>OY756421.1:147182-6107182 GCA_963576905.1 Mystacides longicornis | reverse complement strand
CCCACCGACCATCAACTACTTTGACAAGTTTGAGTGCGTGTTACAAACTCTGCTCCCAGATTTCGAGGATGTTATCATTATGGGTGATTTCAATACATGTCTCTTAAAAAATGATACCCGCTGCTCCACACTTCGAGCTATATTACATTCTTTACATTACAATTTCCAACTTTTATCTCTATTTTTCATTTTATTATTAAATTTCTACTTGTTGCATACATGGGATTTTTCGACATGTTGAACATGTTGAGAATTCTCATGATTAGGAGTTTCGGAGACAAACATTACCACCTAATGGCGAACGTTGTTAACGTAAAGTGATCACACTAAGCCAGCCTTCGAAATAACAGTAGAAGACGGTCGTAAGCCCGTAGTGGTTTGTTCCATTTAAAAATCGAACATTAGTAATGAATTGTTAGAGTCATTAGTTGTTATTTTTTCTATATTACATTCGTTGAATATCTCCTACCTCCCACTACAGCCTACCCATCACTCTGGTGATACGTCCTCACTACTGGATCTCATTTTAACTTCTAACCTCAACAAAATTATACAAAGTGGACAATTTCCAGCTCCCTCTTTCTCGCATCATGATCTCATTTACACCTCCTATAAGGTTAAGTGTCCCAAATTCAAAACTAAGCTAATCCCATTGCGAAGCTTCCGAGGCATTATCATGGATGACCTTCTCGCTGACGCTGGACGACTCAGATGGACGGATGTGCTCGAGGCGCCAAACATGGACAGCAAGGTGATTTGTTTTAATTCCTTTATTGAAAGTCTGTTTGATAAGCACGTGCCAGTCAAAATAATTAGAGTCAGACGGCCTCCGGCTGAATGGTTATCTCAGGGGATCCGATCGCTGATGAAGAAACGCGACCGCGCTAGGGTTAAGTTCATGAGACTTGCCACGGACTCCAATCGGGAGGCTTATCGGTCCCTCCGTAATAAGTGTAACCGCATGTGCAGGGATGCCAAACGTGCACATTTCAGACGCATATTTACAAATCGTTCTTCAGCAGACATCTGGAAGAGCCTTAATGCAATGGATTTTCGATCACGCGATGACAGTCACGATGCACTCATGATGCCTGAACTTGATAAGTTGAACCAACATTTTGCTACGCCACCCTTTGAAATGACTGAGTCTGTGAGAAGCTCAGCCCTAGTTCGTATTAACGATCAGCCGCCTAGTGGTTTTCCTGTTCTAAATTTTGTCCCTGTTACTGAAACCGCTGTGTTAAATCTAATAAAATCCATCAAATCAACTTCTGTTGGAGCAGACAATATCAATCTATCTTTCATAAAATTAATTACAGAATACACAATTCCATCAATTACTCACTTAGTCAATTATTCACTAACCTCAGGATCTTTTCCCTCCATCTGGAAGAATGCATGTGTCATCCCTCTCCCAAAGAAACCGAGCCCGATGGCTGAGAGCGACTACCGACCAATTTCTATTCTCCCAGTACTTTCAAAAATAATTGAGAAGGTGGTACACTCTCAGCTTTCTAGTTTCTTGGAAAATCATAATATTCTCTCTCAATACCAATCTGGTTTTCGTTCAGGCCATAGCACAACAACAGCTTTGGTAAAAATCACTGAAGACATTCGAAATGCAATGGAGGATAGAAAAATCACTCTCCTCGTACTATTAGATTTCAGTAGCGCCTTCAATACAGTAGATTTTGATATATTGTTAGCAAGGCTCAAATATCTTAATCTGTCCAGTACTGCTATTGAATGGTTCGAATCATATCTCAGAGATCGAACACAGTGTGTTAAGGTTAAATGCAATACTTCGGATTGGTTACCACTAAGGGCGGGAGTCCCTCAGGGTGGAATTCTTTCCCCACTCCTCTTTTCGGTATTCATCAACCCAGTGGTTCACTGCCTTAATGTTCCACATCACCTTTATGCTGATGATTTACAAATTTATTCGCATTTTAACTATCAGCAGGCAGCGAGTGCTATTTGTCACATGAATTCTGAGCTGGATCGCATATCACAATGGGCTCAGCTGAATGGACTGATGCTTAATCCTAGTAAAACACAAGCAATTTTAATTGGCAGTTCACGTTTACTATCCAAAATAGAGCCATCCACTCTCCCTACTTTGCGTCTGAATGGATCAGAAGTCAAACTAAGTTCCCAAGTAAAAAATCTCGGCATCGTGTTGGATAAACACCTTGCTTGGCACCCACAGATCAGTGAAGTCAGCCGCAAACTATTCTACCAATTTCACGTTTTGAGGAAGCATCAAAACCTTTTACCCATTTCCACTAAAATTCTTTTATGTCAATCTCTCTTACATCCAATATTGGACTATGCTGACGTTGTTTACTTGGATATTACACAAGAGCAACTACAAAGGTTGGAACGTCTGCAAAACGTTTGTATTCGTTTCATCTTTGGCCTCAGAAAATTTGACAGACTATCTCAGTTCAGAGCGGAACTCAAATGGTTAACTATGTCACAACGACGAGACTCACACATTCTCACATTACTTTTCTCGGTACTCTCTAACCCCAACGCTCCTAACTATCTGAGGTCTCTATTCACTCCATTAGCATCTCATGGCCTTCCTCTGCGGTCTGCTGCACGTGGCATCCTGCAAATCCCAACACATCGTTCTACATTTTTCACTTCATCTTTCACTGCACAAGCGGCCAGGTTATGGAACCAACTACCTGATGACATCAGACTCGCTCCAACGTTATTCTCTTTCAAAAACAGATTGAAACGTCATTTCCTTTCCACTACTCCTGCTCCTGTCTCCTGATCCTTCCTTCCTCGCTATGCTTGACTTTGTATTAGGTACATTTTATATGGTTTACTTTATTATTTTTTATGTATATATATAATATTTGTGTGTGTGTATGTATTTGATCCTATTATGTATGTTTTTGTCTATGTATGTGTATTGGTTTTTTTATATATAAAATGCAACAGTTAAAATGTTATATACAATAGGTTGGTTGGAAGAAATTGCCCCAGGCAATAAGCCCGCCAATTTTGGTTCATTATTCTTTTATATTTTACCAATAAAGTGTTATATATATATATATATATATATATATATATATATATATATATATAATAAAAGCGAAGTGCCTCAGTAGAATTTTGGGTAAAAGATCACGAACGACGCTACACGCCGGCGCACCCAGCGTAGGTCCATCGTTTCTACCATTATGGAGAGGAGATGGACTTGGCTGGGACATGTGTTAAGGATGCCGAATGACAGTTGGCCGAGGAGAGCGCTTTTCTTCCTCCAATCATAGTCCCGAAGACCCTCTCGTACCGTGTTCCGTTCCTTCGAGGCAGAGCTGAGGGAGTTGGACATGGTGTAGGAGGAGGTTATTGAATCCGCGCAAGATCGAGTGCAACGGAGAGCTCTTTTTGCCTCCCTATGCTCCTATGTGGGGCGTAAAGGGAGTTTGGATTTGAGTAAAATAAATTATTGTTAGAAACAGTAAGTAATCAGTTATTTCGAAGGCATTTTTCGATGATATGATATCTCGATGTTACCCCATTTTCGACTACCGTACACAAATTTGTACATCATTAAAACAAATATAAGTACCTACCTGATCAATTTTATTGGTAAGTGATCACCAGTGGTATCTAGTATTAGAATTAATAATAAATAGGTAAAGTACCTAATATAAATATCAAAAAAATATCAAATAATATTTGATTCGTCGCCTACGCATACTTGCGTACCTATGTATAGTGGTCTGGAACGGGTTATGCTGGTAAAAGGATCGAAGTGGGGACGATGCCGTCTTTTTGTATACAAAACCCAACTTATACAATTTGATGCCAAACTCGGCAAAATATAACAAATGCTTGGGAGCGATCTACTAAATACAGCATTGAGACATTATTATCACAAATCGATCCAAGCTACTTAAACTATCCGGAATTATCTCATATATAGACACGGACATATCCAACGATACCTAGAGATAGCGGAGAAGTCAGCACATTAAGTCTTAGCACTGAGCCCAGTCCCATCACACAGCATAGCCAACTTGTCCATTGTCCAAACGATCTCCAAGGAGACGTCAAAAAATATGGATGAGTGGGTGTTTGCCTCGGTAGTAGCTCTCCATATTTTAATTACAGGCCATTAGCCCTATCACTGATACACCAAATACCTATTAGAGTGGGCCTTAATAGGTTGTTAAAAGTGTTGAATTTTGAAAATTACTCCAAATTACACAAATAATAATAATATGAAACCAAGAATCATGTTTCGTTGTTGCATACAAAATATGAGTCATGTGTGGTGCACGTAAAAAAGACGGAGGATTGATGCATTCGAGATGTGGTACTGGGGACAAATTCTGCTCCGTGTTCATTAGTCTGAACACAGGACTAACGAATCTGAACTAAACGTAAGTACTTGGCGTCTTCTCTTATTTGTCTACTGATGAATGTGAGTTGCGCACCTTCGATTTTCCGGCATATCATACGTAGAGGGCCAGACTCCCTGGAGAGGACGATCTTGATAAGATGGTCGGGAGCAGGAGAGGAAGGGGAAGTTTACCCAAGAAATGGTCCGATGTCACCAGACGGGCTACCAGGACAGCACTCTATACTCTATAGAATGTAGATCTGTGGCGTTGGCTTAGGAGGATTAGAAGGAGTTGGTGCGGATGCATAGCGGTCGCGATCCTTGGCATCGAGGGAACGACTGAAGAGAAGAAAATCGAGAACTGGACATAACAAAGGTACTAACTGCATTAAACACAAAACAGAAAAAAAAACAAAAAACTTATGAGCGCGCCATTGCACGGATGAAATCTTCAAGATTAAATTCGATTTACTTCAATCACTTCTTTCAATCAATAGATTTTTGCATGATTATAGGCCATATACAATTATACAGGTTGCAATTCAAGAGAATGGGGTGTTGCAGAGAGGGTAAAATATCATGAATGTAGGAGCTGTCGCGTGCTACCTATGTAACATGAGATTACAATATAATATGTATAACTTCTCCCATATCTCGTATACCACGCCAATAGATATTATAATTTCAGCCCTGTGATCTACATAATAATTCAGAAATGTTTTTTTATTTGCCTTTGACAATACTTTCCGTTATGTCGGAGCATCACGCTCAAAATACAAATGCTACGTCAGATATGAATCTGCGCAGAGCGGTGAAATTTGCTCGAGAACGTTCTAAGATACAATTGGCAACGTTAACTTTAATATATTAAGCGCTATTTAAAAAACTTTATTTTTTTAGGATCTTCATACAAATTTTTCAAAAAAGACAGTAAGCCATCGTTTGGAAACAAAATTACTCATGTAAACGTTGAATGGAATCTTGGTATTACGGTATGAAAATGTAATAAAATAATTGGAGATGGATTCGTTATACATATAAATGTTATTCAAATCTTATTATTCTCAATAAATAAAGATTTAATGCAAAATTTTGGAAATATAATTCCTCCATTTTGTAATTTGACACATTTAAAAAAATTTATGGCCGCAGTTTGTGTAAATCTGTCGTGGCCATTAGATGAGTAAGTACCTGATAAAATCATATTAAATGTTGGTAAATAATAAAGATACATGAAATTAAATTCATAATACATTTAAATATATTAATCGTAAAAATGATTTTTGAAAATTGAAATGAGTATAAAAATTCTTTAGTAGATTTGGTTGATAAAACAGAACTCTGAAAGAAAGCGAACCTGACAGGAACTAACGTCGTTCCTGTTTATCAAAATCATAATGAATTTGTCAGGTATTTGTGCATGTTTATTATAGTAAAAAATATATTTGTTTTATCCACATCATAATAATTAAGAAATACTGTATAATATTCATATCTGAATTAATCACATAAAACAGATTGTTGTGGATAGAAACATCGAATATCACTTTATTCGAAGATCACTTTATTTGCTATTATAATAACAAAATTATCTAAATTCTTAATTAATAGGTATGAAGATAAATTAAAAACAATGTTAAATATATATTAATATTTTATTGCGTTAATATAACAATCTTCATGTATGTTTCATAATACGACAAGAAGCATTATATTTAAAAATTATGGTATGGGATTATTGCTGTAGTAGTTTCTTCCGTCAGCAACATATTCTCTTTACACATCTCAAACATGATCCTGTAGAATAAAGAATCCTTGAAAGACCAAAACTGCAATCGTTGGATGTAGTATGTGAAGATTGACAGGTTTTGACGCAAAAAAACCCAAAGGTATCTCAGTCACAGCACAATTTGATGACAGGTAAAAGTAACCAAGGTTTGTGACACTGAAAATGAATAAATTAATCATCAGTCAATAAATATTTGCGTTTATTTTTCTTTACTAACCCCCTTTGCACTAATGGTTGAATTTAAAATCAAATCTTTTAGTTTAGCATACATCATATTGCTTATATATTTTGAAAAAGAGTATGAAAGTCTTAGCTCATTTGTTTTCAATTTGGTTACCATTTAAGTGATTCATGCATTCTTAAACTAAAAAATAATAAAATCCTAGCGATGGAAAGAATGTTACAGAAAATGTCAATATTTTTTTATGTTTCTGAGCCAATACTTAAAAATTACAAAGAAGGGATTATAATCTTAATAAACAATATTTGGTACCTACCGAAAAATCTATTAGAGCAGCAAACTCATATTTATGTATTTATATTTTCAAAATTGGAAGCATTATACCACTCTCTTATGTTTTTTGACATATCAATATTTATCAACAATGAGTGACAAGTGACATTGACTATGAATTCTATTGATCTATGTATAAGTAAATCTATGATTTGGTAGCGCACTATTACCTAATTAAAATATAGCAGCGTATTTTTCACAAATCATTCTTCCAGGATGGGTTTTCTAAGAATAATAAAATAATAATATTGCTTAACCAATTTATATATTATATTTTGTGTGTAAATGTCATCTACTTCATATTATATTTTTATGAAGGTTTGTTTTAAAGACACTATCAAAAGAAAATATGTATAGCGGAATAAAATGTCGTCTATAATTAATTAGTAATTTTGCTACGTCATAATTAATTATTAAATAAAAAAAGGTTTTAATTATTTATATGAATAAAAAACATATTTTCAATATAATCAATTTTATAATGAATTATTTCTGAACTGTATGCACTATCTCCATCTATGGTACTGCACGAGCTGTCAAATTTTTTACGCGTTTAATTGTGAGAGTAAGAGTGGTTTGTCGAAAATAGACATCAAAACTGATTCATTCCTTGGAAAAATATTTAAGTCAGTAGAGTTTGATGGATGGACTGAGATTTAAATTGATTAATATTGGATTTCAGGTATGTAACCTATAGTTTCAAAAAACATATAATTTATAACCTAAAAATAATTATCATACAGATACAAACATCACCTTCACTTACTTCTTAAGTTTCACATTTTCAACCTGTGGAACATTATTCCAAATTCCTTCCAATGTTTTATTGTAAATTATAAAAAGAAATAGACATTAAATGCAGCAAATTTAAAACATTTGTCAACACACATTATTTTTTTGTTGCAGATAAGTATCTGAGCCAGTCATTTCATTGCAACAAATCACAGAGACCGCAGAGCAATATCTGATAATATTTTGACTAAGGGATGAATTATGAATATAAATTTGCTTGAACACAAATCAATTCTAAGTAAGTATTGAATCTTCTCAATAATAACTTATCAATATCAACGTTTGTTTATGTTCTTTTTATTAAACTCATGTTATATCCATTACTTTGTTTATTTTAAAAAGTGTAATCTCTTATTTGTTTTAAAATTATGCATAAGATAATTTTGAGATACCTGTCTAACCTTAGAAAGTCCCATACTAATATTGGTTTTATTATTATAGATAAAGACTACGCTGGGCCAGACATGAGCAGATAATGCCATCATTGCGAGCACCAAAGAGAATTATGGGTGGACATCCGGCCGAATTGGAAGACCTAGGCTGCAATGAGAGAATGAGGTCAGGAGGGATGCCGAGCAACTTTTTGACCCACGAAATCAGGACAGATGTAGAGACAAGGTTGACTCTGCATCCAGTATTGGAAGCCAAGGCTGAATTAGGCTGTAGCGCCATCGGAAGAAGAAATATTTATAGATATTATGTTAAAATAACCAACACCAGGCCGATTAAAACGTCATTTACTTGAACTTTTCACAATTTTTAATATTATTCTTATGAATATGAAGATAACCTATGTATATTTAATTTGCAGATTATGTGTATTAAGTAAATACTAAAAAGAGCATTCATAGATTTGTTAAAAGAACCTAGCAACATCATTAACTTACAAGTGATTGCATTGGAGGACAATTATTGTTAACTAAATTCCAAACTATTAATTTTTTTTTAATTTAGATATATTATTATTTTAATTTCAGAATTATTATTATTGTAAACCTGTTTTTTTTTTTTTTGTTGAAATTTAGTTGAAGTTTCTATAATCAGACCTCTTTTCCTGTAACATCGAAAAAATTCATATTATTACAGACTGATATATTCAACATTACACCGTTATTTATGGTCAATTTTAAAATGCCATTTTTTTTTAACATTTGACCAGTACTAACTGGATTATGACTTTCTTCTCTTGCTATTTCGAATGGCTTTGTGTGATGACTTCACGTTAACAACGTTCCTTATTTAGGTGGTCAAATTGAAATCCTTGAGTAATCGACAAATTCAACAATCTGCCAAGATGCTAGCCACCGGGCCAACGGCCCGTTGTATTTATGCCTTCCATAATTCGTCTATGGAGCTGAGATTCCTAGGATTATATCTTATAATGAATGCAATGCCAAAATGTCTACAGAATTTTAAAATGTGTCAAAATTTTCTAGATATTTTCTCACAACAATAACATTTACATGTTTTGTATATCTCTTATTAATTGTCAACTCTTGGTATGACTTATATTAAGCACCTATGAGAGTTCTAATTCTCTAGAAGTACCTAAATATTTATACTCAAAATTATCATTTATTAAAAAGTTTTACCCTGTTAAATGAAGTTTATCAACTGCAAAATACCTTAGTTATTTATTATAAAAGTGTGTTTCTTTACCAATTATTGTATTGATTGTTTTATTAATGTAAGTAAAATTAATTTTTGAAATCCAAACTCCCTTTACGCCCCACTTAGGGGCATAGTGATTTAATAAATTGCTGGTATAATTGCCATAGCAACGTGAAATTTTTATTATTACCCTATTCCTGTGTTATATTTTTAATAAGCAATCTACACTGATTTTTCTATTCACACGAAGGCTGGATGTGAGGTGCAGGTTCGAATCCTTGGCCACAAAATTCTTTACTATGCTCAAAATAATTAACACCCACTTCTGGTAAGAAATTTCTGGTTCCAATTCCCAGATGAGTCAGAATATTTATAGGAATTTTTTATGCAATATTTTCTTGCTGGCTATACTGACAATTTTTCATACAAAAGATTTTCAGGTACAAAATCACTGGCTCGGGTAGAGGTCTTAACACTTAAAATAATTATGTACCTACCTGTTAAATTTGATATTAAGAATTAATAAAGCTTTGTAGGTACATAATTATATTTTTGCAGAAGAACAACTAAAGCATTTACAGAAATCAAGTGTTCTATCTAAATGTACTTGAAGGGGAAGGTATAGAAAATAGATAAAAATGCTATGTTTATGACTCACCTTTGCTGCCTCCACAGCAATTCTACAAATTTCTCATACTATCTAATTATATCTACCTATTTACCAATTCAAATTCTCAGACATACAGGTAATACAAACTCGATCAGTCAATCAATTCTCCATTTTTTGACCCCTCTTAGGGACATACTTTATAGGTACCATATTTTATTAATCCATAAATCAGGTTCTGTAATTCACATTTTTCTCAACAAACTTTATCAACAATTTTATGGACGGGTAAAAAGGCTAGTACATATATAAGTCTAATCTAGTAAATGAAATAAACGATGTAAAAGAGTTTATTTCACTTCTCTATTTGAGGTTCCACTATGGAGCACAGGGGACCAAATTATCATGCATGACAAGCGGGATAGCAACAATTATAATTTATTTTCTAGAGAGTTTTCAAAGGAGTGTGCCTTAATAAAAATATGTATTCCAGAAAAAAAAGTAAAGAATCTCATGGATGACAAAGGAGCTTCCTATTCATAGTATCAATCTTGTGCTTTTCTAAATATATTTCTCCCTGATACCAGGCAACTTCAGGGTGATTTTTTGCCATACCCCTACATGAAGGGATCTGTAGGGGCGGACTTTTCTTTTCCCTAGTTCTGGCTATGGAGGATGTACGTGGCACCTTTGTAGAGCCGAACTGATGTGTTGGATATAATAGGTACTTCAGCATCAGTGATCAAAGGAGGACATAAGATCACATGTCCAAAAACAATTGCTGCAAACGGGAGATGGGAATCCTGTTGGGACCTATATTTCCATTAAAAAGAAGATTAGGAGTCTTTACAGAGGGCAGGAGCCAGGAAAGGGCGCTGTCACTCTGCACGAGGACTCTGGAGACGAGGCACAATAGAAGAGGCAGAGCTCCATGAATGCATTGAAGGATGTCACATTAGATCTAATTTGGTCGCGGTGACATAAGGAGCATAATATGGTCCCTTGACCTTCTTTACAAAAAAAAACTTATTATTTTATTCGAAAGTAAATAAATGTAGATAATTGAAGGGTTTTCGTATTTAGAGTCCAAAACACACCCTTAATTTAGATTTTATGAAATATGTTATTTTCATATTTTTTTCAAATCAAAATGTTCATAGCCCCAACGAGTTTTGAGATTAAGAGCATCAAACTAGTTGAAAAATCAAACGTTTTACCATATTTACTAAATGGCGGCCTTTAAGTAAGTTGATAGATAAAATGATTTTTAAGAAGAGGAGGAAACATAATGGCACCAAAAATAAAACAAATTATGACTATTAGGATGATCATCAGAGAAAGAAGATAACATCACAAATGCTTCAATGATTGTTTAAAAAATGATGAATAGGTACATGTTTTTAAAACAACTGCCGTATAGCCAATATGAAAGTATTAAGTATTAAAAATATTGATAAATACCACAAGCAATATTGTGTTACAGCATAAATTTATAGTATAACAGGCCGTCACAAAATTTTAAATAAAAGATTGTATAACTTTTCCACATTTTTTTTTATTATCCTGACTAGTTTCGTAGGCACACGTCCTCGTCACAGGAGACTAAGAAACTGACCAAATTTTAACTTATTATATACTAGCTTGTACCCGTCTTGCTTTACGTTTTTGATTCCGATTGTCAGGCTTGATCGGTAGGTAATTAAACAGGTTCTAGTCTAGCTTCCCATTGCTTAACAGACCTCTATAACTGACATAAGCACAGAAAAAGAAGAATGACACTTTTACAATTTTTGTTTTACCGACCTCATAATATTATACGAACCTACCGACATAAATTGCAAGTTTTCATAGAGAGAGCACTGTGGTTTGAATCTTAGCTACATTCCCTACACCCTCTAATGTGTGATAATTAATTGGGCATTCCACCCATAGAGGGTGATAAAAGCAGCTGTCAAACTTCAAAATGGAGGAATCATTTTGCAATTTTTTTCATTAAATCTTTATTTATTGAGAATAATAAGATTTGAATAACATTTATATGTATAACAAATCAATCTACAATTATTTTATTACATTTTCATACGTAATACCAAGATTCCATTCAACGTTTACATGAGTAATTTTGTATCCAAAAGATGGCTACCTGTCTTTTTTGAAAACTTTGTATGAAGATCCTAAAAAAATAGAGTTTTTTAAATAGCTCTAAATACCTATATTAAAGTTAATGCAGCAAATTGTATTTAAGAACCTTCTCAAGCAGTTTGCACGGCTCTGCGCAGATTCATATCTGACGTAGCATTTGTATTTTGAGCGTGATGCTCACATATACGGTAAAAGTCAAACAAACATTTCTGAATTATTATGTAGATAGGTAAAAAAAAACATGTTTTTTCCTTTATGTAAATTCTTATTTTTTTACTGAATAGCAAAGTTTACAGGATAGGGTATTGCATGATATAACAGGTAGGTCAAATGGCCTAAGTGGCTTTGCTAGCACATACAAACGCACTTTTTAGTCCACATTTGTCATAGAATTTCGTTTATAGAGCGTTGAATTTTCTTCTTTAAAGTACGTTTGTTTAATGTTTGGAACTTCTGACTTCAAATAACTACGTAAAAAGAAATCGATCTAGGGGGCTTATTCTATCACCAAAACGAGAATGTGTACGGTCATAACGTAACAAATTAGGAGGTCAAAGACAACCATAATGTTTGAGCAAATTTCAAAATGTGGTAATACTACCGCCGTTATGTAACATAACTTTAATAATTATGGGACATCCGTTAGTAGGTACCTACAAAGAGGTAATTTTAAAATTGAACAAACCTTAGATAGGTGATAGGTATAGGTAAATATTATTTTTGTGGCATTTGCTATTGAAAGAAGCAATTAATTATTGAGAAAGAAACGAGTTTAAAATATTCTATCTACTTCCAAGAAAATACGTGTACGTGAATTTCATTACGCTAATAATTTTAATTATTCAAATTTTTAATTGCCGTGGAAAATATTGGAATGTTTAAGAGAGAATATTATTTTTTTCTTTGTTTGCACATGATTCGTCACTTCCTTTCCTATATACAACAGCATTTCTTAGGAGTGATTCATCCTTGGTGATGTGTAATAGATAACACCACTATTTACCCAAGGAGCGCATCGCGTAACTGAGATACGCCATGCAGACTGGCAGTGCCATATTTGCAACGAATAAAGACCGCATCATATAATATGTGTAACTTAAATTATTGGAATATGCAAAAACCTTTCGTAAATTAGGTCTACGGCTCAAGTTTAGCATCTTGAAATTTAAAAGTAGTAATTCTTCTATTTTCCCATCAGGGTTTCGAAGACGAGGAATACCCTCTCATATTGTGTTCCGTTCCTTCGAGACAGAGCTGAGGAATCTGGAAATAGGTCCAACGCATCAAAGTGTAGATAAATGTTCTTGGTAGCGGATAAAGTGATGGAAAGAATCTGACGGCCGCATCAATTGAAATCTATCCAATAGATGGATACGAAGAAGATTATGGATATTTATATCTATGGATCTGCTTTTTCGCGCCAGATTTGATGTCGGATGAAGTCTTGTTTTGACAATTAACGAGTATTGAATGAGATGTTTAGGTTAGGTTCTAATGTTGTTTTTTGATTCACATATTACAATCTTGTAATATTATTTCTTCAACTTTAAATTTTAGAATGATTTAACAGAAATATTGAGAATATAACCACATTTCTATCCCAATTTAGATTCTTTATCCCAGTACCACTAGTATAAGTTTTCGATGATCGAATATCGAAACGATCATCGAAAGAGTTTCGAAAAACTTCTATACAAAAATGATTGAATGGTTCGATCGTTTGATTTTCGAACACTATTTGCACGCTAATAAGCGCATAACCGTGAAAATAAGTTTCGATTAAGTTCGTACTAGCCCCACAGATCGTTTGTTTAAAAACCAGCAAAAAGTATCTTTTGTCAATCGAAATTGAAGAAAAGAAGAAAAATATGATTTGGTCGAAGCATCAAAATAATAATTCATGATAATGTGTATATTTTCTCGTTATATTTTATGAAGATGTATAAAATTATCATTTTGGTTTATGCAAAAACAAGTCGAAAATTCATTCACAGCGTTACGGAAGTTTATAAACGTCAGTGAACGCTATTTTGACAGCCATCCTAGAAAAAAATCGTTATCCAACAGAAGGTACCGCATGTGAAAAATGGCTTCGGATATCCTAAACATAAGCGATATCTACACAATGATGCGGCAAATATCTCAAAGAAAGGCTTTTTTGTAAGATAAATTTATCTATCCACTGATTGATGCGTTGGGCCATAATGTCCAAATCCCTCAGCTCTGTCTCGAATAAACGGCACACGAAGGGTCTTCATCGTCTTGTGTTGAGGATATTAATGACACTTGGCCAAGCAGAGCGTTGTTTACCTTCTCACCAGGATCCGAAGACGAGGAAGACTAGATATATACAGTTTTTAATTCTATTAAAATACCCGAGCAGGTTTTAGTCCAAGTATGGCCATATTATAATTGCACAATGTCTTCTCTCATTGTTTGTCAGTTTAATTGCCTTAGTGAAAGATAATGTTTCTTATGTACTCGCGGGAGCAATCAATCTTATCAAGGTCTCTCTTCTTCCAGGTACCTGCACGGTGCGCACCTCCCTGTTGCTTGGAAACATGACACCGCTAACGACATCCAGCAAGTAAGTACTAGCAGTCCTAGGATATAGGTATACCTTCCTTATAATAATGCCTCTGTGTGTGTGTAGTTCTGCTACTATCCGACCACCTGTCACTACATTCCACGCCAGGTGTAGCCATCATACCGGTCCAATCCTTCCAATTCATTCCTAAAGAAATCGTTGCAGAGGATAATGGAACTGCATATTAGCAATGATTACTTACCTACTTAATGCGATTGTTTGCCGTTCGCAAAATTTATCGGTATTTTAATTATGATTTCGGCTACTCATCGTTACCAGATTACACTACTTTTCAAAGAAAAAGTGAAGCCTCCTTGACTGGCACTTTTGACAGATTGGTTGGCAAATTTATTTATTTACCTAATATTAAGATTTCTATTAAGTACCTAATAGAAAGTGGGAACATATCCACTTTTTTGCCGACTAAACGTCAAATGTTGAAATAACATTTGGGTTTCACTTTTGATTAAGGGTTCTAGGTTTTATATATAATTCTGTGTTTGAAACTGAGAATCAAGATATCTTGGTTAATTTACATTAGAAACATTATGGTTATTATAAGCCTCTCTCTCATGTTAAATACCTACAATATTTTTTTATGAAAATTATAACGATTTGAAGGGCGGTCTAGAAGATTCTTAACTATGCAAGATAATTGCAAACCGTGGAAAACCAGAGAAGGAAGGTGAAAAGTACGGAGAAAAAATATATCTGCTTGTAAATCAGTAAGTACATACATTTCTCGAAATAAAACAGTGCTGAAGATCTCCAAACTCTTAACCAACTATTAACAGAACTTGTAAATGTTTAGGTCCAACCTTAAACAAAACATCCCTGCTCTAAGGTTAGGTCCAACAAGAGTCTTTAAACAAAACTCCCCTGTTCAATGTCCTTAAACGAAATACAAGGATATGTACTACGCTCTCGATACAACTACATGTGTATTATTGTGTATAACAGTTTGTTGTAATCCTACAGGATCCCACCTGCTATGAGTCTAGACAGGAAGACGTAATAATAAGCTACGTAGAAGGGGATAAATTGCACTATGTAAGCTAGGTGCAATGTTTCAACAGGGGTCAAGTTATAGCTTAACATTTTTAGTCAGAAAGGTCTTATTTCAAGTTCTTCTTCCTTTAGCTATATAGATTTCGTGGATTAGTTTCTGCTTCTTGGGATGTCGCCTACAACTAGGTATCTCTCTCCATCATTTTAAAGGTCTGCCTTAGAATCTTCGATAATCTAGAGTCCAATTAGTCCATTAGAGTTCAATTTTCATTTACTTGTGTCGCCTTCCTTGTATTGTCCATTTGACGATGTATTCTGGTTGCACGTTCCAAATTTTCTTATGTGGTAATGAAGTGTGTTACCGTTTATACTTACCTACATAATAACATTTCATTTGCGTTAGGTATTAATTAATCTATATAATAATTTAGAAATGTTTTTTAATTTGCCTTTTATCATTGCTCTATCGTATGTTAGAGCATCACGCCTAAACGGCTGAACCGATTTCACTAATTCTTTTTTTGTCGTGTTGGCTTTTATCAGTAGAAGGTTCTTATGAAAGAAAAAATTAAGAAAGTTGCGTGGTAAATCTACATAATAATTCAGAAATGTTTTTTTATTAGCTTTTTACCTAATGTCATCGCATCACGCCTAAACGGCTGAACCGATTTCACTAATTCTTTTTTTGTCGTGTTGGCTTTTATCAGTAGAAGGTTCTTATGAAAGAAAAAATTAAGAAAGTTGCGTGGTAAATTGGGAAATTAAATAAAACTCGCATTAGCCCCTCCTCTATCTACATAATAATTCAGAAATGTTTTTTTTTTATTTGCTTTTTACCGTATGTCATAGCATCACGCTCAAAATACAAATGCTACGTCAGATATGAATCTGCACACAGCCGTGCAAAATGCCGGAGAAGGTTCTTTAATACAATTTGCTGCATTAAATTTAATATATTTAGAGCTATTTAAAAAACCCTATTTTTTAGGATCTTCATGCAAATTTTTAATAAACATTAAAAGTGTCATTCTTCTTTTTCTGTGCTTATGTCAGTTATAGAGGTCTATTAAGCAATGGGAAGCTAGACTAGAACCTGTGTTATTACCTACCGATCAAGCCTGACAATCGGAATCAAAAACGTAAAGCAATACGGGTATAAGCTAGTAAATAATATAATCGTTTTATTTTTTTGACTGAAGGAAAACAAAATCGGGCAGTTTTTTATTACCAATACGATTAATAAGACATTGTAATAATATTGTTAGATAATTTGTTCAATCATTATTTTTAGGCTACTTTAAGCAATTTTCCAACAAAATAGAATTTGAAACGATGTAAGATGTGTTTATTTTCATACAGAGGTGTCAGTTTATCCGGGGGAAGTTATAGCATTTTGCATGCATTTCCCTCCCAACCAATCAGTTCTGTTCAATCGGATGAGACTTACAAACCCAGATAGAAATTTATGTGCGAAAACCATTATATTGATAGATACGTAGATCATCAAGAACGGTATGTCATGTGGGTTGACTATTTTAGATAATTTTTCCAAAACAATTGGCAAGAAACTTGCACAAAACGAAAATTTTGTGAACTTCAAAGTATTATGATAAGAGCCCCGAAAGTTTTTTAAAAGTTTTAAGTCAAGATAAAATAGGCAAAAAATGTTCAAATGGGAAGTAAGGTACATAATTATACATAACAGTAAACCGGTTTCAACCCTTCTAAACTTATTGAAGTAAGTACCTACCTATATACCTAGTTGAATTTCTCTTTGCAGGTTCGTTATGTACACATTACAATAAATTAGTTGGAATAATAATAATTGTTTTGATATACCTACCTACAGGATGTTTTGTTGATAAATAAAATAAATAAATGCAACTTTGCGGTCGTTAAATTAATTAAATTTTTAATACTCTAAATTAATTATGATATTAATAATAAATTAATGCTAACATAATCCTGTATTAATATTCTATTATCTCGAAACTTACAGCATTTAAAGACACACCTATTTCAATAATTACCTATTAATATGATAACACAATAATTATTGTCATACGTGAGAAGTAAAAAATAACGAGGATGTACCTAGTTATTTATTATGTTAATATACACAATCAAATGTCACAAAATATAATTTCGCTTTAAATAAATGGAATGAAAAACTTAATTCTCTTTGAAAACTTAAAAAAAAACGGTTGGAAGGAAGAAAAAAACCACATAATGCAACAAGGTAAACAATAATATTTACTTACAATGACAATTGCTGCAGTCTGTCAAAATACATTGGTAAATGATCCAAGACTCCAATTCTACCATAGCGGCCCCAGCCATTTTAATCAACTGCTTAAATTAATAAAATTACACCAATAAATGACTACAATTCTTTGAATGTTCTCACGAAAAAAAACGTGTGTTAATGCACAAAAATTTAGAAAACAAAAGGTGTGTATAAACAATTTTAATTAGCACAAAATATTGTAATAACTTTATTCCAGCACACATAGAGTAACACTACCGGATACATCGGGAATTAAATGATTTATTTTATGTGTTTATTACTCAAAATAATTTGACAAAACAGAGAGCAAAACGGCGACACGACAGCACCCCCAAATGCTTCTCATTTACTGATTTAATTGCCAGTACACACACAGAAGCTTAGATTATAGTTTTTATGTCAGATTATTATTATTCTAAAACGTACAAAAAAGTTGTTTATTCACATATATCTAATATGTATACAAAAATATTATATTGAATGCCAAAATTGATTTCAAAATATAATAATTCTAATCTCATAATTTTTCTACGTACAGTTGAGTATTTTAACTAAAAAAAGGTTTTTTAAATGGCAATACTGTTACTCAATAGTATTACAATGGCGGAATATTTGAAAATTAGGCAGTGGATTTTGACGAATTTTCAAAAGGAGATAAAGTTTAACCGTTGCAATTTCACATTTTTTTTTTGTAATCTAGAAGACGTTTTGGTGGAGAAATTTCATAACACTGATATTATCAAGAGATTCAAGTGCCTTATAAAAAATAGATATCTATAATATCTAAGTAGGAATCAAATCAATTTATGATGCCAAAGATTGCATACTACAAACTGTATTTGTTTAAACTGAGAAACATAGGAATGACTTTCTTATGATTTTTTCATCAACATTCCAACCTAACATTGAAATAAAAATGCTATAATCAGTTATACAAAACCTTTCAAAAGTTTAAATTATTTCACATAAAAATCAAGTTTTATCATAACAATCTATATTAGAATATCCCAGAAGACTGACTAATAGACTAGCGCCACCTAACGAAGCGAAACCCACGGGCTAGACACACACTCATCTGGCTCTATCTGTGAACTGGTTATGGAGTTCTGTTGTTTGAAATGGGCGTATACATACACATACCCCATACACCTGTATGCCATGTCCATTCTATTGTCAGTTTTGTGCAAACAAAACTTTAGATGTACAGAATAAATTTTATCCAAATTTACTAAGTGATTTATAAAATTAATTATCCATTAATACAATAAATTGTTTACTATCATTGCGCAACAGTAAAAATGGGCGACAAAGTCTGTCACTTGGTGATGGGTGACCTGCAGTATAAAATATTGATCCAACTGATCCTATCATACTTGAAGATAGTTTTAGAAAACTTTGCTTTTATTTCACTCTTGCTGTCGTGTGAAATGTGAGTAATGGTGCACAAAACCAAATAAGGGATCTCCTTGGTCCATCTTATGTTTTGGATTTTTGAAGTCACAGTGACCTTTCTTCAGATGTTCGAAAGGGCAATGTCCACAATTGGGTATATTCACTAACTTCAGAAGGTTGCAAACATTTCTATAGTTTATAATTATAATATATTCTCTCTTATGGATGACTGTATCTACCTGTTGAGCAAGTGACAGAGAACACCCTACTTTACCTTATGACACACGATCCATCTCATCCACAATTGGGTAGTTTTGACCTTCTATGGTTTTGACAAGTTGAATGTCATGGTGTGTAATGGGAAGTTTTCTGGGGAGCTTCCGATAATACACACTAGGTGGCAGAACTTCTAATCAGGTCTATTGTCAAATTCAGTGCTGCCAACGTAGAGATGTTTTTATTCCTTTTTCTGCCACTAGAGGCGCCCTCGCTAACCCGGTCTATGGTAAATGTCAAATTAACGTTTATAATCTCAATATCTACATATATAATATTAATACGTGAAGGAAAAAGTTTGAAAAAAATAATATTTTTAAATATGCCTTCAACATACTGTTGCGTGCCGTTTTGCAAAAACAAGGGAACACATCTTTTTCCAAAGGATAAAACCTTGATGTCAAAGTGGTTACATGCTATTAAACGTGAAAATTGGAAACCGTCACTTAGCTCAGTTGTTTGCAAGGATCATTTCAATCAAATGACTATTTCAAGGAAACTTTAAAATGTAAGTATACTGTGTATTATGAATATTTAGAAAAATCTTATTATAAAAATCATACTAACCTTCCTACTAATACGGCCTTTTTCCCACAAACCTTCGCATTACGTCTTTTTAATTCTTTTTTATAGACCATTCTCCGTAATTTCTATTCATTTTAAAATTATTTCTAAACGCAATGGTAAAAATAACAAAAATACAGTCTCAACTGACAAATCTCCGAACGTATTTATGTTTTAATAACCAGCTGTCATATTATTATAATATTTAGATGAGAAGCGCTGCTACCCAGTATATTATTATATTATCTATGCTGCTACCTACCAAATGGCAGTAAATCGGCCCCGTTGGCCACACTGAATTTGACAATAGACCGGATTAGCTAGGGCGCCCCTAGCGGCACACAAGGGAAGAAAAACTTCCCATTGGTGTAAACAACATAATTTTTGTTAATAATTTCTACCCGGGATTGGCCTGTCTCAAATTTGATGGGAACTGTCGAATGAAAAAGTTGCCTTAGCCAATAAGTTCCGTCGGCTATATGTATAGAAAATTGTGCATTTATTTATTTTTAAATACAAATAATACTTAGGTATTTCCAAAATTGTTTTCTTCCGAAATACCTTGCACCTAGTGTCAAAATCTAACACGTTTATTTACTTGGATTCACACCAAGGGCGGATCCAGCATTGGCGCCAGGGGGGGGGGGTCACAGAGTAAAAAAAAGGTCATCTTAAAAATTTGGTATCTGGAAACTACACTTTTCCTAAAAAAAAAAGGTAATTTCCTTAATTTGTTATATTATGGTGCTTTTGCTCCAGGGGGGGGGGGGTCATGGCCCACAAGAAATTATAATTATGCTAGCAAAGTAAATATTTTATTAATAAATATCCCTGTCCTACTTGAGAATACATTGCCCAGGGGGGGGGGTCATGACCCCCTGGATCCGCGCTTGATTCACACTAGGCTACTGAAGTTGCTAAGTGCTCAGTACAGCATGTTGGGAAAATTTCAGAAGGTTCCTTTTAGTTTACTTATGTTCTATGTTACATGTAACTGTGTTTTTTTGTAATTTGAATATTTCATAAACGTGTGTATTTTTTTCCTTTTTTATGTGCTATAGGCTATAGTTTTTTTTTATATGTATCTACGTATTTATATACCTATATATTTTTATTACTGTTTTGTGGGGTATTTGTTTAGTGATTGAAGGAACTTCGCTGGTTTATCATTGTTATTTATTAAAATTAAATAATGAGCTACTTGCTAAAGCTCTGATATAGCGGCCAAAATACAGCGGGGCATGATGTCACTTTGAAAGTAGTCTATGTAAACCATAGCCTGGTTTCCTAGAGAGCAGTAATTGAGTCTGTCAGTAATATTACAGCCGCTATACAACATCACTGCTTTTAGTGATGTTGTATAGCGGCTGTAATATTACTGCTAGTGAGGTCAGGGAATATGGAGGAAACAAATAAAAAGACAAATAAACGATGATGTCTCAGATTTGAGACAAAATTTAATAATATTTTTGGTAATAAATACTCAGCAACAATGACAATATAGTTATACATAAATATTATAATCATGTTTTAATTTATTTTAAAATAAAATCCATACATATAGAGGATGTACATACATAGCCATATTATTATTATTTAACATAATAGGTACAGAATATAAATTCCTTCATACTGTCTTATTGTATTTCAGTTATTATTGTGAATAATATGCACACACTATTTAAACATGTAAACGGAATAACTAGCATCATAAAACAATCATAAGAATCAACAGACAGTTTAATGTAATTATTATTATATTTACTTATGTAAGAAAAAATATTTTTTACGTCACATTACATAGGTAGTAAGCCAAAAGTAAAATTACAAACAAAAATCATCACCACACCTCGGAAAAAACCCACAAGATGGCTCTAGTGTTGAAAAATGGCAACACCGTGATTTTTACTCCAAAGCCATAGATAAAAAAGATAACTTTACTCGACGATGATGATTTGATTTTGCTATTTTATATTATAAATAGTGATAAAAGCTAAAAATATACGAAGTTGATTAATTTATTATCCATCAAGAATAACCGTAAATATTTATTGTTTAACGAACTGTTAATATTATTTGTAGACAGACATGGATTTAAATAAATTAACCAACAATTCAAGGAAATTCAGAATATTTTGAATGGTAAACAATGGTCGCCAAACCCTATTCAAATTTCTAAAGGTGCATTTATACCAAACAAACATAGAGCCGAATCTAGAGAGTATACTTTCTTATGCTTGATATTAGACATAGAAACAATAACAAGCAATAACTAATTAGTGACAATGACAGTTCTTTCTTGGTATACATATCTACGATCTGCAAAATATACTTTATATTCCTGGTTCTAAGTTTG
This sequence comes from Mystacides longicornis, assembly GCA_963576905.1. Taxonomy (NCBI): domain Eukaryota; kingdom Metazoa; phylum Arthropoda; class Insecta; order Trichoptera; family Leptoceridae; genus Mystacides; species Mystacides longicornis. The sequence goes on along the minus strand of OY756421.1, from coordinate 6,084,891 downwards.
TTAGGTTTATACGCTCCCTACAAGGATATTATTGTAATAAATCAACAAAGTTTTCATATCAGCTGTTTAGTATCGTTGCTAGGGTTTTTTTACAGACATCATCAAATAGAAGTCATTACACAATGTAAATTTAGAAAAAAAATGTGTTAATAGATGAACAAAAAATTGAATAAATTGCGTAAAACCTCGATACAACTAATTAAATATGGGGGGGGGGGATGGTAATTGTAAGTTAAACCCAAAAATTCGTTACAAAAATATATATATATATTTAAAACTAAACTGTCCATAATTATAAAAGGGAAGGATTGCAAATATGAAATTTTAGCACAAATTTCACGATCAGGAAATCTCCTTAAATATTACAATTCTAGTGTCAAGACATATAATGTGAATATTGCAATTAAAATTGTTTACATGTGGCGACACTTAAATTTCAGGACGTTTTTATTTTTGTAATATTATATTATAGCAGATTTTTTGTCCAATATATCGAGGTTTTACTCTAATTAGATATTCTCATAAATACTATAGTAACTAACAAAACAAGATTTAGCAAAATATTCTTAAAATTAATAAATAGATAAATATAATTACAATAATTATTTATCTTTTTAAGCAATCTGATTCACATACTTATAATAAATATAATTACAATAATATATCAACACTTAGATATTCTATTATATTTTATTAAATAATGCATAGTCTATGGATGGGAGGGGGGGGGCTCTAATATGGAGAAACAAGAAATATTTTGGTTTCAAAAGGATCGTGACTGTCACGGGCACGGACATACCAACAGCTTTCATATATGGAGGGGGGGTCCAAGAGAGGTCATAGGTAAAGGGGGGGGGGGTTTGTTGGTTCAACCCTCCCCGTCATGTGTCTTAGCGGCTTAAGATAATAGGAAAAATTTTAATGAAAAATTATTTGTGATTTTTAATCATGTTGGATGCTAAGGGAGGGTCTGGACCCCAAAACCCCCCTTAAAAACGACCATGGTCACAATGATTTGGAATACTTACGTGATAAGAAGAAGAAATACATATAGATTCGAGCTGCATTTATATAAAACTACTTGTTGTGCAAAGGTTATTTATCTAGGGTAAATGATTCCTTTTTCGGGGAATTGTATATTTTATATGGTCTCCTAGAAAAATGATGGTGAATGAACATTTTTATATATTTGTGCACCATATTATAATATAGCTAGTTAGACATCATTTAAAAGGAGACTTTTTTAAAAACTAAACGTGCGGAAAAAGTATGTAGTTGAAATTTTAATTCAAGAAATGGTTAGGTACATTTCGCTTCATGTTTTGGTCGAACAAAAATAAATTAAAGCAAAATAATGACATGCATAGTTTAATTATTAAAATTGAATTTATTTATTTGAAAACTAATAAATTTATTGCTAAGTTCAATAATGAAAATACTACCAATAATAATTAACATAACAATATAATATGATGGTTGACTAAATAGCACATAAGGTTTAAATTAATCACATTTTATAACTTTATAGGCGCTTAGTTAAATACAAAAAAACATTACACAATTTAAAAATAAATAATAAATAGTATACTAACAATAATTTTTATTAAGCTTCATAAGTGTCGCTGACACAATCTCACCTAAATAAACAAAAAGGAATAAAAGGTTGATAATAATAATAATTGTACATAATAACAACAAACTAGTTCTTATTAGTTATATTCGATTAAATACTAAAAGTCAAAACAATGTGATAATATTCTTAAAAAATTATATTCTGTTAAGATAATCATAATATAAACAAACATGGCTTGACCATAAGGAGGAATTTCAATTTCGTACAACTACATAAATAAGATAACAACTACAATCGAAAATTGTTTTGAAATGACTTTTGAAACATCACTAGCGAATATGCCAATAACATAATATTTCTAATAGATAATTAATATACGGGGTTAGTAACAAAAAATAGCCTGTCTAATGCAAGCGTTAAGTGGAAGATTATTGAAGATGATGATGATAGATGAAGCGTTCATATTCTGAGAGAATTAGTCAAATCTCGTATTTGTGAAGGTCTTGGGAGTCATTGCACCTGAAAGAAATATGACAGCTTCCAGCAGGGGTATTCATGGAAAAGTTTACTTCAAACTAAACTTTATAATTTTCTTAAGGGGAATTAAGAATAATCCTCACATTTTTCCGCAATTTACGTAGGTATTATATTTTTTGAGTTATGGATCGAGAAAAAGTTGAGAGACATTGCAGAAAAAAGAAAAGAACTCAAAAAGCATTCTAAACAAGCTAAACTATTTGAAGTTCATTCTACAATAAAAAGTAAATTTCAGGATCGTGTGTTAAGGAAAGGGACCAGCGATAGAAATGACAACCTGCATTCTTGGGTAGACCGCAAGGTAGGGACCGAGTCTGCAGAGAAGAATGACGGGTTGTGGGATTGCGGCACTACCTATCTAGGTGTCCATAATGGATTTCCCATCATTGAAAAAAAAAAAGTTTCGTATGTTAAGGACTCGCAGTATAATTAAGCAAAAATCGAATAAGTTAAAGTGGCAAAACAGGTATTTTGGTGCAAAGTACCCTTAAGTTTCAAATATTTGACTATTTCTAAACTGCAACTTTTTCGTGAATGGTTATTTCTAAACTGCAACTTTTTTGTGAATAACCCTGCTGAATTCATTTATCTTGTCCTTTCCACTAACCTCGCAAGGGTTACGCAGGCATACTGTTCGTAGCCGTGCCAGTTAGATCCATGCATTGGAGAAGCTTAAGAGTGTGAATTTTTTTTTTAATTATCTAAAAAGCATGGCTAGTTAACCCGAATAAATTTCATAACATAATATTATTACTTACTCAAAAAACTAAAACTACCTACACATTATTATATACAGCAGTATCGATTAAGTGAAAAATTTACAAAAAAAAGACCCATAATTTTTGTCACTGCCAGCAGTTTTATACGAAACATTTTTGTGATACGAAATCAAAAATGTTTAACACCCTATTGTGTATACAGCGAATATTTTTTAAGATGGAATGTTAATTGAATATTGTAAAGCCTGCCATTCACGATCAAAACCACTCCATCCATCTAAATGGAGTGATGTCACTCCATCACTCCAAGCGGCTTGTCAATGGGGAAACTCGAGTGGACGTGGTCCAAGTTGTCCAAATTTGTCATCATCCTTCCACTAAGGTACACGTGTTGCTGTTTTAAATTTAATCATAGCAAAATGTCTGCATTAACATAGTGAAATTTCTTTATAATGATTGAAAAAAAAAAAACCTCAAGTTTCACTTCTGTCACAATGGATTACTTCCGTTTAGAGTGATTGTGAATGGCAGGCTTAATATTGATTTGATACAACACTGATGCAACCAAAACAAAAAGGTCTACGTACAAATTTTCAATAGATTTGAGATTGTCAATTAAGATTAGGCCACAAAATTTGAAAGAGAGATTAATACTGTTTAAAAACAAATTTCTGCAAAACTTATGCCTTTGAATTGATAAAAATATGAAACATTCAGTAATAAAAAAAATTAGTAATCAAAGAAAATAGCACCAACAAAGAAAAACAAATTATAAATAAGTTAAATCATTTATTAATTATTATAAATCAATCCACGGAGGAGATTGTAAACTTTGTGTGTGACAAATATAAAATGGCTACCTAACTAACATAGCGTGACTACAAGCATTCAATTTACCAACAGAGCTGCCAAATCCAAGATTGTCACTCAGATAATATAGATAATATGCCGAAAATTATTGATATCAAACAAACGGCGAAACCTCTGTATTCATCATTGGTTACAAGTTGTTGTAGTTAAGCCTGGTTCACACTGGTGGACTATTTCAGTCGAGATGTGAGTAAATTAGCAACAAAACGTGTCTGAACACATAAAGTTTTGCCGGTAGGTGAATCGAGATGATCAATTTTGATATATTTTTTGGATGAGTAGTGCCCCCACCACGCGTCACTAGCTGTTGACTTGATTGCTAAATGTTTGGACACCTATAATTTCAGTCCAGTTCATCAGTTGCATCAAAAATGGTATTTGCTATAGTAAACTTTGTACTACTATATTATTTATTATTTTATAGGTACTATAAATTGGTAATTAAATCACTGCAAAACAATGATATATAAAATACAATGATACTGAGAGCGAGTTTATCGATAATGTCTTCTAGCCCCTACATGGTGTTGCGTTTCAACCCCCCCTCACTAATGAACTTTACTCGAATATAATGTTAAGTATTTTTTGGTCGAGTAGTGTGTTATTTAGCTTCAAAGTTACTCGCTACTCGACATAGTATTAACTAGGCTACAGAGAAAGTTCATTAGGATAAGTTACATTGGTGTTCTTTCACAGAAATTCATTGAATCTCAAATTCTATTGTCTAACTCAAACTGTCAAATAACCGAGGCCGAATACTGGGGATTACAGATTTGATGGTGTTCTGGATACGGAAAGCAAGCAAGTGTCAAATAACTCTTAATTTTTGTCATGAGATATGCACAACATAAATCTAAAAAGTTATCAATTATTAAAATAACCTTTGATCTATAAAATATTTCTGAAATGGCATTATACTTAAAACAATATTGAAAAGTATGTATTTTCTTATATAAACATAAGAATCGCAGCTGATTCTTGTAGTTATAATTGTGGTAATGTTAGGTACACATTATTCCATTTTCTCAAACATATTTAAATAGTTTAATAACTTTGCAATAAAATATCAGTGAAATACAATTTAAAATTGATAATACAATTGCTGAATTAATGTTATGTGAGAGCAAAACTATGGACGATGTAAAGCAAAATGGGTATCAGCTAGTATAATATGTGGAATATAGAGGTTTCGATATGTGGGATAAACAAATCACTTATATAATTGATTTCGACAATATCTGCATCTTAAATCAATTGGATGGCGGCTATATGGTAAAATAATTGCATCAACTAGCTTCATTTACATGATTATAATTACAAATAGAGTAACAATTATGGGTAGTTAATTAATTATTTATTTTTAAACATGACAAGTTGGGGAATGACTCAACTCAATAACAACAACAACACCGGAAAGAACATCTAAAAATATTTTCAAGTGTATCACGTATGTCGTAATATTGACCCATTGCACAATAATAATGATTGTAAGATTATGTAAGTCAGAGCACACTATTAACATTTGATCACAATACAATAATATGGACAGTGAATAAAGGTAAAAGTAAAAGCTAGAGAGTAGATAACTTTTATCTTCGTAACGTATCAATAACCAACAGATAAGATCAATTGAAACTTTATATTTTATTGCTAGTGATAATCAGCAGGATTCTTAACCTGAAAATTACAAACATTCTTAATTAGTTAAAAAAAAACTGTTTAAATTTTTAATGAGAGTTAAGCTGGACTCCCACGCTATGGCAATATCGCCATATATTTGTCCATTTTCTATGCTCATAGTGTGTGACTAGGCCATGTTGCGCTGACAGTCATCAATGGCACCTTATAAATGTACACTTGTCATATTACAATATCTATGTAGCATAGAAATATGGCGTTATCGCCATAGCGTGGGAGTCTACCTTAAGATATGTGTAAAAATTCCATGTGAAACAACAAATAGAAAATTTCTAACCCGACCGGGTATCGAACCAGGGACCTCTTGATCTAAAGTCAGAGCCTATGCCACTAGCCTACCAAGGTTGGTTATACTAGAAGAACAGAGGAGAAGAAATTGATTGATTACTGTAAAACTTACTTTACTGTATGTGATGTGCTTGAGGCCTCTCCGGCAGTTGTCTAACTTTCATAGTGCCATCAGCACCACATGAGAACAGTCTTCCCGCGGAATCCAGCAGCAGCTGGGTCACACCTTGACCAATGTGTTTGAAGAAGGAGCTGCGAGCGTGTTCTCCAGGGAACCAGTGCACCTGAGAATGTCCGTTAAGAGCCCACACCTGCAATAATGTTAATGTTAAATTTCTATATCCCTTGGTGGTTGTTTGATTGTTAGCGCTGTTTACAAAATGCACGCTGCTAATATCCATCATATAATAATCAGTCGGAATTATATTGATCCAAATCCAAACTCCCTTAAGACCCCACTTAGGGGCATAGGGAGGCAACAAGAGCTCTCCATTGCGCTCGATCCTGCGCAACGCCAATGACCTCCTCCCACACCATGTCCAGATTCCTCAGCTCTGCTTCGAAGGAGCGGAACACAATTATATTGATCCTCCTTCGAATTATATTGATAAAATAAATAATTTATCATTATAGCTATTTTGAATTTCGCAAGGGGATAGGGGGTATCGTTACGACACATGTCAGGAAAATAAGCCTGTAGAAAAGTGCCGAAAGTTTTTTATTTAAGTGATTTTATTATAATAAGTGATACCTTAATATCACCGTCAGCTGCACCAGTTGCGAAAATATCTTCGTTAGGAGCTAAAGCTAAGCATTTGACCGCAGTCTCATGAGCTTGGAATCTGTGCCTCGGAGTACGCGCCTTCGCATCCATTACACAAATATCTCCCTTCCTTCCACCCGATATAATGAGACCAGGTCCCATGGCATACCCTATACAGTTAGCCCCTGTGTCATGGCATGTAAAAGCTGAAAAATGTAATGTATTAAGAATTCTGAAAAATATTCTTAAAAAAAAGTTTTTAATGGTACTGGTATGGTACAATTTATCTCGGCTTGGCCAAATAGAACACAAAAACTCACCAGCTACGAGGGCTTTCTTTTGAGGCATTAGCGTATCCCATATGATCACATTTTTACTTTCCGAACTGTGACCAGCTACAAAAATAAAAACAAATCTTTATCTATGTAAAAATCAAATAAAGGATCAAAGATATTATATTATGTAACCATCAATTTCGACAATACAAAAATTTGGACAGTAGGGCTAAAGACTGTATATTTAGCTAGAGTTGAATAATTCTTTCACAGGTTAGGTCAAATCTTGTTAGAACAAAATTCACTGAACCAAGAAAATCGTACCCAAGAATACTGAATTTAGATGATAATACACTTTTTTTTAAATATTATGATAAGTATATTTAAGACACATGTCTTTATGCGGAAGAACTGAATTGCGGAAGATTATGGCAGATATAAAAATGCTTTTGTTGGCAAACTTAACATCCTGTAACATTTCTTCTGAAAAATGAACTGAATAATTTCACTGTTTCGTTACACTGGGAAAGACTTTGTTAACATTTTTTATGAAGTATTTTTAGAAACAAATTGAAGGTTTGTAATACGGAGAATCTAGTATCTTGGTTATTGACTATATTGAAAATTTCGTTACATTGGTACTCATTACGCTGAGTTTGAATTTGGTTATTATATGTATTTATTATACTGAGAATTACGTAATTTGGGTATCAATTTAACTGAAAATTCTGCTACTGGGTATTCGTCATAATGAGATTTGTCCTGTACCTATATGTTGAATTCTATATATTTTCACTTTGCTTTGAAAATAGTTAAATTCTCGGCTAAAGATACATGTCTTATGTCCGTAACCGAATTCTAAGAAATTTTAACTTATGTAATATTAAAGTTAGTACCTGTAGCAACTAGACTGCAGTTTCCTAGGAATGTGAAATCACTAATACCCTTGTTGTGACATTGGTGAGTCTAAAAAAATTGTTCAAAAGATTGAATTCCGCATGCCAACAATAATTACAAAGATAATAATGTTATTTATTTCAATTATTGTGACTGTAAGACTGGAGTGTTTTGTGCATGCTTAAAAACACCTGATTTCAAGTTAAAGAATCGTGTCATGAGAATTAGTTTAACCGGTGAGATGAACATGATAAAATATTACGGCAACAAGAATAAAATACATAAGAGCAATAAATGATTTCTTAAAAAATTAAATATTTATAAGAAAGATTTGTTCTATAGATAAATATTTCTGTTAAAGAAGTAGAGCATAAAATAAATAGTGAAAAGCATGCTTATATAAAATAATATAATAAATAACTTATTAATACATAATATAATTAAACTTGTAAACTTGCAAATTCTACACTAATAATAATAATGGGTATATTATTCATGTTCAATGTGAATAACTTAAGGTTACATGGGTGGACGCTTTCGAGATGTGGTGCTGGAGACGCCTCCTCCGCGTATCAAATTACTTCATCTTGACAGAACTTAATGTCAGAAACGGCTGTTCACTGTGTGCGCGCGACATGTCATACAGTTCTTCGGACACATTGCGAGACGCGGAGATGAGTATTGAGAGGCTTCTCTTAACCGGAAGAATCGAGGGCGTTCAGAGCTCGGGAGATGGAGCGACCAGGTCAAAGAGGCAACAGGGGGGACACTGTGGGAAGCCCTGCAAATGGCGTTGGACCGGGGAGTTTGGGGACGGCTGGTTGGGAGGGTGGGGAGTGGTGATGGTCACGATCCTCAGCAATGAAGGTTAGATGAAAGCTAAATCACTTTATGTCGACAACTGCCTGTCTGTTTTCATGTAGTGAGATGTACATCACTGAACATAATGTAGTACCCATTGATGGCATCATCGCCCATATGATTAAAAACATCATAATATGTTTTTCATGTTTATCTTAACCTAAGTCTTAAAATTGTTTTAATGCATTTTTTTTAGATGTTTCATTCATTTACATATATTTGGTTCAAGTTATGTTATATATTTTGTTGACCTCAACTGGCGCATAAGTTAATACTGTAATGCCGGCTGATGGAAGAGAAATGAAATAAAAATATGTTCACAAAACTACAATCCAAAACCAATCGAGAGAATCTTCATCATGAGCAATATAATATGGAAAAATTCCATGACCACATTTATGAAAGGCAGATTATTTTTTACTATTCCCACATCTACAATGACTAAACCATATACTTATTATCTCGTTGAAAGTGATCTATGATAAGCAAAATACATCATGAACTAGATACATGAATCTATTGAAGGAAATTGTTAAAGGTTAGTATGTAACTATTCTATAAATAATAATAAAAATAGTATGAATCTATAAGAGTTAGTACTATGTGTTACTGATATGATGTGAACATTGGAAAGAAAGCCATTTACATGACTTATCAACTGTCAATCACAACGGTTTTCTTTCCAGATCATGACATGATAAAATAACAAGAAAACCAACATACGAAACATTGTCGAAAATACATATCCCCACTCACAAAGAACGGTCTAGAGGGAGCGTTGTTGAGGCACAGCTGCCACAAGGAGAGGTTGCCATCGCCGTCAGCTACGCCAAACTTGTTCCCGTGTTGAGAGAAACGTACCCTGGTGACCTTGGCATAGGTCCCAGGAGGTCTGGGTGATGCCACTGCCCCGGAGTGCGTCCACTCCCAAAGCTGAACAGAGCCGTCTTGACCCCCGGTCAAATCTAAAAACATATCAATGTCAAATAAATTTAGTAACAAAAAGGCTAACTCTTCTTTGACACAGTGGTTAGATTTCACCAATTTGAAAATATAAATTTGGTACAATAATGTTACTGTTGAAAAAAAGTGGCCGGGGACAGCACGCAAAAAATGTTTATTTTCCAAACTCCATACACTTATCTTTAATATAAAAGAAAGTTGGGATAGTGCAAACACTTATAACTCAAAATTGGCTGAACAGATTTTTATGATGCTTCGTTTCTTGGATTCTCCTCCGCTCCGGATAACAGAATAATTTTAAAAAATTTGAAAAATGTATAGCAAATAATATAAAATATAATATTAAAGTTAGTATGGAATGGATTTACTGACAACAACGTCATCTGTGAAACATTCCATAATTAATAACACAATTTTTATTTACTTAACCATTGAGTTTCAACGCATTTTTTTTAAATGAATCTGTGCTCACTCAAAGTGAACACAAATACACTCACTGACTCTTTCACAGTAAGCTACTTAAAGCTTGTGTCGTGAAAGAGGAAGATGGTCGGCACCTGGGATCGAACCCACGACCTCCGCACGAAACAGTGCGAAAGCCAGCGTCGTAACCGCTAGACCACCAACCACTTCACTACATTGGTACGCAGATTTTTGATAAATTTCTTTCAAGCTTTCAGAAATATTTTTTTAACATTCTAACATATTTTAAAGGTATTTTTGTATAAATTACAAATTCGAAATCAATATTCATAGTGAGGACTACAGGACAAAGTCTGTCGGGAAAGCTAGTTTTGAATATATATTGAAGTTGAGTGACATCTATTGTGTTTAATTAGGTAGCCATAATTATGTGCATTTGAAGGGCCAGAAGGGTCACAGTGAGCTACATCTTGCTGGGAGATGTAGATCTATGAATGCTGTGAAACGTCAAGTTGCATTACACCAGCAATACTACTGGCTGAAGTCTGACTCGTTGGCATCCCCTTTGGTATTTCCGTTGCGTACAGTGCACTGTTTCTCATCATGCCAAACATAGCGGATAACCCGTTAACTTTTAGACCCATTCTAAGATGTTTGCAAATATAGCCACAATGAATGTCTTTTGAAGACACTAACTTTTCAAATCTAAATTCAGATCAAGTAGAAAGACTTTTTCATCGATATTATTATTACGGGTTAAGTTACGTACAAATTGAGTTTTTTAATTTGAGGTTAAGAGGATTACTTACATAGAGGCAGATTAGGATGCGCACTCAGTCTCTTAATATTGTCTATTTTGTGTTTCAACACCTGTCAACATACAATAACAAACAAATACATTAAAAATTTTCATATACATCCCCTAAAATTTGATGATTACCTAATTCTCTAAAATATTCAAAATGATCATGTAACATTTAGAATATAGAAAAATTCTAAAAAGTTATCAAATATCCTCAGAAATCTTCCAATCAACATCACATGTTAAAATTCATGAATTTAATACAGAGTGCTTAATCGATTACCGACCACTGTACACAAATGTGTACACCATTGCAAAATAAAAAAAATTTAATGGTGTACAGAGTTGTGTACAGTGGGCAGTAATGGGTTAACGAAAATTCAATAAAGCTGTGATGATATTGAATCATTGTAATTTAGTTTGATCTCATTGTAATTAGTTTTCATATCATTTGTATTCACATTGAGGACATAATTCGTAAAATTTATAGAAAAAATGTGCAGATAAGCTAGAAGCCATGTGCATAAATAGAAATAAAATGTAGTCACAAATAGGAAATTTAGGAATCATAAGAAATTAACAAAAATGCAGGGGGATATTTTCACATTTGAATTTCTTAAAAATATGTACAGTAAAAAGAGTCGAAATCTTAAAAAAATATGACAACAATAAACAAAAATACATACTGTGTACCAAATTCAATAATAGGAAAAAAAAAATAATTTACACAAATAATAAATACAGTCGAACTGGGTTAATACGAGCGTAGAAGGACGAAAGAGTCTAGTTTGAACTTGTAGAGGCATTATAATGCTCAAAAGAAATTATGTTTATGTAAATGAGACCAATTCCAATTACACCCTTTGCCGTGAATTATATTCGGATTTACAAAGGACCAGATGGATCTTAAATTTGAAATAAGTATAAAGAACTTGCCTACCGGTCTGCCTAACTAAAATATTAAATTAAAGTTTATTCTACAATAAAATGTAAATTCATGTTAAGTAATGGATCTAGTAAAAGTACCGTAAAATGGGTATTTCCCCCCCCCCCCCTTATGTCTATTAACCCCCTTATGTCTCAAATATTAGACTTGTTCTAAACTTGAACTTTTTCGTCAATAACATTATAGTTCTAACGTCTATAATGAAGAAAACACAGCTAATCGTGAGGGTTTTTTTTATTAATCTCGGCATTTATAAGCTATGAGGGGGAAAAATATGATTGAGATTCTAAATACGAATTAATGTGGTTCCTAAAATACAAAATGGAACAGTAAATTTGAACCACTACAGCAGCCCGATTCACGGAAAAGTTTAAGTCTAAGTTTAGTTCGAAGTTCGAACGAAGTTCGATTCAAACTTTTGTGAATAGGGCTGCTGGTAATAATAATTATTGTAGGCGGCGACTATCTACAGTCTATGTACCTATTCACGGAGGGTTTGAATCGAACTTCGTTCGAACTTCGAACTAAACTTAGACTTAAACTTTTCCGTGAATCGGGCTGCAGGCTTATGACCACCTTCTACTGTTTGTTTCGAAGGCTGGCATAGGGTTAGCTGAAGGATTATTTTATATCAGAAATGTTCGCCATTTGGGTGGTAAAATTCTTGAAATTCAAATCATACGAATCTGCATCATGGTCAACATGGTACTATAGAAAGTGTAACGGAAGTTAGAAAGCAGCATTAAATGAGTAACAGTAAGTCCTGTATGCTCAATAAATCCAAGTTTGACTGTAGATTACAAAAACTAACACATTTTTCATAACAAATATAATATTATATTACAAAAATATAATTCTTTAACAAAAAAAAAGGACAGGACAATGGATTATTAAGATAAAATCAAGTATTGGAGTCTCCTTAAATGCAGTAACATAATTCTATACACACTATAAAATCTATCCTACTATAATATATAAAATACTCAAATAAAATGACACAGTGAAAAAATATTCAAAATCAATGACTACAAGAGTATGAATTATTGTCTTTTTATAATAAGACTGACCGGCTTCATGAGGAGTTTGGACCGATGTATGATGAGACGGCAATATTTGGGATCGTGACATCCCGGGAACTGCAATCCCTTCATCTGGTTTAGCGAACACGACATTGTAAGCACAAAGGAGGGAAAAAGAAATAACATGTTACATACAACTTCAAATACAATACAAACCCACAAGATTAATGACTAGGAAGGCTGCAAAGATGTTCCTCAGCAAGAATACTAGCCACACACTCCAAACACTCACCCATTTAGTATCTTACAACAGAAATTCCTTGTGTTTCACTGTTAAGTGTTGAATAGTATACAATAGAGACTTGTCAAATTTTTAAGGGCACTGAGAAAACTGGTAATTGTAGTAGAAATCAACAAGTAGTGTTTTGATATTGACAAATTATATTATCCTTAAAAATTTGTAAGCCATAATGGTATGGTAATACTGTAGTTGAGTAAAATTTCAAAGTAAAATAGTAAATATATATATTTTTTAATGAATCTGTGCTCACTCAAAGTGAACACAAATACACTGTTTGACTATTTCAAAGTAAGCTAATAAAAACATGTGTCGTGAAAGAGAAAGATGGTCGGCACCTGGGATCAACCCACGACCTTCAATATGAAAGATGACGTAATAGCCGCTAGGCTACCGATCACTTCCTGATTTATGAAATTTTGTCCTTATACATGAAATCACCATCTACATAATAATTCAGTTATGTATGTATTTATTTTGGTATGTTGGCACATCAAGCATAAAGCGCACTTTAGGTTTGATATTAATCATCGTGGATCCTTGCAGGAATATTTATGGTAATCATAGATACAAATTTCTCAAAAATATTCAATGTTATTTACAAGTTTTTAAATTTATAATCTTCATACAAAAATTTCAATCAATGAGACAGTCATGTTTTAAAAGTAAAATTATATGTGTAAATTTTTGTGTAGAACTGTAGCATTACGGTATGAAAATGTATAAAAAGGATTAAGGTTCAATTTAAAATACAAAAAATATAAGTAGAAGTCTTATAATTCTTATTTTATGAAGATTTTCAGGGAAATTTTGTTGCAATGTGACTGGCAGACTATTTTTTCTTCTTTTTCAATAAATATTGAAAGCGACATTCTTCCATTATTTTTCTGTATGAAACATTAAGATAATACATAGACTCCTGAGTAAGGGAAAGCTAGACAAAAACCTGTTCAATAATCTACTGCTTAAGTCTGACTTTCCGAATCAACAACGTAAAGCAAGACGGGTATCAGCTAGTTATTTTAATAAAACAATAATCGATTTTCCGCCATAGGTCTTTTAATTTAGCATGGCATGTCTGGTCTAAACTCAAGTTGTTGACAATGTCGGCAAAACAGCACTGACACTAAATATACGAGTACGTAAATCGTAAACTTTAAGTTGTCAGTAATATTGATTAGTAATTTCATAGATAAGGACCAAAAAGGAATTAACTACTTACACATAATTCAAATAATCAAAAACTACTGTCTAAATTTAACAATTCGTTTAGTCTGCATTTACACCAAATACACACAGAGCCGGAGCTAGAAAATGAATAGAGTACGTAGAGTGTTTTTTATCGTTGATATTGGACACCATGGAAACAACGAGTATACATCTAATTGATGGGCGATGACAAATTACGCATGTGAAGTTTTGGTTCTTTTTCATTGTTGTTTCCTTGGTGATCGAATCAACGATCAAGAAAATATACTCTATTTCCAGCTCTGGGCTATATGTTCATTTGGTGTACACTCAACCTAATACAAAAATGTAACTTCATCAGTTCTAAGCAGTATAATATATAATGATAATGTTCAAAACTGAATGAATTAGGCAAGAATAATAATGTCACTCTCTTCTGGGTCCCGGGACATGTCGGGGTGAAGGGTAACGAAAAAGCAGATAGGCTAGCGAAAAAAGGTGCAACAACACACCTAGTTGGACCAGAACCTTTTTGCGGTCTAAGTAACAGGTTCTTCCAAGAAGAGATAAGAAGGAAGGGAAGGGAAGAAAGAGAAGAACAGTGGAACAACCTTCCCGGACTTAGGCAATCCAAGGATCTTCTTGGTGGGTTTGACTCCAGAAGAACCAAAATCTGTTTATAGGTCTTAAAACCCTAACAGGCTTCTTAACGGGTCACTGCAGACTTAGGGAACACCTGAGGAAGCTGGGACTCGAAGATGATGGAACCTGTAGATTCTGTGAAGAAGGAGTGGAAACGCCTCACCACCTACTTACAGACTGCGATGCAGTAGTTTATGCGAGAGCAAGAAGTTTTGGTAAACACAGGATAGAGGTGGAGGACCTCGCCACCTTGGATCCCCTCCTTGCTGGACTTTCTGAAGCGTCTGGGATTAGTGGGGAAGCTCTAATTGGGTAACACCATGAGCAAGTAGGGGAAGCACAATAGAGCACTACAGGTCGGAGCGCAAAACATCCCCTGAGAGAAAAAAAAATGATAATGTATGCTTTGTAATATCTATGTAATTAATGTATAGTGTGATAAGAAACTATTTGATTAAAGAAAGTAAGTAAACATAATAATATGTAGGTGTAAATATATAACGTAAGACAATTTATTAGAAGGGTACAAGCAAAGACCCACACTCACACACACACAAAAGATGAACAAAACAAGTGAATGTTTTTGGATTTTGAGTAAGTATAGGACAAATCACGCTCACTCGGAAAAACAGACAAACGGTAAAATGTTCTTCGTAGATAATTATAAAAAACACACACACGCGCCAAAAAAATAATCATTTTATCAAATATTAAAAGCCTGCAAAAATAATAAGTATAAACATAATATAATATGAAGACAGATAAAAACAGTATTAGCTGCGTATATGAGAAATAATATATTTAGGCGATTGCGTAATGTATTGATGGTACCACATACAATTGTTGCAGATGAAAAAGTCTTTCTTTTCTTGTTATTGTCATCCGTTCCATTATTGGAATGCTGTAAAAAATATCATTGAAAATGTATAAGGAAACAATACCACTTGATAAACAAACACAATAACAATAATTATGTATTAAAATGAAATGGACTCCCTATAAAATGATGCAACATTATTTTAATGAATTAATGTTAATATATAACGAATAATGTTGACGTAAAAATGAGACTAATATCAAAAGTGGATATTTGCCATATTAGACCATAAACTGCCTAATTTTATTAAACTTTTTGTTCAAACGTTTGTGACCACCCTTGATATTAGGCTGCTCAAATAACAACAAATGGCGAAAAAATAACTTATTTATTTGAAAAAAAAAAAAACAATAAATTTAAATTAACAAGAGTGTATGTGTGAATTAAAAAATAGCCTAGATGCGTGAAATTCTAAAGCCCGCTATTCACGATCACTCCAAATGACAGGCAACTCAAGTTTCACATCCAATGTGACAGATGTGGAACATGAGCACTTTTCAATCTTATAACGAAATCCCATCACGCTAATACATGTATTTTGGTATGATTAAATTTAAAACAGCAACACGTGTACCCTGGTGGAAGGATCATGACTAAAAGAGACAAATTTGGACCAAGTTTTTAACACTGACAATCAAGTGACGTGACAACTTGGACCATGTTTACTCAGTTTTACCCATTGACATCCATCACCCCGTTTGGAGTGATGGATGAATGACATGATGCAATAGAATTTTGGACTGATGGATATCTGATTCACCTTATCAATCCACATCATTCATTTGGTTATTCCCACTCACAGTCATTTTTCATAGTGACATTGCTCCGTTTGGACAAATGATGGAGTGAATGTGAATGGCGGGCAAAACATAGCAAATGTGGAGATAAAATCTTATAAGATATACAATTTGTTGCAAAAAAAAACTGACACCCAAAAGTGCTTCTTATACTAGCTTTAAATAATAGGAATAGGAGACCAAGCGTATCCTTACAACTAGAATTAATTTTGAATAACAAAAAAAAACAAATTAAATACCCCAATTCCCTATCACATCCGCTAAAATATAGCATCAACTAAAATTTTGAATTTTGCGAGTAAAATCTATGATTTCAACCAATCTGAGCAATTTGCTCAAGAAATCGATCGAAGTGAATATAGCTGCAAGTGATTTCAAACAAATAATTTCCCCATGTCAAAATTATCATCATGGCCGCCAATTTCCTTTTTCCTAACAAATTCATTTTGACTATGAAATAAAACTACTATTAATGTATCTTTTGTGATGAAAAACATGAGCAAAATGATATTTTTGCTGAAAATAATAACTTTTGATTTGATTGTTGTTTTTTAGAGATGTGTGTGAAAAAAAAATGATACGATTTTGACATAATATTAGCGGTTCCTCGAAATTTTTGGCGGGTCTATCTAAGGTACCGCTTAAATTGATCGAATAGCGGGTTATTTTAGAGGAATTGTGATAATTTAAGTGGAACAGTCAGTTAAATTTACTTTTCATACACTTTTTTGGCGGATCTGATAGCGAATAGGGGTATAATAGCGATAAAATGTACATTTTACTAGGCCCTTAAAATCATTTTGTCCATTGTCTATCCACGGAGTTGAGTTCTGTACTCCGAGTACCAGGTAACTGTCAATTATTGTACGCAACTTATGCACTTTTGAAAAAAACTTACAAATTGAATCAATTATTTGAAATGTATGGCAATATCTCATAATAAGTCATCCATGCGCAAATAAAATGTTTGAAATAAAGAAAACATTTTGATCAATTATTAATGTCTTTTTCTTGTTCTCTTTTTAAGCATAGTTTAGAATAGAAACTTTCAGACTTTTTGATGAATCCCTTAATAAAAGAAGGATTCCTGTGCTCCATAGTGTGTTGAATATAAGAAACAAGATCTGCTTAACAACAAAAATAATACTCCTTTTTTGACCCCACTCTGGGGCATAGGGAGGTAACAAGAGTCCTCCAACGCGCTCGATTTTAGGTCATTGAAGCGTGAATTAAATATAGAAATTCAGAAATAAAAACAAAAGAAAAATTAAGGAAATATAAGGTTCCAAAATATTTCATCACTATGCTAGGTACTTTCTGAGAACAACACTGTTCTGACAATATGTAAAATAATTGGTAAAGCTATAAGGAATCCGGTTGTATAGACGCAGCACCATCGATAGTCTATCGTCACAGTGCATTCGGTAGCAGTAAACCAGATAAGTGTAATATTCAAGAGCAAACCGGATCTAGGAGAAAAGGTAATATTTCAACTTTACTGACCACACTAGCTCCTCTTCCAGTCTGACCTGCCATCCCTTGAGGACCTTGTGGGGTTGAAGGAACTGGCGGTGACATATTGCCCATATTTCCAGGGGAAGCAGACCTGAAGGTAAACATCACATTATATAAATCACTGATCAGGAAGAAAAAGGTCACAAGTCTGAAACTCCCATTTTTTAATTATTTTCACCCAAGTTTGTAAAATATGGCTATCTTTATTCTTGAAGAGTGCCGAGTATAATTGTTTACTGAGGTATCCAAGCTACAGTCGATGAAACTAAGCTTCAAGCATATACTGTCTCTTTCGCGCTTTCATTGTTTTAATGCCGGCAGTGAAAGAGATAAACATAGAATGCTTTCTATTTGTCTTAAAGAATACTGTATGGCTTTGGTGAGATTCTTAGCACACATTGAAAAAAAAAAGTACAAACTTTTCGGTTTGATGCTGAATCAACAAGAATCCCGAGTCCGGGAGGGTGGCGGGATCTCTGTTTAGAGCCAGGAGGTCCACTTCGCATTCATCGGACGCCCACACTGCAGCCCCCCTCAGCAGTAATGTTATATCCATTTCTTGCACTTCCCTGGGACTCGACACGGCAAGATAGCTGGTGGTTTGTTGAATGGATATTTTCTGAAATTGAGAATGTTTCTGAAATTTTCTTCAAGGGTAATTTGTAAGAAAGATTAATTAACCCATTACCTACCTATGCCTCTAAATGATATCATTAAGAGAAAGTTGATTGATTGACTGCGATAAAAGATATTTCATCAATCACTAATCTAATTTAGGGATAGACAAATGGTAAAAATATATCAAAGTTTTGAAACATATTGATGTATAGAGACTGCAAAGTATCGATATTTCGATAACCAAAAAAAAATATCAATATTTTTTGCCCATCCTTAATCCAATAAAATATGAAATGTCACATTTCCTTAATTTATAGCAGTGGTTTATAACCTGGGTTGATTCGAACACTAGGGGTTTGGTGAGTCAGTCTCGTGGGTTTGGCGAATGTCAAGACACACACCCGACTCATATTAAGAACTTATCACTGAACCCCTCTTCAAATTAAGAAGGGTTCGTGCAGGTGGAGTTCGAAACCTCCAAAAAGGTTAGGAACCACTGATCTCCCATACAAAGACAATCACAGTTAAGTCTGTTGATAGCAATAAAACATGAACTGTTTTCTTACATGATGTAGGCAGAAGGCCAGGATAGAATCTTGCTCCTTATGAATGATCCTGACAGGATGAAGGAGTTCACCGTCTGTGGAGTCCGCCTCCAAATGAGGACGGTAGGAGGTGAGCGTTGTCTCAGACGCGCCATCGTTGTATTGATCTCTGCCTTCGTCTCCCACGCTCACACCAGAAACACGAGGTTTAGCAAATATTGCACGGATGAAAATATCCTATGGAAAAATATTGAACCAGTTAAAGTTTTCATACACTATCAAATTTTGACATTGATTTTTTAGATAATCATTTCAACTAAAACTACATACCTAGAATGACAATTCTCAATTTTATTTGTTAGCTAAATGAATATTCTTCATCTTCAAGTAGTTTTTGAAGAATGTGGTATTTCTATTTCTTAAAGCCCTCTGGCATGCGCAGAACCGCCAAGCAATTTGCATAGCTACATCAAGTAACATGAGGTTGTAAAAATTAAAAAAATTGTAATTTCTGCAAAATGCGTGTTCGTAAAATCGTGATTCGAAAAAATTGTAAGTCGAACAATTGCCATTCAAAAAATTGATTTTTGACCAATTTTCCCATCACCGATTTGACGGCTTTATGTAGAAACAGTGGAGCTAGTACGAGTTTCATCGAAAGCTAATTGCACACAAATAAGCGCTTATTAGCGTGCAATAGTGTTCTTAAATCAAACGATCGAATGATTCGATCATTTTAGTATGAAAATTTTTTGAAACTCTTTCGATGATCGTTTTGGTATTCGATCATCGAAAACTTATACTAGGGCTACAGGTTAATGTTGGTTATGAAATATTGTCAATGAACTTACTTGGACAGGTTCCTGGTTCACGAGATAATTCCACAGTCTCTTTGCGGGAGCTGCACTCGCCAAATTTGTACTAAACGGTGAATTCTGCTTTTCTAATATACATCTGTATTTATTGATAGGCGGTCCAGATGTTTGCTCCTCAGGGAAGCAGGCGGGGATGTACCTGGGAGGTGCCGGCCTGGCTGCCAGCTGTTCCGACATGATGTTTGACCACTGAGACATGGCGCGGAGGGCACCGTGTATAGATGGACTACTTACAGCTAATTCTAAACAAATTCATTACAATACAATTAGTTCTCCATCTAAAATGTTCAGGGTTAGTATAAAAAGAGCTGCAACAGGCGCCGGATATTGTGATGATGTAAAAAAAATACTTGGCTTTTTCAACATTGAAAACGTGATTCAATTATTTGATTGAAATTGTAATTAAGAATCGGATCTTAGACTTTTGATTCTATCAAGCAATGATCACAATAAAAGGCGCCTACTGTATCATAAACACAAACCGTTCATTTCGATTCCAGCTACATTCAAAAACTCTTGCAACTGCGTTTGGGCTATTTTCAATATGGCCAGCTTCATAATGCACCAGGAATATGAGTTGACATCACAGTGTTCTGTATTGGCTTGGCGTTTGCCATCGCCACCAGGTTTGTATCCTCTTGTATCCATTGTCGTATCAAACACGTCTTCTTCATCTTCTTCTTCGATGTTTTCATCATCGGAAACCACCGACTCAGCGGAATCGTAATCTATTACATCGGGATCAACATCGACAGTTGGCTAAAAATATTGAAAGTTATATAGGTACCTACGTAAGCAAAAAAATAATCTGAATTCGGATAATTTAAAAAAATCCCTACCTTCATTTCAAAATATGAGAACATGCTCATTTGAGGGGGTACAAAGTGTTCTCGATAAGTGGGTCGGCCTTCTTTTATGGGCTTTGGAGCCGAGGGTGTGGACGCTGCTCCAAGCAGCCTCATGTTGAGCCGAGCACGCTGGGCCCTCAGAGAACTCCACACTGAGGCACCTTCTTGTCTCTCCAGTGTGATAGGGTTGTTTTGCTGCAAAGTTCAAACAATTACATCTATATATGTAATACACAACTCATCAGATCTTGACTTCTAAAATTATATATCTACTTGGCAACTGAACAAGATACTTACACTAATAGAGGCTGTTCTTAATAATTTCTTTACTCCGCCTCCATAGAGGGTAGCCCAAGTTTCCGGGGTGAATTTTCTAGAGCAAAGTCTGTAAAGAAGGTGGGCGTTACACATTCTCAATCCGTACACGAGCATGGCCAAGAAACAGGCGGCAAAGGCTTCACAAAGAAGAATGTTTAGACGTGGTGTGTCCTCGTCGCCCTCTCTGGCTACTAAAGCTCGGAGGTTTGTGACACCTGAAACAACGTTCTAATTATGTCTAGATTCTTGTGACCATTTTTCAGGACTAGATCTTAAAGAATATGTAACAACTAATGACTCTAACAATTCATTACTGATGTTCGATTTTTAAATGGAACAAACCACTACGGGCTTACGACCGTCTTCTTCGTCTTCCAACATGTTGAGAACATGATTAGTAGTTTCGGAGACTTGAACATTACCATCTAATGGCGAACGTTGTTAACATAAAGTGATCACACTAAGCCAGCCTTCGAAATAACAGTAGAAGACGGTCGTAGTGGTTTGTTTCATTTTAAAATCGAACATCAGTAATGAATTGTTAGAGTCATTAGTTGTTACATATTTTTTAACACCTGAAACAGTTTCAAATGGTATTTATTTATTTAGTTCACGGCCAGTTGGCCTCTTACGAAAGAACAATCAAACATAGATAGAGATTACAAAACAGAATATGTATGAGAACAGATTTTATGAGAAAATATACGAACTATATTAACTATTTAATATAGGTACTGTATTTCTGAAAAAAAATGGTCAAAAAATTGAAACTTTTTTGCGCAATTAAAGGCTTTGTTGGCGCAGGACTTCAGCGCCGTAGAGCGAGGCGATTTGTAGCGCTCTATGTCGCACTGATAATAATTATTATCTATGGATATTATGTCTGTTTATTAATTCCATGTATTTCCGCTAGTGCTCTCTTCCGCCATTACTCCAATAAAGATAAGACGCACTTTTAAACGCTCCAAGAAGTTTTATTAAAATTTCAAAACGTTTTCCCCAAACTGATGACAAAACAGGCTTGTCATTGCACTTTCTTCCAATAGAAATGCTTGTTAGTCAAATGGCAATGATGGGGGTGTGATAAGCGGGTATAACCCTCCTTTATTTACTCAAAAAGTTTCTTATTTGTATACTTTTTTGATCATTCTTTCCAGAATGTACGTACAGAAGTTGAATGCGGACCAAAAATTACAAGTATAGCATGTGACATAATGACAAGTTAGTATGTTGCTTATAATCCAATGATGTGTGTTAAATTTTTATGACATGATATTAAAAGACACATGGCCTGTATGAAATAAGTACATACCTGGCCATTTATTAGGCGGGGTAGTAACGATTGTTGGCTCGTCAGTGGATGAATATCTTCTATACCTACCACCCATGAGATGAGAACCGTGTGTGGACAAACCTCCCAGTCTAGCAAGTGACTCCATGCCGACTCTAAAAACGGATTATTAGAACTCGTAAAAGTAAACAATACTAGAATCAAAATGAAAGTATTACATAGGTTGTTGGAATAAATACTTACAGATCGTGTTGTGGATGTGAATGTTTGACGCTGAACGTGTCAGAATCACATAGACTTTGATATATACAAGCGGATAGAGCGACGGCGAGATCGGCCAGTATGAATACTTTAGCCTGATTGTGAAGGTTCTTCGTTGGCATCGGCATATATATTATTGTGTGAAGCATATCATGAGCGTGAGACTGGAAACAAAATAAATAAAATCAAGAAATGACAAATTATTATAAGTTGCTTTTTGAGTATGGTCAGTGTAAAGGTGTCTGTCCAGTCTGTTCTTAAACATGTTATAGATGTCGACTCTACAACCTCTTGAGGCAGTGAATTCCATTGTTCTACTACTCTGTTCAAAAAGTGCTTCTTGAAGTTTCTTGAGAAGAGTGTTGCAGACAGCTTCATTGTGTGTCCACACAAGTTTGTGTTTTCATTTAAAGTGAAAAGAGACAGAATGTTTGGACAGGAGTAATGTCCATTCAACACTTTAAATGTCTCAATGAATTAAATCATGATATTATGTCGTTACCCAGAGAAGAAGGACTTTCATGCTTTCCTATCTGGCCAAACCTGTTCTCCCTGACTTGGCCTTCCCTTAAGACAGTACTGATATAATACCCTTAAGACAGTCCACGTCATTCTAGGTCATCCACGTTTCTGTGCACCCATTCTTTCAGATTTATAGATCCTTTACGTCATTCTCAATTACTAACATAGAAAGATTTTTAGCAATACGAAAACATACCTGCAAAAGCCTAACAGGGTCTGCGACAACGGTCTTAGAGCATGCGACAGATGCAGAAAGTAGAGGCAGAGTGGTGGGGAAGGGAAGAGGACTCAGCAGCTGTTGCGGACCTTTATCCTGCTGCAACTCTTGCAAGAGAAGAACAAGCTCCATCCTCACCGACGCCAGCCCTCCACCGCCGGCTCCCTGCAGGCTACAGTAAGACAGCAGTGTGCGCAGCAAAGTCTCATTGGCTGCAATAAACATTTTATGCAATTTTAAGACGTGTAATAAAATAGACCCCACCTTTTGTGAAAATTCACAGCCATTGTTTGTGTGCGGTTGCAAGGGTGTACTTACTACTAGTGTGTGTGGAAATTATACAATTTAATAATAAGCTTAAGCATCACATTCACTATCGCTCCAAACGGTTGTTGACATCCATTCACTTTCACTCCATCCGTCCAAATGGAGCGATGTTACTCCATTTTGACAGATGTAAAACTTGAGTTCTTTTTTCAAAGAAATTTTACTACATTTATACACATACATTTCTACTATTAAATTTAAAACAGCAAACATGTACCCTGGTGGAAGAATTATGATAAAATGAGACAAATTTGGACAGTGTTTTTAGCATTGACAATCAAGTGACGTACTTAGACCATGCCCACTCAAGTTTCTCCATAGATGAGCCGTTTGAGTGATGGACGAATGGCTTGACTATTGAATTTTGAACTGATGGATATCTGACTCACCTTATCACTCCATATCATCCATTTGGTTTTCACTACTCACTGTCATTTTTTGGACTGATGGAGCGATAGTGAATGTAGTGCTTTTGATACATATACTTTCTGGCTTTCAAATGAGATTGATTTAAAGAAAATATGCCGCTTACTTGATAAATTTCGAAAAAATTTAAGTGCCTCTATCATTCACAGAAGCAAAGCTTGTGTTATGAAAGTGGAAATGGTCAGTACTGGGGTTCGAACCCAAAACCTTCAATACGCTGTATGTACGAAAGCCATTGACTGAACTGCTGGGCAAGCAACCACTTCAAAATTATTTTTAGTAGACGTATTCACACTCACACTCTTAGAATAATTATTCAGACATAAAAATATACAATACCTTTTAACCATCTTTTTCTTCTAACGGCTCTCTGAACCTTGGCTTCAAAATCTGCTTTTTCCTGCAACAACACCTGGTGCAACGTCGGTCTTTCCGTGGGTGGGTTCAACTCCCGTTCTTTCTCCCTCTCTTTCATCAAAGCCTCTACAATATCTGGGAGATTCAATTTAGCGGGTGCTTCTTCACTGCCGTCCTTCCCAAAGTTGGACGAATATCCACAAAGCTGACGCAAAGCTTCTACCTCTCTCTCCAACCAAATATACAACTGGTAGCGAAGATGGCCACCTGGAATTTAAGGCAAAAAAATAAGCCGAACCAATCAATCAATACTCCCTGTCTAACCCTACTCAGGGGCATATGGAGGCAACAAGAGCCCTCCACTGTGCTCGATCTTGTGCGGCTTCAATGACCTCCTCTCACACAGTGTCCAAATCCCTCAGTTCAGCTTCAAAGGAACGGAACACAGTGTGAGAGGGTCTTCCTTGGCCAACAAAAAAGTTATGTGGCAATGAATTGGAATTAGTTGAAGCCCTCTTCCAAAAAAATGTCACTAACACAAAAAGTGTATATTTAATTTTTGCATTTGACGTTGAGCTGCCATTAAACGTTGAATTTTTATAAAAAAATTCATAAAAAATCCGGAATATTCTAAAAATCGCACATGTGTCTACCAGTCCAGAATTAGGACAAATAACACACATAAGTACATATTATGTCATGGTATGTTTTTTTTAAATGAATTTGGGCTCACCCAAAGTGAACACAAATACACTTTCGACATCTTTCACATAAAACAAAGCTTGTGTTGTGAAAATGGAAATGGTCAGCACCGGGATTCGAACCCACAACCTCCAATACGCTCTGCGTACAAATGCTGTCGACTGTTACCACTGGTCTACCAATCACTTCTTACTGTTTAATTAGGAATGCGGTCCACAATTTGCCGTAATACAAAGAAAAATCTAATTAGCAATATACCTATTGCAAATGGTTTTGAATTCAACCTTTTTACTTAGTTCATACATTTTATTTTAGTGGGCGCCTTGTTAACTACGGTATACAAGCAATGTTTATTGACACTAAACGTCAAAACTACACTGTCCCTTTCTCGCTTTCATTATTTTACTGGCAGTGAAAGCGACAAATATAGAATGCTTTGTACTTGTCTCAAAGAATGTTTCAAGTTCCAAGACAAAACTTAGCTACTGACCATCAACTTCGTATCCTGTAGCTAACGTTGACAGCTCCTCCATCAATATCTTCAAACACGCAATAAACTTCAGCTGCTGCGCCATTATATCCACGGATGGGGTCTTTGGTTCGTTGTCCAATTTATTACTAGTATCACCATTATCTTTGGTATCATTGTCTTTGCTATCTAACTTCATTGCCAGAGGCGGACTTTCTGAACCGTCAGAAGCTTTCTCATTATCTTCCCAGTCCAAGACCAGTTCATCATCTTTCTCCATCTTGGAGGGCGCTCCCCAGTCCAATGATGAAGCGCCCCACTCAAAGGTTTCTCTTTCGGTTGGCTGTGCATCTGCAAAAAAAACAAACCCAATGTAGGTAGGTTCTTACCTAACAATACTATGTAAGTAGGTACCTTTATACCTAACAACATGCATTGGTTGGTAAACAGATTACAGGTAACTCAGATTACATGACAACGTGCATTGATTGAAAAAAAATTTGCTGTTGTGCATTATTTTACAGTAAAAGAAAGATCATTGTATAATTATTATTATATGATTTGCTTGAGCATTGTAGCTGTGTAAGTAATGGATCTAACATAGGATGAAATGAATTGACTTATAGCAGCAAAACCTGTTGTACGAGAGGCATTGAAAAGGGTCATTAATTGTTTGATTGTTCACAGGGCCACAATGTTGTTTTACTACGTTGAGAACTGCGGGCAATTTGATATTTCTTAGTTGAATATATAGTGAGCGTCATTCTCTTTGGGCCACGGTGGCCAATTTGGGACTAAGTGTATCCTAGGCATGATAACATTCTCTTAACATCTTGCTGCGCTATTCCTGCGTGCAAAACAGAATGTCACAGTCTATAGGAACAATATTTCCTGCGGCATCTGTTTTTTGATTGTCGTAAACACCATCCACTTAACGAATTATCTAAAAACTAATGACTCTATAAATTCATTACTGATGTTCGATTTTTGAA
The DNA here is from genome assembly GCA_963576905.1 of Mystacides longicornis. Lineage (NCBI taxonomy): Eukaryota > Metazoa > Arthropoda > Insecta > Trichoptera > Leptoceridae > Mystacides > Mystacides longicornis. The sequence goes on along the minus strand of OY756421.1, from coordinate 6,058,172 downwards.
TGGAACAAACCACCACGGGCTTACGACTGTCTTCTACTGTTGTTTCGAAGGCTGGCTTAGTGTGATCACTTTACGTTAACAATGTTCCATCCACTTACCGAGAAAATTTTTAAATAGGTATGAAAATAATTTCCGGAAGTCGGATTGGTTTGGTCATAATATGAAAAATGCACATTTTTTGTGTGGTTTCAGGGTGTTTCATCGAAATAATCGAGTTGCAGACAGCGAACATCCCAATTTTATACAGGGATATTAGATTCTTTTCATGTAAGGTTCCGTGTCATTGCAATGTATCCGTATGATTGCTGTTATGCAATAAGTTTGCTATGTAAAAAGATATACAATGTTTTTAACAAACCATTGGTTTTATCAAGCTTCTGGCCAGCGTCTCCCCACTGCAAAATTCCTGTATCTATTTGGCTGTCTCTGTTCTTCTGATGAGGTGTTGTTGGTGGTGCATGATCATCAATTATTTTGGATGGCAATTTACTGAGCACCTCTAGTGCTAATGCGGGACAGCCAGCCTTAAAGTGCCCGTGGGCTGTGGTGAAATAGAGTCTTCGCTCTAGGCGCGTGATTCCCTCTTCTCCTTCTTGAAGGATGCCTACATTTCCACCCTAAACATAAAATAGAAAACATCAAAGATAATGAAAATAACCTCAAATTTGATTGATGAATATCAATGAACACCATTGAACATTACAGAAACTAAAAATTATACGAAATTATTATGATTACTTAATCAAAAAGCATCCTATATTAATAATCTTCATCATAGTTTCGGAATGATGGAACATTTTCTTGAAATATAGTATAAAATAACCTCACATACTTCCTTTACATGTGACATATTTTCTACTACACCGCCATCTCTTGAATTTTTTTATAAAGTTATACAACCGTAAAAATACCGCATCCAAATTAAATTGCGTGTTTTATTAAGTTCACTTAAATCATCATCTACTGGGATAGTCGGAACCAACAATTATCAGAAATAGTGTTCTCTATAAGGATTTTGTTATTTCCTTACTTTACATTTCGGAAATCAGAACTAAAGTAAACACAACAATTTTTAATTCTGGGGTGGGCCGAAGTTTGACAGGCGGGTCAGCTAGCCAAATATATTGTAAGAAATTGAAATAGTACCTGCGCAGCCATGTACTGTCTAACAAGCAACGGATGTGTTCGCAGATAAACATAAAAGTTGAACACATTTGGATCAGCCTGAGGAGAAGTTCCTGTATTCGAAACCGGCTCAATCTCGTTGTCGTCATAGGCCGGGTGAAGCTGGCCGGCTCTAGATACTAACAATGTGTCCAGTGATCCCGAGTAATCCCTCAATAGCCACAAAGCCATCGATCGGAGGAATGGATCTGGATGTGCTTTGGACATGGACTGATTACTGCCATCTTTATCACAACTGAAATCAGAAAATAAATCTTATGATAGATTTTAAAAACATACTATACCCACTAGCTGACACCTGTCATGTTTTACATCTTCAAAGACGATTAATCTTCAAGTAATTTTACTATGAAGATCATTTTAGAAATTTAATAAACTTTAAATATATTTGAGAAAATGGAATAATTTGTATCTAAAATTACTACAATTATAATTGCAAGGCTCAGCAAGGATTAAAATTGAATTTTAAATCTGCGGTTTATGCAAGATGCAATGATAAAAGAAAATAAGTAGGTACATAACTGAATTATAATGTAGATTGTTCAACAGAATTCCGTTACATTCAAGACACAAAATGATGGTACATTATTTAGTTTCTACAAAAATAATAAGAAATATAAAAGTATATTTGTTGTGATGGCTGCTTGCTTCGAAAGTTAGAAAAACTCAAGGGAACCATAATATAATAATTACCACATATTATGTGTGGAAATTTACATACTATTGTGTATTTAACTTATTATTTTAACTTACCCTAATATTTCTATGTAAAGTAATTCTTTGAAACTATCTGGCATAGATATATCTGCGTCATACATTCTAGCTACAACCATCGCTAGTTGCAGATCATTCATACGGGTCAAGATAACCTGTAAAGGAACATTTCATTAAGTAAAGGTGATTATAGGTGGATACGAGATCCAAGAATCTGGTTCGACATACCTCAAGAGCGTCCTTCAAAGAGTCGCCAAGCAAAAAGAACGCAGCCGCATGTTCAAATCGTTGCCTCCCTAAAAGCGCGTACGCATTTTTCTTGGCGGCCTTCCGCCATCTATCGTCGTTAAAATTATTGGCAAAGAACTGCAACAACAACAAAAAACAACAATTTAAAGCGATATTGAAAAGTTTACAAGTAGATAAATAGATTTAACAGCATTAAGTGTTTTGCTAACTGATGTCATTTTTTCATCTCTCTTGGAACGGAAGAGACCCCACAAGAGAGCTTTCTTCCTCATTGCAAGATAGTAGAGTGCAGCGTCCATGGGGTCCTGGTGGGCCTGGTAGGCAGCTCGGGCCACCCGCTCCATGCAAGTGCGCAGCAACTGGGGATTTCTCACCCACCACCCCACGCCTGAAATTTTAAACGAGAATACAGTAAGTGCTCACAACACAAGAGGTCCAATGTGTGTCTACTTTGGCTGAAATCAGATCACGTATCATCAAAATAATAATTATTATTATTATTTGTGTGATAGGCGAGCAGCATAGCTGATGTGCCTATATCTCACTGGTTAGGTTGTTAGCCATGTGTCTGTCTAACTTATTTTTAAACATGTTAACACTGTCAGAACTGATAACGTCACCAGGTAAACCGTTCCACATATTTACAACTCGGTTCGAGAGAAAGTGTCTTCGGGGATTTGATGAGAAACTAGTCTGAGTCAATTTAAGCTGGTGTCCCCTCAGGTGTGTATTGGAACTCAATGTAAAAATGTTTTTAACAGCTTGACACTCGTAATGATTATTAAATATCTTGAAGGTTTCTATCAAATCCCCACGCTCTCGTCTCCTCCTCATAATATAAGATATAAATAAAAAAACTTTTTATGTACCACGTTTTTTCATTTTCTGATGAATCAACTGGACACTTCTTTACTAAGATTTCGCATATGAATCTTAAGACTCTACTCATAAACTTTTTATTGCAAATTAAATTATGTACCTACCTACACTTATATGGCTTTATTTCGTTATGAATGAGCAGTTTCAAGATATTAAGAGTCGGAGCATCAAATGCAAAGAGAATTTATCAAAACTAGGTATTTCATCAACTGCCATATTCCATACATAATAATATTTACTGAAAATGAGGGGAGTAAAGTATTAAAGTTATAAATTGTTATTTTGTTCTGAAAGTTTCAAGTGTCTAGATCAGTGGTTCTTAATCTGGGTTCGGTGAGTCAGTCTCGTGGGTTTGGTGGAGGTCAAGACACACACCCGGCTCATATTAAGATCTTATCATTGAATCTCTCTTCAAATTAAGAAGGGTTTAGTGAATTCGCATATGAAACTGGTGGTTTTCAGTACCTCCAAAAAGGTTAAGAACCACTGGTTTAAGTACTTAGTAAGTTGGTTAAAAATCAAACAAACAAATACAAAAAATATGACCTAATAAAAACCTCAAGTAGCATCTTAATATATCTTGTAAGTTACCTCACATTAAAATAAACAAAAACTTTGTCAGTTCTACTTTTGAGTATGTATATTTGGTTAAAACGTTTTCGGACAACCGTCCATCTTCAGTAGCCTTAACAATACTTGTCCGAAAACGTTTTAACCAAATATACATACTCAAACGTAGAACTGACAAAGTTTTTGTTTATTAAATTGTTCTACAGAGTTACTCACAACAAAAAATTTTAAGATTTGTTACCTCACATTATTGAAAATACTAGGATGGTGTATTAGAAACTCGGTTTATGCATTAAAACATACCTAATTCTTTAAGCGTCATCCATTTTGGTTGTCCTTTGGCATAGCCTGGAACTAACATCAAAAGTTGTTCTGTACTCTCAGAATGGAACGCCCAAGCGACATTTGCACTCCCCACACCTTGTTTGTGCAGAGGTGGTCTGGCACCAAGAGGCAGACAACGCAGCAAATAGCCGTAATGCTTCATGGCCAGCAGGAAACGGAGTCCACAATCATCCAGAGCTTCTGTAAAGGTAAGTTGACATATTAGCATGAGACAATAATAATAAACAGTTACATTATCAGTATGGTCAAAAGAGCAAATACACTGCTATAGCTGATAAAGAAAGCTTTTCACTCACCAAACCTAACACTATTGTGCAAAATAATTACCTAACATAATATGTCAGACCAGTTCTCGAGTATGCCTTACAGATTTGGAACCGGTATTTTCTGAAGGATGTTGAAGAAATTGCAGAGATATAAAATAGCCTCTAAAATTCCTCGACAACTGAAAGATCTGCGATATGAGGACCTTTTAAGGGAGCTTAAGCTGACAACATTGAAGAAAAGATGGGATCGGGAGATCTTATTGAAATATACAAGGTTTTACAATCAGCAATGTTTGCTGAGAGGACAGCAGCTGAAATTGGCATCAACCAGATTCTCTTCAAAACCCCAAAACACTTCTTAAATAATAGCGCTATCAGTCCTTGGAATCGGTGGTTCTTGATCCTACCACAAACTCTTTCAAGAATGGACTACAGATAGTGATAGAAAGCCAACTTAGCTGGGATTTGGGTCAAAACAGCCAAAGTTGCCTACCTTATAAAATAATATTGGTAAAATGTTCACCTGTTCCGACATCATCAGCCTGGGGAACGCCATGCAGGTTCTCCCTGGAGATGGCGGTCTTGGCAGCATCAATAGTGAATCTCTCGGCGAAATCTGTTTTACACGTGGACACCGTGTCTGCCAATGCCAGGAGATGCATCTGATCCAGTGAACTGAGGCCGGGAAGATGGGTGTGAGTCAGAAGACGAGATAATATTCTCCCTAAAAAATTCAGTTTATTCATTTTATTGCAGATTAGTGGTTACCACGATTATTTGTCACAATTGACATGATAGCCACAAATATCTAATGAGCTAAATATTTTGTCTGCTAAAGGCTTGTTTTGGCAAAGGATTGTCCTTGACCAGTTTTTGAAAGATGAATATAAGACGAGACCGCGACACGCTCATAATACTAGATTTAAACTAAATGAAGGATATATAGTACCAAAATATAATAATAAATACAGTAAGAGAACTTTGGAACATAATGTGCCTAAATTGCTTAATATGATGCCGACATCTATTAAGAAATGTGGTAGTAAAAGTGCAACAAAAAGACTTGTCAAGGAATGGCTCTTGAAATGTGGATTCATTTATAATTAAACATTTGTAAATAATTAAGAATTAAGCTGAGAATACACATGCCTGTAGCTGGCACACTTGCATGCCAGCTCCTGGCACATGCCACCTACTATCAAGGCAACTACCTAGTAGGTGGCATTTGCCAGGAGCTGGCATGCAAGTGTGCCAGCTACAGGCATGTGTATCGCCGCCTTAATGTTGTTTGCTGCTATTGGTTAGGTACTAAGTTGCTATTTTTTATTATTGTTTTTATTTTTGTAGAAGAACGCGCCGACAAACCCATTTGTATGGATTTGGCGCGACTTTACTATTCTACCTTAAACTGTATCTTATTTTTTTTTCACTTGTCTAATAAAAAAAAAAAAAGACAAATCAGTGTTTTGTGTTGATAGTCTGTATTATGCACCAACTTTACACCAATGCGGTCAAAATAAACATAAATAAACACACTGCGCAAATTATATTTTTAATAATAATAAACATTTTATTCAATAGAATATCTCAGTACAAAGAATAATATTATGATATATCTACCCACTAGGCCAAGCCTGTGTTGGGGAGACTTAAATATATTACATAAAAATAGAGCAAAAAACAAATATACTTAAAAAAATACAATAATATGTTCAGGTTGTGAACAATGGATACACGGCGTGTGCTACTACCCTAGAAAGAAGGGGTTGGTAGGTTGTGGGTTCGATCTCTTTCACGACACAAGCTCTAAGTAGCTTACTGTGAAAGAGTTTATTTGTATTCACTTTGAGTGAGCACAGATTCATTTTATAAATTATTTTTTTTCATTATTTTTGGATATTTGAAACAGGTTTGAGGCACTCGGTTGGAACAATTTTAACGCTGGCAACGATCTTCCAGCGAACCTGAAGGAAGCTCGGAGACTTTCCTCTTTTCGAAGGCTTTGTATGATGTATGTAAAAAATAATTTTTAAATCTTTGAAATGTATATTGAAATGCATATAAAACACCTATTTTAAGTTAGTATACAGAATTAGTTACAAGAAGTTGGTATATTGAATTATGATGATATGTATATGAAATTTAGTTAATATGTATGTAAAATTAAGTATTTGAGTCATTGTAAAAAAGTTAAATTTAGTTATAGAATAATCATCTGATTTTATAACTTTATAAAATATATAAATAAGACAATGCTGGTAAGATAAATACGACAATAAATTACCTTGTCTCGGACCAAAATGAGAAAGCCCTTGTCTGTCTGGAACGGATGCTCTACGATCACCTCTCCTGGGACTATCAGACTCCTCTTGTAATAGTTCGTCCAAATCTTCTTCGCCGGAAAGAGTTCCATCAAACAGCTCATTATAGTCCTAATAAAAAAACATTTGCATTAACGAATTTCTGGTAATAATATACGGTTGCCTTTTATATTCCTGGATTCTCTTTATCTAGGACTCTTAACAAAATTGCAGAGATACGCCTGCATGGCCATCACAGGGGCATTCAAAACAACACCAACAATGTCCATGGAATCCATATTAGGAATGAAGCCATTACATTTAGCGTTAGAAACTGAGGGAAGGAAGGCTCTCCACAGGCTGTCAATGACCGGACTGTGGGACAAATCCAATCCTAGGACTAGACACACCAATATGGAAACCACACTGGAACTTGAAAGAATACCGCATATGGGATGTGACAAAGTGACAACCAAACTAGTATGCAAAAGGAACTATAAAATCCACATCCCTTCAAGAGACGAATGGAAGCGGGAGTTTCGTCCCAAGGAGGAGAATAGTGCAATATGGTTCACGGATGGCTCAAAAATGGCATCGGGAACAGGACCAGGCATCTATTCAAGAGGATGCTCGATATACCTAAGCCTGGGTCTGCTACAGTATCAAGCTGTCCTCAGAGCACTATGTGCGTACGGGATTAACTCCGCACTTATACTGGATTGTATACATGCACTCAACAAGTTGGATCGCTGTAACAAGGTCAGGTTGGTGTGGGTCCCTGGGCACATGGGGGTTGAGGGCAACGAAAAAGCTGATGAACTAGCAAGGAAAGGATCAGCAACTCCATTTACGGGACCGGAACCTTTCCTGAGATTACCGTATGTGTCGATTATAAATGCGATTAAAAGTTATGCGAATGATAAATTCTCAGAGAAGTGGAGGTCCTCACCAGGACTGAGACACTCGAAAAAATTCATAATGAATGAAAATGAAGACCAAATCCACAAAATCTGGAACTATGGCAAGGAGTATATCAGATCAACAATCGGAATACTCACTGGATTCTATGATGTCAACAGGATACTATTTAAAATGGGACTCGTGGAAGATCCCAAGTGCAGATTTTTCGGCGATAGTGAAGAGTCTATGGAACATCTACTATGTAACTGCGACACTCTCGCTAATAAGAGACACAGGATGCTGGGCAGTGGATACCCAAGACCAGAAGACAATGCCTCAATCCCAAGGGGAAGCACAATAAGCTACCTGAAGAAATCCATCATGGATTAAGGAGGGTGAAGGTATAAAAGATCCCAAGGGTCGAAATGCCATAATACCCTACACAAGATAAAAAAAATAAAAAAAAGGGGCAGTGTGTTTTGACACCCGAAGAAGCAATTGAGACATTAAAAAAGCATGTTTTGGATATGGGAAAAGTGCTTCGAAGATTTTTCAGAGATTATTTGGAAAAACAATGAAGCAATGTGGGTAGTGTGTACTTTTTTACTACAAATCTCGAAATAGAAAAGGCAACCCTCTTATCTATAATATAAAAAAATGTCGGGTTTGTGAGAACACTTTTAACTCAAGATCGGCTGAACAGATTTTTTGATGCTTGGTTTATTGAATTCTTCTCCGCTACGGATAACAGAATAACTAATAAAAAGTTGGAAAATACATAAGAAATAGTATAAAATATAATATTAAAGTTAGTATGGAACGGATTTCCTGCGACACCAACACCATCTATGAAAAAAATTATAACAATAAAATCATTGTTTACCTGACCACCATTGACATTAAAAATATTGGTATCTACGCAGATTTATGATGGAATTTTTTCGGAACTTTCAGAAATATTTTTTAACATTCCAACATATTTTAAACGTGTTTTTGTGAGGAGCTACAGGATAACGTCTGTCAGGAAAGCTAGTAACATTATAAAGATGGATTGATAATAATTATATCTACCCCTATGGGGAAGGAAAAAACAATTAACAAACCTTTGCTTCCTGTTTAGTAGTAATATGGCCAGGTCTCTCTTTATCTGCCACGAGGAGGGTCCACAATGGCAAGGGAGGAATGGAGTTGATTTCTGTGTAATCCAATTGCAGCTCTTCTGTAATTTGCTGTTAAAAATGTAAGAAACAAACCGTAAATACAAAAAACAATTAGGTTAAAAAAAAATTTAACACCAGGCGTCTATTTTCTTTTTGAAATTTTTTTAAAAAAAAATCCGGTAGTGAGTATTCTATACATTTGCTAAAGAGTGCCTCCTTTTCTTTCTAGTCTAAGTATTGCATTTTTTCTTAATTCTAAAACATTGTTCAACACAGTTTGAAAAAGTATTTTTTATAAAAAGAGAAAACACGGACACTACGTGCATTTCATCAAAATGTGCGTTATAAATTCAAGAACAAAAAAAAAGCACATTTAGTGATCTCGGCAATAAAATGTGACAAAAAATTTTGGTATTCTAAAATAAATTTGCATATCATACTAACTGTTCTGTCAACACCGTGGACTCGATTACCTGAAAACTCTTTCGGAAGAATGACAATAAATAATGGAAAATTATCCACGATACAATATTCACTATTTAAGAATTCAACATAGAAACTTATAGAGGGTAAATCAATTCCGGATTAATTCTTTCCAAGCACTTAAAAACACACACTCACAAAAGCTCTTTAGGTTCTATCTGGCTTTTTTTGAAAATAGAACCTGCTCATGCATACACACACACACAAACATTTGTCGCCAGTCTAAAAAATTGTTAAATATTTATTATTTTTATTGACTAGAAACAAAAAAAAAAAAGATTAAGATCATTTTTGTTTGTATAATAGCGTACTGAGTTACGTGCAAAGTAATTTGAAACTATCAACGACTGTAGACTTTGCGCCAAAGATGTTAATAGAAAAAACAATGTTGTTTTAATCTCTAGGGTATTTGGTTGTGGTCGTTTAAAACCCGATACTTTGAGCAAAATATAGCTATTAAATTACAACCCTGAATCTGTTATAAGTTTGTTATGGGAATTTATTTACAGTGTGATGATGACCAAATGATACTTTCTAGGATTATAACATGATGATATTTACAACATTCTAAACCATCAACGGATTCACACAATATTGTGCAAGCTATTTCTTTCTAACATCCAGTGGGGAACATCAAACATCGAGCAAAACATAGCTTCAAGTATGAGATCTACAGATGGATACTCGGTCGGGCCGAAAGATCTATTATGAAAGTCGATGTGGAAGTATTGAAAACAAGGACCAATCAAGGGTAGCGGTTACTTTGCTTTGAAATCTATACATTGAAGTCTTACGGTAGGCTTTTGGAAATATCTCAATATTTTGTATGAACATTGACACCAGTAAATCATCATCTAAGGGCTGAAATTATAAAACTCTGTTGGTTTAAGTTACCATAACTACTCTATTTTTCGGAATTATAAACATCTGTTAGTCATATTTTCGTAAAATGTTGCCAGCTACTTGAAAACTAATAGCATTGCCATCATCCTCTTTTATCTAACAGAGAAACAAACGACAATAGATTTATCTACCCACGTATGAAGCGCTGCTGTAGCTGGCATTTCATTACATTTTTTTGAGAGATCAATGTCCAGAAAATCGATAAAGAAATCTATAAAATGAACACTCTCATTCTTCTTGTGAATAATATTACATTGGATTTATTCAAATAAACAACACAACTCATAACAACTTACCAATGAATGCGCCTAAAATTTCCATAGCAACATACAGATGGTTAATTTTCTTTTATAATATATTATTTACTGGTAAACTTTACATAGGAGTCGCCATTCATTCGTTACATTGAAATTGACTAACGAAAATTTGACCCATCAGTCTTAATAATTTCGGCCCTTATTGGTTGGTTTGAAAGTTAAATTTATTCTTCACCTTTTGACTGATGTAAAACTTTGGTATATGGTATCAATAAAATACAAATAGTGAGATACATAGGTATCAGTTAAAAGACTTACCTGTGTATTATCCAATGGAGAGACTGTGCCGGCTACAAATGAAACTGACAGCGCACGAGATCGGGACCATCCACGCTGTAAAAGATAACATGCTCATACCATAGTGTGGTAAACCACTCCAAATTTGTCCATTCCACGGATAAAAGATTCTAAGGTATGTAATTTAAAAAAAAATCAGTGATGACAACAGCTCGTTGTGTTGTAGACATAAACTGACATCATATTTGTCGTTTCTTTGTCTAGTGTATTAAGAGAAGAATGTACAACAAGTATTACAACAGAACAAAATATCAAAGAATAATAATCATTATTTAACAACATATTTAGAAAATGGTGAATTTATTTAGCAGAACTGCATCTACACATTTCGAGAATTTTTATGAAATATGGAGGTCTACATACAATCTAGTTGTGATCTATTAAAATTTTACCCCTTTCCAATATCATTGAATTTAAACTAAATATTTTTTAGAGAATCACTTCCGTCTAATCACGTTAAAATTAAAACGGTACAATACACAATGACATAATATGTTTTTTATTTGTTGGTTTAATGATTATTTTAGTAGTTTTTGAAGATTGTGGTAATTTTTAAAGCACTATGGCATGTCGTGCAGAAAGGCAAAATGATTTGCAACTGATGTAGATTTAGTTGAAGTAATTCTCTAGAAAATATTTTGTTAAATTAAACGTCGGAATGGGTTAAGATTTGAATCAGATCGAAACTAGAGCGTATTTGAACCATTTCATGTTGAAATTGAATAATATAGTTCTTTACAAGAAGAGAAGAAGTGTGTAGTTTATTAGTTCACCTGAATCTGTGAGAGTCAAAAAATGTGATGCGAAAACTATTAGAAAACAAAGTGATAGATAAAATAAAAATACTTGTAAACAGCATGAGATGACATGATCCATTACACTTAATCAAATTTACAGTTTCGACTTTTTTTTTATTTCTACAATATTGTTAAGTGATAACATGTGACTCTAGAATGTAATGAAGTTTGCGCTATTCGTGTGAGTTTATTTCGAATTCGATAACTGGACAGTATTTAGCCGATTGCGACCTGTGGAAAAATCTCTAACAAGAATCTAACACACAAGCCACAATTTCAACGATTCAAATCATACTAATAGGCTAACAATATTATTACAACCAATCATAAAAAAAAATTTAATTCTAGATAAAAAATAAAGTATACTTAATAATATGTGCAGTTTCTAACATGTCCTCTAGATAGCAGCTAGGGAATAGGAAGCTAACAGTCTGATTAACCTAACATAGAATATACTAAGCATTTATGAGACTTTGAATGAAAAAAAAAAATAAAACCGACATCACAAACATATAGTGATAATAATGACAGCAAATTTATCCGTGTTAGAATAAAAAGTAGAAAATACAAAAAAAACAAGTGCTCGAATAAAATGTTTATTTTGTACGACAATTCAGCGACAGAGACAGATTTTATAATGACAGCACCATCAAGTATATAATATTATAAGTGCATAAAAGAGAGAGACGCATTATTTTTTATGTGAACAAAATAGTAAGTAGTAGTAGAAACAGTATGTAATGAAGCCAGTCATATCATGCCGACGACAATAGCTCTTCAGAATGTGTTTTAATTGACTTACCTGACGGGTAATACTGTCATCGTCCCCGGCCGAACTTCTTGTGTTTAAGGATCCACCCAAACATCTATTATTAAAGAAAAAAAATTACAGTGAGAAAAACTTCAATTTTTACACCCAAATAGAAATGACTTTTATGCGTTGTGTAATAACACAAACACCAATACATATTAAAATAGACAATAGTCGTTTTCAAATCGTAGATTCTTACGTCTACACAGACACAAAAAAGTAATCATATGGCAGCTTTTTGCTGAATTTTTGACCGATATTTCGCTTTATTGACAATTAATAAGATACAAAAAATGATGCTAGGTAGAGTTAATCAGACGGCAGAATTTGACTGAAGAACTGTCTCCGGATGGGCATCTTTCACATTGTGGGTTACATATTAAAGGATCCTAAAATCTCCATCAAACTCAAACCAACTGACTCAAGGGTTCGAAACCATCACGTTGATTGAAGCAAACACAAAAAATCGAGGGAGTCTAGCAGACAGAATTAAAAATAGCACAATAAGAGCTACAATAGGAGTGGCGGAGATTATCGATTGGGTTAAAATGGCAAAAGGCCGGTCATGTTGCTAAATTGAATTATAAATAGACAAAACACCTCCCTTGCTGGCGCCCTGAAATTGCAACTAGAAATCTTGGCTGTGCCCAGCTACGCTAGAGGGACGAGATTGTGAGAACTGTTGGATCGCAGTGGATGCAGGCTGCACAAGACTGGAAGGCGTGGAGAAGTCTGGAGGAGTTCTATGTTTTAACAGGGGCTAAGAAGAAGAAGTTTTCTAAAGGGTAGTGTTAACTAGTTATAGCTCAAAATCAATAATCATTCTCCAAATTAACCTGACTAAATGTGCTAGAATGGCCTTCACCCATCTGATTTTGCCACTATTCAACAACTCCATTAGCTGCTTAGGATGGTACTGCGGCAACACGGGACAAGCCATTCTCGAAGCTTCGAACAAACCAAAGTCTGGCATGTAATCCAAGAGGGGCTGAAGAAAATAAAACACAAATTTTAGTTGTTACACATTACGGGCTTTTCTTTAACAGACAAATGAGCCATCAAAATACCTGAAGAACTTGCTGCTCAGTAGACACTTGGGAGTTGACCTTCCTTTTCTTGGCCTCACGATCCATCAGTTGCAGGTTCATAGATGATACTCTCGACAGATGTGGCATGGAAGCTACGTTGGCCAATCTTCTACGACCCTCGCCCGAAGGTCTCAAATCTTCATCTCGTAGATCCCTAGTGTCATGACCATCTTCGGATTCCTTGCAAAAAATTACAACCAATTAACGATTTCCTTCTAAGGCAGAATTAGTCGCAAGAGAAATTTTGAGTAATAAAATACACAAAATTAGGACCGTAAATAGAATCCAGAGGTTGACAACTTGACATGGGATTCACTGAGTTTTGAACATTAGGAAGAAGAAGGGTGTGATTCGGGACAAACATCCAATACCGTATACCCATTTATTTTGAAGTCAGTTTATCACCATGGCTTGAGCGAGAAAGACTGCGATTTTTTTTAACTTGTAAGGCCACACACAGAGCTATGGATAATTCTTTATTTAAAAATGAACTGCTGTCAAGCGAGGAATCTTTTATGGAATTATTTTTTTGTTTTATTTTACTTGACTACCCACGAATAAAATAAAACTCATCCTTCCAAAGACTTTTAGAACTCTGTGATGTATAAATTTAACACGCAGACAAAACATCATAATTCAAAGTTTCAGTAAAGTAGAGTGTGTCATATTTATACCGCTGCTTCATCTATTCTTAGAAGGCAGAAGTTTCTCTTAGTATCCAAAGCAACATTATAGCTCGTGCAGGTACTGAGTGTAATGAGTCCTTAATGGCACTTCATCCAGCTCCTCATCCTTATTTAATTTAAAGTTTGTTGAATCCCACCCCAGTTGTCAATGTAAAGAACCTCTCTTTTTACGAAATATTTGGAACTTAACTATTGATACAAATAAAATGTTTTACCTGATGTGTAAAGTTATGGCTAGTGGCTGTGGAGCAGTTATTCATCTCCGGTTTCCATTGCGAGTACACATGCATCTCAGAGTCCATGCCAACGACTAAAATACCATCTCTGACCCAAGAAATCTGCATGGGCAGGGGTGGAAGGCCGTCGGCAGTATGCAACTCTATTGATCTCAGTTTCCTCCAACGAATCTCCTCTTGAAAGTTTGGTACGGCCAGTGAAGAGGCTTTTCTAAGTATTGGACGGTTCGCAGTCATAGATTCTTTCATTGCCTACAACATGACAATTAGAATTTCAATAAAACAAAACAAAAGGCCACAGCCTGCAATACTATTTAAGATAATAAAAAATCAAAACCTTTATATTGGCCTGAGCTAAGTCACTGGAGACTGGGGTGAAGAGAAGAACCTTGGATCCAACAGCCACGGTAAGAATGTGTGAGCCGTCTTCTTTAGACACCCAATCTAACTGCACAAGATGTTTCTGTGTCAATGGACAGGTGTTACCATTTTCAGTGATACTCTTCCTCAGCGACTGGAGAGTGCTGAAGGAGGGGACTGCCAAGAGTCCGGCTGACGCTTTAGTCGAATCCGAACTGATATTCGTCTCTCCGTTTCTCGGAGGGCGTAGATCCTCGTGAGAAAGAGTTTGCAAAACCTGGAAATAAAACAATAAATTTGTTCTAGGCTTTAATTTTATATAAGGATCCATTTTCAAAATAAAAATGAAGACCTACTTGTGTTAAGCGTTGCTTCTTCTGCAGAAACCTAGTGTCGTAAAGATAGCTGAGATCTAAATGTGGATCCACCCTGACTCTTGGTAAATGAATGTTCCTCAAATGAATAGTATCCTCCAGCAACCATTCTGAGCCACCAGTGCTCTCACATTCATACACAGCCACACAGAGATTGATATAGCGAGCTGCTGGATCATTGCCATCAGGCCCCTGCTTATTGGGCCGTGTAAATGAACGACCGCTTTTGTAAGCACACGCAATACGACCCGAATATGCTGCACTGATATTGAGGGGTTGACCTGCATTTCGACAAAAAATTGAAATGTCATTAAATTGACAGATTGAAAAATTGAAAATCCAACCGACAAAAATGATTGAAACACACACCTGTTATGTCAATGGTAGATTCTTGATCTTTATTGATCATCTCCCATTCCTTCCAGTTATATTCTGCTTTGCCTGTACTGCTCTTAATAACTTCACATTTCCAGAATCTACATAAATAATAGACAAAACATTGATTGACTCAAATAAAAACATCATCTTAAAAACCCTCTTCTAGTGCTTTACTGATGTTATTTATTAACTTGAACATTTTAAGTTACCTGATTGTACTGTCGGAACATGCAGTTGTGATGATGTATGGAGCAAAGCATGCTGGGTAGATGGAGGCTGAACTAAGATGACCAGCAGCTGGACTGGCGTGGACCACATCTACTCCCGGAGGAAGAGGAAGTTCGCAAGAACACACCTGCAAATATTCAACAAATTATATTAGAAAACAATATTGTTAAAATAACAGGTTATGTACAGAAAAATAAATTAGGCATGTTACCTTGGTAGTGGTGATGACAACATGTGAAGAAGGTCCAGGTATAGGCACACCATCGCCTTCCGCTAACGAGACTGATCTCTTTCTACCGTCAGCTTCTGTTTCATCCCCATCCTGCACCAGTGCACTGTCGGGAACATACATCATGCTACCCGTCAACACGTCAACTGAAACCGACAACCATTCTTAAAACCATTTCTACCAGAAATTCAACGATAAAGTTCATTCTGTACATAAATTGCTGATGTACCTTGCGGATCCGGCTGCGAGGCTATAACCAGCCTCCACATATGCACCGTCGTGCCCGTAACAGTCTTCTCCAATATAACAATATAGAACGGCTCTTCAAACACTGAGGTCTGCTGCAAATCTACCATAGCATCCAGATCTGATTCCATTAAACTGAGAGCACGCTGATGCCCTACGTGTACAGGCTCGTTTATGATAACTGGAGATATTCTTTCCCCTGTAATACAATAAAGCAATCAATATTTTGGCATAAAATATTTATGGATTCTTGCACCGTTTCTCTTGAATTAGATCTTACACATAGAACCTACTATTCGATGCAATCAGTGTTTGATTTTAGGAGAATTTTTTTAATAAATCTAAAACACTACAGGCTTACAACCATATTCTACTGCTTCGACATAGACAATAAGCAATAAATAGAGACAGTTTAAAATATATATAGTTTATATCCTAACACCATCTATTGGTTTTTTTTTAAATTTGGTAGCTAAAAATGTTCTCACCACTTTCCAATTTACAGTACTTATACACACATATTACAAAGGTATTATCATCCGTTTGGTCGGCCAGTGGCTAGCAACTCTGCTTTAATGGCTAGGGATGCGGGTTGAAATCCTGCAGGGAGCATGGGGTTTTTGTTGAAGATTCCCATGATTTGGAGTTTCCACGAATTTGAATGCCGTTAACGTAAAGTGATCACACTAAACCAGCCTTTGAAACATTAGCAAAAGATGGTCGTAAGCCTGTAGTGGTTCAAATTTGTAAAAATTTACCTCTAAACAAACAATCAAACACTAATAATTGACTGAATCATTGCATCAAATAGTTGGTTCTATGTATAAAATATAGAAACTAAGTATTACTTAACATTGCGCAAGACGGAGCGCAATGGAGAGCTCTTGTTGCCTCCCCATGCCCCTATGTGAGGTCTCAAAGGGAAAAGGTATGTTTATGTATCAATACATACCAGTTATGAGTTGTTCCTGGAAGACATGAAGAAACTGTGTATTTTGCCAATCATGAGTGGCATCTGCTATAGCATCCAACTTAATGATGCAACCAGGCCTTGCGGTGGACTGCTGGCTGACAATTTTTATTCTATCATGCAACGGAGTCTGATGAATGATACCTTCTGTGGATGAGTCAGTAGATATTGATACCATTGAATCCTGAAAAAAAAAACAATTGTTAGGTTATGTTAAATTACCGTATTTTTGTCGCAACATCAGAAATACTAACAGCCATGTCGACGGTGCGGTGTTTCCTTTCGGAACTAGCCACCTCAGCAAGTAGGGTTCTAGCATCTATCACAGCTTGGTAAACTCGTAAACTTTCACCATCGCTAGCAACGAAACACGCCGACGGGGAGTTTGATAAATTGCCTAAAGTAGTGCTGAAATAAATATAAAAAGGTTAGTTATTTTCAAAGCAACTAAAATAATAGTTTGGCTGGGATTAGATTTAATATTTCATAATAATTATGTTAGATGAGTATCAAAATGCAAGCATTTATAGAAAGGGAATAAAGATGAGACATTCACAAAAATGGATATAGTCATATCCTGGCGCCAAATACATGACAGCAGTCGCAGTCTTTAAATTTGGTTTCTCTCTTGTTTTCAATAATTTCCAACTTTTATCTCTTTATTTCACTAATTATTTAATATCTACTTGTTGCATATATGAGATTTTTCGACATGTTGAGAATTCTCATGATTAGGAGTTTCGGAGACTTAAACATTACAACCTAATGGCGAACGTTGTTAACGTAAAGTGATCACACTAAGCCAGCCTTCGAAATAACAGTAGAAGACGGTCGTAAGCCCGTAGTGGTTTGTTCCATTTAAAAATCGAACATTAGTAATGAACTGTTAGGAGTCATTGTTTGTTATTTTTTCTTTAATTGAAATAATGTCTGCTACTTTAAGATAGCAAACATATGCAAAAGGGACCATGAAATTACAAGCGAGGTACTATTAAATAGTGTAGTGACATGGCAACTAATATTAATAACGGGATAACAAATATCGTACTACACTGGCAACTTAAAATATCGCACAAGTATTTTTTTGTAAGCATGTCATATTTTCTCTTCATCTCCATAATTTGAGAAAGCGTATTTTCTACTTTTCACCCGCTGTCACAAGTGTTGTTAGCTTCGCAATAAATTCAGTTTCCAAAACAAAAAATTAATGCCTTTTTCAACAAAGCTTACAACTGATTACTAAGCTGCTTCTTTCAACTTAAAATTATCCTTCACTGTAGCTGCCAACCTACCGGCTTTCAGTTTTTTGTTAACCCCAAATTCACATTAATTTGCTGACGCAATAAATGCATGCCATATAAAAATAGAAGATACATTCAATCAGCACAAATAATATTTAAATTGAAATAGTGTATTGGGGACCGTTCAAATATTACGTAACGCATTTTTGAACATTATTGACCCCCCCCCCCCCCCCCCGAGATGCACCGTAACGCTCTTTATTACCCCTCTTCCCATTCTCTAAACATTGCCTAACGCACATATTACAACTATGTATGCCTCAAATCACAATTATTACTGGAAAGTCACTAAATACCTTTGTTGCTGCGCCGGTAATACAATAGTAACGTTTTACAAGAAAACCCCCCCTCCCCCCCATATTGCGTTACGTAATACTTGAACGCTCCCTTGCATGGCCAACCCCATGGAAGAAGACTCCCAGGCAGACCACCAAAAGATGGATAGACAGCTGGGAGTCGACCGCTCAAGAGGTAAACCCCCCCTTCAGGCCTAGAATAAGAAGAAGAAATAGTGTTACAGGACTGGGACTAACCTTGGTAGTAGGGTGGGGATCCAAGCAACATTGCTGAAGGCTGAGGGATGGGGAGAGTTAATGCGCGCCAGTTCACCAACTCCACCAGATTTACTCAAGGGACCCACAGCATCCACCCTCCACAAAATCAGTTCAGAACAGAAACCACCAGAATCATTTGGACGGAGGAAATTACCTTCCACCCCCGAATCCCCATCTCGGGACTCCAAATTGTTGGGTTGATTAGGATCGGGACTACTAGGGGGTGCAATATTGCTTCCAGAATTATCTGCGTATAAAAAATATTGTGTTATGTTTAATGATTTCGTCCACAACCAAAACTTTACAATTTGTCAGTTGTAAGTGTTTAAAAATTACCAGAAATATTATGATGACTAGTTGTAAGTAACAATGGCAGCACAGGATGGCAGGTGATATCGTTCACTCTAAATCTATGACCAGATGCTCTCGAAGCGTGACCTATGGATAATACCTGCAAAAAAATAATTATAGTATGACACACTTTTCCGCATAAATCATTGTCGTGCGTTCTGGGACACCCTGCTATTCCCACATTCATCGTTTCCCCATAGAAGAAAATGTCATTTGATAATAGGCCCACCCTTGCTACGTTTCAAATTATTATGGTTCGTTATCAGACAGGCAGCTAAACTGATATGTCTAATCTCACACTACTGTCAGGCACAGCAAAATCATCACAACCCCAACCAATTTTTGAAATTCGTATTTGAAGAATCAACCACCTCAGGCGGCAAACCATTCCAATGGTCGGCCACTCTATTAAACAAACAGTGCTTCAACGGATTCCGCTTCAATCAGTCAGCCATCCAATTTATATCCATGACCCCTCAAGTGAACATTCCGGTTGTACTGGAACATTGCATTGTCTGACAAAAGAGTCAATCCCGGAATTCGGTCTGAAACTGTACTTTATTTTATTTAAATTAATAACATGATTGAATATTGTACATATACTGACTGTTGTAAATTTGGATTTGTCCTGGAAGGTGAGTTGCCAGAGATTGAGCGTCCCGTTGGTGTGGTTGGTGACCATAGAGATCACAGGACAAGGTGGCACACTCAGCAAATCCAGATCTTTGTTCTCCTCGTCTTTGTCTTTGAGGTTTTCAGAGGATTTCTTGGCTTTACTTTCAACTGAAATCAAAATGATGAAATCTATCACGACTCCGCCAACAGGCACTCCCAACTCTATGGAAACAAGAACTGTATGATGCGGGATCCACTTACCGTTATTCCCTTGAGTTTCTTCTTCACAGTCCTCATCAGGCTGAGGCCACTCGTTTTCTTCCTTCTCCTCCTGAACGCTTGCTAAGGGTGTAGAAACTTCATTCACCATTGGTTCTAAAAAAAAATGACAAATGTAAAAATAATGTCCCTAATATGGAAATTCCTCTGGTAACTTCCTCTCTCCTGAAAATGTTGTTACTACCAGCTCACCAAATTGCAATTCCATAGTTTATAGTGTAATGCAACTACAAAATTTTCATAAAGATATTTAGAGAAAAAATAGTATTCATAAAAGAATTCAAAGAATGTAAAATTAAATCAGATAAGCCTTTATTTAGGTTATTATAACAAGTAATAATACAGGTTACATTAATTTCAATATTAGTATTTCGCACAAGGAAACAAAATTGCGTAATAGTATAGATGTATGTTTGCACCGCTGAATGGATCGCGTTCGCGGTGGGCGATAATGGGTTGATTCCTTTCACACCGATTTATTGTTGTCCTTTGACCGGACATTCCTTTTGTCACCCGGGCACCTCACTTGATTCGTCACCATATCGAGATATCATCGTTTCAAACCTTTCATCGTCGCATTCGAATATCAATCTGTCAAATAATATCTTCGAAATATTTCAAATAATTGTGTAAGTGTTGTGTTGTTTGTTTGATCTGTGAACATTTGGTGAGCTCCGACGAGAAGGAAGACCTAGAAGAAGGTAAGTGAGACTCTCCTCCCTTCATTTCTCTCCTTTCCCGCTTAAGAACAAACTTTTAAGGAAGCATTTTCTGACAACCGGAGTGGTTGAACAGTGAAGTTCACTACCTACTGTAGGAGGTTGTAGATTCCGTCTAACTATAAAAAATGTTTAAACGACTCTAGGATTTCAAATACCTATCGGTGGTTGATCTTGTTTGGCAGTTTTATGGCGGACGTGAAGCAATAGTCCCGCGGTGTGGTACAGGGAGGCCGTGGTGGACATGGTTGTGGCATCACCCAACGGGAAAGCTCCTGGAATCCTCGTGCTAAATGAAACCTGAGCTTGGCGGAACGACCCAGGATGGTACTCGTCCAGCCATTCTACTTGCCTAAATTAACAGGATAAAAAAATACCTATTAGTCAGGATGAAACTTCAATGGTTCGAAAAAAGTTCAATAGTTATTCATAACTATTTAAAAACTATAATTTTTTAAAAATTTATATTGTTAAGTGTAAAGCAGGCAAGAAAGTGTTAAATAATGTAGGTATTGAAGATACCTACTATACTTGATGGGAACAGTCTTTTTTCAAATTGGTGCTAAAAACTTTATTTTTTTTTAAAATAAAAATGAATCTGTGCTCACACAAAGTGAACACAAATACACTCTTTGACACTTTCACAGTAAGCTAATTAAAACTTGTGGTCTTATAACAACTGATAATTGCACCTACTTGTGGAGATATAAAGACTCTGGGTCCTTTACATTCGTCATGACTAACATTAAACTTATTATGATTCTTGTATTTGATATGACATGAGCATAGTTGTTGGGAGGCTTTGCACCCGTCATGACTGCTAACACAAAAATAATCTTTTTGGTTTAATTCTACCTAAATGGAGTGACAAAGTGATTCCTCCTGTTACAAGGTAGGACATAAATATAGACAAAGGCCTTTCTTGTGGTGACCTAAAATGGCATTAAAGGAAGCTAAATAAAATGGATAATGAAAAAGTATAAGAGCTTACCATATAAGAAAACTACCATCGACAGGATGTATAGAGAATAAGAGATCTGGACTGTGGTGCCAGTCCCTCAGCAGGGACTCTATCTTAGCGTCCAGAGAGTCCGGGAGGTGTGTGCAGGTGACATCCGTGGCTATTGAGTTGATGGACGTTGTGTTGGAAAGGCTAGGGTGACTGTGGTTTGCACTACCTGCAATTAGAAAAGCGGATTAGCTCATCACAATAAGGAGAAAACATCCATACAAACAAAGTTTCCTAACAAGCCTAATAAATTTAATTTGTACCATTTAATCGCAAATACTTTTATTCAATAAAAAAAATTAAAATAGTGCTCGTCTATATTTCCGTCAGTTTTACACTAATGTAAAAACAGACTGTGAGTTGGCTAACAGATAGTTTTTTTTTAACAATCACAAGACAAGATTTTTATCCATTATTGCGATATTTCCTTGTGTTAATATCGCACTCATGCTTTTCTCTAAGTGCAAATTCTTATCGGCAAAGAGATCAATGTGCATTTCACAAACTATGTATAGTGCCTTTGATATTTACATCTAGCTAAACAATGGTCTATCAAGATTATTGGCGTTAAATTCCTTTCACAACATAAAGCCTTCCCTTAAGATCTTATTAAAAATTTGTTGGTTCGTATTTAATAAGCTACTATATGGTTCATCCGAGTTCAAAATTATTAATAGAGTGCAAGATACATTATCAACGGAGAGATTTTCATGCAATGTGCAGAAATCAAGATAACCACTTCGAATACTATGTCATTGTGCATTAGCCAATAACGTGTCAATACCGAATGAGTAAATATTTCTTTAACCCAGAATCCATGCAGTCTTAAAACTAATCTATAAAAATATGATACTGGTGAGGACTAGATGTACGCATTGGAGTGCATCAACATTAATAAAATCAGCATGTATAGGAATGAAAGAACAAAGTATGACAGAAAACTTAAAGAATGTGAGAGGAAATTCAAGCATATTTTTATGATTTAAAATTTATATAAAGGAAATAATGAAACTGACTTAAAAAAAAAGATTGATCTTTCAATCCTAATACATCTTTTATTTTATTAACATGACATGTAATACTTGACAGCATTCTCGGAACAAAAGACTGGATCCGACGATAGTAAATATTCAAAAGAATCTTAAGTGCTTTCGTTTCACTAACGTAGACACTGTCAAGAGACAGTCATACTAGTAAGTAGAGATGGGCATTATAACGACAGCTGATAATAATAATAGCTAAATAAAAATAACGTATCTAACGTTATTAATATTAAACGTTATTTATAAATAATAGTTGAATAAAAATAATAGTCAGGGAAATAATAGCCTACCCCTATTATGTATATGTCACGTAATATTATGGAACTGAGCAAAGGACCTTTTTTTTTTTTTTAGGAAAAGTAAAGTTTCCAGATACCAAATTTTGAAAACGACCTTTTTTTTTTAGGAAAAGTAAAGTTTCCAGATACCAAATTTTGAAAACGACCTTTTTTTTTTAGGAAAAGTTAAGATCCCAGATACCAAATATTTTAAAATAGCTTTCAGCTTTTAATATTAACGTTATTTTCAATTAACGAAATGGCTATAACGTTTTTGAATTTAAGCCGTTAGTCCCATCTCTACTAGTAAGTACTTAAACTCTATGGTCTTTGCATGTTAGACCAAAAGCACTTGAAATTTGATTTGTGAGAGAACAACCGTGTTTACAGTCTGGCTAAAAAGAGTAGACATTAATTATTGATGAACTACAGTCTGGCTAAAAAGAGTAGAAATTAATTATTGATGAACTAAAATGTCATCACTCTGGCAACACTGAACATAGGTTGTTGTCTGACATTAGAAATGTTTACGAATGGACAGTAATTCTAACTGGTAAATACAACATCCTTATTCATTTAAAAAAATTTAAGTACCTTTTACTAATTTGGATATTTTTCCGACATATTTTTTTTTGTATATTCCTATAATATTCACTTACAAATAAATTATAGGTTATGTTTGACATTTATATGATAGAAATTCGGCCATAGAATAGTAAGCAGTTGTAAGCACCATTTTGTGGATTACAGCACCCATTATATAATCTTATTATCTCTTGTTTTTTAACTCGTTTTGCGTAGATTTTTTTTCCATATCGTTTTTAATGCCATGGCTGGTACAGTTCGTTATTAAATTCTTTTAAATAACCTCTACAAAGCATTTCATATGATACCACATTGAATAGTATTTTTTTTTTAATATTTTGGCGGTTACAAAACTTCACTTTATAAATGTAGAGTACTTATTAAATGTTGCCATACAAACGACTGCAGCGCCCTCAATTATTTTCTACTCTATTTAGCCAGATTGTATGTTAAACGCATAATGTAAAATGTTTACAGTCTGGCTAAATAGAGTAGAAAATAATTGAGGGCGCTGCAGTCGTTTGTATGGCAACATTTATTAAGAGCCGGACACTCAAATCACCGAACTGAGTTTTGTCCCCGCTTCCCCGCGCATACCTCGTCATATTGTGCGTGAGACAGGTTGAACTTTCTTCTCGCTGTCTCTGTCACATAACTACCCTTCTGAAACAATGATAATTTGTTCATTTCTTTATTCTTAGTTAAAATGCAATGGGAGTCAGGGTTGGCAGCCAAACCGTAAATATCAGGTTTATTAATAAATTTAAAATTTGGTGTCATGTCAAATAATGGATGTTTTTCAAATTAAATATAATGAAGTTCTATAAGTACTATTTGAGTTCTTAGCGCGTATTTTGACGAAGTTGAGTGACATTAATAAAACCAACTTTTTAATAGCTTATTGAATAAACGCACACAAGTTTTGTTTTACTAAAGTACACTCTTCTCGGTAGGTATAGCCGACGGAAGGTAATGCTTGAAGCGTTTTCTACCAATCAATCGGTCCCGTCCAATCTAAGACAAGATTCAAACCCCAAATAGAGGTTGGCTTCGTTTTAGTTAATTTTGTTTTTATTTTTTGTGTAATATAAAAACTTTTTTGTTCATATAATATTGTAGGTACGTAGGTATATAGTTATGAACCAATAACTATATTATCAAGTACTATTTTCGCTATTTTGTTTATGATAGGTTCTTTGACTTAGGTACCGATTAAAGTCAAGAATTATGTGAAAAAAAACGATTATACCTAATTAAGATATTACGTTAAAAAAAATTACGTCAAAACGTAATTCTATAATATCATTTTATGAAAAAAAGGATTATGTATTTAAAAATATTTGTAAAGCAAAAAATATAAAAGAGAAAAAAACATGTAAAAAAATAAAGTATATAAAATTTTTGACATCCATGGATTCTCACAAATATTGCATTTAGCCCCAAATGACCAACATTAGAAAGTGGAAGGTTTCTGCAGAAAAAAACTACAGAGCAAAGAGCGACACGTCCGCCCGCCACAAAGTTCTCTCACGAATGAGAAATATTCTATTTGTATGGAGCCTATACAGTTTTTATTTCTAAAGGAAAAGGTCCTAAGCGCCGAATCACTTTTTACCGATTAATTAATAAACTATGTTAAATAGAAATAAAAAAAGACAATGGATTTAAAGAAAATTAAAAGATACACATTTTGGTATATTTTAAAGCGTTGTTTATTGAGTAGATTGCCTACACCATTATGATTTATAAAAATATAGAGCAAACTTTGAAAATTTTTTCTACCGAGCTAAATTTTTAAAATATAAATTTTAAACTAAGACTTGATAGCCAAAGCTCTAACTTAAAGCACACTTACTTTTTTGTTGTGCTACGATACCTATTAAGGGAACAACGTTTATATAAAAACAGCCATTTTCGAGTGTCCGGCTCTTAAGTACTCTACATTTATAAACTAAAGTATTGTAACCGCCAAAATATTAAAAAAATACTATTCAATGTGGTATCATAATATGAAATGCTAACGAACTGTACCAGCCATGGCATCAAAAACGAGATGGTAAAAAAATCTACGCAAAACGAGTCAAAAAACAAGAGATAATAAGATAATATAATGGGTGCTGTAATCCACAAAATGACGCTTACAACTGCTTACTATTCTATGGCCGAATTTCAATCATATAAATGTCAAAATGTTTAAACATAACCTATAATTTATTTGTAAGTGATAATTATAGGAATATACAAAAAAATATGTCGGAAAAATATCCAAATTAGTAAAAGGTACTTAATAATTTTTAAAATGAATTGGATGTTGTATTTACCAGTTAGAATTGCTGTCCATTCGTAAATATTTGTAATGTCACACATAATCTATGTTCAATGTTGCCAGAGTGATAACATTTTAGTTCATCAATAATTAATTTCTACTCTTTTTAGCCAGACTGTACAATGTGAATACAGAACACACCATTGGATCCAGTGTCAGTAACGAGAATGCGAAACCTTTATATGTATATATACATATAAAAATAAATAAATAACATATAAGTGGCGCAGAGACTAGGGAGTCTCCAGATTATGTAGCATTATACATTGATAACAACTCTTGGGCTAGAAGAGTCCAACTACTATACAAGTATGACCTGGTTGTGGTAGCAGTTCCTCACTACTGTCGTCCTGAGAACAACACCTGTTTAGTTTGCACGGTTTGTTCGAGGGTTTCTCTGAAATATCACACACACACAAACAAAACTTAATCGAAACCTCATTTTTTTTTATTTTGCATCAAATTCAGATACTAAATAAATACTAAAAAATAAAACCCTTCTTCAAAACAAAAAACTCCGTTGCAATTGTTTTATATACAAACAGATTACCTCGATGACACGATTAAGTTGGTAAGAAAATAAACGGATTCACTCCATATTTGTGAGACAAAAGAAACACACATAAATAAAAAAAAAGACAATTGTTAATATCAAAATGCATTTTTTTTTAATTCTGTACCATGCTGATAAAGATTGTGTTGTGAGTGTGCAAAATGAGGTTAGATGTGTAAGAAAACTTCAACTATAATACGGTAGATAATAGAATTGGGAGATTTGGTGTGGTGTGAACATAGAGAAATATTATATGAGAGAGAGAACACATGCAAGTTAGTACCACTTTTTAATAAGAAATTTAACAAGTATTGCTAGTTCGTTAAACCCCATATATAAGAGAATATTAAAACACGCAGAAATAAGTCCAAGACATTATTAATCTTTCAATAAATTTAATCACTGCAGTCTTGGTGAACCACTGCGACTGAAAATGCACGGAGTTTCAGAAATGAAAAATCTCAGGTGAGCATAGCTGGATAGAGTAAGAAACATGAGGGTACGGGAAATATGCGAGGTTGAGGATATAGTGAGATGGGGAAGGCAACAAAGAAAGTTCAGATATACACATGTGAGGAGAATGGACTCATCCACACTCCCTCCAACCCCATGGAAGAAGCCTCACAGGCAAACCACCAAAAAGGTGGAAGGATAGTTGGGAATCCACCTTGCCAAACCCACCTCTCGAATTACAGGCCACTTAGTGGTATTTTTATTGCAAATATCTCTTAAGTTAGAATGTCTGCAAAAATCCATTGAAAAAATACCGATTTCAAAGAACTGTTAAGTTACAAGATAAATAGCCAATAAACTTACTCATATCATCATCACCATGGTGATGTCCCTGCTGACTGTGACCGTCCATCATTCCAGATTCCTCGGCCTCCTCTTTGTCCAATATCTAAAAAATCAAAATATTTGATTCGTCAAACTATTCGTTTTCAGAAAGAAATCCAATCAAAAAGTCGCCCACATCGGTAGCCTAGTGGTCTAGACACCAACTTCTGATCAAGAGGTCCCAGATTCGATTCCCGGACGAGTCAAAAACTTTCTGTGTTTATTAACATGAAATTTCTGTTCAAGGTTAGATTTCTGTGTCAGATTGGACGGGACCCCTTGACTGGTAGAGAATGTTTTAAGCATTAAGTCGCTCTGGCATGAAATTAATAACACCTATGTATAGAAGAGTATTATTTTATTTAAACTCAATGGGCCTTCGACAACGCTACACTTACAACCCAATTCCCTATCAGATCCGCTAAAATTTAGCATCAACTAAAGTGATTTTAACCAATCCGAGCAATATTGCTATCAATCGAAATGTGTATAGCTGCAAGTGATTTCACACGAATGGTTTCCCCATGTCAAAATTATCAGCATGGCCGCCAAATTTCCTTTTTCTCAAACAAATTCATCTTGATCAAGAAATAGAACCACTATTAACGTATATTTTATGATGAAAACAAGAGCAAAGTTTTTACTGAAAATAATAAATTATGTTGTTTTTAAGAGAAATATCGTGAGTCATATGTAAAGTTGTGACCTTTTTTGTGAGATCACGAAGTATAGTTTCGGCTTGAAGCGTGAAATGCATTTCCTTGTTGTGAAGCCAATGTAGTATGAAGTGCGGTCGTGCGTTAGGACCAACCCTCATGGAAGGGACGAGCGGAATATCCGTCTCTGCATTTATGGAAGCCGCCAAATGGAAATGAAGTCCTGGAAAAAATAACATTTATATCAACGAATAGGCTGTATTGAATATGTCTATTGATAGTTTATGGAGAAGTAACAAATTTAACAATCTCTATAATAATACGTAAATGAAGCCCTATTTCCCGTGGTCATCGAATCACGCGTGAAGGGCTGAACTGATTTTGTTAATTAATTTTTTTTGCATTTGCTGTTGTCAGTAGAAGTTACTTATGAAAGGAAAAAATTGGAAAATAGCGCGGAACACCGGAAAATTTAAAGTAGGGAAGTTTCTTAATGTTTTTAATTTTTAATCAATATAATTTAATTCTTATTTTGAAATGAAATTGGCGTTTGACAGAAACTGTCAGTTGTTTGATAGTTGGTGCTATTGTCTGAATCCTTTAAAACAGATGCGTCAGTCGGAATCAAATTGGTTAAATAGGTAATTAATTTATCATTATACAAATTGAAATTCAATTATGATAGTTAGGACCACACGGCAACGTCTGTAGGGAGAAGCTATAAAATAACATTATATACCGGCAGTTGAAGCGTTCAGTTGATAATTGTTGTGAAAATCATGAGTGCTAAAGGTAGACGGCAGAGTTGGTATGGGCGTTCCGAGTTGTTTGGATGACTGAGCGGTCCGACGTATGTGAAAACAGGTTCTGAAAACATAAGCATTGTATTTAAAAATTGTATAGAGAAAACAAATTTGTCTAGTTTTCGCAAGTGTGAGTCCTTACTTCATATGTTTCAGCCTTTGCATAAATCTATGCTTGTGTCTATGAGCCCTGTGCCTAGCTGTGTGGGGGAGTGGTCTCCCAGCCCCGGGGCCAAAGCCTTCTTCAGGTGGTAAGGTTTCAGCCCAGACCCTGCATATGTTGTCCAGACAAGATGTCACTAGCATGTTACCAACACTACCCCTGAAATATTACATTTTTACCTGTTATTTATAAAGAAAACATTCCTCATGCATTCAATTCATTTCATGCGATAATCTATAAGAAAGTTGGGTTAGTGCGAACACGTATAACTCGAGATAGGCTGAACAGATTTTTATGACGCTTGGTTTATTGGGTAATAGAAGATTTTTGAAGATGAGAAAGACCCTCCCATCATGAGTTCCATTTCTTCGAAACAGAGCTGCAGAACTGGAAGCATGGGAGAAAGTGATAGACATTGTGTAAGATCGAGTTGAGGAGGCCTTAGAAACCCAGAGCTCCATTTGAACGGACGGAGTGATTGTGAATGGCGGGCCAAAGGAATGCATTTTACAAATGGTACAACTTACTTGGGCATATATTTACTAGTCTTCCTCCAAGACAAATGAGTGAGTGCTCTCGGATGAGCTACATATATAAATCCATAGTTAAACTCGTTGTTTTGAGGATGGTCCATGCTTTTCGTTGAAAATATCACTGAAAACAAGTACACATTGTTACTAACATACAATTTTATAAGTGCTAATGAGGAAAATAGAAAACTAGCAATTTTTCTTACTTTTATTCTGATACCAAATCTTAACCAATCTGTCGTTCTTTCCCGAAGTTGCAAACAGCGTGCCGTCTGGTGAAAATGCGAGATGGTAAACAGGTGTGGCGGTGTGACATTTCCAAACACAGTTCCAGCTCTGAAAGGAAACAAGGAATAAGCAAAGTTACCCGCACTCTCACCCATCAAGTTATATTAACGCACAATTTGAATGGAAATTAAAGACAGACGTACCTCTTCATCTTCGTTCTGTTTGGATTCTTTGTCGCCTCCGCCAATTTCGAACTTGACACCTGTTGATGCTGTAGAAACAAAAAATTTACAAATAAGACAATTTCTTAAGTCAGCATATTATTTTAAAAATGATCCAAATGCAAATGGGGGGTGATATGGAAGTTACTTTAATCATTTTACAGATTGATTTCAGGATTTTTTAAATGAAGATATGGCAGGATCATCAAATATAAAAAAAAAATCTCAGAATTAATCTTTGAATCCTTCATGAGTTACTAATGAAGGATTCAAAGTAATGTAGATACATAGATATCTGGCGCCAAATGGGAAAGAATACAGAAATTTTTAATTGCTTTATCTTTATTTATTTAGCTTTTGCCAGTCACATTTATTACAATTTTACAGGAAAGGATTAATACAAATAAGGAAGAGAGTAGCGCAGGGTCAATTTTCCTGCTTTATCTTTATCATATTTGGTTGAATGTGGCTTCAGCGAAGCAGCTAATTTACTGTAATATAGAAAAATAGAGCATGGATTACCAAGCAAATAGTTTGCTACGTATGAAACCCGGCATTAAAAAATTGTGAAAATGTCTATAAATTATCTTGTCTTCGCTTTGTGCAGTTCCCAAACTATGTGTACATATTGTCTTGTTTATGGTGACTATTTTAAAGCAATAAATATATCATTGGTGTGGTAAACTATGTAGTATGTATGTAGGGGAATGGGGTAGGGGGTTGTATTTTATTATTCTTAAAAAAGATTGGGAACTTAAGTTTTAAAGAATATAATAATTGTGTACATACAGTGTTCCTCTTCATGCATGTCCACATGATGCCACAGCTGCAGAAGAGACCCTCCGGTTAGCAGTCTTGTGCCCTCCAAGTTCCACGAGATGGCTGTCAACGGACCCGCTGCAGAAAACCTCCCAGTCTGCACCCATCTGTACTCTAGCCCCTGACATGTCAAAAAAAATATTTTCGATTGAATCACTTGAAATGTAGTACCCGTAACAATCTTAAAAATTAACAAGTTGAGACGTTTGGGAGTGTTAAAAGAATGAGTGCTAACAGGTTCGGATAAAACAATAAAAGCTGTAAGATTATGTCTGACTGAGAATGACAGGAATCTATCAAATAGATTTCACCCTCGAAGAAAGGCAGGTAAAAGAAATAGTTGCTTTAGAAATATTACGTCGCTGGAAGACGCGAAGTAGTTCATGAGAGAAAGCAGAGGAGATCCATTCTCTCTGCCTTCCTATTTATGGACCCAGCGAGTTGGGCAGAAAAATTATTTAATGGATCAAAATATTATGAGATCAGTTCAATCTTTACTAAGTACATAATTACCCTTATCAAAAATTTTAAATCCTCACTAATCCCACATAAATCAATCACAGCGGAACTTTTTGATCCCGCTTTCTGTGATATTGATAATTCTACAGTAATGATAACATTCTGTTTTATTTCGATGGGCACTTGTATGGCAATGTCAATCAATACAGCAAATACTGTGCAAATAGGATTGCCATACTCCGGAATTTTATGTCCTTGTCTGGAATGCAGAGGGAAATTTTTCAAATTTTTTTTAAACATTCTAATAAAAAAATCAAATAAACTACACATAAAATTACATACTGTATTATTCAATATCATTTTTCTACTAAGGCGGGAGGTTAACCAGTCATACAATACATCAATTACGATATTTTCAATTATTTATTCATTTATTTTTCATTCTTACAGCACAACTTATAAACTACGATGTACCTACTACAGATTAATATAATTTATATATACATACAAACAAAGTTAAACTGAAATGATTAATAAAAAATAATAACTTATACATATTGAGGTACAATAAATGTTGCCATTGCTTGAGGTTGTGTATGATGTTTTTTTTTTATGCCATTTTGTATGATATATTTTTGTATTTTGATTATTGATTAATTTCTTGCATCGAAATTCGAAATATTATGTAAAGTATCATGTCTAGCTGTAAGTTGATTTTGTATCTTAAAATTGTTATAGGTCTTATTAAGACCGTAAACTTAATAAATAAATAAATAAATAAATAAATAAATATTACATTTTTATATGTACCTTAAGGATTTTTTCCATTACCTATAGAAATATACTATCTTTATTGAGGGTTTCTACGTCCTGTAAAACACCATTATTTTTACTATTGGTACCTACCTTCCTACTTGCAATAAAGTCAGTGATTTTTTTAACTATGGCAACCCTATCTGCGAGGAAGGATTGTCGAGAAGAAATATGGTAAAATTATAAGGAAGAGAACTTACGTGGGAGCAGCTGCTGTGTATGAGTGGTGTCGGCTCAAATATGCAAACTTCCCCGTCGTAGGCAGCCGCAATTTTGCCAGTGTCCGTGCTGCAGTCCAGACATGTGATGCGCACATAGTTGTGTATTGCACCTGGTATGATCTGAACTCGTTCAAAGTTGGATGCTAAGATGACAATATTACAGCCAGCCGCATATGCCTACAATTAAAAAAAAGACCACAGCATCTTAATCAATTCAATTATGATCAAAAAATGCATGTTGATTTCATAATCAAGAGAAACACCACGATTGTACGTTGGACATGGTTTCAATTGAATAATTTGCGTATTATGTACCTATTTTAAAAATTGTGTTATTAATTTCTTTATGGCTAAACAAACACACAAAACATATACCTACCTATGTTCAGATATTAAGACAAAAAAACAATGATACCTAGATTAAAAAAATTCAAGGGTTAAAAAAAATTAAAATTACTGCTTTGTTAATTAAGGTTTCATATACGTGATTAATTGTAGGTACCATGTAAAAGGCTTAATGCCATATTATATTGTTACAAAAAAATGTACAGTATAAAAATTAGGTACCACTTAAGCCAAAAATAAACCATTTTACATTAAAATGAAGCTATCCTTCAGCATGTTCCGTCTTTTTTTACAGAATTACAGTAAGTTCACGTTATAAAATGTATTGTAAAGATAAGGCAGCACAATGCCGGCCGGACACAGTGTTCGGTGCATCGCTATAAGTAAATTATTAATTATCAGGCAAAACAATAATATTAAGTAACTGATGATCTTAACATAAGACTACATAGAAAACATAGACTGACTTTTTGAAAACAACTGACATTAAATTTTAAATATTGTCATTTTTTTAGTGACACTGATCTACAATATATCTCAATTTTTTGTTTGAAATTAAATATGATGTGATGTAATAGAATATAACCATACGATAAATACATAAATTGATAATCACAATGGAGGGATGGAGGAAAGAAATGGGATTGGGGAAGATGTAAGATTGCAATAATGTTCCTACTTCTTAACAATGAGTAGGCAATAAATCAAATGAGCATTAAACATTGATTTTTATATATTCGATACCATGTTTGAAAAAAAAATCAAAATCATGTGCCACATTTTTTGTTTACGAGGAACCGAGGTGAAAGAATGTCGAGGGGAAGCAGAAGTAGTGAAGACACCATCATAGATAGTATTAATTAGTGATAAATACTATGCTAAGCAAGTGCTTTTTCATAGCAAATATAATATTTGGTTTACGAGGTACCGAGGTGAAAGAATGTCGAGGGGAAGCAGAAGTAGTGAAGACACCATCATAGATAGTATTAATTAGTGATAAATACTATGCTAAGCAAGTGCTTTTTCATAGCAAATATAATATTTGGTTTACGAGGTACCGAGGTGAAAGAATGTCGAGGGGAAGCAGAAGTAGTGAAGACACCATCATAGATAGTATTAATTAGTGATAAATACTACGCTAAGCAAGTGCTTTTTCATAGCAAATATAATATTTATTCCAACAGTTTCCTGTCTCTATCCAGTATTGTTATAACCAAGACAGCAAAAACAACATATTTTTGTTTATAGAGACTATTGAAAGAGTTACCAGAAAGAGTAAATTTGAAAAGACAATGACCCTTTATCCAACACAGACCATTTTTTTCTTCTGGGGGGGTTTTGTGCTCCCACCTGTAGTGATCTATTGTGCTTCCCTTGCTCATGGTGTCTGTCAATTAGAGCTTCCCCACTAATCTCAGACACTTCAGGAAGTCCAGCATCAGGAGGGGATTCAAGGCGGCAAAGTCCTCCTGTGTTTATCAAAACTTCTTCCTCTCGCATAAACTACTGCATCGCAGTCTGTAAGTAAGTAGTGCTGAGGTGTTTCTACCCCTTCTTCCCAGAATCTACAGGTTCCATCATCTTCTAGTCCCAGGTTCCGCAGGTGTTCCCTAAGTCTACAGTGACCCGTTAAGAAGCCTGTTAGGGTTTTAAGATCTATTTTACCTAGGCTCAAACATGTTTTGGTTCTTCTGGAGTTAAAACTACCAAGAAGTTCCTTGGATTGCCTAAGTTCGGGAAGTTTGTTCCACTGTTTTTCTCTTTCCTCCCTTCCCTTCATTCTTAACACAGACAGTTACAAGGGCCTCTTTCTCATAGCCACATTTTAGGAGATGCCACTTCTAGTACGCAGAACGTATGATTCAATGGCAATCAGACACCAAGTCTGTCGCTACAATAGGAGACATACATCTTAATAATTATTGAGACCCATCAAAATCAATATACAGTCAATAGACGAGATACCCAAACATCATTATACATGTTCTATTCTACAGTCTCATGTTCACGATATATCATCATCATATTGTACCATACACGTTACATAGTGGGACAGCTAATTACAAAAGACAATAACACTTTATATTTTGCTGAAACGCCCAATCCAACAACTCGAGTGAAATAATCATATTTACGAAATCCAATCCAACAACTCGAGTGAAATAAGCTATTTTGAGAAGATTGTATTCGAATTATTACAAACCTGGTCTAAGTTATATTGTATGGATAAAAAAGGTATTGTTTGCCATAAAACCATTAGTCAGGTAAATCTATTAACCCATTCCCGCCCACCATAGGTACACATGTGTAAATGATTTCAATTTTTTTTAGTTCTTGGAAGATTGCTGGCGTAAAGACCAACAAGCCATTAGAATGGCTGCCAGCATGGATGCAAATAACCCAGGAATGAATGGGTTGTAAAAGAAGACCAGGTATAGCTATAGCAATGGTCGCACAGTTGTCCTGTATTAATGTTAGATACTGAGACCCTATTCTCGAATGTCGATTGATGGGTTTTCTAATAGAATTTCTATAACTTTCGAGTTCTTTAAATAAACATACTAAAGTCATAAAAATTCTATTACAAAAACCCATCGACTGACATTCGAGAATAGGGCCCCTGCAGAAGTTAGTTTGAAGTAAAAAATACTAAGTTATATGAAAAGAGGTGGTTGGTGGTCCAATGGTATCAATTGGATGCTTTCGTACGTACAGTGTATTGGAGGCCATGGGTATGAATCCCGGTGCTGACCATTTTCACATTCACGACACAAGCCTTTGCTTAGTGTGAAAGATATCAAAAGTGTATTTGTGTCCACTGAGTACAGATTCATTTAAAAAAAAAATAGAACAGCAGGACCCAGTATCAAAATGTGTTTGGGGGGAAAACAGGCTTAAGTTTATTATTGATGAAAAACATAGAACACTCGAATCTCGGCAAACTTTCATAGCTGAAAACAATATCAGTTTTTGACTTTCTGCCTCATTAATCTACATAATAATTCAGTTATCATTAATAAGTCATTTCAATCCCATAGAAGTCCTAAGATGATTGTTTGTCAGTTTTAATTTTGAAGGCTACAGGGGTCTGTATCATTGATATAGCAGATAGCGCCTTAAAAGAGTAACGCGACGTACCTTCATAGTACTTATATGAAAATTTATCGAACCAAAATCTATTTGTAATATAATATTAGTCTCACTTTGTCCATATTATATTGTTCGTACCTATACACCTCATAAAATACGAGTATGTGTGTATTTATTTATCAGGATACACAACAAGATAAGAACTAAGCGGAATAGAGTGACACACAGAAGACAGTGGAGTTAACGTTATCACAGCAATCAAATTGCACGAAATAATGGATTGGTTTAATATGAAGTAAATAATTACGTAGCAGTGTTTATGATGACAACGGTGTATTTTCACTTTATGGCTCTAGTATATATTTAGAGTAATTTTGCTAGTAACCACAAGTAGCACAGGTTCCTTATCTATGGGGCCTTTAAGATCCAAATTATAAACATCTTAGTTATATGTATCTTACTTATAAACACGTTAGTTAAATTTCAGTAACTGACTGAACTTACTGAACCGAATCAAATCAAAACTCCCTTTGAACTCCACTCAAGAGCGTAGGGAGGCAACAAGAGCTCTCCATTGCAGTCGATCTTGCGCAATGCTTATGACCTTCTACCACACCACATCCAACTCTCTCAGCTCTGCCTTGAAGGAACGGAACACGGTATGAGAGGGTCTTTCACGTCTTCGGGACCCTGATGGGAGGAAAAACAGTGTCTCCTCGGCCAACTGTCATTCGGCATCCTCAACACTTGTCCATCTCCTCTCCGTAATGGTGGAAGTGATGGGCCTGCGCTGGGTGCACCGATGTACAGCATCATTCGTGATGCGGTGGTACCATTTTATACCCAAGATTCTCCTGAGGCACTTCGTTTCAAATGCAGATACTTTTTGTGCCTGGACTCACACCCATACAGGAGAATGGGCAACACAGACGCATCAAATAGTTTATATTTCTTCTCGACACTAAACGCCGACGCCTTCCATATCTTGGTTATGTTGTTAAAGGCGCCACTTGCCATACCGATACGTATTGGGAGCTCGGCCCCGAGGTCACCAAAGGTGGTAATGGTTGCTCCCAAGTATTTAAATTTATCCACCCGGGAGACCTGGTGACCGTCGATGCTTACTGAACCACTGTCTAATAATAATTGATTATGACGGATTTTTTAGAGTTTTTACTCCATAGTGCCGCATGCTGTCATGCCAATTTCGCTTATTCTTTTTTTGTTGTATTTGCTATTATCAGGAGAAGTTAGTTTATGAAAGAAAAACATAAGAAAATTCACAGAAAATTTAATTAGCGTAAGTAGCCTTAAATTTTTGAATTTCAATTGACTTTCGAGAAACTGTCAGTTGATTGAGAGTTGGTGCACTTGTCAATGTGTCCTGTAAACGTCAGATGTCTATATGGGTCAGAATTATATTGGTTAAATAGGTAATTAATTTTTCATTATACAAATTTGTATTTAACCTATTGGAATCTGATTTGTTTGGACCAAAATGTGCACAAAAATCCTATTTAAAAGTATTCAACAGAGTTTCATGAGTTCTCATCATTTATATTTTGTAATGGGGAAGTTGTTTACTGTAGAATCCTTCTGAAATTTGGCAGTATTTTGGATAATATATCAAGGTTTAGTTTTAAAAAGAAAAAAACCTATATGTGTATACTCATATTTTTGTTTGATTTTTGGGTGTAAACGAGAGATATTTTTGCAATTTTTATTCAAGTTTTAATCAACTCATTACAGTAGATAATAATTAATAATTTTAAATATAAGTTATAAAACATAAAACCAACTATTATTATTATTATTCTAGATTTGACAACCATTTTTGTCAAATCTAGAATAATAACAAATAAAATTCGCAAAAACAAACGAATTACTGGATAGAAATGCCCACACGCAACACTAAAAATCAGTAATGGCGGCCTGTTAACATTTGTATGACGCGACGCAATTATGTACCTACCTACTTTTACTACAGTTATGATCTTATTTCTCTCCACACTGATCAAACTGAATATAAAAATGAGAAGTTTTGACTCTCAGCTATTGGCCAGTTACACTTTTACGTACACAGATGTCGGTGGTATGCAGTAAAATGAAAAAAAAATCACAGATATATGCGCGTCGGTATGTCTTACCCATTGTGATTTTTGACATTTTTTTGACAGTCGGTATGTGTTACCGATTCTGATTCCAATGGGTTAATGCGGTGTTCATACGAGGCGATATAAGGCCAGACGATTTCGCTTGCATAAAAAAAAATATCGCTCGGTCGCCCATTGATCGTGTGATGTGTTCACACGAGTCCACCGACATACATTCAATCTGTCAAGTGCGCTGATTTTGACGTAGTTTCGAATAAACAGCTTTTTAACACAGCAGGGGAACAACAGGATTATACTATTATAGATACCAACAACCTAGAAGAAGTCAGTGAATTTGAAGTGAAAAGAGCAATCAAAGGACTTAAGAATAGAAAATCACCTGGACTAGATGACATCTCTAATGAGCTTATAAAGTACGGGGGAGATGAGTTATACATAGATATGCACCGCCTCACATCAAAATTTTTTGAAACAGGTAACATACCAACAGAGTGGCGAACAAGTATAACTGTGCCCATTTTCAAAAAGGGAGATAGACAAACCCTGGAAACTACCGAGGTATAACGCTCCTTAGCTGTGCTTTGAAACTCACAACTGCCATTATCAAAAATAAACTGGAAAGACAACTCACTAATAGAGAGGAACAACAGGGATTTAGAAAGAATAGATCAACAACAGACGCTGTCTTTGTTGTCAAACAAACTGTCGAAAAACAATTGAGTTCAACAAACGAGCCTATCTCTGCTTCATAGATCTGACCAAAGCATTCGACAGAGTTAGATTGGAGGACGTTATAAAAATTCTGATTGCAAAACAAGTACCATCTAATGTTGTAAGAATAATCAAAGATCTGAACTCACTGACTCAGTTCCTACTCCGGTGGGAATCAGACAAGGAGATAATCTCAGCCCATTCCTTTTCAATCTCATAATGGACGAATTGATAAAAGAGGTAGCCAATATGAATCTGGGCTACAGGCTGGGAGGGAAAAGAATCAGCATTGTCTGCTACGCTGATGATGCCGTTATAATGGCAGAATCTGAAGACGACCTCCAAATAATGCTTTATAAGTTTCACTTAGCATCAAAAAATTACAACATGGAAATATCCACTGACAAAACGAAGAGTATCACAATATCAAAAAATCCAGTAAGATGCAAACTTGTCGTGGATAATAAGCCCATTGAACCAGTGATGGAATTTAAGTATCTTGGAGTCGAGATTAGCAGCAAAGGAGATCTTTATAACGAAACCCTCAAACAGATCAATAAGGCTGCAGCTATATCCGGATGCCTTAGGAATTCAGTATTCAGTGTTCAAAAATCTTTCTACGTATAAATATTTTTAATTTCAATGGTTGTCAGGTAAACAATAATTTTGTTTTTATATAATTCTCCATAGATGGCGGTGGCGTCGCAGAAAATCCGTTCCATACTAACTTTAATAATATATTTTATATCATTTCTTATCCATTTTTCAACTTTTTATTAGTTATTCTGTTATCCAGAGTGGAGAAGAATCCAATAAATCAATCATCGGAAGAATCTGTTTAGCCGATCTCGAGTTATAAGTGTTCGCACTAACCCGACTTTAATTTATATTATAAGATGATAAATCACAATAATTAATGCATTCTTGTACAAAGATACTTTTCTACTATCTGACCAAAAATAAACATGTGAATTCACTTACTGTACGCCCAGACGTATAACATGTAATACGACAGCATGCAATATGGATGCATGCATCCTACACGACCCGAAGATAGCGCGTCGCTGCTGCACGTGGACACAGTCTCATTGTATTGTATGTGCAGCTGCAACCAATTGTATTCCATGCGGCAAAATACGAGTATACGCTACACTGCCGTGGACAGCCAATGTCTTTGTAAACTATTCATGTTAAACTTGAAGTTAGGTATTGTTTTTATTATTAATGAAACAAAGAGACATCTGTAGAAAATTGTTAAAACTGTTTATGATCCGTCACCCTGGCATACATAGATGGCGCCAGGATAAAATCATATTCATTTTTAGTCGTCTTTATTTATTGCCTATTGGTTAAATTCAACACAACATTCAAATTTTTATCTAATCCTGAAAATCGGCACAAAAGTCTATAGAAATTGAATCTGCACTCTTGGTGGAATTGCGTTTAGATTTTTCATCTTATATTGATGGATGCAATTGTATTTTTTAACAGAAATTATAATTTGTGAAAACAGAAAAAGAACCAAAAAGGTGGAAAGATAGCTGGAAATCGACCTTGTAAGAGTCCAACCCCACCTTTTGAATTACAGGCCACACGGCCTTAATTAAGAAGAAGAAAAAGAACAGGGTAAAAGGGGAGCATAGACATTTAAATTCTATGCCATAAATTTGCAAGAGGCATTTAATGCTTTTGTATTCTATGAGCTGACAGGGTGAGTAATATCTGCGTGCTGCTAAGTGTTTCCAAATATTCTGATCAAATAGGATTTTCTATTTACCTAATTTTTTTTAAATGAAAATTACATAATCACATTCCAATAATGTTAGATTTTAAGGACAAACAAAATCCTTCCAAGATCACATATAGGTATCATAGTGATTATTGTTTTAATATTGCCATTATACAAACAAAACTACTTGTCATATTCAGATAGGTGAATGAATAGGTACATAAGCATTCGCAGAACATTTGAAAGAATATGTTAATCAAACCATATCTAATTTCAAATGTGTGACAAAGATAAATAACTTTAGGTATAGTGTGTGCTTCATACATTTGTCATTATCTTAATAGAACAAGCTAACATAGCTATTATTATTACCTTACAGTGGAACTAAATCTCTGACCACAGCTTTCATAACATTAAACAAAATATTTGTGAACATACCCACTGAAATATACTTTTAAGTGTGACTGAATGTGCGAGGTCAAACAATATTCACTCTTTAAATCTAGTTCTGTTATATTGTCATTGGTATTCACATAGTAATAATTACTTAAAAAAAAAAAGAAAAGTTTAAAACCAAAGTAAATGGCTTAAATTTTTTTTTAAGAAAATGTCAGGTGGGCATCAGCTGACAGAAGGCGGCGCCTTACTAATTTACAATATTTTTATTTGATTTTTATCGACGCCAAGACACACAAACTAGACAGTAGTTGATAAATTGTATATTTTATTAATCATTGTCACTAACATCGAGATTTTATACTTCAATTATTACGTAACAAGGCAAATGTGACATTTAATGATTGAAACGTATTCGTACATAAATAAAAATACCAAAAATCTTTAAACAATACCGTGAAAGGTATCCCTTCAACAGATCCAACAGAGAAACATTGATCCCCCGCATTACACGCACCACTAAGCACCTGGTGACAATTCATGTTTAAACACTATTATAGGTTGATTTAGATCAACCGTTTAACACTAGAATCACAATTATAATTTCCACATTTTACAATAACACAATATTCAAAATGACATTTACGCCAGCAGACGACATTTTACGAGACGGCGGACACAAATTTTGATTATCAGCTCACTTGTGTTGCCATATAATAAAAAAGTGACGTTTCAAGAAAATGATAAAATATTCATTTTATCATAGACATTAGTATTATTGTAGTTTCATTTTCCCTTGTCTTGTGGATGAAATGCCAAAATGGGGAAAAAATTCATTTTCGTTTAATTTTGAATTCTATGATGGATGTATTAATCATGTGAAACTGATTAAAGAACTTAAGAAATATGTTATTCCATTATTTGATGTACCAGATTATGAAACGAATGGCTATGATTTTTTTTGTAAACTCTTAATACGAGTTTATTTCCGTTTTTCTACTTTGCTTTACTTTTAAGTAATGAAATAAAATGTTTCAGGGATACCTACTAAGTATTTTTACCTATCAACGGACATTAATTTCAGCACAATTATTTGTTTCGATGCCCATTTCGAGGGCCATCACTTCTACCGTTATGGAGAGGAGATAGATGGGCTTGGCTGGGACGTGTGTTAAGGATGGTGTATGAC
Organism: Mystacides longicornis; assembly: GCA_963576905.1. Taxonomy (NCBI): domain Eukaryota; kingdom Metazoa; phylum Arthropoda; class Insecta; order Trichoptera; family Leptoceridae; genus Mystacides; species Mystacides longicornis. Next base: position 6,016,264 of record OY756421.1, on the reverse strand, counting down.
AGTTGGACGAGAAGAGCACTGTTATTCCTCCCATCAGGGTTCCGAAGATGAGGAAGACCTTCTCATACCATGCTCTCCGCTCCTTCGAAGAAGAGCTAAGAGAATTAGATATGTTGTGGGAGGAGATCGTAAACATTGCTCAAGATTGAATTCAATGGAAAGCTCTTATGGCCACCCTATGCCTCCGAGTGGGGTGTAAAGGAAGTGATTGATGCACAATATTACCTATTTGATGAATTTATAAACATTATCACAAGCCCGGAATTTTCTCATTTCGACTATGAATGTGTGACATCAACGCTGGCTTATTTATTCCGGAAAGATCTGCAGACCTCAGTTGTTCTGAGTATTTCTTAAGTTCTTGCAAATTTAACAAGGCTTTTGTAAATTTTGACTAAAATTTTTCAACCTTGATACTATTTTTTGAAAAAAAAAAAAAACTGCCATAAAATGCACATTGGCACATGCAATGCGTGGAATCACTTAGACCATTAACGGCCACGTGGATTTTGACGTTAGCGGGGCGGCATGAAAAAAATTTGAGTTGGTATGAGTGTGTTAATAAATTAATTAATAATACATAGATGTCAGTATAGCCGGCGGAAATTAATGCTTGAAGCATTCTCTACCAGTCAACCGGTCCCGTCCAATCTGAGACAGGATTCCAACACCGAGAAGTAATTTAAAGTGAAAAAACACATTGAAAATTTCTGACCCGACCGGGAATCGAACCCGGGACCTCTTGATCTGAAGTCGGAGCCTTTGCCACTAGGCTACCGAGGTCGGTTTATCGGGTCACGGATAGAGTGAATCTATATACAGATGTTACGAGTCAATTAAAGTATGAGATCTGAGCCCCTATTCTCTACTTTATCGGAAGGTAGTCACGGTAGTAAAGTGAGTATTACACGACACATTTTGTATGGGAAACGTGTATAGCACCGCCACAGAAATATTTCTAGAAACAAATGCGATTCTCGCATTCGATACGTATAGACGTTTTTCATACAAAATGTATCGTGTAGTACTCACTTTAAGCCGTGACTACCTTCCGATAAAACAGAGAATTGGGGTACTGTATGAGCCGTAATGATCTGTTTGTACACGAATTTAATAGAATGACGTATTGTGCTGGTGTTCACAGATCCATATTCTAAAAAAATATCAAAAAAGGAAAATGAGAAACTTCCAAGACACGAGAACTAATCTCAGCCCAATTGAAAATACCAAGGATAAGACAAATAAAATCATAAAAAAATTAAATCATTAGTAGGTAGTTATGATTAAATGTAACAATGAGACACAAAAATAAATTTTCAGATAACAAAATATATGGGTAGGTATCGTAAATAAAATTATAAAAAACAATTATTACGACTGAGAAGAATCATTGATAATATGGAATAAAATATTTTATGTGTTATAACAATAACTAATTACGAACAATATAAAATTTCTGTATTTTATGTACAAGAAAAAAATATATTTTTACTTATATTCATAATAATGTGTTTTATTCATGAAATGTATCACTAAATTGACCAAAGTGAGCCGGATAACTGATTCAGTACCCCTATTCTCTGTTTTATCGAAAGGTAGTCACGGTGTAAAGTGTGTATTACACGATACATTTTGTATGAAAAACGTCTATACGTATCGAATGCGATAATCGCATTTGTTTCTAGAAATATTTCAGTGGCGGCGCTATACACGTTTCCCATACAAAATGTATCGTGTAATACTCATTTTACTACCGTGAATACCTTCCGATAAAACAGAGAATTGGGGCTCAGATCACTATTGATTCGCGCAGTTCGGGTCGCTATTCAAAGTGATTTGTTACCCATCACTATGGTTTATGCATGTGTGGTGTGTGTGTGCCGCCATGGCCGCCATTGTGCCGCCCGGCAAACGTCAGATGACGTCATCCTTTAATGGTCTATATTTATTTTTTTGCGACATAAAAAATCGCGTAATGAAATATAACCAAATTTAACATTTTTGATATGGCAACTTCTCTTCTAATAAACTGTCAATTTGTGTTTAACTTGCGTGAGTGGCTCTTGTTTAGCTGTTCTTCAGGTTGTTCTTGTTTAGTAATTGTTAATAGAGTAGTTAATACTTTCCCCTTTGTGTATACGCAAAAACCGAACGAATTAGTGCGAAAGAAGGATTAACGTTCTTTATTTCATAGAGGTAAGATTGAATTTTTCTCAAAAAACATTTTGATAACGTTGATGTCCTTGACGTTTGACAATTTGCTCTGGGACGTGTGAAATATTTCAAATACAGTGCTCAGAGTAAAAAGTTTTATTCAAGCCCTATGCAATCGTTGATGTTGCCCATATGAATTTAACATTCTTGTACAGTGTTTTGTTTTGTGTATCTGTATTATTTTAATATTTTGATTCAGCGGATTAGGAGCGATTTTTGTTTTTTTATTTTATTTTCATGTGTGATGTTTTACTATTATGTATGCATCAAAATTCGTTACATTTCAATTCAATTTTTATTTTATAATACTTTTACCATGCTTGTTACTCAGCTATACTTCTGTAATGCAAATATCCCCTAAAAATGTAAATGTATAAATATTGTAGGTATACTTACCGATGTATAGGATTATCTAACATAAAAATATACTATTTGCAACTTGGATATTCTCCAGCAGTGTAATCAACATGAAAAAGTGAATTAAGAGTTTTGCGAATACTTTTATTAGGTACAGTCATTATTAAATAATCAAATCAAATTTTGATACATTCAGGTTAATTTCCTCTTTCCTACATCTATACCTAATAACTTCATTTTGATTGAATATTTAAGTCGATATTGTATTGCAGAAAACTTTATACATTTTATTGAAAGCAAAATGAGCTACTTCTATTCTGCACTTGACTTCTAATTTTGGGTCAAAGTTTTCCTTTTTTTTAATGCTGCCGAGATATTTGAACTTTTGCAACTCTCTCCACAACAAGTCAATCATTTCAGTTTCAAAATGAAGCTAAATTACGCTATCAAGACCAATATTAACCCAGAAGTTGATAATGTGAATCACAACAGTATAATAAAAGCCCAGATGAGCTTTGGATTTACTCATCAGCTGATCATTGTATGTGGAAGGACATTTTCAGAGTTGCCATGGTCTTATTTAGTCCCCAATGTTGCTGTCTATTTTCGAATAATGATGTACAATTTAGTTCTACTTAATTTTAGTAGCTCCCTAATAGATTAGTTATCTGTCGTAGTAATCTTAAACTTGGGAGATTCCTTTGGCTTGGGTTATATTATGAAGTTGAAATTAGGCAAAATTTAGTCTAGATATTTTCCAAAAGGATTTAAACCTGTAGAAAGTTTCCATACGTTAAAACACAAGATCTTAGTGTATGCATATAAAAATTGGTGTCCCATGCCCCAATATAATTAATTCCCTTTCTCACCCTATTTTCAAAACCAATATCTAAAGACCATTTCCAAAAGTTGAAAGCCAACTTATGATCGCTACTCTCTATTTCTGGAGAGAATAACTAATAAAGTATACAAATTTAATTTGAAATGTAACTACAAACAAACCTTTGAAAATTTTTCAAATTCGTGTAATTTTGGTCATTCTCTCCAAAAATATTGAATAGATGTTATAATAATATACCTATACATACATAGCGCTCTTTGTTGTCTGAATTAGAAATGTCAGCAATTATAGAACTTAAAAATTGTTCATTAATGTTTATCTTTAAAACAAAGGATAGCGTTATGCTCCTCATGTTGATGAACACAAATTGTTGTAAATTAATGTTGATAAATATATTAGCATAGTGTTTTATCAACAATAATCTGTAGTCATAAAAAAAATGTTTCAACTTATCAGCCAAGTATGTTTAGCCGTGATGTTACATTCTTCACAGTAAATAAATAAATAATACATTTGATTATTACTTACCTTACATTTATTTTGATTATTTTATTTCTTATTACCGACCTTCTTTTTTTCAAATTCAATTTTCTCCAATTTCACTCACAATTGAGTGATTTATGCAGGTAAATACAGTTAATTAACCTTAACCACAGAAGTAAATTAAATCTTTCAATCAATCAATCAATCAATTCTCCCTTTTACACCCCACCCACCAAATTAAATCTTTAGCCTTCGTTAATCTTTTACCTTCTTAGCCTAGTTGTTAATGATACAAGGTTGATTTTCGATTGTTTCTGGATTCCATTTCCGGTCGGATCAGAGTTTTTCTCATGAAATTTCTACCCAGGGCTGGCCTATCTCAAACCGAAAAGGAACGTTTGACCAGAAAACAATTTCTGAAGCTAATAAGTTACGCCGATTCTACCGACACTTTTGTATCTGTAGAAAAGTGTTTACTTATTTATAGTTCACTTCATCGGTAATCTTGGAAACTAACAACTTGAATTTTTTTGTTTTTAAATATGGAACAAATTTGCGTCGTTTTCATTGGTCAAATTATTAAAATCATCTATTGTTTAGACTTTTTTTTAGTAAAATATTACACTTTCCTCAATCTAGTTGAAGATGTCTCAATATGAGCTTTGGCTGACACTTAAAACTACAATAAAATAGTCAATGCTATCTGACTCTTGACAGAATGTTGACAAAATTTTTGAATGATTTCGGCAGTTATTTTCATAATTTAGTTAGATAATCTGCCCATATCAGCTCAATATACATTGTATGTATTTATTTTTATGAACATTGAACATGCAAATAAAAATATGTAAACTTATTTTAAATTAGTCATGTTGAATTTTTATTAAAAGGATGTAGTGCGGCCGACCTCGGTAGCCTAGTTGTACTGGCGTGGACTTCAGATAACGAGGTCCCGGGTTCGATTCGAAGTATTTTTTCACTTTGAAAATTTCTACCCGGGGTTGGCCTGTCTCAGATTGGACGGGACCGGTTGGCTGAAAAAAATTGCCTCAGGCAATAAGTTCCGCCGGTTATACTAATAGCTTTATATAGAAAAGTGTTATATTATTATTATGCTATTTAAGTATCCACATTATAATTCATACAAATTTTGATGATGGCAATAACTCTCAATCTTTTCGTGTAGAATTGTGAATTTAATCTGAAGCAGTGGCGTAATGTGGGGTTTCGCCGCCCGGGGCGAGATTAACATTTGGCGCCCCCCCCCCTATCTAATAAAGTTTGGCGCCCCACCCCCTATATAAATGGAAAAAAACTACTAGCTACCTTACGCTGAGACAGGTTAAAAGGAAAAAAACCTTTATTTTATCAATTTTAAGAATTTTAGTGATTTTTTTCTCATTTATTTTCCCTTCACAAACTCGGGCCCCGATTTTTTTCTCAGATATTTTCCCTTCACAAACTCGGGGACCCGATTTTTTTTCTCATTTATTTTCCCTTCACAAATTCTCGTACCTATACTATTTAAGTTTTGTGTTTTTTTTTATTTGTCGGATCATTTTGCCGCCCCCTGAAAAGTGCCGCCCGGGGCGGACCGCCCCCCCCCCCCGCCCCCCCTAGTTACGCCACTGATCTGAAGTGTTCTTGAATCAACCTTATGATGTTGAGTTGAAAGTTTCATAAAAATCAGTCCACCCTCTAAGAAGCAGTTCAGTTGCCTACATACATACACATGAACAGAAGAAATTATTGTTACCTATATAAAGATACTAGCTAGTTACCCGTGGCTTCGCTCACGTGTTACTGTATTTGCTTTCTCTTCATAAACAATGCAGAATTAATTATATTCGCATCAAAATTAATAATAATAAGAAACATCATCAACATTTTCTTTTTTTAAATATATATTCTAAAATTTCCATTAAATTACTATATTTTTATTTATATTTGTCGTTATTAATCTGTATTTAAAAAATATGTGCTTCTTATACAAATATAGAATCAGCCCGCGAACTTAAAAATTTCGCTAACTTGACTGACATTGTTCTATGAGAATCCCAAAAAATAACTCGAATAACTTTTATTCCATCAAATGACGTTATTTGAAATCAATTTTTATATTGTTGGATATGAATAAAAAAATATTCAGGTCTCGAAAAGCAATGAAATTAGTGATCTTTAAAACACTTATTTCTATCTGCTTTGGGCATTTTTCAAGCTACAGACGTTTTTTTAACATTTCAATTTATATCTTTCACGTTAATTTGTTGTTGTTTGTCTGGTCGTAGGTTCGAAATTTAGTTCATAAATATCTTATCCTGAGCAAACACGACATAAAAAGAATAAACGATATCGGTCCAGCCGTTCAGGTCGAAATAAATAACGTTAAACGTGAAAACTGTTAACGTTCCGAACGTTAACGTTTACCAAATTGAAAATGGTTTCCAAACAAAAAAAATGCGTTTCGTCTTCAATATAATAGCAGCGTCGTAATACTTCCAAAGATTTTGAGGTAACGTTTAACGTTAATTTTGAATAACTACAGAATTATTTTTTTGACTCGGAATTTGGAACAGCATTGTTTAACGCACGTTGAACAACAGTTTTTACGTTATCTCTATGGAAATAGCAACAAATTGTTAACGTTGGAGCTGTCGTTAATATTTCGACTTGGCCTCCAGGCGTGAGCGATGACCACGTAAAGTAGGTCTCCATTTTTATAATATCGTAATATTCTCCCTTTTAAGCCCCCCCGCTCACCGCAAGCCAGCCCGGAGGAAACTAAACCGCAGCAAACCCGATCCGCACAAAGCCAAACCCTAGCCCGATTGCCAAAAAGCCAGCCGCACACAAATCAAGCCCGTGGCGGTTCCCCCCAAACCACCCCATAATACGGGAGGCCTTGGACCCACTCAGGAGAATAGGTTAGGCATAAAGAACTCTCCATTGCGCTCGAAGTCGTCCGAGGCTCATTGTGCCTTTTCTAACCGGTTGAGGTTTAAGGAAGTGAGGTGGTCAACCTCAGTATTCTAATGGTATAAGTAATTGGCGTTCGATATAAACGAATTTTCGACAATGTAGAGTAGGAAGAAAATTAACTGTCCACTGTTTATATTTTTTATTAGATGAAACGGATATCGGCAACTATCCGATATCCGGTCTATCCGGCGGCGTAAATAATATCCTGCCGGATACCGGATAGTAAAAAGAGACATGTTTGGATAACTCATTGATTTGTTTATTAAAGTATCACTTAAGAAATACACCTTATAATCACAAAATAAATTCTACAACTTAGAAAATTGATTATCAAGCATAAGGTAAATTATGGAGAGTAATTCTATATAATATTTCGTTATATAGACTATTAGACTATATAGAGGAAAACAGCAGCTTTGCTGGTCTTCGTAAGTAAGGGAAGTTTAATAAAACAACGTTTCGTCATATATCATCCTGGCTGAAGATGCAGATAGTTTCCGCGATTTTTGGAACAATAACGTTCCGGCAACGGAGTCAGTCCAATTGGTATATTCCGCCTACTTAAGCGTAATTCATGCGTTGTACCCATGGTAATTTACGCACTGGCCGGGCTCTAGTAAGGACTTCTTTAGCATTCTACGAATTTTATAAATTTTTGAAAATAAAAACACCGATATTTTAAGGGGAGCGCTTTTCTTCCTCCCGCAAGGGTTCCGAAGACAAAGAAGATCTTCTCATACCGAGAGGGTCTTCCTCGTGTTCTGCTCCTTCGAAGCAGAGCTGAGGGATCTGGAAATGGTGTGTGAGGAGGTCATAATATCCGGCTAACTGCTATCCCTTTCGTCTCTATTTTTTATACGTTCCAGTGGACAGTTAATTTTTTCGCACTATACAGTGACGAAATGATATGGTCATTGACTTGCCAGTGTTTTCAAAACAATTATTTACGATCTATCCTAAAATGATGTGAGGATTTTGTAGATAATTTTAAAATTTAATATTTTGCACTTTTACTACATTTGATATAAAATAATTTACCTATTGACTTCATAATACTATTTACTTTTTTTCAACATAATATTATATCAACTTGCTATTCATGGTTTACGCAATAAATTCAAAGCAAGATTACTCACATAGTTTTTTTTTTTTTTACTAGTGTTTTTATGAAATGGCTTCAAATATTTTGACAGATCAAGACATAAAGAATTGCAATACAATCCAGATTCTTTTCGTGAACTTACCGTAAATTATTTTAGTAGAGATAATAAATTACTAAAATAGGTAGGTACCTACATAATGATTTTAATGTCGATCGTAAAAAAAAACAATTCAGAATCGCTGTACAGGATGCATGGTACGAAAAATATATTGAAGTAGGTAGGTACGTAAAGTGTTTGTCTGAATTCACGGAAAGTGTATTATTTATCTCTTATATAAAAATGGAACGCTAATTTGCGCGGTCATCGTATGGGTAAGAACACGTTGAAAGCCGATTACGATCCGCGCCGACCAGCTCAAAGATTGTTGTCTATGGTTTCCATGCATTTAAATGGGCATGTCGGAAAGCGGGTTCCTGCTTTTTCTGTGGGTTTCCCCATTCAAATGCATAGTAACATTCTTTGCGCCGGTTGGCGCTAGTCAGAATCGGCATTCTACGTGTTTCTTACCCTATGAGAACAGCTGAACTTATATCGCCCATTTTTTTGTCGTGTTTGCTTTTGTCTGAAGGGTCTTATGAAAGAAAAAAGTTGCACGGAATAAAAATAAAACTTCCATATTATTATTACATTTTTTCTAATTTTGAAATTAAATCAGGCGTTTGACAGGAATCAGTTGTTTGATGAATGATACGATTCACGGAATGCTGATAGTAAATAATATAATGATATGTTTTATAACAGATGCAGCGGTTACAGTTATTATATTAAGTTGAAAAATAATATAAGGACTACGTCGTCGTCTGTGTTAAATAACTTTAAACTGAAATCAACTTAAAGTTATACATAAAATCTCGAACATATTATTTATATTCCAAGGCGGGACGAAGTTTGACGGGTCGGCTAGTTCAAAACTATATTATTATTATAGATTACGCAATAGTTTCGACACGTGTATTGGAGAAAGTAGGTTGTGTTGGGTAGGTCTACCTACGTATAATATATGTGCAGCGTGTATGAATATTATTCATACACGCTGCACCGGACCAGCTCGCGGTGTATGATGTATGTTTATTGTATGAAACGATGTCGTCAATAAACTAAATTTTTACAAAAGTTGTTAAGAAAAGTTCGAGATGTACCGCTATGATGTATATATTTTTTATAGAAAAATAAATTATCTAGTTGTAGCGTTTCAGCGTTTTTCGATATTTTTATATAATTCTGAAATATAGGCACTGAAACTCGTAAATTTGTCATAAAAAAAATATTTTTCTTTATAAAAAAAGTTTGAGAAATCCTGGAACTTCTTCATTAAATTATATTTTAGATATTGTATTTTTCTATATACATACACAATTTTAGGGTTCTAGATTTTATGGTTTTCGAGATATATGGAAAAATTAAATAAAAATTCAAAGGTTGATAACCCCTGACTGAAAAAAAAATTCAAAATTCTGAGTATACAAATTTTGTATGCTTAAAGTATTCAATATTTTCTGAAATTTTAGGATCTGTGCATCAAGCGAATCAAAAGTTATAAAGAGGGGACGGATACACACACATACACGTTGGAAAAGTGCCCCTCACCCCCTCCCCTCTAATTAATGATATCTTTTGAAAACGAAATAGTATAATTTGACTCTTTCTGAAGAAATCATTTTTTTGAAATTTCGATAAAACCAGTTTTAAACTTTTTAGGAGGTACTTAAAAATCATCCCTTTTTATATGTGCCCTTTTTCGTCCCTTTTAGTTAAATTTTGGAAAAATTGCCGAATACGCTAACACTCATTTCTATAGAAGAATTTATATGCCAAATCTCAAGTTCGTACCATGTCTAGTTTCCGAGATATTCGCATACTTTGAAAAACATTCAACCCTATTTTTCACCCCCTTAGGGGTGGAATTTCCAAAAATCCTTTCTTAGTGGAAGGTTTTGTATTGAGACCTACCTGATTTCCAAATTTCACTTCTCTACGATTAGCCGTTTGGGCTGTGCGTTGATGAGTCAGTCAGTCAATCAGTCAGTCAATCAGTCAGTCAGGCACTTTCCTTTATTATTATAGATTAAAACAATGATAATTATTAAAGATCGCGTATTTGTTTTATCATTATATTATCATTTATAACAGGAAAGCGATTGCGCTTCAAGTAAATAATTTCTAGATAAACATTTTATCTTATCTATGTATTCAATAGTATAATCCTGCCAAATTTCCTATTAATTCCTTTTATAAAAGAACAACCTTGTATATTTTGCGAATTTCCATATAAGAGGTTATGGGAGAATATTTTTTTTTTATAAAAATGAATCTGTGCTCAGTCAATGGGAACACAAATACACTCTTTGACTCTTTCACAGTAAGATACTAAAAGGTTAATGTGTCGTGAAAGAGGAAGATGGTCGGCACCTGGGATCGAACCCACGACCTCCGAACGATGCAGTATGAAAGCCAGCGTCGTAACAGCTAGGCTCATTCACAATGAACTAAAATAGTTGACGTGAAGAAAGCACTAGAGCAGGGGTTCCCAAAGTGTGCGCCGTGAGTCGATCCTCTATCATTATCCGAAACCGCGGGTACCTTTAAAGCAACAATTCCTATTTTGAGAGCACGCATCTTCAAAGAACATACGTGAAAGCATTACCGATATTGCTAAAGCCCAAGACTTATTTCAAATTCTTGACAAATTTATTGCAGAAAATGGTTTGGATTATAAAAGTATATCAGTGAATGTACTGATGATGCTCGATCCATGTCTGTCAGGTATGGAGGTAGGTAAACAAGCGCTTATTCGTGAAAATCACAGATCCATTGAATCAAACATAGAGAAGTTCTTACATCAAAGTCAATGACTTCTATACTGAACCGAGTACTAATTGGCCAATAGAAATATCGGCCCTGAGTCTTTTTTGTTGTTTAACTCTTTCAAATTTGAATTCCTACAAATAGATATAATAAAACTCAAATTAATATTGTGGATCTTTTAATTTTTGAGCCTAACTACTATAATTGTACCTGTATCCTATATATTTCGACAATAATATTACTATATAGGTATATAGTCACTATATCTATTCCAAATAGCTTACTAAACTAGGGCGCAGTGACAAAATACTAAACTTGTAAGTGCGCCGCGGGCTGAAAAAGATTGGGAACCCCTGATATAGAGGATTCATAAAAAAAACCGCTAGGCTACCAAACCCTGAAGGAAGGAATGTGGTATAGAAGTTAGTGTTGTGACAAAGATGGAAGTCAATAAGTTGAGATGGTTTGGCATGTGGGAAGAAAGGATGCAAACAGAATGACAAAGATATAAGATATAAGGCTGAAAGGAAAGGTACCTATATAAGAAAGTGTGGCTGACCGAGAATGACGTGGATCGAACACATCGATTCCGTTCTCAAGGAAGGCTAGGTGAGAATTAAGAGAAATATCAGAGGTTGTATGGGAAATGTTATGTCGGTTGATTCAAAGTTTTTAATAAGTGAAAATCTAGTATTGGTAATAAATATTTTTTGTTTTGAAATAAAATGATCATAGCGTCAACGAGTTTTGAGATGTACAATTTTCACTAAAGGACGTTGAACACTAGGAAGATAGCAGTTTGTCGCTGCTAGAACTCATGAACTCCGGCATCGTTTCTCAAGCTCAGTCAAAGTTAGGTCCATTACAGAGACATGGCTGTCAAGTTTCAAGTTCTTGACTCAGATTCTTCTATAAAAACGTTTTGTACTGATTGTATTATGTCATTCAATGAACATGAATGAATATTATTAAAATTTAAATATTGGACAAGTTCCAATGTTTCTTTTTCAATTCATTTCAATCTACATTTTCCCCACTCAACTGCATTCTCAATTCTGCCGCATATTTTTAACGTAAACATTATTTTAGAGAATTACGTTTCATGAACATTTCAATAGTTTCTGTGTTATTGTGCATGTAAGTGTGTTTGGTTTAAATTGAATAGGGTGTGTGTTATATTTGTAAATGCACTCGAATCATTGATCGTGAACTTTACTGCAGTGTTGTACTGATAACGGTTTCAAAATGAATATGTACATAGTGTGCATTGAAACCAAACGAACATAGAGCCGGAGCTAGCTGAGTAGAGTAAGTATACTTTTTTATCGTTGATATTGGACACCACGGAAACAACAAGGAGCAATAACTAATTCATGGCCGATGACAGATTACGCGTCCTTATAAGTAGTTCTTTCCCGTTGTTTTCTTGGTGACCATATCATCGACTAAGAAAATATACTCTATTTTCCAGTTCTGGCTCTATGTTCGTTTGTAATTTAAGTTAATTTGTGTTTTTCGGCAACGTTTTAGATCTCCGCATTTAGTGATCAAAATGAGTTTTAAAAGTTAACCCTCACTCTATTCCTTACCAAAATCACGTGTATTTTTTTCTTGACATACCGAGTATTGCAGACTTGCTTATCCCATAATGCGGGAGAGGCATAGATTTTTACCATCGCACATACTATCTTGATGGGTGTACATTTTCTTATTAAGTCTCATATAATGTCTTATTTTGCGTGCACTTCATAATATTATATGCATAATTTCCATATTATCAATTTCAACGCTATCTTCTTCTGCGGTCTCAACCCTACGGATTGGTTTGCAGCAAAGATCTGCATCTAATTTTCCATTTCGTTTGGTCCTCCGCAGCCTTCTTCCCTCTATTATTGTGTGCAGGAGATTGTCGTGACGTAATATGTGGCCCCTCCATCTGGCCCGCCTCTCTGATAAGGTTTTACGGACAAGTTAACGGTACATAATAGGTATATTTGCGCGCCTAATATTTTGAGATTCTGCGGTATTGTTGCAGTGTTTTATTGCAGCTCATATTATTTTCGTTCAGGGGCAAATGTTGCCACACACATTAGACAATTATTTGTTTTGTATGTTAGTGTAGGTACGTGAAAACAGTTTAAAATGCACTGGTCGCTTACCTACATATCAAAGTGGTCATACATATATAGCCGTCTTAGGCCCATTAGACACTGCTAGGATGTACCTATAGTAAGGGTTCATATAACCGCCCTTTTTTGATGAATTTCCCTTGGTGCCTTAGAGTCTTGGCCACACTTCCAAAAATTCTATCCTGTCTTTTTGAAATTAAACTTCTTCAGATTTCCAGTCTTTAACGAAAACCTTCTCTATCTTAGAAGATCATGAGATACATGCATCCGGTGATTCATTTCGGGTAAGTTTCTATTGAAACACATCCTTTATAATATCATCGGAACACATTTCCATAAAGATCCAAAAATATGTTCAAAGGTATTTATTTCTTGAAGTTTACAGCTAAAATGTGTTTACCTATACTTTTTGTATAAACACAAATTTATATGGAATTATTCGCCGGTTATCCCTCGCCTCCACCATTTAAATTTTTCGAAGGCTGGCGTTTGCTTTTTTGTTTGTCATTTCGACCACCATCACTGATAAATAAATAAAAATGCTGCAAAAAATATACAAATTAGTCAATGAAGAGCGTCAAGGACGGATAGCAATACCGGCATGTATATTTCTGTCACGATTACACATTATTAGCTAACAATTTATATATTATCACAGCTGTTGTATCCATTCCATTGCAGGGAGTTAACATATTACATATATAGTCGTACGTGATGATGTGGAGCAACGAATGTGTTACTGTGTCCGTCTCTAGTGTTCTACTATAAATGACGTTCCAGTTTCCACGTAGTGTGGACGACATCGGCGTGTAGAAAGTATCGCACGTCCGATTCCGCAGTGAAACCATGCAACTCGCAATTCCCGTTTTTTTTCTTTTCAAGTGAGAACTTCTTTATTAGATGCGTTCTTTCTGGCTAGGTCGTTGACGCTGAATCGGATTTACCATGCTCCGCTACACGTCAAGCGCGCTCGGTTTGGTGATGTACGGGTCGTAAGCCCGTAGTGAAATTGTAAAAATTTTACTCATAAAATCGAGCACACTGATTTAATAATCAAAAAGTTGTTTCTATGTGTATGATCTGTCCTGGAAAAAGGCGCAAGAATTCATAAATATTTAAAAAGTTCTAAAATTTTTTAGGCTTTTGTGCCATTGTTCAGGACAAGATCATAGAAAGTGTATCTCTTATTTACAATCCAAATTCGCTCCCAATGTAGAGCAAATGGAAGCTACAAAATTTCTCAAAACTTCATTATCTCGCGCCAGTTGCACAGCTTCATTAGCTTAGGCCAGGATCATGTAAATCCGCAGAGAATACCCGTTTTATAGGTTTTCACCTCGTCTTCTTGTATATTCACGGGAAACAATCTGCGGCTTTGGATGACTGACGTGATTGGCTGCTGTGCTGTACGTTTTTATTTGAGACATAATCGTACCACCTTATCCCCTACACCTGTCACAAGAACCTACTGTCAACACTTAGAAATATTCTGTCGAGTCTTCATCAGATGCCAAGATTCACATAATAAGTGTGAAAGAATGCACGCATTAAAGACGCGACACATATTTGGTTTTGGCAATGAAATTTTTATTAAAGGGTTTTTTTTCTATATCTTCTATTATTGGGTAGTATTATAACCATTTGATTAAAACTCATCGTACCTATCTTCATTGTGTAATTTGATGTACGATTTAAATAGATTTTTTTAGATCGTAAGCCTGCGGTGGTTGTTTAAAATTGTCTGTCTACGCAGTATCGACGGATTTTGTTCTTCATATTCGGTTCTTTATTTTTGTAGGTCTAGTTGTCTAGTATTTTCGCGGTCTCTTTATCTATTTTTACACCCTTAGTAATGTTGATGCGCGAGGATCCCAGAATGAACTAAACACAATTACGATTTAATGTACGAAATCTACTGATGACATCCCGACGACTAGATACTAGATATAATCGCAAAACAGCGATGAGCTCAGAAGAGCAACGGCTTTTGGCAAACCTGTTTCCTCACAGCACCTCACTGGCTATGTATCTATTTAACAGCCTTGTTCCTTAAGTATATTTCTTGTCTATTATTAGAGATCGTAAGGATAATTTGTTTTTAATTTAATTGTTTTGCCTTTTATTCCTTGTGCTGTGCTTAACTACTGTCTCAGAGGTTAACTAAAAGGAGGCGCGCTACGTAAAGGGAGTTTGGATTTGGATTGGATTATAGGAAACCACTTTTCCTGAGTATTTGAGTTGATCTAATCCTAATCATTGAAATGTGTAGGTAAACGAAACATATTGTGACATTATATAATATCTAATAGGTGTGTTCTGAGCAACGGCAATAAACGGAACCACATGTTTACATCTCCCCATGTGTGTTTGATACTTTCGCCTCTCATTGTACGTGTCTCCTTGCGTTCGATGCACCATTATAAAGTAACGTTGTTATTCAGGGCTGATTTTTGGAGCGTTTTTTGTGCGTCCATGTGTGAATGATTTTTTTTTCATCTCGTTTAATCGGCTGAACAAATAATACAATTTGATATAAGACGGATTTTTTTTTTCTACTTATATTTGTTTTTCCAAGAATTAGTTTCGTGGGTGTACTCAGTATCTCTGGTGACTTATTTGTCCGCTTCTCATATGTACAAAACTACCCGGATAAACAGACTGATAAAAGAAATATACACGTTGTAGCATCGTTAGTGGATAATCCGAAGCACGAAGGTAGACGTAGACGACCTCAATGCCTATTCATTTATTTAACCCCCCCCTCCCATGTACGTTCAGCTGTATCGGGTAGTTCAAAAGTTATTAACGTTTTTGTGAAATTCAAATAAAATCCGGATCTCAGACTAAAATACACAGGTGTAGCCAAACTATTGATTTTTCGATTATAATTTTTTTCTGAGAATATTTTAATTGTGGTCCTAAAGTAAAGTCATATCTTTGTAAGTCAGCACCCGAAAGCTTTTGTTTAAAAAAAATATTTTCTTAAATGTTTTTTCCAAGGCACTTTTCATCACAAATTTTCAAGGGCTCTATTACTAAATTTTCACGTATTTTTTGTCTACGAGTTATCTTAAAAACTACTTCCATTTATGTAGAAATCGTCATGCAAATTACATTCGGCTGGTTTTAGGGATTCATGTTGAAAAGCTCTCTTTATCTTCTGCCCGTATCAATAATCAACATTTTTTCATCGACACAGACTTGTTATATGGGGGGGGGGGGGGGGGGTAAACGATGTTTTTAAATAATTTCTGATACCCAACTGCATTTGTTTTTGTTTTATTTAAATTGAATTTATTATTAACTAGCTTTCCCGACAGACGTTGTCCTGTGGACCCTTAGTCCTAACCAGAGGCGGCCCGTTCATTGTGCACTGCGCCTCCAGAAACAAAAATAAACTATCTAAATAATAACATTAAAATATCAACTGTAGTTATAAAAGCGGCATCTTCCCTCAACACTGTAAAAAGGCTGCAGTGATCCCTATCCACAAGGGAGGCACTAAAACGGATATGTCCAATTATCGACCCATTTCAATTTTAAACACACTATCAAAAATAATTGAGAGTGTTACAAAAATTAGATTAATTCAATATCTGGAAAAAAATAATATTTTATCAGACAATCAATATGGCTTTAGAAATGGTCGTAGTACTACTGATGCAATATTGAGGGTCACGGAAAAGGTTAGTAGAGGAATTGATTGTGGTAAACGTGTCCTGGCAGTTTTCCTCGATCTAGCGAAGGCTTTTGATACCGTGTCTCATACTTTGTTACTTGATAGGCTCACTGATGTGGGGATTACTGGTCCCTCTCATGATTGGTTCAAAAGTTACCTCCGGGATAGAGTGCAATATACGAAAATTGGTGATGTCTGTAGTGATGAAGCTTGTGTGTCATTTGGAGTGCCACAGGGGAGCGTGTTGGGGCCAATTTTGTTCATAATCTATATAAACCAACTTTGTAACATTGGCTTGGATGGAGACGTCATAACCTTCGCAGATGACACGGCTCTGATCTTTGAGGGAAGTACTTGGTCTGAGGTTTGGGATGTCTCCGAGAGGGGATTAAGGCGAGTGAAAGATTGGTTGAATGACAGTTTGCTTACCTTGAACACTAAGAAAACACATTTTATGACTTTTAGTCTGAATAGTAGAGGTCAGCCCACTGATGGGAATTGCATGAGAGTGCATCAGTGTAGAGGGGTATGTGCTGAATGCAGGTGTGATTTTATTACTAGAGTGAGCTCGGTAAAATATTTAGGAATAATAATAGATTACAGACTTAGATGGGAGGAACACATATTGCATTTATCGAACAGATTGAGAAAATCTATCTATATCTATAGAGAGCTTAGACGCATATTGGATATAAAAGCATTGAGAGTTGTCTACTACTCTATGACCCAGTCTCTCTTGCTATACGGGATTCCTGCTTGGGGTGGTTGTACTGAGTCGATAATTGAAATGTTAAATGTGGTTCAGAGATACATATTGAAAACTCTACTAAAAAAGCCTCGAAGATACTCAACAGATGAGATATTCAGTCAATTTCAAGTTTTGGATTGTAGGCAGTTATTTATCAAGTCCATTTTAATAGTTATTCATAGCAAAAAGTATTTTTTTAATGAGAAAGTGTCAATAGTATCGACTAGATCGGCCTTGAGAATCAATATGGAGATTCCATTCATGAGGACTGCAGCTGGGCAGAGACATATGATTTTCATTGGGCCTAAAATATATAATGAAATGAGTGAGGATTTGAAGGGTGTAACTGCCGTGGTAGAGTTTAAGAGAAAGGTAACAAAGTTTGTCCTAGGTCTCGGCAGAGAGTACTATGGGTCGCTGTTAGGCTGAGGCCATGATGTTGCATGATTGTTTGTGGGGCTTGTTGAGTGTCATTATATTTATTTTTGTTATATTATATATTTTATGTGTGTTGTGTGCATGTTATATGTAGATATGTGTGTTTAATTTATTTATTTATTTCAATTTTTATTTATTTTTTATTTATTATTATATTACATATATAAATATATTTTCTTTTTTTTTTTTCTTATAAAGATATTTGCTTGTGAAATAACTTATGACTAATGATTTACATATATTCATTCTTTCATCATTTTTTATTTTTTAAATTATATTCTGACATTATTATTATTTTTTATTATTAGGTATTACTATAATCTTTGTTTTATTTTTACTCAATTTTTTATTTTTTTATTTTTTTTACACTATGTACAAACATAATATTGTGTACCATAGTCTTTTTACCTTATTTTTATCTATGTCGACTAATAATATAATATTATGTATGCTTATGTGACATCTCCTCTCTAAGACAGGCTATGCCTAGTGGAGGGAGATATGAAAATGTATCTAATGTGATTTTTTCCAATGAATAAAGAACTTATTATTATTAAAAATATTAATTCTAAAACGTCCATATTTCATTCATATCCAAAGCTCAGACGGGATTAACGCGAGAATATAATTAAGAATATAACAATAATGTTCAAAATGAGAATAATCGCTCGATAACCCCAACACCACCTATATTAGAAAGCCTCAGCGCTTGCGGTCATTTTTCCTCTCGCGTCACCAGGCCGCCGGCGTGTAGACAGATATCATAGCGTACAGGTAAGTACATACAGATATAGGCAAGTGAATGCTGGGCCTCACGATGTGACGTAGCACTAAGGCCTTCTTATACAGGTGGTGTTGAATAACCCCGTGGGTTTAATGAACTTGAATGTTGCCACAACACAAAAAATCCCCATGATGGTTTTTTTTGTATCGCGTGTGCGCGCCCCCTAGTTCGTGAGTAGTGTGCACTACCATTCAAAATAATATTATAATAAGTATAGGTATGTTCATACTACAAAGACTCGAGAAAATAGACTCTGTCACGCTACCAAAAGCGCGTATTATTAAATATGAGCGAACTTATAATTTTCACTGGTTTTGGCTAGAAAGTGTGGGTCAATAGCGCCGCTTGAGAGTATCGAACGAGGATGCACGGAATAACAATATCAGTATTAGTCAGGTGCCCAAAGAGTGAAGTCAACGTGAGTTTTAAACGTGCTTAGAGAGTTGGGGGCTATTTTAATACTTTTACCCGCAATCTGTCAACAGCAGAATGCAGCAATGCACGCGCTTGTAGATTTTCTATCAAATGTACTGGACCAATTTCGCTAATTTATTTTTTGTTATGTTGGGGAAAAAAATTTATTTATTTATTTATTTATTTCAACAATTTACGGCATTATGCCTTTTACATTATTATAGATTAAATGTGAGTGTATACAATTAATATAAAGGAGTACAATAGTTGCTAAAAAAACATATGCACATATACTTCTCATCATGATACAATATAAAAAATTACAAAAAAAAAAAAAACAAAAAAACTACAAAATGTCAATCATAAGTATCAAAGCTTAAACTCAGAGGTTAATGGACAAACAAGTGCAAGACAATAAAAGGGTCTAGATTCTGTGTGTGAACATCTCTTTAAGAATGGATTTGAATTCATCAAAAGCCACACAGAATATATCTATATTAGTTAGATATTTGTTTCCCATATAATGTATACGAGGCACCACTGTGTGTCTTATGTAGTTTGTATTATGGTTTACTATGTAGAAAGACTCTTGATTTCTTGTACATCGAGTAGGTACCCTAAACATAATATGCTGCACCAGCTCAGGGCTGTCAAAAAGATGGTTTACAATTTTATATAAAAATATAAGATCATTTATGACTCTTCTACTTTCAAGTGTTCCTAAGTTTAATATTGTAAGCAAGCGGTCGTAGTTCAGTTCATTTCGAGGAATACCCAATTTAAAATTTATAAACCTCAGAAACAATGAAATGAAAGAGAAAATTAAGAAAGTTGCGTAGAACATTAGAAAATTTAAGAAAACTTAAAGTAGGTAATCTTAATAGAATATGATTTAATTCTAAATTAAAATTAAACTGTCGGTTGTTTGATAGTTGGAGCGATTGTCAGAGTGCAGATGGAAAATATATGGTTTAAAACAGTTGCATCGGTCGGCACTACATTGGTTAAATAGCTAATTCATTTATCATTATACAAATTCGAATACAATATTCATAGCACGGGTCACAGGACAACGCAACGTCTTTCGGGAAAGCTTGTTATATGTATATAGACCCCGGAACCCCGATACAAATTCGATTATGGATCATCGGGGTCTAGACTCGCGTATACGGATCTTAATGTTTTTTTAAGTATGAGATCTTAATAGAAAATGAAAGTAAGGATCAACCAACCAGTTTACGTATTTTATAGTCGCTTATCATTAACTATTAGAAAGAGTGAATAGATAATAATTAACCATTTGAAAGAGTGAAATAGAGAATAAACAACATACCAATGTTCTGGAAATTCTAAAATAGGCTCTGCAGGTCATTATCACGTATAACCCCGCAAACATAACTGGACGGCGTAGCGGGTGCATCAAGATCGATTAAATAACGACGCAGTGAGTTAGTGCGAGCGTGTTGGTGCTTACGGAGTCATGATCAGTCGGCCGTGACATGTTTTTGCGCACTCATACCGTTCTTACGTAGGTGCGCGTAATAATCGTTGTTGTTTGTTCGCACGTTTCAGGGCTACGATTCCACACCTGTCAAACTAAAATACACAACGGTACGAGTGAGTCAGTCTTTGAACTACTGTTAAGTGAAAAGCCTTGGAAAAGAAAGCAATACACTTTTTTGAAATCAGCATAAATGTTAATTTTTTTATCTGTGTTGTTCTTTTCATATCAGAATAACTATGAGAATAAGATAATAGATTCTACCGCTTCACTAAGGACGCTTTAAACCTGCGTATCCATAACCCTTAGTAACGAAGTGGTCATGATGACTGGGACGTGTGTGTTCGATCTCTAAAAGTAGAACTGAGAAAGTTGGACGTGTTCTGGGAAAAGGGCTTTGACATGGCATAAGACAAGTGCATTGGAGGGCTCCTTATGTCTTCCTATGCCCCTAACTGGGGTCACAACCCTTTGTTGAATTGACTTATTGATTGTATTGAATTGAATTTGACGAATATTGATCTAGTTTCTCTATACAAAGGTGTCAGTATAGCCGGTGGATCTTATTGCTTGAGGCAATGTCTTCCAGTCAACCGGTCCCGTACAATCTAAGACAGGCCAACCTGGGGTAGAAATTCCAAGTGAAAAAACACCTTGAAAAACTCTTGACCTGATCGAGGATCAAATCCGGGATCTCATGACATAAAGTCCAAGCCTCTACACTAGGCTATCGAGGTCGGTGAACAAAGTGAACTAAAAAACTCTCTAGATTCATTTTGCGGCTTCTATGATCTTTAGATTGTGCCATTTTGTGTTAACACAAAATGGCTTCATGACACGATCTGAAAAATTATCAAAATGTCGAGTTTTGTGGTCTATGTTATAATATAATTGCGATCTCGGTAACCTAGCTGTGTAGACGCCGTCTTCTGAAAATGAGTCTGTTGTTTGGTTAACGTTGTCCACACGATCTGTTATACAAAGCTTCATTCCGATGGAACCAATAAAATCCGATTGGTATGATCTTAACTGCTGTTACCTAAAACTTACCTGCCACAAAGAAAAAATAACAACTAATGACTCTAACAATTCATTACTAATGTTCGATTTTTAAATGGAACAAACCACTACGGGCTTACGACCGTCTTCTACTGTTATTTCGAATGCTGGCTTAGTGTGATCACTTTACGTTAACAACGTACGCCATTAGGTGGTAATGTTTGTCTCCGAAACTCCTAATCATGAGAATTCTCAACATGTTCAACATGTCGAAAAATCTCATGTATGCAACAAGTAGAAATTTAATAATAAAATGAAAAATAGAGATAAAAGTTGGAAATTGTTGAGAACAAGAGAGCAACCAAATTTAAAGACTGCGACCGCTGTCATGTATTTGGCGCCAGAATATGACTATATCCATTTTTTGTTAATGTCTCATATTTTACCTTACTTTACCTGCCACAGACGAAATTCACTCATTGCCCCTCCAAACCCTTGTGATCCACATCTCGCACAAACTTTGTTATTTTGTCCCAATGTCCCAAAAATTGGCCACCCTTTACACCACGTACGAACATACATAATAATTACACAATGTACCTATTCAAACACATTTTTATCACTAATATTGTCGCGGTATATTGAAAGGCTAATACCGATAACAATAGAAGCTGTACAATGTACATATTCATTGCAACCCGTGAATGTCTCAGGTGAAGAATGGGTATGGTTCATTACGTTTCATTTTCATAGACATCTAGCACCAGCTGAGTAATTGCACTTGGATGTTGGAAATGATCTTCAGACGTATCCGATGGTAGAGCTATACTAGTATTATTCGTCTGCCATTTGGTACATTCACTTTACATTTGAACGCCCTTTTGTTCCTTTTTTTAACCTTACTATTATTTTTTTGACATGAAACATGAAAACACAAAAAACGAGTCATAGCGGACAAAGCAGATAGATTAGGGCGCATTTTCATTCGAACGGTTTACGTCACTTTCTCAATCTTGTTGTTTTGAAGGATTTTTTGTAAGTTAGCACCAAATGCAAATATTTCGGGTGGTAACCGGGAAATTATCGCAAATTTTCGTAGCCGAATGTTTCAGCTATGTTATGGCTCATTTTTCATCATCTCCATAATGAAATGAATACTATCGTTATGAAATCTCTGCCTCGAAGCTATGGAGTTTGCATACTAACAGGCGTTGACGACTACATATGTACAGCACAATGCGTACACTATAACCCATAAGAATATCATATTATTTTATCAGTTCGTATTTGGGTTATTATGTGTGTTTCAGTACTGGGAATATGCGCATCCATTTATCATCATTATCTTCATTATATATATTCTAATAATACACCGTGAATATAAGATATTCTTATATAAATTAAAAAAGATAAACATAACGTATCATGTTGATCTAATATTTCAGTGTTTGATCTTAAGAATATCCCTGAACATCCTTATCCACTATCCATAACCACGATGACGTCAAAATAGCGTCCGGACGCTGTCCCAATTGTATGTAAACGTATATTGTAGGCGTCCTCCCCCCCTCCATACGGCATGGAAGATGCCGCATCGTCTGGCGCCTGGTTTTTCAGTCGGAATCCCTGAATGTGAGCTCTGTATATCTATACTATGCCCAGACACTATGTAAAGATCACGGTCTGATAGATTTATGCTATCAAGTGTTTCATCTCTGTGAAATAAATCAAATAGGTACTTAGTTGTCTTGCCAAAAGATCCCCTTTGCTCTTACATAATTGAAAGGAGATTGTGGTTGGTCATGTCATTAAGGCCATTTTTCGTTGTCTCTCTTCAATATCCCTCATCGGTTTGAGAATTTTGTTTCTACCTCGTTTACTGTCGACAAACGTTGTCAAAGGTAGAAGAAGCATATATCTAAACCTTTCGCTTACCTGAACTATACATTCTGAAACTATTCTCCAGATGAATTCATTTAACAATCCTGCTATTAGTATATTAAATACGAGTATTTCTTTTAATATTTTAGAATTTTCATGAGTTAATTTTGCGATTGTTATATACATAATTTTGTTCATAAATTGTATTGGTTATTGGTATTTACCAAAACTTTATAACATAAAATGGCCTTTATGGCTTTCATTTATTTTTTATTTTATTTTGTTATATTTTGTAGTTAATATCACTGTTTGTAACAAATTTTTAGATTTTTAAGTTATGTGCTATCGTTATTATAATACAGATATCATCCCGATAAATAGATATGTTAGCAATATTAAAATGTTTTGTGAATATTTCAGCAATTTTTTACGTTGGTTGTTTAATTCTTTTTCCATTTAACTATGCGCTTTACGCGGTATTTGGTGGTGGTAAATATTTTTGAAAGCAATTTCATATTAAGTATATTTTTTATTTGACAAATAATGAAAAAAAAAAAATTGATGAAAATTCTACTAAAATACTCTAAAAATACTCTAAATGTTTGCGTTTCGAGTGTTATTGAAAATGATCTCTAATAATTGACGACAATCCAAATTTGGTGAAAAATTGACTCGTACTGGTATGGAGCAATGGGATTTTCGCAAGATTTTAGAGACATTTGGAGTAGTATCGTGGCATCCACGCGCTCCATAATGGAAACGAACTCGGATACAGTAAGTAATAATTACTATTTGCGAGACCCCGTTTGACAATCGCTGAAGAATGATATTTTCATTATTATTGTCAGTGCTTTTGTGTTGCCAGATTTCTAAGAACATAATATTATTATTGTTATATGTCTTACCTCGTTAGAAGCTGTGGGTTATTATAAACGAAAATGGTAATAATTCATTACTTTTGACAATTCATCAAGACTTATTTTCATTTCTGTAACAGTGTTACAAACAAATCAATTTGTTATTTAAGTTACTTTATACAATAACTAAAATAATAATTACTTACTTTCCGGATCCGGACATCATCATTCATCATATGCGTGAACCCCAATACTCTGCCACCTGTATACCACTGTTACTCGCTGTCACTGTGTCTTGGTGTGTGCATGTTGTTCCCACGAGGGGACATGCGAAGAGATGCTGGTTGTTTTGCACCTCGCCACACTCGTACATGTCATCCTCCCGGTAACCCCACCTCTTGAGGTTGCTGTAGGGTCTATGGTCTGCCACAGGGTAGTGTAATGGCA
Source organism: Mystacides longicornis (assembly GCA_963576905.1). Lineage (NCBI taxonomy): Eukaryota > Metazoa > Arthropoda > Insecta > Trichoptera > Leptoceridae > Mystacides > Mystacides longicornis. The sequence continues at coordinate 5,991,545 of OY756421.1, read as the reverse complement.
CTAATATTGTACATTATATACACTAACGATCAGCCCATTAACCCCCAAACGCGACAATTCATCTAAGCAGATGATACTGCTGTAGCCGAAAACCTTTGACGAAGTGGAAGGAATATTATCGACAGCTCTCCGGGACTTAACCGGGTGTTATACTGTTAATCACTTAAGATCGAACCCTTCAAAGACTCAGATGCATGACCGTCAACCCTGCCAGTGTCGACTGAAGTCGAGAAGGAGCTTCCTTGAGACAACTGCCCCCATGGTCGGCTCACCTGGGGCCCGACGGCTGTCTCTGTGGTGCGATTCTAACGAATAATAATCATTTTTTTAATTAATTTAATTACCGGTACTTGCCTATAATCTTTCACATTACATGCTGTGCTCAAAGTAAATTATAGCAGTTGGAAAGGGTCGTAATAACCCATAACGGACAAATTAATAAATTGACAGTCGCGCATTGGCATCAGCAGTAGACGAGTTGGCGAGGTCGGCTATTACTACTGGTATAGCTCTGGAAGATTTTACTGTTCCTGTAAGCGACTACAAAAACTATCTAGCCACGAAATCCCGGATTGAATGGGAGGAGTTGTGGGATCGAGAGAGTCGGGCGAGAGGATCGGCTTATCGCAGGGTACAGTCTGTGATTCCATCCAGGCCATGGTTTCATGGGACTAGGGATTGCAATCCGGAAAACCGGATCCGGTATTCCGGCGGATCCGGCATCAAAATGATCAAATTGGATCCGGCGCAAATTGACGGATCCGGTTTATCATATCAAAGGATTTTTCAACAAACTCAACATGGACAGAACTCGAACCCGTATCCCTAGCAATTTCACAGGGTCATTGTAGGTAAAATTGTGGGTACCAATAAATATAAAAAGAGAAAAGGAGGCAAATGCGTTACAGTAAGCGCAGTGGAATGCTGCTATTGCTCCTTGTGCCCAATGTAGGATTTTAAAACTAGTGTTTACTGATACTATCGAATGAAAAGACACCTGTTAGAAAAATGGTGAGAAACAGTTATTTAGCCAATAAATAAAATATATATTAACCTTTTTAAAAGCAAAATAATTGTCACAGTTGTCTGCTTTTTATTAGATTAGTTCGGTAGTCTGTCACAATGTATGTGCAGTTATATTCAAGGATAAAACTGAAATAATTTCTCAAAGACTTATTCTTGATAATATATAGGAGTGTCTCTGATTATTCCCGGTTATAGATATTACTCCTGGGACGCGCAAGTCCAACTGCTCATCCATCTCTTTGGTGCTCGTACAAGGGTCTGCTGGTTGATGTGATTTCATCCTCTTATAATTACAAGAATCACCGGATCAGTTCTGTTGAAGTGGTTTTTCAAATAAGGCCTTCTATTTCTACCCCATTGCCTGACGTTCTCGATATCGCAGAAGCTCCGAATCTAGAGTTTCTTACTCTGCCTCGAATGGTTTATTCCACTATGGGTTGGTGATTTTATGAGAATCTTTTTGTGGTGTCGGTTTTAGTTTGCACATCGTAAATCATGATCAATCAAGCAGGTTATATAAAAATGTTACTTATTTTCGATGAATTTCAATTTGAATTTTATAAAACGTTATCTAATTTGTGATTTTATTTCAAAAAAAGCTATATTTTTTTTTTTAATGTTTACTATATAAAAGAAGTCATACCCTAATTAAATTAATTTCGTATACGCACCGTTTTATTTTAAGCCTTTATTATTGTTAAAAATGTTGATTCATCAAGGTTAGCTCAATCCGGTCGGATCCGATCGGATCCGGCCGGATTGATGAAAATCCGGCCGGATTCAAAATGAGACCGGATTGCAATCCCTACATGGGACCGGTCTCTCGAGGTCTTACATTTCACGTCTGTGCACAAATCGTCCCTAGATGGACGCAATGCCAATAATTAAAAAAAAAAGTCGCGCATTATTGATGTAAATAGTAATATTGTTTTTTCAAATGTTAACAACTGCAATACGATATACCTATTTCAAAAGAAGTAGGAAAGTTGGAAAAAAACGGGTGTTTAAATTTATCCATCACGCTATGTTCCGTAATGCACTGGGCTCCCAGGGAGGACATCCCTTCTTTTCTATCCAAGCAAGCTCCTTTCTCTTCTTCCATTAGAAGGAAAATGATTACTTGAATCCAAATATTACTTATTTCATTACACTGACATGAAATATGTTTAGTACCTATATACTATTTTTTTTTTCATAGAATATAATATACTTCTCATAAAAACACGAATTGAAAATATTATAGGTATTTTTAATCTCATTTCTTACTATTCGTTTGTTTAAATTTTTCTTTATTCCTGTTTTTTTTTAAAATCTTTTTAATATCGAGAATTTAATACAACGCAAAACAGGAAAGGAAAAAACAAGAACCTAGGTACTTATTACAATATTATTTCATTTTCCTCTCGTCTCTATTATTATTATTATTCTAATATCTTTATGAACTTATCCCACTCTCGAGTATAGTATTCGTTCTTATCTGATATTTTTTTATCTTAGTAAAGTGTTTTCCTATTTTTATCTTCATTAAATGCTTTGCTACAAATCTTGCGAAGTTCTCTAAACAGACGCACCAACCATTCACTCCATTGAAAATTATTCCTGCGTCTCTTCCGTTTCTTCCAAAATTATTAAATACTACTTTTATATATTTTCCTATATTTGCAAAGGTCTGGTGATCAATATTAGTTACCGTTACTATTTTCAGGTGAAGTGAACCGCTAGGATTCTGGGGATGAAGGTTTTTCACTTTCATTTTGGGTTACAGATATTCCGTTATCCCTACTACTGCACCTCTTAAGTGGTCAACTTGTAGTCCGTCTGCATGTTGGTATAATATGGGTAATTTGCAGCTTTTGTTGTGTATCAATCGTATATACATACATACATACATTCTCCCTTTGACCTCCCGCACACCGCAAGCCAGCCCGGAGGAGACAAACGCGCAGTAAATCCGACCCGCATGAAACCAACCCTCTAGTTCGATCGAATCAATCAAAACCAAAAAAGCCGGCACCACACAAATCAAGCCCGCAGATCCCCCCCAAACCAACACGCAATGCAGGAGGCCTAAGCCCCACTTAGGGGCATAGGGAGGCACCAAGAGCTCTCCATTGCGCTCGATGGCGTCCGAGGCTTATGGTGCCTTTTCTGACCGGTTGAGATTTAAGGACGTGAGGTGGTCAACCTCACGGTCCCGATCTGATTTTTAGATTTCCTGCCTCTTACAGGATGCTCGAAAAACCAGCAAAAAGAGCAGAGGTGCTATTCTTAGCCGGCATCCACACGGCCAGATCAACCAATCGTATACCAGAGGATAAAGATATAGATATGATAAATACAACAAGAGTGATAGAAATAATATTATGTTAACTGTTCACAACAAAAATAATAACCGACCCCGTTAGCCTAGTGGTACAGGCTTGGAAATCAGATCAAGAAGTCCCGGGTTTGATTCCCGGTCGGGTCGGAGATTTACGAAGTGTTTTTTCTCTTGAGAAATTTGGCCTGTCTCGAATTGGACGGGGTCGGTTGACTGGAAAAAATTGCCTCAGGCAATAAGTATACCGACACCTTTGTATAGAGTAGTGTAAATTTATTTATACGAGTCCGACAGTTTATGAGAGTAGATTTGTAAATAGTCTCAATACAATTCTTCAAACACATTATTTTCAACTTTGTAATACTTAGACATTATAAATGTTTATAAATAAAAATAACTTTACAGTATTACATATATTTTTTTTTCCGAAATATATTTTCGATCGACTATGCGACCATCGTCAGCGGAGAGTTTACAAAACTCGTAGTATTACAAAGTTACAAAAATAATGTGTTTGAAGGATAAGCAATATGTATCATGGTTCTAAGAATTTTTACTCGTGTACACTCTAATTTTCATTAGAGTGTACACGAGTTTTTCTTATTCCATATACCTAATATGGTTCTAGTTTTTTCTTATTGACACGATTTTATGAAAACAAAAAGATTTCCAATCTTTTGTTTTTAATTTAGAACGTTAATTTTACCTATGACCCCTGCAAAGACAGTTAAGAATTGTTTATACTTATTATTGTTTTTAGAATAAGCAGAGTGTAACGTCGTGTTTAAAGGAGTATTAAGCGACTTGCGCTACGACCGCGACGGTAGCTGCAAGTAATTGCTTAAGTTGCCACATAAGTCGCTTATGTGTTGGTGGATCTTCGTAGTTCTCTCTCTTTTTAACTCAGTTTTCCAAGCGCAACGGTTTCCCCACCTAAAATTTAATAATTTCTACACTACAACATTTGAAGTTCTTCAGCCATCTTTATCGCTTACATTATAATTACGCTATGTCCCAATTTTAATTCATGTAAATCAAATGCATTACTATTGTTCATTTGATCCTTCAATTCAATCATCGTTTAAAATCGTTGATAGATAACGCCTTAAGGCCCTGTATCATAAAAGTCCGTTTGTTATCATAAATAATTGGTCCTTAATTTGAAAAAAACTACTCGGAATTACCTCCGTTAGTCGTTAGTCTCCATACATCCGTTAGTCGATTTTCCATAAAATGTTAGCATAGACTTTTACTGACAGGAGACAGGAGCATTGGATATCTAGGAGTAACATTAACTTATAGCATAGCCGTCTCGTCTATTTTACTAAAGAGAGAAAGAAACAACAATAAACTTATCATATTTTGTGAATAATATTTATATTGGATTAATAATTGAAATTAATGATCTAAACATGTACATATATAAAATCTATATTATTTTAATACGTGAAGGAAAAACTTTGTGACTATTTTTTTACGAAAATTGCGCGAATGGAGGAATATTAAATTTCGCACACTTATAGTTTATATAGAGAAGGATTGGCAAATGCTAATATTTTTTGATAATTATGCATAAAAATACATTAAATCAATAAAAAAAACATTGCACACACTACTGTTGTAATGTTATGTGTTTGTTACTCACACACACCTTGATGTATTTGACACAGCTCTTTTGTTTGTATGTGGTCTAATTGAGAATAGATTAATATTTTTTTGTATTAAAAACCATAGGAAAAACTTTGAATATAACAACATTTCAAATTTGACGTAACCATGTCATGTTTTGTTTTTGAAAGAAAATTGTGAAATAGCACTCTCTAAGTCTTTGACAATGGAATCTCAATTTTTATTTTATTTGTTGCCACCCTAGACCGAATCTGGGCACTCAGGGACGTCAGATAGGTTTAGCATTATATTTTGAACACGTATCTAGATTTTATAGATCACATTTAAAATAAACAAGAGAAAACAAAAATTATAATAATAAGTGTATAAATTACAAACACAAGAATCACAAAATAAATTATAGTAAATTCAATGTTTTGAGTCATGGCGGGTGTAAAGGGCCCAACCATGCTTATGTCAGTCACAACAGATATGTACATGATATTTGATGTTAAAAGTCTTAGTCATTTCTAGTTACTAAATATTATTATCATTATCAATGCTAAATGCTACAATAATTCGTCTCATCAATAATGTTCCAATTTATAATTTCAATTAGTTATGGTCAAATTTCGAGCACTGGTTGACCACTATTAGCAATAAACGCGCCTAAAAATTCCAATATGGACGTTGGTAAACTTTACCCACGAGTCGTCGATACTTCTTTACTTTGTAACTAAATAACGGAATTTTGATTCAGTTTTTTTATAATTTCGGCGCTTATTATAATACATACACATATTTGAAAAGCTCCCTATTATCATACGCATCGTTTAAAAATGAAAATGATTTTTTCTTCTTTGTTGACGCTTAAAAGTCTCATGGGAATAGAAATCTATTCCAATAATAATAATTTGATAAACTTTCCGATCGTCTCAATAAAGTATTCCGAATTGATAATATTATAATCCGACCTGAACGAGATCTTATCTTATATAAAATTCACGTTTCTCGGAATACAGATTGATAAATTATTACTTTGTATCCGATTTGAAATTTATATTTACTCGTTTGGAATTGCCGAATTGTACGTATGTCCATATTGAAATTGCCGAATTGTCTGTATACATATTGAAATTGCCGAATGGTATGTAATATATTATGTACATATTGAAATTGCCGAATTGTATGTTCGCGACAATGGTTATTCGTTGAAACGGTTTCGTAACGCGTGGGTGTTATTCGTTGTTGGCGAAAAAGCTGCTTTAATGTAAAATACAAAATCTACATTAAATTTTATGTACGTAAGTTATTTGTTTATTATTCGTTTTGATGTAGGTATTTTTATTTAAGTCAAAAGATAAGTGATTCGTCGATGTTGTGCACCTTATTCTTTTTTAGTGCATAGAAAGAAAATGTAGATAACATAGAAAATCCCTTCGTAATCTAATATATAAAAAAAAAAACTTGTCAGGCTGTTTGTTAAAAAGGCTCGATCGTTTTGTTTGAATTATTTTATTTAGGTATATTTGTTAAGTATGAGAATAGTTTGTGATGTTTATTTCCTAACCTTAGGTGATTTGAGTATCCCAAACCATTTTTTTGTGAATGATGTTATATGTTTACTTGGTTGGCGATGTTATATGTTTACTTGGTTGGTAAAAATGGAATTTAATACCGGTAATAAGTTAACACAACTGTTATTGGTTTTGAGGCGGGATGAATTTCGACGGTTCAGCTAGTTCTATCGTATTATAAATTGAAGATCCCTATAAAGTATCTCGTTTCACGCTTATGAGTGAATATTTTAATTTTTAGTTTCAAATTCCATGTAATTTCTGTAACGGCAGGTTAGGCGGTGACGCTTTTCACTCACAGGGGCATGGCGCCTCGACAACCTTGACAACCTTCCCAAATTTACTTGAACGTTTGAAATAAATCTTTCTGTTATCAGTTCTTTTTTATTGAAATAATTTATCTTTCATGTGATAATTAGAGCTCAAATCAATCGTATATATGATTTTTTTTCTTCTAAAAAATTATGTTTTTGTATTAATTCCGAGTGCCTTTTGGGGCCTATGGACAATAAAAGAACCCTGTCTTCCTTGGTCACGGCAACACGCGTGAACAGCCGGATCAATTTCTCTTTTGTTGTTGTGCATGATTACTATTGTCAGAAGGTTCTTATGACAGAAAAATAAACACGAAAGTTAGAAATATTAGAAAATTTTGTTGTAAGCCGTTGGTAACTTTCTTAGTGCTTTTGACAATATATTTTTTTCTATTTTTTAATTCAAATTGGCGTTTTACATAAGTAAATGTGAATTTTATATATTTGGTGCGATTATCAGAATGTGTCCTGCATGTATCTTTTAGTACAGGTGCATCGGTCTTAGTTAAATGGAAAATTGATTTTCCATTATACAAATTCGAATTCAATATTCATTGTTAAGACAGGACAACGCCTGTTAGGAAAGCTAGTCTTTCAATAAAAGTATTACAATTTTTTAGGGTTAATGGATATAGCAAGAATTTGTTGGGGTACGTAACGGTTAGCACGTATGCGTTGGATATTAGTGCACTCCGCAGAGGTGACCCTTGGTACAGTCACCGTATGACGAGGTTTTGTTTTCTGGCTGATGCCAGCCACCCGTTCGCCCCGACGCTGAGCTGGATCGCCGCTGGAGGTGGTAGGGGCCGACGCTGGGAACACTGCGGTGACATTTTATTTCGTAATTTTTTATTTTGTTACATATTTGGTACGTGTGTACCGTGTATTCGTGGCGTTTTTGTTTTTTCAAGTATGTAAGAACGAGATGGATAGAATTTTTCATGCCACGTTTTCAATTTTCTGTTGAATTGATTTAATTTTCAGTTGAATGGAATTCCATTTAAGCGCCAATCTACGGATTTTTAAAACAAATTTTTGTATGCATTCTGATTTAAGGCAGTCCTGCCCACTGGGTCGATTTTTGACAAGTTTTAACAAGAAATTACGCGAAAAGTGCAAAAAAGTGTAATACCTAAAATCGCAAGATAATTATGCCACTTTTTATAAAATTTTATAAAATACAGCGAACGTCCAAACAATTCAGCGATTACAAAAATACTCTGTGCACAAGGGATATTCAATACCGTGAAGCCTAGTACACAGTTCAAAGGCCTGTAATAGGGCAGCCAAAAAAGCATGGTTGAGAAGCACATTAGAGACGGAACCATTCCGATCTTAGCAGATGCGCATCCAAGATATGGTGGTTAAAGCGCATCCTGCAAATGTTCACAATTTGCCACCCACTGAGGCCAGACCCATGATGCAAGGGCTTCGCAGTATTGATTTCCTTATTCTCTTGTGAGAAGTGTCCCTTGAACCTATTGTTGCTCCAAGCTTCCTCCCATGCCTGTAAGGCCTGTCGAGTGACAAGAACACGTATGTCTCCTCATAAAAACTAGTTTCTTCGCTTACAGGAAAGTATTGAACGGGGCTAAATCTGGACGGTTAGAAAAACAATTCACTTCTGATGCCATGTCCCGACAGGTTTTGCTGCTAGTAATTATCGTCGTTACTTACACATGTTGAAATTTCAACAAAATGAATGGTTGTTTATGTGTCATCGGTGCAGTGGGCCATCTCAGGGGTGTTCTTAGGTTCGCCCACGCCCTCCCTCTCGAAGATCAATATCCCCCCGGGAGCTCGCGCCAAACAGAGCTCCCTTAAGAGTTCCTGCGCCGCGCTTCTTCTGCTTAAGCCAAGCCATTTTTATATTATTCCATTGATTACTATTTACTAGATGCGGCATTTTCAATAACATTTTTTAGTTTTGTGGTGCAGAGGTGAGGAGACGTCGAGGGGTAAGAAAATTACCGACAACGTAAAAAAATAATGACTATGCTCGGCAAGTGCGCTTTCGTTGTGAATATGATAAGGTACATATAGGTATTATTCATTCGGGATGGAACCAAATATATTTGAGCGGTCTCTCTATCTTTTGTCTCCATTACCGCTTGTTGTTTTGAATAGTTGTTCAAAGCGAGGTAGCAATATAACAATTGAATCATCGTTAAAGGTGTCTAATTTATAATTATTGTGTAAGTACATTTGATAAAGACCATTGCAAGGGTGATGGTCAGCCAAATGTTTTTTAATAGTCCCATTTTATTAGGATATGCCGTTTCTAGTACGTAGTACAAAATAATTCAATGTATTCTCTCTGGCTTACGTTGTAAGCTGGATCGTACATCTTCTTTCAAATTTTAATTATCTTCTCACCGAGTTGTTCAACTAATTTTTATTATAATAATCAACGAACTATTTCATTTTGTTCCGGCGTTTCATGGCGATTGATTTAGTCCTTCTTGGAAATGCCTCAAAATTTTCCCGGGACCTGTCTCAAGGCTTTATTTTAAAATAGGGACGTATCGTTCTGTTACGATGCCTTTTTTGATATCCGTAATTTTTTTTCAATAATAAACGACGGAATTGTTTTTTTTTTAAGTTAGACTTTTAAAACTAGCCGCTGTCGACTGGGATGAAGCAATGCCGATAGCGAGGGACGGGGCAGAATGGGGAGGACTTGTGGAGTCCATATACTCCATCTAAGAAGCCGACACAGCCACGAAAAAGAAGCAGAAACATAAAGAATAGTAGCGCAGGCACAGCGAAACGAAAAATCTAGTTCCAACTATTCTTTATCGTTTTTTTAGGGGCATTATAGCGCTCAAAAGAAATCGGGTTAAGGTAAATGAGATCTTCGATGTTTTGGACAGAAGGTGCTTGGTGATAGTCCATTTCGAGAAAAAATTCTTTGTCATCTGTGACCATGCAAGGCAATTTGTGGAATAACAAATGAATTAATTGTTTTATTCAAACCAAGAATGCACGTTCAATTAAGTTAATTTTATTTTCAACTATCTTTCCCGACAGACGTTGTCATGTGGTTCTTACTGTGAATATTGAATTATATATTCGCGTATGGCATGTCAGGCGCTATAAAATTGCATGTGTATTGTGTATCCGTCAGCCATTCGATGGCTTCGGTCGTCAAATTATTGAGGTCCTCCATCACTCCATTGAATTTATGTGTCGGGCATTCCTGTACTATGTGATGCATAGTCTGGGCACCAGCACCACAATCACATCGGGGGTCTGCAGTATATCCCCATTTATGTCTTTCCGATGCGCTCCTGCTGCATCCCGTCCTGATGCGGTTCAATGTCACCCATTCCCTGCGTTCCAGCCCGAAACCAGCGACTCTTTTTGTTGGGTCTGTGATCAAATTTCTATTATTAATATCACCGTCCTCCCATTCGTTTAGCCACCCGCTGTACCAAAAGGGTCTTGATTTGAGTCTTGTGTTTGGGATGTTGTTCAGCACTGAACTCAAAAGGGAGGTGTTAGTAAAGCTCTGTCCCATTCTCTCATTGTGATGACATCTCTGCGGAGGTGCGGGGGTGCAATGTTGGCCAGGACAGGTAACCACTGGCGTTGAGTAGGTTTAAGTGTACCAGTTATAGTTCGCATTGTGGTATTCAGCTGGACATCCACTTTTTTGGCATGGGCACTGCCACCCCACACAGGGGCGCAGTACTCTGCAGTGGAGTAAACCAGCGACATTCCGGCAGTCCGCAGAGTCTCGGCATTGGCTCCCCATCCGGACCCCGCCAGCTTCTGAATAACATTGTTTCTCGATTTTAATTTCCCACAGAGGGAGTCTATATGTTTCCCGAAAGTAAGTGTGCGATCCAGAGTGACGCCTAGGTATTTTGGGTGATTGTTATGATTCAGAAAGACTCCCTCAAAATGTACACTGATCTTGGAATTGGACTGTCTGTTATTAAGATGGAAGGTTGTAACCTCGGTTTTATTCAGGTTAGGTTTTAGTCTCCAATTCCTAAAGTATCTCGAGAGCTTCTCCAAATCTCGTTCCAGTGTTCTCGCACCTGCATCAAGATCTTTACTCCCTGCTAACAGGGCAATGTCATCTGCATACTGGAACAACAATTAATCTGTTCGGGGTATGTCATGTACATATAGATTAAACAAAACAGGGGGCAGGACCGATCCCTGCGGCAGACCATTATTTAGGACCTTAGTGCGGCTCACTCTTCCCCCTATTGAGACCCTAATATATCTACCAGCCAGCATGTTATTCAAGAGGTTCATGATCTTTCTGCATGGTATATTCTCGGCAAGCTTGGCCAGGAGGCCCTTGCGCCACACAGTGTCGTAGGCAGCTGACAGGTCTACAAAGGCTGCCGAAAATTCGATCCTCTTTGGAACCCAGCTTCGATGTTGCTGATCAGGGCGAGCACCTGCTCAGTGCAATCTCAGCCAGCTCGCTCAATAGGAATCACTGCGTCTATTGAGGTGGAAATTCGCTGCAGTACGAGTCTCTCCAGGAGTTTATAAGGAATACACAGTAAAGAGATTGGTCTGTAGTGATTAGCACATGATCCGTCCTTGCCTGGCTTGAGGATCGCTACGACCTTTGAGTGCTTCCATATTTTGAGGAGTTTTCAATGTCTCATTCATGAATTGCACCAGCCATTCTCTTGCGCGTGGGCCCATATTTCTAATAAACTCTGGGTAGACTTCGTCCAGACCTGCCGCCTTTCCGCACTTTATGTTCCGTAGAGCTGAATTCAAATCCGCCAGAGAGTCCTCAGAAAAGGTAGGATTATCTGAGAGTTTAGCTTTAAGCCTTTTCAGGTCACAGTTGTTGATCTCCTTAGCTCTTTCCTTCGTGACGGACATTCTTGGAACAGACACCATGTTTCACAATATCATCTGCGGTTACGGACGTGGTGGGTGCGAAGCATGAAGTTTGGGTGGGGTGGCTCCCAGTCTTCGGAGGGTGCACCAGGCTTTTCCACTGGAATGGCGGAAATCCATATCTTTTACAGTCTCATTCCATCGTTCCTGGCGGCCATGATTCAAAGCCTGTAAGAGCTCCCCAGCAACAGTTGTCTCGTGGGTTTCCTGATATCTCCTGCAGAGTTGTTCACACGTTGTATTCCAGGCTGGAATGTATTCCTTACGGAAACCTCGAGGGACATGTTTCTTAGCTGTTGATATGATTGCTCCTGTAAATCTATTATAACAGTCGGTTTGGCACGGTGTGTGTTGGATTACATCGTCTAGGTCTCTTGAGAATGACTGCCAGTCTGCTTTTTTAAAAATCCACCGCGGCAGGGGTACGGTATTTGTCAGAGGGACACCGATGCCGTACTTAATTATAACAAGGCGGTGCCGCGGTGTTGAGAGTAGGGAAAATCACCCAGCACAATGCGTGTAGCTTTATCGTTGATGTTTGTATTTGGGCACGTTACAAAGCTGAGGTCAGGGGTGTAGTCCTTCCTCCATCGAGCTGAATGAAAGTTGCCTTTGCTTTTAGCAGAGTACAGTAGATCTATTATTGTATTCAGTTGTGCCCATTCACTAATGATATCCCTATTTTGATCCGCTCTATCGTAACCCCAATATTGAATTGAAGTTTTTTAAGTGATAGGTAAATTAATTACCTTTTAATCAATGTAACTCCGAACGATGCAACTGTTTTAAATCCTATATTTTCCAATAGACTTATGCCAATCAACCAACTATCGAAGATTTAGCAGTTTCTGCCAATTTAATTTAAAAATTTGTATTAAATATTGTAAAGAGCACTAAAAAGGTTACCTTCTTTTTTCTAATGTTTGCGCATTTTTGTGTTTTTTTTTTCATTCATAAGAACCTTCTCTTGAGAATAGCAAACACAACAGAAGCGAGATAGATGGTCCAACCGTTCACGCGTGATGTGATCACGGCGAACATAGGTCTCCAATTTATCTTCATTCATCCATATTTCCATTAAACAAAACTCAAAATATATTTCCATAGGTTGTAACTATTGTAATTTTAAATACAGGGTGGGGCATGCACAGAAACGCTCTTAAAAACAATGATTGTGTGGTGGCGACGCAGAGTGCTTTTCGTAGGTTATCATTGTTTTTAAAGAACGTTTCTACGACAAAGCCTCGATGCTCACCGGACCACTGCATGACGAGTACTGAAATGAAAATGGCGTCGATTCCCCCACCTATCGGCTCTACTACCAATCCGCTAACTCACCGGCGCTCTACAGTGAGTGTTTCTGCCCCACCCTCTATGAATTTTTTATTAAACATTCTTCAAAACAGATTTAAGATAATTTATCTTTTCGACCGTGGCTACTTGGTGAAACATACTTCGAACTTATTTTAAAGAAACAAAATATTTAGTTTTTTCCACAATTTTATTCAGCTACCGGTTTTCGAAGACGGTCGGTCAATAAAATTGTGGAAAAAACTAAATATTTTGTTTCTTTAAAATAAATTCTTCAAAACCTGTATACCTATACTTGAAAGAATTTTTATAAATTATTTGTTCTTTGTATCTGTGTAGCTTCTAGTAGAGAGATATTGGATCTGGTATTGTGCAACGGTTCTCTCAGAATCCCTTTCAGGACCACTCGGGTAGGTACACAAAATATTGACCCAAAACTTTTTCGCTCATTTTACTACACATCATTTTAATACATATTATTATTATACGTAATATGTACTGGTGGTTGATCAGTGCTCGAAATTCGACCATAACTTATTTCGATTATAAGTTTGAAGAGTTACAAGTGTTATAAGCATGTGAGGACAGAACTTCAAGTTGCGAGTGAACTTAGCAGTGTTTGAAGCGGGTTCTATTTTTTAGAGTACAATACCCGCCATCCTTCCCCATATTTGTAGCATACGTGCGCGCCCCGGTGGAAAGGAAAGAAAATAAAGAACACATTGAAATGGGCAGAGCAACTTTGGATTCGCACCAACTCTCACTTCACAGAAGTGGACATGCACTCACTTATCTCCTGCAATTTTACTGCGCAACTCGCACTCGCACATAACACTTGCTACTTGGCACTGTGTGTATGAGCCCTTAATTGAAACAACACCAAAAAAGCTCTTGCGTAGAACTCGGTTGGTTGCCAGTAGTTACACAATTTATTGTGTTGGTGGATTAAATGCACTCAGAATAGGTAGAACTGACAAATCATCTGTTTTTTATTTCAGAATAATCGTCAATATAAATCTATTCTCAATTTGACCACAGATAAACTAAAGAATGTATGCGTCTGTGTCAATGTCAAATACATCGAAGTGTGTGTGTGTGAGTATTAGATATATATAACATTACAATAGTGTATGTGATGTATTTTTTTAGCTTTAATCTATTTTTATGCATGATTTAAAAAAAATCATATTAGCATTCTCCACTCCTTCTCTATATAAACTACTAGAGGTCCGCCCCAGCTTCGCACGGGTAGATAGATACTTAAAAATAATTTAGTTTTCATATAGATCCCTAACTTTTTCAATATATTTTATAGCATACTATAAATTTAATTTAATTTATAGCGTCAACAGCACGTGGTAATTATGCTGTTAAAATGTAGCTTATATGACACGTTCGTAGATTTACCATAGCAGCGCCATCTATTGATTACTTACTCAACCCAGTCGAAAGGTATCGACATCTGTTAGAATCATTTGGAGTTAACAGATATTTGTGACTGTCAAATAATAACAGACAAATAATTAGCAATAAATTAAAATTGCGACTATAATTTGAGATAAACTATCCTATCTCTCAAGTTGGATCGAACTGAACATGGTGTGCGAATTTTATTATAATCCTTTTAAGGTTTAGGAGTCCATTGAGGACAGACATTGTGACACGAGATTTATATATATTAAGATAAGTATCTATGCGAAATTTCTTACTCCTCCGCCCGCGTTTTTTTCGTAAAAATGATAACAAAGTTTATGCTTCTCGTAAATATTATATTATTTTGTCGTCTATACTAGTAGACAATGGTAAACTTTCCCGTTTGTTGGGAATAGATAGGTTACACAGCCGAGCTGTTGGTAACATTCGTAATCTAATTTGTTTTCCACGAGAGTTGCTCGTTTCGAAAAGTTCCCTTACACCGAATGTTTAATTTTATTTGTTAATACCTATACTTATTATTTTGTGTTAGAAAATTTTCTGTCTCGAACTTTTGCGTATATGTATTCGAATAACTCGTTTCGGTTTTTCTCCAGGGAGAAGAGTTGCTCCGTACTAAGAAACTCCATATCAATACTTAATGTCTATTTAATCTCTTTACAGGTTTTTCGAATTATTCGGCAATTTGGTTTTGAATATTCAATATCGAAATGCCGGACAAAATCCACCGGTTTGGATAATATGAGATTCCGAATTTACTTTCGTCTATACAAGTAATTGAAACAAACCAATCTCCTATACTGTTGTTTCGAAGGCTGGCTTTGTGTGATCACTTTGCGTTAAAAACGTTCTCCATTACGAATATACATTACCGCTTATTTTTTTTTATTATCAATGAAGCTTTCCACCCGCCTAAATGCTTATCATGAGCAATAATTTCTTTTTTTCGAAAGCTGAATTGAAAAAATTGAATTCTGATTCGAGACATTCCATTCATATCGACTATCAAGGGTTTCTAAGGGATTTATTTGCACTAGTGTTCGGTTATATAATAAGCTCCCTCCTGGAGTGAAGCTCCTGGATGAGGGAGGGTTTAAGAGAGGGGTGAAGTCGTATCTGGTTGACAAATCATTTTATTCCGTTGACGATATGCTCAATGAAGTAGAATGCATAATTCAGTATTGATCAGAACTATTTCTTTATTGCTCCAACTTTATTCATATTAATAGATTATCCTGTTGTCGCCAGAATCGGTTCCACTTTTTGTAATCATTGCTTCTGTTTTATTAATGTATTTTTTCTAATTTATAAACTGACGATGCTCTAATTTCAGTCCCTTTACATCTGAATTAGAGCAAATCTTTAATCTTTTGTACCCAAGCCTTGTGTAAAGATTGTAGGTTTATGTTTTCTTTCTATGTTTTATGTTTTGTAGTTTTCTTTTTATGTATTTTTTTATTATTATTATTATTATGTACTTATCATGACGTGCCCAAGTGCCCTTAATGGGTCTATGGCGCAAGCAAATTAATAATTCGGTGAAATTGATACAATTTATTTTTATTAATTGTTGAACAAGAATAATTTTGTTTCAAGACTCTTAGAAATAAGACTCGAGGGCTAAGTGTTTCATTGTTCATCGATTGATGTCGTCTCTTAATTTTCGGAGAAGAAAACACTTACATTTAAGCTGCAGATTAAAACCCACGCATTTTCAAATAAAACTTTTGTATTTTCGAACTTTAGTCAATGTTTTCGCTCAAACTGTTGTAAGTAGGTATATTATATATTTTAAAGGAAAATTATTTTTGAAATTTCAAACGACTTAACCACTAGGTATGATTTGTTGTTATTTTAGTCTTTGTAGGTACTTTATCATTCTTCTTTTGAAACAGAACTTTTAATTTGTGAATATTCTAAGAAAAAATCTAATTATATTATTTTAGCTTGAGGGTACCTACCTACATATAAATTTGTAGAAAGTGGAGATGGTTTTAAAGTTATCTACAAACTTTTATCTTTTTACAATGATCGAACGAACTTCTTTCTATTTCTATACTTTCATTCAAAGTGTAGATAGATAACTTTAAAACCATCACAACCTTCTACGTGTAGGTAACACAAAAATACGAAATTAAATTTATTTATAGACCAGCAGCTCTAGTCAAGTTTTTCCATTACGTTTACGATTTTGATCGTTTTTTTTTTAAATATAGCTGATCCTTTTAGCTTCTATCAATAAAGTAATAAATATTATAAATTGTTGGGTCCCTTTTTTATGCATGGAAATTAATGAAACAAAACATTACTTTTTTTTATTTCTACATCTTTAGTAAAATGGTCTTTAATAACTTTTGTCTAGCCAGGGTCGTCTTTACTGGCGATTTTACTCAATAGAAATTTTTACCCAAACTCATTTTTATAAAAAAAAAAATATCGTATGCGAAGTTTTTGATCATTCACATACAATCAGTTTTCATTTCGTTTCAATCAATGGTGTCCTATATAGAAAGCGGTCCGTCATCGCCTGACTGCCGTCCTTGAAAAATGTCTCAATGTTTTATTTTCGCTATGGTAACAACGTAAACAACGTTCTAATAACGTCTTTCACGGCTGTTTATGGCTGCTAAATGGTAGTAACGCATTACTAAGAAAACATATCATTAAGATTTGATTTCGTAAATAAATAAACAATTACCTAATTAGTAGTTGTTTTTGTAAACTTTTCTTTTATGTTAAAGATAATTCGGAACGTTTACAAACAAATTTGTTTTTCTTTATAATTAGGCGTTCGCCCACACAACGTGGAACCTAATTAAACTTTCCAGAGGGAGAAGTTTAAGGGATGACGGAGTTTTTTTTTTAAATAAATAAATAATTCCTTTGTTTTTTTTTGTTTCAGGATTACACCCACCACCCAGCGACCAAGGCGACACTCACAGGTAGGTTCCTATTCTTTTTATGTTTACGCAGTCATCTCGTGTGGAACTCGCAGCAAAATATAACAGACTATATTATTTTCGACCGATGCATCCGTTTTAAACGATGTTTACAGGGCACATTCTGAAAATCGCACCAACTATCAATCAACTGACAGTTTAAGAAACAATTATTGTGGTATCACAGCCGGGTGTACTCTTGTAACGAATAATAATATTTAAAAACTACTTGTTACATACATTAATAATATAATACATACTGCCAAAAATACACTATATTTCAAATTTATATTCTAACCTACATTATCGGTGGTATTTCATTTCGTATGTGACTTTCTACGTGGATGGGAAATCAAGGGCTGTCCTTCCTATAAATGGATAGACTTTTCGTGCTAATTGGGCACAGCGCGTGGAGCTTGTCTATAATTCGTATCATCGAGCGTGCCGTCATCCTGTCCCTAGAAATTATAGGCTGGATGGCGACGCTGGATGTCAGATTTAAACACTGTGACTTAAATTCGACGACTTGCTATCATGGAAAATAAATAATAAACACTGCTATCATGGAGATTATCCGGAATCTCTCGTTTAACGACGTTCTCTTAGAATGTGCGTAAAGACCAAGCCTGGATGCGCAGACCCAGGACACGCAAAGATTTTTTTTTTTTTTTTTTAAATGAATCTGTGCTCACTCGAAGTGAACACAAATACACTTTTGACATCTTTCACAGTAAGCAAATGCTTGTGTCGTGAAAGCGGAAAATGGTCGACACGGCCGGGATTCGAACCCACGACCTCCGCACGAAACAGTGCGAAAGCCGGCGTCGTAACCGCTGGTATATCAACCACCTCAAGATCTTCCCACAATCCCTCTCTCTCTGCCGTTAGGCATCCGCTCTGTGGCGGTTTTGCAGCCTCGTTGCATCTGAGACTCCCCGGTATCGCAAGCAAACAGGGAGACTGTCACTGCTAATTGTTTACCATCATCGGGGGCCCCACAAAGCTTACCTAAGGGATTCGCGGAGGTTGTCCTTATAACGCTTTCTTTGACCTCCCGGGTGACTTCACCATATAGAAGTCTCTTAGGAAGCCTGTGATGATCCATGGTGTGCCCCATCCATCCCAACCTAATTTCCGCCATCATATCCTGAATGGATCCACATCCAGATTGCTGGTAAAAAATTACAATTGACTTAACAGTATTCGTAATAATGTACATATTACACTGATCACGTGTCTCCCGTAAGAAAGTTTTGCTGTAAACATCTCGTTATTTAATTAGGGAGCAAGGGTCGTGGCCAGGGGTCAACTCCCGTCTGACCCGCAGCCGTTGACCGTTTCTCAATTGACTAATTACCGTCGCGAGGAGTTTACGAGCCACGAATCATTCGCATCTCACTAGTGATTCACCGGTCCCCGTCATCGCACCACTTTTCATAAGAAGTCGCATGTATGTATGTAAATTATTAAACTGTGGACCAAGCAATAATGTCCAAGCTTTTAGGGTGGTACAAAATTATTATAAACTTTATTATTTCAAGTTCTGGGCTATTAAAAGGGTGCGGAAATATAGTGGGTATATTTTCTTAATCGTTGATACGGTTACCAAGGGAATAACAACGAGAAAGAATAATTGTCATCGTCCATTAATTAATTATTTCTTGCTTGTTGTTGTTACCATGGAGACCATATTAACGATCAAGAAAATATACTCTATTTCCAGCTCTGGCTCTATGTTCGTTTGGTATAGCCGCACCCTAAGGGTGAGTTTACACCAAATGAATCTAGATTGTTCTTTAATATGGTCACCATGGAAAAAACATAGAGGAAGATCCAGAATTCTGGGGCGCGTTATCTGTCATCGCTCATAATTAATTCTTGCTGTTGTTTCGATGCATGGTGTCCAAAATCAACGGTAAAAGAACTTTTACTCTGTTTTTAGCTCCCGGTTTATGTTCGTTTGGTGTAAACGCCCGTTAATATAGACTCCACCCAGAATGTAGGTAGATCTGTTCAAATGTGTTCATGCATTTAACTTGCTCATAGTTCAAGTGTGCGTTAACACCAATAAAAAATCGTCGATATTGGATGACCAAAGATTACTAAAAAAGTTTTTTTTTTTTAATGAATCTGTGGTCACTCGAAGTGAACACAAATACACTTTTTGACATCTTTCACACTAACCAAAGGGTTGTGTCGTGAAAGCGGAAATGGTCGGCACGGCCGGGATTCGAACCTATTACCTGCAATACGCTGTTACAACGTAGGTAGATATTCCATATCGGAGTTGTGATAAACGTCAGGAGATCGTGATAGGACTCCAAAAGAAGAAGAAAAAAAATAATGGAAGTATTATCTCGGCACAGGCGTCTGCCTAGTGAGATAATAAATCCCAAAATAAATAAATATATATAGATTGTAAGTACTTGTACTTCTTATTGTAGGTACTCATGTTATTGGTATGGGAAACAAAAAAAAATATTTTTAATGTCGATGGTTGTCAGGTAAGCAATAATTTTGTTTTAATAGAAATTTTCATAGATGACGTTGTTGTCAGTAAACCCGTTTCATACTAACTTTAATATAATTTTTTATTTGATATCCAATTTTCAACTTTTTATTAGTTATTCTGTTATCCGGAGCGGAGAAGAATCCAATAAATGAAACATCGAAAGAATCTGTTCAGCCGATCTCGAGTTATAAGTGTTCGCACTAACCCGACTTTCATTTATATTATAAAGATTATAGATTTATTAATAGGAGTTTATAGTTGAAGAAATCGTCTCCCTTGAGTTCAGAAGAAAAATAGTTTAGTGTCAAACAGCTGAATATCTTTAAATACGTGAAAATGATTTCCCCGAGGGGAAAATCTACTGAAGAATTATCCTCGAAGGAAGGAAACATAGAGCTACTCGAGGGTTCATAATGCGATGCAAAGAAAATTTTCGCAGCGTGAACTTTAAGCAGCATTGAGCAATTATTATATTTATAACAATCTAAGAGGTATTGTTATTATTATTTGTATTCTTTTCGGATTTATAACTGGATTTTCCTCATTACTAGGAAAGGTTGCAAAACAAAATATTATTTTCTTTTGTATAAAAACGGAACCCTGTTTCTCTTAGTCGTCACATATAAGCTTTTCTATTTTGAAGTTTGATTGGTGATTGACAAACTGTCAGTTGATTGATAGTTTTTGCGATTGGCATAATGTAGTTTCAAATAGTAATGTATAAATCGGTAGGAATTATATTGGTTAAATAGGTAATTCATTTATCATTATGGATATATTCGAATTCAATATTGATAATAAGCACAGGACAACGTCTGTCGGTAATACCAGTTCGATATAATCTTAACAGCTGAACTCTCATAAAAAAGGAGTCATTCTTCACTTGGGAACAAGGGAACATTATTGCACTTTAAAAGACCTTCAACTCGACCCAATGCAGGTTGTCAATAGAGGTGGGAATTACGGCTGAAATTCAAAAACGTTTTGGCGTTCTCTAGCGATCGTTGTGATTCAGCGCCATAGCTGATAGATAGATGGCTTAGCTGTACCGTTGGTGTTGGTAATCTCGAGAGTATAAATTGAATTCTTAGGGTCATTTAAGCAAAAAAATGATTTCAATTTTAAGCCTCAAAAAAGTCTAGAAGAAAATAGTTTGCAACACAATATATCCATGGATGCCTTTGATACGTCGCGTCGGTTGATTTAAAAGTGGGTCTTGAATAGGTTTATCTGAATTCTTTGGAATCACTCTTGTCTGAAGAATTAAAAAAATGGTCTTGGATATGCCTACATAAATAATATCACATGAGGAAAAAAAGAGCATACAAACCAATCGAAAAATTATAATTCTGAAAATTGTGGTTAAGTTCGACAAACATACCGCACTCTACGTAAATTTTTACGGTCGACCCAATCGTCCCTACGAGCAAGTTATTCGAATAACCATAGAGAGAGCGGCCTCCAGGATCTTGATATGTGAAGTCACACGTCTACGTAGATAAACCACGACGTTGGACCGCTTGAAGCCAACATTCGCTGCGTTATCGGTGATCGGTCATATACGACTCGTATATCACCGGGGTCGTATAATACGACCCCAGTCGTTCAAAAAGAGGTAACTTTGGACATCCCGATTACGCTATATTTGAGCCAGTCTTGGCGTCATTGACGTAACTATTATTTCTTTAAAGTTAATCAAACAACATGTCAATAAAATTTATTTTTTCATCAATAAGTTGTATACCTCTAAACAACACCAAAGATGTATACCTAGAATGAGTGAAGTATAACAAATTGGGTACATGGAGGATTTAGAAAGGTCCCCTTTGCTTCAACGTTTCATGTGTACGAACGTGAGTCATTGTGTAAAAAAACGGATTAAATTAAGAAGGATTTGGGTACGGTGTCTCCCGATGAGAGAAATAGGCTGGAACTTTAAAAAGGGTTTTCGGGGTTTTGAGGTTCTAGATTACGTTATTAAGTCTGACGGGCGAATTTTTCTTGTCAACATGGAACGACTCTAATAATAAATTAGTTTCGCTTCTGATCGGGGTCCGGAAATAAGTCCGATTTCGAATCGATATTACCATTAAACTTCCACGATTTCTATCGGACTAAATTACCATTGCATCGCTATACGATTTTCAGATTAATTTTAACTATCAACACTACTAAGCTACAAACACTTTCAATTAGAGAATGTGTAAATTTATTTGGACTATCAAACACTTTCTTGTATAAAATATAGTCTTGAAAGAATAGAAATTTTCACAAATTCTTTCTATAAGAACTTTGAGAATAATAATTCTCAATTATTGGCCTCTTGAGTGATAAAACTTACGGAAGAAATCTCTTGCGGGCTTTTAAAAATTAATTGAAATCGCGATAGTGTTTTTCGACCGTCCTCGGTAGCCTAGTTGTATATGCGTAGACGAGGTTCCGGGTTCGATTCCCGGTCAGGTCAGTGTTTTTTCACTTGAAATTTCCACCCGGGGTTGGCCTGTCTCAGATTGGACGGGACCGGTTGACTGGAAAAAATTGCCTCAGGCAATAAGTTCTGCCGTCTATACTGACAGCTTTGCATAAAAAAGTGAAAATAAGTCATATGGAATTTGTTGAGGGATGGGCCTCCGCTTCTATAAGATGTACGCATGAAATAATCAAGACATGATTTTTTATTGTTCTGTTATTATTTATTTGTAGTAAAGGATTCAGATATATAAAATTTTATTCAGATTATTCAAAGCGATATTTTGGACTGATGGATATGCAACTAATCCTATCACCCCACATCATCCTTTTGGTTTTCCCCATTCACGGTAATATTTTGGACTGACATTGGTTCATTTGGATGGATGGAGTGATCATGGATGGCGGGCTTAAGAATGAAAAAAACAGACGAAATATGAAATTTAGAAAAACCGTTTTTTTTTAAATAAAATGTTCCTCTTGGCCCACAGAAAAGAAAGATGTACCACAGGTTGAGTGTGGTTGCTAATCCACAAACCTTTGAAATTGTTAAACAAAAATATAAATTACAATTACCCTTCCTTATTACATATGCATGTGTGTAATTTGTTTCCCTTAATCTTTGAAGCCTCCTACCTTGGGCTTAACGTGTGTGTGTGTATTCGTGGGTGAAGGCTTCCGCTTGGGTAATAACTCATCTATTTTTAATCTAAAGTTCTTCATTGACTTATACGTTTTATGATGTTATTTTATTATTCTTGCTCATTAAAGAGAGTTTTTTATTTAAACATTTCGTCATTCTATATTATTAGATTTTAAAACTGTACATATGAAAAGTAATTATTAGTCTATCAAAGAACGTCTTTAATAAAATTGAAATCCATGTGTTAAGAGTATGAGACATAGTAGTTTTGACTGTACATTGATTTATAAGCATCAACATTTACACCCCACATAGGGACATAGGGAGGCAAAAAGAGCTCTCCATTGCGCTTGATTCTGCGCAATATGCCTTTGATTTTCTCCCACACCATGTCCTAATCCCTCAGCTCTGCTCCGAAGGAGCGGAACACGTTATGGTATGAGTAGGTCGTCCTCGTCTTCGTGAACCTAATGGGAGGAAGAACAGAGCTCTTCTCGACCAACTGTCATTCGGCATCCTTAACACATTTCCCAGCAAAGTCCACCTCCTTCCATAATGGTAGAAGTGATGGGCCTTCGATGGGTGCGCCGGCGACTAGCATCGTTCGTGATGCGGTGATAACATCTGATTTCCAAAATTCTCCCGAGGCACATTGTTTCAAATGAACTCACTCATATATGAGAATGGACAACACACACGCATCAAACAGTTAACATTTCGTCTCGATACTAAACGCCGACGTTTTCCATATTTTGTGAATTGCGCCACTTGCCATACCGATACGTATCGGGAGCTCACCCCCGAGGTCATCAGAGGTTGCTCCCAGGTAATTAAATTTATCCACCCGGGAAACCTGGTCGAAGCGAACACAAATACACTTTTGACATCTTTCACACTAAGCAAAGGCTTGTGTCGTGAAAGTGGGAATGGTCAGCACCGGTTCTCGAACCCACGACCTCCAATACATTGTCCGTACGAAAGCCGCCGACTGATACCGCTGGACTACCAAACATCCCATTACAATAATTAATGTGCCTTAATAATTTTATATTATAGCCTAAAGAAGCCTTTTCCAAAAATTTGATATCAAATGGATTTTTTAAAAATGTGATGCTTAGGTTCTGAGTTTGTTCATAAAACGGTTTATATGTCAGTATTGTTGTGTTAAAAGTCGCTTTTTTTAAATGTAGACACCGTGTCTATTTAATTTATAAGCGAACCAGCAGCCCGATTCACGGAAAAGTTTAAGTCTAAGTTTAGTTCGAAGTTCGAACGAAGTTCGATTCAAACTTTTGTGAATAGGGCTGCTGGTAATAATAATTATTGTAGGCGGCGACTATCTACAGTCTATGTACCTATTCATGGAGGGTTTGAATCGAACTTCGTTCGAACTTCGAACTAAACTTAGACTTAAACTTTTCCGTGAATCGGGCTGCAGATCTCCTTCTCCCTCAAGAGTGTTCGATTCTACTATTATGATGATGGAGTGTTATAAGACGTGATTAGAATTTTCTCACACGTTCTCAATATAGCTCTCCATCCGTTGCTGACGTCAATAGAATCTATAGGAATTTATATCATTACAACACAGCCTCCCTTCTTTCTTCTTACTTATATGTTTACCATTTTGATGCTATATTTGTTGTGTTGTGTTCTATTTATACCTTTAATGCATGTTAAGAGTAGAATATTGTAGAATCTATCATTACAACACAGCCTCCCTTCTTTCTTCTTACTTATATGTTTATCATTTTGATGCTATATTTGTTGTGTTGTGTTCTATTTATACCTTTAATGCATGTTAAGAGTAGAATATTGTAGAATATATCATTACAACACAGCCTCCCTTCTTTCTTCTTACTATATGTTTACCATTTTGATATTATATTTGTTGTGTTGTGTTCTATTTATACCTTTAATGCATGTTAAGAGTAGAGTGTTGTAGAATCTGTAGGAATCTATCATTACAGCACAGCCTCCCATCTTTCTTCTTACTTATATGTTTACCATTTTGATATTATATATGTTGTGTTGTGTTCTATTTATACCATTATTGCATGTTCGTTCGTATTTTTGCTGAATATCTTTTTTTTTCATTGAATCTCTAGCGCTTTCTTCTAATTCACTCGTGAATGTTCTGAAACACTAAGCCAGCCTTCGAAACAACAGTAGAAGACGGTCGTAAGCCCGTGGTGGTTGGTTCCATTCAAAAATCGAACATCAGCAATTAATTTTTAGAGTCATTAGTTGTTAGATATTTCTTTTTGAGAGTTAGGAAACGTCGGTGAAATCAGTTTTTTCAACATCTTGTCATTCTGACAGGAGACTGAAAGGCTCTTTACACCTTTTCAGCCTCGCCCACTTATGTATTTTTCTATTTATATGCATTTTTCTGTACTATAAAATATCACCCTTTTGAGATTTTTGTGACTTTCAAGATGTTTACATAATATACCTATTTATTTTTAATTACATCTGCTGACAGGAGACTGAGAGGGCCATTTACACCTTTTCAGCCTCGCCTACGTATTCATTTGTCTATTTCGTTGTGTACTTTTGAAGATTGTTTCATGTGCGATTCTTGTTTGTTTTCCTATTATTTTGTATCATTTTTGTTTGAATTCATTAATGTAATATTTTGTATGATTTTGACAACTCCAAGTGCCTGAAAAGGCCTAGGGATGAGAATGATAAATAAAAAAAATAAAAAAATAAAAAATTCTTCTGAACTTCTGAATTTCGACATATTTTTAACGTTTTACTTTGTTTGAATAGTCACTCATTTCCATCCGGAATTATGTTGTTCGTTTTTATTATAGTCATGTCGTGTAACGTTTTTATTCTTATTTTTTATGTCAGGCAATATAAAAAATAAACTTGAAGGCCACGTTGTGTTATCTTAAAAAATTTGATTTGTTTTTATCACGTCTGAAACATAGTCGAGTCCTGACACTATCAAATGGCTCTTGGGCATCGTAAAACGTTCGCTATATCCTTTTAAAGAGGCAGAGTGGCAAATTCTTTATCATCATGTTTACTCTCAACAGTTTTATTTCCCGTAAGCACTGGAATGTGTCTTTATTCTTTATTCCCGTAACTCGTAAAACCCAATTAGATTTCTTATAAATAATTTGGCTTTTTTGTCTTTTACAATCTTCAGTATCATTCCAAAAAAAAATTGATCCAAAAACCATTGGTCCTAAGTATTTATTTATTCAGTTAAATATCAGTGAAATAGACTTTACAGCTTCAAAAAGCCTTTGCGTCTATCATACTTACAAGGAAATACAATAAAAAATTAAAAAAAAAAAACAAAGAAGAATAACTAAAAATACAAGTTATTTTCATATTAAAGCAGATCATCAATATTTCTACACCAAATACTCAATTCGCTTGCAGAAAAGTTAATTGGTGAATGCTTTATAAGTTTATAACGTTTGTATGCATTAACTTATCTTCTACAATGGCAACTAGATCTAGGTTCTATGTCAGAAGTGTGTATCCATTCTACCCGCGGATTAAACCCTTCCTTGAATCAGAAGTTTTTTTTTTATTTTCTGAATTCTCCTTGTATGTATTGTTATTATATTAATGAAAGTTTACAACCCCTGGATTTCAAAGGAAGTTGTCAAAGAAGTTCCTTCACGTCACCCCATGGTTCAATATTACCATCCACCGTAGGTATGTAGAAAATATAGTTTCTAAATAATATTCTGTTCGTCGGCCACACATATTCTTGACCCGGAAGTGGAATGGAAATAGGTACCTATTTAATTTAAAACGGCAAAATATATTTATAGGATTATAGCTCTGTTCTTCGACGGTAGCAGTCAGAGAATGATTGGGTGCTTTGCATGGTCTTTATTGCTGATCGGCTGATCGACAGACATTACAAACCGTTGTCGTGAGGCGAGCTTTTGTACTTGGGCCATGTGTAGTTTGGTCAAAGATTTCCTTGCCTTTCCTGATGCTGATTTTTTTTTACTCATATCGCCGTATGTTAAGGGTAAGGCAGAGAACCTCTACGAGGAGAAGATTTGATTAAAGCTGAAAAGAGGAAAAAATTGAGGAACACCAAAGACTTGGTCCTGCTTGTGCAGTTAGAAATTGGGCCAAAATTCAGCGGTTGTTTTTGCGTCTGAAATTTACTGAAGTAATCATCAATGTTGCGAGACCCGACTGGGCGTTTTAAATAGAGACGATGCATTTTCAAAATGACCGGGTGGCTTAATATTTTTTTACCAGCAATGTTTCTTGTCAAAGAATATTTCTTGAAGTGGACATTGTTCGTACGGATTTCAGATTTTTGCCTTACTCTTTTTTCGTTTACTCGAGTCCATTTTCCCCGCAGGGAAATCATTTCACGGATTTAAAGGTAGTCCATTGTTTGAGATACGCCATTTCTTCCCTTTTCCCCTCGAGAGATAGACACTGTCTTCAAATATTAACCTCTCAAATATTTTCAACGTAGCGGTTCAGTGATTAAATGACGTCTGGGCTGCATTCTGAGTATCGGTCGATGAACACTGAATAGATTTTCACAATAGTAAACAGTGAGAACATTAGGTCAATAAAGCACAGATTATCTAGATTTTCAAAGAGTTACCGGTATATGAGCATAAAACAGAATCGTTTTATAAAAATGCATCCCGCGTGATTTTGAAAATTTGTATATTTTTCTTACCTTATTCATTCATTTATTCTCCCTTTAAGGCCCTCCGCGCACCGCAAGCCAGCTCGAAGGAGACAAATCCGAAGCAAACCTGTCCCGCACGAATCCGACCCTCTAGTTCGATCGAAGCAATCAAACCAAAAAGCCGGCCCCATACAAATCAAGTCCGCCGCGGATCCCCCGCAATGCGAGGGGCCTAAACCCCACTTAAGAGCATAGGGAGGCATCAAGAGCTCTCCATTGCGCTCGTAGGCGTCCGAGGCTTATGATGCCTTTTCTGACCAGTAGATGTTTAAGGACGTTAGGTGGTCAACCTCATGGTCCCCAACTGATTACCTTTTTACCAATTGTTTTTACTACTCATTTGCTGTCAGGAGGCTGAAAGGGCCCTTTACACCTTTTCACCCTCGTCTTTTGTGATAGATTCTATTTAATTTTTTTTGTATGTTTCTCTCTTTATGTGAACTTTACTTCGTACCTATATTGTTTATATACTTTGACGACTCCCAAGTGCTCGAATGAAGCCAAGAGACGGAGAATTAAATCGAAAAAAAAAATTCAACAGTATTATTTGTTTCTTATTAAATTCTCTCATTTGGCGATGTTGTTTTGAGGAGACAAACTTTATTCTTCTCAGAAGGACCAGCTAACCACAACTGTGTCCGCTCACTAAACTTTTATCAGTGTAACCCAGATGAGAATTTGAATTTGTTGTAACCCACTTTTGTTCCTCAACTTGTTCGCCAGTTACTGTCTGTACATTATAATGTTATAAATTATAATGTCATTGTGTTATTAGTTACTAGCTAGTTACCCGTGGCTTCGCTCACGTGTTACTGTATTTGCTTTCTCTTCCTAAACAATGCAGAATTAATTATATTCGCATCAAAATTAATAATAATAAGAAACATCATCAACATTTCTTTTTTTAAATATATATTCTAAAATTTCCATTAAATTTATTTATATTTGTCGTTATTAATCTGTATTTAAAAAATATGTGCTTCTTATACAAATAGAATCAGCCCGCGAACTTAAAAAGTTCGCTAACTTGACTGACATTGTTCTATGAGAATCCCAAAAAATAACTCGAATAACTTTTATTCCATCAAATGACGTTATTTGAAATCAATTTTTATATTGCTGGATATGAATAAAAAAATATTCAGGTCTCGAAAAGCAATGAAATTAGTGATCTTTAAAACACTTATTTCTATCTGCTTTGGGCATTTTTCAAGCTACAGACGTTTTTTTAACATTTCAATTTATATCTTTCACGTTGATTTGTTGTTGTTTGTCTGGTCGTAGGTTCGAAATTTAGTTCATAAATATCTTATCCTGAGCAAACACGACATAAAAAGAATAAACGATATCGGTCCAGCCGTTCACAAAACTGTTAACGTTCCGAACGTTAACGTTTACCAAATTGAAAATGGTTTCCAAACAAAAAAAAATGCGTTTCGTCTTCAATATAATAGCAGCGTCGTAATACTTCCAAAGATTTTGAGGTAACGTTAATTTTGAATAACTGACAGAATTATTTTTTTGACCCGGAATTTGGAACAGCATTGTTTAACGCACGTTGAACAACAGTTTTTACGTTATCTCTATGGAAATAACAACAAATTGTTAACGTTGGAGCTGTCGTTAATATTTCGACTTGGCCTCCAGGCGTGATGCGATGACCACGTAAAGTAGGTCTCCATTTTTATAATAACGTAATATTCTCCCTTTTAAGGCCCCCGCTCACCGCAAGCCAGCCCGGAGGAAACTAAATTTGCCCGATTGCCAAAAAGCCAGCCGCACACAAATCAAGCCCGTGGCGGTTTCCTCCCAAACCAAACCACCCCATAATACCGGAGGCCTTGGACCCACTCAGGAGAATAGGTTAGGCATAAAGAACTCTCCATTGCGCTCGAAGTCGTCCGAGGCTCATTGTGCCTTTTCTAAACGGTTGAGGTTTAAGGAAGTGAGGTGGTCAACTCAGTATTCTAATGGTATAAGTAATTGGCGTTCGACTATAAACGAATTTTCGACAATGTAGAGTAGGAAGAAAATTAACTGTCCACTGTTTATATTTTTTATTAGATGAAACGGATATCGGCAACTATCCGATATCCGGTCTATCCGGCGGCGTAAATAATATCCTGCCGGATACCGGATAGTAAAAAGAGACATGTTTGGATAACTCATTGATTTGTTTATTAAAGTATCACTTAAGAAATACACCTTATAATCACAAAATAAATTCTACAACTTAGAAAATTGATTATCAAGCATAAGGTAAATTATGGAGAGTAATTCTATATAATATTTCGTTATATAGACTATTAGACTATATAGAGGAAAACAGCAGCTTTGCTGGTCTTCGTAAGTAAGGAAAGTTTAATAAAACAACGTTTCGTCATATATCATCCTGGCTGAAGATGCAGATAGTTTCCGCGATTTTTGGAACAATAACGTTCCGGCAACGGAGTCAGTCCAATTGGTATATACCGCCTACGTAAGCGTAATTCATGCGTTGTACCCATGGTAATTTACGCACTGGCCGGGCTCTAGTAAGGACTTATTTAGCATTCTACGAATTTTATAAATTTAATGAAAATAAAAACACCGATATTTTAAGGGGAGCGCTTTTCTTCCTCCCGCAAGGGTTCCGAAGACAAAGAAGATCTTCTCATACCGAGAGGGTCTTCCTCGTGTTCTGCTCCTTCGAAGCAGAGCTGAGGGATCTGGAAATGGTGTGTGAGGAGGTCATAATATCCGGCTAACTGCTATCCCTTTCGTCTCTATTTTTTATACGTTCCAGTGGACAGTTAATTTTTTCGCACTATACAGTGACGAAATGATATGGTCATTGACTTGCCAGTGTTTTCAAAACAATTATTTACGATCTATCCTAAAATGATGTGAGGATTTTGTAGATAATTTTAAAATTTAATATTTTGCACTTTTACTACATTTGATATAAAATAATTTACCTATTGACTTCATAATACTATTTACCTTTTTTCAACATAATATTATATCAACTTGCTATTCATGGTTTACGCAATAAATTCAAAGCAAGATTACTCACATAGTTTTTTTTTTGCTAGTGTTTTTATGAAATGGCTTCAAATATTTTGACAGATCAAGACATAAAGAATTGCAATACAATCCAGATTCTTTTCGTGAACTTACCGTAAATTATTTTAGTAGAGATAATAAATTACTAAAATAGGTAGGTACCTACATAATGATTTTAATGTCGATCGTAAAAAAAACAATTCAGAATCGCTGTACAGGATGCATGGTACGAAAAATATATTGAAGTAGGTAGGTACGTAAAGTGTTTGTCTGAATTCACGGAAAGTGTATTATTTATCTCTTATATAAAAATGGAACGCTAATTTGCGCGGTCATCGTATGGGTAAGAACACGTTGAAAGCCGATTACGATCCGCGCCGACCAGCTCAAAGATTGTTTTCTATGGTTTCCATGCATTTAAATGGGCATCTCGGGAAGCGGGTTCCTGCTTTTTCTGTGGGTTTCCCCATTCAAATGCATAGTAACATTCTTTGCGCCGGTTGGCGCTAGTCAGAATCGGCATTCTACGTGTTTCTTACCCTATGAGAACAGCTGAACTTATATCGCCCATTTTTTTGTCGTGTTTGCTTTTGTCTGAAGGGTCTTATGAAAGAAAAAAGTTGCACGGAATAAAAATAAAACTTCCATATTATTATTAGAATTTTTCTAATTTTGAAATTAAATCAGGCGTTTGACAGGAATCAGTTGTTTGATGAATGATACGATTCACGGAACGCTTATAGTAAATAATATAATGATATGTTTTATAACAGATGCAGCGGTTACAGTAGTTAAAAAGGTAATAATGAATTGTATCATTATACTAATTCAAATTCAATAATATAAGGACCACGTCGTCGTCTGTGTTAAATAACTTTAAACTGAAATCAACTTAAAGTTTTACATAAAATCTCGAACATATTATTTATATTCCAAGGCGGGACGAAGTTTGACGGGTCGGCTAGTTCAAAACTATATTATTATTATTATAGATTACGCAATAGTTTCGTCACGTGTATTGGAGAAAGTAGGTTGGGTTGGGTATACCTACCTACGTATATATTCATACACGCTGCACCGGACCAGCTCGCGGTGTATGTATGTTTATTGTATGAAACGATGTCGTCAATAAATTAAATTTTTACAAAAATTGTTAAGAAAAGTTTGAGATGTACTGCTATGATGTATGTATTTTTTATAGAAAAATAAATTATCTAGTTGTAGCGTTTCGGCGTTTTTCGATATTTTTATAAAATTCTGAAATATAGGCACTGAAACTCGTAAATTTGTCATAAAAAAAATATTTTTCTTTATAAAAAAAGTTTGAGAAATGCTGGAACTTCTTCATTAAATTATATTTTAGATATTGTATTTTTCTATATACATACACAATTTTAGGGTTCTAGATTTTATGGTTTTCGAGATATATGGAAAAATTAAATAAAAATTCAAAGGTTGATAACCCCTGACTGAAAAAAAAATTCAAAATTCTGAGTATACAAATTTTGTATGCTTAAAGTATTCAATATTTTCTGAAATTTTAGGATCTGTGCATCAAGCGAATCAAAAGTTATAAAGAGGGGACGGATACACACACATACACGTTGG
The DNA here is from genome assembly GCA_963576905.1 of Mystacides longicornis. NCBI lineage: Eukaryota > Metazoa > Arthropoda > Insecta > Trichoptera > Leptoceridae > Mystacides > Mystacides longicornis. Next base: position 5,959,165 of record OY756421.1, on the reverse strand, counting down.
AAAAGTGCCCCTCACCCCCTCGCCTCTAATTAATGATATCTTTTGAAAACGAAATAGTATAATTTGACTCTTTCTGAAGAAATCATTTTTTTGAAATTTTGATAAAACCAGTTTTAAACTTTTTAGGAGGCACTTAAAAATCATCCCTTTTTATATGTGCCCTTTTTCGTCCCTTTTAGTTAAATTTTGGAAAAATTGCCGAATACGCTAACACTCATTTCTATAGAAGAATTCATATGCCAAATCTCAAGTTCGTACCATGTCTAGTTTCCGAGATATTCGCATACTTTGAAAAACATTCAACCCTATTTTTCACCCCCTTAGAGGTGGAATTTCCAAAAATCCTTTCTTAGTGGAAGGTTTTGTATTGAGACCTACCTGATTTCCAAATTTCACTTCTCTACGATTAGCCGTTTGGGCTGTGCGTTGATGAGTCAGTCAGTCAATCAGTCAGTCAGGCACTTTCCTTTATATTAACCCTGGATAGCTAACCTCCGTCGAATCGACGGGCATCGCATAGTAATATCGCTGTCTCTTTTTAACGATGCATCCGATCATCTTGGTTCGGCTAGTCAACTCAGCCGGCGATGAGGTTGTCCTAATAGCATACTCGCCGATAGGGTAGGTGGCATACTTTTTTACTTTTTTCAGGTATATGTAGCTGATGCCCGTCGTTTAGACGGATGGTTAGCTTTAATGTTAGTATTTTAGTTTCACTACGCGTACATATTTTAATTGTAAACTGTTTATTTTTTTATTTTTTCTATGTTTTTATGTAAGTGAAGATACGATAACTATTGTGATAAGCCAGGAGTACAGTGACAATGATCTGAATGTCGATTCTGAAAGTGAAACCGAAGACATTTTGGCGGAAGATGATGTCCTTTTGGACATCTCTTTAGACGAAAATATTATGAACCATCAGTCTCTGAAGAAAGACATTTGAGTCCACTATCTCATACATTTAGACGGTGAAAGAATGTTGTCTTCTTCTTCCTCTTCTTTTCAGCCTTAAGCATCCACTGCTGGATGACGGCCTCCCTCGTATATTATATCCGACCATTTCTGAATTGAACTTGATATATGCGTGGGATAGTTGGTAATACAAGGCCACGCTTGTCAGCGGGTTGGCCTCGGATGCTGCTCCTTCAGAAACCTCACAAAGCAGTATCATATTCTATGGTAAGACTGGCTAAAACAATGATGCCAACGCAAGTCAAAGAAAAGATCGAGAGCGATCTTTTAGGGCAGCTATCCACCAGTCAAGAGCAGCAACCTTCGGATCAAGGTTCTCTTCAAGTTTAAGAAAATGAAAAAGAGTCATTACAGAGAAAAAAACGCTTAAAAAATACTTTTGGGAAGAAAAAGTTGATAACAGTAAGTATTTCTAAGGTAGCAATATGTGGTGAACATTAAGTTATTTTTTGTGTCACATGTGCTATATAAAACAGTTCATTTTGTATTAAAAAATAAAGTTTTATGTTTCCATGTGCCATGCAACGCCAGAAAACTGATTATTTAAAAAAAAATTGTAACTAGAGCATTATAAACATTTTGATGAAAAAATGTGTATTTTTCTTTAGAGGTCTAACAAAAACCGTTATAATTTGAAAAATAAATAAAAATATTCAATTAATTTTTATTCTTAAATTAAGAAACCTATTAAATAACCGTAATATAAAGAAATAAATATCCTAAGATTTCAACTTATTACAAAAAAATAGTTTTTCTAATGCCCGTCGTTTAGGCGGATGGTTAGCTTTAACAGGGTACTCGAGAAGGTTAGCTATCCAGGGTTAATAGATAAGGCTAGTATAAGTTCTGAAACGTGCAGTGTTGAAGTTGCAACGATTTGTTTAATATAAAATTAGCATCTAACTTATTTATTGGCATCGCTTGCTGTAATTATAATTATCAGTATAAAAGTTGACCAAGTTTGTCGAGATTTATGAAAGGCTACTTATTGCTTTTTTAATAAATGGCATGTTTATTCGAACAAAAGTTAGAGACGGGGCATCAATCAATACAGACCCGTTCTATTGGGAGGGGAACCAATACAGAACTGTGCTATGGAAAAGTGACCCAAAACAAAACTGTTCTGTGGGAAGTTGACCCAATATAGAACTGTTCTCTAGGACATTGACCCAATATGGAACTGTTCTGTAGGAAATTGACCCAACATAGAACTGTTTTGTAAGTAGCTGACCCAAGCCAACTTCTAATCTTGTCACTTGTTAACTAAGGCTACACCAATTTTTATGCTTTTTTGTATATTTGGTAGGTATCTGAGTAGGTCGTTAAGTATATTTTATACTGCGAGGTAACAAGGGTGACCCCTATCCTTATTGTTTTTCTGTTTTTGATAATTATATGAAGTGTGAACGAAACGTTTTGGGTACACCGCCTACTGAGTTGGTTGGCTCCGAAAAGAGCCGTTCGTCGCCCGACGATTCAAACGATTTCTACTAATCATCATCATCATCTGGGGAAGATGGGCAGCCGCTGAAGCAGCTAAACAACATCAACAAAATTTGTATATAAAATATTTAATACCTATATCTAATATCTATAACCCCAAATTTTCACTCCTATCGGACCCTCTCAATATCTAGTTTGAATGAAGAGTTGTGTAGGTATTGCTGTTTCATGTAATCAAAATAGGTGACGATGTACTATTTTGACGTAAGTTACTCAAAATTGAAACTAATTCAAATAATAAGTTGATATAATGATTATTGGTTCTGAGTCGGGACGAAGTTTGACGGTTCAGCTAGTCTTATATATAAAAATGGAGAGCTATTTCCTGATGTCATCGAACCACGCCTAAACGGCTGGACGGATTTCGCTAATTCTTTTTTTGTCGTGTAGGCTTTGATCAGGAGAATGTTCTTTTAGAAGAAAAAAATTAAGAAAAATGCATGGAAAATTAGAAAATTGAAGAAAACTCTACGTAGACAACCTTATTAGTTATTAGTACTTTTTACCTTATAATGTTTATTCCAATTTTGAAATTTTGACAGAAATTGTCAATTGGTGCGATTGACAGAATGCGGATGGAATATACATGGTTTAAAACAGACCCATCGTTCTTAATCACATTGGTCAAATGATAATTAATTCATCACCATACAAATTCGAATTTAGTATTCATGTTATTTAAGAACACAAGACAACGTCTGTCGGGAAAGCTAGTAATATATAAAATTTGATGAAATGCATCCTTCAACATCTTCTCGTATCGTCTGTGGCGAATTTAACCCTATACTGGACCACTAGGAACAATCGAGGAAACTCGTCCATACTTTTTTCTTACGCAGACAGGGAATGTGCCTCCTTTCGGCCTTCTCAATCTTTCCTTTTAGCAATTCAACTGGGAAATAATGGGAACAATTAATTGAATGGTCGATCTTCTTGTTAGTTTGTGCAGAAATCTAAATACGACCAGTTTGTGCAATGGGAAATTGTAATAATTGATATTATATGTCGTCGGGTCACGTGGTGGAGTCTATGCGGTGCCGGTGGGTGGGGGTATGTGTGTGTGTGTGGGCTTGAGTATCTATGTTGGTTTATGTTGGTTGGTCTGTCATGGTGTCTGTGGAACTAACACTAGACGAGGTCGATCGAAACATTTCAGCCGCGAACTACGCATGCGCCAGTATAACCAATTTTATACGTCTCTTGTGTTTCACGGGACGGCTTTTCCACGCTTTTATTTGCGTGAATCACTTTACGTTCATCCCTTTCGGGTGCGTCCGATGACGTGGTAGCTTCGTCCTCTTCTCCGTTGAAAATAGAACGACATTTGCGAAATCGTTTTCTCGTCTCGACGCTCATATAAATAAGAGGTTCCCAACCCACCCCCGCACATACATAGTAGATGGCTTACGAACCCTTTGTTTGTTATTTGAAGACTTTTGTCGAATATTGTTCTATTTTTACTTCGTTTCCTCCCTTCTTTGTGCTACAATAATAATTTGATTGTTAAATGTTCCATTTTCCTAGAATGCACTGAGATATTACCTATAAGGGTGCGTTTACACCAAACGAGCGTAGAGCAAAAGCATTCTCTCTTTATCGTTGATATAAAATTAACACCGGGCAAACAACAGCAAGCAAGAACTAGAACTCTGGCACGCGTGATCTGTCATCGCTCATTAATTAGTTCTAAGGGTTGATTATTGTTCGTTGTTGTTCGCTAGGTGTCACAGTGATTGGGATTAATCGGGAAGGAATGCTCTATTACTATGTTCTGGCTCTCTGTTCATTTGGTGTAAACGCTCATAAAATTCCATGACAATTTTAAACATCTTGAAACCATGCATTAGATTATTATAGAACTGTGTAGTAAGAGCATAGAATATCTTAAAATGAATTGGAATCGGAATGGAGGAGGTCGGTAGACCGGCAAAAAAATTAGAACGTATTTATATCGATTTAATTATATGTGAAACCTACTTAATCAGAGGTTCCTACGTACAAGAGTTGCCACGGGAAGACAATAAATGTAAAATTATTCTCAACATCCAATCCAATCCAAACTCCGTTGAGGCCCCATTTAGGGGCATAGGGAGGCAACAATAGCTCTCCATTGTGCTAGATCTTGCCCAGTGTTTATGACTTCCTCCCACACCATGTCTAGATTCCTCAGCTCTGCTTCGAAGGAGCGGAACACAGTATGAGAGGGTCTTCCTCGTCTTCGGGACCCTGATGGGAGGAAGAACAGCGCTCTCCTTGGCCAACTGTCATTCGGCATCCTTAACACATGTCCCAGCCAAGTCCAACATGGTAAAGTAAAATTGAGATCCTTTAGATGGCGATTTAACTGATTTATACTGCCGTGCTAAGCCAAATGGCGGTATCTCAAAAAAAATCGATTTTTTGTTTTTTATCGCTTCTGATAGCTGACACCAGTCTGTATCTATTCGACTAAGCCAAAAATTCATATCTCATATAAAACATAGAAAAAAACGCCTAAGAATATATTTCGTATCTCAAGTTTACTCTAAATTTTGAAGAAATTTAGCCGTATGCTATTTTTGTGAAGCTAAAGAGCCGTATGTCAAAGATACATAAAATCTACATAATAATTCAGAAATGTTTGCGTGCTTTTGACAATACTTTACCGTATATGTGAACATCACGCTCAAAATACAAATGCTACGTCAGATATGAATCTGCGCAGAGCGGTGAAATTTGCTCGAGAACGTTCTAAGATACAATTGGCAACGTTAACTTTAATATATTAAGAGCTATTTAAAAAACTTTATTTTTTTAGGATCTTCATACAAATATTTCAAAAAAGACAGAAAGCCATCTTTTGGAAACAAAATTACTCATGTAAACGTTGAATAGAATCTTGGTATTACGTTATGAAAATGTTATAAAATAATTGGAGATTGATTCGTTATACATATAAAAGTTATTCAAATCTTATTATTCTCAATAAATAAAGATTTAATGAAAAATTTTGGAAAAAAAAATCCTCCATTTTGAAAATTGACACATTTTAAAAAATTTATGGCCACATTTTGTGTAAAACCGTCATAGCCATTAGATGAGTAATAATTATGTAGCTACCTGATAAAATCATATTCAAATGTAGATAAGTATAAAATAATTTAGCAATAATAATTGTTGAATCATTTTATATTTCTGAAATATAAATAAAGTTTAAATCTTAAAATCGTCGTTGTCGAAAAAGATTTGCAAGTAAAATAATAAACATTTAAATTGGTATGAACATTCCATAGACAAACTGGCCAGTAAAACAGTTGTCGATAAATTAGATCATTAGGTACAGTGAACTTGACTGAATTGTTGAGAGAAAGAAATAAAATTGACAATAATTGAGAATCTTTAAATGGTTTCAGGATTATAATCAGTTTAATAAAACGTTTGTTTTATCCACAAAATAATTTAGAAATATAATAGTAAATAAACTCAAAACTATGTTAGCTTATTTATCATATATTATATTATGCAAAAACAATAATATACAAGGTTCATTTAAATAAAAGACTGATGGTATTGTTGCCGTGAAAATTTGTTTAAAAAAACAATATGCGTAGAGTTTCATCATGACAAAAGAAGTATTCTTGAAGAAAGCAATCAGTGAGATGTATGATGACTTGAAGCTTTTCTTAAAACTTTCCAAGGTTTGTGACAAATCATTCATCCTAGAACAAATACAAAAGATTTAGGTACCTATAATGACAGATAACATCATTTCATGAATTTTTTATGCATACAAATTAATAAAATAACATTGAATTCAATGAAATGAAAGAATAAAATAGTCAACCGATTACGTTGTATATAATTTCATAAACTAAGTATTTCACTTTATTACATAATTTAGAATCTAAAGATATAACTTATTAAAAGAGGTTACATACTTACATTTTTAAGAGCTTCATAATAAAACATCTAGATTTGAATGTTGTACGAATACTCATTAATATTAGGTTGTGCACTGTACAGAATGTTTTAGTCTGGAACCCCGTGCCTATAAAATACAAAATATATAATTAACATCAGAATCAAATCAAATAAAAACTATGCAATCATAGTAATGTCAGATAGAAGAGAGAATTTACATAAAGACCAAAATCATTACATATTCTACATAATTTAGTAAATATTACTTAGGTAGGTATATGGGGTAATATAAATAATTAAATATTATCAGGTACCTACCTATTAAGAAATATAACAGCACACAGCAGTTATCAATAAAAAAATATTCTAATTTCAAAAATCGAATAAATGTTTTGTTGTTATGTCAAAATATTGATGACAGCCAGAGGTCCTGCCCATAGATTTTTATTTGTATAGAATTCTGTGGTCCTGCCAGGTACCATAAAATATTATTCGCGGTATTTTTATGTGAATGAAAATTAAATAATGATTATTTTTATTGAATGCTTTTTTAATTTTCAGGTTTAGGATGTGTGAATAATAATTTTTTTATTGATACTTATCTTAATTGATAGATTCTTTAATAAATTACGATTATAATATTTAACACTTATTCAGTTATTTTTAAGCGTTTTCTGTCATTTTTTTAATGTCATCAAAAATCTATGGATTAGTATGGATATGTCTTATTTTATTGTCAAACTATAAATGTAAACATTGATTTTTTTTACGGCTTTAGATATAAAATAAATTTTTGGGAATAATAAAACAGGTAAGCAAAGTTTATTGAGTAAATATTGTTTCAAAATAACCGCATAATTACAATGCAGCTAGCCAATTACATTAATTTATTTTGTGTAACTATATTTTTTACAGGATAGACAGATCACAACAATACAATTACAGTGAATTTCTAAAATGTATGCATTTTATTACTAGAAAAAGCAAAATCGGTAAGTCGCGTTTTATTCTTTGATAATTGTACTTCCTCTCATTTTTGTATATATTTTAATTCCATAATGTTTTGTTACAGATTAATGTTAAATAGTTCCCCCAAAACTCCTATTGAATTAGGATAGAATCAAATTATACACACAAAGTATTCAATGTTTTCGTAGTTTGGAATGTAAAAAACATAATCACAATCGGTAAAATTGAACTGGCAGCCAATTCTATCAAAAATTGCGCCATATGGATACGGTGTTACAATACTAGAGGACATTTGATAAATAAATAACTATCGGTAACAGTACCTAATTATACTGAATTGGTTTGAATTCTGGTGCCCATCATTTCAACTTTTACAACACAAGCATTGTTTTGTGTGAAAGATGTCAAAACTGTATATTATGTGTTCAATTTGGGTGAGTTCAGATTCATTTGTATAAAAAATGTGTTTTGTTGAGCTGTGACACGCTAAAAGCAACATAGGTTTCATACATTTAGTTCATACATTATCGTTGACCATTATGTTGTTACTTTTTATGAAAAAATAAGCTTTTGGCGTGCCACAACACAATTAATTGGTCACAACACGTCTGTAGGCCTAGACAAAATGCATTTGGCGATCGACTACAAACAAATTCTTCGACAATATAGAGTAGGAAGAAAATTAACTATCCACTTTTTATAAAAGTGTCTTTGTTTAGTTTAAATAATTGTTTATATGTTCCAGTGGACAGTAAATTTTTTCGTACTATACATTGGCGAAATCTTCGTTTGTAGTCGAACGCCAATTTGAATTTGTCTACGGGGGCTGTTTCTACTGTAAGATTTAAATGTGAATTTTATTTTTGACTTGCTGACCCATCGAACTTTGTCTCGCCTTTAATCAAAAGCCAATAAAATATTGCTGGGTAACATAACATAGCTAACATACATGACTACTCTGTAAAAAAATCAAAAGTTATGTGGTAATTATGAATCAGTTATTTCAAAAGCACCAAAACTCCCCCGTTCCATACTAACTTTAATATTATATTATTTCATACTATTTCCATCCATTTTTCGATTTTTTAATAGTTGTTATATGTTATCCGGAGCAATGAAGAATCTAATAAACTAAACACGATAAAAATCTGTTCAGCCAATCTCGAGTTATAAGTGTTCGCACTAACCCGACTTTCTTTTATAATTATAGACGTTAACAAATTATAAAAAAGCTTGAAAAAGTACAATAAAAAATGATATTTTTAATTTCAATCATTACCTATGCCACCATCTGTAGAAAAATAGGGAAAACATTGAATGTTTCTATCAAAATATTAATCAACCAGACATCTCCCTATTTCCCCCAACAGATGTCGGTGGCGGTACTGATGCAAACCCGTTCAATACAAACTTTAATATTGTATTTTAGAGTTCTCATTGATTTATTCAATTTTTTATTAGTTATTCTGTTATCCGGAGCGTAGAACAATCCAATAAATCAAACATCGAAAGAATCTGTTCCGCCGATCTCGAGTTATAAGTGTTCGCACTAACCCGACTTTAATTTATATTAGAGACTGCTAGATCTAACAAATAATGTTATTTTATTTTACAAAATGGTAGTTGTGTTTGTGTATTATATTCATTGAAATATATGTAATTGAAATTAAATAAACAGAAAGTTTTCATTTATTTACAACCAGAAATAAACTGAAAAAAAAAATACATTTTGTGTTTTAATTTTCTATAAAACATCTCATAATATATTATTCTTCTGAACCACTTCCAAACAATAGATGTTTTATAATGGTTAGTTTTATAGATATATTCCACAGTGAGTGAGAGCCTTTATTTGAACATTTTTTTTATAAAGTTTAGGCACAAAGAGGTTGTTGGAAAGCCGGTGGTATCAGTTGATGACTTTCGTTTGCACAGCGCACTGAAGGCCATGGGTTCAAGTCCTGGTGGTGCCATTATCACTTTCACAACACAACCCTTTGATTAGTATGAAAGATGTCAAAGTGTATTTGTATTTACTTAAGAAAGCCCAGATTCATTTTCTTAAAAAAAATAATGAAAATCTGTATTAAAAAGTCAAAACTTTTATTAATACAGGTAGATATTTATATTTTATTCTACAAATTTTATTATTTTCAAATGAGTATATAGAACGACGACCACAGGAGCATATTGTACAACAGGCAATAAACCTGAATGTTCCACGTTCTGTGGCTAGATGGAGGCCAAAGAATTCCTGGGTGATGCAAAAGCGCGAGTAGATGCAAAGATGTGGGGTGGGGGAAGTAGTGCAGCAGAGGAGATTCTACAGCCTGAGGACGAGGAGAGCTGACCCTAGCAGTCTTCATAGACGTTAAGCTGGGAGCAAGCCAGGGAGAGAGAAATGAGTATGAATCCATCTGGACAATTTGTTAATTATAAGGAACATAAAAAGCTTTGTTGGTACTTGAATGCAGAATAATAGAATCAACATTGTGGTGACAGCACATAGCTCACCACATATAAACCGAGTACTCTGTATTATTAACTATGGGGTAAGCATAGAGAATAAGTCACCAGGTTATGATTATGACTTGCAGCGCTTTCTTCTTGCTGATGAGGTGTTACAAATAAAAAAAGTACAATTAATTATATACATTATGTAAGTACACCACACTTTCATAAAGCTCTGTATGTTAACTTCCATAGATCAGGTTCTATAACTCCCATTATTCTACAACTTTTTTTTGTGGACGGGTAAAAAAGCTAGTAGGATAATAAAATAGGGATCGTAGCACAAACATAATTACTAAGGTAAAAGGCAGTAACTAAGTTTCTGTTCCGAAGGATTTTGGAGTTGCCGCCTCGATGCTTCTTATTTTTTTACAAAAGACATTTTTTAAATGTATTTGGCTTCCTGTATCGCTTTATAATGAAATCATGGAGCGACATTACACTGGATCAGGAGATACTGAGTAGTTTATTTGTTTTTTTTTTATCATTAGCATATTTTATTAAGTTGTCTATTGTTTCTGTATGTTTAAAAATTATCTAATGTAAAAGGCTCTTAAGCTGTTGAAATCTTGAATAAATATATAAGTTTTACCTAAGCATTAAAATTTAGTTATCTCATAGTTTTAATTTATCGACAATTATTGTTTTCTCTCTCGGCACTCTTCATTTTATCTTTATATTCCGCAAATTTAACAATTTATTTTGATTACCGGAGATATATCCACAGTTCTACAGGAAAGTGGACGGTAATTGTTTACAAGTAAGGGTTTAATTAGTCTAAAAATATATTTGGTACTTGGGTATATTTTTCTATTAACTATTACGATTAATCTGCTCGCTGTGATGTTTTTTGAAGATTTTTTTCTAGCTGTAGGTATGTTTACCGGAAAAAAATGTCAAGATTAAGAAAATGACTCTAGAGGACTTTTATGAAAGGCAAGACTACATGACACAATACAAGCTTTCTCGGCTTTCACCGCGCCCTTATATTAATGAAATTGTGCCAGATGCAGCTACGATTTGATCTATAAAACTAGGTTCGAAAATGATTTTTTAACAGCCAGTATCGTCGGATGTAAAATTATAAAAGAAAATGTTCTGCCACCCCCAAAAAAGAAAACTAACCCGATCGAAATTTCAAAGGCAAAAATATGGTATTCTGAAATCACTCCAAGCCCTATAAGACCTGAAAACAGATTGAGTTTTTGGAGAGAAATCGCAACTTTTGAGGATTTTTTTTTGTTCGAATAAAACATCCTATCATTTTTTAATTCATCGTAATTTGTTTTTAATATATTAAAATTATTTAAAAAAAATAAATCGGCCTTATTTTCAAAATAGAACTATCAATTTTTCACCAAACTGAATATTTCCATTTTTGTATAGAAAATTGCATACTAAGCCTAAGATCGAAAGCGTTAACTCACTTTTTAAATCAAAATATTTTAAGTAAAATGGCGGTATCTCATAAAAAACACTGAAATACATAATGTAGTGATATTTTGTTTACACTTTTAATAAATAGACATGAAATAGTGTTAAAAGCAATAAAAATATTTACAATTTTTTTATTAAAAGTTAGTGCGAAAATGATTTTTACAAAATATCAATTTTCTCGAAAGTAGGTTTTGTTGAGATAACGCCTTTTGGCTTAGGACGGCAGTATAGTCCAAGCAATCAATTAATGATCATTTTTTTTCTATGCCACGTTTCATTTGGTTATGTCAAAATGGATCTTTTTAAATTTAGAACAAAATCCCTTCATGCTATTTTAATATTGATATTCAAGTGGGTATTTTATATTTACAAAATCCTGTTAAAAATGTTGGTTGTTATTTAATATAGTAACGACATTTTCAACGCGGTAAATTGCCTTTTATACATATAAAATAAAACTAACGGACAACATCCCGTATACGAAAATTGAATAAAGGTTATAATAATTTGATTACAAACGACGCTCGTCCCGTATCAATGTAACGTGCACCTATACGCTGTATACCTAATATCGATGTCCCTTGATTAATCTATTGAACGTCCGTGAGTGGAATTTAGCATCCGGAGCTCACCTGGATGGCAGTAATAATAATAATTAGAGTCCTGTCGTGTTGAAAATGTGTCAATGCCGCGACACGACCTAATATCGCTGCAGATGACATGACAGCCTCGCTCTATGCTAATATTTCCTGGGAAGGGGGGTCGGTGCCGCCACCCCTGGTGTACATATATACGAGGGGTGTTCAAAGTATTCTCGGTTTGGATATGAAAGAAAAGGAAGAAATATACATACTTTTCTGTATAGTCTTCTGCAACCACAATACGCTTCTAAGAACAAGATAATATAATCATTTCAATGGCAAAAAAATGATCGTTTTGGCCTTTTTGAGCTCGTCATCGTCCGAAAATCGCTCTCCTTAAATGTATTTTTTCAGATTCGAATACAAAAATTGTTGCTAGGCCCCAGGTGAAGTGGATCATTTTTTTTTTGTTTTGGAAACTACACTCTTGTAGCAGTCTTGACAACACGCGCCAATTGAATCGGCGCGTTGTTGTTGAAAGGCAAGATAATCGCATGCAGTTTTCCATTTTTATTTTATTACCTCCTTCCTTCAAAAAACTATTTAACCTTACGTAAGCTGTTACGGTTATACTCTGGCCGATTTCGGTATATTTGATAAGAAAAACCACTTTCGAATCCCAGAATAACGTGGTAATGAGCTTTGCACCAAATTCGTGAAGTGCTGTCTCCCTTTTGGCTACTATATTGACCAAGGATCATAGTGACTAACTCAATGTGTTGTTTCCAGTAAATGTGCGATCAGACACAAATCTTTGGATTTACAACAAAAAGCTCCAAAATCTCTATACGATTTTGATGAATATTTTTGTTTCAACCATTTTGTTGCACTAGAATCCAATCCATTCCAAACTCCCTTTACAACTCGTAAAGGCAGATCGTTCGCTACTCATAGGGAGACAACAAGAGTTTTCTATTGCGCTTGATCGTGCGCAATGTTAATGACTTCCTCCCGCACCATGTCCAAATCCCTCAGCTCCGCTTCGAAGGAGCGGAACACGTTATGAGAGGGACTTCCTCGTCTTCGGCCCTAGAATCACGATTGTGGAAAAAAATAATGGTGGCAAACAGAATATTGTCATTAGCGAACTGTATTGAAAAACTACTTCATTGCTAACGAAAATTCCCCATAGGTACGGAGAATACTTTGAACTCCCCTCATACGTGCGCTGCTGCATTGTGAAACCATCCAATCCACATCTACTTCAAACTTCAGTTATAAGCCTTTTTCAATGTCAGCTTTCAAAAGGTACGAAGCTTTTAAAATTCAATTACTTTACTGTGTCTTGTTTTTTACGCTCAGCGCGAATCACGTTGCATATTTTAGATTACGTAAATATTTCGGCCTTGTGACTTGAAATAGTAGATATTATTTAGGTGAAGGTTATACCGCTAGACGCAGGTTTGACATCACATTTTTAATATTTTTGTCTTGGTATTCGTTAATGAAGTTTTTATCCCTTCTCTATTGGTCCATCTTTTAAAATGGACTTTCAGCGTTCTACATCTTTTGAGAAATCTTCCCCGATGTTGAATCGCTGGAAGCTGGTTGTTGCGCAGCTATTGTAGTGGTTGAGTAAATTTTGTGGATCGTATCTATTCTCTCTATATATTCATCAAGCCTATCCTCTTATTTTTTTATGTCATCCAGCCTATCCTCTTATTTTTTGATGTCATCCAGCCTATCCTCTTATTTTTTTATGTCATCCAGCCTATCCTCTTATTTTTTTATGTCATCCAGCCTATCCTCTTATTTTTTGATGTCATCCAGCCTATCCTCTTATTTTTTTATGTCATCCAGCCTATCCTCTTATTTTTTATGTCATCCAGCCTATCCTCTTATTTTTTGATGTCATCCAGCCTATCCTCTTATTTTTTTATGTCATCCAGCCTATCCTCTTATTTTTTTATGTCATCCAGCCTATCCTCTTATTTTTTGATGTCATCCAGCCTATCCTCTTATTTTTTTATGTCATCCAGCCTATCCTCTTATTTTTTTATGTCATCCAGCCTATCCTCTTATTTTTTGATGTCATCCAGCCTATCCTCTTATCCATTGAAAGACATCCATTTGAAGTGATCGTGAATGAGAGGCCAAAGGAAATTAACCACCATTTACTCGTACTCTTTTGATGTCATTAATTCACGGATGCTCGACATTAAAATGTATGGTAATTTTTTCAAATTTGAATCCACATCCTTAGCTATTCTATGCAAGGACGCTAGCTATTGGGCCAACGGCCCGATACTTACGTCTTCTAAAATTCGGAAAATTCGAAGACAGTGTTAGTGCTCACAGCACGTTTAACAACGGTTGCCATTTGGGGGTCAAATTCAAATACTGAATTAATTTAATTATTGATTATAATTATTTTTTTGATGAATCGGTGTCACTCAAAGCGAACACAAATACATACATTCTTTGTGACTTTCACAGTTAGCTACGTGAAAGAGGAAGATGGTCGGCGGTACCTGGGATCGAACCCACGACCTCCAAACGATACAGTTCGAAAACCGGCGTCGTAACCGCTAGGCTATCAACCACTTATAGCTGTTTATCGTGTCGGAATTTATAATGGGAATGAAAAAAACATTGATTTCTATTACACACATTACTTTATTACAGAGACGAGTAAATATTTTTTTTTTATACTTTACACAAACAATTTGTGTAGTATAATAATAAATTTTTTCCATTCTCGTCAATATAAATACTGAAGCTTTTCCCACCGTGGGAATCTATCCCTTCCCATATTCAACATGCCGATAAATTTATGCCCCGCATAAAAGTTTTTTATAGATGCTATAACATTTCAAATCGACGCATTTGCCATAGTTTCTTCGTGATGATACCATTAATTATTGTCAACAATTTTGTCAAAATGATAACTTTTTTTTTTACCCATCACGGCGTTTCCCGAAGGGGGTAGGCAGAGAGTACGGACTTCCATTCTTTCATATCCAAAAAAACCTTTTCGCTTCCTCCAAACGCATAACATTCCGCATGCTGCTCTTATATTCCTTTTGCTCCTGACTTGGCCCTCCTGTAAGACGGCACCGATATGGTCGGACCATGTCATTCGATGTCCGTCTCGTCCGCATGCACCCCGGATAACTCGGTTTGTATGAATACTTAATTGTACCTAATAAGTTATAATCTAAACGTAGGTAGGTATGTTCAATGAAGAGCAAACATATTTATTTTAAAAACCTTTTAACCACCCGAAGTTCCGTTTGAATCGAAAGGTTAAGTAAAAAGTACAGTTTTCTCACCCTTTTCAACAGGTTGGTAATATTTTTAACAACCAGTTAAATATAGTGAACGGCCTGTGTTATCTACTAAGTTTTTCAAATTAAAGTAGGTATATACTATCGAGTAAGCTTTATCTGGGAGGTGACCTTAAAGTCACATGCTAGCCACCGTGAATACATTATTCATCATTTAGGAGGCGGTTTAACCCTGTCAACTACAGAACTTTGTCACTCCTCTCAGCACTAGCATCACGCAAAGGGGTGATTTTTTCCAACTCTCAAAGTCCCTTTACAAAATATGTATACCTATTGTAAAAAGCATTAAGAATGTAACCTACTTAAAGTTTTCTTAAATCTTCTAATGTACCGCTCAAATTCCACATTTTTTCATTCATAAGATCCTTATCCCGATAAAAACAAACACGACAAAAAAAAAGAAATTAACGCAGCCGTTTACGCGTGATGCGATGACCACACAAAATAAGGCTCCATATTTATATTAGGTATAGAGATAATCATGAATTTTGTATATTTAAAATTATTTTATTCATCGCATAAGTAATATAAAAACTTATAGGTAAATTATGAAACTTTTAACAT
This sequence comes from Mystacides longicornis, assembly GCA_963576905.1. Taxonomy (NCBI): domain Eukaryota; kingdom Metazoa; phylum Arthropoda; class Insecta; order Trichoptera; family Leptoceridae; genus Mystacides; species Mystacides longicornis. The sequence goes on along the minus strand of OY756421.1, from coordinate 5,943,378 downwards.
GTAAAATGCCTCGTGTCGTAACACTTGGAAATGCGTTAGTTTTTTTTTTTTTTTTTGGAAATATAGTGCAGAGAATCAAATCAACTCTGCATCCAGAGGTGTTGTTTTAATTTAAAATGAGTTTTCATAGAAAAACTTAGAAATTTTTATTTAAGTAGTTGTAATCACTTTTATTTGACGAGGTTATTAAGCAGTAGGGAGACTAAGTCCGAAATAAAAAAAAGAAGATATTTATTATAAAAGCAGAATCATTTTTGTCAGATACTTGTGTAATCGTTGATTGAAATATAAACGACTAGCTTTTACCCGTCTTGCTTTACGTTTTTGATTCCGATTGTCAGGCTTGATCGGTAGGTAATTAAACAGGTTCTAGTCTAGCTTCCCATTGCTTAACAGACCTCTATAACTGACATAAGAACAGAATAAGAAGAATGACACTTTCACAATTTTTGTTTTACCGACCTCATAATATTATACGAACCTACCGACATAATTTGCAAGTTTTCATAGAGAGCTCTGTGGTTTGAATCTTAGCTACATTCCCTACACTCTCTAATGTGTGATAATTAATTAGGCATTCCACCCATAGAAGGTGATTTGTGCCTGTCAAACTTCAAAATAGAGGAATCATTTTGCATTTTTTTTCATTAAATCTTTATTTATTGAGAATAATAAGATTTGAATAACATTTATGTATAACAAATCAATCTACAATTATTTTATTACATTTTCATACCGTAATACCAAGATTCCATTCAACGTTTACATGAGTAATTTTGTTTCCAAAAGATGACTTACTGTCTTTTTGAGAAATTTGTATGAAGATCCTAAAAAATAGAGTTTTTGAAATAGCTCTAAATATATTGAAGTTAATGCAGCAAATTGTATTTAAGAACCTTCTCCAGCATTTTTTACGGCTCTGGGCATATCTGACGTAGCATTTGTATTTTGAGCGTGATGCTCCCATATACGGTAAAGCAACGACAAAAGGCAAATAAAAAAACATATCTAAATTATTATGTAGATTGTACAGAAGTGACTCAAAATAGGTATCTTGGAATTCAATTACCGTTTACCGCCGTGTAGAACCAATGATGTCACAAAATCTTTCCGGCACTCTGGATTTCCTCTTTCTGAAGGCGTTCTTCGTTGCGACGTAGCTGATTCAAAACACGAGTACTGGAAAGATTTCTACACGGCAGTGTATCGGCAATTATTGATTTGTGACTATGGCTCTGCTTCATCCGTTGAATTGAGCTGGATAAAATCCAACTTATACCACGGTTTCATAATCTCTAAAATTGTTCTATCCTTTCGCAGAAACCTTTACCGTCTTACTTATAAAAAAATCGTTAATCGTAAGATTACGTATAACTCGCCGATCAGTTTTTACTTAATTTATTTAAATATATTTTATCCGAGTTTGTTATGTATGAAGATGATATTTCATACAAAATTTTGTAAACAAACAAAATAGTAGCCCGGCAACGCGAGTGCTTGCAACCGAGATGCGCTATGTCAGATTTTAATGATTACGAGTAGGTGCAGAATAGGTGCCAGACTTTATTTTTTAATTTTTTATTTTATATTATCAAAATATAGTTAAGCCCTTATAAAATCACACGAAACCTTTATGTTTTAGCCAAAATGAACTAATTTATGTTTGATCACTTCAATTTTAATATTTGTACCTACTTTAAAAATACCTACTCTTTGAATATTTTCTTCAAAACGTCATTATATTTATCATAAATTTACTTGGTGCATCATGGTTGTAAGACCTCGATGATTACGGGAATGCAATATTTGCTTTATTTGTTTAAAATTTCTATTATTAAAACGATAAACCAAAACAAAATGGACCTAAATATGAAGGGAGCACCTAATTGGACGAAAAAAAAACTTATAAACAGTATGTTTATTATAGAAAGCGTTGTTGTACACTCGAAACCACTGTCAGTTGACATAAAATCCAACATGGCGGGCTAAAATCTACAGAGATCAGCTCGCGATCAATCGATATGGGTGAAACTACCTCGACGACGGCTTGATCGCAAATTTTCTACCGCTGAACTCTTTTTTTCCACTGATCAGAGTTTTTAAATAAAGCAGTTACATTTCTTCGCTTCTGATGGACACACGATGAAAGTATCAGAGTTTGTATGGAAATAATGGAATTCCGAGCCTACCAATGGTTATTTATCACCATTAACTAGTTTTTGGGAGAGAATGCTCCCTTCCTCAGATGGACTAATACTTATCAGTTTCCTTTTTCTAAAATGCTTGTTTTTTATAAAATGTACTTACATACTATTTTGTAAGAACAAAAATTTACTTTCATGTATTATTTTTTAATTCTTCAAACACATTATTTTCAACTTTGTAATACTTAGACATTATAAATGTTTATAAATAAAAATAACTTTGCAGTATTACATATATTTTTTTTTCCGAAATATATGTAATACTGCAAAGTTATTTTTATTTATAAACATTTATTATTTTTTAGTCTTTGTCCATATAAGGGAGGGAGCAGTTTCTCCCGAATAATAGTTAATGGTGCTAAATAAGCATGTAGTAGCACAAATTGTAGACTCGTTTTACTTTTACATCAGTGAAAATTACAAGCACCCTCGCCCGAAACTATCAACAGTAGTAAATGGAATTCCTTTTATACTTACATCATACATACATCTTCAGCGTCACAACCCTTGGTGGGTCTTAGCTGCCTCCAAGAAACGTCTCCAAACCTCCCTGTCGCTTGCTGCCACCTTCCAGTTCCTTTGCCCCAGAGCCCTGCAGTCTGCAACAACATCATCCGACCATCGCAGTTTTGGCCTTCCAACGCTTCTTCTTCCAGCTAGATCATTGAATACTTTATTTATTTATTTATTTATTATTCATTGCAATTATAAACGGCAATAGCCTTTGAAACAAATACAACAATGTAAAAATACAGAAATGGCATGCAAACATGTGTCAAACATCGTTAAAAAAACAATTAAACATTTTTGAGATTAACGGTGGTACGGGATCAGCAGAATTGTTCATATCCTTATAAAAATGAAAAAAAAAAAAAAAAATAGAATCAACTATTTGATGACAATTATCAAATAAATTACAGTTAAATTTTAAGGGGTATTTTTTATATAAATTTCTACAACTACGGGGCTACGAATGTCTTCTACTGCTGTTTCGAAGTTTGGCTTAATGTGATCAATTGGTACAAAAAATACGGAGTGAATTAAATTATCCTCAAAAATGAACAAAAATCTATATTATACTCTCACCAACCGCATAAATTTTTATCTTATACATATAGTTTTTTTTTCAAGTAATTTAGAAAAGTATTCTCGTAACTTCGTTTCAGAAAGTTTTAGCGTTTTTAACCTAAATGGTTTTTTTTTTTTAAATAGGTAATATTTTGTTTTTGTTCGTATTTATTCGGTGATTAACGGAATGAACCAGCTCCATTCCAGTACGGTTAACTGTGATAGATAACACGGACTTCGGTATCATTCAGCTATGATGGGCGATGAGTTGCGCCCCGGAGTTCGCGCACCACATCGCCCACACTCCGGTAGGTTCCTTCGTAGAGTCATTCCGTTCAGTCGTAGTCCACAGCGGTCGCGAAGCAAGCGCTTAACCGTCGTCGCTCTCTTTATGCGAAGCAGTTCACACGCGATATCCCATCAATAACTACACCAATTGGGAAATTTGAGGAAAACCTTTTGAACAAACTAACCAAAGATTTTGTAAGGTTTGCTGAGTTAATTACGTATTTTCGAATTGATTTTGTCAGCGGTTGTGTATTCAGAAAGTTCTCGGCGGTGAACCCTATCGATTGGATTCATTCATAGTTTTGTCCTTTTGTTATTGTGGGGCTGAAAATGTCATAATACATACATCCACCCCAATTACACACCGTCGTTCTTACATACTCGATGCGGTGTTTTTCTTTTCTTTATTTATTTATGTGCGTTTTTTCCAGGTTCATTAATCTATTAAACTAGTTAGTTAGTTAGTGTTGTTTAGAGGTCAGTGTGTGGATATAGTGTCAGTGCTTTTTTGAAAGGATTACATGGTCAACGTTTCGTGAAAAAGAAGAAGAGCAATAGACAACTAACAAATATCGTACGACCGGCGTTTGACTTACTTGAGGACAAATTCGCATCTCATAGGTAAGATTTAATTTTGTTTTAAACAATTTGCTGGTCTTGCAGCCAAATTCTATAACCTATACTAGGTTATACGTATGCGTGCAGTCGTCTGTCTTTCGTCTGCTCTAGAAGTGCCATCGATGTGTCTCTTATGCAACCTCCGTGACAAGTTACATAATGGAATACGTATTGCGTTATTCCGAACCACTAACGAGTTCTTGATCGCCGCCGGTCAAATGAGGGGTAGCTGGCAAAAAGCGCGTAATATTATATGCCCTAAATTTTTTAGTTAATATGTGGATCTGTCGTAAAGTTTTAACAGTTTTTCAAGAAATGTTGCTAATCAATCAATCAATCAATCAATCAATCAAGTATGATGCAACAAGGATAATTTTAGAAAACAAATCACCATCATCGTTCGTGAAATATTTATTTCTATGAAATTTTGTTTTAAATAAACATTTGGAAAATCCGTACATTATTTATTACAAGTGAGATGAATTTATTACACATAGATAAACCGATGTTTGGCGCAGATAAATTCTTTTGGGGACAGCTAATACCGTTGCTAGCTATAATAAGACTCCGTAATTTTTTTCCTGATTTTTTTTTACACAAGTAACCCAACTAATTCACAATTTGTTGCTATTAGATGGGTTTAGATTTCACGTAGATTGCTAAGATAAATTTATCTTATCGGCTGTAGAGCGCTGTTCTTCCTCCCATCAGGGTCCGAAGATGAGAAACACCCTCTCATTTCGTGTTCCGCTCCTTCGAAGGAGAGCTGAGGGATTTGGAAATGGTGTGGGAGGAGTTCATTAACATTACGCAGGATCAAGCGCAATGGAGAGCTCTTGTTGCCTCCTTATGCCCCTAAGAGGGGTATTAAAGGAACTTTGATTTGATTGATATATCTCGGCCCACCGTATTCAATGGTCATTTTTATAATATCTATATATTAATACGTTAAGCACAAACTTTGTGACCATTTTTCCGAAAATTACGCGGACGTAAGAGTACGAAATTCAGCACACTAATAGTTTATATAGAGACGGAGTGGCGGAATGTTAATATTTTTCTTTAAATTATGTATAAAAATACATTGAATCAATAAAAAAAACATTACAAACACTACTGTAATGTTATGTATCTAATACTCACACACACTTCGATGTATTTGACATTGACGCAGACGCATATATTATTTTGTTTATCTGTGGTTAATTTGAGAATAGATTAATACTGTCTGTCTTTTAAACATTTCAAATTTGACGTACCTGCTCGCTCAGTCTTTGACAATGGAACCTTATAAAAATGTTTAAAGTTATAATATAAATTATTTACTGTCGAATTTCGACCACTGGTCGACCACTAGTTAATAATATTAATGCTTCTGGGAAATACAAAATGTTTGTGTTTGGAGACTTTTGAAAAAAAAAAAAAAACTAAATCAAATTGTAACACACGTTTTATCGAACATGGAGAGTTGAAGGGGTTAGCACATAACTACATTTTAGGAGAAGGGGTTGCGATAAGGGTTGCGCCCGAGAAGATGTAGTTTCGACATAGAAGGTTGTACGTAAAAATTCAATATGAAATTAATTTTTTTTGAAATCTGTATGAACCGACCGACGCGACGCACGCGGCGTTTGATACAGATAGGATCGTTGATATATTTTTGAAATTATTTATTTCCAACGAAAACATGTCCGTTTCAGTCCGATACGTTATCAAGCCGGCTGCGGCTCTTCCGTTTGAACCAACAAACATTATTTACAATACGATACTCGCGGGATAATTATTATACTGGATAGACTGGCGTTTTATAGTGTTCAGTAGTAGCTGCGAATTCTAACAAATCTTTGATACATTATACTAGCTTTCCCGACAGACGTTGTCCGGTGATCTAAATATCAATATTGACATCGAATTTGAAAGAATGATAAAAATGACTTTTAACCAATGTCATGCATCTGTGGTTTGACCACATCTTTTCCATCCGAATTCTGCCTGACTTTCGAATCTGTGGTATGACCACATTTTTTCCATCTGAATTGAACTGACAGTTTGTGTTAAAACTCCTGGTGTGATAGCATTCTATGCTAAAAAAACATAGGTAGCACTCCTCTAAATCAGGCCAGTGGAACATTAAATAATATGTACTTGATAAACTTGATCCTCGTTGTCCTCCTATGCCTTAGCGTACGCTGTATAACTAGCTGACCCGCCTGTCGAACTTCGACCTAATCCAGAATTAAAAAAAAATATTTTGACTCATTACATGAATTAAAAACAGTTTACACGACATAAAAAACTGAATTAAATTAAGCTGATAATGTTTTGTATTATGTAATTATAATTATTGTAGATTCAGATGCGTGATGAAGTTCGACGGATCATAAGTTTGTAATAAAAACAAAAGAAATCCTCTTTAATTGAATTGAACTTTTTTAAAAATCCAAGAGATGGCGGTGTAGTAGGAAATTAGTCACATGTTATACATGGTACGTTATTGTACATATTGTTGAAAGAATAGACTCCATTCAAACAAAAATTTTCGGACTCGGGAATTATTATGGTAAGATTTGCTACCTGAACACCTAAAAAGCGAAAACATGATGCATTTCCGAGGAGGGGTGAAATCGTATTTGTTTTTATTTTATTATATTGACGAAACAACAAATGAATAAAGATAAAAGTTGTTAATTAACAATATTTTTACAATGATATGATTATGACTACTTAGGATAAATTGAAAGGATCCAATCCAAATCCAAACTCCCTTTAGACCCCACTTAGGGGCATAGGGAGGCAACAAGAGCTCTCCATTGCGCTCGATCTTGCGCAACGTTAATGACCGTAAATTGAAAGGATGGGATAAATCATTCGGCATTCTAAACTCATATCCCAACCAAGTCTATATGTCATCATTCTAATAAAGGTGATGGGCTTTCACTGATGTCATTTATGATGATTTGGTACTCTACTTATTATTTACCTTTGAAGTTTTTTTTTATATACCATTGTAGAACATGACGCGTAAACAGCCCCGACGGATATGGACATAGATTGAGGCGAAGGTATTACAAAATCGCGCGAAAAAAATTTTTTTTTTTATCATTTTCCATATCGAGACTTTTTCATATAATCAGCTTGTCATAACATGAAGATTGATAGCTTGTCGGGAAATGTTGATCTTTGCTTCCCTAGATGACAACGTGATTTATCCAAACGTAATCTCATCAGTTTTATGTTAAAACTTTGTCTCAAAATCACGTGTCAAACAATTTACATAACATAAAGGTTATATTGGATGCAATCAAAACAGTCGATGAGATATCGAATGGTTGGACTGAGGAGCGAGAAAATCCATTTGCTTATTAAGCTAGCTGATCCGGCAAACGTTGTTCTACCATATATAAACTTTTTTTTATTGCCCTCGCATGACTTTTCTCTACCATCGATAAGCCAAGTCTCTTTTATCTAGTACGAGGGGAGGCCAAATATTCTCGGTATCGATATGAAGTAAAAGGCAGAAAAATGTGAAAATACACCAATGCACTCAATGCACCTTTTAAAACCCCAAATTATCCTTTCAATAGCCTCCAAAAAATATTTTAATCCTGCTTTGAAATATAATGGTTTTTGACCGCCTCGAACTCTTTATCTTGGAAAATCGCTTTCCACTAATGTTTTTTCTCGCCTCCTGGAAAAAAAATGTCGGTAGGTACCAGGGTAGGCTTTATTTGATTGATATTTTGGAAACCATATTATCGAATAGCAGACTTCGCAATGCTCGCCAAGTGAATCGGCCCGTTGTCGTCAGGGAGCAAAAGATTTGCGATCAATTTTCCTTGATTTTTTTCTTCAATTGCTTTCTACAAACCATGCATATAGTGCTTGCGTAAGCTGCTGCGGTATTATAACTTTGGCCTATTTTGCAATGAGCAAAAACTCTTCGCGTCCCAGAATACTGTAGTAAGGAGATTTTCGACCGTTTCTCTCAGGAGCATAATATAACGAACCCACCTTTCCTTCCCAGTAATAATGCGATAAAGAAAATTTTCATTATAGAGTTCCAAAATCTCTATGCAAAAATCAAGCCGCGTTTGTTTCTGCGGTGGTGTGAGGATCTTTCACCTTACGAGGTTCAAAAAGTCACGAAATATTGAGTGTTTGATATCTACGGATAGCTTGGTGATCTTTGCTCACGAATTGATTTTTATTCGAGTAGGTACACTATTTTCGACTTTTTTCATGTTAACTTTTGCGGAGTATAAAACAGGAGTACTTGATTGAGGGTCACCTTCAATGATTTTTAACCCCTTTTATATTTTATTTAACACTTTTGATTGGTAGAAACGATAAAACTGATGTACAGTAAAATAATTACTGACTCATTTCTATGCTTGTCGTCCGACAGGTTTTGCTGCTAGTCCTTAAATACTCTCAAAGAAGAATATGAAAGAAATTCGAATGAGAAAAGCGGTCAGACCGACCTTGACCGATCTCACACAGCATGCATCAATAGATTTTCTTCTACACGTGGAACGGTTTATGTTAGATGTACATTTTACCACACAAAGGAATATTTAGAACGTCCAATGCGGTTAAGCGAGTGTATTATAATGTCATGTATTGCCATGTGGAGAGTCAGCCAGGAATGCTCTCTTGCTCCCCGCCTACACACTCTCGTGCGGTTGACTTTAAGAGGGACACCGCTTATTGTATTAGTGTGCTCTCTGACCTCTGCCATTTCGCAGTACACGACAATCTGCCCCTATAATAATAATATCGGAAACGCTGTCAAGCACATCAACGAAGGGAAAAAAACGTTTGCACTTTTGTTCTTTTTGGTCTGCTTACATACTTTGCCTCTAATTTTCTTGCAATCGGTTGGTTACTATTACGGTTTGCGATGTGATAATATCGTCGTTCGTTTTAAGAGTTACGCATTTTTTTCCAGCAGTTTTTAGTTTGTTTTTTCAATATTCAATCAATGAAATCAATTCTCCCTTTTACACCCCACTCAGGAACACAGGGACGCAACAAGAGCTCTCCATTGCGCTTGATTTTGCGCAATGTTTATGACTCCCTCCCACACCATGCCCAAATCCCTCAGCTCTGCTTCGAAGGAGCAGAACACTATGGTGAGAGGGTCTTCCTCGTCTTCGGGACAGAAGGGATGGAAGGAAGAACAGCGCTCTCCTAGGCACATGTCCCAGCCAAGTCCATCTCCTCTCCACAATGGTAGAGGTGACGGGCTCACGCTGGGTGCGCCGGCGTATAGCGTCGTTCGTAATGCGGTGGTACCATCTTATACCCAAAATTCTCCCGAGGCACTTCATTTAAAATGTAAAGATTTTTTGTGCCTGGGTTTTGGTCAGGTGCCAGGACTCACACCCATACAGGAGAATGGGCAACACACACGCGTCAGCACAGCTTACATTTCGTCTCGACACTAAACGCCGACGCTTTCAATATTATATAAAAAAAAATTAGCCATGTGTTTGTCTCGCTAAAATTCCTAAACCGATTTGATTTGTTTTTTTTTTCAAAATATTCGGATAAATTGTTTTTAAACGGTGAGAATATACCTAATTAATAATTGTGAGGAAAATAAAGAGGAAACAAAATAATTTGTTTTTCGCATATGAAGTGTCTAATGGATCATCGTTGGAAATTAAGTAGATTTTCTTAGAATGTTGACTAAGTTTGCAGGGTCATCTATTTTTCTATTTAAGTATGTAACTGTTGTATTAATTTTGTTTTTTATTTCCCGATAGACGTTGTCCTGCAGTCCTTACTATGGATATTGATTTCGAATTTGTTATTTATACAAAAATACGTTTAAAATATATTTGGATGTTAAAAAAATCATTTCTGAAATGTCGAAAGAAATTCTATCAAAAATATGCGTACCAATGTTTTGAAACTCAATGGTTGTCAAGTAAATAAAAATTGTGATGCTATGGAATTTTTACAGATGGGGTTGTTGTCAGTAAAACTGTTCCATATTAACTTTAATATTATATTTTATATTATTTGCTATCCATTTTTCGAATTTTTAATAATTATTGTTCTGTTATATAGTTTGGCTGCCAACAAAGTTAACGTCAAACGATTTTGCGCAGAATAAATTCGATCATCACCCACTTATATTTATGCAACCGCAATAACAAGAATATTAGAATACGAATAGGAAATAGTTAAGGTAAAGTTATGTAGAAAAAATAACAACTAATAACTTTAAATTCATTAATAATGTTCGACTTTCAAATGGAACAAACCACTACGGGCTTACGACCGTCTTCTACTGTTATTTCGAAGGCTGGCTTAGTGTGATCACTTTACGTTAACAACTCTTAATCATGAGAATTCGAATGTCGAAAAATCTCATGTATGTAACAAGTAGAAATTGAATAATACATGAAATATAGAGAAAAAAGTTGGAAATTATTGAGAACAAGAGAGCAACCAAATTTAAATGTACGTAGGCAACGTCTTAATTCATTCCACCAAACTGGTGGCTAAAAATGTTTAAAAAACGTCAAGATCATGTCAAAATGTTATTTTTTTATCATTTAGAATATTTCACTGTAGGAGAATCAGATACAAGAATAAAAATATGTGTTTATTATTGTAAAAATATGAAGTTGTTCCGGTCGCTAGCAATTCTGCTTGGGATAGTTAGGGATGCGGGTTCGAGTCCTGCCGAGGACGTGGGATTTTTCGACATGTAAACAACCATGTATTCATTATTAGAATTTATCAAAATTAGCCTTATTATAGTGATTGTAGATTTCAAGTTTCATATTAGCCCGCGATTATCCACTGACATAGGCCTCCTCACGCTCATTCCACTCCTCTCTGTTCCTGGTCATCCCCATCCACTCAGTCCCAATGCCATGCACGATGTCGTCGCTCCACCTCATGGCTGTCTTCCCACACTCCTTCGGCCAGTCTCTGGTCTCCACTCTTCTACTCCACCTTCCGTCGTTCTTGCGGAATTTCAAGTTTACCCCGTAATCAAATATAGGTAATGAAATATAGCCCCTTCCATTTGAGCTTCAGTTTCCGCTTCACTCAATTCACAAACAGACGTACACACATCCAAGAAACCAAAACAACGAGAAACAAACGGAAGCATCCAGCGCAAAAACTCTAAGCCATCCCATCCGCGCCGTGCCACACGTAAAAATTCACAAGACAGATCACAATTACAAATTCAAGATGCTCCTTTCGCAATCTTTTTCCATGACAAAAAGGGTATAAATAAAGTACCTACTTGCGAAATAATTCTTCCAAAATACGTGCGGAATTTGGGGAATTCTTACAGACCTGCCCTCGTCTTCCCCCGTCATATTTTTGACATTCGTCGGAGCCTTTGTCGCGGCTTTGATGTTCAGTAGACTTTCGAGGAGTGCTCAGAAATTTGTATTCAATTATGATACTTATCCATCACAAAAGCTTTATTTTCCCCTCCGCTATGTGGATACCTACATTAATTCAAAATATAATTTTAGGTATCTACTTACCTTTAATAAAAAGCTTTTTCGAATGCGTGAACATTTTTTAGATTTTTTTTTTTTTTTTTTTAATTAGTAAATACCTACTCTTTGTCATATATAAAATGTGTAAGTAAATGCGACAAAATTAATTTTTAATTGTAGTGTACCCCAGTATGGTTGTTCACAAAATAGTGTACAAAACGTTTGTGAGGCCAATTATGACAATATGGAATTGAATCCAGGGCCGACACTAATAGAACCAAAGCTTTGCTTAGAACATAATGAAATGACGACTCTGCGTGCTATTCTGAGAAGATCATTAAAGGATAGAATTTGCATCAGAGAGACCTGCAACACGGAGGACATTGTTAGATGTGGCAAGACACGGAGACGCACCTGGCGTGACCACGTGACTAGGAGGAGGCGAACAACATCCCATCCCAGGAGACCTCCAAGAAGATGGAAATATAGTTGGAGGTCGGCATCCCAGGAAACTTCTACGTGAAAAGAACAGATCCTCGGATATATTTCAAGAGTAAGAAGAAGAAGTTCACTTAATACAGAACGTTTAAATAACGTGGTTGGTAGACCAGTGATCAAGGTTTCGAGTCCAAGTCTCCGATTTATGTGATGCTCAGAATGTAGGTTGGCTGTAAGACATTGCTTGCAGCTTGCAGCAATAAGTCCGCCTTTTGGTAGTTTTTCAAAATTGTATTAACACTGTATTTTTTTTTATATTCAATAAACATTTATTTATTTATAACCTTTGCAATGTTAGGGTCAGAGTTGTGAACCTGTGCTATGCAATTGTCCGCCATTTTAGAGTATCCAGACAAGCCTCGAAACGCCCTATGATGTTCTTTTATTGGCCTACCTGTTTCGTCGTTTTAATCTGTTAAAATGAACATTCACTACGTGAACACACAAACGCTTCAATTATTATATAATTATACCTTTCGATAAGCTGTGAAAGTCGATTCTATCAAAACTACGTCTTCTGGAACTTGTAGAACTAGGCAGAAGGCTAGGAGGTGCGTTCAGGCTGCCTGAATGCAGGACCAGGAGAGCTCTAATAGCTAGAAAACTACGTATAAATCCTTATTCTTATATTTTTTTTTGCAAAGCAATCTGGGATTCAAAATAGACCGACCGTGCAATGCATTTATTTAATTAATTTTTTCTTTTTTAGTAAGGGATTTCGTTGTTCGCCTAAATCCTGAATTATTGTTTATTTCGTGTGAACAGCGAACTGTTTCTTTTATTAGTGAGAAATATTTATATTGAGCTGAAATATCTATTTGAAAAATCGATTCTAACGTGTAGTAGTTAGGTATAAGCGAACATCCGATCTTTATTAATAGACGTTCGTTAGATGGTTGTAAGAAGAAAATATAAGGCGGCAAAAAGGCGACGTCCCCACGATGAGGGCTGTATTTATAGCATCGGGCTCGTGTGAAGAAACAGGTCACCCGTGAATTATAGGAAGTCGATGAGGGCGTGGGGGCCATCGCGTATCCGTCCACACAGCCTACACACTGTTCCCCGAAACAATCGATGCCCGAACAAAGTTTTTTTTTAAATATCACCTAGGTAATGTTCTGCTTCGAAGTCTCCTGGTGTTTGGCAAGTTTTTTTTTTCAACCTAAAGTCTCTTTCACAAGAAGTATAATTTTCATTGCAATCTACTATATAAATTAAAGTCGGGTTAGTGCGAACACATAACTCGAGGTTGACTCAACAGATTCTTCTGATGTTTGATTTATTGGATTCTTCTCCGCTCCGGATAACAGAATAACTAATAAAAAGTAAAAAAAAATGGATGTAAAATACAATATTTAAGTTTTTATGGAAAGGTTACTGGGACGCGCCCACGACATCGCGGGTAGTTCCCTATCATTCTCGCATACGCTCTTACAGTAGCCCATCCCACTTGCACCACTGCACCGTTTCGATAGTTTTAGAAAATTTTCATACAAAGTCAACAATATTATCGGGCACGTTCGTGTTGGTAATAGGCGAGGTAGGGTGTGTGCGCGAGTGCATTTTTCTCAAGTTGTTCCCGCCAGAGCTTTGAATACGAATGAAATAGGGATGTTTCAGAAATAGTTTAAGGTTATTATTTTATTAGTTTAATTCAATCGAATTAATTTTGTATTGTTTAACGGGGGCGCAGTGCACATCATGTACATATTAACGGGCCACTTCGGGCTAGAACCACAGGACAACGTCTGTCGGGAAAGCTATTAACTAATAAAGTGAAATAAAAAACTTCCAAGGAGGTATAAATAACACAAATAATGTGTTCGAAGAATGGAAATAGTACTTCTATAAATCCTTACTTATACCATTTTTTCGCAAACGATACCGGATTCAAAATAGACCAACCGTGGAACTCTTTTCATGCTTAGCAACCAAAATCTAAATGTCATAATGACACCGTTATTGGGATTGCAATTGAATCAGAATCGCGATACAAATGCAGAATAACCTCCCTGAATGTATGAACAAGCAATCAAGTGTGACGCGATAGGCGTCCAATTATTTTCAAGCTCGATTTTCCCAACATATTTGAAGTACTCCGTGCGTGGAATAATTTTGCTTTGTGATTGGTACCTACATTATGCGATCCACCGACTACGAATGATACTGTACTGTGCGTAAAGGGTAGTAGATATTGAAAAAATCTGTACAGTCTGGCTAAAAAGAGTAGACATTAATTTATTATTGATGAACTAAAATGTCAACACTGAACATAGGTTATTGTCTAACATTACAAATGTTTACGAATGGACAGTAATTCTAACTGGTAAATACATCATCCAATTCATTTTAAAAAATATTAAGTAGGTACCTTTTACTAATTTGGATATTTTTCCAAAATAATTTTTTTGTATATTCCTATAATATTCACTTACAAATAAATTATAGGTTATGCTTAAACATTTTGACATCTATATTATTGAAATTCGCCCATAGAATAGTAAGCAGTCGTAAGCACCATTTTGTGAATTACAGTACCCATTTTATCTTATCCCTTGTATACCATTTTTGACTCGTTTTGCGGAGAATTTTTTTCTCCACCTTTTTTTTGATACCATAACTGGTACAATTCGTCATAAATTTCTTTTAAACAACCTCTACACAGCATTTCTCTTGAAACCATAATAGATAGTATTTTTTTTAAATATTTTGGCGGTTGCAATACTTTATAAATGTAGAGTACTTTTTAAATGTTGCCATACAAACGACTGCAACGCCCTCAATTATTTTCTATTCTATTTAGCCAGACTTGTATGTACCTACTTGATCTGATATTTTAGGAACTGAAAAAAAATGACTCAATACCAATTCATCTACCCATATTACGTTATGATCAAACGGTTATATATAAAGATATCATAATTAGCGATTAGTGTCTGCCGCAAAAATCTCGAACTAATAATACAATATTTTTATTACGAACTAGCTGATCCGACAGACGTTCTCCTGTCTTAAATACGAGTATTGAATTCGGATCGGTGTAGTGATAATTTATTAATAACCAATATAATTACGTTTACAAGGCACATTATACTATCAATCTATCAAACAATTGACGGTTTTTCAAACGCCAATTAAAATTAAAATAAAAGAAAGGTTAATAATTTCGAAAGTACTAAGAAGGTTACCTACGTTTAGTTTTCCTAAAAAATTTTAATGTTCCGCATAACTTTTTTATAAGGACCTTCCTCTGACAATAACAAACACGACATAAAATAATTACGACCGGTTTAAAAAAAGAGACTAAATAATTCTTTAGCTAAAGGAACCTTTAAATTTTAAAGTCTCCTTTAGGTAGACGCGTTTCATATAAAATATTCCCGCTAAAGTTTGAAATATCAAAAAAATATTTGAAAGTTGGTAGCAGTTGGTAGGGTTACCATGGAAATCTATGGAAAACACAGGTTGTTTACTAATATTTTCGCGGAATATCTGTTAATCTGTCGATTTTATTTCTCAATAGAGCATCTCTGTGCCGTTATTGTTGTTGATTTTAAGAATTAGTAAACTAAATTTGTAAACAATAGTATTCTCCCTGTTTTGTCATGATTTACACCTTAATTCAGTCATTTTTATCCACAGAGTCACCGTATACAAATGTTCAACATTTTGTGACAGAGAGAGCGCCACGAAATTTTCTATGAACTCCGGTGGTATAAGATTGAACTACACTAAAGTCGACTTTATATTGAAGCATTAAACTTAAAGTGACATTTTGTTAGCAAAATTGGTTCAGTCGTTCACGCGTGATGCCGTGACATTTATATATACAGATCCCAGCACTTGAGGTGTATTTATGATCGCTATAATACTGATAATGTTTCGACCAAATATATTCTAGTATGTGAAGTACTCGTATAGTAAAATCACAATTTGAAGATGTAATATACTTGAAATTACCCAACCCGACGTCATTGTGACGGACTTCGTCGCCCGTTTTTACGGTTGGCAAATTATTCATTCATCTTCAGCGTTACAACCCGTGGTGGGTCTTAGAGCTGCCTCTAAAAAGGTTCTCCATCCTGATCTAAGATCAGTCCGGCTTTTCCTCTTGTTGGTTTAGTAATAATGTTTTTTTTTTTTATGAGGAGAGTTCCTCGCCCAACCTCCAACCGGGAGGGCCAGGGTTTTCTGTAGGGGTATTCCATCCCTTAGCTGTTTGGTTCCGGCTTCGTGGCACCGAAGACTCGCCATCGCCCCCTCACTATCTGCTGTGATCTAACATCTTGGTGTCAGACCACATTACCAGGGTACGCGAGGTGGCCGCAAGCGAGTTGGACTTGCTGGTAGTGTGCAACATGGCGTTCACTCTACAGCAGAGTGGGCAGTGGGCACCTGCGGTTGGTGGGATGGAAAATTATAGTAAACAATAACCTGCAGTTCTTGTTTACACAATACCTACTGTCAACAAAACTGACAAGGCACATATATGGGGAATTTTGTGTGTATCCGCACGTTTCAAACAACAGAACTCAAGCATAACTACACTAACAACATAGAATGTTTAGCGAACTAATTATAATTATTATAAATAATTATTTATATGTTTCCGTGCATGTATGAGCGATACGCTTCGGGTAGGCGGCTTTAGTCGATCAGTCAGTGTTCTGGGCTATTCTAAAGGTGCGTTTAGACCAAACAAACATAAAGCCAGAGCTGGAAAATAGAGTATATTTTCTTGATCGTTGGTAGGCCACCAAGTAAATAACAACGAGAAACAATTGTCATCGCCCATTAATTAGTTGTTGTCCAATATTTTTTTTATAAAAATGAATCTGTGCTCACTCAAAGTGAACACAAATACATTCTTTGACTCTTTCACAGTAAGCTACTTAAAGCTTTTGTCGCGAAAGAGGAATATGGTCGGCACCTGTGATCGAACCCACCACCTCCGCATGAAACAGTACGAAAGCCGGCGTCGTATCCGCTAGTCTACCAACCACTTCCTTTGTACATTTCCAGGTATGGCTTTATGTTCTTTGGTTTTTAAATGCAACTTTATGTAGATAGTGTATATTTGCTACGTTATGAACTCTTATACGTAGATACGTTATGTTTCATATTATTATGTCATACGCTGACGTACATTGCATATTCGTTCATAATAGGATCATTCTTAAAGTCATATTCTGTTCATATAACATACCTGTCTATTGTAATAGTCAATCTGCACGACACTGATTCTAGAACCAGACGGCTGAACTGTAACAATGTAGGTGACTGAATTAATGAATTCTCCCTTTTACACCTCACTCAGGGGCATAGAGAGGCAAAAAGAGCTCTCCATTGCGCTCGATCTTGCGCAATGTTTATGACCTCCTCCCACACCATGTCCAATGTAGCAACAATGTAGGTATTTCTTTAAAATAATGAAATGTCACCATAATAATTGTTATTATATCCCGAACCCCTGCCGAAATTACGAAAACCAATTTAACCTTTTCAATTTATATTCACCTACCTTCTTTTTTTTATCTAAGGTGAATACTCTACAGTTAGGGATTGCAATCCGGTCTCATTTAGAATCCGGCCGGGTCCGATCGGATCCGACCGGATTATACTAACCTTGATTATTTAAACATTTTAACAACAATGAAGGCTAGAAATAAAACGGTACGTATACGAAACTAATTAAATTAGTTATTACTTCTTTTAAATGGAGAAAACTATATTTTTTATAGTTTCAAAACAAATAAAATTACAACTTACGTATTATAAAATTTAAATTGAAATTTGACGAAAATAAATAACATATTTATATGACCTGCTGAGATCGATCATGATTTACGATGTGGAAACCAGAACAGACACCAAGAAAAAGAAAGATTCTCGAAAACTCTCCAACCCATTGTGAAATAAACCATTCGAGGCAGAGTTAGAAACTCCGGATTCGGAGCTTCTGCGATATCGAGAACGTCAGGCAATGGGGTAGGAAATAAATAGAAGGCATTACGTAAACAGAACGGATCCGGTGATTCTGGTTATAGAAGATGAAATCACATCAACCAGCTGACCGCGTTCCAGGGGTAATACATATAACCGTCACTATTATCAGACACTCCTATATCACGAATAAGAGTTTGAGAAATTATTTCAGTTTTATCCTTGATTAAACTGCACACACACACACACACACACACACATTATGACAGACTACTGAACTAATCTAATGAATAGCAGACAATAATAAGGTTCATAATGACGGCGATTCTGAAATTCACGTTCCATCTCAACGCAAGGTTGAGTTGAGTTATAATAATCGGTTGCCAGTAGTTACGCATCTAATGTATTGGATAAAACATTTTCAGAATAGCAAAATGTCAAAATTCTCAATAAAAATTGGATACGACGCAACTCAATCGTCTGTTTTTAATTTCAGAATAACCGTCATTATATTATACCTAATGACTATTATTCTGAAATGAAAAACAGATGATTGAGTGGCGTCGTATCCAATTTTTATTGAGACTTTTGCAATTTCCCTATTCTGAAAATATTTTATCCAACACATTAATTGCGTAACTACTGGCAACCGATTAAGTTTTAAGCCAAAACTTCTATTCTGCGATAACAAAACTCCTCGTATCCAATATTGGTTGGGTATTTTGACAGTTCTACCTATTCTGAATGTATTCAATCCAACAGAACAATGGGATGTTTTTCTTCCTTTTTGTGCCGCTAGAGGCGCCCTTGCTAATCCGGTCTATTGTCAAATTCAGTGTTGCCAACGGGGGCGATTTACTTCTTCTTCTTCTTCTTATGGTCGCTCACAATCTAACCTCCAAAATATCATTCTAGTTTATTTCAAATTAAACAACTTATATATTATTATACATGATAACTTACAATAGGTTTAAAGTAATCATTGTACATTTTTTACATACTATTACAAATAAAATTGTTCATCTTTTTTTATATACCTACCTAAATACAAATTAAAAAATACAGAACAGCACCCCTGAGATTTATTCTCAAATTTATGCGCAACAAAATCAACAACTTCTTAGCAACTCAATCAACAACTTCTTAGCAACGCAATGGAAAACAAACTTCCCAACGTTGGCATCACTGAAAAAAACATCTCTACGTTGGCAGCACTGAATTTGACAATAGACCTGATTAGAAGTTCTGCCACCTAGTGTGTATTGTCGGAAGCTCCCCAGAAAACTTCCCATTGTGTATCTACTGGCAACCAACCGAGTTCTACGCAAGAGCTTTTTTGGTGTTGTTTCAATTAAAGGCTCATACACATATTGTCAAGTAGCAAGTGTATGTGCGAGGGCTAGTTGCGCAGTAAAATCGCAGGAGATAAGTGAGTGCATGTCCACTTCTGTGATGTGAGAGTTGGTGCGAATCCAAAGTTTGCTCTGCCCATTTCAATGTGTTTTTTATTTTCTTTTCTTTTATAGTTTTCGTATTAGGGTGCGGGCACGTATGCTACAAATATGGGAAAGGAAGGCGGGCATTGTACTCGCAAAAATAGAACCCGTTTCTATCACTCGCAACTCGAAGTTCTGTCCTCACAAGATCCGTTGTTTATGTTGACATGGTGATATTTTGTATACATCACCATTCTATCTATCACGCGGGAATGGCGCAGTGATCTATTGTACATAGAAAACGTTATAGTTCCGAAATTGGCCACCGCGAGCAATAGTTATTGCGCGGGCTATACACTTTTTGACAGCGCTTTTGACAGGACTGTTGTGTTTTTCCATATACAATACCATATATAACTCAATGCTCTTTCAGAATAACCATTTCATTGCTTATTGAATTGTGATTGTCAAACACCAATAAAGCACCATTCTATTTATCACTTGGGAATAGCGTGGTGATATTCTGTACATAGATAACGTTGTATGTAGTTCCGAAATTGGCCACCGCGAGCCAAAAAGGATTGCACCGGCTATACACTTTTTGACTGAACTGTTATGATTTTTTCCATGGACATACAATAACATGTCATTAGCTCGTCCATAATAAACATTTTATCAACTATTGGATTTTGATTGCCATGGAGTCAGTTTAAATCATTGATTGCGTTGATTCGGAGCGTGAGTTTCAGAATACCAGTCATTGGCTAATTTTATTGCTTAATGCTCTCACCAACAGATGTCTTTTCATTCGATAGTCAATACGATCAGTCAACACTCAACACTACTACAGGGGGGCAAAAGCAGCATTCCATTGCGCTCGGTATTAAGCATTTGCCTCCTCTTCTCTTTGTATCTTTATAAGTACATACAATTTTACCTACAATGACCCTGTGGATTTGCTGGGGTTACTGGTTCGAGTCCGGTTTATGTTGAGTATATTGAAAAATCGCTTGATATGATTAACCGGAACCGACTTCCGGATCCGTTAATTTGTGTCGAATCCGATATGAGCATTTTAATGCTGGATCCGCCGGAATACCCGATCCGGTTTTCCGGATTGCAATCCCTATCTACAGTGCCTATAAGGCTCCCCATTAAGGATCACTCCATTCGTCCAAATGGAACGATTTCACTCCAAAAAATGACCGTGAGTGGGGGAAAAATGTGTTTTTCTATTATGAGTAATTTTTTTAATTTATATTATTCATGAAAGAATGATATAAATAAAATACCTACTAAATGGGGAAAGTACTTGTATTAATCCTTATTTACACCATTTTGTTTGCAAAGCAATAAAGTTGTGCAAATCTTTTCATGTTCAGCAACCAACATCTAGATTTTATTGAGATTGCTATCTCCTCACTCACTTACGTATTTGAATTTCATGATCTGGCTAAGAAAAAAAAAGATCGATGTTTAAACCACTCGGATCCCGGGAACCATGGTTGAACTACGGATCAATGGATTTTATTAGTAAGACTGTCAAAGTTCATACCTAGTTTAAGCGAAACGTATACGACGTATACTATACGTTATCAAGCCTGTTAAAATTGTATTTTGCATATTATTATAAAAATACAAATTGCTATTTCTCCAATAGAGTACAACATTAAGTTCAATGTAATGGGACGGCCGTATCGCGAGCGCTCTGATAAAATGACTCACATTTCCGTCACAACAAATAGATAGAGTTTCCTGTCGGTCCTTCAGAATTGAATTTTTCTAAATGAATTTATAAACTTATCTCATTCCCTTAAGCTGGGTTTACACCAAACGGGTGAATGCTCATTGTACCAATACATATTATATTCTACCGAATTTTTCTTGTGCAAAAAAGTGCTAGGACATTCTTTCATATCTCTACCTTTGTTCGTCAAGATTGTACCTACAGAATGCTCGCTAGTTTTGTACGAGTGTAAACGACGTAATACAACTTGCAATTACAATTTCAGTATCAGAATTACACGGCCACATAAACTTGAAAAATGATCAGTTGTTGTTAGAATTCTTGCTTAACATTCTTGCTCGTTGAAATTTGCGTGGTGTAAAAAGCTATTCTGTTCGCTCCGGATAACAGAATAACTATTAAAAATCGAAAAATTAATGGAAAATAGTATGACATATAATATTAAAGTTAGTATGGAACGGACTTCCTAACAACAACGCCATCTGTGAAAAATCCCGTAACAATACAATTTTTATTTACCTGAAAACCATTGATTTCAAAACATTGGTACGCAGATTATTAATAGAATTTCTTTCAAGCTTTCAGAAATATTTTTTTAACATTCAAATATATTTCAAGCGTATTTTTGTATACCTATAGGTACTAGAAATGAAAAAACGAGTCTAAATTTTGTAATACCACGTTTTATTTTTAATAACCACTAACCGATTCTTGAAAGCGACTTCTTTCTTCCTCAGATGGAGTAAGACTAAATACAAATTACAAAATACAACAGATTTTAACACAAGTATACAAATACATAAAAATGAAGAAAACAGTTAAAATTAAGGTAAATAGTAAAAATCACTACGACAGAGAAAAGTTTATTAGTACAAACAAAATGACATGTTTACATAAGGAAACAGTCGGTCATATATTATAAAACAAAACAAAAACTTAAAATAAGATCATGATGGATTCAGACAATAGGTGAGTGGAGATCGGGAATTTGAAGGCGGCGGTGCGGGAGTGGCGGTTGGGGATAATATATCTGAAACAATAGGAAAATATACTTATTTTTCGCGAGCAATTTGATGACATAAAGTTATTTTTTTTTAAATTGAATCTGACAAGGGAATATTAACTAATCCATGAATACCTGACATATTATGGGAGAAATGATGCTGGGAAGATAAATATGAATAATATTGTCACTAAAGGTGGGTTTCCTAAAAATGTCGAATTCAAACTTGTCGTTGCTTATTGAAATAGGTATTTAAATATAAGAAATTAATGTTACTACCATCTATTTCCATAGTGAATTGTACTGAGATTAAAAAAAAACAGTGAAGCTTTCTTTCTGTACCGGTCCATAAACAAATTATGTCATCTACGTAACGATAATACATACGTATTTCGTTAAATAAAGGCAAGGTGGATATTGTTTTTTCTAACTAAAGTAGTTATTGATACAAACTGTCCACTGCAGCCATAAATCATTTTTATCTCTTTCATTCTTCTTTCGGAGAGACATAGTGATGTCAACATTATAATATATATTCATAGAATTTTATTTCCAAGAACAGAATAAATAATTTACAAATAATTAAAAATAAACAAAAATGTATTTTTATTTTTTATAATTATATTTGCATTAAGCATTGCATTACATTAATTATTATACACACATTATTATTTAAACCAAACAAAGACACTTATAATATAAACATAATATGTTAAATCACTCCATTTCGGGTGGAAGGCCCAAATAAAATTAAAAAAAAAACGTTAAAAATAAATATTTTTAAACTTCTTCCTCCGACTCGTCTGTGTCACTTTCATCTTTTCATTGAACTCGCCTACTTCACGGAATAAAAATATCTATTCAAATATTTTAGGACAATGAACATAAGGGTAAAAAAATATTATCAGCCCGCCTGCTATTGTCTATTGTTTTCGGAACTTTCATTGTGTATAAATAATCTTTGTTAGAATGATTCGTTGGGTTTCGCTAGACTAATGAATCATCGACACTCGATGCTTGAGATAACCGCACTCCTTCACTAAAGGGATTAGACTTCGTTGACATTTATGGCTGCAGTGGACAGTTTGTTCTGTTCCTAGAATACCTAAGAACCCATACTAAAACCGTCAGTTTGTAGGTAAAATTTATCATTGAACTTAAAGTCATTTCGGTCAATTCAGATATTAAAGAGGTTAAAGATGTCTGATTTGTATAAATTAAAATACAAAAAATTGGAACGCGAAAAGTGAATAAAACGAGGTGATTTAAGTTCATTGATTACTTGTTGTGAGGTTATGCCGTTTGTCATCGGAAATTTAATTTTTTGCTTAAGCGATTTTTTTTTACCATGAAATTCGAATTCAATATTCATAGTTAGAACCACAGGATAACGTCTGTCGGATAAGCGATTAGGTAATCTTATTATATAAATGAAAGTCGGGTTAGTGCGAACACCTTTAACTCGAGATCGGGTGAACAGATTAATTCGTTGTTTGATGTATTGGATTCTTCTCCGCTCCGGGTATAAATAAATAAATAAAGCTTTATTGTGGGATAAAAAAAAACAATTTTTATACACACATTTTAAGAGTCAAAGGGCGGACTTATCCCGAGGGATCTCTTCCAGCCAACCCAAATAATATAATTTGATAACAGATTAACTAATAAAAAGAAAAAAATGGATAAGAAATAATATAAAATAATATTTCCATACTAACTTTAATATGAAATTATTAAAGTTAGTATGGAACGGATTTCCTGCGACGCCATAACAACAAAATTATTGTTTACTGCACATATGATGGTAGTTCCCTCTCATTCTCGCAAACGTAATTGCCGCTCTTACAGTAGCCCATCCCACTTACTCCAATTTTCATCAATACAAAGTCAACAAAATTTTCGGGCACTTTCATGAGTACACGCAGCATCGCATCGGCGCTTCATAGGCGAGGTAGAATGTCTGCACGCGTATACATTCTCGCGTTGTTCCCGCCTGAGCTTTGAATACAAATGAAATGTGGATGTTTTGGAAATATTTTAATGTTATTAGTTTTACTCAATCTATGTTCTTTTTCTGCTAGTATGATATAAAAGTCTCCAGGAGCTCTTGACAACAATTTTTAGCGCTGTGTGTTATTAGTGTTAGCTCCCAAATAGGGACGTTAATGGAGAAATCATAAATGTATTCCGCCTTTTGTTAGTTAAACAAAAACATCTCCTTTTTTCTATTTATCAGTCGTTAATGTTTTGAGAGATCATCTTTGTGTTTTTGTTCCAGATTAGGTGGTAGTTTGCAGAGGCGAGAGGCCCGCGGAGGACAGCAAGAACCATGGCGTTCGCGGGGCTCAAGAAGCAGATCAACAAAGCTAATCAGGTGAGATTACTTCAGCTATGTATTACATAATATTAACATTTATTCATGTTGTTCAACGGCCGGTTTCTGCTATCTTTGGTTTAAAGTATATCTATCTCCCGTTTGCGTGTTTCAGTTAACAAATAAAATAGGGTAGAATTTCTATCCGGCTTTTGTATAGGTATCTATATATTTCGGAGTACCGCGGGCTATGAATTCTCTACAAATAAGCGATAAAGTGTTTTGATTACATGTCTTTAGTAGCTCGTGACATTTTTGTGATTACTATTTTTGCTATCTCCCTATTTTGACGGGTTGTGTCACCTCTTCTATCAAATAAACCGCATAAAAGTATATTTCCTACATCAGTCTAATAAGTTTCCTTATAATATACGCGTTTTGGTATAAAGATATTTTGTCTATTTTTGAACACGTTGTATGCCTGTGTTTCTTTTATTTTATTTTTCATCTGATATTTTTAAATAACTTCGAAACATGCAGTCTATGTTTGTTTGGAATCGCTATTTTCACCATTATTTTGCTTTGTTATAATTTATAGATACCATTAGACTTAGGGACAGAATTTTTATGAATCGGATTTTAGTATGCAGTATGTCATTTTATAAAATCTGAAAACGGGCGTTAAATTCCCTTACGGCCCATGCACGGCGTCGTAATTTTAAGGGCATCGAAATTTGCGCATAATTACGATACGCTTACGTTACGACGTCGTGTGTGAAGAGTCTAAATCAGTCACGGGTTGGGACGGGGAAGCCCTTCTTATTAAGTAACGTTTACAAATCTGATTATCGTCCTTGAATACGACTCTCAAAAATTTGGATATTATTTCCATTCAGAAAATTATTCAGACGCGGTTTTCTTTGGTTATTAGCGTAACTTTGGTGATTTAACAAAATTTTCGGTATTCTTCTCTCGGGCTTTATCTTGCAATCAATCTGTCGTCTTTAATCTCATTAAGCTCCCATCACGTAAAGCGTATCTTTGTCAGAAACCGATAAAATTTAAAAGCTGCGATAAATAAAAAGCTAATTTGGAAAAATCCATCGTGTTATTTTCGTTTTTGATAGAAAACTTCTGGGATATCTACTGATTTGAAAATTCCCCCTAAAAATGTTCGTGAAGTTAGTCTGCTAACTTCTTCATACATTAGCTTCCTGTAAAGTGGACTCTCAACTATTTTTCCATATTTTTTGTTTTGGTGGAGTAGGTACCTACTCTTATTTCTCTAGCTCGAAGGAGACTTTTGGTTATTCCATGGGGATAATTTTTTTTTAATAAATCTGTACGCACACAAAGTGAACACGAATATAAATTTTGACTCTTTCACAATAATAGCAACACTAAGTTTGTGCCGTGCAATAGTAAGATGATCGGGATACCTGGGATCGAACCCACGACCTCCGCACGAAACAGTAGCCGGCTTTGTAACCGCCAGGCTACCATCCACTCCATATAAATTGGGGTAGGTCCATAAATCTTGTATATCCTCACCTGGCTTTGGAAGTTCATAAGCTTATTTTCCAGATAATGTAGACTTTTAACCGCAGTATCAGTATTGTTTATTATACTAATGTACAAAATGATTATAATGAACGATTCAAATTTATTAATTTGCCATGTTCGTCCGTAAATCGGTGTTTTCGACGAAACAGTAACTCCACGTGAAATATTTCATATTTTATTTCAAAATTACGACAAAATCAATTCTACCACGGAATATATTTTCATACGTACCTATATTATTCTTCTGTAAGTCGATGGTTTCTATGGCAATAGTTACAGGTGTCCGCTGTAAATTTTCTATCTACGAAATAATGTATTATGATACTTGATCAGAGTTTCCTATACTTACATACGTTGTTCTTATAGGAAAGTAGGGACGATGTAACTGATTCATATGACAATCAAACAATTAATGATCCTTTTCTATACCTTACGTCTGACAGGTTTTTCTGCTAGTCCTTGTATAAAATGACAAAAACAACGATATTGAAGGGTTTTTGCGAATCGATTTTTCATACAGCTCACTTCATTTCGGTTATTCCCATGAAACGACTCACGCATATTATTGCGGGGTGCGTGCTACATTCATATATTGCGGGTCTAACGAGCTATTGATTATCATGTTCCGTGAATCGTAATTACATGTTGGCATTTCTATTATTGACATTATTGTTACTTATTACTTGGTCCCTTATAATTTCCGCTAAAAGAATAGGGAAGCAACCAGAAGCACTCATATCCACTGTTTTAAGTATTTTTATTTTTGTCTGATATCCGTCCAAAGGTTTTTAAGTTCTATGATTTGTTTTGTTTGGATGATGTTCCGGCTATTTTTTTATCTCTGCATATCATGATCATTGATTGACATTGCGAAGATCAAAAACGGCGGAGTGATCCTGTTGGGGCTGAGGTCTCGATACGTATCGACATGGCAAATGACGCCTTTAACAACATGACCAAAATATGGAAAGCGTCGGCATTTAGTGTCGAGACGAAATGTAAACTGTTTGATGCGTGTGTGTTGCCCGTTCTCCTGTATGGGTGTGAATCCAGGCACCTGACCAAACCTCAGGCACAAAAAGTCTCAGCTTTCGAAACGAAGGGCCTCAGGAGAATTTTGGGTATAAGATGGTATCACGAACGACGCTATACGCCGGTTCGGTGTCAGATTTCACACGAGAATTATGATCAATCGACGCTTGAAAGACCAATTTAAGGCACTTTGCACACGGCGTCTTAACGTAAGCATATCGCAATAAGTATTTAAACAAACCTGCAGACGAATCGTATCGAATTACGATACGAGCTCACATTGCCCTCGTTCTCCGAGGGTTTTACGATACGCTGAAGTTACAACGTCGTGTGCGAAGGGCCTAAAACAATTTTGCTGACGTTTATAATATGGTGGCATGAACGCTTTATGCTTAGAATATTCTTAAGGTATTACATTTATATAGTGGGTTGTTTAATGTTTAATTGCTTAAAATAACGAAGGCGTGCGTTGTGTTTGTTGTCTATGGATTGTTTGAACAGTAAAGTTGTAAGCTTTATGTTCTATGGCTTGTTGGGGTTCCCAAATTAACGCATATTATTCAATTAACTTTCATCATAGACGTATGTTCCTAATGGCTTACTTATTTTACGTTTTGATACTCACAACCTCAATTAGTTTTACTTGATATAGCGCCCAAAAGTACGTTTAGTCGTCTCCTGATAACGATTTAGTAGGCCCTGGGAATCCTCTTTCTGCCTTTCCTGCGTAGTATGACATAATATGCTCGAACTCGTTACAACCCTCAAAAGACTTGTACGCTAGTTGGAGACAAATATTTGGCTATAAAAAATATCTCACAATATCGTTTTACACCATTGTTCCTTGAAATAATTGTTTGACGTTTCAAAAATCCGAAAATCCATAATCGCTTAAAAATTTAAATACCTACTTTGTCTACTCCAAATTGCTACCAAAATATTTTTTTTTTTTACCCATTACGCCGTGTCCCGTACGGGGTAGGCAGAGAGAACGGACCTCCACTCTTTTCTATCCAAGCATACTTCTTTCGCTTCTTCCACCGACATACCATTTCTCATACAGCTTCTCCTATTTCTCTTACTTCTTACCTGGCCTTCCTTGAGGACGGAATCGATGTGTTCGATCCACGTCATTCTCGGTCGCCCACGCTTTCTTACACCTTTCCTTTCAGCCTTATGAATTATCTTTGTCATTCTGTTTGCATCCATTCTTTCCACATGCCCAAACCATCTCAACTTATTAACTTTCATCTTTGTCACAACACTTACTTCCATACCACATTCTTCCCTAATATTTTCATTCCTTTCCATATCCCATAAAGTTTTTCCACATATTCTTCGTAGAGATTTCATCTCTATTCCATTTTTACTACATTCTTCTTTTTTCGTCCATGTCCACGTTTCACAACCATACATCATCGATGGTAGCAGGATTGCGTTATGCACTAGTTTCTTTGCTTGTAGTGAGACGTTGTTGTTTCTCATTATAGGTCTTAGTGCACCGCCCACCCTGCAACCAGCAACTTTCCTACGTTCAATTTCAAACATGCTTCCTAAATACACATACTCATTCACTTGCTACCAAAATATGTGAGAATATAACAAAAAAACAAATTAACGTTTTCGATTTTCAAAAGTTTGACCTCTTAATTTTCTCAATGTATTTCTGGGCCACCACTTGAAATGTCTCACAGATGTTGAATCTCTAATCTTCTATAATCTATAATATAAAAGAAAGTCGGGTTAGTGCGAACACAGTAACTCGAGATCGGCTGAACAGATTTTTAGCATGCTTGGTTTATTGGATTCTTCTCCGCTCCGGATAACAGAATAACTATTTAAAAAATTGAAAAATGGATAGAAAAAAAAAATATTAAAGTTAGTATATGGAACGGACTTCCTAACAGCAACGCCACCTAATTTAATTCCATAACAACACAATTTCTTTATATACCTGACAACCATAGAGATTCAAAACAGTGGATCGCAGATTATAGATAGAATTTCTTTCAATCTTTCAGAAATATTTTTTTTTAACATTCAAACTAATATTTTAAACATATTTTTGTATAAATTACAAATTCGAAATCAATATTCGTAGCAAGGAATACAGGACAACGTCTGTCGGGCAAGCTAGTATAATATTATATGAAGATGGCGAGGAATTCGTGTATACTACATGTATTTATTTATTTATTTATACACTTAATACACGGCGTCAACGCCTTTTACATAAAAAAAGTAGAAATAATAATACAATAATAATTCCAGTGGTCATCAATAATAATAATAACAGACAAACAACAAAAAATCAACAACAACCAATACTCAATAATAAATAAATCAACAATTTACATACAGTGATATATGCTTTACAATGCGACTCAATGAATAAATGTTTGGAAATAACAGCAAACAAAACAAAAAGGAACACACCACGAACATCACCACAAATACCAGAGAACACGCCAAAAAGATCCAGCAAAACAAGGGAGAAACCAGCAAGCACACTCAATCAGTCAACTATTCATTAATCAAGTCAAGAGAGAGACTGCATATAGATTAAGAAAAAGTGGTTCAATGATATGGGAAAGATTTTCAGCTAGCTTTGTCTGATCGCCGGCAGTGGGAGCCTTGAAAAATTGATGGTGAAATCCTAAGTTAGGGGAGAAAATGATCGCGATAACTGTATCAGAAAAAATAATCTGAAATAGGGTAGTTATAAGCAGCCTTATATTAATTGTGGCTCCCGTAATATAAGGACTTTACAAATTTGCCATCAGCTCGATGAGTAATATTTGATTAGTTTCCCCGGGCGGTTAGAGTCGTATAACCCCGTGTAATTACATATCGAAAGTAAATAAATAATAATATTATGTGCCTTCAAGGTAGCAAGGTAGAGTATAATATTTCAATATTGCCTCAAATATGTACCCACAGGTAGTCAATTTCATTTTCTACCCAACTTCCCGAAGCTGGCTGGCAATTTTATTTGATATTGAGACTTGATGTCGTTCTGTCGCCTCGATTTCTTTTATCTCCCTTAACTCCCCATCCTCTTATGTTATTTCAAGCCTTCGCAGTTTGTAAGTGGAAATTGGAGTAAAATATCGAAAATCGTTACTAAGAAGTCCTTTACTGTCTAAATAATAGGCTTTGGTTGATTTCAACTTATTAAAACTAACTATGATATCGTTTTTTAGAAATATTACTTACTTATTTTAAACAAACATAAATTAAAATAAACAAAAACTTTATGTTTGTTTATTTTAATGTTGTACAAAGTTACTCACGACAAAAAATTTGGAGATTACTTATTTTACTTCATCCACGTTCGCTCCTAGTTCCTAGTGTGGAGCATCCGGACGCTACGAAATTCCTCCAACAGGACCCCTATTCTGTAGCAAGTGTAGGGTAGTCACTTGAAAAAAAGTGACTATTAGGCGATACATTTTGTATGAAAAAAGCGATTCTCGCATTCGATACGTATAGACGTTTTTCATACAAAATGTATCGCCTAATAGTTACTTTTTCAAGTGACTACCCTACACTTGCTACAGAATAGGGGTACAATTGTACATTGCACGGATTCATTGTAAAATCGCAGCGAATCCCCGCTTGATTGCTAATTTTGGCCTGCTTCGTCTACTTTGGATTGGAAAAAGGCTTGCATATTCAAAGCTCTCGAGAAATATGCGGAGAACATGGCCAAGCCAGCTCAATCTGCTGTTCTGGATGGCTGAAATGATTGCCTGCTGTGCTCTTCTGGCGCTTACGGCCTAACTTAATGGTACTAACCAATCCACAAAATAAGTCGCAAGAAATTTTTCTCAACACTTAGGAGTGTCTTCTGTTGATCTTCGTTTGGTGCCAGGATTCACATCCATATAGTAAGACTGGCAGAATGCACGCATAAAAGAGGCGACACTGAAAAATACGCCAGTTTCTTTAAAAAAAAAAACAAGTTGTTTAAAAAAATAATAAAACTACCTGGGCTAGTTACAAGATTGTAATCTTATATATAAAAATGGAGAGCTATTTCCCGATGTCATCGCATCACGCCTAAACGGCTGGACCGATTTCGCTAATTCTTTTTTTATCGTGTAGGCTTTTATCAGGAGAATGTCCTTTTAGAAGAAAAACATTAAGAAAAATGCATGGAACATTAGAAAAGTAAAGAAAACTCTACGTAGACAACCGTATAATTTTTATTCCAATTTTGAAATTTTGACAGAAATTGTCAATTGGTGCGATTGACAGAATGCGGATGGAAGATGGTTTAAAACAGACTCATCGGTGAGAATTACATTCGTCAAATGATAATTAATTCATCACCATACATATTCGAATTCAATATTCATACTTAGGAACACAGGACAACGTCTGATGGGAAAGCTAGCAGTTTATATTTTGTTTCAGGGATAGATTTCTTGTAAAAAAAAATCTCTTTGGGGTGTTTGTCGGATGTGACGGTTGATGTCGAATTTCGATAATTCCAAACGTCGATTCACAAGATAAGTCTCATTATTTGTCAAATCGGGGAGAGAATCTTTCTAACTTCTCATCCTAGCGAGAGATGTGCCAGCCGGGCAGGCACTCTTGTTAGTACTGGGTGGGGGCAGCGTCCCAATAACCCAGTTGCCACCGACCGTGACCCCTATCTCACCCTGCACCGTTGTCTCGCTCCCTCCCTCATCTCATCTCTCTTCATTCCCGTCTTTCCCTATTTCGGGTTCCTACCTTTGTCTCTGTACCTGCATGTGTGAGTCATGGTTGCCGCTCTGATTTTCATGTACCTACCTACACATTTGGGCAGTTCCAATCGATGTTTCCTGACCCTCTTCACAGAATGATTCAATCGGGGTTATTGTTTCCCTAAATACCCATTTCTATTTATGATAACTATTAACTGCTGTGTTGCAAAATATTTTTATCTTTACACTCGCTATAAATGGCGGTAGTTACGAAATTGAATTGAATGTGATAAATTTGATATAATAATTCGCTGAGAAGAGAAGATCTTTGATTCATTCCTTGACCTCGTGGGTCAATTGGCGCTAAACGTTGGGTCACTACGACGCCTGGCACTAATTCGTCTGCTACCTGACCTTAACAAGGTGGAAGGTCATTGATTTCTCCCAATTTATTCATTTATTCGGAGTTGGTCTGCTCATACATTTTGTCTTGTCACTAATAGCACGAAACCGTAGCCGACTTTCTGATTTGAAGTTGGACATCTCTTCCACTCTCTTATTTCATTTCTAACACGGTTCTTTAGTTTTACCAGCTATTGACTTCATCGCCTCATCTTGGATATCCTGAGGTGTCCGTATACTTCTGATGGTCTCCGCTTAGCTTCCACACCATGGGTTATGACAAGTCTTACACAGGTTTTGTTTATGTGATTTTTATTCGTCAATACAGTGGACCTTAAAGCTTCGAGTCTCCCGTTGTTTTGTTGACCTGTTGCAGTTGTTCTGTATATATTCAAATATTAATTCTGCTTCTCTTATCAGTTATATGTGAACTGGAGAAGGGTCATAAAACTCCCAACACCTGATATATTTCTTTAACTTATTGTCTTAAATTGAATTGTTTCAGTATGTTACGGAGAAGATGGGAGGTGCCGAGGGCACCAAATTGGACCTGGACTTCATGGACATGGAGAGGGTAAGTGTTCTACATAAAAATACAATTATTCAGTATTGTATTTCATATGGCATTGGGGAGACCAGAGACAGAGATTAAGAGCTCAGGTACTAAAGTACTCCAGTAGATAAGTTATGGATGTCTTGAATTGTACCACTTAATTTGGGATGCATCCTGGGCAACATTTATAAGGTACTGTTAAAGTTCTTTCAAAAGAGATAAAAATCCAGATTTTATTCAGTTAGTTACTATATAAATAAATGAATTTTTGGAGGGTTTGTAGGTACATTTTATATTATCAAATATGATTTTCAGAAAACCGATGTCACCGTCGAGTTGGTCGAGGAATTACAACTAAAAACAAAAGAATTCCTTCAACCTAATCCAACCGCTCGGGCGAAAATGGCAGCTGTTAAGGGCATCTCTAAACTGTCTGGCCAAGCCAAGAGCAACACATATCCCCAGCCGGAGGGTGTTTTGGGAGACTGCATGCTGCTCTATGGAAAGAAACTTGGAGAAGATACTCACTTTGGTAATTTTGATGACTAGCATCTATTTATCTTAATATATTTTCATGAACTCCAAAAAATCTCACATTTTTATTCTAATGATCTTCCAGCCCAGAGTTTGGTGGAGATGGGAGAGTCCATGAAACAAATGGCTGATGTCAAATATTCCCTGGATGACAACATTAAACAGAACTTCTTAGAACCACTGCACCATCTTCAAACTAAAGATTTGAAGGAAGTCATGGTAGAGTGTTTTTTATGTCTCATTTAAACTGTTCAAACTCCATTTAATAATATTCATTATACCTGGATATTTACCTGCCACGTTAAGTACTAGATTTGTAGCAGCAGTCCTCAAGAACCATAATTTAAACAATAAGCTTTGAGCTCCTTCTTTGTACTCTAGGTGGGGCTAGCCTCTTGCGAGGTTAACTCCCAGCTGTCTATCCATCTCTTTGGTGGTCTAATTTTGTTTCACATTCTCATTTACTGAAATCTATATATATATATATGAGGTGGTTGATAGACCAGCGGTTACGACGCCGGCTTCCGCACTGTTTCGTGCGGAGGTCGTGGGTTCGAATCCCGGCCGTGTCGACCATTTTCCGCTTTCACGACACAAGCATTTGCTTACTGTGAAAGATGTTGAAAGTGTATTTTTGTTCACTTCGAGTGAGCAC
Source organism: Mystacides longicornis (assembly GCA_963576905.1). Taxonomy (NCBI): domain Eukaryota; kingdom Metazoa; phylum Arthropoda; class Insecta; order Trichoptera; family Leptoceridae; genus Mystacides; species Mystacides longicornis. The sequence goes on along the minus strand of OY756421.1, from coordinate 5,909,351 downwards.
AGATTCATTTAAAAAAAAAAAAAATATCAATTATCAGTTTTGGTTTTGCTTTCTCGTGCATTTACTAAAATCTTTATATCAATGATCTAATTTTGTTTCACTTTCTCATTTACTGAAATCTATATATCAATGATCAGTTTTGGTTTTGCTTTCTCATTTATTGGAATCTTTATATCAATGATCTGATTTTATCTTGCTTTCAGCATCATCGTAAAAAACTTCAAGGCAGACGGCTGGACTACGATTGCAAGAGGCGGAGGCAGGCGAAAGGTGAACAGTTTATCCTTTTGTCACACTTCTGTCCTTTATTACTTCAATTGTATAAAATAACCTATAGTGTATTTTTTGATTCACACTGATTGATACCTGGGTTCAAAAATTAGACACACTTATTTATTCGCAGATGTAAAAACAAAAATTAGACACACTAATTTATTCGCAGATGTAAAAACAAGTCAAAATTTACGCTTTTTGTAATTAAAATACCTCAGAAATTATGGTGTTTCTTCCTCTCTTGTAATATACATATAAAATTATTTAAAAACAAAAAGTTTATTCCAGTAAATGAGTTTCCTGCACTGTATAAGGTAGGTATTCTTCGGCTGCTCAACACAGACAACTCAAATGTTTAATACTGGGTTAACTTTTGCAGATATTTCTTTTCGTCCAGCTGTTGCCCTTTTGGATTCGGGTATCAATAAAATATCTATGGTGTTTTTCTTTTTTCCGTGGGCTGCGGGGGCTTAGTTGACAGCTTTGTACAAAAGCAATTTTTTTGAACTGGACTATTCATACAGTTGTCAATATTGCGGATACTCGCATTTAATACAGTTGTAAATCGGAGACCACGTCATGTTGACTTGAATATTCGATATTCAACGTACGACATAGGTTCATATCCTGCCGAGGGCATGAGATTTAACACCATATTTTATGCATTTTAAAGCTTCTCATGATGGCATAAAATAATCTTCTTTAGTAGTCATATCTGTCCGCAACTGGACAATGACCTACCTCGCATAGTGTGTTCAAAAATTTCTTAACTGAATATGACATATGCTAGGGGTATTTGGCATTACAATGCTTTCCAAGCAAACTGACGAAGATGTCGCATAGTATACAACTAAATATTTGATGCAAACGTTACAAAAAAATGTGTATTATTTTGTTTGAAATTTTGCTATTTTCAGATTCCTTTATAATAATTGCTTATTGCTTGGAAGGGAATTTTACACCATTAGGCAGAGCGATGTATTTTTATGACGACTTGAGTTAATAAATTTATTATTTAGGATCTGAAGTCCGTTACGCTGACGGGAAATCCCTAATAATCAATTAATGTTTGATTTTTTAAATTGTAAATTTTCCAGGTATATTTTGTAGTACTGCAACATTAATTTAATGTTTGCTTCAAAGAGTTGGTTATTGATGTATACATGTTAAGATTCAGTATACATGTTAAGATTCAGTATACATGTTAAGGTTCAGTATACATGTTAAGATTCAGTATACATGTTAAGATTCAGTATACATGTTAAGGTTCAGTATACATGTTAAGATTCAGTAAAAATCTATAAAATTTTATAATATTGTGTTCTAATGATAGGTTGGGGTATTGTAGATTTGTTACAAACATCGCCCAATTGAGAACATTGTCAATATGAAAGTGATCACACTTAGCCATCTTCGAAACAACAATAGAAGACATTTGTAGAGATAACTAATCTTTTGAAAATTCAAACATTGCATCTATGTAATGTTTACACCTTAAATTTAAATTATTACGGAATTATTTTGTGATTCTATTTCTTTCTTTTTTTTTTCTCTCTAGAATTAGCCCCTAAAGATATTCTGTTTTTATTTTACTCACATGTGAGTGGTTTATTTATTTTTCTTTTGTTTTTCATGCATGTACTTTTTTTTTGTATGATTATTCTGTCAGTTTTTGGCCGAGCCAGTCCATACGGAAGTCCGGTACACGGTCAAGTTCCTAGGCAGGGTAGGTTCAAACAATCCAATAAATTGGATGAAATACTCTATGTTCCTTGTGTTTGTCCTGCCTGTTATTTGTATATACATAATATAGTACCTTTTATAACAAGTACACATTGCATTTACATTATTAAAATTTTTAATATCCTTCATTAAATTTTGTCTAAAAAGGGATTTTATCATCAAACGAGTTTCAACTCTTTACTGTGTGTCTTGATTGTTCAATTCAATTAAGTAAAATGTTCTTTATATTCCTTTGTTTTTTAATGAGCCACCTAAATTGACAATGTTCAACCTCTATTATTGACCCCTTCACTTTTTTAATTGTTGTTTTTCTCCCTATTTTGTTTCATGTTGTTTTGAATTAATTTGGACATTCCTGTATATTGCTTTTCTACTTGGACGGATTGCTCACCAACCCCGCTACACGTCGCTGTATGATTTCTGCTGCACATTCTGCTACTTTGCTATAACCCTCTACTTCATACATTTATCCCTCCTTGGACTTGAATCATGATTTGTGTATTGTTTTTCCCCCATTTGGTTTGTATCGTTATATTTTTTTATTTTATTTCCCGCTTTTGTTTTTTTTATTTTTTTTTTTGTATTTTTTTATAAATTTTAATTTTCTGCTTTTTTTTTAATAATTATTAACGATGAATATTAAATAATTGGATGTTATCCAAATATTTGTGAAATATCCATTCTGTCCGGGAGCGGAATCTTGTTGATCAGGCTCGCATATTACAGATGATGAGATAAAGCAAGCCGAAGAGAAGTTTGCCGAATCGCTTCATCTAGCACAGCTCGGGATGTTCAACCTGCTGGATAATGAGGTAAATTTCAATTTTTACATTCAACATTAGCAAACAAATGGTAGATATTATTATTCATTGATTTTTAAGTACTAGGTAGGTTCAAAAAATATTATGTCACATTTTTGTTCTTGAGGTAAGGAGGTGAAGAGAGGTAATGTAAAAGTAGTGCCAATGTCAAAAAATCATCCCAGATAGTCTTAATTAGAAATAATGACTGTGCTAGACAAGAACTGTTTCATTGCGAATACAAGTATAAAATTTATTCAGAGAGGAACTAAATTTATTTGAATGGTTTCATTATTTTTCTTCTGTCTCCTTCCACCTTGCTGTTTTAAATGATTGTTCAAAGCGAGATAGATAGTAAAAAAGAAAACATTAAAATTAGTGTTTTTTTCTCTCCTTTTTTAGTATTTCATAGGGTATAGATATTTTTGAAAACGGTATCTAACTTTAAAAAGAGATGCCGCTTCAAGAACGTAGTGTGTAATAATTCAATCTTATTATTGTAAGTTATAGTTCTGGGCAGGCAGCTAGGGGTGATGTATCCAGTCTATCGTTCTCACCACATTCTGTCAAGTCCAAACATGAAACCATCAATGGTTTCGGAAACAACCAGACACTATGTTAGTCATTTTCAATCAGTCACAGTCATTCTGATGCTTAGGAAGTTCTTCCTGGGTTTCAACTTCTCCAATCCAGTTTTGAAGAGTCCTCCCCTCAAGTGTGAATTTCCGTTCAGACCAAACATTCCGTTAAGCTCTGGGCAGTCATAATAATCATTCAGGATCTTAAAGGTCCCTGTCAGATCCCCTCTGTCCCTTCTATCAGCCAAGGATGTTAAATTCAATTCCTCAAGTCTTTCCTCATAGGATAGATTTCTATGACCCGCCGCCAACTTGGTCAAATCTCTCTCCATCAATAGGAGGTCTTTCTCGAAGTGTAGGTTCCAAATTTCAAATCCATATTACGTGGTCTCAGGTGTGTCTAATATATTTTTACAAGAAGGGCAAGTAAGTTTCTTCTAATAAGGTACATCATGCTGTTCGCCATTTTAGTCATTGCTATCAAGTGTGGTTCCCTTTAAATATGAACAGACAATGCCAAAGTATGTGAATTTTGTTAAACTCCTGTCAAATTTTCAGGTGGAACAACTGGCGCAAATGCAGTCCTTTGCTGAGAGCCTCTTGGAATATCATCAGCAGTGCACCGAGATACTCAACGTTCTTGTTCAAAACTTACGAGAAAAGTTAGTACACGTAGTGTATTATTTTTTTATTCTGAAACGTAATGTACATTTTGGATAATATGAATTTTGTATTGCAGGACGGAGGATGCAGCTTCTCGACCCAAGATGGAGTTTGTACCTAAAACATTAGCCGATCTCGGTATTGACGGTGTGGGAGAACACAACCTTAACAATGGTAGATCAATCCATTCCTCTTTCCGAAAACCATTAGGAAGTACACATGGCTCCAATCAGAACATATCCTCTACCCAACAGCAGAACCCATCCTCTAACCTCAGACAAAGTTCCTCCATTGGCAACCTGTCCTCTAAAAACCAATCCGCAGGATGGTCAGTACATAATTCCAAAATGACAAATAGTTCGTCCTTCAATGAACGAAGGCCCAAGAGTAATAATGTAGATCCGTTTGATGCGTGGACGAATACAGAAACAAATAACGGAAATGTGTGGAACACGCGGAGTTCGCAAGCTCCAACACGGCCCGCTCAGCAAAGACGCAACTTGGATCCGTGGTCAGGTGATTGGTTTTCTTTTTTTTTTGGGTTTATATTATTTTTATTTTTTTTGGGTTCTAACAATGGTGGAGGGCTTCATTGGCATTTTATTTTATTCTAAGGGTGGGTTCTGTATCCATCAATGAACTAATGGGGGTTTCATATGGTGACACTAAAATTTGCAATGTTCAGCTTTCTAACATTTCAGCATATTATTTTATGGAGTAGATATAAGAATATATAGGGATGGGAATGCAATTTACAATTACAATTTTTCTCATACAAAGCAGTAAATTTTATTGTTAGTTTTCGGGGATTGTAACCACAGAATTGTATATAATGTGGATTTGGTATTATTATATTGTGCAATACTGTCACCAAATATTCTAGTATGCTTTCTTGATAATTATTTTTTTATTGCACAATTTTATTGATAGGAATGATAGGGTGCACTTTGCTTTTGTTTGAATGCACAACTTTGGTTCTGGACATTTCAATTCTGCCGAACGGCATGTCTATCAAGAGCATTCATGCACTGGAATTGGTGGCATTGTCTCATGTACATATTATTGTTGTTTGAGAATTAATTGACTGGGAAAATTCCAAATAGGCAATGAAAAAGAGTACACATACCAGCTAGTACAAAATATAATGTAAAATTTTTATCCCTCATGTAAATTATTTATTTTTATTTACACGATTATTGCTATTTTTTTAGTTTTCAATCACAGACTGCGGCTCCAAGGTTAAATTTTTTGTTTAAAAATTCTAAAAAAACTACCTTCCTATATATTAAATAGTAAATATTGAAAAAAATTGCAGTTGGTCATGAAAATTTTAAGACTATTTATAAAAAGATTCTTGAATTCTGTTGTACGGGTCAAATCTCAACTTTACTCTAAAATTGTATTGATTTAATGTGAGAAATTATCCACATGTATATATGTATGTATTATTAATGTAGATATGTAATTTTTCAAAAGAGTCGGCAAACGATAATTATTATAGGGATCATCAGCAAACATTTTTTGAGGAGAATTTTCATTTTTTTTCCTGTGCTGAGGGTCATGAATTTCAACATTCTGCGTCTGTCCCCAGTTCACCACAGTGTCCAATATGAGCTTTTCTCCTCAGCTTGTGGACGAGTGCCCTCTTTCTCTGCTGCCCTCCACACTTTTTCGTAGAATTCATGGTCCAAGTTTTGGCTCCATACAATAATATTATGTAAAAATCTAGTGCCCAATCTAATTTTAGCAAGCTCTCCTATATTCCCAATCATCCAAATTTGTGCAGAGCTGACATTGCAGCTGAGGATAGTGACGGCCACACACTCTTGCTAACTCCCTCCATCCCTTACGGTCTTCAGCCACTATTACGGACCTATGTAGTTGGCTTTCATAGCCCCCTTGATAATGTCACCCCCATACTTTCTTGCCTCCAACCATCCCCATCATAATCCTCCTCTCCAGGGAATCTTACTATCTCCTTGTGATGTGCCTGTTACTTCCAAGCACTCAGTCTCAGATGACATATCTTTTATATATTTTATCCTGGGTTTTTTTACTGAGAATTTCGTTACTCTCGTATTTATTATAATGAGAAATGAACTGTATATAAGTTATGTTAATTTACTCATAAAAATTCCCATCAAAGTGGTGCAAAATTGTTCATTTCAAAATTGAATAGTTAGGTAACAATTGAACAGTATTTAACCATGTTTGAAGTGTAAGTGAACATATTTCGTTAATTTTTACCGGTTTTCCTTAGAATCTATTTCTTGGTAATGATATGTACATTGGTGTTCATATTGAATGTTTGTTTGCACCTACTATCTACAATATGCATTTTAAGGTTAGCACATTCCTTCTGTATCATTTCAACTCTTTCATTGTTTTATGTGAATGCACGGTGTTTCTACATTTCGAGATCGAAAACAGTATGTAATTCATACTAAATAACTTGAGAAGTCTAAGTAGAATAGAAGAACTTCATTTGCTGCCCAAACTATATGAAAATAAAGTGTCCATGTTGGTTTATGTATTCGACGATCCTGCTCCCCGCTTCCATCGAAACATTATTTGAGTATTATGTCGCATAGTTTTACGGCAGATTTCAATATCCTATCTTTTGTTAAAACTATCTATCTCGATGTTTCAATAAAGAAAGATTAGATAGAATTTCTATCCGAATTTTGAATCTATCTTTCAGAGTACCACATGCTATGAATTTCATAGAAATAAGTAAAGCGTTCCAATAACCTATCTGTAGTAGTTTGTGTCACGGGGGTCATGACCCTTGGGCTGGGTCCAGGCCCTATTTTTTTGTCTATTTTTAAGTACAGTACTTACATTTATTAATAAAATACTTTCATACCTACTTTTCTAACATAAATAAAATTATAATTTCTTGTGACATGACCACGAGTCTAGAGATTTGGCTATGTGCCCCCTGGCACCAAAATCTGGATCCGCCCTTGCTTGTGTCATTTGTGATTACTATTTTTCTACGGTTTGCGATCTCAGATTTTGACAGTTTTATCCCAGATAGCGATAGTAAAAGCTGTTTCTTAAAAAAACGGCGTATTCATGTGACAAGAGCGACTTAGAATTGTTTGATGCTGGAGTCTTCGACTTTGAGTTTGAAGACCCTCAAAGAATATTCACAAATTAATTATATTTCATCACTGTCAAATAAATATTTCATCTACAGGTTTCGGCTAACAAAAATAGCCGTAAATGATTTTTCGACTGAAACGATTCACAACTTAAACTTTGTCTTCAATGTTCTTGCCCCAACCCATATCATATGAGAAACCATAGATCTCTGACTTATATTCATACAAAAATAGAAATTTCTATGGTCAATTCGGATGGCAACTGAATAGAAATCCTATCTATCTTTAGAGTGGTTACCATTGTTTATTGAAACTGGGGTAAGGGTAGAGTTAAAACCAAGGTTAATTGTCGGATAATATTAACAGATTACTACGGCTATGTTATTGGAACTGACCGTTAATAGCTTATGTGGCATTAAAAAAAAAACGATAGATTGTGCCATGATTATTTTAAATAATATGTGTACCTACTCTAAACTATCAAAAAATATACAGAGTCAAAATATTCAAACTTAAAAGATGCTTTTAAAAAAGAAAAACTTTGTATGTTATACAGTTTTTCTTTTTTAAAATTATTTTAAAATGTTCTACAACGTTACTCACGATAACAAATTTGAAGATTTAAAAGATGCGTTTAAAAAAAAAAAACTTGAAAACGGCTTTATTTGAAACCGCTTTTGGTATAAATATTTTGGCTCGGTTTTCTATTCCTATGTTCTCATCCACTCAATCGTGAAAAAAATTTAATGATTTGAACTTGCTTATTTCGTGGACTTGTTCTCCACTATATAATATGCAAGTTCATTCCGTATGTCACTAATCAGGAATATGAAAATAAAATTTGTGAAATAAGTAAAATTTTTTTTAAATAAATTTTACAAAAATGTAAATAATCTTAAAAATGATGCGGATGCGAATATGCACTGTTTTGCCTTTTACAAATCTATATACGTTTCATCTTTTTCAAATACTTCATTATGTCTGTATTGGGGTGCATTGATGTTCATATAATATTATTCTTTCTGTTTCTTTTCTCTATAATGTTATTGCCTTATGCTATCAATCTCAAAACTTTCCTTTATTTTGTTTTTGCATAAAAACAAATTTCAGGCATAGGTAGGTACCTACATACATTGGTGTTGTAATCTCGAATGTTATTTAACATACCTACTTCATAAATGTGATTGTTGCATATTTTGATTTATGTTGTTTGTCGAAAAATGTTTCTTAATTTTGTCGTTTTATATCGTCATTTTGTCTCTATACCAGTGGTTTTCAAAATATGTGGGATCCAAGAAGCCATTTGGCCGTTAAAGAGAATCTTTCATATATGTTTTATTGTTAACTGATAGAATAATATTTTATTAATTTTGTTGTATCAAGTATATTAAAGCCAAATATGTTTTTCATATAACATTATGAAATTTAGATTTGGTTTAAAAACAGCTTTTTCTTTAAATTAAGAAAAGAAATATAAGTAGGTAATTTCGTTCTGTGGTGACTGTACACATCATTTTTTGAAAACACAAATTTTATGTTGAGAGAGGGAAGGGTTTTGCAAGTGGGAAAATTTAAAAAAAATTGAGAACCACTGCTCTATACAGCCAAACCTATGACTCTTTAATAATCATAATATGACTAAGTTTCTTTCAAGTTTTGAATGTGTAGATTACCAGTCTGAAACTTACTTGAGATCAAACAATTATTGTATATTTATATTCAACTAGTAAAATTTGATTCATGCGCTTATTCTATGAAATTAAGTTTTTTCCTTCTTTTAATTGATGTATTTTTGACACGACTCAAGTTTGATATGACGTTAATACCTAAAAAATTCAATGTATAACTTTACGACGTATCAACCGTGTATTATTTCATTTTATTTTGAATTCGGCCCGTCAATGCATTCCAATTGGAAATTTTGATTTATTCTAAATTTTATTGTACGCTAGGTATTTGTCCATCGTAACACACATCACATATTCATTAAATTTGAATCTTTTTTTTTTTTCAACTAATGAAATAATTGACTATCATAGCAGCCGGTAAAAGTTAATGAATTGATATACCTACTCTGATTGTAATTTCCGTGTATGTGTGTGATGTGTGTTGATGTTTTGGGGAAATGTTGTTGTTGGTGATGTAGGGATGTTCAATGCGGACTCGCCTGTGAACAGTGGCAAACCAAACAACTTGGAGTTGTTCCCAGGAGGAAGCACTCAGAATCTCCAACGTTCTACTAATGGTAACACGCCTCTATTAAACAATTTATAATCAATCAATCCTAAACAATATACTTTTAACACTTTTTTTGTAGACTAGCTGCTGCAATTTTTTTTAATCAATGTTAATGTTTTACTACACCTACCATAATTGTTTTATACTTTTAAAATACACAGTTATACATAGTATGAAATAATGTAGGTAGATACTATTAGAAACAATTGCAATGAATAAAAGTATATAACTATGTGCATATAAGTATTACTACTATAATAAAAGTGATGAAAATCTAACCCCATCAAGTGAATTTACCCACATAATACCGTCACAAACAAAAGCAATAATTTGGAAGGATCTGACCTGAAATGCGAAAATGCTTTTATAGCACACAAAAAACAATATGGCTGCTTAGCCGGTATTGACATAAGAGAATATTACCATAAACACATAGCTGATCCACAGACAATGAAAACATTACAATTAAATCGCCAACTGTTAAGATAAAACGCTCAAACCCACTTATTCATCGTCTACCTCACCTCACAGCCTGCATCCACCTAGTTAAACAATAGCCTATGCCATGTCCTATTTAACATATTATATTCCGCGAAGCGCATGAGACAGAATAAAATTAATTTATAGTATTGCCTCAGAACAGACCTGCGTCTAGTGAGGCAATAAATTCCATTATGTATTGTGTTGATTTGTAATTGAAATGTATATTATGTTGTTGGAATAATAAATAAAAAAAAAAAAAAAAAACTACAGATGGCAGCACAAAACACTAGGACTAGTTGATTCCAGTGTCCCGCACCACCACCTGGATGAGTTTATCCAGTAGTTGGTAGCCCAGTGGTATCAGTCGACGGCTTTCGTACGCACAGCGTACTGAAGGTTGTGGGTTTGAATCCCAGTGCTGACCATTTCACTTTCACGACTCAACCCTTTGGTTAGTATGACCAGCGGTCGCCAAACTTTTTGACCTCACGGACCAGTTAATTCATCCCGCGGACCACTTAAATATATTTATAAAAAAAAATTGTCATCAAAGAACACATAAAATGTACCTAGTTAATAAAATGAAACTATTAATAGTAACGAAGTTATGAAAGCTTTATTAATAAACCATATAAAATACTTAACATGATGAGTAAGTATATTCCACATTTTTCTGAAAAATGAACAAAAAAATTGAAATTTGGACCACCACTTTGGCAACCGCTGAGTATGACAGATGTCAAAAGTTTATTTGTGTTCACTTTTAGTGAGCCCAGATTCATTTAATTAAAAGAAAAATAATTTAACCTTAGCTATCAATTTTAGAATTACTGTTTCATTTGAAGTGGTCGACAGCCTAGCGGTTCAGTTGTCTACTTTCCTAGTGGAGGTCATAGGTTCGATCCCAGGTGCTGACCACATTTCTCTTTCACAACACAAGCTTTGCTTTCTATGAAAGATGTCAAAAGTATTTGTGTTCACTTTGGGTGAACCCAGATACATTTAATAAAAAAAAACAACAGTTTCCAAACTGTTAGGTGACGTTAAAATTTATTATTGTAGTAATTAAGTATATACCTAGTTTTATATATATTATACAATTATCCATTGCAATTATTATGTAGTAAGTGTCAAAAAAAAAACAATCTATAATTTGATAAATATTACACAGCATCAAACCTTATTTATTATTTAGTAACACAATTTTTTTTAAGTAGATTTTAACGATGTACTTGTATATTCATAACAAGTTATAACAGTTTTGTCAATTTCGGGTTGACAGTAATAAGAAATTCCAAATAATTATAAAATCTTTGTTCACAATTAGGTAAAGAGTGATATCAACACCACCTATATAAGAAGGCCTTAGTGCAGGCGGCCATTTTTGGCCTCCCGCGTCACGACTGCCTGTGTGTAGACAGATATCATAGTGCACAGGTAAGTACATACAGATATAGGTGAGTGAATGTTGGGCCTCTCGATGTGACGCAGCACTAAGGCCTTCTTATATAGGTGGTGTTGAGTGATATAGTCAATGAAAAATAGGTACCTATGTGTTATTAAACTAAATAAAGTGGCTGAAAATCTAAAAGAATTATGGTTGTTTAGTTAAAAGATTTCTATTGATTGTTTGATTTTGATTTTATTTATTAACATATATTAAGTAAATGCATGGCTACTGGCAACACTCTATACTATGGCTGTCAGCATAGAAGTGTAATAACTTATTATAGCAAAATTATTAACTAAGCATGTACAATGCAATGCTAAGTAAAAACAGTAATTACGAATTTTAAAATACTTGTAAGTTGAAACACGGTATTTCGTAAGAAGTTACTTTCTAGTAATCAGCAGGGTAATTCACGAAACAGTTTAAGTTTAGTCAAATATTTGCATCAAGATGAATGTAGAATGCATTTTAATTAAATAGCTTAGCTGACTTGAGGATGCTTTTTGAGTTATTTTTTTCTGGAACAACTTTGAAATTTTTTCTCGATGTATAACTCAAAACTCATTACCTTGCCACGGGGTTGCCGGCTAAGAATTGCACCTCTGCTCTTTTTGCTGGTTTTTCGAGCATCCTGTAAGAACCAGGAATTTGAAAAATCAGATTGGGACCTTGAGATTGACCATCTCACGTCCTTAAACCCCAACAGGTCAGCAAAGGCACAAGATATAAGCTTCGTTCGCATCAGGGGGAATACAGGCAAATGGTGTCCCCTGTAAAGGTGCATGATCCAGCGCAATGGAGAGCTCTTGTGCCTCCCTATGCTCCTTAGTGGGGCTTAGGTCCCCCATATTGTAGGTTGGTTTGGGGGGGGGGGTCCGCGGCGGGCTTGATTTGTGTGGGCCGACTTTTTGGTTTGGTTGCTTTGACCAGACTAGGGGGTTGGTTTCGTGCGGGTCGGGTTTGCTGCGGATTGGTCTCCTCCGGGCTGGCTTGCGGTGTGCGGGGTGCCTGAAGGGAGAATGTATGTGTATGTATAACTCAAAAATATAATATTTATTGAAACGTAAGATGCGAAAAAATGGGAAGATTAATCTTTATAATAATTGGGATTTGTCTCATTTACCAAAAAATGATTTCTTTTCAGCATTACATTACCCTTAATTAAAAGAAAAAGATTAGTTTGAACTAAACTTTTTCGTGAATACCCATGCTGCATCTGTTGCTTTTGTATTAATTTATTTATTTTATAATCAAATGTGTCCCAGTTTTAAAACTAAATATAGATATTTCAGAATTGCTTAAATGTTTTTCCCATTTATTAAGCGGTTCGTCATTTTTGGTAAATTTTTTAAATATATTTATAAAAGTTCGTACAAAATATACTTACCTTTAAACTTAAGGGTGATCTGAGATATTAATGTTTTGCTAATTAGGTACTGTCTTTTTACTTAGCAGGTCAGCTAGAGGTTTTCGTGATTTAGCTATTTATTTGTTTGAATGTTTTGTAGCTTGTATGTCAATATATGCTTGGATTAAATAAATATTAGCCTAATCACAATAATTAGCCTTACTCATTAAAAATAATAAATACAAATTTTCCAATTTTGATTTGTATTACAGAATGCTTTTAACAAGGGTTTTTAATTTTTGTTCTTTGTTGTAATGTTTTTTTGTTTGTTGTTAGTCTTGCCTTGTTTCTCTCTCTCTATAAATTTTCATATTTTTCCAATAAATATTATTTTGATACTTTTTTTAATTTATAATAATTATTTAGACATACCTTTAACCTCTACATCTCTTTCTCTTTCTTAATGTTTTTTTCTATATTGTTTAACTGACTACAAACTCAAGATATCAGTATTACCAACACCACCTATATAAGAAGGCCTTAGCGCTGGCGGCCATTTTTCCTCTAACGTCACACCTGAGACCCAGGCCGCCTGCGCGGTTTGACAGATATCATAGAGTACAGGTAAGTACATACAGATATAAGGCAAGTGCATACTGGGCCTTACAATGTGACGTCACACTCCTAGCGCTAAGGCTTTCTTATATAGGTGGTGTTGAGTATTACCTACACAAATAAGTACCTACCTGTTTTATTTTTGAATAAATATTTCTAAAAATGTGATTATTTTGTTTAGCATAGATGATAAAATTAACTTATTATATTTTTACAATGGTAACAGCATCTCCGCTCCCGTCCCCAATGAAGTCACCGGCGAAATCTCCAATGGTGCCACCCGCCCCCAAAGGACCCTGCTGCACAGCTCTTTATGACTTTGAGCCTGAAAATCCCGGAGAACTTGGATTTAAGGTGATTTATATTTCACCTACATCTATTCCATTGTTTGTTATTATTGAAAGGAATATTAAATTTATGTAACCCAACTGTGACTATCTAATAGTGGTGAAGCCTTAATACAATTGAATTCTTCAAAGAATCAAAGAAAATCAGAAAGTTATATTTTTTCACTTTCATTGATAATTTTCAGTCTTCGCTACTGCTATAATAAGGCGAAAAACCAAAACACTCAAACTAAGTTCACAAAAAAATGACTGAATGTTAAGCATGGCTAGCTAGGTTCGTACTTAGATGCAGATTTGTAAATATTAAGATGGTTTGCCAGAGTGATCCTAATAGAGTAAATTTGTGGTTTTTACATTCATGGAGCTTGGTCTTAGTAGATCTTCCTTTGTCTGCTCCAGCCGTGTGCCTCCATTCTGGGCAACAGCCTCCTTTATTGAGCAGTGTTTTTATAAACATCAATTAACACCCTCAAGACCTCACGTGGGGGCATAGGGAAGCAACTAGAGCTCTCCACTACACTTGATCTTACGCAGTTGCAATGACCTCCTCCCACACCATGTCCACATTCCTCAACTCAGAACAGAGTATGACAGGGTCTTCCTAGTCTTCAAACCCTGATGGGAGGAAAACCGAGGCTCTCCTCATCAAACTGTCATTCGGAATTCTTAACACATCTCCCAACCATGTCTACGTCTTCTCCGTAATGGTTAAAGTGATACGTAGGCACCTATACAAAAATTATAAAAATAAATACATGGGTACCTAACAATAATTTTACCATTTTGGGCACAAATAAAAAACGGAAAAAAATAATAGATTCACTTGCATTATTGATGAAATTTTCTGGTTGTAATTATACAATATCACCTAAAGTATGGCCAGCGAGTAGGTGCATTTGTCCCCCCGCTACATTCTGCCTTCTATCTTCCCCTTTGCTCTTATTGAATGACTCAGCAGGGGCCTAGGGTCTAAAAGGCCAGTGCTGCCAACCAATCTTAGGATCATGACTGGAGAAGAAGGCTTTATATACAAGTGAAATGTGTAACCATGGCTATTTTCTTTCAGGAAAACGATGTGATCACACTGGTGAACAAAGTGGACGACAACTGGTATGAGGGAACTGTAAATGGACGCACCGGCTATTTCCCCGTCACATATGTTCAGGTCAACGTACCTCTGCCCTAAATCTTCTCACAATTCCAACCTTTCAACACATCACTACTACATTAGAATTGTTTCTTTCACAATGTAACAACTATGTTTTTACTTCACTTACAGAGTGCACATTGCATTAATTATTGTATGGTCACTGCACACACAATTTCACTCACGTTTAAATTCGCACATAAGCGTAATTTACGCATACGTCTTATTTTGTGAGCAATGACAATACTCGTACATCAGGAAGAGACTCGCTTAAGTTATGTCCGCCAATGTTGACGGGTATCCATCGACGTGTTACAACCAATTTGTTGATCGGTGTGGACTAAGAATTGAAATTTATAGGCAGCTTTTATAAAGGCGTTTTATGGACAAATCCCAATATTGATAAATTGGAAATCGGGACAAACAACATTGTAATGTGTACTCTGTAAGTTAAAGATTTTTGTATTATTAAGTTTATTATGTGGTACTTGTGACTGTTGACATAACTTCAATCATTTATTTTTTTCATTTGAAATTGGCAATTCTGAGTGCTATTACCATACCATTACTTAGCCATTTTGATGCTGGCTTTCTCTGATAGCTTTATTTTGATGGCTTGGCCATGTAAATATTTCTTTTACAAATTGGAATTCAAGATATTTTTTTCTTATATTTCAATGTTATATCCATATAAAACCAATAATAAACTTTTAAACAATTTATTATGAAATCATGTTATAAAAGCAAAACTCAAAAGAAAAAAAAAAATTTCACATTGTAATTTTGTATGTTTCATTTAGTTTTATGTTTATTTTTTTATTGTACATAATGTCATGAATTTTGATTGTTATTAATTTTGCATTTAGATTATTATGTAATGTTTTTTTATTGTATATTTATTTTATAAGATAAAAACATATTTTTTCATTGCGAATTATAATTTTTTGTATGTACTTAATAATATAATTTTTTAGCATATTATTGTGTCCATTATTTTCCGTTACGTAAATATTTAAGGTAGCTTATGACATTTTCTCAATATTATTTTCAGTCACTTTTATTTTTAATTTGTTGATAATTTTAATCAATACAAATTTGTGAATAGTCCCAAAGATGCTATTTTTAATTAAATTCTCCCGTCTTTTTTAAATTTGATTGTTGATCTTTTTTTTTCAATTGTTTTACAAATAACATTGTGTATCTAAAAATTTTGTTTGTTATTTAATCATTTGTTAATCCGACACTCTGTATGAATTGCAAAGGTGCCATTTCATTTAAGATAATTCACGGGTTGGTCTTGCCAGGTGTTAAAAAAAAAAAAACTTTGTTGTTTTGGAAAATAATATTTAAGTGTTTTTTCTCTTTGTAACGTTAACCTTTATTCAATTTATAATTAGTTAAGCGGTGTCATAAAACAGATTCAAAAGACTTAAAATTTATACAAAAAAAAAAAATTAAATTTGTTATCGCAGCAATTTACATAAAATAACTAGTGGAATGTATTATAAGGAGGCTAAGGAATGAAGTATTGTAAGTGCTGTGTCGTGTGATCTTGGTTAACCATTAATTTTGTTTATAATTGGAAAAAAAAAACAGTTGGACGACACCAGTTAACCATTAACTTAATTATACTACTTGTTGTTTGGATATGTAAGTGTAAAAGTAAGGTTAAGTGAATTGCTTCTATAATAGGAACATACTGGATACTGCGCGCGCATACTAGTTACGGCTTACATTTGGACATATCATGATAGGTTCTCTGCTTAGGGCAGTATAATATGAAATGAAATCTTTATTTTAAAAACTGAAGTATATCCATCTGATTGGAATGGAGTTTTTTGTTCTTCCCCTAATAAATAAACATGAAATAATTATTTTTATTCTTATGTATATTATTACGCTAATTTTTATTTTTTATGATAAATGTGCTATTTTGAAATTATACCAACTATTTAGTAAGACTATTAAGTTTTATTCAGTCAATATAATATGTTATACCATTTAATTTAATTTAATAAAAAAAAAAAATTCTCTTGTATTAAAATATTAAAAATCATGCCATGACATCTGGTGATGAATCTGACAAAATTTTTTCCATCAATTGATAAATTACAGTTCATTTATCACACATTTTAATTTATATTGGCACGTAATTTTCGTAGCAACTAACGAAATATTATGTTGGAAAATTCAAGTCTAGTACATTTGTCACACTTTTTATTTGTTTAATATTTCTAGTTAATAATTTACTCTTGATTATAAAAGAAGTATTGATATTCTCACATGAGCCAATTTATGCATAAAATAGCTTGGGATATTTACTTAAAATGGATAATCCGCGTTTGGTTTTTTAAATTTGAGTTTGCTTAATCGAGATTATAATATAACTGTTATGTAATAATATAATCAAATCATTATGATCATGAAACATATAAAATATAAAAACCTTTGGACTTCTCTAATGTACGTATGCCAGATTTTTTAAGAGATTTTAACATTTTCACTATCTTTTCAAATTACACATTGTATCTAATTTTGTTATCAAATATAACAGCTATATTGCATGCATCGTAATGGTATTGTTTGTTCTTAAAATAAAATGTTTGATTACTATATCGATGTGCTTAGGATAATCTGGCATATATAAAAGACAATACCTAGTTTTAGTTAAAATATAGAAATAAGGGAATTAATTCGTAAAATACATAACGGTATGATTGAAATTAAAATATTAAAAAAATATAATTGTTTATATTTATGAATTTTTAACAAACACTTTCGAAGACTCAAATAATTTACCGACCTTGGTAGCCTAGTTGTACAGGCGTGAACTTCAGATCATGAGGTCCCGGGTTTGATTCCCGGTCGGCTCAGTGTTTTTTCACTTGAAATTTTTCAGATTGGACGGGACCGGAAAAACTGGAAAAAATTGCCTCGTGCAATAAGTTCCGCCGGCTTTACTGACACCTTTGTATAGAAAAGTGTTAATTAATTAATTTATTTATTATAATGTCTAATGAATGCACTTTATCTTAAAAAAATATCATCAAAAGTACAGCTGTCTTGTTTTAAATTCATAAATATGAACTT
This sequence comes from Mystacides longicornis, assembly GCA_963576905.1. Classification (NCBI taxonomy): domain Eukaryota; kingdom Metazoa; phylum Arthropoda; class Insecta; order Trichoptera; family Leptoceridae; genus Mystacides; species Mystacides longicornis. The sequence goes on along the minus strand of OY756421.1, from coordinate 5,891,469 downwards.
TCACTGCATTCATTTACCAACAGTAAAATTGTTGAATAAATTATGCCTGTGTTCAAGTTGTGGTCGTTTTTAGGGACGCCTGAATTAGTTGTTAAAGTGAGTGGGCGCATCAGCATAATATTTTGTCCGTGCACTTGATTTGTATGTCCGTAATAATCAGCAGAAATTAAAAAATTACCCTTCTATTTAGTTTTATTTTTTGTTACTATATTCCCATGCAATTGATAAAATTTTTGAATTAACGAATGTAAGTGGAATGTGTGTGCTTGTAAATCATTGTAGGTAAAATACATTATCGTCTTAAATGTTGTTATAAATGTCCATTTCCTTTCTAATAATTATTATTTATTAAGAATAATATGATGATTTTTATCACGATACAGTAAATCTGACTGTTCTTCGAATAATATAATCTAATCAGAGGTTTTCCGATCTCTGGCTAGTCAATTCTCGCGATAAATTTTCTAAAAGAAAAGTCAGATTTATTTTCTTGTCCGCATATTATTAAAAAATTTTAAGCCTTCAATGTTTTCAAAAAGAATATAAATATTTACAAATACTCCATGTCAATATAAAAAATAATTTAAATGAAACTATTCAAGTTAATAAAATGAAATAATTGTTTTATCGTCTTCTATAGTTACATAATATTATAATTCTTTAAAAAAAAAAAATAGACGGAGGTTAAAATTCACAATACTTATTCATTAAACATTCACAAAATCTGTAAGAAATTAATAGCTTTAAATTTGCTATGAATAAATGAAAATTATAACAGTTTTTCTTGTAGATGAGCTTCAGCGTCTTGCGTGACAATTGGCGCCCAATTATTATGACAGATGTTGAGGCTTGATGCCAAAAGTTTAAAGATTCTCCAGTTTGAATATTTATCATCCGTTTTCCTTACAATCCAATTTGGCATTGTCCAACTTTTGCCAAGTTGTAAATACAACAATTTCAGTATTGAAGTGGGTAATATATGTAACTATGGTTGGGTGAAAATAAATGTTTATGAATGTATATCTTTATTAAACTATTTTATCTAAATGTTGAATTTGTATTAAAAAATATTGTATTATGAATGTTAATTATATAAGTATAAACTCTCTCGGTAAGGTTATTATGTAATAATAGCTATTTTTATTTACATTCAATTAAAAATTATAACTAAATGCATTTGACACAGTGCAGTTTTAACTAAATGAATAGAGAAGAGGTGACGTGTTTGTTGATATGCATTCTTTCCTTTCTCTAAATTAAAATAATAATTATAAATTAATAATATATGAATGATAATTATATGATTTGTTCTATCTTTATGAATACCTACATATAATATGATTATAGAATTATCTTATATATTAATGATTCATGAATAATATTTTGCCTATATATAATAATATTATATACATGACATAATGTATTATGTATGTATGTAAACATTACATGAAATGTTAACTAATAAATTAAATTGAAAAATTACATTGCCTTGTAATTTGTTTTATTGTGCCATCTATTGATATTTCCTTAGATTAGTCTTGTAAGAATGGAATAATCTCTTTATTAACCCATCCGAATCACAATCGGTACTACGTACCGACCGAGAGAAATGTGCCGAAATTCACAATCGGTACGTTGTACCAGCCTACATCCGCTTACGAATATGGTCATTTTACTACCTGCTACTGCCATCTATGCAAAACCTAGAGTAATGTTATTGTAGATAAGATTCAAACCTTTTTTTTGAAATATTTTGCTACTTAGAGTTTTATACAAAATAAATCGCATACGAAACGTAAAGAAGGGATAGAAATTTTACCTGCGCGGTTTATATGGGCACCATCTTTGTTGTTGATGTTTGGTTACGCTATGATATTTATGTTATTTTTATCACGTTTTAGTTATTTTGAAATTGTATGATATAAACTGAAATGTAATTTAACATTTGTTGAAGAACTGCAGTGAAGATTATGATCTGTTTCCTGTGTTGATATTATTTTCTCATCAAATCGTTTGGGAGAGTCAAATCAATATTGGTAAAGAAGAAGTTACCTACTCCCGAAAAAAATATAAAATTACAAAACAAAACAATAATGAATATTAAACTCTAAGAAACTCTAATAATGAATATTTTTTCTGCTTAACTTCCAATTTTTATAAAGATTCTCCAACCAATAACTTTGTTTTGACAAAATTAAAATGAACATCTGAGTTGACATTTGGTGAGTACATTTTAAATGGGAATTTAGTGCATAGATTTCTGCATACAAACAAACAAATGAGTTGTCTATGGGTTAACTAATATACTCAGGTTTATTCCAACACCACCTATATGAGAAGGCCTTAGCGCTGGCGGCCATTTTTCCTCTAACGTCACACCCGACCCATGCTATATGATATATATCATAGAGTACAGGTAATTACATACTGGGCCTTAAAATGTGACGTTGCACTCTCAGCGGTAAGGCTTTCTTATATAGGTGGTGTTGGGTTTATTCTAGTTCATTAATATTATATTCTAGTTCATTAATAGTCCGTTATTGAAAAAAAATGCAATTCTGATAATATAAAGAAGGAGTTGATTGATTCCCGGTCCATGGCCATGGTCTTTCAGTTGGTTTTACTTAGCAGTTGGTGTTGAAAGCCATACACACCTCAATTGAAAAGTATCAACATTCGATGTTTTGGGCAGAAGGTGCTTGGTTATGGTCCATTTCAAAATAAAAATGAAAGAGTCTCTTATAGTTCTATCATAAATTTAATATTCAAACATGAACCAGTTATTGGAGACTACCGTATCCCTTCTCAAATGACCTAAGAAAACCTGGGTGCTTCAATATAACAATATTTGGAAGAGGAACGGCAATTCAAAGAAATTACCCAGAACCATAAAGAAAAGCTGACTCCAAAAGCCAAAAGACGGGATAAAGTTGTCAAAAATTATTGTATCTTGTCCTAATTTTGAATAATTTACCAAACTATTTTTCTTTATATGCTTGTACAGGGACAAATCCTACGAATTTGAATATAAGATGAAGTTTTTTCTATTTTTATTATACCCAAAATATTTTCTGAGTGTAGTCTCCGAATACCGGTTTATGTTCGAATATTAAATTTGTGATAGAACTTCAAAAGACTCTTTTATTTTTACTAAACTTAGTGACTTCCCAATAAGATAAGCACTTGTTTACGTAGATAACCTACAATAAATCTTGGTCTGGATAAAAGATTCACACTTCAATGTCTACTATGAAGTTTGTATATTTCTATTAGCTTGTAGGTATTATGAAGTTCTATGGACAGTTTCAAATATTTGCAAATACAGCACATAAACTAGCAAAAGTTGATATGATAAAGACTGAAATTAATAGCCAAATTCCAAATAAATAAGGCTGCAGTTATATCCAGATGCCTCAGAAGTTCATTATGGAGGAATAAACACACAAGGACAGAAAGTAAGATGAAGATCTCTAAAAAATATGTTCGATCAACAGCCAATTATGGAATTGAGGTAAGGGCAGACACTTCTAGAAGAAATCTCGACTTCGAACTTCGGTGAAATGTTGTTCAGAAGGAAATGTTGACATAGCGAGGTGGGGGTGGCAACGCAGGCGATACAGGAATCAACATGTTATAAATAGTAGATATGTCAGAGGACAGATTTACACATATCGCCCTTCAAGGAAACCACGAAGGATGCAGATCCCCAAAGAGGTGGAAAAATAGCTGCCAGTCGGCATCATAGGAGGAATAGACGGCGGCTCAAACAAAACCCCGGAATCTATATAGAAACAGAACATACAATTTTCAATAAACGCAAGAAAGAGATGGAGATAAAGAATTGGAGTGAGCAGAGTATAAAAAATATGGTAGGTAAGTACGTTATGTCATTATTGAGGAGAAATGGGGTAAAAATTGCGGCGAAAACAAACAAGAATCCTCCAAAGAAATGTTAAACAAGCTTTTTCTTCATTCCATCCATCCATCCCTTGAATGATTATCATGGACCCATGTAGCGTGGTCCTTCTCCGCTTCATAGGGTCAACCATTTCATGGGCAATAGTCCCCTTTCTCTCCTCTCCAAAGAATCAAGCTAGTGTGATGTGTCCAAAAGAGCGAAGGTAGCGCAGCTCGCATTCCGTTGATATATGAGAGAGGATGCCGAGCTCGCCGCATATCATTCGACCGGAGTTCAGATCAGTGAAAGTTAGCAGTTGTCTCCAGCACCAGATCTCAAATGTATCAATTCTACCTGTTTCTTGAATCCTTTGAGTCCAGGTTTCAGAGGCATCATGGACGATGCTGAGCACCAGTGATTTGGTCAGCCTCATTTGGTAACCTTTGCAATGTCCCGACTTTTCCATTTATCTTGTCTGAGCGTGTCATGGATGTTTTCTCCATCTGGATGCGTCATACTACTTCTGGGTCAGTGGATACACAAATTGTTGGAATTAATTAGGCATTAATACACAAATTCATTGACCAAGTCAATGATTGTTGTTGGCTGATTAGTGATCAGCATCTGCCAACATGATAATGGCCTTGGTTTTTGTTCGATTGAACGTTTGTGCATGAGTTCCACATGCTGCGCTGCATCAGTTGCTTTAGTTGGTCAGTTGCGGTAGTTGTTAAGCAATTAAGTATTGTTATATTATTGATAGGCTCGCTGCCCCCTAGGGCCCTAGGGGGTTGCTGTCACTGTGTCCTATAGTGGAACTATTGTGACAAGCCTTACATTAGAGCTCATCTCTCAGCCCAGCCTCCTGGAAAAAGTGGAGGCTTTTGTTGGCGTTGAGCTCTTTAATTTCTTCTGGGCACATTAGAAATTTGCCCAGGTTTTTACGTCTGTATTGCATCATTGGTAGGCATTCACAGAGGAGGTGCATGGGGGTCTCTAGTGACTCCCCACACATCCTGCAAATGTCAGAGTCCAGGATCCCGATGGTGCACATGTGCTTGTTAAGCCTACAGTGCCCCGTTAGGGATCTGGTGATGTTGCATAGGTTTATTTTCTGTAAAGACACTAGGGTCCTAAAAGTTTTGCGTTGTAGACATTTCTGCCTTGGAGTGTTTTTGACCCTGGGTTTCATTCCAGAGTTTTATTGAGCGTTCATGGTAAATGTCCGCTAAAGTTTTGCGTATGGTGCTTTGAGGAATACCAAAGAAAGGCTCAGGTCCGCAGAAATTCCTCACAGCTTCGGCCCTTGCAAGTTCGTCGGCCTTCTCATTGCCCTCGATACCTTCGTGGCCCGGTACCCAACGTAGAATTACCCTATTTCTGTTTCTTAGGGTGTTAAGTACATCTTTACAGCTTTGCACAAGGCCAGCAAAGAGGCTCTGCTGTCTGAGTTGATGTAAATTATTTGTCCTGAGTAATTTTTCTGGAGGTTGTACATTGCGCATATTTGAATGGCATAAAACTCAGCTTGGAACACAGAGGGATACCTACCCAGGCTTACTGATGCCTGGTATCGTGGTTTCACTCCATAAATCCCACTACCTGCTCTGAGGCAGTTTTTAGAACCGTCGGTGTACCATAATATGAGCGAGTGATCTTCAAAGACAATTTTGTCGGAATTGCCGTGTCCAGCAATTGAATCGCTTATTTTTAAAAGGGACTCATGTGACAAAAGTATGTTTTCGAGATATGCAAATAAAACCTTCTGGTGTAAAAAAAATGTATGGAAAATTGAAAAATGAATACACAAATGCTTTATTTACATTGATATCCATATATTTATGTAAAAAAAACAATAAAAAATATTTACAAATAATAGGTATTTAAATTTTAATTTTTATGTTATAGGTCCCTTTTAATAATAGGTCGCATGTTTCAGCATCTAAATGTGAGTCATGTTAGAATTTTCAGTGTTAAATCCAAAGGATAATTTTGTTGTTAAATAATTTTTCATAGATGGCGGTGGCATCGCAGAAAATCCGTTCCATACTAACTGTAATATTCTATTTTATAACATTTCTTATCCATTTTTTTTTACTTTTTATTAGTTATTCTGTTATCGGGAGCGGAGAAGAATCCAATAAGCCAAGCATCATAAAAATCTGTCAGCCGAACTCGAGTTATAAGTGTTCGCACTAACGGGTGGGGCAAAAGTACCGCAACCATTTTGATAGCGGGGGTTTTGCCCCACCCTATATAACTACCTAGATGGAGTACTCAGGATATCTTTTCATAGTAAAAAGTGAAGACGCATTGGCCGGCAATTTTGACAATCAATCAATCAAATCTCCCTTTGAACTCCACTTAGGAGCATAGGGAGGCAACAAGAGCTCTCTATTGTGCTCAATCTTGCGCTTATGACCTCCTCCCACACCAAGTCCATTTCCCTCAGCTCTGCCTCGAAGGAACGGAATACGATATTAGAAGGTCTTCACGTCTTCAAGACCCAGGAAAAACAGCGCTCTCCTCGGCCAACTGTCATTCGGCATCCTCAACACATGTCCCAGCCATGCCCATCTCCTCTCCGTAATGGTGGAAGTGATGGGCCCGCGCTGGGTGCGCCGACGTATAGCGTCGTTCGTGATGCGGCTGTACCATCTTATACCCAAAATTCTCCAGAGGCACTTCGTTTCGAATGCAGATACTTTTGTTTTAGTCAGGTGCCAGGACTCTCACCCATACAGAAAAATGGGCAACACACACGCATCAAACAGTTTACATTGCGTCTCGACACTAAACGCCGACGCCTTCCATATCTTGGTCATGTTGTTGAAGGCGCCACTTGACAATAAGGCAGTCAAAACGGAACGTAAACAACAATAAAGAAACTTAAAAATGATCAAATTTCACTTATTTCAAAGTAATAATTATAATAATATAACACTTTTCAAAATCACTCGAGTCCGGGTGGAGGTCTATAATAAAATTAAAAAAAATAGATACAAAGGTGTCAGTATAGGCGATGGAACTTATTGCCTGAGGCAATTTTTTCCAGTCAACCGGTCCCGTCCAATCTGTGATAGAAATTTCGAATTAAAAAAAAAACTTAGAAAAACTCTGACCTGACCGGGAATCGAACCCGGTACCTCGGATCTGAACGCTAGTACAACTAGGCTACCAAGGTCAAAAAAAACGATTTGTTGTAAAAAAAACCACGAGAAAAAAGTAAAATTTATTCAGCTTTTTCATATTATATTTAATATAATATGCCGAACCACGTTCTTTCGGGAACCAAACTGTCATAAGTTGCAATATTTCGGCTTCACTTTTGAATGGAGTCGGGATTTTAGGTTATTCTGCGGTTGAACGGTTGCAAGGACCTAATGACAAAACAATAATGTCATTATTTGGCGGAAAAGTTACCATAGTCAATCTCACAATTTAATATGAAAAAAAACTTGTCTATTATTAAAAGGTACCTATGTCCGCATTATGAGTCCCTTTTAAAAATATATGCGAAACCCCGGCATGCTTTTTTAAGCACAAAGAAGGTGTAATATGGGTACCTTTTAATGCAAAATGATGTGTATTCGTATAATGAACAATTTTGCATTAAAAGTTAAAAATCGTAAAATATGTCAGATAAGTCCCTTTTAAAACTAGGCGATACAATTATGTAGTGTGTTGTCGTCGGCAAATCCTAGATTTGTTATCTTTTCTCCACCTTTGGAAATTCCACCCTCACATCCTTCCAGAGCCCTACATAATGGACTCACCATACTAATAATATGTTAAATGATTTTCGTGATCGATATGCGCACCGGCAAGACACCTCTTTTATGATGAATAGGCTAAGACAAAATATCATTGTCATAAATGCGAACCTGAGATTTGCCATCCAGATATAGGTTCTGTACCTATAGTAATTGTTAGATGATCTTGAACCCCCAATCGCCCAATGTTGAAAGTTTCCAGATTATCTGTTTTTGCAGCCCCTTAGAAATCGGCGAATATTATAATAAGTAGGTCCCAAAAGCGATGCGATCCTTTTATGATGACAAAGAGAAGGAACTGTTCAAGTATATAAATAATAGATGACGAAGAGAAGGAACTGTTCAAGTGTCTAAATAATAGATGACGAGGACTCGAAGACAATGAGTCAGTATTTTATTCAGGTTTTCCACCCAAAAGTAGAATTATTATTATTATATACCTACCCTACCACCTTCCCTGGGAAAGGTTTTTGTTTAAAAAATAACAGTCAATTATTTTCCGTATAGGTATAGCAAGTTCTTTTGCTCCTTATTACTTTCCAAAGCTTAAGATCCTAATTGCATCCCCCCCTCATCTAACAGGTCATAATAATTAGGTTTGTAAAATAAAAAAGAAACTGCTATAACGTGTTTGAATTTAAGCCGTCATTCCCACCTCTAGTCATAATCACTCTCAATGATTTCTCAGAGAATATTCTCCATAATAATTGCATATTAGGTGTTTCTCACACCAAAAAAGCAATATGTTTTATCGAATTGGAAACTATTACTGCTGTGGGTGTGAAATAATGTAACCGAAAAAAAACAATAAAAGACCAAAAAAATATGGAAAAAACGAGGAATTCCATATTTTGGTCACGCGTATCCCATTGTCACTCGTAATGTTTTTTATTCATCGCACCATTACTGCGCCCGGTTTCCCATTAACGCCCAAAAATTATATTTTATCAATTGTCTTTTTTGTTAGGGTGGCCCAATAACATTACGTCAAGGGGTCGTTGAAACAATCTCACCGCCACGCTGCTTGAGAAATCGCTTTTTTATCCAATATTGTTTTTTTTTTATGAAATTAGGTAACTAATAATCCACATAATAATGTAGGCAACTAAATGTGTTTGTTTCTGGTTAGGCGTATCGTGTTTGGATTATAAATATTGTAAAAATTGATAGAAACTAGTCGTTATACCCTCTCGCGGTACCTATATTGAAAACTCTTGTAGAAGTCGCACTTATGCAGTGGGTTGCAGTGGGCAAAAGACGGTGTCTTTTAAAATTATATGACAATGTTTTTTGTTACTACGGAAACAATATTGACAATGTTCTTTAACTGACATATTCACCGCTGTTTATAGTAGCGGCGTATCCGTAGGAAAACAGACCATTAGGACTAACGTAACTAGCTGGCCCGTCAAACATATCAGCAAGCAATGGCAAGCACACCTAATAACGATTCGTTACGATTGTGTAACTTCAAACTCGATAGATGGCGGTAATATAGTAGAACATAAGTCACATATGAAGTATGCTCTGTTATTTTTACATAATAAGTATTTCGCCAGAGGCGATTTTTTCCGTCAAGCAGTCCCGTCCAATCTGACAAACCAACCCCGAGTAGATTTTTCAAGGGAAAAGACAGTTTGAAAACTCTGACCTGACCAGGAATCGAACCCGGGATCTCTGTATCTGGCACGATGCCTTTACCACACTATAGCCTATAAAGATCTTCTTATAATAATAACACATTATTTCGTTCCAGTATTGTTTCGAATAATGCGGAGTAGGTAGGTAGCTACTCTTCACCAAAGATATTTACAAAAGATTTCCGCGCCCTAAAAGGGTATACGCGTAATTATCATAATGATTCAGTTCACACTCTCCCAACAGCTCATTGTTGCCTTAACCCTTTCAACACCACAGACCGTGACTAAACTGTACAACTGTGATTTTACGCTAGGTACCCCACCACTATTATTGTCAGATTAATAAAAAAAAACAGTTGACAATCACTATCGAGAGTCAAGTGTTTTGTTTAGTTTTGTTGTTTGATAAATAACCTCTCTTGTCATTGTTGTGCCTCGCACATGTCCTTTTTTAGTTTACCCAAATAAATAACAGGCACCATACTGGTTAATTAACTCTTTTCACGCTCCACATGTATGTATTTTGATACATTTGTTTTGGTTAAAATATGTTATACCTAAATCAATTTTTCACACTTGATGATTTTTAACTGGTTTGTGTTTTGAAATTTTTATTTAAATTTGTCGATACAAATAAAGCTTGATATACCTTCTATACCGGAGAGAGACATTTAAACAGACCAATCAAAAGATGATTGAAAAATCGCATCCCAGGAACAGGAAGACAAGGCACACAGGGAGAATGAAGAAGAATTTAAGGACCATCAGTGTTCACGGACTTTATAATATCGATACCTGTTTATACATTTAGCGTAAGCGACGCTAATAATGTTCTCCGTCGGTGTATCTGACTGCCGTGTATATTCAAATTATTACATAAGTTACAGCAATAATAGTAATTTGAAAAGTGTGCGATATAATTACTGTCGGTTACGATAATTTAAAAAAAAATCATTCGTATTTCATTTTTTTCTTACAACAACCGCATTTCATTTTATTCATGGTGAAGTGTGTGTCTATTTTTACTTGTCCACTCAAAGAGATTTCTAATAAATTTAAAAAATACTTAAAACTAATAAAAAAATAATGGGTTCAGAAAATTTATAGTTCGCGACATAAGTACCAGAAAGCATGCTTATTTAAATAATATAACGCTCAATAACTTATCGATTCACTATATTTTTATTTATTTTTTTACCCATCACGCCGTGTTCCGGAAGGGGTAGGCAGAGAGCTTCTTGCGTTGAGTTGGAACGTGAATTTGAGAATAGCAGTCAATGACTGGTTACGTTAAAATAGGTTAAAATATTAAAAATAAAAAATCGCGCTAAAATATTAAAAATAAAAAATCGTGCGTCACTAACCGCTACCGACAAACGTCACATTTTATGAGTTTAACAGCAGTCACGTGGTACTTGTTGGATCCATGCGCAGTAGCACATTATTTCTCTAGTATTATTTCTTCTCAATTACCGTGTGCCCTAACTGAAAAGCGTTCGCGCGTCCGCGCTACGAGTTTCATAATATAATAAAACGCGGACGGATCATTCAAATTGAGAACATTGTATGATCGCTCAGCGTATGGTCGCGCGATCACTTTTCAGTAAGAACAGGGCCTTAGAAACAGCAGTGTAGAAGATGGTCAAATGTCTTAGTTTCAAATTTAAAATTAAGCCTTAAAAATCTACCATAATCAATCAAGGGGAGAGCCTACCCTTTTTTCTATAAAAAAAGTATTTATTTTAATAGGTAGATACTTGTAATATTTCTTCTCTAAAATTAAGTGATCAATGGATGCTTTCTATATAAAATTGAAAGACATATTTTGTTTTAAATGTGTTGAAACCTTAAAGATTTGTTTTTGAATTTGTATGGCTTTGGTTGTGTCTCACTCTAATTCATTTTAAGTAGGTACCTACTTAGTGGATAAACTTGCAGCCAGATTCACGTACCCAAATACATATACTACTGACCTCTGTGTAAAACCGCTGAAAGTTCTTTGGCAAGGCTTTTAGGTGTAGCGCCATCTATGCACAATGGTGAAAAGCTTATCCTTAGAAGAATGATTAATATACAGCGCCATCTGTGCGGCGGCCTAAAAAGCTGGTAGTAAACCAGTAGGAGAACACTAGTACAAAACGCCATCTGTGGAAACTGCGTCTCCTAGATTGTCTATGATACGCATTATGATTTTTTACCTAATTATCAATTAGCTGAAACACCTTTTTTTGGTGGTGTCTCGTGCGATTATAAAAGCATTGTAAAACCAAGGCACCAGCCTCTTTGTCTCTTGACAGCGTCGATTAAACAAGTGCAGTTCATTAACCAGTGCGTCTCATTTGCTACCCATCCAGAGGACAGTCGTCCACTTAGTTATTTCACAAAATTTTGTTAAAGACGTTAGGCTATTTTTATGAGTTCGCGGCCTCATGGGCCAGATCCTTTGGGCCGGGGGACGGTGGACGGCATTTTGACAGTCCAGCCACCCTATAGAGTATATAGCTACTGACACTAGTGCACTGATCACAATTAGATAAGTATTTAATTTTGACCCGTTGGGGTCTTGTTAGTTGCAGTATAAGAAATCATAAATAATAATAATAAAATGTATTACCTACCTAATAAAACATGTAAATAGATACTTAGTAGGTAATAATAATGTGATAAAACACAAACGGTAGGTAGGTATTGATTAAAGCAAGTGCAACCAATTTTACCCCCGGGCAAGAATATCTCGGTATGACATAAGTCATAAATGATAAATTTAATGAATTGCATATTAAGTTATTATAATGTCAGATGGGTAGGCATGCGTTCATTGTGTTCCTCTATGTCTACCCTCAACCGAATAACCAGGTATAGACAATTTCAAACCGTAACGAGAACTGCATTTGTATTGAGTACAGGGTGACCACGATACAAAATACATACTTATATATCTTTATTGCGTGGCGTACTACTCACAGAGTCGCCCATTTTTATGAAGGATGGTCACCTATAAAAAATGGACGTGCTCTCCCTTCGACGTTCTGAACCAAACTGGCACGCATACAACTTAGAAAATCACAAATCCCGACGCAGCAGGTAGCTACCACTACATATTATATACAATTGTGTGTACGTATAGGATCAAACCCCACCAATACAAATGTGATTCGCTAACAGTTTTGAAACGATGTATACCTATCATCTAGTAAAGTTGGGGACGCATATGGGCGACATTCGTCACAAAGTTGAGTCGAAGTCTAGCTCTAGAGTGTACGTATATAACGTATTTCCCGCTCTATCTAACGTCGCTGTTGACGTTTTTTGTAGGTACACTTGGTCGGTTTATTCAAAACATCAAAACACTCTAGAAGTATATATCTAGGTACTCTTGCTAGAAAACAGCTCTGTAGTGTAAGTGTTTTTTTGTTGCTAGTGTTTTTATGAAATGGCTTCAAATATTTTGACAGATCAAGACATAAAGAATTGCAATACAATCCAGATTCTTTTCGTGAACTTACCGTAAATTATTTTAGTAGAGATAATAAATTACTAAAATAGGTAGGTACCTACATAATGATTTTAATGTCGATCGTAAAAAAAACAATTCAGAATCGCTGTACAGGATGCATGGTACGAAAAATATATTGAAGTAGGTAGGTAGGTACGTAAAGTGTTTCTCTGAATTCACGGAAAGTGGAATCTGTTATATAAAAATGGAACGCTAATTTGCGCGGTCATCGTATGGGTAAGAACACGTTGAAAACCGATTACGATCCGCGCCGACCAGCTCAAAGATTGTTGTCTATGGTTTCCATGCATTTAAATGACGAAGCGTTAAATTGTCGACGAATCCTGTTTGACGTTTAAACTGTGCGTGACAAATTGGCGGCAAAATTCAAAATAATGCTGTGGATCTTGACCAATCTTGACACTCGTCATTTATTTCTTTCACGCCAAGAGGGCTTTTTAAAGAAAAATAATCATATTATGGAGATAAAAAATGAAAAGGATTTGACACTGGTATGGGATATGGGACACTTATTGATATCATACTTAAGTTACCTCTCCAAAACACGAGTTCTTACTCACATTGGAGGGCAATCATTTAATGATTTGTATTGCCTTATTTTTTGTAAATGAAAAAAAAACAATACAGTGCATTGCGTTATGTTAAGTCAATAGTTTCGATTAGTCTTATAATTAAAATATGTAATGTTATGGGTATATTATTGTTTCCCATAACATTAATGTCCATTTTTTTAATATATATATTTTTTTCAAACAAATGAATCTGTGCTCAGTCAAAGTGAACACAAATACACTCTGATTCTTTCACAGTAAGCTACTTAAAGCTTGTGTTGTAATATGATTCCATACTTTAGCTCTCTTATGAAGTTGGATTTTATGGTGTCCATTGCTATAGGTATATATACTTGAATAGTTCAGCCGGAATGTTCCTTGTCATTTTCCATTCTTAAGACTTTTTAAAGCAGCTTTAATATCTTAATTAAATTAAAAACTTTTTGAATAAAAAGCTGCAATAGGTTAAAATGATGTGCTGAATCTCGGTAGCAAACATGATGAAAATAATCCAAACAAAATAGGTAGACAGGGTTAGAGCCCAAATCTTGACACTCACTCATGTGCGTGACAGCACCAATGTTCCAAATGCGGTTTTCAAAAGGGATGGCCTTAGCTCGATCATCTTTTGAAGAAATGTTCCCATTTATTGTAAAAATAATTTGAACAGATGTTTACGAGAGTTTCATGTAGTTTTTTAAGCTGGCTCTAGATATGGGTATGTTAACTGTGCTTGTGGTTTGCCAAGTTATCTGAATATCAAAGTTAACAACCAAACGCCTCAGACGACAGATCAAAACTGATCAGTGATCATAGAGTAGGTATAATATAATAATACTACTTTTCAAACTGATTTACCGTCGTGGTTCTATGTTCACTTCACTGTATTCAAACACCTGCGCATACGCACAGCAGAAGGATTCGTCGACAATTTAACGCTTCGTTTTAAATGGGCGTGTCGGAAAGCGGGTTCCTGCTTTTTCTGTGGGTTTCCCCATTCAAATGCATAGTAACATTCTTTGCGCCGGTTGGCGCTAGTCAGAATCGGCATTCTACGTGTTTCTTACCCTATGAGAACAGCTGAACTTAATCGCCCATTTTTTTGTCGTGTTTGCTTTTGTCTGAAGGGTCTTATGAAAGAAAAAGTTGCACGGAATAAAAATAAAACTTCCATTATACATTTTTTCTAATTTTGAAATTAAATCAGGCGTTTAACAGGAATCAGTTGTTTGATAAATGATACGATTCACGGAATGCTAATAGAAAATAATATAATGATATGTTTTATAACAGATGCATCGGTTACAGTACCTAGTTAAAAAGGTATTAATGAATGTATCATTATACTAATTCATATTCAATAATATAAGGACCACGTCGTCGTCTGTGTTAAATAACTTTAAACTGAAATCAACTTAAATTTATACATAAAATCTCGAACATATTATTTAAGTTTGTATGTTTCTATCGTATCTGCCTTTGTCTCTATTTTCATATTTATGAAGATAGCGACACTTTCAAGAGTTATCGTCAAAAATCTTTTGTAGAGGAAGTGCAGCATATTTGGAATACCGTGTTTTCTATATTATAATACCTACAATGTATAAGCTAAAGCGTCAAGGACCCTATAGCCAGTGACAAGTCGCGACAAGTCGTCAGTTGATAGTTTGCTGAGCTCTAGCAACATTGCATAACCTATTTTTGAAAGCTTTTTTATAAAAATTCTATTCGTTGTAATCATTGATTTAAATGTATGTAAATTTTATCTTATTAACTGAAACTATTTAGGAATCTTATTTGTGCATGATAAAAGTGTCAGGTATTTTGTGTGAAACTTAATATTTAAATAGGTACTTACATGGATGAGTATATTTTTCTGTATTTTGCTTTCGACAATAAATATTAGGTAGGTATTAATTTATTGATAGGTAACTACATTAGTTTGTTTTTCTATTTGGTAAAAAGTAAATCGTATTCAAAATATGCTGCACTTTCTCTATATTGCTTAATGTATTTTGTAAATCATACGAAATGCTACGCGTATTTCGCACGGAAGCATTCAAACCTTTAAATTTATGATACATCTACCTATGTTCGGGTCTGTAATGACAAAAAGATACAAAGCGCTTTATTGTGCAGCATTCAGAACGGGAGGGGAGAGAAGTTGAATGGGTAGAAAGGTGCACTGATGTATCATGTTGTTGATTATTGAATTTACCCCACGGCGTGGTGGGCGCCTACCCTAATTATCTACATACGTAGGTTTTCAAAGGGAATTATGAATATCATTATTTTATGCTGATATTTGTAATTGTTTTAGGGATGGTTTTGTAAAAGTAATGAATTAATAAATTGTATTTTTTTTTCATTCACAAGGTATTTATTTATTCATTTACAGTCACATTGTAGTTATTGTCATTTACAAAATAAGATAGCATTCAATACAACACAATTATTAAAAAAAAAACAAGGTGCCTCATAACTATCTTTATCGGTATCTTTTGCAATTGTTTTTTTTTTATGAATTTTATTGAAATTGACTTAGTAAAGCGGTTTGATGCTGTGTTAAAACGCATATAGTTTAGCATATGTATTAAGGGCTGATTATAAACGACAGACCGTAAGTTATAATATAATAGTATTTTATCGTTGATTACTTAACTATTGATCCAAATAAAAACATTGGATTTGGACAGCAAACTCGGTCGAATATATTATTATTTTATGCATGGTTTTGCAAATTTTCCATAGTGTACCGTCGACATTTCTCAATAACTTGACTAATTGTTCTTTTATTTCTGCATTTGACGAATCTGAGTACCCGAATGAAGGTCAATGGACAATAAATAAAATAAAAAATTAATAGGTACCTACTCCAAATCACAGAAGAAGAAATTGCCCAATAAAATTGCTACAAAAAAAAACCAGAGAATTTCCAAATTATCAGTTCACGAATGGCGAAATAGGGTATACCTATTTCGCTGGCCGCACCACCATTGAAAAACAATTATAATAGTTTATATGAATAGTATGTTCAAATTTCTAAATAAACGATGTTCTCGTTGTAATAAAATACCTAAATAATATTAAACAAAGACAGAATGTTTGCAGGGTTGAGTGAAACAATGCTAAAAATAAACATGAAAATCTCACTCACCAAAATGATAAATCACGATGTTCGTACGTAAAATTTATATTACCTTAGGGCGGGAACAGCCCCTTACTTATCTCCGCCTAAATAGGAAACCAATCCTCTGATTGGTCGGTTGTAAAGGGGTTGGATCGCTCTCATTGGCTGAAGAGTCGCTACGTCATTTCAGCTACGCCAATGCTACGAGCGGGTGTCCATCCCCATTAAATGGTTCCTGATTCAAAAATTTTCGCTGTCAGTTTGACAGTTGCACTTGTGACGGGATCGGGTCTTTATAAAATACACTTAGCGCGATTCTCTGATTGTTGTTTTTTTTTGCAAGCTTCAAAACTTTTAAAAAGAAAAATAAACAAATGGTTTTCAGAAAATCATTGTGTTACATAACTTAGTGACATAAAAACCTGTGTTTTGGTTTTATTAATCGACTCTTTGTGCCTGGTATTTTCATTATAATGTGTTACTAAAGTTCCAAGAAAAATTTAAGGTGAGCTACTTTTATTCAAAACTTTGTTTATGGGAAAAGATTGTCGAGTTTTCAAAAATCAAGTGAATACCTACTAGCATGACTACCTACTAATATTTGAGTTCATTTGATATTCAGATTTCCTCAATATTTATTTTAACTAATTACCAAATAATGAATCTGAGACACTGGACTTATTTTAACTAATTACCAAATAATGAATCTGAGATACTGGACTACTGTTTCTTTCGGATTTTATGATGACTAAAATCCATAATAGATAACCATGTTGCATTTATCATTTGCACTCCACTTAAATATTTAGTAAAAGATTGTGGGATAATAGCAAATGTTTTAATAATCATAATTAAATGGAAATTATGGAGTAAGTTAGTGATTTTGAGATAAGTAAGTACCTACGTACATGTTTAGAAATTGGTGGATAGCTACCTACATTTATGTACTTCATGATATGCATTTTTTTTCAAATTTAAATATTTTTATTGAGAGAATAAAAAACGCTCAAAATACATATTATACACAATAATATCTGCACAAATCACCCTCTATGGGTGGAATGCCTAATTAATTATAAAAAAATACACAATAATAATATACATTTTTTTTCATATATATATATATAGGTATATTTTACCCCCAAAATTAAGCAGAGCTCGTGCTTTGGGTGATAATCTGGTTGTAGGTATTTATTTATTTAATAAGTTTCTTTAAACAAGAGAAAATACAATAATAGCAACATACAATAAACAAGCATTACAAAAGAAACATGCAAACAAAAAGATCAATTGCAATGATAATAATAATAACAAAAGCATCAGAGACGGTAAAAAGGAAAAACATTCAAAATTGAGATACATACACTCAAGCCAGAATAATATACATCTTGAATATAACTCGTTTGTTAATTTAAGAAATTCTAAAGTGATGAATTTGGACAAAATTTGAATTTTTTTCACGCACTTTGATTGCATTAGGTACTTATAATAACCCAAGCATCGAAAAGAATGTATTAAAAAGTAATTAAATACAAGTGATAGAGGTTGCATAAAACTTACCTTTTGACGGCCATAGGACTTCCTAGACTTCTTGACGTTATCTCCTTCGTATAGAATGTGTTATCTCGAAACTTGACAAACGGGCTGTGCTAATAAAAGACCAAAATTTATCTATGAAAATGCCTTTTTCATATTTTTTCATAGGGTCACTTTTTTCAAATAGGTAAGTCTCATTTTAAAGCCAGAAAGTTTAACTAACTAAATAAATAAAAGAAATTATTATGATATCAAACGATAACACTTAGTATGAAAAATAATATTAAATAAAAATTTGTGACATATATTTGTAACTTTCTAACTTTTATCAAATAAGGTCGTTCATGAACCTAAACTTTTTTCTATATACATATGTTTTATTAAATATCATTATTTTTCTAAAAATTATCTCACAAACAGTTTTGGATTTGTCTCTTCTTGTTGTCTTGCCATGATAACGTGGCAACATTGAGACTTTCCGTCCCTTTTACCGAACATCCCATGAAACAAATACAATTTTCCGTGAACTTCAACATCCATTCGTGATTGATGTGTTGCCATAAGTAGAAAAAAATTTATATGTAGGTAAATAATCTTGCACTATAAATCAGAACAGGTTTTGTTGGTCTCAGGCATCAAAAATTGAAGGACTGAGTGGCAGTGGCGTAACTATACCATCTGGGGCCAATGACATAGCCCTCCTCCCCCCAAATAAAAATCATCACAATGACTCCCCCCCCCCTCGAAGAAAGTACTTTTTTTGTTGACAAATAAGGGAATTCCTCGACCATCAGTAGCTTGCATGCACCACCAACGTACCACAAAAAAAATCAAGGGGTGCTTCTTAATAAACTCCCCAAAGAATTTGAAGCAGCAGCATTATTTTAGCTTTTTGATCATTTTACATCGATATAAATACCAAAAACTGATCACCCAATATGGAAAAAGAAAACATTTTATATACCTACTTAAAATCCTTTACTTACAAGTACTTTTTTGGTTAAAATCCTTTGGATTAGCATAAGCTTTGAAGTGTGAAACATATCTCAAAAGTACCTACTTATTTGTGTCTACTTTGAGTGAGCCCAGATTCAACGTTGCAGCATTTACATTTTTTATTTTCTTCTTCTTGAATAAGTGTCCAGTCAGGTACCTCCGACATTGGCTATCACTCGGGCAAAGGCCTCCCTGACTCTAGCTGCACGAATTAGTTCTCCGACGGTTTGTATACCAGTCCAGCCCTTATATTGCCGACACGACATGACATTTGTCTTCTATCCACACCACGTCGATGATTAGCTGCAGAAGAGAGTATATATTTAACCCCTTCGAGTAG
This sequence comes from Mystacides longicornis, assembly GCA_963576905.1. NCBI lineage: Eukaryota > Metazoa > Arthropoda > Insecta > Trichoptera > Leptoceridae > Mystacides > Mystacides longicornis. The sequence goes on along the minus strand of OY756421.1, from coordinate 5,872,088 downwards.
GTCAAGATAAGAGTTCTTGGGATCATTCTCTCTTCTCTCTCTCCTTCAGCCCTCTCTGGTCCACTGCTGGACATAGGCCATTTCGATTTTCTTTCATTCCTCTCTGTCGTTTGCCAATTTCATCCACTTTTTTCCACCCACAGCTGCAATGTCATCGGCCCATCTCTTCTGAGACCTGCCGACGCTTCTCCGATTCTCCCATGGTCTCCATTTTAGCACTTCTTTGAGTCCATCTGTCATCGTCCTGTCTTGCCACATGACCCGCCCATTGCCACTTTAAGACTAGCAACCCGATCCATGACATCAGTTAATTTTGTTCGGCGTCTGAGTTCTTCGTTTCTTATTTTATCTCGAAGACTGACGCCGAGAATACTTCTCTCCATGGATCCTATTTTGTCTATTTTGTTGGACGCCTCGTGAAGCTCTATGATCATGTTATTTAGTTCCTCAATATCTTCACTTATAACAACAATATCATCAGCGAATCTCAGATGGCTTATGCCATCTATTTTAACACCTCTGTTTTCTAAAAAAACTTCTTCCAAGGCTAAGGTGAATAATTTTGGCGAGATTGTATCGCGGGATTGATTGTCACCAATTCTCTATCAATATTTGGTCAATTTAGGACTTTTGCATTGTTGACCATATCCGTCCAAGGGATACGCAACACTATTCAATGCAATCACATATCAAAGCCTTCTGTTTTATTGATCGGATTCACCTTGAGCATCTACGTTTCAGCTCACATGTCCCTAACGATCGAACATTTTTTTGCCTTAACTTGAAATACCTATGCTTACCGTTGCAAAATAATGTTCTCATGGTGTTAAATATTTTATGAACCATATCTACTCTACAGCAATTTTCTGGATTTACATATTGTAATCATGTCATCACGAACGTTGCAACCATTACTGACTATATTCTCACTCGCCATGAATATATAGAACTAGCAGCAAAACCTGTCGGATGACACTCATACAAAGATATAAATCAGTTTTATCAGCGATCTTCGATGTTTTGGGCAAACGGTGCATTGTGATAGTCCATCTATAATATAAAAGAAAGAAGGGTTAGTGCGAACACTTATAACTCGAAATCGGCTGAACAGATTTTTATTATGTTTGGTTTATTGGATTCTTCTCCGCTGCGGATAACAGAATAATCATTAAAAGATCGAAAAATGGATATCAAATAGGTAATTTAATATTAAAGTAGGTAGGTAAGTAATTATGGAACTAAATTTGGCCGTGGGGTTGCCGGCGAAGAATAGCACCTCTGCTCTTTTTTCGAGCATCCTGTAAGAGGCAGAAATCGAAAAATCAGATCGAGACCGTGAGGTCAACTGGTCAGAAAAGGCACAATGAGCCTCGGACGCCTTCAAAGCGCAATTGAGAGCTCTTGATGCCTCCCTATGCTCCTGAGTGGGGCTTAGGGCCCCGCAGTGCTGGTTGGTTTGGGGGTAATTCGCGGCGGGCTTGATTTTTCCGGGGCCGGCTTTATGTATCAAAAATATTTCGCATAGTTGGATTGGTTTTGTCATATTAATTATGTATAAATAATAAGAAAATACCAAGTTACGAACGAACTTAACCGATTACACTCTATAGTAGTGTACACTGTACAGATATTCTCTTAATAAGTAATCCAAAATTATCGCTCCGGATTATGCGGCGAGTAAACTAATTTACTATAATTTTTGGGGGTGACATATCAGTCGCTATAGCTATGATTGAATATTATATTATTTGTTGCAATAATTAATATAATTTTATATTATAGTGCAGCCCAGTATCGTAGCCAGCAATACATTTCAAGGGGGGAGGGATCGAGAATCCCCCTTACCAAGTCATCTGTATTTTTTGCAACTTATGATATTCATTTTCGACAGGCATAAAAATAATTATTACAAAAATAAAACGCATAATTTTATAGCAAAATTTAATTTTGTATCTACATATCTATAGATAAAATACTGTTCTTCGATCACAGTTTTTGCATGGCAAATTAGGCCACAAAACATAAAATCTTTCTTATCAGCACTAGATTTTTTTCCGAAAAGTTACTTATGTATAAAATAATGATAAGTTCTCGGCTAAGGGATTTCGGGAGGCAGGGGGGGGGGTAAGTTCCGGCCTTGATGAAGCTTAGTGTAACTAACTTTCTTTTTTAATACAAGTTATGTAGGTTGTAAGATTAACAGAACTTTTTTTCATAGTTAGATCACAGGACAACGTCTGTCGGGAAAAATAGTTTAAAAATAAATGTTGCCTTCCTTAAATTAATTGTGAACTAAAAAATAAGGGGAGGGGTTTGGCTTTATAAACATACCTAGTAAGGTATATACTCTATGTCAAATGTTCCAAAGCCTAAATATATTGGCTCAGTATCGAAAAAAGTGGTAGTACAAGAAAGAAGCAGACAAGAACATACCTTTAGAAAAATTGCCCTATTTTCTCTTATTTCTACTTTGTGTTCCTTAAGCTCTATGTTTCTGCCATATTTTTTGGATGAATTCGTCCCTAGGGATTGCAGCCGATCTGGTAGAGATCCAGGGAGGGATCGACGCCGGCATCTCCCGACGGTTTTTTGGCGAGAGACCTGTTACATATAGGTATATATATATTTCCTGTCTCCTTTTATTATTAAATCAAGGCGATCGACGCGCCCATTCAAACTTATAAAAAAAAACTTTAGGTAGGTAAGTACCTACATACATACCTATGTACCTATATATTTTTTATTTCCGAAAACATTTTTTTTTACAATAATGTGTAGGTTGTACCTAGGTAGTTAATTATAAAGAAGTAAATAATAATTGATTCAAGGGTCTACTTTTTAGGATGTTCCGGGTTCGATTTCTGCTCGAATCAGAAAATTCTTGTTATTTTATCACATGAAATTTTTACTTCAGGTTGGCGTCATATCTCATTTAGACGAGACTATTTTGTTAGTAAAACTTCTTCTTTAGCCATGTCCACTCCCTAGTTGGAGCATATGGACTCCACAAGTCCGCACCCCAGTCAACACCAACGGCCTGAAGGTCAGCTTCGTAGAGCCGAGTAAAACTTAATACGAAGAAATCATGTGAATCAGTAATAGTATTTTTGGATCATCTGCAACCAAAAATGTTTCAACACTCATGCGTAGCGGATAAATGAAGGTTATTGTTAGTAATGAAAATTGACATAGGTATTATTATTCTTTATATTTTCTTAGTTTATAATAACCTACTGATCACAAAAAAACATCTTTTTAGGAACAAAACTCTCCATAAGTTCAAAACCATTACCTTAACTGTAAGTTCCTACGTCAGTACAAAAGTCGGCGACGAAAACGCTAGGACAAGTTCACTCAGTTTTGTGCAAATTTACTATGACCAATGTCTTATTTTGTTTGTATTAAAATTTACAAACGATTCATATTTTGCGCGCAAAGGTTCGATTCATCAATTTGAATTTACACAAAATCAACCAATTGAACTGAAACTGATGAATGAAATTAAAGATACATTTTTTTTCACATTCAAACTAGGAGCGATGGATAGGTAATGTTATTAAGGACCAAATCCACAACTGTTGATGAAATTCCCAAAGGAGTTTGAATAAAAAATGTGCAACGAAATTTAACATCGTGTTGTGATTCCAACTGTCCCGGTACAGCGTGTAATGGTGTTCCCCAGGGAGCAGTGTCGGTACCCAATCGATTCACCCTACTATCGCGAATCAAAGCACACGAGCAGAATTTTGAAGGTTTGGAACCAACAGTTTAATGAATGATATGATAACCTGAGAGATAAACTGAGAAATGCAACAATGCCTACGGCAGAAAACAATAAGAGGAACGAATATTGCTCGCAAATGGCAGGGTGTTAGAGATCACGAGATTAGTTATCGAAATGTTCCTTGGCGATGGAGGGATGAACTTGTCAAAAATGTTATAGTCAACTGGACAAAAAGAGCTTAAATATAGAGCGGCGTATAAGGAGATAGACAAGGCCTTCGTCTAGGACAAAATTAGATCGATAAAAAGAAGTGGAAAAACAGGGAAGATAGTATAAAAGCCTGATAATCATAGATGCAATCTTTAAATAGACGAGAGCATCACATATTTCCAAATTTAATGTCTGACTTGGTTAAAGACAGACCAAATAAGGCATATAAAAGTTTTGATGGGAATTAAAAAATTCCTCCAGAATGCCAATAGTTATTCGGCTTCTTGATATTACTTAAGTCAACCTAATCTATAGGTATGTATATTAATACGTGAAGAAATAACTTTGTGACTATTTTTTACGAAAATTGCGCGGACGGAGGAGTATAAAATTTTGCACATTTATAGTTTGTTATAGAGAAGGGGTGGCGAATGCTAATATTTTCTTAAAATTATGCATACAAATGGATTAAATCAACAATAGAAACACTACGCACACTACTGTAATGTTTGTATTTCATACTCACACACACTTCGATGAATTTGACATTATTTGACACAGATCTTTTGTTTATCTGTGCTCTAATTGAGAATAGATTATTTTTTGTATTAAATAACCATAGAAAAAACTTTGAACATATCAACATTTCATATTTGACTTATCCATGTGATTATTTTTGACTTGGCTGGCAGAGATCCTTCGGGATAAGTCCGCCCTTCAAACTGCCAAAACTACTGTCGCCACACTGTACTTTGAAACAATAAAGCTATATTATTTTATTTATTATTGAATTGTGAAACAGCGCTCGCTCAGTCTTTGACAACGGAACCTCGAAAATGTTCAAATTTATGATTTAAATAAGTTATGGCCGAATTTCGAGCACTGGTCGACCACTAGTAATTATTATAGGCCTGCATAGATTTGTAGCGCATAGAGTCGTTCATGTTCGAGATTAAAACATTCACAATGGGTATTTTTATAATTATTTCTGACTTTTATTGCAAGTTTATGTATACACAGTTTTTTATTTCTAAGAACTCGGTTTCTGGACAGCTATAGGCAACTTTCGTTGGTTAGTTGGCAAGTCTTTATTATTAGAGTTTAGGTTTATTTAACGCGGTTTAGCATTATTAACCGCCTTATTGTCTTAAATGTCATTAGATTGTGTTAAATACCAGTTTGTAAATGTAGCTAAATGCCAGGTAACGCTCTAGAGAATATCGGTTCGATGGGACCAAGAAGGCGCGGCGTCCGGGAATTCGAAGCTCGTCTGAAAATAAGACGGTACCTACCTAAAGGCCTACTGGTGTATAGAATATTAGATATTTCCTACTGGCCTACTGGTGTATAGAAGATTAGATATTCCCTACTGGCCTACTGGTGTATAGAAGATTAGATATTTCCTACTGGCCTACTGGTGTATAGAAGATTAGATATTTCCTACTGGCCTTCTGGTGTATAGAAGATTAGATATTTCTTACTGGCCTACTGGTGTATAGAAGATTAGATATTTCCGTTGATTTCTACAATAAAAAAGATATTTAATGCTGTTGATATATTCATTTCAAAGCAAGATTTGACTAGTGATAAACATTTTTTTAGAATTAGCTACGTACATTAGTAGTTTTAGATTGCATTTTGAATTCAATTTCATCAATAGGTTTTTATTGCACATTCTATTCGATACTCACATCCATAAACTCTTCAAAAATCTATAATTTCATGCTGATCATAAATAATATTTAGGTATATCATCTTATTGTCCCGTTGTGGTTCGCTGCTGGGCCCGGGCCACTTGGCCTCTTATTCGACCGCCTCTGTACTGCACCCTCCTCATCCATCTTTGTACGATCGCTCTCATCCCTCCCTCTTGCTGGTGGTCTGCCTTCTCCTCAACTTCCTGCTCTAGGCTGCTTTTAGAAAATACTGCGGGTTTCGCGACTATCGTCTCTACAATACAGGTTCTCGGCCCACCTTCATTTTAATGCAGTTGTTGTTTTTACATTTTCAGCACCTTCTTTTTGTCTTCGTATATTGTCATTTTGCTGCAATTTTATAATCAACATTGCCAGCTACATGGCTCTCTCTATATAAAGTCAGTTTACACTTCTATTAAAAATAATGTAGTGTTATTAAGTGTCTTCGTTCAGTTCAATGTTTTTTTTTTATTCGCCACCAGGAGCAGCAGTGACGAACAGGATCCACGCTCCTTCACTTGCGGTATATATGCGGATCATAATATAACCCACTTCTATCACTGTTAAGAACACCAGGGGGTTTCTCTTGGAACTCAATCCCGTACTCAATGTCGACCGTCAATACTTTTAATACCTACTACAAATACTTGTAGGTACAAATCCTTATTTATACATTTTTTTTCGTAAAGCAATACATACTTTCATACATTCTCCCTTTTAGGGACCACCCGCACACCGCAATCCAGCCCGGAGAAGACCAATCCGCAGCAAATCCGACCCGCACGAAACCGACCTAAGCCCCACTCGGGAGCATAGGGAGGCATCAAGAGCTCTCCATTGCGCTCGAGGCTCATTGTGCCTTTTCTGACCGGTTGAGATTTAAACACGTGAGATGGTCAACCTCACGGTCCCGCTCTGATTTTTCGATTTCCTGCCTCTTACAGGATGTTCGAAAAAACAGCAAAAAGAGCAGAGGTGCTATTCTCAGCCGGCAACCTCACGGCATTACCGGATTAAAAATAGATCTACGTGATACTATTTTTATGCTTAGCAACCAAAATCTAAGTGTTATAATGACATCGTTATTAATGCAGAGCAGCTCTACTGTACTTCACTCGCAACTCACAGTTGTTATCCACATGTGTTTACTACAAAGAGTTCTATATTTACTAAAATAATTATAGTTACTTCACACCGGCACTAGCTACATACTTCGCAAAGTGGAAACGACCCGTTACTCTGGTAGTTGATAAATAGTTTGCTAGGCTAGCGTCCATTTGACAGTTTAAAGTATAATCGGTTGACAAGTTAAGTTATTTTGATTTACCAACATACCAACCTAACAAGTTTTTGTTGTTTGAAACAAAATTATAATAATAAATTAAAATATCTGTCATAAAAAAACACGAAGAAACAGTCCCAAACAAACAACATCTCGCAATCATTGGTTTCAATTAACTCAATCTCAATATAAAACAAAATTAGTTATTCAATGTTTGATGGAACGGAGTGCGCTGTCTGCCTCTCCCTCTCGCCCATGTAAAATAAATGCCATTACTGCTACTAATAAAGAGAATCATTCGAAAGTTATCATCACCGTCCTACTTCTTAACTGTACGTTTTCCATTTATTTTTCTCCTGAATAAGGCAACATTTAATTTACGACATCTCTTTCCATCATTCCATTCCCACTCCACATCCATCTCATTCTTCACTTGTTTCAAACAGGGGCGGCATCGGATTTACTATTTTTCTACTAATATTTTTTCAATTTTTTTCAAGGATTTTTTAAAACTTTTGAATTTATTCCACGGAAAAAAAATCAAACCGTGTAATTCACATGAGGAAGGAAGCAGTCACTCCTGAAAATCGAAAAATTGAGGACTTATTTTGTCATTTTCCTACCCGTGTAAATGAATTACACAATCTTGGTAGCAACTTTTGATAGTTTCTTCTTAAATGTTTCTTAATGACGATTTAAAGGAGGGAAAAGAAATACATCAACACATCACCCCGCACTCCCACACACTCCAGCATTTTTAACATTTTGTCATGATTAATTGTGTCGAACGCCTTAGAGTTGTCTACATAAAGCACGAGGACATGTTTCTTATTATTGTTTTTATTTCTGTAGAAGCACGCGCCGACAAATCCATTTGTATGGATTTGGCGCGACTTCATTATTGTACCTTAACTTTGTAATAATTCGTTTTTAAATCTAATAAAAATAAAAAAAAAATATATTTCAGCACGGAAAATGTGGGCAAAGCATGCGGCCTTGACAGTGGTCTCATAAGATACCATGTCAATTTATATGTTGAGCATATAGGCACGATTGATGAATATGATTCCGAAATGACTGTTTATGATTCCTTTAATTTTATAATTTTAACGTTTGCCGCTTGCTCTTTATGCCTTTTGCCGGATGGATATTGCCTTTTTCTACTGCAATAACTAGTGGATTATTTTTAATAGATTAGTGTCCCATGGACAGATTTGGTTACAATATCGTCGGTACCTACAAAGATAAATCTGGAGCAAGATCAAATATACGTGAAAATTTTCATTTTGAATATCTTTAATTAATAAAAGTGAGTAAAAGAATTTAACTTACTTTTAACTAATATTTTTCTGGCGAAGCGTTTCTATTCTTTGCTAGTTGGAACTCCGAATTAAAATTGCAAATAATTAGAAATGAAATAATATTCTCTGGCTTGGAGTTTTGGCTAGGGATCGATTAAAACAGGACGTATTGAAAAATCAGTAAGCAGGATTGACATTTGAATCTATTTCATTCTAAATTCAAACGTATTTCGTTTCTGCTTTTGTATTTTCTTTTGTTCTTATTGGTAAATATTAAAAGTACGCCCCTGCTGTGTAGCGATATGTAATAAGAAGAGTAATAACGAAAGAGAGTGAGACGGTTCAAATGTTAGAGCGAGAGAGGGGCAGAGACAATCAGATTCCTACAGCTCGCAGATTTTTATTAACTTGTAATGACATTTGTCATCGCTTCGGAAACTCTGCAAATTGCTTCTTCACCGGCTCCGGGTGTACGTGAATAAATGAGTGCTGGGTACATTGTATTGTGGAGCCGGGCCCTACCCACCTACCTACCTCTTTCAAAATGTACATTTTATTATGAACATCATCATTATTCTTAACAACCTGGGCTGGGAGGGGCGGGGTTGGGGAGTGAATCAAAAATTTCATTATTTAACTTCGCGACGTTTCATAAATAATTTCAAGAATATTAATGATAAATGCTTTCAGAAATATCCTTTAGTTACAATCCTAACAGTAGAGTAACAATCCTTTTTTAGCATATTATGACAAAGACAAGTCTTTGCCAAATGGAATTCAAAGGTATTTGTTTTAGCCAAATGGAAGTATCAGCAGTGACCTCGTGAATTTCAGTTAGACTGCGCTGGAAACAATTGACAAACGTCTGGCGGCGACCACCCTGATGGTTGAGACATCGGTGCCCATCTTCCATGGCATTTTCTAATATTTAGAAGATTCCAAAGGACGCGCATTAAAGTGTTAAGGAAGAAAAAACTAGTATTGTGTACCTACTCTTAAATTTGCATATTAGTCAAATTTTGTGTAGGTACCTATAAAGAAGTTTCATTGACATTTCAAGAACAACTCGGAACGATCACCTCGATTCAGGATTCGGAATGGTCAGATTGTTAAAGACAAAAGAGTTGCTTCTCGATATAGGTACCTACCTACATTATTTCGCAGAAAGAATCGAAGGATTTGTAATTTCTCATAATTTGATGAAAATAAGTGGAGTTCGTTCTAGTTCAATCGGAGGTTGTTCCATAAACAGCCTGAAACCTCGGTCATATAAACTGCTCTCGGTAGTCACGCGCCTCGGCACTTTTAACCCTAAAAAGGTCTCCATTTCTCGTTGGATAGTCATGCACTTCAAAATCAAAATTAAAACTATAAATAAAATATTCTGACACCATTCTGTTCTCAATCTTAATACCAAACAAAAAATGATCCGAATTTTAATCGGATATCGTTGCCTCTGTTCGTATCGTGTCGTTTGGGAACAATTATTTTTGTCGGACGACAGAAAAAAGTTGCCGGATAGATGGGTACAACTTCATATAAAATGTTCAGTAATATAACGAATCCGACTCACGAAAAGTAGAAAGAGAGCTCAAGGAGCATAAGCAGAAGGATAAGAAACACAAGAGACAAGCCATCCCAAAATATCCCTGTCTTTCAAAGTCGTCTTCAAGTCCTTGTTCCGGGGGCACGAAATCAGTCCAAACTTTTGTAATTTTGTATTTCATAATTACTTATTACATAAGTACAGCTAAAAGTAAGTACCTACTTGAGATAGGTACTTTGAAAAATCAATTACTCTTTTCAAGCACCTAAGTACTACTTGTTAGAAGTGTTAATAAATAATGTATTAGTTTGATTGATAAATAAGGTCCGATTATGTTTCGGAAGTTGCGGTGAATATCATGCAACTAATCATCGATCAAATGTCTAGAATAGCGTTAGAACTGAGTAGTTACATATATTATATTTTACAATATTATTTTATTAGTTTCAAAGTGAAAAAGTATGTTTTTTTAACAGATAACACAAGAAAATAGATTTTATGTTATCCACTTTGATCAATATTTACTTAAATTTGAATTAATTTCTTAAAAATTGTCTTCAAAATTTACTTTGACAGTGTACCTACATTTAAAATATTGTTCGCCAAAATAGTTGTTAGTGACGATAGAATCATTCGAAACCAAAACTAGTATTTTCTAACCGTATTGGTTAGATCCTTAAATCGATTAGAACCTTACCGAACCAAAGTAAAGTTACGGTATGTTAATCAATGAACCTGATGACTGCGCTGATATTCAGGTAGAGTTCATAGAGCTCGTAATTTTTTTTATATTTTACGCCATGATTACACCGTCGCTGCTGGGTTCGTATTCTCGGACATCGATTTTGCTTAAAAAGGCGTCCAGCTTGTTTCTCTCATGCTAAGTCAGAGTCCTGGTCTCTGAGGCGTGCGTTATTACTATTTTAGTGGCGAATGGCTTAAGTATTTCTGGATAGTAAATTTGTGATTTTCTGCAATTGTTATTATTCTTCTTCGTGTGCCGTATCAGATCATCCAGACGCTGGCGATCACTTCGGCAAAGCACAAAGCAAATATGCATTCTCGTAATCATTCGAGGACAACCATGATGCACCAACTAAATTTATAAGAAATATAATGACGTTTTGAAGAAAATATTCAAAGAATACTTTTTAAGTAGGTAGGTACAAATATTAAAATTGAAGTGATCAAACATAAATTAGTTCATTTTGGCTGAAACACAAAGGTTTCGTATGATTTGATAAGGACTTTTAACTATATTTTGATATAAAATAAATAATTAAAAAATAAGGTGTTTACTCTGCAGCAATAACTCGAAATCATACAAATCTGACATAGAGCAACTTGGTTGTAAACACTCGCGTTGCCCGGCTACTATTTTGTTTGTTTACAAATTTTGCGTGAAATGTCATCTTCATACATAACAAACGCGGATCAAATATTTTTTTTATAAATAAAGTAAAAATTGATCAGTGAGTTATACGTAATATTAGATACGATTAACGGATATTTTATAAATAAGACGGCAAGTGTTTTCAAAATTGCTGATGTGCACAGATTGACTATGACCTTCCTATTATTCGGCTGAACATTATTAGGTAGAAGCAAACACTGTCAAGCTGTTTTGTGTCAAATTGAATTACAAGCACTCTCCACAACTACTAGGCGCACGCCTGACACGGGTGCGCTGCGGGGAGGGGGGCTCGCCCCCCGCCTTCTATAATTAAGGCCGCCCCGCCCCTGCTCTCTTGTCTATACTCTACAGACATTCACTCAAACGAGCAAAGCTACCCGTGCTTATCCAGCGATTCTTAAATGTTTTTATTCGGCATTAAATAAAGGTATAATTATCATAATAATATTATATATTACTCATTCTAATATCTTATCTTCGTATAAAGATATTCCAAGTCATTTTGTTTTACATTTTTACTGCATAATAAGATGGAAGTATAAGGATCGAAAAAGAATGTTTAGATGAGGGAAAAGACCAAGGTAACAACATGACTCGTGAGAAGAATCGTGGAACAGAAGTAGAACTTAGCAGGTCATGTGGAGCTTATGTTTGATGGACGAAGAGAGTGGGGTAAATATTATTGTGGCGAAAAGCGTTGCCACAAAACAAAATGTATTTTTAATTATGTTTTAGGACATTTCTTTTTTATTGTTTATTAAACACAAACTGCAAGAAAACGACAAAATACATTTACAAAAAGCAGCGTTTGACATTTCCAAGTAACACTCAAGTCGTGTTCGTCGACGACTTTAGTTTGACAGCTACTTGAGTACTACTTGGGTAAGTTTTGTATGACTATGAAATGAAAACAGCACTCAAGTAACACAAGTAAAGGGGTATTGTTTGTCCATAGAATGCATCCGCTACTTGAGTATTACCTTTTACTTGAGTACTCCTCGGCCAAGTATTACTCAAGTAAACGACTATGAATTCGGGTGTTGAGGGGTGCCTTTGTTCAATACTAGATACAAAAAGAAGGCTGAAGTAAGGTAGAAATTAAGATGTCCAAAAAGTCTGCATTAGAAGAATGTGAAAGAAATCACGTAAAAATACTGCAAAGCCTAGAACTTGAATGGTTTCAACTAAAGCGCATTCACTATTTATTATTACTAATATTACCTACCCCTATTCTAAGTTTTCGTGATATTTACGCTGCCGTGAAGTACCTAACAAAATTTCATACTTATGGAAATGTGTATAGCTCCCCCATTCTACTTCGGAAAGCTCCGCAGCCCGTACAAAGTTCCCGTGACTTTCTCACTTACATACATTAGTGGGTAAACTCGGAGTAAGAGTACTAGTCTCTGGGAGTGATGATCTGACGGCACAGGGCGACTTACAGGATAGAATGGCGACGACTGCTTGAGGAGGCCAAGACCCCCAATGGGTTGTAGCGCCATAGATTGCTCGATTGATGTATTTATTAACTTTCCAATGCTGTTTGTTTGAGATTCTGATATAAGGCCCTCGGCTATAAAGTCTAGTTCACATTAAAAATTTAGTGGAGTATATTAGTCAGCACTTTAGTCGAGTCAACCCACTTTGTTTTATTTTTAGGGTCGAAATTACAATTTGTAGCTTATCCTGGAGTTTTATTGAGGAAGCTTACAAGTTAAGTGGTTGGTGACCCAGCGGTTACAACGCCGGCTTTCGTACTGCGGACGTCGTGGTTCGATCCCAGGTGCCGACCATCTTCCTCTTTCACGACACAAGCTTTCAGTAGCTTACTGTGAAAGAGTCAACGAGTGTATTTGTGTTCACTTTGAGTGAGCACAGATTCATTTATAAAAAAAAAAAAAAAAAGTGGAGCTTACCGCTCACACGAGAATTTCCATCAAAATTCGACTGCGGCTTGGCTTCCGTAGATATGGTTAAGTTGGTGGTCCTACTTGTCTTTTATCGTGGTTTTATCTATGTATTAAGCTCCACATCTGTCATGTTCACCGGGATGCGCGCCATTGTTTGTGTTGTTTTGTTTTTTTACTCGCTCTAGGATTCTGACTTTGAATTTATGTGTTACGACCAATGGTTACGACCCTTGCTTTGGGTATTTAACTTAATTAAGATACAGCTACGGAAAGTGAAAAATGTGTATAAAAATAGCCATATATTATACGAGTACATTCAACTAGGTTAAAGCAACTCGATCTTGTAATTATTATCAAACGGAGCGAACAGTGTATAGCGGTCAATGTGGTGGTCAAATAATCAAAGAAAGGGTTACGAATAAATCCAAATAGAATCGCCAATGAAACAACCTAAACAACAGCGAACAAATAAGCGTTATGAATCATAATTAATTAGACATTTCACCTTCAAAAAGCGTAATAATTGCGCGGCTATATAATGACATTTTAAATGTCAGTTTGTCCGTATAGTGACTTGTGGCGCCTCGTAATGAGGAAAAAAATAACTGAGTTAAGCGAGCTTTACGCTGTTGAGGAGACCCCAGGGTATCCCTTAACTTAACGAGTAGGATTAGCCTCAAATTTGTGCTAAGGAGACATTGTAATTTGCATAATTTTGATAAGCGAAGCTTAGTGAGCTCCTCACCGTTAAGGTGGACCTTAAGCCTGCATTGTAATTTTGGGCCTTAATCACTAAACGTGTGTGAACCTATATTTTAGTTGAATTCATTAGCTGAAACCTTAGATAATGCTACAACAATACCATAGATTTGTATATAATACGTACCTACTTTATTGTTTCGCAATAATGAACTCTGCTCGAATATAGTCTAAACGAAAATTCTCTGAAACTTTCACGGCCAGCGTTGAAATTTGTTGTCACTTTGTTTTCTGGGCTATTGCGGAGTTTTTTTTCGATATTTTGTTCAACTTTTCACTTCCTAGAGTCCCTGTGCAAAGCGAAACGTTAGAAAAAATAACACCTAGAAGACCGCGGACACAATAGTCCAGAAAACAAAGTGACAATAAAACAATGTGAACGATTTTTGTTCGAGTAGCGTGTAATTAAGCTACTAAATGGTAGTTTCTAAAATATTACTATATTAGAGAACGGATGAACAGTTGTAGAACCATTGGTGTTTGCTTAACATCATTACGGCCTTTAGTTAATTAATTAATTCTGCCTTGTATACAGGAATGTTGTGTAGTAAATAAAACACATTTACAAGAGGCTCTACCTGGAGACGGGGTGCTCACTGCTCAACTTCATAGGGATTATAATTCCGCCTACTTGCCTACCTGCTTAATTTCCTAATAAACAACAACAATAATCTCTACAAGGAGTCTATAGGATACATCCTTGTTAATGTTCCTTGTTAAGTAACGATTATTACTACTTATTTATTCATTTTACTTTTTTTTATTAACGCACACGTGTAAACCAGGATGAAATATCTTATGAAAATTTCAGCACATTGAGTGATTATCATTGATTATCATTAGATACCATCTAAATACTAATATTTAACTCATCGTAGAAAATTTGTATGGGCAGTCTAAATACAGTATTATGGTTGAAGGTTAGTTACAGATAATTCAAGCTAGAATCACATTATTGTGGCGCGCCAGAAGCATTCGCTGTTTCATACATTTAATATAGACACATTATTGTGGAGTGTCGTGTTGTGGCGCACCAGAAGCATTCGCTGTTTCATACATTTAATATAGACACGTTATTGTGGCGTGTCGTGTTGTGGCGCGCCAGAAGCATTAGCTGTTTCACACATTTAATATAGACACATTATTGTGGAGTGTCGTGTTGTGGCGCACCAGAAGCATTCGCTGTTTCATACATTTAATATAGACACATTATTGTGGCGTGTCGTGTTGTGGCGCGCCAGAAGCAATAACTGTTTCACACATTTAATATACACATTATTGTGGAGTGTTGTATTGTTACTGTGTCTGAAAATATGGACATATAATGATTGTGGTGCGCCACAACATACCTTAACACAATCTAGTATATTTTTATTCCATTATTTTGAATTTAAATTTGTACCATAGCAACTTATTGCATATTGCTTTATTTTTTTATCTTAATTGTTATAGCTTAATTGCAGTTAGATGAAAATTAGATATTTATATTTATAAAAGATGTCTATAATTATTATAGCATCAAGGTATATCAACTGCGAATTTCTAGGGATTTTCGTTAAGTAATTATTGAGTTAAATACGAGAATATTCAAGATGTGATATTTAGAGTAATTCAGGTCTATAGGTATACAAGTTCTAACTAAGCTGTTTGAAAGTCATTAAATTTAATTTAAATCTGATAATCCTATCCAATGTTTAAGTAAAGATTAAGGAAACTCTAAGGATTGCTTTGTTGTTGCTAGAGTTAATCTGAATCTTGTAAATCTACGTACAAAGTCGGTGGGTAGAGTTTCAACAACATCTTATCTGCGCTTTGAACAAGAAACTTGGAATCCAATTTAATTAACTGCTTGTGTTTTCAAAATCTAATTGGAGATGAATATAATATTGTAATATTGGAATTTTGTTCAAACTAAAGATTCCATTTTTTCACTCAATTCCATTATTCCTCATTGAATTACGCACTATATATTAGAAGCGGCATCTCTTACTAAAATGTGGCCTTGAGTAGGAGTACCAGCGGTCAAAGGTCGTTCTATTTTCTGTTGTCTAGTGAGCTGTTTCCGGTAATTCTTCAAATGTCGCTAGAAAAGAACACATGGTATTTTTGATGATATCTCACTTTTTACAATCCATGAGTTAAATCAACAAGCCTCATATATCTATACTAATATATAAAGAGGAAAGATTTGATTTTTTGTTTGTTTGTTTGTTTGTTTGTTTGTTTGTTTGTTTGCATCGAATAGGCTCCAAAACTACTGAACCGATTTGAAAAATTCTTTCACTTTTGGGAAGCTACAATATCGGCGGTGAACATAGGCTATATTTAATTTCCAAAAAAAATTGGGTAACCTACGAAAACTTCAATAATGTAACCCAAGGTGTAAAAAATTTACCTAAAATATTCTTTTTATCGCGAACGCTGTGAAAACTAATGATGATAGAATAAAACAATGTACTACAATATTGTAGAAGACATAATTATTTACAAAAAGTATCGCGACAGCATATGTCTAACTATTATAGTTATGCCACAATAAGTGTTTTTTTATTTTAAAAAAATCAATAAAATGTCACCTCTAGAAAAGGCTCTTTATTGGTATCTTGGCATTACTCCTTATTAAAATAAATTAGTTCATATTCAAGACTGCTTTAATATGTTTGTACAACATTTTGAATTACTCAAATCGGACATTCCATTCGAAAGTTATCACGAGTTTAAAAATGTGAGTATTGGAAAAAAGCATAGTCTCTATCATCTCAACTTATCCGATGTTGAAAGGATGTAAACGCCAGTACCTACGCGAGCGAGTCATGTCAGTAGAAACACCGCGAGACTCAGTTCATTCATTGCTCAATAACCCTACCAATTCTCTGTTTTATCGTAAGGTAGTCACGGTGATAAAGTGACGTGACACGGTACATTGCAATGCAATTATTCCAGATTAACATATGCTATAAAATATTTTGAAAAAGTTAGGGATCTGTATGAAAACCAAATTATTTTTAAGTACCTATCTACCCGTGCGAAGCTGGGGCGGACCTCTAGTTCGCTATAAAGAGCACATGCCAAGCTTACAATTGCTAATTTTCACGGTCAAACTCTTTAAGACGGGTAATTGATTCTGCTGTCAGTGCACTTGTACATATTATACTTAGTCCTTAGGTACCACAAACATTTGTCTCCGCAATGCTAGAGAAATCACGTATTTTTCATTACTTTTTACTTTATTCAACCAAAAAGACAGCTGTTATTAAGTATAACAAAATAGTATAATTAAAATATCAATCAAAGCAATCAAAACTCCCTCTGAACTCCACTCAGGAGCATAGGGAGGCAACAAGAGCTCTCCATTGCGCTCGTAATTGCGCAATGCTTATGCTCTCCTCCTACACCATGTCCAACTCCCTCAGCTCTGCCTCGAAGGAACGGAACACGGTATGAGAGGGTCTCCTCCGTCTTCGAGACCCTGATGGGAGGAAAAACAGCGCTCTCCTCGGCCAACTGTCATCCGGCATCCTCGACACATGTCCTAGCTAGGGATTGCAATCCGGTCTCATTTTGAATCCGGCCGGATCCAACCGGATTGAGCTAACCTTGATGATTTAACATTTTTAACAATAATAAAGGCTTAAAATGAAACGGTACGTATACGAAATTAATTTAATTAGGGTATGACTTCTTTTAAATAGTAAAAATTATAAAATTTTAGTTTTTTAAAATAAAATTACAAATTAGATTACGTTTTATAAAATTCAAAATGAAATTCATCGAAAATAAGTAACATATTTATATAACCTGCTTGATTGATCATGATATACGATGTGCAAACTAAAACCGACAACACGAAAAAGAAAGATACTCAAAAAATCACCAACCCATAGTGGAATAAACCATTCGAGGCAGAGTAAGAAACTCCAAATTCGGAGCTTCTGCGATATCGAGAACGTCAGGCAATGGGGTAGAAATAGAAGGCCTTATTGGAAAGACCACGTCAACAGAACGGATCCGGTGATTCTGGAAATTATGAGGATGAAATCACATCAACCAGCAGACCTTTAAAATCCTACATTGGGCACAAGGAGGCAAAAGTAGCATTCCACTGCGCTCAGTGTTACGCATTTGCCTCCTTTTCTCTTTTTATCATTATGGGTACCCACAATTTTACCTACAATGACCCTGTGAAATTGCTAGAGATACGGGTTCGAGTTCTGTCCATGTTGAGTTTGTTGAAAAATCCTTTGATATGATAAACCGGATCCGATCTCCGTACCGTCAATTTGCGCCGGATCCCATTGAGCAATTTGATGCCGGATCCGCCGGAATACCGGATCCGGTTTACCGGAAGGCATCCCTAGTCCTAGCCATGCCCATCTCCTCTCCGTGATGATGAAGTGATGGGCCTGCGCTGGGTACCCCGGCGTATAGCGTCTTATACCTAAGATTCTCCTGAAGCACTTCGTTTCAAATAGATAATTTTTGTGGCTCGGCTTTGGTCAGGTGCCAGGACTCACACCCGTACAATAGAATGGGCAACACACACGCTTACATTTTACATTTTTCGTCTCAACACTAAACACCGACGCCTTCCATATCTTGGTCATATTCCATATTGTTAAAGGCGCCACTTGCCATGCCGATACGTATCAGGAGCTCAGCCCCGAGATCACCAGAGGTTGTAATGGTTGCTCCCAGGTATTTAAATTTATCAACCCGGGAGACTTCGTGACCGTCGATGGTTATCGGTAGCTGTTTATCGGGGCAGGCATTATTTGCCATGAGCTCCGTCTTACTGGCATTGACTCGAAGGCCAAGGCGTGCTGTTTCGTCGCAGAGACTTGAACTTGAAACACCGCGCTGTAATTCCTCCACTGTCGTACTGAACAACGCTAGGTCGTCCGCGTACTCCAGATCGATATAAAATAGGTATACCTATAACAGATAATAAACCGAGTTTGCAGCTATTTTTATAATGAACAAGGTTAGACAAGACATAGTAGTATTTTCACAGGCTTTGGTAAGAAAACGTTAAGTACCTACCTGTATTATTTTTTTACATAAAATATTTAAAAAAGTACCCTTTTTAAATTATGTATAATAAATGTTTAAAGTAATTTTATTTTACTTTAATAAAATGGATCGCACTCAGCATAATATACCTCTTCGCTGGGTGCGATGCTAATAGAGGATGTTACACCAGAAGACGGAAAGGCATTTTATATGAAGGCTCGCACATGCAAGAACTATATTAAATATATACCTATATAACATAAAATGTATAAACTAAAAACGTACAAGACGGAGGAGCTCTTTCTGCTTATCAAATCTATAAGCTGATTTTTATTAATTTACTTTTACCATTTCTTTTTTTTTCAGAATCATGGAGACATCAGTTGTGACCCCCCATGCGACTAAATCCAGAGAAAGTAAGAATGCCCATCTTTCGTCCCCACACTATTCATCTAAACCTAATAATCAGGTAAGTCAACACTATGATAATAAATAACAATAATTGTCGGACCAAATTTTTCAAAGGATATGACAAATAAGCATTTCTTTTCCAGGTTGGCACGGTCATGCTTTACGGTATTCCAATAGTATCACTTATCATAGACAGCCAAGAACGCCTCTGTCTTGCCCAAATCTCCAACACACTCCTGAAACAATACAGTTACAATGAAATACATAACAGAAGGGTGGCTTTAGGCATAACTTGTGTGCAGTGCACTCCCGTACAGTTGGAAATATTGCGAAGGGCTGGCGCCATGCCCGTCTCATCACGGAGATGCGGGATGATCACGAGAAGAGAAGCAGAGAGGTTATGTAAATCTTTTCTGGGAGACAATGCCCCGCCACGACTGCCTGATGATTTCGCTTTCGCTGTTCATCACGAATGTGCTTGGGGCTGTAGGGGAGCATTCTTACCCTCGAGATACAACAGTTCGAGAGCCAAGTGCATTAAATGTTCCTTCTGCGGATTGTTCTTCTCTCCTAACAAGTTTATATTCCACTCCCACAGAACAGGACCTGGGGATAAATATGTCCAACCAGACGCGGCCAATTTCAACTCGTGGAGAAGACACATGAAATTAACTGGAAGTCCTCCTGAAGAAATCACTCACGCTTGGGAAGACGTTAAAGCTATGTTTAATGGAGGTACCAGAAAAAGATTGATGGGTTCTTCGTCTGGAAGTTCAGAGAACGGTAGATCCTCACCAAAACAAGCCAAGCTAGTTTCAGAGAGTCCTAGTCCAGCTCCCTCTACTATGAACTATTCTGTGCCTAGCCCTTCCCCAGCTCTGACTGCACCAACTCCACGAGTTCCACCTTTTCCCGAATTATCTTTACCGCTGTCAAGAACTTTGGTAATGGACTACATGTGGCATCAAAGCCAAGCTGTAAAACAGCATCATCAATTTCCCTTTCCGGCGTACTCTCTGCCTTGGTTAAAGAGAGGCTCTCCATTGTTTTTCGGTCACAATCCGACAGATTCTTCACTGTTACCTTTTCATCGCAACTCTTCGGCGGCTCATGATAGTAAACCAATATTCCATCAATCAGCCTTTCGGCCCGTTCAAGGAAGTGGAATGTTGGAGACCAGCATTGGCCTGAAATCTTCGGAGGAACTCAGTGATGACGAAACAGTGGACATAGAAACTACAGAGGATGAGGATATGAATATTCGGGATGACAGCAAAACATCCAAGCAGGGATGGAGTTCACCAAAGCGGTCGGAAACAGTAAGTGGACTTCTAAATAATTTAATAGATTTTGAAACTTGCATGTTCATGAGATCCCATAGGATTCAAAAATATCGAAAAATTTTTTTATGTCATTCTAATTTTGGATTATGTATGTGTACATACTATACATGCTCGTCAAATAAACAGTAGTCCTAGGTCCTAGAACGAGTTAAATACCGGTTGAATGTACGTAAGAAAGAGTTTATTAGCTACTTACAAAGTGTTGAAATTTCCAAATCCAGTCAAGAATTGTCATTTGATCGACTATCAAAAGTCAATACGATGATCGACCATGTTGATTAGCCATGAGTTTTCTGTTAGGTATTTATAAGTAACTTGAGTCTAATTTTCCATCACTGACATGGCTCATGTTTTGTGTGCAACGATGGTATTTAGGGTTGCCTGCTTGCCTAATTAAAGTGATTCCCAAATTTATTTTGCATTATTTAGACTGAGAATAGTGCTCACATCATCTCAGAAAGATGTGGTCAAGTTATATTATGCACAGTCTTCGTAATGTCAGTATCCTTGGTATTTCTATTTTCCATGCTTCGGGTAATGTTAACAAAGTTTACTGTTTACCATTTTTATTACTAGATTAAGGTTATTATTGGACAGGAGAATGTTTGCAGTTTGTATAGTAGCTTATGTTCAGCACTTTATTTTTACCCGTTGGTTTTAAAACAAAGATATTTCAAAGGGCTAAATTATTGTTGGATGATCTCATTTGCATTTTACTCAAGACAAATTATTTTTATGACTTATCTACTCGTTTTGTAATGAAATGATAAATGTACTAACCTGTTACAACACACAAAGAGATAGCATCGATTGTGTGGATACATCAAGTAGCTTTCTGTAATGAAAAAAACAATCATAATAATGTTAATATAAAACTACTAGCACTCACCCGTCAACATGTGACGCAATTACAATTTCCATTCAACGTGTGAATGATGGCTGTAGGTTCCTAAACTTTATGATTTTGCAAATAGATTTTGGTGATAATTATTTATTGTAGAGAATTCTTAATTCAAATAATTTGTTGTGTTAGTTCACTTTTATACCACCGGGGAGCTCGTTATATACCTATTCATTCTCTCTTTACCAGGGTGGTTGCCAGCCAATAATGGCTGCAGGTAAATTAACGAACGAAAAACTGACGCGTTACCTATACCTATATGTATTATATACCTATGTGTGTTTTCAAACGACAGAACTTTTACATAGATGTGGGGCCCGTGGCGAACGTTTCAGATAGGCGGCGTTAGTCGATCAGTCAGTCAGTGTTCTCGGCTATCCTAATGTAGATTCCAAACGTTAAGTACTTTTATCAGCCCTCTCGCATCAGTCAAACTCGTTTATTCTCCACTAGCTGATACCCGTCTTGCTTTACGTTGTTGATTTGGCTAGTCAGACTTGAGCCGTAGGTTATTGAACAGGTTTTGTATGCAGCTTTCCCCTTCTCAGGACCAGTAGGCCTAGACAAAATGCATTTGGCAATAGACTACAAACTACTTCGACAATGTAGAGTAGGAAGAAAATTAACTGTCCACTTTTTATATTTTATATTATAAGGATCATTGTTTGGTTTGAATAAATGTTTATATGTTCCAGTGGACAGTTAATTTTTTCGCACTATACATTAGCGATATCTTTGTTTGTAGTCGAACGCCAATTTGAATTTGTCTACGGCGGCATTTCACGCTAAGATTTAGAATGTGTACCCAGCTAATGTTTCAAAAAAGGAAAAAATAAGAGTCACTGCTAAATATGCGAAAAGTTTGAAAAACTAATGTCACTTTCAATATTTAAGTATAAAAAAAATAGAAGATGAGGAAAAATTAATACTCACTGTTGAATACGCGAAAAAATTAAAAGAAGAATGTAGTTATACATAGGTACCTACCTACCTAGTATTATATAATACGTGTAGTTGTTTCTAATGAAAACCTGTTTGTAGATATAGGTACCTACCTACCTAGTATTATATTATGTATAGTTAGTTTGACCTACTTATGACTGTAGTGATACATTTAATGAGGTACCTTAGGAGAGAGAGGGTGCAAGCGAACACTGCTTTACCGGCTTTAGTCATCTGTCATGGCGTACATATTTTATAAGAAGTTTCGGTGAAAATCTTTATAAAATAAGAATTAAAAGACTTCTACTTATATTTTTTGTATTTCAAATCAAACTTCGATTGATTTTGTACATTTTCATACCGTAATGCTACAGTTCTACACAAAATTTAGACGTATAATTTTACTTTTAAAACATGACTTTCTCATTTTTGTATGAAGATTTTAAATTTTTAGAAATTTGTAAATAATTTAAAATATATTTAATGAAATGTAAATATTTGTATCTCAGATTACCACAATTGTATTTGCGAAAAACTGCGAAGAAAAATATTCAACGCAGAACCTACGGTTTTAGCGTGATGCTCTTACATACAGTTGGAGTGAAACAAATAAATAAATAAATAAATATACATACATTACTGAATTATTATGTAGATATATTAATGTACTCCCTTAATAAAATAACAATATGTTACAATACAGAACATGGAACAATTACACACAAATATGATCAAATATTCACGACTAGATAATGAAATAGCATTGTGCTGTATTAATTTTGTAGACAGTGATGGCTGAGGGACTGTTGTTGATGATGTAACTGTAGGGTTTTTTCATCGATCGAACAACTCAGTCGATGTTTTGCTGCATTCTAAAAATAACGGAAAAACCCTCTATTTTTTTAATGAATCTGTACTCACTCAGAGTGAACAGAAATATGTGCACTTTTTGACTCTTCCAAAGAAAGAAAATAACCTCGTGTCGTGAAAGAGGAATACGGTCGACATCTGGGATCGAACCCTCGACCTCTCATACGAAAGTTGACAACAGAACCGGGAGACTGCCAAACACCTAAATATGGATACCTTTGAAAAGTTAGTGTTTTATTATTTAATTAATCCCAGATATTAATGAGTTGGTTGGTAACCCAGTGGTATCAATCGGCGACTTTTGTACTAGATCGTGGGTTCAAATCTCTTTGCCGACCATTTCAACTTTCACGACACAAGCCTTTGCTTAGTGTGAATAATGTCAAAAGTGTATTTGTGTTCAGTGAAAATTTCTTTAAAATAGAAGAAGTAAACTAAAAAACAATTAAAAAATCCCTGTACCATATATGGTACAGAAGGATAATAAGTACATACCATATATGGTACATATCCGGCGTATCTTATTGCCTGAGTCAATATTAGTTCTTCTCCAGTACGTTAATCGGATATGGAAAAATCATTTAGCATTTTTTAAGGGTATATAGGCACATGATGTCAAATAGTCAGTATTGAGATAATTTAATGCTTTAACGATTTATATTTACATATATACATTATATTTACATGTAGGTTTTCTTAATTACAAAAGAAATTGTAATTTCGAATTCTAAAAAAAAAACACAGCGATATTTTTATTCGATGGTATAAAGAAAACGTTATAATGGATAGGTACGAGTATATCATATTACTAGAATGATTATATTTTCCGACTAATAAGTGTATCATTTACAAAATTACTTATAATTCCCATTGTAGTAATTAATGAATATATAGTAGGTACCTATTATTAAATTATATAAAGTCGATTGAAACAATTATTAGAAAATAATTCATTATCAAATATGATTATCATATCATACTTAAACTATTATGAATAATAAGGAAATTTTGGATACGAAAATATCCATTTTCAACCCGAAACAAATGCCATGGTAGGTATACGACATATAGTAGATATACAATACGAAAATAAGTTTCTCTGTCATTTTTTTCATAATGGATACCATTTTTAATGGCACGTGTGGAAGAATTTTGTGACCATTTTTACGAAAATTACGCGGACGGAGGAGAATGAAATTACGCACACTATAGTTTATATTATAGAGGTGTGGCGAAAACAAATATGTTTTTTAAAATTAGGTATGCATAAAAAATAGATTAAATCAATAATAAAAACATTATAAACACTACTGTAATGTTACGTATTTGATACTCACACACACTTCGATGTATTTGACATTGACACAGACGCATATATTCTTTTGTTTATCTGTGGTCAAATTGAGAATAGATTAATATTGATGTTTGTCTTCAATAATAATAGAAAAAAACTTTGTACGTATCAACATTTCAAATTTGACGTATCCATGTCATTGTTTTTGAAAGAAAATATTGAAAAAGCACTCGCTCAGTCTGACAATGGAACCTTAATAATGAATGGAAGTGAAAACCCAAGATTTGTCACGAAATGCATGTGAACAACATGCACCTCGAAAGACAAAAAGGGATAATCAGCTTTTCACACGAAACAATATGAAGATGGAAGGTTTACTCCTTTACGCTGTGATGAATTCGGCAGAGACTGTGCTACTGCACTTGCATATGGGACGAGACTGTGCCCATCACCAGAATATGCGATTGGATTCGTCAAAAAGATAGTGTGTTTCGACATTGTGCGCATGTGTCTCATCAGGACCATCTCTCAAAATGGCCTACACATCGTGGAATCCGATGAAAGCGGGGAGTGCCGCATAACATGAATGGAAGTGAAAACCCAAGATTCGTCACGAAATGCAAGTGCAGTAGCACAGTCTCTGCCGAATTCATCACAGCGTAAAGGAGTAAACCTTCCATCTTCGAACCTTAATAATGGTCGAATTTCGAGCACTGATCGACCACTAGTTTAAATAATTCCACCAAGAATGTACGTTCAACTCGTTGCATAACTCTATCATTATTTTTTTATGTTACAAAGAAGTTAGTTAGAGGTGTCCGAATGAATGGGCGGCTTAGTATTCAAAGGGGCGCGCGTTAGGGGAAGATTTGTGTTCATTTTCAAGCGTGTCACCTGGTAATTACAACTTTTCAAAAAACCTTTTAATTGCTCTTAGTTTAAAAGTTTCACTCTTAAATATAAAAATCACGTCTGACCCATGCGGGTGTCTATACCTACCTACAGTCCTACATCTACCATTAAAAAAAAGAATATTTAAGTCGAATTTAAATTAAGAAAAAAGTTCGAATTAAGATCTTATTTCAACGGAATTTCTTTGTTTTATTATAAAATTAGATTTTTCGTCATAATGACAACGTAATAGGTATTGTTTACCTATTGTAAATCTACTATAGGTTTATATAAAAGAGAGTCGGGTTTGTTCCAACACTTATAACTGGAGAAAGGCTGGACCGATTTTCATGGTTTTTGATTTGTTGTATTCGTCTCCGTCCCGAATAGGCTACTAGCTATTAAAAATAATATGAAAAAGTGATACTTAAGTAATAAAAAATATTAAGAAAATAAAATTCCCATACATTTTGTATGGAACGGTTATTCCTTTCTGTGATAAATTTCTTGACAACGCAATTTTATTTACCTACCTAGTAGCCACTGAGTTTCAAAACATACATAGGTACCTATGTCAAGATAGGTACAGAATATTCGATAAATGCGTATTAAAAATTAAAGAACGTAGAATATTGTTAGTAATAAAAATATAATCTTATATATAAAAATGAGGATATATTATCGTGATGGGTAAAAAAAGTATTGACGCCTCAACGCGTATTTTGAATCGGTACGGAGTAGTATCCTTATCGTACTTTGATCAATCAATCAATATTATTTTAACTGACCAAAATAACTATTAAAATATCGAATATAATGACATATCTAAATTTTTTTTTTTACATAGGTAGGTATTAACATTAAATCAATCAAAATTAAAACTCCCTTTGAACTCATTTTAACATAGGTTAAGAGTTTTTGATGTAAAAATAAACTCATACCCAATGAATGCAGCGTGGTATGCAGGTTTTGCAAATGCCAGTAAATAGTCATTCGTGTTAAATAACAAAAAACGAATTTGAGCTCTGTTGCATAAAACCTAGAGTACCTACCCATATTATTTATTTCGATACGAAGTTCGACGGGTCAGCTAGTTAATTATAATGAGTAGGTATCATGTAAATAATATATAAATTAGCTTACCTATCGTTGATTGGAGAGCCTACTTGGATAAACTTCGTTATCAAACAATAATTATTATTAAAAATTAAAGGTATCGTCCAATTATAAAATAAGATTGATTTTAATAGGTACCTACTTACCTCAGTTTAGTCGGCTATCAGTACATAGGCAAATCAATACGAATTCAAATTTTATACCGCGAAGAATGAAATTGATGGCGTTGTGCACACAAGCGGTAAGGGCAAGATAGAGAATTTTGCAAGGGAGCATTTTTAAAATACTATAGATTACTATTTTGTTAATTAATTTGAATACCTCACGAATGGATTTTCCTAATCACTCATCAAATTACTCTTAAAAAGAAGCAAGGTAACTTTTATAAGTTGTTTAATAAATAATAAGTTAAGAATGAATACCTACCTCTTAGTATGCACTTACCACATTTGGCATCTTTATCTATGCACTTATCACAATGGTGTTTTTAGTAGGTATATAGGTATAATATAAGAACCAACTATTTGATATCAATATTAAATCAAGAAGTCTTCGAATTTAAGAGGTTTTTTTTATTAAAATTAGAACGGGTTTACGATTTTCTACGGACCTAAATTAGCTGAAGTTTCTATACTTAACTAGTATTACTACGAAATACTAGCTGCCCGGTCAGGCGTTGTCCAATGTTGAATTCGAATAAGTAGGTACCTATACCTAATCATAAAATTAATTTTTTTCTCAACATAATACGGAATAATAGCCATCCACATGTGATGTTGTGATCAAGGGAAATAGTGATTTTATTTTATAAAATAGATTAGATGGCCTGCTAAACTTTGTTTTATCTACATACCTACATCCTAAAACTTTACTTTTTTCAAAACATAAAAAAATCATCATCGTCGTTTTTCCTCATTACTGAGGGTCGTGACCTGGCACTCTCTCCGTCGTAACAACATCATTTTATAATTTTATTGTCCTCCACCTCTCCCAACAAATCGCCTTCTACACTGCTTCATCAACTGTTATGTCCGTAGCAGTCCTGATTTGGTCTGTCCATCTAGTGGATGCTCTTCCTCTGACTCTTCTTCTCCTTCAACATCATGCACCAAGACTCTCTTCTTCTCGCCTGGTAATGTGTTCGAAGAACTGGAGAATCCGCTTCAAACATAGAGAGGAAAGTCTGTCTGTTATGATAAACTCTCTCAAAATGGATATACATATACATATTGGTTCTTTTGGCTGTTCAGGGGATTCGTAGCACACTTCTCCAGCACGACATCTCGAAAGCACCGATTCTCTAAAAAAAATAACGATCCTTTATTATGACACATTTTACTAGAACGAATTCGAAATTGTTGTTTCCAATATTATATCAAAATTAACCAAATCGGCCCAGCCATTTTCTAGTTTTTTTTTATATTAGAGATACATGCACAGCTAATATTTTTTATATACAAGATTATATTACCCTGTTTGAAGTTTTATCTATGGCGGTTGTCAATTAACGGAAGATTTAAAATATAATCACCTCTTAAAATGATTCACATCTTTAACGCGAACCCTACTCCCTACACAAATTTGAATACATCATAAGCCCTTTGAAGATTTTTTTATACAAATAAAAATATTACTTTAGACTCTGGCTTTAAAAATCATTCATATTCGAGTTGAATATGTTTGTTGCTTTTTTTTATTTCATTTTATTTAACAAAAGACTTAAAATACATTTTTTTTTAAATAAAATGGTAAGTTCTTACTAAGAATATTAGGAGCATAGGGAGGCATCTAGGGCTCTCCAGTGCGCTCGAAGGCGTCCGAGGCTCATTGTGCCTTTACTGACCGATTGAGGTTTAAGGACGCGAGGTGGTCAACCTCACGGTCAGGTAGGTATTCTTAAATAATTAAAATTGACGAACAACCTTTTTCCAGGTATTCTTAAATAATTAAAATTGACGAACAACCTTTTTCCAGGTATTCTTAAATAATTAAAATTGACGAACAACCTTTTTCCAGGTATTCTTAAATAATTAAAATTGATGAACAACCTTTTTCCATTCGATACCAACGGAAGTAGGCGCATAATTAAAAACGAGTCCAAATAACGAAATTAATCATGAAATAATTAATAATTAGAGAGGGAGGATGAGTTGTTTGAAATTTGTTGAGTAAAATTAAAATCAAGCGGTGAGAATAATGATAATAATTGAAAGTGTGCTAACTTGTATTCGAGGTCGATTCCTCTAAATAGAAATACATACAAACTCTCTTTGGACCCCATTCAGGGGCATAGGGAGGCAACAAGAGCTCTGCATTGCGCTCAATTCTGCGCAAGGCTTATGACCTCCTCTGACTGCACGTCCAGCTCCCTCAGCTCTGCCTCAAAGGAACAGATCACATTACGAAAGGGTTTCGAGACGCTGATGTGAGGAAGAACAGCGCTTCCTTGTCATTTGGCATCCTCAACACATGTCCCAGCCTTGACCAATGGGTATTAAATAAGACAGTTTAAAGTGGACATAGTTATTGCCATAGAGCCATCTACTCATTAGAAGTAGTCTATTATTATTATAAAAATGGAGATCTATTTTGCGTTGTCATCGCATCACTCCTAAACAGCTGGACCGATTTCGCTAATTCTTTTTTGGCGTGTTTGCTTTTATCAGAAGGTTCTTATGAAAGAAAAAAATTAGAAAATTGTGAGGATAATTAGAAAATCAAAGTAGGTAACCTTCTCAGTATTTTTACAATATAATTTTTATTCCAAATTTGAAAAATTGAAATTAATATAAAGTTTAACTGGAACTTCTTTGATAGTTGGTGCGATTGACAGAATGTCGATGGAAAATATACCTATGGTTTGAACAGATGCATCGATCTAAATTACATTGGTTGAATTGGGTTAAAAAGTAATAAGCTTATCATTATACAAATTCGAATGCAATATTCATAGTTAGGAACACAGGACAACGTTTGTCGGGAAAGCTAGTTACTTATAAAATATTGTAGCTAAACGTTCTCACCACCAGATGTCTCTGCAGTGAATAAAATAAAATAATATCATTACTACCAACATTACTTTTATAGACGTATTAGGTACAAAAGTTTTATCATATATTATAAATGGTCGGTCTATTTACTAGTGTCTCTGCTAGGGATGGCTTGGGATGTTGGTTCGATTCCTGCAGGAGGCATGGGATTTTTCAACATTGCGTTTTATGTACCTACTTACTTACTTTACTTTAAATACGATCCGATACGATATTCTCAGTATTTTTTTTTTCAACTTCTTTGGTTAGCCTCTCGAAAATCTCTACGTTAGATCCATGAAAGTAGTGTTGTAAAATTCAAACATTATATTATTTCAACTAGGTACCTAAATACGTTGTTTAAACCTATTGAAATAAACTTCTTGAACACATAAACACGAAACTTAATTCAGTACTTTGTGAAGTAATTGTTGTACAGATGTGTAATAGTTTGAAAAAAATACTTAGATGATAGGTACTTACTAACAAATAATTATTAATGCACATTATTATTTATCAAAATACTCTTTGGATAATTTCTCGTTTTCTCACCCCTGTTAGATATGAAATTAGGGCTGGCATCGTCAACAACAATCATGATAATATTATTTTGAAACATAACTGGTAGTAATAATATGATTGTAATACTCTCCATATTAGGGGATGAACGATCCAACAATACTGCACACACTAGGGGATGAAAGCGCACTCCTCCCCTACACTGGCAATCAATTATTATACCTAATACTTATCTGTTTATTTTGTGGAGCTTTCATTATATTTATGTTATTTTATAAAGATGAAAAGCGTGCATAATGTTCAGAGGTGAAAGACATGCAATTATATACACGTCTCAATTCTGCAGGTATATTTGGAAAAAAATTGCTGTATTCGATTCACGTCGGGTCCCTAGGTGAAGTTCATCAGAGCCAAAAAGTCTATCCAAGTAGGGTACTGTAGTTTATTTTCAACTAGAGCTGGAACAATTTTTTTTATCTCTAGAATTCTAGATGTACCAGTAGTTAGGACATTCTAGAGATGTCAATACCTATTGATTAGAGCACATAACGACACTTGAAAGGCTACTTAGTGTGAGCGACAAAAACCCAACTATCCAGATATTTTGTTTAAAAAAAATCTAGGTAGGTAGTTTGATTGCTACATAGGCCCAACGCATCAATCAGTGGATAGATAAATATATCTTACAGAAAAGCCTCTCTTTGAGATATCTGCCGCATCAATATGTAGACGTCGCTTATGTTTAGGATATCTGACGCCATTTTTAACAAGTGGTATCTTCTGTTGGATTACGATTTATCTCTAAGATGGCTATCAATATACCGTTCACTGACGTTTATAAACATAAACGATAAAAATGTCAATTTTGGAAAAAATTGTCGCTTACGCAAATCTTTCAGTCTCGCTAGAGCGCTCTATTGAATATCGCTTGACGCGTGATGTTTACATTTTGGTCATTTAATTCAAAACATCCTAGGTAGATCGCTTAATAAACTATTTAGAGAAAAATGCACTAAGTACATAGTTCTATATTATCTAGATTGTGCCTACTCAAACTAGATGTTTTTACAGTGTATCGACACCCTTTAGTACTTACCAACGCGTCATTTCAATCTTGAACAAAATCCTGCAAATGGCCTACGGTTAATCAATTTTTTTGGCCTTCCACATCTTGGGTGCCAAAAAATTTTGCAAGGGAGAATGGCTTTTGGCTATACAGTTATTGAGGACTGCGTAATTTGAGCTTGACCCATTCATTTGTGTGGAGTGATAACTTACTAACCCCGATAGTTTAGGCCGTAAAGTCTGTTTTTTCCTTCTTTTTGGCATTTCATCCACAAGGGGGATTGTTTAGCCATTAAAGTCTGTTTTAGAGACATAATATAACCTATATGAAATAAAATGAGTTAAGTATACAGAAATGTGTAAAAGTGTATTTAACTAAAATTAGAGCTGGTTACTCCATTTATTTCACAAAATGTCATGTAGAATGTTATAACAACTAAACTAATAATACAAAATTGTCATTGTTAATTCATAATTACGAATTTGAAACAGTTTTTATGCCCTCCTTGTAAATTTTTGTCAAATTGCAAGTTAACCATCGATACGCTGCTCTTTACTATACCTAATTCTCGAACGGATAAAAAGCTAATAAAGGATGAAAATTGTATTGTAGGTACCGTCCTATGCGTATTTTTTTTTATTTTCCAGGTCAAAATCTAGGTAAAACTAAATTTTACCTACGTGAACGAAATACGAATATATTTTTAGTGAAGTTTATTTATTTATTACTTAAAATATCAACATTCAGCATAACAGATTGACATCCTTTTTGCTTGTTTATACGCTTATTTAAATGTGTAGATATCTATTGTAAATTCTGAAATACCTGAAATAAATAAAGAAAAATGAATGAATTTATAATAGTTATAACAATTATATTCAAACGCGGGTTTTAAACTATTAATTTATTATTATGTAGGTATCTACCTGTAAATAAATATGGTAGGTACCTATATTTATCCTATGTAAGCTAGTAGGGTTTTTTGTGTTATCAATATGGGAATTAAAAGGGGTGTATGGGTAGCTACCCCCATTTGACGGACGTGCGGGACATACACTCAGTGGACAAACATTTTAACTAATCAGAGAATATGAAAAACCTTTAGATAACTACCAGACAATGTTGGGTAAACTTTTGTATAATAAAACATACTTTTTATATTATCTACATATAAATACGTAAAGTAAAAACTTTGTGACCATTTTTACGAAAATTGCGCGGACGGAGGAGTATGAAATTTCGCACACTCATAGTTTATATAGAGGAGTGGAACGTGCTAAAAATTTTTTAATTAATTAAATCAATGTACTGTAATATTTTGATACTCACATTTATTAGGTATTTGGCATTGACACAGACACATATAAGTATTCTTTTGTTTATCTGTGGTCAAATTGAGAATAGATTAATATTGTTTGTCTTTAATAATAATAGAAAAAAATTTTGTATCCAC
Source organism: Mystacides longicornis (assembly GCA_963576905.1). Lineage (NCBI taxonomy): Eukaryota > Metazoa > Arthropoda > Insecta > Trichoptera > Leptoceridae > Mystacides > Mystacides longicornis. The sequence goes on along the minus strand of OY756421.1, from coordinate 5,839,400 downwards.
ATATTATTTTGGATTGGCTGGAAGAGATCCTGCGGGATAAGTCCGCCCTTTGACTCTCGTGAATGGATTGTATCAGGACTGCATTTTTGTACTTAACAATAAAGCATTATTTATTTATTTATTTATTATTATCAACATTTCAAATTTGACGTATCCATGTCATTGTTTTGGAAATAAAATTGTGAAATAGCGCTAGCTCAGTCTTCTCGCAATGTTCAAACTTATGATTAAAATTTAATTTAAACACCACTTCACGGTTTTTTTAGATAGATGTTCATAGAACCATTGATGTCTAGAAAAAATGTAAACATACCCGGATTATCACTAAGCAAATAAAGGATTAGCTATATTAGATAAAAATAAAAAGCAGCTTACTCGAAGATCCGACTTTTCAAAAACGACCAGAAAACAAATCATTTATCTAAAAATTAAATAACTTACACGTATTTTTTTTAAAATTGGTCCTTTTATAACCAAAAACGCTTAAGTACATAAAACACAAATTCGTGATTATCTGCGAACATTTTGTCCGGTTTTCCGATTATTCGCTTTCGTATATGATCAAAGCAGTTTGGCTGTAGGATGGATAAAGGTTCCAACACAGCGTCTCGAAAGATCGTGTTTCTATTAGCTCGGATAACAGAACGGACATCCTCATGAGGCTCAAACTTTTAAATAACAGTAGCTCTAGTATAAGTTTTCGATGATCTAATATCGAAACGATCATTGAAAGAGTTTCGAAAAATTATCATACTAAAATGATTGAATGATTCGATCGTTTGATTTAAGAATAATAATTGTACGCCAATAAGCGCTTATTTGCGTGCAATTAGCTTTCAATAAAACTCGTACTAGCCCCACTGTTTATGTATTTTAAAACTCCACTTTTTTACGTTGTAGATGGAAAAATATCCCAGCCATTTTTTTCAGGTTATGCTGAAGAATTCCACCGACAATGATTTGATTTCACTTTGAAACACCCATTGTTGTCGAAAGCTAGTTTGTTTTTCCAGTAAAAATCTTACAACCTATGTATTCTATACTTTACGACTCGCTAGATATTAGGTTAGGTTAGTGTTTCGTAAAGGGGGCAGATGGGAAGGATCGCACCTACCTTGTTTTACTGGCTGTCCTTTTATGTCCTTTTCACCAAAAAAAACAGTTAACTTGCAATAAACAATACTTAAACACACACACGTAAACTCGCAGAACTAAAACTGTCAGTTGCAGCGACGATGTAATTACCCCACGGGAGCTTGTAATGTACTTGCAATAACACATAAACAAAAACGTAAAACACACGTAAATTTAACTCGCTGAATTGACTTGATGTCAGTTTCAACGACAGTACGAAAATATATGCGGTCCCCACGGGGGCTACTAGCATACTGATTGACTTTTGACACATAGATTGTCTTAACACATAGAAAATTGTCGCAGGTGCGACCATAGGAAAGGTAGGTTGGACAATGTTAGGAATTAGGTACTATGAATACGAAACATCCTCCCCCCGAAGAGGCCTGGTATGTATACCAAGACTCTTAAACGAAGCAAAAAATAAAAATCCCAAACGGATTGCAAACTTAAACCAAAACACATAGAGCAAGCAAAGCAAATGTCTCAATAAAAATAAAATAAAGAAAAAAACAAAGAAAAATAAAAATTAAAAAAAATTAAAATAAAATAAACAAAAAATAGATATCTTATAAAAATAGATATTATCTAAACATCCTGATGAGGAAGTGGGCACAGCTTCGAAACTGGCCTCATCAGGACACCAGTTGGAGTCTTTAGCTCAACCACACGAGTGACTCCATCTCGAGATGAAACAAGTTTTGTTATTCTTCCCAGTCGCCACTGCAATGTTGGTACGCTGTCCTCACGTATCAGGACAAGTTCTCCGATTTTTGGAGGAACTGTGGCCTTGAGCCACTTGGACCGTTGTTGTAGAGTATGTAAATACTCTCGTTGCCACCTTGACCAGAAAGACTGCGAAAAAGACTTAATGAGCTGATAACGATTTAGCCTTGAGATGGGTATACTATCGTAACGTTTTAAAGAACTAAACATAATACATATGTAATTATTTACATTAATGTGTAGAGAAGTCGCCTTGGTATCACGGAGACCAGGGAGATTTTTCAAGTCTAAAGGATGTTTCTTTTGGCACGGCCAATTATCAGAAGACTCCTTTAGCCATGGTGGACTCCACCATAAATCGAAATTTAACAAATCTGAGGGAAAAGCACCTCTTGAGGAAATGTCAGCATAATTCAACTTAGAGGGTACGTACCTCCAGGTAATATCAACTTTAGAATTTAAAATTTGAGAAACACGGTTTCCTTCGTAAATTTTCAATAAATGAGGTGACGTTTGAAGCCACGCAAGACATATTGTTGAGTCTGACCAACAAGTAACATTATCAAATTTAAGTTTGTCCCCAAATGACAATACACAACACTCAATTAAACGGGTCAAAAGAAGCGCACCATTTAATTCAAGTTTAGGGACAGTTAATACAGTACGTACAGGAGCAACTTTTGACTTAGCTGCCAATAAATGAATTTCAGTTTTACCTCGTAAATCGACAGTTCTAAGATACACAACTGCGGCATATCCGCATAGTGAACCATCACAAAAACCGTGTATAGAAATTTCCGACACATTTTCATCAAATATTTTTCTCGGAATTGTAAATTTTTCGATAATGTTCAACTCATTCATAAAACATTGCCATTCTTGGACAATATCATGAGGAGGTTGTTCATCCCAAGAAGTATGAAGCAACCATAACTTTTGTATAATTAATTTCGCCTTGAATGTAATAGGAGAAATCCAACCCAATGGATCGAAAATACGCGCAATGGTAGATAGGATTGACCTTTTGGTACACAGGGTATTCTCAGGTAAACTGACACTATAACTAAAACAATCATTAACTGGGTTCCACTGAACCCCCAATATCTTAATATTTGAATCTGCTGCATCAAATGAACGTGACATTTCACAGTGCTCAGCTGGTAAATCCTCAAGTAGCCGCTTATCATTCGACGACCACTTGCGCAGCTCGAAACCTCCCATAGCAAGCAATGATATCAGTTCTTGCTTTAGTAAAATAGCATCCCGCACGCTGGGAGCTGTAGTGATGATGTCATCAACAAATATTTGAGAGCTCAAAACCCTAGATGCTTCAGGAAATTGATTTTTACCCATTCTCGCAAGTTCATTCAGTACCCTCATGGAGGTATATGGCGATGACGTCACGCCATACGTAACTGTGCAGAGCGCATAGTGACCAATAGATTCTTCAGGGGAATCTCTCCAAAGTATCAACTGATATGGTTGATCTTCAGGATTCATTGCTATCTGGCGAAACATCATTTTAATGTCACAGGTGAATGCAACCGAATGTAGACGGAAATTCGTAATAATATTTGAAATGTCTTTATGTAATTTGGGACCCGAATAAATACAATCATTAAGAGATACCGATGTAGATGTTTTGGCGCTTGCGTCAAAGACGACTCGTATTTTTTTTACTTGGTTTGTTGTTTTAAATACAGGATGATGCGGAATATAAAAGTATTTACCTGGCTGGGTCACACCTTTATAAGGTGTCATGTGTCCCAGTGCCAAGTACTCACTCATAAACTTACGATATTCATGCTTGAGATCTTCATTTTGTGAGAAACGTTTTTCCAAATTCAAAAATCTTCTCAACGCAGTGTTATATGAATCACCCAGCGGGGGGTGAATTTTCTTAAATGGCAATCTTGCCATAAATCTTCCGCCTTGCAACCTCTCAAGAGTCCGCATAAAAAATTCTTCACACTCATCATCTTCCGGACTTGAAATATGTATTTCAGGAAGATTTTCTGAATGCCAAAATTTTTCAACAAGTTTATCTAACGACACGTCATTATGAAAAGAACAAATACTAAGGTTGCTATATAATGCAGGGGCTGCCCTGCCGTATGGACCGCTTATAACGTAACCGAATACTGTACCTAAAGCAGTTGGTATACCTTCAGAAAACTGTACAGATGAGCCGTCCAGCAGACTAGTATATAAGTCCGCACCCAACAATATGTCTATTTTGGCGGGCTCATAAAAATACTCATCAGCTAGCGACAAGTTCTTATACGCATTAACAATGTGTTGTGGCACATTGGTACTTGGTAGATTATTCGTAAGGCGTTGCAATATCAAGGCTGTAGTTGAAAGCAAGTCACCAGAACGTGACTTCAACGTAATAAGAGTGGATCCACGAATATCAGGGGCAGCGTTGCCTCCCAATGATGTAACTGGTATGTGCATCCTGTCCCGTTTCAGTGACAGACGTCTGACACACTCTTCCGTAATAAACGATGACATAGATCCACTGTCGAGAAGACACCTTAATACATGAAAATTGCCAAAGGCATCCCTAATAGGGATCCGCGCAGTGGCCAATAAAACAGTCGTAAGTCCTGAAACAGTACCAGAATGAACCTCACTCAAAGTCTGGGGAACGCGTAATTCCGCTTCAGATTGAGGACCCCGATGCTGTTCCAGATGCAACAAAGTATTGTGTCTACTAGAACTGCATAATTTACATCTACCTGAACTCTTACAATTTTTTATATCATGGGATTTCAAACACGAATAACACAATCGATTCTTTTTTGTGAATTCACGACGATCGGTAACTGTCAAATTTTTAAACTTTTCACATCCAAAAATGGCATGTGATTGCTTTTTACAAAAATGACAACAAAATTTATTCGTGTATGTTACAGTTGAATGAAAAACCCCTTTTACAGGTTTTTCCTTTGTAAATTTCACAGATGTTACTTCCAACACATGGCATTGGTTTTCTAAAAATAATAAAAATTCTGAAAATTTGGGTAACTTGTTCTTAGACAACTGATGTTCAAATCGATTACGTAAATCAGGAGACAATTTTCTAGAAAAAATGTGAATCAATATGAAATCCCACTGGTCGATATTTATCTTTAATGACATTAATGCTTGCGTATTCTCCTTAAGAGTGTCAACAAAAGGTCGCAAGTGCGAGGCATTGTCAACCGGTTTTAACGAAAGTAAATTGCACAAATGATTGTCAGCAATCAGCCTTACATTAGAAAATCTTTCATTAATTAAATTATAGGCCACTTGATAATTTTCTTCTGATATTGCAAGATGTCGAATAACTCGTAGTGCATCACCCGATAAACAAGAGAAAAGATAGTGCAACTTTTGAATACCGTTTAATGTTGCATTTTGATGCACCAACGTATTAAATATAGAAATGAAATTAGTGTATTCCGCATAGGAACCACTGAAACTTGGCAACACAATTTGAGGCAATGCAATCGTGGTCGAAGCTTGGCTTTCTGTTTTGATAACTTTGGTAACCACTGCTGGACACAATTTATTATATATTTCCTTAATGCTATAATATGTCTCCATGAATTGTTTATATTTAAGTGCATGCCCCTCAGAGTCAAAATCTCCTCGAGAGATAGACTGGATTGAAACATGACACTCAACAAATTCTTCTTTTATTTTATCTATGTCAGCAAATCGGATCGTAAACTTAAGCAATGATGCCTCTTCGCCGTTTTGCTGTGCCTCCTTAGCAAAATCAAATAAGCTTTGAATGTTCAAAAGCGCCAAATTATGTTTAATTACTTTGGCCATTGTAAAAACGTAAATGTAAACAAAACAATGTCAATGTCAAAAATGAAATGTCAAATCGCGCAGGTACCTGCCCTAGATAAAGGAAGACAACGCACCAACAACGCACAGACCAGAGACAAGATTATATCTTTCACGGAATACCCACCGCGCGACAATACACTTTGTTACAACAAAGTTATTGTGCGTACCTACGCAAATTAAATCAATTTATGAAAATAATAAATCTTATAACAAAAAAAAATTATAAGAAATAAATGAGACAATTTGCTTGCAGGCTATATGTATAAAAAATAAATGTAAATTGACACAAAAATACCCAAGATACGATCCTGATATTTCGTATTCGGAATTAAGGAAGTAAAAGGACAATCAGGCTCGAATGGACCAAATGATGTTTCGTAAAGGGGGCAGATGGGAAGGATCGCACCTACCTTGTTTTACTGGCTGTCCTTTTATGTCCTTTTCACCAAAAAAAACAGTTAACTTGCAATAAACAATACTTAAACACACACACGTAAACTCGCAGAACTAAAACTGTCAGTTGCAGCGACGATGTAATTACCCCACGGGAGCTTGTAATGTACTTGCAATAACACATAAACAAAAACGTAAAACACACGTAAATTTAACTCGCTGAATTGACTTGATGTCAGTTTCAACGACAGTACGAAAATATATGCGGTCCCCACGGGGGCTACTAGCATACTGATTGACTTTTGACACATAGATTGTCTTAACACATAGAAAATTGTCGCAGGTGCGACCATAGGAAAGGTAGGTTGGACAATGTTAGGAATTAGGTACTATGAATACGAAACAGTTAGGTTGGATAATAAGTTTTAGAATTGCTCGGAGCACGATGTCAATACATTTTTTTCAATATATTGAACCATCTTAAAGGAGAGTTATCGGGACAAGACAAACTATTCCTAACATCCTAATTTACTCTTATCCATAGAATGAAATTAAATAATCTAACTATTTTTTCTGTTATTGTGTGGAAAAAAGTGTGTCTTAAAAGTGAAAAAAAAATAAATTTATCAAGTATACGATTCAACAAAAATAATTACAAATATGGTAGATATACAATTTTTTTTAATCGCGTAATATTAAGTCCCGATATTTAGGAATCGATTGTACATAGGCCAAGGTGACAGTTGTTAGTACTTACAGAACTCACCTATACACATAATAAACAATCATTTTCATCATCAATATGTTTGATAGATTCACATCGAATTATTTAATATCCATTGTAGTATTATTTAATATGAGAATGTTATCAGAAATCAATTATTTAGTGTGACAGCCCCGCGCGTGGACTTGTTTGTTTAAGTCCTCATACTCGTCATTATGTCAATATTAGGAACAGACTTAATTAATTTGAAAATAGCTAGTAACGATTTGTGACGTTTTACTTTAAAATAAAAGCTTGGTTGAGTTTTGCATTGCCTAACAAGCAGCAAAACCTATCGGACGTCAGGAAAAGGGTCATTAATCGTTTGATTTTCATATAAATGAGTTATATCATCCCTTAAAATGGTTGTTAATAATTGGTGGTGGTTGGTATTCCAGTGGTATCAATCGGCGGCTTTCGTACGTGCAGCGTATTGGAGGTCGTAGGTTCGAATCCCGGCTTTGCCGGTGCCGACCATTTCCGTTTTCACGACGCAAGCCTTTGCTTAGTGTGAAAGATATCAAAAATGTTTTTGTGTTCTCTTCAAGTAAGCACAAATACATTTAAAAAAAATTACCATTTCCTTTCTCATCGAGATCGTCTACAAAAGACTTTTTTGTAATAATAATAATAATCATGGATGTAAAATGGGATCTCGTGGGACAAAGGAATTGCTCTTAATAGACAGTATTATTTGTGAGCAGGTGAAACACAAAAAGAAAAATATCTCTATGGCATGGATTGATTACAAAAAAGCATATGATTCAGTCCCACATTCTTGGCTAATAAAAGTTTTGGAAATATATAAAATTAACAACGAACTCGTAGAATTTCTAAAATTTTTGATGTCAAAATGGAGAACAAAAATATCTGTTTCTCAACCTTCTGGAAAATATATTACCGATTCAATCCATATCAATAGAGGTATTTTTCAAGGAGATAGTCTAAGTCCGCTTTGGTTCTGCTTAGCTCTAAATCCACTGAGTAAATTATTGGAATCCTCAAATTGTGGCTATGAATTAAAAAGGTCTGGTATTAAATTTAGTCATTTACTTTATATGGACGATTTAAAATTATTTGGTAAAAATTTAGTTGAATTAGAAAAATTAATCAAAATTACAAAAAAATTTAGTGATGATAAAAATGGAATTTGGCTTAGAAAAATGTGCAAAAATTAATGTTCAAAAAGGAATAATCCGAAACAATCATCAAAATAATTCTTCATCTGTTACAAACATTCCTCTTTTAGATAATCAAAATTACAAATATCTTGGCTTTCAACAAAATCTAGTTTTTGACCACAAAATTATTAAAAATAAAATTAAAAATGAATTTATTAAACGATTAAAAAAAGTTTTGAAAAGTTTTCTCTCCGGGAGAAATAAAATTATGGCCATTAATTCATGGGTTATACCGAAAATATTGTATTCTTTTGGAATCATTAAGTGGAACCAAACGGAATTGGACAGGATAGATTTAAAGGTGCGTGGTTTGCTCACGCAATACAGGATGCATCACCCACGATGTTCCTTGATGAGACTATATTTACCAAGGAAGATAGGTGGTAGAGGCATGTTAAACATCAAAAACATGAATAACAAAGAAATAAACCTCCTCCAGTCTTACTTTATCTCATCAAGGAATAAATTGGGTTATGAAGACCTCATTGCGTGTGATTTGAAGTACACACCCTTAAATTTATCAAATCCTGTTTCGCCACCGATAATTGGGGTACAAGATCGGGTTGATATATGGAAAGGCAAGTCTCTCCACGGTCGATTCTTCGAAACTTTAAATTCATCTCATGTAAGTCTTGAAGATTCGACTGGATGGTTGAGGTTTGGTGAACTATTTAGCGAAACAGAAGGTTTTGTCTGTGCAATACAAGACCAGGTCATCGTAACTAACAATTATAAAAAATATATTATTAAAACACCTGATATAATTGATAAATGTCGTGCATGTGGCCAAACGGGAGAAACACTCAGACATATTTTGTCTGGGTGTTCTCTCCTGTGTGGTTCTGAGTATCTGCACAGACATAACGATGTGGCTAAAATAGTTCATCAAAAACTTGCCTTGAAATATAGTTTACTCGATTTTGAAGTACCTTATTACAGGTACACCCCGATTTCGGTAATGCAAAACAATAATACAAAATTATATTGGGATATACCAATACAGACTGACCGAACGATTAACGCAAATCGTCCGGACATTGTATTGGTTGATCGTAGGAACGGGATAACCTATCTCGTGGATATCACTGTACCGTATGACGAAAATTTGAAAAAAGCCGAGCAAGACAAGATAATTAAATATCTTGATCTTGCTCACGAAATCAAGGATATGTGGCATACACCAACCACCCACATAATACCTATAGTGATATCGACGAATGGAGTTATTCCTAAGTCTCTTAAAGACAATCTAGGGAAACTTGGCATCTGTTGTGGTCTCAGATATGCCATCCAAAAGGCAGTTCTGTTGTCCTCATGTAGGATGTTAAGAAGGTTCCTTTCTCTGTAGTTCGAAGATCTCTCATGATTACATTACATCGTGATGTATCATGAGAGATAATACCGATATTTTTATATTTAGTATATAGCATTGTATTTAATTTTAATTTATTTTTATTAATTTTTTTTTACAATGATGTATACTTCATATGATATATTGTGATTTAATGAATAAATGATTTGAAATAATAATAACAATATGCGATCAATCTCTTCCTAGTTCTCCATTGATCATGTACCTAACTCCGGCGGCGTCCATTCCGTCTGCTCAACGAGAAGTAACAGTTTCGTCAAGACACCCACCGTATAAAGGTATCTAACGGAAGTACACAGGACAGATGAGCAGTGAGAATTATGTAGCGACAAACAATAGTCACCATCAAGGGATTCCAACGACTATTGGAGAAAACTTTAATCGGTTTTATTCGATTGCAAATACAGACCGACATCCCGTACATTCTGTATTTTCGATCCGAATAGGGTGACCATGTAAAAAGATTAGAGAGACTAAACATACCTCTAAAAAAGTATGTATTTTTTGTATAAAACCTATTAAAGATAAAAAAACGTGTCGGCAATTATTTGAAAATGTTATATACATAATTGTAGACAATAATTATGAGCATCACTCACTAAAAGAAATACGCGCGATATTTTACCTAGAACCTCCGCTGCCCCCTATAATATTATTCAATGTTTTTCGACCCCCTCCTTTTTTACGAACCCATTATTCGAGGACAATCTTACATAAAAAATCACAAAAAATTGTTTTCAACTTCAAAGAAAGTAGAACTTGCTCGCCGTAAGAATGTTACCTAAAGCATTTTTAGAGGCCATAGGGTACCTTCTTCACTATTTGGGACATTCTAACAGCTTACTTGTTATTAATATTTATATAAAAAAAAATGAAGCACTTTATTAATATAACACTGAAAAAATAATGGTTTTATAAAATTTTATCAAATTTTGATCGTGTTTATGTGAAATAAACCAAAATTTAAAAATACAATAGGACAAAAAATATCATTTTCTTTGAAATATTCTTAGTGCTGTATTATACAATGTCCATGAAAACACTTTAATTAAAATAAAATATATAATTAATAAGTATAATTTATATGTACCTATAGATAGAAGAAAAACATTATTCGGTTGCTCTCGTCCAAGGGATTGCCTAAAAATAGCTCTATAAAAAGGGGCTATCAATAGGCGACATAAACTGGTACATTGATCCCAAATCTTTTCTTCACCCTCTAATTGAAAAATGATTCTGTGCTGTTGTGTACTATCTCGAAGGATTAAAGCAATCTGATTGGCAAAAGTGGACATAGTACATAACAGTACATAAATTAAAGTTTTGTGGTGGACATGGTACATATTATAATGTTAAAAAAAATGTAAAGAGCTAAAAACTGTTTTTTTTTTAGTGGACATGTTACAAAAAATATGTGTTGTTGAAACTGCATTGTCAGTTTGAAAAAACTTAAAATTGGACATAAGAAAAATCAATTATCCTCAGCAAGCGATTTAGGTCCTCAGACTCATCAAATGAAGCAATGAAAGAAAACACATGATCATGTTATTTTTACAAAACGTCGATGGCGCAGTATTTATTTGTTTATATTTTATTTAAGTATCATTGTAAACAAACAATCTTTAGTTTAACACAAATTCTAAAATATTATAGGGAATATGGTTTATTAGCCAAAATAAAAAAATGACGAATAATTGTTTAAATTGAGGAAACAGGCATAAAATAAATTTGACCGTTTTTTTCTAAAGCGTAAAACGAATGATCGAAAATATTTTTTTTCGAAAGAATATTTTTGGTTACCAGCTTGTCACGCTTCATTGAAAAGCGCAAAGTACCCATTTGAGAAAAAACTTACACACGCGAGAAGAATTCTAAAAGAACAACGATATAAGGCTTTACACATTAAAACAACACTTATGTTATTTTGTTGGGAAATCTAAGGGCGGGGAACAGGCGTGGATTGGCTAAAATTTTTACTATGTAAAAAAATACATAGCTTCTTCAAAAAAAGTATTGAAATGAATACATATCTACCCTTCAGTCAGTTTAATGTCCAGCAATATAACATATAAGTTATTATTGCATCTCCAACATTTTACAATAATTTATAACGGTCATAATATCGTACAATAATTAATTTAATCAATTCAGTTAAATTTTAAGATTAATATTTTACATATAACAATTGCAAATAAAGCAAAAATTTTTGTTGGTTTTTAAACAATAATTAAGGGGGAATATTGATTAAAACAAGTTTTAAAAAAGGTAACAAGATTCTATAAAAAAAAACTTGACAGTCATATTTCTCGCGCATATTGGATTGAAAATATTTAATATGCCACAGTACAGTTGAAATATAAACCGATTCCTATTTTTTTTCCTTTTTATAAATAAACAATTTAACACATAGGTACAGTGTCGTAGCGTGATCATATTATCGTGGTCCGCGCGTAGTTCTATGCTAGGACAATACGAGCTCGTACATGTTCAAACGAGTCCGCAGATGAAGCGCATTCTTTGCTACACCATGTCGTACGGCCCTAAAACACTAAACTTTGTATCATTGCTGTGTTTTTTCTTATCTACTCAAGAAATCTCACATATCATTGAAAGATATTTGGACTGTAACAGTCATACTGCTTTACAAAAAGTACTGCCAATTTTTGTAATAATATTTACTCGATAGTGAGCTTACAATATTAAGGTTTCATTCGTCAGTCCGCACCTGTCCGTGGACGCATTGGTTAGTCCCAAGACAACTATTTTATTGTATGTTTTTCTATTTGATTGTATCCACAACATCGTTGCCTACACATCGTGTGTGTAAGAACAGCTAAGATAAAAGGCAATAATGTAAGGGTAGGTAGAGAGGAACGAGTTCCGCTTGAGACGTGACAACATTAACTCAGTAATACCTTCATATATCACACTAACCTAATCTAAGAGATAACTGATTTTTTTTTATTTATTTAAGGACTTATCAGAATGGTTGGATTTTCGAGGACCTTGAAAATATATATCTATATTTTTTTATGAAGCTTTATTGAATGCAACGGCGGATTAACTGACAACAACGCCATCTGTGAAAAATTCCATAACAACACAATTTTTATTAACTTGACAACCATTGAGTTTCAAATCATTGGTACGCAGATTTTTTAGTGATTTTTTTCGAGTTTTATTTTTAATTTTTAACATTGAAGTGCATTTTTATAAATAATTATTAAAACGCGAACAGTGAATAAATATCATTTTGAAATCAAATTGTCGTTTGACACAAACTGTCAGTTGTTGGATAGTTGGCAGGATTGACAGAATTCGGATGGAAAATATCTATGGGGTACCTACACTAAAATACACGTGCATCCGTCGGAATGACATTGGTTATCATTCTTTTAAATTCTTATTTAATATTCATATAGTTAGACAGAACAACGGCAAAAATGCTGGGAAATTTGTTATTTGTTCATATTATTAATTTCTCAATTACTTTGATTAAAGGGTCAAATCCTTCTCATCTAAAGATTTAGGTAGGTACCTACACACATATACACATGAATTATTGTTGACGTATGCCCAAAAAGCCTGAAAATGAAATTTCCAAACACCCTCTAGTTTCAAGTTGGTGAGATAGATTGCGCGTCGTAACTTAGTATCATTACACTAAACTCGAATGTTGTATTACAACACTGAAACAATTTCAACTCGGAGAATTCATATAAAACGTGATAGGACTTCGGTACTTAAATCCTTTTACATAGGACCCGTAATGGAATGTTTTGTTTGTCTATTTTTTAAACCAATCGAATAAAGTCATTAGGGAAAATAATGTTTTATTTTCTGATGTAATTTTGAACTTTTTTTTTAATAAAAAATGTGTAAACTTTGACAATTGCTCTACATATATTTGGGGCTTTTTAAAAGGACAGCTATAAAACTAAAAAAAAAATAGCGATTATGTGCTCTTAAAAACACAATGAGTCCTCTTTTTAAAATAAAGTTGAAATGATTGCGATTTGCTACTTTTTAAAAGACTTAAAAAAAAAATACAAAAATTGTTTTGTATTCTTAGGGGTGGTCAATATTATTATCTTCCATCACATGATGATATATTATGAGGGTGCAAAGTGAATTGAAATATAATACGATTTAGGGGCTGTTAGAATTAACAGAAGGTTTATTGTATCTAATATTGTTGACATTATAAAAGTCGGTTCGACATGAGGTAGAAAACATTTTTAATATGACGGTAAAATTTTGAAACTGTTTGGTGGCCTGCGTAGAAACATATTATTAAGAAAATTAAGCCACTTCTTCTTCTTCTTCCAGTGCCATTTCATGTCCCTTCGTCGTCGGCTAGCACTATAGCGTAAGCTTCTATGTCCTGTGGGTCTAGACAAATTGCATTTGTCGATCGACTACAAACGAATTCTTCGACAATGTAAAGTAGGAAGAAAATTAACTGTCCACTTTTTATATTTTTATACAAGTGTCTTTGTTTGGTTTAAATAATAATTGTTTATATTATGTTACAGAGGACAGTTAATTTTTTCGCACTATACATTGGCGAAATCTTCGTTTGTAGTCGAACGCCAGTTTGAATTTGTCTACGGGGCCTGGGCTAACCGGATGAGTTCTATTTCTAAATGCTGGAACAACAAGGTGGAAAGTCCAAATAAATAGTTTACTCGTATTCGCAACGAAAGTGCACTTGCCTAGCATAGTCATTATTTCTAATTAAGACAATTTGGGATGATTTTTTGACATTGTCACTACTTTTCCTTCCCCTCGATGTCTCTTCACCTCCTTACCCCACAAACAAAAATGTGACATAATATTTTGAAAAATAAAACCGCATATAAGTCAACAGTATATACTGTATATAATATTAATATTCTATATTCATTTGATATTCCTCCGCAATGTCATTAAGGTTTGTATCTCAAATGAATGGTTTTATTGGGCAACTTTGGACTTTTCTTGTTATCTCTTCCACAAGAAAAGTTCAAAGTTGGACAAAACACTTAATCAACGGATTTGCCATTCATTCACATTTTGTTTGAACTTTTTTTTGCATATATCACACACACATAGCTTTCCATCATAATGGATAATAAAACTAAACTAGTTACTTATTATCAACAGTCCAACGGACGAGAAATTCGTGCACATTTTGTTTGAACTTTTTTTTGCATTTATTACACACGTATGGCTCGCCCCTGTTGTGGACTAGTTTAATATTTATGGACTTGATGTTTATTTTAATTTGACAAAAACCATGCGAGTGTGTTGTGTGCGTTAAAAAAGTCAAAAATAATCATAATATTAATATTCTATATTCATTTGATATTCCTCCGCAATGTCATTAAGGTTTGTATCTCAAATGAATGGTTTTATTGGGGAACTTTGGACTTTTCTATTAAAAACAGTTGAGATAATCATTTTCATAATTAAGATAAATTAACTGCATCTGAAAACGACCCTGAGCTCTCAAGAAAAACAAAATGGTAACTGTGGTGTTAGAGTCGTTAATCCGACCAAGATATTGCATAAACCTCACAAATAGTAATTTGTACGACCAAACATCGTACAGACATCATAACATCATCGATTTTCCGACTTATGTTCATAAAGGCGTCAAAAACCGTCATATTCACGTTACTAACATAAAATGGCGTTCTGTATAGTTCACTTTAACTAAATTTGTAACAATTATTTTTCAAAACATCTTTTTAAATGCAATCATTCCGAGAAGCGCATTAAAAATTATAAATAATGGATGTATAATTGAACAATAAATTTAAATTTGCAATCAAATTTTACACGCGTAGATAAAGCAAAACTTCAATTCGATAATTTAGCAAAACTTATAATATTATTGCCTTTTATAATATTTTGTTGTTAATTTTATATTAAACAATCTCAACCGCAACGCAATGATGACGCATACAGACGAGATTGCCTGTGAATTTGACAGCTGTCGCGAAAATATCGCATAGTTATGGAATAGCCTATAATTCGACGAAATTTCCTGTCAATTTTGACAGCTGTCGCGTAGATGTCGCATACTCGTAGAATAGATTATTATTCGACGAAATATGACAATCTATCGTACTAATGTGCCATAAACGTCACGTCACTTGTGATATAGACAATAATTCGACAAAATATGATAAAATATCGTACTGACGGGACATAGGCGTCGCATACTTATGTTATAGCCAATTATACCACGACAACTTGCAAAATATCGTTTAAATGTTATTTATTAAACTTTTTTTATCATATAAATGTTAAAACAATGTCCTTTTCCGATTTTTGGTCAATTTTTGTCTTCCTTACGAGTGTTAAAACTACTCATTTGTCGTATAAAATGGGCCCATTCCGGGTATGTAACGTTCGTGTACACCATATATCCGATTCTTCAATGACAGGTTTGTAATGTCTTTATGACTATTTTGTGCTAGTTGGGATAGTATCTACCTAAGTCAAAAAAAAAAAGAAATGCATTTTTAGATAATATTTTTTTGTATGCTAAGTATACTTATGCATATTTTGTACTCATGTACTCACAAAGTTTATCTCAAGGCTGATCATCTGAAGCAGTGAAAGGACTTGTCTTGACTAGAAAAAAATAACTATATGAACTATATAACTGTTACAGAAAGCGCTCAATAATTCGGATAGGCACATAAAAGCTAAACGTTAACACCTTTTTTCATCCTATCTGGGCAGGTCACGAAGATAACGAATTCGTCCATTTCCAATTCTCCCCTTTTCTTGACTCCACTTAGGGGCATAATGAGGCAACAAGAGCTCTCCACTACCCTCGATCTCGTGTTGTTTCGATGACCTCCCGCCACACCGTATCCAGATCACTCAGCTCTGCCTCGAAGGAACGAAATACGGTATGGGAGGGTCTTCCACTTGTTAATTATAATGTCTTAGAATTCATATTCGATAGGTCATTGCAATAATTTTAAATTGAGATCGAAAAATGTTATTGTAAAATGAAATGCGTCTCTGATGTATAAAAAACTATTTGTATACTAAAACTTGGTTAATTCAGATTACCGCATAAAAAATAATGTGAGCGACGACACTGGTATAACACAAATTATCAATTAGTCCAGAAGACTGACCGACTAACTCTATGACGTTATATTATCTATATACCTATAGGTGAATTCTTTATTTTTTATGAAGAATACAGATACTCACACGAGACGTAGGTACCCTGGTGGCAGAATAGTGAACTAATGCAGGAAATCTGAAGTAAGAGTTCTTTATTCAAATTGCCTGCTTAAAGATAGCCCAGGGCGGACGGCAACTAGAGGAGTGGGAGAGCTTGTTGACCTCACAAGAGATAGGTACTTATATCCATCATTTACTCTTCTAATTGAAAATCAAAAGACATACAGCATATTATATTTATCCAAATACCTAATGACTGCTATTCTCAAATTCACGTTCCAATTCAATGCAAGAAGCTCTTGCTTAGAACTTAATCGGTTGCCAGTAGTTACGCATCTAATGTACCTATTGAATAAAATATTTTCAGAATACAGAAATGTCAAAAGTCTCAATAAAAATTAATTGGATACGAGGCAACTCAATCGTCTGTTTTTAATTTCAGAATAATAGTCAATATATTAAAACCTTTTGTTTATGAGCATTGTGCAATCGAAAAAATGGTTCGACAAAGTCACATTATGACAAATAGGTACTTATAATAAAATAATCTCAAGATGTTTGAGTATCCGCATTCTTCATAAAAAATAAAGAATTCACCTATATTTGTCCCATTATGACGGGTAATTCTTAGTTATATAAATAACATGTTATATATTTCGAGACTTATTAATACGAAATAGCACAATACGGCTATAGAATGGTGTTTTGTCGAATAAATAGACAAGCCCTCACTTATTTACCAAAAGCTGATTTTCTACCCTGAATGTCGGGAGGTGTTAGGTTATACTTTGTTAAAACTCTCCCGTAATGGGGGTAGCGCATGCTGCCTTTGCTGTTAATAATAACAGCACGATAACAGTAAAAAGTATCTTATTTGTGCACTTAATAAATCACATATTATGCTTTTTTTAAGCTTCGCGCTTATTGGTTTCGAAATGTCTTGATCTGACATGTAGGTATGCGTCGGCTTCGGTGGTCTAGAAGAACCAGGCGGCATATTTCCAAAAAAGAGATTTCGGGTTGAATTATTATTAACATATAGATTATTTTACTTTTTTTTTTATAGAATGTGGTATGTAAGTTAGCATTGTTTAAGCAAATACAGTTAAGAATTTGATGACTAGGGCATAGCATGAATGAATATACACATGGTAGTTAGATACATCGACGGAGCATATTTTACATAGCCTTTCAGGTACCGGTATGATAACTGGTTTCAGGTTAGAAGAAACAGACAAAGAAACTTTTCAATTTTCTCAAGTGACGGCGGTGTAGTAGAAGATAAGTCACATATGAAGTATGTTACGTTATTTTTATTATTTGCATTCCCGACATACGTTGTCCTGTAGTCATGTAAAATATGTTTGAATGTTGAAAAAATATTTTTGAAAGCTTGAAAGAAATTTTATCAATAATCTGCGTGCCAGTGTTTTGAAACTCTATGGTGTCAGGTAAATAAAAATTGTGTTGTTATGGAATTTTCGTAGATGGCGTTGGCGTCGCAGAAAGTCCGTTCCATACTAACTTTAATATTATATAATTTTTTATTCATTTTCAATTTTTTATTCTGTTATTCTGAGCGAAGAAGAATCCAATAAATCAAACATCAGAAGAATCTGTTCAGCCGATCTCGAGTTACAAGTGTTCTTACTAACCCGACTTTCTTTTAAATTAAAGATTTTCCTATCAGTCGACTAATGTTGGAGGATATTGATCATTTGGATAATATTATTTCATGTTTGAGACATGAATTCAAGGATGGCCAATGTTCAGGAGTGAATGGAATGGTTGACGAAAGCCGGCGCTATATATTTTGTAACGCGTCTAGGGGTTAAACCATCCCCCGTAACAATGAGCCCCTCCCTGGAGGGGATGTGAAAAGCTGAGAGTAGTTGAGTATAATTGAAAACATGTCCCAAGGGGTTCGGATTAACATTTAGGCCAAGATTTGGGGTTAAATACACATGCACCGTTTTCAATATTATTACTATTATTTTGTAACTTAATTCATGTTGGTATATAAGAGGTTAATTATTTTGATTTGGGTTATGTGACATGATGTTTTATTTAATCACATCCTGCTGTTCTTAAAACATCAATTTTTTTATTTTGTCCTTATTCTAAAGTAAAAATTACATCAGAAAATTAACAAATTCGTTTGTGAATAGTTATTGTCAAATTGTTTATACAACATTACGCAAAAAAACCTTTCTGAAACTTCCGCACCAAGCAAAGATTGTGTTGGCTATGAGAAAAAAAATTTTTACTGCTTAGGCTAAGAGAATTTTAAACAAGTTATATAAGTTCCTACAAATATATTTAGAATGTAATGTATATTTCTATAATATTCTAAGTATCTTTCTTCATATTTTTTGGTCAATGGAAATTAGAGTTAAACATACTATGTACCTACCTATTTATTCAGCCAATAGGTACCTACCTGTAAGATATATTCCTTTTTCATTCGCTGGTTGCCGTCATTAAAATATCATCTCGAGATGAAGCATGTAGTATTCGATTACTAAAAGTACAATTTTCAAACAAATTGCATTGTAGAAATAATACAATTTCCACCGAGAAGAAAATACTCGTTCAACTGCAGCATCCATAGTGAGTGAACAGGTTTAAAGTGGGTGTTTACATTGCAATTTGGGGGATGAATTAAGCAATTAAAATACAACACGGAGATACAAAAGGGTTCTAAAGAGTGTACATACTATAGTAATCCTTAACAAAACAGTATTTAAACCCTGTAAAGTTCAATATCCAAATTTATTTTAAGCCAAATTGACCACTATTTGAATTTGATTTAGGAGTCAAGTTTGCTTGCGAACGTATCGAACAAAACAACACTCATCATCAACCCGTTCACGTCGATTTAAATGAAGAGCAGTGTTGCTATTATCACAGCGTTTGATTTTGTTACTTAAGTAGGCACTTGTGTCGAGGGGTTGAATCAATTAAGCAATAAATTAATTATCAAATATGTCAATTTATTAACAGATCATAAAAGACAAAGCAATGCACTGAGCTTCTCTGAAAGGGTTCATATTTCTATAGTGCTTAAAATCCAATGCTGCTGTATCAAATTCATCATGAATATTATTTCATTTAAGTAACTACTGCTTTATTACGGACACATTTTATTTCTGGCAATACTTTAATGATATTTTGAATTAAGAATACTTTTCTACGCCTTCGTAATTTAATTTTAAATTAAGAACCTATAAAAAATTGTCGAACAAATATCCGTTTTGATGTTTTTAAATAGGAAACTTTGAAAAAAGAATCAATTATATTTTTTAAGGTAAAGTAAGTAGGTAGATACCCGCTGACTTGAAACGTAGAACGTTTTTCGTTTTTTTTTGCCAATTAAATTCTATTTTTCTTCTGTATGGAACAGATTGTTCGCGATGAGCGCTTTCAACTTTTCTATTCATTGAGAAAATTGTTAAAAGCTTCCGTAGAGAGGAATTTTTAAACACTGTCAGTTGTACAAGTACCTTCACTCTTTTATATTTTATTCAACGCCATGTTTTTTTGATCTGGTACCTGCCCGCATTTTAAAACTGAAATTTTAAGTCCGAATCTATTCAGAAATGGCTTGTTTTTCTTTAGGGATGCCATTTTAAAATTTTAAAACAGAAATAGTGATTGGTTAGTTTTTCCGCCCTTTGCACAAAGGAAAATATTTATAAAAAAAACTGGATAGTAATATCAATAGCGGAAGGTTGTTTTAGCCCTATGAGGTCATGGAATTTCTGGACGTTTTATCGACTCTGAAATTATATTTATACTTAACTAGCTTTCCCGACAGACTTTGTCCTGTAGTCCTTAATATGAATATTGATTTCGAATTTGTAATTTATACAAAAATATGTTTAAAATATGTTTGAGTATTAAAAATTATTTCTGAAAACTTGGAAGAAATTCTATCAATAATCTGCGTAACTATACTTTTGTTGTTATGAATTTTTTAATATATGGCGGTGGCTTCGCAGAAAATCCGTTCTATACTAACTTTAATATTATGTTTATATCATTTCTTATCCATTTTTTTTCAACTTTTTATTAGTTTATTACCCGGAGTGGAGAAGAATCCAATAAATGATTTATCGGAAGAATTTCTTCAATCGATCTCGAGTTATAAGTGTTCGAACACATAATGACTTTGAGATTGGACGTTACGGGTTGACTGGTAGAGAATGCTTAGAGAGTTATTGTTTAATATGTATGTAGGTGGAACTATTTTATGCTCTCTACAGTGGCGTAACCAAACCATCTGAGGTCCATAGAATTTCTTTGGAAGAGCCCCTACCGTTTACCGCCAAATCCAATTCCATAACATCATATCAATTTATAGTGATCGGGCTATAAAAGAAAACCATGGACGAAAAACTATCGATTCCGCCCTTGAAAAATTTCATGCTTAAAGTAGGTACCTGACGGTTAAAAAAGGAGGTACGTAGGTACCAACTCAGGTAAAAAATGTTATAGGTTATTTCTGTTCGCGCCCTCTTGTGCCGGGGCCTTCTCAGGTCGGGAGCGCTTGGTTTTTTCCAGCCCTGCCACCCTGTAGTTACTCCACTGATTCCCTCTCACTCTTATATAGGTGGTGTTGCTCTCACTATCGTGTTTTTAAAACGGGTGGGTGCTTATCTTTTCTAGATGATAATCTATGGCAGGTGCAAAATATATTGGTAATGTTAATGTGTGTCTATGACGAATCATAAAACTGCATAGAAATGTCATGTTTTTAACGAAGCAAATCGTAACATGAGATTAGTTGATGTTGGATAGTTACTTGAAATACTCCTATCATGACCCATAGATTTTTCGAAGGATCCTTGGAAAAATCTAAGGGACATTGAACTGAAAAACTGGAGGTTGACATCCCTTGACGGAGTGGAGAAGTCTCTCCACTTATACAGGATCCATCCAGGACTGTCTATCATAATTAATAGAATCATTTTTTCTATTCTTCTATGGTAGTAAAATCAAACGCCTTTGTAAAGTCTCTGAACATATGTTCTTTGAGTAAAGTACACGGTATCTATCTGAACAGAACATAACAGAGAATATAAAATATGTACACAATATGATACTATCGTTTTGCTGAGTAAACACTGCCACACATTATTATTCTGTTATTCTTGTACCCCCACCAGGGTGCCTACCCCTGGCCATTGTATTCGCTCGACACAATGAGGCCCCGTTTAATGAGTTTTAATTTATAAACAAGTGGAGTATCTACACTTCCCGACAGACTGTCTGTTGCCCCTCGCAAGAACGGGATTATCCAAGGAAAAGTCTTTAACGATATTTAAAAAGATAGGTATATATTCTATTTTTAATCGAGGATCGTTGTTTAAATAAAACGTCTATTTGAGTACCTTCCTACTCACATAATGAAAACCAACTTGTTTTTTTTTTATATAATTTGTGTAGGTACTTATTTTCTTATTTTTGAAGTAGAGATCATTATTTTATGTTTTCAATCAAATATTGTATTAATCCGCACCGTAGCCATGTACAAGATCTTGATGTGCTTACGCTGCGGCCGTCAGAAAATTCAATACCCATCTTACTATACCTACTTAATATGTTCTTTTCTTGAATGAAAACGGGGAACAATAACCATAACCAACATTGATGAACAAATATGTACTTTCCAAATTTTTAACCCTTGTTCTATGGTACATATTTGAGTTTTTCTACTATGGAAATTCAACGATCTCAATGTTATTTTTGAAAAAAAAAAATAAACATAAGTTATTCAATTCCCAAGAATGATTCGAAACAACAGTAGAAGACGGTCGTAAGCTCGTGGTGGTTTGTTCCATTCAAAAATCGAACATCAGTAATGAATTTTTAGAGTCATTAGTTGTTAGATAATTTATTAATAATTGTAGGCTACTTTCATTGTGGCATCCCATCCTTCCACGCGTGGTGGTTTGCAAGTAGAGATGGGCATTATAACGACAGCTGATAAAAATAATAGCTAAATAAAAATAACGTATATAACGTTATTAATATCTAACGTTATTTATAAATAATAGTTGAATAAAAATAATAGTCAGGGAAATAATAGCCTACCCCTATTACGTAAATTTAGGAAAAAGTCAAGTATCCAGATACCAAATTTTGGAAACGACCTTTTTTATTTTTAAGGAAAAAGTAAAGTTTCCAGATACCAAATATTTAAAAATAGCTTTCAGCTTTTAATATTAACGTTATTTTCAATTAACGAAATGGCTATAACGTTTTTGAACTTAAGCCGTTAGTTCCATCTCTATTTGCAAGGGATGATTCTGATGCGGTGTTCACATGAAGCGAATATCGCCAGGACACCAAAATATCGCCAGACAATTATTGTCCCGTGTGAACAGATTGTCGATAAATCTGATTGAAAGTAATATCGCCTCATGTTGACCACCTTTCAACTTTTGTTTCTGGTGGAACGATGCACGCATGCTCAGATATGCGCGGCGTCCGTATCTATGGTGAAATTCTGTTTCTTGACAGGTGACAGCAGTGCTCCAAGTTTTTTTTCCTTAGAATCCAATTCCGCACCCAATATCTGCGTTTTTTTCTTGATTTTTCCTTAATTAGGAGTCTCCTTATATCGTCTAAAACAACATTTTCAACTAACCCCAAACACTCCGCGACTTCTACCTCGACGTCCGCCATTTTTAAAACTACGTCAAAATCAGCGCACCTGATAGATTGAATGTATGTCGATGGACTCGTGTGAACACATCACACGATCAATGGGCAACCTAGCGATATTTTTTTTTATGCAAGCGAAATTGTCTGGCCTTATATCGCCTCGTATGAACACCGCATTAGATTCCTTTAATGCCTTCAGCGTCAAACCACAACTAGTGAAGGTGTGGTTATTGAATAAACCAATTTTGTGAAAGACCAACGGTATTTTTTTGAATTCATAGTAATGAACTTTCGCGTAAATACACAAACTCTTTTACTCTTTCACAGAGCAAGCTACTTAAAGCTTTGTGTCGTGAAAGAGGAAGATGACCTCCGCACGAAACAGTGCGAAAGCCGGCATCTTAACCGCTAGTCTACCAACCACTTCAATATTATTATTACAATAAAATCAGTTAATACATCCAAGAACCTCTACAGAAAGGAATTTACTTAGGTGTTTTAAATTACGAGTGAAAAAACCTTACCAAACCGCGCAACTGTGTTTTATTAAATTCATAAAAAATGTTACATAAAACCATACAATTTAATTCAATCCTTTACAGACTTGTCTCTATTATGGGAATATCAAAAATGTTTAGATTTGTTTTAAATACTCGTAGTCCATGTTTAATATGTTGAAATAAGTGATAATATTTAATTAAATAAATATAATATGAAGAAATAAAAAAATCTAGTTCCACTCCATTTTATTTCAGAGAGCCGATAATGACCTTATGTAAAAATTTGTCAACATAAATTTACGATTTTTTCGAGCAAAAAACATTTAAAAACAACGCAAGAACGAGTGAAAGTTCCATTGTTTATTTTGTACTTCCATTGTGTTTTTATTATTATAATACCTCAGCTTTCTTTGTTTTTTTTTTCTACCGAATATTGCGTACAAAAAAGCTAATGTTGAATGAGTTATTTTTCATCGGGGATATATCATTAGGTATAGATCACAACTGTCGTTAGCATTTGGAGACCTTAATAAAAAAACAGAATCGAAGTTAAGCCAAACAAAAGGTAATACATTTTCCGGAACGAATGACATATAACATCGGTGATGGGAAAAAAATGTGTCACTGAAGTACCTACCACCTACCTACTTCGTGACATATTTGGCACACTAACTCATATACGCACAGAACAAGGGTGATTTATAAAGTGTGATACTTTGACATATTTATAATAAGAAAAAAAAAATGCAAGCGAACAAATCTGTTACATTTCTGAAAGTTCTTTGAAGCTGACAAAAGTCTTTGTGGCAGCAATTCGACGAATTTGTCAGGTCAAAAGGAGCATATTATTTTAAGTCGGAGGTTACCAAAAAAGCCCGCTGTGATTGTATTTATTTATTATTTATTTGTTTATTCATACACAATATTACAGTGATAACAGATAACAAATGGAAATGCTGCCCAAATCGGCCAAGCCGGTACTAGGGCAAACATCTTAACAGTTCATACAAAAGAATATTAAAGGAACATACCAACACGAACCACAGAAGGTTTTCATTTACAGAAACATGGTATAGTTTACTAGGCCTAAGAAGATGGAAAAATATTTTAAAATGACCAACGAGATCTTCCTGTCGACCTCGGTAGCCTAGTTGTACTAGCGTGGACTTCAGATCCGGGGTCCCGGGTTCGATTCCCGGTCGGATCAAGGTTTTTCCAAGTGTTTTTTCATTTGAAATTTCTACCCGGGGTTGGCCTGTCTCAGATTGGACGGTACCGGTTGACTGGAAAAAATTGCCTCAGGCAATAAGTTCTGCCGGCTATACTGGCATCTTTGTATAGAAAAGTGTTGTATTATTATTATTATATCAAAACATTTATTTATTAAATCACAATATATCATATAAAGAATACATACATCATTGTATAAAAATTAATAAAAAATAAATTAAATTAAAATTAGATACAATGCTATATACTAAATATAAAAATATCGGTATTATCTCTCATGATACATCACGATGTAATGTAATCATGAGAGATCTTAGAACTACAGAGAAAGGAACCTTCTTAACATCCTACATGAGGACAACAGAACTGCCTTTTGGATGGCTATCTGAGACCACAACAGATGCCAAGTTTCCCTAGATTGTCTTTGAGAGACTTAGGAATAACTCGATTCGTCGATATCACTATAGGTATTATGTGGATGGTTGGAGTATGCCACATATCTTTGATTTCGTGAGCAAGATCAAGATATTTAATTATCTTATCTTGCTCGGCTTTTTCAAATTTTCGTCATACGGTACAGTGACATCCACGAGATAAGTTATTCCGTTCCTACGATCAACCAATACAATGTCCGGACGATTTGCGTTAATCGTTCGGTCAGTTTGTATTGGTATATCCCAATACAACTTAGTATTACTGTTTTGCATTACCGAAATTGGGGTGTACCTATAATAAGGTACTTCAAGATCGAGCAAACCATATTTCAAAGCAAGTTTTTGATTAACTATTTTAGCCACATCGTTATGTCTGTCCAGATACTCAGAACCACATAGGAGAGAACACCCAGACAAAATATTAAATTAAATAATAATTAATATTATTATCTTTCACATTGAAACAACTATACGTTCAGGACCATTTTCTCATCTTCTGGTATAAAATATTTTGAATCGTTACGAATAAAATATTTTGAATCGTTACGAATAAAATATTTTGAATCGTTACGAATAAAATATTTTGAATCGTTACGAATAAAATATTTTGAATCGTTACGAATAAAATATTTTGAATCGTTACGAATAAAATATTTTGAATCGTTACGAATAAAATATTTTGAATCGTTACGAATAAAATATTTTGAATGGACTCGCGAAATCATTAAGTAAATGTGCCAAAAACGGATGTTTTGGTGCAAGAACCCCGTTTAGTCTCAAATATTTGACTTGTTATAAACTTAAACTGTATAGGATGACCAGAGACTATTGTGTCCTTGATGTTGACATTTTTTGCAACACTACAGGTAAATTTAGGTCGATGCTGCAGGAGTTCGTTGGGGGTCTTTCGATGTGATCGCTCACCACGTCTTTTCTCTTTTCTATGGTGTCTCTCTTCTTCTTCACTTATCTTCTGTATTTCTCGCTTTTCCTTCTGTTCTCGGCTTCTCCTTTCCAAATTTTCCTCCTTTAATAATTAATATTTATGTATGTACTTATCAATAATTTATAATGGGTTGTGTGTATTTGTTTGTTTTTTGTTTTTAATTTGTTTATTTGTTTTTTTTTTTTTTTTTTTTTTTTTTTTTTTTGTGTTTGTTATTGTTATTATTTGCTTTATGTGATTGTGCTGAAAGAGATAAATATGGCCTTCTTGATTTATATTGATTAATTTAATTTAATTTGATTTTTTTTTTGTTTGAACTCGTTATGATCCAATTAGGTACTTATCATTTTTTCTGCATTTAATTGATATTTTTTTAATATTTTTGTTTGTTCAGGATTATTTTTTATATTTTGTGATTTTTATATACCTATATGTTTTTTTTTCTCTTTTAATATCGTATATGTTTGTGATGTCAAATTTATATACTTTTCTTTTTAAGTGAATTTTCTCAGGCTATTGTTTTGATTAATCTTGTGTAGGTACATGGAATAGGGCTAGGAATGAACCATAATATTTTGTTAAAAAATTACATATATATATTTTCTATTTATATTCTTAGCCTGTTTGTGCATGTTGGAAATAAATAAATAAATAAACTTTATCGTGAATAGGTCACCCTGTTCTAAAACTTAAAATAAATAATAATATACGACATATTATTACGTTGGTAGCTATATTTAAAAATGTGATTGGGGTAGCTAACTTTATCTTAAATAACTGCACACGCTCGCTACAAATCTAGACAGATTTTTAAAGGTCAACGTTTGACATTTCGACGAAAAAAATTTAGTAATAAAAAAAAGTTTATACATGTCTACCTTCATGCTATAGGTAGGTACCTACTCATTTTACGACCCTCATTTTATATTTTCATATTGTTATCCTCAACATTCGTATACTTACTTATCTGTAGGTGTTTTTTTTTCTGCAAAAATATACCTACGCGTAAAATGGACTTAATTTTTTTATATTTTTCCCATTCTTTTAAATATAGGGGTATGAAACAATATAAACATTGCGCAAGATCGAGCGCATTGGAGAGATCTTGTTGCCTACCTATGCCCCTTAGTGGGGCGTAAAAAGAGTTTGGATTGGATTCGATGAAAAAACGCAAATTTTTATGTTTACCTACGCATTACTAGGGTTGTAAGTCGAATATATTTTTCTTATAGAACTCTAATTTGTGTCCCTGTTAGGGTGCATTTAAACCAAACGAACTTAGAACTAGAGCTGGGAGTAGGGTATATTTTTTGAACCTTGATATGGGCACTTTTCTGTCATCGTCAAATATTTCTGTACCTCAGAAGTAAACTATCGTATCTCAAATTTTTTAATTTTTTGGGAAAGTACTTATTATAAAGTCATTGGCGATAGTCTACCTCTATGATGCTTTGTTCTTTACGATAGTATCACATTGCCTATTTTGTATATTATACTGATAGCTAGAGATACAATACTTGGCCACAAGAAAATATGCATAGTTTGACAAAAATATCTAATAACCCAAAATCTAAAAAATTTAGAGATACGATAGTTTACCTCTGAGGTACAGATTTATTTTTTTATTAATTATCAACTCTCGTCCCTGGGCTTCTGTCGAGCTTGGAGTTGTCAAAGTGGGTGCACTCTTACAAATAATATTTATCATCAAAAATGTCATAAATAAATCAAAAGATAAAGCAAAGGTTGTCACACGAACAATATTCGAATTTTCAACAAAAAGCAATTAGTTAAGCAAAACAAAACAGAATCAAAATTAATTGGCGAGGCTGAAAAGGTATAAAGGGCCCTTTCAGCCTCCTGTCAGCAAGTAAGTCATATAGATAGACGACAGGTACGAGAACAAAATATTGTAGGTACTAATCTTCCAACAGCCACGCGAGGTGCATTTTTTAAATTAAATGGTCCTAGAACGCGCCAGGGCAGTTATTATACCTACCTAGTTCTTGTTTATTATTGTTCCCATAGTGTCCAATATCCAAAAATATTGAAATTACCCTTGACTGTGTTGAGACGTGGTTTAGTGACAAAAACTTAATATGACTAAAACAAACGCTCTTCACTTTTCTCTAAAACAGGGCAACAAAGCCCAAAACTGCCTAGTCAGCCATAAAAAAAGTATGCTCTGTTTCTAGATTTTTGGTGTAAACGCACATTTAGAATATTAATGAATAAATCACTCGCATACGAAAGAAGAAGATTCCATTTCAACATCGGGTACATATTTTAGGTGAAATTCTGAACCGGCAATGTAAGGAACCCAGGAACTTTTGATCTGAAGTCAGCGCCAGTGGTGTACCACTACTTGGTTACCATCATCAGCTGTAGTGAATGTCGAATTCAACGATCCTTTTCTATTAAAACCGACAATCATGTTAATTCATCCAAACGCATTTTTTCGAATTTGGGATTCAATTTCAGACCTAATCTATATAAAGACCTTCATAATATAGGTAATTTTTCGAAACAAAAATGCCAAATCATTCTTCATATCTTGGATAAGGCGGTCTGTTCTCTTCAGTTAACTTCTCTGCAAACGTCGACTGCCAAAGTCTTTTTAGGTTGTCCACTAGTGGTAAACCCTTGCCTGCCATCTATCGACATAATCATTCTAGTGCCTTTGTCTGCTTCTAATCTGTTCGTGATGCAAGGCTTCTCATTGTTTTTTTTTCATCCAGATCACTTCCTCCGCTTTTGTCACTTTTAGGTGAACTAAAAAATGTGGGGAAAATTACTGTCAACCAATCCTAGAATTGTGACTAGAGAAGAATTGACAATAGAAAGGATGTTCGTACATTTTTTTCATTTATTTGTAAAATTCATCACTCACCATAACAGATTTCTCCTTTGCGATGAGTTTTTATGATATTTAGTTAATGTTTATGTGTTTCAAACTTTATTCCTACATATTATTCCACTTGTGCATTTAATCTAAGTAATTAGGTACAAACACAAAACCCCTTTTTTGTATATGCAGGACAGACTTTTACCGACGACCGATACAATCAGAAATGTGGGTAATGTGTTATTAGAGCCTACAGTCACAGGGCGGGGGTGGTTCATCAAATATTTAGATTTAATATTGCATAATGACCGCACTATTGAACAATGCACACCATGCATTATTATATTTTTATTAACAGCCACAATATTCTACCAGGTTCAAATTTTTAATATTATTAGAATGCTTGTATACTCAAACATAATACATCCTCGTTGCACACAAAATATGACTCAAATGTGAATTCAAGAGCAATCAAAATTAGACTGTAGTGCAAGTGAATTTCATTTTGAATAATTCGAATCCTTCTCGTAATAGGTTATTTTATTTCTTTATTTATTTTATTAATTTTATAAAGTTATATAAAAATCTTTTATATTATATCTTATAACAATTATTGACATATTATTATACTAATTTACTTATAAACTCCGATTAGTGGAAAAACAGCTCAA
This sequence comes from Mystacides longicornis, assembly GCA_963576905.1. Classification (NCBI taxonomy): domain Eukaryota; kingdom Metazoa; phylum Arthropoda; class Insecta; order Trichoptera; family Leptoceridae; genus Mystacides; species Mystacides longicornis. The sequence continues at coordinate 5,809,499 of OY756421.1, read as the reverse complement.
CGAGGAAGGTTAACCCATATCGCTTGATTATGAGCAGCCCCCGTAGACAAATTGAAATCGGCATTCGACTACAAACGAAGATTTCGTCAATGTAGAGTGCGAAAATATAAACTGTCCACTGGATCGTGTAAACAATTATTTAAACCAAACAAGGACACAAATGTAAAAATATAAAAAGTGGACAGTTAATTTTTTCCTACTCTATATTGTCGAATAATTCGTTTGTAATCGTTCGCCATTTTGAATTTGTCTAGGCCCCCTGATCTCGGTAGATTTTCACCCGTTGGATTGTACGTCAACTGACAGTTGTTTTGAGTGTACAAGAACGCTTTCTATAATAAATACACTGTATTTAAGTTTTTTCCCTTCCAATTATGTGCTCCTTTCATATTTTGGTCCATTGTATTTTGGTTTATCATTTTAATCATAGAAAATTTAAACAAAATAAAGCAAATATGCATTTAAACAAACACAGGTGCACTTTCACGATATTTAAGGCTAGGTAGAGATAAATTAGACTCCTAGTGAGAGACTAGTCTCTTGATAATGTCTACATGAGATAGACGAAAGCGCTCGAGTCTCAATAAAATAAATTTAAATTCATAATACCTACTTAATGTACTTTCACTACGTAAATACATAAACCTTACAAAAATAAGCAAAAATATGCGTTCTCGTAATCATTCGAGGTCTTACAACCATTATGCACAACTTAATAAATGGCGAGGACTTGTGGAGTCCATATGCTCCAACCAGGGAGCGGACATGGATAAAGAAGAAGAAATACGAGATCAAGAAAGATAATGATAAAAAATTTCAAAGAATACTTTTTAAATGGGTAAACTATAACTCCATACTTGGTTGTATGAAATTGTGACATTTTCGCGGAATCTTAAAGAGCTAACTTTCACATTTTATGGAAACAATAAATTTTAATATTTATTTATAAAGTTTTATAAATAGCTAAAAATTAAACAGCTTAAATGGGGTCTAGGATAATTCATCGCGAACTATTCATCAATCTATATTGTAAACTATCGAATTGTTTATGACCTAAAAATAAGGTAAAGCTACAGTTTAGTCAATCCTATAAATTAAAGATGACGGCGATTTTGAGATACGCTGAGTTGGAGTATTACCGTATTCTCACTCGGGGAGGTGTCCAAAAAGGAATGCGGGGTTTCACCCCCCAAACCCCCCTTTTTAACTACGTTGCAACCTTAACCTAACCTATTCATATCGTAGGTATATAAAATATACCTCGAAATCATTAGGAGTGACTAAACTGAAGTTTTACCAAAAATAATTACAGAATTACTAAATGTTTTTTTCATCAACTTTGTGATATTTATTTATTTTCAAACTCTTTAATTACAGAGTTTTTTTACAAAAACCCAGATCCCGGATTCGAATTGCATTCTAAAAGAACTCGCGGTGAATTGTACCTCCGATGAATTATTGTTCGCGATGAATTTACCGGCTACCGCATAAAAGACTAGAATCTGCTTTGTTCGTAGGCAGAACTTAATTAAAATTAAATTAATCAAACATGACTTAGTTAATTTTGGCACGGAATTTTCAACACAATGTACATTTTTTGGTGGCTCAGAACTTTATAAATTGACCACTTTAAGGCGACTATTGTTAGATTAGAAAAGAGTAAATATAGTTAGTAAGAGGCTTCAAAAACCTTTGATGACCTTTTCTAGCCTAATATAATACTTTTATTTTAAAAAAGAAAAACTTTGTATGTTCTACTTTTTATTTTGAATATATAAGGTTAAAACGTTTTCGGACTACCGTCCATCATCAGTAACCTAAACTATACTAAACTAAAAACTAAGAGGATAGGTTGCTTTCTATGTTTCGAGGAGGAGGGGGATTGGGCGGGGGTGCTATTAACAGTTTAACTAGTGGGGATGTTACGGGCGGGATTTGAATATTCAGGAGGTTATTATTATTGTTATTATGTATGTGCATTGTCTCTAAAATATCTAATTTTCTACCTTTATCACTTATATTTAAAATCTTAAAACTACTTAAATCAAATCGGTGTCCGTGATCTCTTGCGTGGTCTGCCATGTCCGAATTCATTGAAAAGTTTTTTATCGCTTTTAAGTGTTCATCCGCTCTTACTTTAATCTTTCTTCCAGATTGTCCAATGTAGAAGGCATCACAGTCATTACAATTTATTTTGTAGGCTCCACTATTGCCTTCTATACAAATAACAATATAAAAAAGTACATTTTTAATAATAAATCGAAAATAGATGCATTAGACAATAGTGGAGCCTACAAAATAAATTGTAATGACTGTGATGCCTTCTACATTGGACAATCTGGAAGAAAGATTAAAGTAAGAGCGGATGAACACTTAAAAGCGATAAAAAACTTTTCAATGAATTCGGACATGGCAGACCACGCAAGAGATCACGGACACCGATTTGATTTAAGTAGTTTTAAGATTTTAAATATAAGTGATAAAGGTAGAAAATTAGATATTTTAGAGACAATGCACATACATAATAACAATAATAATAACCTCCTGAATATTCAAATCCCGCCCGTAACATCCCCACTAGTTAAACTGTTAATAGCACCCCCGCCCAATCCCCCTCCTCCTCGAAACATAGAAAGCAACCTATCCTCTTAGTTTTTAGTTTAGTATAGTTTAGGTTACTGATGATGGACGGTAGTCCGAAAACGTTTTAACCTTATATATTCAAAATAAAAAGTAGAACATACAAAGTTTTTCTTTTTTTAAAATTATTTTAAAATGTTCTACAACGTTACTCACGATAACAAATTTGAAGATTTAATATAATACCTTGGAGAGACTAAAACATAACAGAAAAAGACAGTTGTAAGGTATTGTCAATATACAGTAAAAAAAAAACAATTTTTAAACACCTCGAGATAGAGACATTAATATAGTTTTTTTTTCAAGTGGTCAAGTACTTCGATACAACAATAAAAAAAACAATATAATGAATTAGGTCATTAGTTTGCTAGAAATATTATGAAGTAATTATATTGTTTCATTCTTATATTCCCATTATATCATTCTGATTTACTGAAATAACTCTCAGGGCCGATTTTAAAATCCGAAAGTTATTGCTTTTTTTAAGCAGGTAGGTACTCGTTTATTTAAATTTATTAAAAAACACCGAGTTATTCTTATGCCCCCGTTTCTCCTTCATTGGAGTCCAGCAAACTTCTTTGTATCGCCCATCCTTCATCTGATAGTCCCTTGTGGTCTTTTATTGACCCTTTGGTCAAAAATCCAGCAGTATCCTCGTCCACCTATAATGTTGTAATGTAACCCGCTATCTTCTGAACTACATCAGGTACTTTACTGGGTACGTAGTCATTACTTCTATGTTCAACAGTGTAATGCCCAAAATTATTGCCTTAATTTTTCTTGTGTATAGTGTGGTACTATCGCTAATCTATGTAGCTATCCTTATTTTTATCAAGCTTTTTATGTTCCCAGCTTTTTAATTGTAGAGAAATTATTACAATTTTGACCTATTGTTGATAGGTGAAATAATATTAGATATTGACTAAATAATATTAGGTATTCTCAAATTCACGTTCCAACTCAACGCAGTTGATAATACCGTCTCCGTTTGTGAGACTACCGTCTCCGTTTGTGAAACTACCGTCTCCAATATCAAATGTTTAAGACTTAAACATTTAATTTTACTTAAACATTTGATAATACCGTCTCCGTTTGTGAAACTACCGTCTCCAATATCAAATGTTTAAGATTTAAACATTTGATAATACCGTCTCCGTTTGTCTTAAACATTTTGATAATGGAGATTGTGCTCTCCGAAAACCCCTTAATGTGTGAGTGATAAATTTTGATTGATAAATATGAGACTCTTTCATTTTTATTTTGAAAATGACTATCACCAAGCACCATCTGCCCAAAAAAGATTCTGCCCAAATAAGAAAATTGATAGATTGTTCCACAATGGTCTATATTGAATCTGGTATTACTTTGCAAAAAAGGGTATAAATAAGAAATAGTTTAATAAATATACTCAAAATTGTAAGACATAGGTACTTTATTAATTTCAAAATATACAATAATATTATCGCGTTGGAACGTTAAGGACAGCACTATTTTTGGATATTCAGATAGGTTTGATTTTTTTTTATAAACGGTAGCATTTATATTATCTACGAAAAAATTGATTGTTTCGCGATTGAGTAGGTATACTGACACCTCGACAATTTCAAACACAATTTGGATTGAATTTCAAAAGTAGCCCCTCTGAACGTGCGAAAGCTTTTTTGTTAATTGGCAAAGGAAGGGAAAGGTTGTTGGCAAAGTATTTTTGCCTCATGGTTCTTCTTCGTTTTGGTCTGTGATTTGATTGTCTTTGCGTATATTAATTTTCTTAATCCTCTATTAAAATATCCCCATGATTGTTCGCAATCATGTAAGTAAAATTACACCAGGTACACAACGGTGATGACTAACCGTGTGTCGTGCGTTCTAACTGGAAAGAGTTCGCGCGTTCAGTTAGGACAGGGCCTAAGATAATGGCGTTTTGTTGTCTCTTTGTAAAAGTTCAGTATTGAAAAAAGCTTAATGATTCAGGCTTTTCTTATCTTGTGGACAAGATTTGACATGTCCCTAAACTGTATTCAAAGGATCGCATAGATTCTTCTATACAATTACTTATTTGAAAAAGATAGTCTTTATCCTAAAAAAATAATCCAGCCAATTAAATAATTAAGGTTATATTTTGTTTTTTTTTTTGTATTGAAATTAAGAACTCTCCTTGGTTTTTTTGTCAGTGCAAAAAGGAACTAGGTTTATTGATTTAAAATTGGAAAAAAGGAATGTTATATTTTTTTTTGAATTTGGAACGGCGGCCGCTCCTGTTGGCAATGATTACGTTTCGTATGAAAACAAATCACCACAATGCTTATCAAATATTCACGACACTTCAAACGCGAGTATGAATAAAATAAAAATCAACAGATATGTCTCACAGCCTACCGGAAAGAGTAAGTAGTATTTTCTATTACACATTGACTGCCTGACAGGCAACCTATCGTCGGCGTCGAAATCTCCATTATTAGCTTTGCTCAAAATAATCTGACATTTTGATGTGATGCAATATTTTTCCTTGTTTTTGTTCCCATGCGCATCAAAAATAAATGTTTTGTCCTTGAAATTTAGATCTCTTTTTGCTGACTTTTTGTAACATTTTAATTTATTTATTCAAATTATTTTCGTTTCGATATGATGTTACATCATTGATGTAGGATACTGTTAATAAAGTTGTGTATCTATTATTTAATATTATAATGTAGGTTTAGTTCTAGTACCTTACACTAAGTTATGTCATTGTGTTTTTCTATAAGAAATTAGATTTCATAGTGACCTTTTTAGAAAAAATATTTTGAAATATATAACCTGCTGAATGACAAAATCAAATAAAATAAATAAATCATTGTTAGTACTCCTGTACTATCATCAAATGCCGACTAATTACTGAAACCATTTGCCTTATTTATACCTGTTTTTAGTCCAATGATATGGCATTGCTTGTAGGTTCAGATAAGCCTTTAAAGATGCGTCCTTTACATATTTGATTTTAAAGATTGAGTCTGAACTATTTGTTTAAAAAGCGTTCAGAATCTTTCGGGGTGGATGTGAACGAAAGCGTATGGAATGGACACACCGGCTAATAATATTACGAAACGGAACACGGGGGCGCTATCAAGATGAGAGACACGAATCCCGATAATTATACGCCTTATTAAATATGTATGAACGTCGATTGCGTTATTTAGGGACACCGCACAATAATTATTAAGTACCACTCTGCTATCTGTACCTAATTCTGTTCCTATCTAATGCTATCGGCATACTCTATACATTTTTTTTATTCACCAACTCACGAACAGGCTAGTTCTAATTGATTTTTAAACCAAAGCCAAGCGCCAATCAATCAATATATCGAAATAAAAATCACCTTATTTGCATATTGTCTGGTCAGAAAAGGCATAATGAGCCTCGGACGCCTTCGAGCGCAATGGAGAGCTCTTGATGCCTCCCTATGCTCCCGAGTGGGGCTTAGGCCCCCGCATTGCGGGTTGGTTTGGGGGTGATTCGCGACGGGCTTGATTTGTCCGGGGCCGGCTTTTTGGTTTGATTGCTTCGATCGATCTATATAGGGGGTAGGTTTCGTGCGGTCGGGTTTGCTGCGGATTGGTCTCCTCCGGGCTGACTTGCGATAGGCGGGGGGGACTTAATGGGAGAATGTATATGTATTGCATATTGTGATCCAGCGCTAGCAGATTTCTTCGTCCTTCCATGGATATTATGATAAATCCAAATTTCTTAAATCTGCTAGGTACCAATCGTATCGAATCAAAACTCCTTTTACACCCCATTTAGGGGCATAGGGAGATAACAAGGGTTCGCCACTGCGCTCGATCACACCATGTCCAAATCTCTAAGCTCTGTTTCGAAGGAGCGGAACACGGTATGAGAGAGTATTCCTCGTCTTCGGTACTCTGATGGGAGGAAGAACAGCGCCCTCCTTGTCCAACTGTCAGTTAGGTACCGATATTTCTCAATTATTAATTTGATTCAATCTTTAGGGTCTTTAGAGTTTAGACCTCTTAAAATGTTGTTTCGAAGGCTATGCCGTACATCAAATAAAGTAGGTGAATCGCCAAAAGGTGATCAAATTTTAAATCTCTAACTGTTCTTTCTTATTCGCAATCATATAGGCATCCACACCTGAAATACAATTTACAAATCTTCTTTTACTTCTTCACCCTTTTTGCGTTAATTTCTGAAGATAGGCCTCCCACAATTGGTGCCACTGTTCCCGTTTGTGTTGGTCCAAACAACTACATATGTCGTCCCTCCATCTTACCATTGGCCTGCCCCTGTTTCTTTTTCCCAACTGGACGCCAGTTTATAATGTCCGTCATTCTTTCCGCATGACCAGACTACGGCCATTTCAGCTCTGTAAGTCTCTGACTATGTCTATGAAAAACATTGATTAAAAATAATTAATTGTAACAAGTGGACGCCCAGTGGTAAAGATTCGACCATAGCTAACTTAAATAATTATAAGTTTGCACATTATTATTTATATTAAATATATTGAGCGAGCGCTATTTCACAATTTTCTTTCCAAAATAATGACATGGATTTTGGATACGTCAGATTTGAAATGTTGATAAGTTCTTTTCTATAGCAAAGTTTTTTGCTATATATTATTAAAGACAAACACCATTAATCTATTTTCTATTTGACCATACTTAAACCAAAGAATATATAGTCTATATTTATTTGTTTTATTATTTATGCATATTAAAAATAGTGTACAAAAAATAGTGTATAAACAAGTGGCAATGGCGGGATTATAGCTGAAGCAATCTCTAACATCCTACCACAAATATATCAATGTTTATAATGTTTTTTTTAATGATTAAATTAATTTAAAAAAATATGAGCATTGCCACTCCATCTCTATATTATAAACTATAAGTGTGCGAAAATTCATACTCCTCCGACCGCGCAATTTACGTAAAAAGGGGTAAAAAGTTTTTGTTTCACGTATTAATATATAGATAAAAAAAACATTTCATATTGGATGCGCATTATAAAACAAAATGTATACATTTTGTTTCAGGATGCACATAGTGAAGATATCGCTAGTTCTCCGGTGAGTGTCAAATCGATGACAGCGGTGCGCTCTTCGCCTTCACCAATAGCCCTCAAGTTGGAGACGGACCCAAGCCCTCCGCCCTTGGTGAACCATCTGATGAACGACGACAACAACTTGGCTGAAAGAAGTCTAAGATACCCCAGCCTCTCTCCAGAGAGACAAGACGCAGTCACTGAGTCTCCAGGAATATACGACAGATCTTATTTGAAGCATTCTGAATTCAGAGATAGAATTGGATTGTAAGTATAAGACTAGTTTTTATTTTATTTATTTATTTAATCATTGTCACATCAAATTCATACACACTATACAGTTCAAAACAATAATACACACCAGATACAAATAAAAAAGAAAAATTTGCCGCCTCACTAGGTGTGAACCTGTGTTGAGGCTAGCATGCATATATGAATAGGCACATTAAAACACAATAAATCTTTGGAAAATAAAATTAAGAACAAGATGATATTAATAATGATAACAAATTACAATAATAGTAGTAAATTGCAATAACAGTTATTATTTACAATAACAATAATAAGTTTGAATAATATAAATAAATTACAATAACAAAATACAACATTTATTTATGTATATAGGGTGTCTCAGTAAGAATGCACTTTTTAAACTAAGTGTCATTTTTTACTGCAAGTGGAATCACTGAAATTTTGACAAGCTTCACATGTGTATTTCGATTATTTAAAATAGTGCAGTCAGTGGCGGATTTGCCCTAAGGCCCAGTAGGCCCGGGCCTAGGGCGGCCAGATTTTAGGGGCGGCCAATCGTAATCAAAAACTCTTATTTGCGTACTTTATGTGCAATTAGCCCTGAAACCGCTTTTATAGTTTACGAAACTAAATTTATGAATTGATTTCGATAACAGTTGGCAGTAAAGTGTAATTTCATTATGTAGTCTAATTAAGAGTGCTGAAAAATTGGCGGCTACGTATGGCCTGGGGCGGCCGAGACTGCAAATCCGCCACTGAGTGCAGTTAACGAAAGAACGTAAAACCATGTCTCGTCTCAATAAGTAGATACATACCTTATTTTCCTCAAAGATTATTCGAAAAAGCTAGAAGATGTAATTTTTTTACCTCAACTCTTCGATGATTTCGTACCACAAAATATATTATCTTCCTTACTAAATCCACGATTGTTTTTGTCTTTAGAAACGAACGGGCAGATATTCGCGGATATCACCGAGACAATTCAAGTCCTCAACACCGACTAGAGTACCCCAGGGATTCCTTGTGGAGTGTGGCTAGATTGACGTTGGAACGATTTGAAAGGACCCCTGACATCTACAGACAAGATATACCAGGATCCATACGAAATTTCATAGATAATTCTAGAGGTAAATTCATTCACTATCGTTTTGACTTTGATTCTTTGAATAAAATAGTGTATTTTATAGTTATAAAATGAATGTCTTGAGCAATTGATTAAGTATGTGTATTTAGAAAGTATGTTTAGTAGGGATGGAAAGTGTGAATAAGAAATCGAACGTAGGAAAATTGCTTGCGGTGCACTAAGATCTATGTTGAGAAACAACAACGTCTCACTGCAAGCTAAGATACTAGCGCATAACACAATCCTGTTACTACTAATGGTGTATGGATGTGAAACGTTGATATGAACGAAAAAAGAAGAATTTAGTATAAATGTACGAGAGAGATGAGAGCTCTAAGAAGAATGTGTGGAAAGACTCTGTAGGATATAGAAAATAATGAGAATATTAGAAAGGCGTGTGGTATGGCAGTTAGTGTTGTGAAAAATATGAAAGTCAATAAGTTGAGATGGTTTGGGCACGTAGAAAGAATGGATGCAAACAGAATGACAAAGAAAATTTGTAACGCCGAAAGGAAAGTATGTAAACCTTTCCTTTCAAACAAATCGGTTCCGACCTCTATGAAGGCAAGTCCAGGTCAGAAGTAAGAGAAATAGGAGTGGTTGTATGAGAAATGATATGTCGGTGGAAGAAGCGACAGAAATATGCTTGGATAGAAAGGAGTGGATGTCCGTTCTCTCTGACATCATGAGTAAAAAAAAATACAATAATTAATAATTTTAATAGTGAATATTTTTTTTTATCCACAGATAGAACGCGCTTGAGTCCAAAAATAAGCGAAGTCGCCAAATCTTCAGACTGTACTTCCTGCTTGGCGTGTCGGCCGGAACCCTTGCAGTCACCACAATTGAACCTTCAGTCGTCTTTAATTACAGCGGATAACAATAATAAATTACCATCAACACCTTAAATTTCAACACGAACTTAACAAACTATAAAAAGGGATTATTAATTCATTGTATAGGTACTACGTTCTCAATTTCGTTGATTTAGTTTCTTTCCCATCGATCCATCATGTAATTCTGAGTATTATGACCCTCATGGACTTCGCATCTCTGACAAATTCTACTCACAATGAGAATTTTGCACAATTGTTCTTGGTGCACATAAAAATTTTCAATATGCACATACAAAACAAACAGAATAAAATACAAACAAGTAACAGTTACGGGATGAAAGTGTTGTGCAATGGCGGGATTATCTATTTATGTCATATCTTTTACATCCAACCATTAAATGACATCGAAATATAAAAACAAATTCTCCAATTAGGGGCTTTTTATGGTGACAGGAGGCATTGGCTTCAAAAGAAAGAAACACCGTATGAAAAGCTTTACTCGTTATCGTAAATTCAATGGGAAGAACATCGGCGCATTTCTCATCGAACTGGCATTCGACTTTCTTAACACATATCCTAACTGTTTCCAGCCTACTCCTCCATGACGGTAGAGGTTTTAAAATAATATGTGTTTAAAACACAATAAAAATGCCTGCATCATCTTAAAAATAAAATACATAGGTATTTGCCTAAACAGGACAATTAAAAATGTAAAAAAAGTTTATTTTTTATGGTACGTGTACAGTGTACAGTAGTGTACTCCTACTTCAGATTAGTAAGCTTATCATTTTGGGTTGTTTAAGTGTGCGTTTACACGATTCGAACATAGAACCAGAGCTATAGAAATAGATACCAAGTAGACGACAACGAGCAAGAATTAGAACTCTGGCGTGCGTAATTCTACTCATTTATTTCTCGTTTTAGTTTTCTTTGTGACAATGGGGGCTATTCTGACCATCCGACCCGATCGAGTTGCATCGGATACGATACAATAGCGCGACGGAAAAAACTAATAATTTTGTAATACTAATTTAAAATATTCCACCATATTTTTTACCTAAAAAACGCGCTTATTTTAATTAACAATACTAATAATTTGTTATTTCTATCAATGATTATTTTTTCTTATACTTAAGGTATTATTTTTTTACTTCAAAATGTAAGCAATCTTTTACATGATATCTATACTTTTAGATAGAACTTTTCTAAACAATTTTCATTAAAATTCTTCCAAATTTTTACCAAATAATTCATGTTTGTGCCATTTTTTACACTTTTATTAAAAAAAGATGATTAAACACTAGTAAAGATTGGATTGGATCGCAAGCGACAGCGAAATGGGCGTTGAGTAGACATCCGATAGTGTTGCGACGAATGCAACCGGTTATCCGATGTTTCATTCGAATGTGACTTGTAAATAGTAAGAGCCTGTACAAAAAGTTGGATCATACTCGACACTATCGGGACGCACACAACTCGATAGGGTCGGATGTTCAGAATAACCCCCAATATCAACGAACAAAAAATAATGCTCTATTTCTGGCTCTAGTTGTGGCTCCATGATCGTTTGGTGTCAGCGCACACTTTGCTTTTAGTTAAAGAGCGAACATTTTTAACAAGTCTGTCGACTTCGATTCAATTTAAATAATTGCCATAAAAAACTAGTTCGTAAGATTTTCAGTAATAGTTGTAGGTACTTACCTAGTCTAACTTGGTTATCAATAAAATAAAATTACCTACTGCTTACATTTGCAAAGTGTTCGAAAACGGTATGTTTTCCTAGGAATACGGCACTGTCATGTAGCGGTCATAAACAGCGGTGAATGCTTCTTTTTGTCAAAACACTTTGTCGCGATATTCAAAGCTGGCCGTTATGTTAGACGACGCACCGCTTCCTCAGCATAAGAATTTAAATATTTTCCATCAGCTTAAGCCGAACTTATCAAATCCAAGGCACTTAGAAAATGCCATATTGTTATTTAATTATTTGCTAAAACTTTAATTTTAAAATCTCTTGAAACATATCATAGTTGAATAAGTTGACTTATATTGTCTATTGTGTAGAGCTAGTGGGCATTTGAATAATATAAGATAACTGTAAATAAGTCATAGATAAGTAATTACCTAATATTGTAATATCATATTATGAAAAATATAGCGTGAATAGGTACTGTATATTGTTCTGGCAACATTTCAACCACTTGTTTTCTGAAAACATCAATAGTTGATGAATTCTTTAGTTCGCACTGACGGGTGGCTTGCATTGCGCCTATAGGGTAAGAACACGTACAGAGCGGATTCCGACCCGCGCCGACCAGCGCAAAGAATGTTACTGTGCATTTAAATAGGAAGACCCACAGAAAAAGCAGGAACCCGCTTTCCGGCATGCCCATTTAAATGCATTGAAACTATAGACAACAATCTATGAGCCGGTCGGTGCGAGTCAGAATCGGCTTTCTACGTGTTCTTCTTACCCATAGAGTCTATTAACGCATGTTTTAGTTACCACCTAGTGAATAGTTTAATACTAAAACAAAACGTTCTAAAATGTTCGCAACCGGCACCATGAGCAGTTGGTCTCTTTCCCGGTGTATTCAAGTAAACAAACATATTGTGGTAACTAGGAGATGCGTCAATAGACTCTACATAGGTGCTAAACAAGCCACCAGCCTGTCAGTGCGAACTTGGCCTTAACTATTCTAGCTTTTGCCTATCTTAGTCAGCGAGTCTAAATATATGTATTTTAATAATAACCTAGAAGTTATGTCGTATGCTTCTATAATACTTCGAAGTTCGAATCAAATAAATGGGAATATATAATTTGTGTAGCACCAACCTTTGTAAAGTAAAGGAGGTATAGGTATATAAATATGTTGTGATGAAATTTTTAAATTTAAATGTTCATATTATTATTTAATGTAAATTTTTAATGTAATTTTAAGTAAAATTGAATCGAATTATTGTAGCCATCTTTGATCTAGTCATTTTGTGATATTTTGTGAATATTGTTTACTTATTAAAATTATTGTTATAGTCTCATTATTATTAGGTACCTACTTACTGTAAAGCGTTAGTCGAAGTTAACATATTGAATAAATAAATAAAATTTATAAAAATAAGTAGAAATGACGCTTGCCTTTTATTGATTTCATAACCCTTAGATTTCTTCTCCTATTAGCAGTGTTGATGAAGTATGAGATTTTTTTATTTGTAGAAAATACCTTATTCACCCCATTTTCAGAATGTTACATACGTATAATACCTGCATACTTCATGTACGCATTTAAAGAAGGACTACAGGACTTGCACGCACTAACGGATCCAATGGCTTCGGTCTTTGGAGGTCAGATTGTGAGCGACCATAAGAAGAAGAAGAATACCTATAAGGTATACCGAAGTAATGAAGTATCATCGGAATCGACTGGGATGAGACGGTGAGGACCGCAGGGACTTGTGGAATCCATATGCTCCAACTAGGGAGCGGACATGGTCGAAGAAGAAGAAGAATGTATTTGATACTCACACTCTCTTCGATGTATTTGACATTGACACAGACGTATATATTCTTTTGTCTATCTGTGATCAAATTGAGAATGGATTAATACCGTTTGTGTTTAAAATTAATAAGATAAAACTTTGTACCAACTAGAAAAAACTTGTCAACATTTCAAATTTACCGTATCGTTGTCATTGTTTTTGAAAGAAAATTATGAAATAGCGCTTGCTCAGTTAATGATAATGGAACCTTAATAATGTTCAAACTTATAATCTAAATTAGTACCTAATGGTCGAATTTTGAACAATGGTCGACCACTATTTTATTTAATTTGGCACAGTGTAGGAAAATGAATGTTGTTTATTGAAAGTTTTATAAGGATTTTTAAATCTGCACCATGACCAAAGGTTGTCATTCATTATAACTACTGTCATGGTAAAAAAAATCTATCTGTTCTTACAGCGTAATAATACCTATAGGGCGAGTATATCAGTAAACATTACTAAAAAGGTCACGGAGATAATGTATACACATGGAAGAAATGATAAAAACAATGTACGTAATCTGCCATTGTGTAAAAAACTTGAAAATTAACGCAGAGCGAGAGGGTGCCGCCACTGAAGAGGCCACCTGTGTAGAATAAAGGTACATTTAATACCATACGAACAAAGACCCAGAGTTTGAAAATAGAGTATCTTTTCCTAATGGTTGATACTGGACACCATGGAAACAACAACTTATTAGTAGGCGATGACAGTTCTTTCTGGTTATTATTTCTTTGGTAACCATCGATTAGGAAAATATTCACTGTTTTCAAGCTCTGGGTGTTTGTTCGTTTGGTATAAATACACCTTAAGAAGACTGTCAAAATAGTAAGAACCGAATTACTAGATGGACGAAGACCGCCAAAGAGATGGAGCTGGTTATCCAGATTCCAGAGATCACTGCTTAAAAGGATCATTTACAACTTTCCCCAATTATCAACTTTCAACTTCATTTTTACAGAGTAGGAAATGAAGTTGAATGTTATAATAAATTGCTAGAAACAGAAATCTTATATGGAGGAATCGCAAAATAAATACATTTTTATTAATTTTGCGGTTCATCCTTCTACCAGCCAGCATTAAAGTTGACGCACCTATGCGCCGACTAGTCTCAACAAAATTTAAAACATATCATAAATCAGTATTGATTCAAATGTACAACCGTTAAGCATTAAAAATATCTTAAAAAAATATGTGTATATCTCGCCACATAGTAAGTATCTATTTATTTACTTAATTAATTAAAAAAATTACTTACAAAATTGTCTCTAAATTAGCGAGTGTGGAGAAGATGACTAGATTTTACGTAAAATCAGAATCCTTAAGTCAATAACATTATGTCACATAATAATATGCTGATCATGTTGAAATTCTCATGATGCCAAGACTTTATAAAAAATGGTTAGTTAATATCAATTCGGAAAAATGCCGAATTATTGATATTGTCGATAGCTTTTTCAAATCACCTCTCCAGGGACGTAGGGTAAAAACAATTTTTATAAAAATTAATTTATTTTTGTTCCGCTAAAGCGAGCATTATTCGCTTGGGGGGCAGCGCAGCTCACTTTTCCAAGCGGTGTGATAGGGAGCAGAGTTAAGTACCCATACAAGATTATTATTGTAAATATCCTAAACCGAGACTTCTGCGACTAATAGGAACTTGCTAGAATATTTTTGCATGTAAATTGAGCGCCATCTTTTAGCATTTTAAATAAGAACACTACCAAAAAATATCACGAGTTGTCAAAATAAATGTCATTTTTATGTGTACAATCTAAACTACATACTCTATGTTACCCGCCTAAAATAGGACCTTTATAAGGTACCTATTTATAATAAAGATTCCATGTTTAGGAGTTTCGGGAATTTATACAGGGTTACAGGAAAAGTCGTACGGAATATTAAAGGACGGTATTATTTAGGTCATTTCTGATGGATTTGATTCATAATATGGTGTCCGAAACATAATCGTTATGGACATATTGAACTTTAAACATTTTGAAAAAAAAATCCTTTATTTTTTGCCTTTTTATCGATTTTTTCGGATTAGAGGTCCTTGGGTCCAGTTTTTTATGTATCTAGTGAGAGGACATGTCAATTAATAAAAATAATTAATAAAAACTGAACCTATGTACTACTAACAGCTTAAAAAGACAGCTCGACAGCTCGAGAACGGTTAGGATTAAAGAATTTTCACTAAGTGTATTTAACTTTGAAGTGCTTTTTTTTTAAATTATGGAACTTGTTCTGCAGATAATTTTAAAAACTTCTACGTCTCTTTAGCTATTCAAAAAGGTATAACACATGCTATTAAATAGGAAAAACATAGATAGTGGGTTGTGTAAGAAATAGCGGCGGCCATGTAGAACATGAATTATAAAAATATTGCTCTGTTTTATTTACGTATTTTAGCTACTTTCACCTCAAACTAAAAATGAATCCGAAAAAATCAATAAAAAGGCAAAAAATAAAGGATTTTTTTTCAAAATCTTTAAAGTTCAATATCTCCATAACGGTTAAGTTTCGGACACCATATTATGGAATCAAATCCATCAGAAATGACCTAAGTAATAACGTCCTTTATATTCAGTACGACTTTTCCTATAACCCTGTATATCGGGATCGGGATTTGTTTCGAAATTTTATCGAGAACTATAAAAAATAGTAGGTACAGTGGGTGTAGATCTGAATGGGATGAATGTGTGCGCTCTGATGTATGAAAACGACCTGCGAATTGATGGCTGAAAGCGAACGTGATTTGCAAGAACTTGTGACGCATGTTTATCAAAATTGTGAAATGAATGGTCTTAAGATGAATGTCAATAAGACAAAGGTGCTTGTTTTAGAACTAGGGGATTTAAGAACGCAATGTTGTGTGAAAGTGAATGATGAGAACTTGGAACAAGTGGATGAGTATGTCTATTTAGGTAGTTTATTTAGCAGAAATAGAAGGTGTGAAAAGGAGATTAAAAGAAGGAAACTGTCTGGTAGAAGGGTTTGCGGTGCACTTAGACCTCTAATGAGAAATAAGAATGTATCTCTTTAATCCAAACAGTTGATGTGGAATGCGATCCTGATACCATCCATGATGTATGGGAGTGAAACTTGGACGTGGATAACAAATCTGGAAGTTGGAATAAATGCTATAGAAAGAGATCAATGCGTAGGATATGCGGAAAGAGACTGATTGATAAGGTAAGGAATGATAATATTATATAGCGTTAGCGTAGTGACTAGAATGAAAGTGAATAAATTAAGGTGGTTTGGGCATGTAGAGAGAATGAACGAAGAGAGAATGACTAAAAGGATATATAAATCTGAAAGAATGGGTGCACGCAGACGAGGCAGACCTCGAATGATATGGTCCGACCTTATCGGTGCCGTCTTAAAGGAGGGCCAAGCAGGAGAAAAATAAATAGAAGAGCATGTTTGGGGAATGTTATGCGTTTGGAGGAAGCGAAAGAGGTTTGTTTGGATAGGGAAAATGGAAATCTGTACTCTCTGTCTATCCTCTTCGGGAAACGGCGTAGTGGGTAAAAAAAAAACAAAAAAAAGACATTTTTAAATGTCTATTAAATAAGGCGTTGTTGACATGAAGTGATAACATTAAGCCAGCATTCGAAACAGTGGGGCTAGTTCAAGTTTTATCGAAAGCTTATTGAACGCTAATAAGCGCTTATTAACGTGCAAACAGTGTTCTAAAATCAAACGATCGAATCGTTCGATCATTTTTGTATGGAAAATTTTCGAAACTCTTTCGATGATCGTTTTGATATTCGATCATCGAAAACTTATACTAGGGCTACTGCAGTAGAAAACGGTCGTAAGTAAAAATTGAACGATTTGGTGGTAGATCGACCGATCGACGATCGAGAGTATACGCATTGCTTAGTTCCACCAACTAAACTGTTTAGGCCGTGCGCACACGTTCTTTTGTATCGACTACACAATTTGACTTATCGATTCAAAAGTTGAATGCATGCGCCTAGACTGATTCTCACTCTTACTGAATACAATTGCGTTAAGCTGCTGATACACTGCAGACTAGGTAGAGGGTTATCTAGCTAGAGTAGGCGCTCTCTAATTAATGGGAAGTTTTCTGGGGAGCTTCCGACAATACACACTAGGTGGCAGAACTTCTAATCAGGTCTATTGTCAAATTATGACAGCTGTCAAACATACCATCTAGCATTGACTGATAAATATTATACTCAATTCAACAATTTAACGTTTTAATTATTGATGATTGCAAAAGTGGCTTTTTCTAGGAGGTAAACCATAGTATGTCCTTTTACACTACATACAAACAAAATCACTTTATTCTTTATTATTCTTTATTCTGTAATATCTCCCCTAGGTCTCATTCGAGACACTTGTGTTCATCCTTTTTACAACAATATCAATAAATACAACTTCAATAGTTACAATAAATTAACAAAAGAAAAATAAAATTAAGGGACGACAAATACAACAATAAACCATAATTATCAATAGTCAATAGGAAGGTAGTAAAAAGGTATTAAAAATATTAAATACCAGAAGAATGTAAAGGGTTCTTCTGGCATTGCGTCAGATACATATTATATAGTCAACAACGAGAACGGAAGTAATACAGAGATATTAGGGAAACAGGGAAGCAGTAAGCGAGACAAGAACAAAGTCCATAACGGTCATCTACACATATGTACGTACAGGTTAATTTTATTAGTATAGTAGTATCAATTGTAAGTAAATTTGATGCTAGACGGTATCACCGTTTAACATCTCGTCAGTAGAGTAAAATGTATTATCAACAAGATACTTTTTCACCTCTCTCCGGAAGGCAATCGTTGTCAAGGATTTCATGTTTTCCGGGAGTCTATTAAATAGACGTACACTCATACACACAAAACTTTTGGACATTTTGGCCAGACGATGTCCTATAGGTCTGACGAGATTCTTTTTTCGTGTGTCATGGCTGTGGTGGTCGGAATTTAGAGGCGTATTTTTTATGTTTTTATGGGCGTAAATAACGCATTCAAAAATAAACAAACTGGGCTGCGTAAGAATACCTTGCAAGACTCTCTTGGGCTCAAGTCAAGTAGGGTTCTAAGTGCCCTCTTTTGAAGCACAAACACCCTGGATGACTCTGACCCCATTCCCCAAAACATTACACCATATGATAATAATGAATGAAAATAGGCGTAATAAATTGATTTAGCTGTGTTAATTCCACATATTTGCTTTACCTTTTTTATAGCATAAATGGCTGAATTCAGTTTCTTACATAGTTGGTCGATATGTGTTCCCCATTGTAATCCCCTGTCCACAGTAATCCCCAAGAATTTACATTGGTTGACAACTTTCATGCCTCTTTCAGATAGAGCGTTTGTGATTGTGTCAGAACAACACTGTCCTCCCAGAGAGAAGCTCATAGTATTTGTTTTCGTTATATTTAGTGCCAGCGCATTATCGAGAAACCACCTCTCCAATTGGACTATCTCCTGCAAAGTACTCTCCATCGTGCTTGCCTCATTTCTTTTTGCCTTCAAAATCAGTGAAGTATCATCGGCAAACATGACAACTTCAGCAGTTTTATTTAAGGAGTGAGGCAAATCATTTACATAAATAAGAAAAAGTAATGGCCCGAGTATGGATCCCTGCGGTACTCCACATCTCATCTCAACAGCATTGGATCTAGTATTATTTACTTCGACTATTTGCCGCCGATTTTGTAAATAGGACCGAAAAAAACTGTTTGCTACTCCCTTAACACCATAGCAATCCAATTTACGTAAGAGGATGTCATGGTTTACGCAATCGAATGCTTTTGAGAGATCACAGAATATTCCACAAGCATTATTTCTTTTGTCCAGTGATTCCAATACTATTCGAAGAAGAGAAGCGATTGCGTCAGACGTATTTTTCCCCTTTTGGAACCCAAACTGGTTACAGTGAATTATTTGGTTGGTGGTTAAAAATTTGGTTAGTTGATTAGTAACAATTTTTTCTATTATTTTGCTTATGGATGGGAGAATTGAAATGGGTCTATAATTATTTGCTTCTAGTTTACTACCCTTTTTGAAAATTGGCAAGACCCGTGATATTTTTTGGGCATCTGGGTACACACCCTTGTCAAAACAAATATTTATAATGTCAGTCAGCAGTGGCGCTAGTCCATTTATCACCGTCTTTAGCAGTTTTGTAGATATGTATATACCAAAGATCCACTGACGGTTTTGATTTTAATTCGTTACATGCTGATATTATGTTAAGACTGGTGACCTTTTTAAATTTGAAGTCATGTGTTAAATTAGGAGGCCTTTAGACAAATTTAATAGCATCTGTTACACAGGGGGATGGGTTATTGGTTAGTAAATAAGCTACATTAGCAAAGTAATTATTAAAGAAATTTGCTGTGTCTGTATTAGTTAAGTTTTTAGTTTCCTTAAGAATTACTTGTTCATTATTTGAAATGCTATCACTCATAGATCGTCCCGTTTCATTTTTTATGATTTCCCACGTAGTCTTAATAGGATTCTTTGAGCTTGTAATTTGCTCACCTAAAAACATTTTTTTCGCTTCCTGACAAACTTTTTTGAATATTGCACTATATTTGTTTATATAAATTTTCAGTGTAGCGGAGTTGTCAGATTTTTTAAAGCATATAGTTG
This sequence comes from Mystacides longicornis, assembly GCA_963576905.1. Lineage (NCBI taxonomy): Eukaryota > Metazoa > Arthropoda > Insecta > Trichoptera > Leptoceridae > Mystacides > Mystacides longicornis. The sequence continues at coordinate 5,789,412 of OY756421.1, read as the reverse complement.
AAATAGTTTTTCTCTAGATATTTGAATCCCTTTTGTACTCCAGGTTTTGAAAGTATGTTTGTTTTTTATGTTTACTTTCTTTACAGGAAAGTAATGTTCAATTTCAACTAGAATAAGGTTGAAAATGTGTGCAAACGTTTTATTTATGTCCACAAAGTTATCCTCAAGGTGCACCGAGGACATTGATTGAATGAATTTATCAACATTTTCACGATTATACAACCTTCTAAAAACGAATTTATTTTTTATTGTGTCCCTTGTAACTGTACTTTTAATGTTGTACTGTACGCGAATTAAGTGACCATAATGATCAGATTTTACAAGGTTAATCTGTTGGGCTTCTTGAATAGGTAAATCAGTAAAAACATTATCAATGCACGTGGACGTACTATGAGTGACCCTTGTGGCAGAAAATACGGTACGTTTTAGTAAAAAACAATTTAAGAAATCTATTAGTAGGCGGCTCTCCTTTGAGGCACTGTCAAAATTAACGTTAGGTTAAATTAACACTAGGTATGTATTTGTCTTCAAGGGTGAATTTTCGGTCCCGTTCTTTGAGAAAACAATCTCAATGCTGCTGTTCTGTATATATTCTTGTATACAGAACAGTTAATCTGTTACGGTATGTTAGGTTGTATTTAGGTAGATATATAAAAAATTAAATAAGATAAACAATTTTATTTGTAATAGTATGTAAAAAGAAATGTACAATGATTATTCTAAACGTATTTTTATCTTATTATAATAATACATAAGTTGTTTAATTTGAAATAAACTAGAATGATAAATTGTTTTTTTTTCTTTTTCACTGTAACACAAAGTATAAATAAAAAAATTAAAATATTTATTTACGAAAGACAAAACGGACCGTTGAGGTTATAAACGTTAATTTAACCAGTGTTGCCAACGCTGTTTTTCAAATGCAAAGAAGCCCAACTGAAAATTTGGTATGCGGTCATTCCGAAAAATTTAGTATCCGAAGAGAGGTGGGAGTTCACTAAAAAAGGTCATTTAGTATCCGGAAAGGTGAAAACTCGCTAAAAGGGTAAGTAAGTAACTAAGTAAGTTCCAAACGGCAGTAAATCGCCCCCTTTGGCAACACTGAATTTGACAATAGACCGGATTAGCTATGGCGCCTCCAACACCACCTGTATAAGAAGGCCTTAGTGCTACGTCACGGCGAGAGGCCCAGCATTCATTGTTCTATATATGTATGTACTTACCTGTACGCTATGATATCTGTCTACACGCAGGTGGTCGTGACGCGAGAGGCCAAAAATGGCCGCTAGCACTAAGGCCTTCTTATATGTATAGGTGGTGTTGGGGCGCCTCTAGCGGCACAGAAAGGAAGAATTCCTGCAACGTCCGAAAACCTCACATATTAAATAGGTACCACAGTTCTATATAAATAAAAATAAAATACGCAAAATGCAGTATGGTATGAAGCAATAATGACATGAAATAAAATACTTGTTGATTGAAATTTTCATAAAACTCTTTAATGCATTATTATCCGAAATAATCAGTATTTTAATGATTTCAATAATTCAATACAAAAAGGTTTGTGTAAAAAATAATGATATCTCATTATCAAATAAATTTAAAAGAATAAATAAATAAATGGACGTATAATTTTTGACAGCAGATAAATCAATGTTGGATTTTTCTATATTTTTGAAAATATTAATGTTTCAACAATCGAACCCGTTCGTTAATTTTTAATCATTATCGTCCAATCAGCGGGACAATACTATTATGAATTATCCAATTATGAACGAGGATACAAAAACGTAGAAATAATATTAAAAATAATAATTTCGATTGAGTATGTATCAAAATTATTTGGAGTTCACTGTGCAACGTATGAAATCGCCGTACAAGTGCAATACTGTCATATCTGAAATTATTTTTTCACACAATGTTTTGAGTTTTAGATAAACATTACACTTTTGTCATTTATTTACATTGTGAACAAACTGATAATAGAAGAGAATAGTAAAATACTTAAAAATAATATACTTAATACAAATATTTATGTAGGTAGGTACATACCTACATAAATATTTTTTCCAAAACATAACGAAATGTATGGGCCATGTGGCGAGATGCCCGGACGACAGATTGACTCAAAGAGTGGTGGAGTGGCAGCCTGGACAAGACGACGTAGAAGAAATGTCTGCAGACCCCAGGCTAAATGGACGGACGATATCGCGAAGATTGCAGGCCGCGCATGGTTGAGGGGGGCTCCTGTACCCCGGAATGATTGGAAGGAGAAAAGGGAGGCCTATGTGCAGCAATGGATGGAGACAGGCTGATGAAGAAAAATAATATAAGCTTTAGATGTATGTAAAGTATTCACCTACTGTTCAGTCATACTAAAATGAAAATACTCAGAATGTAATCATTGCTTTAGTTTAGAACATGTTAGAACAACTGGTGCTCAGGCAAAATGAAAGAACACACCTGACTGTAGTTATTATTATTATTACAACCTATTTAAAACCTTGATAGAACCCATTTTGCTGCTTTTACATTGAAAACCTCCTAACAATTAGTTTGCTCAGTCATAAAGTATCCTATATACAGGGAATTCTATTTATAAGAATCCTTATTAATATTTTACGTGTTTTTTTTTCTTATTTCAGTGATTTTATCGTTTTTATTTGTGGTGCTTACATTATACCGATGCGCCAAATATTTAGCATGATGACATGTTGAAGCACTTGAGGTGACATTTTTTTTATTTTACACTGGAATATTGTTTAAGAGACAGTGGCATCATTGAATTTATCGATGTTTGGTTCCAGTCCGACATTGACAATAAAATTAAGGAAAAGTTTTATGATAGCACAGTATTGCATCAGCGCTACGTTATAGAAAAGAATGCTGAAAATCTCCCAATCATTATGGAATGCTATCCGCTAGTATTATATACCTACTACAAACAATATATTTCATAATGTTTGCCTTTTAAACATTTTAATGCTGCATTAACATCTGGTATGAGTTAAATTAAAGGGTGTTTTATATCAACACAATTAAATTCCAAAATAATCATACGTACAGGGTGAATAAAAAAAATTAACTAACATTTCACTAATATCTTTTTTAATTGAATATTTCTTTCGTTATTATTATTTTATTTTTATAGTTTACCTTTTTGCGTTATTTAAACCAATTTTATTTTGTATATACTTAATAATATGCACCCTACATGGAACATTATTTTATTGTTGTTATATTTTTTTATATAAAAAATCAATCTGTGCTCACTCAAAGTGAACACAAATACACCCTTGACTCTTTCACAGTAATCTACTTAAAGCTTGTGTCGTGAAAGAGGAAGATGGTCGGCACCTGGGATCGAACCCACGAACTCCAGTAAGAAAGCCGGTGTCGTAGCTACAAGGCTACCAACCACTTCTTATTCGTAAGCTTAAATTTTTACTTTTATATATATTTTTTTTAATTTTTTATAAATGTATATAATATAATACATTAATGTAAGTAAGTAACGTATATACGGATTAAAAATGGAATTTATCACCCCACTAGACAAGAGCTCATACTGAGAGAATTTATATATTTAGACGGAGTATAGTTTTGGAAAATTTGATAATATACATTAGGTACAAAGGAATAATATACATAGAAAATAGAAATTCTAAAAATAAAAATTTAAATAAAAAAATAGCAGCCTGTATGTGGAATATTTTCATGATAAAACTGACATAACACCGTATAATTTTTAATACAAATGTTTACACACATTATAAACGAAGGGTGATGAGTTATTATGGATGTCCAAGTTTGGGGTTCGAATCCTCGACGTCACACTTCTAAAGTGCGCACTTTAAAATCTATTGTACGGTATGTGCAGGGAGCCGCTACTCAATTGTAGTTAGGGGGTGATTTTTTTAAGTTTTATATTCTACCCTCAAACATAATATACCTACCTATAAAGTGAAGGGTAAATTTATATTTTATACCATAATTAATCATAAAATCAGGAAGAATAACAGTTACATAATTAACATAAGAGTATGGTATTTTATATCTAACTAGATTTCCCCACATACGTTGTCCTGTGATCTAACTATGGATATTGAATAATTCGAATTTAAAGAATGATAAAAATGAATTTTAACCAATGTCATTCCGACCGATGCATATATTATTATTTTCCATCCTTATTCTGTCAATCGCACCAACTACTAAACAACTGACAGTTTGTGTCAAACGAAAATTATTTCGTTTCAAAATTAGATTTATTCACTTTAGGCGTTTATTTTTATATAAAAAAATGCGCTTCAATATTAACAAAGTAGAAAAAGCTTGAAAAAAAAATCCATAAAAAATCTGCGTGCTAATATTTTAAATGTCAATGGTTGTTATCTGGTAAATAATAATTGTGTTTCTATAGAATTTTTAACAGATGGCGTTATTGTATCTAAATTTCCATACTAACTTTAGTATTATAATTTATAATGTTTTATTTTCTATCAATTTTTCGACGTTTTATTAGTAATTCTGTTATCCAGAGCGGAGAAGCCGATCTTGAGTTATAAGTGTTCGAACTTACCCGACTTTTTTTATGTTTAGACTAGACGACTCATCGTGTCGGCATACTACGACATTTCCGGTCACCCCTAAATAAAAGCGATTCTTTGTTGTAACACATTCGACTGGAAGAAACACTTTGTACCTATGTGAAAAACAAATTATTATTTTTCTATTTCCCCTGCAATTATTCCATATTTTCTCACCATTTAACATTATATTGAACTATGTTGTTAATTTTTCTGTTGGTGGTAAACAAATTTCATAATTTGACAAATTTGACATATACATTGACAAATACCTACTGCAAAAAATCAACAACCAGTAAATTTATTAAATAAATTGTGCACATATGAATATACATACATGGTAAAGTAAAAATATATTTGGCAGATTAATTTAACAAAGTAAAAAGCAAAAAATCAATAGGCAAGTCAATAAACTATTTGAAATAGTATAAAATAAATTGTATGTAGTTCTTTGTATCAGATGTGATTTACGAGATGACGTTCCATGCACAAACAGATCGTACGATAAGATAGCTGGTGTGGGGCAGCTTTATAATTATATTATTGAAAAAGGTCAAATAATGGTCCTGATGTTTTTTATTTGTTGAGTTTCAAACGGGCCTTCGTGGTCGAAACGATAGGCAAGAGTCGGGTTGTAATACTAACCATCAGTCAAATTAAAAAATGCCATAATACCAACTTTTTAATGAAAATGTTACATGACTTACCTATTACTCGATTATTTTAAAATGATCTTCTATACATAGGCGCCAATATTGCCAGCGAATCTTAATGCTTGACCCCGTACAATCTGAGACAGGATACCTGCCCCGAATATAAGTTTCGAGTAAAAAAAAAAAACAAAAATATCAGACCCGACCGGGAATAACCGGCATCTCTCTCTGTGCTATCGGTTATGGTTACTTCTTGAGCTAAAACCGTCTCCAATCTAATTGGTTTTTTGAAGGTTGGCTAAGTTTTATGATAGTCTTCCAATCAACATGATTATGATTTACGAACACTCTGTGATATTATGTGGGATAACGATTTCTTGGACCTACCGCTATATCTGTCGTGGCCTAGAAGTTATGACGACGCAGACGGGACGATTTGATTATTCTACATCCTGGTTTTTACAAAACACCCTAAGTGCCAACAAAAGTCTTTCACATTTAATACAAACCTTAAAATTTAATTGACCTAAAATCGAACCCGGGACATTATATTCAGAATTTCATCGGAATATGGCTACAATTTGTAATCTTTTATTTACAGAAAAACGTGCATTTTACATATTTTTGATCTAAGTGATAAATTCAAGCATTTCAATGGAGTCGTGATAATAAAAATAAAAACAACCCCTTACTCATTATTGATCGGATATTGATAAGTAGACCCTATGTTCAAAAACACAAAATTATTAGAAAATACACCCCTTAACATTGAGAATAATTCCATAAATTATGTAACATTTTTTTCCATAAACGGTGATAATATATTAATATGTAGTTTTTTTGTTGTAAAGAATAAAATGGGCGAAATCATCGATATTACAATAAAATGGCAGTAAGGGCGTGTTTACGTACCTACGCTGTTTTTTATACAATTGAACATTTAGTTATTCATACAAAAAACATTTTTTTCTAATTATGTAAAAACGTGTCTAGTTCTAGTAATAAAAAAGGATACACGTGACATTTTGAACAATAGTTGAGATAATTAATTAGAAGATGTCACAAGTGCAACATTTCTAAAATTAGGATTTATAGGCTATACTATAAAGCTGACTCGCCTGTCGAACTTAGACCTAAGACCTAACCCAAAATAAAAAAAAATACTCCTGGTTTATGCAATGTTTGTTACATTTAAACCTTTTCTACTTGTACCTTGTACCCTCCAAGGAGTGATATTGAACTCATACTCCGCTTAAACCTTCCTGGACATTAGTAGAACAGATCTAAAAGTTTCATTGAAATATGTTCATTGGTCTTTGAATCTATCGAGTACACACACAAACATTCAGTTTTATATAAATATAAAGATTGGAACTAAATTTCCATGGACTTTGCTGTGAAAAATAGTAGCAGTATTCAGATAGTCTTTCATTTTAATTTTATTTAATTTTAATTTTAGATAGTCTTTCGCTAGATGGCACTTGTGTCATTTTGCATCAGTTTCTAATCGGGTATAATACCTATGTGGGTACTCTATTTATGGAGAGGTTGATCAAAAACTTGCACGAATTTGTGCTTTTTGCGCAATCAAAGGAGGGTCACACCCGCTTATCACATACCTTCCACTGACGAGCGTTTTTATTGGACGAAAGTTCAACTCTCTGCATTTAATCGTCCAAAATTTTTGGATTAGTAATTTTTTCCAGAAATAGAGAATACATTTTATTATGATTATGAGTTAGAACGTCGGATTGTCAGTTGGTAATCCCTTGCCTATTGGTGAAATCATACCCCGTAATTATATTCTATAAAAACAGCCATATTCGTTGAGACTTTTTTATTCCTAAAGGTATGCAACTACCATTAACATAAGTTGAATTGATATATTATTCTTATTGTATCTACTATTTTTGACTTTAGGTATCTTTTCTTCATAAAATTATTGATTAATTTTTCAGACCAAATTATTGATTTATTAAAAATTAGTGATTCATTTTGGAAATGAAATGAAATCTTGTTTTGAAGTAATATTAAAAAGGATATGAATAATTTTTAACAAAAGCAAAGCAAAATATCGATCCGTAATGCTAAGAATAACAAAGTTATACGCAATTCTTTTTTTGCAGAATTTTTTTTTACCCACCCTGTAAGACTTATTATTTTAGGCTTACTATTTCTAAGGATTACGTTCCCAATAAAATAAGTCGCCGATAATCTAAAAAAATTTTTTTTTCTAAAGTTTTTTTACCAAAACTAATTAGTAAAGAATCTCTTAGTGTGCACAAAACAAACATAGAGCCGGTGCTAGAAATAGAGCATACTTTCTTTTATCGTTGATATTGGACATCATGCAAACAACATCGAGCAAGAACTAATTATTAACGGTTGGTTTTGGTTCTTTCCCGTTGTTATTATTTACTTGGTGACCATATCATCAACGAACAAGATAGTACTCTCTCTCTCTCTGTATGTTCATTTGATGTAAATGCACCCTTACAAATAATGTTCTAGACTAGAAAATACTTTCTAAGCCGTTCTGCTGAGAAACATAATTTATAAAGTGTGTTCTAGCAGAGCTTAAAACCAGAAGCAAAGACCTAAGTGTAGTAATTCATAATCAGAATGAAAAAACATTCGATCGAAAATGTTCAAACAGAACGAAACGCGTCTATGAAATAAAATAATTTGTGTAGTATAAAACAATTAGTGTTTTTTCATTCTCATTAAATAAATTGTTGATTGGTTGGTATTTAATAGCAACCCTTTCAATACCTGGGTTTCCACGAGGATATTTTCACAACACATTATTCTAACAGTCAATCTGATTTGTGTTTGAGCACGCGCGCAGATTAAATCAAAACAATTACGTTTTAGGTTTGCTAAAAACTATTTTTTGATTTGATGGAAGATAACAAACTGCGGGTCATAAAATTTGGGCGGTAAAAGATCCATGGCAGCCTCCGTCCACGCGACCCCACACGTGCGCAACCACCAATTAGGATGGCTTATTATAACACGCCATTAATTTTTAGTCTGGCCCCTCAGACTCTCTGCCTACCATCAAAGTGTTAGCACTCAATTACAGGAAGGATTGAGGTTATACAAACATAACCTAACTAATGATAATTGAATAAATTTAAGTAGGTACCTACCTGCACTGTTCTTTACAAAGGTGTCCATATAGCCGATGAAACTCATTGCTTAAAATATTTTTATCCAGTCATCGGTTCCGTCCAATTTGAGACAGGCCAACCCCGGGTTCAAAAATTTCAAGTGAAAAAGCACATTGAAAAACTCCGACCCAACCGGGAATCGAACCCGGGACCTCTTGGTCTGAAGTTCACGCCTATTCCACAAGGCTTCCGAAGTCGGTACACTGTTCTTCTTCCTCATTTCTTAGGTTGGCCCAGATGCATTATTAGCCTCTTATCATGAGAACTTCCAATCATTATTATCTTTGTATTTTTTGCAACATCGTTCTGGGCCACCGTTCCACCATCGCACTTCGCAACTTTGCAGTTTTTCAAATTATAGCATCGATTTTGTTCTAGAGGACAAACAGTTTTGTTTCACCATAGACACTATTCATTAAAAAAATATTACGACTTTGCGAATCAATTGAAAACACTATTTTGACGTCTCAAATTTGCGTTATGTTTCAACACGCACCACCCTAGATACCACTGTACAATTGAAACGAGTTTTCAAATAATCTAGACACCGCCAAGCGAATATTTTGTTTTCATGGAAAAAGATAGTTTCGCGCTAGGCGATTTTCGCATAATGAAATGTTGCAATGTGCAAAGTATGATGGTGGAACGGGGCCCTGGAGGTCTGTAAAATTGGGGAACTCTCTTACGTTTACCTCCTAGGTCGCCACAAAGCCTCGCCAAGCATCTCTTTCCTATCCTGGGCTAGATCCAGGGCGTCACTTAAATCCAAGCCGGCATCTTGAAAATCTCCATCGTAAGCTCTCTTGGAGTCAGCCAATATTTCTAGCCGCCCTAAAAAAATCAATTGTCTGCATGTCATTGTCGATATAAGCCGTAATAGCAGACACATGAGGAAGATATTTAAGAGTATTTCTTTTAGAGAGATATACTGCGATATAGGTACTTTTAGAGATCAACATTTTTCATATCAACGTGCAGATAGGTAGGTATACTAGACAGTATTTTCTCATATAAATATGATAGATAGGTAGTATATAAAAGGAAGAAGGATTTATTTAACCAGTAAACCACCAAATGAAAACAATTATTATACATATTAAGTTAACTCACTCAGGATTCAGTGGTGTGCGAAACAATCGGTCGGCGTATCAAAATAATAATATAATCAAATACACGGCCAGCCAAGCGATCACCAAATTCGTGCGATTTCTACATACACTGTATTGTGGTCCAGATACTCTATTCAGTACAGCGTGTTTGTAGTCACGAAGGCAGGATTTTGATAAAAATGCAAACGGCAAACTGAATGATTTTTCAATTTGAATTTTCTATCATACGTCTCGAATGCGTCTACACACAAACAATAATGTAAGCTGGTCATATCAACAAATTATACTTAAATTTTACTGTCCAGTGTCCACCCTTCGCATTTTTTAGTTGAAAATAATGTTTTTGAATAAATCGATATCGGATGAAAATAATATGAATGTGATTGATTTAATAGAGATTTAAAAATTACTGCACATTTTATAAATACTCAAGATACCTACTTATATCAAGTGTTTCTAAACGAAGGATGATATACCTACCTAATAATAATTATTATAAATACAATGACATTTTACTTATGTTTTCGGTGGTAACTTTTTGAAATCCCATCTTATCATTGGCTAATTACATTTGTTTTTTTCTCACGAAGATCTTGCAGCACTTGATTGTTTTAAATGAATATAAAATTTACACTTTTCTTTACAAAGGAAGTATAGCCGGAGGAACTTACAACCGGTCCTATCCAATCTGAGACAGGCCAACCCGGATAGAAATTTCAAGTAAAAAAACACTTTGAAAAACTCTGACCCGACCGGGAATCGAAACCGGGACCTCTTGATCTGAAGTCAGTGTCTATATATACCACTATAGGCTACAGCTGAGGTCTGGATATCATTATTTTTGGAGTAAAAAAGATTAACGTTTGTTTAATATGCTGGAATTTGAGTTGCTACGAGCTTAGAACCTCTTCATCTGCTGTTTCAAAGGCTAGGTTAATAGGAAAATTTTGAACTAAACTTTATGAAACTTCTCATATTGGTATCTGAAAGATAATATATTGGAAACGTACTCCTTTTAGTTAATTTACCAGAGAAAGTCTTGGTTTGTGGGTGGGCATCTCATGCGAAAAAATGACGGGATACAGGATACAGGTTACACGGTGTGGAGGACCCTGTATAGCAAGAATAATAGAATATCGATAATATGTTAATCGAACCGATCCTAGGTTCTCTTTCTCCAACCAACGAACTGATTATTTGGTGGGAAAGAGATAGTGCATTTACTCGTGGATTTTAAAATTGTTATCTAGTATGTTTTGGGGGTACTTATTCAGCATCATTTTGTCTGTCTGTTACGCTGCATTATTTTGGAAACGAAAATATACCGCACAATTTGTTTTAAATAATGCTGATAATTTTTTTTTTTGAAGGAAGTTGTTTGAAATTTCAAAATAACATAATATGTAGGTAAGTGTTTTATTGTTGATCAAAATGTATTTGCTTTGCTTAAAAAAATAAAGCGGCTTTTATATAAAAAAAATAATTATGTACCACGGAATATCGCTTCTGTTAAAATTATCTATGATTGAAGTTACGAATGTGCAACTATGTTTAAATCGTTTATTTTCTTGTATGAAAAATCAAAAATGTCTATCGTTTTTAAATCGGTTGAAAACACATACAACGCGAAATTCACAATTTTTGCGAAACTATTACAAAATTTCCCATAAGAGCCATATCTTTCCTTCTTCTGCCTTCAATCGGATCAATCTGTTCCTTGTATGCGGAGTCTCACTATTGTAGTTGTCCTATAGGATAGGCATTACAAACAATTGATTATTTTGTGAAGCCGATATTCTATTGTCCTATATATGCGTGATCAAATTTTTTTTTCTAAAATCCAAAAAAATAACCCGCGAGTCCTGACGGGTCGCTATTAAGTATTAGTGCAATAATGGAATAATAGTTGAGTAAGTTATTTTCACGGTACAACAGTTTTATCCGGATTTATAATTCATATACACACATCCATAGGGGGTCGGACACAGGCCCGGCCCCCTAGCTACATATGTATACACCAGCCATACCGCAAAATTGTATGCAATGCTCCAAAATATCTATTACTACATCACACTATGTCAATTACCTACCTACATGGATATTCGTAGAATCTACACTGTATAGATTTGTTTGAGGCATTCTCTCACTAGACGGCGCTTGAGTCGCTTTTTCGAAGAAATGTTAAACCAGACATTTCTAGTAGTTAAAATGCATGGAAGTTTTCTGATGAATTTGTCATATTAACTTCAAACTTGTTCTCAGGACTCAAAATTTTGCCTAATATGATCAGGACTGGTTGAGTATTTGAAATTGCCTCGAGGACAAAGAAGTTTATTCCTACTATCATACTATGCAACAAGAAAGGTTTATTTTTTTCTTATTAATTGCGGATTCACATGGGCAAATAAATCCAGAATCTTTATGCTACAGCTCTACACAGCAATCCCCGTCACATTCTTGGACAGACAACTTCATTTGTTTTTATTTTCAATAGGTAGTTATGGGATGTCAAAATTGATCTATTTTTTCCTCATATTATTATAATCTAACTATAGAGTTGACCCTAAATCCATTGTCTCGGGCAGATTGGTACAGTACCCGTATTATTAGTTGTTCAGATAAGGCGTGAATTTTGTATGGAAACGTGTATAGCGCCCCTGCAGAATACTCAGGAAAGCTCTGCACCCCATAAAAAGCTCCCGCGAGTTTCTCACTTACATTTTGTGAGTAAAATACCGAATAGGGGTAGGTACAATTATTCTTCGATGCTTCTTCTTGTCCAAGCACGTTTATTTTGGAACTAGTGTGTTGTTTTCCGCCAAAACTTAACTTACTTATAATTTCAAGACGTTAAGAAAATCATTAGGTAAATAGTATAAAATTTATATGTAGGTACGCCGTTTATTGAATCGATGATAATTTGAAATATAATAATAACTTGCCAAAGGGGTATTGCAGCTTGTTTAAATCGTATATATTAAATGGAATCCGAATGCTAACCGCTTACTGGAAAGCAAACTGAAATTTGTTGGTAAATGGTAACAAAGGACAGTTGTTGTTGTTAGCAGGACGGACGTACAATTGAACGAAGTCCCATGTTACCGTTGTACGATTAATAGATACTTAATACCGGGCACACGCACATACCAACCTCTCACCCCACACGGCCCTGATCAATCGTCTCCGCACTTATAAATTACTATCTGGGAGTCTGTTTGTGTGCTTAATTTTTTCCAGCTGGTATACGACACGTTGTTGCTATAGAAGTTTATTAGTTTTAGACGAAGAAGAAATATATAAATTTTAATTTAATGGTACTTAAAAAGCTCATAAACAAGTGGATGAAGTGATCAATGAAATGACACTCTTAATTTCTGGATGCCTAAAGCCTACGCCGATTGAGAAACTCTATCCTATCATCGGCATTGCTCCACCACACGTTAGAAGAAGAATTACCGCAGACGAAGAAAATCACAAACAGACTTTTACGTATTAAAGGCACTACATCAACATCAAGTCATTCTGTTACGCCTGAAGTCCAGAAATAGTTAAAAGGAACGTCTCCCGTCACGGTAACTATAAGAGCTGTAGCACCAGAACTTTGCAGCGTCCTCACAGATGAACCTGTGAGAGAGTGTCTGACTGGAAGAATACCTCCCATGTCCACGGTTTGCTACCATAAATAGACTGAGGTTGGGTGTTTCAAGGTCTGGGAAAAACCTGTGTTACCTAGAAAAAAATTGGCTTAATTCAGGACGACAGACATCTTCTCCCATGGTCCAAAGCTGGCGTGACCTGTAAGTCTGAAAATCTTATATTAACAAACAACATAGTAGGTACCTAACACATGTTGCGTTTTACTGGAGTAGCTAATTATTTTAGTCCGGACACGGAAAGTAAACAATATATAAGTAATGCAGAAGATACTGTTCAAAGACAAAATCTTGTTAACGCGATCATCGCTCGATGCTCGGACGCGCGAATCCTTTTCGAATAGGACAGGACCTTAAAGCTTGGGCCAAAAATACATAAAACCTGCAAAGAACCATCAGATATACCGACTTCATTAGCCTAATGATAAGGGCGTGGACGTGTATCAAGACATACTGGATTCGATTCCCGGTCGGGTCAGAAAAGTGTTTTTTCAAACCTGGGGTTGGCTTCATATTGGACGGGACCGGTTGACTGGAAAAAAATGCCTCAGGCAATAATTTCCACGGGTTATAAACTGAAAAAGTGTACATTTATTTATTTATTATATCAGATAGAGAGCCTCCTGCGCCCAAAAGAGTTAAAGACTCCACCCCATTGCAGGAACAACACTTCGGGACAGGGTTAAAAACTCTGATATTTGGAGATCCTGCGATGTCCAGGTGAGACGATGTGCGATAAGATAGATCTAGAAGACGTTATTATAAAGACTTTTGAAGAATCTGAACCGACCGGAAATCGAGGCCGGGACCTCTTGATCAGAAGTCGTTGTCTAAGATACACGTATAACGATATCGGTAACATACATATTTATTCCATATCATAATTGCCTATTTGATAAAAAAATGTTAGTGCAATGCCGGGTATATAATGTTGAGCAGATAACACAAGGTAGGTACCTAGTGAATAGATGGCACAACACAGGAGCGAGTACAGATTTGTTGGAACATGCGGTAATTGTCGATGGGGTCTGATATAATAGAAACTGGTAAGTAAGATAAGCTAGCCCTGGATTATGCAGGGCTGCCACAAAATAACACATTTGAAGTACCTACTTCTTTTTATCAAAGTTCTCACTCAGGTCCTCTGACGATGGTTCAAAACCTCCCTGTCCCTATGGCCGAGAATAAGTAGGTACCTTGACGGCTTTGATTCCAGTCTCTTAAGCTCTTATACATATATTATGGAGCCATGACACTTGACTTCAACTGGCACCCTGCTTTCATTGATCTTGTTTTCAGCGGCTGAAGCTTATAAGTACTTATCGCCTCGATAAACGAGATTTCGTGGATCTTGATGTTCATAAGCGATTATTCATATTGATTATATTTGTCAATTTAATGGTATCTGGGTATTAAAATGGATCGGAAAGATTATTTTTTTAATTTGTGCATTTCTAACTTTAGCCAATCGTCGATTTCATAACACCATTCTACAATGGCGAAGAGTTATCTGCCTCCAAACGTTAGACCATTGTCGAGATGTGGGTAGTTACATAAGTTAGTAAAATAAAATTGAAATCGAAGTGGTTGGTGGCCCAGCGGTTACAACGCCGGTTTTCGTACTGTTTGGTGCGGACGTCGTGGTTCGATCCCAGGTGCCGACCATCTTCCTCTTTCACGACACAAGCTTTAAGTAGCTTACTGTGAAAAAGTCAAGGAGTGTATTTGTGTTCACTTTGAACGAAACATTTGTCACAGCCCTATCTTCTAATTCCTTAACTCTACGGGAATAATGCTAGTATGGAATGGTACGCTCTACTGACGGCGCCGTATTTCACAAACAAGATACTTAATACACTCTCCTCAATAATATTGCTTTATCCCTTTTTAAGTATATTTTAATCGTATTTTAGCGCAATCTCTTTACATTGTACAACCACAATATATTTTTGATTAAATTCTGGGAATACCAGCAAAACAGTATTATTGTTTCCATTGTAGCAATCTACTCTACTTACTAGGTACTTACTTACCTATATCCCAAATATGTTTGAGTAGGTACAATAAACAGAAAATCTGCTAGTAGGAAAACATTGTTAAAAAGTAAAAAATACGCTTGTCTAGACAGAATATTATTATGAATAAAAGTATTTTTATACCGATAATTTATTATATTATGTTACGAGATACCCGTTATTGGAGCACTGGAGATTCTATTATTGTGTTTTATATTTTTTTTGTACGTCGGGTCAGAGATTTTCACTTGAAATTTCTACCCGGGGTTGGCCTGTCTCAGATTGGACGGGACCGGTTGACTGGAAAAAATTGCCTCAGGCAATAAGTTCCGCCGGCTATACTGACACCTTTGTAAAAAAAAGTGTTATATTATTATTAACCCTTTGGTTAGTGTGAAATATGTCAAAAGTGTATTTTTTGTGTTCACTTCGAGTGAGCACAGATTCATTTTCTTAAAAAAAAAAGTTAGTGTATTTTGACAGACTATCCTTTTAAAAAATCCTAATATGACAGATGCTTTTAGCATTACCTAGATCATATGGTAGCAGCTTATTCGTTCCAGAAACTCTTGGACCAGTGTATTGCAATTTATCAGCTTATACTTAGTGTACTTATGTATTTTTTTTGTTAGGTATTAAAATGAACACCATAAGCTGAGTGTAAATAAATAATGTATTTCATTGAATATAAAATAAAATTAATCTATTACACTGAAAAGGGATTAAAAAACACAGTTCACAATGACCGAATTCATATATTACAAATATTATTAAAAACAAGCAATAAATATATTTTTATCGTTGCTTTAGATCCATATTTATGTAAATTAATCTCTTAAGACATTGATCAACAGCAAAAATTATGACGATCATTCTGTTTGTTTTTGATACATACCTACCTATTATGTACCTACTTAAAATTGTAAGTCTTTTATCTTTTATTTTATTTTATCCCTCTCACTCTTTATAATATTATGTTTGCTCGATGATATTGTTTTTGATATTTTACTGTTTTATGACATGTGTCTATTACTTTTCTATTATTCAGTTTTGTCATCACTTTAGCTTTTTTCTGATTTGCATGTAAGTAAAAGCTGGTTATAAGGATTTAGAAAAAAATTATCCTGGTCAATATTTAATGACCTCCATGATTATTATTTAAACAGGTTAGAGATTAAAAATAAAATATATAATATTATGTATTATCTATAAGTATCAAAGTTTATTCTTTAAATAAAATTAAAAAAATACATATAGGTATAAGTTTACCCACCTACCTACTAATATCATAACAAATTGTCTTAAATAATTCTACAAAGGAAAATAAGTCTACCTATCCTATTCTTGGAAATACTGAGATACACATGTATAGAGATTATAGGTACCTATATCTACTTATCTAAAAGTCTGATTTGATTCAATAACGAGAAATGTACCACAATAACTTATCTACCCTTTTGAGACATCTCCAGATATAAGTTTTGAGACCTATTTACTGTTGACCTCCGATCAACATGATCACATCCGATCAGAAAATATCGTTTAAAATGGTCTTCTACAACTAAGTTTACATGACTGCTAGTTGGAAAGATAGATTACCTTATTTCTATTACGGCCCTGTCCTAATTGAAAAGTGATCGCGCGTCCGAGCATTGAGCGATCATACAATTTTCTCAGTTTTAGTTCAACGGTCCGTCCGTGATTGAATATATGACGCTCGGCGGGCGGACGCGCGAACGCATTTCAGCTATTAAAACACACACTTAAAGTCAGTCTTTAAAAACTCTTTTATACTTCAACCAATTATGCTCACTCTTATGACATTGCTGTCAGTACTAGCTTCAACTTTTGGTTTCTTCGCTTTCATTCTGAAGTCTTTCTGTATTTCCGCAAAAGATTTCTGCTTTGTTTCTGGCATGTATATGTAGATAAATACTGTCCCCAGTAAAACAGCACCGGCAAAGGTCCAGAATGAGACGTGGTATCCAAAATTCGTTCCTAAAACTACGTATAATAGCGATGTTATAAACCCAAATAATCCCAACAATGTCACCATGAATGCCGTCGTCCAAGGTTTCACGAAAGGAGGAAATATCTCACAAGCCACAGCATAAGGCAGACAGCCTAATCCAGAATGAAAAAACAGTTGAAAGCTGAAAACTGCTCCAATCATAACCCAAGAATATCTCCCATCGTCAATTTGGCCAATGTTCCAGAAATAGTAAACTCCCATTGTCGCAGTTGAAATTGAACTTCCTATAGAGGACACCATGAATAGAATTCTCCTTCCGATGTGGTCAATAAGGTATGCGGTCCACATCGAGACGACGAATCCTATCAATGTAGCTACAATCACTTCGAAAAACTCTTTTATAACCTCATCGTTATT
The DNA here is from genome assembly GCA_963576905.1 of Mystacides longicornis. Classification (NCBI taxonomy): domain Eukaryota; kingdom Metazoa; phylum Arthropoda; class Insecta; order Trichoptera; family Leptoceridae; genus Mystacides; species Mystacides longicornis. Next base: position 5,771,831 of record OY756421.1, on the reverse strand, counting down.
GACTACTACATGAATATGCCCCATTAGAGGTAAAACTCCACTGAAACATTGGGTGTAAACTAATCCTGTTATGATCATCAAAGAAAATGTAGCCTTTTTTAATTGAAGTAACTTGAATTTCCTACCTAACGGTTGCTTCGAAAAACCGTCTTCTAAAAACTCTACCATACCTGCGAATTCTTCGATGATATTCATTCTATTAGTCTCTCCCCTCAGACGCATTAAACTGGATTCAGCCTCACGCAATTTGTCCTTCATAATATGAAGATGAGGAGATTCTGGCATGAAGAAGAATGTTAACATGGAGGCTATTGGGAATAAGAGAGACGTGATACTCAGAACCTGTAAGGTGACAAATGGTGCCAGTACGTAAATGTATAAAAATCCTATCAGTAACATCGAGATTACTCCAGCTGAGAAAGCTCCTCTTAAATGAGTTTCTATGACTTCTCCAATGTAAATGGGGACAATGCAGAACGTAAACCCCATGCCGACTCCAAGAATAATTCTGGATGCTATGATTTGTCCCGTGGATTTGGCGAAAATGCTAACAGCCCAGCCAACCATATAGATACATGATGAAAAAAAGTTGATCCATTTTCTTCCAGTTTTGTCAACGATCAGGGCAAAAACGACGGGTCCAACAATGATTCCAACGTACGCCATGTAAGATATCCACAATAAATCATCAATGGTCACGGGTATGTCTCCAGGAGAACCTTTTACAATAACTAGAGCCGGCGAGATCCACCCAAGAACATTTCCGGCAGACATCATGGAGAACATGCCTGAAATGAAAGATTTTTTTTATTTTAGAATACCTATCAAAATAACACGGCATAATTATGAAAAAATAAAAATATATGGTAAGATCTAATATTAATAATTAATGTAGGAGAGTAAAAAAAACATCAATCATAAACAAAACAGATTGAACAAAGTTAAAAACATAAGTAAAATAAAAAGAATAAAGTAAAAAAAACAAAATTTTTTATAAAAATGGGATCGACCAAGGGAACTTGATTGTCTATAATATATCTATACTAATATATAAAGAGGAAAGATTTGTTTGTTTGCATTGAATAGGCTACAAAACCTACTGAACCGAATTGTGAAATTCTTTCACAAGAAAATGAAAAATTCTTTAACTTTTGGGAACCTCACTATCCCCGGTGAATATAGGCTACACATATTGAATTTTCAAAAAAAATTGGGATCCTTACTAAAACTCCAATAATGTAACCCAAGGTGTAAAAAATTACCTAAAATATTCTTTACATCGCGTGCGCTGTGAAAACTTTTAGTAAATAATGTACCACAACTTTGTAGAAGACATCAATATTTACAAAAAATGTCGCGACAGCATATGTCTAACTTTTATAGTTATGTCACAATAAGTGTTCATTTATTTTAATGAAATGCCGCCTCTAGAAAAGGCTCTTCATTTGTATCTAGACATTGCTCGTTATCAAAATAAATTAGTTCATATTCAAGACTGCTTTAACACGTTTATAATACTTTTTAAATTATTCAATTCGGAGATTCTAAGTTTAAAATGGAAGTAACTATTAGAATAAAAAAGAGTGGTCGCCGCTCTCCGTGGCTCACCAAGCTAGGCAGCGATATAGGGCGTCACTGGGGTACGAGCCGTACGGGAGGGGACCATTACGGCTCGCTTACACTAAATCCGATATTTGCCCGTACGGCAACGTACGATTGATCGAACACTTTTAAAGAAAGATACCGCAAACACAAACACGTCAGTCATTGTCCGGCATCGTACGAGTGGGTGAAAGGAGAGCGGCTACACTCTCCGGACGTGCAACCGTGGAATCCGAATTTGTTCGGATTTATCGGAAGTCGAACGTACGGGAGTAACTAAAAATATAATAAAATTTAAATAGAACTTACCTACATATTGTTTTGAAACTCAATATTGGTTGCTTGGTGAGTAAATAAAATTGAGTTGTCAAAGTATTAATTTGCCCGTACGCCGTACGGCAACGTAGGGCAAATATCGGATTTAGTGTAAGCGAGCCGTTTAGAATGCCACATTATTCCAGATTAAAAGGCTGTAGAATATTTTGAAAAAAAAATAGGGATCTTCATGAAACCTTTTTTTTTATAGGTACCTACCTATTTCCCGTGCGAAGTTGGAGCAGACCGCTAGTTAAGAATAAACAGGATTAAAATGTTAGGACAATAAAAAATTATATAAAAAATATAATAAAATAATGATGTTTGTTTGAAAGATGGTAAGCTAGTACAGAAGATGTTATCTATGTATGTAAGTATGTCGGCGAGGTATTGGTTAACTAAATTGTGCAAACTAGGGACAAAAATGATAATAATTATTACTGTTAGTATGAAGTGGTTGGTTTTTATGTCAATTTGTAGCAGTTGCCGACTTTTATATTTGAAGGTCGCAGGTTCGATCCCAGGTGAGGATCATCTTTCTCTTTCACAACACAAGCTCGCTTTCCGTGAAAGATGTCGAAAGTGTATTTTGTGGTCACTTTGAGTGAGAACAGACTTTTTAGTTTTTAATTACAAAAAATATTATAAAATGTTTTGAAAGATTTATGCGTTATTTATCTATGCACTCCACCCGTTTGGCGAGTGGTTTGTGCCGAAAGATAAATATGTTTGTTTAGATTGAAAAATTATTTGATAAAAAGTTTCCACTTTTTCGCACCAATCTTTTTCCTGAAATGTTATGTAATTCTCCCTAATATTAAAAGTATCTTTGTAAGCTATTCAAGGTGACATAATATATTATCTCAACCTTTTTTGTGCAAAAAATGTCTGATACGCTCCAGCGATAGATACCTGAGCTTACGCTAGAAGTAGTTAAAACCAAACATAGTTTTATAATGATCGGTCGTGAGTCAGACAAATTGAAGTATGTTGCAAAAAACATCATATTGTCCATACACGCGGACTGATTTATTCAATTTTATTAAAAAGACCAAATGCATAAAAATTGATCCCTAGTTCCCTTGGTTTTCGCATCACGTATGAACGGCTGCACCAATTTCGCCAATTCTTAATTGTTGCTATTGTTTAGAGAAGGTTCTTATGCGCGGATCGTTAGAAAATTTAACGCAGGTACATATCTTTTTTAGTACCTACCTACTTGTGACAATATTTTATACACATTTCTATTTTCAATTTTAATTGACGTTTGAGAAAGCGACAGCTCTGTTGTTTGATAGTTGGTGCGATTGTCAGAATGTAACATGTAAACATCGTTTAAAACATATGCAGTTCGTTAAAATTCATCATTAAATAAATTGGAATTCAATATTATTAGTAAAGACTGGACAACGTCTGTCGGGGAAGCTAGTAATTATCTACTTATAATTATCAAAAAACAAAAAGTAAAACTTACAACTCAACAATGCGATACATTGTGCACGAATTCTTTTAGACCTTGGTGCTGGATCCATAACGAAACAACCAACAAAATAAAACTTTTTAATTTCCAATGTTTCGTCAGATTTAATTTTTTAATGCACTTTTCAAAATTAAAAATAATATCTAAAGTACGACAATCTATAGTTTTTATGTCAATTTGTAACTCTTTGAACGACACTCTAAAGTTTTTATGTCACAATTTGTAACTTCTTGTACGACACTTTACAGGTTTTATGTCATTTTGTAGCTTAGTAAATAGGTACTACTAGTACCACAAGCTATGGCTTTTTGGTCAATTTATAACTACTAGTACGACACTTTATAGTTTTTTTGTCAATTTGTAACTACTAGTACGACACTTTATAGTTTTTTTGTCAATTTGTAACTACTAGTACGACACTTTATAGTTTTTTTGTCAATTTGTAACTACTAGTACGACACTTTATAGTTTTTTTGTCAATTTGTAACTACTAGTACGACACTTTATAGTTTTTTTGTCAATTTGTAACTACTAGTACGACACTTTATAGTTTTATCGTCATTTTACTACCGTTAGTACGAATCTCTATGCCAATTTGCACTTGATTAACAACTACTATTACTAAAATATGTTAATTTGCATTCGTGCAAGACTATAAATATCCGTAATTTACTAATCGTAAACAATTGATCATTTTTAAACACATGCCATGTATCCAACTACTTGTGTGCACAGCAAAGTGATATTTTTTATCCAAAATTCTTTATCATTCTTAATTATTGTGAGATTAATTTCGAAGTCTTATATTATTTGAAGATAGTAAATAAGTGATTATCATTTTTATCTCTACTTATAAAATATATGACGTGAAACAATACACAGTTTAATCTTTTCGGATATCCAAACTCTCAAAATACACATTTTCTAGGTTCACATCAAAATAAAATAATATGTGCGTGGGTTAAAAAAAATGAAATTTTACGAATAACTCGTTTAATGTGCAAAAGTGATTTTTTTTTTGTCAAGTAAAGTGTCGAGACAGCACATTGTATGTCCGAATTGTTTTTTTTTTTCTTTCTTTTCTTTCTTCTTCTTGTGCACTATCCGGTCTCCCCGACGTTGGCAATCACTTCTTTGAAGGCTTCTCTATCTCTTGCTACTCGGCTGCCGTCGTCATCGAGTTTGTCCATGGTAATGTCCTGAAAACGGAAATGAAAAAGGGCCATAGTGTCAAAAAACATTAGAATACATTTGATAATTACTCTCAAGAATAGCCAATTGAAATTATACCTATGCCTATGGTATTTCAAAGCATAAAAAATACTTCTGAGTGCCATTTAACATTTTATTGTTATTATTTTTAAACAGTGACATTGTCCTCTTTGTTGTTTTTGATCAAGGGTTTGATGACGTTCGTTTCAGAATTGTTATAGCCTGATACAAATTTTTGTATTTAGTAAATTTTCTATTTATTTTGTCTTGAATATTTTTATACACGTAACCAATGTTTTCAATGTGCTTTTGCTTTAAATGTAATTTAAATTGAATCATACTTTTTTATCATAAATTATAATAATGTTTGTATTATCTTGTATTATTGAGTTCGATTTGTGTTAAATGTTGCTATTTTTGTTTGTTCTTCTTGTAAGTAAATAAATACATGTAAAGGTGTTTACGCCGTGGATAATTTAATAAATAAATAAATATCTAAATAAAAATATAAAAAAATGAAAACAATAATTAAGAATATGTTCTATCATCTGTATGCATGTTCGCAAAAAATCTGTATTCTTGTTCAAATGCACACCGTGTTCAGTTTTTAATCAGTATTTAAATGGCTTAAAAAATATTATGTTACTTATACGTCAATCATAATAATATATCTATCAAAATTCGTTCACTGATAAAAACATATTAAAAAACTCTTTTTGAGAAATTTTGCACTTCGGCCCTTTTTTATTTACAGTAGGTATTCGTAAGTCTAATAGTCGCAGTTTTACGATTGCGGCGGTTTTGTTTGATTTGACTCGGGCACCTAGTATACGATATAAACTTGTGGTTACGCCACTGTATCCATTTTCAATGCAACACAATAACAATAAGACTGAAATAGTAATGCACTGCAAATAATATGTATGAATGATTCAAAAACTTCCGGAAGGCGAATGTCAATTCATGAAGAATAATTTAGTGAATTTCATGACGATATCTTAGTTCCTATATACGTAGGTAGATGGTAAATAGTAATGCGGTTTTGTCAAACAATTTAATCACCAATTGACGTCATTAGGTAATACCTATAGGCTACTTGTCTTATAGGTATCTTAGAGTATTAATACCTGTCGCATTACGGCTACAATCAAAGTACGTGTGAAGATAACTGAGTTATTACGGACTCGCGTCTAATACATAATATATCTACGTAAACTACGAATGTTTTACATTCGTACCTAGTGTAATAAAAATTACATAGTGCTTGGATTTGGAGGAGTTTATTCACGGTATATCGGGTTTTTCGAGGTGTTGAGTTAGGAACGGACCATTTCCTTTTAGTTGTTGCTAGTATTGATCTGATCCGTCGTTGGCAATCGAGACCGAGAGCCCTTCAGGGGCCTAAGCCAAGTGTAATAAAATGGCTGCTAAAAGTTGTCCATCAACGTATAAAGTTGTCGTTTGTACATTGTTACGCGGTGTTGGTGTTACCATAGTAACAAAACGTATAAAGTTGTCGTTTGTACCTTGTTACGCGATGTTACCATAGAAACAAAATTGATAAAGCTGTCGTTTTTACCTACCGACCGACCGAGCGACAACATTGGCGACCATTTTGTTACACTTGGCTTAGAGGCCCTTCGTTATCTTTGATACGACACGAGCAGAACGAAAATTCAAAGCGTTAGAAATTAACCGGAAAACATTAATGGCATGTATAGGATTTTGCCTTAAAATTTGATTTAAAAAATATATACATATATATCTCGGCCGATAGGCATGTACCTACCTTTGTGCGAAAGGTTTTTTTACTGTAACAATGTTTAAAGGTACCTTCAGATAAGTGGAAAAATGTTTGGTCTGTTGCTGGGTACACCCCCTCTTATTATCCGTTGTCTGTTTTTAACGCACGAGGGGAGATGTATGTAGCAACGTAACGCCTTATTTAACAGACATTTCGTTACGAAACATCTTAAAATATACAGGAATTTGAAAAATATAGGTATACCTACCTACAACCTACATATTTGCAAGATCCTTTGAAATTAGATAATTTATTCTTAGTTATTAATGTGTGTAGAGTTATCTTCATTAATAACTCATTTTTTAAAAATAAAAGTGGGAAATACCTAAATCTTGAAAAATATACCTACTTAAGGGTGAGTGAATCGCCCATCATTTTTGACAATCTCAATCGATTAATAATCGTAATTCTTAAATGAAAAGAAAATAATGCAGCTTTCACCCTCTATCTGCCTTTCTGAAAAAAGCATTTTCAGCTTTTCGATGAATACTTGTATAGATTAGATACCCATACATAGATAATTAGAAAGTCTGTCTTCTGTATGACTGTCTTCCACATACCTACTCGAAATAACAAACACATATTTTTTTACCTACAACAAAATAAAAAAAATGTTTGTATTTTCCCTAACAATGATGCGTTAGTTTAATACCTCACATACTTTTTCAGGTGTAAAAAGGCACATAAAGACAAAAATCCGTTCGATATCCTCACACATAACATTTCCACGCCTTGTGTAGACACACTTTTATATTTACCTCATGAATAATTCTAGAATCCGGAAAGAAAATTGTACTTATTTGACCAGTGTTAGGAGTAATTGGCACTTAATATAAAAGTAAACTGGAAGAGATGTGATGGTGATGTCTGTATTTTTGCATCTGAAGTTAGTTGATTATTGGTAAAATATTTGAACACAAATCTATATTTCCTTAGTATTTTAGTAAACCGCGTCGTACTTGCTTCAGCAGTAAATAATATACCTATTTAAATTAGTAGATCTCGTCATAGCCTCCGAGTTTTCAGGAATTTAGTTGACTGTTAAATTCTTATAACTTTATTAGTATTTGAGTTTCAATGTAGAATCTAGCCACACCACAGGGTTTCGATTCATGTGAATTAAAATGGCCGCAAACGGTATTGTTCAGCCGGTGTTTCCATGGTTACAACTTAAAAAGCTGTCTGTTAGTCTTACATACCTACTCTGCTTTGTCAGATATTACCTATAACAAATCACCAATCGGTTGAATGTCAATGGTATATTCGTGGTGATGTCCCAATATACGCAATGTTGTTTCATACTTCGGGTCAAAAGATACGAATCGACATGTTGGTCGTAGGTCATGTTGAACCGTCATCGTGGCATTTGTGACCCCACTTAAGGGAGAAAAGCAGGCAAGAAGAGTTTTCCATTAAGATTTTGTTTCCCTGGTTGATTATCTTGAGCATATTTTTACCCATTACAAATCAATAGGTGTGTCCAGACAGACCGAGCGCGACTCGCGAGCCATTCTCAGACTTTCGTTTGATATAACTTTATGGAAGTTTCAAAATGCTAGGGGATTCTAAAGATGCAGATTATTTTAATAAAAATTAACGAGAAGATTGCTGGAGAAAGATCGCGGGAGGGAAAGGCAAGGAAAGATCGTATTCGTAAGGAAACTAAAATGCTTAAACTGGCTCGCGAACCGTGCTCGGTCTGTCTGGACACACCTATAGGTAGAGACTGGAAAATAGTGGTGTTATTTTTTGTGAATTTCGGTGTTATTTTTGGAGAAATTCGGTGTTATTTTTGCTCTAAAACACGGAAATTCGCGTTATTTTTTCAGCGTTGATTTGTTCAAAATGAAGGTAGATATTATAACAAAACAAAGTATAATAGCTATTTTTAGAATTTATGGTATAATTAACCATATTTATAAACATACACTGCCAAATGAATAAAAAAAATTATCGACAGAAATAGTATTTACAAAAAAAATACTAATTAAAAAAAAATTTCAAATTTCACCTGCGCTCCTTTTTACTATCTACACACAAAAATGTACTTTTCTGATTGATTGTATTATAACTTTGTGATGAACTGGCCATGCGCTAAATAAATAAATATTATTTTTACATTATTTCTGTAAATTAGGGATGAAATTCGCATTTTTTTCTGCAAAAATCACATTATTCGCGCTATTTGCGTAAAAACTTCGAAATTCGCGTTATTTCCACAAAAACATCAAAATTCGCGAAAAAAATCGTTTTATCGCGATCGCGAAATTTTCCAGTCTCTACCTATAGGTTAATAATAGTCTTGGGCGTAGGTACTAGGTTTTTATTCATCAGTTTTTGTTTTCCTGGCCGTATTTTGACGGGGTGCTTTTTTGCTGGCAAATATAATCGGAATATTTCTGATCTGTGGTGCGCAAACATATAATGGGATACATAATAAAACCATGGTATAATGATGGCACCTCCCAATATCTTCTTTCCACCCCATCACAGGTACTCAACACACCGCACAAGATTTATAGTCGTATTATACAAAAGTTACCACAGAGAAAAATGATACTTACGTAAAACCATCAGTACCTAATAATAATTGTAGACTAACACCCGTATGCAGTATAATTTCTACAATCAAGTGTTGAGTGTTGCCATAACAATATGACGTCACATGAAGTGTTGACTACAATAATTTGTATGAATTGAATCTACACTTGAGTAAACGTGACGTCATATTGACTCAAGTGTTGATATTTTTTTTCAATGCCGTCTATAATACCCTCTAAAATAATTCTAAATTAGTGATTTTCAAAAATCGTATACTTACGATGCAATTGATACTTGAACCATTTTTATAAAAAATGTCAAAGGACTAGGAAAATCATTCTTCAATTCGTTTTAATGGAGCGCTGCCTCTTATTGGACCTCGTATCAAGATTCAAGAGGCCTCTTGCAGAGTTTCAGGTTCTCTTCGCAGCTCCTTCCTTCCGCAAAAAGTCTTCTTTTTCGCCTTTTATTGTCCCAGGATTCCCACCCCCCGGTTATAACGATATTTTTTGCCAAATTATATCCTCTCTGATCACTTATGTGGTGTAGGGACCTAGTGGAAGTACCTACCCTCCACAATTCCATCTTATCGAATCGGTCCACTGACAAAAGTGACACCATGGGTTTTGGGTTTTTTTGGGCAGAAGGATTTATGACTTTCGTATGAGTTCTTTAAGAAAAGTCATAAAAATTCTATCGGAAAATCCATTGATCGATATTCGAGAATAGGGATCCAGAAAGTTATTTCCTGAAAGTTGTAGCCAGTGGCAGATTCAGAAAAAACTCAAGGGGGGGCGCTATAGAAATCTTGAGCTAACTTTAATTTTATACAAGACAATGCCATCTTATGGGGGCGTCCATTAATCACGTGAGCCCAAAAAGGGGAGGGGGGGGGGTCTGGAAAAAATCACGGAAGATCACGTACGGGGAGGAGGAGTTTGGTCAGAAAATCACCTGCATTTATTTTTCTGGTGAATTTAAAGAAAAACAACTTGCACTTTTTAAAATTTAGAAATTTAAAAAAAATGTCGAAAGTTAAAATCATAAGTTTCTTAATTATTTGTACAAAAAAGTACCTACACGTGATTTTCGGAAGAAGGGGGGGGGGTATTCTGAAACATCACCACGGGGGATGTGTTACCCGCTTTGATTATTTATTCCGCTCAGTTATGATCTGTATTATTTTATCTCTTTTGATTAAAAGATTTAAATATTTGAACATATCACGTGATTAATGGACGTCCCTATGATATAAAAGTTACAAATTGTGGTTCTTCTTAAATTATGAATTCTCTACGCCTATCTTCCTGGAATATTGGGTAATTAAATCGTCAATAGGACAATCAATGTCAGGGTGAGTGTTCAACAGAGCCAAGCCATTTAGGCGATCCTCCTTCATTGTAGACCTCAGCTATGTCTTTGTATGCCGCAATGTTGAAAAACTTCTTTCTACTGTAGCAATTGATACAGGTAGACTAGGACAAACAGACAACGCTTGCATAACAGAATCACGGGCGTTTATGCTCGTTTTCTTGTATTGAAGAATCTCTCCCATTAGTCTATTTAATCACAATGGAAGTTCGGTTAAGCAGTGGTTCAATAATTTATGTGCTAGATCATTACCAGCGTGTTTCAGAAGTTGTGAGAGTAAAAGTATATTGAATTTTAAATGATAAATCCAGGCTGACCATAGATTTTTATATTATATAGTGAGGCTGACTGGCAAAGAGAGCGCGGGCGATCCCGCAAGGGGGGGGGGGGGGCGCCCCCCATCTGTATCCGCCACTGGTTGTACCACAGTTTCAGACTGGGCCGACATAACCGGGTCCACCTCGAGCAGGAACCTAGGTGTGAGTTAGAGTTAAACACTGGCAAACATCATCTCTTCGGGGATTCCATTACCGTTGCATTCAAAGAAGACTATACATACAACTACAGTGGCTGGAATCATTATAAAAGGATTGCCCGTTTCTTTATATCTACGATCTATAATATATTACCTATAAATATTATGATTGATTTAATTTGTATACAGGGTGTTGTGAAGAACGTCCGACAAACTGATATAGTATATAAAGGGGACTATTTGCAACAACTTTTGGGAACAAAGTAGGTATATAGGGTGCTCCATTCCAAAATTTTTTCTATAAACATCTATAACTTTTCTATTTACCAACCAATCAGACTCAATTAAATTTTATTTATACCTCAGATAAATGCTTAATATTTAGAAAATGTAAATGTCTGTTCCAAAAAGTTCAGGTCAAAAAAATATGGCCCAACAAAGTCCAAAAATGAATAGGAAAAAAAATCAAGTGCATGTTGGTCAGTTTTAAAAATATTTAGAGAATGAATTAAAAAATTAAAATCTCCTAAAAACTTCTCTAAAATGTTCTCTTTCAAACTGTATACAACATGTATGCATACAAAATCTAAAAAAATAAAATAAAAACCCAACGATAGTCGATATTTCAAGTAAAGTAGGTACCTATAATAATAGATAATAATTATTTTTGTTTTTTTATCAATAAAAAAAACATTACAAACACTACTGTAATGTTATGTATTTGATACTTACACACACTTCCACAGACTACTTATAAAGATCATCAACTTCATAGAAACAAATGTAAAATGAAAAGCTTTTTGAAGGCGGGATATTCATATGAACGGTGGAGTGGAAAATGGAAGGAAAAACTTTGTAACTCTTGTTACGAAAATTGCGCGGACGGAGAAGTATGAAAATTCGCACACTCATAATTATTTAGGTATAGGTATAGAGACGGAGCCCCGAATGCTATTATTTTTGGAAAAAAAAAATTGAAATAGCGCTCGCTCAATCTTTGACAGTGGAACCTTAATTATGTTAAAACTTATAATTTAAATAACCTATGGTCGAATTTTGAGCACTGGTCGACAACTAGTTTTACATTAGATAACTTTATTTTACTTTATAGAAATATTACAATATTAATTTTTTAATTAATATTATAAGTACAATTATTGTTTCCTTATACAATATCAAAACAAAATACAATGTTTGTCCTCCTTAAAAAGCAAAATGCTTGTGTAAAGGAAGGGAGTAGGTAGGTACTAATCTATAATCCTAAAACAAAGTAGGTACATTACGAAAGTTTATTCCGAATGTATCCACGTACGAAACAAAAAGTGTAGATAAAGGTACCTACGTACTATGTTTTTTTAACTCGCATCATCATTCTAATTATGCGTAATTTTTTTAAATTCCTTAAATAATAAATTCTTCTTCCAAATCCAAAACCCTAATTAAAAACGTACAACGACATCTAGAGTGTAATAATAAAAACAGTTGAAACTTGGCTTTGGCTTACATGAATTATCAATAGATGTCTCATAATATCAGCGTAGCGCGCAATAGTGCTTTGACTTTTCACTGACAGATGGCGTTGAATAATGTTTCTTCTCCCCTTCAATAGATGTCTATGTCGACAAATTTTGCTATGAATATCAAAATCATTTATAATGTTGTTCTTCAATACCTAATGCTTTTTAGCTTTCATCCTGATGGACCTATTATAGCCAATCTATTTCGGGTATAAGGAAAGTAAAAAATAGAAAATACAATAGGTCGAATTTTTACGACATGCTGTTCCTCCGTCATTTTTACACCATATTTTTGTTCTTTATAACAAATTTCTTTTAGTTTTTTTTAAAATCAATAAAAATACTTACATTAATATTATTTTTTCATATCTAATAACAATTATTTTTTAAGCAAAAACACATTAAAATCTCTCAATTCTATAGTAATTAGGTATAGTAGGTACCTAATTGTTATATTTATATCAATATTAATTTAAATAAAAAACCTAAAAGGTAAAATTATATGAGGGTTGGAATCGACGGAGGAACATGACGTTATATAAATTTGAAGAATAATTGTAATTTCTGACAATTACCTTAAGTCCGAAATTGTCGTCCGAAAAACTTATTTTCGAATAATTATTGTGCTTTCGATCAATTTTCATGTAGGTACCTAACCGTAAAATTACCCTGAGCTTATACGAACATATCGAGACCAGAATTAGCCAAATAGTTCCAGAATAATAAAGTAATAGGTAGGTACACGTTATGAACAGTTTCAAAACACTTAGGTTTTCAGGAAATGTGAAAGAAACACAAAGAAAACCGCTTCGGAGGAAAATTATCCGCTTTTAAAAAGGAAATTGTTTCGGAAAGTAGCATCTAGAGGTGGTGATAAGTGCTCCAAATTCACGTGGACCATAATATTAGATACCTACTGTTAGAGAAACAGTCGAGATCAGAAGTGGAACATGTAAGATAAATATTTCTTCATTTTAGTATGATGAAAGACCAGTATCCCTATTTCGAATTTTACAGACTACCTAAGTGAGAAATTCACGGGAATTTAGTATTTATGGCTGCGAAACTTTACGAAGTATTCCGTAGGGGCGCTAGACATGTTTCAATACAAAACTTTGTTACATTCCCAGACGTCTCTGTCTTCCGTCTCGATTTTTTAATTTTGGGTTTCAATTATTATAATATAGGTAGTTAAAGGAATACCCACCTTTACCAGAGGATGCAGGATCTTAAGTTTCATGATGCAATTTCTCATTCTTTCGTCAACAACAAACGTCACTCCTTTCTGTGTTTTTTGGTTTTACGAGAATCGGTCTTTTTGAGAAGGCTTAGTTTTTTTTTTCCATTTCGCAATGCGTATGTTTTTTTTTACTGGAAAAGGTAACATCTCCTGAATATAAAAAACGTGCCGAGGCGCAAACCTGATGGATGATGTGCAATGATAGATTGAGTCAGGCGATATCCATCAGTCCAAAATGCAATTGCGTCAAGCCATTCGTCCATCACTCCAAACGGCTCGTCAATAGCCTCAGATCATGCGAGGGAAGCATTGAAGATTTCTATACACTAAACGAGACAGCGACTGACTTTTTGACTGACAATTTTTATTGACACTGATAAGTATACAATACATCTCAACTTTTTGTTTTTTGTTTTTGTTTGTAATTATATGATGTGATGTAACGAATAACCATACGATACATAAATAAATGGGAAAACACGAGTGGGCATGGACCAAGTCGTCACTTCACTTGATTGTCATTGTTAAAAACTTAGTCCAAATTTGTCATCATATTCCACTAGGGCACACGTGTTGCTGTTTTTAATTTAATAATAGCAAAATGTGTGTATTAACGTAGTGAAATTTCGTTCAAATGATTGAATAAAAAACTCAAGTTTCACATCTGTCAAAATAGAGTGACACCGCTTGGCTTGATGTAACACAACATACTAAATTTTTATAGGCTCTAGTCCTTTTCAGGACTAAATCAACAAAATATAAGTTGACAACTATATAATGTTTATTTTACACTAATCATGTCATATTGTTAAATTATTCGACAGTCTTATATATCTACTGTACCCGTATTCTAAGTTTTATCGGAAGTAAAGTGAGTAGGTAATACGATACATTTTGTATGAAAAACTTGTATACGTATCGAATGCGAGGATCGCTTTTTTTTAATAAAAATGAATCTGTAGTCATTCAAAGTGAACACAAATACACTCCTTGACTCTTTTTCACAGCAAGCTACTTAAAGCTTGTGTTGTGAAAGAGGAAGATGGTCGATACCTGGGATCAAACCACGACGTCCGCACCAAACAGTACGAAAGCCGGCGGCGATATACACGTTTTCTATACAAAATGTATCGTGTAATACTCACTATACTTCCGTGACTACCTTACGATAAAACTTAAAATACGGGAACTGCTGTTTCGCAGGCTAGCTTTAGTGTTGTGTGATCAGTAGGTACATTAAGAACATCAATAATTTCCAACTTTTATCTCTATATTTCATTGATTATTATAAATATCTACTTGTTGCATACATGAGATTTTTCGACATGTTGAGAATTCTCATGATTAGAGTTTCGGAGACTTAATGGCGAACGTTGTTAACGTAAAGTGATCACACTAAGCCAGCCTTCGAAATAACAGTAGAAGACGGTCGTATGCCCGTAGTGGTTTCAAAAATCGAACATTAGTAATGAAGTATTAGAGTCATTAGTTGTTACATATTCTTTACATTAAGAACGTTCGTCATGTTAAAGGCATATCTTTTTTTGTGACTTAGTCAGTTAGTGTTCTCCACCAGCAGCAGAACGAACCACCGACTCTTCCGGCCATTGAGAGCAGAAGAGTCAATGGCGTCGTTGTAAATAACAATGAGTGGGGACGATTGGTCGGTGTTGCCATTGTGTCTCCGGGTAAAGTTTTGACGCGCTTCTGGGAGAGCTTTTAGCGCCGGATGAGCGACCACTTAGTGGGGGTGGGGACACCACCCTGACACCTCCAAGGTCTACACACAACACTAAGGCCGTTCTCACACAAAGCTACACAAATCTTCGATATTTGACTATTTACCGACCTCCTAGACCTTCCGGCCTAGTGGTAGGTATAGGCGTGGATTTCATATCACGACGTCCCGGGTCGATTTCCGGCCGGGTCAGAAATGTTGTGTGTTTTTTTTTTCACTTGACATTCTACCCGGGGTTGGCCTGTCTCGGATTGGACGGGACCGGTTGGCTGGAAAAAATTGCCTCAGGCAATAGGTATAGGCAGTTCCGCTGCCTATACCTACCTACTGACATTTTGTAGGTATAGAAAAGTGTTTATTTATATTTATTTGAGTATTTTAACAATATCAAAAAAAAATGAGTCACGTATCTAATATTGATATCGAGGTGAGGGAGAATTGGATCGAGACTCTTAGCTGGAGTGTACCGCTTTATGGCATCGAAACATGGACCATTAGGTAGCTAGAGCAAGTTCGGAAATGTGTGGTTATACACTACTTGCTAGGGATGCATTGGCGGGATCAAACCACAAATAATGACGAGTTACTGAGTAGAGCAGAGGAAATATGAGCTAGAACTTCTTAGAAGTTCTCAACAACATACTAAATGGATAGACATAACATCAGGCACCCGGATCTGCTCTTTACCATGCATCGTCGAAGGAATTATTGCCCATAGAGGCCGCCCCAAAGATACTAAAATATAAAATAAACAACATGTCGAAAAATCTCATGTACCTATACAACAAGTAGATTTTTTTGATAATTAATGAAATATCGAGATAAATGTTGGAAATTATTGAGAACAAGAGAGCAACCAAATTTAAAGACTGCGACTGCTGTCATGTATTTGGCGCCAGGATATGAATATATCTATTTTTGTTAATGTCTCATCTTTATTGCCTATTGGCTTTGTTCACCAATTATGTATGTAAGAAGTAAAATTCATATTTCCGAAATTTCCATGCTCTGGCAGGATAAAAATCCGCACTTCTAGTCGTCCCATTCTAAATATTACTATTTTATTAATTATGAAACGAAGAGACTACTGACGAAAATTCTGACATGTTTCCAGCCAATCAAATTTATTATGATCAGCCATCAGCACTAAGTTATCACTGTGAATTTCTCCGTCGTCTTCCAGTGGTTGCTCCGTGCAACCACGTAATAACTGGTTCTACATATTATTATTATATGTATTTGGACGGCTTGATCACGCTGCCACTTATGTAACAGCGGATAAATATTTAGATCAGAATATCTAAGACACGCCGTTATTATAATATGTTCAATTGGACGGCCCAATAGGTAATGCTATAGCGGTGACGTATTGTCTGGCCATTTAATCTGTTTTTTACCTGCCTATCAGTTTTATTTGACACTTATAAAGCGTTTATAAGTTCCAATCGAATCCATTCGATGAAATTCGAACCTAAAATTTAGATGATAAAAAGCATGTAGGTGTAGATACATCTATATCATCGTCTTAGCAGCTTTTTACCCCGATTCCCCATCAGATCCGCTAAAATTAAGCATCAACTAAAATTTTAAAAATTTGCGGGCAACGTTAAGTGATTTCAACCAATCCAAGCGATTTTGCTTGGATAAATTGATCGAATATCGGGTCATTTTAGAGGAATTATGATAATAATTTAAATTAAACGGTCAGTTAAAATTTACATTTTTCATATATTTTTTTGGCGGATTCTAAGCTTTAGCGTATCTCATAGGTTCTTAGCTATATTATATTAATTAATATAATAAATAAAAATAAAAATTATATTCTAAAGCTTAGAATATATACCCCGATCCCCTATGTCATTATGTCATCCATTGGATGATGGCCTCCCTCACATACGTACCTACATCAAGTCATTTCTGCACTGAATGTAATAATACGCTATAGGGATGATTAGCATTACGGGGGATTGGCAATAAAGGGCAAAGACGTCCTTCAACGTTGGCCCATGGGTCTACACTATTACTTTTTTTATGGCTTTCACCTTGTTGGTGTTCCTGACCAGTCTCAAGAAACTAACACTATTAAGTACTTACTATATAATTATATCTACCGAGGTCCCAGATCAATGTCGAGGAGGTGTGGATAGGTACTTCAGATCAAATCAATCCCAGCATGAACACTAAAAACTTGTCTCCACTTATGCTCCATAAAAAGTAAATTTAGTCCCCCTTTCCCCCAATACATATACCTATACTGTCCTACACCTATACCAATCCAATAGGTAATGGAGCTAAAAAGGTTTTATTTTTGAACACTATTTACTCCCACAGAATGTCTTTTTTTTTAATGTATCTTTTGGCAATTTAAGATCTTGTTACGAATCTAAGAGAGATAATTTTGTTTAATTGTAAATTCGTTACAAAGAAAAACCACATGACGCGAAATTCCATATTTGTTTTTTTTTTAAATTAATTTTTATATTTTATTCATACTTTAGGTAGGTACTGCACATTGGTAGAGTAACACATAAAAACTTAACATAACAAAGACATCACAGAATCAACATACAGAGGGCGAGCTTTAAACAACTAATCCCAATATAAAGAAAAAAGAAGAATAAAGCAAAGAATACAAAAAAAAAAAGGAAAAAAAAACTCAAACATAAAAAAAGGAAAAAGGAAAGGGTGGGGTGGGAGAGAGGGAAGATAGATGGGATTTCAGGACATAGAGACTGTATTTGAGGAGATCATCATCCCTTTAACTGCTCGCCTGAACGACGTCAGACTTTGGGTTGGGAATCCAGCACCATTTGTCGTACTTTTATGGCCGTAAGGTGACGAGGACAGGCTAACATCATCTAACGTCCAAAGAACAATGTTTATAATAATATGTCACTTTTAAAAATATTCAGAAAAAGATTGAGTTTTTCCAATCTCGTAAAAGCATCTCTAACGCAACATTTATTTTGTGAGTATAGAGAAAAATAATTGATAATGGCTGCTCTTAAAATGCCCAATTAAAGCAGTCCGTTTTGTGGTGAAATAAATTTGGTAATAATTCTCGGAGAAACTGGATCGCAATGCGATTGCAGATACCATAAATCTTAGTTCTTTTGAAGTCCTCGTGTAGATGCATTTTCTCACACGCGGTCTGAATTCTTTGGCTCTCCGTGTTGCGTAATTTTTTAAGTTTTTGTCCGCCTGAAGCTCTGTAATAAATTAATTATCTGTGACCGATTCGTTTCCATTATACTTATTTCCCCTTGGATGTTCATATTGATAGGTATACCTTATATGTATTTATTTAAAAACCATTTTAATTTTCGTTAATTATATACGTAATACCTACAATAAAAAAAAATGTATCAAAAAATTAATCACCGAACATTTTGTATGGAGAATCTTCAACCATTTATATCCTATTAAGTCAGGCTTTGACAAAAAGGTATTAAAATAATAATTAATTATAACTCGAAAACTATAAAAAATCGCTTAACATAATATATTGAGGTATTTGGATACCCCTTAAGGCAGGAGTTCCCAATCTTTTTCACACCGCGGCGCACTTACAAAATTTAAAATTTAAATTCGTGTGTGCGAATTTCTTGGTGTAATTTGAACACATGAAATAAGACATTTTCATGTGAAAGCCATTGTGAATTGCAGTAGGTAATACAGCAAGCTACTACTTGTTCAGCTCTCATATCTTTGCACATTTTTTTTTAAAAAGTCTGGCCTTTAGAGGTCTTTTTTATGTAGTTTACTGCACCAGTGACATTATAGTACTAAGTTCAGTTTAAAGCTCATTTGATTTGATGCAAGAACTTGCCTATGGATGATGTAATGGTTCCAAACAGCATTCGATGGGACGAGTATTCCTATGTTCTTTAAAGTTGCGAGCGCTCAAAATAGGAATTGTTGCTTTATAGGTAGGTAGATACCCGCGAATATTTTTGGTTTCGGATAGTGATCGGTGGTTTCGGATAATGAAAGAGGCGAAAAGACTCACGGCGCCCCTCTTCACATTCAACGGCGCACCAGGGCGCCGCGGCGCACACTTTGAGAACCCCTGCCTTAAGGTGTTCTATCTCTGAACTTTCTGGGACACCCTGTAAATTGTGGCTACCAGTGACATGGATCTTCAATTGTGTTTTCGAGACAGCTATAAAGACAAATCAAATGCAAGCGATGTTTCGATTGAATTCATGTATGGTTTAAAACAAAATCGAAAGCACATAGGTAAGTGGTTCATAAAAAGTTGCTTAAAATCTTGTAATTATTAAGACTTTATCGAATATAATACGAAATCGATTAATTTTAATATGAAATTAAATTGATAAAGTTCTAAAATATTGAAACATGGCCCAATTTGTTCAAACATTGTGTATATACTTACATACACCCTGACTCGTATAGGCAATAACAATTAACTATTTCCACACAAACATTTTTAAATGTAGGTATTACCCTCAGCAAATAATGCAGTGTATAGTGTATAATCGCATTCTTGTCGATTGCACAAATTACATATTATAGTGTAAACGCTTATATTAAAATATAATGCGTTTGGTTCTCTGAATATTATTTTTTTTGCTAACTTCTTACTCAATTTCCAAGTCCAGATCACCAGACCATGAATCTACAGTGGTCGGGTACATGTAGGTATGTCCCTGTCATTGGCATCAGCAAGGTCCTCCCGTGCGTTTCTCCACACTCACAGGCGTCGTCCTTTCTGTACTTATCCTCATTTTTTGAGGTTACGATAACAGCGCGACGTGGATGAAATTCCAAAAAAGAGGGAAAAAAAATAACAGCGCGACACCCCTGTTCTCAACCTGTTTTATTAAACTTAATGTGGTACCACCGCATCACGAACGACGCAACCGGCGGCTGCTTACATTAAAAAAAATGCCGTGGGGTTGCCCGCTAAGAATAGCACCTCTGCACTTTTTGCTGATTTTTCGTGCATCATATAAGAAGCAGGAAATCGAAAAACCAGATCGGGACCGTGGGGTTGACCACCCCACGTCCTTGAACCCCAAGTTAGAAACCCCACAGGTTAGAAAAGGAAAAAGAAAAGCTCTTGTTGCCTCCCTATGCCCCTGAGTGGGGTACAAAGGGTGTTTTAATTTTTTGATTTGACTAAAAAATGAGGCCTTCCACCCGATATTGAGTGATTTGGATGCCCATAACCACTTCTATTATGGAAAGGAGATGGAAATAGGACATTTGTTGAGGATACCGAATGACAGTCGGCCGAGGAGAGCGCTGTTCTTCCTCCCATCAGGGTTCGAGGAAGATTCTTTTTAACCGAAGCAGAGTTGAGAGAATTGGTGGTGGTATGGGAGGTCATTGTAACTGCGCGAGATTGAGAGCGGTGGAGACCTCATGTCGACTACCTATTTCTTGATTGATTGAATTGGTTTTCTTCCATTAAAATTTCAATAAAAAAGTTAAACCACAACATTATTTTATACACACACAACTTTGTTCAAGAGAGGCGTATTTTTATCTCTTTAAATTCAGCTTTTTTTCATTTCTTTTTTGGTATCTTCCAGTTTTGTCCAATACCTCACGTAATACCAGGACCCATCACGCCGTGTCTTTTTAGGGATAGGCAGAAAGAACATTCCTCCATTATTTACTGTCTTCTTTTTATAATATACCTACCTACTGAGATTTCTCATACAATCTCTCATATTTCTTTTACTTCTGACCTTGCCTTCATTGTGGACAGAATCGATGTGTCGACATCAATTATTATTGTTATTCTCGATCGACCACGCCTTCTCACAACATTTTTATACGCATTAAATCTAAAGATATAAAGGAAAGTTGGGTTAGCGCGAACACTTATAACTCTAGATCGGCTGAACAGCATTTTATCATTTTTGGTTTATTGGATTTTTCTCCTCTCCAGATAACATAATAACTAATTAAAATTGAAAAATGGACAGCAAATAATATAAAATATAATATTAAAGTTAGTGTGGAACGAATGTCGATACAACAACGCCACCTGTGAAAAATTCAAAGAAACACAATTTTTATTTAGGTACCTGACAACTATTGACCTGTGACGCATGTTTATCAAAATTGTGAAATGAATGATCTTAAGATGAATGTCAATAAGACAAAGGTGCTTGTTTTTGAAAGAGAAGATTTAAGAACTCAATGTTGTGTGAAAGTGAATGATGTGAACTTGGAACAAGTGGATGAGTATATCTAGGTATTTAGGTAGTCTATTTAACAGTGATGGAAGGTGTGAAAAGGAGATTGAAAGAAGGACAGTGGCTGGTAGAAGGGATGGTGGTGCACTTAGACCTCTAATGAGAAATAATAACGTATCTCTTAAATCCAAACAGTTGATGCACAATGCAATCCTGATTCCATCCATGATGTATGGTAGTGAAACTTGGACATGGACGAAAAATCTGGAATGCTGTGGATCGATAAGGTGAGGAATGATAATATTAGAAAGTAATGTGGAGTGGATGCGTTAGCGTAGTGAATAGAATGAAAGTGAATAAATTAAGGTGGTTTGGGCATGTAGAGAGAATGAACGAGGAGAGAATGACTAAAAGGATATATAAACCTGAAAGAATGGTTGCATGCACGAGGCCGACCTCGAATGACATGGTCCGACCATATCGGTGCCGTCTTAGAGGAGGGCCATGTCAGGAGCAAAAGAAATAGAGCCTGTATGCGGAATATTATGCGTTTGGAGGAAGCGAAAGAGGTTTGTTTGGATAGGAAAGAATGAAAGTCCGTACTCTCTGCCTACTCCCTTCGGGAAACGGCGTGCGTGATGGGTAATAAAAAAAAATCTATCGACATTAAAAATATTGCCACGCACTCTTTTTTTCTAATTAGTTAACATTGAAGTACATTTTTTATAAATTAAAACACGAAAAGTGAATAAATCTAATTTTGAAATCCTATTGTCGTTTGACACAAACTGTCAGTTGTTGAATAGTTGGTGTGATTTCCAGAATTCGTATGGATGGATGGTGGTTTAAAACAGATGCATTGGTTGGAATTACATTAGTTAAAAATCATTTTTATCATTCTTTTGAATAATTCTTATTCAATATTCATAGTTAGACCACAGGACAACATATGTCGGGAAAGTTAGTACAAAATATATTAACATTAAAAGAAATTGCTGAAAAAAAACATATAAACATAATATTTTCAACCTACATAATATTAGAATAATAAATCGTATATACCTACTTGTATGCGACATACCTACCTCACGCTGGTGGAGCTTATTTTGTTGATAGGTAAGTATGTATGTAGGTGCATAAAGATAATATATTAATAATTAATAAGTATGTACATACATAATGTTATCTCATATGATTACATTTTTACAACACAAGGCACCTACCAACATAATATCATTATTACTATTACATATTATATTGTTAAACTGTTACTTTGAACTTGACCCGCTTCATGATTTGAACAACCAGTTCACCCACTTATACAGCCGGCTCGCACTGGCCGCACCTTAAAACGTCGCTGTTTCTCGGCGTGAAACAAAATTGTTTATGCCAGACTGCAGTCGTAAGAAAGGAAAAAGAAACAAATGCTTTATTAGAAACATGATTATTTTTTTAACTCTTCATGTCGTGTCTCCAAAAGGGGAGGCAGGGAGAAAGGGCCTTCACTCGACTTTTTAATGCAAACATACTTCATTTGAAGTAATAACGTTCATGTTTGTACAATTAAATTTTCAGTCGGTACTATACAAGACTCATTTTTATTTCAAACTAGCTTTCCCGACAGACGTTGTCCTGTGGTTCTATCCCGAAGTGGCCCGTTAATATGTACATGATGTGCACTGCGCCCCCGTTAAACAATACAAAATTTATTCGATTGAGATAAGCTAATAAAATAATAACATTAAACTATTTCTGAAACATCCATATTTCATTCGTATTCAAAGCTCTGGGGGAACAACTTGAGAAAATGCGCTTGCGCACACACCCTATCTTCCCTATTAACAACACGAATATGCGCGATAATATTGTTGACTTTGTATGAAAATTTTCTAAAACTATCGAAACGGTGCGGTGGAGTAAGTGGGATGGTCTACTGTAAGAGCGTATGCGAGAATGGGAGGTAACTACCCGCGATGTCGTGGGCGCGTCCCAGTAACCTTTCCATACAAACTTAAATATTGTATTTTACATAATTTGTTATCCATTTTATTAACTTTTTATTAGTTCAGAAGAATCTGTTGAGCCAATCTCGAGTTATAAGTGTTCGCACTAACCCCACTTTAATTAATATAGTAGATGGACTGTAGCGACCATGTTTCGTATGACGACATCATCTACCAATAGCGTTTCTCCATGATGTCATCACCCGGTAGCAGCCTGCCACATCCTATAGCGCCGCACCCACAGGACTATCAATAAGCAATCAAAGCACTTTCGGCCCAAAACATCGAAGATTTTGCTTTTTAGACCGACATTCAATAATTTCTCTTGAAACCTCTCATTTTTGTTCTACTCTTCACCTAACTTTTCCTTGTTATTTTTGAACAGCATTCCCTTTTTTCATGCACAAATCATCCCAAGTGTTAAGATAAATCTTTGTTACAACTCTAACTTCCATATGCCAACATTTCCTAATATGTATTCTCATTACTGGTAGTCTTTTACATGAATTTCACATATTGTATACTGATTTCAGTAGCTCTTTGATCAAGTGGTCCGGGTTCGATTCACTGTCGAGTCTGAAATTTTCTGTGTTTTTTCACTTGAACTCGGGGTTGGAATCCTGTCTCATACAGGACGGGATCGGTTGACTGGTAGATAATGTTTCAAGCATTACATAAGTTCTGCCGGCTATACTGACAACTGTGTAGTTATATAGAGCAGTGTTATCTATTTATTTTATATTTCTCGTTTCTACTGCATTTATACGACATACATTCCTAATTTTTGTCCACGTCCACGTTTCACATCCGTACATCATTGGTGGTAACAAGATTGATGACAGGCATACTATAAAGGAGACTTTCCTGTGTGATTTCATTTTGCACGCTTTAAGACTTGTCTTTGTTCAGGTGGTTTCCTCCTTCAATTCATCGGTTCTTTAGAAGAGAACGTCTTCATTTGTTATGTGGACCACGCGGGATTTTCCTAGAAGTTCTGTGGGACCACATTTCAAAATTTTTCAACACAACTTTGAATTGTGTAATGCAATGGATTCCTAGGGATGATCTGTCGCCTGACAAGATGTTTGTTTTTAAAAATTACAAAAATGTTTTGTGTCGCTTTGGTAGGTACCAATGAGAAAAAGTTCTACTGACGTCATTCACCGCTTTTTTGGCCTCTAAATCGCAGTACCGCATTGCAGGGAAAACATAACATAAGAGCTTTTGATCCAATCAGTCGGTTTGTAAAACTTACTCCAAAAAGAAAATAAGTGAACATATTATTACAGCTTCAGAAAAAGTGACACTTTTCAATACAAAGGTGTAAGTACAACCCGCGAAACTTTATGTCTGAGGCAATTTCTAAGAGTCAGACGGTCCATCCAATCTATCTGTAATTTTTACATGTTGAGAAAAATCTGACCCGAACGTGCACCGAACCTGGAATGTCTTATACAGAAGTCGGCTTTTATATATATAATAATAAGTCCACCGAGGTCTGTCATCTTGCCGGAGGGAATAAGTGTTTTTTTTTCTTACCTCAATGTCACAGGAAAACCGCAAACCCGGGTACCTGCCCATAATTTTATTCCATTTCTGCACCAGGGCCCAATTAAGTGGAATGACACGAATAAAAAGCAGTGTGAGATAATCTATAATATAAAAGAAAGTCGGGTTAGTGCGAACACTTATAACTCGAGATTAACTGAACAGATTTTTATATTTGGTTTATTGGGATTCTTCTCCGCTACGAATAACATAATAATTATTAAAAATTCGCTAATAATAATAATATAAAATATAATTTTAAAGTTAGTATGAAACGGATTTACTAACAACAACGCCATATGTGAAAAATTTATTTAGGTACTAACCATGCATTGCATTTCAAAACATTGATGCGCATATTTTTGATAGAATTTCTTTCAAGCTTACAGAAATAATTTTTTAACATTCAGACGTATTTTTGTATACATTACAAATTCGAAATCAATATTCATAGTGAGGACTACAGGACAGCGTCTGTCGGGAAAGCTAGTATATTATAAAATGCGACCAGACGAGTGGTTTCACAACTTTCACTCTTAGTCCACACGATGTGTCTTTCCTGTAACCCGAGACTCTCAAACTGTTTTGCATTGCTCATACACAAGAAACTTGTTAGCAAAGATTTTGACAGTTCTCATAGATCATTTTTTTTCAAAATATTATTAGGATGTAGGTACCTACTCTTTTATTATTTATTTAGCTTTTGCCAGTCACACTAACAAAACTTTACAGGAAAGGATTAATACAAGTGAAATAGAGAGTAGCACAGGATCAATTTTCCTGCTTGTCTGATGATTATATCCAAGGTAATAAATGGCATTGCTTCGTCGGTTAGGATGAGGAAATATGAGAAACTGCCTCATAAGTTCAGTAGCTGGTTGGATGTATATCAGCAAATTCTTCTGAAGTCGTTTTACAACTCCCAAGACAGGGACAGTGATATAGTTTGCAAGCTTTCCAGCGTTCGAATTCATCCTCTTCTTCTTGCAATAGATTTTTAACTAACTTCCTAAAGGAGAAACTAGCTTAACTTGGAATAGCTCATAATGTACCTACACAATATATGAGGGATTTGGACATAATTCGGGAGGAGGTCATATTCATTGCGCAAGCTCGAGCGCAATTCAGAGCTGTTGTTGCCTCCCTATGCACCTGAGTGCGGCTAAAGTGAGATATCGTTATTTTTTCGATTGTACACATTAGCTGTCCAAGATATTGTTACATACAGAGAGTGATAAAGTCTTGGCTGACCAATAATAGGAGTGATTGAAGAGATGTTGAAGAAATTTTACCAGCCCTTTCAGTCACACAATCTGTTAAGTTAAGGAAACATTGTAACACGTCGAACGCAAGAAGTGTTAATAAGTAATCGGAAATTAATACGATATCGATTTGATATTATCATTGTGGACCGCCTGCCAAAATCTAATTACTTACCACGACGGAGCAGAGAGCAAGATTTCTATCTAAAACACTTAGACACGGATAATTACTGGAATTATTTCATCACGCTTTGAAAGATTCGCTTATTTGTTATTTGGCGAATAAAAAAAAACATGCGCGTGAGTGTCAGAAATCGTGCGCGCTAGAGATTTTGTTAACGCCTTGTTTTCCTATTCGTAGAATGGGAGGAACGATTGACTCACTAAGTTAATTAATACTTATTGATTAATATATATGTCATGCCGCGTGATAGCTTCTTCGCTCAATAATGTAATACCAATGCTAATATTTAGGTAAAACAAGAATTTATTCAAATACAGATAGACGACATTCGTGGATGAAGTTGATGAGTCGTATCAACTACATCCTAAACTTATTCTTTATCACTGTCTGTATATTAAAGTTCAAATTATAATAAACATTTCTTCATTTCCAATCACTAACAAGCAAAATAATAACGATCCCTTGTTGTGAGAATGTTGCAGTCCCTGTATGAAGACTCCGAGTGTAGCGTCAAAACGCCAGGTGGTCCTATTGAAGCTTTTAGGATCGCCACGCTAGTCAGACAGGAGTACGTATTGGCTCCTTTTATATTTATTTTTGTCGGGACAGGAATGATTGGAAGGAGAGGGGGGAGGCCTATGTTCAGCAATGGACGGTGACAGGCTGACGAAGAAGAAGAAGATGGACTTCCTGTTGGGAAACTCCATGCAAGGACCAGTACGACAATGGAGGCATTACAGCGAAGTGTTTCAAGATTCTGCGATGAAACAGCACGCCTTGGCCTCCGAGTCAATGCAAGTAAGACGGAGCTCATTGCGAATAACTCCTGTCTCGATAAACATCGACGGTTACCATGTCTCCCGGATGGATAAATTTAAGTAGGTAACTGGGAGCAACCATCTGGTGACCTCGGGGCCGAGCTCCCGATACGTATCGGTATGGCAAGTGGCGCCTTTAGCAACATGACCAAGATATGGAAGGCGTTGGGGTTTAGTGTCGAGACGAAATGTAAACTGTTTGATTCGTGTATGTTGCCCATTCTCCTGCACAGGCGCTAAAAGTATCTGCATTTGTAATTAAGTACCTCTTGGACATTCTCTATTTTCTCATTGTTGAAAATTGGCTGGCACCTGATCAAAGCCGTATTCGTTCTGTACGGAAGATCGGCTTGCATACATGAAAAATATTTAATGACGTAGGTATCAACTAATTTTATAAATAATTTATGAATAGGTATAATTTCTAAAAAGTAAATAAAAATAAATTATATTGTATTAATACCTACGACAATTTCGGTATTATAAAACTTGATCTGGTTTGTCAACTCAATTAAAAATAAGCAAAATAATTAAGTCTCTTATTGTAGCCTGTTCCTACGACATGACCAATACTTGATTCTAATTCTCTACGAGGTTCGGCCAAAAAGTACCGTCATTTTTTTTTATCTGTCTAAAAAATGTAATATATTTTTTGAGCCATAAATCGGCTGCTGATTAATTTGAAATTTTACTTTAGGTACCTAATTAATCAATGTGATGTTTTATATATTTCATTGAAGTTAATTATTTTAATGTTTTCAATATTTTTTTAAACGGGGTTAAATTTCCTTGAACTTTTTTTCTATTTCCTGTTTTTAATCAAAAAAATATTGTATAGACAGGTATCTACATAAATTAACTAACTATTATTATATCATTTTTAAACGTGAACAACCCTTGTACCTACGTAATTTATAACGAATTTTGTTGGTACAAAAAACAAATTTTAGAGTCGATAGTTTTCTATATAGATGTAGCTTAATAGTCTACGATATGTAGATAATTATTAAATATTAATTTATAAAAATACATATAAGTACGTTTTAATATAAAAACACAATTTGATGCCGTATAACTAAGGTGGCCAACGCGGCAATAGGAGTAAATGCAAGAATTTACTAAAATAATAAAATAATCGAGAGAATATTCTATCGTGCGTAGATCGAATCTTATCTCAAGTTTATGGAAGTAACTCAGTACATTGACTCAACTTTCGTGACAATTTGTTCAACGGTATAATATTCATGTTGAAAATCATAATCACGGTTTTTAAAAGCGCTGTCGTCGATTTTTCATAGAAGAAAAAAACAAGTAGATAACCACAAAATGCTTTAGAATTTTTTAAATTGGAAATATTTCAGTTTATAAATAGGTAAATAAACTGCCAAAAGTGGTAGAAATTGGTAGATTGGTATTTTTTTATTGTATAAAAAATATTTTTTGCATTGCCGCCTAATCAATACCTGTGTTCGATTTAATTTTTTTTTATATCTCCTTTATAAAAACACTAAATAGGTAGACACCTATACTTTACTTGTTTGCTTTTAATTTAAATAGAACTTTTATTTTTCACGTTTACCCTCAAATATAATTTAGTCAGTGTAAAATTGTTTAAGTCAGTCAAATAAAGTACGCGTTTTATTTTACTCTTATCAAAACACGCATGGACTGGCACCTGAAGAAAATTTAACAGGTAATACAATTTTTATGTGTGTAAATTTTAATAATAATGTAATAAGATGACACTCGAATCACTCGTCCGACTACGGTGAGAACTGCGATTAAACTTTGTTGGTCCACCAGTGGGGCTAGTACGAGTTTAATCGAAAGCTAATTGCACGCTAATAAGCGCTTATTAGCGTGCGAATAGTGTTCTTAAATCAAACGATCGAATCATTCGATCATTTTAGTATGAAAATTTTTCGATGATCGTTTCGATATTCGATCATCGAAAACTTATACTAGTGGCTAGTGGTACAGGTGTTTTATACTAAAATGTTCCGTTAGGGGGCGTTCAAGTATTACGTAACGCAATTTGGGGGGGGGGGGTCTTGCAAAACGTTACTGTGTGTTACAAGGGGGGGAGGGGGGGTTCGAACAATGCGTCACGTAACGTTTTTTTTTTCTTAAATAAAAAAAAAATGTGAAATAAATCTTCCAAGTTGGACACCCTTTTCGTTTATGTTTTACGGGAAGTCCCTCGATTGTAATGTACATCATTTTTTGTTCACCGAAGTTAGCAACCCTTTTGGACAATGTTTTACGGGAAGTCCCTTGATTTTTCGTTTATGTAATGCGGGGAGTCCCTCAATTCTACTGTATGTAATTTTATTGCTCTGCGTAAAAAGCAACCTTCTTCGATTACGTCTTACGGGGAGTCCCTCGACTGCATTGTATGTCGAAATTTTCATTTCGCTCTCCTAAGTTAGCAAACCTTTTCTTTTATTTTTTACGGGGAATCCCTCGACTGTATTATACTTACGTCATTTTTATTTTATTTTCGTTGTTAGTATTCGTTAGTGCTTTAAACACGCAGTACGCATAAACACAAATTGCTTGTAGTGAGCGTTGTTAAAGTGAGTTTGTAGATAGGTACTATAATAAGGGGATTTACATAATCAACTGTTCTTGGCCTATAAAGGCTCTCATGCTGACTTTCCAAAGCAGCTATGTCAAAAAAATACCAATGAAATTTGAAAAACATCAAAAGAAAAAATAAAGAAAAATTTATGGAACATAATAAATAGTACGAGAACAATAGTATGAACACTTATATGGAAGAAATCAACCGCATCGCACCGCTAAACAAATCAATTTATATTCATGATTTAATTCGATCTTTTTCTAAAATTAAATTAATAATAAAACCATCATCCGCGCCGCGTTTTATAATTATAAATTGTGCTGTGTTTATGTTTTTTTGTGTTCAATTAAGGAAGAGCTGGCCAGCAGAAAGACATCACCGTGGAGTTAAGGTTAGTTCCATTCTTCCTTGATCCATTCTTTTCCAGCTGGTCACACCATTTCTCCAGCACAGCATGCCACCGCCCATACAGTCCACTTTTAGCTATTAATTTATAATTAATTAAATTTATCATTTAAGTTTATACCGCGCAACCCCATATTAATGGGGTTCATTCATAATACGAGAGTTCAGTAAAAAATAGTCACTTCCAGAGTGTTACGTAACATTTAGGGGGGGGGGGGGGGGGGTACAGAAAAACGTTACGGCGCGTTACATGGGGGGAGGGGGGGGGTAAAAAAATCTTCAAAAATTGCGTTACGTAATACTTGAACGCCCCCTTAGTGACAATTACGGGTAGAGGTCTTAAAATGAAAAAAAAAATATAGGTAGGTAGGTATATATTGTTTTTCTTTATTGATGTGTGCTCACTCGAAGTGAACACAAATACACTTTTGACATCTTTCACACTAAGCAAAGGTTCGTGTCGTGAAAGCGGAAATGGTCGGCACGGCCGGGATTCGAACCTACGACCTCCAATACGCTGTACGTACGAAAGCCGCCGATCGATTCCACTCCACCTCATTATTTATTTATTTATTTATTTATTGTAAAGACACCAACAGAGCATTGATAACACATACAAAGATAAACATAATATTATAAAACACATGCACCCCCCAATGCTCCAATAACAGGCGTCTGTAACATAATTAACGTAATCATGCGAATATATGTATCATCTGTCAAAAGTCATTTGGAGCATAGGTACGTATCATTTAAGTTATTTCGCTAATATACTATATTAGGTCAATTGTTAAGTTTGACAATTCGAACAATAACAAAACAAAAAAAGTACACACGAAAAGAAAAGAATATTATATCGAGTGGACTAGGCGCATCACTGCGAAGTGCGCGCGAATCCAGGAATACAATTAAATAAAAACAAATAAAAATAATAGTAGGCAGGCACCGCTGAACTAAGAACAAACAAACATTGTAAAAAATATTATTGCTACAACGAACTGAGCTCGTCGCCAGCCGCTGTAGGCGGGCGGGTAGGTACCTTCTCATTACAAAAGTCGAGTGAATGCGTGTTGCAGTTGCAGACAATATCACGAACTAGAAACATGTTAATAAGACTATGCATAAAAAAGGGTAAATATTTCATACAAAAAACAATACATACATATATATACACACGCATGTATACACACATACACACACATATTTATCTGAATAGTAGTTATAAGTATATTAATAAAAAATGATGCACATATCATGCGACTACGTAATACCGTCAGTGACTGACCGCGAAGCTATGCCAGCCTGAATTGCCGACCTGAACACTCTAGTCGTGCCAGAAAATAAGTCTAGATCAGGCAAAGCCCTTGCCATGTTGTTATAGGATCTCATCATCCTGTCAATGGGACGGAAGTAGCCTATGTTGGTGTTGTGTATTTTTAGTCTAAATAAGTCGGTGCACCTTAATCTATTATTAGCATGGAATCTCAGCAGTTGTATGTCCGCCGAGTCGAGATCTCCATGGATGAGCTTATGGAGGTATACTAGTTCAGCAACATCACGCCTATCAGACAACCTATCGATGCCGAAGAAGGACAAGCGCTCCCGGTAAGTCATATACCCACCTCGACCTATTCTGTAAGAGAGGAGTCTTGTGAAGACCCTTTGAACACGTTCTATGGTTTCCGTGTGACAGGCGTAATAGGGCGACCATATGAAAGATAAATACTCTAGTATGCTACGAATCAAGGAATAATATAAAGCGATTATACTTTCTGAATTCTTGAATGGCTTAGTGACCCTAAATATGAAGCCCAACAACCTGTAAGATCTTTCAGTGATGCTCTCATAGTGATTCCTAAATGTGAGCTCACAATCCAATATCAGTCCCAAATCCTTTATATCATTATGTGCATGCATTAATAAATTTAATAATAAAACCTTTCAGGAACTTATTGACCCTACCTTATAGGTATATAATTAAACCAAGTACCCTCTTACCTTTTCTTTATGCGTCACACATTATTTTAATAGTAATGAACTAGTAAGTATCGACCACACATGGGACATTACACTGCGCAACATTGTACGGTAAAGTGTCTCAAGGCCGATTCTTCGAATGCCCGGTCACCTGTTACAATGTGGTTCCAATTATTTCAATTCGTTTCGCACATCGCACAATATACCTCCGAGTCTTCGTCTTTTTGAAACTATTTTTTTTAAAACATTCTTTCGCCTGTAACGTAGCTTTTTGAAACCAGAGAGTTTGTAAGCCTCTAATGTATGAGTAGGTGCCTTCTGATCGTATCGCCGCGCCGGTTTGTACGCCTAGTGTATAAGGTATACATTTTTGGAGTACTTACCTAAGTCCCTTCGAAAAATCGAAATTATTGCAAACTAGCTTATACCCGTCTTGCTTTACGTTTTTGATTCCGAATGTCAGGCTTGATCGGTAGGTAATTAAACAGGTTCTAGTCTAGCTTCCCATTGCTTTGCAGACCTCTATAGCTGACATAAGCACAGAAAAAGAAGAATGAAACTTTCACAATTCATAAAAAGAGAGAAGAATGACACTTTTAATGTTTATTAAAATTTTGTATGAAGATCCTAAAAAATAGAGTTTTTTAAATAGCTCTAAATATATTAAAGTTAATGCAGCAAATTGTATTAAAGAACCTTCTCCGGCATTTTGCACGGCTCTGTGCAGATTCATATCTGACGTAGCATTTGTATTTTGAGCGTGATGCTATGACTTACGGTAAAAAGCAAATAAAAAAACATTTCTGAATTATTATGTAGATAAGTTCTAGTATAACCCTTGCAAGGAATGGGTCGAATTACCATCACTCACCTGTAAACCTATACATACATATAAATTTCTTCCTTACTTGTACAATGTTGTATGATATGTGACTGAACTACTCAATTTTAATGAAATTTTGTTGTGTGATAAAATTTATTCGAAGATACATATTGATAGTTAAACGTACCTATTTTATATGACTTTTTTTTTAATAAATGTATAAATTTTGCAGGTAGGTATTTTATTGAAAAAATAACAACTAATGACTCTAACAATTCATTACTAATGTTCGATTTTTAAATGGAACAAACCACTACGGGCTTACGACCGTCTTCTACTGTTATTTCGAAGGCTGGCTTAGTGTGATCACTTTACGTTAACAACGTTCGCCATTAGGTGGTAATGAGAATTCTCAACATGCTCAACATGTCGAAAAATCTCATGTATGCAACAAGTAGAAATTTAATAATAGATGAAATAATAGAGATAAAAGTTAGAAATTATTGAGAACAAGAGAGCAACCAAATTTAAAGACTGCGACTGCTGTCATGCATTTGGCGCCAATATTAGGGTATAAGGTATTTTATTATTATTTATACTACTTATACTAGCTTTCCCGACACGTTGTCCTGTGATATAACTATGAATATTGAATTCGAATTTGTATGGTGATGAATTCATTATCATTTGACCAATGTGATTCCGAACGATGCGTCTGTTTTAAACCATGTATATTCCATCCGCATTTTGTCAATCGCACCAATTGACAATTTCTGTCAAAATTTCAAAATTGGAATAAAAATTATAAGGTAAAAAGTACTAATAAGGTTGTCTACATAGAGTTTTCTTTAATTTTCTAATTTTCCATCCATTTTTCTTAATTTTTTTCTTCTAAAAGGACATTCTCCTGATAAAAGCCTACACGACAAAAAAATAATTAGCGAAATCGGTCCAGCCGTTTAGGCGTGATGCGATGACATCGAGAAATAGCTCTCCATTTTTATATATATAAGATAACGGAACAAAAAAATCAAATCCCATATCTCCAATATAGCAGGACCACCGTGCTTATTTGTTGTCTCTCTCATTCGCATTCGAAAAAGACAGCACAATCACGAAGTTCTCGGCAGGGCTAGTCTAAGGAAAGGTTTATGATGTTATAACGGCATTTTACTTAATTTCCATAGTTTTGGATTTTAGATTTATTTGTCTTTCTCGTATACAAAAGATATTTTATGTATCCCCAATTAAGCGCTTTGGTAACGGGTTCTAAATAATAAAATAATGATTTCATAATATGTAAACTGTTATAACAAACCCTTGTTTGATTTGATAAGGCTCGATTTGAAATTAAAAATTCAGTAACTTACATTTGATCAGCGTTAGCTCTATCCTCATTAGTCATTACTATATAATGACATTCCGATATCGAAACATGTGTCGTTTTTTCTTTCACTGCGTCTAATTATTTTATTTTCTCAATATTGACAGTCACTCATAGATACTATGCAACATATTTCATACATTGGATACGAAATATTGTTTAGAAATATGTATATTATTATTATATTTCATTCATTCGTGGGTACTTAACCCACTGTGGGTTAGATTGATCTAGTTTTAAAATATTTATTTCTTACTAGAGGTCCGCCCCAGCTTCGCACGGGTAGATAGATACTTAAAAATAATTTAGTTTTCATACAGATCCCTAACTTTTTCAAAATATTTTATAGCATATTATGTTAATCTGGAATAATTGCATTGCAATGTATCGTGTCACGTCACTTTACCACCGTGACAGCAGCGCCATCTATTGATTACTTACTCAACCCAGTCGAAAGGTATCGACATCTGTTAGAATCATTTGGAGTTAACAGATAATTGTGACTGTCAAATAATAACAGACAAATAATTAGCAATAAATTAAAATTGCGTCTATAATTTGAGATTTAAACTATCCTATCTCTCAAGTTGGATCGAACTGCACATGGTGTGCGAATTTTATTATAATCGGTTAAGTGGTTTAGGAGTCCATTGAGGACAAACATTGTGACACGAGATTTATATATATTAAGATTACCTCCTTTTTTATGTCTTTAGTCTTAATATAATGACGTAATCTCGTTATTGGTAAGGGTATTATAACATAACCAACCTGTATGTATCCCCCAAAGCACGAGCTCTGCTCAATTTTGGGGGTAAAATATAATATATTTAAAAAATGTATAAATATTATTATTGTGAATTTTATTATGTATTTTGAGTGTTTTTTATTCTCTTAATAAAAATATTTGAATTTGAATTTGTAGTTGTGGATCTCGTATGAGTCGATCCATCTTCATAGTAGATATATTCTCATTATTGGGAGGGCTATTATTCTAACCGAGACACCTGTCGTAGACGATTTCATATAAGTTGATCCTCACCTCATAGTATATTCTCATAAGCCTCATAGTGTATTTTCATTATTGGGAGGGCTATTATTCTAACCGAGACACCTGTCGTAGACGATTTCATATAAGTTGATCCTCACCTCATAGTATATTCTCATAAGCCTCATAGTGTATTTTCATTATTGGGAGGGCTATTATTCTAACCGACACACCTGTCGTAGACGATTTCATATAAGTTGATCCTCACCTCATAGTATATTCTCATAAGCCTCATAGTGTATTTTCATTATTGGGAGGGCTATTATTCTAACCGACACACCTGTCGTAGACGATTTCATATAAGTTGATCCTCACCTCATAGTATATTCTCATAAGCCTCATAGTGTATTTTCATTATTGGGAGGGCTATTATTCTAACCGACACACCTGTCGTAGACGATTTCATATAAGTTGATCCTCACCTCATAGTATATTCTCATAAGCCTCATAGTGTATTTTCATTATTGGGAGGGCTATTATTCTAACCGACACACCTGTCGTAGACGATTTCATATAAGTTGATCCTCACCTCATAGTATATTCTCATAAGCCTCATAGTGTATTTTCATTATTGGGAGGGCTATTATTCTAACCGACACACCTGTCGTAGACGATTTCATATAAGTTGATCCTCACCTCATAGTATATTCTCATAAGCCTCATAGTGTATTTTCATTATTGGGAGGGCCTTTATAACCGACACACCTGCCGTAGGGGATCTCGAATTATGACGTGTCGAAACCCACCTCATAGTGTACATATTTTCATAAGCCTCAAAGTTTATTCTCATAAGCCTCATAGTGTTTTCTCATTACCTGTCGTAGTGGATCTTTTATGACTCGATTCCAGCCTTAAAGTATATTCTCATAAGCCTTATAATGTATTTCCATTATTCAGAGGATCGTGTTCACCTACCCACTTCCAAGGTCATATTATGATTACAGCCAAAAGGGGGACGAGTTCCTTGACGTAACAAAAAAAAAATAAAGTGGGGAATGGCCGAAAGGAAATTGCACAAATAATACAATTCTTAAATCATAAAAAAATAATGTAAGTAATGCACTTTTATTACTCAAATAATATAACGCATACCATTTCTACTGTGGCAGCATAAACCACAATAAAATATATACAATATGGAGCTATCAAAGTGTTATTCAACTGTTTTCGAATATAAAATAAATTAATGGGGATTTATGTCTTGGGGATTATTATTAAGTACCGTTTCATTTAAATCAATCGCCTTTCCACTAACCATTATTTATTGATATTCTTCTCATTTATGAGCGTATGTGAAGTGATTGATAGCGGAGCGTATGTTGCTCTCGCAATGTGGACTCTTTTTTCTGATGACCACTCAGTATATTGTATAATAAAGACCCAAAAATACAACAGCAGTTGAGTATTTAAATTTATCAAATATTTATTTGAGAAGCACTGAAAAAGCTAAAATTAAAAGGATAAAACATTAATCCTATGATGACGCATGGGAGCAATGCACGTGAATATTGTATAAAGTCTTTAAAATTATTCATCAACAACTTTTTGTTTTAAAGACATTTTAAAAGACCACGTCAGAAGAAAGTTTGCGATAGCTGCGAAATCAAGAAACTGTGAGATAGAAATTGAAAATAATAATATGATATTTCTTCACACACCTTAGAGAAATATTGTAACAAAAGCGTTGGAGCTATAGTGTCAAAAGAATAAGAAAAAAGACTGAATCAAACTTCGTTTTCGGTTTCAAGTAGTTTTGAACCTTTTGTAGTTCTGTTAAGAGGTTCAGGAAAAGGTTGGTGGCAAGGTCCATTCAAGGAGCATCCCAAGGTGAACCTCGTGAGAGATGATCGCTGTCATGGTGTATCGGCGTGTTATCGACCTATTCGCAGACTTACGGACGAGACAGACTGTTTAGTACAGACTATCCGACACTTGACCCCTTAGGACAAACTGACTGACGAACCCTTACAGACATTGACTATACAAAATAATCTCCTAGCCCTCCTTCCCCATTAATATGAAAGTGGAACCATACATCAGAGTAAAGACAATGTAATAATAATAATTGTAATTAGTGTGAATTAATGTGAATAATTGGGATACACATAAATGGCGTTATAAAAATGTAAATGAAATATTGAATATTGTACATAAACTTAAAAAAGCTGTCTGTATCCAATAATAAAAAAAAAAACCTACCTAAAAATATATCTATATACCTAGTGGATGGAAAAAAGTCAACATTACCAACATGATTTTTTTTAATTGGCTTTATCTCATATAATATACCTAGGTACGTTGTGTTGTGACTAACATATTCAATAGTATGATTCATTATTGCATGCATTGAACAATAGCTAAAAATAAATAACTACATATCTATCAATTGTCTTAATATTATTATCAGTGCCAAATAAGTAGGTACTTAAAGGCAGTAGAGACCTGTAATTTGTTTAACATTCACAGTGTCAAAATCGACCCACGGACCTAAAACCATGTCATTTAATATTATTCAATAAATAATTATTGATAAACAGTTGTTATTTCTTCATTTTATTTTTTATGACAGTCCTAAGTGTACCATTAGGCGTATTAAACCCATGATTAGGCCAATTTTGGTCATACAACCGATATTATCCAATCTCACCGACTCAAAAGACAGTCCTTGAAAATTAGAAAGAAATCTATTGAGGTTTCTTAATTTTACTGTCATTTCTTACATCATTGCAGATATTTCAAAGAGTGAAACGATGACTTTTCTACAAAAAATATGTTTTGTCAAATTCGTTAAATCCGACAAAAGGAGCCAAAAATCCGGTGATTAATTTCTGGTGAAGTTATCCTATTTTACTTATCTTATCACAAGTAATTAATTCTCTTAGGTATGTGCAACGATTCTAACAAAAAACCATTGGATTTTTTTTATGAACAATGCCAAAGGAATATACTATTATGCCCTTTGTGTCACTGCGACCGAAACAGTACCCCTAGTATAAGTTTTCGATGATCGAATAACGAAACGATCATCAAAAGAGCTTCGAAAAATTTACATACAAAAATGATAAATGGGGTAATACATTTTTACTCATAGTATATTATGGAATATACATACATAGACTTGTGATCGGATTTCAAAAAAATAAAATAGATTTCGCTGAAATTAGTTTTCTCGACGTTATCGAGGGTAGATTACAAAAATGCAAAAAAAAAATTTTTTTTTAATTACTGCGTATCCGTACGCGTACCTACGCCAAAAATGTATGCGCACCCATAACGGCCATAACTCATAGTAATTCTTATCCGATTTGATTGAAATTTGGTAGAACGGTTAGCCCCTCGATGTAGATAAGTCAGTAAAATGTTGAGATCTGTACCTTAAGGGGAACCCTCTTAAAGTATCCAAAGAAAATTTCACTTGGTCTAGAAAAAGGCTAAAAAAGAAAAAAATAAATTTCTTCGATTTTTTTAAAATTTGGTATACGGGTTGGTCTTATGCTCCTACACAAGCACGTAAAATTTGAGGTCCATAACTTCAGTGGGTCCCCCTTAAAGTACCGATTAATATTGAATATGTAGTTCTAAAGCAGATAATAAGAAGCTCCAATAGTCGATATCATTTAAAAGTTTCTATAATAATTCCAAGGATAAATTCATTGTAATCGTAAAATTATGAATTTTTATGCAAAGATATGTTTTACACGAAAAGGCTGTTATAATACTTATACTATGAGTTCTGGGCTACCCTAGATTAGCAGCTTTTTTTTACCTTTAACGCCATGTCCCATAAGGGTTATAGGTTGAGAGAACGGACCTCCACTCTTTTCTATTCATGCACACTTATTTCGCTTATTCCACCGACATACCATTTCTTACACAACCTTTCCTATTTGTCTTACTTCTGCCCTGATTTTTCTTGAGGACGGAATCAATGCCATTCTCGCTCGGCAACGCTTTCTCACCTTTCTTTCTTTTTAACACCTTTCTATTCAGCCTTATATTTGCCTTTTTTGTCATTCTGTTTGCATCCATTCTTTGCACATACTCAAACCATCTCAACTTATTGATTTTCATCTTTGTCACAACACTTAATACCGTACCAGATTTCTTCCTAATATTCTAAATCTTTTCCATTTCGCACAAGGGACGTTGGAGAAATTCAAAGGGCGAACGTGCTAGCGCAAAATGCTAAGGATCTGAATAATTGAAGGTTGGATAGGAACTTACAATTTTCTTTTTTGTTATGTTTAACTACGTAGCCTAATATGATGAAACTTCAATGATTGCAAAAAAAGTTGAATCATTGTAATAAAGATTTAATTTGCTCCAGTTATACACAGATCGCCTAGACGCTTTGCAAGCTTTTTAGTGCAATAATTCAGTAAGTATGGTTAACCAACAGTATAATAATAATTATTACACTTTACAAATACCTCGCCGTATTATAATCTAGGTACAACCAAAGATTAATAATGTAAGTTGAGACTTATGCAAATTCTGATTTATTCTCCTTTATAAACGAGCAACAATAATATTTATGTAAGTATTCATTATTATTATTATTGTATGCATAAAATATAATGTGTAAGCAGGATTTATTTATTAAAATAATAACGTATTGATATTTAACATGAACGACTTTTTTATGTTTCTCAAATCATATAATGTTAATAGGTACTTCTTATATTTATAATAGTTGCGCTGTTCTACGTTGTTTAGCATTCAAAGATATACCTATAAAATACATAGTATGAATTTTCTTTAAATATAATGAAAGTTGTTTGTTTTGTTTTATTTCCCATTAAATGTAGAAATAGGCTAAGGTTTTTGTTTTGATTTTTTTGCAACGATTTATTTCCAAGCATTTTCTGTTTTACTTAATGTGTGTTGTTGATGTTCTTTTAGGTCTTAATCCAGTCCAATCCAAATGAGAGCTCTTCGTTACACTCGATCTTGCGCAACGTTAATGAACTCCTCCCACACCATGTTCAAATCCCTCAGCCCTGCTTTGAAGGAGCGGAATACGGTATGAGAGGGTCTTCCTCGTCTTCGGGACCTAATGGGAGGAAGCAACTGTCTTTCTGCATCCTTAACACATATCCCAGCCAAGTCTATATCCTCTCCATAATGGTACAAGTGATGGGCCTACGCTGGGCGCGCCGGCTTATGGCGTCGTTCGTGATGCGGTATGCCCAAAATTCTCCTGAGGCACTTAGGTCTTAATATATTTAGTATGAACCTATTTAGAAAATTTATTATAGTATAGGTCCTACCTATTTAAATTTTATTAATATTGTCACAACGTGACAAGCAACACAGCATTTTTTTAATGAATCTGGGCGCAATACAAGTTCTACATCTTCCTCATAAATCAAAGCTTGTGCTGCGAAAGTGGAAATGGTAGGCACTCCAGGCTCGAACCCGCGACCTTCAGTCAGATACCGCTGGTCTACCAAAGCCCAGATAGATATTTCAAGTGAAAAAACACTCACAAAAAATTGAGTTGCTCCTTTTTACGAGGATCTTCTCATGTGTAGGTTTATTAATAACTACACAGTCAGGTATTTAAGTTATTATTATTGGTTCAATGTACACACAAGAAGGTATATCACAGATAGTAATAATAAACCAATATTATGTATGCTTTATGAGTTTGTTACTCGGTCCGCAATAACGAAAGTAATTCAACCGGATATGCTAATATAACGGTTCAGTTTGTAACCGGATATGTAAATGCGGCATACGACCACTTTATATAGATATCTTCAAGGTCGTCTTCATGACAGCTATTATGTCATTTTATATAATCTTAGTAACTAATAATTATACAGCGAATTTTATGTTATTATATTTTTGTATAATATTAAGTAATTTTTTTATATAAAACTAGACACAATACACAATATACCCAAATCGATCGACAACGACTGTAAAGGGTTAAAAAAGGCAAAATATGCATTTGGACCAGGTTTGCCAGGTGTTCGGTATTTTACCGAACTGTTTGGTATTTTAGCACCGTGTTCGGTGTGACAAAAATACCGAACTATAGGCGGTTCGGTATTTTTTCCGTTAATTTCCCTTCCTAAAATAAACCAGTCCTTTCCGGATACCAAATTTGCGGAATGACTTTTTTTCTTTTTTTTAGTGAATTTCTAAATTTCTGGACACCAAATTTTGAGAATGACCTTTTTTTGGTCAACTTTCATCTTTTCGGATACCAATAAGTAGCAACACTTGCTCGATATTTTTTTTGTAAAAAAAACCTGCCAGCCCTGATTTGGACTGTTTCTCTACAGGATATTGCAAACCTATTTCGACTTACTAAATCTTCTGATTGATTTAATTAAAAATTAATTATTAATTAATCACAATTTTAGGAAAATTTGTTAAAGTAGTAGGTACGTTTTAATGTTATATATAATTTAAGCTGTACCCAGGTATCAATTCGGTAACGACTTGAAAGTTAACAAAAATCACCAGTATAAAAATATATATAGCATATTATAGAAGTATCCATTTCTTACCATTCCAGAACGCTTTTAGAAGCTTACTTATTGTATGTTTTTCTAGGAATACGGTATTGCTATAAACAGCGGTGAATTTGTTAGTGTAGAACATTGTCTATGTGGTTACCATAGTGATAAAAAAACATTGTCACAATTTTCAAAGACAGCCTTGTTGTCCTTAGTAATCCAGCGCATTTAGCTATAGAAACCGCAATGAATATATAGGTACAGCTAAATAAAACAATCGAAGTGATGCAAAAATTCATAACACCTACATATAAGTAGTAACAATGACTTTCGTCCGTGAATCCCTACATGTGTAGAATTTTTTGTAATTTGTTTAGTAACTATTGGTATTTTTTTTCATTGGTCGTAATAAGAGAAAAGGGGTCCAAGGAAATGTTACGCGCAATAAAAGAGCATTTGATGCCTCTCAGCCACTGCATTTCAACTCGACTCTCACCTACAAGTGGTGGACCCTGTTACGTTGGCTCAGGCTGAAACGGTGGTTACATTTGGTCCCTGTTGACGCTAGGGTCAACAAGCCGAAGAGAGTACGGGGTGCCTTGCATGGCTGTCCAACATGCAAGGCATTTCCTACACCTGAATCCAATCCTCCTGCCTTCTATGAGCCCTCCCATCCATATTCACCTAGTCCTATCATTCCGGAAGGAGTAAACCTTTCTGCCCAAAAATCCCCAATCCAAGGTGTCATTCGACCCGTGCCGAGGGATGCGTGACTAACGGGTAGGTTAGTAACTAACGGAGGCTCCCTGATACCAGGCAACCTCAGGGTGACTTTTTGCGTTACCCCTACATGCAGGGATCTGTAGGGGTGGACATTTATTTCCCTAGTTCTGGCTATGGAGGATGTACATGGCACCTTTGTAGAGCCGACCTGTAGGGTTATTCTCGTAGCGGTCTTAATACGCTCCTATCTTGATTGACAATATTAAAATGGC
Source organism: Mystacides longicornis (assembly GCA_963576905.1). NCBI lineage: Eukaryota > Metazoa > Arthropoda > Insecta > Trichoptera > Leptoceridae > Mystacides > Mystacides longicornis. Next base: position 5,728,865 of record OY756421.1, on the reverse strand, counting down.
GGATTTGTATTCACAAAACAAGATATCTAGCAGATATCTTAAAAATTCGTTATGTTTGAAATATTAGTATGAAATTCTATGTAATCGGCATTCCCGTAACTATCTTACAAACGTCCAATTCAAGGGCGACCTGATTGCGATCATGTCTTAATCTTATCGTTAAGTGATTTTTAAATGCGATTGATTACGGGAATAAGGCTCCTGATGTGATGGATATAATAGGTACTTCCACATCAGTGGTCAAAGTGGACATAAGTTCACACGATCAAAAGCATTTGTTGCAACCGAGAGATGGGAATCCTGGGGAGCTATCTTTCAAAAAGAAGATTAAGGAGACCTTTTGCGGAGGGCAGGAGCCGGGAAGAGGCACTGTCACTCTGCAAGAGGCCTCTGGAGACGTGGCACAATAAGAGGCAGCGCTCCATGAATTCATTGAAGGATGTCACAATAGATCATATTGGTCCCGGTGACTAAAAGGGCATATGGTCCTTTGACCTTCTTTTAAAAAAAAAAAAAACAACAGAAAACGTGGTCCTAGCATTGTTGGTGAATAGATATTCGTGTCCAGAATGTGGTAAATGTTCATAATGTAGGGCTAGTACGAGTTTTATCGAAAGCTATTTGTACGCTAATAAGAGCTTATTAGTGTACAAATAGTGTTCTTACTTCAAACGATCAAATCGTTCTATCATTTTGTATGGATATTCGATCATCGAAAACTTATACGACTGTATTGAACTCACAGAAGTTTGCGCAAAAATCATGACTGTTGAAGTCTGTTTTATACATCTTTCATGAACATTGATTGATTGATATGTGATATTTTGTGCACATTTTATATAGATCATTGGAATAGCTACGAAATAGGAGAAAACTATACTTATAAAAAATGTAATGGCATAACGGAAGACATATAATGTTGACTTAAATAGCGTAAAAAATAAATTACTGAAAAATTAACAATTTAACATTAATCGCAAATCACAATCCAATATCAATCGTATTTTGGATGTTTTGAACAAAACCAGTTACTTGGAATCGCAGATAGTTTCTGCATTTAATCCGATATGCTTATCCAATTCAAAATCTACTCAATTAGCTCCTTAATGCAACTAATTAAGTATCTAAACATTGATGTTAATGTATTTTACAAACATGGTTGAATGTCAAATTGTATTTTTGGTGTCAAAGGACTGAATGTCTTTGCTACATTTCGGACTGTGGAAGAAGTGCGGCCGAACTCCACAGATTGATGGGGTTACGCCGACAGTCCCCGATGTGAGTGTGGGAGCGACACACAGACGATACAGCATATTGTGCATGTTTGTCCAATACATATTATGTTTCCTGGCTCGATGGAGGATTTGAATTTGCTGACGACCGACTCCAAGAATTGGCTGAGGGATTTTAAATTGTTTTTATAATTTTGACTTGCGCCTTTTAACCATACGACTATATATATAAAGAATTTATAATTGAATGTTTGTGAATTGGTTTACATTTTACAAAAATGTAAAATGTGCAAAATTTGATGTTATTCTTCCACGATTTTTTCAGGAAATAAATCCAAAAAATTTGGACTTTTTAACTTTTTAGAAATTAAAAAAAAACTATAAAATACTTTTTAAATTCCATGTTCAAATCTGAATCTGAAGATAGGGAGGCTTTCTCTAAAGTAGTCGTCGACGTCGGGGGGACCCCATCAATAGGACAACGAAAGAAGAAGAAGAAATTGATTGTGCTCAAAACGCTTTTGGACTCGTCCATCATCGGTAGCTTTTTTAAAGTCACTTTCCGTGCACTCAAAGTTATAAATTTTTTGGAATGAATCTTTACTCACCATAGTGAAAACTAATGTACTTTTCAACATCTTTAGCAGAAAGCAAAGTTTTGGTTGTCACAGTGGGAATGGTCGGAAATATTTACATTTTTTATGTCTTCTTTATGATTACAGTCATAGGAATGTTCCGCATCAAGCATATGAATGATTTCGTTCCCCTTCTTTCTCCTGTCTCTGACCAACCTCTTCAGTTCTTGGTTGGTGATAAAACGCATGTCTCCGATCAACCTGGTCTATATAGTTATCTCTAGGCTCTGTGGTTTTCGCCCTCAATTATTCCTTGGTAAAGAGCAGACTCAGAGATGCCTGATGTTATGGCCTATCTAATGCGCACATTGGCGGGCAACTATTTTAAGGAATTGTCTTATTATCCTTTCTCTACTCAGTACCTATAAACATTATCCAATCAATGGAAGTCCGAACTCTCTTTGGCTAATGCTCCTCGTTTTGATGACATAAAGCTGTACACTCTAGACAAAGTGTTTACATGTGTAACAAGCTCATTTATATTATAAGTAAACAAGAATTGAGTCTGCATACGACCTATATGCAAGTCCTAACTAGCTCCAATATGTGAAGTCATGGTTTCGTTATGAAATAATGTTCAAAGGTGGGTAATTACTTTTAAATCGAAGCTGTTTACTGTTGATAATTATTGCCCATTATTACATATAGCTATCCATTTTGGTTAATTTGTTCTGTCCACACTATTTAACCAACGCCCTTACATCATCTACCAGACCATGGTATATTTTATGTACCTATCTATAGAATGTACAATGTACATACATTGTTGCTAGGCACAATTTATTGATTTTTACTTTAGTAATCTTTGACTTAGCATGCATAACTTGAAAACCATAAATCTTATCAAAATGTAGGTATTTAGATCTTGTTTATAGTGAATTAGAAAAATGAATCTGGGCTCACTCAAAGCAAACTGTTAATATGTTTAACAGAAAGCAAAGTTTGTGGTGTGATATGTAGAGGAAGATAATATTTACCGGGATCGAACAAAGGACCTTCAGAACAAAATGTCATGACCAGGGTTGACCGTTTTTTTCAAAAAAAAAAAAAAAGAAAAACCGACCATTGTTGCCACTCGGTATCCGAAAAGATGAAAGTTCACCAAAAAAGGTCATTCTCAAAATTTTATATCCGGAAAGCTATAAATTCACTAAGAAAGGAAAAAAAAGTCATTCCGCAAATTTGGTACCTATCCGGAAAAGACTGATTTATTTTAGGTAGGAACCGCCTATAGTTCAGTATTTTTATCATACCGAACACCGAATACGGTGCCAAAATACCGAACACCTGACAACTCTGGGCTACCAACCTCTATGAACCCTGACTTACGACCGTTGTTTTACCATATTATCATTCGTCATAGTGGTACCTACATCTAGAGACCAATCCTCTTTCATAGTAGGTACCTACATATAAGCTTTGCTTTCTATGAAAGTTGTCAAGAATGTATTTGTCTTCACTTTGAGCCCAGTGAGCCCAGATTCATTCAAAAAATAATAATTCATACCCACTGTAGCATGCGAACCTGCGACTTGTTGGTTAACTCATATTCTAACGGTTCTTTTATTGGCTTCTTAGCAAAATGAATTTCAACAACCCAAGAATAGCTTGCTCATTATCGAGGGTAGACGTGGTGTGGGTAGATGACAAAAGTGTCATGGTTCCGCAACATTAGAGCAGTGTTCCGCAAACTTTTTGTGTTGAAGTTACACCTACCAAATCAAAAAAATTAGTGATAGGTACAACAATGAAAAATTCAAGTATTCCGTTATATCTATATAGTGGGCCGTTCAAGTATTACATAGCGCATTTTTGAGATCTCAGAACCCCCCTCCCTCTTTTCTTTCCCTTTCACCTTTTACCTCTTAGTTTCCTTTGTTTTATTTTGACTAATTTGAAGCGATATTTACTGAGAAAAGTGAGGCTATCTAACCTTTTAAGCACAGTTGGCGGTAAAATTTAGGGCAATCGTTGATAAGGTTGCTCTCCTATCTTCATTGATCGTCCTAAGCCTTTTCTTTTTTATGATTGAATATTGAGAGTTGAGTAGCAATTTGCATGAGAAGTTTGTGGCAAATGGTGATAAAATTGCAACAGCACGTTTTGAATGCAGAGTGATATATTTAGGCTAATGTCTAGTTCTACTTTGGAAATGCTTTATTTAATGTCCGATCAGTGTCCAAGAGAAATGGTATCCGAGAATGTATTTCGTACCCAGTCCAAAGGTTGCAGGTCACACGTCACACTTAGGAAAAAAAACAGTTCATTTTTCCTGCTCCAAGTGTTTTAACTATTAATTTCATTTTTCTACTTCTTTATTTAATTTCTTTATTATTATTGTTTATAGCATGGTCTTATATGTATGTCACATCTTATGTAAGTTGATACAGAATATTTTCGCAAATAAGTAGGTGAATGAATAAAATGAAACTAAATAATTTAAAAAGTTAAAATAAAATATCTATTGTCAATTATTTATTATTATAATTTTCTTTATTATTTATTTCTGAATTAGCAACATTTCATATGGTACCTACTACTTATCATTGTAGGCGTGCATAATCTAAAACAACTTAGCGCGAAAGCTTTCAATTTTGTTAAAATATTAGAATTCCTGTCTTGCATTTTTCTGTTGAGCTCATTTACATACATACATACTCCCGTTAAGGTCCCCCACTCTACGCAAGCCAGTCCGGAGGAGACCAATCCGCAGCAAACCCGACCCGCACGAACCGACCCCCCAGCTCGATCAAAGCAACCAAACCGAAAAGCCGGCCCCACACAAATCAGGCCCGCCGCGGATCCCCCTCCAAACCAACCCACAATGCGGGAGGCCTTAGCCCCACTCAGGAGCATAGGGAGGCATCAAGAGCTCTCCATTGCGCTCGAAGGCGTTCGAGGCTCTTGTGCCTTTTCTGACCAGTTGAGGTTTAAGGACGTGGGGTGGTCAACCTCACGGTCCCGATCTGATTTTTCGATTTCCTGCCTCTTACAGGATGCTCGAAAAACCAGCAAAAAGAGCAGAGGTGCTATTCTTAGCCGGCAACCCCACGGCTGAGCTCATTTAAATGGGCGAATATATCCGGCAGATAAACAAGTTTTACTGCCCATTCGTTTCTTTTGAACGCAGAAGCCAAATCAACCCACGAGCCTCTAAAAACATTTGGGTCTCGTTTTTTCACGGTACACCAACTGATTACCACGGTACACCAATGTGCCACGGCACACACTTTGCGGAACACTGCATTAGAGCAACCGTCGGCAACTGATTCACGCAACTAGAGAGGCCTTTGCCTAAGTGATAGCCAACGTCGGGGGGACTTGACTGGGCACTTCAAGAAGAAGAAGAAGTAAGCTAATGTTAAAAATGAGTCAAATTTGAAATATCACCATTAACCGTTTTCGAATGTTGCCGCTATCAATAAATTAACTACACATACAATGATGAAGATGTGAAAAAAGCTGCCGATTTTCATCATACGTCAATTAAGTACGTGCAAGTCCTGCAGTCCCTCTTTGAATGCGCATATGGGGCACTCGTTTATAAGATATTCGATTGTTTATCTCACCCCACATTCGTATGCTGGTGAGTCCATTCATCCCCATGTATGTCGCTTTGAAGCGGTGCGGCCCTACATAGCCATTTGAGTCTACACAATATCCTTCTGGGTTGTGTTGAGCCAGACAGTTATTTTATCGGGTCAGCTACTAGGTTTTGATTCCTTACTGACGATACGGTTCATATTTGTCTCCATTTGTCTTCCATTGAGCAATCTGTCCTTGTAGCAGCACCTAGCTTCGGATTTAACATCCAATCCAATGAAATTGACACAGGATAAAAAAAAAAGTTGGTTGCGTAAGTTGACTGCGAGACGATTTTATTCTTGTTAAAATTTATTTATAAGGATACGCAACACGGCAAGTTGAGTCCTTGGGCAATATCTCCAGTTACTTTCAATTAAAAAATGTTGAAAAAAAGAGCGCTGTCGAATTATGTTCATACAACGAAGTTGAAAGTATATTGTGTTGAGTAGAAATGGGTCACCTTGCCGACCATATTAAGAATTTTTGAACGATCTCTTTTATCGTTCTGCGGTTATTTATTTCTCTACTTATTGTATAAAATTATGATATTCAATAAAACACATAATTGATACGTTTTCTTACGTATAGTTGATATCTCCTTGACTACTTTTATGTATACCGCCGAAGAACTGCAGTATTTTTTCTTCAAAAAGATAGATAAAAATAATTAAATTAATTTATAAATTCTGTACCATTTATCTTTTCAAAAAGATAAATGGTACAGACATATTTAAGCGTGTTTTATTTATGCAAGAAATCACAGCAACTGAATTTAACCACTCCCAACCACCAATCTCATTTTAGCATCATATTATTAAGATTGAATGGTGGTTACAACTCATGTTGTTAGCGGCCCTAAGGGACACTTAAAAAATTATGTTACAAAAAGGGACACTCAAAAAATTATGTTAAAAAAATGCTGTAAACAAGCTAAGGAACACTCAAAAAATTGTGTTACAAAAAAGGATTCAGCATCCCTATTCTATGTTTCCGTGACATTTACGCTAGTGTGAAGTAACAAAATATTGTATGGAAAGGTGTGCAGCCAACACCTTATTAGCGCACCCTACAGAAAACTTCGGAACACTCCGCGCCCATATAAAATTGCCGTGAGTATCACATTTTTTTTTTCTCAGGGGATGTTTTGCGCTCCGACCTGTAGTGGTCTATTGTGCTTCCCCTACTTGCTCATGGTGTTACCCAATTAGAGCTTCCCCACTAATCCCAGACGCTTCAGAAAGTCCAGCATTAGGAGGGGATCCAAGGTGGCGAGTTCCTCCACCTCTATCCTGTGTTTACCAAAACTTCTTGCTCTCGCATAAACTACTGCATCGCAGTCTGTAAGTAGGTGGTGAGGCGTTTCCACTCCTTCTTCACAGAATCTACAGGTTCCATCATCTTCGAGTCCCAGCTTCCTCAGCTGGGACTCACACACTTACTAGGGGTACGGGATTCAAACTTACGTAACAGTCTCTTACTTAGGTACGTGAAAAATAAAAAGATTATGATAAGAAGTTATGTACGGGAAACAACTCCAGTTAACCCTTTCTGTCAAGTGTCATTATAGAGTTCACAGTTCATTACTGCGTACCAAGGCTTTAGAATTATTTTCTCTAATTATATGTACAGGAACATCATGCACTTGAAGAGGTGAAGATGGTCAGATGGATTATGGAAGTAACCGACAGAATAAAAACATCCATGTCCGAAGTTCACAAATATCCGAAAAAAGTACAGAAAATAGACTATGGATATTGAAACTCCAGACGACAGGACCAGGAAATAGGAATGTCATGCATCAGTAGGAACCTTGAGGGAAATAAAGTGAAATCAGAGGAGCTTGACAAAAATACTGACCCCAAATAAAAGAAAAAAAATACACCTAGATCGTTATTACTAAAACAACCCATTGGATGGTTTGCGACACACTTGTATTCGTCAAAAAAACCTGTTTTGCCTTTAAATAAACAATGCGAGGCACATCGATAGTGAATCTGAATGCATCAATGGAAAGAACCATGTGGTAGGTTGTAATATTATGAATGTACGTATTCGGGTGGGGCCCAACAAAGCGAAATGTGTAACTGGAGCAATGATCTAGGCGGAGTGGGGTAATGCGTGATCTTCACCGTGGGGTAATGCGCCAGTGAACAAATTTGGTAAAGTATATAAACTCGGTGCATTCGGCAGGATGAGTATAGTTTGCCAAAAACATTTGTACAAGCAACACAATGGCTTTCAAAGTAAGTGCATTGTTTGTTTTGAATTTTATTTTGTGTAATATTTTTGGGTAACTCACAAGTGCTGTTTTAGAGTTTTTGTGTTCTCGTAAAGTTTCTTAAAAGTGAAGAATTAAAGATTAGGGTATTGGGAGAAAGTTTCAGACTTCCCTTACTTTAATTGAATTACTGCCGTTGCAACGTACCTAAAGTTCTTTCTTTAACGTGTGACAAATCAATTTTTCATATTCTTTTTCATTGATCTTTGCTGGCTATTAAGTGATAGTCGTCATGTTATTTATTCAGAAAGGAATAATGCGATCGATTTCTACAGTTTGTTTTGTCTATGGTGTTTATTTTATTTTTTTATTTAATACATACTGGCTAGAATGGTGTCAGCACGCCTTCAAATCAATTTGGGATTTAGGTACATTAAAATAAGGTAGATTAACTTTCATTCTTGAAGAAATGAAAGCTGAAGAAGATCGGAACTACGGTTCGAACACACTATCTTTACTACGAAAGTCGGCGATCGAACCGCTGGGCTACCAACACACAAAGAAAATTGAATTTGTTTTCTTTTAAATCCCCAACAACATGATAGATTCTCGATGGTGTTTCTTTAGATAATTTTATCTGTGTTCTATTTTCAGTTCGTCACATTCGCCTGTTTAGTGGCCTTCGCCAGGGCTGGAGTCATTGAGTACTCAGCCCCATCCCACTACTCAGCCCCTGCTCACTACTCAGCTCCAGCTCAAGTTGCCCACTATGCCGCCCCTGCTCAGGTCCATTACTCTGCCCCAGTTGCCAAGCTCGCTTATGCCGCTCCAGTTGCCAAATACGTAGCCGCCCCACAATACCATCATGAAGAAGAAGAATATGGACCAGCTGAATACAGTTTCGAATATTCCGTCCATGATGAACACACCGGTGACATCAAGAGCCAGAAGGAAGAACGTCATGGAGACCAAGTACAGGGATCTTACTCCCTCGTTGAACCCGACGGTAGCCGTCGTACTGTGGAATACTCCGCTGACAAACACTCTGGATTCAACGCCGTTGTCCACCGTGAAGAAGCCAAACACCCAGTTGCCGTTCAACCAATCATCAAGAAGGTCGTAGCTCCTTTGGCTGTTGCCGCCGTCCCAGCTTATCACTCATACGAACACGCTGCTCCAGCTCACCAATCTTACCAACAAGCTGCCCCAGCTTACCACTCATACCAACAAGCTGCCCCAGCTTACCACTCATACCAACAAGCTGCCCCAGCTTACCACTCATACCAACAAGCTGCCCCAGCATACCAATCATACCAACAAAGCTATTCTGCCCCATCCGAATCATACTACCATCATTAAATATTATTAACATAGATCTTGAACCATTGTGACGAATTATTTTTGTTGTAGTAATAAGTAGTTATTTTAATTATGTAAATAAATTATTATTATTATTTTAAATAACTGATTCAGTTCTTTTTATTACACAACACTCAAATATGTAGTTTATCACACCGATAGTCATGAGAGAGTGAAATTGGTCTGTCAAACTGCTGGCGAAGAAGAGCCATAAATTGCTGGCACCTAAATTAATAGCCAATAAAATATGCGTATGATATAACACGGTTTGAGGTATTAGATCATTTTAATAAAGCCTGGAAGTTCAACGGATCTTGGGAGTTAAGTTAGAAGGCTAACAAGAATGCTTCTTAAAATTTTAATATGGAACAAACATTTCGGAATTCCCTCGGATGGCTTACTGTACGCAAAAAAGTTCAAATATATCTCTACTCAGAGTCTGCTTCACAATACCTCAGAGAGATATTCTAATACTTGGTGAACCTCGGCCTTCCACTGTGTTCAAACAACGAGCGTCTTCTATCAATACCATCGCACAGAACAACTTACCAGCTTCTCATTTGAGATTCATGATCCTCGTTGTCAAAATAACCTCCCTTCAAAAATAAGACTTGAGGAATTATTGCATTCTTTCAAGATATTAGTAAAAAAGCACTTGTCTGTGAGGATTTGAATTCAACTTGTTCAAATCTTTACATTCCTATGAACAATTCTTTATATTCCTATGAACAATTCTTTATATTCCTATGAACAATTCTTTATATTCCTATCCCATTTCCTCTTCCTGATATGTGTGAGTGTAAAATGTGTGTAGTTGACTTATTTAAATCAGTTTTGAAATGGAATTCAACCACCTTATTACTACTGTCTTTAAAGCTCCAAATGGGAACATAAAAAGGCAACAAAAACAACTGGTTAGTGTAAGCAGTGGCGCCAATACAAGTATGGTAATTGCTATGGATGATCTAAAGCGTACAAAACGAAAAGCATTTGATTTATAGGTATATAACCACAAATCAAACATGATTAATTCAATTCTGTATCGGTTCCACTAAAATTTGGAATTTCGCTGGTAATGTCAAATGATTTCAACTAACCCGAGGGGAATTGTATAACACAAATTGATTGAAGTGAATATACGAGTGATTTCAAGCGAATCACTTTCAATTGCCGCCAAATTTGCTTTTTCTCAAACAAATTCATCTTGATCACGATTCACTATGTATTTATTGATAAAATTGCGGCCCCCTGGAGGGCTGTTGTCACTGCGTTCTATTCTTGAACTATTGTGACATAACACTATTGGGGTATATTTTATAATGAAAACAAGTGCACATATTCTTACTGAATATAATAAATTATTTTAAAATAAAAATGAATGAGTCTAGTGTAGTTCTATCACAAAATTTATAATTCAAACATGACCCCGTTTTCGAAGACACAATTTTGTGATAGAACTGTACAAGCGTAATAAAGACTTGAAGATCAAATGGGGGAGTAAAACAGAAGAACATTCTACAAAAGTGGGTTGCTGAACTATCTTAAACGATAAATTTTATATTCCTTAAGCTATTTATAAGTCTAATAAACGATATCTCCACTGTTGACAACAAACAGATTAAGGCAGAAAATGAACATGAACATTTAACTCGGACATAAGATCAAGATTGAAATTGAAAACCAAATTGCAGAAATAATCAGAAGAATAATGGAACTGGACTGGGCGGCTTCTCACATTCTCAAAGTAAAGAATTGTCTACAAACAAAGCATTACCCCATTAATGTGTTTTGATTTGTTGGATTTATTTTAATTTACTGGATTTATTTAAATTTTTAATTTATACGATTTATTTTAATTATTAATTTATTTTGGTTTATTGAAGTTATTTTGATTAATTATTGAATTTATTTAGGATTTATGTTGTGTATTTTATTTTATTTGGGTTTAGTTTTATATGAATTTTACCCTTTTTAAATTTTATTTAGTCTCTTAATTGTGTGATCTCTTTTTTCTTTTTCTTTTCGCGTATCTTGTTCTTATATTGCTTGTTTGTAATTTGGGTTGGCTGGAATAGATCCTTCGGGATAAGTCCGCCCTTTGAATCTTTAAATGTTTTTATAAAAATTGTTTTTTATTACACAATAAAGCTTTATTTATTTATTTATTTATTTTACCCCAGTCATAACATTTAGCTTAAAGACAATAAAATCTAAAAACAAGGAACGTCTATAAATTAATATGGTCATAACGATCCATGGAGAGACGGGTGTTGGGAATAAGTGTTTGAGATAGAAAAAGAAACGAAGACATCAGATATCTAAGTAAAGCCACTGGTTGCATTGCAAAACAAAATGTGGTAATGGGTAGATCATTTGGATGGCAAACCGATCGTCAATAAGTGGCAGCTATGGTAAAGGAGGAAAAGTATGTATCTGTCGACCAAGAAAGAGAAAGGTGGAAAAGTTTGGAAGAGGTAATTTCTAAAATGGCTAAAAAGAGACATCGTCAAATCTACTATTAATTATGATACCAACCCCAGGGTACCATTAATTATGATACCAATCCAGATCTAGATAGGCAGTAGCGTGAAATCCTTAACGATTTGTAAGATGTCCTAATTGCCCGTCAACACTAACTACTTATTAACTGCAGGCTAGTTTTTAAAGTAACCACTCTCATGATTGAGATGACCTGGGTTCAATTATTCCTTGTCGGTTCAGATTTGTTTCTCTTTTTCTTAGTCCTTGAACTCCAAACTTGGAACATCATCATCATCAGCAACTCGTCCAGTATAGGCCTGTCTTCCCGACTTCCACGATTCTTTATCTCTTGCTATTCTGTGCCATTGATTGGCAACCACTCTCCTTATATCCTCAAACCACCTCAGCTGTGGCCTATCTGGATTTCTATGACCTGTTTTTGGTCTCCACTCTAGGGTTTTCTTGGAAATTTGAAAATCTATGTTCTTTGTTCCAATTCAGAATGAGTTTCAACAATTACTTGGTACTATCTACTAATCTCAAAATAACAATAAGAAAGAAATCCTGGTATACCGCATACAAATTGTGACAAATCAGCATAATCTAATGATTCTCAAAACATGATTCCCTAATAATTTTTGTTAGCCTTTTTATCCGCTAAATCCACCATTGTGACCATGTTTAATAATATACTATGAACGACTCGCGAGGATCTGGCCTCTCATATTCAGGTGCTATCATTTAAATTCCATTTCTTGAAAGTGCATTGAGGTGCATTATTTTAATATGGGTAACTGAAAAATCCTTCAGCGATAATATGGTGATTTGTGATCCTGTAGTGTTTTGAGTGCTTTTTGAATTCATATTTTTTTTTTATGCAATTTTGATGGAAACCTTCGTTTTCTCAAAGTTTCAATAGCTGATCAAGAGTTTTTAAATCAAGTTTCGCTCAGTGTTCAGATTAAAAAAAAACAAATGAGATTGATCTAATTTATTTACATACTAAATAAATAAATAAAATAAATAATGGATATGAGTCAACAAGGATGAGGTGTTAAGATACGTAGGAATGTTTGAAATTAGTGATAGTAAGATTGGTAGGCTGGAGCAGATTGTTGGTAAGATTGGTAGGCTGGGGCAGCTTGTTGGTAAGATTTGTAAGCTGGAGCAGATTGTTGGTATGATTGGTAAGCTGGGGCAGATTGTTGGTAGGTTTTGTAAGCTGGGACGGCGGCTACAGCCAATGGGGCGACCACTTTCTTGTAGATTGGCTGTGGAGCGGGCTTGTAGTCGGTTTCTTCACGACGGACAACAGCGTTGAATCCAGAATGGTCATCAGCGGTGTAGTCAACGATACGACGGCTGCCATCAGCTTCAATGAACATGTAAGATCCTTGTACTTTGTCTCCGTGACGTTCTTCCTTCTGGCTCTTGATGTCTCCGGTGTGTTCGTCATGGACAGAATATTCGAAGCTGTATTCAGCTGGTCCATATTCTTCTTCATGTTGGTATTGTGGGGCAGAAACGTATTTTGTGACTGGAGCGGCATAAGCGAGCTTTGCTACTGGGGCGGCATAAGCAACCTTGGCTACTGGAGCAGCATAGGCTAACTTGGTTACTGGAGCAGCGTATCCTTGATGTCCAGAATATTCGATGACTCCAGCTTGAACACAAGCCACGATAGCAGCGAAAGCAAGTACCTGGAACAAAATTTTAATTATTAAACAATGAACAGTGTTAAGAGGCGTAAAATCGTAAATTAAAGCCTATTCCACGTCGATCCCCTATACAACTCATCGTTTAGTGAAAAATTATATGGAGCGGAATCGTTTAGAATAAAGCTAGCTCAAGATAACGAGAAGTTCGGAGTTATGGTCTTCAAACGTTGAAAGGTGAGACATTTTACCGAAGCAATGTATTATTTATAAAAATGTAGATATTATTTGCTTTCATGATTATCATAATCATGAAAGCAAATAAAAATAATGTGATGCCTGTAAGTCGCGTTGAGAACCAAAACAACGTAGTCAGGAGGAACACTGATAACAATAAAGAATTTGTAGGATCAACCGGAATGGCAGAAAATACAAAGGCATGTCGACTGTCTGACATACATATCAGGCGAATATTATGCAAAAATGTTAAATATTGGACAACATATATATGATGAATCACAAGTTCTAAAAGGCATCTCTTAAAAATCATGCGAATTATATTCATGTACCAAAATCAAACCAAAATAGGCACAATTAACTCTTGGAGATAATATGGTGCTAAAGTTCTCAGCAAAATCAAAGAAGTTTGGTTATTGATTAAAAAATCTCTTTCGAGGCAAAATAGAAAGGAAGTTTTTCGAAACGCCATGAAGGCGACAATATCTGGAAAAAAGGTGTGTTAAGGCATCAATATCTTTTCCATGTGTTTGGAAAAAGACAGTTAGGACAAACGGAGTACGGTGGAGGATCATATAGGTTATGATGAATACGATAAAAAAGAGGCTAAAAATAAGACACTTCCGAGTCCCGTCGTAAATTTGGTAGTTATCCCTGTAAAACTGTGATAAACCGCGACCCTGATAGTCAAATGGTTGAAAGTCGGGCACAATGCCAAGCTGAGTTCCAATTGTGAAAGAAATCAAAACCTATTGTTTTTAAGCTACGAATAGGTTCCAAATCCTGACCAAGGAATTCGATGATTGAAGCCAAAATAAAATATAAACTTACTTTGAATGCCATTTTTATGGTTGAATGATTGAGATTCGACTATGTGGATTGCAAAAAATCAATGAATATTTATAGTGAACACAATAGTGATTATTTTGCCTCCCCACCTAAGAACCGATTCTTGCCAATATTATTATATGTTACAAAGGCGGTGCAAACCACATATTGGTAGTTCATTAACGATATTAGTTTGAAGAAATTGGCAAATGGGTATTATCATATCGTTTTATTTTAGAAACAGAATAAAACCAATGTTTATAAGTGTGTTTTGCATACCTATAATCATCCATGTATTTTTTAGTCTGCCTTTAGGCGATCCACGGGTCAACTGCGTGGCTATTTGATTTTCTTTCTATACGCCCGTGCCATATTTACCGCGTGCCGTTCTGCTAGCTTGCAGGTAAAGCTGGGGACTGAAATGGTATGCAATAATGAGTGTGTGGGCTTTGTATTTTGTTATTGAAAAATGTTCCATCTGTCCATATAGGCGTTCGCGTTTCTATGTAGTCCAGAATTTAGAGCGATACATGAATGAACCTATATCTCACTAATCTCAGTTCAAAATTTGGGCAAATTGGTTGAATGAAAAATATAAATTCATATCGTTTTTTTTATTTTCTCTGGCTTGTTTCCAAGGACCTCTTTTGATCCTGTTCCTTTCGTCGCATACACTTAATGCCATTGACCCAAATACCATGTAATTGCTGCCCAAAATGGATTGGATGCATGACAAGTTCAGGATATCTTGCGTAGCAAACACAATTAAGATAGAAGTGCGGAAGAATCTGTCAGATGTATCACTTCAGCCACACCAAATGGCATGAAAGACTAAAATAAATAGTACCCATCTTATTTTTGTGTGTTTTTGTCCGTCCAACGGGCTACAGTATGTATTTTTTGCATTTGTTGTAAGTCAGAATGACATTTTGAGCCCAGAATAATTAAAATAGTAAAACTTTATATGAGTCATTTTAAACATTAAAAAAGGTGTTAGACCCATATTGGTCTTAATATTATCTACAAATATTTATTACAAACTTTAAAAATAAAGAACTGGTGGAAGAAATCTTAAGGAAATTAAAGGACTACCCAGAAAGTATTGGCCTAAAAATAAATAACACCAAGACCAAAAACATGCAGAATGATTTCTGCCTAAACCAGGGAGCCATAACTTTGGATAGTGACGATGTCGACTGTTTCAAATACCTGGGAGTCTATTTGACACCAAACGGTGGGATAAATAAGGTGCTTTCCATAAGAATTGCAATGGCGAGTTCGTCTTTTAAGAACATGAGAAAACTGTGAAAATCCACCAAGACTAAGTGTCGCCTCTTTAATGCGTGCATTATGAAAGTGTTGTTATATGGTTGCGAATCCTGGCATCTGACAAAGGCTCAACAGAAGAAGATCCTTAGTGTTGAGAATATAATATTTCTGCGACAGATTTTGGGGATTAGGTGGTACCACTATGTCTCAAATAAGATCGTACGCGCTAGAACAGCACAACAGCCAATTACCTCAGTGATCCTGAATCGCAGATTGAGTTGGCTTGGCCATGTTCTCCGCATGTCCCCCGAGAGTCTTGAATATGCAAGTCTTTTCTACAATCCGGATGGGACAAGAAGGCGACGCAGGCCGAAATTAATAATCAAGCGGGCATTCACTGCGGTTCTACAAGATGCTGGACTAAGCTGAGATGAACCTGTGCAACTGGCGCAGATAGATAGGCTTAGAGGAACTTCGTGGCGTCCACATGCTCCACACTGGGAGCGAACGTGGATTAGGTAAGTAAAAAACCTGGATATAGTGAATTTGAAAGCAAAGAAGGTCCAAGTTTAGGAGTGGACATTTCCGGGTTGTGTAGATGATAAATCTTTTGAATCACTTCAGGATCTTTATGTATTATAATTCTGGTAACTTTTCATAAAAATGAAAATGTATGGATTTAAATCGGCCGCTGGTTGCTCGACGTTCAGAATCGTGTGTGAATCACGGGACTAAGTACGCAGTGTTTCGTGACGAACCACCGCTAACCGCGTACTATGGAATTTTGGTACGTTGCATGCAACGTTACATTGTAGTAACGTTACCGTGCGTGTTAAGGTCTGCACAGACCCTAACATTCACAATAAAAAACCCTATTTATATTGTTTGCACTTCAAAAATAGAAAAGGCTTTTTTTAATATTAAAACAGCCATTTGAAAATACCTAATATAATTTTAAACCATTTTCGATAATGTGACTTTCTTTATAAAAAAATATTGTCAAAGACATTGACATAGCAAAACACGACTGTTACATAATTCAATATGATTGATTTGGGTCATTCGGCTACAGTAATAATTATAATGATTATTATTGCAACTATTCACCTGGGCCACACGAAAATATATCGCCTGTGTACACAGATAGATACGTGACCACTGGCTAATACAAGAATAGTTCATATTGTTAAACTGACACATTTTAGATTAGGCGCGGATAAAAACAGTTATTAAAATATCTGCCTACCAAATTATAGATTACTAGAGGTCCTCCCCAGCTTCGCACGGGTAGATAGATACTTAAAAATAATTTAGTTTTCAGACAGATCCCTAACTTTTTCAAAATATTTTATAGCATAAATATGTTAATCTGGAATAATTGCATTGCAATGTATCGTGTCACGTCACTTTACCACCGTGACTACTTTGCGCGGTATTTCTACTAAACTTGACACGACTCCCCTCAGCCCTCCCCGGCTCCCATACGCACTCTGCATCGGATAAGTTGAGATGATAAGAGACTATGCTTTTTTTTCCAATACTCACATTTTTAAACTCGTGATAACTTTCGAATGGAATGTCCGAATTGAATAATTCAAAAAGTTATACAAACATATTGAAGCAGACTTGAATATGAACTAATTTATTTTAATAAGGAGTAATACCAAGATACCAATAAAGAGCTTTTTCTAAATGTGACATTTTATTGGGTTTTTTTAAATAAAAAAACACTTATTGTGGCATAACTATAATAGTTAGACATATGCTGTCGCGATACTTTTTGTAAATAATGATGTCTTCTACAAAATTGTAGAACATTGTTTTATTCTATCATCATTAGTTTTCACAGCGTTCGCGATAAAAAGAATATTTTATGTAAATTTTTTACACCTTGGGTTACATTATTGAAGTTTTCGTAGGTTACCCACTTTTTTTTGGAAATTAAATATAGCCTATGTTCACCGCCGATATTGTAGCTTCCCAAAAGTGAAAGAATTTTTCAAATCGGTTCAGTAGTTTTGGAGCCTATTCGAAGCAAACAAACAAACAAACAAACAAACAAACAAACAAACAAACAAACAAAAAATCAAATCTTTCCTCTTTATATATTAGTATAGATATTGATAGGTGTACACTTCAACTTTGTTTTGCGTCGCAATAATCCTAGAGTGGTTGAGGTGGTTGATAGACCAGCGGTTACGACGCCGGCTTTCGCACTGTTTCGTGCGGAGGTCGTCATATCTTGAATATTTTATTTATAAACTAAGATCAATGGATGGTTGATTTATTTATGGGTGATCGTGCTCTCAAGCCATCGTCGTCGAGCTAATTTAAACCATAATGCTTGATTGTGAGTCGATCTCTGTAGATTAACATCAGCGTGGACCCGCCATGTTGAGTTTTACGTCAAGTGACAGTTGTTGTTTCCAGTGTACAAGAACGCTTTCTGTAAGGGTGCGTTTACAATAAACGAACATAGAGCCAGCGCTGGAAATAGAGTATATTTTCTTGATCGTTGATATGGAAACCAAGGAAACAACAACGAGAAAGATCTAATATAAATGTAAGTCGGGTTAGTGCGAACACTTATAACTCGAGATCGGCTCAACAGATTTTTCCGATGTGTGCTTTATTGGATTCTTCTCCGCTCCGGATAACAGAATAACTAATATAAAAATTGAAAAATGAATAAAAAATAATATTAAAGTTAGTATAGAACGAATTTCATGCGACGCCATCTTTGAAAAAAACTAACAACAAAATTATTCTCTTCTGCACCTGCACCATCTCATTCTCGCATACGCAATTGCCACTCTTACAGTAGCCCATTCCACTTACTCCACCGTTTCGGGCGTTTTGAAAATTTTTCATACAAAGTCATTCAAATTGCGCGCATATATTCTCGCGTTGATCCCGTCTGAGCTTTGAATACGAATGAAATATGGACGTTTTAGAATTAATTTTTTAATGTTATTATTTTGATAGTTCATTTTTGTTTCTGGAGACGCAGTGCACAATGAACGGGCTGCCTCTGGTTAGGACCACAAGGTCCACAGGACAACGTCTGTCGGGAATGCTAGTTAATGATAAAATATGTTATACCTACTCTCCTCAGCTAGCTCCGGCTCTATGATCGTTTGGTGTAAACGCACACTACATTTTATTTAAGTTTTTTTCGCGTCTCTAATAATTAAGTACTCGCTTCATATTTTTGTTTATCACTTTGATAATATAAAATTTTATCAAACAAAGCAAATATGCAAAATGCAACTCGGTAATCGTTCGAGGGCTTAAAACCACAAATGTACCACCTATATTTTCCTTATTTTAACACTATATTTGGATTGTGACTGTGTCCCATATTGTGTCCGATTGCAACCTCTAAGCATACGAGGAAAACTCCTCTGACTTCATGCTCCTGAAACGCAACCGAATATATTAAGCCTCTGATTTTAACTTTTAAATATTGACAAGCAAGAATATAGGTACATACTTGTGTGTTATATTATGTAAAATACGAATTCTATGTAATGCTATTATATTATGACCATAAAATAATTAATAAGAACCATATTTAGATCCCTCAGTTCAAAGAAACTAAACACGGTATGAGAGGGTCTACTTCGTCTTTGTAATAGCCATAAAATTACACTTTATTTTTCTCCCAAAAAATACTAATGTGAAATGTACCTTATTTAATATTAATTTTAACATTATGTTGATTTATTTTATTCTCTACAAATATCTCAAGGTTAAATTTACTATCACTAAAAGAATCAACGTAACTGATGGTTTAATTGCTTCTAAATATCTGAATGGGTTCACAAACTAACTATAACCCGCTACTAATTACAATTTGAGACTTGATATTGAAGTAATAATTCAAACAGCACGTGTCGTTTGCTGATAATGAATTTCATTTTAGCGTACGTATTGTTTGTTTCTTACAACTACACCACTTACAGGGTACCTAAGCAATGTTCTGTTCTATTCTCCCGTTGTGGATACACCAAGGGCCAATGTAGGTACTTTATACTGGGCAAAATTTTCGCATTGGCCATGATATTGACCCTTCACTCAACAAGTCTTAATTCTCCAGCTCTGTTTCGAGGAACTTAATAAAAGCTGATGAGATGGATTTTCGTCTTCGCAAGCCTGATAGCCGAAGAACAGCATCCTTCTGTGTCAAATGTCTTTCGCATCCTTAACTCATGTCCCAACCATGTTCATCTCCTCCACATTATAGGCAGAAGTAATGGGAATGCGGCGGGTGTACCTACGTATCCCTAGTATAAGTTTCCGATGATCGAATATCGAAACAATCATCGAAAGAGTTTCGAAAAATTTTCATACAAAAATGATCGAATGATTCGATCGTTTGATTTTAGAACACTAATTGCACGTTTATAAGAGCTTATTAGCGTGCAATAACCTTTCGATAAAGCTCGTACTATAAACAAAGTATAAAAATAAAAACTTAAAACCAAAAACAAAGATAAATGTCCTAAAAAACGAAATTAGGGCTTAAACAAAAAAAAGTCTAAACAAAAATAAAGTCAAAAGAAAACTACGGTTTAAAAAGTTTGTCTAATTGCTTTTCATCCATAAACAATTGCTGAAACACGGGGTGTGCAGAGATGAAAACAATTAAAACTTATCTACCACAAACATTAAAACATCTTTACATATAACCACATTGATGAACTTAAACCATGATCCAATAGTGGAAGATGCCGTCATAAAAACGGACAAATATACGGACATCTGGACGAGATCGGATACCTGCTAAACATTGTTAAATACGGGACTAAAATCATAATATCACATTTCTGGCAGAACTCTTTGACACATAATGTATGAATAAAATATCTAACACAGCTGAAAACATAGACACAGAAATATCGTTGTACCATTTGAGAAGGGTTAAAGACACGCTAAATGCTTATTGAGCATTGAAAACAAGTCTTCGTCTAGGACCTGAACGATCATTCACCATTCTCATCATCAAAAGTTGAAAGATATTATCCTCCTCACGAATAATGGGTCCCAGATAGGATTTTTTCGGATCTCAATGGATTGCAGAAACTTTCTGCTGTTGTTATTGTTAGCTCTTCTCAGAAATTTATTGTCGGTCCAACTAATTCTTTCCACGGTATTCGAAGCACTTGTCTGTGTGAACAAATCTAGAATGCCTCTGACCGATTCATATTGTATGGACTTTCTGTGATTTAAATCCAAACCTTTGGACATGCACTATATTTTTGGAAACGCACAATGCGTCGATGATTTTACGAGTATTACAGACTAAAAACTGTGAACAAAATGGACACATGGTTTTCCTTGATTAAGGAAAGGCCTTTGTTCGAATCCAAGAACATTAATTTTAATTATTATAACATAGGTATTATGTTGAATTATCGAAAATGTTATAACAAAGCAATGCAGCTAGTAATTAAAATCTTCCGATTAAGCAATTGCGAATTAGAAATTCTGAATAATTTATCTACTGGGCTAGAATATTATCTTGTTGTGCCCGAATTGTTCTCGGAGCAAAATGACCAGTAAGTTATATTAAAGGCAGGTTGATATTTTTGGAAAGTACAACATTATATAAGTTTGTTGTTCGGTTGAAATCATTACTTTTAAGTTTTACCTACCTATATAAACATTAAAAATGAAATGAAAAATTAAATAAAAAATATATCATATGTCAATAATATTAAGGCAATGCTTTCTAAAGATCTGGTCCTTTCCAATGGGAAAAGTCAAACCCGGGCTAAAATCCCAATTGATTAACACGTGGAAATGTTTTGATCCAACCGAGAATCGAGCCCGGGCCTCCTGATAAAGAATCTGGTGCCTTAGATAGTAAGTTTGTAAGTAATAAGCTCATTGATAAAACGCATGTAACTGAAAACAAATTAATGAAAATGTGCTGTAATCAAACATCTAAGTGAATGGATATGAACTATTTTATTTAAATGTAAAATGAAAAATAAATAAATAACAAAGTGAGAACATGAAACAACAATTGAGAAAGAGAAACATAGATGAATTGAAGGGTAATCAGTCTTTCAATTTTTAGTGGTAGTAGGAGTTAGATGAAGAGGCTTTTTGGTATGATTGGTAAGCTGGGGCAGCTTGTTGGTATGAGTGGTAAGCTGGGACAGCGGCTACAGCCAATGGGGCGACCACCTTTTTGTAGATAGGTTGTGGGGCAGCTGGGTACTTGCTCTCTTCACGGTGGACAACAGCGTTGAATCCAGAGTGGTCATCAGCGGTGTACTCTACGATACGACGGCTGCCATCAGGTTCGATCAACATGTAAGATCCTTTCACTTGGTCTCCATGACGTTCTTCCTTCTGGCTCTTGATGTCTCCGGTGTGTTCGTCATGGACAGAATATTCGAAATTGTATTCAGCTGGTCCGTATTCCTCTTCATGTTGGTATTGTGGGGCGGCTACGTATTTGGCAACTGGGACAGCCAATTTAGCCACTGGGGCTACATAGGCCTGGTGTCCGGAGTAGTCGAGGAGGCCAGCTTGGGCGTAGGCCACCAGAGTAGCGAAAGCTAAGATCTGAAAAAAATCATAAATTTTATAAAGATAAACAAATGCAAGTGAAATTAAAATACATTTTGTTTATATTTTTAATTTGTCAAAATATTACAACATTCACTTACTTTGAAAGCCATTGTATGAAGTGTTGTACCGTTCCTCTGAAACTGTGCAGAGTCCAAATAATTTGACAACTTTTATACTCGTAGAGCAATAATATAAAAGCGGGCTGAAACCAGTCTTATTTGGTTGCAAGGTTAACCGAAGTAAAGAAATACACCCTCACAAAACCGGCAGTAGTAAGTGTGTCTATGTCATTTTTTCTGTGTCAGAGAGAGTACACTGGACAGTGAATATGGGCATAGTGTTGGTAGATGTTTGGTATATTTCAACATTTCAAAATATAAAATAATCTTAAAGAAAATTTTCTACAAACAAGCTAAAAACTCTATAGGTATGATACACTTAAATCAATCATGAATGTTTTTGTCGTAACAGGTGAATTCAGACAGAGTCATGGCTCGTACATCATTCATAAAGACCGCTGTTATTTTTTAGGTTTGTTAACTCCAAAGGTTAGGTTTTGTGAGTGGAAATGCATAAAAAAAAAACTCCAAAATAATTTTGTAATATAATATGAGTATGTACCTACATACTATAAGAGACTAATCGCAGGTGAGAATCCCTGCTTTAGCACGTAAGTACACAACTCGAAAACTAAAATCTTCTTAGATACTTCAACACTTTTTAGTCAAATCAGTACTCCTAGTATAAGTTTTCGATGATCGAATATCGAAACGATCATCGAAAGAGGATCGAAATATTTCCATACAAAAATGATCGAATAATTCGATAGTTTGATTTTCGAATACTATTTGCACGCTAATAGGCGCTTATTAACATGACAGATCAGTCGATTTAATTTTTCATTTTCGATGCCTCTTTGGGGCTTATGGTAGCCACAGAAGGTCTCTTCTGCACCTAATTTTGGGCACATCAATGACGTACTCCTACATTCTGTCCTAATCCTCAATACGAAGAAGGGGAACACAATATATGGGATTTTTTGAAACATCTATGGGAGTAAGAACAGTGCATACTTGGCCAATTTTTATTCGGGATCGAACTTCACAACCCTAGGTCGTTAGTGAACTTCAAACCGAACCAGAGTTTTCTGATTTTATATACTCGTAAAATGAACTATTTAATGCCATTCATTAAATCAACTTGTATACCGACCCGACGACAACACATATGTGTACATAAGGAATTTAGAATGAACGATTCGGTTGGGTCAGTAGCTTGCGTCTCTGGTTTAAGACGGCTAGGGGTGCGGGCTCGATTCGCCAAAGATATTGAACTTTAAAGATTTTGAAAAAAAATCCTTTCTTTTTTGCCTTATTATCGATTTCTTCGGATTAGAGAGTGAGAGGACATGTCAATTAATAAAAATGATTAACAAAAACTGAACCTACTACTAAGAGCTTAAAAATACAGCTCGACAAAGGTTAGGATTAAATAATTTTCACTGGCGTAAGATAGAGAAGCTTGGAGGAACTTCGTGGCATCCACATGCTCCACACTGGGAGCGAACGTGGATTAAGAAAGTAAGTAAGTAATAAAACACCTGTCTCAGGGCTAAATTCATGAATATGAATATTATACCATTCTGCGTCCTTCTAAGTAATTTCAGTGATTCTTAAAGCATCATCATCATAAGCTCGAGAGCCCTGAGAAGGCTTTAGCTGAATCTAGGTGTCATTCCTAATTCTTCTTGGTTCGTTGCTTTTGTACTCCGGCTCATAATATTATCTGCGGATACGTCCGCACTCTCCATCTATCGCAAGGTCTTCTTCAACCTTCTGGCACAAAGCTTGAGGAGTATATATTTTTTTTTGTTTTATTGAGGGGAAATCCATCTTGGACAACCAGCCCTCCTAGCTGAGCAGCACAGGTTTTAAAACGACTCATTTTCAAGAATGACCATTTCCATTCTTTTAGATCTCTGAAATGTTTCCTTATATCTGGGTTTTTTATTTCTTTTCTACAGTTTCGATATTTTTTTTCAATAATAATTCATTATTATTTTTATGTATTCGTCCACTAAAAGGATCGCTTTCTAGATTTTCATCATGTTTATTTCTAATCTGCGCATTTTTCATACACCAATTCACATAGTTCCCATAGCAATACATGACTCTGGTTATCTCGATTTTGATGCATTATTTGGGGAAATCTGTGTCTGTGCCTCGTAAAGCATGCTAAGTCAAGCCTCGGTTTTAGGAGTTTTACTAATCTACTTGTCATCTGCCATTTTTTTGCTTCAACTAACTTTCCTCAAAATTTCTTTATAGATTCTTTCCCTCCCTTGTATTCGGCATGATCACACATTTAATCTGAGAAACTATGTGGATTTTATAAATGTAAGTATAAAGTCTAATGGCCTGTACACATTTGAACACGCGCGGCAACGTAACCAATGTAACGTGTTCAGATGTGTACTGACCCTAAATTGATTAGAATAAATAAAAATATTGTGGTTATTTTATTAAGTATATCTTTCTAAGAGTAAAGTTACCCACTTGTTTTTGCTCCAACTAAAATTTTTGCCAACACTGTTTTGATCCTCCAATATCTACACGCGGTCACCTGCATAATAATATGTCTTGTACAAGTTCAATGCCTTTACGTTGGAGGAACTTTAAAAAAGACGACTGGTAGTAAAGATTTGGAAATTTATGTCGCTCCAACAATTACCACATGGTTGTTTTCTGAAACGCTTATATTAATGTATAATCGTTAACTACAATGCAATCGTTTTTCTGATTTGAAACGTTGTGGTACATACATATAATAATTTAAGGAGTGGAGTAAACCCCAAAAATAGGTCTCATCTCGTCCTTAGTAAATAGAACAGTAAGGAAATAAATACATTTTACTACTGAATTGGATGTAATTTATTTAAAACTAAAATGAAAAATAAATAAAGTGACAACATGATACAACAATAACGAGAAGAACAGAATGAAATGTAGAGAGATCAGTCTTTCAATTTTTAGTGGTAGTAGGAGTTAGATGAAGAAGCTTGTTGGTAGGATTGATATGCTGGGGCAGCTTGTTGGTATGAGTGGTAAGCTGGGGCAGCTTGTTGGTATGAATGGTAAGCTGGGACAGCGGCTACGGCCAATGGGGCGACCACCTTCTTGTAGATAGGTTGTGGGGCAGCTGGGTACTTGCTCTCTTCACGGTGGACAACAGCGTTGAATCCAGAGTGGTCATCAGCGGTGTACTCTACGATACGACGGCTGCCATCAGGTTCGATCAGCATGTAAGATCCTTTCACTTGGTCTCCATGACGTTCTTCCTTCTGGCTCTTGATGTCTCCGGTGTGTTCGTCATGGACGGAATATTCGAAGTTGTATTCGGCTGGTCCATATTCCTCTTCGTGGTGGTATTGTGGGGCGGCTACGTATTTGGCAACTGGGACAGCCAATTTAGCCACTGGGGCTACATAGGTCTGGTGTCCGGAGTAGTCGAGGAGGCCAGCTTGGGCGTAGGCCACGAGAGCAGCGAAAGCTAAGATCTGAAAAACGAAATTATACAACGATTAGATATACCTTAGGTATTTACAATAAAATAAACACAAGTAAGAAATTTGTATTTTAAACAAGTTATTAATACATATAATATAAATAAAAGTTAGGTATGTTTTTTATTTTAAACTTGAAAATCACATACTGTGAAAGCCATTGTATGATGTGTTGAATCGTTCTACCGAAACTGTGCTCAATCCAAATTATTTGACCACTTATATACTCGTAGAGTAATGATATCAAAAGCGGTCTGAAACCAGTCTTGTTTCGTTGCAAGGTTACCCGAAATAAAATTACACCCTCACAAAATCAGCTGTAGCGTGTGTTTCTATGTCATTTCTCTGTGTCAAAGAGTGAGAGAGACAGTGTGTATGTGGATATGGTGTACTAGATATTTTCATATCATTCATAATCATATAAGTATACAAAGCGCTACAACCCATTTCGGTAATCGAAAGTCACGCACTTATCCCCGTCCAATGACCAAAGTTTCGGTCTCTCTTTTTTTATTATTTTTTTTAAGTCGCGTAAGGGGTAGGCAGAGAGAACGGACCTCCACTCTTTTCTATCCAAGCATACTTATTTCGCTTCTTCCAACGACATGCCATTTCTCATACAACCTCTCCTATTTCTCTTAACTACTTCTTACCTGGCCTTGCTTGAGGACGGAATCGATGTGTTCGATTAACGTCATTCTCGGTCGACCACGCTTTCTAACACTCGGGGCCGATGTTGTTCTCAACACGGAATTTTCATCTTCTTACTCTTGAAATAGATCCAAGGATGTTCTTTTCACGTAGGTACAAGTTTTCTGGGATTCCAAGCTTCAACTATCTTTCCAGCTTTACGGTGGTCTCCAGGGTTGGTGACTGCCTGATGGGATGTTGTTGCCACCATGTTGGCGAATCTGGTGTTGTGCATCCTAGCTACGTGGTCAGAAGTGTCTCCGTGTCCTGCCCCATCTAACAATGTCGTCTGTGTTGCAGGTCTCTCTGATGGCAGATCTATTGCGAATTCTACCCTTAATGAACTTCCCAGCTTATGTTCTGAGCAAAACTTTGGTTCTATTTGTGTTGGTTATGGTTTCAATTCCGTGTCATAATTGGCCTCACTCATTCACGTTTTGTAGATCCTCTCCACCTTCATATGCGTATTTACCCAAGCGATATTTCTCAGGAAGCCAGATATTGCGGCTGTGCTATTTGGACTTTTCGCTTATCCTAAACATATGGCCCAGTAAGCGGTATTCTTCATAAATTTTTGTGCAAATATTTGCTTATTCGCCAACGGCCTATGCCTTTGACTGGTCCATATATCCTCCTTTCAAACTCACCGTTAGAAATCTCACCAGCTTTCTTCTTCACTTTTTCCTCCAGATATAGGGCAATGTCTCTCTCTCTGACGAAGACGTTTATGACAATCAGCAGCCATGCGGTTTGTTGTTGGAAGTAATAAAGGCAGACTCTCCGGATGGAAAAGAATAGAGGTCCCCTGTCCTAAAGGACAGGTCAGCTCGGTGTTGTTTCTTTAACATCGTATTTGAACATGATTGATAGGTCTATATATTCTGTGTAGAATTTTTCTTTCAAACATGTCAAGTCTGTTTTGCTCATGCTTAGTTAGTATCAAAGTCTCTTGAGACATGCGTTAAGACAAGACATGGTCACTAATGAAATGAAGTACAAAAAAACCTTCTGTTTCGAATGTCGAAGATCCAAATCACACCGAACGGTCATAGAATGGGAGGATTTGCAGGTTTAGGCCATCAGGTACTTAGGTCTTGAATATAAGAGATGGATACGTTGTTTTTTTTATGGGTGAGACGAAACCGTGAAGACAGAAATGTATATAAAATGAAGAAACTTTATAAAACAGGAGCTTCGAATTGTTTGTTTTCCACCAAATTTCAGTCTACACATATTTGTCCAAAAATTTATATTCCGTATAGTCACCTGGTTCGGAGAGGTTTCATTGACTTGAGACTGTACAAGTGCCACAAAAAGCCATAAAAAAGACTTACGCCCCTACTACACGCTCATGCTTCACCACACTTTTGCCTGAGCAGGCCGGCTTTTACACGGAACACGGAGCGTGTGGTTGGTAAGGGTGAAAAGAAAACACAAAGAACGAAATCGACGTGTCGAAACACTTCATCTTTTTGACGAAGCCAAACGCATATTCTGGTGATTGGCACATCCTCGTCCATTACGCAAGTGCATTGTCCCTGCCTAACTCATCAGTGTGAAAAGGAGTAAAACTTACATCTTCATATTGCTTCCTGTGAAAATTATCCTTTTTGTCTTTAGAGTTGCATGCTGTTCGCATGCATTTCTTGACAAATCCCAGGTTATCACTTCCATTCAAGTAGATATACCTACTGTTTGATTAAAAAAACCTTTAGTTTTTTATACGCAAAACAACAAAGATTCAAATAACTATTAATTTAAAATTACTTAACTCAAATTTACTATGTACCTACACCTGATAGTTTTAATTTTGGGAAGTTAGTATTTGATAAGTATTATGAAGAAATTTTTCCAAAGAAAGAAGTAAATGTGAATTAAAATCGCGAAATTTTGATACATCCGTATGGGAATTTTGGTCAAACTACAGAATCGTTCATAGAATGAGTAAAAAATTAAAAAGATAAAAAGTCACATGCATTAAAAGAACTCTAAATTTAACGGTAATTTCTCAAATTGTAATAATACGTGCGAAATGCAAGAGAGTCTTATCTATCTAGATAAACATGCCTGTTTTCTGCATACATTTTTTTAAATTCTTTTCAGTTGAGGTTTTATTACCTATAATTGAACGAGTGGCGTTAGCCACTTACAAGATTTTGTCGTAAGTCTGCCAATTTTCAGAAAGCTACCTTCAATCTATAGTTAAAGTAAGTTCAGTTATTAACTTACTTATATTATATCAGAAGATTCAAAGTTTGGCATTGTGGTTCAGTTTCATTTTGTGACCTCAAGCCCAAGGCAGAAGTTGTTTTTTTTTTGGGTTTATTGAAGAAAATCACCGATATTGCAGGGACCTGATGTAAAAACCAAGAGAAGATGAAGTTTTGAAGCTATAAGAAATGCATCATTTTTTTATAGTCCGACACCAAGAAGGAAGTTCTTGTAGGACACCAGAGATAAGTTTAGTCTCTTTAAAAACGTTTAGTCAAAGTAAACATTGCTCTTTTATATTATACAGTCGAAATAATTTGGTCCATAGGAAACGGTGAGAAAATAGATACAAGATAATTAACGGATTTGATGTATTTTATTTAAAACTAAAATGAAAAATAAATAAAGTGAGCACATGATAGGTATAACGATAGATAACTAGAGGAACAGAATAACATGTAGAGAGATCAGTCTTTCAATTTTAGTGGTAGTAGGAGTTAGATGAAGAAGCTTGTTGGTATGATTGGTAAGCTGGGGCAGCTTGTTGGTAAGATTTGTAAACTGGAGCAGATTGTTGGTATGATTGGTAAGCTGGGGCAGCTTGTTGATATGATTGGTAAGCTGGGGCAGATTGTTGGTAGGTTTTGTAAGCTGGGACGGCGGCTACAGCCAATGGGGCGACCACCTTTTTGTAGATAGGTTGTGGGGCAGCTGGGTACTTGCTCTCTTCACGGTGGACAACAGCGTTGAATCCAGAGTGGTCATCAGCGGTGTACTCTACGATACGACGGCTGCCATCAGGTTCGATCAACATGTAAGATCCTTTCACTTGGTCTCCATGACGTTCTTCCTTCTGGCTCTTGATGTCTCCGGTGTGTTCGTCATGCACGGAATATTCGAAGCTGTATTCGGCTGGTCCATATTCTTCTTCATGTTGGTATTGTGGGGCGGCTACGTATTTGGCAACTGGGACAGCCAATTTAGCCACTGGGGCTACGTAGGCCTGGTGTCCGGATGAGTAGTCGAGGAGGCCAGCTTGGGCGTAGGCCACCAGGGTAGCGAAAGCTAAGATCTGAAAAAAATCATACATTTTATAAAGATAAACAAATGCACATAAAATTACAATATATTTTGATTATATTTTTATTTTTTTAAATTATTACAACATTCACTTACTTTGAAAGCCATTGTATGAAGTGTTGTACCGTTCCTCTGAAACTGTGCTTATTCCAAATAATTTGACAACTTATATACTCGTAGAATGATAATATAAAGAGATTCGAAACCAGTAAGTGTGACGCAATACAATTGAAATTATTTTTTCAACAATAACGCTTGGGCGCAAGGTGGTCCGAATGGCCAACACACTGCACAGTGCACACGTGTTATTATTTTAGCAATAAAGAAATACACCCTCTCAAATATAACATGAAGCAGCGGCATATAAACAAGGTAAGTGTGTCTATGTCACATTTTTTTGTGGCAGATAGAGGTTGACGGGGCAATTCCGACATAGTTTTAAAATAATTATAAATTACTGATTCTTTGTAAAAGTTTGTTTATCTTAGTATTCTATATCAGCTGTTGTCTATAATATGAAGGAGTTAATGATGTTACTGAACTGATTCTTTGTAAAAGTTTGTTTATCTTAGTATTCTATATTAGCTGTTGTCTATAATAAGAAGGAGTTAATGATGTTAAAATAGCTTTTTTGAATACAATATTTAGGTAACTCCTTATCATAGTAAGACCATAATCTTTAATAACCACAACCGTAAGTTAGGGGCTGTTCAAGTATTACATAACGCAATATGGGGCGGGGAGCGGGGTGTTCTTGTAAAACTTTACCGAGGCCGCAGCAAATATATTTCAAAGCATTCCAGTAATAATAATTGTGATTTTTAGGCATACATACCTAGTTGTATTATGGGTTTATGGCAATGTTTAGGAAATGGGAAAAAGGGTACCGAAAAAAGTTACGGTTCATTTTGGGGATGGGGGGGTCAATAATGTCAAAAAAAATGCGTTACTTAATATTTAAACGGCCCTATGTACTTATAATAAAATAAAAACAGAAAAATTTTGGCAAATCGTTTGATAAACAATGCATGAAGAAACTTTCGGATTTAAGTCGTGTTATTTAAATGTTGCGCAAGATCGAGCGCAATGGAGAGCCCTTGTTGCCTTACTATGCCCCTAAGTGGGGTCTTAAGGGAGTTTGGATTGGATTGGATATTTAATTGTGTGTTCTATATTTTATGCTTCCAAAATGTGGTATAAGCACGATTAATTATTTAAATACCTGATTCCGAATCTTTCTACAAAAGTATAGGAATAAACCAACCATTTTTTCGCCGGAAAAATGCAAAAAAAAACAGATATGATAAAAGCTTGAATATTTATAACAGTGTGTGATAGATGCAAGGTAACTAAACTTGATTAAAAATAATGATGTTATTATTCTTTCTAATTTTTGGGGAAGTTAGAATATTATGAATATTAGGTACGTTATTTATATATTTATTTACAATATTAATTTTTATTTGAATTAATACGAAATGATTATGTAGTTGTTCGAGACTTCAGATCCGGGGTCCCGGGTTTGATTCCCGGTCGGGTCAGAGTTTTTCAAGTGTTTTTTCACTTGAAATTTCTACCCGGGGTTGGGCTGTCTCAGATTGAACGGAACCGGTTGACTGGAAAAAATTGCCTCAGGCAATAAATTCCGCCGGCTGTACTGACACCTTTGTATAGAAAAGTGTTATATAATAAAGTTTATATATTTTTTGAAATGAAGAAGTTGACCTATTGATTTGAATCGATTTTCTCAAACCAATGCTGTTATCTTAACTCAAAAATACGATACTTTTTAGTTAGTTAAAAAATTAAATAAATAATATTATGCTGGATCCACCTTTACCCCACTCAACCCATTCAAATGGAACATGCTATGTTTTAATAATATCTAATAATACAAGTACCTAACAGCTTAAATTACATCTATAATACATATCTATAATATACAAACGTTATTATTTTGTGATATTGACAGAATAAATAGTTTCGGGGCTTTCTTGAAGGCGGTTCAATTTGGTCAAATTTGTATTTAGTACTTTTTTCCTCTACAATGTTTAACATTTATCAATTTTTTTATTTGTTACTGAAAAAAAAGCAACAACCCTTATTAGTTCGAGATCCAGTTTAACCATCCTATTTCAATTTCTTTTCATTTTTCCCATTTATATGACAAACTGTTTTGAAACGGGTTAATGAACACCTATTTACATATATTAAGAACACCTATATTAAGCTTCAAAAATAAAGATCGTCAATCGAAATTCGTGGAACATATACGAAAACTGGCATTATTTTAGTCAAAATATGGGTAAATAGCTTCTCTTAAATTATGTAGCTAACCCATATCTGCCCAAATTTCTTTTTTGTGATTTTTTAGCTTTTTCTGCTTTAATTATGTCTAAATAACATGGTAAAAATAATAAAAAAAATTTTTTTGAAAAAATAAGCTAGTTTTCAGACATACTATATATAGTAGGTTGGGCAGATGTGAGTACAAAAAGGAACATAATGTTTTGATAAGTTTTTGTTTATTTATAGGCACATATGGACATTTTTTTTTGAATAAATATTACAATATTATCATTTTTTACGGTATGGAATAGAACACTTGATACATAAACCACTATTTCTTTTTAAGCAGACTTGAAAGGGCCGAGATTTGCTTTATTTGAATGCACACTTCCATATATATTTTTAAATGTTGTGAATAAAATGTCCAACATGTTCACATCAAATGTCTAAAATAACTTTATATATCAAGCATAGTTTCCCAACAATAGCACATTGCTCTGTTCTACACAATAGAGCTGTTGTAATATTGTTTTCAAGCTCAGTTAGCTCATTTCAGGTAGTTCAGGTAGATGAACAACCCGAAATAAGCCAACCGAGCTTGAAAAAACATATTACACCGGCCCTATTGTGTGGAGCAGAGCAAGGTGCTATTATAGTTGGGAAACCATGCTGGATGTATAAAATTCTGTCAGACATTATATTTGTCATTTTATGCACAACATTTAAAAATGTATGTGGAAGTGTGCATTCAAAGAGAGCAAATCTAGGCCCTCTCAAGTCTGCTTAAAAAGTAAAATTGGTTTATGTATCAAGTCATACATTCCATACCGTAGAAAAATGATAATATTGTAATACTTATTAAAAAAAAAATTCATTATGTGCCTTGAAATAAACAAATACTTATCCAAACAATATGTTCCTTTTTGTACTCACATCTGCCCAACCTACTAAATATAGTATGTTGGTAAATAACTTTGTGCAGAAAAATAAATAAATGATTTGAGTATTTCAAATCATTTTTAAAAAGTAGATACATTCATATTCTTTAAAATGAGATGGAAATAAAAAGTAAAAAAATATTTAAAATTCTCAAAAATACCTTACTTGGCAACAGACGAATTCCTGATTTCGCGACAGCAATCGACAAATTGAGAAATAACTTATATTATTTTGAAGTTAACTGTCTCCAAATGTTACTAAAAATGGTGGTAAAGGTTCCAATGTTTATTAAAATACAAAATACATTTTAAAAATCTTTACAATTTGTACTTACACGAGTTTTAAAAGTTGGGCTGATATGGGTTAACTATTTATAATACTTATTATACTTTCTGTATCTTTGTTAAGAACGCGCGGAATTTTTAAGAAAAATCGATTAAGTCCCTAGAAATTTGTAGAATAGAATAGAAACTTGTCTAGTGGGGTAGTAAATTCCAATCATAATTATTTACTTTATACATATAATGATAAAGTAAAAGTATCAAATACGGGTGTTTTGGTATAAAGCCCCCTTAAGTCTCAAATATTTGACTAGTTTTAAACTTTTGCGTGAATAACCCTGCGGTTCTGTTTATATCTAATCAAATTTGTGTGTTTGCGTAAATTCTTAAAAACAATCAAATTTGTATTTTAGTCCTACTTCATCTGACGAAGAAAGCGGTAGCTTTTGAAAATCGGTCAATGGTTGTTTTAATAAACGTGGTATTGCAAAATTAAAACTCGGTTTTCACTTTTTTTTATAGCACTGCACTTGTTTTCGAGCCATTCGGCAACCTTATAAACTTGTTTCAATTATTTATTATCTTACAAATTGAAAACAAACAAAAATATTTTTGTAGTAAAACACACATTAATTTGAACAACCTCTTATTAACGATAAGTGATATGTTACAGAAGCAGATTTCATTTTAGATATTATAACTTATTATTTATTTCTTATATTTATGTTTGATAATTATTTATTTAGCGTATGGCCATTTCATCACAATTTATTTATAATTCAATTAATAAATATATTTTTGTTTTTCTTGTTGTCTTCTTTGAAAAATTTGGGAAATTTTCCTGCTTGTCAGATGGTCAAATTCAGATCTCGAATGTAGTCTTTAGCCCTGTCTGTCAGTATGGCGAAGTCCGATATTTGATAATTATTTATTATCGATACGATTTAGATTTGGTTAAAACACCTAGGATCAGATTGATAAAACGTTTGCTCTGGAGTAGGTATATAAGATCAAAGCATCGACATGGTTAACTCTAATATTTTTTTTAGAACCTTTGAATTACCAACAATAAGTACCTACCTGATTTTTTCTGACATAACTGATATTATTATCATAAAGGAACACTTATAAAAACGCACTTCAACTGCTCATATAAATCCTATAGTGACATTTACCCCCCACCAAATATTTTTTTTAAAAGTAGGTACTTACTTGAATTTCAAACATAACATGACATAAGCAATCCAACTACGGAAAATATTTGTCATGCCTACTATTTATTATTTTATCTTTAAGTCGATATTCGTTGCTATGAAATGTTATATCCAAAATATGCGATACCTACTGGATCATGTACATCTTAATAACAGGTCTTCAGGCCAAGAATAAGAAGAAGAGAGAGAAGAGAGATGAAAAGAAATTAAAGAAACAATATTTTGGTTAAAAAAAGGATTGGCGAATTGATATGAGGGATTTATTCATATGTAAATTTAAAAAAAGTTTGAGAATTAGATATTATGCCGGATAGAAGAAACCATTAAAAATTTCACAGTTTAAAGCGATTAGTAGAGAAGAAAAAAATCCCTGTTTATTTCAATTGTTTGTACCGTGTTTCGTCCGAGTGTTTTGATATTAATACGGGATTTGCGTGCGACAAGAATGGTGTGTATGATATCAGTATAATTATGTTAAAATCACATTTGATAAATTCGAAATTCGAAAAAGTTTACGTTAAGAACTAAACTTATTCTTTTACTCATTATAACGCTAAAGAAGAAATAGTTTTTCAGTAAATGAGATAAATTCCAATTTAGGTTAAATTAACGTTTTTCCGCAACTTACGTTTCTATTAATGCTAGTGGTCGAAGAGTGCTCGAAATTCGACCATAACTTATTTAAATTATAATTTTGAACATTATCAAAGTCTGAGCGAGCGCTTTTTCAAAAATTTCTTTAAAAAACAATGAGATGGTGGATATGTCGTATGTAGGTACAAAGTTTTTTTCTGTTATATTTATGTATTCTACATTTTACCACAGATAAACAACAAAATATATGCATCTGTGTCAATGTCAAATACATCGAACTGTGCGTGAATCTTTGTGTGAATATCAACAGTAGGTAGTGTTTGTAATGTTTTTTTATTGATTTAGTCTTTTATGCATAATTAAAAAAAAAATGCATTCGCCACTCCTTCTCTATGAATGTGCGATATTTCATTCTCTTCCGTCCGCGCAATTTTCATAAAAACACTTTTTCCTTCACATAATAATATATATATTAGAATTTTTTAGTCATTGACCGAAAAAATGAGAGACGTTCAGACTTAAGGATGGTCTTAAAAAAACGATACCGATAGATAAAGTTGTGAAAAAATGTGAAGATTAGGTATGTAGGTATATCTATACTAATATGCAAAGAGGAAAGATTTGATTTTTTGTTTGTTTGTATGTTTGTTTGTTTGCGTTGAATAGGCTCCGAAACTACTGAACCGATTTGAAAAATTCTTTCACTTTTGGCTACACTATCCCCGGTGAATAAATGCTATTTTGAATTTTCAAAAATATTTGGGATCCTTACTTAAACTCCAATAATGTAACCTAAGGTGTAAAAAAATAATTAAATTAATATTCTTAACATCGCGTGCGCTGTGAAAACTATTGATGATAGAATAAAATAATGTACTACGACTTTGTAGAAGACGTCAATATTTACAAAAAATGTCGCGACAGCATATGTCTAACTTTTATAGTTATGCCACAATAGGTAAGTGTTAATTTATTTAAAAAAAAAAAAATTGAAATGCGGCAGAGATATAGGCGTCACTGCGGTACGAGCCGGACGGGAGGGGACCATTAGATTGCTAAATTATTCCAGATTAACAAAGCCTATGGAATATTTTGATAAAGTTAGGGATCTACAAGAAAACTGATTTTGTTTTAAAATACCTATCTACCCGCTCGAAGCTGGGGCAGACCACTAGTATATAGTATAAACCTAATCATACCTAACTGGAGTCTCATTTATCTAAACCTAATTTGTTTTGATTGTTGTAATGCCCTATAAGAAAATAATGAAGTAGTTGAGTTTGTACTCAACTTTTTATTTATTTATTAATACTTTACTGTATGTATATTGTTATTATGAGTAACACATAAAATTTCACATAACAAAAACATCACAGAATCAACATACAGAGGGCGAGCTTACCACAACAAAGCTGCGATCTCTAACAACTAACCCCAGTTGTAATAAAGTTGCGTAACTTTAAAAAAAATCAAAAAGATGGCGGTGAAGTAGTAAATAAGTCACATATATCAAACATGTTACGTTAATGTATGTAGGTATGTTGTTGCACGAAAAGACTCCATTAAAACCAAATTTTACCGAATTATTATAGTAGATTTGCGTATCATTTATGATACGAACATAATAATAAGTAAGAACACAATAATATTATTTCTGAAAATAAAACCAATTTTGTTTTGATTGTTATTTTTAAGAATGCATGTGAGAAAAAAACGAGTAGTTTTGACATAACAGCGCTTCCTCTAAAATTTGGGATGGTCTTTTTAAGTTGCCGCTTAAATTGATCGAATAGCGGGTTTATAATTAAAGTGGAATAGTCAGTTAAAATATACTTTTTATATATATTTTTAGCGAATTTGATAGGGAATCAAGGCGCTATCTGCTAAATAGATGCTAAAAAAAGAAACACAGCACCTGAAATTGAAAGATATGATTTAATTACTAATTACACTAGAAACCGTCGACGGCTGCAGCCATTTCCAGTAAGGACAACACATGCCCAGCGTCAATATACCTTCCTGTCACCAAGACTCTACAATAGGGTCTTGCCCGACATAGAGAGTAGAATTGCACGGGACGGGAAAAATTTTAGAGATCTAGTAACGCAATGGCTCAAAGAAAAAGGGCGAGAAGGCTCAAATGATTTGATCTTTAATTTCCATAGGTAAACCGCAGAACTCTCTGGGTGTTGAGGGACATGTCCTTGTGTTGCTGCTTAGGGTGCTGTGCTGTTTGTATGTGCTTGTTATTTTTGTTTGGATTGCACTTGGGGGGTGTGGTGCGTCTTTCGTCGCCTGGCACGGACCTTTCATCCATTGGATCGCAAATATTTTATATTGTAAAATGTTTATTTCTTGTTTTTTTTCCATTTAACAGGTTAAACTATGTTATACGTGGTAATATTTTATACTAGCATTTGTAAACATCTAGTACTGCCTCAGAACAGACCATGTCTAGTGAGGCAGTAAAATTTCCAACTACTAGAACTGTTTAAATGTATTGTAATTGTAAATATTAATGGGGAAATAAATTTCATTCATTCAATTGAATTCGTTCATAGGTACATTATATTAATTAAAATTAAGTATGTTTTTTCTGTTAAAGTTATAATTAGCTGGATTTTACCACATGACAAAATTCAACCAGAAATAGTGAAGTTGTGATCTCGTTAGCTCAACGCCAACACTGAGGTGAGGTACATATATTATGTCTCAATATGTCCAGTTCTTATATGGGGATGCCAGGGCGCTTAGCTGAAACAGTTTGCAAAAACTCCATGGGAGGGGAAGGCTTACATATTTTTTTCTGTACTATAAATTGACTGGATCTTGCTTAATTAGTTATAGTTTAATAAACATTTTAATCCGTTCTGAAGAATTGATTGATTGATTGAAATCAACCATGTTTTTCAAGGTATTGCATAGTTTAAGTGTTTTTTTTTTTGAAAAACTTCATTTTTTATTATAAAAGAAAAAAACCTTTAAGTATAAGAATTTGTGGTGTATTTGAGTTTTCACAGAGACCTTCAAATTAGTGAACCTGAATTCGTTCAGAATTTTCGAGTGTTTTTTACTTACGTATATTTTCATCAAGAGTTGGAGTCTCGCCTTAGATTTTATGTCGGGATAGCATGACTGGTAGAAATACAATAACGAGGCACTAAGACTTTTTGATAATACTTACTCTTGTGAACTTAAACTGTTATCTATATACTTATCTATACTTGTAACAATTTCGGAATAGGTACACCTTATAACTTAAGTGGCTGGACCACTCCTTCTTTGGGTGCACTGTCAGGTGGCCTACGTTGGCAACCACAAACGTAATTCGATGCTGCGCCGCTCTAAAGAGTTTATCGACCCTTGACATTCCGGTCCATTCCCAGATATTTTATAGCCAGGACATCTGCTTCCTGCTCACTTCCCGTTTTCTCTCAAATTTTCCTCCTCGCAGCACATTTCCCTTCGTAATATGAAACCTTCTTGCAACAGTATCTGATGTTCTCTCCTGGTGTTGGCTCTCTCTAAGACTTCTTCTTCTCAGCCTATTCCCGTCTACTCCTGGACAAAGGCCTCCTCCATCTACTTCCACGCCTCCCATCTGGGGTTCGGGTTGTTTGGACCCATTTAACCGCAACGTGTTTAACAAGGTCGTCCCTCCCCCGTAATGGTGGTCTCTCGACGCTCCTGGCAGTCGTTCTGGGTCTTCAGACTTCTACTGATGACTTCTACAGACCAAAAAGCAGAAATGCTGTTTTCGAGAACTGGTAAATTGATTTCGAAGATATATTCACGTCATATTGACCTCGAGAGCTATTCTCAATTCAATGCTTATTCTTTTCTTTCTAAATATTTAAAAAAAGTTTATTCATATTGAGTATTCACATTCACAACTCCAGAGATAATAAATTTACACTTTTTTTGAGGCGGGGGGAAGTTTGCAGGGTCATGTAGAAATTACCTACATATAAATTCAATAATGTATGTAATATGTATTGCTTTAGGTTCTTAGGGATATAATGTGTGACATGTAATGAATTCTTATGCGACTCAACATTTTAATTTCTTAACCATTTGATTTCTGTTTTAGATTTTTGTTTTTGTTGCACTCTTAGCATGCACTCAGGCAGCTCTTCTTGCGTATACCGGGCACCAAACTCATGCCTATGTATCCCCAGTTCATAAAGTGGTCATCCCAGTAACCAAGTATGTCACCCACCAAGAAGAGAAAGAAGTACAAGTAGAAGAACAACAAGAAGAAGAAGATACAAAACCAGCTGAATATAGCTTCGAATATTCCGTCCACGATGAACACACCGGTGACATCAAGAGCCAGAAGGAAGAACGTCATGGAGACCAAGTACAGGGATCTTACATGCTGATCGAACCTGATGGCAGCCGTCGTATCGTAGAGTACACCGCTGATGACCACTCTGGATTCAACGCCGTTGTCCGTCGTGAAGAGACAAATTTCAAGCCCGCACCACAGCCTGTCTACAAAAAAGTGGTAGCTGCGCTTCCAGTTTACCACGCTGTCCCGGCGCATACTACCTACTACCATCACTAACATTCAATCGTCACAATCAATCATCTTCCATTATGTCATGCCAAGCACCGTTATTTATTTTTAGCACACCGACGTTGAAAAAAAAATGTTTTTTGTTTATTATGTTTCATCATATATAAATTTTCCCCGTTAGATACTTCTTGAACTTTTTTTTTTATGGAAAACTCATTCAATAAGCTGGATTTAGTTGTATAAATCTTAAATGTAGGTATGCTGAAAAAAAGATACTTACACATTTATCAAATGGATGTGTTGCTTATGGTCGTTAAGAATGCCATGGAATACAACTGAGAAACCACACGAGAATAGCTCACTGGAGACCAAGATAAGTCTGAGGTAGTTGGTAGCCTGATGGCTACAACGCCGACTTTCATACTGGAAGTTGTAGTTTCGATTCCAGGTGCCGACCATCTTTCACGACACAAGCTTTATGTAGCTTACTATGAAAGAGTCAAAGAGTGTATTTGTGTTCGATTTTTAAATGGTATGAACAAACCACTACGGGCTTACGACCGTCTCTTACTGTTATTTCGAAGGCTGGCTTAGTGTGATTACTTTACGTTAACATGTTTACGTAAAATACAGCCTTCGAAATAACAGAAGGAGACGGCCGTAAGCCCGTAGTGGTTTTTTCATACCATTTAAAAATCGAACAGTATTAGTCAGTCATCGGTTGTTGATATATTCGTTATGATGTAGTCCTAAAAAATGGACACAAGAATCTAGACAAACTTAGAAAGCTGTGTACAGAGGAAGATCAGAGAGAAAGAGAGAGTTATAATATACTCTTGGAAGCAAGCGCGGATCCAGGGGGGGGGGTTAGGGGGGTCATGACTCCCCCCTAGGCTATGTAATCTCAAGTAGGGCAGTGATATTTATTAATAAAATCTTTATTTTGCTAGCATAATTATAATTTCATGTGGGCCATGACCCCCCCTGGAGCAAAAGTACCATATAACACCAAATTTTTAAGATGACCTTTTTTTTACTTTGTGACCCCCCCCCCCCCTGGTGCCAAGGCTGGATCCGCCCTTGCTTGGAAGTCTATCAATTTATCCCCCAAAACCAAGAGTCGCCTATTTAACGCAAGTAAGTATCGTAGTACGGCTTTCAGTCTTGGCATTTGACGAAGCCAGCCCAGAAAAATTCTCAGCGTTGAAAACAGATTCCTGTGGTAAATTTTGAGAATTAGGCTAACTTTGTAACAAATAACACCGTCTGCGAAAGAACATCTCAGTCATACTCAGTCGCAGATTGGGATGGCTTGGGCATGACCTTCATCTGTCCTCCTATAGCTTATT
Organism: Mystacides longicornis; assembly: GCA_963576905.1. NCBI lineage: Eukaryota > Metazoa > Arthropoda > Insecta > Trichoptera > Leptoceridae > Mystacides > Mystacides longicornis. The sequence continues at coordinate 5,688,053 of OY756421.1, read as the reverse complement.
TTACAACCTGTCTTACTATTGAACGAGCCTATGTATTGTACACCGCGGACTTGTAGAGTATTGAAATGTATTGGGAACAAAAATGGAGCGGTTGAAAAAAAATCTTTGGAACTGGCACAATCGTCCTACAAGATATGGGATGCAATTACCAAATAATTATGTAGATAATAAAAACAAGATACATAATGGAATTTTCTTTTCGTATCACAAAAGATACATCGACTTGACTGCTTTAATACTATCTAACCCATGCCGATCAGGAGGTTCTAGAAAGGTTGCTTAGATAAGACCTCAGAACTTTTCGATAAATAACATTTTATAGTGAGGTACTTAGAAAAGCACCGCAAATATTATGGAGCTACGAGTATCAATGAAAAACAAAAAGGTTGTCAATAAAGTTCAAATCAAAAATTTTATAACATCTCCACGATTTTTTATTATCCTAACTAGTTTCGTAGGAACACGTCCTACATGGTCACAGGAGACTAAAGAAACACAAAGAAAAATTGTTATAAAATCTTTTATTTGAACAAGAAATGCGTGTTCATCAATTAGTGAACTTAAAGGTTGTCCTTTGTCCATTATCATTGTGCTTATTGGCTGAAACTAGATTTTAGACATGTATATTGTTGAACTATGTCCATATCTCGTTCGTTCTTTCATCATGTCGAATACATTAAGAAAAGCTATCGATTTAATTCGTATGATTTGAGATAAGCATCGCAATAAATAATAATTCTATAAAATCAAATCTCATTTACAAAAATATATTGAATATTATTTTGGTTGTTTGCTTGTGTGTATATTTTGGTTTTGCCATATTTTGTGATCAAATGCTACAGCTGTCTGATAGATTTATGGACAATTTTGTTTCAAATATTCCACTCCGAATTCTCTGGGAATTGACGCTTGAAGTTCGTTACAATAATTAAAAACCTTCTAAAAGCAGTCTCATCTTGTTTGAAATTTGTAGTTTTTGTGATATAAATGAAAAATCAACAAAAGTTCAAATATTCAAATATACAAAGTCGTTATTTTTCAGAAAATAGTGTCCATAAAAACAAAATTGACTGAAAATAAATTCAAAGCTGCTCATAAATGGTATGTAAGCAGATATTGTGATGTTTTTTCTGAGCTATTGCAAAAGTAAATACGTACAGTGGGGCTAGTACGAGTTTTATCGAAAACTTATTGCACGCTAGAAACATGCAAATATAGTGTTCTAAAATCAAACGATCGAATCGTTCGATCATTTTTGTATGGAAAATTCTCGAAATTCTTTCGATGATCGTTTCGATATTCGATCATCGAAAACTTATACTAGGAGTACAGATCCCGGTAGCCACGTTCCTAAATTACTGGTCCGATTCCTCGTTGAGTTAGAATTTTCCAATGTGTTATAGGTTCCGCCGACTGACATTACTAGGACACAACCCATCTTAGCCTTAATTTGAGGGCAGCGCGGTAGGTACCTCCAAACTATTAGAAGGCTATACGGAACTGACCTCCAAAGCGTTGGTGTTAACTGAGGTGCCGTTACTACCTATTGGTTTGCGGGAGACAGGACCACACAGCGAGTACTTGTGGAGTCCATATATATGCTCGAACTAGGGAGCAGACATGGAAAAAGAATAAAGCGAATTTTATATCGTGTTTAGTGAGTCAGAAGTGATTGTCTAAAAAACATTGTTGTTAAAATTAAATGACGTCAGAATTATGACATATGGAATCATCTGGGGAATGAACACTGACTCTAATAGAAGTTTTCTATTACAGAAAAGGTCGATACGAGCAATTATGTACAATATTAAATCAAAGAGACTCTTGCAAAGAATCCTTCAAGTCAATGGGAATACTTACAGTCTTGTGAATATATTGGGAATGCTTGAAATTCGCTCGTAGCAACGTCCACAATACCTCATTGAATGCCGATTGTCACAATTATGATACGAGAAATGGTCAAAACATTAAGCCACTAAAGCACAGGCTGTAATAAGTCTCTAAGAGTTTCCTATGCATGAGCATAAGACTATAATAAACTGCCTTCCGAAGTGAAATCATTGAATGATCTCTCATTTGATCAAGAGGAAGATAAGAAAGTATCTCGTTTGGAAAGGCCGCGTGTGTGTAAATTGAATTGTTAATGTTAAAATAAATAATATCTCATCTTCAGAGAGGTCTGATCCTCCCGAAACCGATCGTGCCTTATTTTATACTCAATTGTTAACACTTTTACAAAGTTACAATAAGAATAATTTTTACTCAGTTAAAATGAAGTAGATACTAACTTAAACCTTAACCGGTCAGAAAAGGCACCATAAGCCTCGGACGCCTTCGAGCGCAATGGAGAGCTCTTGGTGCCTCCCTATGCCCCTACGTGGGGTTTAGGCTCCCAGCATTGCGGGTTGGTTTGGGGGGATCTGTGGCAGGCTTGATTTGTGTGGGGCCGGCTTTTTGGTTTGGTTGTTTCGATCGATCTAGAAGGATGGTTTCGTGCGGGTCGGGTTTGCTGCAGATTTGTCTCTTCCGGGCTGGCTTGCGGTGTGCGGGGGGCATTAAAGGGAGAATGTATGTATGTATAAAATGAAGTGTTACAAAGTTACTGCAAAAAACCTTAGTTAATTTGTGCTTTGTGCACTGGTCATAAATGCCGACTACGACTACGACTCCAAGTGCCTGAAGAGGCCTAGTGACGAGAATAGAAAAAATGGACAAAGATTTGAATAAGATCGTATATGATCGTTTTAAGACCAGTTCATAAAATTATCAACAATCGTACATAATATACTTACTCCTCTATTGATAAAAAGAGCTCACCATTCCTATAAATCCTAGTAACAATGCTACTTAATCAGAATCTCATAAATAACATTCCAAAATACGTGTATTATTTTTTAAACTGTCATTAGGTGTAATGTATCAAATAGCCATCAATCAAAACGAATAATTGCAATAGTTTTCATGTCAACAATTTGAATTATTTAGATTGGCGAAAAAAAAAAATTGTCCGTAGACAACACAAAGAGACAGCTATGAAGAAATTGTTTGCCTATTTAATTACCAGTTTCGTTTCGCGAATATTATGGTCATAATTAATTAATATTCAAATCTATTTTTTTTGTTAGTATCTTTTGTATGGGTAAGAATAATATTATAATTTATTTATATTTTTAGAGGGGGCACGTTTGCAAAATAAACCGAAATACTACGGTTAGTGGGAGTGAATAATGTTAGTGTATAAAATGTTCTGCTTCGTTGGTTTAATTATCATTCAACAAAAACGATTATCGACAATTACAAAATGGATTTTAAAGTGAGTTGAAATAAAAAAAAAGTTTTAAAACACACAATATTTCAATCCTTTATAATAGTATACAAAAACCGTTATGATTCTTTGATTATTTCTTTCATTTGTTTGTTTAGTTTGAAATAAGATGTCTTAATCCAGTGCCTCTTATTGGATAAAAATCATTTATCAGTGAGAGAGTGTGAATAAGACTTAACTTTTATGGTTTATTTCAGGCTATATTCTTCGCATCATTGGTGGCCGTCGCCAGCGCCGCCCCTCAATATGTGGCGCATTCCCATGCGCAAATCACCATGAACAAAGCTACCACTCATCGGGACACCGTCCACGATCCATCACAATACAGTCAAAAGGACCATCAGCCTTCCGTAGCCACAAATTCCAATCATCATTATCAATACAAAACACCAGTACATCATCAGGGTTCTCAGACGCATCAATATTCTTCCCCAGCTGTGCATTTTGCTCCAGTTGTTCAACAGGTTGCCCCTGCTGTTCATAGTGTTGCTCAATTAGTTCAACACGTTGCTCCTGTTGTTCAGCATGTCGCTCCTGCTGTCCATCACGTTGCTCCAGATTTTCAACACGTTACTACAGTTGTTCAACACGTTGCCCCAGTTGTTCAACATGTTGCTCCAGTTGTTCAGCATGTCGCTCCCGCTGTGCACGCTTCCCACTCACAATCATCGCCAGTTTCTCATAATGTTGCGACCCCAGTTCACTACGCACCAGTGGCAAAAGTAGCTTTGGCTCCAGTTGCCAAATACGTAGCCGCCCCACAATACCATCATGAAGAAGAAGAATATGGACCAGCTGAATACAGCTTCGAATATTCCGTCCATGACGAACACACCGGAGACATCAAGAGCCAGAAGGAAGAACGCCATGGAGACCAAGTGAAAGGATCTTACATGCTGATCGAACCTGATGGCAGCCGTCGTATCGTAGAATACTCCGTCGACGGGCATTCTGGTTTTAACGCTGTTGTCCACCGTGACGAAGTCAATCATCCAGTTGTCCTGAAGAAAGTGGTAGCTCCTGTTGCTGTCAAGTACGTGGCGCCAGTCCAGGCCTACCACCACTAATAGTCAAAGAAAAAGAAGAAAGAGTCATTATTCTTATGTATTATTTAGTTTAAGAGCGCATTTACTTACCTGATTATTATTTAAATAAAATTATACAAATTTATTTCTTTTTTTTTATAAACAATTATATTACCTATGTTTTCATGCAAGTGTGTCAATAATTTGTCTATATACATAGGTGTGAAACCTGGCACTTGACTTAAATCAAGGCAAGACACAGAAGAATTATAGGAATAAGGTGGTACCGCCGCATCAGGAAAACCCACCTAGAGCAAACTCATTACTATAGAATTATGGAGAAAAGATGAACACGGCTGGGACATTCGTAAGTCTAATGACAGTTAGCTATTATTACTCCCATCTAACGATTTGAGACAAGTCAACCCCGGGTAGAAATTTCAAGTAAAAAAACACTGAACCGACCGGTATTCGAACCCGGGACCTCTCTTGATCTGATATTCAAGTCTTTACCGCTAAGCTACCGAGGTCGGTTTTTTGTAATTTTTATATAATGTTCCAAGCAAAATTCATTTAATCCAATGATTAAAAAAACACAGAGTAACTGAATAATCTTTTTATCAGAATGATAATATTACGTCAAGATAATTCTTCGACCTAGGAATCATTTTCAATAAAATTTATATTATCAATAGATTAATAGTTACCTTTAAGATAGGCTGTGACATACATTAAAAATGTTCCAGTTAATTTTGTCATTATTTTTATTTTCTTCATTTCAATTTTTGGTGCAATGTTAGTGATTATTTTGTTTAAACATCTTAATATCTAGATATTTAAATATCTTAAATGATTCATAAGCAAACGAGAAATTAAATATTAGAGTCAATCATTAAATTTGCCCCATACACAAGTTTTTAACTTCACATTTTATTGTTTTTTGTAGATACGTATCTGTCCGTATTTGTATATATTTTTCATTAATAAAAAAAAAAGAAAAATTGACCCTTCTTTCAGGTGCACCTGGAGACAGAATTGTTGGAGGAGCGCCAGCTAAACCTGGAGACTTCCCGTACATGGTCTCCTTGCAAAGGGCCTCCCATACTTGTGGTGGTTCCATATTAACAAGAAAAACGATCTTGACTGCAGCTCACTGCTTGGGGTAAGAATTTAAAGAATTAAAAGTTACTTATTTATAAGGCTGATCTTCCTGTAGAACCTTTGGTTCTCAGGTGCCAATCGGAGTATTCTCGACTTGGTTTATTATAATTTTTTGGTATTTTATCAACTTTTTTACTTTAAGAAGATTTCAATTTATTCCTTCTAATTATTAGAAAACGTTTTACGTGGTCAAGTAAGAAACATTGAAATCTCTATCATAATAATATCGTTTAATATTAAGCCAAAAATTACAGAATGCAGTACATGCGATACATGGCGTTATGTCTCAAATTCTTGTGCTAAACCTATGATGACGTGTTATACGACGTTTTTATTTTCTTTTTTACTTTTGACCGGATTTTTTGTACGTCATATCCGAAGTCCGAACCTTCCGAGTGGCGACCGAGGTCCGGTAGCAGAAACCCATAGGGAGGACACAAATGCGATGGTCCGATGATATAAAGCAAGTGACCGGACACCAGTGGCACATGATGGCTGCCGACAGGGATCAATGAAAGTCGGGAAGGGAGGCCTATGTCTAAGACTGTGGAGGGATGTTCATGATATTCGAAATCTGATAGAGGTCCATTATAATAGGAAAACAAGAGGACAATCTTGACATCGCTGATTATTTTCATAAAGATTAAAGAAGTGGTATAATTTCTAGGGGCCTTACAATTTTTGAACGTTCTGCACATTAGTATAGGTTAAATTTGCTCTTTAACTCTTTTATGGTTAATATTTAGACACTACAAAATATGTGATGGTTAATCTTTACTTTCTCTTTCTATTAAGCTTGAAAAAATCCTTTGAAAGGCATAAGACTCTTCTAGGAAACTTTTCCGTTTACCTAAAGTATCGTTGGGAATAGAATCAGAGTCTCAAATTTATTGCCTGTCATTATACACAGGTTGACTTTCATTACAGATCGCCCCCTTCTGATTATTCCGTGTATGTTGGCTCCAATACGTTGAACCAGGGAGGAACAAGATATCGAGTAGCTGAATATATTAAACATCCCGAGTATGAATCGGACGGAGACACTGCTAACTTCGATGTCGGAGTGGTTTACTTGGCCACAGACCTTGAATTTTCACCTCTGGTTTCACCTATAGAACTGGAGACTGGCTATGTGGATGGTGGATATGATGTTATATTTTCTGGATGGGGTATAACTTCAGTGAGTATTTTATTTTGAATTGATCTATACTTATCTGAGTGCTATGTATAAAAGGGTACATTCAAACCAAACGAATATAAAGCAGGAGCTGGAATGGAGTATGCTTTCTTGATCGTTGATATGTGCACTAATCTGTCATCGCTCATTAATTAGTTCTTGCCTGTTATTGTTTCCATGGTGTCCAATATCAATCATTAAAAGAAAGTATGCTCTGCTTGCGTTTTCACTAAAAAAATCAGTTCGAATACATACTTTAGGCCCTGTCATTGAAATGTGATCGAACGTCCGAGCGTCGAGCGATCATACAATGTTCTCAATCCGTCCGTGTTTATCAGCTTTTCAAGGCTGTCCTCCCCTCTACGTGCTATAATATGTCCAAAGAACTTTAGTATCTATTTGTTCGAGACAGAGAGACGACAGTCGCACCGTGATGTTGATGCGTTCTTGAAGAATTGAGATGTGCGTTCTTCTTGCTGTCCAGGGGATTCTCAGCATTCTCCTCCAGCACCACATCTCGAAAGCGCCTATTCTGTCTTTGTCCCTAGCCCGCAGAGTCCATGACTCCACTCCATAAAAGAAAATTGAAAATACGAGGGAACGGACAATCTTCACCTTCAGGTGTCTGGATATGTTCCTGCCTCTCCATATTTTGTTGAGACTGGTCATCGCACATTTAGCCACGCGTATCCTTTAGACATGCTACAGATTGTTAAAATAAGGTTGGGATTCAATGAGTTTTAGAACGTCGCGTTAAGGACTCGTTACACTCAGCGCTTGGGCGAGCAATTTCGTTGCTTCTAAAATTATAAAGAAGCAGTAAAAATAATAGGTAACACTAAACTTTATTAATATTTTCAATTCTGATGTTTTGGCTTCGTGTAAAATTTGGATATCATGTATGAAAGTATGAACGACTCGCTCAGTACCTATATAGGAAACCACCAACAGTGGTGACAAAACAATCCCCAGAAAAAATGGGTTAATAGTTAATACAGATATGATTACACATAAACGTAAAAATGTAGGTAACTAAAGGTAGGTACCTGTTGTTAGGTTTTTTTTTTCAAATAGGCAGTATATTATTGAAGGATTATTTATTTCATTCATTAAATAATAAATATCAAAAACGAATAAAAATGATCTTAGTAAAATAAAATAGCTCCTTCATTTTCATCTCGATATACCTACGACTGTACCTCTATTCCGAATTTTACTAACCAACGTAAGTGAGGAACTCACGGGAATTTTGTATGGGCTGCAGAGCTTTCCGAAGTATCCTGTAGAGGCTCTGGACACGTATCCATACAAAATTTTGTTACTTCACGCCAACGTCAATATCACGGAAACTGAGAACAGGGGTAGATACTGTTTAGGTGGTAAGTTTTTAATTTTACTCTAAAACTCTAGGTACAATGTTTTTTTCCACTAAGCCATTATATATTTTGTTGCAGTACCCAGGATCTGTACCCAACGAACTCCAGTTCATCGACCTGGTTACGATAAATCAAACAGAATGTATAGAAAGATTCTCTGGAAAATATCCTGTTGATCCAGATCAAATTTGCACCTGGACTAAGGCAGGAGAAGGAATCTGTTTCGTAAGTTGTCAAGATTACTTCGTAACATATACAATTCCAACTATCCCTTTCGATTCCAGGACAGTCCGTGAGCATGATTAAGATTTTCACGGTGGCAATAATTCTCGATAGTGTCTTAACATTTTTTCATTAGCATCCAAAAAATTTTTTCATTTTTCGAATCTTTTTGAGACATATTGAACTGACATGCATTTGACGCTCATTTTATAGCAATACTTGTTATTTTATTTAGATCAACATAGATGATTTTTTTTTCGATTTCAGGGTGATTCTGGCAGTCCATTAGTGCGCCTTGGCAAGCAGATTGGTGTCGCTTCATGGGTAGAGCCGTGTGCAGTGGGATTCCCAGATGTGTACGCGAGAATAGGGTTCATGGCTGATTGGATCAAATCTGTCACAATTTAATAATCAACTAATGATTTTCAAATGAATGCTTAGAGCTTTATCTAAGATGACACTCAAATTAACTATGAAAATTAGAAAAACATTACCTTATGACAAGAATACTTTTATTAAACGTAAAGAAATCCTAATGCGCAAATTGGATTTTTTTTCTTGATAATTATTATAACATAAATTCTCGACTGTTGTTGTTTCTTTTAATAAATCTCACTCAAACATTTGAAAATATTGTACAGCTTATCGCTTTCCCCAGGATTCTCCACTATTCACCTGCCACGAATTCTTATTTCTATCAAAACTGAATGAATTAGGCAAGAATAATAATGTCACTCTCTTCTGGGTCCCGGGACATGTCGGGGTGAAGGGTAACGAACAAGCAGATAGGCTAGCGAAAAGAGGTGCACCAACACACCTAGTTGGACCAGAACCGCTTTGCGGTCTAAGTAACAGATTATTCCAAGAAGAGATAAGAAGGAAGGGAAGGGAAGAAAGAGAAGAACAGTAGAACAACCTTCCCGGAATTAGACAATCCAAGGATCTTCTTGGTGGGTTTGACTTCAGAAGAACCCAAAATATGTTTAAGCCTAAGTAAAATAGGTATTAAAATCTTAACAGGCTTTTTAACGGGTCACTGCAGACACTTAGGGAACACATGAGGATGCTGGGACTCGAAGATGATCGAACCTGAAGATTCTGTAAAGAAGGGGAGGAAACGCCTCACCACCTACTTACAGACTGCGATGCAGTAGTTTATGCGAGAGCAAGAAGTTTTGGTAAACACAGGATAGAGGTGGAGGACCTCACCACCTTGAATCCCCTCCTAATGCTGGACTGAGGAAAAAAAAATAACGAATTATTTGAACACCTTAATGGCTAGCGTTGTTACTGCAAAGTGATAACGATTATCTAGCCTTTAAAAAAGCTGTAGAAGACGGTCCTCCGTATAGCTGTCCAAATTTGAAAAATATGTCATTCAAAATCGAACGCTAATAAGGTATTACTATTCTAATGATTGCACCAAATGGTTGATAGCCTGACGTTTACGACGCCGAATATCGTACTGGAGGTCGTGGTTTCGAATCCAGATGCCGATCATCCCTCCTCTTTCACGACACAAGCTTTCTGTGAAGGAGTTAAAGTGTATTTATGGTCACTTTGAGTGAGCAACAATTCGTTGAAATTAAAAAACGTTTCGATGAATTAAATGTAGGAATACAGGTTACAAGATCAAAAGAGTTCATTCCGATATTTTCATTTATTTACAAACTTAGAGAACTAAAAAAAATAAATACATAAATTACATGCATATTGTATAAATAAATAAAATAATGTAGGGAAAAGCCAGGGTCTTTAGTTCAGAGAGTCAGTCTTAATGATGGTAATATGAGTGAGATGGGGCGGCATGTTGGTATGTGGTGTAAGCTGGGGCGGCATGTTGGTATGAGTGGTAAGCTGGGGCGGCATGTTGGTATGAGTGATAAGCTGGGACGGCAGCAACGGCAACTGGGGCTACGAGCTTCTTGATGATTGGTTGAACGGCAACTGGGTGTTTGGCTTCTTCACGGTGGACAACAGCGTTGAATCCAGAGTGTTTGTCAGCGGAGTATTCCACAGTACGACGGCTACCGTCGGGTTCAACGAGGGAGTAAGATCCATGGACTTGGTCTCCATGACGTTCTTCCTTCTGGCTCTTGATATCTCCGGTGTGTTCGTCATGGACGGAATATTCGAAGTTGTATTCGGCTGGTCCGTATTCTTCTTCGTGGTGGTATTGTGGGGCAGCATAGGCGAGCTTGGCAACTGGTGCAGCATAGTGTACTTGAGCAGGGGCGGCATAGTGGGCAACTGGAGCGGCATAAGCTAACTTAGCAACTGGAGCATAGTGAGCTGGAGCTGAGTGGTGGTGGGAGATTGAGGAAGAAGAGTGTGATTGAGCTGCTGGAGCAGCGTAGTGGGCCACTGGAGCAAGGAGTCCAGCTTGGGCCACAGCCAAGAAGCAAGCGAAGGCAAGAACCTGGAAAATAATAGATATTGTTAGTTTGAATATACTCCGTCACAAGAAATGTATATTTAAGGCACCCTTACGATAAGAATGCAATGGTCTGTGATCGAAAAAAGGTCCGTGTTTTTTCAAATAATTAATTTATTTTCTGGAATAACTATTTGTTTTTTTTTCTATTTCAGATAACAAAATAATGAAATTTGTTATTTACTATCGCGCTTGTTTTATGAAAATCAATGGAGAGAGAAGTTACTGATTGAAAAAAAAAACACAGATCCGCCTTATTATTTTACTTTGACATCAAATTTTGTCTTTTTTGTTCCGAATGCTTTTTTGTATGAAGTACACAATAATTCACTGGCACTATCTGAATATAAATTAACGCACATGGATTAAAAAAATATTTTATTCACACTTGGCACAAATTGAATCAACCACAATAATGAAATGGAACTTACTTTGAATGCCATTATTGTTGATGACAATTTGATTGTAGTTCGAAATAAACTATGCTGTCTCCAAATTTTGTTCATACTTTTATATCGAACGTTGACGCCAGCCCCTCCAAAGAGTTTTTTCTTACATTAAAATAATCCTATTAATTACTCGCATAGGTAGGAACCATGGTCTCAGTCAACGTATTGCATTATCGATGTAAGTATCTAGTAACACAACATACCAATTCGTATATATTTTATATAGGCAATCGTTAAAAATTGTCCAACATTGTTGTAAAATAACCGAATACCTTTTTTTATTTTAAAACACACTGACACAGGTACCAGCCGATGTATAAAATCCGGAGCGGGGAAGAATCCAATAATTTAAACATCGGAAGAATCTGTTCAGCTTATCTCGAGATATAAATGTTTGCACTAACCCGACTTTCTTTTATTATAGACTAGCTTTCCCGACAAACGTTGTCCTGTGATCTAACTATGAATATTGAATTCGAATTTAAAAGTATGATAAAAACATAGACTTTTATATTATTATTATTCTTAGGCAACCCATCCTGAAAGAATGATTTGTGGCTTTTATATTATATACCTTGACAGCGTAGAAGCCGTGGAAAGTGTGTCGATTTGCGCGGCACTTTTTTGTTAGCTGGTTGGCAAGACATTGGTTTCTGCTATATGTTTTCTTGGTGGTTCCTCGTGTTTCGTTATAAAATCTTAATTTATTTATACCATGTTTTATACTGTTTAATGGATGTATTATTTATAATATTGAGGGATTGTCTAGTGTTTTGTGTTAGTTGTAATCCGGTTTTACTTTTTATTTTAAGTTTTGTGTAGTTTTAAAACATTGTCTATTATAGTTTCTAATTTTAATATTAAGCTATTTTTAAGTTAGTCACAGCTGTTTTGGTAATATTTTTTTTATTGTTAACATTCGTGGTTTAACTATTATTTACATTATTATTATAGTTAAAAGACTTTCTAGAGGTATATTATGTACCTACCTCAAATACCTAGTATAGTGTATGTGATCAGAGACGCATATCTTAAAATTTTCGATAACTACTGACATATTTTGGTTAGAAGTACTTCTTGATCTGGATCAAGGGTGGATCCAGGGGGGTCAGGTAGGTCATGACCCCCCCCCCCATCTGGGTTAGGTTCAGGTCTTATATCTTTAATTACAGTACTAAAATTTAATAATAAAATAGCTACTTTCCTATTATACTTATATTTTTTCAGGAGGAAAAGTGTTGTTTCAAGATGCCAAATTGTGTAAATGACCTTTTTTAAGGAAAGGTGTAGTTTCCATATACCAAATTTGGGAAATAGCCTTTTTTACTATGTGACCCCCCCCCCTCCCTGGTATTTTATAAGATATAAATTTAATTAATTCATAGCATTTAATGTTGTTTAACGGTTTCTTGGTGAATCACAACATAATATGAGTTTCTTTTATTAATATAACTCAACTATTAATTATTACAATGCACATTAATAAAATATTAAACAAAGCAAATTATTACCTGAAAAATAGAAACATTCTATTCTGGAGGGTTTATTTTATTAGTTTGAGTACCTACACGAACCAAACCTATCAACAATGTTGTAAAAACCACCTCATAAATATAGGAAAAATAAAAATTGTGCTAGTATTTAATATTACTAGACATTTCAGTTGCTTTCTTAATCAATTCATATTGATGTTTTCAATTTTTACATCTTTTTTCGTTGAATAAATGCGAAAAATACACAGCATACTCCGCATTTCCAATACAAATTGCAATATTCTTGCCTACCAACTGTGCGAAAGAGACAATTCAAGATTGCCTCACTTCGCCGCTATGAATTGATATCAAGGTACTCTGTCTAGGTGTATGTATAAAAGTCTATGGATAAAAATGATTTTTAACTAATGTCATTCCGACTGATGCGTCTGTTTTAAACCACCTATTTTCCATCCGAATTCTGACAATCGCACAATCAAACAACTGACAGTTTGTGTCAAACGACAATTTGATTTCAAAATTAGATTTATTCAGTTTACGCGTTCAATTAATATTTATAAAAAATATGCGCTTCAATGTTAACACATTAGAAAAAAGCTTGAAAAAAATCCATCAATAATCTGCTTTCCAATATTTATAATGTCAATAGTTGTCAGGTAAATCAAAAGGTTATGATAGCAAATAATGCCGTTTACATGTAGAAAACGACTACACTGACTGGTTTGGAGTTACAACGGAGGGAGACAGGGTTGCGTACTTGCACCCTGCCTGTTTGTGATAATAATGGACTACAATCTTCACCTTGTTGTGCCCCACGAACGTGGCTTAAACTTAACTGAGAACCTCACGTTCAGCGACCTGGAGTTTGCCGACGATGTGCTCATCCTTGAGAGGGACGTCCCACTTGTGGCGAAAGTTCTGGAAAGAAAAAGAGACTACTCAGAATCCATAGGTCTAAAAATAAACATTAAAAATACCAAAGATATGCTCAATGAATTCTGCAGAAACCAGGCAAGCCTGCAACTGGGAGGTGACTCTATAGAGAGCGTCGACCACTTCAAATATCTGGGAGTGCACTTAACACCAGATGGTAGTAGCAAAAAAGAGCTCTCTATAAGAAAAGCCCAAGCCAATTCTTCATTCAATGGCATGAAAAAGATTTGGAGGTCCAACAATTTCTCCACCAAAACCAAATGTCGCCTATTGAACGCATGTATTATGCCAGTTCTGTAACACGGCTGCGATTCCTGGCATTTGACAAAGACTTAGCAAAGGAAACTTCTCAGCGTTGAAAACAGATTCCTGCGTCAAATTCTGGGAATCAGGTGGTATGATTTTGTAACCAATGACTCTGTCCGAGAATGAACATTACAGCCCTTCGTTACTTCAGTCATCCTAAATCGCAGACTGAGTTGGCTCGGGCACGTTCTCCGTATGTCCCCCGAAAGCGTAGGCCAAGTTTGGTGCAGTGCCCTTGTTTGTCTTTGTTAATTATTGATTCTTTTGACGTGAGCGTGAATGGGCCATTTAAAATAATAATTAGTGCCTTAATTTTGTCATGTTATGAATTTACATTTGAATTCCATGTTTTGTCTTGTCTATTTTGTTTTATTTTATATATTTTGACGTGAGCATGAATGGGACCTTTACACCCAGGCATGACTCAAATAGGATAGATTAGTTCCATAAGGATGAATTACAATATAGGAATACAGGTTACAAGATGAAAAGAGTTCATTCGGATATTTTCATTTATTTACAAACTTAGAGAACTAAAAGAAATAAATACATAAATTACATGCATATATAAATAAATAAAATAATGTAGGGAAAAGCCAGGGTCTTTAGTTCAGAGAGTCAGTCTTAATGATGGTAATATGAGTGAGATGGGGCGGCATGTTGGTATGTGGTGTAAGCTGGGGCGGCATGTTGGTATGAGTGGTAAGCTGGGGCGGCATGTTGGTATGAGTGATAAGCTGGGACGGCAGCAACGGCAACTGGGGCTACGAGCTTCTTGATGATTGGTTGAACGGCAACTGGGTGTTTGGCTTCTTCACGGTGGACAACAGCGTTGAATCCAGAGTGTTTGTCAGCGGAGTATTCCACAGTACGACGGCTACCGTCGGGTTCAACGAGGGAGTAAGATCCATGGACTTGTTCTCCGTGACGTTCTTCCTTCTGGCTCTTGATGTCTCCGGTGTGTTCGTCATGGACGGAATATTCGAAGTTGTATTCGGCTGGTCCGTATTCTTCTTCGTGGTGGTATTGTGGGGCAGCATAGGCGAGCTTGGCAACTGGAGCAGCATAGTGTACTTGAGCAGGGGCGGCATAGTGGGCAACTGGAGCGGCATAAGCTAACTTAGCAACTGGAGCATAGTGAGCTGGAGCTGAGTGGTGGTGGGAGATTGAGGAAGAAGAGTGTGATTGAGCTGCTGGAGCGGCGTAGTGGGCCACTGGAGCAAGGAGTCCAGCTTGGGCCACAGCCAAGAAGCAAGCGAAGGCAAGAACCTGGAAAATAATAGATATTGTTAGTTTGAATATACTCCGTCGCAAGAAATGTATTTTTAAGGCACCCTTACGATTAGAATACAATGGTCTGTGATCGAAAAAAGGTCCGCGTTTTTTCAAATAATTACTTTATTTTCTGGAATACCTATTTTATTTTTTGTTTACTATTTCAGATAATAAAATAATGAAGTTTGTTATTTACTATCGCGCTTGTCTTATGAAAATTAATGGAGAGAGAAGGAAATGACTGAAAAAAAAAACTTAAATCCGCCTTATTATTTTACTTTGACATCAAATTTTGTCTTTTTTGTTCCGAATGCTTTTTTGTATGAAGTACGCAATAATTCACTGGCACTATCTGAATATAAATTAACGCACATGGATTAAAAAAATCTTTTATTCACACTTGGCACAAATTGAATCAACCACAATGATGAAATGGAACTTACTTTGAATGCCATTATTGTTGATGACAATTTGATTGTAGTTCGAAATAAACTATGCTGTCTCCAAATTTTGTTAATACTTTTATATCGAACGTTGACGCCAGCCCCTCCAAAAAATGTTTTTCCTTACATTAAAATAATATTATTAATTACTCGCATAGGTAGGAACCATGGTCTCAGTCAACGTATTGCATTATCGATGTAAGTAAGTAGTAACACAACATACCAATTCGTATATATTTTATATAGGCAATCGTTAAAAATTGTGGACCTTATCCAACGGTGTTGTAAAATTACCGAATACCTTTTTTTATTTTAAAATACACCGACACAGGTACCAGCCGATGTATAAAATCCGGAGCGGGGAAGAATCCAATACTTTAAACATCGGAAGAATCTGTTCAGCTTATCTCGAGATATAAATGTTATGCGCACAATTTTATTGATTTTTCTATGAAAATGATCTAAAACGCCCGAAACGGTGCGGGTGCAGTCTAGACAATCTTCTTCTTCTTCTTATGGTCGCTCACAATCTGACCTCCAGAGACCGAAGCCATTGGATCGCGTCATCCGTCAGTGCGTGCAAGTCCTGTAGTCCTTCTTCAAATGCGTATATGGGGCACTCGTTAATCAGATGGTCGATTGTTTGTGTAATCCCACATGCGCATGCTGGTGAGTCCATCCATCCCCATTTATGTAAGTTGGAAGCGGTCTAGACAATAATTTTGTTGAATACACGTTCAATATCTGTTGCAAACCTCACATTTGTATGAGTGCTATTTCAATGTTAGTATGTGTAACATTAGGGCTTACGACCTTCATCAATCATGATGGCTGGTTTAGTTGTGATCACCTTTACGTATACAACGTTCACCATTTTGTAGTCTAAAAAGTTGATAGCATGCGCTAATATTGTTAAAATAATTTTGTTGTTAGATTTTTTTCAAAGATGGCGTCGCATAAAATTCGTTTTTACTAACTTTAATATTAGCTTTTATATTATTTCTTATCTATTTTTCAACTTTTTATTAGTTATTCTGTTATCCAAAGCGGAGAAGAATCCAATAAATCACATATCGGAAGAATCTGTTGAGCCGATCTCGAGTTATAAGTGTCGCACTAACCCGACATTAATTTATATCAGAGATGTAGAAGTGTTATGAGCAGTTCCATAATAACTTCGATAAATAGTCACAGAACTAATCAAAGTTAGCAAATGAACATCTACATAAGCAAACTGGATGTTAGCTCTTTCATTTTCATCTCAATATATTATGTACGTCTGTTTCGGTTTCATATTTCTACAGCGGGACTCAAAAAATGATTTCTCTTTCTTTCTCTCTCACTAACTAACTAAGCCATTATGTTGCAGTATCCAGGATCTGTAACCAAAGAAACTCCAGTTCATCGACCTAGTTACGTTAAATCAAACAGAATGTATAGAAAGATTTTCTGGAAAATATCCCGTTGATCCAGATCAAATTTGCACCTGGACTAAGGCAGGAGAAGGAATCTGTTTCGTAAGTTGTCAAGTTTACTTCGTATAACTTATATAATTCCAACTATCCCTTTTTGTGACCCCACTAAGGGACGAAAGGAGGCAACAAGAGCTCTCAACTGCACTCAATCTCGCATAGTTTCTATGACTTCCTACCACACCATATCCAGATCACTCAGTTCTGCCTCGAATGAACGGAACGGAGTTTGAGAATGTCATCGAGATCATGTTGGGAGGAATAATAGCATTGTGCTCCGCCAACTGTCCTTTGGTATCCTTTACACATGTTCCAATCATTACCACCTCCTCTCAATGGTGGAAGTAATGGGCCCACGTTGCTGATCAAACCGATTCATAATGCTCTCACAATTTCCATCAGATGTTTAAACAATAAAATTAATGATGTCTGCCTAGAAGCTTATATTTTGCCTACATACAACTATTATGACGGAATATACATCGGGTTAGTTTGCCCAGTGGAGAGCATCTTTGCTTGAGACAGTCCGTAAGCATGTTTAAGATTCTCACGATGGCAATTCTCGATAGAAGGTATCTAAACATTTTTTCATAAGCATCCAATATTTTTTTCATTTTTCGAATCTTCTTGAGACATATTGAATTGACATACATTTGAGCCTCATTTTATAGCAATACTTGTTACTTTTCTGAGATCAACCTTTTTCGGTTTCAGGGTGAATCTGGCAGTCCATTAGTGCGCCTTGGCAAGCAGATTGGTGTCGCTTCATGGGTAGAGCCGTGTGCAGTGGGATTCCCAGATGTGTACGCGAGAATAGGGTTCATGGCTGATTGGATCAAATCTGTCACAGTTTAATAATCAACTAATGATTTCCAAATGAATGCTTACAGCTTTATCTTAGATGATACTCAAATTAACTATGAAAATTAAAATAACATTACCTGATGACAAGAATACTTTTATCAAAGCGCAAAGAACTCTTTATGCGCAAATTGGATTTTTTTTCTTGATAATTATTATACTATAAATTCTCGACTGTCGTTGTTTTTAATAAATATGTACTCACTGAAACTATTGAAAATATTGTACAGCTTATCGCTTTATCGTATTCACCAGGATTCTCCACTATTCACCTGCCACGAATTCTTACGAAGCAGTTTTCCCGGACTACATCATACATCAATCTACAACAACTATTTAAGAAAATTGAATTACCTGATAAGTGTTGGATTTTAAATTGCATGTTTTCAAATTATATCCTTTATGGACTCACGACTATCTTCAAAATTCGAATCCTTATTAACAAAGAATTTGAACACCTGGCGAGCGTTGTTACTGCAAAGTGATAACGCTTATCCAGCCTTTAAAAAAGCTGTAGAAGAAGGTCCTCCGTATAACTAGATGTCAAAATTTGAAAAATATGCCATTCAAAATCGAACACTAATTATTATTAGTCTAATGATTGCATCTTCGTACTGGAGGTCGTGGTTACGATTCCAGGTGCCGATCATCTTTCTCTTTCACGACACAAGCTTTATGTAGCTTACTGTGAAATAATCAAAGTGTATATTATGTGGTCACTTTGAGTGAGCAACAATTCGTTGAAATTAAAAATAGTTCCATAAGGATGAATAACGATGTAGGAATACAGGTTGCAAGATCAAAATAATTAATTCGGATATTTTAATTTATTTACAAACTTAGAGAACTAAAAAAAATAAATACATAAATTACATGCGTATTGTATAAATAAATAAAATAATGTAGGGAAAAGCCAAGGTCTTTAGTTCAGAGAGTCAGTCTTAATGATGGTAATATGAGTGAGATGGGGCGGCATGTTGGTATGTGGTGTAAGCTGGGGCGGCATGTTGGTATGAGTGGTAAGCTGGGGCGGCATGTTGGTATGAGTGATAAGCTGGGACGGCAGCAACGGCAACTGGGGCTACGAGCTTCTTGATGATTGGTTGAACGGCAACTGGGTGTTTGGCTTCTTCACGGTGGACAACAGCGTTGAATCCAGAGTGTTTGTCAGCGGAGTATTCTACAGTACGACGGCTACCGTCGGGTTCAACGAGGGAGTAAGATCCATGGACTTGGTCTCCGTGACGTTCTTCCTTCTGGCTCTTGATGTCTCCGGTGTGTTCATCATGGACGGAATATTCGAAGTTGTATTCGGCTGGTCCGTATTCTTCTTCGTGGTGGTATTGTGGGGCAGCATAGGCGAGCTTGGCAACTGGAGCAGCATAGTGTACTTGAGCAGGGGCGGCATAGTGGGCAACTGGAGCGGCATAAGCTAACTTAGCAACTGGAGCATAGTGAGCTGGAGCTGAGTGGTGGTGGGAGATTGAGGAAGAAGAGTGTGATTGAGCTGCTGGAGCGGCGTAGTGGGCCACTGGAGCAAGGAGTCCAGCTTGGGCCACAGCCAAGAAGCAAGCGAAGGCAAGAACCTGGAAAATAATATAGATATTGTTAGTTTGAATATACTCGAGGTACCCTTACGATTAGAATGCAATGGTCTGTGATCGAAAAAAGGTCCGCGTTTTTTCAAATAATTACTTTATTTTCTGGAATACCTATTTTATTTTTTGTTTACTATTTCAGATAATAAAATAATGAAGTTTGTTATTTACTATCGCGCTTGTCTTATGAAAATTAATGGAGAGAGAAGGAAATGACTGAAAAAAAAACTTAAATCCGCCTTATTATTTTACTTTGACATCAAATTTTGTCTTTTTTGTTCCGAATGCTTTTTTGTATGAAGTACGCAATAATTCACTGGCACTATCTGAATATAAATTAACGCACATGGATTAAAAAAATCTTTTATTCACACTTGGCACAAATTGAATCAACCACAATGATGAAATGGAACTTACTTTGAATGCCATTATTGTTGATGACAATTTGATTGTAGTTCGAAATAAACTATGCTGTCTCCAAATTTTGTTAATACTTTTATATCGAACGTTGACGCCAGCCCCTCCAAAAAATGTTTTTCCTTACATTAAAATAATATTATTAATTACTCGCATAGGTAGGAACCATGGTCTCAGTCAACGTATTGCATTATCGATGTAAGTACGTAGTAACACAATGTACCAATTCGTATATATTTTATTTAGGCAATCGTTAAAAATTGTAGCACTTATCCATCAGTTATAAAATTACCGAATACCTTTTTTTATTTTATTTTAAAACACACAACTACAAGCCGATGTATAAAATCTATTCAGAATAAAAAGTAACGCTCCAGTTAGACAAGTTTTTAATTAATACATACTTAACAACTTATGACTAATAATAATTATTCATTGCTTGTGTTTGATTTTTAAATGGAACAAACCATTTCGGGCTGACGACCATCTTCTACTGTTATTTCGAAGGCTTGGTCAGTGTGGTCATTTAATCAATGAGACACTTATAGAGCAATCAGTTGGAAATTATTGAGAAGAAATAACGCAACCAAATTTAATTTCATTAATTTTAGTTTTTAGTCAGTTATTAAAATTTTTAGTCAATATTTGTCTTTAATTTATTGATTGACAATAGATTTAAGTGGGACATACATGTAAATATTATTTGTAAAAGGTTAAGATCCATTGCTGCTATGTTTTATAGCATAAGATATTTTGTGCCTAGGTCCACACTTATTACTTACTGTATACAAGTCTTTGGCTGAATCTTTGATTAGATATGGTATTAGTAGCTGGGGTAATTGCACTAATACTAATTTGAAAAGGGTAATGTTCGCACAGAAATCGATTTTGAGACTAGTAGTGGGGGAACAGGTTTGCAACGCGGCGCATAATAATATTTCGTTATATTTTAAAAAATTGAATGTGTTATCAGCTAAAGGCTTTTTCTGGCAGAGAATGGTCCTTGACCAGTTTTCAAAAACCGAATATAAAGATAAACCGCGACATATGCACCACACTAGATTTAAGTTTAATGACGGGTATGTGGTCCCCAAATTTAATAATAAGTACGGTAAAAGAACATTAGAGTATAACGTGCCAAAGATACTTAATATGATGCCGGCATCTATTAAGGAGTGCAAAAGTAAAAATATTGCAAAAAGGTTAGTCAAGGAATGGTTAATAAAGTGTGGGTTTTTGTATAATTAGTTTTTAAACTAAAAACTGAATATTTAATTTTAGGTTATTTTAATGTAGTATATTATTATTGAGTTTATATTTTAAAATGAACATAGAAAGAGAACACGCCGACAAATCTTATAAGATTTGTCGTGACTCAATTTGTTATATTTGTAAATATTTATTTGTTTTATAAATAAAAAAAAAAAAAAAAAAAAAAAAAAATAAAGTTTAACAAGAAAAAAGTAAAAGAAGCAGATATTTAGTCATGGTTTGGGATTTTTTCTCAACGAAGGATTCAAGTCTGGTTCATGTATCGATGACAATAAAAAAATCTCTCATCCTTCCATATTCGGGGGTTTTAATGGTGTTCGACAACCTTCTGTGTTCCATATTGGAGTTTTATGGAACTCAGATGGACGATGTCCACGCAAAAGGGTTCCTCTACTAACTTCATCCCACGTTTGACTGTGGATTGATTTATCGACTTATAAAATACCTAATAATAAATAAAATTGATAAAATAAGTCACTGTCATCAATGACGGGTCATTTCGTAAAAAGAATGTGTCCGTGTGCATTACATTTTTATTATTTACAATCTGAAATAAATTTAACTACATGTTATAAATTGATAGATATTTCATAATTATTACACATCATATTTCGGTGCACTACAGACAGGGCCGTCAGCCAGTTTATATTTTTGCGGTTATACACAACTAGCTTTCCCGACAGATGTTGTCCTGTAGTCCTAACCAGAGGCGGCCTGTTCATATGTGCACTGCGCCCCCAGAAACAAACATACATAATTAATCCGATGAAGTAGGTAACTAATAAAATAATAATGTTAAAATATTTCTAAAACATCCATATTTCATTCGTATTCAAAGCTCAGGCGGGAACAACGTGAGAATATAATATGCGCGCGCGCACACATTCTACCTCATGAAGTACCGAAACGAATGTGACCGATAATTTTGTTGAATTTGTATGAAAATGTTCTAAAACGTTAAAAACGGTGCGGTGGAGTAAGTGGGATGGGCTTCTGTAAGAGCGGCAATCACGTATGCGAGAATGAGAGGGAACTCCCCGCGATGGAGATGGCGCGTTGCAGGTGATACATTCCATACCATTAAATATTATATTTTATATCATTTCTTACCTATTTTTTCAACGTTTTATTAATTATTCTGTTATCCAGAACGGAGAAGAATCCAATAAATCAAACGTTGAAAGAATCTGTTCAGCCGATCTGGAGTTATAAGTGTTCGCACTAACCCGACTATAATTTATATTACAGATTTAATAATATTTTTAAGATTAATAATTAAGTTTAAGTTAAAATCTTTTTTTGAGTTAAACTTGGCCGCTGCACGCCACACTCCTTGTTGAAAGACAATCCTGCAACTAAAAAAACAAGTTACAAAATTACCATGAAATAAAGGTCTCGGGTGACAAGGAAACGTTTCTATGGCATGTGAGACCAGATAGGACGTGACAAAACTATAGCAAGGTTTAAAAGAGGAGAACCCGTGTTGCCTCCCTATACTCCTAAGAAGGGCCTTAAATGATAGAATATGAAGAAGAGCTGAGGGATTTGTATAAGGTGTAACGTAACATAATCATTCATAGCGTAACCAATGCAACGTTGCATGTTCGGATGTGTACCTACTGGCCCTAAGAAGGTCATTGAAGCCGCGCAAGTGGAGGAGGGCTCTAGTTGCCTCTCTACCCCTAAATGGATCTTAAAGGGGGTATGTTGTGTTTTCTTGTTATTTATACTGCATCAGAGTTAGGAAAAGTCATATTGCCATTTTTATCATTTCCAATGATGTATTTTTTTTCAAGGATAATTTTCTGTCTAAAAGTCAGTTTCGCATAAAATGTATTTTTTATCAATAAAACAAAATAGTCAGTAAAAGAGTAAATGCGGGTCAAACGGCTTGCGTGATCTCAATTTTGAAAAATGCACAAAAAAATTTAGACTTAGACTTATATTAAAAACTACCTACTCAATAAAAAATGTTAAGATTATAAAAAAATGTTTCTAAGACCCTACCTACATACATAATACATACAGGTAGGTGAGGTGCCTGCATAATGTGAGTTACTAAGTAGGCATAATTAATATGTACCTACCTATTTTAATAAAATTATTAGGTGCGTGTGTGATTTTAAACAAAAATATTATGCGAGTAGTGAAATGGGCAAGCTACTGTACTGTTCACATATATTTTGGAAGCGGGTGTTTAGAAAATTACTTACTAAGTAAACCATATTTTCGTGTAAGTTTTTTTTCTTCTTTTTGGCATATTTCGTGTTAGCATTTCAATAAACTTTATGCGGAAAAAATATTCTTTAGAAAATCTCGTACGTATTAACATTATGATGTTACACATCTTTTGTACAAATACAAAAAAAAAACCAACAACATGCAATTGCGATTTGATTTGTGATGTTTTATGTAGAAGAAGGCTGGACCCTCAAAATCTCAAAAGTTAAACTAGGTATGATAAAATATTTCTCATGATAAAATCCTGGGGATGATGCGAAAAAAGAGAGCGCGTAATGATTAATGTCAACACATGTACGGTCACGACATGTTCTGGCATGGGAAAAATATGAGGAAGAATGAGATATGGGGCGAAAGAGTCTTCTGACTCGAGAATCTCTCAGTGGCTTGGAATATCAAATGTGGCGTCTTTAATCAATAACTAGTTCAAGCAAGTGAGGTTTTCGCAGTGATAGTGGCCAAAACCTGCAAGGGGAGGCATATTATGAAGAAGAAGACTAAGCGCACGCTGAAATAATTTCATCATTCACTTCCGGAAGGTAGCTAAACTACAAAATTTGCTGCCAATATCATAATAATACTTATCTTTTATTATATCTTCGGTACTCGATTTTCATTCCCTGTTGGATATAGATCTCGCCCCTTATCTTGTTTTAAGGGATTGTGGTATATCATACTACCACGTAGCTCAGGTGTATGCTATGGGTTTGCTTCAGGCTTTCCTTCATAAATGGGAATTCCCATAAAGATAATAAGTATAACTTTCCTACTAGCTTATTTATAAAGCAGTTAAATATTGTTTCCACTTTTTATAATATTTTTGGCAAAGGATTGTCCTTGACCAGTTTTTGAAAGATGAATATAAGACAAGACCGCGACACGCTCATAATACTAGATTTAAATTAAATGAAGGATATATAGTACCAAAATATAATAATAAATACGGTAAGAGAACTTTAGAATATAATGTGCCTAAATATGCTTAATATGATGCCGACATCTATTAAGAAATGTGGTAGTAAAAGTGCAACAAAAAGACTTGTCAAGGAATGGCTCTTGAAATGTGGATTTGTTTATAATTGAAAAATCTGTAAATAATTATGAATAATATTATGTTTGCTGCTGTTGGTTAGGTTTTAAGTTACTATTTCTTATTATTGTTTTTATTTCTGTAGAAGAACGCGCCGACAAATCCATTTGTATGGATTTGGCGCGACTTCATTATTGTACCTTAACTTTGTAATAATTAGTTTTAAATCTAATAAATAAAAAAAAAACTGATGTTAAATAAAATAGTTGTAATGTGAATTGATACAGATGCTAAATCAATTTGTTTGATCTGTAAACTTTATTCAATTATTATTGAATTAAAAAAAGTGTTAAATTCACATTCCAATTTACAAGTATGCCAATTAATCAGTCCAAAGGGTTTTGTATTATTTGAGGTCGGCTTCTGGCATTAGACCCCTGGTTAATGGAATCAAAATTATTACAAATAAGCTACTATACTAATACTAAAGTATAAATAACCCCATTCAAGGAAACGCTCGAATTACCAGTCACCCAGTATAACAGCATATAGAACAATCAAATGGTCGATAATGCAGTTTACAATATTCAAAAGAAGGCTTTTGCGACTCCTATGCAAGCGATTTCGAAAGAATCAGTGAGAAAAATATATAATTTTGTGATCACCCATTATCTGTTGACAAATATATAATTTATGATCATATTATCGAGAGTCAAAATAAAACGGACGATTATGTAACTAGTTGTACCGTACCAGCTCTATTTACATAAAATATTTATACGGTGCGACCAAAATTATATCGAACTCCCTTCTGATCTCATTCATACTGTTATATAAAATTAAAATGTGTTTATGACGAACTTCAAACCACTGATCGGCAATAAATAATTTAAAAACGTTAACGAGGGAAAAAAAATACAAACTTTCAGTGTTATTAATAAAAACACCTTATTACTGGTAAAAACCATAGAATCACTAAACCTGGTATAATCTCTAAAACCGTGGTATAACGTGGATGTTATTAGCTTATTCCATGGTTTATACCATAGATCTGTGGTATACCTGGATTATTAATCATTTTTCTGAGACCATGCTTGTATAATACCATTGTATAACTTTACTTATACCAAGATTTTTAATAACAATGTCAAAGTATAAATTTAAATAATAGAAATTTATTTATTGTAACTTACCATTTGATACTATTATTATTTTTTTTAACTATACTTACTTAGGTACTTTTCATATGTTCAAATTGTAGCAGGATCCCAGATAGAAATTTCAAATGATAAACTAGTGTTACCTACTTCCGGGAATCGAACCCGGGTCCTCTTACTAAGAAATTAGACTACCAAGGCATAAGCTAGATGGAACTTAAGAATCACAAAACAGACAGTACAAACATTGCAAATGGATGTACCTATTTTTTTTCAATAAATTCTACGAAACAGCTAAATAGGTACTCACAGCTAAACAAGAAACGGGAAACAACGGTATAGCCAAGATGGCGGCTGACGGTATCCCAAAAGGCAGAAGACTGCCAGGCAGACAGCTTAAGAGGTGGCAAGACACCTGGCAGTCGGTGATCGCGAAAACATTGACTGAACAAAACAGATCGCAAGATCTAGAAGAAGAAGAACAATAAGTGTTAAGACATCAACCGGCGCATTAGTGAATACTCTTATATGCCGGCTGATGGAAGAAAATCGAAAATAAATGAAAGAAAGGCAAAGACGCGGTGTCAGCTGGTATAGTTTAAAACCAGTCCAAACGTGTGGAGTCTACCGCATATGTCCAACTAGGTCGAGGTCGGCGAAAAGTGGACCCGTTCTTAGGTAGGTACTACTTGCACCACTACTCTCTGTGTACTCACCCAAAGCCTTCACTTGCATTTATTTGGTATCTTATTTGTAAGGAATAACCTCTTTCTCCATCTGATACACCTGTTACTACATAACTATTTCGAAACGCCTTAAAAATGCTGAACCCATGCACTGTGGATATTATTTAATCCAAATACCATTTTAATCGCCCACAATATAAAAAAATACTACTTTATTAAATTCAGTCGACCTGGAGGTCTTTTATTTTGTACAAGCTTTCCCGACAGACGTTGTCCTATGAATTCGAATTTGTAAAATGATGAATTAATAACCTTTTAACCAATGTAATTCCGATCGATGCATCTATTTTACACCATATATACATACACTTTTTTTAATCGTACCAACTATCAAACAACTGACTGTTATTGTCAAACGCCAATTTAATTTCAAAATTAGAATAAAATAATATTATATTGTCAAAAGCACCAAGAAAATTACGTACCTACTTTAAGTTTGAGTGATGAGATGACCACGGAAAATAGGGATCCATTTTTGTATATAGAGAAGATGACAGAAAAGTAAACATTTATGCTAGAAAATTATAAAATAAAAGGTATGGACAACAAAGGATTGATATGGGTACGCATTACGCAAACATCAATAGTGAGATGTTCAATACGAACAACATAAATAGAAAATGTAGGCTGTTTTGGGTTAAAGGGATGCAGACTAAGGGTGAGAGACAGGAATAAGGAATATGGAAAGAGAAATATAGGTAAAGGGATGCAGGCTAAGAGTGAGGGACAGGAATAAGGGACATGGAAGGAGAGATATAGGATAGAGGAAGTTATTGCTCTGATACATTTCCTGAGATGTTGCCTAAGCATAAAAAAGGGTGATTTGTTGGGAGGTGAAGTCAACGTCATTAAAATATTAACTGATAATACCCTGTCCTGCGAAGATGCTGAAGGTATCTTTAGATACCTTCTTCACATTCCAGCAACAATGTGGAAGAAAACTTAAAAATGGTGTTTTTCTCTCTCTTTGTCAGAAATTCCTAAATCAGACGTTTCAACGAGAGTCAATCATTTAGGATAAAAACAGTAATTCAAACTGAGGTTTTTATCATTTCATAGACTAAAAAAAGCCTGGGTCAATCTTCTTTATATAGAATAATGCATTTATATACCTACTTATGGATATATCTTCACATCACACAAATGCACCAACTTTATGTTCGATTACAATAAAAATGTCTTTTATTCTTATTAGTTGATAGTAATTGATATGATTGTAATGATTTTATTTATAGTAGGTAAACGTAATGTGAGATGCAAGTTATTCATATATTCGTTAAGATCTAGTCCTGAAAACTGGTCACAAGAATCTAGACATAATTAGAACGTTGTGCTCCAACAAATCCAATAGGCAATAAAGATGAGACATCAAAAAAATTGATATATATTCATATCCTGCCAAATACATGACAGCAGTAAATTTAGTTGTTAAATTTGGTTGCTCTCTTGATCTCGATAATTTTCAACTATTTCTTTTTTTTTCATAAATTATTGTATTTCTACTTGTTGTAAACATGAAATTTTTCGACATGTTGAATATGTCGAGAATTCTCATGATCGGGAGTTTCGGAGACTTAAACATAACCACCTTATGGCGAACGTTGTTAACGTAAAGTGATCACACTAAGCCAGCCTTCGAAATATCAGTAGAAGACGGTCGTAA
This sequence comes from Mystacides longicornis, assembly GCA_963576905.1. NCBI lineage: Eukaryota > Metazoa > Arthropoda > Insecta > Trichoptera > Leptoceridae > Mystacides > Mystacides longicornis. The sequence continues at coordinate 5,659,977 of OY756421.1, read as the reverse complement.
ACCCGTAGTGGTTTGTTCAATTTGAAAATCGAACATCAATACTTAACGAATTTTTGGAGTCATTAGTTGTTATGTATTCAAATTATTCCATTTCCTCGACTATTAAAAGTTTTTAACAACTTCTAAAATTACAGAATCCTTATAGTAAGATTGCTATCTATTGAAAAAAAAAATCATCTTTTGAAGATATAAAGCAAGAAATGTATCGGCTAGTGATGATATATAATATCGTTACAGATACTCGAAACAATGATTGAAGTAAGATGTAAGAGTATAATACTGTAGTCATGCCAGCTTACGATTCTCTTAAGATTCGTTTGTATACATGTTGCAAATGTCACAAGTCAAGTGTACAGGAAGGTGAAAGAAGCCGTTATTGGAGATCGTTGGTATTTAAACAGCTCCGAGTAATGAAAAAATATAGATAATGGAGTTCTCCTTAAACTTGAACGGAAATAAATACGCGAAGATGAGTTCAATGTGATGATTTGTACATCTCCAGGGCCGGCAACCGCTTCACGGCTCGCACGATCATATTGTGTACTTGTGTATGTATCGTTGATTATTTTGTTTTTACTTTCTTGCACAAATTTATGCAACGCTTAATCCTTATAAACATATTAGGTATATATTGCGCGAGATCGATGGCAATTGAGAGCTATTGTTGTCTCTATATTATGCCCTTAAAAGATTTGATTGAATGAATCCTTAAACTCCTCCAAAAATACCATATTTTTGGGAACCATGGGAATATTTACATTCTATACGTATATATCGTTACTGTATGATTGATTTATCTTCCGATTATCAGAATTGACCATTACACTATAAGATACAATAATTTATTTTAATATACTATAAGATACAATAATTTATTAATACTAGCAGCAAAATCTGTCGGACGACAGGCATAAAATTGTTCATTGATTGTTTGATTGTTCTATTACATACATACACACAATCTGCCTTTGAACCCCGTTCGGAGACCTGTTTATGTCCTTCCCTAAGGGGGCAACAAGAGTCCATTGCGCTCGATCTTGCGCAATGCTTATCACCAATCAGTCATATCGTCCCAAATTAATAAAAAATAGGATTCATTTTGTGCTGATATATGTTTATTTATGACCGCAACTGGAATCACTTTCTTTGGTACATAATAATATTCAGTAAAGCTATAAGGAATTTGCTAATATAGGTACCTACTCGTAGACGCTTCTCCACTGATAAGTAGGTACTAAAAATCTAAAACCTTCTGAACTAAAAGCCGATAATTGGCAGCACCGATTACCGAGGAAAACATTCCAGTCATGTGATGTAAACGATATGCTGATTGTCACATTAATCAAGAACTTTTAAAATCCACTTAAGAATATTTGTTGAAATCAGTTTCTAAAGAAGAAACTACACTCTTCCATCAGCTTCTCAGTGTCATCAGTCTTGTTTGAATGATATAAACTCTTTACAGTATAAAGTCCACCTGGTTCAGGTTTGATATCTTTGGCACCTACATACCTACACAAACAGTTTCTTCATTGTTATTTTCAGGTTCTTGTTTCAGGACTTTGCACATCTCTGGATTTTGTAAGATAGTATGCATAACGCAGTAGGGCTATTCTCGTAATCAATCGCTTTTAAAAATCACTTAATAAACGATAAGATTAAGACACAAGCATCGCAAGCAGTCGTATTCACAAAACTATCGGAATCTAATCTTAATCCTATCTTGAACTGGATCATTTTCATACTGATATTTCAAACATAACGAATTTTTAAGATATCTCTTGTTTTGTGAATCAAGAAGCTATCAATTCAAATATTCAAATCTTAGCCCGTTAAACTCCATTTAATTTTAAGAAAATATTTTTTTTTTGGAGAATCACTTCGGCTAATCTCTAAACTGGACAAAAAATTAAGATGAAATAAGATAGAATCTGGAACAGACAAAAAATTAAGATGAAATAAGATAGAATCTGGACATGGTGTGGGAGGAGGTCATAAACGTTGTGCAAGATCGAGCGCAATGGAGAGCTCTTGTTGCCTCCCTATGCCCCTAAGTGGGACGTTATAAGGGAGTATGGATTTGGATTGGAAGATAGAATGACATGTTTTTTTTATATGTCAGTACCCCTAGTAAAAATGTTCGATGATCGAGTATCGAAAGAGTTCCGAAAAAAATTTCATACGAACGATTCGATCGTTTGATTTTAGACCACTATTTGCATAATATAGGAGATAATAAACAATACACCTACTACAGTTTCAACTATTAAGGTGTTTTAATTACAGCCATTCCATTCGGATAATTTCCAAGTCACCAAGCATTTTCAACCAAAGAGAGAGGAAGGTAAGGCCTCACACTATGTATGACCTCGATATAGTTAAACAAAGTATGAAAAATGTTTTTTATAAATCGTTCTTACCAACATAAATAGGTTTTGTTACATTTTTTTACTATCAATAATCATTTAACTACTTGTTGTTTTTATTATTTTTATAATAAATCACACTTAAAAAAGTTATAACTCGAAAACTATAAAAAAAACGCGTAACATATTATTTTGAGGTATTTGGATAGCCCTAAAGTCGTTCTATCTCTGAACTTCCGCTTAGTCGTACTTTCTGAACATCCTGTATTTTTATTGTTCTGTTACATACATTTGTTGTGCTATATGGGTCCAGTTGTTCACCTGAAATAGGAATCCATTTATGTATGTAATTATAGAACATTACACCTTTTTATTTTTAAGTCGTGTTATTTCTTCTGTGTTTGTTCAATACGAAGTTTATTATGTTAGAGTTTCTTGACCATTCATGAGTTGAATTTTATACTATTTCCTATAAATATGTGTTCTAACCTTGAACGCTTCCGCTACACGACATACAGTAGGTATTTTGTAATTGTATGTACCTATTGATTGATTGATTAGATTGGTAGGTATAAGTACAAAATGAATTGGAAAATAATAATTCAAAAATGCATACTTTGAGATGATGTTAAATAATTTATTTACAAGTTCGTCTACTTATATCTAAGCATTTCGTATTTTTGTCGTTGGGCTTAATGATGATGGTAATGAGCTGGGGCAGCAGCGTAAATAGCTGGGGCGGCGTGGGCGTATCCATGGGCAACAACTGGGGCAGCGTGGGCGTAACCATGAGCAACAACTGGGGCGGCATGAGCGTATCCATGGGCAACATGGACTGGAGCGGCATGGGCAACATGGACTGGAGCGGCATGAGCAACATGGATTGGGGCGGCATGGGCAACATGGACTGGGGCAGCGTGGGCTACGGCGATTGGAGCGTGGGCAACAGCGTGTTGGTTGTGTTCACGGTGGACGACAGCGTTGAATCCATTGTGTTCATCGGCGGTGTATTCTACGACACGACGGCTTCCGTCAGCTTCGATGAGGGAGTAAGATCCATGTACGTTGTCTCCGTGACGTTCTTCGTGTTGGCTCTTGATGTCTCCGGTGTGGGCATCATGGACGGAATATTCGAAGTTGTATTCGGCTGGGGCATGGTGTTCAACTGGGACAACGTGGTGGGCAACTGGAGCGGCGATGGCTACTTTAGCTGGAGCATAGTGGGCTGGGGCATAGTGGGCTGGGGCGTAGTGGGCTGGGGCGTAGTGGGCGACTGGAGCGTGGGCAACATGGTGGACTGGAGCGGCGGCATAGTGGGCCAATGGAGCAGCTGCAACATGGGCTACTGGGGCAGCAGCGTAGTGAGCTACTGGAGCAATGACTCCGGCACGAGCGACGGCCAACACGCAGGCGAAAGCGAAGAGCTGTAAGAAAAATACGAAATCTTAGACAAGTGTTTTATTTATTTTGGGTTTTATCATTGTAAGTATTATTTAGACTTAAGTTGGCAAAATAAAGAGGCAATTGAACCCTTCCACTACGCAAGCAATCTTAACAACCCTCTTAGATCTGCTGACTACCTGCTTACACCTCACCATGGGGTGGTTACTGGTTACCCAGGACAAAAAACTAATCAACTCTTAGCAGTGGGAGTAATTTGTCTGCAAAATGCTTTTGAAAAGAAGAGAAAGATTTTTTAGAGCTGTTATGAAAGTAAGGATAATTATCTAGATTTGGATAAATACTGCTCAAGCCAAAGGTACTTAACTATCTAAGTGCAAGTTTTTTTTTATCGGTGTTAATAATGTCGCTTAAGCACTTTGGTTTCAGGGTATTCCTAAAACTTAAGACATATGGAACAGAGATAGGAGTTTAGCACAGGCGTGTATAAATATACGATTACGTTAAATAGCGTGAGCAGAGGTAGGTTATACAAACTATTTGCGTTAGGTTCGGCAAATAATTTGTCTATGAATATTAGTATTTTTTGCTCTTGAAGTTTTAGAAATTTTGGTGAGAAATTTAATATAAATTATCTAATTTTCCTATAAATTAAGAATGCAAATTTTCTATGAAATTTTGCATAGGTAACGACTGCAAATATTTTTGCCTAAAAATTCAATTATAGCTAGACTAGGCATATTACGTAACATAATATACCTATTACATCTTTCAGAATACAATAAGCGACTTATTTTCAATAGTGAAAATAAAAGATGTGACATAAAATCTGTTGCCACCAATTTGGATAAGTACCTACCGCCTTTTTCGTTAAATCGCCCAGAATAGAGACACTCAGAATAGGAAATTTGTAGTTTTGAAAGAGATAAAAAAAAATATTTTTTGCAATCTAATTCAATCTACTTTGACCGGATAGCAAGTCCAAAGTCAAAAAATGTAAGATTCCCAAAATATGCATGGTAATTGCACTTCATGTACCTACCTACATAATTACATAGCCCATCCAAAGAAACAGGATGTTGTAAACAACTTCTATAGTGTTTTTTTTACGATTTCGTTTTATTTTTTTAGTTTTAATACTACCTTGGATATTTTTATAGAAACTATTCTATGTTGAATATTACTAGTAAAGTATTAAAAGAAACTGTAAAATCGGTATCAGTAGAAATTTCTTGTGAAAAGAAAACCTGGAGAAGGGAACCCTCTAATTTTGAAACCAGTTTAGTTCTCTTCAATTATATGTAGTGAAGTAAACAAGTCTTAGGTACCTATAATTTATTTTTTTGGCCAAACAATAAGTAGAGCTAGAAATATTATTAACATTTTCGAGTTTTTTATTTTTTTCAGTGTCCTGATTAAAGATTAGGTACCTATTCATTATTATAATAATGTAAAAATAGTTAGTTAGCTACATTTTAGAAAAGTCAAACAATCTTTTTTTGAGAAACAAATATTTAACTTTTTTTTTTTTAATTGATTGAACTACCTTTATTAGTTAGGTATATTTTTTAGTAGTGATAGATTTTCTTTTTTAAACACATCACACAAATCTCATATTGTGAGTGCTATCGATGTAGACGGAAGTATGTATATAAAAAGCATGCTTATGTGCCATTTTATACACGTGCTTTTGTATATAAACTACAAAAAGTAGTATATAATTCGATCCAACCGATCATATAATACATACCTTGAATGCCATTTTGTTTATTTAGAGTTATTTAGTCTTCCTTAAGCTGACTGAAACTGTGTCGAGCTGGGCGTTGTTGGTCTCTTATATATCCGATCACCTAGTTGCTACTTTTAGCAAGGAACCCCACCCTGTTACTTTGTATCAAATCGCTGTTAAAATAACACAACAACATTATACACACATACACTCGTTAATTACTAAATAATATAAATTATTATGCAGGTATGTATAAATATAACATTATTGTCAATATAGAGATATATGTACCTAGATTGATATAGGTTACATTAATAACAATTCGAGGATATGCGATTACCAGTGGTTGAAATGTAATTTACTTTAATATTAACAACCATGTACCTACATAAGAAATTAAATAAACGTAAACAAAAAAAACATATTTTATAACTTAAAAATAACAATGTTATACTATCTACTTATAGTATAGAGATTTATTAAACGTCACCTTTATATACAGTATTCAGATTATTAACCTATGTTTATCACTACTTTTTAGGCATTCACGTTGAGATCAAATCGCAGTCCCCGCGTACATAGCCAATAAATATAGGCGCCTCATGCTCAACACGGAATAATCAACATCTACATTCTGCATCTTTCGGCAAGTTGTAGAGCATTAGTTAAAGAAGATCTACATATAATAAGACATAATAAACTTATGGTTGATCTGAAGTATTGTTATGATCTTGACATTTTTACCATCTATTTTATAAAATATGCTGTATAGTTTCTTTCTGCCAAAAGATCTCATCAAATCTTATGTGGATTTCATTCTCGAGGGAAGTTTCAAAGAAAATAATAAAATCAACCGAATAAGATCTCCTGTTTTACCTAATTAAAGAAATTTAACTCAAAAAGAATATTCAGTAAATAATAAATATGCCTTCCCATTATTTCATTAATAACCTAGATAACTTATGTGGTGCCAAAAAAGTAAACAATTTTACCTCAAAGGCGCCTCACAAACAAAAATGATCCATAGTTAATAATGACCTATAAACTTGTCATTATTTAAATATAATAATAATCCCAAAAAATCCTTAACAGGACTTGTATTGTTTTTATTGTTTAATGACTAAAGAGTAGGTAGAAAGTATTATTATAAAAGTAGTAGATGGATTAATTAAACAGAGCCGCAATAGCAGCGTAATATGCAAGACAGTTTTTTTTTTATATGACCTTCTCCTTGTTGGTGTTCCTGGCCAGTCTCAAGTAACTATGGGACACATACATAAATCAATCTTGTTTTTCTAGCATTATTTATTTCGCAATACCATCACAGTCTATAAGTTTAGTGGACGTTATTGTTGTTCAAAACATTAATCAAAATTTTCGTCGTTGATGGGTCAACTGATGGCTCATACAAAGTGCAAGACAGTTATTATTGTAGAAAAGTCAATAAGTTTAGATCAGTAGGACATTTGAAAGAAATGGGTCTTTATATGGATCTCGGCTTGCCTTAGTATTTTGAATTGGAATTCAATTGTGATCTCACCCAAATTGAAAATAAATTAGGTACCGGTGTGTCTATTAAGATTTTTTCTAAAAAAATAATAATTTCAATATCCATTTCAAGCACTGCCATCAATCTGACGCATAACATGTTATACAACCAAAAGGTGGTGTTCCTTGCACTGAATCCAGTACAAGTGACCGAGTAGGCGCTGCGTCATATTCTTGTACCAGATTACAATGATATTATCCACGCGATATTTCAGTTCGATATCTCTCTAGTGCCTACTGCCTACCTACCTGCATGCGAATCTACCCAATGCTTGGTCTTGTGGGTAGGCTGTACGCGATACATCTGGGATGAACTAACAATCACAGTGCATGCTATTTTTCACACTATTTTAGTGTACGGTGCTGGTTGTGTCTGCTCTTTTTCACAAGTATGCCGAAATATAATACATATGCGAAATCTTCCGGATTAAATAACTTTCCATACTAAACAAAATTTACTGCTAATGATGAAATGTACCAGAATCGATGAAATTGTGCATTTTTTTTTCAAGATCATTTATTGTATCAAATATTAATTACAAATAATCCTTCCACACACGAAAGTGTCAAGTAATTTAATACATTAATAAAATTCATTCTCATGTCAACGGGCAAGATTGAGATGTCTAATCTTGTCCGGGGCATCGGACTTAGGATAACATGATCAAATTTTGGAAATAATAATAGATTAAAATAGTTATGAACAATATTGCTTGGAATAAGGAAGAAGAATAAGAAAAAATATATATTTCGAATAAAGATTGTATAGTTTTTAGGTACATACCTAGGTATATTTATTTGAAAATTTTTGACAACTAATTAATGACTGCATCTAATAGATAGTTCGATCTATAATATGAAAGATATCACAAATACACAAAATATTATCCATAAGATAAGTAATAAGTAGGTTCTATTAAATAATTCCAAAATTAGGTATAAATTTGTTAGTGCTAATTTTTCTCACACGACATAACCACTCTAAATAAAAATCTCAATAGCTGGGCGGGTCATTTAATCAGTTAAAATAATTTAAAAACAAGCAAGTACTGAGAATATGTGGTGGGTACCTAAAAACCCATACCCTTGACTTCTCTTTTAAATAGTTACTCTGGTATTTTTTTGTCCAGATGAAGGACAATGTAACATAGTACCATAAAATAATGTATCTATCGGAGGGCTCATAAAGATGTGTTTTATTTTTGCAAAATAATGTATGTTAAAATAGATTTGAATTACATGTTCCGTAAGTTTTCATGTGCAATTTTGAATTTGGAATAGTACCCACAAGGTTAATTTTGTTTGAATTTCGAACGTCAACACATTTCATAGTACCTATCAGTTTTATTACAAAATGTTCAGCTTTTCAAGCACTTTATAAATAGTGTCAGGAGTTCAATGTGACAGACTAAGACGTTAGAATAATGCTTTAGATGAAGTAACTTTGTATTTCGTTGAGGTTCATGGGCCCTGTTATGTCGCCCCAGGCTGAAACCGTGGTACAAACGGTCTCAGTGGAGGCTAGGGTCGACCAGCAGATAAGAGTAGTGGCGTCTTGTATCGCTGTCTAGCTTTCAGAGCATATCCTACACCTTTATCATATAAACTTCTGCCTTCTAAAAACCTTCCCATCCATTCTATCCTATAGCCTATCATTCCGGAAGGAGGACCCATGCCAAGGGATGCGTGATTTACGGGTAGGTTAGTTACCAAATAACATCAGGGTGACTTAGCCCTATTTGAGGGTCTCTGTAGGGGCGGATTCACATTTACAGTACATGGCATATTTGTAGAGATAATGGGTGTGAAGGTTTATCCCAGTAGGTACATCCACAGAGGGGACATAAGGGTCACAATACCAAAAATAATTGCAGTGATTTGAATTGTGTAAGGACCTACTTTTTGAGAGCAGCATAAAGACAATTAAGGAAACTTCTTTGGATGAAGCACTGACATTCTTCGATGAGGTTCAACTAAAGGCAGCGCTCAACTTGAAAGAGGAAGGTGGTTTGTATCGGAGTTTGGCAAGTTTTTGAACCTTGAAAGTTTAGTAAAAAACAAAAATAACAAAACGGCACCCAATGTGTGCTCTAAATACACATATAGAAGGATGTCAAAGTAAGCGCCTTGGAAGAATTTTAGGCACAAATTGTACCAACCACTTATCGAACCAACCGTACGTCACCAGTTTCTTGAACGTATACCTCCTCCAATTGTCACCATCTCTCTCGTTTGTGCTTTCCTCATCCAGCTGGAACTAACTACCTCTAACATGTATAAAATTCAACAAACCAGACTGGGTCACGTACTACGATAATCTATAGTAGACTGGAAGGTTTTTTTACGGTGCCTAACTGTCGGTGAATGGGCAGATGAGGAATGTTGAGGACAGGGCTGTATGACGATGTCACGTGGACTGCATAGGGACACGGAAGAAGTAAGTAATTGAAAAGTAGGTACGCTTCTGAAACAATATAACAATGACTCCAAAGAGATTCCCGAGGGTCAGAGAACGCGAGAGTTAGACCACCGAAACCCTGGTGCGCAGATGGCTTTCATCCCATGAAGCGGAAACCGTGTAGAAAAAACCAAGTCATGACCCATAACAAGAGGAAGAAAAAGAATATAATAAAAAACAAAAAATAAAACTGGCCACTGCTTTATGAGCACACTCAATCCGGGTCTAGACAAGTTTCGTTCTCGTTGGTTATGTTATGTGGAGTGCTTGGTAGGTACTATAAGGACAGCCATAATAATACTCTACGCGTTTCCGTCTGCGGTGATTTATGCAGCGAACCACAGAGTGAGAGACAGGTCACCACTCTACTTTCTGAGAAAACACGTAATGATTCCATACCATACAGGATGGAACTGTTTACGGCAACTGTAGGTATAACAGACAATATTGTTAAAATTTGAACTAGCTTCCAATTCTGTATTTGTTATGTTCTAAAATTTACAAATGTGAAATTGAAATATGAAATTGGCTCTTAAGCCCTTAGAAGAATAACTGCTTTGGGAAAAAAATAAATACAGTAAATTCAATCAACATTAGTAGGTTTCATTTCCAATGCATATATAATTATATTAATTTTATGGATTGTTAAGTGATAATAAGTTTTACATACGGAGTTGTATTATTATTTTAGAATAAAATCGTTTCATGAAGGTGGTTTTACTATAAACGTGAACGGCGCTTTTTGTCGGCCCATCTTTTCAAAAAAAAAAAAAAAACGTACCTAATTATTTTCGTAGTGTGTCAGCGAGTTAAAAAAAGTGAAGGAATGTTATATATTTTTCAAAACTTAATCTTCTTCAAGATGTTTTTACACAAAATTTATATTAAAAAAAAACAGCCAAAAATATTTCCCTCTTGTTTATATCTACAAAATACTAGCTTATTATGATTAATTCTGGTTTTAATCTTCATTTAACTGATCCATTATTAGCTTTATGTTTGATCGATCTAAATAAAATAATTGTTGGCATATATTTTACGAAAATCCCTGTATAATATTTACCAACGTAATTTTAATCTGCAGATATAAAATTCTTACTAGCATTATAATGAGCGCGTATTAAGAGAAGTATTTGCGAACATACAACCACGGTGCAAATAATACAGATATACAAACATACCTAATAATATGATACCTACTTTTGTTGGGGTTTTCGAGCTCTCGCGTTTTATCATCGGCCTTGAATCCCGGAAAGCTGCACAAGATTATCTTGGTCATGAACGACCTCGACTTGCAGATTGCAGTCTCAAGACACATTGCAGCTGCAAAAGAAATGTTAATGTATCTAAGTACCTTGTATCAAGAAAGATAACAAAACAGACAACAATAAAACCAGTTCTACGAATAGGTGTAAGTATCCTGCATCAAATCCTGGAAATTCAGAGTCCTGAAAGAAAGCTTGAGAGTCCTTAAAAGACAAAGAAACATCATCAATTTGTTAATTGTTACAAAGAGTAAAATTCCTCCATCCATTATTATAGACTTTGAGAAAGCCTTTGATAGCGTATACCGTCGATACGATTAATTTAACATTGCTTTGTCTGGGTTAAGATTAAATTTGTAGAAAAAATAACAACTAATGACTCTAACAATTCATTAGGTACTAATGTTCGATTTTTAAATGGAACAAACCACTATGGGCTTACGACCGTCTTCTACTGTTATTTCGAAGGCTGGCTTAGTGTGATCACTTTACGTTAACAACGTTCGCCATTAGGTGGTAATATTTGTCTCCGAAACTCTTAATCATATTACATATTAAATTTTGTACTCTTATTTTGTAATAGTTCTATCAGAAAGACTTTGTCACAGTACCTACATATACTTAATGTAGATAAGCAAACATGAAACAGGTTGAAATGAAGTATGAACACAAACAGCCTTGAGAAAACATAATCCTTAGACAATATAATATAATTATATTGTATCTTTACGACAAAAACATTTATTGACAAAACCACACAAGTCAGTACATACCTGATTCGGTTAAAATTCCAAACATCACTCACCTACAACGTAGCGTAATTAATAATTCATCATAATATTATTTCACGAATGCTTGGTTCATATCTCGGGGCGAGGTTATGTGTAGACACGGTAGGAGTACTTCAACAAGATCTAATTAGCTAGATCACTAGCTCCGTTGATCTACATTACATTTTTTAGTTATTCTATTATTTGGTTATCTAATTTTTTTATTGACAGGTGTCTACGTATAAGGTTTTAAGATGATCTGAAGCGCTGCTGGATTTGGGTTCGTAAAAAAACTCTTTTAGATAAATAACTCGAATTTTCAATACGTAGGTATCTACCAGCAAGCAGGCTATCTAAAAGTTGAAGATATAGTACATAAGTTGTTGGAGATTGACATTCCAGTGATAAACGAGCCAACACAGACCGATGAACCAAGTGAAGAAATTACGTATCAGGTATACTTTTTTATGGAATAGATTTCTCAACCACGGTTTTACGACGAATTTCAACTGAAAGTGTGTAAACTTTTTCGTTGACAGCATTCGCCCTTAGGATTTTGTTTCTGAGAGAACCTCTCTTTCTCTGTTCCATCCTTCTTCGTTTCCCCATAAGTTCTTTCGGTCCTGTCTGTCCTCTGCTGCCCTCGCCTCCGAGTGCTCTACTTACGTTATTTCTACATATTATTATTATATCAGGTGCTTTGCAGGTGCTCTGTCCTTGATTTCAGTTTCCTTTCTGACGATATGACCAGAGATTATGACATGCTAAGATCTTTGATGATAGAGTTGTCAATTCTTTTGGGAGACAGTTTTGGATCTTTGTTGAATATAACGGCAGCATCACATTTTAAAACCAACAATTTTGGCATATTGATCGACTCCCATTGTTCGGTTTTCGGATGCATAGAGATCTTTATTACCCCTATTGAATAAAAAAATCTTAATTTTAGAGGTTCTAGGATTTAGGGGTTGGTATTTTAGAAAAAGCAAAGCATCGGAAAGGAATCAATGTAGATATCATATAAATAAAAATAATAATATGTTACGGAAATATGAATTTCCTGTCCAAATATTTTTGTAAGGTAGGTCGTTCGGTAGACACATGATTTTTAAATGACCTTTACATGGTCACTATAATATGGGTAGGAACCTTTGTGTCCACGAATCAATAATATTTTAATGTTTTATTGGCATAATTATTGAATATTAAGCCAGTAAGGCCAATGTTTTAACTTTGACACACATTTGGAAATTCAAAAAGGTACGAATAGGTACAAATTAATGTAGGTACCTCATTATGTGGGAGGTCATTGAAGCCGTGCAAGATGAAGCGCAGTGGAGGGCTCCTGTTGCCTCCATATGCCCCTAAGTAGGGTCAAAAAGGGAGTATTGATTGATTGATTTATGTGATGTATAATAAGGAGTTACACATAATTAACCCGAGCGTCGTCAAATACTAATATTAATTTTAATTTTGATAATTTTTGTATTTAATATGTACTTGTATGTTGATGGACTCGGGCCGTCTTCCCTTTGGTGTCTCCTTGTCTGCTTTGTCTCCCTATTGCGGCTGTGGGACCTCCGGAGCAATATGTTCTGGGGGTTTGGTGGGCGCTTTGGTGTGCCGGGATGGGCATCGGGTTCGGGGGGTGGATGGCCTGAGTCATATTGTACATATTTACGTTTGTAATGGGGTGCAGCAAGATAATTCTATTTTATTGATGTTTTGTTCATGTATATCTACTATTTTTGTGTTGTACCTGTTGGTGTACGATTGTGAGTAAATATATAAATAAATAAAAATCGTAAATTTTATTATTCAATATTAAAGACGTATGCAATCTACCAAAGCTATAAAAAAACTAAAAGCTTTTGCGGATCCAAATTTGTCCAATTTGATATTTTGACAGTATCATGTCGTAGTCGTATGGAATATTATTCTGGGGAAGGGCCGCTGATTGGAGTCAAATTTTCATTTTGCAAAAAAGAGCAATACGAGAAACGTGTAAAAATGCTTAGGACTTTGGCAAGTTTGTACATTTATGAGTGCCTAATATATGCCTATAAAGTTTGCCTAGTACTCCACTAAACTTAGACCAGCACACCAATATGATACGAGGAGTAAACGAGGTGTACCTACGGTACGCCCGCTAGAACATAGTTTAGCATGAGTCTCAAAAGGCAATATAATTGTTATATATGCCCGCTAGAACATAGTTTAGCATGAGTCTCAAAAGGCAATATATGCTTATACATCAAGTTGCCTCATAGTGTCATGTCAAAAGTTAAAGAAATAGAAAAAGCAAAACAGGCTTGTCGTTGGAAAATGCAAAAGGAAATATCTGGATGTAATATAATGGCGAACGTTCTCTTTGTTTTGCTGTATTATGGGGCGCGACCTGATTAGACATTTTTGTGTTAAGTATTGTGTAACTTTATTGAAATCCACAACTCTATAGTTTGTATAGACCTGAGAGTAGGTACATCAACATGAAATCTCTTTGATATAAGCGTTAATGTTAAAATAACAGCTAAAATTTTGTCAAAGGGATGGATATATTATGTAATAATGTGTTACAATCATCCCCAGTTTAATGTCTTTTCCCCACAGCCATTTATTGGTAATTCGCTTATCGCGAGTTTATTGGGTGTATGGTTACTTGATTTAGTGTTAAATTCAATTAATTATAGACACTTTTGCTAGTCGCACACATCCTCTAGAACAGAGTAACGAAATTTGATGGAACATGATACCAGACTAACAACATAAAGGGTGGAACGTTACACCTATGCGGCAAAAAATCCTTTTAATAATTGTTTTTCATACCATTTCAAAAATCGAACAGTCTTTATCATTCATCAGTTGTTGATATTATATTCGGCAAAAATTATTTTGTTTCAATGTTGTTTTCTTAAGCACAATATTATGCAATAGTAATAATTGTTAAATCTCTCAAAAATTAAATAAGTACCTAGGTAGGTATCTATATCATAAATATTTTAGACATAATGTGATGTTGGTAGTAAAATAAGTCATTGAAATATTTTTCATATTAGGTAGGAACACACAAGATAAAAATTATCTACATTTTAAGGATTTCTTATATCTATTCACTGTTTAGTATCTTTGAATGTTGTCATAAAAATTGTCTCATCGCCTACTGATAAAATATCCCCCAACAATTTTGGCATTAATTTAACATAAAGAATGTATTAAAATACGAATAATAATTACAGATCTAGTGCAATCTTACAAAATCTGCGTGCGTGCCGAGGCAGTTCGTTCTCTGTAGTACGCGCCATCTAGCCAAAACTTGTGAATGCACTTCTTCAATCAGAAAAAAATATTTAATTGTATTTTTATCCCAAATCTACATAATATTTTAGTCCGTTTATTTATATATATATATTTTTGTAAGAGCATCAATCATAGAAAACAAACGTAAAGGTCAGATATTAATATGCCAAAAGCCGCGCAAAATTCCAGAGAGCGTTCTTAAATATATTTAACTACATAAGCTTTGATATATTTAAAGCTATTTAAAAAACTCTTATTTTTTTACGATCTTCATACTACGTTTTCAAAAAAGACAGATGCCATCTTTTGGAAATAAAATTACTCATGTAAACGTTGAACGGAATCTTGGTATTACTGTATGAAAATCCAATAAAATAATTGGAGATTGATTTGTTATACATATAAATGTTATTCAAATCTTATTATTCTAAATAAATAAAGATTTAATGCAAAATTTTGTAAAAATCATTCCTCCATTTTGAAGTTTGACATATTTTAGAAAATTTATGGCCATAGTTTTTTACAAAGCGTCGTAGCCACTGATAATAGATAAGTATTTATGTAGGTGCCTGATAAAATCATATTCTAATGTAGATAGGTATTAAATAATTTAAAAATAATTGTTGAATCATTTTATATTCCTGGAATATAAATAACGTTTAAATCTTATATTCATCGTTGAAAAAGATTAAATTTAAAATCATCGTTGAAATTGGTATGAACATTCCATAAACAAACTGGTCGGTAAAACAGTAGCCGATAAATTAGATCATAACGTACAGTGAACTTGACAGAATTGTTGAGAGAAAGAAATAAAATTGACAATAATTGAGAATCTTTAAATGGCTTCAGGATTTTAATCAGTTTAATAAAACGTTTGTTTTATCCACATAATAATTTAGAAATATAATATTTGTATTGAAATTAATCACACTCAACAGCGGTATTACATTGTATCTAAATTAGTATGTAAATAAACTCAAAACCACATTAGCTTATTTATTTTATCCTGCATATTATAAAAGTACTGTTAAAAATTTGGACTCATGGTCGTATTGTTGGCGTGAAAATTAATTAAAAAAAATATTCATAGGGTGTCACATACTTAACTTTAAACCAATTGTGTTAAAAGAAGTATTCTTCAAAGACAGCGGCCAATAAGAGGTTTGATTGGAAGCCTTACTTGACGACCCGCAAAGGTTTGTGACAAATCATTCATCCTAGAATAAATACAATATTATTATGATACGACATAAACCTAATGTCATTTCATCTTCCACATAATTTACGTTATGTAATATCATGTACATTAATTAAAGTTATTGTAGGTATATAATAGATCTATAACTAGCCAAAATCAACACTCTTTTTATTACAGGTATTTTTTTAAAGTATTTAAATGAATAATATCACAATGAAATCAATATTAACAATTAAGAAATCAAACTAAGGCATACCTAGAACATAAAACTTTTAAAACAAAGTTAATTAAAAACATACAGTCATGGGTTGGGTACATTAGATTTCAAGGTAAATGACACTTAAGAGAAATCATATTTTTATCTACATAATTCACAACAAAATATTTTATGTGCAGTTTGATTAATTTAATATTATAATGTAGGTACCTACTTAGAAAAAAATAAACAGCAGCAATAATATTCCTATATTATAATTTATTCAAACTTCGAACAACAGTTAATTATGTTTTGTTTACATCGTCTATGTGTCAAAATTAATGACAGCTGTGAACCATAGGCTATGATTAAAATGAAATATTTTTGTGAAAGATAATGATTTTTTTTAATGTGTATTTTGTGTAAATAATGTATTCTTTAAATTAATAAAAATACTTACCTCAAATTACTTACGATACACACCATATACACACCTACGTATTTTTTTACAAAACTTTTGTATTAGTTCGAAAACGACTGCAGCACTAAAAAAGAAATATTTTGTTGCGTTGTCTATGAATTTTTTGACACTTCTAATTTTGTTGTCAACTAGAAATTGAAGAACTATTCGAACTATTCTTTTTCTAATGAAAATAATAAAATGTAACCAACTTTCTATTGTCTGGTTATTTTTTAATTATAAATAACGAACATGAATATTAATGAACAATCCACTGGTAAGCATAGTTATTTGTTTCAAAACAATATAATATTAATAATTATATGGCAGTTATAATGTCATTGACTAATTTTTTGTGTAACTATATTTTTACAGGCTCTGGTGGCATTTTCAACAATAAGGACTAATTGGTGAATTTCCAAAACGTAAAAACCTTTATCAAAGTTACCAATTCAACGAGGACAGAATCAAGTCATACTGAAAAATATTAAATGTTTGCCAATTGCCAATTTTGGAATGTAAAAATACAACTATTATGTCATAATCAGTAATAATGAACTGGCTGTCATCCTCTAAAACTTTGCATGGTATAGATAAGTTATGCTGCGACAATACCTACAAGACGATAAACCATTTGTTTGTTTGATAAATAATTAACAATTATTATTTATGACACTAACTATGTCAAGTTTGAAACACAATATTTTGGTTTAGCAAGTCTGAAGCTTTGTGTGCTGACTCTATATGAAATACATTTTTATACAGGTTTTTATTTATTCTTTACTGTAAATTTGTATACATATACGCATAAAAACTTAACATAACAAAGACATCACAGAATCAACACACTAACCCCGTTTTTCATTTGTATAGGAGATATTTTTTCTATTTTTTATCTGTTAGATCTTACAATGACATATTGTCATATGACTGAAATGAAATAAACTAAATTGTTTTATTCATAACTAGAAATATACTAAATGAAATAACATTATGTTTTTCTTTTTCATCAAACATAATAATATATTCTCCCAAACACCACTAAATTTAAAAATGATGCCTCCAGCAAAAAGAAATTATGAGAATTCAGGGAGTTTTGTAAGTATTTTTACATAAGATATTTATGTTATTGTTAAAATAAGTATCAAATAATGTGGCATTTTAACACAACTTACTTTATTATTATTAAAAAGCTATTCTGTAAATTTAGGAAGCAAGAAGATAACATGATTGTCTTATTAGCAAGTCAATTTCATATAAAATTCTTTATAAATTTAATATGTCCCACAAAGTGCTATTTCTTCCTTATGAACTATTTCCCATTGTTGCATATAACTTAACAATGTCTATCGGTGTCAAAAGAAGTATCTTCATGTAGGAGATATCCCTATGAGGGGTTGAATCCTGCAATTGGCATGAAACTTTTCACCATAATTACTCATTTTAAGGTCCAGGATAGCAGATTTATTAGATCTAATGGCGAATTTTGTTAACGTAAAGTGATCACTCTAAGCCAGCATTCGAAATAACGGTAGAAAACGTTCGTCGAAGTGGTTTAAACCATTTTTAAATGGAACATCAGTAATGAATTGTTAGAGTCATTAGTTGTTACATATTAGTCTAAATTTGTGGATGAAATGCCAAAAAAGAAAAAAAAAATATTGGTCTAAATAGAGGATTTCAATCATGGCTCGACGTATATGAATATCTTCGTGTGGTTCTCCTAACTAAAGTTGGTGACCATCACTGCAAACTCTTCATGATTTTGAGCCAGCCTTTTCTCAGAAGACTCTCTTCTGCTCAAACCACTTTTTTCCTTGAATTTTAAGTTGGAAGAGGGAATACTTTTCATCACGGAGTAATGAGTATGTAGCCAAAGTATGGGGGATTATGTCTCTTGACAGTGGTAAGGAGCTCTCTTTTTACTTTTGTATCATTCCCAGGACTCACAGACACCCTATCAACACATGATATGCTCAGCATTCTTCTATATAACCACATCTAGAGAAAATAATCAGTTTAAGTAGAGCTAGATTCTGGTTTAAAACTTGACGTGGACCTTAAATTTGTTATTCAACAGTTGTGTGCATTAAGTTTCAATATTAAGATGTCGACTTTTGATCTTGAGGACAAGGGTTCTATTTCTGAAGGAATCAAAGTTTTTATAGATGCTTTCTTACGTAATACAATACATTGTTTCAGGGACTACACTGATTATATATTACTACTGTAGTATTTATAGGACAAGACAAGTTTCCTTATATTAAATTATACATAAATTCCATAGTAAGAAGCTTAACTTGAACAATCTTAAGAAAATTTATGTCTACTTTTAGTCAATATTTTTAATGAAGATAGATATTTTAATTGTTTCAGCAATTTTTATTATTTAGATTAATTAAGTACCTATAATTGTACCTAATAATTCAGTAGGTAATGTTTATTTATTTATTTTTTGTATATTGGAGCATAAAACTGTAGGTTCTGCATTGGATTTTAATGTCGTGGATCCTTGCAGGTATATTTTATGGTAGCTCATGCCTACTTTTAGTCAATATTTTTAATGAAGATAGATATTTTAATTGTTTCAGCAATTTTTATTATTTAGATTACTTAAGTACCTATAATTGATCAAATTTTTGAAATATAATCTACATAATAATTCAGTAATGTTTTTATTTATAATAGTATTTTTTTTTATATTTTGGAGCATAAAAGCGTAGGTTCTGCGTTGGATTTTGATCATCGTGGATCCTTGCAGGTATATTTATGGTAATCATAGATACAAATTTTTACAATTTTCAAATATATTTAATGTAATAAAGATTCAAGATTGATTTGAAATAAAAATAAATGTAATTCAAACTTTTCTCTTTTTTATAAACATTAAATGTGTTGAAATTCTTCTCTCTTTTTATGGATTGTGAAAGTGTCATTCTTCTTTTTCTGTGCTTATGTCAGTTATAGAGGTCTGTTAAGCAATGAGAAGCTAGACTAGAACCTGTTTAATTACTTACCGATCAAGCCTGACAATCTGAATTAAAAACGTAAAGCAAGACGGGTATTAGCTAGTATTATATAAGTAACTTAAAACGAGACATTAATAAAAAGTGATAAAAAATTGCCGTTTATTTTTAGTTGGCAGACATAGTAGTTATTAATTTAGGGTAAATTGTTAGGTTATCCCGCACTCGTAATTTGAAATTTCTATTGTTTTAGTATGGACGATCCGCCAAATGTATGGGAGAATACCTATGTTTGTTTTTTTTTGAGATTTTCTATGTATTCAGCAATTATAGATAATTATTATTATTATGAACCCTAATTTACAGTGTAAAGGATATAATTATCGTGGTTATGAAAATTATTACTCATAGTACCTATATGGAATATACACGAGTCTTGTGATCGGATTTCAAAAAAAATAGATTTCGCTGAAATCAATTTCTCGACGTTTTCGAGGGTGTAGATTCCAAAAATGCAAGTGAGTTAGTAAAATGTTGAGATCTGTACCTTCAGGGGAACCCTCTTAAAGTGTCCAAAGAAAATTTCACTTGTTCTAGAAAAAGGGCTAAAAAAGAAAAAAAAAATGTCTTCGATTTTCATAAAATTTGGTATACGGGTTGGTCTTATGCTCCTACACAAGCACGTAAAATTTGAGGTCCGTAACTTTAGTGGGTCCCCCTTAAAGTACCGATTAATATTGAATATCAAGTTCTAAAGCATATAATAATAATTGTCTTCTGGCTGTTAACATATACTATGAGTTCTGGGCTACCCTAGGTTAGCAGCTTTTTTTTGGGACTAACGCGCGGAAGTTTTTTTAGCATAGTATGGGTAAGGTTAAAATCACTCAATGTAAATAAAGTTTAAATAAATAAAATAACATAATTTTTAATATTTTTTAGGCACGTATAATTGTATATACTGAAATATATTAGGTACACTTTTATTCCATAACGCATGTAAACAGTGTTTTAAAAAAGGACAGTGGTTTATAGGCCGAGATACGCGAGTGATTACGCCCTGCATACTTTCCTCTTCCCCCTAATGACGCCAATTTGTTCGGCCGACAATTCCCTGGCGATGTTTTTCTTTGTATAGAGACTAGGGTGCCACCGATCGCGATGTTGTTATTAGGCATTTAGTAACATTTGTCTCCGGTAGCCCTGTGTGTTATTAAAGATGAAAATTGACGAGTTGGTTGCCTTTGATCTAGGGACATTTCATTCATGAAATATGACATTTAAACACATGTCTTTTATGTTTGGTTAAAATACAATAGGGGATAAACAATACATATTTATTTGCATACCTAATTATTTACGTGCGTGGTGTTTGATGCCTGTGTTGCCCGTTCTTTTCTGCGGGTATATTCCTGGCACCTGACCATATAGCAAAAATACGATTTTGAAACTTGGCTGTGGAAATATGGTGATACCACCACACATGACGAATGATGATTTACTGTAATGAGGGGGATCTGTACATACCAACATACCAGGGACATGATTCAAGGAGGACAGATCACAATTCCCAAGACCTTCTCATATTGTCTTTCGTTCCTTTGAAACAGAGGTGCGGAATTCAGAAGAGTATGAAAGAAGGTCATTGATACTAGAGTTGAGGTCTGTTATTGCTTTATATGTCCTCAAACGGACTCAAAACGGAAGAGTTTTGCATGTGCATGGGTGTATATAGGTACATACCTATTACATACATTCACCTTTGTACCTTTACCTATAGGTAGGTAGGTATATTGTTCTTCCTTTGACTCATTTTAATCGACAGTTGGATTATGCAGTGTTCCACATATTTCCATTTCCATATTTCGATTATAACTAGTCTTCAGCCTATTTGAAAAACAAGTTTTTATTTCAAGAATAATAAAAAAATGTACCTACACTTTATTCAATTTCTCATTTCGAAATCTTGCAATGGTGAAAATTTCCACACTACGGGAGTCAAACATTCTACCAACCAAACCACAAAATACAAAAAATCTGATATAGTTTTATGTTCTTTCTCTAATGAAAGTAAATAATAATATACGAATTGCTGTATACGAGTACAAATATCCATGAATGTAATAATTTGGACTGTAGGTTTATCTACGAAACTATTGTTGCAGAATCTATGGCATCAGACGGCCCTCATCAGCTGATGAATAGCGATTGTAGGGTAGATGCAGATATAATAATAATTGTGAATCCTAGAGCAGACCGTGTTCGCCTGGTCACACAGGATATGGATGCAGTAATGATACCTTCATCAGATAGCCCATTGTCTCCTTGTAGCATTATACTGACACCTTCTCCATAACATATAGAGGTACATATACCTACCTAATAATGTCAAATGTAATTAAGATGGTAAAAAGACATTTTTAATATTTACGGAAGAATACAGCATCCGTATGAAGGAAATGAATTGATGCTGGCGAACATCTGCCCTACCCTTTGTGGAGGACTCTCAATTGACTGAGAGTGGGTGTCATGAGATGCAGAAAAAACACTCAAATGGAAGGACACTTCTGTGCATCGAAAGACGTTCGATGTGAATACGGAGGACGGAGCAATCCAAGACAGCACTTCTCTCTCCATCAGGGTTTTTCATCAATAAGTTTAAGTTTAGAACTAGTCAAATATTTGAGACTTGAATGCGTTGCACGCAAACACCCGTTTTGTGCACTTTTACTTTATCGCAACACCCGTTTTGTGCACTTTTACTTTATCGCAACACCCGTTTTGTGCACTTTTACTTTATCGATTCCGGGATTCGTTAACAAACGAAACTGACATGTCTGTATTATTGTAGAATGAACTTAAAGTACCTAAACATTTGAGCTGGTTTTGAAGGGAAGTCGCGGAGTATAGCCCCGGACATGTATGAAGTAGGTATGTATGTGATTTACACATTTCACACAAAAAGGTAGGTAGGTAGGTATGTGTTAATTACCTTTTTGTGTGAAACGACACAATGTTGCATGGAATGAAAAAAAAAATACAAACGTGGCCGAATATATTGGTATAAAAACAAGAAAAAAAAACGTAAATAATAGTCTATCAGTTTACTAAGTACATAGGTACTATCAAGCTCTTTGCCTCCCCAATATTTACAATTCTGTGCAATCCTTTCACGGTGTTAACAATAGACGGTCTCCGAGCCTGCTATCTCTTCCGGTATCACACGCGCTGCTATTTCCTATGAATATCGCTTTAACAAGCTCCCATAGGATACGTCATGAAGAACAAAAATAATTATTGACGTGCATAATATGCGCACTGACAAGCGTGCTAATTTTTTTAAACTAAGGGCTCATCCGTGACAGAGATTTGTTAAAACTCTGGTAATTGGTGCCTAGTTGTAATTTGGGAAATAAATTCAATATTCCGATGCAGACGATCAATAAGTTGAAATAATGAGAAATATCCTAGGTATATCATAATTGGTAAGTTCGTCCGTAACTCAGTTTTCTCGTTGAAACATTCTAGCCCCGCACGAAATACATATCTACAAATCATAAAAAAAAAATCAACCACAGGTAATATTTTCCATACTTTTATTATTCGTCTGTATGTTGATATAGTTGGTATGGCAATAATAAAGGTATGTATCATATAAGGAAATAGGCTAAACAAAATATGTGATACGTGATCATAGGTTCCTACACATATACCTACAAATTTTGCTACGGGAAGAGTTGTCAAAATGACCGCAGTCTCCATCGCGGTAGAATAAAATTGGGACATTTTAAAGGATCATTATAACTGATTTATAGGACAGCCAAACACTCTTATTAATGACCCTTTTTATGCTTATTGTCCGACAGATTTATTGCTGGTAGTGAAAGTAAGTCATTTTTCTTTCTTCGATGTTTGATTGCCCTTTCTTCTATCTTATTCACAAGTCCTATCCTATAAAACTTATTGTGTGTCGAGGCCACCTTCAACCGGGTGCTGTGGTGGCAAGATCGTGCCAAGTAGGTGTGAACACGGCCATACAAAATGCTACCAGGGCACCCGATTAAAGGGCTGTTTGCCTTCAGTTTTATGACGTCTGGCTAGGTGGTGCATGGTACCTAATGACATCAAGTGAAGTAATAAAAAAAATATTGTGTTGCCGAGGAAAAGATGAAAAAAAAACACGCAAACAAGAACAATGTTAATAAATTTTGTTTTGATTCGCTATATACCTACACTATTGCCATAATATCCAAAAACACATTTTTCGAAAGAATAAAACACTCAGAGATATTGAGATAGCACGTAGGTAGTAGGTACATATTACGTACAGATTTTATTTTGGTCTTCTCAATCTTTTATTGTAGGCGACTATCATGTGATAAGTAATAAATTGAAAAAAAAATGCATGGAAGAAAATTATTAAAATTTCGTTGTATGTGATATATATTGTAGGTACCTATAACTGAATCAGACCTTTCTCAAAATAAGTTATTTGTGGATAATTTCTGAAGGTTTCGCCGAGGTTAGGTAGGGGCTGTCCTACAGGGTTTGCTATTTAAGAGAAAATTGAATTTAAATAATCTCTATGGGAAAGAGTTGATAGAACTTAGGTCTTATATTTTGATGAAAAGTAATATCGTCGATACCTATAATATTTAATTTCTACTCCTTTCCCGGTTATTCTTAATCCCTAGTTCCCGGGGGATGTCGCCTGGTTGGCTTCCAACAATAATATTGCGGCCTCCCTCACCCCTCGACTAAATGCTAAAGCCTGGAGCTGCACAGTCGACGAGTAATCAAATTTTCTGTTCGTATCCCCTTGAAAATACGAAATGTCGGTGCCTACTGCCTATCTACCACCAACAATCATCATTAGAGATTTCAAAAATATCCAAATGTAAATGATTAGGAAACATCGAAGTATTTTTTCAGGTTCATTACATCTACATATAAGCCTTCCTGATGTTAAAAACATCACGAACGACTTTATACGCCAGCGCACCAAGCTCAGCCCCATTACATCACTATTGTGGAGAGGAGATGGACGTGGCTGGGACATGTAAAGGATGCCGAATGACAGTTGGATGACGAGAGCGCTGTTATTCCTCCGGACAGGGTCTCGAAGACGATAAAGACCCTCTCATACCGTGTTCCATTCTTGGTGGCAGAGCTGATGAATCTGGCTAATATGGTGTGGGAGGAGGTCATAAACATCTCGCAGGATCGAGTACAATGGAGAGATCTTGTTGCCTCCCTATGCCCCTGAGTGGGGTGTAAAAGGAATATTTTATGTTGTATTATATTAAAAAGGGGTGAATTTTCTCTTCTGTGACCATGCATGACGTGTGGATATGAAACTAGCCTGGATATGTGTGTGTATAAAGGAAAATATAGAACGAATCCTTGATTATTCATTATGTTGTTTGTTTTTTTATTTATTTAAACACTAACCTCACGCAAAATATTTTCATACATGTGACAAGACCAATAATAAGAACAACAAGACAACTACGGGAAATACTTTTCATCCTTATATTGATCTATGTTAGTTGATTTTCGTTGCTATAATAACAATAGTGCCTCGACAGGCTTTGCTTGTTGTTGTTTTATATTTTATAACTTTATAAGGTTTAAGAACGAGCATCTACGTGGAAATGACACTTT
The DNA here is from genome assembly GCA_963576905.1 of Mystacides longicornis. Lineage (NCBI taxonomy): Eukaryota > Metazoa > Arthropoda > Insecta > Trichoptera > Leptoceridae > Mystacides > Mystacides longicornis. Next base: position 5,634,656 of record OY756421.1, on the reverse strand, counting down.
ATTCTCCAATCCAAACTCCCTTTACGCCTAAGAGGTAACAAGAGCTCTCCATTGCGCATGTTTATAATATCCTCCACACCTCGTCAAATTTAATTGAATCTATGTAAATGGCTCTATTGCGATTTTACGGTGAATGCGCCTGATTTTATACAACAGGTAGTACAGATAAGTTATTTAGTTCATAGTAGTTAATCAAGTATTTCAATGTTCTCTTTTAACACTTTTTTCAGTATTAATAAGTTTTCTAGGGAATCAGACCTCTCATATTCAAGTGCTAACATAACAACAACCTGACAATATTATAGACCCTTTTAACTTTCTTCACGTTATGTCATTAGTAGGTACCTATTTAGGTTTTTTTACGTGCATGATTAATCTACAATCTACATAATAATTCAGATATGTACTTGTATAAACCTTACGTTTGATTATAATTATCTCTGAAATATGCAGTTATTATAATAATAATTATTGTAATGTTAATTATTGTTGTATGTAATGTTAGATAAAAATTATTTAATTTTCGAATATATTTAAAGCTTTCAGTAAATTTCTAAAATTATAGGATCTTTTTAGTAATATTAATTTAGTAAATAACTTTGCCAAATAAATTAAATAATATGTAAAGCATGACGGGTATCAGCTACTTTTTTTCTTAAAAGAACCTTATTTTGAGACAATAAAATTCAAAAATAATAAAATTGTTGAACATATCAATCAATCAAATCTCCCTTTGAACTCCACTTAAGAGCATAGGGAGGCAACAAGACCTCTCCATTGCGCTCGATCTTGCGCAATGCTTATGACATCCTCCCACACCAAGTCTATTTCCCTCAGCTCTGCCTCGAAGGAATGGAACACGGTATGAGAGGGTCTTCCACGTCTTCATATATAAGTTTTTTTTTCTATTGTTTTCCACCCCTGTGACTTTATTCATTTCGATAATAAAATATTAGTTATTCTTGCTAGTTAGTATCGATAATGGCTAGGTATATAATAGGAAGAAATTTATATCTACCTACTCAATAAAAAAAATGTGAGAGTAGGTAAGTACATACGATATTTTTTTTGTAATATTTTGCTGATTATAATTCTTTTCGATTGGATGGAATTTGAATTATCAAATTTACATCAATTTAAAATTAAAAAATTCGACGATTTTTTCTCCCGAAAAGAATTTGACCATCCCTAAAATGAGTCGCCTACTACATATCAATTATAGAATTAGTGAGTTATACAATACATCTATTACAAGTTCATCGACGGCATAGGACACTGGTGTATAGGACCTGCCTATCTATGTATATAATAGGTAACTTATTCCTTCTGGGTAGCTATGTAGGTATACCAACTTAATTTTTATAAACCTTAACCATAGCTACCTATAGACAGCATACAAAATATTACACAAAGAGGTAGTACTGTGATCTCTCTATAATTTTTCCGCCATACTTATTTGAATAATAAATTCAATTTTAATAGATGTCCGCTGAGTATTAAAATATTATGTATAGCTCACCCAAACTTACTGGTTAGGTAGGTATATCTAACAAATAATACCTACTCAACAAATACATATAGATATTTCACTACAATCAAACTAAACATATTTCATGAAGGGTTCGAAAAGTATTCATAATCATATGTATAAATTTCTTCTGTCCTCTTGTAAGTAGATAACTGATGAATTCCTTTCAAACGGTTAGACTGATTTGTGTGTACCTAATTAAGTTTATTGGAGAATTCAGAATGGCATACTTATATGAATAAAAATTATTTTTTATATCTACCTTTATTAATTTATGTGTTATTGTTGTTGAATATTGATTTCACACTATTATAATCAGCAGATCTCTATCTCAAATAGTCAAATTTATTTAATACTTTGTTGCTAGAATAATATGTAGAAGGTACCTTGCTATGATAACAGTCTTTACTTTTATCAAAAACAACGTTTTTAAATTCTTATAATAATTTTCTCACAAGTTTATAACTTGTGTTGAAAAAATTCAGTTGTTCAAAGTATAGTGTCTAATAGAACTACATAACTATGTATATGCATGAAAATGGTACTTAACAACTGTGAGATGATTACATAGTTGTTAATGAAAAAGCTGTTGTGAAAAATGAAAAGGGACCGCAATAGGGCAAGTCTTTGAAAACAACTGAAAGGGTGACGTCAACCAGTTTCTCCCGACTTATCGCCTTTGTTGCTTAAGGTTGTATTTCCTATGATTCTGGCTGTCAAATTTATTGATGCATGATATTCTTCTGCTAGTCATCCACGGTAGGTACTCCTTGCGGGGAATGTTAACCGACATTGCTCTTAAACTGCAATGAGTGATTGGTGAACTAATTATTATAATTATAAAAGGTGAAGTTTTTCAACAAAATTATATGAAAAGTGGTAATTATTTTGTAAGTAATTAATACCTGGATAAATGTAAAATAATAATGTTATAAAGTTTCCCATTGCCAAATTGTAGAAAATCACGTGGGTTCAGCTTCCATGGTTAGTTACCCTATTGTGTGCATACTATAATCCGCCACGTTATATAATAAAACTCATTCTAGGTAGGTATCTGTAAAGTTATATGGACTAGCTATCTCACCCGAATTTATAAAAATGTGTCTAAATTTTAATTTCAGGGAAGTGCAGAACATCGACGAAGAAATAATAAATGAATGCGGCAACCACAGAGTTCTAAACATCTACATGAAAAATGTGATAGACGAGGTGAGACAAGTGGAGACGAAGAATTCTAGGGAGAGACCAATCTATGGATTGAAACCCGAAAAAAATACCAGCTATTTGCTGACATTTTTAATGGTGACCCCCTTTCTCTTTGTAGATAATCTCATAATCACAGAATACAAAACAATTATAGGTACAATACTCCCTTTTTGAGCCCAGTTAAGGGCATCAGGAGGCAACAAGAACCCTCCACCACGCTCGATCTTGCGCGGATTCAATTACAACCTCCCACACCATGTCGAAATCCCAGAGCTCTGCTTCGAAGAAACGGAACACAATGTTAGACGGTCTTCCTCGTCTTTGAGACCTTGATGGGAGAAAGAACGGCACTCTCCTAGACCGAATGTCCTTTGGTAACCTTAACCCGCAATAATAAATGAAGCTTTATTGAATGTGAAATAACAATTTAGAATAAACGTAAAAAGTCGAAGGGCAGACTTATCCCGAAGGCTTTCTTCCAGCCAACACTTGTCCCAGAAAATTCCATGTCCTCTCCATAAGTACGGTGGGTATGCCGGCGTATAGCGCCTTTCGTTAAGCGTTGATCGTACCAACTAAAACCCGAAATTATCTTAGAGGAGGCACTTCGTTTTGAACGCAAAGCAGATTGTTAGAACAGAATCGATTCCAGAAAATACATACTGCAAATCTTTCTGGGTTAAAGTATTATACTTCATGTCAATATCTTACCATAATAATTCGGCAAAATTTGGTTTCGATAGACTTCTATTCTTTCAACAACATATAGAATATCGTAACGTGTATCACATGTGATTTACTTCCTACTACACCGCCATCTATTAGATTTTCTTTAAATGTTACGCCCCTTTAGAGGAATTTATTTCCTCTAAAGATGCGTAACCCGTCGAACTTCATCCCGCCTCCGAATTAACAATAATTATTACATAGAATAATTAGCTAAATTCAATTCAGTATTTACATATATCAAAAACTGTATTTTAATTAATGTAATAAATTAAAATTATTTTTTTATTCTGGTTAAGGTCGAAGTTCGACGGGCAGGTCAGCTAGTTTTACATATTTCCGAATATCTTTGAACACATAATTTTTGTTTTGACCCACGCGAGAAGAAACAAACAAACACTTGAAATATTTAATTTTATTTGTATGCTTGTATAGATAGTACGCGCTACCTACTCAGTGTTGAGATAATATGCAGTGAGCAGTGAACAGTAAGCCGTCACCCCTGGTATTGTGTTCACTGCCTATAATAGTCGAAGCTTACACACAAAACGGCGGATAAGCGGTAAATAAATACCAGTAAATACCTCTTGATTAAAACAACATTATTCGGGGACTGTATGAGCGAAGGGATGGGAAACATGGACATCGATTCAGAGAATACATACACACTTGTTTTACATCTAGTGTATAATGTGAAGATAAAAATAAATAATAAATGTATTTCTTCACGAAAGGTTTAATACGGAAAAATGAACCCAATTGGTATACTACTAGATGACTCAGTCAACGGTTCGTATCACCTGAAAATAAATAAACATCTTTTACTGTGACGCATCTGACAGGTAGGAATTTTAAGTTATTGTTTTCTTTTTTCTATTTTACTCGCAATCATACCAGATACTCTCCACGATAAAAAAATCCCAGAACTTTCATAAATAATATTTAAAAACTAACTAAAATAAACCAAAGAGGTCCAGCCATGCACGCACAGCTTATCATTTTTGCATATAAGATTGATTCTCTACGAGTCTACGGGTTTAAACGTCAGTGATAAAATGGAACGTTGCGCGTCGTTTGGTTTTTCTTCGTAATGTGCATTAATAAATAATGCATTAAGAGTCTAAACTTGATTTTAAATCGTCTCAAGCCTTCTCCAAAAATGGAAAATCTCCGTTTCTAAAGCGCTTTCACTCATGTGCGAAATATTATAAAGTTTTAGGTACAGGAATATATTAATTTTGAGTGTGCTTCTTTTTCTAGTCGTTTTCGCCCACTGCTGAACAGGGGCCTCCTAATCTGATTTAAGAGGGGTAGTTGACCACTGAAGAATGAGTTCGCTATTCATACAACTTTTCCTCCGTGTCAATATCATGGAGATATGAATCCATAAATACTTATTTGGAATTTGATGCTCTTTAGTCAACTTGGTTTTTCACGTCTTTTTATGCCCCGAAATTATTGTAGAATACAATTGACCTAATAAACTTGCTACAGACTCTCTAAAATCCAATATCAATCCAACGAATACATTTCACAAGTTATTTCAAACTTTCGATGGCTGAAAATAAGAGTCCCCGCAATCCCTTGTAATCTTTTATTGTGGCTACTTGTGATTACACGACTGATTATTGGAGGGTGCCTACATGAATGATACATGCGCAGTGGCAATCGCAATATGTACCTAGTTCTCTCGTGACAATAAGGAGACATGAGGACCCTACTTCAATAAATTTTTGGCTAACAAAGTTATACAATTAAACCACCACTTCTGGATTTTGAAATTATTACGTTTGATTAGAGCGGTCTGTATCATTCTTAATTTTCTTGATTTCTTGCACCTTTTATAAATCTTACTAGACACCTTCGTTCGGTGTGCACTCAAGCAACTGATTTTGATATAGGCTCCTTGATTGACAACATTGTTATAATTCAGCTCTTGTCTTTTCGTTGCTTGTGAGAATTATTGTTAGATATATTAATATTGTAAAATGAAGTGTGTTCAGTTAAATCAAGTCTTGTGATTCTCCATAAAACCAAAGATTACTCAAGGAGTAAATGAAATATGATTCCATGATCTTGAGGAGATCACGGTCATTACAGGTACTTACTACCTACTCTACACTTTTATATTACAGTATTTTATATTATATTATGTAATACTTATCATAAAAAAAATTGCCTAGGCCATAAATAAATAAATAAACATATTTTTGATGTAGGTACATATTTACCTACAAATTTGAAAGATAAATTAAATAATAGATACAATAGTATGTATCACAAATCTACCAAAATGAAAATATTTGTATATGACATACAATAATAATATTGGTCATTATTTTGATATTATTATTATTTTATATGGTTCGAATTTACCTATAATAATGAATCAGTAATGTTATCGAAATAACTTATAAGCCAGTGGTAGCCAACCCAAATGGTCATGTAAGATCTATCTTATTATATAAAAATGAATCGCTGTTGCGCTCGCTAAAACTCCAGAACAGTTGGGATAATGGCTTATTTTGGGTTCGAAATATTTTTGAATATTCAAAGTTTTTCACCCCCCTCCCCCCATTCACTATCACTCCATCCGTACGAATGGACCGACGTCCGACACTCGTTCAATGACGACTAATCAGTCGATACCCCTTTTCTAAATATTAGACGCAATAGGCTGAAGTCCTTACTAAATTACCTATATTGGAACCGCGCTATAGGTTCACATTTTCAGACATAGTTTAAAAATCAGACAGAAATCCGTTATACATATTAAAATTATTTTCTAACCAATTGATTTATCACATAGGTAGATACCTAGTGAGTTTTTGAATATGAGTGGTTATGTATAGAAACCGCTGCACTAGCAAAAATGTTTAAAGCTGGCAAGTCGCCGGATCCGCCGGTTGGTTACCTATACTATATAAGCGAATGCGAAGCAGATTAATAATTTGAATTTTAAACCGTATCAAAGCATTTTTGGTTATTGTGACGACAAACAAAATAATATGTTGGATTTCAAAATACCCACTGCATTGTTGTAATTTACCGATAGGTAGCTAGTTCTTTTTTTAAATATAATTTCATTATATATTCTTTATAGATAAAAAAAATACCGTAATAACTCAATTAGGTAGGTACCTGAACATGTACAAGTATTAACGAGTATTCTATATTATGTAGTTGATAATCGTTTATGTATACTTACCTAGGTAAGTACAAAATACATATGAGTTATCTGACACTAGGTACATAGGTATTAAGTTTTATGCGGTAGCAAAGGAAACTGTCATAATTTTTATCAAATTTAAATAAAAAAAAAACTTTTCAACACTTCCACATATTTTATTCCACAAACATCTTATTTCTAAGTACCTACCCTGTGACCATAAAGGGCGTTTCCCTTCGAAACATATCAATAAAAATAAATTTTGTGCAAGTGTTGAAAAGTTTTTAAGTATTTAATTTTTTTCCACCACGAAATGCATGTTCAACAACTTATTAATTTTTTCAAAACTGGCATACCTAAGTTAAGTTTTTCGCCCATTGACTTTACTGAACTTACCTATATAGGTAGGACCTATTCGTCGCACATAACTCAAAAAGGAGAAAAAATGACTTAGGTAACCCGTTTTGATTCGATATTAGAGATGTTCTCAAACTATCGGGTGAAGTGTAAAGCTATGTAATTGCAGAAACACGAAACAATTTGTGGTATTATTTGCTCAACTCTGGCAACTAGCAACTAAAGTTTGTTGTTCGCTGTCTGCATGTTGTGCATCAATACATAGGTAGGTACGTGCTATAAAGTGCATATAAATGGATTTCGAACTCGGATACAGAGTTATATTGTACAGTGGTTTAAAACCTACCGTTAGTCATAAAATTGTGTCCTCACTCAAGTGCCTACATATCTCTTGAGATGTAATAATATACTCGTCAGTTTTCCTTTTGCAAAATAAGCTTCGTATCGTATAAAATAATATGTCGGCCTAACCTTACTCTGTACTATAGCAATGCGGAAAATTCCTGTTATTGGACCACTGGAGATTCAATTGTGTTTGTATCATGATTTGTTTTGCATAAGTTTTTCAGTGTTCTGTTGGTGTCTTTTGGTGTGAAGAAATAAAAATATAAAAATTCCTCTCCGACTCACTAAACGCCCTAAAAATTGAACCCGATTCAATGATTCTTAATTTCACACGTGTTAATTTCTTGTTACTTTGCACCTGCACTCGCACATACACTTGGTACTTAATATAGTGTAAACGACCCTTTAAAAAGGGTAACAATGTGTAAGCGATCCTTAAAAGACAGAATAAGAAATGAGGAAATAGGTATGAATAAAAGTTGATAGCGTGGATCTTACCTATCACTAAATAGAAATGGCACTAGGCGGGTCATGTTGCCAGACAAAAAACAGAGCGATGGGCCCCCAGAATCCTTAAATTGAGACCCTGGGAAAGCAGGAAATAACTAAGCCGGCCCCAAAAAAAAAGATGGGTTAATGATATTATAGGTATAGCCCAGTCAAGGGTAGAAGGTGGACAAGGAAAACCCAAGGTAGAGAAAAGTGGAAGAAAATGGAAGAGGCCTTTATTCAGCAGTAGAGAGATGGCTGAGAAAGAAGAAGAAGATGTTTAAACAAAGAAGCAGAAAATTGATAAGAAGACCGTTAAAATCGTTTTAAATATGCTATTGCTCCTAGAAGACGGCAAGAGGCACTACACGCATGTATAACATTGTGTAGGTACGACTCTTTTGGTTTTTCACATTACGCCCGATTCTATTTCAATTTTAGTGCCCACTAACTAAAATAAGAACGTTCCAATTTTAGTTAGTGCACATTGGTATTCTATAAAAATTAAGAGCGTTCCTAATTAGACTAGTATTGAAATTAGTTCATTTTTGGTATTGTACAACACTATTTAAGTTAATTTTAGTGCGTTCTTATGTCAAAACGTTCTTAATTTTAGTTCACACCTAATTGTATGCGACTTAAAAGATATCTGATAATATTTTTATAATAAAAGTATTATTTTAACCTAATAAATTTAAAACAAGTGTTAAATATTTTTATTAAGGTAAGTAAATAAAATCATAAAATTGGTTATTATTTGCGCGTGTTTCGTTATGCCGAAATCGAAAATTGGAGGTTAGTTCAAAATCACTACTTTCATAAAATACTCCTGCGTATATTACAACAAGAAATTTGCACTAAAAATATTTTATACTTATTTATTTCAAAAGGAAATCTAAGAGTTGGTCTGATAAAAAGGCAAATTCGAGATGCTTCCAACCCATTTGGTCACATTTTGACACTCGTATTATTTGTAATAAACAAACATGACCAATGGCGCGTGCGCGATATAGTCCATAGACAATTATAATTCATAATTTTGTTTATGGTGAACTAATTTTAGTTTTTAGAACACATCACTTTATAGAATACGAATTTTAATTCATGTTAACTTAATTCATAAATTTTGGAACGTTCTTATTTTAGTTCGAACCAAAATAGAATAGGGAGTATTGTGTACCTCATGAAGGTCACGACGATGTATATAAAACTGAATTGGCACCCATTTTGTTTAAGCAAGCAAGCGGCTGTACTTATTTCATAATAATAATAATATGATATGAGATACTAATAATAAACTGCAGATATTATTCATAACGTGTCGTTTTGTGATAAAATATACCTAATTCTTTAAAATTTCCGAATAAAAAGAATCGGCCGATAAGTTTTAAAATATTTTCATAATTTAAAAATATACTCTATATCCATAGGTAGGTACCTACTAATTGTAACCATAGATTCCTATAAGGTATCTATTTCTAATTTTAAAATCAAACATACTGACATAAGGGAGTGGCGAGTATGATTATATTTCAAAATTAATTTACATACTTAGCTACATAGATGCTCATAGGTATATAGATATAAAATCAACTTTCAGTACCTACCCCTATTCCAAGTCCAAGTTTCCTAACCAAATTTTGTATGGAAACGTACCTATATAGCGCCCATACAGAATCCTTCGGATAGCTACTTAGCCTATACAAAATTCTAATGAGTTTCTCACATACGTTAGTGAGTTAAATTTTGAATTGGGGTAGGTACCCATATAGAATTTAAGTATTGACATATTTAAAAAAAGTTGCCTACTAGAAAAATATGAACTTGTTTTATATGTATGTATCTATCTGCGTATACCTTCGATCAATCCCCGCAAATTATATTATCCTGCCAAGAGAAATTCCCTATAAAATATTCTCCAATGGTGTTTCGAATTCGCGAAATAATGTCTGGTTTATCGGGAAATCAAAAGAAGGAAGGGTTCAGCACACTTCATTACCTATTCATGTATTCCCATCAAATAAACTATTCTCTCACGTTGTGTGTGGTTTTTTTTAGATAAAATAACTTGTAAGATTTTGGTTAGAAACCAGCACATCAAACTATAATCGGGGTATTTTATAACAAAATTTACATACATACATCCGTAGCGCTACAACCCTGTGTGGGTCATGGCCTCCTCCAAAAGATTTCTCCATGCCACCCGATCCTCCACCATGCTACGCCAATCGTCCACTCCCAGCAGTCTGAGGTCTCCCTCCGCTCCATCCAACCATCTCAGCCTTGGTCTTCCAATGCTCCTTCTTCCAGCGGGTCTCCCACGAACGGACGGTTCGCCCGATCTTTGAACATGGCCCAGCCAGTGGAGTCGGCTCAGCTTTATGAATTTTGCGGCGTTTGATATCATCATACAATTCATAAAGTTAGTAGGTAGATATACCGAATGCGCCAGTATTCTCCATCTCCGCGACTGCCTCCTAGATTCTTCGCAGTATTTTCTGTTCAAAGATGTCAAGCCTTTGCACGTCACGTGTTTACTCACCGGCCAGGTCTTCGAGGAGTAGGTATCCATTGGCTAAGACAATTCATTGGCTTATTTCGAAGCTGATTTCATTTTTTTTATATTTTTCTCTTCATGAAGTTGTTATACCTACCTTTTTCACCTCTTATTATGTGACCAGGGTACGAGTAGGTACCTAACAGGAAAATTCATCTATTTTTGTTCCTTTTTTTCTCTTTGTCATGCTTGTTTCCTTGGGAATTGTTTAACCCAGTCAACTCTATTGAGTTTTCCAGTAAAGATTACCGTTCATCAGAAATATGCTGGTGGTTTTGAGGCGCACGGAGCTCGCTTTTATTACCAAATTCGTCAAATTGGCGCTTCACGGCTTGTCATCTACATCTTCTATCAAAGAGCTTTCTGTGACTCTACAGGCCCTTAGAACCTTACCTTACCTTGCTTACCCACATTCGCTCCCAAGGTGTAGCATGTGGTCGCACTTCTGTCTTGTCCCAACGGCTCTGCTTCCTCCCAGATCAGTCCGATACTCTGCAGGTCTGCGGTAAAGGCTCGTACAATGGTAAGGTACGGTCCTCCTCTACTTATTGTGAATCCCAGATTTTTAAACAAGCTGGCTCGGCCTACACTTCCGGGGGACATACGCAGGACGTGCCCGAGCCAACCAAATCTGCGATTAAGGATGACTGAGTTAACGAAGGGCTGCAGTGTTCTTAAGGGCCTTATAAACTAGGTATATTTTTATTATCTCCGTTACAAATGTGATTTCAAAACAAAAATAAACATCGAAATATTCAAAGAGCGAAAAAAAATACCTACTTTTAATTTTATTTTTCGATCCAGAGACAATAATTTGAAAAATAGAACATGCGAATATAGGTAACTTCCCGGGTAACATTTTTAGTATGCAGTGCGGCACACACCAGCGCTGTTCTTCCTTGGGCAAATATTTGATAAATATTCAAAACTGTTTCCAGAACGCTTCTTTGTAAATATTCAGTCAAGCTTAAATGTATATGATTTAAACAACGACTTATAACGTTATGGATCTGAATAAGCATTCAAAATGTTTTGCATGTTTAAAACGGGACCGTCTTTAGGGACATTATCTTCTCTACTATAGAACCTGGGTTTTATTTTCTTTTAAAAAAAATTATGCTTATTGCCATTTTAAGAAAAACATGTTTGAAAAAAAAAATTTTTTAACAAGACAGTGAAAATTGAGTTCTTCCTTAGACTACCTTCAAATTGGTAATAATTTTCAGTTTTTAAAAATGGTGATATTCCTTAATTCATGGCTATTTTCAACTTTTTATAACTAATCCGTTCTTTCTTAGTTGCCGACCTCGGTAGATTAGGGACATATGCGCTGACTTCTGTGGGTCTAGTACGAGTTTTATCGAAAGCTAATTGCACGCAAATAAGCGCTTATTAGCATGTAAAAAGTGTTCTTAAATCAAACGATCGAATCAGTCGATCATTTTAGTATGAAAATTTTTCGAAACAATTTCGATAATCGTTTCGATTTTCGATCATCGAAAACTTATACTAGGGCTACTGATGAGGAGGTCCCGCCTCAGTCGGGTCAGAGATTTTCTCTGTTTTTTTTCACATGAAATTTCTACTCGTGGTTGGAATGCTGTGATTAAATGGGACCGGTTGACTGGTAGAGAATGCTTCAATAGAGTTTTTTTTATCTATATCTGTTATGAAATAGAAAGGTAATTGTGAGGAAACTTAGCATCTATCGTAAGATTTTATTTTTTCTAAATAAATAAAAATTAAAAGAGGCACTGAAGTCGCCTGCATTCTTTGGAACGCCCGAGGGCAGAAAGAAAAGGGAGCAAAATGGAGGGGGAAATTAGTATTCATACTGCCATCTGGTGGATGAGGGACGAATTAAAGGAATTAAATGTCGCTCAGTGACGGTGGAATGGGATGAGCCTGTACAAAGGAGGGAGATACAAAGTTAACAAATAATAATGATAACAACGATGTGACACTAAACGATTCAATTGGAGGAGTATTTTGTTGACAAATTGATTCGGAATCCGCAGTAGCTGCTCCCTCTGGTGGTGACTGGGGACTTCATGTCCTACACCCACACACTCACACCCAAAACACGACACAATATTTGGTTTTGTTAAAAATACAACAGAAAAAACAAAGTTGATTTTAATACACCTATACTTTGTGATTAAACAATTGAATCCAAAATCTATTTACCTATAGATACCTACAAGGCACGATGCATTAGTATGACAAATAAATCTATTTTACCTATAGATACCTACAAGGCACGATGCATTAGTATGACAAATAAATCTATTTTACCTATAGATACCTACAAGGCACGATGCATTAGTATGACAAATAAATCTATTTTACCTATAGATACCTACAAGGCACGATGCATTAGTATGACAAATAAATCTATTTTACCTATAGATACCTACAAGGCACGATGTATTAGTATGACAAATAAATCTATTTTACCTATAGATACCTACAAGGCACGATGCATTAGTATGACAAATAAATCTATTTTACCTATAGATACCTACAAGGCACGATGCATTAGTATGACAAATAAAATCAAAAAGGCGTTACCATCGCCAATAAACAACATCATGAAAAACGGTTTCAAGTTTAATAATAATTGACACCGAACTTATTTGCGTCCGTTATGTCACGGATGCTTTTTGAGGCACCATTTTTCTAATAGGAAATCAGAGCTTAGTCCTGCTGATTAGGTGAGTGTTATCATCAACGCACTGAAAAATCCCATACATCCGGCAGGATTCGAACCTTTGACCCTAGCTGTGATGTGCTGGCGAAACCCTGGCATGCAAGCCATCAAGTTTTATGGTAGTACCTCCATACCATTTCAAAGCCACAATGATATATTATTATTACTCGAGAAAAGCGCAAAGTTGGCAAAACAAGCAGCAAATAATGACAGCAAGCTTTGTCTGATCATCCCAATACTGACGACCCTCCTCTGTTGTGTTTCTCCCCTCCGCAGCAATTAAGAGAAATTTGCATAAAATTTATTTTCCCTAACATTTCAGCCGCCAGGCCCTTTTCGCAGTATAATTTTGTGTATTTACAAAGCTGATTCAAAAATGTTGAAATTACATAGATACTTAATCTCTTTATTTTTGATACAAACCTTATACCTAGTATCCCAATGGAAGATCTTGGGAAATCGATGCATTGTTGTTAATTAAAAAAATATTTTTTTATCGACCACCTACGCTCGTTTTGGCAAAGGCATAATAACTTAAAGCATATTAATAAATAAAGGTCAACATAAAAAGGTAAAATATCTACACAAAAATTGACAATAGTCAAATTTGGAAACTTTAGAAAAAAATTCAATACTGTATACCTATACGATCAAAGTTTTGACTGAAATATGAATTCAACTCTTTCTATAAAAATGTATTCACTCTTTAAACTTTAAAAGCTGCAAGTTATCTTTTTAGATGGGATATAGTCTAACGATGGTATTGCTAGTAGTTACAGTACAAATGTTCACAATTTGAATTTTTAACCCGTAGCATGTGCGGCAGGGATGCATTCTGTCTCCCTTACTAATCAACCTCTACTCCGATTATGTCTTTAAAAGAGCCCTCAGTACCTACTACCGAGAAAGGTGTGAAGATTGGTGGGGTTGCAGTTAACAACATCCGATATGCAGATGATACTGTATTACTAGCTGACAGTATTGATGATCTTCAGGACCTACTTAATATGGTGAATGATTCCGGAGAACAATCAGTAAAACCAAGTGGATGACATTCGGATCATACTGGTTCAGTGATACAACTGAACGGTTGCAATGCTGAAAGGGTGGAAAAGTTTAGATACCTCGGCAGCATGCTTACGGAGACCCTTGACCCAGTACTACCGTAGAGGTGAAATGCCGGATCGCAGCAGCAAGAACCGCATTTAACAAAATGAAGTCACTCGTTTGCAATGACAATGTCAATTTAAAACTCAGACAGAGGATGATAAGGTGTTATGTGTGGTATGTTCTGTTATATGGTTGTGAGACATGGACATTAAAAGTAAACACGATGAACCGGTTAGAGGCGTTTGAAATGTGGCTTCACCGAAGGATGTTCAGGATCCCATGGACAGACAGAATAACGAACACAGAAGTCCTTAATCGTGCAGGAGTGAGCAGAGAGCTGCTGACATTGATAAAAGTCCGCAAGATCTCATATCTGGGTCACGTTTTACGGGGAGAAAAATATCGCCTGCCCCATTTGATTTTGAAAGGAAAGATAGAGGGTCGCAGGGGGGCTGGTAGGAGGCAGATCTCTTGGCTGCGCAACATAAGAGAGTGGACCGGGATTGAAACAGTGGAGGAGCTATTCCGGACGGCGCAGGATAGAGAGGGCTTCGCCAGAGTGATCGCCAACGTCGGGGGGACCTGACAGGGCACATAAAGAAGAAACCCGTAGCAAAAGTTGTATAGGTGTGTAGAAACCTCTCATCAAACAACATGACATATTTCGTCGATATAATGATTGTTACTTTTATTGTCACAGCAACGGAAATCGACTTACACACGATTAATATACCTAATTATGAAAAATTAGAGTGTTTCAACCGAGTTAGTTACGGACGAGCATAACCATAATTATAATATAGGATTTTTATCCGTCTTCCCATAGTGAAAATTGAACGTTCAAGTAATTAAAAATAATCATTTCAATGCATACTTAGCTAAGGGTCCCTTTTTTATGTATGAAAATGCTGGCGTTGATAGTGTTTCCAAATTCAAAATAATATCTAGCAATACATACATTGGTTCATATATCTATGTACCTACATGATGAATTGCAGGCCGGATGTAGGAAATTGCTGGTGGATATTGTTTTAACAGCCAATAATTACAGCGCACCGCAAAATATTTTATTTTGTTTTGTTTAAAGTCCATTATTCCCGTTTGTTTCCCAGTATTGCCACAACAAAAATAAAAATAAATAAATGCTTCCAACATAACAATTAGGTACCGAGTATCTACCTACACGGTAAAAAAGGTGCAATTTTAAAAGCTGAAATACTTCAATGATAAAACAATAGAAAAGTATTTTTTTTTCAAATTTTGTTTTTCATTGACAAAAGCATGCCATTATCCATTTATTTTATTTTTATCTTCCTTTTATTGATGCATATAATAGAATTAATGAGATTGTAGTAAAAAATGTCTTTATAAATTTTAATAGTTTATGGCATTTTCATGTTGCTATCACGAATTTAATAGACACACAATCACATATTGCGCACAGTTCTTTAGCAGCAGAGTTACGCACATTTGAACACAATAGTAGATAATAAAGCACGCCAAGTCCATTTTGCCATTACGTCTCGTAAAACGGTTTTTTTTTTATTTATTCCATAAATATGCGTAGGCATACGGTTTTACCGCCGATTTGACAAAGTTCCTATGTCAATCATATTTTTCTCTAGGTGAAGTCTTTGAAAATTTTAATGTTTATTACACCAGCTGCTTAGGTACTTGCTTTGAAAAATGAAACTACGAATGTTTAAAACTGTGCGCAGTTTCATATTTCTAATGCACGCATACCTAAGTATTCTACTACTTACAACATTAATAAACCTAATGTCATTGTTCAATTACTTTTTATCTGCCACTTTTATCTTCCATATTACGTTTGTTAGTATAATATCAATATTGATGGCATCTTTATATTTTACTTAAAAATATTAAGTATCTATTCAATTTAATTAAAAGTGGAATTATTTATGTGCGTAATTTCATGATGAGTAAATAATTACTTGCCAAGTTTTGAGATCCAGTATGTTCATATCAAAAAGATAAAATGTTATAATTTATATTCATAATAAAAGATAATACCTACGTATCGTTTAATAAATCTCTATGTTTTTAAGACGATTTTGCTGTATAAAAAGTATGACCACAAGAAATTTTGCCATATCAATATTCTCTTTCATTATTTTAATAATAATAGTTTTTGCGTTCAAAATAAAACAAGATTCTAATTTAAGTGATCAAAATGAATTTCACAAAGAATATTTTGATAAACTTGATTTTATTGATTTAGGTGGTCAAATAAATGAAATAAACTTTGATAAAAATATATTTGTTGATGAAGTAACTATCGAAAACAATGAAATAAGAACAATCAATAAATTAACAGAAGTTAATGGAATTATAATTGAGGAGAATGTCGAAAATGGGTTGAAAAATAATTTTCATAAGAATGACAGAACAAAAAAATATGTTGACAAAGACATTAGTACGACTAAAAATGTTGACGTCAATACAGATGCAAATTCAGATCAAGAACATGAAAACGTTTTGACAAACCGTACATTACAAGTGTTGAAGAGTTTGATACGTTGCAACAAAAAAAGTTTTCGGTCAAGAAGATTTAAAACCGGAAGTTTTTGGGTGTTTGAAAATTTTGTTAAAGCTGAACATGGCGAATTGGAGTGTTATCAGGATGTGACATTCGCTACTCACGGAGGAAGCACGTTTTTGGAGCATTTGAATACACTAGTACAGAGGTTTGTTCTTAATATTTTTGTTGCATTACATACTGACTGTTTTTTCTTTTCAACGCATTCTTATTGATCCTCTATCCCAACTCTATCTTTTAAGAACTCAATGAGAGCCAAGTTCTTGTCTAGTTTAGCCATAGTTTTCGTGTAATAAAAAACCAGACTGATTTTTCTTCTTCTTTCTTAAACATGTTGGCATGTGCTTGCTACAGAATCTTTTTGTCTATAGTCCCCGTCTGAAAATGTCTTCACCGTCGTATACCTTTCGGATTTCTGTTTTTCGTAGTATGTCTCGAAGGGTTTTTCCAGCTATATTTCTGACTTTCTGAGTACTTTCATTTGCTTGTTTACATATGTTGCCAATGGACAGATAATGCAAATTAAAGGGTGTGTTTATAGTTTCTTATTTTACATTAAATACTTTTTTTTCTTTTAGGTGGCAGGGACCAATAAGTGTTGCTATTTTTACACCAGGTACAGATTTTCAAAATACAGTAAATTCAATAAAGTATTTGAGAAGTTGCTCGCCACAAAGAGACCTTATTAAGCGCTGGATTTCTTTTCATTTGTATTTTCCTGCCAAACATCTTCCAGCGAAGGTATGTACTTAAATACAAAAATGCTTGCATAGGTATCTATTTCAGTTACATAACATAATATTTAAAATGATTTATAAAAAAAACTAGCTTATACCCGTCTTGCTTTACGTTTTTGATTCCGATTGTCAGGCTTGATCGGTAGGTAATTAAACAGGTTCAAGTCTAGCTTCCCATTGCTTTGTAGACCTCTATAACTGACATAAGCACAGAAAAAGAAGAATGACACTTTTAATGTTTATTAAAATTTTGTATGAAGATCCTAAATAATAGGGTTTTTTAAATAGCTCTAAATATATTAAAGTGAATGCAGCAAATTGTATTAAAGAACCTTCTCCGGCATTTTGCACGGCTCTGTGCAGATTTATATCTGACGTAGCATTTGTATTTTGAGCGTCATGCTATGACATACGGTAAAAAGCAAATAAAAAACATTTCTGAATTATTATGTGGATAGAGAAGGAGGGGCTAATGCGAGTTTTATTTAATTTCCCAATTTACCACGCAACTTTCTTAATTTTTTCTTTTATAAGAACCTTCTACTGATAAAAGCCAACACGACAAAAAAAGAATTAGTGAAATCGGTTCAGCCGTTTAGGCGTGATGCTCTAACATACGATAGAGCAACGATAAAAGGCAAATTAAAAAACATTTCTAAATTATTATAATAGATAAATACCATGTATGTTATTTGATGGGAATGATGGGATCCCGACAAATCAACGGAATAAGTATGGGGGTGACAAATGCCATAAAGGGCGATAGCAATATCCATGATCTTCTCGCACCGATATGCATATCCATCAGCTCTTCCTCAAAGGTTGAAATATAGGATGGTCTGCCACTTCGGCACTCTGATAGGAGTATCTAAATACAACTCTCTAATTGGCGTAAGTATACTGTTAGATTGATTAAGACAGTAATTTATTATTTTTTTGTTGAAGGTTTTTGATATGAATGATGAAGAGTTATACATTGATTGCAGTCACTCTCCGCCTTATACGATGAATCCCAAAAAAACATACGTAAACAGAAAAAAACTAACTTACCCCATAAACAAAGGCAGGAATATTGCAAGAGATGCTTCTTTGACATTCTACATTCTATCTCTTGATATTGAGCTATTTCCATCGTCATTTCTTGGAGCAAATTTTTTGAATATGATCGCCAGAAAACCACATCTTTATAAAACAAAAAAGCTGCAAGTGTTTGCCTTGAATCCATTTGAAATTGAGGCCGACCAAAAGGTACGATGAATCATCAAAGAATTCCTTCAATGAACACTCTTTTGACACCAATATTAATCTCTGTACGAACTCATCTGAAATACTTCAAAATGTTCTTAATCTCTACAAGTTGACACCCTTATTTTTCAGATAAAAGTAGGTACATTTTGCGGTGTGAAATTTAGGACCGCCTCTAGGTTTTCCCTTTGAATTTACGCAGTTATATTATTAGGTACCTACACATAATCCGTGTTTCTCGAAGCTTGATGATTTACGGAGAACCCTCTTATAAATCATATTATTTTTTGACAAAACAGTGGTGCTACAAAAGGATACAAAGGTATTTCCAGAAACAGAAGTAGCGCAATTGATCAACTATTCAATCATGTGATATGGCCGGAGTTTTCAAATGCTACAATTTGCAATCACTCGAGATTTATTTTGATTATTTTTTCAAACTCTTGCAGATTCCAGAAAACAAAACAGTATTATTGAGGATGTTAAAAAAGGGTAAAGCTGTTCCATTCCATAAATATGTGTGTCGATTATGTCACAAGACCCCATTTTATGATCTTTGGAAGAAAAACGGACAAAAAAAGAGTTAGAATCTACTTATTGTGTATATAAAATATTATTCCACTGAATCTATAGATACCTACTCCTCAATCTAAGAATGACCGTGATCAATAATGTTTATTAGGTTTGGCTATTACCGGAATCGCTAAAAGGAAAGGAAAATTCAGACGTTGGGAAGCTATCTTTATTAACACTAACAATGATCCTCAATTTGAGGAGTCACTTTCTTGGGAAGGAAAAAGGGATAAAATGGCCCAGGTAGGTAAAATGACCCAGCATTCGGACATACGAAACTGGATGGTCTCATGGTTTTTGATTTTGACTCTTTTTTATTTTATATTTCAGTCATACGTTATGTGTTTGATGGATTACGATTTTTTGATTTTGAATAACGCCTTTGTGGTCCACAGTCCTGGCATCAAGAAGCTTCATAAGGATCCTCTTAGAAGAAAACTTGTGGAATCCAGACAAAACTACTTCATTTCAAAATATTTACTCAAAGAGTACATTCTAATGTATGGAAATCGATCCGGTTGTTTGTTGTGACAATCATAATATAAAAGTCGTGAACACTTATAACTCGAGATCGATGTTTGATTTACTGGATTCTTCTCCGCTCCGGATAGCAGAACAACTACCTACTAAAAAGTTGAAAAAAATGCATAAGAAATAATATTAAATACAATATTAAAGTTAGTATGGAACGGATTTCCTTCGACGCCAACGCCATCTATAGCAACAAATTTTCCGTACGGTACGGTACGCAAATTTGTAATGGACTTTCTGTCGGGAAAGCTAGTTTTAAAATAAACTTGACTTTTGTGTTTACATGACTTTTATTTCTTGGGAGGGGGTAAAATCCTCATGAACTTTAATTGAACTTCTGCCCATGGGCAGACCTACCGATCATAAATCCCTCTTCTGGATTTCCACATAACTGATTGAATGTACCTACAGACATAACTCCGGGCACAAATGTACCTACCTAAAGTAAGTAGGTAGGTACCTAAACAATTTTTTTTTACAAAACGAAATTTGGTGATAGTGATATAAAGATTGAAACTAAGACTTTCGTCTAAATCCATGCACTGTAAGCTAGGTACATACTAGTTTCCTAGAAATACCACTAGGTACTAGGTACTTCGTTATTTTACCTATATTTTTGTCTGAAGTGCCACCCTTTTCATACAGAAAACACCCGTTACAAAAATGTTATAATATTAAGTATGTCACACTTCTCTTTATATTATGGGCACTTCATATTTCACATATCAAAATAATATCAGCGATAATCTTATAATATTTTTCAACAATAGCAACAATATAAATTTAATTTATTTAACACTAGTTTGTCTACAATAGTGGGCGGAGAGTTCCAAGAACATTATTTGACCACTCGAAATAATCAAAAAGAACTAGGTATAGGCAGCTAGCAAAAATGCTTTTTTTTTTCAAATAACCCTTTGAATTATTTCTAATAACTGTACCACTTAAATAACAGAAGAAAGTCGATCCATCTGTCAAAATAAATAAGTGACAGTACCACCCCTTGTACAGAAGTGGATTTTCAATGATGCTGTCAACACTTTATGCGCCTGCACAACAAAAAATAATATATTATACTTACTCGCTGAAAAACTTAATCGAAAAAATATCTTGTAAGAACTTAGGTTTAAGCCACAGAATTCTATACAATTACCTAGAAGTGAAGCCGAAATATTGCAACTTTTGACAGTTTGGTTCCCAAAAGAACGTGGTACGGCGTATATTTATTCAGTTTTTTCTCGTGTTTTTTTTACAATAAAACGTATTTTTACGTTGAAATAAGTGAAATTTGATCATTTTTAAGTTTCTTTATAAAATGTTAATATCATTTTTTACGTTCTGTTTTGACTATCGTACTGTCAAAATTGCCGGCCAAATCGGCTTCACTTTTTTACTATGAAGAGATATAGGAGTATACTCCATCTAGGTAGTTATATATAAAAATCTATGATCCAACTGTCGATTTGTGGAAGAGAAATTATTTTTCTCGAGACAGATCGGCAGTATCAAGCCAAGATACGTGAGATTTGTATGGCCAGGTCTATAGATTTTAAACGGTTTTTCAAACTTTGACGACAAAAAACACCAACTTAGAGGCTTCGCAGCATATATGTTCCATATATGGATTTACTCAGGATTCGGAGGAGAACATTTAGTGTGTCTGTGTCTGTCTGTGTGTGTGTGCGAGGGTGTGTGTGTGTGTCCCTTATATCTTTTGATTCGCTTGATGCACAGATCCTAAAATTTCAGAAAATATTGAATACTTTAAGCCTACAAAGCTTGTATACTCAGAATTTTGAAATTTTCTTTCAGTCAGGGGTAATCAACCTTTGAATTTTTACTAAATTTTTTCATATATCTCGAAAACTATAAAGCTAGAACCCTAAAAATGTGTATGTATATAGAAAAATACAATATCTCAAATCAAATTTAATGAAAAAGTTCCAGGGTTTCTCAAACTTTTTTATAAAGAAAATATTTTCTTTATGTCAAATTTACGAGTTTCAATGCCTATATTTCATAATTTTATAAAATATCGAAAAACGCCGAAACACATCAACTAGATAATTTAATTTTCTATAAAAAATATCTATATTATAGCAGTACATCTCAAACTTTTCTTAACTTTTTTTGTAAGAATTTAATTTATTGATGACATCGTTTCATACAATACACATACCGACTCAGGCCATCGACAGTTGGATCTCATGTTTACATGCAACTAGTTTAAGCATGCTGAATTTTTTTTTATGAAATACAATCGTTACTCATCTCATCTGATGTTTCAGTAAAGGCCAATGGTTGTTTAAAACCCTGCATTACAAACGTTCGTCAAATTGACGACACCACTTGCCATGTAAAAACCATTGCCATTTGTTTATGCATGCACGTACATGCTCCAGTTTCAAGCTAATCTCAGCCACCCCTTAGGGCTTGCGATGGCTGGTTGTGTTTTGTGTGCAAGTGTTCTCTATGTGCCATTTCTGAGACGGTGACTAATTGACTGAACTGACGAAGGTTTGTGATAACAACACTTTTTACTCTCAAACGTAAAGCTTTTTGGATAGTAAAATCGTACATTTTTTTTCATTATTTCCAATGATTGATACCTTCAAAATTATTAAAATTTTTGAATGAGCAACTTTCTAATATTTTGTTTGCATTTATATTAGATTAGATCCCGCTTGGAAAGGACAGTACCTACTGAAGAAGTAGTGTCTTCTTTGACCTCACAACCATTATCCAGTGAAGATATTCGTTATGAAAAAACAATACGGACCAAAACTAGCTATATACTACCGTAATATGCCCGCGAAACTATATAGTTTTTTTTTTTACTTTTTTTGAAATATCATCCACAAGGGGGAATCTATATAGTTAGGCTATTAAATAATTTGTGGAATAACAACTAAATGGGATGTTTTTTTCTCCATTTTGTGCCGCTAGAGGCGCCCTAGCTAATCCGGTCTATTGTCAAATTCAGTGTTGCCAAAGGAGGCGATTTACTGCCATTTCGGCTATTTGGAACGAGAATATGCGGCGAAAAAATCTAAAAGGCGACAGGTAGCCACTTGGGTTACTTCCCTTTTAGCGAATTTTCACCTTTCGGATATTATATGACCTTTTTTTAGTGAACTCCCACCTCTCTTCGGACACTAAAATACCTAACAAATTTTCAGTTGGGCTATTTTGCGTTTGAAAAACGGCGTTGGCAACAATGGTCAAATTAACGTTTACATATAACCTCAACTATATGAATATCCGTGTGTGTCACTATGTTATGGTCGGTTTTGTCTTTCGTAAATAAATACCTACTTTAAACTTTTTGTTTATATTTTGTGTTACAGTAAAAATGAAAAAAAAAAACAATTTATCATTCTAGTTTATTTCAAATTAAACAACTTATATATTACTAGCTTATACCCGTCTTGCTTTACGTTTTTGATTCCGATTGTCAGGCTTGATCGGTAGGTAATTAAACAGGTTCTAGTCTAGCTTCCCATTGCTTTGCAGACCTCTATAGCTGACATAAGCACAGAAAAAGAAGAATGAAACTTTCACGATTCATAAAAAGAGAGAAGAATGACACTTTTAATGTTTATTAAAATTTTGTATGAAGATCCTAAAAATTTTCTAAAATAGCTCTAATAGTAAAGTAAGGGTGGATCTTTTGAACAAGCATTATACAGTCAAATAATTAAGTTTTAATGGAGGATTAACTAACTAATGTCCCATTAGAGAAAAAAACTGATCTTTCAACTGTCAAATAGCGGCGATTGGGGCATTAAACACCTTAATGAAAGATTAAATTTAGTGGGCTGCTCCAACAGCCAATAGCACACTAATGGACAATTTAGAACTGTCAAAATGGTTGCCAATTTTGTCTGTTTTCATACCGTTTTTCGAAATTGTTGATGATTCTTATTATGAGAGAGCCCATTTTTTCGACCAATTTATAAATCGGATTACAATGCTTTCTATAAAGCATCAAAATAGGAACTATGCGGTACTAAAATATCGTCTATTTTATAAAAAATATCTCACTTTTTTAGTAATGCTAAGTGAAATGTCAAAATCACAAGATGACGCACGTAGTACATAATATTATTATAAACCAATGGGAATAATCTCGAAATACTTCTTCTTAATACAGAAAATAATAGGTATATATATGAATTATTTTATATATTTTTTTGGGTTCCCTTTTAAAAATATTTAAATAACATAAATAAAATAAAACTTGACTTGACAGTTGCAGTAAAACAAACACATAAGACCTTGTCTGTCATCTCTTTCTAACGAATGGTGTTTACCGCGCGTCTCGCTCTCACACATGTATAGAGTGAAGATAGCAACAAGTTCAATATTGCCAGTCGCAAAAAAAACAAGACAATTGTCAATTAACCAATGGTCCATTAAATTTCTCATAAAAGACCCGTTTTGAGTTAGTGGATCCTTTAAAGTTATATATCCATTTACTATTAAGCTGTTTAATGCTCATTCGAAATACCGGCCCTTAATGCAGCAAATTGTATTAAAGAACCTTCTCCAGCATTTTGCACGGCTCTGTGCAGATTCATATCTGACGTAGCTTTTGTATTTTGAGCGTGATGCTATGATATACGGTAAAAAGCAAATAAAAAAATATTTCTGAATTATTTTAAAGATAGAGAAGGAGAGGCTAATGCGAGTTTTATTTAATTTCCCAATTTACCACGCAACTTTCTTAATTTTTTCTTCATAAGAACCTTCTACTGATAAAAGCCAACACGACAAAAAAAGAATTAGTGAAATCGGTTCAGCCGTTTAGGCGTGATGCTCCCATATACCTACGGTAAAAGGCAAATAAAAAAACATTTCTGAGTTATTATGTAGATTATAAGATAACTTACAATATGTTTAGAATAATCATTGTACATTTTTTTACATACTATTACAAATAAAATTGTTTATCTTATTTTATTTTTTATATACATACCTACGGAACAGTACGAAAGCCGGCGTTGTAACCACTAGGCTACCAACTACTTCGATGACAATTGAGTAAATGATCCGTTAGGTTTAAGTTGTGAATGTTTGACATACTAAGACCCAAGTTGCTTGAAAACTATATTTAGATACGAGAAGGTTTAAATCAATGTATGATTTAAGTAATGTAGGTATATTTTTTTTTTATATATAAAAAATGAATCTGTGCTCACTCAAAGTGAACACAAATACACTCCTTGACTCTTTCACAGTAAGCTACTGAAAGCTTGTGTCGTGAAAGAGGAAGATGGTCGGCACCTGGGATCGAACCACGACGTCCGCAGTACGAAAGCCGGCGTTGTAACCGCTGGGTCACCAACCACTTCGAAATATATTATGTTTTGCAAGTGTTAAGTATTTGACCACCAATAAATAAATAAAACTTGTCATTTTTATATAGTTAGTATAGGTACCTACTCATATAACCGTTACTTTTCAACATGAATTAAAAAAAAAAAGAGTTCTTTGATTTGTCAGAAGAATCGTAAAAGATTGATATCTGAGAAGTGGGCAAGAGCAGCGAGGTATCGAATTTACAATCAGTTATTGATAAGAAAGACCGATGTCCAAATCAAAATCTTAGATCCAATATTGTCTAGAAATTCCTATATCAAAATTAAAATCGTAGTTTTAAAAGTTTATTGTAATATCTATAAAAATCTTGATGATAAAAAACTGGTGAGCATTGAAACAAAAAAAAAGTGTTGGTGACAAAAAATCATTAAGATGCTATCTATTGAAAACTAGCTTTTCCGACAGACGTTGTCCTGTAGTCCTTACTATAAATATTGATTATAAATTTGTAATTTACCTATGTATACAAAAATATATTTAAAATAATATGTTTGAATGTTAAAAAATAATTAGGTATTTCTTAAAGCTAGACTAAAAATTCCATCAAAAATCTGCGTACCAATATTTTTAATGTCAAGTAAACAATAATTTAGTTGTTAGGTATAGAATTTTTCATAGATGGCGTTGCCGTCGCAGGAAAATCTTTCCATACTTATTCTAATATTAGGTATATTATTTCTTATGCATTTTTCAACTTTTTAATAGTTATTCTGTTATCTGGAGCGAAGAAGAATCCAAAAAACCAAGCATCATAAAAATCTGTTCAGCCGATCACGAGTTATAAGTGTTCGCTTTAACCCGACTTTCTTTTTTATTAGAGATTGTCAAATGCACGAAAAAGAAGCAATAGAAATAAATAACGAAATGGATTCTGAAGTTGTAATACAAAACTTTGCCAAATATATGTAATACGTACAAATAGTATTTACAATAATAAGAACTGATTGTATTGTCAAACTATGGACAAATACTTACAAATTCATTCATAAAAATATGATTATAAGCGAAACGGAAGCTGAGTACCTACTCGAGGTCTAGTACCACTCAACCCTGCAGATTAATGGCTTTGTTAGGAAATGATAATCTCACATGAATCGGTTAATCCTATTTCCTACCAACTTCGAACAATGTAAACCAGCCTTAAGGATATTTTTATTGTTGTACTTCATACTAGTTCTACTTTGGTTATTAATCTTAAGTAGTTTTATGCATATTATCTCTATATATAAAACTGGAGCCCGATTTCCCTTGGTCATTGCATCACGAGCAAACGGCTTGACCAATTTCGCTTATTCTTTTACTGTTGTGTTTGCTATTTATGAAGGAAAAATCAAGAAAGATGCGCGTAAAATTAGAAAATTTAAGAAAACTCAACGTAGGTCAGCAACCTTAATTTCAAGGTCAATTTACAAAAGTCGATGGTCTGCCTTGGGCTGTCCATGGTTTGGTCATGGATTGCGCGATGTGAGGAAGAACAGGAACATTCTTCATTGGCATCTCCATTTTACCATGTCCTCGACCTCCAATTTTTTAAACCTAGACGCTTTTTCAGATCTATAGATTCATTATTTTTAGGAATGCGAAGTGGAACCAGATTTGACGCTTGATAGAGAGTCTTGGCACAATAGGACTAGGAGAACCGACCCCAAACAATGGGACAAAAATCGAGGGCGAGGAAGAAGAAAATTCATTTTTAGAACTGGAAAAGTCATACGACGTTGCTAGTAGGTATTTAATCAATACCTCACCGATGGTACCTATTGATGTTTTTTTTTATGAAATATTATTACACCTATGCAGTATGCACGTATCGTATAATACCTTTTAATAAGCCTTTTAATAAACCTAATAGGTACATTTTAATAAGCGTTCTGTAAGATTGTTAAAATTATTTGCTAAAGGAAAAAATAATAGCCTGCTACTGAGATAATATACCTACCTACTAATTACCATCAATTATAGGAAGTGTAATTGATGGGAATATCGGTCCAGATAAAAATGGGTGAATATTTCTACAAACCAACCCTAGGACTAATAGGTACTATAATAGAGAGATAGGTGTGGTCATATATTATAAAACCACATTAAAGATGAGCCACCTATAGGCAAAGCCCTCAAAGCTAGAATCCTCAACGAGGAAATTTACAGGACTTGCAACATTCAAGATGTCGTAAGTTGGAGTAAAGATATATGTCGCTGGAGAGATGATCACGTCCAAGATTATTAAGGATGAACTACCGTCAGAGGAATGTAGACCACTTGCAAGACTACCAAAGAGATGGAAGGAAAACTGATGGTCATGCTAGATTAATTCCTGTAAAACAACAGATCTGAGATCTTAATAAAGTGGAAGAATAGGTAATAACATTTGCATAATTTAAAGCAGAAATATTATGACATCAATAGATAGGTACTACTAAAATTTAAAAATATACTAAATGATTAAATTTGAATAAACAATCAAAATAAATAGTACCTACCTACCTATATGTTTTCGCAGTGGAAAAAAAAATATTCAGTGTAAAACCACTTATCCATTCATAAATTTCGAATGTTCAAAATCCGCACGTTGAAAAAAAAAACTTGTTGAAAATTTCTCGCAAATCAAAACAATAAAACACAATGAAAAATTTTTGACAGTTTCGAAAATGTTTTCATTCAAAAAATAATAATTCAAAAACCTTCCCTTCTGGTGTTACCCGTACAAAAAATAGCAGCATAATGTTGTTATTGTAAAAATAAATAAAATCTAAATATTTTTTATTGTATGCCACCCATTTGTTGACGGTTTTGACAGGAGTCCATAATTGTTGAATGGCGATAAGTGGGGAGATTAGATCTACTCGTATTGTATGGCCCTAGATTAAGATGTTACAGGAGATTTTGAGAATAGATCTGTAAGTCTGTTACCATTATTAGGTAGGTATACCTACCTATAGTTTTTTTTAAATAATACGTACCCATCAGCTAGCTACCCACTTACATGTGACTCTTCTTCTTCTTTAAAATTTTGTAGAACTTGTTGACCTGTTTATAGCATTTTCTCAAAAAAAAAAAAACAAACAAAAACGTATGATTACCTTTAGTAAATTCGAGGCAGGCCAAAATGTCTTCTTCTCTCTTGAATGTGGCAATCCATTCTCGATCGACGCCAAAATCTAAATTATTTCTGGGTAACGACTCCAAAATTATGCATTAAAAGCAATAAAAAATCGTCTCTATAATAAACAGCCGTGGGGTCACCTCTGCTCTTTTTCCTGGTTTTTCGAGCATCCTCTAAGAGTCGTGAAATCGAAAAATCAGCTTGGGACCGTGAGGTTGACCACCTCAAACACCAACAGGTCAGACAAGGCGCAAGAAATAAGCCTCATACGACTAGACCCCATCAAGGGAGAGTCTTCAGGTTGGTGGTGTCCCCCCTGAGATTGTAAACATTGCGCAACATCGAGCACAATGGAGAGTTCTTTTTGCCTCCATTTGCTCCCAAAGAAGGGTAAAAAAAGGGGAGAATTAATGAAGTAATAATAAATATATTATGCTGGCTGAAATTGGACGAATCTGTGCATCTGGTGCAGGATAGAGCTGCTTGAAGAAATTTCGTAGCATGCTCATACTGCGAAAGAACGTCGGCTAGGTACTAAAAATTATTTGGCTGGTAATATTGTGTCGTTTAAAGTTTGAGAATAGTCCCCTAAGAATGAGAAATCATATATTTAACATACAAGTATGTAACGTGATACGCGATGCTTTAATTGTTAATAATGACACAATAAAAATATTAAATTACAAGGGGTTACCACCCCTCGTGGACGTATTGAATTGGATACAGATCTACTCGAACCACCGTTTTACCTGCAAATAACGCCCTAAGTTCCTTATACTAATTTGAGAACCTCTGAGAAATAGACCCGTTTAACAATAGGTACTTACCTAATATTTGTTTGCTCGGTGTTTCTACTGCTTTGGCGACTTTTCATGAGATCACAGTCTCGATTCAGGCTATTTTAAGTAATTTTAACTTTGAGCGACCCTATTTGAAACTAAGATTCACTGATCTGAGGATCACATTCTTAAAAAGACAGTGGTTTAAGGTTGGTATCAAATGCTGAAAGAACTCGTCAAACTGGCTCAGAATCTAGAGAACGCCAATTCGCGATAAAAGTGGCTTTTGAAAAAGAAGAAGAAGAAAGATGCTATCGCATTATCTTACTCTACGTACATGCACCTTCTTCTTATTTTTTTTTATCTAGGCAGGTAGGTATGTATTAAATAATTAAAACATATAACAGGAGACAGCTAGGTAGGTATATATATTTACAATACAAAACAATAATATTTTATGTCCTTAAACTAAATTTTCCCACATCGATATAAATATGTCACATGCATCTAATTAGGTAAGTTAGTAAGATTGGCTGGCCTGTTATTAAAAAATAATAGCAACACTAAATCTGTATTAAAAATTTATCTATCTGGGGTCTATGAAAATAAGTACCTACACATGACTTACTTACTTAATCCACGTTCGCTCCCAGTGTGGAGCATGTGGACGCCACGAAGTTCCTCCAAGCCTCTCTATCTTGCGCCAGTTGCACAGCTTCATCCCAGCTTAGTCCAGCATCTTGTAGAATCGCAGTGAATGCCCGCTTGATTGTCAATTTCGGCCTGCCTCGCCTTCTTGTCCCATCCGGATTGTAGAAAAGACTTGCATATTC
The DNA here is from genome assembly GCA_963576905.1 of Mystacides longicornis. Classification (NCBI taxonomy): domain Eukaryota; kingdom Metazoa; phylum Arthropoda; class Insecta; order Trichoptera; family Leptoceridae; genus Mystacides; species Mystacides longicornis. The sequence goes on along the minus strand of OY756421.1, from coordinate 5,604,716 downwards.
AAGTCTCTCGGGGGACATGCGGAGAACATGGCCAAGCCAACTCAATATGCGATTCTGGATTACTGAGGTGATTGGCTGTTGTGCTGTTCTGTCGCGTACGGTCTCATTTGAGACATAGTGGTACCACCTTATCCCCAAAATCTGTCGCAAAAATCTGTTCTCAACACTGAGAATTTTCCTCTGTTGAGCCTTCGTCAGATGCCAGGATTCACAACCATATAACAACACTGGCATAATGCATGCGTTAAACAGGCGACACTTAGTCTTGGTGGAGAAGTTGGTGGATTTCCACAGCTTTCTCATGTTGTTAAAGGACGAGCTCGCCATTGCAATTCTAATGGAGAGCTCCTTCTCTACCCCGCCGTTTGGTGTTAAATAGACTCCCAGGTACTTGAAATTGTCGACATCTTCGACATCGTCACTACCCAAAGTTATGGCTCCCCGACCTACACATGAAACTACATAAATTACCCAAATTTCAACAATACTAAGAATTTTATAGAGAAAAAAATATTGCGAATAGTAGGTACTTAAGTATATTATTAAAATTGCCAAAATAATATGTCGCAATAAAAGTTTCACAATGGACTCGCGTATCTAATTTCGTACTATTTATATAACACATTTCCAAGGAACACAATGCAGATCTCACGTGGGCAAATAAGACGTATTCCGTCCCACATTAGCTGCCACTAAGTGCTCCTTATAAATGTGTCATCCTCATTCTATTCATATGCCAATACTTTAAACTAGGTCCAAGTACCCTTCGTTTTTATGAGATTCCTTAAAGTCTTGAGATGGTTCCTGACCCGCTGATCGTGGCTGTGGAAGCCTGTTCCAGACTACAGGTGCAGATATTGCAAAAGCCCGCTGTAAATAAACTGGACAATAATGGACAAAGTGAGCATTTACAGTTTTTTCATACCCGGATATACCTCCACGTTTTCTATTCCAATATTATATTTCCTTTCTTTTTTTTATTTCTCCTATTTCTTTTAAAAATATTTTTTGCCTTTATTGTAAAGTTGCTAGACATCATTCTTCTTTCTCTGTAGAATGTATTAATTCAAACGTTATTTTATACAAAAAAAATTTTGTCCATATTAATATGGAGAAAAAAATTAATAAAATTGCGAAAGATAGCATGACAACTCGATGCTTTTATGTCACTAAAAATAAAGACATTCAGAATAGAAGATAAAAAAAGAAACAAACTTATATAAGCGTGTCATATTTTATGATGTCAGATAGCTCAAAACCATATTTAATTGTTAACATTACCTACCTACAACACAATAGAAATTTATGATGAGGTAATTTGTTGGGTAGATAAATATTTTGTGTAAAAATACAACACTTAGTTGATCCATTATTATTGGCAAAGTTGGTGAACCTCTCTTTGGTGTAGGTTTTCATAGTCTCGATAGATAATCTATTACAAAGAATTGCATTATTTGATATTATTATTGTAGGTGTCAGAAATAACATAGCCTGATTACTATCTACGGTTAATGTGTCATTTTATGTAAACAAGGATGAATTCAAGAATAATGGTTCATGAAAGCCTGAGACGTGAAACAGGAAGATATACCTATTCTGTAAGAAAGACCAGGCTTACTGAGTTGAATTAACATTTAGAGATCCACCATCAGTAACCTTTTTCTAATTGGCATAGGGCTGTGTCATGTTAGATTTTCAGCTTCCTCTGTATATTTTTGGTAAAATTCCAGGGGGTCTGCAGGCCTGCCGCATTGTACAAAATCCTCGGCATCGCAGATTGATCGAATATCGGAGTTTCTTACTATGTCTTGAATAGATTTTTTTTAATAAAAAAAAATCATAAATAAATTATGTACTGGAAAAAACCTTTATGACAACAACTTCAACATTACAGAGGCGTGGAGATTGAAATGGAGTGAAGTGGCAGCTGTTCCTTCCTTTCCCAGCATCACTGATAAACCTCCAGGTTTTGACCTTCCAGGAAGAATGTGGACCGCGCTGGATAGGATACGCACGGGTCATGGAAGATGTGCGGACTACTTTTTTAAATTTGGTTGGCAGAATTCTCCTGAATGTGACTGCGGAGAAGATAGACAGACGGTGAGCCACGTTGTGTTTGAGTGCAGCCTCAGATTATGCGAGGGAAGCATTGAAGACTTCTATACACTAAACGAGACAGCGACTGACTTTTTGAAAACAACTGACTTTAAACTTTAAATACTGACATTTCTTTTAGTGACCCTGATATACAATATATCTCAACTTTTTTTGTAATTAATTATGATGTGATGTAATAGATGACCATACGATAAATAAATAAATAGCACACTTCTATCTATAAGGTCTCAATTCATTCGGCAGAGCTTAACGCTTGAAGCATTCTCTAGCAGTCAACCGGTCACTTCCAATTTGAGACAGGATTCTCGCCCCGCGTAGAAATTTCATGTAGAAAAACACAGAACAATTCGAGGTTCGATCGGCGATCTAACTCGGGACCTCTTGATGTTATGTCAGCGCCTATGCCACTTCTAGGTTACCAATGTCGGCTTTGTTACCGATCGTTTTCAAACGATACCGGATGAAAAGAAATCTTATTGACGTTATTAGAAAAAAAATATAAATAGGTAGGTACCTACCTAATAAATCACGTTCAAAATATCGCCAATCAATAAAGTCTATTGAGGTTTCTATGTAGGGAGACAAGCACCTAAGTAAATAATTTTTCTATGGTCTCCAAAGCACGTCGCTTGTATCCAAGCCGTCTCTACCTATCGGTGAATTAGATATCCGAGACGAGCTATCGCTAACAAGTCAGGCTAGCCGCAACTTATCTATTATCCAATTTACTTCGTCTCAATTTATTTTTATACTTGCACAGCTTTTGATGTTTTCAAATGAATAGGTGGGTACCTACTTAACTTAGGTGGATGTTGTATGTACGTATAAAAGAGCCTTGTAATAAATCTATATAGGTAGGTAACAATATTTAATTTTTTCTTTTTTAAAAAGTCATTTTCGAAAAAAGGTAGGTAGGTAGGTACCTACTAATTTTTTCGTTATTTCTTAAAAGCCTTTAAAAGTCTGTTTACTAGCCTATATACCTAGCCTATACGTTGTCAAAACAAGGAAGAAATGATATTACCTATATTTCCGGATTCAGTTTTTATGTAAAATACCTACACAGGTGCTTAATTAATAGGTAGGTATACTCAATAAGTTGAAGGAAAGTTGAAAAAACGTATTATTAACCATTTGGCCAAATTAGCCCAAAAATGCGTTTATATAAGCACAACATCAAATTGCATTATAGGGCCTTTATATATATATATATATATATATATATATATATATATATAGGTCATCTTGTCTTCTTGTGTTTACGCTTCTTTCATACGTTGAACCTATAATATATATGTATACTTACCGTATTATCCCGAATATAGCGCGACCCCGAATTTAACGCAATCCCCAAATGTTCTTAAAGATCTTAGAAAACAAAAAAATCATAAAAGAATTCTAAGAATAATGATTAAATCAGTAAAACAACAGGTTACATCTCAATAAAACAATAAATCGATAGAAGTAAGTAAGTATTGTGTCTATTTCTTATGTATGAAATGAATGAAATGGGAAAATGCCGAGTTTTTATAGTGCTCTATATCTTTACGCACCCAGCGTGAGCCCATCACCTCTACCATTGTGGAGATAGGAGATGGACTTCGCTGGGACATGCCGAATGACAGTTGGCCGAGGAGAGCGCTGTTCTTACTCCCATCAGGGTCCCGAGGACGGGGAAGACCCTCTCATACTGTGTTCCGCTCCTTCGAAGCAAAGCTGAGGAATCTGGACATGGTGTGGGAGGAGGTCATTAACGTTGCGCAAGATCGAGCGCAATGGAGAGCTCTTGTTGCCTAGTCGAGGGAAACTAAATGCTCTATAAATATCGTGTTATATTCGGGGTTATGAAATCTATTTAAAACAAATCTTATAAAATATTATTTAAGGTAAAAATGTATTAAGTAGACAGGTAGATATTATAATATCTAGTTATCGTCGTTGAGAAAATAGTGCAAAGGTAAAACAGATAGCGTTTGGTAAAATTATCGAATGAAATCTCTAAGGGTAAAGAACAAATCAAATTTCTAAGTAGAATATCGATAACCAACCACCTGATTATTCTCTCTCAAAGGCGATATATTATGGTTGGTATCCAGGGGTAAACCTTGGAACCTTCCCCAGAAAAATTCTTCTCCCATGGGGGCTGGCTTTCGAGGGTTAGATGGAGTAGGTAGGTATACCTATAATAGGTAGGTACCTGCCTACAACATCATTGGCAATAATCTTTAAATATTAGTATTAAGTATTGCCATTGGGATTACTTCAATTAACTCGTTCTTATACTATATTATTTTGTTCTTGGTATTACCTATATAATATAGGTACATCATTGAAAAGATACCTAACAGAAAAATTTTGATATTGTTTGACGATAGTCAAAAGGGTCCAGCAATAAAACTTTTAACAAACTGATTATTTTATTTATTTCTTTCAAAGAGACACCATCAGAACACTGAACAACACAAACAAAATATAGACATGAAATAAACACATAGAATATCCAGCGCTCCAATAACAGGTATCTCCAACATAAATCATTATGACGCATATTAAGTAAAGAAAGTTCCTGATAATAAGTAGGTATTCCATATTTTTTTTTGTTAAGTATAAATGAATCTATGCTCACTCGAAGTGAACACAAATACACTTTTGACATCTTTCACACTAACCAAAGGGTTGTGTCGTAAAATCGGAAATGGTCGGCACGGCCGGGACTCGAACCTACGACCTCCAATAGGTACGGCGTGCACATGAAAGCCGGCGATTGATACCACTGTGGGGCTAGTACGAGTTTAATCGAAAGCTACTTGTACGCTAATAAGCGCTTATTAGCGTGCAAATAGTGTTCGAAAATCAAACGATCGAATCATTCGATCATTTTTGTATGGAAGTTTTTCGAAACCCTATCGATGATCGTTTCGATATTCGATCATCGAAAACTTATACTAGTGGTAAGTACTTGACTAACAACCACTCTAAATTTCTTATGGAATACATATTATCAGGAACCAACTTTTTGAGGCACGAACTTTTTAAGTTATCGAACTGCCGACATTATATACTAACACGCCTGCATGAAAATTTGCAATGACTCGTAAATGCGATGAATGTTGTGTAAAGGAGCCTAAACTAAAAATGAATTCAGTCAAAACTAAAACCGTAGGTCAGTTTTAGATAGATCCATAGGATTCAGCCTGAACGATAAGTGGAATCTAGGAAATAAAAACCATCAGAATTGAGATGGGGAGATCCGTCTAAATACAAAAGTAGGTACCTATTCTATCCAATCGCGTTTTGAGCTTGAGCACTTGATGAAGACCTGCAAAAGCGTTGGTATGTCATATCGGTGAGCTGTTATGTGATGAAGTGGGATGCTGGACCCTCAAAAGTACAATGTTAAACAAGCTAGAGGCATTCAAGATAAATGTTAGTAGGTATTGAGGAATGCTGGTCATCTTGTGGATCGACAGGAGTCTAACAAGAGTTCTGGGCATGATGCAAAATGAAATAGAGCTCCTAATTACTGTCAAAAGATAAAAGTCCGCATATTTTGGCCATGTGAAGACCAAAATATTCACACCTGCAACTGATAATTTAGGAAAAGATAGATGGGAGAAGGGGAAGAGGTGGAAGAAAGTCTCATGGCTCAAAAATTTATCGGAGTGCCGAGTGATGGTCACCAGCATCCGTAGGAGGGGCACACGAATAAGAAGAAGATGTTATCTAATAGGTATGTCGCATTCCCATAACTCGGATCATGAGAATGTGTGTCACTTCCAAATGTCGGAAAATATATCATCCTCTTTTCTGGAATCGAACCCAAGTCAACCATCTAGCAGTGACACTAGCCACAGGGCCAACTGACCCAACGCTATAACTATTTGGCAATGGTATCTATATTTACCTACTCGACTTCGACAGCCTAGTTACTATAGCGCCGGAATAATTGCTTTTAGGGGTTCGATTCCTGGTCGTGTCTGATTTTTATTATTGTCTTTTTTTTTTACTTGAGGCCGGAATTTTCTCTCAGATTGAATAGGATCTCCGACTGAGAATTTTGTTTTCAAACTCACTTAAGTAGGCACCTAGTCGAGAAATATACATAACTAAGAGCCTAAGTAATTAGGTGAACATTAGAAGAAAAAAAAAGGTGGTGCGTGTAGAAAATAAAATAATTGAAAACAACCCTCAGTAGACTGTGTGGTAATCTTTAAATACTCAATAAGTGCGTAGATATAATCTCCCCCACATCCCTCCCAGCACGCAGGGGAAGCTTCCTCTCCCGACGACGTCGTCGGATGTAATTAAACTCCTTTTACACAGCATCCTTATATTTCCTTCTCCCTCAGATCCCACCCCCAGCGCTGGTTCCATTTTGACTTCCTGCCACTCAAATTATTGTCGAAGTATAAAAAGTCGCTGTTTTTATTGCAAAACACAAGAAAATCGTTTTACCTTTTGTAAGTATAGGTAGATGAATGGTTTTTACCACTATTTGGTTAACTGTAAGTAGGTACTTATTCTTGGTTAAGTAGGTATGTCGATTTTTAACTAACTGAAACTTTTAGAATAGTTCAGAACACGGTGAAAATGCGTTCTTTTTAGGTTAGGTATACCCACTCTTAGATACCTTTAAGACAGTTAATTGAATTTAATATATCTTTGTTTTTACATTTATATTCCGTTGCATAAAAAGAGGTTTTGATAGAATTAATTGGTTTCACATTAGAATTAATTGATGGTAACAATGTTTGACGTAAATAGTTTTGTATTTAAACAGAAAACTTAAAGTTATATATTTATCCTATATAAAAAATCTATTAGGTACCTACATCATTATTGGTTTCGAAGGACCAGTAGGGTCACTATAGTCTGACTCGTTAACATTGCTGGGCAATGTGTTCACATCATGTGAAACAATGATGATGACGAGAGGATTAAAGGCAAATATCTGGCGCCTTAAAAGTAAGTGAAGACAACTGTTTCTCAGAAAATCACCGTGCCAAGGATTCTGTCCTTTATTGCGGTGATCGTCAACGTTGGGGTGACCCATTTGACACTCACCGTGAAGATCATTACGAGAACATACATTTTCATTCTTAATCTGAACAAGACGCTTAGGGCTTCCCGGCAGTATTTTTTTTCTTTTCACGTTTTACTTCAGCAAATGGAATAGGTATTTACATAAAATTTCACTCATATAAAGACACGAGTAAAGAATTCGGCGCATTGTGATTGCTCTTTCTGTCATATCCAGCACAGCCTCGTCAACGAGAAGAGCGCAGCTCCCTGGGGTGGCTTAGTGTAACAAGGTTTTTATCATCCATACGATGATATTATTATGATAATAACGTCTATACACAAAGAGAGACTTATTTCCCGTCTCTTTGATACAACAGTTTTGGTGAGGTTTTCGCTTTGTATAGAAATGAAACCTCTCTAATGCAAAAATATAAAAATATTGATATTTTCTTGTTTATTCGAGAAATACAAGACTTTATTTTTAAAATGTTCGTTACATCAGGGGTCTATTCTTCCATATAATAAATATTGAAAAATATCTTCCATACCCAAGCACGGGTTTATTTAATTATAAGTACCTATCTTGGAACAAATTTTTTACCGACCTCGGAAGCCTAGTTGTACCTACCTACTGGCGTGGACTTCAGATCCGACGTCCCGGGTTCGATTCCCGGTCGGGTCAGAGTTTTTATAAGTGTTTTTTTCACTTAAAGTTTCTACCCGGGTTTGGCCTGTCTCAGATTGGACGGGACCAGTTGACTGGAAAAAAAACGCCTCAGGTAATAAGTTCCGCCGGCCATACTGACACCTTTGTATAGAAAAGTGTTATATTATTATTAACAAATTTAATGTTTTTTTTTACCCATAACTAGTGGTCGACCAATGTTCGAAATTCGACGATAACTAATTTAAATTACAAGCCATTTGTGACAATGTTATAAAATACAAAATAACATTTATTTCCATATGCCCTTTCACACAACAATATTGCCAGTGATAAAATAAATACTCGATTATTCTTCTTTTGAATGGTAAAGTTTTGATCGTCGCCGCCCATAGGTATTGTATGCGGGGCCCTTGCATTGCAGTCTGACATAATGTGCGGTATGCGGACTGCGCACCCTATCGTATCTGATATACGTAGGTATATACCTACCTACCTACATACTATACCTACATGTAACTATCTATTGATATATTACCAAAGATTTCACATATTTTTTTTCTTTAAAACCTACAAATCAACGGTATTAAAACTATACCTATGATTGTTTTGCATATTATTAAAAAAGTTATATACCAACCAATTTTAAATGACACTCTTTGACTCTTTCACAATAAGCTACTTAAAACTTGTGTCGTGAAAGAGGAAGATGGTCGGCACCTGGGATCGAACCCACGACCTCCGCACGAAACAGTGCGAAAGCCGGCGTCGTAACCGCTAGTCTACCAAACACAAATTTGAACCACTATGAGCTTACGGAAATCTTCTATACTAGACGTTAAGAACGTTTGTCATTTAGATGGTCAAATTAGTAAAAATCCCCGAAATTCTAAACCATTGAATCAAAATATACCATGCCCCATGCATGTAAGACGAACCTTCATCCCTAGCAGTCTATAAGGCAGAGACGCTAGCCACTTGGACAATGCATGGGCATTGGACAACCGGCCCGATGCAAAAATACCTTCGTATTCCTTACTAGCTGTAGATACACATCGTTGTTATCACCCAACTCCAGGTTTTATTAATATATCTACCTACCTACTTTAGAGGTAATCATTGTTGTACCTATGTAATAAGTTCCTTACAGTTTGAAAATAACTGCATTATAAATAGGGGCTGCAAGTTTTTTTTTGTAAATATTACATTTTAACCGTTAGGCGTTTGTATTTCAAATGTAGGTAGGTATTGTACCTATTTATTTTTGGCCTATTTGTGTATTATTTATTTAGTGGGCTGGTATCAAATTAAAATACCCATTCATTGGAGTCCCAAGGTGTCACTTATGGGATGGGCTTTTATCGGCGTGTGGAGTTAAGGCTGCTACTAACGCTGGCAGACTTTTAGGTTTGCCTAATGGATCTTACCTTTTTTTTACCTTTTAAATTTCGGTGAATGAATAAATTAATTCACACTTAACTATACCTATATATATATACAAATGTGTCCGTATAGCCGACGAAAAATCCCCAGAGGCAATTTCAACCAATCAACCGATTTCGTCCAATCTGAGAGAGAGAGTGCCCAACGCATCGCTTCCCTCAAATGGCGGTGGGCAGGTCACTTGGCAAGAGACCAGGCAGAGAAATGGTCGAAGAGGATCGAAACTTGGAGACCCAGAACGACTGCCAGGAGCGTCGGGAGACCACCACTACGGTGGAAAGACGACCTCGTCAAATACGCTGGGGTCAACTGGGTCCAAAAAGCTGAAAACAGAGCGGTGTGGAAGGAGATGGAGGAGGCCTTTGTCCAGCAGTGGACGGGAAAAGGCTGAGAAGAAGAAGAGAGAGAATGCAAACCCGTCAGAGTAGAAATTCCAAAAGCAACGAAAATTCTAGGCATACCAAGTATCTAAGTAAATAATAATGCTGCCTATCTATCTAATTAGATTTTTCTAGGTGTATCTACTTAAATATTTTAAATTTTGTGTGATGGGTTTCTTTTCTTGTGTCATATTTTTATCAACACTAAAATCTTGAGAAGAGCCAACAGCAGCAGATAGTTAGGTATTAAACAAACCACTAAGATCCGAAAAACATCCTATCTGGGACACATTGTGCGTGGGGCTGAATATGAAATACTTCAACTCTTGCTGATGGGAAAGATGTATTGTCATCGAAGAGGTGCTGGTTGAAGGCTTTCATGGTTGCGTAACGTGAGAGATTGGACCGCGTAATAGCAACGTTCGAGGAGTTGTGCCGGCAGGCGCGTGACCGAGAAGTCTTCGCAGAAGTGGTGGCCAACTTAATACAGCATGTACAAGAAGAAGAAGAAGATATTTTCAAAATGTGCATGCAGATTAAATGAGTCAATCATATATTTTCTAAGGTCTCGATTATAGGGACTTGCTGACTACAATCTTTGTAAAAAGTGCTAAAAAATATTAATTTAGGTAGGTATATCGTTATTCAGCATCATTAGTCGCCTTAAATACATTGTATAGCTACCTATAGCACAATACAAACGATTGAATATAATATGCAAGTACCTACTCCAATATATATGCTTATAATGTCCTAAATGATTGGATTAGTGGGTGTTTTTTAAGCACTGCACTCGTTTTCGAGTGATTCGCTAGGGTAGTGCTTAGTTAGACACTTGTATGACTTTGTAGGTAGGTACATAAATAATTTCATCTTGGTACTTATAATTGTAACTAAACATAACATAATATCATAGATATACCTACCTAACTGTAGGTACCTACCTTTTTGAAGAATGCGGAGGATTAGATCCCAATTCTTTGGATGACAGCTCGTTATATACCTACCTACCTATTCAAGCTCCCTTGGCGGCATGCAGTGGCATCTAGATACTGTACCTACCTCTAATCCAAAAGACACTCACTGGAATTTCGTGTGGGCTGCGGAGTTTTCCGAAGTAAGGGCGCTATACATGTTTCCATATAAATTTTTGTTTCTTCAAGCCAGCGTAAATGTCACGAAAACTTAGAATAGAGGTAGGTGCATACCTACTGATTGCGATCACACGCCGGCGCCGCTCTAAATACCTAGGCACTAGGCAGGTACAAAACTGACTATATACTTATTAGTAGGTAGGGAGGTACCTACATCAACTAATACAAAATGCATAACGTTATAAAAGTGCGATCGGAATCTTTCTGTTTATCTATGGGGATGTAAGTAAGTATATGTAGGTATATTATACCTACATATAGAGTAATTATATACTTGAGAGGTTATTTATGTATCTAAATAATATTCTAATTATTAAATAGGTACATACGTAGGGGCGTCATAAACTAGTTTTTATTTGAATATTTAAAATGGTTGGGTGTTACCAAATCGATTTAAAAATTTTATAAAAATCATTTTAATTGTATTCGCTTATACCGAGATACATAAATGAATAAATTAACATTTTAGTCAACGGTTAGGTACTTACCCCTACTAGGTATTTATATTAGGTATGCAAAGATTTCCATTAGTCAATCGGTTCTGTTTTTCTGACACAGCGCAAACTCTTACATTTTTTTATTTTTTTATTTTATTTATTTTGAGATCATTTACATAAGTAGGTATATTTGAAGACTGCTGCGAATCGGAACCCAATCCTCTTATCAAGAGATCACCTTATAGGTAGGAGAGAGTTAGGTATATATATATATATATATATATATATAGAACTTTCTCGCTGTTTAGATATCTTAGTAGGTATATTTAAGGGAAGGATGGTAGGAGGTATTGGTGGTGGTGGTGTGTGCAAATATGTTCTCAGAAGCTTTAAGTAAAAAGATTTTTCATCATTTGAACTCGAAGAAAATTAATGTGTTCTAGGACGTCACTTTTCACCCCACCCCTACCTATCAACAAAACATATCACAAACAGTTAACATTTTTAGCAATGAGCATTTCAAAAAGTACAAAAATAATAATTGGTAAATAATCCTGACTTCAGCGCCTTAATTCAATACGTATGTTCACCACCCAAAAAAGCTGCTAACCTAGGGTAGCCCAGAAATCATAGTAGGTACCTATATTATAACAGCCTTTTCGTGTAAAACATATATTTGCATAAAAATTCATAATTTTACGATTAAAATGAATAATTTATCCTTGAAATTATTATAGAAACTTTAAAATGATATCGACTATTGGAGCTTTTTATTATCTGCTTTAGAACTACATATTCATTATTAATCGGTATACTTTAAGGGGGACCTACTGAAGTTACGGACTTCAAATTTTACGTGCTTGCATGTGTAGGAGCATAAAACCAACCCCTATACCAACCCCTATACCAAGATTTTTTTTTCCTTTTTAGCCCTTTTCTAGAACAAGTGAAATTTTCTTTGGATACCTACTTTAAGAGGGTTCCCCCGAATGTACAGATCTCAACATTTTACTGACTCATCTACATCGAGGGGCTAACCGTTCTACCAAATTTCAATAAAATCGGATAAGAATTACTATGAGTTAGATATGGGTGCGCACACATTTTTGGCGTAGGTACGCGAACGGGTAAGTACGCGGAAATTAAAAAAAAATATTTTTTTTGCATTTTTGTAATCTACACCCTCGAAAACGTCGATAAAATTAATTTCAGCGAAATCTATTTTTTTTTTGAAATCCGATCACAAGACTCATTTATACCTATTCCATATAAGTACCTACTATGAGTAAAAGTCGACTTCATTTGTGCACACATATCGTAGAGCGTTTAGCTACTAGAGATGACCTATACGTACCTACTTGTAAAATTCTGCTTTTTTAGAAATTTGATAGTTGGCACTTTTTACCCACGGCACATTTCACCCCACCCAACCCTACTACAGAATTTTTTAAAATAACAATGTTAAGTAGGTACCTACTTCGGAAAGAAATGTAAGAAGTTCTCTACCTAATAAGTAGGTACCTGATGTAAAATTGAGACCGATTAAACTTTAAAGGACGATATATAGGTAGGTACATAGATACCTAACCGATTTAGGTAAGTTTAGTGTTGAACAATCTAAAAAAAAATTACCAATTTTATGCCTGTCGTCCGAGAGGTTTTGCTGCTAGTTTAGGTCCTTTTAAACAAAGTATTACGATAGCTATCAAATTAAAGATAGGTAGGTACCTACCTATTTGACTCTAACCTGCCGTCGGATTCTTTTAAAATTCATCGAATTTTCATTTAAAATAAACCTTTTAAAAATACCTATTTCTTCATACAATTTTTTTTTTCAAGTAATAAAGCTATAAAATGAAATACCTACATCAAAAAGAAAAACAAAATAATAATAAGACAACAAGATCATAAACAAAGATGGCGCATAAGTAGGCGTGTCGTCAACTTTAACAAACAAAACTAGCTCTGTTTCATTTTACCAAATCAGAAGCGTATTTGTCTATCCTTGTTTTTTGAAATCTCTTCAAACACAACGTGAATCAATATTATTATCACTGTCTCATTCAGCCCTTACGCAGGATTCGTACAAAGTTATATCGCCGTCTCTTACTAGCGTCACATCGTGTAGGTTGTTTATTTTGAGTTGTTTATCTAGAGTGTGAGGTATTTTCTGTCTCTGTTCTACATAAGCACGGTTAAATACACGCGCTGTTGGTGTCTCTGTCTGACAAATAAATAACAACGATAGAATTTTCCCCCATAGGATAGTGTAGTTTTGTGATGTGATATCTCTCCAAATAACAGTGGACTACTCTTATATCGGAATCGCAAGTAATTTTCACCGTTTGCTCCGACAATGGAGTGCTCATAAAGTTTTGCATTTTTGTATCGAGCAATCAAAGATTTCGAAGCGTCAGCAGCCCTAGACAAATTGCATTTTGGCGATCAACTATAAGTACAAACGGATTTTTCTACAATGTGGAGTTGGAAGAAAATTAACTGTCCACTTTTAATATTTTAATAGGTAAGTATAAGGAGTCTCTTTATTTGGTTTAAATAATAATTGTTTATCTCTACTTACGTTCCAGTGCACAGTTCATTTTTTTTCGCCCTCTACATTGACGAAATCTTCGTTTGTATAGTCGAACGCCAATTTCAAATTGATGTCTTCGGGGGTGAATAGTTGCCTAGAAAAGTGCACCTGCAAAATCATGGTCGTAATAGGTTCTATAATCTAATTTTCAATATTACTATGTAATATTGCAAAAGTAATCGAATTTAACCTTTTCAAATAAAAAAAATTTAATTAAAACAATTGATTTGTTATTCCACTATATTTATTTACCTGACTAGTTTCGCAGGAACAGGTGACTTAGAAACTGAGTCACCTGTGACCATGCAAGTTTCAAAGTCACCTGTGACCATGCAGGACCTGTTCCTGCGAAACTAGTCAGGTAAATAAATATAGTGGAATAACAAATCAATTGTTTTAGTTAAATTATTTTATTTAAATAATTCCACCAAGAATGCACGTTCAATTCGTTAATTTTATTAACCTTTTCATTTACCTAGTTTACGTATTTTATTCCAGGGAATCATAATATCATAATGACGGGAATTATTTTTTATTCATAACAAATTAAGTACATATGTCAATATATAGTAGGTATTTACATGTGAGGGGGAAATTAGGAGACGCGTTGGAATGGCTTAAAGCGTATAATGAAGTGCCAGACGAATTTCCAATCACATTTGAACAAAGGACCGTCTTGTGGAGGCTGTTGTCTTCCCCATATGCTTACATGGTGTTGAGACGTGAACAGTTGACGTCAGAGAAGCAGCGCATTTATATGGTGCTGGAGACGTATGCTTCGAATATCTCGGACTGCTTATCTAGGTATATTGAATAAGACTGGGTTCATTGAAAAACTCTATAGGCTCTGTGTTGCAAAGGTTCTCCGATTGTTCGGGTACCTACCTACTTTGTTAGGCAAGTCTTCAGCTGCCTTTAAAATTGTAATGATAAGTAAATTCGAGGGACTTTGGTTGACTTTTTATTTACCTAATTTTTACTTTTTCAATAATTACCTAATTAATATTGTTCGAACTTCAACATAAGTAATAGATATAGATAAAAAAGGACGTATGTCAAAAGGTAATCCATAACCACATTTTTGGGTCCCCCTGGTGATGGCTTAAAAACAGATAAATGTTAAGTATATGTTATGAAAATGTTTAAATGCGGGAAAATATTTTTTTACAAGTCCACATGTAAGTAACACTTTTTCCAAATGCCCTATTGACGAATAGTTGACGTGACATATTTATTCCTGTAATTGAACCAAATAAAATACTATTTTATGTGCACATAAAAGAAACGCTATTTTACAGCCGCACCGATCCACGGAAACCTTTCACGTACATGTCCCAGCATCAAAGTTTCGTATTATTATACACAATGTATAAACCCTCACCCCCACCTCCATCCCCTGCAGCCCCACCCCGCTCTAAACAAAAACACATTCAACCAACAGAAAGCTCGCTTACTATTGGCTGTCGCCACTTCCCGTACGGCCCACCAAAGCTTTTCAAATATTTCTCAGCAAATAAGTGCTTCGCTTATACCAAGAATCCCTGCAACGCTAATAAAGTATTATATTTTATCCCGTACAATGGGTGAGGAAAGAAATCTAATGCTTCATGGGTGGACGACTGAAGGAGAAGTGGAGGGGGTAGGGAGGGTTTGGAAGGAATTCAAAACGTTGGAGATGATTTATGGTTCATTCGTTCTTCAAACTTTGTTGGCAGTGAGCGTGTGTTGCGGCGCCATAGATCATGAACCAGTGCTCTGCGTACGAACGATCGTTTTATTAGTTCTTGTAGTGAATCGAGTTAAACTAATAATATTTTAGTGAATATAATTTATAAACTATGTTTATAGTTAGACAATTATTTTAGTGTGTATATTTTAAATTAAATAACATTTAAATAAAATAAAAATGTGCAGCAACGGTGATAGTCCGACGGGTCCAGCGACGACAGTTCTACCTTACCCGCTGGGGTCGCTGGTCAAACCCACTCCCGGAGCAGCCACGGCGCCACCAGCAAACCCACCAGCACTCCCAGCTGGACTCCTTCCACTGGATCAGTACAGGCTTCAGCTCTACAACTACGCCATGGCTGAACGTCTCAGGTTCTCACAGCTACAACATTATCCGGGACCAGTCCCACTTTGCCCAGGATATCCAGGACCCTATGGACCAAGATTAGCTTTATCTATGTCATTGTTTCATCACAGAGTGCTTCAGCCAGAAGAACCCAAACCGCAGCATAGTTATATTGGACTTATCGCAATGGCCATCCTCGGTTCGCCTGAGGGTAAGTTGGTTTTGTCTGATATCTACCAGTATATTCTGGACAATTATCCTTACTTTAGATCACGAGGGCCAGGATGGAGAAACTCAATACGCCACAATCTTTCACTAAATGATTGCTTCATAAAGGCAGGAAGGAGTGCAAATGGCAAAGGTCATTACTGGGCAATACATCCCGCTAATTTAGATGACTTCAGAAAAGGAGATTTTCGTAGAAGAAAAGCACAAAGAAAAGTGAGAAAACATATGGGGTTGGCTGTGGATGACGACGGAAATGATTCTCCGAGTCCACCACCTCTTCCTGTGAGTCCACCTCCAGGCTTGCCGGCGTTGCAGCATTTTTGGCCGGCCACCCCAACGGCAGTGTTCGCTCCTTTGCCCGGCATCACGAGAAAAAGACAATTTGACGTGGCGTCGCTGTTAGCACCGGACGAAAACTCTTTGAAGCATAGTGACAAATTACACAAGAAACACACTTCATACCAAAAACCTTATTTCAATAGCAGCGGGGACGAAGATAATGCGGAAGATATAGACGTGGTGACCAGTGACCAAGAGGACAAGGACACTTCGTTGGAAGCTCCGGACAAGGATTCCATGAACCGTTACTCCGCTAGTCCTCCTCCAAACAATTCCTCTCCCGGAGGGTTGCAATATCCTTTGCTCGGTCATTGGGGTATGTTTCCCGGACTGACCATAGACCCGGCACTCATGGGCAAATACTACGAACACTTGGCCGCTTCCAATCCCAGACGGCAACAGCCCCTTTCTAGTCCTAATTCTCAACCCAATGATCTCACAAACGGTTCTGACTTATAGAATTGTGACAGAATGCTTAGACAAAACATAATATAATCCCTTAGGTTGAAAAGTGTTACGTTTATTTCATTCTTACATAATTATTTTGCAGAAATATTCAAAATATGAGTCATATTGTATTGTTTAATGCATTCAACATTAAGTGTGATACATCTCATTGTTCCTAACTAATCTCTTAACAAGTTGGTGTATAATTTAAATTCAAATATTCCTCGACCTAATTTTGAGTGCACTGAATTTTTCACATTTTTATGACAATGTCAGCGATATGTAAATAAATATGCAATGTTTTCAAAAAATCTAATTGTGTATGAAATGTAGGTAATATTATTATGTTCTAATAGGTATTCATTATCAGTATTAGCCTATGATATTGTGTAAATATTATAATAAAATAAAACACTGCAATTATGTAATTCGTAAATAGATACACACCGGCGATTATTCGCTTAAGAAACGGAGTCTATATTGTTTTAATAAATAAAAAAATTGGTAACTATATTAAAATTTCCTAGTTATAAAATTAACATGCAATGCACCACAAATATTTCTGAGACATGGTGTACCCAAACTTAGATCCCAATATATGATTATTATCCCAAATGATTATTGTTTATCACAAAATAGATATGGATCTAAATTCGATTATGAATGAGAACCTTGTGTTCAGATTTATAAAAAAATGCAGGCTCATTTATGTTCTATTTTATGTAGGTAGGTACTTATGTTATATTATCTTGTTATCTAAAAAAAACTTTATATCATTTGTTCAAATATGTACCTATACAAATATTTATTTTCCTCCCTGAAAATGTAGAAAATTATTATTCAATTTGTTCATATACCTATCATTATTTTATTTCAATACCAAGTATACAAAATAGAAATAGAGTTCTATTGCCAAGGAGATTCCCAGATAATTATTTTATAATTAGTGGCTTCTTCAAAAAAAAAGTTTAAGAAAGACGCTCACAAAAAAAATCTAGAATAGATTTCGATTTGAAATCATTTTTCTCATAATTAAGCCACTCGGGTACCTACTAAATTTTAAATATCAAAATAATAAATTCGTACCTAATACTTAATACCCAAAATGTTTTACATGAATATTTCAATTTAACAGTTTTAAACAGTTCAATATATTATGTACCTACCTGTTTATCACAAATATAAACTAGATAATTATAGTTAAACTAAAGATTCAATTAAACTTTATAATAAAATTCAAAAAATTTATATCCGTTTTTAGCATTCAAGTGGAAATTCGTTTCTTTTCTTTTTTGTCAAACTTTAAACATTTTGGTACAATTTCGACAAATATACCTAAACGAATGTATAAAATATTTTTTTTTTTCAATAAATATTGAATTATAGTTAAAAATGTACATACTAACCACCTTTTTATGTAGTTTTGGGACCATCTGTTTAAAATAAAAGAAACAGAAATCATTTTATGATACCAAAGTTAAAATACAAAATTTAAGTTGTAGGAATCGCTTTTATTGATTAGGTATCTACTAACAAACCGTTTTATATAAAGTGTATTAAAAAAAACTAGCATAATCAAATTTTTGAGATAAAAAACAGAGGTAAATTACCTAGAAAACACTTTTACAACAATTTTGAGTAATGTACTTTCTTATTTTAAAATAGCAAACCATCTTTGCACATTTAAAATGAAACATGTGGCAATAATTGTCAGTTAACCTTAAGCTTTTAGAATAAAAATAATTTCCTATTAAAATCACACACCAATTAATTATTTAATCAATTCATTGCATACATAGTGTATAATGACTGGTATTCTCAAATTCACGTTCCAACTCAACGCAAGAAGCTCTTGCTTAGAACTTAATCGGTTGCCAGTAGTTACGCATCTAATAATATATTGGATAAAACATTTTCAGAATACAGAAATTTCAAAAGTCTCAATAAAAATTGGATAAAACGCAACTCAATCGTTTGTTTTTCATCTCAAAATAACAGTCAATATATTATGCTTCTTACAGAAATACCTATCATTTTCTTCAAGAAACACACCTATTGCATAAAATTAATTCAAATACCTTAATGTGGATTATCATGAAACAAAGATTAGGTATTTCAATTAAATTTTTATTGATTAATGTTTTATTGTTAAATGAGCGAATTGTACTTGAATTCTTGGTGGTGGAATTAAAAAAAAACGATTTACCTACTTATTTGTTTTACTTACCACATATTTTATTATTCTGACTTATTTCGTTGGCATGCACATGATCCAAATAGTAACATGAGGCTTAAAACCAGGAGATATGTCTATAAAACTAGTCATGAAAAAAAAAAACAATAAAAAAGATGCCTATCTATTTTATTTTAAATTTTATAATTAAAATAATTCATTCATGATTATAGAATCAACGAACTCGTGCACTTAGCATTTTCAATGCATATGAAGACCTTTGTTATAAATTATTATCTGCAGATTTTTATTTTCATTTATTTATTGCGATAAGCTACAATTATGTAACAACTGTCAAAAATACTCTAATCAATAGAAAATAAAAACTAATCATTTAATTGACAATTAAGACTAATTTTGAGAATATTACCTTATAAACATGACTCCTAGCTATATTGTTTTCTCAGTAGGTAGGCACCTCCTTAAAGTTTGACAACTAGTTGAGAAATTTTGTCTATGGATTTACCTTGGTATATATGTAAGCTCAATATAAATGAGATTAATTTCCATTTTAAAATTTAGGAATATATACTTAACTGTTATTGTTCGTCTATAAAAACGCGTTGTATCTATTAGTGTATATAATAAGTAAGATGGCATGTAAAATTTGTAAAGACATAATATTCCTCATATATACCTTTAAATATGTACCTACTTAGAAATAGCATGAGAATATGATAATATACAACTTTTATCCCTGAAATAGGTATCTATTGTTTTGTTGTGACAAAAATAAAAAGTTTCTTTGAATTAAAAAAAAAAAGTTTTAATAACCTATACCTATCTATACCAACTTAATATAAATATTATTTTTTTTTATCTATAAGAAAATTTATGACAAGTTGCCTATGTAAAAGCTCTATCAACTATTCAAGAACGAAACCTAGAGTTTACTACCACTGAATTTTCTAGCTTTGACTGATGCAAAATTAACAACAGTTTTATTTTCTTCCCTATACCTATATTGTTTATTGTATTTTATCATCCTTAGGTCCATTCGGACACTTGGAATCATTTTGTCGTCATTTGAACATTATTTATTATAACAATAAAAAAAAAAAGAAAACAAGACAAAAAAAGAAATAGCACAGGCACAGAAAAATATACATGGAGAAAAAAAATAATAGTTTATAGTGGCAGAGAACAGTCCAAAGAACATAATACAAGAGCAATGCTGCTTTGCTATATACAAAGTGAATCTTGGCTCACTCAAATTGAACACAAATATCACACTTTTGACATATTTTACACCAAGAAAAGCTTGCATTGCGACACAGGAAGATAGTCAACACCAGAGATCGAACTCACGCCCTTCAGTAAGAATGTTGGAGAAAGAATAGAGGATAGAGGTTAGAATTTTGAGAGTTAATTAAATGGTTTTGAAGGAATTAAAAACATAGGTAGATAGATACCTATTTGAAGTGGTTGGCAGTCTAACGGTTATAGGTAATTATCTTCATTTTTCACGATACAAGCTTTAGGTAAGTAGTTTACTGTGAAAGAGTCAATGAGTGTATTTGTGTGTTCACTTTGAGTGAGCACAACCCACTAATTCACGAAAAAGAGGTCGAACTAAACTAAATATCTTTTTATCTAGTTGTTAAGGTGTGGTTTCCTTAAAAAAAAAGATAGGCGAATGAAACGAATTCCGCAATCATTTTTAAGGCTTAGGTAGGTATACTTTCACATTTTTCCGCAACTAAACTAACAAAACTATACCTATTTAATTAATGTTCATTATACAATAAAACTTAAATTTCAGTTTCGCATATATTTTAGGTAGGTATTATATAACACATACTTATACAAAGGTGTCAGTAAGTATAGCCGGCGGAACTTATTGCCGGAGGGAATTTTCCCCAGTCAACCACGTTAGTACAACTAGTACCGATGTCGGTCAATATTAATAAGGAACTGCAGAATCATTAAGTATAGGTAGGTACCTAATCTATTAAGAAAAAGTGCCCAAAACGGGTATTTTGAGAGAATGGGCACTGAATTTTCAAATATTTGACTAGTTCTAAACTCAATCTTCTTCGTGAATAACCTACCCTGCAGATTCATGGAAAAATTATAGATATAGGTAGGTAGAGACTAACTTAACTTATATAGGTACCTAAGTATAAATAAATCAATAAGTATACCTAACACTCTTATCTACATTCATAGGTGTCAGTATAACATAACCGGTGGAACTTAATGCTAGAAGCAAACTTTACCAAAAAAAAAAATTGGTGCTCTCTTGTTCTCAATAATTTCCAACTTTTATCTCTATATTTCATTTATTATTAAATTTCTACTTGTTTTATACATGAGATTTTTCAACATGTTGAACATGTTGAGAATTCTCATGATTAGGAGTTTCGGAGAGAAACATTACCACCTAATGGCGAACGTTGTTAACGTAAAGTGATCACGCTAAGCCATCCTTCGAAATAACAGTAGAAGACGGTCGTAAGCCCGTAGTGGTTTGTTCCATTTAAAAATCGAACATTAGTAATGAATTGTTAGTCATTTGTTGGTTTTTTTTTTAAGATCTAGTCCTGAAAAAAGGTCACAAGAATCTAGACAATCTTTACCAGTCAAAACGATCCAATCCAATCAATCTAAATGGGTTTAAGATAGTAAAAAGAAAGATGATTATAAAATTTCAATAGAGAGAAAATTCGTATAGGTTTCTAAGGTAGGTGCCAATTCTTAACTCTATATAAATAGACCTCCACAATGCTCCAGTGTTTAGGTATTTTGTTGATTCAAATCCTCATTTCAATAACCTAGCTGCTATCTGTACCTATAGAAGTCTAACCAAATGGCATACCTACCTACTTAACTTGAAAAGGTATATTAACAACCCTTTTAGAACCATCATGCATATTATGTTGCTTGTGTTATATAAAAACGCGTGCCATTTCTTATATTTCTTAGAAAGACTGTTTTCTATACATTCTTCAACAGAAATAAGTAGATATAACATGTTATTAAAAATTACTAGTGGTTGACCAGTGCTCGAAATTCGACCATAACTAATTAAAAGTATAAGTTTGAACATTACTGAGGTTCCATTGTCAAAGAATGAGCGAGCGCTATTACATGCACAATTTTCTTTCAAAAACAGTGACATGGATAGGTAGGTACCTACTTAAAATTTGAAAAGTTGATAGGTATGTACAAAGTTTTTTTCTATTATTGATTAAGACAATCTCGATTTGACCACAGATAAACAAAATAATATGCGTCTGTGCAATGTCAAATAAGTACATTAAAGTGTGTGTATCAAATAGGTACACGAAATCATAGAGGTGTTTGTAGTTGATTTAATGCATTTTTTTTTAAATATTAGCATTCACTAAGTACTTACTCTTTCTCTATATACATAAACTATAAGTACCTATGCGAAAATTTCATCTAGGTACGTCCGTGTAATTTTCGTAAAAATGGTCACAAAGTTTTTGCTTCACGGATTAATATTATAGATAATGCAAATATCAACAGGAAACATTTATTTATTCATCTACTAGATTCTCTATTATACAAACATATTCCTACCTATATGTTGGTATATACGAGAAAAACAAATCCATAGAAAACAAAGTAACAAAACATTTCAATAATAATTCAACTTGTTTTAATCCTTTCGAAAGGAAACAACATTTCGGGTGGCGCATAGGATTACGTGTATTTTTTGTTGCTGCTGTAGAAATTGTCTTCCTTACAATTATTATCTGTACTTCCGGATGTTATCTTAGGAATTAAACACAAATGTTTTTTTTGCAAATACATTTTTTTTTGTAAATACCCAAAGTTATTGAAATCGGCTGTACCAAAAATCAAAAACATCAATAAAAGTGTTTTTTTTTTTAAGATAAGTGTCGTTTTATGTACTAAAGAAAATTCCATTATCTTGACTTGTATCGCTTTGTACTTAGATGTTGTGATGAATATAATGGAATTTTCGAATTGACTATTTAACAAGAAAAACAAAAATATACTTATTAATTGAATTATATATAAATTGTGATGAAATGGCCATACGCTAAATAAATAAATAAATGTACTAAAGAATAAGATTCCTACCATAAAGTAGGAAAATAGTAGGTACTTAAGTATTCAATCGGTGATTTTGACTCATCATTTTGGCCTTTTTCAGAAGACTTTTTCTTACAAAGTAGTCGTACCTATAAACGTTTTTAAGACTAATTATATGACGTTTTTGTCGAATATCGTATAATAATCGACAAAAATAATAATTATTGTAAACACCATATTATGCCAAATTATAAGACATGTCTTATAAAGTATTCGTTTACCTTCATGTTTATAATGTGATCTATAGGTAGGTACTTTATTAACATATTGGTTGAATAAGCTAAAATGTCGTAGATGCTATACTTATTTTTGATTGTTGGTCAATTTGCATCCATTTATTCAACCTTTATATGTTAAAGTAAATATTATTTTAGCTTATACGACTCTTCGATCAAGAAAAACTCCATCAATAACAAACCATTTCTTTAAAAACATAATAATATCCTGTTCTTATATAAGATATTCCCTTCTTTAACTTCTGACCTGGCTTTGATTCAAGAAGAAATCGATATGATCGATCCACTTCATACCTAGAAAGGTACCTACTCTAATTATTTTGGATAAAATTTATCGGTAGGGTGGATCATCTGTTGAATTTTGAGAGAGCATTTTAGGAACCCTATTTGTTAAGCAACTACTGAGAGTAAGTACCTAGATGGCGTCAATACGTAGGTGCATCACACAAAGCCTTCGAAACGACAGTAAACCCGTATCCATTGTGGTTAAATTTAAAAAAAAATGTTCAAATAAAAATTATATTGAACATAAAAATGGTGTAGGTACCTACCTAATGTTAACATCTTACAGTTGGTACCAAACGGTAGGTATTTTTTAGGTAAAAATATTTATTATCTTACGGTTTTTTGAAAAACTTCATTCCTTTTAAAATGATAGTGGTATTAATGGGGTTCTTATGTATTTGAAAAAAAAAAGAAATTTCGATAAAAAACTTCAAAAAAAAAATTCAAAAAATTGCCCACATTCACATAGGTAGGTACCTATACAATATGTCATATTAGGTATAATGAATGTTTAAGTATAGGTACCTACAATAATTTATTTACTATTCAAATTTAGAGCATCGCATAAATTAGGTACCTACCTATACCTAACAGATTGTTCAGAATGTCACAATATAAGTAGGTAGGTACTTGATAAAAATCATAAAACCAAAATAAACATTCCACATTACTTAATATGTACCAAATCAGTCCAATGCAAAAATAATAAAGCTGGCATACACAATGGAGTAAGTCTATTAAAAGTGTATTGAAACATTTTATTTATTCAAACACAATGCGTTCAGTTGGAGAGCCCTCACGTGGTGCCCCTGGGGCCCGGGTGTCGTGGATAGATTAGGGGTGGCGAGTGATGTTTCGATGGGTGCAGGAGAATTTAACGATGTACGAATCGAAATAGCTTTGTTCAGTGTATCATCTCGACACTTGATCGATCGAATTGGGCGAATAATATAGACAATTTTTTTTAAAGTTCCCTTATATAGCAACTTTACTTTTTGATATTGAAAAATTCATTCTGAGTTTTCATTTATTCATTATTGAAGTAAGTGGTCACTTTTCTTCAATTCAATTTCATTTAAAAACCCAAAAAGCTACGTATCAAAATACATTGATAAAAATAACGATAACATAAACGAAAAGTGACTGAAAAAAAAACATTTGATTGGAAATTTGTGAAACAAAGTGAATTGTTTTGGATTTTGGGCTGTAACTTTATAAATAATGTCATTGAAATAGACTTCTTTTGTTATGTTTTTAAATTTTAAAGGTAGTTTGTTTTACAAATTATCAATTATAGGTAATTTTTGGTCATGGTATCTCTTATTGCTGCCGTGATAGGTATTTACAGCCAAATTTGACGAAAAAAGACCAAAATAGTGTGCAATCATTCAATGTTTGCCTGCCTTTGTTCAAGTTGTCAATTTAGTGGCTGCATGGCAACTCTCTGTCCTTTGTATCCGGTACCATCGATCCAGTATAAAGGTTAAACCTCTAGGATAAAAGTCTTATTGCATTGTGCATTTCTAAATCTCTTGAGGAACCATTTTCTACCGGACATTAACTGCATTTTGGAATTTGTAGGAAAATATTTCTGAATAAAAAGTGTTAATTTTTCATCGAGAATTATTTTCTTTTCTAAACATCGATAGAACGGTCCAATCACGCCGCCTCGGGGTGTTAAACATAAAAGAACACACGACCGCCGCTTCGATGATTCTTCACACCTCATTTTCAATAGACCACTGAAGCAGATAACATCGAATTAGTTCGCTATCGTTGGAGCTCAATACAAATTATTCTAACACGGGTACACGCCAAAATAGTGTCGCTGATGGGTGTAGATCTGAAACAATTACATATTAGAAAAAATACATTATGTTTAATACTTTTTATTACATTTTAATTTGTATGTACATGACTATTGACTAAACAGCTGTATCACTACTGTTTATGTTTTATTCTTGATTCAAAGCTGGAGTAATGTCACTCAACAGCACCTACACAAGCATCAACATCCACCAATCTTCTTTATTTTACACAGCAATCCAAATCAGAATACATCATCTTTGAGTGCGACAGGTGGAGTATTAACTGTATACGATGACGGTGTTAATAGAGGCAATATGTTATGATAGGCCTTGTTGGGATCGCCAGGAACGCGGAAGAGGCTATTGGGGAGTTCATGGAAAGGATGGTGATAATATGGAAGACTATCGCTGACAAATTTTGCAGTCACAAATTGGAATTGCTGTTCATGAATAAGGCATTGCTTTCTTCTCTGCCTATATACCGTCAAAGACGACGTTTCCCACATGTCACAACAAACCTATAAAATCAGCGTTGAAAAGTCTTGCTTTTTCGGAAATTGAAAGACCCAAAATTATCTGTTTCGGACAAGTTTACGTTTAAGTTTAAGTTTCTTTGGGCAAATTGCTAGGCGGGACAACTGCCTTGAAAAATAGACACTAATGAAAGAAGAGGACAGGGGAAAAATCCAATACTATGGCTGGACCAGATCAACAGCCGCTACGAAAAGTCGACATGATCTAAATGGCGCTCTGACAGGAGGGTTGGAAAGATACCGTTAGGGCAAATTATTGGAATAATTTATTGTTCCTACCTATCCTCAGACATAGGAGACAAATAAGTAGAATGAAGAAGAAGAAGAGCCCATTACGGGTTGAAATAATGAAGATGATTAAAAAGAAGTTGGTAAGCTTATTGATATTGATGTTGCTTTATATTTACAACAAACAAAGAAGAACAATGATAAAAGCAAACAAAATGAATAGGCAAGTACTTACAACAATTTTGAACGTCGCTATTTAGGGTTCTTGTTATTGGAAACTAGTCAAAGTTCTAATTCAATTTCTTTTGCAGATTGTTTACTTCTTGAAAGGGTGATTAACTGGAGTGTTAAGCGCAGTGTACCGATTCCTATTCACAAAGCTATAAGTGATTAACCCTTCGGTTAAAGGTGTTTGTTTAGTGCGCAAATAATGTCTTGCATCAAGGAACATTGAAGAGTGTTTTGAAAACTTGCAACAGTTAAAATATAACTATTTGAGAAGTGTTTAAAAACAGCGGGATTCTTAATTATTGTTACTCGCTCGGTGTAAACAGTCAACGAAAAAAAAGAGTTGATATTTTAAATGAATCTGGACTCATTCAAAGTTAACACAAATTCACTATATAGGTATTGATATTTTTCACACTAAGCAAATGGTGTTTGATTAGATATCTATTTTGCTATGCGATGTGGTAGGTTATATTTTTTATTCACAGTGATAGGTATACATATTATATCTTTATCTATTTTTGTTTTTATTTTAAGGTTTATAATATATTTGCACATCACAGTCCCTCTGTAAATGCGTATATGGGGCACTCGTTAATCAGATGTTCGATTGTTTGTGTCATCCCACATACGCATGGTGGTGAGTCCATCCATCCCTATTTATGTATGTACCTATGTTTGAAGCAGTGCAGCCACATCACATCTACTTTCATTCGGTTGGCTCTACACCATATATTTCTGGGTTGTGTTGAGCCAGGATGCTCTTTTGTCAGATCAGCTGCTACTGGTTCCTTATACTAACGATTCGGTCCATACTTTTCTCCATTTGCCTTCCAACGAGCAATCCGCACTTGTAGCAGCAGCTAACCAGTAAGGAATTCGGGATTTTAGACGGCTTGGAGGCGGATTAATTACACCAAGATGGATTGGTAGTTTTGGGTTGGCTGGAAGAGATCCAGCGGGATAAGTCCGCCCTTAAACTCTCAGGACTGCATTTTTAATTTGTAACAATAAAACATTATTTATTTAGATAAAGATCTTCCTCTAGTAGTCTAGGTGTGCGAGGTGCTATATTAGAATGCACACACAGTCATAGCACGGGAGTTACATAATATATTATGTGTACATACTGGTGCTTCCAAACTATCAAGAATAACCAGGGAAGGGAAACAACCCCTGAACACCATCAGTCCTTCAGAGAGGACAACCGGGAAATAAGAAATAACTGCAAAGCAGTGGAAGAAGTTCGTAATGCAACCCTAGGGAAAATTTTAAAATTTATCATTCTTTACATTTACCAATAGTTCGAGTGTTCGTATCACAAAGTTGGTAATACTCGCATACAATAATCAGCCCAGAGGGGTTGGATTGCCAATATTGAAAAAAAAAAAAAATATGTACTTACCTACTTACTTATTTTCCTGACTTATATGCCTAGGTACGTTGGTATATACCTATTTCAACTAA
Source organism: Mystacides longicornis (assembly GCA_963576905.1). NCBI lineage: Eukaryota > Metazoa > Arthropoda > Insecta > Trichoptera > Leptoceridae > Mystacides > Mystacides longicornis. The sequence continues at coordinate 5,576,713 of OY756421.1, read as the reverse complement.
TTTTAGCACACCGTCATCGCATGCTCACCAGCAGCCACACTTTCAAGGATTTAAAATATTCTATCTTTCATATACACTGCAGATGTTAGAAGAAATTGACATAATTGGGGCTATATTTTTCAAATTCCAAAATAAAATAGGTACCTACCTATGCAAAATATTTCTTACTCGCTCCTATGTAGTATAAAAAATTTAAATAAAAAGAGACAGATAGCAGCGTTTGACTTGAAGCCGGCGTTTTGTTGACAAATGGAATCACTGAAGCGTCAAGTCCCACCAACACCGTGCATTATGTAAAGTATGTAGGTAGGTACCAAACTATAAAAAGGTTCTATGCATATACAGGATGCCCTCTATGCATATACCTACCTACGTTTGCCACTTCTTATTTCTGGGAATTTTCTCTCCACAAGTCCAGCCATTCTTGTGACATCATCCATCCATATGTCGCTTTCGAATATAAATTCAAACTACGGGGTACTATATCAAAAATACTGATTATGGGGTAGAAAATACTGAAATAGGTACTGATTGGGCGAAATACTAAGGGCGAACACAAATAATGAAATCGGCGAGTCGAAAATACAATTTTGAGTTATGGAATATTCAGAACGATCATAAACGTTACGAAACATAGGTGCACACTCTTTGAGGTACACCAGTGAAGTATATAGGTACATTTAAACTTATACTCTTTAAGGTGGGAACATATTTGATAAAGAGAAAAAAGAGGAAAGGGTAAAGGTTTAGAAGGAGAGGAGGAAGGATAATGCATTATTTACAAAGAACGAAATATGTTTGAGAGATGATTTGGAGTTTAAACTTGTTGTCATACTCGTATGTCATTAATCAAATTGGGTGTAAGCAACAGATATGCTTAGTATTGTGTTCGCCCAGTCAGTATTTTTTTTCGCCCAAGTTAAAAAGTAGGTAGGTACCATCCGTAAATAATTTTATTCAAGCGGCTCATATTTCGAGATATATTTGTCTCTATGTTATATCTACAAGTCTACACCTACCACATTATATTTGTCTCTATGTTATATCTACAAGTCTACACCTACCACATTATATTTGTCTCTATGTTATATCTACAAGTCTACACCTACCACATTATATTTGTCTCTATGTTATATCTACAAGTCTACACCTGCCACATTATATTTGTCTCTATGTTATATCTACAAGTCAACACCTACCACATTATATTTGTCTCTATGTTATATCTACAAGTCTACACCTGCCACATTATATTTGTCTCTATGTTATATCTACAAGTCAACACCTACCACATTATATTTGTCTCTATGTTATATCTACAAGTCTACACCTACCACATTACGAATTTTGTCTCTCCACTCCTTATCATTTCGACTTGATAACAGAAGCCGAATAATTAACAGAAAATACCACCCTGTGTATACCGCCCTATGAAGGAAACATGCTTCTACTGATAGACTTACATGTAGTTAGGCCGTGGATCTAATCGCGGGTTTCCATCGACGTTTTCCCCCAGCCGACGTCCGTCGCAGCACAATAGAGGGTTGTTACTACATTAGCAGTAAGTTCCGTTTCTCAGTTGTACCCAGCGATGTCCCGTGACGGTTGTTAAATGTTAAATGTTTCTATTGCCGATCAGTCAAGTGGATTTATTTAATTGCGACATTTTTTTCCATTTCGTCGGATACAATATTGTTATTATTATTGTGTCCCTTCGGATCGCATCGTGTAGAATCGCCCTAACAAAATCAACGCAACAAAAAATATATTTGTTTCTTAATAGGTACCTTGTGTTTTAATCATAATATTATGAAATAACTTAAATAAATGATACGAAAAATCATGGTGATATTCTATACTTACTTATATAATTGAGAAGTTCGTCCGTAACTCGGTTTTTACGTTGAAAAACTCTATATGTCGTCGCAAAAATATTTCGAACGTATTCTTCATACAACAAAACCAATCCATTCTTGTATACAGGGTAATGGGGACTGGGGAGGTCGACGAGTTGGCGAGGTCGGCTATTACCTACTGGAAGATTTTACTGTTCGCGTAAGCGACTATAAAAACTATCTAAATCCCGGATTGAATGAGAGGAGTGGTGGGATCGAGAGAGTCGGGCGAGGGTATCGGCTTATCGCAGGGTACAGTCTGTGATTCCATCCAGGCCATGGTTTTATGGGGCCGGTCTCTCGAGGTCTGACATTTCACTTCTGCGCAGAATGCGATTCAATCATGATAGACTGAATTCGCACCAGTTCAGGTTCAATATGTTGGATTCACCGTATTGTGAGTGTGGTCTAGACCTGGAGACACTGGATCATGTCTACCTTGGCTGTCCTCTGCGAGATGCCTATGACCTTTGCTCGGCTCTCCTTAACCTTCCACTCCCAATGTGTACCTATAGAATATCTTCTATCAATCAATGATGCAGCGGTGCGCTCGGCGTTGCTTAAATTTATTAATAAAAATAATATCGTTTTATAGATATATAGATAGGTAAGTACTTTATATTTATTTATGTAAAAAATCCCCTTGCTTTTAAACCTCGGGAAATATTTTCCATACTACTTACCTATACTTTTTATCGGTCGACAGTTGCTTTGGCGATTCATAATTATTGATCTCCTCGAGTATTTCTTTCCCAACACCAAAACTGTTCGGGAAGAAATGTCAAATTGTTCGCAGTCCTCAATGTTGTTAAATGAAATTAACAATATAACAGATAACAGATTTATACGACGATCAAACAATAGAAAACTTGCCTCAAATTTGCCCAAAATTGCCTCAAGCAATAAGTTCCGCCGGCTATACTTACACCTTTGTGTAGAAAAGTGTTATATTATTATATTATTATTATTAAAACTTTTTCCATGCTTGTTGTCCGACTGGTTTTGTTGCTCAACAACAATCTTCCTATGAACCCCACTCAGGGGTATAGGAAAGCAACAAGAGAACTCTATTGCGCTCGATCTTGCGCAATGCTTATGACCTCTTCCCATCGCACACCTCAGCTCTGCGTCGAAGGAAGGGAACACATTATGACTGGTAAAAATTGATATCCTTTGAGAAAGGCTTCAAAAGGAATCTGTGTGATTCTGAGCAGGGAGAAAGAAAAATTATTCGTAGTTATGAACGTGGTAACCTAAAAAGTACAAAAGGATCAATAGTTGTAAATTGATTGTGGAAGGCTACACAACCACTTGATAACCTTTTAAGCCATAGAATAATCTAAAACGAGTAGGTATAGGTATCTACCGTTTAATATTCTTCTGACCTATTACATAAATAGATTGTGAACCGATTGAATATTCATTCCTGAATCTCTATATAAAAAACGGAGCCGTGTTTATCTTCATGGTCATCGAAAATTCTATATGTTGATGTAGGTACCTACTTGTTATTGGAAAACTGTTATAATTTCACATGTTAAGTAGTTTCAGTTGAAGTATGGAATTTGGGATGGTCGTATGACTGAAAGGCCTTTGCCAATTAAAATAATTATGTGAAATTAAAATTGATAGGTATATTATAAACCAACGTTCAAATGGTATTTCACAAAGTTACCACCAAAAACATAGGTGAGTTCTAATTCAATATTAATAAATAAATAAATTACACTTTTCTATACAAAGTTGTCAGTATAGCCGGCGGAACTTATTGCCTGAGGCATTTTTTGCCAGTCGACCGGTCCCGTCCTTTCTGAAGGTACGTACTCACTTGCGCTGCGAACGTGTGACATTGCATCAATTTAATCGAAAGGTTAAGTGTATATACGTGATTCGAAAAGCGAACGCGAGCGGAACACAAGCATCCTTTTGATAAAATTGATGTAACGATACACGTTCGCGGCGCAAGTGAGTACCGAGCCTTAGACGGCCAAACCCGGGTAGAAATTTCAAGTAAAAAACACTTACAAAACTCTGACCCGACCGGGAATCGATCCCGAGACCTCATGCTTTGACGTCTATACAACTAGGCCACTGATATCGGTTATTCATAGTTGAGACAGGACAATGTCTGTTGGGAAATCTAGTAAGTACCTATCTAATAAATTCACTATTATTTATTGAATAAATATTACCTCCTTTGATTAATCTACATAAACAAGTCGCTACAGAGAATATATAGTCAACATTGATAGGTGTCATATTATTATTACCTATAGTAAATATTTTGTTTATTTATGGCTTATTTTTTTAGGATGGCAACCTGTCATATACCTAATAACGAATCTATTCAGTTCAGACAAACAAAAGTAACAATAATATAAATAATATTTTCATAGCAATGAGATTCTATCGAATTCCATATGTCATAGATTGGATTTCTCTTAGATTATGATTCACTACTTACCTACAAAAACAAACGAGAATCATTTGTAGTAGGTAGGTACCTCTACTTCTATTAAGTACCTACCTTAAGGTTTTTTGAGAACCTTCAGTGGGTGTAGGTTAATTTTGACTAGAACATCTACAATATCTACTCATACCAAACATATTTCAGCAAATTGTTATGGCTACCAGCCTCGGTAACAAGAGGTTTAATTTCATATGAAATTTTTACCCTCGATTGGCCTAGCTGTCCTTAGCGCACGTGTTTTCACCCTATGGTGCGCACAGAAAAAGCAGGAACCCGCTTTCGAAACCATGGACAATAATCTTTGCGGCATCGTATCTTACAAAACTCAGCCATGTGCTATTCCTCCTATGGGGAACTTAAAGGAACTGCTTGTGATAGGGCGGAGTGGAGAGAAGGAATAAGTAGGGAAATTTTAGTCAACCAATTCTAGAGAAGAAGAAGAAGGTACTATGGCATTAAGTACAAAAACATTTTTTATTTTCCTCCTCCTTTCCGAGTCCGGTTGGGTCTCTCCGGTGGTGGAAGGATTGGCCGACATGATGTCGTTTCCAGGGACGCCCGATCGCTCTATTACAATAGTTCAATCTACGTGGAGGCTCCTTCCGTGTCCCCATTTTTTATTTTAATGTAGCTTTGTTTGCAAAAAAAATACAGAACAGTATTTCCCACCCCCATAAGTTGTGCAAAATCATATTATCTCTGTTGCAGAGTTTATTTTTACACTTTTCATATAAAAATATTTATGTTGAATTGCGCTCATTGTTGAATAATTCCATCAAATAAAATTCATACAAAAATACACTGGTCACTTCGGCGTAAACAGAAAATAAAAACATAATGATACAAATCAAGTATGTTTTATAAATATTTTCGAGTCTCTTCAAACTTCGCAATTCTGCATCGAGAGAATCATTGTGTACCTTTAACTTGAATACAAATTATCTTTTTCGTGGCTACATTGCCAGATGAGGGTAACTAAAAATATATGTATGTATATTACATTTTCAAAACATATATACTAGTTTAAGTGCGCGAGGAGTAAGATTAAAGTGAAAATAAAGCTTTAAGTATTAAACGTAGGTACCCTTGATTGATAATGCGTGTCATAAATGCATTTTGTTTTAAGTAGGTACCTACTTTATGCAGAGAGAAATAATTTTCGAAAAAATAAAATATAAGTACCCATCAATTACACATAATCCAATCCAATCCAAACTCCCTTTATGCCCCACTTAGGAGCATAGGGAGGCAACAAGAGCTCTCCATTCTCCACTCTCTATCCTACTACACATAAACATCATAAAAATTTATTTTGAGTTTAATTTAACTTTAGATAAATCTTGTCTGGACAAGTAAAATCAGTCTTTATTTTGCACCCATGTGCTACAACCATCATCAATAGTCAACAGATATCATTGGCTTACTCTTGTATATTTTGATTTCCAGCACATTAGTGTAACTGAAATTCACGTGGTCAGAAACGCGCTGAGCGACACTGCCAATTCGATAAAGAACTTACTCGTACCTTTGAATTTGTAACCGACGGGTCTAAATACTACCTATCTCAATTAAAATTGGATTAATGTATAAAAAAGGATTCATATCTAAAGACTGGAAAATAGCGGTGTAGTTTTTTTGTGATTTTTTATGTTATTTTTGGTGAAATTTGGTGTTATGTTTCTAATATTAATTTGATAAAAATGAAGGTAGATGATATAGCAAAACAAAGAATATTAGCAGTATTAACGATTTATGATTATAATATCAACAATATTTTATAAACATACCTACATTGCAAAATTAATGAAAAAATCTGATCAACAAGAGTAGATATGAGATAGTAGAGTAGATATCATGCAATCATCATAATTTATTTAGGTAGGTACCTATTATCATTCGTCCATCGTCATTTTTCAAATAAACAAATAGTACCCGAAAATACTTAAAACAATACGTAACATTAGTTTTGATTTACCTACTTATTTTGTAGTTACTTCCATCGTTCAAGAGGCTATGTGTTGGTATTAACAGAAGTGTTTGAGTATTGATGTGCTATACTCTTAATATGCTTGTCTTTCTAAAGTAAATACGAATGTCTACGGACCCACGTCCAGGAAGGAGTAGTGGATCCTTCTGAGAAATTCTGACAGGATATTATTATATTATTTATATAAAATCTTGTCAATATTATCACAAACCCACGGACAATGGTGGGTTATTCTTTTCTTTCACACAAACAAAAATATTGTCAACTTGTCGTGAATATTGCTGATGACAGAGCTATTCAATCTTCACACAATTTTTTTTAAGTCTTCTTCATCTTATTTCAGGCCTGAAGTCCTGTTATTAAGAGGCGGAGTTAGCCCCTTGCGAGGTCGACTCCCAACTATCAATCTATCTCTTTGGTAGTCTGCCTGGGAGTCGTCTTCCATGGGTTTGGCAAAATAGTCCATATGGCATTGGGTCCAATATGCGGCGTGACTAAGAATAAAATATACTAAAAAAATCTAAAACACAACTTATTTGGTCAAAATCTCACTGGCATAGGTAATCGCAACTCAATGTTTTTAGAGTCTACTTTAAAACAAAACGCCGACGCCGGCTTTCGTGCGGAGGTCGTGGGTTCGATCCCAGGTGCCGACCATTTCCTCTTTCACGACACAAGCTTCAAGTAGCTTACTGGGAAAGAGTCGATGAGTGTATTTGTGTTCACCTTGAGTGAGCACAGATTCATTAAAACAATAAAAGCAAACTTCTTTAATACGATCCTTCATTTTGGTATCTCTGCCGATAGTGGTTATTAGTACCAAAATTTGTTTTTAATATTCCTTTTGTGGGAAAGTTCCCTATATCTATTCTATTACTTATTCTCTATTTCTGGAGAAAATGACCAACAAAATATTCAAAATTGAAACCTTTTCAGCAAATAGAGCGGAGTCACGCCCGTTTATCACACATCCATCGTTGACATCTGACTGACAAGAATTTTTATTGGACGAATATGCAACGACTAGCCTTTAATTGCACAAGCAAAACCAATTAAATTTCGTATAATTTTCTGGTTATTCTCTCCAGAAATAGTGTTATAGATATCGTTTCTTCTCCATCGTTCAAATCGACCACACCAAAAGTGGACCTTTCATTGAAATGCAAGTCAAATCTTCTTCCTCTTCTTTTCTAATGGCATTACACCTCTGTTAGTTATGCTGAATTATAAACATCAATCGGTGTAGCTTAATTATGCCTGAGGCAGCAAACAGTAGTGTTTCGTATCAGTTCGGTCAAGAGACGTAGGTTATTCGACAAAAAAACACATTGTTTTGGAGATGTACCTAGTAAAAAATAAGTGTTCTATGTATTAAGTTGGTACCTACCTAGGTATATTATAATAAATAGAAATGTATGTCATTGTATCTAAATAGAAATTTAAAAAAATAAATAATATAGGTACCTAAACAAAATGTGTAGCTACCTCTACAGTGTGTCCCAGAAAGTACGACTAAGCGGTCGTCAGGAGATAGAGCAACTTTAGGACTTATACTCGTATACTTTCTGGGACACCCTGTATGTTCCTATTGGTACCATTATTAATAAATAATTTTATAATAAAATATCAGCAAAAATAATATTTTTCAATATCTTGGCGCCTTTTAACATAACACTTGTGGATAGATTTGTTTTGAATGTACCCAATGACATAAAAACCTGTGTTTGTCTATGGTTACCAAAAATAATAATAAAATGTCTTCGATATGTAAAGATAAAAAAAACTATAGGTAGGCAGCTACTTACTTATCGTATTTATGCTCAAAATTTGAGTCCCAAAGATTGTAGATAGGTACCTACTTATTTTGTTTTAAAATTGGAAATTTCCTGACACACATAGGTATCTTTGTAACATCCGTTATTTGAAGGATATCCTGCAAGCAAGATGACGATAGATCTCCCTGGCTGGTAATAAAATACCATTAATCATTGTTGACCACACCGAAGTGTGAACATCAATATTGTCTTAGTAATCGAAGCCTGTATCACATTTTTATTATTGAAGTGAAAAGACTCCCACATAGCATTATATTAAAATGTTTACAAAATATTATTTTTCATACTTATATAGGACATTGCAGGACAATAATAATACTAAACAGGGTTGGGCGAATATAATATATATTTTAGATTCACAAAATTATGCAATAAAATCAAATCTAAAGATGTAAAAGAAAGTCGGTTTGTGCGAACACTTATAACTCGAGATCGGCAGAACAGATTTTTATGGTGCTCGGTTTATTGAATTCTTCTCCGCTCCGGATAACAGAATAACTAATGAAAAATAAAATGGAAAAAAATAGTATAAAATATGATTTTAAAGTTAGTATGGAATTATTTCCTAACAACAACGCCATCTGTGACAAAATCCATAACAAAAAGATTTTTATTTACCTGACAACCATTGAGTTTCAAAATGTTGTACGCAGATTATTGATAGAGTTTCTTTCATGCTTTCAGAAATAACGTTTTGACATTCAAAAATATTTTAAGCGTATAAAGAGCAGGTGAGTTAATTTTGATCAATTTTTGTGAGGTTATGCCGTTTGTCATCGGAAATTTTAGCAAATTTTTATATACCATGAAATTCGAAAACAATATTCATAGTTAGGACCACAGGATAACTCCTGTCGGGAAAGCTAATCAAAAAATAATCAAGTTTAAAAATACTGGTATCAATATAAATCTTCTGGTGACTTTCACCAACGGTTCCTAATTAGCTCTTAGCATTCACCAATCATGCACCACATCGCCTAAAACGCTACGCTAGGAGCTACCTAAAAGTTAGGAACTGTTGGTGAAAGTCACCATTAGACTCCTCCCTATCAATTTCTCCCTACACTTATGTATGGAGTACCTTGATAGGTATACCTACGGCTGTGAAACTTACTGCCTGCTGAAAGAGATAAAAAGAGAACAGAAAAGTTCAAGGATCTCTTATTCTATCCTGGAGGGACCAAACAACAAAGGATTGAAGAACTGAGATTGACCGAAGAATGGAAAGAGGAAGTCACCTCCTCAAAACCCTGTCCGAAAGACGGGCAAGATGTATGCGAAAACGCAGATATTGGGTGCGGAATTGGATTCTAAGGAGAAATAAATTTAGAGCAGTGCTGTCAACTGTCAAGAAACATAATATACGGACGCCGCGCATATCTGCGCATGCGTGAATCGTTCCACCAGATACAAAAGTTGAAAGGCGTTCAACTTGAGACGATATCGCTTTCAACCATTTTTATCGCTTCAGATTTATCGACAATCTGTTCACACGGTTCAATTGGCTGGCGATATTTTAGTGTCCTGGCGATATTCGCCTCGTCTGAACACCGCATTATACTCCTACACAAGCACGTAAAATTTGAGGTCCGTTACTTCAGTGGGTCCCCCTTAAAGTACCGATTAATATTGAATATGTAGTTCTAAAGCAGATAATAAAAAGCTCCAATAGTCGATATCATTTTAAAGTTTCTATAATAATTCCAAGGATAAATTCATTTTAATCGTAAAATTATGAATTTTTATGCAAAGATATGTTTTTTTATGAGTTCTGGGCTACCCTACGTTAGCAGCTTTTTTTTAATATGTGGGACGCTTTGTAAGAGTAGGTACCTCCATATTATCTTACCATAATAATTCGGTAAATTTTTTGTGTTTAATGGGTTTATTCATCCAAAAACATAATATACAATAATGTAACACGCTTCACATGTGACTTATTTCCTACTTCACCGCCATCTCTTGGATTTATTTTTAAAGTTACGCAACTACAGAGGAATAATTGTTTTTATTAAAAACTTATGCCCCGTCGAACCAGAATTAAAAATAATTATTACATAATGCAATAAATTATAAGTTGAATTTAATTAAGTAAGTAGAAAGAAGAAGAATTCAGTTTTTATGTCACAAACTATATTTAATTCATGTAATAAGGCCTACTGTCCACGGCGGCGTAGCGTATACCTACGCAACGCAGCAAAGTACGCCTTGCAGTATTTGCAGCCCGGCGTACTGAAGTGTGTCCACGACGCGTACTACATCCATATTGCACTCATAAATTTTAAGTAACTCGTATAATATCTGCCCAAAAATGAACTCACGAATTCAATCGATGTACGCCCAGCAGACGTATAACATGCAATACGACATCATGCAATATGGATGCATGCATCCTACACGACGCGACGATAGCGCGTCGCTTGTTCCTTAATCTACCTCTATATAGTATTGAACAAGAACGGTTTTTTTTTCATAATACCTATTTCTATTCTCAGAAAAATTCTTTCAACATTTTCGCCGCCACACTCTGCCAGTAGTCAACTAAAAAAATCCCAAAAAATCCTGAAGTCAAATGACCATCACAGTTTCGATCTCATTTGCTCAGAAGTTTCTGATGCTTATAACATTTTTTGTTTAATATATAGGAAGGTATTACTTCTTATTATCCCAATACAATGCTATTCGATCTAAGAGGTATTTGGTACGTATGTGAAAATACAAAAAAACTTTTCAACACAAATAATTTTCAGTAAAAGTTCCTTCAAATATGGATATAAACATAGGAAACTCAAAGAATAAATATAATTTTCAAAAATATGCAGCTTTTTCTCTTGGTAGGAATTATTCCTTTTTTATGCGTAGGCCAGCTTGTATAGTTGAATGATCATGCAATACAATAACAGAACTACCGTGTTAGCCCGAATATAACGCGACCCCGATTTTAAAGCAACCCCGAATTTTTTTTTTAAGATTTTCAAAGAATATAAAGTTCAATCAGATAATTTATTTTTCATTCAGGTTAAGGTTTACAAGTTTCATTTATTTCAATACACCTAAAGGGTCTCGCGCAATTAAACAAAACAAATTCCGCAAGAGATGCTAGCACGCAGAAACATAGGTACCACCTTATGATCCTAGCCATATTACAATATCGAATCGGGGTAAACGCTGAATTTGACGCGTGCCGAATTTCGAACAAAAGCTAAATAGTCGGAAAATAACGCGTTATATACGGGCCACCAATACGTTACATGGTAAAATAAAGTATTGTAATAATGTAATCATAAATAAATTATTTCCTGAGGTACCTTCCGGTTAAATGTTGGAGAAAATTTCAACAATATATCATAATTTTGATTAAAAACGTTCAAATAGAATACGTTATAATTATAATAAAAATATGTGTAATAAAAATTGAAAATTTCTATAAAATACATAAATGTTTCACTAAACAGTAATCTTGTTTGCTGGGTAGGCAGGGATTATTTAACAATAATGTTAAAGTAAATATATTAACCCAGTAATTTATGTGATGAACAACTAAAATCACATCCAAAAATACACACAATATTCCTACGCGTTCAAATATTTCTGAAAAACATGCAGCTGTTGTTTGAAAATATTTTAACTAAAGAGCCACTTGAAAAAAGGCAACCGGCATCCAAAGGGTAAACAAAAGATGTATATGTTTCTCGCTCAAATCTACAAAGATCGTATATAGCTATCTCTATTCAACCCTTGAAATACCACTCTACAAAATTTCAATGGTTTTTTTATGTGTATAATGACTTCTAATTTTCGTTTCTAGTATTTGAATACTTGGAAATTGAGACTCATCGTTTATTGATAGGGATAGTTTTCTTATTTGAAAAGGGTCCCATTATTGTTTGTTTTTGTTATATGAACAGCGAGAAACTATTTATTTTAAAATGAAGCGTCTGGCTATGATATTCTGTCATCTTTGAATGTTTGTTTTTAAGGGAACTCATCTACAACACAATTCGTGTATTTATTTAAACAATACTCTAACGCCACGTCCTTTATTTTATTCAAGAGTGATTCAAATCAAAGCCTTTGAAAATCATATTTACATGTTAAAATAGACAATTAATACGTGTATCGAAACTGCAGATTCTTACGTCTATCTGGGACACGAAATGATGCTGGGTAGAGCTAATCAGACGGCAGAAACAGCCCGAAGAACTGGCTTAGGATGGCAACTTTCCAAAACGTGGACCACATGTTCCTAATCCTAATCCAGGATCCTAAAATCGTCACCAACCTCAAATGGAATGTCTGAACTGAATGATTTTTGTATTTCACCAGTACTTATGGGTTCGAAACCATCACATTAGTCCTAATAAGAGCTAAAAAATTATATTCAAAAGTATTGAGGAGAAAAAATGCATTTTGATTTATTTATATCCTGGGACAAAGTATTGCATTATACTTTGAGATAGACTAGGACTAGATAGACGTATCAGCGATTTTGAGGCGACATTGAGGGGGTATATTATACCACCTCAATGTTTTTTATACCTACCTATTATATAGAAATGAATTTACTTGTTTGGATATTCGTTATAACGAGATATGTGTTAAGTAGTCCATTTTATATAATGTGTGATTTATGGGGACATATTTAAGGCTCGTTATGTTGAGAATTTTGCTACTTCGGTATTCGTTATTACGAGATATGTGTTATGTAGTAGATTTTTATATGAACGATTTACGGGGACAAACTAATGGCACGTTATACTGAGAATTTAGTTACATCGATATTCTTTATTACAAGATCCAATCCAAACTCCCTTTACGCCTCACTTTGGGGCATAGGGAGGCAACAAGTGCTCTCTCCATTGCGCTCGATCTTGCGCAATGTTTTTCAAGATAAGTATATATGTACAAAGTAGTCAATTTTGTATGAGCTGAATACGGAGACGAATTAAAAAGTTCGTTATATTAATAACTAGCTTATACCCTTCTTGCTTTACGTTTTTGATTCCGATTGTCAGGCTTGATCGGTAGGTATAATTAAACAGGTTCTAGTCTAGCTTCCCATTGCTTAACAGACCTCTATAACTGACATAAGCACAGAAAAAGAAGAATGACACTTTTACAAAAAAATTTTACCGACCTCATAATATTACACGAACCTACCGACATAATTTGCAAGTTTTCATAGAGAGAGCTATATGGTTTGAATCTTAGCTACATTCCCTACACCCATGTGTGATAATTAATTAGGCATTCCACCCATAGAGGGTGATATGTGCTATGAGTATAAAAGCCGCTGTCAAACTTCAAAATGGAGGAATCATTTTGCAATTTTTTTCATTAAATCTTTATTTATTGAGAATAATAAGATTTGAATAACATTTATATGTATAACAAATCAATCTACAATTATTTTATTACATTTTCATACTGTAATACCAAGATTCCATTCAACGTTTACATGAGTAATTTTGTTTCCAAAAGATGGCTTACTGTCTTTTTGAGAAATTTGTATGAACATCCTAAAAAATAGAGTTTTTTTTAAATAACTCTAAATATATTAAAGTTAATGCAGTAAATTGTATTTAAGAACCTTCTCCAGCATTTTGTACGGCTCTGGGCATATTAATACCTGACCTTAATGTATGTTTTCTATGATTGATGCTCTTACAAAAATATAAATAAACGGACTAAAATATTATGTAGATATATTCGTTATAACAGGATTTTTATCTAGGGAATTTTATATGAGCGATTTACGGGGAAAATCTGAGAGGTAGTTCATTATATTGAGAATTTAGTTACATCGGACTTAATCTATAAAAATTAATCAACCACAATGAAATTATAAGAGCTCACGTGGTAGGTAAATCTGTTCCTTTATTAGAGGGGATGTTTGGGTAAGAGTGTGCGCGCTTTGGGGATTATTGTTTAATATTCTTTTGTACTTAATAAGTTTTATACAATGATTCAATAATTCGGGAAAACAAAATATAAGTCATAAAATGAATAATTAAGCCGATTAGTAACGAATATACCTATAACAATAATAAATGGTACCTAGGTAAAAGTGTACTTAATTAATTAAATACCACGTGTCTATAGCAGTGGCGTGCCATATCTTAATTCGTATAATTTCAAAAATAAATAAAAAATCATAATACCTATAGGTACCTACCTAGTGTTTACTTAATACTTAGTAAAAAAATTATTTAATGCATAAGCATAAAGCATGAAATGAGAATAAAAATAATAATAAAGTTCACTAAATGATGAACATGCATTTCTTGGCGGAGTTTTTTTTTGAAAATAAAGTTCAAATAAAAGATTGTATAACTTTACCACAATTTATTATTAAACTGATTAGTTTCGTAGGCACACGTCCTACATGGTCACAGGAGACTAAGAAATTGAAACTGTTTCTTAGTCTCCTGTGTCTAAACTAGTCAGGAGAATAAAAAATTGTGGAAAAGTTATACAAACTTTTATTTGAACTTTATTTTTAAAAATAATAATGTCAAAATATGAAATTATCATCAATATCTTACAGCCAAGAATGGTCAATTGAAAAAGAATATGTGTAGGTTTATATACACCTACCTACGTATTTACAGGTGAAATGGAAGAGTAGGTATTACAAAAAAATTAAAGTTTTCATATTATTTTTTACCATAACATAAAACACCTTAAACCTGTTTGCAAACAAGAATATCGGATGGTTGTAATATATGAAATTTAACTACTCTTCTTGAACGATTTAATTAATTAATTACTTAATCAATCAACGTTCTTCTTCCTCTATCCGTCAGAGGCATTGCGATACCATTACATTCATCTTTGATAAAGAAACTTTTCAAATAGATTTGGCTACGTTCTGAAAAAATAATACCTATACCTCCTACTCGTATAGGTATGCAACGGAAGCGCACTTGCCTACAAAAGTCATTAAGTATTTTAAAACAGCGATGGTGTATTGAAGTTGTCATTACTAATCGACCTCATAAACGAAAATGTGACATAGTATTTGGAAAATTTTGTTCATAATATAGATATGAAAGTAATCGTAGATATGTAATACATTGAAATAAATGGTTTTAAAAATTAAATACTATACACGATGGCTTCAAACTAAAAATAAATCATGCATCAATAAAAATAGCCAACTTATTATACATATGGCTACAAAAGCCAGTGTATCTATCTATAACAATACGGAGTATGTATACATGCGTAGATTGTTGGTGGTTCACTTTGATTAAAAACCCATAGAAACGCTATAATATAATGCTTATAATAATATACCTCCGGATTATAGAATGCAACAAGCTGTATGAAAAGTTTGATACTAATACGAACGATGGCTTTAGGGAGAGTATAACTCCCTACTAATGCGACATCTAGACGGTAGGTGGCGGTAGTTACTCTTCATCCCCTAAATACACACATACCTATTTCGCTACTACACAGTTAATCTCTTTTTCAAAATACTAATAATAGATGACGGGATAATCTTTTACAAGGGGTGCATGGCTATACGAAACGCAAAAAATATAGTTTTGAATAAAAACTGAAACGCCATTATTATAAAAGTTTATATACCTAGGTAATTTAGCGGAATTATTATTTTAGGTATTAATCATTCGACGCTTAGGTCTTAAATGGTTCCAACTGATAAAATTAAAAAAGAATCATGTCATTTTACTAAAAATATATCTAAGTACCAACATATGATTAAATTATAAAAGTGGGGTTAGTTGTTAGAAACCACAACTTGGTTGTGGTAAGCTCGCCCTCTGTATGTTAATTCTGTGATGTCTTTGTTATGTAAAGTTTTAGGTGTATAGGTATGTAACCAATGTACAGTAAAGGATAATAAATATAAAAGTAACATAAACCAACATGTACTTACCTAATTTGAAAAAGTCTACCATAGAACCTAGTAAAAACGTTTATTTTTAACTTTTGTTTGATGCATGTGCTACCTACTAAGGAACGTCAGGTAGGTAGAGGCGCTGATTCCAAATCAAGAGTTTCCAGGTTCGATTTCTTATCGGTTCAAGAATTTATAAAATAGTTTTCACTTGAAATTTCTATCCTGAGTGGACCTGTCCAAGGGGACTACTCTTGCAATCGCGAATGCAATACCGTACCGTACCTACTATCTTTAATACTTTTAATACTAAAAGTACCTACTTGTATAAATCTTTATTTTAACAATTTTTTTCGTCCTATCCGCCCTGTTCCAAGTCCCTGTCCAATGTCCAGACCTTATATACTGAAGGATAAAATTAATTGAATTCGCGGTGAGGATATAGACGGAAGGAAAAGCAATATGTAATGGACCGGAATCCAGCTAGTGGAAAAACTGTTCTAGATTTCGCAGGACATAATATGTATTAGATGTTATCAATGTAATTGCCGACTTAGTGGGAACTTAACGTTTTTCCACTCGCTGAATTCCTTTGATTTGTTGCTCCTACCCAGATAGTAGGTACCTACCTAGGTACATTAGTGTACCATAGGGTTTTGTGCACTTTGTGTGTTATAAAAAATACAAAAATTCTATCAAACAGGTGGTTATATAATAGGAATACCTTTACATTCTTGAGATTCTTCAAAATATTATATTTTTCTTAAAACTTCAGTTAATTTTCTTATCATTTCGATGTTTTTATTATCGCTTCGTTATACCCACACATGAGTGTGACGTTTGAAAGACGTGGAGGGCTCTCCAGCGAAATGCAACGTTATAACCGCGATACCTGAACAATGATGATATTAATAATATTGTTATTGTTAGAGCTATAAAGAAACGAACCGACGACGCTATTATTGCGCAATAGAACATCACAGCGCAACAAATAGGTAAAAATTTCAATAGTAGATATTGACTGTTATTCTGAAATAAAAAACAGACGATTGAGTTGCGTCGTATGCAATTTTTATTGAGACTTTTGACATTTCTCTATTCTGAAAAAGTTTTATCCAATACATTAGATGCGTAACTACTGGCAACCGATTAAGTTCTAAGCAAGAGCTTCTTGCGTTGAGTTGGAACGTGAATTTGAGAATACCAGTCAATGATTGGTATTCAGTATGTGTATCAGTTAAGTTTATAATAAAATTTGAAATATGTTCTATTAGGTAGGTATTTTCAATTGGTACCTACCTACGTTAGTGATGTGATCGCTCCAGTGCACTCGCAGTAGGTACACGTCTCAGGAATCTCTGATGGAATAGTGGAAGTGGTTGGTAGACTAGCGGTTACAGCGCCGGCTTTCGTACTGTTTGGTGCGGACGTCATGGTTCGATCCCAGGTGCCGACCATCTTCCTCTATCACGACACAAGCTTTAAGTAGCTTACGGTAAAAGTGTCAAGGAGTGTATTTGTGTTCACTTTGAGTGAGCACAGATTCATTTTTATATATAAAAAAAATAGCTCGAGTGCTCTCACATGTCTACGGTAGGGAACCCAGGCCTCAGCACCATATAGTAGTAGTAGTATAGGCAGAACAACTTCCCTATAGACGGTTAATTTTGTGAGAGGAAAAATGTCTCGGTTTTTAAAAACTCTATCACCGAGCTTGGCTACAGCTGAAGACATCACTAACGTATCCGTACTCCAGCAATCTGGATGTAGATCCATTGAGGATATCATGGTGGAAATTAGGTTGAGATGGGTGGGGCACGTCATTTGGATGGAAGACCATAGGCTGCCTAAGAGACTTCTATATGGTGAAGTCAATGGAAGGCGACACGTGGGAGGTCAAAGAAAGCGTTATAAGGACAACCTCCACGAATCCCTCAAGCTATGTGGGGCCCCCGATGATTGGGTACGGTTGGCTCATGACATGCCTGCCTGGCGTGATGTTTGCTTGCGATCCCGGGGAGTCTCAGAGGCAAGGAAGCTGCAGAACTGCCACAGAGCGGATGCCCAACGGCAGAGAGAGAGGGATCGCGGAGAGATCTTCGCGCGTCCGGAGTGCGGTCGTGTCTGCGCATCAAGGCTTGGTCTTTACGGACATTCAAGAATAGGTACACCAAAGGCGGTGAGTGTTATGGGATCCTCGAACTCGAGGCCCGGCAAAGAAGAAGAAGACCTACCTAGCTATTTGGTTATTTATTTATTTATTTATTCATTTATACACGGCCATAGGCCATTAAAATATAATAACAAAACATGCAATAATAATATATAATCTATGTAAAATGTCATAATGTTATGATTAATGTTGCCGACCCAAATTTTAGAAAATATGTAGTTAAACTGCCAAAAAGTGGTAGAAATTGGTAAGTATATATATTGTAGGTATTTGTAATTGGTGCATGGGGAACATATTTCAAGTAGGTATAGGTATTTATCAAGATATTTAGGGAAATGCACTCCAAACAGATTTTCACTGCCCTACGTGTGACCGAGTGTTAAGTATTTTCATCCACAACAACTTCTAAACTTATCAATTTGTTTGATATTAATTCTATAAATGATAAATTAAATTAGAATATTAACGTGAGAGATATAAAAGAGAATAAAGTCAACAATATTAACGAGTTGATAAGTAGTGTAGAATGAACACTCATAGTTATGTAGGTACTTAAATATATTATTATAGTTTAACTTGTGTAGGTACCTATGTATATAATGAAAATCAGAGTTAATAAAAATAATAAAGAAAACTATTCAATGATTGACCCAATCGTTTGTTTTAGCCGATTTAAAAAAAATGTATTCTTAATAGTGAGATGTTTGGTTTTCATATCAATAATATCACGTATATCAATAAGACGTGAATACGTAATTTTTGACGGAATTCATATCGTTTTTAATCACTCAAGTACGATGGATTGGCTGGAAGAGATCCTTCGGGATGAGTTCACTGTGATACCTTATCCGGAGGAATATAACCTATTGAAATAGTTTTGTGAGAATGCTCCAACGGATTCGTTGCATTCCTAAGATATAAGTAGGCTCTGCCTTAAAAAATTGAAATAGTTCACTGTACCTACCCCTATTCCAGATATAACCCACTACCGTAAGTGAGAAACTCGCGTGAATTATGAATGGGCTGCGGAGTTTTCCTAAGTATTCTGTAGGGGTGCTCTACACGTTTCAATGGTACGAAAACTTAGAAGAGTACCGAAGTCGCTTTGGAATGGCGACATTTTTATTTTCCGAATGAAACACCTTCAATGTGTTATTTAGTGACAAAGAGGCTTGTGTTATTTTATTTCAAAGAATCGTGCGTGCTCGGATCTGTTAATTAACAAAAATGTTTTAGTTGTTAGATTTGCTAAAAAATATTTTGTGTAAATTTAATGGTGTCGGATTGGGCTTAGATTTGAATTAAGAACATTTCGTGAATAGTCATATAGGTAATAATATTACAACAGTCACAAACCATTTTTTTGAGAATTCACGATTTTTTGGTTACAGCTTTCTCATATAAAATTTGTATAAAAAAATAGGATGGTATTTTTTTATAAAGCAAATATTTAAATATTTCACAATATTTAACCTTAAATTTTAACTGATTTGAAAGAAAAACGTATTTTAAATGTGGACCTAGGTTCGTTTGATAAAACACACCTGGACGTAGTCAATTTTGAAAAAAATAATCTGAAAATCTGGGACAAATTTTGAAATAAATATAGGTAGGTATTCGACATTTTAGTCAAGAGGACTTATTGGGGCATTAATTATAAAATATTGTTGTATGTAGTTTATATTTTAAGATATAAAATAATTGTAAAAATAAAGAAACAATAGGTACTTAAAAGTGAATAAGTAGGTATGTAAAATTAGTAAAAAACAAAATAATAAAATTATACTTTAGCCCGTTTCACAGTTTATCGTCTTTTCGCTTTAGAAATGGAATATTTATTGATTTAATAAAATAAAATAAAAAAAAATACTAATAACTAAAAAAAAAATGGCGGCATGACGGTTGTCAAAAAAGAATTTTCTCTTCTATGATTGGTTCAAATGGACGTAGGCAATTATGATATGTTTTATGTCATGGACGTAGGTGAATTTGAAAAAAAATCACATTTTTAAATGAATTTTTCGACCAAAAGCAATGGACATAGGTTCACTTGAAAAACACACAAATGATCCGTGGAATATTTTCTATACATCTACATAAATATCTAAAAAATCATTAAGTGTGGACTTAGGCAAGTTTGAAAAGCATCGACACATATATGACTATGATATCAAACGAACAAACACCCAGAGCTTGAAAATAGAGTAAGTATATTTTCCAAATGGTTCATACTGGACACCGTGGAAACGAAAAGTTATTATTTTTTGTAAGGTTTGTGTATTTACGTAGTGAAAGTTCATTATCATGACGAAAGCGCTCGAGCCTCGATAAAATATCGTGAAAGTGCAACTGTGTTTGTTTTAATTCATTAAAAAGTTATTAGTAGGCGATGATAGTTCTTTCTATGGTTATAATTTCCTTGGTGACCATAATATAAACCATTACAAAAGTATACCTTCCTACTGGTTGCAAGGATGCAAATTCTCTGTGGCAAAGAAAATCTGTACTATTTTTTTTATGTTTATGTTATCTATATTTATGTGGTTATGCAAGGAAGAAAAAGTGCGATGAAAAGTGAGGAGATCGGTAATGATTGTAATATATTAAATTATTGAATGTGTTATTTTAACACATAAAGGCTCGATACCGGGCAGACCCACATCAACATGTCGGCTCGGGATGATAGGTCACTAATTATTGTCGGCTATTGTGCGAGTCTGATGGGCTGAGGCCCGGCTATCTCTATTCCTGCACCGACACAGAACAAACAACCAATCGAACAATATTTTTATAACATTTGAATATCAATAGGTACATAGATGATAAGAATAGATAGGTACCTAGTTCATGCATACCTGGCCACAATCGTTAATACAAATATGAAACGTTTGAATGGCTCAGTAGATTTTGTATGGAATGTGTATAGCGTCCCTACAGATTAATATGGAAAGCTCCACAGACTATACAAAATTACCGTGAGTTTCTCAGATACTTTAGTGAGTAATATTCGGAATAGGGGTACAGTAAACAATTTCAACTTTTTGACACAGAGCCTACTTATATCTTAGGAATGTAACAAATCCCTTGGACCAGTCTATTCTGAAACAGATCTCTGGTTTTCGGACATTTTTCTAGACGAGATGAAGGCAATCTGGTGAAATTGATCATCCTTGGGAGTAAAGAGGGAACGAGACCTTCTAGGTAGCTCTCGTTCCCTCTTCGAAGATCACCCACTATAATATGAACACACCACGTCAGAGTTCCAGCTGAGACACCATCAGTTTGTTGTTGTTGTTGTAGAGTAGGTACAGCCACAGTATGCATGTCGAGGAGGGTGGGAGACAAATTTACAGAATGCTGTTGCGGCGAAGAGAGCGGAAGATCGTGACCCTCAAGAATGAGAAATCAATCAATCAATCAAAACTGTCTTTGAACTCCACTCAGGAGCAAAGGGAGGCAACACGAGCTCTCCATTGCGCTCGATCTTGCGCAATGCTTAGGTATGACCTCCTCCCACACACAGTCCAAAACTCCCTCACCTCTGCCTCGAAGGAACGAAACACGGTATGAGAGGGTCTTCCACGTTTTCGAGACCCTGATGGGAGGAAAAACAGCGCTCTCCTCGGCCAACTGTCATTCGGTATCCTCAACACATGTCCCAGCCATGCCCATCTCCTCTCCGTAATGGTTGAAGTGATGGGCCCGCGCTGGGTGCGTCGGCGTATAGCGTCATTCGTGATGCGGTTGTACCATCTTACACCCAAAATTCTCCTGAGGCACTTCGTTTCGAATGCAGATACTTTTTTTGCCTGGGCTTTAGTCAGGTGCCAGGATTCACGAATGAGAAACGATCTTAAAAAAAGATCCTGGAGAAAAATGACGTGTAACAAAGTTAGATATAAGAATATCCAGGAAATCGGAAGGAAAATTGCCTACAATAAGACGGAAGGATATTTGGAATAAATACAAGAAAATGGTTTTTATCGTTTTCCTTTATGGTAACAGAAATGAGTTGTAGTTTTTTCTTACAATTAACTCACTGTTTATCAGTCATTTTTTTAATGACCAACTACCTAGCTATCGAAGAGACAGAAGTTGTCTTCTCTTTATAAACCTACTATATGAATATTGAATTCGAATTTGTTTTTCATTAAATAGGCATTCCACCCATAATGACAAATTAATCACCTATTCTGACCGATGCATTTGTTTTAAACGATGTTAACAGGCCACATTCTGCCAATCGCACCAAACAACTGACAGATGTTACATGTCAACTAAAATACAAAAATTTTAGAAAATGTTATATTTTAAAAAGCATTACCGACGCTAAGTTTTCTTAAATTTTCTAATACACAGCTCAATTTTCTTATTTTTTTCTTTCACAAGAACCTTCTTCTGACAATGACAGTTAAAAAATTGTTAGCAAAAAAGTGACGAAAAAGATGGCAATAAACCGGAGAACTTAGACAGAATCCAAATGAAAAATAAAACAAGTTTTCTTACACTAATATTTTTTATTCATACATTTCTTTTCTACATAAAACGAAAAAGTTAGTTGTCAATCCTTTCTGTCAGACAAATAGGAGTTAACTTTTTATCATATTTTATCGTTATCTCTATGGTTTCTTTCTTTCTGTATTGTTCAAAATTTATCTTTTATGTTTTGTTTATGTTAATCCTGCTTTACATTCATTTGTTCACAGCCCACGTTCTATTTGCAATTCAAATTATCAAACTCACCCCTTAAGGGCGGACGGAAATGTCTTGTACAACGGAGACATGTAGAAACATCAAGCGCGATTTTTATAAAAAATTTTGTTAACTGCTCGTTTTTCATCCCTTATTTTGAGTGCCTCTCATCATTAAGTCTTCTTTGTCAATCTGTTTATAACTAAATACATTCATTGCAATCTTCTTTTTCTTCTTCCTAGCTGCCTCCAAACTTATCGTCTGTTAGATTTTGGGGTCGGCTCTTCTCATCCAGAGATTGTATATTGTCCGGTCTTGGATTTTTTCTTCTGTTATTTGCCATATCTCTTTACAACCTTATTGCATTGCATCATCCAATTTTTCTTAAGGCCTCTTTCTATACAAATGACGTGGAAAATTCATTGAGATTGTTTTATTTACCGTATGATGTAGGTATTTTTTTTTCGTTTGATATGCACATAGCATCTTAATTGGTGTTCTTCTAGTTTGATGTGTAGGTACCTACGTTAGTTACTCCCAGGCTTCCATGCACGAATGTGTGAACTTTTCTGATCATTTCTGACGTTCAAATTTGCCTATAAACTATTATAAATACAGGATTCGTAGCGATATATAAATTCATTGGATTTTACCTCTCTCTGTACCTATACCTACTAAATCCTGTGTTTTTCAAGTGTGCCGTAATAACTGGGTAATTGAATTAAATACAGTTTTTAATGTCTGGTTCAACGAAAAGGGTAAGATTCACTATATCATAGGAACTTATACATATTTCTGGTGTTGTAAATTTCACATAAGTATTATGTAGGTACCTAATAAGGAGAGAAAAAAATAGTTACTCAATGTGTGGAGCATATGATAGGTACAATTTTTGAGGTCCATATAACATGAGCAACTAAGTACCTATATCCGTTTTTTGCAATTTATTCTAATGATATTTTCAATCGGCCATTTTTTTTCGCAAAGCTATCAAAATGACTTTCTAAACATGCACCTGAAGTAAAAAAGCAAGTGAATACCTACCTACCTAGCTACCTAGACAATAATATTATATTTTTCCTACAGGAATAATGTTTTGAATTTGTAATACCGTAATACCTTCTTGGGTATCTAGGTGAATTCTAGAATGTAAAGATATATCTCTACACTGTCTCTTTTGAAAATGTATGTAGGTATGCAAGTATAGGTAGGTATGTAAATTTCTATAAGCTATACCTACCTATTATAAGCAGCCATCTTGTATGTCGTTTGTTGAAACCTTTAGGTAGGTAGGCACTTACAAACTTACATGTTTCATATAGGTTCACGTCAAATTAAGTAAACCGGAAGTTAGTTAATCCGACTGAAATTATAATTCTCATAGAAGTTCTTTCACTTCAAATTGGATATTTTTCAAATGAAACTGAACTAAGTACCTACCTACCTACCTACAAATCAAAAAGAACGTTGTCGATTCCCCGTCTGAATTAAAAACATTCTATTTGATTTGTATAAAAAGTACCTACACTTTGGTCCTTGGTCCAGAGCACTGACCGACTAACGCTATGATGTCATATCCGTGAGCCACACATACACAAATAAACATATTCATGTAGTGGTGCTTTATTTCTGTTATTTGAAGCGGGTGGATTCACACACACACACACACACACACACACACACACCCTCTCACACACACACACACACACCTTGGTGGCAGAATAGTGAACTAATTCAATAAATATGAATTGAGATTTTGTAATGTAGGTAGGTACCTACCTACATTACATTCTCAACATATTCGGTGTGGATAAGAACAGCTTTAGATAGTGGTAGGTACCTTCCCATAAAACCATGCAAGAGACACAGCGTGTTTTTATCCAAAATTTTCTTTCTGCAAACGTAAAAACGGGTGGATCACAATAATATGTAGTTGGGTAACCATTAGCTATGATATATTAATAGTAAGATTTATTCATATCTTACGTAAAGAAATGTATGTGTAGTTGAGACTTTAAAGAGGCAAATCACGACGTTAGATCGAAAAATGACTCATCGACCATTCCGATTGGGTATCTACCTAAATTTATAAAGAAAATCAGAAGATGTACCTAGGTACGAAGCGGTTTGGATGGCATTTTGACTGAATTTCGATTTTGGATCAACTCTGGAACACAGGCAGATAGGTGGGTACCTACCTACTTGCTTATACATATTCTGGACCTACAGAGGGAGTTGTGGAAGGTTTACGAACGGCATAAATAATCTGGTTTCTTATTTTGTTTTTATTTGAATACGCGAGAATACCATTTTAAGGAAATGGCTGGACTGACTCAGTATATTTTCCCAAATTTTATTTATTTATTCGCAAAATACTTATACGGCGTTAATGCCTTTTAGGTACCTACATGAAAGATTGAATTACAAAAGTTAAAATATTTATTGCAATGGTCATCAATAAAAAAAATACACCACGAAAATCACCACAAATATACAAGGACAAAAAATCCATGCAGAAAAATTGCACTAAGTCATGGAAGACATACAGCTCCAAATAGGTAGGTATACGAATTGGTCGTGGTAAGCTGCACATGCGGAGTATTTTGTAACTGGTCGCAAGCCCTCACCCTGAATGCGTCTCTCCTCCTGAGGGCAGCCCCCGCCAAGTTTTTATTGGATACTTAATCCTTTATTTCTAAACTAGTTATCCCGACTGCCGTTTTCCTGCGATCTAACTATGAATATTAAATAAGAATCTAAAACCATGATAAAAATGACTTTTAACCAATGACATTCCAACCGATGCATCGGTTTTACCTATTTTACGTCCGAATTCTGTCAATCGCAATAACTATTAAACCACTGACAGGTTGTGTTAGACGACAATTTGATTTCAAAATTAGATTTATTCACTTTTCACGTCTTAATTTATAAAAAAACATGCTTCAATATTAACAAGTTAGAAAAAAAGCTTGAAAAAAAAAATCCATAAAAAATATTATTGCCAATATTTTTAATGTCGACGGTTGTCAGTTAAATGAAAATTATGTTTCTATATAATTCACAGATCGCGTTAATTATAATAAGGAAATTCGTTCCATATATACTTTAATATTGTATTTCATGTTATTTGAAATATATTTTTTATTTAGTTATTCTGGTATCCGGATCGGACAGAGAATCTAATAAACCAAAAATGATAAAAATCTGTTCAGCAGGTGGGGCTAGTAGGTACCTACGAGTTTTATCGAAAGCTAATTGCGCTTATTAGCGTGCAATTAGTGTTCTAAAATCAAACGATCGAATCATTTGCGGCAGCTGTCAAAACTCTCTGTTGTTATTTTGCTCGGATCTTAAAAATTAATAACTGTAGAAGAGTGTAGTTGTGATTGTGAAGTAGGGGAGATTCAGTTACATATTGAATATTGGACGCAGCGCTGGGCAGGGGGTGAGTGAAGAGATTATCAAATTATAAAATAAGTCGAATATTGTGCTCACTCATTTTTGACAGTTCTACTTAAGGCGACAATACGCCGGCAAAGGTAATTTAGTTTGCATAAAACCAGGAGTGAACACTGACAGACTATGAGTACCTCACGGAAACAAATATCAAGGATGGGTCTAAGATCAAATCCTTCCTCTAGAGAGTCTTCGCCTGCTCTCAGGCGTGTAAGCACAGGGGACATCAATGGCGTTGAGGAGATCATCAATGAGATTACTAATATTATAAATTCTCCTGGCAATATTAAAAAGGAAGAGATCAAAGATTCAATAAATAAGAAACTGCAAGAAGTTTTGTCTTTTATCATATTATATAAGAAAGAAATATATAGTCAGTGTAACTCAAAAATGGAACCCGGTCTGACAAGCTGCTTAACTGATATTCAGGAAAACATTAGTATGATTAAAGAACAGAATATAAAGATAC
Organism: Mystacides longicornis; assembly: GCA_963576905.1. Lineage (NCBI taxonomy): Eukaryota > Metazoa > Arthropoda > Insecta > Trichoptera > Leptoceridae > Mystacides > Mystacides longicornis. Next base: position 5,549,866 of record OY756421.1, on the reverse strand, counting down.
TATCAAATATGAATACTCTGAAGACCTCTTATGCAAGTATTGCTAAAAATGATCATCGAGAATCAACTCAACACACACTAATTGTGAGTGCCAAAGAGGAAAATGGTGTAAGCAAGACGGCAATTGAGGTGGAGGGTATCCTCAAGAGAAACATTAATGTTCGTAATGTGGGTATAGGGATCTCTGGTTTCCGAAATGTTAAGAATAAAATTATAATTAAGTCAAACACTAAAGATGACATAAACAAGATGAAGAAGGAGATAGAAATGAAGACTGAACTAACTGCACTGGAACCCACAAAGAAGAACCCCTTGGTTATTTTTAGGGGTATTATTAAGGGTACAACGGAAGAGGATCTCAATTTGTCACTCAGACAGCAAAACAAGGCTTTGCAGTTAAAAGAGGACCTGAAGATTAAATACAGAAGGCGTCATAGGAATAACCTCCTTGACAACATTGTTTGCCAAGTGTCTCCACAGATCTGGAGGGTACTTGTTGATGCTGGGAGAGTTTTTGTTGGTTACCAGAGAATTCAGGTGTTGGACGAGTGTCCACTTGTGCAGTGCTATAAGTGCCTTCGATTCAATCACATATGCAAGTATTGTACACAACAAGCAAGATGTGGTAAGTGCGCAGGAGGCCATGAAACCAGAGACTGCAAAGTATTGGAGCCGCAACAGCCGCGCTGTGCCTTATGCCTGGAGCGGGGAAAGGAGGAATGTGGGCACACAGCATTTAGTGGCACGTGTCCTCTGCGTACTGTGTATGAAAAGTATGCGAGGGAAAATACACAATATCAATGCTAAGGATGTCCGAGGAATCCAAAAAGAAATTGATGACTTTGAACATATTATAACTATCGAATATGATCAACCGGAAATGTGCAGTAAGACCATTAATAATAATTTATCAAATAAAATTTTAAATGTTAATATCAGAAGTATTAATAAAAATTTTGACGCACTTTGTATAATACTACAACAATTGAATATTAGATTTGACGTAATTATATTAACAGAATGTTGGATTACGGATGTATATATCCCCAAGGTGTTGGAGGGATATCGGACATATAACACAGAGAATCATTTTAATCAGAACGATGGAATAGTTGTTTATGTGAGGGATGATCTTGATATGACGGTCCGAGAATCAGCGTCACTGAGTGATGCTAACTGTTTAATGATAGAGAATCAATCTACTAAGGTGATAGCTGTGTATAGACCACCTTCTTTTCGTAATGTGTATCCGTTTCTAGAGTCACTTGATCTATTGTTGAAGGATGAACAGAATAATAAAACAATCATTTTAACAGGCGATCTAAATATAGATATATGTAATGTAGAATCCAATATAACTCAGGAATATTTAAACATACTTGCAATGCATGGCTTTGTTTCTGCAATCAATAAACCTACGAGAGGGGGGGCCTGTCTGGATCATGTGATGATAAAAGCAAGGCTTGGAATCCAAGCAGCAGTGTGCAAGACAACTATAACAGACCATTACCCTGTAATGATTGGAATTGAAAATGTGGGCAAACCTAAGCATAAAAAATGTACTACTTTAAGAAAGATTAACTATCATGGTCTGAAGCGAGATGTCTTTGCAGAGACATGGGAAAATGTGTATGGCACCTCAAACGTGAATGAGGCTTACAATGAATTTAAAAAAACATTATCACAACATATTGCTAATAATGAAGTCATAAAACATATCCCAGCAGCCAAAAGAAAACTCAGAGAATGGATAACTGAGGGTTTGATAAAATCACTGAGGCGTAGAGATAGACTCCACAAAAAATGTCAGGAGTGTCCATCTAATACACAGCTTAGAAGATATTATATAGACTATAGAAATATGTGTACAAAACTGATCCGAGTATCTAAGGCCACTTACTACAGAGAACTTATTGGTCAAAACAAACGAAATTCTAAAGAATGCTGGAGAGTTATAAAGGAGTATCTAAATAAGCAGAACAAAACTAATGCAGATTTGAACAGCCTTACAAACAATAAACATTCTGATGAATTGAAGATTGAACTGAATCACATTAATGCATACTTCTCTACTGTGGGTGAAAATTTGGCGAATGAACAATTAAGGAGTGTGTCTGGTAACATTAGAATATTAACAAACAAAGTGAATGTACCAAACAGACCGAGAGACTCTTTTTTTGTCTATCCAACAGATCCTACTGAGGTGGCCATGATAATAACAACCCTTAATACGGGAGGTGCAGCAGGGATGGATAGAATTGGCGTTAGGGTGCTAAAGGAAACAATGAACAGATTATCTGAACCATTGGCTTATTTGTATAACCTTAGCGTATCCAGTGGTGTATTTCCTGATGAAGCCAAAATTTCACTGCTCTGTCCTATATTAAAAAAAGGTGACCCAAGAGAAGTTACTAACTACCGCCCCATATCACTTCTGAGTAATATTTCAAAGATCTTTGAGAAGTTGATGAAAACCCGATTACTCAATTTCCTTGAAAAAAACAAATTACTATCCGAAAATCAATTTGGATTTCGAACAGATAGAAATACAGAAGGAGCCATAATGAGCCTTACAGAGTATGTTTCACAGGGATTGGATAGGGGTGATAAGTGCATAGGGATATTTATGGATTTGGCCAAAGCATTCGATACAGTATCACATGAATTGCTACTAAGAAAACTATATCAAACAGGTATTCGAGGAAAAGCATGGCAGTGGTTTGAATCATATTTATGCAATAGAAAACAAATCTTAAAATATAATGATGCTCAAAGTGAGCCAATGGTGATCTCATATGGTGTCCCACAAGGTAGTGTCCTGGGTCCTTTACTGTTTCTCATATATATAAATGACCTGTGTTGTATGGAAGTGGGAAATGGCAGGGTTGTCACATTTGCAGACGACACAGTGCTGCTTTTCCGAACTAAAACTTGGGATGGAGTGATGAAGTCTGCTCAAGATGGCTTTAATAAAGTTGGTATTTGGCTGAGAGAGAATATTTTGACACTGAACGCATCCAAAACAAGTTTTATTTGCTTCTCAATAAACAGAACTGGTTCACCAAAAGAAAATGAGGTCCGTATATGCTACCACCAGTGTGTACATGATTCCACTACGGATTGTAACTATCCTTCAATTTGTACACAATGTGAATCCTTGAAAAGATGCAATAGTTTGAAATATTTGGGTGTACAAATAGATGGAAACCTAAACTGGAAGGAACACATAACCCATCTTACGGGACGAATGAGAAAACTGGTCTTCTTTTTTAAAGAGCTTAGACAAATCTTGGAAATTCAACAAATCAAAATGATATACTTTGCGCTTTGCTATTCTCTAATTAACTATGGCATATTAGCATGGGGAGGAGCAGCCAAAACAGTTCTGGATCCTGCATACAAAGCGCAAAAACTAATATTTAAAGTTATGCTCGGATTAGAATATAGATACCCGACTGTACAATTATACAATGATATCAAGATGTTGAATGTCAGACAAATTTATATGTTTCAACTTATAATGCTAACTAATAAAAATGAAAAATATATGGCCATGGTGTACAGCCGTAATACAAGACAGAGTGGAAACCTTGCGGTGCCGCAGGTGTTCACCTCATTTGCCAGACGGTTCCACACGTTTCTCGGACCACGTCTCTATAATGCCGTGCTACTGAGGATCCCAGATCAGTGCATATCAAGAAGAACAGTACAATCTTTTCTGCTTGGCCTGGGACTGGACGAGTCTGAAAATCTTTTGTGTGAATTTATTATATAATGTAAAAAAAAAAAAAAAAAAAAAAAAAAAAAATACCTCGATACGGGTGCAAACCCAGTGAGATATTTTTAGGTTTTTACAAAAGAACGAAAATGGTGTAATTGTTATTATTATGTACTTTAAACTGTTGTTTCAATAAAATTTATTATTATTATTCTAGGGTAAGCTCAGCTTTGAAAGCTGGTTGATCAATCAATATGCGGGCTATTGCCAAGCATTTTGATTGTTTATTGTAGTTCTATTGCGTTATTATTCAGAAACCGCCTGACTATTGAGCATGTATCTAATATTACAGATTTCTGGAGATTGATGTATGCGTTTTTATTTATATTGAGTAGTTGCAGTGAGGTGTGTAATGACTTTGGTATTATTCCGGTTGATGATATTATTATTGGGACTATTGTTACTTGGGTTTGGTGCCACATTTCCTTAATTTCGTCAGCGAGAGGGATATATTTTTGAATTTTTTCGTTGTGTTTTTTCTGTAGGTTTTCTGTGTTAGGAATGGATATGTCTATTAGATAGGTGGTTTTTGTAGCCTTATTATTATTATTATTATTATTATTCGATTATTTTAGTAGGTACGACAATTTTTCGAAACTCTTTCGATGATTGTTTCGATATTCGATCATCGAAAACTTATAGGTACCTACTAGGGCTACAGATCTCGAATTAGGAGTGTTCGCACAAACGGTACGCCGGCTATTGGTTTAAAAACGTCTCACAATTATCCAGCAGAGAAACGCTTTAAAACGACATAGTAAATCATTTCGAGACGAATTTTACAAATGGCTCAGTCCTACTTTAGCCTGTCGACGGATTCGCGTTTTCTTTTTTCGCGGACTCATTCCAAAAGTCGGAAACGTTTCTACAATACTTCCGTTCCTGGCAGGGTAACTTTGTATGTAAATATAATCAACGCTTACTCCACATTGCATGCCAAAGAGATGAGCCCGGGGTATGAAAATGTCGCAAGCCGATAATTTCATGGGATTGCATTGACATTTTCATACAAATATATGTAGGTAGGTAGGTACTTATACCTAAATCTGAAACCGTGTTTTATCTTTGTACGCAATATGATCTCAAAAAATGTCCTTCGGATTTGAAAAAAATAGTTTTCCACTAAATATCACATTTACTGTAGAAGGCTTAGTGGTATCTAGAACTCTTAAAGACATTACTAATTTCATTACGAAGAAAAACGACACGACGCGCAACGCCATATTTGTAACTGAAGTTTATGGCCATAGAGTTGAGAAATTATATTATATCGATCGCAGTTCGTTAATCTCCCTTAAACTAGATAAGGACTTGATCAATTTGGCTAATTTGTAGTTTCAAATGGTACCTAAGAAAATATGGAATTATTATTCGGGGTAGTTTTAAACGGTAAGAAAATTGTGAGGAAAATACAAAAACCAACATTTTTTACTCAGAAAAAGTGTTATTAAATACCTGTCAGATGCATAAAAAGGATTCCTATTTTTCGAATAACTTAAAATGAATTAGATAGATTATATCTGGGCTCACCCAAAGAGAACAGAAATACACTTTCGACATCTTTCACATAAAACAAAGCTTGTGTTGTGAAAGTGGAAATGGTCGGTACCGCAATTCGAACCCATGCACGCTATATTCGCACGAAAGCCGTCTATTAATACCACTGAGCTACCAACCACTACAATAAATTTTATTAAAACGCTTTTTCTCCTTTTGTCATTATATTTTTCCCGGTAAATTTTTCTGAGGCGACACTTCTCATTTCATGATGGAGACATCTGAAAAATTTCCATATTACCAACCTTTCTACACGGTAAAGCCATGACCTGTGTAAGTAGACATATTCCACTCTCTAGTTGGTGTGCATATCCTAGAAAACTCAACGCTTTAAGCTCGAAAAATGGTAATCCTATAAAACCGCGTTTACACTGACCGTTTTTTCCGAAATTAAGAACAAAAAAAATCCTTAACTTACCTATATCAACAATATAACTGGGCACTTGGAATTTTTTGATCAAAACTAATCCTTACCTATGGATTTTTTATACCTAACACATTATAAATTAAAGTAGCAATTATATTTGAAAGTTTTATGACGTAGGTAGGTCCGTTATTTTTGAGTATCAGGTGTAAACTTTCCTTAATTTCAAGATATTATTCATAATATGGTTCTTATTAACATCTAATTGCAATGGAAGAAGGCACTAAATTCTAACTGTTTACATATTTCTTTAAGTAACCACACTTTATTTCTGGAGGGGATGACCAAAAAGTATACGAAATTGTACCTCTTCACAAAGGATTACCTACACCAGCATATCGCCGTGCCCGTAGAAAAAAGGTCCATGTGATCATAGGTCGAAAATGAGTTTTTAATGCAGTTTAATTAAGTATTAAAAGCTCTACAAAACTGTATTTTTAGTTTTTTTCTATCGCTAATAGTTTCTGAGATATTTTTTTATAAAACGTCCTATGTGAAAAAATCTCCGAAGAAAAAAGTGATATGTGCACTTAAGCAGTTTTATTGTGCTCATTTTCGTACCAACGATGCATAACTGTACGACCCATGTACACATGCGCACTTGTTCGTCGGAGTCTATACGATGCGAACGCTCATATATTTCTCATGAATCTTTTTAACGCAAACTTGTTTTGTATTCACATTTTTTTTAAATATTTATCAGAGTTTACAATGTTAGTTACACTTGCGATATTTTAAGATATAAAAGAAAACAAAATTTGTATTATAAATGTCTTATGAATACTATTTTGGTACAAAGGATTGGTTCAGCGAAACCGACTAAAATATTGATAATTATTAACTTCAGATGAGAATCAAGTTAAAAATTGATTGGAGAAGTAGAAATTAAACATTATTTTATAAATTATTTAAAATAATTGAAATTTAACCAAAATTTGTGAAGTTATAATTTATTTTAACAATATTCCATTCAAAAACTTCCGTTGTGCACATAGGATGATTAAAATGTGTATTTTTTAAAAACATCGTTATCCACCTTTTTTGAGTGGTATTCATTGTTTTGATTGAAAATATCGTAATATTATTACCGCTGGAGAATTATATATTTTTTGCAATATTTATGTCCTAAGTGCAGATGACCCGTTTTTCTAGGGATACCCCACTACCCAATGTGTAGATATTCCTTTGTTCTACGGAATTGTTTTCCATTTTCATAGTCCTATCTTCATAACGACCTTTTTTCTACGGACACATTTTAACATACACCTTTTTTCTACTGACTATTTCCGTTATTATATATATTTTTAAGAATGTTTTTATATTAAAACTTGTATATTGGTGGGGTGTTTCATTGAGATAAACTTTTTTTTACAAATTCAAACGCATTTAATATATTTTATAATTTATATACAATATTTTATGAAACAAATCACTCCTATGATGCTGCAACTAAAATTTCGTAAATATGTGCCATTTAGCTACTAAATACATTTGAATATATATACGGTTCATAAAAAGGTACTAACATAAGCCTAAGTTAATTTGTATGAATACGTGGTAGTTTTTAAGACACTTACTTTAGTAATTTTAATTAAATTTAATGTTATACGTTTTGTTTCTTTTTTTTTAATATGTTATTTTAGAATAAATATTTCTCAAAACATTCCGTACGAAAAGCTAAATCTATTTAAAATGCTTGAAATATAAACAATACCTAAAACTAGGTCTTGAAAAATGCATCATAAGTAGAAAAATAATATGAGTATATTGTGAAATTACAACTGGTCCTATAAATACATAAATCCTGTTGAAAACACAGTTTAATCAAAAAATTACATCATATTTTATTCGAATAAGTATAAGAAGTATTAGCAGTCTGGAAATGTTTAATTTGTACTGTGACTGATGAATCAAATAATCGTTAGAATTAATTCAAATCTAAACACTAAAATAGTTTCCATATAAATGCTAACTTTCATAAATGGTGCAGAAACACCAAAATAAAAATATCCTATGGAGGAGAAAATCTAAATTAAGCACATCTCTGATTAAATAAGAGTACTTAGATAATATATTGCATCTCAATTGTAAACTATCTACGCGAACATAGCTTTAAACCTTACTGTTAACATAAAATAGTTACAAAATTTGTAAATATGCAAAAGGATTCATCATAATACACATTTCATGTGGAGAAGCTTTGTGAAACAAGAAGTACGTAATTTAGAGTGTTGCTGATGTTAATATGACGTGATTCTTTAGTAAATCAGGTTCCAAAGAGTTATGACTTAAGTCATATACTTTATTGTTTTCCTTCCAATATCATAACGATGAGGTAATAGTTTTCACCATGAGTCCTCATTCCTGTTGAAAGCAGTGTGCAAAATCACCCTTTCCAAAAGCAAAAGGTGTAGATTCAGTAATTAAATATAAATGCCTATGTTTTTCAGAATCATATGCAGATAAAGTAGATACTTAACACCAGAAATAAAAAAAATCTTATAAAATGGACCAAATATGTACACTGTATGAACAGAAAGAGAATAATTAGATTCCATACATTTAAAATATTAATTACAACTTGAAAGTATATATAACGATAATAGCTAGAAACATTTTTTGAACATGAATAAGCCCCTAATTAATGCAATATATTTATTTATTGTATTATTAATAAAAAATAAGTTGTGTTTGACATCCTGAAAGCATTACTGGTACCATAACTGGTATTCCACCATTCATATCCATTGGATAACATCGAGGAAAATATACTTGAAATAAAGTACCTCCATTTATAATAAGTTTTTATCTTTAATGGTTCTCGTGTTAACTTTATTATATTTTTTTTTAAATTTCTGCAATTCCACTCACAATTGATTAATTTATATTTATTTAATTATAATATTTTACCTTTTGAAAATGTAAAAACCCATCTATTAGGTAGTCTATATCCGCGAAGGGGTTATCTAAACAAAACAACAGATCACCAGGTTCCAAAAAAAGAAGAAGAAGACTTTTCTAAAATTAACACACATTTAAAACCTGATATTTTTCAAAAAACAACATGCTTATAAAAGTGATATGGTATATTATGTGTTGCATCATTTTATTTGAATACATATATATTTCTTGCTATTTTATATGCGCGTTTGATAAAAAATAACCAAATCATAATGTGAGTATTATTGAAAATAGGATATTTTATGTTTATTTTAAAGAAAACGATGATTGTTGTACTTAGGACTGAACAAATAAACAAATATTTCCGTAGAATAAAGGTACGTCGTAACATAGGAACGAGATTTACGAGACGAAGTCCGTAGAAAAAAGGAACATCTTCACATAGGCTGAAAAATTTCCCTAGAATAACTGCCTATGTGATTTTTCTAGAAAAGTATACACTTTAGGGAATATTTTAAGATGCTTAATATTAAATAGTTTTATTTCTATTACAAATTTTAAGATTACTATTACAGATCTACGCTATTACAGATCTACGCTCTGCGGATGATTACGGAGAAGCTTTTGAGTAAACATCAGAAGCTTTTCTGTGCATTCGTAGATTTGGAAAAGGCATATGATAGGGTAGACAGGGGTAAATTATGGGAAGTTCTATCAATGTATGGAGTGAATAACCGGTTGATTCGTGCCATTGCTTCGCTATATTCGGAAAGTACTGCGTGTGTGAAGGTGAACAGTCACCTTTCACCGGAGTTCTATCTTACGAAAGGTGTGAAGCAAGGGTGCGTCATGTCACCCTGGTTGTTCAATTTGTTCTTTGATTTTTGCGTCAGTGGGTTAAAAGATATAAATATAGGGGTTGAATTGAATGGTATAAAGGTATGTGCGCTTATGTATGCAGATGATTTAGTACTTATGGCTGAGTGTGAAAATGATTTGCAAGAACTTGTGTCAAGTGTGTTTGAAAATTGTGCAAAAAATGGTCTAAAAATGAATGTAAGCAAAACAAAGGTGTTGGTATTTGAAAGGGATGAAGCAAGAACGAATTGCAAAGTAACCGTAGAAAATGAATGTCTTGAGCAAGTGAATGAGTATGTGTATTTAGGAAGCATGTTTAGTCGGGATGGAAAGTGTGAAAAAGAAATCGAACGTAGGAAAGTTGCTGGTCGCAGGGTGGGCGGTGCATTAAGACCTATAATGAGAAACAACAACGTCTCACTACAAGCAAAGAAACTAGTGCATAACGCAATCCTGCTACCATCGATGATGTATGGTTGTGAAACGTGGACATGGACGAAAAAAGAAGAATGTAGTATAAATGCAGTAGAGATGAAATCTCTACGAAGAATATGTGGAAAAACTTTATGGGATATGGAAAGGAATGAAAATATTAGGAAAGAATGTGGTATGGAAGTAAGTGTTGTGACAAAGATGAAAGTTAATAAGTTGAGATGGTTTGGGCATGTGGAAAGAATGGATGCAAACAGAATGACAAAGAAAATTCATAAGGCTGAAAGGAATGGTGTAAGAAAGCGTGGGCGACCGAGAATGACGTGGATCGAACACATCGATTCCGTCCTCAAGGAAGGCCAGGTAAGAAGTAAGAGAAATAGGAGAAGCTGTATGAGAAATGGTATGTCGGTGGAAGAAGCGAAAGAAGTATGCTTGGATAGAAAAGAGTGGAGGTCCGTTCTCTCTGCCTACCCCTTACGGGACACGGCGTGATGGGTAAAAAAAAAAAAAAAAAAAAAAAAAAAAAAAAAAAAAAAAAAAAATTTTAAGTTTGAAGAATATTGCTCAAATAGTTATGAAGGAATCTCAAAAAATGTGTATTGGAATCTTTAAACTGCTCTCCTGTAAAATGGACAAAAGTCACATAGGCATTTTTTCTACGGACCCGACGATATTATCACACACCCATCATTGAAATCTGACTGTTTACATTGGACGAACGTGTAACAATCCTTTAAAAGCGCAAAAATATTTAATGGTCATTCGTGCATGTAATTACTTTTTGGTTTTCATCATTTTAGAATAAATTTTTGCTCTACTGGTTTATGATCACACAATACTTTCTAGAATAAATAAGTAAAAGAAACATACATATCTGAATTCACTGATTTGGATATAAATTTATGAAGCTCAAATGGAAGTGAGCTGTGGGGCTAGTACGAGTTTTATCGAAAGCTTAAAGCACGTTAATAAACGTTTATAAACGTACAAAAAGTGTTCTAAAATCAAACGATCGAATCGTTCGATCATATTTGTATGGAAATTTTTCGAAACTCTTTCGATGATCGTTTCGATATTCCATCATCGAAAACTTATACTACGGCTACTGGTTATTTGTTTCGAAAGTATACCGTACGGGGGAATAAGATACGGCAAACTGAGGACCAAAAAACTGTCTGAAGAAGCAAAGAATGGACGTTGGAGCCTACAGGATAGGCAAGAGAAAGATTGGAGGCCCTTTGCATGCAGTGGACTCTTACTTGTTGTGTTAAAGAAGGCAATAAGTTAGTTCTATAGCCAACTTTAAAGTCAATGAACTTGTACATGTACCTACATATACCTACCGATCATATTTTTGCTTCAAATAAAACCCGCCTGTATAATTACATATACACTTTGATGGAATAAACATTTGAAAACTTTTTTTTTGAGTGAATCTCTATCATCCGAAATGGTATTGGTCCATTAAGTCTTAACACCATCACAGGTAAGTAACTTTTATCCATATCATCCACCTTCTTCTACAAAATATATGTTCTTATTCATCAAACGTAATGGCGTATTTTTTTAAATAATTTTTTTTAATATACCTGTTAGGTATATACCAATGATTAACAATGCATGTGTCTTGAGAACTGATGGACTTTTTTGGCTAATTTAGGTTTCGAAATACTCGTTTAAAGCTCAGGGTATTTTTAAACGGTCAGAAAATAGGAAAAATCGCGAGGAAAATATAAACAATTACAATTTAGTTTTTTCATACGTCAATGTTCCTGCTTTTCAGTTGCGTGACAATAAAGGATTGTTATTTTTTATTTAGACTGATTGAAATAAAGCAGATTGCACCTAGGTATCTAGATGATAATACTTTGAGAACTACGCACAATTATTTTTTCTTCCCAAAGCAACAGTTATACCTACGTAGGAACCTGGGGGCCTAGACAAAATACAGTTGACGATCGACTATAAACGAGTAGAGTAGGAAGAAAATTAGCTGTCCACTTTTTTTATTTTTATATAAGTGTCATTGCTTGGTTTAAATAATTGTTTACATGTTCCAGTGGACAGATAATTTTTTCGCACTATACATTGGCGAAATCTTCGTTTGTAGTCGAACGCCAGTTTGAATTTGTCTACGGGGGCTGGTCTTTTTTCGCAGAATTTTCGATACTTAGTTATAATATTATTTTTCGCGCATGAAAAATATTTAGCGTGGTGCTAATGTTTCAACAGAAATAACCTTTCAAGGACTCACTCAAATCCAAAAATAAAAATTTATGTATTTTTGGGTAGGTATAGTTTACGCCACTCCATTGAGACTGTGTATTTTGATTACAGGAAAGCATTTCCGTAGAGTATTTTTGTAAGTATTATGTTCATGCTTTTATTTTTATTTATTAATATGGGTACCTACACTAGGTATATAAAATCTATTCTAAACACCGCAACCGGCTACCTCTGTACTAAGTATGTGTGTCGGCTTTGCAGATAATTACAGCCTGTTTTTCTTTCTTTCAGTTTACCGACGGAAGCGCTCTACTTTAGCGATGTACCCACTAACTTCAACTTTCTCACGTTTATATAATACCTACACCATTGCTTTTCTCTTGTTTGTTTAAAATAAACTGGGTAAAATTTATTTATGGGTAAGTCTGCCGATATTGGGGCTTCAATCTGGACAAATTCAGGAAAAAATTAACGTCTTTGAGACATACTTACAGAAAAAAAGGATGTTGAGTAGATCATTTAGAAAACTTAATTAGAAAATTATCTTTCGTGAGAATAAGGTTTTATGCAGTATCTAAGCTACTACTGAATTGTACCTAAGTACATTTTGATGTTAAGAGGATTATTATCTAAAGGAAGAAAGTTTAAAGTAACTACGTTACCAACTTTTTGATTCTGATATTACACTTTTGATTCGATCGTTTTGTTCGATTTTTTAAATAAATAAATTGACATTTTTCTACACAAAGGTGTCGGCAGGAACTTTTTGCTTGAGGCAGTTTTTTCCCGTCAACCGGTCCCGTCCAATCTGAAACAACCCAGCCTCGGGTAGAATTTCAAGTGAAAAAACATTTTGAAGGACTCGGACCTGACCGGAAATCGAACCCGGGACCTCGTGGTCATAAGTCCACACCTATACCACTAGGCTACCGAGGTCGGTATTTTTATTTATTAATTTGGTAGGTAAATTTTGGGCTAGTGACCGTCTTTTGCAATGTAACAATGTTTGCCATCAGGCGTTTTAATTTGAAGTTATCGTCCAACCATGAGTGTCTTTAACATTTTACATGTCTTAGAACCCCTCTGTGTCACTCATAGAATTTACCTAACTTTCGACTCTAGATATGGCATACTGAGAGCCAAACCTCTAAGCCATATGGGTGTACTTAGCTATCTATCAAGTAGTTAAATAAATAGGTACTTAAACTAACTAACTAACCAAATAAAGACATAAGTCATTCATTCGATGATCGAATATCAAACCATCATCGAAAGAGTTTCGAAAATTTTCCATACAAAAATGATCGAACGATTCGATCGTTTGATTTTAGAACACTATTTGCACGTTTTTAAGCGCTTATTAGCGTACAATAAGCTTTCGATAAAACTCGTACTAGCCCCACTGTTGAACATTTTTAAAGATACCGAAAAAACGACAAATTTTCTATCAAACTAGGGAATCCTTTTAACACGTCAGGTGTAGGTACATACTACATATCTTGGGAAAATTAAGTAACGTACTCATATATGTACCTTCTTGATTCTTTTCATAATATAATGTGTAACGTAGCTTTCTGATATTTAAAAGTGTAGGTAGGTACCTCAATACTTCGGGTTTTACCTAAATGTAAGGAGCTAATAGTTATTTTTTTTTCAAGTTTTCAACTTTGTCTACACGTTCTATAAAAACAAACAGACCAAAGGGCGCCAAGTCCATTTTGTCGGACTGCCTTGGAGAAGTGCAAAGTCAAAACACCCCTGCATTAAATTATATATTCCTAATGTAAGGGATGAGAACAGAGAACCTGCAATTTAGATCCACTCATATTAAACATCATTGGCAATTATTCCCATCCCTATTCTTATTTTGACAAGGCGGCAACATATGTGATGATTGTTGGGTTTTTTTTTCATACCTAATCGGTTTAAAATAATACAACATCATTGTAGGGGTTGTTTAAAAACGACTTACTCTTACCCCAATTCATAATCATGAAAAAAAAACACTCATGTCTGAGTGTTTTTAAAATAGGTTTTTCAATATTTTATTAACAAAAATATAAAAACTCGTATAGGAAGCAATGAGTATAAGATTTTAAAAATTGATTTGAACATAATAATGACCGTATTGACCAGATTATGCCGTCCTCGGTAACCTAGTGGTGGCTTAGACTTCAGATCAATTCTATGGCAGTTGTCTTTGCTTATCTGATTGGTCATGATCATAGCTAAATACATTTCCTTGCATTTCCTCAGATGAATAAATGAACAAATTTCGTTTTAAATGATAAACAATAGTTATCAAGAGACGTATTATCTTAAAGTGTCTCCTGAAGTATCTCCAATCTTTCTAATGTTTGTCATTTATTGACTGGAAGCTGATGTAATCTCTAAGCATTGATAGAGAGCAATTTCACTAACTAACAATATAGATAGACGTTTATAAATTGTTTAATTTTCCAATACATCAGTTCGTTTGAAGGTCCCAACTTCACCACTTTGATAACTGCAAACTATTTGACGTTTCTTCCAGCAGCAACGGTTGTATCAAGGAACCTCTGATCGAGTATCACACAGTTCTTCGATATAATATTTCTCATAGACACCGACGATTTTTCACAGCGACGATCGACTTACAGACAAATTATACAAGTATATATAATAAAGTATATATATGAAAAATATTTTCTTCAGATGGATATTAAAATTATTTGATATTAATATTCATAATAAGAACATGACAACGTCTGTTGGGAAACCCAGCAATATATACAACAGTATTTACAACACGGATTATTCGTAGTGCTACAACAACCTTTTATAGGTCTTCTCCATAAGACTTTTCCACGCCACCCTGATCTCTGTCGTGCTTCGACAATCGTCCACCACCAGCATCAAGCCGAATCAGCCCGAAGTGAACTCTCCGCTCCGTTCAGCCATGGCCCTACAATCCTCTTTCTTCCAGCGGGTCTTCAATAAAAACTCTCTTTGAGAACGGATGGTTCGCCCGATCTCTGAACACGATCATTTCCATGAACATTTATTGAAATTATGATAAAAATATTCTTGTTTCGTATTGTACCTACCTAATAATTGTCCAACCCTGATTGGATCTAGTTGAAGCGGTATAATACTTCAGCATCATTGATATCAATATGATACTCCTCCTACGGGCACTCGAATAATCAATGCGCTGTATGATGGCTGCAAACTGGAATACTTCACTCAACCTACGCGTTACAAAACGCTTCAAAGCGTTACATACCTTTATCTGTGTGTGACTATTAGGGTGCCTACTTACATTAATTTCAAAGTTATCTTCATCAGAACTGTTAGTCTAGAACCCTTTAACCAAATTATGGATCAATAAGTAAATTTATCTCCATTTTACACCCCACACAGGTGCATAGGGAGGCAACAAAAACTTTCCATTGCGCTCGACCCTGCGCAATGTTTATGACCTCCTACAGTATAGCCAACGGAACGAAATGCTTGAAGTATTCTCTACTAATCCAGGATGTGTGCCCTTATTTATTCTTATGGTATACGCCGCTTATAAAGAAATATCAAGATCCTTAATCAATATCCAGGCGCCAGGAAATTCTTTTAAATCTCTCGTCGTTCTCTGGAACCTATATAACGGGCATCATCCTATAATACAGCTAGTAGTCTGAATCTCCTAGATTTGAACCCGGTGTCTTGAGGGCTAACCAAGGACTCAAGTAGGTACCTGTTTTCTCTATATTAATCAGTTAGTGAAATTAACGATTTGGGAATTACAGCTTTTAAGTAGGTAATCAATGACAAACGTTAGAAATAATCCATACAACACTAAAAGCAAATACGTATCTTGATATCTATTGTTTCATCGTTTAAGACGAAATTTGTTCATTTGTCCATCTGAGGAAAATCTATAACAAGGAAATGTATTGAGATATTACGATCATGAACAACGAGCTAAGCAAAAGCAATTCATATAGAAAATCCACCAGGTTAAATAGTTCCCAGGAAAACACCACGGCGATTAATATAGCCTTTGCTGTGGTAATTACCACTCGAGGTGACCCGATTCGGCATTCTTAGAAGACGAAAAATGAAGAAGAAAATCTTGAAATTTTTCAAATTCGTCTCCTTGTGTTATCAATAAACAAAACTGTTACTCTTTTTTACCCAGTATCTCGTGAAAATATCCCTGCCAACTGCCCGTACGGTAACAGGCATGTTCAGCCTTCTATTATGTTGTATTGCGTTGTACCGTGTTAAGTGTTAGAATGACTCGACATGTTTTTATATTTTTGTTAATGTGTAAATAAAAAGACATCACACGTACGTTATAAGAGACACTAGCAATTTTCTCCGGGAGCTCTTTTCAAGCATACAGATCATTAGGTAACTTTTAAGATCCGGTTCGAAGGACCATGTAATTATTCCTTTTGTCTGGGATTTTTCTTTACCCCTTTAATATGTTTCTCTTTGAGTCAACTCTTTGGCCACCTAAATATTGCCCTGGTTCTGTCCAGAACCTGATATTATTATATGATTTTGAAGAGAAAATATTGTCTCATTATTGGGATATTACCTCAAATGGCGGATTTTAGAAAGATCGAGGATGTTTTATCGTCTAGGATTCTTGAATATTTATAGTCTGTGTGCCTTCAACCGGCTTCATAGACATATTATTATTATTTTTATTTAATATTTAAAATACAATAATCAATTATAAGCAACTTAATGCTTGAGCGGAGGTATGTTTTTTTTATTATTATTGATCGTTTCTAATTATTCAGTTTGGAAATGAACTATTCTCAATTTAGGTACGAGATTAACATTCATTAACACAGTCAAAACAAAGCAAAAACACCACAGCAACATTTAGCAATGAGAATACAACATCGACAAGAACAGTCCATCACACACAACATCCAACAACAAACTATACGACTATAAGTAAAACATTAATCTCAAAACATGCACTAGAACTTCTGTGACAGAGTAACTAAATAAAAAAAACTCTCTTAACTCTTTTACTCCGTTTTCCAGTAACAAACATACACACTGACATTAATTTTTTTTATTAAGTTACAATATTTCATATGATGTTATTATTTTAAGTTATTATTATGATTTAATGTAGATAACAATTTTTGTTAGTGGCCGTCCTTTCATTAGCGCCCGACGGACGGCAACATCAAATACTGGAAACGCCCATGCATTTTACATTTTTATCCAATTTGAAGTGCACCACTCTAAGCAGTTACTTTTGTTGTTATTGATTTGGCGGCCCTGGATTATTATTTTTAAACACAACAAAAATAAAGTCAGAAAAAAATCACAGGTTAATTTTTTTATTTTATTTATATTTCAGCGTCCTCTGGCGTTTGATCAAAAGGTTTTGAAGTCGATTCACAGTTGGGTCTGATTTATTCCATTTTTTTTCATTTGAAATTCCTACCCTGGATTGCGTTGTAAGGGGGACAACCTGATAAAAAAACAAAAAAGAGAAAAATATAGATATGATTACATCTTCTTCATAATAATATGTCATGTTTAGTCTCCCCAACGACGACTATCTCTCAGAGGCAGAAGCATGGAGGATCGGGCAGAGATTCAAGGATAATCTGCATAAGGCGGTGAAGAGTGTTGGGCGACAGTCTGCCTGGGAGACAGTGAAGAATTGAGGAAAATCGTGTCAGAATTTGAGGTGATTAGAAGGCGTGGACCGACTGTCGAAGCGGAGTTCCCCGTCCGAAATGCGGGAAGATCTGTCTCCATAGCCACACCAGGTGACATCAAAGACAGAATAAATACCTAATGATTTCTATCTTTTTGTGTACCTACGTTTGTCCGCTTAACGAGCTTTTAATTTATTAATTCTGTATTTTGTTTCATAAAAATATAAAACACCCTCTATAAATCATATTAATACAACAAAGCAATAAATGAATCAACAATAACAGTATTGATAAATCTATATTGATCGATTAAATTGGATGATAATATTAAATTATCTATTGATCTCAATCGTTAGATCACTCTTGTATGTATATACCTAACACATTGTAATCCATAGGCGGATGACCAAAAGGTGTAATCATTTTCCGAAGACTTACTTAGGATTAAGTTAATGTAACAACTTCTTTAAAAAACAATTCTTTATTTACTCTATTTCTTCACAATCTTCTTCTTCCATCATATCCATCTATTTCATCCCTTTCATATTATGACCAGATTTAAAATGTACCTATTGCAGACAAGGGCGGATCCAGGGGGGGGTCAGGGGGGACATGACCCCTTGGGCTAGGTGCGCAGGCCTTTACTTTGAAGTAGGTACTATTCTATTATTATTATATGTTATTGTGGTTCATGACCATAATATTTTTTTTAGGAAAAGTGTAGTTTCCAGATATCAAATTTTGGAAATGGCCTTTTTTTACTATGCAGTGACCCCCCCCCCCCTGACGCCAATGCTGGATCCGCCCTTGATTGTAGATGAGAAGACTTTGGTTCACCTTTAATATTAAACAAATAACCTTAACCTACCCATTATCTATAAGTTTCTCACTCGCCCATTAGTGTTGTGATAGAATTGATGAAATTTTTTTGAAGAAATAGCTTTTTTCTTTACTAAATATTTGGTGATATATAATTGTGATATACCTAATAGGTACTATTATTACCTATATGTATAAGTTCCTATGTGTAGGTACCTATTGAAATTTATTTTTTTAATTAGGTACATATTAAATATGATTATTTAGATATTACCTATTTATTAGATTGTAGGTTAATCTGTATTTTGGCACAATTAA
Source organism: Mystacides longicornis (assembly GCA_963576905.1). Lineage (NCBI taxonomy): Eukaryota > Metazoa > Arthropoda > Insecta > Trichoptera > Leptoceridae > Mystacides > Mystacides longicornis. The sequence goes on along the minus strand of OY756421.1, from coordinate 5,530,879 downwards.
ATCTTGTAGGGTGAACGCCGGCGCACCCAGCGTGAGCCCATCACTTATACCATTATGGGGAGGAGATGGACTTGGCTGGGACATGTGTTAAAGATGCCGAATGACAGTTGTCCGAGGAGAGTGCTGTTCTTCCTCCCATCAGGGGCCCGAAGACTAGGAAGGCCCTCTCATACTGTGTTCCGCTCCTTCGAAGCAGAGCGGAGGAATCTGGACATGGTGTGGGAGGAGGTCATAAAAATTGCGCAAGATCGAGCGCAATGGAGAGCTCTTGTTGCCTCCCTATGCCCCTAAATGGGGTGTAAAGGGAGTTGGGATTGGATTTGTAGGGTGAATTAAGATAGGTACATTGTGCTGTAGCCGTAGTACCTACCTATAAGTTTTCGATGATCGAATATCGAAACGATCATCGAAAGAGTTTCGAAAAATTTCCATACAAAAATGATCGAACGATTCGATCGTTTGATTTTAGAACACTATTTGCACATTTATAAGTGCTTATTAGCGTACAATAAGCTTTCGATAAAACTCGTACTAGCCCCACTGAGCTGTCCCGATAAAAAAATGTGGGATCACTTGAAGAGATTACTAGGAGAGATTTAATTCTGATACATTTTTTCACTTGAAATTTCTACTCGGGGTTAGAATACTGTCTTAGATAGGAGGTGACCGGTTGACTGGTAGAGATGCTCTTAAGTAGAAAATTGTTATATCTTCAAATAGCAACACTTTTTCTCCGTTTTCAAAGTGCATGCAAAGTGATGAATACCTATAAATATGCGAAAGAAAAAAAAGGATACCAATGTTTTTTTATTGCAAGTTTTGATGTGGTTTTATTTTCAAGACGATGTACAAGAGGCTCCGTATTCGATGCCCGGTCAGGTCTCACTGAAAATTTATAGCCTAGATCCTAATCCTGTATTCTGACGGTTAACTTAACGAAACATTTGCTAATGATATTCCGTCGTCAATACTGAGATATTTGTATACAAAAGTGTGATAACAGGCAATGATGTGTCGACGCAATAAACAGAACATATCTATATATCTATAACTTGTTGTGTAACTAATGAATTAGGTATTATTATTTATTCAACAATCTGATGATTGCTAAATTTCTAAATAGTTCTAATACATAGGTATTGTTATAATTATACTAAAACAATCAAAATTGTTAAAAATACATAAATAATAAAAATAATCCGCGGTGTAGGTACTATACCTACATAAAACATAAGTAATCAGTGATAACACAGAAGCTGATGATGGAAAGATTACAAAAATATTAAAAGCATTTCCATAAACATACATACATACAAACACAGCACCGACTGGTACCGTAATAATTAAATAATAATACGGTATTAGCGCTAAAGGTAAGATACACTAACCCAACCCGAAAGATTAGGGGCTAAATTTGTACGTCTAAATACCAAACGCATGAGTTAATTTATCGCCTAAAACAAGTTGAAAATTGAGTCTAGCAGTGACCTTGAGCAGTTCAAAATAAAAAAGTTAATATTGCAATTAAACTTAGTTATCACAGATTTATTGCCTACTGTAGAATTTTCCAGCAAAATTGAGTGCCTTCGCTTAAGGGGAATACCACGAACCAAATTGAAACATTTGAGATGAAAATATTATACCTTAATGTATCAATTCCAATAAAGTAGGTCAAATACTGACGTAAAACAATGAACTTTTAAGACAGATTCAACAAAATGACTACCACCATCAATATCTGTCAACCATTTTGATGAAATCTTCATGGCAGTGCCGTGAATTGCGCAATGTTGTTCCAAAAAGCCAGTTAAAATAATATATGAATTTGACAGTAGGACCGAGTATATGAGCTTTCAATCAAAGGAAGGGAATTTCAAGAGGAGACTTGGTGTGGTGAGAATATAGTGTCATAGTGTCGAATATCAGGACGTAGGCTGTCATTCAAACCGTCGAGGAACTTGTATGTATGAACTGTATGCCGCTGAGGATAGCAAGACCAAGAATCAGAGTATAGCTAACAAAGCTTCTAGCAGTCAGCCAGTTCCGTCCAATATGAAAACCGATTCCAATTCCGGGAAATTCCAGTGAAAATCTCTCGAAAGGAATCTCTTGAAAGATCAGAAGCATAAGGCTACCAAGGTAGATTGTTAGCAGTGGCGTGCGGTGGTTTTATTTTTTCAAAAAATTGGGCAAGCCGACACAAAAAAAAAGAAGAAGAAGAATTTCACCGAAAAAACAACGTCACTTGTTCCGCATTTTTATCCATGAATCATCAATGTATGTACAATGTAGGTAGCTATCTACTGTTAAATTTTATTTTTTATTTAATAAAAAAAAAATTTTTTTTTTTTTAGAAAATACCTAAATAAAATTTAACAGTAGATAACTACCTACAAACATTGATGATTCATGGATAAAAATGCGGAACAAGCGAAAAAATTTTTTGGAAAAATTCTTCTTCTTCTTTTTTATTACTGTTATATCTATTTGTCTAATATTTATCTTGAACACTGCCTCACTGACTCCCAGAAGATCGCAACTAAAGACAAATTTTGTTCTAGTAATATGGCTGACAGTAACATATTATTATGACTGGTGGCTGAGCACTTTTTTTAAAGGTCTTGATGTGGAGAAAAATAATTTTTCGGGTCATTTAAAGACTCATATGCGAAGTCAGCCATAAGAAAGCATAGTTTACCAAATCAGGAAACTTTTACGCACAGCGCGACTTCTAGCGAAGAAAAGCCTTACTAATGCAATGTGTGCAATAAAAAGTTTGCGGACTCGAGTAATTTAAAGAGTCACATGCGAACTCATAGCTGAGAAAAGCCATACGAATGCTATGATTGCAATAAAAAGTTTAATCAATCAAGTAATTAATCACTCTCATGATAAAAGCCATTTGAATGCACACTTTGTTATAAAAAGTTAAAGATTTTTTTGAATTTTCATAAAAAGTTCTATCATCAAGTGCTTTAAAGTCTCACATATGAATTCGGCCATAAGAAAGCAAATGTTTGCATGAAAAAGTTTACCAAATCCGGAATCTTTTACGCACAGCGCGACTTCTAGCGAAGAAAAGCCTTACTAATGCAACGTGTGCAATAAAAAGTTTGCGGACTCGAGTAATTTAAAGAGTCACATGCGAACTCATAGCTGAGAAAAGCCATACGAATGCTATGATTGCAATAAAAAGTTTAATCAATCAAGTAATTAATCACTCTCATGATAAAAGCCATTTGAATGCACACTTTGTTATAAAAAGTTAAAGATTTTTTTGAATTTTCATAAAAAGTTCTATTATCAAGTGCTTTAAAGTCTCACATATGAATTCGGCCATAAGAAAGCAAATGTTTGCATGAAAAAGTTTACCAAATCCGGAATCTTTTACGCACAGCTGGACTTCAAAGCGAAGAAAAGCCTTACTAATGCAATGTGTGGAATAAAAAGTTTGCGGACTCAAGTAATTTAAATTATCACATGCGAACTCATAGCGGGGAAAAGCCATTCGAATGCAATACTTGCAATAAAAAGTTTAATCAATTAAATAATAACTCATGATAAAAGCCATTTGAATGCACACTTTGTTATGAAAAGTTAAAGATGTTTTTTGAGTTTTCATGAAGAGTTCAATTATGAATCAAGTGATTTAAAGTCTCACATATGAATTCAGCTATAAGAAAGCAAAATTTGCAAGAAAAGGCCATGGGCGCACTTAAAAAACTAGTATTCTGAGATTAATTAAAGGTTTACTGTTAAACATTCTGAGATTATTCATATAAAAACATATTGCGAAATCAAACATACCTTGACGTCAGTAATATTCTTGATAATGACTGGACACAGAAAACATGATTAAATCATGATCAGGTTAAACAGAAACTGTATTATTTTATTAAAAACACAACTTTTGATGTTTTTTTTTAACCTTTCATTGATAAACTTTCTAAGGCCGGCTGCCTTAAAAGGCCAACAGGTTTTGAATCGTCGAGACACTAAATTACCTAAGTATAAAGTTCACATTAAATGACAAAAAAACTATATTATAAATTTATATATATTTATATAAATTTATATAAATAAATATACCTTCAGTTTAAAAACACCGTGTTAAAATACATTTTGACAGTTTATATTACCGATTAAATTGCCATAATACAAAAATAAAATAAATCGAAATAATGTGAATATACTGTTGTTATAGTAACCGATAAAATATGTATGTGTTAATCTGCTCCGTGATACATTCATTGTTTATTATTAAAAAAGCAAATAACAGGATATTTTGTATGCAATCCTCATTAATTTCTGAATTATATAAAGTAATTCCAATAATTCCATTTCGTGATTTTGTTGTAGAGTTGGCAACTCTTAATAATCCCGGATTAAATTTCCTTTGGAAAAGATGAACCCGTGGTGGGCCTATTGAAATTGACGGCGGTGTCGACAAAATCAAAGGGAAGGGATCGGCCTGCAAAATGCTAGTGCGAAAGAGACGCACTGAGCCTTGACCAAGGAGTGCTTCAGGAACGTCAGAGGAGATGAAAGCAGTACTTTCTCGTTATTTTTGGTCCATAGAATATAAAAATACTGTTATACCATGGCAACCAGGGGTCATGTGAGAATATTTTTTTGACGTCCATCAAAAGTATTTTTGATTTTTCGTCAGAGTTATAGTAATCTTTGAAATATTTTTATTTTTATATTCCTCTCGAAAATTCTAGGGTAAGCCAGGATTATTGGCTTGTACCAGCCGCTCGCCACTGATTGTTAGCATGTTGTTATTACCAAGGTCAGTTGAGTAGTGAGCTCGAGTTCATTTGAATATAAAAAAAAACTACACATTCTTTCCGGTTAACAATGCGAAACTTTTATAAAAAAATGTGATATAACCAAAAAATTAAGGCGAGTATAGCTTATAGAGTGATCTGATAAAGAACAATCTAAGTAATATTCGCGTGATTTTTGTTTCGACAACAACATATTTTTATTTACTTTTTTATGCGTTTGTACAAATATAATTAGGTCTATTTTCCTCGTGTTTCGTGTATTGTTAAGTAAAATATTAAAAACCGCTTCATCATTCAATAATTATTACTTAACGCTACAGACCAGGGCTAGATAACAATTGGTTTCCCTACTTTTATTCAATTTACTAGTCTTCATTTTATACCAAAAATTTTACTCTGATATTTTTATGTTCATATTTCAAAGATTCACTTGAAATACCTAGAGGTACGCTATTCACTTCTACCATCGATTCCTGCTTATGTTCTGTTCTTTTGTTTCAGAGCTGAAAGAAATTAACATTGTATAGGGGGGCATTTTGACATCACCCAATATAGAGCGCTATATGCGTAGAGGAATATTGTTGTCTCTTTATGTTTTCTGGTAGAGTCTTAAATGGGAGTAAAACATTTTATAAATATGGTACCTAGGTACCTGGTTAATATTTTTAAGCAATCCGTAGATATTCTGCAATACGATACATCTGCAATTCCAACTTTTTGAAGATGAAAAGATAAAAAAAAAATTGACAATGCCATAACACCAGTTATTTGCACCAAAATGGTACAGATACTTCACAGCTAATATCGTTTGACAGCTCAAAAATTACAAAAAAGATTTAACTAGGTATTTGTTTTGTAAAAAATGTAATGTGGGTCATTATGTATGTATGTCTCACTCTCGTATCTGTTTCTCCCCTTAGGTATAATAAAAAAATGCGAGATAATTTTGAATGAATGTTTAGATTCTAAATTCAAAATTGTATGAAGTAACGGATTTTGATAGTTGTTTCACCTTGACATTCTATAGAATATAAAATATAATAGATATTAAAAAGAAAAACAGTTGACGATCCCCGAGAGTTTTGCGTGACTTTTAGAATAAATTAAAATTTCCATAACATTTTACAATTATTTACAAAACATGTTCCCAACTATCTTTAATAACTTTCAATGGAACATTATTTTATAAAAACTTACCAGTACCTACCACTGAATGTTATTGTACGTACCTATCGAAACATTCAGATTTGTCACAAAGAAACATTCGGATTTCTCACTAGAAACATTCAGATTTGTCACAAAGAGACAATCGGATTTCTCACTATAGAAACATTCAGATTTGTCACAAAGAAACATTCGGATTTTTCACTAGAAACATTCAGATTTGTCACAAAGAAACATTCGGATTTCTCACTAGAAACATTCGGATTTGTCTCTAGAAACATTCAGATTTGTCACAAAGAAACATTCGGATTTCTCACTAGAAACATTCAGATTTGTCACAAAGAAACATTCGGATTTCTCACTAGAAACATTTAGATTTGTCACAAAGAAACATTCGGATTTCTCACTAGAAACATTCAGATTTGACACAAAGAAACAATCGGATTTGTCTCTAGAAACATTCGGATTTTTTCACTAGAAACATTTAGATTTGTCACAAAGAAACATTCGGATTTGTCACTAGAAACATTCGGATTTGTCACTAGAATCATTCGAATTTGTCACTAGAAACATTCGGATTTGTCACTAGAAACATTCGGATTTGTCACTAGAATCATTCGAATTTGTCACTAGAAACATTCGGATTTGTCACTAGAAACATTCGGATTTGTCATTAGAAACATGCAATTTTTACTAGAAACATTCGGATATGTTACTAGCATCATTCGAATTTGTAATGATAATCATTCAGATTCGTAATTTAAAACATATCAGTAGGTACCTACACACTTCCACGTTCCTTGTAGCCTAGGATAAAGCACTATATCGTCATTATTATTATTATTTTATAAATGAATCTGTGCTCACTCAATGTGAACACAAATACACTCATCGACTCTTTCACAGTAAGCTACTTAAAGCTTGTGTCGGGAAAGAGGAAGATGGTCGCCACCTGGGATCGAACCCACGACCTCCGCACGAAACAGTGCGAAAGCCGGCGTCGTAACCGCTAGACCACCAACCATTTTTTTTTTAATATAAAATGAATCTGTGCTCACTCGAAGTGAACACAAATACACTTTTGATATCTTTCACAGTAAGCAAATGCATGTGTCGTGAAAGCGGGAATGATCGACACGGCCAGGATTCGAACCCACGACCTCATTTGCCTCATCTATGTTCATATATAGTATTATCATGGGAAAGATACCAAACATGATTAAAAGTTTGAACAAAAAATGATATTAGATACTAAAATATTAATTTTCTCTAATTTTTGTTGAGACTACACCTTTTGGATTGTGAGCATTCATGATAAATCCTTTAATTCTTTTTGTGATACGGTTTTTTATAATAGTTGGTATGCAGTCAATGTAGATCTCAATCTCAGGTTGTAACAAAATATATTATCAGGATATCGATAACATCTGATCTTGACGCACTAATTATAGTCGAATGAGGAAAGTGTTAGATTTTAACATAATAATAAAGTTATTCTGGTCAATATTGTGGCTGCTACCCTCGTCAGTGTGCATTAAATAGAGGAATTTGTACGACGGTTGTCAAGTAGGTAGTTACCTACAGCATCTGGAGGGCTACTCTTGAAATTCAATCTCGATTTAGAAATTTCAAAATCGCAAAATGGTACTTACTCTCGTAGCTCTTTTAACAAGCATTCGATGTCGTCCGATCATGTTCGAAATTGAGTTTGTCACGGTTCGTGTTTGTAAATGTAGCCGTTTAGTGAAAAAAAAATCGGCATCCATAACACATGTCCCAGCCAAGTCCATCTCCTCTCCATAATGGTAGAATTGATGGGCCTACATGTTTTAAGGATTCCGAATGACAGCTGGCCGAGGAGAGCGCTGTTCTTCCTCCCACCAGGGTCCCGAAGACGAGGAGGACCCTTTCACACCGTGTTCCGCTCCTTCGAGACGGAGCTGAGGGATTTGGACATGGTGTGGGAGGAGTTCATAAACATTGCGCAAGATTGAGCGCAATGGACAGCTCTTGTTGCCTCCCTATGCCCCTAAGTGGGGCGTAAAGGGGATTTTGGAGTTGGATTGCTGTTTGTAACGTCTATAAACATGGTTTATTATTCAACAATTTTTAAGGACATAGACACCAAGAACCTTAAGTACCTTCAGCCATCGTTTACACGTAAAGACTGATCCACTGTGGGTTTATTTTCCATGATTATGTATCTACATACCTATAGATTATAGGTATATGAGACTTGCAATATTTCTAACTAAACTCTCCTTGAATCCTCCAACGGGAGAGCACAAGATAAAAGCACCTACCCACGGTGTACCTACCTAGCTGCGTGTATCAAAATAAGTAGATATTATAACAATAGCTCTCGGTGTAAATTAGATTGTCTTCCCTCTGACAAAACTAGCTGCACTACCCGACACCGCCCTTTGGACGACCTATTTTTTTTTAAGGTATTTGGTATATTTAATCATATTTTTCCTGTCCTGCCAGGGTCCCCCGACGTTGGCGGCCACGTCTGCAAAAGCCACTCGATCCTGCGCTGTTCTAAAGAGTTTATCTACCAGTCCATTCCCAGATATTTCGCAACCAGGACATTTGCTTCCCACTCCCCATCTACCCACAATTTTGCCCTCTAATATCATCTCCCCTCGCAGCATGATCCTTATTCTTCACTTTGATATGCAACAGAAATTGTCTCCTGGTGTTGGCCCTCTCTATTGAAAAGAATAAAATTCAAGGATCAAGCGGGTTAGGTAGGTACTCTTGAAGTTCAACCCCGATCTCAATGTCGACTAAAAGCACCTACTTGTATAAATTCTTTTTATATAGGTATAGGTACTATTTTTTTCGTATAGCAATACCGGATTAAAAGTAGACCTACGTGAATCTTTTTTCATGCAAGCTACCTAAATCTAAATGTGATAATGACATCGTTATTAGGATTGAAATTGGATCGGTATTGAGATCTAAATGCAGAGTGACTTCCCAGGGCTGTAGGACTTAAAATTTTACTTTAAAATGTTATGTATTAAAACAATTAAACCATACCTACCTATGTACAACAAGATGCAAACAATAATTATCCTTTTATTTGTTCAGATTTGCATGTTATGTCCTTAGATATACGACAGGAACACATCAGGAGGCAGGGCCCCTCGGCGCTGTCATTAAATGGATCTGCCACTCGACCTCTGGAGCAGCACCTTTCCGTCCTGGTAGAGAGACTAATGGCGACACTTAGCAGCACACCCTGTTGCCTAATGCAATCATAACGAACAACCTCCCAAATAGCAAATACATTTATTAATGTACAAACTTCGAGCTTGAAATGTTTCTCTAATTCAATTTGGAACACAATTTTGAAGAAAGTGATTTTATTTTGTTTTACAGAGTAAGTATTTTGATAATAAAGTAAAAGATACTAATAAAGTAGGTACCTACGTACATAATGGAAAATATAATAATGTTTTGATGGTGAAGGTGAATATGTTTGAATGGAAAATACGAGTATGCGTCAACTCATTGTGAAACGAAATATTGAAATATTGTTTCAGCTGTGACTAAAAAGCTCAAGCATTTAATCAATTCTCTTTCTAGGGCAGTGGATCTTAACCTGATGATGCATAATGACACGCCCGATAAGAAGGGTTTAGTAAATTCACATATTATTATATGAAACTGGTTGGGTTCTAGGGGTTTGAGAAGCAATTTAGTAAAACTCTCAACTGCTCTCAATCTAATGCGGTGTCAATGTGACATCACGTGGTTCTGACTTCTGAGCATTCAAATCTTTCAGTTCTAATCCGAATGAACGAAACTCAGTACCTTAGGAAAGAGATTCTTTGTTTTGGGACCCTGATAGGGTTAAAAGGCAGAGCTCTTTTCGGCCAACCTTTATTCGGCATCCTCAACGCACGTTGAAGACATACCTATCCATTACGGAAAAGTATAATTTATTGTCGTTGTATATTGTATACGGTGCAGCAGAAACACTGCTCGATTCTCGGTTCTTAATACCAACCATTCACGATCACTCGATCCGTCCAAATGGAGTGGTGTCATGCACTCCAAAATATGACCGTGAGTGGGAAAAACCAAATGGATGATGTTGAGTGAGTCGGATATCCATCAGTCCAAGTTCAATCGCGTCAAACCACTCTTTCATCACTCCAAACGGTTCGTCAATGGGGAGACTCGAGTGGACGTGGTCCAAATTATCGCATTATTTAATTGTCAGTGTTGAATAATTTGTCCAAATTTGTCTCATTTTGTCATCATCCTTCCCCCAGAGAACACGTGTTGCTGTTTTAAATGTAATAATAGCAAAATGCGTGTATTATCGTAGTGAAATTTCGTTACAATGATTGAAAAAAAAAACTCAAGTTTCTCATATGTCAGAATGGATGACATCCATTTGGGGTGATCGTGAATGGCGGACTTAAAAAAAACCTTTATTCTCTACGCGTATTCTCTAACAGTAAAACAAAATAGAGTTGCTATCTTACTACTGAGGAAGAGGTAGGTAAGTCTGCTTCTGAAAACTCAAAAGCTTATTCAGCTTTCGAAAAATTTAAGAGAAGCTTTTGATGATTGGAAAGCATCGCGTTATGTTCCTACGTGTTTCTTTATCGATACTACCATACCTACTTATGTGCCTGCCTTTGAAGGTTCTTTTTTTTGGGAGAGAGAACAGCAGACAGTCACAGGAGACAAATATGGAATATTGATTGTGTTCAGACTGAACACGGGTAAGTAATTCGTCAATATGATTAATCAATTAAAATCTATTCGAAATCCATTAAGGCACACTTCAAATCTGTGCTTCTAATATAACCAATTTGCAGTGTTATGTGTGAGTTACGCAGAATCAATCTCAAAATTATTGATATTGTCATAACTATAATTTGGTGATAGGAAAAAATTGTTCGAAAAACAATTATTCGGATAATAATTGTTCGAATAACAGTTGTACGAGGATAATTTGTCAGAAATTAAAATTTTTAGAATTTTTACAGCGTTATGTTACTCCTGCAAAGTAAAGCTTGTGTTGTGGAAGTGGAGATGGTCGGCACCGGGATTCGAACCTACACGATTCAGTAAGTACGCTCCACATATGAAATCCGTCGACTGATACCGCTGGTCTACCAACCTTATGTGGTGTGATATGAGGAACATGAAGACATAAAAATTCCAACAATTATTGTTATTTCTGACAAATGTGCCTTCGTACAACTGTTTTTCGAACAATAAATTGTTATTCGAAAAATTAATTTTCGAACAATTTTCATTCGAAAAATTAATTTTCGAACAATTGTTTTTCGAATAATTTTATGATTTTCATTTCACCAATAAAAATATGAGGTAGATATTATATATAACACTTTCATTTGACACATTCCAGCGTGGAACTGTTTTTGCAAGTCCTAATTATAATAGGCACGCTGAGCCCAGGTTGGCCACCTTATCCTTTCGGCCATACGTCACATGGGGATCGCCAGACATTTATGGACGGTACGTGATTTTGGACTATCTCGTCTGGCATTGCGAGCTGTTATCTGATTAGACTTTACATTACAATATGTATTGGGTGTCGTTCATCTTAGCTAACGCAACACGTGGTAACAAAATTTCAAATCAAAAAGTATATTTTTTTACTTAAATCTCAACTAACTCAATATCAATCAATACTACCTTTCACACCCCACTCAGGGGCACAGGGAGGCAACAAGAGCTCTCCACTGCGCTCAATCAATGTAAAAAAAAAAAAAATTAAGGTACCTACCTACCTATAAATTTTAGACTTTGTTCTAGGTCTGGCTAGATTGCTGATCTTACCTTATGATTATTGTACCTTAAGTACCCCTATTCTAAATTTTCGTGACATTTACAGGCGTGAAGTAACATAATTTTGTATGGAAACGTGGATAGCGACCCTACAAAATACTTCGGGAAGCTCCGCAGCCCATACAAAATTCCTGTGAGTTTCTCGCACTCACGCGTCGTTTTGAGTGAAATTCGAAATAAGGGTACAGGAGTTTTTATTGGACTTAACTACCTTAATTTGATGGCTGCAACTTTCCAGTCATGCTGTCCCATAGCCCGACGGTCTGCGACAACGCCATCTAAACACCTTTAGTTTTCCGAAACTTCTTCTAGATATCTACGCCTTACATCTGAAACAAAATAGATTTAGTTTTTAAATATACCTATAGTAAGACAGTTTTGAAGGCACACCTATAGGTATCTTGTAGATTTTTTTTAGCAAAAGTTGATTTAGCTAGATCGAACAATTTCGATTCTAAAAGTGTAGGTAAGTAGGTATTTATATAAGAGCTAGAGTGTTCTAGCAGAAACTGCTAGAAAAAGGTAGAAAGCGTGATGTCTACACTTGGTCAACTTTTTCAAAACACTTGTAGAACTCTAGGTGCTCTAGCTAGAGAGAAACAGCTCTGCGGTATAAAGGTGTATAGTTCTAAAATAGATTCAATGTATGGATTCTTGCTCTATAACTCTCTTTAGGGGTTAAGCTAACCTTTCTCACTGTTGTTTATTGTTTAGGTTTAGACTGAAATATCATGAAAATAATATTTAGCAATACTTACTTATTAGGTACTATACATACCCTTATACTCGTTTCTTATATATCATAGTCAATCTAAAAATTTTAATTAAAAAATTTAATTCAATAATTAAAATTTACCGACCTCGGTAGCCTAGTTGTACTAGCGTGGACTTCAGATCCGAGGTCCCGAGTTCGATTCCCGGTCGGGTCAGAGTTTTTCTAAGTGTTTTTTCACTTGAAATTTCTACCCGGGGTCGGCCTGTCTCAGATTGGACGGGACCGGTTGACTGGAAAAAATTGCCTCAGGCAATAAGTTCCGCCGGCTATACTGACACCTTTGTATAGAAAGTGTTATATAAATTTGATTTTTATTTTAACATAACTGATGCGCAGTGTAGAACCAACTAGGTATGTTAATTTGTCAAAGGGTTGCGAAAATTAAACTATTATTTCAGAGAATAGGTGAATCTAATATTTCACAATCCTACCGTATGCAGGTAGGTACATATCTGAAAAATCGTTTTATTTTTTTTTTCATCTTTTGTTTATTTAGGAAATTCCAAGCGTTCAGTGACATTTTCAATGAAAATTTTCGTACCAATTCTTGATGGAACTATGATTTAAAATTTTAAGATATTTTTCTATTCCATAATATGATATGACTGATTTCATAGATTCGTAGACACAAAAGTCTATCGAAATTGAGTTGCGGTGAAAGAAGATAACGACCCAACCACTGGCAACTGGTGGAACTGGTTCAGACTAAGCAACTCAAAAGCGCAATAAGATGGCGTACGCTGTGATTGAGCCAAACCATTGCATCTCTAGTAAGTAGGTACACACGAAAGGAAGTCCGGAATAGATATTATTATTGTAATATTCACGATACAAACTTATTGTGAAAGAATCAAAGAGTGTATTTTTGTGTTCACTTTGAGTGAGCACAGATTCATTTTTATTAAAAAAAAAAAAAAGAGAATAAATAGTTGGCATTTTAAAAAAAAACTTTTAAAAGAGTCCCTGGAACCTTACCAAATGGTACATTTGTCTTTTTTCCATTCAAGGCGTGGAATGAATTTATTTAGACTTCACATATTAGAACGGGAATTTGACTTATGGCAGGCAGGCGAGCGGGTAGGTACCTACTTACCTACCTATCTAGGTGTAGGTATGTTGTAGGAGAATGTCGAAGTCAAAATTTCCCCACATGTAGGTATGTAGATATGTAGGTACCATCGTGCCTCGTAGTGAATACCAACACCCTGGTAAAGGAGGCGACTGCTAGAGGGAGAGGGATGGAATAAGGGAGATAGACAGCTAGGTAAGTACCTACCCGCCCGCGTCACAAAACATTCTGCGACTAAATGCCTGAAGTGTGAAGATAGCTAATTTGCATGCTCGCTCTATTGCAACGGAGAAAATAAAAAAATTAAAAACAGTAGGTAAATTTATGATTTATAAAGAAACAAACTTTGCAGTATTATTAAGTACCTATAGGTTATTTTTCCGAAATAATAATATATTTTCGGCCAACTATGCGACCATCTTCATCGGATAGTTTTTTTAACCAACAAATTATTTTATTTTTATTTTTTTTTCAATTTAACATAATGGATAAAACTAAGGAAATTTTAACAAAGGGTCAAGACTTACAGATTCACACTGTCAATATGATTTTTTTATGGGGTGGGTAACATAATATATAAATTAATAATAATAGGTAATAATGCTCACAGAGATTTAGGAAACTAACAAGTTTAAAAGAAAAAATATAATGATAATGAAATTATTGTTAACTGACCATATTTGGATTCAAATATTGGATTCATTTTGGTTCCAAAATAAAATAATAAATTGATAAAATGTGGTACCTACATAGGTAGGTATCTACATAAAAAAACCTAATGTGAAACATGATTTACATGTATACTAATATAGGTAAACAATAGACAGATATATTTAGCTAAAAATCAACCGCTAGCAGATTTCTGAATGAAACTATCTCATATTATCTTATCATACATTATTTCATTAGGTAGATATATATTATTATGTAACTCAAAACTTCTAGGTATAATTATAGGCAATTGCCTACTTATATTATTTTGAACAGAATGTACCTACCTACTAATTTTACTCAGAATAGGTAATTATTATTAGTCTAAAAAAATTCTACTACATTGCAGTGGAATAGCCCGCTTGTATTGCATTTGGGGCGATCGGACGATCAGGCAGACGATGCTTTTAGTACAATAATTCACATTGCCCTTTGTGCGGAAAATTGCTCCAATCAATCCATTTGCACTTTGTTTCAGGGGCTGTCGGACCAAACGGCAGGAAGGGTGGTTTCTCTGTGGATTCCATCAGGAGGACTACCGCCTGCTGCGCCGTCACCTCAACCCCCTTCTTTTTATATTCGTCTTAGACAATGCAATTTGGAATGGAAATTTTTGTTGCGGGTGAAATGTAGTAGGGTAATCGGGCCTTGTACAGTTTATTTTAACTCTCTACATGACTTTTTGAAACTATAGGTACCTACCTATAATAATACAGACGTCACGTTAGGTTTTATTCTGTGTAGAGTCGTGCAAAACATATATTTCCATATGGAAGCTTTTTAAAGAACAGTTACCTACCTTATTGAATTTATTCAAACTTATTAAAAAAACTGTTCAAAAAATCTGCATAGGTAGGTAAGTACCTACTTGCCTAATACTTCAGAAAAAAATATTTTTGAAAACAAAATTAAGCCCCATTCACACTATGCAAGTTTCTTGCCTGTTCCATACAACATTATTGTTGAAACAATAATTGACTTGCATTTAGATTATTTATTGGGTTTTGTTCAAGTGCCAACATTACAATGGAAGAACATAACAATTAATTACCTAGGAGTTATGTGCATTTCCTGATTGTACAAATTAATAGGTATATAGGCACAAGAATCCTATATACGATTGGGAAGTTTGTCGGCTCGCTCGGGAAGTTGGGAAGTTCGTCGGTTAGCTCGCCGGTATTTTCGTTGAAACACGCATTTCATTTTTCATACAAATGACATTTTCAACCAATCAAAGTTGAACATGCGGGAAATATTTTTCGAACATAATAATATGATTTTCGTCGGTAAGTCGATGGTTTTTATGAAATTAATTCGCGCAAAATAGTACAGATACCTACCTATAGGTAGAAGAAATATGTGGTAGGTACCTACATGATAAGAGTTTCTTATAAGTATACCTACAAGCTACAACCGTTTCAACGGGAAGAAATATCAAATTTTCCGCAATTCTCAACGTGGTTAAGGAAAATTGGTACCTATCCTTTAAGAGACGACATAACTGACTTACCTCTATGCCAGATGTCGTCCGACAGGTTTTGCTGCTTTTAGATAAATAATATATCGAGATACTTACGTCAACCTTACACAAAGGAAACAGCAGGGGTAGGTATATACCTAGGTATGTGTGAAAGATCTCAATTAGCCGTCCACATGATTTGTTTTGTCCGTTATTGAGATGTTTGTGCTGAAGGTCCGGCACGTTCCTGAGCTGGAGATGTTTGTAAACTTGCCTCACTGGAACACGTCCTACTCTTTCCACCGTTTACAGCTTCAGAAACTGGCAGTGAGGCAGTGGCGCCAGTGCAGGACCTAAGGGGCCGAAAAATGTTTTCAAAAATGCGACGGGGTATCCTTGAAGTGGATATAAAACCACGCAGTAACATGAAGATTGAAGACTGTTGCGGTTGAAAAAATTGTGTAGTTAACTACTTGTAAAAATCACGCGCATGTTGGCTGCTCATTTTGATAACAACTAGGTATTTATTTTTTAGTTAATTTATTTGTTGCCACCATAGACCCAATCTGGGCACTTAGGGACGTCAGATAGGTAGATATTGCCTGTATACCCTGGTGGATTAAATATGAAGGATGTTCATGAAATATGTCTTCTTACAAATTAATGATAAATTAATTGTTCGAAAACACAATTGTTCGAAAAAAAATTGTACAAAGATACATTTGTCAGAAATTACAATTGTTCCAACGACAACATGTTCCTCTGTCTTTATCACACGCACAACACATAATGTTGGTATTTATAGACCAGCGGTATCAGTCAACGGTTTTGGTATGTCATACAGTATACTGAATCGTGGGTTCGAATCCCGGTTCGGACCATCTCCACTTCCACAACACAAGTTTTGCTTGTTCTGAAGTAACAATATGACTTCAAAAAGTTCAAACAATTGTAGGTAATTTCAATCATTAGGTAACTAAGAAAATTTGTGCGGTTTTTTGAGAGATTCTCTGTGTAGTGGATATAATTTTTGACCAGATAAGACTAATGAAAACCTCGCCAAATATCACCAAGGAGGGATAGAGGGTTTAAAAAATGCAAAAAAAAAACCTCACGTGATCAATGACGGTGGTGGTGTCCATCAAAATACAATAGGTAGGTAGGTACGTGTATAGGATACTCTTCTCTTTGTTTAAATGTTAAATTTGTTTTTTAAAAACAAAAAATCTGAAAGAAAAAAGCGTTACGCCCCTGGAAATAATTCAATGTCCGTTTAAGTCAGACTTTTCATGGTAAATATCTTCAAGTCTTTGTATCTTTTGTGATAATGCGAACAGTTTGCCTTTTCAGTCCGTATGCCTACGTGACCTGACTACGGGCTCTCCATCAGTCTGCACACAGCTCAACTGAAAGATATCGGTATTTAAAGATTGAACTAAGTTTTTTTCAACTTGAGTGAACTGAAACAATCCACTTGGAATCCATAGTAACTGATACTAATCCGATAAACTGACCATCAATAAAGCTTAAAAATAACCTTTCTATTTATTATTACCTATACCTACCTGTTGTTACTTTTTGTGCTTGATCAGGGGAGGTATCTATACCTACATATATTAGCTTCCTATAGATACCTCCTCAATCCAAGATGTCATTCGACCCCTGCCGAAGGTCGAATGACATCTTGGTCGAATGTCTAGTGGAGATTCCTTGATACCAGGCAACCTCAAAGTGACATTTTGCCTCACCCCTATATACATATGTAGGGCTTTGTAGGGGAGGTCTCTTATTTGCCTAGCTCAGTGGTCGGCAAACTTATTAGCCAAAGAGCCAAATATGCAAATTAAAACGATAAAAAAAATTGAGAGCCATATTTATTCATTTATTTATTTATTTAAACATAAACGGCGTAAACGCCTTTTGAACTCTAAACACATTATAATGGACAGCAGTACAACAAATAATAAGATTCACAAAATATACATAAGCTCAGTGTTCTTAAACTAGGTAACAGTAAATTTGTCAATAATAATTATAAAGTAAAAATTCCACACAGGATAGAAATTCTATGGTAATATCTCAAACATATTCAGTTCAATTCATTCAAAGCAATCTCAAAACAATAAAAAGTCAAAAATGATTAAAAAAACCGAGAAAATTGGATAAAAAATAACTAAGTACGATAAGCAATAGTTAAATCATTAAATCAAATAAAAGAATAATAATAAACAATAATATAAATACAGCAACCGTAACAACGCTCTTAAGTATTTTCAGAAAGGATGACAATCCAAAAAACACACACTAATAGAAAAATAAAAACACACACACACACAAATTAAGCAAAAGAAAAATAATAATAGCTGTAACAAATAAGCAACGGGAAGCGGTATTTCACGGAAGAGAAATAAACGAACATCTAGTCACATTTTAGTTCACATATCTTAGTAATAGGTTGGTTGGAAGAAATGGTAAGTAAGTTGCTATACCTACCTACCTAACAAGACATAGTAAATATTTGAATATTTTTGCTTTTCTAATTAGAGAAGTTGTTATGCTGGTGGAGGAGTTATTGCGGCAGGTGCGTGACCGAGAAGCCTCCGCAGAAGAGGTTGCGGGTTGGACGTCGGGGAGACCTGGAGGCCATGTCGAAATATTAACGACAGCTCCAACGTTAACAATTTGTTGTTATTTCCATAGAGATAACGTAAAAACTGTTGATCAACGTGCGTTAAACAATGTTGTTCCAAATTCCGAGTCAAAAAATAGTTCTGACAGTTATTCAAATCGAAATCTATGGTAACATTACGACGCTGCTGTTATATCGAAGACGAAACACATTTTTTTTTGTTTGGAAACCATTTTCAATTTGGTTAACGTTAACGCTTGGAACGTTAACTGCAGTTTTCACGTTTAACGTTATTTATTTCGACTTAGCTCCCTGATACGGCACGAGAAAAAGGGGAAGGATGAGGTATAGGTGTGATGAATCTAAAAAAATAATATCAGCGTAATTAGGTATAGGTTATAGATATCATTATCAAAATTAACTCAAGATTTTCCCACGTAAAATTTATTTAGATACCCAGCGTAAGTACCTACCCATTAGGGAGGAGACATATATGTCATGCTAAACAGTGTCATTTTTAACAATAAAAAATAAATAAAATTATTACGTTAAATGTTAAAAATCTGTTAAGCATCTTCCAGGCAATGGTCTATAACATCATCGGGTGGGTCGTTTTTTTGGTATAGAATTAAAAATACCCGAATGTATAGCATAAACACGAAATTGTTGGAGAGTTTCTGTTGGCCCGCATGGGGCAACATTGCCAAAACATCAGGCTATGGACTATGGGGTAGGTAGGTATTAACCCGGGTAGGTGCCGAGAATTCAACAAAGACTGTCTGTGAACGTGAGGATTTTGCCAATGTTTGTTAACTGTTTTCTTTTTTATCATTATTTTGGATTCTAAAACAAAAATAGTTTAGTTACACAAAAGAAAAGAATAACAAACTCGTTGTTTTCTACCCGTGCTGAAATAAGAATGTGGATGGAGAGGATTTATAAGAAAAACGACAAGGAGAAATATCAAAAAGTTCAAATCAAAAGTGGGAACTTATAGGCAAATAAATAGGGGTGACAGGAACATTTTTCGAAAAACAGTACGAAGACAAATTATTTGTCAGACCTAAGTACCTACTTAGAATAATATTTTTGAAATAAATTTAAAGGAATAGGTACCTACCTAAGCAGTTACATATTTATCAATGTCGAAAACAGATCCCTGCGACAACATGACCTACATGACCTTAGTCATCCTCAATCACAGATTGTGTTGGTTCGGACACGTCCTCCGGCGTATGTCTCCCGAAAGCATAGGTCAAGCCAGCCTATAATATTAGGTAGGTACAACCCGGACAAAAAGAAGAGGAAGACCGTGGCTTACCATTGTACGAGCCTCTACCGCGGACCTGCAGAGCATCATACCTACTGAAAAAATATTTTGCCCCCCTAGAAAATTTTCTGCGGGCGCTCATATTCGAAAGGTAGGTACCTTGGTACCTACCTACAAATAAAGTAATCATGTGTACCTAAAAGTAAGGTATTCAAGGAACTTAAGGTAAGTATTGCGATGCCCAATATTTAGCCAAAACGTCACAATATTATAAAAAATATATGTAAGCACTAAGCACTCAATATTGGCTTCAGTTTCTTCACAAATCACTCGCCAAACGGGTGGAGTCAATAAATAAAATTTTTATAAATATGTAAAAAAAACATGCTCATATCCACGACGGATGCCATCTATTGATGTGTAGATTATCAACAGCATTGATGTTTATTCGTCGTTAGACATCTATTGATAAGAAGTAAAAGCTTTACGAAACATTTTTTTTTTAGCAATGGTGCAAACCAATTTAAAAAATCCCATCTACATTAGGTTTATAGCATTAAAGAGCATATTATTATTTGTAATGTTAGAAATTCTGTTTCATAATTATTACATTTGTTATCTATTATCACTGTATTACTATGTATGAATAAAATAAATTAATAAACCTATTCTCCACATATCATCCAGATAACTTTCTTTTTAAAAATAAATTAATCTTCACATAATTACATGTATTTTAATTGATAACTAACTTTTCCAACTACGTTGTCTTGTCTTTACTATGAATATTGAATTCGAATAACCTACATAATATCTATATACCACTGCATCCGTTTTAAACGATGTATAAAGGGCGCATTCTGAAAATCACATCAACAAGTATCAATCAAAGATGTCAAACGCGAATTATAATTTAAAAAGTTTATATTTTCAAAAGCACTTTGAAGATTACCTACATTAAGTGATCTAAAATTTCCTAATGTTACACGAAACTTTATAATTTTTTCTTTCACAAGAATCTTTTCCCGTCAATGACAAACATAACAAAAAAAGGCTAGTAAAATTGGTCCACGCATTCATACCTGACGCGATGAGCAAGGGAAATAGGGCTCCATTTTTATACATAGAGGTTCTACTACTTAGTCACTTTATGAGAAATTGAAACACACACATTTGTATGGCAGGCTGGAAGGGGTTAACGCAGATAATAATAAAATAAATAAAAAAAGGAATTCAAATAAAACCAACTCCATTTAAATAATGCTTTTTTTATTCCACATTTTTATAATTTTGTGATAAACAATGCATTATTTTAATCACAGTAGGAAAAATTCAGCGTCGGGATAGAAACTATAAAATTAATTAATCATATAATCATATTTTGTAATGCTATTAATGTCGGCCAATCTAGGCCAAGTATACAACAAAGGCATGCTTAATATTAAACTTACAGTTGCGAAAATTATATTACATTCAAATTATATCAAAGTTGCGAAGTGTATGAATCCATATCGATTTATTAACAAAATTTTGAAGAGCAGAACAGAAAAATAAGAAATATTACACAATAAAAGTCAGCAGAAAAAATGGTCATGGGGCAAAATTTGAAGACTTTTTGTCAAAATGAAAACTGACAAAACACAACAATAATATTTTTTGATATTTTGGAAAAAGGGTGACAGATATAATTATTATTTTAAAGTGAGTAATTATTATCAACATCCATAAAATTGAACATCCAGATATAAGTATAATAATATTATTATAAAGTGAATAATTTTGTTGTTTTCGTAGCTATTTAATTAATACTAAAAACACACTGTATAAGCATTAAATATGGAATTATTTTTATTACCTATGTCTCCCTGTATACTCCAAAAAGAAAAATAGTCTGTCAAGCAAAACATTGGATTGATTTGAATGACACTATTTTGCATTCGAATTGACGAGCAGTGCTCAAAAGAAAACATACACTCCTTATATATTTTTGATTTCATCGTGCAACTTAATCGATAAAAAATATCGGAATTAAAGAAAATTTCAAACAGGACTTCTGGATAAAAATTATCCATCGAGTTTCAATCAGTATTTTACTTAATATTTAAGAAAATACAACGTACCGTAACGTGTCCTAGTAATTATTACACAATGAGATACATTGGCTCAATCAATAAAGAATTTATTTTAATAATAATTAAAACTATTTATACCAACCTAATTATCTATAACTAGATCACCATTTTCTGTTAGTCTTGACGACATAATATATTTTACATAAGCAAGTAGATACTATTCAAATTTTGGAAAATACACACATATAGATAACATTTTGTCCGTAAAAAAAATTCATCATATCTTTCCAGTGTTTTTGTTTTTTTTATAAGTACAATTTTTGAAATAAGTTTGTATATAGGAACTAAAGGTTGGAATAAGACTCAGAACAGAATATAACTGAAATGTTAGAATCGAAAGAAGTAGTTCATAGTAAAATCAACCCAGGCATGCATAAAATAATAGTATTATTATAAATCAAATGCATTAAAAATATCACATAGTTCCTAAATAAATTCACAAGAATGTGAAATGAACGTTAAACAGAATAGTATCTACAGACGTCGCATGAATCATCATCATTCGTCACAGACGAAGATGATTGTGTCCGATTTGAATGACGATCAGGACACTGAGAACCTGCATTATTGATATTTAATTTTTTTTTTAATAATAAGTTGTTAAATACTATGTTGTTGTCATATAATAATTTGAAAAAAGTCCATGCATATAAACTAAAAGTATTTGAAATTTCATTGTTTGAGTGTGATACAAGGACCCTTTTTGCTTCGCGTACGTCATGAATCCTCCACGGGTTGCTCGACGGCAATGTCGAATGTTCGTTGCTGCGATGAATTGCTGCCTTGGGAATGATTTGGTAAGGATATGACCCGACGGATATAGAACAGTATGTAGGGCTTGCAGGATGCGACTGTTTTGACATCAATAGGACGCACCGTAGAATCGTTGAAATGAAACCATTGTCCATCGTTGATAGCGAAAGCCGTGTAATGACCAGAACCAGCTCTAGAATAAGAAAATTTATTATTTTCATATTATGTTGTATACACTGAATTATATCTATTAAATACTAGCTTTCCCGACAGACGTTGTCCTGTGTTCCTAAATATGAATATTGTATTCGAATTTGTATGGTGATGAATTAATTATCATTGTGATTCCGAAAGATGCGTCTGTTTTAAACCATGTACATTCCATCCGCATTCTGTCAATCGCACCAATTGACAATTTCTGTCAAAATTTCAAAATTGGAATAAAATTTTTAATGTAAAAAGTTCTAATAAGGTTGTCTACGTAGAGTTTTCATTAATTTTCTAATTTTCCATGGATTTTTCTTAATATTTTTCTTCTAAAAGGACATTCTCCTGATAAAAGCCTACACGACAAAAATAGAATTAGCAAAATCGGTCCAGCCATTTAGGCGTGATGCGATGACATCGGGAAATAGCTCTCCATTTTTATATATATGGGTAAGCACACGTAGAAAGCGGATTCCGACCCGCGCCGACCGGCTCATAGATTGTTGTCTATGGTTTCAATGCATTTAAATGGGCATGCCGGAAAGCGGGTTCCTGCTTTCTCTGTGGGTATCCCCATTCAAATGCATAGTAACATTCTTTGCGCCGGTCGGCGCGGATCGGAATCGGCTTTCTATGTGTTCTTACCCTAAGACTAGAAACAGAATGTCCTCTTAAATTGGTCCAATGGAAAGGAAGCTATTTATTCACCTGTGCCTTCTCTTTGGTAGCCCAGTTGTTGGGCACATACATCTGATTAAGAGGTCACGGGTGCTAAACACAGTCAGCAGAACAATTCACTTGAAATTTCTACTTGGGATTGGCCTGACTCAAATCGGACAGGAATGATTCATTGGAAAAAATTGCCATAGGCAATAAATAAGTTCCGCATTCTATATAAAAGTGTTAATTTATGCGTTCAACACAACGGTCTGTGCTCAATAAATATAAATAGTCATTGCATTTTGAAATGAAAAAAAAAAATGTTTTTTTTATTAAGAGTTATTCCATTCTCCTTTTAAGCCCTACTTAGGAGCATATGAAGGTAAGAAAAGCTCTTCATTGCGCTCGATCTTGCGCAATGTTTATGAATTTAGTAAAAGTCTCCAGAAAATTTGAATAAAATAAGATTGTTATTTGCTATCCCACTCAACATAAAAATTTAAAATAACAATATGGAAAGAGACAAGCAAATTAATAAGACAAAATTGTTTGTTTTCACGTTGTACTGTATAATTGCATACTAAACAAAAAATGACAGGTGTCAAATCTTACCCTGTTCCGTGGTGCACAATAATAGCTGCTAAATCATACTGGTTGCAGCCAGCTCCAGATCTCCTAGTCTCTGGTGTATTGTTCAAAACAAACTCTGACATGTCCAACGCTGTCAACGGAAATGATATATCTATGTCTATTTTCGTCCTGCAATGAAAAAAATCATCTTGTACTTGCTGTGAATAAAACAATAATGTAGTTTCTAAAATGAATAACTACTCTCTTACCTAAAGAAATTGTTCCATCTAAACCGTTTAATATGAAGACAGAGGACGTTGGGTAACCTTCTAATCCAAAACTGCTTTGTAGATCTCTGCTTGCTTTTGCATGTACTACAGAAGTATAGCTCAGTGTCTGCCAATTCTTCAATCTAAAAAAAAAAAAACAAAACAATATATTAAAAGATACAAAATTTCTCATTTTTCTTTTTTGCTTAATGCATTCCATGCCGATCACGTAGATCTGTGGGAAACACAAGGTGTCAACTTTAGTTAGTTATCATACCGTAGACATTTGAGCAGGCGAGTTGTTTTAAAAACAAAATTTGTTCTCCCATTGTGCTTGAATATCATGAAATGACGTACGAAGTGTTGGTTTTTGTTCCACAATTTTCATTTTTGTCTATGAATAATTATTTAGGTATCTTTTATTGTTTTACTAAGATTTAACATTGAAAATTACTATATTTTATAAAAAATAAAGTAAAACATTGTATTATAGAACCAACAATCTGATACTATCATTAAATCAACAATTGTTCTAATTAAGGAGTAAATGTTACACAAATTTCTACCACTGGGCTTACAAACGTCTTTTACTGTTGTTTCAAAATAAATCACTGATTCTGATATTTTTTCCAAACAAACAATGTAAAACAGTGTAATATGTGACTAGAAGCCCCTGCTCAACGAAATCACAGCTGTAGCTAAAAGTGTAAACAAACCTCTACAAAGCTTTGTAAGCAATCCATAATACTGCATTCTGGAGTGAGGGGAGATCCATTGCCATCTTCCTGTACCGACGTGTTCTTCCTACTCCCCGAAGAGCTGCACGAAATCAGTCTTTCGGGAATATCCAACGAGAGATCTAAGAAGGGGTCGTGTTTTTTACTTTCCGTTCCGCAAGACAAACAACGAACCTTAAAAGATAACAATTATTACAAAATATGGACAGAACAATTGTAAATAAAAGTATTAAAAAAGGAGGTAAAATTGTTACCTCGCTCTGCAGCATTCCACCAAAGACAGCCGTCACTATGGACGTCCTTCCTCTCTGCGACAAATAGGAATTATCTTTGATTCCGACATCGGGTGGTAATAATTGTAGCAGTTCTGTGTGCAACCTGAAATAATTTATTAAATCATAAGTATGACGACAATCAGGTAAATATTTGTGAATTATGGCAACACTACAAGAAAAAAAATGTTTTGAAAGAACAATCAAATCAATAGGACATCTTTTATTACTAATAAGTCCTAATACTGATGAAAATGCTGTTCTAACCTGTCCAACATATATCTAAGAAATTCATGGGCATCCTGTTGCTGGTAGCCCCTGAATCTGGGAACCACCTTCCATATCACAAGGAACAAGCATTCAGGCGATATGGCACCCTTTGCACCACATCCTCCAGTATTTAAATTTATGAGCACCTGAAATATTCAATCAAAATAACGTAATTTTCTGTTCAGCTTCGGAAATATTGCAGAAAAAACTTTTTGTTTTGAGACAGTACCTTTCTGAGTTCTTCAGCCATGACAACCTCCTGTACTTCTTTGTAGCTTCGAGAGTGATAGGCCCTCTTAGAATTGTTCTTGCCTTCTAGCGACGGCAGAGAATTGAAATAGCAACTAAACTCCTGGATGTTACTGAGGCTCTGTAGGACAGCGTTCATGAAGCAAGTATTCCCCAGGTTCCTCAAGCCCACCACTTTCTTCTCGCGTCTCTCTGACTTTCCGTTGTCCACTTTACCATTGGCTGTTGGCGAGTTAGGATTGTTATTGGTCCTTTTGCAAGAAGCTCCAGTACTGCTTGATGATGAACTATTATCAGTGGAAGTGCTATCTTCAGAGTGAGATCTTTTTCTAGATCGTGGTCTTAAGCTACGCACAGCATCTTCAGGAGCCTACAAAGAAATAAACATTAAGCCGTTGGAACAGCAATGAACTATTGGAATGATCTGGTCCATTTTGTAGCAGTTCTGCTTAAATTTTACGTCAACTAAACTTTTAAATTACACGGGATTTTTACGGGTAGTGATTTCAACCAAAATTCCACAAGAAATTGATTGAAGTGAGTATAGCTGCAAGTGATTTTAACCAAATGTTAAGATTCTTGTAATGGCCACCAAATTTTCTTTTCGCAAATGTGTAATTTACAATGACCACAATAATATTCTTACAGTAATAATAATAATAAACAATTTTGTTTTGATGACATAAATCTGGTGAAAATTTTAACAGGAATAGTTTTGATATAATAGCGATAGTCTAACGATTTTTGGCAGGTCTTTGTCAAGTGCCGCTCAAATTCATCAATCAGCTGGTCACTCTAGAGGATTTATGACAATTTCAATGGAACTGTCAGTAGAAACATGCTTTTTCCATATAGTTTTTAGAGAATTCTAAGCTTTAGTGAAATTCTTATGGAATCACACAAAGGAGAGTATTTTGAAAATTATACAACTAACCTTAATGCCAGATTTCCACATATTTTGATCGCAATCTTGCTCAATGTTCTCAGAGCCGTTGGAGCCACTATTAGGGGACCTTCTCCGGGGGGAGTTTTTCAAATTGGGTGACGACGATCCGTTGCTACTGCTTATCTGAGTGTGTAGTGGGCTGGCATCTGTCTGTGCAGGCTTTGTGTCCACGTGAATATCTCCCATTGAGGCGCTCTCTATAGCCGGTATTCTGCCAATATCGGGAGGCAAATCATTTTCTGAGTCATCCTCCAGCTTCATCAGACTCTGTCTCAGCTCAAATATCTGATTACTCTTTGTATCATTGGCTACGTATTCGTCGCATTTGTAGCTATAAATAAAATAAAACAAAATGATACAGTTATTATTCACTCATATTTAATCTCAATAAAATTGTAGCACACTGTATATTTTTTATTGTGGGTAATAAAAATCCATGAATAACACAATATTGGCTGTCAACAATTTCATACAATGTTAAAAACAAAGTGTGTTATAACCATTGAATTACATGTGGTATGTTCTAGAAGCGACGTCTCGTGTTATAAAATGAATCTATGAAAAGGTAGCTGTTTGATCACCTATGCTATGCATAAGTATGAAATGCAATGGTACTGTGTTATATAACACAGAATAGAAGAAAAAGACTTTTCTGAGATCTTACCAATACACAGAATACTCTTCACAGCTCATACAGACTGGATGTGAACTAGCGCTACTGTGAAGGACGGCGTGACCGTTTAAATACCTTCCACAGTTTATTACTCCACAATGGAGACAAATCCATAACTGCTCCTTTTTATCACATTCTGAAAACAAACAAAACGTGCTGAAGAACACTAAAAAAATAAGACACCATATTGAATTCTCTTATGAGTGTTTTCGAGGCTCTCATTATTCAATATAAATGTTTGACAATTATAAATTATTTGATTTCTACGTTTTGCAGCGCTTAGAAAATGAAAATTTCACTAAATCCAGGCGATAATGATTTGTTAAAGATTGTAAATACACATGTTTAAAAATGTATAATTTCATCCAAGGTTTATTCAATACAAGCTTATACTATTGGAGACAAACTGACGTCATTGTAATTATTTATACAAAAAGCTTTACAAGACGATAAACTTTGGTACCTAATGCTAAAATAATAAACTGATGTTTATTCAAGAGGAACATTTATTTATGAAACATGTTCAAATAAAAATAATAAACTTTTCTTCTTACTAATATTGAGATTCATAATCAAACTAACCTACAAGCTTTATTCAACAAATAAATTACGTTCTTGTGAATCGAATAATTTTTTCCTATTTCTCAAATTAATGTGCATTTTGAGCTATTAATTTGCAAAATAATAAATATTTATGACAAGTGGGCGAGTTTCAAATGGGGTAGTTATATTATAAAAAGTCTATGGCTTAATCAAGTCTATAATCCGTCACTAATAATAGCGTGCTAAAAGTTACTGCATCAAATTATTGCAACATCATTTGGGGCATAAAATACACAAAACATTTTTCGTAAACATGCCGCATTTGTAATAAACAAAGTAGGTATTTACTATTTTTCGTAGGCAGGTACATAGATTATCTACCTATTTGACAATAATTACATAAATGAATTTATGGTTATAATATTATATTGTTTAAAATTAAATTACTTTTATCTGTATATTTTTAAAATAGGGTAAACAATAAAGTGAAAAATTCTTATATTTTATTTCAGTTAACATTAATTCTCTGACAAATGCGTCTTACAATGCGAAAAAAAGATACGAATCGACACATTAAAATTAAATAAGCTTGCGGCAAAAGAGAGCCGAGAAGAACGCCAAAATACAAAGGGAAAAAGTAATAAAAATACTTATTTAGAACAAAAGCAACGTTGAAATACTATTGAGGTCGCATTTTAGTATAGAAAAGTCAATTATTGGTCATTTTTACGATCGCATTGGCAAGTTCATGGACGCTATCAAACTCATGTTTGCAAGTGGAATTATGTGAATATCAGAATCTGGTGGCATTGTAAACCCTAATTTAGTCATAATAGATAGTTCATACGAATGACTTGTATTGAAGAATTAGTTATGTAGTTTTGCGAGTAAGATATTAAGAAATGCTCCACCGATGCTATCGGCTAATAAACCCGAGCATTTTAGCATAGTCTTATTCCAATCACCCCACCCCCCTCACGAGATAACAGCTGATTAGAACTCGCTGTATTGATTTTTCACACGCATCATATGCCAAGATATCGCCAAATTACCGAAAAAAAAACAATTTAAACTAAGAAACTAACATACTTTATCATGTCTTATCAAGGATGTTGAACAAAAGCAATACCTGAACACTTTATATCCTTTGTACTGGTGACTGTGTCTGACAAAACATCAGCCACCAACTTAACATTATCTCGTAAATGTGGGCACTCCATTATCAAACTTATGAAAGACTCGAAACAGATCCTTTGGCTAACGAATTTATTTTGTTAACATTAGGGAGCAAAATTCTCATTAATCAGAGACACAGCTTACTTAAAACATCTACAACGAACCAAGCAAACATAAAACAGAGTATAAAATCTATTTATGTACCTATATAGGTAGTTATAACATCAATTCATCTACATATTGTGAAAATGTTGTGCAATGGAGATATTAAGCATTTTAGTAAAAAGGAAACTATAAAAATAGTTACGCAAGTTCATTAACTATACAAATGAATTGGATCTTTTGCAAAACTGAACGAAATATTTTAGTACTTTCAAACCGGACATGGTCATGGCAACCAACATTACAGACACATACTTAAGTCATGCCAGTACAAAAATATAAATTTTCGGATAGAATTTTTATACTAAATTTATGTAGTAGAATATCCATTCGCCAATAATAATTAAATATCTAACTAATAATATTTCAAATGATAATCAAAGGTACAAAAGTAATCAACACCGATAATTAATTATCCCTCCTTAACAAGTTCGATTTTTTCACCATTCGAGATAAATCCCCGATTGCTTTTATACTGAAATAACATTATTAAAACCGTAAGAATGATATTTTTTATACATGTACCTATGTGTAAAGTTAAAATAAACATAAAAAAATATTAAAGTAAATTAGTAAAAAAGCTTTTCTAGTGGACTGGTATTCTCAAACTCAAGTTCCAACTCAACGCAAGAAGCTCTTGCTTAGAACTTCATCGGTTGCCAGTAGTTACGCCTCTAATGTATTGGATAAAACATTTTCAGAATAGAGAAATGTCAAAAGTCTCAATAAAAATTGGATACGACGCAACTCAATCGTCTGTTTTTCATTTCAGAATAACAGTCATTGTCTTTTTAAGTCCCTATATACTAAAATAAACAATTCGTATGAATCAAACCTATACCTACCTAACTGGAGCACTTTTCAGGATTTATATTATTGGTCATTAGAATAATAATACCTATGTAGAAATTACCAAATTCCTGTCATAATAATAATTGAAGAGTAAATATCAGAATTTTTTCTCCTTGAGAGTGTCTAATCAGCATAAATGTACACAAGAGGAGAAAGAGAAAACATAACATTGACTTTCTGTAATTATTTGGTGCGGTTTCAACGGTCAATGCTGTATTTAGGGATTGATTTGAGCTCAAGTATCTATCATGGTAATTCTTAGACCTACCTGCCTGTCTCTGAAAATATTGGTGACCATAGGACACAGTTCTATTCCTACTAAAATTATTATCTGTAGTTATTTATTTTCACTTATTTGATCCAAATTCACTCCCAGAGTAGGTCACAAAATTTCCAATCCTCTATCTTGCATCAACTGCGCAGCTTCATCCAGCAACTTGTAGGTACGCAGAGAATCCCTATTCAAGACTGGAAATATGGAACACACGGCCAAATCACCTTATTTTATTTAATTTCAAGGTTCACTTACAATAAAACTCAAGATTTCCAAGTATTCTTTTATAGTTCTCTAGAAAAGTAGGTAATTAAGCTTTAGAATGTATATCCATATTGGTGAACTTGTTTTTAAAAAATGTTTGTAGGAAATGGTATTGTCTTGACAAAAGTATTTAGATTACGTTATACAGATTAGGCATTTTTTAACAAAATTTCAAAGGGTTACATAAGTGTAGTTCTTCTCTTAGTACCAATTCATTACCGAGCACCGTTGATGGCAAAACCAGCTGAAGATACCATTGAGTACATGTCATTGTATACTCCTCCCATATTTAGGTCAAGAACAGGTTGTCATTTTGCAAAATGTAATTTATTGTAGGTAACTTGGAAATTCAAAACGAAATTAGCCCGTAGTACATACTTCCAAGCGACCGTTGGCTGAACTTTATACAAGGCGCATTTAGAGCATGTGACAAACAGAATCTAAGCCAAACATATTTCCAGGAAAAAAGAAAGCATCTATAATGGCTGAATAATACTGTTCGGTGAACAGGAATAAGCACAGCACAAGTCGAACTTGATAAAAAAATAAGAATTAACAACTCAACTTCAACCAAATGGCTGCTGATTTCCTCAAATAATGTAACCCCAGCAGCCAGAGAGAATGTAATAGGTATCTATTTAGAAATATCTTCAACTTGCAGCTGTTGGATAAGTTTTTTACTCACTTCAAATTTTGAAAACATTTCAGTTGTAAAGGAGAACTTCAACCTGAAAAATGAATAGGAGGAAAGAAGTGCAGCAAAAGGCATAATGGCTCTCAAAAGACCCACAGCCAATACCAGGAATTCAATGAACCCCCTCAAGAACCAGCATCTTTGCATTAAGGCAGTGTTCGCAAATACAGTTGTATGACTGAACAAGAAATCTATGCACACTTCCCTCTTTTGATAGTTATTCGGAAGTGCACAAAAGCAACCAGAGATGTGTTGAATTAATACAGATCGGCTCACAGTATCCCCTCCGTATATGAAATGCACCAGTGATAGTGTTATAGCAATAATACAATTGTAATAAAATCAAATTAGTGACAGCTTCTAGTTCAGAAATGCAATATTGAATTCGTTGAAAATGTATCATGAAGTTGGCTAAGTCCATTCCATTTCAAATCATCAGGGAATCAATGAATTTTAAGTGTGACAACATACTACAGGACTAAATAAATAAAATTGAACTGGAATTCAGTGGATGTTTTTATTCATTTTGATGTAAATATAAAATAAGCTTAATTCCTTCTATTGAACGGTGTAACGGGTTGCGTGAGTTGTAGTCCAGTAATGTTGTTAAAGTCTAACATCTTCAACATGTCTTTAGTGTCTGGGTCAACCTCAATGATATCATGCTCCAGAGCGGATACCTCTGGTACGTAGTTGTCACGACGCTCACGCTCTTCTTCTTGGAGTTTCACTGAAATTCCTCGCACTTGTGAGTGACGAAGTCGCCTCATTAAATGTGTGACAAACCTAGAAATTAAAAAAACAAAATAATATGTAAGATGTATGGGTCATAATCAATGGAAGAAACAGATGAGTCAATGTCAAACTCACAAAAATAAATAACAATCAATCAATATGAGACAATTAATATTAACGACTTGACTTTTTTAAAACTTTTGAAATTTATAAAACAATTTACGCCTGCCAATAATCACGAATAGAATGGAGTAAAAGCTGACACCTATTGAATACATGGCGAAACTAATCTCAATTTCAGCCTTCACTAAAATATTTTTTCTATGGCATTGTTTACATTGAACACTGAACTATGAAAACACTACTAATACGTTAGGACATAATTAAAGCGTCTATTTACTTGGCTTTTCAGAAAAACTATGAAATCAATTGGCAGAAAATTACATACCCTGCGATCTTGTTTCTGAGGGGCTTGGTGGGAATGTTTGCAATTTCCTCACATATCCTTTTATTTGTATCAAAGTCTAATGTAAGACGAGAATAATACTTCTCAATAATGATTTTAGCATTCTTTTTGATCGTCTTTGTCCTGACGCGACCCTGCAAATGAAAAATAACATTAATCACAATACTACATCAAAACTGACACACGAATAACATAACCTTTAAAAATTCACAAATGGCACCACATAACACAATATAAACAAAATTCAATATCTTTTTGATTAATGATAGCAGAAAAATCACGACTTTCGTTAAAAGTCAAAGGATGATAAAGATAAACATAAATAACTATTTAGGTTCACCAAAACCTACCATCTTGGCAGATTCGACACCGGAAAGAAAAAGAAAGAAATATGGTCGCTCACACAAACTTCAAATTAGTGTTGCCATTTGAAATATTTTGTTTTGATGGAAACAATAAAAAATAAATAAGAAAAAAAATAAATGTGTAGCGTACGATTCTCAAATAAAAAAATTAAGTAATGAACAAAAAGTATCATAATTTTATTGGAACGAAAAGTAATTCATTTATAAAAATATTTAATTTACGAAATTACCTATATTTTTATCACAGCTTCCATATTACCTACTTACTATGCTTTAAATAAAACATTTATGAATACAAGCAGGACATGACAAGCAAAAATATAAATAAAGTATTATTAAATCATCCCTTTACCTTTCGATTAAGATCACTGCCTTCTGATTAAGATCCTTCTCTAAATTTAAAATTTAATATAAGTAATCAATAATCATTTTCAGTGAAATCTTCTAGTTTCGCTGTTCACTGCCATCTGTACTATATCTGTGTAAGCTTGTACACATCCTTGTCAGCTCTAAAGCAGAATTTATTAAAAGCTTTATCTTTTCTTTTGAAGATGGCGCTTATGAGTACGTTGGCCGATATACTAAATTGGAGGAAAAATAAAATAAGTTTCATTGTTACAATTACCTACTACAGTAGTTCAAGTTCTAAAGTTGATTATTTTATTCGTATTTTTTTTAAATGTGTAATTCCTACCCAGATTATGTTGCAAGGGGTACCTACCCTAAATTACCTGATAGAAAAACAAATGAGAGAAAAATATAGATATTTTTTTATATATAAAATGAATCTGTGTTTACTCAAAGTGAACACAAACACACGTAATTGACTCTTTCACAGTAAGATTGTGTAGTGAAAGAGGAAGGTGGTCGGCACCTGGGATCGAACCCACGACCTCCGCACGAAATAGTGCGAAAGCCGGCGTCGTAACTAGAGATGGGCATTATAACGACAGCTGATAATAATAATAGCTAATTATAAATAATAGTTGAATGAAAATAATACCTACCCCTATTATGTATATGTCAGGTAATATTATGGAACTGAGCGTATGGAACGACTTTTTTTTTGGAAAAGTAAAGATTCCAGATACCAAATTTTGAAAACGACCTTTTTTTTTTTTTTAGGAAAAGTAAGGAATCCAGATACCAAATTTTGGAAATGACCTTTTTTTTTTTTTGTAGAAAAAGTAAAGATTCCAGATACCAAATTTTGAATTTTTAGGAAAAGTAAGGATTCCAGATACCAAATTTTGGAAACGACCTTTTTTTTTCTTTAGGAAGAAGTTAAGATCCCAGATACCAAATATTTTAAAATAGCTTTCAGCTTTTTTTCAATTAACGAAATGGCTATAACGTTTTTGAATTTAAGCCGTTAGTCCCATCTCTAGTCGTAACCGCTAGACCACTAAGCACTTCACACATTTTTAATGATAAGTTCATCTTGGAAAATTATTGTGCTTCACAAACATATTATTATGTTGACGAAAATATGTGTAGCAGCTAGTGTAAAAAAAATATCGATTTGTATATAATTAATATTGTCAACACAAGGTCCGCACAAAATAGGTCGGTGGTTCACCAATTATTGATGAGCGTAAATTATACCTACACATTGACATGTAAAAATATCAAAACTGAACTCTAGAAAAACTTTTACTGCTTTATTTAAAAACTCTGATCAGCGTAAAAAAGAGTTCAGCGGTAGAAAATTTGCGATTAAGCCGTCGCGTCGTCGAGGTAGTTTTACGCATATCAATTGATTGCGAGTTGCTCTGTAGATTTTAGTCCGCCATGTTGGATTTTATGTCAACTGACAATGGTTTCGAGTGTACAACAACGCTTTCTGAAATCAATAATATACTGTTTTTAGGGTTTTCCCGTCCAATTAGGTGCTCCCTTCATATTATGGTTCAATTTGTTTTGGTTTATCATTTTAATAATATAAATTTTAAACAAATAAAGCAAATAATATTGCATTCCCGTAATCATCGAGGTCTTACAACCATGATGCACCAACTAAATTTATGATACATATTATAACGACATTTTGAAGAAAATATTCAAAAAGTACTTTTAAAGTAGGTACCTACAAATATTAAAATTGAAGTGATCAAGCATAAATTAGTTCATTTTGGTTCAAAACATAAAGGTTTCATGTGATTTTATATGGACTTAACAATATTTTGATAATATAAAAAAATTAAAAAATAAGGTCTGGCACCTATTCTGCACCTACTCGAAATCATTAAAATCTGACACAGCGCATCTCGGATGCAAGCATTCGGGTTGCCGGGCTACTATTTTGTTTGTTTACAAAATTTTGCATGAAATGTCATCTTAACTAACTCGGTTTAAATAGAGTTTCATAAATTAAGTAAAAACTGATCGGTGAGTTATACGTTATCTTACGATTAACGAATTTTTTATAAGTATGGCGGTTTTAACGTCTAAATGAGTGAAGTACCGTCGTACATTGATGATATGCTTTTCTTTTAAAACAGCCAATAAAAGGTACATACCTGCCAAGCTTTTAATATTAAATTAAGTAGGCAGTTCAGGTAGGTTTAACTGACATTGAAATAGACAAAAATAATATATTTGCATGATTTCTCTATTAAATTTAACGACAGGTAGTTTGGAAGTCTATGGGTTGCGCTCACTCGCGAATCTTTAAAATACTCCCCTGGGAATTTATTTCACGGCCGTGAGCGACCTTTTACTTTTAATCGTGGCTAGAATAACATAATATTAATAATATCACATCGTCACACTATTTCTGTGGAATCTTCATACTATTTTTTACTATTTTGGATTAGGTATTTACCTTAGAACATACCTACAAATATAAAACGATTTGTCACAATAGGGGTATCTGGCTAGGTATACCTACTTATTTACTTGCTACCTATTGTGACAAAAGGCCGACTTCTGTTTCGACCATCGTGAGTTTTAATATATTAATATCCCATTCCGAATGGGATGTTTTTTTTCCATTTTGTGCCGCTAGAGGCGCCCTAGCTAATCCGGTCTATTGTCAAATTTAGTGTTGCCAAAGGGGGCGATTTACTGCCATTTCGGCTATTTGGAACGAGAATATGCGGCGAAAAAATCTAAAAGGCGACAGGTAGCCACTTGGTTTACTTCCCTTTTAGCGAATTTTCACCTTTCGGATACTAAATGACCTTTTTTTAGTGAACTCCCACCTCTCTTCGGATACTAAAATTTTCGGAATTACCGCATACCAAATTTTCAGTTGGGCTACTTTGCGTTTGCAAAACGGCGTTGGCAACACTGGTCAAATTAATGTTTATATCCTCAACCATATGTTTAGAATAATCATTGTACATTTCTTTTTACAAATAAAATAATTGTTTATCTCATATTATTTTTTATATAGGTACCTACCTAAATACAAATAAAAAAATACCGTAACAGAAAACAAAAAGATACAGAACAGCACTGCAAATCCACCCTTGAAGACAAATACATACCTAGTGCTTTTGTTTGTGTGTAGTGTAAAAGGACACACTATGGTTTACCTCCTAGAAAACGCCACTTTTGCAATCATCAATAATTAAAAAGTTATTGTTTAATTGAGAAAACAAAAAAGAGAGGAGATATATTAGCATAATATTCATCAGTCAATGCTAGATGGTATTTTATTTTATTAAACAAATATACAAACAGTGATTTTATAACAAACAATTACACAAATAGTATGGACAATAAGAACATCAGTAAAGAATTATGAATTAAATTAAATTATTATTATTAAATTAAATTTTAAGTAAAGTATGGTATGTTTGACAGCTGTCATAATTTGACAATAGACCGGATTAGAAGCGCTGCCACCTAGTGTGTACTGTCGGAAGCTCCCCAGAAAACCCCCCTTTGACAATTCTATCGTGACTAATGAAAAAATAAATAATAAAATGTATACTCATGTATGTACCAGAAAAGAAGGCGAGAAGGTAACCATATAAATTGCAAAAAATTAAAATGAACGACCAATTTTTTTATGCAGGTACCTACTTATTTCTGTCTTTTTTCAGAATTTAGACAGGTACGTACATAGGTAGATAATTTTTCTAAGCACTCTTCATATTATTTGAAGAGAAAAAGTAGTTTTTTTTTAATAAGTAAACTGTCAAAACCTATCGATGAAGAAAACAATCAATTACGATGATAAGGATGTTCTGTGTATTTCCCCCGGGATCGATGGTTGACATTTCGAAATTGATGATATTGTGAATTCTTGCGAGCATTGCCGTCACTAAAATACGTTCTCATTTTCGCGACGTCACTCTTTTGAAAATATCCGGCACCATGGCATTTGTAAACATCTATAGGTGTCGAAAAAATAGAATAAGTACCTAAGTACCTTTCTCTCATTTATTTTGTTACAATAATTTATATATACAGAACACTCACTAAATGTCGCCTATCGAGCGATTCCCCGCGGGCTACACATACGCACTTTTTTTGTAAACAAGTACTTTATAGACACCAATTAGGTACGCCTCATATAATATATGATTAAATATAGATTATTCAATATAATATTATCTAATATAGATTGTATTATAATGGATTATTTAATAAATATTATCCAATCGATTATATAATATATATTGAATAAGTACCTAATAGATAATTTAATAAAGATTACCTATCTATACATTAAATAATAAATATTACCCAATCGATTATCTAATATAGATTAAATAAAAGATTATTTAATAAAGATTGAATAATAGATTATTTAATAAAGATAACCTAATAGATTAAATAATAAATATTACCCAATCGATTATCTAATATAGATTGAATATAAGATAATTTAATAAATAATAGATTATTTAATAAAAATTTCCCAATCGATCATCTAATATAGATTGAATAAAATATTATTTAATAAAGATTATAAATGCAATATATATATTGAATAATAGATAATTTAATAAAGATTACCTAATATATTATCTAGTTATTGATTAAATAATAAATATTACCCAATCGATTATCCAATATAGATTGAATAAAATATTATTTAATAAAGATTATCTATGAAATATAGATTAAATAATAAATCCAATTGATTATCTAATATAGATTGAATAATAGATTATTTAATAAAAATTACCAAATAGATTATCTAATATAGATTAAATAATAAATATTATCCAATAGATTATCTAAAATAGATTATTTACTACAGATATAATATTGTATATATATCCAATCCATTATTTAATATATGTAATAATTGTATAGTATATACATACATACATACATTCTCCCTTTGACCTCCCGCACACCGCAAGCAAGCCCGGAGGAGACAAACCCGCAGCAAACCCGACCCGCAAGAAACCAACCCTCCAGTTCGATCGAATCAATCAAAACCAAAAAAGCCGGCACCACACAAACCAAGCCCACCGCAGATCCCCCCCAAACCAACACGCAATGCAGGAGGCCTAAGCCCCACTTAGGGGCATAGGGAGGCACCAAGAGCTCTCCATTGCGCTCGATGGCGTCCGAGGCTTATGGTGCCTTTTCTGACCGGTTGAGATTTAAGGACATGAGGTGGTCAACCTCACGGTCCCGATCTGATTTTTCGATTTCCTGCCTCTTACAGGATGCTCGAAAAACCAGCAAAAAGAGCAGAGGTGCTATTCTTAGCCGGCAACCCCACGGCAAGTATAGTATATATTATTTAATAAATATTATCCAATTGTAAAATAGTATAATAGTACCTACCTATATTTAATAAAGGCTATCCAACGGGGGAAGAAATTAAATGCTGTCTGTATAAAAAAAATCAGAGATTCTATAGGTAGGTATACATATCTATATTATAGCAGTTTATGTTCCATATTTGAATAAATTTAATTATTTCACCCATCATAATATATTGCCGGAATGCGTGGGATTTAATTTCACGATTATAATTTTATTCTTTTTATGCCACGTTCTCTGGATATCAAATCAACCATAAATGTTTAATGAAGATTAATTATGTTATTCAAAAGGCAAAAATAATAATTAATAACAAAAAAACAAAAAACAAAAAAAAACAGTATAACTTCAATTATTCGCAATATTTAAATATTGAAATTTATTCTCCATTTTTTTTATTTAACCTTAAATGGTACGGAGGAACATGACTTCGTAAAAATTCGAACAATAATTGTAATTTCTGTCGAATTGAGAGTTTTCAGGTGTTTTTTTACATACATACACATTCATCCGTGGCGCTACAACCCTGTGTGGGACATCTACATGCCACCCTGTCCTCCGCCAATCGTCCACCCCCAGCAGTGCGAGTTCTCTTTCCGCTCCGTCCAGCCATCTCAGTCTGGGTCTTCCAATGCTCCTCCTTCCAGCAGGTCTCCCACAGAAAACTTCCTTGAGGACGGACGGTTCGCTCGATCTTTGAACATGGCCCAGCCAGCGGAGTCGGCTAAGCTTTATGAATTTTGCGGCGTTGACATCATCATAATATTATATTTCATAAAGTCCGCGGTTATACCAAATGCGCTAGTGTTCTCCATCTCTGACTGGTCCGTAGATTCTTCGCAGTATTTTCCGTTCAAAGATGTCAAGCCTTTGCTCGTCACGTTTACTCAGCGGCCAGGTTTCCGCGGAGTATGTGAGTGCCGGTCGGATCATGGTCTTATACAGTTGCTCCTTTGACTTTCTCGAGAGCATCAGCTTAGATCTAAAGAGCTTGTTTGTGTAAAGAGTGTTTTTTTTGCACTTATTGAAATAAAATCCATAAAAATATTCATAAATAATATTAATTTTTATTGAATTCAAAAAAACGGAAAAGAAAGTAAGTGTAAAGGCAAAATATGTGGGGTGGAAACGACGAAGGAACATGACGTTTTAAAAATTCGAACAAATATTATGTAATATCGGACAAATGTGTCTTTGTACAACTGTTTTTCGAACAAATATTATGTAATATCGGACAAAATGTGTCTTTGTACAACTGTTTTTCGAACAAATATTATGTAATATCGGACAAATGTGTCTTTGTACAACTGTTTTTCGAACAAATATTATGTAATATCGGACAAATGTGTCTTTGTACAACTGTTTTTCTAACAATTTCCATGTAACCAAAAATTTGTACACAATGTGATAAAAAATAGCAAATAAAATTTGTTTCAGACCATGTGAAAACGAAAGAATTTTCCTTGCAATTGATTGATTGAAAGGCTACTGGTATAGGCGCAAACTTCTGTTCAAGAAGTCTCGGTTTCGATTCCTTGTTAGGAGACATTCGGAAGCCTAATTCGATCCTAAATAACCATATGGGTTGGGGGTTCGAAAAAATTTGACCACCTGAGTGGTGAGTACGAACGGGCTATAGCACAACTAACAATAATTAACTGACTAGCGTAGTTAGAGCGAGTACGAAACGTTCGATTTAACTAAGCTATGCAGACGACGGACCGCTTTCTAGGAACCCAGTGCATAAGTCAGTCTTCGAACCAACAGAAGAAGACGGTCGTAAGCTCCTAGTAGTCAAAATTAAGCATTTAAAATCGAACGTGATTGGTAAGATTATGTTAGATTCAAAAAGTTGGTAACTTATAATTTTTTTATGAATTTGGTAAAACACAGTTGGACTTTCGCCTATTTCGACTAAGTATTTTATGCTCCAGAATCGTATACAGAAGTTTCACTGTATAAAGGTACATAATATAATATTAAAAGGCGATAAATCTTCTTATTTACATTTTTAATTCGAAATAATATTTGAGTTGTTTAAATGTCACGAGGCTTATTGTGTTGCGGGGTAGCCGGCGAATTTTATTTTCTCACTTTTTAGAAAATTACCTACTTTAAAGAAACTTCTCTATAATTTATTTTATATCGCTTTGGCAGGATCCACTTTCAACAGCATGAGGAATATAAATGGAGATCGACCAACAACTCAGTAAAAAATAAAAAAAGCTGCTAACCTAGGGTAGCACAGAACTCATGGTATATTATAACAGCCTTTTCGTGTAAAACATATCTTTGCATAAAAATTCATAATTTTACGATTAAAATGAATTTATCCTTGGAATTATTATAGAAACTTTAAAATGATAATATCGACTATTGGAGCTTTTTATTATCTGATTTAGAACTACATATTACATATTATTCAATATTAATCGGTCTTTAAGGGGGACCCACTGAAGTTACGGACCTCAAATTTTACGTGCTTGTGTTGGAGCATTAGACCAACCCGTATACCAAATTTTATGAAAATCGAAGAAATTTTTTTTTTCATTTTTAGCTCTTTTTCTAGAACAAGTGAAATTTTCTTTGGATACTTTAAGAGGGATCCCCTGAAGGTACAGATCTCAACATTTTACTGACTCATCTACATCG
The DNA here is from genome assembly GCA_963576905.1 of Mystacides longicornis. Classification (NCBI taxonomy): domain Eukaryota; kingdom Metazoa; phylum Arthropoda; class Insecta; order Trichoptera; family Leptoceridae; genus Mystacides; species Mystacides longicornis. Next base: position 5,489,514 of record OY756421.1, on the reverse strand, counting down.
AGAGCTAACCGTTCTACCAAATTTCAATCAAATCGGATAAGAACTACTGTGAGTTATGGGTGCGCACACATTTTTGGCGTACGCGTACGGGGAAATTAAAAAATTTTTTTTTTGCATTTTTGTTATCTACACCCTCGAAAATTAATTTCAGCGAAATCTATTTTTTTTTTGAAATCCGATCACAAGACTCATGTATATTCCATATACTATGAGCAATGGTCTGGGTTCCTACGGATTCGCCGCTACAATAAACGGCGCGGCGGTGGATATGTCAGTTGAGAACATTGCCAATATTGTTTCCATAGTAACGAAAAACATTGTCATATTATTTTGAAAGACACCGTCTTGTCAGATGACGGACCGTTCCCTAGGAACCCTCTGCATTACATCGTCTATTCAATGCTTATGTCGTAATGTCAATGATGTTATGCGGGTGTGAATATTAGCATTTAACTGCTTACCTTAGACGAATCCCGGGGATACGATTGTTATATTTTGTGTCTGATCTGACACGGCCATGTTCCTTGTATGTTCTCCGAGTCCATAGATTATGGAGGCCTTTTTTACATACCGGGTGGTACACTGAATTTACGAGACAGATCAACATGATTCTACCGTGACTCATGAATATTTACTTGATAATATCAACTGTTATTATTTTTTTTTTTAGTTCAACTGTTATTTTTTTTTATAGTAATTGTTCTTTTTTTTATATCATCTGTTATTTTTTATAATTGTCATCACTCATCGCAAAGGCATGTCGCTGTTATGATGGGTGGTGTTTGTTTTGAAATAAAAAAAAAAAAAATAAAACAAGGCGTTAATTTTACAGACCGAGACTCACCATCAAAAGAGCGTACGATGAAGACTTTCAGAATGCCGGCATGGATTGGAATGACTCCCCAGACCTAGCCCAGGGTTGAGATGCTTAGCGAGGTTCTGTGGGGACCAGGGGGGCTACTAATTCAATCCCAATTTCAATGTTGACCGCCTATACTTTTAATTTATACTTCTAGTATTTTTAATGAATACTAAAAGTACTTTTATAAATCCTCATTTATATGTTTTTTTCGTTAAGAAATACCGGATTCAAAATAGACAACATGAAATTATTTTAATGTTTGTCAACCAAAATCCAAATGTCATAATTATTGGAATTAAATCGGATTTTTTTTTATTACTATGTATTAAATATACCTACTTAAACACAAAAATATTTTTTTTATGCAGGTACCTACTTCCTTACCAATGTATTATTGATTTTAACATTATTATTTGTACAAAATCACTCGAGTCCGGGTGGAGGTCTATAATAATAATAAAAAAAAAATATTATTTGTGAACAATAATTAACAAAATAGAATACGTGTCAATAAAAACGGGGTAAATTTTGACTGGTCGCAGTGGTCACCAATACTAATTTTTATTTATTTTATTTGGTTCTCCAACAGGTATAATTTTACAAAATATAATATTTTTTTACAAAGAATCACTATAAAACCAAATTATAGAAGAACACTAAAAGCTATTAATCATTTTTAACAATGTATATAAGCAATCATCAATATCTCTAACAAAACAAAAACAGCCCTGAAAGTTAAAAAAAAAGAAATTAAAAACAATAAAAAAAAAAATTGGTGAATTCAGAGATTTTATTTTTAATTCTTATCCAACTAGTGAAATATCCATGATTGATTTCAATAGATACGAATGAATCGTTGGTTGTCGGATTAACAGATTTTGAACTAGCGAAAGTGGATAAATATTTAATTGTTTTTTCTAAAATACAGCTCACGGAAAAGCAAAATGTGATATTTTTTTTGTATCTAATAGCGTTTAAAATGATATCAACCAATTAAAACCACTGTATTCATTATAATAAATTATTAAATGTTATCAATAATTATTATTTGATATAATAAATTAACTAAATTCAATTTTTAATGTTTGATTATTAACTTAACTACACCGGGATAAATAATAATGTTAAAAGTTGTTTTGAAATCAAGTAGGTACTTATGTACACTTAAAGTGATTTGAACGGTAAAAACGTTCGCAATTAGTTGGTCAATTTCCAATCCCGAAAAAAAGATCTTCCACAAGCTCAACCTCAACGGATGGCGAAGCCATCTGTTCACTCCAAATCCTATATGTGACAATTAATTAACTCGAGATCTTGGAACTGTACGTGATTATTTTTACTCAGATATTAAAAAGCTTCCACAATTTCATAAAGCTCCATACATGAAGTAAGTGTATGATAATATCCCCGTCTCACAGAAGCAAACAACCGTAATAAAGTATAGCAGTTTAATCTCTTGAAAAGCACACACGACAAACCATGCATGCATGCATATTATTATGTAAGGTATTTTTCTCTTGCATGTATAACGCTGTTATATAATAATTATTATATTATCTTATCTTGTACTAACTAACAGCGGTTAAGAAAAATACTCTTGATGACTCTTAGAGTTATTTTTTTCTTACATTTTATAGTATCTACGTATGTCCTATTCGTGCTATCAAATAGGACACAGATATCATGTAGGTCTTTTCCTTTTTTTTTATACAGGGTGGTAATACAACCGATTCCTTGAAAGGGAGTCATACTAGAGCTATTTTCCGTGATCATCGCATCACGTCTAAACGGCTGGAGCGATTTCGCTAATTCTTTTTATGTCGTGTCGGCTTTTACCAGGAGAAGGTTCTTATGAAAGAAAGTTGCGTGGAAAATTAGAAAATTAAGGAAAACTCTAAGTAGGTAAACTTATTAGTACTTTTTACCATATAATTTTCATTCCAATTTTGAAATATTGACATTGTTGGTGCGATTGACAGAATGCGGATGGAAATGGTTTAAAACAGATGCATCGGTCGGAATTACATTAGTCAAAAGATAATTCATTCATCACCATACAAATTAGAATTCAATATTCATAGTTAAGACCACAGGACAACGTCTGTCGGGAAAGCTAGTTTGCAATAACTTTGATCCCATTAACCAGGGTTTTTGAAATTTTCTTCAGGATTTTTTATTTGAAAATATTTTTTAATCATAATCTAATAAGAAAAATTATTTTCAGTTTCCAAAGTTTCATTTTCAGTTTCAGGTCAAAAGGAGGAAAACTGAAAAAAAAACTCTAAAACCTTAATTAACTCGTAAAACCATACTGGCATAGACCCCTGGTTAATGGGAACAAAATTATTGCAAATAAGCTCTAGTATAACCCTTTTCAAGGAATTGGGAATTGGTCGAATTACTAGTCACCTTGTATTATATTAGTGTTACTAGATATATGTATGATTCATTTCATAACTTAAGTAGCCCAAATTTGTTTTCTGTTGATTAAAGAAGTTTTTAATCTAATATATTATATTTTATAATAATAGGCAATTTTTTCATTATTATTAATTTTGGGATTTTGTTGTCTTTTATCACTTTTTTCTGTGTACTTACATCTTTTTATATTGTTAATGGCACATAGCCGTGAATAAATAAGTAAATAAATAATTTGCCTAGATTTGACAGCACCCATTACCTAGATGCTACAAGTAATAATATTTCATGACCGGTATTGCTATGTAAATTGTACATGTCTTGTGTTATTATTAAATATTTCTATACCGGTATTGCTATGTACATTGTACATGTCTTGTGTTATTATTAAATATTTCTATACCGGTATTGCTATGTACATTGTACATGTCTTGTGTTATTATTAAATATTTCTATACCGGTTTCATACGGCAATAATATGCTCTATCTATCGCTTCTCTCTTCTGTTATTATTTTCGCTGTCTAGTACCTATGTACCATGGGTACTTAGGGAACACATGTTCTTGTTGTTTCATTATTAAATTTAGTGATTTATTGAATTTATTACTTAGATACTTTCATAATATCTACCAATGAATACTTTTTCATTTTTATTTCACGTTATTTATGGATTGTTTCTACACTTTTTTCTACTTATTATACGCAAATATAACTATGGAGGAGTTACAGTATTGAGCTTTTTTTAATGCTCTGTTACGTTACATCAGTTTTGAAGAACAGTTTGAAACTCATTATCACCAACAAAAATAATACAAAAAATCTGCTTAGCTATGTTTTCCGGACTTGATCGAGGCTTTCGATAACGAACTTCCCAAATACGTCGTAATCGATATTTTATTAAGGGAGGGTAATACATTTCCGTTAATTGCACTATAATAACGATGAAATACAAATGTCAAAACCAGAATTAACTAAGTGGCAGCTATCTCCAGATGCTTTAGGGATTCTGTTGAGGGAAATATCTAGCTATATAACTAAGAGAAAAGTTAGAATATAGGTACAACACATGCGTGCGAACAATTAATTATTATGACATACGGGATCGAAGCTAGATCTGATACGGTACGGAAAAAACAACTTCTTAGAAAGTCCGAAAGGTAGATAATATCTAGACTAAGCCCTCATTGACGAGATACGCAGAACCTGTAATTTTGACGACATCGTTAGATGGAGTAGAAAGAGAAAAAGGTTCTAAGAAAGATTGTTAAGATCGTGATCCAAGAGGGACGTTGGCGAACAGGCGCCCCCTCAACCCTTTGAGGACTAAGGGAAGCATGTTTATAAACGTTAGTGAACGGTATATTGATAGCCATCTTAGAGATAAATCGTAATCCAACAGAAGATACCACTTGTTAAAAATGGCGTCGGATATCCTAAACATAATCGATATCTATACATTGATGCGGCAAATATCTCAAAGAAAGGCTTTTCTGTAAGATATATTTATCTATCCACTGATTGATGCGTTGGGCCAGCGTGACCTAAGATGATCGAAGATTTTTGAGAAAAAATCTTTCGAAATTTAATAGGTACAGCAATTTATTTCGACTTTTCAAGCCTCCAAGATTGTAGAACTCGGTCAATTGATCAACATGTGCTGAAATACAATGGCCACTATACCACAAAGTGTAGGTATACATAACATAAAAAATACCCTTAAATTTATATAAGGTGGCCCAACGGATATTCAAAATTTGGTATGGGGCCAAGCAATCAATTGGATATCTATCGTTTTCAGTTTGGTGTGTAAGTGTATGATCAAAATCTCATAGCTGGCATGATTCTTGACCAGGGGATCCAGAACATACAAAATAAGTGTAAATGTAATGAGATATTTAGGTAATATATCTATTATTCTTCAACAAAAAACTTTTTTCTTGGTATATACATAATATATGTGTTAGATATATACTTATTATATAAAAAGAAATGACAAGTTCAAGTCATTTTCTATCTTTTATGTTCGAAAACATTGTAAATTTTAACATAAAAGTAGTTATAATTGCATCCAAAACATAACTCATTTTCAATATAAAGTTACCTTTAAGGACCGTAGGGATGTATACTTCCCAATCATTTTCTAAAAAACTGAAAAAAAAAATCGAGTTGTGTTATATATTTCTATCATAATACATCATTTTTTTTAATAAAACCCATTTCAATAATTAAATTTATTTGTAGATACCTTACGGTCTTCAAAGGGTTAAGAGATGAAGGGAAAGCTGAACTTCATCACCACGGGAGCCAGATTTGAGACCGGCTTATTGCCTTAAGCCGTCGCTTTGAGGTCTTAACGGATCATTTGCCTGATTACTCTACTATTTGTCGTTTATCCCATAACTAATAATTATAAAAGCTTTAACTCGATTTCTATGCTCATACAGAACTTAAATCTCTATAGAAAAAAAAATGGAGAAGCAGTTTTCTTTTAGCTGGAAAAGAAATAAATAAAGTAGATCATCTTGAAAATATTTTTAATTACTTCGTTACGCGATTAGGTACTCCATGTCGTCGTTTACCACATTTCATATTTCTCGAGCAAAACCTTTTTGTACACATTTTAATTAAAAACTAGTGGTCGCCCAGTGCTAGAAATTCGGCCAAAACTTATTTAAATTATACGTTTGGACATTATTAAGCTTCCAGTGTCAAAAACCGGGCGAGCGCTATGTAATTTTTGTTTAGAAAACAATGACATGGATACGTCAAATTTGAAATTTGATGTACAAAGATTTTTCTGTTATTATTAAAGACAAACAATATAAATCTATTCTCAATTTATATCCCCCCATTTCCAGCTCCACCTTCCATTTGAATATACCGCCTTCATAAAGCTTTCTGCGCTCATTATTTTATTTTTATTTTAACATTAATATACAGACAGTGAAATTGATACAAACATAAGACAGTACATATACATTACGAAACATACACGAGTGAAGTATATACATTTGAACTTATACACCAGTGAAGTATGTACATTTGAACTTATACACCAGTGAAGTATATACATTTGAACTTATACACCAGTGAAGTATATACATTTGAACTTATACACCAGTGAAGTACGAGTATATACATTTAAGTACTCGGCTCAGATACTGGGAAAAGAAAGAGGATAGGGTAAAGGTAATGCGCTGTTTCTGCTTGTTCTGAGAAAGAGTAGGAGCAATCTCAAGTAGGTTTGCTCGCACTGGTCGGACTCTCAATGTGATAGCAAATGCTCAATCACATACCCTTTAAAAACCCACTGGGAAGAATTATTGTATAAGTTGACGTCCTTAAAAAAAGCATGAGGCGCTTTTCATTTTACATATATTTTGTTTCTATGAAGTTGTTGATTTTTATAAGTGGTATGTGGTAGCAGTGTGTGTGAGTACCTATCAAATACATAACATTACAGAAGTGTTTGTAATGTTTTTTTATTGATTTAATCTATTTTTATGCATAATTTAAAAAAAAATATTACCATTCGCCACTCCTTCTCTATATAAACTATAAGTGGGCGAAGTTTCATACTCCGTCCGCGAAATTTTCGTAAAAATGGTCACAAGTTTTTTTCTTCTCGTATCAATATAGGTAATATATGATTAAAAAATAAAAACGTCAAGTAAGTGTAAAAGTGAGAAAAATAAAATGTTCCGAGTAAACAGCGCCAGCGTAGAATAACGATAATGTATGTAGGTAAGTAGGTACCTACCCATCTGCACGGATTTCAAAAAAGTGTCGCTTAGAAAATTACTCCATACGGAAGAAAACTGGGTTAACCCTTTATAGGGCACTGGTACACTATTGTACCACTTTGAAAAAATCTACATAGCTCTGAAATATTATGGTTTATCGATGTACCGCATTTAATAAATGAATTCGTAAAGAAATGCTACAAGCACTGACATCTCTTGTAAATCTTCAAAAGTTTTGTTGGAAGAATAATAGAAGGTCAAAGATTTTGTGGTACATATTTGTACCACCGGCCACTCAGGACACGTTTTTTGCCCGGTTTTACGAAAGTGAAGATGATTATGGAAATTTTGTGAAAATGTGAGAATTTAAATTTAAAAAACGATAAATAACATGTTTATAGGACTATAGTTGATAATATTTTTCAATTATTTTGTACATATATGTATACAGTACTAAGATAGTTTCAAATAAAGTTTGAAAAGTCATTTAACCTCCGATTGATTGCATTTTAACTTTTCTCTAAAAACTACCAATATACATATTATCAATATTTTTAAACGTTTAAATTTATAAAGAAAATACTAAATATTATTATCTCACATAAAACAATGAATTAAACATTAGCCAAAAGATGATATAACAGCTGAAACATGAAATTTTGATTTTAAATAGGTAGGTAGGTAGGCTTATCCATGTAATGATGATATTATGGAATATTTGGCGATGATATTAGAGGCCCAGCTCATGATTTTGATATTGGTGGTGATGAGGATGCCGAAGATGATACAACTTGTAAACCAAGAGGTTGTAGCAAGGCTAATCTTCGCTAATCTACATTATAAGTTTCTATTTGAGATTTTTCATCGGATAGTTGATCCAGACTACAGTCCTTTTACAAAAAAGGCAGGCGACGAGTGGTCATATTATTATCTGAAGGAGACAATAGTATGCCGTCTGCTTACAAATGGACCAAGTGAGCCTGGATTTTAAATTCAATCAGCCATATGTATGTCAAGAAAATTTGAGAACCCTCTGAATTTCTCAAATATTTTTCCTCCTTTTTATGGCTGACATTTGGGAACATCTAGTCAATCAGAGTAATTTATATGCATCCCAAAACGGACAAACCCTGGACACAAATATTGAAGAACTGAAGGCTTTCATCGGCTTACTTGAGATGAAAAATCTTACATCTGTTTATTCTTATAATATATATGTATTTTTTAAATTTCTAGGATTTATTTTTATTATTTTGGTGTTTTTTCATCAGTTATTTAGTTTATTGGTTTTTAAAATAAAATAATATTAAACATGAAACACACTTTTCAATATTTTATAGTACTATTTCAAAAGTGGTACAAATGTGTACCAGTGAACACGGCGTGTTTGCAGTTTACGTTATAGGGCAGTGGTACAATAATGTACCACCCAAAAAGATGAAGAAGAAGAGGGAAAAAAATGAAAAATAAGTTACCATAATATTTTCTACCCTTGGTTGTACGAAAAAAAATAAAAAAATACCCTTTTATTAAATCCTTTATATTTTGCCCTATAAAGGGTTAAAATGTGCAATTTGGTATTCCGTTTTACACTCTGCGTATACAGGGGGCTTAAGTGGAAAAACTTGTAGATTTAGCACTAGGGGAGTGTGAACTTGTAAATAGTCTCGTAGTCCGTCTGGGTGTTATTACATCACGATGGTTCTTTACATGTTTTAATAGTTTTTAAACGGTTGAGTTTTTTCACGAATTGTACAGGAATCAAACCACATTGTAAATTATTATTTTTTTACTTCAAATTGCACAACGCAGTACGATGCATGGGTAATCGTCCCCTTGGCCCTTCCCCTCCTACCCTGACTACCAAAATTAAAAAAAAGTGTAATTTTATTGCAACTATTACAGCTGTTCGTTATCCGCTAAATCATTACTTAACTTTATATTTCTAACTTTACACTGACACGGCTTTTTTTCGTTCCAAAGCCAAAATTATAACAAAAAATGTTTATTGCAAATTGAGATAATTAACGAATATAGTCAAATAATCATACTTTTATAAAATTGTGGAAGCTCAACTCAAACTCACTTCAAGCTCAACTCAACAATTCACAGTTTACAATTTCAATTTGCAATTTTATATTCGAAAAAAAAAAACAGAACACCAGCGCCATCTACCGAAAACTGTAAAAACACATGCAACAGCAGTAGAACTAAATTATCGACAAGCATCAGTTCAAACTTTATACACCAGAGGGAAACCATTGTCATGGAAGAAAACCATTTTCCCGCCAGATATTTTGTGACAATTCCCAGAATATAAAAACGGTTTTTCATACCTAAACCTTACTCTTCTCTCAGCAAGTTGCGCGTACTCTATTCCTTCTGAATTTAAGTGCAATTTATTATAATTAGTTTTTAAGTGACAATGTCACACAATGACAGGGGGGTCATGACCCCCCCTAGGCTATGTAATCTCAAGTAGGGCAGTGATATTTATTAATAAAATCTTTATTTTGCTAGCATAATTATAATTTCAAGTGGGCCATGACCCCCCCCTGGAGCAAAAGTACCATACCTATAACTTAGGAAAAGTGTAGTTTCCAGATACCAAATTTTTAAGATGACCTTTTTTTTTACTTTGTGACCCCCCCCTGGTGCCAAGGCTGGATCCGCCCTTGAGTGACATATTGTAAAAATATTATTATAACTGTTTTGATTTAAAGCCAGAGTTTTTATTTTAGTAAGTAGTGAGTGATAAAACCTTCCTTCTCTATAAATTATTATCTATATTGAATTATAATCTGGTGAGTACAATGTTGGAAATTTCTCTTCTCATAAGAGATTTGCCTAAATAAGCTCACAGCATTCTCACATCTTTCTTGTTGTTTACTTACTAGGCGCACATAGCCATAATGGTGACCCCGACGTGATCTGAACACGCAACCTTCTGACCCAACTTTGAACACTCTTCTGATCAATTTTACTCGCCAAAAGTCCAGCGACTTTGGAGTTTTGGCCATTAAAATTGGTAAAACCCACTAAACGCAATTCCAGAACCAGGGCCCGGTTTTCAGAAACGCTAGCTGCAAAAATTTCAACTTTCCATTTCACTTTTATCCAAATTCTTTCAAAAACATCCATATTTCGACATATTTTCACACAATACATCAATTTAACTAAACGATGCCACAATTATTAATTCATATTTCATTATTCTCAATTTTTCGAACTTTTTCAAACATTATTTTTTCATACCTTGTATCAATATCAAATTTTTTCATTCAATATGCGACAACAACTTTTCCAAAACATTTTTCAAACACGCAACATTTGTCTATCTATGACTCTTCAAATGTCAACTTCAAATTCTTTTACGACAATCAACAACTCATTATTTATTCCAACATAAATTCACATTATTACTATAGTTTTTTTCTTAATCTAAAAAAGGGCTATTGACTGGGACCATATTAATGTGTGTGTGCTTGTATTGATATTTTTTTTTCATGTATGAAAACTCTCATTATTATTAGCCAATTATATCTACTTTTATTCCATTTCCATTATTACCAATTACCAATTCAACGATCTTACTTTTACACGCTATTAATGAATTCACCCTTTCGATGACTTCACTTGGTGAGAATATTTTTAGTGTAATTCGCGGCTCCTCGCGTGTGTATTTTATTTATACTTTTGAATGTTTTCGATAGAGGCGCTCATTAAAAAATCGATAAAATCATTAATTAAAATAGAAATATTGCGTCCAGAAATGAAATATGAGTTTTTCTTCAAACCCATCCTCGGATAACCATTGAGACACGCAAAAAGTTTCTTTAAGATCCGTTCAGTTTTAAAGCAGGAGATCGGCCTCAAAGAATCTGAACACAAGAAATATACAGTAGGTATAGATTAAACAAAATGGAACCTTTTTTATATATAGATTTTGAGGTAAATATTTCACATACTTGAAACTTAAAATTGTAAAAAGTAGGTACATACCTACTTGTTTTTATTTATGTATGAAAGTATAAATTTAAAACTCTCGTATATATGTACCTATCTAACGTTTTTTGATATTCCAGTGTCGGATTTTGACAAAAAGAAGAGTTTTCTCGTTCGACACGTCCCTCTATTGATCGTCTTTGGGAAACTTGCATGGAATATCAAACACCAAAATATCTACTTTATTAACCTCATTTTATCAGAAAGTTTACAATATTATTGCACTTCCGAGTGTTCAAAGCTGAGAAGACCATCTTCAATGCTATTTTTGAATTTAAATATTATGTGATTGTTTGGTCATAATCTTCTGGAGAGCTCTTGTTGCCTCCCTATGCCCCTAAAGTGGGGCGTAGGGAGTTTGCATTGGATTGGAATCATAATCTTATAATATTTCAACATGAGTTTAAGAAAACGCAGTTGCTCTTTTACTTTTTTTTTTTACTTTACTTAGGTAAGTACATACTAACTTTATCATCTATTTTTATTCACTTTATGCGTTTTAATTTATAAAAAAATCGCTTAAAATATGTTTGAATGTAAAAAAAATATTTCTCAAAGCTTGAAATGAATTCTATCAATAATCTTCGTACCGGTGTTTTGAAACTCAATGGTTGTCAGGTAAATAAAAATTGTGTTGTTATGGAATTTTCACAGATGGCGTTGTTGTTAGGAAGTCCGTTCCATAACGACTTTATTATTATATTTTATATTATTTGTTATATAATATATATTACAGCCGTGGGGTTGCCGGCTAAGAATAGCACCTCTGCTCTTTTTGCTTGGTTTTTCGAGCATCCTGTAAGAGGCAGGAAATCGAAAAATCAGATCGGGACCATGAGGTTGACCACCTCACGTCCTTAAACCTCCATCGGTCAGAAAAGGCACAATGAGCCTCGGACGCATTCGAGCGCAATGGAGAGCTCTTGATGCCTCCCTATGCCCCTAAGTGGGGTTTAGGCCCCTCGCATTGCGGATTGGTTGGGAGTGGGGGGGGGGTATCCGCGGCTTTTATTATGGCCATTGTTTCATATAAATTCGAAATGTTTAAATAGGTAGTGGTTTTGTGTTTTCCTTTTCTTTCTCAAAAACAAAAATAATGTGCGGGCGAGTGGAGATGTCTATTTAATTAATTTCGTTAGATCTTTGGACATATTTATTATAATAGTTTCAATGGCAATAGGAAAATATTTTCGATTTAAAAAAAGGACATCGTCGTACTTTAGAGCCTCGTTTTTTCTCCATCTCATTTCCCTTTCTTTCAAAAAAACACATTCCAGAGAAATTACCAGATTTTGCCATCCCGAAAAAGACTATCATTGTGTCGATCTTATAGAACTGGATGGGGTATGTACATTCACGAAATTAAATTTCCATTAGGGTGAACTTTTTATTTATGAAACAAAGAATTCTTTCTTTTTCTATCTCATTTGACGCTATAACGTTTTCTATAATACGTACATACATCTATTTTTTTTTCATTTTATTAGTTTAAGGTTTCCGATTCTAGATCTTTTGTTGTTGGAAATTGATTTTTGATTTCCTTTTTTCATGAATGCTACTTCTTCTGGGACATTTTCTTTCCAGTGGACATTCTGCATTCACTGGCTCTCAAGTCAAGGATTGGAATCTTCTTAATATCAACATTTTCCAAGTGGTTTACTTTTTTCATATTTTTTTATTCGGCGTTCGGCCTGCTTTTAAAGTACGTATCAATTCAAAACAACTTAATTTCATAAATCTAGCTAAGACCACAATTTAAATGAAACGTTTTATGTATACTTAGATACTATAGTGGTTTGGTCGCCGAATTTTGCACTCCGTACTGAAGCCTGTGGGCTAATGGTACTGCTACAAACATCGATGAATGTAAAATTAACGAATTGAATGTGTCCCCTGATCGATGAATTTGTCAGTGTAGAACATTGTCTATGTTGTCACCGTAGCGACAAATAACATTGCCGCAATTTTCAAAGACAGCCGTCTTGTCAGACCATGTCCCGCCCTTAGAAACCCATTTGCATTAGGCTCTTATTTCTAGGATATGGTGCCGCCATATAGCGGCTGTAATACGGCGGTTAATTGTATCACTGGAACGTTGCCTTCTTCTTTTTCTTGACGTATCAATTTGGGTCCTCTCCGACAATCACTCGAGAGTTACTTTCCTAAGCGGCCAAAAAATGCTCCAACTGTGTCTATGTAAACCAAATTGTGCGACTTCCTAGAGAGTGCTAATTGACACCGTAATCATAGTTAACTGTAATCTTATGGCCGATATGAGATGACATCGATATCTTAAGAAATCAGAGCATTAGCGAAGACCACCATTCACGGCCCTAGGTTTTCATATTATGCAGTAAACCGAGATTGTTTGTGATTACTTTTATTTTGACAGGATATAAATTGTTTTTTTTTTTATCGGTGAATCCTGTATCATCAATAACAAAAATGCGTAGGATTCTTATTTGTAATCAATCTCTATATACACAAAATCAAAAGATCTTTTGCTGTCTCCCAATCACTTTTTTTTTACTTTTCAAAAAAAATATTGATAATAAAACTTCCAGGTGTCTCTCAAGCGAATAATTTAGAAGGAAATTTCACCGAGGCATTGTTCTGATTACAGAACTTCTTTATTATTATTGTTTTTTTTTTTTTTTTTTTTTCATTTTTGTTCTTAATTTGGAAGCTCTAAGGGTTCATCCACGCGGAAGATCGCTCAGAAAATAATATTAACTTGAAGAATTCAGCTCGACGGCGATTCGCATTTTTCGCTTGTTGTTTTTTCGAGACAATTTTCGTCTTTGTAAATAAAATTATTTCGCCTATTAAACAATTTAATACTGTTTCAAATTGTTGAGCTTTTTTTTTGTTTATTTCTTTACTAAGAAACGCCGGTACGAATTTTATAAGTTGTTGTTTCAAGTAGTCTCGAGAGGTATTCAGAAAAAAATATGTGTGGGTGAAGTTTTAATATGGAAATTTTTTAAAGAAAAAATCATGATTTCTTTGGGAAATTCATGACAATTGAGGAATTTAAGGGCTTAAAATGATTTTATGCCGAATTTATTTAATCACAAACCATTTATTTTATTATTCTATAGTAAAGGTATAGACAGACCAAACACCTAACCGTAAGTTTAAAAATGATTCACAAGCCGACATTTGACATGTGAATATTTTTTTTTCAACTGTGTGCATTTTGCGATATGGAATTAAAAACTATCATTTATATATGCAAAATAGTATTTGTCTTCAAAATATCTTCTTTTGCTTTTAATATACAAATACAAAACTATGTTGATAATTTCAAAGAAATTCCGAGCATTTCAGAGCATCTTAATTTTAATATTAAGTGGTAACTAGCTGTTACATTACTTCCTTGACTCGGGCCAGACATTGTCTAGCTAGGGATAGATAGGGATCTTTGTGTTGAGGAAATGGCCAAAAATGCAGTTTATGGTAACAATATTAAAATTTATTTAAAACCCAACTGATTGCTCTCGACCAAGCTTCCTTCCTGATCTTGAGGGTTGCAGGTAGTTGCGATATTGGGGGTTGAACATGTTTCAGCATTACAAAAAAACGTCACATAGCTTTTGTCTCCAAGATTGACCGCAAACTATAATCCATTTGATTTTTATCAGACAAGTAGGGTGAACAATCTTTCAAGCCTCTAATTCATGAAAAATTTCCCTTGCACCACTGCTGCACACCGAGGCTCTGTCATAGCTGGTCGCGAAAATTGTGTGTCCTAACTGCCATCGTATGATCGCGCGTCCACATTCCTTGACAACGCAAACAAATAAATATGAATGTTAGTAAGTAAGAACTTTTGGCAAGTACATAGGTGTCGTATTAATTATCGATACAACAGAACAATACAAGCGACGCGCGATCATTACAAACAAGGCAACGATCGGACGATCGAATTAATGTCTGTCCGTCTGCCCAGTTAGGACACGTTCATACAATGTTATATGTTTGAACAGTGCGTCCGCGTTCATGCGATCATCGCAATCGCACGATCGTGCGATCATGCGACCAGCTAGGACAGGACCTAAGAGCACTGCGTTGTGGAGCAGATCCCTGTTGCAATATCAATGACTGGATTTCTAAATAATATTGCTTCCAAAGAAGAGCTTTGGTTTTAAGAATGGCTTTTCTATTTGTTTGGTGATAATCTTCACACCTTTTCCTATGAATAAGAGTATTTTTGCCTGTTGAGCAGAAATGATCCCGAAACATGACTGATTTATGGTAAGTGCGGCCACTTCAGTACCTAGCCTAAGTGTGTAACTCGCATAGATAACTTGACATTGCGTCATGTTAAGGTAAACGTTACGTTACGTTTCAAGACGCGAGAAATCAAAGCGCGTAATCAAAAACGCATAGGTTTTCACTAAATTACGGTGACGTAGGCTTACATACTACCGATGTAATTAAAAACTGACAGTTGGCTCCGTTTTGGTACAAAACGAAGACTATAAGTACGTTTTGTGTCTTACATACTTAGGCTACAGGACGACAACAGAAATACATTATGTCGTTTTGATGATTGTGGAAATTTTTGTATACAATAAAAGAATGTTGAATTTATCGTAAAATTAGGCTATTTACTTACGACATACTTAAAATTCTTCCTTATAAACTTTGCACAAATCTGATTATAATAATATGCGATTGTAAGAAATTTGACATTTAGGTTGTATTCTATGATTTTTTTTAGGACAAAAATAAACGACGAAATAAGTTGACTGAATATTTTTATAAATTGTTTCCACTTTAAAAAACGGAATATTTAGATAATTTGGTCATTTGGCTAATAAATCGTAAGGGCTTAAGGAATGTAAATAAAAACAGTAGTTAATTGGTGAATCGAGTTTGAGATTTATGTCCGTCGTGACATTATTCTGAGGAAGGTCACTAAGTCAGTAAGTAGCTACTAGCTTGCGTCTCTCTCACCAAACCTTCCTTACTCTATTTTATTAGTTACTGACAATTTAACTAATGCACCATTTTAATTCAATTACCCAGTAGATTCCAACCTAAGCGAACATTGCCAACATTTACACCAACAATATTAGCTCGCAGATATAAATTTTTGCTCTTATTTTACACGAGAACATTTACGCCGAATAACCCATCGACAATCAGAAGGAACTTAAGAAAAGAACATAAAACTAAAAGAACAATGGAAGAAGTGGTAACGTGGTAAGAAGAGGTGGTTAACGTAACGGTCCAAATACGATTAAGTTCCGATCTCTGTAAATCAAATTTTAGCCCATTACAACACCTTTTATGTTCCTGATCCAACTATTAACTCCAAAAACAAAAACAATTTTAAACTGTCTTTTTGGCCCGGATGGAATATGCGGCTCTCAGGTGCAGATTAAATTTTAACAAAATAATTTATAGACAATCACTTCACTAAATTTATATCGGTGAAATGTTGTCGGAATGTCCGTTTCATGAATGCTCCTTATGCACTGGGTTCCTAGGGAGCGGTTCGTCGCCCGACAAGACGGCGTCTTTAAAAATATATGACAATGTTCTAAACTGACATACTCACCGCTATTTATAGGAGTGCCGTATTCGTAGGAAAACAGATCATTAGCAATCTGGAAGGGGGGATGCTTACCCAGTCTTCCGACTTATGGCGTACTTTGTCCACTCTTCTGTATTTTACTATGAATATTCGCGTTCTTTTTCGTCTTCTCATTTCAAAATTGTAATTTTGCAATGTAGTTATTGGATTATGAGCTTCTTATCTCAGAGAGAAATGGTAAGTTTATAACGTTGAGATGCCAGCATCTTCTTTACATTTTTAAAATTATGCAGGCTGTTATAGTGTAATAGATTTTCAAGTGGTTGGTAGCCAGACGGTCTTACGACGCCGGGTTTCGTATCGTTTCGTACGGAGGTCGTGGGTTCGATCCCAGGTGCCTGTCATCTTTTTTTTCACGACACAAGCTTAAAATAGCTTACTCATAGAGTCAAAGAGTGTATTTTTGCTCACTTTGAGTAAGCACAGATTCATTAAAAAAATTAAAAATTGTGGCGCTTATGGAGTTGGCGAATATCAGATGAAACATTAGTATTTTTTTTTTCAAGAGAAACATTCTTAGAAGTTGTTAAAATAATAGGAATGTATGAAACGATATTATTCTGACTGGAAACTGTCTTAGAATTAATGCTAAAGTTTTGGGGGTCAACACAATAAAGAATATTTTATCTTGTTGGGAATTTGGCCTCGGATAATAATAGTAGGTACGTGCTCAAGTTGGTACAAATGATATCTGGAACACGGTGGACTATAACGGAAGTTCCACCATAGTGGATTAACATAAATTTGTGCTTAATCAGTATTGTGGTATCCTTGTACTGTGTGATCATTTATTATATATTTCTCAATTTGCCTTTGTCAGATTTGCTACTTTTAAATTGGGATCAATCAGTCCTTGCTGAAGAATCTTCTAAATTTTCGGCCATATCAGCCATCAAAATTCGCTGGAAAAGATCATCATGATGGGAAGTGGTGAGGTAAATAGACCACGAGGAACACCAGAACGATGGATCTGATCAAGGTGGAGGTAGGAATAACCTTTGCCGAGGTGATTTGAAGGGACAGTGCAAGATAGACTGGAGCAAAATGGTTGAGGACGATGTAAGGAGGTGGAAATGTGGTCATGACCTCCGGATGGCTTTACAAACACAACGAAAAAGAAGAAGAGTCTTTTACATAGAAATTCGACATTGTTGGGCTACCTACTGCTTATAGATTATATTTATCAACATTTTGGTGTTAACAAAAAAATATGAATTGTAACTGATTTTCAATCGTTATTTGGACCACTACACCATTAGTTGTTCAAATTTGAAACTCCTACACTGTCACGAGTGTCTTCAAACACAGTTAAAAATTATACATCTTTTATACATTGTAAGAAACTATTGATTACCTAAATTTGAAACAAGTGAGGATATGTATACCATATCCATTTTCCGCGGTCTCATTTACTACCTTTTTGGCTTAATGGTACCTACACAGCAATGTGTGTACGATTTCGACTCCAATTGAGTTCGATTTGGACCACTTTAACTTAAAAAACAATAAGTATTTTACGCGATAATAAGTATTATTATGAAACACCTCATATTAAAATATTTATCTGAGGTAGGTTTTTTTTATATTTTGTAAAGATGATTTTGTTCCCGTTGACCTGTAGTGGTCTATAAAGCTGCTGCATCGCAGTCTGTAAGGTAGTGGTGAGGCGTCTCTACCCCTTCTTCGCAGAATCTACAGGTTCCATCATCTTCAAGTCCCTGCTTCCTCAGGTGTGCCCTAAGTCTACAGTGACCCGTTAAGAAGCCTGTTAGGGTTTTAAGATCAACCTATTTAAAATATGGCAATAAGTAACTGTAAATAATAATATTGCAACGGAATCAGCGAAACTGACCAAATTGAGCATTAAGTTGATAAGGGCTACCCAAAGATCCACGGAAAGAACTATGCTGGGTATCACTCGTAGATATAGAGTGAGGAACTAAGCGATACGGCAAAGAACCAAGGTCGCAGATATTGCCCAACGTATCGCTTCCCTCAAACGGCAGTGGGCAGGTCACACAACAAGAGACCAGGCAGAGAAATGGTGGAAACCAGGAGACCCAGAATGTACCAGGAGCGTCGAGTGACCACCACTAAGGTGGACAGACGACCTGGTAAAACACGTTGGGGTCAGCTGGGTCCAGAGAGCCCAAGATAGAGCGGCGTGGAAGGAGATGAAGGAAGTGTTTGTCCAGGAGTGGACGGGTATAGGCTGACAAGAAAAGAGAGAGAGAGAGAGTAATTAAAATAGTGTAGGTAAAAGTTTGATTAAAAATAATTGATTAAGCGAAATGAGTATATATCAAGAACATTATTATTTTCTTCCATAATGGCCTACAAACATAGATAGTGATGATATAAAATAAATAATTAAACTACCTATATACCCAACAAAGATCAAAGGAAATGGTTTTATACGATTGCATGATACAAAGATACATCTTCTGGTAGAATGCCGGCAAACTCTTCAAAAGATTGCAACGGTGTTCAATCAGGCGGAACATGTTTGAAGTTTAGTTCGATTGATACCACTTCGTTTCGAAAAGCGAGTGTGAGTACCTACACACTTGTCTGAAATTTGCTCTCCAACAAAATCTATATCTATACTTAATAGACAAAAAATGTTTCAATGCCGGAAAACTGTTCAACAAAAAACGTTGAAAGATTTTGCCGTTCAAATAGTGAGGATAGCTTTCAGCGAGATCAACTCCCAGCTGTCCATCTACCTTTTTGGCTGGACGGTCTGGGAGCCTTCTTACATCGGGTTGACCATGGAATGCAATAGGAGGAAGTACAGATGAGTCAATTCTCCACTCATCTACGAGTATATACCAGAAATTTCTTCGTTATTTCCGCACCTCATTATGTCATTGTGTCTTTGACGTTTCTTACTCTATTTCTGGGGGTCTTCCCGGCTGTGCTCCTAAGAGCTAGCAGAGTGGTATCAGATTTTTGAACTTTATTCCATGATCAGACTAAAATTAACAATACAATACACTCTTTGTCATCCTACTTAAAGCATCGGGAGCCAACAAGAGTCCTCCGCCGCGCTCGATTTTGCGCGGTTTCAACGACAAGCCTATCACTTCTATATATCATTATGGAGAGGAGATAGAATTGGCTAGGGCATGTATAATGGATGCCGAATGACAGTTTGTCGAGGAAAGCGCTCTTCTTCTTCTCATCACGGTCCTGGAGACGAGGAAGACTCTCTCACACCGTGCTCTGTTCTGTATTTGGACATGGTGTGGGAGGAGGTAATTTAAGTCTAAAATTAACAAGTAATATTTATGTAACATATGTAATGTTTGTAAGTACTTTAGTCAATTAATTTTATATGTATATTTTTGTGTAATTAAGTATACTGGTGGTCGCCCAGAGGACGAATATCGACAATAACTAAGCGATATTAAGACTTTCTATTGGAAATATTGAGCGAGCGCTATTTAACAATTTTCTATAAAAAACAATGACATGGATATTATTGGATATATCAAATTTGAAATGTTGTTGGGTATGTAAAAAGTTTTTTCTATTATTATTAAAGACAAACAATATTAATCTATTCTCAATTTGACCATAGATAAACAAAAGAATATTTGTCAAAAATAATTTGTGAATAATGCCAAATACATCGAAGTTTGTCTGAGTGTCAAATACATTACTTTACAGTAGTTTTTTTTATAGATTTTATGTATTTTTCTGAATAATAAAAAAAAAATTGCATTCGTCACTCCTTCTGTGTATAAACTATAAGTGTCCGAAATTTAATAATCTGTCCGCGCAATTTTCGTAAAAGGTGTATAATATATTTTCTGCTTCGCGTATTAATACATAGAATAATCAAATCGAATGATCGTTTTCCAAAAATCCAAGTGGATATATAACAAGTCAGAATGCTTAGAAAGTTATTATTACCTCATTACGTTGAATTTGGTGGGTATTCTAAGAAGTTATATTCTCATTAATAATGTTTGAGGAAGATGAAATACGTACCTACTCACGGGGAAATGGGAGAATGTTTCCGTTTGTTAATTTGAATAATTGCCTAGAACGTTTTATATTGCCTCGTGTTGAAGCTGATTCCGAAATCATTAAGGAGTTATGCAGGGAGGAAGGTTAAACCCATGATCACCGGGAACGAAAATTAAGAACTATAATATGAATAATAGGTACAATTCTAAACAAAAGTATAGCCAGCGGTTCATATAGCCTGGGGTATTTTTTTTTCTAGCCATCCGGTCCCGTCCAAATTTAGCCAGGCTAAAGGTCTCTGCCCACCACACCGTACCATATACCATGACCGTGCTAGGAACGTGTCCGACACGAAAAGCAACACGGTGCAGACCAGCTTCCTCATTCTCGACACAATCTTTATGTAGCTCACTGTGAAATAGTCAAAGAGGGTATTCGTGTTCTCTTTGAGTGAGAACAAATTCATAAATTTTTTTTAACAGAAATAATAAAATAAAATTTCTACCGATAATGTTACGCGTATTAAAATAGTTCTAGCGTCGCCTCGCGTCGGGTCATATGGAACTGTGGCTAGCGTTTCTGCTTGGGACGGTTGGGGATGCGTGTTCGAGTTCTGTCTAAGTTGAATTTTTCTGTTTTTATGAAGTGGCTTGTAGCTTTGTGGTTTAGTCGTCGACTTCCGTTCTGAAGGTCGTGGGTTCAGTCCCCGGCGGTACCGACCATCTTCCTCTTTCACAAAGCAGAGGTGAGAGATTGGACTTAGTATCGAGCGTAGTGGAGGGCCCTTGGTGCCTCTCTATGTCCCTAGGCGGGGTCATAATGTAAAAGGCAGCTGCAAAATGTTGGTGTTTAAAGGCCACAATATTCAAAGAAAAATGAAATTATATCCGGGTACCTACTGATAAATGATAACCAAGAATTAAAATTTACACAATGGTATTTCTCTAAAAATAAAATAATTTATTTATTTATGCACAATCAATGTTCACATAATTATTATATTATTGATCTTCAGTGCTGGACGCTACCCGAGTACAAAAGTACTACTATATTGTACTCGAATTACTTTTTGTCTGTACTCAAAACAGTATTGTTGACCTAAGAAAAAAAATTGAAGTAAGAATGTGAATGTGAAGTGTTGGTAAAAAAGTGAGTAGACTTAAAAGCTTGAGCCAAAACAATTCATAAACAATAATTTGGTCTAAGAATATAGGTAACCCTGTATCAGTTAATTACTAAATTATTTAAAACCATTCGATTCTTCGAATTTTGATAAAAAAAAAGTCAAAAGGTCCCTTTTCATACCCATAACATAATAATAATAATATATTAATAATAATAATATCAACTGATAGAAAGTTCAACTCCATACTACCAATACAAACCGACAAACGTATTAGATAATGCAAACGCAAAACTTTACTGGGACCGTGACATTATAACTGACAAAATTATACTAAGTAACAGACCAGACAATACCCTCACTATTAAGGCTACAAAAACCACCTATCTAATAGACATATCCATTCCTAACACAGAAAACCTACAGAAAAAACATAACGAAAAAATTCAAAAATATATTATCCCTCTCGCTGACGAAATTTAGGAAATGTGGCACCAAACCCAAGTAACAATAGTCCCAATAATAATATCATCAACCGGAATAATACCAAAGTCATTATACACACCTCACTGCAACTACTCAATATAAATAAAAACACATACATCAATCTCCAGAAATCAGTAATATTAAATACATGCTCAATAGTCAGGCGGTTTCTGAATAATAACACAATAGAACTGCAATAAACAATCAAAACGCTTGGCAATAGCCCGCATATTGATTGATCCACCAGCTTCCAAAGCTGATCTTACCCTAGGGTAATAATAATACTATTTTCAGTTTATTATTAGGTAATGATATTTCTTAGGTTAATTGTTATTATGTAATCGAATATGTTATGGGTATGAAAAGGGACCTTTTGACTTTTTTTTTTTTATCAAAATTCGAAGAATCGAATGGTTTTTGGATTTTTCGCGCATCGTTAAATGCAGAAAAATGGGAATGGTAAGTATTTAAAATATATATAAAATTACGTACCCACGTTATTTTTAATGTAGGTACCTATCTATCTATCTATCAGTAAGTATCTACTTCCTTTGTAACCTAAACTAAGGGCATTGCTATGCTCTACCTCACGCAGTATTAATTAGCTCCTACCGCATCCTGTCAAATCCTTTAGCTCTGTCTTGAAGTAACGGAACTCAGTATATGACGGTTTTCCTTGTTTTTAGGATCCGTTTAAAGGAAAAATAACAACCTTCCCGACTGTAATTCGATAAACTCTACATATTTTATCCTAACCATGTTCATCTTCTATCGCTGCAGATTTTGGAGATTGCTCAAGATTAATTCACCGTAGAGATCACTGTTGCTCATAATAATAATTATTAATTAATATGATTTTGGTTTGAGAATCTGTATCATTGAAGGTGCCTAATGTATTGAGTGTCATTCTCACCCCAAAATTTTGATTTATTCGAAACATCATTAAATAACAAGCCTGAGAAGGAAATTGGATGCCGAGAAGAATAATGTACAAGCGTGTAGCGATTATTAAGTGCCAGGTCGAAAACATTAATCAATTGTAACAATACGCGTGTTTTGATTGCAATACTATGGCTTTTGAACAGTTTCGAACCTTTCATCACCGTACATCATTATTAATTTTGAAGTGGTTGTTAGGAAATTTGTATTGAATTCATTGCCCATTATTGGATTGAACCCTGGTTTAGGTATTAATGTAACTAATACTCCTAGAAAACCACTAAAAAAAACCATACCTGTATAGTGTATACGTGAATATAAACTGATAACAATACGGATCTATAAAATGTGTACATTCCGACTCCAATATCAATCAAGCCAATCTCTAATATAAATTAATGTCGGGTTAGTGCGAACACTTATAACTCGAGATCGGCTCTACAGATTCTTTCGATGTGTAATTTATTGGATTTTTCTCCACTCCGGATAACAGAATAACTAATTAAAAAAAGAAAAAAAAATGGATAAGAAATAATAAAACATATAAGATTAGTGTTAGTATGAAACTAATTTCATGCGACGCCATCTTTGAAAAAAATCTAACAACAAAATTATTGTCTTCTGCACCCTCTCATTCTCGCATACGTAATTGCCACTCTTACAGCAGCCCATTTCACTTACTCCACCGTTTCGGGCGTTTTAGAAATTTTTCCTACAAAGTCATCCAAATTGCGCGCATATAATTATATTCTCGCGTTGATCCCGTCTGAGCTTTGAATACGAATGAAATATGGACGTTTTAGAATTAATATTTTAATGTTATTAATTATGTTATTAGTTTATTTTTGTTTCTGGAGACCCAGTGCAACGTCTGTTGGGAAAGCTTGTAGGCAACAAATATGAAACATCTACTAAAACGGATATAAATATCCTGGCGCCAAGCAGTAGCAATAGCAGTAGCTATCTATAAAAAGTTGATTGCTCTTGTTGTTCTAAAAAAAAAAAAATCCAACAGATGGCTCTATATCTCATTGACACCTACTTGTTATATACACGTATATGAGGAATGAACATCGGGCCAAAAATCGAACTATGTTAAAGAGTCATTGTTGTTGATATAATATATTCGTTAAGATCTAATGTCATAAAAAATGTACACAAGAATCTAGACATACATAGAAAGTTGTGTACATCTTCTCCTTTGTTTATATTAAAAATAGGTCTGTGGGTTTATTTTACTGGATAGAGGTTTCCGGGGACTATAAGATCAGCTATTTCACTACAACGGTCTGTCTGGTTGTATATTTCCCATGGGCATTCATCTTCATGATTCAAAGGAGTTCTGTAGCGACGAAGCAATGCTTAAATGCGGTACCATCGTAGTGTGAAGATCCAGGTGAGGGATTTTCGAAAGTTCTGTAGGCAGAAGTTCGGCAGGAGTCCGATGCAACTTCCATATGAAGATATTCCCCTCCTCTCATGAAAAAAAGTATTTCTTCAGTTCGGCTTTTGTCGGATCTGAATTCCATTCTATAGGTAATGGTCTATTTTTGCTTCCTACGGATACGGATCCAATATCAGCAGCGGTGAGTGTGTTAGTTTAGAACATTATCAATATTGTTACCGTAGTAACAAAAACAATGTCATATATTTTGAAAGACTGCCGTCTTGTCAGATGACAGACCTCTCCCTAGGAACCTAGGTGCATAAGTCATGATTTTCCTGACACACTTTGTGTATATTTGCATTTTGATTTTAGCTGAATGTGCTTTTTCTTCTTCTCTTCATAGATCCGGATCTTTTTGTGTTGTCGATTCAGCCTCTTGAGAGGTCGACTGCCAAATATCTCTCCATCGCTTTGGTGGTCTTCTCGGGGTTTTCTTCCTTCAAGGTTGCCTTGAAGGGCGACACGAAGAGTTCTGTCATCTGACATTCTATTCACATGATCGTTCCAGTATCGTCTTCGTTGTCTTCCCGTTTGACAATGTCCTCTGTCTAACCTAACCTAATTACGTATGCTGCAGATGGTGTTGTTCCTTATGCGATCATGCAGTGTTTCCGGTAAAATACATCTTAGTATCTTTTTCGGAGCTTCTAAGTCGGTTATTGTGCTGTATAAAATCTTTAAAGCATCCGGCTATGGCAACTGGAAACTATTTCGAGGCAGCAAAATGACAATGCAGTGATAAGTATAGAATTAGCCCACGTTTTAGAAGGCCGATGGAGTGATCCTAGACATATTTTTATGTTTATCAAGCAGCATGGTCTCAATGATCATAGGGACTAAAGAAGCTGACGAAAGAAACAGAAAGAGACTCAGAGATCACCACCACGGTCCAAAAACACTGCGACGAAGTAATTCATAAGTGCGTTTTCATCGCATATATAAAGTTCATGCGGATTTTCCCCTCTTCTCAAGAAAAAACGTTTTATTTTCAATACGTTCATCAGATGGTCGACAAAAATTGGACATTTGGACGGTTTTTATATCAAAATAAATTGAATTGCGCGGATCAGTTTATTGACTACGTTAGTGTATTAAAATTATTGTATTGATTCAAACAACTAGGCTACACTTGTTTGAATGACGTCTCAATAGGACGATGTTGTACATCACTCCACTCCTCCACTACCCAACCCTCTCAAGCTCTTCATTGTCACACCTCAAGGGGACTTGTGTACATATTCCCATTTTGTATCCGCAAAAATATGATTCTTTTCAATGCCCATTATTATATTCAGTGTTGAAGATGGATAAGAAATGTTTAAGAATAAAAAGGAAAAAAAAATGTAAGTATTTATTTTTGTCGCCTACATTAAAATCCACATCATAGGGAAGAACTATGTTTTCACATTTTAGTGATCTTATTATGACGTTACATTTGATATCCAGAACTAAGAATGCAGAAAAAAGTTTTGAGAGAGCGATGATTTTTTTCTCCCATCAAGGTTCCGAAATCCAAAAAATGCCTTAAAGGCTGTGTTTGGTTCCAAAATAAGAAGAAATCAATGACGTTGTGAACAGGATCCCTGCTAGATTAAAACATTGCAATTTGGAAGATCTGAAGAAATTCTGGACTTCCGATGTTTTAGTTAATAAAACATTGAATAAATTTTCCCTAATAATCGAATTTCTGGAGAGTTTAAAATCACCTATGTAATCTGGACAAGGACATTTGATTCCGGACACTTCTGGGAATTTCTGGATGTATAGCAGCTCTAGTTTTGGTAAAGATCAAGCTAGTCGAAGCTATTCTATGCCTCTAAGTTGATTGATCTCAAAGTATCGAAAATTGATATTTTTTGTTCAGCTTATATTGTCGAAAAATTCGTTGTAGTCGTTCGCAAAATTCAAATTGCCTAGGGCTCCTGGTAATCTCTCGCGGACTCCATTTAGCAGCTGACCTTCCTACTCTTGAGCGGTCTGCATGGAAGTCTTCTTGCTTGTTGTATAATCTTGGCTATACGGTCATCTTCTATTCTATTCGCATGATCCCTCCAGTGTCTTTGTCTGCTTTTGTCCCAATTTACGATGTCGTCTAAATTGCATATTTCCCTAATGCTGCTGCTTCTGTCTCTGTCTCTTATGGTTTTACCCGCAATGGAGCGAAGTATTCTTATCTGTGTTGTTCGGAGAAAAGATTTGGTTCTGGAGGTTTTGTAGAAAAAATAAAAGTAGAATAAACGAGACCGAATAAAATGTATTCTATTGTTTGTGAGAGGTTGATGAATAAAATAAAATACCTCAAAAGAGATTATCATTCTTTCGAGGAATATCACAATCTCTCTAGAGCCGCTACCGCTCGCTCATTTTTCTTCACAAGTATCTACTTTTCCTTTCAGGTACTCTTATATTATCTTCTTTCTTGGATTATTCAGACTTGTTTTCAAAAGTACTATTCTTATATTAATTTATGCCGCTATAAGACCAACGAAAATAATAGAGCTATCTCAAAAGAAAAAGCACTATCTACCTAGACTAGACTTGAACTGTGTAGGCAATGTGTATACAACGAGAGCAATTCTTCTCTAGTTAGAGCTTCTAGAATTCAACCTAGAGATTTTTGAATCAACTGATCAAGTGTACACGACTCGCATACAGTCATATCCAATATTGTGCCCTAGTGAAAGAAACACCGTGTACTGTACACTAAAGTATTGCTGGATTTAGACTTCTCTACCTAGAGCTTGAGCGGTTTCTGCTAAAGGATTACACTATTAATTAATCCATAATACACTAAGACTTATAGTTTACTAGAGGTCCGCCCCAGCTTCGCACGGGTAGATAGATACTTAAAAATGATTTAGTAAAAAGAAAAAATAACAACTAATGACTCTAACAATTCATTACTAATGTTCGATTTTTAAATGGAACAAACCACTACGGGCTTACGACCGTCTTCTACTGTTATTTCGAAGGCTGGCTTAGTGTGATCACTTTACGTTAACAACGTTCGCCATTAGGTGGTAATGTTTGTCTCCGAAACTCCTAATCATGAGAATTCTCAACATGTTCAACATGTCGAAAAATTTCATGTATGCAACAAGTAGAAATTTAATAATAAAATGAAAAATAGAGATAAAAGTTGGAAATTGTTGAGAACAAGAGAGCAACCAAATTTAAAGACTGCGAAAATGATTTAGTTTTCATACAGATCCCTAACTTTTTCAAAATATTTTATAGCATATATAAAGTTTTGATCAATGGAGCACAAATAAGTAAAAAACAGGATTAATTTCACTGTATTATCTTCATTATAATATGAATTCAATTTACACTTCAGTCTAAGTAACACGTGGCCGGCTATGCTAACACCAAAAATTAAAAAAGTGGAAATAATTGAATTATACGGTATTTCGTTCACTACAAAATAAATTTAATTAAATTTATAGCGTCAACAACACGTGGTAATTATGCTGTTAAAATGTAGCTTATATGACACGTTCGTAGATTTACCATAGCAGCGCCATCTATTGATTACTTACTCAACCCAGTCGAAAGGTATCGACATCTGTTAGAATCATTTGGAGTTAACAGATAATTGTGACTGTCAAATAATAACAGACAAATAATTAGGAATAAATTAAAATTGCGACTATAATTTGAGATTTAAACTATCCTATCTCTCAAGTTGGATCGAACTGCACATGGTGTGCGAATTTTATTATAATCGGTTAAGCGGTTTAGGAGTCCATTGAGGACAAACATTGTGACACGAGATTTATATATATTAAGATTACCCTAGCTAGATCAACTCTAGCTAAAAAATCTACGGAGTACCTATTAGTGTCTATAGACCATTAACGGCCACGTGGATTTTGACATTAGCCGGGAGGCATAAACATAAATAAAAAGTTTAAGAGTTGGTATGAGTCACGGATAGAGCGAATCTACAGATGTTACGAGTCAATTAGAGTATACGATAAATAAATAAATGTCAAAATTTGAGAAAAAAGCAATATATTATATATATTATTTACCATATTTAGGTACTTTTTATTTTGGCTAACATTTCACAAAATATCATTGCTTAACATAATAAGAAACTAAAAATTCACATAAATTTTAATTAAGATAGATAGCTGATTAATAAATTAATGAATTCTACGCAACAGCAACATTGCTTTTGTAAAACATTTAAGTATCACAAAATTAACATTTCACAAAACAGCATTGCTTAACATACTAAGAAACCAAAAATTCACATAAATTTTAATTATGATAGATAGCTGATTAATAAATTAATGAATTCTACGCAACAGCAACGTTGCTTTGCAAAACATTTAAGATATAATTAAATAATCAACAAATGGAACAATTAGACACAAAAATCAATTTTCAGATGACAAAAAAAATATGGGTTTGATAAATAAAATTATAAAAAACAATTATTGACCGAGAAGAATCATTGATAATATTAATATGGAATAAAATATTTTATTGTATAGGTAATTATTAAATATATATTAATAATTAATACGAACAATACAAAATGTCTGTATTTTAAAAGAAAAATAATATATAATAGTGTTTTATTCCTGGAAAGTATCTCAAAACTGACTAAAGTGAACCAGACAATTGATTCCGATCACTATTGATTCGGGCAGTTCGGGTCGCTATGCAAAATAATTTGTTACCCATCACTATGGTTTATGCATGTGTGGTGTGTGTGTGTCGCCATGGCCGCCATTTTGCATCCAGCCTAATGTCAGATGACGTCATCCTTTAATGGTCTATTAGTGCTTTAAAATAAAGCTGATGGAATGGCGAGTACCTACCTACTATCGTTCTAGTCCGGGTTTTCATCATAGAAAAGATTGACTAATTGGAGAAATGTTCTGAAATAGATAGATAAAAACCACACCTTTTAGTACATATGTATCAATTATATCAGATGTTGAGAACTTCCGAGACGAAGCATGGTTGATTGCCGGCAAAAATTTGAGAGTCCGAGTGAGTAACACCAGAATCCGCGAAATATGTGGTCTTTGCAGATGAGGCAGACAGCGAAGGAGGGAATGGTATAGCCATGTCCAGAAAATGGACACAACCAGATTTCCTTATATCGCTCTGCACAACCAGCCCCACGGTACTCGCCCTCGAGGAAGACCATCTAAAAGATTGCGAGACAGCTGGGATTCCACTTCACAAGAGTGGCTTCGATATAACGATAACTTTATTTTACAAAAAAAAAAACAAAACACACAAGAACAATATTTGTAAAACAAGTTTTTCAAACAATAACTAAGTAATTACACGCCCTAAACAATTACTTTTAAGATACTAATAGTTTTCTGAAAGATATTTTCTTTGTTTGACATCAAATAGGTAATAGCAAACTATTTTTCCGTAAACTTAAATACTAATAAGTTTAATTTTAAGTTTATTGAATTCTAGCTTTCCCGACAGACGTTGTCCTGTGGTCTAACTATGAATATTGAATAAGAATTTAAAAGAATGATAAAAATAACGTTTAACCAATGTCATTCTGACCGATGCATCTGTTTGTAACCACATATTTTCCATCCGAATTCTGTCAATCGCACCAACTATTAACAGTAGTTTGTGTCGCGTTTTAATCCAACTGTCGATTTGTTGAAGAGAAATTATTTCTCGAGACAGATCGGCAGTATCAAGCCAAGATACGCGAGATTTGTATGGCCAGGTCTACATTTTAAACGGTTTTTCAAACTTTGACGACAAAAAACACCAACTTAGAGGCTTCGCAGCATATATGTTCCATAGATGGATTTACTCAGAATTCGGAGGAGAATATTTAGTGTGTCTGTGTGTGAGGGTGTCTGTGTGTGTGTCCGTCCCCCCCTTATAACTTTTGATTCGCTTAATGCAGAGATCCTAAAATTTCAGAAAATATTTAATACTTTAAGCCTACCAAACTTGTATACTCAGAATTTTGAAATTTTCTTTCAGTCAGGGGTAATCAACCTTTGAATTTTTACTTAATTTTTTCGTATATCTCAAAAAATATAAAAGCTAGAACACTAAAAATGTGTATGTGTATAGAAAAATACAATATCTCAAACCAAATTTAATGAAAAAGTTCCAGGGTTTCTCAAACTTTTTTTATAAAGAAAAATATTTTTTTTTGACAAATTTAAGAGTTTCATTGCCTAAATTTCAGAATTTCATAAAAATATCGAAAAACGCCAAAACACATCAACTAGATAATTTAATTTTCTATAAAAAATAAATACATTATAACAGTACATCTCAAACTTTTCTTAACAATTTTTGTAAAAATTTAATTTATTGACGACATCGTTTCATACAATAAACATACCGACTCAGGCCATCGACAGTTGGATCTCATGTATACATGCAACTAGTTTATAAGAAAATGCGCTTCAATGTTAACGAATTAGAAAATAGCTTGAAAAAAAAACCCATCATAAATCTGCGTGCTAATATTTTGGTTGTCAGGTAAAAAAAAATGTGTTTCTATAGAATTTTTACAAATGACGTTGTTGTAAGGAAATTCGTTCCATACTCACTTTAATATTATATTTTATATTATTTTGATATCCATTTTTCTATTTTTATAAGTTATTCTGTTATCCGGAGCGGAGAAGAATAATAAATAATAATAATAAATAAATAATGCTTTATTGTTACAAAAAATGCAGTCCTGATACAATCCATTCACGAGAGTGAAAGGGCGGACTTATCCCGCAGGATCTCTTCCAGCCAACCCAAATCTAATAAACCAGAAATGATAAATATCTGTTCAGCTAATAAAAGAATTTGATTAGCTACCTCAAAGCTTCTTAAAATTTACGCGTCAACTCGACACTTTTAACATATAGCCGAATCACTCGAAAACGAGTGCAGGGCTTAAAAAAAAAATCTCGAGTTAGAGTTACAAGTGTTCGCACTTACCCGACTTTCTTTTATATTATAGGCGTATTATAACTAATATCCGGTAGACATTGTTTGTGACAAAATTTCTGTTTGCGGAGAGATTCATAAATCTCGTGTATGGAGTAATATAAAAAAAAAAAAACACAAATAAATGAATAATATCCCACAAAAAGAATTCAGTATTACAAATCTTTTTTCGTGGTACATAGGATCTCTTTTAAGAGTTTTTTTTTTATCTAAGAGATCACAACGCCATCTGACGAGAATATGTCGATGATAAGATGAGACAGACATGCTGGAACTAAAGCTTTGTTTATTTTTTCACCACCAGAGGGATCCGTGAAAATATAGTAAATTGCCACAATATTCTTTCTCAGTATTTAAATCAATTTTTGAAACTTATAGTTCCCTCTTTCCTCAGACGCGACTATGGTGCAACCTTTTTGTCATAAGTTTTTAAGTTGAATAACTTGTTGCCAAAAGTGATTTTTTTTTAGTTTTAGCGTGTAAAGTTTTGCTGCAGCTAAACAGTAAGTTTTAATTTAACTAAACTACACTAGTAAGACAATCATTACCTCTGATCTAAAACTCATAAGAGAGTTTTCCTTTTTCAAAACTCAGACACTAGTCTTGTAACCTTTTTGCTTAAGAAATTTTATGATTTCAGTCCTGGTCTCCTTTAATGTTGTTTCAGACGTAGCTTGCCGATTGTTTTGAACCTTAACTGAATGTATCTTGACTCTGTGGTTTTTGTGTGTTGACATTGTTTTATTTTTTATTTTTATTTTGTTATTATCTTTGTTGTTTGACGTCCCTGTTGTCCTTCTGCCATTGACTGGCTCAGTGATGTTGTTTCGATTCGATATTTCTTCTGTAAATGTTGTATTGTTTTATATCTTGACTGTTTTCAAATTTCAAACCCATTATTTTTCCAAAATTTCTATTATACAACTAAAACATTGTTGTCTTCGATTTTCTACTGTATTTGTCTTGACTATTTTTGAAACTACAATTTCATTTAATTCTCTAAGATTTATATATTTTTTTAAAAAACCGTTATTGGTGTAATATTATTTTTTTTTTCTTTTCTGATTTTGTACGACATTATGTAATGTATAACATGTAAAAGGCCTAGGCCGTGTATATCATAAATAAATAAATAAAAATAAATAAATCTCTTATATCTGATTCTGTTGCTGGAGCATCAACACCTCACTGAGTACTCTAAAAGTATGACCACAACTTGTGGCCATAATTTCATACACAGACGAAAATGGTTGAAAAGATTATCATGTTGATTTTCATACAACAAAATATCAATTCTACGATATATATCTATATACAAAAAATAAACCTTTAAAACAAAGTGATCATACAAAAAAGTTCTTTTTTCTTCTTTCTGTAGGGCTCACGTATGACGGTGCTCCGTATTATGTCTCTAAATGTCTTGCCCAGAACAGCACGCAAGCCTCCTTGTTTCTCTGGAATAAAATAAGTAAAAAATTAAGGCCCAACGCATCAATCAGTAGATAGATAAATATATCTTACAGAAAAGCCCTTCTTTGAGATATTTGCCGCATCAATGTGTAGATATCGCTTATGTTTAGAATATCCGACGCCATTTTTAACATGCGGTACCTTCTGTTGGATAACGATTTATATCTAGGATTGCTGTCAAAATAGCATTCAGTGACGTTTATAAACTCCCGTAACGCCGTGAATGTGAACAACTTTTGACTTGTTTTTCCATAAACCAAAATGATAATTATACACATCATCATTAAAAATAACGAGAAAATAAACATTTTATAATGAATAATCATTTTGAAGCTTCGAACAAATGATATCATTTTTCTTCAACTTCGATCGACAAAAGATACCAATTTGCCGGTTTTCAAACAAACAACCTGGAATGAAAAATCTAAATTGTGATCGAAATATTGTTATATTCTCAAACTTTTGGTTAAATCATTGTAAAATTTCAAGTTTTAGTAAAAATATTGCAATATTATAATATGCGAAACAAAAAACAACATTCGAATCTAACCTAAATATTTGGTTCAATACGCATTAATTGTCAAAACAAGACTTCATCTGACATCAAATCTGGCGCGAAAAAGCAAATCCATAGATATTTCTATGGAATCCATAGAAATCAATAGATTTCAGCAGAGCAGCATTGTTATCTTCTAGATATCCATTATTTGGATAGTTTTCAATTGATGTGTCCGTCAGATTCTCTCCATCACTTTATCCACCACATAACTTTATCTTATAGATGGCTACCAAGAACATTTATCAACATATTGATGCGTTGGGCCTTAGTAAAGAACAAGTCGAATATTTGAGATTTAAGGGGACTAAAGGGGGACTTTAAGAGTGAAAAAGTTTGGAGATGCAGTCAGGCAAATTCTTTATATTTTTAAATTTAAGAACCATCTAGTCCTTTGTTATTCCGATTATAATTATTTACGGCTTGGGTGGAGTATTATAATATAAACATGATTGTTTTAACGCTATAATGCCCCTTAAAAATAAAATAAAAATGTTCGAACTTGACCGTTTCGTGGATAACCCTGCTGGCCGTTATTGAAAACATCTGAGGATGTGAATAGTTTTAGTAGGAAAACTTCGTATAATAGAGTTTCATTAAAAAAATATAATCTGGCTTCTAATAGACTTTTTCATATTATTACCTACTTTAACTTTTCAAATGATATGCTCATTAAAAAGTTTTTTTTTTACAAAAGTCATTAGAATTTTCTGAATAATAATTGCAATAATCTTTGCTTCGGAAAACCTCAACAAGCATTCCAAAAGTTTGAAACAATTCGAATCGTAAAGTTCAGAAAAGCGATTTTATTTGAAATTCTTTTATTGATATTAAAATTAACCTTCAGTTCGAGATAACTTAATAATTGTTGACGGTTTTCGAACGTGGCAGCCATTTTATTACATCTGATTAAGGCCTTTGATAAGGTTTTAAAAGATTTTTTTGAATGAATACTGGCAATGAACGTACCTACGAGTATATTCCGTATTATAGATTTCCAAAAGAGATAGCTGGATCGATCGCTCACAACCTTATCAAAGGGAGTTGTTATTCGAACATAAATCAATAGCATACTTTGTTGACTTTGCGAACCGCGATTCTTTTTTTTTTCAAACAATTTCAATTTTACCGCGCCAATTAATGCATCTTAACATCTTTTCAAAAGTTCAACACAGCATTATTATTATTATACATACCTACTACTTTTATTTTGACCGCATTCGCGTGAAGTTAACACAAAATGTGGGCTGTTAGCATAAAAAACACTGATCCTTCATTCTCGCCAGAAAGTTTTATAGCTGTAGTTATCGCGTCGAATATTTATGTATGTCAAATAAATAATTGTAGAGGCACACGCCATAGTATCCGCTAGTGAAAAATAATGTTGAATCAAGGTGACAACGATTTATGAAATGATAAAACTCAGTAGGTATATCCGAACAAAGGCCACTAGAACAACGCCACCGCAGACCGGGAAACTCAATTAAGTATATTTTTTTTCATTTCGGATTTTTTCTATAGGTACCTTAACAGAGCTCAAGTGAATACAATGGCTATTCATAATACAACAACATAACGTATGCAAATAATGTTTTTAGAACTTGAAATCGTACAGGAAATGCGGTGAATCTGGATTTTAAATTTCATGCATATGTTGTGCTTAATAATGTTAATATGTAAATTTTATAATTTCATGCTGTTTCGGGTCCCGCGTGTGAATACTAAACTCATTTGAAGCTTGAAATAAAACTATTGTTAAATTTCAACAAATGTTTGCACTTTTTATATATCATAAAGACGTGATTGTACTTTAAAAGTTTGTCTCATTATATTCTGACGAAGTCCTAATAATGTTTTTTTTTCATTTTGACACATTGGTATTAGATCGGCCCTTACTGCGCCCCCTTATATTATACTCCCGCATATAAGAGTTTTGTTTTCCTGTATATTTGCTGTGATTTTTTTCCCGGCACTTGTATCTTCCAGCGGCTTTGGTATAACTGAGGTAGTAGAATAAGATAATTAGAATAGTGAAGAAGATAATTCTTTAGCAATGCTACATCTCGACAACAATGTGTGTTCCTATACATAGACAAGGCACAAAACTAACATGACAACACCACAATGGATATCCAAACTTCCTTTACTCCCTACTTAGTGGCATAGGGAGGCAACACGACTTCTCCATTGCACTCAATCTTGCGTAATGTTTATAACCTCATCCCACGCCATGTACAAATCTCTCAGCTCTGCTTCGAAAAAGCGGAACATGTCATGAGAGAGTCTTTCTCGTTTTCGGAACCCTGCTAGGAGGAAGAACAGCGCTCTTCCAGCCAACTGCCAATCGGCATCCTTAACACATGTCCCAGCCAAGTTCATATCCTCTCCATAATCGTGAAAGTGTGCTGGCGTATAGCATCGTCCGTGAAGTGGTGTTACCATCTTATACCCGAAATTCTCCTGAGGCACATGGTTTCCAAAGCAGAGACTTTATGTGCCTGGGCGTTGGTCAGGTGCCAGGACTCACACCCATACGGGAGAATGGGCAACACACAAACAGTTTACATTTCGTCTCGACACTTTATGGATAAAAAAATGGTGAAAAAAACTTTAATGAATTGCCGATTGATATTAAAGAAATTCTTGATTTGAGTTTGATTGAATTGTATTATTTAACTTTCATTATGTTTCTGAATGCGGAATCATTTTTTATCAAACGTAGTGCTATTTCAAATTGTATTTTTTTTTCGATGTTAACATCGTTTGAAATTATTAAGTGCCCAAAATATTCAGCTAAATTTAAAATTAACAACAAAAAATAACTATCGCATCAAAAGGTTGGAATTTATTTATTGTAAAGACACCAACAGAGCATTGAACACATATACAATGATAAACATAATATTATTAAACACATGCACCCCCCAATGCTCCAATAACAGGCGTCTGTAACATAATTAACGTAATCATGCGAATATATTATCTCTCAAAAGTCATATGGAATATAGGTACGTATCATTTAAGTAAGCTTATATACTATATTAGGACAATTGTTAAGTATGACAATTCGAACAAAAAAAACAAAACAAAAAAAAGTAAACACGAAAAGAAAAGAATGTTATATTGAGTGGACTGGGCGCATCAATGCGAAGTGCGCGCGAATCCAGGAAAACAATTAAATAAAAATAAATATAAATAATAGTAGGCATGCATGCATGGTATTAATATACTTTTACATAATATACCATAAGATAGTCAATTCGATGTTTTTTTTTTATGAAAAGAGCAGCTTAATCGGGGAAAATTACATCGAAAATAATGACGTTTTGTATCGAGAATAGTTGAGTGAATTCATAATAATGCGATTGAAAAAAATGTTAGTTGGTATACTTTTATTGAAATTCAGTTCGTTCGTTCACATAAAATCATTGAATTGGAATAAAGCTGTATACAACTGATTAATCAAATATAATGTTCTGAAAATAAACAGCGAAAATTTAAAGGAAAAAAACTCATAATATAAAAATAATCAAAGTTGAAATAAATTAAGGTATATCAATTCCCAGAGAACCGTTTAAATTGGATCGGAAAAAATGTAATAATGCAGTTTTATAGTTTTTTATTACATTGTTTTCTTGTTTCTATTTTGTATGGTTGTTGCAGCAAAAAATGTTTTTCTTTTCGTGCAAAGGTAGAGTTCGGATAATGTTGGTTTATCTTTGTTTTCGTGTGTATTTGGAAAAAAAAGAAAAACAGCGTTAGAAACTTATTTGGAAATCCCAGGCGTGTACACATACCTTCATTTCTACATATTATTATGTTGTAGTTTTCATGTACATTTTTGTTTTTCATTTGAGAAATAAACGCCTGTACTGCCTTTTGCAAACTATCTACCTAGTTTCTGAAATCTATATTGTTGGTATAAGCTTATGAACACAACTCACAAACCTTGCTTTGAATATGTTCTATCTAACATTTTTAGAACGGTGGTTAGTACCTTTTTGAAAGTACCTAACGTAACGTCTTTTTATTTATTTATTCATAATCATACACGGCCATAGGCCATTAAAATATACTTAATAACAAAACATGTAAAATTCACATTATCTATGTAGTGTCAAATGTCTAGGTACGGAAGAAACACAACGAGGCAAGCCGACATACCATCGCATCACTCACACATACCACTGTACTTACGGTAAGTAGGCTGGGTACTGGGTAGGCACCCGCACAATAATAATTATTATTTGTGCGTAGTTCTTAGTGTCATCGAGGAAATGGTGAATTAATCTACATAATAATTCAGTAATGTATGTATATTTATTTATTTATTTATTTGTTTCACTCCAACTGTATGTAAGAGCATCACGCTAAAACCGTAGGTTCTGCGTTGAATATTTTTCTTCGCAGTTTTTCGCAAATACAATTGTGGTAATCTGAGATACAAATATTTACATTTCATTAAATATATTTTAAATTATTTACAAATTTCTAAAAATTTAAAATCTTCATACAAAAATGAGAAAGTCATGTTTTAAAAGTAAAATTATACGTCTAAATTTTGTGTAGAACTGTAGCATTACGGTATGAAAATGTACAAAATCGATCGAAGTTTGATTTGAAATACAAAAAATATAAGTAGAAGTCTTTTAATTCTTATTTTATAAAGATTTTCACCGAAACTTCTTATAAAATATGTACGCCATGACAGATGACTAAAGCCGGTAAAGCAGCGTTCGCTTGCACCCTCTCTCTCCTAAGGTACCTCATTAAATTTATCACTACAGTCATAAGTAGGTCAACTATACATAATATAATACTAGGTAGGTAGGTACCTATATCTACACACAGTATGAAGGTTTTCATTACGAACAACTACACGTATTATAATACTAGGTAGGTAGGTACCTATGTATAACTACATTCTTCTTTTAATTTTTTCGCGTATTCAACAGTGAGTATTAATTTTTCCTCATCTTCTATTTTTTTATAAATATTGAAAGTGACATTAGTTTTTCAAATTTTTCGCATATTTAGCAGTCTTATTTTTTCCTTTTTTGAAACATTAGCTGGGTACACATTCTAAATCTTGGCGTGAAAAATTTTGAAAATGATAGATTATCAGCTATAACATTTGACCGATAATCGCTCATTTTTAAAATCTTAGCGAAATTTTTTTTTGAAAATGAGCGATTATCGGTCAAATCTTAAAGATAAATCGTTACGTGTGTACTCAGTTATTAAGATAAAATATATACTCCTGCCGTCGTAGACAAATTCAAATTGGCGTTCGACTACAAACAAAGATATCGCTAATGTATAGTGCGAAAAAATTAACTGTCCACTGTAACATATAAACATTTATTCAAACCAAACAATGATCCTTATAATATAAAATATAAAAAGTGGACAGTTAATTTTCTTCCTCTACATTGTCGAAGTCGTTTGTAGTCGATTGCCAAATGCATTTTGTCTAGGCCTACTGGTCCTGAGAAGGGGAAAGCTGCATACAAAACCTGTTCAATAACCTACGGCTCAAGTCTGACTAGCCAAATCAACAACGTAAAGCAAGACGGGTATCAGCTAGTTAATTATAAAGTAGGTTCTTATTTTTTTTCGGTCATATACATTGCGCAAGATCGATAGCAATGGAGAGCTCTTGTTGCCTCCCTATGCCCCTGAGTGGGATGTAAGTAAAGGGATATTGTATTGTATATTATGTATGCCATGGTGTGTTGGCATCAACTCTACAGAGATAATCAATCAAAATAGCAAGATTAAGAAGCTCTCACCAGACGCTTAACCCTCACACATCCCGAAGGTCGTAGAATTTCGAGAAGTCCCAAGCTACGGTGGATGGATGGTGCTAACACGGATGCAGGTGTCATTGGATTGAGCACTGGGACGACGGCGCGGCCTCAGGACGGAGTGGAGGAAGTCTTTTGACTCCGCCAGGGTCCACCCAGGACTGACGTTCCTATTGATGATGGCATCACTTCAACGACTTGCAACGGTAATAGCAGACGTTTGTCAAACCCAAAAGCTAGTAAAAAAGAACGAACACCCATTGAAACAAATTCAATGGTTTTACCCAGAAAATTATAGGTATAAAGCATCTTCTTCCATCTATTTTATATCTGACCTAACCTGAATACGGAGTCGGTGGGTCCAATTCACGTCTTTCTTATTGACCATGACTATGTTCCTTTCAGTCTAATTGCCTCAGTATTTTTTCAGTATTAAGTAAATAGTTAAGTGTTCTTGAATTATTTTTCAATCACCATAATTACGGTCTTTGTCCACTTATCAACAAAGCTTAAATAGTGTATCAAATATAACATATTTTTGAATGAGTAATTTCAAAGATTATTGAGAAAATATTGTAGATATGTATGTAATGTTTCTATTATCCTGATTAAACTGTTCCGTATAAAGCGTACAATTTGTTTTATTCAAATCAGTTCTCATTAGAGAAGAGGCAGGAAGATATTCGAGCAAAAGTCTTGAACAATACTAAAATGAATTAGAAAGATATGTTATGTGTGGGGAAGAGGGGGGACATGAAGATGGAACGAGAGGGAGGAATTCTGTTGTGTAGTTGCTTCATTAATAATGATGAGTACACGTATGGTAGAGAGAATATTCTAGGAGAGAATAAAAGCTTCAGTAATTGTGTATTAGAGTCTAGTATGTATCTACCCTCCCTCATAGAGCGCGCCAGAGGTAAAATAGTAATGTATTGCACTGAACTATTAACTTTTTGTGTCGGAGGAAAATCACAAGGGACAAAATAACACCAGACAGAATTCTACTGGGACTAAATCAAATGCGCTGTTGTAAATTTGTGTCTTAATAAATGATTAACAGTTTTATGTTAATGCACAATGCAATTCTGATGAAGTGAAACTTGGACATGGACGAAAATTCTGGAAGTTGGTATAAATTCTATAGAAATGAGATCTCTACTGATTGATAAGGTGAGGAATGGTGATATCAGAAAGGATTGTGGAGTGAATGTTAGAGTAGTGACTAGAATGAAAGTGAATAAATTGAGGTAGCCCGGGAATGTTGAGAGTATGAATGAAGAAAGAACGACAACATAGATCTATATACCTAAATCACGAAAAAATAGGTGGACGTGGCCGATCTAGATTGACATGGGCCGATCATATCGATGCCGTCTTAAAGGAGGGCTGAGTCAGGATTAAAAGGAATAGGAGACAAAATGTCTCAAACTGTGGGTTAATCAGTGAGTTTCTCTGTTCAGATAAATAACGTGTTTGAGTTGTCGAACCGTTGATTAGGAATTAGAAAAGATTCAGCACATAGCACTATGCTTATTGGTGTTTTACTTAGCGGTCTTAAAAGCTGGTTATCAGCTAAGACACGCTGTCAAGATGGAACAACAAGCATTATGAAGACCGAGAGCAAAATCAGGATATATAAAACCTGTGTAAGACCTATTTCGACTTACGCCATAGAAACCAGAGGAGATACCGTCAAGACTAAAAATATTTTCATTGAGCGACAGAAATGAGAACACTGTGCTCTAGCTATAGTATAGTCAACGTAACTCTCATGGTCAGAGTCCGCAGCGAGCAAATTAAGTAACAATGTAACATCAATGGCATTGTCCGATGGGTATTTTGGAGGGATTATAATATTATCTTGTCATTGAGGTCCCAAGAGGCGGTAACTGTCTAGAAAAAAGAGGTCATTGTCTGTAACAAAAGGAATAAGAAAGAAGAGTTGTACAATACAGTTCCTGGCACTCTTTAAATCATTATGCTGTTATTAAATCTGTTTCCCTTTTTCTTCTCTTTAATGTGTCCTTTTGAGCACCTTCCGATTTGAGTGAGGATCGAACTAGGAATTTATTGTCCACAACTTTGAAGCACAAAAAGCAAGTGATAGTTATGAGTAGAGATGGGCATTATAACGACAGCTGATAAAAATAATAGCTAAATAAAAATAACGCATATAATGTTATTAATATTTAGCGATATTTATAAATAATAGTTGAATAAAAATAATAGTCAGGGAAATAATAGCCTACCCTTATTATGTATATGTCAGGTAATATTAGCCGAAAGAAATTACCAAATTTTGGAAACGACCTTTTTTTTAGGAAAAGTTATGTTTCAAGATACCAAATGTTTAAAATAGCTTTCAGCTTTTAATATTAACGTTATTTTCAATTAACGAAATGGCTATAACGTTTTTGAATTTAAGCCATTGGTCCCATGTCTAGTTATGAGTATGACATACCTACCTACAATGTGTTTTTCGTAACAAGTGACTGTTTAATGGCCCATAACATAATTATTGTAGGTATTATAGATATTTCTCGATACTAACATACTCACTATTATACTCAATACTATGTAGGTAGGTACTTATTATGAACATAAAAATTATGTTTGTAAAATATAATAGGTATATACTTTTCCATAATCCTTTTAGTGGAAACGAGGGATCATACACGTCACAGTGTGACACAATGAATTTAATTTCGATTCGACGCAAACTATGGCTGTAGGTACCTTTCTAAAGTTCAAGTCTACACAAATATGGTGGGAATTGATTGTAACAAAATCTGATTTATTCAGATTTCCTGTATTAGTTCACTGTTGTATCACTGGGGCCCTAGTTTTATTATAGCTTGCTTTGTTATAACATTCTCTCGTTGCCAGGGTGGTTGCCAGTCACTAATGGCTGTATATAGGTAGGTACCTAAAGTTCTTGTCTACACAAAATTGACAACTAACCAATACGGTACATCTATGGTACATGTGTATTTAAAAATAAAAGAACTCTCGCAGCACTGCGTAGATGTGCGTGTGTGATTGCTTCTGGTAGGCGCTGTTAGTCGATCAGTCAGTCAGTGGTATGGGCAGTTTTGATAAAATAATGTTTCAAAAAGAATGATTTTTTGTTTTAGTAGGAGCGGAAAAGAGATAAAACATTATCTAATATTCTTTCTCTTTCGCACAATGAGGGTAATGGAGTGTGGCCTGCACCGCGGTTTAATGTTATGAAGCGAATCGGAAACTTTTTCAAAAAATAAATCTTTGTCCAAGAGCTCAAAAATATTTTCTATTGATAAACTTTGTTCCCGTTATTA
Organism: Mystacides longicornis; assembly: GCA_963576905.1. Taxonomy (NCBI): domain Eukaryota; kingdom Metazoa; phylum Arthropoda; class Insecta; order Trichoptera; family Leptoceridae; genus Mystacides; species Mystacides longicornis. The sequence goes on along the minus strand of OY756421.1, from coordinate 5,446,801 downwards.
TCCCCTTTCCGGCTTTTTTGAACGAAAACCGGACACCTATTTGCCGGATAACTTATCCACGCGGTTTCATCGTTATTCCTATTATTATTTTCTGTGAAGGAAGATCTTTTCTTTTAGAAAATCTTTTCGGAAAAAATACGCCATTTTCTGTTCTATCAGCGGAATAGAATATTAATAGTAAAAATACCCTTAGTTGGAGGAGAAGTTTGTATGTCATATTTTTCAACATTCATATTGCTAAAATTATGACAGTCTACTGGTAGATTCGAATGTTTGATTGGAAAATCCAAATAAATAATTCTGACGTAAGGCTGAAAGCCTTACATTAACTACGTTCTACGAGTATTCTGTCAACCAAAGCCTCTCCGAACATATTCTGTATCCTGGGCTAGATCCAGGAAGTCATTCCAATCCAAGCCGGTACTCCGAATGTCATCCTCGTAGGTTTTTTTGACGGTGAGTCTTGGTCTGCCATTATGCAGTGCGAGTTGTCAACTAACCAGTGCTGTTAGCACTTTGTGTTAGAATTAAAGCAGTTGAAAGGCTTTCGAAAGCTGCCAAACTACTCTTCGGTGACAGTTGACGGTGGGTAGACCCAGAAGAAGGAGAATGTTTGCATTAAGTAAGTAGTTGCTTTTATTGTATGTTACAATTCTGAAAAACGGCTCAAGAATCTTTATATTAATACGCGAAGGAAAAACTTTGTGACCATTTTTACGAAATTTGCGCGGAGTATGAAATTTCGCACAATTATAGTTTATATAATTAATTTATTTTTTTTCGCTGTTTTTCCTCCTATCAGGGTCCCGGAGACGAGGAAGACCCTCTCATACTGTGTTCCGCTCCTTCGAGGCAGAGCTGAGGAATCTGGACATGGTGTGGGAGGAGGTCATTACCGTTGCGCAGGATCGAGCGCAATGGAGAGCTCTTGTTGCCTCCCTATGCCCCTAAGTGGGGTCTAAAGGGAGTTTGGATTGATTGGATAGTTTATATAGAGAAGAAGTGGCGAATGCAAATTTTTTATAATCTATAATAATAAAGGAAAGTGCCTGACTGACTGATTGACTGACTGATTGACTGACTGACTCATCAACGCACAGCCCAAACGGCTAATCGTAGAGAAGTGAAATTTGGAAATCAGGTAGGTCTCAATACAAAACCTTCCACTAAGAAAGGATTTTTGGAAATTCCACCCCTAAGGGGGTGAAAAATAGGGTTGAATGTTTTTCAAAGTATGCGAATATCTCGGAAACTAGACATGGTACGAACTTGAGATTTGGCATATGAATTCTTCTATAGAAATGAGTGTTAGCGTATTCGGCAATTTTTCCAAAATTTAACTAAAAGGGACGAAAAAGGGCACATATAAAAAGGGATGATTTTTAAGTGGCTCCTAAAAAGTTTAAAACTGATTTTATCGAAATTTCAAAAAAATGATTTCTTCAGAAAGAGTCAAATTATACTATTTCGTTTTCAAAAGATATCAGTAATTAGAGGGGAGGGGGTGAGGGGCACTTTTCCAACGTGTATGTGTGTGTATCCGTCCCCTCTTTATAACTTTTGATTCGCTTGATACACAGATCCTAAAATTTCAGAAAATATTGAATACTTTAAGCATACAAAATTTGTATACTCAGAATGTTGAATTTTTTTTTCAGTCAGGGGTAATCAACCTTTGAATTTTTATTTATTTTTTTCATATATCTCAAAAACCATAAAATCTAGAACCCTAAAAATATGTATGTATATAGAAAAATACAATATCAAAAATATAGTTTAATGAAAAAGTTCCAGCATTTCTCAAACTTTTTTTATAAAGAAAAATATTTTTTTTATGACAAATTTACGAGTTTCAGTGCATATTTCAGAATTTTATAAAAATATCGATAAACGACGAAACCCTCCAACTAGATAATTGATTTTTCTATAAAAAATATATACATCATAGCAGTACATCTCGAACTTTTCTTAACAACTTTTGTAAAAATTTAATTTATTGACGACATCTATAATAATAAAGGAAAGTGCCTGACTGACTCATCAACGCACAGCCCAAACGGCTAATCGTAGAGAAGTGAAATTTGGAAATCAGGTAGGTCTCAATACAAAACCTTCCACTAAGAAAGGATTTTTGGAAATTCCACCCCTAAGGGGGTGAAAAATAGGGTTGAATGTTTTTCAAAGTATGCGAATATCTCGGAAACTAGACATGGTACGAACTTGAGATTTGGCATATGAATTCTTCTATAGAAATGAGTGTTAGCATATTCGGCAATTTTTCCAAAATTTAACTAAAAGGGACGAAAAAGGGCACATATAAAAAGGGATGATTTTTAAGTGCCTCCTAAAAAGTTTAAAACTGGTTTTATCGAAATTTCAAAAAAATGATTTCTTCAGAAAGAGTCAAATTATATTATTCTGTTTTCAAAAGATAACATTAATTAGGTAGGAAGGGGTTGGGGGTGGTTTTTATTGAATAACCATATCTCTTAGATAACTGAAGTTAGAAAGCTCTAAATTAATATATAGATTCTAATTTTAATATAAAAATAAAATTCGTGTTTCAACAAATAAATATTATTTTTTAAGGAAGATAAGCCATGATAAAGATTTGCATCAAACATTTATTGTAACAAGGTCACACCCCGTGAGCAGTGCCGTTTGAATAATATAGGTAGGTACCTACATAAACTATGTCGCGTCCGCCTCGCGAGAATGACTGAGGTTATGAACTAGGTAGGTAGGTACCTACCCAACATTTTTTAGTGTAGTGGAGTACCTACGCCTTTGATTGGATTATTAAATTCTATATGTAAATTCTATTTGTATATGAAACACATTTTCATCAACGCACAGCCCAAACGGCTAATCGTAGAGAAGTGAAATTTGGAAATCAGGTAGGTTTTAATACAAAACTTTCCACTAAGAAAGGATTTTTGGAAATTCCACCCCTAAGGGGGTGAAAATAGGGTTGAATGTTTTTCAAAGTATGCGAATATCTCGGAAACTAGACATGGTACGAACTTGAGATTTGGTATATGAATTCTCCTATAGAAATGAGTAGTAGTTTTCTTGGACAGTTTTACCAAATTTTTACTAAAAGGGACGAAAAAGGGCACATATAAAAAGGGATGATTTTTAAGTGGCTCCTAAAAAGTTTAAAACTGGTTTTATCGACATTTCCAAAAAAAGATTTCTACAAAAAGAGTCAAATTATACTATTTTACTTTCAAAAGATATCATTAATTAGAGGGGAGGGGGTGAGGGGCACTTTTCCAACGTGTTTGTGTGTGTGTCCGTCCCCTCTTTATAACTTTTGATTCGTTTGATGCACACATCTTAAAACTTCAAAAAATATTGAATACTTTAAGCCTACAAAATTTGTGTACTCAGAATTTTGAATTTTTTTTTCAGTCAGGGGTAATCAACCTTTGAATTTTTATTTAATTTTTTCATATATCTCGAAAACCATAAAATCTAGAACCCTAAAAATGAGTATGTATATAGAAAAATACAATATCTAAAATATAATTCAATGAAAAAGTTCCAGGATTTCTCAAACTTTTTTTTATAAAGAAAAATATTTTTTTTATGACAAATTTACGAGTTTCAGTGCATATATTTCAGAATTTTATAAAAATATCGATAAACGCCGAAACCCTCCAACTAGATAATTGATTTTTCTATAAAAAATATTTACATCATAGCAGTACATCTCAAACTTTTCTTAACAATTTTTGTAAAAATTTAATTTATTGACGACATCGTTTCATACAATAAACATACCGACTCAGGCCATCGACAGTTGGATCTCATTTTTACATGTAACTTTTTTTATAAAGTAAAACATTTTTTATGACAAATTTACGAGTTTCGGTGCCTATACCTATTTCAGAATTTTATAAAAATATCGAAAAAAGCCGAAACGTTTAAAACTGGTTTTATCGAAATTTCAACTGCAGATAGAGTCAAATTTTATTATTCCGATTTTAAAGTAAAAAATATTTAGGGTGCTTGGTAGTTTTTTTCGAAAAACCATATCTCTTAGATAAATTAAGTGAGAAAGCTGTAATATATAGATTCTTACTTTAAAATAAAAATCGACCGGTTTCATTGTTTTGTCAAAGATTTATTTTAAGCAGTGATATGGTATGATAAAGATTTTTGCAACAAACAAAATAATACTATGGAGATCCTAACCTTGAAACGCGGCACGATGAAGTTAATACACGTGCGGCTAGGTATATACATACTGCATGTATCTTATCGTAATGCCCAGAACAGTGGTTTCCAAAATTAAAGATTTTCCAATTTCCTATCAGGTGAACTCTTCTGGCAGCTAATCTACTCGGCAATTTTTTATTGATCACACAACCCTTAGTAGGGGAGAGTGGGGATGTATGGGACAAATTTATTAAAAATTGAATTTTGGAAAAATAAAAAGCAATTTATTTAAAAAAAAATACTAGGTTGCTGAATGTATGCTATTAGCTATGACATATACTTAAAATTATACGGTTGAGCATATTTAATGAGTTATTCAAAATATTATAAAACCCTGATTTTGTCCCATTCCTCCACACAGTGTGGAGGGATGGGACACCTATATGGGAGGAATGGGACATGCAAATAAAATTGTAACTTATTTCGCTAAAACGATCAAATTTTATTTCGAATGCATAAACTTCTTGCATTCTTTTGCACTGCCATGTTTTTGAGGTGGTGGCAATACCAGTATGTACTTCATTATTTTGTAATTGAACAGCCTGGCGAATTTTTGTATAATCATTCCTTATTCAATTTATATTTTTTTATCCTTAATCTCGGCATCTACAAAAAATACATTACATTTGATAAAAAATAACTAATTGTGGAAAAATATTCACATACAGGAGGTATGGGGTATGTCCGATACCTCACTCAATGAACTGTCCCAAACCTCCACCATGAACAATAAAATGGTAAATGACATAATTTAAAACAATAAGTTTTAAGTTATGTTAAAACAATGCGTTAATATGACGAATAATTATCGCAGGTTTGGGAATAAAACATAGAAATAATCTTACCTTTGGTTTACTTTCCCCCAAAAGGATGGGTTGTAATAGGTATAATATTACTTTTTATGTCGAAAAATGATAATCAAGAATTATTTTTTCCACACGCACAAAACACCAACCGTCAATGATTTTTTACTAAACGTACCCCTATATACATCTTTTGACAAGTATATGAATATATAACTGCGCCAAATATGAATAATACGAGTACTGTCCCATACCTCCTGCATCCCATATCTCCACACTCTCCCCTACTAAATTATTCGTCACTCGATTAAAACACTCAACCAACGTAAACTACGCTACTGTGAACTAGGCTTAAGTACCTTACTGTATTAATTGATCACCAGTATTTCTTTATCCTCATGTACCTACATACGTACCTCGGTGTTATTTTTATAGCAATAGGAGCACGCCTCATGGCCTTGAAAGCCAACAAGGACACTGTTCTGTTGTGTAATCGGGAGTTGGCTGGGTAGGTAGGTACCTACCTACTTATGACGTCATTAAATTATTTTTATGAATAGGTACGACTTTTTCCCAAACTGTAGGTAATTTACAGGAGGCTGTTATTGGTGTGCTATAAGTTTGCCTATATTGATGGTACCTACATTGAATAAAAAAAGAATAAAATATGCACATGATTTTCCAAAAAGGCCCCACTCTTCCTTGGTGATGTTTCGTGATTGTTTTCTTTTAACGAACTCCACCGTTTACGCCGTTTTAGAAATTTTCATACAAAATGAAGCGAATTCTCGGGCACGTTCAAATGTTAACTCGCAGTACTGTAGTAATATTTCATAGGCGAGGTATATTTTCTCGCCTATTTGTTCCCACCTGGGATACGAATAAAATAAAATATGGATGTTGTTTCCGAAATATTTTAATGATGGTTTTAATTTATTAGTTTAAATAAGACGAATTAATAATGTATTTTTAGCAGGGAGCACAGTGCACATTATGCATGTGAATGTAGGTGTCAGCGTTCCCCCAGTTTAGGAAGAGAAACCAAAAAGCACGTGAGCGAAGCCACGGGTAACTAGCTAGTTATGTATAAAATAAAAAAAAACATTACGAACACTCCGATGTATTTGACATTGCCTCAGACGCATATATTCTTTTGTTTATCTGTGATCAAATTGAGAATAGATAAATATTGTTTGTCTTTAATAATAAATGAAAAAAACTTTGTACATACCAACTTATCAACATTTCGAATTTGACGTATCAATGTCAATGTTTTTGTAAGAAAAATAATTGTGAAATAGCGCTCGCTCAGTCTTTGACAATGGAAGCTCAATAATGTTCAAAATTATAATTTAAATTAGTAATGGTCGAATTTCGAGCACTGGTCGACCACTAGTCTACAAAAATGTAGAATCCATCCTACTTACAATAAATCACAATATTTGTGTGCTCTCACCTCGGTAAGTGAGCTGAGGAGGGCCGCGAGGTGTCAGAATGTTTTTAAGGATGTTTAGAGAGAAGAATAATGCGAGGGTCGTGACAGGAAAGTTTTACCTTCATTTATTTATTCTTCTCGTGAGCTCGCTGTCTGCACCGCACAATAATAATAGAATAGATACAAACCTTCGATACACTCACCCACGTCTTGTGGCAACCACCAATACAATGAAGCACTGCTACTTACGGTCGCATTTTTTAAAATCATACCTTTTAATCCAATACTTAGAAAATAATTTTAATGTAGTTTTAGCAAGATATAGCGCGTTGGAGGTTCTTGTTGCCTCCCTATCCCCCCAAATGCTTGCGCCACAAAGGGATTATCTAGAACAATCAATCAAACCTCAATTTACCTACTCTCTTCAGCTAGTGTCAGAAAATGTGAGCCAAATTGCCAGCCTGACCACACTTTATTCTGAGTAGGTATAAATCGATATGCGGGCAAGGCCGGATCCAGGGTGGGGGTCAGGGGGGTTATGACCCCCCCTGGATCATGGAAATGACTTTTTTTTTTTAGGAAAAGTGTAGTTTCCAGATACCAAATTTTGGAAATGACCTTTTTTTTTACTATGTCGTGACCCCCCTTCTGGCGCCAATGCTGGATCCGCACTTGTATGCAGGATGATTCCAACAATAAAAATAGCTAAAAATGTTTGAAGTGAATTATGGAATCACTCTGTATAATACAAGCTTAGGTACACGTGTGTGTTAAGAACAGCCATCGATCGGCTTTTACGTGAAAAAACTTAACAAGTCACAGACTATTTGACAGAATGGAAAAATAAAGGATGATTGTTTGAGATAAATGGAGAATACCACTTGAGATTGTTCCATCTTCCAATACACGCTTTGTTCGGTGGTAGATATAAAAGTCAACGATCGCCATGTCGAATTAATCTTATCAGACGAAATAACATGCTATCCGATAAAATAACACAGAGGAGACTCCTGAAAATATATTATTTTGCCCCAAGCAACGAGCTGACATCTTAATACTTTTTATAATAATATGTATGGTGCGCTTTCTTTCTGGGCGAAAAATGCATACCTAATATTATTGTATTTAGTCGGGAGACTAGGACACAAACTAAAATGTGACGTATGAAAGTATGGTCCCCAATAAAATAGGTCGAAGCACTACATAGAAGCTGTTACCTTCTAAGAGCAAGGCAATGGTGTGTAAATACGTATAAAGTGGAACCTCTTGTAATGAGCACTTCTCATAAAGAGCAATTCGCATAACAAGTAAAATAAATTGTGAAAATTTTGCTCCCATAACGAGCGAAATTTCGCATAATAAGTACGAAATTCGAGTTTTGCTTGTACTTGTGCATTATTTAGATCGTGTTTAATGCTCGTTCCGCCTACTTTTTCCAAATTTGTTTTCAGAAATTAGGTAGGTAATCAAATTAATTTATGTGCAAAATGTACCTAATTAGCTTTGGAAAAATGTCCTGAAATAAAAACCAAAAGAAGACAGTTAAGTATAGGTACTAATTAATGTAAATCATTGAATCCAATCCAAATCCAAACTCCCTTAAGACCCCACTTAGGGGCATAGGGAGGCAACAAGAGCTCTCCATTGCGCTCGATCTTGCGCAATGTTTATGACCTCCTCCCACACCATGTCCATCTCCCTCAGCTCTGCTTCGAAGGAGCGGAACACAGTGTGAGAGGGTCTTCCTCGTCTTCGGGACCCTGATGGGAGGAAGAACAGCGCTCTCCTCGGCCAACTGTCATTCGGCATCCTTAACACATGTCCCAGCCAAGTCCATCTCCTCCCCACAATGGTGGAGGTGATGGGCTCACGCTGGGTGCGCCGGCGTATAGCGTCGTTCGTGATGCGGTGGTACCATCTTACGCCCAGAATTCTCCTTAGGCACTTCATCTCAAAGGCTGAGACTTTTTGTGCCTGGGCCTTGGTCAGGTGAATAGCATCATTGAATAGCTTCACCAAAATTAGGAGGTGGCAAATTTATTAAATGGTATACTGTGACAAATTTTCGCCAAATTTTGAAGAATCTTTACTAGTAATCCTATAAGGAAAGTACAGTTTGTGTGCTACCAACCATTTGACACTTCAACCTTATTTGTTATAAACTAATATTTTTTTTCCCTTTTTATCAAGTTTATTTTGATTTCCGAGTTGTTTTTTCCTTTCCTTTTCCTTCAAAATGTATAAGTTAGTTTACCTCAATGTAGAGCATAAGTACCAATAACAGTTATTTTTCGGCATGGAACACATGGTACCGTACTTTTTATATATTTTTTATGGGAAAAATTTCTTCGCTTAACGATTAATACTCTGGAAAGAATTAAATTATGCTCGTTATAAGAGGATCCAATGTATTGTTTAATCTCACCAATGTAAAATCATTTTTCGCTCAGAACGTAAATGCATTCTACCTATCAACTATTTTAGCTTTAGATCGACGTGTGATGCACCCGAGATTGATCTCCTTGAAATCCGTGAGAATTATTTAAGTACCACTTGCTCCCTTCCATACTCTCGGATATTTCAGTACCTTATGTTCTCATTTCATATAAACTTTATCATGAAGTTTAAGAGTTATCTCTTGAGAAAGTAAGATTCTCAATAGGTGACTTTAATCTATGCGTCAATACAGAAGGATGATAATTCATCTTATAATTATTTATGTGACGTCTATTTATGAATTGTGACTTGTGTATTAGTTGTTTTCTTTAATTATTGTCGTTACGAAATTTTAACTTCTCGCTAGTAATTATCAAAATATGTTAAATGGAGTGATTGTAATTTTTAACTCTAAGATGTGATGACCATACGATAAACAAACTTCTCGCTTTCAATTTCATATCTTAGCATTGTCTCCTATTTTTGATGCTGTGGGGCTAGTACGAGTTTGATCGAAAGCTAAGTGCACGCTAATAAGCGCTTATTAACGTACAAATAGTGTTCGAAAGTCAAACGATCGAATCATTCGATCATTTTTGTATTGAAATTTTTTTAAACTCTTTCGATGATAGTTTCGATATTCAATCATCGAAAACTTATACTAGTGGTACTCTACTGTTTATGGCATGCTGTTAAATCACATTGTTAAGAACTACATATGGCTGTTAATTGGTATTGATATGTATATGTATGAATTTGTTTGCTTACTATTAATCTGTATGATAATATGATATTTTTTGATGCAATATATTTGGAATAATATTGTGTTTAAAGGGTAAAGCCGTATAAATTATTATGTAAATAAATATATCTTAAAATTTCCTTTTGGCAAGAGCGACATACTAATTAATATTCTAAACGTGTGTTTATACCAAACGTAGGGGAGAGGGAGGCAGAATTGGACAGGGGCAGAATTGGACAGTTTGAATTTTACCGGCTAAACTTTAAACGAAGTAGTTGCATATATTTTTCACAGATGTCCTTAGTGGTAGCCTATTGTTAACTGACAGTTGGTTACGTGTAGCGACGTCGTACATTTTTTTATAAAATAAATATCGAAAAAACCCATTTTGAATAATTGGTTTCGTGATTTTGCTAAGGCTGTATCTTTTTTTAATTATAGGTAAGTCAAAATGAGTATTTATTTTACAATTAGTATATATTGAAACTATTATTTGATGATAAGAAACTTTCAAATATATAATCACATTTCATTTTGTATTTTGTTTTCTACAAAAAGTGTGTATGGGGCAGATTTGGACAGCGCATGCTGGGGCACATTGGGACAGTGTCCAAATAGACAAAATTCTTCATGGATTAACGATTCATCAAATTCGGACTGCGCAGGGGCATTAAAGAAGAGGATTCCACCTTATTGATGGAATATTCATCAACGTGCTGTCGTAGCATGTATAAAAAGGTTGAAGAAAAACCCGGAGCATACCTACCTTAAATGTTTATGTAAAAACTTGATATATTCTGTTATTTTCTATTGTGTGCAAGTTATTAATATTATTGTATAGAGAAAATATTCAATAAAGTTGAATTCTAATTAAAATTATACGTTTTTACTCAATATGTTTACTTGTCCAATTGTGCCTCTTAGTCTGTCCAAATCTGCCTCTACCCCCCTTTGGGGCACATTTGTACACAAGCTAGACCTCCACTGGATCGCCCACTACACTCTTATTATACTTCAATAACATATCCCGGTAATAAAATATGTTAGATAAAGGATTCCACTACCTATATCCACTAAAATATTTCAAAATAAGCATTCAAAAAAAATTATAAAAATTGAAAAGTAATTTTTGTCCAAATCTGCCTCCCTCTCCCCTATAGGTATAGAGCGAGAGCTGAAAAATAGAGTAGGTATATTTTCATGATCGATATTGGAAGTTCTTTTTCGTTTTTATTACCTTGGTGAGTGGTGACCTTATCAAAGATCAAGAAAATCTATTATGGAGGGAGCTCCGGAGGATTGGAGTCGGAGGACTCTATGATCGTTTGGTATATATATTGGTATATATATATTTGGTATATATATACAGTATACACACACATTGTAAAATGCTTATGTTTTTTGGGAATAAATTAATAAAATAATTTATTTATTTATTTATTTTAACAAAACACATTACAGAGGACAACTATACATTAAAAGTAGAAACAGAATTAATTTTTGACCTCCATCGAGATGTGTCACATGTTACATTATTTATTGTTGAGTGAAACAGGTACAACATGTTCCAGAGAGAAAAAAAATATCAATAGGAATACTACTAGTGTAAGTGAAATATGAAAATAGCTAGAGGTAAACGCAAACACAAATGGAGAGTGCAAGAAGAAGGGAAGGAAAAAAGGGAGGAAGGGGTGTGGGAAAAGAATAATCAACAAGCTATCGCGAAGTAGTAGAATTGCTTAAAATTGCTCTGGAGATCTGTTTCTTGAAGACATGATGTGGAGTGCCAAGTATATCTAGAGAGCACTGCAGGGAATCTTAACCTCCGGCCATTCGATACAGAGGCCTCCTCAAGCCCACGTTTGTCCTTGGTGTGGACAACCGAAAAATATTAGTTGATCTGGTTAAGGTCGGAACACGGAAGCTGAGAATAGATAGTAGTTCTGGAGTATCGAATTCCGACCTGCATATTTTACCCAGAGTACAAATCTCCTGCAATAATAATAATATAAAGACAAATAAGTAAATAAACTATTATTCTTTCATTTCAGCTCTCTCGATTGCTAAATAATTCTAGCGACTAAATAAATATTCCAAATTCCCTACTTGAACTTGTAATCTCCAGCTAAGGCTTACACTTACACAGAATTCTGGTCCCTTGTTATCCTTTTTCCGTAACAATGTCCCTTTAGAAGGACGACGGAGAGCCTTTTCTATTTCCTCCCCGAGTAAAGTTTATTCAGTTGAGTTTTCTTTCGATATTTTCCTATGTAGATAAGATCGTATCAGGTGAGTCGAACATATTATATACCTTTTTATGTGAACTATTTTTCTAAAAAGTAGGCTCACATATATTTTTTGAACGCTTATCATATGTATTAATGTTTTTTCCCTCCACATGATCATTTCAGAATCGTTTTAATACTCGTATGTAACGTTGCCTACTCAATGACATGTTTTTTTTTAATAATATTTATTTGTGTACACTTATTAATTTGTGCTCACTCAAAGTGAACACGAATACACTCTTTGACTCTTTCACAGTAAGATACTTAAAGCTTGTGTCGTGATAGAGAAAGATGTTCGGCACCTGGGATCGAACCCATAACCACCTATAAGAAACAGCACGAAAGCCGGCGTCGCGTCGTAGCCGCTAGACTACCAAACACTTCAAAATTTTGTATATAAGTATGTGTAATGCAGCTAACAAGAAAAAAAAAACATTATTTTAAATAAAATCCAGCAGTTTTATTCTATTCACGTGGAAAGTTAAGTTAATGGAACTTTTAAAGGTTATTTGGGGGTAGGTACCTGGTACACTAATAAGTTAGATTGTCTTAATTTTTGACCTCGTGGACCCTGTACTACATACCTAACTTAGGACATAGGTATTCCTGTACCTGATGTGGGGGAGAAACCCGGTAATTCCATCCAGTGCTCAAATGGGACATAAGGTTATGAAGTGACAAAAAAAATATGTCATTGTTGCAACCCGGAGTTGGTGACCCTGCTAGGACCCGGGTATCTATTGATAGACAATAAAGGAAGTAAGAAGACGGGTTGAGCCACTGATACTCTACAAGAGTCCTCTGGCGACGAGACCCAACAAGAGGCAACGCCCCATGAATGAATTGAACAATGTCACAAAATATCTATTTTAATCGTAGTGACACAAGGGGCATGTTGTCCTTTAAAATACGTAATAAAAAAGAGGTGTTTCAGGTCATGAAGGATCGTACACATTTCTTTATGTGCATTTTGCTCTTTATATTTTTATTTTTTGGAAGACCTTAGAACTCTTGAGACTATACATACGGTTGATTTTTTTACTTGAGTCTGTATTTTTTCTATTACATCGACTCCTCTAACAAGATCTATGTCTAGGTAACTACACGCCGACTTGATCTAAGACTTTATTGTTTTAATTTAAGTAAGGTTACATGGGTGTAAGTAATGCTGTGATTAAGTATTAAATAAACGGAGCTTATCGCCCTAAACAAGCATGCCACGTTTAATATGAGGCACAACGCCAAAGGATTTTGTGAAAAATTCTGGTTTGTCGAATGCTCATAAGTCCGGCGCCCGTATAATTCAAGCTATCTTGCTTTAAGTTAAAGATTGTTAGATAATTTGTAGTTAGTAGGAAATTTTCTATGAACTTCACCAAATAGATAACTGCTGGTGTATTTCAACCGTAACACAAATAAACAGATTTGAATCTCTCCGTTTTCATATTGAAAAGTGGCAGTTCCGATATTAAGTAGGTACTCTCTCTTGCACTCTATTTAGGTAATATCGAATAGTTAAGATATCTATTGGCGTACAGCCATGTGGCTTTTGAAGTTACGCCGCAAAGACGTTTTGTCCCTGATTCAAGTCTCGATTAACAAAAGTTGGGTGAAATATATGGGAGAAGTTCTGGAGAAGTTAGCAAAGGCGCGAACGAAGGTGTTATTGTGTAAAAGTTTTCAGGTGCCACTACATAATACATATTTTGAAAATATCGATATTATTTGTATACCAACAGAAATATCTGTCGGACGACAGGCATTAAAAAGGGTATTAATAAATAATCATTCAGTATCATAATATTTTCTCGTAACAACAGTTTGTTGTAGGTATGTAAAAACAATTTTTTTTTTTTTTTAATAAAAATGAATCTGTGCTCACTCAAAGTGAACACAAATACACTCCTTGACTCTTTCACATCAGTAAGCTACTGAAAGCTTGTGTCGTGAAAGAGGAAGATGGTCGGCACCTGGGATCGAACCACGACGTCCGCAGTACGAAAGCCGGCGTTGTAACCGATGGGTCACCAACCACTTCTAGCTCTCTTGTTCTCAATAATTTCCAACTTTTTCTCTATGTTTCATCAATTATTAAATTTCTACTTGTTTCATACATGAGATTTTTCGACATGTTGAACATGTTGAGAATTCTCATGATTAAGAGTTTAAAATTATTCCCCCGGAGATCTGTTATTATGGTCATAAAAATATCGATCAAAAATATATGTATGGAAATATAATACTTAATATAACACTTTTCTATACAAAGGTGTCAGTATAGCCAGCGGAACTTATTGCCTGAGGCACTTTTTTCCAGGCAACCGGTCCCGTCCAATCTCAGACAGGCCAACCACGGGTAGAAATTTCAAGTAAAAAAAACACAGAAAAACTCTGACCCGACCGGGAATCGAACCCGGAACCTCGTAATCTGAAGTCCATGCCAGTACAACTAGGCTACCGAGGTAGGTATATGTATATGTTACAACAAAAATATAGTAAAATATTTTACACTTATTTTAAAATAACCTTTTTTGTATACCTAAAGGGCATAATGGTATCTACTTTTCTTATCCGTGCATAGATTTTTTTCGTCATTATTGTATGAGCTAAAAACTTAAACCAACTCGATCTTATGATTCTTTGTTACTTATTTATTTGATTTCAGGCGCTTTGGGCACATATCTAGAAGGAGCCAGATAAACTCGAAAGATCAGCTAAGCCAAGAAAGCGAGGCCCTGTCAGCTGGACCAGATATGAATAATTATTATTGTAGGTCTCTTCACTGTCATAATATTATTATTTAGACGCAAAATTGAGGAAAACATTTAAAAAGTCTTAAAAAATAGTTACGTTGTTAAAATCTATTATTAACCACGGCGCAATATGTTCGCAAATGAATGAGTCGCCGGTAATCTAGAAAAAAAAAAAAAAAAAAAAAATCTATTATTGTTTTAAAGAGTTGTATTTTGAATATAAAAATAACACATTTTTCTTATTCAATAAGAAATATACATATAATATATTCACTTTCATATTGCTTTTATTGAAGACTATATAGGGTAGAAAGAGTGAGAAAAGAGATTTATTTGTTTGACCTTGTTGTTTGAGATTGAATATTTTGACTAAACAAATACTAACAAAAATCATTCCTTCGTCTTTCAAACAAACAAACAAAATCTTGCGGAATTTCGTCAAAAGGATTGTTGAATAAACGTATACCGGCAAAACCGAAGCAAAAATATGTCAACGATCCTTTGTTGATAGTTTTTTTTGTAAAATGTGTGCTAACATTATTTCTACTTGAAAAACAAACATATTTATATTATATTAACTTTAAAATATATAATAAAAAAAAAGTATAAATTTATTATTGTGAATATGTATTTTTTAATGTTTTTTATTTCTCAATAAAAATATTTGAATTTGAATTTATCAACAGACATTGTCCTTTGGTTCTAACTATGAATATTGAATTCAAACTATGATAAATTAAATAGGTACCTTTTAACCAATGTAATTCCGACCGATGCATCTGTTTTGAATCATATATTTTCCATCCGCATTCTATCAATTAAATTTCCAAATATATTTTTTTTACAAATAATTAGGAAGGTTAACTACTTACTTTAAGTTTTTTTATTATTTTCTTATGTTCTGAGCCGTACCGACGGGTTTGCCGGCTAAGAATAGCACCTCTGCTCTTTTTGCTAGTTTTTCGAGCAACCTGTAAGAGGCAGGAAATCAAAAATCAGATCAGGACCGTGAGGTTGACCGTCCTTAAAACCCATAAAGTCGGAAAAGGCGCAAGATGAAAGCCTTGGAAGCCTGGACCCCATCAGCGGGTTGGAGGATCCAGGCAGCTGGTGTTTCTCCTGTGATGGCGTAGGATCGGGCGCAGTTGGGCTCTTGTTGCCTCACCATTACTCCTAAATGGGGCTTGAAGGGAGAATGTATGTATGTAATGTTCTGCGCAACTGTTTTATTTTTTTATTTCATAAGAAGCTTCCCCTGAGAAAAGCAAACACTATGAAAAAGAATTAGCGAAATTGGTCCAGCAGTTCACAGGTGATCGATGACCAAAGAATGTAGGGCTCGATTTTTATATATAAGATATTGTGTAGGTGAAAATCGATGAATGATTTACATAAAATCCTGAATATATTTAGGAGTACCCAATAGGTAAGCTCTTTTATTTATTCAAGAGAATCCTTTTGTTTCAACTGTCTACGGATTAATGAAATAAAGATAAATTTTAATCTCGTCTGTTCCTGAACAGTAAAAATATCGTAAAAGCTTTTACGGATTTGAATAAAAGTTTAAAAAAAAACAACAACAATCGATATTTTTTAACTCTTTAAACTAAACGATTTTGTTCATACCCTAGCTAGACAAAATTAAACAAATTTTAATTTAAAATGTGGATTTATACAATTGTCATTGTTTTTATAACACAATCAGTGTGTAATAGTTTTAGACAAAGTTTTTATTAAAACCCTTTGTCCGATCATGTTGAAGTTGTACGACATTTACAAATTTACAAAAGTTTCCGATGACAGAGTATCGTAACGATCATCGAAAGAATATTTCCATACAAAATAATGAAAGGATTCGATCGTTTAATGTTGAACATTATTATTTTCTAAATTAATCTGTGCTCACCGCTCACAAATGTGAACTGAACACAATTAATACACTCATGACACCTTTCTTTATTAGCAAAGATTTGTGTCGTGAAAGGGGAAATGGTCGGCATCGGGTACCTATTTACGCGATAGAAACCGCTTATTAGCGAGTAAAATAAAGCTTCTATTAAACTGGCAATAGCAACACACATTCAAAATAAACATTTCAGCAACAAATAAAAACCAAATTATTCACACACAAGTGTTTCAATGCTTTTCAAATGGAATATATTTGGTTTCAAACGCATAAAATATAAAAAAGAATTAAGACGAATCTTCCTCTTTATTTTTCTTTAGTTGGTCCCTTGATCGCGACCGTCAGGCATCCACACCAATTTCCTACACCTCTATCTGTACTAACTGATCTGTGGCGTGTTGTGTTTGTAGCCTGCTTGATGACAGGGGACCATTTCATAGGTAAACGTGTCCTTTCTCTCCTGCCATCGTCCATCCCAACCATGACCCTCCTCTTCAGGGTGTCTGGCCATCTACGAAAAAACGAAGGATGCACAGCTCTTATTCATATAGATCTGACCAGAGAACAAGGAGGAGACGTCTCTAGCCAATCCAAATCCAAACTCCCCTTACGCCCCACTTAAGGGCATAGGGAGGCAACAAAAGCTCTCCATTGCGTCTCTAGCACCACATCTCAATTGCATCAACCCTCGGTCTTTCTCGAGCCCTGAGAGCTTAGATTTATGATGCGTAATGAAAAACACAATTTCATGACCAAAATATGGAAAGCATCGCGTTTCGTGTCGAGACTATTTGATGCGTGTGTGTTGCCCATCCTCTTGTACAAGTGTGAGTCCAGGCACTTGGCCAAAGCCCAGGCACAAAGGTCTAACGAGTTCGAAACGAAGTGCCTCAGGGTAATTTCGGGTAAGTATAAGATAGTACCTACTACCACATCACGAACGACGCTATAGCCCATCACTTCAACCATTATGGAGAGAACTTGGCTGAGAAAGTTGGTTTTAAGTCCAAGACTCTCATTTTCGAGGTGTCAACGCTCGCTTTTTTCTTTTCTTTTCACATAAAACAGAATACAGAATTCTTTTCAGATAAATTAATATCATGTATCATAACTATATTAGGTAAGTATGTATAAAAATCATTAATTCAATTATTGATATCGCTAATTAGACTTGAACTCGTTCTCTATTATTGCAGATTATATTTTAATCATTGTTATTAGGTAGGTAGGTATGTCGTGAATTCATTGTTACGTCAAAACTATCAACGTTTTTTGACAATACTAAATGTCGGCGATGTTTTCTAGTTTTAGTAGGAATCTATTTCATGAACATATAGTACAAGTACGGACACAATAATTGCTGACACGTTAGCATTACAGGGCTCGATTCTGGTAACAAAAAAAGGGTTTTGATCCTTTGATCCGGACTATTGGTCCTTAATGAATTCCTTTCGGTTTAATGATAATTATTGACATTTCATTGAATAGGCCCGCAACTAATCCGTCGAAGAAATGAGATAATTTGTAGGAACATAAAAATCCTTTTATGTGGGTCGCACGGAAATCAATGGTCCTTCGAGCGCGTTAAAGGAATTAACGTTCGAAAAAAAACTTTTCTGTCCCTTTCAGGGTTGGTTTTGTACATTTGAAAAACATTTTATTTTCATCATTTTTGATTTATACTGATAAATCCTTGTCATATATCCTGCCTACCACCCAAGCTAACCTACCTATTAACTCAGTTCTTTTTCGGTCCCAAGTCTCTGCATGGCCCCAAGTCGGACTCTTACTACATCGTCCGGTTCTTTTGTTGTTCATCGATTTCGTTCTCGGTTGACCACCGTTACTATCCTCGTTGACTTAGATATACTACAAAATTATAAACTTAGATTACTTTTTTCAAATTATTTATGAAAGAAATACCTACGCTTTATGAAAAAAAAGAGATAGAATTAATCGCGAATAATTCAACAAAATAAAAAATCAAGTGGTTTTCCTGTTCAATAACAATTAAAATTTTACCATTCCGAGTTTATTTTAATAAACTCTGAACTCTTTTTTAACGAGATATAATAGTATTTTAAATTAAAGTCCACGAATTTCATCGATTGATTTCAATAATTCAGCGTTATTATTATTATATCATGTCATCAGAATTTTTGAGATAAAAACTAGAATATTAAATTTTATCCAATTCAAAAGAAGTGAAAAAAAAATGATTAAAAATTGTCAGTCCCTTATTTTTAGTTTACGAAATTCTCGTTTCAATTATTATTTAAGAAAAAAAAAACGCAGGAACCTTCGGGAGTAAATTGAAAATCATCCCCTGTTTATTTTTTGACGAACAAAGCTTTACGCAATGAAGTTGAGCAACACATGGGTTGAGGCTTAAATGAACCTACTGCTGGCACTAAACTTCAAAATGAGCACTGTGCTTTTTGAACTTTGGGCATTCCTCCGCGATAGGGTCCAAAAATTCATTTTAAAAATGAACCATTATTCGAGACACTGACGATGACAGGGAATCGAACCCAATAGCTCTTGGTTTCGGTGCGATAAATTTTATAGAGATAATACGGGGGCACTTTTCCAGAGATTTTCAAAATTGATTTTTCCATTAAAAAAAAAAGAAATTGACAAAATTATTACAGCAGGAATTCGAACCTAGGATATTAAGGATATATTATGAAATTAATAAAATAATATTAGGGATACATTTGGGAAGTTATCGCGGAGGATTGCCGAACTTTGTCAATCAGAAGAACAAATTTCCAAACGGGTTGGCTGGGAACTGTTCCACATTGGCTTACAAGCAAATATTGAAGTTACTAGATATCGTATGCTTTCTAGCGGAGGCTGATTCAAGGAGGTATGCATGGGTTAAGAGATTTTATCGACATGATCTTTCTCTACATTTACATCGAGATTCCGACCCAATTCCAATCTTAACAACGATGTCATTATGAAATTTAGATTTTGATTGGAAAGCATAAAAATAGTTTCACATGGTCTGTTTTGAATTCGATAATGCTTTACGAAAAAAAATGGTATAAGTAAGTAGTGAAATGTGCGCAGGTAATCGATTAAATTGGCACTTCGATCAGCTGGAATAGGACGGTCTTGTAAAGACTGTGGGTAGAAAAAGACTGTTTTTTTTTTATTGCAAATAGGAATCCGTTAGAAAATGAAATTGCAGGAGCCTTCAGGCGAGATTTTCAGGAAGATGGGAACTTAGAGGATCGTTAGGTTCCCAGTAAGAAGTTAAGTACTGGCAGCCACCCTGCCATCGCCTCTTGTAATGTCGGCTAACTTTATTCTGAAGGAAAGGAAAAGTTTGCGAGGAAGTTTCCTGCAGAAATAATCGCAATATTAATAATAATGAGATGATGAAAACAATAATTAAGTTTATAGAACAAGCCTCCCTTTTTGTTTGTTTAATGGAGGACAAATTCAATTAACATATTTTCTCTTAAACTTAATCAACAATAATAAATAATAGTATTTCGGTTCGGCGAGGCCAATCCACTTATCAAATATAATATTAAGAGCTAGGTACGTACCTACCTACAATGAAAAGGTGCCAGTCGAAAAGTACCTACGGTCAGAGTTAGTATCTTTCTAAAAATTCCAGTTTGTAAAGTATTTAGTGTTTTTTTTCTATTATTACTAGCACAGAGCATTGCCTGATTGAATTACACTCTAACGCCGCCTACCCAGTGTTTCCCCCTCGGGCCACATACACATAAAGTGGTGCAAAGTTTCTGTTGTTAAAATACACGCACCTTATACTGGTACCGCGTCATCAGGAACCGACTGTCATGGCGGCTGTCCATATCTCAGACTCAAGAAGTCTCCATGTTCGAAACGAAGTGCAAAAGAATTTATGGACCCAACTGCATCATGAATGATGTTATGATGCTATAATGTTATGTTGTCGAATCCGGAAAAAGTCATTTGAACCTACTATAATGGAGAGAGGAAGAACATGGTTGATAGGACATGTGTTAACGACAGTTGACAGAGGAGAAAGGATTTCTTTATCCCATCAGGGTCCCGAAGACGAGGAAAACCCTCTCACACCGTGTTCCGTTTCTTCGAAGCAGAACTAAGGGGTGTAAAGATGCTCGCCTCCACATGGTGCACCCTGGGTAACGCAAAATGAGTATGCAACTATAGGCCGCCAGACAATCATTGATCTCCTGACAGATATATTCATCACAACATCCAAGTACAAAGCGAAACAAGTCAAGATAATGGAATTTTCGAATAATATTGACTGATTAACAAAAACAAAAATGTACTTATAAAATTATATGTAAATTGTGATGAGATGGCCATACGCTAAATAAAATAAGAAGCAGAACTTAGGGATTTGTGGGAGGAGGTGATGAAAACTGCGTGAGACCGAGAACGATAAAGAGCTTTTGTTGCCTCCCCATACACCTGAGTTAGGTCTTAAAGGGAGTATCGATAGGGCTCCCTTTTGACTTGGACCAGGGGCCTAAGCTAAGTCAAAGTGTAATTAAATGGCCGCTAACGGTATCGGTCGATCGGTATTCCCATAGTAACAACGTTCAAACGACAGCTTTTTACGTTCTTACCATAGTAACACCGGCTTTTTTTATTACATTTGACTAAGGCACCCTTGTCTAAACTCAAAGCAGATACCTCATTTTATCACTGGAGTGATAATGACTGAGAAGTAGAAGTATTAACCCATTATAATTAGAAACGATACATAAGATCACACATTTGATGTAAAAGGTTAAAGATCTTAAATAAAAACCTTTCTCTTCGTATTGAATTACGCAATTAATTAACAAAAGAAGATGGGAGACGAAAGAGCAGGAAGAAGAAGAGAGAGAGAGAGAGAGAGAGATGCCGAAATTAAATTTGTCTTGATAAGATGATTTGGAAGAGGTCCTTATGGGCTGTGCGGCCGAACTAACGAACCATGAGGCCCTACGTACGTAATGTCTTAAACTTAGGACTGCTCACAGTTTCTTTGGGTCGGAATAACTTCGAAAATATTCTCATGTAGGTATCTACCAATAAGTTTCTGTATTCTTCTCGTAGATTCAATCCAATTTGCACGTTTTGTAATTTCTTAACTTATATATACATACCTATATTTTGTAGTTTGAGATCGTCTATTAAATATAGGCCTCTCTACCCAACTTCCATAGATTCCTAATCATTCTGTCCCACTGGTGCTCGGTCACTTTCTTTTTATCAACAGACCTTCGTGCTTTTGACCTCCCTGGTTCCTGTTACTGGTTCTCAGTCGTTATTCCAAGGTTATTTTGGTCCCCGGTCATCAGTTCGTTTCGACTCCGTGTCTAGCCCAGCTGTTTTTTATACTACAAATGGGCCTTTAATCATTTCTCTAATCCTTTTTTTGAGTTTTCTATCTCACAAGATGGTTTTTAGCATCATTCTCTACTTTGCTCGTTGGGTTACATGGAGTTTTTGCATGCTTCTTTATTTAAGGTGGTAAACATAATATATGTGAGTAGGTGTTGGAAACACGCAAGTGTCCCTTTTAAGAGGTTTTTCGAATTATTTGTACTAAGCAATGTATGTAGGATCGCTTTCCAAAAATAACCCCATGTCAAACACCATCTGATTTGATCTCCGCTTCTCGGCTGACTCTAGCGAGCTTTACAAAATGGCAGAGCGATTTTTTGGCGAAATGCTATTAACATCGTCGAGCATAAATGTTAGTTCTTCTTCATTGTTTGTAAAAAATAACTGTGTCATCTGCAGATTTTAGGCTAATCGAGATTTTCCTGAAAGTTTAGAAGAGTATTTTGCTAGTTTACCATAATTTTTACTTGAGAAACTGTTATTATCAGGCATAATAATATGTATGTGTGTAATTTCACACTTAAACGTCCTTCGCATGCGAAAACATCTTAAGCGCATTGTACGCGTTATGACACTCTTTATCTTAATGTAAACTTAATGTTCTCGTTATTAAATTGACATCATCCCGTATAAAACGAGTCGCGAAACGATCTTAATAATCATTATTGCTAGTATGTGCGTGTGTATGTGAGTGTAGGCATTATAACACAATCATAATAATATGTACCTACTGTACATACAGAAGGTGATCGTTTAACGAAGAGTAGGTACCTACCCCGATTCCGAATATTACTCACTATATAGCTCAAATTTTGTATGGACTCCGGAGATTTCCGAAGTTTTCTGTAGGGGCGCTATATATGTACGTTTCCATAGAAAATTTTGTTACTACACGTCAGCGTTAATGTCATGGAAATTTAGAATAGGTGTACAATTTGGAAAATGAACATTTTTATTACAGGTTTTTGTTTCCGCGATATCCATAATATACCTTTCTTATACTTACTTACACTTCCGTTGTGCAATAAACATTTATAGTTAACTTTGCTAAACACTAGTTGGTTTATATGTTCTTCTTAATTATGGTATATAGGTACCTACCTATATCTTATTGTGATATTACCTTAAAAAAATAATAAGTACCTACCTAGTAACAAGTAGTTTTAAAACATGTTTTCACCGCTCTCAAACCTTTCCTTGTAGGCTTATAAATACCTATCATCATCATCTTCAGCGTTACAACCCGTGGTGCGTCTTAGCTGCCTCCAAAAAGCTTCTCCATCCCGATCTGTCACTGGCTGCCACCCTTCAGTTTTACTGCCCCAGAGCCCGACATCGACAGTCTGCGACAACGTCATCCAGCCATCTTAGTTTTGGTCTTCCGACGCTTCTTCTACAGATTGGGTTATTAAACAACACCCTTTTTGGGAGCTCCAGATCCTCCATACGGTGTAAATGACTCAGCCATTGCATTCTGTTAATCTTAATGAACCTGACTACGCTGATATCCTGGTAGAGATCATAGAGCTCTGTGTTGTATCTTCTGCGCCAAGTTTGACCATCATTTATAGGGCCGCATATTCTGCGTAGGATTTTCCTTTCAAACGCGTCCAGCCTGTTTTCGTCGTGCTTAGTCAGTGTCCTGAGGCATATGCTAGGATTGGTCTAATTAATGTCTTATACAGAGTGGCTTTAGTCTTTCTGGATATAAGGCGTGACTCTAACTGTTTCAAAAGTATAATATGGCTAATACCGGGTAGCATTGTGACTGGCATGCATGTAATTTGTTTTTGTTTTTGTAACTTGGAGTCCCACTCTTTTGGCGGATGACTCCAATGACAAGAATGCCTCTCGCGGGGATGATTCTGATCTTGCAATAATGTCTATATCGTCAGCGTATGCTAATATTTGGACTGATTTTGTATATATGGTTCCATTCATTTCAATGCCTGAGTTCCTTATGGCTTTTAAATACCTATGCTTTTTTTATTATTATGGTTGTGGCCGGGACGGTGTTATGGCTCAAACTCTTGTACTAGTCGCGTGACGTGACCATCATGGTGGATAAAAACAGTTAACATGCGGCGACACTTGAATTAAAACAAGACATTCAAATTATTAAACAGGACGTTTTTATTTTTTCTATATATCTAAACGTATTTTTGTTTGTAATGCCCAAATTTTGTTATAGAGATCCGTTAAATCAAGGTCTTACTTTATCTTCATTAATAAAATAAATACATAAAAAATGTTGATAGATTCGTTAATCGATCATCCACTGTAATTGGAGTATATATAGGACGAGGCTAGTCTGCCCATGAAACAGTCTTTCTAACAGGGTGTTTATGAACGATATCGTAGAGTGAACATCGTGCTATTGCTTCTATAATGGTATTAAAACCGATATCATGTGTGAAAAATGTAAGCGATGAATGTTTTCATAAAAGATATCCGATGTTTATTACTCTTGTCCGGAGCTGAATACTGAAGACTACGTGTATGCAAGAGGAGATGGAATTTTGCACAGTATGTTCTTGATGATATATTTTTTTATATAAAAAATAACTGTACTCACTCAAAGTTAATACAAATACGCTCTTTGACTCTTTCACAGTTAGCATAAACTTGTTTCGTGAAAGGAGAAGATGGTTGGCACCCGGAATCGAACCCACGACCTCCAGTAC
Organism: Mystacides longicornis; assembly: GCA_963576905.1. Lineage (NCBI taxonomy): Eukaryota > Metazoa > Arthropoda > Insecta > Trichoptera > Leptoceridae > Mystacides > Mystacides longicornis. The sequence goes on along the minus strand of OY756421.1, from coordinate 5,422,163 downwards.
GAAACAGTACGGAAGTTAGCGAAGAAACCGCAAGGCTACCAACCACACCAGTGACGGATCCAAAGGTTAACAACCACTTCTTTTCACACATTTTTTTGAAATTATCCCGTCCACTAGCCTTCATGAGAGAATTATTGTGTTTCAAAGGCCCTTGTTCAGCACTGGACGGAGTTGGCTAAAAAAATAAGAAGAATATTGTGTAAAATTTACTTGCAATTGAAATCAACTACTTCATAATTATCGAACCTTCTGTTAGATGGTTTCAAATAGAATAATTTGATATTAAGTAGTGACTTATCTGTGGGGCTAGTACGAGTTTTAACGAAAGCTAATTGCACGCAAATAAGCCCTTATTAGCGTGCAAATAGTGTTCTTAAATCAAACGATCGAATCGTTCGATCATTTTTGTATGGAAATTTTTCGAAACTCTTTCGATGATCGTTTCGATATTCGATCATCGAAAACTTATACTAGGTTCGAAAAAGTGTCTTAGTGTCAACATATTTTTTGCGATTCTCACAGCGTACGAGAGACTTGATTAATTAGTAATTAAACATTAAAAAAAGGCCGAAAAAGAAAACTTAATCTCATGGCAGGGGAGAAAGTGTTAGTGAGGCAATATTATGGTAGGCTTAAAAAAGAGTGGGTGATGGGTGTAGTAAAAAAACACCTCTCACCTGTAACATTTTTGATTCATGTAAATGGGCAGTACGTGAAGAAGCATGCTAACCAGATTATTATGTTAAGAGCTAGGTTTTAAATATGTTGTAGGTACTTTTTTTTTTTATTATGTTAACTTTTTTTTTTGTGAAGGGAAGGGCGTGGTAACACTGCCCGTGACATGCCAACCGTTTTGTTTTGGTAACACACTTTTCCGGTTGCTGATGGTTACATACTGATTGTTTGTGTTTGTTATTTTTAAAGGTATTTTTTAATTAATAAAATAAATAACAGTTTATATAAATAATAAGCGTATCGTTACGACAGTGTTAATTGAGCAATAATTTGTAATATTATGGTTATTAATATCATATCAAACTGGTTGAAAAACTTAGAAAATGTTCATAATGATTTGTCTATTGTAGGTAGTGTAGATGTTTTGGTTTTGAGATAGTTTTGTGGGACCTCTTTATTGAACTGAATCCTATTTTTCGCTGTGGTGTACTATATGCCTCTGCTATCCACCGTTATATAGAACACAATATGCCGAAATATGGATATGTTTAAGTTGAATAACATTTTTTATGATGTATTGATATCAAGAATCCCATGTTGTGTGTGTTTGCAAGAGATCAGTAAGGAGGGTGCTATCTTTAAACAAAATATAAAATAGCCGTTTCCAACATCCAGTCATAGACAAAGGAGAGTAATGTTTAGTGTTATAGAGAACAGGACATTATCATAAACATTCCCCTTTTGACTAAAGAGAGAAAATAGCTTTCCTGTCTCGGAGGTCTGTTTTTGTTTTCTAAAATAGCTTTCGATATGGCGTTCTTCTTTTTACGAATTCGCGAGCACGATTGTTGTATCGGACGTAAGCTTGAGTCACACCTCCCATAAAAATATGCATTCCCCTTATTCTGGTTTTAAAACATAGACAGAGTACAAACACGAACAGCGTTTTATCTACGGAGTGTTCTGTTTCGAAAAGTCTCGAGATAAATTTTGGTCCTCGATTTTTTTATTGGTCTGACTGCACTACGACAAGCTGGTGACCAGCACGTGCAACATAGAGGAAAGCTCAACTGGTTAGCAATTTGCTGGCAGGTCTTTTGGTCAGAAGGAGGAATAAGTTTGGGGCTAGGGATATCTACTTGAACCAATATAAATTCAACTATATATACCTAATTGATGTATGTATTCTAAGAATTTTAAAATTTTAATTTGGTTGCTCTCTTGTTTTCAATAATTTCCAATTTTTATCTCTTTATTTCATTAATTATTGAATATCTACCTGTTGTATACATGGGATTTTTCGATATGTTGAACATGTCGAGAATTCTCATGATTGAGAGTCTCGGAGACTTTAACATTACCACCTAATGGAGAACGCTGTTAACGTAAAGTGATCACACTAAGCCAGCCTTCGAAATAACAGTAGAAGACGGTCGTAAGCCCGTAGTGGTCTGTTCCATTTAAAAATCGAACATCAGTATGTAATAATTTGTTAGAGTCATTAGTTGTTACATATTCTTAGAATTTCCATATAACCACATCTCTTGCTAACTTACTTTAACCTTCTTCTTGTGTCAGTTTTGAACAAAGGCCTCCCAATTGGATTCTCATAAATCGCTCGCGACTCTCTTCCAATGCTACCCGCTACTCTTTTAACGTCGTCGGACCATCTTGTCTGGTGCCTACCTACGATTCTGCGTCCTGTTCTAGGCCTCCAGTCCAGCATCCTCTTCGTCCACCTGCCATCAGACATACGCGACACATTTCCTGCCCAATTCCATTTCTGTTCCACGATTCTTTGAGCCTAAGTAAAATTTTCAACATCCTTCTCTAAATGGCTTTTTGAGTAACCCGAAGTATATGTATATAATTCTTTTCGTCAAAGCGGATTTCTGGATCCATGTCATCACATCATGAACAATGCGGTTACTGTCGCTGCTTACTGGTGTGGCATAGTATAGACCGGATTCGAAAAGTGAAGTACAACATCACGTATAAGTTCTCTACATACATTATTTTACCTGTGTTTAAAATTTAAAGGTATATTTTAAAAAAAAGTATTTCTAAATAATATTCCTTTTTTATATTTTCCTTAAGAAATGTAGTCTCCCAAGCCTCGTAAAATGTTTTATCTTTTATATCCAGCGACAACCTAGAATTTTGTACAGAACGGACAATAACCCTAAAACGAATAAGTTATTGTGGAAGAAAAAACTCACTACCATTGTGGCACAACAAAGGGAGAATGAATCAAGCAGGTGGATGAGCAGAATCCTCGCCAATTTACGGTAATTCTTTGTCTTTTCTTCAAATTATCTTGATAAAATGAACACTTTCAAATTGTCAAATTGAGATTCTCAACATGTCCGCATATCGTTAGAGATCCTTTTTTTTAATGAACATTCAGGTACTTAGCATTTTTTATGGGAATGCTTAAAATTAGTAAACAAATAATTTTTGGGTAAACTTACTTCTTCCGAGTACATACATACACTCTCATATGCACTGGATCTTGGAAGGGAGGGGGGGGGGGTATAATAACCGCATTATAGGATGCTCGAAAAACCTGCAAAACGAGAAGAGGTGCTATTCTTAGCCGGCAACCACATGGACAAAACTGACCCCACGGAGTAGCTTCTCCTTATTACTGAGAGTTCTTTCCATTTTTTTATCTTAAGAATTTGCTTATATTTTTGCCCTCTGAAAAACCAAGACTGAGATGTTTCACACTCTAGTACGTAGTAGTATTTAAAAAAATTCTCCGCACGGTTGAGAAGCACTGGTTTAATTCTAGGACAAAGAGGTTTTGCATTATTATTCTCATTTAGTTCCTGCTTGTAAATCCTTGTAGTAATTTCACCTATCAGGACTATCATGGCTCAGCAGAGAGCAGTTCCTTGTTGTGACGCTAACGATATCATCATCGAGTCATCGAAAATAACGCCATCAATTTATTTTCGATGAGATATTGTGCTTACCTTCACTTTTTAAATCCAAATATTAAGTTTCGATGAAATCTTTGTCACAAAATACTTCAATGTTTTTTTTGTATTTTTTAAAATACATACAATTGTTTTACATAATTCTGAAAACCTTATATTTTCATCTTTCTTCGGAGTGTTCCGTTGTTTTGAACCAGAGCTGAGGGACTAATGGTCTGTTTTTATACGAATACGGTACTCGTATAAAACAGCGGTGAATATGTCAGTTTAGAATATTGCCTGCCATGGGTGTTACCTTAGCGACAAACAACATTGTCATTTATTTTGAAAAACTTCCGTCGTATCAGACAGGACCGCTTCCTAGGAACCCAGTGTATACGAGATATAAACTGTCACTGCGCAAGATCAACCGTCATAGAGAGCCCTATACTCTTAAGAAATCATTGTTTTTTTATTGAGGTGGCTGTTATACTAGTGGTATCAGTCGATAGCTTTCATAAGTTTACAGCGTACGCAACCACTTTCCCAACACAAGCTTTGTTTTAAAGTTTAATTAGGAGTTTAAATTGATTGTGACTTTGATTTATTTTATTTTAGAATTCGATTGAATCGTTTTATGAATCGATGCAGACGACGTGATTTAAATCTTTGACTTTAGCTTTCTCATAAACCAGTCGGTTTAAAAGAGGGTAAAATTGTATTTTGTTACATTGTGTTCCTACTTCTTTCTGAGGTCAAAAAGTTAGGAGCGAGGCTATGAAAAAAAAAATCCTACGCGATAAAAAAAAACATCACAGACTTTTGAAAGAAGACGTCAATATCGGAAACCGAGAAAGTCACCCTTGAAAATATAAAGAAACTCGAAACCTTCTATGTTAAATAGCAAAGAGTATTCTCATAATTTTATAAACATATTCCATACATCACCGTCTTAGGGTTCATAATTATTGACTCTAAATATAATTTGTTAATTCGTCTGTAGCTCGAACTATATTCCTTGCATGGATACACCATTGAAACATTGTATTTGTATTTTCTTTATTATGGCTGTCGTTAGAGAAACTTTGCTGCTTGTTAATAATAATAAAGGAACATATTGATATGCTTTTAGTGATTGGTCCTTATTGGAAAAACTTTTTGATCGTAATTCAATTTTCAACTAGAAAACTGAACTGCGGTTGTTCCATAAAATTCGGTCGCATTCTAGAAAAGTTGCGCGGGTAATTAAATGTATCTATTCTAGGTGAATAATGCCGTTCTGAAAACAAGAAACATAAAAGAATACTAACGAAAATAACTGCTTTTAAATAACTGTAAAGAACGTATAACAATTTAGTTTTTTTTTTGGTTGTTTTAAGAACCTCAAGTCCGTATTTATTTCAGAAAATATACCCATATGATGTGATAACCGATTGAAAATTTACCGACAACTTCTTACCACCTTCTATATTTAATAGTTATTGATTCTTATACAAAGATACCCGACGTGCACTTTGGAAACCTAAGTACTATTTCAAAATAATATTCTAAAAATATAATATGGAAGATGGAGACTGGAGAGTGCCCAAGACCGGGAGACACTGAGGATGCCTATGTTCAGGAGTATATTAAGGACCAAAAGAAAGTTTAGTGTAAACGCAGCTAGACTCAGGAAAGGTGTTAGGAAGAGCTGTAAGGAGGGATATTTCTTGGAACTTAGTGATACCACTTTTCTGTGATATCTTCTGCTTTAAATGATCTTCAAGTCCAAAATATCTTCTTTATAATTTTTAAATATCAACTGGTAGAACAATAAAGGTAGGTCACACGGGAAAGAGGTAGGCACTAGTTGGAACTGCGAATATAGGAAGGGTCTGCGTTTACAAGAAGAATAAATATTTTTCGGTATGAGAAAACTTAGCGGTGCTTGATTAGTCACTGAGTAGTGACTAATCATGCGCGTCGCTCTCAGTGTGACCAGCCCCCGGAGACGGCTGTAGTCACTGTAGAGTGCGAAAAAAATTAACTGTCTGCTGGAACGCGTAAACAATTATTTAAACCATAGAAATACACTTACTTATATAAAAATAATATAAAAGTGGACGGTTAATTTTCTTCCTACTTTACATTGTCGAATATTAATTCGTTTGTAGTCGTTTGCCAATTTGAATTTGTCTAGGTCCACAGGTGCGAGCACACCATCTTTGAGTGTGATAGGTGGGAATGTGAAAGACAGGCAGCGTGGCAATCAGACAGGTTTAACCAGATGACCTTATTAAGGTCATGCTGGAAGGAAGAGAGAGTTGGGAAGCCGGAAGCCAACTCGTTAGTAATATAATGACCCAAAAGAGAGGGATGAAAGGGCCCGAAAAAAAACAGGCTTATAAATGACCATCACTGTACGCGAAGCAATATCCACGGATAGTACCGCTACAGTGGGGATGAAGAGGAGGGGTTTTTAGTCGGTAGGTTTGCCTGCGTGCAGGAGTCCGGCACAACGTCCAATGAGGATTTTTTCCTCCTCTAAAGAAAAAAAAAGGTCCACAGGTGCTATAAATAATATGTAATACGTCTGTTCTATAGGATCAATCACCAAGTAAATCTCTTGGCTTTAAACAGTAAGCGTAAGCTCTTTACAGTATGGCCTTAGTCTAAGCATTTGTAGGGACACAATAGTTAGCGCCATCTATATACGAAATCATTTCACCAGCGCCATCTACCGAAAACCGTCAAAAACACATGCAACAACAGTAGAGCTGAATTATCGACGGCACCACCTCACTTTTCATACACCAGAGGGAGTCCACTGTCACGAATTTCCCGCCGTATATTTTGTAACAATTCCCAGAATATAAAAACGATTTTTCATACCTAACTTTCACTCTCCTTTCAGCCACGCGCGTACCTATTCCTTCAGAACAATTTAATTTTCATTAGTTTTTAAGTGAAATATTGTTTTGATTTAAAGCCAGAGTTTTTATTTTAGTAGTGAGTAATAAAACCTTCCTTCTCTATAAATTATTATCTATAGTGAATTATAATCTGGTGAGTACAATGTTGGAAATTTCTCATCTCACTCATCTCATAAGAGATTTGCCTAAATAAGCTCACAGCATCCTCACAGCATCCTCACATCTTTCTTGCTATTTTATTACCTGAAGAAATCTATATATCCTATTTCCCACATACCCACTTATGGTCCAGACCAGATTCTGAGCCATAATCTTATAGTCTAGGCACCACACACCTAGCCATACATCAATATTAATATTTTTATCAATCACGACGTGTCCCAAAGATTGTAAGTAGAGAAAATGGATTTCCAATTGAGCATATTATTGTATGCTACATAACTCTAAACAAAAGTTCCTTTTTCAGTTTAAAATATCCGAAATGTAAAAGTTTGAAAGCCCGCAATATGTCGAGTGTGAAAACAATCCATATGTGCTACGTTGTTACCAAACACCGTTTTATACCTACGTTTTGGTTACCAAATACCTAGTGACATCTCGACCGGGTTTCGAAATAATTAAAAAGTTTATTTTTTTCAGCAGTACGAATCCACTCCGGCTTTTGTGAATTGTGAATATTTTAGATACGCTACTCCACACGATAAAAAATACCTTGTGTTTTGTGAAATATTTAATTAAGGAGTACTTATATTAAATTTATTAAGTTTTAAGAAGCTTAGAACTAAGTTTTGAATTCGGGAAATGTTATTGACATTTCTCTTATTGGAAATCAAGTAATTGTCTAAATGATTAATTTAGACAATTATTTGATTTCCAAAGAAACTAGCTGAAACCGGCAATTTGCTCATAAATCAATTTTGATTTCAAAAGATGGCTACCTATCTGTATATTTTTATATATTAATATGAAAATAAAATCATATTTAAAAAAAATACGCTTTATATTTTGAACTAAATTCAACGCTCTGAGATTTTTGCACGGTTCTATGCAGAATTATACGTGAATTAATCTTGGAATTGGATGTTTCCACACAACACAATTATTATGTACCTACCTACAGGTCCGATTGTCGTGGACACAATATCAATATCAAAATAACGATATCAAAATTACAATATCAAAATAACACGAAATTTTGGCCTACCTATATGTAATTCACTTACTTCAACACAAACACCTCTTAAGGTATGTTCCTACTTATTATTTATGACATAAAGTGTCAGCTTTAATGTAAGTAAGTAAATATATAACGTTGTTGTCTTTGATAATTTAATATTCTTTGGTAAAATAACAAAGATAACATTTAGATCAATAAGGCCCAACGCATCAATGTGTAGATAAAATGTTCTTGGTAGCTATCTATAAGATAAAGTTATGTAGTGGATAAAGTGATGGTCTGTTTTGCTACGGGTACACCGCTACTATAAACAACGGTAAATATGTCAGTTGAAAACAATATTTTCAATATTGTTTCCGTAGTAACAAAAAACATTGTCATATAATTTTGAAAGACGCCGTCTTGTCAGACGACGGACCGTTCCCTAGGAACCCAGTGCATAATGGAAAGAATCTGACGGTCGCATCAATTGAAAACTATCCGATAGATGGATATCTAGAAGATAACAGTGTTGCTATGCTAAAAGCTATTGATTTCTATGGATTCTATGGAAATTTCTATGAAAACTATTTTCACATTTATTTTGTTTTCGATAACGTCAGTTTTTCTCTATGTATAGTTTATTTGCTCTCTCTAAAGACAAAGATTAAAATTTTGATCTATTAGTTTTATTTTGACTTATTTTTCTCAGCATATACGCGCTCAATCCTGCACGAAGTCCTCCTCCAACTCCTTTCACGCCGCTCTATCTTAGGCTACTTGGACCCAGTTGACCCCAGCGTGTTTTACGAGGTCATCCCTCCGCCGTAGTGGTGGTCTCCCAACGCTCCTGGTAGTCATTCTGGGCCTCCAGGTTTCGATCCTCTTCGACCAAATTTTCTGCCTGGTCTCTTGCCTATTTATGACCCACCCACCACCGTTATGACTTAATTTGTTCAAATCTGATGGTTGTATCTTCCTTTTTTATACAACGCAAATAAAAAAAAGAAGTTTCACAACGCGTCTTCCTGCTTGTAGAATAAGAAACTTCAACAACTAACACACAAGATAACACCAAGAAATCTCTTTCCTTGTTCAGCTTGTTAATTACATTTTTTCATAATGAATATTTTTTTGTTAAAATAGGGAAAATTATAAACCCGTTTCCGTTCCATACTATCTACTAAATTATTAAAATTTAATTTAGAAGTCGTTGTTTGTTAAATTAACCGAACATATTATTGAAACACGTTATGAACAGAACTGAAGTTTGACAATAATTGATACTTGAGTTAGGTAACTCCCTTAACCTGCAAAGTTTGGAAACCATTCACAGTTTCATAACTAATTCGCCGAGTCTAATTACAAGCGTTGACATTTTCGTTAATATTGGCTATGTGCCACGTGGTTTTGCCTACCCTTCAGTCTGGACCGAGTTTCTAATGTCATTTTCTTTTTGCCTCGTACCAAAATAATTGTTATACTACTTATAGGTATCTACATATTCATGCATACGTGTGAAGCTTCATCCCTTGATAACTCTAAAGGGTTGGGTTATCTTACAAGAAATAAACGGTGTGAAACCTTAGAAGATACAGAGACACTTTATAATAACAATTCAGGCAATTTTTTATGTACTAGAATTGCTTTTTACTGTTTAAAATTATTCAAGATTAAAAATAAAAAATAGGGAAAGTTGTCATTCTAGTGAACTCCGGTGTGTGCTCCTTCGATTAAAAAGAAATAAGCGATTAACGAAAATGATAAAATAAAAATGATAGACTTTTGTGTTGACTATCTATTAAGTGCACTAATTTCGCAAAGAATAAAATAAATGTGATACTAAAATTTCAGAAATTATGTTTCTTACCAATATGCAATAAAGCCAGTATAGAGCGTCGGGAGCTTATTAATGAAAACCGTAGGTTCAATTCCAGGAGACGACCATCTACTTGTTTCACAACACATGCATTTATTTCTATGAATGATATCTATCTTCTCAGATTGATTGATTAAAAAAAATTGCTCAATGTTCTCCCTCCTTTATATTCTCCCATATTTTTATTTATTTATTTACTTTCTGTCAAAATTAAGAATTGCTCACCATTACAGAGTAATCCTTTGCGGTGAACAATGCACATACAATACAAAACAACAATAATATACATACATGTTTTAAGTATTTATATATTTTCTTTTTTAAACTAAAATAAAATTAACACAAAGAGAGACAAAAGAAAAGAAAAAAAAATAGACAATCCATAGACAATAATATTATAATAACATGGACAGTCTACAGTGGTTTGCCATATTATTAGACTTACTGGAATTCTACCACAAATATTTAGAAAATATCACCGTATATTGGCCGAATGTAGTGAAATATTAGCTTATTTACTCTGGTTATATTTGTCAACAAATTTTCACTTATGACAACACTTTTTATACCCACTCTCCAATTATTTATGGTATTTATAAGCGATCAAGTGGTTCTCGTGTTGTTATTGAAAAATTTGTTGACTGAAATATTTTGTTTTGAAGCAAGAATTGAGGTGTTCAAGATGGATTATCTTGCTGTTAAAAGGTATTTTAATATTATTTGTCTTGTTTTAAAGATTTTTGCGTATCGTAAATGAGATTTTATCATATTTCTTATTTTTGGTCACGTGACTTAACTTTTTCCAAATTATTTAAGGAATGGGCAGGATTTCTGATATATCTCCACGTTAATTGGGGGAAATTCATGGGTTGTTGAATAATACTGACATGTCTTAGTATAAAATAGCAGAAATCCTTAACGTTCCCCAAAGCACGGTTAAGAGAGTAAAGCAAAAATTGGATTTTGGAGTACCTTTGCTAATGGAGCTTGTGGGAGAAAATGAATTAGAACCGCTAGAACCGACAGAAAAATCAGTGACGTGTGCTTAGAGATTAGGAAACACCCAGTTAATCTGCCAACCAAGCAAATAAAAGAGCAAGGCATTAACATTCCTCAACGCATGGTGCAGAGACGCCTGAAAGAATTTGGGCTAATTTATCGACGACCAGCTAGAAAACCTAAACTAACACCAAATATGGTTAAAAAACATTTAGAATGCGCCAAAAAGTATAAAAACTTCACCGAGGATGACTGGAAAAGGGTAATTACAAAAACTTTACTAATATTTTTTGTGTATTTACTGACAAATTTTGAGATTTGATTCAATTGTTATTTATTTTCTGGTTTCTTCCAGGGTTGCTTTTCGGATGAATCAGTTTTTCAAGTTATGACTGATAAATCAAGTTTTGTAAAGAGGAGAGTGGGTGAAGAAATTCACCCAGATTGCATCGTGCCAACAGTCAAACACCCTACGTCTGTCATGGTGTGGTCAGTGATAAATTTCAAGGGTACTGGGCGATTGCAAATCGCCAATGGCACGTTGCGTCAAGACCAATATCGAGAAATTCTTCAAGAGAGGCTACTACCACAACTTTCCCAGTGGTTCCCCAATGGTGAAAAGTATATTTTTATGCACGATGGAGCCCCGTGCCACAAGGCAAAGTCTGTATCTAAATATTTAAACTAAAATAAAATTGTTGTTTTGGATTGGCCCGGAAATTCTCCGGATATGAATCCAATAGAGAACGTATGGGAGCATTTGATGAGAGAAATGGCAAAAAATGTGATGAAAACAAAGCAATCACTTATTGATAGGCTCATTCATGTGTGGAATCACAGTGAGGAGCTTCAAAATACAGTAAAAAAATGTATTATGAGCATGCCACGACGCATCCAAGCCTTTATTGCGGCAAAAGGGCACCATACCAAGTATTGAATCTGTGCGTCAAGTTCCATTTAGGTTTTATTTTGTATCCTAAGTTTATCTAAGTAAAGTTTTTTTATCGGATATCGCATTGTTTTATTTCTTAAAGTTTTTAACGCAAAATAAAAACATAATAATTGAAAAAAAAATCCACAAAAGTCGATATAACAGAATTTTAATGAGTTTTTTGTATTGAGTCTAATAATATGGCAAGCCATGGTACTTCGCCGACAGTCACACGCACATACGTCAACAATACTGTCGAGTCCCGTCGCTATAGTGAGTGTACCATCACACCAAAAACAATAATTCATCGACACAACGACAACATATACTTATATCAACTCAATATTACAATTTCAGTAATATTTTTTTACTGACATTGAATTCATTTTTAATTTAACCTATTTTTTCCAAAATATTGCATTCATATTTCAACAAATTGCAATCATTAATAAAAAAAAAAACTCATTAAAAACGATGTTTATTAAAGTAAACCGTGAATTTTAACCAATCTCCAATCGCTAACACAAAATTTAGAAATATAATGATTTTGATGGAAAAAAACATTTTGAGGCACACTTTGCCACGAATTGTCATTAAAGTCGTTCAAGCCGAGTTGGTTTAATTTTGGAAAATAAAATGAACGTAGCTGCTATGAGTAGATTATTGATAATTGGCAAAATTATTCACTTGCTGAATGAACTGAACAATAATGATTGGACGGAGCGCTGCCAATTATATTATTAAATTACCCTGAAGTAATAATTATGCTGATTTGCTTAATTATACATTTTCATCGAAATCACAGAAAGAATTTTTATATTTCATATTTTGTACAACGGAACATCTCCAGTGGCAATGTGACCTTTCTGATTATTCATATTATTTCGGAGACCGAGACATTATTTTTCACTGATTTCTTCCATAAGTTCTTGACTGTAATTCCGTCTCGAATTTGATAGGAGTAATTACCTAAAGAAGGAGTATGGATGTTTTCTTTAAATAATATATTACTAGACTATTCTATTATTTGTGCAAAAACCAAAAGCACATAACAAACATAATAATTATAACATAGAATTAACTATTTGATGTTGTCATTAGTGTACAAATTTGATTCATGAAGGGCCGTCATCTACAGCGTCATCATTTTTGTGGTGCTAGAGACGTCACCTACATGTTCACTGGTCTGAACACAGTGGGGCTAGTACGAGTTTCATCGAAAGCTTATTGCACGCTTATAAGGGCTTACAAACGTGCAAATAGTGTTCTAAAATCAAACGATCGAATCGTTCGATCATTTTTGTATGGAAAATTTTTCGAAACTCTTTCGATGATCGTTTCGATATTCGATCATCGAAAACTTATACTAGGGGTAAGGACTGATGATTCTATAAGCAGCGAACTCGGGGTCCTCTTTCATTTATCCACGGAAGGTGAGCTGCGAATCCTTTGCTTTTTTCGGCACATAACATGAAGATGGCCGGATTCCCTGGATAAGATTATGGTAGGGATGGTTGAGGGCAGGAGGGTAAGGTGTTGATGACCACGAAATGGTCCGATTTTATCAAGCGGCCAACGCGGACCACACTTCATGAGTCCATAATTATGCCTGAAGTCCGAGAAAGACGCAATGAGTTGGTGAGAATGTTTGTTTCTCTAAAACGCAGCAAAAAAGTAAGTTCTCAAAAATATTTAATATAGCGTCTTCATTCCTTGTCTGCCACTAAGAAAATACTACTACATACTGTACAAAATCAGCTAAGATCGTATTTTAAAATTATTTTAAAACACTTTAATACAACGTCCCAAACTCTTCACACTCACAAGTCTCTCTCACTCACGATTCCGGATATGAAATGATAGTTTTGAATCTTATTTAAGTAACAGAAGTCAAATTACCGAAATAAATAATGTAAGATCTAGGAAGAGCGAAATTAGGTACGGGGTTCCACAAGGTTCAATTCTCGGACCATTGCTGTTTATCATCTATGTCAATGACCTCCCTGAAATAATTAAAGATAGGGGCGAAATTGTGATGTACGCGGATGACACATCCCTTCTTATCAAACGCGAAAATTGCGATGAACATGTTGCTGGGAATGTAGCTAAAATACTAGATGACGTGGCCCAGTGGTTTAATAGTAACAATTTAATTATTAATATGAACAAAACAAATGCGATGTGTTTCTCTTTGAGGCTGAAAAATGACGACATAACTGAGAAAGTATTCACTGACAAATCCATAACTATCGTAAATGATTGTAAATTCCTAGGTATAACAGTAGACAGAAAACTGCAATGGTCAGCTCACATCGAGCAACTCTGTAACAGGCTGAGCTCCGCAGTTTTTGCGATAAAAAAGATAAAAGATATATGTGGGATGAATACTGCAAAGATGGTCTACTTCTCATACTTCCACTCAGTGATGGTCTATGGTGTGGTGGTCTGGGGTGGCGGTGCTGACTTTGGCAGAGTATTTATTCTGCAGAAAAGAGCAGTAAGGGCAATACTGGGCTTGCAGCCTAGAGATTCCTGCCGAGATGCCTTTAAAGATCTCGGGATACTCACACTGGCTGGTGCATACATACAAGAATGCATTCTGTTTGCACGAAGAGGTTTGAGTAGCACACCTCTTAACTCTGACCACCACGGTTACGATACTAGACGAAAGGATGAAATCAGACCCATCCAGCACCGGCTAGCAAAGTTTTCACGAAGTTTTGTGTGTAGAGGTGTTCGTTTTTATAACAAGCTACCTCAAAATATCAAATCAACAGATGACGTAGCCTTTCAGAGAGAGATAAAATCGTTCCTTGTTGATAAATGTTTTTACTCTATTGACGAGATGTTAGATTGATTACACGTATTCACTTACCGTATCTGTGTATGTGTGAGTGTATGTATATATGTGTGTATGAGTAGACATTCCGTACTGTTGGTTGGTTGTTGTTCGTAATTGTGATGTTCCTCTTCTTGACTTGAATCCGCATTGATTTAATCTACGGCAAACGCTCCTCAGTAGAGTGGTCCAACGGGATGATTTTTGTTTATGTATTCTCTCCTCCCTATTGTTTTTGTCTTTTGCTCTCATCAGATGAACGCAATGTGGCAATTTACACCACGCAGGATCCCTTATAAAATCTTTACCTGACGAATGCTATATGGCCCTTTACACCATGCATGATCTGATCTCTCTCTTTTACACTTTTATTTAACTTCTATGGATTATGTTCTAAGAAAAAATAACAACTAATGACTCTAACAATTCATTACTAATGTTCGATTTTTAAATGGAACAAACCACTACGGGCTTACGACCGTCTTCTACTGTTATTTCGAAGGCTGGCTTAGTGTGATCACTTTACGTTAACAACGTTCGCCATTAGGTGGTAATGTTTGTCTCCGAAACTCTTAATCATGAGAATTCTCAACATGTTCAACATGTCGAAAAATCTCATGTATGCAACAAGTAGAAATTTAATAATAAAATGAAAAATAGAGATAAAAGTTGGAAATTGTTGAGAACAATGTTCTAAGACCCTATGTACATGCTTGTTTTGCTTTGTTACATTTCATTATTGTTAGTATTGTTTGCATTTTGCTGTATTTTATGTTTTTGACTATTCCGAGTGCCCGTAAGGGCCTATGGAAATATTTTAAGAATAAAGAATAAAGAATAAAGAATAGTTTGATATTAAATAAATATTAAACATTAATACTGGAGTGTTTTAATTACTAATTAACAAAAAAATAGTACAAAAATCAAATTTAATTTACATTAAATAATTATTAATTAACAAACTCGCCTATGTACAAAATATTATATTTAAATACCTATACGAGGCGTGACATCACGAGTGTCTTTAATTAAAATAAATTGGTAACGGTGATTTTATAAAATGAATTTATCTTAGGATAATTATTTATCATTTTTTTGTCATATTTTTATATTTTTTACATGAGGTAGGGAGAACGGACTTCCACTCTTTTCTATCCAAGCACAATTCTTTCGCTTCTTTCGTCGACATAATATGTACATTACTTCCCTATTTCTCTTGATTCTGACCAGGACTTCCTTGAGGATAAAATCGATCCACGTCATTCTCGGTCGAATATAATTTCTTACACCTTTCCTTTCAGCCTTCTTCTAAATCTCTTTGTCATTCTTTTTACATTCATTGTTTCTACATGCCCAAATCATCTCAACCTATTAACTTTCATTTCTGTAACTATACTTACTTCCACATTACTTATCATTCCTTTCCGTGTTATATACAGATTCATTTAAATTTTTAGAAGTATTTTAAAGTGGTTGGTAGACTATTGCGGTTACGACGCCGGCTTTCGCACTGTTTCGTGCGGAGGTCGAGAGTTCGATCCCAGCTGCTGACTGTAGCGTGCAGGTGTTATCAGCTACTGTGTGTGTGGTTCTCAGCCGGCGCAGGTTGTCTGCTTCAGTCGGTTTCAGCTGCCAAGAGTAGTCCAATCCAAGTCAAGTTCCGAGTCCAGTTCCAAGTCCAGTTCCAAGGTCCAGTTGAGAGAGCAGGTAGTGAAGTAAAAAAGCCAGGTAGATCAGAGCAGGAATATATTCTCGTATTCAATATGACCCGTTTATATACTGGCCGCTGTGCGCTCGCGCTCACGCAGGAGCGAGTATACAGTGGACATCGTCTGGTGGGGGCATTGCTCGCACGCGGCACCCGTCTGTATAAAAGACCCGGGTTAGGCGGCGCGCGAGCCCATTTGTCCATACCCCCACCTGAGCACACAACGACCAGACTATCACAATACTACGCGGACATCGCAGCCGTACACAGTATGCGCTGCGATGCCCCATACACTATGATACAAAACGTCGGCTCTCGTCTCGGTACCACAGGGATATCACTTAATCCTTTATTATTTGTCCGAGACGGGAGCACGACGGTACAACAATCACAATATTAATTTAATTGGTCATAATATACATCTCCTGTCCGCAACATCCTCCCCCCGTGAGGGTTCCGCCCTCACTCCGTGGAACGCGGGCAGGCTTCATCCTCTACCGGCAGTCGTATTAATTTGACCGCCGGTCTCATGAGAAGAGTCCCTCTTGTCCTTACTATTGCAGCCCGGACCTGTCCATCAGCTCCGGGCTTGATTTCCACTATGCGGCCCCTCTTCCAGTCATTGCGTGGGGCCGTGCTGTCTGCCATGACGACTAAGTCTCCTACCTTCAGTGGGACGACCGACTCCCTCCACTTTCTCCTCTGCGCGATGGTTGGCACATACTCTTTTAGCCATCGTCGCCAAAAGGCATCTGCCATCTGTTGGGCGATTCGCCATTGTTTCCTCAGGGAGACCTCTTCTTCATCCGCTGGGTAGTGGGCCAGGACTGGGCGCCCGCTGGCTGACCCGATCAAGAAGTGATTAGGGGTAAGTGGTTCCTCATCACCCGCCTCGATCGCTACGTGGGTCAATGGCCTGCTATTGATGGTGTATTCGACTTCCGCTAAAGTCGTAAGCAGTGTGTCCAACCGGGGTGCTCGATCTTTTAAGACGGAGCGTAGTCCAGTCTTGACGGAGCGTACTAGGCGCTCCCAGGCTCCCCCCATGTGTGGCGTTGCTGGTGGGATGAACTTCCACCTTGATGTTTTTGCCACTTGGTCGAGCCAGGCGGGCTGTTGCAGGATATCGCCGGCCGCCTGTGCTAGTTCCTTGTCGGCTGCTCGGAAGTTCGTCCCGTTGTCGCTGTATATCACCTCAGGAGTTCCTCTTCTCGCCGTCATTCGACGCAGCGCCATGATGGTGGAATCCGCGTCTAGCCTATCCACCACTTCTATGTGAACGGCGCGGGTGGAGAGGCATGTGAAGAGTGCCCCGTAGCGCTTCTCCCTTCTCCGACCTATGGAGACTTCCATGGGACCAAACAGGTCCACTCCACAGTGTGTAAAGGGTCTGCGGCCGTAAGCGAGTCGCCCAGCTGGGAGTTGCGCCATCTGTGGCGGTGAAGGGCGGGCTCGCTGGGCTCGGCACTGCACGCAGTTGTGTACCACCTTCCTGACGGCTGTCCTCAGCCGCAACATCACTGCCTGTCGTCGAACTTCGGCCACCGTCCTCTCTATGCCGGCATGCTGCACCTCTTCATGGGCGTGCCGAATAAACAGTTTGGCTGCTGGGTGTGTAGCGCACAGTATAGTGAGGGCTTCCGTCCCTAGTGACTCGAGACGAGTCCCCGCCTTCATTACCCCTTCGTGCAGCCAGGGTGACATGGTAGCCACCCGGCTGTTGGCTGGGAGTGGTTTTCCCTTTCTCAGCAGGTCCATCTCGGTCGGGAATGCTTCGGATTGCATCTGGCGCAGCCAAGTCGTCTCTGCCCGCTGTAGTTCTTCGCGGGTTAATACGCCGTCACGTCGTCTTCTTGGGCCGTCAGCGACTCTCAAAACCCATGCTGTGACGCGTAGCAGCTTGCGCCAGGAGGAGATCTTCAGAGGGTCGGGTAGGCCGCTGCTCCTAGCTGTAATCAGCCCCGCAAATTGTTTCAATTCCTCTGCCGGTTTGCTGAACACTTTCACCTCGGGCCATTGGTCCTCTGGTAATTTCAAAAAGCTCGGACCGGCAAGCCACAGTGAATCTGGGTTGAGGTCTGGGAACTGCACGTCTCTGGTCCCGACATCGGCTGGATTCTGCCTTGTCGGGACCCATCTCCAACTGTCCGGCTCTGTCAGCTGGGCAATCTCCCCCAGCCGGTTGGCCACGAATACTGAGTACTGGCGAGGATCTGCGTTGATCCAAGCCAGCACTGTGGTAGAGTCTGTCCACAGGATGACTCGTGAGAAGGTGGTGGTCATCTCTGCCTTCAGGGTCTCGGCAAACCTGGCCCCCATCAGCGCCGCCTGTAGTTCCAGCCTCGGCACTGAGACTGGTTTGAGGGGAGCCACCTTGCATTTGCTCCCCAAGAAGTGTGTGCGGGGGCCCTTTGCCGTGGCCTCCACCATGTATGCTGCCGTGCAACACGCCGACTCCGATGCGTCACAGAAGATGTGGAGCTCGGCCTCGTCATTGGTCCCTTCTCGGCAGCAGCGCGGGATCTGACACCTGATGCTGCGCGCCTTCTCCAGCCAATTGTCCCACTTGTTGGCGTGTGCTTCCTGGATGGGTTGGTCCCAGCCCACACCGCTCCTCCAGACCTCCTGTAGTAGAATTTTGGTGTGGATCAGGACACACCCCAGGAACCCAAGTGGGTCAAAAGTCTTCATGACCTCGCTCAGGAGCTGGCGTTTGGTTGGCCAGCTCTCCTGTGGGAGCCCCTCGAGGTCATACAGGAACACGTCCTGGTTCGGGTCCCAGTTTATACCGAGTACCCTCTCGGTTTGGCTCAGGCCGCCAATGGCAACGACTTGGGCTGCCCTGTCCTCTGGCGGAATACCCTGAAGGACGGCGGGCTTGTTGGAGGCCCAGTTAACTAATTGGAAGCCTCCCTCAGCTAACACCTTGGTGACCGTCTTGACAAGGGTGGCCGCCTCTTCCTCCGTGTGGCGGGCGTCGAGGTAGTCGTCCATATAAAAGTTCCTCTTAATGGCTGCCGCCGCCTCTGGTTCTGTTGCCGCCGCCTCTTCAGCCACTCTGTCTCGCACGTACTGGGCGCTGGCTGGGGAACACTTGGCCCCGAACATCATCGAGGTCAACTGGTACTCCGCTGGTTCCGCTTCAGGAGATTCACGCCAGAGGAATAACTGGGAAGCTTGGTCTTCTGGTCGAATCCTGATCCTCAGGAACATCTCTCTAATGTCGGCGGCGATGGCTACCCGACCCTCCCGGAAGCGTAGGACGTGGCCTAGTAAGATGGCCAGTCGGTCGGGGCCAGTGAGAAGGAGGTCGTTGAGACAGACCCCCTTGTAACTTGCGGCCGCGTCAAAAACCACCCTTAACTTCCCAGGTTTGAGATACCACCTTCTGGCCGCTCCCTCTTCGACCGTGGCTGGGACCGCGTACCTCTTGGTTATGAGGTCCGCGATCTTCTTGTGGTAGGCCACGGCCAACTGCTTGTCCTTGGCTAGTTTCTTCTCTAAGCTGCGTAGTCTGCTGAGCGCACCGGGGCGATTGTTTGGCAGTACTGCCCGGTCTTTGTTCACCCATATCAGTCCCGTCTCCCACCGGCCATCTTGAGTCTGCCGGGTTGTGGACTCCATCACTGCAATCGCGGCTGTCTCTTCTTTCGGAATTCGGACGGCATGTGAAACGCCCAGGGAATCGACCTCGAAGTGAGCCTTCACCAGATCGTGGATCGCCGAGTCTCGGGTTAGCAGCACCCGCTGGGAGCTTCCAGCCGCCGTGCCGCCATGGACCGCCCAGCCTAGGGCCGTTCTGGATTCCATAGTGTTTCTCCCCGGTGTCTCCTTGATTTCTCGGGTCGCCACCAGAAAGGCGTTGTCTTGGCCGATCAACATTTTTGGCCGCACCATTGGTGCCGAGACGCCGGGCCTCTCGAGGTCTTCGTGGCGTTGGGCTGCCAGCTGCTCCGGGAGGGCCAGGTCCCGGACCGTGTTCGCGAACACGGAGTAACTCGCCGTCAGGCCCTCCCCCCGAACTGTACACTTCACTCGTCGCGACGTGGCGTCTTCTGATGTCATATCGTTTACCCCACTTATTCTCAGTCCGCTCGCGTGCCCCCTGGCTCCGATGCGGTCGGCCACATCTGCGTCTATCAAAGTCACTGTAGACCCGTCATCCAACAGGGCATACACTGTCTCTTGGCCCGCAGGCCCACCAACCACAACCGGTACCACTTTGAGTAAGACCGGGCACTCAGGTAACCAAGTGTTTGTCACTGTAGCCGTCTGGCTCACCTTTTCTTCAGCCTTTTGGCTATTTTCATGCAGAGTCCTGTGGTGAAACCGCTTGCACCCCCCAAGTCCACACCTTTCATTGCGCCCGCACTTGTTAGATATATGTCCCGGTTCTACACACGCGTAGCACAACTTTAGTCCCCGCAGGGTTTCGCGACGCTCACGTACTGTTTTTTCTAGATATGACGTACACTTTACTAATTTGTGTTCGCCGCCGCACAACGCGCACCCTGCATCACTTTTGTCACGGGGAGCGTCCTCGTGAAGTAACAACACTTGCTTGGCTTCCGGCTTCTTCTTGGCGCCGAGTCCCTTGACTGGTGCTGATATGGCCGCCGTTGTCCCGCTGGAGGCGAAGCGTTGGAGAAAGTCGAGGTATTCGTCCATGCTCAACTCTTTCTTGGTGCTGATATACGACCTGTAGAACACCCAGGTCGTTTTCATAGACGGTGACAACAGGTCCACGCACGCCTCCAACAGTGGTCTCTTGTTGAAGTGCAGGTAATCTGCGTCCGCCAGCGCAACAGAAGTCAGCATCGCGTGGATCGTCGCACGCAGGTCGGCTATCTCGGCGAGGGCCGCGCCCTCCCGCAGCGGTGGAGTCCTCTTGAACTGCTGTACGATGTGATGCACGACGTTCTCGGTCTGGGAGAATCTTTCTTGTAGGGAGTTCATAATGAACCCTACATTGCTGGGATCGCCGGAAATGAGGTAGCCTCTTACCGTCTCTCTTGCCTTCCCTTGCAACGCCGACCTCAGGCGAAGCAGGTTCTCCGCATCTCCAATGCGGCACATCCTCGTCGAGTCTACGAAGTGCTGTCTGAAAGCTGGCCACTCCAACGGGTCTCCGTCGAAGCGCGGCAACTGCGAGGACTGGCTGCCCCTCGCCACCAGCGCCGCTATCCGCCCATCCTCGTTGTAGGTTCCCTGTCGTTGCTGCTGCAACCAGTCCCGGGTGTAGGAGTCGGGCCGGAACTCGTCAAAGGACGGCGGGGTGAACGAGGCGCCAGTCCATGGCGACCCGCTCCCGCCATTCCGCGCTGCGGGTCCCTGAGGAAACTCCGCCTGGTGCTGGTACTGCCCCTGGTGGTGCGACGCAGGGAGCGTTGTACTCGCTCCCACCTGCGCCGCCTGCTGCTGGGCTGCCTGCTGCTGGGCTGCATGCTGCTGGGCTGCATGCTGCTGGGACACAGGGAACGCAGCCCGCGCTCCCACCTGTGCCGCCTGGTACTGTGCCGCCTGGTACTGGGCCGCCTGCTGCTGGGACACAGGGAACGCTACCTGCGCTCCAACCTGTGTCGCCTGGTACTGGGCCGCCTGCTGCTGGGCCGCTTCCTGCTGGGCTGCCTGATGCTGGGCCGCCTGATGCTGGGACACAGGGAACGCTACCTGCGCTCCAACCTGTGCCGCCTGGTACTGGGCCGCCTGCTGCTGGGCCGCTTCCTGCTGGGCTGCCTGATGCTGGGCCGCCTGATGCTGGGACACAGGGAACGCTGCCTGCGCTCCAACCTGTGCCGTCGGTTGCTGGGCCGCCTGGTTCTGCCACTGCTGGTGGGGCACAGAGAGCGTTTCCTGCGCTCCAATCTGTGCCGCCTGCTGCTGGGCCGCCTGCTGCCGGGCCGCCTGCTGCTGGGCCGCCTGGTTCTGCCACTGCTGGTGGGGCACAGGGAGCGCTTCCTGCGCTCCGACCTGTGCCGACTGCTGCTGGGCCGTCTGCTGCTGGGCCGCCTGCTGCTGGGCCGCCTGCTGCCACTGCTGGTGGGGCACAGGGAGCGCTTCCTGCGCTCCAACCTGTGCCGTCTGCTGCTGGGCTGCCTGTTGCTGGGCTGCCTGCTGCTGGGCCGCCTGCTGCCACTGCTGGTGGGGCACAGGGAGCGCTTCCTGCGCTCCAACCTGTGCCACCTGCTGCTCTGCTGCCTGCTGCTGGGCCGCCTGCTGCCACTGCTGGTGGGGCACAGGGAGCGCTTCCTGCGCTCCAACCTGTGCCGCCTGCTGCTGGGCTGCCTGCTGCTGGGCCGCCTGCTGCTGGGCTGCTTGCTGCTGGGCCGCCTGCTGCTGGGCTGCTTGCTGCTGGGCCGCCTGCTGCTGGGCCGCCTGCTCCGCCTGCTGCTGGGCCGCCTGCTCCGCATCGGCTCGCAGTTGACGCTCGTCCTGGAGCTCCTTCCTTGTCTGCAGCAACTCCTGTCTCAGCTGGCGCAGGGTCTCATCGGTAGCCGTGCGCTGGCTACTGATGCTGGCGTCGCTGTCGCTGCTGCTTCCGGTGTCCTCCTTGCTCCTTCCTGAACGCAGGTTCCTCGCCATCCTGAGAGATCCGGCTCGAAGGACCAGTCGATGTAGCGTGCAGGTGTTATCAGCTACTGTGTGTGTGGTTCTCAGCCGGCGCAGG
Source organism: Mystacides longicornis (assembly GCA_963576905.1). Lineage (NCBI taxonomy): Eukaryota > Metazoa > Arthropoda > Insecta > Trichoptera > Leptoceridae > Mystacides > Mystacides longicornis. The sequence goes on along the minus strand of OY756421.1, from coordinate 5,399,476 downwards.
TTGTCTGCTTCAGTCGGTTTCAGCTGCCAAGAGTAGTCCAATCCAAGTCAAGTTCCGAGTCCAGTTCCAAGTCCAGTTCCAAGGTCCAGTTGAGAGAGCAGGTAGTGAAGTAAAAAAGCCAGGTAGATCAGAGCAGGAATATATTCTCGTATTCAATATGACCCGTTTATATACTGGCCGCTGTGCGCTCGCGCTCACGCAGGAGCGAGTATACAGTGGACATCGTCTGGTGGGGGCATTGCTCGCACGCGGCACCCGTCTGTATAAAAGACCCGGGTTAGGCGGCGCGCGAGCCCATTTGTCCATACCCCCACCTGAGCACACAACGACCAGACTATCACAATACTACGCGGACATCGCAGCCGTACACAGTATGCGCTGCGATGCCCCATACACTATGATACAAAACGTCGGCTCTCGTCTCGGTACCACAGGGATATCACTTAATCCTTTATTATTTGTCCGAGACGGGAGCACGACGGTACAACAATCACAATATTAATTTAATTGGTCATAATATACATCTCCTGTCCGCAACACTGACCATCTTCCTCTTTCACGACAGAAGCTTTAAATAGCTCACTGTGAAAGAGTGTATTTGTGTTCACCTTGAGTGAACACAGATTCATTAGAAAAAATGTAAGGATACACTTAAGATGTAAGCATAATGGAAGGGCACAGAAGAAAAAGATTAATAACTTAACCTAGTCTGTAAAAAGAAGTCAGTTTAGCTGGGAAAATTTTACCAGTCAATCATTCCCATCTTAGAAAGAATACCAACCTCGTGTAGAAATTTACGTGAAAATACGTACGAGTCGACCGAGAACTTTTGACCTCTTTAATCAGAAGTCGGCGCCTATAAATAACACTAGGCTACCAAGCTAAAGTTGGTCAAACAAATATTGGAGAAATGGATTGAGGTTTATTACCAAGAGGAAGAATTTTTACATTTGCATCACACAAGAGTTGTTCGTCTTCTTTCCTGGAATTTACTGTCCCGCTGGATTGAAAATCTGTTCTGGGACAGTTAGTACTGCTCTTAATAAAAAGTGAATTTATAATTGCAAATTGAATTATTATTTCAATGAACGGATTTTTTACGTTTTGAGTAAAATGCAAGATTTTTAGAGTCGGGGAGTTCCTCGAAAACTTGGAATATTCATTAAAAAAAACTCAAACCATATAGGTACATAAAGTATTTCCAGAGATTCGATCAACTGTCGTTTTTCATACAAAACTAAATTTCCTGAAAATGAAATCAATTCGATTTTTATTATCAATTGTCCTCGTGTTTTGAGCTTTTCTAAAAGTTGAAAATCAATTACCTTCAACAGTATTACACCCGGACAAACAACCAAACAAGTAGGTATAGGATCTAATTATACTTTAGTAGAATATGAAAAATAATATAAATAATTTAGGGAAAGGAAACATTTTTTGTTGTTGTTTTTTGTTCATAGAATGTTTGTTTTTAGCTGGTTTATCGTGTGCGTATTTTCGGAATAAAACTAAAGACAAAGGAGATTTATTTGAAAGTGTGATGGCGGGGTGTAATCCCACATGGAACGTTTATATATTTATTTATTTATCAGCACTTTATACTATTAAGTGTAGGTACACCTCAGTTCGTAGGCGTGCGCGTTGTTCTGTACACAAAGTAGGGAATTACATGATTCGTTTTGTATAAACCTATATAAATAACTAGTTCTACAACCCTCGTCTAAAAGACTGAATTGAACTGAAGTCTACAGTGACCTTAATTTATCATTTTTATAAGAACACTCATCACATATGGTCTGGAAACAGTGACGCTGACAAAGCTGAGTACAGAAAAAATAAGGATTACCCAAAGATCCATGAGAAGAGCCATGCTGGGTATCACCCTGAGCCTGAGAGATAGAGTGAGAAATGAAGTGATACGACAAAGAACCAAGGTTGCAGATATTGCCCAACGTATCGCTTCCCTCAAATGGCGATGGGCAGGTCACTTGGCACCAGACCAGGCAGAGAAATGGTCGAAGAGGGTCGAAACTTGGAGACCCAGAACGACCGCCAGGAGCGTCGGGAGACGACCACTATTATACGTTGGAGAGACGACCTCGTCAAATACGCTGGGGTCAACTGGGTCCAAAAAGCCCAAAACAGAGCGGTGTGGAAGGAGATGGAGGAGGCCTTTGTCCAGCAGTGGACGGGAATAGGCTGAGAAGAAGTAGATAACATCACTACTGAACTTTAAATATACTGTTACTTATTTCAAATTGTTATGCGTATATAGATATCTGCACAACTTGCTGGTGTATGGTTATAAAATTGTGGCTGCATCACCCAAGAATGGGTGCAAGCAAACAGTCAATAGCAGAAGAAGGAGAAAATCACTACTGATTATTTTTGTGTGTGATGATTCGATTCCTCAGGGTGTGTACACATCTGAACACGCGCGGTAACTTAACCAATGTCACGTTGCATGAAATGTATCAAATTTTCATAGTACGCGGTGGGTTGTGACGAACCATTGCGAACCGCGTACTATAGAATTTTGATACTCATGGTCACGTTACCGCGCGTGTTCAGATGTGTACATGCCATAAGTAATGTTCAAGCAAATGTTTCTTGATTATTGTCTTTAGGCTCATCTTCAAAAAGATCTTCTTCTCTTAATAGCAATCGACGGTCCTTTTCAGTGTACGCGGTGATAAAATATATTTTTGTAAACAAAATAATATATGCGTCTGTGTCAATGTTAATACATCGAATTGTGTGTATCAATTACATAACATAACAGTAATGTTTTTTTATTAATTTAATGTATTTTATATACCTAAATAATTTTTAAAAATATTAGCATTCGCCACTCCTTCGCCACGCAATTTTCGTAAAAATGGTCACAAAGTTTTTGCTTCACGTATTAATTTATAGATGGCCGTTTAAAAATACCTCAGATTGTTGAAGATGTGATGGTATAATATATGAGTATTTTTATGGTTTTTTTTTTAAATAAGTAATTCATGTGAGCACATATTCATTAAAAAAATGTATATTATCAAAGGCACACTGGTGCCGTAAATATTGTGATAAATAAATAAACAATTACAGAATATATCACTTTCTTCCATCAGTTGCTTGTTATTTAGACCAAATTATTGATGATAGGATGAATAATTAACAACGGCGCTCCAAAATATTTATCAGATAGAACATACATACATAGAGAGTAGCGTAATTTCTTAACAAAATTCCTCATTTCGATAACAAATAGCGTGAAAATTGGTTTACCACCTGCGAAAACAACATTGTGTATTGTTGTATCAACAATGCGACGTCTCATTTTATCTCCGTCATAATGTGCTCGACGAAATGAGAAAATATACCTTTCTAAATACGAACCTGCCCGAACCAACATTTTAGCATAGTTATCGGTTAAAAATGATATTTAACACACATGTTATTGATTAGATTTTAGTATGAAGTATTTGATTCTAACAACTAACTGCCTATGTGATAATTAACGTAGTTAATGTTTTTATCGTAACTAGTGGTCATGAAATTCGGCCATTACTAATTTAAATTACATGTTTGAACATTATTGAAGTTCCATTGACAAAGATTGAGCGAGCGCTATTTCACAATTTTCTTTCCAAATCAATGACATGGATACGTCAAATTTGAAATGTTGATATATATACAAAGTTTTTTTCTATTATTATAAAAGACAAACAATATTAATCTATTCTCAATTTGACCACAGATAAACAAAATAATATATGCGTCTGTGTCAATGTCAAATACATCGAAGTATTTGTGAGTATCAAATACATTATGTACACAATAGTGCTTGTAATGTTTTTTCATTGATTTGGTGTATTTTATATACATAATTTAAAAAAAAAATTAGCATTCGCCACTCCTTCTTTATACAAACTACCTATATAAGTGTGCGAAATGTTATACTCCTCCGTCCGCGCACTTTTCGTAAAAATGGTCACTATTTTTTGCTTCCCCTATATTAGATAATAAATTATTATTCGTTTTTTTTTAAATAAAAATAGTGTTTTTGTATTATAAAACGTTCGACTGAGATTTATCGACATTTCTAATATGCTGAAGTCCCCGAACTGACGTTGGTCGAAGGTTTGATAACTTTAACACCTAATGTCGAGCATCGTTAAAAGTTAAATGTGATCAAACAAAAACAGCAACAAAAAAGAAATCCTGTGACCGTAGTAAATTTGACGTTTGCGAAACGGATTTTCTCAAAAATACAGTGCGAAAAAAATGACTCCACTGGATCATAATATAAACATTTTTTTAAACCAAATAAAGCCGGTTTCATAAAAAGCTTCAAAATAACACCTTATCCACTTCAAAATAAAATTTAAAGACTCCTTTAAGCTGACGCGTTTCATAAAAAATATTCCAGCTAAAATTTGAAATGTAAAAAAATTTTTTTAAAGTTGGTAGCAGTTGGTAGTGTTACCATGGAAATCTATGGAAAACATAGGTTGTTTACTAATATTTTCGCGGAATTTCTGTTGATCTGTCAATTTCATTTCTCAATAGAGCATCAAAGTGCCGTTTTTTTCTGTTAATTTATTATTATGGTTTATGAATTAGTAAACGAAATCTGTAAATAATAATATTTTTCCCGTTTTGCTATGTTTTCCGCCCTATTTTAGTCATTTTTGACCACAGTGTCACCGCATAAAAAATGTTTATCTTTGTGACAGAGAAAGCGCCCTGAAAAAATTCTATGAACTCCGGTGGTAAAAATTTGAACTCACTAAAGTCGACTTTAACTAAAAATAATAATCAATAACGGTACTTTAGCTAAAAGTCGGTTTTAAATGTCGTTTTGTTGTTATGAAACCCGTTATTTTTTGAACGGAGTTTAATGTCTCCTTTATTTTTTTATGAAACCGGCCGTTTATAAAGATATAAAAAGTGGACGGTTAATTTTCTTCCTATTCTGGAAAGTGGAAATTCGTTTTGCAAAATTCAAATCGATGACGGCCTCCTGGTCAAACAAGTGGTTCAAAATTTTCGAATGATCGAGTCTATTTTCTCGAAATGTCGAATGAGTATCACGAATCAGTCATTAGTAAGTATTCCATTATAGAAATTGTTATACGTACGCAATATACCTACCCACATAATATAACATTTTGTCGGATGGATTGGTTATACTCAGTGTACCGCGTAGACTTGGGAACAATTATTTTAATTAATTTAATATTGTAAGAAGATTGTAGAGATGCTTTGTCACGTTCTAACGACAAATCTCAATTATTAATACCACTTGAAGAATATTTATTTTGATGAATGCTACCGCGGGATTCCTTTCTCAAACCTAAAGATTTAGAAAACAAATTAAGCAATTAGAAACGTTGGTCTAGGCAGATGGGCGAGTTCTTTTATAGAAACAATGTGTGAATCTGAGGATTATTATACCTAATTGTCTCACAATCATATATACAAATAATGATGGAATGGATAGACATTTTTTTTTTACTTTTTTTTTTGAGTGTTTACTCAAAGTGAATAAACAAATAAACTCTTTGACTCTTTCACAGTAAGCTACTTAAAGCTTGTGTCGTGAAAGAGGAAGATGGTCGGCACCTGGGATCGAACCCACGACCTCCGCACGAAACAGTACGAAAGCCGGCGTCGTAACCGCTTGTCTAACTATTTTGTTTTTATGACTTTTGATCTCTATGTCCTTTTCTATCGCACTAAGTACATATTTCCTTTTTCATTTCGTTTAGTTTGTAACTACATAGTTTATTTGATTATGTAATGCATGGTTAAAGATACCACTCGTCGTAGGTATTTAGCTCAATTTTATTAGGCGCTAAAAATCAACCAATAATAATTATTCACTTATTGAAAAAAATATATTTAGTTTGAACTCATTTTTTTTTCAACTCCCTTTAGACCCCACTTAGGGGCATAGGGAGGCAACCAGAGCTCTCCATTGCGCTCGATCTTGCGCAACGTTAATGACCTCCTCCCACACCATGTCCAGATTCCTCAGCTCTGCTTCGAAGGAGCGGAACACGGTGTGAGAGGGTCTTCCTCATTCAGCACATGCCTAACCATAATGGTGGAAGTGATGGGCCCGCGCTGAGTTTGTCAACATTATTTTTAAGATCAATAAATTGTATCAAATTCCTACATAGTTTGAAATATTTTACTGTCAGATCAATATTATTATATTTTATAATGGTCATCAAATTTTATTACGTTTTATAATGGTCAAAACTGGATTGTTTCGATTAGAAATGAGTTGTTTTACGAAATGCATATTGTAAAACCGTCGGTGGATATTGGCACACAATTATTGGAAAATATCCAATTTTTATTTTTTGTATTTCGAACACTTTTAAAAATGAATTTCGAACACATTCGTTTTTGAAACAAATATAAAAGAAAAACGTATTCTCCATTTTTCGGATTTTTTTTTAAGTATTAGGTATTATATTTTCATTCTGAGCCTCTTTCTTTAAGATAATATACTTATTAATGTTTTCGAATCAAACCAATGGAAGGCTCAGGAAAGACTCGTCCAGTATGACATGTGTTTTTGTTCAGTAATATGTATTTTTTCATTAGAAGTTTTCTTCGCTTCGCCTTTTACCTGTTAAAACATCGACAGCTAAGATGATTTTCATTAAAAGATTTGTTTTCGTTTTTTCCAGTGTAAGTACCCTGACCATCATGAAAACTTTTTCATTGAAAATCGAATAAACTTCAAGAATTCTAGCCTCCACAAAGGAACCATCAAAACTAGAATTATGATAGTAAAAGTACCTTAACAGTAGAATTCTCTAATTAAATTTTAAATATCACTTCTGTCGCGTGGAAATAAGAGTAGATTTAAAAAAATTATATAAAATTTGAATATGGAGATAGTCAGTTTTTTTCAACTCATTTACTAATTCATTTGTTTTTTGGCAATTACCAAAAACTGCCCACATAAAAACGTATTTCTCAATGAATTATATACCAAAAAAGGCATAAAACGTATAAAAAAAAATATTCGGGAAAATCGTTTTTATTTCATACTGCAAATATTATATATGTAACGCAATGCTATATTTCTGTTTAAAAAACATTCAACTGTAAAATATTTTTCAATTGGTCCGATTAAAAATGTGTACTCACGTATAATTTTTGTTTCATAAAAATAATATTTTTAATGAGATGCCGTCAATTAAAGTTTTGATATCATTGATTTTTGTGTCGAATTAATTGAGCGTTTGTAATGAGATAAAACGGACAAAGTGTTTTCGGAATGGTTGGATGGAGATCACATTGATAAAACCTTTACAGTGTTATTAATAATCTTGGTATAACGTTGTACAATGGTTTATACCATGGTCTAAGAAAAGTGTTATTAATAATCCAGGTATACCATAATAAACCATAGAATAAGCATACAACATCCTCGTTGTACCACGGTTTTAGAGATTTAGTAATTCTATGGTTTATACCAGTAATAAAGTTTTTTTTAATAACACTGTTATTTATTTTAAAGAAACAAAATATTCAAAATAACTCAACTAGCCTGTTAACATCTACTAGCCTGACGAAGAAGACGTACGGTCTTCAAAAACCGGTTAGCTGAATAAAATTGTGGAAAAAACTAAATATTTTGTTTCTTTAAAATAAGTTCGAAGTATGTTCCACCAAGTAGCCACGGTCGAAAAGATAAATTATCTTAACACTGTTATTGCTTTATCTGAGTGTGATATTATTTCTTTAACCATTACCGTTAATATTACCATAAAATAATTTAAATGAAACAATTGATTTGTTATTCCACTATATTTATTTACCTGACTAGTTTCGCAGGAACAGGTCCTGCATGGTCACAGGTGACTTAGAAACTTTTTTTTATTTAACTTAACTTTTTACTTTTTTATAGTTTCTAAGTCACCTGTGACCATGCAGGACCTGTTCCTGCGAAACTAGTCAGGTAAATAAATATAGTGGAATAACAAATCAATTGTTTCATTTAAATTATTTTATTTAAATAATTCCACCAAGAATGCACGTTCAATTCGTTAATTTTGTTAATATTACCGTTTGAGTATAGAAAAAAAGGATAACTGAATGTTCAATATTATTAATTGAACATGTTGTATTATATAGGTACCTACATAGTTATGTATAGGTACATAGGTCAAATGTCACAATCCGTGATTCGCACTGCAGGGCATGTATTGTCACCTGTTCCTTTTTGGGCCCTTCCTATAGCAGTGCACTTCAGGTCTTGCTACTCACCGCATCTCGGGAACACCGCACACGGAATAAACCGCTCTAAATTCGGAAGTCGTACACATCGGGACATATCAAATCGTTATCAACTTACATTATATTTTGTGCATCCACATTTATTTTATATTAATCTAACAAAGTGCAGTGCTGCCAGTAAACAAGGGATTCCATCATACATATGCGAAGAACATTGGATTTGGGGTAAGTGCATTGCCATCCATTCACAGTCCACTTTTCACTTTCCTGCTGATCACGTTAGCTGAAAGGGCTTCGGCAACGTGTGAAGCAAACATTTGTTCCATCGAACCGGATAATCCTTGTTCCAAAATCCATTTTCGATGTATGTTCAGTGTATGGGAATCATACGGTTGTGACATTTGCAATTGGTATCTACGCGGGTAGACACAATTTTAATGTTAGCGGGATATTGGTCCATATATTATTGTAATTACGGTTGGCGATACTGTCAAGTGTCGACGCATTCACTATACACGGAACAGCTGTTACTAGTGGGGGTAGCCATTTTGAATTACCTTTGTTTACATTCTTGTTTTGTTTACATCGAAGTGTCAAAAATGTCGGAAACAAGATACAGGTTGGTGAAACATTCTTTAGATATTTTATTTGATTTGGGTAATCAAACTAAAGGAAATGAAGAACTTATAGAAGACTTTATGATTCGGGTTAAAGATCTTGATAAATTGTGGGATGATTTTGTGAAATATTACGTTTTAGTCGAAACGTCAAAAACAATCAAGGTCGATTTAGAACAACATCTTAACGAGTACGATCGATATGAATCGATTTTATACAAGACTAGCTTATGTATGTGTATATGCTTACCTATGCTTACCCGTCTTGCTTTACGTTTTTGATTCCGAATGTCAGGCTTGATCGGTAGGTAATTAAACAGGTTCTAGTCTAGCTTCCCATTGCTTTGTAGACCTCTATAACTGACATAAGCACAGAAAAAGAAGAATGAAACTTTCACAATTCATAAAAAGAGAGAAGAATGACACTTTTAATGTTTATTAAAATTTTGTATGAAGATCCTAAAAAATAGAGTTTTTTAAATAGCTCTAAATATATTAAAGTTAATGCAGCAAATTGTATTAAAGAACCTTCTCCGGCATTTTGCACGGCTCTGTGCAGATTCATATCTGACGTAGCATTTGTATTTTGAGCGTGATGCTATGACATACGGTAAAAAGCAAATAAAAAAACATTTCTGAATTATTATGTAGATAGAGGAGGGGCTAATGCGAGTTTTATTTAATTTCCCAATTTACCACGCAACTTTCTTAATTTTTTCTTTCATAAGAACCTTCTCCTGATAAAAGCCAACACGACAAAAAAAGAATTAGTGAAATCGGTTCAGCCGTTTAGGCGTGATGCGATGACATACGGTAAAAAGGAAATAAAAAAACATTTCTGGATTATTATGTAGATTTTCCACGCAACTTTCTTAATTTTTTCTCTCATAAGAACCTTCTACTGATAAAAGCCAACACGACAAAAAAAGAATTAGTGAAATCGGTTCAGCCGTTTAGGCGTGATGCTATGACATAGGGTAAAAAGCAAATAAAAAAACATGTCTGAATTATTTTCTAGATAAAATGCAATTTACGATGTAAAAACATAATTATTTTTAGCTAATAATTTATTGATTATGTTATAGTTATCGTTGATCGGGTGAAGGATTACGTTCGATGGGACATAAGCTTGAAATCAAAACAATTCCTCTATAATTGCATTACTTTTTAAAAAATTCAATAGATGGCGGTGTAGTAGGAAGTACATAACATGTGATGTATGTTTGCCTATTGTATAGATACATCGAAAGAATTGACCAATTTAAACCAATTTTTCTGAATTATTATGTTAAGATTAAAAAATTGAATTACGGTTATTTAGATTTAAAGAAAGATGATAAGCGTGAAGTTATCAAAAATACGGGTCAAAGTTCAACTTCACAGTTTGTTATACCTAAAATAAACTTGCCAATATTCAGCGGGAATATAACGGAATATCAAAACTTTAGAAATATTTTTGACAGTTTAATTCACAACGACAGTGTTTTACCTAAAGTTCAAAAATTACATTACTTGATAAGTTGTCTCAAAGGAGACGCATTTCAACTGATTAAACATTTGCCGGTTTCTGATTCTAATTACGATACTGCTATTGGTTTGCTCCATAAGAGATATTACAACCCTCGGCTTATAGCTGAGAGACATATTGAAATGATTTGAATATTCCTTCACTTGTAGGTGGAAAGATTCAATTACGTGAATTCATAAATATCTTAGGAGAGAATACACTAGCTTTGGATACACTTAATTTTGACGTAGATTCATGGTCGTTTTTACTCATTTGCATTTGTTTGAAGAAAATAACTCCAGAATTAAGGGGCAGATTTGAACTGCAATACTCGGGTAACGAAATACCAACGTTTGTCGAATTATTGGAATTTTTAGAAGGGGAATGTAGAGCACAAGATGTATGCAAAGCAGCTTATCAGAATAAACGGGAAAACATACGAAATAATACACAATGTCATACGGTTGAACAATCTAAAAGGGGGACGTGTCTTTGTTGCAAAGAGCATAGTCATAATCTTTACGAGTGTAGCAAATTTAAGGATGCCGAATTGATATACAGAAGGAAGATAGTGCGCTCATCAAATTTATGTTGGAATTGCATGGGCCGGCATAGAGTTCAGAATTGTCAATCAAAGCGAGTGTGTGCGTCGTGTGGCGGAAAACACCACACTCTACTACACTTGGATAAGGGGCAGTTATTAGATTCGGATAATAGCAAAAATAATGATGACATTTCTTGTGCATCATGTGTAGCGGTACCGCGGGGTATCAGTATAGTTTTATTAGCTACAGCCAAAATTCATGTGCAGGATAGTTACGGAAACTATCATACTCTTAGAGCTATGATAGACGGTGGTTCACAGTGTTCTATCATTTCAGAACGTTGTGTACAACGATTGCGTTTGAAGAGAGGGTATTCAAATGTAAATATTTCGGGGATCGGAAATAATCGTTCATGTAATACCAGAGGGCGGGTTATATGCAACATTAAACCGGTTCAGGAATCGGGTCCGATCATTTCTGTCAATGCTTTTGTTTTGGATAAGATTACGGGAAATCTACCAACTCAGTCATTGTCATTGGATTACTTTGAAAAGTTTCGTAATATGAACTTGGCAGATACGGAATTCTGCACACCGCAACCAATAGACATGCTACTAGGAGCGGATGTTTATTCGGACATTATGGATGGAGGAAAAATGACGGTTTCTCCTCAGTTACCTTCTGCTTACTCTACTATTTTCGGATGGGTCATAGTCGGTAAAGTAAGTAACGTAACACAGGAAAATATTCCTGTACTTTCACACAGTATAACTATATAGATACTTCTATACAACGGTTTTGGGAATTAGAAGAATGTAATTTTGCACCTTCTCTACTTAGTCATGAGGAAGAGAAGTGTGAAGAATATTTTACTGAAACGGTCAGTAGACAAGTTAACGGGCGATTTATGGTTCGCTTACCCTTTAAGGAAAATTGTTCGCACTTGGGCTAAACGTATAATTTTGCATTTAGGCGATTTCAGGAATTGGAAAGAAAACTTTTGGGAAATAGTGATCTAAAATTAGAATATTCTAAGTTTATTCATGAATATATATCACTGGGATATATAGAAAAAGCTTCACTATCGGAAGTGAAGTATTTTATGGCACACCATTGTGTTGTAAAAGAGACATCTTCCACGACTAAAGTTAGGGTCGTATTTGACGCGTCAATGAAGTCAAGTAACAAGGTTTCATTGAATGACACACTGATGTCAGGTCCAAAGCTTCAGCAAAATATAGTTGATATATTGTTGAGATTTCGGGTACATAACGTAGTTTTCTCGGCCGACATCATGAAAATGTATTGTCAAGTATTGATTCATCCGGACGGCCGTAACTATCAGGGGTTAGTGTGGAGAGATTCGCCCGCACAAGAAATTGAATACTATCGCTTAGCGGTAGTCGCTTTTGGTGTCACAAGCTCACCATACTTAGCTATGCGTTGTCTTTTAGAGTTGTCTAAGGAGCAAAGTAAATATCCAAATGCGTGTCGAATTTTGAAAAATGATATTTTCGTCGACGATATTCTCAGTGGCGCATCATTAGTGGATGAAGCAATGGGATATAAAAATGAACTTTGTAATCTTTTAAATAGCGCAGGTTTCGTATTACGGAAATGGTTGAGTAATAACGAACAATTTCTTTCAACTTTGGATGATTGTTCTGTAGAATCTAGATCGTTTGACGCGGACGTCGTGAGAAAAGTACTGGGGATGCAATGGAATCCACACGGGGATTTCTTTCAATATCACGCGAGTATTTCGGATAACTCATTGACGAAGCGCAGTATTCTTTCAAATATTGCTCGCATTTATGATCCATGTGGATGGCTTACGCCAGTCACATTTGCCGCAAAATCACTGCTACAAGAAATATGGTTAATGAAGTTTGAGTGGGACCAACCATTAACTTATGAAATCGAACAACGGTGGCGTGATTATGTTTCACAGTTTGGTGATTTATCAAAAATTAAAATCGAACGATTTGTAGGAATTTCGAATGAAGTACATGATTTTGAACTGCACGGATTTTGCGATGCGTCGGAAGCGGGCTATGGTGCTGTCGTTTATCTGAAGGCGCAGGGTGTGTCCGGCAGTGTAAACATAAGTTTGATCTTGGGTAGGTCAAAGGTCGCACCGCTTAAGCAGCGATTAACAATTCCAAAAAATGGAACTGTGTGGGGCAGTTTTGTTAGCGAAAATGATGAATCACATTAAATCTGTTTACAAGGACGTTTTGGATTTAAAAAATGTTATTGCTTGGTGTGACTCTAAGGTAGTTCTTTCGTGGCTTAAGACTCCGTTACATCAATTTAAAATATTCGAGGGCAGTAGGGTATCACAGATACATGCTCTTGGTGACTCAATGGAATGGCGATATGTTCCATCGTCGCTCAATCCTGCGGATTGCGCATCTAGGGGTTTATTACCGGGTCAACTCGTAGACCATTCGTTGTGGTTTCGCCCTGCTTGGTTGGCAAAGCCTCGTTCGGAGTGGCCGAACAACCCAGAGGTCGTAAATTTGGGGTCGCATTCTCATACGGAATTGGTTCACAATGCGTCAATAAAACAGGAAAATTATTGGGATATTATTGATAGGTATAGTAGTCTTGGTAAATTAATTAGAGTTACAGCGTTATGCAGACGTTTTTGTAATAATAATAGGAACGGAGAAAAATTATCGGGAAATATTTCAATAGCAGAGTGGGAATCTGCCATGATGTGCATTGTAAGGAATGTACAAGCGGTTGCATTTCATAGGGAAATTGCTTTAATACGTAAAGGAAAATCGTATGCCTCATCATTGCGTAAATTGCACCCATTCATTGATGCGAATGGTGTGTTAAGGGTAGGAGGTAGATTGAGGAAGGCAGGTATAAGTGAGTCGGCCAAACACCCGATCGTCTTACCGAAACACCATACCTTTTCTCGATTGGTTATCTTGTATTATCACACTCTTAATTTGCATGCTGGACCGTCACTTACTCTGTCGTTGGTGCGACAGAAATTTTGGATATTATCAGGAAGGGATGCTGTCCGTCAGGTCATACACCGGTGTATGCGCTGTTTTCGGAATAGACCAAGGTCTGTGGAGCCTTTAATGGCTGACTTGCCCGATTTTCAAATTAATTCAGCTCGAATTCTTTTGACCCGAAACAGGGATAACCCGAGGGAAGGTACGTTGGTCCTCATAAGGGAGGATAATGCGCCTCCACTCAGGTGGAAAATGGGGAAGATCATGGAATTACTTCCCGCTAGTGATGGTGTCGTTCGTGTAGTGAAATTAAAAACTTCCACTGGTTTATTGGTTCGACCAGTGGTAAAGGTATGTCCGCTACCGAGCTGTTAATTTGGTTAAGTTGTTTTATTTAGTTCGTAATTAGTTATATGGTTTAATATTTTCTAGGGATTTTCGCATTTTTTCTTTCGGCTGGGAGTATGTTCAATATTATTAATTGAACATGTTGTATTATATAGGTACCTACATAGTTATGTATAGGTACATAGGTCAAATGTCACAATCCGTGATTCGCACTGCAGGGCATGTATTGTCACCTGTTCCTTTTTGGGCCCTTCCTATAGCAGTGCACTTCAGGTCTTGCTACTCACCGCATCTCGGGAACACCGCACACGGAATAAACCGCTCTAAATTCGGAAGTCGTACACATCGGGACATATCAAATCGTTATCAACTTACATTATATTTTGTGCATCCACATTTATTTTATAATAATCTAACAAAGTGCAGTGCTGCCAGTAAACAAGGGATTCCATCATACATATGCGAAGAACATTGGATTTGGGGTAAGTGCATTGCCATCCATTCACAGTCCACTTTTCACTTTCCTGCTGATCACGTTAGCTGAAAGGGCTTCGGCAACGTGTGAAGCAAACACTGAATATTCTCAAATATAGCTAAAAATCAACCTAATCTTACCATAATTATTCAATAAATTTGGTTTAATTGGAGTATATTCTTTCAACAATACGTACATACAATAAGGTAACATATTGTTTCATATGTTATTAATTTCCTACTACACCGCCATCTCTTGGATTTTTAAAAAAGTAAAGCAAAGTAGAGGAATTGTTTTGGTTTCAAACTTATGACCCATCGAACTTCATCCCGCATCAGAATCAACGACTCTATAGGTATACTTTATACTCCTTGACCTTTATACTCAACAACAGTTTTTTTGTTTTTCCAAGACTGAAAATCAAAATTTTCTCAAGGCGTCCATTTAGTAAATATGTGGTAAAACGTTAAATTTTTCAACATGTTTGGGGCTGTTAATCTCAAAACTCGTTGACCATCTTATGACCTCTATGACCATTTTGAAAACAAGTAATACTGACATACAGTATAGAAAAACATACCTACTTTTTATAGGTTCATAATATACGTTTATATATAAAAAAGCAAATTTCGTAAAATAGAAATTAGGGATGGGTTTGGGGCTCTTAATACGAAAACCCTTCAATCATGTACATTTCTTTTTTTTGTTGTTGATAAAACATTAGTTTAGATAGTTTTTAAAAATGTTATCTTTAAAAATATTGATTTATTTTTTCATACATTTTGACCGCTTAACAGGAAAATATTTTATTTCTCTCATCTATAGTTTTTATATAATTGAATACATATTCAAATATAATAATAATTATTTATTTTAATAATTAGAAAATAATAAATACCTATTTAGTAAGTGGGCGGACAATGAACAAATTCAACCAACTATGTTCGTCCGCATCTTATGAAAATTCGATACTTGAGCGTCTAAATGGGAGCCATAAGGGTACGGTTACGTACCTGTCCCTTTTTTAATAAAAATTTCTACAGTGGTCTAGCTAGGATGATTTTTGTCTTTAGGATGGACTCTCCGTTGTCTGCATGCGTCTATTCTCGCAATATTCGGGGCACGTTCAGTAGGTATTTCCGATTTTCTTCATTTCATTTCATTGTTTAGTAGCTTTCCCGACAGACGTTGTCCTGTAGACCTTACTATGAATACGTTTAAAATAATGTTTGAATGTTAAAAAAAATATTTCTGAAAGCTCGAAAGAAATTCTATTAAACATCTGCGCAACAATGTTTTGAAACTCAACGGTTGTCAAGTTAATAAAATTTGTGTTGTTAAGGAATTTTTCACAGATGGCGTTGTTGTTAGTAAATCCGTTCCATACTAACTATAATATTTCATTTTATATTATTTCTTATCCATTTGTATATTTTTTTAAATAATTATTCTGTTATTCGAAGCGGAGAAGAATCAAAAAATCAAACATCGGAAGAATCTGTTCAGCCGATCTCGAGTATAGATAAGTGTTCGCACTAACCCGACATTCTTTTATTTTTATTTATTTATTTTTTTATTTTATTAAATATAATATTCCCCCCTTCAAAAATGCATAGGCATTTGTGTGAAGGTGAGGAGATACATACTTTAAGTAGGTAACACATATCATTTTCAAACATTACCCTATACATATAACATCATACAGTATTCTTATCAACTAACAGTATTCTTATAAGAAGCTAATATTAAGATCCAGATAACCCGTGATTTTGAAAGAACATCAGTGTTTGCTTCTGGTTTGTGGGGAAACAAATGAACAACAATTATTGATTGTACCAAAAAATAACTACATAATATTCATTTACACAAATTATATCACGAAAATAATAATTCACTCCAACGATTTTGTTTCGTTTGACGGCACTGAAAATATTACAATTTAACTCTGAATAAAAATAATTATTATGAATAAAATTTAATAATTTGTCATTTCTCTTTGAGCAGTTTGGCAACTTATATATTTTTTATATTTTAAACAGTTTAATGAGACGGAAAATTCAGACAAGATCAATAATTCATGTATCCTGTTATCCTTCAATTCCGAATTATCTAGTATTGATGAAATGTCACAATTTTCAACTTTGTAATATCTAGCATATTTTAATGCGCTATGCCAGGGGTGGCCAACGTCTTTATGTTCGCCGGAAAGCGGGTTCCTGTTTTTACTGTGCCTATATGCTCATTCCAATGCATAGAAACATTCTTTGCCCCGATCGGCGCCGGTCGGAATCATTATTCTTTGTATTTTCACCCTTACGTAACAATGACATAATGTACCGGAATAGGAACGTTGCAGGACTGACGCGTCACTGAAAAACAGAAAAAAAAACTAATAAACGTCACCAAGTCTTACTTTTGTTACGCGACCTGGTGATCATTAGAAATTCATATCGAATGTGGATATTAATCTATTTATTAAATACTAGAGGTCCGCCCCAGCTTCGCACGGGTAGATAGATACTTAAAAATAATTTAGTTTTCATACAGATCCCTAACTTTTTCAAAATATTTTATAGCATAAAATATATGTTAATCTGGAATAATTGCATTGCAATGTATCGTGTCACGTCACTTTACCACCGTGACTACTTTGCGCGGTATTTCTACCAAACTTGACACGACTCCCCTCAGCCCTCCCCGGCTCCCATACGCACTCTGCATCGGATAAGTTCAGATGATAAGAGACTATGCTTTTTTTTCCAATACTCACATTTTTAAACTCGTGATAACTTTCGAATGGAATGTCCGAATTGAATAATTCAAAAAGTTATACAAACATATTGAAGCAGACTTGAATATGAACTAATTTATTTTAATAAGGAGTAATACCAAGATACCAATAAAGAGCTTTTTCTAAAGGTGACATTTTATTGGGTTTTTTTAAATAAAAAAACACTTATTGTGGCATAACTATAATAGTTAGACATATGCTGTCGCGATACTTTTTGTAAATAATGATGTCTTCTACAAAATTGTAGAACATTGTTTTATTCTATCATCATTAGTTTTCACAGCGTTCGCGATAAAAAGAATATTTTAGGTAAATTTTTTACACCTTGGGTTACATTATTGAAGTTTTCGTAGGTTACCCACTTTTTTTTGGAAATTAAATATAGCCTATGTTCACCGCCGATATTGTAGCTTCCCAAAAGTGAAAGAATTTTTCAAATCGGTTCAGTAGTTTTGGAGCCTATTCGAAGCAAACAAACAAACAAACAAACAAACAAACAAACAAACAAACAAAAAATCAAATCTTTCCTCTTTATATATTAGTATAGAAAACGTCGCCCGATAAATGCGTAGCCGACAAATCAAAAACGGTTGCCGATTCCGATAAAAATGGTATTAAGCGATCGACTTGTTGGCCACGCCTGCTCTATATCACGTGCTTAATTAAATCGATTGACTTTCCTCAAAATAAAATAGCTTGAAGCAAAGCATCAGTATTGTCGCGAAATGAAAAGTGCAAAGCAAGAAAACAAACATTGTAAACAAGCCGACTGACCATTTCTACAATGTGTGTTTGCAGGTGAATGCTGTAGTGTAAATGATAGTGCTGCACTGTACTAGTGTGCTACACGTTTTTGCATCAAAGCCTTTGAATGCGAAAAGTTTTTTTTTATAAATAAAGCTTTAGAAACGTTTCTTCTTTTATTTTATTTTATTTCACAGATATAGAAACAGTGATGATACAAAAATAATATAAAAATTTTTATGGGCAACAAAAACACCAGTGAGGTAAGTTTTCTCTGATTGTATTTTTATATAAACAAAATATTTAGAGTAGAATCTATGTACCTTTTTCAACAATTTTTCCTTTATATATTTATCAGTTTTTATACATTTTATTTTTATATTCGGCAATACAGCATTTTTAAAGAAGAATTTTACCTACTAGAAAAATATGATATATTTTGTAGACTGGATGGACTGAAGCAGAGAACGACCGGACCGATTCGCCTAATTTGAGTTTGGCAGTTAGCTCAGGGAATGTTTAAATGGTGAGCAAAGTATGTAAACATTGCAAGGAAAACACAAAGTCTTCCTGCCTTTAGACGTGTCACAACGAAGGACCGTTATTTTTGGCTGTGAGTTTCTGGAAACAAAGACGATAGGCTTAGTATGATGAAGGGGATACAACATTTAACATACCATCATCTTCTTCTTTCTGTGTCGTGTCAGATCGTCTCAACGTTGACCATCATTCTGGAGAATGCATCCCGGTCCTGTGCGGCACGAAATAGTTCGTCAACCCTCGTGATCGGAGCCAGGATATCGTCGAACCTCTATTTTCCCCTTAATAATAATAAGTGCAGCAAATTATATTTTCCCCTCTAAGTACATGACCCAAGTAGGACACCTTCCGGACTTTGATATTTTACTTATTACTTCGATCCCTTTGCAGGACCCTTGTGTTGCTGACCATGTCTGTCCATTGTATGCGGAGCATTCTCCGGTGTACCCACATCTCAAACGCTAGTATAATGCAAATAATATATTATGATTCTATTTCAGTATGCGCTAATGACAATAATGTTGATATTGACGGTGAAATTCTCATCACGGTTTGGACGAATTTGTCGGCGGCACTTTGTTGTGGCCTGACAAAACCAAATAATGAATTGCAGCTACACCAAAACCGTCGAATATCTCTATGAACTTTTAGAAATATAAATAAATCAAATTAAAAAATGCGATTCGGTTGCATAGGGATCGCAATTATCTTTTTATAAATATTCCAGCATCTAAGCATTCAGTTTTTATAAAATTTATCTTGGTGGTTTTCTCGACATGCCATTTTATATTATATTCACGATGCACTTACATATTGTTTGATTCGGTTTAGCGACGACTGTAGCGACACCAGCCGCACGCTTCGAGCTCCACGACTAAGGCCTCATACTGCTTCGTATGTAAATATATGAAACCCATTGCAATAATGTGGCTGGCACCACGAAGTCTCCGACACACCAAACCACTGTCTCAGCCAGGTGGCTCTTTTACGTCCAACACCTCGAGAGATGCAATGAGACTTTTCGTCTTTTTTAGTCTGTCCTATTTAAATATCTTCTAAAGCTTCGCTAAAAACGAACTCTGACTCATGTTAAGCAGCAACTCATCTTCATATTATATAACATACGTGACATGAATATTATTTATTTAACTTTTCAACCGAACGATGGATCATTTAACTGGAATTTCTTTGATCAACCGGTCGGGAATATTTCTTCTTAAAATATTTTATCGATCGAAGATCGAAGATTTTTAATAATTTCATAATAATATTTCAAATGAATGATTTCAAGTCTTTTCAAACGAAATCTTTGTATTATTTGAATAAAATGAATTCAAAATGCATTCCAAAGGAGACTCTTAAACCTTTTTACTACTTTCGAAGTCAGAAGATATTGCTTAACAAACAGTGCAATATAATGTAGGACTACTTTAATAATAATAATCGGGCAGCTTTAAATGTGTGTTACTCGACTGTAAGATTTCTCATGAAGAATATTTGTTTGTTTTGATTGAGAAAATAGATCACGAGCTAGTCAAAAAATTGCACTCTATTCTTTTCTTTATACAAAAACATTTATTTCGCATCCTCCTTCGACATAACTCGCATACAATCTCTCCTATTTCTTTTATGAAACTTTCTTGTGACGGAGCATGCCTTCGCACACTTTTCTTTGTATAATATTATTTTTGTTGTCTTATTATCATCCATTCTGTTAACATGCTTCCAGAAAACAAACCTATTTTTAAAATGAAGTATATTTATTTACCAATATTTTTATCAAAAGGAGGTTAAGCCTACTATGTGATTGGTTACATTTGAGTATTATTTTTCAGTAAGCTGCGTCTAGTAAGCCCTCGAATTATTAAGACAAAAAGATTTTTCTCCGTAGAGGTGATTTTACTTGGACCGATACGTGGAAAGACTCTGTGGTAAATGGAAATAAATAAAAAATCCCATTATGAAAGAATAGTGAAACCTGGTCAAACTGAATATACGATCAAACGAGAACCGATATAACATCTTCAAGGCTCCCAGGCTCTCTGTATATTCTAGGCTGAGAAGGCTGAGGTAGGCCGGGTATCTTCAGAAAATGCCATCGTCACGAGTCACTAGTAGGATCCTAGAAGGTTACCCGAAAGGAAGACCTAGAATCAGACGGGACGACGAAGTTAGGAAAAGTGCGGGGTAACTTCTGCAGGTGACAGGAGGAGTTGAAGGCGTTGTCTGAGGGAGGTCAAGGCTCGATAGTGCCATCGAAGAAGATGAAGAATTTAGAAACGTATGGGTAGTGGAAGTTGTAACTAAGTGAAGTACTTAAATGTTTTTATTCCGGAATTATCGGTAGTTTTTTTTAATATGAAAACATCTGTTCCCGAATCTAGCCGTTGCCGCAAAGTCGAAGATGGGATAAAAAAAGAAGGAGTGTTTGTTCTCTTGTTGGAATAAAGATTTGAAAAGAGTTGAGTGTAGGAATGTTTGAATAGAGTCAGGTTAGTAATAATAATATTGTACATAGTTTTATTCGTATTTTAGAGAAAACATACAAAGAAAGTTGTATTTCAGTGTAAAGGTATCACTTTCTGAGATGTTTCTCTAACTCAGTTGTTACTTCCTAGACGTCGTTTTATTGTTATTTATCTAAAGATAATAATATTTATTTATGTATCAGAACATGTCTTCAGTCTCGTATATTTGCTTGCTAGTTTTGCAGATAAGACAATATCGAACTTAATAAGTACTTATGAACTCGACAAATGCACGACATAAGGTATAACCTTAGCATGATTTTTTTGCTGACTCCTAATTAACAACGTGGGAAGTTAAAATCTTATAGCAGGGCAAAATTGAGGAGTGGCAAAGACCTGTGTGTGAAGGAGTTGCCTTGAGCAAAGCATGGCCCAAAGAGTTTCTAGCAAGAAAGATATAGACAACTTAGTTTTTTTATTGATTGGATAAACATAATATGACATTATGTAGTTTGAAAATACCATATTAAAATAATAAATAAATTAACACTTCCCTATAAAAAGGTGGCAGTACAGTCGGCGGAACGTATCGAACGGTCCCGTCCAATCTGAGAGAGGCAAACTCCGGGCAGAGATTTCAAGTGAAAAAACACTGGAACATTCTGAACGGACCGGATATCGAACCCGGGACCACTTGATCGGAAGTCCAAGCCTATATCACTAAACTACAGAGATCGGTGAAGAATTTTATGGAGTAAAAGAATAAAAATGCTTCAAATATGTAAAAAATAAATTTATCTTTGATAGTTATAAATATTATATTATATAAGCTATTATTTATAAGTACGATGCCGCGATAAAACCATTTGGACAGTAGAAATAGTGGGCTTATCTCGAAGGATCTCTGCCAGTCAACCCAGAAATAATAAACGTACGACTTGAAAGTGTGTACCCCAGAAGAAAATCATTAAAGCATATTTTTTCCTATGCTTTTAAGAACTATTGTAAATTTTTTTGTTATGTTAGTTCGAAACGTCTAAGTTTCTTAGTAACCTGTGACCATGCAGGACCTGTGCCTGCGAAACGAATCAGGGTATTAAATAATTTGTGGAATGAATAGCAAATTAAATGTTTCATTTAAAATACTAAAACGCATAATAAGGATAATTCAATGGAGTTTTCTATTTAAAATAAAAAATATGTATAATCCAAGAAGGACGTATAACATTTAAAATAACCTACTGCAAAATAATCACTGGAGCAATCGAAATGGGTCCCATTAAAGCGATTCAAACGGCTTGTCAATAGGAACCATTTGCCACACCATCCGTCCACACAACAATTATTATTCAATTACAATGAAATGTCATGAGCATTCATGATAAAATATTGAATTTTCCTATGTAGGTAAATCACACATATTTCTATGTAATGTTATGTCGCACGTAGGCCTTGGAAAGTACAACAATATTATAATTTATCACGAATACAATAACGCCTTACATAATAATATGACAGATGTAGGAAGCTACTTGGTCTCAAGATACAAATGTTATATTAATTATTAGACGTCAGGTTGTGTCGAGTTACATAAGGTTGTTACTCACTTGCAACACTACAACTTAGTTTTATTGTGCGTCCGAGATATAAATAGCAAAATATATTATAACGATCCATATTTATTATTATGCCCCTGAATTATTTTTATCCATCACGCCGTGTCCCTCTAAGGTCCGATCTTATAACTGCCCTATCCTTCTTTGAGGACGGAATCGATGAGTTCGATCCACGGCTTTCTCCGTAGATCACGACTGCTTCAATCTTTTTTTCGGCATTACCTACATATATTTGTTGTACTTACATAATTCTATTTGAATCCAAAATTTCCACATGCCCAAATCATGTCAATTTTTAAACTAACAACTTTGTGAACACTAGCTTCCATACTACATTATTTCCTAATATTCTCATGCCTTTCCACTTTCCACATAATATTTTTTTTTCAATTTATATCACATTCTTTTATTTTGGACAATGCACGTTTCTCATCCATTTATGGTAACAGGATTGCGTTATGCACTAGTTTTTTTAGCTTGTAGTGAGACGTTGATGTTTTTCAAAATATTTTTTAGATAACCACATACCAACTACCTGACAGCGACTTTCCTAATTTTGATTTCTTTTTAGCACTTTCAATTCCTACTAAACATAGGCACTTCCTAAGAAGTAAACATACTTCTTCACTTGCTGATTTGTACATTTATTGGTCGTCGTTCTCATGGCTGACCCACCAGTCAAAGATTTGGGGTATTAACAGGCTTGTGCCCCATGCAAACATGGAGAACTTTTTATACCTTTCTTCTCGTCTATTAGCTCTTTTATATCTATATAAGTCAATCTCTTTCGGAGGAAATTTTACAAGCGTGATAGTAAATTGAAAAAAAGGATATAAAGACACAATTTAAATCATGGATTGCTGCAACAGAAAACTACTTATTCTGAATGTATTGGTTGGAATAAGACTCTTACGAGAGACTTCAGGGAGCTTACGTGGAGTTGTCGTGCTTTGATACAAGGATTATTCCACAGTCGATCAAATATTAAACATCATTTACGAGATGATCCTGATTAATCTTTATAAGAATAGGAAACATTTTTATATTCATCGTCTCTCAATTTTATAAAAAACAGCTTCTATCAAAAATCTGTCATAATAGAAATTCTATCAAAAATCTGCGAACCAATGTTTTGAAACTCCAGGTAAATAAAAATTGTGTCGCTATAGAATTTTTCACAGATAGCGTTGGAAATTCGTTCCATAGGTACTAATTTTGGTTTAATATATATTTTTTATTATTTGTTATCCATTTTTTTAATTTTTTTATTAGTTAATCTGTTATCCGGAGCGGAGAAGAATCCAATAAACCAGGCATCCTAAAAATCTGTTTAGCCGATCTCGAGTTATAAGTGTTCGTACTTACCCAGATTTCTTTTATATTATAGGTAATAAGTTTTTAGTTTTTCCATTATGTTTATTATAAATAGCGAACCGGTTTTCGGAAGCAAGCTTTCTTCTTTGGGCTTAGATGGTAACTAATAAAAAGTTGAGAAGTTATACAAAACAAAAGGCTTCTTAAAGTAACAAGAGAAAGCAATATAGAAATGTATAGTACATGTAAGAGATTTAAATAGTGTGAAGAGATAGACCATGAAATTACAATGAGAGAGAAGAGACAAAAATATGTATTGAGATAAAATGGAGCTGGATTTTTGGAGGGACAACCTTCAAGGAATTAGGTTCCAGAGGGATACAGACTACCAAGAATGCTGGAATAATTGTTCATTTAAACCACAATATTGTTTTCCATAATTTGTTGATTGGTAGAAATTAATTACCTTAGGTTATGAAAACATCGATTTTGTAATTATGTTATCCAATATTATTGATGCCCAATTGAGTATTAAACTTAAGTACATATATTTTTTTGTTTTATGCTGTACACTGTAGGCCCTGTTCCAATGGGAGGTTTTCTGGGGAGCTTCCGACAATACACACTAGGTGGCAGCGCTTCTAATCTGGTCTATTGTCAAATTATGACAGCTGTCAAACATACCATCTAGCATTGACTGATGAATATTATGCTGATATATTTACTCTCTTTTTTGTTTTCGCAATTAAACAATTTAACATTTTAATTATTGATGATTGCAAAAATGGCTTTTTCTAGGAGGTAAACCATATGTATGTATGTATATAAAAAATAAAATATTGATTATAAAAGGTTGAGGTTATAAACGTAAATTTGACCGGTGTTGCCAACGCCGTTTTTCAAACGCAAAGTAGCCCAACTGAAAATTTGGTAGGTATTTTAGTATCCGAAGAGAGGTGGGAGTTCACTAAAAAAAAAGTCATTTAGTATCCGTAAAGTGAAAATTCGCTAAAAGGGAAGTAACCCAAGTGGCTACCTGTCGCCTTTTAGATTTTTTCGCCGCATATTCTCGTTCCAAATAGCCGAAATGACAGTAAATCGCCCCCTTTGGCAACACTGAATTTGACAATAGACCGGTTTAGCTAGGGCGCCTCAAGCGGCATAAAATGGAAAAAAAGCATCCCATTGAAAAGTGATCGCACGTCCGAGCGGCGAGCGATCATACAATGTTCTCATTTTGAACGGTCCGCACGTGTTTGACCATATGACGCTCCAAAGGTGGACACGCGAATGCTTTATAATTAGGACACACATGTTATATATTTGTTTAGTTAAAAAAAACATTCTCAAAATAACGTAAGTATAATTCAGAAAATGAAATTATTTTGATAGAGACGATAAAACGTAAGTCCAAGGTCGACTTTTCGATGTACCATTAGCAGGTTGCGACACATTTAAGGTGGGAAGTAATTAATTATTGTGATGTATGACAGTTATTTCGTTATGGCAATAAATATGGCGTCTAGTGGGAGTCCCGGGACAGAAGGCGACTCATCAACCTGTCGACGAACGAATTTAGTAAGACGTGATTGAAATTAAGTAAAATAATTATTATTATCAGTGTATGAGGGAGGAGGGGATGGGGGTTAGAAGAACGTATTGTTTATTGTCATGTTACAAATTCTAGGATTACCTACTCTAGTTTGAATAGGTACTCAATACATAGAACTCCCATTTTTCCATAAGTTGTATATGATACAATTGTGGTAGGCTAGATGGGAGGGTGTCTAAAGCCCGGAGAATCTGCCTGCTGCCTTGTTTATCGGTAAAGTTCCTGGATTCGATCAACAGTGTAGGCTTTGGACGGCATTAAACAGAATCTGTACCTATAGGGTATGGCAGATGGATCAATTTCTTTTACAAGTTTGGCTGGTTGGATTCGTCTAGATATTAACGCGGGGCGGAGAGGCAGACCATTTCTCACACTGTGTCTGAATGTAGGCTTAGACTGCTTAGAGCGAACATGGGCGAAATTGCGGATTTATTTATTCTCAACAAGCCAAAAACTGAATTTGTTTTAAATATCGACTTCCTTTAATATTCAGACTAATTCTGATATAAATTGTCATATGTACTGTAAATAAAAAAAAATTGTGGCGTTTTCTGCCTACGTGCTGACGTCTGACGCTTCACAGTTCAACAACAACATAAACAAACAACGCTCCTCAAAGTTTTAATTTCAAACAGACAAAAAAAATGTATTTTCAAATATCACACAAATAAATCCTTACGTATTTTAAGGGGAATATTTCAAGGAAAAAAATATATTTTTTAAGCATGTCAAACATACTTTTATATTTTATTCAGAATAAATTGGTTGCTGATCTGTTCCCAGATTTTCGCAATTTTTTTCGAAATTCTATAACCGGCTGGAATAATCAGACACCCAAACATTATCATATTTTTTGTAACATTCGAACTTTTATTTGTTGCTTTGTGTAACTTTGGTAATAACTTAAACTTGTTACACGTTTAGGAACAACAATACAAGGCAATATATCATAATTTTTATATTATTGGACGTATACTTTTACGTCGAGACATTTTGGAAAACTGTATCCCATACAATTTAATTCTCTCTGTTTATTCGAAACATGATTGAAAATTTTCATTGAATGATACCTTCTTGTAATGAATTCAATAATTCATGCACCCTAACTTGTGTCACAATGGGGGTATGAAACTTAATATAAAAATATACTTTGTAGTATTACATCTGTGACATTAAATATTTTAATGTCTTATTCGTTGATAAAACGACAAAATATATTTTTTTGTTTTTCTGGAATAGGCTCCTTGATGGCCGTAGACAACATTATTTATTTGATTCTTAGTTTGACTGATTAGAAAATAAATCATTAACTTATTTTGACTGATTAGATAATAAATCATTAACTTATTTTGACTGATTAGATAATAAATCATTAATTATTGCAATGAGGTGGATGGTGATACAGCGGTACTGCTTACTGAAGTTCGTGGGTTCGAATCCCGATGCCGAACATTACCACTTTTACGGCACAATCCAATGCTTAGGTTTAAAGATGTTAAAAGTGTTTTTGTGTTCATCTTGAGGGAGCCCAGAATCATTTAAAAAATTATTTTTCATTAAAATAAATATCAAGTCTTCTAAAATTGTATATAATAAGCTTATAAATATGCCGACAAGTCTTCTGTCGAGACTTGGCGTGACACAATAGTGTAATTGTATATTATGATATTTTCTTTAATAAAAAAAAAAATAATAAGATGAAACATACAAAAAATCATAAAATATTGCGCTCACTAAGAAAAAAAATCATAATCAAACTACAAAAAAATACATAATAATTATTCAAAGTGGATAAGATATTTACAGAGATGAGTAAAATGTGTTTGTGGAACAAACGTAACCTAATTAAAAAGAAAAAAAAAACACAAATAAAACAATTTAAACAGCCATCTAAAGGATATAGGTACTCCGGAAAATACACTCAAAACGTAAAAAAGGGTTTTGCTCTTTTTAAGATCGGGATTTCAAAACCCTGGAAACAATAATTCATACTTTACAATTATTATTTCACAAAGCTCATAATAATTCTATGTACATTAAAAAGAATCCTCTTACACCGCAGAAATAAGTTAGCTCAGCATTATCTTCAGAAGACGAAAGCGCTTGCATTGGGCTTAAGCTTAAACGATCCCTTACAACTTGCAACTATAACAAGAGAGGTAATCTCTACTTTCAAGAGGTTTCTCCCTTAGGTAAGTGAGACAAATTGCATCCACTTGGAAAGTGGAGAAAGAAAAATAAATTGCATTACTGCAAGTTTCCAAAAACTTTCAACTAACAACATTAATTTTAATAAACATTTTACAAAAGGGTTTTAGTTTCGGGCTGCAAAACCCTGGAAAAGGAAGAACAGAATAGAAAAGATACATAAAAAATCCAGTCCAAACTCCCTGTACCTACACCCCACTCAGGGCATCATAGGGAGGAAACAAGAGCTCTCCATTCCGCTCGATCTTGCGTAATGTTTATGAACTCCTGCCACACAATGTCAAATCAGCTCTATTTCGAAGGAACGGAACACGGTATGAGAAAGATTGGCAAAAATAAGAAGATAGTTTAGTTTTTTTGGGAAACTTTTATTTTTTGGGAAACAGTTCGTTGCTTCGAAAATAATTGACTCATGAACCAAAATAAATGGAGGCAAGTAATACGAGAAAAATATTTTTTATGTAAGGTAGTGAAAGTTCATTATTATGAATTTAAACACAGTTGCACTCGCAATTTTTTATGGAGACTCGAGCGCTTTCGTCTAACACACGTAGACCAAATCAAGACGAAAGCGCTAAAACCTCGTAAACTGTGTTTAAATTCCTAGAAAAATAATGTTAACAGCAAATTTCAACCTCACCTACGCGTGGTACCTTCAGCTAGAAAACTTACGAGACTCGGATGATACAGTATTTGAGGAATAACCGTCTCATTTGATCGGACTTAATCTTCATAAAGTGACAGAAAAGAAACCTGCATCAAACCGATAAAAGAAAAGATTGTCAAATTTCAGCCGTAGAAAAAAATCAAGGGGTATTATTGATATCATAAAGTAGTATGTATGTTGAACAAACTCGCATAAGTTGTTTGAAATTCAAACGAAAGAAAAATAAACTAAAATCGATTTCAAAGTTAAATTTTTAAAGTTTCAAAATTAAGTTTAAATTTCCTTTCCTTTGTGGATAACTGCAATCTTTTCAATATGTACCAGACTTTAACTTATTGAGAAGTAAACTAAGGAAGAAAAATATTTAAAAGTTTTAAATCGGGATAATCAATCGAGAGGTCTGTGACAGTTTACTTTGTAGAATTTTTCCATTTTTACTCTTGTACCGTGTACCTTCTCAAGTTGAATTTATCCATAAAGATGTCAAAATAAAACTAATTTTATAAGGAAGGAAGGTATTATATTATTATGTCCCTACATTTCGGGTATTTTACAGCTTTTCCATCATTCAGGATAAATATTACATTCATTCCTCCTTTTTTTTTACAAAGTTTTATACTTCGTTTGACATAGGTATTTCAGTATTTATTTTTATGGAAATGTTAAAATTTTCAATGCGAACCTATAATATTATTATTATAACATAATATTATTTTTTGGAACCCTTAATCCAAAAGTTTGTTTTATAATATATAAAAAAAGTTCAATAATATTCGCATCAAAGCTTTCTACAAACAAAACATAATAAACACATCATTTTTTGTTTCAATTCAGGGTGCGTATTATTATCATTCATTTTTTTTTCTATTTTTTTCTATAACATTTTATTTATAAATATGGGTAAATATTCATTCGTTTCAAATTATTCTCCTTTTTAACCCCATTTGAGGACACATGGAGGCAACAAAAGCTCACAATTGCGTGCGATTTTTTATGACCTCCTTCCATGTCCAAATGACAAAACCAATCAAACTAATGAACATATTTTTCACAGTTATGTTATTCGTCTGTCAGTCGATATTCGTTGCAATTAAAGTAATAACAATCGTAGGTATCCGCGATGTAGAAGGTGGATGATATTGATGAAATTTATTTATTTATCGTATGGTATATATACAACAATAAACAATACATCACATCACAAGTTATTCAAAATAATAGTTATTTAGTAAAATAATAAAAATGTATGGATGAGCGCAAGCAACAGGTTTGCTTGTCAAATGTTTAAAAGGTGAAATAATAATATGTTTGATCAGTTGTTTCTACATACAAGTGTTGCTGCAGGAAGAATAATTGTAAAAATTTGAAAGTTTTGTCTTTTTCATGCTTTGCTGCTATATTATGTGTACCGACCTCGGTAGCCTAGTGGCAAAGGTTCCGACTTCAGATCAAGAGGTCCCGGATTCGATTTCCGGTCGGATCAGACATTTTCAATGTGTTTTTCACTTGAAATTTCTACTCGGGGCTGGAATTCAGTCTCGGATTGAACAGGACCGGTTGATTGGTAGATAATGCTTCAAGCATGCATTAAGTTCCGCCGGCTATACCTACTGACTTCTATTTATAGAAGAGCGTTATTTATTGTTATTTATTATGTGATTACTTTTTTGATTGTGGGTAAGGTTTTCGAGCTCTACAGCATCTGGATTATCAACTTAGAGATCAGCGTTCTTTTATTTATTTATTTGAAAGAGACACCAACAGAACACTGATATACACAAACAAAAAATAATGAAACATTAACATAGTATAAAACATAAATAGAATATCCAGTGCTCCAATAAAAGGTATCTCCCATGTTATGGTAGTTTTTGTAGGTCTACAATGTACTTTGTTAAATAAATGATATGAAAGTTTTTCAGGATTAATATTAAGGTGAAATTATTATGATAACAAAAGCCCTTTTGACGGAAATCCTTTGGCCTTTCTAAAGTAAACGTGATATGGTTTCGCAATGTGTGAACTTCTCACACTGAATTTGCTTTTAATTTAATCATAACAAATCTCTATTCTGAGCAAATATCCGAGCTGCCATTTACAAAGTATTATTAGTTCACAAACAAACAATGCTTGAGTAATTCCATCTCTCACGATCCATTTACAATCAACTTTCCCTCTATGAAAAATTGTTCAGACATTCTTCTTTTTAAACCTACCATCTCTAACTTGTTTCTGCCTTTCTAACCCAGTCGAAATAAGTGCAAGCTACGATGTTATCACTTCACCTTATAATTGACCTGTCTTTGTTTCCCTTTCCAATAATGGAAGCCACTGTAAAATCATTTTCGTTCATCTGCCAAACATCAGCGACCTCGGTTTTCAGTGTTCGTCATTTGAAATTTTAGTTCGGGGTTGGCCTGTCTTAGATAGACCAGTTGGCTAGAAAAAATGCCTTTGTATAGAAAAGTTTTGATTTATTTAATGCCTACAAGTCTCCAAACTTTGTTATTCACTCTTGTCACTACTCTGATCCATTACTTCTTCTGTTTCTGGGCAAGAACCTCTCCATTCCATGGCTCTATGTGACATGGACTTTGTTCAAAATTTTCTTTGTGAAGACCCACGCCTGGTATTCTAATATGAGTATTCATTGGTTAAATACTTTGATTTGGAGGTTCTGTGGAATCTTTTTGTTATTCAGAAACATTGGCAGATATCAAGAAAATGGATTTGAATAATAAGTTGTGGCGATATATCGAGGAAAATTGACGTTCATACACAATCAGAGAAGATCTAGAAAAGTTTTCAACCTTATATAGGTAGGTACATTGAAGACCTGTAGGTACACATCTGAACACGCGGGGCAACGTATAAGTTCCTAATGATAGTGTGAAACTTTCAGTTCATATTAACTATGCCCAGAAATTATTTGAATGTTTTAAACTAGTCAGGAAGCAGGGACCGAATGTAAAATCTAATAATGAATTTCGCAAGGGTAAAATAACGAAAGCGACCCCTAAACTTTTTATTAACTCGTACAAAATGTATTAAAGTCTAACGAGTTTCGACAGAGAAGTCGCATTATCAGACATTTATATTTGTTATAATGTTTCTGTTTGTTTGGAAAATATTCATCAGAAGTCATAATTACGTTGGTAAATACTCATTTTAAACTAAAATATTTACATCGCCCAACCCAGATTCAAAGTTGACTATTCTCAACCTCTCAAATCTGTTTTATTTAAAATAAAAAAATAAATTCAACATGGGATTTCACAATGTTACCGCCGAAAAAATCAATAATGTGTCTCTAAAAAACTACTTTTATTTGATCTGTAGTGACTCGCACATATAGGTAGCCAAGTTATCCATTTGGGCTAGACGCCTTTTTTCCTACCAATTTAGTGGATCTTTTTTTTCAAGTAGGTACCTAAACTAAAATTTTATTTCAAGTGTAAATTATTTACATACATTCTGGGTCATAATTTCCTATCACTTTTTCTGAAAAAAGTGAGCATCACCGTATTTTTTTTTTTATTTCCTGTTTGCTCTCTGAAGACTTAAAGTAATCAAAAATAAATAAAGGACGAGATGAAGAAGTATAAAAATAATAGCATTTCATTACAAATGAACAATTCTTTGAGCATTGAAAACATTAAGTTGTTTTGCATTAAGGCGACGTTTCCAGTCGACAATGGATTAAAAGAGTGCGATAACAAACTGGGCCATTGTTCTCTTTCTAAGATGGACCTCTTTGAAAGGAAATTCCTATAAAAATTGAATAAAAGTAAGAAAACCTTCTGAGTAGATTCTGCGCTAATGCATCGAATGGTGGTTCATTGGAGGATGGCGCGCCACTTGTATTACTTATGTCTTATTACCAGTGGATATGAACCACTCACACACCAGTATATCGCAGGATCTCATTAAGTCGATAAGGCTAACAACGATAGATCGATCTTTAAAATTCAATAGTTCGATTATTCGATAAACCATTTTCAGTACAGAAGAATATAATTTTCCCAATAAACTTTTACCGAGTATCACAAAAATTATTTATCATCATCATACAATAGGTAAATAGTCATTCAGTATATTGACTAAAAAAATGGGGAGTAAACATTACAAAGAAGCTTGCTTACAAAATTACTAACATCTTCTTGCGTCCAGTATTGAACAAAGGCCTCCTTATAGGACTTCCATATTTCTCTGTCGGAGGCGACTCTCTTCCAGTGCAGGCCCGCTATTCTTTTAATGTCGTCAGATCATCTTGTCTAAGGTCTTCCCATGCTTCTGTGACCTGTTCTAGGCCTCCAGTCCAACAACCATTTCGTTCTCCCGCCATCAGACATACGCGTCATATTATGACCTGCACAGTGCACAGTTCCACTTCTGTTCCGCAATTCTTTGAGCAAAATCTCTAGAGGAAGAACGTTTGACATATTGAAATTTACGGGTTCGATTCCCGTTTTCGACTTTTTACTCTTTCATAATAATTTGAAACTATAGACTTTACGTTTACATAAATAAACTTTGTTGTACCTGAGTCATAAAATTTTTTTCCTAAATAGTTTGTCATCGTTTGTTTTCGAAATAAAAAAAACTTATTTAAATAGGTATTGAAAAAATAAATAATATTTCTATCATCAATTGAAACAAAATTGTGATTTTTTTAAACATAATAACAAATATATTCCCTCTTTTTCGATATTTTTATGTATTTTTATTTGATTTGTTGAGTTGAATGTTATTACAGATTTTGTTTTACCTCAAATTGGATATTTTTCAAATCAATAAGAACGTTTTCAATTATTATTCGTTTGAAATGAAAATCTTCGTTAAATGTCTATTTTGTTAAAAAAAACTCTTTTTTTTTAATTATAGCTACCTACCTAGGTAAATTTTTAATAGTTTTAGGCTATAAATTTTGATGCAGGTATCATTTCACACAACTAAAGTTTTCATTGAGCGTATCTAAAAAAAAAACTGAAAACCAACTTCTCAATTCATATAAATTGTATATAAATGCACCGATGACTCGAGAATTTTTAATTCTGTTAAAGCGTATAACAAAAGCCGGTTACAATGATAAAGCTCGATCTATTGAACAGCACATTCTTCAATGAAGTAATGCAACTAAGATGTTTTTCCCTGATAGCATAATATTTTTTTCAGATGGATGCTAATGGAGAAAGCGCTGGAGTTGAACTCTGCCAGAGAGATGAAGAAACATATCAGTGTTATGAGATTACTCAGCACGAATAATGATAAATGGAGTTTCTCGATTATTTAGAATGTCGATGATATTTTACCTAATCGCTTGTTGAAACAAAATGAATCTACAAATGGATGTTTATATAGAAACCACATTTTCTAAGTAAGTTATGCATTAAAGCTTGTGTTTTATTTATGAAAAACTGTAGGGGTATCGCTTTGTTTAAATGACCTGCACTTTGGTATTAGGTAGCTAATAACTCTCTAACCCTCTGATTTCTAGGAGATATCTGGAAGACGAATAGGAACAAGCAATGAGGTCTGTGTTTGGTTAAACATTGGTTTGTTTTTTTATATAAACTTTTCTCCAGAACCTTATTGCATTGCATCATCTAATTTTTCTTCCGTCTACCT
This sequence comes from Mystacides longicornis, assembly GCA_963576905.1. Lineage (NCBI taxonomy): Eukaryota > Metazoa > Arthropoda > Insecta > Trichoptera > Leptoceridae > Mystacides > Mystacides longicornis. The sequence goes on along the minus strand of OY756421.1, from coordinate 5,365,171 downwards.
CTATAAACGTAATGTGGGAGATTCATATACCTAACACTTATAACTCGAGATTGGCTCAACAGATTCTTCTGATGTTTGATTTATTGGATTCTTCTCCGCTCCGGATAACAGAATAACTAATAAAAAGTTAAAAAAAAATGGATAAGAAATGATGTAAAATACAATATTTAAGTTTGTATGGAAAGGTTACCTAGGACGCGCCCACGACATCGCGGGTAGTTCCCTCTCATTCTCGCATACGCTCTTACAGGACCTCTATTCTGTAGCAAGTGTAGGGTAGTCACTTGAAATAAAGTGACTATTAGGCGATACATTTTGTATGAAAAACGTCTATATGCGATTCTCGCATTCGATACGTATAGACGTTTTTCATACAAAATGTATCGCCTAATAGTCACTTTTTCAAGTGATTACCCTACACTTGCTACAGAATAGGGGTACAGTAGCCCATCCCACTTACTCCACCGCACCGTTTCGATAGTTTTAGAAATTTTTCATAGAAAGTCAACAATATTAAGCCGACCTCAATTTATAAACCGACCTCGGTAGCCTAGTTGTACTAGCGTGGACTTCAGATCCGAGGTCCCGGGTTCGATTCCCGGTCGGGTCAGAGTTTTTCTAAGTGTTTTTTCACTTGAAATTTCTACCCGGGGTTGGCCTGTCTCAGATTGGACGGGACCGGTTGACTGGAAAAAATTGCCTCAGGCAATAAGTTCCGCCGGCTATACTGACACCTTTGTATAGAAAAGTGTTATATTATTATTATTAATAATATTATCGGGCGAGGTAGGGTGTGTGCGCGAGCGCATTTTTCTCAAGTTGTTCCCGCAAGAGCTTTGAATACGAATGAAATAGGGATGTTTCAGAAATAGTTTAATGTTATTATTTTATTAGCTTATCTATTCGAATTAATTTTGTATTGTTTTACGGGGGCGCAGTGCATATCATGTACATATTAACGGTCTAGAACCACAGGATAACGTCTGTCGGGAAAGCTAGTATTATATGAAATCAAGCATAACGAGGAAGGAAAGGATCAGGAGACATGAGCAGGAATAGTAGAAAGGAAATGTGTTTCAATCTGTATTTGAAAGAGTATATTTACCATGTGATCTGATTTTCTTCGTTTAATGTACCCATACCATCGTAGGTAATTATTGGCCCTCTTCGTTTAATGTACCCATACCATCGTAATTATTGGCCCTCTTCTTTAATGTACCCATACCATCGTAATTATTGGCCCTCTTCTTTAATGTACCCATACCATCGTAATTATTGGCCCTCTTCTTTAATGTACTATGAAGGCCAGTAGCGCTGCCACGAATGACCACCTAATCAATCGCATTTCTGCAGCTACACTTTACCCTACTGCTGCCTGTTATACATCGTCTAGCACTCTGTTCCATACATACTTTTAATTGCGGGTTGGGCAATCAAATATACCTACAACTTCCCTATTAGTTTCAGTGTCATTTTCGGGTCACATAAAACTTCAGTAACTGATCTTAACTCCATGCATTCAACGAGTTGAATAACTCAAAAGATTCACTAATTATTCCCCGACCAGTAGCGTTTGACGAGTTATTTATGGTAAGTATATATCTAATAATATTTTCAGTCTTCTTCCTGCTGATTTTTAGGCTGTTTTTCTACAGAATGTTTGTCTACCTCTCAGATTCACCACTGAAATATGCAAAAAAGGAAAGGAAAAAAGTCGGTTAAAGAAATGTCGTCGCTTTAATACAGGGTGACAGTAAAACGAATTTCAGCTTGATTCAACACATACCGCAGAAATCGTTTATCCGCGTTGTACAGTTGTGTTTATGTCTTTGGTTTGTAGAAACAAGGCACCTGTTTTACAATTGGAGGTTTCTCCTGGAATGCCGTGAACTTACTGACACAAACACCCCGCGATAGTTGCAGTATGCAATCCGCCACTTTGCCTTCTACTCTTGGATCTTCTCCAAAACTCGAAAATAACATCTGTAATGTGGATAACTTAGAATATACTTTTGTTTAACGATATTCATAATTTGAGTACCTCTTTACGATGCTTAGAAAATAATACCTGTATATTTATTTATATAAGGTTTATTTATTTCTAAGTTTTCAAACAATTTGATATGAATTGTTTCAATAATTGATGAAAAAAGCATCGCATTTATATGAGCATTGAGCATTGTACCCTCTATTATGTTTTGGTTCGAACTAAAATAAGAACGTTCCAAAATTTAAGTAGGTATTTATTCCAAAATTTGAATATTAGTCTAATTAGGAACGTTCTTAATTTTTATAGAATACCAATGTGCACCAACTAAAATTGGAACGTTCTTATTTTAGTTAGTGCACACTTAAATTGAAATAGAATCGGACATAGTGTTAATGATTTAACTATACCTAGAAAAAAAATGAAATCTTTTTTTTATTTTGATCATTTGTTCCATTTTACAGATATGAACGTTTTTTAATGGTGAAAATATCCTAATTTCTTTGGTTTTATTGCCTAGTTAAGTATTAATTTTAGAGGTTTTTTTCATCGTCATAATGTCCCAATTTTTTTAAATATTTATTATCAAAGTACCTACTTTTGATGTATCGAGATAGAATATGTTTTGGAATAATTTTTCAAAGTTTGTTGAAACCTTCTACGTATGTATACGCTTTATGACTTGATTTGGTTTATACGTGCAATTTTTCAAATAGAGGCATGAGTAGGCAATTAAGATGTCAAATTTATACCTATTTGTGTTCACTTCGAGTGGGCAAAGATTCATTTAAAAAAATAAAAATTAAAAAATTAGAGGGCGCTAAAAATCAATTTGATTTTTAAAAATCTTGAATGTGTTGGAAATTTTGTAGCTTTTCAAAAAATTTCATATTACCCCCTATTCGGATTTTGGAACGTTCTTATTAAGAACGTTCCAAATGATTTAGAATTAAGTTCACTCGAACTAAAATTCGTATTCGAAATTATGCCGTGTTCTAAAAACCAATATTAGTTAAAATAAATATTTTTTCGAATTATAATTGTCTATGGATCGAGCATGCACCTTATTGGTTGATGCTGACAAGCGGACAGCCAATCGGAGAAGACAAATTCAAACGAGCTCCACGTTCCAAGCAAGTTCCAAGTGACATGGTCGCCGGAAACTGCCGAACCAACCCGAAGTGTAACGATGACGACTGTATGATTGCATTTGTGTTCAATGATAATAATTTTGATGCTATTATTTGTATTAATTATAATAAATTCGGGGGAAATGCTTAATATTTTTAATAAAAATAAACTTGTTTTATAATTATTATTTGGTTTAAAAAAACGTTTATCATAAAAATATCATCAGATTTCTTTTTAGACGCATACAATTAGTTGTGAACTAAGATTAGGAACGTTTTGACAGATAAACGCACTAAAATTGACTTAAATACGAAATTCGAATACCAAAATTAACTAATTTCAAACTATAGTCTAATTAAGAACAAATTGGAACATTCTAAAATTTCTCGAATACCAATCCGGCTAATTAAAATTGGAACGTTCTTATTTTAGTTTAGTGCGTACTTAATTTGAATTGGAATAGGGGGTATTATCAACTAGAAGGTTACACAGCAAAACCTTAACGGGCTTCGTAAAATAGATAGATAATAAGATGATGTCTTTATAATAAAAATCAAGATGTTCTGTTTTTCTTTTACGATCATGTTTTTTTTTTATTACAGCTAGGAGTTCTCCATAAGATGCCTTTATCAATAACCTTTTATTCTGGCTGATGCCACCACTTATGTTTCTCAGAAACGGTAATAAATCAAATGTCCACCGACATAAAGAAATGAACGATGGTATTTTCAGAAACAATAACATCCCCCCTCTGCTACCAACTTAATAGAAAGACACCGTATTTATTTTATTATTTTGACGTTCTGTATCTATGTATTAATACGTGAAGGGAAACCTTTGTAACTATTTTTAAGAAAATTGCGCGGGCGGAGGAGTATGAAATATCGTAAACTTATAGTTTACATATATACATATAGAGAAGAAGTGGCGAATGCTAATAATTTCTAAAAATTATGCCTAAAAAATAGATTAAATCAATAGAAAAATATTACAAACACTACTGTAATGTTATGTATTTGATACTCATACACACTTTCACAGACTATTTATAAAGATCGTCAACTTCATAGAAACAAAATGTAAAATGAAAAGCGCCTCATAATGGGCGCAGAAAACTTTTTGAAGGCGGTATATTCAAATGGTAGGTAGAGCTGGAAATAATGGGAAATTCAAACTCATTGCGTCAAATTGAAAATAGATTACTTAATATTGTTTTCGTTATTAATAACTAGCTTATACCCGTCTTGCTTTACGTTTTTGATTCCGATTGTCAGGCTTGATCGGTAGGTAATTAAACAGGTTCTAGTCTAGCTTCCCATTGCTTTGTAGACCTCTATAACTGGCATAAGCACAGAAAAAGAAGAATGACACTTTTAATGTTTATTAAAATTTTGTATGAAGATCCTAAAAAATAGGGTTTTTAATTAGCTCTAAATATATTAAAGTTAATGCAGCAAATTGTATTAAAGAACCTTCTCCGGCATTTTGCACGGCTCTGTGCAGATTCATATCTGACGTAGCATTTGTATTTTGAGCGTGATGCTATGACATATGGTAAAAAGCAAAATAAAAAAACATTTCTGAATTATTATTTAGATAGAGAAGGAGGGGCTTATGCGAGTTTTATTTAATTTCCCAATTTACCACGCAACTTTCTTAATTTTTTATTTCATAAGAACCTTCTACTGATAAAAGCCAACACGACAAAAAAAGAATTAGTGAAATCGGTTCAGCCGTTTAGGCGTGATGTTCACATATACGATAGAAAGCAGACAAACATTTCTGAATTATTATATAGATAGAAAACACTTTATACCTACATAATATCAACATTTCAAAGTTGATGTACCTATCCATGTAATTTTTTGGAAAGATAATTGTGAAATAGCGCTCGCTCAGTCTTTGGCAATGGAACCTCAATAATGTTCAAACTTATACTTTAAATTAGTTATGGTCGAATTTCGTGTACTAGTCGACCACTAGTTATTATGAATTCGCTAAAGATTTCAGTAATGTTTTTCAACCCGTAACATCCGTCACCGTGTGATGAAAGTCGTCGCTTTATAATTATTGTTGAATGTGAAAGACAATATTTTACTTAGCACGAACAAACAAAAATTTTTCGATGTATCGAAACAAAGTCAACGAGATCTGTCTTAACTTGTTACACGTGTACTAAAATGATTAAAATAACAGAGATGGTAATTTTTCTATCATGTCAAGTAAAGCTGAGACATGTGTTTGTTTAGGTCCCGAAGACGAGGAAGACCCTCCCATACATCAGTAAACCGTTCCTTAGAAGCAGCGTTGGACGTGAGTGGGAGCACACTGGAATTTTTTTTTTTGCCTCTATATCTAAAGTGGCGTCTTAAATTTATTGATCGAAACAGTAAAAAATATATTACGGTACCTATCCATCTTTATTATAATATACCTACACACCTACAGATATTAACTGTTAAGTTGGAGAAAACGGGTGGCAACAATCAATCAAAATCTAAAAAAAAAAAAACAAAAATTGTTTATATGTTGGCTATGGATTCGGAAAACATCCTGTGCTGTGCATGTGATCCAAAGCTATTACATTAGAAAAGTAATAAAGCGAAGATGGTTTTAGACCACTATACATAATATACATAAAAAAAAAAGTTTTTACCATGTCCAACTTTAACACCATCCAACCGACGTACCTTAAGCCTTAATGTTTCATTAGAAATAATACATTAATGCGAACATGGTTTTAGCGAACAAGTACGAAAATTTATTTTGACCGCATTCGTTAAACACTTTGAACACAAAAGACCGATATTATGTCATTCTTGTCAACAAGTACTATCAATAATAATTGTGGTTATTGCATCGTTAATGTAAAAAAAATAGTAGTTATACAGCCGGGTATCCGCTTGTACAATATAAAAAAAAAACGTCAATTCTTTTGTTTCAATTCGTCCATTGTTACAACTGATGGGGATGCATCATAACACTCTCTATTGTATGACGGATACAAGAATAATGCATTCCTGCAAACCTACACGCGTCATGGGTGATTGACACATCTAATGGGACAAATCATTCAAAATATGTTTTGACATATTATTATTATTCTGTCATAGAAATAATAATAATACTGGGTATAATTACATGTCAACGGGTTGAGCTTACAATCATATTCATTCACTGTATCCTAATTATAATGCTATAGTTAGGTGAGTGGGTACCTATACAGGTAGTGATGCACACGCTGCAGCCGTAATAGGTTTCAGTTAACATGATCCGGGTCTGATATTGACATTTGTGAAATGCACTATTGGATATTGTATGATTACCCGATGAATGTATATTGTATTAAGATGTTGAGGAATATAAAATGGATGAACTAGGTTTGCGGAATATTCAATTGAATGTTAAAAGAATAATTAAAACAAAAGGGTAGATATGATGTTGTTGTAATTACTACGTTTCTACATACTTATATAAATATCATAAAAAGACTTTAGTTAAAAATACTTATTATGAGCCCTAATACTTTTCAAAACTAAAAAAGAAATAAAAAACTCTTTTTGAGTAATTTGACACTTCGGCCCTTTTTCATGACCTGTATTCAGTTGTTGAGTCACGCAGTAGTTCACGATCGCAGTCATTTTATTTGATTCGACTGAGCTGTAAAAAATCCTGAAGAATATTTTTTAGTTGATGTATGTAGCAGTAGTACAACACTATAAAATAAAAACGCAACTAACGCCACCTGACGGGAAATGCACCTACCGACATAGATAATACAAGATTTATGGAACACAGTCCATTGTATGAATTCAGAGGTATTTTTGTGTAATAAATATTATTCAGAGTACATAGATAGTCAGGGCCCATAAAGCCTGAATAGGTAAGTGTTTATCTTTGGATCATGTCCAAGTTTGTGTCGCGCGTGGTCGTAGATATCACTCAAAGAGGCAAGAAGTATCTACCTATATAGAACTACGTGCAAATCTGAAAGTTACATCATGATAACTATCTTACACTCTTTAAGACATACCTATTTAAACATAAACTCTCGTAGCTAATCACGTCTACTCGGGACATTTAAATGCAGGCATATTATGAAGAATAATACCCGTTATGCAGTATAATTTCTACACTCAAGTGTTGAGTGTTGTCATAACAAGATGACTTCACACGAAATTTTCACTACAACAATTTTAATGGATTGAATCAACTCTTGAGTAAACTTGACGTCATCTTGACGTAATAACAAGATGTCACATAGTTACCAAAGTTGTAGAAAGTATTCTGCATACGGGTGCTATTGACTCGGTGTCGCTATCGAGTACATAACTTCAGATGGAACTATGAACGTACATTATCTAATGTTAATAATAAATATATCTCCTTAGTTGTATACCTAGATTGGAACCTACTCCAAAATGTCAAAATACTGAAGTTTCTTTGAACTTATAAATTTTTAATTATCAAAAGGTTCTCCTTTAGTAGGAAAGTAAGTTTCCTTTGCCATCATGTTATAGTCAAACTATTGAAGCTGATTTGTCAAGAGCGTTTGACCTTTTTTACAATTCTGAAGTTCTTTAAATCTTTTGACGACCAAAGGCCTGTGTCTGGTTCATATTTTTCTCGGTACAAAGCGAATTTTTTTCAAATAAAGATATTATTTCCGATGTGATCCGTAGTGATAATATACTACGTTACCTCACATTGAAAAGGTTCTAACTTAATTTTTTATTGTTTTTCTTGATTTCTTTTCTTCTTGTGCCACTATTTCAAACTGAAGCAGTTTTTGTTTTTACAAGTTTTTCTTCAACAGACTTTCTGCGTTGTTAACCCCTTTGCACTCGTCCTTAAGGAATGTGGGTTAATCTTTTTTTTTCTATAATTTTATATTTTGGTCAAATTAACCTGTTTGCATGGTTTAGGAAAGGAACTGAGTCCCGGGGACGAGGAAGACCCTCTCTTACTGTGTTCCGCTCCTTCGAGGAAGAGCTGAGGAATCTGGACATGGTGTGGGAGGAGGTCATTAACGTTGCGCAGGATCGAGCGCAATGGAGAGCTCTTGTTGCCTCCCTATGCCCCTAAATGGGGTCTTAAGGGAGTTTGGATTGGATTTGGATGTATTCCTTATTTCCAAAACCCGCTCATAGAAAATTTCTCTGACCTGAAGGATTAAAATTTTCCTTCTTAAAAGTCATTTCTGATGTGTCATCTGAGAGTTAATGTCACCCTAATGAATCGTTAATCTTGCCAGGTCCTATGATTTCCTGGAAATGAAAAGCGGCCGTAGCATGATGAACGCAGTATTCTTTGAGAAAAGTACCAATAAAGCATTAATATGCTTATCTCTTTCATTGCCGGCAGTAAAATATTGAAAGCGCAAAAGACACACTGTAAGCTCTATCCGTAGTGTCATTGCGCGTAGCTTCGATACCGCAGTAAATAAGTCTACTGAAATAATATAATAGATTTTTTTTTGTTTTATGGCCGTAAGTTACCCCATATTCGCTATCAGACGCTTACTTGCAACTATATTCACTTCGATCGATTTCTTAAGAAATATCGCTTGGATTGGTTGAAATCACATGGAATTGCCCGTGAAATTCAAAATTTTAGTTGATACTAAATTTTAGCGGATCTGATAGGGAATTGGGGTAAAGGTCTACTTATCTAGAAATCTAACTAAAATACGTATTATGAATCGTAGGTTCAAGGTAGTCAAACCCAACATATTTGTCTACTTAGAGCTCAATTCATAAAAAAATCTCCTTTGGAGTTTATGAAAACTATTCAATGTTCGTCGCTATAAAATCTCTTTGGAAAAAATGTTATTTTCATTTCGATTGAATAATTTGCAAGCCAATCAAAGTAATGGACTATTCCGTTATTACAAACCAAGTTTCAAAAATAATACGAATCACTCGATGTTAAAATATTATAATACCTAACTAGACGGAATTATATGCATAAAAAAAGTATAATTTATATGCAACATACAATTGAAAACATGTTTTTTTATGACTAGAGTTTGAAAAAAAATATGTTTAAAGAATTCTTAATTTGGAATACCCAAGATAGTATATGAAATATTAACACTTTGTCACACGTGTTAAGAAAATACTGTGGTCACAAGCAGTGTATCTGTACTTTTTTATTATTGCATGTTTTCAACATTTGCAAAATGCACAGTTAAAATATTTTATTTTATCAAGAATCTAAACATAATTAGAACGTTGTGCACCAACAAAGCCAATAGGCAATAAATATGAGAAATTAACAAAAATGGATATAGTCATGCATATCCTGGCGCCAAATACATGATAGCAGTTGCATTCTTTAAATTTGGTAGCTCTCTTGTTCTCAATAATTTCCAACTTTTATATCTATTTTTCATTTTATCATTAAATTTCTACTTGTTGCATACATGAGATTTTTCGACATGTTGAGAATTCTCATGATTAGGAGTTTCGGAGACAAACATTACCACCTAATGGCGAACGTTGTTAACGTAAAGTGATCACACTAAGCCAGCTTTCGAAATAACAGTAGAAGACGGTCCTATGCCCGTAGTGGTTTGTTCCATTTAAAAATCGAACATTAGTAATGAATTTTTAGATTCATTAGTTGTTATTTTTTCTTTAAAATATTTTATACCTACATATTTGTAGCTTGAAATGTAGCTGAAAAATCCAACAGCTTAGTGTAGGTAGGTACATAATATCCCAAAATTTCCCAAAAAAATTTTTTCCGTAATATGTTGCGATTGAATGTTGTGAAGGATATCATGGAAGGTGGCAAAGATATTTCATATATTAGCAAGTTATTTAAAGAAATGCACCCTAAGCATTCTTTCTCTGCCCTGTGTATGACCGAGTGTTAAAAAAAGTTTTTGCGTATTTTTGTATTTTACGTTTATCATTTTGTAGATCTGTAGTAAAAAAAATACCAAAATTTGCATACTCAATACATTTTAGTCGAATATGCAAAAATTTGAATAAGATTTAGGAATATGCAACCACATACAATAGTCCAGTCTCTAATAATAACTAAACAGCATTACTGCATTTGCAGTAATACTCGTAAATGTCATAAAGACTATTCTTGAAATGGGATTGCAATTTCATCCTCTCTGTATGGAAATTCCAATTCGCACTTCTTCCTGCAGAGTAGATGGAGAAACTCTCCGAAGTTAACCCCACAGACATCTCATAAGATTTCTCATAAAGACATTAGCGTAATATTATCGAACCGTTATAGAAATGCCAGCTGTTTATTATATTATTTCATAATAATCTTCAAAAGAAAATTACTCTGTTTCTTTATCAAAGCTAATTCACAAAAATTTTATTCAAACTTCATTTCAGTATAATGTTAAACCGACGAGTGTTGTAAAAAATTCTTGATTCCTCGAAATTTCAAAAACTTATTTCTCCAATAAATGTCAAAATTGCTATTTTGCACATGTTACGAGTATTTTTGATACAATGTATCCAATCCAAATTCCCTTTACGCCCCACTTAAGGGCATAGGGAGGCAACTAGAGATTTCCATTGCGCTCGATCTTGCGCAATGTTAACGATCTCCTCCCACACCATGTCCAGATTCCTCAGTTCAGCTTCAAAGGAGCGTATGTACAGGGCCGTCGCGTGGTTTTTAGGCGCCCAAGGCAAGGCATAAATCTGCGCCCCCCTCCCCCCCTCCCCCCATTAATCTTGTAATTTTGTTCATTCCAGTTTTGGTTCGGGAGGATGTTCTATCCTAGCTCTTTAGAGCCACTCCATTGTCCACCACCTTTGGTCCTGCCGTGTTTCGGGTTTTTTCAAAATTTTGTCATTTTAAATATTAATAATCAAGGATAGACGAAAAAGAAAATTAAGAGACAAAATTTAACTATTTTTATATAAAAAGAGAGAAGGAAATTATAGGTGTATTATGCTTTGAGCTTCAGAGGCTGTTTGGGGGTCATCAATTTTGTCGACTAATTCAACCAAGGCATTCCTTAATTTTAGCCAGAGCTTCTCCAGTGGTTTCTTCTACTTTGATATTCTCATCATAATCTTCAGTAACGTAGCGAATCGTTGAAGAAACTTGCTCCTTTTCTCCGCTATGAAGTCGCTCATTACCTGGATTGGCGACGTCTCTTAGCCAAAACTTTCTGTTGCTCGCTCGGTTGCAATGAAAATCATGGATGTAATGAAAATATAATTTAGTTGGTTTTTTTAAGATTTAAATTTAAAAATTGATTAAACTTTTTATTGCAAAAATTGCATTCCTATGGCTTTTCTCAGCTATGAGTTTGCATGTGAACTGAATCCCTGGATTGTACATCAAACAAAATAGAATTTGTTTTACCGACGGCGGCCGGCGCCCCTCGCTTTGCGGCGCCCAAGGCGACCGCCTCGGTCGCCCCACCCACCCGACGGCTCTGCGTATGTATACCTAACTATAAAAAATATAAACCATTTCAAACGTCTCTTTCTGATTGGACGGACTCATTATAATATTGCACGAATCAATTTAGTAAACCTATTATATTATATTTAACAAAATTTAGTAAACCTATTATATTATATTTAACAAAATTTAGTAAACCTATTAGGTATATTATATTTAACAAAATTTAGTAAACCTATTATATTATATTTAACAAAATTATCTTATTTTGATAAACGGGATCATAATACAATGCAGAGGTATCTACGCAAAATATAAAATTATTTCGATCATAGATCAATTAATTGTCAAAAACATAACGCAAGATCGAACGCAATGGATAGCTCTTGTTGCCTCCCTATGCCCCTAAGTGGGGCGAGATGTTCGGATTGGATTTTTGGATTAGATCAATAGTCATCAAGACTCAAGATGAAAACACCGCATTCAGGAATCTTTTCTAAAACATAGGAGAAAGAAACAACACATTTTGGAACTTAAGATAGGAATCAGGAATCTTTTCTAAAACATAGGAGAAAAAAACAACACATTTTGGATCTTAAGATAGGAATCAGGAATCTTTTCTAAAACATAGGAGAAAGAAACAACACAATATGGACCTTAAGATAGGAATCAGACAATAAGATAGATGGGAAGGAATGTGTTTTGTAAATACCCACTTGAGATTTTATTAATTAGGCATTCCACCCTCAAAGAGTGATTTGTGACATACTTGAGATATGTGGCTAGTTATTTCAACGACTGACTCACTGCGACTGGGCGAAGAGAGATACTATAAGTGAGATGAATGAAAGGAGCCCTGCAGACAAGTGATACCAAGGCGATGGATGCGCGGTACGACTGAGTTTCTAAAATAATATTTTACGGTTAATTTTTTGTCACAATGGATACGTCTGTACCGCGCGAACTTCGCGAATTGGTCAAAAATCAATGTAATACCTAGGCCTATGTACCTATGTTAATTTTGTAATATCTACCAGTGTCTGTTTGTTTAAAACTAAATAAATTAAATAAAAAGAAAATATACCACACATTGAATTGTGTCAGAGAAATATTTTTTATTGAAATATCCTGCTTAACTTCGAACTTAAAAATCTTGCATCTGTGATCGCTTGGCTTGGGCGTGTGCCAAAATCTAAATTCTTCACCAAACACGCTCCTCATTGCAAATAATAAGATTATCTTCTGCAGATACATAACTTTTGATTCCCTAAAAGTATATTATGTTATCAGATTCTTATTTTACCAATTCGTATTCTTATTTTTGTGCGATTGTTTGCTTAATGTTTGTTTGTTCAAATCAAAATCTTATAATCGATGTTTAGCTAACTTCCAAACTGGCTTTCTTTAAATAACCTTTGTCCGTGTTGTATTGGAATCTGAATTGAATTTTATAAAAATAATGTAAAATTTCAAGCTAAAACTTATGTTGGAGCCAAAGTAAAGCAAAACAATATACGAGTATGTACTTTTTTTTATTTAACAAACAAAATCAAGCGATAACTTACTGTGGGAACAACATAATGTGTAACTGAAAGATAATTCAATAATACTAAGTAGGTACCTTTGGGGAAAAACAATAAAAATGATACATTTAAAGACAAAAGACGACCCACGCAAACAAAAAGTTTTTGGTATAGGTAGCTGAAATATTTATCCAAAACACACTTCTGAAATTTTTCAGACTGTTTTTATGTGAAGGGTGTTATTAAATGCTTCTATTCTTATTCTTCCATCTTTTCTTCCCAGCGGTACTCACATCTCCAACTTGTTAACTTCTTCAAGAATCTTTGAACAAGTCCCATCACGTAAGATATTATTCGGATATTTTCTCCACTGACCATTTTGAAGAATTTTTCAATTCACCGAACGTGTTCTTTTTTTTGGAAATTTTTTCAAATTAAAAAAAAGTCCATCATATTTTGAATATTCTTGATTTCATACGACTGAGTTTTTTTCATAACTGTAGCATTAAAAATTTGAAACTATTGAGAGTCGTCTTTCTCATCACGATGTTCGATTCCCGGTCGGGTCAGTAATTTTCTATGTTTTTTATCACTTAAAATTGGATTGGAAAGGACCGGTTACTGACGGGGATGCTTCCAGCATTAAGTTCCGCCGTCTATACTGACACCTATGTATATAAAAATGTTACTTACCTATTTATTTACAGTCAATTTAGTTTAGCATAGTCAAAGTACATATATACATACATATATTTTACAAATTAATTTTAAAAATCAAACACACAGCAAATGACAACTGAAAACTTAGGATCTATGTAATTGATCATTAGCATTTATTTTCATATTCTTCTCTATGATAATTTTGTTTTGATGTTTGTGTTTTGCGTACTTATATGTACGTGTGTATGTATTTTTTTTTATAAAAAATGCTTCTGAGCTCACCCAAAGGGAACACAAATACACTTTTGACATTTTTCAACCCACGGCCTTAATACACGAAAATGAAATTCGCCGTCGGAACCACTAGGCCAGGCTATCAACCATTTTAAACTCATATTCCTCTCTTGAACAAAAATACATCCGAAGAATTATGGGTTAATTATGAAGATAATATAACACATCGCAAATGACGATATTCCGTCCCAAAAACTACTAAAATCTATTGCAAAAGAGGGCTTTTCTATCTCAATCGGACCTTAAACTTTCAGAATTATTTTATTAGATGATATTTAATTATGTATTATGTTGCCGTGGGGCTGCCGGCTAAGAATAGCACCTCTGCTCTTTTTGCTGGTTTTTCGAGCATCCTGTAAGAGGCAGGAAATCGAAAATACAGATCGGGACCCTGAGATTGACCACCTCACGTCCTTAAACACCAACTGGTTAGAAAAGGCACAATGAGCCTCGGACGTCTTCGAGCGCAATGGAGAGCTCTTGTTGCCTCCCTATGCTCCTGAGTGGGGCTTAGGCCTTCCGCATTGATAAAAAAATAAATTACGATGAATCGTTTCGGTATTTTCTACGATGAACAATTGGTTCGTCATCCTTTGTCGATGTTATCTATGTATGCCATAGAATAATAATAATATGTAGAAAACCCTTACAATGTCCAAGCACGTGAAGAAAACGTAATATGGTATTTTTAACACAAACACTCCAACAGCTTGCTCACTTTAAAGTTATTTTCTTTTTATAATAAAGATTTCTCCTTCGTGTATAAAAATATAAATGTTAACAATATTTTTCTAAGTTTTTAGACTCATGTGAAAAGAACTTTTGTTGTGATGTTGTAGGACGATTTTTCATTCGTTTTATTCCTTCTTCGTCGTGTACTGTAATATAAATTCCCTGGATTGGATAATTCTTTGTCTGGGTGTGCTGGCTTCTATCTTTGATGTTGAGACATTGACTAAAAACGTTTTTTTTTATAAAAATATTAAAATTTACATCGTTATAAAGCTTACCTACAACTTAAAAGCCGGGGGAATTTCATGTTGCTAAACTAAATACTTAATAAGTAAGTGATAGTTCAATAATATAATGTACGTACGATGACAGAACATTCTATGTATTTTTTATTGTTGAAAAAATCACAAGAGTCTTTGCGCAACACTGATTGTTATAATGATCGAAATATTTATATTTTATGCAAATACATGCATAATATACACCACTGTAGGGTAGACGTTTGCGGATGGTGAAAATATTCGTTACAGAAGCTACTTAGAATACCTATAATGCAATCTCCCTTTGAACTCCACTCAGGGGCAGGAGGCAAACAGAGCTCATCATTGCGCTCAATCTTGCGCAACACTTATGACCTCCTCCCACACCATGTCAACGGAAAACGGTATTAGCGGGTCTTCCATGTCTTCGAGACCCTGATGATGGGATGAAGAACAGAACTCTACTCAGCCAACTGCCATTCGGCATATTTAACACATGTCCCTGCCCAGTGCCCATCTATTTATAATAGTGAAAGTGATGGGCCTGCGCTGGGTGCGCCAGCGTAAAGCTTTATTCGTAATGCGGTGGTTTCATCATATACTCAAGATTCTCCTGAGGCACTTCGTTTCAAATGGAGATACTTTTTGTGCCTGGGCTTTGGTCAGGTGTCAGGACTCACCCATACAGGAGAATGGGCAACACACACGCATCAAACAGTTTACATTTCGTCTGGACACTAAACGCCAACGCTTTCGATATGTTGTTAAAAGCGCCACTTGCCATAGCAATATGTATTGGGAACTACATGGACAGTAGAACGAGTAGAGCAGCGTTCTACTCCCATCACAGTTTCGAAGACGAGGAAGACCCTCCCACATCGTTTTCCGATCCTTTGAAGCAGGTTTGGGGGATTTAAATATTACTTGGGAGGAGTTCATTGAAACTGCGTGAAATCTAGCGCAAAATAAACTAAGGGCGTTGATAAATTTTACATTTTCGTTAAAATTTATATATACACTTCTACTTTTTTTATTTTTTTGTGAGATTTTATATCTCGGAATAAAGTAAGAATATAAGCAAGGTGAATCCTTACTATGTGGAAGTAGTTTATCTCATGATTCTGAGAAAAAATGTCTGTTCCGCCCGATGAGAGATGGCTCGCCTCACGCTACTATGAATTATTATGCACTGTGAATAGACCAAGCGCTTCTAGTACCTGTGTACTGACCTAGTATGTAAGTACATACGTAGTAAATGTTCACTTATAAAGTAACGCTTTGAGAAAATATTTTTCAGATTTACAAAGAAAAACCATTTCAATATTTTGTACAACATTATATTAGCTGGATACACACGTAACGATTTATCTTTAAGATTTGACCGATAATGGCTCATTTTTCAAATCTTAGTGAAGAAAACAATTGAAAAATGAGCGATTATCGTTCAAATCGGTACTATCCGTCAATTGAATGTTTTTTCCCCAATGGTCGCTTTTTATATTCTTTATTGAGAAAATAACCATAATGTAAACGTGGTATCAAGTATACCTAGTAGATAAAAAATATTAATCTATTCTCAATTTGACCACAGATAAACAAAAGGTCTGTGTCAAATAATGTCAAATACATCGAAGTGTGTGTGAGTATTCAATACATAACATTACATTAGTGTGCGTATTGTTTTTTTTTATTGATTTTATCTATTTTTTATGCATTATTTAAAAAAAAATTAGCATTCGCCACCCCTTCTCTATAAAAACTATAAGTGTGCGAAATTTCATACTCCTCTGTCCGCGCAATTTTCGTAAAAATAGTCACAAAGTATTTCCTTCACGTACCTATTAAAATATAGATTCTTCAAAAGCCTGACCGACTTATTTCAACGTTGTAACACCTATAATTATTTTTTAAAACCTCTAGTTAATGCATCAAAAGGGTGGACGGAATGCGTGTAAGTAAGTTAACCTTTTATGCTGAACGATGATCTTTTATAAATAAACAAAAAACGACACTAACAACTATATTACGTATGTATTTTATTCATTAAATATATTTTACTAACACCGGTATATAAGAAGTGACATAAAATAATTATGTATTTAAAACAACACGTAAGATTTTAAAAAATTTCATAAACCGTCTCCTTACGACCACACTTAAACGTAGTCGCATTTAAAACCAAGTTTAGTGTCTCGACGATTTGGTGGTTTGCGAAGGGTATTGCATAATTTTATTTCCTCAGAGAGGAAGACAAATAAAAAAAGTTCTCTGACTGCGATAAAGTGGTAGTTACTGGGCATAAATACTATCAAATAGAGTTTCTTAAAAGCTATAAACACCCCCTACAGGTCTGTGTAAAATGTGGCAAAAGGCCATCCACAAATTACATAGTCTGTGAATTCTTTTAGAGCTTCTTAACGATATCACACTTTTGTATTTACATTATATTTTGTTTTGGTATCTTGTATGTAGTAGGAACATTAAAAATCCGAAAACACCAAAAATTGATGCCATCAAAATATTATGTAGACGATTAATCTCCTGGACTGCAAGAAGAAACAACGAGTCCTGTCTGAGAGCACTCGGGATACCTGATAGACTCTCCTCCTTATTTATTTTATTTATCATTGTAAACAGTCCTTTACAAAACGTCGTTAAACTCAAACAATATACCTATAAGAAGTGGATCAACTAAGTTTGAAATAAGTCCAGTCTTTTAGACACATTGTTACATGATATAAAGAAAGCCTGGGAAAATTGATATTTCTTGGTAGTGTTAAGGAAACCAGGGGCCTTATTCTCGTTACGTTTGAATGCAATCTAGTTGAAAAGATTCTTAAAATGGCGGCTCGGATAATGATTGGACCAATCAGAGAGAAAGGGGGAGTGTCATGATCGTTCCACGATTGGCTACATCGTATTGTAGACACTCCCTCTTTCTCTCTGATTGGTCCAATCCTTATCCGAGCCGCCATTTTAAGAATCTTTTCAACTAGATTGCAATTCAAACGTTACGAGAATAAGGCCCCTGATGCAGATGAAAATGACCCACTTCATGTTCAGACCAAGTCAGGGGTGCTACGGAGACAACTGCAACATTTCCCAGCCTAAGTAAGTACCAAAATTCGTCTCAGAATCCTAACTACAAATACCGGCAGACGTTGCTGATTACTTAGAAGGTCCAGGATAATCTGAGCCATACAAGACCACCGCTTTAACTAGGGAATTGTAATAAATTATTCTTAAAAGAATGTGTTTTCTTTGCCCATCGCCTAGAAAACCACGAGAGACGAGATTTTACGATACGACCTAGTGAAATAATAATTTAATTTTCATTACCTCGGTAAATTTTTATCTACATGGAAATTCTATTAAATCAAGCTGTGTAAATTGAAATAAGACAAGTTGTCTGAAACTCCACGTAGGTTAAAAATAAAATTATCCGCAAGATCTTAAGTACCTACCCGGAGAGCGTGTGGAATTTTTTTGAGGTTAAATAAAGGTAATAATATAATGTTACATGTACGAAATGTGGAAACGTTTTCTCTATTCACACGCGTTAGTATATATTTTTTGCGAAAAAAGCAATTTCCTTTTATGATTCAACCAGGAAGATACGATGGAGTGATTTTAGTTTTACGAAGATTTCACGGCCATTTACTGCTCCCCGGGGTTCCCAGCTACTATCTCGAGGCAATAACAATTAAAATGGAGAGACCCCGCACACCACACACGTCATTTCCTTAACGCTGATTTTAAATCAATTCGACAAAGGCATCCTTACAAGCCATGATGTCTCACTGATTATTTTACCGTAGAAAATTTTATTTCGGTAGTAAACTATATTATTTAACAGAAAAAAAATTTTCCTCTCTGATATCAATAAATCGAATTACTACGAACAAAATCAAGATTTAAATATATAACTTCATAAATTTAACTCAAATGGAAAATGTTTTATTGCCACACAATTGTCGCCAACTTGTATGAACACTGGACATTCTTATAATTTTTTTTAATGAATCTGTGCTCACTCAAAGTGAACACAAAATACACTCTTTGGCTATCTCTAAGTAAGCTACTAAAAGCTTGTGTCGTGAAAGAGGAAGATGTTCGGCACCTGGGATCGAACCCTCGACCTCCGCACGAAACAGTACGAAAGCCGGCGTCGTAACCGCTAGTCTACCAACCACTTCATTATTTTTTTTTGAATAACCACAATTTCATCAAGAACTTTCGTTTCAAGGGACATTCATAAAAAAATAATTGTAAGCTCTGTACTTTGATGAGCGCTTTAAGCTTTTGTAGAAGATAAAAGCTTTATTCAACGAACTATAAAAATTCCGAGCTTGGAAAACGTGTGATCATTAGAATAACCTTTAAAAAGTGTTTGAATTGAAAAAGGTATTTCAGTGACATCAAAGGCGAATGCATCACTTGTTTCTACATGGAATCTTTTTTATCAGTTTTGATGACATACATTTTTGTTCATCGATGATACGGAAAACAACAATATTTTCATCGACCAAACAAAATATAAAGTATTTTTTAACCAAGCTAAATGAAAAAAAGCTTTTACAACACCTAAAAATGCCCTTTGGTGAGCTTTAAAATGTTTTTTTTTTCAGTGATATAGAGAGTTATATTTCAACCAACAATTGGAAAGTGTTTTTTTTTTCAAGATCCCTTCCCCCGAATCACTCGAAAACAATTGCAGAGCTAAAAGAAATAAAAAAAAGATCCCTTTCCAATTTCAAGTGGTTGGTAGCCCAGCGGTTCAGGAGGTCGTGAGTTTTGAATCCCGCGGCAGACCATTTCCACATTCACAAGCTTTGCTTTTTGTGCAAGATGTCGAAAGTGTTTTTTTGTATTCTGTTTGGATGAGCATTGATTCATTAAAATAAATTATTACCTCCTAAATGGAGTAAAAGATTGTTGTGAGAATCGGCTATTTTATATTTATTGAAATTTGGAAAATCCATGAATACATGTCGAATCTTACCTCTCAGTTTCGTTTTGTAGAAGATTTTTCTACCCTACATGTTTTTTTGACTACCCAAACCCCCATTGTGGGTCTTTTAGAATTAAAGGTTATCATTATAATAAGAATGGCTCTTCGTATTTTATAAATTGTTCGTCTTTCATCTATTGACAACGAAGACCAATTTTGGGCAGTTAATCTACTTGTTTTTTTTTTTAATTTTGGGTGGCAACACTGCTTTGAATGTACAGTGTCTGCACAGAATGGGTATAAACGAAAATGTTTAGTTCGAACTAAACTAAATTCTTTTACTTAAGGGTCATTATTACGCAAAAAGACATTTAAGGTGACAAATTCGAATCATAATTATGATTAATCTTCACATTTTTTTGCATCTCACGTTTCTATTAATATTAATTTTTGAGTTTGATAAAAAATTGTGGTATTTTCCAGAAAATAAATTATTCAAAAAATACCCTAAACCAGCTAAACTATTTAATTAAAGTTCATTCTACAATAAAACACAAATTTCAGTTTCGTATGTTCATTATGAAATCATTAAGTCAAATCAATAAAGTAAACGTGCAAAAAAAGGGTGTTTACGTGCAACGCACCCGTAAGTCTAAGGCCCTGTCCTAGCTGGTCGCATGATCGCACGATCGTGCGATTGCGATGATCGCATGAACAAATTTGTGATCGGACGATGAAAAATTGTGTGTCCTGACTGCAATCGCATGATCGCGCGTCCATTTTTCTTGACAACGCAAACAAATACCTAAATATGAATGTTCAATATTGATAGTAAGATACAACCTTTAAAGTTCCCAAGAAACGCTTAACTAATTTTCCATCTCTTTTTATTACCAACTGGTTTGATAAAAACATTTACCGGTAATTGTTTTGATATCTTCTCCATCATCAGAAAAGTACCTAAATACTCATTAAAAAACTTAATCATATTATAATATACGAGTATTTCAAAGAAGTGTAAATTCATAATTTCATTTAAGTAAAATAAAACGATGTTTTTTATATAATTTCCTATTAAAAATAAAACCTTTGCCAACAATGTGTTACTTAGAAAAGGTTCTCACTCACATTTTGAGAATGAATTCTAAAATAAACAATTGAAATTGTTAATTTCAAATTCAATGTTAATTAGGTAATTAAAATAAAATCCTATATTATAATTGGTCAGCTTGTCTGTAACTTGGAATGTTTGTTGAAACACGCTAAATATTTTTCAGGCATAATATTATCATGAAACGAAATGCCTCAGGAGAATCTTTGGTATAAGATGGTACCACCGCATCACGAACTATACGCCGGCGTACCTAGCGCAGGCCCATCACTTTTACCATTACGGAGAGGAGTTCAAAGGGAGTTTTGATTTGATTCATTGGCCGTGCCCACGTTAAATATTTTTATACATAAAACTGTTATAAAGGGATTAAAAACTCAAATTAACGTAGTAAAGTAAAATTGAGACTCATTAAGGGACGATAATCTAAATGATTTATAGGACAATCAAACAATTCGAAACCCTTTTCTACGCCTGTCGTCCGACAGGTTTTGCTGCTAGTTATTGATATTCTGCAACACGTTGTGAATTAATCAATTAATTTGATTGTAGAAACTATCATACTGTTAATGTCGACGTTAAAGTGGACGACCAGTGCTCGAAATTCGACCATAACTAATTTAAATGACTGAGCGAGCGCTATTTCACAATTTTCTTTCAACATCAATGACATGGATATTGGATACGTCAAATTTGAAATGTTGATAAGTTTTTTCTATTATTATTAAAGGCAAATTAATATTTTCTCAATTTGACCACAGATAAACAAAAGAATATAATATACGTCTGTGTCAATGTCAAATATGTACATCGAAGTGTGTGTGAGTATTAAATACATACATAACATTACAGTAGTATTTGTAATGTTTTTTTATTGATAAAATGTATTTTAATGCGTAATTTGAAAAAAAATATATATTAGCATTCGCCACTCCTTATCTATAAGTGTGCGAAATTTCATACTCGACCGTCTGCTTTTCAAAATGGCGAAGGTATGTAGTTGTTAGTTACCTAAACAAAGTTGTTTGAAATGATTCAACCGATAATTAAGACGTCTGTTGATGGTTCGCTCGTGTTTTTGCGTTTCATGCAGTTAAAGTTTTGACTGTTACATAAATACCTACAAACTTCCAAATGTTGCAAATGTGCTTACAATAAAAACACTTTCTCTCCAATCTAACAAAATTCAGAACAAAAGTATGTACATAATCAATTCAATTTATGAACATTTGGCAAATAAATCAATCTACAAAACCTAAATTCCTGTTCTTTTTTAATATTACTTTTTTACTTATTTTAAATTAAATTAACACTTTTCTATACAAAGGTGTCAGTATAGCCGGCGGATATATATGAAACAGACCAACCCCGGGTAGAATTTTCAAGGGGACGAGTGGACACTTGAAAACGGGAATCCAAAATCCGTCAGATCAAAGCGAAGAGCGAAGGAGTGACCATGATTCCCATATAGGCCCACTAGGAATCGATACGTTGGGCAGAATATCGCCTACATGATCACGGCCAAACAGCCCTGAAAACAAAGTGTCAACTTGTAATAACACCGTCTATGAAGCCTAAGAGATTATTAGAATAAAAACTGTATAATATCTTGTATTGTCTTAAAACTTCGTGAAGCTCTTTTTATTAAAATATGAAATTTTCGTACGTATCTATTTTTGATGTTTCCTGTAAACTTAGAGGGAATAAAAGTAGTAAATATTGAGTTTTTTAATTTAGGTTGCGCTAATCCATTAAAACTAAATATTTAAATTTCATAACAGAAATCAAATACATAACATTAAGTTCGATATAAGTTGTTGTCAGCTGTGATATAATCCTATGTATAGAATAATTCATGGAATGGAATAGTTTAGTATTAGAATTACTTATTTTGCAGGAATGACTTGTTTTTGTTTTTGTATTTTGCCCTTCTAATACCAGTGTATTTATTACTGTTTGGAGGGTGAGGGAGGAGAATAATAAAAAAAAAAACTTTTTTATAATCAAATTTAAATAAAAAACTTTTTAACTATTCCACAAATTTATTGTACCTGACATGTTTCGAAGGGGCACGCCCTTCATGGTCACAGGTTATTTGAAACAGTACCACTAGTATAAGTTTTCGATGATCGAATATCGAAACGATCATCGAAAGAGTTTCGAAAAAATTCCATACAAAAATGATCGAATGATTCGATCGTTTGATTTTCGAACACTATTTGCACGCTAATAAGCGCTTGTTAACGTGCAATTAGCTTTCGATAAAACTCGTACTAGCCCCACAGGAGTTTCATAAATTTGTGGAATAGTTAAAAAGTTTTTTATTTAAATTTGATTATTTAAACTACTTCCACCAAGAAAAATGCATGTTCAACAACTTATAAAAAATACTTTTTTATATTCATATTTACAAAAATGGATATAGTCATATCCTGGCGCCAAATACATGACAGCAGTCGCAGTCTTTAAATTTGGTTGCTCTCTTGTTCTCAATAATTTCGAACTTTTATCTCTATTTTTCATTTTATTATTAAATTTCTACTTGTTGCATACATGAGATTTTTCGACATGTTGAACATGTTGAGAATTCTCATGATTAGGAGTTTCGAAGACTTAAACATTACCACCTAATGGCGAACGTTGTTAACGTAAAGTGATCACACTAACCAAGCCTTCGAAATAACAGTAGAAGACGGTCGTAAGCCCGTAGTGGTTTGTTCCATTTAAAAATCGAACATTAGTAATGAATTGTTAGAGTCATTAGTTGTTATTTTTTCTTTTTAATATTGATTATTTTTATGATAGCACACCCCGTTACAGGCTTTTGCCTAGTGGGGGTGCTAATTTGTTTTTATATTCTTACTAAAATTATGACGAGTGTACACTTCCATTATTGTCTGTTATATCATATTATACACGAATAAAAAATTCAGTTAATACTGGAGATAGCGAGATTTATTGTTGGCAGTTGGGGTCAGATTGCTATTAATGTATACAGAGGGTTAGAGCAACAAAACTAACAAAATAGTTTGATGGCAACCCTTGTCATATTGAAGGGATTCCCATTTCAGACACTCACGAATGTTTCCACCCTTCACACTGGTGTTTCTGGCAGATCTTTAGGGGCTATTAGGAAGTTATCGTCAGCGTTCAAGGACTTTGACAAGTTTTCAAATCAGTGATTTCATGTTTTAATACCTGCAGGATCTGGAACCATCCTAACGTCAATCAAGGCGAAAGCCTAAAAAGGTGTGGTTTTCTTGATAAATATTTATGCATTAAAATGTGACACATCTCGATGGAGGTCAACATAGTTTAGAGCCATACATTTCTATTGTTTCTACTTTTAATGAATATTTGTCCTCTGTAGTGTGTTTTGTCAAAATAAATAAATAAATTAATTAAAAACAAAGATAAATCAGTTAACGTGTGTTTCTTTGTTTGATTTTTCATTAATTCTCTTTAAGAATTTACTCTGAAGTTATTTTAAGAGCTTCTGAGTAAAATACTTTGTTTTATTTTAGAGGTTAGAGTTCTGAGATATAGAAAAAACCCCTAAAATTGGAGATAACTCTCTTCTTCGGACGACATTAGTTGTAAATGCGGGGCAATCCAGGACATCATTGATTCCTAATTGATATGCCTACTGATTGCAGAGAGTTGTAGTCTTGTAGCCCTAGTATAAGTTTTCGATGATCGAATATCGAAACGATCATCAAAAGAGTTTCGAAAATTTTCAATACAAAAATGATCGAACGATTCGATCGTTTGATTTTAGAACACTATTTGCACGCTAATAAGCGCTTATTAGCGTGCAATAAGCTTTCGATGAAATTCGTACTAGTCCCACTGATCCTAGTAAACGACAAGGCGAACTCCGCCGCTGCATGCATAATTATTCGATTGGCAGAATGTAGCTCCAGACAAGTTAATTATGCAAGTATTTTATGAAATATCAACAAAGGTAACAGAGATAGAGAGCCGTTTTGCAGCGTAAAGAATTCTGAAGGGCTCAATTTTATATTCTACTGTTCCCATATTTTTATAGCCTCACAGCAAGATTACATAATAATATACACACTCTTTCTTTGAACCCTCCTCAGGGGGAAAGAGAAGCAACAAGAGTTCTCCATTTAGCTCGATCTTGCACAATGCTCATAACCTCCTCTCACAATATGTCAGCTCTGCCTCGAAGGAACGGAACACGGTGTGAGAGGGTCTTTTACGTCTTCGAGACCCTGATGAGAGGAAAAACAGCACTCGACCAACTGTAATTCGGCATCTTAAAAACATATCCCAGCCATGTCGATCTCCTCTCCATAATAGTAGAAGTAATGAAACTGAGTCATGTTTAATATTTTATTGATTTGCCTTTTTTTATATTCTGTTTTGATGTGTTTTTACTGAGCTTGAGTATGTATTAGATCATTTTCCTTTTGTGTTTTTCAAGAAGAAGGGTGCTACTTCCTAAACTACTGTGCCTACTGGGGGTGTCTGAGGTCGCACTTGAATGATGTATTTATGTATCTGATTTTTATTGTGTTTGTATTGTTTTCATTATTCATATTATTTTGTTATTTTTGTATTAATAAAGTGGACATGGGCTGCATCATTCGACATAGGTAATTATTATTTAGCCCTTATTGTTATAATTATCTCGCTGATAACTCCACATTGAAAAAAATATAAGCTTATCCCAAGGAAGCTATTGATTGTCTAATATTATTATAAGATCTATCTGCGAGCGAACTATCACGACATAGGGTAATCTTCACATTTCGAAACAGTCAGGAATCGTCAAGTACGGAGAATTTGAAGCTGATGTTGTGTGATGAGGTATAATTGAAAAATATTTCTGAATAGATCATTTAGAGAAAAGATTTCGAAAGGCTGCAAAACATAACAGGTTGCTTTATGCAAAAAATCTTTAAAAATGGAAATATTGTTGATCAGCAATCTAGGGAAATCAAGCGTAGTCCATTCAGAAGAAGGATAATGTATAATAGGAATAATGCAACTAGTATCAGGTATACTTTCTCGCATTGTGAAAACAACTTACTCACGGAATAAACGTTTATTGTTAATGTACTCCACTAGAAGCTTTCCGTTACTAAATACAATATCTATATTACCTCTTTATAATATACTAGCTTATACCCGTTTTGCTTTACGTTTTTGATTACGATTGTCAGGATTGTTCGGTAGGTAATTAAACAGGTTCTAGCTTCCCATTGCTTAACAGACCTCTATAACTGACATAAGCACAGAAAAAGAAGAATGACTTTTTTACCGACCTCATAATATTATACGAACCTACCGACATAATAAGCAAGTTTTCATAGAGAGCTCTGTGGTTTGAATCTTAGCTACATTCCCTACTTTGATAATTAATTGGGCATTCCACCCATAGAGGGTGATTTGTGCTATCTGTCAAACTTCAAATAGGAGGAATCATTTTGCAATTTTTTTCATTAAATCTTTATTTATTGAGAATAATAAGATTTGAATAACATTTATATGTATAACAAATCAATCTACAATTATTTTATTACATTTTCATACCGTAATACCAAGATTCCATTCAACGTTTACATGAGTAATTTTGTTTCCAAAATTCTTTTGTATGAAGATTCTAAAAAAATAGATTTTTTTTAAATAGCTCTAAATATATTAAAGTTAACGAAGCAAATTGTATTTAAGAACCTTCTCCAGCATTTTGTACGGCTCTGGGCATATTAATATCTGACGTAGCATTTGTATTTTGAGCGTGATGTTCACATATAAGGTAAAAGTATTGTCAAAGGCAAATAAAAAAACAAACATTTCTGAAATATTATGTAGATTGTATCTACAACATTCCCATATTCCGAGGTGCTCCATTAGCTGGGTACACACGTAGCGATTTCTCTTTAAGATTTGAACGATAATCGTTCAATCGCTCAAATCTTAGCGATAAATCGGCACGTTAGTGGTGTCTGAAAGATCAACGATAAATTGGTCATATCGTTCACCGATAAATTGGTACAATTTATCTGCTGTGCAACACACACGAGAAGATTGATTCAAAAGTTAATACAAATATTAACGATAATCGTTCCAAATTATCGGCCGATAATTTGGAACGATTATCGTTAAGATATTTTCTGAGCGATTTCTCATAACAAAATAATCGTTCAGTTAATTTGGTACGTGTGTGCTGGACGGACGATTTATCTTTCCAATTCAAAAGATTATCGTTCGATCGCTGATCTTTCGGAAATTTATAAAATTTGAGCGATAATGATGACGTATATTTTTTCAGTTGGATATAAACATCATCATAGTTCTCATTATATTTACTCCACCTGAACTTACGTTAAATTAACGTACCTATGTAACGGTATACTTGTCTCCCTCTTCTTTGGGACCCTGATGGGAGGAATAACTGCGGTCTCCTCGGCCAACTGCCATTCGGCATCCTTAACACATGTCCCAGACAAGTCCATCTCCTCCCCACAATGGGCTCACCCTGGGCGCGCCAGCGTATAGCGTCGTTCGTGATGCGGTGTTACCATCCTACGCCTAGAAGTCTCCTGAGGCACTTCATTTCAAAAGCTGGGGTTTATCGTTATTTATTCCAGCTAAATCTTTTACACCACACAGTTGAGCCGTGTATATACAATATACATACATCGGAAACCACTTGACCTGGGGCCTATATGCATTTTTAGATCGCCAGGCATATTCAATAGACCATTAAAGATGTCAGTTGACATTTTGCTGGCTCTCATGTTATGGTGTGTTTTCCTCGGAATACGGTACAGCGATAAATGTGTCAGTTTAGAACATTGTCAATATCAACGAAGTGCCTCAGGAGAATCTTGGGTATAAGATGGTACTACCGCATCACAAACGACGCTATACGCCAGCGCACTCAGCGCAGGCCCATCACTTCCACCATTACGGAGAGGAGATGGACTTGGCTGGGACATGTGTTAAGGATGCCGAATGACAGTTGGCCGAGGAGAGTGCTGATCTTCCTCCCATCAGGGTCCCGAAGACGAGGAAGATCCTCTCATACTGTGTTCCGCTCCTTCGAAGCAGAGCTGAAAGGGTTGGACATGGTGTGGGAGGAGGTCATAAGCATTGCGCAAGATCGAGCGCAATGGAGAGCTCTTGTTGCCTCCCTATGCTCCTGAGTGGAGTTCAAAGGGAGTTTGATTGATAAATCAAGATTTATAAAAGTACTTCTCTTATGAGCCTTGTCGGGTCCCACCAACGTTGGATGTCACTTTGGAGAATTTTCCCCTGTCCAGCGCTGCCCGGAACAGCTCCTTTATAGTTCGGATGCCGATCCACTCCCTTACAGGAACATGAAAATGAAGTCAGAGTAGGTATTTTATTTTACCGATATGAAGATCTTGCCCACTTTAAGTAGGTACCTATTAACGTATAGTTTATTTTTGTCTATTTAAAAAAATATTCTATAATAATGTTATGACTTCTGTTTAATTCTTATCTGTCATTCTAGAAAATATATGAATTAGTTTCGTCGGGCTAGATAAGGGCTCATACACACGGCTTAAACAAGAACCGTCTGAAATTCGGCACTGTGGGAAAAACCGCTGGCGATTTCTCAGTGGTATCATGGATTTCGTCAAAATTTTCATGGAAAGTGGAAAACCTCAGTTTGCAGAAATTCCTAAAATTTCATATATAATTTTGATTAGGGAGCACTCTGTTTAAATATAAGTTGTTTTCTTTTTTCTTAATAAATTGATAAAAAAAAACTTTGATAAAATAAAAATTTCTCTAGGAAATATACGCACTATTGCATACGCTACGTACGGGTGTATGTTTTTTAATGAATTTGGGCTAATTAAAAGTGAACGCAAATACATTTAGAAACATTCACACACACTATCATCATCATCATCATTAAGGGTTGCGTCCTCCCTTACCCCTGGATGTTTCAGGAACCTAAGTTTTCATTTCATCCAGACTTTATAAGCCAAAAAAAAAGTAGACAAAAAGTGCAAGGTTTCAGAATAAAGTCGGAAGGACTTCATCTGACGCGCAAAGAAGAAAACAAAGAAAAAGATCCCTGCAACAAATAATTCATTTAAGTGTAAATTAAAGAAAAACTTCAGATTGAGTTGACAATAATTATAATTAAATTAAATTGCGGAAATTTTAAGTTTAATTTGAATTTTAACAACCGTTAATGATTCCTCCCAACAACTACACCATAACCAAATCCCACCAAATAATAAAAAGAAACAAGCTACAACATATACTCAAACCAAAAATAAACCCATCACCGTTTTTTACTAGATTAAGCCCATACCGCAAAAAAAAATGCACCCACAATAAAAGTTACAGTGGTAATGAATTTTGAAACACGCATCTCAACGAGACTACGTGAGTGGTGCCTCGCTGACGGGCTGCATCAGGTTATCCCATTGCTCTCTCCAGTCCTCCGCGAAGGCGCAAAAACAAAACACACACACTAAGAAAGAGTTGTGTTGTGAAAGTGGAAATGCACAGGGATTCGAACCCACGACGTATGTTGTAGTAAGAAAGCCGCCGACTGAACCGCTGGGTTTCCTCTTCAAATAAAAATGTACCTACGCGTTTCAAACAGACGCGGTTTTTTTAACCGCGCTAGGTCTGCACCCGTAGTGTGATGTGGCCCTAAGTAATAAAACAAAATCAATTGTCAATTTTTTTTTGATATTTTGAACATTTTATATCACAAAAATATGCACTTATAATAATATATTAAATACATCCTTTTTGATAAAAGGATTTTCCTTTGAGTTCTGTTGAGGAACGACTATTTTACACAGCACAAGTCACCATTTTCAATAACACCGTATTACTTGACGCTCTTCTGGTGGAATAGCTTTTCTCATCACAGTGTCCTTTTTGGTCAAGGCACCCTTTACTAAAGACAATAAAAAGTTAAAAGTATTTTCATCCATGCGCAAATAGTTCTTAAAATCATCAGGATCATCTTCTTGTATCACTTTCAAAAGCTGCATGTGATGCAGATCTTTCTTCAATAACCACGTTTTCACCCACTTTTTTCTACTTTTACTTCTTCTGAGCCGTTTATGATGGTGTAACCCATCATCCCAAGGGAAAGAAGGTAACCAAGATCACTGTTACGTACGTCTAAGTTCATAATAAAATTAACGTCAAAAGTTCAGGAGTAGTAAAAACGGTGAGAACTATGATGATGTTTACATCGAACTGTCATATCGAAGTGATACATACGTCATCATTATCGTTCAAATTTTATAAAACTCCGAAAGAATAGCGATCGTACGATAATCGTTTGAATTTGAAAGATATATCGTTCATAATTTTGATACGAGAAATCGCTCAGAAAAATTTGCACGTTAGTGTCAAACGACCGATATATCTTAACGATAAATCGTACGAAATTATCGGCCGATAATTTGGAACGATTATCGTAAAGATTTATCTTTACGTGTGTGCCCAGCTATTCAACATACCTACGATAAGCATTTGGAGAGCCGGTGGTCTACACATTTTTCTGTTCTTTGCAGCAATTATTATAAAGGTTGTTTTTTTTTTGGTTTGAAACTACTCACTCGGAACTTTCTGTTATTATTTTCTTTTGTAATTTTTTTCAGATTAAATTGCGGTATTATAATTAAAATAATAATAATAATTATGATTAACAAAATGAAGACAAAAAAAAAACACTTCAGTTACCTCTCTAAGGAAAACAAAATAATATAGATAATATAATAATATAATGCTTTATCTATCATGTCTGTTTATTGTTGAATTTTTATATGTTAACTAGCTTTCCCGACAGACGTTGTCCTGTGTTCCTAAATATGAATATTGAATTCGAATTTGTATAGTGATGAATTAATTATCATTTCTCCAATGTGATTCCGAACGATGCGTCTGTTTGAAACCATGTTTATTCCATCCGCATTCTGTCAATTGCACCAATTGACAATTTCTGTCACAATTTCAAAATTGGAATAAAAATTAAAAGGTATAAAGTACTAATAAGGTTGTCTGCGTAGAGTTTCCTTTAATTTTCTAATTTCCCATGCGTTTTTCTTATTTTTTTTCTTATATAATGACATTCTCCCGATAAAAGCCTACACGACAAAAAAAGAATTAGCGAAATCGATCCAGCCGTTTAGGCGTGATTAGATGACATCGGGAAATAGCTCTCCATTTTTTTTTTATAAGATTTGTAAATTTATTTTATTTTATTTATTTTTATTTATTAACTTTTTTTAAAAAATAGCACCATCCAGCATAACAGGTTTACAACCTTTGCGCTGGATAGTGAGTGACTAATATAGCCGTAGAACACGTTTTCCATATTTTTCAGGGCCTCACTCGGTTCTTGTTCTATCTCTGCGATCAACCAGTAGCCTAAGTATGTAAGACACAAAACGTACTTATAGTCTTCGTTTTGTACCTAAACGGAGCCAACTGTCAGTTTTTAATTACATCGGTAGTATGTAAGCCTACGTCACCGTAATTTAGTGAAAACCTATGCGTTTTTGTACGCGCTGTGATTTCTCGCGTCTACTTGAAACGTAACGTAACGTTTACCTTAACATGACGCAATGTCAAGTTATCTATGCGAGTTACATACTTAGGCTACTATCTGTTATTTACTTACTAACTTCCGATGGCCATACAACTCTGGCAGAGTTTTGGCCTCTTGAACAATGTTTTTCCAAGCCGTCCTACCCTGCGCAATGGACTGCCACCGATCTGTCACACCCAGCACGTCCAGGTCCCGAGTAACGTTGTCCGTTAGCCGCTGCCTTGGTCTTCTACCCGTTAGCTTACTGAACAGCCCAGAAGACTCTTTGTGGGCCTAACCAGACCTGGTGTCTGAATTTATTCTCTTTTTTTTCTATAAAGTCATTCTTATGCGTTTTATTGCATGGTGTATTACCTATACCTATCCCGAAGATCCGAAATCCTGTTGACAAATCTAGAGAAAAAAAAATAACAGGAAAATAAAAATAACAAAAAAATAAAAATAACAGGAAATGCACAATGCAACAGATGTTCAAGGAGAAAACTTATTGAAATTGTATACTATGTACTTTTATTTGTTATCTTATAATATAAATTAAAGTTGGGTTAGTGCGAACACTTATAACTCGAAGATCGGCTGAACAGATTCTTTCGACGTTTCATTTATTGGATTCTTCTCCCCTTCGGATAACAGAATAATAATAATAATAATAACAACTCCATTCAATAAAAAACAACACAATGATTAAAAAATACAATTTAGTGGCTCCCTCCACTAGGCAATGTCTGTCTTGGAGGGAATAACTAATAAAAAAGTTCAAAAATGGATAAGAAATAATATAAAATATAATACTAAAGTTAGTAGGCGACGCGCCAACTCCATCTATGAAAAAATCTATAAAAATCAAAATTATTGTTTATACTGGTGGTAGTTTCCTCTCATTCTCGCATACATCTTATAGTTGCCCATCTCACTTACTCCACCGTTTTGAGCGTTTTAGAAAATGTTCATACATAGTTAACAAAATTATCGGGCACTTGAAGTACAAATGCTCACACAACATTTGTACTTCATAAGCGAGGTAGAATGTATGCGCGCGCATATATTCTCACGCTGTTCCCGCCTGAGTTGTGAATACGAATGAAATATGGATGTTTCAGAAATATTTTAATGTTATTATTTTATAAGTTAAACTCAATCGATTTGTTTCTGGAGGCGCAGTGAACATTATGCACATAAGGTACGGGCCGCCTCTGGTTCGGACCACAGGACAACGTCTATCGGTGGGTAAAGCTAGTATGTAAGTAAATAAAAAAAGATTAGATTAGAGTTTGCAACCTCTGATGAACATGATGCTTATTTTTTATTCACTAACAAGACAACAAATATTTTAAGGCAGCAATTTGCATAATCCTTTAAGGGGTTTTTGGCCAAATTCGCATACCGGTGAATAAGTGCAGGAAGGATGTCGGCCAATGCAATTTGATTCCTGGGTATAAAATATTATTACCAGCAGAAAAACTTGTCGGACAACAGGTATAGAAACGGATCATTTGATTGTCCTATAGAGCAGTTATATTGTACCTTAACCCATATTTTCCCAGACATAGAAATAGCCGTTAGATTTTCATGAAAATCATACCAGGGACTATTTACGGTCTATGTATTGATAAATTAGTGTCAAAAAAAATTTTGGATTTTTGGATTTTTAGTTATAGAACCGTTCCAATAATGGAACACTGGGAAGATACATACATGTAACATTTGGTCTTTTGTATGGGAAATCTAAAACGATATAGAGCGTAGTAAAGTAGGTACTTTATGAAGTTTTTTCAAAATTTTAATCCACAATTTATAAATTATAAACTTTGTATAAAATAATAAAACAAAAAATCTTCTTCTTCTTCTTTTTTGTAGACACGGGTGTATCAGGGTTATCATCTTGACTTGCGTTATTTCAGGTTTCTTCCCATCGCTTGACGAGTATTTTTGATCGGCGCAGCCAATTTGATACCCTCATGCAGGGCTAGATATAGTATTCTTGCTTTTGTTTAATTTCTCAATACATGTTGGTGCCACTAAAATATATTTTAGCAAATTATGACGTAGCCACCTGACCACATTGTTCGACTTATTAGATCTCTCAAAGTACTGTGTTTCTAATTCGATCACGCTGATGTTAATAACCATGGAGTGTTTTCATTTTAGATGTTCTTAGCGTGCTTTTTGTTTTGATAGTGTCTGCTCTGGATAAATGCCATGTGTTCTTCACGAACCCTTCTGTCTGTCCTCATATCCTTGTTTTTCCATATTATGACATCTTTCAAGCAGACTGCTTCTGCGGCAGCTTAATCAACCTGTGACCTTACTTATCAGGCAAGCAGGTTACATTGCTATTCACTGTAAAGCAAAACACTTCAATAGCTTTCTGATCCAGGATTTCCTCCTGTTTTGGAGATATAACACCTGCTTTAACGTTATTCATAGCGTTTTTGATGAAAAAATTTATCACCACATCCTGGTGGTATTATCACTCATCAAGTACAATGAATTAATTTTTTTCTGTTTTTGAGAGTAGCAGATCATAGGTGGAATCCGATAGTTAAGATGATATTGCAGATACTTTTTGAAAAACAACAACACTCACCTTCAATGTTACCATACAAACAACGTTTTCTTACTTTGTAAGGTTCAGTTCTACCAGCTGTGTGGGCATATTTTCTTTACATAAAATACTTTTTTCGTTTCAAGGTGTTAAAATATTTAGTACACTATTAAACTACGACCAAAAAAATAAATTGCCAACAATAAATATATTTATTGCATGAAAATAGTACAAAAATTTTACATTGGCATATTATCCCAGTGTTCCAAAAATGGAACAGTTAGGAAAACGGACATGAAAATGCCTACTTATAGTCATCTTTATTTCTTTTATTTTTTATAATGACAAAAGAGACAGCAATATAACTGGTAACGTATTATTTGAATGTTAATTATAACAAACAAAAAATATACGGACATTTTAAAACTAGCAATGTTTTTCCACAAAATCTGCTATAAAGAATGCTTCATAACAGAAAAAAGCAGACGCGAATATCATGCAAAAATATCTCTAACTAAAGCCCATTAATCGAATAATTTAAGCAGAAAAAAATAAACGAGTTGCGCTTTTCCAAAAAAATAATAAAAATTATTAACTATACCGTTCCAATAATGGAACACTGGGAAGATATG
The DNA here is from genome assembly GCA_963576905.1 of Mystacides longicornis. Lineage (NCBI taxonomy): Eukaryota > Metazoa > Arthropoda > Insecta > Trichoptera > Leptoceridae > Mystacides > Mystacides longicornis. The sequence goes on along the minus strand of OY756421.1, from coordinate 5,330,360 downwards.
GGTTAAAAATAGTCCCAATTTGAAATTACCGCGTTGTGAACTGAGAACAATTTGACTTTTTCTTCCCGTAAAAAATATTGTATGTAGCAACTCTGGTCAGGTTTCACATATTTATTTGATTTAATACCTATTTCCAATAGTGAATTGGTTTTGATTTTGAAAGTGTAAAAAAGAAACCGAACGTTAGAAAGGGGTTGGTGCAGGGTGGGCGGTGCACTAAGACCCATTATGAGAAACAAAAACGTCTCACTACAAACAAGGAAACTAGTGCGCAACTCAATCCTGTTACCATCAATGAGGTATGGGTGTGAAACGTGGATATGAATTAAAAAATAATAATGTAGTAAAAATGCAGTAGAGATGAAATTTCAATCTCAATTGTTATTCTTATTATTATTATATTATAAATAGGTGCGATTACTTTGTGGGATATGGAAAGGAATGAAAATGTTTGGAAGGAATGTGGTATGGATGCAAGCGTTGTGACAAGGATGAAGGTAAATAAGTTGAGAAGGTTTCGGCATGTGGAAAGAATAGATGTAAAAAAGCGGGGCCGACCGAGAATGACGTGGATCGAACACATCGAATCCGTCCTCAAGGAAAGCCAGGTTATATGTAAGAGAAATAGGAGAGGTTGTATGTGAAATCGTATGTCGGTGGAAGAAGCGAAAGAAGCGCATGTGCTTGGATAGAAAAGAGTTTATGTCCGTTCTCTCTGCCTACCATGTAGGGGACTCGGCGAGATGGATTAAAAAAAAAAGGCTCACATTTTCCCGTTTGAAAGAACAAGTAATTAAAAGTGTGAACGTGCAGCTACTACTTGTATGTATGAGATTGGTTTAATCATCGTCACTGACTGTAATTACTGGTTGAGTGGTTATATAAAGCGAGTTATGTATTGTTATGAATCACTAATGAGTTTCAGAGGAAAGGGAAAGACCTACCAAGGAAACTGTGGTAGCAATCTCGTAGGTACCAAGCAAACTGTGGTAATAACACGGAGCAAAAAACATAACATGTACCTACTTGCTCCGCATAGCTTGCTCTCATAAAAAGTAATGCATGCATCACTTAAAACAGATAAAGACGTTGACTTCAGAATAATGATTATAAATTTACAGTGTTTTTAAGTGGAGTTTAATTTGATTTTTAAATGATTTCAATTGAGTTTTGGAGAACTTAATTATTAATGCATGCATTAAATCAACAATCAAGAAAATCAAACCGTTTACGAATTTATTGACAGTTCAGTTCATTCAGTACAAACTCTCGTCTAGTGAGGTTATAAACCCTATACACAAAATTATATGTACATTGTAAAATGCTAATATTTTTTGAATATTTTTGGGAAATAAATAAATCATCATCTTATCCCTTGAAGGCCCCCCGCACACCACAAGTCAACGCAGAGGCCGGAGACCAATCCACAGCAAACCTAACCAACCCCATTGCCCGATCGAAGCGATAAACCAGAAAGTCGGCCCCACGCAAATCAAGCCCGCCGCAGACTCTTCCCCCCAAACCAACCCGCAAAGCGGGGGGCCTAAGCCCCACATAGGAGTACAGAGAGGCATCAAGAGCCCTCCATTGCGCTCGAACATGCGCCTGAGTCTTATAGAATGCTCGAAAAATCAGCAACAACCCCACGGCAAATAAATCTTATATATAAAAATGAAGAGCTATTTCCCGATGTCATCGCATCACGCCTAAACGGCTGGACCGATTTCACTAATTCTTTTTTTGGCGTGTAGGTTGTTATCAGGAGAATGTCCTTTTAGATGAAAAAAATTAAGAAAAATGCATGGAAAATTAGAAAATTAAAGAAAACTCTACGCAGACAACTTTATTAGTACTTTTTACCTTATAATTTTTATTCCAATTTTGAAATTTGGACAAAAATCGTCAATTGGTGCGATTGACAGAATGCGGATGGAATATACATGGTTTAAAGACGCATCGTTCGGAATCACATTGGTCAAATGATAATTAATTCATCACCATACAAATTCGAATGCAATATTCATATTTAGCAACACAGGACAACGTCTGTCGGGAAAGCTAGTAATTAAATAAATTTAAGCTGAGCGTGAAATTGGTGTTAAAGGAAGTTAAATATCCAAGCCTCTGTAATTTACATACAAAATCTTGGCGACAGATTTTTGAGCAAGAGGTTCTTTGTTGGATACCTTGAATTTTTCCCTAAGGTTGGAAGTCTTGAAATGATCAGGACTGTTTGACGTTTTTGGGCATGTTTAGAAGTTTAAGAAAAAATTGAGAAACAAATAATTTTTAATTAGAATGCATCCATGTTTTAGATAACTTCTTACAAAATTAAAAGATTGAAAGAGTTAAACTCATGTTCCACTAAAAATATTTTCATTTCGAAATGTTGTCATCGTATTTTCATTTTCAATTCATTTTAAGACTTCAATAGTATTATATCTTTGTATTATTTTTGGTGCCTTTGTCGTCCCTTACTCTATGGTTCTGGATAATATATTGATAAGGCGTGTATGGGTTTTTATATTTATGTATAAGTAAATAAAGCCCTTATTTTTTATTTCTTACTAGCAATTAATGTTTCTCAGTTATCTGTCTTGGCTTAACTGTTTAGTCGTTTGAATACTGAAAAAAAAATAATGTGTCGATTGTGTCTTTGAGTTTTACGAATGCCCGCGATTTATTGCCTGTCAACCAAAAAGGAAAGATAAAGATGTGGATGTGCTACACCCTACGTTTTCCAATATGCAATAAATAAAAACAATTTTATGAGAATAGCCGATTTGACAGTATCGGCCACGCACAACATGACTTTATAATTTCAATACACAGTCCAGTTTGGTTAAGCAATGACATTTTTTTAAAGGGAAACTATAAACTGGTCGAATACAATAATTTATGGATGATAGTTAATGAGGTACTTAAATACTAACTCAAGCGGCGCGGCGTTGTAATGTCTGGGCAAAAAATATACTTAACCGGCATTATGAATGACTAAACTTTCATAAAATGAGCTACTCACAATGGGAAAGAGTTATCGTAAACTAAAATTCTAATTGTTCGAATAAAATAGTGGTTGGTAGACTAGCGGTTACAACGCCGGCTTTCGTACAGTTTCGTGCGGACGTCGTGGTTCGATCCCAGGTGCCGACCATCCTCCTCTTTCACGACACAAGCTTTAAGTAGCTTACTGTGAAAGAGTCAAGGAGTGTATTTGTGTTCACTTTGAGTGAGCACAGATTTATTATTATTAAAAAAAAAAAAATTCAAACTTGGGCGAACACAATACTAAGGCCATGTTCTAATTAAAGTGATCGCGCGTCCGTCCGCATTGACGCTCAACGCGCGAACGCTTTCCAATAATTAGAACACACACTGAGTAGTGTCAATTAATTTAAGTTTCTCAAAAATTTATTAAAATAATATGTTAGGCCTTTGAATTCTTCGTAATTAAAACGAATGGAGATTTTTTAATGACACTCCTAAATAATAAAGGTAAAATTTTCAACGACACAACAAAATCAATATTGATTGGATAATAAATTATGACCCTGGTCCAAAAGACCAGGTATAATACCGGACTTCTACCGGTTAGTTTAATAATCAACCTATCAGAAAATTTGTTAACTCTGCCTACTTGATTTTGAAAAGATCATTCCTGCAATGTACACAAGCATTCACTTCTTAGTTACATTTGTGCCGAGTAGACGTGGCTTTTTCGTTATATGGTATCACAATTTATAGATTTATAGATCAAAAAATCTTTTTTTTATATTATGTGCAGGGTAAGTTTACTTCATCCATAATATAAAAAAATTGGTTAGTATTTTCAGAGCTAACAAATACTATTCAGTATAACACTTACTGGTATTGTTTCAAAAATTAATATTTACAGTGAAGGATGCATTTACCAAAACCATAATTATTTACCAGGCAGACCACCAAAAAGGTGGAAGGACAGCTGGGAGTCGACCTCGCAGGAGGCAAACCCCATCTCTTAAATTACAGGCACAAGGCCTAAATTAAGAAGAAGAAGAAGATAATTATTTGCTTTCACTAACACAGTAGTTATGAAATACTGATGCATTGAAGTGGTGCAATAAACATATATACCTAATATGATTTATTTAGACCTTGATTTGTTTTTTTTTTTGCTTTTGCATTCCCAAATCTGAGAGTATCGAACTGAACATTTTCAAATATAACACATTGTATGATATAAACATTTTATGTCTGGACCAGAGAGTTAGTAAAGTATCACCTCGCTCTACGCACGCCTACCCCCCAATACCCGATGAATTTTACTGAATCCTTGAACTTACGCTAGAGCTTTACACGCACTTGTGAAACCCCCCCCCCCCCCGCCCACCATATTATAAACTTTACAGTACATAAGACATGGAGCTACTATGCATAAATCCGCCTTTAAGCGAGTAAAGGGAAAACGGTTTGTCTTAAGGAATCGCACATAAAAAATAAAAAGACTTTTATTCCTCTCGGTTTTTATAGATATAAGTGGTTTCCATTCCTGGTTTGAGCTGTTTAATGACCAGCAATAACCGGTTTATTTCAAGTTTTTATTCATTAGCAATAGAATAATTAATTCTCAGGATCAAAAAACTGCATAATTTGTGATACATACATTACATTCTCCCTTGAGGCCCCCCGCACACCACAAGCCAGCCCGGAGGAGACCAATCCGCAGCATACTCGACCCGCACGAAACCAATCCCCTAGTCTGATCAAATCATCCATACCAAAAAGTCGGCCCAACACAAATCAAGCCCGCCGCGGACCTCCCCCCAAACCAACCCACAATACAGGGGGCCTAAGTCCCACTAAGGAGCATGCATAGGGAGGTACAAGAGCTCTCCATTGCGCTGAATCATGCGCCTTTACAGGGAGGATACCGGCTGTCTGAACTCCGCTGATGGCACCCAGGCGTCCGAGGCTTATTTCTTGTGTTTTTGCTGACCGTTTAAGAACGTGAGATGGTCAATCTCACGGTCCCGTTCTGATTTTTCGATTTTCCGCCTCTTTCACGATGCTCGAAAAACCAGCAAAAAGAGCAGAGGTGCTATTCTTAGCCGGCAACCCCACGGCAAATTTGTGATGAGTATTAATAAATTAAAAGGATTTGTTAATAGGTTTCAAATTAACAGAATGTGGCATGAAGTTACATTTATACGATTCAAAAAATTTTTTTTGCGAGTTTAAAAGGTCGTGTTCAAAGGGTATAAAAATTTTTCGCGTTTCGCGTACAATCTAGTGGCAGGCCTTCTCAGGGCTTCTTAGATCTTAATTCGATGAGATGTGGTGTAGGTCTTCTTACCACGGCGCAGTGTTCCCTGCCCTCCATCGTATCTGTGTGAGTTGTGTCTTCCTGAGAAGTGGCGAGATGTGTCTCGTGTCGTGGTAGAATGTGTAATGCCGTGTGTGGTGTGCTGCGTGTAATCAATATTAAATTAAGTCAGCGCCGCGGTGGTGCTCCACGCGCTCCGTCGTGTCTGTGTGAGTTGTGTCTTTTTATGAAGTGGAGAGATGACGTATGTGATGTTTTGCGTGATGTATTTATGTGCTAAACATGACTCGATACAGGCGAATACAATATATTATTTGAAGACACAAAAGTACTAGCAAAAAAAAACTATAGCCAAGAACCCATTAAAATTTACAAAAAAACCAACAACTTTAACAAAGATGAAGGCATTAACTTAAACAAACAGATCTTCAAGCATCATTTACAAAACAAAACGGACGAATCTAAACGCAGGAGAAACCACTGTTGCACTGAGTACATTAATATTTCAAGAAAAACATCACACGCATCAATAAGTAGACATTTTAACGCGACACAAGGAACAATTTCCTCCATGCAAGAAGACACATCTCACACGGACACGATTTAGCGCATGTGCCAATGTCGCCACGCTTGGAAAACAAAAATAGACACAACCTTGAGCCCCAAAGAAAATAATTTTCAAATAATGTCCGGCAGTAAAAGCCTTAGAAAGTTCTACGATGTTTGTTCCGATAATCGATAAAATGTGTTATCGAATGTTCCTTGATTTATTTGGTTAGTTGTTTCCTACGTGTGTCCAAATTAATATCGCGCCCTTGTTATATGTAGTATCTTACAATATAACTACAGCCTACCCATATACCTAAGAGAAACATCAAGAAGTACTAGCAAACATTTTGACGTCAGCCACATCTGTGGCGGCCGATACAAACTTTATAAACACGGGCCTCCATGTACCAACCTACATAATATTGTATCAATAGAAACAGAATGTTCCCACTTAACACGAACAACATGTAATCTTGCTCTAAGTTTGTGAAAGAAGAAATTTTGAAAAGAATTTGATTTGAAGTAATGGAATCTCATGATTTATTCTGATTGACTGATTAAGTGAGTTCGATATCATTTAAGACGTCCAAAAAAAGGAATGTTTCCTGATTTTATGTTTCCACTACTAAAGCTTTATTAAAAAAAACAAGTTTGTAGATTCTATTTATGAGTTTTGGTCAGCCATGATGAGTATCTTCAATTATTTACAAATTTTTGTTGATTTCCTGTATTTTTTTTAAATAATTGGCACATTAATTTATATAGTCATTTCCTAGTTTATAAACCTACAAAAGCTTGCATTTAATTACCAGAAAAGGACCTGTCTGTTGTACATAATTTGACCAATTTATAGCGCACTTAAGTGCACTTAATGATCCGTAAATTATTATAGTTCAGCTTGTTTGTGACATTGGGATAGTGGCTCGTAAAGTTTAAATATTATACTTAATACTTTATTTAAAACTTTACCCGGATTTCAACTTCTTCAGATGATAAACTTTCCTAGGAATGAAACGATCCTATTAATAACAAAATGCAATTCAATACAATGTCTTTTCATAACAGGAAAGCAATTCCGAACTACAAAACAAAATGAAAATAAACTTTTTCAAAGAGAAATTTCTTCAGTTGAACGACTTGAAAATTTCGATGTTTGAAACCGATTACGATTTCGAAACGTTTTTTTTATAATATGGAGAAAATTTGTGTAGCGTCACTCGTTCGTAAAAAAAATCTAAAAAATACCGTAATCGCAATGGAACATATGCCTACGAAAATTCTCATTGCCGACCACCTTCCCATTACAGGACACATGATTTGCTTTCCGTGAAAAATGTTAAAAGTCTATTTGGTATTCACTTCGAGATAGCCTGGATCCATTAAAAAAGTGGTATCACCGCATCTCGTACAACGTTATACGCCATTGCGCATAGACAATGGATGTTGGATTTGTTTATTAAAATTGCGCAAAAAGAGCCCATTCGAGAGCACTTGTCGCTCATTGTATCCATTTTTTTTTTAATTATCGTCCTCCATTTCATTGAAATACTTTTACCCCTATTCGCTATCAGACCCGCTAAAATTAAGAATCCGCCAAAAAAGTGTGTGAAAAAAAGTAAATTTTAATTAACTGTTCCACTTAAGCTATCACAATTCCTCTAAAATAACCCGTGATTCGATCAATTTAAGCGGCACCTTAGAAAGACCCGCCAAAAATTTAGAGGAACAGCTTATATTTTTATGTCAAAATCGTATTTTTTCAGACACCTCTCTAAAATACAACAATCAAAATAAAATAAGTTTTTATTTTCAGCAAAAATATCATTTTGCTCATGTATTCATCATAAAAGTTACGTTAATAGTTTTATTTATGAATTTGTTAGAAAAAAGGAATTTTGGCGGCCATGATGATAATTTTGACATGGGGAAATTATTCGTTTGAAATCACTTGCATCTATATTCACTTCGATCGATTGGTTGAAATCATAGAAATTGCCCGCGAAATTCAAAATTTTGGTTGTTGCTAAATTTTAGCGGATCTGATAGGGAATTGAGGAATTTGACTGCTATTTATGTTAGGTAATAATATTATGATGAAAAATCAACCAATTATTATTAATAATAGATGTTTGGTTTTAAATAGGGCCTTCCTTTAATTGCTATTTAAATAGCTGGCTTAGTTGGATTTATATTATTTTTACATAAACAATACTCGCTATTGAGTGGTATGATTCAAATCACTGCAATTCCCAAACACTAATGTAGTATAACATGTCTGTAACGCCATCTCATCAAAAATTCCCAAACACTAATGTAGTATAACATGTCTGTAACGCCATCTCATCAAAAATTCCCAAACACTAATGTAGTATAACATGTCTGTAACGCCATCTCATCAAAACTTTCCAAACACTAATGTTGTATAACATGCCTGTAACGCCATCTCATCAAAAGTTTTTGAATTTCAATAAATATTCTTCAAGAAGCAATGCACGCACAACAACTTTAAATATTAATTATACAATTTCATAACTCAAAGGTTTTAAAACGAAGAACAGTATTAGTTCCAAAATATTATGTACATAAATCATATTATTGTAATGTTTTCTGGCCGCGCATTCTGTCGTATGTTCTTCTATTTCCATTCCAAATGCGAAAAGAATTTTAAATGATTCTAAACATGTAACAGGTAAGAGCACGCCACTAGTCTTGACTCTATGTAAGAGGTGTGGTAAAAAAGTATTGAGGTTATTATTTTTTTTTATTTATGGTTATTTTTTTTTTCAAACATCAATGTTATCCTTTTCTAAGTAGATCTTTTGGGCAGCTACATGCCGCTAGAGAGATTTACAGTATTGTTAATAGCACTGGTCTTCAACCAAAATACTTTATTTGTACTCTACCATTTTCTCTGCTTCATATTGTTTTATTCAACCGTGTTTATATTCTATGTTATTATTGTTTAATCCTTATTAATTACTGCTTTTTGTTATTTTGAATATTTGTTGTCAAAAGCACTTTGTGCCGTAAAACAGTCTTCAGCATGTCTGTCACACTTACATATATATTGAACGTTTCGTTAAGTCCTTAAATGCGCTCATTTGAGAACATTTTTTACTTTGGAAAAAGTTTAAAGTCACAGGAACTGAGATAAGGTGAAAGGAATGGGGCGTTTATGATAGAGAATTCATTTGCCTCAAATGGACTGGACTCACACAAATGTCTCTTTTTTTAACCTCTCAAGGACTTCAAGGAGTTTAGACCGAATCTTCAATAGTCTTCAATAGTCAACGTGCTCTCTGCCGTCCAAAAATGATTTGTTTCGGCAAAATAACTTGAGCTCTGTATGAAAAAATGTTCTCCTTAGGTCGTGTGCTAAATCACTTGTATACTGTTACCAGTCTCATTACTTATCTTCCAGACCGTGCCGCGTGCACATAGGTAGGTACGACTCTACAAATGCGCCTGATACTTATGCAACCTCTATACCTGATGTTTCTTCGCAAACAGGTAGAAAATATTCAAAGAGGATTTTTGATGTTTGGAATGATAAAACGCTTTACTACTTTACTTACGTATCATGATGCCATTTTGCAATTCAATAAAAATATGAAAATATTTAAAATAAAAAAGGGAAGATGAAAATATTAGAATCTGAAATGCACCACATCTTGCAGTGTTGTCAGTTCATTCATCACCAAGATTCAACCAGTTATACCTAAATAAATTACTGCCTTCGCATATATCATCGTGTATCTCAAATAGGTGACAAGCTGTCTTTATCGAGGGTTTTAGATCAAATCGGGCGGATTTGCCTTCGGGAGTGCCTCAAGGTTCTATTTTGGGTCTGATATTATTCAATTATCTTATAACTCTACTTAGGAATTTATACCATAATATATAGAACAACCTCGAACTGAATATTGAAATACTCACAAAAGGAAAAACAACATCGAATATGATTACTTGTAGTTTAAGACATTAAAGGTTGAAGCATGTAAAAAATGAAGGACCTTTTATCAGTATAGATAGATCTCCATAGATCTGTATTAGTCGCCGCCAATGGATTTGAAATGATGTGATGTGTGAGCTACACATTCATTCCGGGCGGGATGTTGGTGAGAAAAAACGTTGAAATATCTGTCTGTACGAGCTGATTTTCGGTTAACGTCATACAACAACTAGTGGTGGAGGGATTAATAATCAACGAGAATATCGGGGAAAGGTAGAGCGTCACCGGACTCTTTCATTGAACTGTGAATGGAGTTGAGATATTCGAGAAAGAGGGATAATAATTCCAAGTAGGTATAGGTTGAGAAGAATAAAGTTTTTGTACAAATAAAGTTACTTTAAATGCAGCTCCTGATATTCACAGCAGAAACTTCAATAAACGAAATCTTAACATAGTGTTTTGCAGGTGAGATTTAGTTCCTTACAAAATCATGTTGGGATTAATAAATTATTCAGTCATCCTAAAACGACGTGAGCCGATTGAGTTTCCATACAAAATCTCTCTAACGTGAAAGTTTAACCTTTATCATATTATTTTCGAATTTTATGTAGACGATAAAAACATAACTTTAAAAGCCTTATATAAACATCTAGCATGTTGACAAAAATATCAGTTTATTCGAAAATAATTTATCAAGTATACAATATGTAACGACTATTTTTTCCTCATTTATTTATGAGATAAAAAAAACAAACATGAAGATAGATTGTTTGATTTTGTAACATTTTATCTTTACATATATATATTTTTAAATAAAATCTGTTCAACCGTGATTTATGTTTTGAATTCACTAGATTTATAGGTACTTACCCTACTTTTTTGTATTTATTTCGAATATTTTATTCTACACTAGCCTTTTTACCCGTCCATAAAATTGTTGATGAAGTTTGTTGAGAAAAATGTGAATTACAGAACCTGATTTATGGATTAATAAAATATGGTACCTATAAAGTATGTCCCTAAGTGGGGTCAAAAAATGGAGAATTGATTGACTGATCGAGTTTGTATTACCTGTAAGATTTGAATTAGTAAATAGGTAGATATAATTAGATAGTATGAGAAATTTGTAGAATTGCTGTGGAGGCAGCAAAGGTGAGTCATAAACATAGCATTTTTATCTATTTTCTATACCTTCCCCTTCAAGTACATTTAGATAGAACACTTGATTTCTGTAAATTCTTTAGTTGTTCTTCTGCAAAAATATAATTATGTACCTACAAAGCTTTATTTATTCTTAATATCAAATTTAACAGGTAGGTACATAATTATTTTAAGTGTTAAGACCTCTACCCGAGCCAGTGATTTTGTACCTGAAAATCTTTTGTATGAAAAATTGTCAGTACCTATAGCCAGCAAGAAAATATTGCATAAAAAATTCCTATAAATATTCTGACCCATCTGGGAATTGGAACCAGAAATTTCTTACCAGAAGTGGGTGTTAATTATTTTAAGCATAGTAAAAAAATTTGTGGCCAAGGATTCGAACCTGCACCTCACATCCAGCCTTCGTGTGAATAGAAAAATCAGTGTAGATTGATTATTAAAAATAAAACACAGGAATAGGGTAATAATAAAAATTTCAAGTTGCTATGGCAATTATACCACCAATTTATTAAATCCCTATGCCCCTAAAGTGGGGCGTAAAGGGAGTTTGGATTTCAAAAATTAATTTTACTTACATTAATAAAACAATCAATACAATAATTGGTAAAGAAACACACTTTTATAATAAATAACTAAGGTATTTTGCAGTTGATAAACTTCATTTAACAGGGTAAAACTTTTTAATAAATGATAATTTTGAGTATAAATATTTAGGTACTTCTAGAGAATTAGAACTCTCATCTCTCATAGGTGCTTAATATAAGTCATACCAAGAGTTGACAATTAATAAGAGATATACAAAACATGTAAATGTTATTGTTGTGAGAAAATATCTAGAAAATTTTGACACATTTTAAAATTCTGTAGACATTTTGGCATTGCATTCATTATAAGATATAATCCTAGGAATCTCAGCTCCATAGACGAATTATGGAAGGCATAAATGCAACGGGCCGTTGGCCCGGTGGCTAGCATCTTGGCAGATTGTTGAATTTGTCGAATACTCAAGGATTTCAATTTGACCACCTAAATAAGGAACGTTGTTAACGTGAAGTCATCACACAAAGCCATTCGAAATAGCAAGAGAAGAAAGTCATAATCCAGTTAGTACTGGTTAAATGTTAAAAAAAAAAAATGGCATTTTAAAATTGACCATAAATAACGGTGTAATGTTGAATATATCAGTCTGTAATAATATGAATTTTTTCGATGTTACAGGAAAAGAGGTCTGATTATAGAAACTTCAACTAAATTTCAACAAAAAAAAAAACAGGTTTACAATAATAATAAAAAGTTGTAGAATAATGGGAGTTATAGAATCTGATCGATGGAAGTTTACATACAGAGCTTTATAAAAGTGTGGTGTACCTACATAATGTACTTATAATTAATTGGACTTAATTTTTTTGTCACACCTCATCAGCAATAAGAAAGCGCTGTAAGTCATAATCATAGACTGCTGACTTATTCTCTATGCTTGCCCCATAGTTAAAAAGACAGAGTGCTCAATTTATATGTGGTGAGCTATGGGCTCTCACCACAATGTTGATTTTATTATTCTGCAATTAAGTATGTACCAACACAGCTTTTTGTTCCTTATATTTAACAAATTGTGAAGGTGGATTCATACTATTTGAAAATCATATTTTTTATAGAATAAAATAAAAATATATAACTGTATTAATAAAAGTTTTGACTTTTTAGTACAGATTTTTATGATTTTTTTTTAAGAAAATGAATCTTGGCTTACTTAAAGTACACAAATACACATTTGACATCTTTCACACTAACCAAAGGGTTGTGTTGTGAAAGTGCAAATGGGACCACCAGGACTTGAACCCACAGCCTTCAGTGCGCTGTGCAAACGAAAGTCATTGACTAATACCACCGAACTTCCAACAACCTGTTTGTGGATAAAACTTATAAAAAATTGTTCAAGTAAAGCTTCTCACTATGGAATATGTCTATAAATATAAGTAAACTAAGAAGTCGGCACCCAATCATCAAAACATAACGCAACAGTTGAAGAATTTAAGGCCCACGTCAAGTTTCAAACCTGCGTTAAGCTTTTTCATCAACAGATCTATTGCGTTTAAGTGCAATAACAACACATTGAGATGTGACTACTTTTACATTTATAAATTCTCCGTAGGTGGTTCTTCTTATAAATCTGATGTCCTGTAATCATGGTGAAAAGTGCATGATTCAAACATACATGTAGCTATCTCACAAACTGATATGCTCCTCTTGACGTCATAAAGTCATTATTTGGTAAGTTATAGGTAACTACAATGCTTTTATAATTGGCAAGCTTCAAAAGTTAGAAATATGTACCATTTTATGGGAGTATTTGTTTCTTTGTTTATGGGACATGTTTTTATAAGAAATGTAAATGAAATGACTTGCTAGTACAATCACCTATAATAGTATAGGTAGTAAGTTGTTTTAAAATATCACATTATTTGATATTTTAACACAGTAACCTTATTTGAAAATATACTTGCTAAATCCATGACTTCTCATCCTTTATATTAACTTGTCGTTGATGGATTATTTGACTAAAACTAAAAAAATCAATATAAAATTATTTTATTATTATAAAATTATCTATTGTTTGGAAGTGGTTCAGGAGAATAATATATTATTAGATGTTTTATAGAAAATTAAAACACTATAATATGTATTTTTTTTTCAGTTTATTTCTGGTTATAAATAAATGAAAACATTCTGTTTATTTCATTTCAATTACATATATTTCAATGAATATAAACACAACTACCAATTTGTAAAATTAAATAACATAATTTGTTAGATCTAGCAGATTAAAAATAGAAAAAAATAAATAAAAACAGAATATAGAAAATCATATGGGCACCTTCTTTACCAAAAGCTATAATTTGTATTCCATAATAAATTTCACATTTAAATCTTACAGTAGAAACAGCCCCGTAGACAAATTCAAATTGGCGTTCGACTACAAACGAAGATTTTGCCAATGTATAGTACGAAAAAATTAACTGTCCTCTGGAATATATAAACAATTATTTAAACCAAACAAAGACACTTATAAAAATATAAAAAGTGGACAGTTAATTTTCTTCCTACTCTACATTGTGAAAGAATTCGTTTGTAGTCGATCGCCAAATGTATTTTGTCTAGGCCTACAGACGTGTTGTGAACAATTGTGTTGTGGCACGCCAAAAGCTTATTTTTTCATAAAAATACAATGCTCAACGATAATGTGTCTCTAATCATACTAAATGTATGAATCCGATGTTGCTTCTAGCATGTCATAGCTCATCAAAACACATTTTTTTATACAAATGAATCTGGACTCACCCAAAGTGAACAAATTTACACTTTTGACATCTTTCACACAAAACGATGCTTGTGTTGTAATAGTTGAAAATGGTCGGCACCAGAAGTCAAACGCACAAAAGCAGTACAATTAATCTGTAACAAAACATTATGGAATTTATATACACAAACATATGAAATGATGTACAATTATCAAATAATAATACGGGACTTACCGCTTTGCTTATTCAAGTAATAAAATGCATACTTGTACATTTTAGAAATTCATTCTTGATATTGTTGTAAATATCTTGTAATCTATCCTGTAAAAAAAATATAGTAACAGAAAATAAATTAATGAAATTGGCTAGCTGCATTGTAATTACGCGATTATTTGAAATAATTTTTACTCATTAACTTTGCTTACCTGTTTTATTAATCCCAAAAATTGATTTTATATCTAAATTCAATGTTTACATTTTTTTATAGTTTGACAACAAAATTAGACATATCCATAGATTTTTTATAACGTATCAAATGAACCATAGAACCAAAACACACTAAAAAAATATTCTTAGTTAGTGTTAAATTATTATCGGAATTTATTAAAAAGGAGAAAAGTATCAATAAAATGAATTCATATAAAATGTTTATAATTCACACATCCTAAACCTGAAAATTAAAAAAAACATTCAATAAAAATATCATGATTTAATTTTCATTCACAAAAAAATACCGCAAATAATTTATGGGTAATCTATGCTACTGGCGTAATGATATCTATGGCGTACTGGCTGTCATCGATATTTTGACAAACAAAACATTTTCAAAATTCGAATATTTTTTTAATTGATAGCTGCTGTTAATATATTTCTAAGTAAGTACCTGGTAATATTTATTTATTTAGATTACCCTATGTACCTACCTACGTAATATTTACTAAATTATGTAGAATAAACACTTTTTTAATAGAAATCCTTGTCTTCCAGCATCAACCAAAAATTATATTACTTACATATTATACAACCCAATGGATGTGATAAATGGTTCTTGTCCTGGAATAAATTTTACGTTGGGTGTAAAAAATCAACATGAGGCTATGAGCATACTTTGAGAATGGATGTATAATGGAGATATATCATATATCTACAGGTATAGATTCAAGTTTTCATATTTTATAATGGTGGCCATGTAATAACTATCTACCATAATTTATTGTTTTTATTCTAGGATGGGATGACCATAGTCTTTTTGGTTTTCTTTTGGATTGAAGGAACCTTGGAGGTTCCGTCAAGAAAATGTCTCTAAACATTACTGATCACTGCATTTTGCTGTCTTTCAAGGATATATTTCATTCAACACGATGATCGTCCTACATCTATTAAGATTTTTTACCACAACAATAGGTATGATCTTTCTTGTATTTTGTTTAAAGAATATAACATATGATAAATAAGTTACCATACTTTGCGTTTATCTACATAACGATTTAGATTCAATATAATATTTACCACCATTGTCTGTGACAAAATTCGATACAAATATTAACTTAAATACATCAAAGTGTATTTAAGAACGCTCTCCGGCATTTTGCATTACAAAAATATAAACAGACTAAAATATTATGTAGATGACTTTAGATTACATATTAATGTGTACCTAGCCCAAAAAATTCATGAAATGATATTATCCGTCATTATAGGTACCTATATCTTTTGTGTTTGTTCTAGGATGAATGATTTGTCACAAACGTTGGATAGTTTTAAGAAAAGCTTCAAGTCATACCTCTGATTGATTGCTTTCTTCAAGAATACTTCTTTTGACACGATGAAACTCTATGCATATTGTTTTTTTAAACAAATTTTCACGGCAACAATACCATCAGTCTTTTTTAAATGAACCTTGTATATTACTGTTTTTGCATAATATAATATATGATAAATAAGCTAACATAGTTTTGAGTTTATTTACTATTATATTTCTAAACTATTTTGTGGATAAAACAAACGTTTTACTACACTGATTATAATCCAGTATTCCTGAATGCCATTTAAAGATTCTCAATTATTGTCGATATTATTTCTTTTCTCCCAACGATTCTGTCAAGTTCACTGTACCTAATGATCTAATTTATCGGTCACTGTTTTACCGGCAAGTTTGTTTATGGAATGTTCATACCAATTTCAATGTTTATTATTTTACTTGCAAATCTTTTTCAACAATGATTTTAAGAAACTTTATTAAATATAAAATATATTGAATATAAAATGATTCAACAATTATTGCTAAATTATTTTATACCTATCTGCATTTGAATATGATTTTTAAAGGTAGCTACATAATTATTACTCATCTAATGGCTACGACGGTTTTACACAAAATGTGGCCATAAATTTTTTAAAATGTGTCAAATTACAAAATGGAGGATTTTTTTTTCCAAAATTTTTCATTAAATCTTTATTTATTGAGAATAATAAGATTTGAATAACTTTTATATGTATAACGAATCAATCTCCAATTATTTTATAACATTTTCATACCGTAATACCAAGATTCTATTCAACGTTTACATGAGTAATTTTGTTTCCAAAAGATGGCTTTCTGTCTTTTTTGAAAAATTTGTATGAAGATCACAAAAAAATAAAGTTTTTTAAATAGCTCTAAATATATTAAAGTTAACATTGCCAATTGTATCTAACAACGTTCTCGAGCAAATTTCACCGCTCTGCGCAGATTCATATCTGACGTAGCATTTGTATTTTGAGCGTGATGTTCACATATACGGTAAAGTATTGTCAAAGGCAGACAAACATTTCTGAATTATTATGTAGATAAGTACCTACGTATGTACGTACCCAGACAAAAAAAGTCTCCGCTTTCGAAACGAACTACCATAAAGGATTTTGGGTTTAAGATAGTAATACCACATCACAAACGAAGCTATATTCCAGCGCACCCAGCGTAGGTTTACTTATACATACCATTATAAAGAGGAGATAGACTTTGCTGGGATATGTGTTAAGGATGCAGAATGACAGTTGGCCGAGGAGAGCGGTGATCTTTCACCAGGATCCCGAAGACGTGAAAAACCCTCTCACACTGTGTTCAGTTCCTACGAAGCAGAGCTGAGGGATTTTAACATGGTGTGGGAAGAGGTCATAAACATTGCGCAAGATCGAGCGCAATGGAGAGCTCTTTGTTTCCTCCCTATACCCCTGAGTGGGGAGTAAAGGGAGTTTGGATTTAGATTGGATAATTAGTAGGCTGGGCCGTTCTAGTATGGAGGTTTAAAAAGTGCTTCTAATCTTAATGTAATAGTGATAATTTGTTGCCTTATGATGTATTATAACTATCTACAAAATTTCATGACAAAAAAATAAGATCTTCTGTCTCCGAATCGACCTTGAAGTTTTGTATGGGACGAAAATATCCCATACTAACTGATATTTTTATAATAATCATGTAAAATGATTCCGGTCTTGTTTTTTTATTCACTTTTTTTTATTATACCACAGATAATTCAAGAACATACTTCTATTTATTTAATAACACAAAAATAATAAATAAAACTTTCAAACTTTTTATGTAAAACAAGTATATGAAATTATGTTATATTGCGGTGATTGTTTTTTGATAAATTGGGTTTGATATCTTTTTTACTCGTTGCTTTCTAAGCTTTTACATAATATTTTATTGATAAATTTATCCGTTAAGTTGGTGAGGCTTCTTTAACAATTTCACAGATCGTCAAACTCCTTGAATATGACATGAAAAATTCAGGAAACTGTATTTATTCATCTTCGCCATTGTATGTAATGAATGCCGTAAGATCTTCGTCGGATACTTGTCGATTGGTGTTTCTGTTACATTTTGCTGTCTATCTATAACTTAGTTCTTGTAAAAGGATGCTTCAAAATTTACTTTCGATACTTCAAGGATCAAAAATGCGTTTTTTTTGGGTGATTCGAGCTTTCACTATCCAGCGAGCGGTTCATTCTCTTACTTCATAGTGTATTTTGAGCGAGATAGCTTTTTCTTTTAGTAATTACAGTTTATATAACAGATTTGATAATCTGATAAATATATGGATAAGAAATTAAACTTCCATAGGTAACTGGATCAGCTGCGAGGTAAGTTGGTGCACAGACATTAACAATTAAGATAAGTTAAAGTCATCAAACTTTCTGAAAGAAGCGCAGTCGCAGAATCCTATGAGCTTAGTTTAGCGATTATTACATGGATTATTTTTCCTAGAGCTCAGTTGCCTAAATCATTAGAAAATGTTCCTGTTGGTATGACTATACCAATTTGGAATAAATATAATTTATTAATAATAATTTAATTTAATTGATCTTTTCGTAGATCTTGAAATTATAAAATAGTAGTTTCTCTTGTAATCAAACATATCAATTGTTTTTTATTTTATTTTTCCAGTTGTTTTCCAATTTGGTCAGAATGCGTATGATGACTTGAGAAAGCACTATCAACACATTATTATACAAAAACCTAAATATATTGTTACTTGCAGTTTTTTTCTAGATTATCGGCGACTCATTCAATTGGGATTATTTGTGGTTTGCAATAAGCAAAATATTCATTCTAATGGTTTTATTAGTATTTTCTCCTGCAAACTAATTATTCAATCATGTTTTCCGGTATTTACTTACACTTTTTTTCATTACATCAGACGATAAGTAAAATATCCAATGAAATGTTGCTTTTTGAAAAGAAATCTGTAATCGATCTCTCTATCGGTTTCGGTGTTCCAAATTTTCCATCAATTTAGAATCAGTTTCCTTTAACACTCTCTTAATTATTGTTTATCTGTATTTTTGTCCACTTTTTCTAATCACTAGCCTAAAACTTTGGCTTTACGGCCATCAAAATACAAAACTGGTATTTTTAACCCTTTTCTCATTTCATGCGATTTTCTCTCGTTTATTGCGGCGCTTTATATACTTTGTTGCTATCTTAAATTGTATTATAATGCTTTATATCATACAGAACTAATTATTCCATCATTTTTATGACATACAATCTTAAAAAATATTATGTTAAACATATTTTTACTTTCTTTATAACTGCTTCAAAATAGGACAAATTTAACAATTTCTTGAAACTTTGAGCTTAATTCGGAGACAGAAGATATCTTTCGAATTGTAAAATATTTTGCATACGTATTTAAAACAGCATTTAGCACTAAAATATAACTATTACGTTAGCAATAGAGGGAAAAAAGGAAATCGGCCCACACTAATAATTAGCCAATAATTTTATCTGACGCCTTAACAATTAATTTGCGGAATCAACACCATAAAACATTTTTTATATTTTTTTCTTCTCAAAGAAAACTAACGCTATGATTTGTGGTTGATCGACATACCAATTTACTACTTTTCATTTCCTCAATATACTGCAATTGTATAAATTGATAACACTCGAATTTAAGGACTTAGTTTTTTTTTATATCAAACCAACAGTCGATCAGGTAAACCGAGTGTAAATCATAGCCGATAAATCTCGGGAAGGTTGTATGGAGGGTGCAAAAACCGCAAACATCCACCAGCTGATATTATAAAACGACTTCTAACAAAAACGTGATTTGTATTCAAAAGTCGCGCATATTAGTGCCGATTTTTTTGTTGAAAATTTATCGACATGTACCTGTCTGGTAAAATAATATTATGTATATTTGGAGCTTTTTAACGTGGGTCAGCACTATTGTAAAGAAAAATAAAGTTTTTGAGGTGAGAAATATTAGCTGTCCCTAAAAAATTTTCTCAACAAAAAAAGGAAACATTATCTGTGATAGAACTAACTACTTTATGCAATAATTGAATCAATAATTTTAAAAGGTAAACTTTTACAAATTTGAAATGCTACGGGATCACGATCGTCTCCAACTGCTGGTTGGAAGGCTGGCTTAATTTGATCAATAACATTAACGACGTTTATTATTTATGTGGTCAAATTCGTCGAAATACCTGAAATTCCAAATCATGGAGACCTTTGAAATACTCTAAATATCCTAAAACCTCATGCCCTCTACAAGATTAGAACCCGCATCCCTTGCCATCTCAAGCAGAGTAGCGGTATAACGGTCAGATGTATTTCTACCATCCTCTACTACCAACCGATATTTTTCTTCTTTGTTTTGAAAAAATAGCGCATTTAGTCATTTTTAACTTTGAAAACGTCCACCTGATGGCCGTTTCAAACTATAGCTGTACGGTGTTGTATCGCTCCAGCTTGAATAGACAGATAAAAAAATAACATCTTAATTATGAATGTAGATTTTGATTGCGTTTGAAACGTTTGATTACCCCATAAGGACAAATTGCTTTTAAATTGATTGAGAACCGTTAAAAGTCACAAGCAATTTTCATTTAAATCCCACTCTTAACGATTTTTATTTTATTTTTTTAATGAATATGGGCTCATCCAATGTGAACAAAAAAACAATTTTCATAATATCGTTTGCAGAAACCGAGGCTTATGTTGCGAAACGGTACCTATAGCAAAGTATGCGACTGGACAGCTATGCTACTCAACGAGTCATTCAACTGGTAAATTTGATTTTTTCAATATAAAAACGTGACCCATTCTAAAATATTCACACATACTTGTACAAGAAGTATCAACATACATGATGCCAGATTATACCCGTTTTCAGTATTCATGAAAACGACTTTTTTATTATTGCAGAAATAAAAATTCGAGATATAAATTTCTAACCGAAAATACATATAAAAAAATGTATTTGTAGCTCAAGGCATGAATTCCATAAATATTTTTTCAACATAAGATTATAAACGGAATCAATATTTTAAGTCGGACGTAAAAAAAAAACAATAATTCGGATTCCCAGAAGAGAACATCAAAATATGAGGTTTTTGCGCTAGGTTAAGAAAAATAAAATTGTTTCTCGTTTTTTTGTTGTTTATTTAGTGACAGTCAGCTTACCCGGGTGCGGCAAATTCTTTCAACAAACGAAATAATTTAATTTATACCATATTATTATGTGGGCCAGAAACAGACCAATTTAGGTGACTTTTTCCGACTTGAAAGCATTTTAGATGATTATTAAAGTTAACATTAATCTCAGTGTCGTATCAAATCTCAACTATATCTTGTTCTATTACATTGTCTTTTCCGATTCCTGAATTCAATTTTATTTAAAGGATTCGTGTCTCGTTTTTATACATAAAAACAATATATTATAATTTCTATCTACATCCTGCATCTATAAAGGAATGAAGGTATTAGGAGGTATTAGCGTCTAGCCAGTTGGTCCAGCGGTTAGCGTCTCAACTTGGGACGATGAGAAATTACGGATTGATTTCCGCGGGGGAAGGGATTTTTCAACAGTTTGAACATGAAGGTTCGTTCAATTCGTCATTATCGACCATCTAAACGTTTTGATCTTAAAGTGTTTACACTAATACAGCATTCCCAACAGCAGTAGAATAGGGTCGTAAGCCTAACCAATAACTATTCTTAGCCCGTAGTGTTTCATATTAAAAAAAAAAGAATAAAAAACAACAACAGTACCTAGTTGTTGTTTTTTTGTTGTCTAAAATTTCGGGTACACAATTGAGTTTACATTTTAGATTTTATACATAAATGTGTTTATTAATAGATAATTATTATTTATATGGCTTGACGATAGTTGTTTTGACTTTTTACCTTTATGAAATTCCATGTAGGTACTTAAATACTTTCCTGTATAAAAGTAATGGTTAGTGCTTGTGTTTTCGATATCTTTGCTTTTAATATCCCCATAAAAATGAGTCAAAAAAGGTTTGGTATAATATCAAAACATAAGTAAAAAGACACTAGAGCATGTGTATTTTATTAGATTTATAATGATTGGAAAGTATAAATAATGATATTTTGAAAAAAAAAAACATGTTTCGGCCTGCTAGGTTCTGACTACGACACATTATTAACTTTGTTTCAAAATATTTTTAATATAAAAATATTTTCATATTCAGAAAATATGCATGCATTAGTCGTTTGGTACAATCCACCCTACACCGAACGTGCATTCGATTTGCGTTATTAAAAAAAAGATTTGTTCGGCATTTCTCTGCTATCATTTAGTATAGAGACTCAGAATTCTCTCATCAGTTAAATACAAACATTAGGTAAAAGATATATAGTTTATTTTTTATCGATCTCATTAAATTAAATAAATAAAATGAAGTGGTTGGTAGCCTAGTGGTTAAGACGCCCGCTTTCGTACTGTTTCATCCGGAAGTTGTGGGTTTGATTGCAGGTGCTGTCTATCTTCCTCCTTCACGACACAGGCTTAAAGTATGTAGCTTACTGTGAAAGAGTCAAAGAGTGTTGAATTTTTTTTTCACTTTTTAAGTAGGCACATTAAAACAAATATGTTTAAATAAATTCATACGGACATTCTCTGCATCGATTTCTCAAATATACCCATCTTAAAATGACCTGATACAATGAGTTTTTTTTATGGCTTTTTCCTTGTATTCAGCTGCCCTGAACAAATCTCCAATAGTGCACAATCTGGTCCATTAACGAATGCTTTGGAACTAGGAATGAAATTTGAAATTTAAGTATAAGATAATTAAATTCTCATGGTAGTCATACGCTCAAAGTGACAGCTTAATAAAAGAAGGGTTGAACATTTGGAAAAAGTATTTTAATATCAAGGTTGGTGTGTATTTAATATCACACCCCGTTCCATCCACAATTCTTTTCATCCCCCGCGCGCTGTCTCTGTGAGGGTGAGCAACTCTATTATAGAATCACGTTTATTGGAGGAAATGGGAATGTACAGTGACTTTGCGGTGAGAATACTAAAGGATACCAGACGAGCGCCTACCTACATCTCACACCATCCCTCAAACTCGGAAAATGTCGGCTGGGCGTATTTTGCCAATTCGACGTTCACAGTTTTGTGAATAAGGTTCTCGAATAACGATGTTGGGATCGAGTTTAGTGAAAATAAAAAAGTTTATCGTCTGAAAGTCTCTTGGATATATTTTTATAAAACACGCTTAACATAGTTGTTTTATACAATACGTTAAATTTGAAACTAACTTCGTTCAAAGGAATTGATTTCAAACCGATCAAAAGTTTATGGATTTTTATACCGTCTTCCAGGATCACATCATTTTCAGCGTTCATCATCCGATCACGTGGACATATCTGATTGGTTGATGATGTTCTCATCTTTCTGTTATCTGCTGGGTAGTGCCTATCTACTATCTCCTACAGGAACAAGGTTCCCACAAAAAGGTACTGCCCCAGAGCCCGACGGTTTGCGACAACTTTTCGGGAGCTCTAGATCCTCTATACGGTGCAAGTGACCCAGCGCGGAGTCTGTTAATATTGATGAACCTGACTAGGCTGATATCCTTGTAGAAATCATAGAGCTCAGTGTTGTATATTCTGTGTGGGATTTTTCTTTCAAACACTTCCAGCCTGTTTTTGTCATGCTAAGTCAGTTTCCATGGACTGATAAATGTCTTATACAGAGTGGCAACTATATGCTTATGAGTAAATGGTGCCAGGAAATTAACGTCGATTGGCCATGTCGAACAAAACTTTCCAAATATTTATGGATTCTCGGGCCGTTTGTCAAGACTAGATCATAGAACGTTGGTCGGTCATTCAAACAGTCAGTGTTCTGAGCTAATCTATTGTAGATGTTCGCATATTGATAGTCAACACCTCTCAATGGTTAAGTTTCCAACTTTAGCTATAAAATATATGTATTTATTTATTTTATTAGATCAATATAGACCCCGTTTCTAAAGCGAAAAGACGCTTGTGTGAAACAGGGATATAACAATTAATTTAGGTACAATGCATTTTGACATCACACTTATATCTAGTTAGGTACATTTAAAGATGTATTTCTCCAAGCAATAGACAATAATCAAGATCTAGCATTTTTTACGTTGATCAGTTATGAAAATGTTTGTGTTACTAACTAATTGGATTGTTCATTAATTATTAAGAAGTGATAAACTAATTCAAATGAAATTTGTTAAGTATTCTTTTTGGGAATTTTGATATCTTGTTCTGACAATAAGATAGAGTACAAACAGGATGATGCCAGCCAAAGAAAAAAAATGTGAATAAAGGAATGTGAGAGAACGCACCATGCTGGCATAGATCAATATGAAGTGCCATCGAAAAAGAAGAATAAGGATCACAAGAAGTCTTAAAGTGAATTGGGAAACTTTTACTTTTTATCCGTCACGTTGTGTTCCTTATATGGTAGGGAGAGAGAATGGACCTCCACTTTTTTTATCCAAGCACACATCTTTAATTTACCACCGAAAAATCATTTCTCATACAACCTCCCCAATTTCATTTGTTTCTGACCTGGACTTCCTTGAGGACGAAATCGATATGTTCGATACACATCATTCTCGGTCGTTCACGTCTACTTTCAGCGTTTCTCTCAGCCTTATCAATTATTTTGTTGATTATATTTTGCATCCATTCTTTCGACATAAAAATATTACTTATTTGAAAATTTTCAAAATAAATAAAACTTTGATATCATATGGGTATCAATGCTATGTATATTTATTTTGAAATGCGAGGAAACATCACGCCTTGGTCTTCTAGTCAATGCCAGCAAGATGGAGCACATGGTGAATTATGGCTGTCCGGAAAACAGCTCCCGATAACCATCGATGGTCACCATGGCTCCTGGTGGATGAATTTAAGCACCTGGGAATGATGATTACCAACCTTGATTACCGCGGAGTTTGGTTCCGATATCCACTATTTGATGCGTCTGTGTTTCCCCTTCTCCTGTGTGGGTGTGAGTCCTGGCACCTGACCAGGCACAAAAAGTCTCTGCGCTTGAAAGGAGACTGGCAACGAAAAGACCCCGTCATACCGTGTTGGGCTCCTTCGAAGCAGAGCTGAGGAATTTGGACGGAATTACATATTTTCTGTTTATTAAATTACTGTTTATTATCATTGATAAATAAAAAATTAATTACTTTTGTAGTTTCTTACATAAAATGCCATTCGACTTACATTTTTTTTACAAAAAATGCTTCTTCCTTTTTCTTAACCTCCTTCCTATTTTTCTATCTACATACTTATTCACGATATCATCAATCGAATCTATCCACTATCAACTTTTACGCTGGATTTATCTATTAAAATACTAATGGAAGAAGAAAAAAAGGTTGCGTTATCTAAAATAAAAATCTAACAAAATAGGTAATAATAAATCGCAGTATTTAGGAGAAACGACATTTCATTATTGTTTTTGTTCAATATTGTGTTGCAACAAAAGTGATGAAATTCGAGCGTTTGCATAGTTTCATCATTAATAATAATTATTAAATTCCATGAAAACATAGGTTAACATAAAGACATAACTTGAACTTATTTTTTTAAATTTTGTTTTATTCATATTTTTGGAAGAGATTTTTTACATGTTTTCACTCGTTTTTAAACTTTCAACCAAGTAAGTAGTGAAATTTAAAATATTTTTCTTCTCAACTCACGTGAAGATAATATCCCGGCGGGTAGAAGTCAAATTTAAAAATTCCTCACGTCTTTGGGACCAATTTTCGAAATATTTTTTTTTAGTTCAGGTGGGACGAAGGAGACACCAAATAGATCTTATCCCCTCGGGAGGTATTCTGGTGTTTCCTTGCCTATCCTTTTGTTGTTAGAAGGAGCACACACTCCCTGATCGCATGTTACATTCTGATAAGAATCCAGTTGGTACATTAATACGGAACGTGGTGTAGTCGAATAAGAAGTTTCTTCTAAGGATTCGTGAATTGTTGAATTAAGTAATGTTTAATTTTTAAAAAAGGTAAAAAAACGGATTTTCTTTAGGTTATAGAAAAACTGATTAAAAAATCAAATGAAAAATACACAAGAAAAATTATTGTGCTAAAGTTGTAATATTTTTTTTTCTTTTTACATTAAGTATTAAATCAGACATCAACAAATATAGATGTGTTTTTCTTTACTACATAAGAACCTGGATTATTTTCTCTGGTCTGCTTATTGAGCTTATCCATTGCACAGACTCTCGTTTAGTGAGGTAATAAACCCATATATATATATATATATATATATATTTCTGTGAAGATGTGATCACGGAGAGAAATATATGAAGCGTACGCGAAACGTTTTGGGTACTCCGTGTACTCAGGTTGGCTCTGAAAAGAGCCGTTGGTCGCCCGACGTTTCGATTGGATTCCACCAATCATCATCTGGGGCAGATGGGAAGCCGCTGGGAAGCAGCTGACCAACGGCTCTTTTCAGAGCCAACCTGAGTACACGGAGTACCCAAAACGTTTCGCGTACGCTTCATATATATATATATATATATATATATACACACACATTGTAAAATGCTTATGTTTTTTTTGTATTTTTTGGGAATAAAATAAATAAAAAAATAAATAAATAATCTAGCACAATTTTCCTTGTAAATATTTAAAAACTCTTTTTCATTTTATTAACTTCCATCAAGCACCTTCTGTCCAAAACATCGAATATCTTAAAACAATTCAATGTTAACCACATGTTTTCTCGCATTGCCTTAACAACGGCCAAATAAAGATAAAATATTATTTTGACAAGAGCGAGCAAACACAATATTATGGATCAACTTACTCGTTGGATAAGCGAGATTTTTTATAAAAAAAGTGCAATGCTAATTTAACATAGTTAATACATAATCAAATCAATCAATCAAAACTCCCTTCCCATCCCACTCAAGGAGGCAACAAGAGCTCTCCATTGGGCTCGTGATTTTTTACCTTCTCCCACACCATGTCTGAATCCCGCAGCTGAGCTTCGAAAGAGCGAATCATGGTATTGGAGGGTCTTCCTCGTCTTCTGATCTGTCATTCGGCATTCTTGACACCTATCCGCTTTTTAAAGCAGTAAAATTTTGCTAGGAAAACCATTACGGGACACGAGGTGATGTTTAAAAAATTATATGAATGTACGAAAGTGTTGAATCTCATAGTTGACTAGTAAAAACCTTATCAAAAGACGCAGTTCGAAAAAGTGGGTAGCAAACTACATATTATATTATTCTAATACGTTGCAGGCATAGAATCATAAAACGCCTATCGTTCTCGTCGTCTGCGAAGGGCCTTAATCGTTTCAAATTCCACGTCTATTTAATTCAACCAAGAAGAACAATTTTAGGAGCGACTCTTTATAATGCTAGCTTCGATACATAAAATGTGATCCGAGTATTTATTATCTATAGAAATATTATGTAACGTAGAGTGTAAAACGTTTCGTTTATATGTCAAATAAAAGATATTATTATCATCACATGAAAAACATAGAATCTTCAGTGCTCCAATAATAAGTACTTATCACCAGAATTTATGCAAAATATTAGTAAAAATATGTTATTATATGGAACTCGATATTTTTTTATAGATTCATGTGCTATTTTCACGATCCTCCAAATGGGTGTGAATGGATGTCCAATTGAATGATATCCAAATAATTATTCACTCCAAATGAATATCATTTAGAACGTTGTGCACCAACAAAGCCAAAGGCAATAAAATATGAGACATTAACAAAAATGGATAAAGTCATATCCTGGCGCCAAATACATGACAGTAGTCGCAGTCTTTAAATTTGGTTGCTCTCTTGTTCTCAATAATTTCCAACTTTTATTTCTATTTTTCATTTTATTACTAAATTTCTACTTGTTGCATACATGAGATTTTTCGACATGTTGAACATGTTGAGAATTTTCATGATTAGGAGTTTCGGAGACAAACATTACCACCTAATAGCGAACGTTGTTAACGTAAAGTGATCACACTAAGCCAGCCTTCGAAATTACAATAGAAGACGGTCGTAAGCCCGTAGTGGTTTGTTCCATTTAAAAACCGAACATTAGCAATGTATGTAAATCACTCAATGATGAGTGGAAGGCTAATAAAAAAAAGTAAGTCCTGAAAAGGTCCTTTTACCGAATTCGACGTTCGACCGCCACGTTTGTGTTAGTTTGTTTCACGCAGATTCGTTTTTTTTTTTCATATTTTGTTTTATCTTTCACTTACTTTTGCTCTTTGTTTCGACTGCGCTACTCACGGGGAAGAACACGAGAAGGTCCAGCACATCCTCCTCCTTACTTACGCCACAAAGCCTCGCCAAGCATCTCAATCCTGGACTAGATCCAGGGCATTATTCCAATCTAAGCAGGTATACCGAAGTTCTTCATCGTAAGATCTCTTGAAGGAGAGTCTTGGTCTGTCACGTCTTCTTGTACCACCCGGTATGTAAAATAGGCGTCGATAATCTATGGACTCGGAAAACATACGTAAAATAAATATAACGCAATGCTGCAACAGCTAGTTTTATGGTTATATTGTATCGTGTTTGGTGTATGTCGTCTGAAATCTCACATAATCCCGTGGAAGCGGTTTTAATTCTTAAATCCTCTTTCATCACCGACAGCAGCACACCCTTCGTATGGAAATATTAAGAGGCAGCTCAACTTTATTATTTCACCAAGAACTTTTCCCATGATATATTTTGAAAAGGATTTAACATATCTAGTTAATTGTTTAGAGTTTCATAAAAGATAACCCTAAAAATAAAAATGTAAAAGGTAAACTTTTTTTTGCATAAGATTCCATTTTATAACTATTAGGCGAGAGTACGAGTTTTATCGAAAGCTAATTGCACGCTTATAAGCGAACATCAAACGATCGAATCGTTCGATCATTTTGTATGGATTTTTTTTCGAAACTCTTTCGATATTCGATCATCGAAGACTTAATATAAGACTAAGGGTACTGTGGGGTTAGTACGAGTTTTATCGAAAGCTTATTGCATGCTAATAATCGTTTGCTTGCGTGCAAATAGTGCTCTAACAACAAACAATCGAATCTTTCGATAATTTTTTATGGATTTTTTTCGAAACTTATTCGATGATCTTTTCGATATATATTCGATCATAGAAAACTTATATATACTATAGACTTGAATGAATGAATTAAAGAAAATTTTATTTCCTTATTACAAACAATTAGAATACATTTAAATGGTTAAAAAGTAGTATAAAATATTACCACGCATAATATGGCTTAACCTGTGCCCTTATTCTCGTAGCGGTCTTAATACGCTCTTCTCTTGATTGACAATCATAAAATGGCGGATTGGTATTCACAAAACAAGATATCTAGTAGATATCTTAAAAATTCGTTATGTTTGAAATATCAGTATGAAAATGATCCAGTTCAAGATAGGATTTAAGATTAGATTCCGATAGTTTTGTGAATACGACTGCTTGCGATCGTGTCTTAATCTTATCGTTAAGTGATTTTTAAAAGCGATTGATTACGAGAATAGCCCTACTGTTAAATAAAATAAAACAAATAAAACAAGCAAGAAATAAACATTTTACAATATAAGATATTTGCGATCTAATGGATGAAAGGTCCGTGCCAGACGACGAAAGACGCACCACACCCCCCAAGTGCAATCAAAAGAAAAACAACAAGTACATACAAACAAGGACACGTTCTTCAACACCCAGAGAGTTCTGCGGTTAACCCATGGAAATAAAAGAGCAAATCATTTGAGCCTTCTCGCCCTTTTTCTTACTTACGGAGTAGGTTAGTCATAATATATGAATCTATTTTGAAAAATATTTTGCGCGGGGCTGGTTTTTCAACGAAAACATAAAGTTACGAATGAACTAAACCAATTACTATATTCGATAGAGAGTTCAACTACCTTGAACTTACGTAATAACTACCCTAATTGCTACACGGCGCAAAAATTCATTTGAGATACATTATTACAAATTACTTTACCATTCATTAAAATGTTAAAAAGTAACATCGTTTTGAACTCGGTAAATCGTTTTGAATGTTCATTTTGTAACCCGTCTAAAAGATTCATGCGGCGAATGTGTTTATGAACGTTGCCGTGCACTACGTTTCATTTTGAAAAACGTTACCAAACAACCTATCTGCTAAAGCTATCCAAGTTACGTTAACTGAGTGTTCATATAGCTACTTACTTTTCAAAAACATTTTTTTCTGAGGGGGAATCCGTCATGGACATCTCAGTGCTAGTGCCGGAGTCATACCGGCTAAGAACCCTCAAATTCTCTAAATAATTTATGAACCGTACTATATGATTTACATCTGAAGGTCTTGTCCACCCTGATGTGATATACTGTGGGTTTTCGGGTGAACCCTTTATGAGCCACTATCTCCCGCATTCTCCTCTTTCTTTCCAACTATGCAACATACTTTTCAAGGTTGTCAAACTAATTCATCGTATTTATTCTTCTTCTTCCTCTTTTTTTAGATTAACGATCTGTTTGAAAAGCGCTCAAATCGGGCTCCTGTGATGACGAAGTCCAGCTTTCTCTCCATCTTTTTGGGGGACGTTCTGGTGGCCGGCGTCCATTTTCTTTTCGACATGTTCCCTCCAGAACCTTTTTATCTGTCTACTCTTACGATATCGTCGACATTTCAGGTATCTCAGAATTGGGGATTCTGTCTCTTAGGGATCTCCCTGATATGGGTCGTAAAAATTCTGTTTTGTCGTAGCCCATATGTCATAATTGGTCGCACGCATGTCTTATATTATTATACTCTGACTTTGCACCTTATTTCCAGGAACCTTTCACCAAAAAATATTATCTTTTGTTTCTACGAGTATATAATCGTCACATCCCTTTCTGTGATCAAGACATTTTCTGTCCTCTACCCAACGACAAAGAAACAAACCAGGAAGATTAAGTAACCCGATATGGTTCAATTACTTGCTTGGAGGCTTGGAACACGCAGCATTACAATGCCAGCAACGTTTCTCATAAATTGAATGTCCTTTACATACGATTATTTATTTATACTTTACTGTACATTGATTGATTTTAAAACAATAGAAAAAAGGGCTTACAAACACAATATCAACATACAGGGGGCGGGCTTACTGCAACAAAGTTGCGGTATCTAACAACTAATCCAATTATGCGAAGGTGAATGAATAAATTTTACTTACGAACAATACAACAGATTAACAATTATTATTAATCATGAAAAAGGACGTTTATGTCTTGTATATAAAGAATCCATAAAAAAAACCCGGCAGAACTGTGGAAATTTTAGAGAATCAACCCGCGGTCCTGCGCAACTCTGGGTAGAAATTTTACTAAGCGCCTTGAAAATAAGGCTTTCTAAATCGATTTGTATTATTATATATTTTCTGAAACTTAAAATTTCAAAACTTGTGCAATAAGATTAACTCTCTATTAGTATTATAATTTTATATGTCAGTGTCTTTGTGTTATTAGAGCTGCTTAAGATTTCAACCGTGTGCAACACAGTCTAAAGTTGGTTTCCAAATTAATTCCTATTTATGTTGCAGGCAATTAAGTTAATCACTTTAAAGCGAATCCTCTAACAAATTAGAATAAAGAAAAACAGCCAAGCGGAATCGCAAACAAACCTCTCATCTTCAATTTGTTCAGCAGTTTTGTATGTAAAGCTAGCAAACACTTTAAAACTTAACTGCTAATAACTTAAAATACATTTTTATAGATGGCTTTAGTCTGGAAATTTATTATTATCGATGCAAAATATTGTAGGTACTGAAAATTCTTATCAATATGTACTTTTTTTTTTTTATAAAAATGAGTCTGTGCTCACCCAAAGAAAACACAATTATACTTTTTGACTCTTTCACAGTAAACTGCTTTTGTCGTGAAAGAAGAAGATTGTTGGCACCTGGGATTAAACCTCCAGTACGAAATAGAACAATATTTAGATTTAGAGGCAATAAATATGAGACATTAACAAAAATGGATATAGTCATATCCTGGCGCCAAATACATGACAGCAGTCGCAGTCTTTAAATTTGGTTGCTCTCTTGTTCTCAACAATTTCCAACTTTTATCTCTATTTTTCATTTTATTTTTAAATTTCTACTTGTTGCATACATGAGATTTTTCGACATGTTGAACATGTTGAACACCTTTATACGTAGGACACGCAAACGTTTTGGTGGTGCGCCATGGTGTGGTTCTCTGCCCGCTCTTGAGCTCAGACGTGAGCTGCAGGAGATTTGTACTCTGGGTAAAATATGCAGGTCGGAATTCGATACTCCAGAACTACTATCTATTCTCAGCTTCCGTGTTCCGACCTTAACCAGATCAACTAATATTTTTCGGTTGTCCACACCAAGGACAAACGTGGGCTTGAGGAGGCCTCTGTATCGAATGGCCGGAGGTTATGATTCCCTGCGGTGCTCTCTAGATATACTTGGCACTCCACATCATGTCTTCAAGAAACAGATCTCCAGAGCAATTTTAAGCAATTCTACTACTTCGCGATAGCTTGTTGATTATTCTTTTCCCACACCCCTTCCTCCCTTTTTTCCTTCCCTTCTTCTTGCACTCTCCATTTGTGTTTGCGTTTACCTCTAGCTATTTTCATATTTCACTTACACTAGTAGTATTCCTATTGATATTTTTTTTTTCTCTCTGGAACATGTTGTACCTGTTTCACTCATCAATAAATAATGTAACATGTGACACATCTCGATGGAGGTCAACTTAGTTTAAGGTCATAAATTAATTATGTTTCTACTTTTAATGTATAGTTGTCCTCTGTAATGTGTTTTGTTAAAATAAATAAATAAATAAATAAATAAAAAAATGTTGAGAATTCTCATGATTAGGAGTTTCGGAGACAAACATTACCACCTAATGGCGAACGTTGTTAACGTAAAGTGATCACACTAAGCCAGCGTTCGAAATAACAGTAGAAGACGGTCGTAAGCCCGTAGTGGTTTGTTCCATTTAAAAATCGAACATTAGTAATGAATTGTTAGAGTCATTACTTAGTTGTTATTTTTTCTTCAATATTTAGATATTAGTTGCTATGAAAATTATTATTCCAAGATTTGTCCATTTTGAATTCAACAAATAAAATGAAAATGCTACAAATAAGGGTTTACTTTTCTTCGTATGAATTTAATTTTTATTTTTTCATGAATGGTTTTATTTAAGTAAATAATAATATAATAAAAACTAGCTGGAACCTTTTTCTATAAATAAATTCTTGTCATTTAACCAGATACGTATGTAGTCACACAAATTATTGTTTCCACAATCTGGAAAACAGATTCACTGACCCGGGGATGATAATATTTTACCCAAGTCTTCAATTCTGATTCATGTTTCCAGATACATATTAATTAATTCGATTATTTACTCTATGAAATAATATATTAATTATTAAACCAAATATTATATACATGAAACGTAATTTATATTATTATTAATTTGTAAAATGGATGTATATGTAGGCACCTATAGGTTTGTAAAGGATGATCCAAAATAAACACAAAATTTGGAGGGTAATCTGTGAATTGACACATAGGGCAAATATCCTCCCTGCTTTGACAACACCAGCGCACACTTTTTTCAACAATTTCCGTAAAATTTTGCAAAAAGTTGCTGAATTTCGTTAATTGAGCATTAATGCCCTTCATGCCAACGCATTTTTTGTTTGTTGTTAAAGACCTTTGACTTTGAATAGCCCCATAAGAAAGGAAATCTATTGTTGAAACCAAGTTGAAACTATATCTCATTGGTTGAAACACACAACTTACATATGTAGGAGACTTTCCTATTCGTTCCACCGACACAAGAATGTGCACGGTCGTAACATGTTACATGTGACCGTATTATTTCATTAAGTAAAAAAGGTTGCCGACACTTTGCTCCATGAATGGTGGCGAATTCATTTGGACTGACACTCTATATAAGCATTATTCCAGCATACATATTCCGGTCGATATTATTAACTCAATAAATATAAACAAAATAATATCATAATATTTCATGAAGTTAGAACTAAAATAGGGGAACGCTATTTTAGAATGTCCTGCATATTATTAGTAATGGTCAGTGAGTTTCTCTAGCTGTCATATATCTACGTACCTACATATACTTTTAGGAACCCTTAGAATGCGCAAATTTTAATTTTGTTAATAATAAACTATTGGCGTTAGTGATTCAAAAATGCGAACGATCATTAAGCTATCGAATATCCATATTACCCATTTATTTCAGGAATTTATTTTTTACAAGTGGTCAGCCCGTGCTCAAAATTCGAGCATTACTCATTTAAATTCTCATACTCAATAATTTGGGTCATACCTACAATGGGTAAGAATATCCCGCCATTTACCGCTCCACCTTCCATTTGAATATACCGCCTTCAAAAAGCTTTCTGCGCCTATTATGAAGCGCTTTTCATTTTACATTTGTTTCTATGAAGTTGACGATCTTTATACGTAGTCTGTGGAATTTTGGGTGTAAAATGGTACCATCGGATCACGAACGACGCTATACGCCGGCGCACCCAGCGTGGGCCCATCACTTCTATAATTACGGGGAGGAAGATGGACTTGGCTGGGACATGTGTTAAGGATGCCGAATTTCAGTTAGTTCAGGCCGAGTAGTGCGCTGTTCTTCCTCCCATCAGGGTCCCGAAGACGAGGAAGACCCTCTCATACTGTGTTCCGCTTATTCGAAGCAGAGCTGAGGAATCTGGATGTTGGAGGAGGTCATAAACATTGAGCAAGATCGAGCACAATGGATAGCTCTTGTAGCCTCCCTATGCCCCTAAGTGGGGCGTTAGGGAGTTGGATTGGATTGGAAAAATTCCATATGCCCCCAAAATAACAGTAGAAGACGGTCGCAAGTCCGAAACAGTATTAGTGAGTCATTAGTTGTTGATAATATTCGTTAAGATCTAGTTCTTAAAAAATGGACACGGTAATCTAGACATAGTTAGAACGTTGTGTTCAAGATATTTTTATTAAAATTATACTATTTTGTTGGTTATTTTTAAGGTTTTCGCATTTGACGTGGTCCTCTGAAAGATGCGAGAAGAGTGCTGAAGTCTTGACAAATACCGTCTCTTATTATGTTCCACGCCTAAGAAGAGCCGAAGGATTTTGACACGGTCAGAAGTGTGGAGGTCATTGGCTCGATCTCTACGTACCTACGTAAGTGGTTGCAAAAGTGGAATTTATTTTAAAGAGAAGCAATGCAGCTGAAAAATCTGCACATCACAACAATGGAATACAAGCATAGTCTCTGGGTAAACATAAGGAACGCGTTTATGAAGCTGTTGGTCCACAAGTATGAATCTCGGCATATTATAGCTAATAAAGCCTAGGAAGTCTTACCCCAGAGAACAATATTATCTCGCAAATGCCACAAGATCACAGGTCATTTTTTTTTTCCAAAAAACTTATTGTATTATGCTCATTCAACGTGAACATAAATACACACCTTCACAGTAAGCTATTTTAAGCTTTGTGTCGTCGTCTTAAAGATTTTCGGCATCCGGGATCGAACCGTTGACCTCCAGGACAAAACAGTACGAAATTCGGTGATGGAACCCGCAATCCGCATGCTACGAAACATTTAAAATGTAATAATATATATTTAAAAACCCATTATTAAAAAAGTTGTATATTACAATGGTTTCACTTGAAGTATTTTCAAAGCAAATTCAATTTCAGAGAGAAAAACAATTTGGCATTTCTAGGATCTTTTCAATTTTATTACCATTGTTCTATGAATAAAATGAAAAATCTGAAATATCTATGTAATAATTATTTACGTGTTTTCATATTAGGCTCCTCATTCTCACTCACTCCATCCGTCCAAATGGAGCGATGTAACTCCAAAAAATGACCGTGAGTGGGGAAAACCAAATGCGTGATGTGGAGTGATAGGGTGAGCGAGATATTCATCAGTCCGAAAATAAATCGCATCAAGCCATTTTTCAATATTTGTCGGACGGTGGACGACATCCATTTAGAGTGTTTCAAATCTTAGATATGCGGATGACACTAATCTATTCGCATCCAGCGAGGCTGAAATGGAGGAACTGCTCAATAGAGTAGTTGAGGAAAGCCGAAGGCTGGGACTTACGATTAACAAATCCAAGACGAAACTCATGATCGTAGACCGATTTAACACCCTATAAACGACAGGAGCGATTTCGGACTTGTAAATGGTTGATAAGTTTATTTATCTGGGGTCTACTATTACCAACCAAGGTAAATGCGAAACCGAGATCAGGAGAAGGATAGGCATGGCTGAAAGTGAAGGTGCGTGCCAAGTATCAACAAAATACGGAGAGACAGGAAGATATCCAGAATCCTGAAGGTGAAGATTGTCCGTTCCCTTGTGTTCTCAATTTTCTTTTATGGAGTGGAGTTGTAGAAACAATAGACGCTTTCGAGATGTGGTGCTGGAGGATTCCCTGGACAGCAAGAAGAACGAATATCTCAATTCTTCAAGAACTCTGCATCACGGTTCGACTGTTATCTCTCTGACTCGAACAAATGCCAAAGTTCTTTGGACATATAGCACGTAGAGGGGAGGACAGCCTTGAAAAGCTGATAATGGTTGGAAGAACGCCGGGTACAAGACCACGGGGCAGATCGCCGATGCGCTGGACCGACCAAATAAAACAAAATATCCACGCGACGACACTTCATAGAGCCGTGAATCTAGCGGCGGACAAAACATCCTGGAGAGCTTAAGAGTTTTCATATTAAAAAATTAATCCATGTCAGATTTCTCTTTATAATGCTTATACTTGGAACTACAAAGCTTCTTTATAATAACACTTACTTGGAACTACAAACCCTCTTTATAATAACACTTACTTGGAACTACAAAGCTTCTTTATAACACTTACTTGGAACTACAAAGCCTCTTTATAACACTTACTTGGAACTACAAACCCTCTTTATAATAACACTTACTTGGAACTACAAAGCTTCTTTATAATAACACTTACTTGGAACTACAAAGCCTCTTTATAACACTTACTTGGAACTACAAAGCCTCTTTATAACACTTACTTGGAACTACAAACCCTCTTTATAATAACACTTACTTGGAACTACAAAGCTTCTTTATAATAACACTTACTTGGAACTACAAAGCCTCTTTATAACACTTACTTGGAACTACAGAATGTGTTTATCTATAATAATGTTAAATGTCGTAAAATATATCATCGATGATGTATGGTTGTGAAACGTGAACATGGACGAAAAAAAGAAGACTGTAGTATAAAATGCAGTAGAGATGAAATCTCTACGAAGAATATGTGGAAAAACTTTATGGGATATGGGAAAGGAATGAAAATGTTAGGAAGGAATGTGGTATGGAAGTTAGTGTTGTGACAAAGATGAAAGTTAACAAGTTAAGAAGGTTTGCGCATGTGGAAAGAATGAATGCAAACAGAATGACAAAGAGAATTCATAAGGTTGAAAGGAAAGGTGTAAGAAAGCGTGGGCGACCTTGAATGACGTGGATCGAACACATCGATTCCGTCCTCAAGGAAGGCCAGGTAAGAAGTCAGAGAAATAGGAAAAGCTTTATGAGAAATGGTATGTCGGTGGAAGAAGCGAAAGAAGTATGCTTGGATAGAAAAGAGTGGAGGTCCGTTCTCTCTGCCTATCCCTTACGGGCGTGATGTGTAAAAAAAATATTGTAGGTAGGTATGTACTTACGTATTGTTGCATTAACCACTGACGCTTATCTCTTGAATGGTAGAGATTTTTTTTTAAATAAAGGTACTTACCTACCTATAAAATAATGAGATTATGTTTTTTTATGTCGGAAAGATCATAATAAAATAATATCATTTGAGTTACTCGATCAGGCGATGGTGATTGTGGGTGAAGGATGTTTCATAGGGCGAAGACTTGTGTGATACTGGAAAAATCATTGTATGATTTTGAGTGTTTGTTTATCCTAGTATAGATATCCATTTAAAGGACCTCCGTTATTTTCCTTGCTTTTTTTTTAAAGAAAATCCTAGTCATGGACAGTGGACACCCAGCCTGTATGGTTGGGACTCTAGCAAGCTAAAACCCCTCATCTTCTGTCACATCCAACTTGGTCCTATTGAGCTCTCTTACGCTGTTTAATCCGATTAGTTATTTACATAACATTTTCTACAATTATTGATGAATGATCCTCCATAGTTTCCTCAGGGTATGATGTTATCCGGTGACAAATCCCCCTACAATTCGACTTCATCGTTGTAATAAAGCTACTTCAATACAATATGTTTTCCATTTCCATTCTCAACCATTCCCACATAGTCTTTCGACAGGATATATTGCGTATTGTAGGTATATCCTGCGTAAACCTTCATCCGAATCATTATTGTATTTATACAATACCTTTTTCTATTGTTTAATCAAAAACCTATTTTATAAAAGAAAGTCCGGTTAGTGCGAACACTTATAGCTCGAGATCGGCTGAACAGATTTTTATGATGCTTGGTTTATTGGATTCTTCTCCGCTCCGAATAACAGAATAACAAATAGTTCCAATTCTGTTTATGAAGTTTTTTTTTTTTATCTTTTTTTTTATATTTTTTCAATATCGTATGCTTTTATACTGTACCAATATGCGACTATACTTAACACCTCTAAAATATTTATTTTCTAGTTACGGATTTGTACTTGCGGGATTATCTCTAGAATGATAGCTTGCATCCACCCAGTACAAAAGAACCCTAAGGCTAAGTCAGTGCACCGCTCTGTTTTTTTTCTCCTGTATCAATGACTACTTTTTGTTTTATATTATGTGCACTGCACATTGTGCAGTGTATCTAAAGATATTAAAGAAAGTCGGGTTAGTGCGAACACTTATAACTCAAGATCGGCTGAACAGATTTTTATGGTGCTTGGTTTATTGGATTCTTCTCCGCTCCGGATAAAAGAATAACTAATAAAAATCGATAGAAAATAGTATGAATTATTATGATATTAAAACTAGTATGGAACGAATTTAGATACAACAACGCCATCTGAGTAAAATTCTGTAGAAACATAATTTTTATTTACCTGAACATTGACAACCATTGACATTAAAAATATTGGCACGCATATTTTTTATGGATTTTTTTCAAGCTTTTTTCGATTCAATTTGTTAACATTAAAGCGCATTTTTTATAAATGAAAACGCAAAAAGTGAATAAATCAAATTGTAGTTTGACAAGCAACTGTCATTTGCTTGGTGCGATTGACATAATTCGCATGAATAATATAATAAAACGTGGTTGAAAACAGATGCATCAGTCGAAATGACATTGTCTAAATGTCATTTTTAGCATTCTTGTAAATTCGAAAACAATATTCATAGTTTGAGCAAACATTCAAACCGTGTTTTGTCACAGAGATATGAAAAAAAGATAGAGACAAAAAACGAATTCCGCTTAAACTAACAATCAACTAAAGTCAATGGGGACAAAACATTGTTTGATTGAAAGAACACTTTTCAAATAAGTTTTTGTGTGTGAGTTATCATCTTTTGTTGATTTCGTTTATACTACTTGATACTATTGTTGATAACGAGTAATTCTGCATTCATAACTAATTTTTTTTGTATTTGTGACAAAACACGGTTTGAATGTTTGCTCCTCAGTCTGTTAGATCACGGGACAACGCCTATCGGGAAAGCTAGTTAATAAAATAAATAAACAAGGAGTGCACTTTCAACCATTCCGATTAGAAATATTATTATGTTTTATAATATTATGCACAGTGAAATAAATCTCTGTTAGTGACGCTACCTATTGCATTTTGCGCTCTCCAGTTTTAGATATTTCAAAACAATATGCATGTAAGTAGGTAGGTATAATATTATTATAAATAAGGTTAGTATTCGAATAGTGGAAACCGAGTCATAATTGAATTTTGAAATATTAACTGTTGGCGACGCGACGGTGCAGCAAGCTTCAACTAAATAATAGTAATAATAGTGTTAAATAGGAGCTAGGAGATTTATTGTTATCTTTTTCTATTATGTAATAAACAGTGTTGCAGCTCGTGTAAACAAAAGGATTCTCTCGATCTCGTAATATTATTATTTAAACAAAGGCAGTGAATTATTATTTATTACACCCAGAGGAAATGCAAGGAACGGTTTTCGTAGAGTTAAAAATAATTTGCTTAAATCTCCTGCTTTATTTAAAATCTCTGATCACTGGAAAAAAGAGTACAGCGGTAGAAAATTTGCGATAAAGCCGTCGTCGAGGTAGTTTAACCCATATCGATTAATTGCGAGCTGATCTCTGTAGATTTTAGCCCGCCATGTTGGATTTTATGTCAACTGACAATGGTTTCGAGTGTACAACAACGCTTTCTGTAATAAATATACTAATGTTTTTAAGTTTTTTCCCGTCCAATTAGGTGCTCCCTTCATATTTTGGTCCATTTTGTTTTGGTTTATCATTTTGATAATAGAAATTTTAAACAAATAAAGCAAATATTGTATTCCCGTAATCATCGAGGTCTTACAACCATGATGCACCAACTAAATTTATGAAAAATATATAATGACGTTTTGAAGAAAATATTCAAAGAGTACTTTTAAATTAGTTTAACCCATGTCGATTGATTGCATCATTCAAATATTTTATTTACAATAAAGTAAAAACTGATCAGTGAATCATAATATGTAATCTGACGATTAACGATTTTTTTTTATAAATCAGACGGTATGTTTGTAGAGGTATCGCATTTTTAGAATGTCATACTCATTTCGGGTTAATGTTTATCTCTTACTCCTACAAGTGTACAGAGTGTGGTAGGGTATGTGTGTCTGTGATTGGACTCCACAGCCATATCCGGTGGCATCGAAGACATAATTGCTAAATTCCTGTTTTGTTTACCTATTGTCCGTATTACGACTTCAAAATACGTAACCAAGGCTCGTTTTTTTGTTAGTATTTAGTTGTCACTTTTTGATAAATAAAATGACACTTTCTATATAAATGTGTCCGTATAGCCGACAGATAGTCCTGTTTTATCTGAGATAGGCCAACCTCGGGTAGAAATTTCATGTGAAAAAACCGAGGCTGGTTTTTCTTATAGCTCGAAATTCTGAAGAATCGCATAGTTTACCAAAACACCTACCTACATTTTCTTTTTTTCTCGAGGCATTTTAATGTTGACCTATCGAATGAGACTTACGAGTATGTTATTTCGAAGGTCTTTTGAATTAATCTATTTAGAGAGCTAACGTATCAACGAGATGTCACCGCCATTGCTAAATTCTGACGACTAACCTGGCTGGGCCATATTTTAGTGAAGCTCACAGAAGATTTTACCCATCTTTGACTCAATTACCACCCTGAGGGCAACAGAAGACGCGGTAAACCCTTCCAAACCAGAAGAAGACTCTACGAGGCGGATCTTCGGGGAGCCGGTATCGACTAGGATGAAGAAGTGGGGATAACAGAGGACAAGGAAGCATGGCGAGGAGTTGTGGAGTCCATAAAATGGTTTTTAAGGACATGGAAGAAGAAAAAGAAATGATACTTATACGTTCCTCGTTATAACATTATTAAATTTTCCTCTCTATACTCTGGTATATTTTAAAAGTGCGTAGGTACGGAAATAAAAATTGAGAATCAACCATAATTTATTGATAACTAGGATATTTTAAGGTCAGTAATTTATATTTTATATGTCTGTTAAAAGTGAAAGCCATCCCGCCGAGTAAAATTAATTATATTTGTCCGCAACCCTTTGATTTTCGAGCAGCCGGAAGCTCATGGAAGACAGAAGAAAGAAGTAGATGCCCTCCTTTTGATAATAAGGTGTCAGAGAAAAGACTTACAAACTCTGGTGGATTTGGGCGGGGAAGCGGAACGGATATCGCTTAACCTAATTGATTGTTTGTTATTATAAGAAAATTAATATCACAAATACTTTTCACAATTCTCACACTCGAAGATTTTGATTTGCCATTATTGTAATTTGATATTGTATGTTGATTTTTTCTGCTTCCACCGAGGACCCATAATATATGTATTAAACTGTCTCAATTCTTTCTCCTCAGTAGTGATTAGTAAACCCACCAAACCCTATCTTTATTTCAGAGCCCCCTATTCTTTATTGAGCATTTTTATTTGAAGAGCAGAATCTAAATACCCCCTATCATTCTTCGCTTTATATTTAGTTAATGCAGCAAATTGTATTTAAGAACCTTCTCCAGCATTTTTTACGGAACTGGGCAATATTAATATCTGACGTAGCATTTGTATTTTGAGCGTGATGCTCACATATATGGTAAAGCAACGACAAAAGGCACATAAAAAAACATTACTAAATTATTATGTAGATTGATAAGCATGATCGAGGTCTATGGGAGGAATTAGCCACCGAAAGAAGGCCTTCCATGTCAAACGAACCTTCTTGCCAAAATTCAGGCAAAAATAAAACTCCGAAGGTCCGAGACTGGCCCAATTTCGATGCGACCTCACGCCTCGAACAGGTACCAAAAAGGGGCCGAAATTCGGCTATCAGATATAGTGTATATAGACAAACGGAAAAGGTTCCTGATGGTGTACAGACTACAGGGGCTGGAAGCTATCTTTTAACTATCTGACTCTTGACTCTAAATGCCTAAACGTACTTCCAGCAGAGACTCTAAATAGGACAGGATTTTACTTCGCCAAAATTATGCCACGACTAGCTGCAGTCAAAACGATCCTGCCTATTAACAATTTTAATGTCTATCTCGCGTGCATTTAATTATTATCGATCTCAATATCAAAATAAACGTTCAATCACTTTACCGGCGAACTAATTAACCTTCTAGTCGAATTAACGCGGGCTGTTCATCAGACCGCAAGTTTTCCTCATTAGGTTTCCGAGTGGCTCACCATCTTGGGCTTGTGCACTGCTTTTTCGAAGGGAACTTCCTGAGCTGAGCTGAAGAGCGTCCAATTCAGTCAACCCATTCTCCCGGAGAGTCATGTGAGGTATATCTTCAGTCCACAGAGCTCCTAACATACCTACTATACATTATTGTAACTTCAATATATTTACAACGGCGCGATCAAAATACATATTAATCTATCTTATGCGCGGGCAATAACAAGCTCAGAATATCATACTATCGCGACCGGATATTCATAACAAAATTACTCTCTCGAGGAACACGCCGACGTACCTAATTTTACAAATGAAAATTCTACACTAAGCTTACTAGAAGGTTCTAAATATGAAATTCCTAACCGGATTCAAAAATAAACATTAAAGATAGGTCACATCACTGGTATCGGAAAATGGGGTAACCCGCGAATGACAGATAACAATTCGCGACGTGTGTTTGACAGGTGACGTGTGAAAACAATACAGGTAGGTACATGCTGCAATAAAATAAATCCATTGGCACACAGAGATCACAAATATTCATAAATATGCCGTATCGCGTCGGGCATATATCTCTCATCTAAAACCACATCGAGCAATTTGCTCATAAGCATGCTTGGCGGGGGGCAACCAAGCAACAAACAAAATACAACATAAAAATATATCTCTGTGCCCTATCATCGTCCTGGGGGTAGCTGCCAGCGACGAAACAAAAACACTCTAATAAAAATATGGCCACTCACCCGAAATTCAGCATACCTTCAAAATAAAAGCACACAGCACAAAAGAAAATAAACACGTCACATTCACACATATGAGGTATGGTCTGTCACTTGTCCCTTTCCAACCACGCCACGCCACCCCGGATCGGGACATCTTCAATAAATAATAAACCATAATTAAACGGAAGGTTTAATT
Organism: Mystacides longicornis; assembly: GCA_963576905.1. Lineage (NCBI taxonomy): Eukaryota > Metazoa > Arthropoda > Insecta > Trichoptera > Leptoceridae > Mystacides > Mystacides longicornis. Next base: position 5,286,432 of record OY756421.1, on the reverse strand, counting down.
ATTGACAAACGCGGGACTCTAAACAGAAAAACTCTAAATATGTGACACACCATAGCTCAATCGTCAGACACTTCCAAATTACTACAGAAACTATAAAACGCGACGGAAATAATTATAAATTGATTAACAAGGAAACAAAATTGCGATAAACTATAGGCGGAGAGATGTTTTCTGAACGAGAACTGATATTGAACTGAAGTCCAAAAAAAAATCAAAGCATTCATCTCAAAACTGGAGAATTTGCCTTCTATACTAATCGTTGTAAACAATAAAAATTTTAATGGTTTCCTGGACATACATACAGTGCGTAAAAATACCCAACTATCTAATCCGCCATAAACAAATAAGCAACTGTTTTTCAAACTCTTTACCATCGCGTTTCCAAACTTTCAAATAATGACTTAACAATATTTTGAATAATAGCATACTATAAATAAATCCCTCACATCAAGATGACTGGTATTCTCAAACTCACGTTTCAACTCAACGCAAGAAGCTCTTGCTTAGAACTTAATCGGTTGCCAGTAGTTACGTAACCAATGTATTGGATATAACATTTTCAGAAAAGATAAATGTCAAAAGTTTCAATAAAAATTGGATACGACGCAACTCAATCGTCTGTATTTTCATTTCAGAATAGCCGTCAATGACAGCAATGTGGTAGATACTTACATAATTATGAGCTTCGGTGACGCAATACCTACCTATACCATAATGAAAAAGATATAACGATTGAAAAAAAATTTAATGTATTTTTTTAAGAATAATAAAAAAATATTAGCATGCGCCACTCCTTCTCTATATTAACAAACTATAAGTGTGCAAAATTTCATGCTCCTCCGTCCGCACAATTTTCGTAAAAATGGTCACAAAGTTTTTGCTACACGTATGAATATAATATAGATGTGCAGAACATTCTAAAATAATAGCGATGAAATTATGGACTGTATTTTTTTTCATTGGTTTTCTTCAAACTGTAAAAGTATGATTTCGTCGAATAAAAGGAAATCTCCATCTTAGCTAGGAATTGAATCCATGTTAAGAAAATACACTCACGAGAAATGACAAAAAATTGTTTCAAAATATTATGACTTTGATTTCAAAAGTTGACGAAGATTCAACCAACTGCTTGTCAAAAGTAAACATGATGTCGAGATAAAGCATTTTATTATCATTATATATAAAGAAAATATTTGTTTCTTTAGTCAAAATCTATGACGTACTGTTTACTCAGTAACGGATAAATATAATTTCATAATAATTACCGTCGTTACTGTCTAGCCTTGTATGAAAGATTTATGATACAGAGCTGTTTAAGGTTATTATAATAATTAATCCGAAGAATTATTCAAAAGATGCGATCTGACAGTATGTTTGTAATAATTGACTTATATTAAGTAGGGAGCACTTCTTATCATTTCTGCTACTAATATTAGTTCGGGTTGTTAGGGGATTTGCCCGTGGATCAGTGACAGGATTATGAAGTGCAAATTTTTAGTGATGGAAATGCATCATATTATTATACTTTTTAACATCGATTTATGAGGTACGATTGTTGATCAAAAGTAAACATAAATTTAGATTATTGTTTGTTTACTGGGAAAATATCAAGTGGTTTAAAAAGGAACTGTGCAAGTCATTCAGACAGAAGAAGAAAGCGCTGGATTGGAACAGGAAGCAAGAAGTGTGTGGAAGTCTAATAGGGAGACTTTTTCCATTGTCCCGTAGGACACAAGAAGAAGGCTGAAGGAAGTAAGCTCACTTTATATGTATGTCTATCTATTGGCGCTACAACTTATTGCGGTTCTTGGCCTCCTCGAGTAGTCGTCGCCATTCTACTTGGTCAGCTGTCCTTTTTTGAGTGTTTCAAACTCAAAGCAGTATTCCTACCCATTTGTATAGCCTACCACTGCTGGTTCTGTCATTGATCAATTTTTATTGTCATCTCATCTTTCTCCTTTCGTTACATTATTTTTTCTAATCCTGATTCTCCCTCCCACTCCGTTTTTGCTCTTAGCATACAATGAATAAAGTCACCCAATACGGAGAAGCTCTCCAATTGAAGCCTGTGTGTTGCCATTTGTCTCTCCTCTGACCATCTGTCACATCTGAACACTGTGTGTTCAGAGTATTCCCTCTGATATTTTATCGAGCGTTTTCTGCCACTCACGTCTGCGCTTCCGCGCTCTTCGGCAAATAGATATCGGTACCATACCGGCAATTTCAAGGATGGCATCTGTAGACACTGTGCGATATACCCAACATACTCTTAATATCATAGGCTTGCTAAAAGAGCAATCCTTTCTACTCTTGACGACCAATGAGCCTTCCCAAACAGGTGCAGCATATAGCAGTAGAGACTGTGTGGCCATTGCCAATGTCTTCATTTTATTCTGTTTAGGGACTCTAATGTTCGGCAAAAGTACGGACAGTGCTCGTGTTGTGTGTTGGGAATTTTTTTTAGTAACATGCACAATATATTTCGAAAAGGTGAGACTGCTGTAAAAAACCGCCCCCAGATAGATACGTTGCTTCTTTAGATTTATTATTACCTGAGATCCCTCGTCAGCTGCCCTGCGACGCCAGTTCGTTATCCAACCAATTCAACCACGGTCTGCCAACACTTCTCCTTCCAGTTGGGCTGTCAGTACTGAGTTTCTTTAGTAATCTCCACGTTGCGAAAAAATATTCAAAGCGATGAGTCTACGCAAGGGTGTTCGCTTCTACCCGTTCTCATTTCGAGTTTGCCCAACGCTGTTTAGCAGCGAACGAGTTATAAGTACGTTTGTATGAATTAATAGGTGGGTAGCTTGGCATCTGCCATCTGTTATCCCGACTCCAGGGATGGATGACAAATAAACCACTGGCCCGTGTGACAAATTAGTTTGTCATTACGCTTCTCGTGTCACTCTCTCTGTCTCGCTAATTCAAAGCTGTTTTACTTTTTTAAAGGTGTACCCCATGCGCCGATTAAAAACAATTTATTTCTACTCCTGCTTTTGTTACTATTGGATATTTCAATCAATGATAATATTTCAAAAGTAAGTAGGTACCTAGTACCTAAGTGTTATGAACATCCGTTAGTTAAAATTCGGTAACATTTTTCTGACGGAACATACCAACCAACTGTCGGTTAATCATTAGTCATCCGATAGCTTGTTTTACAGTTTTCGTGCAAAATTTAACTTATTGAATAATGTCTTCTTCTAGTTCTTCTTCTAGTATATTATGGAGTATTAATATTTATATTTTATAAAGTGTCCGTAGATATTCTTTTAGATACTCGTATTATTGAAAAAGAATCGACAGCGCACTATGGAATATTTGCCACAAAAATTGGTGAATAGTTGCTAAAATTGGGAAATATTATTTTTTTAATTTTTACCGATTTTTAGAGATCTTCCTCCATAGTGCGGAGTGTTGTTCAAAGCCATTGTAACAATTTGGAATCATAATAACCGACACTTATGAAAATAATTTTATCCAACGGATGCAGCCTTGAGTTGGTTTAACGGGATTGTATATATTTTTTATTTTTTTTCAATAATACACGGCTTTTACATGATCATAATTCCAAACTTAAAAAAAATAATAAATATAATAACAAAACGGTAATAACAATAAAAAGATGATTAGATTGAAAAACAACTAATAATTATTTTAAAATGGAACTATATGTATTGAATTGCCGAAAAGGTTAATAAAAAAAACTATATTATTATGTATGTAGGTACATACTGTTTATTATATATTGTGTAAAGAAAATTATAATTTTCATTGATTTGGAACAAATTCAAAATTTTATAAACAAATGTAAGCTATGACATCTGGCTGTAATAGCTGTACAATTTTTATTTATTAAACAAGAGTTATTTTATTTCAATTTTAATTTATTTCATTTTATTAACATTGTAAATTCATTACTCTTAATGTCGTTTCTTTTTTTTAGGTTTGTTTTGTTTATCATTTTAATATGAATTATTTAATATGAAATATCTTATATATGAATTATTTATTGGTCTATCGTAGGTACGAGTAGGTAGGTATATTAAACCGGCTCTTTTAAAAACTTATAATTGGTTCCTATTAATTTTTCCGATAATGTTGATAGGTCCTAACACAGATACTAACCAACCTTGATAACATGATTAATTTAATTAATTAATCATCAACAATATTATTAGAGGTACGTAATTTTCGCAAATAAAAAAATGTAATATCGCATTTAAAATATATATAAAAGCGAAATTTCGCATTTATTCGCATAAAACATAAAATGTCAATAATAAAACACCTTTGAGTATTTTAAATATTTAATAAAAAGTTAACAATTGTAGAAAACCTTTATAAAATATCAACATGTAATAAAATATACGCTTTCAATTAATATAATTTAGTTTCATTGGCGACTTTTACTAATTGATTTTTCAGTTTCAATTATTTTCACAAGGATAAAACGTTCATTTTGACGAGTTACTTGATCGTTTACCTTTAAAACATAATAATTATCGACATTTCACTGAAATTTACTAAAAATTAAAACATCGCATTTATGGAATATATTGACAAATTTCGCATTTATCGCATCTATTTCGTAAATACGAAAATTACGTACCCCTAAATATTAAACACAGGTAAGCAGGTTGTACGTACACTTAACTTTCTACAGAATAATGGGAAGTTTTCTGGGGAGCTTCCGACAATACACACTAGGTGGCAGAACTTCTAATCAGGTCTATTGTCAAATTCAGTGCTGCCAACGTAGAGATGTTTTTTTCAGTGATGCCAACGTTGGGAAGTTTGTTTTCCATTGTGTTGCTAAGAAGTTGTTGATTGAGTTGCTAAGAAGTTGTTGATTTTGTTGCGCATAAATTTGAGAATAAATCTCAGGGGTGCTGTTCTGTATTTTTTAATTTGTATTTAGGTAGGTATATAAAAAAGACAATTTTATTTGTAATAGTATGTAAAAAATGTACAATGATTACTCTAATCCTATTGTAAGTTATCATGTATAATAATATATAAGTTGTTTAATTTCAAATAAACTAGAATGATATTTTGGAGGTTAGATTGTGAGCGACCATAAGAAGAAGAAGAAGTAAATCGCCCCCGTTGGCAACACTGAATTTGACAATAGACCGGATTAGCAAGGGCGCCTCTAGCGGCACATAAAGGAAAAAAAACATCCCATTAAAATAAGACAAGCTGTCATCGGTTGTAATTAAGTACTCAGAGCAACGGAATAGTATCAAAAATGGCTGTGAACATTAGGAATAATAATTATTGTTACGAAATATCAATAGGTAGGTACTTCATTATTTATGAAAATATTTAATTTATGGATCGCACTGACGAATAGAGAGGAATGGAAGAAATTCCTCCTATGTCCAGCAGTGGCTATAGGTACACCTATGAGACAAATATAGCGATGCGCGTTGTGTGGTTTTTCTCTGTAATTAATGTACAAACAATCTATTCAAGGGTCGTAACGTAATATATAATTATAAATAGCCTAAAGCCGTTTCCAAGAAATTACAAAATAATTATTATTATTACATGTGAAGACTATTATCAAATTAAAATCGCATTCACAATCAATTAAAAAAGGTGACGGCTAAATAATATTCACAATCGAATGATTTATTATATTTCAATAACGGCACAATAAAACAATTAATAATGATAATATTATTATTGGAACGATGTGAAGCAAAGTGTTATTTTTTGCCGATTCCTTCCCAGCGGAGACACAAATCAAGATAATGACCGTTGAAATAATATTTCTCATCGCTTATTTATCACTCGTAATAGTACTTGGGAGAACAATAAGCCTTAATTTATAATTACGATCCTTTCAGCGCTATGGTGTCGCATTGTTCCGACGGAGGGATCTATTAATTGACAATCCAAAGCCTGGGGGGCCAATTCTGCGCTCGTATCCCGTGAGTTATTACATTTGAACCGTCTTTGGTAGCTTAATTGATACAACATTGGCATTTCGAAAGATTGATGGTATCCCTTTTCAATTCCTGTTCAATGTGTTTCAATTAGTAGGAACTGCCGGGCATCTCTCACAATGAGTGGCATAGAGTAAGCCCTACTAAGCGTGACCTTCTCCAAAGATAGCACCTGGCCCCTCTTCGACTTTTTGCATAAAACCCTAATTGTTTTGTGCGGTGGAGTGAACTCAACATGGTGCAGCGTTGTGATTTCAGTATTGTGCAGCGTTGTGATTTCAGTATTGTGCAGCGTTGTGATTTCAATATTGTGCATGTGCAGCGTTGTGATTTCAATATAGGCATCACTTTCGTTAGCTTAAATTTGTGCAGCGGCATAAAACACATCCTTAGTCTAATAAATATTATCGGTGTTTACCGTGTAGTAATTCTAATGAGAATGAAAAAAAAACACTTGTTTTATACTACATCATCAGCCCACATTTGCCCACTGCAGGACATAGGCCTCACCTCTCCTTTTCCACTCCTCCCACTCCTGTGCGATCGCCATCCACTGGGGTCCAGCGAACCTTTTTATGGTCTACACAAATCATTAAATTATTCTTTGTGCAGTAAATGTAAAACAAGTAAGTGTTTTTTCATTCTGACATCCGCAGTCGTTTTGGAAGATAACATTATCTCTAAACAAATAACTGCACTAGGGGATACACATGAAAAAAGTCTAATCTACTCTAGTCTAATTAGTGTTTCTAAAAAAATGTTGGATTAAAATAATATGCACTAAGTCCGGTGACGTTATTTCCTGCTGTGGAATCTGTGGCTTTTTCAATGTTCATATCCAAAAACTTGATTCGGAACCCAACAATATCATGAAGTTGATTTCGGGGACATTGGATTCTACCCGATGTCCCCTAAATCAGCTTCGAATAATCTCATAAGGTATGTAGGTCTGATATTGCACCTGTATGTAAGACCACTTTTATCTTCAGACTCTCATCTAGAAGGCCGGATTATTCAGCGGATGCCTGTATACCTAATAGGGAGTTGTTTCGATGGTTGTGCTGTGCTCGATGGAGAGAGGCTTGGGAAGCTTTAAAGACTTTTATCATGCCTTCTGGACTATAATAGGTTACAGAAGTTGGAGGTTTCGATGTCAGTGGGTTCATATTAGCCCGTAACTATCCACTGCAGGACATAGGCTTTCTCACGCTCACCCCACTCCTCTCTGTCCCTGGACAACCCCATCCACTCTGTCCCAACGGCACGCATGATGTCGTCGCTCCACCTCATCGGCTGTCTTTCCACACTCCTTCGGCCAGTCTCTGGTCTCCAGTCCGTCACTCTTCTACTCCAACTTCCGTCGTCCCTGAGGGATACATGACCGCCTTGCAATTTTATCTCCCACATCTGTGACACGAGTGCACCTTCGGATTTCAGTATTCCTGATGCGATCACGTATTGAGATACCCAGCATTGATCTTTCCATAACGCGCTGTGCGACTCACTTCTTATGCATGGTATTTTTTGTAAGAGTCCATGTTTCGCATCCATACGTCAATGTGGGGAGAACGCATTGCTCAAAGACTTTGGTTATTTATGTTATGAGGCATCGCTGATTTGAACACATTGCTTAGCCGGCCGAAAGCCGCCCAGCCTAAATGTATGCGTCTTTCGGTCTTCTTCTGCTGGCCTAGTCTTCCAAATGATACCATTTGACCCAGAAAATCTTGGTCAAATCTTGGTCTTGGTTAAAATTTTGGTTAATCTAAACGAAATCCGAACGGAACATAGACGATATCCCAAAATGCCCCATAGATGACTTATTCGGGATTTTTCTGCCTCCGACTAACGAGAGTCCGTGCAATCTGTCAAGCAAATTGTCAAAGATTGTCTTCTTGTGCTATTTTGCAAAATCCAAAGTGCTCCAAAATATTTGGAAATTTGAATGTTTCTCTTGTAGCATAGTATAAGAAAGAAGGTACTTAGTAATGATGTCTCGTGAAAAAACGAAAATACATATAATATATCATTATTATTTTAAATCAAATGCATATTTGCCTCTTGAATTGGAAAATGGGTTGATTACGTCATTGACTGGGAAGCAGAATATCGTTAAACGGATACACGGGGTTCATCAAGTTTATCTTGGACTGATTAAAGCGTCTCAATTAGTTATGTTTCAGGTAATCTTGTCTGAAGTTACGACGTTTATAGGGGCTCCTCTAAGCACGGTTCAATACAAGATGCACCACCATACAAAGGACTTGATAATAATTAACTTGCTTGTCTGCATGCAATATCTCCTTACCAGAATAAGTACGATTCAGCTATCTGCAACATACCTACGTAGGTATCGTCTTGCGAACAAACTCCATCGTGAATGATTCAATAGGTTTTGGAGTAATAAGGTTTGGAGTTTATAGAACGTTATGTAGAGTGAATTTTCTATCTCAGAAAGCGGCAACGTACCGGACCGAACCTTACATTGCAAACGCAGTTTTCTTTGAGACTAACATAGAAATGTTATCTCTCTTTCTGCAGGAAGTAAAATAATGAAAGCGCGAAAGAGATAGTGCAAGCTTGACTTTGAAACTAGCATTTGATGTTTATCTCTTTCCTGCCTGCAGTAAAATATATTTAAATATTGAAAACTAGCTGACCAGCCCGTCGAACTTCGACCTAACCCAGAATGAAAAAAATTACTTATTAAATGAATGAAATGCAGTTTATGACATAAAAACTTAATTAAATCTACCAAACCAAACCAACCAAACTCCCTTAAGACCCCACTTAGGGGCATAGGGAGGCAACAAGAGCTCTCCATTGCGCTCGATCTTGCGCAACGTTTATGACCTCCTCCCACACCATGTCCAGATTCCTCAGCTCTGCTTCGAAGGAGCGGAACACAGTATGAGAGGGTCTTCCTCGTCCTCGGGACCCTGATGGGGGAAGAACAGCGCTCTCCTCGGCCAACTGTCATTCGGCATCCTTAACACATGTCCCAGCCAAGTCCATCTCCTCCAATCCTTTTCTATCTTTACACTTAAACTTATTATGAATGAAAAAAATTATAGGTAGGCACTCTGATCCACTGAACAGGGGTTGATCTGTAAAATACCAATGTTTTGAAATGAGCAATTTTTTAATCTATGTAAGGTTTCTGTAGAATATAAAATAAATGGTACCTACCTAATAAATAAAATATTTCAAACTTTCCAATTATTCAAATTGCTGTCTATCAAATTTTATTCGTTTTACTTCTTAAAAATATAATCAAGTGTTTAGGTTTCAATTCCTACCCGTTAATCAGCTTAATCTTAGAACTTAAAAATTATATTCCATTGGACATTGTACCCGGGAGCAGTTTTTCAAAAGTCACAAATCTTGAAAAACAAAATAGATAAGTGTTATTTTCCATTAGTTTTCTAACAATGAAAATGTGAAATTTCCCGGATTTTCTATTTGAACCGAAATCTTGTAATATATTCTTATTATTTGGTTTTCCCGTGATGATATGCAAACAGTTTTAAGTTGTCTTTTGGGACGGAATAAACACTACGATATTATTCGTGTGGACTTTTTTTGCATTTTCTTTAGTATTCCTGTCTTACGATTTTCTTTATTTATCTCGAGGGATTCGAATCCAAATTTTCGTCATAGTATAATGTTATTAAAAAGCACACATCGTATTTTTTTATCCTTCTATCTGACAAACTAAAACGTATGTTGCTTTGTCTGTACGGTAGCAAAAGATTAAATTTTTTATCGGTGGAGATTGACACCGAGCAAAGAACGGCAAGTAAGCACTAGACTCTGGAGCGCGTAATCTGTCATAGCCCATTAATTTGTTTTTGGTGTTAATTATTCTTGCTCTTTGTTATTAATTTGGTTTGAATATCAACGATCAAGAAAATAAACTTTATTTTCCAGCTCTGGCTCTAGGTTCATTTGGTATAAGCGCACCCTAATAATATATTAGGCGAGCACATTCTACCTCTTCCCATCACGTTTTCTCAACATCCAAGTCTCAGAGAATACAATGATATAAATACCGGCCATTAATTGTCAGATCCGTAGGCCTAGACAAATTGCATTTTGGCGATCGAATACAAACGAATTCTTCGACAATGTCGAAGAAAATTAACTGTCCACTTATTATATTTTTATATAAATAAATAAATAATATAGTATAACAATATAAGGATAAATATTTGTACGTTTCAAAGGGCGGACTTATCTTAGAAGATCTCTGCCAGCCAACCCAGTTGACAATATAATTCTTCTATAAGATACATAAATACATAAAAAATAAATTAAATACATAAAAACAACATGAAAAAATCACACATAATGGAGTGAGTAAAATGACTTATTGAAAAAGTAATTATTGATACCAAAATTTAATAAATATGTACATAGATAAGATATAAATAATAATAATAATAATAAATAAATATTTGAATAAATAACAGAGCAGACCGAAGAGAAGGAGGGAGAAGAGGTAGAGGGAGGGAGGGAGGGGATCCTCTGAAATTGGAATAATATTTTATCGTGTCATCAGCGACTTTTTGAACAAGTGAATTGTCTGAGAGCCTCTTATGGAAATCGGAAGTTGGTTCCACAGCCTAGCAGCATAAACGGTAAATGAGTCAGTGTAGAATCCGGATCGGTGGGGCGGAATGAGCAACAAATTATTTTGATCAGAACGCAACGATCGCTCGTGCGAGCAAGGTGAATCTCTGTTTGAGGTAATTAGGGGATAAAGGGTCATTAAGTATTTTATACAACAAACAGAGGGTATGGAGGTCTCTTCTCTCTCGCATGGTTACCCATTGAAGCTGATGTCTGTATTCTGAAATGTGATCATATTTTCGCAGTGAGATAATTGTTTATATGTTCCAGTGGACAGTTAATTTTTTCGCACTATACATTGACGAAATCTTCGTTTGTAGTCGAACGCCAATTTGAATTTGTCTACGGGGGCTGTTTCAAGATTTTGTAAAAGTCGTGTTGTTTTGTCTCTAGGGTACACTTCCTAGTTTCATACAAAAAATGAACACTGAGTAGCAATGTCGCGTTCCAGTTGTTCATATTAAAAAAAAAGCAGAAAATATTTCTGTGTAACATTTGTTGTGAAATACGCAGCACAATCCGAGCTAACGTACAAAAATTCACAGAAACAGCATTAGAGGTAGCTTTGGTTAATATGCAGCATTTGAATATTTTCAATTTTCACCTTCTTTTATTGTATTTAACCTACCTACAGGTGGGAATTATTTTTACCTGGGAATATTGTCTCGTACATAATCATATTATTGTATAAAGTATTCTTAATCCCTTATTGTTCGTGTTGGTTATGATTTTTCATATTACTTTCTACCTGTACCCATATTCTGTTAAGTTTCCGTGACATTTACGCTGGCGTTAAGTAACAAAATTTCATATGGAAACGTGTTTAGCGCCTCTATAGAATACTTCGGAAAGCTCCGCAGCCCATACGATATTTTCCTGGAGTATATCTCACTTACGTTAGTAAGTTAAATTCGGAATAGGGGTAGTGGATTATTAAAGGAACACGTATTATATTATTATGTTCTCAACATTTCTCTTATTATTTGTTTTGTCGAGACTAAAAATATTACCCAATACTGGTTCCATCCTAGAAAATTTTTATTGTTTCACCCATTTTTGCATGTCTTAACCTCTTAAAGGGTAGCCAGAGACAACGAACTTCCACATTTTTTAACAATTTCACATAGGTAGTACATAATATTTACATATATACCTTCCTACACTTTACCGACTTGGTAGTTACGTGGACACACTCCGAAAATATAGAAAGACTAACAAAATGTCCTCAAGGACTTGAAAAATAAACTTTTTCCCCTATGGTTACAGTAAACATAATATTCATCATTAAAACAGTTCCACGAAAAATGTTCCTTGCATTCGCAATTTAATTATTTTTAAATATTTATTTTCATTTTGAGCACGTAAATGAAATAATGCTTAAATTCATTACTTTTAGGTATCTAATTATTTACAACAAATGTATATGGGGTATATTTTACCCCTAAATTGGTAACACAGTAAACCGCTGTAGCCTGGAACAAAATAATCGTAGTACTTTTGCGGGATGAGAAAATGTCCCCTGATTGAAGCAATATTATTTGATTAAACAAAACCGCAAACCCCCGATGAACTGATACGCCATTTGCTAGGCTGATTGGAAAATTTTCCGCAATCATAAATGTTTTCTGTTTTCTACCTTTGTTCTAGGGATGTTTCAAAATTATTTTATCTTTTAATACAATTACCTATAATGTAACTTAGAGTTGTGATCTCTATTGTAGTTACCTGTTGTTTATTAACTAATTTGGTTCTCCAAACTTAATAAAATTTTATTTAATGTATTGATGGAAAAGTAGTTGGGTTCGCTTTCAGGATAGTGTTACTACGTAGTTTGTATGTAAGTACCTATGTATATTTGTGAGTGTATTTTAATTAAAACTCAATTGAGGATTAGTTTGCGCAAACTGTCCCTCATATAGACAAGGTGTAAGTTCGGATTTTTTTGATATTTGCAAATCAGTTTTGTACCGGACCGACCGGGAATCAAAGTCGGTACTTCTTGATCAGAAGTCAGTCATACTCTATTAGATTACTAATAGGGGGTACCTACAGTCCTACATGTATTTTCAAACATTTGATGAAAAATCCCGGCAAGATTCGAACCTCTGCTTTGATATTATTATGTTTAATCAAGGTACCTTCTCACCTTCAGGCCAGAAAATGGGAGTACGAAACATCCATATAGCTTGCTAGTTGTAATTATTTTTGCGTTTCAATTGCCACTAGGCTGTAAAAAAATACTTTTCTGTTATTCAGTCGTGTTAATTATTCTAAACTAGCTTTCCCGACAGACGTTGTCCTGTGGTCCTAACTATAAATAATTCGAATTAGCTTAGTGATAGATTAAATAATCCGGACATCTGTTTTAAAACATATACTTTTTCATGCACATTTTTTCAATCGCACCAACTATCAAACTCATCTATCTATCAAGCTGACAGTTTCCGTCAAACACCAATTTAATTACAAAATTGAAAAAAAAATATAGTGTTAATAGCATAAAGTATTACTTTGAATTTCCTAATAATCGGCGCAACTTTCTTATTTTTTTCTTCCATAAAAACCTTCTCCTGGCAAAAGCAAAAACAAGACAAAAAAAGAATCAGCGCAATCGGTCCAGCCGTTTAGGCGTGATGCGATGACCACGCAAAATCGGTCTACATTTTTATAATATAGATGGACAGAAAGACGCATTTATTTTCTGATCCCTAAAACGTTTTTTATTTCGTCAGGAGTATAGTATTGGTTAAAGAATGATTACATTTTAGATAATGTGGGATAAAAAGGTGAAGCGACATTTTTTTAAATGACACGTTCAAAATTAACCCTTTAGAATTCAGGGCGTTGTTAACCCCACAAGAGTGAACTGCAATAAATATAAAGTTTTCCTAACAACTCCCGTGTCCCAACGACGCATTATAATCGTTTGCTTTTACGACGCGTTTCGTTAACAATTATAATCTAGGTATACACTTTTCCACTCTGACATTATATACCATTATTATTATTTAATAGACTTTGACATCGTTTAGTTTTTTCACCTTCACCTTAATCCCAAAGGAAAACGATACCAAACTTTTTGACAACGTATTGAACGAGTTACGACTTTGTTCCATGGTGAATATTGGATATATTTCCCATTATGTTGTGAATTGGCTTATCTAACATTTTATCATTAATATTTTTGAACATTTTCATATTTGGTTGGTCCAGATTTGGACGAGGAGGGCTCTTCTTGCCTCCATATGCCCCTTAGTGGAGTCAGACAGAGAGTATACTAATTGATTGATTGATTTCTGAACTTTAGACTTACTAAGAATACTACTAGGGCGAAAATCAAGAAAAACAAACTCTTATTTCTCCTCTTGTGGTCAACTTTCAAATATACGTTATACTAGGAGAATGTTATCTTCTTTCTCTTTATAAAACAGATGTCTGTTTATTATGTAGGTATATGTCCAGCTATCCCACCATCTTTTAGGAGGGCTTCCCGGTACTTTAGCTCAGTTGAGGGCTCTTGTTGTCTTCCTTTGCCTCTACGTGGAGTAACAAAGAAGTTTAGATGGATAGATATGTAAAAAATCGGCCAGGCAGTTTTTTGGTCATTTTTCATATCAATCTGTTTTTCATAGTGGTCATAAGTCATGCGTTCCAGCTTCAGTATAAATCTTACGTAAATTATTTCATAATCCAAATCCAATTCAAACTACCTTAACTGCCCACTTAGGGGCATAGGGACGTAACAAGACCTCTCCATTACCCACGATCTTGCGCAATGTTTATGACCTCCTCTCACACCATGTCCAAATACCTCAGCTCTGCTTCGAAGGAGCAGGACACGGTGTGAGAGGGTCTTCTTCGTCTTTAGGACCCTGATGAGAGGAAGAACAGCGATCTCCTCGGCCAACTGTAATTCGGCATCCTTAACGCATCTCCCAGTCAAGTCCATTCTCTCTCTCGAAGTGATGGGCCTCGCTTTCATAATCGACAATTTATATAAATTTTGCAAAAATAATTTGTAAAGAATATCCTAACAACTAACGACTCGTACAATAATTTATTGTAAACTCGTACAATAATCGAAAATTAGTAATGAATTATTCATTATTAATTTTCGATTTTTAAACGGAACAAACCACTACGGGCTTATGACCGTCTTCTACTGTTCTATTTCGAAGGCTGGCTTAGTGTGATCACTTTACGCAAACAACGTTCGCTATTAGGTGGTAATGTTTAAGTTTCCGAAACTAAAATAATTTGTGGTATTTATCCTATACTAGCTTTCCCGACAGACGTTGTCCGGTGTTCCTGAGTATGAAAACCTATTGAATTCGAATTTCTGTGGTGATGAATTAATTATCATTTGACCAATGTGATTCCGAACGATGCGTCTGTTTTAAACCATGTATATTCCATCCACATTCTGTCAATCGACAATTTCTGTCAAAATAAAAAAAGGTAAAAAGTACTTACTAATAAGGTTGTCTACGTAGAGTTTTCTTTAATTTTCTAATTCCATGCATTTTTTTTTATTTTTTTCTTCTAAAAGGACATTTTCCTGATAAAAGCCTACACAACAAAAAAATAATTAGCGAAATCGGTCCAGCCGTTTAGGCGTGATGCGATGACATCGGGAAAAAGCTCTCCATTTTTATATATTACTAGAGGTCCTCCCCAGCTTCGCACGGGTAGATAGATACTTAAAAATAATTTAGTTTTCAGACAGATCCCTAACTTTTTCAAAATATTTTATAGCATAAATATGTTAATCTGGAATAATTGCATTGCAATGTATCGTGTCACGTCACTTTACCACCGTGACTACTTTGCGCGGTATTTCTACTAAACTTGACACGACTCCCCTCAGCCCTCCCCGGCTCCCATACGCACTCTGCATCGGATAAGTCGAGATGATAAGAGACTATGCTTTTTTTTCCAATACTCACATTTTTAAACTCGTGATAACTTTCGAATGGAATGTCCGAATTGAATAATTCAAAAAGTTATACAAACATATTGAAGCAGACTTGAATATGAACTAATTTATTTTAATAAGGAGTAATACCAAGATACCAATAAAGAGCTTTTTCTAAAGGTGACATTTTATTGGGTTTTTTTAAATAAAAAAACACTTATTGTGGCATAACTATAATAGTTAGACATATGCTGTCGCGATACTTTTTGTAAATAATGATGTCTTCTACAAAATTGTAGAACATTGTTTTATTCTATCATCATTAGTTTTCACAGCGTTCGCGATAAAAAGAATATTTTAGGTAAATTTTTTACACCTTGGGTTACATTATTGAAGTTTTCGTAGGTTACCCACTTTTTTTGGAAATTAAATATAGCCTATGTTCACCGCCGATATTGTAGCTTCCCAAAAGTGAAAGAATTTTTCAAATCGGTTCAGTAGTTTTGGAGCCTATTCGAAGCAAACAAACAAACAAACAAACAAACAAACAAACAAACAAACAAACAAACAAAAAATCAAATCTTTCCTCTTTATATATTAGTATTGCAAAGTTGGCTTTTTGGATCGCAGTTTCAACAGGATTGCTATTAGACTATTTCCAAAATGTTAAAGCGCTATCATGGACGAAAAGTGTCCTAATATTAGGATTCCTGACCCCCATCTTTCATGATTTCAAAGTGATCTAATAAATTTATAATCATGGTTGACCTTTTACGACTTCAAGGATTTCCTGATTATGGCTATTCATTTTGTATGGAGCATCACTCAACTCTTATCAGATCCGTTTCTCGAATCAATTATCTCGGCCGGACGGAAAAACCTCCCCTTAGTGTCTATAAAGGGTCGCATATTCACATATTCTTTATTTTATGGTAACCGTGATTTAACAATTTTAATTATTGTATCAAAAATGTCTTTTTACAAAAAATGAGTGTAAAACATTAACGATGAATAAAAACCAACGATGCGTAAGTACTGAGAAACGTCATTTTATTCTGCCTTTATTTTAAGGTGACCAGTTAGGAGGGTTACTCTCGAAACTCGATCCCGATCTGAATATCAAACTTCATACTTTCACTACTTCAAATAGACTTATTTAAATCCTTATTTATATGAATTTTTTTTCGTAAAGCAATGCCGGATTTAAAAAGACCTATGTACTTGGAACTATTTTTATGCAAAAAATAAACATAAATCTATGTATAATAATGATATCGTTACAATATTTAAATTGGATCGGCATTGTGATTGAAATCAAGAGTAACCGTTCTGAGCGAAAGGAAAAAAGATGTAATGAAGAAACATCTTGTCAAACTCGCCCGCAACTAGAAAAAGTACCCCTGCTCTGTAACCGTATCTTAAAAAGACTAAAACCCCATAATAGAAGTTTAAAAAAAAAATGGATTTATGTTGACTCGCCTTGACAGCGTGGTATGACTGTGGAAGTGGTCGGTTAATTTTCTTCCTACTCTACATTGTCTCGACAAGAATTCGTTTGTAGTCGATCGCCAACTTGAATTTGTCTAGGCCTACTGGATGATGAACTTGGTTAAGATACCCGACTGACGATTCTTTAAGGATGTCTTCCGAGAGGCGATGCAGGACATCTAGTGATACTTATCAATTTTTTAGAAATGGCTTTCATGGCATTCCCTTTATCGCTTCGTGCATCATCTTTTTGAAAGTTTCTTTGTCTTCTATTACTTACCATGTAGGCCGTGTGACTACGAAAGTAGCCAGAACATTGAATATACGGATAAATAATATACTTTTTTATTGAACTTAATTCATGAAAATGAGTAAAATATAATAAAAATAAATTATTATACTTCAAATCAAATCAAAACTCCCATTGAACTCCACTTAGGAGCATAGGGAGGCAACAAGAGCTCGATCTTGCGCAATGCTTATGAACTCCTCCCATACTATGTCCAACTCCCTCAGCTCTGCCTCGAAGGAACGAAACACGCGTCTTCCACGTCACGAGACCCTGATGGGAGGAAAAACAGCGCTTTCCTCGGCCAACTGTTATTCGGCATCACGTCATGTCCCAGCCATGCCCATCTCCTCTCCGTAATGGTGGCCCGCTCTGGGTGCGCCGCAAATTACACACAACACATAAAAAAATAAATTTAAAAAAATGCAGCAAACGAAACGAGTCCTATTAATTAATTTTTATTCTCATTAAATTATCATTGTGGACTCATTTACCTCATTAAATTATCATTGTCGACCCATTTACCTCATTAAATTATCATTGTGGACCCATTTACCTCATTAAATTATCATTAATGTCATTACCAATAAGTAATTCGTTCGTTCAATTCATAATTTTTTTATAAAAATAAAGTATTTGTCTATACGATTTCAAAATAAAATCACTTGAAAGCATTTTCAAATTCAACTGCATCACATAAGCAAAAAGCTTAAAAAAGATCACCCTCTTAAGACTAAGAGGAGTTTACACACGGACAGAAGAAATTTATATGATATCAAGACATGATTTATATTATTATGATGATTCGCAAACAGCACGATTTCATTGTAGCCACTATGATGATAGGAGACACCGACAAAAGCCGCCGGAAGCTGCTTGACGTGTTCATGGACTCTGAGAAGGAAGAGCGCTCAATTATTTCTCGTTCTTTTGTGTAATGAGACGGAGAGGGTCCTGTCCGGGCGTGCCGCAGGACAGGAAGAAAACCACCCTTATGTCAACCTTTTTTTCTCTGTAGTGACATTTTGAAGTAGGTAGGGACCGAAATGCCGAAAACACTCTTAAAAGTTCTTGTTTGTTGTCACCTTATTGGATTATTACCAGGGTTTTGTATTTATTTTGTTGTTTATTCACTGTTTAAAACATTGTTTTTTTTTAAGTACTAGAAGAAGCATCTCTTCCTAAAATGTATCTTTAATCTTCATTATCTGCTACAGGTCTCACTTGGGTTCATCATTTTTTTTTAAATATGTACAAAAATTTCCACAGAAAATAAATTAAAATACAAGAGAAAATAAAATACACATAATAAAATAAAAATTCAAGTAAAATACAAGGGAAGATTATCGATAGTCAATAGGTATGTAGGTAATACAAGGTGACGTTCCAATAGTCAATACCAGAAAAATGTAAAGGTTTATAATAGAATAACTAATAAAAAGTTGAAAAATGCACAAGAAATAAATAATATTGTTAGTATGAAAAGATAGGATTGTGAATATTATATTTCCATTATCTTTGTTTCCCATCTTTTTTCTATTTGCGGTCTAGGTGATTGCTTCTCCGACATGGTGAGATTTGGTTAATGCTGGTTTTATTTCTCTGTAGCGTTTTTCTTTTGTTTGAATGCTCTTTCGTTTGCTTACCAAAGCGTTGTTTTATGAAATGTTTTTTTTATATTTTGAAATGTAAATGCGTATAACTAAATAAATAATCAAAGTATGGAAGAGATTTCCTGCAACGCCAACGCCATCTATGAAAAAAAATCCATTACTACAAAATTATTGTTTACCTGACAACCATTGACAAAATATTGGTACGCAGATTTTTGATGAAATTTTTTTCGAGCTTTCAGAAATAAATTTTTAATATTCAAAAATATTTGAAACGTATTTTTGTATAATTACAAATTTGAAATCAATATACATAGTAAGGACTACAGGACAGTGTCCGTCGGCAAAGCTAGTTCTCAATAAAACACATTGCTCAACAAGAAATTAATAAAGTAAAAAAAAACACTGAGACCACGACAAGCCTCACCTTTTTCCAGCTGGCTTTTTAAAGGACAAAACTGACGTCGTTCTCTCTAATCTTTCCCAACATTGTTTCCGTATGCATTCATTAATAATTCATCAATTTTTCTATCATCTTAAGGTACTTATTCAATATCATTCTTAATAGGAGCAAACATTCAAACCGTGTTTTGTCACAGAGATATGAAAAAAAAGATAGAGACAAAAAACGAATTCCGCTTAAACTATAACACATAGAATGTTGTTTACTTTTGTTATCTGTAAGTCATTAGTAAAATTAATTTGTAAATAAATGCCATAAATCTATCATTAAGGAATATAGAGTAAATAAGGTTTAAAATTTGGACAAAACTTGTTTTGACTGAAACTTGTGGACAAATCACTTTTTGAATGTATGAAAAGCAGCTTTGTAATTTAAAACTTGTGGACATATCACTTTTTGAATGTATGAATGTATGTATGAAAAGCAGCTATATAATTTTAACTAACAGTAACAAAAAAAAAAACATTTAAGTCACAATACAAAATGGCGCTTTGTGCTCTGTGATTGGTCAATGGGGACAAAGCTATTTTTGTTTGAAAATTTTCATTTCACAAAACATTGTTTGATTGAAAGAACACTTTTCAAATAAGTTTTTGTGTGTGAGTTATCATCTTTTGTTGATTTCGTTTATACTACTTGATACTATTGTTGATAACGAGTAATTCTGCATTCATAACAAATTTTTTTTGTATTTGTGACAAAACACGGTTTGAATGTTTGCTCCTCAAAAGGACTTGCTATTTTCTTATCGAAAGATAAATAAATTACGCTTCTCGTTACTTAGATGTCAGTAAAGCCGGCGGAACTTATTTTTTTTTCAAGTCAACCGGTCCCGTCCACTCTGAAACAGGTCAACCCCGGGTAGAAATTTCAAGTGAAAAAATACATTGAGAAACTACTCTGTTCCGACCAAGAATCGAACCTGGGACCTCTTGATCTAAAGTCCAAGCCTATTATTCCACTTAGCCACCGAGGTCGGTAGATAAATAGACGAAACGATAAAAATGTAACAAAAACAAATCTTTTCTCTGACAGCACCCTGTATATTTATTTCTTAATGTGATGTTTCCAAAATAATATAAGAATACATAATAGGTACACGCATAGTCACGTAAGTGTTCATTTTGTTTAATATTTAAACGTAATGTAATTATTTTGGGCACTTTATGCAAATTTTATTCAAAAAGTGACGTAAAATGTTGGCACGCCTTTCTAGAACGAAGTTGTATCTCCAAACAATGATAGAGTCTACATACACAATTATAACAGAATTATATAGACACACACACGCATTGGCGTAAAAAATTTTTTTTTTAATATTTGATTTTTAGTACAGGAAGTATCATAAAAATTATGATGACCAATGTGGATGTCCAGGTATTTGAGATGTTTGGTAATCCATAAAATAATCTTGAAAACTGGAAAAACCTTATCATACTGTCTTGTAGGCAAGGAAATTAGACGTGGAAGAAATTGTTGACATAGTATAACACGGAATGGAGCTTTAAGTTCTTTTTGAATCCCTCTTGAAATATGTTGGGTTCCTATACATTGAAACTTAATATTTATATTTAACTAGCTTTCCCGACAGACGTTGTCCTGTGTTCATAAATATGAATATTGAATTCGAATTTGTATGGTGATGAATTAATAATTATCATTTGACCAAAGTGATTTCGAACGATGCGTCTGTTTTAAACCATGTATATTCCATGCATCCGCATTCTCCTGATAAAAGCCTAAACGACAAAAAATTATTAGCGAAATCGGTCCAGCCGTTTAGGCGTGATGCGATGACATCGGGAAATAGCTCTCCATTTGTATATATAAGAAGATAAATAAAAAATATGTGCTCACTTACATTGAACACAAATACACCATTTGACTCTTTCTCAGTAAGCCACTTATAGCTTGGGCGAAGATGGGCGGTCCCACAACTCCACAAAACAGTACAAATAGGAAGATGGGCGGTCCCACAACTCCACAAAACAGTACAAATATGAAGATGGGCGGTCTCACAACTCCACAAAACAGTACAAATAGGAAGATGGGCGGTCCCACAACTCCACAAAACAGTACAAAAAGCATGTCGTAACCGCCACCAGGCTACCAACCACTTCAAATGTAACAGTCCATCAAATTATGGGGACATTTCCATTTTTTGTGAATTATGTAACGAGATTATTAATTCTCATAAAAAATATCCCTTAATTTGGATATTTTACCAAATAAGCCATGATTTTTTTAAATATCTAAGTTTAATTCCCCGGTCTGTCGTTCAGAGTATAATAGTCTTAAAGAGTTGTTTAATTTTTTAATTTATATTCAATATAAAGCAACGTCACTGCCCGCAAAATCGAGATTTTATGATCGCGGCTCATAATAAGGCCGCCTTAAACAACTTCTTTTTGTAATAATTTATTAATATTACTCTGCAAGGAGGGGGCTTGCTTCTTTCATGATCTTAATAATATTCCACGCTATTTTTTTGTGTGTGTGCGAAATGGCTGTAAATCTAAAGTTCTTTTGTTTCTTTTTAAAAACTAACGATCGTTATTATAATGCTTTGAATTACGCTATCAATACTTTATTTTCCAACCATTTAAAAATGTTTTCCTCTTAATTTTTATAAGGTTGGCACATTAAATAAGACCCCCCAACTCTTGAGCAACTTTTTAACCCGCATTTTACTATTTTTTTTTGTCCTGATCTAATATAAGGCTATACAAATCTTCTACATCGGCAAAAAAATAAATTAATATGCTTTTTTTGAGAACTATCGGAACGTTTTTTTTTGACAGATTCTCTTTTCAGGTGGAATAGTAAATTTTCAAACGTACCTACCTATTTCTCGAAGGTGAGTAACGTGTTTGTGGTTGGTTATGGGGGCAAATATGCAGGTAAAAAAGGGAGTCTGACAGTAGGTAATATCTATTCTCTGGGCATTTCCATACTAACCCTTAAATATCTGATTTGTAAAATATGTTGATAAAAATTATGAAAAAATTGAAAGGGCGGCATCCTTAAAACAATAATAGTCCAACAAAGGTTAGCCATGTTATATGTTAGTACCAATCACAAGAATCAAAGTGAATTCAACCCTGTAGCCTGGTTTTTGGCAAAATGAAAATCGTGGAATGTTCATCGGTACCACGTATGTACCATGTAATCTCTAATATAAATTAAAGTCGGGTTAGTGCGAACACTTATAACTCGAGATCGGCTCAACAAAATCTTCTGATGTTTGATTTATTGGATTCTTCTCCGCTCCGGATAACAGAATATAATAATATTATAAAATGTTAAAAAATTGTATAAAACGGTTACCTATGACGCGCCCATGCCATCGCGGGTAGTTCCCTCTCATTTTTACAGTAGCCCATCCCACTTACTCCACCGCACCGATTCGAGCGTTAGAAAATTTTCATACAAAGTCAACAATATTATCGGGCACATTCGTGTTGGTAATAGGCGAGGTAGGATGTGTGCGCGAGCGCATTATTCTCAAGTTCTTCCCGCCATAGCTTTGAATACGAATGAAATGTGGAAGTTTAATGTTATTATTTCATTAGCTTAACTCAATCGAATTAATTTTGTAGGTACGGGGGCGCAGTGCACATTATGTATGTACATATTAACGGGCCACTTCGGGCTAGAACCACAAGACAACGTCTGTCGGGAAAGCTAGTTTTGTAATAAAGCAAAGGGTTATGTAGACTTGCACTCAACACAATCAGGAAATAAGACGAATGCGAAAATAAAAAAAATATAATACCGTGAACACGGCGATAAATTGCCAATTCAAATATTGGAAGAATATTTTATTATCAAGGAGCGTACGTTTATTATTCGCAACCCCACACGCACCCGCACAACCCCTCGTCAATCGAAGCCTAAAGGTGTTTCATCTTGATCCGCAGACATATTTTTGGAGCAGTAAAACGTAACTGAAAAATACGATATTATGTAATTTAGCTCTTGGTTTTACGTGTTTAGAAAAAACTGCAGTCAAATGCAGTGTTTGTAAATACTCGAATTTTTTCAATATTCATTGAAAATTTAATTATCAAGGTAATTCATAAGAGAGCCCTCTCTACGTAAATCTCAAAATAAAAAAATATTATGGAATTTCTTTGATTTTTCACAAACACGATTTTCTCAAATTTACACATTCAAAAATTTGTAGTTACGTTTTTGTGTTATTAACCCAGCGAACTCACAACAGCCTACAAAAATATTTCAAAGAGGAAATATTATGGCAAATGGATTCTATATTATTACCTAATTCTAAAACTTTTTTTATCCTATGTTTTCGCGACAAAAAACTTTCGTTTTTGATCTTTTTCACTTTTATTTCTAACTGATCTGCTATCGTTGGCAGAAAAGTTTTTTGGTTACAATTTTCAATAAAGGTTTGAAAAAAAAAAACTGAAAATTTTTTACAGTATTAAAAAAACCTATTTTAATTTAACGTTATCTTACTTTTGAATTAAAGATGGTATAGTCTGAACTGTAAACACCTTTTCTTTGTACTATGCATTAAATACTAGCTTTCCCGACAGACGTTGTCCTGTAGTCCTTATCAGAGGCGGCCCGTTCATATGTGCACGGCGCCCCCAGAAACAAAAATAAATAATAAATCCGATTAAGTTACTAATAAAATAATAATGTCAAAATATTTCTAAAATATCCATATTTCATTCGTATTTAAAGCTCAGGCGGGAATAACGTGAGAATATAATATGCGCGTGCACACATTCTACCTCACCTACATATTATTATGAAGTACCGAAACGAATGTGCCCAGTAATTTTGTTGACTTTGCGGTGGAGTAAGTGGGATGGGCTACTGTAAGAACGGCAATCGCGTATGCTAGAATGAGAGGGAACTACCCGCGATTGCGTTGGCGCGTTGCAGGTGATCCGTTCCATACTTTAGTACTTAAATATTGTATTTTATATCATTTCTTACCCATTTTTTTCAACTTTTTATTAGTTATTCTGTTATCCGGAGCGGAGAAGAATCTAATAAATCAAGCATTGAAAGAATCTGTTGAGCCGATCTCGAGTTATAAGTGTTCGCACCAACCCGACTTTCATTTATATTACAGACTAGCTGACCCGTCGAACTTCGTATTGAATTAACTATGTATAGGTATTCAAGGTTTCATGTAACAGAGCTTTAAATTCGGTTTTTAGTTATTTAACAGGAATGACCATTTGCTGGCATTAACTTTGGCAATTGGCAAAAACTCATAACCTTTGTTAATATGGTTTGGGAGGAGGTCATAAGCATTGCGCAAGATCGAGTCCAATGGACAGCTCTTCTCAGTTAAAATAATATTGATTGATTGATCAAAGTAAGAAATTTCTCCGTTCCGATTCAAAATACGTATTGAACTTTTTTTTACCCATCACACCGATTCCCGAAGGAGTAGGCAGAGCGAATGGACTTCCATTCTTTCCTATCTAAACAAACCTGTCTCACTTTATCCAAACGCATAACATTCCGTATACATGCTCTTCTATTGCTCCTGACTTGGCCTTCCTGTAATACGGCACCGATATGTTCGGATTGTTCGGTCTATGTCATTCGAGGTTGCCTTGTTTGCCTGCACCCATTCTTTCAGGTTTATATATATCAAAGCTGTTACCCGTGGCTTCGCTCACAGTCACATGATACCGTATTTCCTTTCTCTTCCGAAATAGTGCTGAATTATATTCGCATCAAAATTAATTATAATAAGAAACATCTTGTCTCGTTTCCAAGACTGTCTGATAAGTCTGAATAATTCTTGTTTTCTAATTTACAATCTAATTTACAATTTAAAAAATATGTGCTTCTAATAATCAGCACGCGAACTTAAAAATCACTTTATTTGGCTAACTTGACTGACATTGTCCTATTGTTTTTAGCTCTGCCTCGTTCATTGTCCTATAAGAATCCTAAAAGATAACTCGAATAACTTTTAAATGACTTTATTTGTAATCAATTTTATATTGCTGGATATGAAAAAAAAAATGTTCAGGTCTCGAAAAACAATGAAATTAGTGATCTTTAAAATACTTATTTCAATCTGCTTTGGGCATTTTTCAAGCTACAGACGTTTTTTTAAACATTTCAATTTATATCAAGGTCATGGTCCTGATCTGATTTTTCGATTTCCTGCCTCTTACAGGATACTCAAAAAACCAGCAAAAACTGGCAGAGGTCCAGTAGAAAGTTATAATTTTTAACCTTAAAACAACATTCCATATAGGTACCTATTTATTTATTTATTAAAAATTATATATTTTTCATGTGTAAAAAATCGCATTAATATTTATGAGAAAATATTCACAAATTGTTAGATAAAATATCCTTTACGCAGAGCACAAATTGTTTAACCTTGTGCCGTGAGAAATAATCGTAGGTATAGATAGGTAGGTACCTATGTGTTGCAAGGCGAAATTGGCGATACTCGCGATAGGTACCTACCTACCTATGTTCTAATGCTGCGGCAGTCGGCTATTATTGTACTTCATCTACAGGTACGTATTTTTATTAATATTCTCACTGCACGCGTTCGTAACATTCGAAACTTTAAAAACCCTTCTTCTTCTCTCAAACTGAATCATTGAGTCTTCAAATTCGTATTTTATTTATATTTTAAAGGAAGAATCTTTTAGTAAATTTACAGTTTTCAAACTTCATTAATCTAAGAGATATGGTTGTTCAATAAAAAGTGCCCCCCACCCCTTTCCCATTAATTAATATTATATTTTGAAAACGAAATAGTATAATTTGATTCTTTATGAATACTGTTATTATTTTGAAATTTCGATAAAACCAGTTTTGAACTTATTAGGAGCTACTTAAAAATCATCCCTTTTTATATGTTCCCTTTTTCATCCCTTTTAGTAACATTTTGAAAAAATTGCCGAATATGCTAACACTCATTTCTATAGAAGATTTCATATGCCAAATTTCAAGTTCGTACCATGTCTAGTTTCCGAGATATTCGCATACTTTGAAAAACATTCAACCCTGTTTTTCACCCCCTTAGGGATGGAGTTTCCAAAAATCCTTTCTTAATGTAAGGTTTTGTATTAAAACTTACCTGATTGCCAAATTTCACTTCTCTACGATTAGCCGTTTGGGCTGTGCGTTGATGAGTGAGTATATCAGTCAGTCAATCAGTCAGTCAGTCAGTCAGGCACTTTCCTTTATTATTATAGATAACACTCTTTCGTACCTACATGGGTGCATGTGTTAAACTACCGTTGCAAAATTTTGGACCCGAATACAACTTAAAAGAGATCACTCCAAAAATTAAGTATTCGCAAAGGTGAAACTCATTCCGAAAATTTGGTATTCGGAAAGTTACTTATAATTTCCCCAAAAACGTCATTGAGTAAAGGCAAAGCCCGGACATTTAAGGTTTTACCCAGACGCACTTTGCAAAACCCGTACTGTCCGGATTAAACCCGGAGCAACACTGGTATAGATACCGTCAACCAATCTGAGACTTACATTTTTAGCTAAGAATAAACGAATTTCAAGGCAAAGCAGTTACCTAAATTTTCCAAAATTGAACGCACCGTATCTGTGTATAAGTCAGTAGGTACCTAGACAAAAAGTAACCAAAGTGGGTTGAAATGAACCAATAACATTGTGGATATTTTCATACCACGCTGGTCTGATCGAATTAAAATAATCACCGGTCTCACGAGAGACTGCGATTGCATATTATCACATACAAGCCTAGATTATATATATTTTAAGAATAATAGTCCAGAATATTGACTGACTGATTGACTAACGGCGTCTACTCGAAGCATTCCTCACGGACCACACATATGCACATACACACATCTGTGTAGTGGTGCGTGAATTCTGATCATTGAAAATACAAAAAAACACCCCCCTTGTGGATGAAATGCCAAAAAAATATCATACTCCATACATACAGGTACCGCGTCAGAAAGTTGTTAATTTTGTGTTCCGTCATATGCTCACGGGTAACCTCTGGATAAAAATATTCAACGCTCACGTTTGCCTTTGAAATTCATGTGGAGGCAATGTCAGCCAGTATAAGTTTAATATAATACGCAAACACTTGTTTGATCCTGCACATCATTCTGTGAACTCAACATATACGTATTTAAATTAAAGACATGGATTTGGGCTCAAAATTTACTTCGTGCAAGAGATAAATTAATAAACTGCTTAAGTATCTAATTTAATTTTGCTTAATAAGTACCTATTAGATGGAGCCGTGTAGGATACATAAATTAATTAATACTACTTGTTTGTTTTAAAACAAGTATTTAATTACTTATTTTGCGTTAATGCACTAAAATCTTTGAAGAAGGATCACTGATTTCGTTATGATCTTACTTAAGGTTCTTTAAATAACACTCGTGTAATAATAAGGAGTACAGACTGTTAATGAAATTTATGATGGCCTTCTCCAATGTAACCTATCTCAACTCTTACAAAAAGTTTACGTTGAATTTTACCTATTTTTTATAGTTTGATCCATTTGTTTTTTTTTTTTAATATTACTTTTGCCGAGTGCCGCATCTCGCGCGTTCTGGAAGGTTAGAGGGAGGGTCTTTAATAATCTCACAATAAATTCAAAGGTGGCTATTTAAAGAGCTATAATCAGCCCAACCCTTACGTATGGCTGTGAAACATGGGTGATTTATAAGCGTCACACCAAATTTTTGAAGAAGCTGCAGCAATGACATCTGAGGCAATTACTCCAAATACGTTGGATTCATAAAGTCTCAAACATTGAAATTCTAAGGAGACCCAACTGTTGTACCATAGACACTCTAATGATTCGTGCTCAATTGCGTTGGTCCAGGCACGTGCTTCGAATGGAAGACAACAGACTTCCCAAAAACATCCTCTATGGTGAATTACAAAGAGAAGAAACAACGCACGGAGGACAGCGCAAAAGATACAAGGATAACCTGCATACAGCTTTAAAAAGAGTGTTAACAGACAGACGGACTGGTAACATTTGGCGGCCAACAAGAGGAGAATCATTGCTGCAAGTCTTGGTGCAGGAAGTTTACTTATCAAAATACTCATCATAGTACATAAGTAGTATCATTATATTAAGAATCTGTTAATAAATAAAAAAAATAACATAAAGCATAAGTACCGTATCATTATTTGTTATCTATATGCGTTGAACTTGCGCGCTGTAAAATGTTTGTCACTTTGCTTGTTGTAAAATTCTAACAAAATTGGCTTCCTTCGTGAATCACAGATTAGGTTCCTGCAATAAGACACGCGGACCATATTACATCAATGTATACTAAGTAAATCGAAAGTAATATGGCGCGCAAAATAAGTAAAATATCTCATTGAAAGTTCTTAATAACGTACTTAATTATAAAATTTTGACAATGCGTATCATTAAATCTTTATACGCGGAAGTATAACTTTGGTAAAACCAATATACATATAAATGGAGTGAAGAGAAGTACAAAAAGGTAAATATTACGAGACAAGAAAAATAGGTATACCTACTATGTTGACATTCAATTTCCTTGATATCTAGATTCTCTTTTCAGGTTTTTTTACTACCAACCAACATTTTTGATTATATGCTTACATTAGGGTATCAACCTCCCTGCTAAACTTATATATTTTTTTTAACATCAAACATATTTTAAGCATATTTTGTATACCTAAATTAAATCGCGAAAAGTGAATAAAAAGAGGTAAGCTAAGTTGGTGAGGTGAATTGAGTTATTGTTGTGAGATTATGCCGTTAGTGATTGGAAATTTTAGTATATAATAAGCTGCGTAACCAGCGATTTTCTAATATTTTAACTAAAGAAATACACAAGTATTAAGATATCATACAATAAAGTATCATAAATATTCAGACAGTCACTTATTACATTGATTATCCGGCTTATACCTACCAGAAACTAAAATTAAATCAGAGAAACTAACTTTCGTTGTAGCTCGTATGTATTTAAAAATGACGTTGAAAATACTTTCAAGTGTAGGTAGGTACCTATGTCTTTATACGAGGATACAGCTGCTGTGGTCCCGTATAATCTCGTTTTTATTTCGTATTAAACCTATTTACCCAGATTATTTTCGAAAAATGTGTTCTCCCGGTCGAGTTTTACACGCCCATAAAAATCGAAACAGATTTCACCAACATAAATTATCACACAATTTATCGCTTTCAAATGATAGAGCAGTAAAGGCGGGTGTGAAGGTTGTATTTTATATTTTTGCGTGTATTGTACTTAATGTAGAAAATCTGACGAGTAACTGATATCCTTTTATTCCTTTTCTGTGATTAGGCCAGCATTTTTTGCTAAGATGTCTTCCTGAGGAGTGAACTACCTGCTTTAGTTTCGGTTGTCGTTCTGGATGTTTGTAATCCTTAAGGATTTTGGAACTTTTGTGTTTGTTATGTGAGAGTTTATCTTTTTGATAGTACCCGTGTTTCAAATCTGATCGTCAGGTATCAGAATTGAGACAAAATTGAACGTCGGACTTTGTTTAGTATTTTTTTACTGCTGTCACTATTTCCCCAATTTTTCCGTTTTATAATAAGTAATCAAAATACTTGGGTCTACACATGATTATTCGTTGTAATATAATAAGTAACTGATTATTGTTTGGTTTGTCTCCTTTTGTATTTTGCTTGTATGTTTTGTGTGAATCTGTACATAAATAACTGTTCGTTGTTTCTATTGAAATTATTATGTTTATTGTGAGACAAATTGATGAACTGTCATCAGATAAACGTCTTATGGTCGTCAGATACGTCTTCTTCTCTCTCTTACACCTTTTCTTCCAATCCTTACCTAGCATCCTGTCTTGCTGGAGGAAGATACTTTGATGAATACTGAAGATGACGGCCTCTATCTGGCAGCATGGATTCTCACCACGACACAACGTTACCCTGGCTAGCATTAGGGTGATCCACTAAGATTTTATCTTACTGTTTAAAGTCTTAGAGCATGAGTCTTTAGTTGAATAATTATCTCAGGGTCTTGAGAAGTCCGAGAGCAAGTATTGTTCTTAAAAGGTAAAACAAGTGAGATTCATGAATGTAAAAGCACTGTAATCATTTTATCGTTTATTTAAGTTCACCAAAAACACATTGTACAATAGTTCAACATTTAAATCTTTAGTTCAAAGCAAGGAGTATCAAATGAGTTGCAAAAATAACCAAACATTGTCACTTATTTAAATTATAGTTACATTAAATGTTTTCTTTAAAATTATTATAATGTTTTAACACCAGTTCAAAGTTATTCACAGATTCACCTTAGTTTATTACATAATAACGTTTTCTTATAAAACTCAATAGTTTAACACCAGTTCAAAGTTATTTGTCGTTCAATAGTAACCAATAATATAATATTTGGCACCATACGAAAAATTACAAAACAACTAGATTTTATTTTATAGAATTATTTCGAACACGTATTCAATTCGGTTTATATCTTAACGCGTAATATATTATTTCTTTAGGAGGAGAGCTTGTGTTCGGGTGTGGCTCGCGAGGAGGCACACACCCGACTGCTCGCAAGTTTACGAACAGAGCCGAGCCAGTCGGCGAGTACATCGACTTCCTATGGGGGAGTCTGTCGTCTAACTAAGTTCATAGAAAAATCATTATTTTGATAAAATGTTGAGAGGGTTTGAATACTCCATAGGAATTTTGATATTAACTGTAATGACGCGCTTTGACCGTTATAAATTTAAGCTTTATGAATTATATATACTATTTCCTTTTATATTTTTAGTATTATTTCTTTTATAATTCTCAACAGTATTTCACAATACGACATTCCCCTCTAAGTTATCCAAAACAAAAAAAAATCAATAAAAAAAAAGCGCTTAAGCAGTATTTTGATCTCAATCCTGACAATGATCTGACAGACAAACAATTTAACAAAAGCTTAACGTATACAAGACAACCTCGGGTGGCAAAACTAGTATGTATTTCTACAGGACATAATGGTTACAAAAGTTACAAAAAAAACTTAAAGAATTTTTCAATACTTTAGTCGGACCCCACAGCTAGTATTTTCACTATAACTACAATCGAACCTCTATTTACGCTAATCGGAACAAGCATGTCTTAACAAAATTTTTCCTTTAATTTCTTTAAATTCATTATCATTATACAATACAAGGCATATCCGTAATTATTTTATGTTCTATTACTGGGTAGGTCCTTAAGGGAGTCATGAGTCTATACAATTTATCAAACAGCGTGTATTCAAGACTGACTTGACACTTTTATTTCTTTATACAATTTAAACCTGTGGTGCCGACAAGGTAATCGTTAGAAGAAATGTGGAATATAGAGATTCTCACAACACAAACAGTGAGACACGTCTCGAGATTATACAGAGTAAATTACAAGTTTAATATTATATTGGAATAGTCAAACGAATAAAGAATGTGTCCTCAGCATAATAAAAAAAATTACAAACAAAACAATTAAATATATCAGGAGATTTGGAGTTCCACATACGTATTTTCTAACGCTTTCTGTACATTCGTCATTATTCATTTCCTTCTTTCATACAACAAAATTGGTATACCAAAAATTTAAATTAACTCATTCATTCATCTCGTACTCCAAACTCTAAGACAACAATAATTTTAGTAAACAACGTTATCAAATTTATATCAGGGAAAAATTCGTAGATGGTATGCTGAAAACACATTAACATACAAGAGTATTTGGTGAACATATGAAACTTAGATTAACATTAGGTACATAATATACATTTATTTATCAAATTCTTACAACTAATGGACCCTATTTCTGTGTCGGTGAATTATTTTAAGTTTGGATTTTAAATTGGCCATTCCAGAGTACCAAATGTAAACTGGTTATTCACTAAGAATCACTTTATAACACTGTTCACTAATTTCTTTCTTTAAGACACAGCCTAATATGAGTTATTCAACTCCAAATTTTTTCTTTTTATGTTAGCTAATTTAAACCTTGACAAGTAATTGACTTATGTGCAACCAACGGAGTCCACTAATTTTTATCTATTAATCTTAACTAATTCTCTGTCTGCCCAAGTATAACAGAGTTTCGAGGATGTTTTCTCGTGCTAGCCGAATCCAAAGATATACGTGGATTCAATTGCTCAAGGACGCCACGTAATTTAATAATTATAGACAAAATTACGAAAATTCTATAAAAGATAGTCTAAGAACTACTCACTATTAATATTATAATTTTCTTATGATATGCAGAAAAGGCGTCCCTAATTCTGTCACGTGCAATTATACTAAGTGTACTTAAACTACTTATTTTTAAATATAAGATATTTCTAAATATATAGATTATGACATATAAATATACACTCTGCATTCGGAGACAGGTATCAAACGCGGGATAACTATCGTAATACAAAGAACGAGGTATATGACTAATAATTACGATAATTTAAAATTATATACACGACAGACTTACGTAGTTATACACACACTGGTGTACAACAATTTATTCGTCTGCAAAACAATGATACAAGGTGATCTTCTTTAAGTCGATCTGACTCTAGCGCGGTTATTTTTAGTTTATTACTCAAGTAACAACGCTAATTATTTTCAAAAGAAAATAATTCTTTGACTCCACCATTCACACGGGGAAGTCAGTATCTCAACAAATAAATAACACGACAAAAGGGATGAGTCTGTATTCGATGACTCACAACATTACACGAAATTGTTCGTATATTCTTTCCGAACTTATGGTCACAAGAATCGGAGTATCCATTTGTACCTGTTTGCTGGAGAGGGATTACCAAACGTACCTCAATCACTAAACAGTACACAATTTAAACAAACGAAAGAATAAAACAAAAGGTACGATATACAACGTACCACAAACAGATTAACAGGATTCGACGCTTTTGCGGAGAATAACTTGTTTGTTGTCCATCTTAACTAAGAAGGGGAGTCTATTATAAGCCGATCCTGGCTCTAGCGTACAACCCTCTGAATTCTTGATTCAGCAAGTATACACCAATTTAGTAATTAACCAAAAGGTCTTCCTTGAAGTGTGATCAATACTTCCAAGGGTAAACAACTGATAACTCTAGTTCTAGCCCCCATCACGGATGACTGAACCTATAGAGAATATCCTAAAACTAAATTATGATTTTATTTCTAAAATCCATAATTCTTTCCTTAATACGCACCACACCCTCGCATATAAGGAGAAAACTCAAAACATCTTAAACCTAAATTATGATCTCGTATCCGAAATCCATAATTCTTCCCTCATATATTTGCAAGAAAAATACAAGGAGTAACCCATAACATATTGAATGACCTGGCAGGATCACTCAATACTCTCTCCGTTCTATTATCAGGGGACACCCTATGGCGGCACCGATTTTGCAGTCAGAAGACGACAACAATAAATAAATTAACAAATATGTGTCTTTTACTAGACACATCCTTAGGTATATAGAATAATGGCAATACGCTTATAACAGGCGGATTACAACAACTTACTATATGAAGTATTATACTAATGTCTACTATCCTATTTTAGATATCAATTTTGTACAACACCTAGGACAGAACGCTTCATGACGTTATGCATTTTAAATAAACAAAACAAAAAAAATATCTCTTATACTAACTATGGCACAAGACATCACAAGTCTTAACAACTACAAGTGACACGCCTGGCTACTACAACCCATTCACACTCTTCATCTTTCACACTGGAACATCATCGTAACAAAATTTGCTGTGATTTGATACCCCACAAGCCATACTTCCGAATTGGTTTGAGAACCACTGGTATGATATCAAAATGTTACGCTTTCAATGTCGGAACAACTACAGCCACAAAATTTCCTGAAGTTTGATACCACTGAAAGTATACACGCAGATAGTTTGAGAAACACTGGAATTCAGTACTAATATGAGGCTTTCTAATAACGGAACGAGCACTGCTATAGAATTTCATTAAATTTGACACCCATGAAACCATATCTCAGAATTGGTTTGAGAACCACTGGAATACCAATAATATGTGACGTTTCTGATAACGGAACTATCATCGCTATAAAATTTCCTCTGAATTGATATCACAGAAGGTATATATCAGAAATGGTTTAAGAACCACTGCAACATTAATCAAATATGACGTGTTTGACAACGGAACCAACATCCTTATAAAATTTCCCTTGAATTGATATCCATGAACCTATGTCTCAAAAAACGGTTTGAGAATCACTGTACTAATAATAAAAATTGACGTATTTGATAAGGGAACCAATACCGCTACAAAATTTCCTTTAATTTGACATCCATGAACCTATCTCTCTGAAATGGTTTGGGAACCACTGTATTAATAACAAAATATGACGTATTTGATAAAGGAACCAATACTGCTATGAAATTTCCTTTAATTTGACATCCATGAACCTATATCTCTGAAATGGTTTGGGAACCACTGTATTAATAACAAAATATGACGTATTTGACAAAGGAACCAATACTGCTATGAAATTTCCTTTAATTTGACATCCATGAACCTATATCTCTGAAATGGTTTGGGAACCACTGTATTAATAACAAAATATGGCGTATTTGACAAAGGAACAATTACTGTAACAATTCTTGCTGAAATCAAACACTCCAGATGCTATACCTCTAAAATGGATTGAGAACCACTGTACACGGATGGTCAAATCATCGAACAAACAAAACCACTATTAAAAAAAATGAACGCATCTATCTGAATTCCATCAAGCAGGAATTTATTTACTATTGGGAATCGAAGTTTTTTTTTTTTTTTTTACTAAAGAATTTACACTCAAAAGGATATAGCTCTTTTTATCGGTCTTACGAACTCATTTACCTAGAAAAATTGCTCTTAAAAGTAGATGGGGCGTATTGAATTCAACGAATGAATAACATCAGTTCAGTGCATGATAATATTATGGTACCTAGCTATTTCCGTTGACTTCTACGGCAAGAATATTCGCTTTATTATTTTTGTGAATTCAACAACTGTAGGTCAGAGACCTTGGGACTCTACACGTGTTCTCGAGGTCAACGATATCCGTCGCGCGAAATATAACATTCTCCAAACTTAATTAACCCTCAAGCGCTCACATACAATCAGATTTCTCTATCAAAATTTTAATTACGTTTATTAAGTTTTCTGGAAATACTGTTATTTCAATCTATGGATCCTGATTACTCGCAGTACAATGGATGACAGATTCTTTAGGGATTTCCAACCCTCACTATGGCAAGACTACACATATACCTGTTGTGTTTCTTTTTCCTTTTTACTTCCCCAGTAAGCCAGGTCTCCGAGCAACATATACTTTATGAAACGGGTCATGCCTTTCATCCATAGTAATTACAATAAAATATTAATCACAGTGAATTCAGTCACTTACCGGACCACTAAATACGCTAACACGAATAAGATAACAGACCTGAAAATGGAAATCATAATCTCGCCTATCCTCGCATCTACAGGGGAAGGCACGCAACAAGGGTACATCCAGGAAATCCAAAATTATTTTACCTTATGGTACACTTTCAAAGGAAGAAGAAGAACTCTAATAATTTACAATTAAGAAGGACTGGTATATTAAGGATGAACGAAATCTCATACAAGGAACGAAACTGTGGTATTATTTAACCCATTCAATACAATAAGTCACGAAGAAGAAGAAAATAAATCTTTCTATCACGTCGGTTTACTACTGTGTACTGGCTAATAACTCGTATGGAGGTAGGTATCATTGATTTGATACAACAAAAAAAAATTAAAAGGCTGCAACAGATCATATATCCAAAGTACCTACCGAGGAGAATGCAAATTGAATCAATACGTCTAGAATATTCCAGATCTCGAAAGTACATACAGCGGGTACGTAACTGCGCAATAAATTATTCTTAAATAGGTAGGTTCGTACGATCACATTATTTCTACAAAACATCGGGGGTTTCCAAATAGTTGGCAGATTATGAACACACAAAAACGGTTTTGGGATGTAAGAATTTGTATCCTGCGCAACGCCCCAATGAACTAGTCCCCAGAGGCGATTTTTCGTGCACACAGAAAACATACCAAGGAATGAAACGGTTGATAATTATTATTATTGCGTCAGGGGTCCGCTGACCTTCGATATTTCCTGTCGAAACCTGTTTAGAGCGGCACGCTCTCCACACTCACACACGCAAATCACAAATAATAACAATCCATTGGTGTACAATATATCGCGCGATATTTCTTCACTGACTAACGCTGAATCCTTTAAACCTCTGAGAAAACAACTATGAAACTCCTACCCACAAACAAACTGTTTCTCCTCCGATCACTGGGTTTAGTAATTACAATCTTTAATTTTAACTAAATTTTTCAAGATTAAGACAATAAGAAAATTTCCTTTCATAAAAAAAAACAAAATACCAAAAAAACTTTAGTCAAAGACAACAATTATTTTTCTAGCATTTATCAACTTTACGAATAAGAGAGAAGACAAGAAAATGTGCGAGAATGTACCATTCCAGAATATCTCTACAGAGCATATTAATTTTAGGAAGGACAATCAACAATTCCCAAATACCACTCTCCTATGCAAACTTTATATTACAGGACAAAAGCTAAAATGTGGACAAGCCGAATGAGTAATCCTTGTACAATTTTTACAAATAAAACAAAAACAATTTCGAGACGCCTCGCAGTCGTTTGACCATAGGGGTCATGAGAGAATAGAAAAAGAAGAAAATTACTTGAGCGCTGAAGAAAGCAAGCCATTCTGAAGTGATTTGATCAGAAGAGCATAACAAAATTTTTCGGAATAATTCCGTGATCGTTGACGGGTTTTCTCATCGCGGAACTATACTAGGTAGGTACTGTTTTACGTCATCTCTCGCCTGGCGTCGTTCTAACGGATTTAGGAAGCTCTGTCAGGAGCGTCTGACAAAATAACAGATTTAGGCGGGCAAATTTTTTGAACAAAGAAATGCACAGTACAATTTATGATTCTAGAAACAAATGAATTGGACTTGGTTTGCACAATGTTACAATTCTCTCGAAAGCAAATACAACAATAAAAATAGTCAGATTATCTTGTCAATTGGTTGAATTATACAAAAAGGGTTTGATTTAAAGTTTAGATTTTAAAATGCACCATTAATGTTCATGATCTTACTTGACTCCTGTTGTCTTCATCATCATTTGCTCTATGTGGCCCCGCGTTGATTAGGCGCCAATGTCATCAGATAAACGTCTTATGGTCGTCAGATACGTCTTCTTCTCTCTCTTACACCTTTTCTTCCAATCCTTACCTAGCATCCTGTCTTGCTGGAGGAAGATACTTTGATGAATACTGAAGATGACGGCCTCTATCTGGCAGCATGGATTCTCACCACGACACAACGTTACCCTGGCTAGCATTAGGGTGATCCACTAAGATTTTATCTTACTGTTTAAAGTCTTAGAGCATGAGTCTTTAGTTGAATAATTATCTCAGGGTCTTGAGAAGTCCGAGAGCAAGTATTGTTCTTAAAAGGTAAAACAAGTGAGATTCATGAATGTAAAAGCACTGTAATCATTTTATCGTTTATTTAAGTTCACCAAAAACACATTGTACAATAGTTCAACATTTAAATCTTTAGTTCAAAGCAAGGAGTATCAAATGAGTTGCAAAAATAACCAAACATTGTCACTTATTTAAATTATAGTTACATTAAATGTTTTCTTTAAAATTATTATAATGTTTTAACACCAGTTCAAAGTTATTCACAGATTCACCTTAGTTTATTACATAATAACGTTTTCTTATAAAACTCAATAGTTTAACACCAGTTCAAAGTTATTTGTCGTTCAATAGTAACCAATAATATAATATTTGGCACCATACGAAAAATTACAAAACAACTAGATTTTATTTTATAGAATTATTTCGAACACGTATTCAATTCGGTTTATATCTTAACGCGTAATATATTATTTCTTTAGGAGGAGAGCTTGTGTTCGGGTGTGGCTCGCGAGGAGGCACACACCCGACTGCTCGCAAGTTTACGAACAGAGCCGAGCCAGTCGGCGAGTACATCGACTTCCTATGGGGGAGTCTGTCGTCTAACTAAGTTCATAGAAAAATCATTATTTTGATAAAATGTTGAGAGGGTTTGAATACTCCATAGGAATTTTGATATTAACTGTAATGACGCGCTTTGACCGTTATAAATTTAAGCTTTATGAATTATATATACTATTTCCTTTTATATTTTTAATATTATTTCTTTTATAATTCTCAACAGTATTTCACAATACGACAGAACTCAAGTGACTCGAGTCCCTGGGGGAAATGTAAAGCCTAAAAAATAAAATTTTGGAATAAAGAATAAAACTTAGGAAGACCTTTAGTAAGACCAAACATGGCATACGCTTTGGAGGAAAGGGATGTTAAAAATGAGAACTACAAATTCGCGGGATCAAATGTGAAATAGAAATACGACTTCGCTGCAGTGCCATGAAATTTCTACTCGGGGCTGGAATCTTGTCTCAGATTAGATCGGACCGGTTGACTGGTAGAGAATGTTTCAAGCAAAAAGTTCCGCTGGCTATAATACTGACATCTATGAATTTATAGAAGGGTGTTATTTATTTATTAATTTACCTTCTTAATACTTAATAGATGCCGTAAAAGATACTACTTAGTAACTACTGATTCATGCAACGACAGGCTAGTGTTCATAGCAGCCAATGAACTGTCATCAAGTAGAAGACCACCCGGTAGGGTTTATAAGGATGCAGGGACATATTGGGCTACACCACCTGAGATTCTGTTGGGACCAACCTTTTGGGAGCATTAAAAAGACGATAGCCGACGACGACGACGAAGATAAAAGTAGGTAGCCGGAAAGAGGCACTGTCACTGGAGAGGTCTCTGGAGACGAGGAACAATAAGAGGCAGCGCTCCATGAATGAATTGAAGGATGTCACAAACAGGTCTTATTTGGTCGCGGTGACACAATGGGCATAATATTATGGTCCATTGATTTTTTAAGTCATGGTTTCAAATCTATACATAAAAAAACCTGAGATCCTATAAAACTTTATACCTACCTAATTTCTCCTACAGCCCAAACAAAGAAACATTTTATGACATATTGTAAGATTTGTAATAATAAAATATAGTTGAGCGATAAATTTGTAAAAAAAGCTGTTAATAACATTGTTAAAAATAAAATCCAACGACCAATAATTTTACTATCGTTAATAAAACTCCGTTTCTTTCGGATGTTGGATTATTATAGAAATAACGATAAGAATTTATCATCTAGCTAACGAAATGGTACAGGACTGACGGCATTAAAGGAATTACCTAAAACAATTTAAGATAATGTTTGAGTTATTTGTAAAACTTATAGCTTTAAGACTACAGGCCCAATAAATCGCCATACTAAAATAAATGCTTAGGTAAGTAGAATAAGGATCAATTGTCTTTAAGCACATTGCAGTCCTCATGATTTTTTTTTTGTAACTTTTGTGATCTTATAGTGCCGTGGGACTTCATTTTCGTAAGCCCCTTCCTTAAACCTTATCCAAAGACTCAGATTTCCCTTCTTTTTAAGATACTTACCTCAAATAAACTACTTTTAACCTACCTCACTCCTTGTCGAGCATGCGGTTGCCACAGAGCCTCGCCAAGCATCTCTATCCTGGGCTAGAACAAGTGAATAAGTTATTTTGTGGTATTCATATGAATTATTTCATTTTGTAAATCCACTCATAAGTTACCTACGACCTTAGATTTTGGGTTCAGGCCTAAGGAATTAAAAATTTGTCATTATTCAATCATGGCCTGTAATCAAGGGTAACATTGCTATTGCGAAACGTTTTTTTTATTATATGGCGCTTTTTTCATGATGTCAATCGTAAAAAATATTCGCAATCACAAACGGACCCAGTTGGTAAAAACTGTACCTAGAGATCTTGCAATGCAATCCATAGATACACCGATGGTATGGAAATAAAGATCCATAATATCACAAGTTTCGAACAAAAACACTTGTTAATCGCTGTATTGCATTTGCATACTGAATTTTTTTAATATCACAAGGAATTTCGACGAAAGCTCTTTTAAAGGCTAATCTTGCGTCGATTATAAATACCGTTATAATAAAGTTTCGCCTCTTTAATGCGTGAATTTTTCCAGTGTTATTACATAATATATCGCCGTGCCCGTAGAAAAAAGGTCCATGTGATCATAGGTCGAAAATGAGTTTTTAATGCAGTTTAATTAAGTATTAAAAGCTCTACAAAACTGTATTTTTAGTTTTTTTCTATCGCTAATAGTTTCTGAGATATTTTTTTATAAAACGTCCTATGTGAAAAATCTCCGAAGAAAAAAGTGACATGTGCACTTAAGCAGTTTTATTGTGCTCATTTTCATACCAACGATGCATAACTGTGCGACCCATGTACACATGCGCACTTGTTCGTCGGAGTCTATACGATGCGAACGCTCATATATTTCTCATGAATCTTTTTAACGCAAACTTGTTTTGTATCCACATTTTTTTAAATATTTATCAGAGTTTACAATGTTAGTTACACTTGCGATATTTTAAGATATAAAAGAAAACAAAATTTGTATTATAAATGTCCTATGAATACTATTTTGGTACAAAGGATTGGTTCAGCGAAACCGACTAAAGTATTGATAATTATTAACTTCAGATGAGAATCAAGTTAAAAATTGATTGGAGAAGTAGAAATTAAACATTATTTTATAAACTATTTCAAATAATTAAAATTTAACCAAAATTTGTGAAGTTATAATTTATTTTAACAATATTCCATTCAAAAACTTCCGTTGTGCACATAGGATGATTAAAATGTGTATTTTTTAAAAACATCGTTATCCACCTTTTTTGAGTTGTATTCATTGTTTTGATTGAAAATATCGTAATATTTTTACCGCTGGAGAATTATATATTTTTTGCAATTTTTATGTCCTAAGTGCAGATGACCCGTTTTTCTAGGGATACCCCACTACCCAATGTGTAGATGTTCCTTTGTTCTACGGAATTGTTTTCCATTTTCATAGTCCTATCTTCATAACGACCTTTTTTCTACGGACACATTTTAACATACACCTTTTTTCTACTAACTATTTCCGTTATTATATATATTTTTAAGAATGTTTTTATATTAAAACTTGTATATTGGTGGGGTGTTTCATTGAGATAAACTTTTTTTTACAAATTCAAACGCATTTAATATATTTTATAATTTATATACAATATTTTATGAAACAAATCACTCGTATGATGCTGCAACTAAAATTTCGTAAATATGTGCTATTAAGCTACTAAATACATTTGAATATATATATATATATATACGGTTCATAAAAAGGTACTAACATAAGCCTAAGTTAATTTGTATGAATACGTGGTAGTTTTTAAGACACTTACTTTAATAATTTTAATTAAATTTAATGTTATACGTTTTGTTTTT
Source organism: Mystacides longicornis (assembly GCA_963576905.1). Classification (NCBI taxonomy): domain Eukaryota; kingdom Metazoa; phylum Arthropoda; class Insecta; order Trichoptera; family Leptoceridae; genus Mystacides; species Mystacides longicornis. Next base: position 5,244,559 of record OY756421.1, on the reverse strand, counting down.
TTTTTTAATATGTTATTTTAGAATAAATATTTCTTAAAACATTCCACGAAAAGCTAAATTTATTTAAAATGCTTGAAATATAAACAATACCTAAAACTAGGGCTTGAAAAATGCATCAGAAGTAGAAAAATAATATGAGTATATTGTGAAATTACAACTGGTCCTATAAATACATAAATCCTTTTGAAAACACAGTTTAATCAAAAAATTACATCATATTTTATTCGAATAAGTATAAGAAGTATTAGCAGTCTGGAAATGTTTAATTTGTACAGTGACTGATGAATCAAATAATCGTTAGAATTAATTCAAATCTAAACACTAAAATAGTTTCCATATAAATGCTAACTTTCATAAATGGTGCAGAAACACCAAAATAAAAATATCCTATGGAGGAGAAAATCTAAATTAAGCACATCACTGATTAAATAAGAGTACTTAGATAATATATTGCATCTCAATTGTAAACTATCTACGCGAACATAGCTTTAAACCTTACTGTTAACATAAAATATTTACAAAATTTGTAAATATGCAAAAGGATTCATCATAATACACATTTCATGTGGAAAAGCTTTGTGAAACAAGAAGTACGTAATTTAGAGTGTTGCTGATGTTAATATGACGTGATTCTTTAGTAAATAAGGTTCCAAAGAGTTATGACTTAAGTCATATACTTTATTGTTTTCCTTCCAATATCATAACGATGAGGTGACAGTTTTCACCATGAGTCCTCATTCCTGTTGAAAGCAGTATGCCAAATCACCCTTTCCAAAAGCAAAAGGTGTAGATTCAGTAATTCAATATAAATTCCTATGTTTTTCAGAATCATATGCAGATAAAGTAGATACTTAACACCAGAAATAAAAAAAAATCTTATAAAATGGACCAAATATGTACACTGTATGAACAGAAAGAGAATAATTAGATTCCATATCCCTAAACTGTTCGATGAGGTGATAGTTTTCACCATGAGTCCTCATTCCTGTTGAAAGCAGTGTGCCAAATCACCCTTTCCAAAAGCAAAAGGTGTAGATTCAGTAATTAAATATAAATTCCTATGTTTTTCAGAATCATATGCAGATAAAGTAGATACTTAACACCAGAAATAAAAAAAAATCTTATAAAATGGACCAAATATGTACACTGTATGAACAGAAAGAGAATAATTAGATTCCATACATTTAAAATATTAATTACAACTTGAAAGTATATATAACGATAATAGCTAGACACATTTTTTGAACATGAATAAGCCCCTAATTAATGCAATATATTTATTTATTGTATTATTAATAAAAAAATAACTTGTGTTTGACATCCTGAAAGCATTACTGGTACCATAACTGGTATTCCACCATTCATATCCATTGGATAGCATCGAGGAAAATACATATACTTGAAATAAAGTACCTACATTTATAATACGTTTTTATCTTTAATGGTTCTCGTGTTAACTTTATTATATTTTTTTTAATTTCTGCAATTCCACTCACAATTGAGTAATTTATATTTATTTATTTATAATATTTTACCTTTTGAAAATGTAGAAACCAATCTATTAGGTAGTCTATATCCGCGAAGGGGTTATCTAAACAAACCAACAGATTACCAGGTTCCAAAAAAAGAAGAAGAAGACTTTTCTAAAATTAACACACATTTAAAACCTGATATTTTTCTAAAAATAACATGCTTATAAAAGTGATATGGTATATTATGTGTTGTATCATTTTATTTGAATAAATATATATTTTTTGCTATTTTATATGCGCGTTTGATAAAAATAACCAAATCATAATGTGAGTATTATTGAAAGTACGATATTTTATGTTTATTTTAAAGAAAACGATGATTGTTGTACTTAGGACTGAACAAATAAACAAATATTTCCGTAGAATAAAGGTACGTCGTAATATAGGAACGAGATTTACGAGACGAAGTCCGTAGAAAAAAGGAACATCTTCACATAGGCTGAAAAATTTCCCTAGAATAACTGCCTATGTGATTTTTCTAGAAAAGTATACACTTTAGGGAATTTTTTAAGATGCTTAATATTAAATAGTTTTATTTCTATTACAAATTTTAAGTTTGAAGAATATTGCTCAAATAGTTATGAAGGAATCTCAAAAAATGTGTATTGGAATCTTTAAACTGCTCTCCTGTAAAATGGACAAAAGTCACATAGGCATTTTTTCTACGGACCCGACGATATGGATGTGAACCTGGCTGAAGATCCTTAGTGTTGAAAACAGATTTTTGCGACCGACAGATTTGGGAGATAATGTGGTACCAGTATGTCTTAAATGAGACCATACGCGCGAGAGCTGCACAACAGCCAATCACCTCTGAGAGTATTGAATACAGGATACAGGCCAAAATTAATTAACAATAAAGCGGGCACTCAACAGTCAACACAAGGTTTTACAAGAGGCTGACCTAAGCCGGGACGAAGGTGTGCAACTGGTGTAAGTCTTGCACGAACTTCGTGCCGCACTTCGTAAGTAATAATTATTACCTTATTAGTAGATAATTGATTCACAAAGTCGACCCAATAATCCAAAAATTTAAAAACTGTTTAGCCGTTATATTATACTGCGACCTTGTTAATACAACAGCCGATTGTCAAATAATTATCGCGATATGTTTAAGAGAAAGGAATAAAAGTTTTATGTCTCGGGGGCTCGGCACATAAATTCCAGTTAAAATAATTGATTCAAGGACCAAACGGGTAGCTACTGGCTATTCTTAAGAACAGTCAAATTGTCGCTTTGAAAAATTGTATTACATAATAAAAAAATGAGTTCTATGGGTTTTAATAAAAGTTATGTTATCTCTGCTCAATTTTGGGGGTAAAATATATATTAAAAAAATGTATAAATTTATTATTGTGTATATGTATTTTTAATGTTTTTTTATTTTCTCAATAAAAAAAATTGAATTTATCACTTGATTTCATTCAGTAAAACTAAGGACGTTAAAGGGTAGGATGGGACGGTTTTCGTTTAATCGTTTGAGAAATTTTCAAAATAGCCCAATAATTATTGGTACAGAACATATTGGTACGGAACATAAATATAAGATACATAACAGCACTGCAAATCCACCCTTGAAGACAATAATAATAATAATACTTTATTTTTTTCTTTTTCTTACATTTTCCTTTCCTTTACAATACATTCAATACATCAATCACAGTAAAAAATTCTTAAATTAGTAACCTCCCTAGTAGAGACAAGTCTCGTGTTAAGGGAGTGGTTCATTTTTCTAAAACAATAATATAATATCATTCAATCAATACACAATAACATATACAAATCAATAGGATAGAAGCTTAAAATGGGGCATCCTTATAATGATTCATCAATAAAATAATAAAAACAACAATCCTCTGATGTTAAAACAATATTAATAATTCTCTTAAGTTAAATCAAATAATATAAACAATTCTTAAAACAAATAAAATAATACTATTTAATTAATATAGAATATCAAAACACATATAAAATTAAAGAGATAAAAACTTAAAATGGAGTAATCCTTATAATGATTAATCAATAAAACAATATTAATTCTACAAATACAATAGTGCTTTTGTTTGTGTGTAGTGTAAAAGGACACACTATGGTTTACCTCCTAGAAAAAGCCACTTTTGCAATCATCAATAATTATTAAAACGTTAAACTGGTTAATTGAGAAAAAAAAAGAGGAGATATATTTTGACAGCTGTCATAATTTGACAATAGACCTGATTAGAAGCGCTGCCACCTAGTGTGTATTGTCGGAAGCTCCCTAGAAAACCTCCCATTAGATTTCAAAACAGAAAAGTAAAGATTGTTAGAAGTAGGTACTAAAAAGGTTAACCCTACCTACTGTAAGTTTTCTTGAATTTTCTAATATTCCAAGCAACTTTCTTATTTCTTTCTGTCATAAGAGCCTTCTCCCCACGTAATAAAAAATGTTATGATTACTAATAGTAATAGCTCCTGTTATTCACGCGTTACGCGATGACCAAAAGAAATAGGGCTTCATTTCTTATAAAAAAATTAAAGTATTTCATATTGTTTGAGTCTTTGACGTATGACTTATTAAGCTGGTTGGTCATGGGTTATTTTCGTGGACAATACATTCTCTATCAGAAATGGATTATTATCAAACACGCTTTGCCTGAAACAAATTCTTTGATAAAAATATCAACTACTAGCTGACCCGTCGAACTTTGTCCCGATATTTTATTAGTGAATAATAACAACTGTTATTCTGTTCATCCGTCTTAAAATCGGTCATCGGTCTTAAAATTAGAATAATAATTATATTTTAAAAAGTACTAAGAAGGTTACCTACTTAGAGGTTTCATTGATTTTCTAATTTTCTACGCAACTTTCTTAATTTTATCTTTCATAGGAACCTTCTCCTGATAAAAGCTAACACTATAAAAAAGAATTATCGAAATCGGTCCAGCCGTTTAGGCGTGATGCGATGACCATGCAAAATAGCTCTCCATTTTTATAATAAAGATACTCTCAATTACGCTTAAATATGTAAGAACCTCCATACATGGAAAATAATATCTAGGTACGTACGCACAGATATGAGGCTAAGCCGAAACAGATTATTTTTGTTTACTCAAAAAAAAAATATAAGCCGTTATTTTTCACGACTTCCGGCTACGTTTTTTTTTCACGTCTCATCACGTAGGAGCGCGGTACATTATTGCTCGTTCGCGAACATAAAACGAATGCCTCACCATTAATCATTGTTACAGTAAATGTTTCAATGCGGAAATTATGAGGAAAAGTAGAAAACAAACTGAACCGAGATGAGTCATTTAGTCAGTCACACTAACCCGCAGCCTACTGGAGTGCCCCTACCTACCTCTCTGTCTATCTCTGTCATGTTTCCGCCTTCATACATTTTCAGACAGGACGAGGTGTAAAGAGTAGCCGAGGATCGACTTAGAATACAAATAAGCTTGACGATTTAATAATGATAATTATTGTTTGTGTGGTTTAAGGGCTTTTGACCAAACTGATTTGGATTTTAACGGTTGAATTGGCGTAAGCTTTATACTTATGAAAATAATCTTATTGTGTAAATAATCTTCTTGAAAAACATTATTTGTCATTCAGTGATCATAAATGAAATCCCGGATCCATTATCAAGATTTAAAAACATCGTAAATGCCTTGCCTCGGCTGGATCCGAATATTATTAAATGTAATATTAAGAAAATAATAATAATAACACTTTATTGGGTAAAAATAAACATAATAAAATAACAAAATTGGCGGGCTTATTGCCTAGGGCAATTTCTTATTCCAACCAACCTATTATAGATAACATTTAAACTGTTGCAGGTTATATAAAAAGTACATACACAAACATAAACAAATACACATAATACATGCATATGCCGTGGGGTTGCCGGCTAAGAATAGCACCTCTGCTCTTTTTGCTGGTTTTTCGAGCATCCTGTAAGAGGCAGGAAATCGAAAAATCAGATCGGGACCGTGAGGTTGACCACCTCACGTCCTTAAATCTCAACTGGTCAGAAAAGGCACAATGAGCCTCGGACGCCTTCGAGCGCAATGGAGAGCTCTCGATGCCTCCCTATGCTCCTGAGTGGGGCCTAGGCCTCCCGCATTGTGGGCTGATTTGGTGGGGGGGTGATTCGCGGTGGGTTGGTTTGTGTGTGGCCGGCTTTTTGGTCCGATTGCTTAAATCGGGGTCAGCTTTGTGCGGATCGGGTTTGCTGCGGATTTGTCTCCTCCGGGCTGGCTTGCGGTGTGCGGGGGGCCTTAAAAGGGAGAATGTTATATTATGTTATGTATATAAGCTTACAAAAATATATAAAGAAAAAAAAACATACATAATCAAACATAGCGAGGAAGGAAACAGGAGCAGGAGTAGCAGAAAGGAAGTGACGCTTCAATCTGTTTTTGAAAGAGAATAACTTTGGAGAGAGTCCGATGTCATCGGGTTATTGGTTAACCATAACCTGGCCGCTTTTGCAGTGAAAATAAATAATATTATTATATAGTATTGATAGTATTGAAATTTCGATACAACAATGCCATTTGTGAAAAATTCTATAGAAACATAATGTTTATTTACCTGACAACCATTGACATTAAAAATATTAGCACACAGATTTATGATGGAAATTTTTTCAAGCTTTTTTCTAATTTGTTTGAAGCGCATTGTTAATAAATTAAAACGCGAACAGTGAATAAATCTAATTTTGAACTCAAATTGTCGTTGTTTGATAGTTGGTGCGATTGACACAATTCGGATGGAAAATATGAGGTTTTAAACAAATGAATCGGTCGGAATGACATTAGTTAAGAGTAATATGTCTCTAAAAGATAGCATAATACAATAAAAATATTTAGAATCAGGCCACATCATAATAGAAAAGCGTCCAACCCCTTCGCCCGTTTAACATTTTATTTATGTGAACTGTGTGTTTCTTTAACAATAAATCACTCCGCAAAAGGCGTGTTGATTTACAAAATATGGTTATGTTGTTGAAGAGATTTACATAATAACATTTTTTGGGTAACCTCCTTGACTGAATAGCTATGTTGTTGATTTTTTTTCCAAGTCGTTGAAGGCAATATATTATTATATTGTGTTAATATTTAAAAGTATTTCTCATGGGTTATTGATAAATTGATGGGTGCTTTAAAGAAACGTCAAAGTGCTTCGATATTTTGTCAAAATCTTTTATATATTTTTGATCAATCTAAAAATCTTCGATACTCGGATATTGGATAAAATTCTCTACTTACGTAGTGAAAGTTCATTATTATGAATTAAAACAAACACAGTTGCACTTTCACGCTATTTTATTGAGGCTATTTTTATTTATTTATTTATTTCACGCTATTTTATTCTACATGAGATAGACGAAAGCACAAGAATATAATAAACCAGTGAACATGTGCTTCGTTGACCTGATAAAAGCCTTCGACAAGGAAGTATTTGATGACGTTATGTCATTTCTGCATGCAAAAGATGTTCCATCTTCGTAAAAATTATCCAAAGCTTGAGAATAAACCATAAATAGAGATACCAACAGTCTGAAGGTGGCATACGACAGGGTGACAGCCTCGGTCTATCCTGTTTAGTCTTTAGAATAGAAAAAGCAACATAGTGGATGTCAAATCACTCAACATTAGATAAAGGGTGAGGAAAGAGATTGCCAGTTTAATAATACATAATATTATGCTATACAGACGATGTTAATATAATAACAGAAAATGAGAACGACCTACAACATCTTCCTGGCGAATTCCATCAGAGTGAAAACCACTTTATTTGTCACTAGTGTCAAGAAAAACTTAGGTTGTTCTGACTATTCTGTAGTTCCACTGTATAAATATTTCTTCGTCTTCTTCACGTGCCCTGTCCAACGTTAGCGATCATTTCGGCGAACTCTTCCCTGTCCTGCGCTGCTCGGTTCAACAGCTCCTCCACAGTTCGTATGCCGGTCCACTCCCTAACTTTGCACAGCCAGGACATTTGTCTTCTGCCAGGCCTTCGGCGTTCCTCTATTTTTCTCTTCAGTAAAACGTGAAGAAGGTGGTATTTTTCTCCTCGCAGTACATGGCCCAGATATGATATTTTCCAGACCTTGATAATTGATAACAGCTATCTGTCAACCCTAACTCGTCTCAGGACTTCAGTATTGGTTACCACATCTGTCCAGGGAGTTATGAGCATTCAACTATGGACACACATTTCAAATGCTTCCAGTCTGTTCAACCAGTTGTCTTTGATTAGTCTCTGCCGGAGTTTTAAGTGTATATTATCGTCGAAGAAGAGGGGTTTATTTTTTTCCATCTCTTGCTGCCTCAATTCTGCACTTAACCTCCACATCTGATTCAAGAGATTGGGTCAATATGCTGCAGAGGTATTTAAATTTCTCCACTTTTGCAACATTACGGCCATTTAAATATAACACCGAGTTATAGTCAGACCTTCCAAATGTCATCCATTTATTGGGCCCAGTCCCACACCAAACTCGTCAACAAGATTAAGAAGTTCCTGAAGAATCACTGACACTTTCAGCCACCAGCACGGTGTCATTGGCGTATCTAATGTAGGTATATCACACGCCCATTTATCTTCAATCCCTTCTCGCTGTTGCTAAGAGCTCTCTAAAAGACATAGTCGGAGTAAAGATTAAACAATAATGGAGAAAGGATACATCCCTGTCTCACACCCCGTTGAATGGTTATTGCGTTTGATTTCCCATATCCATGTTTAATTTCAGCGGTTTGAGAGCAGTATAAGTTTTTATGAAGTTGAGGTCTTTGGTGTCAATGTTACAACCGGCAAGCATTCGTATTAAGTCAGTATGTTTTACCCCGTCAAATGCCTTTTCGTAGTCAATAAAACATGCGGCAACCTCCTTTTTCTGGTTTTAATATTTCTTAGTGAAAGTAAAATGATGTATCGAAGAATTTTAATATAGTTTTGTATAAGAATCATTATGAATAATAATGTGAGATATATGGTGTGGGGAACAGAACTATGGCCCCCATTATGCTGTAATCGCGATAGTGATACCCTTCACTTATGATGGATTGGGGGTCCATCTCTCAGCACCGCACCAAGAACCCTGCATCATCAATCATTCCTTGTTAATAGCAGCTTCTTGGTCAGAGTGACTCGTTAGCACAATAAAGAAGTCAACAGACGATTATGTATAACACGGCTCAATACAATGTCGACGTAATCAATAGCTATACAATATAAATATTATTTTTTAGATAGATATTTTACCTCATGCCAATGGGCATTTTTTCAACTTCAGAATTTGAAACATCTTTAATTTCATCGCGTTTTTTAAATTGTTTGCTTCGAATCACTAGGGTTATACAAGAAACTGCTTTCGTCTACTAAACGGTTTGTGTGTAAGTATATCCCCGCATTTACTATCGCTGCAAATTATTGATCCATTATCATAATATTTTTATTTTCTTTTTTGACATTTCATCCACAGGGGGGATGGTTTGGCCATTTATCAAAATATCTTTAGTTTATAAAGTACCTGGTAATAGTACTTAAATAGGTATATTAATTTTTTTTTAAATTTCTTAAAATTTAAAATCTTCATACAAAAATTTCAATAAATGAGACATTCATCTTTTAAAAGTTAAATTTTACGTGTAAATTTTGTCTTTGACTGTAGCATCACAGTATGAAAATGTATAAAAAAGATTGATTTGAAACAAAAAATATTAGTAAAAGTCTTGTGATTCTTATTTTATAAAGATTTTCACAGAAAATTATAAAATATAAGGTAGGTACGCCATGACCGGTAGGTTAAACAGGAATCTTTTTTAGTAGTATTTTTAGGCTCGCTTGGACCATACCAGAGAAAATGTAGCAAATTATCTCGAACGCCAGCTAACTAAACTGGTCAAACTAACTATTAGGTACCTACCTATATCTATATATGTATCTGTATAGTATTAGGAATTAAGGTAAAAAAAAAACATATTTACGTTCAACAGAAAGATAAAATTATGGACACGGACATTTTGTTGCAATGTAAGTGACTAACTATTTTTTCTTTTTATTTTTTTTTATAAATAATAGGTATTGAAAGCAACATTTTTCTTTATTCGCGTATTTAGCAGTGACTCTTGAATTATTCCTCTTTTTCTCCTTTTTCATAAATAGATATTGAAAGCGACATTGTTCTTTTTTCGCGTGTTTAGCAGTAATTTTTAATTTTTATTTTTCTCCTCTTTTTTTTTATTGAAAGCAACATTCTTCGATTATTTTTCTGTATGAAACATTAAGATAATATAATATAGACTTCTGACCAGGGGAATCTAGATAAACTTCTGTTCAATTACCTTATCAAGACAGCCAGTAAGAAAATTTCTCAAAATCAGCGTGAGTTTCTAAAGCTTACTTAGAAGTTATGAAAGTTATCCACGCGTATTAAAATTGAAGAAATTAATAATCAAGTGTTATTGAGTCGATTAAGCTGTTTGCCAAAGCTTATATTCATTTCAATAAAGACGTTGGTAGTTATTTTTCAAACTGAGAAAGGTTCAGAATTCTATGATGGCAATAAATATTCAAATTGCTGATTACAATGTTTTTTTTTCCAATATAGTTAGATAAAACGCGAACAGGCCAATACTGTAGTATAAAAGCGATTTGAAGAGTAACTGAGCATTATACTGATAGGAATATGGTATTAAAGGGGGAGGGGGGGGGGGAGTCGATTCAGGCTTAAGCGATGAAGAATAAGAAAATTAAAAACATGGCCAGTTGGGTATAAAAAACAGTGCAGACTAATGGTCAAGTTGTCAATACCCGGTCTCGGAATTTGTGTTTTTGAATTGTGGATTGAACCTCTTTTCATATTGAAACAATGGATCAGCCCTTTAGCCTAAAATGCTTTCCTAACCTTGCCCATTCTTGCTAATCATTATCTACAATCTCTTGAAATCCGGGGGTAAGCATCCTTTCTTTTATAGGACGGGACTGATTGACTTGTTGAAAACGACTCAGGCATTAAGTTCCACCAGTTACGTATAAATGGCACCTTTGTAAAGAAAATTGACAATAATTCATTAATTAAAATGTATTCAAATTCTTCGAAGTCTTCCCAACTTAATTGATTCGTATATAGTTTTTAGGAAACATCTTTAAAGCTTCAAGCAATAAACAAAACAAAAGTATTTTTAACACATTATACAAAAGAAAATGTTGCAGTATGAACCATTATATCATGCCGATTTAAAAATGTTTCAGTACAAAAACTAAAAATATCAACTCCCTGTTTTATTATGACTTAAGCCTTCATAAAATATTATATTACTTAAGGCTTCGTGAATAAAAAGACATACAATTTATTTAAGAATACAGTGGATTACAAATTTATCAAAATACAGCGACATTTTGAATGGCCTTTTCGTCGTTTACAGCCGGCCTTTTGGGTACTTTTTGTGCCAAAATAATAAACCGTATCGTCATTCCACGAAATGTTGATTTGAATAGTTTAAGCTTGAATTTATTTACTAAACGGAATCTAATTTTTTTATCTACTTAATTTACTATTATTTTGTGTGTGTATTTTTATAAATATTTTTGTCAATTTTGGCGGCCATTTTATTTCACTTGACTTCAGCACCCCAGACACTAACTAAGCATGACAAAAGGAGGCTGGACGGATTTGAAAGAGAAATTCTTCGCAAAATAATGATTGCCAAGTCAAACGTGGATTAGAGGATACAACACCGATCTCTCTGATCTCTACCAAGATAGCAGCGTAGCCCGGATCTTTAAGATTAACGCCGATCAAGCCGTGTCCCTTAAGGGGTTGGCAGAGTGCCACTTTTTCCTATCCAGGCCCGTTTCTTCAATCGATACATCATTTCTCATACCTGGCCTTTCTTGAGGACTGAGTTGATGTGTTCGATCCACCTCATTATTGGTCGGCCACGCCTTCTTATGCCTTTCCTTTAAGTCATATAAGTTCTCTTTGTTAATATATTTGCATATTATATTCTTTCTTCATACCCGAACCACTTCAACTTTTTAACTTTCATCTTTATAACAACACTAACTTTCATACCACATTCCTTCCTAATATTCTCATTTTTACCATGTCCCATAGAGTCATTCCACATATTTTTCGTAGAGAAAGTTTCCAATTACGCTATTTTGATGAAACTTTGATGAAATAAACGTAAACATTCAACCAAATTTGTATCCATTCATGTTTACCTACACATCGTGAATTACCGGTGTTATTTTTTAAAAATGCCGTGGGGAATAGATACATTTTGAACCACAAAAACCCGCACTCGGCTAGAAGCGAAAAATAATAAACATAATACATCATTCGTAGAATTATTTATCTACAGATTTTCTTAAAATTTATCGTGTTCTCAGTTTTATGATTTCCCTAAAGAAAAACTTTGTACTTGGATATAATAAAACAAACTCAGTGCGATGTTACATAAGACACGATAAAAATACAAGCTGCCTCGTCAGAAGTCGTTTTGTCAAATACAAAAAAAAAAACTGGACAAAGCTCACGTACCTACCTATGTCAAATTGAAAAAAAAAATGTTGTTCAACTGGAGTAGATCTTTTATTATAAAATAATAATAAAATCATTTTGTTATTAAACACAAAAACTTTTGAGCCATCCAATTTTAAAATTATTTTTTTAATTTTTTTTTTTAAATGAATCTGTGCTCACTCAAAGTGAACACAAATACACTCCTCAACTCTTTCACAGTAAACTACTTAAAGCTTGTGTCGTGAAAGAGGAAGATGGTGGCACCTGGAATCGAACCACGACGTGAGTATTATACAATTTACCCCAATTTACCTACCTTATTTTAAAAAAGGACATGTTAATTTATCAGCTCATAAACTTAAATCTACAAAATAAAACAACATTTAAAAATATTGATTTTCGAATCAAATAATTGTTAATGAGAACCAAGCTCGAGTAACCCCAATCGTCGAGTTGTATAGGAGTTTATTTTATACACACGGACATAAGAAATTTATATATAAAGATTAATTTGCGCATAGTTTTAAGTGAAAAACTCATTAAAAACACATAAGGATAATAGTATTATCTTGATTTTTTATTTACTGATTGGTTTAACATCCGCTGGGGCTCTGCTCGGCCATCCAAAGTTCTGTGAAAATGATTTATTATCTGTTGTTTGCTTGCTAATAGTTAAAAAAAAAAAGTTTTGAATTTACTTCATACGAGTATTTACAGTAGGTACATTAATTTTTTTATGAAAACTAAGTTCTGAAAAAAAACTACAAGTGTCTTATCGACCTAATCGACTTGTATGAAATTAAACAAAAGCAAATTTAAATAAAAAATTAAAACGAAAAAAAAAACAGTAGGTAAACCTACTCACGATAGGATTAAGAAGCATTTTACAATATTGACGATATGCTAAATGGGACTGTTGACTCTAGTATTTGAGATTTAAGTTTAATTGTGTTTTGTTCATTTAGATTATTTTCTTTTTCCCGTTAAATAGGTTGACGTAAAGCTATTTTAAGCCATTTACACTCAAAATAACTTTGATAGTATTCTTAAATAATATTATAATGTTTTTTTTTTCTTCATATTTCTGATACCTACACGTTGGAAATTATGTACATTGTATTTTTATTATGTATGTACTACACCTATTATATTTTTATTTTGTAGATTTGTATACTTTAACGATTCCTAGTGCCAAACAAATGGCTTAAGGATGATGAGAAAGAATAAAAAATATGTCTAGTTAAAAGACAATAAATGATTATAAAAATCAAAAGAAACATAAGAGGTAGTTTGATATTTGAAAGATATCACGTGATAATATTTCTTAGACATCGAATGAAAGCAAATTCTAAGTAGGTATTTCATTGGCTTTTTGACCTTCCTTAGTCTCAAGAGAATGTAAGGGGAGTACATAATAAAATATAGAAATTTATATTAACATAAACTAGAACTAGAGAATAATGTTTTGAAGTGCAAGTGAATTTAATTATAATAAGACCTCTAAGACTGAAAAATTCTGAAGTTGATCTTTAATAATTATGAAAGTTTATCTCGTCGATTCAACACCCTTTTGTAAATTGATCATTATCGGAAGTTAATGCCTTTATATAATATTGAAAGCTTCAATAATTCTTCCAAAGTCTTTATCGTCCCATTCTCACTGAAAAGTTTCTTTGAAACAACGAGGGCCGGCTAATGCGTTTCAAAAAGTACCACCTTATATTATTATCTCTTGTCCTTTTTTTTTAATTCTTATGTTTTCCGGCTGGCACATAACCAAAGCGGTCTTGTCTCGAGGGTTAAAAGTATGGACCAAGTTATGTCGTTAAGAGACCAATTATTCAAAAAGTTTGTAGCGAAATAATAAAAATACTGTGATACAATATAACATTAAACACAATGCATTTTGGACTTTCATGTCGTTTCGCGGACATGAATATTTATAAGAGCCATTCCAAAATATTATTGTTAACAGCGTGTTTCCTTTAAGAGGTCGTCCCCAATAGCCATAATTCCCAAATGATTAATAACCAACGCAAATATTACTGTACTAGCAGCAAGGCTTGTTAGATGACGAGCATAGAAAAGAGCCACTGTTTGATTAGACAATATATTCCTACTCGCATTTTTATTTTTTATGAAAGTGAATCTGAGTGAACATAAACACTCTTTGACCCTTTCATAGTAAGCTACTAAAAGCTTGTGTAGTGAAAAGGAAGATGGTCGGTCCCTGGGATCGAACCCACGACTTCCAGTACCCGTAGCCGCAAGGCTATCAACAACTTCCCTTCAAAGGTCCCAATATGACAGTACCACGTTGGGGACTGCTGATAGTTTGATAACTCTTACCGTAACAACAGTTGTATGTGGGAAGCTCTAATCAAGTAGGTACCTGTCACATATTTCGTCGATATAATATTTCCCGCGGTGTTTTTGATTGTACCTATTTATTTCTTTTCAAAATGTACAAACTGACTAAAAATAAAATAGACAATATACAAGGAAGTGGGTGGTAGACCAGTGGTATCAGTCGACGACTTTCGTACGTACAGCGTATTGGAGGTCGTGGGTTCGAATCTCGGTGCCGACCATTTTCCACTTTCACAACACAAGCTTTGCTTTATGTGAAATATGTCGAAAGTGTATTTGTGTTCACTTTGGGAGAGCCCAGATTCATTTTTATTAAAAAAAAAAATTCCCTTATACCTATGTATGAAAGTATTTCGCGTGGGGTTACTTCGGTGAGTGTTTTCTATTTCAAATTTTATAAGTTCTGTCTGGACTGTGAAAGATATTTTTCTAAGAAGCTCCTCAAAATAGTTCTTGGTACGGAGTGTTATTTTAAGGTTAATATTAATTATATTTTTTTAGAGAGTGAAATTGCTTCTGAGAAACCTTTTCATTTAATGTTTTATTATAAAAGCGGTCTTAATATTTTATCATTAACCTTTTCAACAGAGAGAATCAAGTTGCTTTTGAGTATCTTCCTCAGTCTGTCCTCACCTTCCATTATTTGCGTGTTTGATTCATTTAAGTTACCAATTTTGCTTCATTTCTGTAGTGATGTAAGGTTGATTCGAAATGATTCATAAACTGAATATAACGGGAAAATTAAGCATCTTTAGATAAAATAAAATCCGTGATTGTATTGTTTATATTTTATTATAATACCTCTTTCCTCAATCTTTCCTTTGATGATTATGTAAAGAAATGAGTATGTTTCGAAGGTTAGAGATCAATGTAAATGTTTACCAGTAAAACTGTCTTTTTAATGTGAAAAATAAAAATAATTAGGAGAGAGTTACATAAAAGCTTCCACTACCTATATCTACTTAAATATTTCAAAATAAAGATTCAATAAAAATTATAAAAATCAAAAAGTAATTTTTGTCCAAATCTGCCTCCTTCTCGGAAGAGCGGGGTCGGGTCTTTCAGGGCCATCAAATATACGGTGATAACGCATTTAACAATATAGTGTACAAGTTTAAAGGCAACAAAAAGAAAATCAATTGAACAGATAAACAACATTTGTTAAGATTTGTTAGTAATTACCTATATTATAGTTATACAAATAAGGAACAAAGGAAACTTCGTTTTGAGAAACAAGCGTATAAAGGTGGAGAGCAATGCGAGGACTTACAAAATATTTACGAGGCAAATAATTATGACATATGGAATTTAATCCACAAATAGAACCAAAGCTTTGCTCAGAACATATTCTGGGAAGATCATTAGGAGTAGAATTTGCAATAGATATCTACTACCACCAGAGAGACCTGCAACACCGAGGACATTGTTAGATGAAGCAGGACACGGAGACGCTTCTGGCGTAACCACATCACCAGAATCCCCAACTTGGTGGCTACCAACATCCCATCAGACAGTCGCCAAACCGGGAGACCACCAAAAAGATGGAAAGATAGTTGGAGTTCGGCATCCCAGGGAACTTTACGCGAAAATAAGAGATCCTCGGATCCATTTCAAGGGTAAGAAGTTGCAGTCCTAAGTATTTGCATAAACATTTACCGTCTAACTTATAAAAAATTCGTTAATCGTAAGATTACATATAAATCACTGATCAATTTTAACTTAAATTATAAAAAAAATATTTAATCCGCGTTTGTTATGTATGAAGATGACATTTCATACAAAATTTTGTAAACAAACTAATAGTAGCTGGGCAACGCGAGTTGTAACTACCAATATTCGCATTGTCAGATTTGAACGAGTTATTGATGCAGAATAGATACCTTATTTTTTAATTATTTATTTTATTTCAAAATATAGTCCTTATTAAAGCATACGAAACCTTTATGTTTCAGCCAAAATAAACCAATTCATGCTTGATCACTTCATTTTTAATATCTGTACCTAAGACTTAAAAAGTATTGTTTGAATATTTTCTTCAAAACGTCATTATATTTCTTATAAATTTAGTTGGTGCATCATGGTCGTAAGACCTCGGTGATT
Organism: Mystacides longicornis; assembly: GCA_963576905.1. Taxonomy (NCBI): domain Eukaryota; kingdom Metazoa; phylum Arthropoda; class Insecta; order Trichoptera; family Leptoceridae; genus Mystacides; species Mystacides longicornis. The sequence continues at coordinate 5,228,035 of OY756421.1, read as the reverse complement.
ACGGTAATGCAATATTTGTTTTAATGGTGCAGTATAAAACAGAACCCAAACAAAAAAAAAATACAAGATTATTTGCTTTATTTGTTTAAAATTTATATTATCAAAATGATAAACTAAAACAAAATGGACCAAAATATGAAGGGAGCATCTAATTGGACGGGGAAAAAACTTAAAAATAGTATATTTATTACAGAAAGCGTTGTTGTACACTTGAAACCATTGTCGGTTGACATAAAATCCAACATGGCGGGCTAAAATCTACAGAGATCAGCTCGCAATCAATCGATATGGGTTAAACTACCTCGACGACGCCGATGGCTTGATCGCAAATTTTCTACCGCTGAACTCTTATTTTCAACTGATGACAGTTTTTTTTTTATAAAGCAGCTAAAGTTGTGTTTAACAAAATATATTAGAATAAATATTAGAGAATAATGTATGAAATTAACAAGAATCATTTAAGAGGGCATTCAGAGCGTTAAAAGCTGAATCTCTACGTCCCTGACGATTACAATGAGATCTCGCTCCCATGTTTTGTTTTATGTGCAAACGTTATAAAGCATTCACCAATTAACCGAGCGATGCTCTTAATGAATCGGCTGTCTGATGAGATTGCAATTTTCAATGTCACATATGAACTTTTCTGTAAGCGAATTGAGTATTTGGTGTAGAAAAATATTGAAGATCTGCATTAATATGAAAGTAAGTTGTATTGTATTTTTAGTTTATATTTTTTTTTTTTTGTATTTTCTTGTAAGTGTAATAGACGCAAAGGCTTTTTGAAGCTGTTAAGTCTATTTTACTGATATTTAACTGAATAAATAAATAAATAAAAAAATATTCAAATATTATATGGAAGATCGAATCTCGTAAAAAACACTAACAAGCTTATATTATAAATAGATCAACTAGGTATGTATAAGGTTTATTCATTTATGGAATCTGAGGGCAGATCAATTAACAGTAGGTATTGTGATTCGGTCTAACAATGTGTGTAGGTGTAGAGATTGTGTAAGTGGAGTTGGTTATTTACGAGTTGAAAGCGAAGAGATAAGGGAGCAGTAACTTGGCACTAGTTCGGGCAGAGACTTCCGCATATGGAGTGGTGCCAATGTTTGTTTACTGCCAGTAATGATAGTTTAATAATACTGTTACATATTATATCCTTCGAGCACTGTTTACACACTCCAGACATTTGATTTACATTCTACAGAAATATTCATACAATTTATTCATTACTCAAAAACTATGTGTTTGTTTTCGTGGAATCATGAATCTAACTTTAATAATTAGGTTGCTAATTTATTCTTACCGTAGACGTGATGCGTACATAATTAGAATTTCTGCTAATTTTGAAGTTATACTGGTGTAACGAAGAAGGTTTATTATTGTTTAAACTGGCTTAGGGAAAACGTCTAGAACCCCCCCCCCCCTCCTTAACGTTTCCAACATTTCTATTCTTACAATAATTTAACAATAACTTATGGGGAAGCTTCAGACATTGAGGAAAAACTTAATGTAAACAACAGGTTTTGAACCTGCTTTCAATCATTTTTTTGTTTACTTTATTAAATCAATAGATACGCCGTTTCTAAAGCGAAAAGGCGCTTGTGTGAAACGGGGATAAATTAAAAGTTATAAATCGAAACTAAACTTTGCGTCAATATTTATCTGTGTTAAGAGGTAGTTTTGGTTTGGTTTATTCAGAAAAATGTGACAATTAGTTGAGTGATACGCCACCTGTTGACGAGATAACAATAAACAGTGAGTCAATCTCAGTAAGCCGAAAGGCAGAAACCGGCATGTGACAGAAGATGGAGGGGTTTTAGCCTGGTTAAAGTCTTGAGTGACTGGGTGTCCATGATGATTTCATCTTCAAGTGAAAAAAAGTGAGTGAGTTAATGCTTAGTAACACCTGCCACGAAAAACAGTTACCGTAACAATTATTGATGGTCACGATGTCTTCCGGGTGGACAAATTGAAGAACCTGCGAGCAACAATTTCCGATACGTAGGTAAGGGTTTTGCAAGTGCCGTCAACATGATCAAAGAAAGAAGAGAAAGCGTTTAGTATACAGACGAATATTTTACTGTATGATAAGTATGTGTGGCCTTTTCTTCTGTACGGTTGTAAGTTCTGGCACTTGACCCAAAGCCTAGGCACAAAAAGATTCCATATTTGAAGAAGAGAAGGTCATAGTCTGGTTATGTGTTAAGGTTTCCGAATGATAATTACCCGAGGGCTGTTTTCGAGGAAGACCCCCTCATACTGTGTTCCGCTCATTAGAAGCAGAGTTGAGGAATTCGGATAATTGGGCAATGGGTATGGTCTGGGAAGAAATCATTGACGCTACGCAGTGGTGTGGAGAGCTCTTGTTTTCTCCCTATATTATGGCGTTACTCATAGTATATGGAATATACCTAAATGAATCTTGTTGCGGTCGGATTTCAAAAAAAAAAAAAAGATTTCGCTGAAATTAATTTTCTCGACGTTTTCGAGGGTGTAGATTCCAAAAATGCAAAAAAAAAATAATTTCCGCGTACCCGTACCCGTATGCGTACGCCAAAAATGTGTGCGCACCTATAACTCGTAGTAATTCTTATCCGATTTGATTGAAATTTGGTTGAACGGTTAGCCCCTCGATGTAGATGAGTCAGTAAAATGTTGAGATTTGTACCTTCAGGGGAACCCTCTTAAAGTATCCAAAGAAAATTTCACTTGTTCTAGAAAAAGGGCTAAAAAAGAAAAAAAAAATTCTTCGATTTTCATAAAATTTGGTATACGGGTTGTTCTTATGCTTCTACACAAGCACGTAAAATTTGAGGTCCGTAACTTCAGTGGGTCCCCCTTAAAGTACCGATTAATATTGAATATGTAGTTCTAAAGCAGATAATAAAAAGCTCCAATAGTCGATATCATTTTAAAGTTTCTATAATAATTCCAAGGATAAATTCATTTTAATCGTAAAATTATGAATTGTTATGCAAAGATATGCTTTACACGAAAAGGCTGTTATAATATACTATGAGTTCTGGGCTACCCTAGGTTAGAAGCTTTTTTTTTTATTTTCATTAAATTTCATAAATTTGGGAAATTTTTGTCCTCAAGCACCGGTATGAGGATCGGGGTAGCTACCTTTTTATGATGTAACGTATCTCTCTAGTTATATTAGATAATGAAAATATGGTGACACACGTAGGTATTCATGCTGGAAAAAGAAACCTGATATTTTTTTCTAGACAATCATCAAAGACTCATTTAAGGGTTTTTTCTGATTTTTTCCCATACATAGGGCTTAAGTATTAATCGATTTTTCATTTGATTGATGGGTGTCAAATAAGGCACTTATCCCAAACAAATTTTACTCGCTGGACAAAATAAATGATCTAAGATAGGTTTCTTTAGAAAATACATTATACAACCTTTATCAAAGAAAACTTTGTTAAATTTTTTTAGATCTAATTGGATGGTTGCATTTATCGAAAGAGTTTATTTATTTATTAATATTCTACGGGTTCACTCGCCATTTACAAAAAAACATAATATAAAAGACAATGAAATAATGATAAACAGGCACAGGTAAGCTTAACATTCCTCTAGAATTGATTTTTTCGAGTCTTGAACTAAATAATAAAAAAGCAAAACTGTACTTGTACCTTAATATAAAAAAAAAACAATAATCACAGACAAAGAAATAAATTAATATGTCAAAAACAAAACAAAACTGTTAATATCATTAAAAAACAAACAAACGAATCTTAGAATATTATGAAAATGTACCACAATAAATATAATATGATACAGATTATAAAAAATATCACATCTCAGTTTTGCTCTGAAAAAAAAAAACAGATCCTAAGCTTGAAAGGCGTAGAAGAACCTTATGGTAAAACTGTAAAAAATCACACAATTTCATCACATAAATTAGCTGAAAGCAATAACAAACTTGTGAACGATTTCGACCTTACAATGTAGTTTCTATCTATTTTTCACATAAATAAAGTTTCTCTCATATTTTCTCTATTCAAAATAATTTCTGTAATATTTTTTTTTAAATGAAGCTGTGCTCACTCAAAGTGAACACAAATACACTCTTTGACTATTTCACAGTAAGCTGCTTAATGCTTGTGTCGTGAAGAGGAAGATGGTCTGCACCTGGGATCGAACCCACGACTTCCGATAGGAAACAGTACGAAAGCCGGCGTTGTAACCGCTAGTCTACCAACCATTTCATAAATATAAGCCATTTTCCAGGTTCTTAAATATGTCAGGTTGTTTCCTCTTTATATGAGGCAAAACATACACAATGAGAATAAAAATATTTTCAGTGCTTAGGTGTCTTAAATCTATTTAAAACTTTAAGATGCGAGATGACAATAATTATTTATTTTTTCGACCGTAATTAGATAGGTACTTGGTGGAGTATATTTCCAAACTTAAAAATTTAAAAAAAAAACTGTTTTTATTTGTTATTTCCAAAATTAAAAAAAAATCTGTATTAAGTACCTACTTAATACAGATTTTTTTCCCACAATTTTTTTACTACCTACTGCTTACCGGTTTTCGTAGATAGAAAAACCGGTTAATTATTTAGTCGAAAATTGCGGATAAAACTGAATATTGTGTAAAACATAACCGATGTTCGAGATTTCCTGAAAAAACAAATATAGGTATAATAACTCTCTGTGGCTAGCCTGAACTTTAATTTAACCATGCCTTGAGTATTATTGATGTGTTTTGAGAATTGATAATTCCGAAGAATTGGTCTGATAATAATATCAAATGAGAGGGCTGTTATAGTAGGCGAGTGAATGTAAGTATTTCTCGTACTTACTAGTGGTCGACCAGTGCTCGAAATTCGACCACATCTAATTTAGATTATAAGTTTGAACATTATTGAGGTTCTTTCCAATGTCAAAGACTGGACGAGCGCTATTTCACAATTTTCTTTCCAAAACAATTACATGGCTACGTCAAATTTGAAATGTTGGTGTGTAGAAAGTTTTTCCTATTATTATCAAAGTCAAACAATCTTAATCTATTCTCTTAATTTATACCACATATAAACAAAAGAATATATTGCGTCTGTTTCAATGTCAAATACATCGGAGTGTGTGTATCAAATACATACATAACATTACAGTAGTGTTTGTCACAACGTTCTTATTATATTATCTAGATTCTTATGACCATTTTTCAGGACTAGATCTTAAAGAATATGTAACAACTAATGACTTTAGGGTCTTAAGTTGTTAGCATTGTTAGAGAATTGTTAGCAATTCATTACTGATGTTCAATTTTTAAATGGTGTCGAAAAATCTCATGTATGCAACAAGTAGATATTTAATAATTAATGAAATATAGAGATACATGTGGGAAATTATTGAGAACAAGAGAGCAACCAAATTTAAAGACTGCGACTGTTTTCATGTATTTGTCGCCAGGATTTTTCGACATGTTGAACATGTCGAGAATTCTCATGATTAGGAGTTTCTGAGACTTAAACATTACCACCTAATGGCGAACGTTGTTAACGTAAAGTGATCACACTAAGCCAGCCTTCGAAATAACAGTAGAAGACGGTCGTAAGCCCGTAGTGGTTTGTTCCATTTAAAAATCGAACATCAGTACCTAATGAATTGCATTGCATTCGCTGATCATACAGTCTTGCTATTCAAATCAAATAACCGGGATGAAACCTATGACAGCTGAAAAGGGAATGAATAGGGTGTATAAATGGCTGCAGTCAAACTTGTTGACTCTTAACACAGATAAAATCAAATACATGACTTTCTCTATTGAGAACAGAGGTCAACCACTCTCTTTTTTTTTTTTTTTTTACAAAAATGAATCTGTGCTCACTCAAAGTGAACACAAATACACTCCTTGACTCTTTCACAGTAAGCTACTTAAAGCTTGTGTCGTGAAAGAGGAAGATGGTCGGCACCTGATGGGATCGAACCACGACGTCCGCAGTACGAAAGCCGGCGTTGTAACCGCTGGGTCACCAACCACTTCAATAATTCAATAACAATACTTTAATTTTTCATGATTACAAAACACACACATCTTCATATCATCGCACATGCCCGAAACTCATAAGAACACAAAAATATAAATACCTGAGGGTTATTATCGACAACAATCTAAGGTGGACAGAACACATTGATAATATTACTAAAAAACTAGACAGCTTACATACATATTTCGCCAAATTAGGGATATATTTGATGTAAGGATTTTAAAAACTATGCACTGGGTCAACCCATGCTCTCATATGGCATAACGGGATGGGGTGGTATGGCTATAACAAATCTTTATCCTGCAATCGTCGCACAAAAATCCCTGATTAGAGTTATATGCCGCAAATCCTATAGATTCTCATCTAATGAGTTATTTGCGGAATTTCCAGTATTGGATGTGTGAAAACTATACATAAGGATGATTATCTAATACATTCACTCTAATCCAACCCCTTTTATTCCACAATACGTTCCGACAAAGAATACAAGAAACAATAAACTTCTACATTATTCTACAACCAACAGCCACTCACACAACATTTGCTCAAAGATTCCTCACCTTTCTAGGGCCACGAATATACAACAAAATTATGCCATAAATGTTATATCGCCAAACAGGTCCAACTCAATCAAAATAGTCACAAAGTGGCTCTTAGAAAGGGGCAGGTTGGAATCTGAGAGAGAATTGACCCACATTCTCAAGTGACATAGAATCATAATACTAATCACAGACACAGGCTAACCAAATACCTACATACGTAACACGACTTGACTTGACGATACTGACAACGGTCTATTATTTTGCGTTTTTCTCTGTTTTGCTTTTTTGTTTTATTTTTTGCTTTTTTATGTTTCTTAATCCTTATGTTTTATTTTTTTTTTAAATAAACTTTATGTTTATTTTTTTTTAATTGCTGTACTCCTCATCGAGATTTAGAACATTATTTTACAATTTTTATTAGTATTGTCTCGGAACAGGCTTAGGTCTAGTGAGGCAATATATTCCATTACATATATTAAAATAATATTGTATTATGTACTTTTCTTTTGAAAAATAAAGAATTATTGTTAGAGTCATTAGTTGTTACATATTCTTTAAGTGTATGTAATGTTTTTTTTATTGATTGAATTTGTATTCTTTATACTTAATTTAATAGCATTCACCACTCTTTCTCTATATAAACTAAAAGTGTGCGAAATCTCATACTTCTCAGTCTGCGCAATTTTCGTAAAAATGGTCATTAAGTTATTCTTTCAAGTGTATAATAATATAGATACTTAAGCTTATTATTACTTTGAAGAAATCCTTCTGGGACGCGACGTCGATTTGTTATAGAGTGACACAGACGTATGGCTTTCAGATCGGAGTCAATAAATCGTTTTCTCTCGGCGCAGAGATCGATTGCCCGCCCATTGTTCATCCTCTTGTAATTTCACTAAGAAATATCATTGAAATGGAATTAAAAAGATTTTTATAATTCATTTTACTGAAAGGTTATCGATAATGATCCAAAATTAATAGCGTTAACCTGAATAGGAGGATAAAGATAGAAAGATAGATAGAAAGAAAAACAAATTTTCTATAAAAATATTCGATTCCCGATCGGGTGTTTTGATTTTTGTTGAAATTTCTTGCCGGGGTTGGCCTGTCTCAAATTTTAGTCTGTCGGGAGCTGGTAGACTGGAATAAATTGTAAATTTATTTATTTATTTGTTATATCGTTCTGTACTAGAAACTATGCTAGGTATAACAACTATTAATAGTTTAAACGCTTGGTAACTACCTACTCACCCTTTACAAAGTAATAATGAAATAAAATTTTAAAATGCCTTTTCTTCTTTAAACATGTCCGCTCCCTAGTTGGAGCATATGAACTCCACAGGTCCTCGGCATGGCATCCCAGCACCCTGAAGATCAGCGTACCTTCTTCTGACTGCTTGTTTAATGTGTAACGGAAATACACACGTTCATAAAATCTTTCTAGCACATAATACAAATATCATTTTAGCACATTAAGTACACTATAAATGATTCCAAAAATATACCATATTCTTCCTTTTTTGATAGGATTTTTTAAAGTTGTTATGTTATGAACGAGCGAGGGTTGTATGAATGAGTAAAAATATACCTACCATTCAATGATGATATTTTATTATTGCCTCGTCTAAAAACACCATCATTCCCTTTCACGACACAAGCTTTAAGTAGCTTAATCTGAAAGAGTATAAGAGTGTATTAGTGCTCACTTTGAGTGAGCACAGATTCATTTTTTATCTATTACGATTGTAAAAATAAACACATTTTCAAGGCAAAGCCTGTTTGAGGACTTGTCCAATCGTACATACATAGTCACATGTATCAATCCTTTAAAAAAACAATCTTAAATTTCTTGAAATCTGATAAAAAATACATTTAAAGCACTCTGATATTGTCTCGATGTCAATTAATAAATATGAACATTTCAATTAAAATTTCATCTTCATATAAGTGAGCTTTGAATTTTCTGATAACAAATTCCCAAATGACTATTGAGGGGTCAAATATTTCTGTACTACAGAAATATTTGACCCATTTTAATGGGTGTTTTCAAAGAAAATTCTAAAGAATTCATTATAGAAGTTATTATTTGAAATAATTTATGTAATCAAATAGAGGCTCTTTCAATGGCGACCTGACATTATAATTAATATTCGAACAGATTGGAATAAAATAAAAGGAATTAATTATTTTGCTTCTGTCGATGTGAATATGAATCGGATTCACTTGTTAAACAAATGAACTGTGGAAATACAAAACATAATTAAAATGGGGGTGTTTTTAATTAAAACGTTGATTGACCGTCTTATTTGTCCAATATCATTAGAGCACAACCCTTTTTAAAGGATAGGTACTTAGTTTAATATTGTTCTCGGTATAATTAACACGTCACCTCTGACGTACAGAGATAAAAAAAGAACAATATAATTGGTTAGAAAAGTAAGTACATTCACAAAAAAAAAAGAAAATATAATAAGAAGACGAACCAATCCATAGTATGAAATTGCCACAAAAACTATCAAAAAATATTTTTCGAATACTTTCTGTTTCTATAATATTGCGATTGAATGTTGTGAAAGAAAACATGAAAGGTGTGCAGCATATTCTAAATTCTATCAAGATATTTAAAGAAATGCATCTCAAGTAGGGTTCTACTGCCCTGTGGGTGACTGAGTGTTCAAGAAACCGGACGCTTTTAATTCCAAGCTAATCTTATCTTATAATAGGTATAAATAAAGGCACTAGCGAACACTTAAAACTCGAGATCGGCCGAACAGATTCTTTCGATGTTAGATTTATTGGATTCTTCTCCGCTCCGGGTAACAGAATAACTAATAAAAAGTCGAAAATGCATAAGAAATAATATAAAATGTGATAGTTAGTATGGAACGGATTTCTTGCGTTGCCAACGCCATCTATGAAAATTCCATAACAACACAATTTTTATTTACCTGACAACCATAGAGTTTCAAAACACAGGCACGCAGTTATTGATAGAATTTCTTTCAAGCTTTCAGAAATATTTTTTTAACATTCAAACAAAATTATTTTAAACGTACCTACTTGTATTTTTGTATAAATTACAAATTTAAAATCAATATTCACAGTAAGGACTACAGGACAACGTCTGTCAGGAATGCTAGTATAGGTATTAAAAAAGCTGTGACTGTGAGTCGCAATACGGTACCTGCTCGACTGTGATGTAGCTTAAATACATAAAAGGTGTCGTTTCGCCAAATTTTCTGCTTGAAATTCACGTTTTTGCTATTCTTTGTCGCAAAGAGAGCGCGGCGTAACAAGATATGTTTGCAGTTGGTGCACGACATCTGCGGTTCCCTTTCTGCCTGGCTTCTTATTTACCAGGAAATGCATTTAGTTTTGCTCAATTAGTAGCGGTGACCACTTGTCGTACTAAGCTGACTTGAATGCTAATTATACCAGAACGAGAGCATTATTTCCGCTTTTCCTAATCTGGTTCAAGCCTTAAGCGAACATTTTGTTGGTTTAATAGAATGGAATTACCTACTTTAATCTACATAAGTTTTTCTTATTTTTTGGATAGGTATGTAACAAAATGTTGTAATATTTCTAAGTAGGTTCTATAATACTACCTGAAATTAACTACATAATGATAATATACAATTGAATGTATAGTGGAAATAAAATACGCACTATACGCCAAAATGAAAAAAATGAGTTGAATATGAGGAAATGTTCTATAAACCATTGTCAATAGCCTTAATATTGCACTAAGCCCATATCGATGATCTAAAGGCGTAAAAAAAACAGATCCAAAAATCATCATAGTACCTACTATGTCGGTATGGGGGAAAAATCAGTTTTATTAGATTATCTCAAAATGAAGTTTTTGGTGTTTAGTGCGTATTTTATTTCCACTATACAAATTATATACAATATAGGTATACCTACACAAAAGAAAAATTCAGAAGAAAATTATTGCCAAAATATTATTTCATAAAATAAAAAGCTAATCGATAAGTTCTATATTCTCTTTTTATCTTCAATTATTATGACAAAGAGGATAGCAGGATAGCAAGTAACAAACGTGAATAAGCTATTTGTATTTTCTAGAGGCTTTTTGAAAAAAGTATCTTAATCAAATTACCCTAGAAAAAGACTATTTGAAAATGAGCATACCTTTTATCAAACACATACTAATAGCGATGCTAATAACGATGCTTCCTAAAAAGCCTTCCTTTTCATAGATAAAATTTAAGGGAAGAAGCCGCTTCTAGTACGTATGTTTATTTCAGGAGAGAATGACCAAAAAGTGTACGAATTTGAAATTTTTGAGCAAATAAAGTGGTTCACACTCGCACATACCTATCATTGAAATTAGACTGACAAGTGATGTTTTTATTGAACGAAAAAGCAAAAACAAGCCTTTGATTTCGCAAAAAAACTTACAAAGTCGTTTATTTTTTTGTCATTTTCTCCAGACAAAGAGCATAGTTCATACAGTTCAATGTCGTTAAGCTTTAAAAAAGTCTTTAAATGCATAAATTGTAGGTACCTATACTATATGAACCAATAATAAAAGGAATCACTATTTCTTTAGTACTGACTACCTATAAACCTCGGCATTGATTCCATATCCTGGTTTTTTTTATTAGGAAGGGAAGAGGATACTTCTTACAGGATGCTCGTTTAACATGAGATCTAGATTTGCACTTTTTTAAAGCTCGCCTAAAATGAACACAAAAACAGTTTTGACATATTCCAAACTAAACCTTAATTTGTGTAGTAAAACAGGAGGATGTTCACTGTTGAACCCAAAAAAGTCCGCTAAGCTACCAACCACTTTAATACACAACCAGTTAACGTGCAGAGTCGATTCATGGTGTCCAAAAATGCTGCATACTGGGAAGGCACGTAAATATATTATTATGATAGTAAAGGAAGTTAATTTGAAACTACGAACAACTTCATTATGTACAATTATTATCTATAATAAAGATATGTGTGTTGTTACAACCAATATGCCCGATGCCGTCAAAGTTTTCATGGGAAAGCTGACAATAAAGGCACAATGCAAGGACAGACACTAATTAATTGTCAGGAGAAATTATAACTTACAAAGGTTTCGTCTGTGCTTTGTACAGAAGAATGGTTTCTGGTTAAGCTGCCAGTTAACGTTTCAAACACTCAGAAATCAAGTCAAAGGAACAGAGAGACAATAATATTGTTTTACCCATTTCTTCGTCTATGTAATACGATATTGTAATATTTAATGACAACCTTTGTGCAACATATTCATACCACATTAAAATGTTACATATAATATTTAATACCAGGTAAATTATTTTGACAACATCATTGACTCGTTGTATTGTCAAATAAAACTCGTATGCCACACACTGACTTTGTGTAAAAGAAAGAATTGCATTTCTACATGAATTGATTTTTACTGCCTTGTAGGATACCACGACATATGTTTATCAACATCAATATTTTTTTTTTATAAGGCCCAACTTTACATCAATTTTAACAAAATGATGCACGCGTTTGATTTTCGAATCACGTAGGTACACAATTAAGCTTTTCATTAAGTTTATGCAATGTTACACATTCGCAGCGCAAATGAGTACCGGGCTTTATTAGAGACATAAATAGAACACTGAAAAAACGCAAACGAAAAAATCATCAAACATAAAAAATATAGAATCTCAAACAAGTATCTCTTGCATGGCTATTGTGCATAGTTAGATGGGTAAAGAATGTAAACATCCAAAGATTTAGGCACTAAAAGATTCTATTTTCTCCTTTTTTGGATTTACGAAAAATAAAAATAAATGACGATGCGTCATTCAAATTATCCGAAAAAATGTGGTTATGAAGAGAAGAATACCATTTAAATAATTAAGGATTTTGATTCTGCCCGTTATCGATCATGTACCAAATAAATAAATAATAAATGTGGGGTGTGTAAATAATATGTATCAGTTTCATCGATTCATATTTATAGGTAGGTATATGGTATATTGATATAATGTAATTGGTATTTTTATGTAGGTACCAATATGTTATCAAAATACGAAAATAATTGACAAAAAAAAATAGATTGTTTTGTTTTTAAAATATGTTTTTCGAATCAAGCCTGTATGTGTTTCATGTTTCGATTTCATTTCTAAATGTTTTTTTTTTTATGTAATATATATTTATTTGATGCTGCCAATTCAGATATTACCAAGTTTGGAAACCTGCCAATTGTTTGGCGAGTGCCCCGATTATCTGTAAAAAAAAATATCCAGTTTTTACAAACCAGCATAGCTGTGAAATAAAATGTTAAGCCTTCACTTCGAGAACAGATTTCGATTGTTTAAACTTATCCAATTCTGATTTATGTATTGATTATTTTTCGAGTTTAAGTTTTTTTCCTTTCGTATCAGTAGCCCTAGTATAAGTTTTCGATGATCGAATTTCGAAACGATCATCGAAAGAGTTTCGAAAATTTTTCATACTAAAATGATCGCATGATTCGATCGTTTGATTTAAGAACACTATTTGCACGCTTTTAAGCGCTTATTTCCGTGCAATAAGCTTTCGATAAAACTCATACTAGCCCCACAGGGCAACTAATTAAACAAAAGTTTTCATTACTTACCTTATTTTGCTCTATATTAGGTAATTAAAAAACAACGTTTAAGCGATTGACTATATTGGTATTTTTTTTAGGAACATTTAATATATTTATTTTCTTTGTCGTGTTCTAGACAACCCTTCGCTTTTGAAAGGAATATGCACCAGAGTAAAGCGAACCATCAAATACGAACCACCGTTAACTCTAACAAAGATTTTCATACTGAGCTTTAGATATAGGATGAAGCTTTTGAAGAAGTCAAGACATGAATAAGACTATAGAGCGCTATGGATTTGTGAAGACCTGAATAAAAAAAAAGTTTAATACCAAAAACCTCTCAAAACGCAGATAATTGGATCGTCAGATTATGACGGCGATATTGTTAATAGAAAAATAGAAAAAGCGTCAGATATAATTTTCGTTTCTTTTGCCATCCTTTCTTTATTAGTTGTCAAACATTTTACATGGTCTCAGGGGCTAAGAAACCATTCATTCACTTCATGTCATTCAAATATATAAAAGAAAGTCGGGTTAGTTAGAACACTTATAAATGGAGATCGGCTGAACAGATTTTTATCATTCTTCTCCGCTCCGGATAACACTTATAACTCGAATTTCGATACAACAACGCCATCTGTGATAGAAATACATTGTGTTTACTTGACAACCATTGACATTAAAAATATTGTCACGCATTATATGGAATTTTTTTCAAGATTTTTTCTTATTTGTTAACATTGAAGCACAATTAAAAAAATAAAACTAAAAAAATAAAAAAAAGGGAATAAATCTAATTTTGATATCAAAATGTCGTTTGCCACAAACTGTCAGTTGTTGGATAGTTGGTGCGATTGACAGTATTTTTACAGATGCATCGGTCGGAATGACATTGGTTAAATGTCATTTTTATCATTCTATAAATTCGAATATTACCTAAACTTTGGTTGTCTCCCTATGCTCTTATATGTGTCTGAAAGTAGAAAAATCGAAATGTTACATAATGATGTGTAGGTACTAACATAATATACAACCTACATTAATACCGTCATTGCAGATATATCTATGTATATACATGTACAATTATTGTGCATTGTACAAATCCTAAATTTGCCTCATAGTATGTACAATCAACAACTTCTACATTATACTAGTTTCCCTAGAGACGTTTTCCTGTCAATACTTTAAATGTTGAATTTCAATTACATAAATTCTAAAATAATTAATTTACTATATTCATCCAATATTTTCCGACCAATGCATCTATATTCAACGATGTTTGCAGGGCACATTCTTTATTTTTTTTTTATTTATTTATTTATTTATCAACGGCAAATTGCCTTTTAAAGAAAAAAAAGATAACATAGAGAGCAGTAAAAATACAAATAAAAATACATTCTGTCAAACGCCAGCACAAATTAAAAAATGGAAAAGTTTTTTTTATCCATCATGCCGTTTCCCAAAGGGGGTAGGCAGAGGTTACAGACTTCAAGGGGAGTAGGAGTCCGGCACTACCTTTTAGGTGTCCATGACGGGTTTCTCCTCACAAAAATAAATCCTTTCTGATTGTATCATTCCTCACCTTATCAATTAGTCTTTCTCCACGTATCCTGCGATTTTACTTCTACAGCATTTATAACAACTTCCAGATTTTTCGTCCACGTCCATTGTCCAATTGTCCAAGTTTCATCCCCATATAATATTATCATGGATGGTATCAGGATAGAATAGATAAGTTTATACCGTAATTGATGCGATGACCAATGGATATAGGGCTACATTTTTATATATAGAGATTAAAACGTGAAATGTTATGAGAAATAAAGTATATTAGGGTAGGAACCTACCCTATGTGAGTATTCAAGCCGCGCATAATAAAATAATTTCATATTCATTCGTATTCTTCTTATGAGATACAATATTTTTGTGTTGATAAATCTCTCTGTATTTCCGATCTAGAAATTCTTTTATGATAAACTGTGGGATCATGCCGAGCTCTGCGACAACCACATCTTTGAGATATTTTGTTCGGCACGAAAAGATTTATTGAATGCGGATACACAAATTTCTCAATACCAGTAGCATTTTGGTTGAATCCAAACGATTTTTTTCAATTTGCAACTTTGAGTGACTTTCTCTAACGAGTCCCTCTTTCTTCATACGGCGCTAAAGCGTCATCTAAGCCTAAGATTATCAGCTTCGGTCCTAGGATTTTGTGACTCAAGAAGCTGTATAATATATTCATCTTCCTTTCAAAACCTAGGTCTTCCCAACCTTCTACTGCCCCTGTATGTCCACCCATAATCCTCGGTTCTCATAATTCCGGCATTGCAAATTATTGTTTAATCATCCACATAACCGAACGGGAGCTTGAGATGCGATAGGATCGGCGGCTAAGACTTTTTAACCAAATAACAATATTTTAAAGTATGCGTATCGTTACCTATATCTACATAGGTGTTGAACTTATTTTGTAGTGGTTGGTAGAACGATGTGCGTACGGCTATTGTACGCACATCGTTCTTAAGGTCGCGGGTTTCAATTCTGGCGCCGACCATTTCCACTTTCACATTGTTTAGATGTCGAATGTGTATTTGTGTTCACTCGAGTAAGCCTATATTCATTTCAAAAAATGTATGAATTCAGATTCTTATAAGATGCTGCATATTTTTTTTGTTTTAGTATCTTAAATGAAGAGGAGGAGAAATATTCTATTTAAATGAATGTATCATGATAATCTTTAAAGGTAAGCACAAAAAAAAATCCTTTTCAAAAATAGCACTTTGAAAACTATACAACTTTTGTTAAAGCTTGGAAACGGTCCAGAAAAAAAAAAGAAACTATTATATGTATGTATAGTAAAATAACAGTCACTGATAAATCGGATGTCCTTTATACTATGAAGATATTGGTAGAGAAACGTCAAAAAGCTTAAGATATAAGAGTCAGAGTGGATGTGGTGCGCGGCTACAAGTCAGGCGTGACATCCCCGAATGCGGAGCGGTGGTTGGCTCGTGGGGATGAAATGAATACGTGATAAGAAAACGTGTGTAAGAATATCGATTATGGCGCAATCAATAACAGCCCCTATTCCGTTATAACAGTGTGCTCTTGTTTCTTGGCATGGTCTTCCAAAGAATACACATTATTTTATTTTATTAAGATTGACATGCTTTTCAATATAATATGTAATTAAGAAAAAAATAATAGACTTGGGGTTAACTAAACTACTATCACCGTGGTTGGTACTGTGTTGCCCGTTTTACGGTAGGAAAATGAAATTTATTTTATTGATAATATCATTTATATATAATTATACGTGAAGCAAAAACATTGTGAACATTTTTACCAAATTTCCGCGGACAAAGAAGTATGAAATTTCGCACACTTAGCTTAATATTTATTTATTTATTTAACAATATATACGGCACAAAGTGCCTTTGACAACAATAGAATATAACAAAAAGCAGAAACAGGATATTAAACAATATAACACATAGAATACAAACACAGTTTAAGGCAGAAAGAATAAAATAATAGGCAAAGAGAGTACATAATAGCAAACATTAAGGAGTGAATAAAAAAAAATGAATATAAAGGAAAGTGTCCTGACTGACTGACATACTCACTCATCAACGCACAGCCCAAACGGCTAATCGTTGAGAAGTGAAATTTGGAAAGCAGGTAGGTTTCAAAACAAACCTCCACTAAGAAAGGATTTTTGAAAATTCCACCCCTAACGGGGTGAAAAATAGCGTTAAATGTTTTTAAAAGTATACAAATATCTCGGAAACTAGATATGTTAAGAACTTGAGATTTGGCATATGAATTCTCCTATAGAAATGAGTAGCAGGGTGTTTGGCTATTTTTCCAAATTTTCACTAAAAAGCGCACATAGAAAATAGTTTTTATAGGGAAGGAGTGGAGAATGTAAAGAATGTAATCAAAAAGTAAAGAATTGAGTATTTGTGAGACGCAGTGTTTTTTTTGAGCTCCGTAAATTAATAGTGATTTGAATGGTTTAGTATTGATTATAACAAACAACTGATACATCATTTTATTGGATTTTTTGTGATAAAGACGATGGTGAAAGAGTTATGTCAGAGTGGCACCCAGTAAAAAAGTTATTAGTGAAAAACAGTTTTTTTTAACTTTAATTCATGAACGCTGCCGATACTTGGCATCGCATTTGGATTGTGTTGATACCGGTGGAACCGCCGTATTTTTTTCTACAATAAAGTCCGCGATGCCCATATTGAAAACACAAAGGTGAGCGAGATACATCCATATATAACATTTTTCACTGACGAACTACCCACAATAATTTAGTGACGCGCAGTGGTGCCTGGGCGCACACTCGTATCGTAATTACAAATAGATTTTTAATAAAATTTAACGAGTGAAAACAACGAAACCCACTCAAGGCATAATCATGTTGGCGAGGACACCACCTCGCGGCCCTGCTGATGACGGTGACATGGGGAGGGGTGTTGACTCTGGTCCTGGGGGCTTGTTACATATGCCTATCAATACACCTCTCGATCTTATGACAAGGACTAGGTCCGATGTTGGGAACATCACGAGCATAATTTTTGCCGATAATAGTCGATTGAATTTGGACTTGAAGAGGCAGATTACTCAGACCACTAATAACATTCTGGCCAACATAGGAGAGCTGGCAATTACGCTCTCTACTTTACAGACGGAAAACGATATGTTAAAGGAACAACTCAAGCATCGCAACCATCATGGTACTGGAAGTAGGATTGATGAGAACCTAAAATACTCATCTGCTGTTAAATGTGACAAGCCGATGCACTCCCCTGGGGGGAAACAGGCTTCTTCTTCTTCATCATGTTTGATTGTCAAGCCGAAGAGTGGTACCAATATCGAGAGCACATGTACCCAAAAGCATGTAAAGAACAGTGTATCTCCCTCTGCTATTGGGATTGGTATTTCTCGCCTGATACCGCTTAAGTACGGAAAAGTCGCTATAAAGACCAACAGTGAAGATGACAATCGAATATTGCGTGAGGAATTGACATCTAAGCTGGGTGCAGACTACGAGATTCATCTCACTAAACCACGACAACCAAGACTTGTTGTGTCTGGATTAGAAAAAAATTATAGTCAGGAGGAGTTGATAAAGGATCTTATTTCGCAAAATCATTTCATTACAGAAAATGATGACATAAAGCTCGTCTATTGTAGACTTAATAAACGTCTCAATACTTATAGGGTTGTGATGGAAGTATCGCCACCCACATATCAAAAACTTGTTAATAGCTACATTAATGTGGACTGGGGAGAGCACTTCGTGAGGGAGGATTACGGTGTCCTTAGATGCTTCAAGTGTCAAGATTATAATCACAGAGTCAGCGAATGTGTAGCTGCCACGGCATGTGGAAAATGTGCAGAAAACCATGATACCAGAGAGTGTCAGTCCACAGTGCGCAAATGTATAAATTGCTCGATTAATAAAATTGAGAAGAGTGATCATGAAGCCTACAGTACAACTTGTCCGGTCTACATGAAGAAAATTAAACTTGCTAGAGAACGTACTGCATATTTTTTGTAGAAAACTATAACAGCAAGGATCTTGGATCCAAAGTAAATATTAAGAATACGGAAAATAAACTGAATATTTTGTATGCAAATCTACGTAGCATTAGGAACAAGCTGCATGAGATAGAAATTTTGGTGAAAGAGCACTCTGATGCTGAAATATTGGTGTTTACTGAGACCTGGCTTTTTGCTGATGAATGTCAATTCTTTAAGCTGAAGGGATATACGGGTATTTTCAACTGTAGAAGTGGCGACACGAGAGGTGGAGGTACCGCAATATACATCAGAGACACTCTATGTTTTAATGTTTTGTGTGAATTTGAAAAATATAATATAATTGTAATTGATATTATTATAAATGGCCACCACCAGAAAATTTGTGGCTTCTATAGGTCGCCTACCCTTAATCAAGTGAATGAATTTATTGAGGACTTTGATGAGCTATTGCAAAAATATAACAATATTATTTTTGTAGGAGATGCAAATATTGATTTGTTGGATGAAAAATCCGTAACGACGTGTACTTATAAGTTTGTAGTGGAATCTAATAACTACCAAATAATAAATAAAATAGACCATAGCCATGCTACGCGGGTAACAAATGAAACCAGTACCTTGATTGATCACGTCTTGGACAATTCTGCTAGAAATACTTTTTTGGTACAACTGAGTGATTGGCCGGGACTGGATCATAGACTAATAAAAATATATATTACCAATGTACCAAAACCCAAACAAAAACTTCAAAATATACAAAAGAAAATTATTAACCATGAGTTGTTTCGAAACCTTGTCGAAAATAGTATATCGGCGAAAAATATGCTGAATTTTGAAAATCTCATGGAAATAATAACAGACTCTAAATCAGGGGCTACTACTGTGAAACATTACCGTGCTAGAGTTGATAATATGTGGCTAACCCCTAGAATAATGGAAATGATTAACACAAGAAATAAATTATTTACATTGCAAAAAAATCCAAATGCATCTGAAAATACTAAAAAAGGATATAGATATTATAAAAACAAAGTAACCACCGAGATAAACAAAGCAAAAAAATCTTATATTCAATCAAAAGTCGAACGAACCAATGGAGATAGTAAAAAACTTTGGAAAATAATAAATGAATCCTTCGGTAAAATAGAATATGGCAAACCTGGTGGAATTCAGGAACTTCAGATATCTGGTGAAGCAGTTAGGGATGGTAATGCAATAGCAAATATCATAAACGAATATTTCTCTTCCATTGGGAAAAACCTCGCAATTAAAATCAAACAAGTTCAGAACAATACTAATAGGGTGAAAACTTATAGGACAGACTCTCCAATTAATAGTGTTTACTTGTCTCCAACAGATAAAACTGAAATTTTAAATATCATAAAAAATCTTAAAAGCAACGTGGCTTGTGGGTATGATGAAATTACAGCAAACGATGTTAAAGTCTTACAGGATATAATTGCGGAACCGTTATCAAAAATAATCAATGATTGTATAGAGGGGTGTGTATTCCCCGGCTGTCTGAAAATTGCTAATGTTGTACCAATTCATAAATCGGGAAGTAAAAAGGAAGTGGGTAATTATCGCCCAATCAGTCTCTTAAGCACATTTAGTAAAATATTTGAAAAAGCTTTACATTATAGATTTGTTGATTTCCTAGAAAAAAATTGTCCTATTGATCCCAACCAATATGGTTTTCAAAGGGGTAGTAATACTTCTTGTGCTTTAATGGATGCAATGAATTACATAAATGGAGAACTGGATAGTGGAAAATATGTTGTACCAGTTTTTATAGATCTTTCAAAGGCATTTGATACTGTTGATCATGATACTTTATTGTGTTCATTGGACAGACTTGGATTCAGAGGCAATGTTCTAAGACTTGTTGATAGCTATTTGGGAGGAAGGCATACAATGACGAAAAACCATGATAAATTGAGTGATCGTTTAGCTGTGGATGTTGGAGTTCCGCAGGGGTCGATCCTTGGCCCATTATTGTATCTGTTACACATTGATGATCTTCGGTTTTCTGGGATACAAGGAAAGCATTTCATATACGCAGATGATACTTTACTGGTTTATAGCGGTTATGATGGAAATAGCCTGCAAAATATAATTAATAATGATCTGAATCTAGTAAGTACCTGGTTAAATAACAAATTACTATCGGTCAACACCTGTAAAACAAATTACATGGTCTTGAAACAAAAAAATAAACCCTCCATAGATCTCGGTCTTTTTATGAATGGCGACGAAATTAAACAGACTTCTGGAGTGAAATATCTGGGTTTACATTTTGACGATAAATTGTTGTGGATGAATCATGTAGAAGTACTCTTAAAAAAACTTGGTCCTATCGTAGGAGTTATGAGAAGGGCGAATTTGTTCAATACTGAAACAAAAAATATGATTTATCACTCATTTGTGCTTTCACATATAACATACGGCATAATAATATGGTCTCAGTGTAGTTTGCGAGCCCGAGGGATGATCCAGAGGTTGATGAATAAGGCGTTGAAAATAATACACAATCTGGATCGATTCACTGCAACTGGTGAACTATATAAGGTAACACAAATGTATAACTTGGATGAACTCATTTTCATGGAGAAAACTAAAATGATACACAGGATAAAGAACAAAACAATTAAAACTAATATCCGTTTAACATATAATGAGGATGTGCATTCAAGATACACCAGGACAAGAACACACATTAGGAGCAAAGTGCCACGAACTGATAGGGAAAGGCAGGGTTTTTTGTATTCGGCGGTGGATTTGTACAACGGCATACCTGAGGAAATAAAAGACCTTAAATGTAGTAAAACATTTATAAAAAAATTAAAGGCGTTAATATTGGAGAGACGCGATATGCCTGTGGTGTCATAGCGGCTGGTCTCATTTACTGCGTGGTTTGTGAGTTGTGATGATATGATTTTGTGTATTGTATTAACTTTAAGAATCAATCAATTCCCTTATACCAGCAATTTCTTTGCTGCCTGGGAATGATCTAAATGTTTATTGTACGATATTATTCACCTTGTATACTTATATATGTATGTTATTTTATATTTAATAAATTTGAATTTGAAATTTGAATGTATTTGATACTCACACACACTCGATTATCTGACTAAGATCTTGTGTTTATCTGTGGTCAAATTGAGAATAGATTACTTAATATTTTTTGTATTAAATAATCAAAGAAAAATCTTTGAACATATCAACATTTCAAACTTGACGTTGGTACCCATGTCGTTATTTTTGATAGAAAATTGTGAAATAGCTCTCTCTCAGTCTTAAAAGGAATCTTATCAATGTTCAAACTTATAATCAAAATTAGTTATGGTCGAATTTCGAGCACTGGTCGACCACTAGGTCGTATAAATACAGATCGACTGTGCGACTTTTGATTTTCAATTTGAGGTGTAAATGATGGCTGTAGGGAAATAAAGTTGTTTTCTACACAAACATGTTCTTTTTCAGATGGACAAAGACTTCATCCATCGTCTTTGTCCATCTGAGGAAGGGAGTAGTCGCTCCCGAAAACATGTTTATAGTAATAAAATAATTCAAAGTAGCACAAATTGAAGACTCGTTATTTATTTTTACATCAGTCCCTGTTGATTCTACTGAGATTCGCATCAAAACTTTTTTTGTACTTTCGATCTTAATATAATATCGTTCTGCGTATCTTTGTATTAAGTTTGTTTCGTAAAAGAGCAAGACGGTCGGAAATGAAGATCGTAATCGAGATACCTATTCCGTACGGGAGTCAGCGGCTGAACCACTGAACAACTAACCGCTTCTCATTCGTGTCAGGTAGCTCAAGTGTTGACTTTCATCCCGGTCAGTTCCTGAACACTTTTGATCCTTGTCCACTCTAGGTAGATATCCCAAGTAGGATACCCTCATTTGAATTAATTTTCCACTTTGGTCCTTCAAACCTGATTAATTTTTGTAGAGATTTTTCAGCTAGGGCTCGTAATGTTTTCTGATTGGACGTCCTATGAAGACGTTTATCTTACCATAATAATTCGGTAAAACTTTAATTATTTAATGATATCCGTTCATGCAATAAGATATATACAATGACGTACCATGTTGCACATGCGACTTATTTCCCACTACACCGCCAATTCTTTGATTTTTTTTTAAATTTATGCAACTATAGAGGAATGATTATTGTTTTTATTACAAAATTATGGCCATGACCTGTCGAACATCATCCGTCATCCGTATCAACAATAATTATAACATAACACAAAAAGCTGCTAACCTAGGGTAGCCCAGAACTCATAGTATATTATAACAGCCTTTTCGTGTAAAACATATCTATCTTTGCAAAAAAATTCATAATTTTACAATTAAAATGAATTTATCCTTGGAATCATTATAGAAACTTTAAAATGATATCGACTATTGGAGCTTTTTATTATCTGCTTTAGAACTACATATTCAATATTAATCGGTACTTTAAGGGGGACCCACTGAAGTTACGGAACTCAAATTTTACGTGCTTGTGTAGGAGCATAAGACCAACCCGTATACCATTTTCTGAAAAACGAAGAGATTTTTTTTTCTTTTTTAGCCCTTTTTCTAGAACAAGTGAGATTTTCTTTGGATACTTTAAGAGGGTTCCCCTGAAGGTACAGATCTCAACATTTTACTGACTCATCTACATCGAGGGGCTAACCGTTCTACCAAATTTCAATCAAATCGGATAAGAATTACTATGAGTTATGGGTGCGCACACATTTTTGGCGTACGCGTACGGGGAATTTAAAAAAAAAAAAAATTGCATTTTTGGAATCTACACCCTCGAAAACGTCGAGAAAATTAATTTCAGCGAAATCTATTTTTTTTTTGAAATCCGATCACATGACTCGTATATTCCATATACTATGAGTAATAAATTTTTAGCTAATTCATTTCACTTTTAATGTCGTAAACTGTATTTAATTCATGTAATATGTCAAAAAACGTTCGTTGGGCGGGTCAGCTAGTGCTTAGATAATTGTCTTTTAAAACACAAACTGTTAACAAATAAATTTTAATGATAAAAAGGTGAAAAAAATATCCGAAAAATAAGTGATCACGTTTCGCTGGGCTTTTACAGATTGTAATAAGTAACATACACAATACAACATACAATATTATATTTATTTAATAAGTTATATCGTAATAAAATTACGTGTTCTGGTTTCGTCTGTAATAATAACTTTTACGTTGAAAACAAAATTTTAAAACAAAAACACGCAGTGAGGAGAGAGTAGCTACTTCGAAAAGCGCGTGTTTGTTCTGTTACGACGTATTATTATTGTGTAGAATAATTTATTGGGGAATCAACCAGGATTTCCCAACATGCGGACGAATCAGCTCGTTTAAATTATTAATATTATGAAAAGAAAAAAATAACAACTAATGACTCTAACAATTCATTGCTTATGTTCGATTTTTAAATGGAACAAACCACTACGGGCTTACGACCGTCTTCTACTGTAATTTCGAAGGCTGGCTTAGTGTGATCACTTTACATTAACAACGTTCGCCATTAGGTGGTAATGTTTAAATCTCCGAAACTCCTAATCATGAGAATTCTCAACATGTTCAACATGTCGAAAAATCTCATGTATGCAACAAATAGAAATGTTGTAATACCTAATATGAAAAATAGAGATAAAAGTAGGAAATTATTGAGAACAAGAGAGCAACCAAATTTAAAGACTGCGACTGCTGTCATTTATTTGGCGCCAGGATATGTATATATCCATTTTTGTTAATGTCTCATATTTTTTGCCTATTGGCTTTGTTGGTGCACAACGTTCTAATTATGTCTAGATTCTTGTGACCTTTTCAGGACTAGATCTTAAAGAAAAAATAACAACTAATGACTGTAATATTGTTAATGTTCGATTTTTAAATGGAACAAACCACTACGGGCTTACGACCGTCTTCTACTGTAATTTCGAAGGCTGGTTTAGTGTGATCACTTTACGTTAACAACGTTCGCCATTAGGTGGTAATATTATGAAAGTAATCAATTACGCTGAAAGGAATTTGTGTGCTCTATCATGGAATTTTTACACTTCTGTTAATCTATAATAAAGATTTTTGCAAGGATCTAGAAATACAGCCTTAAAACAATTTTTATGGGTTGGCTGGAAGAGATCCTTCGTAGTACGTCTGACTTTGGACCTTTGTGATGTGTGTTATTTCATATTTGTAGTCTTCTGGCAATAAAGTTTTCTATATTTATTAAGATCTCAGTAGGCTACAAAGATTATTGGTACCTACTAAAAAATTCAACCAAAAAGATTTGTAAGAATAAGAGAAAACTATCGCATAACGAACAACGTTTTTGATGGATCATTTAGCAAAAGCTTACCTATACCTAATGGAGTGAAAGACGTAATTGCAGGAATCATGAAGCTTACTTAAAGATAGTCTCCGGCCTATGGCATATAATTAGAAGAAGAAGCTTAAGAGTAAAAAGATTTATAAAGCAAATACCTACATATGTTTTCAATATTCTCCTTATATACTCGTAGATTTATGTGAAGTGTCTTAAGTATTTTTAAGAAACATGTCTCAAGTTTCCACTCTTTTAAATTAAAGAGGTCGGCGGCAAACGGAATTTAAAGATAATAAAAAATTCGAGGGACCTATAATGGAACCTTGAGGAACTCCATTTTTAATCATAGCTAATTCAGATTCCGCCTTTGACAAGCCACAGAAAATGCCATAAGTGTTTATCACCAAATATTTTAAGAATGCTATGATTAGGTAGATACAATACCATTCCGCGTAACATTTTTGAGACTTTTCGAGCTTTAAGTAAACATTTGCAGACACTAGTTATCATGGGGATGATTAGACCTGAACAATTAATATCAGGAAATAATAATTTTGTTGCATATTGAGTATCCAAAAAAATGGTTGGTAGTTAAGCAGTTTACTAGCAGATTTTCATCATGAAGGTTGTGGGCTTGATTCCCGATGGCGACCAACTTTCGCTTTAAGGACACAAACATTGCTTATTAAAATAAGTCAAAAGTTTATCGCTGTTCACTTTGAAAGAACCCAGGTTCTTTTAAAAATCGAAATAGTAGAATACTTTTAATCCAAAACGCTTTATAAATCTCGGTGATGGTCTAGCGATTGTTTGCTTGTTACAATATTGTAACGTCTAAAACGAGAACTTCTCCATACATTCGTTCGTAGTACTTTTGTTTTCAGCAGTGTAAAAAAATGTTTTACAATATATCATCTGGTCTTGCGCTGGTGGATGGGTTTTTTTATATAGAGGATGCTTGATGCGATAATCTTTTTATCATTTTCCACTTCAGTTGTATATTATTTTGTGCATTTCTTAAATACCGATGTAGCTGTTTTTACCTTCCATAAACCCTTTGCACCCGATGTCTCTACGTAAGCATATAGTAATAATAAGCTATGCATGCTACGTTTACGGACTTGTTCATTCAACATTTTGCTCTCGTTCGTTCTAAGAAACCACCATTTTTAAGTTTACTCTAACTGCGGTGTTTTGTTGTTTGTACTGAAAATGTTGTACTGCTGTATTTGATTTGTGTTTTCTCATTGTAATAGGATTGAATACGAATAACATAGTTAATTCGGCGGCCCTCGATTGTTCCAAAAGGACTGTTAATAGGTATTAAACGAACGACTGGGAATATTAAAAACTTTGTAACGCGTTTGACAGCTCCGTATGATGAGTCTGCCCCCATTAATATCTAAGTATACATACTATATGATAAAGTATACATACATACATACATATTACCTTTTCAACCCCACTTAGGGGCATAGCGAAGCAACAATAGCTCTCCACTGCGCTCTATGATAAGAATACACTCTCCACAATAAATAGACAACAAATTTTTACGTTTCTATTTATGAAATCTTTATTCAAAATGCATTAATTAATTCAGGCATGCATCTTTCGTTCATGGAACACTCACAAATGGATAGAAAAGCAAAAAGATATGGGTCTATTTTAAAATTCAGATAGGTATGGTTATCAAAATAAATTATTATTTACTTTCTCAATTAATGTGAATAAAATTGCATCCACATCAAGAGTGTGGCGAGCGGAAACCTTTTAAATAAATAAATAATTCCTCTGAAACGTTTTAATAATTTAATTAATTTCGCATGTTATTTTTGTTTGTGTTTTGAATATTTTTGTTATAAGATTTTATTTGGAACATTCGCTTGCCATTTTGAGCAGATTTACATAAGTATAAAACCGATACATTCTTGAAATTTAATGAGTAAATTAATGGCAGTATTATTATCACTTTAAATTTCCTATATTTTGGTCTAACCACATTGATTTGATCGCAATATATTAGGAAAACATAATATGTAGGTACACCTCCAGTATATTTTTTTTGTATAAACATTATCTATGATCACAAATACATTCTTTGACTCTTTCACAGCAAACTACCAAAAGCTTCTGTCGTGTCTTTTCTGTTTTTCGTCGGTTCATTCTGGATGCCTCGCACTCTGGTAACTGTCTAGTCGAACTCGCCTTAGGACCTCGGTATTTATTTTGTTATCATGTCTAAAATATAACTAACGTGAAACTATCAGGATCCCACAGGCAATTTTACTATGTTCCGTTCCTTTGAAGTAGAACTGCGAATCTTCGATTTGATGTGGGTGGATTTCGTTAACGAAGACCTCTTGTTATATCCTTATGCACCTAACTGGGGTCAGATTGATTTGGGTTTTTATATATGTAAGATATATTTTACTTGGTTTGATAAAATAATCAGACAATCAAATAAACATCAAATAAAATATTAATTTTAAAAAATCATCCTGTATAAACAAAGCACTTTTATATATAATTATGATGTATATTACATCACATAATGAATAAAACACACATAAAACTTATTTTGCGCACATGAATATAATAATTATTCATTCCCATTGTATATTATTATCATTGTAGGTATTTATACATACCTTTGTACAGAGCTGAATGTTATTATTATTGTTATTTAGTTAACACTGTGTGTAGTATGTATGCATATGTATATTCGATAGGCTGATGTTCAGGTTGTTCATTTCGTGTTGAAAATATGTTCCCTAGCCTGGAGAATCAAGGGAGTTAATTCGCCCAACATAGCCATAATCGATCATAATAATATCGATCAGTCCTACGTAAGTTATGGTATCCCACAGAATTGCGTTTTTCATGTTTTAACGGAAACATGCTTCATTTTATGTATTTTATCACTTCCCAAAACAGAAAGTTGATATCGATACTAGAAATATGTTTTTTGATACACGTCAATTATGGTATCATCACTTTTGACAAAATTGTCCCACGTATAGCATTGTATTGTCTCTGGACACAATACACGCCGTCCAGCTACTTGCGCACGCCTATTGTAAGTTCTGTTTACAATATTTTACGACGTTCGACTTTACAAAAGATGGATCACCTATTATTTTGATTTTGTTTTTTAAGAAATTAGTTGCTGTGTGTACGCGCACATTTTCAATAAGACTTTTGTTCACTTTAAGCGTATTTTTTATGAGTTGGCCAATAAAATTAATAAAAATAGCAAATTTGAAATAAAGTTTATGCCGCCGTTTGGAATATAATATTATCTAACTCACAGAAAATATGTTTGTTCGCAACTTGGGTTATCTGTTCATTATTCATGTGTTACACTGATCTATTTCCCAATTAATACGAATTATTAAATATATTGGTTGAGTAATTTCAATTATGCAACGACGTAAATAATTGTAAGAAGAACTTAAAATATTTTACATGGCTTAGGCATTAAAACAAAATATGGTAAGTGTAATTTAAAATAATTTACGTCGGAAAGCGGAATTGAAAACGATATGGTATGATATCTTACCATAATTTACATCGGAGTATTAGGACATTTTTTGTTGTATGTCATTCTTACCACATTATACGCGATTAGGTATTTTAAACATAAGATATTTTACACTTCAAAACTTTTAAGTAGTCGCATAAATTAAGGTTTTTTATACTCTCTTAGAATCTCCTTTGCCTTTTGTAACCGAATCAAGTGAAATAAATGTTCTGATGGACGATCCTTGAGAACAAGGAAGACAAAAGCTCAAAGAAGAGTAGGTACATGCAACATCCATAAGTTTGTTTATTTTTATATATTTTCCTAGATATTTTTTTTGTATCGTAAGTTCTATAACATTCACTCTATAGTTGTAATTTACATTTCCGGAAGAAATGTGTGGTTTGTAAATCTACACGTTGAAGAAAGTATCGGCAGACTGTACCTGTTTATTTAAAAAAAAAAACACTATATCGAATATCATATTGAAATATGATTTCTCTGAAATACACTGATTTCGAACAAACCAACTGCAGTTACCGAGAGTAACTGGTGTTTTAAGTGGAAAAAATTTGTAGTAAGATTTATCCCTTCCTCCTGAATGAAGATGCCTCTGTAAGGGGACACACAAAATATTAAATAGGTATTATGTTTTGTTCATGCCGAATCACTCGAAAACGAGTGCAGAGCTAAAAAATGTTTTGTTCTTACAGTTCGTAATAGGTAACTAAGTAAACTCTTTTATTGCCCATCACGCCGTTTCCCGAAATTGGTAAGCAGAGAGTAGGGACTTCTATTCTTTCCTATCCAAACGAACCTCTTTTGCTTCTTCCAAACACATAACATTCCGCATACAACTGTTTTATTGTATACAAAGTATTGTATAAAGACATTAAATAGGTAAAATGATATTAAAATTTACGAAGTTTAAAATAAGGAATATATTCCTAAATCTCGTTGAATAAAATGCTTAATACTTGATTTTCCGAAAAATATTTATTATTAACCTAAAATCAGCGTGTTCGATCGCATTATAGTCTTTGGATTCAGTCGAATCGTAGGTATGTACTATTGCAAAAAACATTCTAGTTAAACAATAAAAAAAATTACATCCCAAAAGGAAGATCAGCGTGAACAATGACACACGTGATATTGGTTTATAAAATTTAAAGAATTTAACTTGAAATCGAGTATCCTTTTGTAATGTTCCATTAAGTACCACAGAGGTGGTACCTCGCATTGTTTAAAAGTGACTTTTGTTGAATGTTTAGTTTGCAAAAATATACAATGCTATTATAATATTATTATTGCCTGTAGTCTAAAGAGTCATGCCGATAAGGTGTAAAGGCAATAAAAATAATCCTTGTATTGTTTTTAAATATTTTTGTCGGCATGCACACAATTATTATTATTGCTTTCTACTTTTACAACTCTTATTCAAAACATTCATTGTTTACCCTAAATTTACAAAAAAAAATATCTATTCACAATTGTGTAGATTATCTAGAAAGTCTTATTATTTTTAAGAACATTGTTATTCCTTTTATTTACTTTCGGTATTTTCAAAAGGATTTTATCATTTTGTATACGAGCACACGCTAGGGGCTGAGCTCGACAGCCTAGTGGTATAGACGTGAACTTCAGATTACGAGGTTCCGGGTTCGATTCCCGGTGCAGTCTGAGTTTTTATAAGTGTTTATTCACTTGAAGTGTCTACCCGTGGTTGGCCTGTGTAAGATTGGACGTGACGGCTTGACTAGAAAAAAATGACTGAGGCAATAAGTTCCTCCGGCTATACTGAGATCCTTGTATAGAAAAGTGTTAATTATTTTTTTTTTTTTATATAAACGCATAGGTAGGTAAGCGTGACATTCCTAAGATTTACTACAAAAATGCATTCGGTAGGATAAAGTTTTTATTCATCCAATCCAAACTCCCTTAAGACCTCACTTAGGGGCATAGGTAGACAACAAGAGCTCTCCATTGCGCTCGATCTTGCGCAACGTTAATGACCTCCTCCCACACCATGTCCAGATTCCTCAGCTCTGCTTCGAAGGAGCGGAACACAGTATGAGAGGGTCTTCCTCGTCCTCGGGACCCTGATGGGAGGAAGAACAGCCTCCCATCAGGGTCCCGGGTTTATTCATAGTCAGGGGTTTTTATTCATAGTCCTATAAAATAAACTTAGGTACTTTTAAGGGAACAAATACGTTTGGAATTATCACAGCATATTTCACAAATAGATACGACATTTTTTTACACAATAATTACAGAGCAATCTAATAAAAGTATAAGATACGACAAGAAATTTTTCAAAAATTTCGTAGTACAATATGGTAAGTATGACATACGATATTCGAATATGATTTGGTTACAACGTACAGTATGCTATGTGTAAGATACCATATTTTTGTGCAAATAGAAACCGTAGTATAAAATCGTAAGATCATTTCTACCAAAAGTATTAATAATTATGAAAAACTGACAATACAAAATTAAAATATCGGTTTTTATTTAGCGCTGTTCAAAAATTCAATTCTCTAATGTTAATTTCTAGATAATTGTATCATTTCAAACCTTTGGATGGCCGTCCTGTAAAGTTGTCATTTTCAACTTACGATACTTTACGTAGGACCCATCGATATTATTTAAACTTGCTTAAGATTTACAGCTATGTTTATATGAATAACTATGAATCCTAAACATTTGAAATTTTATATACGTATACGTATATAAGTTATCCATAATATAAAAGAAAGTCGGGTTAGTGCGAACACTTAGGTATAACTCGAGATCGGCTGAACAGATTTTTATCCTTTTTTGGTTTACCTATTGGATTCTTCTCCGCTTCGTATAACATAATCTATGTCATATACCTATTAATACGTGAAGGTAAAACTATGGAACCATTTTATTAATTAAAATTACGTACTTACGGCATTGACCCGAAATAGACATTTGCTTAGACCACGGACTGTACGGACGACTTTTTCCCAAAGATTCATGTCATTTTTAGGACCTAGAATCAATATAAATAAAGGAGTCCGTTCGTATGTAACGTCCTTTATAGACGGCTAAACTAGGGATACCAGAAGTAAAGTAATACCCTCTATAGCGAGTCATAATACCAGTGGACGTTTAAGGCTATAAATATTTGGAAAATGTTAATTATCGATAAAAATATTAGATTTTTTCATAAATCTCCCATACAAATTAAGATTTTCATCCCGCCATTTTGTCAGAATCAGGTATCTTGAAACTGTATTTAAATCTCATTTAGTTGCACCGTCACTACTCATGTATGGTTTTGTTTTAATCTACAATGCTTAAACTTTCTATTTATTTCAAAAAAATTTCCTCAATAGAAGTAAAAACATTGAAACAAAGTAAAACAATTTAGCTTATTTTACTTATGAAATGTCATCATATACCTCCATATTGTGAAAATTTAGGGTTGCCGTTTTAAAAAAACCTGTGGAATGTAATAATAAGGTCTGCATGAATATGTAGGTAGGTATTAATATTGAAATGCATTGAAGTAGTGAACTACAAAGAGTATGATTGAGTAGTTTCAGCGTGATGTAGTAACGCATGAAAATAACAACAACATTTCATATTTATAATAATTAGAAGATATATAAGTAATAAATCAATTCTTCCTAAGCAGGAATAGCTTTATCATTCTGTTGATAAGTAGAATAATTCTCAGAAGATCAACGCTTTAATGGTAGAATGATCTCTGTGGGCTCCGTTGAAACCAGAATGAAAATGTCAAAGTTTGGACGATAATGGCTTGGAGAATATTCTTTTAGGTGGCATTTTGTGGTCTTCATAATTCAACCTAAAATAAATAAATAACATCAGAATACAATTTTTATAATGATTATGTATGCATGTTTAAGGGGGGAATATTATTTACTTTAATGGAAATTTATCATTTCATTAAAGACCACAGTTAATATACACATGTGTAAGTGAAATGAATGATTCATTTAAATTACTATAATAATTATTATTATAAGTATTTAACCTCATATTAAACATTTTTCCTGAAGGTATACTGTATAATGTTTGCAATAAGTATATTGTTATAAAATAAGTCTTTAATAAACACACACAACACAAAATACAAGTACATTTAAGCAAAAACAAAGTTTTGCAATTAGTTAAGTACCTACCTAATAAAAATAAAATGAAACACAAAACATTAATTAAATTTTGAATAAGGAACAATTTTGACGTTTATAAAAAGCTTCGTGTTGACAGCAATGTTGACAGTGACAAACAGCTGCTAAGGTGAAATCATTGCCATCTACTGTCCGATGCAAAAAAAAATCGAAAATGTAATGATGGTGTTTTTTAAATACTATTTTTACATTGTGTTTAATGAAATGCAAATTTACCAACACATATTTTTTATGATCTTTCGGATAATTTAAATAATTTAATAATTATTCGTAACATATTCGAAATATCAACATGGTTGCAAAACATTCTCATCTATTGAATATATCTTTGGTTGCACACCACCATAGACTTAATATTTATTTCTATCTGTCAAAATACTCAAAATAATAATACTATTAAAAATGTCAGTAGAATAATATACTGTTATATTATTATAATAATATTTATAATGTGGTTTACAAACGAAGTGGTAAGTGACAGTACTTATTTCAATTTACGACGTTAGCCATTTACATGTTAATTGTGTTTTCTAATTTTTTACAGAATGTTAGTGTTTACCAATGATGTCAAATCAAGGATATTTATCACTGCAAAAGATTAATTATTTGTGAAATGGAAAAGGGGTGATACACCAATTTCATCACTCCTAAAGGTTATTTTATTTTATATGATGAATCATCTTCAGTGAACTGAATAAACAAACATAAATGAAAATAAACAAAAAAACTGTCAGTTCTACTTTGAGTATGTAGATTTGGTCAAAAAGTCAAAACGTTTTCGGACAACCGTCCATCTTCAGGAACCTTAACAAGACAGTATTCAAACGTTTTAACCAAATGTACATAGTCAAGTAGAACTGACAAAGTTTTAGTTATTTTTAATTTATGTTTGTTTATTAATAAGTTCTACAAATTTACTTATGACCAAAAATTTGAAGATTCACTGAATGTTGTCATTTGATTTTGACTTTTAATTGCAATTTATTGTTTTCATCTACAAAGTTAAACAAATATCAATTTAAAAAGTGAAAAATCTGTCACTGTCTTGCATTGATTCGTTAAATATTTACCAGTCTTCAAAATCCAACCAAAAAAGATGTGTTGCTTTGTGTAATTTTTATGAATTCTATGTTTATTTTAATTGAATAATATTTTGTTACAGTATTTATGTGTCATTGTGCATCGAGATAAATATTGTCACATTATTCCCTGGCTCGGGTAATCCTCTGTCTAGGGGTAGATGGGCATAATCCTTGTGTCGGAGAAATGACTAAAAAATGCAGTTTATGGTAAAATAATTAAAATTTATTTACTACTTACATAATATAATTAAGACTAATGCCCAAAACTTACAGCTAAACTTAAAATTAAAAACCATTAAAACTAATAATATTAGAATTATCCGAATCATTTATTTGCACGATACGCACACAGAGTCCATAATGTCCATTAAAATCACATAATAGTCTTTGCTCAACACTAATTTAATAAATAACAATAGTTCTAAAGTCGAAATCCACGCACACGCACGTGGAGGAGGATAAATCCTCCTCTCTCCTCCACCAAAATGGTTTGGTCGTCACCCCATTATATAGTCGTTTTACACTTAGTTCTAAAATTCCACTTCCTCGCAACGCACGCCAAAACGATCTGTCCGACCTGCGCGTCACCGCTGCCCTGGGCCAAGCTTCTCACCCCGCGCATCCCTGTGACCTCCACCCCTATTGATCTTGAGGGTGGCAGGTAGATGCAATACTGGGGCTGCAGTTTTTTCAGCACACAAAATTATCGTTACATTCACCCCTCCTGTCCTGTAAAGAAGGTTTGAGAGGCAATGTCTCTTAAAGCTTCTAGGATCCAATCCAACGCAGGATGAAACTGCCTGGACGCGCAGAGTCCAGAGAAGCTTACGAGGCTTGTCGAAATTCTAATATCCAGAAACACTTTACAATGATTACTAAGCAGGAAATTTATTCTGTCATTTATATTTATTTCACTCGCGGAATACAGGCCATAACTGAGTAATATTCGGGCTATTCTCAGTTTAATCACATTTATAAACACTGCACTGTTATTCGAAATTCATTTTATTATTTAAAACGTTTCTTTTAAATTTAATAATATCTTCTAAAAACTATTTAACTTATTATAAAAAAATATTCTATACTTATACAAAACAAATTAGTTAAAAATTACTTAAAGTTAAAAGGGTGTTGTTAAGGATGTACCGCGTCGACATGGACTGCATCAACAGTACATGTCTATTTGTGGAGGAACTCTCGCCTCCAGCAAGCCTAACATATCTAAACACCTTATTAGAAACGAATTAAAGAAAAAAATATTTTACATTATCTACATACTGATTTCATAAACAAAAACTATTGATGTCCATCTTTAAACAAGCCTGGACGCCAAAACTTTGAATACGAATGCTCAGATTACACACTTAGAATAACATAAGGTGATGTCCTATACTACTGTTACGTTAACCCAGGTAACCGATAGGACGCCACAATAAAATGTAAAATTTCCTGTGCAGAGGCAACAGGCTCACTAGCTCTAGGCTAGGCTAAACCATTCATAACCACGATATCGTTCTATACCCACAATTCATCGTTGATTCGAGACTCTCTTCATTAGAGTCAAATCATAATATAGCAATCTCATATTGCCAGAAAATCTCACACAACGCTGTATCGCGTCACTGTCACGGAAGTCACAAAAAGAAGTCATATTTGATCATCTGCCCGTCGCATGATTTTCGTTATTCATACATACCAGAAATCATGAAATTTTACTCATACACACTCACAATCAACACAGTGATCAGCTGTGGGTTCTTCATTCAACTCTCTTTCATACACTGTAACATTCATAAAAATTAAAACTGCATACCCGGACTAAGATCAACAAGACTCGTTTTTTTTTCCACATTCCAAAATCTTTCAACATTGCAGAAAACTCAAGGCGCCTGTTGGTCCGTGGCCGTAGCGTGCCTGGACGGCAATCCTTCAACGGACTCGCCCGCAATATCATCAGCTCCAAAATCAAAAACATAACAAAGCATCAAAATGACACGATAGCTCGCATCTATAGTGAATCCAAGAGACGCTCCGAATCATACAATATGTACATCAGCTGGGCGCGAAAACAAATCTTCATACTTCACACTTCTTAAAACAGCTGATGTTTCAACATTCCAGCCATACTAGACCAGGTCAGTAAAATCGAAAGTAAAAAAAAAGGATATTCAAACAGTCGTAACGTAACACACAAATACATACAATCAAAACAAAATAAAAAAAGTCAATAAAGATTCACCACAACCCGCAAAACAGTTTGGTCCCTTATACCTGGGTCAATGTGTCACTAGGAGCAAGTACAAAATGGGGACTCTTGAAACATCTGGCGTCAACCATACTTTCAAAATTACGGTTGCCAGAGCGTGGGACACATAAAAAAACTGTGATTCCAGGAATCACTATAATAGGATGGGGCACGCGTCATTAGGAACTGCAATGGCAGAACATTGCATTATTTAATAAAATTTGAAACTACTAATAATTATTAACTATTAATACTAATCTATAAAATAAAATAAACTATAAAATAAAAAATATAAAATTGTAAAACTTCTGAATCTATGAAAAATCGTCATTAAAAATTTGCAATACTTTAAATGAAATTAAACTCTCAAAATCTAAATTTAAGCTGTTCAAAAATTTCTTAAATTCTAAAAAGCAAAAAAAATCTTAAGTTTAAAACTGCATCCCCAGTCAAATCTCTAACAAAAGGATCCCGGACGAGCCCCCACTTTGTCACATTATTCCCTGGCTCGGGTAATCCTCTGTCTAGGGGTAGATGGGCATAATCCTTGTGTCGGAGAAATGACTAAAAAATGCAGTTTATGGTAAAATAATTAAAATTTATTTACTACTTACATAATATAATTAAGACTAATGCCCAAAACTTACAGCTAAACTTAAAATTAAAAACCATTAAAACTAATAATATTAGAATTATCCGAATCATTTATTTGCACGATACGCACACAGAGTCCATAATGTCCATTAAAATCACATAATAGTCTTTGCTCAACACTAATTTAATAAATAACAATAGTTCTAAAGTCGAAATCCACGCACACGCACGTGGAGGAGGATAAATCCTCCTCTCTCCTCCACCAAAATGGTTTGGTCGTCACCCCATTATATAGTCGTTTTACACTTAGTTCTAAAATTCCACTTCCTCGCAACGCACGCCAAAACGATCTGTCCGACCTGCGCGTCACCGCTGCCCTGGGCCAAGCTTCTCACCCCGCGCATCCCTGTGACCTCCACCCCTATTGATCTTGAGGGTGGCAGGTAGATGCAATACTGGGGCTGCAGTTTTTTCAGCACACAAAATTATCGTTACAATATGAACCTTTCAACTGTTGCCAATGTGAAAGTTGGATGGAAATAATCTTGAATGTGTGTGTAACGTGAGAGATTGGACTGGAATAAGAACAGTGGAGGAGTTGCCAACGTCAGGGAGACCTGATTCTCTTCTTTCAACAGGATAGCCAACATCATCGAACAATCAAAGTTTAACCAATTTCAATTATTGTTGATATAAATAAGTATCAACAGAATCTTTACCCATTTAAAGAAAATTTATCTATTTTACCTAATCATTATTACTGAATTCTTATATTAATTCATAATATAACTCTAAACAGCACACGTTGTACGCTTCTTCGTTAAATCGTTTCAATATGTGTAATTGCATATAATTAGCTATAGTAATTCACAATTCTGCATGTACCATTGTAAATATGTTCAAAGAACAAGGTTTTATTTTTATACATATACTATAATATAATCTATCAAACGTGACATCCATTCAACTTACAGACTTGATAGGACCTTACTCACCGACTTGATTTCATTACTTTTATGGATACAAACCTGACACTTCATTGTTCATTTTTACATGATAGTATTGCAATAATGAGGTTATGTATGACCTCAACGTAGTTTATGTAATCTTTAAATATTATACATAGCATTGAATTTTCTTTTCACCCCTGTTGTATTTTACTTGTGTTTTTTGATTACATTATTCATCTTTGATTACTACGGCCCTAATGCATCATCATACATCGTAGTAAGGACAATACTTAAGGACAAAATAAGTGCACTTTTTCTAAGAATTATTTGGAATATTATTATACTTCTTCCCAGACATGTTATAATATAGACTTGCAATCCCATACAAATTTTACCAAAAAACTGTCTTAAATACCTGATCCTGCTATCTCTCTCTAAAATGTCACCTGATAACAGAAAACAAAAGTTCACACAATTCATTTTTTTATCACAGTTTATAGCCATATTTTTCTGTTACTTTTTGAAAACCATCTCTTTGGGGTATTAAAAATTTAATTCGAGGCGCTGTTATCCTTGAAAGATTCTTCCACCTTTACCTGCAATGGTCATATATATTCATAATCATGATTTGTTCATAAGAACTTAGTCCACTTCTTTACTACATTTGGGAACCTTTTTGAATAATAATATTGAGGTGTTTTGAAGACCAGTGGTATCAGTCAATGACTTCCGTACGTACAGTGTAAGATCGTAGGTTCGAATTCCGGTGCAAACCATTTTCTTTTTTCACAATACAACTATATTTTATGTCAAAGATGTCGAAAGTGTATTTGTGTTCACTTTGAGTGAGTTCAGATTCATTTCTTTAAAGAAAAAATACTTTAAATAAATTTATTTACAGCCCTAATAACATCATAGTAAGGACAATACTATGTAAATAAATAAATAAATAAATTACATATGGGCATCTTTCATCTCACTTAACAATAAACTCCCCACCCATCCATTAGAAAAGCAATATTTAAATATAACATCCTTCGAATAGCTTCTAAGAAAATTGTTGCTATGAAGGTTGTGGATTTGTTAATTTCTTAAAAAATAATATTATTTTTGTAAATGGCTTACATCTTATCATATTTTTTTTTTTATTTATATATCGTATAACTTTTTTAGTTGTTAATTTTTATGAATTCCTTTTTTAGCTTATATTAGGGTTACATTCTATATATGAACAGTGGAAATGAAATTAATTAATCTTTAAATATAAAAATTGTAAAATTTTACCAATTAAAAGAAATGTTTTTATTATTAGTGTTATCATTTTTTTCAACTCCACACATTAGCTTAAAGTTACATAAAACATTTTTTTACTAAATGTTCATATTGTTTTAAATTCTTCCTGTGGCCTCTCTTAACCTTTGCGTCCAGCTTGCTCTGTCCTTGGATTCTTTAAGGTACACCCATTAAGATGGCATTCTCAGAATGTGTCTTGCTAAGTGTATTTGTGTTATCGGTGGTAAATTTGTGAAATACCATCTCTTCGTTGGTAAATTTTATTTATTTTTATATAAAACTTTGTTAATTTCACTTATAAATTTAAATTGCTAAAGGCCTTTAAATAAAGTATTTAGTGCACTGAAGATGGTCGTATGACTGAAAGGCTTTTGCCAATTAAAATTTATAAGTGAAATTAACAGTTTTATTTAAAAACAAATAAAATTAACCAACAATATGTCTTACCCAATCTAGCATATTCAGAGATCCTGAGAGCTTTGTAAATATTGTAATGCTCTTGGTTAAACCGTATTCTCCAGGATTTTCTATTGTTTGTGGGCTTCAAAATCATACGAAGCGCTCTTCTCAATGGATTTCGCAGTCATTGCCCATGCTTTGTACCCGTATGTCATAACTGTTCTTATAATATGTAGTTCTATAGGGGGTGAACTTTGTTTACCTATGGACACTTCTTGATTTGAGCACAGGCAGTAGAGTAGACTCTTATGCAAGGGCGGATCCAGGAGAGTCATGACCTCCCCCCCCTTGGGCTGGGACCAGGCTTTTAATTTGACTACAGTACTTACATTTATTAATAAAATACCTACTTTTGTATTATAAGTTATTGTGGTTCATGCCCCCCCCCCCTTTTTTTAGGAAAAGTTTAGTTTTTAGATACCAAATTTTGGAAATGAACTTTTTTATTATGTCGTGGTGACCTCCCCCTGGCGTCAATGCTGGATCCGCCATTGCTCTTATGGTTGTCAGGAATCTTCCTACTATGTTGAGTTCATAAGCATATCCGACAATTTGACTACTTTGGAAATAAATATTAGGATTTGTATTGTGGTTTGTTTTATGCATCACATATTCCAGGAATAAACTGAATAATGTGGGGGCCTTGCTTGATTCCTAGGTTATCCAGAGCTCATCTGTTAGTTCCGCGCCGATTTTAAATTTTGTCCTACACATAGTTGCCCTCATCAAACTTAACTTCACATGTATAAATTGAAGTATCGTGCTCATAATCTACGATTCCTGGGCAAAGCACGGGTACTTAAGCTAGTAATAAATAAAATTATGCCGGATATCTCTGAGTCTCTGAACGCCGGGGGAACGAATTTGAAGAGGCTAGTAAACCAATGGCTGATGCGGGTTGGAATTGACGAATCGGAGAGTGCGCTAATGCAGATTTTCTTCAGGGGCTTCTGAGTTGGATGACGTGTTGTTATTTGCAGTTACGAATGGTTGAATTGGTGATGGATGATGCTTGTGAAGTGTGCTGCAAAGACTTTATGAGTGTATGTGTGTTCTATTTTGTGTGCGTGCTTATTCTGTATTTGCGATTTTCTAATGCAAGTTGAAAACTTCATATATGGTTGATGGGTGCATGGTTTCTTTTTCTTTTTACATTAAGTAGTATTGCCTCAGCACAGACTCTCGTCTAGTGAGGTAATAAACCCTTTATACAAATTATATATATATACACACATGTAAAATGCTTATGCTTTTTT
This sequence comes from Mystacides longicornis, assembly GCA_963576905.1. Taxonomy (NCBI): domain Eukaryota; kingdom Metazoa; phylum Arthropoda; class Insecta; order Trichoptera; family Leptoceridae; genus Mystacides; species Mystacides longicornis. The sequence goes on along the minus strand of OY756421.1, from coordinate 5,187,373 downwards.
TGTATTTTTTGGGAATAAAATAAAATAAAATAAAAATAAAATATTTTTTTTTAAAAAAAATTGCGTGGACAAAGTAGGTACCTAATATGAAATTTCGCACACTTGTAGTTCATAGAGAGAAGGGGTGGCTAATACTAATATATTTTTTTTTAATTATGCATCAAAATAGATTAAATCAATCAACACTACGAAAACTGCTGTAGGTAATGTTATATTATGTATTTCATATTCACACACACTTCGATGCATTTGACATTATTTGACACTGATCTTTTGTTTATCTGTGGTCAAATTGAGAATAGATTAATATTTTTTGTATCAAATAACCATAGAAAAAACTTTGAACATGTGAACATTTCAAATTTGACGTATCCATTACATTTTCTTTTTTTTTTTAAATGTGAAATAGCGCTCGCTCAGTCTTTGATAAAGGAATCTTATAATATTCAAACTTATAATCTAAATTAGTTATGGTCGAATTTCGAGCACTGGACGACCACTAGTTACTAATAAAAAATCGATATAAAATCTAATATAAAAATTAGTTTGCAATATACAACAACGCCATCTGTGAAAAATTCTACAGAAACACAATTTTTATTTACCTGTGATGCATTTTGTCAAGCTTTTTTCTAATTTCTTTACATTGAAGCGCATTTTTTAAATAAGTAAATGAAAACGGGAAATGTGAATAAATCTAATTTTGAAATCAAATTCTCGTTTGACACAAACTGTCAGTTGTTTAGATTGGTGCGATTGACAGAATTCGGATGGAAAATATGAGATTTTAAACAAATGAATCTGTCGGACCTCTCGAATCACTTGTTTAAAATTAACGTTAAAAACAGTCCCTTGTGCGAGTGCGGGGAAGATGAGGAGACGTTAGACCATGTATTTTTCGATTGCTCGCTAAGAACTCCTCTGAATATCGTCATTGGTAGGAAGCATGTTGTTGTTAATGGTCCTATAAATTCAACATAAATTTACTGAATACTTGTAATGCAGACATATACAGGGACATCTGCCGATTTATTTCAATGAACAACCTTAAGATTTGACATTGTTTTGATTTTTTATTTCTTTCTCTTTTCTTAATCTTTTTTGTTTATAGATTTGTCCTATGAACTCTTATATTATTATTCTTGATAATGGCACACATCACCCCCCTGGGTGGATTGCCTAATAAAGGAAGAAGAAGAAGAAGAAGAATCGGTCGGAATGACATTGGTTAAGAGTCATTTTTATCATTCTTTTAAATTCTAATTCAATATTATTCAAAGTCAGATCACAGAACGTCTGTCGAGAAAGCTAGTACCTTATAATATTATCAATTTGCGCAGATTAAAAATAGGTCTGTAAAAATGTGACGTAGCGATCTACGAAAATAAATTGTTTAGAGATTAACGCTTAGATTAGGAAAGGATTAACGTGTATCGCATATTGAGTACAGAATTGAATAAACCAAAAAATATTCAGAATTACTTGAGTTAGACGTAAGTATGGTCGAGATGCAATGAAAATCGAACTGTGTTTTTCTTAATTAAAAATTTGTGTTAATGAACTCTTATTTTTAATACAAAATAATATAACATGATGATGAAGTCGATTTACATCCCAAAGACGTGATGCTATTACAGATTATGGTGTAATATATATTTATTTATTATGACATACATAAAGTGGAATGTTTTTTATTCGTCCACAATTTTTTTTAGTTTAAATGACAACTTAGCCATTTCTTTTTTGTCAGGTGCTTGAAAGCAGCATATCAAAGTTTCTGATTTTTCATTCTTTTGATGGCTCTACAACAAACAGCTCATATCGAGTCTTGGCCTCCTTTAACCTTCGCCTCCAACTCTTTCTGTCTTCACCCGCAGAAGCTGTGCTGCATCCATCCGAACTTCGCCTTCCACATGGAGTCTTGGTCTTCCTAATCTTCTTCTTCAACCGCCTCCAGAATTCTTGAACATACCTTACCCATCTATGCCTGGCTAATATAACATATACTCTTCTTCTTCTTCTTCGTTTCCTTATTACTGAGGGTCGTGACCCATGGAACTACTGATGGGTGCCTGTTGTGAGCACCAAACGCCTCCAATCCTCTCTGTCTTCCGCCGCCCGCATCGCCGAGTACAAGTCTCTCCATGTTGCTTTTTTTATCTGGTCACACCACCTTGCAGGTGATCTGCCTCTGCTTCTTCTGCCTGGAACGCCTCCGGTGATTATAATTTTTTCCAGGTTATCTGGCTCTCGTCTGGCAATGTGACCAAAGAAACTCAGCACCCGCCGACTACAGACTGCAGACATTCTCTCAGAGATATTCAGTTCTTTAAGAATGGAGTCATTTGTTCTCTTGGCAGTCCACGGGATCCTCAGCATACGACGCCAACACCTACATATAATAACATATACATACGTGAGATTTTTCGACATGTTGAACATGTTGAGAATTATTATGATTAGGAGTTTCGGAGACTTAAACATTACCACCTAATGGCGACCGTTGTTAACGTAAAGTGATCACACTAAGCCAGCCTTCGAAATAACAGTAGAAGACGGTCGTAAGCCCGTAGTGGTTTGTTCTATTTAAAAATCGAACATTAGTAGGTGTCAACGGTTCAGCGCTGAATAATGTTATCGACTAGAAGTATGTTACTCCTTTGTCTTCAAATTATTTCTGCGTAAAGAAGACTATCTTGTTGAATGTATTTATAGCGATTCAAATCTGTATTTTTTATTTAGGTGCCTCCAATCTTGATCGAAATAAAAATGTCATTTAAACTAATATAATATAATGGCATTATCTTTTTTGTTAGCCGATAAACTCCAGGTCTTTTCACGAAAGGAATATTAGATGTGTACATGAAAGTAGAGTCTGTGTAAGTAACTTAATATAATTATTCATGACATAAATAATAATTAATATTATTGTAATGTATGCTTTATATCTTCTTGTAATGTCTGTAGGTACGTGTTGTTGACTTGTTTTGACTTTAACATAATAGGTATTACGCCCGATTCTATTTCAATTTTAGTGCGCACTAACTAAAATAAGAACGTTCTAATTTTAGTTAGTGCACATTGGTATTCTATAAAAAATAAGAACGTTCATAATTAGACTAATATTTAAATTAGTTCACTTTGGTATTCTACTGCAGTATTTAGGTTAATTTTAGGGCGTTTTTATGTCAAAACGTTCCTAATTTTAGTTCACACCTAATTATTGTACACGACTAAAAAGATATCTGGTGATATTTAAAAACAAATGGTTGTTTTTTAAACTAATAGCTTTAAAATAAGTATTTTTATTAAGGTAGGAAAATGTGGTAAACACATGAATGAAAAAAAATATATATAAATTATTTTTATTTTATTCATAATAAAATGAATTATTTGCGCGTGCATCAAGACATCAAGATGTCGAAATCGAAAATCGGAAGATAGTGCAAAATCACTACTTGCGTAGTTTACAACAAGAGATTTTCACTAAAAATAATTATACTTTTTGATTTCAGAAGGAAATCAAGAATTCGTCTGATAAAAAGGCAAATTCGAGATGGCTTTAACACATAATATGGTCTGCCTTCGGATAGATTTTTGAAACTATTTATACCCCTCTCAAAATTTCTGTAGAGTTTTTAAAGAATTCCTTGAGGACTTCGCTTGAAGGAAAAAGAAATAGATTTTTTTACCATCAATGACTTCGATTGCACGCAATTTGACACTTGAATTATTTGTAAACAATAAACAAACATCTACTAAATGCATCTACTGCATGCGTGATTTATCCATAAATAATTAGTATAATTCATAATTTTGTTCATGTCGAACTAATTTTAGTTTTTAGAACACAGCACATTGTAAAATACGAATTTTAATTCATGTGAACTTAATTCTTAAATTTTGGAACGTTCTTATTTTAGTTCGAACCAAAACCAGAATAGGGGGTAGTAATTTCGTTTTTCTAATAATGAGTAACAAACTTAGATGAGTTCTCCGATAATAACATGAACAATTGAAAATTTTCATGAATCATCCATGTTATCATTGCATCATGTTCATATTATGTTATCATGCGTTGACTTCAACTCTATTTCTTTTTGAAAGACTCAAAAAAAAATTTATTTTCGACCGCTGAAGAAGAACAATTCTTTATAGTTTTTTTACCTATTCGGAAAAACAAATTCCGTACAAAATGCGTGATGAACACTTCGCGCCAGGAGACCAGGAAGTGCAGGACCTATCCGGCAAAAAACCTCTCTGTAACTTTCGCAGGACGGTTCCCAATTTACGTTCTTCTAGTCCAGTGCTGCAAAGCTGTTCTTAGTACATGCTAAGTTAGGCAAAACCTCGTCGACGAATACAATTTTTATTTGATGATTTGTTTCTGAGAGTTTTATTGCTTATCTGATGTGACTTTTATCGTATAACACAAAGGTACCATAATTAGTATAAGAGACAAAAAAATAGATGTGTAGGTCCTTCAGAAACTAATCCGGATAAGCGTGTTTGTGTTAAATTTTATAAAAAGAAGGAAAAACAGGTTGAAAATCAAAATATATATTTCTATTTAAATTATATCGTTGTGTAACAAAGCCCCGATTCCATAAAAATACACATTCAGTTGTTAAATTTTATTCGACAAAGATTCCAATAATATAGCAAACTAGCGGTCTGTCCCAGCTTCGCACGGGTAGATAGGTATTTAAAAAAAACGGTTTTCTAATGATCTTTATAGATCCCCAACATTATCAAAATGTTGTATAGGCTATGTTAATATGGAAAAATGTAGCGTTCTAATGGTCCCCTCCCGTCCGGCTCGTACCCCAGTGACGCCTATATTATCTCTGCCGCATTTCAATTACATTTTTTAAAATAAAAGAACACTTATTGTGGCATAACTATAATAGTTAGACATATTTTATTCAGTCATCAATAGTTTTTGCAGTGCACGCGATGTAAAGAATATTTTAAGGTAATTTTTTACACCTTGGGTTACAGTATTGGAGTTTTAGTAAGGATGCCAATTTTTATTGAAAATTCAATATAACCTATGTTCACCGCGGATAGTGTAGCTTCCCAAAGTGAAAGAATTTTTCAAATCGGTTCAGTAGTTTCGGAGCCTATTCAATGCAAACAAACAAACATACAAAAAAACTAACAATCAAATCTTTCCTCTTTATATTAACTATAGATAAAAAATTTGATTCTATAAATAAGGGGCTGAAAAATGTTATTAAAACATATTTTTTCGTGTTTTACAATAGTACCTACCTATTTCGTGATTTTTCCGCCCCATCATCCCCTTTTACTGTCTCCCTCAGACCTGTTTGAGCTGTTAAGGACAGTGTCCCACAAATTAAAAGACCTCCTTATTACAGATGGAAGAAAAGTTGGTCGTCCATATAACCTACCGAACATCAGAAAGATAGCAGTCCTAAGAAAAGAGGAAAAAAAAGACGATTGATATTATTCGTTAATAAGAACATGTTCGACGACATACTTACAAAACTAGTCCGGCCAATAAAACACGTTTTCAAAAGAAATCATCAATTTTATATTAAAACGTTTTTGTTAAATAAATAGATAATATCTTAAAAAAAATGCACGTTCAGTTATTGCATTTTATTCGCAAATATTCAAAAAAATAAAATAAATAATGAAAATAAAAAACTGGTTCTATAAATAAAAGCCTTTGAAAAATGTACGCGTGCCTCCACATCATTACGGCGTATATATTTTTTATAATCTTTTTCGTTTTTCTTGTTAAAAAAAAAAACAAATTATTTTCGAATTGTATACAGGATTGTTTGCATGACAAATTTAATAAATATGTTCAATATATATATTGTGTAAACACACAATTATTATTCGTATGATATTGTACCTACTTTTTGTTGTGTTTATTCAAAAATTTGGAAACTTTAAAAACTTAATACGCGTTTATTGAAAAAAAATGAAAACTTAAAACCTAACTAAAGAATGATACAAAAATAATATTTTCAGCTAAACTAGGTGGTTACCGACTCTTTCTTGTAACATATTTTATGAAAATAATTAAAATAGGAACATAAAAATAATAAAGCATGATGAAAAAAAAAGAAAAATTTATATAGACAGGAAGACAGGGAGAAATCGGCAAACAAACCTTTGACGTCAAAATTCTTGAAAAAAAAAAACGAAACGTGATGGCGAAAAAACATCTAGCCGAGAAGTTCTTGACCTGGGTTCAATGGCACTTTTATCCACAATTATAAGAAACAGGAAAGAAAACCCATAACAACACTCCTGGACAGCGTGGTATGATGTTATTTTCAGTGATTGTCCAAAAACTCTCCTCAAATCGGATTTGGGAAGGTGCGTGTTTTAGCAGTGGACGAAATAAGCTAGAAAAGGAGTAGAGAGATTTATTTTTCAAACAATTAGGATAGAAAGAATATGTAACAACTAATGACTCGATTTTGGAATGGAACAAACCACTCCGGGCTTACGACCGTCTTCTACTGTTATTTCGAATTAGGATGGAGACCATGTCATTGTGCAAGTAATAAGTTGACACAGGTTTATTGGAATCATGGCTGTTAGATTTTTAAATATACGATTCTTACAAGCTGAATGTTATATTCATTTCAATACGAAACGTATTTTATGAAAAAATTGTTGTTCATCGTATCATTATCTCTTCATCGAAACATCAAAAACAAATTGAGCCCCACTCTCGTTTCAATAAACACAAAAATGTTTATTTGTATTTAATTATTATAAACGATTTCAAAAATATTGAGGGCGTCTCTTATGCACTACGCACTCAACCAAACGTTGATTTTTCTTCATATTTGCGCTTTCTTGTTTACTGTTGAACATAAGTCTCCCTCACAAAGTAACCCATAATACCAATATACTTTATTGTATGTACTTCTTTCATTAGGTATAAGATTATTAATGGAAAAGGCACTAGGATACAATAAACTTGCAAATGTGTGCTTCGTCGATCTTACCAAAGCATTCGATCGGGTGGTTTTAGATGATTTTATATCTATACTACAAATTAAACTACTTTAAAAAATAAAATGGGTAAAGATAAAACTATAATTATAATGATTTCAAAAACTGTCAAAAATAATGGAAAATATACAGATTTTGATTTTTTCAAGTTTTACATACCTATTTAAATTATGGTCGGTCGGTGTAACACGCCGATCCGGACCGGGATGGGTAAAGGAAATATTCCCCGCGTATTTATGGACCATTCAAAACCTTAATACCGAATGCAGAACAAAGTTGACGATGACCTTTCTAAATATATTCCAGCAATGATCGGCATACGACAGGGATACAGCTTAAGTCCTTTCGTATTTAATATCGTGATGGACAAGATAATAGAAGAAGTCGCATCGTTACTTATAGAATATCGGATAAGGAACAAGATTGTTAGCATCATATGCAGATGATTCCACTATTATTGCGGAATACGAGACGAACCTACAAAAAAGCTGCTGCATGTGTTTGACCAGAGTGCAAAAAAATATAATATGACAATCGCTGTGAAAAAAACTTAATGATTGACAGTCTCCAAAAAGCCAAGAGTAGCAACTTGATAACAATCTCATTGAACAAGTGAAAAGGTTTAATTACTTGAGAATAGACTTCTTCTCCGAAATTGATGTTTAGAATGAAGTCCGCTAACAGATCACTAAAGCAGCAGCATTAGCCGAATGTTTGAAAAGTTATGTATGGAATAACAAGCACATGCGGGTAGATAGCAAATAGTGGATGAAAAAAACTACATCAGGCCAATAATGTCCTATGGAATCGAATGCAGAGCCGACACAGACCGGACTAAAGCACTGCTGACAACCACCGAGATGAAGATCCTGCGTGATATTCTATGTATAATGAAAAAGAAGAACTGATTGTCAATGACATCCTCCTACACAATATCCAAATCCCTTAGCAATGCTTTGCAAAAGCGGTGAATAGCTTGACAAAATTTAAGTTTTATTAACATTTTGTACTTTTTTGTACAAAAATAAGATATTTTCCTTTGTATTTAAACAATGAACATTACAAAATTGTACTTTTTCATGCTGTGTAAATAAATGAGTTTATTTGGGATAGGTACTCACTCATAAGCCCGCCAGATATTCCCATTATGGTTTTATTGTCTAGGGCCCTCACTTTTTTAAATATCTCACATTTTACTTAATGTGTTTGCGTTTTTATGTTTCTCTCTGGAGTGAACAACGTTTTAAAAAAATATATATAGGTACATAATGCTCATACGTGTTTATGTGAACGTGATGTGTTGTTTTAGTAGGCTACAACATACTAACACTAATAAAATGTTCTAAGAAAACAACTACATACTTATGTATAATGTCCCTAAGGTTCATCACATCTTTTATTTGATTTAATTTTATAATCTCAATAAAATACACCGACCTCGGTAGCCTAGTGGCAAAGGCCCTAACTTCAGACCAAAAGGTCCCGAGCTCGATTCCCGATCGGGTCAGAAATTTTCAATGTGTTTTATCACTTGAAATTTTTACTCGGGGTTGGAATCCTGTCTCGAAGATTGGACGAAGACGGTTGACTTGTAGAGAATGCTTCAAGCATATACCACGATAATGATATAAAATGCATGATTTAATAAATAAATAGTTTTTTTTAAGAACGTCAAGGTGCATTGTACCAATCACTGCTATTACAAACTGCAATCCGCCTTTAGATCTTTTTTAACTCCATCTAGTTTTCTGCCAGCCTGCACCCTTGTTAAAATCCATTATTATGAATGGAAGATGCAATGTTTTGATGATATGTTTGATGTGTGCAATGTGCATATCGAGCGATTTTAAGAAAGCAATATGGCGTTCCCTGGAAATTGATAAAAGCCGGTAATCCTTCTATGTACCATCAAACAACAAACAGTAAAAACTTAATGATGTTTCGTACACGAAAGTAAAAACATATTATAGAGTCATAAAATCGTCCAAGAATTTTTTAGTCATCTATTTTATTTTAGGTCCATGTCTCAACAGAAAAGGGTAAGGTAAGTTGGATGAGTGTCTTATTGAATTGAAGTTTGGTTTGTTTTGATAATTGTGGTTGGATGTTTTAGATGTTTCGCCATTGCCACTATTTTTATACACTACTAGCTTTCCCGGCAGACGTTGTCCTGTGGTTCTAACCCGAGCGACCCGTTCATATGCGCCCCCATGAAAAATACATAATTATTTCGATTGAGTTTAGCCAATAAAATATGAATATTAAAATACTTCAAAACATCCATATTTCATTCGTATACACAAATCAGGCGGGAACAACGCGAGCATATAATATGCGCGCGCAGACATTCCTCTATGTGCCCGATGTTGACTTTGTATGAAAATTGTAGCAAGTGGGATGGGCTACTATAAGAGCGGCAATTACGTTTGCAAGAATGAGAGGGAATTACCCGCGATGGCGTTGGCGCGTCACATGTGATCCGTTCCATACTAACTTGAATATTATATTTTATATCATTTTTTACCCATTTTTTTTTCAACTTTTTATTAGTTATTCTGTTATCCGGAGTGGAGAAGAATCTAATAAATTAAATTAAGAGATTTTTTAATTTGTGCATAAAGAATTAAATAAATAACTAATTAATCATTTTAAAGAAACATACTGAATAAGACATGTTTGAAACTGGTTGTAAAACAAAGGCAAAGCTGTTATTCTGAAAAACCTATGTGTTTTAGTTATATGGGCAGTATGGTAATTGAAACTGCAGGATCATTAAATTGATTTATTACGAAATACTTCCAAAGTTCAAGTAAACTGAGATGACGATGAAACAACAGCGGAAAAGATGAGGTAAGAGAAACTTCTTCCGCAAACTGCATTTGTGTTAATTGTTCATTTTATAGTCTCATTCGCTGAGAAACTTCATCAGCGTGTTAACTGGAATATTAATGACATTAAGTCTCTTTAGCGAAGAACAACACCTGGTCTCTGGTCTCGTTGAGTCGTGCAAGTTTTTGAAAGACGTTTAAGAAGCTGTGTACCCGTTCTTATAGCGTCAATTAGAATAATTATATTATTTTGATAATGGAGGAATATGGCAAACAACTATACATAATTGAAGTATGATTTTGTTCTATATTTAAGTTTCTAGATACGATTACTTACAATTAAAGAATATCTTCCAACAATATGAAGTGTAGGTCTCATGACACATTACAAAAGAAACCATATCTTCATCAAATAAATATGAGCGATTTCTTTCAACCAAGCGAAGTGTTGCTTTTACGAAATCGCCTAAGGTTGATACATGAGTGTGCGTTTACACCAAACGAACATAGAGCTAGAGCTATAAACAGAGCATACTTTCTTTTACCGTTGATATTGGACACCATGGAAACCACAAGCAAGAACTAATAAATGGCCGATCATAGTTTCTGTGTCCATATCAACGATCAAGGAAAGATACTCTTCTACCAGCCCTGGCTCTAAATATGTTTGTTTGGTTTAATTTAAACGCTCCCTAAGAGAAAATTGGAAGTGGCAGTGTGAAGAATTCGAATCACATTATGATCGTGTGAAGTTGGTGCATACAACAGATTTAACATTTTTTTGTGTGGTTATCGCGTCGATAGGGATTGCAATCCGGAAAACCGGATCCGGTATTCCGGCGGATCCGGCATCAAGAAGCTCATATCGGATCCGGCAGAAATTGACGGATCCGGAGATCGGATCCGGTTAATCATATATCAAGGGATTTTTCGTCATACTCAACACGGACCGGACTCGAATTCGTATCCCTAGCAATTTCACAGGGTCATTGAAGGTACCCATAAAGAAACGATGAGAAGAAGAGGCAAATGCGTCACACTGAGTGCAGTGTAATGCTGTTTTTGCCTCCCTGTGCCCAACGTGGGGTTAGGTAGTGTTGACTTATCGTATTGATAGTATTGACTGTAGTGATAGTGATTATACATTACATAGATTAGTTCGGTAGTCTGTCATAATGTGTGTGCAGCTATAATCAAGGATAAAACTGAATTAATTTTTCAAACACTTATTCTCGATATAGGAGTGTCTCTGATTATTCCCGGTTATAGGTATTACTTCTAGGACGCAGATATCCAATTGCACATCCAACTCTTTATCATCCAAGTCCAAGGGTCTGTTGGTTTATGTGATTTCAACCTCTTATAATTACCAGAATCACCGGATCCGTTCTGTTGACGTGATCATTCCAGTAATGCCTTCTATTGCTCCCCCATTGCCTGACGTTCTCGATATCGCAGAGGCTCCGAATCCGGAGTTTCTAACTCTGCCTCGAATGGTTTATTCCGCAATGGGTTGAAGAGTTTTCGAGAATCTTTCTTTTTCGTGGTGTCGGTTCTCTGAGAATCTTTCTTTTCAAATCATATTAATAAGGCAGGTCAAAATTAATATTTTCGTTAAATTTAAATTTGACTTTTTTAATACGTAATCTAATTTTGAATTTTATTTCTTTTGAAACTTATTTTTTATAGTTTTTACTATTTAAAAGTAATCATACCCTAATTAAATTAATTTCGTATATGTGCTGTTTTATTTTTAGCCTTCATTATTGTAAAAAATGTCAATTTCTCAAGGTTATTTCAATCCGGTCGGATCCGATCGGATCCGGCCGGATTGACGAAAATCCGGTTGGATCCGGCCGGATTCAAAATGAGACCGGATTGCAATCCCTACGCGTCGATCAGTGGCCTAACTTTGCATTAACATCACGATTCCAATCTCAATAAGGATGTGATGTGATTGTGAAATTTAGATTTTGGTTGCTAAGCATGCAAATTCTCGTAGTTCCACGTTTGGTCTATTTTGAATCTGATATTGCTTTGCAGAAAAAAAATATACCTATAAATAAGGATTTATTCGAGTAATTTTGGTATTTTACTAAGAAGGTATGCATTTTATTTATTTTCTTTCATGAATCTATAATATAAAAGAAAGTCGGGTTAGTGCGAACACTTATAACTCAATACTGCCTGAACAGATTTTTCGATGTTTGATTTATTGGATTCTTCTCCGCTCCGTATAACAGAATAACTATTAAAAAGTTAAAGAATAATGCATAAGAAATAAAAAAAAAATATTAAGTTAGTATGGAATGGATTTCCTGCGACGCCAACGCCATCTATGAAAAAATCTATAACACCAAAATTATTATTTACTTTACAACCATTGACATAAAATATATTGGTACGCTGATGTTTGATAGAATTTCTTTCGTTCTTCGTTTCTTTCGTTTCAAAAATATTTTAAACGTATTTTTGTATAAATTATAAAATCGAAATCAATATTCATAGTAAGGACTACAGAACAACGTCTGTTGGGAAAACTAGTAGTAGATATATAAACCACACTCAAAATGAAAAAAAAAACATAGGTAGGTACTCTATTTAAAAATTTATAATAATAATTATCGTATTAATCCAATTAATTGTAACGTTGCGGACAGCAACATTTGAGAATAATATTCGGATGAATTATGATTTTTTTCTATAAGTCAACACATCACTAAAAACTAGTTGGCGATTGCATATTCTGTCAACACGATCGGTTGACACGAGAGTAGCCCTCCAGATCAGTGTATTAACGCGTTGAGTATCCGCTAGATAAGGATAATACTTATTGTGAAACCCCGAACAACGGCAAGAATTGTTACAGATCCAATTAATGAATGAAATAACAGAGGTAACGAGAACATGTAGTACTATAGTCTATCTAATTGGGCTTAACACTCAAGCGCCTTTTCTTCCGTATCATAAAGGATACGAGTAGACAAGTTCTTTGTTTAACACTTCGTTCTTATATCCTGGGTAATAAGTTAGAGCGCTGTGTTCGCGCCAACGTTTCTATCCATTACCATAATTGTGTGAATTCATTCTAAGAAAGTTTATGCCCGTGTATCTAGATTTCTGACTGCTAAGTAACTAATTATTTATTCGAACGTGCATTTTACGTTAGGTGAAATTTTCATGGCAGATTTTAAGAGCAAATTGTATTTTAAAATAATGATAATATTTCTTTGATTTACCTTACTGTAGTGGTTCAAATTTGGAAAAAAAAATACGTAAAAGTTTTCCTATTCTTCTAATACCTACCTGTCCAATCTCGAATATTTCTTAGCTAAATTAGTACTACTTATTATACACAGCTTAGACATAAATAAGTGGCTGGTAGCCTAGTGATACAGACACTGACTTTCGTTCTGAAGGTATGGGTAATAAACTTTATTGTTGGAATTAAATAGGTATTAATAGTACTTAAGAATGGACTGGCTTTATCAATAATGAAATATTTACTCTAATGAAATAACACATGAGTTTGTGTCCGAGATAACGACGTCGCGTCGGTCGAGTTAGCTATATTCATATCTTCTATAGAGTTGATTGCGGGGATTCGCGAGGTTCCAGCGCGCAGAGTGCAGTGCGACAGGGATAACGAAGTGAGTGCGCAGTGTGTGGCAGGATCATCAAGTCCAGAATTGGTATGTTCAGCCACATGCGTACTCATAAGTAGCTGCCGTCTAAAAGCTGAAAACCATTGCTCGTGTTGCGAGTTGGGAGCTACTACTACTATTCATATCTTCTATATTATTAAAATGGAGCCCTATTTTGCGTGGTGTCTGAACGGCGTGATGAGATGACCATGCGTTACCTTAATGCAAAACTATCCTATGTATCTCAAGAGTAATTTTTGACAGGAGCAGTTTAAAGTTTGACATATGTCATAATAATTAAAATATTTTTAAAACTCAACCCAACTTTTGACATGCATTAGTAGGTACATTGTAAATTTTAAAGCTCACATTTATTGAAACAATTGTTATCTTTAGGTATTAAACATTTTTTTATTTTATATTTTCACTACATAGTGAAATTCTGCAGGAGATTAAAATTAATGCATTAACAATCACGGTGTCATCTATTTAGGATCAAAATGTTTATGAGGAATTGGTAAAAAAAATAATCAATGTGAGATGGGATATTTCTGCACATAATATATTGGTCTATGCTCGACATTTCCTCATACTCAACTCATGTTGACCAAAACATGAACTTAGGATAGTTCTGCATTAATGTAACGTGATGATTTTTGTCGTGTTTGCTTTTGTAAGGAGAAGGTTCTTATGAATGAAGAAATTACGAAAGTTGCGCGGAAAATAAGAAAATTTAAGAAAATACAAAGGAGGTTACCATCTTAGTACTTTTATAATATACTTTTACAATTTTGAAATTAAATTGGCATTTGACAGGAACTGTCAATCGTTTGACAGTTGGTGAGACTGACAGAATGCGGATGTAAAATGTATCTAATATTAAAGTGGTTTTAAACAGATGCATCAGTCGGAATTACAGTGATTAAAAGGTAATTAACTTATTATTAAACAAATTCAAAATGATCACAGGCAACGTTTCTCGAGAAAATTAGGTACTGGTAATGCGAGTAAATGACCATTAGTGTTAAATAACTAAAAACGGGACGAAGTGCGACGGGGCAGCTAGTAATAGGTATATTAAAAACCTAGTTGTGCCGTCACTTTGACAAGGATCTCTCATTGCGACTTCATTTACTGATAAAGTTTTCATTAAAACCACTGCCGTCATAAAGGCTCTTTTATTTCCTGTCACATTCATAAAGTCTCTTTCATTTTTTATCCTTTTCGATACAACCAGAACATACTATTGTAAGGTATATCATACAATCATTATTATATAAAAAAAAATAACGTAATATTTTCATTTCTGAAAGGCGTTTTGGGTATAAAAGAAATAACATTATTTTTATGCTACACGCTTAAACGACAAAAGTTGACGGGTAATGAATAGTTAGGTACCTATTATTTGTAATGAAAATATTTCTGATAAAACCTGCCCTTATAAAAATTATGTTATATTGGAGATACTTGTTATTGAAACGACCTCTTTAAGTATTATATACAGGTTACAAAAAAATATGAGTAGGTACCTACCTAGGTACTGAGAACAAAAAATAAGTAAAAAGTTTCTTAAGTAAATAATTGATACTTATTTAACTTTTAATAAGAATATTATGATATTATAAAAATATCAAGTTTGTATGTCATAATAATCAGATTGAGTGGGAATAACTTTTCAACCAACTTTTTTATTCTGGCTAGATACCTATCTACCTAGATACATTATTTTTCTGGTCATAACGTTTGTACAATAATGTCAAACAGGTGGCCGACCCAGAACCATCGATTCCATCCTCAAGGAAGGCCAGGTCAGAAGTAAGAGAAATAGGAAAGGTTGATGAGAAATGCTATGTCGGTGGAAGAAGCGAAAGGTGTGTGCTTGGATAGAAAAGAGAGGAGGTCTGTTCTCTCTGCCTACCCTGTTCGGGACACGGCGTGATGGGTAAAAGAAAAAAAACTAGACATTTTTTTTAGAAAAAGCATCTGTTTATCACAAAATTAAAAAAAAAATCCATATAAAAATTATAAAACATCAACGATTGTTGAAATAAACAAACCTTAGTCATGAACAAAATACAATAAAGTGTGTATAATTTTTCATTATTAATTTGAAAAACCATGGTGTAGGGAAGGTCATAAATTAAAAAAAAGCGCAAGGTCGAGCGCAATGGAGAGCTCTTGTTGCCTTCCTATGCCCCTAAGTGGGGCGTAAAGGGAGTTTGGATTGGATTGGATGGTAATTGCATGTAAAAAGTGGTATTAGCTTGCAGGAGCCCATCAACGGCAGCTCACTAGTGTTATTAATGAACGTTGTTGAAATTTCCAAAATACGTTTTAATAAACGCCGATCAGTGTAAAAAAAAAATTTGTTGATCGTCGAATTAAGTCGGGGGCTAAGATATTTTTAGCTTAGTGTTTACCTGGCAAATTGTATTTTACATCAGCTGATATACCTTATAAGTGCGCTTATCCCATCCAATTTGTGCCCGTTTCAACAATTTCGTCCATCTTCTTTTGATGTATGATTAGGGATTTTACCACAGTTCTGGGAATTGTGCTATAATTGATTTGGCAGAAATTATAGGCAACATATATTATTGGTATTAAAAAAGTCTTAACATATTTATCAACTTTCAAGTATATTGTTAAGTCTGATTAATAGACTCGTTTTTATACCACTGTTTTTGTGACGGACAATATGGACATAGCAAAATCTAAAAGAGAATTCGAAAATCAAAAGAGAAATAATTTTCTTTTTTTTTGACGCTAAATTTAAATCAATTTTTTCTTTACTAAAGTAAAAACGTATTTGATTTTTTTATTCCCGTAACCGTTGGCAACCATTATATTATCAAGCAAAATTTCGAGTCGCCATATGAACATCTTCATGCAAATAATCAAATGTTTTAATTCATAAAAAAAAAATGATCCATGGTTCAAGCACGCAGACTCGGATCACCTGATTCTTGGTTGAATCACGGATTAATGGATTTTGAAATAAGTCGAAGTTTACTCGAGGGGAAAAACTTAAATAAGATTCGTCATTATTTATTTATTGAATCATATTGGATCAATAATGATAAGCTTACGAATATGAAATCATCGGTTCTATAAATTCAGGTACCTACGTAAGTAAAGCAAGTATTGTTGTGATATAAAATAAGTACGAGGAATTAGTGGTTGCGTGGGGGTAGATAACCGAATATCGTAGACCAACATTTTAATCAACAAATTCAATTTGCCTCGTAGTGATTGAGCTCTGAGTACGACTTTTGAATATTAAATATCCTGGGCGTATACAATTAATTGTATTGGGCATCCTCACATGAACAGAAGTATACCTATCCTATACTTATTGAAAGCACTGTATTTTTTTCAAATTATTTATTTTACAAATTCAACGTTTTTTTACAAAGAGCCGGTTACATCGAAATAACACAAAATTACCCATGTAGTCTGACCACAGCTAATGAACTAAAACCGAACCTATCCAAAGCTTCAAATAGAGTTTGATCTTGAACCAGCCACAGGAGTGTTGACATTCACGTCATTCGATCTATTGAACGTGCTGTAGTTTAAACAGCACCACCCCGGTTCTTAGAACATTTGATCCGTGACCTTTCAACAAATTCCCGACAAGCCACTCGGGGTCAGTCGGTGATGTCTGCAAAAAATAGTATTAACATTAAAATAACGATATAAAAAACCTGCAAGAGATCCATCAAAACGTGTCATGGGAAGTTCTACGTTGGATATTTCAATAAGAGACAGCATCAGAAATACTGATATCCAAACCCGCACACAAGTCTCCAATGTGAATGATAGCATTTACCGACTCAAATGGGGGTGGGCTGATCATGTATCCCACAGGGACAAAGGACGGTGAATTAGAGGGGCGTTGGAGACTGGTCGAAGAAATCGTACGGGCCGTTGGTGCCCAGTGGATAGGGGTGGCCAGTGACAGAAAGGAGTTGCATGAACTTGGGGAGTCTATGTCTTCAACTGGACGTTTTTTCAAGAGTTTTGCAGATGCTTCCAAGATAAAATGAAATTTCCCATCTTTTTGGCGGAATAGAATCGCTTATCAGCTTTTATCAGACATTTATAAAATATTCTTTAACCTTTTTCAGGGGCTCATTTAGGATTCTCGATTACCCTATAAGATGCTTATTCGGAATAACTTATGAATTTCACAATATGAAAAAAGTTTAAATAAATACTCATGGTCTAAAGCTTTTAAAAATTAAACAGATTCACATTAATATGAAAATAAGTACTTACATAAAACAGGTCGAGTAAAAAAAATGTTAATTACATTTATTAACTTATCTGTTTCGAATTTCCAATCTTCGTTTTGTATTTCTTTTATTTTGAAAAAAAAAACATGATAATATCAGAAATGACAGCAAGATTTTTTTTCAGTAAATAAAAAAAGAGAAATAAAAAGTTCTCATGAAAATTTAATCATAAAAATACAAAAGTTATTTGGTTTACTTTGAGTATATTGAAGAAGACGAGATTAACTCGAGATTTTGTCAATTTCTTTTCAGCTTAGCTTCCCGGCTTATAAATGAAATTCGCTTGAAAAATCGTCGTCGGCGTATTTTCCAAGTAATATTTGATTAAAGTTTAAAAATTAAAGAATTATTTATTTTTGCTAGTGGTCGGCCAATGCTCGAAATTCGACCATAACTAATTTAGATTATAAATTTGAACATCATTAAGATTCCTTTGTCAAAGACTGAGCGAGCGCTATTTCACAATTTTAAAAAATAATTACATGGATACGTCAAATTTGAAATGTTGACACGTTCAAAGTTTTTTCTATGGTTATTTTAATACAAAAAATATAAATCTGTTCTCAAATTGGCCACAGATAAACAAAATATCTAGAGAAATCTCTCATATTTGAAGATATCCATAAAGACAATAATTGAGAGACTATTCTTACAATTTTATATTTGCTTAAGCAAAGACCAAAAATTTGGAGGAATATTTTTTGCATCATATAGATATACTTACTCTTTTAGTTCTAACGAAATGCTCGATACGTCCTCATAAAAGTTCAATACCTATTATGAGTTTATTAATCATAATACTTTTGAAAGTTCGACATCTAACAGTCTTATATAGCGAAATAAATGGGTACCTACTAGCGGTGCTTTCAGGACTGTCATACGAGCCACAGGATGACTTATATCGGATAAAACATCCTCTATTACCTACCAACTGTGCGCGCAGCACGTCAGTTATTTTTATGATGCTGTTAACTTTTATGTGGATAATTAAACATTTTATTATGGGAACGTTTTTACACACACACATACCACTGTTTTACGCGTACGATATTTTAAATGATTTTAAGCAGAAAATTGTAATTGTATTTCGCTGTTATTGAGACACAAACATTTTTATTGCGTTTTTTTTTTCATCGAAATAAAACCAACATCGGTTTTGGTAAAAAAGACGTACTGACGTAATACGAGGAAAAGGGAAATATCCAGATTACACATAAAGGAGGGTTTAGATCAAACTAATGTATGTGATATACCTACCTATGTTCTTGACATAGGTAGGTATATTATTTTTTCTTTCTATACCTCTGTTCGCCAAGATTCTATGGAATGCCTTAATAATGCTCGCTTGTTTTTTTTTACCCATCGCGCCGTGTCCCGTAAGGGGTAGGAAGAGAGAACGTAACTCCATGCACTCTTTTCTATCCAAGATCACTTCTTTCGCTTCTTCTCATACAACCTCTCCTATTTCTCGTACTTCTTACCTGGTCTTTCTTGAGGACTGGGTCAATGTGATCGATCGACGTCATTCTCGGTCGGCTACGCTTTCTTACACCTTTCCTTTCGGCCTTGTAAATTTTCTTTGTCATTCTGTTTACATATATTCTTTTCACATGCCCAAATCATCCCAACTAATTGACTTTCATATTTGTCACAACACTAACTTCCATACCACATTCCTTAGTGATATTCTCATTCCTTTCTATATCCCACAGAGTCTTTCCACATATTCATCGTAATGCTCTCATCTCTACTGCATTAATTATACTACATTTGTCTTTTTTCTTCATTTGTCTACGGTTCACATCCATATATCATTGACGGTAACAGAAATACGTTATACACTATTTTATTGCTTGCAGTAGGTAAGACGTTGTTACGTTACAACTAAAAATATTACATTCTCCCTTTTAAACCCACTCAAGGGCATAATAATACGGAGTCCAAGCCTTCAACTCTAACTATTTTGCCCTGAAGAAACTTGCCACAGTTGCAGACGTCTTCTCCATTCTTCGCTATCTAAAGTAGTATTTTGAGTTCATTATAGAAAAACTACTGTAATAGTATTGCTCTCATCATACACGTATTAAGAAGGTCTACAAATTGTTCAGAAATACTGTTTGTTTATGGTAATATATTCGTCATTAGTATTTGTGGGACCCTATCAAACACCTTTTCTAGATCTATCAACACAATGATATATTATTAATGAATAATTATTTTCAACTCTTCAACAAATAAGCATACTATGTTGTATACCAGTTACTTAAGTTTGTGAGTAGCAAAAAATGTAGTCTTTGAATCCTTGATACGCCACTTATACCGTGATATTGCTTACCGCTGCATGCAATATTTCACCATCATCTGGAGATTTATCGCTGAGTTTCGGTCAAAATTTAAAAGCTTTTACACAACTTTATCCGCTCAAGCGAGACTGTTTTTAAACTTTTGTTAAGCTATGTGTATCTTTGTACTGCACTTTATCTTGTAATTTTGCAGTTGCATATTTTAAGGCTTTTTATCTACCCGCTTATCTCCTGTTTTTAACTTATATGTCTATGTAAAAAAGTTTTTTTTATAGGTAGGTATATTTAACAAAATTTCTAATATCTTAAAGACTTAACGGAATCGCAACAATCTACGAAGAAATAAGCGAACACACTACCTGCATCATACACATATGTACCTACCTACTTTCAAATTATTTAATAACTAGCAGCAATGCCTATCGGGCGACAGGCATAAAAAAGAGAGAAAAAAATGCAAATGTTTGCAATTTCAGATTTTTCTTCTCGTAGCAACTGGAACCTCTAATCAAAGTATGACATATTTTGACTATACCTATCTAAAATCTATATCATTAAAAGATAAAGGTACCTATATATTTTTTTAATAAATGAATCTATTCTCACTCAAAGTGAAAACAAAATGCACTCTTTGACCCTTTTTCAGCAAGATACATAATACGTACAGCTTGTATCATTCAAGAAGATGAGAATTATTTATATTTTTTTGAGTGGTACTTTCAATTTGATTGATTGATCTGCGTCTGTCGTTTTTCTTTTAGGCGCGCGTTGGTCTGCAAAAGCACACCAGTTTTTTTTACAAAAATTAAATAAAAAAACGACTTTTTGAGTGAAATAAGATACAAAATTTCAAATCACATAAAAATGTATCAATTTGCAAACATTTTTACAAAGGTATCTCAAAACTTGAATAATTTTGTAACATTTTTTCCAGAACACGATTCAATTAATCATAAATACTATACATACTAATTCTAATTCATCATAAATACTATACATACTAATTCTAATTCATCATAAATACTATACATACTAATTCTAATTCATTACTCACAGTTGTTAAAAGAGGACAGCGTACGAAATGCCATATTTCAATGAAAATAATTTAAATTATTATATGCGATCTTGTAAGTTAATATTTCTGATAAACTTACTAAGGGAAATATTGTCATTGTAATAATATTATCAAAAGGCGCACCTCTAAGAAGTTATTTCATAAACGGTGGACGACTTCGTTGTATTTTCTCCGAGGATATTTCCTTCGTAATAAAACGCAGTCGGCTTAGATTTCTTTTTAATTATACTTCGCGGTCTCTTGTGGCTGGTTTCTTGTCTTTCATATTATTATTTAATTACTTTTGCATACAATAATATTTTGTCATAAAAATAAAAGCTGCATAATATCATCGTTGCATATAAAATTTTAATATTATAAATATCAGAAAATAAAATTTTAGAGACAATAATATTATTTAGCGCCCAGTAGAATTTAAGTAGGTAGGTACTCTCTGGGTTGGCTGGAAGAGATCCTGCGGGATAAGTCCGCCCTTTGACTCTCGTGAATGGATTGTATCGGGACTGCATTTTGGAACAATAAAGCATTATTTATTTATTTATTTATTACTCTCCTTACTCTCGTTATTTGATCATTAATATTAATTGTTGTGAAAACATGAAATTACAGCCTACACAATATACACGGACTAAAAAACGTGAATTCCAAAGATTATTAAAGGTAGGTATATTGTAGTTAAAGGCCCGTTGACACTTTTTATTCGCGTGTATTGGTGAACAGTGCAAGTGTTTAGTCTATAGCACTAAACACCTATCGTCAGTAAGAGCGAGCGATTAGACACTTGGAGAATTTAACTGAGCTCTTTTTTCTGCGGAAATCCCTTCCCGCACTTCTTCCCGTGCTTAGGTGCGCAAAAAAACAAAAACCCTTTGAATTCATCGCAACAACCCAACAACAAAGTGTACACTTTCACACCGTTTTCCGCTCCTTCGAGACGGCGCGGAGCTAAGAGATTTGGAGATGGTGTGGGAGGAGTTCTTAAACACTGCGCGAGTTCGAGCGCAATGGAGAACTCTTGTTGTCTCCCTATGCCTCTGAGTGAGGCGTAAAGTGAGGTTGGTTTGGTAAGAGCTCCTAGGGTCCTTTTTTATTTATCTAGTTACAAGACATGTCAATTAATAAAATTGATTATAACAAAACCTGTAACTTCTACTATCAGCTTGAAAAGACTGCTCGACAAAGGTTAGAGTTAAATAATTTTCACTAACCGTTTTTAACTTTGAAGCGCTTTGAAAAAAAAATATGGAACTTATTCTGCAGATAATTTCAAAGTTTAACGTCTCTTTTAGCTATTCAAAAGAACACTTCTTTCTACGTAATAGGCAAAACCTTGACCAAATAACACTTAAGATAGCAGAGGGTACATTTTTAATTTGAGGTAAAAGTAGCCAAAATACCTAAATTAAACATAATAAAAATAGACCAATATTTTTATAATTCATTTTCGATATGGCTGCCGCTATTTCTAATTCTTCTTCTGTAATCTTTTGCTCACTGTTGACGATCGAAAAGTAGCCGCAGCAGATTCAGACCAACAGGCGAATAGAGGGACGAACCTAGTTCGGCAGTGAAAACGGACCTACGTTAACGAAAAATGTCACTTGAAAACAAACTTTATATTAAGTACTTGTTATAATGATTAATACTCTATATTCATTTTACTGTCCTATTTTTCCAACATGCTTATAATACTAAACTTCAATATTAAATTAAAAAACTCGAAAATACAAAAAAAAACAAACAAAAGAGAATGAAAAAATCTCACCTGATAATTCCTACAAACTGACCAATGAAAGAAACGTTTAAGTAGTAACAATTTTTTTTAATATCGAGAACATGTAGAGAGGCTGTAAGTTGTATCAAACCCCAAGTAAAGACAGAGGTTTCATTTCGTTTCTACTGAAGGTTTTCTCATATGAAAATAAATCTGTTCTTAATGTCTTCATCAATAAT
This sequence comes from Mystacides longicornis, assembly GCA_963576905.1. Lineage (NCBI taxonomy): Eukaryota > Metazoa > Arthropoda > Insecta > Trichoptera > Leptoceridae > Mystacides > Mystacides longicornis. The sequence goes on along the minus strand of OY756421.1, from coordinate 5,164,267 downwards.
GTGGCGATTGAATGTGTTCGGGCATTTTTTGTCTGCCTCAATAAAATAGATGTCCTCCTATCAAAAGGCTACGGTAAAGTGATTTCAATCATGCGCCACAATAGCATCGAAAAAAATGATTCAATTAAATAAAAACATGTTTTTAAATAAATCAATAATTCCGAGTCATTTTTTATTGGAAAATATAATTAAGTCATTCAACGAGTTTTTTAAGTCCTCCTTCAAAACGGATCTTAGCCACTTTTTGGATGTCTCAATGGTTATCCGAGGAGGGGTTTGAAGAAAATTTAGTTTTTTGAACGCCCTATTTCTATTTTAATTAATGATTTTATAGATTTTTAAATCAATCAATTCAAGATTGTATGTATCAAAGTGATGTGAAGATAATGCAGGGATGATTTTTTTCTTTGGTATTTTAGTAACAATATATTAAACGAATAATCTCTATATATAAAATGAAGAGTTTTTTTCCATGGTCATCGCATCACGAGTGAACGGGTGGACCTATTTCGCTAAATAATAATTTATATTTGTGTTTGCTATTGTTAGGAGAAGGTTTTTATGAAAAAAAAATAGAAAATTACGAGATACATTAGAAATTTTAAGAAAACTTTTGGCAATATATGGCTTAAAAAAGATGCATCGATCGCAATAACATTGGTAAAAAGTTGATGAATTTCCATTATACAAATTCAATATTAATCTTGGACGAAAAAACTTTTCAGCTAAAGAGACCGCTCAGAATACACCTTAGAAATATCTCTTGGGTTTTATTAATTCGTTGTTTACAAACGCGGTGTTGTTTTAACAAAAAGTAACAAATAGAAAAACTTTGTAATCTATTTTTGGACTTATTATATTGTTAGTCTTCGCCCTCGTTGTTGGGTAAGAAACTCCAAAGTTTTGCACCATTTTCTGCTATTTATTCTGGACTCGAGAATCAACTAATTAATTAAATTACGTTTCCTCCACCTTAAATACATTATTTATTTAATCGCCATTACAAACTCCGATTAATTTATTTACGTTCATAAATTAGCGAAGAGAAATCCGATGAAACAATGGATTGTATTATGTTTGTACAAAAAGAGTTCCTCCATCGCAGTAGCTTCTTAATACGAGTTCTAATTCAAAACAAATATGTAAAATATCATAAATTATCTCATAAATTTTCGGTAAAGTACCAAAACTCTTAAGTGATCCAATATGTAATCATTTGGGGCTGATGATATGATAGGATGGAACAGAAAGCCAAGAGAGAATGGCATTTTCTTTTTTACAAAAAAGAATCTGTTATCACTCAAAGTGAACACAAATACACTCTTTGACTCTTTCACAGTAAACTACTTAAAGCTTGTGTCGTGAAAGAGCCAAAGAGGAAGATGGTCAGTATCTGGGATCGAAGCCACGACCTCCGATACGAAACAGTACGAAAGCCGGCGTTGTAACTTGTAACCATTAGTCTACCAACCACTTCGAAATTATAGTTATAGTCGTAATCTCGTAATCTTAACACAATAATTCAAAAAAGTTGGTTTCAATTGGCTCAATTCTTTCGACGTATCTATACAATAGGTAAACATACATCACATGTGATGTATTTCCTACTACACCGCCATCTTTTAGATTTTTTAAAAAGTAAAGCAATTATTTAGGAATTGTTTTGATTTCAAACTTATGACCCGTCGAATTTCATCCTGCATCCGAATCAACGATAACTCTTACATAATGCAATGAATTATATTAGCTAAAATTAATTAAGTTTTTTCATCGTAAATTGCATTTTATTCATGTAATAAATAAGCCAAAATTATTTTGTTGATTGGGTTAGGTCGAAGGTCGACGGGCGGGACAGCTAGTATCATAATAATATGGAATGGACAGTTTTGCAGCGCATTTCAGCGATAGAAGGTCTGAAAAACACGCAATCTTGATGTAAATTAAGGGAGAAGAAGATAATACACATTACCTTAGAGAGCAATTCTAACACAACATGACTTTCAACAACTTCTCATTTTCGATTCATGGTGATTGTTGTTGAAAACAACCTCCCATCATAAAGAAATGAGACTTGAAGAATCACTGCATTCCAGAGATTAGTTAAAAAGCACTTGTTTTCCTCCAAATGCAGCGTGAATCTTTGATATCCCATACCATTTCGTCTTTCTCCGATACGTTTGAATACAATCTTATAATATAAATGAAAGTCGGGTTAGTGCGAACACTTATAACTGGAGATCGGCTGAACTGATTCTTCCGATTTTGATTTATTGTATTCTCCTCCGCTCCGGATAACAGAATAACTATTGAAATTATACAGAATAACTAAAAAAAAAGATTAGAAATATTAAAAAATATAATATTAAAGTTACTATGGAACGGATTTCTGGCTATGCCATCTATGAAATTTCCTTAACAACATACTTTTTATTTATCTGACAACCAGAGTGTCAAAACACTGGCACGCAGATTATTGATAGAAATTCTTTCAGTTCTCAGAAATAATTTTTCAACATTCAAAATTATTTTAAACGTATTTTAGTATAAATAATTACTTAAAAAAATTCTAACTCAATATTCATAGTAAGGACTACAGGACAGCGTCTGTCGGGAAAGCTAGTATTTAATAAAATGTGATGTATGAATTCTTGAAGTGCTTGGTCAGCTCCCCCCAACGTTGGCTGTCACTTGGGCAAATGCCTCCCTGTTTCTAGCTGCATTAATCAGTTCCCCGACGGTTGGAATTCCAGTCCACGCTCTTCTTATGTTGCAGAGCCAAGACACTACTTGTCTTCTATCGACACCACGTCTTCCCTGGTCTTGCCTCCGATAATCAGCTCCAGAAACCAAAACTTATCACCTCTGAGAACGTGACCAAGGTATGTTTGCTATTGTATGTATTTATTTACTGTCGTGTTGGATGTGAGAAATCTGCCCGTATGAAGTTATCTCGTCATTGCACATCACTTTTATAATAAATCATTTCATAATTTGTACCTATATCGTGTTTATATATTGTGCATTTAATGAAAAAAGTAAAATAAAATAAAAATACCTGATACTTTTATGAACTTGAGTTTATTATTTTCAATAAATGCTGGTCGGAGCTCTTTACACTGCGACCAGCATTGCTCTCGTATGATGTTCTGTTGACTGTTCTCTGCCTGTGTATAAAACATTAATTATTATTTTCCATCTATATTTTCTATGTCTGTACTTTTTCTTGGTTTTGATTTATTTTATATTTTTTTAAATGATGTTCAAATGACGATTCCAAGTGTCCGAATGGACCTAAGGATGATAAAATATAATAAAAACAATATGCACCGAATCTTATTGAAGTTAAGCTTCGTGAATGTTTAATTGTGTTCTTAAATTTTAGCTATAAAATAATTTCGTTCCATAAAATTTTTCCGATTGATTTCCAAAGTATTTTAGTGGTTTAAAAAAAGTGGGTACACACATGTTAAACAATAATAATTACTATCGTTACTTTCCGTTAACCTAAATCATGATTTTATCTAACGATTAACCTCGTAATACTGGCATCGTCATGCCGGTGATGTAAAGTGCCGGTAGGTACTCTTATAAGGGATGGTATTATTATAACAATATTTGATATGTAATTAATTAGTCTAATGGTATTGACAGAGGAATTAAAATAGGTACAGAAGGTACGTATTGTATTTTAACGAAGCGGTTATTTGCTTTATTAATATTTTATTGGGAAAGGGAACGATCGGAAATTCAAATACTTGAACACATACCGCCTTACTTATAAAAAAATCGTTAATCGTAAGATTACGTATAACTCACCGATCAGTTTTTACTTAATTTATAAAAATAAATTTTATCCGAGTTTGTTATGTGTGAAGATGACATTTCATACAAAATTTTGTAAACAAACAAAATAGTAGCCCGGCAACGCGAGTGCTTCCAACCGAGATGCGCTATGTCAGATTAGAATGATTTCGAGTAGGTGCAGAATAGGTGTCGGAGCTTATTTTTTTTAATTTTTATTTTATATTATCAAAATATAGTTAAGTCCTTATAAAATCACACGAAACCTTTATGTTTTAGCCAAAATGAACTAATTTATGTTTAATCACTTCATTTTTAATATTTGTATCTACTTTAAAAGTACCTACTCTTTGAATATTTTCTTCAAAACGTCATTATATTTATCAAAAATTTAGTTGGTGCATCATGGTTGTAAGACCTCGATGATTACGGGAATGCAATATTTGCTTTATTTGTTTAAAATTTCTATTATTAAAATGATAAACCAAAACAAAATGGACCAAAATATGAAGGGAGCACCTAATTGGACGGGAAAAAAACTTAAAAACAGTAAGTTGATTTCAGAAAGCGTTGTTGCACACTCGAAACCATTGTCAGTTGACATAAAATCTAACATGGCGGGATAAATTCTACAGAGATCAGCTCGCAATCAATGGATATGGGTTAAACTACCTCACGACGCGCGACGGCTTGATCGCAAATTTTATATCGCTGAGCTCTTTTTTTCCACTGATCAGAGTTTTTAAATAAAGCAGATATTATTTAATTTATAAACTCCGATGAGTGGGAAAAGAGCTCAGCGATGGTACATATAGATCATGCGGTCAAGCAATCCCGAGGTTGTTTAACCCATGTCGCTTGATCGTGAACTTATCTCTGTAGATTTTATCGTATGGTCATCACAATAGAAATGGTCACATTGGTCACACAGGTAGAAACAATACAGATAGATTAAAAAATCTGTAGATTAACTTCAGTGCTCAGAAGCCATGTTTGTAATAAATAAACTATATTTAAGTTTTTTTCCTGTCCAATTACATATGTGCATATATAGAAAATTTAAACAAATATAGCAAATGTGCATTCCCGTAATCGTTAGGTTAAAGGTTACAACCACAATATACAACATTTAAATTTTCTTCTTCTTTGCCCTGCCCTTTTTCCTGGATTAACCAGGGTTAGGCGCACACATATGCGCCAGGAGGCACTTGCTCTCGAATTCTGCGATACGTATATTTTGAGCACACGTTGGGTGCCAGGTTTCACAACCATAAAACAGGCAGTGTACAAGCGAACCTTTGTCTTTATTTTTTGCAAGGTTTGTGCTGAACGCATTTGACCTCCAAACCTTCCCAAGTTTATTAAATATTTTCCATCTTTTATTAACAAGGCTGAAAATGTTCAAAACGGACGAAAAATGCTAAAGATAGTTAAGTTTAGCTTTTATACTACCTTAATTTTTTTTTATATTTTTCAGTTAAGAAATATTTTAACTTAACTCAATGAGTAAAATTTCATTAGGTACTTCAATCACTCAATTTAAACCCCACATAGGAGCAACCTCCTCGGCCAACTGTCATTGGCATCTTTAACACATGTCTCAGCCATGTCCATCTCCTCTCCACATTGGTGGAAGTAGAATTAAAGGATACATTACATACTGAGATAAATTACATATAAGTCAAATATTTTTCAACTAGAAAAAGCCCCTCGTCGACATGTTTTTCAACTTTAAATTTAAAAGGACCTTTTACAAACCAAATTGGATTTTATCCCTGTGCCATTGAGGAATTTTGTTTATCTTTAAATTCAAAGAATAAAGATTAAAAAGGCAGATCAATTACTTTGGGGAATTCTAATATTGCAAATGTCTGGGCAGAATAAAAAGTACCTACTTGTTTTGAATCTTCCCAAATTTATTCCATTTCCAAGTCCATAATAGACTCAATATTGGGATGTATCCATGCATTATTCATATTCTGATTCTGTAAATTAAGTAAGGTTGGTTCTTGGTGTAAACATTATTATTTATGTCGCCGAGGAAACAACAATTACAATATTTTACTCGATGGTCTTATTGCAAAGGACCTAAGTAAACATTTTTAAAAACATTCTGGAAATTTTCGCTTTTTGTTTTAAACAAAATAACAGACAACTCTGAGAAAGTTCCTCCCCTTTAGTAAACAAACTGCCAAGCTGAAATTATTGTTCGTTGAGAAATATTTGACGTATCGCATGAAAGAACGTTAGATATACTATATATATTCTATATATATTATACTATACATATCTCTAGTGGTTTGTGACAGAGTGACAGCTTGTCAAATTGCTAATCAATAAATTAAATTTTTGCATTTAAATAGTTCAAATAATAACAAAGAATAACTTCATCGCATACCTTATGGGAAGATTTACAATTGATAATAAACGGGGCTCACTGTATATGGTGAGTGTACCTTAAATTTCACAAAAACAAATATTGTCTAAGTCATACATTCTAACGATAAGGACCTTTTTCGCCCAGCAAAACTGAGTGTATTATTGCTACAATTAAACACAACACAGACAGCCAATCAACATTGGTTTATTGAGCTGTACTGCAGCCTATAACAATCATTTGATATCAGAAGCAGGGTTGCCAAAATATTTTTGTTTTTCAATAAATAATTTCAAAATTTTGATTTTGTGAAAATATGATGGATGTTTTGGAAATAATCAACAAGGTCAAAGATGCTGCAAATGCCCTATCACAGATGATGCAAGATAATAATAAATTTACGAGGGAGTTTATCGGGAAAATTACGCCAATATCTAATGAATTTATGGCGGCAATGAGTATAGCAACCGCTAAAATCTCAAGTCAAGACACCGAAATAAGGTATCTTAAAGAAAGATTAGCAAACCTCGAAGGTAAAACATCATCAAATAAGACAATGGACGTATGTGACACATTGACAGAACTGACTGAGAGGAAGACACGCTCAAAGAATATATTGCTTTTCAATGTTCCGGAAGTAGAGTCGAATGAACCGGGCGGTCGAAGTCAGAACGTGGAAGATTCGACACAGACTACGGAACTGATACACTCCATAGAAAACTTTGCTAACATACCGATACTAAAAGTGCATCGTCTTGGAGTGAAGCAAAAAAATAAGATTCGTCCTGTTAAAGTAGTACTGGGCGACAGTGAGGATGCGCGAACAATACTCTTCAATAAGTTTAAATTTCCAAAAGAAATTCGGGTTAAGCAAGACCTAACAGAATTGCAGAGATCTCAACTAAAATCAAAATGGGATGAATTGGAAGCCAGAAAGAAGAAGGGTGAAGGTGAAATTGCTGTTAGATTCGTAAACGGTACACCTAAAATTGTAAAAGTCAACAAAAAAAACTAAGTAATATTGATGTGTATTTTCAAAACCTTAGAGGAATTAGGACTAAACTATCTATTATACGTCAGAATATACCGGTGTTGAACTGCTTTATCTTTTGCTTCACTGAAACATGGCTTGACAGCACAATTAAAACATCGGAGTTGGGTTTTTCTTCTTACAACGTCTATAGATGTGATCGTAGTGTTAACACGAGTGAAAAGAAGAGAGGGGGGGGAGTGTTGATAGCAGTGCACAAGAGTATTCCATCTTCATCCATCAGAATAAAAAGCAATGAAATAGAACAATTATATGTATCGGTCAAGATTGACCACAAAAAGATAATAATAGGAAATGTTTATATTCCACCTGCATCAAGAATCGAAACATATAGGATCTACTGTGAAGAACTGGAAAATATATGTAGTAAACATCCTAATACCGATGTTCTCATTTCTGGAGATTTTAATCTACCAAGTATAAAATGGTCACCAAATGGCAATGAGTTTCCTGACTATGGGGAGAACAGTGAATGTGCTAGAGAGATAATCGACACAATACTCTTTCTGGGATTGTCTCAACAAAATTATGTATATAATGCTGGAGGTCGTATCTTGGATTTAATATTCACTAATGCGGGGAACGTGGTTGTTGAACGTGCTGACGATGAAGTAGTACCGGTTGATAGTCACCATCCACCTTTATATATAAAAATGAATTTGTCCAAGGCAAAAAATCTGAGAGGAGAAACTTCCTCATATAATTTTTTAAAAGGGAATTACGATGGCGCAATAAAATATCTTTTCGATTGTGACTGGTCCTTTCTCCAGAGCAGCGATGTCGAGTACATGGTCGCTATGCTTTACGGCATCCTCTATGAAACAATCCAGAAATTTATACCTTATGAAAGATACAAAATAAGAACATACCCTGTATGGTTCTCACAGGAGCTTATAGGCCTTATTCTGGAAAAAAAGGCGGCCCACAAAGTCTATAAGGAATCCTACAGCGATGAACATTACCTGGTCTTCAGCAGACTTAGAGCCAAATGTAACATGTTGAAAGCATCTTGCTACGCAAATTATGTGAAGAACGCCGAAGATACAACAACAGATATGAAGAGCTTATGGAAATTTAAAAATTCCTTATCAAAGAGTGATAATGACTATCCCACCCAAATGATATTAAATAACGAACGTGTTAATGAAATGGAGGATATAGTAAATAAATTTGCAAGTTTCTTTAGTGAAGTATATGAACCAAAATTGAGTGGTGTTTCCCCAGCTATTTCAAATGATAAATCAGTCCAACTTTCACATTGTCATATCTCATTTCAAGATTTGTACAATAAATTGCTCCATCTGAACATTAATAAATCACCGGGGCCTGATAATGTTCCACCAATTTTTGTAAAGAAATGTGCGGATGCTCTTATTGTTCCACTTTTGGTAATCTATAATAAGTCCCTGGAATCTGGACGCTTTCCGTCCGCATGGAAAATGGGTAATATTATTCCTATTTTCAAAAAGGGAGACAAATCCGAAATAGTAAATTATAGACCAATATGTCTCCAGTCAACCCTGGCTAAACTCTTTGAATCTCTAGTACTCGAGCAATTAGTTCCGTCCGTATCACGAATATTGGAACATCAGCAACATGGCTTCATATCCGGTAGATCTACGTTGACAAATCTGGCAATCTACGAACATTTTATTGCCGAAGGCCTTGCTCGTGGCTGTCAGGTGGACAGCGTCTACACTGACTTCAGTAAGGCCTTTGACAAGGTGCCCAATGGTATCCTTGTCAGCAAGCTTTCAGGGCTGGGAATATCGGGAGTCTTGATAGAATGGCTTGGAAGCTTTCTTACAGGACGAACGCTACGGGTAAATATTAAAGGCACTAGTTCGGATTGTTTCATTGCTACGAGTGGCTTACCGCAAGGCAGCCATCTCTCTCCCATACTCTTTCTTATATTCATAGATGATTTAGTCTCAAAAATGAGAGATGTCAAATGTCTGTTGTTTGCGGACGATCTGAAGGTGTTCAGAAACATAGAAAGCACCCGGGACTGTTACATATTACAGGAAAACCTTGATATATTAAATATCTGGTGCCGAGAGAATCGTTTGTTTCTTAATGTCAAAAAATGTCAAAAGATTACTTTTTCCAGAAGCAAACAGACTATCCATTTTGATTATCGAGTGGAAGACCATACACTTGAAACAGTAAATGAGATACGGGACCTCGGCGTAGTATTTGATGATAAGCTTTCATTCTTGAAACATATTAACGATGTTACAAGTAGGGCAATGCAAACGTTGGGATTTGTTCTGCGAACGGTGAGTGATTTTAGTAATATTCACGCGATTGCACTGCTATACAAGTCGCTCGTTCGCGGGCAGCTTGAATATAATTCCGCAATATGGTCACCCACATATAACATTCATATAAACAATATAGAACGCATCCAACGAAAGTTTCTGAGGTTTATAAATTTTAAATTGGGTATTCCTCGAAATGAACTGAACTACGACCGCTTGCTTACAATATTAAACTTAGGAACACTTGAAAGTAGAAGAGTCATAAATGATCTTATATTTTTATATAAAATTGTAAACAATCTTTTTGACAGCCCTGAGCTGGTGCAGCATATTATGTTTAGGGTACCTACTCGATGTACAAGAAATCAAGAGTCTTTCTACATAGTAAACCATAATACAAACTACATAAGACACACAGTGGTGTCTCGTATACATTATATGGGAAACAAATATCTAACTAATATGGATATATTCTGTGTGGCTTTTGATGAATTCAAATCCATTCTTAAAGAGATGTTCACACATAGAATCTAGACCCTTTTATTGTCTTGCACTTGTTTGTCCATTAACCTCTGAGTTTAAGCTTTGATACTTATGATTAACATTTTATAATTTTTTGTTTTTTTTTTTTTTTGTAATTTTTTATATTGTATCATGATGAGAAGTATATGTGCATATGTTTTTTTAGCAACTATTGTACTCCTTTATATTAATTGTATACACTCACATTTAATCTATAATAATGTAAAAGGCATAATGCCGTAAATTGTTGAAATAAATAAAAAAAAAATAAATAAATAAATATATAATATATACTAAAAGTTTCGAGAAAAAAGGGTTTAAAAGTACGAAAGTAAATTTATAAGATATTTTTGGGGTCCAATCAAATTTCTACGAAGTATCTTCTAGGTATATAAATAGCCAAGCCCTCAATCTAATAAACAAACAGATCGATAGATGAGATCGTTTTTGACACTAATGTGAGTAATATGTGCCACCCAAATCAATGAATAAACTACCAAGGCATGGGCATTGACCAGACTGGCAACAGATACAAAACAATAATAACAGAAGTGAAAGATAAAATAATATTCAAGTGATATTAAAATCCACAAATAGCAAAAGAATTTGAGCTATAAAATAAAAAAAAAAAATACAATGACCAATGTCTATTTTTGTAACAAAAGACATTTACAAAACACACATTAGGGTGCATTAGATAACAAAATAAGAATTTGCCGCACCTGTAAAGTGTTAATAATAATACACGCTGGTCGTCTTTTATAATAAACACACGAAATAACATCAAAACTGACCACAACTATAAATTTGAAAACCTTCCAAGAAATAATATGATAAAACTTAAATAAACCCCACGACACAACGTTTAACATTAGCAGGTGCGCTGAGGCCGGGTACCTGTGTGTTAAACAATAGAGCATCTACCAACCAAAGTGAATGAATTGTTACGACATTTTTGATGAGTTAATTGATTAAAATCAATTTTTTTTTTGCTGTGTTAGAAGTTGATATTTGAATTTTTGAAAATGCCAGTAGATAGAGAAAATTCTACTCTATGGAATGATATAAAAAACCGAAAATCGACCTAATGTTCAACGTTCTTCCAGGCGATACGTCATTTGAAGGTGTTATTTGCATTGGGATCTCTTATATACTGATGTACATCAACAACTCAGTGTAGAATACTAAAGATTTTTCTTCTCAATTCGGTAGCTATGATGTTGGAAGAAATCGGTCTTATTGTTAAACAATGCTTTGAAATGTGCCTTTTAAGGCTTTGCACTGACACTTAATTTCCTTGCCCACTCTTTGATTTGTTCACTTTTGGTTATAGAATTTATGGAATGGTAAGTTTGTTCAATTCTTAACGTATGTGTAATGACGTGCTTTTAGGTGAATTCATTTAGTTAACCTGTCGTGTAGTCTTACAAATTTCTTGCCCTCTTGATGTCTGTTGCATATTCTTGCCCCAGTTTCCTCTCCTCTGCGTCTTTTCTTCATAATTAATATTCATATATTCTTTCATATATTTTTCAGCGTTTTATTTTGTCACGAATGTTTTTGGAAGCATAAAATTTTCATTTCGCCAGAAAAAACTCATCTTAAAAAAAGAAATAAATTTACACTTTTCTATACAGTGTTGTCAGTATGACAAAATGTGATATTAGACCCTTTACATCTGGTATCACATGGCTGTTATTATGCTAATTGTTTCACCGTTTGTAACGTTTCATATTATTGTATTGTGAGTACTGCTCTTACTGTATTTGTTTTTGACATGTTTAAGTGCCCAAATTTGGGCCTAGAAATGAATATGAAGAATAAAGAATAAAGAATATAGCCGGCGGAACTTATTGATCGTTCCCGTCCAATATGAGACGGGACAACCTCAGGTAGAAATTTAAAGTGAAAAAGCACTGAAAAACTCTGACCGATATATTTTTTTTTAAGATTATTGAATTTTCTGTAGCTTTTGTGTGACGCAATCTTATGAGTGGCCTACCACGCTCTGAACAACTAGTTGTTCTTAGTTCTATTTTCAATACCTATAGCACTTCGCGAATAAGTTTACGATAAGTATTTGATAAGTTTTGGAATCCTCTCTCATATTCGATGGGACTGGTTGACTGGTAGATAATGCTTCAATCATTAATTTCCGCCGGTTATACTAACTCTTATGCACAGAAGAGTGTTATTTTTAATATATTAGTATACATATAGACCAGTCAACTTTGCATTCTTTTTTTTAATGAATCTTGACTCACTCAAAGTGAACATAAGTATGTACACTTTCGATATCTACACATTATGAAGACAACGTTAATCGAAGTTAAAGGTTAACATGTAAATGAAATTATTAGTAAATTGTTACCATTGAAAGTTGTGTGAGGGTATGTGTGAGAGGATGTTGTGGGGGTGTGTATGCGTGTAAAATTTGATGATGAAATGCATTTTGTTTTTTTGAAATTTTATTCGGTATAATAAAAAGATTATAAATAATAACTACTACAATATATAGATAGTACATATTATATACATAGGTATCTTAAATGTACAGAAAGATAATAGTATGACATTATGAACACTTTATATGAATCAAGTATGTATGTATTACTAAGGTACTTATTTTGTATGTTTATTGATAATGCAGGAATGACTTTTTTGTACTTTTATATTTTGCCCTTCTAATTGTGTTCAGTGTATTTTTTACTGTTTGGAGGGTGAGGGAGAAAAAAAAATAAGCATATATCAAATTAATCAAATCTCCCTTTGAACTTCAAACAACAAACAACTTGAGGCAACAAGAGCTCTCCATTGCGCTCGATCTTGCGCAATGCTTATGACCTCCTCCCACACCAAGTCCATTTCCCTCAGCTCTGCCTCGAAGGAACGGAAATCGGAACAAGCATATATACCTATTATTAATATTGAGATAATCTATACGCGTTTAAAAAACCCCTCATACTTTCCTTTAGTTCTCATTTTCTTATCCGGGATTGCTGCAGCCTTGTGTGCTTATTTTGAAAGATTTGATTTTCCATTGAAAAAAAAATCATTTTTCGAATTATGAATACCAACCATTTAACACATTCCCTACGTACGCAGTCGCTCTTAGTAAATTGCGTAGCATGGTGAGTTTAATACTAGCGTAGCACTAACGAGCGCTGATATCGCCTCGAGAATTTCAACAAAATTACAGCTACGCTCAGTGAATGTCGAAATCTTTCTGCGGCGCGCCGTCAGCGTCGGGACGCTCATCCCCTCATACTCAGTCTGTTATATTATTATCTGAATCGTACGAACATTTTCAAACTGAAAGTTTGTTAAAATTAAATATTGTGAAGTATAAAATATATAATTGAAATTTAAACATTGGTTATTAGTTTTATGTTCTGTGAAAGTAAATATTTTTTTTTTAACATTACCTTAAAAAAATATTTTTAAAATAGGTACCTACTTTAAATTTAAAAATTACCACATATAATAATTAGTGAAGTTTTTTTTTTCTTTCAAACCCAGTATGTCATAAGCAATGAAAACTCTTTTTTATGAAGTGATCAATTTATTTTATCAAAACTTGGACACAATAAGGTAAGTTTTATCAACTAAGTAATTTTTATACTAAATTTAATCATACACCCATTTACAATATGAAATGATATAAGTTTAGTTTTATAAAGAAGTTTTTTTTGAGGAATAAAAAATCGATGTTATTATTTTTTTTCATAATATAATATTAAGTAATTGGAACTGATAAATTTTTTTTTTCGCTCCGTCACGACCATCGATTATGAGTTCTAGCGCAATCTTTAAACTCTCTTCATATTAATGTAGGCATAATAATTTAATAATCACGAAAAATAAGGAATTCCGATGAAAGCAAAAGGTTTAAAAAACAATAAAATTACTCTTATAAGTATGATGTTTAATTTTTTACTTTTTTGATTTTTTTTTAAATAGAGCATTCTTTAAACTATTTAAATAATAATATTTAAAGTCTAAAACATCTACATTTTACAAATTAAAATGAACGTTCCCTTCTTACTTTAAAATAATAAGATGCCATTAAAATTTCAATAAAAAGTGTAACACTGTTTTTCAAAGTTCCACTATAAAATTACTTTTAATTAAAAACATGAAACAATTTTCGGAAAAATACCTACCTATAAGTACCTAAATGAAAAAAAAAGAAACACATTCATTTCAAAAATTTTACTGCTGCTGTAAATTAAATAAATTGATTTACACTTTTCTTAGTAGATATGACAGTATTACAGCATATTCATTGCTTCAGGATATTGTTCTAGTCTAGCGATCCAGTCCGATCTGAGACAGGCCAACCCCGGGTAGAAATTTCAAGTGATTTGAAAGCTATGACCCAACTAGGTATCGAACCTGAAACCTCATTATCAGAAACAAGGGCCTATATCGCTAAGCAACTCGGGTCGGTTCTACTGCTGTCGGTACTAAAATAAATAAAAAAACATATACAATTTTTTCTGTCAGCACTTATTGAAAGTTAGAAGTAGGTACCTACTAATCTGCCTACATATTATATACATACTAACCTCTTTCATTAGAGGCTTAATAACGGTTATGAAATAATAACACCTTTTATGTCCCTTTATTCAATTGTTCGTATTAAGACAATTTTGAACCGCTTCGGGCATACGACGGCTTACTTCAGTTTCCTTAGAGTGATCACTTTACGTTAACGGCGTTCGACGTAAAGCGGTCTTATTTTTTAAATGTCATCATGGTAGCCATTGATTTGCTGAACATGGAATAATCCAACGCCCTCGTCTGGTCTCAAACTCGCAACCCTAGCCGTCACAAGTAAAGAATATAACTAATGACTCTAACAATAATTCATAACTGATGTTCGATTTTTAAATGGAACAAACCACTACAGGCTTACGTCCGTCTTCTGTTATTTAGAAGGCTGGCTTAGTGTGATCAATTTACGTTAACAACGTTCGCCATTTTGTGGTAACGTTGAAATCTCTGAAACTCCTTATCATGAGAATCCTCAACGTGTTTTAACAATGTATATAACAATTATACATTGTTAACCCATGTATAAAACAATTAGTAGATAATATAATAAAAATTTATCAATGAGATATTAATCATATAATTCTCCGAAACTTCTAATCATGTGAATTCTCAACATGTTCAACATGTCGAAAAATCTCATGTATACAATAAGTAAGTAGATATTAATTAATTATTGAAATATAGAGATAAAAGTTGGAAATTATTGAGAACAAAAGAGCAACCAAATTTAAAGACTGCGACTGTCATGTATTTGGCGCCAGGATATGTCTATATCCATTTTTGTTACTGTCTCATATTTATTGCCTATTGGCTTTGTTGGTGCACAACGTTCTAATTATGTCTAGATTCTTGTGATCATTTTTCATGACTAGATCTTAAAGAATATATAACAACAAATGGCTCTAACAATTAATTACTGATGTTCGATTTTTAAATGGAACGCACCACTACGGGCTTACGAGCTTACGACCGTCTTCTTAGTAAAGCCGCGAAATTATTTTTAAATTCTTTTCAGTATTAAATAAATAAAAGTAAAAATAATTACATTGACTTTATTAAATGAAGCAGAAGTGATAATTAGTTTATCGCTTTCAATAATTAATATCAAACGCTTTATTTAATTAACCCAGCATATTATTATCTCCTCAAAACGTTTGCCACGCCGGCCGCGCCGTTTATTTTATAATCGGCAAATTACGAGTAAATTAAATTACTTAACATACAAAAATTCGCAAAATAGTTCGCTACACGGGTATAGGCGACTGATGTCTAATAATGAGGTGTGATCTTCCGAGTTCGGGTTCCGGACAGTTCAAATTTTAAACATAAATTTTCTACTCGGAGTAAATCTTACGTCACATGTACGCTGACACATTGCCGAAAGAAAGAAGGTAAATCATAAAAAAAAAATACAATGTAGGTATACAGATAAGTATTAATAAACAAAAATGAAGATAGATAGGTATATCACATGACGTTATGACAAAAAAAAACCTACTATTTCGGTAAAAGCATTTTGAAATGCCTTACACTTAGGTAATCAAAAAGCTGAATAAAAGATTTCGGCTCGTACCATTCGCCCCTTTGTTTTACTAAACAAAGTGACCAAAATTATGTGATGTATTTGTTTTTACTTCAATGGCATAGAAATCAAGTCCATCAAGACTAGGTTATGCTGGAAGTTTACCGTCCCAAAACCTTCTTTCTTCTTCTTTGAGATCCAGTTTCTACCTGTGGTCTACCAAGGATCTCGGGTTAGCGTTGACTCAGTGTTCCTCACTGCTTTCGTTTTATTTTTCCTATCCTTTTTCTTCATTAATTCTTCAAAACGTTTCACTCTCCTTAGATTTATTTATCAGCACCGCTGGCCCCGAAATAATAGATCCACTCTTTTTAAATCCCATCTGGGCATTAGTGATGGAACTAATTATGCTCAGAATTGTCAGTCCCTGCCTCGCAGTATCTACACGCCGCGCTTTGAGCTTTTTAACTGGGCCGATAACTTCTAAAAACTCAATGCCACGTTAGGCACTGGGTCTTATGGAAGTCGATCATTCGATGTTTCATGAAAAACTATGGCTACTGTTCTAGTGTTCTCCATCGTTCCATTCTCCCAATATCCTTTGTCATTTCAGAGTTCTGTATGTATAATCGCGCTCGCTCCTCTAACTGCAGCACCGATAGTATAAGACCCGCCAGCACCAGAGCAGAGTCTGTCCCAATTGTCCAATCGGCATTACAGTCTGTAAGAACCATTAGTCTTTTGTGTTTCTCCTGTACTATTACGGTTCTCCTTCATCGTTGTCTCTTTGGCCTATAGGTTGCAGCATACAGAACCATCTATTGGGTCTCCTTCGCCATTAGGTACTCTTCTTTACATATGATCACACAATTTTAATTTTGGGTTTACCAGATTAACATTCAAATATATTATAGAAACAATAAAATTCAAATCAAACACTGACTTGCAGATCCTGAAAGCAAACAATTTTTAACGTTATGATGGCTCGCAAAAATATAATATTAATGTAAGTAAGGTTAAGACACGTTGTCTCATCAAAACAGGTGACGGCGAGGCCCAAAATTGAAGAGACAGCTGAGTTTCCATCTCGCAATAAGAATTTCAATAGGAATGGCCCTAAAACGTTTATGATAATTGGTAACATAGTGATTAACTCGATTTTTCGTTGAAACACTATCTCCATGGGAAATATTTTTCATACAATATTGACAAAACCAGTTCGACTACGGGAAATATTTATTGTCTGTCAGTCAATTATTGCTGTCACAATTAGGTAATTATTATAATAATTGGTGTCTACGGGATTGTTATAATATCATAATAATACTATGTGGTACTTAATCAGTGGTTCCTACTTACCACTGTTGCTACGGGAAGAAACTTCACATAGTCATCATTTCTCAAAGTTGCAAAGTACAATTGGGACACTTTAAAGAATAATAATTACTTGATTTAAACGTTAATGAAACGATTAATGACATGTTTTTTGTACCTAGTTTTTAAATGTACCCACAAACCTTTTAATGTTTTTTTTTCAAGTTGTTCCTCTTTGAACATTTTTTTGTTTAATTTACCTAATAAGAACTAACAAAAACATTTCTGTGTATTTATCCAACGGTAAATATTTTACTTAATCGGAAGAATAAACCTTTCAACGAAACTAAACAAAACGACTGAACCGCATGATTGTGTTTTGTCTTGTAAGGTTCTGTCTTGTGTACGACATTGTCTATTATTTACCAGTTTCCGATATTTTTAGTCAGCTTAAAATTTTATAACGATACATACCTATATCGTGAAAATTCCATACGCCTTTGGTTTTTTCCCTTATGGTTAACTAGCTTTTCCGACAGATGTTGTACTGACCTGACATTTGACATAATATGCCTCCCTTCCCGACTTTTACGATTCTCTGTCTCTTGTTATTCTATGCCAATGATTGCCGGCCACTCTCCTAATATCGTCAGACCAACTCAGCTGTGGGCTACCTGGGTTTCTATAACCAGTCTACACCCCAGGGTTTTCTTGGTCCATTTATCATCTGTTGTTCTTACTATATGGCCGGTCCAGTTTTACTTTAGTGACGCTATTTTATGCGTCACATCGCTAACTTTGGTCCTTTCTCTAATCCATTCATTCCGCTACCTGTCTCTCAGACTAATGAACATCCTTCTCTCCATCGCTCATTGTGTTACATGGAGTTTTTATCTTGACCGTTTTGTAAAGGTGGTAGTTTCAAAACCATATGTAATTAATACTGGAAGGATGCACATATAAAATACTTTTTTCTTGAGATGGTTTGCGAATAATTTGGACTTGAGTATATAGGACAGTTTACCAAAAGCAGCCCATGCCATGCCTCTTCTGCGTTCAATTTATGCTTCTTGGCAGTCTCTACCAAGTTTGACCATGTGTCAGAAATATGTAGGAATCTACTCTTTCAATAACCTCGTTCTCTATTATTACTAGTCTAGGCTGGTTTGAGGTGCTCATAATTTTTTGTTTTTGAGAAGTTCATTTTTAGTTCTACAGAACGCGAATTCCGACAGATGCATCTGTTTAAAACGATGTTTAGAGTGCACACTCTGATAATCGGATCGTCGAAGAAAATATACCGCTTCTTTGAAGAGAAAATAAAATAAAAAACAATATATGAATTCACGAATTCACAACAATAAAGTGACTAGGTATTTTAAAAAAAGATGAAGAACTTTACCAAACAATTTTCGCATATTCCCTGTATACCTTAATGAGTTAAAGTCAAATACTTTTATTGAAAAAGTCGGAATGCCTTTTGAAGAGATATCTTCATCGCTCTTTTGGCATGAACTGAACATCTAATATACAACTTCCGTAATTTTATTAACCCCTCTAGTTATTTGACAGCAGAAGGGAAACGAGAACTTGTCTGTCTTTATAAAACTGTACCAATCGAGGCTGTCGATTCTTCACTGTGTGGTCCAAGATTTTATTGACACATTGTTTCCCAAAACTTCAGTTTTTGATTAGTAGGTACTATTATTATATGTAAAGGTTATGAATTAGTTATTACATAAATACGGAAATGATTAACCCGGGCAGGGTAAAGAAATGCCTGTAAAGTTCCTTGAGCGAGTTTGACATTAATTTGTAATCTTCCACCCCTCTCCCTTTCATTAGCACCTAAACCCCACAATTAAGTCCAAACACAGATACGGATTAGCTGCTGTGGTAAAGTTTAAACAATGAGGTAACAATTTATGAGATTTAATTTTAATTTAAAGGAATTTGTGAATGTTTTTGGCAACTCTGTGAATGTTTTTTTTTTTTTTTTAAAAGCTTATTTCGATCGTACAGAGAGTAGTTTGGCAAACAAACGTGCCTGAACACCCAAAAATAAGTCGAGTAGATTAGTCAGCAGCTGGTCAAGTCGATCCATGCGGCTCAATGTTTTTAGCCCACCACACGTAACTAGCCAGTGACTAGGATGCTAAAGTTTGTGAACCAATGATTTTAGTCAAGTGCGTTTCTTCATCTTTTGCGGATTCGTTTGCAGCAAGCACGAATTCTCCACTCCTCCCGGTTCTCCGCTGTTCTCTCTAATTCGATGTATGGACTACACTGCATGTCCTGGCACATCTCATGCATATCTATTGCAACTATTTCTGTTGCGGGCCTCCTCTACCAATCGAACCCTCGACCACGGCGTTTTACAAGAGCTAAACAATGTCGTGTTGCGGGCTGTTCACTTATGCACCTTCTCGAATATACTGTGAATGATTTTTGAGCAATAGCGAGCTATTTAGTTACCAAGTTAATCGCTAATCGACCTAGTATGAGCTCGGCTTAACTTTGAGCGGGAATAAAATTTGCAATAAGAAAAATAAGTGGTTTCACAACACTTAAAACGCTGCAGGTAGGTACTCTGACGCAAACGAGAGGCCCACCGAAAACAAGGGAGACCTTTTTATAGTGTCAGCAGTCGCAGTTTTTAAATTTGGTTGCTCTACTGGTTCTCATATCTCATCAATTAATTATTATTATATTATCTACTAATTGTTTTATACTTGGGATTTTTTAACATGTTTAGAATTCTCATGATAAGGAGTTTCGGAGATTGAAACGTTACCACATAATGACGAACATTGTTAACGCAAAGTGATCACACTAAGCCAGCCTTCGAAATAATAGTACAGGACCGTAGTGGCTTGTTCCAATTTAAAAATCGCACATCAGTAATTTATTGAAATTTATTGAAAATTATCAAACTAAATGAACCACATAGTTGGTACGTATTTCATTTTTTTGAAAAAATGAGTGTTCACATGCCCGTCTTGGTGATGCGACTCTGTACTATGGAGTTTTGCTTAATACGCGGGGTGGAACTGGTGGAAGACTTAGGGATGAATGATTAAACAATTAATTAAGCAAGTCCACGGTTAAGTGTCTTGCGGTTTATATACGCAGCCTACCGTCAACCCTGATAAAATGGACGTAGTCCCTTCCTCTCTGGAAGTAAACAGTTCTAAGATTAGAATGAGTTAAGATGGGATGGGTTCTTTTCAATAAGACGTGAATATTAATATTTTTCATCTTACATTCATAGAAGAAATTTTTTTAAATTTGTGAATTCTTACAACTGAATTACAACTGAATTCTTCTTTCTTCTTAATTATTCACGTCCGCTGCAAAGTTGCAGCGGATGGACTTCACCCTTGCCATGCAGTCGTGCTCTCAGCAGGCCTCAGAACTATATTCAAATTTTGAATACCCGAAATTCAGCTACGTAGAATTTTTTTATAGTTTTTATGGGGCCTATATTGTTTTGTGGATAACCAAACGATCCTTAAACATTTTTTTTTCTGTAGGCTTTCTCAGTACTTACGCACTTGTTTTGATAGTCATGTATGGTAAAAAATAGTCCAAAAGGATAGGTATCCAAAATTGTTCGGAGGCACCTGCTATGAAATTCAACTAATGTGTGTTTTGATGTGGATGGATGCGGCTGGCAGAGAGCGGAGGAAGTCACGAAGGAGACCTATGTCCAACAATGGGGCCTATGTCCAAAACGAGAGGGCTGAAGAAAGAAAAAGAAGGTTTTGATCACAGTTTCGTAACCAGCATGCGCGCCCGCAGGGGACCCTTGCTCCCCTTGGATTGATTAAAAATACTAAAATAATGTAATTATTTTGGGGGTAAAATGTACATAAAAAAAAATGTAGGGATAAATTTTATTATTGTGTATGTATTTTGATGTGTTTTTTTATTCTCTCAATATTAATATTTGAATTTGAAATGGTTTTTTTATTTTGATATATTGTGATAGCATAAAGAAAGTTTGAAAAAATAGTCCCCCCTCTCCCTTTAGAGAATTTTCTCTGTGCGCCCATGGGTGTAAAAATTCAGTATTCACGAAGGAGCATATCGAATTAGAAAACACAATACGGATATTATGCTTATTCTTATTTCTTTCGTGTAAATATATTGTATGTAAGTATAGTTATAGTTAGCTTTCACAGGTAAAAATATATTAAGGTATTTTGTTGAATAGGTATATCGAATTACACATAAAAAGCACGCAAAGCTAACCAAGCCTATCGCTTTCGCCTATTAACTATAACGAAGAAAGCTCAATCAATACCACAATGATTTCTACTTCTGTAAGAATTCCCATAAATCATGTTGATTGTTTGAAATAAACAAATAAAATGGCCGGCCCCTCAATGAAAATAATAATTTGTTACAACTTGCAATAAAATATATTATGTAATAATTGTAATGTGAACTAAACGGGTAAAGCAGTATTAAGTCCAACCTATAAACTTTTATAATTATTGTCCATTAATAATTTAATGTTGATTTTAATCTACAGTTTTGTTTTAATATCTGAAAGTATTTTCAAATGATCGTTTAATTTAAGGTCACTATTTTCAATCAGCGTTTTCTCCCTTTCCGGTTCACCTGGAAGCACAAGTAGACTGAAATAAAGCCCTCTTTTGCCATCGCATACCATTTTGGTTTGTTTGAACCAAACATTTGCGAAATTATTTTCAGTAACGAAACCCTGATGGTCAGAAGATTCACAATTTTCTCAAGTGTCATTCGTAGTTCTCAATACATTTTCAATCCCATTCCTTCTCCAATTCATTGAAAGATCTACGAAGATATGTGTAAAGACTCTGTGGGATATGGAAAGGAATGGGAATATTAGGAAGGCATGTGGTAGTGCATGAAGGTAGTTATATAAAGAAGACGAAAGTCAATAAGTTGAGATGGTTTGCATGTGGAAAGAATGAATGCAAACTGGACGGAAGAAGCGGAATAAGTGTCTTTGGATAGAAATGAGTGTAGGTCCATTGTCTCTGCCTATCCCTTAAAGAATACGGCTCGATCGGTAAAAAAAAATCATGATTATTGAGGTGATGAGCTTGCGCCTGTACCACATTATTCTTATCAAGTATTTCAATTCATCAATATTTTCGCCGTCTACTTTCAAGAGGTAAATATAGGTATATTATGTTGAAAAAAGAGTCCAATGATCCAGAGATATTTCACTGTGTACAAATAATGTTATTAAAGGCACGTTAGAAAAACACCTCAAGCTATCATTTTTTTCAGGTAGAAATATGTTTTGATAGATGGGTACTTACCAGCCCAGAAACTCCAAGGTAGTTTTATCAATAACTAGTTTTCCCGACAGACGTTGTCCTGTGATCTACCTATGAATTGAATTCGATTTTAAAGAATAAAAATGACTTTTAACCAATATCGTTCCGACCGATGCATCTGTTTTAAACCACATATTTTCCATCCGAATTCTGTCAATCGCACCAACAATCCAACAACTAACAACTCGTGTCAATCGACAATTTGATTTCAAAATTACATTTTATCAATTTTTAATTAAAAAAAAATGAATAGGTACCTAATTATCTTAACATAATAATTCAGAAAAATTGGTTTAAATTGGTCAATTCTTTCGATGTATCTATACAATAGGCAAACATACATCACATGTTATGTACTTCCTACTACACCGCCATCTATTGAATTTTTTAAAAAGTAAAGCAATTATAGAGGAATTGTTTTGATTTCAAGCTTATGTCCCATCGAGCGTCATCCTTCACCCAAATCATCGTTGATTAACATAATTCTATAAATTATTAGCTAAAATTAATTAAGTTTTTCCATCGTAAATTGCATTTTATCTACAAAATAATTCAGACATGTTTTTTTATTTGCTTTTAACCGTATGTCATAGGATCACGCCTAAACGGCTGAACCGATTTCACTAATTCTTTTTTTGTCGTGTTGGCTTTTATCAGTAGAAGGTTCTTATGAGAGAAAAAATTAAGAAAGTTGCGTGGAAAATCTACATAATAATTCAGAAATGTTTTTTTATTTGCTTTTTACCGTATGTCATCGCATCACGCCTAAACGGCTAAACCGATTTCACTAATTCTTTTTTTGTCGTGTTGGCTTTTATCAGGAGAAGGTTATTATGAAAGAAAAAAATAAGAAAGTTGCGTGGTAAATTGGGAAATTAAATAAAACTCGCATTAGCCCCTCCTTCTCTATCTACATAATAATTCAGAGATGTTTTTTTATTTGCTTTTTACCGTATGTCATAGCATCACGCTCAAAATACAAATGCTACGTCAGATATGAATCTGAACAGAGCCGTGCAAAATGCCGGAGAAGGTTCTTTAATAAAATTTGCTGCATTAACTTTAATATATTTAGAGCTATTTAAAAAAGTTTATTTTTTAGGATCTTCATACAAAATTTTAATAAACATTAAAAGTGTCATTCTTCTCTCTTTTTATGAATTGTGAAAGTTTCGTTCTTCTTTTTCTGTGCTTATGTCAGTCATAGAGGTCTGCAAAGCAATGGGAAGCTAGACTAGAACCTGTTTAATTACCTACCGATCAAGCCTGACATTCGGAATCAAAAACGTAAAGCAAGACGGGTATATGTAAGCTAGTTTTAAATAAAACATTGTTTGTTTCACTTTTTATTATTTTATTGACGGAGGCCTTTCCTTTTATTTAAAATATGGGATTTCACCTATTCAACATGGGATTTCACAAAGTTTCCGCCAAAAACATCAATAATTTTTAAAAAATATGCGCTCCAATGTTAACAATAATTAGTAAAAAAGTTGAAAAAAATTAATTCCATCTAAAATCTGCATGTCAATAATGGTTGTCAGGTAGGTAAATAAAAATTGTGTTTCTATAGAATTTTTCACAGATGGCGTTGTTGTATCTAAATAAGTTCCATACCTTACCTTACCTTTACCTTTCAGCCTTCTTCTTGTGTCCAGAATTGAATAAAGGCCTCCCTCTTGGACTTCCATACATCTCTGTCGGACGCCACCCTCTTCCAGTGCAGGCCTTATCTACCTATATTTTAAATTATTTGCTATCCATTTTTCAATGTTTTATTAGTTATTCTGTTATCCGGAGCAGAGAAGAATCATAATATTATAAACCAAAAATGATAAAAATCTGTTCAGTCGATCTCGAATAATTGTAAGTGTTCGAACTAACCCGACTTTCTTTTATATTTTTAAGATAGATATATCCGGTATAGTTTTTATATTATGTTATCCACTTTCCAGCGTAGGTAAGTGGAACCTTTTAGAAGGTACACGAACGTCTACTGTATTCACTTAACCAGAGCCTTAGCTTAAAACCTATATGTGTACGTAACTATTTAGTACCCAGATTTTTTATTTATTTTTATTTAGTCTTGCTACATACCTATATATTTTTTTTAACTGTACGGTGGTAGTAATTTTTAGTATTTTTCATGTATCACGATATCGGTTTTGGAGCCCCTTACGCTGAGCTCACACGGTAATGTCCTGCAGGGTTTTTTTAAGAATTAGATTTGAAATGTACGATTTGCACTGTAGATTTTCTTTCGTATGAAAACTTACAACATCAATTTTCACAAAGCTGTATCAGAAATGTACAGTTACACAAAGTGAACGACTCATCGGCAAAATAGAAGATCCATCCCATACCGAAACAAAATAATATAAATAAATAAAAATCAATGCTTTATTAAGCATTTGAGAAGTTATAAGACAGGTATGTAGAAATTTTGTTTTATCTTTTTTTATTATTTGACCTCTATTAATGGTTCGAAGACAAGGAAGACCCTCTCAGACCTACTCATGTGGTAGTAGGTTTTCATAGCTGCGCAAGGCCGAGCGAAAAAACCTACCAAAAAACATAATTATTATGATATCGTATCAAGTGAAAGAAACAGAATTAACTGACGTATCGCATGAAAGAACGTTAGATATGCATACCTACTAAAAGTTTCGAGAAAAGAGCGCTTAAAAATAGCAAAGTAAATTTTAAAGATATCTTTGGGGTCTATTTAAAATTTCACGAAATATCTTATAAAAACTATCCAGGTATATAAATAGCCCTCAAACTGTGGGGAATTCTCGTTATTATTTTCTCAGTCGTTGTGGTTATTTCATACAAATTTACTATGTGTTCTTGTTTCTCAAACATGTGAATAATCCACCCCACTGCATGAAAATTAAAGCATTCAAAACTGATGAAGTAGTGTTTCATTGTTGATACTAATAACGATTCTTATTGTTAACTTTCGTTATAATAATATGTTCATAGAAATTCATTTCATTTAGCAAAATAAGTGTCATAAAATAAAAAGACAATGACCATTGTTTATTTTTGTACCAAAAGACATTTATAAAACAAACATGAGGGTGCATTAGATAATAAAATAATAATCTGCCTCACCTATAAAGTGTAAATAATAATACACGCTGGTCGTCTATTATAAACACACGAAATAACATCACTGATCTGTCCACTGCAATAAATTTGAAATCCTTCCACGAAATAATAAAATTTTAACCACGACACAACGTTTAACATTCGCAGATGCTCTGAGGCCGGGTTCCTGTGTGTTAAACAATAGAGCCTCCATCAACCATAGTGAATGTATTTTAATGAAATTTTTGAAGACTTGATTGATTAAAATCGATTTTATGCAGTGTTAGAAGTAGATATTTGAATTTTTGAAAATGCCAGTAGAAAGAGAAAAGTCTACTAGGTATATTGAATGATACAAAAAACCGAAAATCGGCCTAACGTATAATATTCAACGTTATTCCAGACGATACGTCAACTATGCGGTACTGCATGTCAGATGCGTTAAAGTTCATTTGATTTCCTTTAGAAGTGTGTTGGAATTCCTTTAAACGTTGCTGCATTTACACGTTTGCCACGGCTTGGCAAACCACCACAAACACCACCGTGTAACAGGGTGTTAGCCTTGGCTTGCGTGAGCTTGCCAACGCTTGCAAAAAGTGTCGGTTTTTGACACAGATCAAAGGAATTTGCGGCAAATGTATTAAAATACCGACGCGCACGCCAACGTGTAAATGGCGTCAAAGCGTTTGTGAAGGCTTGGAGCTTGTGTTGGCTTGCCAAGCCATGGCGAGCGTGTAAATTTAGCATAAAAGGTTAACGATCTTACGAATGATCGCTTTTTTAATATATACTTTTGTACCTTTGTTAAGACGTTTACTTACTTAAGTTCTGAAAAAAAAAACACACAGAAGAGTGCCGTGTGAGCCGATATTAGACGGGGTATACTGAGACCATCGCGCTGACTCTTTGCGAAAGAGACAGCACGAATGGTCTCGGGTATACGCACCAGTCTCCCCACCTTCACTGCGGCTCTAAGACCCTTGATTCTTAATACTCTATTTTTCCTCGCCAAATTATTATTTCATGAGACCGAGGTATAAAACTTTCGTAAAAAAGTTTTCCACGTCAAATATTGCGCATATATTGTATAATATTGTAAAATATGATAACTTTCCAACTGATAGTTGTCTGTGGTTGAAGTTGATATGATTAAAACACTAGTTGATGCTTTTGTATTGTGAAAAGAGACGTAAGAGCTCGTTTAGACGTAATGTTTCTCCCTCATATTTTCACATTTATATCGAATTTTTATACTTCAACTTGTTTGCTTGATACTTTTCAGAATTTTCAGCAGTTCATTAATGAAAAATTAATAATAACTAAGTAGGTGAAGACAACACTAACAATGAGTAGACGTAAAAGCTTAATTCAAAACCAGATTTGGTTGATTTTATATAGGTATACTTACTCCAAATTATTTGTAAGTAAGTATACCAATTCTGTATAAATATTTCAAAACATTAATTATTATAAGTACCTATACTTCATTGAATTGTAAGCCATTTTTTATAAATAGTTTTGAAATATTAAACTATTTAGATTTTAAATGGCTATAGAGACAAGCCTTTAAAAATATATTAAAGTTCCCCTGTGCGATATCACTACAAATAGGAGAAGGTAGGAGGAATTTTATTAAAAAACTTTGAAAGTTGAAATCAGAATTTATGTTCGGGTGCTAACATAAAAATTATTTGATATGTGGATAATGTTATTATAACTCGCCTAGACAGGGGCTCTATTTCACAAAACTTGCTAATGGCTCTCCCGTTTTAACTCATCGTGCAGAAATATGTACTAACGTAACTCAATCTAACACTGTCTGAACTTAGCAGCAAATGTCGGAGTTATTTGAATTTATAAAAATATAGGATTACTAGCTTACATATACCCGTCTTGCTTTACGTTTTTGATTCCGAATGTCAGGCTTGATCGGTAGGTAATTAAACAGGTTCTAGTCTAGCTTCCCATTGCTTTGCAGACCTCTATGACTGACATAAGCACAGAAAAAGAAGAACGAAACTTTCACAATTCATAAAAAGAGAGAAGAATGACACTTTTAATGTTTATTAAAATTTTGTATGAAGATCCTAAAAAATAAACTTTTTTAAATAGCTCTAAATATATTAAAGTTAATGCAGCAAATTTTATTAAAGAACCTTCTCCGGCATTTTGCACGGCTCTGTTCAGATTCATATCTGACGTAGCATTTGTATTTTGAGCGTGATGCTATGACATACGGTAAAAAGCAAATAAAAAAACATCTCTGAATTATTATGTAGA
Organism: Mystacides longicornis; assembly: GCA_963576905.1. Classification (NCBI taxonomy): domain Eukaryota; kingdom Metazoa; phylum Arthropoda; class Insecta; order Trichoptera; family Leptoceridae; genus Mystacides; species Mystacides longicornis. The sequence goes on along the minus strand of OY756421.1, from coordinate 5,136,156 downwards.
TAGAGAAGGAGGGGCTAATGCGAGTTTTATTTAATTTCCCAATTTACCACGCAACTTTCTTATTTTTTTCTTTCATAATAACCTTCTCCTGATAAAAGCCAACACGACAAAAAAAGAATTAGTGAAATCGGTTTAGCCGTTTAGGCGTGATGCGATGACATACGGTAAAAAGCAAATAAAAAAACATTTCTGAATTATTATGTAGATTTTCCACGCAACTTTCTTAATTTTTTCTCTCATAAGAACCTTCTACTGATAAAAGCCAACACGACAAAAAAAGAATTAGTGAAATCGGTTCAGCCGTTTAGGCGTGATCCTATGACATACGGTTAAAAGCAAATAAAAAAACATGTCTGAATTATTTTGTAGATAAAATGCAATTTACGATGGAAAAACTTAATTAATTTTAGCTAATAATTTATAGAATTATGTTAATCAACGATGATTTGGGTGAAGGATGACGCTCGATGGGACATAAGCTTGAAATCAAAACAATTCCTCTATAATTGCTTTACTTTTTAAAAAATTCAATAGATGGCGGTGTAGTAGGAAGTACATAACATGTGATGTATGTTTGCCTATTGTATAGATACATCGAAAGAATTGACCAATTTAAACCAATTTTTCTGAATTATTATGTTAAGATGATGATGATTTGATGCTTCCTTTTTCGTACAAATAAGGCTGATATGAATACCTACTGTTTTTAGGCATGAAAGTTAAAATGTTTTATCAGGATAAATACGCGGTTTTTGTAAAGGTGTCTCAAAGAATGCACTTTTCATTTTTTTTTTAAATATCGAATAAAATAATACTATCCGATTATGTAGGTACGTATTCAATACAATTTCCAAAAAATGCCCCCCCCCCCCCTCCCCGGCTCTGATAATAGGCCATTTCTCTGTAGTGGTCATGTTCGGTATGACGACATCATCCACCAATAGTGATTCTCCACGGTATTGTTACCCAGTCTCAACCTGCCCCATCATAATCCCCCGAGTATAAAATATATGAAAATATAAGTCATCCGCGCCATCGCGGGGTTAACCATTCGAGATAGAGTAATAAACTCCGAAATCCGTGGAATCTGCGATGTCGAGGATCTTGTGCGATGGGGAAGAAACAGAAGACGCTACTAGAGAGACCACGTCAACGGAGCAGATTCGGTGTGAGTAGTAAAGATATCGGCAGAAGAAATTCCACCAACCCAGTAGACCCCCTGGACGCCCACCAAAAAGATGGAGAGACAGCTGAACGTCCGCGTCCCAGGAATAATATCCGAGAAAAAACAGGACCCAGTTCTATATCATGAAGAAGAAGAAAATATAAGTTTTTTTTTTAAATTATAATACATAATAAACAATAAGATACATAATACACACAAAATAAAGAAATATACAACTATACATAGACAACAACAATTGCAGCAAGTGAAATGGGCCCCATTAAGCCATTTAAACGGCTTGTCAATAGGACCCATTCACCCCACCGTCTACATAACGAATAGACACATAATCAATCAAAAACATTTCCACCATCAATCCCTCATCTTTCCATTCTGTCAAATACATTCATTCAAACACATGCACACTCTTCTCTAATTTGCAATACATTGGTAAACTCAGAATCTATTTCAACATTATTTGACCAACATTATAAAATGTATTATCAATTTAACACAATCAGTCGCCAACCATGTTAAATATTTTCGAATTCATTACATTAGTTGTTAATTCATTACATCAAACGTTAGGTACTTACATACCATACCTATTCGATAAAATATCCCACTTTTCCCGGTACAGATCTTCCAAATATAAGAAATTATTTTGTTCTTTCTAGTAATAAAATGATAAATTATCTGAGTAGCAAATCCTTCATGACGTATAAAGTAGGCGCAAATATTCAATTCGAATAAAAGCCTCAAGCGAAAATGGGTCAGGGGAATAACTTTTAATATCATCGTTGATTAGAAGTTATACAGAGAGTTTTACTATCTATTGCTGTTTATTTTGTCGTATGGACCAAGGATGACGTCATCTGACGTTTGGCTGTGGGCATACATATATGTATAAACAGTAGTGATGGGGAACAAATCACTTTGTAGCGACCTGAACCGTCCGATTCAATAGTGATCCGAATCAGTTATCCGGTTCACTTTACAATAAAACACAATAATAATAATATATCCTTTTTCTTTTCAAATACAGAAATTTTAGGTTATTCGTATTTCTTACGTCATACTAGCTTTCCCGACAGACGTTGTCCTGTGGTTCTAGCCCGAAGTGGCCCGTTAACCCGTTTTTACCAAATTTTATTTTTCATTTTTTCTGCCATATTCTGTTGGGTTTTAGGACGAAAATAAAAAGTTAACCTGAAGTCTTTCGAATCCAAAAAGAAAAACCAGCATTTTATTGAAAATTTTCATGATCCCCATATGGGGTCGACGGCTAATGGTGTGTTATAATTTACTCCATACAATTATTATTCCAATAATTCTTGTGTTCATATTCAAACAAAATTTAACAATTATTTGTTAAATAAATGCAATTTACATACTAGGCATGCCATCGTCTTACAAATTCAACATGTAACCCTTCATCACATTCTATGAAAAAATATATCTGAGATTTTTTTAACGAATTACACATTTTCTTTGCTTTTGTCCTTTCTAAATACGCATTTTCCCGTTTGATATTTCCTCAAAGCATCAGAAACAATTTGCTTTTCTGCACCGGTGCTATAAAGAAGACACCAAACTGCATAAAATCGGTATTTAGTGCATCAATTTTGCAAGCCGAACTTTGAAGGGTTTATCTCTTTGATTTCTTATCTAATGGGTAGGTATTCCTATTAGCATTATCTGGGAAGTGTAAATTCCGTTTTATTTCCATATATGTATCATCGGTATACAGTTCTTTACAATCCCACAGACAGATCTTTCTTTTCTGACCGGTAGGTACATTTGAAAGTGGCCTGAATGGTATCCTATCTGCAAAACAATACCTACCTACTTAAAGTCTTTTTCAGGACTTCTTGAAGATAATAAATAATTGATACTGTTTATTTTTTGGAACTTCATTCGATGGAGTGGCATGTACCTACACACAGCCGTAGCAAAAGCTGTAGCATGGAAGGAGGGGGTCTGTCACCCCCCCCCCCCCCCTCCTCAACATAACAACAATAATTGTTCCAAATGATTTTGCCATACTCACTTGAAAAATCATTTGCTCCAAATTATTTGCGAGTTTGGATTGCATCGGATACTTAGAGGGGGGGGGATGGACCCCAGATCCCTCTCTCCTTATGATAAATAATACGCTCATTTAGGTACCTATATTTTTCAAAGGCCCTTGCACCATTGGGAAAATATTTTCCATTATTGTTTCGTCAAAACTTTTTCAATGGACAAACCATCCACATCACCAGGCGGCAACAAAACCAAGTGCACACCTTCTCTTAACTCTTCAATATCATAAAAATAACTTTTATCTATATAATTCTCCAGATTCTTCAATAAAAGTGCCATGCTGCCCAAAATAGCAATAAAATCAAAACGAAAATTTTGTTACCAATACCCATACTGATTTAAGTACACGCCATTTACCGTGAGCCCCATTTGGGGATTGTATTTTTTGTACATAAAAAGTCTCACATATTATTTTAAATTAAAAATATGAATATTCTACTTTAAATACATGTTTCTATCACTTTTAAACGAAAAAAGTAAAAATTTAATTTATTTTACCTTTCAAAATCAGATGTGAATTGGTTCAATGATATATCGAAAAAATTATCGATAAAATTAAGCTTCGATGATTATTTTTTACTAAAAATACTAACAAAAAGTTATAAAATGTATTCCTATGTAAAGAAGCACTCTTTCTCGATGATATCTAACTTTAAAATATACTAAAAACTCCTAGATGGTGTTGCTGGCAGGATTTAAAGAAACGGTCCCCAAATGGGGCCCACGGTAAAAAACGGGTTAATATGTACATGACGTTAAACAATACAAAATTAATTCGATTGAGATAAGCTAATAAAATAATAACATTAAACTATTTCTGAAACAACTTGAGAAAAATGGGCTCGCGCACACACCCTACCTCGCCTATTACCAACACGATTGGGCCCGACTGCCCGATAATATTGTTGACTTTGTATGGTGCAGTGGAGTAAGTGGGATGCGCTACTGTAAGAGCGTATGCGAGAATGAAAGGGAACTACCCGCGATGTCGTGGGCGCGTCCCAGTAACCTTTCCATGCAAACTTAATTATTGTATTTTTACCATGTTTTATCCATTTTTTTTAAACTTTTATTAGTTATTCTGTTATCCGGAGCGGAGAAGAATCCAACAAATCAAACATCAGAAGAATCTGTTGAGCCAATCTCGAGTTATAAGTAGTGTTCGCACTAACCCGATTTTAATTTATAAAAGTAGATATTGTGTTCTCAATAGAGGAAATCCAGTAAACTGTTTCAAGAACGCTTCCATACGTTTTGCAAGACTCTATGCAGAATAAAATCTAGCTTAACATCTGTATTTTCGGTTAATGCACGTGGCAATATACAAAAATACACAACTAAATAAATTATTTACCTACCTAGATCTAATCGATCTTTATATTCAAAATGATAAACCCCCATGATTACTTTTTTCAATGTTCGTGAATCAAACGATATAATTCGATTAGTGTAATGCGTAATATTAAAAAATAATGATTTCAAAATTACATTGTATACTGGAAATAAAATACACACTAAGTGCCAAAAAAAATCATTTTGAGATAATTTAATAAAACTGATTTTTCCCCTATACCTATGGACATAGTACTATGATGATTTTTGGATCTGTTATTTTCCGCCTTTAGATCATCGATATGAACTAAGTTATTTATAGAATATTTCCTCATACTCAACTATTTTTTTTCAATTTTTGGCGCTTAGTGCGTATTTTATTTCCACTATACATTATTTATGTTTTTTTTTTTAGTTATAAAACTAATAATGTTAAACTTCTTCGTTCTAAAAGTAGTTCTAATCATGAAATTCACATAATAATTATTAATCGGTTGAAGAAATGTCTGTGAAATCTTATTTTTAGTAGGTACCAGGGTTTCTGCCACCGCCACATCAAAGTTTTTTCCAAGGTCCACCGGTCAGCCGATCTCATGAGCTCTTCTGGGGTCGTCCATTAATCACGTGATGTTTTTTTGTGCAACTTTTAACACCCCTCCTCCCCTCTAGCTATTTTGTGATGTTTCAAAATAACCCCCCCCCCCCATCCGAAATCACGTGTACTTTTTTAGTACCTACAAAGAATTAATAAAATAAGGCTTTTAGTTTTCGTCATTTTTTTTTAATTTCTGTAAGTGCAATTTTGTTTCTTAAAATTCATCAGGAACAAAAATACACGTGATTTTCTTAAAGGACTCCCCCTCCCCCTTCGAGATTTTTTCCAGACCCTCTTTCCCCCTTTTTGAGCTCACGTGGTTAATGAATGGCCCCTAACAACATGTAAAGATCAACATCAATTTTAGGTATCCTGTTTTTTGAACCAAACGTAAGTTTGATGAAATCTCTCATGCTTTATGGTATAGTAGAAGTGTAACTGTGAGGTCGGGACTCGGGAGAGATGGTGCACACATATTGAATATTTCCAGTTGGAAGACTGCAGCAGAAGACAGAAGAGGTTGGAGCAAAGTTTACTGGAGGCCAAGACCCGATATGGGTTGTAGAGCCATCGGAAAGAAAGAAGTGCAACTGCGTTGCTAAAAAAATATGTGAGTGGACAAATAGCAAAATTAATACATTAAGGTATTTCAATAAAAGATCTTTGCAAATATCACTTAATTTTTTTTTATTTTATCGCCTAAATATTTTCTACCGCAATGCTGTCATCTTCAGTGGCTGTCTGAGTGAATACTGACTGATGTAGTGGCCCTAGTGTGGTGATTTGAGGTTTGTCTATGTATGTGTTAGTGGCGCTAGTGTGGTGATTTGAGGTGTGTCTATGTATGTGTTAGTCTGCGAATTATTATTAATAAACAGTCAATAGTGGGGATATGCTTGGAATTTGGTTATTGACAATCGTATTTTTGTGTCTATGTATTTCTAGTGCCTCGAGTGTGTTCATTTTTTGTGTTTTTAGATTTTGTATGTGAAGGAATTGTGTGTTGTTAATGTCAATGGTATGTCCCGTTTCCCTACAATGGTCTGCTATTTCCGAGTTTATTCCGAAGTTTTTCAAAGCTCTGTGGTGTTCGTTAAGTCTTGTTTCAAATTGTCTTCCACTCTGTCCTATGTATCCTAAATTGCAGTTTTTACAGTTAATTTTGTATATTCCCGTCTACATGGACGATTTTGAAGACAAACTTTTTAAATCTGACCACAATTTACTAAAATACATGACTAATTATCATAGATACGTTGACGATGTGTTCTGCACATGGGGAGGTATAGACAATTTCAAACCGTAACGAGAACTGCATTTGTATTGAGTACAGGGTGACCACGATACAAAATAAAAATCATAGTTATATATCTTTATTGCGTGGCGTACTACTCACAGAGTCGCCCACTTTTATGAAGAATGGTCACCTATAAAAAATGGACATGCTCTCCCTTCGACGTTCTGAACCAAACTGGCACGCATACAACTTAGAAAATCACAAATCCCGACGCGGCAGGTAGCTACCACTACATATATACAATTGTGTGTACGTATAGGGTCAAACCCCACCAATACAAATGTGATTCGCTAACAGTTTTGAAACGATGTATACACGTAGACAACTCGACCATTTCTTAACTTTTCTAAACTCAATAGACAACCACATACAATTCACAATGGAAACAGAAAACGAACATTCACTTAACTACCTAGATATAAACATATCCATCACCGAAAACAAATTCACATATAAAATATACAGAAAGCCTAGTTTCACAGACTCAATCATACATTCGAGTTCACACCACCCACACCAACACAAGATGGCCGGATTCCATTCCATGATCCATAGACTACTTTCTATCCCACTGGAAAAAGAAAACTATAATACAGAACTAAACACAATAATTAACATTGAAACCAATAACGGATACCACCCGTCCACCATTTTACAATTACATAACAGAAAACGACAGACGAAACTAATATACGACTACTTATATCCCAAAATAAATTACAAAGAAGAAGAGAAATGGAGGAGAATACTCTACATAGACAATATAACAGACGAAATTACAACCAAACACACAAATAAACATTTTAGACCTGCATTCTATACAAACAATTCGTTGAGGAAACGACTGTGCAACTATAAACAGAAAATAGACATCAACAAAAAATCGGGAATATACAAAATTAACTGTAAAAACTGCAATTTAGGATACATAGGACAGACTGGAAGACAATTTGAAACAAGACTTAACGAACACCACAGAGCTTTGAAAAACTTCGGAATAAACTCGGAAATAGCAGACCATTGTAGGGAAACGGGACATACCATTGACATTAACAACACACAATTCCTTCACATACAAAATCACAAAACACAAAAAATGAACACACTCGAGGCACTAGAAATACATAGACACAAAAATACGATTGTCAATAACCAAATTCCAAGCATATCCCCACTATTGACTTTGTTTATTAATAATAATTCGCAGACTAACACATACATAGACACACCTCAAATCACCACACTAGCGCCACTAACGCATACATAGACAAACCTCAAATCACCACACTAGCGCCACTACATCAGTCAGTATTCACTCAGACAGCCACTGAAGATGACCGCATTGCGGTAGAAAATATTTTGGCGATAAAATAAAAAAAAAATTAAGTGATATTTGCAAAGATCTTTTATTGAAATACCTTAATATGGAGAAGTATCACAACGTTACAGAAAAAACATTCATTGAATTAATACATTAACATTTCAAACAAAATTGTTAAGCGCGTAAGGCAAAGTGCCACGGGGGAGGAAGGCAACTTCCTGCTTTAAGCCGCCCTACGTAAATACTACATTGTAAAGCTTATACTTAATTCCATTAATATCTATGGACAGGCTTTTCGTCCCTCTACGATTTTAATAACAACTACATACATAATCGTAATATTGATTGAAATTTCAATTAACAGGGGCGACTTGGATAACAAAGGCTTACCACCTGCCAGCACCGTTCTATGAAACTAGAAGCGTGGAGAGCATCAATATTGTACCATATCCAATAAAATAGGGGTGGCAAACCAAAATTACCTTGCGGACCAATTTAAAACAGGTTGGCTGACCGACCGATTGTGTTTGGTCTAAAGCTTTAACACGCATTTATGAAATATAACACCAGAAACAAAAAACATAATAAAAACCGATATACTATATATATTAAAAAATGGAAAAAAATATCGTGTGTATCGAGCTCTGCTCAATTTTGGGGGTTAAATAATATATATATTTAAAAAAAATTGTGTAGGTATATGTATTTTAATGCTTTTTTATTTTCCCAATAAAACTATTTGAATTTGAATTTGTGTATCGATTTATAATATACTTTCTTTACCACATTGAGACTGAAAATGAACAAGTATATCCGAGATATTAGCACAAACATGATTAAATTGTTGTTTCAGACCTTTTACATCGCCATATAGAAAACCACTTTTTTCATACATCGTGCGTCATGTGGCTAAACGCCTTTGACCAGATTATTGTGACTTACGTCTTTTGGCATGACTACGCTTTACATTAAAGTTGTTTTAAACAATAACAAACAGTTGGAATACTTTAACCAGAATGTGTCTTAGACACGCTTGAAAAAAATGTGGGCTAAGAACAAAACACAGTCGCTACTAATGTACACGCCAGTAAAAAATACTTTCCAATCCTATGATATTCCGGTGTACCTAGTTAGTTCCTTCTCAACGTGTATCTAAAAATATGCAAACGAAAGCCGCGACTCAAATAATTAGCTTGTTAATGAAAGCGTCTTTATTTCAAACAAACCTTGCCAAATTACGAGAAAGGTAAACATTAAACCAAAAACCCTCATTACTTTATTCTAAAAAATAATAATTACACTTCCACCACCGCGCGCGGTCTCAATGGTATCATCTCACACCATATCCAAATCCGTCAGTTCTACTTCGAAGGGAAGGATATAGGATCACGGTATGAAAGGGTCATCTTTTTATCACACCATGTTATGAAATAGGTACGGTGGATTTTATTAAAAGTAATTCCTGGGATAATTGCCGGAAATTGTAGTGGAAACCTGGAGTCTGAGATACGTGCGCTCACAGAACAAACATTGATCAGCAGTGACATCAGATCGAAAAGATTGACATGGATCGGGTATTTTGCCAGGTCCGTGGCAGAGAGTTCCACAAATAATCTTCTTGAGAATAAGCCCATTGGCAGAAGACCACCAGAAAGACCAAGACGGCGTATGATGCACAATGTCGCTAGAGACTAGGACGTGCTTGGGAGAGCAGCGGGAATCGTTGCGCAGGACAGGATGGCTTTGATACATATTGTTCAGGAAGCCAAAACTCTGCAGGAGTAGGAGTTTTACGGTCATCAGGTTAGTAGAAAAAAGTGAGTAGGTAAAGTATACTATACTGTTACAAAATTCAAAAACAGCTGCCCTACGTGTCCAGATTAGGCATATGGGATGAACAGCAAAAAAAATCAGAAGGTACAATATTATATTGAAGGAAGCCGTTTTTAATTATTTTTCGAGGCTCTAGACAATTTGAATTTTGTGAACAAACAAATTTTTCGGCAATGTAGAGTAGGAAGAAAATGAACAGTCCACTTTTAATAATTTTATATCAGTGGCTTTGTTTGGTTTAAATAATTGTTTATATTATATTCTAGAAAGGACCGTTCATGTTTTCGCACTCTATGTACAGGGTGGGGCAGAATGGACTCCCTAGTTTCAAACACTCACTGTAGAGCGCGCAGGTGGGTTAGCGGAGTGGGAGTAGTAACGTTTGGTGGAGGAAGCAACGCTATTTTTATTTCAAATAGTCAGTAGTCACATGCAGTGATTCGGTGAGAATCGAGGCTTTGTCGTAGAAACTTTCGTTAAAAACAATGATAGTGTGGTGGCGACGCAGAGGGATTTTCGTAGGCATTGACGAAATCTTAGTTTGTAGTCGAACGCCAATTTCAACTTGTCTAGGAGTGCCTACATCCACAAGACTATGTGATATTTTAAGCTACGTTAAAAATAAATTAGTATGTAATTGTCTATCTTAAAACAAACAATAAACAAATAAATGTAGTATATAGTAGCATTTTTATTGTTAACATTTTCAGTTATAAGGTTTTCTATTTGATATTGAAATATTGAAATTTATATATAAACCTATATTTAATGTAAAATAGCCCATAATATATTTACACACTTACATGATTATGAATAAAAATAAATTAATCACATAGGTATAACCGATAACTTGAAACCATGGAGAGACTAAAAAGAGACCAACCCAAAATATTAAGTTCACTTTAATCAACACTTTTATATTATTATCCTCTTTCAAATTCTTTCCAAATTCTGTCAGTCCACACACGTATTAAAGTAAGTTATCTCTGTATATAAAAATGGAGCCCTTTTAGGTACTTGTGGTCATCGTATCACGCGTGAAAGGCTGGACCAATAATTAGGATAAAAAAAGAATGTGTTTGTTTGTGTTTGTCAGAAGATTCTTATGAAAGAAAAAATTCAGAAAGTTTTGCGGAATATTAGAAAATTTAAGATAAATTAGGGTAGATAACCTTTTTAGTGCTTTCAAAAATATAAATTAATTCTAATTTTAGTTAGTTTTGTAATGACTAAGTACCTATTACAAAGTTACAAATTATAATGTGTTTGAAGAATTCTAATTTTGAAATTAAATTGGCGTTTGACAAAAACTGTTTTAAAGTTGTTAAAAAAATTAGGTACAGAATGCGGATGGAAAATATAAAGGTTAAAAAAATATGCATCGGTCGGAATTGCATTGGTTAAAATGTCATTAGGTAATTTATCCTAATACAACATCGATTTCAATATTCATAGTAATGACACTACAGCCTCTTAGTCAGCTAGTAAATCATAATTAATTAATTTTGTTTCATATACAAAGCAGTACGAGAAACTACAGTTCTAAAAATCACAATATGGTTCATAATTTGACTAACTATAACTAATTTATTATGGATAAAATCTAATAAAGTAAGTGCCAAAGCAACAAAATCAAAATTAAATTCTCACTTTCGAGAAAAGTATGTTATAAAATAAAATACCTGCATAAAGCGCCCATACGTAGAATGCCCAGTCACGATTTCATTAAGGAAGTCATTTCATAATAAACCGAAAGCCAAGTCCGAAAGAATTCATATCAGAAAACAAATAATTCTACATTTGGTATGACCTATTTATATTCTTTTATCGTAATATTATGAGTAAAGCTCTTTGTATGTCAGACACAGAAAACAAAAATACTCAAAATTATATATGAAAGAAACATTGTTTTGAGAAATAGGTATCTGAAAATTGTGCTGATACGTCTAATGTTTCATTTTAACTTGCAATATTTTTTTTTTAAGAAAAATGATTCTGGGCTCACCCAAAGTGAACAGAAATAAACTTTCGACATCTTTCAAATAAAGCAAAGCTTGTGTTGTGTTATTTTATTATCAATGCTATTTATTTTATTCGTTCACTTCATTAGTATTTCATGGCCTTCCTCTGTAGTCTGCTGCATGACCGTCCTTCAAATCCCATCATATTTTTTTATATCACCCTTCACGGTCAGATTATAGAACCAATCATATTATCTGATGATATGGTTGGTAGACTGGCGGTTACGATGCCGGCTTTCGTGCCGTTTCGTGTGGAGATCGTGGGTTCGATCCTAGGTGCCGATCATCTTCCTCTTTCACGACACAAGCTTTAAGCAGCCTTCTGTGAAATAATCAAGAGTGTATTTGTGTTCACTTTGAGTGAGCACACAGGAAAAAAATGTCACGTCCCTTTTCACTTCACTTCGCGTTTGTTTGGATTTTAGACATACCTTTGTTCTTATTTCTCATTTGTGGTCTAAATAGCACCGCCAACCCTTCTACCAGCCAGATTTCTTCTTTCAATCTCCTTTTCACACCTTCCATATCTACTCAATAAACTATCTAAATACCTACACATAGGTACTCAATACTCATCCACTTGTTGCAAATTATCATCTTTTACTACGTAACATCATAATAACTATGATAAAATCCAATTAATATGAAACTCATGTGCACTTATTTCTTATTTTGTATAAATTTACACATGAAGCGAATTTTGTGTGTAACATCTATGCGTGGAAAAACGTGCGTCTTTCTCTTTTAGGTATACCGCTTAAAGGTATACCGTTCAAACTTATTACTTGAACCGTCGAAAATCTACATAATAATTCAGTAATGTATGTATATTTATTTATTTATTTGTTTCACTCCAACTGTATGTAAGAGCATCACGCTAAAACCGTAGGTTCTGCGTTGAATATTTTTTAAAATAAAATAATTTAAATAAAACAATTGATTTGTTATTCCACTATATTTATTTACCTGACTAGTTTCGCAGGAACAGGTCCTGCATGGTCACAGGTGACTTAGAAACTAAAGCTTAAAACGAATACAAAATATTATTGGTACGCACACAGATAGGCAGAGGTTGTAAACATATGGTATAAAATTAACAATTTTAATTTGTTTTTTTTTTGATATTTGACTAATGAATTTATATAAAGCAAGATAAAGGTTTTATTATAAGTTGAAAAGAATAAGTAGATTGACAATAATAATATTTAAAATTTACTAAAATTGTTTTTAATATTATTTTTTATATATAAAAAAAGGAGTTGATAATTGACTAATGAATTTATATAAAGCAAGATAATGATATAATGATAAGTTGAAAAATATAAGGAATAGATTGACAATAATAATTTTTGAATTTACAAAAAAAAAGAAAAAAAAAATTGATATAATTATTATTTTTTATATATATATATATATATATATATATATATATGTATAAAAAAGGATAGTAATTGAATAATGAATTTATATAAAGCAAAAATGAATATAATGAATAGAAATCAAGAACAGATTAACAGTAACAATACTTAATTATGTTTGAATTTACTAAAATTGCAATATTTGATTTTTTCCCCTTTTTCTTTCTATAAATAATTAAAAAAAAAAAAAAGACAATATTTGACTAATAAATTTATACAACGCAAAGATAATTAAACTATAAGTTACAGGAATCAAGAATAGATTAACAATGACAATATATTTTTCTATAATTTGTTTGAATTTACTAAAATTGATTATATAATTTTTATATTTATTTTTAATAATAACTTTAAACTAATAATTTAATAAAAAACAAAAACAGAGAAAGGGGTTACAAAATTAATTGTTATTAATGTTACGAGTAAGTAGGTATCTAAGAACTTAAAAAATATTTGTAGAGGCACATTCAATTTAAGACGAAATTGAGCGTGTTGCAAGTAGTTGCGAAAAGGTTGCCGATGTATGTGGGCCTTCACCTGGAACAATAAGAAAGTATTCGGCAGTATCTTTATTTCAAACAATATTAAGAAACAAAGGAAAAAAAAAAAAAAAAAAAAAAAAAGATGGTGGTTTGGGCTTAGGACAGAGGATTTAACAAGGGAGAATAGTTGAAATCAAGTTGTTCATTTATTATTTTTATTTGGGTATTGTTCTTTAGGCGGTTAATTTCCATTATTTCAAGTTTCTCTAATCTTTTATGGCCGGCAATGTTACTATGGATAAGTGATATGTTATTGTCTAAATTGAATGTATGATTATTTTCAAGGAGATGTTTAGCAAAATTTGATTTATCACTGTTTTTGTTTTTAAAAGCGGAAATATGTTCTTTAAGTCTAATATTGAGAGCGCGTTTGGTTTTACCGATATAGCTGGAGGAGCAAGAATTACAATCTAATTTATAAATACCGTTTTTATCCAATGTTTCTATTTTATCTTTATTATTTACCAAAATTTTACCAACAGATTTATTATTATAAAACGCGGGATTAATTTTAGAATTATTAAGCGATTTTTTAATTTTATGACTTATTTTATTATTGGTAAATATTATTTTGTTCCATCTAAAAGAATTTTTCATTTTTGAACAACTTTTTGATTTTGAACAAATTTTTGAACAACTTGATTTCAACTATTCTCCCTTGTTAAATCCTCTGTCCTAAGCCCAAACCACCATCTTTATTTATTTATTTTTTTTTTTTTTTTTTCCTTTGTTTCTTAATATTGTTTGAAATAAAGATACTGCCGAATACTTTCTTATTGTTCCAGGTGAAGGCCCACATACATCGGCAACCTTTTCGCAACTACTTGCAACACGCTCAATTTCGTCTTAAATTGAATGTGCCTCTACAAATATTTTTTAAGTTCTTAGATACCTACTTACTCGTAACATTAATAACAATTAATTTTGTAACCCCTTTCTCTGTTTTTGTTTTTTATTAAATTATTAGTTTAAAGTTATTATTAAAAATAAATATAAAAATTATATAATCAATTTTAGTAAATTCAAACAAATTATAGAAAAATATATTGTCATTGTTAATCTATTCTTGATTCCTGTAACTTATAGTTTAATTATCTTTGCGTTGTATAAATTTATTAGTCAAATATTGTCTTTTTTTTTTTTTTTAATTATTTATAGAAAGAAAAGGGGAAAAAATCAAATATTGCAATTTTAGTAAATTCAAACATAATTAAGTATTGTTACTGTTAATCTGTTCTTGATTTCTATTCATTATATTCATTTTTGCTTTATATAAATTCATTATTCAATTACTATCCTTTTTTATACATATATATATATATATATATATAAAAAATAATAATTATATCAATTTTTTTTTTCTTTTTTTTTGTAAATTCAAAAATTATTATTGTCAATCTATTCCTTATATTTTTCAACTTATCATTATATCATTATCTTGCTTTATATAAATTCATTAGTCAATTATCAACTCCTTTTTTTATATATAAAAAATAATATTAAAAACAATTTTAGTAAATTTTAAATATTATTATTGTCAATCTACTTATTCTTTTCAACTTATAATAAAACCTTTATCTTGCTTTATATAAATTCATTAGTCAAATATCAAAAAAAAAACAAATTAAAATTGTTAATTTTATACCATATGTTTACAACCTCTGCCTATCTGTGTGCGTACCAATAATATTTTGTATTCGTTTTAAGCTTTAGTTTCTAAGTCACCTGTGACCATGCAGGACCTGTTCCTGCGAAACTAGTCAGGTAAATAAATATAGTGGAATAACAAATCAATTGTTTTATTTAAATTATTTTATTTAAATAATTCCACCAAGAATGCACGTTCAATTCGTTAATTTTATTGAATATTTTTCTTCGCAGTTTTTCGCAAATACAATTGTGGTAATCTGAGATACAAATATTTACATTTCATTAAATATATTTTAAATTATTTACAAATTTCTAAAAATTTAAAATCTTCATACAAAAATGAGAAAGTCATGTTTTAAAAGTAAAATTATACGTCTAAATTTTGTGTAGAACTGTAGCATTACGGTATGAAAATGTACAAAATCGATCGAAGTTTGATTTGAAATACAAAAAATATAAGTAGAAGTCTTTTAATTCTTATTTTATAAAGATTTTCAACGAAACTTCTTATAAAATATGTACGCCATGACAGATGACTAAAGCCGGTAAAGCAGCGTTCGCTTGCACCCTCTCTCTCCTAAGGTACCTCATTAAATTTATCACTACAGTCATAAGTAGGTCAACTATACATAATATAATACTAGGTAGGTAGGTACCTATATCTACACACAGTATGAAGGTTTTCATTACGAACAACTACACGTATGTATTATAATACTAGGTAGGTAGGTACCTATGTATAACTACATTCTTCTTTTAATTTTTTCGCGTATTCAACAGTGAGTATTAATTTTTCCTCATCTTCTATTTTTTTATAAATATTGAAAGTGACATTAGTTTTTCAAATTTTTCGCATATTTAGCAGTGACTCTTATTTTTTCCTTTTTTGAAACATTAGCTGGGTACACATTCTAAATCTTGGCGTGAAAAATTTTGAAAATGATAGATTATCAGCTATAACATTTGACCGATAATCGCTCATTTTTAAAATCTTAGCGAAATTTTTTTTTGAAAATGAGCGATTATCGGTCAAATCTTAAAGATAAATCGTTACGTGTGTACTCAGTTATTAAGATCAAATTAATATATACTCCTGCCGTCGTAGACAAATTCAAATTGGCGTTCGACTACAAACAAAGCTATCGCTAATGTATAGTGCGAAAAAATTAACTGTCCACTGTAACATATAAACATTTATTCAAACCAAACAATGATCCTTATAATATAAAATATAAAAAGTGGACAGTTAATTTTCTTCCTCTACATTGTCGAAGTCGTTTGTAGTCGATTGCCAAATGCATTTTGTCTAGGCCTACTGGTCCTGAGAAGGGGAAAGCTGCATACAAAACCTGTTCAATAACCTACGGCTCAAGTCTGACTAGCCAAATCAACAACGTAAAGCAAGACGGGTATCAGCTAGTAATAATATAATTGTCTCATATCTCTGTGACAATTTTCCCCTTTAACAATAGCCCTTCCTGTCACAACCAACACCTGTCATGTATCTTGACACCAGATTGTTTTCTCGGATATAATAATATAATAAAAAACACTTATTTGATTACTTGGAGGGAAAATATTACACGTGTTGTAAAGAATCTTCAAGGGTAAAAGACAACGGAATTTTTACGAAAAATAATAAAAAATGAACCGATATAGCTTTCTGTTTTTTTTTTTTTTGTTTAAAAATACTTAAACGTCTTTTATTTTATAATTTTGATTTATAAATATACCTCTTCATAATTTCTTTCATTCTTTAAGAGCCTACTTCAATTCTTTTTTTTTTTTTAATCCTTTATTATTATTGTTAGAGTTTAGCATAGGTGCTTCTTGGAAATATTTCTTAAACCTTCATCGCAAACTTCGTCTGTTATTTCTACAAGTAATCATTTAATACAATACGAATAATCTGTTAATGAATATCTAGTTCGATATATATATTTTATGTTTCAATATAGAGACATACTTTGCATAAACCTTGACACGTTTTTTTTTTAATTTTAGGCTTTCTAAGGTGACAAAATAATAGAGAAGCTATTTGCTTACAACAATTATTAACTTGAAATATTTTAAAAAGTAATCAGATTCTACTGTCGAAAAATGACTGAATTTCCAAAAAAATGTCATGTAAGGCCCTGTCCTATCTGGTCGCACGATCGCACGATCGCGATGATCGCATGAACGCATAAATAAATTTGTGATCGCACGATGAAAAATTGTGTGTCCTAACTGCCATCGCATGATCGCGCGTCCATTTTCTTTGACAACGTAAACAAATAAATAATATGAATAAGTTTAGTAAGAACTTTTGGCAAGTAGGTGTCGTATTAATTATCGATACAAAAGAGCACTACAAGCGACGCGCGATCATTTCAAACAAGGCACCGATCGGACGATCGAATTTACGTCTGTTAGGACACCTTCATACAATGTTATATGTTTGAACAGGGCATCCGCGTTCATGCGATCATCGCAATCGCACGATCATGCGTCCAGCTAGGAAAGGGCCTGATACTTTTTTGCCTTAATCACTAACCAGATATTTCCATTCCAACGTTCTCCCCCAAGAGACCTTTGCTTGTTTGAAACAAAAACATCAAAATGTTTTTTTTTTTTACATATTAAATAATAGGTATATTTTTTTTTAGTAAAGAAAATACTTATTACAGTATAACGCGTCTCTTGAGATGGTTACGTCTCTTTCTGTGTGATGTTTCGAATTTCAAGCGAATTTCCAAAATATCGCGCGAATGAATAAACGAAGTAAGTAATAAATTCCAAAAAAAAAAAAATTTCCCGAGTTAATATTCCGGAACATTGTCTTCTGACTGATTATTCTTGAGGTGGAATCTTTGGGGAGAAAACGCTAACAAAGCGTTATACATTTTTAGTATTATTGACGAAAAAAAAGTACGTAGGTAGGTAAAAGTACTTTTTTGGTAAAAAAATATACGGTATTCCTTTATTAAAGATTGGTTTGATTGGTTTTTTGTACTTTTTGACCGCATACCAAAAGAGGTTCTTAAAAGGTTATAAAATACTCTTACAGTTTCATTTATAAAAAAAATCGTTAATCGTACGATTACGACGTACCTATGCTTACTGATCAGTTATTTATAAAAAAACTTTCAAAATCACTTTATTTATAAAAAAAAAAAATATTTGATCCGTGTCTGTTATGTATGAAGTTGACATTTCACACAAAATTTAGTAAACAAACAAAATAGTAGCCGGGCAACGCGAGTGTTTACAACCAAGATGTGCTGTGTCAGATTTGAATAATTTCGAGTTATTGATGCAGAATAGGTACCTTATTTTTTAATGATTTATTTTCTATCAAAATATGGTTAAGTCCTGATTTTTCTTTCAGAAAATAAAACGTTGCATCAAATCATAGGAAACCTTAATGTTTTAGCCAAAATTAACTTAATCATCGTTTGCCACTTCAAATTTAATTATCTAAGTACCCTTTTTCGAAAGAAAAAAGCAATTTAGAGTTACTTTTAGTTTTTTTTTGCAAAATTTATAATATATTTAGAGTTCCATAATGTATATTATATCTACCGAATTTCATATTTGTATCTACTCAAAAAGTATTCTTTGAATTTTTTCATCAAAATATCATTATCTTTATCATTATCAGAAAGCGTTGTTGTACACTCGAAACCACTGTCAGTTGACATAAAATCCAACATGGCGGGTTAAAATCTACAGAGATCAGCTCACAATCAATCGATATGGGTAAGTCTACTTCGACGACGACTTGATCGCATAATTTTCTATCGCTGAGCTATTTTTTCCACTGATCAGAGTTTATAAATAGAGTAGTTAAAGTCTAAACCTCGTTGGCTCCCTAGTTTAGTCCAAAGCTGGTACACAGAAATATATTTTTGCCGCAGCTTCAATGACCAATTAGATCGCTTTCTGCAGTTCATCCAGCAGAAATAAAGATGCCTCTTAAAATAGTTAATGCCCTTTTATGTACCTAAAAACCTAAAAACACTAGCGGTTAACATGCAAAGCAATTTTTTTTTCTAATATTTGACAACTAATGACTCTAACAATTCATAACTGATGTTCGATTTATAAATGGAATAAACCACTACGGGCTAACGACCGTCTTCTACTGTTATTTCGAAGGCTGGCTTAGTATGATCACTATACGTTAACAACGTTCGCCATTAGGTGGTAATGTCTCCGAAACTCCTAGTCATGAGAATTCTCGACATATTCAAAATGTCGAAAAATCTCATTTATGCAACAAGTAGATAATATTAAATAATCAATGAAATATAGAGGTAAATGTTGGAAATTTTTTAGAACAAGAGAGCAACCAAATCTAAAGACTGCGACTGCTGTCATGTATGTGGCGCCAGGATATGACAATATCCATTTTTATTGGAGCACAACGTTCAAATTTTTTTTTTCAACAATAACCTTCGCAACACGAAGAAGTAAGAATTCAAATTTGATAATAATCAGAAACCTAAAAAACTCAATCATCTCCATTAAAGGTACCTAATCCTATTATTTCACGTATGTATACCTACCCCCACAAACCTACTTATATAATATTTATAATGGATGATTACATATTCGTAGAATATTCTAAAAGACATTTGTTATGATAATCAAAAACGTGGTTTTGGTAAATAAAGGATAAATCCGTGATTTTGGTTTGTATGAAATATTCCGTATCCTTAAAAAGGTCATCGCTCATACTTCAGTAAGGTGACAAACTGTCAAAAAAAATGCAAGATAAAAAAAAAAATTTTTTCAAACTATTTTACAACAAACAAAACACTACTTATCCTTCGAGCATTAACATGATTTAAATTTAAAAAAATACTGAATGGTTTGTAAAACTTTTTCCTCCGTTCCTTATGGAATTTTTAATTCGAATACGAATGGACAAAGGAAAATAATACTCTTTTGTTTTTCGTTTCATCAACTCGAACTCACTGTGGATTTTTTTAATTTACCAAAGGTGAAATGAATTAACTATGTAGTTCAGTTCAAAAAGATTATAATTCAGCGCAATGTTTTAAACTACGGTCGAATAAAGTTTTTACTCCACAATTACATAATATTATTCATTTATCCTCGCCGTTTTAGAATTTCCTGTTTTTCTGTTTTCTTCAACTCGTATTTCGTCCAAATTCCTAAAGCATTCTAAATGAAACAGAAGAGGAATAAAGGCTTAAGATGTTATTAGTATTATTTACAAATGTCTTGATTCTAAAATGATTTCTATCTCTTCCGGCATCAATTGAATTAGGTATTAACAATAATGCAAATTTCATGTTTATTTTTATAAATATACCTTTAAGGTTCGATCGCCAGTTTAAGAAATCTCACCTGAGAATATAAAACATAACGAATACGTATATAAAAACTAATGACTAAAACAATTCATTACTGATGTTCGATTTTTAAATGGAACAAACCACTACCGGCTTGAAACTGTCTTCTATTGTTATTTGGAAGGCTGGCTTAGTGTGATCACTATACGTTAACAGCTTTCTCCATTAGGTGGTAATATTTAAGTCTCCGGAACTCCTAATCATGAGAATTCTCGACATGTGCAACACGTCAAAAAATCTCATGTATTCAACAAGTAGATATTTGATAATTAATGAGATATAAGTACAGATGTGAAAATTATTAAGAACAACCAAATTGCGAACTGCTGTCATGTATTTGGCGCTAGAATATGAATATAATATCTATTTTTGTGAATGTCTCATCTTCATTGTCTGTTAGCTTTGTTGGTTCACAACGTTCTAATAATGTCTAGATTCTTGTGGCCATTTTTCAGGACTAGATCTTAACAATGTGCGAATAACTTATGACTCTAACAGTTCATTACTGACGTTCGATTTTTAAATGGAACAAACCACTACTTAAAAACATACTTAATTACTGCTTTACTCAAATTCGCGTTCCAACTCAATGCAATCAATTATTGACAATTTCGGAACTACATACAACGTTATCTATGTACAGAAGATCACTGCGCTATTCCCAAGTGACAAATAGAATGGTGCTTCATTGGTGTTTGACAATCACAATTCAATAAGCAATGAAATGGTTATTCTGAACAAGTATTGAGTTGCTTATGGTCTTTCTTAGGAAAAAAAGTCATGAATAATGAATTCTTTGAGTTTTTAGTTGTTAGATATTCGTTAAAATTACATAACAAAAAAAATAAAATACGTTAATTAGTGAGTCAAATTAATGTGAGGGGTGAGCTTGATGATTTCCACACAGTTTTTCGAAGCGGGGACTTGAGACTGCCAATCTCATTTCTTGCTCCACATTGATCTTTGATCGAAATTTATTCTTAATAACAGCTACAGCTATCCAGCTTCACACTTTCAGCTCATCTGAGCATATTTATATTTGTAGTGCGCATGATTTTATTCTATTTTTGGTGATATTACTTGAAAATATAAAAAAGTATTCAATAGGTACTCGATGATATGCCAAATCTTTTTTTCATAACCAAATCAAAAAATTTCAATACTGTAATTGAGCAGATTTGAGATTGCCATGGAGTATTTCAGCTTGTTAAGTGTAGTTTTATAGCATTGGATGTGCATTCAATAAAGAAAAAGAATGAAACAAAAAATATGTCAGTGACGAACCCCCATAGAACTAAAAATATTTTTGTTCTCCCGTATTCTGCATAATATTTAAAATTGGCTATGTATTTTTTCTCTGTTGCAAACAAGTCCGTCTTTATATCAAAATCAAGGGGTGGCATGCAAACAATGTTTTTACGTCAGCAGACGAAATTTTTTTGTGAACACTAAAGACAAAAAAGCTCAATTGTATCTCCGTAAAAATGTGACAAGCTTTTAAATAATCTGAATCCAAATGGTTAAAACCAGCTATTCATTCAGCAACTTTAAAATAGTTTCGAAATTAAAGAATGGAGATACTAAATTTCGTCTACTTATCTATATAAAGAAGAAACTTGCAAGACAATTAATTATTTTTCGACGTATTTATTAGGAACACATTTATGCGTCAGAAAAAATTGGTACATTCATTAGAAACTAGTGGTCGACCAGTGCTCGAAATTCGACCATAACTTATTTAAATTATAAGTTTGATCATTATTAAGCTTCCATTGTCAAAGACTAAGCGAGCGCTATTTCACAATTTTCTTTCAAAAACAATGACATGGATACGTTAAATTTGAAATGTTGATAATATGTACAAAGTTTTTCTGTTATTAGGTATTAAAGTCAAACAATATTAATCTATTCTCAATTTTCAGCTCTACCTTCCATTTGAATATGTCGCCTTCAAAAAGGTTTCTGAGCCCATTATTAGGGGCTTTTCATTTTACATTTATTTTGTTTCTATAGAGTTGATGATCTTTATAAGTAGTCTGTGGAAGTGTGTGTGAGTATCAAATACATAACATTACAGCAGTGTTTGTAATTTTTTTTATCGATTTAATGTATTTATTTTTTATGCATAATTTAAAAAAAATATTAGCATTCGCCACTCCTTCTCTATACCTATAGGTACACTATAAGTGTACGAAATTTCATAATTCTCCGTCCGCGTAATTTTCGTAAAAATGGTCAAAAAGTTTTTGCTTCACGTAATAATATTATATAGATCTCGGTAGACTAGTAGTATTTACGTGAACTACTGTTCAAGAATCCTTGGGTTCGATTCCCGGTCAGGTCAATATTATTTTCACCTGAAATTTCTACCCGTGGTTAGCCTGCCTGAGACTGGACCGGACGGTAAAAATTAATCGATATCAGCTTTTTGCAATAAATAACCAGAATTAAATTCAATGAATTTTCCTAAATTTAATAAAATAAAGAATTTCTTTTTATCTCGTTATTGTTTACCCTGAATTATATATCCAGCTGTGTAACATATTCGCATATTCTCAACCTGAAATATTATAGCAATACTTTTTTTTTGTTTACTGACCGTACATTGTCTAATCTCTTTCCGCAAGTTTGCTCTATTATCGTCTTGGTTTTTATTTCGGCTTCAAAACAAACAAAAACATTAGGAACTGACAAAGCGGAATAAAGTAGAAAATAGCTTGACCTTTCCGTGGGTACCTACGAACGTCGAAATCACTTTTAATTGAAAAATGCTTTCCGCAAATGGAAGCGGTATCTTTCTACCTAGATATCTACCGAGACTACATATTTTTCGAAAGCTTACGTGCGGACATTTCTGTTTTTTTTTTTTTTTTGTCAGAAAGTCGAAATTGATTTTGTAAAAACTTAAGTATTTTTCCTCTTATAAAAGTACCTATCTTATATAATTCTTTTTGATCTATGAAATCCTGTGTGTCGTTTAGTTAAAAACTCCACTTTTCTGGAACTATTGTGCCTTTAATGAGAAATTTTTGCATTTAAAGTATTTTTATTCAATACAAGCTTTTCCGACAGAAGCTTGTCCCGTCATTGGATTGGTATTTGATAAATGATACATTTCGATGGATGAATCTGTTTTAAACTATGTTTGCAGGTCACAGATACCACCTACCTATCAAACAACTGACAGATTCGTCAATCGCTGATTTAAATTTATAAATAGGATGTCAATACCGCGAAAAGAATTAAAGAATTTACGTGTAATTCGATGACCAAAAGAAATGGGACTCCGTTTTATTGGTAAACGTCATCGCCCCAAATCATTAGCCTCTTTACTTCATTTGCAGTCAATCACAAAAAAACTAAATTGTTGCTTTTTTCTATTTTCTTCGCAATTTCTCCCGATATTATCACCGTCTAACGGCCGGTTTCAACAAAGCGACTAAAGAACTCATTAGCTAAAGAAACTTTTAAAATTTTACGTCTCCTTTTTTAAGTTAAACGCGTTTCATAAAAAATATTCCCGCTTACTTTAGCTAAAGTTTGAAATGTCAAAAAAATATTTGAAAGTTGGTAACGGTTGGTAGTGTTACCATGGAAATCATCGGTTGTGTTTACTAATATTTTCGCGGAATTTCTGTTAATCTGTCAATTTCATTTCTCAATAGAGCATCAATGTGCCGTTATTGTTGTTATTTTATTATAATGGTTTATGAAATGGTAAACGAAAGCAGCTGTAAACAATAATATTCTTCCCGTTTTGCCATGTTTTCCACCCTATTTTAGTCATTTTTGTCCACAGTGTCACCGTATACAAATGTCCATAATTTGTGACGTAGAGAGCGCCACGAAATTTTCTATAAACTCCGGCGGTAAAAGATTGAACTACACTAAAGTCGACTTTATGTAACAATAACGGTGCTTTAACCTTAAGTGGTCTTTACGTGACATTTTGTAGTTATGAAACGCATTTTTTACAATTTTTTAAAAGAAACTTAAAGTCTCATTAATTTTTTATGAAACCGGCTGTTAGACTTCCCTGACCTTTCACAAATATTTAATTTTCGAAACTCAAATAAGACAAATCATATGAATAAGATAATTATGGCTAAAAATATTTTTATGTATAGTTTTTCTGAATAAACTCATATTATGTTTATTTTTTGTTTCAGATAAAGTTTCCAGCTTAAAATCTTCACCCCAGCAGCTTATTCTTGTTCCAAGACTCCCCCAAGAAAATTGTTAAGATTGTTGAATTTGTTAAGACAAGCGTGTACCATGGAAGATTACATTTATACGATTTTTACCAGTGAAGTGACTTAATATACCTACTACTAAAATTATTGTTTGAATTATTATTTGGAAAGACGCAAAATGCGAGCCATTATAATGTTTTATTTAAACATTTATTGTGGAAGTGATGTGTTTTGATTTAAGGGAAAAAGGAGAAATATAATATTGGGATAAAAGATCGGATGATGTAGGAAAATCATGGGGCAGAATCATCTCTTTATACTGGCAGTCTTCTGTCATCTACTCACAGTCATCGGTAAGTTAACATTTTTTTATGTTATTCTTTATTGCATCTCCTATGGGCGTACTCAAAATTTTAAGGCTTTATTTCAAATTTGGGTCTTGGGGTCTTTCTCTCTCTGTCTTTTTTTTTTTTAAATAAAATAGGTAATTATAGTACATTTTTGTAATTCTAGTGACGCGTAATACCTAAAGCGTTTTATCTTTCTTTCTTCCTTTACTCGTGGTAGTTATAACTAATAAGTTCACGAATCGTAAAAGTTGACCATCGTTCATTCCAGAAATTATTAAAAGAAACTACGATTAGGTATTTGTTTTCCTGGCTGGGTAAGTAGTATTTTATCTGCTGGGAACCACAAACTTTTTTTATGTGAAATTCACTAGTTCTATGTATGTTAACCTAATTTTTGTAAGTACAAGAATACTCAAAAGTTCCCCACACACCGCAGATTAGTATGCAGCAGACTAGTCGGCAGCAGATTAATCTGGAAGCAAAATTAATCATTTCTTTTTTTAATGGTTTCATTTAGCGCGCTCTTTCACTGATTTAGTGTGCTGCCATTAAAACTGCTACAAAAAATCTACAGTTTATTTCAAGTTGAAAAAAGGTGTTTTTGTTTGAGAGGATGATATAATATAATAATATTATGTAGGTAGGTACTGTGTTCGGCCCTGAACATTTTGTATAATAAACTTCATTGGTTCTCCAGTAACCGATGCCACCAAAAGTCCCCGAGCGATCGACATAAATTAGCTGAAAACTTTTAATCGAATATTGTTTGGAGCCACTCTCAAGAGACTCTAGATAAACAAACAAACAAACAAATACCAAACATTGTGTTTACTTTGCGTATCTAGGGAGAATATTGATATTGGCTAGCACATTATTGATTACCGACAAATTTTTCCTATTTATCTTACTTAAACGCTACCGCTAATATTCGCTGTTAGCATTTAAAAAAAACTACTAACTTTGGAGCTGAGAGATTTGAACATGGTGTGGGAGGAGGTCATAAACATTGAGCAAGATCGAGCGCAATGGAGAGTTCTTGTTGCCTCAATATGTCCATGAGTGGGGCCTTTAGGGAGTTTGGATGGATTTGGAGGTAGGTACTTATATAAGACAACTATCTTTCTTCACTGGCATATTATTTAGAACCCAACTGCAGTAAGTACCTGGTGAAGTTGCGATTATACCACACCAGAGCTGGAACAAGAGTATATTATTTTCTTGATCCTTGATAAAAGGTATGGTCACCAAGGAAGTGGTTGGTAGACTAGCGGTTACGACGCCGGCTTTCGTATTGATTCGTTCGGAGGTCGTGGGTTTGATCCCAGGTGCCACCATCTCCCTCATTCACGACACAAGCTTTAAGTAGCGTACCTACTGTGAATGAGTCAAAAAGTGTATTGATTTGTCTTCACTTTGATTAAGCACAGATTCATTAAAAAAAAAATACAACGAGAATGAACTGTCATAGCCTATTAGGTAATTAGTTGTTTTTCAATGGTGTCCTGTATAACGGTAAAATAAAAAATAGGTATTCTACTTCCAGCTCTGGCACTATGTTAGTTTGGTTTAAATACACCCTAACATGATGAATATATATTCGTTTGCAGTAAAACCCTTGAAGACTTTTTTTGTGACCTTTGCAATAAATAAACAGTGAATTTGTCGCACTAACCACTCGCACATTTGTTATGAATGATGCACATACTATAATAAAAACAAAAAAAATCGATACAGCTCAAAACAATGGAAATACCTAAATAAAAAACAAACAATAATTATCGAAAAATGCAAACAATCCCCTTTAAAATCGGGTAATTACACATTAAAAAAGCGTCAAAATGCTTGTCGACTCGCATAGTTTATGGACTGCTGTATCAAAAACTACTTATTTATAATTTTACTAGCTTATACCCGTTTTGCTTTACGTTTTTGATTCCGAGTGTCAGGCTTGATCGGTAGGTAATTAAACAGGTTCTAGTCTAGCTTCCCATTGCTTAACAGACCTCTATAACTGACATAAGCACAGAAAAATAAGAATGACACTTTTACAATTTTTGTTTTACCGACCTCATAATATTATACGAACCTACAGACATAATTTGCAAGTTTTCATAGAGAGCTCTGTAGTTTGAATCTTAGCTACATTCACTACTTTGATAATTAATTGGGCATTCCACCCATAGAGGGTGATTTGTACCTGTCAAACTTCAAAATCAAACTGCAAATTTTTTCATTAAATCTTTATTTATTGAGAATAATTAGATTTGAATAACATTTATATGTATAACAAATCAATCTACGATTATTTTATTACATTTTCATACCGTAATACCAAGATTCCATTCAACGTTTACATGAGTAATTTTGTTTCCAAAAGTCTTTTTGAGAAATTTGTATGAAGATCCTAAAAAAATAGATTTTTTTTAAATAGCTCTAAATATATTAAAGTTAATGCAGCAAATTGTATTTAAGAACCTTCTCCAACATTTTGTACTGCTCTGGGCATATTAATATCTGACGTAGCATTTGTATTTTGAGCGTGATGCTCGGACATAACGGTAAAGTATTGTCAAAGGCAAATAAAAAAACATTTCTGAATTATTATGTAGATGAGAAAAAAAAACTTAATAACTTTCAATGCGCAATGATGACGATTATACCTAGTATGGTAAGTAGTTAATTGATATAAAAAAACATTACGACATTTTATATTACTCTTAAAATACCTTCACATAAAAATATTTCATAAACTGAATGAGGAAAGTTTTTCCCATGTGAAATAACTGAAAAAGAATCACAATAACATACCTCAAATATTATTCACGTAAACTAATAAAACGTTCTAGACATTTCTTGCAAAGCTCCATCTTCAATATTGCGTTGGAATATTTCACATTTTTTAATGCCAAACTATTTTTTATTTTATAAGCCGATTAAAGGACACTTCAGAGGTCAATAATAATATATCGTGTCTTTAAAACCAGATATTATACAACTTGAAAGATTTGTCAAAGAGACACGAGATAATCTCCTATTTGTGATCTTATTTTCTCAAGCTCATATGATATATTTTATTTATATTGAGATGTTTACAGTCATTGAAGTCTTGTGCTAATCAAAACACATCTATATACGCGAAGGAAAAACTTTGTGACTATTTTTACGATAATTGCGCGGACGGAGGAGTATGAAATTTCGCCCACATATAGTTTATATAAAGAAGAAGTAGGAAAAACTTTTTTTTTTTTTGTTTAAATTATGCATATAAAATAGATTAAACACACTACTGTATTGTTATGTATTTGATACTCGCACACTTTTCCACAGACTACTTCAACTTCATAGAAACAAATGTAAAATAAAAAGCGCCTCATAATGGGCGCAGAAAGCTTTTTGAAGGCGGTATATTCAAATGGGGGAAATGGCGGGGTATTCTAATTCATTGTAGGTGTGACCTTAATTCGTGGTCGAGTTTCGAGCTTTGATCGACCACTAGTCGTAATAAGTATGCGGATAGTACAATATATTGCGAGACAAAAATATCCGCAAATCTGCATGTAAATCTCTTCTGGGCCAGCCGGAACAACTCCTCCACCGTTTCTATTGAGGTCCTTTCTCTCACGTTGTGCATCCAATATATTTGCCTTCGCCTGTACTTCTTCGATCATCCATCTTTCCCATTAGCAAGAGTTTTGTCGTCATAAATGTTATGATCCCTGTAAATAAAAAAAATGTAAAAGGGGCTTAATGAACAGGTTTCATGGAGCGATAGAGTATATATGTCGTCTAGGCTAGGTCTAGTCTAAGGTTTTTGAATTTTTTCTTCATACCGTTCACCTCGAAGTATTTCTTAGTCTTTTTCTAGATAATATCTCTGCCTACAGTTAAGGTGACTCAGGTAACCCTCTACTGTCCTATTATCTCTTGCTTCCGTCAGCTTGCACTGTGGCTATACGGTCATCAGCCATTCTGTGAACTCCAAAGTTTGTTTTTAAATGATTTATATGGAACTTTCCTTAAACACAAATTATATCTACCATCAAACAGATAAGAAGGATTTTCATAAAGTCTGTAGTGTCTCACTTTCAGGATAGTGTATCATCGGAGGATTAGAACTCAGACCTTCGAGTACCTAATTGAAAATTGTTTCAAGAATTCTCTTAATCCAGGGGAGATAAGAAAAATAATTAATGAAAAAAGTTTTCCTCTTCCGTTAAACATTTAAAATAATTTCATAGAATAGAGAGAAAAAAAAATATTTTTCAGACATAATAAATTTTTTTGAACCTTTACTGGAAAGAGATTCTTATCACTTACAAAAAAATGAGTTAAGTAAAAATACTTATCTATCTGCCTTAAGAAGTACAGAAGAAATATGTATTTACCTTCCTTGATTCGAGGTATTATTTATCATTTCCTTTCGGATTTCTCTTTGAATTAGTATTCTGAACAGGCAAGAAAATACTAACGTTTTTATAAGGAGAAATGATTTCGAACATTTTCTGAAAGGGTCGAAAAACTTTACCCATTTTTATAGCTTTTTCGACTTTCGTACACGAGAAAAGTTTTTTTTTACAAAATGAAACCACTTTTTTTTAAATAATCATATTTTTGACGAAGTCTTGTTTATTCTTTTGATTCTGAATCACCGTGGTTTTTTTTATGTTGGTAATAAAATATGTTTGAAAATAGAATAGGTAAGGTACAATTTTTACTAAAAAGTTCAAACTAATGATTTTCATAGCAAAAAAAATGAAGCTTCATGAAGCGGTAATTTTAACAGTTTGGTTGACAAAAAAGAATGTAAAAAATGTAGTAAACATTTCGATCGGTCCTACGTAAGTTATGGTATCCCACAGAATTGCGTTTTTCATGTTTTAACGGAAACATGCTTCATTTTATGTATTTTATCACTTCCCAAAACAGAAAGTTGATATCGATACTAGAAATATGTTTTTTGATACACGTCAATTATGGTATCATCACTTTTGACAAAATTGTCCCACGTATAGCATTGTATTGTCTCTGGACACAATACACGCCGTCCAGCTACTTGCGCACGCCTATTGTAAGTTCTGTTTACAATATTTTACGACGTTCGACTTTACAAAAGATGGATCACCTATTATTTTGTTTTTGTTTTTTAAGAAATTAGTTGCTGTGTGTACGCGCACATTTCAATAAGACTTTTGTTCACTTTAAGCGTATTTTTTATGAGTTGGCCAATAAAATTAATAAAAATAGCAAATTTGAAATAAAGTTTATGCCGCCGTTTGGAATATAATATTATCTAACTCACAGAAAATATGTTTGTTCGCAACTTGGGTTATCTGTTCATTATTCATGTGTTACACTGATCTATTTCCCAATTAATACGAATTATTAAATATATTGGTTGAGTAATTTCAATTATGCAACGACGTAAATAATTGTAAGAAGAACTTAAAATATTTTACATGGCTTAGGCATTAAAACAAAATATGGTAAGTGTAATTTAAAATAATTTACGTCGGAAAGCGGAATTGAAAACGATATGGTATGATATCTTACCATAATTTACATCGGAGTATTAGGACATTTTTTGTTGTATGTCATTCTTACCACATTATACGCGATTAGGTATTTTAAACATAAGATATTTTTCACTTCAAAACTTTTAAGTAGTCGCATAAATTAAGGTTTTTTATACTCTCTTAGAATCTCCTTTGCCTTTTGTAACCGAATCAAGTGAAATAAATGTTCTGATGGACGATCCTTGAGAACAAGGAAGACAAAAGCTCAAAGAAGAGTAGGTACATGCAACATCCATAAGTTTGTTTATTTTTATATATTTTCCTAGATATTTTTTTTGTATCGTAAGTTCTATAACATTCACTCTATAGTTGTAATTTACATTTCCGGAAGAAATGTGTGGTTTGTAAATCTACACGTTGAAGAAAGTATCGGCAGACTGTACCTGTTTATTTAAAAAAAAACACTATATCGAATATCATATTGAAATATGATTTCTCTGAAATACACTGATTTCGAACAAACCAACTGCAGTTACCGAGAGTAACTGGTGTTTTAAGTGGAAAAAATTTGTAGTAAGATTTATCCCTTCCTCCTGAATGAAGATGCCTCTGTAAGGGGACACACAAAATATTAAATAGGTATTATGTTTTGTTCATACCGAATCACTCGAAAACGAGTGCAGAGCTAAAAAATGTTTTGTTCTTACAGTTCGTAATAGGTAACTAAGTAAACTCTTTTATTGCCCATCACGCCGTTTCCCGAAATTGGTAAGCAGAGAGTAGGGACTTCTATTCTTTCCTATCCAAACGAACCTCTTTCGCTTCTTCCAAACACATAACATTCCGCATACAACTGTTTTATTGTATACAAAGTATTGTATAAAGACATTAAATAGGTAAAATGATATTAAAATTTACGAAGTTTAAAATAAGGAATATATTCCTAAATCTCGTTGAATAAAATGCTTAATACTTGATTTTCCGAAAAATATTTATTATTAACCTAAAATCAGCGTGTTCGATCGCATTATAGTCTTTGGATTCAGTCGAGTCGTAGGTATGTACTATTGCAAAAAACATTCTAGTTAAACAATAAAAAAAATTACACCCCAAAAGGAAGATCAGCGTGAACAATGACACACGTGATATTGGTTTATAAAATTTAAAGAATTTAACTTGAAATCGAGTATCCTTTTGTAATGTTCCATTAAGTACCACAGAGGTGGTACCTCGCATTGTTTAAAAGTGACTTTTGTTGAATGTTTAGTTTGCAAAAATATACAATGCTATTATAATATTATTATTGCCTGTAGTCTAAAGAGTCATGCCGATAAGCTGTAAAGGCAATAAAAATAATCCTTGTATTGTTTTTAAATATTTTTGTCGGCATGCACACAATTATTATTATTGCTTTCTACTTTTACAACTCTTATTCAAAACATTCATTGTTTACCCTAAATTTACAAAAAAAAATATCTCTTCACAATTGTGTAGATTATCTAGAAAGTCTTATTATTTTTAAGAACATTGTTATTCCTTTTATTTACTTTCGGTATTTTCAAAAGGATTTTATCATTTTGTATACGAGCACACGCTAGGGGCTGAGCTCGACAGCCTAGTGGTATAGACGTGAACTTCAGATTACGAGGTTCCGGGTTCGATTCCCGGTGCAGTCTGAGTTTTTATAAGTGTTTATTCACTTGAAGTGTCTACCCGTGGTTGGCCTGTGTAAGATTGGACGTGACGGCTTGACTAGAAAAAAATGACTGAGGCAATAAGTTCCTCCGGCTATACTGAGATCCTTGTATAGAAAAGTGTTAATTAATTTATTTTTTTTTATAAACGCATAGGTAGGTAAGCGTGACATTCCTAAGATTTACTACACAAATGCATTCGGTAGGATAAAGTTTTTATTCATCCAATCCAAACTCCCTTAAGACCTCACTTAGGGGCATAGGTAGACAACAAGAGCTCTCCATTGCGCTCGATCTTGCGCAGCGTTAATGACCTCCTCCCACACCATGTCCAGATTCCTCAGCTCTGCTTCGAAGGAGCGGAACACAGTATGAGAGGGTCTTCCTCGTCCTCGGGACCCTGATGGGAGGAAGAACAGCCCCCCATCAGGGTCCCGGGTTTATTCATAGTCAGGGGTTTTTATTCATAGTCCTATAAAATAAACTTTTAAGGGAACAAATACGTTTGGAATTATCACAGCATATTTCACAAATAGATACGATATTTTTTTACACAATAATTACAGAGCAATCTAATAAAAGTATAAGATACGACAAGAAATTTTTCAAAAATTTCGTAGTACAATATGGTAAGTATGACATACGATATTCGAATATGATTTGGTTACAACGTACATTATGCTATGTGTAAGATACCATATTTTTGTGCAAATAGAAACCGTAGTATAAAATCGTAAGATCATTTCTACCAAAAGTATTAATAATTATGAAAAACTGACAATACAAAATTAAAATATCGGTTTTTATTTAGCGCTGTTCAAAAATTCAATTCTCTAATGTTAATTTCTAGATAATTGTATCATTTCAAACCTTTGGATGGCCGTCCTGTAAAGTTGTCATTTTCAACTTACGATACTTTACGTAGGACCCATCGATTTATAAAGAATTCGTATTTTTTTATAACTTTATCTACACAACTTTAGATGGTTCTTATTTATGTAGAATGTAATTTTTTTTCCATATTTGAAGCCAATATTGGCTAGTTGGATTTGGAACCATTGGGGTCAGCCGCTAATGCGAGAGTCATAAGCCACAATGGTTCTAAATCCAACTAGACAATCTTCAAGAATTTGGTTTCTGTTAGTCATGACTACGTAAAGTAATAATAATGGACACATTTTACATAATATGTAGAATGAGAGAATATATAAATGCTGTTTGAAAATCATGATGTTTCTTGTCAAAAAAAGTAAACTATATATATTTTTTTTTTTAATTTAAAAAACAGAACAAAAATTTTTCAACGGTTAGATAACTTTTCATAAATGGGAAGTTTTCTGGGGAGCTTCCGACAATACACACTAGGTGGCAGAACTTCTAATCAGGTCTTTTGTCAAATTCAGTGCTGCCAACGTAGAGATGTTTTTTTCAGTGATGCCAACGTTGGGAAGTTTGTTTTCCATTGTGTTGCTAAGAAGTTGTTGATTGAGTTGCTAAGAAGTTGTTGATTTTGTTGCACATAAATTTGAGAATAAATCTCAGGGGTGCTGTTCTGTATTTTTTAATTTGTATTTAGGTAGGTATGTAAAAAAAGATGAACAGTTTTATTTGTAATAGTATGTAAACAATGTACAATGATTACTCTAAACCTATTGTAAGTTATCATATTGTATAATAATATATACCTAAGTTGTTTAATTTGAAATAAACTAGAATGATATTTTGGAAGTTAGATTGTGAGCGACCATAAGAAGAAGAAGAAGTAAATCGCCCCCGTTGGCAACACTGAATTTGACAATAGACCGGATTAGCAAGGGCGCCTCTAGCGGCACAAAAAGGAAAAAAAACATCTCATTGAACCAAATTTTTGATGTATTATTATTATTTTTTATATAAATTCCGCCATAAATAACCGACAAAAAACAAATTTCAAAGTTTTATTTTCACCTTTCGAATGTCGTGCTAATCAAAAGTTTTCGAAATAATAATTATTATTTCAGTAATGTCACGAATAATGAGAAAGTTGGGGGGGGGGGGGGGGGAAGAAAGAAATTATTATTTGATAAATTTCAAAAGGAAGAAAAATGCATGACAGATAGTCTTCGAAGTTTTCGTGAAAGTAACGTTTGTATTACAAACTTTTTTTTCCTAAATAAATAATGTGAAAATTCAAAGTTTAGATTTTTATGGGAGGACTTGTCGCCACTTTCATAATACTGATGCTCTTAAGAAAGTTTTTTATTATCTTTTTTTTTTGAAATTTTGACAATACCAAGTGACAAATCTGTCACTTATAATAATAATTTCGTTTTCACGTTTCATGACAAGTTGGCGACGGTTGATATTGCCGTTGCGCGTTGGCATACAACTTTACCAACATAAACCCAAATTTCTGATATTTCCCCAAAATTACGAAAGAATATTATTATTTTATTTATTTCGTATTAACACGCGATGAATTTGTTTTTTTTTTACGTTTATTTTCAAATGTTATATTCGTGACATATAGATTTGTTTTTATTCATAGTTATTATCAGCGATAACTCTTTTGGTACCTGCATACATTTTTATAGCGCGCGCGTGCTTCGGACATAGAATGGGAGGTTTTCTGGGGAGCTTCCGACAAGACACACTAGGCGGCAGCGCTTCTAATCCGGTCTATTGTCAAATTATGACAGCTGTCAAACATACCATCTAGCATTGACTGATGAATATTATGCTAATAATATATCTTCTCTCTTTTTTGTTTTCTCAATTAAACAATTTAACGTTTTAATTATTAATGATTGAAAAAGTTGCTTTTTCTAGGAGGTAAACCATAGTGTGTCCTTTTACACTACACACAAACCAAAACACTAGGTATGTATTTGTCTTCAAGGGTGGATTTGCAGTAGTTCTTTGAGAATTAGTATCAGTACTGTATCTTCTTGTTTTATTGTTTTCTGTTACGGTATTTTTTCATTTGTATTTAGGTAGGTATATAAAAAATAAAATAAGATAAACAATTATTTTATTTGTAATAGTATGTAAAAAGAAATGTACAATGATTATTCTAAACATATGGTTGATCGAGGTTATAAACGTTAATTTTCCCAGGTTGCCAACGCCGTTTTTCAAACGCAAAGTAACCCAACTGTAAATTTGGTATGCGGTCATTCCGAAAATTTTAGTATCCGAAGAGAGGTGGGAGTTCACTAAAAAAAGGTCATTTAGTATCTGAAAGGTGAAAATTCGCTAAAAGGGAAGTAACCCAAGTGGCTACCTGTCGCCTTTTAGATTTTTTCGTCGCATATTCTCGTTCCAAATAGCCCAAATGGCAGTAAATCGCCCCCTTTGGCAACACTGAATTTGACAATAGACCGGATTAGCTAGGGCGCCTCTAGCGGCACAAAATGAACAAAAAACATCCCACTGTTATTTTAGAGAACCCAAACCACAAATAATTCAACAACAACTATCCATTGTGGGTGCTAGCCTCATCCAAGCAAAAATCGGCATTTCACCTGTCTGTCTCCCTGCAACGACCGTTAGTCATCTTGAGATATTGCAAATCCTTTTCAGTGCACTCGAGGCATTTGACCCTGGGTGTGTCACTGTTTCTATCAATTCTGCGATCAGTACGAAGGTTCTGCTGCTATAGTCGGCATATTTTGATAGAGTTGGTGATGTTGTCCATATTATTAACGCTAAGATTAGGTACACTTGGCGTGTTGTGCATTAGAGCGATATTGGTTTCATAAAATACATTAAGTATGGTGAGCCAATGTATTGGGAAACTGTAGATAGACAATGAGCCTATCAGATCTTGGACAACAGAGCTGTGGGCTGATAACCACCTAGGCCAGGTTAAAAGCGCTTTCTATTCCTAGTAAAAATTCACTGTTCTCTGTTGGCAAGTAAGTTTCCAATACCTTGGTTTCATTACCTACGTTACTAGGAAAAATCCAGTCTTCAATCCGCGAGTATATGTATGGCGAGAGCACATTTTGTGTGTGCAATGTGCTGCGATTGCCTTTGATGTGTCGCACTCTCGCCATCTATATAATAATTTAGAAATGTTTTTTAATTTGCCTTTTATCGTTGCTCTATCGTATGTTAGAGCATCACGCCTAAACGGCTGAACCGATTTCACTAATTCTTTTTTTGTCGTGTTGGCTTTTATCAGTAGAAGGTTTTTATGAAAGAAAATATTAAGAAAGTTGCGTGGTAAATTGGGAAATTAAATAAAACTCGCATTAGCCCCTCCTCTATCTAATTAATAATTCAGAAATGTTTTTTATTTGCTTTTTACCGTATGTCATAGCATGACGCTCAAAATACAAATGCTACGTCAGATATGAATCTGCACAGAGCCGTGCAAAATGCCGGAGAAGGTTCTTTAATACAATTTGCTGCATTAACTTTAATATATTTAGAGCTATTTAAAAACCCTATTTTTTAGGATCTTCAAACAAAATTTTAATAAACATTAAAAGTGTCATTCATTTTTTTTGTGCTTATGTCAGTTATAGAGGTCTGCAAAGCAATGGGAAGCTAGACTAGAACCTGTTTAATTACCTACCGATCAAGCCAGACAATCGGAATCAAAAACGTAAAGCAAGACGGGTATAAGCTAGTATGAAATATATGAAACCGATACCTCTCTGTTGCATCATAATACAACATTTCAGAAAAATGTGATAATATTAATCATTATACCTACCTGATTTCGCTATTTTCCGACTTCGTTAATAGGCCCACGGACTAGACATTACTAATATCTTATCTTTCATACAGTGCAAAATAGAAAAAGAAACAGTTCGAAATGTTAAACGTGAAATATTATGCAGGTGTCATAAAATGGCGAACGGATTCATACGGAGCTAACTCAATTTTTCCACTTGTCTTATTATAATGTTATTTGATTTTTTTTTTTTTTGAAAATGAATCTGAGCTCACTCGAAGTGAACACAAATACCGTTTTGACATCTTTCATACTAACCAATGGGTTGTGTCGTGAAAGTGGAAATGGTCGGCACCGCCGTGATTCTAACCCACGACCTCCAATACGCTGTACGTACGAAAGTCGCCAATTGATATCACTGGACTACCAACCATCTCATTATTACACAATTTTGAGTCCTTGTCTGCAATATCAAAGAACTAACACACACTTCCTAAGTGAAAAGTTCCTAATAAAGCCGCTGTAATTCTGGTGCTCAGTGAAAATTATAAAATAATAAACCGAAGCAATATTATCGATATTTCGGGATTTGGGATATGGAACTTGACAATGATAATCCGGATATTTCAATAGCGAAATATCCGAAACGGCATTTTAATGTCCTTCGTTATTAGAGCACAGCGGTCCCTTTAGGGAAATATATATATTGGTTTATATATCTAACGACTTAAATTGAAATAAATGGTCGCGTTATGGTATTTTTAATGGTTTTCGTCATGGTTCATCCAATTCTACATGTGTACCATGTTATAATGGTCTCAAAATTAACTTATCGTACTTTTATTTTTTATTCACATAGAAACCTGCAATGAATGAACATTTTATGTTATTATAATCCCAAACTCCCTTTAGACCCCACTTAGGGGCATAGAGAGGCAACAAGAGCTCTCCATTGCGCTCGATCCTGCGCAACGTTAATGACCTCCTCCCACACCATGTCCAGATTCCTCAGCTCTGCCTCGAAGGAGCGGAACACAGTATGAGAGGGTCTTCCTCGTCTCCGGGACCCTGATGGGAGGAAAAACAGCGCTCTCCTCGGCCAACTGTCATTCGGCATCCTTAACACATGTCCCAGCCAAGTCCATCTCCTCCACATAATAGTAGAGGTGATGGGCTCACGCTGGGTGCGCCGGCGTATAGCGTCGTTCGTGATGCGGTGGTACCATCTTATACCCAAAATTCTCCTGAGGCACTTCGTTTCGAATGCAGATACTTTTTGTGCCTGGGCCAGAGTCAGGTGCCAGGACTCACACCCATACAGGAGAATGGGCAACACACACGCATCAAACAGTTTACATTTCGTCTCGACACTAAACGCCGACGCCTTCCATATCTTGGTCATGTTGTTGAAGGCGCCACTTGCCATACCGATACGTATCGGGAGCTCAGCCCCGAGGTCACCAGTGGTGGTAATGGTTGCTCCCAGGTACTTAAATTTATCCACCCGGGAGACCTGGTGACCATCGATGGTTATCGGTAGCTGTTTATCGGGGCAGGCATTATTTGCCATGAGCTCCGTTTTACTGGCATTGACTCGAAGGCCGAGGCGTGCTGTTTCGTCGCAGAGTCTTGAAACACTGCGCTGTAATTCCTCCACTGTCGTACTGAACAACGCTAGGTCGTCCGC
Organism: Mystacides longicornis; assembly: GCA_963576905.1. Classification (NCBI taxonomy): domain Eukaryota; kingdom Metazoa; phylum Arthropoda; class Insecta; order Trichoptera; family Leptoceridae; genus Mystacides; species Mystacides longicornis. Next base: position 5,097,434 of record OY756421.1, on the reverse strand, counting down.
GTACTCCAGATCGCACAGTTCGCCCATTAGACCATCTCTCTGTGTTATCGGTATACCTCTTGCTCCTTGCATGGACTTTCTCAACAGGAAGTCCATGACAATTATGAATATAAAAGGAGCCAGTACGCAGCCCTGTCTGACTCCCGTGGTGATCCTAAAAGCTTCAGTAGGACCACCTGGCGTTTTCACGCTACACTCGGAGTCTTCGTACAGGGACTGCACCATTTTAACTATCTTCGGAGGTATACCGTACAGAGCTAAAATTTTCCATATCGATGGTCTATGTGGGCTGTCGAAGGCCTTTTCAAAATCTATAAAGCAACAAGCGACTGGAGAGTTAAACTCCTTGCACTGCTGAAAGATGCACCTGGCACAGAAAATTGGGTCCGTGCAGGACCTTCCAGGTACAAAGCCGCATTGTTGCTCTCTCAGGACAGCCATGACAGGCCCCCGAATGCGGTGTAGTAATATCTGAGATAATACCTTACCGGGAACACTCAGCAGAGTAATTCCACGGTAGTTTCCGCATTCAAGGGGGTCCCCCTTTTTAAATATTGCGACGATGGATCCATTCCGCCAATCTTTTGGGCACCTCTCCTCTTCCCACGCCATTTTAAATATATCTAATAGTGGTTGGCCAAGGGTGTCTATGCCTTGTTTGAGGAGCTCTGCGTGAATTCCATCGTCTCCTGGCGCTTTGTTGTTCATAAGTCTCATCACGGCCAGCACCATCTCACTGTATGTCGGCGGGTCCTCACATATCCCAGTTGCCTGAGGTATATTCAGACCAGTCAACTCCTCCTCAAAGTTGTAAGGTGAGGAGGGCTCGGGACGGTTTAATATTGACTCAAAGTACTCCCTCCATCTCCCTTTAATCAGTTCGGGGGCAGTGACAGTGGCTCCACGAGAGTCTCGTATTGCCGTCACGGGTCTTTTTTGACCCCTGCCCCCGACCTCCCGGGTGATTTCGAAAAGTGTCCTTGAGTCATTTCCGAGTGCAGCAGACTGCGCTCGCCGTATCTGAGAGTCCAGGTGTCTTCTCTTATCTGTTCGTACAGAGTGCTTCACCTTGCGGCTCAGCTCTCTGTACTCAGACACCAAAGCAGCCAGTTTTTGAGGGTCTTTTTCGCTGTCTCTGAGGGTCTTAGCCTTCTGGCGATCTTCGATGAGGCTCCAGGACCCATCGGACATCCATATTGGCCTCTTTTTGCTCTTATAGCCGACAGAAGAACGTGCGGATTCCATAACGGCGTCACGGAAGCTATTCCAAGCTGTCTCAATCGGAACAGCTCCGTGTGAATCCTGCAAGGGGGCAAACCTGGTGCGTAACTCAGCCTCGTACGTATGACGACACTGAGCACTCTCTAACCTGCGTATGTCCAGCGGGCGAGAGGCAGACGGCCCCTGCTGGAAATGGGTAAATCTGAATCTCAACGAACCCACAAGGAGTTCGTGATCAGTATCCATGTATGCCCCTCGGTAGGTGCGGACATCACGCAGGTCAGTTCGGTTGCTGGCCCTTACCAGAAGATGGTCAATCTGGTTTTTTGTTCTCCTGTCAGGCGAGGTCCAAGTATATTTATGGATATCCTTGTGGGGGAACAAAGTTCCCCCTATTAAGAGTCCATGGAGTGTGGCGAAACCAATCAGACGGCTTCCATTATCATTTATCACTCCCATGCCATGCCTACCCATGACGCCTGGTCCATACTGGGGGTCACTGCCAACCTTGGCATTAAAATCCCCCAGTACTATTAAGCGGTGGCGCCTTGGGACATGGGACACAACTGCATCCAGACTGTCATAAAAACAGTCCTTGGCAGCCGCATCCCCATCCTCAGTGGGAGCATAGCATAGGAGGACCGTCAGTGTTTCGCCTGTCATCTTGAAGGACGCACTCATCAGGCGGTCAGAAACAGGTTCCCAACCAAGAAGGCGAGAGAAGGCATATTTACTTAAAAGTAGAGCGACGCCACGCATCCGTGCAGTTCGGTGACCAGAGTGCAGCATGACATAGTTGCCAGCGTCACTCTGCCCCGTCCCTGGGATGCGTGCCTCGCTCAGCCCCAGGATATCCAGTCCATATTCTCCCGCCAACTTGGCAGCAACAAGCTCCCCGCCCGCCCTCAAAGTGCGGACATTCAGGGTCCCGATTTTCAAGCTCTTGTTAGAGCGAGCCGTGGTCAACACAGGGGGGACACTAGCTGCGTCCCAGGCGTCCGAGGCTTAATTTTGTTGCCTTTTCTGACCGCTTGGATTTAAGGGTGTGAGGTGGTCAACCCCACGACCCCGATCTGATTTTTCGATTACCTGCCTCTTACAGGATGCTCGAAAAACCAGCAAAAAGAACAGAGGTGCTATTCTAAGCCGACAGCCCCACGGCTATAATACGCAAGGCAATTAGGTACATATCGTTACAGCATATCATTTATATTTTTTTCTGAAAATGTAAACAATATGAAAGGTGTCCGAATTACGATGAATATAATAATATATTGTGATAAAGTTTTTGTTTATTTATTTGGTATTCCGTTTTTTAATTGGTTATTTGAAAAAATATTTTAGAATTACGGATTTGAACTGAATTTTACACCCATTTAATATATTTTATTTAAAAAAAACACCCGCCTATATAATATAAATGGCTTCAAATGAAGGCAGCTGAATAGCAATTCACCGAACAACCTAACATCAACTTGCAGGTAGTACAACTAATGGTCTGTTTTCCTACGAATACGGCGCTACTATAAACAGCGATGAGTATTTCAGTTTAGAAAATTGTTAATATTGTTACCGTAGTAACGAAAAACATCTTCATACCTATATTTTGAAAGACTGCCGTCTTGTCAGACGACGGACCGCTCCCTTGGAACCCAGTGCATTTCTCGACAACGCCCTGGCGTTCGAACATCGCCGGTAGGTATATCAGGAGACTACACAGGTTTTTCCCTTAGAAGTAACAGAATGAAAAATCCGCATGGAGAGTGTTGTAAGAAATCATTTCCAGTGACTGTCTAATAACGCGCTTTGACAGTAAATGCATTAACCTAGATTTTTTTATTGTATCTGTGCTCATTCGAAGTGAACACGAATACACTTTTACATCTTTCACACTAAGCAAAGGCTTGTGTCGTGTATATACTTATAGAGATTAAGAAATAATATGATAGGTAGATCGATAGATTTTTCAAATTTATTTATGTTTTCTACGGCCTAGGCCTTTTACTTGTTAAAAGTTACATAATATTGTACATAATTGGATAAAATACATAATATTATATAAAATACGGTTTTGTTATATCCGTATATAAATTTTAGAGAAATAAATGAAATTTCAATTCTAAAAATATTCATGATATAAAAAAACCATAACATAATATTAAAGACACAACGGTTTAGTTATATAATAATATAAAAAATAATGATAATAATTTCGAAAATAGTCAAGATATAAAACAATACAAACATTCAATCAATTCTCCCTTTTACACCCCACTCAGGGGCATAGGGAGGCAACAAGAGCTCTCCATTGCGCTCGATCTTGCGCAATGTTTATGACCTCCTCCCACACCATGTCCATATCCCTCAGCTCTGCTTCGAAGGAGCGGAACACAGTGTGAGAGGGTCTTCCTCGTCTTCGGGACCCTGATGGGAGGAAGAACAGCGCTCTCCTCGGCCAACTGTCATTCAGCATCCTTAACACATGTCCCAGCCAAGTCCATCTCCTCCCCACAATGGTAGAGGTGATGGGCTCACGCTGGGTGCGCCGGCGTATAGCGTCGTTCGTGATGCGGTGGTACCATCTTACGCCCATAATTTTCCTTAGGCACTTCATTTCAAAGGATGACATTTTTTGTTCCTGGGCCTTGGTCAGGTGCCAGGACTCACACCCATAAAGGAGAATGGGCAACATACACGCATCAAACAGTTTACATTTCGTCTCGACACTAAACGCCGACGCCTTCCAAACATTCACAAAGAATAATTTACAGTCACACAAGAAATATTGAATTGTTGAATATGCAAATGCAAGATTCTCATATTTATTTCTTACTCACTGCAGAAATCTCAAGTATTCTTCTTCTCTGGTCACAATTATTATTATTCTAAGATTGTAGCCGTTTCAAGTCCTTATAAAAGAAAAAACCTCATTTATAGATATACATCTTTCAGATACTTTTGATGTGGTCTTCCCGGAAATTTGTCCCCTCAATGTCCATGTAGGAGACTTTTTATTCGTATCACGTGTCCTGTCCATTCTGCACGTTTTTCGGTTAAAGCTCTGAGCAGGTGGGCCTCTTCCTTCGATTCTTTATCGACTATGATGCACGTTTACATAAAACTTTTAGAAGAGGATGTCGGACCCCGTTGTTTGCCATCACGCTTAAAAAATAAATTAGCGATAGCCAAAAGTAAAAAAATATACGTTCTGATGATAGTGGTAGATTTCTGCTTTTATGTTGACACTCTGTTAAATACGCCAACCTAGCGGTTAAAATAAAAGAAACACCATGCAGAAATTTGAAAAAAAATATATGTACCTATTTGTTTTTGATTTACATGCTGCTAACGTCACCCTTTAATGAAGTTGTGAAAAATCGGTACCCTACGTGTGCTCGTATTATAAAAAAGAAATACCTTCTTGTTTTTTTTTTTCATTGTTTTATTGATCTACCTACATAAACCATCTTTGCACAACCTTTCAAAAGAAACTCGATTTAGAGACAAATGCAGAGTATTTTTTTTTCCTTTTATAATAGACTAACAGAAAAACTAAACATGTTTGATGAACGCCAGGCAAATAAAATGGTCATTAATAGTTTGATTGTCCTATAAATCAGATATACCCTCTCTTAAAGGGTCCTAATGACACTTCACTACGGTGAGAACTGTGGACAATATGGCATTTCTTCCCGTAGCAACGGTTGTATTGAATTGTAGGTATGTATTACCAAAAATATTTCCCGGGGACATCTGTTGATTGATTGTCATAGAAATCATCGACTCCCCGACGAAAACTAAAAAATGGAAAAAATGTTGGATTGGTTTTGTCATAGGAAAAATATGCAAGAATTTTTTGCTTATTTTATGTTATTTTTTAATTTCAGGCAACGAATAGGTATACGTAACAACTAATGACTCTAACAATTCATTACTGACATTCGATTTAAAATGGAACAAACCACTACGGGATTACGACCGTCTTCTACTGTTATTTGGAAGGCTGGCTTAGTGTGATCATTTTACGTTAACAACGTTCGCCATTAGGTGGTAATGTTTAAGTCTCCGAAACTCCTAATCATGAGAATTCTCGACATGTTCAACATGTGGAAAAATTTCATGTATGCAACAAGTAGATATTTAATAATTATTAATGAGATATAGAGATAAAAATTGGAAATTATTGAGAACAAGAGAGCAACCAAATTTAAAAACTGCTATCATGTATTTGGCGCCAGGATATGAATATATCCATTTTTGTTAATGTCTCTTCAAGTAACGGACGAACTTTCCACTTAAATACAGGAGATAGATTATTAGTAGTGCGCTTCCGCAAATACTGGTATTTGGCAACGTGTTTATTTCAGTTGTCAGCAAACTACATTTTAAGTAAATAATAATATGCAGACACGACTCCGCTAGTTTTTTTTTTTTTTTTAGATATTTATATTTTTCACGGATATAGAATTTTTTCGCATCATTGCGACAAAAGCTTTCATTAATTAAACGTCAACGCGAAACAAACTTTACAGTGGTTGTGCCAAAAGTAACAATTTATATTTTTTTCCCGGTGTATCCAAAGATTTATTAGTGAGAACTTATAACGAAATTCCCGACAAACACTGTAAATCAAATTCAGACGCCTGCCTGAACAAAGTGTACCGAGTATTGTTAATATTCGCGCGAAAACTACTTTTCATACGTAACTCTGTGAAACGAAAGTTGGTAATTTCGTACACAACTGTGAAAATAAATGTACCTTTCATACATAAATGTGAAAAAATGTATCTTAGTCGTAATTCATTTTTTTTTATAAAAGAACTAGGTACATTTAAGTACGATATTATTGCTATCTATTACATTAGGTGATTACTTTTATGATAAAATAATTATCGTCATCCTTCATTCGTCAAAACCGCCTGGATTCAACCAGCCACGTAAACTCTGGTCCACATTAAACATAGGATCGGAAACGGATCCGAACAGGCTATGGCAGATGTGCTGATTTTCTCCACTAGTGTGGATGACTGGATTCCCCTGGTTGCGACTGCGGAGCGGAAAAACACACCATGCAACATATCGTAACCGAATGTGACCTTAGCTTAGATCATACGCGAGGAATTACAGGGGTTTCCTTTGCTGACTGACACAGCAACTGAATACATTTTAAATATTGACCTTAACCTTTGACAATCAGATATCTGTGCTATTATTACTCTTTTATGTATATAAGATGTGTTGTAAAAAAAGCCATACGATAAATTAATAAAATATATTTCGTAAAACTTTGATCATAGTCCGACTTCCAAGATCCTTTATTTTTCAGCTTCTTATAGCTTCCGACCTCCACAGCTGTGTCCTACTTGGGTTTCAAAGGACCTGTCCTGGACCTATAGGGGAGACCGGGTAGACTTTTCTTCTGGGTAGACCGGACAGTTCTTCTTTAATTGGTCTGAAATAATAATCATTCTTCTTCTTCTTCTTACTCTTGATATAGAACCGAGGATCTGTTCTTTTCACAAAGAAGTTTCCTGGGACGCCGAACTCCAACTATCCTTCCATCTTTTTGGAGGTCTCCAGAGTTGGCGGCTGCCCGAGGGGATGTTGTTCGCCACTACATTGGGGATTCTAGTGTTGTCCATCCTAGCCACGTGGTCGCGCCAGAAGCGTCTCCGTGTCCTGCCCCATCTGACAATGTCTTCTGTGTTGCAGGTCTCTCTGATGGTAGTGTTCCGAATTCTATCCCTTAATGTTTTCCCCAGAATAGCACGAAGAGTCTTCATTTCGGATGTTCTGACCAAAGCTTTGGTTCTATTTGTGTCGGCTCTGGATTCAATACCGTATGTCATAATAATCATAATAATCATTGCTTTTTTTTTTAATTTTATTTCAAAACAATAACACTATCAAAGTATCTTTTTAAAACTATTACTTTCTTTATAACTATTGATTCTCAAGGTTTAAAAATTATTTTTAAAAATGTATGACATGTCATTGTGAAGGTATTGTGTACGCGCGAAGTCACCCCAGGTGCGGGGAGATTCTGGACAGCAAATAAATTTCATAAATATGTAATTTTAAGCAGTGATGATTGTTTGTTGCAAAATATTACTTATTATAATATTAGTATTAATGATAGCTGTTTATTCTATTGATTCATCAGCTGACGATATATCTTCAACATCCGTTTTTTACTTTTTTTCCTGTAGAACCTTCTTTTTGTTACTGTCTTCACCATTCTTGCTTTTTGAAAAAGAGGCACTTGAAGCCGCAAAAAAAGCGAACCTTCGCTCCGAGACTATCTTAGATCTAACTTTAAATCGTCCTTGATTATTAATGTTTGAGTTCCGTGGAGGTGCTTTGGGTCTGTCCGAACTCTCCCCCGAAGGGTTGAATTACAAAAATTAAATAAATTGTTAGTAAAACATTTATAGGTATGTTATAAATGCTAATATTTCCAATTGTTCGTAAGAAAACTTTCTTTCTGAATAAAATAATACAAATTTTGGCACTGATCGTTCCAAGCAACTAAACGATACAAAAGCAATCGAAATTTTTACATTGAATCACCAAAAAAACATTTTTTTGCGCTAATTTGTATCTGCTTGTGAGAAACTGTTAAATGAGTGCATAGAAACAATGCGCGCAGACATGTCAACTTTTTTTCATAGACAAGATTGTTCTAGCAATACCAGGGCGGCAGATTTAAATGAGTCCATTATCTCCACGTGTCCTAAGTGTACCCGGTCTCCCATGCTGATTTTCCTTGAGTAACAATCGGTAACATTTTAGTGAAGCTACATATGTCACTCGGCAACCTCGATCTGCTCTCTAGTCCGCATTCTGTATCTTAGAGAATATGATACAGAAGGCATTTAAAAATCAAATCGTTGGATTTGGAAGGCATGTTTTTTGGACTAGTCTTTCTTCCTTCAATACTGTGATGATAGTATTTCATTCATCAAATTTGAATGTTCCTTTATTAATAAAATAATTATCATTCGACTTAAGTCGGGTACCTATTGGGTTTTTATACTAAATATCCGTAGGTATGCCTATCTTTAAAAAAAGTAGGTAATACGAAAATCCGTAATGGGGATTGCAAATCGGCAAATTTGGGCGAAAATCCCAAAATTTATTTACGCAAAGAGTCACTGAGGAAGGTAGCAAAAGATAAAAAAGGACTCTCGTCCCTGATGATAGCGTCGTTAGTTTCTTTATTAACCTTTCGACTCCTTTCTTTTAAAGCCGGATAAAAATATTAACCCCAATTTAATACAACATAATAATTCTCATCTTTTTTTCAAAAAAGCAATATTGTTTTAAAATAATTTTTTGATACGGTAAGAAAAATGTCTTCATGCTTAAATTTTGTAATCCAAAAAAATATAATCAATAATAGAATTACTTTGTTAAATAACTTATATTAGTGGACGATAATGACGAAAGTGCTATGCAGTTCAATGGAACTGCATAGCGCTGAGGACGACACCTATGAGTGTGGGGAAGTGCGGGACCATGATCACCTTCTGGAGTGCCCGAATGTTGGAGAGGGGGGCACACGGGAGGACCTTGATGATGCCAATGACAGGGCCATACATGTGGCCAACCACTGGAGATTCTTAGACTGACGATCCAGACTCCGAAAGTAAGTAGTATTGGAACTATGATTCTAATTGTCTGTTTTCCTAGGAATACAGAACTGCTATAAACAGCACTGAATGTTTCAGCGTAGAACATTGTTCCCATAGTAACAAAAAAACATTGTCGCGATTTCAAAAGACTGCCGTTTTGTCATATTGCCGCTCCTTTGGAACCTAGTGAATATAAGTCCATTTGTTTCTTAAATAAATGAAATTTTCTTTAAAAGTTATTTTCATATGAATATAATACCTACATTTAATTTTACGTACCACGCCATTTCCCGGAGTGGGTAAGCAGAGAGAACAGACTTCCATTCTTTTGTATCCAGACAAATATTTCGCTTCATTCAACAGCATTATATTGCGCATACACTGTCTCTCGATCCTCATGTCTCTCATTCTTGAGTTGACACTCCATCTACTCTAGGTCGGCCACGTCTCCGTGCATCAATTCTTTCAGATTTAAACATTCACTTAGTCGTGCTTTCTTATTCATAATAAAATAAAATGCGTAAAATTGAACGGGGTAAAAATATTCCCACACCGAGTCTTAGAGGGTTTGAAAAGGAGGCACTCATACAAAAGTATGTACGTAGGCCGTGATAGTAATGTGGGTGTCAAAAAAATGTTTTTTTCAAATTTACTTCAAGCCGTAGGCAGTCGGCGCCTTTCATACACTACACAATGGTTGACAATTTATTTAAGAACGAATTCGTATAGCATCCATATTTAGAGTTTGTTAAAAGGTACCTACCCTTATGAAATTTTGTATGTCTCAAAAGTATTCCCGGAATAGTTTGAGACGCCGATAACTGAAAAATTTGAAAACCCCTGCTCCACAATTTCATATTTAAATAATTGTTATTTAATACGCTTAAGTTTTTCTGCTTTGCTTTTAAATGCTTATTATCTAATCCAATTTAAATTATCTCGTGAGAATTCGTCTTTTTCGTTTGACATAAATAACAGTAGGGGCAAGTACTACAACCTTCGAACAAATTGCATAAAAATGATTTAGAATTTTTTTATCTCAATAAATATGAAACATACAAAAAAATTAAATACATTGTTAGATAGGTGAAAGATTTCCCTAAATAATGGTATTTTTTATTTACATACATTTTAATCTTTAATAAGTCCCCTCCAAATGATTTTTTATAAATCACTATAATTTTGTTCGAAGGTACACTCGGGTGTTTTACCTTCGAACACCTTGATGTGTACCTACCTTCGACAATACGGTAACTTAAGGCAAAAATTGACACAATATATTTCGTTATCAAAAAATGCGCTGTTCAATTATTCAGGAATATACAAAAACGTTACCTAAAACAAAAATTAATGTACAAACATTCATTCATTCTCCATTTGAACCCCATTAGGCGTATAGGGAGGCAACAAGAGCTCTCAATTGCGCTCAAACATGCAGAATGTTTCACCAGCTGCCTGCATACTCCTCTCCCCCCCCCACATATTTTTCAATGCACCAAGACTCTTAACATCTATTATTGTTAGGCTGTAGTGTAAATATGGAGATTTTTTAATATATTCGTAAAGCAAATTTCTTATCCTCATAATTTACAGCATAGGTTAGGGAGCATCATATAACATTCCTATTCATTTTTAAATAATTTTAAAATTATTTAAACACTGTTTTTGACCTTATGTTGAATTTTCTGTGGCTTTCCCGACTGAAATGTCCTTTCGACATTCTTCAACAGCCTGATTAATATTTTTGATACAAGTTAAAGGTCTTTGTTCAGTCTGCCAAATGAAATATAATTATTGATTGAAATAATAAGATTTTTACTAAAAAAAAATATTATAAAAATTGATGAAATATTTACTTTTGGTATAAAAAAACTTTGAAAATAGATGTGATCCCCGCGCTATCAGTTGAACATACCAAACTACACTGAGTGTTACTATATTCGAAAAATGTACGTAAATTCAATAGTTTTGTATTTTTTTAACATCACTAAGTAAGATTTTTTGAAACTGTCGAAGGTACACGCGTTCGGTGGTACACAACTTGCCCCTACCTACATATATTGAAAGACAAGGGAATTTTTCATTTCATGCTTTAGATTACCTAACATAACTTAAGTACCTATAAATTAATATTTTTTTTTATATTCACAATTGGAATAGGTATTATTTAATATAGAACTATTTCCGAAACATTTTGGCTGATATTAGTAGGTACCTATATCATTTGATGCGTTGAGAATGTATTCATAAGACACACAATTCGTTTATTATGAAGATAGTCAGTAAAAAAAATGACAAACAGCTTTGGATTGTATTGAAACGCCATGTAAAAACGACAAATAATATTTTGACCTATCTATAAACATTCCAAACATTAAGTGACGTCTTAGTATGTACAAAGAAAATATGTTAGCTGACTTGATTGTTTTTTTTTTTTCATTGTTTGTAAGTGTAATCTATAATAGATGTCTTCAAATTCGGGATGACGACGGTCAACGTTTTGTCTCGCAAAATACCGGACAAAAGGAGTGATATGAAAAAAAAACCTTCAAAAGAAAAATAAACCCTTCTTTTTTAAAAAGAAATTACGATGAAAATATCGACAATGACAGATTGTTCTAGGGATAAATACTTATTTTTTTCCTATACAACATCCTTATTAGGTTTAACAAAGAGGACTCTAAAAACGTTACAGGAATATTTTCGTCTGTTTTTTGTTTCTGCAGGTAGGTAAGAGTTTATCCCTTTCATCTCCCCTTTTTTTATTTTTTTCCCTACAAACATTAAATAATTCGATCCATCTTTATGAGTAATGTCAATCAATCTTCGTGAGTCAAATTAGATTTTTTATTTTGGAAAAAATACTTGTCCTTTTTTGGATGCAAATTAATTTAACCTTTTTTTTCTTTTTTCCAACTTGAGTAGGTCTAGTACCTACAACAAAAACGGAAAAAAAACATTTTTTACTCGTAAAATATCTTTAACTGTACAAAAAGGATAATTTGGTAAGTAGGTACATACACTAAAGAGCCAGCAGCGTTATTCACAAAAATGTTTGAGTTTAAATAGATCTAGTCAAATATTTGAGACTAAAGGGGGTTTTGTACCAAAACACCAGTTTTCATCACTTTGATTTAATCGTTTTTACTTGATTATTCTGAAACTAAAATTTTATTGAAGAATAAAATTGAGTGAAGTGGCAGCTGCTCTTTCCTTTCCCAGCATCACTGATAAACCTCGAGGTTTTGATCTTACAAGAAAAATGTAGACCGCGCTGAATAGGAGACGCACGGGTCATGGAAGATGTGCGTACTACTTTTTTAAATGTGGTTGGCAGAATTCTCCTGAATGCGACTGCGGAGCAGATAGACAGACGGTCAGCCACGTTGTGTTTGAGTGCAGCCTCAGATCATGCGAGGGAAGCATTGAAAACTTCTACACTGACCGGTTGAGGTTTAAGGACGTGAGGTGGTCAACCTCACGGTCCTGAACTGATTTTTCGATTTCCTGCCTCTTACAGGATGCTCGAAAAACCAGCAAAAAGCGCAGAGGTGCTTTTCTTAGCCGGCTACCCCACGGCAACTGAAGACAACTGACTTTAAATTTTAAATACCGACATTTTTTTAGTGACACTGATATTTTTATATACAATATATATCAAATTTTTGTTTGTAATTAGTTATGATGTGATGTAATAGATAACCATACGATAAATAAAAAAATTGTAGAATGAATTTTAATTAAATAGTTTAGAGTAAAAAAAACTTTTGCAGAAAAACAGGAATATGATAAGCAGGTACCTATAAAAAAAAAAACAATTTTCTTACAAACAAAATCTCTCAAAGCTGATAATAGCTTTTCTACTCGCTTTGTAATAAAAAAGTGGGTAGGCACTTACCTACCTAAAAAGATATTTTCTTTTACCTATATATTAAAATAAAAAAACACATTTTCTAAAAAAAAAAAAAAAAAGGCAAAATAGGTTAAGTATATTATTACGAAGAATTTTTTTTTCTTATACGCCACTTATGACAATTCCTTTTGTTCCTTTTATGGCAGATTTTTTTATAATAATATTTTTGCCTTGCAAAAACATCAAACGAGTGCTTATCTCGGTATTTTTTAGCTTTTTTCCCAAATTCGTTGTAGCCAAACTCGCAAGAAAAAGAATGTTAGATTCTGAGAACATTATATTACCAGAAATACAATAGTATCTATAGATTTGCGAGTCTTGTAGCTGTATTACAAATGAGGGCACTCGTTAGGGGCTAATGATACACTAATTATCATTTTTGTTTTTACCCCAATGGGGCTAGCAACCCCGGAGGCTAATTGACGATACAATAACTTCTTTTTTATTTCAGTAAAAAACAAAAGAGGTCGATGTTGAAATCTATTTAATAATAATTATGAAGAGTTTCGTTTGTTCATATTCGACACATTTATTTAAAACAGCAAAACCTTTCTGCTCATTGATTGTTTGATTGTCCCATAAATCATTGACATGGCCGCTATAGGAATAAGATTAAAGTTATGGTGGTGGACCGGCATCGGCAGAGTGTATTGTGCGGTGCGGAGCGGTTGGGGGACCTTGAGGTGGTGAAGGAGTTCGTGTACCTACCTGGGATTCGTCATCACGATCCTCAGCACTGAGGGAACGACGAAGAAGAAGATCGCCGCTAAAAGGGTCTTACTTTACATTACCTGGTTGAGGACGGCGGCAATTTGACATTTCTTCCCGTAGCAACATACAAAACTACTTCCCATAGTTTTGTATGCAGGAACCTCTATGTCAAGTAAGTCTATCACATATTTCGAAGATATAATATTTCCCGCGGACAATTATTGGTATAGCAACGAATGAATATAATATATTTATTTATTTATTTAACAATATATACGGCACAAAGTGCCTTTGACAACAATAGAATATAACAAAAAGCTGAAACAGGAAATTAAACACTATAACACATAGAATACAAACACAGTTTAAGGCAGAAAGAATAAAACAATAGGCAAAGAGAGTACATAATAGCAAACATTAAGGAATTACTCATAATATACACACAGACGAATAATATAAGTATAAAAGCTATACACAATGTCCCGTAGTTGGACTGTTTGTAATAAAATTTATAAATTGTTGAAGATGCATTTTTGTTTGTGGATTGTTTATGGATGTGCATGGATGTATGAAAAAATGTTTGAAAAAATTCCGTGTTTCAACGAAAACTCTGAGTTACAGACGAATTTACCAATATTATAAATAGGATGTAATGTGACTCCTTATTTATATTCGATTTTAACTTCCATCAGCCGGCATTGCAGTAAGTATTCACATATCTACTGGTTGGAAATACCAATTATATTTACCACATCCAGTTCGTCTCTACAGAGGTGCAAGATGCATCGCCACAGCCACAGCTGGGGAAATAAAAGTCTGCCCCTACAGATCCCTGCATGTAGGGCATTGTAGGGGTAAGGCAAAAAGTCACCCTGAGGTTGCCTGGTATCAGGGAACCTCCGTTAGTTACTAACCTACCCTTTAGTCACGCATTCTTCGGGGATTTTTGGGATATACAAGATCATAAATATCATGTTTATGAGAACTCTTATGCGCTTCTTTGACAAAACAAAACTATGCTATTTTGTCAAAATTCATTTGTGATTCATTGAATATACAAGATAGTGCCTAGAAAACAGTAGGTAATAGCAATTCCAGACTAATTATTTTAAATTGACGTAAAGTAGCTAAGAGTGTGGTTGTCGAAACGTTCTAAAACGAATTCCAAATACACGAGAAATCTATTTTGTGGCTCAGTTCGAATTCCATAACAATTTATGAAAACCGTAGGCGAAGTTGACACTTAGGTTCTTCTCTAAAATGATAATATTATTTCCGAGAAAAGATTAAACTCTATTCCGTTTGAAAATGTTCTTTCCAAAACCACATCGAAATAATATAGAATTTTATATTCATCAACATACACAGTTCAATCATCTATAGGTACTATTCTACACATGTGCACATATATGCCATTTTATGGAAGAAGTTGGTAGCCCAGCCGTTCGTACCTACCGCGTTTTGAAGGTAGTGGGTTGGAATCCCGGTGCCAACCATTTTCACTTTCTCAAAACAATCCTTTGCATTATATGAAAGATGTTAAAATCTATTTGTGTTTACATTGGGCGAGCCCAGATTAAACAAAAACAAATTTAAAGATAACGGTGTCGGTACCTATTGCGGGTGGAATGCAAAGCTCAAATCGTTTTCTAAGAAACCATCAATCTGATACAGGATATCTACCATCTACCAGTTCCGAGTAAAATTTTGAAGTTAAAAAAGCACACAAGCAGAAAAATCTGTCCCCATCTGAAATCATACATATCCTGGACCCCTTGTTCGACAAACTTTCGTTAGAAAACTAAAAATGTTACAATCGTAGTGTTTTTATATTGGTATTTCACTTATTCCGAGAAAAGGGTATTTTATTAACATTATATACCTATGTACTACTTATAGGAATCATGAAAAGGGAATCCGACATCGCCTCAATCTTTGACATCGCGATGAACCAATCCATGTTTTTGTTTACGAAACTTTTTCAATATCCTATCAGCATGATCATTTTACATCAGAATGTTTTGAGTTTGGAGGTTTATTTTTATGAATTGTCTAGTGTCTACGTTCTAATATTGAAGTTGATATTCAACATTAACTTTCCAACTATTTGAAACTTTCCAAAAAGTTCCGAATACAGACAAATACATACCTTTGCCCATTTTTAAGCGGAATACCGTATTTGACTGGTTTTGGATAATAATAATTCTTTGATATATAAAAAACACACTGTTTTCCTGCAGATCAACTATTATTTTGATTAAAATCATATATCCAATCCAAATCCAAACTCCCTTTAGACCCCACTTAGGGGCATAGGGAGGCAACAAGAGCTCTCCATTGCGCTCGATCTTGCGCAACGTTAATGACCTCCTCCCACACCATGTCCAGATTCCTCAGCTCTGCCTCATATTATATACCTAATGTTTAAATGTCCAACAGCGCGTGAAAATTGCCATGTTGAGACAACGTGACGCATATGACATCACAAGCAGTATTCCTGTCGAAACGGGGTACAATACCCTCATGTACTAAAATTGTTTACTTGCAAGTAAGGAGACTTAAACATTACCACCTAATGGCGAACTTTGTTAACGTAAAGTTATCATACTTAGCCAGCCTTCGAAATAACAGTAGAAGACGGTCGTAAGCCCGTAGTGGTGTGTTCCATTTAAAAATCGAACATTAGTAATGAATTGTTAGAGTCATTAGTTGTAACATAGTCTTTGCAAGTAACGTCATCGGGGGGACAAGGTCACACAAAGCGGTTTAGTCGGCGAATAATTCCATTTAATATTTTCAAATTACATTTTGTGTTTATACAAAAAATTAACACAATTTATCTGTAAACTTAAAAAAAATAAGTCTTCTTAGGATGAACAAAATTTGCAGTTTATATTTACCTAATGGTGTTTCAAGGTCGCACCCATAACCGAAAAAATAACGGAAAACAGGCTTAGATGGTATGGGCATGTTATGAGACGACCACAAGACAACATGATCCAGAGAGCCATGGACATTGAAACTCCAGCCAGGAGACCAGGCAGACCACCCGCCACATGGTTGTCGAGCATCAATAGGGACCTAAAAGAATGCGAAGTGGAGCCAGAGATGGCTTTGGACAGAAAATCTTAGCGCAACAGGACACGGAGAGCCGACCCCAAATAATGGGACAAAGGCGAGGGCGAAGAAGAAGAAGGTGTTAAATACCTTATTGGATTACACTTTCCATTGAAATGTTGTAGGTATTGAAGGAAGGATAGTTCTGAAAAATTCCGTTAGGTGGCGAAATAATCTAATGCCTGAGCTTTACCGTAAAAAAACGGGGCACAATTTTTTATATATTTATCACTATAACGTTCATATACAAATACATAAGAATCCCAAAAATGCTCCATATCGAATAAAAAATAATCTTGACCAAGCGGGTTTCGAAAACTCCAATACAATTGGAATACCCTTAGAACACGAATGAAAGAAAGCATAAACAACATATTCCATAGCGTTACGACATTTAGGAGAAAACCACACCACTTGCTGTTTAGTTAAGATGGGTCATTAGAATCAAAAATCATTTATATATTTTGTATAAGACACAGTTTATTTAGAAGTGTCCATAGATTAATATAATTAGACATACATAGACACCTTACACTTGCAAAATTTACTCATGGGGTAACAAAGAAATGCAGTAATGAAATTCTAAAATGCTTGACGTTGACATTAAGTCGACAAGCCCTTATATATTTACCCTCCAGCCTACAACACGAAACATTACCTGCAACAAAATAGCTAATTAGAAAGTACATCGAAGTAATGGTTGCCTTAGGGACTAAAACAAACCTACTAAATAGAAGGTAGTCACCATTTTCTTGATTTGAACGCTTCTATTTGCCACCTGGTTGAGTCTCAATATTGTGGTGTTCGTCAAATTCATAATATATTACTATACTTTATTACTTCAAATCATGCACGTAGATTGATCGATTAACCCTTGTCAAAAAGCGAGTTATTTAGAAGCTTAATAACTCGCCACATACAAAAAGATCTTTCACATTTTATTCCAAAACGGTGGGGCTAGTACGAGTTTTATTGAAACCTAGTTGCACGCAAATAAGCGCTTATTAGCGTGAAATTAGTGTTCTTAAATCAAACGATTGAATCATTCGATCATTTTAGTATGAAAATTTTTCGAAACTCTTTCGATGATCGTTTCGATATTCGATCATCGAAAACTTATGCTAGAGCTACTGTATTATTTATTCCTTATTCTCTCTTATCAACCCGTAGGTCCCTTGCGGGACTCTTGGGATCATCACATGTTACAAATCATACAAAAACAGTATAGCAAGGAAAAATAGATATACAAAATACATAAGAATTTAAATTACAAGGAAATGAAACAATATACATAAATCAGCACAATTCGGAGAATACAATTACAATAGGAAAGCACAGTAAAAAATAAATATAATACCGTACTTATTATTTAAAGCTAAAAGGATGTAAAAGGCCCTTTTAGCATCACATCAGAACAAAAAATTATATTAAAAAGAGAAACAATATTCTGGCTGTGCAGATCAGTGATGGACACTGGACAGGAACCACGTCAAGATTCATAAGAAGTAGTTGGAATTTTGTTTTATTTCTGCAGTATTTACACTTTTTTTGAGATTGAATTGAAAAAAGACCATGCACTATTCTTCCCTCTCCACGCCCGATTATATTTCTCCCCACCTTCAAAACTGTCAAATTTTACAGATTTTTATACTAAGAAAACTATACTAGCAAAACGGACTAAAGCTAAGTCAGTTTTGTAATGTACGCAGAAAGCATCGTCGGCAATCCTCGGCGATAGCATCCTAAAAATGTATCCCCAATACATTTTTTAAATTTCGTAGTATTTATATCAGTACTATCGCTATAATGTGCATTTACCGACATCTGGAGCCTTATTCCCGTAATCAATCGCATTTAAAAATCACTTAACGATAAGATTAAGACATGATCGCAATCAGGTCGCCCTTGAATTTGACGTTTGTAAGATAGTTACGGGAATGCCGATTACACAGAATTTCATACTAATATTTCAAACATAACGAATTTTTAAGATATCTGCTAGATATCTTGTTTTGTGAATACCAATCCGCCATTTTAATATTGTCAATCAAGATAGGAGCGTATTAAGACCGCTACGAGAATAACCCTATTGATTGAGAGATCACGGGTTCGATTTCCTACTTTTAGAAAACCCATCGTTCGACATTGGAGAAAAGATTAGTCACCGAGCCGACGCGGCGTCGTACATTTCTATCATTGTTATCCATACCTGCATTAGGCTGAAAACACGTAGAACACCGATTCCGACCGCGCCGACCGGCGCAAAGAATGTTGTCTGTGGTTCAAACACACTTAAATAAATGGGCATGCCGGAAAGCAGGTTCCTGCTTTTGCTGTACGTATCTCCATTCAAATGCATAGAAATATTCTTTACGCTGCTCAGAATCGGCGATCTATGTGTTTTCACCCTTGGTTATGAATACCAATTAAACCTTTGCACTATCAAAGTACAATATTATGCCAAGTTGTGCAACCTAACCATTATAAATAGTTAATAAACTGGAGAGTTGTTCTCCCTGGGCAATGCCTCTAAGCCAAGTACCTACTCCATATTTAAGCACTTATAATCAAGTCTGTTTCTTACATAACGTGCTACATAATTAATTGTCTAATTTATTTTAATATTTTCTTGTTTATTTCCACACGGGATAATAAGCTTGCTGGCTGCGGTGAGATGTGGCGTAATGAAAATTCGCACTAAGAGGTTATTTCATAAATATTATTTTTACCCCTAGACACATTAATTTTTTTCATTGAACAAAAAATACTCTGATGTAAGTAGATATTAGGGCAGACAAATATAACATTGTTTTTGCTTTTTTCAACCAAAGGACTCTTTAAAAGCATTTGAACAAACTTTGGATAAGAATCCAAGATTTTGTAAAACATGACTCATCATGGAGGTAAGCTTATCACATAAAAATCTGAGAATATAATTTCATTATATTGTAATGTTTTCTTTTAATGAGCCGACTGAAGGAAAAAGAGAGCAACAAGATCCATTGTGCTTCTCCAATTACCTCACTGAGAGAAAAGTAAGGGGGAAAAGCTCGTATTTCTTGAGTTTTTTCTCGTAAGAACTGTTTTTATTTTACTCAGAGTGAAGCATTGGTTTTTTCAATGCTCCGTCATTGAATTTTCATACGAGGTATTTTCCCGTACGGTTTACTGGAAATTAGCATGTATTGGAGAGGAATTGATCTATGCAATTTCATTGAATTTTTAAAATGATAGTTCATTGGAAAAAGCAATGCCGTCATTGATATATCTAAGTAAGAGTCTTCATATTTTCTATTAACGAACGGGAAAAAATCAATGCCGTACGTGGTATAAACCGTTACATCATTGATAAATCTAAGTAAGGGCCTGTATATTTTCTAGTAGCGTACGAGGAAAAACCAATGACGTACTTGGTACAACCCGTTACTTCATTGATATATCTAAGTAAAGTCCTTTATATTTTCTAGTATAGTACGAGGAAATACCAATTCCGTGCTTGGTACAACCCATTACTTCATTGATATACCTAAGGAAGAGACTTTTTATTTTCTAGTACATTACGAGGAAAAACCAATGCTGTAATTGATTCAACCAGGTAGCAACCCCTTTCTTACCTATTACATCATTGGTATCTAAGCTCTCAATACCTACCTAGATCTAAAAATTCCACACATCCAGGTGATTGAGTTTGTCTTCTTCGTACTTGATACGTTTTCTCCCAGTTGATCAAAACAAGACACTATGGAGGTATTGATGACTTGATGAAATTTTTGCGTCTCCCTAGATTACATTCGGCTCGTTTTGTGAAGTTTCATCTAAATTATAAACTGATGAGTTGGTGAGGAAACTCGCCAAACAGCTGGGAGAATACACCGTCTTCTCAGGCTATCCCTCAGTTGTCTTCCGTAGGTATGGATCACACATGTTTACCTAACATCTACAATGTGTTAATTTCGAAACTTGATCAAACGAATTGTACGAATAAAAAATTAACGATGAAATTGCGGAAGTTTTTTTGGAATATTCTTCTTTATTAAGACTTCACTTATAAAAGAAAAAAAAGAAGAATTTCCCAAAACAATCGCAATTTCATAGATATTTTATTTATTTATTTTCTTCTTTTATATTTATTTCTTTTATATTTATTTATTATCCTTATACGGCACTTAATTTTTTTATGTCCACAGTCCACACTTGATCAAACGAGTTTTATGAACAAAAAAAAATATAGCAATAAATTGATAATATTAAAAAATTTTTTTTAAGTAAAATCACTTGATCTCAATTGAAGGTCTTTAAAATAAAATAGAAAAAAAATATTTCCTTAAAAATAATTTCCAAATTCATTGAAAAAAAAATTCTGTTATGTATACCTACCTATTTATAAGAAAATAGGTTGTTAACCTGAAGAGAAAATAAATATGAACACGAAGTTTGAATTATGGTGTCTATTTCAATTCAAAGTGCCAATTGCAATTTCAACGTAAAATGTTTGTCTTTTGTTCGTACAATTCGTTTGATCAATAATTATCCAGATAACACATTGTATAGAGAAATATAACTAGGTATATAATTTGTAAAATGATTTTAGTATAAACTTTTATGTAATGAGTAAACAAGTCTTGCATCTACGAGCTCAAGCAAACTAATGGTAGATCTAAGAGGTAGGTCGATTGCGTCTGGTAAAAAAATATCCCTAATTCGTCTGGAAATCACGGATGTAGGGGGAGAGTTGGGATCATTGGGCACTTTTTTATATTTTGTACTGTAAAATTTATAAAATCGATATAAACTCAGATTTTCTTCTTTAGACCAGTAGTCCATAGTTTTGGCTTGTGTTTATCTAATAACAATATACTCAAATGTTGTTCCGTTCAAAAGTTATTAGCGTTTTTCAATGACTGTTCAAAAGTGCCCAAACCTCCCTGTGGTAGGGAGGTTTGGGCACACTGCTGGGAGGTTTGGGCACCATACTCAATGATTTTATTCAGCAAGCTATTAAACACATTTTATATGGAAATTTTCATTGAAAAAAAGACAATGTTAAAAATATATTAATTTAGAAAGAAATTATGTATTTGAGAGTATAAAAAAAGTATATAAATTGAAAAAATTAAGTCCAAAATATAGGAATATATGGCCAAATCCGTGATTTTTCAAATCCTCTTTTTTATATTTTGTGATATAAATGCTTGTGGCATAGAAATTGTAGCCAATTTAGGTATTCATAGGTGGTCATCGTACTACCTCCATCGCTAGCAAGCCTTTTTGAGACTGGAACACCATTTTCTTTGCAAAATTTTAAAGTAGGAACCGATCTATGAATTTCGTGATTATCCATCAAAATAAAAACTGGTGTAGTGGGCTCTGCATAATTACGGAAAATTTGTATGTATTTGTAAAAGTTTTCCGAAGTCATCCACCATGATAGATAAGCAGTTCCATCAGATCCTATAGGAGCTTCATTCAAAATATATGATTTAAAATTGACTCGAGGAAATATGAAAATTCTAATCGCGTTATCCCCGAACAAATTGTTACTAAAGTACCGCTTTCCGCGGATGTCATCTATCTAACTTGCTTTACTCCTTATACTGCGATAATCTTTTCCGTCCTTTGGGTGGTTGTTAGCCCAGATTCATCAATGCTATAAGTTGATTCCGGTCAAAACAAAAGTGTCGACGTTGGTTCTGTTAAAACTAGTCGCTCTAGTTAGGTTAGTAGCTTCTGGAAACCCTACAGACAGTTCGGGATGCCAACGTAGAAAGCCATACAACCAATTTTTAGATGCTGTGTTGTTTATCACCCAGTTTTCTGGAGGTTGTTTATTTAAAGCAAGAGATAGATATCTAAAATTAAGTAAAAACAATAATTATTACTGTAGGTATATTATTTTAATATTAAACTGAACACTTTTGAGTTCGATAAAAAAAGCTACACCTCAATGTAATACAATATGAGTAGGTACATGCGATTTAATTTTCGTTTTTTGACGTGAAACATAATATTGAAACCAAAGACTACATACCAACATGGATGTTGTGTAACGAACACGTGTTTTATTGTTTTTATATAAGGGTTTGAAACGGATAATGAAAGAAATGACAGGTTTTGAAAATAGAGATACGAGTTCATTTTAAAACCGCGATATTTTTTAATAAAAGTATGAATTCAATTGTAACGTACAGGAATGTTTCTGATATGAAATATGGTACCTACCTACGTAAACTTTTTTTGTGTGGATATTTTTTTACAATACATTTGCTGGTTAGATAATAATACGAAGGTTGGTAGTCCAGTTGTATCAATCGGCGGCTTTCGTACGGCGGTGCCGACCATTTCTGCTTTCACGACACACCCCTTAGCTTAATGTGAAAATGTTAAAGCGTATTTTTCTTCACTTCGAGTTAACACAGTGCCCTTATTCTCGTAGCGGTCTTAATACGCTCTTATCTTGATTCTTCTTCTTCTTCTTATGGTCGCTCACAATCTGACCTCCAGAGACCGAAGCCATTGGATCACGTCATCCGTCAGTGCGTGCAAGTCCTGTAGTCCTTTTTCAAATGCGTACATAGGGCACTCGTTAATCAGATGGTCGATTGTTTGTGTAATCCCACATGCACATGCTGGTGAGACCATCCATCCACATTTATGTAAGTTGGAAGCGGATTGACAATCATAAAATGGCGGATTGGTATTCACAAAACAAGATATCATGTAGATATCTTAAAAATTCGTTATGTTTGAAATATCAGTATGAAAATGATCCAGTTTAAGATAGGATTAACATAAGATTCCGATAGTTTTGTGAATACGACTGCTTGCGATCGCGTCTTAATCTTATCGTTAAGTGATTTTTAAAAGCGATTGATTACGAGAATAGCCCTACAGATTCATTAAAAAAATCTAAATAGCAGGTTTTATGTTCAATTCTGTGCTGCCGTTGACCTCATCAACTATTCAATGAAAGGTTCCAGGCTGCATAGGGCTGACTGGGGTGCAATAAATTGTCATTTAGTTGGCTGTTTCTACGTGATAGCCAATAATATTGCACATTATTATAGTGAACGAACCGTAATATGAAAGTTATGTCTCGGAGACGGCGAATAAACAATACCTACGTGGCAATATATAAAATACAAAATTTAGGTACCTAAATGCATATATGCAACTGAATATTATCCATATTATTTAGTCTTGATTTACCTAATAATTCAGAGAAGGTGGATTGGTCTATTTCATCGACAATAATATTATAATATAGCTATATTATATATTAATAAAACACAGTTGCACTTTCACAAAATTTGTATTGAATCTCGAGCGCTTTCGTCTAACTCATGCAGACATTGTCAAGAGACTAAAATAAAATATCAAAAAGTCATAGAGAAGACAATAATAATTATGATAGAGCGGTTGTGGGAGAGGATACTAACAGCTGACTAATTATTAAGTATTATTATAGATAATAATATACCAATTCAAGCTTAAGTTTTGGAGGGTTTGTGTATTTACGTAGTGTAAGTTCATTATTATGAATTAAATAAACACAGTTGCACTTTCACAAAATTGAATCCAACTCACGCAGACATTGTCAAGAGATTAAAATAAAATATCAAAAAGTCATAGAGAAGACAGTAATAATTATGATACAGCGGTTGTGGGAGAGGATACTAACAGCTGACTAATTATTAAGTATTATTATAGATAATAATATACCAATTCAAGCTTAAGTTTTGGAGGGTTTGTGTATTTACGTAGTGAAAGTTCATTATTATGAATTAAGTAAACACAGTTGCACTTTCACCAAATTGAATCTCGAGCGCTTTCATCCAACTCACGCAGACATTGCCAAGAGACTCGTGTGTATCTTGAAAATGTCTAACTTGATAGGTTGGTCTATTTATAATTAAAATATTGTCTTTTTACCACTTTGCTACCAATTTCAAAAGCACGTAGAAAAAAAAAATTGACAATTTTTGTGGTTAAAATATATAAGTATACTCTATTTTATTGAGGCATATAACATTATATTAATATTTAGTATTTACTAAGTATCTAAGTCGGAAACAATTTTATCCATTCCTTTTGAATAAATAATGAAGGTACAGACCTTGCGTTAGAATCAATTTTAATGGGTCTCATAAACGGGCCATAAAATAATAGCTGAAACATTTGGCTATAAACATTTTTGATAATGTCCCGGCCCGGCTACCTTGTAAACATTTACATATTGTGATGTCTCTTTGAGATGGCAAGAGACAATAAGCCTTCCGAATAGAAATTATGATATGAAGGAATATCTGCCATAGGTCGTTATTTATTTTGTGTTTACATGGTCTCAAATCGTCACCGATACTTAGTACAAATAAGTACCTATAATAACCATGCTTTGCAAGTGACCTTCTGACGCAAACTTTTCGAGTCCGGTCGCGAATTCATCAAAAGGTTGGGCCATTTTTATTCGAACAGCTTACTACCTAGCTCCATTTTGTTGTTTTAAAGCAAGCGAGACAGCAAATACAAATATTTCCAAGTTAGCCGGCACATCATAGAAAATATTTATAGCCAAATATTTCAGTATGTATATTATGGCCCGTTTATGAGCCCTATTACAAAAAAAAATCATAAAATATGAACCAAATAATTCTCAACCCAAACAGAGTAGAGTAGACAAATTGGTTTTCATATGAAAAATAAACAAACCATTTTCATACGAAATCCATTAAATTTGGGACGTTACATCTTATTATTTTCTACTGATTTGTGTTTAAGCACGTGTAACGTTAATGTTTGAGAAAGTAACTTATAGTTGGACTATCTATTATAATTATGGCGTGTACAAATCTGCGCCACTAGCGGTAACGTAACGCATGCGACGAACCAAATTTCCATAGTACCTACCAAGGTCGTCGCCAGCCCGGGGCCCAGGGGGGGGGGGCAATTTGACCCATTCATAGGCTATTCTCCGTATATTCCATATTATAGAGGATGAGGAAAATATGAATTGGCTACTTTTTTAAATCTCTAGGGGCAGCTGCCCCCCCCCCCCTGCCGCCTCTTGGAGACGGTACCGGAAAGTATATGATTCTCTTTTTTTTTTCTTTTTTGGAATTTAAATTATCTTAATTAGTATAGTCGTTGATGATCGACGAACTCATGCCGCGAACCCAAGCGTTCCACGCGGGCCTACATTCACACTCTAAGTATTGCGGTGCGTGAGTACTGTTGTTTATTACGGGTGGATGCATACACTAACCCCATACAAGTACCGCGTCAATACTGTAATCAATTTTGTGTAGACAAGAACCTGAGGTACCTACAGACACCATTGAGGCCCCGTTCTAATTGAATAGTGATCGCGCATCCGAGCGTCGAGCGATCATACACAGCCTTATAAAAAAATTACGTCTGATCCACCAATAAATTTTTACTTTATTTAAAAAAATATTTGATCCGCGTCTGTTATATATGAAGATGACATTTTGCACAAAATTTTGTAAAAAAAACAAAATAGTAGCCGGGCAATGCGAGTGGTAACAACCATGAGGTGCTATGTCAGATTTGAATGATTTCGATTTATTGATGCAGAATAGGTACCTTATTAATTTTTTAATGATTTATTTTCTATCAAAATATAGTTAAGTCCTGAGTTTTATTTCAGTAAATAAAAAGTTGCATTAAATCATACGAAACCTTTATGTTTTAGCCAAAATTAACTACATCATATTGTTTGCGATCACTTAATTTTAGTTACCTACCTTTTGCGTAAGAATAAACCAGATTTTAGTCTTTTTAGTTGTTCAAATAATTCAGAATGTTAAATTCGTGGTTTCCCATTACCATTCAATTTTTAATATCCAGCTATTTATAAAACTTTGTAAATATTAAAATTTATTAGTTAATTAAAATAACATAAATATAGAATTGTTGCCCTACAAGATGAAAGTTAGGTCTTTAAAATTCTGCGAAAATGTCACAATTTCATTCAACCAAGTATGGAGTTACAGTTATTTTATTTCGCATAATTTATAAAAAAGAGTTCTATAATGTTTATTATACCGAATTTCATATTATGTATGTACCTATATGCATAGTATCTACTCAAAAAGTATTCTTTGAATTTTTTCTTCAAAATGTCATTTTCTTTCTTGAAATTTTAGTTGGTGTATCATGGTTGTAAGCCCTCGAATGATTACGGGAACGCAATATTTGCTTTATTTGTTTAAATTTTCTATTATTAAAATGCTAAACCAAAATAAAATATGAAGAGAGTACATAATTGGACGGGAAAATACTTAAATACAGTGTATTTATTACAAAAAGCGTTGTTGTATACTCGAAACAACAACAAACTGTCAGTTGACGTAAAATCCAACATGACGGGTTAAAATCTACAGAGATCAGCTCACAATCAAGCAATACGGGTTAAACTACCTCAACGATGGCTTGATCGCATGATTTTCTATCGCTGAGCTGTTTTTTACACTGATCAGAGTTTATAAAATACATTAGTCAATGTTCTCAGTTTGAATGGTCCGTCCGCGTTTAGGCATTTATTATGATGCTAGACCCCTTTTTAGGAAACAGCATAGCGTCTTATTGTGTTATTGTCAAGTTTTCTCTTTATTGGTTGACTCTTACATTCTCTTTCTATTGAGCTACGAAATTCCTAGAATGCGCATAGTCTACTTGAATGTTTACCGTATAATATGACAAACAAACGCTACATCCCTGTCATCTCGTTTTAAGATAACAGGAGTAATTAATAATTACCTACCGATTGCAGATGACAGGGGCGGACTGCTATGGAAATAATAATTTATACCGGCGCCGGTGTTAAGAGGGAATGGCAATACTACACCAGAACAGTACCTATCTTGGCATCAGCGTACAATCGTGCTTGTATTATTCCTGTATCGGAATCACGAGTTACCTACACATACATTAGGATATTTTCTGTCGGCAGGCAACCCGAATTGAATATTCCATATTTAAACAATATCGACGTATTATTTGTTGAGTTATCTTTGTTTATAAATTTCTTCTGCCCGTGTGCTTGTTGCTGAACTTGTCAACAGTTCAATGTGTTTTTTTTAATATATCTATGTGCGAAAAATATTCTTAATAAGCGATATTTTTTTATGAATGACTAAAATTTTTATAAAATGAGCTACTAACAGTGGAAAACAGTTTTTCTAAGCTTACAACTAAATTTTTAAATGTTGGCAAAGAATACTTTTATGTGCCAAAAAAAAAAGTGAATGGGCGAACACAGTAATAAGTGAGTGAGAGACATAATAATATATGGATC
This sequence comes from Mystacides longicornis, assembly GCA_963576905.1. Classification (NCBI taxonomy): domain Eukaryota; kingdom Metazoa; phylum Arthropoda; class Insecta; order Trichoptera; family Leptoceridae; genus Mystacides; species Mystacides longicornis. The sequence continues at coordinate 5,069,524 of OY756421.1, read as the reverse complement.
CCCTCGATTGAGTTGTAAAGCAAATAATTCACTTAAAAATTAATTATCTAACTGATATCTACATAATAATTCAGTAATGTATGTATATTTATTTATTTATTTATTTATTTATTTGTTTCACTCCAACTGTATGTCAGAGCATCACGCTAAAACCGTAGGTTCTGCGTTGAATATTTTTCTTCACAGTTTTTCGCAAATACAATTGTGGTAATCTGAGATAAAAATATTTACATTTCATTAAATATATTTTAAATTATTTACAAATTTCTAAAAATTTAAAATCTTCATACAAAAATGAGAAAGTCATGTTTTAAAAGTAAAATTATACGTCTAAATTTTGTGTAGAACTGTAGCATTACGGTATGAAAATGTACAAAATCAATCGAAGTTTGATTTGAAATACAAAAAATATAAGTAGAAGTCTTTTAATTCTTATTTTATAAAGATTTTCACCGAAACTTCTTATAAAATATGTACGCCATGACAGATGACTAAAGCCGGTAAAACAGAGTTCACTTGCACCCTCTCTCTCCTAAGGTACCTCATTAAATTTATCACTACAGTCATAAGTAGGTCAAACTAACTATACATAATATAATACTAGGTAGGTAGGTACCTATATCTACACACAGTATGGTGGTTTTCATTAGGAACAACTACACGTATTATAATACTAGGTAGGTAGGTACCTATGTATAACTACATTCTTCTTTTGATTTTTTCGCGTATTCAACAGTGAGTATTAATTTTTCCTCATCTTCTATTTTTTTATAATTTAATAATTTAATATTGAAAGTCATTAGTTTTTCAAATTTTTCGCATATTTAGCAGTGACTCTTATTTTTTCCCTTTTTGAAACATTAGCTGGGTACACATTCTAAATCTTAGCGTGAAAATTTTTGAAAATGATAGATTATCTATAACATTTGACCGATAATCGCTCATTTTTAAAATCTTAGCGAAATTTTTTTTTGAAAATGAGTGATTATCGGTCAAATCTTAAAAATAAATCTTTACGTGTGTACCCAGTTATTAAGATAATATATACTAATATACTCCTGCCGCCGTAGACAAATTCAAATTGGCGTTCGACTACAAACAAAGATTTCGCTAATGTATAGTGCGAAAAAATTAACAATATAAAAAGTGGACAGTTAATTTTCTTCCTACTCTACTTTGTCGAAGTCGTTTGTAGTCGATTGCCAAATGCATTTTGTCTAGGCCTACTGGTCCTGAGAAGGGGAAAGTTGCATACAAAACCTGTTCAATAACCTCTGCTCAAGTCTGACTAGCCAAATCAACAACGTAAAGCAAGACGGGTATCAGCTAGTTAATGATAAAAATGAAATCAATCATTCAATCAAAAGCTATATAAACTTTTAGTGAAATGAGTCTCCAATTATTACTGATTAGTTTTTTAAAGAACTAAGTCGGTTAAGCCAGTTACAAGGTTTTTATAATTTCACAATTATTATGTGACCAAATATCACAACCATCAATTTTTTTCCATCATGTTTGTTTATTTGATAATGTAACATTGCAGATATTGGGTAATTTTTAATGGTAAAAATAAAACATAAGTCCTAATAGCTTATGTGGAAACAAATCGACAGGATTCTAGGAAAGCGAAGGGGTTGATTCTTATTTCTTTGATATTTCATTATTTATTTATTTATATCTAACAAACCATTAGAACATTCTACGTTCAAATTGCAACAAACCAATAATTGATGTTACGTTTGATTGAGCAGAACGGGAATGTAACTGAGAGAAAATAGTATGCTCCATAGATAGATGTCACTATCGTAATAATATTATTTGTTGAAACATTCTACATCAAATAATAACGTTGGAAATTTTCTTGGACGTGCAATGTTAGTTCTCTTAAATTTGAAACTGAACATCACAAATACATCCTCATCTATCAAATCAACCAAAACTCCCTTCACACCCCACTCAAGAGCATAGGGAGCCAACAAGAGCTCTCCATTTCGCTCGATCTTGCGCAATGCTTATGACCTCCTCACACACCATGTCCAAATCCCTCAGCACTGCTTCAAAAGAGCGGTATGAGAGGGGCTTCCTCGTATTCGGGACCCTTATGGAAGGAAGAACAGCGCTCCCCTCGGCCAACTGTCATTCGGCATCCTCAAAACACGTTCCAGCCAAATCCATCTCCTCTCCATAATGGTAGAAGGGATAAGTATGTAAATCATCATAGATTTAAAGTTCTACTTCACCTTGATCATTTTCTTAATGTATGAAGGTGATGACCTATTGCCAATCTGGTCTCTGTGCCCTGACGATGTCTCGTAAACCATCCCGGCACTGCGGTTATTGTTGACCCCAATTTAGCCCTAATCTGCTACATCACATTGGAGTTCTTCCTCGCCCTTTTTTCCACTTGGTTTTGACTTCTCTTATTAATTTTTCAAAGCTGCTGATGATTCTCCTAGCTATGTGCTCGAAGAATCGAAGAACCCTTCCGTCATAGAGAGCTGAAGATCTTTCAACCACCTTAATCTCAATATCACTGAGGGTTTTTGCAGTAACTTTGTAACACTTCATTTTAACTGATTAAAAATTATCTTTATTGTAACTTTGTAAGAGTGTTAAAAAATGAGTATAAAATAAAGCACTGCTTGGCAATTAAGCGCATGCACATGCTTTATCTTATACTCAATTGTTAACACTTACAAAGTTACAATAATGATAATTTTAATCACCTCAATCTTACGCTGTATAGACGAACTATTCTTCATCGCAGTCCAAGATATTCCGAGCATACGCCCCACCACCACATCTCGAACGTGTTTATGCGCTGTTTATTTCTGTCGCTCATTTTCTTTTTTTCCACATCATATAGGAATATCGGGAAGACGAAAGCTCTCAAGACGGAGTAAAATTTCTCAGAGACTCCATATTTTCGTCATTTTTGTAAAATCATTTTTGCTTACACAAATCAAATGTTGTAACCTAGTTGTCAAAAGCCAAGATAGAAAAATATTATATTTCTCACAACTTAATGTTTTTAAGGCGCTTAAAACACACAACCCTTTCGTGTTCATTACAGGGTTGGAGTGTCGACAGTATGTATTCCGTTTGCCCCTATGCCGGGTCATACAGTTATTGATTGATTGGATTCCAGCAACTTAATAACAACAAAATGGTAGAGATTAATTTTCTTAAAACATGGAATTATATGAAGGCTTTCATCGACAGTATTTAGAGAAGGTATTTTTATTCAAAATTCTCTTCAGAATCTTCAATGACCCTTTTCAGAAAAGAAAGTACTAAAGGGTTGGCGGGGTGATTGATGGGCTGTCAAAGGCCTTAATAACTTATTTTGTGTAATAATAATAATCGTAATTCATAACAAAACATCTTAAGATCCTTCTTTATTCACAAACCTATAGGCACGAGACGAATAGCTTTGTACATTTACAATATCTACGCTATCCATTAAAGAAAATTTCCACACGGCTTCTGTTTCGATGGTTCTCAATAATTTGAGGAGTAAATATTTCGTACAAAATCCATTTCAAATACTTACTTATACAACTTTTCCATGTTTTCTCATTGTTTCAAAACACTTTGAGCTTATACGAATATTTTGAAATCATAATTGGCCACAATATATATATATATTGTGTGTTATAATGTGCTGAGACTAATCATGTTTATCTCCTCACCTTCACACAAATGCCTATGCATTTTTGAAGGGGGGAATATTGTATTGAATAAATAAAAAATAAAAAAAATAAATATATAGATATATTACTCGAGAACGGCTGAATCAATTTTTAAGATGTTTGGTTCCTAAAGAATATGTAACAACTAAGACTCTAACAATTCATTACTGATGTTCGATTTTTAAATGGAACAAATCACTACGGGCTTACGACCGTCTTCTATTGTTATTCCGAAGGCTGGCTTAGTGTGATCACCTAACGTTTACAACGTTTGCCACTAGGTGGTAATGTCTCCGAAACCCCTAATCATGAGAATTCTCAACATGTTCAACATGTCGAAAAATCCCATGTATGCAACAAGTAGATATTTAATAATTTATTAATGAAATATAGATATACTAGTTTTTTAAAGGCGCCCGTGGCGCCCACCTATGGCCTTTTTTATGCAAACTTTACTTTCTCATAGCATAGCTGTGAGCATTCACATGTGAGACTTCAAAATACTTGGTTGATTCAACTCTTTATGAAAACTCAAATACCTACAACTTAAACTTTTAATTACAAACTGTACATTCAAATAGCTTTTGGCATGTGGGTATTTAACGATTTGATTGATTAAACTTTTTCATGTAAACTTTGCATTCGTATTGCCGAATTCTTATATGAGACTTTAAAACACTTGATTAATTGAATTCTTCATGAAAACTCAAAAAACAACGTGAACTTTTTATAACAAACTTAACATATGTGTGGCTTTTCAACGTTATGAATTCACATGAAAATCTTTAAAAAATTACTCTAGGTGTGTAAACTTTTTATTGAAAACATGACATTCGTATGGTTTTTCTCCGCTATGATCTCATGTGTGTGGATTAAAGATTCGTGATTTGGTAAACTTTTTCATGGAAACTTTGTTTTCTTATGGCCGAATTCATTTGTGTGACTGTAAAGCACTCGATGATAGATTATAACTATTCATGATAATATAACTATTTATAAAAATGCAAAAAAAACTTTTTATAACACACATTGCATTAGCAAGGGTTTTCTTGGCAATGAAATCGCGTCTGTGAGTTAAAGATCTGATTTGGTAAACTTTTTCATACAAACTATGCTTTCTTTTGTCCGAATTCATATGTCAGACTTTAAACAAATTTTGAACTTTTTCTAACAAAATATGCATTTAAATGGCTTTTATCATTTGATTGATTAAACTTTTTATCGCAATGGTTGCATTCGTATGGCTTTTCTGCGCTATGAGTTTCAAAACTTTTTATTGCACACATTGCATTAGTAAAGCGAAGTCCGGCTGTGCGTAAAAGTTTCCTGATTTGTCAATTTTTTGGCCGAATTCGCAAGTGATACTTTTTCAGCACACGGTTGATTGAACTATTTATGCAAACTTAAAAATGAAATTAAACTTTTTATTGCAAACTTACCATTCAAATAGCTTTTAGCATGTCATTGGTTGTTTAAATTATTTGATTGATTGAACTTTTTATTTCAATTATTGCACTCGTATGGCTTTTCTCCTCTATGAGTTCGCATGTCATTCTTTAAATTACTTGAAACCGCAAACTTTTTATTGCATTCATGGCATTAGTGAGGCTTTTCTTCACTATGAAGTCCCGCTGTGCGTAAAAGTTTCCTAATTTGGTACACTTTGCTTTCTTATGACTGACTTCGCATGTGAGTTTTTAAATAACCCGAAAAATTGTTTTTCTCTACGTCAAGACCTTTATAAAAAGTGCTCAGCCACCAGGCATACCTAATAATATTATTATGTTACTGTCAGCTGTCAACCGTATTAGTAGAACACAATTTGTCTTTAGTTGCGAGTGGCGCGCCATCTAGCGGCGTTAATGACATCAGTCAGTCAGTCAGTCAGTCAGGCAGTCAGTCAGTCAGTGTTCAAGACAAATATAATGAAATATAGATATATTAGTTGGCAATTATTGAGAACAAGAGAGCAACCAAATTTAAAGACTGCCACTGCTGTCATGTATTTGGCGCCAGGATATGAATATATTAATTTTTGTTAACGTCTCATCTTTATTGTCTCATCTTTGTTGGAGCACAACGTTTTAATTATGTCTAGATTCTTGTGACTATTTTTCAGGACTAGATCATTCCAGTTAACATTTACTTAAAAGAAAAATTTGAGGTTCACTAAATGAAATGCCAAAAATTTTATACAAACAATGAACGATTTTTAATTTTGATTTTAAGCCACACTATCTATATGCAATAATAATGTATGATACAGTAAATATTAAATTAAAAAAAAAAACTGTCGCACTTTCACAAAATTATATACCGCATTGAAACCGCTCAGGATCGGACCCCTGGAAGGCTTTTTTGTTGCCTCCCCATGACCCAAAGTGAAATCATAAAGAAATTATTATGTACTAGCTTATACCCGTCTTGCTTTACGTTTTTGATTCCGATTGTCAGGCTTGATCGGTAGGTAATTACACAGGTTCTAGTCTAGCTTACCATTGCTTAACAGACCTCTATAACTGAGAAAAAGAAGAATGACACTTTTACAATATTTGTTTTACCGACCTCATAATATTATACGAACCTACCAACATAATTTGCAAGTTTTCATAGAGAGAGAGAGAGCTCTGTGGTTTGAATTTTAGCTACATTCCCTAATGTGTGATAATTAATTAGGCTTTCCATCCATAGAGGGTGATTTGTGCTATCTGTCAAACTTCAAAATGGAGTAATCATTTTGCAAATTTTTTCATTAAATCTTTATTTATTGAGAATAATAAGATTTGAATAACATTTATATGTATAACAAATCAATCTACAATTATTTTATTACATTTTTATACCGTAATACCAAGATTCCATTCAACGTTTACATGAGTAATTTTGTTTCCAAAATATGGCTTACTATCTTTTTGAGAAATTTGTATGAAGATCCTAAAAAAATAGAGTTTTTTAAATAGCTCTAAATATATTAAAGTTAATGCAGCAAATTGTATTTAAGAACCTTCTCAAGCAAATTGCACCGCTCTGCGCAGATTCATATCTGACGTAGCATTTGTATTTTGAGCGTGATGTTCACATATACGATAGAAAGCAGACAAACATTTCTGAATTATTATGTAGAAGATATGTGTGTATAGTTGTTGGAGAGACAAATCTCTGATTTACAAAGATAAAGCGGTTGTAAGTAACACAGCGGTGCATTAAATGTTACTATGAATTTGTCCATGTAAACCAAATGGCGCGGCTACGCGTATAAAGAGATAAAAATTATTAATTGTGTTTTTGTTTTATTTATGAACTAGATTTCCAGAAATGAACAGAAGTTGTCCTGTGTTCCTAACTATGAATATGGCATTCGAATTTGTATGGTGATGAATTAATCATCATTTGACCAATGTGATTCCGAACGATGCGTCTGTTTGTATAACTCCATACCCATTCTGTGAATCGCACCAATTGACAATTTCTGTCAAAATTTCAAAATTTGAATAAAAATTATAAGGTAAAAAGTACTAATAAGGGTGTCTACGTAGAGTTTTCTTTAATTTTCTAAATTTCCGTGCATTTTTCGTATTGTTTTTCTTCTAAAAGGACATTCTCCTGATAAAAGCCTACATGACAAAAAAATAATTAGCGAAATCTGTCCAAACGTTTAGGCGTGATGCGATGACATCGGGAAATAGCTCTCCATTTTTATATATAAGAAGATAACTTCACTGCACGTTAAAAACTAATGCTCTAAAAGTATTTATTTTTAGATATTTTTTTTATTACCTATTATTTTTAGGATCTTAGTTGAAAAAGCTCTGATGTTGGTTAGCTGATAAATAAATAAATAAAATAAAATAAAATCTTTCTTTATTTCTCGCATAAAAAATTTCGCAGACAATTGAAACATATAAACAACAAGATCATACAAATAATAGTTTAAAATAATATCAAATAACACATAAATGAGAAATCCCACAAGGCAGTGCCCGTTCGTGGGTATTACAGAAGTATTAGGTATATAAAATTGGACTTTTGTATTATGGAAGTAAAAAATAAAAATACTAAAATATATATGGAAATTGCAATCAAAAACTGAATAAAGAAATGCATATCCAATCCAACAATATAAATATAAATAAATAATACTCAGTCAATATTAAATCATCCATTGTAAACATATATAAAATAAAACAAATATAACTAAAAAGATTTAATAAGAAAGGACCTATGTAGTTATATAAAGTATAAATATGGATAAATATATAAAAACAAAAGATACAAATCAAAACATAGTATAGTATTAAAGAATAAAGTAATTGAAATAAAAACAAGAATTACAAAGCTACAACAAAAAAATAAAAAATTTGAAATAAAAAACAAAAATATAATACAAGTAAAAACATATTATGTAAGAAATTAAGAGTTATTAAATGGAACATTAGATGATGCAACAATTAGAGAAATATATATTTTAAGTCAATAGGATAAATCAATTATGGATAAGAAATTTTTGATTATGGTCAACACTGATATCCTGAGTCAATAACAAATAAAACCATGATAAAAAAGTATAAAAAATATAAAATAAAAATAAAATCCTGATAGTCATCAAGTCATTAAGCAAATTGATAAAAAGACAATTTAAAAATGTGAAGAACAATGTATCAAGTTATTTCAATAAAAACAAAATAAAGATCAAGACATTCACATCAGTAGAACAAATATACATATATAAAATAAAACAAAACAAATATAGCTAAAAAATATTAAAAAGAAAGGACTTATGTAGTTATATAAAAGTATAAACATCGATAAATATATAAAAACAAAAGATACAAATCAAAAATAGAGTATCGCATTCAAAAAATAAAGTAATTGAAATAGATTAAACAATTACAAAGTTATAATAAAAATAAAAATTTGAAATAAAAACAAAAATATAATACAAATAAAAATAAATGTAAAAAATTAAGAGTTATAAATGGAACATTAAATAATGCGACAATTAGAGAAATATATATTTTTAGTCTACAGAATAAATAAATTATGGGTAAGAAATTTTGATAATGGTCAACACATATATCCCGAGTCATTAGAACAAATAAAATCATGACAAAAAAGTATATAAAATATAAAATAAAAATAAAAAATCGTGACGGTCGTCAAGTCACACTATAAAAAATAACTGCTAGGATCAACCCCGCACAACCAACCCTTTACTCTATTCAGAAAAGAATTATAACTCCTAAGATGCCTCAGATTTATAGGAATGGAGTTATATATTTTTGGAGCTATATAAGCAGCATTTCTCTGACCAAATCTGCTCTTAAACTTTGGGAGCCTATATTCGTTACCCAGTCTTATACTCGCTCTACAATTAGCCGTTGTAGTGAATCCACTTGGGTTCTTCCTTATAAACTTAATACATTGGAGAAGGAATAGCCTTCGAAGGTCATACAATTTTGACAACCGAAACAACTCATCAGTGTTAAATTTCATGGGTTTCTTATACATAATCTTTATAATCATCCTCTGTGTTCGGCTCAACGGAAGTAGATGAGCGTCGTAAGACCCTCCCCAAGAAACCATTCCATAGGTAAGTAGGGACTGAGTCAAACTAAAGTAGACCATGCGTGTCACCTCCAGTCTCACAACATCTGCTAGTCTCTTAAATACATACATCTGACTTCTAAGTCTCTTAGTAACATGGTCAATATGCTTGCTTATCCCACTTAAGTCGCGAATCAATGTAAACTCCGAGATACTTTGTACATTCGGCGCCCCGGACCAACATACATTCCTGACATTCACTTGTGCAAGTGTCGCTGTGGAATCTCAATGATAGAATATTGGCGTTCCCCGGGGCTCTCCTCTTCGTTATGTAGAATGGTACATATAGGGTTTTCTCAAGGTTAAGAGTGAGCAGGTTGCCCTTCAACCAACTACTCACAGTTCGCAAACAGTTGGATGCATTTCGGTTCGTCTCTTCCCAAGTGCGACCACTGACCGTAATAGAAGTGTCATCAGCAAATGATATTATAAGGCCGGGGACATTGATATTGCAGAGTTCATTGATATATATTAGAAACAACACAGGACCCAGAACTGTTCCCTGTGGTACACCGTGGACAACAGTCCTCTCAGAGCTGAAGCAATCACCCACTCTAGTCTTTTGCAGTCTATCCGATAGATAACTTTGCATCAATGATAAGCATTTGCTTCCTAGTCCAATATGTCTCAGCTTTTCAAGGAGCAGGGCATGGTTTACTGTGTCGAATGCCTTACGGAGGTCAAGGAAGATAGACAAAATGCAGTCCCCACGATCAAGTCCCTCCCCAATGAACGCAGAAAGCCTAAACAGTGCATCAGCGGTTCCCATTCCTTGTCTAAAACCATACTGATTTTTTGACAATGTGCCCTGCGTGTCCAAAAATTTCACCAACCTACTTTTAATAGCCTTTTCATATATTTTTGAAATTTGGGATATTATAGTTATCGGTCTATAGTTATTTAGTAGTAGCGGGGACCCACCTTTATGGACAGGTGTGATGGTTGATTTTTTAAATTTTACGGGGAAAACTCCATTTCTAAGGGAAAGGTTCATTATAAAAGTCAGAGGAGCAACAACACACGGCTTAATGTACTTTAATACGTCAGGTCCAATTCCGTCGTGGCCGATCGCAGATCCGCTTCTCAAGCCATCAATCAGATGATCGATAAAATATGAATATTGGGTTTGGCACAAAAAATGGTCATTACCTACTTTCAAAGAACAAAATATCTTCAGTGCGTTATTAAATATTTTCTTATTTCCATATTTCGGTAGTTAGCAGCTTATTGAGACACAACGAGGTCATTGTGACAAGAACAGGTCACGAATATAATAAAATAATTTGAATATTTTCTTGTGGATTTTGGGATACGTTATTAATATATTATAAACTATCTGATTCGGCAAACGTTGTTCTGCCATATACTTAAATTAAATATATCGTTGTGAATGAAAAAAACACTTGTCTTATACTACACAAATTATTTATTGCAGAGACGCGTTTCGTCCTGTTAGAACATTTTCGATCTTCGATGAGATCATCTCATCATCATCTACTTCAATAGAGATATTATGAAAAAAATAAGTAAAAATTCAAAGGTTGATTACCCCTGACTGAAAAAAAAATTCAAAATTCTGAGTAGGTATGCAAATTTTGTAGGCTTAATGTATTCAATATTTTGTGAAATTTTAAAATCTGTGCATCAAGCGAATCAAAAGTTATAAGGGGACACACACACACACCCTGACACACAGACACACTAAATGTTCTCCTCCGAATCCCGAGTAAATCCATATATGGAAAATATATGCTGCGAAGCCTCTAAGTTGGTGTTTTTTGTCGTCAAAGTTTGAAAAACCGTTTAAAATGTAGACCTGGCCATACAAATCTCACGTATCTTGGCTTGATACTGCCGATCTGTCTCGAAAAATAATTTCTCTTCAACAAATCGACAGTTGGATTAGGTACTTAGTGCGTGTTTGTGTGTTGACGTATTGAATGTGTATTTTCATAGATTTTAATAGGTAATTTGCAATTATACTTTCACAATATTTTTTTAAATGGACTCAAACAGTTTCCTCAGTATAGCATTAGCATAATGAAATGTATGTTGTCATATTATCAAGGGAGCTACTCTTTAAATTCAAATCCGATTTCAGTGCCGACAAATCTTGTTTGAAATAATCGAGCGCGAACAAGTAAACTTTTTCGTGTTGAAAAAAAAGTAAAGGTTGTTACAGAAAAAAAAACAAAATATCTGATTATTTTCAAATAAGGCTGTCGGTAATGTTACAACACGATAAAATTATCACATAGGTATTTTAAAATTACCTAATAAACTATATTTTTTTACTATTCATGATAGAATGATATAAACTTATATGAGGAAAGAACTTTTTTTCGCAAATCAATACCGGATTCAAAATAGACCAATCGTGGTAGCTACCAAAGTGGTTGGTAGTCTAGCGGTTACGATGCCGGCTTTCGTGCTGTTTCGTATCGGAGGTCGTGGGTTCGATCCCAGGTGCCGACCATCTTCCTCTTTCACAACGCAAGCTTTAAGTAGCTCACTGTGAAAGAGCCGAAGGGTTGTAACGTTGAGTGTTACTTTATTAAGAGGGCCCGACCCTCCCTCGCTCTCTCTTAAGCAAGGAAGCTCTGCCTCCCTTTTTAGCATCAAAAAACGACAGGAACCGTTATCTATTACTCTCATACAATATTATGCCACGGACTTTGAGACTCTACAGGGGGTGAGCTGTAACGATCATGATTATGTCCTGAAAAGTGTTAGGTATTCTATAATTATAAATAACATGGGTTTCACATAAAAACTGGATTTATTCGTTCAATCAATAAGCATTGTAAACTACATGAATTCAAATAACTAAAATTAATTAAGTCTTTACAAAATCTTTCTGCAAATGGTTGCAGGTTATCTTATTATATGATTTCCAAAAATATAGTAAAATATTGTCAATGCTTCGACTTATTACATCTTTCTTTCCCTCAACATCTTTTATAATCTTACATAAAGGCCATTTTTAATTACTAAATTCTATAAGAATATTTCAACTACCAATTTGAATATGAGCATACCATGATCTATATTAAATAAAAAAGTTAAGAAAAGATTACTCAGCTGTGTTTCATTCCTAAATTTGAGGGACACGACCTGAACCTCTGAACTTTCCTCCTCTCCAACTGGTTCCCAAGAATTCGCCTTGAAATCTTTTGGTTCACCCTTGAACTGATCTACCCACAGGTCAACTGTTCAACGCGGATGGAGTAAGTACGAAGATAATCCGTCTTAGATTATATATGTGAAGTTTACAACCCGGGAGCTTCTGTCTTCCCCATCCAAATACTTAGGCATACAAGACTCGACGGAGTTTTGAATATTCGCCGTAATTTGATAGTTCCTCACTTTCAACTAAATACTTTATCCACCTCTGCCATCCGAAAATTATTTATCCAGAAAAAGGAATTATACCCTGTATTTTACCCCGAGACTAGAACCGCATATCTGAAAATTATCATTCAGATATACTTAATATTTAATCTTGACTTGTCTATTTTAATTTTGTCTACTAATGTTACAATTTGTAAATTTGAAATCAACTTTATCGAAAGAAAACGTACCTTATTTCGTTGCGGATTCCATCTTAGGTTTTGCACTAATATTAAATGATTTTTCAACTGAATAAACCTTACATTATCCTTCAATATGTATGGATTACATTTTATAGTTAAAGTTTTATTAATTACTTTCGTGTCTGAGACATGTCGAGCAATTCACTCACACACCGTGCGTCGCACCACCTAACTTTCTACGTGCCGGCCAAATCCAGTTCGATGATTTTTTTCGTTACCGACGTGACGAAGCAAGCGATATATCTATCTCACTCGCGCCCTTGCGGTCGTCATTATATACTCGCTCTAACTAATGTTCCTACTATAGAATATCTCGCTACAATACCCCTCTTCCCAATTAAATTTTTGTGTATTTGAGTATACACAAAATATTTCCCTCTAACCGTCTCCCTCCGAATAGCCGCATCGACTACTTTTCCCTCGCTTCCATTTTTCATCTCCATAAAAGAAAAGCAAGAAAGTTAAACGAACTTATTGTCTCATGGTACAAATCTTCAAATCTTCAAATCTTTATTGCATCCCCCATAGGCCCCTCACGAGGCACTCGGGTTCATTAAAATATTTACAATTTAGTACATAAAAGACAAATAGATTTCATTATACAAAGACATCAATATTATTGAGAAAGTAAATTCGATGCCAAAGGGGTGTAAAGGGTCCCATTGGCATCTCGTCAATGTACAAGGCCACTTCATGCAGCAGCGACAAGAACAAAGTCGAGAAAAAGAAACAGATATTACATAATGTCAACATAGAAGGCAAAATTTAATATTAATCTACATGTCATTAGTTGAATAAAAAGCATTTTCAACAAGATACCTTTTGACCTCCCTCTGGAAACAAACAGAGTCAGATAATTTGAGTTCGTGGGGGAGGCGATTATAAAGCCTCAAGCTCATACAAACGAAGCTCTTTGACAGTTTTGTTAGTCTATGCTCAATAGGCCTCAGTAGACTTTTATTGCGGGTGTCGTGGTGATGAAAGTTCAAGTTTTGTGGAGTGTTTGACAGATTTTTATGTGCATACTTTAAACATTCGAATATAAATAAACCAGGCAATGTTAAAATGCGCTGTTCTTTAAAAGCGTCCCTACATGAGTCTCTAGGGCTCATACCCAACAGAGTTCTTAAGGCTCGCTTTTGTAGGATGAACACTCTTTTTGCACCAGATCCCATACCCCAGAACATCACCCCATATGCCATAATTGAGTGGAAGTAGGCATAGTATACAGATTTAGCGGTGCTTATTCCACATATTTCCCTTATCTTTTTGATGGCATAAATTGCCGAGTTCAATTTTGTACACAGCTGATCCACATGGGGATCCCATTGTAGACCTTTATCAACCGTGACACCTAAGAACCTACAGCTGTCTGTCAGGTCTATTCCTTTTTCAATTAATGCAGTTTTAACTGCATCAGTCCCATCAGATCTTCCCAGAGAGAAGCCAATGGCACTTGTTTTTGTCATGTTAAGTACTAGAGAATTATCAACAAACCAATTTTCCAAGTTAGATAAAGTGTTTAGAGAATTTTTATAGGATACATCATAATTTTTTCCACCCTTTAAAATTAAAGAGGTGTCGTCAGCAAACATAACAATATCAGCGTCCGTGTTAATAATACTAGGCAAGTCATTTATATAAATAATAAATAATAAGGGGCCCAGAATAGATCCTTGAGGAACTCCACTTTTTATCATACCTGAGTCAGATCTAACTCCATTAATTTCAACACACTGTTGACGATTTTTTAAGTAGGATTGAAAAAACTTATTTTCTAAATTTTTTATACCATAAAATTCCAGTTTTTTAATTAATATGTCATGATTTACACAATCGAACGCCTTCGACAAATCACAGAAAATGCCATAAGCATTGTGTTTATCATCCAGCGTTTTTAAGATAGTATGGAGTAAGGAAGCAATGCTATCTGAAGTGCTCTTTCCTTTTTGAAAACCGGATTGAGCTACATTTATTAATTTGTTTTTGTCTAAATACATTTTTAGCTGATTAAAGACAAGTTTTTCAATTATTTTGCTTAACGTTGGAAGTATAGAGATTGGCCTATAATTATTTGCTTCTAGTCTGTCTCCTTTTTTAAAAATTGGTAAGACCCTAGCAAATTTCTGACTCTCTGGGAATATTCCATTTTCAAAGCAAATATTAATAATATGTGTAAGTAGAGGGGCTATGCTATCAATTATTTCTTTCAATAGACGTGTTGAAATGTGCCAAAGGTCAGCAGTATTTTTCGATTTCAACTGTTTACATGCTATTATTATATCCTTGTCTGTAACCTTTGTAAATTTGAAGTTTGTGGTCAAAATTGGGCGAGTGTTAATAAGGTGTGTTAAAGCATTGTCAATAGAAGGTACAAAGGAGTTCGTTAGTGTATTAGATATATTTACAAAGTAATTGTTAAAAAAGTTAGCTGTATCTACAGGAGTTAAGTGGTTAGTTTCCTTAAGGCTAATTTTTTTCTTGCATGAACAATCGTCACCAACTGATCTACCAGTTTCCTGTTTGATAATTTCCCAAGTTGTTTTAATTGGGTTATCGGAGTTTAATATTTGTTCACTCAAGTATATTTTTTTTGCCTCTCTACATACTCTTTTGAAAACTGCACTATAATTCCTTACATAGATTTGAGTTGTTTTGGAATTATCATAGTTTTTTATGTTATAGAGTTTGAAGAGTTTTTCTCGAGAAATTTTGATGCCTTTAGTGGCCCATGATTGAAATGCTTGCTTAGGTTTGGGTTTAATTTTTTTTAATGGGAAGTGATGTTCCAACTCAATATAAAACGAGTTCAGTACATTTTTAATCGACTCATTTACATTGTTGCAGTTATATGAAAAATTATCCATTCTAATTTGAGATAGTGAGGATTTAAAGTTATCCAAACCTTTTTTACTGTACATTCTCTTGTAAATTGATTCTTCATTAAAAACATTTTTTTTTGTGATGCAATTTCTACACTTATTAATTGACCAAAATGATCTGATTTAACAAAATTTATTAATTTAGTGTCGTATACCTTCAGGTCTGTGAAAATATTGTCAATACATGTTGAAGATTTATATGTAACTCTAGTGGCATTGAAGATGCTTCTTGTAAGTAGAAAACTATTTAATAAATCTACTAGAAGGCAACTCTCATTTGAAGTATTGTCAAAATTAACATTAAAATCACCACATAAAGCTACATACTTATTGTTCTTGTCGCATATCTTTGTCAGAATTTCATTTAAAACAATTAAAAAGGTACTAAAATTCCCAGATGGGGGTCTGTAGACGCAAACAATTACAACATTTTTCAGTTCTACACAGCTCAGTTCACAAACACCTTCCACCGAGGCATCCACCACATCTTGTCTGTTTTTCATTTTAATGCCGTGTTTCACCATAATTAATGTCCCGCCCCTGATCGTTTTCATTCTATTAAAATAACTTAATAATCTATAATTTGGAACACTGTATTGTAAAATATCACCGTTGGTTAACCACGTTTCACTTAAACAGATTATGTCAATATTTAGCAATTCGTTTGATGTACACAGTTCGTGAAGTTTTCCTTTTAAACCTTGAACATTTTGATGTGCTATCCTGAAACCAGCTCCACCAAAACTCTGCCCCTTTCCCTCGCTCCTCTCCATAAAAAAGATGCACTAGGTCTATGCAAACCTGGAGTTGATTGGATCACCGTGATGTTTGAATTCCTTTTATCTTCTTCATTTTCCCCTGATTCCTGAATAACATGGTTATTAGACGTTCCAATAGGTCTAAATTTGAGTCTGAACATTATTTGTTCCGATATTGATATATTTTGTTCATTGGTTTCAATAACATTTACAGTTTTGAATTCTTTAGTCATTTTGTTGAGTTCCAGATTGAAGCTGTATATCTGTTTATTTATGTTCCTGTTATTTCCATACTTTATGGACGCTATATAAAGAAAAACATTCATTTGATGGGACATTTTGATGATATCTTGGATAGCCTCCTTCAATGCCCCCCTGTCCTTTAGGTTTATACTGTTGGCGGCAATCAATGCCAGTGCGTCATTTTTGGTGCACTTGTGTATCATATTCATGGCGATATCTCTATAATTAATCAATCTGTCACCAGGTCTGCACTCGCAGCTTATTTTATATTTACTCTTGTGTGACATTTTGGTTCCAAGACCTTTCGCATATTCATCGCCCACTATGTATAGCACAGGTTCCTGGTTTTTTTTATTTACATTTTGAAGATAGCACTTAGTGGTTTTGTTTTTAACGTCATCAGTTTGCAGTAAGTTTGATTGGTCCAGATGATTTCCAACGTAGTTCCTGTAGACCTGCAATTTTTCGTAATTATCATCGTAGCTTGCTCGCAAGGCTTTATTGCAGTTCTGTGCCTCTGCTAGTTTGGAGGTAATATTTCTGTTGTTTTCCTGGTAATTCCCCAGCTGAATCTGCCATTTCTTCGTGTTCTGTTCCATTTCTAGCTTCATTCTCTGAATTTCTTCATCCCTCTCTGATATCGTATGTTTTAAATGTTTATAATCATTTTTAAATTTATTGAGAGTATCCTCATATTTTTCTAAATTCTTAATTTGTCTTTTTAGTATGGTTATCTGTTTGCTTTTTTGCTTAAGTTCAGTTTGACACTGCGCCAACTTTTGTCTCACTTCATCTCTCTCCCTTTTAGCATCTTCTGATTTATTTTTTAAAACATTAATGGGACTTGTTTCTTGGATTATGCTCTCCTCCATTGAGCTATCTATCATGGTAATATAAATATTTTTTTTATCCTTCTGACTTCTAGTCATAATTTTGGCCATTTTTTTATTAAAGAATTTATTATATTTTAAGAAAAAATTTCAATATTCAATTTGTAGAGTCAAAACAAATATAGGTGGGCACTTAATAATAGAATAATAATATTATGATTTCTTCAACTTTGTTAAATATTATAAAATGTCTGTGGTCTTGTTACATTGATTTTATTATCTATGGAACTGGAGGTGTCATCAGCTACTATAGTAGCTATGAATAGAAAAGATAACTAAATTGTAATGTCGTGCGTCGTGTTGTGTTGCGTTCAGTGTTTTTGTGCTTGAGCCGTGAACAATTTAAAGTGGATAGACTTGTCGTAATGTTGGTTAATTAGAAAATGAATGTTTTCACCCTTTCAGGATATGTAAAGCCTTGGCTTGTCTTTCTCGTCTGAATACTTATATCGAGTTTTATTAGTAGTTCCACAGCTTGTCGGCCAAATTGTGATGTCAGTAATTGGTTGGAGAGTGTCTGTTGGGGATGAACTTCTATAAAGTTCTTTGTGGATATCAATTTAAGTGTTGAGTTTGTATATTATGCAGAATATCACTTTGACATTGCACATCGCTTGCTGAGAGTTTTGACAGATGTCGTGTGTTCAATAATATACTGTCTGGATGTGTGTGTGTGTTTGAATAATACGTTGAATCCTTCAGACTGAATATTTATTCCAGAGCGTGTTATAAATGATGATTAATAATATAAGAGCTTTTTTCTGACCTTTTAAAGCCTTTTTTGGTGTGAAAATAGTCCTTCTCTTTCTCAAAAGGCTCAGTTTGCAGTGTGTGAGCAGGACAAAACACTTCTGTCACAGCGGATGATGAGTCAGCTGATTACATTTGAATTTTATGATTGATTTTAACGATTTAAACGAATCCGTTGTCGGAAAAAACACTTCTACCAACAGAAAATGGTCAGAATAGTAAAATTAACGGAGAAAATTACACTAAGAATCAAAATGAGAGCTATATTACTGAAAACAATTTACAGTAAATTTTTAACACTACTTGCGCAACATATATAACGGCGACGCTTCTTATTATAATTGTAAATGCCAATAAACGCTCAATAAACAAATACACCTAACTTATCATCTAGAAAATTTTATATTTAAAACAAGAAATTACTCATAACCAACACACCCTAATAGCGGACCATCCTTTACTATGAATTTCATAATAAAAAAAACATTAATTTTCCTTTGAAAATTTAACAAAGGTTTTGTAAGAAAAATTCAATAATAATAACATGATACAGTATATATCTAAACTTCAATTTCGAGATTGACTTTGGGTGTCCTTTCGACTAACTCAACAGCTCAAATTTACACGTACGTTCTCATTCGTACATTTTAGTTTCATTATAATGAAACGTAACCCAGGCGCCACCATAGAATTTTTGTTTGCTTAGAATATAATAAACTTAAGTATGCGAGAAATAACAAAAGCCTTGTGTTCTATGGAAAAAACAACTTCCTTCGCATACCTGAGGCATTTTTCTTAACTTTTACCTCTTAATTGCCTCGGTCACCCAAAATCGCTCTCTATACACAGTAAGAGTATTCCTTGGTTACTCTTTAAATTATAACTTAACTACTATATTACACTTGTCTTAACATTACGACCTTATGCTAGTGTACTGAGTATTTACATGGCACGTTAAGTCTATAGACTTAAGTGGCGACAGATCATCAAGAGTCAAAAAATATTTTTTTTTTCTATTTTTTTTTTTTACATGAACAGTGATAGTTATAACTCGCACCTACATGAGACGAGGTATAACCCATGGCTCATTCATTTAATAGATACAAAAGCATTGACTCTGAAAACTCTAAATTTAAAATTTTTAATTTACACAAATAGCTTTAAATTATACTTATGTTCCTTTTTTAAACTAATAAATTTTTAATACTATGACTTTAAATCTTCACCACTCATACTGTATTCCGTCGGCCACAGTATGTGCGAAACCTTCAGGTGCAAATTTTACACCGATTTTTCTCTTATCATAAGTAGACTCACCCTCTCTCCACTTTTCGCTCTTACCTCTCGATTAATACTATCACAATATACTACGTAACACACGCCCGCTGCGCTGTGTATATTTTCATACCAGACATTTCGCTAGACAACCTTTACCTTTTACAAAGTCAGACACATTAGACAGCCTCAGCTTTGGATTCATACAAATTTTCCATATGTTCAACACTCTTCCTTCACTTTTATTTCCTCTTTCATTCTAATTCCACATTCATCCCCGGGCCACGCATTTTCTTCCATTACCTTATACATCTCTTCACATACCATCACGTTGAAACATAATTTCTCATTTGACTTATCCTCAACCTAGTCCGTACCAACCTAGCCTATCCCCTTGCTTTCTGGTGATGTCTAAGTAATAATCTATCTCGCCTCAACGAGACTGCGCTCAAAGTGTAACGCACGACTATTTCTCTGTAACCTTCTTCACACAGCATGACCTGTCTCAAACCTACACAACAACTCGGCCTCATATCTTGCATTGACCCATGACGCCCGCTGCGTCATTACTTATCTATAATTGCCTCGCGGTCTAGTCTTTCTCCATGCACCCCCTTGGGTTACATATACTCGAGAACTTACCGACCACTCACTTCTATTTCACCTATATAAATTCCAGTTCGCCATCCTAAGTCCACAGCTTATACCCTATAACTTATTCTACATTTTAGTTATACTAGAATATTTACTATACAATTTTATACATCTTAATAACTATTCTCTCTGTTGACGGTTACATTCTGTACCGACCGTCCTACCCCCGAAGATTTTATAATTTTCCTTTTAACCGAAGGCAACACCCTCGCCTTTCGCTTCACTGTGATACGTTCAGGTGTCTCTACAACTTCGTTTCGATATCGCATACCATTGCCCGACAATATTGATGCCATCTCCACATCGTCTTTAGGTACGCTAAGTTTAATTAAGGGATCTTTGTCCATTTTGGTTTACGTTTCACAAAAAAATTATCAATATTCTAAACTAAGTCTATTTCCAAGCCTGAGTAAACCGAAGTAAATCTTAACCCAAGCTGAAAATAAAAATTTTCTTCTTTGCCTCTTCCGAATTATAAAAATAAAAATTTTCGTCTTCAAAAGCCGAATAAAAAAAAAACTTAAAAGAATTGCTAAAGAGGTTTAACAAATGATACTTAAGTGTATCATCAAAGTGGCTAACACTTATCTTTACCCTACGCATTTAGGTATTTATTCACATTAACTATCAATAACCAGGAAAGTTAATTTTTACCTTAATAAATATGTTTTACAAGGAAAAAATAATTCTCTTCAACTTAAATTACTACAAGGCACTTAACCAAAAAAATTGTAAACTCCTGCGCTCCCAATCTAAAACATTACAAGCTCGATAGACCTTGCTAAAGATTTCTCGCGCCTGCGTAATATTCTTTTCAATATAAAAAAAAACAAGTTTCTGACTCAGCACGAGCGATCTATTAAAATTACTTCTTGCACATTACAAGATGTAAACAAACCCGATACATAACCTCTTGACTACAAACTTGCAATCAATAAGAAACGAATTCATAAAAAGGTCTGCTGTGTACTTATCTCGCTAAGGCCACGCGTACACGACAACCTATTCGTATTCGACGACTTCACTCTTTTAACTGAAGAGTCGCTGCTTCCTATTCAAAAATTTACCACTACCACCTCGCTATGTTTAACATACTCGGCTATGTCTATTCGATAGACCCCACTTCAAAACAACACAAAGGTAAAAATGGAGACACTCTTCAATTTATACCATACCTCATTCTAAAAAAATTTTATTCTATATAAAATCTAAATTTGCAAACGCTTCTTTCAGACCACTAGTTCTTTCTCACACACCTTTCTTATCACGAGCAGTAGAAGTAGAAAAAAAAAAGAGAGTCCACTAAACTTCAGTAACATATTCAGTATTGTTAATCAATTGTTAGAGAAAATAAAAAATTAATTCAAACATCAACTTGCGGTTTTGTTTTTCTTCTTGAAAGTGTAAAACAATATCTCCGTGTATACATATTTGGTCACTTTAAATTAGCGTTTAGAAATTTTTGTTCGCACATCTGTGTGGTCTCAGGAATTTAAACAGCATTCACAGTGAAAGAATTCCAGCCAAAACCTTAATGACTTCATCAATAACATGGATCTAGAACATAGTAATAATCGAGTACATTAGATTATATTCATTATAGATGTCTTAAATATTGGGTTTCATATAAACTTTCGTAAATTGGGTTTTTTTTTTTATTTTTCAAAAAAAATTGCGATCAGCATTTGATCCATCAAAAAAAATTATTTTCATGTATTAACACATTACTATTTTGTTGCCTCCATAACTTCTTTAAAAAAAATTATTCATACCCACACTTATAAAATTTCAGCAGAAAAATTCTCTACCCACTGTACAAGTGTACTTGTAAATTTCAGCAGAAAAATTTTTACCCACACTAATGTTTAAAAAATTTGTAACAAATTTTTGTTTCAAAAAAAAATTAAATGACCCAACTACTGTTTCTTTTACATACAAAAGTAAAACTGATTAAAAGACTTACAACTAGCTTAGGACTTGCAGACTCTTGTCAATAGGGTTAATGAGGCTGGAATGAGACTGGGGCTAAACATAAATAACACCAAAACAAAGCTCATGGTGTTTGGACGTGAAGAACATGAAGGAGCATGTCTTACACTGAATGGCGCTGCTATAGAGAGAGTGAAGAAGTTTAAATACCTCGGGAGCATCCTGACAGAAAACCTCGACCCAGAAACAGAAATTAAGTGCAGAATAGAGGCAGCTCGTGCGGCATTTAACAAAATGAGACCAGTATTCTGTGATGACAATCTTAATTTGAAACTCCGTCAGAGACTGGTCAAGTGCTATGTGTGGTCTGTTCTCTTATACGGAGTTGAATCTTGGACTCTCAAAGTTACTACAATGAACCGATTGGAAGCGTTTGAGATGTGGGTACACCGGAGAATGCTCCGCATACAATGGACAGACATGGTCAGCAACACAAGAGTCCTGCAAAGGGCTAGGGTTGATAGAGAGTTGCTGACTAATATCAAGGTCCGGAAGGTGTCCTACTTGGGGCATGTACTTAGAGGGGAAAAATACTATTTGCTGCACTTAATTATTAAGGGGAAAATAGAGGGTAGACGAGGGGTGGGCCGACGGCAAATATCCTGGCTCCGAAATATTCGTGAATGGACGGGGATCACGAGTGTGGAGGAACTGTTTCGTGCCGCACAGGACCGGGATGCATTCTCCAGAGTGATAGTCAACGTTGGGGCGACCTGACACGACACAGAAAGAAAAAAAAGACAACTAGCTTAAAATTAAATGAGGATTTGGCCGTCACTTTTCGCACCAACACTTTCTAAGACATGTACAAGTCGCTACCCCAATGAATTAATAAAATTAGAACAAAAGGAAAAATTGGATAATTCGATTTTGTGTCGTTTCTGATGCCTCAAACGTTGGACGCCATTTTGTAACGTTGAGTGTTACTTTATTAAGAGGGCCCGACCCTCCCTCGCTCTCTCTTAAGCAAGGAAGCTCTGCCTCCCTTTTTAGCATCAAAAAACGACAGGAACCGTTATCTATTACTCTCATACAATATTATGCCACGGACTTTGAGACTCTACAGGGGGTGAGCTGTAACGATCATGATTATGTCCTGAAAAGTGTTAGGTATTCTATAAATTATAAATAACATGGGTTTCACATAAAAACTGGATTTATTCGTTCAATCAATAAGCATTGTAAACTACATGAATTCAAATAACTAAAATTAATTAAGTCTTTACAAAATCTTTCTGCAAATGGTTGCAGGTTATCTTATTATATGATTTCCAAAAATATAGTAAAATATTGTCAATGCTTCGACTTATTACATCTTTCTTTCCCTCAACATCTTTTATAATCTTACATAAAGGCCATTTTTAATTACTAAATTCTATAAGAATATTTCAACTACCAATTTGAATATGAGCATACCATGATCTATATTAAATAAAAAAGTTAAGAAAAGATTACTCAGCTGTGTTTCATTCCTAAATTTGAGGGACACGACCTGAACCTCTGAACTTTCCTCCTCTCCAACTGGTTCCCAAGAATTCGCCTTGAAATCTTTTGGTTCACCCTTGAACTGATCTACCCACAGGTCAACTGTTCAACGCGGATGGAGTAAGTACGAAGATAATCCGTCTTAGATTATATATGTGAAGTTTACAACCCGGGAGCTTCTGTCTTCCCCATCCAAATACTTAGGCATACAAGACTCGACGGAGTTTTGAATATTCGCCGTAATTTGATAGTTCCTCACTTTCAACTAAATACTTTATCCACCTCTGCCATCCGAAAATTATTTATCCAGAAAAAGGAATTATACCCTGTATTTTACCCCGAGACTAGAACCGCATATCTGAAAATTATCATTCAGATATACTTAATATTTAATCTTGACTTGTCTATTTTAATTTTGTCTACTAATGTTACAATTTGTAAATTTGAAATCAACTTTATCGAAAGAAAACGTACCTTATTTCGTTGCGGATTCCATCTTAGGTTTTGCACTAATATTAAATGATTTTTCAACTGAATAAACCTTACATTATCCTTCAATATGTATGGATTACATTTTATAGTTAAAGTTTTATTAATTACTTTCGTGTCTGAGACATGTCGAGCAATTCACTCACACACCGTGCGTCGCACCACCTAACTTTCTACGTGCCGGCCAAATCCTGTTCGATGATTTTTTTCGTTACCGACGTGACGAAGCAAGCGATATATCTATCTCACTCGCGCCCTTGCGGTCGTCATTATATACTCGCTCTAACTAATGTTCCTACTATAGAATATCTCGCTACAGGGTGTATTCGTGTTACCTTTGTGGCGGCCATGTTTTGCATGACGACATCATCCACCAATAGCGTCTCTCCATGATGTCGACATCCAGTAGTAGCCTGCCACATCGTACGAAGCCGTACAGCTAACAGTCACCATCACGTCGTTGGATTTATTAATTTTGATCTTTAATGCGATAAGTCTCCGAACCTATCTTTATTTCAACAATCGTATTCAAAATACTTAGTCAATAGTCATTTGAATTTTTAAGCAAATTTTGTAGAATCGTAGATATGTTTAGAATAACTGGGAAATTTTGCACTGAATGATTCCAAATACATTCAGATCCGAACCTACAGTTATTTAAATACACGATGCACTCATTCGCAAAGGTGCACTTTAACTAGGTACTTATTGAAACTGGTTACACATTTTATTGTAAGCTAGAAACCACAAAGCGAGC
The DNA here is from genome assembly GCA_963576905.1 of Mystacides longicornis. Taxonomy (NCBI): domain Eukaryota; kingdom Metazoa; phylum Arthropoda; class Insecta; order Trichoptera; family Leptoceridae; genus Mystacides; species Mystacides longicornis. The sequence goes on along the minus strand of OY756421.1, from coordinate 5,044,463 downwards.
GTAATATTTGATAAGGACTTCAGTTCGATGGAATAGGGTTACAAACTGTTAAACCACATGATGGAAAATAAGTAAAACGATAAAAATGTTTATCTATAGGAGGCAGTATTTATTGAATTTATTTAAGATATCAAAATACTAATTTTGTTACATAATATCATGTTTATCCAGAGTCAAGAATGATTCCAATTTTTTTTATCTCCTACAACATAACATAATATAGGTACTCCCTTTTTGACCCCACTAAGGGGTATAGGGAAGCATCAAGAACTCTCCACTACTCTCGAACTCGCGCAGTTTTTTTGATCTCCTCTCACATCATATCCAGATCCCTACATTCTGCCTAAAAGGAACGGAACACGGTAAGAGGATCTTCCTCGTCTTCGAGACCCTGATGGGAGGAAGAACAAACACCTCCTCCCACACCATCTCCAAATTCCTCATCTCTGCTTCAGAGGACCTGAATACGATGTGAGGGGGTTCCTTTCCGTCTTCGGGAACGTGATGGGAGGAATAACAGCGCACACCTCAGCCAACTGTCATTCGAAATCCTTAAGACATGGCATAATAAATGTTAAGAAAACTATCGGCTCTTGATAGCAGACAAGAAATTGAAGTTAAACGTAAGAATGCAGAAGTATCTTAGCCTTTGTACAGTGAGATAGTAAAAAAAACGGCTAGATATGATAATGAGCAAAATACTGTCTAAAATTTAGATTCCGAATTCACACACTATTAAATAATAATAATAAGCTTTATTTAATTTCAATATCTCAGTACACAATAATAATATGGTAAATCTATCCACTAGGCCAAACCTGTCTCGGGGAGACTTAAATATAGGATATATAAAATATAGCAAAACATAAAATACAGAGATAAAAGGCAGAAAAAGACCAATAAAAAATGCAATGAGTTTTTATACAATTGACAAGAAATATTACATAGTTCAGGGAAGTTGTCATTGCCTTATATGACAGTTATCACTACCAAAGGGATTGAAGTCACATTATCACGAAATATAATCAAATGTTTAGGTACATTTACTAAAGGACAAGACTCAATAGTCCATTTAAAAATAACAAAATTAACAAATTTCAGTCACCATTAGTAAAAACATTCCATTCCTTAAACAATAAAATTAAAAGGTAAAGCTTAAGCCATTTTTTATCTATCAACCATCGAAATTCAAAAATGCTTTTGAATAGAATTCCGTCCCAAGTTCATAAGAGCGCTGATTCTTTTAAAGGGAATAAAAGCGAGTATACATAACAATATAAAGGGCTTTAAAAATAAATGAAATGAGAAATGCTAAAAGAAAAAGGATACGAAATAAAAATCCCGTTAGGTTGAGAATTGAGATGAAGAAAGAAATTATATATCTAACATAAGAATGAAAAGAAATCAAAAGTACTGCATTCGCCGATATTGCTACATACCGATGTTTGCTTGAATTGAACAAAACATTTCAGACAATAGCGAATGTATCTCATTCTTCGTCTCATTTTTATCAAAATATAAAGTCATTGCTTAGAATCAGATGGAGCGGGAGATTTTATTTAATAGCATTCAATGAACATTCTCAAAAAACATTCATCAATAAATAGGTAGGTACATATATCAAATTGATGAACATATAAAATAATGATTTTATCTGTTTTTAATCGATCAGCAGCCCGATTCACGGAAAAGTTTAAGTCTAAGTTTAGTTCGAAGTTCGAACGAAGTTCGATTCAAACTTTTCCGTGAATAGGTACATAGACTGTAGATAGTCGCCGCCTACAATTATTATTACCAGCAGCCCTATTCACGGAAGAGTTTGAATCGAACTTCGTTCGAACTTCGAACTAAACTTAGACTTAAACTTTTCCGTGAATCGGGCTGCTGAGTACAATGTAGTTGTTACTCCCCGTTTACATACTTTCTTTTGAAAAAGCTTACGATCTTATTCCTTTACGTTTTTTTTACAAAGCCACAGCGTCACAACAAAATAGTGGGTATCTTTCCATACTTGGTAAGTACATTACAATGTGATGTACCTAAGCGATAATATTTCTGGCGCGCCATAACACAACAAAACACTAAAGTGTGTTTGCACCAATATAAATTAGGTACCTATACATACATACTCCCTTTAAGGCCCCCCGCACATCGCAAGCCAGCCCGGAGGGGACAAATCTGCAACAAACCCGACCCGCACGAAACCAACCCCCCTTCTCGCTCGATAGGTTGTACCTATAATAAACTAAAAATTAACTAATTTTTAACATATTATTTCGTTAACTTATATTATTGTTTGATGGATTTATACTTGTTAAACTAGTTGAGTACTACTTGTATCATTCCAACGCTCCTTCGACCTTCTGCAAATCATTCTTTGGTATTGTTTCTTATCTATAATAATAAAGGAAAGTGCCTGACTGACTGACTGATTGACTGACTGACTCATCAACGCACAGCCCAAACGGCTAATCGTAGAGAAATGAAATTTGGAAATCAGGTAGGTCTCAATACAAAACCTTCCACTAAGAAAGGATTTTTGGAAATTCCACCCCTAAGGGGGTGAAAAATAGGGTTGAATGTTTTTCAAAGTATGCGAATATCTCGGAAACTAGACATGGTACGAACTTGAGATTTGGCATATGAATTCTTCTATAGAAATGAGTGTTAGCGTATTCGGCAATTTTTCCAAAATTTAACTAAAAGGGACGAAAAAGGGCACATATAAAAAGGGATGATTTTTAAGTGCCTCCTAAAAAGTTTAAAACTGGTTTTATCGAAATTTCAAAAAAATGATTTCTTCAGAAAGACTCAAATTATACTATTTCGTTTTCAAAAGATATCATTAATTAGAGGGGAGGGGGTGAGGGGCACTTTTCCAACGTGTATGTGTGTGTATCCGTCCCCTCTTTATAACTTTTGATTCGCTTGATACACAGATCCTAAAATTTCAGAAACTATTGAATACTTTAAGCATACAAAATTTGTATACTCAGAATTATGAATTTTTTTTTCAGTCAGGGGTTATCAACCTTTGAATTTTTATTTAATTTTTCCATATATCTCGAAAACCATGAAATCTAGAACCTTAAAATTGTGTATGTATATAGAAAAATACAATATCTAAAATATAATTTAATGAAGAAGTTCCAGGATTTCTCAAACTTTTTTATAAAGAAAAATATTTTTTTTATGACAAATTTACGAGTTTCAGTGCCTATATTTCAGAATTTTATAAAAATATCGAAAAACGCTGAAACGCTACAACTAGATAATTTATTTTTCTATAAAAAATACATACATCATAGCAGTACATCTCGAACTTTTCTTAACAACTTTTGTAAAAATTTAATTTATTGACGACATCGTTTCATACAATAAACATACATACACCGCGAGCTGGTCCGGTGCAGCGTGTATGAATATATACGTAGGTAGGTACCTAACCAACCCAACCTACTTTCTCCAATACACGTGTCGAAACTATTGCGTAATCTATAATAATAATAAATAGTTTTGAACTAGCCGACCCGTCAAACTTCGTCCCGCCTTGGAATATAAATAATATGTTCGAGATTTTATGTATAACTTTAAGTTGATTTCAGTTTAAAGTTATTTAACACAGACGACGACGTGGTCCTTATATTATTGAATTTGAATTAGTATAATGATACATTCATTATTACCTTTTTAACTACTGTAACCGATGCATCTGTTATAAAACATATCATTATATTATTTACTATCAGCATTCCGTGAATCGTATCATTCATCAAACAACTGATTCCTGTCAAACGCCTGATTTAATTTCAAAATTAGAAAAAATGTAATAATAATATGGAAGTTTTATTTTTATTCCGTGCAACTTTTTTCTTTCATAAGACCCTTCAGACAAAAGCAAACACGACAAAAAAAATGGGCGATATAAGTTCGGCTGTTCTCATAGGGTAAGAAACACGTAGAATGCCGATTCTGACTAGCGCCAACCGGCGCAAAGAATGTTACTATGCATTTGAATGGGGAAACCCACAGAAAAAGCAGGAACCCGCTTTCCGACATGCCCATTTAAATGCATGGAAACCATAGACAACAATCTTTGAGCTGGTCGGCGCGGATTGTAATCGGCTTTCAACGTGTTCTTACCCATACGATGACCGCGCAAATTAGCGTTCCATTTTTATATAAGAGATAATACACTTTCCGTGAATTCATAGAAACACTTTACGTACCTACCTACTTCAATATATTTTTCGTACCATGCATCCTGTACAGCGATTCTGAATTGTTTTTTTTTACGATCGACATTAAAATCATTATGTAGGTACCTACCTATTTTAGTAATTTATTATCTCTACTAAAATAATTTACGGTAAGTTCACGAAAAGAATCTGGATTGTATTGCAATTCTTTATGTCTTGATCTGTATATTAAAATATTTGAAGCCATTTCATAAAAACACTAGCAAAAAAAAAACTATGTGAGTAATCTTGCTTTGAATTTATTGCGTAAACCATGAATAGCAAGTTGATATAATATTATGTTGAAAAAAGGTAAATAGTATTATGAAGTCAATAGGTAAATTATTTTATATCAAATGTAGTAAAAGTGCAAAATATTAAATTTTAAAATTATCTACAAAATCCTCACATCATTTTAGGATAGATCGAAAATAATTGTTTTGAAAACACTGGCAAGTCAATGACCATATCATTTCGTCACTGTATAGTGCGAAAAAATTAACTGTCCACTGGAACGTATAAAAAATAGAGACGAAAGGGATAGCAGTTAGCCGGATATTATGACCTCCTCACACACCATTTCCAGATCCCTCAGCTCTGCTTCGAAGGAGCAGAACACGAGGAAGACCCTCTCGGTATGAGAAGATCTTCTTTGTCTTCGGAACCCTTGCGGTAGGAAGAAAAGCGCTCCCCTTAAAATATCGGTGTTTTTATTTTCAAAAATTTATAAAATTCGTAGAATGCTAAAGAAGTCCTTACTAGAGCCCGGCCAGTGCGTAAATTACCATGGGTACAACGCATGAATTACGCTTACGTAGGCGGTATATACCAATTGGACTGACTCCGTTGCCGGAACGTTATTGTTCCAAAAATCGCGGAAACTATCTGCATCTTCAGCCAGGATGATATATGACGAAACGTTGTTTTATTAAACTTTCCTTACTTACGAAGACCAGCAAAGCTGCTGTTTTCCTCTATATAGTCTAATAGTCTATATAACGAAATATTATATAGAATTACTCTCCATAATAATTTACCTTATGCTTGATAATCAATTTTCTAAGTTGTAGAATTTATTTTGTGATTATAAGGTGTATTTCTTAAGTGATACTTTAATAAACAAATCAATGAGTTATCCAAACATGTCTCTTTTTACTATCCGGTATCCGGCAGGATATTATTTACGCCGCCGGATAGACCGGATATCGGATAGTTGCCGATATCCGTTTCATCTAATAAAAAATATAAACAGTGGACAGTTAATTTTCTTCCTACTCTACATTGTCGAAAATTCGTTTATAGTCGAACGCCAATTACTTATACCATTAGAATACTGAGGTTGACCACCTCACTTCCTTAAACCTCAACCGGTTAGAAAAGGCACAATGAGCCTCGGACGACTTCGAGCGCAATGGAGAGTTCTTTATGCCTAACCTATTCTCCTGAGTGGGTCCAAGGCCTCCCGTATTATGGGGTGATTTGGGGGGAACCGCCACGGGCTTGATCTGTGTGCGGCTGGCTTTTTGGCAATCGGGCTAGGGTTTGGCTTTGTGCGGATCGGGTTTGCTGCGGTTTAGTTTCCTCCGGGCTGGTTTGCGGTGAGCGGGGGGGCTTAAAAGGGAGAATATTATGTTATTATAAAAATGGAGACCTACTTTACGTGGTCATCGCATCACGCCTGGAGGCCAAGTCGAAATATTAACGACAGCTCCAACGTTAACAATTTGTTGTTATTTCCATAGAGATAACGTAAAAACTGTTGTTCAACGTGCGTTAAACAATGTTGTTCCAAATTCCGAGTCAAAAAAATAATTCTGTCAGTTATTCAAAATTAACGTTAAACGTTACCTCAAAATCTTTGGAAGTATTATGACGCTGAACGTATTATATTGAAGACGAAACGCATTTTTTTTGTTTGGAAACCATTTTCAATTTGGTAAACGTTAACGTTCCGAACGTTAACAGTTTTCACGTTTAACGTTATTTATTTCGACCTGAACGGCTGGACCGATATCGTTTATTCTTTTTATGTCGTGTTTGCTCAGGATAAGATATTTATGAACTAAATTTTGAACCTACGACCAGACAAACAATAACAAATCAACGTGAAAGATATAAATTGAAATGTTAAAAAAACGTCTGTAGCTTGAAAAATGCCCAAAGCAGATAGAAATAAGTTTTTTTACTTAGAAATAAGTCTCAAAGACCTCTTGCACTAAGGGTATGCTGCGCCTATCGTACAGTATCGACGGAAGCAGCGCTGGTTGTCGGCGGACTCAAACCGGTTCAGTTGTTGGCGCGTGAGCGCGGTAGACTGTATAGAAGCAGAGCTGCTCTGCCAGAAGACAACAGGCGATACACCGAGAGGGAGAGAACCATGGAAGAGTGGCAGAGTAACTGGGACTCTGCAGAAAGCAGTAGATGGACACACCGACTCATAAAATACATTAAGCCTTGGATAGAAAGGCAACACGGACAAGTGACATTTCGAATGACACAGTGCCTGACAGGCCACGGCGTTTTCTACGCCTATCTGAAACGCATAGGAAAAGTGACGACGGACCAATGTATATACTGCTCCGAAGAGGACACAGCAGAGCACACTATATTCTGTTGCCCCAGATGGAGTGCTGAAAGAGATGCCCTGAAGGAAGAACTGCAACTTGCAGAATTTCCGCTGCCGGAAAATATAGTGGCGGCCATGCTGAAGAGAGTAATAGAGTGGGAATCCTTCTACAGGCTATTTGAAGCCATAATGTCCCAAAAGGAGTCAGACGAGAGAGCACTCAAAGAATAGACAAAAGGAATGGTAGTGGTAGGCCAAAGATGGCGGGAACATTATCATATCCAGAAGAGGGGGGGGGGGGGTTTAGGCGGTCGGGTATCCATGAGGATCTCCCCTCCCAAAAAAAAAAAAAGATAGAAAGAAGTGTTTTAAAGATCACTAATTTCATTGCTTTTCGAGACCTGAATATTTTTCTATTCATATCCAGCAATATAAAAATTGATTTCAAATAACGTCATTTGATGGAATAAAAGTTATTCGAGTTATTTTTGGGATTCTCATAGAACAATGTCAGTCAAGTTATTTGTATAAGAAGCACATATTTTTTAAATACAGATTAATAACGACAAATATAAATAAAAATATAGTAATTTAATGGAAATTTTAGAATATATATTTAAAAAAAGAAATGTTGATGATGTTTCTTATTATTATTAATTTTGATGCGAATATAATTAATTCTGCATTGTTTAGGAAGAGAAAGCAAATACAGTAACACGTGAGCGAAGCCACGGGTAACTAGCTAGTATATATATATATATATCTCATGAAGGTCCTTATTTTTTAATAGTTCACTGTATATTAATGTAGCGCATAAATAATAATTGAGCCTAACCTAAAATTGACGTATGCATGCCGCCGTATTTTAATTTATTATATCACTCCACCAAATGTTTTTGATTATAAAGTTGTTCAAATTTTTCACTAATTTAGATTAATTTTTCAACAGTTTTGTGCACATATTAGTGTTTATTATTTGTTTTATATAGATATTATTGAAGCATGATAATTTATTAATAGATAGAAAGAATGCCACAGGCGGTCAACGATGACATTTCTAAATGTTTTCATCGTCTTGTCAGTGGTGCCACCATTGTAGAACAATAAGTGTTGCCATTGCTTGAGGTTATGTATGATGTTTTTTTAATGCCATTTTGTATGGAATAGTTTTGTATTTTGATTACAAATTGATTTCTTGCATTGAAATTTGAAATATTATGCAAAGTATCATGTCTAGCTGTAAGTTCATTTTTGTATCTTAAAATTGTTATAGGTCTTATTAAGACCGTAAACTTAATAAATAAATAAAAAATCAAGTTTATTGAAAAAAAAAACGATGTTCGGCAAAGCATTTTTGTTCCTAAGCCGGTATTTCTTCTCATCCTGGAACCTTCCAGTCTTAAACTTAGGCCTCCTCCAAGCTTTTTAACTCTTGTCTATCTTGCGCCTTCTGCATCCATGCCCCATCCACAAGCCTCACGAGATCATTTCTCTATCTTGAAAGAGTTTGAAAATAAAAAAAAAACTTTGCAATATCATTTACTTAATTTTAATTTGCCAAAATATTTTCAACCGCAAAGCGGTTCTCTTTGTCGTATTTGGGGGTCTACTAGAGTTTTATGGGATATTCTAAAGCGCCAGCACAAGAGGCGCTTCGTCCTTGTTCTTTGGGCTGTGGACAATATGATCAGCAAAGCATCATTTTAATGTGGCAACTCTTTCAACAATGTCCATTTCTTCTGTTCTAGCCCTAATAGTCCCATTCTGTATTCTTTCTCTGAGACTAATTCCCAGCATGGCACGTTCCATTGCTTTCTGGACAACCGTCAAAAGTTCTGCACTTTTTAGTCGGTCTCATAAGTTGGTATATTTAACTATACCTACCTAACTACGAAAGATCTTTTACAAGTTCTAAATTAAAAAAAAAAAGTTAATTTCTGGGCCTAAACTCATCGTATGTATAAATTCTTGCTTAGCCTAAGAATGTTGTTAATCTCAATTCGTAAAGAATAAACATATTATACCTCTAACATAGTGAAATCCAATGTATTCAGAGCCTTTCTTTTACTATCCATAAGAAGTGTTTGCGAAATAAAATATCTCCTTTTTTATGGCTTTTAGTGTCACATATCCCGTAGATAACATTCAGACTCCTCTAATAAAACGATACATTCGACAGCTCCGTTTCCTCCTGTTAAATCGATCTCTTATGGCCATACTAGTAAATATTTACAACTTTGCAACTTCGTTACTATACAAACATCTACACTAAACTTCAAGTCAACTTACTTCCGTCAAATAAGAAAATATTTCGAATCCTTAATAGGTTTACACACTTATTATGCCGATTTAAAAAGAATTTGAAATATTTTGTCAATATAATTGACCGGTAGTGATAAAATTTTGCTACCAATTTTAATTCCCAAAATATATGTTTTCTTATTTAATGTGTTTTATAATAACTTAATCCTTCCTTAAAAAGCCAATTCTGAAAATCGGGTCATGATTTTTTTTTAAAACAGCATAAATGGTAATAAAATTTGGCTTTGTTCTTGACCTTGTCAAATATAAATTATGAATCTTCGAATAATTTATTTTCTCGAGCAATAATGTAGATTTCCATATTTAATAATTATTCAATACATAAAATCGAAAAAAAGTATGAAAAACTTTATTAAAAAACATTAATATTGTCACCAAGCAAACAAAAACGCACATGATTTTTTATTTATTACCCCTCCACACATCATTAGCTGCGTACACACGTAAAGCTGTGTACTCACCTGCAAATTTCCATAGTGCGCGAACGGAACGCAGCGATCCGACAGAAGACTAGGTAGACACCGATTTGTCACGTTTGTCACGCGTACTATGAAAATTTGTAACGTTGCATGATACGTGACATGCAACGTTTCCAAGTTCGTTGCGAACACGCGTACACATCTGAACAAAGGTAATGTTACCGCGCACGGTGCAGGTGAGTACACAGCTTAACGATTTATCTTTTAGATTTGACCGATAATCGCTCATTTGCCAAATCTTAGCGAAGAAACCAATTGAAAAATGAGCGATTATCGGTCAAATCGTAAATATAAATCCTTACGTGTGTATGCAGCTATTGAGTGATTTAGGCGCAAGAATTAACGATGCAATAAATATGTGAGGAATCAAGTTCTTGCTTCGTGTTGGTTGTTTGGTGTCAACATTAACGATCTAGAAGTAACGCTCTTATTCTAGCTTTGGCTCCTATGTTCGTTTAGTGTAAACGCACCCTTAGAACATTTTTATGTACGAGATTCCGAAAATTTTGTTACGTTTATTTATTTTTTCAAGTTAAGATAGAGTGTTTCAAAGGATGCGATAAAATTCTTCATGAAGAGATGGTGAGAGAGTGGACAGTTTTTTTTTTATAAAATATGATACCTATTATTAATATTGGTCTTTATACCACCGATTTTGTATGTATATTAAGAAGTATATAACCCAAAGTTACTATTTTTATTTACATTGACCACCTCTCAATAAGAAGCCTTAAAAGAAATGCAAAATATTGGGGAATAACTTGGTCCTATAAAGGGTTAAACAAATTGTTGTAGCGAGATATTCTATACTGCGTACATTAGTTGGAGGGAGTATACAATGACGACCGCGAAGGTGCGAGTGAGAGAGAAATATCACTTGCTTCGTCACGCCGGGAACAAAAAAATGATAGAACAGAATTTGGTCGGACACGTAGACAGATAGTTGGTACGAGGCAAGCAGTGTAAGAGACAATTGCTCAGCATGTCTCAGACACGAAAGTCATTAAAAAAATTTAACTATAAAATGTGATCCCTACATATTGAGGGCTAATTTAAAGTTTATTCTGTTGAAAAGTCATTTAATGTTAGTGCAATACCAAAGATGGAATCCGCAACGAAATAAGGTACGATTTCTTCCGATAAAATTGATTTCAAATTTATGAATTGTAACATTAGTCGACAAAAATAAAATAGTCAAGTCAATATTAAATATTAAGTATATCTGAATGATAATTTTCAGATATGCGGTTCTAGTCTCGGGGTAAAATACCTGGTTATAATTTCTGTTTGGATAAATAATTTTCGGATGGCTGATGTGGATAAATGTATTTAGTTGGAAGGGAGGAACTATCAAATTACGGCAAATATTCAACACTCCGTCGAGTCTTGTATGCCTAAATATTTGGATGGGGAAGACAGAAGCTCCCGGGTTGTAAACTTCACATATATTGTCAAAGACGGATTATCTTGATACTTATTCCATACGTGTTGAACAGTCGACCTGTGGGTAGGTCAGTTCAAGGGTGAACAAAAGGATTTCAAGGCGAATTCTTGGGAACCAGTAAGAGAGGAGGAAAGATTGGAGGTTCAGGTCGTGTCCCTCAAATTTAGCAATGAAACACAGCTGAGTAATCTTTTCTTAATTTTTTTATTGAAAATAGATCATGGTATGCTCATATTCAAATCTGTAGTTTAAATATTCTTATAGAATTTAATGATTAAAGAAGGCCTTTTATGTAAGGTGATAAAAGAAGTTGAGGGAAAGAAAGATGTAATAAGTCAAAGCAATGACAATATTTTACTGTAGTTTTGGAAATTATATAATAAGATAACCTGCAATTATGTGCAGAAAGATTTTGTAAAGACTTAATTAATTTTTTTGTTATTGGGATTTATGTAGTTTACAATGCTTATTGATTGAACGAATAAATTCAGATTTTTATGTGAAACCCATGATATTTATAATTGTAAATACCTAACATTTTTCAGGACATGAACATAGTCGTTACAGCTCACCCCCTGTAGAGTCTCAAAGTCCGTGGCATAGTATTGTATGAGAGCAATAGATAACGGTTCCTGTCTTTTTTGATGCTAAAAGGAGAGGCAGAGCTTCCTTGCTTAAGAGAGAGCAAGGGAGGGTCGAGCCCTCTTAATATAGTAACACTCAACGTTACATTGTTTCAAACAATAATTTCTATTTATTTGAACAAGGGGTTATTAATTTTTTCGAAAAACGAAGAAAGACTTTCGATATGACAATCGTGTCTTCATTCCTCAAGTCAGAGCAAAAAGATATAGGTGCAATAAATTCTTTTTCTTCTTCATCTTTCTTTAGATTTACGATCTGTTTAAGAAGTGTTCAAATCAGAAGTCCAGCTTTCTCTCCATCTTTTTGGGGGACGTCCTGGACGCCGGCATCCATCTGGGATCACCTGCATCACGACCTTGGCAATTCTGTTGTCTTCCATCCTTTCGACATGGTCCCTCCAGAACCTTCTTCTTTGTCTACTCCATCTTACGATGTCGTCGACATTGCAGGCTCTTCGTATCTCATCATTGGGGACAGTGTCTCTTAGGGATCTCCCTGCTATGGGTCGCAACGTTTTCATTTCGGACGTTCTTAGAAGCTGTTATTTTGTCCGTACGGTGTCAGCTCTAGCTTCGATCCCATATTATTATGTCATAATAATTGGTCGCACGCGTGTCTTATATACTCTGACTTTGCTCTCCACTAACATGTGTTTGTTTGCCCAAACAGTGTCCCTAATATATGTAATAAATTCGTAGATTGTAATAAAATTGACATACCCTACTTAAACCTTAATAATGTAGATATATAAAACCACCCTTTACAGCCACCATTCAACGCTGTTTTGATGGGTAGAGGTTTCACGATCACTATTATTATTTCCGTTCGGGTGTTTGTTTTCCAAATAATATAAATCCAAAACAATATATTCATGACAATAATATTGCTGAAATATTATATCGGGGATTTTAAATATAATTCCATATTGCTATTGCCTGAGGGGCTGATCATCCCTTGTGAAATGTTTAAACAAGCCGCCGTGGGGTGTATTTTTGTGTGCCAATAAAACATATATCCTATATAATATAACAATTGGTTCAGTTCGACCGTAACTCGGTATTTCTCAAACCACACGCGAATATGTTTTCATACCTAGGTACATATTATGAAAAAACCAATAGAAAATATTATTCATCTGCAAGTCGATAGTTAGTATGGCAATCAAAACAGGTGTCCTCGGGGAATATTATATATAAGAAATATGTATTTCTTGATCAGCGGTTCCCACAAACAACTGTTGCCATGGGAAAAATTACTAATTGTCCGCAGTTTTCAACGTGAAAAGGAAAATTGTGAGCCTTTTAGGGACAATATAACTGTCCGGACTAACGCTATTCCATCTTATCCGCGAGCCACACATACAAAATATATCCATGTAGTGTTGGTGTGTGTTCTAATAATTGGAAAGAATTCGCTCGTCCGCGCGTCATATTATATTCAAACGCGGACGGACCGTTCAAATTGAGAACATTGTATGATCTCTTGACGCTAGGATGCGCGATCACATTTCAATTAGGTCATGGCTTTTTATGTTATTACTGTTGTTTGAAGCTGGCAGATACACACGCAATAGGATTGATCTAATTTTATCTACATATTTGTGTAGACAAGAACTTTAGGTACAGGTTTATTTGACACAGACGCATCATATTATATTGTTTCGTTTATCTGTGGTCAAATTGAGAATAATGTTGTTTGTCTTTAATAATTTATAATTTATTTTATCTTTTAAAATTATTTATTTTCATTTTACTGATTTGACAATCCAATAGGAGAAGCCGTTTTTATGTAGGTATACTATTTATTTGAAAAAAAAAATATTAAAATACTTTCCGTATCCAGAACACCATCAAATCTTCTTTGGTGTTCTGGTGGCAGACGGATTAGCCGGCTTTCAGCCATTTCCAGAGGACGCCTGATAAACATATTATTATCAGACCATGCGATAAAGAATAATATAATTAACATTAAGTATCATTCATTTTTTATTTTTCATCCATGTCACTATTTTGTTAAATAAAATTGTGAAATAACGCTCGCTCAGTCTTTGACAATAATATTCAAACATAGTAATAGTAGATATTATTTAAATTAGTTATAGTCGAATTTCAAGCACTGTTTATCTAAATCGACCTATTGATTGACGTCAATAGAAAAAATCCATCAACCAGCAGCCCCTGGACGCCCACCGAAAAGACGCAGGGACAGTTGGACGTCCGCGTCCCAGAAATATATCCGAGAAGAAAGGAATTCGGTCCAATACCGTGAAAATAGAAGAAGACTTATTATTTACTATCATTGCGCATGCATAATTTGAAGTTAGGTAGGTACATACAGTAACTTGTTTGTTTTTTTTTACTTTTTGTATGGGTGTCGTCTGACAAGCTTTGCTGTAGATATGTAAATATTAAAAATGACAAAGTTGTATGGATTTAGTGTAAGAATATAAAATAAATAACACAATAAATCGAGAGTATACAATGACATATACAACCAAAATGCACTAAGTAAGTCATGCACTAAGTTATATTAGGATTTTAGTTTCTGCCAAAATGCACTTGTCATTTGTAGTGCGTTTTGCTTGTAATTTCGGTTAAGTCGCGCGGTATAAGTCAGTTTGACAGATACAAACGTGTTCATGGTTTTGCGTGTGATTCGATATTACTTTTGTCAATAATATTACGATATTTCAATATTCGAGGGCACGACACCTTGTAGAATTAGGTTTGTCATAAAAAAAAAACATGAAAGCAGGTAGGTTATTACAATATATTCTATATTCTTAAATATTTTTGATTAAATGACGACATCAAATTTTGAGGTTATTTTTGCCATTCTAAAGTAGGGTAGAGCAGGGTCACCTGAGCCACTGGGTCTAATGAACCACCCATACTAGCACTCATACCGTGTGTGATAGATACAAACCGATCATGTAGAATGGTGCGGAAGGTCAAGGTAGTTCAACCGCTGTAGTTTAGTAGCCCGGCGGCTTTCGATGCGAGTGCACGGACATAAAGTGTGTTTTTTCGCGCTAAAAGTAAAAAATCTGTTTTGTCGAAATTTTTGTTTTAAAAATTCGTCTTTGGTGTCACGGCAATCAAGTAAGTATACTTTGTTTTTAAAATATATTGCGTACAATGTTGCTATATCAAAATTATACTGTATTTAATAGTTGTTGAGTTATTCAATATAGTTTAAAAAATTCGGGGATGGGGTCATTTGAGACATAATAAACGGGGTCATTTGAACATGGCTCGATTGACCCCAATTATTTTAGCTTGATATTTTTTAAATTATACAATCAAATTTTACCATTAAAAACATAATTCTAGTCAAAGTTCATTTAAATTTAGGTGCTCGTAACTCAAACTACTTGAATGTACCTACTTACCTCATTAATAATTATATTTTTTATATTAATCTTTTCCTTCATTTTAGGATGCGTAATTACAAGAGAAAAACAGAACTGGTCACCAGGGAACTATATATAAGAATCTATATGAAAGACATTATTATTTTTACTATGTTTGTACCTTTTATATAAAGTTTTTAAAAAATTACTTATTTTTTATTTTAGGTATGTTTCTAACTATTTTATTTTTAAGCTGAAGGACATTTTTTTATTTTGCCTAAATATTTGAAAATATTTCCTATTAAAGCTATAAGAAAGACCTTATTATTTTTATTATGTTGTATGTTTGTACCTTTTTTAATAAAGTTTTATGTAAAAAATGTTTTTATTGTATATTTCTCCTAAGGATAAAATATACTAAGCCCACTGGCTCATTAAGCCCCGTAGGGTGGCTCATTTGACCCGACCCATGGGTCTAGTGAGCCATCTGACTATTTTGCTGGGAACGTAAATTTAGTCATGTAAATAACGTAATTGTTAAACTTTTTTTATAACATAAGGTAGCCAAATGAATGAGTTAACAGATTTAGAATATATAATTTCTTACTTATCAATATATAAGAAACTACACGATTTTTGCAAAATCATGTTCATGTGACCCCGCTCTACCCTACCTAATCGATCAACTATTTTACAAAAAAAAAAAATACATATAGATATATTTTTAAGTGCGTACATAGTTACAGACTACTTTCACAATATTGTTATACATGCCCTATGAATAAATTACAACACTTTAACAACGAAATTTACCAAATAGTTAGATATATTATTTTTTTCATCCTATACCAAACACGAAAACAATTCTTGAAGTAATTTTCCAATTCCAATTTCCAACCTTGGAAAAAAAACTTATCCGAAGAATAATATCATAAAATCCGTCATGTGAGGGTAGATACGTCATAGGTACGGTGAAGGCTTAATATTAACTGTTTGGCTGACACTGTCACCTACTCCAGAGAACTACGGCGTCGTAGGAGACAAAAGTTTGCTCCGGATTGAGCTACAAATGGTGAACATTAACTTTATCTACACACCGCTTCGTACTCTACCTTTTGTTTTAAAACGCTTTGAAATTGTCACAAGATATACGAGGAACGTCGAGCTGTCTCGTCTGATTTATACGTCTCACTTACCTACCTAAATTTTCATCTGATGTGAACAATTTCTTCCTTCCCATTTCTACTCGCTCATCCTTTTTATTCCTACCTCCTCCCGCCAAAAAAAAAACCTTTTATCGTACACATTATCTCGCAAAACGTTTAGCATATTACAATGTATTATGTTACAAACCTACATTTTTTTTCTAAAAAATAAATGTGTTAAAAATAAGCTTTTATAAATAGATTATAAAATCAGATTGATTTTTATAATCTAACGCATTTGCTAACATCGATCCCAACAACATCTTCAAATTTCTACTATCGAGCGCCTGAATATGACTAGACAACGTGTAACCTAGCCAATAGACAATAATAGAGACAACTCTTAACTTTTAGCTGCAAAAGGTTGGTCCCTATGACCATGCACTCCCAACTCCTATATTTTTTATTTTTGTTTGCTTCCGATTTTCTTAAGCTCTCTCTGAGTTGAAGTTAATGTAGAGGAGGGTTCCCGAGGACCACACATGGCGAACGTTGTTTTCATAAAGCGATTACACTAATATAACCTTCTAGACAACAGAAGAAGACGGTCGTTAGCCCGTAGAGCAGTGGTTCTTAACCTGGGTTCGATCGAACAGCATGGATTCGCTGAGTCAGTCTTGTGAGTTTGGTGGAGGTAAGAACTTATCACAGAACCCCTCTTCAAATCAAGAAGGGGTCGGTGAATTCGCATATGAAAATGGTGGCCTTCGGTACTTCAAACCAATGCCGTAGAAGTTCTCAACTCAATTATTAAATTAAAGTAAGTTAATTATTTGGTGAATGCATCATAAAAATAAAATAGTTGGTTCTATATGAAACATTGCGCTTCCTAGCAAACAGTGATGTACACTACGAAACATAGAAGTTACCTCAGAATATTATATTTATTGAAAAACATTCAGAATAGCTACGAATAGTGGAGAATGGAAACGGTAAATCATTGTTATGTGTGTATCTAATAGTAATAATGTTTCATACTCAATAGTGGGTAAATACTACACACCACTTAGGTATACCTCCTCATGGGCTTTCAACTTGTTTCGGAATTCGATATCATTAAAAAGACATTTACCCTCGGATTCTACTCCACACATTTACATACAGTAACAAGGGCATAGCATGATAATGCTTTATTCAAATCACTTATGAATATAGGCTTGTGATTTGTTTGACTGACAAGGGGTCCTATTATACAAACGCCAACCTAAAAACACAGAGACTGCGATGAATGCGAGAAGTGCGAAGGTGTACGTTACTTTGTGTTTAAAGAGCAAAATATTAGTTTTACAAAAATATTGAATTCTATGTACAAAACCGTCTTCAACCTGTCATATATTGGACGAGCACTATCCGCTGAGAAAAGTAGCCGCAAGCAAATTACAAAGTATACGCGTGATATGCTGACTTTTGACTGTCGTAATAGACTGATTTGGACAAACAAGTTTTAGTACTACATATGTAAATACTGGAAGTGTCTTTACATTTTCGTAATTAATGATATCTGCACAATTATAATATTAAAACGAGCATATAAAAATACTATTTTTGTTTAATATAGTGATTGAAATTTTGTGTCCACATTTCGCAAAAAAGCAATCGGTCATGACATTTTTTTCTTTATTCGCCTACTATACTAAATTACTTCATATTATAATATTGACATAGTTTAAATTGTTAATCTAAGATTCTTTTGCGAGTACGTTACATATCCTCTTCCTGACATTCTCCGATACTTATTTTCTTCAAAATTTGTAATCATTCTTACGAAATTATCTCCCTATTTATAAATATCTTAGGTCTGTTTATAAAGGAAGCTCATTAGTATTCCTGGGATTAGGTTGTCCAGATCTCCCGCCACCTCTGCATAGGTCTTTCCGGCATTCTACGTACCTCTGGTGTCTCGCGCATCACTCTTTTCGGCAGTCTAGCAAGACCCATTCTGATGCCAACCTGATCCCTCCAGAATCGCCTTCTATCTCTCACTTATCTATAAACGTCCCCTACTAAGGTAGGGGCTCTGCAGATTTCTTCAAAATGAATTCTTTGTATGTTCTTGATGCTTCGACTCCATAGATCATGATGGCTCTTATCATTTTTAAATAATAATTCTGACCTCATACTTCTTTTTATCTGGTCACAATCGCAAGATTAGTTGGCATCAATTTTTCCCACTCTTTCTCTCCACTCGCCCTACCTGAAGTAGTTATTTTAAATTCCTCGTATGAGAAACAGCACATGCCTACTCTTATCATGGTCTTCCCAGGAGTTCCCACTAGCATATCAATATGTTTAATGAGCCATAATGTTTTCCTACATAATTCTTTTTGGGAAATGATTTCCACAACAATAATTGTCTTATTTAGATCCGAGTAAGTATATTAAAAGATCGCTTCCCAAATATTTTGAACAAAAAAAAGAAAACAAATTACAATTGTTTTCTTTAAGATCCTTTAGTAATGAATTCCTTAAGGCTATCAAGTAAAAATGTACTTCCTTAACGTCAATAATAATATTATGTAGGTACATCCGAAAGGGTCGAAGCTTCTGAAAAAGAGAACGAAACGAAGTTATTACTTAATGATGAGAAGAAAGAAAAACAAATCGACTGTTGTACCTATTACAAATTTGTTTATATGATAATTAGTGTTTAATTATATAGGTATGTTGTTTTTCTCAAGTTTATAAAAGTATCAGATTTCTTTTTTTTATAATAAGGTACATTATGATAAGTTCTTACTTTTGGTCTCACGCGAATGCTAATAATATATGAAATCAGAGTTTTTTTTTCTTAAATGAATCTGATGATTTTTCTTAAATGAAGAAGAAAGAAGAAACGAATCTGTCTCATCGTCACAACTCTTGGTGGGTCTTAGCTACCTCCAAGAAACGTCTCCAAGTCTCCCTGTTGCCGGCTACCACCTTCCAGATCCTTTGCCTCAGAGCCCTGCAGTCTGCAACAACATCGTCCAACCATCACAGCTTTGGCATTCAAACGCTTCTCCTTCCAATTGGATCATTAAATAGCACTCTTTTTGGGAGCTCCTGGTCATCCATACGGAATAGCTGATGTCCTAGTAGGTGAACTGTCATCAAGCCTGCCATCATAATGGAGTGATATTCTTCGAAAATCGGTTCATGCTTGAACAATAAATTTTATGGTAGAATGATATACAATAACAATCTTTTCATTTCTATTTGAAATGGACTGCCTCTAAGCGCATTAGATGATATTAGTTAAGTCTAAAATTACGTTGGTATTTTTCAAATCTAACTAGGTATTCGTATAGATAAATTATTTATCTTTAATATTGTTAAATAATGGTTTAATTATAATATGAACTGAACTGAAGAGGTTGTTAGCCGAGCTAGCGGGTACTACGCCTGCTTTCGAACTGATTCATGGGTTCGATCCCAAGTGCCAACCATCTTCTTCTTTCACGACACAAACTTTAGCCAGCTTACTGTGAAAGAGTGTATTATTAGTGTTTACTTCGAGATAGCACAGATTCATTTAAAAAAAAAAGAAAAAAAAATATTTTTCAAATGATACCTATCACAATTCTCTGAATAAACACGAACTGATGCGCTCATGACCAAATTATAATTTGTTGATTGTCAATATTATCTCGCATATAGGACACGTTTGTCAGGAACTTGATTGTTGTTTCAGTTGGTAATATCATTATCATCGCGACGCCGGCGCCGGATGCCCGTGACGATTCATAAAACATTACCGCCACATTCCCCGCACAATCACTCTATCATCACACTGAACAAATAATACACTACGTGAGTGTCTGCTTTGCCACTAGTTCGGGGATCAAAGTGTACATGATTGTTTTAATGTTTGTAAAGCATTGCTAACAAACTCTAGTTTTACAATCTAAAACTTATAAAAAAATTCCTTTTACTTCTTCCTCTTTCCTCTCTTCTAGTTCCGTTGATTCATTTTGTTCAAGTGCTTATTCCAGTGTCGCCTTGGTTGACTTCCCGTTTGACGATGTCTTCCATATTTCACATGCTGCACCTGGTTTTGTTCCTTAAATGTTTATGCGATCACGCAGTGTGCTTCCGGTAATTATTCATCATCTCAGTGTCTTCATTTTAGAGCTTCTCAATCAGGACTTTGCTCTAGCAATTTCTGCTCTTTTTTCCATTCAAAACCTTGATATCGGATCGCATAATATTATATTTCTTTCACTACACTGTAATACGTAACCATCCAGACAGCTAAGCGCCGCAGTGTTATTTATTTGTTTCACGGTTTCCTCATAGAGGTTGCTGATTTCCACACCAAGATATTTAATATCTGTCACATGCTCTATTATTTTGGTCGTTGACAACAAGTTTACATGTCTTGGGGTTCCTTGATAATCTGTCTATCTGTTCCTGTAAAATTTCTTCTGCATATTTTGATAACCCACCAAGGTTATTATGTATACCTACCTATTTGTTTATTTTTTATACCGTTCCCAAAAATAAACGTCCACATATAAACAGGTATGCCAATTATTCATTCCTACAGGTATTCCATTTTTATAGATACCACGAAGTTGGCAATTACTCTGGCGAAAGTTTCGCTGTCCTGCGTCCTGAACCCCTATTCTGTAGCAAGTGTAGGGTAGTCACTTGAAAAAAGTGCCTATTAGGCGATACATTTTGTATGAAAAACGTCTATATATGCGATTCTCGCATTCGATACGTATAGAGGTTTTTCATACAAAATGTATCACGTAATAGTCACTTTTTTCAAGTGACTACCCTACACTTGCTACAGAATAGGGGTACTGTTCTCCTTCAATCGCGGTCCAGTCTCGAATGTCTTCTTTCTGACGTCTTCTATTTTGCCCTCTCATTTCCTTAATTGCCCCACCTGGGAATTTATGACGAGAGAGACCCTCTAACATCGTGTTCCGCTCCTTCGAAGCAGAGCTGAGGGATTCGGACATTGTGTTGGATGATGTCATCATAAGCATTGCGCAAGATCGCAAAATTAAGAATAACCAATTATTGGTAAAAATTCTAGGCGGTCGCGATATTTGGCATCGAAGTATCGACTGAAAAAGAAGAATATTGATAATTTATTTATAATTATTACTAAACAAAAATATTATGTAACCATTGAGTACAAGAAATGTTACTGCTTTAGTCAGTATTTAAGTATAATTTCGTCGGTAGGTATACTTAATCACTATCCGTTCAAAATTACACATATCATAATATTACACAAAGGTATCATATTACTACACATTAATCATTATTAGACTTTTGATTATTTTGAGGCCACAGCGTTCCACTATTTACTCAAAGTTAACGTTAAAACCATGGCTTATAACAACTTCGGGGTTAAACCAAATGTAAAGTTTTGAGAGATCATCAGAGTTGAACTACCTACATAGAAATGTTCTTATTGAACCGTTGTTATTGAATATTTATGATAAGTAAACATTTATCGTAAACATACGTGACATAACGTTTCATTAGTTTTACTAGGGCTATTCATGCCATCCAAGCTTTCTACAAGATTTGTAGTAATAATAATATCTCCTTTGTTTTGTTCCGTCGAAGCAGAGCTGAGAGGTTTCAATAAGGTGTTTATATGAAGACAATTAAACAGGTAGTCTTACATACGTACAGAATGTTTTAAGCTTTCTTCTTCCTTCACATATGTAACAAAATGATTTATCCGGCTGACGGTTATACCGACCATTCGATCCGATCGAGCTATATTTGATTCGACCCATATTTATCACTTTCAATCCATTTGGAACTTCATGTTTAATGTTGTTATTGACTCACTCGACTGTTGTCAGTTCTGAAAAAAGATATTCGGGTTAGTTAGTTACACACAGAAAACGGCTGAAGTGATTTTTATGGTGGTTATAGTTTGTTGGAACCGTGTCCGCACCGGATAACAGAATAACAATAATTAAAACATTGAAAAAATGATAAACAATAAAGTAAAATATAGATTGTTTAGGTATAGTATGAACTGTTTTTTCTTAATAACATTGCGGATTGCCATCTGTGAAAAACCCTTTAACAACACAATTTCGTATTTTCCCAGCAATCATAGATTTACAGATTTTTTAATGAATTTCTTTCAATTTTTAACAAATATTTTTAATAAAAGAATAAAATCGGACAGAATGAATACAGCAATGCATTTAAGTTCTAATAATGCCACTAAATGGCTATTCATGTTAATAAAAATATCGTAATTCAGCTATGTTACCCGCAATATAAATTCTAAGGTGGGATGAATTTCGACAAGTCAGCTAGTTCAAATTCAAATATTTTTATTGAGGAAATAAAAAACATTAAAAAATACATTCACAATAATAAAATTTAATTTTTTTTTAATATATTTTTTTTACCTCCAAAATTGAGCAGAGCT
Source organism: Mystacides longicornis (assembly GCA_963576905.1). Lineage (NCBI taxonomy): Eukaryota > Metazoa > Arthropoda > Insecta > Trichoptera > Leptoceridae > Mystacides > Mystacides longicornis. The sequence continues at coordinate 5,021,815 of OY756421.1, read as the reverse complement.
CGTGCTTTGGGGGATTAAGGGTTGTATTTATTTATTTAATGAGTAAGTTACTTCAAGCAGAGAAAATAAAAACATACAATAAACAAGCATTACAAAGGACACATGCAAACAAAAAATAACAATTGCAATGATAATAACTTAAAATGGTTTTATAAAAATTAACGAATTGAACGTGCATTATTTTATAAGGTGGGTTGGGAACCTACCATATAAAAATTTTATAAAACATTTTTTGTTTACTACTAGTTTATTGCCTTGACTTACTCGTCTCATCAACACGGCGCCTTAAATATATAAAGAAACTTGTCAGGATATTGAGCATGTGCGAAAACGTTTTTATTCTAACTTTTGTTAACCATTACGATTGCTTTTGTTTCTAAATAAATAAAAAAACAATCGTTCTTTTTTCGAATTCATTTTTTCAAAAAAAGAATAACAGTTCTTTTGTTTTCTTAACGAATGTCTCGCGCGTCAAAGAGCCTGTTATCCCAGTTTCATTCTTTCTAAGCAATAACATACTCATCTACCCAGCATTTGTTGATTCAAATTGAATAACTAAGGTACCTTTAAGTTCCTTACCAATAATCTCCATCTTTTTTAATAGATTTGTCCATTCACTGCTTGATAATGACCTCCCTCGTCCCAAGCGAATCGGCGAGGACTTCCTTTCACGTTTGCTTATGGGTTAAAATTATCCATTGAGGCTGGAGACCATCATTCTAATACATGTCATGGCTTCAAGGAGAGTGGATATGAACCTTCTTTTCGTCTTCTTCATTGGTCTCACAGTTCCAATCGAGCCTTGGCCTCCAATAGACAACGCCCCCAACTCTTCTTGTCCTCCTCCTCATCCTTCCTAACTTCGTCCTCTCATGACTTCGCGATAGTTTGAAAAATCCCTACTTTAAAATCTAGGTGTGTAAAACAAAAATGTCTACCGTTACTGTAATGAATTTATTATTTCAATACGAAGTGAACATTTTATTACGAGAATGTATTTAATTCTGTTAAAAATTATTATTATTTATCAATACCCATTATTGAAAAAAATGATTTTTGGCAATACATAATACCCTGTGTTTCGATAAAAATATTATTATTAAATATTTTTATTTATTTATTGTTTTCATAACTTACCCGTATTGTTATTTACTGTTTGTTTGGTTATAATTTAGTGCCGCCTGAGGTGTACGGATAAAACGGCTCGATGGGTACGGTTTGTTCATTTGTTATTCTGGTTGATACTTAAAATAATAACAATACTATATCAATACTGATAAAATATTAACGTGAAATAATAATGCTATCCAATTGTACTAGCAAATAACCGTTTGAATCGGAAATAAATTTATTAAACTTTACACTACAAACGAGAATTTTTTAACAAGTTGATGGTTTTATCCAAAGTTAACAAAAATTGGGTTCAAACTCACAAACCCATTTCCGATAAAACAAACAGGTTATTTAACAACCAATTTTTTAATAAAAACATGAAAAAATCATGCCATGTAAATCGCCTTCTAGCAGCAGTAATCGAACCCGCATCCCTAACAATAACCCCACCCCGAGAAGCAAGCCTGCAAGCCTGCCAATGTTATCTGTAATTTCGTTTTAATGTTTGTCCAGTTGAGTCCTCGCAGTAAAAGAGAAAGGAGCTATGGTAATCGGAATCAGCAACCACAAGTCAAGAGGCTAAAAAGTCTGGCATGGCCCTTAGTTTACTTTGCCACCGTTCGTCAGAATACATACATAATTAGCTATTCAAATGCAAAAATTATTGTTATAGCCAAAAATACCAATAACAATATCGATATATTTTCCAAATAATTCCATAAAACCTAGACCCTCCTATGATAGAACTTTTCTTACTTCATCCACGTTCGTTCCCTGTGTGGAGTATGTTAATGCCACAAAACTTCTCCAAGGCTTTCTATTGCGCCAATTGCACAGAGTCATCCTATCTTAAGCCAGCTGCATGCGGAGAGAACATCCTCTGTTAGTTTAATTTTGGCCTGCTTCGTCTTCGTCTGCCATCCTAACTTGAGATAAAAAAAAAACACCTAATTTTAAACCTGTACGGAATGATACCTTGCTCTTGACGAAGACTCGACACAAGAAATTACTAAGATGTTAAGACAGATTCTTGTGACAGTTAATTTGGTAGATAACAATATAAGGTGAGAAAAATACCCCGGAAAACAAAATAAATAGACATTATAATAGGCTTGGTAATTTTTCGGTTGATCAAACATACGCGTATATTAGACCTTTAGTCATATCAGCGCCTCGAGCGGCGCAGATTTTTACGCGACATAAGAGTGAACTACCCTCTAAATTATTAGAATGGATTATTGTAATATGTAAAAATGACGACAATTAGGTATTATGGGTAGGTACTTTATCCAAACAAAATTTCCAGGATTACTTTTGAATTAGTAATGATGATGACAACCTAACGGTCGTTTTATGGCGTTACTGCTTTCTGTTTTTAATTGTTTTCCATACTGTGGACGTATCAATAGATTAAAAACATCGATTATAAATATTAATAAACCGAGTCTGTTGATAATTACCTATTAGATAAGACAACAAAAGAATATTGATACTGTCACTAATTACCCTTTATAAATGGACTTATTTTTTATATACTTAGCAATGAAACTTTCAGACGTCTTGTTTTTTCTCCATTTTCTTGTCTGCTGTTACCCTTCGCCAATCATCCTCCAGTAGTCTGATCTGGGATATTTCTCCGCTCCCCTTTGCCATCTCGGCTGGGCCTTTCGAATCCGATCTTCATCCCTCTAGTGGGTTTCAGGATAATTAAAACAGTTTTCTCGAATTTCTGCTCTTAATTTAATAGATAGGCTTAATTGTGCGCTTGAAATTCTGTACAAATGATATGAGGTTCGATTCTCGGTCGAATCTGAAATATACTAGATATTTATTTTTACATTCATAACTTTTTAAAAAAATTGTTAGCTTAAATATAAATCAATCATTGTTTGCTTGAACAATAATAATAAATACCTAAAATTAATAAATTTTTATTCATCATTTTTTTTTTTTATGCATAAAAAAACCTGAAGAAGTAAGAAAAGAAAAAATACATTTACCTACAATGCTCTTTTAGTTAAGGTATTTTATTTTCAAAAAGACATATCTACTGGTTATATACATAACGTCATGTATAAGCAGTATAATACAATATGTTAAAAGGTTGGTTCATCACATGTTTTGCGAAAAATAAATAAAGAAATCGACGTATGTATTCAATAAAATTTTGGAAAAGATTTTTCCTGATTTCTTTCATCTTCACACAATAGTTGAAGATGTTTCTTTTCATCACGTTGTATGTATTTAATTTATAAACTTTTTACAACATATGTATAGCAATAAATTCAACATAATTTTTAAGGTATCCATTGATTTTTTTAAATAATATTATTTGTAATCTTGTTTCAGGAACATCAACAACTGATTCCAATGCGCTTCAGGAAGGTCGTTCGACACTGAACAGTCCGAACCCCACGGGACCACAGCACTCCTCAACTACTGTCAAACCAACAACTTTAAACCCCAAAGAGGCCGCCCGATTGGCTTCCTTGGAATTATCCAAACAAATATTCCGAGATATCTCCAAGAAGTTGAGAGACTCCATAGCCGCAAAGAACTTCTCTATATTCACAACAACAGCAACTATTGACGATCAAGATGGTGAGTGTTTCTTCTTTACCTTCTCCTACAATTTTCTTCTTGTTAAATTTTGTTTTAAAAGAAACTACTGACGAAACATTCAGTGATTTGTGCTATACGAGAACATTTTATGTTCAATTATTATTTAAATATAAATAAATAGGTGTATAGGTTTGAAAGACCGCATTTTTTAGGAAAGATAAGGAAAAAAGGGTTAACAATATTGGTACGATCCCCATTTCCAACCATCTTCATCTTTCACAGCATGCATCGTCTTGCTTTCTATGAAATATGTCAACAGTCACTCACTCACTAGTGTCAGTATTTTTTTTTTAATTTTCGGTGAGCTTTTTGTATAAAAAAATATCCATCACGAATTCAAAAAGTCATATTATGATCAAGTTCCTACATATAACTACAATAAGTTTTTATCCTATTCTAAAAACATGTTTTATTTTTTAAACTCTTCATTATAAAACATGTGAAAAATCTATAAAGTAGAGAAAGAAACATTGGATATTTTTTCATAATATTTCATTTTCGCCAAAATTTACTTAGGTATCGTGTATACATTGGCTGGGTATATTGAAGGAGAGCCAAATTTCTGATGATAATACATAAGCTGTTTAATTAGACGTAGACCAACTATGCGTTTCAATCGAGAAGATGAAAAGGTCCCCGAAAATGATGGAGAATAATCCCTGGAATTCAAATAAAATCTGGACATACTTGCAAACATTTCCTATATCAAAATAAGAACTTTTGCAACCTTTGAGAAATGTAAAAGGTCATTTTAACTACACAATCAAAGCAACTAAGGCCCTGTCCTAGGTGGTCGCGTGATCGTACAATTGTGACATTGCGATGAGCGCATGAACGCGGACGCCCTGTTCAAACATATAACATTGTATGAACGTATCCTAACTGGGCAGACGGACATACGTAAATTCGATCGTCCAATGGGTTCTTCTTTTTTTTTCCGGCAATGCACCCATCTCGAGTGATTTATGCCCTAATTGATTCATAAAAAACAAACAATAAAAGAAAAATTAAACAAATTAGTTATAGGAAAGAACCACACACCTCAGTAAAAATGCAAATCCCCCCAAAAATATGGACAGAGAAAGAAATTACCCATCGAAAATCGATTCGAAATAATGTTCAATGTCGCGATATTGCTGAAGTTACAGCCGTCATAGACACACTCGGCAGCAAACAGGACCGAACCTGAGTTTCAACAACATAATATTATATTTTCTCTCTTTTATATACACATTTAATTTTTTTTTCTTATGTCTATGTTATCTTAAAAACAGACACACGCACGCACACACCCTCACCCACTCACACATTGATTTTAAAATCGTTAAGTACAAAAAGGGATTGAACCTTGATTGGGAAAGTGAGACAAATCTTTGAAATTTCTTTTATAAAATCATGGTTTGGTAAGAGCGGACAATTAAAGAAAACGTGGTCTATTGTTTCTTCCTCCCTCCCACATTCGCAAGTAGCGTCACCAACTATACCGATTCTAGCCAAATGGAAAGATAGGACGACGTGTCCCAATCGTAGTCGTGTTATTTGAGAGACATTCAACTTGGGAATTTTGCAATTTTGAAACAACGTTCGATGGGTTACTTGTTTGAAATGATCGCGCATCGATAATTAATACGACACCTACTTGCCCAAAGTTCTTACTAACTAACAATCCTATTTATTTGTTTGCGTTGTTAAGGAAAGTAGACGCGCCATCATGCGATGGCAGTTAGGACATACAATTTTTCATCGAACGATCACAAATTGTTTTTGCGATCATCGATCATGCGACCAGCTAGGACAGGGCCTTAAGCGAAATAAGATACTTAAATGTGTCTCTATAAATACCTATATTTTCCTTGGTCATAACTTATTGCGTGAACTGCTGGACCTAATTCGCTAATTTATTTTTGGTCGTGCTCGCTAAGGTTGTAATGAAAGAAAAAAATAAGAAAGTTGCGCGCAACAATAGAAAGTTTGTGGAAACATAACGTAGGTAACCTTCATAGTTATTTTAAAATTATAAACTTCTTTCTAATTTTGAATAATTTAGATTGGATAGTTGGTGCAATTGAAAGAATGCGGATGCAAAATATAACTTTGAAAGCAGATGCATCGGGAATAATTATTATAAATAATTATTATTATTTGCCATTTTAGGACAGAGAAATGTCTATCGGGAAGTTTTATACTATGATATTTATTTATTTAATTGCAAGTCTGGCTTACTTATGAAGTCGGGAGGTTTTGTAGAAATTTCATTCATTTTCGAAAACAAACAAAAAAACAGTGTCAATAATAACTAATATATATCAGAATAAATTTGATTGTACAAAGGTACGTGAAATAAATATTTTAATTACAGCAAAAGCAACGATGAGAATAGAATAATAATTATTTTTCGTACGGAGGCAGTCGGTGTTTAAAATATTAATAAACTGGTAGCGAAATTGAATTTATACCAGTTTGTTCTCCCATTGGATTTTTCTTTTTAGAGAGATAACATTCATTATCACACAATTTCTTCAATTTCTCTCCCGTTTCCCTTTTCCACTTTTTTTTTCTTTTCTTTAAATAAATTCCGCAAAGAATTCGAGAGGAAACCACGTAAGGGCGTTAAAATTATGTGAAAGTAAAACACTTTGGTGCTTATTGAAGTTAGATTTACGCTTCCGTGTTATGTTAAGGCGAGTCATGTGCCACGAGTTTAATAAAAAATAGAAAGCTTTCTCACTAATAGGTTTGCCAGATTTACTAGCAGAATTATTGTATTTCGTTTCGCGTCGTTGAATTTATTTAAGAGACAACAGCAAAGTTTGACATCTATAATATAAAAGAAAGTCGGGCTAGTGCGAACACTTATAACTCGAGATCTGCTGAATAGATTTTTATAATGCTTAGTTTATTGGATTCTTCTCCGCTCCGGATAACAGAATAGTTATTAAAAAAATCGAAAAATGGAAAGCAAATAATATAAAATTTTATTTTTAAGTTTGTATGGAATGGATTTCCTGCAACGCCACGCCATCTATGAAATATTCTAAAACAACAAAATTATTGTTTACCTGACAACCATTGACATTAAACAATTGGAACGTAAATTTTTAATGGAATTTTTTTCGAGCTTCAGAAATATTTTTTTTTTTTTATCATTCAAACGTATTTTTGTATACATTACAAATTTGAAATCAATATTCATAGTAAAGACTAGAGATGGGCATTATAACGACGGCTGATAAAAATAATAGCTAAATAAAAATAACGTATCTAACGTTATTAATATTTAACGATATATTTTATAAATAATAGTTGAATAAAAATAATAGCCTACCCCTATTATGTATATGTCAGGTAATATTACGAAACTGAGAAAAGGACCTTTTTTTTAGGAAAAAGTTAAGTTTCCAGATACCAAATTTTAGAAACGACCTTTTTTTTTTAGGAAAAAGTTAAGTTTCCAGATACCAATTTTTTTAAAATAGCTGTCAGTTTTTAATATTAACGTTATTTTCAATTAACGAAATGTCTATAACGTTTTTGAATTTAAGCCGTTAGTCCCATCTCTAGTAAAGACTACAGGACAACGCCTGTCGGAGAAGCTAGTTTTATTAGGTATAATTATTTCTAAAAGGTAGTTGCCGCGAAATCGACAGTCAGGTTTATATAGTACGAATGATTCCAGCACCAAAGCCTAGGCAGTTGTATGTACCTACTAACTTTTCTTATTTTTATGGGGTACAGGATTGGGGTGATGTATGGAAAGGAAAGTCTTTCCACGGCCGAGTCATTGAAAGTGTGAAGACATCTCGCGTCAGTCTTGAAGACTCAACTGGATAATGAAGGGTTGGTAAACTATTTAGCGAAACAGAAGGTTATGTCTGTGAACACAATATCAGGTCATCGTCACATATATATAATTATACCTAAAAATAAAAAGAATTTGTCAGAGATTCCTGGGATCTCGAGGTTTAGGATTTTTACAGTCGGTAAGTTTATAGCGTTGCATTCTCTTTCCAAAATATCTACTTACTTTCTGAAACATCATGGTAAATAAAAATTCACAGAATATATATATATATATATATATATATATATATATATATATATATATATATATATATATATGACTGAAAGTGATGACCCAAGATTTGTCACGAACTGCATGTGTAAAGCAAGTGCAGTAGCATAGTCTCTGCCTAACTGATCACAGTGAAATGGAGTAAAACTTACATCTTAATATATATATATATATATATATATATATATATATATATATATAAATTTTCGATGACAACGGCATAGCCTCACAACATATTATTAATGAAACTTAACTCACCTCTTTTTATTCACTTTTTGAGTTTCAATTTTTACTCAAACTAAAATCATGTCTTTTTATTCAATTTCTGCATTTTAATTTATAAATAAATACGCTAAAACAATATATTTTACATACAGAATTTACCTACATAATTACATGCTTAAACATACCGAAATTCTATCAATAATCTGCGTAGGTAACAGTGTTTTGAAACTGAATGGTTATCAGGTAAATAAAAATTGTGTTGTTATGGAATTTTCACAGATGGCGTTGTTGTTAGGAAGTCCGTTCCATACTAACTTTCATATAATAGTTAATATTATTTTTTCTATTCAGCCGATCTCGAGTTGTAAGTGTTCGCACTAACCCTACATTCTTTTATATCTTCAGATGTCTTAAATAATTATAAAAAATCTTTATTCCGTAAAGCATTTCACAGATATTTAATTAAGTACATACATTGTCTCTAATTATAAGAAATTAATTCGATTTTCTCAAAAATCACAATAGGACCCAAATATTATGTATGTATGTAGATACTCTGTTTCTTTACTTAAGAAATCTTTTCACCAAAGGAACTCGCTGTAAGACCTCATGGGAATCACGTCTTTATCTACAGCCGCTGTATCTGAACGGCCCTTTTGTGCTTGTTATGAATTGAAATTCGTTTTTCCTTTAACAGTTCGTTAGTCCCATCACAAAATCAGCTATCCACCACCTATGAATACAGACGATTCGAAATTTTATCAAATTGTAATAATAAATACGAATGTGCAAATAAATACCTATTGGTTACTAGTAGAATATAGAACTAGAAGTTGAATCCTGTGCAAAGGGTATAAAAAAAAAGTTAAAACCTTTAAAAAAGCATTTCATAAAAAAAAACAATGACAATAAAAAAATATTGTATTAATACATATTATACCAACCTCGGTAGCCTAGTGCCTAGTGGACTCTCTTTCTGATCACAATCTTACGATTGGTTTGACTTTGCCCTTAGACCGGCACCGACACCTTCCTTAGAGTGTATAAATAGTCGTGGATTTCAGATCCAGAGATCCCGGGCCCGGGTCAACGTATCCACTTATTCTACACTTCTTGCTATACCTACATATTTTTCATATGTGCGTGCATAGAAGTTTAAATAAATAAAATTATGTTAACCTATCTTGTATATGCCTCCCTATGCCCCTGAGCGGGGTGTAAAAGGGAGTGTTGTTGTTGTTATCTTGTATATAAAAATGGAGAGCTATTTTCCATGGTCATCGCATCACGCCTAAACGGCTGGACCGATTTCGCTAATTCTTTTTTTGTCGTGTTGGATTTTATCAGGAGAAGGCACTTATGAAAAAAAAAACGAAAGTTGCGTAGATAATTAGAAAATCAAAAAAAACTCAAAGTAGGTAGCTAACCTTAGTATTTTTACAACATAAATTTTATTCCAATTGTGTCGAATAGGCGTGTGATAGAAACTGACAACTGTTTGATAGTTGGTGCGATTGACAGAATGCGGATGGACATAATAATTCAGAAATGTTTTTTTATTTGCGTATGTCATAGCATCACGCTCAAAATACAAATGCGACGTCAAATATGAATCTGCACAGAACCGTGCAAAATGCCGGAGAAGGTTATTTAATACAATTTGCTGCATTAACTTTAATATATTTAGAGCTATTAAAATAACTCTATTTTTTAGGATCTTCATACAAAATTGTAATAAACATTAAAAGTGTCATTATTCTCTCTTTTTATGAATTGTGAAAGTTTTATTCTTCTTTTACTGTGCTTATGTCAGTTATAGAGGTCTGCAAAGCAATGGGAAGCTAGACTAGAACCTGTTTAATCACCTACCCATCAAGCCTGACATTCGGAATCAAAAACGTAAAGCAAGACGGGTATAAGCTAGTTGATAATAAAATGTAATAATTTCAGTCTTTTTTTATAAGAAGTTTTGGTAAGTTTTAACACAAAGAATAATAAGTACATTAATATATTGAAGCGTAAGGAGTTTTAAAACGAAGTTCGACGGGTCAGATAGTTACTGTATAAAGTTACTAACTATGCATTAAAAGAAATGAATAATAGAAGAATAATTCATTAATCTTATTGGTAATAGTAGAAGTTGGTGGATAATGGAGGAATGATTCATAAATTGTCTGTGATTCATTTTATTTTAATAATACTGCGGATAGTCAAAGCAACCACTATTATATCAATATAGACCCCGTTTCTAAAGCGAAAAGACCCTTGTGTGAAACGGGTATCTATTTATTCATCTACCTATGTATTTATAAGCTTGGCATTTCGCAATGCACATGTTTCAAAAATTTCATGTGACTATCGCATCAGATATTATAGTGATTGGTAATAACTAGAGAACCTAGATAAAAAGAGGAAGACTCATAGACCACGAGACCTCCGCCATTTTTAAGCTTCTGTCTTCTGTGTATTGCATTTTTTGTACAAAAAGTGCTGTGTTTGAATTATATTTTCTCAATTAAATACGATTAAATGGGAATAATAATACGTCCCGGGTTCGATTTCCGGTCGGGTCAGATTTTTTCAAGGTGCTTTTTCATTTGGAATTTATACCCGGGTTTGGCCTGTCTCAGATTGGATGGAACAGGTTGATTGAAAGAGATTGCCTCAGGCAATAAGTTCCGCCGGCTATACTGACACCTTCGTATAGAGAAGTATAAAATAAAATAATAACATGTTTAACTGTGCGGCCTCAAATTGTTCCAAAAGGATATACCTACTCTTTATGACTACGACTATTAAAAATGGCGGCCATCCCTTTGATAAGCGGAACAGCCCGTATGAGTCTTCCCGAAATTATACCTAGAGGTAGGTAACTACCTTAGTGATAATAATAACATCATATTATTATCATTACCTATGTACCTATAGGTACTTACAAATTATTACAACTTACAACATATGTACTATTATGAAAAAGGTCATAATAATATTTTAATGATAACGAGTTTGTAGCAACCTAATTAGGTACTTCTATCTACAATATACAATGAAATCTAACTCTTTCTATTTTCTCGTCAACACTCGCTTCGAGTCAATGCATTGGCATTCGTCGAGTGAGTCGCGTGTGGATGGGTGAAAGGTGACGACAGTTTCATCTTGTTAGGTGTTTGAGTATCGTTGCATTGAAGAAAATAATATTTTGTATAATTTAAAACTTATAGTGCAATAAAAAATGAATAATAACAATTTACCCCGAAGTGATAATATGAATATTTCGTCATTTGTGAGTGAAATTTTAGTGTATGAAGTAGACGAAAATGAGCTAAAAACATTTTTACAAAATCTGAACATCGAATCGATGAATGATGTTTTGAAACAAAAGACAACTCGTGTTTTGAATGAATTGGAAAGGCAAAATATTGGTTCTCATTCCGCAAACGAAAAATGGCCATTCACGTGTGGTGTTTGCAATAAAAAATTGGCCTCGTCAAAAACATTGAACAGACACCTTCGGTTACACAGTGGATTAAAATATTACGAGTGTAAATTGTGTGATAAAAATTTTACTACGTCTAGCTCATTGGGTATTCATGCACGTATCCACTCTGCAGAATATATGTTTGAGTGTCAAGTTTGCGATAAAAAGTTCAAATATTCCGGTCAATTTAAAATACATCTCCGTTTCCATAACGGGGAGAGACCGTACGAATGTAAAGTGTGCGATAAAAAGTTTCCCGATGCGAGTAAATTAAAAATACATAACCGCACACACACTGGAGAAAGACCTTATGAGTGTAATGTTTGCAATATAAAGTTCACGGAAGCATTTAAATTGAAACGTCATCTTCTCACCCATTGCGAGGATAAACTGTATCAATGTAATGTTTGCAAAAAAGATTTCACTAGAAAGGATACATTAATGACTCATAGTCGTGTTCACTGTGAAGAAAAGCCTTTCGAATGTAGTGTTTGCCGTAAAAAGTTCACCTTCTCAAAAAATTTAAAAATTCATGAAAATATTCATAATGGTGAAGGATCTTTCGAGTGCGAAGTTTGCCATAAAAATTTTACTTATCCTAGCCAGCTTAAAGTACATATTCGTATGCATACTAGAGAGACTCAGTTCAAATGTCATATTTGCAACAAAGAGTTCAAGTACTCTGGTAAATTAAAGTCACACCTTCGTGTGCATTCGAGAAAAAACTAAAAATGTTGGTTTAGCACAAAAAATACCAAATGAGGTGATGACACAAAATGTAATAAATGGTGCAGGAAAAATATTGATTGTATCAACACAGTTTTTAAAACAATAAGAGAATTCGACAAAAAGATAGCATTGTAGGTAAGTGCAGTGGCACAATCAGTCTTGCGTGATAAATCTTCACGGGAGACCTTTGAAAAGCGGAGGAATAGTTGAGCAGCAGCTTCCCAAATAGCAGACCGATGACTGTGAGGCTTCTTCAAAAGAAAATATTGTGAATTAGGTCATTTTGAAGAAGAATTTATTATCTATATTGAAGCGGAACGCTTCTACGATTAATAATAATAAAATTAACAACAATTTGAATGTGACTCTATATTACTTTTTAATATACTAACGTATTAAACTACCTCATTAATAATAATTATTATTATACGAAAGACGCTATACGCCAGCGCACCCAGCGTGGACCCATCACTTCTACCATTATGGAGAGGAAATGGACTTGGCTGGGACTTAAGGATACCGAATGACAGCTGGTCGAGGAGAGCGCTATTCTTCCTCTCGTCAGTGTCCCGAAGAAGAGGAAGACCCTCTCATACCGTGTTCCGCTCCTTCGAAGCAGAGCTGAGGGATCTGGACATGGTGTGGGAAGAGGTCTTTAGAGAGAGCATTAGCGCGTAAATACGTTAATGAGATAAACACCCTGATATGAGCTAGTTAGTTTGGTGAATCAAAATGCTGTATAGGGATTCGAGAATAGTGTAAGTTTGCAGCTGTAGGAATATTTTTAAAGACTATTCGCTTTGAAATGTGTCAGGATACCCTGCTAGGTATACGCGCGTGCAAGGAGATAGATGCACCGTTGGTCATTTTGCGTAAGGAAACAATGTCGTCTGTGACACACGTGTTAGTTGGTTTGTAGGCAGGCTAGGATCACCGATGCTTCGAAGACAAAAGATAGTTCCTTCCCGCGTAAAGACAATGGGTGATAAACGCCGTACCAAGGCGTGAGGTAACCGTCCAGGACAGATGTTTATGAAGGCTTGGGAGAAACCAAAATATATAGTAGGTACAGGGTTCGCGCCAAAAATATTTGCCAAAAAAATAATTGTTTCTAGATTGGCCTGATACAGAAGAGACTTTGCGGATTGGATGTAGGTATGTTGGTAGGTATTAGAATGAGAGTCCCCATATCAAAAGTTCTTATTAACCCTTAATGTACCTAAACACTAGTTAGATCGCTCTGTTAGAAACCACTCTTGATTCAAATGTACATATTTCTATAAGTTTTAATATCTAGCTAAATAAGTTTGATTTAACTGATTAACTAGTATTATTAGAGAGCTTATTTAACAATCATAAACTCGGAGATACATCATTACTATGTTGAAACCGATATAGAAATAGATAAAAATGGTAATAATCATCAAGGGCAGAGAATACAGATAAGAAATTATTCTAAAAGGCGTAGGTACATATTAAAATATTTTCAGTATCAAAAATAAGCATTAATATTAGATATATTTCTTGTGAAGTCACACATAATATTTATTTTTGTTACACTATCGTATCAGTTGTGTCCTACACTACACATCTATACGTGAGCTAGTATATAACAAACGCGCACTGAATACAATGTTATTTCTAGTGGACTGGTCTACATATTATTATTATCTCATTAATATAATCATGGATTCTAAAATGCTTATTTCAATAACCATTCAGATAGATACTTGAACAACATTGATGAAACTCGATTTCAATTGGAGCCAGAGATGCTTATTGCAATTGGAGTAGGTACATCGAATTCCTATTATCTGTGATATAATGTTTGTTTGACAGTACTACCTCTTTTTAAAAACAACGATTGACACTCTTCTGTGTGTGACACTAGAGCTAATACATAAACCTCGGTCAAAAGTTTAGGCAAAACTTTATAATTTTCATTCTAAAGGTCCTTGAAGCCTGTAATTGAAGAGGTTGGGTAAGTCTTTCAGCAAAATCAGTACCTCTTTGATGGTCTGGGTTGGATGTGCAATGGCATGTAAAGTGGATGAAAACAACCAATTCGCAATGACTAAGGTATACTTAGGTATTGAAATATTTTCAACCTTCTAATCTAGTTGCTACTTTTTATTGTCTTACTAAAGCCGTACAAAAACACTGCATTTTCTCGAGAATCTTGGAAAAATCTTTCCTATGCCTATGAGCCACAAAATATCAATCCCTGGGTGTAGAACCGACACTATCGAAAAGCATGAAAAGGGACATATTATTAAACTAGCTTATACCCGTCTTGCTTTACGTTTTTGATTCCGATTGTCAGGCTTGATCGGTAGATAATTAAACAGGTTCTAGTCTAGCTTCCCATTGCTTAACAGACCTCTATAACTGACATAAGCACAGAAAAAGAAGAGAACTTTTACAATTTTTGTTTTACCGACCTCATAATATTATACGATTCCTCATCGGGACGGAATGCCATATTTATTTATTTATTAAGTTTACGGTCTTAATAAGACCTATAACAATTTTAAGATACAAAATCAACTTACAGCTAGACATGATACTTTGCATAATATTTCAAATTTCGATGCAAGAAATTAATTAAATTAATTAATTAATTTATGTAATAATAATAATATTATACGAACCTACCGACATAATTTGCAAGTTTTCATAGAGAGAGAGAGAGAGAGAGCTCTGTGGTTTGAATCTTAGCTACATTCCCTAATGTGTGATAATTAATTAGGCATTCCACCCATAGAGGGTGATTTGTGCTATCTGTCGAACTTCAAAATGGAGGAATCATTTTGCAAATTTTTTCATTAAATCTTTATTTATTGAGAATAATAAGATTTGAATAACATTTATATGTATAACAAATCAATCTACAATTATTTTATTACATTTTCATACCGTAATACCAAGATTCCATTCAACGTTTACATGAGTAATTTTGTTTCCAAAAGATGGCTTACTGTCTTTTTGAGAAATTTGTATGAAGATCCTAAAAAAATAGAGTTTTTTAAATAGCTCTAAATATATTAAAGTTAATGCAGCAAATTGTATTTAAGAACCTTCTCAAGCAAATTGCACCGCTCTGCGCAGATTCATATCTGACGTAGCATTTGTATTTTGAGCGTGATGTTCACATATACGATAGAAAGCAGACAAACATCTCTGAATTATTATGTAGATAAATAAACTTTTGAGACCCCATTTAGAGGCATAGAGAGGGAACAAGATGAGCGATCCACTGCGATGGGTCCTGTCTACCGCGAGGCTTCCATGACCTCCTCCCATATTAATAATCCACGATTAGCACACTAGACTTAAAACGGTTGTCCCGAGGTTTTTTTTTAAGTTTTTTTCAACCTGTCAATTATCTCTTTCTGCCTGGGGTAGTTGAACAAATAATGTCCTGGATGATAACAAATTTGAATACCTAACCTGCCTTCATTATTAACAATACATCGCTTAATTTTTATTCTGTATATTATGATAAAATCCGATTTCTTATTCTTCGCGAACTAACCACGAGCAAGATTTTATTTGGAAATATAAAAATACCTACATTGTAACATTGTTCGTATGTGAGAAAATGAAAGTTTATAGGCTATGTCTACACGCCGTGGCAAAATAGATAAACAAAAGGGTGAAATGTTGGGAGAAAATTGGAAGAAAAAAATAAACAAACAAACATTTTGCGACATTATTCAAGTGTAGGCTTGTGAATCTTCAGGAAAAGTAATTCCTCTTTTATATATATACTTATTTGGGTAGAATAAAAATGAACGATAAAAGAGATTGGATGGAAGGTCGATAGAGAGAATATAATATACCTACAGGACATTATGTACATAAAGTAAGAGCAGTGTCTATACTCTTTAAGTATAGATATTTTGAATTGTCGGTTTTCAAACGGCTTCATGTTATTAAACTTAGGTTTGCATCATTTTTATCATAAACTACCTTTCCCGACAGACATTGTCCTGTGTTCCTAAATGAATTCGAATTTGTAAGGTGATGAATTAATTATCATTTTGAACAATGTAATTCCGAACGATGCGTCTGTTTTAAACCATGTATATTCCATACGTATTCTGTCAATCGCACCAATTGACAATTTCTGTCAAAATTTCAAAATTGGAATAAAAATTATAAGTAGTAATAAGGTTGTCTACGTAGAGTTTTCTTTAATTTTCTAATTTTCCATGCGTTTTCTTAATTTTTTCTTCTAAAAAGACATTCTCCTGATAAAAGCCTACACGACAAAAATGAAATAGCGAAATAGGTCCAGCCATTTAGGCGTGATGCGATGACATCGGGAAATAGCTATCCATTTTTATATTATACTAGAGGTCCGCCCCAGCTTCGCACGGGTAGATAGGTAGGTACTTAAAAATAATTTAGTTTTCATACAGATCCCTAACTTTTTCAAAATATTTTATAGCATATTATACGGTATTTCGTTCACTACAAAATAAATTTAATTAAATTTATAGCGTCAACAACACGTGGTAATTATGCTGTTAAAATGTAGCTTATATGACACGTTCGTAGATTTACCATAGCAGCGCCATCTATTGATTACTTACTCAACCCAGTCGAAAGGTATCGACATCTGTTAGAATCATTTGGAGTTAACAGATAATTGTGACATTCAAATAATAACAGACAAATAATTAGCAATAAATTAAAATTGCGACTATAATTTGAGATTTAAACTATCCTATCTCTCAAGTTGGATCGAACTGCACATGGTGTGCGAATTTTATTATAATCGGTTAAGTGGTTTAGGAGTCCATTGAGGACAAACATTGTGACACGAGATTTATATATATTAAGATAAGACTAGCTTTCCCGACAGACGTTGCCCTGTAGTCCTTACCAGATATGTATATTGATTTCGAATTTGTAATTGATACAAAAATACGTTTATATTTTTTTAACAAACTTACAGTCATTAAATAAAATACTACACATTTCATTGAATATAAATAATAGACCATTTCATAACATGTTTGAATGTTAAAAAACTATTTCTGAAAGCTCGAAAGAAATTTTATTGAAAATCTGCACACCAATATTTTGAAACTCAATGGTTGTCAAGTAGGTCAATAAAAATTGTGTTGTTGTGGAATTTTTCACAGATGGCGTTGTTGTCAGTAAATCCTTTCCATACAAACTTTAATATTATTTGCTATACATTTTTCGAACTTTTAATAATGACTTATAAATTCTATTATCCGGAGACCAATAAACCAATCATCATCATCATTGGCGCTACAGCCCATCGTGAGCCTAAGCCTCCTCCAGAATTCCGTGCCATTCTCCCCTGTCCATCGCCCGCCTCCTTCAGTTGGTCACCCCCGTTGCCCTGAGATCCCCCTCCATAAACCAAGCATCATAAAAATCTGTTCAATCGGCGGGTCGGCCTCGAGTTATAAGTGTTCGCACTAACCCGACTTCCTTTTGAAAAAATGTTAATTATCTAATAATAATTATTGTTACTTCTTACTAATATTTATTTATTTATTCACTGCTATGGGCCATTAACAATATAAAATATGTACAAAAGAAAAGTGATAAAAAACAACAAAAACCTCACAAAAACAATAATCAAAGAAACATAATTTCATACAACAGAAAATAAAAGGTTAGGTTACACAGTAACGCTAGATAATTACACTTATTCAAAGCAGAAAGGAAATATACCTATTGACCACGATTGAAAACAGATGTTAATTGCAAAAAAAAGAAAGAGATCCTATGCAAAAAAATATATACCTATGTATAATACAAAAAAAATAGACCCATCATGCTAATTTTACTTTGAGTAGTTCCCTGAACCGCTGATAGCTAACATTGAATATATCGACGTCTTCCAAGTGCGCATTCCCCTGGCGGTGCAGCCTGTGTTGAACTGCATTACCCAAATACACGGAAGGAGTATTGTCACATATATGAAATGAAGAATATTTACAAAATTACTTTTCTATGGGCAGAACCTTGAATCAAAGCATTTATTTATCGTTTCCTATCTACATATTATTTACCTATTTATTTGAAAATGTTTAAATTGCCTATACGAATGATGATGAAAGCAAAGCCGTAGCCAGAGAATAATTTCGGAGGGGGTTTTATGTACAAAAAGAATATTTCATATCGGGGGGGATATTTCATCATGGTCCCATGATCCCCCTCCCTATTCTGATTACCGCCTTGAAAGGAGAACACTGTTGTTCTTCCCAACAGGCTCCATAAACGAGAAAGACCTACTCACACTGTACACTCACGCCGTTCTTTAGAATCAAAGCTGAAGGATTCGTTGGGCGTGGTTTAGTTTAAATCAATATGATACAGCGCAAGAACGAGCACCGCACCGTGGAGAGATCTTGTTGGGGTCCAAAGGGAGTATTGATTGATTGACTTAAATATAAATTATTGCTATCACAGCAGCGTATTAAAGCACCATAGTTGGGAGGTAATAGATGCTGATATCTCACATAGGTAATTAATCTTCAGAATGTTATTAATCTTGGCCATGGCAAATGACACTTCATTTTCAATTTATCAATCATTTTATTGGTAAATTTTGACACCATCACAAAATTCAAATCATACTCGTATAATGAATCAATAATTATTAATATTTTCATCCGCATTAAAACAAACTATGAACGAATACTCGAAATTTTGAAGCCATTCAAAAGATTGTGATATTGAATTACTATTATAGAAAGAATCTTCTCCATACAAAAAACAAACACGAATAAAGAATTGTAACCTAGCGAAATTGGTCCAGCCATTCACACGTGATGCGAATACTACGCAAATTTTTTTTATATAAAGAGATAGTGTGTCATCCTGTTCTCATCTTTGAGATTTTTTTTTATCTCTTCTTTAAAGTAGAACCTATAAAAGATATTCCTTCCTATGTTGCAGAGTTTTGTTTATTATTTAGTCGTAAACTTGACTAAATAAAACTAACAGCCGGTATTTAAGCCTAATGGATTTTTCATTCTTCAGTAGAGGAAGTTGATTATCATAATCGCTTCATGAGATCGAAAATCAATAAAATATTGTCCCGTTTTAAAAGGCTTTATTTAAGCAGGTAGGTACTTCATAAATTTGTATTTAAGATAAAATCATTATTGAAATGATATTGGTTAGTTTCATGATTTTAGGTATCCAAATAAAAAATAGTCAAATGGTTTTTCCTTACAGCACACAATTTTTTTCTCCCATAAAAACATTCATGAGACCAAAGGGTTAACCGTGCTTTGTAATCTGGGTAAGTCTGGATGAGTCCATTCTCCTATGTGTCTACCAGAATTTTCTTCTTTGCCTCCCCCATCTTATGATATCCCAAAAATATATTCTTAATATCAAATGAGAAACTGACATCTTTTTTTGTTTTGTTTACAGAACTCCATCCGTTTCGTCATCAGCCCAAACATCATCACGAATACCATTGGGGTCCATACTTCGATGAGCCAGCAAGCGGAAATGGACCGATCCAAGTCAAAGCGCATCTCACCTCTGAAGCACTACTTAACTGCAGAGTCGGCATGCTACGAGATAAAACGGTAAGTACAAAAAAACCTACTTTTGAACTTTGATACCTACTACAAATTTTTTATGATAGTTGATAATTTTTCAACCTCACAAACGCACTTTATTTCTAGTTGACTTTGTTCACAAACCCTCTCTTCCTTACATACTTACTTACTGGAGAGAAAATTGTATTTAGGCAGATACATATTGATTTAAAGTTCGATATCGAAACGACGAATTTTAAAAAAGTTCAAGGTATAGCCTGAATACATTTATTAGTTAAATACACATTGCACACGAATTTCATATAAATTTTCTCACACCGAGTGAACACATTGCAAACTTTAAATGCAAAAATGTAGACACCTCTGTTAGAAATACATTTAATTTTCATATAAACTTTCTTATGAAAGGTAATGTCAACAGGGGAATCTTTATGCATATTATTATGTTCAACTTCCAAGTGAAGACTTTAAGTGAATGGACTACTACAGTAGGTACATCATATTATTAACATAATGTTAATATTCTGTTGTTAATACATACATTAACATATCGAGCGTTCGTTCTCCATTATTTGAACAATAACAATATTTTGCTTATTAAACATTGACATACACGTGTACTTACTGCGTTGCTAGAAGCGCATGTGGTGGGGTGACCATGACACAAGATTTTGCATACATACTAAGTAAAAGTAGTATGGTCGCTGACAAAAATGGACGTGTTATCCTTCAGAAACTGGAACGCATACTTCTTAGAAATTTTTCCGTACCGACAGGCCTGGAATAAACCCCTAAATCTACACAGTGGTATATACGTATAAGATCACATCTTATACGGGAATCACATTAGTATTGGTGAGATTAGATTCTAATCTCACCAATACGAAAGTGATTCTCGTTCAGATTTAAAACAGACTATAATAGTGACTCTGCTAGGCAAGTTATCTTTTTTCACTAAAATAATAAGGCGGAGCTATGTTTATTCGAACTTTCCATCTTGTTGTTTTCAATTAGAATGACAAACGGGAAAATTTTACTATGAGAATCCAAACCGTCCACGAGGAACCTGATGACTTTAGAATCTAAGGCCCTGTCCTAGCTAGTCGCATGATCGTACGATTGCAATGATCACATGAACGTGGACGCCCTGTTCAAACATAATATAACATCGTATGAATGAACGTGTCCTAACTGGGCATACGGACAGACGTAAATTCGATCGTCCGATCGGTGCCTTGTTTGAAATGATCGCGCGTCGCTTGTATTGCTCTATTCTATTGTATCGATAATTAATACGACACCTACTTGCCAAAAGTTCTTACTTACTAACATTCATATTTATTTGTTTGCGTTGTCAAGAAAAGTGGATCCGCAATCATGTGATGGCAGTTAGGACATACAAGTTTACATCGTGCGATCACAAATTTGTTGATGCTTTCATGCGATCATCGCAATCGGGATACCAGCTAGAATAGGGCCTAAGAAGAAAAAGATTATACCTATAACTAACATTTTATTGTACCTGTACGTTGTATTGTACCTACAGAACTTTTACCAAGTTCTTTAATACTAATATTGCGTGTTTGGTGAAAGTTTTCATATAAAAACAAACTGTCCAAATTTTTTTATAAATATGAATGATACAATATCACACGGATGGATGGGTTCCGTTCGCCTTCACTGCGCAAAGCGTAGATCATACTATTGAAGCCCACCCTTCATGGTTTCTTCTTTTGATAATGTATTCAGCAAGAGGCCTTCGTTTCAAACAGAAAAGTCGAAACACTACGTATCATTGGTAATATTTACAGTGTAGCGCCAGCATCGAAAATCCTTAAAGTATTTTTTATATTTAGTCTTTGGGTTTTTGCTTTTCTTGGGAAGGTTGCTTTCTTTAAAATAACACACATAGGTTTAAGAACAAAACACATTATTCCCTTATATTTTATACTTAATGCATTTTTATAAGTTAATCTATGAAAACAATAATACTTTAGCTGCAATCAGTGTTGAGATTTTCTTAAGAATTCAACGCATGAATTTCATTTTAATAATAAGGTGCGTTGGGGTAAGATCGAATATGGAGTAAGACCTATGTTTTTTTTTTAATATCAACTTTAATAGAAAGAAAATCTTTTTGCATACGTTATTTTGACAAAGTTAACAAACGTGCATGCAAGTATAACATTACATACGGATAAATAAACACAAAATTTTATTATACACTTTTTCAAAATGTCTTTATTCGCACAAATGGGCGTTGTCTCATATCATTTAAGTACAGTTAATGAAGATGGGATCTGGATCATAAGGGTCTTAAGTCTACGGACTTCACGTCTATGTCATTCCGAATGTAGCACTTTTATATTATTGGGGTTAAAGCTTGAACATATTCTACTATTTAAGACCAATAAGACTCTTAAATGTTCTTGGTAGAACTAAGCATCCTTCAACCAAAGATGTATCTAAACCTTCCTTTCGGAAATTCGAAAGACACATTGTCTGTTGCTTTTTTCCTGAATAGTTTGAGAGACATTAACAAAAATGGATAAAGTCATATCCTGGCGCCAAATAAATGACAGCAGTCGCAGTCTTTAAATTTGGTTGCTCTCTTGTTCTCAATAATTTCCAACTTTTATCTCTATAATTCATTAATTATTAAATATCTACTTTTTGCATACATGATATTTACTTTATGCTATATATCTACTTTTTGCATATATGATATTTTTCGACGTGTTGAACATGTCGAGAATTCTCATGATTAGGAGTTTCGGAGACTTAAATGTCATGACCTTAACTACTAAACACTAATGGCGAAGGTTGATAACGTAAAGTGATCACACTAAGCCAGCCTTAACAGTAGAAGTCGGTCGTGAGCCCGTAGTGGTTCGTTCCATTTAAAAATCGAACATCAGTTATGAATTGTTAGAGTCATTAGTTGTGACATATTATTCTCAATAGTTTGGAATAATTTCAAGGTCTATTTTTTTATCCAGGTGACATGGTTGAGGAAACTGGAAGACAAAGTAGACCTGTTGACAGTTGCGGACACCACATACACGGGAGACTCAAGGATAGCCGTCAAGTTCCAGTATCCAAACAATTGGAGATTGAGTATAAGTCCAGTGCAGAAGGAGGATGCTGGTATCTACATGTGCCAAGTCTCCACACATCCACCAAGAGTTCTTCTCACAAACGTCACAGTTTTAGGTGAGTTCAATAAAAACGTAAAAATAGTCTAGTAAATCACTCATTTTATTTTTTATTTTAATTTGCCAACGTCACGTTTTTAACATTACTCAGGATAAGAGGTACAAACAAGGAAGATTAAAAAACTGAGAGAGATTGAAAAGAATGGACACAAATGTGGAGGAAATTGTGAGGCGGGTGAAGTTGAGTAACGGTCCCGCTTCGTCTTTCTTCGCAACACCGGCGGAGCCGGAGGAGGTTGAGAGGGTCATTATGAAATTAAAGGGGTCTACCTCACCAGGTTTTGATGGTATCTCAACGGAAATATTCCAAATGGCTAAAAAAAGCGTATCGCTTCCTGTTTCATATATATTTAATCTGAGTTTGGAGCAAGGAATTTTCCCAGATAAAGCTAAGATTGCAACCTTGATGCCAATATATAAAAAGGGAGATTCAATTGATATATTATCTAACTACAGACCAATATCCTTATTGACTACTATATTAAAAATATTGGAAAAACTAATGAAATCATGATTACTGGCCTTTCTTGAAGAATTTAAAATTCTCTCAACGAATCAGTATGGCTTTCGATATAAGAGACACTGAGGAGGCGATTTTAAGGTTAACGGAATTTGTTTCATCGAACTTGGATGAGGGTCGTAAGTGTGTTGGAGTTTTTATGTACTTGGCTAAAGCCTTTGATACGGTTCCTCACAGGGTTTTACTTCATAAAATGTATCAAATAGGCGTGAGAGGATCGATGAATTCGTGGTTTGAAAGCTATCTTGTGGGCAGGAGACAGATTGTTGGTTACGGGGGCATATATAGTGAACCAATTACAACAAACTACAGGGTTCCACAGGGAAGTGTGCTCGGACCAATACTGTTTCTGATATATATGAACGATCTCTGCGACATGATACTACCGAGTGGGCAGATTAAGTTTTGCTGATGACACTGTTGTGTTATTTCGAGACAAGGATTGGAACGAAGTTTTTCAGGTGTGTCAGTTGGGTCTTGATCGGGTGGTTCACTGGTTGAATATGAACCTACTAACATTAAATACCGAAAAGACGAATTATATGTGTTTCTCAATTTATAAGAATGGTGGACCAAAACCCGGGACAGCTAATTTGGTTTGCCACGAATGTTTCAACATTGAATTGCCTAAAAACACATCTCGTATATTATGTAAATGTGAACCATTGGAAAGATGCAATACAACCAAGTACCTGGGCGTGCATGTGGATGAGAATTTATCATGGCGTGAACATATGGTGCATCTCACTAGCAGAGTTAGAAAGCTTACATATATTTTCGAACAGCTGAGAGACGTTACCACTGCGGAACATCTCAAAGTTGTTTATTACACTCTTTGTCACTTTGGCGGCGTAGCCAAGTCAATTTTGGACCCTGTGTACAGGGCCCAAAAAATCGTCATAAGGACCATGTACAATCTGAAATATACGTATCCGACCATCAAACTGTTTAAGAATAACCGTTACCTGAGTGTAAGACAGATGTATGTTTTAAGGGTTGTGATAAGAGTTATGAAGGAGGGGACTGCTATAAGAGATGTCGGGGTAATGGGATGACTAGAGGAGGTAGGATGAATGTACCACGCTGCAACATTAGCTTCCAACAACGGTTTTTGACCTACCTCGGCCCTAAATTATGCAATATTAT
Organism: Mystacides longicornis; assembly: GCA_963576905.1. Lineage (NCBI taxonomy): Eukaryota > Metazoa > Arthropoda > Insecta > Trichoptera > Leptoceridae > Mystacides > Mystacides longicornis. Next base: position 4,997,130 of record OY756421.1, on the reverse strand, counting down.
TATGCCGCAGATAAATAATGGCGAGGGAGCACATAAAGGTAAGATTATTGAATTGCTGGTTGACAGAGGTGTGGTTGAGATTGAGAAGTATGTGAGTGAACGGTTGGTGTGATTGTGTAGAGTCTGTGCGCAAGTTTGCATGCAAGATGTTGTATCCTGTACCTGATCAAATTTGTAATATTCTGGATCTTTTTCTTCTGATGACCTTCTTGTGATTTATGTTGTTGCTTATTTACATATTTATTTAGTTGTTTATTTTATGATTGCTTACATCTTATTACCATGACTTGAGCTTATGAAGCGGCGAACATAGTAATTGAGGACTTCATCAAATTCCAATTTATTTTTATTTTAATTAATATTTGTGTCTCGTTTGCATAGTAAATGTTCTTTTTTATTCTTTTTTTCGTTGTTGATGGGTGAATGCTGCTGCTGTATAATGTTATTTTTATTACCGAAACTGTCGTTTAGCTGTGTGACTTTCTTGTTTGTTTGCTTTGGTGTGTGTATAGCGTCTGTTGGCAAATTCTTTTTCTGTATATTGACTTCTGGCTTCTTATTGATTTATATACCTATAATTAATATTTGTATATCTGACTTTTGATTATATCTTATGTTTTTGTTACCACTTGATTGAATGTTTTTCATTCTTTATTCAATATTTTATGTTTTAATGTTTTTCATTAGTTTATTTAATTGCCAACCTCGATACAGGCTATGCCTAGTGAGGTGGCAAAACAAAACCACTTTTGTATATTCTTTGTATGCTTTTATTATGTTTCATTGTAAATGTTATAAAAATGAATAAACTTATTATTATTATTCTCCTCTTCAAATGATAATTCTATGAATCGCTAAATTGAGCGTTAAACCGCTATATTTGTTTGAAACAGATTATAATAATACCAAGTATACTTTAACGGGACGAGTAGTTATTATTTTCACTCTTGAATGGTAAAATCAATTCTATACGTATTTAATTTCAAAATGTTACTAATTTAAAATGAAGCGAGTCAATATTATGTTTATTCAAACATGACCCGGTTTTCGAATAATACCGTCTCCATTACGCGGTGATCTCATAATATGAAATAAATAACATTACATTAGTGTGCGTAGTGTTTTTTTTTTTTATTTTTTTAATCTATTTTTATGCATAATTTATAAAAAAATATTAGCATTCGCCACCCCTTCTCTATATAAATAATTATAAGTGTGCGAAATTTCATACTTCTCCGTTCGCGCAATTTTCGTAAAAATAATCACAAAGTTTTTCCTTCACGTATTAATATATTATGGCGGGCTTAAGACTTCCATTTTATTTGGAACATACTACCATCAAGCACTAAAACTTCAGAAAACACAAAAATGCTCATTCATTAACAAGTATATATAATATAAGCCCTTTGCCCGTAGATACGGGCTTCAGGTGCACAAAAAGCAAAGATTTATCATCGTCTTCTTCTATGCCACATACTATGGCTATATAGTCCTCTCCTTGACAGGCATACCCTGTCGCACTCCGGGCGGGGATACTCCGATCCAACCGCCGGGCCACGCTTCCTCACCATGTCAGTCCCCTGACACTCAGCATTAACAAGTATTTTCTAAGAATCACAAAAGATAAAATAAAGAAACATAGTTTTAAATAAACATCGATTCTTTTAAAACAAAACAAGCTTAAAAAGGTTATAAAAAATTGTTTATCAAAAATTTCCTTATTTTCTAAAATAATCGATGCATATAAAAATAATCATTAAACTGTTGAATTACGAAACTTGTTATGCCCATACGAATCAAACCCGAGGTGTAACATTATAGATTTTACATAAACACTAGAGCTCGCCGTTTTCCACATCCAAGGTCTACTACCTCTTCAAAAGGGTTTTTTGTAAATGGCTAATTTTTAAAGCCTCTATCACTAGAGCTGAAAATCGCTAAACGTTGTAAGTAGGGGAGAGTCATCAAATCTCAAAAGGGTTCATGTTCAAATTTAATAGCACCCCATATTCTCACAACAACCACTAGTGTGGGCCGATTTCCTTTTTTCCCTCTATTGCTAACGTAATAGTTATATTTTAGTGCTAAATGCTGTTTTAAATACGTATGCAAAATATTTTTCAATTCGAAAGATATCTTCTGTCTCCGAATTGAGCTCAAAGTTTCAAGAAATTGTTAAATTTGTCCTATTTTGAAGCAGGTATAAAGAAAGAAAAAATATGTTTAACATAATATTTTTTAAGATTGTATGTCATAAAAATGATGGAATAATTAGTTCTGTATGATATAAAGCATAAAATACAATTTAAGATAGCAACAAAGTAAATAAAGCGCCGCAATAAACAAGAGAAAATCGCATGAAATGAGAAAAGGGTTTATAATACCAGTTTTGTATTTTGATGGCCGTAAAGCCAAAGTTTTAGGCTAGTGATTAGAAAAAGTGGACAAAAATACAGATGAACAATAATTAAAAGAGTGTTAAAGGAAACTGATTCTAAATTGATGGAAAATTTGGAACACCGAAACCGATAGAGAGATCGATTACAGATTTCTTTTCAAAAAGCAAATTCATTGGATATTTTACTTGTCGTCTGATGTAATGAAAAAAAGTGTAGGTAAATACCGGAAAACATGGTTGAATAATTAGTTTGCAGGAGAAAATACTAATAAAACCATTAGAATGAATATTTTGCTTATTGCAAACCACAAATAATCCCAATTGAATGAGTCGCCGATAATCTAGAAAAAAACGGCAAGTTGTAACAATTATTTAGGTTTTTGTATAATAATGTGTTGATAGTGCTTTCTCAAGTCATCATACGCATTCTGACCAAATTGGAAAACAACTGGAAAAAAACAATTGATATGTTTCAGGTGATTACAAGAGAAACTACTATTTTATAATTTCAAGATCTACGAAAAGATTAATTATATTTATTCCAAATTGGTATAGTCATACCAACAGGAACATTTTCTAATGATTTAGGCAACTGAGCTCCAGGAAAAATAATCCATGTAATAATCGCTAAACTAAGCTCATAGGATTTTGCGACTGCGTTTCTTTCAGAAAGTTTGATGACTTTAACTTATCTTTATTGTTAATGTTTGTGCACCAACTTACCTCGCAACTGATCCAGTTACCTATGGAAGTTTAATTTCTTATCCATATATTTATCAGATTATCAAATCTGTTATATAAACTGTAATTACTAAAAGAAAAAGCTATCTCGCTCAAAATACACTATGAAGTAAGAGAATGAACCGCTCGCTGGATAGTGAAAGCTCGAATCACCCAAAAAAAACGCATTTTTGATCCTTGAAGTACCGAAAGTAAATTTTGAAGCATCCTTTTACAAGAACTAAGTTATAGACAGACAGCAAAATGTAACAGAAACACCAATCGACAAGTATCCGACGAAGATCTTACGGCATTCATTACATACAATGGCGAAGATGAACAAATACAGTTTCCTGAATTTTTCTTGTCATATCCAAGGAGTTTGACGATCTGTAAAATTGTTAAAGAAGCCTCACCAACTTAACGGAGAAATTTATCAATAAAATATTATGTAAAAGCTTAGAAAGCAACGAGTAAAAAAGATATCAAACCCAATTTATCAAAAACAATCACCGCAAAATAACATAATTTCATATACTTGCTTTACATAAAAAATTTGAAAGTTTTATTTATTATTTTTATGTTATTAAATAAATAGAAGTGTGTTCTTGAATTATCTGTGGTATAATAAAAAAAAGTGAATAAAAAAACAAGACCGGAATCATTTTATATGATTATTATAAAAATATCAGTTAGTATGGGATATTTTCGTCCCATACAAAACTTCAAGGTCGATTCGGAGACAGAAGATCTTATTTTTTTGTCATGAAATTTTATAGATAGTTATAATACATCATAAGGCAACAAATTATCACTATTACATTAAGATTAGAAGCACTTTTTAAACTTCCATACTAGAACGGCCCAGCCTAACAACCACATCAAATTTTATGGAAATTCGCATGGATATGTGATCGGAATTAATTTGTTTCGTATTAATTTGTTTCGTTTTCAGGAATTTATTTAGGATTCTTCGAAATATGTAAGGTGCTGTGTGCGTGAAAATCACGATTTTGCATTTCGCATGCTTGCGTGCATGGACTATTAGAACGAATGATTTTTCGGCGAACCACCAAGATGAAGAATCTTCCGTCTTTAGCACAAAACGAGAGTTTCTAAAATCAAGAAGACTTGCATTGACAGAGCTTAAAATATTTATTTTAAGCTTTGTCATTTTAGAGTATAAAGGCGAATAAGCTGTAATTTTTAAGTGAACCGGTCTTAAATAGCCATGAGAATCTTCACTTTTATTTGAAAGGAACGAAATATTCTTTAAGACAAACAATTCGAGACACCAAAATTTTGTATTTTAAAAATTAGTGGGAAATTATCCACCAACTTAGAGCTTCATCTGCCACTTTACCATAAAAAGTGGAAATCATGAAGCCAAATAATGTCAAACTTGGATTCAAACAATTATAGCCTTCCATCGGAAGAGGTTGAACGCTACCTTTGGCACAAAATGACTGTAAGTAGAGGCAATCAGTCCATTGAAATCAGCCTTCGGGATGTTTGATACAACTTTTCGTAGCTCTATTCCAAACACACTAAAGATTAAAGTTTTTGAGAAGTTTGTCTTGCCAATCTTCACACAAATAGCACGAAGACTATGACCTTGACCAAACTTTCTTGCCAATAAAACTGCAGAGAATGATGTTGGGCATTCATCTGCAAGACAGGAAGAGACCTGACTGGATTCGCAGCCAGACTAAATTATGGACTGATGTGGTTGAGATGATTTCTTTGCAGGAGTGGAGATGGGCAGGGCGCATTTCAAGAATGGATTACAACAGATGGACAAGAAAAGTGCTGAAATGGAGACCTAAGGGCAGTAGAAGAACATCAGTGCGGGCACCTACCAGATAGATGGACAACAGTGGATGAATCGCACAGAAACTAGAAGAGTGGATATGAACGGGGTGATCATGTCCTGTAGTGTGCAAACTTGGCTGATAATGATGACAATGTTTTAGAATTTTTATTACATAGGTATATATATAACGGTTCACTTAACTTAATTTTTATGACTGTTAGTTGGCGGTTTTCGTAGCTTTGTGGTACAGTCATGGGCTTCTGATCAAGATATCACGTGTTTGATTCCCGTTCAGGTCGGGATTTCTCTGAGTGATTTTCACGTGAAATTTCTACCCGGGGTTGGCCTGTTTTAGATTGGACGGGTTCGGTTGGCGAGAAAAAATTGGGGAGGCAGATACTTCCACAGGCTATACTGACCCATTCATTTAAATTTATTTATTTGTTACTAAAGTTTGAGGGACTCATAAATAACGCATCAGTTGGGTGAATCCTTTCGTTACACCTTGTCTCTAGTTCGGGATGGGGCAGGCGAGAAAAGATTTTGTCGTTACTGTAACGAGTAAATTTTAACGTTTAATTAATAAAGTGAGCCTTTGCCTGAATTACAAGTGGTGTAAAAGCAAAGTTTATTAATGGCCGGAGCGGGTAGCTTTAGTGCCACCCTAACTCACTAATTTGTTTAGCCACTCACATACACCCCCATTATTATTACATATCATTAGTCTGCCCTTATTCAGGACATACCACTTGAGTACATAATTATATATTTAAATTAGATTACTTATAATTTTATATATTTTATAATTAGTTCTTTGAGTATATGTCCATATTCATACTCTGGCAAAATTATTCGGTATTTTGGATTCCACAATCATTTGAACTGTAATTAGCGACAAAACTTGTATTGAAAATGTTTATTGTTTAATTGTCATATAAATCAATTGTATCGTCCCTAAAGGGTCTCAATTCAACTTTACCGCGATGGGAACTACGGAAATTTGTCATTTTTTTCCGTAGCAACGTTTTATGTAGGAAACTCTGGTCATGTATCACATTTCTTCGATACAATAATATTTCCCCTGGACACTTTACTTTCAGTCACAAAAAGTCTCAGCTTTCGAAATGAAGTGCCTCAGGAGAATTTCGGGTGTAAGATGGTACCACCGCATTACGAACGACGCTATAAGCCGGCGCACCCAGCCGGACTTGGCTTGGGCATGTGTTAAGGATGCCGAATGACAATTGGCCGAGGAGAGCGCTGTTCTTCCTCCTATCAGGATCCCGAAGACGAGGAAGACCCTCTCATACTGTGTTTCGCTCCTTCGAAGCAGAGCTGAGGAATCTGGACATGGTGTGGGAGGAGGTCGTAAGCATTTCGCAAGATCGAGCGCAATGGAGAGCTCTTGTTGCCTCCCTATGCCCCTAAGTGGGGCCTTAAGGGAGTTTGGATTAGATTCTAAAAAGAAGACAAAAAACCTTATCATCTAATTATAAAAAACAAATAAATTTACTCTTGATACATAGATGTCAGCACGTCCCGTTCAATTTGAGACAGGCCAACTTCGGATAGAAAAAAGATCAAGTGAAAAAGTCTGAAAAACTCGGACCAGACCTGGAATCGAACTCGGGTTCTCTTGATATTATTATTGGTTTATAGGTTCTTGATATTATTATTATTGTTCTATAGGTAGGTCAATCAATCAATCAATTCTCCCTTTTACACCCCACTCAGGGGCATAGGGAGGCAACAAGAGCTCTCCATTGCGCTCGATCTTGCGCAATGTGTAGGTATTTGTTGTTATTTTTTTTTTTTACAAAACGAATATGTGCTCACTCAAAGTGAACACAAATACACTCTTTGACTCTTTCACAGTAAGCTACTCATAGCTTGTGTCGTGGAAGAGGAAGATGGTCGGCACCTGGGATCGAACCCAGGACCTCCACATGAAACGGTAACCGCTAAACCGCTAACCACTTCATTAATTTTATGTTAATTTTAAGTTATGCATGCATGAACTTTAATTTAGAAAATAACTTGTTAATATTCCAGGAAAGAAACAAAATTAATCTATTCGTCTTTCTTTTTATAATATGCTTTCTGTCTCTTCAACATACGTCGAATGTTCAAAAGGGTTGATGTTTCTCCCCCGATTAATCTGAACACAACGGTCTGAATAGTTTCACAAATTATTGTATAACTTTGACAAATTAATGTTCGTCGCAAACCTACACAATACAAGAAAGGTACGTTTTATTGGCCTACTAGTGGTATGGTTCGTGGAAACGCCGTTTTGAAAAACTTTTTAAATAAAAACCCACCTATTTTAGAAGCGTTTCACTATACAAGGAAAAAAAATCTTGGTTTAACATTTTTTATAAACGCTTTAATAACCGCGTGCTTGAAATCGAATAGATCGGTAAATCTCAACGTTTTTTTTTTATGCAAATTAATATCAGTTTTTGTATTTATTATGCAATATTTTTCCACAAATACGACTTTAAATGCTTCATCAATAAAATGTGTGATCATTTTTGCTATAATTTGTGAACATTGAGGCATACAATATATATTTTTTTTTAAATGAATCTGTGCTCACTCAAAGTGAACACAAATACACTCCTTGACTCTTTCACAGTAAGCTACCGAAAGCTTGTGTCGTGAAAGAGGAAGACGGTCGGCACCTGGGATCGAACCACGACGTCCGCAGTACGAAAGCCGACGTTGTAACCGCTGGGTCACCAACCACTTCAAATTGCATCACGCTCAGCAGATACCTAAGCCCAAACCAAATAATTATGGATTCTTGTGTTTGGAAGGCTTTTTGGCATCACTTTTCGTTAGACAGTCTTCGAAACAGTTGTAGAATATTATGTATGTATGCCCGAAGTTGTTAAAATTTCATAAAGAAAATTTCCATGAAAAGTCGAATATCCATTGATTTAATGATAGCGTCAAAATAGCTATGGGTACATATAAATATACCAGATAAACTGATGAAAACTATTTTGAAGAGCAGCGAAACATGGGCCGCACTACATCAAATGATCTGTACGATAATGAAGACGGAAGAAGATGACGAAAGGAAGAGAAAAGGTCAACTCAAAACATAAACAACTTACTGCAGTGAAGTAATACCCTAGAGTTGGTTCCACTGCAGGAAAGACGTGAAGAGGAGGGGTTTTTCGTCTGCCTGCGTGCAGGAGTCCGACACAACGTCCAATGAGAATTTTCCCTCCTTTCGAAGAAAAAAAGTTGGAAATAAATTATGGATCTTGCTACCCAATCTATATGAAGGTACATCATAACCTCCTGAACATAATGCTGAAGGCAATGACAATTTTTTATAGAGTGATCAAACGTCTTAAATAGATAGTCAAATTATAAAATCCTCGGATAATCGAAAATTCGCAAATCCTCAACAATCTAAGAACACGCATCACTTATTACTGTTGTGCTACCATCATAAAAAGGTAACAAAATATATATTTCGGGGCATATTTTTGTTTGACCTCAAAAATCCGTTTTTTTAAATATCAATATAGATATCCCATTTATGAGCATTGCTGATGACACAATATATTGAAGGTACTAATGTAAACAGGTTTCTTACGACTTTAAAAGAGTGCAAAGATAGCCAATTTTAACAAGAAATTACTAAATTAAGAAATATAGATGAATTTCCTACCTTCCGACCATCTTCCTCTTTCACGACACAAGCTTTCAGTAGCTTACTGTGAAAGAGTCAAAGAGTGTATTTGTGTTCACTTTGAGTGAGCACAGATTCATTTATATTTAAAAAAAAAAAAAAAAAAATTAGGGTCACGAATATACAACAAAATTATACCAGGCATTATAGATGCTATATCGCCAAACGGGTCCAACTTAATCAAAATAGTAACAAAGTGGCTCTTAGAAAGGGGTAGGTTGGAATCTGAGAGAGACTTAACCCACATTCTCAAGTGACATAAAATATAACCATAATACTAATCACATACACAGGCTAACCAAATACCTACATACGGAACACGACTTGACTTTACGAAACTGACAACTATTATTAAGAGAGATATTATTGAGAATTCTCATGATTAGGAGTTTCGGAGACAAACATTACCACCTAATGGCGAACGTTGTAAACGTAAAGTGATCACACTAAGCCAGCCTTCGAAATAACAGTAGAAGACGGTCGTAAGCCCGTAGTGGTTTGTTCCATTTAAAAATCGAACATTAGTAATGAATTGATTTGACTTTACGAAACTGACAACTATTATTTTGTGTTTTCTCTATTTTGCTTTTTTGTTTTATCTTTTGCTTTTTTATGTTTCTTAATCCTTATACTTTATTCTTTTTTTTTACTCTATCTTTTGTTTTATTCTTTTTAAAAAAAATTGCTGGAGATGTACCTACTCATCAGCGAGATTTTGAACATTATTTACAATTTTTATTAGTATTGTCTCAGAACAGGCTCAAGTCTAGTGAGGCAATATATTCCATTATATATATTTGAATAATAATATTGTTTTATGTACCTACTTATCTTTTGGAAATAAATAAAAAAAGTCTAAGCAGTTCGGATTGGATACAATAGCTGGGTACACACGTAACGATTTTATCTTTAAGATTTGACCGATAATCGCTCATTTTTCAAATCTTCGCGAAGAAAACAATTGAAAAATGAGCGATTATCGTTCAAATCTTAGAGATAAATTGTTGCGTGTGTACCAAGTTAATGAAATTTTAACCTTCTATATCAGGTTGAATGGGACAAACTATTTTAGTACCTTCTGATAAATTATGTTAAGTTTCTTTTTACAGTAAGTATCTACCACCGAAATATTATTATTTTTTCTGACTTGACCTCTAGAAACGAAGCATATTAGGGGTACGTAGTACGTAAACATCCTGTACACTACAACCACCTGAAAATAGGGTATAATAATCCAGCAGAACATGTTTCAATATCATTTAGTACTTGCTTATATGAATATAAGATGGGCCAATTATCGTTTAGAATGGATGAAAATTTGTGAAGCCTTTAAAATAAATATAATTGCCATCGTTATTATGTAATTAAAATACCCAAATATACACTTACCTATATCAATACTGTTTGAGTAAATTGGAAATATGCGTGAGAAACGGACATTCATACGAGTGTGCCAAGTTTCTAACATAACACGGTAGATTCTCTGTCTTGAGTAGATGTATCAGATATAGGAGTACGGGCATTATTGACCCTTTGGCTGATTTAACCCACAAACTGAGTAATGTATACCGAATACCCCCACATAGTAAGTAGTATTCTACGTATTGATGTATGTAGTCGGGGTAATTTGTATCCCACCGTGTAAGGTCGGCGTAATTATTTGGGGTCGGTTTACAATATGACCCCTTGAAATTCTTTGGTTGTTGGGAAGAGATTCCCTTTTATTATCACCCATTGTGCGAATTAATTACATTCAATTTTGGAACAATTTAAGGTTTTTTTATGAAGGTTGACAATTTGATAACCCTAATTAATAAGTTTACACCCGAAACTTTTTGTATGGTTTGTTTTGAAAGCCGTTTCTTTTTTCGCATCAGCGAGGAATACCGTAGTCTCTTGTTGTTTCTTTTATGTGCCTCTTGGCGGGTCGAAAAAGGAGAATTGATTGACTTTGAAGCTCATCTTCGCACTTGGACCGACCTGATTGACATGTTTTCCGACCCAATGATGGCCTCACAACTCCTAGTGGAACTGGTTGACTGGCTCAAAGAAAAAGCACGTCCATGCACACTGAACTAGTATCCTTTCTGCAACGATCATTATACCGATTTGAGGGGTTAAATAAAAAAAATATTATGTTTATTTAACCCATCAAATCGGTATAATGGCTAAGTATTACAAAGTTTCAAGTAACGCTTTTGAAGAATTTCAACGATCATTCATATCTTAAAAACCACAAATTATAAGACAATAATATGATTATGAAATGAGCAATTCTTGGAGTATTTTAAAAAGATTACATTGTAAATGTAAATAATTATGAGATACATCTGATCAAAATAGGTGTACCTTGTACCGACTGTTTCCAAAAAATGCCCCATTTGTAACAGTGCTTTTTAATCAGAGTGTTTAACTCATTGACAAGACTGAGCTAAATTTTTAAGTTGTGACGACAAGTTCTGAATTGAGACAAAGAAAAGAAATTAAAAGCTTAAGTCGGTGACCAAAAGATGAAAGGTTATGAAGATGATTGGCTAAAAACTGAGAAGAGTTGTTAAAGAATTCCAAATCAAAAAAGGTACTGCTTAAGTCACAAAATCTAAGAAGCATGAAAGCTCATTGATTTCAATCTTATGTCAACATTCACGGAACAATATGAAATCCTCTTACAATATAATATCTCATCCAGATTATTCTGGTATTATATTTCTATAAAGAAAGAGATGAAAGATTCGTTTCTACTTACATACAAGGCGCAACATCATACTTGTAAAACACATTATTGAAAAGGATATGTGTATTTTTATACCTGCTCTTAGAAAATTTCTCAATTTTCTCTTCACCGACATTTTATAGGTAAACGAGTTAGCTCGCATCAAATTCCTTAAGGTAAAAAAAAGGTTGTTCAGAGTAAGGGGTGTATGTGTGTTATAAGTAATATGTAGTGTGGGTTGTTCTAAGGGTGTTGCGTTACTTTTATTATTATGGCACACTTTCTGAAAAAGTTACACGATTTTAGCATCGGCTCGTTGAGCTTAAGCACATGATAAAATATTAATAATAAAAACTAGCGGGTTTTGTTACAGACTTTTCTTGTGCGAAAACTCATCAGATATTTTGGAAAGTTATTGTGTCGTTCTCTTTGTAACGAGTTGAAGTAAATCAAATAAATGGAAATAACTATAACTTCAAATAGTTAACAATTATCACGAAAGCAAAACAAGTATACCTACTAGGATCACTACTCTAAAATAGTTTACGAAAAACTACTGACATTACTTACCTACGAAATAAAACTTTGCGAAATAAGGCTCCATCTCTGTATATAAAATGCAGCCCTATTTTCCGTAGTCCAATAAGAAGTAGAACATTAAAAAAATAAGAAAACTTAACGTAGGAAGGTACCGTTTTTAGTGCTTTTTACAATATAATTTACCTACATAATTCTAATTATGAAATGAAATTGGCGTTTGACATTGGCGCTTATTCTTTTTGTTGTTGTTTTATTTTCTATTTTCACAGAGATGGTTTTTATGATAGAAAAAAAATAGGAGAGTTGCGCGTAAAATTAGAAAATTAAAGAAAACTCAAAGTAGGTAACCTTCTTAGTGCTTTTTACAATAAACATAATTTAATTCTTATTTTAAATGAAACTGGCGTTTGACTGAAACTGTCAGTTGTTTTATAGTTGGTGCGATTGACAGAATGCGCATGGAAAATATACGGCTCAAAAGACAGATGCATCGGTCGGAATTTCAGGTTTAAGAACATTGTAAAAGTGTTGAAAAATTTGATTAGGTAAATATTTAAATTACTTCCACCACGGAAAAAAATGTATGTTCAACTAGTTCAACAACTAGAATAACTCTAATAAATAATTTACCTTATACAAATAATTTGAATTCAACATTCTTCTTATTATTATTATAGCTAGAACCACAGTATGGGTACAATATTTGTCGGAAAAACTAGTTTATATACTTATTTTAATATTCTTAATTATTATTTTATATGTTGATTATCTACTGCTTTAATATCTCAGGATCGAGCGCGGTGGATGGCTCTTTTTGCCTCCCTAAGCCCCTAAGTGGGATCACAAAGGGGGTATAAATATACAAAGATATCTGCCTACCGCTTTAAGTTATCGATATGATCACTTTGCTTAGTTAAGAGGATTTTATACATTATTCGTCTCGAACGGATTCATATTTTAATTTAATCTCTTCTTTGTGGTTTTTGAAATTAATGTACGAGGATTTGAAGATAAATAACGTGTAATTCGTTAATGCAAAACATTCCATTCTAAAGGTTCTGGCTTTTTGACTTGTTTGTTCATTAATTTCACGTCATTTACAAAAGCAATTAAGGGTTAATTGTTTTTGTAATTAATTTATTTCTTTACTGGGATAATGAGAAAATAATTCATGCAAAAATACAATTGAAAAGATTATAGTTGTATTATAAAAGTACCTACTCACTTAGAAAGATTTAATATAGTTACAATAAAGATCTAAGCATTAAGTCTTAGGCGTATTTGCTATTCGTAAACGCGAATAGCAAATACGCCTATCCGTCCACTTGTCTGTTTTTTGACACACTTCAAAGGATACGAATAAGCCGAATATGTGTGTAGACTGGCCACACTTCGTTTACTCATTCACTCGAGTTCGCTCGCTTACGGAGTTCGTTTCCTACGACTTGTGATCATCCACCGGAGTCTTCTACGTGGTCTTTTAGTAACTTTGTATATTTACAAAACAGCTATTGGTAAGCCGCTAAGGAAGTAAAAATAAGTTGCAGCCACAGTTGAAATATACATTTTGTTTGTCACCCAAGCACACATATTTGGCATGTTCGGCACGCCAGCCAAAATGCGGATGGTACGTTTGTTGTCCGCTCACATAACGAATATTTTTTGGGCGAATACAGCATAGCCGCATAACGAATAACGCATAGCGAAGTGTGGTGCCGCCATTACATAATATATTATTTCGTCGATATAATATTTCCCGCGTACACCTGTATGTATTGATATAACAACTATCGACTTACGTCAGATGAATAATATAGGTAGGTAAGTACCTGTGTTGAATGAATGAAAAATAAGTTATACATACTTTTTTGTCTAGCTTTTTCGACAGACGTCGTCCTGTCCTAGCTACATACTATGAATATTGAATTCGAATTTGTATATTATTGACAAACTAATTACGTATTTAACAAATACGATCCGACCTATGCATCTGTTTTCAACGATGTTTGCAGGGTACATTCTATCAATCGGACCAGCTATCAAACAAGTTATTGAGGTGATTGTTAGCCATCAGTTGAAAGAAAAAAACCGACAGTTTATTTAATTATGTCAAACGCAAATTTAAATTTAAAAACAGTTTATTCTATTTATTAAGTTTGTTTTGCGCATCTATCTTTTTTTTTTCTTTCGTGAGAACCTTCTGGAGAACATTCTACTTTACAATATCAAACACAGAAATAAGCAAAAATGGTCCAGCCGGACACACGTGATGCCGTGACCAAGATAAATAAGGATCCATCTTAATACGTACCTATATATAACAATAATATGGAAAGTTTAATAGTAATATTAAGTATAATCCACCCACCTTTGAATGACCTAATATGCAATAGTTTACTAACAAAATAATGTTTTTCTTTGTTCACAGCTCCCATTCTGAAGATAGTGGATGAACAAGGCCACGAAGTTAAAGACAGATATTACAAAGCTGGAAGTTCGATAGAACTGTCTTGCAGAGTATCCAGGACGTACAGCGGTAACTTCAACAGCATGACCACAACCCAGCTACCTAAATTCACAATAAGACCATTCACGACAACAACTTCGACGACCACGACATCCACCGAATCGCCCAATATAACTTCTGCTTATGGCATCACTAGTTCGTCGCCGTCTTTTGAGGCAGACAGTAACACCCTCAACTCAAATCAAAGTTCAGTTCTTCTTCAGCAAAGTTCAGGGAATGAAAATAACAGTAGTAGCGTTTCCAGGAAAGCAGCGACCAACTCGACGATAAAAGATACACCCACAAGCGAACACAAAGCCCCGGAGAACAATGTTTTCGGCATCACGTGGTACAAGGATGGAAAAGTTTTAACTGATAAAGTTACCGCCCGGAATATGAGGTGAGTCGCGATTCCATTTACTCTTCAAATTATTATTTCACATTCACCCCATCTATTCGTCTGAATATAAATATGTTACGTACGACACATTTCTGTTGTTTGCTTACGATTTAGGTAAATAGTTGGTTAATTCATCTTTCTTGTTTTCTATATAGGCAATATTTAGGGGACTTTCATTTTGTCGTGTTTTTTTTTTCTTATACCCATCACGCCGAGAACATACCTCTAATCTTTTTCATCCCAGCTCACTTCTTCCACCGACATACCATATTTGTACAGTGGAAATAAAATACGCACTAAGCGCCAAAAATGAGTTGAGTATGAGGAAATGTTCTATAAACCATTGCCAATAGCCTAAATATTGCACTAAGTCCATATCGATGATCTAAAAGCGTTAAAAACAGATCCGAAAATTATCGTAGTACTCTGTCCTTGTCTATATGGGGGAAAATCAGTTTTATTAGATTATCTCCAAATTAATTTTTTGACACCTAGTGCGTATTTTATTTCCACTATACATTTTATGCAACCTCTCCTACGTCTCTTGCTTTTAATATGGACGGAACCGATGCATTCGATCTATGTCATTCTCGCTCGGCCACGCTTTATCACACTTTTCCTTTCAGCCTTATAAATTCTCTTTGTCATTCTATTTTCATCATATATCTTTCCACATGCCATCTCAATCTTTAAACTTTCATATTATTTGTCACAACACTTTCATACCACATTATTCCCTTTTCCAAATATTCTTCGTAGAGCTCTCATCTCTATTGCATCAAACTTAATTCTTCTTTTCTCGTTTTTGTCCACGTTGATCATCCATACATCATTGAAAGCAACAGGATTACGTTATGCACTAGTTTTTTAGCTTGTTGTGAGGCGCTATCATTAATTCGAGCTGCAGGACAGATATGAGAATTTATTTGAATAAGACATTTTATATTTGATATTAATTTTATTTGTGAAAATTTTTAAAAAGATTAAACTCCATACATTTTTAGCAGTTTGTTTTTAAAGAATGAACTATGCATAGTTAACATTTTTCTTGTAAGTGTGTGATAGACGTAAAGGCTTTTTGAAGCTGTTAAATCTATTTCACTGTTATTTGACTCAATAAATAAATAAATAGCCCAGTAAAAGTTTACCGACCTCGGTAGCCTAGTTGTACTAGCGTGGACTTCAGATCCGGGGTCCCGGGTTCGATTCCCGGTCGGGTCAGAGTTTTTCTAAGTGTTTTTGAAATAAAAAATAAAAAACACCGAATTGTGATTTCAAAACGTTGTATTTCTGAGGTTTTTAAGATTTTCTTCTTGATTTTTTACATCAGCCTTTCCTTTATTCTTCAGCTATTGGAAAAG
This sequence comes from Mystacides longicornis, assembly GCA_963576905.1. Lineage (NCBI taxonomy): Eukaryota > Metazoa > Arthropoda > Insecta > Trichoptera > Leptoceridae > Mystacides > Mystacides longicornis. Next base: position 4,980,970 of record OY756421.1, on the reverse strand, counting down.
CATATTTTTACTTTCCTAAATGGAGTACTTTGTTCACAATTTTAAATTTTAGGTCAAAAGGTGGAAAATTGAAAAAAAACTCTAAAAAGTTAAATAACTCGAAAACCACTGGTATTTTACCCCTGGTTAATGGGAACAAAATTGTTGCAAATTGTCTCTAGTATAACCCCTTACAAGGAATGTATTGAATTACCAGTCACCCTGTATATTATTTCGATTATTTAGATATATTACCTGATAGGTCCTCAACTGAAAGTGGGATTCAGCGAGTTTTGAACGGTAGGATGAAGTGCGGGTAAAAGGGGCGTGATCCGGGACAGGTTTATTGATTTATTTTGAAACCAGTTCACCGGCACGCCTTGGGCGAGAAAGACATTTAATTCGAGCAACGATTAAAAAATAATGACTTATCCAAGTCATTATTTTTTAAAGAAAATTGTGAAGTAGCGCTGGCTCAGTTTTTGACAAAGCAATCTTAATAATGTTCAAACTTATAATTTAAATTAGTTATGGTCGAATTTCGAAAACTGGCCAACCACTAGTTATTTGAATTGGATCAAGTCGAGTGTTGGTGTCAATTTAAACGAATAGACAATCGAAATTGTTTGGATTTCAGAGATATTCAAGTAAATTATCAAGGGTGAGTAAATTAAGATGCTTTTGTAAATGTCTTAATGTCAATTATTTAATAAACAAGAATTTATTAATTTCTCTTCAATAAATAGAAATATAATATACATTTCTTTGAATAGATTCAAACATCAACAACAAACAGTTTGCTCTCTATTTCTTATACTCGTATTCTTGATTTATTGAAAGAATTTATATTAAATCGTAACTAACGTAAGTAACTAAATTTGCTTAAAGAACACTGAACTAAAAACGACTTCTGCGCTACTTCTAGATATCATGTTAACCATGATGGTTGTCTCTTTAACATGGAGTTTCAACACCAATAAGGATTTTGTATTGTGTGAAATCTTAAGGTGGAATGCAATTATTAATATCTCAGTAACTTAGTAGGTGATGAATGCTAATAATAGAGTACACTTCAATAGAGCGTGTCATGAATTAAGATATTTAGCCTGATAAAATTAACATAGCATATTTCCTTTGTAACCACACTGAGGACTACTAAGGAGCATAGGGAGGAAACAAGAACCACAGCGCTCTAACTTGTGCGGCTCCAATGTCTAAAAGACGCAGATATGGATCACCGAAGCTTGGACGGAATGGTGATAAGAATAAAAACCATAAATTGCTCATAAAAGATTTTATGGGGGATCTAGAAATAATACCTAATATAAGTAATAAAAATCACTGAACGTAGATATCAGGTGGACCTGTGGGACTATGAGCTAAATATAGAAGAAGGTTTAGATGTGAATCTATATTATCAAACAAATGAAAGCAGGGTATATCTCACTTGGAAGATAACAAAAATGAGTCTAGAAAAAAGGAAGATAGTAACGGAAGAATTATCCACCAGAGAGATTTAGACCATCAAAGAAATGGAGACAAAGCTGGTCATTTGCATACCCAACAACCAGTCAAGCGCGGAACCATGGGGGGGAGGGGTCAGCATGACTTCTTTTTTTTTTAGGAAAAGTGTAGTTTCCAGATACCAAATTTTGAAGATGACCTTTTTTACTTTGTCGCCCCCCCCCCTGACGCCAAAGTTGGATCCGCCCTTGCAACCAGTCTGATTCCTGTTGTGAAATAACACATCGAAATGATTTATCAACAGCAGAAGATAAGAAGTACCTAGTAAAATTAGGATAGACCTGACATTGGTGCGATGATTAAAATCACTGTCTTTGATTATTTGACCATTCTTTTTAGAATATAATATAATAGGTACATATAAAAAATCAAGTTTTCTGCGGATCCTACAAACTAATTTGCAGTGTACGAGGAGCCTTAATTACCAAAAAAACATCACAACTCTCTAAAAAAGTAGTGTTTTTATTATAGAATGAAAAAGTTCACCCTTATTGAGACACCCTTTATATAGTTTTAATCTCAAGTAAAGATTTGCGGACCAAGCTAAACGCTCAGTATCAATATTAAGTATATTAGTTACACAAAGTAGGTACCTAGCTACTTACTTATCTAGAATTCTCTCTCCAAGCGATTATCGGAAGACCACCGAATTAGAGATGATAATTTATAGCTCAGATAGTTTGAAGGAAGTGAACTGTTAAATCGTTAGTAGGTATAGCTACACCGTTAGTACACCATTACATTTTAAAACTATGTATAGGTAGTAAGGAAGTGAGCTTACTTTAGCTAATTTAATACCTACACGATATTTAGGTTTTCTTAATAAAAATTCGTATCCTGGTTACACACTACTTACTTCGTTATTCGTCAACACCATTTCATTTTAAGAGCTTGGAAAAAATATATCATCACAGAAGCTATCTTGAACTGACAACGGTTTAATATTCACGAATATGTGGAGAGCTGCACGATCATGGCAGTAATGATGATCGATCATTAAATGATCCATCATAGCTCATTGTGGAGAGGACTCATAATGTGTCTTATTTCCATTCCTGAGTATATCGTGGCATCGAATAAAAGAGTTAATGCCTGTTCCCCCTATACACTCCATTCGCGCGTATGCCCCGAAATTAAAACTCTAGTGAAGCAAATTTAATAAAAATCCTGGTTAACATTATGTTAAAATAATGAAATTATCAACAATCGAACAGCAATAAATGGGTTGAAATTTCAAATTTATAAATTGACAGACAGGCAAACGGGCATATTGCTCAAACTAAATTGAATCGATTATTTCGAAAACGACCAAACTCAAGTTTTTGTCGAATAACACTTTTTTACGGATTCAGAATCTATGGACTAAGTTTAACATTTTTGCATTGAAAACAACTAAAGGATTATACCCCAACCTCGTTATATTCAAGGTCGATTCCAGTGTTTATTTCGAAAACGACCAAAGTATTTTGTTTTCGAACTAAAGTATGTTTGACATTCGAATTTTTTGACATCTATTAACTCATAACATCGTGTTATTCGTTTTGTTGTTCCTCGCGTTTTGGTTTTCTCAGCATGAAAATGGATTCAAGTGATGATGATGTTGCTGATAGTAGGCATAAACGACGTAGAGATCCATCAAATTTTGTGCTTTTATCATGAGTTATTATGATTGATTAAACTTTTTGTTGCAATTATTGCATTCGTATGGCTTTTCTTTGCTATGAGTTCGCATGTCATTCTTTAAATTACTCAACTCCGCAAACTTTTTATTAAAATTATTTGGAAAACAACCAAAGTACAAATATTTCAAATAAATTTAAAAAAATATTGAAATACAAAATTGACATTTTGGAAAAGTCGAATAAGTTCCTTTTTCTATGTTTGACGATGTTGAATCAAAATATTAATTTGTCACATACATTTTTTTTCCAAGAGATAGTTTTTCCATTCTCCTGTAAAATTAACAATAATTCTCTACTTTGGTCGTTTTCGAAATAACTGATTCAATTAAGATAGACATTTGGTATGAAATAATTTTAAATTGCTCCCATAAAAAGCGTTTGTTGATAAATAAAGATGTTAATAATAATTGTTGCTAGAATGGTAATAATACTGTTGCATTAAAATGCAGTTGGTGGTGTTTTCCAAGCGCTCGTCTTATTTACCCTAAAATGCTTGCGTTTGGTTGAAACTGACAGCGTGGATCGTCTTACGAGTGTCACATTTGAATCCTTCTGCCGATTTATCACGAGGTCAATTTCAGCAATTTAACAAATGAATTTGATGCGTGATAAAATTGATTATGAAATGTAAAAATGTATTGTATTTCAGTAGGTAATTCATTAAAATGTATATATACACATAAGTTATCGAACTAGCAATACATTGTTAAATATAAGGGGTTATATTCGTGACGGGAAACTGAATTTTTCAGTAACACAAATCCTGCGTTAGAAAACACTCGAACAGACTGTACTAAATACAAAATGGATTATAATAAAATAAACGCAGTGAAGTATAACTCGAGATCGGCTGAACAGATTCTTCCGATGATTGATTTATGGGATTTTTCTCCGCTCCGGATGACAGAATAACCTTTAAAAAGTTGAAAAATGCATAAGAAATAATATAAAATATAATTTTAAATTTGGTATGGAACGGATTTCCTGCGACGCCAACGCCATCTATGAAAAATTATATAGCAACAAAATTATTGTTTACGGGACAACCATTGACATTAAAAATATTAGTACGCAATTTTTTTAGGATTTTTTTTCGAACTTTCAGATATTTTTTTTAACATTCAAACATACATATATTAAACGTATTTTTGTATAAATTACAAATACGAAATCAATATTCATAGTTAGGACTACAAGATAACGTCTGTCGGGAAAGCTAGTATTAATTTGTATAAAAAATTGGTTATATCTACCTACTCGTATGTAAACTGAAATGAATTTCCTGTCGATTGTTCGAATCACACCTTCAACTAATTGAAAAATTGATGGACAATAATTCTAACATATTTTCTGTAAAAGCTTATAAGCTACGCATGAGTACCTACAAATTGCCAATAATAAACTAGTTCTTATTAATAAAGCTTGCAATTTCCAGGCATAAACTAAATTCGGAAAGTTCTCAATTAAGATTTTCACCCGATTGTGGGTTGGCTGTGTACAGTAAGTTTCATAAGACCAATATTCACACAGCGTTTGTTAGGTGAGTTAGTATCGTACCCAATGATGGAAATCTCTGCTGAGAACGAAAATGTTCCAACTAAAGACTGAAGAAGAAGCTTGTAACTTGGTGTATTCATTGTTAACAACTGGGGATAGTTTGTTTACCTAATTTGAGATTCATTCAGCAACTCTGTTAGTCTATTCTTATCCTTTCAACTTGTAATAATTAATTATCAAAGTCTTTGTGCCCTTAGCACTTAGAAAATAAATATTCCTATCACAATTTTATATATTGTATAAACACAAAATTCACGAATGGTAAACATTTCATAAAATATTCATGGCCAATTTATTTGGCCATTTGAAAAATGAAGTTTTTTTGCACAAAACAAAGTGCATGACATTGGCCAGAGAACAGACGGTATGCAACGTGACAATCGATGGAACACCAGTCGAACAAGTCACCAAGTTTAAATATCTTGGCGTCAGCATGGCATCCAACAGTGACCTTTATGGGGAAGCACTGGAGCAAACACAAAAAGCTGCAGCCATATCAGGATGCCTTAGAGAGGCGATATGGAAAAATGACCATATGAATATCCCTAGCAAGGTCAGGATATACAAAACATGCGTCCGTCCAATTATGACCTACGGTATAGAATCCAGAGCCGATACTGTCCGAACCAAGAACCTCCTTCGTACGAGTGAGATGAAGATTCTGCGAAACATCTCCGGAAAAACCCTTCGTGATAGAGTTAGAAACACAGAGATCCGAAGAATCTGCGAAGTCGAGGACGTTGTAAGGTGGGGAAGACAAAGGAGACGGTTTTGGAATGACCACGTCTCAAGAATGGAAGACACAAGAGCCGCGAAAATAGCCAGAGACAACATACCACAAGGAAGCAGACCTCCAGGACGACCGCCTAAACGCTGGAGGGACAGTTGGCACTCAGCTTCCCAAGAGGACAACATAGCAGGCCTAATCAAAGAGGAAGAAGAAGAAGAAGTTTTTTTTCTTTGAAATTTTCATTCTTGTTCATATTTGTATTAGAAATGAAAAAAACTAGAGTGTAAATTTTGAAAACCACGTTTTATTTTAATTACCATTAACCGGTTTTCGAAAGCGACCGCTTTCTTCCTTAGATGGAGTTAGACTAAATATAAAATTGTATTTTAACACAAGTATACAAATACATAAAAGTGAGTAGAGAAGAGAACAGTTACATTGTAAAAAACACTAATACAGAGAAAAGGGCTATAAGTACAAACAAAATGTCATTTTGTCAAATTTATGGCAAACAATATAATATAGTTAGTATAGACCGGAACGTTAACTGTCAACAACGCCATCTGTGAAAAAATTCCATAACAACATAATTTTTATTTACTTGACAACAATAGAATTTCAAAATATTGGTTCCTACGCAGATTTTTGATAGAATTTCTTTCGAGCTTTCAGAAATATTTTTTTAACATTTAAACGTATTTTTGTATAAATTAAAAATTCGAAATTAATATTCATAGTAAGGACTACAGGACAACGTCTGTCGGGAAAGCTAGTTGATCACAATATAATATGCAACTTTAAAAAGGTATTGTATCTTATGGAAGTGCACGTACTATCGCTACGAAACTTGCTCGATCAAAAATCTTGATGACCTTTGACGATAAAGTTGGGTAACAATCAATGCAGCGTATTGATATGCACATCGACTGAGCATTTGATCCGCAATTATTCAGTCTGGCAATAGCATTTAACTGTGTTGTCTAGTAACATTGTTTGTACCACCTAACTCGAGCATTACCGAAAGAAGATGTGAAAAAAAATCTTCGATCGATTGAATGCGTACTACCATCGACTACGCGATTAAGATATAGTAGATACATAGGAATATACTTATGTTGAATCAACTGCACAATTCGACTTATCAGTTTGGTCGATTCAAGAGTTGTATGTATGCACCATGTCTAAAGATCGAGTCATTATGTCTGTATGCGCCTTGTTCTTTATATGGCTAATAACCAAGCTTTTCATGATAGGGTAAGAATACATACATACATCCATTCTCCCTTTAAGACCCCCCGCACACCACAAGCCAGCCCGAAGGAGACAAATCCGCAGCAAACCCAACCCGCACGAAACCAACCCTCTAGTTCGATCGAAGCAATCAAACCAAAAAGACGCCACGGATCCCCCCCAAACCAACCCGCAATGCAGGGGGCCTAAACCCCACTTAGGGGCATATGGAGGCAACAAGAGCTCTCCATTGCGCTCGAAGACGTCCGAGGCTTATGGTGCCTTTTCTGACGGTAACGTAAGGTAAGGTAAAAACAAGATTGGCAAAACTCGCATACAATAGACTGTATTTCAAACTTGGATTTATTGGTTGAGTTGCAGTTTAGAGAAGAAAAGCTTTAGTAATTACAGCTACGATCTGAATCCCCAAGGGCACAGTTTTCTATAAAATTGAGATCCAAATACTGGATAAAAATATATTTTCATCTAATGCCGCGAGCATTTTCTTGATTAAATCTCACACAAGAGTCTAGACAGAATAATAATCAAATGTTTCGATACCATGTGGAATTATTGTATTGGAATTTTTGTTATTTTTTTAATCACTGGCAACATCAGCTGTTGTAGTCTTCAATGTTTGTCTGGAAAATTTAATTTTGTGATCGTAAATCTCATCCTCAAGGCGTTGAACCGAACAAGACCCTTAGAACACTCACCGGATGTGCGAAATACACTCCGACTCTTTGGCTGTCTGTATAATCAAAAATACAAGTTATCCTGTCCTTCACAGGTACAAATTATTCAGCTAGAGAAAAAAATCTTTCAACACTACAGCGCCTAGGAAAATCTATTTAAACGTTTGTAGTAAGTATGTACCTAGTTGAAATTTAGGTCTCATTTTTTATTCTTAATACTAATTCAAAACAAGCTTTCCAACGTTGAATATATTTACTACTACTAGCTTTCCCGGCAGACGTTGTCCTGTAGTCCTTACTTCAAATTTGTAATTTATACAAAAATACGTTTAAAATATTATGTCTGAATGTAAAAAAAAATACTTCTGAAAGCTTGAAAGAAATTCTAAGAAAAATTAAAATTAGTACCAATGTTTTGAAACTCAATGGTTGTCAAAGTAAATAAAAATTGTGTTTGTATGGAATTTTTCACAGGTGACGTTGTTGTCAGTAAATCCGTTCCATACTAACTTTAATATTATATTTTAAATTATTTTCTGTCTATTTTTTCTAATTTTTAATAATAATTATTATGTTATCCGGAGCGGAGATAAATCCAATAAACCAATCATCATAAAAATCTGTTCAGCCGTTCTCGAGACATTCTTTAAAGATAAATATTGAAATCGAGTACCTCCACCCTCCACCCTTACTATCCAGACACACTTCTATCGCTTCTTCCAACAACATACCATTCTCATTTTATGTATAACGATTCATTTATCACATGTTTTACCTTCTTTTTTTATCTTCTGAACGATGCATCTATTTAAACTTCTTAACAGCGCACATAATATTATTATCAATCGGACCAACTATCAAACTGACAGTTATGTCAAATGCCAATCAAAATAAAAAAAAGAAAAACTTTTATCATCAAAATCACAAAAATGTCAGCTTCCTTAAGTTTTCTTCATTTTTGAAATATTCCACCCAACTGTCTTAATTTTTCATCCATTTGAACCTACCCCTGACAATAAGAAACACAACAAAGAAATTGGTTCACCCTGAGTAACTCTAAATGAACTATGACATTGGTCGCCAAACAATTATTAACGAAGTCAATCTCCTAGCGTCCTAGCGTACATGAGATTACAAAGAAAAAGACGAAATTGATTCAAGAAACTCGAAATGATCAAAGACATTGACGTTTGATATACATAATTTACTTTTATTATATAGATACTTACATAATATATATATCTAAACTGTTTCTTCCTGTAAAGATGTGATTTACTTTTATAATCATACGTAAAAATAAACACAACAAAAAAATAATTAAGTAGTGAAGTTAATGCAGCCTATGATCGGTGACTTAGGGAAATGGGGATTGATTTTTATATATAGAGATATTTCAAAATATATAGATAGGTTACATTGTTAACAATATTGTAATTATAATTAATTACTTATACTTAAATAAGGGTCCGTCATTGCCCCGAGAGCTCAAATTCACGAGCTGAAAATCATTAGTCTAGGACAATAACAAACATTTAGAGGCTAATTTCGTCAAACAAGGGCTTGGCGAGGGGTGAATGGGGACAGACCTCTCGACCATAGTAATTAGTTAGGGGTGGCAGTTTTGATTGTTCGTTTTAATCTTAGAAGCCTCTTTAAAAGGTAACTTCAATGTTCTTATAACTGTTTATTCAAGTGTATTATTGCTGGTTCATGGCTTTTTCTAAGTAAAACCGTCCATTGTTTTAAAATATTTAACTGTAACGAATAAGAAAACAATGTTACTATCCAATACTATATAAGTACAAACTCTGATTATTTTACAATAACCATGGTACTTAAAATCCTGCTGAAATATTTTCAAAAAAATGTTTTAAGGGATCAATAATAATTACGTGGTCCGTAGTCTAGCAGGCTTACAGCTTACTGAAGATTTTTCATTTGAGATCCAGGATCCTTAAAGGCCTACGATCATTTTGTTTTTTTTAAATCTGGCTTAATATCATCACATTACGATTACAACGTTCGCCGTTATGATGTCAAACTCCAAATATATCATGAGTGAAAGGGATTTTTCAACATTTTTACATGCTGAAAAATCCAGTAATCCCTGTAGGATTCGAATCTACTTCTCTGCCTATACCGAGACGCTCCAGGCTACCCGATGGGTGTACGAAACTGACAAGTAGCTAGTTGGATAAAATTATCAAATTAGCCAAACGATGAAACATAAATTAATCAATTAACACTTTTCTATACAAAGGTGCTGACACCTATGTATAGAAAAGTACTGATATAGCCGGCGGAACTTATTGCCTGAGGCAATTTTTACTAGTCAACCGGTCCTGTCCAATCTGAGACAGGCCAACCCCGGGTAGAGTCGAACCCGGGATCTCTTGATTTGTTGTCCACGCCTATTTCAGTATGCTACCGAGGTCGGTCGACAAACATCTTTCGGACTTTATGAGAACTTTTAATTTACATAACCAAGCTTTCCATCACTGATCCTATAGATGGCGGAAAAAATGGCCATCTACTTTTTCGGTCTGTATTTATTGCCTATTTATATAACTTGATGGAAAACATCATTTTTATGGTAAAACAATCGATTGAAATACCAGTGTGCTTTTAAACCAAACGAGCATAGAGCCAGAGGTGAAGTTATTATTTTCTTGATCCTTTAAAATGGTCACAAATTTATCATCGCCCATTAATAAGATCTTGCATTTTATTGTTTCCATGATGTCCAATATCAACCAAAAATAAAGTATGCTCTGTTTCTAGATTTGGTGTAAACGCTTACTTCTAAGGTCGTTTTAATTATCAGAATAGGTGTGTCGGATATTCCAAAGCTTCTTACTTGAAAAAAGTTAGAAGAGGATCACGAACGGAAATTTTTATAAGTATTTTGTTTTCAAGATTTGAATTAATACTGAAAACAGATCAAATTGATGTTTTTTTTTTATAATGTTTTGTTTTTCAGCTTCTTATAGTTCCTTGTTTTCATTGTTCGCAGTTCAACCTTCAAGCAAGAACACGCAGAACAAAAGGACAGCGGGTCATATTCGTGCTCAATTCAAAACACCACCACCGTCACTGTTCAAGTACACGTTTTAAGTGGTAAGTATTCCTTTTTATCTCATTTTTCAATCAACAAAACTGCCAACCAAATTGGACATTAAAGAAGTGTATGGCAACTGGCTTCGGATTTAGCATGGGGAAAAAACCTGCGTTTCCTACATCACTTCGTCGTATCCCTTGAGTCTGACGGTTGCAAATACGTGTTCTCTTCTTTAACCCTTATTTTGACGATCGCTTCGTACAAGAACCAAAATTTTTTGGGCATCCGGTGTCCACAATATTGACATTAAAATAAAGGGAATATTTTTTTCTTTATTAAAGTTCTGAAAGGCAAAATAAAACATTGTTCATTAATATTAGGTATATCGAAGACGAGGAAGAACCTCTCACACTGTGTTCCGCTCCTTCGAAGCAGAGCTGAGGGACATGGACATGGTGTGGGAGGAGGTCATAAACATTGCGCAAGATCGAGCGCAATGGAGAGCTCTTGTTGCCCCCCTATGCTCCTAAGTGGGGTCTTAAGGGAGTTTGGATTGGATTGGATTAGGTATATTACTTAAGTACCTACTTTAGTTCACCTTAATTATTAAGTACTAGCCCACTTTTTTACATTTTTTTTTAATATTTTAGGAAAAAATCATCAGTCATAGTATACACCTTAAATAACCGAAAAGAGAAAATCATTCCTGATGAATATTTCTTAAATAATACTAGTTTGAAAACAAGCTGCAAGCTTTTACTGACGAATGCATTAGTGGCCCTTTCACCACGCAGGATTTATGTTATTCTCTTATTTAAGCTCTTATTTTGTACTTAGTGTGAAACTATAAAATGTTGCATTGTGTATTATTTGTTGACAATTCCGAGTGCCCTATGGGGCCTATGGACAATAAAGAATTTGAATTTGAATTTGAACTACTTGATAGATATTCACACACTGCATTGAGAAGGAACTCAATGTTCTAATTTGGGAAGCTATACAAAGTTGCCATTTTTTTGCAAAAAGATAATTTTTTTTAAAGGGTAGGTATACAAAATGCTCCTTTGTTGTCTTGTTGGGCGAGAGATGATCCTAGTGGCACTAGAAGGTACCGTCGGTCAAAAAGCTCGGTTTTTTAGGGGTTAAAGTGTTCTCAACCATCTCTTTTTCTAGCCTTTTCTGCAATGCGCCGTATAATCATCTGCTAAAATAATGTCAATCGAATGATTCGAAATACACGAAATTAATTTTATCCGAGAATATAAAAAAAAACAAGAATTTTTTTATTTGAAAGCCAATACACGAAAACAATTTTAAGACTCCTCACCGAAATGTCAAACATGTCAATATTGGCAAAAGGTATAAAGAGAATCAATCAATAACTTACTTAATTATTCAGCGAATGAACAAAATAATACCCATCGTGAGGGATACGCGACTGACTTCAAGTCATATAAAATTAATATTGACATTGACATCCCGTCGACCGCCTTTCCTTTTAAGTTATATTAATATCTAAGACATTCTCCGTTAAAAGTTCCATTTCCATTGTTTGAAATACAAATATTATCAAAGTTAAAACAAACCTTCTAAGACTTTCATAAATTTCTAATTTATTTCGAAAAGTCCACGAAGAGATTATGTCACAAACGAAATTCGAAGGTTATCGATTTCACACGTCACAAAATTACAAAAGCTATTGTGAATAATTGAAGGATTCTAAATGCGAGGATTTATAAAATGCAAACATATTATTAAACGGGGCCAATAGGAAAGGTACTTATAACAGAGAGACGAAAATACACTATCTGAACTGGACTGCTTACATCTATGTATGCAATGAAAATAATAATAATAATAATTTTTGTATGCAATGAAAATAATAATAATAATAATTTTTATTCAAATATTTTACAATAACTCAAATATGTACACTCTGTCGGCATTTCCAAGCCACGGCATTCATAACAGTCCCCTGTTGTCAAATTTTTAACCATCCAACCAATAATTGTAGTTTGTATCACTTACGAAAATAAATTCTTAACCTTCTAAACGGTGCGGCGCTCTTGAAGTGTTCCCTAGCTGTAGCTGCCACCCTATTGTTTTTGCTACCGGCTTTATTTTTCTCAGATTTATTAGTCACCGGGTTAAATTCATGCCAATTTAAAATTGTTGCTAGTTTTAATTTGGACAAAAAAAAAATTGTTAAAATTTTAATCCAATGTCTTATTTTTAGCCGAGAAATTGATAAAAAAAAGAAAATTTCCTGTATAATAATATAACTTTAGAAGATTATCTACACGAAAAATCACTCCGGCGAGACATATCCGGGATACCTGAAAAAAGAAAATTCATTAAATTATAACCAACCAGCTCGTAAGTTTATCTACCAAAAAACACCCAATATTTTTTTCTTACCTTTTTCACCATGTTATAAGCTTTAAAAAGAGTTTTTTCATAGTTACATAGACACGCGAATGTATGTGGAAAAAAAACTGAGAAAAAACCTTTTATTATCGTCAGTTCTTCACACAGTTATTATATCAACATTTTAAACCATTTCAATTTATCCGTCGTTTGGTGTGCATTGCTTAAATATTCTTCTTTGGTAACAAGTTCACTCCTTCTCCATTCCACCATATTTTTAGCTGCCTTTTTAAGATCTTAGCCTTATATTCCTTCAATGATGGTAGTTTAGGAGACCTTCAGTTCGTAGATATCACGTGCCATATCAGTCTTGCACGACTTTCAGTAAGACTTTGAGTAGATGCTTTCCTTCTTCGATTCTTTGGAGAATCTCTTCAATTTTAAATGTTCTCTCCAGGATATCGTATTTAAAGAGAGTACAGCTCGGTTCTATAAAATGCGTCCAATATGACAAGATGGACAACAGCAATTCTTTGCTTTATTAAAACTCAAACTAAAACAAAAATTTATCAAAAGCGATTTCCTTCATGTCATATTCTGGTCATGACTACATTGTCTGACTGGAAAAATGACCGCAAGCTGACCTGACCTTTCGCTCCCAAGGTGGATCAAGTGGCGCCACACAGCCTCGCCTCTGTCTGCCCTAGGCGTCAGATCAAGGGCGTCATTTCAGTCCAAGCCGGATATTTCTGTAGGTCTCCATCGTAAGCTTTCTTGATGGTGAATCTTAGTATGCCACAATTAGCTTTTGTTGAAATTCGTACTAGCCCTCAGTAACAATTGAAAATTGAAACATAAATAACGTTTTTTTTTTCTTTTTTCACAGGCGAGACGCAAGCAGCTGTCCAACACGACACACTGAACAAGGCCCATCAAAATATTGTACATTTCTCATGTCTAGTGACGGCATTGTTATTTTTAATACAAAAAAATGTTTAATCCATAGATCAAACACTAACAATATAATATAAGAATAATACTTGTACATATTGGAAAATATTCTTAAAATCTTTCACCATTGATTTGTGTTTGATATTTCAAACATATGATTTTTAAGACTCACAAGGCATTTTCGTTAGCTCAGAATGCCATGAAATATATTATTATGTTCAGTAAGAAAACTTTCACAATTTTTTTTTTATAATGCACGGCTATTGCAACATTATTTGAAATGTTTTTCTCAATGTTTTAATGTTATTATTTGTAAGGTTTGTTTAACACCTATTGAAAATTCATTAATCGAGTAGGTATAATAAAAAACAGAATGATGAACTTTTATAAATTTTTGTAACTTTATATTTCTTTTAGTAGTATCTAAAAGAACTATAGCCATTTAAAATTTGTTTTTGTGTATAGTCTTTTTTAACTTTTAGCAATGACTATCTTCTTCTTCCGCCGTGCATTCTCACCAACTTCTTTCACCCCTCTTGGCCTTGAGCCGTGGAAGCCATGGGTGTAGTCCCCGTTGCCCGCTCGATAATATCGGCATCATTGGCAATAGTCCTTTCACCCTCCTACCCCCGACCATCCCCACCATAATCCTTCTCTTAGTTCAATAAATATAAGTCAGGTTAAAACTGTAAATAATAATATATTATAATGGAATAAGTTATTATTATTTTTGTGACTATTAAATTAAGGGTGTTTTTTGTATATATATTTGAAAATTAAATTGAAAACATCTCACAAGCTAAAATTTCATATTTTAACTTACGTTCCATTTAAAATCATAAAATAACATTTAAATTACGTAATTAAGTTGTTTATTTCACATTATGATTGTTTTAATGAAATGAACCAATCAAAGTGAACACACATATATGGTGGCTTTCCACTTTAGTTAGCACTTATCGTTCTCCACGCAATATAAAAGGTTCCGTTAAGAACTACCTTAAAGCTAGGAACCGTTGGTGAAAGTGACCAATACACTCTTTGACTCTTTCATAATAAGCCACTAAAAGCTTGTGTCGTGAAAGAGGAAGATTTTCGGCACCTGGGATCGAACCCACGACCCCCAGTACGAACCACTTCATAACTGAAACCTAATAATGGAATGTAAGTATGAAATCAGGTACAATGAGGTACTAATTATCTGAAGTTCGCCAATGTGAAACATAGGTACAGTTTTAGAATAAAAAAAGATGAAAGTAAAGTTTGTACATATCTTCTATTCTATTTATTTCACCAAATATTTCGAAATCAATATCATGTTTTGTGTAATTAAATGATTTTTAAGTGAACTTTAAGATGACTTTGTATGTACCTATATTGAAATGAAACAAAATATTGAGTTTTTTCCATAGATAAAAATTTTGTTCTAACTGGTCAACGAAGAAAAAATATCTTGTTTTTCAGGTCATAAATAAATAAAACTTTTATATACATAGGTGCCAGAAAATCCAGTGGAACATGCTTGTAGATTTATTTAGCAGTCAACTGGGTCCTTTAAATTTTAGACAGAATTCCAAAAAATAAAAATTTCAAGTGAATTAACACATATCTGACCCGACAGAGAATCCAACCCGGTACTTCTTGAGCCGAGCTAGGCCTACTAGGCCACCGAGGTCGGTCAGTTAGTTGAATGGTTTAAAATAAAGGACTTAATGTCATCGAAACCTGTAAGCATAAATAAATTCTGTGGAAAACTATTCTCAATTTTTTTATCAAAGTCCAAGAATTTTATCATAGACTGACAAGCATTTTTATTGGACCAAAGTGCAACGACAAACCTTTAATTTTAAAAAAGTTTCGAATTTATACCTATATTTTTGTCATTCTCTCCAGGAATAAAATAAACTAGTTTTTTCTTTTTTTTTCCAATATGAATCATTTTGATCGAAAATATGAAAAATGATATTTTAAAGGATGTGCGTGATAATAATTTATGTTGAACAATTATCAAATAAAACCGAGAGTTTTTTTTAATGTAAGATTGAATATTTTACTACAGTTAAGTCCTTCATTTTTATTTTATTGTTATCTTAACATTCATTTTTATTTTATATAAATTCTCATATGTATATAGGTACATGAATGAATTTAGTTTTAAAAAATGCTGTTGAAACATTGTTCTCTTGATAACCATTCAATACTCGTATTAGATACATTACATAAAAATACATACATACCGTACATAGTTTATAATTATTATTACATACATATTATACGCAATACCTAACTTGTATAAGAGATTTGGTTACAAAAAATGTTAATGGCGAGTTAATCAATTTAGTTTAAATGCAAACTTGTAATATTTTTAACTAGATAGGATTATATCAAATAATTAATGTACCTAAGTACTTAATTAAATTTAATAAATATTTTGATGAGTTATCAATGTGGATAAAAATTAATAATGTGATCATGTAATTGTAATATAATAGGTAAATTGATATTCAAATAAATTGTGAAAATATAAGATATTTTCATTTTTTTTATTCATGATTTTTCTACCTGAATGCATTTCTAATTATTGAATCAAAGTAAATTATTTTATCGAGGTGCAAAACAACCAGCATCTCTTCTTCTTCCGAAATGCACGTAAGCAAGACATAGTGACAGCGAATGACAGTGGTACATGGATGGCCGAGTATAAGGGGCGAAGGGGCCATGCTTTTAACAAAATCCGGATACGGAAAGTAGGTAGGTAAGTTAAATAAAAAAAAAAAGTTCGCGCGAGATTGCTCAAATTTCAATAGTGAATACGCATACTGATTACGCATCTATCAAACTGGCTGGTAGAAGGGTTGGCGGTGCACTAAGACCTCTGATGAGAAATAAGAACGTATCTCTTAAATCCAAACAGCTGATGCACAATGCAATCCTGATACCATCCATGATGTATGGTAGTGAAACATGGACATGGACGAAAAATATGGAAGTTGGAATGAATGCTGTGGAAATGAGATCACTCCGTAGGATATGCGGGAAGAGACTGATTGATAAGGTGAGGAATGAGAATATTAGAAAGGAATGTGGAGTGGATGTTAGCGTAGTGACTAGAATGAAAGTTAATAAATTAAGGTGGTTTGGGCATGTAGAGAGAATGAACGAGGAAAGAATGACAAAAAGGATATATAAATCTGAAAGAATGGGTGCACGCAGACGAGGTCGACCTCGAATGACATGGTCCGATCATATCGGTTCAGTCTTAGAGGAGGCCCAAGTCAGGAGCAAAAGAAATAGGAGAGCATGTATGCGGAATGTTATGCGTTTGGAAGAAGCGAAAGAGGTTTGTTTGGATAGGAAAGAATGGAAATCCGTACTATCTGCCTACCCCCTTCGGGAAACGGCGTGATGGGTAAAAGATTACGCATCTGTACCTATAACAAGACTTTTTTCTCCCTTTTGGCACTTCATCCACAAGGCACCAACAAAATTTTTAAGAAAGATAATGACGTTTTGAAGATGAAATTCAAAGAATTTTTTTTGAGAAGATATAAATACATGTAAAAGTAGAAATTATAAACGTTATGGGACGCATTATTATAAATTTTACAAAAAAAAAAAAACTAAACGTAATTCCACACTGCTTTGTTCTTACGCAAAAGGTAGATAAATAAAATTAAAGTGACCAAACATGATTTAGTTCATTTTGGCTGAAAGATAAAAGGTTTTGTATGATTTAATGCAACTTTTTATTTTCTGAAATAAAAATCAAGACTTAACTATAATATATGTTGATAGAAAATAAATTCCCGCATGCGACTGTGGAGAGTCAAAGCAGACTATCGCACATATTGTGAAGAACTTTTAATGGCTCATTTACGGACATTGACAATGCTACCCCACAGGCTCTGCAATGGCTCAACGAATTGGAAATTGTTTTGTGATCTCCTGGAGCTGTATTGTGAACCTTTTTTACCCTTTTTTATATCTTGACTCTAATTTATTGTTTTTAACTATTTTATCCTTTGATGACGCTGCTGACTGGCAGCCATACGCTTTCGATGCCATACGCTTATAATAATAGAAAATAAATCATTTAAAAATAAGGTACATTTTCTGCATCAATAACTCGTAATCTTTCAAATCTGACATAGCAAATCGTGGTTGTAAACACTCGCGTTGCCCGGCTACTATTTTGTTTGTTTACAAAATTTTGTGCGAAATGTCATTTTAATACATAACAGATGCGGATCAAATATTTTTTTTTATAAATAAAGTCAAAACTAATCAGTAAATCATACGTAATCGTGCCATTAACAAAATTTTATAACTAAGACTGTTTTAGGTTTAAAATTTTAAAAAAATAAACGGCTCTCGTGAAAAAGGCTTTTTTTTAATTCTGACGTTTTTAATAAAAACTTATAAGTTGTTGAACATACCTACATTTTTTCCGTGATGGAAGTAGGTAATTTAAATAAAAAAAAAAAAACTTTTTAACACTTCCACAATTTTATTATACCTACCTGACATATTTCGAGGGTTACGCTTTTCCCATGAATGATTCGAGTTTCTAATTATTAACCTGTGACCATGGAAGGGCGTGTCCCTACGAAACATGTCAGGTATAACAAGAAGTGTTTATAAGTTTTTTTTTATTTTTATTTGACTATGCGACGTTTTTCTTCCCAGGGTATTCACATTTGATGTTATTATGTCAAGAAAAATATGAATAGTTCGTCATCAAACTTTTTCATGAGTTCACGGCCTCAATGGCACGTAGGTAAGCAATAAAACTCTGGTTCAATACCCAAATTATGTTACGCCTGATGGCGGTATACGGAAGGAGATATAAATAAGAATCTCTTTGGCGGGATCCACTTTTAAAAGCATGAGAATATTATATGGAGATCGATATTAAGACTTCTCAGTTTGACTGTCCTCCGAGATCTAGATTTTGGAAGCCTATTTTACACACCGGGTGGTACAAAATAACGTGGCAGACCAAAAATTACCATCAAGAGCTTCAGGATACCAGCTTAGATTGAAATGACTCCCTGGAACTAGCCCAGGATTGAGATGCTTGGCAAGCCTTTGCCAGGACCACACGCCCCACTTAGGGAGCGAACGTGGATTAAGATAAGAAAATAGAGTACCCAAATAGACCTCAAATAAGCCGGAAATCAAAATACGCCTTAGATGCGCTGAACAACAGTTTCTCCGCTAGTACTATAATCCTTTTCATTATATTATCCCTTGAAGAAGCAATTCCGTCCAAGTTTATGATACAAAAGGAAGACTGGACTGGACATAAAGAAGCAGAGAGTACGTCTAAACGCTATCCATCTCGCTCTTAACAAAAGTTACGGCCAATTATATTTTGGTATGCAGTTTTAGTTGAGTATCTAAATACGAACTCCGCTTACAAACGAAATACATCCCAAAGTTCAAATTAAATTTCGTTCTCTTTTCAAAAATAATAATATGTTCTTTGAGCTTCTTTTTTTTAAGAACTGCATGTTGCCTATTTATGCTTCTTGTGTCGCCGCGACCAAAAAAGATCTTTTGTGATGTCCTTTGATGTTGTGAGTCATGAATATCACAATTAAAGCAAAGACTTAAGATTTTCTTTTGTGACAAAAACAAAAAATATTAATTTTTATCTACATATTTATTTTAATTAAGTTATGAAAGTATTATAATTTAACAATAATTAATATGCAACATAAAGATTAAAGAATGCATGTTGGGGAATTGCTATTCCTACCTGTTTCCCGCACAAATAATGTTACGCCGCACTACGGGAAAAAAATGCATGCAATCAACAATAGTTCGACTACAGAGACCGGCAATAATGTGCGTGACTTCGTGTGCTTACTTCAAAGTGTAAAGTGCTCATTCTTCAAGTGACTTCAAGGAAAAAAGGCGGGGTGTACACAATTTATATACTTTTATTTGAGCATCCCTTCATATGTATATTGTTACCAAAATTTCCTAGTTTTTAACCCTCTCCATATAATATAGTCCACTTGCTCCAACAATGCAAACAGGGTTTTTTTACGATGCAGTTTTTTTTTATTTATTTATTTATTTTATTCTATTTATTTGTTGAAATTTTACCTACGGCAAATGCCTTTAAAAATTGTAATTTAAAACAAATAGGTACCTATATCAAATAGACAAAACCAAATCGGTGAAAAAATAATGAGCAAAAACCATCAGATAAAAAAATATACATTATTATCATACTCTTCAAAACATAATTAAAACAAAAACTCCTAAATGGGTATAGGTTAATGCTACTATTCTCAAATTCACGTTCCAACTCAACGCAATCAATTATTGCAATTGATTCCATGACATTCACAATCCAATAGTTGATAAAATGTTTATTATGAACGAGCTTATGATATTATGTTATTGTATTTCTATGGTACAATCACAAAAGCCCTGTTAAAAAGTGTATAGCCGGCGCAATCCTTTTTGGCTCGCGGTGGCCAAGTTTGGAACTACATACAGCGTTATATAATATGTACAATATTACTGCGTCATTCCCGCGTGACAAATAAAATGGTGCTGTCTACAAAATGTGGGAGGAGGTCATAAACATTGCGCAAGATCGGGCGCAATGGAGAGCTCTTGTTGCCTCCCTATACCCCTGAGTGGGGTGTAAAAGGGAGAATTGATTGATTGTCTACAAAATAATTGTCAACATAAACAACGGGTTATAAGGGCGATGTACACATTGTTAAGTAGTATGTGCGAGTGCGTGTGCGGGTGCGAGTTGCAAATGTTATAAGCATGTGAGGACAGAACTTCGAGTTGCGAGTGAACTTAACAATGATAGAAGCGGGTTCTATTTTTGCGAGTACCCTCCCCGTCCTCCTCCCCCATATTCGCAGCATACGTGCGTGCACCCTGTTCGCAGTGGTTTCGGTTCCGGTGGCGAAAAAAGAAAATAAACTACACATAGAAATGGGCGGAGCAACTTTGGACTCGCACCAACTCGCACTTCACAGGACTGGACACTCACACATCACCTGCGATTTTTACTGCGCAACTCGCACTCGCACAATGTATGAATGGCCCTTTAATTGAAACAACGCTAAAAGCTCTCGCGAAGAACTCGATTGGTTGCAAATAGTTACACAATTGTTGTGTTGGATAAAATGCACTCAGAATAGTTAGAACTGTCAAAAGACTTAACATCAATTGGATACCTGGCAATCTTTTTTTTTTAATAAAATGAATCTGTGCTCACTCGAAGTGCACACAAATACACTTTTGACATCTTTCACAGTAAGCAAATGCTTGTCTCGTAAAAGCGGAAAATGGTCGGCACCTGGGATCGAACCCACGACCTCCGCACGAAACAGTGCGAAAGCCGGCGTCATAACCGCTGGTCAACCACCTCATAATAGAAGCTCTTGCTTAGAACTTAAACGGTTGCCAGTAGTTATGCAATAAATGTGTTGGATAAAATATTTTCAGAATATAGAAATTCGAAGTGGTTGGTAGACCAGAGGTATCAGTCGACGTCTTTCGTACGCACAGCGTATTGGAGGTCGTGGGTTCAAATCCCGGTGCCGACCATTTTCCACTTTCACAACACAAGCTTTGCTTTATGTTAAAGATGTCGAATGTGTATTTGTGTTCACTTAAAGTGAGCCCAGATTCATTTAAAAAAATGTCAAAAGTCTCAATAACAATTGGATACGACGCAACTCAATCGTCTGTTTGTAATTTTTCAGAATTATGGTAATTGTTTTAAAACTACTAAAACACCCAAAGCTCTTCTGATTTACCTAAATAAAAAATATCGTTCCACAAATTACTTCAAACTCAGAAAATATATCTAAAAGCATTATAAATCACGACACAAGCTTTAAGTAGCTTACTGTGAAAGAGTTAAGGAGTGTATTTATGTGTTCACTTTGAGTGAGCACAGATTCATTTATAAAAAAAATATATTATGTTTGATCTTCATCAACGACTTATTATGTAAAACTTTCGAATTAGAATTTTAAATTTATAATAATTATACCTACATTTTATTTAATGTAGGTACGCATTTTTTAAAACGCCGTTAAAACTTTTTTTAAATATTTTATAATTTGAATTAAATAAGTAATAAGGCGAGCTAGTTTTTTAATAGCGATTCAAGGACCAAATCAACCGTTCCATTAAAAATTTACATTTTAATTAACAAACCTGTTTTGTAAGCCTTAAAATATTTCAGCAATATTTTTAATTGTACCTACTGCCCGGGCTTCTGAAAAAGGTTATTAAAACGATACAAGCCCTTGTAATTCAATTAAAGATTTTTTTCGCGTCGCTTTGTGTAAATAAATAGCTCTCGTGTTAAATATCAAACTTCTTTTTTTTTATTTTTAAGTTATAATGGGCTTTTTAAAGATTTCTTAAAATACCATTTTAACGCAGCTTATATGTATTGGTATGACAAGTGGTGCCTTTAACAACATTACCAAGGTACGGAAAGCGTCGGCGTTTAGTGTCGAAACGCAATATGAAATGTTTGACGCATGTGTGACCCGTTACAGATACAAAAAGTCTCAGTAGGTACTGGTTCCTATCATAGTTTGACCTCATAGTTGGAGATTTAATTAAATTCAAAATATGTTAAATATTGTTTTGTATCGGCCAAAAATCAAAAACAGGTACCGAGCAACAAAAAGTGATATTCATGTCTTGGATATGGACAGTTAGTATCCTAGTAATTCTGAAAAAGGACGACGAATCCTTCACAAGTATGATCCCTTATTCTACTATCGAAATATAAAGTAACTTTACCCATTGACGTAGGTATATTATGTAAATTACAAGTGTCAAATATACATACCTACTCTTATGTAGAACTGACAAAGTTTTTGTTTATTGAAATTTATCTTTGTAGGCGAGATCGAGCTCAGGATCATGTGATCAGAAATCAGTGCCTATACTTACAACTAGGTTTCCGATGTCGGTGCTAAGAAATAAATTGCGAGAATTTTGACTAAAATCACTTGCACCTACATATATTTACATAGTTCTCTTACATAATAATTCGTCTGGGTTGTGCTATTTTGGTTGAAATCTCATGACATTACCAGCAAAAATCTATATTTAAGTTGACGCTAAAATAAAGCGGACTGTTACAGAATCGATCTCTAGTATGTCAAAAAAACAGACTCGAAGAAAAAATATGTACCATTATATAGGGAAGAACTTTGATGAAAGAATCTAGGTCTTGGTTTTTTTATTCATTTTCTCAGCAACAAAGCCTGCAGTACATAAAGCCAAAGAAAGTCTGCAGTAATTATTAATAAGATTAAAGGTGATGTTTCAAGAAACTTCTAAGGTATTATCACGGTGAATTAGATTCTAGCGCTGCGTCTGTTAGAAATTTGCATATAAAACCAATGAATCCGTCTCCAACCTCTTCAACCTAATCCTTCACCGAGCACACTACTCTCTACTTCAACTTCAACGTCATTTGCCACACGCCGTACTTGAATTATTATTTGTTATCTCAACAACCATCGCTTCTCAGAGCAAAACCAAGGGCTTAAATGACTTATTTTCATACATCAACCTACAAAATCAAAGCTCAATGCAATTAACAAAAAGTACCACTTTTTCACCTTTTTCGGGGGGTTTTCCAATGTTTTTGATCGTGAAGCTCACATAAGTGAGATCATAATGTTAGGACAAATGCCTAAAATTAGATCTAGAGGCAGTTCACGGTTGCATTTGTGTTATCAAATAACAGATATCCCTCAGACAAACCACCACGCCGTTTATCTGGCTGTGGACAGAAAATCTGAGGACAATGGTAAGTTACCTACGACAGAATGCAAATATTCGCAATCAACCTTAAGGAGAGGATGATGTCTACAAGTTTTTTTTTAACTTTGTTCCCACATAACGAATATTTTCACAAAGAAGTTTTTACATTTTATGTTATAAAAAAAATTTGAAACATATTCATTATTCAATCGTATTTCCTGGAAACAGTTCATAATATCATAAGTAAAACAAAGACCTGAAGGTCTGATAGTAAAGAAAATTGCCCCGATTTTCATAGAGATATCTTGTGCGCAATGAAAAAATTTTGCGAATCATGAAGATAAAGGGAAACAGCAGACAACGGTCAAAAAATTAAGTCTTTTACTTTGACCTCATCCTCTTAAGTAAAGCAAAGCTTTATTTCAAATAAATCTGGAAGGCTAAACAGTTTCGTCGCTGTAAAATCTTGGTTTGATATAAGTACCATCTGCTGCAGAACCCATAAGAGTGGCCATTAGTGGTCAAGGATTGAGAGAGTTACTCATACTCATACCTGGTCACAAGCTTTGAAAAAAAGAAGAGATTTCATTGTGATATGAGTAATTGTCATTGAAATATAGGAAATAACGAAATCGTTTTACTCATAATATACACTTTTGAATTATTTATGAAATTATTATTTTTGCAGTGATTTGCTAACAGTACGAAGATGTAATGAGCGGGTAGATCTTAACAATATACAGCCTCCTTTTGTAGGTAACAACAATAGGCCAATAAAATGTTCAGTCATAAAGCATACAAGAAAAAGGAGGGCGATAAGAGTGAGTTGTGCCGACTGTACTGAGCACAGGAACCATAAAATTATGAGTTAAGCAAACAGGACAAGAACCGCTTTTATTTATCTCGAGATTTTATTTGGTTTATGTGCGCATTATGTGATTCTATGATAGTAACGATTTTCGATACTATAGTCACAAAACTAACAAAAATGTCGAAAGTACCTTTATTCACGTAGGTATAATAATTTTTTTATTTTCTATAACGCAACATTTTCTTACAAAGTACATACATAATACTTTAGCCCCACTAGGGGCGTAGGGAGGCAACAAGAGCTCTCTATTGCACTTGATCTTGCACAATGTTTTTGACCTCCCTCACCACATCCATATCCCTCAGCTCTGTTTCAAAGGAACGGAACACCTAGCCTAGCCATGTTCGTCTCCACTCCACAATGGTTGAAGTGTTGGGCGATACTGGCAAGTTTCATTGTCACAGGTGACAAAGAATCAAGACGTTTCTTTGTCCTGCATGTGATCATGATGGATATCTCCCTGCAAAACTAGTCAGGGTATTAAATAATTTGTGGAATAACATAGCAATTCTTTCATTTAAATGTATTTGTCTAAATTATTCGCCATTCGACAAAAATACTACACCAATGTGAGGTAGACTTAATATTATGAACTAACAATATAGGATTCTTATTTCTACCCATCAAGTTCCTTTTTCTTATACTTAAGGAAGTGATAATGACCTGTCATCAAGAAGATCGTAAGTACTTTTCAGAGGTCGTAGTAGTCTTGTAAAAGTTCGGCAGCTGCTGATCACGCTAAGATGATTTTGATGAATTGGAAGGTATATTTTATAATATACATACCTCCTAGGGTAGGTATATTGTATATTTTAAGTAGGTACATGACTGACATCAATCATAAAAAGTTTAATACTGAAAAAGTTTAATATATTGGCATGAAAATTATGAGACGTTGCTCCTAAGTTTTTAAGAAAATTTAGCTATAAATATGAATTTCAGTTTTAGTCAGTTCTTTATATTGATTTTGAAAATGAATTTTTTATAAAAAAAATTTGAACATCAAACGAATAACCCTTTGACACGATGACGACGCTGTAAAGTAACATATTTTTGTAATATGATACGAGTACCCTACTGCGGAATGGTTTGCACATAAATGTCTTCGTATTTCTTAAATTTTAAAAATATTTTATTTAACTTTTTTTTTATTTTTTTTCATTGAATCACTACTGATTTTAGATGATGATAAGATTTTACTACGTCCATTTTTTACCTCTTTATATTGGCAACTTCACCATCTTCTTCTTCTTCTTCTCAGCCTATTCCCGTCCACTGCTGGACAACGGCCTCCTCCATCTCCTCCCACACCGCTCTGTTTTGGGCTTTTTGGACCCAGTTGACCCCAGCGTATTTGACGAGGTCGTCTCTCCACCGTAGTGGTGGTCTCCCGACGGTCCTGGCAGTCGTTCTGGGTCTCCAAGTTTCGACCCTTTTCGACCATTTCTCTGCCTGGTCTCTTGCCAAGTGACCTGCCCATAGCCATTTGAGGGAAGCGATACGTTGGGCAATATCTGCAACCATAGTTCTTTGTCGTATCACTTCATTTCTCACTCTATCTCTCAGGGTGATACCCAGCATGGCTCTTTCCATGGATCTTTGGGTAACCCTTATTTTTTATATACTCAGCTTGGTCAGCGTCAATGTTTCCAGACCATATGTTGCATCCGGCATTATGCACGTCTCATAAACTCTGCGTTTAAGGTTCATGGGGATTTTACGGTTTTTGAGATGAGACTCATTTTCCCGAAGGCTGCCCAACTTAATCTATTGGGTTTTGCTCTTCTAGTGGAAAGTTATAATCAAACACGTGATACTTTGAACTCTTTATTCAACCATACTTTTTACAACAATGCTTTCTCGGCAAGACCGGAAACTACCCTAGAACAAACGTCACAACGGAAATTGCCAAAACACAAGAATGAATGTTGCCAATCCAATATAATCCAATAGGTACGTCTTTTGATTTCGGCGGTTTGGTTTTCTCTGTCTAGTCTTATGGCGTGTCCTAGATAACTGTATTCTTGGGTATTTTCTATAACATTTCCATCAATTTTAATTTGGGAGCCTTCTGTGCCCATCACCTTGGTCTATTTCAAATTCATGATAAGTCCTACTTTCTTTGATGCCTCATTTATTTCCCGTAGCATTTCGGTCAGTTCTTCAGGGTTCTTGCTCAAGATAATTATATCGTCCGCGAGGCGTAGGTGGTTCAGGTATTTACCATCAATACATATCCCCTTTGATTCCCAGTTTAGGTTTTTGAGTGCGTATTAATACGCACTCAAAACTTCACCATCACAACGTTCTAAAATGTTCACAGCTTTCAAGGGTATGAGTCTACCTTTGAATCTGGGTTTGAAGAGATATACAATCTTAAGACATACTTTTCCTTTATTAAAACTTGTGATATATTAACATAAGGTCAAACTAAACAATAAATTGATAAAGTGTTTTTGAAAATATGTTATTACTAACGGCGTATGGTAATTTTATAGCTGTCCTTAATAGACCCGACACTATATTATATATCAGGTATACTATAAAATTTCAATTTTGGGAAGGACTTTTATGTCCTTTACTTTGTTCAACAGCTTACCTCGTTTAGTTAAGAGTCAAAGAAGCGAAAAAGTCGTATATATTTTATCATTTTATATCATAAAAGGGTGGAAAACGTTTTTTACGCGAAAGAAAAACTTTATAGTTTGTGAAGTTTATTTGTTATGAATATAACAAAAACACTAAATGCGAAACAAGAAACATGCCTTGACGGCTTTTTAAATATGTATGTAAGCATTAGATAATAATATATTTTTATTCGAATTCTTACGACAGGACATCAAACATTCTATGTGTATTTTTTTTTCTATCTACCGCTATATTATGTACGAGTATCTGCGTACACCGTTTCCAAAATAATTTGCTTTTTTTTCTATTTGATCAGTATCACACACTAGTATGCACTAGTATAATATAGTACCTATTCCTTTGTCGTACACCCGGTACCCGGCGTGTGATACGAGGTTAGTATAAACCATTGTTTGTATTTTTAACCTTTCTAATTAAACCGCTTGTGAGCATAGGTTGATTGATTTCCGAGTCTTAAATGGATATATATTTATTTTTATTTATTTATTCTTTCTCATCCCTAGGCCCTTTTCATTCGGCACTTGGACTCGTCAAAAATATACAAAACAAGAAATTATTAAACATTTTTAAAGTTAAGCACAGTTGATACTGAAAAAAAAAATACAAACAATTTTAAAAGACATGCAAGGAAATAAATAAATGAAAGCGTAGGGGAGGATGAAAAGGTGTAAATGGCCCCTCCAGTCTCCTGTCAGTATATGTAAAAATGAGGGCAATTATGCAAAGATGATACTACAAACAAAAAAAATCAAAATCTTATTAAAAAAAATCATGTAAATAAGTAAAAATGAATAAACGCTTGGGCGAGTCTGAAAAGGTCTAAAGGGCCTTTCAGTCTCCTGTCAGTGAATACCATAAAAAACAAACAGAAATAAAGCATATTATTATAAACAGCATGGAGAGTCACAAAAATAAACAGGTTTGTCAGGCTAACAACAAAAAAAGCACTCCACCAAGGGAGCAACCCAACGAGCATACATTGTGGACTCAAAAGAAAAGAATAAGGAAAAAAATGTCGAACGCCGACCTATAATAGCACAATGCAGACCAAATTTGTTATACCATTCAACAATGTCTACGTTTGATTTGGCATCTCGTCAATAGTGTAAAAGCATTGATCAACCAGATACTTTTTGATCTCTCTCTATCTCTGAAAGGTAACGTCATCATGAAATAAATAAATCTTCTATAGAAGTATTTTTATACTAAAGCATTGATCAACCAGATACTTTTTGATCTCTCTCTATCTCTGAAAGGTAACGTCATCATGAAATAAATAAATCTTCTATAGAAGTATTTTTATACTAAAGCATTGATCAACCAGATACTTTTTGATCTCTCTCTATCTCTGAAAGGTAACGTCATCATGAAATAAATAAATCTTCTATAGAAGTATTTTTATACTATACATCTATGTAGATTGTTTTGGTGGTCTTACGCTTCCCCTTTAAAAAAGCTGCTAACCCAGAACTCATAGTATATTATAACAGCCAGAAGACAATTATTATTATCTTCTCTAGAAGAACATATTCAATATTAATCGGTACTTTACAGGGGACCCACTAAAGTTACGAACCTCAAATTTTACGTGCTTGTGTAGGAGCATAAGACCAACCCGTATACCAAATTTTATGAAAATCGAAGACTTTTTTTTATCTTTTTTAGCCCTTTTTCTAGAATAAGTGAAATTTTCTTTGGATACTTTAAGAGGGTTCCCCTGAAGGTACAGATCTCAACATTTTACTGACTCATCTACATCGAGGGGCTAACCGTTCTACCAAATTTCAATCAAATCGGATAAGAATTACTATGAGTTATGGGTGCGCACACATTTTTGGTGTACGCGTACGGGTACGCGGAAATTTTCTTCCTCTTCTAAAAAAAAATTTTTTTGCTTTTTTGGAATCTACACCCTCGAAAATGTTGAGAAAATTATTATTTTTTTTTTTTTTAAATCCGATCACAAGACTCATATGTAAAACTACTATGTGTAAACCTACTATGAGTAAAAGTTCTATCTAATGAAACCAGTTGGATGGTTTCAAAGTCTAAAAAAGGCAACAAAATTTAGATAAAAAAAATGTATAATACATATTGTTATTTGATAGAAAGTGGTTTCAAACCATTATTCTCTTTCTATTTAATTATTTTTATTTTCTTCGCATTATTCTCTTTCTATTTAAATCTGTTTTAGGTAAATTGGTTGGTTGATGATTTCCGAGTCAATAACAGACATTATGACATTTTTTGTCTTTACTCACTTACATACTTACTTTTCAAGTTCGGATTTATATTCTGTCACTCCCGCGACGGATATCGTTTTGTCGATAGCAAACATCTGTGAGCCTAGACAAATTCAAATTGACGAACGACTACAATCGAAGAAAATTAACTGTTCACTTTTATATTTTTATAACAGCGTCTTTGTTTGGTTAAAATAATTGTTTACGCGTACCAGTGGACAGTTAATTTTTTCGCACTCTACATTGACGAAATCTTCGTTTGTAGTCGAACGCCAATTTGAATTTTTCTACGGGGGCAGTCGTCAGGGCTACATCATGAGGGCAGATCAGAAGGTGACTGCTGTATGCAAATATAATTAAGTATGCATTTGTTAATTTTTTTATTATACCCCAATCAATCAATCAATTCTCCCTTTTCCACCCCACTCAGGGGCATAGGGAGGCAACAAGAGCTCTCCATTGCGCTCGATCTTGCGCAATGTTTATGACCTCCTCCCACACCATGTCCATGTCCCTCATCTCTGCTTCGAAGGAGCGGAACACAGTGTGAGAGGGTCATCCTCGTCTTCGGGACCCTGATGGGAGGAATAATAGCGCTCTCCTCGGCCAACTGTCTTTCGGCATCCTTAACACATGTCCCAGCCAAGTCCATCTCCTCCCCACAATGGTAGAGGCGATGGGCTCACGCTGGGTGCGCCGGCGTATAGCGTAAAATATAAATAGGTATATTATTATACCTATTTATATTTATTTTATTAATTAAACAATTTTATTACTATAAGGAATGTATTATTTCCTAGTTTTTAACTATTTTGTAGTTGTTTTTTGTTATATTGTATTGTTTGTGTTGTCATCACTCATCGCAAAGGCGAAAGCTGTTATGGTGAGTGATTTAACAGCAAATAAATAAATAATTTTTAATAATATATTAATTTTTTGTCTTATATATGTCTAGATAATGGTATAGAATTTCCAAATTTGAGATTAACCCTAACAACATCCATCTTTCAGTTAGCTCCGTAAATGACATTAAAAAGGTTTAAGGTAAGCTGTGAAGCGTAGTTGAGTACACCCACATCATATACCCATCTTTCATGTTCCTACTCGAAATATTTCAGATGAAACCCATTACTTCAGCTTAGATTACCTTAAATAGTAATTTGATACTAGTTTTGGATTACTAATTGATTGATGGGTCCATTATGTAGAGCCCCGTTCTAGACAACACAGAGGCGTCTATTTATGTACCTACCTTTCGCACAACAGAATTTTCTTCAAAGAATTTTTGCTTAGAAGGCATTACTGTGCATTTCATCGGTATAGAAATGCACTTTATAAAAAAAAAAATAAAATACGTTTTCTTTAAAAATCTGCAGTTTTTCGTCCTAGCATAAGTTGAAAATGATTTAAAAATGACTACCTTATTTTGACATAGGTATTGGAAGAATCAGTTTTAATGTCTTGTCTTCTAAAGACGATTGTAAAAATAATTTGTATATAAGGCTGAAAGAAAAGGTGTTACCCCCCCCCCCCCCATTCACTATCACGATGTCTTCCATTTTGACGGATTTGAAACTGATTTTTTTTCGCTGTCGATTGAACACAATGATGTCGTCCTCAAGGCAAAGTTAAAACAAGAAAAAAAATATTTTAAATAAAATTTGAAATTGGAAACGATGAAAAGTTGGACAGAAAGGAATGGAGTCCGTTTACTCTGCTTGCGGGACATGGCGTGATGTAATTGAAACATTATCTAGTGATAAATTCGTATATTCTTATCATACTGTATGGTGTTGCCAGTGTCAACCTGTCCTTTCCATCTCATTTTTTCCATCAAATTGTTGTTACCCATTTTTTGGTTCCTACCTTTAGCTAACCAGGATGAGTGACAATAACAATCTTCAATAAGAAATCAACCGCATCGCACCGCTAATCAAATCATTTTTTTATATTCATTTTAATTCGTTCTAATCTTCTAAAATAATTAATAATAAAATTAACCATCCGCGCCGCGTTTATAATTATAAATTGTGCTGTGTTTTTGTTTATGTTTTTGTGTTCAACAAGGAAGAGCTGGCCAGCAGAGGGAGATCACCGTGAACCAAGGTTAGTCCATCTTCCAGATCCTTTTTCTTTCCAGCTGGTCACACCACTCCGCCAGCACAGCATGCCACGCATATAGATACAGTCCACGTTAATCATTTAATTTATAATTAATTAAATTTTATCATTTATTTATACCGCGCCACCCCATATTAATGGTCCTTCGAGCCGGATTTATGGTTAGATTTTTTGGTCACTTATACCGGATTTATGGTGAGCCCCTGTGGCAAAACTCATCAGTGTAAATCTCATTTATTCACATTCTCATCTGTACATTCGCCAAGTTTATTGAAACATTGCAGAAGCGGTAATGTCATTGTCCTTTTGATTTAATATCACGCATTAGAAGTACATACATATGAATCCAAAGTGAAATTTGTGTCAGTCACGTCACATGTTATCTGATATAAACTTGCTTATAATTAACTTGAATAAGGTTTGAATATTCAGTTATATTCATTGTGTTAATGATAGGGTATAATTATTGTCGAGTCCGCTAATCATTTGACAAATTATTTCATTGAACAGGCAATAAGTATGAGGAAAAGTTTAATTTAGATTTATAACATACAATAGTATTTTTTAAATAATAATTAATATTATTAACGTATAGCGCCATCTATATTTGAATAGGAGGGGTGGGTTTCTTTGAAAAGTCAATAGTTAAGCTTTGATTTTGGAAATTCACGTGCTTCTGTTGTAGTTCCATAGATGGCATTGGTTTGAAAACTTGAAAATATTAATGATTCATAATAATTATTCACAATTGAATGATTTTACACGTATGTATGTCGTATTTAAAATTTAAAGTATAATATCTGTGTATTATCGAGAATTTAATGGGAAATAATTCTGTTACACTTATAAAACTGATAGAGAGTTATTTAAGAACCCCAATTGCTTAGAATAGTACCTACCCATATAGATATTGACATAACATTTAATATATTTATATACCTAACTACGCATTGCTCGCATAAATTTGTAACTTTGATATAAAATATTCATACTTACAACAATTGCATCAAACTCTTTATGTAGAGTTTTATGTCATACCTATGTCGCTATTGCTCTAGCTTTCTGTGTTGATTTGAGAAGGTTAATTTTGTCGTTAATCGTGTACATTAGCTTATACCTACGCATTATTTGAACACACCCGTATGCTTAGGTATGCTTAAGCCTTTGCATACAGTACTCTACTGTTTATTCGGATAGTAGATATATTAAATTTTACGCATCCTTATTATTTATTTCTTTTTCTTCTTTATATACAATTATAATATAGACAATTTAAGGCTTATTTATGTATACTTAAATTTAACGCATCCTTATTATATTTCTTTTTAGGTACTTCTTTTTTTTACATACATTCATATAGGCAACTGAATGTTTATTTATATATAGTTAACTTAAGACAATACATCTTGATTGAGTTTCACGGTTTCTTATTTTTATGTACCTTCGTTCATAAACGAACATAAGCCCGCGTAGTTTATAAGTTGATAACTTACTCAGTTTACTCAACTTGTCTTGCATCTAATTATTGTTTATTTATATTAGGCGTTTCACAATGGAACGTATCAAATTATTAGAAGCCAAATCTAATTCACTTCTCTCAAAGGTTGGTGAGTTTTTTGAGAAGTCAAAATTGACATTGAGTCACGGAACTCGTGAAACAACTGCTTTCATCTCAGACACTTTCTCAATTGATGAATTGAAGAAAGATATAGTTACCGCATTGGATGAACTTGTACTGTTAAAAATTTCGTACGATAAAACGTATGAGCCATCGTACGATAGTTTAAATACTTTAAACAGTCAGGTAAATGCCATTAAATTCAAACGGTCTCAGTTGTTGACTGCAGACCAAGTGTCAAATGTAAATACCTCAAATCAATCAAAAGATAATAAATTTTATCATATTAAATTACCGCCTATTCAAATACCATGTTTCGATGGTAAATTAGAAAATTGGTCTCTGTTTTATGAGTCATTTAAGAATAATATCCATCTTAACGAAAATCTTAATGATTCGCAGCGTATGCAATATTTGCTTGGAAAACTAAGTCATTCAGCTCTAAATGTGTTTTCCGGGATTATTCCTACAGGTGAAAATTATGCAAACATATGGAAAGGTTTAGTTGAGAGATATCAGGATAATAGATCTCTGGGAGCTTATTATTTAAATAATATTTTAGAGAGTAAGACGTCCGCAAAGAGTGCTAACGAATTAAATGAATATTCAGAGAATATATCTGCCTCGGTATCAGCTCTTAAACAATTAAAAATTAAAGACTTGTCAGACTTCATATTTTTCACATGTGCCCTTAAGGGATTGCACCCTCAAATAGTGCATGACTTTGAAATGTCGGTTAGAGGAGGAAAAGATTTTCCTTCGTTCGACCAATTAATGGAATTTGTCAAGGATAAAGTTAAAATTTTAGAACGCACCTCTCGTGATAGTTTAAATAGTCAATATAAAAGGGTACCATGGCAAGGAAAAAATAAATCTCAAAACATTTCTAAATCATTTTTGATAAATGTTGGCTCTGCTAGTCAGAAGTGTACTTTATGTAACTTCTCTCACACGCATCTATATCAGTGTGAAAAGTTTAAAACTCTTACTCCAAGAGAGAAGTTTAATTTAATTAAATCTATATTTGGATGTATCAACTGTCTTAGTTGTAATCATCAAAGTAAAACTTGTAATTCAAAACAATCTTGTAAAATTTGTAACAAATCGCACCATACTATGCTTCATTTTGATGACAAAGACACTAGTAAGTTTTATCAGAAAAATTGTACTTCAAATGAAAAACCATCAACCAGTAAAAATGTTACAACTACTTCTACAACTTTATGCGCTCGCAATAATATAGGATTGACATGTCCTATAATTTTACCTACTGCCCAGGTACTTGCCTATCGAAATGAAAGTGAGAAGAGGCTAGTTCGATGCTTGATTGATAATGCCTCACAAAATAATCTCATCACTCTCGCTTGTTGTAAGAAATTAAGTTTAGATATAATCCCTTTGAACAATTCCTTTGTTAAAGGAGTTGGTCTGTCTAGCAAACCGATTCACGGCTTTGTTATATTTCACATACAATCCCGCATCTCGCATCAAACATATAAGATAAAATGTCTAGTGTTGGACCTAATAACAGACTCGTTACCTACGGAAGATATAGATTTCACATGTCTCGGTCATTTGAGCGGAGTTCCGCTGGCTGATGGAGAGTGGAATCTGTCTGCTGAGATAGAAATCGTTTTGGGAGCTCAACTATTTCCACATATTTTATTGAGTGGGAAAATTGAAATACCAGGTTTATCACCGCTTATTGAAACTACGCTGGGATATTTGATAATGGGTAGTATTTCAAATAAAAACTCAAAACCTCAATGCTCTACGACTGTCACCCTTGTCACGACTGCCACGGTTTCGCGAGTGAACCACGACGATGATACATCTGTATTCTGTAACAATTGTGGAAGCTTGGAGAGAACTCTGCATAGGTTTTGGAAGTTGGAGGAATTGCCGATGGTTGAGGTCGCAAGTCCTGAGAGTGTCGCGTGTGAGTCTGCTTATCAGTCCTCAGTATCTCGTGGGTCTCAGGGCAGATATACAGTGTCCCTTCCTTTTTGTAAAAGTCCAAGTGAATTGGGTGATTCGTTCGCTACAGCTCAAAGACGTTTAGTTTCACTAGAACGCAAATTAAATATTGATTCTCGATTGCGTGAACAATATAAAAATGTTATTCCAGATTACATTAACAATAATTATCTAGAAGAAATTCCATCTCATGAGACGGATGGATATTTTATTCTTGCTGGTTTGTTAGTGCTCCTGCTTGGATTACGATTGTTTGCTGTGGCAATAACCGCTTACCAAAGATTAATTGTTGAACTGCCGTTGTTGTCGAATATAAAAATACCGCGTCACTTGAAAGTGACACCTGGCTGCAAGGTAAATATCGTAGCCTTCTGTGATGCCAGTTTAAAAGCTTACGCCTGTGTATTGTACTTACATGTCAAAGATGACAAGGGTAATATTTTCATAAGTTTAGTGTGCTCAAAATCAAAGGTGGCACCGTTTAAGGTGATCTCACTTGCCCGCTTGGAGTTGTGCTCAGCTCTGTTATTATCCAAATTAGGAAAAACTGTTTTTGATACGTTCAATCCACTCTATGCTATAAACAACATATACGCCTTTTCGGATTCCACGATAGCTTTATCCTGGATACAGTCTTCACCGCACCGCTGCTGGTCTAATTTTGTATCTAATAGAGTGACTCAGATACAACAGAATCTAGAATGCAAACACTTTTTTCATATATCTGGGGTCGAAAATCCCAGTGACTTATTATCTCGGGGATTGTATCCATCTCAATTGCTGGAGCACAGTCTTTGGATGACATGTCCAAAGTGGCTTCTTAGCCAACCAAATTCATGGCCTATCAAGCCGTTTACACCTATAAGTACGGATGTACCTGAAGCAGTTTCTACTGTTTTGACTTCCGTTATGAAAGATCCACCAACTCAATAATTCATTTACTAAGTTTTTTATAAGTACCTACCTCTTTAAATTTATCAAACCGCATTAGTAAAGTAAATTTTTGGACTTGCATATATGAAGTTCACATTTCGTATTAATTTCTATAAATTATTATTATAGTTCCGCATATATTGTCTTTTCACGTAAATTTGGTGAATGTACCGCTTTGAAAAACCGCATTTTTTAAATATCAGAATTTGAACTGATATTAACCGCATTTTTAAATATATCATAAAATGATATAATCCGCATCTTTAAAATATCAGACTTGTGATCTGATATTCACCGCATTTCTTATAACCCGCATTCTTTAAAATATCAGACTTGTGATCTGATATTAACCGCATTTTTAAATATATCAAAAAATGATATAATCCGCATCTTTAAAATATCAGATTTCTGATCTGATATTCACCGCATCTTTGCAATATCAGTACTCTGATATTCAACGCTTATAAATCCGCTATGGGAAAACCGCATTTATATATCCGCTATGGGAAAACCGCATTTATATATCCGCTATGGGAAAACCGCATTTATTATCCGCAATGGGCTAACCGCATTTATTATCCGCAATGGGACAACCGCATTTTATATCCGTAATGGGCTAACCGCATTTAAAATACCG
This sequence comes from Mystacides longicornis, assembly GCA_963576905.1. NCBI lineage: Eukaryota > Metazoa > Arthropoda > Insecta > Trichoptera > Leptoceridae > Mystacides > Mystacides longicornis. Next base: position 4,944,368 of record OY756421.1, on the reverse strand, counting down.
CTTTATTTATTTATATATACCGCATTTTTCTTATTTAATCCGCTTTCTTTTATTTTTGTGTTGAAAGCTTTGGAGCTTTCAAGGTGGGGAGTGTGGTGTTGCCAGTGTCAACCTGTCCTTTCCATCTCATTTTTTCCATCAAATTGTTGTTACCCATTTTTTGGTTCCTACCTTTAGCTAACCAGGATGAGTGACAATAACAATCTTCAATAAGAAATCAACCGCATCGCACCGCTAATCAAATCATTTTTTTTATATTCATTTTAATTCGTTCTAATCTTCTAAAATAATTAATAATAAAATTAACCATCCGCGCCGCGTTTATAATTATAAATTGTGCTGTGTTTTTGTTTATGTTTTTGTGTTCAACAAGGAAGAGCTGGCCAGCAGAGGGAGATCACCGTGAACCAAGGTTAGTCCATCTTCCAGATCCTTTTTCTTTCCAGCTGGTCACACCACTCCGCCAGCACAGCATGCCACGCATATAGATACAGTCCACGTTAATCATTTAATTTATAATTAATTAAATTTTATCATTTATTTATACCGCGCCACCCCACTGTATCTAGCAACAGAGACGATATTAATGGCTATCTAACCGAATAACCATAAAACAAAATAATCTCGCCAAGAGGTCAGAGAATGCTTGACCCCAGAAGCCTGTTAGCCCCTTACACCGAATATTGGATATAATGTCATTTATTATAACAACTTTATTATGATCCGATCTTATCTGTCCATTAGGATTTTCAGCCATGAAATTCTATTATTTATGTAAAGTCCGGTCATCTCATGATGTCGTGTAACCGTAAGTATTATATCACTATATTTACATACCTAGGTATTAATTCAAGATTATGAATTAAGTAAACACAGTTGCACTTTCACAAAATTTATATTGAATCTCGAGCGCTTTCGTCCAACTCTTCGTAGAGTCTCTTGACAATGTCTGCGTGAGTTGGACGAAAGCGCTCGAGATTCAATATAAATTTTGTGAAAGTGCAACTGTGTTTACTTAATTCATAATAACGAACATTCACTACGTAAAAACACAAACCCTCCAAAAATTATTTCAATATTAAACATTTTCATCCAATGCTCTCTGTTTGAGCTTTCTCAATCCACTCCTTCCCTGCACCTGTCACAATATCGTCGATGCATCTCATCTGTAACCAACCCATTTTATATATTGCATAATATGTTTTATTAAGACAGCCTAGCAAAGTAAACTTCCCACTGTAACTTCAGCTTGGCGACAAAGTCAATTCTGTGACTTTTTTCCGGTGTCAGATTTGTGTAAGTATTAAAAAGTTTGTCTCTATCCAACAGAACAGAGTATTTCTCTACACTTAAAACAATAAAACTATTAACAATAACTTCCCACCCGCAAAACTCATAAACAAGTATGATGTGTTCTTTGCTTGAGAGAGCTAGGGAAGCTGGCATGGGATTTTTCGACACGTTCAACAAATTGAAGATTCCCGCGATTTGGAAATTTAGTAGTTTCGACGAATTCGACTATCTAAATGGCGAACAATGTTAACGTTAAGTGATCACACTAAACGACCATTTGAACATCAGTAGAACTAATAGTAGCTTTAACTCGTAGTGGTTCAAATGTATTAAATTTACCTATAAAAATCAATAACTTATTAATTTAATTGTAGCATCAAATATGAACAGTTTCTTCACTCACAATAAATTGTTGCAAGTGCGTTCTTTACTCAGTATAGTAAACCTATTGACTTTTATTGTCATTGTGTACCTACAATTTACAAATCGTAATAGCGCAGCGAAAAGACTCCTGTGGGGCTAGTACGAGTTTAATCCACAGCTTATTGCATGCAAATAAGCTCTTATTAACGTGCAAATAGTGTTCTTAAATCAAACGATCGAACGATTCGATCATTTTAGTATGAAAAATTTTCGAAACTCTTTCGATGATCGAATATCGAAACGAACTTATACTAGGGCTACTGTAGCCCTAGTATAAGTTTTCGATGATCGAATATCGAAACGATCATCGAAAGAGTTTCGAAAATTTTCCATACAAAAATGATCGAACGATTCGATCGTAATAAGCGCTTATAAACGTGCAAATAGAACACTATTTGCACGTTTATAAGCGCTTATTAGCGTGCACTTAGCTTTCGATGAAACTCGTACTAGCCCTACTGAAACTGTTAGCACGAGATTGACTGACGAAAGCGCTGAAGATTTAATTTATGTTGCGATTGTTTTATCGTTGAAAAATAAATAATTATTTATTCATTAAGAAAATATTTTTAATGAATATATAGGCATCATTATTCAAAATTTTTAACCAAGAGTGCTTAATTCAAGAATTTCATTAAAACGCTAATTTTGACGGCAGCCAATGGTTATGCAAACTTACTTAATAGATTTTTTTTATTAATTTCTCGTTACATTTATGTATACCACATAACAAAGCTTTCCAACCATTTTAAGAAGCTTCGATTCTAAGGAGGTTGGCAGTTTTCATTCTTAATTACACCATCATTGTTTAGTGGATTGCCGTTAGGAATCTAAAAGTCAGATATAGCCCGTATAATGGCTCTGCCAGAAGATGTTTCAGAAATAAACTTTTACGATTCCTCTTGTAGAAAAGTTTATTAAAATAAACATATTCGAAGTAAAATTATAATGTAGATACCAATAAAGGTCAATATTTTTCATCAATTTTTATCTTTTTAGAGATATTGTAATTTTTTTTAACAACAGAATATAACAAACACCTTATTAAAATAACTAAAAAAGCTAACCGGTTTTCGAAGACCGAACGTCTTCTTCTTCAGGCTATTTGATGTTAACTACTAAAAAAGATATTTGATGTTAACTGCTAAAAAAGATATTTGATGTTAATTGCTAAAAAGATATTTGATGTTAACTGCTAAAAAAGTTCCTAAACCACTCTAAAAAAGTTAACAACATACGTTCGGTCTTCGAAAACCGTTTAGCTGAATAATAAAATTGTAGAAAACCTAAAAATTTTGTTACTACTTATTTTAATAAGTTCAAAAATATGTTCTACCGACGAGAAGATAAATTACAGATAACACCGATTATCACAATGTATTGTGGGACCTTTTAGAAGATAAATAGATAATGCATGTTTAGTACCTACCAGGAATGTGCTATATCATATTAGGTAATATTCAATACTGATATCATAAATAATACATTAGCGGGGAAAGGAGGCATACTAACCACCTCGCTGTAATATGAACCCATCGATAAAATTGTTTTTCTCCATCATTAAACTTGTGAACCCTTTTACCACGAGGTTATAGTCAATTTAGTGACCGAGGTCAACACGAACTTTATAATAACATACCTATTATGTATTGTATTTGTTAATATTTCTATACAGAGGGTCATAATCCTGTATTTTTTTATAATATTCATTTGGGGTACTTTTTTAGAAACCTTTCTAAAAAAAAGTACCCCGCATACATTACTCCATCGAGAGCGGATTTTCACATTGTAGAGATTTGAAAATCCTGACAAACTCGTTATCATTGGATAATAAGAGTTTTTATGCAACGCGCCGCAGCGTATTAGAAAATCAAATCTAATGCGTAAATTTGTCTTTTATCTATGTGTAAATTTGTCTTTTATCTATGTGTAAATTTGTCTTTTATCTATGTGTAAATTTGTCTTTTATCTATGTGTAAATTTGTCTTTTATCTATGTGTAAATTTGTCTTTTATCTATGTGTAAATTTGTCTTTTATCTATGTGTAAATTTGTCTTTTATCTATGTGTAAATTTGTCTTTTATCTATGTGTAAATTTGGAAGCGGTTGGTAGCCTATAGCGGTTACGATTACGGTACTGGAGATCGTAGGTTCGACCACTAGTTTTAATAAATATATTTTTTTTTATTATTAATAATTAATATTAGGTATATATAAAATGTAAGAAATTACCACAGCTATTTTAGACCGTGTCTCCTTACAATGCATATTAAGGCCTTGTCCTAGCTGGTCGCATGATCGTGCGATTGCGATGATCGCATGAACGCGGACGCCCTGTTCAAACATATAACATTTTATGAATGTGTCCTAACTGGGCAGACGGACAGACGTAAAATCCATCGTCCGATCGGTGCCTTGTTTGAAATGATCGCGCGTCGCTTGTATTGCTCTGTTGTATCGATAATTAATACGACACCTACTCGCCAAAAGTTCTTACTTACTAACATTCATATTTATTTGGTTGCGTTGTCAAGAAAAGTGAACGCGCGATCGTACGATGGCAGTTAGGACACATAATTTTTCATCGTGCGATCACAAATTTGTTTATGCGTTCATGCGACCATCGCAATCGCACGATCGTACGATCGTGCGACCAGCTAGGACTGGGCCTATGATTCAGTCCAGGTCTGTAACGCTTACGTTGTTAAATTCATTTGAGATGAAGGCTTTTATTATCTACTAATTCTTGAAATTTCAAATATTAAAGCAAATTTGAGATAAACATCGATCATTCCTTCATTATGAGTTTTTTTTAACACTTATTGATTATTGAGTATAACATGATGAATTAAGATACGGTCTGTCATCGAATCCGGAGCTTGGTATCATCATGAAAGAGGTGACGAAGTCCGTGACATGTTGACGATCGTATTGACTAAATAGTTTAAATAAATCCCAATGATTTTATCAACGAACCCTGTATAAGTTTTGATATAATTTACTATTTCAAACATTAGTTTGTTTTAGTTATTAATAATGTTACGAGCTGTGTAATGATTGTAAATCAATATTTATGGATTGAAACTCCAACTTAACCATAGGGCCGACTGTGGGTAGCGCCCTTTCGTATAATAATGGCGCGCTTATTCCGAAATAGGTATAACAATAATTTAACGTATGCATTAGGTGGTATTCGATTCATATTTATAGTGTTAATTATAATATGCAAACTTTTGAATTATATTGTTTGGTCGAATTTATAACAGGTAAAGGTCTAATTATAATTTTCAAAACAATGTGGGTGAATTAGTGACAAACGAACTCAATGTGAATAAAGTGGAGACCATATAGGAAAACAATGACATGTGTTTGCACCGTTTTCCAAACTCCTACTTATAATAATATTTTTGGCAACACATTTTTCAAATTATGTTCCTAACCACCGCTTTTGTTTCCTACTTCACCTCTTGTGTCAAATTCGTCGCGTCAACGCATCATAAAATCGCATCTTCGACAATATTCACATTTGGACCTCAATAATCATTAGTAAACCACGCCAGGGATAGAAAGGGAAGGAGAGAGGAATATTCACAAAGCGAGGTAGGATTCATAATTTTCCCAACAAAAAATATTTTTCTTTTATCTCACTTCCACAAACCCAGCTTAAGCGCAAACAACATGAATACGTCGAATTTCAAATTTTGATATACCTACCTACCTATGTCGTATAATTTTTTTTCTTTTATTAGAAATAGAAAGATAGAAAACAATATTAATCTTTTATCAATGTGTTGCAATAAGTCTTCTTCTCTATACAAACTATAAGTGTGCAAAATTTCATACTCCTCACCAAAAAATAGTCACAAAGTCTTTCCTTCACGTATTAATAATTATAGTTAAATATAGATTCAAACGATTATTCTACAAACGTTTTCAATTTGTTAGTGTGCGTTTACACCAAACGAACATAGAGTTCATAGCTAGAAATAGATCATTCCCTCCTCACTAACATTGACACCAAACGAACATGGAGTTCATAGGTAGAAAAAGATCATTCCCTCCTCACTAACATTGACACCAAACGAACATAGAGTTCATAGCTAGAAAAAGATCATTCCCTCCTCACTAACATTGACACCAAACGAACATGGAGTTCATAGGTAGAAAAAGATCATTCCCTCCTCATTAACATTGACACCAAACGAACATGGAGTTCATAGGTAGAAAAAGATCATTCCCTCCTCATTAACATTGACACCAAACGAACATGGAGTTCATAGGTAGAAAAAGATCATTCCCTCCTCACTAACATTGACACCAAACGAACATGGAGTTCATAGGTAGAAAAAGATCATTCCCTCCTCACTAACATTGACACCAAACGAACATGGAGTTCATAGGTAGAAAAAGATCATTCCCTCCTCACTAACATTGACACCAAACGAACATGGAGTTCATAGGTAGAAAAAGATCATTCCCTCCTCACTAACATTGACACCAAACGAACATGGAGTTCATAGGTAGAAAAAGATCATTCCCTCCTCACTAACATTGACACCAAACGAACATGGAGTTCATAGGTAGAAAAAGATCATTCCCTCCTCACTAACATTGACACCAAACGAACATGGAGTTCATAGGTAGAAAAAGATCATTCCCTCCTCACTAACATTGACACCAAACGAACATGGAGTTCATAGGTAGAAAAAGATCATTCCCTCCTCACTAACATTGACACCAAACGAACATGGAGTTCATAGGTAGAAAAAGATCATTCCCTCCTCACTAACATTGACACCAAACGAACATGGAGTTCATAGGTAGAAAAAGATCATTCCCTCCTCATTAACATTGACACCAAACGAACATAGAGTTCATAGCTAAAAAAAGATCATTCCCTCCTCACTAACATTGACACCAAACGAACAGCACCAAGCAGTACTAACTAACGGGCGATGACATATTACGCGCTCCAGAGTTCTTGTTCTCGCTCGTTGTTGTTGTTTTTTGTGTCAATATAAGTGATCAAGAAATAACACTCTTTTTAACACTGACTCTGTCTTACTCTGGACTACCTCCAAGCGCCTTTTTTCCAAAACATCGAAGGACTAAATAAACCCTTTATCCGAAAATATGAAGATAGTCGGCAGCAACCCATAACTTCCAGTATATGGTACAAAATCGCCTGAAGTAGTAACTTTCAAATTGGATGTAATTTATAATCATGTTTCCTGACAAATCGATCAAAGCTTACAGAAAATGCGACATTGTATATTTCTCTCTAAGGAACTTCAACAATGAGGAATTGTTTAACCGTTCCCTCTAAGATTTCCGTCAAACTATATTCAACATTCAATAACATTGCAAATCATTTTGAATCCCAAGTGCATTAAATAAATTCTCCGTCTGAAGTTCTGGAAACTACGACGATTGAAGTTTGCAAATAGATCGTAATAAGTAGGGTGAGTTTGTTGATGTTAACAATTTCTCGAAACTGTTCATATCAGTAGATCTCTTGGCGTCCATAACACTTGGAAAAAAAAACTTGACGGTTTTGAAAAATCCATAACAACCGGGTGGAAGGTATATAAATAAACGAACATTCCTTTATTTCAATAATAATTAATATAGTAGATTTCTAACGATAATCGTTTGTCATAACTCAAGCTGAATGTGTGTGTGAATACAGCCTCAAGTACAATGCGAATGCTTAAATAAACACAGGGTCATAACTCAGACAATTAACGCCCATTTTTCACGGTAACGATTTCAAATGTTTGGCTTTTTTATTGCAAACGGTAAAAATATTTCAGGTGGACAATAATAATTCCATATAAATGCTTAATTGTTTTATTTGTTGAAGTGTGTATTGGATTTGCAGGATTGTTTTTTTTTTATATATTATAATTTGGGTTAAAAAGAGTTGAGTATAGAAATACTAGCTGATTATTCAGAGAGCTCTTTGTCTCAAACACTTACAAGGTGGAGTATCAATGAGTGTGGAATTAACATCGCGATTCTAACCATTAACAGTATCCATAAGCATGTCATTATGACATTTATTATATTTTAATTGCTAAAAATGTATTGCTTTCCGACAAAAAAGGTATAAATAAGGATTTATGGGAGTCTTTTTCTTCTTCTTCAGCCATCTCTCCACTGCTGGATATAGGCCTCTTGTCTATCTCCACTCTCCTCTATCCTGGGCTTTTCTTATCCTCCCTCTCTCTACCCGCGACTGGGATAATATCATCGGCCCATCTTTTTTGGGGTCGGCCCACTCCTCTTCTTTTATCCCACGGTCTCCATTTCAGGATTCTGAGTGCCCATCGCTCCGTTCCCTGTCTGGCGACATGTCCCGCCCACTGCCATTTCTGTTTAGCGACAAGGTCCATGATGTCTGTGACTTTAGTTCTGCGTCTTATTTCTTCGTTTCTTATGTTATCTTTTAGACTCACGCCTAACATCTGTCTTTCAATGGACCTTTGTGTGCATTTTAATTTATGTACAGTATTGGCAGTGAGCGTAATGGTTTCCAGGCCATAGGTGATTACGGGGAGGATATTGTTCTTTTTATATGAGTTTTATAGGAGTAATTTTCCTAAATTAGTATGATTTATTCTTTCGTAAATAGTATAAAAAATAAGCTCAAAATGTAAAAAACGTAATTATAAAATAATATCATGGTGTTGTAACAATATCTTTGGATTTTTTCTATTAAAAATAACAATATTTACAATATGAAAAGGTTTAGGTAAAAGTTCGCGATTGACTATTCTGACAGCAAGATAATAATTTCTAAGACAATCGGTCGATATTGAAACTGGCATTGAATTAGAAGACCCCCTTCCAGGATGACGTGCAATATGCATTGTGTTGGATTCTTACCGGATAAAAAACCTCTGCAACATATTTCTGGCACCTTAATAGTTTTAATATTTTACCTAATGACTATTATTTTGAATTAAATAAAATTTGATGTACTGTACATCATCATTCTCCCTTAAAGACCCCCCGTACACCGCAAGTCAGCCCGGAGGACCAATCCGCAGCAAACCCGACCCGCATTAAACCGACCTCCCAGCTCGATCGAAGCAATCAAACCGAAAAGTCGGCCCCATACAAATCAAACCCGCCACGGACCCTCCCCCCCAAACCACCCCACTATAAGGGCTAGACCCCACTCAGGAGCATAGGGAGGCATCAAGAGCTCTCCAGTGCGCTCGAAGGCGTCCGAGGGTCATTGTGCCTTTACTGACCGATTGAGGTTTAAGGACGTGAGGTGGTCAACCTCACGGTCCCAATTTGATTTTTCGATTTCCTGCGTCTTACAGGATGCTCGAAAAACCAGCAAAAAGAGCAGAGGTGCTATTCTTAGCCGGCAATCGTGGGGCTGTACTGTATATACAATACGATAAATAAATAAATCTTAATGGATCAGGTCTTTATCATGTTCTTGGTAGGCGAAAAGGCACTTATGGCATGAATCATTATCTCACTATCTGCCTCACATCATCTTGGTGAGGTCAAACGTCACCAAGACACGGCGCGGGATCAAGTATCTTAATCCCTGATTTTGAAGTTATTTATTACATAGGTAATCGGCCCATTTTCCCTCGCTCTCGCGTTTTCACTACTCCATCCACTTATGACCGACGGTGTCAATTTCAAAGGGAATCCAAGACGTGCATTTTTGAAAAGCCTGTGTACTTACAACAAGAAACGGATTGAACAGAGTAGGTAAACATAAAAAGGTGCAAACATTCAAAGTCATTTAGAAACATGATTGAAACTTTAGGAGAAAGAGACATTTAAAAAATATGAACCAGCTGAGAATCTTACAAATAATGTTGAATAAGACTTCCGTTATATCTCGAAATATCTTCCACTTCAGTATCAAGTATACAATGTGAAACTATAGACAGCATGTGGGTTTCTTGCAAATATCTTGACAAATAAATTGTGTAGATATTTATTTTGCCTTTTAAAATATACCGTGATGATAATATTTTTCTCTTTATTTTCAACACAACAAGAGCCATTCAATACACGTAAATCGTTTTTATAAATCAACAGCGAGAGAATGAACAAAAAAAGTAGATCAAAGTGTGGATCATTAGAGGAAGATGTAAATAAGGGTAAGGTAATGTTGTGTCCTCCATACAACCGACCCGGCATTAAATAGTCTCATGATTGATGGTGGAATGGCTGGAAGTGCTAATAAATACGACAATACCAGAGACCATTTAGAATATAATTACACACACTACGAGGGACACAAACGCCCAGTTTTATCGTCTTCTATTATAACATAAAATTATTTGTTTTTAAATATAAATAAAAACAAAACATAGGTACTTGAAAATATTAGGATTGCCAAGATGAATGTTAATTTTAAAAAATGCTTTGATAAGCCAAGTTGTGCTTTGTTTTGGATAAACAAAAATAAATGGAATGACGACATTGCCAATCATCGCAGTTCATGAATTCGTCCGATATCATTCACAAATAGAGACCGCCCACAATATAGTCACCCGAGAAACAACCTGCCACTTCGAGTCTTATTCAACACAACAGTCAGACTGCATACAGTTGTTGCATAAGTAGGTACGCATCATCATACAAGTCTTCATCGGTTCGCGCATCTTTTATCAATAATTATTGGTCATTCATATTATAATTTATAGTACCTAAATATGAAAAGAGAGCTTATCCAGGATCAACAGGCCAAAAAAAGAGAGCTTATCCAGGATCAACAGGCCAAAAAAGGAAAACCCTACAAGACAAAGTTTTCCGTCAGCTCGTCTTCTGAGAGAAATAGTCAAAGAGTGTATTTCTTTTTTAAATGAATCTGTGCTCACTCGAAGTGAATACAAATACACTTTTGACATCTTTCACACTAAGCAAATGCTTGTGTCGTGAAAGCGGAAATGGTCGACACGGCCGGGATTCGAACCCACGAAACATGGCGAAAGCCGGCGTCGTAACCGCTGGCCTACCAACCACCTCATTTCTGTTCACTTTGAGTGAGCACAGATTCATTTTTATGAAAAAAAGTAAATATAATAATTCTGTTGGCAAATTCTTACAACGCAATCACTGTAATTAAACTTTCTTCTTCTTCAGCTTATCGCCGTCCACTCCTGGACGAAAGCCTCCTCCATGTTCCTCCATGTCGACCTCTCCTGCGCAGTCTGCATCCATAGCACCCCAGCGTGTCGCTCCAGGTCATCCCTCCATCTCATCTGTGGTCTTCCTACACTTCTTCTCGTGTCTCTCGGTCTCCAATTCAGCAGTATTTTGGTCCATCTTTCGTCTTTAATTTTCAAACTTTAGTTAATATTATTTAATTCCTTTTCTTACCTTAAGTTTAAGTGATAATGTCGTAACTGACCCTCGGTATGACGCCGGTTCTTGTATTCTGTACGTGATCAGATTGCCGGAACATTCTTTGTTAAGTCACTTGAAAAATTACCTCAAAGGGCTGTAGGTTGCGCTATTCGTGGCGGAAGAAAACACGATTCATATATATTAATCCTGTGTATAAAAATGATTAAAGCCTTAACGGATGTACCGGGGTTATTAAGTCCCTCGATGAGATATTTTTTAAGCCAGCCGAAATTCCACCGTCACGTACCTCCTAAAGAGATAAATTAGCTTATTTTACGCTGATTCAAATTATTATTCTTAAGCTCAAAGAGGATTTCTTTTAGACGCTTTATTTTTGAAAACAAGCATATTTTACGAAATAGCATTAAGGCGTTATTTGAAAGAAAAAGTGGTGATCGTTTTTATTTTTACACGAACTCATTTTTATGATGGTCAATATTTTTGCAAGTAAACCTACACGTTTTTTTTTTCAACCATGAGTAAACATTACTTCCTAGATCGAGAGTGAAAAAAAGTAAATAATATTTAAATAATATTTGACGCAGTAAAAGGCAACCAATATGCAATCTTGACATATAAAAAACACTTAAATTTTTCTACCTGCTTCTAACTGTCATATTCATACTTGAATCTATCAACCCGATACTCCCCAAACCGGAATCCTTGGAAAGGTAATAAATAGTTCGAATATGGTTTAGGACCACTTCCACAAATAGGAATATGTCATAACACTGGCCGATAACTGTGCCCTTATTCTCGTAGCGGTCTTAATACGTTCTTATCTTGATTGACAATCATAAAATGGCGGATTGGTATTCACAAAACAAGATATCTAGTAGATATCTTAAAAATTCGTTATGTTTGAAATATCAGTATGAGAATAATCCAGTTCAAGATAGGATTTAAGATTAGATTCCGATGGTTTTGTGCATACGACTGCTTGCGATCGTGTCTTAATCTTATCATTACGTGATTTTTAAAAGCGATTGATTACGAGAATAGCCCTACTGATTAAATGGTCGAAAAATGCTGTTATCCGACCGTTTGACAAATAAATGCCAAAATTCCAGTAATATGTCAAAACATTGAAGATAAGTTAAGTACTCACATTGATACAAAAGCGCAAACATCAAAAGAAGACATAAGAATATTTCAACAAAAATAAAAAAACACAGGATGACCTCTGGTATAAAATAAATATTATTAGGTACTCAAATGTGGCACCCATTGTGGGCTTTTTATCTAACGCATAACAAAAAAATAAGATACAAGGATTTCACCACTGAAAGGGTTGGTGCTCTCTCGTTTATTTTTTATTCGTGTCTCTAGAACGAATGTTCGTGAGGATACAGCAGGGACAAAAGAATGAAATTCGTAAATGGTAATAACAATTATTATTGCGGCGAAGAGGAGGAAAAAAAACAAAAGAATACGGAAACATTACGAGGGTTGCCAGTGTGAAAAAAAAGAAATAATTATTATTGTTGTATTGTTACATGATTTTATCAAGAGAAAATGTTGAAATTTCACAATAAGATCTCTTTTTTTAATTCTCCATTAAAATAATTATTGTTTTCATTCGTTTTTTTTTTCATTTAAAAACCGTTCGTTGTCATTTTATATTGTAAAAGTAAAACTAAATTGAGAAAGATGTTAATTTAAATATTTTTTTAAGGAAATAAAAAGCAAACATTGAAGTCAAGTGTTTGCAACGGTCATAATAATTGTAAGTACTAAAATATTTTATTTGAATCTAAGGACAAGGTCATAAACAAAATAAAAATCATTACCACCCTAGCCCTTGTAATCCTCACTCCTTCATCGTAATCTTCTTATAATTTGAAGGGATCTACCGCATCTTCTGTTGGTTTCATGATAGTATTCCATCCGCACAAGATGCGTTAGCGAATCTTCCCCGGGAAGACACCTTTATTCCTTTCCTAAGGTAAAATGATATGACGAACTTACAGTATACAGACTCAAAGTCCTTATTATAGGTAAAAACATTTTGGATTTTTTACTTCACTTATGGTTGGCTGGAAGAGATCCTTCGGGATTTGTATATATTAGTCGACGTTCTGAATGCATAAAACGCTGGAATCACAGGGTTTATAATCTATAATACAAAAAGAAAGTCTAGTTAGTGCGAACACTTATAACTCGAGATCGGCTGAGCAGATTCTTCCGAAGTTTGATTTATTGGATACTTCTCCGCTCCGAGTAATAGAATAACTATTAAAAAGTTGAAAAATGCACAAGAAATAATATAAAATATAATATTACAGTTAGTATGGAACGGATTTACTGACAACAACGTCATCTGTGAAAAAAAAACATAATAACACAATATTTTTTATTTACATTGAGTTTCAAAACATTGGTACGCAGATTTTTTTGAAATAATTTCATTCGAACTTTCGCAAATAATTTTTCAACATTCAAACATATTTATTTATTCATTTCCAACTTTTACATAGGTACATATATATTTTTGGTAAGTAGAAACATATTTGGAATTTATCACCTCACTAGACGACAGCCTGTGTTGAGGTGATACTAATTTGTACTTATTGCGCCACTGTACTGTGGAAGACATAAAGACACAAAAAAAGATATATATACACATACATACATAGACACATACAATATATATACATATTTTAAACGTATTTTTGTATAAATTACCAATTTGAAATCAATATTCATAGTAAGGACTACGTCTGTCAGGAAAGCTAGTACCTACCTATAGAATAAATGAATCGTTTAAAATTCTATTAAATACATAATACAATCAATATAATTTAGTCAAAATATGTAAAAATCATTAAAAAATTTGCAAAATATCTACGTTTGAATTCTGAGTAGGTGAAAGGAAATTTATACACGTAGATATAAATATGATTATGTTTGTTCCTCCATTGAGTATAACCTGCTAATTTATACTATAGGATATTAAGATTGTCATGAATGATTTATTGCCACAGAGTCTGAAAACAATCTATTAGTCTGCTCTCCCCTATTGAAACGATAACATTAATAAAAACATTCTAATACGAATAACATCAAAAGACATTTTTATGTGATAATTTATTATTAAGCTACTAAGAAAACATTATATGCATATATTAATTATTATTCTATGTTTGTGTTTGTCATTAATAACTACTAAGAAATGAGGTGCCTTATACTCGTACATAAGTACTTACACGGCGTCAGAACGTAAACGTATCGTAATACGATAAAGTTCATGTGCTAAGTTCCGTGCGTTCTCGTATAAGGGAGAATTTTAGTCGTGACGCGTCAGAAACATGTCCGTTTCATATAAAGCCACACTACAACGCTCCACGATAATGTGTTTTTACTACTGTGTGAACGGGCGTTCATCGACTGTCCATCCGACAAATGGATCGACTTTTGGTGTTAGCCGAGCACAGCGCGTGGAGACCTATCTTTCGTCCTCACATAGAGCCACAATAGAATAGTATGTATCTAACGAAACTTTCTTGCTTCTGGAACACAACACACCAATAGGTCGTCTGTTATAAGCTAAACGATTATATATGAAACCGATATTAACTCTTCCGGTCTGCCACGACACAAAACGGCACGATATGTTTCTGCGTTCGATACGCCAACGTTAAAACGCCGTCTGCGAGCAAAGCGTCGCTGCCGATTTTTTGAGTAGCAAAAAAATAGCCCTTTAATATTCATCATATTGGAGATAAAATTGATGTGACTAAATAAAATCATTATTTAGATACTTTCCATTTTTCGTTAAATTTAGGTGAATACCTACTTACATGCAAAATTCTTGGTAAAAAAAAAAAATTTTAAACATTTTTACAAATTCATAAGTTGTGTCCTAATTGGAAAGCGTTGAGTTTCATATACTCCAAGGCCCTGTTCTAGCTGGTCGCATGATCGCACGATCGAGCGATTGCGATGATCGCATGAACGCATAAACAAATTTGTGATCGTACGATGAAAAATTGTGTGTCCTAACTGCCATCGCATGATCGCGCGTCCACCTTCCTTGACAATGCAAACAAATAAATATGAATGTTAGTAAGTAAGAACTTTTGGCAAATAGGTGTCGTATTAATTATCGATACAACGGAGCAATACAAGCGACGCGCGATCCTTTCAAACAAGGAACCCATCGGACGATCGAATTTACGTCTGTCCGTCTGCCCAGTTAGGACACCTTCATACAATGTTATATGTTTGAACAGGGCGTCCGCGTTCATGCGATCATCGTAATCGCACGATCGTACGATCATGCGACCTAGGACAGCCTAACGCGGACGGATCTTTCAAATTGAGAACATTGTATGATCGGTCGACGCACGTGCGATTAGGACAGGGCCTCGTCGTACATTATTTTTTATTCGTGCCTAGATCATTTTCAGTTTTACTACAGTAAAAAATAAATAAATAGATTATACCTACAGATTGTAAGAATAATATTAAGTATGCTAATTTAATGCGGTAAGGAATGTTATAAAAAGAGCTTAGATTATTACGAAAATGGCCATCAAATATTTGTCCTCTAGGTCTTGATCCGTAATACTTTGATCAAAGGCAAGAGTTTTAGTATAAACGGAGAGACCAGTTATCTTCCTTTATGCCGTACTAATGTATGTACATTAAACTTTACACAAAGTTTTAAATTACTTCAATATTGACTGATGTCCGTCCCCTTGAAACATTTTAATGTGCTTCTATTAAAATGTTTCCTCTTTTTCGTACAGCTTGCTTTAAAAAAGTTATAATTATGTTTTTTAACAAGATTAAAAAACGGAAGATATGATCCGTGACTTCAATTATCCGCATAATGTAACCAGTGTCGGAACACGATATTGATAAAAAAAATGGACCTTACTTTTTTTACTTTTTCATCTTCTTCATTGCCGTGTTTCTCATATTTGAAGGCTGTGACTATCCTGTTCTTATCTACATCTGTTTCGAGTATTCTCTATTTGAGAATACCACTTTGAATTTATTTATGTTTTTATTTATTTAACATCATCAACAACGCAAAGGCCTTTTACAAAAAGAAAGCAATAACAAAACTATAAAATAAAAAAAATTGAGATAAAATGTAAAAATGTACACACGTTTATAGCCGCGTGGAATACGATTGAGTGCAGCTGCACATACATACAACACAATGAGACTGTGTCCACGGTGCAGCAGCGACGCGCTGTCGTCGCGTCGTCGTGAAGGATGCATGCATCCGTATTGCTTGCCGTCGTATTACTCCTATTGCATGTTATACGTCTGGACGTACCGCGAGTGAATTCACGTGTTTATTTTGGTCAGAGAGAAGAAAAGTATCTTTGTTTGTAGAAGAATGCTATTAATTATTGTAATTTATCATTTTAAATAAATGAAAAATATACGAATTACTTAAATTTTTTTTTTTATGGAAAATGTATGGTTTCAGTACGTATGCAGTACGCGTCGTGGACACCCTTCAGTACGTCAGGCTGCAAATAATGCTGTAAGGCGTACTTTGCCGCGTCGCGTACGCTGCGCTGGCATGGACAGTAGGCCTTATAAAGTATAAAAAATACAGCCAGAGTGCAATGATACACATTAAACATGACTGCACACTGGTGCGTTCACATGCACACATACGCCCTGCCATTCCGGCACCAGACTTCAAACTCCACCAAGCACACATTACAATAATAAAGAAAAAAAGAAAATATGATATAATAAAGATAAAAAAATGTGGATATAATAAAAATTTATGTGAATTTGAAATTTGAAATTTTTTTCAAAAGCTACCATAATAGGGGAAGGAGTAAAAAAAAGCTGAGCGCAAGTCACCCACCGTAGGTACTCTCCATTTGCAATCTTAACTGCGCCATACTTGTATAAAAATGTCAATCGAGCCCAGATGTCGGTTGCCCGAAGCATGCGGACGAGGAATGACCGAGTGTAATTAATTGTCAGATGCGTGTCCACATGGAAGAGATCAGAGATCCACACAACGGGTATCGCGGAGAGGAATTCTTATGCTTATCTTCTGTAACAGTTCTGGGCTGTCATAGAAATTGTTAAGAATTTTATACAGAAAAATCAAATCGAAAAAAGTTCTACGGTTTTGCATAGGAGTGAGGCCAGTATGGGTGTATAAATAATCATAATTTAAATGTTCCCTCGGTATGCCCAGCAGGTAATTAATATGGCGTAAGAATTTCTTCTGTACCTTTGCCAAACCATCAACATGGATCGCATAATTTAGGGACCATAATATTATGGGGGCCTCAACGACAGTTGGTTCCACCAGCATTCGAGATTAAAGTTATTTTGATCTAAGCCCTCATCAACACATTGTGGTTACATCATTTCGAGAAATGCCACCGATGCGTGCATGGGTGGTTTTCAAAAAATAAAAATAAGCAATGCAAAACTTTTGTAGCTATTTAATTGATATGCTTAATACAACACCTACTTAACTCAGTTATGAAACACTCGGCCTATTACGAACAAAATATAAAATATTTCGAAGAACATAAATTATATTTTTTCTATATACCTACCCACCCACTCATTAGGTACCTACTCTATAGGTATAGAAAATCTATACAATTGTAGTAGCAGTGAAAAAAGAATGACGTGCTTACCTATACTACTGACCTACATATTTATAATTATACGAGGTATTTAAAGCATTTGATCGTTAACGAATGCCTTTTTCTCCCATGATAGAAAGAAATCTTATTAAAATTCAGCATAAAAACAAAAGATTATACCTTTTGAATAATGTTAGCATTGAAAGTCCACCATAAATACCATAATTGCTTACCAAGATTTTCTTTTATTTTGCTTCATTCATTTTTAATGAATTAAACAAGCATTTACTTCCCGACTTATACCCAAATGTCAACCATTACAGAAGTTGAGCGAAACTCGCCCTTATAGTTATTTTTTCCTCTTTAATTTCTTTTTCTTTCATTCTCGATATTATTTTATCCAGCATCTCGTCTCCTTTCAGCCATAAATTCGTTTACATCGATATCAACTTCTGCCTTTTATATATCTTGACCGCCTTTTCTACTTGTTTCCGCATTTTCTGTTCTCGGAATGAATTTATTGCTGGCCATCCTTTATGGAAGCTGTCAACTCTCAAATATTCAAATCTTCCATAGAGGGCGTAATCCGATATAAAAAGAAACGATAATATAGCATCTATATTTTTCTTTGGGTTAAGTCATTCCATTGTATCATTATACTTGTATGCGTTCATTTTCTATGTGTGTAATAATAATACATAATATAAAGTTTTTTTTCGAAGCCGATTACGGTAAACAAAACGACACAACAAATAAAAATACATCGAAAGCTAACAGAGTTTGCGTGAGGTGTAACTCCATAGTGCTGACAGCCTCTGATCTGGAACTGTACCTTCTGAAAGCCTTTAGTAAACTCCGAGTGAGAAACCCCCTTTCATATTATGTATCAATCTACCAGATGAAGAGGGGGGAAAGCTGTTCAGTAGAGAAATTGGACAGCCTAAGGACGAAGAGAGCTAAGTCTATCTATACAGACGTTTACGCAGACTCACTTAACTCAGGTAATTATTCATCTACAATAATTATTATAATTACTTCTTCTAATGCGGTTTCAATCCTGTGGATTAGTTTGCAGCAAGCGCGAACATCTCCTTCTCAACTCTTCTCGGTTCTCCGTTATTCTCTTCGGTTCGATATATGAATGTCCTGGCATATTGGTATTTTGTTTATTGTATTTTATCATCATAAGGTCCATTCGGACACTTGGAATCGTCATTTGAACATTATTTATCCAATTAAAAAAAAATAGAAAATAAGACAAAAAAGACAAAAAAACAGCACAGGCATAGAAAATATATATGGAAAAAAAATTATAGTTTATACAGAGGCAAAGAACAGTCAAAAGAACATCATACAAGAGCAATGCTGGTTGTAGTGTAAAGAGCTACGACCAGCATTTTGTCAGGTAGTCTACATATATACAAAAAATATCACAATTTAGGAAATGTAACCTTCATGATGAATTATCAATGTAATCGAACGCTGGGCAGGATGTATAAGTTTCTGACCAGCTTTCACGTCGATCGTTGGTCCTCAAGCAATCGAACACTATTCCATCCAACATTGTACCCAGTAAATTTACATGCCCCAGCCATCTCGCGCGTCTCTCTGATACGGTTCCAATATTTGCCTTTCCTCCCGGACTCTCGCAATAAATAATAATTACTACAGACTAGATATGAGCGCCGCGCCGGCGCGCCGCCGCCGCCGCGGTTTTCCCTGCGCCGCCGCCGCCGGCCGACTCAGTCGGCGCGCCGATAAATATCGAGCGAGATCAGTGCAATCCAACATTACGAGCGTTTGCACGTCTGCGAGGTGTAACAATGGCGGTAACGGCAACAGTGATTGACATTTTAAAGAAGTTAAGTGAAACAAATGTGAGCGTATTAAGCAAAACTTCATCAAAACATAGTTTTTACTGGAACTATATCGGACAATTAGTTTTAGCTGATATCGACGGAAAGATAAAAATCTGCCTTTCATAGGGTGGAAACACGTAGAAAACTGATTCCATACCGCGCCGATCGGCGCGAATAATGTTTATGTGCATATGAATGGGGATACGCACAGCAAAACAAGGAACCCGCTTTCCGGTATGCCCATTTAAATGCATTGAAACCATAGACAACGTTTTTGCGCCGGTCGGTGCGGGTCTGAATCGGCTTTCTACGTTTTTTTTTTTTTTTTTTTCATTTAAACCAACTTACAGTCAATAAATAAAATATTACAAAGTTCATTGAATATGAATAATAAATCATTTCAGTGTTTCCACCCTTAGGGTAAGAACACGTAGAAAGCGGATTCCGACCTGAGCCGACCTGCGCTGACTGGCTCATATTTTGTTGTCTACGGTTTCAATGCATTTATATGGACATGCCGGAAAGCGGGTTCCTGCTTACTCTGTGGGTATCCCCATTCAAATGCATAGTAACATTTTTTGCGTCGGTCAGCGCGAGTCGTAATCGTTCTTACCCTTAGGACGCGAACACGTAGAAAGCTGATTCCGACCGGCGCAAAGAATGTTTCTATGCATTTGAATAGGGATACGCACAGCAAAACCAGGAACCCGCTTTCCGGCATGCCCATTTAAATGCATCGAAACCATAGACCACGTTTTTTGCGCCGGTCGGCGCGGGTTGAAATCGGCTTTCTACGTGGTCTTACCTAAAGTCGCGCCGCCGAAACGCCGCCGCCGCTGACACTTTTGAGTCGGCGCGCCGCCGCCGACAAATAGTCGATCGGCGCTCATATCTACTACAGACTGCAAATTTGCCAGATAACTTGGGATGAGTATTGAGTAGTGATTAAATTTCCGAAACACCGTATATTAGTGGATGTATTAGAGTTTGTCACCTTTAAAGTGTAATGAATTTATCAAAACCGGCGATTATTACAATATCGTCAAACAAACTGTCGTCTAGGTTTAGGAATGGAATATTGAAATTTGCAAAATAATCAATCATCCAATAGCGTGGATGACACGTTAGATCTACAGCGGGGGACGCGCTTCTCAGATCCTCTTTTTAATACATAGGTATTTATTATTGTTTTGTTTTTGTGTAAAATCTAAAAGCAATGGAAAGTATAATTTTATTTTGCAATTATTCTATGGCTTAATTTCTTTAACCAAAGACAGTACCTATATAAAAAATTATAGCAGCAGATTTTTTTATAATATTATCGAGAGCACCTACATTGTTTCCTTCTATCATGGAAAAAAAGGAAATACTATAAGCTCAGTGTTGGCATTAGATGTCATTATTTGGTGTCTATGCTGTATTCAGAGGCCGAGGTTTATAGTTCCTCCACAGATACAATAGTACTATTAGACCTCTTGATCTTCGCATAAACTATCTCAGCAGGTCCATGGCAGTAATTAATATAAATTGAGCCCATGCGCAGCCCTGCCTGACTCCTGCGATTACCCTTAAAGCTTTTAACTCTAGGTACTTTCGAAGTTTTCATACAGGGATTGCACCATTTTTACTATATTCAGGGGTGTAGGTACCATACAGATCTTATAGTTTCAATATCGATAGAGCTACCATGCCTACTTTGTATCTAAATAAACTTATTTAACACAACCGGAAAATCTAGAATACAATATTTGTGACATTGATTCGAATGGAGCTTTTAAAAGAAAAAAATCATATTAAAAATGGGACAATAATTCGGTCAATCGGACACATTTTTTTTAGAGAAAACACAATAAGTATGTTTATCACTTCTCTAATCTACATATATTATTAATTCTGGTTCTTATCCGTATGTTCATATTACACATTTCGCTTCTAGTATAATTTTTATTGATGACAATATCCATGAGTATATAGTAGATATTACCGCTTTTACATATTATAAAACCTTTGAACGCGAAATATAGCGAAGAATGTACGAATCTGTCGAAGACTGGTAGACGGAGAGCTACATGAAAACATACCTAAGTATATAATTACTCCGAAATAAGCAAAGCTAAGCCCGCTATTCCATAGGTCGGCAACTGTAGATGGGATTCAACGAGTTTTGAACAGAAAAATGAAGAGCGGTTAGAAGGGGCGTCATTCGGAACAAACAACCAATACAATAGCGTATACTGATATATTTTGAAATCAGTTTAACCCCACAGCTTGGGCGAGAAAGAGGTTTGAGTAAGGATATTGATTTTTTTGTTAATATTTAAGGCCACCTTACACTGAGCTTCTGATAATTCTTTATAAAAAAAACATTTATCCGAGGAATATGTTATTTCATTCACCCGATTAAATAAATATTTAACGATCAATCATAAATGTCTAATCTATATTATATTAATACGTGAAGGAAAAATTGCGCGAACGGAGGAGTATGAAATTTCGCACACTTATAGTTTATATACAGGAATGACGAATGCTAATATTTTTTAAAACATTATGCACACTGCTGTAATGTTATACCTATATTTGATACTCACATACACTTCGATGTATTTGACATTGATACAGACGCATATTATATTCTTTTGTTTATCTGTGGTCAAATTGAGAATAGATTAATATAGTTTGTCTTTAATAAAAACTTATCAACATTTCAAATTTGACGTATCCATGTCATAGTTTTTGGAAGAAAATAATTGTGAAATAGCGCTCGCTCAGTCTTTGACAATGGAATCACAACACCTCGTTTTCGAGTGATTCTGCTGAAAAATGAATAAAGAAAACGAGGTTGTTTTTTAAAGAGAAGAACTACTTAAGTACCTACTCGGTGTTTTGTGAAAGTCAAAGATGATAACTTAGAACAAGAGTATTTAGGAATTTAAAGGTCTGTACACATCTGAACACGCATGGTAACGTAAGCAATGTAACGTTGCATGTATTGTAACGTATCAAAAGTTATGGAGATGGAAGATTTAAAGAAGAAAAATGACTGGTAGCAGGTTTAGCGATGCACTCAGACCTATAATGAAATAAATTTTAAACTTTTCATAGAAAAAAAAACGCAATAATTGTTATACCTATTATTTCACTCTGTTTCACTGTGTGTATACTTACATGTATACCTATTTTGTTCATAAAACAAGACGGATATCATCTAGTTTACAATAACTTTGCTCTTTCTTGAAAAGTAAAACAATTATTTATTTTTATACAATAATTTTGAATGCTCTCTTGATGTTTTAAAAATTGTATTTTCAGAAACACCTAAAAACACTATTTTTAAATCATAAACACAATTGTATCAAAATACAGTAAACTAATTGAATAAATATTTATTTATTATCAAATTTCTTTAATAACAATAAACACTTTGTTATAAAAATCTGCAACAAAAATAATACATTGAAAATGATGATTTAATTAAAGAATAATAAACAATATACCTACCTACCTTTTGTAGCATTCTTTATTCATTTTAATAATAAACTCAACCCCGTGTTTATTATTTATTTATGAAAACAAACGTTATTTACAAAAGTTTTACCTTAATTAATTATTTTCTAGTGTTGAAACAACTATGAAAATACCATTTATTATGAAATGGTAAAAGTCAAGAGAAATATAGCGATAAATATATTTTAACGATGTAACTACTCACAAATTAATATTATCAACTGAAAACAACAATCAAATTTATGGACAGCAACTACTGTAGATGGCGACTATATCCAATATTGTTTTGTTTTATTATTTTTCTATCATTAGTCTTCCTACATTCTAAGCATTTAAAGATTCTTTGTTAGATCTAATATTTCAGAACCAAGTATTTGATGTTAACATTGCACTTTATTATTCATGTTTGTTTTTTTACATATTTTAAACAACTAGGTACGGTCCATTATTTTATAAAAAATGAATCCATTCTCACTCAATGTGAACATAGAATACACTCTATATCTTTCACAGTAACTCTTTTCCAACGTTCACAGCATCACAGCACTAACAGTATGAAAGCCGGCATCGTAACTAATGGGTTACCAACGACTCATGTGTATTCTTGTACATAATATACTCCCTTTTAAGGCCCCCCGCACACCGCAAGCCAGCCCGGAGGAGACCAATCCACAGCAAACCTGATCCGCACAAAGCTGACCCCTAGCCAGATTGCCAAAAAGCCAGCCACACACAAAGAAATCCAGAATGCGGGAGGCCTAGGCCCCACTCAAGACCATAGGAAGGCATCAAGAGCTCTCATTGCGCTTGAAGGCGTCCGAGGCTCATTGTGCCTATCTAACCGGTTGAGGTTAAGGACGTGAGGTGGTCAACCTCACGGTCCCGATCTGATTTTTCGATTTCCTGCCTCTTACAGGATGCTCGAAAAACCATAAAAAAAGAGCAGAGGTGCTATTCTTAGCCGGCAACCCCACGGCAATTGTGTATTCTTGTATTGTATTTTTTTAACCCTTGGCACTTTGTATTGTATTGTATTCGTATATTGTTTCGAAGGCTGTTTTAGTGTCATCATTAGGTTTAAAAAAGATCTCAAAATTTTGGAAACCCCGAATTCCATCATTTATAAGGTCGACAACTGAAAAAGGGATTCGGCGAGTTTTGAAGGGTAGGATGAAATCGGGTAGAAGGATGAAAGCGAAACCAACGACGTTTACCTGCGCAATCAGTTTCCCGCCACAGCTTGGGCGAGATAGATTTTTGAGTAGGGGTGTCGCGATTTTTTTACTTTTATGGCCACCTTAAACTGAGCTACGTATAATTCTTTACTAAAAAAACACGCAAAACAGTCAAGTAAAGAATATTTTCGGTTGTTTCCTTTAATGAGTTTTGTTAAGGTATAGCCTCAATAACTTTTTGAGATTCTTTAGAGTTTTGATAATATATAAATTTAATACGCAGACAAAACATCAGGAAAAAAATATCCCAGACCTGAATTAAAATAAAGATTGAAATTCAGTATCAGTATTCTATACCTGAATTCGGTCCAATCGATCACTCATATATCCTCATTAAGATCTAAAGGAGCCTCCTAATAACCCCAGCAATGTTTCTGGTGTTGACATATGATATGAATTGATGTAGGTATCAAAAGACCTTCTTGATGAGGGACGTAGATCGTAGAAATAATTCTGTAACCAAACTTGTATACCTACCTCCAACAGAATCTACTATATAAATTAAAGTGGGGTTAGTGCGAACTTATAACTCGAGATTGGCTCAACATATTCTTCTGATGTTTGATTTATTGGATTCTTCTCCACTCCGGATAACAGGATAAGTAATAAAAAGTTAAAAAATGGATAACAAATTATGTAAAATAGAATATTTAAGTTTGTATGGAAAGGTTACCTGGGACGCGCCCACGATTTCGCGGGTAGTCCCCTCTCATTCTCGCATACGCTCTTACAGTAGCCCATCCCACTTACTCCACCGCACCGTTTCAAAATTTTCATACAAAGTCAACAATTTTATCGAGCACATTCGTGTTGGTAATAGGCGAGGTAGGATGTGTGCGCGAGCGCATTTTTCTCAAGTTGTTCCTGCCAGAGCTTTGAATACGAATGAAATAGGGATATTTCAGAAAAAGTTTAATGTTAATATTTTATTAGCTTATCTCAATCGAATTAATTTTGTATTGTTTAACGGGGGTGCAGTGCACATCATGTACATATTAACGGGCCACTTCAGGCTGGAACCACAGGACAACGTCTGTCGGGAAAGCTAGTATTGAATAGATAGCATAAGAGTTACACTATATCACCTCATAAACCCAACTTCAGACCTAATTTAACAGTTTGCAAATCTATAAATGAAGGAAATTTATATTACCAAACAGTTCTTTACAAAAAATACTAGTCGACCCATCCAACTTTGTACCTACAATCACTAACTAACACTAAACGCCGCTCAATAAGCTGTGGGAGAGTAAAATGGATTTTATTCATTAGTGTTTTCTACCGTGCCTCTTCCCAGTTTAATATCTGGGGTCAGCTCTTCTGGAACGAAGCCTCCACTCCATTCTACCATGTTCCATCTTTCTGGAGAAAGTTATTCCCTGAACATCGATTTAATATTCGCCGAAAAACGGTTCAAATCAGTGCCCAGAAAATAAAGCTACCAAGGTTCATCATATCATACTAAAAACGGTTCATTAAAACAACAATAATACGTTTAAACCAAAATTTTGTGATTTATTCAAATCTTAATTACTTACAATACTGAGAAAGGATAATGAAAAATCTGCAAATTTTCCAAGAATAATAATATTGCCTTCGTTCGGTTTAATTAGGTACCTACCTACCTATGTAAGTTTTATAGGTCTACTACTGAGAAATAATTCAAAAAAACAATTGAAACCTTACTATCTACTATTTATTTTGTAAATAATTATTATCATACCTACACAAATTTTATATTGAAAATTTTAGATGTTCAAAGTAGAGATTTTCTACAAGTCTAGTGTGTAATATTTTCCCGACTTTCTATTTTCCAAAGAGCACATCGAGCTGATAATGTCTCCTTCTTTTATTATTCCAGCAGATCAACTCTTTTCCCCATCTCATCATCTTTCCATACGTTCGTAATTTCATTTCGCGCTGAAATGGTGTAACGAACAACGGACATGTATTTCATCTCATTTTCTTTCATCATAAATCTTTTCTCTTCTCACCAGACCAGACACCAGATATAATGTTTTCATTCAGACAACAACACGCTCTCCTCCCAGTAGGTACCAACTTCTCCAGAGATCTTATCCTAACGTGCTTGCTGCAACCTTAAATTGTATGCTTTGCAAAACGAGACGCATCTTGATTTTTAAACAAGTACCCACAATCTACATAATATATATTATATGTTTGGATAAGCATATACGTATATCTTTTAAGAAAAACATGGGTTTTGATGTGGCCAGATTTTTGTTTATCTTTTGACCTTAAGGCTGCCAGAGCCACCTGGAACCTAACCAGCTTGTTAAAAGTGCTCTGCTTTAGGAACTTAAGAAAAACGTACTTTTACCACTAATTCAAAAAAATATTTGTATACCTACATAATATGACACAAAATGATAATACATAGTGTACAGCTACGGCTACAATATGGCCCATGCTGGTCCAGGCTGGCCAAAAAGGGGCTCTGACCAAGCATTGGCAAGTAGCAACATTTGGCAAATATACTTGTACACCTGGCTACACTATCGGCCCAACTTTGACAGCTGGTACGAGGCTCTACTGCCAAACAATGTTTCTATCACTGATTTATTGATTAATTCTTGCTTTTATTCATCATTATTTTACATTCCACTCTCCAACTATACACTGCATACCAAGGGCGTCGCCAAGGGGGGCAGGAGGGGGCAGCTACTCCCCCCCCTCCCCCTAGAGATTAAAAAAATGTAGCCAACTGCAAAGCAATCAAAGTTCTAAGACCGTGTTTTGCCGATAAATCCTAAAAACTCTGCACAGTCTTCACTATAGCTAAAATTGATATTTTTCTCATCCTCCATAGTATAGGGTAGGTATACGGAAAATAGCGTATGAATAGGTCAAATTGCCCCAACCCCCCCCCCCTCCTAGGCCCCGGGCTGGCGACGACCTTGCTGTATATTCCTATCTGAGTGGGGAATTTCAATAGAGTTTATCTCCCTGGGCAAAAAGCCACAAATAAACACAACAAAAACATTCATAATTTTATTAAACATAACCTTCAATTCTTATTGATGTTTATTGTTTTGCAATCGGTATATATTTACCTAGCTCTTACAGGTTGATTTGGACTATAACCTAAATGAAAATAAAAGATATTGATAAAAAAAACAAGATTCATGTGTATATACTTATAGTTCTCGAGTGGTTTAAAGAAAGCATCCACCACTGTCTTTGCCGTTTGCGTTTTTCATTATTTAATAACAGAAAAGCAGATGCTGAATGTATCACTGAATAGGATGCTGAAATTAATCCCATATCATTAACAACTTTCATTATTTTATCTCAATTAAAAAAAAAATGTACAAAACACTATGAATATAACAGCATGGAAGACATGACAGCTGTCAACATTGGTCCAATATTGGTGAATACTTGCGAACTCGATCGACAAGTAAACAAGTAACGGCCAATGTCAAATATCTGGCGATATTGGTCATTGGTGAAACGGTCACACTACTTGCCCATGCTGGGCCAGAGTCTCTATTTGGCAAGCATGGCCCATAGTCTAGCCGTGGCTTACGAAAAATTAGGTTTAAGTGAACGTTTCAAATAAGTAGCGTGAAACACCAAATTTAATAATATTCTGTGTAACGACAATGGGCTCTTATGGTCTGTTTTCCTACAAATACGGCTCTACTATAAACAGCGGCGAATGTCAGTTTAGAACATTGTCGATATTGTTACCGTAGTAACAAAAAACATTGTCATATGTATATAACTGCCGTCTTGTCAGATGACTGGCCGCTCCCTAACTACCCAGTGCATTAGCGATTCCCAAAAGACCGCTGGTTTTCTTTATGGTCTATTTTCCTAGGAATACGGTACTGTCGGTACTGCTATTATAAACAGTGGTATTCAGTGAAGAAAATGACGCATCCGTCCCTAGGAACGTTGTGTATCATACTCTTGTTGAAATTCAAAATTGTGAAACTAATCAAACTGAGCATATTGTTATATTTACTATTACAAGTATCATAGTCTTGCTGTTACATCATTGGTATGTAATTGATGTCCGTTATTTTGAAGGTAAGGGTGTTATTAATTAATATAAAAAAAACAAACACGAAAGATCATTAGGAATGAGCAAACAAAATAATAACCACACCCAAATATGCGCAAACGTTCCTTAAAAACACCCACACGAAATTATTAAATCGCGTGATGGCCTCTTTTGAATAACTTTTCCCATCAAATTTGTACGGTCATTCAATGATGCTTCATACATTCTAATTTAGATCCACATATTTTATACAAAGCTATTGCAAACTTTCTCACACTTAACATCGTTTTTATTCCAAAGAGGATTTCCGAGAAGGGTTCGTTATTATATCCAAGAAGCTATTCCTTTTTGTAGACAGGCGTAATATTTGTATTAATAATTTATATAAAAAGAGCTAATGTAACAGTAATAATATTCAGAATAATTTATTAAGAACAAAAAAAACGCCTACTCGACAATTAAAGTTTTTTCCTTGTTAGTTTTAAATTAACTGATTAACATAGAATCTTTTTTAGGTCATGATGGCCTTTTTAAAAATTTGTTCTCTTGTGATCCCAACTGCGATAAATGTCTAACTATATGTTAGGAGGTCTTCTGCCAGATTAATTATTTTGTTTGGCCGGTAATGAAAGCAGCCTAGTTATGTCCATCCTATGAACTAAAATAAAAATGAAAGAGTCTTGTACATATAAATAGTTCTAGCACAAATTTAATATTCAAACATGAGCCGGTTCTCGGAGACTACCGTTGCCATTGCCAACCGTTTAAGACAAGAGACGGTAGCATCCGAAAACGGGTTCATGTTTGAATATTAAAATTTTCGATAGAACTAGGCATATACAAGACTTTTTCATTATTACTTTGAAATGGACTTTCACCAAGCACCTCATCCAACAAATCTCTTATTCGTGACAAAATGACGGATATATCCCTCAATTTCCGAAGTTCGTGTATGCTGCCGGAGGATTGATATTTTTCAATTTCTTGAATATGATCAATATTCTTGTGATAGGAATATCGGAGTTTGAAGAATTCGACCATCTCAATGGCAAAACTTTCTGATCGTTGAGTGATTGCACTTAGCCAACCTTCGAAACTCTAAAGACTGTCATAAACCCGTAGAAGTTAAACATTTAGGTAAATTAATTAAAATTTGAACACTTTTTGACTTAATGATTCTCATGAATATAATAATATGTTACCTTTGACTTACCCGTATTTTTTATCGTATACAAACTTCTATGAAGTCTACGCATGACACTATTCAGAGAAATAAAAAGGTTTCATTGTTAATTTCAAGCGTTTGATTGTCAGTGACGATAGTATTTAGACAATTGCTATGAGCGAAATAAAAGAATGAGAAAAAAAGGAATAAAAAAAGTCGTTTATGAAAGACCGTTTACGTAAATTTATTGTTGAAAAACGTTTGAACGGGAAGATAATACAGGGGCATCAATACTGTTTCATTTTGTCAAGAATATTCCGTGTATAGTAGGTATACTTGTGAGAATGACACATTATTCGGATGTGTGCGTGCGAAAGACATCGAAAGAATCTTTAAAATTCTGACTTGAGATGATAGCTATAGTAAATAGTCTATAAAGTGATTTAATATAAAAATAGTAACTATAGGTACCTACCTATATTCAAAGTTGTTTTTAGAAGAAAAAAACACCAAATTGTAATGTTCAACAATACAACATAAATTAAACATAACAATAAATTATAATATAATTAAGACGTCCAACTTTGTTCTTATAATGAAAGGTGAAAAATACAAGGTGCTACATCCCGTCATGAAGTAGGAAATAGAGGGTCGCAGAGAAGTCGGAAGGACGCAACTTTCCTAACTCCATTCAAACATTCACGAGTGGACCGGACTGACAACTGTGGGGGATTTAAGGTGGAGAAGAGAGAGGAAGCGACCCTTAAGAGACCGATTTGGCAGATTTGGTCCGGAGATACTTCCAAAGATGGTAACGGAAGACCAGCAGAGAGATGAAGGGAGAGCTGGTCACTAAATCCCAAGAACCAGACTAATTCCTGAAAAAGAACCGATTAAAGATGTAAAGTTTTTTTAAGACACTCGTCCTACAAAGTCTTTTGTCGTCGAGAAGAAAATAAAAAAATAAACAAATAATTTCCGAGACAAAATTCACTATAAGGCCCTGTCCGCACTGCCATTTTTCACCGCACGAAATTTCTTGCGAATTATATTCCGTGATGAAATTTCACCTAGTACATGCTGCGAATAAAATTTCGCACGGTTTTTGCCAGTTCGCTGCAGTTCCCGGCTGAGGCAGACGTCTAACATGGACAACAGAAAATTTCTAATTATCTGATAAGTACCTACTTCGGCAGCGGTATAATAGACGTATCAAAAAATGTCGCGAACATTGGATTCATCCATTTGCGGCCATGAGACCTATGAAAGGATTCTTCTACATAAAACATCAAGAGCTGACTGAGAAAAATACGCGAATTTTATTTCGCAGTGTGGACATAGCCATACCTACTGCATACTGTACAAAATATCGCACGGAAATAATCCGCACCGTATCGCATTCAACTTGCAACAAATCACAGATTTTTTTTCCGTACGAATTTTTACCGCAAGTGCGAACACTCCCATAAGATTCAATGTGTTACAGAATTGCGAAAAAAATCCGTGCGGTGAAATATCGCAGTGCGGAAGGGGCCTTACTTTTAAAAATGTCCCAATATAGAATTTAAAAAATTCTTTTGACTTATCATGATCGCGCATAAGTACATAATTATGTAGATTAAAAAAAGTAAATAAATATTTAAATATGGTTTGAAATTGATCGAGCAGTCAAAGATAAAAAAAATGTAATTTAAATAATCTAATACAATATGTAAGTATAAAAAAAATAATCCTGGCAAAAATGTCTACATGTCTAATGAAGGTGAAAATAAAGTTTTGTTGAAATACGAATGTGTTCCATTTATAAAGATAAATTTTTGTATGAAAATGCGTGTAATCATTTAAAACTCCCTTAACGTTCGGCAACGTTATCAACTCGACGCTTCGTATGAAGTACGTACCTACAGGGTGTTTTTGAAGGGTGAAAAAAAGTTTATTCTAAATTAAAATTCAGTTTCAATGATTTGAAAATACACGGAGGTGATTGGTAACCTAGTCCTTAAGGTTTCGGACCATCTTCACACAATCCTCGAAAAAAATATAGCGAAAATTTAAACTAATAATTTAGACTTTCAATTTCTTGTGGGCCTACTTGTTTTTCATTGTATGTCGCCTGTGACTTAATAGAACTTTTGCCTACGAAACTGTTGAATGTTAAAACCTATTGATTGATTTACATTTCTTTATTTGAATTATTTAATTCAATATCAAAAAATCATTAAAAAATTTTTTTTTATATTTTTCCGTTCAAAAGATTTTATTAATCAATCAATTTTAAATAAAAAATCATGATGTATCCAGAATTTCCACATCAAGAACCGCGACTCTTTTTAAATATTATGACAAAACTTGTCGTACCTGCATACCTGCATTGTGTGTGTTATTTTCTTAAGCAGTTTCTCAATTATTTTCGCTCATTAAAAACTGTATTTTTTCTCTTTATAATCGAGTGTAAGATAAAAGTATTGTATTTTTAGACTTTCTTTTACACTTCAGATTTGCATAATTATTCAGAGAGTGTATACTTTCAGATGAATATTATAGTATAGTAAAGCAACATTCCAAAAAATATCGAGTACTTACCCAAAATGACCACATGCAAAAACATGGTCCAATGAGTAAACTTTGAAAAATCATTATGGTTCAGGAATTTGATGGGCTGACATTGTTGTTATGCAGACATGGTATCACATAGCATTCGAACCCCACCGAACTGATAGTGCCATAATGACACTTTTCCCAACCATATATCATTCTCAACTGCTCGAGGTTCCTAATGTTGTAAAGAAGACTTTCTAAGCCTTTTCTCTCGGAAACAAACAAACAAAAAAAATATTATTTTCCTCCATGAAGACCTACTGTATTATTTTCAGCTTATTTCTATCAGAAAACTCGATAAATTCCATTTAGATTTCTTGATCAAAGCAAGCATTATTCTCTTTATCATCAGCGCTCGACAAAACGTAGTAGTGCAGACTTACGTTTCTACTTGCTTTTTCACATTTCTGAGAAAAGATTAACTTTTCAAATAATTTCTTTTTGTAGTATTGAAGTTCATCTTACTTTGTATAAAAAAATATTTGCATACTTCCAGGGGCTTTCCTAGAAAAATGCCGCCCGGAGTGAACTCCGATTTGCTCGAAGGGTTGATCACCAATACTGCCCCAGGGCCGTCTCCCGACATGTTGGACTTTCTAAATCAATTATATGAAGTTATTTTGTAATACAAAAGAAGAAGTGAGATACATTTTAACTGTTGGACTACATAATAATATGAAGTTTTTGGTAGCCTGGCGGCTACAACGCCAACTTTCGTACAGGTCGTGCATGGGTTCGATCCCAGATGCCGACCATCTTCTTCATTCACGACACAAGCTCTTAGTATCGTACAGTGAAAGAGTCAAAGAGTCTATTTTGTGTTCACTGAGTGATCGCAGATTCATAATCTAAAAAAAATATTTCAACACGACGTTGCGTCAGCATATATTCGAGATTTTTCAGAGGTAGTTTCTAGATTGACTTATCGTCGAGTAAAATTTCTAAATATATATAAAATATAGAAATTGCGTTCTTACAACAGGTGCGTTTATACCAACATGCATTACATTCTCCCTTTATGGCCCCCCGCACACCGCAAGCTAGCCCGGAGGAGGCCAATCCGCAGCAAACCCGACCCGCACGAAACCGACCCCCTAGCTCGATCGAAGCAATCAAACCAAAAAGCCGGCCCCGGACAAATCAAGCCCGCCGCGAATCACCCCCAAACCAACCAGCAATGCGGGGGGCCTAAGCCCCACTCGAAAGCATAGGGAGACATCAAGAGCAGAAGCCGTCCGAGGCTCATTGTGCCTTTTCTGACCAGTTGAGATTTAAGGACTTACGTCCTTACGGTGGTCAACCTCACGGTCCCGATCTGATTTTTCGATTTCACGCCTCTTACAGAATGCTCATAAAACCAGCAAAAAGATCAGAGGTGATATTCTTAGCCGGCAACCCCACGGCCAGCGTTCGTTTATACTAAACGAACATTAATTTAGCCAGAACTGGAAAATAGAGTATATTTTCTTGATCGTTGATATATTCACCAAGGAAATAACAACGAGAAAGAACTGTCATCGCCCATCAATCCGTTGTTGTTTCTATGGTTTCCACTTTAACATAACGATAAAAGAACCAATCTCCACTTCCAGCTCTGCCACGACGTTCATTTAGTTTAAATCCACTTTAAGCTTATCAAGTGAACGAGTTATACAAGATAATACGTTTACCGCAACCAACCCTGTTGAAAGGAAATAAACCACAATGACAAAGAAATAATGTAGGTAAGTGTCAACACTATCTTGTCAACAAGGCATTTGTTATACAAAACATACTACCCATACATAAACAAAGATCATTTTTTTGAATTAACAAAATATATCACGGTCAACATTTTAAAACTTTTTTTGATTAACGACCTAACAATATACCTAAACTTTGCTTTTCATTTTTATTCAAGATTGATTGATACATTATGGATGATTTTATTTTTTTGCTCATCAAAAAAAGTTTTTATCTGATAATTCCAGTTAAATAAAATTAATGAATGCGGGGAGGTACTCTCATAGAAATATAAAATTAAATTACGACAAAAAAGACTCTAGAATACATGTAAAATATTTGGAAGGTTCATATGGCCATAAGGCAATAAATGGATATCTTAAAATGGATATATTTTAATGGTTATTATAACAACAGTTGCTGATCAAAATATTGTTGCTTCTTACCCGAGAGATGTCTCATTATTTAAATACATTTATTTTATTTCTATCTACAAGCTTACATACAAGCATATTTGGATTAACTCAGAGTATTTTCAAACGCTTAGAAAATATGGAAAAACTGCGAGGAATATAGAAAAACAACAATTTTTTTTTATCAGATATGTCCCAAAAAAACCTTTTTTTTTGCTAGTGGATGTAATGGATATGATGGGATGCTTAGTCTGTTGAAGGTAATTTAAAGTTTATCGAGTCATCTAGTTAACTGTAAGTTAGTTTATACTTTTATTTGAAAATATATCTATAATAATAAAGGAAAGTGCCTGACTGACTGACTGACTGATTGACTGACTGATTGACTGACTGACTCATCAACGCACAGCCCAAACGGCTAATCGTAGAGAAGTGAAATTTGGAAATCAGGTAGGTCTCAATACAAAACCTTCCACTAAGAAAGGATTTTTGGAAATTCCACCCCTAAGGGGGTGAAAAATAGGGTTGAATGTTTTTCAAAGTATGCGAATATCTCGGAAACTAGACATGGTACGAACTTGAGATTTGGCATATGAATTCTTCTATAGAAATGAGTGTTAGCATATTCGGCAATTTTTCCAAAATTTAACTAAAAGGGACGAAAAAGGGCACATATAAAAAGGGATGATTTTTAAGTGCCTCCTAAAAAGTTTAAAACTGGTTTTATCGAAATTTCAAAAAAATGATTTCTTCAGAAAGAGTCAAATTATACTATTTCGTTTTCAAAAGATATCAGTAATTAGAGGGGAGGGGGTGAGGGGCACTTTTCCAACGTGTATGTGTGTGTATCCGTCCCCTCTTTATAACTTTTGATTCGCTTGATACACAGATCCTAAAATTTCAGAAAATATTGAATACTTTAAGCATACAAAATTTGTATACTCAGAATGTTGAATTTTTTTTTCAGTCAGGGGTAATCAACCTTTGAATTTTTATTTAATTTTTTCATATATCTCGAAAACCATAAAATCTAGAACCCTAAAAATGTGTATGTATATAGAAAAATACAATATCTAAAATATAGTTTAATGAAAAAGTTCCAGCATTTCTCAAACTTTTTTTATAAAGAAAAATATTTTTTTTATGACAAATTTACGAGTTTCAGTGCATATATTTCAGAATTTTATAAAAATATCGATAAACGACGAAACCCTCCAACTAGATAATTGATTTTTCTATAAAAAATATATACATCATAGCAGTACATCTCGAACTTTTCTTAACAACTTTTGTAAAAATTTAATTTATTGACGACATCGTTTCATACAATAAACATACATCATACACCGCGAGCTGGTCCGGTGCAGCGTGTATGGCTAAGAACACGTAGAAAGCGGATTCCGACCCGCGCCGACCGGCTCATAGATTGTTGTCTATGGTTTCAATGCATTTAAATGGGCATGCCGGAAAGCGGGTTCCTGCTTTCTCTGTGGGTATCCCCATTCAAATGCATAGTAACATTCTTTACGCCGGTCGGCGCGGATCGGAATCGGCTTTCTACGTGTTCCTACCCTATGAATATACGTAGGTAGGTACACCTAGCCAACCCAACCTACTTTCTCCAATACACGTGTCGAAACTATTGCGTAATCTATAATAATAATATAGTTTTGAACTAGCCGACCCGTCAAACTTCGTCCCGCCTTGGAATATAAATAATATGTTCGAGATTTTATGTATAACTTTAAGTTGATTTCAGTTTAAAGTTATTTAACACAGACGACGACGTGGTCCTTATATTATTTTTCAACTTAATATAATAACTGTAACCGCTGCATCTGTTATAAAACATATCATTATATTATTTACTATCAGCATTCCATGAATCGTATCATTCATCAAACAACTGATTCCTGTCAAACGCCTGATTTAATTTCAAAATTAGAAAAAATGTAATAATAATATGGAAGTTTTATTTTTATTCCGTGCAACTTTTTTCTTTCATAAGACCCTTCAGACAAAAGCAAACACGACAAAAAAATGGGCGATATAAGTTCAGCTGTTCTCGTAAGAAACACGTAGAATGCCGATTCTGACTAGCGCCAACCGGCGCAAAGAATGTTACTATGCATTTGAATGGGGAAACCCACAGAAAAAGCAGGAACCCGCTTTCCGACATGTCCATTTAAATGCATGGAAACCATAGACAACAATCTTTGAGCTGGTCGGCGCGGATCGTAATCGGCTTTCAACGTGTTCTTACCCATACGATGACCGCGCAAATTAGCGTTCCATTTTTATATAAGAGATAAATAATACACTTTCCGTGAATTCAGACAAACACTTTACGTGCCTACCTACTTCAATATATTTTTCGTACCATGCATCCTGTACAGCGATTCTGAATTGTTTTTTTTTATTTTTTTTTTTTTTATAACCTTTTCGGCAATTCATCCATTAGGATGATATATGACGAAACGTTGTTTTATTAAACTTCCCTTACTTACGAAGACCAGCAAAGCTGCTGTTTTCCTCTATATAGTCTAATAGTCTATAACGAAATATTATATAGAATTACTCTCCATAATTTACCTTATGCTTGATAATCAATTTTCTAAGTTGTAGAATTTATTTTGTGATTATAAGGTGTATTTCTTAAGTGATACTTTAATAAACAAATCAATGAGTTATCCAAACATGTCTCTTTTTACTATCCGGTATCCGGCAGGATATTATTTACGCCGCCGGATAGACCGGATATCGGATAGTTGCCGATATCCGTTTCATCTAATAAAAAATATAAACAGTGGACAGTTAATTTTCTCCCTACTCTACATTGTCGAAAATTCGTTTATAGTCGAACGCCAATTACTTATACCATTAGAATACTGAGGTTGACCACCTCACTTCCTTAAACCTCAACCGGTTAGAAAAGGCACAATGAGCCTCGGACGACTTCGAGCGCAATGGATAGTTCTTTATGCCTAACCTATTCTCCTGAGTGGGTCCAAGGCCTCCCGTATTATGGGGTGGTTTGGGGGGAACCGCCACGGGCTTGATTTGTGTGCGGCTGTCTTTTTGGCAATCGGGCTAGGGTTTGGCTTTGTGCGGATCGGGATTGCTGCGGTTTAGTTTCCTCCGGGCTGGCTTGCGGTGAGCGGGGGGGCTTAAAAGGGAGAATATTACGTTATTATAAAAATGGAGACCTACTTTACGTGGTCATCGCATCACGCCTGGAGGCCAAGTCGAAATATTAACGACAGCTCCAACGTTAACAATTTGTTGTTGAGATAACGTAAAAACTGTTGTTCAACGTGCGTTAAACAATGCTATTCCAAATTCCGAGTCAAAAAAATAATTCTGTCAGTTATTCAAAATTAACGTTAACGTTACCTCAAAACATCAAAAAGAAAGCAAATACAGTAACACGTGAGCGAAGCCACGGGTAACTAGCTAGTATAGGTATAAAGTTATCCGAGCTCATCCAAAATGAGCAACATCTTTCACAGAAATCAAAGCATGTGCTGTGAAAGTGGTAATGTCAACACCGGGATGCGACCCCACGACCTCCAGTATATATCGTTGGATTTCCAACCATCTATTTTGGAAAAAATTGTTTAAAATCACAGTCAAAAAATCATCACAAAAAAATTATATAAACTGTTCAATGTCAAATCGAACAGAAGGTTTTGTTCCATAGATGAAAACTCAACAAATACGTTGTTTTTTTTTTCATGCTGTAGGGTTATATAAATATTTTTACCTCACCGTGCTAAGGACAGCTTTTGTTTTATTACTTTTTTTCCAGAATATTTATGGTATTTATAATTCACAACATAAACCGCTGAAGTTTTAATCAGTGGCCTTTGGCTTTGGATGAGAAAAAAAAGCGCGGAGGTGATGGATTGGGTCGATGAAAGGATGACAGCCAAATAACGCCCCATATTATTCATTCAGACTCTCCAACACGTAAATACCGCTGAGGCCACGGATTTTTTTGCATACAGCCTCCAGTTTTACTCGCCTGTTTTTTTATATGTGGACTGGAGCTATAATAATAAACATAATAAAATGGATGTATTTTTTTAAATCATTTACGCCATTAATATTTAGCGTGACCTTCAAATATGTTTTTTGTATACATCTTAAGAAATTTTATGTTCACACTGGTCGAGTATTTTAGTCGATTACCGAGTAATTTAGTAGATAACAAAACGTATCTGCACATCCTAATTTTAGTCGAGTAGATTGATCGGCATTTTAGTCAGATCGACAATTTTGTTCTTGTTTTGGTAGTGCCTCCTACCACTTGAATTTTTAGTTTAAGTCTAATCCTTACTTTTTTTAAGTTTAATCCTTAGTTTTTTAATCTTATCGAGTCCGAAGCAAACAGCAAAATAAATATGCATCTTTTGGGTATCGGAAAACGAAGTTTAATTCAGCCAACAATTTTGCTTCTGGGGTGGGACGAAGTTCGACGGGTCAGCTACTAGATAATAACTGAATGTGAAATTTACATACTTTTGTTTAATACATAGTTTTTTTTTTTTATTTATTTATTCTTTTTAAAAGATACAACAGCTAATATGTGTTTTTACAGTAATAGGTAGTAACAATTTGTTTTTACATCGCCAATTAATGTATCCTATCTTATAGATTATAATACATGCTATTGAAAAGTGAAGGACGGGAACGGGTAGGAGAGGAGAGGAAGGGATACCGATGCCCGCTGTCCCCGACACAGATCACACACATTCATTCATTCATTCCTTTATACATATAGACATTCATACGTGTGCATTTATTCTACTCAGTTACTCATCTTAAATGCAATATTAAACTTGTTATATATCTACTTACTTTATTTCACTCAAATATAATTCTAATACTCATTCTCAAATCCAAGAAAGGTTATAAGCCTTTACCTTTGAAGGCCAAGATCTCGGAGACTCGCTGCCCATTGAAATTCCGTTCTTTGTTTTTCTCCCAATCATCCCAATTCATTTTATTTACATAAAACATTGTTAGTTGTTGCTTATTCATCGCATTTCCTTAGAAAATTATAAGCAATCAGATAGAGTTGAAGACTCGCAAATAATTATTGTTGTTTGAGGATCCTCTGGAGCTCAAGGGTTAAGGGCATTGTTTGTTTCAAATATCATGTTCATTGTTCATCAATTGTTTTGTTTTGATTTGAGTACAGTTATTGCACTATGTACCTTCTTTGAAACTTTCCACTTGGGATAAGGATAGCCTGCGATATGATTGATCCCGAGAACAAGAAAAAATTCAACTAATAATAAATAAATATTTACATACACTTAAACGCATACCTTGTTCATTTATACATTAAAATGTTTATATTACACATATTGATAGTTCGTCATCTGTATAATTATTTTACTGTGAGCTATTTTGCATTTGTATATTATTATGCCACTTAAATTCTAATTCTCATAATTTGGCATTTAAATTCTACTAAGGTGTACCTTATGAAAAAACGTAATAACTTACTGCTTAATTAAAAAGAATTAGACCATTATTTACTGTGCGTATTTCGGCCATCAAGAGACGAAGTTAAGTGTTCTGTTAACGCACTTAGTAAACGAGTGGATTATTAATATTTTAAAACGAAGGAAAAATGCTAATGCG
The DNA here is from genome assembly GCA_963576905.1 of Mystacides longicornis. Classification (NCBI taxonomy): domain Eukaryota; kingdom Metazoa; phylum Arthropoda; class Insecta; order Trichoptera; family Leptoceridae; genus Mystacides; species Mystacides longicornis. The sequence goes on along the minus strand of OY756421.1, from coordinate 4,904,497 downwards.
GCTCTGGGTGGGTCTGTCCTTAATAATACATACCTAATATCCATTCACTTATTCATAAAGTCGACTTTTAAATTTTCTAATATGTATTTTAATATAGAGGCAAAATTGCTCGGCCGAACCTACAAATTTCCCGGCGATATTGTAATGAGGCGTATTTTATTAAAAGAATATTCGAATGAACATCGTGTTATACAAGCTTTATAAGGTTAATATCATCTTACGATTCGGTGTTCGCCTACTTTTAAAGTCATAAAGTAGAGCTGAGGTGTCGCATTAAATATAAATTGGGAATTAAGCTCGGAGTAATAATGTTAAAAATAAGGGATGGAACATGTCTATTGCCTGAAAACGTAGAATACTGATATCTTTTGAAGGAATATTATCGAATAACTATTTCTTTCACTTTTTTACCACAATTTTTGTTACGAGCAAATCCACAGCTATACCTATTATCAATTTTCAATAGGGAATTATTTCAAGAAAAAAAAGGATGTGGAAATGAAGATCGCAGAATCAATTCGGTTATCGTCGTTTTTGTTTCGCTAATTCTTTTTTGTGGTGTTTTAATAGCTATTGTCAGGAAAAGGTAACTTTCTTTTATTTATAAAAATTAAGAAAGTTACTTCAATTAAGTCGGTATTGCCAGATATGGCGATACTGTAATATAAGTTCAGAAGGTTGCTACATAAAAGATGCGTGTTCGTAGATAAATAGTTTATTCACATGAAGCACAGGTATAATATAAACGTGACGAAGATAGCGAGTGAATGTTCAAGAAGAGTGAATGTGTAGTGAGCGACAGAGGACAGCGGAGCTGCTAGTAAGACTCGTGTCTTGTTTGTAAGGCGTGCCGGCGTAGACTGACTTGCCCGCGTACTGCACTCTGAGAGGTCTCCTCGTAGTGCCGTGTGCAGACACGCTTCCCATGCAGTGTTATCGCATTGGTTCGGTAGAGGTACCTTACTGTGGTGCCGTGTGCATTCAGAGTTGAGTCTGCACACAAAGGAATGCTACTCATAATATAGGTAGGTATGCAATAGTATGCATGTACTTGCGTATGTGGCTATAAATATAATTAATTTAATTGTTATTTTAGAAATTAAATGGGCGTTCGTCAGAAAGTGGCAGTTGTTTGCTGGGTGGTGCGATTGACGGAGTGCGGATGGAAAATGTATGGTTCAAATGTATCGTTCGGTTGAAAGGTAATTAAAATACAACATCGAATGCAGTATTCATAGTGAAGACCACAAGGTGATGTCTGTTGGGAAAGCTAGTTATCATAGGTAGGTATATTATAGTAAAATTTATTAAAATTGAAAAACGTTGCTTGTGTGCTTATTTCAATTTATTCGTTTGCTCTTTAGATAAAAGAAACAAACATCTGTGTAAATAGCAATAATTTCATGATTCTTTCTTACTTTTAGCTGTTTCTGAAGTAGGTTAATTAGAACTTTCCTAATAACGAACATAAATTTTGTTATTTGTTTGTGAAATTTGACATATTATGTTTATATTACTACCTATTTCCGAAATTATTCGCTAATCTTACACATATTGTGTAAAATATAATATATAAAACAGGAGTTGATGTAAATACCTGAATACCCTGTAAATAACGTATAAGTTTATTAAGATAATATTATTATACCTAATTAGTTTATAAACAACTTGCTTTGATATATGGCTATTACGATGTTGAAGTGTTTTATTAAAAATACAAGCTGGTTTTTGTTTTGCAAAAATGTTAGCTCACTCGACTTAATATTTAAATTAGATATCTACTAGGGATCACATGTCACCATGTGACGCAATTAATTCTGCGATGCAATTTGTGAAAGGTTGGCTGTAGGTACATTGAATTCTTCTGTACACAAATCTGGTGAGAATTTATTGTAAACGATTCTTAATTCAAATTTCCCGTATTGATTCATTTTTCATAGTTGTTTTATAAAGCATGCTTTGTTTAACGTTCTCTCGTTGCCAGGGTGGTTGGCGGTAGGTACCTACTTATTTATTTTGTAAAGTCATAAAAAGAACTACCCTACTACTTTATGCGCTTATTTTTACTTTTTTTAAAACATGGTAAAATTTTCTTAATAAGATCAAAAATCGGATTTTCTTTTTCAAAATGTTTTGTGAATTAATTCTTACATTGCCTGCAAGGCTTGAACCTACCGAAATTTCATAAAGGGTAGATACGCAATATTATCAAAGATTACAAAGGATTATTTTTTAGATACAATTAGCTATCTACTACGTTGTACGCAACACAAAAGAACTCACAATTTAATCGTCTTGGAGGAACCCAAAGCAAATACACTGTATATGATTGGTACTTACCTACATGCTCTCTAGGGATACAAAAATTAATTAATATTTCCAAACAAGAAATCGCATTACTTAACACATTCTAAACGCACATACAGAGTATATTGGACACAGAGCCTACCTACTATATGATAATTTCCATGCCTTTACATTTTATCATATGGAAAGAATTCAAAGAGTTAATTTAATTTCCAATTTACGGTTAAGTAATTATTTTATCCCACAAAATCAATATAGCTTACCACATACCTACGTAAAATAAGGACATTAGGTATAATTAGATGATAAGTTGACCATGTGTTTGACGACACGTGTATAGGAAAATTAGGTACGTGAAAATTCATATAAGAATGGTACACGGCCAAAAACAAACTCATTTGCTTTTTCTGCTTTTTGAGATTTATATTTAGTTTTATTCCTCACTGCGAGTAGGATCTTAGTGATGGTGTGAATAAAGTTGGATCGTTCTTTTTTTTTGTTCAATATTAATGTGGGATCGCCCCAAGTTAATACAAAAATACTTACACTTTTGACATCTTTCACACAGCTGTACGTACGAAAGCCATCGATTGGACTACCAACCACTTGAGTGTACGTATATTTGGTATACATTCGTTGCTTTTAAGAGGTATAAAATGTATATCTGTGGTGGCATGGTAAAAGGCATTAAATCGTGTTTTTCAGCATTTTGAGTTATATGCGCTACATCATACATTATCACAAACAGAACAAAGTTCAAAAACATAAGTTTAAAAAAATCCACTTATAAAGGATTTAAAAGCATTTTTTCTTTCCGGCATAACTCAATATTAATTTTATTTGGCAAGGTAAAACGACGCGCGTCGAATTTTGTCTACCACGAAGTAAAACGGTGTTGTCTATGATAGAGCTGCCGTGAGAAGCCGTTCTTTTAAAAGTGAACCTTTTTAAAATGTGTTTAAATAATGTATTTTGTGAACTTTGTGGCAGGTATCAGCCTTATCTGTCGACCAATCTGTTTACAACTTTCGTTGTTTTTATTGTTAAGCTATAGACAATAGATAGGTAATACTATCTGCATATTATTTTTTTTTTAATTTTTTTTTCATTGCTATTATAATACTTATCACAGTCAAGTGTATTTCATGTGTGCGGTTCATGTTTATTTGCTCTTACAAAAATAAAATATTCTTAGTGAAAAACCCTGTGAACAGTAAACATTTATATATCAAACGGTAGAGAATTTTTTTCTCTTGCTGATGTTGTATGTAGTTTTCCGAAATAAAATCCAGTTGGAAAAATAAATACACGATAAAGTTTTTGGACATTTTAAAGTATAGATTTGACATAAATAGTGAAACGCTGCTTCAGTGGAAGGAGATTGAGGTGAGTGGATTATACCATCAGATAGCCTAAATAACTCGCTACAAAAAACTTCGCGACGACCCCATAGTGGGAGCTTCTATTGAAGAGCTATTCAGCAGAATACCATTTTTTCACCAGTAAACTACCCACATTTTGGGTTTCGTTGAAAGAAAAAAAAACCTGCGTTGAAGTTTCGCATTCTTCCATAAATCAGCCCAGAGGGGTTGGATTGCCAATATTGAAAAAAATCTCGCTATACAAGATTACTAATTATTGTACAATATATATAATGGAAAGTGTACGTAAGACCGAGAAAAGAAGGACATTGTCTTCTTCCTCCTCACCCAGCTTAGGTGACAAACCTCAATGTACAGACCGGGCTCATGATGCCGTGTTTCGCGGTCAAAATATAGCATCTGGGGCAATAAGACTTTTAAGTTTTAAATATTCATACATATGACTCTAAAAGGAACGTTGTAATGGTGCATGGTGCATCTCTGGAGCAAGGAGAGTCGCCGGACATCTTGGCAAAAAAAATAATCAACGAATGCTGTTCCGAAGCTGCCGCAAAAATTCAAAATATTAAATCTTCAAGCAAGAGTCCACGCAGCGGTACACTTCGATCCTGCACCCTGGAGATCGAAGTGTTGGATGAGGCATGCAGAAACGAAATCGTCAGGGGCTTTAAAGGGAAAAAAAGCGAAAAAAATAAATTAAATTACTTCGTTACGGGTTTTATTACCTTAAATGATAAAAAACTGTTGTACAACACTAAAAGTAAACTTAAGGAGAAATTTAAATATATCTGGTTCAGGGAGGGCAAAATTCTGATTCGTAAGGACGATGGTGAAAGGGTAAATCAAGTACGCAGCGATGACGACATTGCTAAGTACCTGTCTGACTGACCGACTGACTGGTAGGACTATTTATTACTTTTTTATCTTATTAAATAACTACTAAACTTTCATAAAGTCAAAAATGGAAACACTGATCTTTAAGGATAATATATACGAACATTACCTTGATAATCTTGAGGACTACCTAAATGTGGTCCAACATCTGACTCATAACATAACTTTCTTGCATTTAAACGTTAGATCAATACAAAAGAATTTTGGTGAAATAGAAATTATGATAGATAAATATTATAAACATATCGATATACTAGTATTAACCGAAATAAACATTGGTGAAAATGAGAACAAATTATTTGAATTGCAAGACTATAACTCCGTATCAGTTCACAGAACGAAGCAGCGTGGTGGCGGGATAAAAATATTCTATAAAAAAATGTATAATTTTGAACAATTGACTCATAATTACGGATCATTTGAATGTATTGTGGGATATCTCATTTGTAAAAATGTAAAAATTACTATGTGTGCAATATATCGGCCACCGCATATGAAAATAAGCTCTTTTATTCGCGATACCAAATCAATGTTAAAAACAATTGATGCAAAGTTTGATCTGATTTTCTGTGGGGATATAAATATTAATATTGCAAAAAATCATGGCTTGCTGAACAACAGCGCAGTAAATGAGTATTTAAATATGATGAGCGACTTTGGTCTACAACAAACTATTTCAAACTATACCCGCGAGGAGCTGAGAAGTGGCGTGTTGTCTCGCTCTTGCATAGATCATATTTTTGCGCGATGTTCTAACGCACGGTGTGTCTCGGCTACTATAAAAACTAATATAAGCGACCATTATATGACAGCAATCACTATCGATACCTTTGCAATGCACTCGGCACACACGGACATAAAATATATAAATAAAGTTAATAAACGCACCCTTCACAGTATTCTAAGTGGCATGGATTGGTCTCAATGTACTCAGAAAGATTTTAGTGTAGATAATATTTATAATTCCTTAAAAAGTAACTTCGATTCCGCCACTGAACAAGCTTCTGAATCCGTTAAATATAATCATAAAACCTACAAAAATAAATGGATTACAAATGGCATAATAAGCAGTATGAAGTGCCGGGATAACATTAAACGCAGACTTTCAAAAGACCCATATAATCCAAGCCTTCGACTCGAATTTAATGTGCAAAGAAACAAAGTAAATAGACAGATAAATAAAGCAAAAAACTCATTCTACAAGCAAAAAATTACTGATGCCGCGGGAAGTACCTCGCTGATCTGGAGGGAAATGAACACTGTACTCGGAAAGCGCGTTACAAACATTGATGAGGATTTTTTAAAAAATTTTAATATTAAACCAAAACTTATCGCGCAAAATTTCTCTAACTCTTTTAAGGCCGAAATAGACAAAATAAAAATTTCGTGTGATACAAAACTGTTCACACGGCCTAGTGAGCTACGGACGAGTGATAAATCAATTTATTTAAGAAAAGCTACTGATAGTGACATAGACCAAATAATAAAAAATAGCAATAAAAAATCTGCGGGTGTTGATGGGATTAAAATGGAGGATGTACAAAGTTTACGTGAAAAATTAACACCAATTATAACAGCACTAATTAACCAAAGTATTAAACAATGTATCGTGCCTGACCTGCTGAAAGCCGCTATAATCAGACCAATATATAAAAAGGGATCTCATAAAGATTACGAAAATTACAGACCAATATCCATTTTATCTTCTATCAATAAAATAACGGAGAAATTTATATGTGACCAAATAAAAACATTTTTAAAAAATAACAATATTATTTCTAGGCATCAGTTCGGTTTTCAGGAGGGTAAGGGTACAACGGCACTGATTAAAGAGTTCACCAATTCTTTAAATAATAACCTTAACAAGGGATTTCATATTGTTTCGATTTTTATAGATTTTTCGAGAGCTTTCGATACTATTAACCATAATCTTTTAAATAAAAGTCTAGAGGAGTGTGGTATAAGGGGTCCACTGCTCTATTGGATACAAAATTATCTCTGTGACAGAAAAATGATAGTAAAAGTAGATAACGAAATGAGCGAGCCAATAAGTTTAAATGTCGGAACACCACAAGGCTCAATAATTGCTCCTCTTCTTTATCTCATGTATGTAAATGATATGTCTGACTGCATAGATAACGAAAAGTGCGAGATATACCAATTTGCAGACGATACGGCCATCATATCAGCCTCAAAGAACGTTCGACTAGCAGAACAAAACATACAGGAGTGCTATAACTCAATATGTAAGTGGGCTCATGATAAAGAGCTGGTGATAAATGAGAGCAAAACTCAAATTATGCATATTCATAGTCATCGAAATAAATCAACATACAAAGTTTCTGTACAGTCACACAGCCACGCATGCCTACACCAAGGAATTCAAAAGTGTCCATGTCCTAAATTATCTGAGGTTCAATCGTGTAGATACCTGGGGATTACAATTGATAATCACCTCAATTTTAAACAACATATTGAAAACGTATGTAAGAGGTTGAGAAGCATGAATGCTGTTTTTAAGGTGATCCGTCCTAAATTAACTTACGGCGCAGCAAGATTGCTGTATATAGCCTTATGCGACTCGGTAGTCTCATACGGTCTCTCCTCTTATGGTCTTGCATATAAAACAAACTTAGAAAAGATATCCGTAATACAAAAAAAAATAATAAAAACTGTCATAGGTAAAAAACATTCACACAGACTTAAGTCACAAAATAAATGCTATTTTGCCCATCTAAATGTCTTCAATCTCCAACAGAGAATCCTATTAAACTTACTGACAGAAACATTCAATTCACCAAAAGACAAATACTTGTTGACACATGACAGACTGACGAGACAAAAAACAAACAATCAACTACAAACTTCTAACTTCCACAATGACTATGGTAGACGAACGGATGACATTATTATACCTAAAATTTGGAACCCTGTACCATCGGGCATTAAGGAATGCAAAGCCATGGCCAACTTTAAAAATAAAATTAAAGGTTATATATTACATAGAAAAGTTGGCTGGCTGATCTGATTTGCCGGAGGGTCCGGACTTTATTCCTTATTATTGAGTAAATTCTTTATGTATAGTGTATGAGTTATTTTTAAGTTATTTTTAAGTGTATAATACCTGTATGCAGAACAGCCAAAAATCCCGTAAGGGATTAGGCATCTTCCTATTTAAAAATTTTTGTACAAATTTTTTTGTCAATAAATTAAAAAAAAAAAAAAAAAAAAAAAAAAGTGGAGTCACGAATATGAAAAGAGAGACTAAAGATGCAGTAATTAAAGCATTTAATGACTTAACTAAGTTGCTTGAACAACAGTGTCTGAAGAGGGGGGAGTCTGAAACAATGAAAAAGATAACCACGTCCTAGAAGCAATCGATCAACGACTTAGTGTCGTCGAAAACCAGAACAATAAGTCCACATATGCTGATGTCACTAAAAAAGACGACATTGTATTGGCAAGGAGTTCTGATTATCCTCTGATTGTATCCGGAAAGGACAATTTAAAAACAAGCAATGAGATCGAGGGAATTATCAAGCGAAACATTAATGTACGCTCACTAGGTATCGGTATTACCGGTCTCCGAAAAGGAACAAAAAATCAGATCGTAATTAAGACAAGTTCAAAGGAAGATATGTGCACAATTAAGAAAGAAATAGAAAAATCAGCAGAACTTCTTGCAAGAGAGCCGGTCAAGAGAAATCCACTGATAATCTTCAAGGGGGTTATAAAGGGTATCACAGAGGAGGATTTGAACTCTTCATTGCGTGGACAGAATAAACACATAGATGTTAAGGAGGATATCAAAATTAAATTCAGAAAGTTACACAGAAATAACCTGCTAGCTAATATAGTTTGTCAAGTGACTCCTCAAACATGGAAAAAGCTGACGAATTGCGGCAGGGTATTTATTGGGTACCAAAGGATAAGTGTAGTGGATCATAGCCCATTGGTACAATGCTACAGATGCCTTTCATTCGGACATATATCTAAGTACTGTACACATACAACAGTACGATGTGCCTATTGCTTTGATAACCATGACTCTAGAGAATGCAATAAGAGAAATAATATGAACAATTATACGTGTGTGCTATGCAAAGAAAGCAATAAAGAAAACACACAGCATTCAGCATTTAACGCGGCCTGCCCGATACGTGCTGTATATGAAAGATTTGCAAGAGAGGCAACACCATATTGTTGCTGAGGTTGCAATGGACGATTTCTTGGCAGATGTGGATGATGCGTATAGGGTAAATGAGATAATCTGTGAGAACATACATCAGTGCAATCTAGCACTGGGAGAGAACAGGGTTACACTTAGTATTCTCTTAATGAACATCAGAAGCCTAAGAAAAAACTTTGATGAATTTATTTTGCACCTTGGCTGCATGAAGATTCTGCCTGGTTGCATAGTGTTAACGGAAACATACAATAATGACATTTCATATATGTAGTATACCATGCTATACTTGCTATGACACTTCCAGTAAAATAAACAAGAATAGTGGTGTTGTCCTATACATTCACGAAAGGTTCCTAAATGTTAGAGTGAATGAAATTACTAGCATAAATTTTACCAATTGCCTCTCTGCGCAGATATCTCTGAATGACAAAATTGCATACCACCTGTACGCCATCTACAGAACACATAAATCGGATCCTTCAACGTTTGTGGAAGATCTGAGGCGTGTCTTGCTCAATGCAAGACGTGAGTTCACAGTTGTATTGGGTGACATTAACATAAACATCAGTAATGACTCCCCGAATAGTATTAAAGACGACTATTTAAATATGATGACCGAATTAAACTTCAAATCGTGTATAAATAGCAATACTAGAGAATTCGAGGGTCAGCAACCATCGTGCATCGACCATATTTGGTGCAACACAAAGCATACTGAATGCTTAAAGAGCATAGTCTGGAAAACAAGCATTACTGATCACTATACTTGTATTCTACAGTACACCTGTCCAATTGAAAGTACACATAATAATACTAACAGACAAGATGAAACAAAAAGAAAAACTATCAATGTTGGAGTCCTGAAAGATAATATAAAATTTGAAACTTGGTCTTCTATCTTCCAGGAAAGGAATGTCAACATAGCTTCTACTAATTTCGAAAACACCTTTGAATCTTATATTGAAATTGCATCCCATGAAAACAGAAATACGAGCAAGAAAAATAAAAAATTGAAACCATGGATAACACACAGATTATTGAAATCCATTAGAGAAAAACAAAAGCTATTTATATCAACAAAGAAGAATCCAAATAATGAAAAACTATTAAAGAACTTCAGAAATTTTAGAAACAGACTAACACTTACAATAAGGGAAGCAAAGAATAAATACTTCAGTGAAAAGATCGTTAAATCTCAAAATGATGCCGGGAAAACATGGAAAGCGATAAACGATAGGTAATGTGCGCAAAAAGACACATATAAAGCAGATAAAGCACGGTGATAATTATGTACAGGTGTCCGAAGAGCCAAAAATTGCAGCAAACATCATGAACGTATACTTTTCCAGCGTGGGTAAGAATCTTGCAAGTAACATAAATGTCTGTGATGACGGTGCTAGCGAATCAGAAGTGCCTATAAACGCATATCCTGCTTTAGTGAATTCAAAGAAGTATCTCAGAACGATGTAGAAAAAACAATAACGGAATTGAAAAGGGGAGCAGCTCCAGGTTTTGATGGAATAGGAGTAGACCTATTAAAGTCCGTAATAAAATATATAAGTAAACCATTAACACATATCATCAACTTAAGTTTAAACCAGGGCAAATTTCCACAAAATTACAAAACAAGTATAATCACACCAATACATAAAGCAGGACCACAGGATGATATAGGTAATTATAGACCGATCTCACTTATCTCTAATGTAGCCAAGGTTTTCGAAAAAATTATCAAGAAACAATTGATGGATCATATTGTAAACAATAAGATTATAAACGAAAGACAATACGGTTTTATGCCAAAACTTGGCACACAGGACGCAATTGCCTGCCTCACTACTGACATATACAACGCCTTAGATAATGGATACAAATGCATTGGTACATTTATTGATTTGCGAAAAGCATTCGATAGCATTTCACATTCTAGATTGGCAACGAAGCTGTCTAATATTGGAATAAATAATAAAGCACTCAAATTGATGCAAAGCTACCTCCATGATAGAAAACAATACACAAAAGTCTGTAGCGCTATCAGTGACTCAAGCACCACTGATTTCGGTATACCACAGGGAACCGTTCTTGGACCTGCTCTGTTTATTGTATACGTAAACGACTTGTTTACGTTGCCACTAAAAAGTACCATAGTATCGTACGCAGACGACACAGTCCTTTTCACGAAAGGAAGAACATGGGACGAAGTTAACGAACGAGCCAACCACGACATTAACAAACTTAAAAGGTGGTTTGACCATAATATTCTGTCATTGAATGCAGACAAAACGACATGCATCCCATTTACAATGAACCAGGCAGGTACTCCAAAAGACGTTAAAATAATCATACATTCGGATCTATGCAGAGTTGACAATAATTGCGAAGACACATGTAATCAAATTAAACAGGTAAAAACAATGAAATATTTAGGTATAACAATTGATCAAAACGTTAAATGGAAAGAGCACATAGCATTGACAACGACAAGATTGAGAAAACTGATATATATTTTCTTAGAATTAAGAAATACACTGATTGTGACACAACTAAAAACAGTTTATTATGCCCTGTTTCAATATATTGCTCAGTATGGCATATTGGGATGGGGAGGCGCCTACCCATCAAATCTGTATCCTCTTGAAGTAACCCAGAGACTTATTCTCAAAATCATTCTGAAGAAGCCCAGAGATTATTCAACGAGCCAGCTTTTCTCCGAAATAAAGGTGATGACAGTGGCACAGATATTCAAAAAATATGCATTGCTGCAGGTAGTTAAAGAACGAGAGTCTCAGACTACCGTGAGTACTGATACCTCCAGAATCTTAAGGACCATCAATTGTATACCAGTGCCCAGTGCCACTGTGCAACAGAGATGTGTCTCAAAGACATTATACATATCTAGGTATCAAATATTTCAATGATCTGCCCAGTGAAGTGCGCGCAAATAGAAGCAACGAACAATTTAAAAAAGAGGTGATAAAACACATTTTGTCACCAATAGTATGACAATAATTAATAGTGATATATTTTTAGAAAAAAAAAAAAAAAACAAAAACAAACAAAAAAAAATCGAATGTGTATAGTATTATTTACGTGTGTGTTTATTCCTGTGAGTGCTTAATCTAAAATTCTCAGTTAAACTCCTCCTTTACACGAGACTTGTCTCTATAAGGAGGAATAATAATATAATTATATTTTGATTATAATTTAAATTTGTCCATTCTCATATTGTTGTGTATGTATTGATTTATGTTGTTTTAAATAAATAAAAAAAAAAAATAAAAAAAATATTATTAATATAATTTAAAGAAAGTCGGGTTAGTGCGAACTCTTATATCAACAACTGATGACTGATTATACAGTTCGATTTTAAAATAGTATGAACAAACCACTACGGGCTTACGACCATCTTCTAATGTTGTTTCGAAGGTTGGATTAGTGTGATCACTTTACGTTAACAACGTTCGCCATTAGGTCATAATGTTCAAATTTCCGAATATTAATCTGGTTTGCAATGGTTTGATGTTGGAACCTCCCCTGCGCATGATTTTGTGCAGTTTGTATGACCTTTTCCCAAACCGTGTATAAATTCCTCAGCTCTGCTTTGAAGGATCGGTACATTGTGAGAGAGGGTTTTCTTAACAAAGGTAATAATACCTATAATTAACTAATTTCATTTTATTATTCAAAGAATATTCTTCATTTATTACTTAACAACATTACATTCTGAGCAAAAAAAATATACCTACTGATGTTCCGAGAATGCTATGCTAGAAAATAATAATAGGCAAAATAACTAAAAAAAATAACTAATATTTATGAAGAATAAAATCTAAGTGTTGAAAAATAATAAATTAGCATGTGATAGAGAGTAACTGGGTATATTTCCTTGTAAAATTTGACCTAAGTACAAATTTTTTCAACCTATGAGCCAAAATTGTCAAGGTAAAAAGACACGCATTATAAATAAAGCATATAAACAAAGAAATATTGAAGAAATAAATATGAGTTATCGTGTAGTAAACTCTTTTTAACGAAGTAAATGCATCAAAGTTGATCTATTTTATTTGTATTTAATAATATTTGACAAAAATGAAACCTCTTAAAATACTGACAAGTAAATCCGCCATACTGAGAAATGTCATCCCACTGACTTAATGCCTTTTACCATGCCACCACAGATATATAAATCTGAAAGAATGGGTGCACGCAGACGAGGCCGACCTCGAATGACATGGTCCGACCATATCGGTTCAGTCTTAGAGGAGGGCCACGTCAGGAGCAAAAGGAGTAGAAGAGCATGCATGCGGAATGTTATGCTTTTGGAAGAAGTGAATTTGGATAGGAAAGAATGGAAATCCGTACTCTCTGCCTACCCCCTTCGGAAAACGGCGCGATGGGCTAAAAAAAATACTTTTAAGAGGTCTCTGTAATTTTAGCTCAAAAAGACATTTTCATACTAGTATCAAATATTCTATCAATTTCCTTCCCAAGCAGATTCAATGAAACTCTAGCACATCTTTCTATTTTCTATCCTATAACCCTGAGACTTTCTTGCGTCTTTCATATTGGAGTTTCTTCACCAACTATTTAAGAAATGCTCCATACCACGCTGTCTAGCCCTTGTATACACCAAGAAAAACTGAGCGTAAGATCAGCTGAGCGAAAGTTAAGCCTAATGTCTCCCTCAGCATCCCTCAACGCTTATAGCTATTAATCAACGAAAACTTACAAAGCTTAGCTGAGCCTAGACTGATCGTGTGTATCCATAGATAAAACGCAAATATTTTGAAAAGAAACTGTCATTTATTTACGGAAGCAGTCAATAAAGTAACTAAAATGTATACCTATTTTGATTATATATAGATAATTTAAAATAATAAAAAATAATTTAATTATGATTAGGTACTAGGCGAAATGTTCAGTAGGTTATGTATGCAAACACGTTTTTGTTTCGCCTGAAAACAGAGATTCAAATAATTTTTATTAACCTTAAAGAAAACAAACAAATAAAATACACCTTATTCTACCTGAAAACAGAGAAACGATGTTATTTCTTATTTAGTTTTAATTCAATTATAACAATCACTTTTATTAACAAAATCCAAACACGTTCTTTTCAGTCGCCATTAGCTGGCAGTCTTGATCAACGCCATCTATCGATAATAGGCCAAAGCTAAGTAAAGTACTTTCTTACATTTATATTTTTTAAATATTTATTACATATTACCTTTTTTAGACAATAATCAAGACTTTAACATAAACAGCATTCTGATATAAATTTTATAGCAGTTCGTTTGACAATGACAGCTAGCATAACATTATCGATTAGTTTGCCGGTTACAATTTTAGTATTTCAACATAAGCATTGTAACATGGAGAAAAAAGGCAGCAGAACTTTTCAGTTATTGATGAGTGTTGATTTGTCGAGCAGATTAATATACCTACATATAAAATTATACTTGCTTACAAATACTGAAATAATGAATAAATTACGAAAAAAACGCAAACAATTGGAAGAAGGCGGCAACAAAGTATGGCGGACGCTATATAATAATTTTGACAGATGGACGCTTAGCGTAACGTAAGCCAGCTATATAGCCAATAAAAATTTGAGGGAAAGGTTAACTCAAATCACGCTGAGGGAGTGTATAATATTTTAGTGAATACTAATTTTGACATTGATCGTAATTTGAGTTGAGAGTACGCTCAATTTCTCTTGGTGAATACAGGCGTAGACGAATAATTAGTATAGGAGATTTAAAGCATCCACATTAAGCTTGTTAAGGTAAGGTCAGAGGTGACCACTCGTAAAGATAGTGGAAGGTGCTCAGGAGCATGGAGAAAGTGTAGAGATGATATTCACTGAAAGTAACAAACTCTATGACAAGAAAAAAAGCAGTAAATGGTCAAGGTTTAACTCCGAATTTTTTTTTTTTTATATGAATCTGTGCTCACTCAAAGTGAATACAAATACACTCTTTGACTCTTTCACAGTAAGCTACTGAAAGCTTGTGTCGTGAAAGAGGAAGATGGTCGGCACCAGGGATCGAACCACGACGTCCGCAGTACGAAAGCCGGCGTTGTAACCGCTGGGTCACCAGCCACTTCATGACCGCATTAAACATGAAGATATTTTGTAGAAAACTTTTTGTGGCTAGAATCAGACATCCCACCACACAAATGATTACCTGCTTACTTATGTAAGTCAGTATTTTCATATACCCCCAACTATGAAAAATTTGTTGCTTCTATGTTTTTGGTGAGACTCCCTGTATAACACATTGACCTAGCTTGTCTACAACACTGAAATAATAATTACATCGCAATAATAATATAAATTATGATATTGCTCCTGTGGGAACTTCTTCAGGTGGCAGCACTCAAGCAATCGAAATAACAATAAACTCGTTTAAGTCCGCTGATTGAAAATATCTATAACAGTTATATAATATGTAGTAATACTCATCATCATGTTTCTTAGATACAATGTTATTTCAACAAAATAAAGCCTGTTGATCGTCTTTTGTTTTCGTATTATAGCTTTTGTTTTAATGAATCATCCCTAAAGTTTCCGATAGAGTGTTGAGACCTATCTATGTAACTAGAGTAGGCACCTAATGCATATCTTCGTAGACTGCTTTGTTTATACACTACAGAGCTCTTATTTTCTCTACCTAGAGCACTGAAATATAAATAAATAGGTAAATAATTGACCAAGTGTGTGTGTGTATGTGAAAATAAGAAGCGCACGCATGCAGTGATATCCTAATGAGTAATAAACAGGATCCTATCCTAAGAAGAAGAAATAAGTCGTTGAATATGTGATCGCGATGGGTGGCTAAAAATGGTATAGGTAATATCTAATATCTTGTTCCATGTATGTATAATGATCGTTTTAAATTGAAATGACTATCTAGGTTCTTTCTTCCGATAACTGTCTCAATTAGAGATGCAGCGGATATCCGAAAACTGTCCGGTATCCGGCCTATCTTTTAAAAATGTTAAATTATAATACACTAATGCAGTGGTTCAAAAAACTGAGCCTGCGGCAAAAGTAAGTTTCCCAATTTCTCAACTTTTGATGCCATGCCAGGTAGTCCCGACGTCAAGGATCATTGTGGCGAACGTTTCTCTGTACTGGGCTGCTAGGAACAATAATATTTAGTTGAATGGAAGTGATAACTTAAGATTTGCACGAAATGCATGCGAAAAACATGCACCTCGAAAGACAAAAAAATGATCAGCTTTTCACAGGAAGCTATATGAAGATGAAAGTTTTACTCATTTTCACTTTGATGAGTTTGGCAGAGACAATGCTACTGCAGAGACACGACATGCGCACAATGTCGAAACACTTCATCTTTTTGACGAATCCAAATGCATATTCTGGTGATGGGCACAATCTCGTCCCATATGCAAGTGCAGTAGCGTAGTCTCTGCTTAACTGATCACAGTGAAATGGAGTAAAACTTACATCTTAATATTGCTTCCTGTGAAAAGCTGATTATCCATTTTTATCTATCGAGGTGCATGTTGTTCGCATGCATTTCGTGACAAATCTTAGGTTATTACTTCCATTCATGTTATGCGGCGCTCCCCGCTTTCATCGGATTCCACGATGTGTAGGACATTTTGTGAGATGGTCCTGATGAGACACATGCGCACAATGTCAAAACAGTTCATCTTTTTGACGAATCCAAATGCATATTCTGGTGATGGGCACAGTCTCGTCCCATATGCAAGTACAGTAGCATAGTTTCTGCCTAACTCATCACAGTAAAAAGGAGTAAAATTTTCATCTTCATATTGCTTCCTGTGAAAAGCTGATTATCCTTTTTTGTCTTTCGAGGTGCATGTTGTTCGCATGCATTTCGTGACAAATCTTAGGTTATTACTGGCTACCAGTTCTAGACAATATAGCTCCACCCCACCTGCGTAGAAACTCCGCAACACTGAAAGAGTGGACTAAAGCACAGAACAATACTTCTCTCCTGAATGTGTCTCTGAACGATATCCCACACATGATACTCGTATCGAGGAAACCCTTCTGGACTATGGCGCAGGCTCTAGAGACCGAACAGTTCACAATCACACAAGCATGGACTGAGGAGTGGCGGAACGCAGACGTGAAAAACAAACACCTTGTTGCAGATCCGTCAAAGGAGGTCTATGGGTTCCAGCTGGAGCGAAAGCAATGGACGACATTTAATCGTGTAAGAACAGGCTGCTGGGGCTACATATCGCACCCTCAGTGCAAGACTATTACATCGAAAAATAGTGGTTTTGAGAAAAACGCATATTTAGTTTTTAAATCACTGTGAAAAATCAGAAATTGATAATAGAAATGCAATATTTTGATTAAATAGTCGTTGAGGATTTCATTAATAATAAATAAATAAATAAATATGATTGTAACCTTTTTTGAAAAAAAAATGCTTTTTTTATGTTATAGTCTTGCACTAAAGGTGCGATATCTGACCCCCGCTGCGAATGTGGCGCCCCTGTCCAGACCCTCGACCACATAATACATAGGTTCGATGGAACATTGGATGAACTTTTTCTCATAATTTGCTCAGCGAGCCAACGAATAACACCCTTGTCTCGTTACCGCAGATTAATTTCGGCGTTATTACTTCTGTAATACGACGAAAGGCTGAAGATGGAGTCTCTGATGGCTCCGAAATATATACCAACAAACTAACACCTTTAATCATGTTCCAAACAACATCGGGAACAACTCACAACGCGACTGTATCCGAAATAATAATTTACATATATATGTCGAAACACTTCATCTTTTTGACGAATCCAAACGCATATTCTGGTGATGGGCACAGCCTCGTCCGATATGCAAGTGCAGTTTTAGCATAATCTCTGCCTAACTCATCACAGTGAAAAGGAGTAAAACTTTCATCATCAATTATTCATATATTCCACGGAAACCTGTCTCTGCGACCAGCCCATCTACGATCCTCGATGTTTCCTTTCAGTGTTAGATGGATTAGCCCATACTTCTCCCCACGCAAAAAAATTCTCCCAGCTATAAAATTTTCCGATTTTTTATCTGCGACAATAGTTCACGCACTGCCCGGGCTCTACTTTTAAAAACTTCTGAATTTGTGACCGTCGCGTCGGTCCAACATAATATCTTTAGCATTCTGCAAATATTATAAAATTTTAAATAAAAATACTGATATTTAAAGGGAGCCGTAAACCTAAACAGTTTGGGAGCCTCTGCACTAATGCTATCCTGGCTACGACCTTGGTTCTGAGGATAAAATTTAAAAATCTAAACGCTCTAATCATAAGAAAAAAAATATTATCCAGACTTACTAGTGCGGTTGATGGTTTTTTTTACGACGATGTTCCCAATGATCCCATAAGTTGCACTATACCTACGCCAGTGGATGCACCAACCAGCAGGGCCCCGTTCCACCATCATACCTCTCAACTTTGCAGTTTTCCAAATTATATCATCGTTTTTGTTCTAGAGGACAAACAGTTTTGTTTCACCATAGACACTATTCATTGAAAAATGGCCGCCACTATTTCCACTGCCATAGAAAAAAGAATTTTTATTTTTTTATTTTTATGGTGTTGCAATATGAAAAAAATAATAGAAATGAAATTGTCGTATTATTTTTCAAATATTGCAACTTAAAAAGCAGAATACACAAGAAGTTAAATGAAAAATAAATAATACCCAAAAAATATGTTCTTACGTTTAAATTCTACATTATAATACATTTTATATTTCCTTTTTCTATGCCAATGGCTTTTAAATTGACATCGACGCCACCTGGTGGAAAACTGAGACTTTGGAATAATGATTGTCAATAACAAAAGTTATCTATTTCCACTGCCACAGACAAAAAATGAGTTTTCTATTCTTTTCACGCCAGTTAATATATCTGTCAGATTATTTGAAAGTTTTGTTTTCATTCGTTGAAAGTGAGGTTAGTTGTTAGCTGCGAAGTTTTGATGAAATTAAGTAAGGTACCTACATTATTTTCGGTAATTTTCAGTCAAAATGCGTTTGTATCAAGAATTTATCAATTGGAACACTTTTGCAGAGTACTATGAGAAGTTTCTGGGTCTCATCCTTCAATCCCATATTTTGCATAAAAAATTCAATTAAAATAGATGCGCATAGCCAAAGAACAAAAAATCCAATCGTAGAGAACATAAAAATATGCTATTATTCTATTACATTCAGCTGCATACAGGGGAGGCCTTCTAAAACATCTTCTTCGAAAGGCGTGCGTCCATTCCAAAAAACTTTAAAAATGAATTGTCTGGCAGAAATTAAAAGTGAAATTTAATAAGGATTCTAATAAGTTGGTCATTGAAGCATGCAATTTAGATCATGTTGATGCATTTGGCCAAACAGTGCACGAAATAGACCAGGAAACATTTAATATGCATTCAAGACTCAAGACGCAGGGGCCTTAAAAGCCAAAACGTCCCGATAACCACGTTACGGCATACCGAATGACTTAATGTTCAAGTCGTAAAGAATTCTCATGTATATTTAGGGTTTCCGCTGTAGTCCACACAAAAATTCATGATCAAAATAAATAATAATCCTACACGACGACATAATTTCCAATTCACTTGTCAACACTCTGTCATGGATCTGTCATTATTTTTGTGTCTATGGTCGTAAAAATAAGATTCCATAAACTTAACATTTTTTTTCTTTTTTTTTTAATCTATGGCAGTCGAAATAGCAGCTGCGTTGAAAAATATTACGACTTTGCGTATCAATTGAAAAAACTATTTTAACGTCTCAAATTTGCGTTGTGTTTCAACACGCACCATCCTAGATACCACTGCACAATTGAAAAGAGTTTTCAAATAATCTAGACGCCGCCAAGCGATTTTTTTTTTCATGGAACAAGATTTGATTAGCGGTAGGCGATTTTCGCATAATGCAATTTTGCAATGTGAAAAGTATGATGGTGGAACGGGGCCCAGAAATATACGCCGGAAATCCGATGATCGGATTACAAACAAAGATATGAAATTTGCGGTCTATTATTTACATAATATACAATTTATATTGATTTAATGTTTTATTTGACCA
The DNA here is from genome assembly GCA_963576905.1 of Mystacides longicornis. Lineage (NCBI taxonomy): Eukaryota > Metazoa > Arthropoda > Insecta > Trichoptera > Leptoceridae > Mystacides > Mystacides longicornis. Next base: position 4,884,639 of record OY756421.1, on the reverse strand, counting down.
TACGATAAGAATAATGAAGTACATGAGAAGGGCAAGTCATTATACTTGAGAATAGAATGCGATAAGACTATGTCAAAAAGGAATTTGTTGTTTACAAAATAAGCGTTGAAGGGGAGCAAGGTCGGAGGAAAGTAATTTGTGATATTGTGTCCCTTTATAAATTCAAAGACAAACCCCCAAAAAGTTTTGTGCTTGTGGGCCTTTCCTTCCACGCCATTTACCATCAAATCAACAGCCACACTCAAGCAATGAATAAGAGAAGATCTTAATCTTCAAACTCAAAATAGTTGACTTTGACTTATGATTGTTCATTTATTTTATATTCAATAAAATATTAATACACTTCTGCGTCTCTTGTGTCCATTTAGGACAATTTCTTCTATTTTTCACACACTCTTCCATTTCAACTGCATCCACCCCTTTGGTGTTGTTGTTGTAACGTCCTGTAGGTACATTATTGGTTTTATATTTGATTGAAAAAAAATATATAATTAATATAAATATTCCCTATTTTATAATATAAATGAAAGTCGGGTTAGTGCGAACTGAACGAATCGGCTGAACAGATTCTTCCGATGTTTGATTTATTGGATTCTTCTCCGCTCCGGATAACAAAACAACTAATAAAAAGTTGAAAAATGGATAAGAAATAATATAAAGTAGGTATAATATATTAAAGTTAGTATGGAACGGATTTCCTGCGACGCGCCAACGTCATCTATGAAAAAATCTAAAATTATTGTTTATACTGCACAGGGTTATAGTTCCCTCTCATTCTCGCATACGTGATTGACGCTTTTACAGTAGCCCATCCCACTTACTCTACCGTTTCGAGCGTTTTAGAAAATTTTCATACAAAGTCAACAAAATTATCGGGCACATTGAAAATAAATGTGCAGCATCGATACTTCATAGGCGAGGGAGAATATGTGCCCACGCAAATATTTTCACGTTGTTCCCACCAGAGCTTTGAATACGAATGAAATATGGATATAATAGATTCTGATGCGGGATGCATGAAGTTCGACGGGTCATCTATTGTTTGTAATGAAAAAAATCCTTTATGATTGCGTAACTAAAAAAAAGTTCAATAGATAGCGGTGTAGTAGAAAATAAGTCACATTAAAAGGTCTGTGATTGAGCATTTGCTATCACATTGAGAGTCCGACCAGTGCGAGCAAACCTATTTGAGATTGCTCCTACTCTTTCTCAGAACAAGCAAAAACAGTACATTGCCTTTACCCTGTCCTCTTTTCCCTTTCCCAGTATCTGAGCCGAGTACTTAAATGTATAACACTTCACTGGTGTATGTTTCGTAGTGTTTATGTATTGTCTTATTTTTGTGTCAATTTCACTGTCTGTATATTAAGTAATATTAAAATAAAAATAATAAAATTACGTTATTGTGCATACCTACATTTGCAAGAATAGACTCCATTAAAACAAATTTATTATGGTAAGTTTCTAACACGCTTTCAACTTATATCTACCAATCATAAATTATTTAGGTGTGTCTATTAGTGTTATGATACATGTATATAGGACATCCGTTACATATGCAAAGTTGTAAATTGAATCAAATATGATTATCTCATACATGCCATCTATTACGTTAACCTTCACGGCTATAAAACTTGGGAAACCGTGACAATCCGACATTCCAACTTCACCCATAACGAGGCCCCAGGACAGATCTTATCATCTCGAGAGAAATTCAAACCACAACCGACACGTTATAGACTATTTAAGTACATAATTTCAAGAACACATTTAATTTGTACCTACCGTGAAACTCGATAAATTATTTCCGACTGTGTTCTAATAGATAGGATATTTCACAAACTTGTCAAATAGTTATACCTACAGGATAAATACTGATAATCTTTATCAAGTATGAAGGTAGGTAGGTACTCGAAGCAGGCGCACATATCTACAGATATAAAAATAAAATAGTCTACACTTTGTGCCGATACAAATTCTTTTATTACATCACTGTGAAAATGGACTACTACCAAGCACCCTCGGCCAAAACTAGCAACAATTCAAATATATCTACTTATAAAATAAAAGTAAAATACACTTTATTGAGCACATAAATGAAATTCTAGTGGACAAATGGCGGGTTTTTTGCCAAGTGGCAAATTTTAACAACCAACCAACTTACGCTTGTCTTGTGACTATGGTAGGCGACCTGTTAACTTTACTAAGAACCTCCCTTTCTGTTTTGATAAAATTTAAACCATCGCCAATCGGGAAAAATACTCTAACATGTGAAGAAACTCGGGATCCTTTGATCCGAAATCCGATTTTACTAACTTATCTCAAGTCTACAGTTGTCAATAACGTTTAATTCCAATTTGTTATGTCTCACATTTTTCATCATGAATAAATTTTAATGAAGAATAGAACTTTAGTGAGGCCAAACCTTATTTCTAAACTACTTACATTTTGATGTATTATTTCAGTCAAGTTTGTTTGATTTCGTATAGGTTCGTTTCTCTTAGCTAACCCTTCATAAACGTATATTTACCGAGACCCTTTCTTATATTATTATCTTGTATCTATATACGAACAGAGCCGGCCCTCAGTGACCTGAGTTATCTCAGAAATATAAATTGTTGGGAATAATTATGTGATACATAATATTATTACCTAATTTAAGGGCTGTGTGACGTTATAATTTTATGGAAATTGTAACTATCATGATATCGTATCATGAAAGGCAATATAACATCTATAAATAATAAAATCTCATTTAAATAACAAGTGTCCCATGAGAAGAAAAGCTAAAAATGACAAATCATTCTAATAATAATTTGAGCCTAAAAAGTCCACAATTGTGTGACAAAATGGCTTTGGTGGTTTAGAACCAACCATTTGATGCAATCATCAAATCAGTAATCCTAGGGCCAGTTGTAAAGAGGCACGCTTACTGCTAATAGCCAAGCGATCCCATCAAACAGAATTATTACATACTAGTGGTCTGCCCCAGCTTCGCACGGGAAATAGGTACCTATTTAAAAAAAAAAGTTTTCATGAAGGTCCCTATTTTATTTTTCAAAATATTCTACAGCGTTTTAATCTGGAATAACGTGGCATTCTAATGGTCCCATCCCGTACGGCTCATACCCCAGTGACGCCCTATATCGCTGCCTAGCTAGATGAGCAGAGCGAGCCACGGAGAGCGGCGACCACTCTTTTTTTCTAATAGGTACTTACATTTTTAAACTCGTGGTATCTTTCGAATGGAATGTCCGAATTGAATAATTCAAATAGTTTTATAAACGTATTGAAGTTGTCCAGTTGTGTATATGTCCCCTCCCATGTACAAATTAATATGTCATCTACGTATCTGTAGCATTTTTCCCGACAGACGTTGTCTTGTGGTTCTAGCCCGAAGTGGCCCGTTAATATGTACATAATATGCACTGCGCCCCCGTAAAACAATACAAAATTAATTGGATTGAGTTAAGATAATAAAATAATAACATTAAACTATTTTTGAAACATCCATATTCCATTCGTATTCAAAGCTCTGGCGGGAAGAACTTGAGAATAATGCGCTCGCGCACACATCCTACCTCGCCTGTTACCAAAACGAATGTGCCCGATAATATTGTTGACTTTGTATGAAAATGTTCTAATGTTAGAATCGGTGTGGTGGAGTAAGTGGGATGGGCTACTGTAGGAGCGTATGCGGGAATGAGAGGGAACTACCCGCGATGGCTTGGGCGCGTCATAAGTAACCGTTCCATACAAACTTAAATATTGTATTTTACATCATTTCTTATCCAGTTTTTAAACATTTTATTAGTTACTCTGTTATCCGGAGCGGAGAAGAATCCAATAAATCAAACATTAGAAGATTCTGATGAGCCGATCTCGAGTTATTAGTGTTCGCACTAACCCGACTTTAATTTATATTAGAGATACCTATTTTAGTGAACTATGGTTTGAGAACAGTTTGTTATCGAAATCGTCCATGTACCTCCAACACAATACAAGCACCTACACACCAACATTCCTGATTTCTCAAATTATTTGTGATATTTTAACCTTTAAAATCAATGTATTGTACCACTTTTTATCAATTTATTATTTTACTCTGGAACCAAAAAAATTCCAAATATGATCAGTTAACAAATTCATTATTATTACATTACTCGAAGATGGAATATACCTACATGAGTCTTGTGATCGGATTTCAAAAAAAAATAGATTTCGCTGAAATTAATTTTTTCGACGTTTTCGAGGGTGTAGATTCCAAAAATTTCCGCGTACCCCTACCCGTACGCGTACGCCAAAAATGTGTGCGCACCCATAACTCATAGTAATTCTTATCCGATTTTATTGAAATTTGGTAGAACGGTTAGCCCCTCGATGTAGATGAGTCAGTAAAATGTTGAGATCTGTACCTTCAGGGGAACCCTCTTAAAGTATCCAAAGAAAATTTCACTTGTTCTAGAAAAAGGGCTAAAAAAAATAAAAAAAACAAAAATTTCTTCGATTTTCATAAAATTTAAGTAAGTTTCTATAATAATTCCAAGGATAAACTCATTTTAATCGTAAAATTATGAATTTTTATCCAGAGATATGTTTTACACGAAAAGGCTGTTATAATATACTATGAGTTCTGGGCTACCCTAGGTTAGCAGCTGTTTTTTTCTTCTGTTACACTTGTTGGTTCCTAAATCTTTGTTAGTATCACTATTATTATGTAAATTATGTTACCCAACCCTTAAAAAAAATCAATCGTCTATTGACAGTGTGAACTGACCCTTTGTTTAAATTTCTTGTGTTTTATATCCATTTGTTAGATTCCTTTTTAAAAATAAGAATATAATATTTTTGTTAGTCCAAAAAACTCTCCGCTGAAGATGGTCGCATAGTCGACCGAAAATATATTTCCGAAAAAATATTTCATAATCTATTGTACCTACCTAATACTGCAAAGTTGGTTTTATTTATAAACTAGCTGACCCGTCCGTCGAACTTCGACCTAACCTGAAAAAAAATATATTTTACTTATTACATGAATTAAATACAGTTTACGACATAAAAACTGAATTAAATTCAGCAAGTAATTTCGACGGGTCATAAATTTGTAATAAAAATAATTCCTCTGTAGTTTCGCAACTTTAAAAAATCCAAGAGATGGCGGTTAGTAGAAAGTACCTAAATCAAATGTGGAATACGTTACATTATTCTACATGTTGTTGAAAGAGTAGACCTCGTTTAAATCATTTTTTTCTGAATTATCGTAGTAAGATGGGTATTCTATATATTTATCTCTTTCACTGGCAGTAAAACAATGAAGACAGGATTGTTGTCAATTAGCGTATTTTCGATAGGTCCTACCGCAGTAAATAAGATGCTCACTGAAATAAAATGTATGAACTTACTATAAAGGTTGAATTCAAAAACTTAAACAATATGGATGCACAGTAAATAATGTAGCCATTACGTGTAATTATGATGTTTTTTTATATGCCACTATTTATGAAATCTTTATGTATTTTGATTATAAATTAAGATCATGTCTAGCTATAGGTAAGTGTGATTTTTTGTACCTATATTGAAATTGTTATAGGTCTTATTTTTTTTTTTTTTTATTTATTATAAAAGACACCAACAGAACATTGAAAACACATACAAAATAAACATATTAGGAAACACATACACCTCCCAATGCTCCAATAACAGGCGTCTGTAGCATAATTAGTATAATCCTCCGAATAATATATCTATCAAGTCATTTGTTCATATTATTTAAGTAAGCTAATATACTATATAAGGACAATAATTATTGTTATGTAAGACAATTCGAACAACAAAAAAAAAACAAAAGCAAACACGAAAAGAAAAGAATGCTATACTGAGTGGATTAGGTGCATCAATGTGAAGTGCGCGCGAATCCGGGAACACAATTAAGTAAAAATAATAAATATAATTATAGTAGGCAGGCACCGCTGCACCAAGAACAAAATCATAACATAGTAAAAAATATTATTGCTACAATAAGCGGCGCTCCCCGTGAGCCGGTGTACGCGGGCACGCAGGTACCTTCCCATAACAAAAGTTGCAGACAATATCTTGAAATGGGAACACAATAAAAAAGACTATGCATATCAAAAAAGTGAAGATATTTCATACAAAAAATTTATATTTATCTGAATTAGTATTTATAGGTATATTAATTAAAAAATGATGCATATATTATTATTATGCATTGCATTTAGGATTCCCGCGCGCTGCACTATTATTTAAACAGCGATACCTTCCAAGGCAACAATAATCACTATAACGCAATACAATCATTCGCAGACTGAATCACGTCATGAGAAATGAGTATTTTACAAACTCGATTGTTGTTATATGTAATAACCCTTCTTCAATTTAAGTCTCGCCCTCGTATGTTATCCAAACTATACTAAGTAGATATTTGTGGATTTTAATATCACTTGAATATTATTTATTTTTATCTTTCACTTCTGTTATTATTGTTTTGTACCTGTTGACAGTTTGGTCTATGCCCATACCTTGGTAGTTTATTCATTAATTTTAGTGGCACATATTGCTTATATTGGTATCAAAAACGATCTTATCTACGGCTATTTTTGTTTCTTTATTTTTATTGTATTGTAGGTACTACATATTATTATTTTTTATTCACTTTTCTTTCTCAACACTGTACCTATGGAGTTCATCTGGTGTTTTATGTTTTATTCCAACTGGGACGGTGCTTTTATATTCTTAATTGAGTTTATATTGTATTGTGTAGTTGGTGAAAATTAACAAACACGGGTGCCTACTGTATACATATTATTTTATTTTTATTTTATTTTTGTATTATATTGGCACGATGTTTTTTTTTCTTGGTTTTTAGGTTTAAGATGAATTGGACTAGATGTGTGTATGTGTTTACATGAGGTTATGTTCTCACATATTAATTCTAAGCTTCTGTTCTTCTACATTCTGTTCTAAACTTATCATTACTGTTGAGTTGAAAAAAATAAATTACCTACTATTATGTATCATATCTATGAACGCCATCTTGAAGTGGGATTACTGGACATAATATTATGTTTATGTTTAGTTTCCTCTACCATTTATCACTTTTAATGCATTCGCTATTATTTTAAAACATTTATTCACTTTATATCATATACCTAAAGCATATACATAATTGTATAAGGGAATAATTAAAAGAAAACAAAATTGAAATTAAAAACAATGCTATACACTTTTTATTATTAGGTGTCATTGATATGAATCAGACGCAGACTTTATGTATTTACTATGTATTGTATATTTTCTTGCTGAACATTTTTCTTAGTCTAATTGGACTTTGTTTATTGTTTTTAGTTTTTTTTTACCATGTCATCATCAGCATGTTATATAATTATTTCCGCTTTCTTATATTTCTTGTAATATATTTTATGTTGTTGTTAAAGGCACTTTGTGCCGTATATTTATCTAAATAAATAAATGAATAAATAAATAAATTATTATCATGCTACATGCGACTACGTAACACCGTCAGGGACAGACCGCAGAGCAATGCCAGCCCGAATTGCCGACCTGAACACTCCAGTCGTGCTAGAAAATATGTCCAGATCAGGCAAAGCCCTTGCCATGTTGTTATAGGATCTCATCATCCTGTCAATTGGACGGAAATAGCCTATGTTGGTGTTGTGTATTTTTAATCTAAATAAGTCGGTGCACCTTAATCTATTATTGGCATGGAATCTCAGCAGTTGCATGTCCGCCGAATCGAGATCTCCACGGATGAGCTTATGGAGGTATACTAGTTCAGCAACATCTCGCCTATCAGACAACCTATCGATACCGAAGAAGGACAGGCGCTCCTGGTAAGTCATATATCCACCTCGACCTATTCTGTAGGAGAGGAGTCTTGTGAAGACCCTTTGAACACGTTCTATGGTTTCAGTGTGACCGGCGTAATAGGGTGACCATATGAAAGATAAATACTCCAGTATACTACGAATCAAGGAATAATACAAAGCGATTATACTTTCTGAATTCTTGAATGGCTTAGTGACCCTAAATATAAACCCCAACAATCTGTAAGATCTTTCTGTGATGCTCTCATAGTGATTCCTAAATGTAAGCTCAGAATCCAATATCAGTCCCAAATCCTTTATAACTTTCACTTGCTATATGACTTCTGAGTCCAATTTATACGCAAAGTCCAATCGTTTTTTATTACGAGTGAAGCTGATTGAATAGCATTTCTTAGTGTTCAATAACATATTATTGTTATTACACCACTCTAACAATGTTACCAGGTCATTCTGTAGCCTCATGCAGTCGTCCACACTGTGTATTCTCGTAAATAATTTGAGGTCGTCAGCGTACATAAGGTAATCGCATCTCAGTTTTGCGCCTATATTGTTGATAAATATTAAAAAAAGAAGGGGACCCAAGTGAGACAACACCGGAAGAAACCACAGCAGGATCGGAGTCAAACCCCCCCACCGAGACCACCTGAACCCTTCCACTGAGATATGAGTGAAACCAATTCAACAACCTACCAGAAATTCCGAAATCGCGTAATTTGCATATAAGTTTAGAGTGATCGACTCGATCAAAGGCTTTACTAAAGTCGGTGTAGATTGCATCCACCTGGACCCTAGCATCTACATATTCACTTACACAGTTAACAAATTCCATAAGACTAGTTCCGGTCGATTTTCCTGAAACAAAACCGTGCTGATTTCTGTCGAGAAAAGGAGACACATGGTGATAAACATACTGATAGACTGCCTTTTCAAATAGTTTACCGAAACAGGGGAGCAAGCTTATAGGTCGATAATTAGTCACATCCGATTTGTCACCAGATTTATAAATTGGGACTACCCTTGATATCTTCCACAAATCAGGGAAGACTCCCTCCGACAAAGACTTCTGAAAGACAGCAAACAATGGGTCCACCAACACATCGGCACATTCCTTTACAAACAAATTAGGTATATCGTCGCTACCGGCGCCCTTGTTCGCGTCTAGACTTTTCATCATTCCTAGCAGATCTGTCTTTTTCAAGAAAATATTATTCAAAGATTGGCCTCCCACAGAGAGCTCAGAACCAGCAGAGCTTGAAGAATCAACAAATACAGACGAGAAAAAGTCCGAAAACAAGTTACAAATGTTATCGCCTCCTGTCGCCGAGACACCCTGATATTTCATTTCACGAGGAATAGCATTAGAAACCTTCTTGGAATTAACATAGCCCCAGAATGATTTAGGCGAGTGTTTAACAGAACTCTCTATGGAAGAAATATATGATCTGTGACAGTCGCTTATGGCCTTTTTAACCCAAGTACGCAATAGAGAAAAAGTCTGCCTGTCTTTGGCATAACCGTATTTTTTAAACTTTTTATGATACCTATCCTTTTCCCTTATCATATGGATAAGAGAAGTGCTGTACCATAAAGGGTACTGGGGTGTTCTCGGTTTTAGTTTAGGTACGTGATGTTCGATCACCTGCCATATAACATTATATAAGGTCTGTAAGGCGTCGTTGCAATTCAGGGAATCAATAGTCGACCAATCGAAATTAGATAAGTCAGTCTTACATAGAGTATAATAATTAGCCCTCCTAAAATTGTAACGTTTATGCTCAGTATTATAATCCAGATACCTCGTAAGACTGAAATTTACAATGCCAACCAACAGTGGAGGGTGAAAACCATCTGGTCTCACCAATCCATCTGCCAAAGACACCTGCATTGGAGCATTAGAGAGAACAAGATCCAAGATACTAGAATTTATGTTAACTATCTGATTATACTGCTTGAGATCAGTCAGGATCAACGTTTCATAAAAGAGTTCAGCCTTTGCCCCATTTCCACGAGTGTGATGAGGATGGGTGTTTCCATCAGATGCCCATTTAATGGACGGTAAATTGTAATCGCCAAGAATTATTTTGGTGGATTCAGGTGAGCTTAGGCAGACAGAAGCACACCTGTTGAGATGCCGCTGGAAAAGCTCCACTCCAGTGTCCGGTGGCAGATATGCCACACATATATTTGCATCTGCCCAGTCCTTGTCGCTCGATTTGATGGTAATCCACAAATCTTCCAACTCGGTATTCCACTCTGATCTATAAACCACGCTGAATTTCTTTTTAACCGCAATTAGAACACCCCCTCCCATTGACCTGCCAGAAAACACTGTGTCGCAGCGATCTCTCCTAAATACCAAGTATCTATTGTCGAACATTTCTTCGCTGGCTATACTTCCGTGCAACCAGGTCTCCGTTAAGCATATAATGTCGTAGTCTCCCTTTAAAATTTCTATGCAAGCTTCATTAGTCTTGGTTCTCAACCCCCTTACATTTTGGTAAAAAATAGACATTGCAAGGAAAAACTTATTACAACTATAAAAAGAAAAAAAAATGTACCAAAAGTGTTCACAGTTTGTCCAGGGAAGCGTAGTCTCTAACCTCCATTATGGGCGATGCATCATTTTTCCTTGTAAGTATGCGTCCGTTCTGCACCCATACATACTTTATGTTCTTCACGTTCGACACTTGTCTAGTCTTTGCATGTAGTGCTTTAAAGAAAGGCGACAGATGTTCGCTGACGTAAAAGGGTTCCTTAGACTCAAAACCAATGAGTCCAATGTTTAATTTATCATTCTTATTGACTTTATTGTAGCTCTTGATGGCTTGCAGAAAATTATCGCGATAACGACCACTGGGAAGTTCAACAACAATATTTTTGGGGCGGTTTGATAGGTTTGATTGGTGTTGAACCCTGTGACATGCAAGTATATCTTCGTTCTTAATTGGAAGGCCTATGATCTCGCCGATCCTCCTTGTGATATCCAAAAGGTTCTCTCCCTTCCTTTGTGGTACCTGTTGTATCTCTATGTTGGCACTTCTTTGCCTCTGTTCCATCAAGTTAAGTCGGTGTTCCAGAGCTCCATTCTTCTCCAGGAGCAGCTTGTTGTCCGCCTTAATTACCTTCATCTCTTCTTCATTCTTCTTGTTCTGTTTGTTGAGTCTGTCATATTCCTCCGATAAAAATTGAATTGAATTTTTGATGTCATCAAACTGCAAAATCTTTTCTTTGATAGTCAAGAGATCACTTGCCAGATCTCCCTTAATGAAATCGGCAATCGGATCCAGTTTCTCCTTCAAATAACTTTCGAGTCTCGGCCACAGATCGTCGCCCGCTACTACTGGCTTGGGTTTACAGACGGAGCATTTCCACTTAGCCTTATTCATTTGCAACATGTTCGTGAAAGATTTTTCAGACATTCCTGCACAGAAGAAGTGTAATCTCGACGCACATTTAGAGCAGGCGAGCGTGTCCTCCTGAATCAATGACTCATTGCATTTGGTGCAATTCATTTTAATAACCAACTGCTGACACTGTCTGCAACCTTCGGTGTGTATGTTTGTCAGATACAGCTATAGGGTTTGTACGTAATAGTAGTTATGTGCGATTGTATGTGTGTGCGTACAGATTCAAAAGGGTTTTTTCATTAAGAATTATGTACTTGAAAAAGCAAGATAAAACACAACTCACGATTTAATCGTTGTACGGTTCCCCTATGTGCACAGTTATAGCATTCACTACAGCCTCAAACTGTATTTTAGAGAGTTTAAAAAATAATAAAACGGAGCCGGTAAATAAGCAAACTACTCCTTTGACAGATAATTGTTATCTTGTCTTATGAAATAAATACCAATTAGTTGAAAGTCCACATAGACCATCGATATGGAAAATACTACCTCTGTATAATATACCTTCAAAGATGGTTAAAATGGTGCAGTTCCTGTATATAAGTCTTCGAGTGTAGCGTCAAAGCGCCAGGTGGTCCTACTGAAGCTTTCCGAATCACCACGGTAATCAGACAGATGCGTATCGGTTTCTTTTATATTAAAACATGACCAAAATATGGAAAGCGTCGGCGTTTAATGTCTAACGAAATGTAAACTGTTTGATGCGTGTGTGTTGCCCATTCTCTTGTATGGGTGTGAGTCCTGACCTGACCAACGCCCAGGCACAAAAATTCACCGCTTTCGAAATTAATAGCCTTAGGAGAATTTTAGGTTCACCGCATCATGAATGAATCGCACCCAGCGTAGGCCCATCACTTCTGCATGCCATTGTGGAGAGGAGATTGACTTGGCTGAGACATGTGTTGGAGACAAGGATGCCGAATGAATTGGTGCTGACCAATCTTTGGATTGTGACTCGAAGAGAAGAATATTAAAATTGATCTTTCTTTTGTATAACGGTCGTTTCTAGAAAATTGCATTACTGACTAATCAAGCACCTAGCTCTGGCTAAGTGAATCTCTTGGCACTAAAGCTCAACATTATTTTTCTTGAAGCAATTACATGTTTAATCTCCTTTTTTGTTAGAGAAAATAAAGACAATAAATTATTATTGGGTCCAAGGCAATATTTTATATAAGCTTTTTAGTTAATAAGTTGGCAATATATCAATCACTTTTGTCATGAAACGTCTACAAAATGTGTGTGTATTTTTTTTTCTTCGAAATACAATAGATTGACACAGGATCAATATCGAATATATCAATCTTCTATTAAAATAATTGCCCAACGCTTTTACCATCACATAATAATAATATATTTATAGACCTATGAAAGTTTCCTTCAGAAGAATAAAATAGTATGAAATAAAATATAATTATTAACGTATCTATAACACTCTAAGAAATAATAAGAAGAAGTTGATGGCTATAATATACCTACGTGTACATTAAAGGAAGATACCTGCATGCATAATAATTTATGTGAGTTGTATACTTACCTTGTATATTTATTTTAATGTATCAATAATGTAAACCAATAAAAAAAATATATTTTCAAACATAATAATATTGCCTTGGTCTTCCTGGCGGTCTTTTGGATAATGTTGCTGGACGTACTGGATGTGGGAAATTAATGGGATCCCGTTGCGCAAGACAGGAGGGCTTGAAATAAAATTGTTCTGGAGGCCAAAACTCTGGAGAGGTTGTACGGCAATAAAGACGTACAATTTCTAGGCCCTACACTTGTGAATTGAAGTAGAAGCGAGTTTTGCATCGACCGATTAACTCTAACTCAAACGAAGTATTGAGGTAGGGACCTACCACTTATATCTCAAACGAAGTATTGAGGTAGGTACCTACCACTTATATCTCAAACGAAGTATTGAGGTAGGTACTTACCATTCAAGATTCAACACTCATTCAACGGACAATGATATGGGAGGAATCCACTACGAATAAGAGTATGGTACGGAGAATATTCAATTAGCAAGTGACCGGTCTGTGCAATGAACTAAGGAAAATTTCCATCTCTAGGTAGGCTTGCCTAGGCTACCCTACATACCTTGTCTTTATATTTCTACTCCTATAACCGTTTGATTTTATTATTTTGAGCATCTGTTTTTATTCTTCTAACATTTTATAATTTGACTTTATTTATAATATGTTTTGTTTGATAAATGTATGATGTGATATCTAATAATAATCCAATGTTCAGAAACACACAGTATGACTCGATAAGAAGAAAGGATTCAACAATATAAGAAGCTTTCGCATTATTTAAATACTGCCTTAAAACATAACCCATTTATTTCCACTTCCCGGTGTGTTGAGTTATACAACACTTAATAACTAAAAAACCAGATATTCATTGTCTTTATGTTTTATTGTGTTGTTTCTTTTGCATTTTGATTTTGCCTGTATTGTTGTTATTGTTATTTTGTGCATTATTGTAATGTTCTCACTGTCCAGCGCAAAGGGTGCAAACCTGTTATGCTGGATGGTGCTATTTTCAAAAAGTAAATAAATAAATAAATATAAATAATCTAGTGCTTTGTTCCATTTAAAAATCGAACATCAATAATGAATTGTTAGAGTCATTAGTTTTCCATTTTTGTTAATGTCTCATATTTATTGCCTATTGGCTTTGTTGGTGCACAACGTTCTAATTATTTCTAGATTCTTACCCAAAAATGGTCACAAGAATCTAGACATAATTAGAACGTTGTGCACCAACAAAGCCAATAGGCAATGACATTAACAAAAATGGATACAGTCATATCCTGGCGCCAAATACATGGTTTAATAGAAAATAAATAAACAAAGAGGAAGTCTTTTAAAAATAATAAAAAGGCTATTCAAACACGTGTTGAAAACCATAAAAATACAACTCTAAAAATATAATATTTTTCTAAATTTTAAAATAAATACTGATTTTTTTTATTAATATAAAAATCTTTGAGTAGTAGATGGGGTAGCTCTCTGATCGTTCGTTAAATACAGGCCTTTTTACACAATAAAAGATTCTAATGGGTACAAAAAGTACACACAGAGTGTTTATTTTGCGCCGTCTTGTTCCTGTCTTACTTTATTAGTAACTTACTCTGTTGATTGAGTGCTAAATGTTAGCAAATTTATTGCCTTTCGATGCCAAAAAAAACCAATTCTGGCGATTGATTGACAGTGAGCCTCGTCATTGAGTTAAGTGGAACACAAAATGAAGCATTTTCTTAGATTATAGGTTAGCTGGAAGAAATCCTTCGGGATAAGTCCACACTTTGTCTCTTTGTGAAGTATGTTATCTCATTTCATATTTGTATTTCTTTGGCAATAAAGTTTTATTTATTTATTATTATCGATAAAACTGCAGATTCTTCTCAACACTATCTAATGGGTAATAAAAAGTGTTAGCGAAGTGATGTTTTGAAATCCATTTTCTTTTTACCCATCACGCCGTTTCCCGAAGGGGGTAGGCAGAGAGTACGGACTTCCATTCCTTCCTATCCATACAAACCTCTTTCGCTTCCTCCAAACGCATAACATTCCGCATACATGCTCTTCTATTCCTTTTACTCCTGACTTGGCCCTCCTCTAAGACGGCACCGATATGATCGGACAATGTCATTCGAGCACTATGGAAACTACTATGGAAATTTATATTAACTACTATAGAAACATACAAAAAAATGCCGTTCACTATGGAACTTTGTTACGTTGCATGCAACGTGACATTAGTTACATTACCGCGCGTGTTCAGATGTGTACAGGCCATTAATGTTACTGACCAAAGCGGCGACCGATTACCTAAAAAAACTCTAATTAGCTTTTGACAAATAGAAATAAATTTTCATTACAATATTATATTGTGTAAATCACAATAATTTTTAAAATGTGGTCATAAGATAGATTAACACCTAACCGTTTTTATACTACTGAGTTCCTATACCTCTTTTGTACCGCATTAAATCGTACACCGTTTGCTTCAGAAGTTCACTGCTTAACGTTTTCACTTGAATGAGAAAATCTGCCGTATTAGCACCTGGCTGATTTTAAAACTTACAAAAAAATGCCGTGTGAACTCAGCCTAAAGCTAAGTTCACCCTGGTCGATTATTTTAGTCGAATTGTGAGTAATCTGTACATAAACGTGTTTAATTAAGCGCCTAAAATTTAGTCTACTATAGATTAGTCGATTAGATTCATTATAATCTATTTTTTGCGAGTCGTGTCCTCTCCCACTAAATGTCACTGGCCACAGGTTCACCTGCCAAACGTGAGTATTATAAACCAATAGTTTTAGTCGAGTTGAACTAAAATAGCGTTTTGCTAAGCGAAACTATAAATATTGGTTATTTCGTACTTTCAAGTATATTGGTTAGGTATCACATCAATATGTACGTCAACACAAAACAGTGTAGGTACAGAGAACGAGTTTATTCGATAAAAAGTGAGGTTTTACCTATGTTGCGGGCTGTTCGTTTTAAAAAACCTTCCTCACTAATGAACTGTACTTAAATTATTATTATGAATGATTTATAATGCGAGTAATTGCTACTAAGCTATTCGCTACTCGACCTAATGTGAGCTAAGCTTTAAAGTGGTATACGAGTAAGGGTAACAGAGCATTGGGATAAACTCATTACGACGGGTGAAAAAGAATACTTTATTTGGTAGCCCTGAAATTTCATCTAATTTTATATAATGTGTCTCATTTCATTCTTTTTCGAAACTTTCATTACACATTACATACAAAAGTACAATGAAAATAGTTTTGAGAGAGGCTTTGCAGGACGACTCTCATTCCAGCCTCCGGTTTGTCACGTCCTACGAAGAAATATTATTTCAACCATAAACCTCATGATCTCGACCAACAGACTACCGAGATAATTTATTATTAAAATTTACAAACCATATTTTGTCAGGCAAGACCGAATATTGTAACCCAGAACTTCTTATAAATTTTTATATAAAGATATTAGGTCGGATTGAAAATTCGGGTAAAAATTTAATGAAAAATTACTTTTTTCGAACAGATGTATTTTATTTTTCAACGTTATCTCCATTTAAAGCCATAAACTAGGATAGGATGTGCTGGAATAATTTAACCCCTTTTTGTAGTGATGTTTTACAAGACTCTCAAAATACTCCTTCGTTTCGTTGTAAGCACTCCAAATTTAGGTACTTTTATCAATTTTAATCCCGAAAAACGATACTTTCGGTTTAATGGGTTGCTAAATCAATGCAAATTCAAATGACATTTGTTGTATACACCCCATATACAATGACCTGTACCCCTAGTGTTAGAAAGAGTTTCAAAAAATGTCCATACAAAAATGATCGAATGATTCGATCTTTTGATTTTCGAACACTATTTGCACGCTAAAAGCGCTTATTAGCGTGCAATTAGCTTTCGATTAAACTCGTACTAGCCCCACTGTCTAAATATGCTGTAGTTTTTATACTAGTATCTCTGCTACGTTTTTTTTTTTTTGCTGAATTTATCAATCCACCCTCGATCGTTGGTCTTCACTCTTTTCATTTTACAATAATTTCAAGAGCTTTATAGAATAACTAGCAGAAAAGCCTGTACGGTAGGTAAAATAAATATTTTCTTTTACAATTTAACATTTCTTATCGTCTCAAAATTTTTCACGTCGGGTTAGTATTTCAACGAAAATACAGAGATACGGACGAACATAACCAATTATAATATAAGATTAATAAGGCTATCATATTTTATTACCGTCGTCTGAATACGATTTTTACAAATAAGGGGTTCGTTGGTGTCGGCGAGGTTCGTTAACGACAGTTGGCCGAAAAACTTCACAAATTATTGAACTTTTTTTAAAGGAATATTAAATTTCGTTATTTTTAGAGAAAAAAACTAAAAATTTACTGGACGATAATAATTTATCCTTCTCCTGTAAAGGCATTTTAGGATAGTTACTAAACGATGTCTTAAAATCTTTCTTCGTGTACATTTTTTATGAAAAATTTTTAATACAAGTGTTGGTAGTAGTTATTTGTAGAGTGAGAATGCACAAGTTTTGTATATATATATTTTTTTATAATTAATTAGGCATTCCACCCATTTGTTTTGTATGTATGTATCTGTTTATTAGCATGTTACATACGTGAAAGCCGAGTAACGCACCGCAATGCGCGTCACGAGACGGACGATGTGTGTTCTGTGAAGACTTGATGGTGACTGATAGCTGTGCGGCTTTGTACGATATGGCAGACTGCTACCGAGTGACGATAATATGAAAAAACGCTTTTGGTGGATGATGTCGTCATACATGTCCAATATAAAAATTAAAGGTAAGTATATAGAGTAATATGTTTCTTGGCCCCTTATATTCCGATGTTTCGGGATTTAAACTACGTTATTCAGGAAAATCAAACCGTTTTAAAGTGCCCTGTGAGAAAAAAAAAATTTTAATTAACAAACTTAAAAAGGTTTATCAAATATCACATAATTTAGTAATGTTTGTCTGAAAAAGTACGTTGAATGTGAAACACAAAGCTTTATAAAATCATACTTTCGCCTTTAGTGTGAAATCAAAAACCACCCCCATGTCTGGATAGGTTCACATTAAAATAATTAAACGGACGCGGTGAGCCACAGTAAAATTTACGTCAGTGACAAGGTGGAAACTTAAACGCTGGAATTTCAGTTCGTAAAAAGGGTTATTCACAATACCTCAGCTTAACATGAGATTGTGGAACGTTGATTTTAAAGGCAGTCAAAAGCCATGCAAATATGTTTGAAATAAATAATTATTTCACAGAGTTAGGTAGTCTATCTGCTTTGAAGCACAATTCCAAATTAATCCTATGGAGAGACCTACCGATGTATTCCACTTTTAATTTCTACCTACCATTGTTTGGAATGTTGAACTCAAATTATAATCTCGCTCTAGAAATGTATTCCTCATTGGTATTAAGGCTGTTATTTAGTGAAAATTGTAAACTGTGAAACTATCGACAAGTCTGGTAGTCTTAATCTCAAAATTAATAGGCGCTATGATGATAAAAATAAAAATATAATATTGTTTCACATTTTTAAAATAATCTTTTAATATTCGTTTATGTATAAAAAAGTATTTTTCATAAAATCTAAAAAGGTGCGTGTTTGGAAGTCTTAGTACAAAAATCCTTCAAATGTTTACCTACATGTTAAATAAAATAAATAATAAACAAAAAAAACTCAATTTTCCTATAGACTGTATTATTAAAACATGTTAGTCGAATTCATTGAAAATATCGAGCCACGGCGAACTCACACAGTATTAAATATTTTGTATACAAAATGTTATACCAATTTATTGAGATTAGTAATTTGTATTTATACCTACTTCTGCCAAGGCCGGCTCCAGCATTGGCGAACGGGGGGGGGGGGTCACGACATAGTAAAAAAAGGTCATTTCCATGATCCAGGAAGGGGGGGTCATGAACAACAATAACTTGTAATTATAATAAAAAATGTAGGTATTTTTTTAATAAATGTAAGTAATGTACTTCTAATTAAAGGCCTGGAACCAGCCCAGGAGGGGGTCATGACCCCTCTGACTTTCCCCCTGGATCCGCCCTTGACATCTGCGTACTTTATCTATAATAACAATCGTGTACAACATTTTTACATATTGTTTTCTTTTACCTTTGAGGAGAGAATTTCAATAAGTGACATATCACAGTCCCAAAAATTATTCAATTGTAAAATGCTAAAAAAGGAATACTATTTGTAACCAAAGTGTAAAATTTTTTAATGATTATGTTCAAACCATGTATACCTACATGTTAGTCGAGTTGCCGACCTCAGTCAACTAAAGGCCGTTTTTTTTTTAATTGCTTTTTTTTCATTTACACAGTCGTATATCCCGAAGTCTCCTAATTAGTCCAATTAGGTACTTACAGAGAACACTCTTTGATGCATGCATTCTCCCTGTGCTCACTTGTGGCTGTGAAACTTATGTATTCAATAAAAGAATCTCTAATATAAATTAAAGTCGGGTTAGTGCGAACACTTATAACTCGAGATCGGCTCAACAGATTCTTTTGATGTTTGATTTATTGGATTCATCTCCGCTCCGGATAACAGAATAACTAATAAAAAAATTGGAAAAATGGACAAAAAGTGACATAAAATATAATATAAAAATTAGTATGGAACGGATTGCGACGCGCCAACGCCATCGCAGGTAGTTCCTTCTCATTCTCGCATACGTGATTGCTGCTCTTGCAGTAGCCCATCCCACTTACTCCACCACACCGTTTCGAGCGTTTTATAAATTTTTTATACAAAGTCCACAAAATTATCGGGCACATTCGTATAGGCGAGGTAGAATTTGTGCGCGTGCATATATTCTCACGTTGTTCCCGCCTGAGCTTTGAAAAGGAATGAAATAGGTATGATTGTTTAAGAAATATTTTAATGTTATTATTTTATTTGTTTAGCTCAATCGCACTAATTATGTGTTTTTGTTGCTCAGGGCGCAGTGGACATATGAACAGGCCGCCTCTGGTCAGGACTACAGGACAACGTCTGTCGGGAAAGCTAGTCTTATCTTGTATATAAAAATGGAGAGCTATTTCGCGTTGTCATCGGATGGCGCCTAAACGCCTGGACCGATTTCGCTAATTCTTTTTTTGTCGTGTAGGTTTTTATCAAGAGAGTGTCCTTTTAGAACAAAAAAATTGAGAAAAATGCATAGGAAATTAGAAAATTTAAGAAAACTATAAAAATGGAGATTTATTTCCCGATATCATCGCATCACGCCTAAACGGCTGGATCGATTTCGCTAATTCTTTTTTTGTCGTGAAGGCTTTTATCGGGAGAAGGTTGATTTAGAAGAAAAAAATTAATAAAAATGCATGGAAAATTAGAAAATTTAAGAACACTATAAAAATGGAGAGCTAATTCCCGATGTCATCGCATCGCACCTAAACGGCTGGACCGATTTCGCTAATTATTTTTTGGTCATGTAGGTTTTTATCAGGATAATGTCTTTTTAGAAGAAAAATGCATGGAGAATCAGAAAATTAAAGAAAACAAAGAAAGTGGGTAATCTTTTTAGTACATTTTACAATATAATTTATTTAAAAAAAACCACCGGCAAACTGGATCGTAAGTATACATAACATTGGTATTAAGGAGTCATACTTAATTGAAGTTCATTTTATAAGGAGTTTTGATAAGTTTTAACACAAGGAATTCATGATTATATTGAAGAACAAGTAGAATATTTTTTTGTTTTTTGAAAATCAATTCTTCGTTTATGGGCTGATTTTTAGAGGATGAGTACATACATATAACGTAAATATAATTTGCAGCGTTAATATGTAAAAAAAAAACTGAATATTATTTGCTAATGACCTAGCATTTGTTTCTTTATTGAAAATAAAAATTGCTACACTTCCACCATGTTGTAATAGAAGTTAGAAAAAAATCACAAATACCTACTGCATTAAATGAGCTTTTTAATCATTTCCACTGTTTTGAAAGAGAAGATTTAAGAACGCAATGTTGTGTGAAAGTGAATGTCGAGAACTTGGAAGTATGACCAATCCAAATCCAAACTCCCTTAAGACCCCACTTAGGGGCATAGGGAGGCAACAAGAGCTCTCCATTGCGCTCGATCTTGCGCAATGTTTATGACCTCCTCCGGAAGTATGACTATTTAGGTAATTTATTTAGAAGAGATGCAAGGTGTGAAAAAGAGATTGAAAGAAGGAAATTGGTTGGGAGAAGGGTTGGCGTGCACCGCCAGAAGATATCTCTGAAATCGACAGTTGATGCACAATGCAATCCAGATACCATACCATCCATGATTTATGGGAGTGAAACTTGGACATGGACGAAAAATTTTGAAGTTGGAATAAATGCTGTGGAAATGAGATCACTGCGTAGGATATCCAGAAAGAGACTTATTGATAAGGTGAGGAATGATAATATAAGAAAGTAATGTGGAGTGGATGTTAGTGTAGTGACTAGAATGAAAGTGAATAAAGAAAGAAGGTTTGGGCATGTAAAGAAAATGAACGAAGAGAGAATGACTCAAAGGATAATAATATAAATCTGAAAGAATAGGTGCACGCAGACGAGGCCGACCTGGAATGACATAGACCGACCATATCGGTGCCGTCTTACGGGAGGGCCAAGTCAGGAGCAAAAGGAGTATAAGAGCATGTATGCGGAATGTTATGCGTTTGGAGGAAGCGAATGAGTTTGGATTGGAAATAATGGAAGTCGATACTCTCTGCCTACCCCCTTCGGGAATCAGCGTGGTGGGCAAAAAAGTATTGACACCCCAATGCGTATTTTGAATCGGTACGGAGATGTTCCTTATCTTATTGTACTTTGATTAATCAATCAATATTATTTTAACTGAGAAAAATAATTATTAAAATATCGAATATAATGACATACCTAAATTCTTTTTTTTACATCGATATTAACATCAAATCAATCAAAATTAAAACTCCCTTTGAACTCCACTCAGGAGCAAAGTGAGACAATAAGAGCTCTACATTGCACTCGATCTTGCGCAATGATGACCTCTTTCCACATCACATTAACATAGGTTATAAGTTTTTAATGTAAAAATAAACTCAGACCCAATGAATGCAGCGTGGTATGCAGGTTTTGCTAATGCCAGTAAATAGTCATTCGTGTTAAATAACTAAAAAAAAACGAATTTGAGCTCTGTTGCATAAAACCTAGAGTACCCATATTATTTATTTCGATACGAAGTTCGACGGGTCAGCTAGTAGGTATATAAAAATGGAGAGCTATTTCCCGATGTCATCACATCACGCCTAAACGGCTGGACCGATCTCGCTAATTCTTTTTTTGTCGTGTAGGCTTTTATCAGGAGAATGTCCTTTTAGAAGAAAAAAAAACTAGAAAAATGCATGGAAAATTAGAAAATTAATGAAAACTCTACGTAGACAACCATATTAGTAATTTTTACCTTATAATTTTTATTCCAATTTTTAAATTTTGACAAAACTTGTCAATTGGTGCGATTGAAGAATGCGTATGGAATATACATAGTTTAAAACAGACGCATCGTTCGGAATCACATTGGTCAAATGATAATTAATTCATCACCATGCCAATTCGAATTCAATATTCATAGTTAGGAACACAGGATAACGTCTGACGGGAAAGCTAGTATTAAATAAAATAGCTGTGTCACAACGAGCCATGGACAGGAGGTGGCTAGGTATCTCAAAAAGTGATAGGAAGAAAACAGGAGTCACCGATTTGGTTCAAAGGGTCACCAAACAAAAGTGGAGTTTGGCTGATCGTGTGGCCAGAATAACCGAAACCAGGTGGACCAAGAAAGTTGTCGAGTGGCGTCCGATAACTGGGCGGGGAAGTGTGGGCATGCAAAGAGGTCTGACGACATTAGAAGGATTGCCTGGAGTGGATGGATGCAGTTGGTGCAGAACAGAGAGCGGTGGAAGTCACAAGAGGAGGTCTATGTCCAACAATGAACACGAGAGGGCTAACATAAAAATGTACTAAATTTACTAATCGATAAAAAGTGAAATGAACACAATATTGTCTACTATCAGGTGGGAAACATCTAGTTTTACCCATTATATTGTGTATTTTTTAAGTTTTCGTATTGTAATTTTTTACTCTTTCCATTATCCAGACCTATTTAAAATAGCTAGGGTAATTCCTATCTATAAAAAGGGTGACAAAACTGATCTGAACAACTATAGACCAATATCGATCCTGCCTGTATTGAGTAAACTACTGGAGAAAATTGTCGCTGAACAGGTAACATCCCACTTAGTAAAAAATAGAATACTGCACCAACAGCAATTTGGCTTCCAAAAGGGCAAAGGGACCAGGGATGGTATAGCATCCCTGGTTGAAACCGTTTTAATGTCCTGGGAGGAAAGGCATGATACTTACGGTGTGTTTTGCGACTTATCGAAGGCATTCGATTGTGTGCACCACCATATCCTATTAAATAAGTTAGAACATTACGGAATACAGAAAACTGAACTAGACTTTTTTAGATCCTATTTGTTCAGTAGGCAACAAGTCACAGACATAGACGGTTACAGGTCTTCGCTGAATACAATAAAATACGGTGTTCCCCAAGGATCCATTCTGGGTCCTTTGCTTTTTTTAGTATACATAAATGATTTGCCTTGTACAATTGATGGTGAAGGCAGTGTTGTCATGTTTGCTGATGACACTTCACTCCTTATCAAGGATCATATTAATAGTCAGAATACCAAACGGGAAGTTCTATCGGTTTTGGATCGTATTAATGCCTGGTTCGGCGACAATAACCTAGTTCTAAATATGACGAAAACCAATGCGATTCACTTCTCTCTCAGACAGAAAACTCGCGATGATCTGGTTGAGTGTGCGCTTGCGGAAAGGTCTGTTGATGTGGTTAGGCACTGTAGGTTTCTCGGGGTGACCATTGATGAGAATCTGCAGTGGTCTCCACACATTAATGTGTTGTGCAATAGACTGAGTACAGCAGTCTATGCAATCAAAAAGATAAGAGATATTTGTGGACTTGAAGGTGCTAAATCCGTATATTTTGCATACTTCCACAGTATCATGACATATGGTATCATGTTCTGGGGCCGTGCGACAGATTGGTCCAGAGTATTCATTCTCCAAAAGCGAGCAATTAGGGTGATCCTGAATATGCGAGCCAGAGAATCATGCCGCAACGCATTTCGGGAGCTGGGCATACTAACTATGCCCGGTGCATATATTTGGGAGTGCCTGTTGTATGCTAGAAGGAATCTGCCAAACACTCCCAGAAACACTGACATTCACGGGTACAGTACCAGGAATAGAAATAAAATCAGGGCGATCGAGCACCGACTATCAAGGGTATCTAAGGGATTTATTTGCACTAGTGTTCGATTATATAATAAGCTCCCTCCTGGTGTGAAGCTCTTGGATGAGGGGGGGTTTGAGAGAGGGGTGAAGGCGTATCTGGTTGACAAATCATTTTATTCTATTGACGATATGCTTAATGAAACAGAATGCATCATTCAGCATTGATAAGATTTATTTATTATTTTATTTCTTTATTTCTCCAACTTTGTTTGTATTAATGGATTGTCATGTCATTGTGTTGATACAATCGGCTCCATTTTTTTTGTAATCATTGCTTCTGTCTTTTTTTATACATACTGACGATGCTCTAATTTCAGACCCTTTACATCTGAATTAGAGCAAATCTTTAATTTTTGAACTTTTGTGCCTTATGTAAGGATTGTATGTTTTTTGTTTTTATTATTGTAACTATGCACTCCATGACGTGCCCAAGTGCCCTTAATGGGTCTATGGCGCAAGCAAATAAAATAAAATAAATAAATAAATATCATTATTGAATCAATAAATGAGTTTTTGACATTTTTTATTAAAATATCACGATAAGTTTTCCAACGTACTTAATACCTTTTACCTTAAATAAAATGGAAGCCTTAAATTCCGGGTATTAAGTCTGGTAAGAAAAATTCTCATCAGGATGTCTTTTGAATGTAAGAGAAAC
Source organism: Mystacides longicornis (assembly GCA_963576905.1). Classification (NCBI taxonomy): domain Eukaryota; kingdom Metazoa; phylum Arthropoda; class Insecta; order Trichoptera; family Leptoceridae; genus Mystacides; species Mystacides longicornis. The sequence continues at coordinate 4,859,786 of OY756421.1, read as the reverse complement.
CTTTTCACTACAATACAACTACCGCGTACGTACCTGCCTAGAGTAACATTAACTTTAGTCTCGTTGGTGTATGTATTCATACATACAGTTATGTAACCTTTGTATGCATAACAAAAGGATAATTTACTACATGTGACTCTTCAGTTGAAGTAGAAAATTTTGAAATATATTTTTTTTTCAATTCTCCTGCTCGTATTATATAGACCGATTGTATTTTTGCCTTTAAAAACTCCTATAATACATATTGCATCAAACAACAATACCGTTAGTCCCGGAGACTTACCATTGAAAAAGTGAGACCACGATGAACTAGAGTGTTCAAAATGAACCGTTGGCATAGAGAGTTATCCAGGGTTTAGTAACTTGACAATGGTCGCCAAATAGTGACTTGGAGAAGTATGCTGAGGAAGGGATTTAATATCACGCGTAAGAAAAAAGATTCTAGTTGTGGGACATTGAATGAGCTTTGGCTGTCTGAAATATCGGACGGGATTCACTCTGATGTGGGACCCTTACTACGATGTCCCGTCTTAGCTTTTTATAACTGGAAATCCACAACATGTGGAAACTCATTAACAACTCTGAAGGCGCCTCACCGTGTAGGTGTGGGATAATTTTTCCTTCATTTCATAAATCACCGATGTAGTCCTCGTGAGCCTTGAGGATCTTGGAGCTGCACAGATAAACCAACCAAGGATCGAGTTGACAATCAATCAGACAATCAATCAAAGCATGCACCTTTTAGTAGATCAGCATAATATCGTTAATCTAACTGCAAGCTTCAAATTCTGGAGACCCAGTTTTTAATCAAACAAATTGATTCAAAAAAATGTATGCCTCCAACAGTGGAAACAAACAAACGTCATCCGAACTATCAGCTGCCACACAATAACCTCCCTCGGACCCCATGATCCAATCTTTGCAAGGAAGATTAAAGTCATGACTTCCTCGGTGTTAAATTAGTGCGTGGAAGAATGTATACGCAACCAAAGCTTAGGAGAAAACAGAAAGAAGAAATAACATTTTGGATATCCTCACTCTTATCTAGATTCTTCTTGATCTGCGAAAATTTTGAGCAACCGAAAACAAGACAATTTCTACAAGACAACTACTTTCCGCACTTATGTCACAGCTTTATAAATTCTCTGTAAGGAAAGTCTATTGTAGGGGTTGCTGGATGCACGTTATGAAAAATGTGTTGTTGTTGATAATCTGTATGAATAAGCCAAACTAATTTAGTAGTAGCAAGACAAGTAAAAGGCTTATTCATAGTATTGTAGGTCAAGGATTAACTCCAAGTTGATATAAACGTGTGGTAAGAAAATGCCAAGTATGCAGTTAAAGTAGTTAATATTCTGTCCGAGTAGAAGCACTGCATTATTTGTATGAAAGCATCTCATTTTCTAAGTCCTGTATATCTGCAATACAAGAAGTTGTAATGCACAACAATTAATACAGGTGTATTATAACAGTGCAGGTCGTAAGTAAACAACCAAGCTTAATCAGCTCACACTCGGGAAATAATAGCTCGTGCTAAAGCACTTCAGGAAGTGATACAAATCCGACCGATAATGTTAGATAGGTACCTATTATTTATTAATCGGCAACTCTACTCAAACTTTCGTCGCCAATACTAGGTATAATGCAATTGACGTTTTACAAAATGTATTTTATTTATTGGTACCACCGCATCACGAACGACGCTATACGCCGGCGCACCCAGCGTGAACCCATCACCTCTACCATTGTGGGGAGGAGAAGGACTTGGCTGGGACATGTGTTAAGGATGCCGAATGACAGTTGGCCGAGGAAAGCGCTGTTCTTCCTCCCATCAGGGTCCCGAAGACGAGGAAGACATGGACATGTTGTGGGAGGAGGTCATAAACATTGCGCAAGATCGAGCGCAATGGAGAGCTCTTGTTGCCTCCCTATGCCCCTGAGTGGGGTGTAAAAGGGAGAATTGAATTTTATTTATAGTGTTGGTTTTTTTTTTATTTTAACGTAAATATATCAATCAACACTTAACACAAAATATTTACGTATTTTATTCATATTCTATTTGAATAGGGTGTTTCAGAAACCCCATAAATCATAATTATTTTTTCCAAAATGGGTTTTTGCCATTTTTGTGTTCTTCTAAGATAGTCTTACATGTCTGCCAAAAAATCAGAAAAATTAAGGATTCCTGACTTATGGGGTTTCTGAAATAACCGATTCATTTACGTATTTGTTTGAAAATACATCACTACCCCTATTCGGAATTTTACTACAAGCTAACGTATGAGAAAAACTTGCGGGAATTTCGTATGAGTTGATAAGCTTTCCGAAGTATTCCGTAGGGGCGCTATACACGTTTCCATAAAAAAAATGTTACTTTATCGAAAATATTAAAGAAATTTACAATAGTACAGCATGGGTATTAAACGTTAAGTACGAACCACACTTACTTTTTTTTAGTTAACGGTCATTATAACGCTAAAAAGATAAGATTTATAGGTAAATGAGACAAATTCCAATTAGGTAGGTACCTATAATTAATTTAATCTTCACATTTTTTTTAATTTTGTTTTTTTATAAATTTTAAATTATTTGAGTTAAGTATATGGTCGAGAAAAAAATTTGAGAAACGTTCCAGAAAAAAAATTACATAAAAAGTATCCTTTACTTTTAATTATTATAAAGTTAATTATACAATCTAGCTCATAAGTTCGAACTAAATTGATTAAAAGTTCATTCAAGAATAAAAATAAATTCAACACATCTTTAATAACGTTATTACTGTGCTGCGCTTCAAATGAACATCCTAAGATTATTGGTGGGGACTAGTAACACTTTTTGTTTTATTTGGGCAAGCAGTCAAGATAAAGAGTCTTTCTCCGTACAACCGAGAAAGCTTCCCAAAGAAACAAGAGTCATAAACTCATAAACAGCACCACATGGGATAGAATATAGATATAGTTGAAGACACTGGAGGAATCGTGTCAGTACAATAGAAAATGACCCCATGGCCAAGGTCTGATGGTATTCCACATGGCAGAAGACTCACAGAAGACCACCCAAGACGTGGTATAACAGCTGGCAGTCGGGTTACCTGATCAGAAGTTCTAGTCGACGAAGGTGTTTTTACATTTGAAATTTCAGACTTTCATTCTGTCTGAAATTGAATTTATTCACATATTTGTAAGAAAAATAGGTTAACTTATATTTTGACGCAGATAACAAACCTAGTAAATGTGCGCTGTAACAAAACTAACACTATTAGGAAATTATTTCGTTTGCATTGCTTTCACCAACTTCTCACAACGCTGGAAGCTCCGAATACCTTTCTAAACTTTTACGCTAAAGTTAACCCGGTGTTTGCACTTTGAAATGTTGATTTTTCTTGGAATTCCTAGCAAATACCGTTACGACTTTGGGATTGCATTACACGAAACATCCTCACATAATACGATGGAAAGAAATACTCCGGGAAATCTCACATTTTTTAGAAACATATTTATTTATGTCTACAGTTTAAAGATTGTACAATATTTTGCAACAGTGGTTTATTTGATATCAACAATTAATAACAGATAGCAGCAATTCAAATTTTCTATTGATTTATAACAGATGGCAGACAAGCGAACACACAATGTATTTATCTTAACTGTCATATTGATATTCTTGATCGAATCTTGTTCAATTGAATCAATTGGCTGAACTCCCAAATTCAATTGAATTAATTTTTATCCAACAAATACAACTGCCTGAACTACAGATTTTCGTATTCTCACAGGCTGAAACCTGATTAATCATATTATTACCGGTATAAAATTGACAAAGTTTATTAACAATATTATTAACAGTACGAAAGCTCTTTATACCCTCAAGGGATTATTTAACCAGACTAAACTGTACGAAGTTGACGGATAGAACTGTCTAAATCTCCACACTAAAAACGTAAAACCTCGAAATAGTTTGGAACGAAACGAATAAAAGTTTTAAGGAACCCCTTTAATTTTATGTACGTCCACAGACCTGATGTAATACTGAACCGAATGAAAATATCGGACGTGATTTGCCGGGGACAAACTGAACAACTATCTACAAATAATATTCCCAACCCGCACTATATTTACAATCTAGTTTCATCCCCAAATCATCCCTCTCTCACATCGCTACCCTTTTTCACTCGTTTACTCAATCATTTAGAGAATTTTCTTCACGTGTCTAAACAATTTATTTTACTAGAGTCCGTCCTAATTTTTCGGGTCTAGTATTTTATTCGTTTACCGCCATTATGTATTCATACTAACGCCTTTTTCAGACGTGCCCCAAAGTAAAAAGGCCTACAAAAATATAACCAGAAGATTTCGCCAACTGTGATTATCTTTAAATTGTAATACAGAGCTCATGTGCATGGTCTTTTACCAGGACAACAACATTTTATGATTTTTGTTTTATACGCAAATGCCTAGTAGTCTTTCCGTATTTCTATAATAAATACCCGTATATCTTTAATAAATACCTGTATTTCTATAATAAATACCTGTATTTCTATAATAAATACCCGTATTTCTATAATAAATACCTGTACTCTAAATGATTATTTAGAAATAAATCTTAATAATGCTGTCAATTTTTTTTTGTATTTTTTGCTTTGTTCTTCTTTTTAAGTTTTTTTTTCTTTATATCTGGGTTAGTTGTTAGAGAACGCAACTTTGTTGTGGTAAGCTCGCCCTCTGTGTGTTGATTCTGTGATAGCTTTGTTATGTGAAATTTTATGTGTTACTCATACTACCAAGTGGAGTTTTTACGTAAGAATCATATCATCATCTTGCCCACTGCAGGACATAGGCCTCCCCTCTCCTTTTCCACTCCTCCTGCTCCTGTGCGATCGCCATCCACCGGGGTCCAGCGAACCTCTTTATGTCATCCATCCATCTGGTTGGTGGCCGCCCTTGTGGTCTCTTATCGCCTCGCGTTCTCCACTCCAGCAGTCTCCTCGTCCACCTTTTGTCATTCATTCGAGCAATGTGCCCCGCCCATCTCCACTTCTGCATAGCTATCGTCTCGACCACATCGGTTATTTTAGTCTGGCTGCGAATCCAGTCATTTCTCTTCATGTCTTGCAGTTTAATGTCCAACATTATCCTTTCCATTTTTCTTTGAGCTATTCGCAGTTTATTGCAAGACAGTTTGGTCAAGGTCATAGTTTCCGTACCGTATGTGAAGACCGACAAGACACACTGCTCAAATACCTTAGTCTTCAGTGTGTTTGGGATAGAGCTACGAAAGGTAGTGCTAAGCTTCCCGAAGGCTGCCCATGCTAGACCTATTCTTCGCTCAATTTCGATGGTCTGATTGTCTCTGCCTACTGTCATTTTGTGCCCAAGGTATATAGTGGTCAACCTCTTCAAGTGGAAGGCTATAATCACTTGTGTCCAAGTTTGTCATTATTTTAGTTTTGTTGACATTCACTTTTAATCCTATAGCAGCAGACATTTAGTTTTTAGTTGATCTTATACTTAATCATATACTTAATCAAAAAGTATTCAAATACATAAAAAATGCACAATAGTTAATTATTGATTTGTGTTGTTTAAGAGAATAATTAATTAATTAAACATAAATTTTTCTTCAAACCATTTACATATGTTAGGTCAATGAAATGGAAAGAAGAAGCTATTGAAAAAATCGAAAAGAAAACCATAAAATAACAAAAAAGCTGCTAACCTAGGGTAGCCCAGAACTCATAGAATATTATAACAGCCAGAAGACAATTATTATCTGCTTTAGAACTACATATTCAATATTAATCGGTACTTTAAGGGGGACCCACTGAAGTTACGAACCTCAAATTATACGTGCTTGTGTAGGAGCATAAGATCAACCCGTATACCAAATTTTATGAAAATCGAAGAATTTTTTTTTTTTTTTTAGCTCTTTTTCTAGACCAAGTGATATTTTCTTTGGGTACTTTAAGAGGGTTCCCCTGAAGGTACAGATCTCAACATTTTACTGACTCATCTATATCGAGGGGCTAACCGTTCTACAAAATTTCAATCAAATCGGATAAGAATTACTATGAGGTGCGCACACATATTTGGTGTACGCGTACGGGTACGCGGAATATAAAAAAAAAATTGTTTTTTTGGAAGCTACACCCTCGAAAACGTCGAGAAAATTAATTTCAGCGAAATCTTTTTTTTTTTTGAAATCCGATCACAAGACTCATGTGTATTCCATATACTATGAGTAAAATACCTAAACCATGCATACGATAAAAAAAAATACAAAATATTTACGAGGTAGTCGTACATAGAAACCAAATCTGACAAATCTCTCATGGAAACCTGGGGCGTTGTTACTTCCTGCGTTTAAAATGTAATCAGTTTGGTCACGTCGGCGTAGGCATGAAAAAATCTTTCCAGACAAAATAATTTGTATGGAAGAGATTTATCACCGAAAAAAAACTCAGTGAAATAAAATCGCATTTTGTCGGGTGTTAAAAATATCTTCACTCTTGGTATTTCCAATCGATGATAAAAAAAAAAGCTATTTTGTTTGACCCTTATAAGATTGTCCGTGGGAGATGTACGATATTTTATTTCCAGTGTCATGGCATTCTCATGCCGTCATGTTACTATTATGCGGAAATGGTCCCTTTGTGAGTCTCAGTAGTAGACTCTAATAGTAAAATTAAGAAAAATCCTACGCAAACCGCCTGGACCCCGTGGTTTAATCCCACTTTCAATGTCACGTGTCCATCTGCCTCGCAAAAATCAGAGGGAGGCCATCAGTAATTGAGTTTCAAATGCCGTATCTTCTTCTGTATTTGACTGAAAATGAAGTTGTTCAGTTAAATACAGAAGAAGATACGGCATTTGAAACTCGATTACCTACTCATTAATACTTTTATTAAGATAAAAACTTAAAAGAATTTAGAAAATCGCATATATTTTCCTGGCAAGAGAAGTTCTATTAGTTTGTAGATAAAAAATAGCACGTGGTTAAAAATTGCCTAAGAAATCATTTAAATAATATGAGGTAGATCACTAGGAATATTATTTATAAAGAAAATATAACTATAAATGTAATGATTTTGAAAAATAAAAGGCTATTTGTATTCAATTGAATAAACGCAAATCAAGATTGTGATCGAGTGGGAAATTTCAACTGCAATTTTTCGTAGAAATCGAATATTTCTTTTAATATTCGTGCAAATTGATAATAAATTATACCTTTGCCTATCTATGATTGAATAAAGGAATATTTCAAAATATCTTCTTACCTAATATACAAAGCACAACCCGCCACTGGTACGCTATGTGTCCAAAATTGTTTAGGTACTTATATTGATCTCTCCCGGTGCAAGAGCTTTAACTCATTTTCGGGAGGTAACATAATAACACTTCTATACATAGGTGTCAGTATAGCCAGCGGAACTTAATGCTTGAAGCATTTTCTACCAGTCACCCGGTCCCGTCCAATCTGAGACAGAAATTTCATGTAAAAAATACATTGAAAGTTTCTGACCTGACCGCGGGAATCGAACCCGGGACCTCTTGATCTGAAGTCGGAGCCTTTTCCACTAGGCTACCGAGGTCGGTTTTTTCAATGAAGGTTTTAATAATAGTTATTACTAAAAAACGAGCATACTGCATTCTAAATTCGCTGTTACCACTTACCTAACACTTGTTGACACGCAGGACGGTGGAACTTCACAACAATCAGTCGCAAACATATTATATTACAGCCAAAAATTTGTTTGGGAATATCTGGATAGGGTTTATGACAATTTCTGATACCCACGGGTGACCTGTGTACCTAGAACCGGATCACCGTGGTATTCAACACGGCAGAAGTTTAATCATTTGTTACACAGATGGGCTGCAATATCATGAATTAAACATATGAGAGCAAGTGTTATGTTGCGATACTATTTATGTCATTCAATACATACATATTTTACAAATTAATAATAAAAAATATACATGAAAATTACATCAGTTTGAACGTACGATGTTTTACATACGTTGTTTTTGAAAGGTGGGTGGGCATTGAAATTTGGGATTGTGGGATTCTTGTTTTAAAAGTTGATCGAAAAATCTTGTGATTAATTAATTATACGGAAGTGACTCTTCTCAGAGGCAAAGAGTAGCAACAAGAGCTCCTAGGTGTTACTTTTGAAATTCAATCCCGATCTAATATCGACCGTTTATAACTTTAATACTAAAAGTAGTTGTATAAATCCTTATATTCCCCATTTTTTCGTAAAGCAATTAAAACTAGACCAACGTAAAACTATTTTTATGGCTAGCAACCAAAATCTAAATTTCATGACGACGTTATTAAAATGTTGATTGTACCTATTGGAATCGTGATGTAAATGTGAGGTGCACTGCGCTCGATCTTGAGGGGGTGGTGTTTCAATGACTTCCTCCCATCATGTTTTACGGTCTGGTTCGAAAAAGTTGTACGAAATATGGTCGGACGGAATAGTGATTCTACTTCGTTCTCCTAAGAAGTTTTAACTGTCCACTTTCTCGTTTCGGTGAAACGAGAAAGTCTCCCAAGTTGTGTGATTCAACAATAGACTTCCTTTGTTATTTATTTTTTTATTTATTTATTTAAATGTTTACACCAGACTTGGAGGCGGGGAGTGCATACCACTCAAGTCCATAATATCATTATACCTACATATTATAATGAAAATATATCACTATATTGATAATTTATACATATGTAGGAAAAAAAAATTTAATTATATGAAAGAGAATATATAAAAAGATGTAGATTATTGGTAATATTTATTATCAACCAATTAGGTAAGTCAACCATCTTTACGTGAGTTGTCGTGTTTGTCTCTGTGAAGCAGCTCGTAAGAGTTTGTTTTTTATTATCGTAACTCTTGTCCTAAATCCATTAATAATTTTTAACGTCATAGTCGCCATAAAGTCATTAGTATTACCGTCTATAAACATTTGTGTTGCACTTGTGTATCGTCTATGTCCAAATATTATGCGATAGGCATCATTATATTGAACTCTTAGTTTACTTGTTGTAGTCAGTCTATAGTTCGTCCACATTTAGCATGTATAAAGGTTTGTACAATAGGCATTAAATAATGTTCTCTTGACACTGTCACTACACTTGTCAAAAGTTCTGGCAAGCATGTTTGAAATAATACTAATACTACATCTTTGTCTGTCAATATCTTCATCGTCACTGAGATCACTCTTAATAATATGTCCTAAATATTTAACACTATTTGTAGATGTTAGCTGGGTGTTATCAATGGTAACTGACAGTACTATTTCCTCTTCTTTGCCCCATTTGAAGATCGTTATGGGGTTATACAAAGTCAGAGGTCTCTACCAACAAACCCACAAATACGTGTGCGCATTGAGAAGGAGAAATTCAACGCACAATAATTTACGAAATTTACCCACAGTTTTGCAAAATTTTACGAAAAAAAACGTCAAAAAGTGAGTAATATGTACCAGCGATGTTTGTTTTCCCTAAGCGTCATTTCATACATAACACTAATCTGTCAGTTTTGCGATTTAGAAAAAAAAATAAAGAAAGAAACAAAACCTTTGTTTTTATATGTTTTACATCATGCGTTATTTTTGTGTCAACCTATACTAGTACGGTAATTGGAAGAGAATCGTTAGAATGTATTGTATGAAATAAATAGACGTTGACAAATATTTCCCCTTATTGATTATACATGACATCGTCTATTTCGCATTTAGAAGAAAAAAAACATGACAGCAATTTTCCAGCAACCAGAAAGAAAAAAAAGAAGGAAATAAGAAATCGTCACATTTGACATTTTTACGACAACCCAGTGGTGTATTAATAAAGATCCGCTCCACCTCGACTGAATACATGAGCAATACTGTTGTGTGTCACGTAGGGACTGTGAAAAGGAATGCCATGACCCAAGAATCCTACACAACAGACAATTGTATATAGGCATGTGCGGTCCCTGGAACAATAGGCTATCTATAGGCTATATCTTTATTACCAACCCTTAATAATATACGACAGTCAGGTCAGGACTTTGTGCTAGAGGTAGAGAAAACAAAAGACTCAGTTCAATTAGGTTTATTAAAATTTTCTCACTTTGATATTGCAATCATGTGCGAATAATGTATGAAGAAAACAATGCAATTCTTAAGGTCATGAATGTTCGAAATTTTCTAGTTCGAGATAAGTAAGCTTATACACTTTAGACTTTTAAGCAGCTGTTTTCAAGATGAGGCTTGACCATGAAACTCAATAAGGAAAAATATAACATAATAAATCGGTGAAATTTTCTATGTCTATTCATCCAAAAACATACGTAATACGCTTCACGTGTGACTTATCTCCTACTACACCGCCATCTCATGGATTTTTTTAAAGTTATGCATCTAGGTATAGAGGAAGCTAAATTTAATTTTATTTTTATGCCTATAATTACTGTATTTAACTCATGTAAGAAGTCAATATTATTATTTGTTATTCTGGGTCAGGTCGAAGTTCGACGGGTGGGTCAGCTAGTTAATTATCTACATAATAATTCAGAAATGTTTGTATATTTGCTTTTATCGTATGTCGGAGCATCACGCTCAAAATACAAATGCTACGTCATATAAGAATCTGCGCAGAGCCGTACAAAATACCGGAGAAGGTTCTTAAATACAGTTTGCTGCATTAACTTTAATATATTTAGAGCTATTTAAAAAACTCTATTTTTTAGGATCTTCATACAAATTTTTCAAAAAGACAGTAAGCCATCTTTTGGAAGCAAAATTACTCATGTAAACGTTGAATGGAATCTTGGTATTACGGTATAAAAATGTAATAAAATAATTGGAGATTGATTTGTTATACATATAAATGTTATTCATATCTTATTATTCTCAATAAATAAAGATTTAATGAAAAAAATTGCAAAATAATTCCTCCATTTTGAAGTTTGACATATTTTAGTGACATTTAAGGTCGGTAAAACAGCTGCCTTTATAACACATATAGGGTGTAGGGAATGTAGCTAAGATTCAAACCACAGAGAGTAAAACTTGCAAATTATGTAGGTAGGTTCGTATAATATTATTTGAGGTCGGTAAAACAGCTGCCTTCATCATTAGTCAATCACCTAAAATTTGTACCATTCCACACATAGAGGGATGTAGCTAAGATTCAAACCATAGAGAGAGTAAAACTAGCATAATATTATGTAGGTAGGTTCGATTGAACAGTGAAATTGAATCAAGTGTGATTTTCATGTGAGTGGCAAACTATAATTTTTCTTCTTTCTTTTTAATAAACATTAAAAGTGTCATTCTTCTCTCTTTTTATGAATTGTGAAACTGTCATTCTTCTTTTTCTGTACTTATGAAAATTTGATGAGAATAGACTGATCTACCACCTACCACCTTTGGTGATCTACGACCACCAAAGAGGTGGAATAACAACAAAACATTTTAATACTTGTTTTATTATTGACAAGAGGTTCCGGGTTCGATTTCAGCTCATGTCAGAAGTTTTCCACATCAACAATAATATCGAAACATTACTGGAATTGTCACAGATTGCTAGAGAAAATACCAATTATTATGGACGACTTCACTATAAAACTTTAAACTTATCGAAAGTTGAAATGAAACATCCTTTATAATTTATGAGGGTTTAATAATCACCTTAGTATACGAAAAGCAATTTAAAGATGATGCCAAAAAATCATAAGTTCAAGAAGTAGGAATGTAATTTCTTCAACAAATTTATCCATTTTTCTACTTACTGTTTTTTATGAAAGTCAGTGAAAGCTTCGTACACGTTATAAATAAATAAAACTAATAATTCATGTTACACGTTCCTAACAACATTTTTGTGAGTATACTGTATTATAATATAGGCCTTCTCAAAAATTTTGGTCCCAAAGCCCTGTAGAGCCTTCGAAATCGGTTCGAGTAAATGCGCTCATACTGTATTATTGTTATCGTGTAAATAGCTGGTAATCTCGTATATAAATACCATAATGCTGAAAGGTATTATATTATATTTTTGGTCAATATTGTCGTAAGCTCTTGAAAATCAATTCTATAGGCATATCAACGTACTACGTATTAAAAGATCCCAGCCTACATACACAATACGTTATCGTACAACATAATCCTATAAGGCGTTTACAGATCAAGGTTCTTTAAGTAGCACAGTATATACCAATCGGAATGTAATGTTTTAAAAATATATATTTTATAATTATCATAAAAATAAGATAGATTTGGAAGGGAGTCAACGACACAGCTGTTATCTCTAGTGTTTTTAGGGTCCATAAGATTCCAAAATCTAGGTTTGGTCATAGAAAGCAAAATGAAAATATAATAATGAGCGCGTTTGGCTAAATCATAACAAAACATAATCAAGTGGTTGAAAGCTGGCGGTTACAACGCCAGCTTTCGTACTGTCTCGTTCTGGAGGTCGTGATATTCCTTCTTCTGACCATCTTCCTCTTTCACGACACAAGCTTTAAGTAGCTTACTGTGAAAGAGTCAAATAGTGTATTTGTGTTCACTTTGAGTGAGCACTCAACATAATAAAAAAATGAACGAACTGGTAATTTCGTTTAGGAAATTTCTCGTATAAAAAATACATATTTCCTAAAGGAATTAAATTCACATATCTTCTTTATAATGCGGGTATAGGACGCATGACGAGGACTCAAGTACATATGCACCAACTAGGGAGCGGACATGGAAGAAGAAGAAGAAGAAATCTACCTTATCTTACGTTGCTGTCTTCATCTCTAAGAAGTCTTTTTTTTAAATGAATCTATGTTCACTCAAAATTAATGAACACAAATAGAATACACTCTTTGACTCTTTCACAGTAAGCTACTAAAAGCTTGTGTCGTGAAAGAGGAAGATGGTCGGCACCTGGTATCGAACCCATTACCTCCGATACGAAACAGCACGGAAGCTGCCGTCGTAACCGCTACTTCCAACCACTTTTCTTCATCCTATTGTGCCCCTGACGATGTCTTTCCATCACTTCACAGTACATATCAATTACTGTATTACCTAATCCAGTTCAACCATTATCCACGTTTAATAATTCTAGTTATTGTATGTTGATTTCTATCGCCAAGAGATAGGATGCGAAATGAATGGATCAAAGAGAAGGCAAAAGTTGCAGACGTGACACAGATCATACACCAACATAGTGTGAGCAACAAATGATTGTTGGATGGACCAGGGAACTTGAAGAGGAGGCCACAATCGAGTCATAGAAATCCAAATAAACCCCTCCTCCTAGGGTGTCTGACGATATCGAGAGGGTGGCCGAAATTCAGAGGCTCAGGTCTTTATTCAGTATTGAACGATTAAGGGCTGATAGTTACGGTTTTGTATCTTACTTCTTCAGTTCTTAAGAATAACATTTTTATTATTTGACAGATTTATTTTATAAAGTAATTATAATATTAAGAATAATTCTAAAATACACTGTGTATACTTTATACAGTAAAAAACTTCGAATGTCTCAACGAAAATTTTATCCGGATTTCATTTGTTTGAAACAATTGAAGTCGTCATAAAACAACCTCATCCTACGAGGTCATGATTTCCAGAACAAGGTCTCGACCCAATTATAAAAAGGAATAAACCCTGACTTGTATTACGACGGGGTATACGGATGAAGATAATTTGGATACAAAGAAGACTTTATTCACAATGAAAATGTTTCTTATTTTAACTGTAACTTGTTAAGCTTTCTCTATAAATAGCAATTCAATACATAAAATACAATTTAGTAGTCACTTAAATAAATTTTTAAAAAATTAAATCTCTATAATATATGAAAATAAAGCCGTATTTTCCGTGGTCATGGCATCACGCGTGAACGACTGGACCAATTTCGCTAATTATTTTTTGTTGTGTTTTCTATTGCCATGAGAAGGTAGAAAACTTCAAGTATGTAACCTTCTTAGTGCTTTTTACAATATGAATAAATTAGAGTTTCAAAATTAGCTACCTACCTAACGTTTGACAGAAACTGTCGAATGTTGGATAGTTGGTGCGGTTGACAGAATGCGGATGGAAAATATAATAATGACTTAAAACAGATTCATCGGTCGGAATTACATTGGTTTAATAGGTAGATAATTAATTTATTATTATTCAAATTCTATATTCATAGTAAGGACCACAGAACAGCGTCTGTCGGAAAAGCTAGTAGTTACTGTATAAATATAAAGACCAATCGTCAATATTGGAATGCTACCAATATGCCTATTGTGGGTTCGTTGACACTGAAATTCAACCATTTCCATCAAAGACCGTCTGCTTCTCTCCCGCTGGACATACGTAGGTTAGAGAGTACTCAGTTTCACGCGTACGAGGCTGAGTTACGCACCAGGTTTGCCCCCTTACAGAGGATTCACCCAGAGCTGTCCCAATTGAGACAGCCTGGGCTAGCTTCCGAGATGCGGTTGTGGAATCCGCACATTCTTCTGTCGGTTATAAAAAAACAAAAAGAGGCCAATATGGATGTCCGATGGGTCCTGGAGCCTCATCAAAGATCGCCAGAAGGCTAAGACCCTCAGATACAGCAAAAGAGACCCACAAAAACTGGCTGCTTTGGTGTCTGAGTACAGGGAGCTGAGCCGTAAGGTGAAGCACTCTGTACGAACAGATAAGAGAAGACATCTTGACTCTCAGACACGGCGGGCACTGTCCGATGCACTCGGAAATGACTCAAGGACACTTTTCGAAATCACCCGGGAGGTCGGGGGTAAGGGTCAGAAAAGACCCGTGACGGCAATACGAGATTCTCGTGGAGCCACTGTCACTGCCTCCGAACTGATTAAAGGGAGATGGAGGAAGTACTTTGAGTCAATGTTGAACCGCCCCGAGCCCTCCTCACCTTACAATTTTGAGAAGGAGTTGGAGGATCTGAATATTCCTCAGGCAACTGGGATATGTGAAGATGAGACGATGGAATTCACGCAGAGCTCCTCAAACAAGGCAAAGACACCCTTGGCCCATCACTTCCACCATTACGGAGAGGAGATTGGCGCATTTTACTGTTTTATTAACTATTTTTCGTTTAAACATGTAATATTATCAAAATATCCTTATAATGAAAAACTTTGGAATTTCCGCCCTTTCAAAATATTGTTTGATGTCTGAACCTTCATGACAACATTACGTTAATATTAAAATATATTTTTAGTTTTGCCAAAAAATATTTCCTAAATACTCTCTGTCCATTCTTTTATTTCAAGCCCTTTAGGGGAAAAAACTTTTTTTGGATTACATATTAGGTACATAATATTTTTCGTTCTTTCATTATTTCTAAATTATTTTAGTTATGTTATGTTTTCGGGGCAAATCTTTACAAACAAACCTTATACGAGTATTATGTGGGTTGAGTCACATTCGACAAACACAGCAAATGACCCCTTTACAGCCAAAGGAGTGATTTGGGAATACACACTGTGGTAAAATGATAAAAAATTGTATTCCGTTGGTGACGTGTGTAAGTCCTTTGTTTACTTTTTGTTCCAAAATACACACCATAATGCCTAACAATATCAATATCTCACATAACTACGCATTTTATCGATTCGTATCATAATCCCGGATTAAATGTATAATATTACACAGTACGGATCAATCTTGAGGAACCGACTTAAGTTATTAAGTCTTATTGATCCGTCATACATAAATATCAATACTGCTGGTCCCTCGTCACTAAGTGGTAAACTTTTATGCCTGTTTGAGCCGTCGCTCCAACTACAGCTAAAACATGCTCTAGCAATTATTCTTTTAAAAACAAACTTAAGGAATCGTACGGTTCGAAAAGATCAAAGAACAAAGGCACCACTAAATTATCAGTTAAAAAACAAAATTTAAGTAGGAAAAACGATCGAAAAAACACTATGTCTTAGACAACAGCGCCATCTTACCAAAGCGCATGAAAGTTTGACAGATTACGTCATTCAGGTTTTTCATAAAACGACTGTTAGCTTTGTATAAAAATGGTAGAAAATTATTGGTGTTATCTCTTTATCTGAATTGTTGAGTGTTGGTTACATTAATTTAAAATTATTGATTGTTCAGAACGATGGCGGTTGGCAGTTTTGAGTTTTTTTATAAAGAACTAGCAGCAAAACCTGTCGGGTGATAGAAAAGAGTCATAAATTGTCTGATTGACTTATAAATACATATCACTTCTATCGCCTTTAAAAAGTCCCGATTTTAATTTACCAAGTGAGAACTGAGACCGGATTGCGATATAAAATGTTGATTCTCGCTCCATAATTTCTTCAGAAAAAAGCATTGGCTCATGTATCAAATTATGAAAGATCACAGGTACCTAGCAATCTTAACAATTTTCAACGTTTTCATCTTTTTTATACCACGTCATCTGACGCCAATTTTATACGTAGGATCGAATATTAGGTAGGTACCTATTTATTGTAAAAATATATAGGAATCTCATATTTTTTAGACTCTAGCTAAAGTGATAATGTCCGGTTTTTCAGTTCCCCTGAGAAACCAAACGAGCGTATTGGTACAATAACCTACGGACGTGACGGAAACATGGCTACTCATCTTTACGTATTGTAATATAATGTTTTCTGTAAATATTATATTTGCAGTCAAAAAGAAAATATTTAGATAATCATAAAATAAATAAATTCAAAGAAAACAATAAATTTGATAAGTCTTTTTTGGTTTCTATGCGACAAAAAATTAGTACGTATTAAGAATTTTTTACCTACTTACCTACGTTTTTTTCAAAGAATTTCTTCATAATTGTTTTTACGTTATTTTTCAATTAAACAACCTGCTTTTTACTGAAATATTAAAAACAATAAGAGAAACAACAGATTAAAAGGCATAGATACCATACGTTTTTTTTCGTATCCTTTGAGAATATGATAACATTATATTTTTAGTTTTCTCCTTACAAGGTAATATTTTTACGTCCTAGTACACTGCAGTCCGTCTCAATTATTTTGGCAATATTTTGGGCAAATGCTGAATAAAATTTTAAATCATGATTCTTATCAGCTTATTTCCGTCCAAGTCTGGACAATGGTCTTCTACATCTGCTTCCACGCTGCTCTACCTTGGGCTTTCTGGACTCCAAGTTAACACCAACGTACTACACAAGGTCGTCCATCTTTAGAAATATAATTACAAATTCTTGTCAACATGATCTAATGTAAATTGTACTATAAGTATATTTTAGAGAATTTTAAGACATTTCTTAATATGCACCTAGGTATATTTTTATTCAATAAAAAATATACGGCCATATATTTTTTATTGAAAAAAAATATACGGCCAAGGCCCTTTACAAATATAATAGTCAAAAGGAACAAGATCGAAAACATTAGAACTTTTTTTAAACAGCATTTTACTATATAGGTATATCTTCTTCATCCTCGAAAATCAAAGTTAATAAGTGAATATTTATTTAGGAAATAATCTAAACGGATTGCTTGGAAATATTCTTCAAGACCGTGTACCTATCACACATTGTCGATCTAGTCTCGCTGTTTTGCACATTTTACAAGTATTACCTAGTATCACGTATTTAAAAGATAAAAATTAGTGTTCTATAGATATATTCTCATTACTTTCTCCGATCTCTTTTTCTTTTGTACCTACTGTTCGTTCATATACTCGTACTTGAGAGCTTTATAAAAAAAATCTACGCTCAGTTGAGTGATTTTACGAGGATGACAATTGTCACACTGAGTTATTCGATTAAAAAGTATGTTTTTTTACGAAAATACATACTACATATTATTATCTTCTTACATTTTAAGTAGGCCTTTTTCCAACACTGAAATGAAAATGGCAAAAAAGAAATAATATATTGTTTTTGGTTATATTATGAGCTTAAACCTTTAACCTTAGCTTTCCCTTAAACCGGAGCTACTGATTTTATTATCCACACCATGTCTTCTTTCTGGAGGAATAAGGAATACCCTTCACTTTTATTTACCTACAAAGATCCCAAATGCATCCTCCATAGACAAATTCTGCGTTTTTCCATTATTTTTCAATTGTAAAATTGCCATATCGGATGTCCGAAGAGCCAAGGAAATAACACTCTGCCACTATTGAGCCCCGCAAGTAGGGTTAAGGCCTCTGAGGTTGCCTAGTACTGTACCTCCATTAGTTCATTAGTCACGAATCCTTCAGCACGGGTCTAATGACAACATGGATTGGAGATTTTTGGACTGAAAGTTTTAAGCCTTCTGTATTATTGACAGGACTAGGTGACTATGGTGGGAGGGCTTTTTATATACACGAATGAGAGAATTGAGAACTCTTGTCTGCTGGTCGGCCATGGCATCTCCTGAGACCATTTGTACACAAGTAGATAAATGTAGAGTTGAAATATAGATGATGTTTTCTCCGGCCAACCTCTTCAACTCCTGGTAAGTGCTGCAGCCAATGTCCCCGATCACCTGTTCTAGGTATATAATTATTTCTGGCCCGTGTCTATGAATAGGATACCCTGGTGCCTGATGTTATGGCTTATCTATTTATCGAGTTGATGGACATTTCTATAGACCGCAAAACTGTTTCTCCTAACCTAACAAAAATTATTTAAAAAAATTATAACATGATTCAAAAGCATCGGGTTAAATATTACCAATATAAAGCATTGTGAATGAAAAAAGTCAATATATAATGTTTCTATAAAAGTCTGAGAATGAAAACCAAGGTATTGAGCCTATTTTATCTCTATAATATGCTATGTACACCTAATATAATATTATCTCCACAATACCATTTTATCTTCATGGCCTTTTTTCGAGACAAATTTATGATAAAAGCCTCTTAAGGTAAAAGGCAATAGATGAAGGTATACTTACCTACATCCTAATAATAAAATAGATTCAGGTGAGTATCTAGGTGTATCATAATTTATTTTATTACAAGCAACCCTTTTTTTCAAAATATTTAAACATACCGCCCCATAATATTATATGGAATTTATGTTAATTTCCCAAGCTTTCCTACTTTGCTGAAACAGTTATTTACAATTCCATAGGTTATAATGGCACAGTTCTGCCCACACAGTTTTTTTTATGTATTACTATAAGGCACATTATTATTTTTCCGGATTTTGTTAAATTTAAATTTTGTTGCTACCTACTCCTTTGTTTTGTTTTTCAATTCAGGAAATTACGGAGAACAGAGACATCTTTTGGGTGTAAAACTAAGCAACCTAGTGTTTTTTATATGATCATTGCATTAATCCATACCTATACAATTAAGATTTTAGAAAGAAGAAGAGATTAGCTAGATAAAACGAACCACTTTATAAACCTTTAACCAGGTTTCTAACATGCACTTTATCTTTTTACCTTACCTATCCACGTTCGCTCCCAAGGAGGAACATATAGTCGTCACTAGGTCCCTCCATGCACTAGACAGATCTTGTGCCAGCCCCAACGCCTCCTCCCAGGCTCTTTATTCAATAGTATGAAAAAGATTTTGAGGTCCAACAATTTCTCCACCAAAACCAAATATCGCCTTTTGAACGCATGTATTATGCCAATTTTGTTACACGGCTTTGAGTCCTGACATATTTTGACAAAGTCCCAGCAAAGGAACTTTTCTGCGTTGAACACAGATTCTTGCGAGAAATATTTGGGAATCAGTTGGTATGAGTTTGTAACGAATGACACTGTCCGCGAAAGAACATTACAGCCCTGCGTTACCTCAGTCATTATTATTTACTAGGCCTGCTGCCTCCAAGGAGGTCGCCGTCACTGCGTCCCAAAATGGAACTATTGTGATTGGCCCTGCATCTAGAGTTCGTCGCTTAGTCCAGCCTCCTGGAAGAATCGGAGGACTTTGTTGGCGTTGAACTCCTCAATTTTATCTGAGAACATCTAGAAAGTGCCCGGATTTTTGTGTCTATTACGCATCATTGGTAGGCACTCACACAGGAGGTGCATTGGGGCCTCAAGTGACACCCCACACGCCCTGCACATGCCACAGTCCAATATCCCTATGGTGCACATGTGAATGCTTGTTCAGCCTGCAGTGTCCCGTTAGGGACCTCGTGATGGTGCATAGAATATTATTCCTGCTAAGGAACACTAGGTTCCTTACGGATTTTTTTCATGTCCATGTTACCCACACTAGTGGATGGTGTTACTCCCGAGGGAGTCAGTTCCTCACTGGCCGAATGACCATCCAGTGAGAAAGGGTTCACTTTATAAGTGATTGTATTGACGTTCACGACCGTCCCAGGTTTAGCAAGGGAAAAGAAGTCACAGCCGACAGAGCCCCGCATGTCGGCTGAAGGGCTGAGGTTAATCTCCGAGGCGCCCAGGTATCGGAGATGCACCGTTTAGACTGGGTAAACCAAACCCCCAGCCATTCATCCATCGGCACGGTACGCTTAACACCTTAGATTGGTGTTGTCCTCTTAGCCAGTCCGATCCCTGATGTAGAAGTAACCACCCCCACATGAGCGACCCAGCACCCAAATAATAATACCTCAGTCATCCTCAATCGCAGATTGTGTTGGCTCGGCCGTATTCTCCTTATGTCCCCCGAAAGCGTTGATCAAGTCAGCTTATTTTACAACCCGGTGGGACAAGAAAAAGAGGAGAACCGTGCTGCCTTACCATTGTAGGAGCCTATAGGTTGGTTGGAAGAAATTGCCCCAGGCAATAAGCCCGCCAATTTTGGTTTGTTATTTTTGTATATTCATGCCAATAAAGTGTTTATTATTATTATTATTATTATTATTATACCGCAAATATGCAGAGCATCGGAATGACTTTTATCTTTTTTGTTGCCTTTAACAAGAGAAATACCTATACGTATAGTTAAATAATTATGTACCTAGTTTTAAATATGCCAATGTACCGTGGATAAAACTTAGTTTGAAACAATAAATAATTTTGAAAGCTCCTGTGTGAAATAAAAAATATAATATATTATATGTTGGAAGAACACCTGAATGATACGAATGCCTTCTGAAACTTCTCTTCCTCGTCTCTGGAGACCTGGAATTCCGAATAATACCGTATATTATAAAGGTAGATACGCGAAAGAGTAGGTATCTCAAGTTTATCTCAGATGTGATCAATTCAGTGATAGTAGAGGAGAGAGTCACAATAATATTCGTAATATTTTTTTTTTGCTAAACTTCACCTCTCACGAGCTCAGTCATGTCTTCCAAAACTTTTTTGATATCTTGGTGAAGAAGTTTGCGGAAAATCTTAATAACAATAATATGGCATAGGCGTGGTTCACGTAGGTATATAAATAAAGGTGAAAAAGAAAAAATATATTTGATTTTTTTTATTATAAAATCGCTCTTTAGACGATTGAAAACCGCTAAACAACTTACTGAATGGCCTTGAAATGCCGATGACGAGTATGTATACTAATTTGTCCGGCCGATTACTGGAGCATTCAGATTTGATGTGCCAAGCATACCGAAAGTTATGAACCTATAGGTATAATAAGATTATTTAAATAGTGATATACTAATATTTGTAATTAATATTTTTCCCGTTTTTTTTTTTCAAATCAAAATAGGTATTCATGGCTTCAACAAGTTTTAAATTAAGACCACCAAACTTGTTGAAAAATGAACATTTTACCATTTTCACTAGAGAGCGGTCTTAATTATTAAAAAATAATACCGTCCGAAACAATAGTTTTGAAACCAACGACGACCAAAAGAAACTATTTAAACAAGTCAACCGCACGTCACAGCTACTATTGATTGTGCGGCTTCAATGACCTCCTCCCACGCCATATCCAAATCCTTCAGTTCTTCTTCGAAGGAGCGGAACACGGTGTGCGTAGTTGCACTTTCACGATAAATTATATGAGCTCGAACTCATATCATCGCTGATGAAAATATTGAAAGGCGGTCAATTATGTAGCTTTTTTTACAAGCCAGCATTGCGTTAATATTATCCAGATTGCATAAGACAATAATTATTAAAGATGGATCTCATAAAAATATAAATATTTAAAAAATATATTCGCTGGTTCTTATTTTTTCACTGAATCGCCACTGCTTTATTTAAATTTCAAGCTGAGAAAAACATCCCAAGAGACTTGGGGCTCAATTTCAATAATTTGAATACATTCATAGGTACCTATAGGTGCACACATGCGTATAGGTGGGGTATATTATTTATTTATTTATTATTTTATTTATTTATTTCATTGATTCCACGCAACAACAATGTTGCTTTTACAAAACATATTAGGTAGGTATATACAAATAAGCATTGACAATATTACTGAGAATAATAAAATACAAGATTGAATGTGTCACATGCAATACAAACAAATCACATAAAAAAAACAGCAAATAATTAAAATGACTCAATAAAACCATAAAACAAATACTTTAAAACATGATAAAAATATAAGATAATAATATATTATTATTGCACTGTTTGTGAAACAAAATAAAACATTAAAATAAATTATATTCAACATAACCATAATCAAAATAAAAATAAGTACTGCAAACATGATAAAAAATATAAGATAATAATATATTATAGCACTGTTTGTGAAACAAAATAAAACATTAAAATCATTAATAAGTTATTAATAAGTTAGTAAGTATGCATTAGTATAATAATTATTAAATTCAATAATATTGCTCATGCGGCTGTGGTTTTCACATTTCAATAAGAACTCGATCGTCTCAAAAGAGTTTTGTTTAAACTGTGATTGATGAATTATGATTTCGACCACATTTTTTTCCTTTTTTACGCAAAATAACAATAGAATAGAATTGTTTTTTTGTACAATATCAAAACACGATATTTTCACTCCTTTAAATGCGTGAAATGCTTGTGTAAAGTGCATTTTTATGGCGTATATACATCTGCGCCGCGAGCTAAATTTTCATAGTACGTACGAAGTTGCGCGCACTCGAACCACGTAGATACGTACTATGGAAATTTTGTTTCTTTGCATGTATTTTGTTACCGCTCACTTGTGCGCATTGTGCGGATCTTCTGAGAAACCCGACGAATACGAGAGGCTTCATAAGGTTTGCAATGTCATGGACAGAAAGATGGGATTTGCTGAAGCGTCCGGGGGAACCACCAAATTAGACTGTTTGTACAATATTTAGGTGCTTAATTTTACTCCAATTAAGGAGAGTGGGAAAAAAATAACATGTCCCCAACTGAATAATATCACGCTTGCCTGATGTATGAATGTAAGTATGTGTGTTTGTATGAGTTTACGTGTATGTATGTATGTATATATTTGTCTACGTCTCTGGAATTGGGGTCGGTCGCTTGGCCGGCGTGGCGTGAGTGTGGATTTCGTGGGAGCTCCGAGACCTATTACTATTAGTTTTGATAGGTTAGTATCGGTTAGGTCGTGTCGAATAGATTAGAACGTATTCTGTTTAGGGCGTTCTG
Source organism: Mystacides longicornis (assembly GCA_963576905.1). NCBI lineage: Eukaryota > Metazoa > Arthropoda > Insecta > Trichoptera > Leptoceridae > Mystacides > Mystacides longicornis. The sequence continues at coordinate 4,836,352 of OY756421.1, read as the reverse complement.
GTCCGTTCTCTTGCGGAGTTTGCATTTGCGCTGCGTGGTTTGAGCTGATGCGGCGCGTTCTAGATGGCGTGGGACGCTGAGACAATGCTTGTTTTTTTTTTAATATTTACTAACGATAATAGCTGCTGACAACAGGTGATACACTAACAAAAAGCAAAAAAAGAGAAAAAACAAAAAAAGATCCTACTTGTGGGACATTGAATAAGTTTTGGCTATCTAAAATATCGGACGGGATTCACTCCGATGTGGGACCCTTACGGCGATGTCGGAGTCCCGTCTTGGCTTTATACACGGTGTTAAGTTGGTAGTGGATAAACCGAAGCAGGGAGGTAGAGGACCTCAATACCTATCGATTTGACTCCCATGTATGTTCAGCGATATTGGGTGGTTCAAAAGTTATTTGCCTTTTTGTGAAATTTGAATAAAAACCGGATTTCTGACTAAACAACGTAACTGTGGCTAAACTATTTAGATCATGATTTTTTTCTGGAAATAGTCCGATAGTGACCCTTATGCAAAATATTACTATCATGAGTCAGCATCCGATAGCTTTTGTTCAAAAAATTATTTTTCAAGAAATTTTCGCCAACCATAAAAAAACTAAAAGTTATGCAAACTCGACAAAATAAGAAAAACCGTAAGGTTTCTAAAATTTTCTAATGTCACACGCAACTTTTTTAAATTTTTTTCATAAAAACCTTCTTGTGACAACAAAATACAAATAAAAAATAAAAACTATAAAATAAATAAAAAAAAGAATAAACGGACATGTATACCAGCCGTTCACGTGTGGATTCATGAACAAGGGAAATAGGGAGCCATTTTTATATAAATAGATTAGAAGTTATGTAAAATAGTAATTTCAATACAAAAATGATCCATCCAAAAAAATATTTACAAAATATTTTTTATCATACCGCTCGTTATAAATCATATTTTTTTTCATTGTATGCGTGATTAAAAACATCATTCATATAAAAATAAGTATTTTCTTTTGTGCTTTCACTGTGCGTATAATGTATATTATTATCCTCGAGATGATGATAATGATACTATTTAAGAGAAGTGGTATTATAAATACAATAGAAGGTGTCTTCTTTCTAACTCTCTTTGTGGAAGGAAAAGAAAATATTTTCATAGATAAAAAAAAATATCAATGAAAAATGTAAAAAAAGAGAATGAGTAATAAATTACTATACGTTTGTTGGCTAACTTATAGGGTAGCGAAATAATCGTAGAAAAAGATTTTTCTTATCATTCATTTTCTCATAGAATTCAATTATTATTGAACGCTTGCTTCTATTTCATATAATGTCTAGATGATTTTTGTTTTTTTTTTCCTTTATCCTTAACAACCCTTAACAATTACAGTTTTGATTTTCCCTTCTGTGTCGGTGTGCATTTCGATCCGTTGGGGAGTAAAAATCCGCATTTAATGCGTACTGTACTGAGCAGTCATACGATTACATACATACATACATACATACTCCCTTTAAGGCCCCCCGCACACAGCAAGCCAGCCCGAAGGAGACAAATCCGTAACAAACCCGACCCGCACGAAACCAACCCCCCAGCTCGATCGAAGCAATCAAACCAGAAAGCCAGCCCCACACAAATCAAGCCCGCCGCGGATCCCCCCCAAACCATTTCGCAATGCGAGGGGCCTAAACCCCACTTAGGGGCATAGGGAGGCATCAAGAGCTCTCCATTGCGCTCGAAGGCGTCCGTGGCTCATTGTGCCTTTTCTGACCGATTGAGATTTAAGGACGTGAGGTGGTCAACCTCACGATCCCGATCTGATTTTTCGATTTCCTGCCTCTTACAGGATGCTCGAAAAACCAGCAAAAAGAGCAGAGGTGCTATTCTTAGCCGGCAACCCCACGGCATTGCCTTCGCAGTAATATTTCTGGGGACTTCTGTAGCAATAAAAAAATCAATTTCGTTTTCAAGGAAGGCCAGATCAGAAGCTCGATTGATCCGCTTCAAGATAAAGAGAATGTCTGTTTAGAAAATTCCGAAATAGTAACAGAAGAAAACTCAAAAGAGAAATTGCACTCATGGAACGTCAAAGAAGATGGAATGAGTCGACCAATGGTAGATAAACAAACCGTCTAATAAATAAAAGATATTATGCACTGGCTAGAAAGAATGGGGAGGTGACCTTCTGAATGGTACAATATCGTGGAGAGAGAGAGGGTGGTGCGATCAGCGACTGGGTAGTCTGACGCCGGACAATCTGAAGACAAGATGTTGAAGAGTGGAGAAAATCAAAACGAACTAAGACGTTGACGAATTAGCAGACACATAAAGACAAAGTTGCATGCTGGATGGACCCGAAGGTAGGTACCACACGCACTAGAAGAAGAAGAGATTTTAGCAGCTTGAAGTCCTGCACTACCCAGTCTTGACTGACTGGCTGTCCATAATGGATTTCCCCTTCAAGTCAGAAAAAAGGTCAGAAGTAAAATAAAAGGGAGAGATTTCATTAGAAACATGACGTACATGTACATGTCGAATGGGAATGGCCTTTCTCAGATCGGAAGAGACCAGTAAACTAGGAAAAAAAATGTCCTACGCAATACATTCAAAACTATTAACTAGCTGAAAACCTCCCGCTTTGGATTATTCTAAACATAATGCCAACCTTGATCTTACACCTCAACACAAGCGTCCTACATACATATTATATTTAAAGGGAAAAGGATTCAGTAAACAGCATCAATGTTCGAATCTTATCCAACACTGAAAAGATTCCGTTGGGTCGGTTATTTTCATTCTCGTTCTTCGACAAAAATCTTTTATGCGTCATAAAAAGAATCTTTAAAGGAGATTTTTATGGGTTTACCGCGATTTGGTTTCTTTACCCAGTAAAGGGGTTCGACTCACATATAATTTATGGGAATTTATAGAGATATCATTTTTTATCGCAACAGAAACTAACGGATTTTGCGTAAATCAAGGACCCGTTTCAAAAATATATAATAATAATGTTATGTATGTGAAAACGTCTGGGTTCTCCTTTTAATATTGTCATTATCTTGATTTAGGCGAGTCAAAGCAATTCAGCACTTTTTGAACGTGACACAGAAAAATATTTGAATAGCTAAATTAAAAAGGACGTGCCCAATAGTTTGGGACTGTTATCAAATTATTGATTTAGTTTGGATTCTGAAAATTTACGGTCTCAAATATAAAGCTGGAAAAGAAATATTATATTAAATAAGTGCAAATAATTATATTACCTCAATAAATCAGTTGTATTTTTATATTCAGTGCACTGCCTTATTTATCATTTGTTCAACTGATATTATAGCATGAATACTGTTATAATTATCACAGATTTTACTGCACTAATTTTTACTTTATTTGACACCAAACGGCGGGTTAGATAAGACACGAGTAAATTGTGGAAATCCACTAACTTCTCCACAAAAACTAAATATCGCCTCATGTAAGTGTTCGCATTAACCCGACTGTCATTTATATTAGAGATGTATTGACGATTTATTCAATGTCTTATGTCTACTGTAAGTAAATGAGAATTGTATGTACTATGTGTAATATTGAAGACACCAAGTGACCGCAAGGGTTTACGGACGGAGAAGAAAGTTAATAAAATTCAAATAGATTGCACTTCGTAGATATGTTATACTCAGCATCGCCACCTAAAATTTCTGATTTTTCAAATGCTAAAAAAATGTATACGTGTATATATATGTAGGTATGTATTATGTATATATATTGATTTTAAGGCGGGACGAAGTTCGATGAATCAGCTAGTATAAAATGAAAATAGGAGACGATCTGATAGTAATAATATACATAGAATGCAATATCGGTTGGTGTAGGTAAATGCTCAACCGGCACATTGTCTTCGACACGTTGTTTTAATTAATTTAAATAGAAGTGGATAATATTGCATTGTTGGCTGCTGTTGGCCTTATTTAGCATTTCGTCAATTTAATTTAAAATTCATTATTCTTCGCCTGTGTTCAGCTTTTAACAATGTCTAACCACATTTTAATGCCACAAAATCTTGATTTATCCTAACATAATGAATGGATATACATTTTCATTCATTATAATATGTTATGAATTAATATTTAAGAACAAAAAAAATCCATTAGATACAAAAAGAACACATTACGTAATGATGTTCCTTGGCACGCTGATTCCCGGAGATATTTCATTGTAATCCAATTTAAACAAATGGAATATTTAAACATTTCGGTTGATACAAAACGCAAACATCACAAACTTTCACTCGCTAATAAATTTGGTAGAAAGGTCTATACACTAATTCAATTTCATTTCGCATTTCGATAAAATTTCTGACCTATGTAATATAATTTATTCTTCGGCGTATGAGATTGAACTTTTGAACGTAGGTTCATTTTAACGGTGAATATATTTTGTGGTTTGTTAATATTTCACGAAACTTTTGTCCTCACTTAAACTAGCAAAGGTATAATTTTACTTTATATTACAAATTAAAATCATAGCGAATATAATGTGTGTGATTAACAGTATGAGTATAAAAAATTCAACCTCTTTTGCGTCAAAGATACCTTTATGAGTAGGTGTGTGTGCCTGGATCATAAGTTTTATGGCTCAGGTTCTCATTTTTGGACCATAAGTTTGTGTGTGTGTGCTCCTTGAGATCTGATACTCCAGCAATAAGATATAGAGGTTTCTTCGGATAAGAAGGTAGTAAGAGGAATTTGAGCATAGAAGGGCAAGCTCTCTTATCTTATGAGTTATGTCCAGGTGAAATAAGATATTTCTGTATCTCACCAGATAATTAATTCACTATAGTCAATTATTGATAGAAAAGGAGAATTTGTTACTAAAAAAAAAACTCTGAATTAAATAAATACAATTATAATGACACTTTTCATCTACATAATAATTGAGAAATGTTTGTATATTTGCTTTTTATCGTATATCAGAGCATCACGCCTAAACGGCTGAACCGATTTCACTAATTCTTTTTTTTTCGTGTTGGCTTTTATTAGTAGAAGGTTCTTATGAAAGAAAAAATTAAGAATAAAACTCGCATTAGCCCCTCCTTCTCTATCTACATAATAATTCAGAAATGTTTTTTTATTTGCCTTTGACAAAACTTTCCGTTATGTCGGAGCATCACGCTCAAAATACAAATGCTACGTTAGATATGAATCTGCGCAGAGCGGTGAAATTTGCTCGAGAACGTTCTAAGATACAATTGGCAACGTTAACTTTAATATATTAAGAGCTATTTAAAAAACTTTATTTTTTTAGGATCTTCATACAAATTTTCAAAAAAGACAGAAAGCCATCTTTTGGAAACAAAATTACTCATGTAAACGTTGAATGGAATCTTGGTATTACGGTATGAAAATGTAATAAAATAATTGGAGATTGATTCGTTATACATATAAAATGTTAATCAAATCTTATTATTCTCAATAAATAAAGATTTAATGAAAAATTTTGGAAATATGATTCCTCCATTTTGAAAATTGACACATTTAAAAAAATTTATGGCCACATTTTGTGTAAAACCGTCGTAGCCATTAGATGAGTAAGTACATGATAAAATCATATTAAATGTTGGTAAATAATAAAGATACATTAAATTAAATTCATAATACATTTAAATATATTAATCGTAAAAATGATTTTTGAAAATTGAAATGAGTATAAAAATTCTTTAGTAGATTTGGTCGATAAAACAGAACTCTGAAAGAAAGCGAACCTGACAGGAACTAATGACGTTCCTGTTTATCAAAATCATAATGAATTTGTCAGGTATTTGTGCATGTTTATTATAGTAAAAAATAGAATCATCGAATATCACTTTATTCGAAGATCACTTTATTTGCTATTATAATAACAAAATTATCTAAATTCTTAATTAATAGGTATGAAGATAAATTAAAAACAATGTTAAATATATATTAATATTTTATTGCGTTAATATAACAATCTTCACGTATGTTTCATAATACGAAAAGAAGCATTATATTAAAAAAGTATGGTATGGGATTAGTAGTTTCTTCCGTCAATAAGATATTCTCTTTACACATCTCAAACATGATCCTGTAGAATAAAGAATCCTTCAAAGACCAAAACTGCAATCGTTGGATGTAGTCTGTGAAGATTGACAGGTTTTGACGCAAAAAAAACCAAAAGGTATCTCAGTCACAGCACAATTTGATGACAGATAAAAGCAACCAAGGTTTGTGACACTGAAAATGAATAAATTAATCATCAGTCAATAAATATTTACGTTTATTTTTCTTTACTAACCCCTTTGCACTAATGGTTGAATTTAAAATCAAATCTTATAGTTTAGCATAAATCATATTGCTTATATATTTTGAAAAAGAGTATGAAAGTTTTAGCTCATTTGTTTCCAATTTGGTTAACATTTCAAAGTGATTCATGCATTCTTAAACTAAAAATATAAAATACTAAGCGATGGAAAGAATGTTACAGAAAATGACAATATTTTTTTATGTTTCTGAGCCAATACTTAAAAATTACAAAGAAGGGATTATAATCTTAATAAACAACATTTGGTACCTACCGAAAAATCTATTAGAGCAGCAAACTCATTTTTATGTATTTATATTTTCAAAATTGGAAGCATTATATCACTCTCTTACGTTTTTTTGACATATCAATATTTATCAACAATGAGTGACAAGTGACATTGACTATGAATTCTATTAATCTATGATTTGGCAGCGCACTATTACCTAATTAAAATAAAGCAGCGTATTTTTCACAAATCATTCTTCCAGGATGGGTTTTCTAAGAATCTACATAATAATAAATAAAATAATAATATTGCTTAACCAATTTATATATTATATTTTGTGTGTAAATGACATCTACTTCATATTATATTTTTATGAAGGTTTGTTTTAAAGACACTATCAAAAGAAAATATGTATAGCGGAATAAAATGTCGTCTATAATTAATTAGTAATTTTGCTACGTCATAATTAATTATTAAATAAAAAAGGTTTTAATTATTTATATATGAATAAAAAACATATTTTCAATATAATCAATTTTATAATGAATTATTTCTGAACTGTATGCACTATCTCCATCTATGGTACTTCCGCACGAGCTGTCAAATTTTTTACGCGTGAAATTGTGAGTGGTTTGTCGAAAATAGACATCAAAACTGATTCATTCCTTGGAAAAATATTTAAGTCAGTAGAGTTTGATGGATGGACTGAGATATAAATTGATTAATATTGGATTTCAGGTATGTAACCTATAGTTTCAAAAAACATATAATTTATAACCTAAAAATAATTATCATACAGATACAAACATCACCTCACTTACTTCTTAAGTTTCACATTTTCAACCTGTGGAACATTATTCCAAATTCCTTCCAATGTTTTATTGTAAATTATAAAAAGAAATAGACATTAAATGCAGCAAATTTAAAACATTTGTCAACACACATTATTTTTTTGTTGCAGATAAGTATCTCCTGATAGAATGAAGGAGCCAGTCATTTCATTGCAACAAATCACAGAGACCGCAGAGCAATATCTGGTAATATTTTGACTAAGGGATGAATTATGAATATAAATTTGCTTGAACACAAATCAATTCCAAGTAAGTATTGAATCTTCTCAATAATAACTTATCAATATCAACATTTGTTTATGTTCTTTTTATTAAACTCATGTTATATCCATTACTTTATTTAAAAAGTGTAATCTCTTATTTGTTTTAAAATTATGCGTAAGATAATTTTGAGATACCTGTCTAACCTTAGAAAGTCCCATCCTAATATCGGTTTTATTATTATAGATAAAGACTACGCTGGGCCAGACATGAGCAGATAATGCCATCATTGCGAGCACCAAAGAGAATTATGGGTGGACATCCGGCCGAATTGGAAGACCTAGGCTGCAATGAGAGAATGAGGTCAGGAGGGATGCCGAGCAACTTTTTGACCCACGAAATCAGGACAGATGTAGAGACAAGGTTGACTCTGCGTCCAGTATTGGAAGCCAAGGCTGAATTAGGCTGTAGCGCCATCGGAAGAAGAAATATTTATAGATATTATGTTAAAATAACCAACACCAGGCCGATTAAAACGTCATTTACTTATAAACTTTTAACAATTTTTAATATTATTCTTATGAATATGAAGATTACCTATGTATATTTAATTTGCAGATTATGTGTATTAAGTAAATACTAAAAAGAGCATTCATAGATTTGTTAAAAGAACCTAGCAACATCATTAACTTACAAGTGATTGCATTGGAGGACAATTATTGTTAACTAAATTCCAAACTATTAATTTTTTTTTAATTTAGTTTAGATATATTATTATTTTAATTTCAGAATTATTATTATTGTAAACCTGTTTTTTTTTTGTTGAAATTTAGTTGAAGTTTCTATAATCAGACCTCTTTTCCTGTAACATCGAAAAAATTCATATTATTACAGACTGATATATTTAACATTACACCGTTATTTATGGTCAATTTTAAAATGCCATTTTTTTTAACATTTGACCAGTACTAACTGGATTATGACTTTCTTCTTTTGCTATTTCGAATGGCTTTGTGTGATGACTTCACGTTAACAACGTTCCTTATTTAGGTGGTCAAATTGAAATCCTTGAGTAATCGACAAATTCAACAATCTGCCAAGATGCTAACCACCGGGCCAACGGCCCGTTGCATTTATGCCTTCCATAATTCGTCTATGGAGCTGAGAATCCTAGGATTATATCTTATAATGTCTACAGAATTTTAAAATGTGTCAAAATTTTCTAGATATTTTCTCACAACAATAACATTTACATGTTTTGTATATCTCTTATTAATTGTCAACTCTTGGTATGACTTATATTAAGCACCTATGAGAGATGAGAGTTCTAATTCTCTAGAAGTACCTAAATATTTATACTCAAAATTATCATTTATTAAAAAGTTTTACCCTGTTAAGAAGTTTATCAACTGCAAAATACCTTGGTTATTTATTATAAAAGTGTGTTTCTTTACCAATTATTGTATTGATTGTTTTATTAATGTAAGTAAAATTAATTTTTGAAATCCAAACTCCCTTTACGCCCCACTTAGGGGCATAGGGATTTAATAAATTGGTGGTATACTTGAAATTTTTATTATTACCCTATTCCTGTGTTATATTTTTAATAAGCAATCTACACTGATTTTTTCTATTCACACGAAGGCTGGATGTGAGGTGCAGGTTCGAATCCTTGGCCACAAAATTCTTTACTATGCTCAAAATAATTAACACCCACTTCTGGTAAGAAATTTCTGGTTCCAATTCCCAGATGGGTCAGAATATTTATAGGAATTTTTTATGCAATATTTTCTTGCTGGCTATACTGACAATTTTTCATGCTAAAGATTTTCAGGTAGGTACAAAATCACTGGCTCGGGTAGAGGTCTTAACACTTAAAATAATTATGTACCTACCTGTTAAATTTGATATTAAGAATAAATAAAGCTTTGTAGGTACATAATTATATTTTTGCAGAAGAACAACTAAAGCATTTACAGAAATCAAGTGTTCTATCTAAATGTACTTGAAGGGGAAGGTATAGAAAATAGTTAAAAATGCTATGTTTATGACTCACCTTTGCTGCCTCCACAGCAATTCTACAAATTTCTCATACTATCTAATTATATCTACCTATTTACCATTTCCAACTTAAAAACTTGAATTTAATGCGCAACTTTTAATTTAATTTCCGTTTACATGACCAACCCCGTTCCCCTTAGTCTCCGCACCGCCTAGGTGTTAGTGACAACAACATTAAATCTATTTTTAGACGGCATCACATCGCTGACGCTCCAGGTGTAGATAACAAAAAATATGATTGAGAATATTTCCTAATTCATTTTGATGATTGTGCATTTTGAATTACTCGTGCTGTATTTTACTTTTTGGTGGGCTGCTTCACCCTTGTTTTGGGTGCTTGCCCAAATAAAATTAAATAAATAATAATATTTACCAATTCAAATCCTCGGACTTACAGGTAATACAAACTCAATCAGTCAATCAATTCTCCATTTTTTGACCCCTCTTAGGGACATACTTTATAGGTACCATATTTTATTAATCCATAAATCAGGTTTTGTAATTCACATTTTTCTCAACAAACTTTATCAACAATTTTATGGACGGGTAAAAAGGCTAGTCTACATAATAATTCAGAAATGTTTTTTTATTTGTTTTTTACCGTATGTCATAGCATCACGCTCAAAATACAAATGCTACGTCAGATATGAATCTGCACAGAGCCGTGCAAAATGCCGGAGAAGGTTCTTAAATAAAATTTGCTGCATTAACTTTAATATATTTAGAGCTATTTAAAAAACTATTTTTTAGGATCTTCATTCAAAATTTTAATAAACATTAAAAGTGACAATCTTCTCTCTTTTTATGAATTGTGAAAGTTTCATTCTTCTTTTTCTGTGCTTATGTCAGTTATAGAGGTCTGCAAAGCAATGGGAAGCTAGACTAGAACCTGTTTAATTACCAACCGATCAAGCCTGACAATCGGAATCAAAAACGTAAAGCAAGACGGGTATAAGCTAGTACAAAATATTTCTCTTAAAACTACACAATTACAATAGATTGCAGTGAAAGTCGAGGTCGCGCGGCTCTGAGAGAAGAGTAAAATTATGCTTTGCAAATTTGCTTTTATATTATCGGAATCGTTACAGATTCTATACAGCAATGGGTCCCTCTGGTGGATGAAAAATGAAGTTGTGCTTGTCGGTAAATCGCTTCTACTGTTGTTGTACGTGTTTCTAACGGTTTTCGATAGATAACGCTGGTGTGCTGATTTGGGAAATGAGTTTTATCAAATAATCGAAGGTCATTAATAATAAATTGTGAATTACGATCTTCTTTTTCTTCTTTAGCCTTCAGTTATCCACTGCTGGACATAGGCCTCTTCAATGTTCTTCCATTCTTTCCTATGCCCTGCAACAAACTATATGGAATAAAAAAGCAGATGATTGTATTCTTTGAAAATCTATTTCACTTTCTTTTATTATCTGAACAACAATTCCTATCTATCTACTAATCTATCTTCTTTCTCAGTAAATATTTGAATGTTCAGCAATGAACCTCAAACTTCTGTTATTTGAATAAACTCACAACTCTCAGATGTGTTACTTCTTTTTTTTTTTTTTACTCTGTTCTTTAGCAAATCAAAAATAAGAAAATAACAATTGCAAATAATAATAGGTACTTAATTTACTTACAATTAATATTCTCACTAAGAAATTCCATATTTCGTTATACCTTACCAATAGTAAAACACCTGAATTTGGAAAAGTAAAATGGATTAATAATTAAAAAATGCAGAGTTTTTCACAGACTATGTGAAAACTTTTCTTTTGTTTGGTTTGTGCTTCTTTGAAACTGAGAAGTACACAAATCACAGAACATGCTACTTGTCACGTAAACCTGCCTTCATTTAGTTAGAGATAAATCGGTGTGTCATATGTACAACTTAGAAACAATGATTCACGAGTCACGACTGGTTCAGCAGAGAACATTTTGGAATTTTTACTGTTACTTCATTTGAGAGTCATATAATCTAACATCATTTTTTGTCAGAACACTCACTTTAGAAAGCAATAACCCTTTTTTTTCAATGACAGTTTCGATTTTCAATTATCTAATAACAGGAGTCTTTCACAAATAAATGTAATAATAAATACCACTCTTCCATACATAGGTGTCAGTATAGCCGGCGGAACTTAATGATTGAAGCATTCTCTACCAATCAACCGGTCCCGTCCAATCAGAGACAGGATTCCAACCCCGAGTAGAAATTTCAAGTGAACAAACACATTGGAAATCTTTGAACCGACCGGGAATCGAACCCGGGACCTTTTTTTGACGAGATTTTGCCACTAGGCTACCGAGGTCGGTAAATGTAGGTTTTTGGTAAATGAGTGTAAGCTAATTATATATTTTTCTTACAATTTCTTCATAAAGCGATCATAACATTTTTTTTTCAAAATACCACTAAAGCTCTGTTTTCTAGGGAAAACCGACGCCGTCGTTTAGCGGCTGTAAGCAATTACGGTGTTTATTACCGCTCTCCAAGAAACCGAATCATTTTGTTTGCATGAACAACGTTCTAGCAACTTTATTCACCGCTATATGGCAGCACCGCTATCATAGTAAATCACAGCTTTAACAATGGCCTTTGAATATGATGGGTCTAGTTCAGTAGTTATCATCATCAGTGTCGCTACAGCCCGTTATGAGCCTTGGCCTCCTCAAGAAATCTTCTCCATTCCTCTCTGTCCTCTGCCGCACTCCTCCAGTTCGTCATTCCGATCGCTCTGATGTCGTCCTCCGTGTCATCCAGCCATCTCAGTTTGGGTCTGCCTCTACTCCTACGACCATCTGGACAGGTGTTTAGGACCTTTTTTGGGATACGATCATCACTCTTTCGGCTGACGTGACCCAACCATTCCAATCTGCGTACTTTTATAAATCGTACCTAGTACAGTAGTTAACCAATTCTGAAATCGAACCATTTGTCTCCTGTCCTTGTGGAAAAGTAATGAACATGCGTCGTCGCATAGCTTCGATTATGATGTTAATTGTTTTATAATAATGTCATTTTTATTATTCCTAGTCTTCTTGGCAATAATTAGGTAAAATTATTTTAACTGATAACTGATCTTTATTTTAATAAGTATTATTATAATTGTTTACAATTGTTTCTGCTATTTTTGTTTAGATTCTTTCCGTTTCTTTTATCACATCTTACTAGCTTAAGATATCCTTAATTAAAATAAATTTATCACAGTCTACTTAGCGAAGGAAACCATTATGTAAATTACTTTTGAAACTTGTCTACTGCGCTAACAACACCAACTAACGCACACACATTTAATATGTGAGTGTTTATACAGATTCAGATGTCTTCGCGTATGTTATTATTATTTTAATTTTAGCGTACGTGAACCGTGAATTCAAAAATATGTCGGTATTCGCGTTTCTCATATTTTAAATGTTCTAAATTTTATGCTATTTTATGTCATCACTCATCGCAAAGGCGAAAGCTGTTATGGTGAGTGGTGTTTGATTTGAAATAAATAAATAATAATAAATAACACATCTTTTAAGCATAACGTACCTCCAACTTTCATACATATTTTGAAAAACCCTAAGACCTACTTTAATCTGTTTGGTGAATAGGTATACCTACTGGATAAAAATATGATTGAATATCGGTAGCCAGTAAATTCATCGCGAACAATTCATCGCAGGTACAATTCATAGCGAAAAATTCATCACGAGTACTTTTAGAATGCAATTCAATTCTGGGTTCTGGGTAAGGTAACATGCCCAATAGCTGACAGTTTAAGGGAAAAAAAATGGTTATTTTCATATAAATTTTTTATTTGAAAACAAATTAAAACAAAAATGATACCAACGTTTCGGCCATGTTTTTTAACAGTATAATGACTTTTTGAGTTATTTTTTTTAATGATAATAAAGTAAAAATTATAAGTAATTTTAAATGCTGTTTTCGGTACCAATAACTGACAGCCAAAAAAATGAGTTGGTCCAAAAGCTGACACCCCAATAGCTGACACCTTGGTTATATATTAAAATAAAGTATTAAAACTTAACTAATTAGGCACATTTACTTAGCTAATATAAAAATGGTATTGTTATGTACTATTTTATTTATTTTTTTAAAGCTGGGACAACATATTCATCGCCATATTTCTGAGGGGGATTAATTTTCTGAATTATTTGTTTAATTGGATACCAATCCACGTCAGAAATGCAAGGCCATTTCCATTTTTCCACACCACACATGACCATGCTAGCAATACTAAACATGTCGTTTTTCACTTCCACTATTTTCCCAGGGAAACGCTCTCCCTCGTACTTAAAAATAACAAAATCGTCAAGCTTATAACAAATTTTATGTTCATTTTCTGATTCACTTGAGTCGCAGTTCTCAAACTCAGACTCCAAAATAATATCTATAGAGGAGTCTGATGATGGTGATGATTCTATATCTTTCAATCGATATCTTTTAATAGTTTTCTTCGTGTTGCATTTTTTTTTCTTGTTTTCTTTAATTAAGTTTTCCTTCTCAAGTTTTTTAACTTCTCTTTCCTGAATTCTTTTTTCCTTTTTAAGTTGTTCATCGTTCTTCTTTTTAATTCTCCTTTCCTCATATTCTTTGAACGATTCGGATGTAACACAAGATGGAATTCGTTGCCTTTTCCCGGTGTTGGAAGTATCATTTTCAGATGGCCAAAATAAAAATCGTTTAAATGGGGTTGGTATATTTGACGGTATGTTATCTCTTATTGGTGTAGAGTGCTGTGGTAAAACAGAATTTAAAATCTCAGGAGTTGTAGTTCTTGGATCAGTTTCTGAGTTTGAAGTGGATGCAGTTACGTCTTTAACATTACGAGACTCAATCATTTTTTGTATCTTGCTCCATGTATTAAATAAGTTTTCATCCTCTTTCTTTCCATCCCATGGCATATTTAATTTTCTTTTGAATTCAGTGAGAACCTCACTTGCAATGATCGATTCTAGAAACTCCAAATGCCCTTTGATTTCATCATTGCTTTTTGTAATCTGTGATTCCTGAATGGAAAAATGTGTTCCCAACTCTTTGTAACGTTTAAAAAATCGGTCAAGGTTTATGGATTTAAAATCAAATGGATACAATCCACAAGCTTTGAATCCATTTGAGATAAGTTTCGGTTTTTCACACACCTTTTTTAGAACTACCTCAAGCAATGGAGCAAAATTTTCTCTTCTTAAAAATTTGCCTTCGTTTTCAAACCGCCACTTTTGAATTTCATCCTTCCAACAACTCTTCAATGGTTTGAATACCCCAACATCCATTGGCTGTAAGATATGAGTAGAGTTTGGGTATAAAGCTATTAATATAATCCCCTTTTCTATGCAGAACTCACATAAGGGTAAGGATAAATGACTTCTGTGGCCATCTGCAAAAAAAACAACTGGCAATTCGATATTTTTTTCTACCAACCAAGGATAGAAAACATTGGCGATATATTCAAAGAAACATTCACCAGTCATCCAACCAGATTTTGATCTGCCAATCCCCCAACCAACTGGATATGTCAAAACAATGTTTGAAGGAATTCTCACATATGAATACACTATCATCGGAGGGGCAAGATCACCATTTGCGTTAGCAGTTATTAATGCAGTCATGCATTCCTTCTCATCGTTTCCAATGAAATTATACACTGATCTCTCCCCGCGACGGACCAATACTTTTTTTCCTTTGGGATTCAAAAACATTGCAGTCTCATCGGTGTTAAATATACGGGATGGATTTGTTAATATATTTGTGTTTCCGTTGACTTCCAAGTAACATTTAACATCTGTAAACCATTTTGAAATAGACTCAGGTTTGACTGAAGACCTCGACTTAGTTAGGTTTTGGGCAGTTCTCTTAGCAACCTCTGGGTGTCTCCTAACAAAACATCTGAACCATTTTATTCCAGGTCTATTAGATACGAAATTGGTTTCTCGATTTTGTTTTGTTAGGATTATCTGTACAGAATCCAACAGTTGTTCTTTTGTAGCAGGAAATCCTTGATCTCCTAAATGAAATAACCACGTAACAAGTGCATCCTCTTCCATCTTTGTGAGGTTGGTTTTTGGGCCCTTTCTGCACTCAACAGGGTGTACACCTTTCTTTTTGGCCATCAGAGTGGTTCGCGGAACACCAAAAATTTTGCTTGCTTTTGAAAAAGCCATTCCACCATTGATTGCTTGTAATGCATTTCGCACGTCTTCCAGAGAATATTTTTGTGCTTTAGGTTTACCCATCCTAAAAGAAAAAAACGCGAGAGGTTATAAAACAATATGATATTTAACATCTTCACTGCAAGTGTCAGGTACTATTCCCACAAATTTGTAAGAAATGTGTTCATTGTAATTGAAAGTACCAATAGCTGACATAGCATGTCAGCTATTGGAACGGATTGTATGATTTAAATAAAATTCCACAGAATGTTGTAAAAAGTCATGATTCATAAAATATATGGAAATTAGCTCGATTAAAATATATTGAAAAAACACCAATAGCTGACACCCATGTCAGCTATTGGGAAACAGGTCAGTTAGACATATCCTATACCTGACATCTACTCTAACCTTAAAACGAACACGTTATTTTAAAAGGAGTTGCAAAATAATAAAAGTGCATTCATTTCTAAGTTACCCAGTATAAGATAGGAATTGAATATATAAAAACAAAAACAATATTTATGAAATACTTGCCTGATAGTTCTTAATATAATTGTTAAGAGAAGTCACACTTGCACGCGTTAGCACTGACATCCGAAAACTATGTTTAATTTTCTGACAGTCCACCATAGACAATACAATGAAAAGTCATAGACACGGATAAAAACAATTAAACAATGCATATTGGCTCTAAAAAGAGGAACGGATCGCGACAGTAATGCACACGGCTGCCATAGTGTAAGAACACGTAGAAGGCATTGTACTGTCACTGTCAAATGGCTGTCAGTGGGCTGTCATTTGTTGATAACTGACGTGATCTCGTTATTTACTAATATTATTTATTTTTCATTTCGGGTGAACTGTCCATTAATAAATTAAATATAAGTACCGATTTCCTATTTTTGAAAGGTGAGCAAGGTTTTCAAATTTCACGGGTGAATAATAACATTTTTATATTGGTAATTATTTACTTTGCGGGCTTCTACGTTCCAACCTTAACCTAACCTATTCAAATCGTAGTGTTATCATCCGAGGATGTTATCAAATTGACTAACTAAACGACAATGACCAACAATGTCTTCATTTTTTAGACAAAAACACCAATTTTAGAAACAAAAAATAAAATGTCACTCCATGAAGAAAAAGTTTGTATGAGAAAATAGGCATCTTTTAAAATTGATTTTTACTTAAAATTGGTTGATAAAATACTTAAAATGTTATCAAATCAATCCATAACATGCTTATTTACCAATCTGCATATACATTTGATATGTGTTTCATATAAAAAATTTCTAAATCCATGATTATTTACTAGCTGAATTGTATTCAGTTTATTGAGTACCCAACAGATGCACCTGTATTAATGTACTGATGATTGTAAAATTGTTTTTTTGGTGAAGTATTCAATACATGACACACAAGATTTTAGATTCATAGTCTGTTTTCCATGATTGAAAAATACAATATAAATAAATGATTACATATGACGGATATTGGGAGAAAACAATGATAGTCTGATTGGTTGGCTGGTAGAATTTACCGCTAGGCAATAAGCCTACCCTTTGACATATTTTATTATGTACAATTAAGAATATTATAATCATGCAATGTGGTAGCCAAATATCTATATGTTCAATGTGTGTTACAGATTGGTTGAAAACGATGATAGTTCTGAGTAAATATTGATATGAAAATCACCACAATGAAAAAAAAAACAATAAATGTCCAAGCCAAGATGGGAGAGACCAATGTGTGTCGTATTTTATCTCACACACTTATTACAACCTTTCAGTATCTCATGGGGATAAAATAGCTGTCGCCAAAATTAAAACTACTTACCTAGTGTCCGAATAGTTGTGTGCTTACATACATACATGAATTAATAGTGTTTTTTGCTATTGTGATGATAACTGCTATGTGATAGATGTACTTGGTATAATATTGTTGTGATGTTTCATATTTTTTTGTAGTTTGGATTCTTCATGTATTTGGGTATGAACCCTTTTATTTTCATTTTGTGGTATAGTTTACCCACTTTTATCTTACATTGATCGACGCAAAGGCTTGCTGCTGTAATGCCGATCAGTGTTAGTGACAAAGGTATGTTAATTATAATATAAATTTGTATATTTGTTATGCTGTTTAATAAACCTAACCATGACATGAAAATGATTTATTGGTTTTAATAAAATAATTTCCATATTTTTTATTCAGTTTTAAACAGGTGCTCACTAATGTTCAGTAAATTGATTCAGTCTTGCAGCATTAAACTATATTACAGGAATTTTAGTAACCTACAAACATACTATGAAAATGAATTATTTTGAAATGTACAATCAAGGCCCCCTCTTTCTTTGTGAATTGTATAAGTGTGACAGAAGCAAGCAGTGTGTGACAGGATAGTTTGGTGTCTGTTCTCTCTACCTACCGTTACAAGGGAGACGGCTGGTCGGAATACATCGATAGAACATTACTTCGCAACCTTATATCCCACCCCAAACTGTTGCGCACAAGTAATGATTTTGCATTACAATAGCCCCTAACACTGTCAGATTTTTCTCAGAGACCTTATTCCTGCAGCATTTGTGTGTAGCGGTTTAATCAACCGATTGCTCACCCCATAATCTGAGAGCATGCGACACAATCTTTCACAGTCCACACGATCATAAGCCTTCTCCAGGTCTACGATGCCTCTGTTGTTTACCCAGCAGCTTCTTAGCGACCATTCGCAGGGAAAAGATCTGATCGGTGCACTCCCTTCCACTCAAAGAAGCACCTTGAACATCCCAAATTTTACTAAATGAGATTCAACAGTGGTCTGCTCATTGAGTTTATCCACTTCTTCTTCTTTCTTGTTTGTTGGAGCTATAGCTCCGCGTCAATATTCTTAATATAATCTAGTGCCCTAGGTGCATCCACTGCCTTCTATATTACAAACCTGGAAGCTAAAAAAGCAACGTTGTAATTGCTAGCATTGGGAGTCCTATTTTGAATGTAATGCTATAATTACACGCTTGCCGTGGCTTGGCAAGCTCCATGCCTTCACAAACCCTTGGACGCCAATTACATGTTGTCGTGCGCACTGTATTTTAATAGATTTGCCGCAATTCCTTTGATCTGTGTCAAAAACCGACACTTGTTGCAAGCGTTGGCAAGCTCACACAAGCCAAGGCAAACACCCTGTTACACGTTGGTATTTGTGGTGGTTTGCCAAGCAGTGGCATGACATTTGTCATACTTATGGTCACTGGCATATTATGACAAATAATAATTATCAATATTATGTGGAACTTTTTATAATGATTCTTACATTATTACCTATAATAATTCAATTAATGCGATAAATATTATTCAAGTATCATACATTTACGAGTTAAAAGAAAATGGGGGTTTGTAAATTAACATATTTTATATTCCAAATAGCTCTTTATGGGAGTTCTATTTTGAAAAGGACATTTCTCACTAAATATGTGAATCTATATAGGAACATGAAACTTACACAATATTATGAAAATTCAATAATAAATACTACAATTCTTAATGGGTAGGCAGCTTTCACTGTTTTGACCCCTCAGTCTCAGCTAATTTGTAGTAATCTAGTATATTCTTGGAGGACTCCCTGGAGAGGAGGATTATGGTCGGGGGCAGGAGGGAAAGAGGACGATTGCCCACGAAATGGTCCGATCTTGTTAGGCAGGCAACGGGGACCACACTGCATGTGTCCATAAGAATGGCTGAAGACCGGGAGGGAGTTGGTGGGGATACATGGCTGTTACCGAGGGACCGACTGAAGAAGAAGAAGAGTATATTCTTGAAAGTCATTGGCCGAGAAGTGTTTCAGGGGATTTGAGTAGTATCTTGTTGACAGTTTCTGCTGGTGTCCTCTTAGATGCACATTAGTGTTCATCGTAAACATAGCTGGTAGCATCTATCAGAAATAGTTGCATTCAAGGAAACATATTTCAATAAGGTCTCCCAGAGAGAGATGCTACCATCTGCTAGAGTCTCTCCTTGTTAAATATGTTGAACAATTTCTTTTATTATAAGTATTATTCTTTTAAGTATCAGTGCTTTCAACAGTTAAAAGATATTGTTTGACAATGAGGGTTAAGTAATATAACATTCCTTTTCAAAATATGTTAATTTATTAAAAAAAACAAACAATAATCAAATAAAACACTCAAATAGTATAGGTAGGCAATTTAAAAAGGTAGACGTAGAATGTACTCAACACGAGTACCTATTAATATTTCAGCAATGTAGGTCTACAAGATTTCAATTTGGAAGAAAGATATAAGAAACAATAAATGTAATCACAAACCAATATAGACAAAATGTACTGAACATAAACTATGTTCATTTCAAATAATGTGACTACTTCCATTGGATGGATCATCTTAAATGGAATATAATATGAAGGCTAAGAGGACAACACCAATCTAAGGTGTTAAGCGTACCGTGCCGATGGATGAATGGCTGGGGGTTTACCCAGTCTAAACGGTGCATCTCCGATACCTGGGCGCCTCGGAGATTAACCTCAGCCCTTCAGCCGACATGCGGGGCTCTGTCGGCTGTGACTTCTTTTCCCTTGCTAAACCTGGGACGGTCGTGAACGTCAATACAATCACTAATAAAGTGAACCCTTCCTCACTGGATGGTCACCCGGCCAGTGAGGAACTGACTCCATCGGGAGTAACACTATCCACTAGTGTGGGTAACATGGACATCAAAAAATCCGTAAGGAACCTAGTGTTCCTTAGCAGGAATAATCTATGCACCATCACGGGTCCCTAACGGGGCACTGCAGGCTGAACAAGCATGCACATGTGCACCATAGGGATATTGGACTGTGGCATGTGCAGGGCGTGTGGGGACCCCAATGCACCTCCTGTGCGAGTGCCTACCAATGATGCGTAATAGACACATAAATCTGGGCACTTTCTTGATTTTCCCAGATAAAATTGTGGAGTTCAACGCCAACAAAGTCCTCCGATTCTTCCAGGAGGCTGAACTAAGCGACGAACTCTAGATACAGGGCCAGTCACAATAGTTCCATTTTGGGACGCAGTGACGACGACCTCCTTGGAGGCAGCAGGCCTAGTAAATAATAATAACAATAGTAATATCATATTGATTCTTATTACAGAAGTTTTATTGGATCTAAAACAAATAATATACTGTTTTCTGTTCTATTATTCACCAGAATACAACTAAATGGAGACTTATTTGGTAGCATTCTTCATTAACTTAAAATATTCTGCGTCATTTGTAAAACTGATGAATACTTGTCTCTATCTTCATAACATGTCTTCAAATTAAATAAAGACCAATAAGTTGTTTCACACTTTTAGATATCACCGACTTTAAATCATTTGGACATATTTCATTCCCTTCAACATACACTTTCACAAGGAGCTCTTTAAAGCGGATATGGACAATTTCACTTCCATTGTGTTAATGATGCTCTCACAAACGTTTGTAAACTACACAAGCAAAACACTAACAAATACACCTTAATCTTCAATTACGTCACATTTCAAAAACAAATTCACGGATTCTTCATGTCTTTCCATATGCACCTCTCTGTGATCCCCTTTATAAGTGCCTTCTTCTTCAGATAAGCAGTAGTATGAGGAAAACTGCTAGGAGTAGTACTTTTTATTAGAGGATAACAGTCTAATGGAACTTGCTACACCATCCCGTTTCCTTAGGTTTGTGATGTTGATTATCACATCTTCAGATCTGAGTTCCTGTGGATGTTTTCCAATATTATCATGCAATAACAGCCAGGCCTCATACATCCCTTTATCTTTGGGGTTATTGAAAACTGGAGCAGTTCCCTTCTTTGTAATAGTGCTGTCATAGCTTGTCTTGCATTAAGGCATCAACACCTTTGGGGCATCTGAAAAAACATTATTACATTAATATCCAATAGGATAATTTCTTGAGAAACACTACACATTAAATTGATAAATCATACAATTCCTTGTCCAAAAACTATACATAACCTAGATCTGCGTACAAAACCTATTAACTGTACTCAAAAGTTATGAATCATAACCTACAAACTGGTATTTGTTTAATAAAATTGTATGATGTAACTGCAGACTGTTTAAGATAGACAAAACACAATATACAATATTATTATTATTTATTATTATATTCTCCAGTCAGCTGTCAGTCTAGGCTGGTATAAGGAGAACAAAATAATCATAAGTATATAATAAATTGTCAAACACTTTACATAAAAGAATAAAAAAACATACAAAAAGAAACACAAAATAGTCAATAATAAAAGTTAACAATAAAAACGTAAACAATATATATTCAAAATAAATAATGAAAATTTATATATAGGTAGATGCAGTTTAGATATGCACACTAATAATGTCAATATACATGTAAAAAATCATGAAAACAGTTTAGGAAGTAAAAAAGTTGCAGATGATGCTTACCTATAATATGATTTTTAAACCATGTTTTACACTGAAAACACAAAGTGTTGATGATATATTATATCGAACACCTGAATACATACTTTCTATAGCTTAGAAACATTAAATTACGTTTAAAACAGCACTTTCAAACAGAAAAGAGTTATAACATTGCCGACCATACAAAACAACTAAAAACAAAGTCCTTTCTTGCATGACAGAAATCACATCCAGATTCCGGACACTGTCGCCAAACTTTCTAATTCCAGGCTTGTTTATCATTTGTTTATTATATTTTGCAAACAAAGATGCATTTATACGCACACTGAATTATTATGTGAAGTTATTTTTAAATTATCTATATTTTTGCAACTTTTAGAAACATCAAAAATTTATGTGACAGATTGAACAGTGTTGCCAGTATAGAGTCTTGCTGAGAAATATATTCGTTGATACGTATGCATTTTATGAATGTGGCAACATTGGCAGCCGTGTGCATTACTGTCGCGATCCGTTCCTCTAAAAAGTAATAATAACCATAGATTTTTCTTATTTGAACATTACAAAGTGAAAACTGTCAGCTTTTGGATACCTGACAGGTATTGGGCCGGTTACCTTATTTGGTAAAACTTCAGTTTAGTCACTCCTAATGATTTCGAGGTTATTATTTTATATGTGATTTGAATAGGTTAGGGTTAGGTTGGCACGTAGTTAAAAAGGGGGGTTTGGGGAGTGGAACCCCCCATACCTTTTTGGACACCTCCCCGAATGATAACACGGTAATACTCCAGCGTATGTCAAAATCGCCGCCATCTTTAATTCGTAGGAGTGACTAAACTGAAGCTTTACCTTATTTTTAGGTCATAAATAATTTGGAAATTCGACAATTTTAATCGCGATGAATTGTATCCACGATGAATTGTACTTACTATGAACTGTACTTAAGATGAATTGTTCGCGATGAATTGTTAGCGATGATTTTTCCCAGAACCGAATATATCTACACATAAGTTTTTTTTTTCTAACAAAAAGTACTTTTTAACGCAAATATAGAAGTCAAATACTGGGTACACTAAATAATATTTTTAACCACACAGATCCACGGCAGTATTTTCTATGTATTGTAGTAGGTATATATTATACAATCTTGAAGGGAATGTACCTTTTTATAAAATTGTCAGAAAAGGAGGCATGTGAATAATAGAGTCATAGTCCTTTAGGCACAGTGGGGCTAGTACGAGTTTTATCGAAAGCTAATTGCACGCTAATAAGCGCTTATTAGCGTGCAGTTGGTGTTCTAAAATCAAACGATCGAATCATTCGATCAATTTAGTATGAAATTTTTTCGAAACTCTTTCGACGATCGTTTCGATATTCGATCATCGAAAACTTATACTAGGGCTACAACAGTAATCCCCGATCGTACATACATGTACGGACGGTCATGAGCCCACATAGGTTAAAGCAGAGATAATAATCTTATAACGAACATTCCTGATAGAGCTTTTGCAGATTTTGACCTCTCTCCAGTTCATAACTGCTAAAATTCTTAACCTTTGAAGAGAACGAACAACTCTTGTCTTAGCCAACTTTCGTTCAGAACCTCTTTTCTGAAACTACGTGACGCGACGGCGACTAACGTAAAGTAACGGATTGTTCCATTATGTAAATCTGTACGTATACTTTCTTTGATAACCTATGCAGATTGTAGCCTATACAAAATTTGCACAATTCTCACCGACGTGGTAGCAATATTAGAATATTGTTGGTAGCAATATTAGAATATTGTTGGTAGCAATATTAGAATATTGTTTTTCTGACTTGCAACCTACTATAGAATGTAATTAGTGAGATCTCTATGGTTATTATTATTATTATAGTAGATTTTGAATAAACTGTGTGTTTAAATAAAACAAACCTTATAACATTAATTGAGTTTAATTCAGATGTAGAGGTACAATAAAAATAAAAATAAAAAAATAGAAAATAAAAGAAAAATAAAACTGAAACAGCTATTCAATATTAAAATTGAGAATAATGAAGATGAAAATTTTTAATTTTTAATATCCTGGCGGTTTGATCAACGACTTTGGAACTGAAAATCGTGGGTTCGAACCCCAAAACCGATCATTTTCTCTTTTACACCCCAAGTATTGTAAAAGATGTCCAAACTAAACTTGTTAATAGTCTCTAAATGTGAGTCAAAATAAATTTTGAGGAAAAAACTATTTATTAAAATTAAGAAAGTTTTCATTATAAAAAAATATTCAAAATGTTTTTTTTTCCTAATTATTGAACTCTAGATTATAGAAATTTATGATTCAACAAGCAAACATTGTTCTTAGGTATTTTACTTACAGCGACCAGGTGAAGAGGTCTTTATTAAACAGTAAATCTTTGGATATTTCATAAATTTCAAGGCAGAAATTGTAACAAAATTTTGTTCACCGTAATACGAACTCCGGTGATGTATAGCCGGAAAATGACATCACAAACTAAGCTACATATATTAGAAGGTTATTAATAAACGGAAGTGATACGGCTAAGGAACATAATTTGCCTCGCAACACTACCCTTCCTTCCTTGTTACCCGAAGCCGGAGATATCGTACATATTATACCTACCTACTTTGGAACATACTAACAGGAAATCCCTACAAATTGAATTTGAAAATGTGTTTTTGCATACCTACGTACAAATAACTTAATACAGTAGGTACCTATATTATACATACCGACATACATTTATCTTCTTTTAAAAACAAACCATTTCAAGTTTGTTAAGTCCCTATCTACATAATATTTTAGTCCGTTTATTTATTTATTTATATTTTTGAATCATCATCAATCGTAGAAAACAGACCTTAAGGTCAGATATTAATATGCGAAAAGCCGCGCAAAATTCCAGAGAGCGTTCTTAAATATATTTAACTACATAAGCTTTGATATATTTAAAGCTATTTAAAAAACTCTTATTTTTTTAGGATCTTCATACTACGTTTTCAAAAAAGACAGATGCCATCTTTTGGAAACAAAATTACTCATGTAAACGTTGAATGGAATCTTGGTATTACGGTATGAAAATGTAATAAAATAATTGGAGATTGATTTGTTATACATATAAATGTTATTCAAATCTTATTATTCTCAATAAATAAAGATTTAATGAAAAAAAATGCAAAATAAATCCTCCATTTTGAAACTTGACACATTTTAGCAAATTTATGGCCACCGTTTTTTTTTCAAACTGTCGTAGACAATGTAATAGATAAGTAATTATGTAGGTACCTGATAAAACCATATTGCAATGTTGGTAAAAAATAATAAAGATACATTAAATATCATTTTAATCTAAAAATTGTTCTTTCATAAAGATTTTAGTGAAAAAATGATATTTGAAATGAGTATGAATATTCTATAGAAGATTTGGTTGGTAAAACAAAACTCTGAAAGAGAGCCAATCTGTCAGGAACTGATGACGTTCCTATTTTACAAGATTATAATGGATTTGTTAGGTATGTGTGTATGTTCATAGTCAAAAAATATATTTGGTTTTATACACATCACAATAATTAAGAAATACTGTATAAAATAGCAAGAATTGAACGGTAAAACAGGTACTTACCCACATCTGAATCTCAAAACACTACCAGAATGACTTTGACAGCTCAAATATTGTTGCAGTAAACAATATAAAACAAAATTTCCTGTTTATTTTGGAAAAGAATCAGATATGTAGGTATTTCGGTAATAAAATTCACTTGATTTATCCACATAAAAATTAAGCAATATAATGTATGCACAAAAGTTTTTCAAAGATAACAAATATTATTAGTTAGATAATAAACGAAACTGTATAGAGTTCAAAATTTTTATGTAGATGTGCAAGCTTATGTTCTCTTACCTTTTATTTATTTTATTTAATGTTATTTTCATCACAAAACAAGGTGAGTAATATATATATTTTTAATAAACACAGCATGTTGTTGAATGTTGAAGCATTAGTTGGCAACGTTTCTTGACATATCCAAAATCCTTGCAAGGCTCTGACCTAGAAAAAAAAACATAATTCTTTTAATATGAAAGCAACATACAGTAATTACAAGACGACATCAGAAAATTTTGCATTTTTCAGGGATTTGTTTTAAAAATACACATTGTGAAAATTTGATTGGAATCAATATTAAGGATTTAGAAAGTATATCAAACTACTTAAGAACTTCATATTATATTAAAGCAACATACAGTAATTACAAGACGACATCAGAAAATTTTGCATTTTTCAGGGATTTGTTTTAAAAATACACATTGTGAAAATTTGATTGGAATCAATATTTAGGATTTAGAAAGTATATCAAACTACTTAAGAACTTCATATTATATTATATTGTTTGAAAGTGTAGCATTTATACCTTTTAAAGATCTTCATAAAATCCATTTAGTCTGCATAATGTATAACATTTGATATATCGTCGTTGTTAAGGAAAAAGTCACTAACTACGTTTTTTTCACAAAATGGTTTTTTTCACTATTTGTATATAGAATAAAAATCTCTATCAGGGAAAAGGTCGCTAACTACGCCTGATCGCTTAATAACAGCGTAAAACTACCATAAAACTCACTAACTGTAAAAAATATGAATTGTTTTGTATGAAAAAAATCATTATGTCGGTTAGTGATTTCTTCCATACCAAAGGAGAGGCATGAAGTTGCAGTTAATGAAATATTTTAAAGAAAAATCGAAGTGAATGTCTCCCTTATGAGACAAAAAAAGGAAAGAAAGCCGCGAAATTGCCTAAAAAGGTTAATTGTCGATTCAAGTGTAATAAAAAGTTCACGAAGGTTATTGAAGAATTGAAATCTCCAAGAAGAATTCATTTTGGCTTATGTAATATCATCTAAACCAAAGAGACGATTTGTCAGCGCAAATAAGGCAAGATCTATTTCCAAATGTTATTATTTAAGCCATGGGAATAAGGCACCGAATATGTCACAATTTTTTTGAGAATACATCATGCATCAGTAATGGTCCAGTCACCAAAGCCTTTTGGAATATGAATACTGAGGGCTTTTTTATGGGAAAGGACGAGCGGCGACAATGTGTTCCGGGAAATAAACATTCTGAAGTAAAAAGTCAGAAAATCAAGGAGCACATTGAAAGTTTCCCAGAAATAGAGTCACATTATGCTCGAAAGTAGAGTAAAAACTTGTATTTAGAAAAAAATGTATGATATTTATATAGAAAATTATAGTAAAAATATTTCCATTCCTGTTAGTCAATCGACATTATTTTTTTGTAATAATTTTACTTTTTTTTTCAAACCGTAAAAAGATTTATGTTGGACATGCGTAAAGTATAATAATATTAAAAAAGACAAAAGTGAAGAAGCCATACAACTTTATTGTGATCATCTGCGTCGAAGAGATGAAGCTAATGAGGCAAAGGAAGCGGATAAAATTAGAGCTCAAAATGATAATAGATTCGTTTCTGTCACATGCGATATGCAAAGTGTTCTACAGACACCGAATTCAGAAGCTAGTCCCACGTACAGAAAATTTTGCGTCTATAACATAACTATTTATGATGGTGGGATTGGAAATGCGCAATGTTTCCTTTGGAATGAATTACATTCTGAAATGGATCCAGTCGTTGCCCCAAGAGATAAACGAGCAGGCTCTATTTTCAGTTACATGCGCTGGACAAAATAGGAACCAGCATGTTACAGCAGCTTTACTCTGGGCAGTCAAAAATTCCCATATCGAAATAATAGAACAAAAATTTATAGAATCCGGCCATGCGTACATGGAGTGTGATATTATGTACTCCAATATTGAAAAAAAAAAAGAAAAATATTGAAGTTTATAGCATGATTGGAGGGGTTCAAATTTTGAATGCCTGAAAAATTTGTAGACAACTGAATAAAAATCTATACAAATACGATATTCAGATTTTTTCGACCTGCAAAATTTATCATAAAAAATAATAAAAAATAGAAACATTGACGAAAACGATAAGAAAATTAAAAATGCCTCAAGTATAAAAAACAATGCCCAAATCAGATTTCATTTAAATATAAACATAATGGTGATTACAAAAAAAAATTATAACCGGCCGAGGAACGGAGGATCAAAACTTAATAAAACTGTGTGACAGAATGATACCCATTCATAGCAGCAAAAAAATATTTAATGAAGCTATGCAACACAGGAATTGTGCCTTTAGAATTCCATGGTTGGTACGCATCTCTGCCTGAAAATAAGGAATCAACAACTTGGTCAGTGACAGAGCCTGCTCGCGATTCCAGTGAATCCGAATAAAATAATATTGCTATAACTATTATAAAAATACAATTATGTCGCAATTGTATTCAAAATACTTAATTTTTCGTTTTCTTTTATTAATTTATGTAGGATTATTCATCATTACCTAATAAACTTATAATCACTAAGTGTTGTTTTTATAATGTTCACATGTAAGGAAAAATTCACTAAGTGCGAAAAATCAAATTGTTCCTTCAACGTATGATATAAATTGTATATTTCTTAATAAAACACAAGAAGAATATTCTTTGAAATGGAATTAAAGAAAACCATAGAAGTTTCTGGTGTTTTGGATTTTTAAAACGAAAAAATCGTTTTTCTCCGTTAAGTTAATTTTGTAGTTAATGACTTTCTACTTAACAACGACGATATGCTCTGCATATAACCTTCATTTGGAATCTTTCATTATTTGTTTGAAAGTGTAGCATTTATACCTTTAAAGATCTTCATAAAATCCATTTAGACTGCATAAATGTGCCAGGTATTATTATTTCAGATAGACTAGCAGAAAATATCAAGCTGCAGCTCCATGCCTAGAAAATAATATAGATACACAATAATCTTCAAAATCTGTCATAGTTTAGTTACAGGGACAGCAAATTAAAAAAGTATCACATTTTATGCCCCTATATCTTTACAATTTATAAATAGCCTAATCTTAGTAATTAAATATTACTTAGGTACCTACTTAAAAATATATTTCAATATGTTAAAAAATCTTACAAAATTTTTGAATTTCGAATTCCATCGCTGTTAGACTGCTTCGTTTTGTTTTGTATTTGTATGAGCTGTCAGAATCTAATGACAGTTGGTTGCCATAGATCACCTTTATAATTTTTATTTCTTAGTCTGAGCTTAACGAGAAAACAAAAATGAATGAAGAAATTTTTTATAATTTATTGAATGTTTTATAATTCTTTTCACATTTAAGGTGGTTTTTGTGTGAAATATATTTTTTCCGTTTAATTTGCTTTAATACTATTCAAATAAAAATATTTGTTTTTTATTTTATTATCTTATTTAATTTCTGTTTAAGAAATTTATTTATTACATAATATGGTAACATTTTTGGAAGCTATGAGCTTGGTCAAAAATCATAGAAGACAATAGTCAAAATGGAGGGAAATGAAAATTTACCTGTCAAATTTCCTTGAAATTTTCACGGATGACGCCATATTGCGCCATATTTGAAAATATTCGCTTTAACGCTACTACTGCCGCTGCGAAAATTTTTGAATTTTTACCAATTTTTTAATCGAATATTTAATATTTGACCAAATTTATTTACACAACTCTGTTTTCAGAATGCCAGCTAGAAAAAAATCATCTCTTGGAAGGAGATCTAACGCAATAGAAGCTCAAAAACGTCGAAGAGAAAATGAAACGGATGATCAACGCAAAAAAAGATTGGAAGAGGCACGAGAGGTAATGAATGCTGCTTTATTAAACGAAAGTCCAAAAAGCAGGAACGCAAGGTTAGAAAAAATGCGAGGTAGGGCCACTACGTCCAGATTGAATGAAAGTGAGGAATGTAGAAAGATAAGGGTGACAGACATGTGTAATAGGGCCACTACGTCCAGATTGAATGAAAGTGAGGAATGCAGAAAGATACGGGTGGCAGATATGCGTGATAGGGCCACTACGTCCAGATTGAATGAAAGTGAGGAATGCAGAGATATACGGGTGGCAGATATGCGTGATAGGGCCACTACGTCCAGATTGAATGAAAGTGAGGAATGCAGAGATATACGGGTGGCAGATATGTGTTTGCGGATGTCTGAACATAGATCTCTAGAATTTAATGACTAAGTTGTGTGCATTAAATTATAATATTGATATCAATTATAAAAATAGTGTAGGTACATTATCATTACTTTGTAAATATTGCAAAGCTTTAAAATTTTCTGGCGAAACTCCAGGTATGTGTTGTTCAGCTGGCAAAATTAAATTACCATTATTAGAAAAACCACCTGAAAGCCTTTATTCACTTTTCTTTTCTGGTTCTGTAGAGTCCAAGCAATTTTTAAAAAATATTAGAAAATATAATGCCGCTTTTCAAATGACTTCATTCGGTGCTAAGGAGGTAAGAGAATCCGGTTTCTCACCTTCTTTTAAAATCCAAGGCCAGGTTTACCATAAGATTGGATCTCTTTTACCTGTTTCAGGTGTTGACCCTAAATTTCTTCAAATATATTTTGTCGGAAACGACAGAAATGAGATAGACATTAGATGCAACAATTTCAAAGATTTAAATAAAAATATTGTTTCCCAAATTCAGACAACGTTGCACACCCATAACTTTTATGTCAATAAATTCAAAAATACCCTTGAAACTCATGTAGATAATATTGAATTTGAAATTGTAATTCACGCAGATAAAAAGCCAGCTGATGACCATCCTGGAAGATATAACGCTCCATCTACTTCGGAAATAGCTGCTTTGGTAGTCGGTGAGACTCAAAATAAAAGAGACATTATTTTGAGAGCTAAAGACAACGCATTACAACGAATTGCAGAAACGCACAGAGCATACGACTGTCTGCAATATCCAATTTTATTTTGTCGCGGGGAAGACGGATATCACTTTTCTTGGAAACAAATCAACCCTAATAACGGTGAATTCACTAATAAAAAAGTTAGCTGTATGCAATTTTATGCATATTTAATACAAGTTAGGGATTCCGAGAGTCATTTACATATTAGCCGTGCCTTATATCAACAGTTTTTGGTTGACATGTATGTCAAAGTAGAGACTGAACGCCTTATTTATATTAAACTAAATCAAACTAAATTGCGGGTTGAGAATTATGTTCATCTGCAGGACGCGATACGTACAGATGGCAATGTAGAAAATATGGGAAAGTTAGTCATATTACCTGCTACCTTTACAGGTGGGCCAAGGTACATGCACGAAAGAACTCAAGACGCGATGACATATGTTCGTAATTTCGGCAGACCGGATTTGTTTATTACTTTTACTACGAATCCCAAGTGGGAAGAGATAACTCAGGCCATTGATTCTACACAAAATCCTCACGATAGACCTGATATAGTTGCGAGAGTCTTCAGACTTAAAGTAAAAGCATTGATGCAAATGCTAACTAAGGCTCACATTTTCGGTGCTCATAAATGTTATATGTACAGTGTAGAATGGCAGAAGCGTGGTCTTCCACATATCCATGTGTTGCTTTGGTTAGAAAATAGAATTCGCTTGACGGACATTGATAAAATTATATCTGCCGAAATTCCCAATCGTGAAGACGACCCGTTATTACACGACATTGTTAAAAGTAGTATGATTCATGGCCCGTGCGGATCTTTAAACATTCAATCTCCGTGTATGGTTAATGGTAAGTGTTCGAAACATTACCCAAAAAAGTTTGTAAATGACACTCAATTAGATAGGGACGGTTATCCTTTATACAAAAGACGTAGTGTGGAAAACGGCGGTTTCACAGCTTCTATAACAAGTCGGTCGGGCGAAATTCAGATAGATAATAGGTGGGTTGTTCCGTATTGTCCCGTTCTCTCTAGAATGTTCCAAGCGCACATTAATGTAGAATCCTGTCACTCGGTTAAATCTATTAAATACGTGTGTAAATATATTAATAAAGGCTCTGACCAAGCTACTTTTTCAATTAACGATACTGATGAAGTTCAGGTCTATCAAAATGCGAGGTACGTTAGTTCTTCAGAAGCGGTCTGGAGACTTTTAGATTTTCCCATTCATGAAAGATATCCCCCAGTTTTTCATTTACAAGTTCATCTAGAAAATGGTGAACGAGTTTATTTCAGGGATGACAATATACCAAATCTAGACTCACCTCCGAAGACTACCTTAACAGCTTTCTTTGATCTATGCAATACGGATTGCTTCGCCAAAACATTACTCTATCATGAAGTTCCTCATTATTACACCTTTAACCAGCAGAAGCGGTTTGTTCGACGCAAGCAAGGTACACTTTTGTCTGAGTTTGGAGTGAAAAAGTGTGACACTTTGGGGCGAGTGTACACTATTCATCCAAGCAATAGTGAATGTTATTATTTGAGAATGTTGTTGCATAAAGTAAAGGGACCAACATCTTTTGCTTATTTACGTACAGTAAATGGAGTTATTCATCCCACATACCAAGCAGCGTGCATGGCGTTGGGTTTATTAGAAAATGACCAACTTTGGCATGATACCTTAGAAGAAGCCTCACTTTTTAAGTCTTCTAAATCGTTGAGATATTTGTTTGCCATAATGTTGCATGAATGTTGTTTGAGTGATCCTAAGGAGCTGTGGGTGAAGTATAAGGAACATTTGTCTGAAGATTTACTGCACGATGCTAGAATGTCTGCAGACAATCATGATTTACAATTTACTTCGGAAATATTTAATAAAACCTTATGTTTATTAGAGGATATTGTAAAAAATATGGGAGGACGGTCGTTGAGTGCATATCATTTACCTGATCCGCGGCGCGAGGTAGATTTCGAAATGCACTGCAACGAAAAAGATGATAATGCTGAGAATTTAATGACATATGTAGATGATAACGAATGTAAATTAACGGCGGAACAGAAAATAGTGTACGATTCGATAATGGAAAGCTCTGCTAATAATTTAGGTAAATTATTTTTTCTAGATGCACCTGGAGGGACAGGTAAAACATTTTTAATAAATTTGATTTTAGCTAAGATTCGAAGTCAGGGTAAAATTGCTATTGCTGTAGCGTCGTCCGGCATTGCTGCTACTTTATTGCAAGGTGGTCGCACCGCTCATAGCACTTTTAAATTGCCTATTAATTTATCCGCGACAGATTCTCCCACATGTAATATATCTAGGAATAGTTTAACGGCAAAACTTTTATTAAAGTGTAATTTAGTAGTTTGGGATGAATGTACGATGTCTCATAAGACGGCTCTTGAGGCAGTTAGCAGAACGTTGCAAGATTTATATAGTGATGTTACAAAAGTGATGGGACCAATAACTTTCGTGTTCTCGGGCGATTTCCGTCAAACTTTACCCGTTGTACCCAAAGGTTCCAGAGCTGACGAAATAAATGCCTGCCTAAAATCATCCCACGTTTGGGATCACGTATCGGTTTTAAAATTATCGACCAATTTGCGAGCTCAGTTATACGGAGATGAAGGTTCGGAAGCTTTCTCAAAAATATTACTTGATATAGGTAATGGTGAGTTACCTATAACAAGCAATAGTAATATTAGTATTCCACAATCCCTTTGCACTGTAGTTAATAGCATAGATGACTTAGTCAAACGCGTTTATCCTGACCTCCTTAACTTGAATAACAAACCTACTTCTTGGTGGAGAGAACGGGCCATTCTCGCCCCAAGAAATGATGCAGTTAGAGATATAAATGAATATATATTGAAATATTTTAGTTCAAACGAAGTTGTATATACATCAATAGATACGAATATTGATGAGAATCAATCGGTAGATTTTCCTATAGAATTTTTAAATTCACTCGATATTCCGGAATTACCTCCCCATATTTTGAAACTTAAAATCGGTTCTATTGTTATACTTCTCAGAAACATTGATCCTCCACGATTGTGCAACGGTACAAGGTTAAAAATTTCGCAATTAAAGCCCAATATTATTGAGGGCATCATTATGACAGGATGTTCTGAAGGGGATAAAGTTTTTATTCCTAGAATTCCCCTTATTCCGTCGGATAGTATCTACGAGTTTAAACGATTACAATTCCCTATACGGTTGAGTTTCGCTATTACGATAAACAAATCCCAGGGTCAAACGCTGTCTGTAGTCGGAGTGGACTTAAGAA
Source organism: Mystacides longicornis (assembly GCA_963576905.1). Classification (NCBI taxonomy): domain Eukaryota; kingdom Metazoa; phylum Arthropoda; class Insecta; order Trichoptera; family Leptoceridae; genus Mystacides; species Mystacides longicornis. Next base: position 4,802,008 of record OY756421.1, on the reverse strand, counting down.
ATCCATGTTTTTCTCACGGCCAATTATATGTAGCCTGCTCTAGAGTTAGTAGCAATCAAAATTTGTACGTTCTGTTAGAAAATGATTCAATGTGTACCAAAAATATTGTTTATCAAGAGGCACTACGTAGCGTGTGTCATTCTTAGAAATAAGATATGTATGTAATATACTCTCTGTAGAATAATAATATTCCTATTTAATATAATATATCATTATTTTATTTTAATAATTTCATGCTGTTTCCCGTAGGTGTACAGACTTCCGTCTTTCCTATCCAAACAAACCTCTTTAGTTTCTTTCAAAATGCATAATGTTTTGCATACATGTGCTTCTATTCCTTTTTCCCTTAACCTTGCCCTCCTTTGATTCGGCACCAATATAATCGGTTCATGTCATTCTATGTTGGCCACGTCTCCGTGCACCCATTCTTTCAGATTTTTTAATATATTAAACTACCACAAATAATCTGTATTAATAACATTTATTTCCACTATTTCATTTCAACATTTTACATAATGGTATTTGAACATCCATTTCAATTTTTTAATTTACTGCATTAAAAGATGTGTTCAACTTCTTTTTTTTGTGCAAGCTCCTTTATGTTAGTAATCACTAAATTACAAATCTTACCTACTTATTGACTGTATTTGCATTGTCGGATAGATCATTTTAAATGAGACCATTCTTATATAGACTCTTATAATTAATATGACTTAGGTGTATGTGTGTAAATGTTAATTACCAAATCACCCATTGTGCTTGACTCTTCCTTACTTTTAACATGGTTAATTTTACCTTGCCTAACATTTACTTTTTGAAATTGATTCTACATCTTCTCTGTTGGATTAACAATTCACATATTACTTATATTAAATCGGAGTGGACTTAAGAAATCTATGTTTTTCTCTGTTTTATTTGAATATAAATTACTTTTTGAAATTGATTCTACATCTTCTCTGTTGGATTAACAATTCACATATTACTTATATTAAAAGAAATCCATGTTTTTCTCTGTTTTATTTGAATATAAATTACTTTTTGAAATTGATTCTACATCTTCTCTGTTGGATTAACAATTCACATATTACTTATATTAAATCGGAGTGGACTTAAGAAATCCATGTTTTTCTCTGTTTTATTTGAATATATAAATATTCAATCATGAAATTTGTTTCAAACTAAAATCCTTCCAAATACATATTATAAATTCATGCAACAGAAGTTTTCCTCTTATTAACCCTTTGAAACTATTAAACAAAAAATACTACAACTGTTTCTAAGGCTTTTACAACGAAGTAATAGATTTTTTCGGGTTGTGTCATGTTTGCTTGGAATATAATTGGCACTCGATTTCATTCTTCAATAAAATTATGGATTTGAATTTTTAATACTTTTTACAAAATACTACAACTGCTAGAAATGTTTAAAAACTTTCTTTCTATAAATGTACCTATCTTCTTTATTACAAATTGGATAAACTGTTTATCTGAATAAAAATAAAAAATAACTTCCTTAAATTTATTTAAGAATTTGTATTGCGATTTTTTATTTTTTTTCTGTTTGCTAAAATGTCTCTGTAACATAGCTATAAAAGTAATATTGTAATGTAATTATTCAGTAAACCAACTGAATTTTTGTTATATTCTTAAGAGAAGATTACTGAGAGACGATTTATGAAAGAGATGAATGATCCTTCGCGGAGCCTGATAACCGCTATTGGACGCGTCCCCAGGTGGCGGATAGGGGAATGCTCGGCTGATAATATGCAGGGTAGGAGGAAAATAAAATACCTCCCGCGGACCAACAGGCAAACACAGAACTTGGTTTGACACAATTTTTATTACTGAGCTGTGTATATTTGTCTTGAAACTTCACCAAATTTGCGTTTGCATAAAATAATATGTTTACTCACTATTTACATTAAAGGTATTATGTTGGTAATAAAAATAAATTGTTTTATTTTTAAACCTGGTTATGAAAAGACTTCTACCATATAGATTGTGAATAGATCTCCATATTAATAAGCCCCTCTTCCTCTCCGAGATTTATTCCTTTGTAGACCCAAAACAATTTTGTAAGGTATTTACTAAAATTCCATGTACATTATACAAAGTTCTATTTATTATGTAAAGTAATGCAATATGAGTAATATCAGGATGTCCTAGACCAGCTGTGTTTTTTACAATATCAATCAAACGTCCTATATAAACAATAATTATAATTCATTTTTTCAGTTTACTTCTTTACATGTTCTGTCGATCATCTCCGGTCTGGACAGTGCAAAACAACTCCCCCACAGTTCTGATTTCGGTCCATTCCGGAATGTTTTGAAACCAGAAAAGCGACCTTCTATCTTCCCCTTCATAACAGCTGGAGAATGGTGTATTTTTCTCCTTTGAGTACATGACCAAAATAATAGGATAGTTTACAGAGCTTGACTGTGTTAAGCAGTTACCTATTAGCATTTGTTCTACGTAATACCTCAGTATTCGTTACAACGTCTCTCCAAGCAATTCTTAACATTATAAGGTAGATTTACATCTTTTCATAGATATACTGTAAAAGATTTACATCCATATCTAATAGCATAACAACAACATTTCGTAGTTTGTGACAAAACATAGGATCGTTTAAATGTCAATGTCAACGTATATTACTGTGCACCATAGATAATATACTGACTGTGCACAGACCTTGCACAGACGCATTTGATCATCATAGATTTTGATGTTTTTTTTTTTTAGTCACTGACAGATGGCTTGGTGTGAACCTTTAGCCAAAGATTTTGATGTTTCGTATTAGCATACGTGGCGAGTAATTCGGTTTCATTAATAATATTACTTTTTATTGCCATAAGAGTGAAAAATGAGTAGGTATTATATACAATTAATAATTATTAATACAAGAACATTTATTTATTTATTTCACGGCCAGTAGGCCTTTTACAGAAAAATAATCATAGGTATAATATTATATAGAGATGTATTAAAAAAAATCATATAGTATAGATAGAGGTGTATTAACATTAACAACATGTATCAATAAATCTACTTAAAGTTACGCAATTTTATTATAAGTCTTATAACATTGTGAACCAAAGAACAACATGAAAACGATCACGTAAATCCATTATGCTTAGGAATCGGACGAATAACAAAATGCGTCTTTATTTTATTTTATAATAATTCAGTTATTTTTAAATGCTCGAAAACATTAACAGCAGAAAAAGTAGACTAGAAATTATAGATATTAAATTATTTTTTGATAATTTGTCATCCCAATTTGTAATAAAGGGACGGGTAAAGCTAGTAAGATAATAAAAAAGTATATTTTTTGTTAATTTTTAAGTTTTTTTTATGTCTAAATCATCCCCCTTGTGGACGAAATGCCAATAAGGAAAAAAACAAGTTTGTTTTGTTTTTGCTAGAAACACACTATTGTGTTTCGAAGGGTTGTGACTCTAAATGAAAAAACACGCATCTGACGCGTCACAATACAACACATCAGAATATGTATTTCTACCACTGTATGTGTTACATCAAATCACGCTTAATACATTTTGTCAATAAAGTCTTTTTCATATAAAAATGAATCTGTGCTCACTCAAAGTCAATACAAATACACTCTTTGACTCTTTCACAGTAAGCTGCTTAAAGCTTGTGTCGTGAAAGAGGAAGATGGTCGGCACCTGGGATCGAAATCACGATCAAACGAAACAATACTAAAGCCTGTTACCAACCACTTTATTGGAGAAAGTGCAGAGACAAGCCACCAAAATACTTCGATAACTGAAAGACCGTTTAAGGGAGCTTAAACTGACAACATTGAAAGAGAGATGGGATCGGGGAGATTCAATTAAATTTACAAGGTGCTACATGACCACTGTTCCTGTGAGACCAAACAACTGTATGCGGTTCTGTGATAGAACAATCGACTTATAGAAATAAAGATAGATGTAGGTACCTATATCAAACTTTCTAATACCAATTATTTTCCACTTCAAAAAACGTTCTTATTGTACTCATCCTATGTAATTATATAAAAATTGGTGAGTTCATCCATAACACGTTACTTTTTTTGAAACCCCACGCGAAATATTTTTCACACTTTAAGTCAATAGTTGCCATGAGAATAATAACAAGAAAACATCGACAAAATATGTGATGCTCGATCAGAGGTTCATATTTACAACTGTAATGAATAAATAATGTCAAACTCGCAGGTACAACGTGGTTAAGTAAAAATTGGTAACTTATTTATCAAACAAATTGGCTCATGAGGCGTTCGTGACCAGTTGATGACAATCTTGATTGGTGGTGTGTTTTGCGGGATTTGTTGGTGTTCTACTAGATGCCAACCACAGGCGCAGGCGAAACGTATATTCAGAGCAGCATGCCAGTAGACCACGACGAAATCCCGCAAAACACACCAGCAATCAAATATTGACTCTTTTCTATGCTTATCATCCGGCAGGTTTTGCTGCTAGTTATTTTATACCGGTATAAGCATGACTGTGAAATTCGTGTTTTGAATTTCATATCAAATCGTGGGATATGAGAATTCCGTATAGAAGAGAGAGGAAGAAATGTTTGCATTAAAGGGAATGGAGTTATTAATATAATAATTAAAAATTATGCTCTGGAATGGTTACCTAAACCGCCCCGCAAAATTATATTGGGGTCGGCATGAACATAAAGGATTCATACAGACATTCCTTCATATTATTTTAATCCCGACAATATACTGAACAGCAGATTATCCACATTTTGTTCATTACATCAAAACATTTCATAATAATATACCGATAACAACCAGCCTTCGAATAACAGTAGAAGACGGTCGTAAGCCCGTAGTGGTTTGTTCCATTTAAAAATCGAACATTAGTAATGAATTGTTAGAGTCATTAGTTGTTATTTTTTCTTAATATACCGATAGTTGTGAAAATACTACTTCAGTTTTAAAAAATGCTCTTTTGTACAATTTTTGAAACACCTGACATGACGTGTCTTTTTTAACTACTACTTGTTTTCTGAAATACGTAGCTAATACGGGATACAAATTTGAAATTATTGAAGATGGAACATAAGACTTTGAGGTAAACCGCAATTCTTAATTTTTCATTTAAATACTAAACCAACAAACAGAACTCCATTGACAACTCAATACCAATAAATTAAACATGAAAATCCACCACTGCAATAATGGTGAATACAAAATTATTTACACGTGGTAACGTAACCGAATTTCCATAGTAGGTACGCGGTGGTTGGCGATGGTTTGCAAACCACAGCGTAAGTATCTACTATGGAAATTTGTTACTTTGCATGCAACGTTGCATTCGTTACGTAACCGCACATATTCAGATGTGTACAGATCCTTACATAACACAAAACTGAGTACAATCACAGCAATATTAGTTACAATTCCGAGATAAACACATTTTTTTTTTATTAAATCATTAAAATAAGAAAAAAATATAAAAAAATACAAAAATACATTTGCTTAAGAACATTTAAGATACCCGACCACTCCGACCAGTGAAAACAAAAAAAGTCTTGTGTCTGGTCGGGGAGCACACCATACCCGCGCACCCCATCCCTAAAAGTAGATAGGGGCCGCGCAAATATAGTGTTATACATACATATTTTATCAATAGGTATCACTATCAAATAAATACTATTTATTAAAAAAAAAAAAATTGGATCTTATTTAAAAGAATAATATGTAACAACTAATGACTCCAACAATTCATTACTGATGTTCGATTTTTAAATAGAACAAACCACTACGGGCTTACGACCGTCTTCTACTGTTATTTCGAAGGCTGGCTTAGTGTGATCACTTTACGTTAACAACGTTCGCCATTAGGTGGTAATGTCTCCGAAACTCTAATCATGAAAATTCTCAACATGCTCAACATGCAACAAGTAGAAATTTAATAATTAATGAAAAATAGAGATAAAAGTTGGAAATTATTGAGAACAAGTGAGCAACCAAATTTAAAGACTGCGACTGCTGTCATGTATTTGGCGCCAGGATATGACTATATCCATTATTTATTGCCTATTGGCTTTGTTGGTGCACAACGTTCTAATTATGTCTAGATTCTTGTGACCATTTTTCAGGACTAGATCTTATTTAGAATGCTCATAGTAAAATGTCAATCCACCCATGGTGGATGCGGCTGGCGCAGGACAGAGAGCGGTGGAAGTCAGAGGGGGAGGCCTATGTCCAACAAGGGACACGAGAGGGCTGAAGAAAGAAAAAGAGAGAATGAAAATGTCAATGAATATGTAATTATGTCAATGAGCTTAATATCTTTGAACAAGAGTAAACCGACATTTTATCATTTTTTTCAGTGGACCCTTCACATTGTACTGATGAATTAAACGTCGATATATCCCATAAGCTCTCATAATACTTTGTCGAGATTTCAAGGCGAGACTAACGTGTAGTTAGGGAGGATCTAACTCAGCCCCAGTTGTACATCATGGTGAATGTGTAAAGGCTCTCCCAACCCGTGTTGTGTTAAGTATTATCTGTGTTTTAGTCAAATGTAGCGAAGAGGTTTAACTCAACAGTCTAATCTGAAGGTTTAACTGTTATTTGCTTTACCATTACTATTATAATTGTTATGTACTAATGTGAATTTATCTTAATGCCTTATATTGTTATTTCCTACTTCCTAGGTGCGTTTCACAGGGTCAGCCTCTACGTATCCTCATAAATTGTCAAGGAAAACAATTTTTAGCTTTAATCATGTTTTCCTTGTTTTAAAGGACTACACAATTTCATCTTATCTTAGTTCAATCTCTTCACCTGCATCAAGAAATACGGAAAAAAATGATGGGCAAAATATCGAATGATAAAAAGAACTACTTTGCATTTCTTCATGCTGAGTATTTTGCTGAGCTGAGGCGTATTCACAAAACGGTCGAAATGCGATCTAGCCCATTCCGACATCTTTTAGTTTTAACAAAATATTTTTTTCAAAGAAGCACTTCAAACATCGGTTGCGAATTGCTTGGCGATTCTGCACATGCGAGAACGCCTTGCCACTCTCTTCAAAACTTCTAAAATAATCATTACGTCAACAAACACGTCAAATTTATACCAGTTTTAGTGATTCTCTCTTTGAATTTGTATTCCGACCGTTTTATGAATATCCCTCCAAAGCCTGGAAGAAGGATTTCTCCTTGTGTATGACTCCGGACCCTTTATTCTTATAACTCAATCACTCTTCATTAACAAAGACAGCTCCTTCACTTTCCCTCGCATCCACTTATTCGTCTTTCAATAATAATTAGGCTCTTTTGTTTTATTCAAGTCAAGTAATTGAGAGATTTTTTTTAATTCTATCTCTAATTTCATAATCCAAACATTATTTTTCTCACAATTATTCTCATGTTAAACTTTTTTTATCGTACCTAATGAACTTACACTACGTAAATACACAAATCTTCTTCTTCTTCTTCAGCCTTCTTGTGTCCATTTCTGAATATATCGTGTCGTCATCTCTCTCTTTTTGTCGCACCTGTCGGGTACCCCCACGTTAGCGATCACTTCGGCGATCTTGTCTCTGTCCTACGCTGCACGGAACAGCTAATGTACAGTTCGGATTCCAGTCCACTCTCTTACATTCCGCATTCAGGACATAATAATAATATGTCTCCTGCCAGGCCCTCGGCGTCCCTCTATTTTTCCCTTCAGTATAAGGTGCTCTTCGCAGTACATGGCCCAGATATGATACTTTCCGGACCTTGATAACTGACAACTAACAGCTATCATGTCAACCCTAGCTCACCTCAGGACTTCAGTGTCCATATCTGTCCAGGGAATTATGAGCATTCCACGATGGAACCACATTTCAAATGCTTCCAGTCTGTTCATTGAGTTGTCTTTCAATCGTTACTACTTTTGCTACTTTTATTTGTTTTTTACAAATAAAATTAGCCAACGGTAAGATGGGATTTCACAGAAGTTACTTTGTGAAATCCTTATTTGTGAAATACTTGTGTAAATTGCTGACTTTCAATGTCCATGTTTCACATCCGTTCAATAAGACGGACCACACACAGCATTTGATTAGTTTCATCGTCGCAGAAGAAGTGCCTTACGAAATATAAATTAAATAACTTTTTTACAATTATTACAAAAGTAAATTAAAATTAGTTGTGGGCATTGTGATAAAACTCGTCAAGTGATGACGAGTTAACTGTAATAAAAATGTAAAAAAAAAAACAATTTTACGCTTTTCATTGAAAAAAAAAACTAGGTATACCTTTTTCGATTTAAAATATGTATTGAGTGCTCTCAGTGATTGAAATAATATTTTGATGCTTTTTCTATACGGCCTGGTATATTTCGATGAGGCCGCATTGTTTTTGTTTTTCGTTCTGAAATAAAACCGCATGAAATATTCAAACTGTGATCATTTTGAAACCGATTGGACGAATTAAACAAAAATGTGGTCGATGTATTTTTTTATGCCTTTTCAAATTTGATATCGATAATAAAATACGCGGATTCCCATTGTTTGCTCTTTATTGAATACAAAAATATGTAATAATAAAAAACATGAATTTTGTCATACGTAAAAATATACCTACTCGTGCTGTATTTTACTTTTTGGTGGGCTGCTTCACCCTTGTTTTGGGTGCTTGCCCAAATAAAATTAAATAAATAAATAAGTTACATTTTTTATAGTGAACACAAATACAATTCACTAACTGATGAACAGTTCACTAATTCTTGGTGGAGTTTATTTGAAAATAAAGATCAAATAAAAAAAAAGTTTAACTTTTCCACAAATTTTTATTTCCCGACTAGTTTCGTAGGCTCACGTCCTACATGGTCACAGGAGACTAAGAAACCGAAACCAGTTTCTAAAACCAGACACCCGATGCATGACCGTCAACCCCGCCAGTGCCGACTGAAGTCGAGAAGGAGCTTTTTGGAGACAACTGCCCCCATGGTCGGCTCACCTGGGGCCCGACGGCTGTCTCTGTGGTGCGAATCTACCGAATCCTCACACTTACCCCCTGCCGAAGAGATGCCGATGAGTAGCTTGCCCTAACCAACATGGAGAGCATTAAATCGATTAAGAACGGGCGTCTCATGTTGCTACAGTAACCTCAAGAGGTGGGGTTACAGGGAGGGTGACATGTGCGAGTGTGGCGAGGTGCAAAACAACCAGCATCTCTTCGCATGTCCCCTCATGGAAACAACATGCACGCACCAAGACACGGTGACAGCGAGTAACAGTGGTATACAGGTGGCCGAGTATTGGGGTTCACGCATATGATGAATGATGATGTCCGGATTCGGAAAGTATGTAAGTACTCCAATTTTCATACTAAGTCAACATCGGGAACATAGAGGTAGAATGTCTGCACGCGCATATTATATTCTCGCGTTGTTCCCGTCTGAGTTTTGAATGCAACTGAAATATGGATGTTTTGGAAATATTATAATGTTAATATTTTATTAGCTTGACTCAATCGAATTAAATATGTATTTTTTTTATTATGTACATATGAACGGGTCGCCTCGGATTAGAACCACAGGACAACGTCTGTCGGGAAAGCTAGTTACATAATTATTTCTGTACCCCAGAGGAAAACTATCGTATCTCTAAATTTTAAGATTTTGGGTTATTAGTGATTTTTTGTCAAACTGTGCATATTTTCTTGTGGCCAAGTATTGTATCTCTAGCTATCAGTATAATATACAAAATAAGCAATGTGATAGATACTATCGTATAGCCAATGACTTAACAATAGTTTACCAATAAATCTAAAAATTTCCAGATACGATAGTTTACCTCTGAGGTACAGAATTGTGCTTTTCATGAATTTTTCTTCGCAGTAGGTAGGTACGCCAATATCCCGGTAATATAGAAGAAGAAGGTAGTTAGCTATTGTTAACACTTTGAGAAGTTTACCTACTTAAAGCGTTGACCACAATAAAGAAAATTTACCCATTATGTTGGTGCTGTATGATCATCTTGTGAATAAAAATTCCCTTTATAGCCTTTTTTCAGATAACAGCAGCCTAATATATCAAAGGTTATTATTCTCACTAACAATACATAATATACCTACTGAAAGTATCCACTATAAATATTAAATTTCTCCGAATAGTTTGGGGATGTTAAGGGTTGACCCAAAATTCTAGTAGGTAATTATGTTTTTTGTGCTTTCATTAGAACTCCAGTAGGCTTAGAAATATCTGAAAAAAAAAATAAAAATGAATATGTTCCATAATAACTCTAATAAGAACTTACTATATTATTTCATATTAGGTATTCGTTTTCCATTTTTCGATTTTTTATTAGTCATTCAGTTATCCGGGGTGGAGAAGAATCCAATAAACCAAGCACCACAAAAATCTGCTCAGCCGATCTCGAGTGTTCGAACTAACCCGACTTTCTTTTATATCATTAGATTAAGTTTGTGGGTATATTAAAATAAAATCCCTTTATTTAAGCGTTGAATCTCATATTTAAATCTATGTTGTTCATGGAAATTAAATTGATTATTCTATTTTTTTTTTTTGTATTATTATTTTTTTTTCTTGCAACTTATTAATTCAACAGACGTTTTGTTCTTGTATTTTTGTTTCTTGTTTTGATATTACTTTCTCTGTTATGGTCTCGCTGATGATTTTGTTGGTTATTACTATTTGTGTTGATTTGTTATAAATGTGCTATAAACTTAATGTTTTAACCTTCTATCTACTTATCTAAAACTGTTTCATTTTTCTCTGATATTTTTATTATTTTGGAGTCTTTGTTTCTGTTACAAAAATACAGGCAAAAGACAATAGCTGATGTAGTCATGACAACTAAGTCAGTTGACGAAGGGTGTGGTAAAAGTTTTCAGGAAGTAAGAGCTGAAACTAATTCTTCTTGGTATCCTATTATTTTCTAATTTCACTCACACCGTGTACCTACCAGAAACATTCTCACCAACTTATCTCACAATGATAATATGAACTAAAGGATATAATAATTCTTGGCACATAATAAGTGCGGACCTCATATAATAATACATACCTAATAGTAGTAGGTATAGGTACGTATAAATTATTCCACGTATTTTCTCATTTTAGTTTAAGGGACCGTTATGAGATAAGAAGGTTCAAGTTACACGCACGTACAGGGGGTGGCCCAATAACTGTAACAATGAGATGGTTTTTATTTTTTATTTAATGAATACGGGCACATATTATTTTGTCAAGAAGTAATATTCATAAGGAAAAAATCATATAAAGTTGAAAACGGGTAGGTATTATCCTTATTTATATCCTTCGGCCTTTATAAGGGGCTGCTTGGGTATGTCTTCTCTGGAAAAGAGGTGTATGGATTATTTATGTAGACATTTCTTTAAGCTGATCAGGGGGCGTAGCTAAAATTGAACTCAACGACTATCTACAGACAGAAAACGACTACAGACAGACGACAGAAAACTCGTAGCTAATTTAGCTTTTTCTGTCACACAGAATTCTATCGGCGTCTCTCTAGGGACGGATTTTATAAAGAAAATGTATACTTTATCTTTTCAACATTTATCTATGACTAGTGGTCTACCTGTGCTCGAAATTCGCCCATAACTTTTATTTAAATTACCTATAAGTTTGAACATTTTTGAGGTTACATTTTCAAAGACTGAGCGAGCGCTTTTCAATTTTTTCTTTAAAAAACAATGACATGGATCCCCACACTTATGTCAAATTTGAAATGTTGATGTGTACCTACAAAGTTTTTTTTTATTATTATTAAAGTCAAACAATATTAATCTATTCTAAATTTAACGTGATGACATTCTATCAATTTTTATTTTTTATGTTTATTCGCATAAATTATTATGAACGAATAATGCAATACTCGAAATAATAGATTCATAGAACTTTGATCTACAATTCCATTGATACAAATAGAATGAAATCACCTTAATAAGTCTTTATTTCGATTTTAATATTACTCTAAATCTATTTTGTAAGCATTTTGACAAATTATTCTAACAAAGAAATTCTGTCACCTGTCACATTGCCCCGCCTACCAAAGATACGAACGAAACGACTAGTCGTTGACAACTCTAATTTGTGTTAAAATGCCAACGAAACCGCCATTTTTTGATAGAATGTTGATAGAGTAGTCATAGAATGCAAAAAAACACTAGACCTACAGGGGTATAATACATAACAAATAATATGTATAATCCGCAACTCTCCAGTAAATAGAGCTGTCAAATTATTTAATGACATAGCGGATCGCATCGATATCTTTTATGTCCCGTACACTGAATTTGCGAGACAGATCAACATGATTCTACCGTGACTAAACTAAGTCATTAAATAAAAGGAAAGAGTATTTTCTTGATAAAATCAACTGTTATTTTTTTATTTCAACTGTTATTTTTTTATATCAACTGTTATTTTTTTATAATTAATTGTCATCACTCATCGCAAAGGCGAAAGCTGTTATGGTGAGTGGTGTTTATTTTACTGTAAACAAATAAAATATTAGATATGTCAAGAATATCTAGGGATAGCTATAGGCGAAATTAAGCCCCTGGCAGAATTAATGTCAAAACACATATATCCGGCATCTTAATATTTTTAAATTTTAACATGATATAAGGGGAAACAAAATTTGTAAAAACCTAATTGATATTTTAGGAGTAGGGGGAATATCGAGTTTTGAAAAACATATAGTAGACTGAGGTCTAGGTACGTGTTGAGGTATTCTAGAAGTATTACATATATAATTTTTCAGCCTGCATCAAATAACTACCCAAAATTGTCTAAAAAATCTCCTACTTTCATCAGAAACTTATTGTGTAAACTTGTTTTAGGAGTCAATAAAGATCGTTATATTTTTGTGAGTGGGCTGGTAAATGAGTCTCAAAGGGTATATTATATTGTAACAATGTGTGAGTGTTCTATCTGTGATGACTTAATATATTCGGGACATGTATACACACGCACACATATACACACACAAGATGATAGAACTAAGATAATAAATTTTTGTGACATGTGAAATTTTAATCCGAATAAATCCCAACCATTCGCAAATGGGACCGCAAAGATTAGTATCCCGCATATTCATATTATATATGCAGATACCTACTCATATTTGACTCTGAAATATTCTAGAATAACAAACGCATTTTACATTACTGACATTTAGATTAATTCATATCAAAGAAAGCTAAAAGAGATTTACCGGATTTGATCCAGACTTTATAATTTCGACAATTATTTAAAGTAGTTGCACATTTACGAATAAACAAACAAAAAGGGACCGTTTTGGATAAAAATATATCTACTTCAGAATTAGAAAAATAATATATTTGATTAAAATGTTTTCGTTTTGTTATAATTTTGTTACTTCTAGAACTGCTTTCTTATTCCACTGATATTTTCTCAAGACTTGCTTAAACACTATAGTGCAGTAATCAGGCAGAAGGCAGGCGATGACAATGATCAGATTCAACAGCCAAAAAGTCAGAGATTGTTCCAACTGAATGAAGGTCCAGAACACATCTCCATCAAACATTCTGCGAAAAAATACGAACAATTATTAATAACGAAAGTGGATAATATTATTTCCAGAAATTACCTAAGTCAAAACTTCCGTTAACTTTGGTTTATGATTTAATTTACTTCTGTAATATGTAACTACTATAATTCTTCATAAACAATGTAATCAACACTATACAAACAATCTTTCAACACTATACATATGTTTTTGAGTATTTTAAGATTATCAAAAGGCTTTTGACAGTGTCTCTCGTGTGATGTAATAAAAAAACTTCGCGTGCTATTTAGAGTACAGGGGAATGACTATCCAATTGTGCGTCCATGTTTTCTAATACGTACCCAACTTTTTAAGGCATGTAATCTGTGAATGAAAAAAAAAACTTACAAATAAAAGTAGGAGTAGAGGTTCGAAAATGCGACCCAAACAAGCACGGATCCAATCACGGTTGCTGTGAGAATAGCTGTGTTGTACCTGGCCCCGAGCAGTACCTTCAAATTCACTACCAGAATTAGGCAATGCAGCATTGTTGATCCAAAGCACCTGCAGAAGAAAGAAGAACCAAGTAGGTATATCATCAAAATTTAATCTTTAACCTTTTCAAAGAGATATTTTAGATCTACATAATATTTAAAATACAGCATGTATTCATATAAGTCAATTATCACAAAAATATTTTTTAACCAAACATCGATAAATTAACTAGAAAAAATCTTCTGAGAAGAGAAAAGATGGCTTAGTAATTAAACGGAAAGTTCTATTTGTCTTAACAACTAACAATATAGGTAGGAAATAGTTAGCCTGCATACTTTTAGAGGAAATCTTTATTAGAAAAGCTCGGAACACTGACTGATTGAAGGGTCTCCCGCGGTCTACACGAACACGTAGTGGTGCATGAGTTTTTCTTCTTCTTCTAGATCTTGCGATCTGTTTTGGCCAGTTAACCCTTCCACGGACACCGACTACCAGCTGTCCTTTCACCTCTTGGGCGGTCTGCCTGGCACTCTTCGGCCTTGTGGAATACCGTCAGCTGCCACCTTGGCTATGCGGTCGTCTCCCATTCTGCTGACATAATCCCTCCAGTGTCTTCATCTGTTTCTTTCCCATCTCACGAAATCGTCTACATTGTATATATCCCTAATAGTGCTGTTTCTGATTGTCTCTTAGGGTTTTATTCGCGATGAAGCGAAGTGTCCTCATCTAGGTTGTACGGAATATAGACTTGATTCCGATTGGATTAGCACGAGTCTCAATTGCGTATGTCATGACACAGATCTGACGCATGTCTTGTAGATATGCACATTATTCTCTTTTCTCATATACCTACATACCTACTTATTTTCCCTACACACATACCTCATACACTTACCGCTTTAGTTACATAATCAATTTTGTGTTGACTAGAAATTAGGCATTAGTAGCTTGCAACCAGCCTGACAACGAGATAATGTTATGTCAAGCATGCTGTATAAAACTTACGCCCCTATAGCGGAAAAATAAACTGAATCTGGAAATTTGAATGAAGAGTTCATTAAAACAAATTCTCAACATATTTGTATAGATAAGAACTTTTAGCCATAATTTACGCATCGAAATTAAAATTGAGTCACCTGATGACGGGTGACTCCTACTAATAATATATTGCAGTCGAAACACTAGGAAAGTTGAGCCTTTGTTAGGCGCCACCTACCACAGTCCCGAGACCCATCCTTCCTGTAAGATCGCTGAATTAATATACCAAACCAAGAACACAAAAGAAAATATAACGACGGCATGGTACACCCCCAGAATGGACCACCCCGCGAAGTTCTTCCAGGACAAAACTTTGTTCACCACTTGCTTCTTATATAGTTCAGGCTCTCTGCAAATTAAAAAAAGTACTTTTAATTACTTAATAATGATTAGAGCTCACATGCACCTTCTTACGATTTCTTTCTTAATTTAGACAATAGATATTTTCTATATGTCGTGGTTACTCTACAAATGAGTGTACGAGTTTTTATTTCTTTCTTTTAATGTTGCAGATTTGTCTCCTCCGGGTTGGCTTGCGGTGTGCGGGGAGCCTTAAAGGGAGAATATATGTATGTGTCTTTTAATGTTTTAACAATGACTGATTCCCAGTATATTCTATAGTACATACTGAATTTCTACGTAGATCATAAAAATATAAACAGAGAACTAGTTGAATTTCATATCACCAACATCCTCAGTCTTTTCACTTCATGTCCATTGGCCGGTAGTTTTTATCAAACACTCCATAGCAAGTCAAGTCAGTGACAATTATAACTCTACGCATCGTGTAATTTTTCTTCGTAATGAATTTACAAACAATGTCTCTCCAAGTTTTAATGTGATTTTTAACAGCCCAAAGCATTCTCCAAGAAAAAGGATATCAAATCAGAAATGATATTTTTTTATCAGATCATAATATTGTTCAAACATATTGGCAAGTCCTACATATTTCCTACATAATATCGTTCTTATTATAGGTCCCACCTTAGCAATTCTTCTGGAGAATGACAATGCTCACTCAATGACAGCACTACGATAGGAACGGAGGCAAATATCAAGTTGAACATCATCAGAAACATGGAGTCAAATATCGCTTGAGTCGAAAACATGGTGGTGATTTGATAGAACAACTGAAATCAAAAATTGACAAAAACGTAAGTAACCTCAAATATATTAAATTATTTAAGGAAAATGTGTATACCTACTTACCATCAAACAGACAAAAGCCATATTCTTGTAAAACGAAAACTGAACTAGAGTGCCCAATCTTTGATAATACCAATGGCCGTGAACTAGAAGGATTCTCTTCAACATCATGAATTTCTTGAAGGAAAAATCGGCACACCTAAAGGTTAAAAAGATTACCACTTTAACAACGAACGCGCCTTGAGCATTCGAATAGACAAAACCATTACAATTATATTTACTGGAACCTTCACAGTTAGTTTAATATAAAATCTTACCTAGCTGCTTGTCGTCCTTCTGTACCATACAGTCCAAAGCCGACATGTGCTTCTTGTATCATAGATATGTCGTTAGCGCCATCTCCAATGGCGGCCGTTACTGGATGACCTGGACTGCTTTTTATGATTTTTACAATCTAAAAAGCGAATTAAATATTTCTGGATAGAAATGAGTACTGTGCTTACCCCATAAATATGTAAGGATTTATTTCATTTACTTTTCACAATTTGTTTTTTATCCAAATCATTTTTTTCGGTTTATATAAAATATAATATTATGTATAAGAAATACAATTTATAAGGAAGAACAAAGCTAAGATGGCTGGATAGCGCTGAGAGGGATCTGAGGTTTTAGAGGTTGGTGGCTGGCGGTGAATAGGCTGGCTTGGAGAAGTTTGCTGAGGAAGGCCGAGACCTACACAGGGTTGAAGCGCCGCAGATGTATGTAGGTATGTATTTAATACATATCCTATTCTAATCAGTTATC
This sequence comes from Mystacides longicornis, assembly GCA_963576905.1. NCBI lineage: Eukaryota > Metazoa > Arthropoda > Insecta > Trichoptera > Leptoceridae > Mystacides > Mystacides longicornis. The sequence continues at coordinate 4,785,000 of OY756421.1, read as the reverse complement.
TTTCGCATTTTGGTGTATCTTTTTCTTTTTGTTTGTATACCTAATGCTAAACCATGTAAAAGACTTCCGCCATAAACCAATGTATTGGGAAACAATCTCAACATACAATGAGTCTATCAGATCTTGGACAACAGAACTGTGGGCTGACAACCACCTAAGCCAGGTTAAAAGCGCTTTCTATTCCTAGGAAACATTCGCTGTTCTCTGTTGCCAATTTTCATTTCGTTGAAACTTATATACAGTGATTGGGGAAATATTCGAAATTTTAGCAATTTTCGAGGAATGTGACATGTGGATCGATACAAAACTTGGACTGATTCTATAAGGCTTGTACCTATACTCGAGTTGTAAGTGAGTAACATCTGTTTAACAATTTATCAACTGAAAATCCAAATTCATTTCTAATTTTCTTCAATAGATGTTGTTGAATGGAGGAATTTTGAAGTTTCTTAATCTGAGGAGACTTTTATTTTCCACGCGTATCAATCCCTCAAATTAATCTCTCAATCAAAAAAAATAATATTTTGAAGGTATATTATAAATCCACTGACTATGACCATCAGTCTATAGACATACCTATCTTGTTTATATCCTCGCGGATTGAAGACTGGATTTTTCCTAGTAACATAGGTAATCAAACCAATGTATTGGGAAATAATCTCAAGAGACAATGAGTCTATCAAATCTTACGCCATAGATATAAAAAGAAAGTAAACATATTTACCATTGCTTTCTGAAGAGGAGACAGCCTACAGCATATCACAGCTTCGCAATTCAACGACATTTCTACGAAATCCTTTACGTGCTGTGTCCGCATTATAAGTGAGAATGTCTGCCCGTCTAATATCAAAGTCGAATGGCAGTTATACGCAGATAATTTATTTTTAAAATGATATAATTTTTCTTCTAATATATTTAGAGTTTCTATTTCAATCAGATAAACTTTTTCAGATCCCTGAGGTATATGCCCGCATGATTGAGCAACATTTATTGCCGTTTCAACCTGGAACAATCATTAAAATTAATTTAACCAGATATTACAAAATAACAATTATAGACATACTCAATAAAAGAGATAGACATTTTATGCGTCATGTAATAGTATGTGAAACATTTCTTGGAAAAAATCCACGGAAGATTTGTAATCCTCAAATGACTCAATAACTTATTCGACAAATGTTTTTGAGTTAGATAATCCTATTTTGAGTGAATCGAATGAGTTGAATGTTGAATAATGTACATAATGTTTATTTACTTAATGCAATAATGTCAAAGTAATGAAATAGTGAAAGTAAGTGAGAGATATAAAGCCTATGTCCATCCAGTTCTTCTATCTCATGTTTTACGCCTTTAAGAGCGCTTGTTAGACGATCAAAAATCGATATTCCGGTTGATAGTTAAATTATTAGGAAAATCCGACATAGAAAACACGTCCGTACTCCACAGCTGATTAAATTATTTATTACAATATAATATACCTATTATTTTTTTCTTCGCATTATTATTGTTTAAAAACAAAACAGATATCAGCATTTTTTTTTATAAACAAAAATTCACTTCACATAGTGTTTTTTGGTATCAAAAAAAATTAAATATTTTTTTTTCTTATTGTCAATATATATGTAGGTATACAATTTATACCAACCACATGAAAAAAAATTGTCATTTTTTCAACTAACATTTTTAAAAACTATTGCTTTTTTGACATAAAAAATTACGTTTTTAAGTGAAAAACTTTGACATGGTATTGAATATTTGTTTCCATTTTTATTCAAATCAAAATGTTCACAGCGTCAACTAGTTTTGAGATTACGACTACCAATCTCTTTGAAAATTGAACATTTATTTTACCATTTTACTAAAACACGGCCTTCAAATATTGCAAAAATATTCCGTTTTAGCTATTTAGTACCAGGAACGATCTTGTTATCTGGCGGAGGAAGGGTTTTGCGATTTTTATAAAGAAGCATCGCAAGTTAACAGGCCAGACTTCCGATTCATTATCCCCATCACGCAAAAGCGACATATTGCCTCCCACGCACGATTTCTTCATTTCCTGCTGCCATCCATTCCAAATCCCTAAAATATATTATCAAAATCTCCTTCTAAATACACCTACCTTGTCGCCAGTCAAAACCCAAATCTTTAATCCAGCTCTCCTTAGAGACACTAAAGTTTCTTCTACATTATCCTGTAATCTGTCTTCTACTCCAGTGGCACCAACCAGTGTTAGACCTTCTTCCAAAGATTTCCACATGTCATCTTCGCTAGAGTTTCCATCAAAGCTCATATTTCTACTTATTATTTCTGAAAACAAAAGTGTCAACATTTTATTCACAATGCAATCATATTAATTTTGATACTCAAATTGTAATCATCGACAGAGCGTCCCAGATAGAGAAGACGGAATGAGACTTTTAGGACAATGAACAGGAGTGCTGGAAATTGTTGATAGAGTTGCAATATTAAAATGAGGCTTGGCTGATCATATCGCCCACAGCCCAAACGACAAATGAACGAACCGCCTCTTGAGTTGTAACTCCGATGGAAAGATGATCTGATTGACCTGCGGATGGAGTATGGATCTAAAACCAGAACAATGGAGTGAAAAAAACTTGATGAAGCCTAAATTTAAGAGTAGATGGTTCCCGGCTGAGAAAAAGCGTTTCTATGGAAGTGGTTGGTGTCTTAACTTTCGTACTGGAGGTCGTGAGTTCAATTCGAGGTGCCAATCATTTTTCTCTTTCACGATACAAGCTTTCAGTATCTCTGAAGGAGTCAAAGAGTGTATTTCCACAGATTCTTTTTATTCAAATAAAAAAAAATCCAGACAAATAAAAGGATTTTTTATGTAGCGTTTTTTCTGAGAGTCCTGTCTTGAATTCTAGAGAACTGATCTCCCGAGATTTAAATAATAAGAAATAATTAAATAACTTAAATGAAGTAGAAAAAAGAATGTGATGACACAAGAAAGGTTTTAAAGTTGGTTGTAAAAAAAATTCTCAAACCTTTTGTCATGGATTCGTACTCTTCATAACTCAATTCTTTGAACGCAACAACCAGCGTACGAAGACCTTGTTTGGCAAAAAGCTTTACATGGGATTGTGTGACCTCGATCAGTGAAGAGCTCTTACAAAGAGGAATCACGGAGCTATCAGCGCCCTTACAGAGCAAAAGTATCTAAAAGAACACACAAAAAAATGAAAAAATGTTGGATGGAAGAAAAAATTTAAAAAATATAATTAATTCTAAATACCTGGCCCTGATTATTTTTCACAATAACCGACATCCTTTTCCTGGCTGAAGTAAATTCTAACACTTGAAGTTTTTCGAATATTTCCATTTTCCCGTTGGATCTCTTTAAATGGAGCTCATTAGAGTCCTCCCCGTAGAAGATTATTCCTCTGTTTGCCGCAGCTCTAACAAAAGCTATTTCATCAGAACTCATTGATTGATATTTCGGGCTCGAATCTCCCAATTCATTTGTAATTCCATTTTGATTCTCATCGAAGCTCTTTGAGTCTTTTTTCATTTCTGTCACTTCTTCAATTTGAACAGCGTGGCATAAAGCGAGAACCGTGAAGAAGAAATCCAAGTCTGACTGAAAAAATGGCAATTTTATAGTATCAAAATACTTTCTCAAAAAGAAATAAGAATGTCAGTACTTGACGAAACGAAGCGCTGAAAAATAGGTAGGTACGTGTTTCTACTGTTAAATACGAGTGCGGGTGTTAAATAGTTACTGCTTTATAAAAAAAACTATGATCAGTGGAAAAGAAGAGTTCAGCGGTAGAAAATTTGCGATCAAGCCGTCGGTCGTCGAGGTAGTTTAACCCATATCGATTGATTCCGAGCTGATCTCTGTAGATTTTAGCCCGCCATGTTGGATTTTATGTCAACTGACAATGGTTTCAAGTGTACAACAACGCTTTCTGTAATAAATATACTGTTTTTAAGTTTTTTTCCCGTCCAATGAGGTGCTCCCTTCATATTTTGATCCATTGGTTTATCATTTTGATATTAGAAATTTTAAACAAATAAAGCAAATATTGCATTCCCGTAATCATCGAGGTCTTACAACCATGATGCACCAACTAAATTTATAAGAAATATAATGACGTTTTGAAGAAAATACTCAAAGAATACTTTTAAAGTACTTAGGTACAAATATTAAAATTAACATTAGTTCATTTTGGCCAAAACATAAAGGTTTCGTGTGATTTTATAGGGACTTAACAATATTTTGATAATTAAAAATTAAAAAATAAGGTCTGGGACCTATTCTGCACCTTCTCGAAATCATTCAAATCTGACATAGCGCATCTCGGCTGTAAGCACTCCCGTTGCCGGGCTACTATTTTGTTTTTTTTACAAAATTTCGTGTGAAATTGTCATCTTCATACATAACAAACGCGGATCAAATATTTTTTTTACAATAAAATTAAAATTGATCAATGATATATGTAATCTAACGATTGACGATTTTTTTATAAATCAGACGGTTAGTATTAAATTCCATTGATCCGTTTTTGTGCTTACTAATCAAGAAAAATCAGTTACAAAGAACACTTGGTCTTCCAAGAATGTGAATCGAACACTTAGTTCTATTTTCAATCTGGTACTGCTATACGAAAATATGGTATAAATGACGGTTAAAATTGAGATCTGGGTTGATCTTAAAGAGTAACCCTCCTGATGAAAAGATTACTAAACAGTGAATAGAAGTTTATTTATGTTTTTGCGAGAAGCCCCGTCACTTGCGCAATGTGTAGCATGTTGCAGCCAAGTTGCAGCAGCGCTGCCAAACAACCTATTGAGCTAAAAGCAGCATCTAAACAGTACCGCGGACTCAATAATCAAAATATCAACGAGTCTTTTTTTAACGGAAAATATGAAATTAAAGAATTGTTCTAAATATTTATAAAAAATTATATTATATTATTTTTTCATTATTTATAAAAGTAATAAGTTTGGAAATTGCGGATCGATTGTTGTTATGTTAGCATTTCATAAAATAATGTCGGTTTCTGATCATTTGATAAAATAAAAACCCACATGGATGTAACTTTGTATTGCATAAAGGATCAGAATTAGCAGAGCATTTTTGGCCAACATCAAAACCTGATCCACTCATTTAATTTTATACACATAAAAATTTCAGAAGTAAGAACTTACATTCAACTCGTCTATTTGACGTACAAATTTGCCCTTTTCAAAATCTCTCTCAGTCGTCTCGTATAATAGGCTTGCTCTCTCTACATAAACATTAAGATTGACGGAGCAGGCATCGAAATACATGTCATTCTTTGTTAGAGTGCCCGTTTTGTCTGAAAATAAAATTTCAATTTGTCCAAGTTCCTCGTTCAAGTCTGAAGTGTTTGCCAATGCCGATTGTTGAGATTCACGACATTCCAATTCTTTGTCCCAGTTGAAGTATGCGGATCCTAAAAAATATAAATTCATCTGTTTGTTTTTTTTTTTTTTTGTACAGGAATTTACTTTTTTTTTTACTGAAATCGTTTTGCACTTAAATATAATTGTAAATCTAATAATGAGAAATCTCCTAATTATATTGATAAAGATGACAAATTGAAAGCAAATTGAGTTTATCATCTTGTTGAAAAATATTTGCAACATAAAAATAAAGTAAAATATTAATTTTCTACCAAAAATAAAATTATTAAATTAATCCCATTTTATTTAATAACTGTTGGAAACCTTATTAACTGTTTTATCTGTAATTTTCAAAAAACGTTTCTTTATATCGTTGTTTGTGTTTTATTCATAACCAGCTTTCCCGACAGACGTTGTCCTGTGTTCCTATAACTATGAATATTGAATTAGAATTTGTATGGTGATGAATTAATTATCATTTGACCAATGTAATTCCGACCGATGCGTCTGTTTTAAACCATGTATATTCCATCCGGATTCTGCCAATCGCACCAACTATATAACAACTGATAAGTTCCTAAAAAAATATGGTAAAAAGGTTGCCTACGTAGAGTTTTCTTTAATTTTATAATTTTCCACGCGACTATCTTAATTTTTTCTTGCATAAGAACCTTCTCCTGATAAAAGCCGATACGACAAAAAGTGAATTAGCGAAATCGGTCCAGCCGTTTAGGCGTGATATGATGACATCGGGAAATAGCTCTCCATTTTTATAATAGAAAATATATTTCGTTTGTCTCAAGAATTTGGAATTTTGGAACATATGTAGGTATAATAAATTAATATTATGTAGGTATGGGTTCTACAATAATGTTATCAAAATAACAGATTAAAACGACGCATTTTCATATTCGCAATAAACAGAATGAGCTCGAGTTCTTTTGTCAATCCCGCGTTGACATTTTCAAAAGACTCAATGTCAACTCGGGATTGACGAAAGCGCTCGAGCTCATTTAACTTAGGTATCCTGAAAGTGTAACTGCGTCGTCATCTTTTGAATTCCTAAATGTACAGATACTTCAACTATTTTTATAATACCTGAGAGGTAAAACACACTCAAGGAAAGGTTTTAAGACAAAATCTCGCTTTCCACAAGTGTTCTGTGGCTCAATTTTCATCATCAATAGTACCTGCTCAAAGAAACGATTATTTACACCGTGTTCATTAAAAATCAAAACTCACTTTAAAACCGAGTTTTCACATCAATATTTGAAAAAATTGGTAATTCGGACTCAATTCTGTTAAAATTTGCACAAAAACCAGATCTTTGAATACACATAAATTAATACATGGGTCATATTTTAATAATACAAAATATTAAGTTTCGCTAGCTTGAAGCACGTTTGGTCTTCAAAAACTGATTGGCGTAATAAAAATTCTGGAAACATTACATAATTGTGTATCGTGAATTATTACAATATGTTCCACTAAATTGTTACGGACAAAAAGATAAATTTATAAAGGATTTTATGAACAATCACGATATTTTTTCGCAGTTATTTAGGGGTACCTATTATTTATTTATTGATTGGACCGCTGTCTCCTAGGAGGCAGCGGTCATTGTGTCCCATTATGGAACTCTTGTGACTAGGGGTACTTAAGTATGTGTGGAAGTTTTTAATATCTACTGTACAGAGACTTACCTAAAAACTTGTGTATTTCTATAGACACATACAGTGATATCGGTATACAGTAGTTAAAAAGCAAAACGAAGGAGAAAGCATCTTGCGCTATAGATCCAAAAGACCAATCACTGTTAAAAGTGCGAAGATAATGCAGATGGCCCGGATACAAGTACTCCAAATATCTCTTCAGGAGGAAACAAACGATCACCTCGAAAATCAACAGAAACAAATAAAAGAACAAAAATTTATTGATGTATTTCTCGGTTGACGTGAATTTGTTCCTCGTGATCCTGGAGTTGAGAGAGAGCTTGGTGTCTTTGCCTGCAATAACAAAAATATTTTATTAATAATTTGAATGAGTGTTTTTGTTGATTTATTTATTGACTTCTAGCCTGCTTGTTGAGTTATTTTTTTATTTGTATTTCGTTCCTATTTATCTTACCTAGGTACCTACCTATAATAAGCAAGTACCTAGTTTTATTGAGTTTGCTATATTTTTTATTTCATTTTGTTCAAGTACCTATATAAGCTTTGTAATATTAAATGGGATGTTTTTTTTCCTTCTTGTGCCGCTAGAGGCGCCCTTGCTAATCCGGTCTATTGTCAAATTCAGTGTTGCCAACGGGGGCGATTTACTTCTTCTTCTTCTTATGGTCGCTCACAATCTAACCTCCAAAATATCATTCTAGTTTATTTCAAATTAAACAACTTATATATTATTATACATGATAACTTACAATAGGTTTAGACTAATCATTGTACATTTTTTACGTACTATTACAAATAAAATTGTTCATCTTTTTTTATATACCTACCTAAATACAAATTAAAAAATACAGAACAGCACCCCTGAGATTTATTCTCAAATTTATGCGCAACAAAATCAACAACTTCTTAGCAACACAATGGAAAACAAACTTCCCAACGTCACTGAAACAAACATCACTGAAAAAAACATATCTATGTTGGCAGCACTGAATTTGACAATAGACCTGATTAGAAGTTCTGCCACCTAGTGTGTATTTTCGGAAGCTCCCCAGAAAACTTCCCATTGAAAACGAAAGATGCAATGGGCAGTAACCTTAGGCAGTTATTCCAGTTGCTGACAACTTGGTGTGAGACATTACTAGGGATGCAAGTTCGTGTCCTGCAGATGGACATGGTATTGATCAAGATGCAACTGCAGGCAATTTGAGGAATTTGACCTTTGCAAATAAACCACTTAATTTCGAACATAGGTTTTGTAAAGTAGGTATACTTAATCATACTAGACAAATCTTCGGTTGTGAAATTTAAAATACTATCTATTTTCTACATACAAAGCAATATTACTAAATAAATAAAGGCGTTTCTCTAATAAAAATCATGACTCAAAACTATTCATTGGACAAAAAATGCTGTCTACAGTATACTAATTTACTTTATGACTGTAATTAAATCTTACATAAAAATGACTAACAATACCTACCTGATAACCAAAGAATAGCAAGCTGCTATATTAATCACTCTTGCGCGTAATATTTGAAGAATGTCCAAGTCGTAGTTTTTGAACAAATCAATTTTGCCAAATTGAACTTGGAATAAGAATCCGATTTCTTACCTGTATAAACAGCACAACAAATGGCCCATTCGGTGTTTTTTATTCTTGAACCACGAAGAAATAGGTTATCGATTCCTAGCGGTGCTTGGATATTTCCATTGTCCAATGTTATCTTTCCGTTGAATTTATAAATATCAGCGTGCGGCTCCAGGCACTCCAAATATATCTTCGATGTTTTCAAAATATCTGTAAAACAACCTCATGGTTACCTCTTTTTATAACTACTTAATCCTAACGTAAAGAACATTCAAATTTGACACTCAAAATAATTCATTCAAAGCTCATTGAAGCTAATATTTCAAGAAGCTTGGAATGAAGTAGTAAAATAAAAAAAAATTTAAAGACGAGTTAGCCATTCACATTACACCAATCTAGGCAAGGAATGATTATGGCTCCATCATCGAATGCTAAGGATTCCCTGAACAGATGTCGTCACCAACATTAAGTCCGAATTTAGAGTTGATAGACTGGTTGTCAGTAGGTAATCAAGATTCAGAAGATACCTATCATATCTGTACTATGTAGCGTGGGGAGAGTAATGTCTCCACAAGGGCAAAAGTGTCAGAATGAGGACCGGCATCCAAACTGCAGTCTAATCATCTGTACACATCTGAACACGTCCAGATGTGCACAGACCCAAAGTATACATTTCGTCAATGGATCGCAACGTCAAAGAGACTATACAAGGCACATAAAAAGATGATCTAAAAATACTATGCAAATTATAAATAATGCAACTTTTGAGTAATCCACTAGTTATTGTCCCTTGGAAGTTAGATTTTACCAAGTTTTTGAGTTTTAGAGATTATGCAACAGGAAAGTTATATTCCCAGAGGAGCTATAACAAGCGAACTTTACCAAACTCAAAACGCTCTCAGGGTTCTCAATGGGTAAACCGATTCTTTATGAATGGAAACAAAAATTTATTTCCCAATTGGGTTAGGTTTCAGCGCACATTTGTTAAACTACCTACATGTTACATTATGTTGCGTATTGGAGTTATGGCTTTTATTTTTTACTGTTTCAAGGATGCTGTGTAACTTTGAAATATTCTGAAGGATATGTTGATATTTTTAAAGTGTGCTGGATATGTTATATTATATTTTATGTAATATATTACGTTATATAGTATCGGAATACAAAGAACGTAATAAATAAATCCGAAAACACGCATCCCAGGTGCAGTAAAAAATTAACTTACAAAATTCTGCATTAAAGGAAACACTGTTTTAAAAAAAATCGAAAGGTCTAAAATGTACAAACAAGTCAATCTGAGAGACTCTTAATTCATTGGAATAAGGGTAGAGTTTATCGGGCTAATTGACTGATCCATGTGGGTTTCCTGTGTCCAAATGTCGGTGGGTCCTCCGAAAACCCATATGTAACACGGCCTAATAGCTTTAAAAAACTCTTCTTCCAGTTGTTCGGTTCGAACACCGGACGTGGAAATCCTAAGAAACTGTATGGAGATTGGTCTCTGTTTTGAGAATCACCTTTGACTTGACGTAATTTTGCTACCATTATATTATTTGGATTTTTTTTAGTATATTCAACCGAATATCGAAGATAATTGCAGAGGAGTTTGGAGTTAAATGTCATATTAAGCTATAATTACCATTGGATGTATCAATCAAAGGAGTTGGGACTTTTAAGGGTTTTAAGCTGGTTTCTCCATCCAAATTGGCGGTGGTTACAAAACACTTCCCTCGATGATCAGAGGACCACAACAAAACAGCGTCGCAAGGAACATTTCCATCCTTTTCCAAGTGGAGCAAGTCTCCGGGTCGAATTTCGTGAAATCTGATTGTTTGCAGTCTAAAATTACGATATACAGAAACTGAAATGACAATAAGTTCATGTTATCTATGAGATGTCTTTGTGTAAGTGGTATCGGTTTTTTTTCAATATCTTAAATATTATTAAATATTGGATAATGAGTAACTCCAGTGGCGTAACTAGGGGGGGGCGGGGGGGGGGGCGGTCCGCCCCGGGCGGCACTTTTCAGGGGGCGGCAAAATGAGCCGACAAATAAAAAAAAACTTGGTAAAAAAACACACACCTGAAATAGTATAGGTACGAGAATTTGTGAAGGAAAAATAAATGAGAAAAAAAATCGGGTCCCCGAGTTTGTGAAGGGAAAATAAATGAGAAAAAAATCGGGTCCCCGAGTTTGTGAAGGGAAAATAAATGAGAAAAAAATCGGGTCCCCGAGTTTGTGAAGGGAAAATAAATGAGAAAAAAATCGGGGCCCCGAGTTTGTGAAGGAAAAATAAATGAGAAAAAAAAAATCACTAAAATTCTTAAAATTGATAAAATATTTTTTTTCCTTTTAACCTGTCTCAGCGTAAGCTGGTACAAAAAAGTGTAGGTACACCGGAGTGAGTTAATTCAAGTTCTTTTTTTTCTTCTTTAAGTAATTTCGGGTTAAGGTCTTAAAAAAAACTTTTGCGGTGATTCCGCAGGTAGAAAAATCTGTGTCAGAAGTAAGCTCTATCCCATTATCCAAAAATTGAATTTTTGTACTATATTGTAGTGTTGTAAGTATCTATATATTAATAGGTGAAGGGAAAACTTTGTGCCCCTTTTTACGAAAATTTGAGCGGACGGAGGAGTATGAAATTTCGCACACTTACAGTTTTTATAGAGAAGGGGTGGCAAATGCTAATATTTTTTTTAAAATCGTACATAAAAATAGATTAAATCAATAAAAATAACTCTACGCACACTATTGTAATAGGTATATTATAGTTTAAATTAATTATGGTCGAATTTCGACCAATGAACTGAACCACTATAGTTATAAAAAATATGCGAACTTTTTTATTTTGATTTTTTTTCCATTTATATAGGGGGGTGGGGCGCCAAACTTTATTAGGTAGGTGGGGGGGGGGGGGGGGCGCCAAATGTTAATCCCGCCCCGGGCGGCGAAAACCCACGTTACGCCACTGAGTAACTCTCTAATAATTGTTCATGATAAGCCACTGGATAAATCGTATTTGATAAGTAATTTTTTCTTAATACAGGAAACCTGCCCTTGATCTTTTGCTGGTTTTCAGGATCATACGAACATAAATTAGCATTGACTCTCCACCAACTGTTTATTGCAGGAATAAATTGTAAGCACAATTTTTTTCGCAATATGAATGCTAAGACGGGACTCCAAAATATCGCCGTAAAGGTCCCCACATCAGAAGGAATGCTGTGTGATATTGAACTAAACAAACTTACTTAGGTTTTGTGGATAGATAAACAAAGAACTATTTGAAGCTAATATTACATTAATTATTTTCGTTGGATTTTTTTTTACGCATCTACAACTGCCTTCTGCTCTTCCGAAGGCTTTATGTATTTGTTAAATATGTTTTAGTTTTGACCTACCCTGCTCATTATTCACTAAGTAATCAGCTCTATGTCGAAGCCAGTCCTCGTAGCCTTGTTTGATCATCGTCACTGACAGAACGAACACAAGGGCCGAAACACTAGTCGTGGGATTAACGGGGCTGTCTAAAAATTTTAATAATCCGTACTCATATACATTAACATCTTAGATATGATTTTTAAGATTAAGTTAATTCAATAAAATCTAATAAGTTACCTATTATGAATCCCAGTGCTGATATGATTAGAAAATAGATATTTGCAACTCTTCGAAATTGTTCAAACAAGTTTTGAAAAGGAAAAAATATAATAGTGTATTTTGAAGTTGTAATTCTATTATCTTTTCTTTTATCATTTTTATCTATTTCTCCAGCAGTAACAATTCTTGTGCCTGACTTTTTCTTTCGATTACCCTGAAAAAAAATGGTTTAATTTTTAGATCTGAAATTTCTAAACGCACACGCATTGGGGTCCGTGGAAATGGCATGCGCAATATAAGAGTTGCATAGAGTTGTTATGTCGGCTTAGGCTGAAACCATAGTACAGACAGTCCCTGTGGATGTAAAGGCTGACTAGCCGACGAGAATACGGGGTGCATGGCTGTCCAACATGCAGAGCATATCCTACACTACACCTTTATTCAGTTCTCCCGTCCAGATTCACTCAGTCCTATAATTTTGGAAGGAGTAAACTAGTTTGCCCATTGCTCAAAGATTTGCAATCCGAGGTGTCATTCTTAATCGTGACTAAGGGGTAGGTTAGTAACTAACAAAGGCTCCCTGATACAATGCAACCTCAGGCACTGTCTTACCCCTACACGTGGGACTCTGTAGGGGCTTTACTTTATTACGGAGACTTCTTGCGGAAGGCAGGAGACAGGAAGAGACACTGTCACTCTGCAAGCGGCTTCTGGAGACTAGGCGCAATAAGAGGCAGTTCTCCACGAATGAATTGAAGGATGTCACAATAGATCTAACTTGGTCGCGGTGACACAAGGGGCATACCTATGATCGCTTGACCTTCTTGATAAAAAAAAATATCAAAAAAATGTCACAAGCAATGTTGTCTTAAGGCACTATCGAAATGATGACGGTGAAGGAAAAAAAAAACAATAACAAACCAAAATTAAATAAAAGCAAAGAACAAGGAGAATGGAATCATCTATACTATCTCACATGCATTGCACGGCCAACCTTGTGGAAAACGCCTTTCGGGCAGACCACCAAAGAGATGGAGACAAAAAACAAACAAAAAAATCATGAAACAAAACATAGAGTAAAAATTTTACATATTTAATATTCCTGCATAGTTGACGTTAACATCCTTTTAATTGAAGGTACATAATAGTTCCTACACAATTATCTAGTAACATTTGTCTAGTAACAAATATTCAAAGTACGAAATCGTTCAAGAGATTTATCCTTAAAAAGTGCCAAATTTCGTTATAGTTAGAGAGCATACAAACTTACCCAAATTTTTGAAAATATTTTATGTAACATTCTCAAAAAGTATCGGTATAAAAACTAAACTAAGAATCGTTGATTTGTATAGAAGTTACTTAACAATCATTTTTTGTTTATCCACTACAAATCCACTCCCGAAAAATCGACTATGTAACAACAGAACTAAGAAGCATAATGCTAAAACGATAACACGTTGATATTATCTATTATCTGCGGCTGTTATCAACATTATCTGTAAAAATAAAGCATTAAAGTTATAACAGGAATACCTATAAAAACGCTAAGATAGTCATGGTTAATCCTTATATTTAAACCAACTAAACTTACAACTAATTAGTTCTATTAGATTTATTTATGTAATGTTTTTGTTCGCTGCGAATCACGAAAGACTCTATACGCCGGCGCACCCAGCGTGGACCCATCATTTCTACCACTATGGAGGCGAAATGAACTTGGCTGGGACATGTGTTAAGGATATCGAAAGGCACTTGGAAAAAGAAGCCGTCACACCGTGTTCCGTTCCATGAAACAGAGCTGAGGGATTTTGATATGGTGTGGGAGGAAGTCATTCAAGCCGCGTAGGATTGAGCGCGATGGAGGGCTCTTGTTGCCTCCCTATGCTCCTAAGGAGTATAAATAAGGGGATAATATTATAATACTTTTATAATGTCATTTGTTTTGAATCAGTACTCGTACCGACATTTGAAATTATGTCATATTGCTCATCAATACGCCTTAATATATGCAAAATATATGACATATCGCCTGGAATAACGTTGAATATACATTAGGTCGATTTTCGGTTTTTTATATCATTCGATAGAGTAGACTTTTCTCGATCTACTGTACAGGCATTTTAAAAAATTCAAATATCTACTTCTAACACTGCAAAAAATCGATTTTTATCAATCAACTCGTAAATGTTTCGTAAAAATACATTCAATTTGGTAGGAATAGATTCTATTGTTTAAGTCACAAGTACCCGGCCTTATCTTTTCTCAGCGCACCTGCGAATGTTAAACGTTGTGTCGTGGGGTTTATTAAAGTTTTATTATATTTCTTGGAAGGATTTCAAATTGATTGCAGTGGACAGATCAGTTGTTATTTCGTGTGTTTATAATAGACCACCAGCGTGTATTATTATTTACACTTAATAGGTGCGGCAAATTATTGTTTTATTATCTAATGCACCCTTATGTTTGTTTTATAAATGTCTTTTATTACAAAAATAAACAATGGTCATTGTCTTTTTATTTTATGACACTTCTTTTGCTAAATGAAATATTTGTTTATGAATATATTATTTATAAAGAAAGTTAACAATAATAATAACCTTATTGTTATTGGTATCAACAATAAAACACTTCAGTTTTGAATACTTTATTTTTCTTGCAATAGGGTAGATTATTCATGATGACATATTTTGAGAAACAAGAACACAGAGCATTTGTATGAAATAACCACTAAGCTGGCAACAAAAATAACGGATAATTCCCCACAGTTTTAGGGCTCGGCTATTTACATACCTGGATATTTTTATAAGATATTTCTTGGAATTTTGAATGGACCCCAAATATATCTCTAAAATTTCGTTTTTAACTTTAAAGGCTTTTTTCTCGAAACTTTTAGTATTTATATCTAACGTTCTTTCATGCGATACGTCATATTATAATATATGCAAAATATATATCTTCTTTACCCTTCGGTCATCAAGTATTGTTATTGCAGGACAAGGGCCTCATCCACATTTTCTTGTTAGCGGCTGTTCGCAAACGTTTTTACCCCTTCACAGCGGTAATATCGTCAGACCATCTTGTTGCGGTCTTACACATGGCATATCTTATTTTTTAAGGTCTCTCGCTACACATCCTGCCCATTGCCATGACAGTTATTTTTGCTATGCGATGTAGGTACCTACCTATCTGCCTAATTTAAAGTTTAAACATCTTGGCCATATGGAATTCAAAAGTACTTCCCTGCAATTTTTAAAAGATTTTTTTTAATACCGTAATGTTCACAGATTTTCCAGAAAATCCTTTTTCTTCTTATGAATCCTCTATCAGAAGTTGGCAACGTGAGTATGTTTCTTGATCCTGGGAAAGTCTTAAAGAATTCTGCAGGACACAACATCCCAAACCAAGGCAAGTTTTTTAACCACAAGGCTCTTTTACCATCTTTCTCCCTTAATTAATTAAAAAAAGTTTTGTCCTTTCACAATATTTATTTACCTGACTAGTTTCGCAGGAACAGGTCCTGCATGGTCACAGGTGACTTAGAAACTTTCTTAGAGAAACAGGTGACTTAGAAAGTTTCTAAGTCACCTGTGACCATGCAGGACCTGTTCCTGCGAAACTAGTCAGGTAAATAAATATTGTGGAATAACAAATCAATTGTTTCATTTAAATTATTTTATTTAAATAATTCCACCAAGAATGCACGTTCAATTCGTTAATTTTATTTGTCCTTTCGTTTTTGTTTTGTAATCACCTGTTGTTATGTTCAAGTACTTTTTCAGATATGTGAAACTACAAACGTTCAATTCTTTAAATTATCTTTCCGATGGATATAGTAACAGGCTAAATGCCGGTCCAAAGGTAAACCGATTTAAAATTCAAAAATATTTTGTTAGGAAACCTGGACTTACCAAAAGTGAACAGAAATATACTTTTGACATACCTATTTCACAGAAAACAATTTTTTTGGGATCGAACGTATGACCATCAGAACGAAAGCCAGCGCTGAACCTCTATGCTGCTAATACCATTATATTTCAAAAAAAAATTGTGTGAAAACCTCCAATTGAAGTGATTTTGGGTTTCAAAAATAAACTTCTGTAACGGTGTGAACATCGATCATTGAACTTGATCTTGGTCTTACTTCTGCTAAAGCTGGTTAAATTTCCCAACTTCATGTATTCTCTGTAAGCCCAATTAAATAATATGAAGTAAGTAATATACGAGTATGTATACTAACCTCATTAATCCTCCATTCGTCCCTATCAATAAGAAAATACTGTAATTGTTTTATCAACATTATATCTTCAAGCTTATCTACCCAATCCTTCTTACCTATTGCGAGTCATATTAATTATCATCATTTGACGACTCATGTTGATAGGAAAAGTAAAGATACAATACACTGACGTCACGATAAGTTAATGTGGGCAGGGTCATTGGATGGAAAACTCAAACTCTCGTAGAGCAATCTTCTCACTTACTGATACAAATTATGGGGTACCGCAGGGGTCAATTCTCGGTCCGATGTTCTAGAGACGAGGTAAAAGAATAAAGATTTATGATTTTTTATGAGTCATCTTTCACTCTCCCAAGTTTATCCATGTTAATTATTCTGATAACTTGACTTGGATATTATAATATCTGAATTGGAATGAATAAACCATTTTATACCCATGCATATATTATTTTGTAAATGCATGGGTATATCATTTCCAGTCCGTATAAATGTGGATGAGCTGTGAAATAACGGTTCGTTCTGGTTCGGGGATTGACTCCTGTTTCAGATCAAATTCCGCCAACTATTATACCTACATCTACATAATGTTTAAAAAAAGCTTTATTTATTTATTCTCAATTTCACCCTAGGTTATCATAGTGCAAACTCATTATTATCATCTCTGAGAGTTTTAAAATGGACTATTGTTATTTGACTTTAATGAAGAAGATGTTAATATTATTATTTTGTTTTTTATCACTATTATTTATGTTTTTTCACTGATTGATTGGCTCCATCCCACTTTGTCTTATTTATTATTAATGCTTTATCGTTTCCTTTTTTTATTTCTTTTTTTTTCTCTTCTGTTTTTTTTTATTGTATGCTTAGTTTTCGTTTTTTTTTTTAAATTTCATTTTTATCTTCATGTTGTCTTATATAGTTTAAATAGTTACTTATAAGTAGATATGCACTAGGCTTAAGTTTATTTTCTAAGTATAATCATGTACCAAACCATGTAAAAATTATTATGTGCTGCCTCCGACAGCGAAACTTTGTTTCTTGGAAGTAGCGAAAATATATAAATAAAAAAAATAAAAAAACCATGATAAAATAAAGCCCAGCTTTATAGAAAAAGAAAGAAAGTATTTAATAAAGAAGTGACAACTGTACACTCTTCGTACACTTCGTCGCTAGCTGGACATTCTTCGTAACGATACCCTTACAAAATCTGAATTTCTAGTGCTTGTGGTTGATCCATCATGGACGTCTTCTTCTGTTCCCAAGTTTTTGAGAGCATTTAAAAGCTTAAAACTTTCATCATAGTATAGTGGAAATAAAATACGCACTAAACGCCAAAAATGAAAAAAATGAGTTGAGTATGAGGAAATGTTCTATAAACCATTGTCAATAGCCTAAATATTGCTCCAAGTCCATATCGATGATCTAAAGGCGTAAAAAACAGATCCGAAAATCATCATTGTACTATGTCTGTATGGGGGGAAAAATCAGTTTTATTAGATTATCTCAAAATAAAGGTTTTGGCGTTTAGTGCGTATTTTATTTCCACTATACTATGTTATCAACTATACTGGTAGTGCTTTCAGCAAAACAATTTTTAGTTTTTTTAATCAGGTATTTAAAAACATTTTAAGTACATTTTATTAAACTTTTATGGAGTAGAAATGGAATTTTAAAAAATACGGTTTCTATTCAAATTTTTATTTTATATAAAATAATAAATTACTTAAAATTATAATGTTTTAACCTTACTAATTTACTATTTACATTTATACAATTTAATTTTTACAATTTCCTACCTAACTAATACATACTCTTCATAATTTTAATATTTAACCCAATATTTTGAAAAACACCTTCAAGACGATATTGGAAAATAAAACATCAAATATTTTAACTTTTCTTTTTGGAAGATTTTCACGATTTCGTGATGTTAATCGCAAGCGCTGCAAAATACCTGCATCGAATGCTGTTCTTTCAGAGAATGATTTCAACTTTGTTTCAAAATAGCATATTAAAAATCTATTGATCTAAATGACTTTAAACTCTAAATGATTGTGTATTTTTTTTGTGTGTTTTTTCTTTTTTTGTGAAAAGATTTTTAACAATTTGTTATACCTGATTATTTTGTTCTCCTTATACCAGCCTAGAGCTGACTGGAGAATTTTGTTTGAATAAATAAAAATATATTGATTGATTGAAAATCAAGGAAAATACGAGGGGAAAATGGATACAGCTTTTAAGTTACCATAAGTTTAGAATCAAAGATATTAAAGCACGAATTTAATTTTAGTTTAACTTTTAGTTGAGTCATCTTGTATAAAATAAAATGATTTATTGACATTAGATGTAGTGTTTTTTAGCAAGGTATTCAAAAGATAATTGGCTTTTGTCAATCTATATTATAAAAAATAGAGACCGATTTTCCATTGTCATCGCATCACGCCTAAATGGCTGGACCGATTTCGCTAATTCTCTTTTTGTCGTATTGGCTTTTATCAGGAGAAGGTTTTTACGAAAGAAAATATTAAGAAAGTTGTGTGAAAAATTAAAAAATTAAAGAAAACTCTAAGTAGGCAACCTTTTAGTACTTTTTTTTTTTTTTTTTTATAAAAAACATTAAAAAAATACATTCACAATAACAAATTTATACATTTTTTTAAATATATTTTTTTTACCCCCAAAATTGAGCAGAGCTCGTGCTTTGGGGGATGCATTTTTACTACATAATTTTTATTGCAATTTTGACAGGAACTGACAGTTGATAGATAGTTAGTGCGATTGACAGATTGCGGATGGAATACACAAAGTCTGAAACAGATGCTTTGATCGGAATCACATTGGTCAAAAGATAATTAATTCATCACCATACAAATTCCATTTTAATATTCATAGCTAGAGACACAGGACAACGTCGGTCGGGAAAGCTTGTTATCAATAGATTCTCTTTCATATTTTGTATGCAATATAAAACACAAAGAGAATTCCTTATTATTTGATTTAATTTGCGATTGTCATACGATAAATATAAGAAAATTTATCGAATAAATGCGCATTTCCTAAACTACAATATATGGCTTTGTACTCTTCTTTAACAAAAATACTTCAATAAAAGTAAAACATTTTTTACAGCACGTCTATCTACAACGTTCAGACAATTTCCGTTCCGTTCATTTCGTATTTCCGATGGAGCAACTTTTCATGAAACTTTAACCATATCCGGTGTGTTGAATTGTCGTGATTTTGAATACCCAATTTACAAAATAACCCACTTGTTGCTTGTTGTCGTTTTTGTGTTGATTCATCTATCATTGTATAAACTTAATCAATCAAAAACATACGCTTTCTATCTAGTATTACTGAATAATTAAAAAGCATATTTCCTTTGATAAAATGCGAAAGACAAGTGTTTTACTGGACAGTACGGGGCCGTTCAAATATAACGTAATACTAGTGGGGGGTGGTTCTTATAAATAAACGTTACTGTGTACTATCGGGGGCGAGAAGGGGGGTTCGAAGAAAGAAGTTTAAGTGACTTTTCAGTACCTAATAATTTTGATGAGTGCTACGCAAAGGGAAGGGACGGGGCCCAAAAAAAGTTACGGGGCGTTTCATGGTGGGCTGTCAATTTCAAAAAATTGCGTTAGACATCAAATACCTACTTGAACGGCCCCTAGAACAAAATAGAAAATTTGCCATACTTAGACGGAAGAAAAAATATGTTTTTGAATAACAGGAAATACTGGTAACCGGAAAGTTAAATTATTATTAAAATGTTTACCGAAACTACAGCTTCATCAAACCTGAACACAAAACTCTGATTATATTTTTTTTTCGTTGTTTTCAACCTCATGAATCTCACTGTCAACTTGCTTTTATCATGCAGCTTACGCCAATGAAGTCAAGGAACTTGCTTCAAAGAGCTCACTGTCATTTGCTAATACTTACTGAAATTACAGAGCATTTTACTTAAAGCTTGGTCACGTGTATTTCTATTTTCTCTATTGCTAATGGATCGTCGACTAGATGTTTCCTAAATATCGCCTTAAATATTAGTGTGAGATAGTCCGGTAGGAGACATGTTACTATAATCAAAATTAAAGCCAACCAGAATGACAGCGATTCTTCTAGTCTTATAAATGTCCAAAGAACATCTCCATCGTAGCTTCTAAAAAATAACAAAAATATGATATTAGGTATATAAAAAAGCTATCTGAAAAGGGTAAAAAGAGTTTCATGACTCTGCGATGAAACAGCACGCCTTTGCCTTCGAGTCAATACCAAAAGGCAAGTCGCAGTCATCGATAGTCACCAGCATTCACGAAAAAGTTAAGCTAAGAACAATTGAGACATTAGGGAGTTTTGCGCAGTTTTTGCTACTTATATATACTTAATCATTCCGCTAGTACGAAACTGTATTTTTTTTATTGTAGAATTAACTTAAATTAGACAACCAAGCAAGTTTAGCAAGCTTTTTGAGTAATTTTCTCTTTTCAAGAACGTCTCACAATTTTTTCTTGATCCATAATACAAAAATAAAATATTTTATAGATAAGTATGGGATGCGAAAATATGTGAAGATTAATCTTATTTAAAATTTTAATTTATCTCAATTACTTGAACGTGAGTTTCTTCAGCATTATAATACCCCTTAACAAAATAATGAAGTGTTTTCGTGAATGTCTCTGCAACAAGTCTCCCAGTTGGACATATTCATACCTGGAAAAACTGCTACCACCATTTGTGATTTTGGGGCTGAACATCCGATACGTATCTATATATTACGAGGCCTCTGTGACCAAGATATGGAAAGCGTTGGCGTTTAGTGTCGTGAGGAAATGTAAACTGTTTGATGCGTGTGTGTTGCCAAATCTCCTGCACAGGTGTGGTGAGTTAAGATATAGATAGATAGATTGATAAAAAATAAATCTTTTTTGGATAAGTTTGGCAGTCCACATAATATATAAGTTGGTTTGGGCCAAAAGTATAAAAACAAATAATTGTGTAGTGTATAGTTGTTGTTATCTAATTATTGGTCTTGTAATGGGATGTTTTTTTCCTTTTTGTGCCGCTAGAGGCGCCCTTGCTAATCCGGTCTATTGTCAAATTCAGTGCTCACAATCTAACCTCCAAAACATCATTCTAGTTTATTTCAAATTAAACAACTTATATATTATTATACATGATAACTTACAATAGGTTTAGAGTAATCATTGTACATTTTTTACATACTATTACAAATTAAAATGTTCATCTTTTTTTATATACCTACCTAAATACAAATTAAAAAATACAGAACAGCACCCCTGAGATTTATTCTCAAATTTATGCGCAACAAAATCAACAACTTCTTAGCAACTCAATCAACAACTTCTTAGCAACACAATGGAAAACAAACTTCCCAACGTTGACATCACTGAAAAAAACATCTCAACGTTGGCAGCACTGAATTTGACAATAGACCTGATTAGAAGTTCTGCCACCTAGTGTGTATCGTCGGAAGCTCCCCAGAAAACTTCCCATTAAAGCCAGTTCAAAGTAACTAAAGATTTTTCCAAAAGTTCAACAAAAGTTAGGATGTGCGCCCACATTCAGATCGATTTTAAAGCCCAGTTCACATTAATAGATTATTTTTGTCGATTGGCGAGTAATTTAGTAACAACACGTATCAGAGCACTTAAAACTTGGTAGAGGCACTTAGTCTAGTCAATTGATTTTATTCTTTTTTTTTTTGGTAGAGAAGCGCCCTCCACGACGCGTCTCTGTGTGGGGGACGCTGAACGTGTGTGAACCTATCTTCAATCTCTGGAAGCATGGAAATAAAATAAAACCATAGGTTTCAATAAAAATTGACGAGAAGTGTACTCGAGCAAAGTGTGAACGATATGAATACTAAATTACTAGCTACTCGACCATTTGTTAACTAGGCTTTAGAATTGAACTTTACCCAATTCTCAAGGGCCATCCCAACTTACTTGTACCTACTTCAATAATTAATTGCCCTATCTTCTCACACTACACAAAATTTAGAAGACTAAAGGTGGAGGTTGGCGCAGCGACCGAGACACGCTACACGGATACTTCATAGTGGCCGAGACCGTTTTGTTTCTCTGTCTCGTTCTCACACCTGAAATGGTGCTCATACAACCCCTAATTGACAAGTAACCATCTTGGTCTCCTGTCTCGGTCGCGGCACGAGCTTTTATATTGAAAATATACTTACTCATCGATATAGACAGCAGAATAAATGTTTGCAATCACGAAGAAAGCAAATATTGATAACAAAACAATAGCTATGAACGGCCAAGTAGCAAAGCGCGTGGACATCCAAAGTTTCAGGTTTATTACTACCACCAGAGCGCAGAACAGAGCCGCTCCGAAACACCTAGAAAGTTTAAACAGCAATATCAAGTACCTATCTGTTACAGCAGCCTTATGTCAATAGTGAAAGTTCGCTGTACAAAGCTTCTACAACAAAGTGGCATTTTCAGTTAATGTAACGAGCTCGAGTGTTGACTCAAACTAATTAAAAATCATAAAAGTGCAACTAGGTTTTTTAAAAGTATATTTGCAAAAGAATGCAGCATAGATTTTTACTAATAGCTTACATAATATTATATGCATATTTAGCAAAAAAACTATTGTGCCATGTTTTCTTGATCTAGGTAAATATATAAATTATTGATAAATCAGTATGTTTGGTTAAGTAAATAAACATTTCAACGCTTTTTGTTGACATACTTCGTAGGTACAAGGTAGCTTCTTAATATCATGTGGTAAAAAAGGGGGTATACATATGATTCATGTCAAGAAAAATACATACATTCAGGAAAGATGCCTAAAAGTTTTTTTTTATAATAACTTATGAACGGTATGCTGTTATAAAGAGGTTTGTCTGGATAGCAATCAATGTAAGTCCGTACTCCCTGCGAGAAACGGCATGATGGTTGAAAAATTGATGTTTAACAAACTTAAGGCATTCAATTTAATAATAATAAACTATTCAAATATTACTTCTACTAGTCTTGATCGAAGTTTTTTACTTCATAAAAAATAAATATTAAGGAAATCCTTACCATTGCCCCGATACAAGGCCATCGGAATGCAAGACCCCGTTGAAATACCATAAGGTAAAGAAGAAACTAAATATAACAACTGAGTGGTAGATTCCCAGAAGGGTCCAAGCGAAGAAATTCTTCCAAGAAAGAACTTTTTTATCCACTTGTTTTTTATACAGCAATGGCTTGCTAAAATTTAAAAACACAATTTAATATAGGAAGGCATTTAATTATGTACATATCCCCGGTGATGACCAAATTCTCCTTTTAGAAATAATATGTCAAAAATGTACCGACCTATTTGTGTTCACTTTGGGAAACTAAAATTAATTGCATATTATCCGCTATTTAGTACAAACAGATAAAACTATACCCCATACATTATGTTATAAACACATAGAAACTTAATTCTAGTACCCAAAGAGCAAATTACTAAGAACGAATTCTATAATTTATTATAGGTAATAATTGTCGACATTTTCTGCCAATTATTCCATTTGAATACACGCAGGCATCTATATTAATTAGGTACACCCCGAAACACTAACAATAATTATTACTATTCAAATTGGCGTAGGTAGCTGATGTTGGTATATTATTTTCATATTGATTAACCGAATTGTCGAATTGTCAATGGTACGAGTCGGTAACGACAATTAGTATTACCATAGTATTAGTAGTATAAACATAGTAGGCGTATGAACATTTGGGGGTAATTAACTAAACTATTTATGTGAATAATAATTAACTAAACACCCGTAGCATTGCTGACATATTCTATTTGTATTGTTAACTCCCTATCTAACTTTAAATTTTATTTTTGTTTGAAAAAAAAAAGGAATATAAGAAACATCTTTAAGTAAGTAATCAGTTTGTACCTAATTAATTATTAATGTAATATTTCGTTCATATTTCTATAATCTCCCACAAGTGAGCCAAATGAAAAGAATAAGAACACACAAGCACCCAGGAATTCGTATAAATCAGAGAAAAAAGTTTTGGGACGATCGTGTATGATGTGTTAGGGTGTCTTAACACAGCATTCGCTCAAACTAAGAGACCTCCAGGAGGATCAACCAAAAGATATGAAATAGTTGGCTGTCCACATTACAAGAGACTATTGCAGTAAGCCCGCAGGCCTAAGAGAAGTGAAAGAATAAGACCAGATAACCTCTGACGTGCGCTGTTGCGGTTATTCTGGACTAAGGAGTAGAGCAGGTGATATAAAGTCATGTAGAAATAATGAATATTTGTGGTATAGAGTGATGTATTGGAGGCCCAGACTCTCTGAGGGCTGTATCGCCACAGATGGATGGTATAGTGTGATGATCTTGCATTTTGACAGTTGAAGTTTGAAGTTTGTTAAATTGTGCTCCCGTTATAAAATTGTTTATTTTATCAATAATAGTTTATTTGGTGAAGTGATTTGTATATTTTTGTTCTTTAAGAAAATACGCATCTTTTAAACATACGTGTGTGAAGTGACGTTATCAGTCTGAGGAGATATTTCATATTTCATCACTAATCTGACAGACAATATTATTGTCACCAATATCAGCTGATCAAGGTGTGTATACAATAATCACTGACTACTTTCTAACAGTGGCACTTTAGTGAGTGCAATCATCACATCGAGCATCAATTATTATTATCGATTTGTTTATAAATAAATATCGATACCATCATGGAGAACTCCGAATCGTCTGGACCAACTGGATTGCTGCATACTCAAAATGAGTCTCCACACAGCTATATAGAGAGCGCCAAGAGCGATATTGATGTAATAAACTCGATATTGGTGAACGATAAGACAAGGCTTAACATCGAGATCAGAGGGCAAGTGAACAATGCCACAACTAGCCTTCTGTCTAATATTGGACACGCATCAGTGACAATAGCGTCACTACAAACCGAAAACATAACGTTGAAGATGGAAATCTTAGAACTGAGAAATCAACTTAATACTTTGTTTTCGTGTAACAAAATCATTACAACAGAGAACAAAGGCCATACGAGAGATTTACCCGATGAGATCAATAAATTGAAAAATACTAACTGTCATACTGCAAGGGTCATCGTGGAGAATCGAAATGAATCAATGCATGGAATGGCATTCACAGCTGGTTCTCACACTGCTACGGGATCGAATGATGGTCAAGTCAAAACAAAACCGAGGCGACGACCAATAATAAAGGGACAGGGTACCTTTGATCCTGATTTAAAAACTGTGGAGCGGAAGAAGTACATCCATGCTTTTTCTTTTGATCCGGAAACATCGGAGGAACATATTTTATCCTACATTAAACGAAAAGATCCTGATATTGTTGTTAAGGTTGAGAAGATTATTACCAAGGGCGACTATGCATCATTCAAGATTGCGGTGCCGGCTTCCAAGATGGACGACTGGATGAAGCCAGAGATGTGGCCCCTTAATGCAAGCGTCAACGAGTGGACCTTTCGCAGATCATCAAGACCAACAGCAATTATTCCCAAAGATCAATAACATAACCTTAAATTGTCACTACTCTAACGTTCGAGGACTCAATACGAAGACTCATGAATTTTACAGCAATCTTCTAGCTCAAGATGTAAATATTATTGGTTTGACTGAGACATGGCTTTCTTCGAGTGTCCTTGATGCTGAACTTTTCGATGCCAGATATACAGTTTTCCGTAAGGATAGACCAACCAGAGGAGGCGGTGTTGCATTGGCGGTCCAATCCAGGTATCTATCGGCGTCTAAAAGGATGACTGAGTTGGAGAGTGAAGGAGAAGACTTGTGGGTTAAGATTACTTTTAAACGTACAGTGCTATTTGTTTGTGTTGTTTACTTTCCGCCAAATTCTAGTGAAGAGCATTACTCTAACTTCTTCGAAAAGTTGGAGGGTGCTGCTACCATTGTAAAAGATAAATATGTCCTTATTTTAGGAGATTTTAATTTTCCATCTTCTAATTGCTCAAAAAGTGAGCTCAACTATTTCTTGAGTTTTTTTGAGATGCAACAGATGAATCACGTTAAAAATGATAAGAATCGTATTTTGGATATGGTATATACAAACCTAAATCCCTCTCATGTAATCGTCAAGAGGAATGACTTTCCTCTGGTGGCTGAGGACTTGTATCATCCATCATTGGACATCTGTCTCTCTTTACCAACGCGTAAGTACCGTTATGATGACGTTAAAGTACCAAATAATAATTCCAAATGGAATTTTACTAGAAACGGTCTAGAAGCATTAAAAAACACAATTTTAAGTGATTCTTGGTTGGATGTCTACGGAGCGGCAGACATTGATTCAGCTATTGAGATATTTTATCGCGAGCTTTATAATATGTTTGACAGTTCTTTTCCTGATCCAAAAGTGAGATCGAGTAGGGAATTTCCTAAATGGTTTAGTCCTTCATTAATTAAAAGTATAAGGAAGAAGCATTATTTGCACAAATTATGGAAAAAGACCGGTAACCAAAAAGCATATGAAAGGTTTAGTCAACTTCGCAGGACGGTAAAAGATTTAATAAAGAAAGCGTACACTGAACATATAGAACATGCAGAATCGCAAATCAATGCGGATCCAACTCGGTTTTGGAATTTCATCTCAAATAGAAAAGATGTGAACAGAAAATCCAAAGATATGACACTAGACAATGTTGCATACTCCGACCCACAGGAGATATCTGATGCTTTCTCAAGGTATTTTTCCTCTGTTTTCAATTCAACACCACCGCTGCTGAATCTAGATTTTTGTAAATATGAATATTCGCCATTTTTTAATTGTGATATCTCAAGCATTACTCTTGATGATATTGATTTTGGCTTGCAAAAGCTTAAGCCAAAACGTTCTTCGGGGCCAGATCAAATTCCAGCTTTTGTTTTAAAAGAATTAGGTCCACAATTGAAAAGAGTTCTGCATTATTTGCTAAATTTGTCTATCCAATCTGGAAAATTCCCAACAAGGTGGAAGATCAGTAAGGTCACTCCGATTCACAAAAAAGGTGATGCTTTTGATGTAAAGAATTACAGGCCAGTAGCAATTTTGTCGGCTCCCGCAAAATTGTTGGAGATTATATTGCATAGAAGAATTTGGAATAGCGTTAGTTGTTTCATAGTAAACGCGCAACATGGTTTCAGACCAACAAGATCCACAGTTACAAATCTTCTTTGCTTTAACACTTACATAGAACAAAGATTGGATGCTCGTAAGCAAGTAGACGTCATTTATACTGACTTCGAAAAGGCTTTCGATAGGGTTGACCACGATGTTCTATTGTCGAAGCTTAATTATTTTGGGTTATCAAATAAATTGCTACAGTACATGTCTAGCTATTTAAAGGATAGACAGCAATATGTCAGTTTCCAATCATGTCACTCTGAAAATTATTTTACTTACTCTGGTGTTCCACAGGGGTCTAACCTGGGTCCTCTACTTTTCAGTTTGTTTATCAACGATATTGGCAATGTCATAGAGGGTTCAGAATATCTGCTTTACGCGGATGATCTGAAGCTTTTTAGAGAAATAGCGGATGAAAGAGACACATTGACTTTACAAAAAGATATAAACGCCTTGACTTCCTGGTCTATCAAAAACAAGTTATTCTTCAGTGCACCTAAATGTCACGTCATGACCTTTGCTAGAATTCGTAATGTAACTAAGGCAGAATATACAATGAGTAACTTAAAATTAGCTAGAATGGAAGTTGTGAAGGATTTGGGAGTTACTTACATAACAAACTTTTCCTTTCGACCCCATATCAACGGAATGATAGACAGAGCTTACGCCATGCTAGGCTTTATCCTCAGGAATTCTTTGTATTTCAAGCACTCTGATACACTAACGGTTCTGTACGAATCATTGGTAAGATCCATATTGGAATCTGCTTCCATAATTTGGTCTCCATCCGAGAAAACACATATACTGAACATAGAAAAAATTCAAAAAAGATTCGCCAGACATTTATATAGGATAAAATTCGGGTACTATCCATACATGTTTCCAACCTTATTTATTTATGGATCCTTAGGAATGACTACTTTACAGAGACGAAGAGATGATTATCTCTGTAGACATTTTTACAAGCTGCTCCATGGAATTATTGATAATCCCGACATCCTTCGCGAAATTAAATTTTATGTACCAGACTCTTACCAAAGATCACGACAACATAAACTTTTTTACCCCCTTGTTGGCAGAACAAATCTTATTCGTAACTCAGCTATGGGCAGGGCAATTTCTGCCTTAAATGAATTAGCGGAGCATATCGACATATTTCATGTTGAGTATGGTGAATTCACTTCGAAGATTGAATTCATATAGATAGTTTCTGTTGTTCTTTATTGTGCATAATAGTGGAGGTATCTTATGATATCGATCGATGTTGAAATGGTGAGTCTCACCTCACTAATTTTGGCGAGTAATATCGCTACCTATATAATATCATAGCTGCTTACTGCTTTTTTTTCTATTCATGTGTATTATGTTTTGTTGACTTGCCATTTTGGTGTAAGTACAATGTACTTAGTATATACATTTATTGTTACATTGTAGAATGATACCTGTGTATATTGTAAAATGATACCTATGTATATTGTTTTTATATGTATATAATTTTTTTTACTTGTACACTTTTTTGTATTATAAACACTGTTTGGCGCAAAGGTTTTTTTACCGTCATGCTAAGCAGTGGCTTTTTTAACAATAAAAAATAAATAAATAAAATAAATGATACAAGGTTTGATGTGAAAATTACAGATGTGACTCCCAGGCCACTCTTACTTTTTGTAAGTTCGAAATGAGCGGACCATAATATACATTTTTTCTCCCTTAAATATCTACATCCTTTCACTAAACTTTAATTAGGCTAAGCTTTTGTAGGTACATAATATGCAGTGTGTACATCGAAACGAAAATAAAAATTAAACTGTTACTTACTTCATGAGATCTGAGGATTTGTGACATTTTTCTGTTAATGATAGAACAAAAATTGGGATAGCCGCGAAAGCCACATTGAAAAACATCAAGAAAATAGAGTCGAATATTGATTGAGTTGAAAAGAAGCAGAATATTTGGAAGAACAGCTGAAATTATTAAACAGAATACGACTGTAAATAAGAAAACATAAAGTTGCATTTAAAATATCTCATAATCTACCTGCACATTTTGCAGTATTTCGAACTCACCATCAAATTGACAAAGGCTAAATTCTTGTAAAACGAATATTGGACTAGCGTTCCCATTCGTTGGTAATACCAATGTCCATGGACCAGTAGAATTTTTTTTAACATCATAAACTTTTTGAATGCGAAATCTGCACACCTGAAACATAATATGAATTTACTTTTTATATTTTTAATGGAGATGGAAATAATTTTGGAAATGATAACAAATTATTTTCTTCACCTTGCAGCTTGTCTTCCTTCCCTTCCATAAATACCAAAGCCAACGTGAGCCTCTTGTATCATAGATATATCATTAGCTCCATCTCCTATTGCTGCTGTTATGGGCTTGGGTTTACTTTTCTTTATTAATCTTACAATCTAAAGCAATAAATAATTTTGTGTATAGCAAAGGTTTTGAAACAGATCCTTGAGGCACACCATTTAGACATTACGACTTACGAACCTTAATAACAATTGTGTGGTTTGTAATTACCTGTGATTTTTGTATAGGTGAAAGTCGACAGCATATAACTGCGTTACATTTCATCGATATTCTTACAAAAGCATCTTGGTATATGCTGGATTGAACTATCAGTCCAAATGACTGTCCATCCATTACTAATGTCAATGGTATATTTCTTTCGCTATCAGATATTCGTTCACATTCTTTTATTTGTTCTTCTAAACTTTCATTATTTAAAATCTTTGTTAGAAATATTTTATTTGATCTTGATGGAATATGCCCGCAAGATTGGGAGACATTGATGGCTGTTTCAACCTAAAATGAAATAATTGTACTAAAGTAAATCAGTCTATATGAGATGTGAGGAATCCTGGTCATCTCCAACTAAACTGGAGAAATGGCATTGTAAATACCACTAGCCCACAGTGGATGCTGGTTTCACAAGGCCTATGTCCAGGAGTTGGGAAAAAAACATACCTTATCTCCCGTTAAGACCCAAATTTTTATTCCTGCTTCTCTAAGAGATTCCAATGTCTCCACAACATCATCCTGCAGTCTGTCTTCTACGCCAGTAGCTCCCAACAATGTGAGGCCGCTTTCTATATCTCTCCATTTTCTTGTGTCGTTGATACTTCCAGTCACATCCATACTAACTCGAATTATTTCTAAAAAATATCTTTAAATCATTATTTTACAAGTTGCTATTTTTTCCTCTATCTAATTTCAATAATAATAATTCTGGCCGGTTCAGTGTAATGTTTTCAGGACTTTATCATAATATACCTATTAATTGTGCACCAACTATTTGTTACTAATGTGAAATGAACAAAATGATCAATTTAATGCAGTAAATATATAGTGTTTTCACCTTCGGTTATGGCATGATATTCGTTTTCCGTTAACTGCTTATAAGCTACCACCATTGTCCTCAAGCCTCTTTCAGCAAAATAATTCACATGAGAATTTACAACACCAGTCAAAGCACTATCGTTGCACAAAGGTAACACCGCACTGTCAGCCCCTTTGCAAATTAACCAAATCTGAAAATTCAATATCCCATCAAAAAAGGCCAATACCGGTAAGCCCATTGATAAACCCGTACAATTTTGTAAAATATTTATTATATTATTGTGATAAAAG
Organism: Mystacides longicornis; assembly: GCA_963576905.1. NCBI lineage: Eukaryota > Metazoa > Arthropoda > Insecta > Trichoptera > Leptoceridae > Mystacides > Mystacides longicornis. The sequence goes on along the minus strand of OY756421.1, from coordinate 4,753,695 downwards.
CAAGCTATTGATATATTGCAGACAAAAATCCTCATTTATACCAGTACCGGATTTAAAATAGACCTATAGCGGAACTATTTTTGTTTTAGCGACAAAATCTAAATGACAGTGTTATTGAGGTTGGAAATGGATTGATATCGCGATGCGAATGCAAAGTAAGACACCAGAATAAATCAAAAGATCAAAAAGAATAATAAAAACGAGAAGACAGAACTAATTCAGCGAAACATGAATAAATAATTACAAATTTTAAAATATTTATTGACTTTTTTTTAACTCACATTATTATTCCCGTCTCTTACTATAACAGACATTCTCTTCCTTGCCGAGGTAAACTCCAAGACTTGTAATTTTTCAAAGGACACCATCTGACCATTTATTTTGAGGAATAGACGGTTTGATTCTTCCCCATGATAAACTATCCCTCTGTTGGCAGCTGCCTTCACAAAGGCTATTTCATCCGAACTCATGGACTGGTATGTAGGGATGGTGTCGTCGTCATAGATGTAATTATTGTTTTCAATGGAAGTTTGTCTCACATCCTCCACTTGAACAGCGTGGCATAAGGCGAGAGTTGTAAAGAAGAACTGAAGATCTGGCTGAAAACAAACGGTTCTGAAGTTAAAAGGAAAGACAAAGACACTCCGCGTATCGTGGACAGACCACAGAACAAATGATTCCATCTTGACAGAACTAAATGTCAGACACTGTTCATCGGACACATTGCGAGACGCGGAGATGATAGTTTTGAGAGGCTTTTCTAAGCCGGGAGAATCGAGGGCAACACAGCTTGGGGTCGGGCTCCGATGAAATGGAGTGACCAGGTCAAAAAGGCAACAGGGGGGACACTGTGGGAAGCCCTGCACATGGCGTTGGACCGGGGACTTTGGGGACGGCTGATTAGGATGGTGGGAAGTAGTGATGGTTACGATCCTCAGCAATGAGGGAGTGAACAAACCACTAAGTGCTTTATAAAAAAACTGTGATCAGAGGAAAATAAGAGTTCAGCGGTAGAAAATTTGCGATCAAGCCGTCGTCGAGGTAGTTTAACCCATATCGATTGATTGCGAGCTGATCTCTGTAGATTTTAGCCCGCCATGTTGGATGTTATGTCAGCTGACAATCCTTTCTAGTGTACAACAACGCTTTCTGTAATGATTATACTGTTTTTAAGTTTTTTCCCGTCCAATTAGAATTAGGTGCTCCCTTCATATTTTGGTCCATTTTGTTTTGGTTTATCATTTTGATAATAGAAATTTCAAACAAATAAAGCAAATATTGCATTCCCGTAATCATTGAGGTCATACAGCCATGATGCACCAACTAAATTTATAAGAAATATAATGACGATTTGAAGAAAATACTCAAAGAATACTTTTTAAGTAGGTACAAATATTAAAATTGAAGTGATCAAACATGAATTGGTTTATTTTGGCTGAAACATAAAGGTTTCGTATGATTTAATAAGGACTTAACTATATTTTGATATAAAATAAATAATTAAAAAATAAGGTCATCAATAACTCGTTCAAATCAGCTGACATAGCGAATATTGGTAGTTACCACTCGTGTTGCCCAGCTACTATTTGTTTGTTTACAAAATTTTGTATGAAATGTCATCTTCATACAAGTAACAAACGCGGATTAAATATTGTTTTTATAATTTAAGTAAAAAGTGATCAGTGATTTATATGTAATCTTACGATTAACGATTTTTTTATAAGTTAAACGGTAAGGGTTCACTACCATATTAGAAGGCTGGCTTAGTGTGATGTTAACAATGTTCACCATTGTTGAACGTTGTTAACCAGAAGGTGGCAATCTTAAAATCCCCGAAACGCCCAATCTTGAGAAATTTCACCATGTCAAAAAATCCCCTGCCCCTGATGGCAGGATTCGACTGTACGCGAGTATAGCGACCATGAACATAAAATTTTTGGTGTATAAAAATAAGCTTTGAACCAGAAAAACTTACATTTAAATTTTCAATAGACTCCACAACCTCCCCAGTGTACCAGCTTAGATTCATTTCGTATAACTTTTTATCCCGTTCAACATAAAGCTCCCCGTTCACAGAGCACATCTGGAAGTACATATCGTTCTTTGTCAGGGTGCCCGTCTTGTCAGAGAACAATATCTCGATCTGACCCAGTTCTTCGTTCAAATCGGAAGTATTTGCTAACGCAGGCTGATTGCTTTCATTGCAGTATAAGTCCAAGTCCCAATTGATATATAAAGAACCTTTAAAATGTAAAAAAGGAAATAAGCTGATAATTGGAAGAGCATTTGAATGGCTTTATTGGAATAACTTGCTTGAACAAGTGAAAGAGCAAGTTATCTCAATGAGTCTTTGTGGCTACCACTTGCAAATATAACATTACCTACTAGCAGAAAAACCTTTCGGACGATAGGAATAGGAAATGGTTATTGATTATCACCCTTTGATTATCCGTAAAATCAGTTATGCAGTTGAGGACTACGAACAATTTGGCATTTCTTCCCGAGTTGTGTGTTGAGCAAGTATCAAATATTTCGTCGATATAATATTTTCCGCGGACACCTGTTATTATATTGTCAGGGCAACTATTGATTTACAGATGAATTTATACCTAGGTATGAAAACATTTCCCGTAGTTGGATTGCTTTTGTCACATTTATGAAAACTATTTCGCATGGGGTTATAGTTTTTCAACGAAAATACTGAATTACTGACGAACTTACCAGTTATAATATATATAGGTTAGATAAACATTTTACTAATTTTTGTGTTCGATTATTAAAATGGTAAAATTCACAATTTGATAGAACCGACTTTTCAATTTGGCAACTACTGGCGTCCAACCGTCTTCTACTGCTGTTTCGAAGGCTTTGTGTTTAGAAATCATGTGATTTAGGACGCTTTAGCCATCTTTTAAATCCATTTTCCAACATTCTCAATCGTCACATTATTCTTCTTATGTTAGCTATTTATATCTGTTCTAAATCTTAAACTAAACATCAAATAAAATTACTCACCTACAAATTTATGCAGTTCAATAGTCACATACAGAGATATGGGGACACTATAGAAATACAGAAGCATGAAAGAAAACACGTCCTGGGTGACTGATTTGAACATGCTGCTGTCGTCCCTATAAGCACCGAGGTAGTACTGGTGTCCAGGATAATTCTTCTCCAGGCATCGTTTGATCCCATACGACAATCCCATTTCGAGAATCAACAGAATTATGTAAAATATCAAAAACTTGTTGATGTACGATTCGCTTGATGTAAATTTATTTTTCGTTATCTTGGAATTCAGTGACAATTTCGTGTCTTTTCCTGGAAAAAATAAATAGGCATCAAATAATTTATTCTTTAAAATGGAAAATTCCACATAAATAGTTATTTCAGTCAGCTTTAATATCATTAAATTTATTATTTTATTCCAGGTTTATTTCCATCTCAAAAAAAAGGTAAAAAATTTCATTAAAAATAGAAGCTTTGAGCTTTTGATAATGTACCTATAATAATATGTGAGTTACACAAAAGCGATCAAGATTTTTGATGAAATGTTTTTTTTTTAATTTTGTAATCGCTATGATCACTTTTTGAATACCCCAACCTTACACATGTCATCATTTTGACAGATAAAACTTTATGGTCTTATTTAAGTACACATTAATTATTATGGTGAACATATATATATATACGGGATTTAAGACAGATAACAACATCTGTAGAGACGAATCCTATCAACTAATTAGAATATAATTAGATTTCCCAGAATTTCACTCTGCACGTCATAGAAGTAGAGTGATATGAACGCCTGAAAATCGATCATAATCTAGAATAGCCCAGAATACTGACTGGTCGACTAACGCGGTATGACTACGTTCGGGTAGGCGGCGCTATCTATACGGATACAGACTCCATCCATACACTTACCGCGTCAGTTCTGTTGTCAATTTTGTGTAGACAAAAACTTTAGTTTATTCTTTACTATATTGCGCATCTCTGCGGTAGCACTGACGGAAAAGGGTATAGACCTGGTTGATAATTGCAGGTTCTTGGGCATCACTGTGGAAAAGGGTCTGCAATGGAATCCTCATATAGATGAATTGTGTAAGAAACTGGATTCCGCAATTTATGCTATTAAAAAATTAAGGACATTTGTGGAACGGACACTGCAAAATCTGTATATTATGCATATTTCCACTCTATCATGTCATATGGGGTGATGTTCTGGGGCATGGGATCCGGTGCACTGAGAATTTTTATTTTACAAAAACGTGCTATCCGAACCCTGTTGGGCATGACCCCCAGAGAGTCATGTAGAGACGTGTTTAAGGAACAACGTATTTTAACTCTACCAAGTTTATTCATACTTGAATGCTTAAAGTAGGCAAAAAAATCTTGTTAAATAATCCCCAAAACTCAAAATTTCATGACCACGATACCCGTAATAAAACCCTACTGCGGCCTATAGGACATAGACTGACAAAATTATCAAAGAGCTTCGTATGTATGAGCGTGAAGTTATACAACCACCTCCCGTTAAACCTTAAAATTGCTGACAATGTACGTTTTCAGAGAGAGGTTAAAAAGTATCTTGTTTAGAAAGCTTTTTATTCCATTAATGACATGTAAGCAACGATTATAATAAACGAAATGATCTTAGTTTTGCACATTGACGAGATGTCAATGGGACCCTTTACACCCCATTGACATCGATTTCCACATATTTTATTGTTTTTGCTTTGTCATTGTGTTATTGCTTATGGCTTATCTTGTGATGCATTAGATGTATAAATTGTAAATTATATTTAATGAACCCGAGTGCCTCGTAAGGGGTCTATGGGGGATAAATAAAGATATAAAAACGGAAGACGAAGTTCCGTAGTAGTTTTTATTTTCGTTTAAGTTAGTTAGAAAGATTCCAATGAAAATTTTTCTATAGAAGGATCTCTCGAGTCAACATTGTGTTCTAAATTTAGTATTGAGCTCTGCTCAAAGAATGACCTTGGTAAGAGCTTGAGATAAGAATAAAATCTGGGAAAGATCGTTAAAGATAAAATTACGTTTAGTACGTAAGGTAGAAAGGTATTTACGTAAAATTACGTTTAGTACGTAAGGTAGAAAGTTATTTACGTAAAATTACGTATTAAAATTAAATACCTTTCTACGTAAGGAATTACTGTGAATTTCGAAAAAGTTGACTTGTTGAACGTAACTACAGAGTTACTTGCCTACATTGGTAGTACGAGATGGGCTGATAAGATACGATCAACCCATCATGACGTCAGTGGCAAGATGGGTGCAATATTGACAAATCAATAACTCATCTATACGTACGTCGCGACGCGTCGTACCTGTACTGGACCCCTATTCTGTAGCAAGTGTAGGGTAGTCACTTGAAAAAAAGTGACTATTAGGCGATACATTTTGTATGAAAAACGTCTATGTGCGATTCTCGCATTCGATACGTATAGACGTTTTTCATACAAAATGTATCGCCTAATAGTCACTTTTTTCAAGTGACTACCCTACACTTGCTACAGAATACGAGTACTGGTCTAAACACTCTAATTCCTTAACTAACTAACAAACATTTATCACCGCACGACATTCGATACGTATAGACGTTTTTCATACAAAATGTATCGCCTAATAGTCACTTTTTTCAAGTGACTACCCTACACTTGCTACAGAATACGAGTACTGGTCTAAACACTCTAATTCCTTAACTAACTAACAAACATTTATCACCGCACGAATTTTACTCTCGCGGATTATATTCCGTTATCGAAATTTCACCTAGTACACACTGCGAATAAAATTTCGAACGGTTTTTTAATATCTTATCTGAAAATATTACCAGCGCACGACTGAGAGAAAATTGCGGACGGAGCCTTAGACCTATAAGTAATGTTCTTCATTGAGGTGTAACGTTTTCTAAAACGACTAATTAGCAAAAATGGCCAGTGCGCGGGGGCCCTAACTAGCAAAGCACCGCTGAGAGACGCATGAAGAAACAATCTCGGTAGCCAATTGGTAGAGGTCCCGGGATAGATTTTATCGGATCAGAATTGTTTTTCACCTGAAATTTCTGCTCGGGTTTGGCCTATCTCAGATTGGACGAGACCGGTTAGCTAAGATGGATAAGGAAGCGAAGAATTGTCAAAACCAGATTCCATTATAGCGTACTAAATTGGGAACTTGTCTACATGAAAGACTTCCCAAAAGATGGAAAGACGGTTTAATACCGTGAAAGATTAAAGTGTAAAAGATGTCAAAAGTGTATTTGTGTTCACTTCGAGTGAGCACAGATTCTTAAAAAAAAATTCAACCTCAAAAGAGGCAGATCTGAATGTAGATGGATTCACCCTAAAAAAAGATTTCTGACTGACTATTAATAGACTGTTAAAAAAAATACGAAATTCATACACATTGTGGACATTCATCAAAAAACTAACAAAGGAAAAATGTTTCAAAACGATAAATTAGTTACAAATTAAATATATACTAGCACAATAATTAAAATTCCAATCACTATGATAACGTGATCTCCAAAAAAAACTATTACTTACTAATTACAAGTAATAATTAGAGTTGTTATCTATAGGAATTTTAATTGTTGTAATTATTAAAAATTTACTCGATGATATGAGTTTAGCATAGTTTTGGATTTATTTTATATACCGTACGGTAATTACTTGTGAAGTAGGTAAGTAATAGTATGTAGTAGGTTCAAAATTTATCAACGACACAGCAATCACCTGTCAACAATTTTAATAATTTATTGAGCTCTTAATTTGAGAATTTTATCGGTTGCTGTAATATAATAAAACTTGTCGGATGCTAAGCAGCTAGATAAAAACAAAAACTTGCTCACGAACCATGATAATACAAGATAAAAAAAATTCATTGTATGTATACTACATACGTTTTTCTTAATTTTCTGCTACAACAAATTATTGATAGTCTTTACTATGATTTAGCAAAAATGCGTCTTCTTTAGACCGCCTGATGTAGATATTCATGTTGCAAAGTATTTTTTCTCCTTATAAATTCGCAAATTTCCATTTCAATCATCTAATAAGGCGAACTTTTGATTGCAAATCTTACATTTTTGTTGATTTGTACGACTTTTTTTCACGTGTGAATGTCTCTATTTTTAATAATACAGTATGCAAAAAGCATTTTTCAAATCGGATTCGTATTTCAAAAGGTTTTTTAAAGTGAATTATTTTTTTAAATTTAATTATGGTCTTATATTACGCGACTTTTTTCGTTGTGAGTGAGAAAATTTAAGATATTTAGACAACGCCTGATGTGAAACAGCCTTTTCAAGAAATAGGATATCAAATACAAAAAAAATAAACTTATAAGGTATTTCCAGAGAGTTTTGTACATTAACACTATATAGTAGGTAGGTACCTAGGTATTATATTGTCGCTTTCAAGAGCTAACAAAAATTGTCATGTTCTATACAAAAAAAAAATTACTGGAAATCAATTAAATTCGGCTTAGCTTAAAGTATTAAATTATGCATTGTCATCATGTTCTGAGTTTTTTTTAAAGTTTCAAGTGTTTATAGATACTCGGGAAGATAAAAATCGATTGCAACATTCCACCCGGTCAAATAAGCAAACAAAGATACGACCTAATAAAATCGTGGTAAAATAAAGAAAAAGCAAACCTGTATAGACGGCACAACAAATAGCCCATTCGGTATTCTTCACTCTGGAACCTCTCAATAAAAGGTTTTCGATTCCAAGTGGCGATTGTATTCCGCTTTCTCTAATTCCCATTTTTCCATGAAACGTATAAATATCTGTCTCAGGCTGCAGACATTCTATAAATACTTGGTTGTTTTTGATGAATTCTGAAATATCGAGATTTTCAAGCATTAATACTGAACTCAAACTGCTTTATCCTCAGCAATGAGGGAGTGAACAAACCACTAAGTGCTTTATAAAACAACTGTGATCAGTGGAAAATAAGAGTTCAGCGGTAGAAAATTTGCGATCAAGCCGTCTTCGAGGTAGTTTAACCCATATCGATTGATTGCGAGCTGATCTCTGTAGATTTTAGCCCGTCATGTTGGATTTTATGTCAACTGACAATGCTTTCTAGTGTATAACAACGCTTTCTGTAATGAATATACTGTTTTTAAGTTTTTTTCCCGTCCAATTAGGTGCTCCCTTCATATTTTGGTCCATTTTGTTTTGGTTTATCATTTTGATAATAGAAATTTTAAACAAATAAAGCAAATATTGCAATCCCGTAATCATCGAGGTCTTACAACCATGATGCACCAACTAAATTTATGATAAATAAATTGACGCTTTGAAGAAAATATTCAAAGAGTACTTTTAAAGTAGGTACAAATATTAAAATTAACATAAATTAGTTCATTTTGGCCAAAACATAAAGGTTTCGTGTGATTTTATAAGGACTTAACAATATTTTGATAATATAAAATAAAAAATTAAAAAATAAGTTCGGGCACCTATTCTGCACCTACTCGAAATCATTCAAATCTGACACAGCTCATCTCGGCTGTAAGCACTCCCGTTGCCGGGCTACTATTTTGTTTGTTTACAAAATTTCGTGTAAAATGTCATCTTCATACAATATAACAAACGCGGATCAAATATTATTTGTTTTTACAATAAAGTAAGAACTGATCAGTGAATTAGGTATATGTAATCTAACGATTAACGATTTTTTTTATAAATCAGACGGAAAGCATTTAAGGGACTTGCAAACAACTATAGTCCGAATACATACGAACCAAAATCCAATTGATCCGACATAGATGGAACCTTCAATGGTTTCAAGCTGGTTTCTCCGTCTAAGTTGGCCGTCGTGACGAAGCATTTCCCTCGATGATCTGATGACCAAAGAAGCACGGCGTCGCAAGGCACATCACAATCTCTGTGTATCTTTAAGATTTCACCAGGTCGAATTTTGTGGCATCTGATTTTTTGCATTGTTGAATTTCTTATAACATCCACTGTAAAAAAATTGATCGTTTGTATGTTGAAAACTTTTTAGAAAAGAGGGCTCATTTTGACTACTTGATACTCCCGCAACATACATCTCCACGGAAAGATAGTATTAGCAGATGTGCAGCTATTGCAAAGAGAGAGTATCTGCATGAAATGATATAGGTAATTGGAAAATGTTAAATAAATTGTTGTTTTAAATCTCCACTGCCATCATCTTTATTATATTTTCGTTCAAGTTAAATATTCAAACAATCAAAATAAACGATTTGAATTTTGAGATCTGCACGTTCAATGATTGGGCGCTGAAAATGATCAGTAGTTACCTTTTTCATTGTTGACTACATGATCAGCCCTGTGCCTCAGCCAATCCTCGTATCCTTGTTTGACCATAGTCACAGACAGGACAAAAACCAAAGGAGCGATGCTTGTAACTGGTGATACAGGACTGTCTAAAAGCATAAAAACTTATGTAAAAGTATTTTATTTAGATTTTTTTTTTTGGGTTTTTCTCAACTGATTTTCCTAATAACCGGCAGTTTATTGGTGCTGAACCGCATCTGACATATATTTAATTTTGTTCATGGTGGTATTTGAATTTAAACCGCTAGATATGAGAAAATCTTGGTATAATTCGATAGGAATTTGGAGGTTTTAGCCCGCTTCTATCTAAATATTATTTTCAGGCTGTTGTAGCAACAGAGCTAGTTTTTAAAGAATATACTTACGAAATATCCGAAAGTTTATTTTTATTTTATGTATTTAATAAATTTATTTACTACAAAAACATTTGAAATAAAGCACAACAATGTTGACCAAACAGGCTAAGCCTGTACTAGTTACCAATATTATTTAATTTTTGGTTTCTAAGCTTCCAAATGGTAGCTATGTATTTAGACAGCACGCCACACTATAGAGTAAAAAGCTTTAAAAATTGTTCAAAATTATCTTAGGCATGTTTGCGCAATTTTTGCCGGTTTTTTTGGGCAAATATTCCGCAGTGCGCCGTCGTCATTTTGTAGTGATATTGAAAAACAACACTAGTTAATATAAGATATATTAACTAGTGTTGTTTTTATTGCTGCATTTAAAAAATCTGATCTCCTAATTAAATATCCACGAATAATAAATAAATTGAAATATAATACTTCATATCAGTAAAAGAAGTTGTTCAATAAACTAAAATTATTGCTACGAGAACAGAAAACTGTCAAACACACTATCAGTTCACGAATGGCAAACTGACATTCAGGCGGTCGGTAAGTTCCGTCAGTAAAATGTAACCGAAATTTGACTAAACGATGTTAATAAAATCGGGCCTTAACATGGGAGCCCGCAGAAAGTTTTCTAAGGAGGGGGGGGGGCAAATATCTTTTCGCACTTTATGCTAAAACGTAGCGATTTAAAATAAATGTAATATTATTTAACTATTTTCAATCAAACCAGGGAGGCAGGGGGGGGGCAAGCGGGGGGGGCACTACCTGAGGGCATCCGTGGGCCTTTATAAACTGGGTAATTAGAGATTTATTGTATCTAATTTAAAAGTAAAAATTACCTATAAGAACAGCAATAACTGATACGATAAGAAAATAGACATTTGCGAATCTTCGAAATTGCTCAAATATATTTTGAAAAAGGAACCCGTATATGGTATATTTTGATGTTATTATTTTGTTGTCTCTTTGCTGGTTCTCCTTCGTTACATTGCCAACGGTGATCACCCTCGAAATTACGGTGCTGTTGTTCTGCCTCTTCTGTAAAATAATACAAATTAACAATGCTACATTACTTGTTTAAAGCAATTTTAATAACATAAACAACTTAAAATATACTCAAATAGTTGTTAATTTACTGTACATAATTATTCTGTTTTTGTTAACTGTTTATTTAGAGATTAGGGTGACGCTTAGAACAGTAGAGTATCTTAACATTAACATCTTACCATGGCCGCTTGCATACTAAAGAAGAATAACTGGCAAAACAGTAACCAGTAAGTTGATTTTTTATATAAAAAAGGGTCATAAATTGTTTGATTGCCCTATAAATAAGTTATTTCGTCCCTTAAAGGGCCCCATTAACCAATTCATCAAAATAAACTTTAAATGGTAACTAAAAAGTGGTTACCTGTAGAAAAATAAATGAGCATCGTAAATTTGATAAAATAAAATTGACATTAAAAACTGTAGGTATGTTCCGAAAAAAACATTTGATAAAAAAATAGTTCAATAAATTTTTATACTAAGTGTTAAAATTTAACATTATTTAACTGAAATTTGTTTTTCTTTCGTGTAAAGTGTGCTAACCCATTTATAGTACTGCCATTGTTAAAGTATAACACACCAACTCAATTCATTTGAACCTCGAGATAAATATGAGAAGTTTTAACATTTTTTTATGAATAATAAAATTACCTACCCAATATGTTAGTAAGTAGGTACTTTACTTTACATTTGAAGTGTCATGAAGATTGAAGTTATATCATATTGATATATTTCAAATTGCAAACTTGTTTATACACCAATGCCAAAAGCTTTAAATAATATTTTTATAATTATTATATCTTATACTAATGAGTAAGTAATTTAATAACTTCACATTATCAGAAAACATCCATTATGAGAGAATCCTACCTATATTTTTATTTTTAAATATTAAAAAATCAAAACTAATTTTTACATCGTATAACATTAATTATTTTAGCTAATTAAATCAAAATGAGTTTTTGTCACCTGATATTATTGTCACAATAATAATTAATACAGAATATCAAAAAGTATCATATTTTTTTATTCCTGAATATTCATTCATTTTAGTTCATCACTTCAGTTAGTTAATTTTTACATTGATAATTTTTTTTTAAAAAAATATTTCAAAATGATCAATCGATACATTTTTTTAACAGTGGCCGCATTGGCAATATTTAACGCCGATTGTGTTTTAAGGGACTCAGATAGCTCAAAAAGCGATACAGTTTCAGATAATGTTACAGTGTCTGTAAGGAAAATAATTGATTGTGGGTTAACGTCCGAATGCAGGTCAATGCCTGGAAGTGAATGCGTCAACAACATCTGCCAATGCATCATCGGATTGATCCAAGTCAATGATACGTGCCAAATGGGAGGTGAATGCGGCTTACACAGAAACTGTTCCATGCTGATAAATGCTTTCTGCGACGAAGAGCATACATGCCAATGCGCCAATGGTACATTCCAGTCTGGGAGGGCCTGCATCCAACAAAAACGTTTTGGCGATAGTTGTTTGGAAGATTCGGAATGCAGATGCCACAACGAAGATAACACCATGAAATGTGTCGAAAAAATGTGCGTCTGTCGTGATCATTTTGTAGCCGAAGAAGGAGTTTGTGTTAATGCGGTAGGCCATCTAACTCCAAGCATTTATTTGAAGTATTTCCTTTTATTTTTATTTCTTTTTGCAATGTAATTTCTTACTCTACTATTTCGTAACTCGTTTTAACAATTGTTTTAAAGAAGCCAATATCCATGAAACAATCCCTGTATTATAAGCAATTAGAGAGGTAACCGATTTTAATTATTGTTATTTCAAATACCGATTGAAGTCTCTATGGACCGTCTCTTATACATTATTGCTATTATTTAATCATTAAAAATAATTATTTCGTCGCTAAAATCCACGCGATCTAAATAAAAAATATTAAATTCAATTTGTAATTTCGATTATATTCGGAAAGTCGTCAATTCATTAATACTAAAGTTTTTTCAACAATAAAAAAAGTTGAATAATAATAATTGTTCTGGCTGATTTGATTTGATTAATTTTCAATTCTATCAACAATTTAATACTTTTCGGATGAAATAAACGATTTTATTGAATCAAAACACTGATCAAAAAAGTACCTACATACATTGAACATTATATACTTTTAAACTTAATTATTGTTTTAATTATAATTTGGTTGAACTGGCAAAAATGAATGTGTATATTTTAAAAAATATAGGTAGTATGATTTTTTACAACATTTTTTTTTAATTTGTTCTTTTAATATATTTAAATAAGGTAGGCATAAGCAATATCTAATTTGTTTATGTGATGAAATACTTGTAATTATAGGTTTAGGTTAGGTTTTGATAAACGTTTAATAATTTGATTTTATTGCTCGAGTACATAAAGATTAAAATACACTATACCTACGTATTGTAGTCCATGTTTAGAATATTTCCATTTAGAACAGTTCCTCTTCATAAGAGTGTGATCACATTTCCATATTAAAAATTGTTATTATTGATCTGAGCAAATCCGGTAACAAAATAAAACAACTCGGCTTTTTTAAAAGGTCAAACATTTCGCGCTTGGCTTGAGATAAAAATTATCAATTATTTTCAGTTAACGAACGATCCAACATTTTTTTATATTTATTTACCTACTGATAAAATAACATATTTATAGGATTAATCTGTAGCGTGGATATAATTATGTATTCTTGTCTTATTGATTGGTTGTTTGTTAAGTGATGATACTAAATCGCATTTTTATCTTTTTTTGCATTATTCTAATTTCGATAAATTTATTATTTACTTGTGACCTGATAATCATTGAATAAATATTTTTCTGGTTTTAATATTTTTGTTCATTACTTCTTTTCTCACTTCACCATATACCGATCTCGGTAAGACTTCCCTATTAAGTGTTTCTCTTTAATTTCAGTGCTCCCGGGTTCGATTCCCGACTGAGAGGAAAATTTTGGCCACAAATACTCGATTTAAAATTTCTATTTTTACACTTTCTCAGATTTGAAAACAATGGATACAGTAGAAGAATATACTTTTTAAACTAAAAGTTCAGTCATACATTTTCTTACGTACAGTGTACTAAAGGTTAAGGGTTCGAGTCCCGGTGCCGACCATTTCCACTTTCACAGCACAGGCTTTGCTTTCTGTAAAATATCTAGAAAATTATTTGTGTTCACTTTGGAAAAGCCCAGATTCATGTAAAAGAAGATCTGTTTTATACTTTGAGTGCCAATGGCAAAAAATCCCTTTCTTGTGTCAATTGAAAAAACTAAAAAGACAGATAGCCAAAAAATGTAAATAACTCAAAACACCAAAGCGCTGCTTATATTTTTTTGCTAGTCTTTTGGGTGTAGCAGTGTAGACAGAAGTTAGAGCGCTCTGCAGAAATCACTCAAGCTCTAAGTTAATCTTTCTAACTGTACCCCTATTCTGTAGCAAGTGTAGGGTAGTCACTTGAAAAAAAGTGACTATTAGGCGATACATTTTGTATGAAAAACGTCTATACGTATCGAATGCGAGAATCGCATATAGACGTTTTTCATACAAAATGTATCGCCTAATAGGTAGTCACTTTTTTTCAAGTGACTACCCTACACTGGCTACAGAATAGGGGTCCTGGTCAGTTCATTAAAACCACTCAAGGTATAAACTCTTGGTGCTTTTACTGGAGAAAAATAGCTCAGTAATGTGTACGTAGTTTTATTTAGATAACCTATATTCAGTGTATCGACAGCTTAAAGGCATATACCTACATACTAAGTTGGTACCTTCCTATGTTGGTAAGGTAACCAAAGATTTGAACGAAATTTTGATTGAAGGGCGCTCTATATCTTTCTTAAAGTTTTCAATCCATCCTAATATTCCTAATGCCAATGGAACACCCTCAAAAGTTTGTGTAAGGTACTCGATGATAAAAGAATCTACAACAATGAGGTAATCTACTTAATTATTATAGGTAATACAACATCCTGTGTGACTGCTGAACGAACAGCCTTCTAACATGACCGTTAATGGAAGAAGGTCGCTATTCTGATGGAAACCAGATTTTGGAAAATGAGAAGACGATATTGTTGCATATTAGAGTGACAGGGAATGAACCCCCTGGACACTTGGAGTAAGTAAGTAATTTGACAAAACTAAACAATGACATCACAGAGTACACATCAAATAGACAAAACAGGTCAAAACAATATAACTATAGGGAAGTAGAGAACAAAACTGAACAATATGAGTGAAAATTTGCATAGTTTTTTTTTTTTTATTTATTCACAAAAATTTAGGTACTTACGAGAACTTTTCTGTTTTGTCTCATTCATTGTGTCGATTTTTTTACTCGTACGACCATTCATTACAAAGCAATATAATATTTTATAATACGGATTTATTTTCTTATCTATCGCGGGCACTTGGTGACGTCAAAATTACACATAGATACCAAGAATGCTTAATTTCCAGTAGACAAGTCAATTTTATGTATGAAGAAACGCTAGATCCCGTGTTTTGGATGTCCACTGAGGGACTCAAAACGTCAGTTTCCCTTTATGTACTTGCTTTCCCTTAATTCCCCAGATGTCCATAAAATTTTGTTTAATTTCATAAATAAAAACATGCTTTTGTTGTAATTCCTTTTTATAAATTATTATTCGCTTTTGTTTTGACTTAATTTGAAAATAGTCTAGCTGTATCATCCTTTTTATGATGCAATGCCAAAAAAAAAAGTGTTATCATAAATACCTACAGACAATTGACTATTATTCTGAAATGAAAAACAGACGATTGAGTTGCGTCGTATCCAATTTTTATTGAGACTTTGTCATTTCTGTATTCTGAAAATGTTTTATCCAATACATTAGTTACGTAACTACTGGCAACCGATTAAGTTCTAAGCAAGAGCTTCTTGCGTTGAGTTGGAACGTGAATTCAAATTCTAAAGATTACCAGTCAATAAACGCGAATAAAATAGGATACGAACTGGTGGTAAATAAAAAATATATACCCAGAATGCAGTAATTGTTGATACTTAGCGTGATTTATTGATTTTAAGTACACTTTTACCCGATTTATAATTGTATTATTATCATCACTGCGTTAGGTGCCAGTGTACCTACGCGATTTAATTTACTACGGGTATTTGAGATAAGGATTAACCAAGTAGGTACCTATAGGTATTATAGGAACTGAAAACTTTTAAGATCCGGAAAAGGAGCGAGACACATGCGTATTATGATTCATTAAAACCGATTGTAGGAATATGATTCATAACCGATCATTGCTCAACTTTGTAGATATCCAATCGAATGTTGATCATAAACAATGTCCTTTTACAAATACCCCGTTCAGTCATCATTCATCATTGAATAATTAATGAAATATAGTGAAAAAATTGGAAATTATCGAGAACAAGAGAGCAACCAAATTTAAAGACTGCGACTGCTGTCATTCACCAATTAACCGAGCGATGCTCTTGATGAATCAGCTGTCTGATGATATTGATATTTTCAATCTACTAATATAAAGGAAAGTGCCTGACTGACTGACTGACATACTCACTCATCAACGCACAGGCCAAACGGCTTATCGTAGAGAAGTGAAATTTGGAAAGCAGGTAGGTTTTAATACAAAACCTTCCACTAAGAAAGGATTTTTGGAAATTCTATCCCTATAAGGAGGAGAAAATAGGGTTGAACGTTTTTAAATATATACGAATATCTCGGAAACTAGACATGGTACGAACTTGAGATTTGGTAGGTAGGTATATGAATTCTCCTATAGAAATGAGTAGTAGGTTGCTTGGACATTTTTTCCAATTTTTTACTAAAAGGGATGAAAAAGGGCACATAGAAAAAGGGATGATTTTTAAATGGCTCCTAATAAGTTTAAATCTGGTTTATCGAAATTTCATAAAAATACTTTCTTTAGAAAGAGTCAAATTGTATTATTCCGTTTTTAAAAGTATAAAATATTAGGGTACGAGCTAGTGTTACATAATAATATGAGGTTTTCTGCAGTCGAATCGAGTATTTGGTGTAGAAATATTGATGATCTGCTTTAATATGAAAATAACTTGTATTTTTAGTTATTCTTCTTTGGTTTTTTTTTTATTTTTTTTTTTTGTATTGTCTTGTTAGTGTGATAGACGCAAAGGCTTTTTCAAGCTGTTAAGTCTATTTTCACTGTTATTTAACTGAATAAATAAATACTTAAATCTATTTGGCGCCAGGATATGAATATTGAATAATAATATATCCATTTTTGTTAATGCCTCATCTTTATTGCATTTTGGCTTTATAATATTTTAGGTATTTTTACATTACATCATAGGAGTTTTAGTAAGTATCCCAAATATTTTTTAAATTCAATATAGTCTATGTTAACCGGGCTCAGTGTAGCTTCCCAAAAGTGAAAGATCGATTCAGTTCAGTAGTTTCGGAGCCTATTCAATGCAAACAAACAATCAAATCTTTCCTCTTTATATATTAGTAGGTATAGATAATTGATTTTGTAACTTGTGAAGCACTTTTATTTTAACTTGATTGTGATACAATATTTGAAACAATTTGAATACCTATTGTTTTATTTTTGGCGGTGTAAGTTCTATGATGCACACACAGAAGGCGTCGCGTCTGCGAGCTCTTGTGTTTTCTTCCACATTCGAAATTCAAAAAATATAGAATCTTTTTATTTAAATCTTTAGCCAGAGATAATTATTGTGTTGATAGAGCGAGCAGATTTTCCTATTGACCCTACGATCAAGATAGCAGAAGAAAAAACAGGACTGCAAAATTCATCAAGGACATGCATACTTAATACCTAATTATGTAGATAATGTACATACCATTTCCGTATGTAAATATTGATGCCCTCAAAAGCAATTTGACACATGATCATATTATATGCACCAATGAACTATCGAAGTGTGGATGGGTTTTGCCAATACTGTATTAACATATTTTTTGTTTATGTGAATGTCCATAACATTATCTATGACGGCTTACGATAAGAAACCTACCTAGGTGCGTTTTACAATATATTTTTTGATATAGAACAGTGTCGGACTGAAAAACTGACAGTTAAAAAAAACTCACCAATAAAACTAAACTACCAAAGGTTCTTGTAGTGAATTTCCAAAGCAAACTTATTTAAGCGTATTTAAAAAAACATTTTTTTTTTTTTATTTATTAGATCAAAAACTAATTATTACAAAGTTAAGGTACAATAATGAAGTCGCGCCAAATCCATACAAATGGATTTGTCGGCGCGTTCTTCTACAGAAATAAAAACAATAATAAGAAATAGTAACTTAAAACCTAACCAACAGCAGAAACATAATATTATTCATAATTATTTACAGATTTTTCAATTATAAACAAATCCACATTTCAATGAGGATTTGAACTAGGGTTGCCACCCGTACTTTATAATAAAGTATTGTACGTTATTTCAGGTAATTGTACTCTATACTTTATGGGAACAACAAAGTACACGAAAATACCTACTTTATTTCGCATGATTTAATTTCTTTAAAAATAAAAAACGAATTACTGATTTACTTTAATTTAAATAGATTGTGAAGATGCTGTGCAAGTGTTTAGTAGAGATACCAATTTGATACAAACTGCAAATAGGAATAAAAGATATGTTTTTAAACAAGTTATATAGAAAAATAAAAATATAAACATAGAAAAATACATTGTACTTTATTTTGATAGTGTACTTTTTTCTTACCTATAATAACCAATGTAATTTAAATGTAAAAAAAAAGGTGGCAACCCTAATTTGAACCTACATCTAACAGTCTGGTAGGTCGAGAGTCGAGACGGTATTGTACTCACTTAACTTGAACACTGTTCAGACCAAGAAGTCAATGATACCTTGATATGCAACTTGAGTGACTGCATTTTTCGACAAAATGACTAAGGTACCTAATGATGGTATTTGTGACTGTATTCCAATACACATTGTTAATGAATTTGGCAAGTCCAATATTACTACAAAATACCTTATTAACACCTAAAGAAAATTGGGTAAGAATATTTTAGTATTAGCAACATTCAATTTATATATTTGGGCCTGGGCCACATTTGGGCAGCAGAATTTCCCAAGATGGCCGCTCAAAGGCAGAGATAAATAGCAGAGTCAGGCAAGAGTCGCATTCAACAAAAGATCAAAGATATTTGAATCCCCTAATATTGACATTACGGTGAAGAAGAATTTGATCAAGACTTCTGTCTGGAGTATATCGCTTTATGGCCAGAGCGATTCTTGGCATCTTCAGGTTTTTTTTTATTTACTAGCATTCTACTCAATATTGAGTGATTTAGGCATCTTAAGGTTTGAAGTAAGTATGTAAAAGTAGTATTTCTTTTCAAGGAACAGAATACAAAGTTCGTCTTCACGGCTACCAAAACTTTCAATCAATCAATTTTCCCTTTTTACACCCCACTCAGGGGCATAGGGAGGCAACAAGAGCTCTCCATTGCACTCGATCTTGCGCAATGTTTATGACCTCCTCCCACACCATGTCCAAATCCCTCAGCTCTGCTTCGAAGGAGCGGAACACAGTGTGGGAGGGTCTTCGGGACCCTGATGGGAGGATGAACAGCACTCTCTTCGGCCAACTGTCATTCGGTATACTTAACACAAGTCCATCTCCTCCCCATGATGGTAGAAGTGATGAGCTCACGCAGGGTACACTGGCGTATACCATCGTTCGTGATGCGGTGGTACTATCTTACGCCCAGAATTCTCCTGAGGTACTTCATTTCAAAAGCTGAGACTTTTTGTGCCTGGGCTTTGGTCAGGTGCCAGGACTCACACCCATATAGGAGAATGGGCAACACACACGCATCAAACAGTTTACATTTCGTCTCGACACTAAACGCCGACGCTTTCCAAATCTTTTTACCAAAACTATACAAAAAAAAAATTTTTTTAATAAATTTGTGTGGACCAATTCTACCTGTTCCCAGTAATAATCTGTAGATAAAGAATTATCATTATAGATAACAATATAATACATATTCTGGTACACAAGCTGATAACACTAATAAATTAGTTATTGTCTATAGTGGATATAATTATTATTATTATTCTTGTGTGAATGTATTTTATTTTAGGGCATATTAATTATTACAGTTTTATCCGCAACTTGCATCAGCACACCTTAAATCATGTCAGTTCATGATATAAATTTAGATAAACCTCAAAAAAATATTATCTTAATTCAAGGCTGTACTTTAGTTTGTAAGAAATTATCATCATGGCATCTTATCGATATGCAATACTAGATGACCCGACTGACTTTGTCCAGTCTTAACAATGAATATTGAATTTGAAGCTAATAAATAAGTTATTATGTATTGTGTTCTATTCATTCTATTTGTGCCTTTAATCTCAAATTAAAATTACAACAAAAACAAAATAATAATTAAAAAATTAACAATATTTTTTTTTAAATAGGTACCTACATACTTCTCAAAATAGTAATGAAATTTCTCTTGAAGACTCCACCAAAAATCTGTGTACTTTGCTACCGTTCAAGCTCGTAAGTTGTATACCTGCAGGGCGGTGAAACTATGCTAGAGAGAGATACATTTTTTTTACATTAAAATGAATCTACGCTCACCCAAAGTGAACACAATTACACTTTTGAAACCTTTCACAGAAAGCGGATCGAACCCACAACTTTCAGATTGAAAGTCGCCGACTGAACCACTAAGCTACCAAACACTTCTTGATAAATATTTGAAGTAGCAGCCCTACATTTCATGATATCCTCCACAACAATCAATCACAATGTAATGTGTGCTTAGTGTCAAAACGGTGTATTATTATAGAAAAAATTGAGAATTTTTAGAAAATATGGATAGTGACAATTTGTTATGCCCCGCAGGGAGGCCCATATACCTAAAACCGTGTCATAATGATAAGCAATACGGCAGCAGTCTGAAGATTTGCGACACAGATGGCTTGTAATATTTTTAAATTTTTATACATATAGATTCCAACTTATTTCGTGTATTTAAGAGTCATTTCCAGGTTTGGTAAAAAAATTTCCATTTGAAATTCTTATCGGGGTTGTAATACTGCCTCAGACGTCTTCTTTAGATGGCTAGAGATAAGGATATGGGACTTTTTAACATTAGTAATACTTTGTCAGTTCTTACTATGAATATGACCAACTAAAATGATTGCGGGAGAAAAATGCACATTATGTAAAAAATTTCTTGGTTTCTACACCAAAAAAACCAAGGACAATCATAAAAAAATATTAATACAATGTCTTTCAAAACATTTTTTTATTGATTTAGCAAATATCATACAAAGATTAATAATACATTTATAAATATATATATACTTAGATGTTTTATAAAGGTAAATAAAAAAAAATTAATTAAACCATGGAAAATCATTTATTTTCAACAAATAAAATGATAAAATATAATTCTACATTTCTCATATATATGTATATGTACACAAATATTACCAATGAAACTTCTACAATGATTATTTGTTATATATATTTCCTCAAGTTGAAAATACTTGAAACATAATATACAATATGTTTTTTTATTACCTTGTAACTAACATCCATTTTTTTCTACGAACAGACCCAGGAATGAAATTGAAGATGAAACAGGTAGTATGATATACAGCTTAAGTGATATTACAATTACTATTATAAAATCAAAATTAATTAGATACATAAATTATCAAACTAATCAACAAAAGCTAGTTTACTGGTAATTACAAATCTTAGAGAAGGCTGTCTATGTAACGGTGAAAAATCTTCCATAAGAATATTTCACAGCATAAGATAAAAGAATATTAAATTTATTACTTTATGACATAGGTCAAATCTCTATACAACAAACTCCCGTTACCAAGAATCGGTTCATTTGCTATTCAATGTCGGGGGGTTAATAGATTCAAGCTATTTTTGACAGTTTTGAAAATATTTGAGACAAAAAAAGTCAGACGTGAGTTATATGGAGATTTAACCTTTTTTATAAATGTGAATTTCTTCTTGGAATGTTGAATGCGTAACAATACAGATTAATAGAAATTTTCAAAACACACAGCTATTAACCCATTCCCAACTGCCATACGCAACTGTTTACGCTTTTTCAAAAACAATTTTAAATTTATTAATTTATAATAGTATCAGGTAAATTATTATTAACTCTAATACTAGAATTAATAACAATTAAAAAAATACTATAAATCTAGTAAAAGTAATTTAATTATTTTTTTATAAGTTTTAAAAGTAATTCGACAAGAAAGATTAAAAAGGACATATCAATAATTAAAAAGAAAAAATTAGATTCATGAAAATTCTAGTAAATTTTATTGTTCGCAGACTTATTTTGTTGTGTTTATACAAAAAGATTTTGGACAATCTAATGTTGCACCATAATAGTAAAGGTGATTTCAAGCTTAAAATGTAATGAAAAAAATTTTAACCTGTTCATATTGTTAGTACAAAGTTTTACATAAGTCGCTCTAAAATTCACCATTATATTTATTATTTAGTAAGCACAACACGGGGAACTGAAAAAGGACAATTGAATCAGCAGCTAAGGGTTAGCAAACACCAGAAATAGGAAATGACGAATACAATCAAAA
The DNA here is from genome assembly GCA_963576905.1 of Mystacides longicornis. Lineage (NCBI taxonomy): Eukaryota > Metazoa > Arthropoda > Insecta > Trichoptera > Leptoceridae > Mystacides > Mystacides longicornis. The sequence continues at coordinate 4,731,308 of OY756421.1, read as the reverse complement.
GAAATTTTTCGATGTTAAAACACAAACGTAGAAAGCAAAAATTTGCGACACACGCCCAGGTCATAAATAAACAAAACACACATTACTCATCAATAATAATTCACACATCTTTTGAAACACTATTTTGTCATACACCAAGTTTGATAAAGCAATCAATATTTTTTAAAAGATTACGAATATATAAAGTGGAACCCAATTTATATCATATTATAATGACTATTATTCTGAAATAAAAAACAGACGATTGAGTTGCGTCATATCCAATTTTTATTGAGTCTTTTGACGTTTCTGTATTCTGAAAATATTTTATCCAATACATTATTTGCGTAACTACTGGCAACCCGATTAAGTTCTAAGCAAGAGCATCTTGCGTTGAGTTGGAACGTGAATTTGAGAATACCAGTCAATAATTAAATTCAAAAAATACCAAACGAAAATAAACATATCTCAATAATAATCATATTTAGAAATATCGAAATGGGCAATTGTTACCATGAAAACCAATGAAACAAGACTGCTTAATTATTATAAAAAAAATCCACAGAGCAGAACTTAAACACGGCATATAACTATAGACACCTTCATTTATAAAAATATCCTAAATGGGTTGAAAAAAAATTTTTTTTTATATTTATGAGAATGTCCAGTTGTGACCTTTTTTGCAAAAAATTAAATTTATAAATTTTGACGAGTTCACATTTTTTTACAGAAATTTACACGCTTACATAAAACGCCTAGACGGCTCCAACATAAAATCGATTTGACATTCAATTTATCTATGAATAGAAATTTGACAAAAATGTAAATTTGAGGAGAAATGTTACAAAGCTAACAAGTAATAAACCCCTTGTCCACACCTACATATATTATATTTTACATTAAATAACATTTTTTGCTTTTTTATTAATTTATTTATCAATAGGAATTTAATTGCGGAAATAAAAAGATATAACATGCATTCATTCATAAAAAATATGTAACTATATTTATTCAAAAATTTTTGAAACAAGCACTCGATAATTACATTTTTTTTTTCAAGAATTTTCTCACACAAAAATAATGTGACAATAACAAAATTATCAGGTATGCAATTAAAAGTTATAAAAACAGGATATGTTATCAAATAATTCAAGCTGACAGAATTTATTTTTTCAGTTATGGATCTAAGCAAAAGCATTGAGCATGTCGGATAACTATAGTAATACACGATGATTTCTAGCAAGTAAATCTCCACATTTCGATGGAATTTTTATTTATTTCACAAAACAAACTTTAAAAAAATGATGCCACTACGAAATATAGCAAAAAAAAAAACAATTCTAAATCTGATAGTAGCTATTGAATAAAACAACTTGAAAATTTTAAAAACAAATAAAGACGTTGCCAAAAATATGAAAATCCACACCCAAGAAAACACAAAGTAATTGTACTGTTGAAACATATCAGGAATAAAACATCATGTCACACAGATCCACAGTAACAAAATATGGACAACATCAGTGTCATCATACACATTCATGGAACAGAACATTAAACGATAGTTTAGTTAGTTATATTCTTTATTTTAACAATGTTTTTACAGTTAGCTTAGGGATAATTGGTTTAGAGCCAGTAACCTCTCAACAGCCGCGTTTATATCACCAAATGTCGCGACCAAAGCTGAAATTAAAAATACATACATTTAGAATGCTTTCTCTTTTATTGGCTCATTTCAATTTGGGTAATTCACGAAAAAGTTTGACTTAGTGTAGAGTAGGAAGAAAATTAACTGTCCACTTTTTATATTTTTATATAAGTGCCTCTTTGTTTGGTTTAAATAATTGTTTACATGTTCCAGTGGACAGTTAATTTTTTCGCAATTACATTGGCGAAATCTTCCTTTGTAGTCGAACGCAGTTTTGAATTTGTCTACGGGGGCTGGTAAGATGATGAAACTATTAAACTACCAAATCTTTCAATGATCAAAAAAACTTGAAATTCAAGATTCTCATTCAATTTTTTTTTTAACATCAGCAATATAAATAAATTAACACTATAATAGAAAGATGTCAAGCATAGCCAACAGAACTCATTGCCTGAGGCAATTTTTCTAGCCAACCGGTGTCCAATCTGAGGCAGGTCAACCCTGGGTAAAAATTTCAAGTAAAAAACACTGACACGTGAATCGGACCCGGGACCTCTTGATTGCAAGTCCAAGCTTATACCACTAGGCCACCAATCATTCTCTACAGGGGGTATAAAAGCACATAATTCACAATAAATAACATCACCTTAATTCCAACACATCATAATTTTTTTTTTTTAATTCTGAGATTCCAATGGATTCTTATTCTACGTACTAGTTAAACATCTATTTCAGTTTGACGATTAGCTTAGTGAAATAGATGCAATATTAGATTCTTCAAACACATTGTATCTTAGTGATAAGTTAGTAAAGGGGACTTGTAGGTGTAGTTAAACAACAATTATGAGTTCACTTAGTAATAGGTGATTTACCTTGTAGATTTGCTTCCCTGTTGAGAAAACCCATAGACGTTAGTTGTTCCAACTGTTGGCTGTAGCGCTGTTCGGGTGGTGCATTTGGATCACTCTGGGTGCCCATAGAAGCTACCATACGTTGCATAAACTGGAACAAAATTTCATGTTCTCTTTTATAACACTTCTTATAATTTATTTTATAGTATGCTCACTCGTATACGACAAAGGTTATTTAATAAGAAAACTCTACAGCAGTGTTCCGCAAACTTTTTGTGTTCAAGGTACACCTACCAAATCAGGAAATTTCAGAGGAACACCAATGAATTGGCTATTATACCGCAATTCGCATAAGTAGATTGTAGCAAATGGTAATATAATTGCAACCCGCGATTTGATTGAACGCAGTGATACTTGGGCTTAGGCTCATCTTCGGATTTTTTTTTTATTTTAATGTCCGATTTCATTTTTTCGCGGCACACCAACTGATAATCACGGTACACCAGTGTGCCGCGGCACACACTTTGCGGAACACTGCTCTAAAGTACAATCAATCAATTCTTCTTCAAACATTCTTCTCAAAATTGACCATAATGATGCTTTCTTTTATGAGATTCTGGCTCGGAATAATAATAAATGGGGAAATTATTTGTGCCTGGGGTTTAGTAAACCACAAGAAAAATTTGACTTTTTGATTTTTTATGATCATACCAAAGCTTCATTTGCAATATCTAAATGTATCGGAAGCTCAAAACTGAGTTAAAAAATTATTGTGATTTGAATAAATCAGACACCAATTATTATTAGAAAAAAAGTGTTGGTAGCCAAACGGCTCAGTCGCCGGCTTTCGTAGTGAATATCGTGGACTCGATCTTTGGTCCCCAAAAACTTAATCTTTCACTACACAAGTTTTAGTGTGAAAACGTCATGTATTTGTGTTCACTTTGAGTGAGCCCAGATTCAGTTTAAAAGAAATCAATAGTGCCATTGAGTACACGCACACCATCTCTATCGATTCTTGATTTGGCATTTGAATAGAAAGACCATCATCACCACTGATGGATATATCCATGGGTTAATTTTTTTCAGCACCAATAAACCGAGCTTAAATCTATAATTTTGACTCTCTTTACCTTATTGAGAGGAGTGACCGGTTTGAAAAATTGAAAGAAATGAATAACCTGTGAAAACAAATCTGGATTATTTGCTGGTGGCGGGTTAGGAGTGGCAGTCGTGTTGGTGGTTGTGGTGGTCGTTGAGGTTGGTGGAGCCACGGTTGCCCCGAGTCCCAAAGCTGAGCTGATGCCAGGCACTGCTGTGCGGAGTTGTTCCACACCTTGTTGAATCTGGAGTATAGCATTCAAGGCCTAAAAGACAGTGACACAGTTTGTATTATAATATACTATTGAGAATTTGAAAAAAATAAGATAATGGTGCATAACATTAGAAAATTTAATAAAACACAACATAGTCAAACTTCTTAGAGCTTTTGGACAATATACACTTTTCTATTTTTAAATTTTGATTGGCGTTTGACAAACTGTCAGTTGTTCCATGTGGTCGGATTGACGGAAAATCATTTAAAATAGCTGCATCAGTCGGAATTATATTACTCAAATAGTTAATTAATATAACATTAAATTAAATACATTTAATTAATTAATACAACTAATTTACAAGATCGTGCGCAATGGAGAGCTCTTGTTGCCTCCCTATGCCCCTTGGTAGGGTGTAAAGGGAGATTCGATTGATATAAATTGGATATCAATATTCCCCATTAGGACAGGGCAAAGTCTATTGGAAGTACATAATAATATGATCAAACCTGTGGGTTAGTCATCATCTGTTGTATTTCTGGGTTCTGCAACTGCTGCAAAAACTGGGGCATCATATTTCTTATCGTGTCTTGCATTTGTGGATTGCTTGCAAACAATGGGTTCTAGAAAATCAAGTGCCAACAATTTTAATAATACGTTTCTATTATATTCTTATGAATCAACATGATAATTCTTTACTATGTTTCAGTGATTTTTTGGTTGCAAATTTTACACTTTTTCATTTATTAATGTCTCTTTAAATTAAACAATATATGCAATAGGTACAAATGCAGTGTTCAGACGGGGCGATGTAAGGCCAGACGATTTCGCTTGCATAAAAAAATATCGCTCGGTCGCCCATTGATCGTCTGATGTGTTCACACGAGTCCAACGACATACATTCAATCTGTCAGGTACGCTGATTGTTTTAAAAATGGCAGACGTCGAGGTAGAAGTTGCGGAGTAATTGGAGTTGGTTGAAAATATTGTTTTAGACGATATAAAAAGACTCCTAATTGAGGAAAAATAAAAAAAAACGCAGATATTGGGTGCAGAATTGGATTCTAAGGAGAAATAAATTTAGAGCAGTGCTGTCAACTGTCAAGAAACAGAACATACGGACGCCGCGCATATCTGCGCATGCGTGAATCGTTCCACCAGATACAAAAGTTGAAAGGCGTTCAACTTGAGACGATATCGCTTTCAACCATTTTTATCGTTTCAGATTTATCGCCAATCTGTTCACACGGTTCAATTAGCTGGCGATATTTTGGTGTCCTGGCGATATTCGCCCCTTCTGAACACCGCATTATACGGGTTTTTTCGATACGACATGATTGGAATTGAATGCACAATGAACCAATAGGTAATTCTACAGACTTGAGTATGACTGTAGGTACCTAAAATTCTTCTCTACACAAATCTAATCTGGTGAGAATTTATTGTAAACAACTCTTAATTCAAATTTCCTGCATTGGTTCATTTTTCTACCGCCGGGGTATTTATTGTGTGTATCCACCCGTATCAAACAACAGAACTCACGCATCACTACATAGACAGCGCCAGATGTGTGCGTATATATTACTGCCGTCATTAACTGTCATCCTCCATACAAACCAAAATTTAATTAAATTTAGCTTATAGTATTAAAATAATGCATCGTCATTGTATTCTGAGCTATTCTGAAAGTGTCTAGCTACTCACGAAGTTCATTGAAAATCAATTGCACGATTCCACCTGGACAAAGAAACAAACAGGAACACTAGCTAATAAAGTAAGATAGAATGCAAATAACAATACCTGATTTATAATCTGAGAAGCCATTGAAGGATCAGCTTGGAATGCCTGCAAGATTGATTGTGTGTAGGGTGCATTGAGCATTGATTGCATTAATCGTGGATTCTCAGACATCTGCTGCAACAAGGACTGCATTCCCGGAGTGTTCATGATACCCAACGGAGCGCTTGGTGTACCGCTGGTGTTGTTCGCTCCGCGTGGACCCCAAGGATTGGGCAAGGGCTCACGATTTTCACTTCCTTGCTGAGGGTTAGAGCCGTCTACAAGGAAACAACAAAATGAAAATGTACAAGCTTCTATGGGGGTGCATATCAAAACAGACTTGATAGAAAGAAATTCACCTGCATTCCTTGAATTCTCAACCAAACCAGCAAATGGATTAATGTTACTAGCAGCAGCCAACATTGGTTCCTGAATATCTCTATACATCCTTTGGAGAGCATTGTAACCACCTAAAACACCCAACAAATCAATTTATTGGACAGAAAACAATCAAATCGACTTTTGACCCTTGAAAACATGTGCATTAACTACTGAAACTAGCATTTTACATACAAAAGAACTCCACTTCCTGATGAGACACTGCTATAAAAATTGCTAAAGTAGTATTTATTTAGCGAGGCAGTCCGAGCAATAAATCATTCTACCTGGCATAGGTTAGGTAAATGTTCAAATTCTAAAGCTTGTTTCTAAAAAAATGTTCGTTATTGCACCTTTTATTTTTTTCATTGTTTCCATGTGATTAGTCATAAGATGGGCTTTATAATTTAAACTATAGCTCCTGACTTACCGGGTATACTCTCCAAGTTGGAAAGGGCCCTGTCGTGTGAGCGCATTAGTTCTTGCAACATGGCTGGGTTACGAGCCAACTCCATTGTTTGTCTAAGTATTTCAGGATTATTTAACATTCTATTGATTTCTGGATTGCGCTGAAATTGTAAACAAAATTCATTTGTAATCTTTAAAAACTCTTTCCACATAAACTTAAGATATTATGTTTGGATTATTGGTTTATATTTTAAAACTTTTATTTAAAATTATTCATTATTATGTAATGAGTTGAATAAAAGTTGAACAAAAATTTTCAAAAAATGTCTCTCGTTTACACCCAAAAATCATACACAATATGAGTACACATATACTTTTTTCTTCTTAAAATTAAACCTTAATATATTCTCCAAAATACTGCCAAATTTCTGAAGGATTCTACGATAAACAACTTCCCCATTACAAAATATAAATGATGAGAACTCGTGAAACTCTGTTGAATACTTTTAAATAGGATTTTTGTGCATATTTTTTTTTTATAAATAAAATGAATCTGTGCTCACTCAAAGTAAACACAAATGCACTCTTTTATTCTTCACAGTAAGCTACTTAAAACTTGTGTTCTGAAAGAGGAAGATATTGGGCACGTGGGATCGATCCCACGACCTCCAGTACCAAACAGTACGAAAGCCGGCGTCGTAACCACTAGTCTACCAACCACTTTGAAACAACCACCACTAATGATTATAACATTTCACTGTTGAAACTCTATTTTTAGATGGTAAATTCAACTTTGAACAACTACGGGCTTATGACCGTCTTCAACTGCCGTTTCGTAGGCTGGATTAATATGATCACTTTCACATTAACAATGTTCGCCATTAGGTGGTCAAGTTGAAATCATGATGAAACCTTCCGTGCCCTGGCAAGATTCGAACCCGCATCTCTAGCTGTCCCATGCAGAGACACTAGCCTTTTTCAAGACTAGGTCTTGGTGCACTTAAATAATAAATAAATAAAGCTTTATTGTGTAATAAAAAACAATTTTACCATTTAAAAATTCAACATCGTCAGAGAAATGTTAGAATTATTAATTTTTGTATATCTATTAAGATCTAGCCCTGAAAAAAAGGCACAAGAGCCTATAAAAATTTGAAATTAAAAAATTATTATAATATTTAAAAGCATATTAAACAATATGACATTTAGATACCTACTAAGAATTATGAAAGTTTTGGAATGTGTTCATATTGGAGGATCCATTAAGAAACAATTGTGAGCAAATATATTACAACATTACCTACTTTTGAAAATAATACAAAAGCGAAAAAACATTTTACAGTGTGTATGAGCTTAAGGGTACCTATAATAATACCAAAAAATACTTTTCATTCTCTAGTAGGTGCTCACCTGAATTAGATCTTGCATTTGAGGATGAGAAGTAATGAGTGACCTCATATTTTCTGGATCATTCATCATTTGCTGCACCAATGGATTGTCCAAAACATGACGCAGCATGTCCGGATTAGACATGAGCTCATTTTGCATGCGGGCCTGGAAATAAGAACCCATTTTCAATCAAGTGATTCTAAAATATCATAGACCACAGTCTACTTCTGTTTGTACATGTAACAAATTATTGGATAAATTGGACATTGAGAGAGCAATGAGCTCTAGATGTAAGTCTAATGACAATATCATGTTTATATCCTCGCGGATTGAAAACTGGATTTTTCCTAGTAAGGTACTCAAACCAATGTATTGGGAAACAATCTCAACAGACCTGGCCTAGGAGGTTGTAAGCCCTCAGCTCTGTTGTCCAAGATCTGATAGACTCATTGGTCTAATGACAATAGTTTCATAACGAGACGCAGTGATCACAACCTCCTAGGAGAAAGCAAGCCTTACAGCACTGATAACAGAACTGTGTACTGTTTTCAGTTTTCTTACACTTTCAGAATGCTTTACCCTGTGCACAAGTTTCCTAAGTTTTCGTAGGTTTATTGGTATTTTTTATCTTAGCACAATGGGATGTTTTTTTTCCTTTTTGTGCCGCTAGAGGCGCCCTTGCTAATCCGGTCTATTGTCAAATTCAGTGTTGCCAACGGGGGCGATTTACTTCTTCTTCTTCTTATGGTCGCTCACAATCTAACCTCCAAAATATCATTCTAGTTTATTTCAAATTAAACAACTTATATATTATTATACATGATAACTTACAATAGGTTTAGAGTAATCATTGTACATTTTTTTAATACTATTACAAATAAAATTGTTTATCTTTTTTTATATGCCTACCTAAATACAAATTAAAAAATTTATTCTCAAATTTATGCGCAACAAAATCAACAACTTCTTAGCAACTCAATCAACAACTTCTTAGCAACGCAGTGGAAAACAAACTTCCCAACATTGGCATCACTGAAAAAAACATCTCTACGTTGGCAGCACTGAATTTGACAATAGACCTGATTAGAAGTTCTGCCACCTAGTGTGTATTGTCGGAAGCTCCCCAGAAAACTTCCCATTCCTAGATGTGTTTTTAATATTTAAATTTTAAGACAGATAAAATATTATTAATTTGAACTCATTAAACCAACAACCTGATTTATTTAAACTTGTTGATTGTTGAATAAAAATTTATTTGATAAGTACCTATATTCAAAATTTACCTGAATATCCATAAATGTTCCCTGTCCTAATCCCATGCTCTCCAAGCCAGTCAAACCTCCCAAGGAGTTCAGTCCGAAAGGAGTTGCGCCTATATCAGCTAAAAAAATTACATAAATTTTATTATAAAAAATCAATTTAATTTAAGAATTAGAAGAATAAGGGGTCGTCCATTAATCATAAGAGGTTTTTCCCTCTTCCATGTCTTTTTTTGAAGAACGTTTTAGCATTCTTCAGAGGTCATAACCTCTTGAATAAATTTCCCCATCATTTCCTGGCACAACTTTTAAAATATTTAAGAAATATGAATAAAAGCGATGAACTATCGCCCGAAAACACGCGTTGTTGACAGTTAGAAAATGTATTGAATTAATTTAAATGAAGGTGCTGAGCGAGCCCTCCTATTGGTCAGATTGGACATGCCTTTATTTATAAGAAGGCTACCAGGACTTAACGGATTATGAAACTTAGGCACACTTTTAATGTAAAATAGCATGAATAATATAACGATTTGACTGATTTTGAAAGTTATTTATACGGACTAGACTTATTTTGATAATACACTCCTGATATACTCAAAATTAATGGATCACACGCACACTGAGTTGGTAGTTATGTACAAGAACCAATATTATACCTGGAGGTCGCCTTGGGCCACCTTCTGGCTCAGGTCTTGGTGGTGTCTTAATGACAAGATGAACAGTGGATCCGTCCTTAATATTCTGAGTCTTAAGAGACTCATTGTCCTTCAAAATCTTTCCAGCAAAGATCAAACACAGTTGTTCGGGTTCAGCAGAAAACTTCTCCAAAACAACCTCCTTCAGCTAAAAAGAGGTAAACAAAAATTAAGAAGGTTTATTAAATTGCAAGAAATCTAGATTTGTTGTTATACAGAGTTATGGGCAATCTGTTAAGGGTCTAAAGAATAGGTGATTAGGTATATCATTTTCTACTTTTAATTTAACGGGTTTGGCTTTCTCAAAAGGTTAAATTGGGTCAATTTAAAGACTTTCTTACGAATTATTAAGAGGTTAAAATTACCTATAACAAAAAAATTTATTGATTAATCAAGTTTTGATATTTTTTAGGCTAATTTAAGCTTTAAAACCCCTTACATCCATTATCGGGTATTTTGACAAAATCATCAGAGACAGATAACATAAAAATTTCAGATAAAAGCAGGAGTAAGTAGGTACCAAGAACAATATAAAGTGTCATAGCTTCACGTAAGCAATAATTATGACAGTGAATCATCAAAGTCGAGATAACCTTTGATTACATGGACTTAAAACTTTAAATTACTTGGTCACAGTAAACATCGATTTTAATTTTCAAGAAATTTGAATAATTAATGAGGTTTTTACTTTTAAACCAACAGAAATATACAAAAAGTCGTGAAAATGCAAAATATAGGATACTTTAATGTGTAAGAATCAAAATAAGTTTTAATATTAAGAGTGTTTAGATTATAACGCACAATTTGTTACAATATAAGCTTGCATCAATTTCGTCACAACTGTCATTCTAATCATCCCTAAATTAAGTGACAAACGAGCATCAGACCGACTTATACTTATCTCTTGCATAAATTATATGAATCCAATGAACAAAATAATAATTTTAAAGTGTTCCTTAAATTTTCCAAAACGATTTTCTGTAAAGGCCGACAACAAAACACTTCGCACTAAAGTGATAATGGGGAAATAGAGCCTTGCGTATCATGAAACAAGAATGTCGTCACTCCAAGCGTCAGATAAACACTACTGTTAATACAACACAAAAGGTGAAAATAATCGAATTACACTAACCCTTTTAACATCCGCATCTTCCTCAATATCGAAAGTCTGCTTATCTTTTAATGTTTTAACAGTAATTGATATTCTCTTAGAAGTTTCCTGTCCCTCTGCCATTTTGGCAATTTTACATGACTCTGTTAATTTGGCGTTTGTATGTTCGAAAATGTTCGAGATATCCAAATGTTGCCAGAACAAAAAAACTTAATCGTGTGGGAATAAGATTTTTGTTGATTTTCAGAACGGCTTTGAACGACTGTCAACAAGCAAACGAAGTAAACCATTCACTTATGATTTACTTCATTGCACTCCATCATCACTTCTTTATGAATATAAATTATATAATTAAATTTGTCGTAAATCAATTAATATAATGCAATTTGTTGACATGGTAATTGGTAATATACAACACCCTGAGACCGAACCGATTCAGTTTGAACTTGAACCGTTCCTTTTCTCCTGCACATTTTGACTATAAAATCGTCTGTTTGATCTCTCTGTACCCTGCTAGTATACCTCTTGCTCTTCGGGTGAACTACATACAAAGCCTTTATTTGTATATTTTATCAATAAAGGCTTTGTATGTAGTTCACCCGAAGATCAAGAGGTATACTAGCAGGGTACAGAGAGATCAAACAGACGATCTTATAGGCAAAATGTGCGACCAAGTACTTGCTTTTTCTAACGTCACCTCTTTTATCTATTTTGAAAAAAATCTATGTAATACATGCATTATTTTGTTTAAATGTATGTTGGTCCCCAATGGAAATACTAACTTAACGTACTTAAATATTATATCAGTCAGAAGTCCATATCAAACTTGACAATTCGTTTCACTAGATGTATTTATTTCACCATAATATACGCTTAGAACGCATTTTGTGAGGAAAATAGAAACTCAGACAATGAAAATGATAACAATAATAAATGTTCTATATAGATCACCACGCAATGCCCGTTGCCCCCGTGGGTCTTGGTCTCGCCATGGTCCTAGAGAGTATATTATGTGTTCTGTGATGGTCCTACACATAGAATAATTACTATAACCCACGTCACTAAATACTAAATAGACCATTAACGAACACGTGGATTTTGACGTTCGCAGGGCGACATGATTTTTTTTTTACTAAAAACGGCATTTATATTATAGTTTATGGTACATATATAGATGACAGAAATAAAATATAATAATCTTTTATTCTTTGGATTTGGATAGCGCTTTTCTGACATTTCGTGGGTGTCATAATATGTAACATGTGTTTTGTCGCATGTTTCATGTGATTCTTTAATAATATTATTCTAGATAATCTAAAAATGGGAAAACTAAATGTCACAATATTACGCTATCTTTCACGTGAAGATTTTCGTGTGCTCACTGCTGTATGTCATTCACCGTACCATTTTTTATATGGCAGTACTATTGCGATATTTCTAAATGTTTACTTACTACTTTTTAGATTGAAATGGGAATGAAAAATCATGAACTGGTTCCGGGTTCTCTAGCGGCTTCAATAGCTAATTTAAGACACGGCGGTGTTCATAAATTATTAAGAGAACTTTGTAAACAAAAGCTATTGAGCTACGAACGTGGCAAACATTGTTAGCTATTTCTCAGTTTATCATTATTTTCCCTTGCTTTTCCTTTATGTCAATTTGTAAGTAAACGCATTTTGTTTTCAGATGATGGATATCGCCTAACGAATTCTGGGTATGATTATTTGGCACTCAAAGCTCTGTCAAGTCGTGGTGTTGTTGGTTCATTTGGAAATCAGATTGGTGTTGGCAAAGAATCTAACATATACATTGTAGCTGATGATGAAGGCAATCCAATATGCTTAAAATTGCACAGGTATTTTTTAATGCAGATTTCTTTCTGCTTTTCCAAACTCACCTCTCGGGACCTATTCTTTCACTAACTTTCGTTTGATATTAATTCGTATAGCAAAGTTTCCAAAATCATCGAAATACGGTTTTATGACATACAGACTCAGACCGGGAAGCGTGTTGTTTTAGAAGTACTTTATTACGACTTTTGTGGTATAGCCCGTGCTAGGTTAACTATAAAATGTTTTATTAGAAGAAAGACAAATATATTTTCTATTTACCTTTTCAATTTTATTTCTTACTATTAACATGTTCCTAACTTCTTGCAGATTAGGAAGAACTTGCTTTAGAAATATTAAAAATAAGCGAGAGTATCATCAACACAGGAACAAAGCCTCTTGGCTTTATTTGTCTAGAATATCTGCCACCAAGGAATTTGCCTACATGAAAGCTTTGTATGATCGAGGATTTCCTGTTCCAAAGCCAATAGATTTCAACAGACACTGTGTTATTATGGAGCTTGTGCAAGGTGGACCTCTGTAAGTAAATTCGTTTTCTGATGGAACTCAGATCATCTGTTTCACTTACAAAATCTATAAGGTTGAGTCATAAATAACTTCCGCCTAGGTACTTTATGCTAAGGGTTTTGTTTTCTCTGCTACCTCTCTCGTTATCAGAGAAGCTCAATACATCCCAATCAACTGTTTGCCGTTACTTTGGAAAGTCAGCAAATTGGGAATATGGTTACCCCTTAATTTGAGGGAACGTAACGAGGCGGATAGGATGTCTATCACCGCTAGTCTCCTCTCACGTGATATAAAATAACCCTTTTTAAAGAACATTATTACTGGGGATGAAAAATGGATAACTTATGAAAACATCGCCCGTAAAAGACAGTTTCTGGATGAAGATCAACCTCCTCTACCACCCTCGACCTAAAGCAAACATCCACAGTAAGAAAATCTTGTTGTGTGTATGGTGGGATCGCCAAGCGAGCTGCTAAAAAGGAATTAAACCATGACTGGAGACGTGTACCTATGTTCATCAGCTCCAAAGAGTTCTAGAAAAGCACTCTACCCTCATCAATTGTTAAAGCTTCATTCTGCTGCATGATAATGCAAGACCACATACAACAAGAGTGACTCTTGAACTTAGCTGGCCTGTTTTGCTGCATCATCCATATTCTCCAGACCTTGCTCCAACGGATTACCACCGTTTCTGTTTCTTGCAGATTATTTCAAATGAAAAAACAGTCACTTCAGAACAGGGAGTAAATGAGGTTGTCCTTGAATTTTTGTTGTCAAAAACAGACAAATTTTATGAGGAGCTAAACAGAAGATGGGAACAACTCATGTTAAATAATGGAGAATATATCTTAGAGTAGTTTTTATTGTTTAATGCTACTGAAAAATAAATGTATGAAAAAGTACCCAAGTATATTAATTTTTTAATGTAATTTTTTCAGCACTCATGTCACATCTGTTCCAGACGTAGAGGCCCTTTATGATGATTTAATGAATTTGATTGTTAGATTTGGAAATTGTGGAGTTATCCATGGGGATTTTAATGAGTTCAATATCATGATTGACCAGAACGGCAAACCTGTCATAATTGACTTCCCGCAAATGCTTTCAACATCCCATCTCAATGCTGAAATGTAAGTTTGTATGCTTTTATTTCGCAAGCAAGTGGAAAATGTTTCCAAAATATAATAATTAAGTGGCTCAGAACCTAGGGTGCCTATCCGACATTTATTCAGTTTTGAGATTGGGTTCAAGTTAAATGAAAAATAAATAAATAAAGGTATAGTGAGTCAAATATTATAGACACTTTTGGCTTTGTAGAATATTCACTAAATTGGAAAAATATGTGATTATACATAGGCTTCATTCTTTCTTTCCGATGGCGCTACAGCCCAATTCGAGCCTTGGCCTCCAACATAGGCTTCATATTGTCCCAAAAAATTCAAAATATGATATTTGGTCTAAAGTTCTAAATACATCGTTTCTTCATCAGACCTTGTACTTCAATTAGGCTTTGAAATGCCAATAGGTACTTCTGAATCAAATTTTTTTTTGAAAATTGTATAGTGGAAATAAAATACGCACTAAACGCCAAAAACTTCATTTTGAGATAATCTAATAAAACTGATTTTTCCCCCATACAGACATAGTACTATGATGGTTTTTGGATCTGTTTTTTTACACCTTTAGATCATCGATATAGACTTAGTGCAATATTTAGGCTATGGACAATGGTTTATAGAACATTTCCTCATACTCAACTCATTTTTTCATTTTTGGCGTTTAGTGCGTATTTTATTTCCACTATACAATTGTGCTTCTTTAAATAAAACACGCATTAAACATTTTTTTTTTGTTGAGGCCTTCCACCCGATATCGAGTGATTTTGGACGCATTAAACATATTTTTACTATTGAATAAAAATTTTTTTTTTGAAAACTCTTCCAAATGAATTATTCCATCAAAAAACACTTTCAATCAATTTTTTAATTAAAAAAAAAGAAAAAAATTATATAAACAATTCAACAATAAATAGGTACGCAATATTACTGTATTACGTAATTGTACTAAGTACGCAGTTGTCGCTCACCAATACATGCCTTAGGTGCCGTCCTTTTTTTTTTTTTGTAACCCTCTAGTGCTTTCTTCACGTCAACTATATTAGTTCATTGTGAATCGGGTGCCGTCCTTGCGGAATGTTGTGTCTATTTTATATTGGCGATATGCCATGTACATAGTATTTCATAGTTGTCTCATGGTATGGTGGCCACACACTTTGTTATCATAAAACTATCCGGAATATTGTGTCTATTTTATATTGGCGATATGCCATGTACATAGTATTTCATAGTTGTCCCATGGTATGGTGGCCACACACTTTGTTATCATAAAACTACCCGGAATATTGTGTCTATTTTATATTGGCGATATGCCATGTACATAGTATTTCATAGTTGTCCCATGGTATGGTGGGCACACACTTTGTTATCACAAAACTACCCTGGCATTCAATGGTTAAGTAGTTAGATTTAACAAAATATACACTAGACTCTCGATACGATACGTGTAACAGAGAGTCTAGTGTATATTTTCTTGATACGTGGAACAGAGAGTCTAGTGTATATTTTGTCGTCGGATATTTTTTCTGGTCGTGATTCCTGCCTATCTTGCCTTTTATATTTTCACTCAATATAGCCTCCCAGTAACCTCCACTTTTATGAATCGAACTCCTTACCTCTATTCGTCATATTTTTTGCATTACGCTAAACATGTTTTTTTACCTACATATTTTGTTGTGGTGAAAACACGAGTTCTATTTTATACATTTCCTGATGATTCGAAATTTTTTCCCCGCTGTATCGAACTATGGATAAGTTGTGAAATAGGACTTTGAACAAAATCTTCCCTATCTGTCTCAGTTTCAGCCGTACCCGAACCTTTGGTCGGTCACTATGGATAAGTCGAACTCCCCTCTTGATAACTGGAATGCGTATGGTGAGCTGAAATATAGATAAGTCTAACATTTTTTAGTCGCTGGGATTTTGGCTTATTGAGAGTCCACTGTAATTAGTAATTTTTGTAACAGTTTGCAAAAGCCAGAGAATAATTATTATCTTACCATCTTTAAAATAAGGGTTTTTGATCTGATCAAATATTCTTTGTTTCATTTGTAATACGATTGGTAATTTCATATCTCATTTCTATACAAAAGAAGTTCCTTGCCATATCCTGGCTGTTACCTTGAAGTTTAATCAGTATGGAGTCGGTACTGGAATAACTCAGTATTGTTGGTGATTTGATGTTTAAAGGGCAATCCTCTAGTCTGTACAGACCTCTTTTGAATGGGCAATTCAACCTGTCGATATTGAATTTTTTTATTTTATATATCAGAATGAATATAATAATATATTTATTAATATTCACCTAACCAACAAAATTTTATCAACTTGCACTAAAGAATATACAAATCTAATATGCTTTACCTTGGGTGTATGTTGTCAAATATTCCGCTGAATTCTTCTTTCAAATTACCAAAAACAGTACACCCATCATCCATTTTCAAAGTGTTTAAATACAATTCGCACATTTCTACATTGTAAGGATCCAAACATTTGTAGAGTTCCATCTGAAAAATCACATCTTTTAGGACTAGAGATGGGCATTATAACGATAGCTGATAAAAATATTAGATAAATAAAAATAATGCCTCCAATATTAATATTTAACGATATTTATAAATAATAGTTGAACAAAAATAATAGTCAGGTAATATTAAGCAAAAATAATAGCCTACCCCTATTATTTATATGACAGACAATAATAGTCGAAAACGAAATTGTGAAAACGACCTTTTTTTTTAGGAAAAGTTATGTTTCTAGATACCAATTGTTCATTCCCCCAAAGCATGAGCTCTGCTCAATTTTGGGGGTAAAAAAAATATATTAAAAAAAATGTATAAATTTGTTATTGTGAATGTATTTTTTAATGTTTTTTATTTCCTTAATAAAAATATTTGAATTTGAATTCATTTAGGCTTAATAAAATAAAAAAGCTTTAAGCTGTTAATATTAACGTTATTTTCAATTAACGAAATTGCTATAACGTTTTTGCTGCTTGTTGACAATCATGCGACACACCCTCATTTAGACAATCTCTAAAATATACAGCTGGAATTTCTCCCTCCTAATACCACATCGTTAGTGCAACCGAAAAATTGCATTCACTGAGACCGCTAAGCAATATTTGAACTTTGGTGCAATGTTAGCAGGCAAATTTGAATTGAAACCATCAATGAAATTAATTGATAATCTAGCAAAGCCATCAGTATTCAATGATCTTTAAAATATTTACAAATTTTTCAAAGATAAACCTATTTGGATATTTTGCTAGAACTGTTTCAAAAAAGCATTCTTACTCCCAATTTCCATGAATTTGGTAGATTTTCTTGGACATTTATACCTCCACTGATGTAAAATTCATTTTTCTTCTTTTGAATGATCCTCACTTCACTCAAGAGAACTGTGGAACTTTGCTTTTCACTGCACTGTCTCAGGGTTTTTAGTAAAGTTTTTTGTTTCTCATATCCTTCAGAATAAGACATGAAGTTTGTTAAGAAAAAGATTATTACTAGAATGATGTAATATTTGTCTGTTGCCCTCATGTTTAGTGACTTGTGTATTTAGTTATTTTGTTCTGAAAATGTACTATTAATAATTGCCGTTTGCCGACTCATATATTTATTTGTCTTTATTTTCAATTACTAAATTTTAGCAAGCAAACCTCGTTTATTGGTGTTTTGTAACTTGTTTAATGAAACAAACTTAATATCGTTTATAGATTAGTTTCAAGAAGCAATACACTTGAAAAATTCTTTTTAATATCGGTTTTCAATTACCCTATTACTTGCCTGCTTTGATATTTCTTGATATGTGAGTTCCCTGATTTAGAGAATATCTTTGTGTGTTCTCCTTTTGTGGATAATCTATATATTAATACGTGAAGGAAAACTTTATTGTGACCATTTTTACGAAAATTTCAATTGCTCAGTCTTTGACAATGGAACCTCAATTATGTTCAAACTTATAATTTAAATTAGTTATGGTCGAATTTTGAGCACTGGTCGACCACTAGTACCTATAGGTATGTTAATCGTGCTCCTGTGATGATGAAGTCCAGCTTGCTCGCCATCTTTTTTTGGGAGATGTCCCTGTTGGCTGACATCCCCTGGGATTCTCTGGATCAAGACCTTGGCAATTCTGTTGCTATCCATCCTTTCGACATGCTGTTCCATATTTTTTAATTTTTTTTTTAAAAGATCTTGTCAAATTGTTATCTCAAAAATGTAAAGTATTCTTAAGAAGAAAAGAGTAAAAGAAGTGAAAGTTTTCAGTAGTCTGTTTACAGTAACATTACTATTTGGACAATACGTTATTCTGGGAACCATTGTAAAAATATGTTTTTTTTTACTGAGATTTTATCAAATAATTGATGATTTCCCTAATGCCACTTCAAGTTAATTGTGTTTTTAAATTGAAATAAGTACCTAGATCATGTTTTATGTCAGTTTTGCAAATGAGTGTAGTTACAGCGTAATGTTTGATTTAGTTTAATTTATATAGAGGACAAAGTACCACTGCAATTGTAATTTCCCTATCCAGCTAGCTATATTGGAATGAAACAAAATATTTTGCCTTTTCCCACAGGTTTCATTATACACTACTATTTCCAAAGCCTTTTAAACCAGTGATTAAAGTCAGGGATTCCGTAATTGGAAACCCTAGTTACAGTGGAAACATATGTATAGTGGAAATAAAATACGCACTAAACGCCAAAAACTTCATTTTGAGATAATCTAATAAAACTGATTTTTCCCCAATACAGACATAGTACTATGATGATTTTTGGATCTGCTTTTTTACGCTTTTAGATCATCGATATGGACTTAGTGCAATATTTAGGCTATTGACAATGGTTTATAGAACATTTCCTCATACTCAACTCATTTTTTTCATTTTTGGCGTTTAGTGCGTATTTTATTTCCACTATACATATTAATTACTGGAGAATGTAGAAGAAATAATGTCTTCATCATGGCTCTAATATTATTATTTACGACAGATTGATCTAATTTTTATGTATTTTCAGGTATTTCAATCGCGATGTCACCTGTGTTAGAGAGTTCTTCAAGAAACGCTTTGGTTATGAGAGTGACCTGTTCCCTTCATTTAGCGATGTCGAGAGGGACGATGAAATGGATAAAGAGATAGCCTGTTCTGGATATGGGTTTACTGGAGAAATGAACGAAGACTTGATAAGGGTATGTATGCTACAAAGCATTCCAATAAATGATCCTTATCCTACCAGTTGTCATCCTCACTCTTGAGGTTCATGGTCATTATGCTTTATGGACTCTGTCGTAGACCATTGTTCTCCAGGGTTGTCTGTCCACAGCCAGATATACGGCACAATGGGGTGTTAGAATGATTTTCTGCTATATTTGTCGGACCAATTCTTCGGCAATCTGCCACTGGGTCTTAATCCCAGTGCTTTCCCAACCAATATCAGCTTTTCTAAGCTTTCCTCGCCTCTACAAGCTACCTGACCAAAATATTTGTAGAGACAGACCGACGATATTCTGACGACTGGGATGCTTAGTTATTGCAGAATTTAGACAGTCATTCTCCTTGCTATACTGAGGTATTTTTAGCATTCGTTCCAGCACCACATCTCAAAGGTGTCCAGAATTCCTCACCATAAAGAAAAATGGAAAACACTTAAGTACATGCAAGTTTTATTTTCAGAGTCCTGGATATAATATATTAATGTTTCCAGATTTTATTAAGATGGGTCAAGCAGTGATCCAGTGTCAGTTTAAAATTACATAATATAATTTTTTTTTTCCTTTAACGTTTAAGGAATACGGATTTATAACAACAAGTTGTTTCGATAAGCAATACGACGTTGAAAGTGACGAAGAGGACTCTTCAGCTGAAATACCAATAGAAACAGATAAGGAATCAACTAACCTAGATGAAACAGAAATAGACAAATTGAGACTTGAGGTAACTCTTTACTTTTTCTATTTTTTTCACATTGGGGACAGGCAGAGAGTTGGAACTTCCATTTCTCAAACCTCTTTCCCTTCATTCAACAATATAATGTTCCGCATACATTTTCTGCTGTTTCTTTCCCTTTATTCAACAACATAATGTTCCGCATACATTTTCTGCTGTTTCTTTTATTCCTGAAATCTCTTTCCCTTCATTCAACAACATGTTCTGCATACATTTTCTACTGTTTCTTTTATAGCTGGAATCTCTCAACTTATCAATCAGTTGTTTTCCTCATATCCTTCATAGTGGTCTCATTTCTACAGCATTTATACCAACTTCCAGATTTCACGTCCATGTCTAAGTTTCACTCCCATACATTATGTAATAATGTATCAGGATTGCATTGTGTATCAACTGTTTGGATTTTAGAGGGCTGTTTACTTAATAGACAATTTTGATTTTGATGTTATTCTTGTTAGTGTGGTCATCTTTCAAACAATATGAAACATGGGCTGGGATCCTCTTATTCCAATGGCAGCAACAAACTTGATAGATTCAATATTGAGTTCTAATTCATAAAAGTTAAAATTTGGACACAACAAATGAAGTTAAACAAGTGATAAAGAATTAAGTTGCATTTCGATCTAATTGTTTTATTTTTTCTCAACTTTTTAGTTAGAAGAGACCTTAAAAAGTGACGAACAAAAAAGTTTAAACATTGTGAAACCTGCAGCTTCAGAGAAACCAGTTAAATCTACAAAATTCAATCAACGTGTTTTGGAATATGTAAATAGTTTACCAGTTATAGAGGCCGTAGATAAAGATAATGTAAAAGAAGTTCAAGATCGAATTAATAATATTCAAATAGAGAAGGAAGTAGATTTAGGAGAAGGGGAAGATAAATTTGATGGGAGTAAACTGGATAAGAAGTCGCATAAATACAAATTAGCCATGGTGGAGAAAGCATTGTCGGATGTGAGATCTATGAGGTCTTATTCAACAACAGCTTCGACGATAGCTCCAGAGGTTATCAAAAGTAGACTTAAGAAAAATGTAGATGTAAAAGCGAAAAAAATGGAGCGAAAGCATTGTGTGGTGAAGGGAGAAGCCAGCGCCTCAACTAGAATGAAGAGAGAAAATAGGGACACTATCAAACAGAGTAAAGGCATTTGGGGCTGGGATGAGTAGGGCTAATGTTCTCAAATGTCATTTTATTAAAGTTACTATGAATATTTCTTGAATTTGTTTAGATTTTTTCCCCATATGATTTAATTCCCAAAACACTTGAGCACCAAATACTGCTTGCTATAAAAATATATTGAATTAGATTTCTCCGATGTATAAAGCCATATAAACTTTTATAAATATCTTAATTTAATCTATATGTTTGCCATAAGGCTGTACATTTTGGATGATATCTATTCTTCATTAACGATCACTTTGAATGGATGGACATCCATCATGACAGATGTGAAACATGAGTTTTTTTTTCTATCATTATAACAAAACTTTACATGTATTTTGCTATTATTAAATTAAACAGCTATGTGTGTACTTTGATGGAAAGTATATGACAAAATTAACAAATTTGGACCACATTTTTAACACTGGCAATCAAGTGACTTGGACGACATCGACTCAAGTTTCCTCAATGACGATCCGTTTGGAGTGATGGACGAATTGTTTGACTCGAATGAATTTTGGATTGATGGATATCCAACTCGCCCTATCACTCCAATTCATCCGTCTGGTTTTCCCCACTCACAGTCATTTTTTGGAGTGATCATGAATGGGAGGGGCGTTTAGAAAGTTCAAGTCTGAGAGCGTTGATTCAGATATGAGTAGATTTTGGAATAGTTAAAAAATTAGAATCATAGGAACATACAAACAAAAATATATTATAGTGTACCCTCCATCTTCAGAGGAAGAAGTTGGAAGACAAGAAAATCTACCAACCAATCTTCATGTTAGTAGGGAGAATAAATTGTATCAATCCATAGCAACACTTGGGTTTATTTGCATTTCATAAAGATAATAAAATAATTGTAATAATCATAACAATCTTGTTTTTCCCCACCCGTTAAGTTTGAGTTATTATACAATAAAATAATAATTACTTTTATTGTTTACTTGCATAATCAATGATCTTGTTCACACTTAATGCTTTATTATCTTCTAAATTGATAAGGATTGGTACTAACTGCTAGAGATCTTAAATTCATTTTCTTGTGTGTATACCATGCAGATTTTAAAATCATTCATTTCATGTTTTTATACAGATTTTTAGATCTTGTTCAAGGCAGAGTGGTTCATACCATTTATAATTTGTATGGTTCCTTTGGTGGACATAAAAGGCAGGGATCGGCAAATTAAATAAATCAACACTTTTCTGTATACAATGGTTTCAATATAATAGCCGGGGAACTCATTGGCTTAGGCAATTTCTAATAGTCAATCAGTGCTTTACAGTCTGAGATGGGCCAACCCTGGGTATAGGGATTGCAATCCGGATCCGGTATTCCGGCGGATCCGGCATCAAAATGCTCATATCGGATCCGGCGCAAATTGACGGATCCGGAGATCGGATCCGGTTTATCACATCAAAGATTTTTCAACAAACTCAACATGGACAGAACTCGAACCCGTATCCCTAGCAATTTCACAGGGTCATTGTAGGTAAAATAATTGTGGGTACCCATAAAGATAAAAAGAGAAAAGGAGGCAAATGCGTAACACTGAACGCAGTGTAATGCTGCTTTTGGCTCCTTGTGCCCAATGTTGGATTTTAAAGCTAGTGTTTACTGATCGTATTGAAAGTATTGACTGTCGAATGAAAAGACACCTGTTAGAAAAATGGTGAGAATATTAAACAATTATTTAGCCAATAAAATATATATTAACCTTTTTAAAAAAAAATAATTGTCTGCTTTTTATTATATTAGTTCGGTAGTCTATCACAATGTGTGTGCAGTTATATTCAAGGATAAAACTGAAATAATTTCTCAGACATATTCTTGATAATAAGTACCTATATAGGATTGTCTCTGATTATTCTCGGTTATAGGTATTACTCCTGGGACGCGCATGTCCAACTGCCCATCCATCTCTTTGGTGCTCGTACAAGGGTCTGCTGGTTGATGTGATTTCATCCTCTTATAATATCCAGAATCACCGGATCCGTTCTGTTGACGTGGTCTTTCCAATAATGCCTTCTATTTCTACCCCATTGCCTGACGTTCTCGATATCGCAGAAGCTCCGAATCTGGAGTTTCTTACGCCTCGAATGGTTTATTCCACTATGGGTTGGTGATTTTTTGAGTATCTTTCTTTTTCGTGTTGTCGGTTTTAGTTTGCACATCGTAAATCATGATCAATCAAGCAGGTTATATGTATAAAAATATGTTACTTATTTTCGATGAATTTCAATTTGAATTTTATAAAACGTAATCTAATTTGTAATTTTATTTAAAAAAAACTAAATTTTTATAGTTTTTACTATTTAAAAGAAGTCATACCCTAATTAAATTAATTTCGTATACGTACCGTTTTATTTTAAGCCTTTATTATTGTTAAAAATGTTAATTCATCAAGGTTAGCTCAATCCGGTCGGATCCGGCCGGATTGACGAAAATCCGGTTGGATCCGGCCGGATTCAAAATGAGACCGGATTGCAATCCCTACCTGGGTATTAAATCCAAGTGAATTGATCCCAGGATCTCTTGATTAGAAGTAATCTATTAATGTGGAAATTGCTATCATAATAATATACTTAAGCTCGGGGACGAAATGGAGAATTCAACATATATGTGCACGGTAATTTGGGTTGTAACAAAGATGAAAATTCACAAAGGTTTAGGGCATGTTGAAAGATTGAGTGATAATAAAGAGAATACTTTATGACTGAAAGGCAAGGTGTGGTTGATTAAGAATGACTATGCAAATCAAGAGTACAGTGATTCCATCTATGGGAAGGCGGTCGGAACATTCACAGACTGTATTTAGGGGAAGTTCGGGTAGCCCCGGACATTTCAGATCAGGGGGGGTTAACTCTGGTATTGGTACTTGCCAACAAGAATATGCTGATGTTGGTACATCGTGATGCTAATGTTGGTATTGTATGGTATCGAAATTTGTATAACAGACGCAAAAAATAGAATTACCGATTATGAAATAATTCCGAAATATGAACTTTAGAGTGAATATTAAAAACATACATTTATTATTATGTTATCACGTGGTGTTTTGATTCGTGAATTAATATGTATTTCTTTATAAGACACCAGATTTCGAAAAATAATGTTGCAAAACTTTTTTATTTTTTGAAAGCTGGCTACACTGATCTTGTTGCCAAACAACATCCAAACAACTTCAGCCATTATTATTTAGACGGGCGCTGACTGATTATTCCGTTTTTTTCCTGTTTCCAACTCGGGAGATATTAATTTTGTGTGAAGTCGAATCGGTGTTTCGTATCGCTGTGAAAAATGGTCTCGTTGATATCAAGAAAGATACTGTTGTTTGTGAGAAATAGACTCTGTTTTGTTTTGACAAATGGACTCTTGTGTTGATTCGACAAATGGACTCCTGTTTTGTTTTGAGATTTTACCACTACGCTATTGTATGCACGTAAAAGATGTTAAAACAAAGACTCATAATAGTGTAATTAATATTTACAAGTGGTTGTGTGTCGGTTCTAGACATTGAATCTTTCGTTTACTTTATTATTTTGTTATTATGAGTTTCAAGTATCGGAAATGTTCCTTATTCTGTGGTGTCATAATAATAATCAATCACATACCATCAAAGACACATTGTATTCCTTTTTAAAAGATTTTGTAATAAGTCCTACGTACTCGTCATTTTTAACGGTAAAAAAAGGTTCCGCAGTGGTTACTTCTGTGATTTTAATAATAAGTAGAATCAGGATGTATTGTGTCGTTTGAACATATTTTTTCGAGTAACTAATTGTTATTGATAATATATTTTGGCTTAGTATTATTTTATGTAGGTAATAGATACCAATAATACATACTATTTATATTGTTACATGTTTTATTATTTGCATAAAAATAAATGCCACATTTAACTACTGCTGCATTTTAATTCTTTATCATAACCAATTTCAGGATAAATGATTCAACAGTTGTATTCTAGTATAAAGATGGGATATTGTCATATCCCATTTTTGTACTAGAATGCAACTGTTTTGGTCGCTAGTGCGCATTGTACCGACCCATATTTGAATTTCCCGGTTTTGTGTATGGGCATGAAAGATGTGAGCGAGAGACATAGATGCCATCTGTCAATTTCCGTGTTTGCATATTTTTTCTATGAAGTTGGCGTTCTTCTCTCGTTAGAGAGTATATGTGTTCTGTGTTTCAGATTCTTAGAAACCATGCAAACATGTTGCACAGGCATGATTTAATATGAGCGTCCTTTGGTGTAAAATTAAATGCAACTCAGTAGCATTGTAACCATTGTGTATGTAGGTTGTGAGTGCGCCATTTGTTCCCCCTATAAAAAAATCTTTGTTCCTCTCAAATTTCATCGAAAGCTATCTCGCACAATCCGTAAGTATAACACTGGTCTATCAATTGATTTGGTAGTCAAATTTATATATTTTAAATATACACGGTGTTAAGTTGGTAGGTAATGGATAAACCGAAGCAGGGAGGTAGAGGACCTTAATACCTATCGATTTGACCCCCATAGCGATATTGGGTGGTTCAAAAGTTATTTAAGTACATATTTTTGTGAAATTTGAATAATAACCGGATTTCTGACTAAACAACGTAACTGTGACTAAACTATTTAGATTACTAAGTCAAATTGTATCATTCCGTCTTTTAAAGTAAAAAAATATTTAGGTTGCGTGGTGGTTTTTATCAAAAAACATATCTCTTAGATAAATGAAGTTAGAAAGCTGTAAATTAATAATACATATATAGATTCTTCCTTTAAAATAAAAATCTACCTGTTTCATTGTTTTGTCAAAGATTTATTTCAAGGGGTGTTACACAGTGATAAATATTTCACAAATAAGTTCATTTACCGCTGCACAAGCGCCGCTAGCCGGCCGCGCACATAAGGTAGGTAAAATACTTTCTCAACTTCACGTGGCGAAACTATTGCGTAATAATCTATAATATAAATGAAAGTCGGGTTAGTGCGAACACTTATAATTCGAGATCGGCTGAACAGATTCTTCCGATGTTTGATTTATTGAATTCTTCTCCGACCTGGATAACAGAATAACTATTAAAAAGTTGAAAAATGCACAAGAAATTATATAAAATATAACAATAAAGTTAGTATGGAACTATACGGATTTCCTGTGACGCAAACGTAATCTATGAAAATTTCTATAGCAACAAAATTATCGTTTACCTGACAACCATGCATGCATTGACTTTTATAGTATAACGAATATTATTCTGAAATGAAAAACAGACGATTGAGTTGCGTCGTATCCAATTTTTATTGAGATTTTTGACATTTCTGTATTCTGAAAATATGTATTCCAATACATCAGATGCGTAACTACAGGCAACCGATTAAGTTCTAAGCAAGAGCTTCTTGCGTTGAGTTGGAACGTGAATTTGAGAATACCAGTCAATATAATATTATCTATGTCATGACAATGTTAAAGATATTTTATTGGTACGCAGATTTTTATGGATTTTTTTCAAGCTTTCAGAAATAATTTTTTAACATTCAAACATATTTAAAACGAATTTTTGTATAAATTACAAACGTCTGTCGGGAAAGCTAGTAATAATATAGTTTTGAACTAGCTGACCCGTCAAACTTCGTCCCGTCTTGGAATAAACAATATGTTCGAGATTTTATGTATAACTTTAATTTAATTTCAGTTTTAAGTTATTTAACACAGACAACGTGGTTTTATATTTTGAATTAGTATAATGATAAATTCATTATTATCTTTTAACTACTGTAACCGATACATCTGTTATAAACCATATCATTATAGGTATTTTCTATCCGCATTCCGTGAATCGTGTCATTTATCAAACAACTGATTCCTGTCAAACGCCTGCTTTAAATTCAAAATTAGAAAAAATGTATTATGAAAATTCTGAGAAAGTTACCTACTTTTATTTTTATTCCGTGCAACTTTATTCTTTCATAAGAACCTTCAGACAAAAGCAAACACGACAAAAAAAGAATGGGCGATATTAGTTTTGCTGTTCTCGGGTGATAGGTTAAGAATACGTAGAAAACCGATTCCAACCCGCGCAGAGAATGTTACCATGCATTTGAATGGGGGTACGCACAGAAAAAGCAGGAACCCGCTTTCCGGCATGCCCATTTAAATGCATTGAAACTATAGACAACAATCTTTGGGCTGGTCGGCGAGGGTCGTAATCGGCATCCTACGTGTTCACTTACCCATACGATGACCACGCAAATTAGCGTTCCATTTTTATATAAGAGATGATACCCTTTCCGTGGAGCCAGAGTAGGTACACGCGAACAATAGCTCATGCGCACCTGGGAGAGACGAATAAACACTTCAATATATTTTACGTACCATGCATCCTGTGCAGCGATTCTGAATTGATTTTGTGTGCCTAAGTATATAATGTATATACCTAAGTATGTACATTACAATGTATTATGTATTCATTTTTATCCATTTGCCGCGGGGTTGCCGGCTTACAATAGCACCTCTGCTTTTTTGCTTGTTTTTCGAGCATCCTGTAAGAGATAGGAAATCGAAAAAAGATCGGGACCGTGGGGTTGACCACCTCACGTCCTTGAAACAACATCGGTCAGAAAAGGCAATAGGATGGGGATGAGCTCCCGATACGTATCGGTATGGCATGTGGCGCCTTTAACAACATGACCAAGATTTAGAAAGCGTCGGCGTTTAGTGTCGAGACGAAATGTAAACTGTTTGATGCGTGTGTGTTCTCTACTCTCCTATATGGGCGTGAGTCCTGGCACCTGACCAAAGCCCAGGCACAAAAAGTCTCAGCTTTTGAAATTAAGCGCTTCAGAAGAATTCTGGGCGTAAGATGGTACCACCGCATCACGAACGACGCTATACGCCAGCGTACCCAGCGTGAGCCCATCACCTATACCATTGTTGGGAGGAGATGGACTTGGCTGATGGGAGATGTGTTATGGATGCCGAATAACAGTTGGCCAAGGAGAGCGCTGTTCTTCCTCTCTTCAGGGTCCCGAAGACGAGGAAGACCCTCTCACATGGTGTTCCGCTCCTTCAAAGTAGAGCTGAGGGATTTGGACACGGTATGGGAGGAGGTCATAAACATTGCGCAATGGAGAGCTCTGATGGTTGCCTCCTTGTGGCTCTGAGTGCGGTGTAAAAAGAGAGAATTAAATTGAATCGAATATAAGTGCATTATTCACAATTTTATGATAATATATCTCTTTATATAAAAATGGAGTCCTTTATCCCTTAGAACCTTCTTAATGCTTTTGTCAAAAAATAATATACCTTTAAATTTGAATTTGTTGAAGTTGGTAGATAGTTGGCGCGATTGACAAAATGCGCCCGGCGCAGCAAAACAATTTTATTTGAAGTGGTCGATGGCCCATCGGTTCAGTCGACTGCTTTCGTTCGTACAGCGTGCTAACAAAAAATATAACTCGTAACTATAAAAGTCGTTTAACATGTAACATACATAATGTTACATAATATTAAATTATGTAATATAGTGAGATACTTGGATATCCCTAAAGGTTTTCTGTATAGGTAAGTATTATTATATTATATTATTTGACGAATCAGGATATTGCTGGTGCATATAGTGAAAGTATGTAGGTGTAAGCGTTCAGCCAGTTTAGGAAGACAATCCAAATAACATGTGAGCGAAGCCACGGGTAACCGCTAGTGTCATATAAAATGCTGATAAAATGTCAAAATATTTATTGAAAATATAGTATGAATAATAAATATTAATGATATATGGTAATAGAAGGTCCTTATTATATTTTAAGTCCAAAATAAAGTAAGAAATTTTGTAATTTGTGTTTTTATCTTCGATTCATTTGTGTGTCCGGGGGCTACACCAACTTCACCTAATAATTTCTCCACCTGTACGGGTTTCAAGACGCGCATTAGGGTCGATTTGCGTTTCTTCCAATATTGCTAACGTAATAGTTATATTTTAGTGCTAAATGCTGTTTAAAATAGGTATGCAAAATATTTTTCAATTTGAAGGATATCTTCTGTCTCCGAATTGAGCTCAAAATTTCAAAAAATGATAAATTTATCATATTTTAAAGCAGGTATAAATAAATTAAAAATATATTTAACTTAATATTTTTTAAGATTAAATGTCATAAAAATGACGGAATAATCAGTTCTGTGTGATAAAAAACATAAAAATGCAATATTAGATAGCAACAAAGTATATAAAGCGCCGCGAAAAACCAGAGAAAATCTCATGACATGAGAAAAGGGTTAAAATACCAGTATTGTATTTTGATGGCCGTAAAGCCAAAGTTTTAGGCTAGTGATTAGAAAAAGTGGTCAAAAATACAAATAAACAATAATAATTAAGAGAGTGTTAAAGGAAACTGATTCTAAATTGATGGGAAATTTGGAAAACCGAAACCGATAGAGATACCGATTACAGATTTCTTTTCAAAAAGCAATATTTCATTTGATCTTTTACTTGTCGTCTGATGTGATGAAAAAAAGTGTAGGTTAATAACGGAAAACATGATTGAATAATTAGTTTGCAGGAGAAAAGACTAATAAAACCATTAGAATGAATTTTTTGCTTAGGTATTGCAAATCACAAGTAATCCCAATTGAATGAGTCGCCGGTAATCTAGAAAAAACGACAAGTAACAATTATTTAGGTTTTTGTATAATATGTTGATAGTGCTTTCTCAAATCATCATACGCATTCTGACCAAATTGGAAAACAACTGGAAAAATAAAAAAATAAAAATTGATATGTTCCAGGTGATTACAACAGAAACTACTATTTTATCATTTCAAGATCTACGAAAAGATCAATTATATTTAATCCCAATTGGCAAAATCATACCAACAGAAACATTTTCTAATTATTTAGGCAACTGAGCTCCAGGAAAAATATTCCATGTTAGATGGCTAAACTAAGCTAATAGGATTCTGCGGCTGCGTTTCTTTCAGAAAGTTTGACGACCTTAACTTATCTTTATTATTAATGTTTGTGCACCAAGTTACCTCGCAACTGATCCCGTTACCTATGGAAGTTTAATTTCTTATCCATATATATTTATCAGATGATCAAATAATCTGTTATTTAAACGATAATTACTAAAAGAAAAAGCTATTTGGGTCAAAATACACTACGTAGTAAGAGAATGAACCGCTCATCGGATAGTGAAAGCTCGAATCACCCAAAAACATGCACCTTTGATCCTTGAAGTACCGAAAATAAATTTTGAAGCATCTTTTACAAGAACTACGTTATAGACAGACAGCAAAATGTAACAGAAACACCAATCGACAAGTATCCGACGAAGATCTTACGGCATTCATTACATACAATGGCGAAGATGAATAAATACAGTTTCCTGAATTTCCCTTGTCATATCCAAGGAGTTTGATGATCTGTGAAATTGTCAAAGAAGACTCACCAACTTTACGCAGAAATTTATCAAGAGAAGATTATATTGTAAAAGCTTAGAAAGCAATGAGTAAAAAAGATATCAAACCCAATTTATCAAAAACAATCACTGCAAAATAACATAATTTCATATACTTACTTACTTTACATCAATCAATCAATCAATCAATTCTCCCTTTTACACCCCACTCAGGGGCATAGGGAGGCAACAAGAGCTCTCCATTGCGCTCGATCTTGCGCAATGTTTATGACCTCCTCCCACACCTTGTCCATGTCCCTCAGCTCTGCTTCGAAGGAGCGGAACACAGTGTGAGAGGGTCTTCCTCGTCTTCGGGACCCTGATGGGAGGAAGAACAGCGCTCTCCTCGGCCAACTGTCATTCGGCATCCTTAACACATGTCCCAGCCAAGTCCATCTCCTCCTTTACATAAAAAATATAAAAGTTTTATTTATTATTTTTGTATAATTAAATAAATAGAAGTATGTATATACTTGAATTATCTGTGGTAAAATAAAATGAATTAAAAAAACAAGGCCGAAATCATTTTACATGATTATTATAAAAATATCAGTTAGTATGGGATATTTTCGTCCCATACAAAACTTCAAGGTCGATTCGGAGACATAAGATCTTATTTTTTTGTCATGAAATTTTGTAGATAGTTATAATACATCATAATAAGGCAACAACTTATCACTAGCACTTTTTTAACTTCCATACTGGAACGGCCCAGCCTAACGCGCATCCGAGCGAAATCAAAAATGTCCGGGTAGTATTGTAATGACCTTTTCTTTTTTTAGTGAACTTTCATCTTTCCTGATACCAAATTTTCGGATTGATCTTTTTTAAGTTTGTGTCCGGGTCAAAAATTTTACAAAGTGGCATACTGTGTCTACTCCTTAAGAATAATTGCCCCATGATGGGTAAAAAATTAAGCTATGAGCATAAGCTAAAGTACATATTGTATCAATCTGGTATCAATGAGATATTATACGTTAATATACCTAGATGTAATAATATTTCCCACGCCATTTTGCGGTATTTTTGGATTACACTGTTTAGAAACAAATCTATAAATAGCAACTAGAAATAGAAATGTCTCAATTTGAAATAGAGAGACTGTCCACAACTATACAATTTTTTTGACATCAGTTGACATTCAATCAGAGATACCTATGTTAAATATAACACGTCTCTGTATTCAATATTGTTTGGTAAGCGTCCCATATTTACTGTTAGAAATGAAAATAATACAGTCCCTAAATAATATTATAATATACTTACTGGTACAGTCAACAGTGAGGTCTTTAATAAGTAGAATTTGTGCCAATTACTACAATTGAACAGTGCAAAATCAAAGGCAAGTAAATGATTTTTTAAAATTAAAAAAAAAACCCTGTATCCATTGACTTTTGTCTTTATGTACCTAAGTTATAATACTTTTTTACACAATTTATACTAACGAGATATTATCAGATCGTAAATAGGTAAGTATCTAATGCAATATAATATTATATTTTCTGAAAAAAGATCGGAATCAAAAATACCTATATGTAACTGACTTTTTTATAACTTAATATTTTGTGGTGACGCTGTATACGCTTTCATACAAAACGTACAAAAATATCGATATATCAAAATATCGTTTTTTTATAATCGATATTTTTTATTTTTTTTAGCTCTGCACGGAGTGTTGGCTTTTTAAATTTTAGAAAAAAATATCCATAATATACCTACCTATTTTTTTTGATATCAAATTCGATATTTTTTTGAGATATTCTTTTTTAGAGTAATATTTTTTTTTCAAAATATATTAACTTTAGAATATTATAGATTGGTAATTGCACTTTGGAGTATAAATATCGATATTTTTTAGTCTACATATATCGATATGTTTTAATATTTTCGATATATATTTTTCGTTTGCTCGTCCCTACAAAAATCATGTTTTTGTGGGCATACGTCAGAAAGATTCAAAATCAGTTCAAAATAGAAACCTTACAAACTAGGGTGATCAGGAGTTTATTTTTGGTGTTAAATTATTTTATGTATTTCTCAAATTAAGACAAACAAGATGCACTGTTAATCAAATGTAGCTCGTATCCACTTAATTTTCAGGTGGATATGACAACACCACCTATATAAGAAGGCCTTAGTGCAGCGTCAAATCGGGAGGCCCACCGTTCGCTTGTCTATATCTGTATGTACTTACCTGTACATTATGATATCTGTCTATACGCCGGCGGCCGTGACGCGAGAGGCCAAAAATGGCCGCCAGCACTAAGGGTAAGAACACGTAGAAAGCCGATTCCGACCCGCGCCTACCGGCTCTAAGATTGTTGTCTATGGTTTCAATGCATTTAAATGGGCATGCCGGAAAGCGGGTTCCTGCTTTTTCCGTGGGTATCCCCATTCAAATGCATAGTAACAGTAACATTCATTTCTTTATGACAGTCGGCGCGGGTCGGAATCGGCTTTCTACGTGTTCTTACCCAACGTCAGTAAATTTGCTTCATATATGGACGTGAATAATTAGTAGCACCAAACCACTTCGTTCGTTTTATATTCAAACTCTAATTTGCCCTTCATATGAGTATTCTGCCGACGATATTAACAACTGGCGAACGGTGTCATAAATTTTAAAAGATCCTAATCTCTTCAGTGAATAAGTGTGGCTATGTCGCATAGTAAAATTCTGTGGTGGCAAGGTAAAAGGGCACAAATCAGTGTGACGAGATTTTTCTTTCCGAGGGTTTCCTTAGTTATACATTTTAGCTGTTTTGGATTTTAAAATATAGGCTTAATTATCTATAATCATCATCATCATTGGCACTACAGCCCATTGTGAGCCTCGGCCTCCTCCAGAATTCTCTGCCATTCTCCCCTGTCCATCGCCCGCCTCCTCCAGTTAGTCACCCCCATTGCCCTGAGATCCTCCTCCACGCCATCCATCCACCTCAGCCTTGGTCTTCCCACACTACGTCTCCCCTCTGGTTTTGTACTAAGGATCTTCCTTGGAGGTCTGTCATCCTCCATTCGCTGGACATGCCCCAACCATCGAAGCCGATGTATTTTTATGAATTTTATAATGTTGGGTTCGCCGAAAAGGTTTTCCAGTTCATGGTTGTATCTGATCCTCCAAGTTCCATTATCACACAAAGGACCGAAGATTTTTCTCAGTACTTTTCTTTCGAAGACCAGTAGAGCATTTTCGTCTCTCCTGCTAAGCACCCAGCATTCAGCACCGTACACAAGTACTGGCCGCAATAGTGTTTTATATAATAGTAACTTGGTGTTTCTTGTCAGCAGACGAGATTTAAGATGTTTGTGGATACCGAAATAGCATTTATTTGCCACAGTTATTCTTCTTTTAATCTCTACGCTAATATCGTTGCTGTTGGTCACTACCGAGCCCAAGTATTGGAACTAATTATCTATAATAGGTCCTTCATATTGCCATTATATTATCGTATTCAGGACTCTCTTGCATTTCGCATGTAAGTATAATATGTATTTGTTAAATTAAATTTATTTATTGTTTTTTTATGCACGTGTATTTTTACTTCGTTAATTTTTCACTCATTCTACATACCTATGAACGATTCTGTAGTTAGGCCAAAATTCCCATACGGATGAATCAAAATTTCACGTTTACTTCTTTGGAAGAATTTCTTCATAATACTTAGCAAATTCTTCCCAAAATTAAAACTACTAGGTGTAGGTACCTACTAAATTTGATTTAATTTTAAATTCAAAATTTCAATTTTTTGCTGTTTTGTGTAAAAAATAATTAAAACAAAACTAAAGTTCTTCTTAATCAAACAGTACCCCTAGTATCGTTTCGATATTCGATCATCGAAAGAGTTTCAAAAATTTTCCATACAAAAATGATCGAATGATTCGAT
The DNA here is from genome assembly GCA_963576905.1 of Mystacides longicornis. Classification (NCBI taxonomy): domain Eukaryota; kingdom Metazoa; phylum Arthropoda; class Insecta; order Trichoptera; family Leptoceridae; genus Mystacides; species Mystacides longicornis. The sequence goes on along the minus strand of OY756421.1, from coordinate 4,696,570 downwards.
CGTTTGATTTTAGAACACTTTTTGCACGCTTATAAGCGCTTGTTAGCGTGCAATAAGCTTTCAATAAAACTTGTACTAGCCCCACAGTATCTGAGTCTTTTTGATACAACTTATAACCTACCTTCTTCTTCTTCTCTAGCAGTCAACCAGGCGGGACCGGTTGACTGGTAGAAGATTTTATCAAAAATTAAAACTATGTATTGTATTTTAGTTCTACTCAGATTTTTTCGGGAAAAGGTATCTATATTTTTAAAGACTTTAACGATAAAATAACTTAAAAGAAGTGATTTATTATTTGTCAATAATCCTTAGAAAGAAGGGAAACCACCTGTGTAAATCCAGTTGATGTTTGCTGGAACGTGATTGGTTAACACTTGTCATCATAAAACAAAATATCCCTACCCGCTATTGTCTTTCAATCGCTATTTTTTGAAGATTTATGGCTTGTTCACCAGATTCCGGCAAACGAACAGAAAAAAATAACAATAAAATTAAATCTTTAGAATATTGAACCAGATTATAAAAAAAATGTAGGAACACAATAAAATATAGTTTTTTGATTAAGGGAATTATAATAATTTCCAAAATGTAAGAATAACAGACGTTATACTATAGAAACTAAAAATACAAAAGAAAATTTATTTGTAGATCCAAGAAAGGAAGGATTATAGAAGTGAAAAAACATTTAAAAATAATTTGGAGATAATAATATGCAGATAGTATTACCGATATTGTCTCTAGAGCTTAACAATAAAAGCAACGAAAGTTGTAAACAGATTGGTCGACACAATATAATAAAGATAACAATATGCAGATAGTATTACCGATATTGTCTCTAGAGCTTAACAATAAAAGCAACGAAAGTTGTAAACAGATTGGTCGACACAATATAATAAAGATAACAATATGCAGATAGTATTACCGATATTGTCTCTAGAGCTTAACAATAAAAGCAACGAAAGTTGTAAACAGATTGGTCGACACATAATAAAGATAACTCAATATATACCTACCCTTATCAGAGATGGAGTTAAGCGACATTCACAAAATACATTTAAAAAGGTTCACTTTTAAAAGAACGGCTTCTTACGGGAGCTCTATTATAGACAACACCGTTTTACCCAAAATGCGACGCGGGCGGGAAAAAAACGTCGGTCGTTTTACCTCGTTAAATAAAATTAATATTGAGTTAAGCCGGAATGAAAAAATGCTTTTAAATCTTTTATATGCAGATTTTTTTTTAACCTGTGCTTTTGAACTTCTGTTTGTGATAAAGTATGATGTAGTGCATAACTCAAAATGCTAAAAAACGTGACTAACGTCTCTTTAGTCTTTACCTTGTCACCACAGAATTTTTTTCACTTCAATCAATGTTAACGCAAACAATACCACTAGAGTAGAATAGGTAAACATTATGCCTCTTTGTTAGGATCGTAAAGTCGTAAAATATGGTTTATTACCTTGTTCGCCAGTTCACTTAAGTCGATACTAATTACAATAGTTTGATCACTGGTTCAGATAGTTTTTTTTTTACGTTTTACCACTGGTTTTACCTATATACTGTAGTTGAAGGGAAATTATAGAAATGGGCAAGGCTTAAAAAAAGTAAAATGCTTGCATAAAGACGAAAATTTCACGATTAATGATACTTAGGTTGTTGCCTCAACTTGTTTTTTTGTTTTTATTATCAAATAGATGTAATCGTTATAGATATTATTTTAATAATTACGTATTACTTAAGCATTTTGTGTTTCGCTTAACGGTGATTATTTTATTTTAAAAATATCTTAGTACATAAAATGCAAATAACTGTTTTTGATTTTATGAGCCCACAATATTAGCTATGTTCTGTGGACGTGACTATTCCCGTTAACCCTCAAGATTTAAAAATAAATACGAATATTAATGAATTTATTATAGGTACTTACCTAATTGATATTGGACAACAAAGTTTAATATTTTTGGATTAGGTACGTTTGTTGATGCGTTAATGCAACCCAAATTATATTGTGGTGTAAACAGATCTTGTTTATTTAGCCAAAATAAATATGCACAGTAATTTAATAGTAGTTCAATGAAATTTATGTTACAATTAAAATTAAGAAAAAACTCCATCCCATAGTCAAGATGTTAAAGATAGTAGGCACATTTCGCCTTCGAGTGAAAGACCCAGTGGAAAGATATTTATTAAGACCAACCAGATATAATAAGGACAATAATAATTATTGTTGTAGCTTGTTGTATATATAATACTAGCTAGTTACCCGTGGCTTCGCTCACGTGTTACTGTATTTGCTTTCTCTTCCTAAACAATGCAGAATTAATTATATTCGCATCAAAATTAATAATAATAAGAAACATCATCAACATTTCTTTTTTTAAATATATATTCTAAAATTTCCATTAAATTACTATATTTTTATTTATATTTGTCGTTATTAATCTGTATTTAAAAAATATGTGCTTCTTATACAAATAGAATCAGCCCGCGAACTTAAAAATTTCGCTAACTTGACTGACATTGTTCTATGAGAATCCCAAAAAATAACTCGAATAACTTTTATTCCATCAAATGACGTTATTTGAAATCAATTTTTATATTGCTGGATATGAATAAAAAAATATTCAGGTCTCGAAAAGCAATGAAATTAGTGATCTTTAAAACACTTTTTCTATCTGTTTTGGGCATTTTTCAAGCTACAGACGTTTTTTTAACATTTCAATTTATATCTTTCACGTTGATTTGTTGTTGTTTGTCTGGTCGTAGGTTCGAAATTTAGTTCATAAATATCTTATCCTGAGCAAACACGACATAAAAAGAATAAACGATATCGGTCCAGCCGTTCAGGTCGAAATAAATAACGTTAAACTTGAAAACTGTTAACGTTCCGAACGTTAACGTTTACCAAATAGAAAATGGTTTCCAAACAAAAAAAAATGCGTTTCGTCTTCAATATAATAGCAGCGTCGTAATACTTCCAAAGATTTTGAGGTAACGTTTAACGTTAATTTTGAATAACTGACAGAATTATTTTTTTGACTCGGAATTTGGAACAGCATTGTTTAACGCACGTTGAACAACAGTTTTTACGTTATCTCTATGGAAATAACAACAAATTGTTAACGTTGGAGCTGTCGTTAATATTTCGACTTGGCCTCCAGGCGTGATGCGATGACCACGTAAAGTAGGTCTCCATTTTTATAATAACGTAATATTCTCCCTTTTAAGCCCCCCCGCTCACCGCAAGCCAGCCCGGAGGAAACTAAACCGCAGCAAACCCGATCCGCACAAAGCCAAACCCTAGCCCGATTGCCAAAAAGCCAGCCGCACACAAATCAAGCCCGTGGCGGTTCCCCCCAAACCACCCCATAATACGGGAGGCCTTGGACCCACTCAGGAGAATAGGTTAGGCATAAAGAACTCTCCATTGCGCTCGAAGTCGTCCGAGGCTCATTGTGCCTTTTCTAACCGGTTGAGGTTTAAGGAAGTGAAGTGGTCAACCTCAGTATTCTAATGGTATAAGTAATTGGCGTTCGACTATAAACGAATTTTCGACAATGTAGAGTAGGAAGAAAATTAACTGTCCACTGTTTATATTTTTTATTAGATGAAACGGATATCGGCAACTATCCGATATCCGGTCTATCCGGCGGCGTAAATAATATCCTGCCGGATACCGGATAGTAAAAAGAGACATGTTTGGATAACTCATTGATTTGTTTATTAAAGTATCACTTAAGAAATACACCTTATAATCACAAAATAAATTCTACAACTTAGAAAATTGATTATCAAGCATAAGGTAAATTATGGAGAGTAATTCTATATAATATTTCGTTATATAGACTATTAGACTATATAGAGGAAAACAGCAGCTTTGCTGGTCTTCGTAAGTGAGGGAAGTTTAATAAAAAACGTTTCGTCATATATCATCCTGGCTGAAGATGCAGATAGTTTCCGCGATTTTTGGAACAATAACGTTCCGGCAACGGAGTCAGTCCAATTGGTATATACCGCCTACGTAAGCGTAATTCATGCGTTGTACCCGTGGTAATTTACGCACTGACCGGGCTCTAGTAAGGACTTCTTTAGCATTCTACGAATTTTATAAATTTTTGAAAATAAAAACACCGATATTTTAAGGGGAGCGCTTTTCTTCCTCCCGCAAGGATTCCGAAGACAAAGAAGATCTTCTCATACCGAGAGGGTCTTCCTCGTGTTCTGCTCCTTCGAAGCAGAGCTGAGGGATCTGGAAATGGTGTGTGAGGAGGTCATAATATCCGGCTAACTGCTATCCCTTTCGTCTCTATTTTTTATACGTTCCAGTGGACAGTTAATTTTTTCGCACTATACAGTGACGAAATGATATGGTCATTGACTTGCCAGTGTTTTCAAAACAATTATTTACGATCTATCCTAAAATGATGTGAGGATTTTGTAGATAATTTTAAAATTTAATATTTTGCACTTTTACTACATTTGATATAAAATAATTTACCTATTAACTTTATAATACTATTTACCTTTTTTCAACATAATATTATATCAACTTGCTATTCATGGTTTACGCAATAAATTCAATGCAAGATTACTCACATAGTTTTTTTTTTTTTTTGCTAGTGTTTTTATGAAATGGCTTCAAATATTTTGACAGATCAAGACATAAAGAATTGCAATACAATCCAGATTCTTTTCGTGAACTTACCGTAAATTATTTTAGTAGAGATAATAAATTACTAAAATAGGTAGGTACCTACATAATGATTTTAATGTCGATCGTAAAAAAAAAACAATTCAGAATCGCTGTACAGGATGCATGGTACGAAAAATATATTGAAGTAGGTAGGTACGTAAAGTGTTTGTCTGAATTCACGGAAAGTGTATTATTTATCTCTTATATAAAAATGGAACGCTAATTTGCGCGGTCATCGTATGGGTAAGAACACGTTGATAGCCGATTACGATCCGCGCCGACCAGCTCAAAGATTGTTGTCTATGGTTTCCATGCCTTTAAATGGGCATGTCGGAAAGCGGGTTCCTGCTTTTTCTGTGGGTTTCCCCATTCAAATGCATAGTAACATTCTTTGCGCCGGTTGGCGCTAGTCAGAATCGGCATTCTACGTGTTTCCTACCCTATGAGAACAGCTGAACTTATATCGCCCATTTTTTTTGTCGTGTTTGCTTTTGTCTGAAGGGTCTTATGAAAGAAAAAAGTTGCACAGAATAAAAATAAAACTTCCATATTATTATTAATTTTTTTCTAATTTTGAAATTAAATCAGGCGTTTGACAGGAATCAGTTGTTTGATGAATGATACGATTCACGGAATGCTGATAGTAAATAATATAATGATATGTTTTATAACAGATGCAGCGGTTACAGTAGTTAAAAAGGTAATAATGAATGTATCATTATACTAATTCAAATTCAATAATATAAGGACCACGTCGTCGTCTGTGTTAAATAACTTTAAACTGAAATCAACTTAAAGTTATACATAAAATCTCTAACATATTATTTATATTCCAAGGCGGGACGAAGTTTGACGGGTCGGCTAGTTCAAAACTATATTATTATTATAGATTACGCAATAGTTTCGACACGTGTATTGGAGAAAGTAGGTTGGGTTGGGTAGGTACCTACCTACGTATATATTCATATACGCTGCACCGGACCAGCTCGCGGTGTATGTATGTTTATTGTATGAAACGATGTCGTCAATAAATTAAATTTTTACAAAAGTTGTTAAGAAAAGTTCGAGATGTACTGCTATGATGTATGTATTTTTTATAGAAAAATCAATTATCTAGTTGGAGGGTTTCGTCGTTTATCGATATTTTTATAAAATTCTGAAATATATGCACTGAAACTCGTAAATTTGTCATAAAAAAAATATTTTTCTTTATAAAAAAAGTTTGAGAAATGCTGGAACTTTTTCATTAAACTATATTTTAGATATTGTATTTTTCTATATACATACACATTTTTAAGGTTCTAGATTTTATGGTTTTTGAGATATATGAAAAAATTAAATAAAAATTCAAAGGTTGATTACCCCTGACTGAAAAAAAAATTCAACATTCTGAGTATACAAATTTTGTATGCTTAAAGTATTCAATATTTTCTGAAATTTTAGGATCTGTGTATCAAGCGAATCAAAAGTTATAAAGAGGGGACGGATACACACACATACACGTTGGAAAAGTGCCCCTCACCCCCTCCCCTCTAATTACTGATATCTTTTGAAAACGAAATAGTATAATTTGACTCTTTCTGAAGAAATCATTTTTTGAAATTTCGATAAAACCAGTTTTAAACTTTTTAGGAGGCACTTAAAAATCATCCCTTTTTATATGTGCCCTTTTTCGTCCCTTTTAGTTAAATTTTGGAAAAATTGCCGAATATGCTAACACTCATTTCTATAGAAGAATTCATATGCCAAATCTCAAGTTCGTACCATGTCTAGTTTCCGAGATATTCGCATACTTTGAAAAACATTCAACCCTATTTTTCACCCCCTTAGGGGTGGAATTTCCAAAAATCCTTTCTTAGTGGAAGGTTTTGTATTGAGACCTACCTGATTTCCAAATTTCACTTCTCTACGATTAGCCGTTTGGGCTGTGCGTTGATGAGTCAGTCAGTCAATCAGTCAGTCAATCAGTCAGTCAGTCAGTCAGGCACTTTCCTTTATTATTATAGATTTATAAGTGTTATGGGCAGCATTTGAAAAGTTTTCAAATGTCCTAAAATCCCCAAACACTCTCATCCATCTGGGGGGTACGTAAGGGCTATAGCACAACTAACTACTGTCTAGTGTAGTTAGCGCGAGTACGTAACATCCGACTTAACTACAAATGTTGTTAGTTGTGCGTTACAATTACAACGTGGTTATTAGAACAACATCTGTAGCGTGGCGTTCCAGTGTAGTTAGCAGTAGTTAGGCTGTTTATATGACCACATTGTGGCTTAGAGCTGTCAAAGTTGCGCGCTTTGTTATTATTTTTGTATCGTTTGTTTTAAATATTTAATACATTGAAAATAAGAATGCATCACGACTTTTTCCCAAATTAAATAATTTTTAATAAAGTCCTAATACCGTAATACTTATAAAACTAGGTTAATATTGTTTTTATTTGGGATTTATTATCGCACGAGATATTTTGAACATTTGTATGGAAATTATTAAAAAATAAATAAATGAAAATAAAATCTTTCTTTATTTCTCGCAAGCAAATATTTTACAAACAATAAAGAGATACAAATAGGGAATCCAATCCCGCACCTCTTTTGCGGTATCAGAAATGCTGGATTATTCATGCGGGATACCGCACGTTTGGCCTCAGATGACATTCCAGTATACCTGAGCGTGTGTGGGGGCAGACCAGTACCCGTATTCTAAGTTTTATCGGAAGGTAATCACGGAAGTAAAGTGAGTATTACACGATACATTTTGTATGTAAAACGTGTATAGCGTCGCCACAATAATATTTCTAGAAACAAAAGCAATTCTCGCATTCGATACGCATATACGTTTGTCATACAAAATTTATAGTGTTACTCACTTTACTTCCGTGACTACCTTCCGATAAAATTTAGAATACGGGTACAGTGCAGTTTTTTAGACCTGCGCAAGCGACCGGAGAAGAATCGAAAATCAATTCTTTCACAGGTTTACCGTACGGTCACCGGAGCGTGTGTGACGGCACTCCGGTCGCCTGCGCAGGTCTTTCAGTAGTTTTCCAGCGTTTGCGTGGAGTGGTTATGCATTCCTTTAATTGCATAATATGGCTCACTCAAGAGTAGAACTAGAGGAGTTTTTTAATAATATTTTTATATTTGGTATAATATAACATTTTATTTATTTTTTTAAATATATTTATACACTGATGTATTAATATGAAGTATCATACTATGATATATTGTGATTTAATGAATAAATGTTTTAAATAATACATAGGTGTCAGTACAGCCGGCGGAACTCAATGCTTGAAGCATTCTCTACCAGTCAACCGTCCAATCTGAGACAGGATTCCAACCCCGAGTTGAAATTTCTAACCCGACCGGGAATCGATGCAGGGACATCTTAATCTGAAGATCCTTTGCCACTATGCTACCGAGGTCGGAGTTTATTGAGTTTTTTCTTAATGAATCTGTGCTCACTCAAAGTGAACACAAATACATACACTCTTTGACTCTTTCACAGTAAGCTACTTAAAGCTTGTGTCGTGAAAGAGGAAAATGGTCGGCACCTGGGATCGAACTCACGACCTCCGATACGAAACAGCACGAAAGCCGGCATTGTAACCACCAGTTTACCAACCACTTCGATTTAGATTTATAAAAAAAATCAAGATTTATAAAACAAATGCATGCTCATGGAAAATAAAATCCCGTGAATATCACAATCGGGATAAAAAAAGAAGCTGCGCCTATAAAAAATTACGAGAATTTCAGCCGGGTGGAAATAAAATAAATTAACACTTTTCTATACAAAGTATAAGCAGGCGGAACTTTTTGCCTGAGGCAATTTTTTCCAGTCAACTGGTCCCGTCTAGTCTGAGACAGGCCAACCCCGGGTTGAAAGGTTTGAATTTCAAGTGAAAAAAACACAGAGAAACTCTGTTCCGACCGGGATGCGAACCCGGGACCTCGTGATCTGAAGTCCACGCCAAAGGGTACCATACCGAGGTCGGTCAAATATAGTCAGAGCCCCAACTCTCTGTTTTTTCGGAAGGTAGTCACGGTAGTAAAGTGAGTATTACACGATACATTTTGTATGGGAAACGTGTATAGCGTTGCCACAGAAATATTTCTAGAAACAAATGCGATTCTCGCATTCGATACGTATAGACGTTTTTCATACAAAATGTATCGTGTAATACTCACTTTACACCGTGACTACCTTCCGATAAAACAGAGAATAGGGGTACAGTAGGTAATTAAAAAAATCAATAGCTTTCGAAGAAACTGCGCAGTACCCGTATTCTGTAGCAAGTGTAGGGTAGTCACTTGAAAAAAGTGACTATTAGGCGATACATTTTGTATGAAAAACGTCTATACGTATCGAGTGCGAGAATCGCATATAGACGTTTTTCATACAAAATGTATCGCCTAATAGTCAGTTTTTTTCAAGTGACTACCCTACACTTGCTACAGAATAGGGGTCCAGGTGACCGTACGGTAGACCGGAGCATGACAGCACTCCGGTCGCCTGCGCAGGTCTACCGTACGGTAGACCGGAGCGTGTGTGGGCGTTGGCAGGTATGCCTGCGCAGGCCACCTGCACAGGTGTGTGGCCGGCATTAGTGGGGGGAGTAATCCGACTCAGGCCCCTGTAGGTTGCACCTATGTTCATAAAAATTCGTCGAAGCTTTTAATTTCAGCACATTTTTGTTTGCGGATTGACCGTATATGTATGTACATAGGTATTCTACATGTTATGTATAGCAATGCAAGCAAATACGTTAAAAATATTATGTAAATACTTCAGTGATGTGTTATCGGAGTTGATATTCTTAAAATGTAACGTAAACCAGTAGATACATACATACATAAGTCAGTTTATTTCGCTTTGTTATAATTAGCTATTTAACTTCGAGTGCATAAATGCACTTGTAATGTAACCATAATCATAGGCGTACATTATTACTACGAAAAATTATTATTATAATTTATTGGACATTGCCGCTTGCAGTTGGATCCGTAGAATGAAAATTATTATTATAATTTATTGGACATTGCCGCTTGCAGTTGGATCCGTAGAATGAAAATTATTATTATAATTTATTGGACATTGCCGCTTGCAGTTCTTTTTTCTTTTCTTTTATTTCCAAATAATACATTAATACATAATAATACATTAATGTGTACATATATAAATACAGATTAAGAAAATGGAATTTATCACCCCACTAGACAAAAGCCCGTGCTGAGGTGATACTAAGTATTTATACTGCAGTTGGATCCGTAGAATGAAAATTATCCTTACCGTCATCACGAACAAGTTTTTAAAATAAACTTGTTTTGGAATCCATCACTCCGGAGTGTTTTAGGCACTTATTACGATTTTTCTTTACATTCCTGAATTATTATACATAGGTATGTAGGTATAATGTAGTAATGATGGAATTTATATTTTGCGAAGGTGAAGTCATTTTATAATTCTGTATTCCCACCATGTTTGTAGATTATCATATTAACAAGTTATAACATCCGTAGAGGTATTATTATAGTAGGTACAAAATATCACTATTGCTACTAGCACGCCAGTGTAATTGTAATAAACCCGGAAAATTAAAAATTAAATAAGTACCCTATTAAGAACAACTACCCAGGCGTAGGCGACTAGGAGATTTGAAAACAGTACCCGTATTCCAAGTTTTATCGGAAGGTAGCCACGGAACTAAAGTGAGTAACACGATACATTTTGTATGGAAAACGTGTATACGCATCGAATGCGAGAATCGCTTTTGTTTCTAGAAACAACCTTTTAGCGGCGCTATACACGTTTTACATACAAAATGTGTTACTCACTTTAGTTCCGTGACCTACCTTCCGATAAAACTTAGAATACAGGTGCAGAAATGTTAACTGTCTGATTCATGTGTGGTTGCCCATTCTTCTGTATAAGTGTGAGTCCTTGGTCCGACGATCCGGATTCGGAATGTAAGTAAGTAGTATTTTGTAAAATTAAAGGTAATTTTTAGTGTGTATGCTATGGTTACAAAATGGCTACATTATGTATGTATTAACTAATTCTTATGATTGTAAGTAACTGTATCTTATAGATAAGAAATTCCGTTTAACCTATCGTTAGATATTCCACTTTATTGAAATATGTTTGTAATTTTTCTAGTATGTATTCGTTTCACCATAAAAATCTCTTGATTTTTATGCTAGGTAGGTACATAAGTATTTTATTATGTCAAATACACATAGGTACATACAATTTATATTTTTTTTTTGGCAAATTGAAATTATATATAGATACTAGCTTATACCCGTCTTGCTTTACGTTTTTGATTCCGATTGTCAGGCTTGATCGGTAGGTAATTAAACAGGTTCTAGTCTAGCTTCCCATTGCTTAACAGACCTCTATAACTGACATAAGCACAGAAAAAGAAGAATGACACTTTTGCAATTTTTGTTTAACCGACCTCATAATATTATACGAACCTACCGACATAATTTGCAAGTTTTCATAGAGAGCTCTGTGGTTTGAATCTTAGCTACACTACTACTTTGATAATTAATTAGGCGTTCCACCCATAGAGGGTGATTTGTATCTGTCAAACTTCAAAATCAAACTGCAAATTTTTTCATTAAATCTTTATTTATTGAGAATAATAAGATTTGAATAACATTTATATGTATAACAAATCAATCTACAATTATTTTATTACATTTTCATACCGTAATACCAAGATTCCATTCAACGTTTACATGAGTAATTGTGTCTCCAAAAGATGACTTACTGTCTTTTTAAGAAATTTGTATGAAGATCCTAAAAAAATAGAGTTTTTTAAATAGCTCTAAATATATTAAAGTTAATGCAGCAAATTGTATTTAAGAACCTTCTCCAGCATTTTGTACGGCTCTGGGCATATTAATATCTGACGTAGCATTTGTATTTTGAGCGTGATGTTCACATATACGGTAAAAGTATTGTCAAAGGCAAATAAAAAAACAAACATTTCTGAAATATTATGTAGATAAAATAGGTACCTTATTAAAAACTCTATGCATTATGTATGTAAATCACGATTTGGTTATTAGGTAATACCTAATATTTCATTGCTAAAGTTACAAGAGTGTTGTTAAAAATTAAAAAATAGCCAATTGTTGATTTTGACTGCAACTTTTGAAAAATAGCGTTGGCAAGTAAAATGTAGTCAATGAGAAACAACAGTCGATCTTCTGTCAGCAGTTTGCGCGGGATTGTGTTCGGTTGCGTACTTGAAGTCAATTTAAAATTGAATATAAAATTATAGTACTCGAACAGCATTTTACAATAATTTTATTTATTAAATAAACTTTGAAGTTTTTAAATAACATTGGATACAAATAATATGGCCGAAGACAACTTGACCGCTGTTTTATACAAAACGAACGATTTGAGATTGGTAAGAACAAAGAACAATAAATTTCTAATGTTAATAATAAAAATGTAGAATTTCTTTAAAACTTCAATTGTGTATGTGCTGTAAGTACATGTTACTAATGTCGCGTAATATTATAGATTTTAATACTTAATGAAAATCAATTACTTTCATATACCTACCTACTTAATAATATTATTGATGTTTGAATAGTGGATTTTTTAATTCACTGGGTTAGTTGTTAGCTCACCCTCTGAATGTCCTATGAATAAAATAATAAAAAAAATAATAAGGTAATGCTAACTACATGGTAATATTGAAAATTGTCATTATTATTCCAATTTTCTGTAGCTGTTGTATACTTGGAAAATTACTTAAAATTGGTGTCATTTCGCTTGCTTAATTACAGGCACTTATTAATAATTTTTAATTGATCAATTTAACTGTTTTGCTACCTATCAGTTTTTCTCAATATTAAGAAATAACCTTTGAAAGCTGCTGATAATAATATGAATATCTCAGAACACTCTTTTTATATAAGTCAGGATGGATGTGCAGTGAGAGCGTTTTCTTTGGCTTACAAACCTTGACACCAGAAAGAAGATCACTGTCTGCCAACTATCATTTTGCATCCTTAAAACAGATGTCTTAGCCATGCTCACCTTTTAATTGTGGTAGAGTGCTCCACTATATTAATATTACCTAATTATTTTGTCTGATCACCAGATGTGGGAAATCGTTACGCTTAAACAAACATGTAAATGTTGATAATAGTAATAAATAATAGTCTAGTTTAGACTTCAAAATTCTTACTTTGGGGCATAAAGATTGGATTTGGTACGTTTTGAAGTTATGATTTTGAATACATCTTAGAAGTATATTAATATCTTGTACATGTTGAGATTATTAGTTTGAATTTTAGAATATTGTCTGCTTTCTAATATAATTGTATATTATTTTTTAGGATTATCTATTTTTTTTTGTCAATTTTGACTTTTTTGATATGTTGTCATTATTTTTACTGGGTTGGCTGACAGGGATCCTTCGGGATAAGCCCGCCCTTTCGACTGTCCAAATGTTTTTTTTTTGTCTTCACATTGTACGTATGAGCAATACAGTTTTATTTATTTATTATATTGTTTGTACATTTTGAAGTGGTTGGTGACCCAGCGGTTACAACGCCGGCTTTCGTACTGCGGACGTCGTGGTTCGATCCCAGGTGCCGACCATCTTCCTCTTTCACGACACAAGCTTTAAGTAGCTTACTATGAAAGAGTCAAGGAGTGTATTTGTGTTCACTTTGAGTGAGCACAGATTCATTTAAAAAAAAAAAAAAAGAATTTTAGAATATTATATTGTTTGTTCCTTATGAATATTATATTGTTTGTTGCTTATGAATTTTATTATATTATATTGTTTGTTCGTTATGAATTTGAATTTTAGAATATTATATTGTTTGTACCTTTTGAACTTATGAATTTAAGAATTATACTGGTTGAAGTTGTTAGTTTTAATTTTAGAACAATTAATAAATAATTATTGTTTGAAAATGTTGAACTTATAAACTTGAAATTAAGAATATTGTTGAATTGTCTGCATAAAAAAGTGACTTGGTACATTATTTGTTTTTTCAATTAAGACAGTTGTAACTTGCTTATTAAATTTATTGCCGTGAGCAATACTGTAGATTTCAATATTTAACACTTAAGCAAAATGAGTAATACACTTTGTACAAAACATTTGTACAAAGTATTACTCATTTTGATATTTGCTGATTGAGGTTTAAATGTAATTTTCAAGTAAGTTGGTTGAAAAAAATTTAGCCTTTTTACAAATTCAAAACGTCAAAAACGAAGATTAGTGTGAATGTAACAATGTCACAACTGTCCAATCGACGGCAAAAAACAAAAAAAAAATTACCAAAAAATCAACTTCTTGCAATATTGGCAACGAAATGATATTTTGAAAATCTGAGATAAAAATATTTTTTTTATGGACCAACGTCTCACACATATTGAAGGCGTGCTTGATTTTATTGGCTTATTATTACTTGTATTATGTGAATCTAAAAATATTTACAATACACAGCGATCTATATACATAACATGAGGTGTATTTTTAACCTTAGTCTCTAACAACACTGTTTAAATATAAACATTGAAGATTAAAACATGAAATCTATATGGTACAATAAAGTACCATAGTATGGAATAGTTACGAATAGAAACTTACAGTTAAAATTTATTTTTTGTTTTTTAATATTGGGGTTTAATTAAACGGAATAATGTTATGTGCACTTATGCTGAGTGTGAAAATGATTTGCATGTTCCATTGTTTAGAATGTTTGAAAGTTGTTTAAAATAGTTATAAGATAAATGTTAAGAAAACAAAACGAATGTCTTTAAAAAAGATGAAGAGGTATAAAAATGAGTAGAAAATGAAGTAAATGTTTAACAAGAATGAAGTGTGAATGAAAAATTGAACATGGCTGGTAGAAGGGTGGACGGTGCACTAAGACCTACTATGAGAAACAAAAACATCTTGCATAATGCAATCTTGTTTACATTGATTTCTGAATAAAGGGAACCCGGGTTTGATTCCCGGTCAGGTTAGAAAGTTTAGGTGTTTTTTCACTCGTAATTTCTGCATGGGGATGAAATCATGTCTCAGATTGGATGCGACCAGTTGACTGGTACAGAACGTTTAAAGTATTACACTCCTCCGGCTATACTGACACCTGCATGTGTATAGAAGTGTGTTATTTATTTATTAATTATTATGAAAGAAATGTGGACAAGAAAGGGGATTTTAGTAAAAATATGCAGTAAGTATGTAATATGAGAGGAAAGAGTGGTGAAAAGGAAGGTTCGTATATCCAGTTGAATTGTATCTATACTAGGAATTTTGTTGCTTTGTGATAAACGATTGTTATAAAGAGATTTGACGACACAACATATTTATGTCAATTTTTTGTATTCTTTCTAGGAACAAAGGCCAATACCAACAATCAAAGATGACGGTAATAAAAAAAATCTTTTAAAAATGTCTTTGTAAAATGTAGAATTTTACTGTAATAAGGTTTTATTCGTTTGTGAATCTCTACAGAGGTGCTGCTCAAAATGGACTCTGTTGGTATTTGTGGTTCAGATGTGCATTATTGGACAGCTGGGAAATGTGGCAATTTCGTAGTGGAAGCACCAATGGTCATCGGACATGAGGCGTCTGGAGTTGTGGCTAAGGTACAATATTGCTTTTCATTTTATTTCATATAGGTACTTTAAATATTGTTGTAATTTTCCAGTAAAATGTACTTTCTAAATAAATAGATTTCTCTTAACATGGAATTTATTCAGGGAAGTTAACAATTTAATAATATTCCGACCTCAGTAGCAGAGAAGTGTAAAAAAACGTAAATGTTGCACACTGTGTATCAAGTGTGGTCAACAAATCAATTGCCGGGTTATTATTATTTACTAGGCCTGCTGCCTCCAAGGAGGTTGCCGTCACTGCGTCCCAAAATGGAACTATTGTGACTGGCCCTGCATCTAGAGTTCGTCGCTTAGTCCAGCCTCCTGGAAGAATCGGAGGACTTTGTTGGCGTTGAACTCCTCAATTTTATCTGGGAACATCTAGAAAGTGCCCAGATTTTTGTGTCTATTACGCATCATTGGTAGGCACTCACACAGGAGGTGCATTGGGGTCTCAAGTGACACCCCACACAGTCCAGTCCCTATGGTGCACATGTGCATGCTTGTTCAGCCTGCAGTGTCCCGTTAGGGACCTCGTGATGGTGCATAGAATCCTGCTAAGGAACACTAGGTTCCTTACAGATTTTTTTATGTCCATGTTACCCACACTAGTGGATGGTGTTACTCCCGAGGGAGTCAGTTCCTCACTGGCCGGGTGACCATCCAGTGAGGAAGGGTTCACTTTATTAGTGATTGTATTGACGTTCATGACCATCCCGGGCTTAGCAAGGGAAAAGAAGTCACAGCTGACAGAGCCCCGCATGTCGGCTGAAGGGCTAAGGTTAATCTCCGAGGCGCCCAGGTATCGGAGATGCACCGTTTAGACTGGGTAAACCCCCAGCCATTCATCCATCGGCACGGTACGCTTCACAACTTAGATTCAGTCCCGGCATAGCCCGATCCCTCATGTAGAAGTAGCCACCCCCACATGAGCGACCCAGCACCAGATATTACCCAGGATACACCGCGAGGAGGTGGGACAACATTTGCATCCCAATTGCCTGGTACAGAATGAGGGATCCCCATGCAAACTATTGAAAACATTAATAAATCATTTGTCTATGCATGTACTAATACCTCAAGAATAATCGATATTACTCTTGGACAATAGGTGATTTACATACTTGGGAGCTGTCAAAAATATCTCCATTGAATACAAACTCGGGTTGTCAATAAAACATTTATCAATTTCTATCATTACAAAACTTGGAATTTTCACATTTACCTGATATATTAGCAGCAGCATGCTGATTTATATTTTTGAATATTGCGTATATAGCTAGAAAATTATAGATAAAAGAGATTTGGGAGTTTCTTTGGAATAATTTTTCACTCTTATTTTCTCAAAATTGTTATGTTATAAGAATTGTTATAAACAAATAATTGTTATAAGATATATAAAAAGATTTTATATATAAAAACAAATAATTGTTTTAAGATATATAAAAAGATTTTATATAACTTTATAAAATTAATAAAATAAAAATAAAATAAAAAATAAAAGATTAAGAAAATTTCAAGTACCTAGATCACAAAATCAAATAAGTTGGACACATATATTATTATACCCTCTTATTAGGTGGAATGATGGTCAAGAAGGTCAAGGTGATGGTTCATACAACAAGACAATCTTTTAATGCGGCTCAATGAAGATTGTCTATCTCAAGCAAGATTTTTTTTATGATACCATGGAAAAATTGTTCATCAATGATGAAGAAAAACCCAATCTCTCATTAAAAAGGATAAAAAGATTTGCAACATTAGCTTTAACTAGCTCTTGGAAAGAACAGCTCGGAAACTGATAGCTTGTGATTATAATACCTAAACAAATTCAGGTATTATAATTTTGGTATTTGATTTAATCTTATGAGGACATGTTGTTGAAGGTTTAAATTTGTTTTAGGTTGGCAGCAATGTGAAGCATTTGAAGGTAGGTGATCGTGTGGCCATCGAGCCAGGAGTGCCTTGTCGCTATTGCGAGTTCTGCAAAGGTGGGCAGTACAACCTTTGTCCGGACATGAGTTTCTGTGCAACCCCTCCTGTAGATGGTAACCTCACTAAATATTATCCGCATGCAGCTGATTTTTGCTACAAGTAAATCATTCAACTATATTTTGTTGATAAATAAAATATCATTTGTATTAATTATATGTACTACATACTAAAAGCGACATTCCAAACAAAAATGTAAAAAATGAGTATTAGGTATTAGATGATAGGCAGTCAGTATAAATACTGATACGCCTGTTAAGTAAGGTCTGTTTCAACTACTCTGTCAAAAATGCTTCTTGAAGTTTGTTGAGAAGGGTGTTGCCAACAGCTTCATTGTGTGTCTACGTAGGTTGGTGTTCTCATTGTAGGTGAAAAGAGACGGAATGTTTGGACAGGAGTAATGTCCAATCAAGACTTTAAATGTCTCGAATAGATCCCTAAGTTTACGTCTTTCCTCCAGGGTGGGCAGTTTCAACAATCTCAATCTCAACAATCGCACTGACAAGGTGAAGAGTAAATATCAAACTTTTATTATAGAGAATTTTTTATACCCATCATGCCGTGTCCCTTTAAGGGTAGGCAGACCTCCACTCTTCTTTCGTTTCTCATACAACTTCTTCTATTTCGTTTGTTTCTGACCTGGCCTTCCTTGAGAGCGGAAACGATGTGTTTGATCCAGATCATTCTCAATCAACCACACCTTCTTACACCTGTTTTTTCAGCCTTACAAATTCTCTTTCTTATCCTATTTGCATTAATTTTTTAACATGCCCAAACCATCTCAACTTATTAACTTTCATCTTTGTAACAACACTAACTTCTATACCACATTCCTTCCTAATATTATCATTCCTTTCTATATTCCACTGGGTCTTTCCACATGTTAATAAAAATATCCCATAATTTTTTTTATTTGAAATGGCAACAACCTTCAATTGAGCACTGACCATTGCGTTGTATATATGCATAGGCGAGTTTATAGCTTCGTTTCTATAGATACATTTTATGAAGAGATGTCGCTTCTAGTATGTTGTACATTTGTATAATTCAATGTTAAATACATCCACAGTATTAATTTTTTGTTAAAACTAATTTCAGACTTCCAGATCACGTGAGCATGGAGGAGGGAGCGCTTTTGGAGCCGTTGTCAGTTGGTGTTCATGCTTGTAGACGCGCCGGGGTCACCGTTGGCAGCACAGTCCTGATTCTGGGAGCTGGTCCTATTGGACTAGTAACACTTTTGACTGCTAAATCAATGGGAGCTACTAACATTTTAATCACAGGTGTGATTGTGATTCTCGCCCTCATTTTGCTTTCTTGCAAAAAAACAATTGTGGCAAATTATTTGTCTTTGGTTTCAAAAATGAATGTTTTAAAATTGGTTATTTCATTTTGTTCACCTGTAGTGAACACAAATACACTTTTTGACATCTTTCACACTAAGCAAATGCTTGTATCATAAAAGTAGAAATGGTCAGCACTGGGAGTCGAACCTACGACCTTCAGTTCGCTGACCGTATGAAAGCCGCTGACTGATCCCACTGGACTACCAACCACCTCAATTTTTAGATTAAATTTATTTGTCAAATAATAAAGATAGGTACCTACCTTCATAATCCTATAATTGTGAAGTTCGTCCGTAGCTCGGTATTTCCCTCGAAACACTTAAACCCTACACAAATGACAAAACCATGGTGGTGTTGTCCAACCCCATGTCTGAAGGAACACACATATCTGTGTGGATCTAGCACTGATTATGAATGTTGCTGCTGGGGTTCCCTCGAAACGAATTGAAGATTTCTAGTTAGCCAAATTGCTGTCTTCCTGTTATCTGTTGCTCTTTCACCTAACCGACAGCTTTAGAAAACGGGTTAGTGGCTATTATTTATTTATCCTTAAGAATTGAAATCGTTGTTCCAGATTTGGTGCAGAATCGTTTGGATTTAGCCAAGGAATTGGGAGCAACACATACATTGTTGGTTAGCAAAGATGATAAAGAAATGGATGTGGTGAAGAAAATTGTTTCTACATTGGGATATGAACCTGAGAAGTCGTTGGATTGCAGTGGAGCTGAATCTACTACTCGCATTGCCGTTTGGGTAAGAAATATCTATGTTTGAATGCTGCCACCTTTTTAATAACTGCTGTAAAAAGTAGGATTTTGAAAATATATTAGTACCTACTAGCTTTCCCGTAAGACATTGTCCTGTGGTCCTAACTATGAATAGGTATTGAATTCAAAGTTGTATAATAATAAATTAATTAACTTTTAACTAATGTAATTCCGATAGATGCATCCGTTTTAAACCATATATTTTCCATTGGCATTCTGTCAAACGCCAATTGAATTAAAAAATTCAAATTAAATTATATTGTAAAAAGCACTAAGAAGGTAACCTACTTTAAATTTTCTAATGTCCCGTGCAACTTTCTTAATATTTTTATTCATAAGAACCTCCTCCCCACAATAGCAAACACAACAAAACAAGAATTACCGAAATCGGTGATGCTATGACCACGGAAAATAGGGCTCCATTTTTGTATATAGAGATTACTTTGTTGTCAACCATTATTTTACCTGTTTACAACGCAACAATCAATTCCTAAATCACTCAATAATGAGTGGAAGGGAAATAAAAAAAAAACAATCAATTCTTTTTCTAAAATCTCACTTATTGAACAACATAGTGATTCTCTATTAACTATTGCTTTCTAATGCTATGTATGTTCCTTTATAATTTCAGGTAACTCGGCCTGGAGGAGTTGTTCTTTTGATTGGTATGAATGCCAATGAGTTCAGAGTCCCATTGGCTCACGCCTTAGCCAGAGAAGTGGACATCAGAGGAATATTTAGATATTGCAATGAGTATGTACTTATACATAATACAGTGGAGCCCCTCATAACGAGCATAATTCGCTCCTCGATAGCGAAACACTCATATTGTGAAACAATTTTCCCATACAATTCAATGTTTCAATGACCCTGTTTCACAGACTACTCACTTTAGAAACGGAGTCTTGTTTTAATAAATAAAAAAAATACAAAAATGTTTTTCATGCAGACAAATTACTACTTTCTTATATTTTTTTATCATGTTTATTCAAATAAAATTACTTTTAAATTGTGTTTAGGAGTGTAACAGCTTGAATTTAATTTTGATTTGATGAAAAAGGCAATAAAATTATTAATTTATGACAAATAAAGTGATTGGTAGCCAAGCAGCTCCGCTGATTTTGATTCTGAAGGTTGTGTGTTCGATCCTTGGTCTTGTGTATCTTCCTTTCGCATAACACAAACATGCTTCCTTTGAAAGATTACACTTTAGCTCAGCCCAGATTTATTCGATAAGGAAGTCTTTTAAACTAGACCACTGTCATTTATTTTGTTTTGCTGATGTGCGACGCTTTAAAATTTGGCAAAAATGTGTCCCAGCATTATCATTGTATAAATTTGGCATCTTCTTATTATGGTGAATCTTTTCAATGATTTGACAGTGAGTCCTGAAAACGGTATGCTTCGTCATACTCGTTATGGGAAATTTCACATTTTTTTTGCTCATTATACGAATTGCCCGTTTTGCTTATTATGAGAGGTTCCACGGTATTTTTTTTCTTTTTTTGTTCATCTACATAATATTTGGCTCATTTTCCAATGTCCCATGTCAAACGTAAGGTTCAAAATTAGATTGCTCACTACAGTATAAGGTTATTTAGTGTCATCTTAACGATTTCTTTTCGTCATAGAAACTTATAAAAGTCTTCGCCCCTCCAATCTCATCGTTCCTAGAACCTTATCGTTATTATAATTTTTTAGATCATTAACAGTTTTACCAATTTATTTCAATCCAATCCAATACACAAATCTGATAATAATCAAATTTAAATAAAAAACTTTTTAACTATTTTACAATTTTATTATACCTGACATGTTTCAAAGGGGCACGCCCTTCATGGTCACAGGTTATTTGCAGTTTCAAATAACCTGTGACCATGAAGGGCGTGCCTCTTCGAAACATGTCAGGTATAATAAAATTGTGGAATAGTTAAAAAGTTTTTTATTTAAATTTGATTATTTAAATTACTTCCACCAAGAAAAATTCATGTTCAACAACTTATAAAATTTATTAAAAGATAATGTGAATATTTTCAGTTACCCTCTTGCCTTGGCAATGGTCGCCAGTGGACAAATCAATGTCAAACCCTTAGTGACTCATCATTTTACCATTGAAGAAACTGTGAAAGCATTTGAAACAGCTCATGCCGGACTAGGGGTCAAAGTTATAATTCACGTTCAACCTAAGGATACTAATAATAAAGTCTAACTTTATGCAAAAGTTTGTTACATTTTAATATAATTTATTGTTATTTTTATTATTTTCAAATAAATTGTTAAAAAAATATTGTTTAGAATTATTGTCACCCATAAAATCTCTTTTACTTATACTTCAGCATCCAGTACTAGTAAGCCCAATAATAAGCTACAAGAAATACTGAAAGTTTGCGCAGCAGCATCTTACTGAGGCATGGGTGTCTTGACGGATGAACTAGCAGCATGCAAGGATGCACATGATTCATCTCAATACACATACATACATAGTGCAAGTACTCTTCTAACCACTGTCGAAATCTTTACGTTTTTTTTTGTCAATTCAGGTTTGTTGCTTTGATATTGATGGACCAATACATTTTTATGAGGATATGCCCTGCATGTTGGATAGCCATGCAAGGCACCCCGTACTCTCTTCGGCAAGTTGACCCAAGGTATATTGAATGAATATCATAGCCACTTGCCACTTTTATTGCTTTAATAATTTGAATTCAGATTGTATGTAATTGTATTTTTATATGATTTTACATTGTTTTACCATTGATTTTTTTATATTAGTTTTAGAATTGTTAATTGTTGCCTATCTTACTATTTTTATTATGATTTATTGTAATTTGTTGGTTGTTGCTCATTTATATGTTATTACTGTTCAAAAGGCTTTTACGCCGTTTATGTTTGAATAAATAAATAAATCATGATAAAGCTCTCTTACGATCCCATAATTTTGAACTAAATTTTCCTTTGTTCCCACAGATCTACTTATTTTTATCTGTTCTTTCTTGCCTTTCTCAAAAGTAGCGGTTCAGCACAAGCTAGCGTGTAAGCTTTGGATTAATTCTTTAAAGCAGATTTTCTTAACAGTACCTTGAAAATGAAATGTTGACACAACTGAATGTTGAACAAAAACTGACCCACATTTGTGGACACATTCAGCTGCATAACACCATAGTGATAAAACGAATTTAACATGCGCTATAGCATCCTAAATCAAATGTTTAAAGACAAGTTGAAGTGGTTGGTAGACTAGCGGTTACTATGCCGGCTTTTGCACTGTTTCGTGCGAAGGTCTTCGATTCGATCCTATTTCACGACACAAGCTTTAAGTAGCTCAGTGTGAAAGAGTGTATTTGTGTTGAGTTTGAGTGAGCACAGATTCATTTAAAAAAAAAGAAACTCAGTAGTTAGTGTATAAGATTATGGTTCAATAAAACAGTACGGCAAGATAAAAATATTTTGTATTATATAATATAGGTACATTATGATTGAAGTGACTTTTTAGCATTTTCTAAAAGTTGTATTAAGATAGGGTAAACATCGTCATATTTGCTAATGTTATTCTGTCTAATGTGAGTCTGATACCTTTGTAAAGCACCCGCAATGAAGTCCAAACGTTCTCGTTCATTTGGGTGCTCTGCCAGCCATTGGATTAATTTCTGTTGGGACCATCCCACACACTGATGAGGAGACAACAAATCTGATTCTCCATAAGCAAACAGCAGCATGATGACCAGGGAGTTAGGTAAGGAGCCTCCTCTAGACTGACTCTCGTATATCTCACTCGGAGACATTCCCAGAAGGGAATGTAAAGCCCTCAACTCTCTGTGACAGTCAAATGAACCCAAATCGTTCACCAACGGTTGTAAAGCCACTTCTAAATGCTTGCAGTCATGTTGCAATTTGACTCGGCCATATGAAGAAACTGGTCTTAAGAAACAAGTGTTTTGAATGAAAATATTGATGGAATGTTTTGCAATTTCTTGGTAACATTTGTTAACGGCTCCAGAATCTTGATATAAATTGAAGTACATGTCTTTGACTCTAACTATGAAACTTTGTAATTCACGCAAATATAGAGAATATGACATGTTTTGCCCTTCTGGGCTGTCTTTTCTGTTCAATTCAGATTCACCATGCATACTGCTTATGATAAGACTGATAGAATTGTTTATGGAAATACAGAATGGTTGGAGAACGGCAACGTTTGAAGTCTCTTTCAAAGCTTCCTGGATTAGGATTACAGTATCTGGATGCAATACATTAGACATGTTATTTAACACTCTCAATATTTGTGTGTTAAAATAGTACAATATGTTTGAAATGCTGGCGTTCATTTGCTGGGAACTTGTGGGAGCCTCAATGATTTGGCCAGCTTCGTTTTCCAGACAGATCTTTTCTTCAGCTTCTCTCGCCATTTGTTTGATGCACTTTGAAATACTGGTAGCTAAAGACATGGAGAGTTGTCTGTCCGCAAGTGACACGCTAAGTATGTTGGATATCAGCCTGACAACTGAGTCAATGTCGTCTGAATTAGGTACTTGGTTGATGTTCCACATATTTCTTACCAGATCCAAAAGTTTTTCCAATGATTTGGACAGGTAGTGGTTTTCCCAGTGAGACAGCAGTTCCCTGTGCACATCAATTTCTTTGTAGTGCAGTCTGGCACAGAGGTCGTTAAAGCATTTAAGCAGTTTAGGGTAATCAACTTCTACACATTGGTTTTCATATCCCTTACATTTTTTCAATTCAGAAGTAAACATCGCAGATAGATGTTCCCAAAACGTTTTAGCAACACTACTGAAATTCTCCAGACTATTAAGATCATGTAGAGCGTTTTGTAACAAGAATATTTCTTTGCAACTGGAATAATATGATTCAGTGAATAACCGTTCAATGTTTTCCCAAAATTTTACTTTGTAGGTTTGCATATTTACAAAGTTGGCTTGACCTGGACCAGATTTAGAATCGTTTGGTTTCTTTGGGTCATATCTTATTACAAATGCAGATTGCGTATCACGACGAGCTTTTTGAAGTACAGATGTAACAATATTATCTATTCGCTCCTTTGCACAATGCAGGTTATTGAAAACTTGAAAACTAGATAGTAAGAGGTTTTTGTCTGCACCTTTTAATCCTTTCATCAGTTTATCTGAGGCACTTTCAATTAGCTGAATTTTTATTTTGTTAGTCTCTGACAAATATTCCTCCATAAAATGAATACCAGTAAAATCATTATCATTCAAATATAGTTCAACTTCATACAGTAAAGTTGCTTGCATCAAAGGTTCGTTATGTATACCTTTAATTTTAGTGCACAATTGTATGATTTTTAAAGCATGCCTTAAAAGATGACAGACAGATTGCACCCTTCGTAAGATTAATGTTTGACTTTCCAACATATTAAAAGGAATATGAACTTGTGAGCGCAGCTTTTCAATTCCTGTAAGTAAGCTTTGAGCGTCAACGTGCATGGAGTCTATTGCTTTTTCCAGCTTTGACGCGTGACTAGCTTGAGTTAAAAGGTCATGATGTTTCGACAAAACTTGGGCCTCTAATTCCGAATTCAGCTTTTCAATGCCTTTGGTCAATTTTTCGACTTTTTCTGTTGCATTTAACTCTTCCTCGATGCAATGCTTTTCACTTAGAAATTGACGATAGAAACCATCGTTTTCTATTTCGAAACAAACGTCACGATACTCCATATTTATATTTTATGGGAAATGATTCAATACCTTTTGGTATGAATAATTTGAAGGAAAAAGCGCTTCAAAACTGCGTTTTGATATTGTATAATGTAAGAAATGGCCACAAATTAAATTTATACATCGA
Source organism: Mystacides longicornis (assembly GCA_963576905.1). Lineage (NCBI taxonomy): Eukaryota > Metazoa > Arthropoda > Insecta > Trichoptera > Leptoceridae > Mystacides > Mystacides longicornis. The sequence goes on along the minus strand of OY756421.1, from coordinate 4,671,298 downwards.
AACGTCAACACAATTTCCTTTAGAGACGACTACTTATTAATATTTTCACCTACTTGTTCTGTGTGATAATGACGTAGAAATTAGAAATAACCTTAAATATGTGACGTTACTGACGTTAGAAGGATTGACATTAATTTGACATTGATATTGACATAAAGGCCACAGACAAAAAAATAACTGTTGTAAAATAATTACAGTTTATAGAAAAGAGAGATATTAATGGATATTAAACATCAGTGAAAGAAAGGCCACATCTTCCATGTCCAGTTCTTGCAATAGGGTATTATTTATATTGTTCCGTGGTTCTTGCTTTGTTGATGTTACACCACAAGCGGCGAGGCAGGTTTCCACCAGCACCAGCAGGCATCACTGTGGGGTCTCCGTCAAGCTGTTAGGTATCTGGATCAATGGCGGATCCAGGGTAGTGAGTATGTAACTTTTGCTATAGCACGACTAACCACACATCAATCTAACTACTCATAACCACGGCTTAACTACATAATAACCACGCTGAAACGCACAACTAACTACATTTGTAACGTTACGTACTCGCGCTAACTACACTAGGAAGTAGTTAGTCGTGCTATAGCCCTTACGTACTCACCCCCCAGGCCTGTAATTTGCAGTACAGTACTTACATTTATTAATAAAATACCTACTTTTCTATTATAATTATAAGTTGTTGTGGTTCATGACCCCCCCCCTGGATCATGGAAATGACCTTTTTTTGTTTTTTTAGAAAAAGTGTAGTTTCCAGATACCAAATTTTGGAAATGACCTTTTTTTGATATGTCGTGACCCCCCCCCCCCTGGCGCCAATGCTGGATCCGCCCTTGATCTGGATCGCTTTCCATCATATACGGCGCCACTTGATCTGGTGTCGTAATTGCGTGACACCAGTTCTCTCCCAAGCTGCCAGGTGGGATGGTGGGATCCGAGACGAAGAGAGTCCACATTGGGGATGTCTTGGTGAATAGGCAGAGCTGGGTTAGCCATGCATTTCGACCATATCATAACGTTATATTTTTATTATACAGTAGGAATTATTTTTAAAGCATGTTATCGAGAATAGGTAAAAAAATATTGAAATGATCATTATTTTTTTTATATTTTTCTATTGTATTTCTATACAATGTGTTTACTACTTCCATACATTCCATAGACAATAAATTTTGACAGATACTTTTGACACTTCATGGTCCTTGAGCCAGAACTTTTTTTCGGAAATTATTGGAACTACAGCCGCGCAGCTGCAAGACAGCTGTTATTGAGTTGCTAAGAAGTTGTCGATTGTTGATTGAGTTGCTAAGAAGTTGTTGATTTTGTTGCGCGAGTTTATATTTTTTTCACCATGTGTCAGTTTCTTTATATTACCTTCTAAAAGGGAAGTAGCCCAATTGGCGACCTGTCGCCTTTTAGATTTTTTCGTCGCCGATTCTCGTTCCGAGTATCCCAAATGGCGGTTAATCGCCCACGTTGGCAACACTGAATTTGACATTAGACGGACAACCTAGATTTCACAACATTATTGGCCATGCAACATGGCGGATACCATATTTGCACCAAGGAACACCGGAAACTGCCGAACCAACCCGAAGTGTAACGAAACGACTGTATGGTTGGAATAGTGACAATGATTTTGATGATATTTTCTATTACTTTAAATACATTCGGGGGATAATTTGAAGAGGTATGGGGGGCTCCGCCCCCCAAATGGCGGTTAATCGCCCACGGATAATTTGAAAAGGTGGGGGGGCTCCGCCCCCCCCAAACCCCCCTTATAATTATAACCTAACCTAACCTAACTCAATCATATAAATAGTAGAATGCTTGCTAACGCTAACGTAAAATAAAATTGAACACCAATACATTCATACAGTCGGTCTTCGTTACACTTCGGGACCATGTTCCTTGGTGCAAATAGGAGCTCGTCGTATACGCTATGTTGCATGGCCAATAATGTTGTGAAATCTAGGATGTTCACGGGTTAGCAAGGGCGCCTCTGGTGGCACAAAAAGGAAAAAAAACATCCCATTGGGATTGAATTTCAAGAGTAGGGGGTCTCATTGTCGTGGTCAATTCAAAAAAAGTTTAAATTTAATTTTGATAATAATAGATACAAGTAACAAGTAGGTATTTTATTAATAAATTTAATGTAAGTACCTCTACTTAAAAATATCTACCTACCTATATTTATAGTATTATATTAAATTAATCAAATATATTGAAATTACTTAAATAAAATCTATATTGTGACGAAAAAATATATAAAACATTATGTTTAACAATAATTTTAATTAATGGTTCACATAGGTCCTGTACCCAGCCCAGGGGGGGATGACCCCCCTAGATCCGCCATGAGATAGGTAGGTATGTGTATAATCAACATTTGTTTTTAAATTTACGTGTGCAAAATCGTATTATGATCTCAATAGGCTGGTAGAATGTGGAGGTTACCAAAAATCTACTTCGAACTGTACTAGGTATTTTTATAGAAAATCATAATCATTGTGTTTTGTAACAACTATTTAATTCTATATAATTATATTAAAGGTAGGTACATATTGTTACATATTATTATTTTTATATTACAGCACGAAATAGTCAGTGAGCAAATAATAATATGATATCAGTGATGTTCGAGTAATATGATGAAACCTATCTGATTATTACATTTTGTTAGTAATTAAACAGATAGTACTTTATACTATATCACTATTTCCAGATATATAACACTAAATAACGCGACCATTCTGTGACTTTCTTACGATAATGGAATAATACTCCAAACAAAGGAGCTAACAATAATAAAATAGTAAGAAAAAGAAACGGCCAAAAACCTGCATCACCAATTATCATCAAAGTATACATGTAACTAAAATGAAACGTATTATCGACTTGTTCGGGTGGCCGAGGTGAAGAACTATGTTTTGTAGATGAAAATGAATCACACCCCAATGATGGTGATTGCGTCGTAGACGTCGAACACAAATCTGAGGTCTGTTGAGAGGACGAATGTGCATATTCAGATTGCGCTGAGAGTTCCGTTATATCTTCAGCTGGTATTTTTGGTGTATGATTTAACGAAGAATTTGATTCAGTGGAGGAAACCATAGAAGATATTTGTGATATCTTCATGGTTATTGTTTGTGTTGATAATTCTGTAGACTGGTGAGAAGACAATAATTGCGTTGAATACTGGTCAACAGATTCAGTTGATATACATGATTGGGTAGTAAGTTTTGACTCACCTTTTTCCGGGGTCACATCTTTATCCGAATCAGATGGTTCGAATGAAGAAACCAAGGCGGATGATTGCGTTAAAAAGTCATCAATAGTTTCGGTTGATAATTCTGATGTCTGTTGAGAGGACAATTGCGTAGAATACTCGCTTACGGCTAACTGAGTTGATGTATATGATTGGGAAGAAATTTCTGTTACATCTTTACTCGAGGCTGTATTTTGGGTTGGTGTGAATGTTCTAGCTTTGAAGAATGATGTCAACTTTTGAGTCGATGATTCATTTTGATTATGGGTTGGTGTGAAAGTTCTAGCACTGAAGAATGTTCTCGACTTTTGAGTCGTTGGTTCATTTTGATTTGATGCTGTAACATCTGTATCCGAGGTTGTCATAGCTTTATTTTGGGTTGGCGTGAAAGTTCTAGTATTTAAAGATGATGTCGACTTTTGAGTCGGAGATTCTTTTCGAGTTAATGGTGATACACCTTTATCCGAATAGTTTGATGTGGGTAATTGCGTTGAATACTCAGGAGTTTGAGTTGGTGGGAATGTTTTTGCGTTGAAATAATGATTTTTTGTTTTAATCTTCTGTGTTTTTTTATTTTTTGAAGGTTGAATAGTTTTATTTATTATTGGTTCGAATGTTCTTGTTGTAAGCAAACGTGTTTTTGTTGGCATAGTTTGAGTCAGTGAACTTTCATTGTGAGTAGTTTCTATTTTAATACTATTCCCATGCAAATTTAGAGCAGTATTTTTTTTGATCGGTAGGAAAGTTTTTGCCTTGAAGAATCTTATTTTCGTGGTCAATATTTCAATCGGTGATTTTATTTTTCTTGGTTTTGTTCTTATATCTCCATGTAAGTTATTCATGCTATTTTTTGTGTTTGTTTCGAATGATTTAGCTTTGATGAAACTATTTTTTAAAGCTAATTTTTGAGTCATTGTTTTTATATTTCGTGTTGTTGCTGTTATATCTTCATAAGAATTCTGCATGATTTTTGTTTCGTTCGGTGTGAATGTTTTAGCTTTGAAGAATTCATTCTCTGTTGTAATTTTATGTGTCGATAATTTTATATTTACTGTTGATGCTGTTATATCCCTATGAAAATTTGGCATGTTGCTCGGTGCGAATGTTTTGGTTTTGAATAATCTACTCTTTGCTGTCAAATTTTGAGTAGGGGGGTTTGAATTTACTGTAAATGATGTTATATATTCTGGTGTGTTTTGGATACTATATTTTTCGATCGGTGTGAAGGTTTTGGCTTTAAAGAATCCATTCTTTGTTGACGTATTTTGAGTTGTTGATTTTATATTTTGTGTTGCCGCTGTTATATCATGATCAGAACTCTGTACATTATTTGATTCATTCGGGACATATGTTTTAGCTTTGAAAAATGCTTTTTTTGTACTCAAAAATTTAGTCGGTGATTTTATATTTACTGTTGAGTCTGTTTTATCTTCTTGTGAATTGTGCATATTACTTTTTTCGCTCGGTGAGAATGTTTTAGCTTTGAGGAATTCATTATTTGTTGTCATCATTTGTGTGGATGATTTTGTATTTACTATAGAAACCTTTATATTTGTTTCGTTAGTAGTATATGTTTTGGCTTTAAAATATCCATTTTTTGTTGTCAAATTTTGAGCCGAAGATGTCACATATATTGTTGATGCTATTATATCTTGATTAGAATTATGCATGCTTTTTGTTTCGCTCGGTGGGAATATTTTAGTTTTAAATCTACCATTCTTAGTTACCATCTTTTGAATCGGTACTTTAATGTTTACTGTTAATGCTCCTATATCTTCGGATGAATTTCGAAAACTGCTTGGATCGTTCAAAAGGAATGTTCTAGCTTTGAAATAACTTTTTTTTGTTGTCAATATTTTAATCCGTGATTTTATTTTTCTTGGTTTTGCTACATCTTCGTGAGAGTCCTGGTTGAATGTTTTAGCTTTGATGAATCCAGCCATTGTTGTCATCTTTTGTGTAGATGATTTTATATTTACCATATATGTTGTCACATTTTCTTTAGAAATATGTAAACTATTTGATTCGTTCATAGCATATGTTTTAGCTTTGAAAGGTCCATTTATTGTCGTCAAATTAGTCTGGGATTCTACATATATTGCTGATGAAGGTAAATCGTCAAAAGAATTATTATTCATGCTTTTTATTTCGCTCGGCCAGAATGTTTTAGCTTTGATGAATCCAGCCATTGTTGTCATCTTTTGTGTAGATGATTTTATATTTACTATAGATGTTGTCACATTTTCTTTAGAAATCTGTAAACTATTTGATTCATTCAAAGCATATGTTTTAGCTTTGAAAGGTCCATTTTTTGTCGTCAAATTAGTCTGGGATTTTACATATATTGCTGACGAAGCTATATCGTTATAAGAATTATTATTCATGCTATTTATTTCGCTGGGTGAGAATGTTTTAGCTTTGATGAATCCAGCCATTGTTGTCATCTTATGTGTAGATGATTTTATATTTACTATAGATGTTGTCACATTTTCTTTAGAAATCTGTAAACTATTTGATTCGTTCATAGCATATGTTTTAGCTTTGAAAGGTCCATTTTTTGTCGTCAAATTAGTCTGGGATTTTACATATATTGCTGACGAAACTATATCGTCATAAGAATTATTATTCATGCTATTTATTTCGCTCGGTGAGAATGTTTTAGCTTTGATGAATCCAGCCATTGTTGTCATCTTTTGTTTAGATGATTTTATATTTACTATAGATGTTGTCATATTTTCTTTAGAAATCTGTAAACTATTTGATTCGTTCATAGCATATGTTTTAGCTTTGAAAGGTCCATTTATTGTCGTCGAATTAGTCTGGGATTTTACATATATTGCTGACGAAGCTATATCGTAATAAGAATTATTATTCATGCTATTTATTTCTCTCGGTGAGAATGTTTTAGCTTTGATGAATCCAGCCATTGTTGTCATCTTTTGTGTAGATGATTTTATATTTACATCTACAGATGTTGTCACATTTTCTTTAGAAATCTGTAAACTATTTGATTCGTTCATAGCATATGTTTTAGCTTTAAAAGGTCCATTTATTGTCGTCGAATTAGTCTGGGATTTTACATATATTGCTGACGAAGCTATATCGTAATAAGAATTATTATTCATGCTATTTATTTCGCTCGGTGAGAATGTTTTAGCTTTGATGAATCCAGCCTTTGTTGTCATCTTTTGTGTAGATGATTTTATATTTACTATAGATGTTGTCATATTTTCTTTAGAAATCTGTAAACTATTTGATTCGTTCATAGCATATGTTTTAGCTTTGAAAGGTCCATTTGTCGTCGAATTAGTCTGGGATTTTACATATATTGCTGACGAAGCTATATCGTAATAAGAATTATTATTCCTGCTATTTATTTCGCTCGGTGAGAATGTTTTAGCTTTGATGAATCCAGCCATTGTTGTCATCTTTTGTGTAGATGATTTTATATTTACTATAGATGTTGTCATATTTTCTTTAGAAATCTGTAAACTATTTGATTCGTTCATAGCATATGTTTTAGCTTTGAAAGGTCCATTTATTGTCGTCGAATTAGTCTGGGATTTTACATATATTGCTGACGAAGCTATATCGTAATAAGAATTATTATTCCTGCTATTTATTTCGCTCGGTGAGAATGTTTTAGCTTTGATGAATCCAGCCATTGTTGTCATCTTTTGTGTAGATGATTTTATATTTACATCTACAGATGTTGTCACATTTTCTTTAGAAATCTGTAAACTATTTGATTCGTTCATAGCATATGTTTTAGCTTTGAAAGGTCCATTTTTTGTCGTCAAATTAGTCTGGGATTCTACATATATTGCTGATGAAGGTAAATCGTCATAAGAATTATTATTCATGCTTTTTATTTCGCTCGGCCAGAATGTTTTAGCTTTGATGAATTCAGCCTTTGTTGTCATCTTTTGTGTAGATGATTTTATATTTACTATAGATGTTGTCGCATTTTCTTTAGAAATCTGTAAACTATTTGATTCGTTCATAGCATATGTTTTAGCTTTGAAAGGTCCATTTTTTGTCGTCAAATTAGTCTGGGATTCTACATATATTGCTGATGAAGGTAAATCGTCATAAGAATTATTATTCATGCTTTTTATTTCGCTCGGCCAGAATGTTTTAGCTTTGATGAATCCAGCCTTTGTTGTCATCTTTTGTGTAGATGATTTTATATTTACTATAGATGTTATCGCATTTTCTTTAGAAATCTGTAAACTATTTGATTCGTTCATAGCATATGTTTTAGCTTTGAAAGGTCCATTTATTGTCGTCAAATTAGTCTGGGATTTTACATATATTGCTGACGAAGCTATATCGTAATAAGAATTATTATTCATGCTATTTATTTCGCTCGGTGAGAATGTTTTAGCTTTGATGAATCCAGCCTTTGTTGTCATCTTTTGTGTAGATGATTTTATATTTACTATAGATGTTGTCACATTTTCTTTACAAATCTGTAAACTATTTGATTCATTCAAAGCATATGTTTTAGCTTTGAAAGGTCCATTTTTTGTCGTCAAATTAGTCTGGGATTTTACATATATTGCTGACGAAGCTATATCGTTATAAGAATTATTATTCATGCTATTTATTTCGCTCGGTGAGAATGTTTTAGCTTTGATGAATCCAGCCATTGTTGTCATCTTTTGTGTAGATGATTTTATATTTACATCTACAGATGTTGTCACATTTTCTTTAGAAATCTGTAAACTATTTGATTCGTTCATAGCATATGTTTTAGCTTTGAAAGGTCCATTTTTTGTCGTCAAATTAGTCTGGGATTTTACATATATTGCTGACGAAGCTATATCGTCATAAGAATTATTTGATTCGTTCATAGCATATGTTTTAGCTTTGAAAGGTCCATTTTTTGTCGTCAAATTAGTCTGGGATTTTACATATATTGCTGACGAAGCTATATCGTCATAAGAATTATTATTCATGCTATTTATTTCGCTCGGTGAGAATGTTTTAGCTTTGATGAATCCAGCCTTTGTTGTCATCTTTTGTGTAGATGATTTTATATTTACTATAGATGTTGTCGCATTTTCTTTAGAAATCTGTGAACTATTTGATTCGGTCATAGCATATGTTTTAGCTTTGAAAGGTCCATTTATTGTCGTGATATTAGTCTGGTATTTCACATATATTGCTGATGAAACTATATCGTCATAAGAATTGTTATTCATGCTATTTATTTCGCTCGGTGAGAATGTTTTAGCTTTGATGAATCCAGACATTGTTATCATCTTTTGAGTTGATTTCTTTACATTAACTGTTGATGTGGTTATATTATCATCTTGTGAATTATCCATACTATTTTTTTCGTTTGATGCGAATGTTCTTGGTTTGTAGAATCTTTTTTTTTTTGTTGATATCTTTATCGATGATTTTACTTTGCTTGGCTTTGCTGTTACGCCTTTATGCCAGTTACGCATAAGATTTTTTTTGTTTGGTCTGAATGTTTTTGCTTTTAAGAATCCATTTTTAATAGTCAAGTTTTTAGTCGGTGATTTTATATTTTCGGTTGAGTCTTTTATATCAACTTGTAAATTGTTCATACTATTTTTTACCATCGGTGCGAATGTTATAGCTTTAAAAATTACATTCTTTGTTGTCATCTTTTTACTCGATGAGTTTATAGTAACTGTTGTTCCCGTTTTAACGTCATAAGAATTAAGCATGGTATTATATTCGTTCGGTGTGAATGTTTTAGCTTTGAATAATCCATTCTCTGATGTCATCTTTTGAGTAAATAATTTTATATTAACTGTTTTTGTTGTTATTTCTTCTTGTAAACTGTGCTTGAAATTTTTCCCATTCGGTGCAAATGTTTTGGCTTTGGATAATTCGTTTTCTGCCATTTGAGTGGATGATTTTTTATTAACTGTAGTTGTTCTTATATCGTTAAGAAAATCCGGCATGGAATTTTTCTCGCTCGGTACGAATGTATTAGCTTTAAAAACACCATAATTCATTGTAATTTTTTGTGTTGGTGGTTTTATAATTCTTGTTGATGCTGTTATATCTTTATGAGTATTTTGCAAGATATATTTTTCATTCGGTGCGAATGTTTTAGATATTAAGAAGGTATTGTTTGATGTCAAAAATTTAGTCGATGATTTAATATTTCGTGTTATTGCTATTATATCATCCTGCGTGTTTTGGTTAGTATTTTTAATGTTCCCTGCGATTGTTCTTGCTTTGAATGATTCATTCATTATTGTCAACATTTGCGTTGGTGTTTTTTTATTTGGAGTTATATCTCCATGTCGTGTTTTCATAATTTTCATTTGAGGTATTTTGATTGTCATAGTTTTGAGCACACCATGTTTCCTAGAAGTCATTTTTTGTGTATGTGTCTTTTTATTTAGAATTATTCCTGTGCTTTTTTTAAATGATTCTCTAAATGAAAAGCGCGTTGACAATTTCAGGTGTAGTTTGGTATCAAACCAATGTGGATCCAATTCCAGTTTTGATGAGGAGTTTTTATTAAGGTTATAATTATTTCGCGATGTGTATAATTTGTGTCGCACCAACTCTTTGTCTTTCGATTGAAAGTCGATTTCATTTAAACTTTGTCTGTTTGTTTTTTTTGAAATTAGCTTTTGATCAGTTGCAAAAAAATCACCAACAACACCATTGATCCCTGCCTTTTTGTCACTGAATGAAGCTTTCAATAAATATTGTCCCTTGTCATCGTTTTGATTGATTTCTCTGTAAAAAAGCAAAAAATTGACTACTTCACTAGTTTAGGGTTGTCTTTTATAATGTTAATCTATACCACCTCACAGGTCAGTTTTTTTTTATATAAATTACTAGCTTTCCCGACAGACGTTGTCCTGTGATCCTAAATATGAATATTGAATTAGAATTATTATAATGATAAATTAATTATTTTTTAACCAATGTATTTCCGACCGACGCATCTGTTTTCAGCCTTATAATTTAGATTCTCATTCTGACAACCTTACCAACTATCAAACAACTAACAGTTTCTGTCAAACGCCAATTTAACTTCAAAATTGGATTTAATTTATATATATTATAAAAAACACTTAGAAGATTAACTACTTTAGGTTTTATAATTTTCCCCGCAACTTTCTTAAATTTTTCTTTCATAAGAACCTTGTCCTGATAAAATCCGACAAAAAAATCCAATCCAAACTCCTTTAAGGCCCCACTTAGGGGCATAGGGAGGCAACAAGAGCTCTCCATTACGCTCGATCTCGCGCAATGTTTATGACCTCCTCCCACACCATGTCCAGATTCTTCAGCTCTGTTTCGAAGGAGCGGAATACAGTATGAGAGGGTCTTCCTCCTCGACATAAAAAGAATTAGCGAAATCGGTCCAGCCGTTTAGGCTAGATGCGATGACCATGGAAAAAAGCTCTCCATTTGTATAATATACCTAAATAGATAGTTCTATGTAGGCAGTACAATCCTCAGAGATATTCTGTTATAGAGTAGGTATGTATGTATAATAATAAAAAAAGAATAAACCTCTTATTCAAAATTTTTGGGATTTTCCTATTCCTTTTCTGTCTTATTTTTGATATTCGTTTATCTTGATACATATTTTTTGTTCGGGATTTGATCATTTCTGCAAACAACAATAAATATACTTAGTTATTTTTAGGTGATATTAAAAAAGCCTTTAATATACATAATATACCTACCAATTAGGTATATATTTTTGGTATTTTGTCTCCAGCGTCTGAAACGACTATAGTATGATTCTAGAATCTAGATGCTAACCTGACAAAAATATTGGCAACTTTATGTTGTAAAAAGGAGGAAATATTAATTTACGTCCGAGATAATGTGGGCGTTACACGGTCCTGAGTCGTAGTCTACGCGGGGAGAAGAAATGCCCTAATTTTTAACCACTCTTGAAATTTTACTATATTAAGGAGGATTGTCTATTTTTAAAATGGTTAAGGAACTCGACCTTGAAAACCAGAACATTCTGTTTTGGAGAAACATTTTACATTTAAATTTAAGACACAAGTGTATAGATAGGGTCTTCCAGTTAGGGCTTCTAAACTTTGACAGTTGTTTGCCATTTTATTGTTTTGGCAAATTAACATGAGCGGTGAGCCTGATTATCGAAAATGATAGATGATAGGTACCTATAGGTAGTTTCGGCATTGGAAAACTAGCCAAGAGGTAATAAAACTACATAGGGAGACAATTAATTATTATTACCTTCAACATGAAACAAACTATGCTTTTTGATTGAGTTCAAAATATTGTGTTCTGATAAAGGATCTTGAATTTTCGAAATTCTTCTTAGCTTATTATTAATAAATTCATTTTTGTTTCGAGAATGGTCAGCCTTCATCAACTTTGAAACAATCAAATTATCATTGTTCTTAAAATTAGATTGAAAATTTTCTTTTTCCATATTATTATCCCGCCCTTCGAACTCAGATGTGAATGGTTGTTTTTCCAAAATCTGGTCACTTCTGAAATCATGTTTGAACTGAAATATATAACCATTTCCATGAATGAATGATTAAATATTGCAACTGACTGCGATTTGCGAGTATCAATGACACACCTTTCTCGTGTAAAAATAATTAAACTTATAACGAAGATGATGACGTATAAAATAAAGGAAATTTTAATGTATTTACATATTTTCATTACTATTTTGACACATGTCACTGCTTTGTTTTTATGTATTCAATAAAATTACAATACTGACGTATAATATTAAAGCTTTTGTCACTTTTCGAGCTGATGCAAACATTTTTATACTACTGGTATTCCTAATTTTAAAATAAACAATGCTGAAGGCAGTACTTAATTACAATGTCATTCTTCTTCTTTTAATTAAATAGGTTCCTATACGGTTTTTTAAATAGAGAGGTTTTTATCTGTTTTAACTGATTTTCTAAAACAAAACATCTTCTTAAGCCCATCAGAATTATCATCAAATTACCTGGAGAAGAAGACGCTCTGTCTCCAAAAAACCGGTAAATAAGCGTGGAAAGCAAAGCATTTAAAATGCTAGCCTGCATAATTTCAGATACCGTTTACAAGTCTCTAGAAAATTGGAACAATTAAATTGTTGCTGCTGGATCAAAATGAGCCTTCCTCCTTCGATTCTTTGGAGATAACAATAATTTTATTGTTGGTGCTTTGGATGATGTAGGAACAGTGAGCATAACCGTAACTACAGCCCAAATTATCAGTTCCAACTATTTTCTGCTTTGTTCTTATGCCTTATTTTTATTTGATCAATAAAAATAAGGCATAAGAACAAAGCAATCAATATATCAATCCCGTAAACATAAAAATACCATAGAATTATATTATGTTGTAGGTACCAAGGTTGCAAAAAAGACATTTTTTAAAATTCAGGATGGTGTATTAAAATAAAAGTGGATAGACATTAGTTAAAATTAATATTATAATTATTATGTGTTAGTTTGTGAATATTATAATTATTTAGACAAGAAGCTGTGACAACTTAAATACATACACAAAGCTAGATACTATTTATATAATATAGTGTAAAGTTTTAAAGATTTCATAAAACGTTCTTTTATATTTATGAGTATGAACTTCAGAAATTCGTGAAATATCACTTGACATTATTTAGAAAGTAATATTCTTCTAATTGATACTCAAAAAATATAAAAGTAACTGATCACGCGAAACAAAGAGTTAGGATGGAAGAGTTAAAGATGTGTCAAAAGTGACATCTGGAGTAAAAGTTACATAGATTAGACAGAAAAGAAGGACGCAAGATGATAGGAATGACTTAGATTATGTGGACATGAAGGAAGGCGAAGAGGGACGTCCAAAAAAAAAAAAGAAATGTAAATCCAATAAGAATAATAATAAATTATTTCCTGACCCAGGGCATAAAATATGTGGAAATTCTTCGAAACGAGTTTATTGGAAAACATACCAACAATATGCAACTCAGTATTCCAACAAACAGGAAAATTATTAGCCAAAATACCTCGTGATTATAGAAACCAGTTAGTTCCGAGGTTTTTGGTGGTTTGGTTGTTTCTTTAGGATCCTCAGTTGCAGTGGAATCTGCTTTGGGAGCCTTAATAGATTGACGAATTTTATTTAGCCTGGGGTATGGCAGACCACGTGGTAACACAATGACATGGTTATCCACTTTAGAATGACGCAACTTCTTAGTTGGGGTTGAACGGAATACAAATAACAGTGGTGGTGCGTGTCTTGGTGGATGAATTAATGGTAATGGGATAGAGGGGTGGATAATATTTTTCGCTTCTTTACGTCGAATATTAATAAATCGAGCCTGTTGGGATGTTGATTTCATTCGAGACACTGTCTGAGATTGTTCCAAACAATTTTTTGAAAGTGTATATTTTTTTTCAATCAAGTTGTATCCTTTGTTTTGATTTGAAGAAATTGTTGGAAAAGTTCGAGTCGTTGTTCTCTTTAAGATGATTGTCGTAGGCGTAATTATATGACATATAATTTTTGTAACAAATCTGTTTGCATTTGCATTTTTAACAATATTTTTTAACGTAGCATGTACCTTTTTCTCAGTTAAGGTTGCGGCTTTTTCTTTTGTATTTAATTTGAATTGTCCGCTAATATAATCGTTTTTCATAAGATTTGAGTGATAATTACTTTTTGGTTCTTCAGCAGTTTCTGTATTCTCAAAATGTTTGTTGTCATTTTCCGAGGGATCGTGGATATGAAATTCACTATTTTGTATTTGATTAATATTGACTCCGTTTATTATTTCTGGATCAGCAGAATGTTTGTATTTTATTTGTTTCGATATAACTTGGTTCTGTTTTGACAAAGATGTCATAGCTTGTGTTTCTAATGAATTATCAATGGGATGTTTCAATTTTCCGATTTTTCGCCTAATTATTTTCTTTTTTAATATTTCGAACAAGCCTTCTTGCAGCTCATCACGTTTTTGGTGAATCGACCTGCAATGAAGACAAAACAAATTAAGGATTAATAGTAATTTATTCCGCATTCTCCTTGTCAAATGACAAGCTCTGCCTTATTTATTTCTTTTATTTTTTGTCAAAGATAACGAGTGTTCTTTTGTTCACAAGTGAGCACAGATTCCAAGGTTCCCTAAACCTTCTATCTTCTATATTATAAAAATGGAGAGCTATTTTGCGTGGTCATCGTATCAAGCCTAAACGGCTGGACCGATTTCGCTGATTCTTTTTTTGTCCTGTTTGCTTTTATCAGGAGATAGTTCTAATGAAAGAAAAAGTTAAGAACGTTTCGCGGAATATTAGAAAATTAAACAAAGCTCTAAGTATGTGACCTTTTTAGTACTTTTTAAAATATATTTCTAATTTTTGAAATTAGCTTTTGACAGAAACTGTCAGTTGTTTGATAGTTGGTGCGATTGACAGAATATGGATGGAATTTTTATGGCTTAGAATAGATGCATCATTTGATATTACATTGGTTAAAAGGTAATTAATAATTTATCATTAAACAAATTCGGACACAGAACAACGTCTGTCGGGAAAGCTAGTTTTTTTATGAAAATGTAATCGTTTTGTTTGTCAGATTGTGACATTTTTAACTTTTTTTATAGACATCGGACTAAAATAATTTGTCAGTGTTGCTAAGTTATGGACAAACTTCAAAACAAACCTTCAAAACAAAAGGTATTTTACTGAGTAAAATAAGTATTTTTTTGGCTTTTTTTAAACTAGGTAGGTATAAACAAAAATGATACAAACCTCTTTCTAACAACATTTCCTTTTATTTCCTGTCGTCCGGCTTTTCTTTTGACTTTATACCAATATTTTGACTGGATATATGATTTTTCTGGAATAAAAAAATGCAATGAGTAGGTAGTGCTACATAATAACAGCTATGTACTTTCAAATGAATTTAAATGTCTCTCTTAGAATATAACGGTTAAACACGAGACATAGTCTTTATAACCGGGTAACCATATAAAAGAAAAACAATTTGATTGTCATATATCTAATTACCTATTGTAAAAAATGTATAATATTGTCTTTAATTTTGTTTTAAATAAAAAAATAAATAAACAAAAATGTAGACAGATTATTAGTGCAAAGAACTCAATAGAATAAAAATAATCAATTTTATATTATTTTCACTAAATCTAAATATACGGTCAAAGTGCAAAGGTTTAAATTTTAAATACTTAGGAATAGACCTCTCTTCCCTAACTGATCTCTACAACGAAGTCCGCGAATAGACGACCAAAGCAGAAGCAATAGCCGTATGCTTGAAAGATTTTGTATGGAATAACAAGCACATGCGGGTATAGATAACAAAGCGCGAACACAAAACATGTGTCAGGTCAATCATGACTTTTCAGGAATAAAAGCCAGAGCCTACACAGGCCGCAATAAAGCACGGCTGAGAACCGCGGAAATGAAGATCCTGCATGCTATTCTGGATAAAACACCGAGGGACAGAATACGGAACACCGTCATGCGCGAGTCCTGCAACACTGAAGACTTCTTCATGTGGGGTCATACATCCTAAATGCACAAAAGCAGCTATGAAAAGTGAATCGAGTTCATATCAGATATTATGAAAACAAAAATGTAACAGTTTTGCATCTTATAGGGAAGTTGAGAATGATTATTATTAGTAACTAGCTTTCCCGACAGACGTTGTCCTGTGGACCCTTTGGTCATTGTTGTGAACTGCGCCTCCAGAAACAAAAATAAACTAATTAAATAATAACATCAAAATATTAATTCTAAAACGTCCATGTTTCATTCGTATTCAAAGCTCAGACGGGATTAATGCGAGCATATAATTATATGCGCGCAATTTGGTTGACTTTGTATGAAAAATTTCTAAAACGCCAGAAACGGTGGAGTAAGTGAAATGGTCTACTCTAAGAATGGAAAATTACGTAGGCGAGAATGAGAGGGTGCAGGTGCATAAGAGAATATTTTGTTGTTAGATTATTTCAAAGATGGCGTCGCATCATATTCGTTCCATACAAACTTTAATATCATATTTTATATTATTTCTTATCCATTTTTCAACTTTTTATTAGTTATTCTGTTATCCTGAGTGGAGAAGAATCCAATAAATCACACCACTTCGGAAGAATCTGTTGAGCCAATCTCGATTTATAAGTGTTCGCACTAACCCGACTTTAATTTATATTAGAGATTTCAGATTGTGTTTCTTACGGGTATGATCAATTTCGGGAGTTAAGAAGAAAATATGAACATCTGATACCTTTATTTTTCGTAGGACTATAATTGTTTGAGCAGTTTTCATTATTTTTAACCGCTTTATTAATCCCACTTTTATTATGGCTATATTTTCTTTTATGAAACTGTAATTGTGGTTCATAGTTTTCTTGTTTGTTCGCTAAGGCCATCATATCACTCTTGAAAGCACGTTTCAACTGAAATAAATTCGTAATAATAAATTATATTTCCATTGAATAGTTGGCGAAATGTTTTTTTTTTTACAGTTTTGTTAAGTGAAATTAAAATGATAATCACCCTTGAACGGTGTCCATAATTCAGCTGCAAATATTCATGAAGTTTGTAAAAAGCAATCACACTTATAAATAAGAAAACGTAAAAAATAAAGTAAATCTTGGAGCAGTTTGATATTTGCATAGCGCTTTTGACACTTGTCACATTGCACAAAAAATGATTCGACATGACTGTTTGACATGGTTTGAAATGTTTCTATTCATCAGTTGGAATGGGTTTCTTGTAATAATTAAGAACTTTTCAGAGTAGGTGTCCCAAATAATCATTAGTAGGTAATCTTTTATGTGGCACGCGATCCCGTTGTTGTAGAAACTTTGTGATTTCTGATTAAAATTAAAAAAAAAAAAAACATGACAATGTAGTTTTGGCACTACTTTTTGATGTCGGCCTGACGCGGTCATAATGTGGAAGAGACCCAAACATATGGATAGAATAATCAAATACCTACCAAGGCATTCACAAAAACCAAGGCGGAGAAGCAGATCTTGGAACCGACCAAATCACATAAAATGTATGAAACTTAATTAAAAAAAACCGTTATTTAAAAATTGTTAATCCTTTGCCTATATTAGGTCTTTACCTATGAAATTGCCGTTTTGCATGAAAAACTTAAAGTAGATTTTTTTTCAACTTTTTTTTAATATTTGTTTTTCAAACTAATCACCTATCCAATCGATGTATCTTTGTCAATGCAGCGGTAGTTAATATCATAGACTTTTATAGGTATATAGTATAAAAATCTATGGTTTATACATATATGCCCTTTTTGTAAAAATCAGCTGCACGGGAGGCAACAAACTCTTCAAAGGCATTTTGTACCGTTTCTCGGGAATTGAATTTTTTTTCCTCGCTAAAAGGTTATCCAAATTTTGGAAAAGGTAATAGTCGATAGGTGTAAGGTCTGGTGAGTATGGTAGATGAGAGAGAGCCTTCAACCACAATTCTCGCAGCTTGGAGATTGTTGTGCAGTATGGGGTCGCGCGTTGTTGTGAAGGAGCAGCGGGGACGACCGATTGACCAAAGCTGGTTGTAGATGTGCGAGCATCTCTAGAATCATTGTCTTCAGTTCTTCACAATACACATCTGCAGTAATGCTCATCTGTTTTGTAAGAAGCTGTGATGAATCACACAGGCATTAGACCACCAAACAGTGACCATCGCCTTTCTAGGGGTCATTTTTCGTATTTGTATTGCTTAGGTACTGTAACAGAATTTTTTTAAGTGGGCAACACAGACGCTTCAGGTTTTGTGTCGACTCACGGTGCGAGGTGAGGGGTAATAATACGGAACACAGGCGGCCATTGCCACGATTTTCAGTCAACGTATATAACACGCGCTAATTTATTTATTTATCAACGGCAAATTGCCTTTTAAAAAGATAACATAGAGAGCAGTAAAAAAAGAAAGTAAAAAAATACATAAGTACATATTAAACTATATAGATACACATATTGTTATTATTTCCTCCCTCCATAAGCATTACAGAGAGAAAAATTACGTGCAACAGGTTTCTTCAGTGTAATAGAAGAATACAATAATTCGAGAATACAAGACTAATGGATGACTGATGACATTTGCTAGAAATTTGATTAGAAGTCTCCGTCTAGATGATACATAAGAGGACATTTGCGGTGTAAGATTTTTTTTTTGAGGGATAATAGGGGTTCGAATTGTAAGAAATGAGTCGACAGTGATCTCTCTAATGTGAAGTTACATAAGTTCAGTCTTATAATGTCAACGAATTGAAAAATAATATAATGACTGGTATTCTCTAAAAATCACGTTCCAACTCAACGCAAGAAGCTCATGCTTAGAACTTTATCGGTCGCAACTAATGTATTGGATAAAATATTTTCAGAATACAGAAATGTCAAAAGTCTCAATAAAATTTGGATACGACGCAACTTAATCGTCTGTTTTTCATTTCAGAATAACCGTCATTTACAGTTTAATAGTGTTGAGTGGCGTCACATCAAATCGAAATCGTCACGTCAAAAAGGTATGTCCCTTGATAGATATCGAAATAACTTTTAATAATAAATCACATTAACATCAAAACGTGCTTCACACATAAGCCAATTTATTCAGCGTTTCGAAAATTAACTTTTCAGAACGCGGCTCCGCCACTTTCTGGGCCGTGCAGCGAGTCTTAGTTGACGCCATATTCTGGACCGTGCAGAGAGTCCTGAAGTGAGAGTTGGTGCAAATCCAAAGTTGCTCTGCCCATTTCAATGTGTTCTTTATTTTCTTTTCTCTCCACCGGGGCAGGTCTGCGAACAGAGTGCGCGCACGTATGTCACAAATACGGGGAAGATGCAGAGAGTCCTAGTTCACGCCACTGGGCCGTGCAGGAACTCTTGGTTGACGCCACTTTCTGGGCCGTATAGTCCTCGTACAAGAGTGATAACTCGACGTAACCTTTTGGGCTCTGGACGAGCGACCTGACTAGACAACACTTCTGGCCACCGGCTAAGAGCCAACCGTTCCTGGGCATCAACCGGGGCGGATTCCACGCCACCCTGTAATCAGCGTGACTGGTGGACCCAAGACCTCAAAGACAAGAGACCGGTGAATCCTTAAGCTGAGTAATTTATACAATTTTGCATCTAATTTTAACATTAGAAAATTGGTTTGATATTTCCTCTTTACCTGTTTATAAATGAAAATACCATATTTTATAATTTAGTCGTGATACAAGTTTTTTTATTGTTGAATCACCTACTGAGAGAGGACAGCCCGTCACAGTACTGAACCACCAGCACATCTTTCACCAGTCATCTGTCCCCAGCACTCGCAGGTCCCTCCCAGATAATATGTCAGCTTCGGTCTCCCGATATTCCTCCTCCCTCCGGGTCTTGTGGAGAGTGATATTTTTTCCCGATTAACAAACTAATAATAACTAATTTCCCGAATAACTATTCGCCCTTGACATATGGCCAGATTTCGCTAATTCTTTTTTTGTTGTGTAGGATTTTATCAGGAGAATGTCCTTTTAGAAGAAAAAAAATAAGAAAAATGCATGGAAAATTAGAAAATTAAAGAAAACTCTACGTAGATAACCTTATTAGTACTTTTTACCTTATAATTTTTATTCGAATTTTGACAGAAATTGTCAATTGGTGCGATTGACAGAGTGCGGATGGAATATACATGGTTTAAAACAGATGCATCGTTCGGAATCACATTGTTCAAATGATAATTAATACATCATACAGATAATTCGAATTCAATATTCATATTTGTGAACACAGGACAACGTCTGTCGGGAAAGCTAGTTCTTTATAAATTTGATGACTCTAATGTCTTCAATTCGTACAATTCATTATTGTGTTATCTGAGTTTGCCATCGATCTCCATCTTTGACTGGTCCATGTATCCGGCGGAGCATTTTCTGTTCAGCCTTTCCACATCTGCGTCTACTCAACGGCCAGGAAGAATACGCAAGACCGGCCGAATCATGGTTTTATGTACTTGCACTTTTTTGACCATCGATAGTCTAACATTATTGCATATGCGTCCACAATATGTGAGAATCGGAAAGGATGTGATGAGTGATGAGGCAAATTCTGAATATTCCATACCGCAAGGCACGGTGATAGGCCCTTTGTTGTTTATTTTGTATGTTAATGATGTATTCTCCCTGAGCCTGAACGGTGGGATAGTCTCTTATGCTGATGACACCGCGCTGATTGTTAGTGCGAGGACATTGAGTGAACTGGAACTAAAGCTGAACATGGATGTTAACGCGGTCGCACGATGGTTTCACACAAACATATTAACTATGAACGCTGATAAAACTTATTTGATGCCCTTCACCATCGGCGCTGAGCGGCATGTGACGGATCTCTGTGTGGTGGTCCACACTCGGGGATTGGTGCACGGGACGGAGCGTTGTGGGAATAATTGTACCCGGCTAGAGGTGAAAAATACCATCAAGTATCTAGGTATAACAATAGACAAACATTTAAAATGGAAGTCACACATAGAGACAGTAGTAAAAAGAATTAGAAAATTAATATACATATTTTTGGAGATTAGGAACTATATGACAATCAACCAAATGTATTCAGTTTATTACGGCCTGGTGCAGTCGCTTCTGCAGTACGCGGTTACTAGCTGGGGAGCAGCGTATGCGACGGCTCTAAAACCAGTTGAAATAGCACAAAGAATGATCATAAAAATCATCACGAGAAGGCCTAGAGACTATCCTACTGAACAGTTATTTAAAGAATTTAATGTCATGCAATTTAAGAATTTAACTAAAAAGTGTTTTATTTTGCAGGTACTGAGAGAACCAAGGCATCACACGTTCTTGGTTGGTGCTAGAACCCGCCAGAGA
The DNA here is from genome assembly GCA_963576905.1 of Mystacides longicornis. Taxonomy (NCBI): domain Eukaryota; kingdom Metazoa; phylum Arthropoda; class Insecta; order Trichoptera; family Leptoceridae; genus Mystacides; species Mystacides longicornis. The sequence continues at coordinate 4,650,186 of OY756421.1, read as the reverse complement.
TGCGTGTTCCTTCAGACGAGGCGAAATACGGACTTTGGTCAGCACCACCACGGATATTTGGGGGAAAAATATTTTAATGAGTTACCAACTGAAATTAGAGAGATTGAAGATTACGGTGAGATGATAAAAGCCATAAAAGCACATTTTAAAACACTCAACTCTGAAAATATATAAGGTAGGTATTTATTTATGTAATAAACGGTGGGGGTTTAATGGAAGAGTACCTAATGTACATATGTGGTTTTGAATTTGACATGTATTAGTTCTTCTAATCTGTCTTCCTAAATTGGGGTGTCATTGTATGTGTACCTATATAATATGTATAAATGTGGAGGTATGTATGTATGAATATGTATGTAAGTGTTAAAGTTTTTATAAGCTCAATAATAAGACATGACTGTTTGAAGTATGGATGCCGCGGAGATGTATGTATGAATGTGTATTGTATGTAAGTATCAAAGTTTTTATAAGCTCAATAATGTGACATACAAAATCAGGTTAGTCAAAACACTCTCTCAACACAAGCTTTATGCTTTATGAGAGAGAATTGTTGTTAAAAATTTTAATACTATGTTTTTATATTTATATTATATTTTGTAATTTTAATTTTCATTTTTAATAAATAAAAAAAAAAAAAAAAAAAAAAAAAAATTAGTTTGGATTTGAGTAGTTTTTCGAACGAATCCAAAATAATAATAATGAAATACCCAATAAAGAAGTTAGAATTGACAGGATATTATTGGTATAAGGTAATTATTAGTTATTATTTAATTCGTTGTTGTTGTTGTAATATATTTACTTACTGACTTAAGTTAAATATTTACTTACTGACATAAGTTTCTCAAACTAGACAACAAACTAAAACGAAATATAAGATGACGACCATGTAACACGTTGTTATAAATGAAATTGTGATTGAGATAAACAAATTAATTTTTAGCACATATTTTTTTTATTTTTTGGGCGGTTTGTGTATTAAGGTAGCGAAAGTTCATTATGAATTTAATGAAACACAGTTCCACTTTCACAAAATTTGTATTGAATCTCGCGCGCTTTCGTCTAACTCACGCAGATATTGTCAAGTGACATAAAAAATACATTTTTTTTTTTCAAATTCATAAGTAAGTATATTTTTATTACTCTCTATTTTATTAATAAATGTGGATAAATTTCTGATATGGGTTCAGCCAAAAAACTACCGTTCAGCCAAAAAACCTATTGACAAACTCCGATCTTTGAAAAATTCATGTTGATCACTTCAAATGCTTTTTTCATGGAAGGTTTAAAGAAACATACAATTGATCATCTTTCAAGTAACACTCTTGAATAACTGAAATACTAAACCAAAATTTGGGTTTGAGGACCAAGTCTTTTACATAAATAATCATTCAGGTTTTTTTTAATTACGGTAGTTCCTAAATGAAATGAAGCAATTAGGTGTAATTAGTTAGCTGTCATCAACAATTATATAATAATTATTATTGTTATTACTTTGATTAATTACTCAAAAAAAAAAAACAATATTCAAGCACATTAACATTGAAGCAAAACCACGGCGCAATACGTTCGCAATAGAATGAGTCGCAGGTAATCTAAAAAAAAAAAAACATTGAAGCAACTATGACGGAAGATAATTTTTCAACAACAATTTCTAAATTGTCGTATTTATTGAATATTTTTGCTTTAAATATCAGAGATTATAAGACATTTCGGGAAAACTTGATTCCCGTCAAAAATAATGAAAATCTTTATAGTAATTGTGCGATTTTTAAAAAGTACAATGTTCTATCAACGGTGTTCGGAGTATGTATGTGGCTTAGCTATATTTATGTCTCAATGAATAAAATCGTTGATTACTCTGACTCTGGGAAAAGCCTTAACAAATTTTACTTTATTGTTATAACTATAACAATCATATCGACTGCAGTATATTTCGGTACGCTGATGGCTTTGAACGCGATCAAAAGTATCAAGTATTTGAACATTATTAAAGACCTGGAAGATTATGACGAGCTTATGAACAGCTCAATAAAAAGGAAATACAATTCAATGTTGAAGAGATACATTCATCTAAGAATTTTTATTCTTTTTGGATTTGTTTCCATTTATTTATTTGTTATTTGGTTGACTGATTTTTGTCACGGAGCTTGCCGGTCAGTAGTGTTTATACTCATCTACCCTACGTGCCTGACTTATATTTTCAACATTCAATTCGTTATCGTTTCGAAGGCTCTGCATCTTAGACTGAAGTATCTCAATAAAGACATCAGCAAAAACTTCAATAAAGATAACTATACAGCGCAACGATCATCAAATGCAGTCAGTATCAGGAATATCAGTAAAATTAAAATGTTGCGATCACATTTGAAAAGTATTGCTGATAAAATAAGTAATACTTTCATGACGCAAGTATCCGGTTGCATCTTTCAGTGCGTTGCGACGCTTTTCGCTGTCCTCTACAACCTTCTTCATGGTAATATCAGATATGATAAAGAAAATATTTTGAAAACTTTATTGTTTATAGTTTTCTTGGATTCAATCCTCAAGTTGTATACTGTAAGCAAGTATTCAACTTTGATTACATATCAGGTAAGAATCAAGTATGTTTTTAAAGCCATGTCTTTTCTCCAGATGTAGAGAATAGTTGCTTTCCACCATAAAAAATATGACTTCGAGTAATTATTGTTACTTCATTGTATGAAATCTTTTTTGATGTTTAACTCCAGTCACTCATAACCTAAATATAAAACGATGCTTATATTAATACTTTGAATAAAAAAAATGGTTCCTATTTTTCGTCAATTTTCTAGATATTCTCACCCGTATAGACATCCCTGAAGTTTCACGAATATTTCTCAACCAAAATTATAAAAATCGGTCCGGCCTCGAGTTAAAGAGAGACACACAAACAAATATTTTTTATTATATAAGATGAACAGAGTACTTGCTTAATGTATATTTTAATGTTTTTAGTCTCAAAGGACGGGACGCTTGATACACAGCATATCAATCTATTTGACAGATGACGATCTAAACTCGGAGGTAAGGTTGTGAAACATGGACTATAGGCACTATTAATCTATAGATAGATAGAATAATTGACCGAGCAGTTGATATATTTATGTATATTAGTGGTCGAGTGCTCGAAATTTGACCATAACTAATTTAAATTATAAGTTTGAACATTATTGAGGTTCCATTGTCAAAGACTGAGCGAGCGCTATTTTACAATTTTCTTTCCAAAAAAATAACATGAATATGTCAAATTTAAATGTTGATATTATGTGTAAAGTCTTTTCTATTATTATTAGAGAAAACAATATTAGTCTTTTCTCAATTTGACGCAATGAGTTTGAATATCCCACGATTTCCAGCTCCACCTTCCATTTGAATATACCGCCTTCAAAAATCTTCATGCGCCCATTATGAGGAGCTTTTTATTTTACATTTTTTCTATGAAGTTGATATTCCTTATGAGCAGTCTGTCGACTTGGAATTTCCGTAAAAATAGTCACAAAGTTTTGAAAAATTCATAATATTTATTATTATTTATCGTATGGTCATATATGTACTTACATCACTGGTTTACAGGTAGAAAAAATTCATTAATTAACATGTATTCATTATTTTCAGATATTGTACTTTTCTATGGAGTTGCTAAATAACAAAATCGAATTCAGCGCAAATGGGATGTTTTTAATTAACAATCAAATGCTTTACGAAGTAAATATTATTTATTATTATAATACCTATATTATTTTCTATTAACAGTATCCAATTTCAATCCAAACCAGTATTTTAATATTTCAAATTGGTATTTGTAAGATTTTCTTATACTCTTTAACAGTGGTTCTCAACCTTTTTGGAGGTACACAACAGTTTCGTATGCGAATTCACTGAACCCTTCGTAATTTGAAGAGGGGTTCAGTGATAAGCTGTTAATATGCGTCGGATGTATGTTTTGACCTCCGTCGAACCCACGAGACTGACTCACTGAACCCCTGGTGTTGGATCGAAACAAGATTAAGAACCACTGCTCTATAATATTCCACAAAATACCGTAAACTATAGAAAAGTGTTGATTTGATTTTTTACTAAAATTTATATTACCTTAATTTTCAGGTATTCATTGCAATTTTTACGTACATAGTTATTCTGATTCAGTTTTCCATAACTACGGCTGAAATACATAAATATTAATAACACGAATGCATTTACTAACTCTACATTGACTGATATACAGGCATGATTGAAATTCTTCAGCAAAACTGATAACTTGTCAACCAAATACACACGCTGCGGTTGTCAACAGTAAGTTGTGGCTTCCTAGGACAACGTTGCCGTGTATAGTGGTCATACTATTGCGGACGGAAAGTAAACAGTAAATTAATATTACGGTATCCATTACCGCTCTCTAGTAGCCGTGCCATTTTGTAACATACTCAACGTTTCAGTGACATTATTCACAGCTATATTACAGCCTCTTTAAATATGGCTGCATTGTAATCCTAGGCAACCAGGGGGGCTACCCTTGAATTCGATAAAGTTTGTTTTTTCCATTTTGAGTGTATATTTATACAATAATAATTAATTTAAGAATATAAATAAAATACATACCTTCATACTAATATAAGAATTACCGGATTCAAAATATACCAATCGTGGCATTTTCATGCTTGACAACCAAAACCATAATGGCATCGTTATTGAGATTGAAATTGAATCGGAATTGCGATGTAAATGCAGAGTAACCCTCCAGATCTGTTTTATGCTCTTCTTATTGTTCTTATTATATTTCTCACTGTGACAACATTATATAGATCTACTTATTTAAGTTAGTTTTTGGTTGTTATTTACACATAAATAATACACAGAAAATGAGTAATTAACATGTTGTGATATTATTTTTCCTTTTTCTTCTTCTCTTCGAGTTTCGTCTTATCTCCTAGACGTTGGCAATCACAGGCATAAAAGTCTGATTATTTTCTGCAGGCTAAGATATTTTGTTGTTACGACATTGAACCACCGTAAAATCCATTTGCATCTCGGGAGCAATTACGATTTTAGAATGTCATATTTATTTTATCCGAATCCAAACAAAAATCAAAACTTACAGCCTGCTGGGAAAATAAGGAAGTAATTAAGCAATCAAAAGCATTAACAGGTAAATGAAAAGAAAAACGGTGATTCAGATTCAGATATCTATCAGAGGATATTCACCTTTCGGCATAATACAATCAGTATATTCAAGAGCTTATAATGACATCCCAAAGTTGGTTTGTTGATTGTTGCACCCCTATTTTTAATCTGTGACCGCCGCCAAAGAATACCCAATACTTTTATGTACGTATTATAATAATTGTACAAAATTTGCGAGAATCTTTCGCCGGTTTAAGTGGGTTATATATTTGGAATAGAGATACCTTATAAAAAGGGATAAAATGTTTGTTCAGTAGGCTGTACAGTGCACATTTCATAAGAACTCTTACCTACTGTAATATTGCAAAAGGGTGAAAAAACTGGAAGTTACCAAAGTTGCTGAAGATGAGAAACTAGCTAACTGTCCTTTTCAACAACAAACATACTATTGAATATAACTATCTGGAGTTTACTTATAATATGATAATGTTATAAAGTTACTGCAACAAGGTATCTAAAAGAAGAAGAAAGTATATAAAACTGTATAGATTTTGAAACCATTCTATTGATAAGCTCCATCCAAATCACTTTCATGTTCATAGTGCGAAGACGGTTTAAGGACCAATAAAACAATGAAAAAAAAAAACGAAACAAGTATTTCTTATTCCGGAGTCATGGCACACGACGAGCTTCCGCTAGTATAAAGATAAAATTCAATAACACCTTCCTAATTCTAATTGCCCATACTAAAAAATTAATTACCACATTTTATTATCTGGCTAATTCAACAGCAATAAATATTTTTGTTATCTGGTCGGATATATTAATGCCTATAATGTTCATAAATATATCGTTTACTTTGAAAGAAATTACGTACTTATCATATTACTAGCTGATACCCGTCTTGCTTTACGTTGTTGATTCGGATAGTCAGACTTGGCTAGACAGGTTATTGAACAGGTTTGTATCTAGATTTCCCCTGCTCAGTAGGCTTATTCTCGTAGCGCTTGAATTGCAATCTAGTTGAAAAGATATCTTAAAGGGCGGCTTGGATAAGGATCGGACCAATCAGAGAGAAAGAGGGAGTGTCTAAGTAAGGAGTGAATAACCCTGCAGGAGTTGATATGACCCAAGTAGGGAGGCATGTAGTGATAAAAATTCATTACTGCAAAAGTGATTAGGTTTGTCTAGTAAGGGACAATGTGTGGGGTCTGCCAAGAGACCGAACGTGGGAACAGGAAACAGCTTCGCAAAATACCGGGTTCGGAGGGACATTAATAACAATTAGTGCCATTTTTAATAGATTTTGAAACCCAATAGTTGAATTTTTTTTGTAGGGATTTGGAACTCTGATTTTGAGACTCATAAATAAAAGCTTAAATAAACACCCGAGTTAGCCTGAAATTTAAAAAGCAAGACAAAAGACGTTCGGAGAATTCTGATGGGTCGTAGAAATGTCACACGTGTGACCAAAGCCATCAAATAGTCAGTGGCGTCCGTTTTCACGACTCTGTAGAAAATTGGGGGGAGTTTAGACGAAACATACAAAAACAATACAAAATTACCAATTTACAGATCGTCTAATGAGGGTTCCTTACAAACGCGGGAGGCCTAAGATCCATAGTTGTTCACAGTCACCAGAAGGAGGGAGAATAATGCGATTTACTCGGTTGAATTGTAAAATTCGGGTAATCACTAGAAAATGTAGAATCGAACTCAAATAACGCACGTATGGATGAAAGGAAATAATGTAATATGGAATTAACAAAGGAATTAAACTGGAAATTTTGTAACATTTTGCGCGAAAGTTTTGATTGAAAAGTAATATAAATATAGCGAAACGGACTACCATTCCCCGCCACTGTTTAGGGGGTGGCTAATGAGACATAAAAACATTGATTTATAACATTTCTGAGAACTTTGAATGGTTCCACAGGGCCGGGACTAGTCCCCAAAAAAAACCGACGTGGCCCGATGTTAGAGAACAGACTCTCTGAAGATAAATTCGAGATCGAAATTAATTGGGAAAAAATGGGTAGAAAACATCACTGGGCCAAAGGTTGGTTCCACTAAGGGTGGAAAACCGGGAGCCACTAGCGTGGGTTCGTACCGAAACCTCAAGACAAGGGGTTTCATGTGGGGGAAGAGGGCAGAATGTTATTTTTTTTGTGAGAATGGGAAATGGACGATCGGGGAAGTCGGTGGAGACGACAGCGAAAATAGAAAGCTAGAAAGTAAATTGTGTTTTTTTTTTGTTTTGTTTTGTGGGGTTTGTCAGTCGAACCCTGGGCCCGAGCGGTACCCGTATTATGGCTGAAGGCGGCCCCTGTAATATGCCAAGGGTAAGCTGGTGGGGGGCGGTTAACCCTGATTAGATCAGGATTGGCTGAAAGGAGTCCACGTGGACCCAAAACGGGCGGTCTCCAGACATTGATTGGTCTTTTGAGACAAATTTGAATGATCGGGGGAGTTTCACTGATGGGTGGTACCTAGTTGTCTTAGGAAGGGAGAAGATATAATCTCTTGCACGGGAGGGACGCGAGTGGATTGTTACGGGCTGTTGAATTGTCACGATCTCCTCCGAGAGAGGTTGTTATCGAAGATCGTATCGAGTTGATTGTTATCGGGAAATTGAACGGGCGAGTCGAGAGTTACGAACCCTTGTGGTACGAAAGAATTAGTTATGTAAAAAAAATTCTTTCACGCGAACTTACGAACCTGTCGTGCGGCGGGAGTTTAAAAGTGACTTTTCTGGAGGGAATCAGGTTATATCTCCGACGTGGAGAGGAGATAAATTCTCCATGAGTCGTGCGCGTAAGACATAGTTCGCGAGTAAAGTGGAAAAAAAAATAATAATCAGGGCATCTACACATAGCCATATTCAGTGGGCGAATTTGTTTCACCATCTCCACTAAATTCTAAATTTACTTATTAATATCTATTCAAAGTTTTCAACAAGACAATATATTTTGGTGGCTAAAGAATTTCAACCAGACAGACATATTATTTTTATTTTTGGCATTATAATTAGTGAATTGTGAAACGGGATCATCTCGATAAATAAACGACTAAGTAAACAGTTTCTGATAATAATAAAGTGTGTACTGTGTGTGTGATAATCCAAGGGAATTACTCGACGGGGGCCCTCATCTGTGAGGCACACGCAAGGGAGCGTCGGAGACCAATTTAATGTATGTACCTTTTTTTTTTAAATCTTCATCAACGGCCAGGGAATTCACTTCAAGAGATTTAGGGAAGTCAGGGCTGCAGAAACCAACGATTCCGAGCGAATCGATCGAAGCCAATATATATTGGTTTACTAAAATGTACAATGTCCTATGTAAGCTTGTTTATGTAGATCTTATATTCTGGAAACCCGTATGCAACCCTTTGATCGGGTTCAAATGTCTCTAGTTTTTTTTGTTTTTTTTTTTTGCCAATTATTTCTCTTTATATAATAAGTATATTGTTCATTGCCTTTTAATGTAGGTTCTCTCGGTTAATGTAATTTTCTGTAATTTTTTTTTTGTGTTTTCTTGTGTATGTGTTCTTTCACATTTTCTTTATTGTTTCTGTACATTTTTTTTTTTTTTTTTTTTTTTTTGTGTTTTTATATTTATGAATTAAATTGAGTCATACCTAAATTAGAGTTTTGAGTTTGAGTAGATTAGTAACCCTACCCCTGGGCTCTGTTTGGTAAATCTTAAGTACCTAGACTGGTGGAGAGAGGGAGATACCTCCGAAGACCTGATAGAACTTGTAGATACCCGACCCCTGACCTCGCTGGCCAGGTAAGTGAGCTAGCCGAGGCCTGAGGGAATTGAGATAGCCAGCGAGGCGGAAGGGGCGGCGTATTACTTGGCGCCCAACGTGGGGCTTGCTCGAACAAGCATAGCTTGATCGAGCACGAACCCTTGTGGGTTATTGCGCGGTATCTCTCGCTCTGGGGCGTAAGCTCATCTAAATGCAGAGCCAGGTGGTAGCTTGTAGGGAAAGTACAAGTGTACATTAATTTTACTAAGGGTAGGTTTATGTAGGTTAAATTATTTGGGACGGCCAAATAAAAATAGAGAATAGATTTAATCATTGTGTTAAGATAGGTAGTAATAGAAACATACCTAGAATAGGTCATTCATTTTTTTTTAAATCAGGAAATTAATCTTGTAGGTGTAGGTATTTGTTTTTTTTTGTTTGTTTTTTTCCCCCGATTAATATAGTAGGTAGGATATTTGTTTTTTTTTGTATTGTTGGGGCGACTGACACGTTGGGTTCGTACCGTGTCATTATATTGGCTAAATGAAAATGGATGCAGCAGGACCAAGTCGTACGCGAAGTCAGACGAGGAATGCCCTGTCCACGGACTAGGAGGCCACGAGCGGATGTGATGGGCAGAGGTTTAGCGGACAGGAGATCCCGTTGACCCAGCCCGAGAAAGAGGCCACACCTCCTCGGGTGATATATGTAGATCGGGGCGACGGAGAACGAAGATCGGTGGCAGCCACCTTCGAGGGACGTCCGGACGAGTGTCCAGAGGCGTTTATAGCAGCCTGTGAAGGGCATTTCCGCCGCTATGAGACGGCCGAGGTGGACCGCGTGAAGAAAGCTTCATTACGATTGGGGGGTACGGCTAACACGTGGTGGGCCTCCAGGGGTAGTGACCTCCTGAGGTGGGAGGTTTTTAAAACTCTCCTCCTTCAGAGGTATGGCACCGAGGAGGCCGAACACTCTCTCCTGGCCCATTTGTATGGAGACAGGCAGAAGAGTCCCGAATCGGGTTTGGCTTTCCTGGAAAGGAAAGCAAAAGTGTTCCGACGATTAAAGGGCGAGCAGCCGTGGGGATTGTTAGTCTCTCACGTCATCACCCTCATGACTCCAAGATACCGAGAGGTCTTGCAGAGGGATGGCAGGAGTTTGGAGTCGTACGAAGAGCTCCATAAGAGGGTTATGGCTGTGGACTTCCCAAGGGAGATGGTCCACCCGATAGGACGTGAAGACCGTCCCGAACGAGGTCCAGTACCTCACAGGACGACAGGTAACCCAGGGAGGCCCCAAGAGGGCCAACCTAGGAGGCTTTCCTGTTATCGGTGTGGGGGTAACCACCTCCAACGCCAGTGTAGGCGGCCCGCCCCACCACAGGGCCCTCATAACAACCAGTCGTGGCGGGGAAACGCCGAGCGCCCAGGCCAACGCGATTCCCCTGGTGCTCCGGCCCCCGGCCAGTAATAGATCGGGAGAGGGAAGGGACTGAGGGACCCCAGCGGCCGGGTCCTCAGTCGGAGTGGAGGAGGAACACGGAGAGCCGCGAAGAGGGAAGTGCGGAAAGATTAACTACAGGGGGAGTGTGTCAGGTGTGTCACGGAGGGAGGTTAGCTGAGGGTCATGACCTCCCAAGGGTACGTGTGATTCTACGGGGGGAGGACCACGTAGCTCTCATTGACACAGCCTCTTCGCACAATTTAATAACGAGGGCACTACTTGGGACGAGAGACGTGGATGAACGGCTCAAAACAACCCTAAGGTTAGCAGATGGGGCCGTCACCATGGAATCTAGGGGTAGGGTGACCATGGATCTGGGAATCCAAGGTCAAATAATCCCTACCGAGTTCCTTGTAGTAGATGGCCTAAGAGAGGACATCCTCTTAGGCATAAACTGGTTGACAAACCAAGGGGCGGTAGTCGACCTATATAGGGGATGTCTCCATTTTGGGAGGGTCGAGAGATCCACCACGCACCTCCTTCCTCAGAGGAGGAGGGCTCTTTCGGAAGTGACACTTCCAGACATACCGTCAGAATTAAATAACGAGGGTGCGTCGTCACTGAAAACTCTGTTAGAGGAGTTTAAGGAGGTATTTGCTCCTTATGCAGGTCCGGCACTGTTACCGGAGTATAAAATCCGCCTAACGGATAATCGGCCAATTAAATTACCGCCCTACCGCTTATCGGATATTAAAAAGAAACATTTATATGCCCAACTCGAAGGCATGCTTGCAGATGGGGTTATAGAAGCCAGCCGATCTCCTTATTCGTTCCCCATCGTAATGGCTCCGAAGAAGGGGAAGGACGAATACCGGTTCTGCGTGGACTTCCGGAGGTTGAACGAGGTCACGGAGGAGGAATTATCCCCTCTGCCCGTTATCCAAGAGACCCTGAAGGACCTGGGAGGTGCTAAGGTATTCTCTACCCTTGACCTTCAACGGGGCTATTGGCAAGTGAAACTCAACGAGGAGTCCCGGAAGTACACTGCCTTTAGTACCGGAGACGGGGCCACCTTCCAGTTTCGAGTCCTTCCGTTCGGACTTCGAGGAGCCCCGGGGCACTTCCAGAAGGCTATGTGTCAAGAAGTTTTGGCAGGATATCTTAGAGATTTCTGTCTAGTTTATCTCGACGACATAATTGTTTATTCGCCGGATATCCGGACGCATATTTACCATTTGCGGTTAGTGCTAGAGCGCCTGCAACAATATAAATTACGGTGCGCAGCCGACAAATGTACTCTAGTCGCATCGAAATTGAATTACTTAGGTCATGTCGTCACACAAGGGGGCAACCAGCCTCAACAGGTACATGAGCTATCGATAGTCGATACACCCGTACCTACCACAAGAAAGAAGCTGCGTGCGTTTATCGGTTTAGCCAACTGGCTCCGCGAGTACGTTCCAAATTTTGCGCAAATGGCCTCCCCACTGACGGATCTGTTAAGTACAAAGAAACCGTTTAAATGGAACGCAGAAGCGGACACCGCTATGAGGCGAATCAAGGAGGAGCTCTCGAAACCTCTGGCCCTATGTCGGCCAGACTTTAGTAGAAAATTTATTCTCCAGACCGACGCAAGCAAGGTAGGCGTGGCGGCGGTGTTATACCACGAGCGTCCCGACGGTGGACGCGATGTAATATCCTACGCTAGTTCGAGATTCTCCGCCACTGAACAAAGGTGGCACTCGAACGAGCAGGAAGCCTATGCTGCCGTATGGGGAATACGTAGGTACCGTCACTTTTTAGAGGCCGCGCCGTTCACTCTGCGCACAGATAATAAGGCCCTCACTTGGTTACATAACGCCAAGGATGAGCGGGCAAAGCTAACTCGCTGGGCATTGTTACTGCAAGAATTCAATTTCACAGTAGAACATTGCCCCGGACAGTATAACGAACTCCCGGACTACCTCTCGAGAGGGCCGCATGGGGCCCCCGAAGGGGAAGTCGGAGGAATCGAACGAGCTATGTACCCCGATGTACGACAAGAGGGTGGGAAGACTGAGAAGGAGGTCCCTCAGGTTATGCAGATCGACGCCTCACCACATGATAGCGACGTCGCGCAGGGTTCGTTAGCAGCCACAGTCAGGGGTGCTCAACGAGCAGACGCGAAACTCTGCAGACTACTAGAGTATGTAGAGAGGTTTGAACGTAATCCACAAGAGGTAGATATCAGGGGTAGGCAACTATTAGCGATCTATACAGTGAGAGAAGGCACCTTATATCGGAAAGGGGCTAGCGAGCAGGACGTCAGATTAATAGTGCCCCGATTTTTGATATCCAAAGTGATGAGAGCCTATCACGATGTTCCGCTTGTGGGTCACCCTGGAGAGCGAGAAACGTTACGAGCAATCCAACAATTTTTCGTGTGGAAAGGTATGGGGAATGATGTACGCCGGCACGTGAAGAATTGCTTGATTTGCGCCAGAGCACGGGGACGGGCCCCACGGACAAAAGCGTCGTTAGGGACTATAAGGGCCCAACATCCTTTTGAAATCGTGGCCCTGGATTTAATGGGGAAATATCCTAGAACTGCAAAGGGGAACCGGGAAATTCTCACTGTTACAGACGTCTATACAAAGTGGGTAGAAGCTTTTCCAATGAAGACTGGGCGAGCTCCTCAGATAGTAAACTTGCTCGAGACACAGATATTCGCGCGGTATGGTTATCCTAGGGCTCTCATAACAGACAACGCCTCGTGTTTCAGACATCATGCTTGGAAAGCAGCTATCGCCCGCTGGCAATGTAAACACTGGACGACTGCCGTATTTCATCCTTCGGGGAACGCAGCGGAGAGGAAAAATCAGGATTTGAAGAAATCGCTGCGTATCAAGCTGTTAGATAAGCCGCACAATAAATGGGAAGATTACTTGGGGGAAATAACGGGAGCCTTACGGAGGAGGCGAAACGATGCTACTGGAGTAACCCCAAGCAAAGCGCTCCTTGGCTATGACGCCAGAAGGCCTGGGGAATGGGAGCTGATAGGTACAGGCTCCCCTGGCGAGTGTCCGTGGGATAGAGAAGAGTTGGATAAATGTATACGCGAAAATCAGGCGAAATACTGTGAAAAGTACGCCTCGCAGGAGGGGCCGGAACTAAAATATGCCACTGGCGACGCGGTGATGACCCGTGAGCATAGATTATCAAACCAGGAGGCGGGAGTACATGCAGGTTTCGCACCAAGATGGGACGGGCCGCACCACATACTCATGGCTGCCGGCAATAATAGGGTTTACTGGGTAAATCGACGCGGCGTACCTGTAAAATATCATTATGATGACCTTATACCAGCGCCGGAACGACCCAGCGACGAGGGAGCATCACCGCGGGTCGCGGAAGGGGTAATAGGCTAAGGAGGGGAGACGTACTTAGCGACTCACCGTGGAGTGGACGGTCACGAATTTCCCTCCTATTCTTTTGAATGTTTCGAATACCCCGTAAGAGGCGTGGGGACAGAAAACTTCAGTTGTAAATATAGGTATAACTTGTACAAAGGGTAGGATCTTAAGTTGTTCTATATAAATATTCATAAAATACTAAAGTAATCTCTCAATAGGGTTTAGGTACATAAAATCGGGTTAGACTTAGGAGAACTTCGAAGTTTAGTAAGTAAGGAATTTTTTTTTCATAGTTTGTTTTGCTATATTGGGTAGGTCTAGTTTAACGCGCTATACCTACTTACTTAGTTGTAGATAAGAAGTTTTTTTTTATTCATTACTCGACAAGTAGAGAATATTGATGTAAATGTCGCAGAAAAAAGATGGAGGTACCTACTGAGCGAAAAGTAGGTGTGGACGAAGGAAGGCGGGGCCTTGTGTAGTGTGAACAAAAGAGGAACAGGTAGTTTTTTTTTATGAGTAGGGACGCGAAAGTGTTGGTCAGACAATAGAGAAAGGGGCGCGCGCGCGTTGAATGGTCGGTCGGTGGACAATGAGGGGCGGTCTGTTGAGACTTGCCCGAGATGGTATAAACAATAGAAGCTAACGGGATGAGTCCGACCGACCATATGGTATTTGAGAAAGAAGCGGATAGGTAGATTGGGGTGACGTTACGGGGATAGACTAGGCATTTGGGGACAAGTAGGTAATGTTCTAGCATTTTGCTTTTAGAAATCGTAAGGAACTGATGGCAAAGGACATACAGTGTCTTGACATAATAAGGGTGTTATGATCAAGCCTTAGGGAATTTCGATGGGAGGACGAACTGTCAAGTATGCTATCTGGGGAGGGACAGAAGGGTGAAAAAAAAAAAGCCTCGACGTACTAAGGGTGGTTCGTCGGTCTACCTCTAGGTAGTATTGTTGACAATTAGGTTCGAGTAGAGAAGGTGATGGTTGTTCTGGGAAGGTTAATGTGGAAAAGGTTCTCCACATTTTGGGCATTCGAGGGTGAATGCCTCGAGCCCCAGACAAGTCTAGGTTAGGAGTTAGAGTGAAGATTAATTAGGATTTCTTTTATTTTAATTTTTTGTTTAGGTAAGTTTTAGATTAGACAAGGTATGACTCACAGTATTAAGTAATTCAAAGATATAAAGTTAATTAGTAAGAGATATGTTATTTTAGTAGGTATTATACTCATGTTTGCGTTTTAATAATAACATTTCAATTTTTTTAATCATTAAACAAATGTATGGTCACTATTGTAAGTCTTTATGCAAGCTCACTTAGATATTGTAATAAAAAAATATGAGACTTTGTTTTGCGTGATAAAAGCTAGGAACCTGCTTATTTTTTTTGCTCTTATTGTTACCATGTGCGTAGTTTTAAGAATAAAATTTAAATATTACATTTTTTTGTGGATAGACACACCCACTTAGATAATTTTATTTACGATAAAAATAAATAATAATAAACTTAATAATAGATTACCTATTGTATTTTAGTATTTAAAAAGATAATTGTTATGTTCTGTGCATACATTGAAATAAGGTGATAAATTGTTGAAAGGGGGAATATCTTTTTTTTGTATTCATTCAGTAATGGCAGTAAGATACTGCGTGATTATGTTCCTATGGACCATAAATAATAGTAATAATACCAGTGAAATACCCCCATTCAATTTTTGTTTTCTTTCTGTCTTTATAAGTAAAATATTAAATGTCCCATATTGTCATTACCATTATTATATGTATTGCTATGTTTGTTGGTAAAATAGTACCTTTTCATGAAGTTATGATATTACGTTGGTAATTTTTTTTTATTTTAATGTGTTAAAATTTGGGTAAATTGAACAATTAAAATGTGGGATGAGAGGTATTGAAAATGATATATTATGGGAAATATTGAAGTTAGGATATAACCTGGTAGTAATTAGTTTAAATGGGTTAAATTTTTGTAAATTGAACAATTAAATGATGTGAGATGTATTGATGATGTAATATTGATAAGATGTATCGAAATAATAATATATGATGAAAAATGTACGCCTTAGATTGATTTGTCTAAGATATGTAGGGACGCGATGGAACTAATTATGTAATTGATGGGGTAAATAGTTATTCATAGTAGTGTAATTATCGAAATTCTTTTTGTTTTGGATCCCAGTATCTTACAATAACAATTTGTAAAGTAAAGATAAACCATACATTCATTTAACCCAGGTTATGAAGGGGGATGTAAAATTTGAACAACGTGAAATGAAATATTTGTTGTGTTTTTTTTTTTTTTTTTTTTCTTGTCCGGGTTTTTAAGGTGGTGTACCTATATTTGTATGATATTGTTGTACCTTATTGTTAAGAATGTATTGTAATGGTTATCTGCATATCATAGAGAAGGGAAGCATGGGTTGGACTTTGGGGAAATTGCGGACTATGTTCAGGGGATAAGATGACATCTTAACTAATACCACTCAGTAGTCAGGTTCCGTCTTTAAGTACGACTGCTGAAGAAAAATACCGAAGGAAAAAGACGGTGGCGCCTAAAAATACCGGGTCCTCGAACGTATGTCGGGAATTTTCGGAAATGTAGAGGAAGCACTGAATTTTTATCAACTAAGTAGTGGGGAGTTGATATGACCCAAGTAGGGAGGCATGTAGTGATAAAAATTCATTACTGCAAAAGTGATTAGGTTTGTCTAGTAAGGGACAATGTGTGGGGTCTGCCAAGAGACCGAACGTGGGAACAGGAAACAGCTTCGCAAAATACCGGGTTCGGAGGGACATTAATAACAATTAGTGCCATTTTTAATAGATTTTGAAACCCAATAGTTGAATTTTTTTTGTAGGGATTTGGAACTCTGATTTTGAGACTCATAAATAAAAGCTTAAATAAACACCCGAGTTAGCCTGAAATTTAAAAAGCAAGACAAAAGACGTTCGGAGAATTCTGATGGGTCGTAGAAATGTCACACGTGTGACCAAAGCCATCAAATAGTCAGTGGCGTCCGTTTTCACGACTCTGTAGAAAATTGGGGGGAGTTTAGACGAAACATACAAAAACAATACAAAATTACCAATTTACAGATCGTCTAATGAGGGTTCCTTACAAACGCGGGAGGCCTAAGATCCATAGTTGTTCACAGTCACCAGAAGGAGGGGGAATAATGCGATTTACTCGGTTGAATTGTAAAATTCGGGTAATCACTAGAAAATGTAGAATCGAACTCAAATAACGCACGTATGGATGAAAGGAAATAATGTAATATGGAATTAACAAAGGAATTAAACTGGAAATTTTGTAACATTTTGCGCGAAAGTTTTGATTGAAAAGTAATATAAATATAGCGAAACGGACTACCATTCCCCGCCACTGGTTAGGGGGTGGCTAATGAGACATAAAAACATTGATTTATAACATTTCTGAGAACTTTGAATGGTTCCACAGGGCCGGGACTAGTCCCCAAAAAAAACCGACGTGGCCCGATGTTAGAGAACAGACTCTCTGAAGATAAATTCGAGATCGAAATTAATTGGGAAAAAATGGGTAGAAAACATCACTGGGCCAAAGGTTGGTTCCACTAAGGGTGGAAAACCGGGAGCCACTAGCGTGGGTTCGTACCGAAACCTCAAGACAAGGGGTTTCATGTGGGGGAAGAGGGCAGAATGTTATTTTTTTTGTGAGAATGGGAAATGGACGATCGGGGAAGTCGGTGGAGACGACAGCGAAAATAGAAAGCTAGAAAGTAAATTGTGTTTTTTTTTTGTTTTGTTTTGTGGGGTTTGTCAGTCGAACCCTGGGCCCGAGCGGTACCCGTATTATGGCTGAAGGCGGCCCCTGTAATATGCCAAGGGTAAGCTGGTGGGGGGCGGTTAACCCTGATTAGATCAGGATTGGCTGAAAGGAGTCCACGTGGACCCAAAACGGGCGGTCTCCAGACATTGATTGGTCTTTTGAGACAAATTTGAATGATCGGGGGAGTTTCACTGATGGGTGGTACCTAGTTGTCTTAGGAAGGGAGAAGATATAATCTCTTGCACGGGAGGGACGCGAGTGGATTGTTACGGGCTGTTGAATTGTCACGATCTCCTCCGAGAGAGGTTGTTATCGAAGATCGTATCGAGTTGATTGTTATCGGGAAATTGAACGGGCGAGTCGAGAGTTACGAACCCTTGTGGTACGAAAGAATTAGTTATGTAAAAAAAATTCTTTCACGCGAACTTACGAACCTGTCGTGCGGCGGGAGTTTAAAAGTGACTTTTCTGGAGGGAATCAGGTTATATCTCCGACGTGGAGAGGAGATAAATTCTCCATGAGTCGTGCGCGTAAGACATAGTTCGCGAGTAAAGTGGAAAAAAAAATAATAATCAGGGCATCTACACATAGCCATATTCAGTGGGCGAATTTGTTTCACCATCTCCACTAAATTCTAAATTTACTTATTAATATCTATTCAAAGTTTTCAACAAGACAATATATTTTGGTGGCTAAAGAATTTCAACCAGACAGACATATTATTTTTATTTTTGGCATTATAATTAGTGAATTGTGAAACGGGATCATCTCGATAAATAAACGACTAAGTAAACAGTTTCTGATAATAATAAAGTGTGTACTGTGTGTGTGATAATCCAAGGGAATTACTCGACGGGGGCCCTCATCTGTGAGGCACACGCAAGGGAGCGTCGGAGACCAATTTAATGTATGTACCTTTTTTTTTTAAATCTTCATCAACGGCCAGGGAATTCACTTCAAGAGATTTAGGGAAGTCAGGGCTGCAGAAACCAACGATTCCGAGCGAATCGATCGAAGCCAATATATATTGGTTTACTAAAATGTACAATGTCCTATGTAAGCTTGTTTATGTAGATCTTATATTCTGGAAACCCGTATGCAACCCTTTGATCGGGTTCAAATGTCTCTAGTTTTTTTTGTTTTTTTTTTTTGCCAATTATTTCTCTTTATATAATAAGTATATTGTTCATTGCCTTTTAATGTAGGTTCTCTCGGTTAATGTAATTTTCTGTAATTTTTTTTTTGTGTTTTCTTGTGTATGTGTTCTTTCACATTTTCTTTATTGTTTCTGTACATTTTTTTTTTTTTTTTTTTTTTTTTGTGTTTTTATATTTATGAATTAAATTGAGTCATACCTAAATTAGAGTTTTGAGTTTGAGTAGATTAGTAACCCTACCCCTGGGCTCTGTTTGGTAAATCTTAAGTACCTAGACTGGTGGAGAGAGGGAGATACCTCCGAAGACCTGATAGAACTTGTAGATACCCGACCCCTGACCTCGCTGGCCAGGTAAGTGAGCTAGCCGAGGCCTGAGGGAATTGAGATAGCCAGCGAGGCGGAAGGGGCGGCGTATTAGAGTCTATATATTATCTTAATGATTCATACAGAAAAATAATCGAAGAATGTCGCTTTCTATATTTATGAAAAAAGAGAAGAATCGGAAAAATTAAGAGTCACTGCTAAATTACGATAATCTACACAAAAGTGATATCCATCCTTCCCTCGCTTGGGGGCCATAACTGCCGGAAAACTATAACATGATCTACTGCTTTCGATCACGCTATCAGCTAACATGCCTTCCAGCTGGGCCAAGAGATGCCTCTTTTTCTCATCAGAAAGCCTATACGGAGGTAAACGAATCGGGCGTGTATCTCTCAGGTGGCGTTTCGTCAACGCCTAACGAACCTGCCGATGTAGGGATTGCAATCCGGTCTCATTTTGAATCCGGCCGGATCCAACCGGATTTTCGTCAATCCGGCCGGATCCGATCGGATCCGACCGGATTGAAATAACCTTGATTAATTGTCATTTTTTACAATAATGAAGGCTAAAAATAAAACAACTCATATACGAAATTAACTTAATTAGGGTATGATTACTTTTAAATAGTAAAAACTAGAAATAAAATAAGTTTCAAAAGAAATAAAATTCAAAATTAGATTACGTATTAAAAAAGTCAAATTTAAATTTAACGAAAATATTTATTTTGACCTGCCTTATTAATCATGATTTGAAAAGAAAGATTCTCAGAGAACCACACCACGAAAAATATAGATTCTCGAAAACTCTTCAACCCATTGCGGAATAAACCATTCGAGGCAGAGTTAGAAACTCCGGATTTGGAGCTTCTGCGATATCGAGAACGTCAGGCAATGGGGTAGCAATAGAAGGCATTACTGGTATGATCACGTCAACATAACGGATCCGGTGATTCTGGAAATTATAAGTGATTGAAATCACATAAACCAACAGACCCTTGGATGAGCACTGAAGAGTTGGATGTGCAGTTGGATATCCGCGTCCTAGAAGTAATACCTATAACCGGGAATAATCAGAGACACTCATATATCCAGAATACGTGTTTGAAAAATTATTTCAGTTTATCCTTGAATATAGCTGCACACACATTATGACAGACTACCGAACTAATCTATATATGTAATGTATAATCACTATCACCACATTCAATGCTATCAATACGATAAGTCAACACTAGCTAACCCCACGTTGGGCACAGGGAGGCAAAAACAGCATTACACTGCACTCAGTGTGACGCATTTGCCACTTCTTCTCATCGTTTCTTTATGGGTACCTACAATGACCCTGTGGAATTGCTAGGGATACGAATTCGAGTCCGGTCCGTGTTGAGAATGTCGAAAAATCCCTTAATATATGATTAACCGGATCCGATCTCCGGATCCGTCAATTTCTGCCGGATCCGATATGAGCATTTTGATGCCGGATCCGCCGGAATACCGGATCCGGTTTTCCGGATTGCAATCCCTATGCCGATGCAGCCCCATTCCTCGTGACCACCGCGAAAATAAAAAGTTTACAAACTCGTAGCAATAATTCGAACCAATTGAAAATAATCATTTTACTTGTCGATGTAAACTAGGATTTAAACTAATGAAATCGATGGATAGTAAGAAAATCTTATTGGATTCTAGTATAAACCGTGACGTCTCCAAGTGTTCAAATATTTGAAATTTCTATAAAATTCACTATAAAAATTAAAAATTGTAGACTCATCTCAGGGTGAATTCGTCAATGCTTAATATATAACTAAACACATGTTAGGCGCCAAGTTGTTATGCCTATAAGGCTCGGGAGACAAAAATATGAAAATATATTGAAATACTATAAGCAAAACAAATAGAAAAATTTCAAACTAATTCGGTTAGTATACTAAAACCCGTGGGAGGTATTATATGAGATATTTCCCTCCCTGACCCCTCTAAGGATGGTACATTTAGAGGCTCTTCTAGTGAATTTAATTTAATTGTCACACGACTGTGTAACTAGCATAACAAAATAACTGTAATTTAAATCCTCATATAATACGAACTTGGGTATGAACAAATTTTATGATTAGTAAACTAAGATACTCAAACCTCTACTGCAACCAGCCAATTAATCCCAGTAGGTATCACTACACAACAATTATTATTTATTTAAACACTAATATCAAACACACTCAATCACTAGGTATAACTATTGATCTCTACTTTTTTTTTTTTCTTGATTACCGGCTTTCCGTCCGATTTCGGACGATTTGAGCCCAGTTTAACAAAATTAAAGTATTAATAAATTAAATGAAAACATAGTTTTTAATCATAAGAAGAAAAAGAAGTTAAATTAAAACATAGTTTTTATTCATAAGGAGAAAAAGAAATTAGATTAAAACAATTTTTTTCTGCACAAATGTAATAAGTAATCTATTAACTTTGTTTGAGTTCAGACTCAGTAGGTACGCTACATTGATAGGATAATTAATCAAATCGTCAATATTAAAATACAATGGAACCGCACTTCTGATTGGGCAACCCAGAAATACGTGGTCCAGTGATTCCACATTGATCTCTACTTGTTTACTTTAATACGTCACTACGCGATTACAATATACCCGACACCCCTCTACGCTTATTTCCAAATATAAACCAAAATCACTTCCACCGAATAACTACTTAATTATTTTACAATAAATCTACGTATACTGTCGAATCAAAACACTACGTCGAAACTCTAGCCACCACGATAAGTAAGCGTAATTAGTATCTATGCGTGCAGCTATATTAGCAGGTTATGCGCTCGCGTTGCTTTGCAATATCTTTTTAGGAATAGGTCGGAGAGGCGGGGCCAGTAGAAGGAAGGGGTATACTAAAATCAAAGGATGTTTCTTATTGGTGGGGAAGCCAGTGATGTCGTGTGCGAGGGAGACAGGGTAATAGTTTTTTGTGACCACTAAAAAATGTCAACGCGCGGGAAACATATAATAAAATAATATAATTATACATATATTTCCTTATAAATCTTCATACCTAGTAAACAATAAATAATCTATTTTTTATACATGATTTTTTTCACCTTAACGAATATGTTAGTCTTATGATCTACATTGAACATAAACCTAACTTTAATACATCTCTTAATAATAATCTTTTGAAAGCTTAATTCAATCTTCTAATCATTTTCTGCTTATTTGCTTCTTAAAATTAATTACAACCTTATGAATATAAGTGTACATCGAAATCTTATATACTAGACATGTTCAATAATTGTCCTAATTTATTTATTTTTTTATTTATTTCAATTGTCGTCCATTGACCCTCTCCAGGCACTCAGACACGTCAGAGGCAGAACAACAAAAAAACACATTCATGAAAATACAAATTGGGGCAAGTATAACAAAATAGGACATGTGGGCATAATGGCACATATACCTTCTTATATCCGTGTTAATGCCTGCGAATGGTCATTAACACTTCGTCATATTAGTGATCAAGCGTGACAACAGCTACGGGCCCAACATTAACATCTCTAAAAGTATTGTTCATAAGTGTGTTCAATGTCGTTTAGCCAGGAAAACAGCCATCCCTCCTCAGATGGGAGAAATTCCTGAAGCGCGATTAGCTTGTTTCAAAAGACCATTTAGTCAATGTGGTATCGATATGTTCGGTCCATTATTCGTGTCTATTGGCCGTCGAAGGGAAAAAAGATATGGGGTGTTAATGACATGCATGACCACTCGTGCTGTTCACTTGGAGTTGGCTGCTAATATAAATGCAGATAGTACCATTCTTGCAATTAGACGAATGAGCGCAAGAAGAGGGTGGCCTGATTCATAGTGACAATGGATCGAATTTTCACGGCGCCGAAAATGAAATACGCCAGGCAATACAAAAATTGCATTCTGATGAAGAATTTCAGAATGAACTGGCTAATAGAAACGTTAAATGGCACTACATAAGTGCTGCCAGTCCCCATAAAGGAGGTGCTTGGGAAAGGCTTATTAGAAGCGTAAAAAATGCACTACGAGTCATACTTAAAGATCGCTCACCTCGTGAAGAAACGTTACAAACAGTTTTTACAGAAGTAGAATATATTATAAATAGTCGACCGCTTACATATGTCACTTTAGACGGAAACAATGAGACAGCACTTACTCCTAATCATATTTTAATGGGGTCCAATTTTAATTTACCAGTGCATACCACTAGTTCAGAGGAACCGCCTTGTTTACGTTCCCAATGGAGGTTTGCGCAAACATTAGCAGATCAATTCTGGCGCAGATGGATTAGTGAATACCTACCAACATTAGCACAGAGACAAAAGTGGTATGAAAGGATTGATCCTTTACAAGTAGGTGACTTTGTCGCAATCGCTGATCCCAAACAGCAACGTAATTATTGGCCAAAGGGAATAATTACGGAGGCGATCTCGTCAAATGATGGCCAGGTTCGGACTGTTAGGAAAAACAGGGTCAGGAGAAATAACAAGGCCGTCTGTAAAAATTATTTTACTAAAAAGGCGTTAATAAATAGTAAAACTTTGTTTTACGGCGGGAGTGTAAAAAACGCCTTTTGATGTTCGTACTTTAATTATTATTATCTCACACCAGTGCAGCGGTTCGCTCTATATGTAGGTACCTAATAATAATAAAAG
The DNA here is from genome assembly GCA_963576905.1 of Mystacides longicornis. NCBI lineage: Eukaryota > Metazoa > Arthropoda > Insecta > Trichoptera > Leptoceridae > Mystacides > Mystacides longicornis. The sequence goes on along the minus strand of OY756421.1, from coordinate 4,626,466 downwards.
GGTCTTTGATTTTTTTTGTCCATTGTTAGACACACAGTCTACAGGTAACACTATAGATTTTTTTTGTTAATGTGAACGAAGATGATTGACCGAACGCAATGACATGTGCCTTATATTTATAAAATTAGAATTACGCTAATGAATCAGAACTGGTATTTATACTATTAGCGATGTTTCGCGGTAGCGTTAATCGAATTCATATACCCTGATTTTTGATATCAAATATTATAGACACTGCGGTGTGCGCATCTCACGATTTTTTATTGACCTTTGATATCGAATTTTATAGGCACTGCAGTGCGAGCATCTATTTTTCGGAAGGTTGACCCATGAATCCTTGATTAAAAATTAAATAATATTGTTTTATTAATATTTTGGAGCATAAATATGATGTTTTATCGAACCACTTTGAAGATTACGATATAATTGATTAGTTTTGATATTAAAAGGGATGTTTTGGGGGCCTACACGCCTTGTATCTACGTTATTAGATTGAATATCATTTTTAACCGATTATCTAATTGTAAAATAATAAATTTCATGCTTTCGTGGCAAATTTCGATCTATTTAGTCATTATTAATAGTTTAAAACATAAATACACGTATTTTAGGAAGTAAATTGAATTTACCTATTAGAATTAAATACTGCGTAGTTTGTGGAATAAAATTAATGCGCAATTAATTAAAAACTGCGTAGTTTCTTGGATCTGAGACAGTGATTGCCAACTGGTGAAATATGTTCAAAATATTGTATTATTATTTTTATTGTAATTTGTACATAATGTACTTTAATAGTTATAAACTAGGTTAAACTATCACTGTAACTCTGTTATTCCTAAAAAAATAATAAAATGTATTAAATAATCCAAAATGACCAGAATAGAGTAACTATTGAAAGATCATGTATGTAAAACTTGATTTAATTGATAAACAAATTGTATAGCTCTGTTTGATTGTTCAGTAAGAACATATTATATGCAAATTTACATCGAAATAATCAATTTCGAGATGCCATTTTTTTAGTAAAAATTTTGTGTTGGCACTCAAGGTTATTGAGTGGTCGATTCCTGGACGGAATCAATAAAATTGTGTTGCAGTCGTCCGATCCGTTTCCTATTGGGGTCAATTTTTGTACCTTTTATATAAATATTGAACGTTGAACTTTTGGTGTTCTTAATCAATTATCACGAATACCTGCAACATCTCATCGATAAATGCTTAATGTTCATATGCTCTAGTTATATATCCTTGATTGTTATATACTGATGACATTGTATCTTGTATAGTTTGTAAGATATTTAACTAAATGTACGAATTTCATAGTAAAAATTTTTGGTGAATTTTTAGAAAATGGAGGCCTGTGATTGGTCAAAATAAACAATGATTTTGATTGGTTTTCTGTTTTTGAGATTTAGTATAAATAAAGGCGCAGTTGTAAGGCAGATCATCAGTTCGAATTGTGAATTACTCGTCGGAACACTTTGGAACTCGTGATCTCGCCGGACATCTGCCTTCAGGAATACACCGCTAGTTTCATTTCTACCCTCTCATTTCCCTGGTGATCTGGAGCCTCTCTATTGGACCAGCTGCTGCCCTGAGTCAATCATCCATATTGGTCGTAGCCTTGTCGGTTACATCTATCCTTTAGATTTTTAAATACACAAAAGACTTTGTCAGGGACAATGTGTCGCCGCGTTAACTATGTAAAAACCCTATCCATTGTTTCTTATCTTTCGGACCCTTAAGCCTACTATTTCAACAACAATCTGTGAGACTTCTCAGAACAGATTTTTGAACGCGTCAACCGATCATAACAACCCCACCCCTTCTTTGATATTACTTACTTGGTTAAAGGAAGACCCCTATGTGGTATAAATCTATGAAAATAATACACGATTAACTTACAGTCAGATTTCCAGATCGATCTGTTTTAATTTTTTGGTTTTTCCATTGTTTATCGTCAGTAAAATATATCAGCTTTGTAAAAACGACATTTTCAATATAAAATGTCAGGAAACAAGCAGGCGGTGACGAGTCTGCACTGGTGTAGTATAAATATGTAATTTCGGTATTCTCTACCAGGTATGGAGTATAAGCAGATTTAACGCAGCTAGCTTGTTTGTTTGGCGTAAAAAAATATCCGTTATTTATTTCAGGCGGTTCAAATTTAAAATCGCTGTATTCTTTTACATCGAAAAAGGGTCTGGAACTGCAAGGAACGTTGAAAATGGTAGATAAGATTTCAGCAAACCTTTCTATATAGGAAAGTCCAGAACTTGATGCGGTTTGTATGAACACCACCACAAGAAAAAGCAAAAAATACGAAAATAGGGGAAAATATTAGGGGACCAAAACAAGCCAAAAGAAAAACCCTGGCCATGGCGGCTCAATCGACAATAATGTACGCAGCGTCTATATGGGAGCGGACACTTAATACAAAATATTTTAGGGAAACCCTGAGAAGGGGACAAAGAACAATGACCCTCTGAGTATGCTGTGCATACAGGACGATCTCTACAGACGCAGCACTAGTAATGACGGGCGTAGTTACCGCGGACTTGCTAGCAGAGGAGCGAGGACGACTCTTCCGACAAGATCCTCCAATTACAGTAGAGTAGCGTCGTGAGAGAGATGAAACTATGAGCAGATGGCAGGTGCAGTGGGACACCTCAAAAAATGGACGATGGACTCATAGGCTTATAAAAAATATTATAAAATGGGTAAACAGGGAACACGGCGCCGTCAGCTTTCAGATGACACAGTGCATGTCTGGACACGGGGTCTTTGGGACCTTCCTCCACAAAATACAGAAGGCTCCAAACGGAGGATGTATGTACTGCGCGTCCGAGACTGATGACGCCGAACATACCCTCTTTGAGTGTGACAGATGGAGAAGAGAGAGAGAGGATCTGTATGAGTCCGTAGACTGCGATCTCAATGCAGAAAACCTAATAGACCAGATGCTGAAAACGCCAGAAACATGGAGGGCCATTGAGGGTTTTATGGAGATGATTATAAAGAAGAAGGAAGAAAATCATCGGTGACTAAATTTGCTTCCCGGGTAGACCGAAAGGTGGGTACCGGGCTGCAAAAGAAGAATGAGGGGTTTTAGCCGGCAGGAGTCCGGCACTACCGCTTAGGTAAAATTGATGAGTTAAAAGCTTGTGGTTATCTTATAATATTTTTGATAACTGCAGCCCACATTGAAGCAGATTTTGAGTACTTACCTTTAAAAAAATAACATGAACTACTTGCTGATAAAATAAACAATAATATTGAATACAGAGTCGGTTTAATTATGCATAACTAAAAATAGATTACATCAATAGAGAAAATAATATTATTGTTTGTCTTTAATAATAATAATAGAAAAACCTATGAACATAATAATATCATCATTTAAAGTTTATCCATGTCATTGTTTTTGAAAGAGATTTTGAAATAGCGCTTGCTCAGTCTTTGACAATGGAAACGTAATAATGTTCAAACTTATAATTTAAATAAGATATGGTCGAATTTCGAGCACTGGTTGATCACTAGTAGTCATTTAAAAAAAATAAGCATAGGTATGTATTAAAATATCATTCGTTAGTTTTAAACAATATTGTTTTTGGTAACATAGGAAATAGTTATATAATTGATTGCGTCACATGGCTAATTCGTTGTTTCGTATACTGTTGTATTGCCTCTTTTGCAAATTCATGGTAAGTGTCCGACAACGAATTCCAACATCTCATTCAACTCAACATTAAGATTTTTTTTATTTTATAAAATTATCGGGATCGTTTGTTTTTGCATTCAAAACTCCGTCTCTTTTCAAACTAAACCATTTATTGGTTTACGGGTTGGTATTCACTAACATATTTTAATTTGCCAATTGATCGTATGTAACAATCTAAAGATATAAAAGAAAGTGCGAACACTTATAACTCTAGATCGGCTGAACAGATTTTTATGATGCGTGGTTTATTGGATTCTCCTCCGCTCCTGATAACAGAATAACTAATAAAAAATCGAAAAATGGATGACAAATAATATAAAATACTTATAATATGGAACGTATAGAACGAATTTCCTAACAACAACGCCATTTGTGAAAAATTCTATAGCAACACATTTTTTTTATTTTCCTGACAATCATCATTGAGTTTACGAGTATGTCAGCTATGTTATATTTTTATTATTAAAAATGAACGTGTGCCCTCTCGAAGTAATTAAACACAAACACACTTTTTACATCTTTCACCTTTTAATCAACAATATGTTATGGATTCTAAGGCGGGACGAAGTTCGACGGGTCAGATAGTTTATAATAATTATTAACCTTGATCAGATTCCAATCATATATCTGATAAACCATTTAATGGAAATTTCAAATAACTTTTAATTTATAATAAACGTATCACGATATTTCATCAAATTTTTCTTTATCTTATTATGTACTAGCTTATACCCGTCTTGCTTTACGTTTTTGATTCCGATTGTCAGGCTTGATCGGTAGGTAATTAAACAGATTCTAGTCTAGCATCCCATTGTTTAACATACCACTTTAACTGACATAAGCACAGAAAAAGAAGAATGACACTTTTACAATTTTTGTTTTACCGACCTCATAATATTATACGAAACTATTCAAACCACAGAGCTCTCTCTATGAAAACTTGCAAATTATGTCCACAGATAATATAAATATACTGATTATGTCGGTAGGTTCGTATAATATTTTATTTTTTTTGGAGGTCTATAATAATAAAAAAAATATTATACGAACCTACCGACATAATTTGCAAGTTTTCATAGAGAGAGCTCTGTGGTTTGAATCTTAGCTACATACATTGCCTGCTTTGATATTAATTGGGCAACCCACCCATAGAGGGTGATTTGTATCTGTCAAACTTCAAAATCAAACTGCAAATTTTTTCATTAAATCTTTATTTATTGAGAATAATAAGCTTTTAATAACATTTATATGTATAACAAATCAATCTACAATTATTTTATTACATTTTCATACCGTAATACCAAGATCCCATTCAACGTTTACATGAGTAATTTTGTTTCCAAAAGTCTTTTTGAGAAATTTGTATGAAGATCCAAAAAAATACAGTTTTTTTAAATAGCTCTAAATATATTAAAGTTAATGCAGCAAATTGTATTTAAGAACCTTCTCCAGCATTTTATACTTCTCTGGGCATATTAATATCTATCTTAGCATTTGTATTTTGAGCGTGATGTTCACATATACGGTTAAAGTATTGTCAAAGGCAAATAAAAAAACATTTCTAAATTATTATATAGATTTTTCATATAGACACCGCAACGACGCGTTGACGCAGCCGGCGCATACCCTCCACGCATCTCTCAGAGGTAATAGACATAGGTGAGATATAGTTAATTGATTGAGATATAAGAAGGATGCCGAATGATAGTTGGCTGAGGACAGCGCTGTTCTTCTTCCAATCAAGGTTCCGAGAACCTCTAACACTAATTCTTTCAAAGCACGGGGTTTGGATATAGTGTAGGAAGAGTTATTGGATACTACGCTAGATCGAACGCAGCTTGGGATGTTATACAAAAAAAAAAAAAATAGTTGTGAATGCAGAATTACTCGTGATCAACAATAGTATCAAGTAGTATAAACGAAATCAACAAAAGCTGATAACTCACACATAAAAACTTATTTGAAAAGTGTTCTTTCAATCAAACAATGTTTTGTGAAATGAAAATTTTCAAACAAAAAGAGTTTCTGTCCCCATTGACCAATCACAGAGCACAAAGCGCCATTTTGTATTGTGACTTAACTGTTTTTTTTATTATTTTTTAACTGTTTTAACTGTTAGTTAAAATTATATAGCTGCTTTTCATACATTCAAAAAGTGATATGTCCATAAGTTTTAAATTATAAAGCTGATTTTCATACATTCAAAAAGAGATATGTCCACAAGTTTCGGTCAAAACAAGTTTTGTCCAAATTTTAAACCTTATTTACTCTATATTCCTTAATAATAGATTTATGGAATTTATTTGCAAATTAATTTTACTAATGACTTACAATATAATAAAAGTAAACAACATTCTATGTGTTATAGTTTAAGCGGAATTCGTTTTTTGTCTCTATCTTTTTTCATATCTCTGTGACAAAACACGGTTTGAATGTTTGCTCCTCAGATAAGAATAGATAACACTGTATTTTGGAGATGCTTACTATCTTCTGGTCCGACCAAATAAAGCAGAGCATCGCTCCCACACTCCTTCTCGCCGTACATCTGGATGCGGGCAGGCAAGCCTGGAGAACAAAGTGCAATACGGGTGGACTTCGATCTACGCCACTACACTAGCTACCAGTTCTTAGTCATATCCCTCCTCGAAATTTCCGACGATAGGGCGCCTTGGTTCGATATAATAAGCTGCACAAAAAACCTGAATTACCATCTTACCACCTATGTCATAACAGGGTGAAATAACGCAAGCCTCCTCTAGCAACGGGCCTGTTTAATGGAGGTTTCAACATAATCGAGAACTGAAAATCCAGATGGGAAGAAGCTTCGGGCACAGTGGCTCGCTGCTTGCCCTGCATCTCTGGAAAAATCACATGACAGCCTTGAACAGAGTCCGTACTGGCCACGGCAGATGCACGGACTTCTTCTTTAGGTGCAGTTGGCTGAACTGCCCCGTGTGTGACTGTGGGGCGGGACACACTATTAATTGATCATAATATTATTGTGTCCGAATGTGCCATCAGAGTGTATGAGGGTGATCCTGCCGACTTCATGACCCTGAGTGAGGCGACAACTGAATATCTAAACAACTTTGACTTAAATTTTTTTTTATTCTAATTGTGCTAATTAATTGCCTTTTTGTTGTGATGTTCTTGCGCCCTTGAGGTGATAATTATCACGAAACGGCGCGTTAAAAATCGTCCTGTTATTATTATTATTATTATTCTATTGTGACCGTGAGATAAATAAATAAATGGGCAATCATAGAGTCCACCAAGATTGAATGGGTGAGGTAATGAGAGAGATCCGGAGATCGTTCATAGTATCATGAACTCATAATATACGTCTAGTGGATATGCTGAACTCAAGAAAAGAGCAATACTCAGACAGACTACTATTCTGAAACAAAAACAGACGATTGAGTTGCGTTGTATCCAATTTTTATTGAGACTTTTGACATTATTTCTGTATTCTGAAAATGTTTTATCCAATACATTAGTTGAGTAATTACTGGTAACCGATTAAGTTCTAAGCAAGAACTTCTTGCGTTGAGTTGCAACGTGAATTTGAGAATACCAGTCATTATATCGTGATGACCAATGTTTACATTGTATCCTATCTTCAGAAACTATTTTTGTCCAAACGTTGATATACCCACATACCCACCTATAAATGGAATGGTTTTCAAATATATAGGTAGGTATCTTTGTTTTTTTTTCACAACATAATGCGATATAAGTGGTTGGTGACCCAGCGCCAGCGGTTACAACGCCGGCTTTCGTACTGCGGACGTCGTGGTTCGATCCCAGGTGCCGACCATCTTCCTCTTTCACGACACAAGCTTTCAGTAGCTTACTGTGAAAGAGCCAAGGAGTGTATTTGTGTTCACTTTGAGTGAGCACAGATTCATTTTTATAAAAAAAAAAAATCTCTCAGAGCACGTTCACTATGCATGGCAGAATTATTGTGTTATAGCAATATAGTTTTATGACGTAATGGTATCTAATTGTATCGGTATAAAAACAGGTTGTAAAGAATAATCAAATCCACAACGATTGCCATTATCATAATATAATATAATAATAATAATATAGTCATCTAGGATAAATTCTTTTTTTCTTATCTAACGGTAAGTGCCTGATGAACATAAGCCATTACTTCAACACTAATTGCTTCCGTTTATTTTAAGATCCTGAGTTAAAATTTTAAGTCGAAGATAAAATCGAGATCTCCTTGATTAATGGTAAAAAAAAATAATAATAAAAGAGGTCTAAACTATAAAAGAGACCGAAAGACGCATACTAATAATTAGATCTCTTTCAGAGAGATGTTGACCTCTTTTTCTACTTTTTTAATTCGCATTATGACAAAATCAATCGATGTTAACATAATGTTACTTCTGGATCCTGCATGTTCTTCGAGAATACTATTAAATATCACATCCCTTTGTTAGACCAATGTAAGTATGTATATCCGTTTATTATTATTATTATATAAATATGGCATTACGTCACGTAAAGGACGATTTGTGCCAACTGGCAGCAAAGTAAGACTTACTCACAGACGGAAAATAGACATGGAGAGAAAAAAAAAAAAAAAAAAAAAATTACTAAACAAAAAAATAGCTATCTATAATAAAATCATATTTTTCTCTATGTACACCAAAATATGTTTGTATATGCTCTTCGAAGGAGTGGACAAGAGATGGGTCATATTGATAGGGAGTTGAATATTCATTCTATTGTACAATTCGTATCTGTCTCTTAAAGGACAGTCAAAGAACACATGGTCCAAGTTCTCCAGATCCAGCTCGCACTCGCAATATGGACTGTCGACTAGATTAATTTTGAACAAATGACTGTTCAGTCTATGGTGACCAAAACGCATTCGGCAAATGTTAACGATTTGAGGTCGGGTCAACTTCAAATTATGATACCAGGGTTTTTTGGAGATACTATTTTTGATAGCTTTGTATAGAGATCCCTTGGTAAGGCTCTCTCTATCCCAGAAGATTTCCCATCTTTTAAAGGCTGCCTCCTCCATAATGCGCCTCCGGTCACTTATAGGAAGAACAAATCCCCCAAGAATGGTCCCAGAAATAGATGCTGATCTCGCTAGAGAATCAACTTGTTCATTATATTGTATACCCTTGTGTGATGGGATCCACGTGATGACTGTCTCCTGGTGGTTATTCATTTGATCAAATAGTTCCTTCTTAATTTGTAATAATATCTCATTATCCATACGAAATGGGTCTGAGAAAGAGAGTGATTGGACCAATGAGAGGGAATCTGTGAATATAACCGTTTTATCGAATTTAAGATCACTGACGATGTCAAGAGCCTTCAGCAACGCAACACACTCCGCCGTGAAAATCGATGCTTCTGGAGGTAGCTTGATTAGAACTTTTATGTCGAGAGAGGGAATAAGGACTGCTGCACCCACGCATTCCTCGGAAGTAGTTTTGGAGCCATCAGTGTAAACTTGAATATGCTTTGGCCATTTAGACTCAATTTGAAACTGAAATTCACTGTTTATTTGTTGGGCAGACATCAAACAAGATTTGTCTAAACCCATGTGTGGAACGGTATCAGGTCTAAAGATTAAAGCTTCGAATGGGAGGTTGTATATAGGGGAGGGAAATGGGTATTTTTGTACATGGAAGTTGATGCTCGAAAAACTTTCACACAGATTAGGTGGTTGTCGTTTCAACCAAAATCTATCATTTCTTACGATGTTATTGAGTACAGCAATTCTGCTGGTTAAAGGATGTCCTTCGTACATTATCTTTTTCGAGTAATAACAATCCGACAAATACCGACGTCGAATTCTCAACGGCATATCAGCACATTCGACCTGAAGGGCGTTATTTGGAGTAGATTGCATAGCTCCTAGAATCAACCTCAGGGACTTTGTCTGAATCCTGTCCAATTTAGACTCCAAAGTTTTTGGGAGAGGGTCAAATAGGAAACTCGCGTAATCCAAATGACTTCGGATTAAGGCATTATAAAGTAGCTTTAATGTGGAAGGGTGTGATCCCCAGGATATGTTGCACAGAGCTCTCAACATATTGATACCTATTTCACATTTTTGAGATGTATGATTAATTTGGGAATGCCATGATAGCTTCCTGTTTATGAAAAGGCCTAAAAATTTGACTTCCTCCACTTGAGGAATTGGAAGACCTTCAGATTTTAGTACGATTGAAGGGTTGTTATGTTTTCTAGAGAATACTATTGATTGTGATTTATGGGCCGAAAGTTTCAAGGAATTATCAAACATCCATTTGTTGATTTTATCAATAGCAGAAGATATGCACTCCTCAGCAAGGGAGAGATTTTTGTTTGACGTATATATTGCGATGTCATCAGCATATTGGACAATAGAGCAGTTAGGTGGAATAAGAGGTTCCAGATCAGAACAGTACAGGTTAAATAAAGTTGGGCTCAAAACGGATCCCTGAGGAAGTCCCTTCCACACGCTTCTACTCACATTTTTCTCACCATGATTGACGACGATGGTTCTTTCAGAAAATATGTTGAAAATTAATTTGGCAAAGGGTTCCGGAAAGGAAAGATTTATCATTTTTTTATAAAGAGTGGAAAGACAAACATTATCATATGCGGAATCGATATCGAGGAATACTGCGATAGTAAACTCTTTTTTGGAAAGAGCTATATGTACGTCGGAGATAAGTAAGCTAAGATTATCAATACAAGAAAGGGATTTACGAAAACCGTATTGGGATTTGGGAAGGATTGACTTATGTTCAATTAACCATTCAATTCTATTTTTTAGGAGGTGTTCCAGAATTTTCAAAATGCAGGACGAGAGGGCGATAGGTCTGTACGAGGAGCCTAAAGAAGGGTCTTTTTTTGGTTTAGGTATTGGAATGATAAGTTGTTTTTTCCAACTTTCAGGAACAGAAGAAGATATGAGGATTTTATTTACAAAAGACAAAAAATATTCTAGGAAAGATGGTGGGGCCTTTTGGAAAAATGTATATGGGATCAAATCTAAACCTGGAGCAGAGTCTTTTACACGCTGCAGACAGCATATTAGTTCCCCCATTACGAAGGGTGAAATAAGAAAAGAGAATGTTTCTGAGCTGGAGTAATTTAAACAAGGAGGAGAAATTTGATCAATACGTGGCGCATATGGGGGAGCCAAGAGATTCACAAATTCAGGTAACCAGGTCTCTACTCCTTCCTTAGGGAAGGAAGGAGAGAAAGAACCCTTAAATCTCTTAATCATGCTCCACACGTTTGACGAATGAGAATGAGGAGACAGCGAAGAGCAGAATTTCTGCCATCCCTGTCTCTTTTTTTGTCTCAATCTTCTTTTGACTTTAGCCTGGATAGACTTAGCCGTTAAGAAGGCATCCAAACTAAAATTTTTCCGAACTTTGCGCATAGCCTCCTTTCGATCTCTGATGAGCTCAGAACATTCTTCATCCCACCAAGGGGCATTTCTTCTAGGGCGATTATTACATGCCTTTTTAGGGATGCTTTCATCCGCAGCTGAGTAAATAAACTCTAATAATACAGTATTTTCTTCATCCACATTTGAACATTCGTTTCCTTTTGAAATTAATGATGGAACGTTATTATCTAGATGTCTAGAGAAGGCATTCCAATCTGCTTTGTTCAAATTGTATAATTGTCTTCCGTGAGGAGAATTTTTGATAGGTTTAGTATGAAATTGAATCACAATTGGATAATGGTCACTGGATCGAGGGTCATCCATAATCGACCAGTGGAGGGAAGCCATTAAGTTATTGGTACAAATAGATAAATCTACTGCGCTTTTGTTCTGGCCTGGAGGGGTCATTCTAGTTGGAGAACCATCGTTGACAATACATAAGTTATGAGAATCTAAAAACGAAAGGACAGAATTCCCTGCTCTATCTGAGATAGAGCTTCCCCAAACGTTGGAGTGACAGTTCAGGTCTCCTAAGATAACGAAAGATGAAGGAAGAAGTGCGACAACAGCGTCAAAGAATCCGACGTCGAAGCCGGTGTTGGGAGGAATATAAACTGATACATATGCGATCCCATCGACAAGGATCGCCACTATTTCCAAGTACGGGTTTTGTGGTAAATTAATAACAGAGTGAGGTATTCTATGATCAACTAATATGGCAGCTCCGCCACCTCTTCCATATAGTCTATCTGAACGCGAGCATACATAACCTGGTACATTAAAATTGAAATGAGGAAGGAGCCATGTCTCTTGGATCAATGCGATATCAATGTCCAAGTCATGGAGGAGTTGAATTATTTCGTGTTTATTTGATACGGCACTTCTGCTGTTCCACTGTAATAAATTTAAATGATCTCTTTTGTTTTCATTGTTATCTTGTAAATTTGCCATGATTATTATTTTATTGAAATATAAATGTATAAAACGATCGATTAATGCGTTGTACTAAGGTTGTACAACACATCATTCTCGCTCTCAGACATCTTTTCAAATACTTTTGTAAGCATAGGGAGAATCAAAGGAATAACATCATCTTTAGGACTAGAAATAACTAGTGAGAGAATCTGGGAAAGCATTTTAAATAGTTGGTTTTTTTCTGAATCGTATGAAAGCGTGGAAGGAACGGTTTCTATATTTTTAAGAGCGCAGCCATTTTGGAGATTTGTGGATTGCCCATTGGAATATGAAAGAAGGGCCTCTGTGGCTCTTTTATCTAGATTTGGTTTTACCACAGGACGTGTAACAGGGGTGGTAGGTTTATTTTTTGTAGATGAACCATACTGTTTTTGTGAGGACGAAACCACCTCACTGTAAAATTTTTTTGAAGGAGGAGTTTGTTTGACGGCTTCAACAAAAGAAATATTTTCAGATGCCATAATGTATTTTATTTTCTTTTGCCTGATGAATTCAGGGTAAGAAACATCTGTCGTCAAGTGTTCTCCCTTGCAATGGGAACACTTTGGAGGGAGTTCTTTATCTGGGCAAGATTCACCAAGGTGATTTTCACCACAACGGAAGCATTTAGGGGAAGAGGTACAGTTCTTTTTAGTATGTCCAAATCTAAGGCAACGATGACAAATATAACATGGACGAGCGTACAAATCCACTTTGATGGAGTTATAGAACAAATATATATGCTCAGGTAGGGATTGGCCCTCAAATGATAACAAAATAGTGGTAGATGGTTTCCATATAGTAGTCCCATCTGGAGCTGTAATCCTTCTGTTTAGCCTTCGAAGTTTATTGAGCTTTCCACAAGAAGAGGGAACCTCAATATTCTCAAAGATTTCTTCGTCTTTAAGCTCTGTTGGTATTCCGCGAATGATTCCATGTTTATACAATTTATAGCTTGGAATGAATGCATTCAAATTGTATGTAGATAAAATATCATTAGAAATGAATGAGTTCGCTGAATTTGCAGATGAAAAAGTCACAGCTATTTTATTTCTACCGTCTGAACGCACGCCACCACTTACGATGCCTTTAACGCCATTCTTAGCCACTAGACCTCCAAATACCATTGGGTGAAGATGTTTGTCAGGGTTTTTATTTTCTACTATGACCAAAAATGGAGCATGAGAAGATTGAGGGTACCTGGCCGGAGCCTTTCCTTCTGGGTTAGGTTGGGCCTCGGTACTCGGAGAAGGTACTGATGAAGGAAATTGAGCATCCATGATTGTCCCAGAAGCGGACATCAGAGAAGAATCATCCGTTCTTCTTCTCTTGGTGCTAGAGTTTACATCGTCTAATCTGATTTTATCGGGGTCGGGAGGATCTCCCATGCTACATTAGTATTGAAGAAAAAAAAAAAAATAACAACAAAAAAAAAATCTAATTTTAGAAAGAAAAAGAGAAAAAAATAAATGGGTACTTATACCTACTTAACACTAATAAGTGAAAAAGAAAAAAAAAAACAATAATATTATTATTAAAGTGAAAAAATAATAAATGGTTTTATAAATATCTGTTTTTTCCCAGCAATGTTTCAATGTAAATAAATGACGTCACTACTGAACACCTGCACAAGAAATAATCGTATATCCGTTTATTTGTGAAGCAAAAAATGTTTTCTTGGGATTAAAGTTCTATTTTACTGTTATTATTTTGCCGCCTGGAAAAGCGTCCTTATTATATTCGGTAGTGTTGTCATATCACAGAAACATTACATACTGTAATGATCCTGGTCCAATTGACTTATACACAGGGTGAAATTGATAGTATTTTACCCGAAGCAGGAAGGTGGAGAGGATCGCAATACCTATCGACAATTTTGTTCAGTGATATTGGTTGATTCTAAAGTTACAATATGTTTTCGAGAATTTTAAATTAATACCGGATATCAGACTAGTAAATCCATTAATTTTTCGATCATGGTTTTTTTCTGAGAATAGTTCGATAGTGTTCCAAATATTATGCAGTGTCTTTCTCTAAGTCTGCACCTGATAGCGTTTGTTTTAAAAAATCTTTTCTCAAATTTTTCTTCCAACCATTCCTTTTTTTCCACAAACTTTCAAGGGCTCCAAGATCAAATTTTCATGGAACTTTTTTCTTCTAACGTAACTTCACTTCTAACTTCTAAGTCACTTTTGACCCACCCAAAATCGCTGAAAATGGTGGATTAATCGATAGGTTTTGAGATTTTCAACCGCCCTGCTTTGGGTGACTTACCCTCTACCAATGTTACACCGTGTAGGATTTTCTCAGAATTTGTTACATTACATGGTAAGAAACCAAAAGAAAAATAGAAACTATTTTTTTGAAATATTTTATTCTTCAGTAAACGGAACATATAAAATTAATAAGTAAAAAATACCAAGCTTTTATGTTATACATGCATAAAATCTTATAGTTTTGTACAATTAATAAAATATAATATTGTATATCTATCACTTATATTTTAGAATATGTATTTATCACAATAGTTTACTTTAAAAAAATTTGCACAAAGGCTGTAAAATCTCTAATATAAATGAAAGTCGGGTTAGTGCGAACACTTATAACTCGAGACCGGCAGAACAGATTCTTTCAATGTTTGATTTATTGGATTCTTCTCCGCTCTGGATAACAGAATAACTAATAAAAAGTTGAAAAAAAAAATAGGTAAAGAAATGATATAAAATATAATATTTAAGTTAGTATGGAACGGATCACCTGTGACGCGCCAACGCCATCGCGTGTAGTTCCTTCTCATTCTTGCAAACGTAATTGCCGTTCTTACAGTAGCCCATCCCACTTACTCCAATTTTTATACAAAGTCAACATCGGGCACATAGAGGTAGAATGTCTGCGCGCGCATATTATATTCTCGCGTTGTTCACGTCTGAGTTTTGAAATCGAATGAAATATGGATGTTTTGGAAATATTTTAATGTTAATATTTTATTAGCTTAACTCAATCGAATTAATTATGTATTTTTTATGGGGGCGCAGTGCACATTATGTACATATGAACGAGCCGCCTCGGGTAAGAACCACAGGACAACGTCTGTCGGGAAAGGTAGTATTTAAATATAAAATAATAGTAAAACAATATTTACAGTATTTAACATATTTAAGCAATAAAAGATGTCTTGATTATTTTAATTATACATTTTCATAAAACGGCTCAGTTATAAATTAGTTCAAAATACTCAGTAACGCCTATGTTTGGTGTCTGTTTAACCTGGAGAGCTGGTTGATATCAGTCAGAAACCAAGAAACCTCTTTTTATGAATAAAAAAAAAGCAGATGAGTACTTATAGAAAATTGTACACATCGGATGCCTAAATTTACTCACTGAAGAAATTTATACCTAATTTTTTAATACTTTTGTTATCGGATGAAATAGAGAGATTCAAAAAATTATCATTCCTATGCACTCGTCAAAATTTAAACGGACACATAGATACTATGTTATTTTACAATATACGTCACGCCACGAAACTTCATACAATCCTTATGAACTCAGCATTTTAATCAAGTTTTATTTCCCGTTATCATCAATTTAACATCTCCACTCCTCGAATGGGTTTTTTCAATTTTTAATCTCGGTAACGAGGATTCATCTGCAGTATAATGTGATAATGCAGGCATATTTTTAGGGTTTCTTTTGTGTATCAAACTAGTGTATACAATTGAATACAGAAATGATATAATTGCAATAACTAAAGCACAAATGGTAACCGTTTTCCATGTGTTTATTTCTTTCAAAACGCTTTGAATGTTTAGAGAAGGTCCATTGGGTGGAGTTGTTGAATCTGGCGTTGGAGTTGAACCTGTTGGAGTAGTGGAATCTGGTGTTGGAGTCGAATCTGTTGGAGTTGTGGAACCCGGAGTTGTAAAATCTATTGGAGTTGTGGAATCAGACGTTGTTGTGGGATCTTTTGGAGTTGTGGAATCCGGAGTCGTTGTGGGATCTGTTGGAGTTGTGGTATCTGGAGTGGCTGTGGTATCTATTGGAGTTGTGGAATCAGTCGTTGTTGTGGGATCTGTTGTTGTGGAATCTGTTGGAGTGGTGGGATCTGTTGGAGTTGTGGAATCTGTTGTAGTTGTGGAATCTGTTGGAGTTGTTGAATCTGTTGGAGCTGTGGAATCTGTTGGAGTTGTGGAATCTGGAGTGGCTGTGGGATCTATTGGAGTTGTGGAATCAGTCGTTGTTGTGGGATCTGTTGGAGTGGTGGGATCTGTTGGAGTTGTGGAATCTGTTGGAGTTGTGGAATCTGTTGTAGTTGTGGAATCTGTTGGAGTTGTGGAATCAGTCGTTGTTGTGGGATCTGTTGTTGTGGAATCTGTTGGAGTGGTGGGATCTGTTGGAGTTGTGGAATCTGTTGTAGTTGTGGAATCTGTTGGAGTTGTTGAATCTGTTGGAGCTGTGGAATCTGTTGGAGTTGTGGAATCTGGAGTGGCTGTGGGATCTATTGGAGTTGTGGAATCAGTCGTTGTTGTGAGATCTGTTGTTGTGGAATCTGTTGGAGTGGTGGGATCTGTTGGAGTTGTGGAATCTGTTGGAGTTGTGGAATCTGGTGTTGGAGTCGAACCCGGAGTCGTTGTAGGATCTGTTGGAGTTGTGGAATCTGGAGTGGCTGTGGGATCTATTGAAGTTGTGGAATCAGTCGTTGTTGTGGGATCTATTGTTGTGGAATCTGTTGGAGTGGTGGGATCTGTTGGAGTTGTGGAATCTGTTGGAGTTGTGGAATCTGTTGTAGTTGTGGAATCTGTTGGAGTTGTGGAATCAGTCGTTGTTGTGGGATCTGTTGTTGTGGAATCTGTTGGAGTGGTGGGATCTGTTGGAGTTGTGGAATCTGTTGGAGTTGTGGAATCTGTTGGAGTTGTGGAATCTGGTGTTGGAGTCGAACCCGGAGTCGTTGTAGGATCTGTTGGAGTTGTGGAATCCGGAGTCGTTGTGGGATCTGTTGGAGTTGAGGAATCCGGAGTCGTTGTGGGATCTGTTGGAGTTGTGGAATCTGGAGTGGCTGTGGGATCTATTGGAGTGGTGGTATCTGTTGGAGTGGTGGCATCTGGTGTTGGTAAAGATGTCATTTCAGTAGTTGATGATTCTGCATTGATTAATTCTTCGCACTCTGTAGCTTGAGGTTCCTTTACTTGTATATAATCAATTGCGAGAGTTGTACCATTCATATTTCGACAAGTAAGCTCCATCTGAAAGATTAAAAAATCTCATATATAATTATTCTGCGGACTATATAAGGTAAGCAGTTGAAGAGAAAAATTAGATTTTGCTTACTATACAAACTCAAAAGAAATAATAATACGTTTTCTCATACGTTTGTATAAATACAAAATATCTAACCTATTCTGGTCTATTAGCTCTACTATTATCATTAATCAAAAGCTGGAAAACCTCCTGGTAAAAATGCACGAGACTTAAAAACAGATAAGATTTAAATTAATCTCAAACTTCATGGCTGATTGGTAGGAGACAATTTGAGTGCCCTTATAATGAGAAAAAAATGAATACAAAAATAAAGTAGGTATGTTTCCGTTTTGAATCTGGGAACTATGGTGTCATCGACACATCCCATTCTGCTCGCTCTCACGGATACGATGCAAACTATGATAATTATTGGTTGGACAGTTGTTAAGAAAAAGCTAACCGAGGAGACATAATATTTTACTTACGAAATGTGCTTTTTTATTAACGGATATTATGAACCTAAACTAAGTTATTTCTTTCTAAAGTAAAAAGACCACCTAACTTGTTGAACAGTGAACATGTTTGCATTTTTACTAAGGGCGGTAAAAATAAATTAAAGTTTTTCTTACAGTGAGATTTCCAGATCGATCAATCCTCTCTGTTTTGTTTTTCCATTGCTTATCGTCTGTTAAATCTATCACCTTTGCCAAAGTTTGACCATCAATATACAATGTTAAAAAACAAGATGGCGTTGTTGATTCTGCGCTGGCGTAGTAAAGAAACGATATTTCGCTATTTTGTATGAAGTGAGGAGTTATTACTGATTTAACACAACTATCACGTCCATTTGGCGTAAAAAAGTAACCATTGGTAACTTCAGGTGGTTCAAAATCGTAATCACTGTATTTTCTTGCTTCGAAAACGGGTCTAGAGCTGCAAGGAGCATTGAAAACAGCAGATGAGCCATTGGCAAATTTATCAACAAAACAAAGACCCGAGCCCACAATTGTTTGTATATCCATCACTGCAAATAACACCAAAATATAAACTAATACCATCTGAGCCATAGTTAGAACAAAATTGTATTTTATCACAACTGAAACCGATCAATAATGAAATTCGTTTCCAGATTATAATTACATATCATACGGTCCCGTTTTTCAAAACGTTTATGAAGATTTGTAAAAATAATTCACGTTTATAATAGGCACAACGCAACTTGATCAATTTACAAGATATATTATGATTAATGATAAAAATCAATCAATTCTGTGACAAATAATATTTTAATTGCTTTTAAGAGATTTTTCGTGTTCGTATTCCCAGATAAAAACACAATATTTTTATCCTACGTCATTTAGACAGAGTTGGATGTTAATTTTTTTTATTGCTACAGCGATATTACTCGTATACCTATTTATTTAATTTTATTTGGGCAAGCACCCAAAACAAGGGTGAAGCAGCCCACCAAAAAGTAAAATACAGCACGAGTAATTCAAAATGCACAATCATCAAAATGAATTAGGAAATATTCTCAATCATATTTTTTGTTATCTACACCTGGAGCGTCAGCGATGTGATGCCGTCTAAAAATAGATTTAATGTTGTTGTCACTAACACCTAGGCGGTGCGGAGACTAAGGGGAACGGGGTTGGTCATGTAAACGGAAATTAAATTAAAAGTTGCGCATTAAATTCAAGTTTTTAAGTTGGAAATCATTTAATGTATTAAATCATCTTTTTATTTTTTATTAAATGTTTGGCAATTGTGGATATTATTCTTTTGTCATTTTGGGCTAATAAGAAATTCACTGACACAGGGAAAGTAGTTCCCTGCGCCAGAATGTCCAGTAGAAATTCTTCGTTAGGTAGGAGAGGGCAGTTGAAGAAAATATGATTGACAGTTTCTTCCTCCTTTTCACACTCACACATGGAAGAAGGAAGAATGTTGATTTTGGCAAGATGTGACGCAATGATACAATGACCCAATCTCAGCCTTGATATGAGAGAG
This sequence comes from Mystacides longicornis, assembly GCA_963576905.1. Classification (NCBI taxonomy): domain Eukaryota; kingdom Metazoa; phylum Arthropoda; class Insecta; order Trichoptera; family Leptoceridae; genus Mystacides; species Mystacides longicornis. The sequence continues at coordinate 4,607,123 of OY756421.1, read as the reverse complement.
ACGGTCAGCTTGGATAATTTCATCCCGTGGTACCACGGTTTAGACAGGATTGAGGGTTGAATTTCTTTGTAGTTAGAACCGTGTGGAGACGCCACAAATACTGCGTTCCACTCAGTTCTAACTGTGTTTTCTGAAAAATTAATGCAGTCATCTAAGGAGGGTGCAAAGTATGGGGGGAAAATACCACAGGAACAGGCCTCTTTGGCCAACAAGTCAACTGTTTCATTTCCAGGTATTCCAATATGGGATGGGATCCAGACGATTGATAAAGGTATGTCTTTACTGTTTGCTATAAACAATAGTTTTTTAATATCACAAATTAGATGGTTGTTGGCGTGGGCATTGAAATTAGATTGCAAAGCGTTAACCAAGCTTAGGGAGTCAGTGAAGATGACAACATCAGAGGACAATAATGTGATGGCTTCTCTCAGAGCCTCTCTCATTGCCAAGCATTCCGCTGTAAAAACAGAGCAAATCTGAGGAAGCTGAAATTTCTTGTAAATGCTGGGAGCGGGGGAATAAAAAGCGGCACCGCATCCGCCAACAGAGTTTTTGGACCCATCTGTGTAAAATAATACTGATTTTGGCCAACGGTTTGAAACTTCATTTTGGAAAATATTTTTCACATGTTTAGGGGAAAGAGATGCGTGGCTTTTGTCTAAATTTATGGATGGTATAATTAAAGGGGAATACATTAATGAGTCGAAAGGAATTGAGTATATTGGAAGTGTGTGTGCGAAGCAGGATTCAAATTTGTCATTTATTAACTCCAATGAATTACACAGTAGAGGTGGAAGTTTGTTTGCATACTTGGGGGAATCTGCATATCGTTGTGAAAGTGAATTTATTTTCTGAAATATCGGATGATTACTTTGGTTCATTTTTTTTATAAGAAAACGGTGTGCGGAGGATTTTCTCCTCAGGAAAAGAGGCATCTCAACGCATTCAGCTTGCAGGGCTATCAAGGGAGAGGAACGCATGGCTCCCAATATGATTCTCAAACATTTTGATTGAATTCTGTCTAATTTTAATGAGAGGTAATGTGGGAGTGGTTCCATTAAAAAGGCTCCATACTCCAAGTGGCTACGAATGAGTGCAATGTAGAGAGTTTTCAAAGTGGAGGGATGTGCGCCCCACCACACTCTTGATACGGCTTTCATGATGTTTAAGTTTTTCTCACACTTAGCAATGATGTTGTCAATGTTCATGTTCCAGGATAACTTCCTTTGCAATACTATTCCCAGAAACCGTATAGATTCCTTGACTGGAATCTCCTCCTCGTTGATTGATATGGATATTGGTGGAACGCGGTGCTTGTTTGTAAAAACAATTAATTGACTTTTGGACGCTGATAAGGAAAAGCCGTTATTAATGAGCCATTCATTTATAGAGTTCATAGTTTCGTTGAGCATAACAGCAGCTTTAGATATAACGCTTTCAGCACAATAAACAACAAGATCATCAGCATACTGCAAAATTGAGCATTCAGGTGCGATTGTTTGACCAATATCAAGTGTGTAAATATTAAACAATATCGGGCTTAGAACAGACCCTTGTGGTAGTCCTTTATATACGTTTCGGAAGATACTTCCATCTGGGGTATCTATGATAATTCTACGTTCTGACATTATATTAAATATCAAACAACAAATTTGCTTCGGCAAACCAGCCTGCAGCATTTTTTTAAAAAGTATGGGTAGTGTGACGTTATCATAAGCGCTCTGGATATCCATAAAACATGCAACCGTCGCCTTTCCGCTAGTTTTTGCAAGCACAATATCCGACACAAGCATCGCAATATTATCGATGCATGATCTCCCTTTCCGAAACCCACACTGCCACTCCGGTATTGTATCATTGCTCTCCAAAAACCATTCCAGTCTACATTTGAGCATGCGCTCCAATAATTTTAGAAAGCAGCTTGATAGTGCGATTGGTCTGTAAGAGCTATCCAAAAAGGGGCTTTTTCCAGGCTTTGGGATGGGGACAATTAGTTGACTTTTCCACTCCGAAGGAATATTTCCAGAATTCATTATTGAATTAAAGAGGTTCAAAATGCAAGCCAGAAACTCCTCCGGAGAATGTTTGAAAAATGTGTATGGGACGTTATCTGGACCTGGTGTGGAATCGTTTGAGCAATTAATAGCTGATTTCAGTTCGTCGAGGGTAAACGGTGATGTTAAAAAATGGGAGTCTTCAGTATTGTAAGTGTTCTCTTTTTGAATCTCAGACAGATTTGGGACGTAGTCCGGGGCCAGCCTTCCTACAAAGCCCGCAATCCACGATGAATAATATTTCCACGGATCTGACTTTGGGGAGTAAACTCCTCGGAATTGTCGAATTGACTGCCATATCTCCGAAATGTTGGTATCCGGGGACAATGATTTGCAGAAGTTGTACCATCCGTGACGTTTCTTTTTTCTCAATAATTTCTTTGTCAATGCTTGCACCCTTCTAACCTCCAAATAATTGTCCGGTGTCAAATTTTTTTTGTATTTTTTTAAAGTATGTGCCCTATTTTTAACCATTTCGTCACACTCGACGTCCCACCACGGGGGATGTTTTCTGTTAGTTGCCATGGACGTTGTCCGTGGTACAGTGTTTTTTGCCGATTTGTCGAATATGTCGTAAATCTGCGAAGCGCAGGCTTCTGCTTCATGTTGAAGCGGCGACATCGTGTCAACAAAGTTGGTTAAGTTTGAAGAGAACCTCGACCAGTCAGCAAATCGAGTGCAGTATCTTTTACGATTCCTCTGGGGCCTAAGATGTTGTGATTTATTATTAATGTCGATTAAAATGGGGTAATGATCACTCGACATTGTGTCATCCAAAACCCTCCACGATGTCAATGATGCGATATCACCAGTACAAATAGAGATGTCCAGAGCATTTTGGTTTTGGTGAGGGAGGGAGAATCGGGTGGCACTTCCATCATTAAGGATGCACAGATTTAGTTCATCTGTTACGTCAATTACTCCTCTTCCGGCTGAGTCTGTTGAAGCGCATCCCCACGGCATGCCATGTGCATTAAAGTCTGCTAAAATAATATACGTTTTACCTAGTTTGGAGAACGTGTTCTTCCAGAATACTTCATCAAAGGAGTTACGTGGGGGAATATATGCGGAAACTATTGAAATGTCTCCCAAATTTACAGCCGATAGCTGCACATTTAAAGGAGAGGAGATGGGAATCTCTTTGTAGTAGAGGGAATTTTTAATTAGAATTGCAGTTCCACCCCCACTTCTCCCGTCAAGGCGGTCATTCCTATGACAAGAGAAGCCAGGGAAGGAAACATAAGAATTGTATGTATACCAAGTTTCGCAAAGTGCAACAATGTCAGGTTGGTGTTCTTTAATTAGAAGTAGAATGTCGTCTCGATTAGCGCTCGCGCTACGACAGTTCCACTGTAAGATCTTTATCTGTTGAATTTGAGGCATTGTTAGATTTACAGAATTCATTCAAATAATTTAAGAGGTTAGCAGCGATGGACGGTGAATTTTTTTCGTTATTTGAAATAAGGTTAAGCAAAAGAAGTGAAAGGTTTTCTATAAGTAAAGATTTTGTGGTTAAGTCTTTGTCGTCGGTCTTATTGGAGTTAAGGGCGCAGCCATCCTTAAATTTAAGGGGCTCCCCGTTCGTATACATGAGGTTGCTTTCATGCTCTTTTGGGGAAAGTGTGGGTGGAATAAACAAACGTTGTCGCGGAGATTTTGGGCGAGTTGATCTTGGAGAAATGATTGACGTCCCGGAGTATGAGTTATTTGGCGCATTAAAAGCTGTTTTTCCAGCGTAAGTGGAGGAGATGCTTGGATGGAGATCTAATGCCTCCTTATATGAAATATTGTCTGTTGCCATAGTCTTTTTAACGTTTTGTTGTCTTTTGAGTTCGGGACACGATATGTTCGATGCAGAGTGTTGACCTCCGCAGTTAACGCATTTCAGAGACGAAACGTTACATTCATCCCCAGCGTGTTGTTCTCCACATTTATAGCAGCGGGGTTTTGAGCGGCACTTCGTTTTTGTATGACCAAATCGACAACAGTTGTAGCACAATACGGTCGGAAACACATACTGTTCTACACGGAAAGCATTATGATACATAAATATATGTTCAGGAATGCGCTGTCCCTCAAAAGTTAAGACCAGTGTTTGGGAGGGTTTCCAGGTAGTCCCTTCGTCGGATTTTACCTTTCGGCTCAATCTTCTTGCTTTTACGATATTGCCGAAACCATCCGGCAATTGAGCATCTTTAATTATGTCTTCAATGTCAATATCCTCGGTAACTCCGCGGATAACTCCGTGTTTAACCAGTTTATGTGCTGGTATAAAAGCCTTAAGCCTTTGAGATGACAAGAATTCACCATTTTTAACAAATTCGTTTGCTTGCTTTGCAGTTTTAAAAGATAGACAAATTTTGTACTTACCTTCTGCCTTTATTGAGCCGTTGACAATACCTGTAAATTTATTTGTATGTAGGAGGCGACCAACTACCAGCGGGTGAATTGCGGAGGAGGTATCTTGATTCTGAAGGTACACGACGAACGGGCCTGTAGAAAATATTTTATATTCTGAGGGTGGGAGATGCGTGGATGATGGTTCGTTGGGTGTAAAGGCCACGACCTTCCTAGGAACGTCGTGGTCTATATTGACAGGTGGTGGCCGTTTTCTGCCATCAGGTGGGTCTGGTGGCTGGCCTGCTTCCTCCATAGTGGAGGACACTTACTTGTTCCGAAACCAAAAGAAAACAAACAACCAAAACAAATTAATCAAACATAAAAAAGTAAACCAGAAAATAGAAATAAATTTTGTTTTTTTTTTTTTACGACCGACTCCAGTAATTTTATTACTAACGATATAACAAAAAACACTGAAAATAAGCGACGTTGCACAGACCGCACGACTGTTCATCGGCAAGCGGCGAACGAGACTCCTCGTATACCTATATCTGTTTAGAATTTCGTTACTTGCATATTATTATATTCACAAGTCAATACACTGTAATTACTTCCTTAATTCTGCAAGCAGTAGACATAAGTATTCATGGAAACTTCAATCATAATAATAATATCATCTAAATTAATTTATATCTTATCGCATTATTAACCTTTAGGAAAGGTATATTAATTAGTATTTAATATACAGTATTAAGTATTTAATGTCAATAAATATAATATGAGTGTAATAGTGTCATGGTGAATGTTTCTAATCCATTAAATTGTAAACAATTGTGACGTTTTAACAATTTACTGAGAAGAAGACAAGATGAATCGGCAGGGCGGTTCACGAAAAAGTTGAAGTTTCGAACTAGTTAAATATTTGTGACTTAAAAGTGCTTTGCACTAAACATTCGTATTTTGGACTTTTACTCAATGATTCCGTGTGTCCTTACTCTTTATCATATGAAAATGAAATTTATATTTTACTAGCTTTCCCGGCAGACGTTGTCCTTTCTATGAATATTGATTTCCAATTTGTAATTTATACAAAAATACGTTTAAAATATGTTTAAATATTAAAAAAGAAAACAAATATTTCAGACAGCTCGAAAGAAATTAAAAAATCTGCGTACTAATGTTTTGAAACTCAAAAGTAAATAAAAATTGTGTTGTTATGGAATTTTTCAAGATGGCGTTCTTGTCAGTAGATTCGTTCCATACTAACTTTAATATCATATTTTATATTACTTATTTGCAATCCATTTTTCGATATCGATCACGCGGAGAAGAATCCAATAAATCAAACATCGGAAGAATCTGTTCAGCCGATCTCGAGATATAAGTGTTCGTACTAACCCGACTTTCTTTTATATTATAGGTTGTAAAATGGACATCAAAATTGAATAATTTAGCTAGTTTTAGATGCTTTTTGAGTAATTTTCTTCTTTTTGGAACGTCGCTCACATTTAACTCCATCCATAACTTAAAAAAAAATCAATATTTGTATAAACGTAAAACGCTAAAGATGTGAAGATTAATCCAAGTAATAAAATTGGATTTGTCTCATTTACCTAAACATGATATTTTAGTGGTTGGACGCCCCTTAAGAAAATAATTAAGTTTAGTTTGAACTAAACTTTTCTGAATTCCCCTGCAGCGTGTATAATTTATTTATTTATTTATTATAGAAGCCAACAGAACACTGCAGAACACAAACAAATATATTATGAAACAAAAAAACGCAGAATATCAAGTGCTCCAATAACAGACATCTCCCAAATATGGAATAAATAATATGTAGGTAATTTCCCAAACCAATGGTAGGTTATTTTTTATAGAACCACTGAAGAGATGGTGGACGTCGAGCATGTTATGTACGGCACCATAAAGCCACATAACCAGTCAGGGGTTATTTCAGGCAACCAGTAACCTTTACGGTTAAATTCTTCGGAAGAATTCATTATAAATACATTATTATAAGAATTCATTAGTAAGTCCGTGCCTGCAGAAGAAGTTAAAGATTAGTTTAATGAATATTACCTACATTATTAACAAAGACGCAAACCGTTAATATCGTTACAAATGATCTTGGTGATAAATTTCACATTCTTTCACCGAGATGAGATAAATACTATAAATTAGAAATATCAGATACCTAAATCTGGAATCACTATGTATATAGTATTGTTTGCGTTGGTTGCTGGATTTGCGGTAAATTTTAATTGGAAAGGAAAAATAGGAAACCTACCTCGATGTTGATCTCCTGCTTTGACCTTCCCGCGTTGATTTTAATCCTCGTCTATATTGACACTTGTGAATTCACAATATTTTATATGGTTTTGTATAAGGTTTATTTTGATTTGAGATAATTTGGTTATTTTTACAGCGAATTTTGCGTAAGAGTACTTGTTGCGCGGGTAGCGATTCTATTTGAACTGTAGGTTGTAGGTAGGATAAATTTTGGATAAAAGTATTTTTGGGATTGTGTTGCCAGAACAGGAATAGGGAAAAAGGGCGCAAACATGGCCCCCGCCTTGACAGGCCACTGTCAACAAAAAAAAGAAAAGTTGAGTGCGTCACAGATGGAGTGACCCACAAGAAAACAAAAAAAATAAAATAGAGCATGATCAAGATAACTTAATACACATCGCCTGCGAAAGGCACATCAATTCTCTGCGATTCAAATATTGTAAAAAAAAAAAAATAATAGTAATCGAAATCAAAAGGAGAAAGAGACATATGTCTTTCATTGCGAAAAATAACACAACTGGTAATCTCTTTATCATTATTCTAGGCTTCAACCCTTTTGTTTTGCCATTGAATCATTCTCTTCTTATTTTTTTTTCTGTCGTCGTTATCAATCAATGATTTTCATCTTCGCACACTTACCGGATATGTATTTATCGGACTTTGTTATTAAGTATCTTCGGTTTACCACCGATATTTTTTAGCACGTTCATTTTGCTAGTTATAAGGGGACAATTTTTCCTCGTACATTACCGCCATTCTCAGCATACCAATTGCTTATCAGTAATGAATTTGCTCACCAGTAATGAATACCAATTGCTTATCAGTAATGAATTTGCTCACCAGTAATGAATACCAATTGCTTATCAGTAATGAATTTGCTCACCAGTAATGAATACCAATTGCTTATCAGTAATGAATTTGCTCACCAGTAATGAATACCAATTGCTTATCAGTAATGAATTTGCTCACCAGTAATGAATACCAATTGCTTATCAGTAATGAATTTGCTCACCAGTAATGAATACCAATTGCTTATCAGTAATGAATTTGCTCACCAGTAATGAATACCAATTGCTTATCAGTAATGAATTTGCTCACCAGTAATGAATACCAATTGCTTATCAGTAATGAATTTGCTCACCAGTAATGAATACCAATTGCTTATCAGTAATGAATTTGCTCACCAGTAATGAATACCAATTGCTTATCAGTAATGAATTTGCTCACCAGTTATGAATACCAATTGCTTGTCAGTAATGAATTTGCTCACCAGTAATGAATACCAATTGCTTGTCAGTAATGGATTTGCTCACCAGTAATGAATACCAATTGCTTATCAGTAATGAATTTGCTCACCAGTAATGAATACCAATTGCTTATCAGTAATGAATTTGCTCACCAGTAATGAATACCAATTGCTTATCAGTAATGAATTTGCTCACCAGTAATGAATACCAATTGCTTATCAGTAATGAATTTGCTCACCAGTAATGAATACCAATTGCTTATCAGTAATGAATTTGCTCACCAGTAATGAATACCAATTGCTTATCAGTAATGAATTTGCTCACCAGTAATGAATACCAATTGCTTATCAGTAATGAATTTGCTCACCAGTAATGAATACCAATTGCTTATCAGTAATGAATTTGCTCACCAGTAATGAATACCAATTGCTTATCAGTAATGAATTTGCTCACCAGTTATGAATACCAATTGCTTGTCAGTAATGAATTTGCTCACCAGTAATGAATACCAATTGCTTGTCAGTAATGGATTTGCTCACCAGTAATGAATACCAATTGCATACCTGTAATGAATTGTTAAGAGTCATTAGTTGTTACATATTCGTTAAGATCTAGTCCTGAAAAATGGTCACAAGAATCTAGACATAATTAGAACGGCGTGCTCCAACAAAGCCAATAGCCAATAAATATGAGACATTAACAAAAATGGATATATTCATATCCTGGCGCCAAATACATGACAGCAGTCGTCGCAGTCTTTAAATTTGATTGCTCCCTTGTTCTCAGTGATTTCCAACTTTTATTTTTTTTTATTTTTTTTTTTTTTTTTATTTTCTGTCAAAAACTAAGCATTGTTCACCATTACAGAGTAATCCTTTGCGGTGAACAATGCACATACAATACAAAACAACAACAATATTTTCTTAAACTAAAATAAAATCCCTATATTTCATTAATTATTAAATATCTACTTGTTGTATACATACATGAGATTATTCGACATGTTGAACATGTTGAGAATTCTCATGATTAGAAGTTTCGGAGACTTAAACAACACCACCTAATGGCGAACGTTGTTTACATATAGTGATCACACTAAAACAGCCTTCGAAATAACAGTAGAAGATGGTCGTAAGCCCGTAGTGGTTTGTTCCATATACAAATACAACATCAGTAATGAATTGTTAGAGTCATTAGTAGTTACATATTCGTTACCATTTTTTTTAAATTTATTCATTTTTATAATATTTACAATGAAACAAAATAAAAGCATACAAAGAATATACAAAGTGGTTTTGTTTTGCCACCTCACTAGGCATAGCCTGTATCGAGGTTGACAATTAAATAAACTAATGAAAAACATTAAAACATAAAACATTAAATAAAGAATGAAAAACATTCAATCAAAAAGTAACAAAAACATAAGATATAATTAAAAGTCAGATAAACAAATATAAATTATAGGTACATAAATTAATAAGAAGCCAAAAGTCAATATACAGAAAAAGATTTTGTCAACAGACGCTATACAGTATATACACAACAAAGCAAACAAACAAGAAAGTCACACAGAAAAACGTCAGTTTCGGTAATAGAATAACATTATACAGCAGCAGAATTCACCCATCAACAACAAGAATAAAAAAGAATATTTAGTATGCAAACGAGACACAAATATTAATTAAAATAATAATAAATTGGAATTTGATGAAGTCCTCAATTACAAGTTTAATCTATGTTCGCCGCTTCATAAGATCAAGTCATGGTAATAAGATGTAAGCAATCATAAAATAAACATCTAAATATATATGTAAATAAGCCAACAACATAAATCACAAGAAGGTCAACAGAAGAAAAAGATCCAGAATATTACAAATTTGATCAGGCACAGGATACAACATCTTGCATGCAAACTTGCGCACAGGCTCTACACAATCACACCAACCGTTGACTCACATACTTCTCAATCTTAACCACACCTCTGTCAACCAGCAATTCAACAATCTTACCTTTATGTGTTCCCTCGCCATTATTTATCTGCATAATTTAGGGCCGAGGTAGGCCAAAAACCTTTGTTGGAAGCTATTGCTTGTTTAAACTATATTGCTTGTTAATTGCTTATTTAAATTGCTTGTTAATTGCTTATTTAAATTGCTTGTTTAAACTATATTTAACTAGCTTTCCCGACAGACGTTGTCCTGTAGTCCTAACCAGAGGCGGCCCGTTCATATGTGCACTGCGCCCCCAGAAACAAAAATACATAATTAATCTGATTAAGTTACTAATAAAATAATAATGTTAAAATATTTCTAAAACATCCATATTTCATTCCTATTCAAAGCTCAGGCGGGAACAACGTGAGAATATATACGCGCGCACACATTCTACCTCACCTACATATTATTATGAAGTACCTACCGATACGAATGTGCCCGATAATTTTGTTGACTTTGCGGTGGAGTAAGTGGGATGGGCTACTGTAAGAGCGGCAATCACGTATGCGAGAATATAGAGGGAACTACCCGCGATGACGTTGGCGCGTCCCAGGTGATCTTTCCCATACTAACTTAAATATTATATTTTATATCATTTCTCAACCATTTTTTTAACTTTTTATTAGTTATTCTGTTATCCCGAGAGGAGAAGAATCCAATAAATCAAACATTGAAATAATCTGTTTAGCCGATCTCGAGTTATAAGTGTTCGCACTAACCCGACTTTCATTTATATTACAGATTTCATTAGGTAATCTATATATTAATACGTAAAGGAAAAAAATTGTGACTATTTTTACGAAAATTGCGTGGACGGAGGTGTATGTATAGCTTCGCACACTTTATATAGAGGGGGTGGCTAATGCTAATATTTTTTTAATATTATTCATAAAAATTGATTAAATCAATTAAAAAAAACACTACGCACACTACTGTAACGTTATGTATTTCATACTCACACACAACTCAATGTATTTGACATTATTTGACACAGATCTTTTGTTTATCTGTGGTCAAATTGAGAATAGATTAATATTTTATAACCATAGAAAATTTTTAAACATATCAACATTTCAAATTTGACGTACCTATCCATATCCATATCATTATTTTTTAAGGAAAGTTATCAAATAGCGCTCGCTCAGTTTTTGACAAAGCAATCTTAACAATGTTTAAACTTATAATCTAAATTAATTTGGTCGAATTTCGAGCACCGGCCGATCACAAGTATAATTATTAAATAACCGTGTTTTGATATTATTATACGATATTCGTATATCTTTGTATAGCAAAAAAAAAGGAATCTTTGGTGGGCTCAAAGGAATGTTGTACATATAGATCGTTAAAACTTCGTTACATATCTCCGAGCGATAATTCTTTCCAAAATATCTGCTCATTTTCTGAAACATCACGGTAAATAAAAAAATGCTAATCAAACAAACAAAAAAATTACATTGACAAACGGCATAACCTTACAACGTATTAATCAAACTTACCTTACCTCTCTTTATTCACTTTTCGCGTTCACAAAACAAATATATACAAAATACAAAAAAACACTTAAAATATGTTTAAATGTTAAAAAATTAAAGCTGAAAGAAATCTTATCAATAATCTGCGTACCAGTGTTTTGAAACTCAATGGTTGTCAAGTAAATAAAAATTGTGTTGATATGGAATTTTCACATAAATGGCGTTGTTGTTAGAAAGTCCGTTCCATACTAACTTTTATTTTATATTTTACATTATTTTCAATCCGTTTTTTTTTTCAATTTTTAATTCGCACTAACCTGACTTACTTTTATTTATAGACTAGCTTTCCCGACAGACGTTGTCCTGTGGTTCTAGACCGTTAATATTTATTTATTTATTTATTTATTTATCATCATTAACGGCGCAAAGGCCTTTTACAAAAGCAAAGCAATTACAAAAAAAAAAAAATCATAAGTACAAAGTATGAAATAACATTAAAAAAAAAACAGAGAAAAGATAATCTTAAGTGTAAAAATTTATACAATAATATTCCTTAAAACAAAAAACACAGATAAACTGTAATATTAAAAGGTACACATTAAACATGATTGCACACTGGTGCATTCACACGCACACATATACCCTGCCATTCCGGCACCAGGTGCAGGGCCGGTTTCAAACTTCACCAAGCACACACAATAATAAAGAAAAAAGAAAATAATAAAGATAAAAAAATGTGAATGTGAAAAATGCGAAAAATGCGAAAAAGCTACCACAATAGTGGAGGGGAGGAGGAATAACAAGCTATCAGTGCAAGTCACGCAACGCACTCTCCATTTGCAATCTGAACTGCGCCATACTTATATTAAAAATGTCAATCGAGCCCAGATGTCGGTTGCCCGAAGCATGCAGACGAGGAATGACCGCATTGCGAGTGTAATTTGACAGATGCGTGTCGACATGGAAGAGATCCACACTACGGGTATCGCGGAGAGGAATTCTTATGCTTATGCTCTGTAACAGTTCTGGGCTATCATAGAAATTGTTAAGAATTTTATACAGAAAAATCAAATCGAAAAAAGTTCTACGGTTTTGCATAGGAGTGAGGCCAGTATGGGTGTATAAATAATCATAATTTAAATGTTCCCTCGGTATGCCCAGCAAGTAATTGATATGGCGTAAGAATTTCTTCTGTACCTTTTCCAAACCATCAACATGGATCGCATAATTTGGGGACCATATGGGAGAGTTAAAATCAAGTGTGGTGCGCACAGTGGACATATATAATAATTTTAGTGTAGCAATACTTTTAAAACCTGACACAGTCCTAAGCATAAAGCCCAATGATTTCATAGCTCGATTTTTAATCCCGGTTATATGACTCTTAAAAGATAATTTGCTATCAAAAAGTACTCCTAGGTCTCTTATTTCCTCAACGCGTTCAAGATTTTTTCCATCAATTGAATATGGAAACTGTATGCTAGATTTATTACGTGAAAACTGGATATATTGACATTTGTCTATGTTGAGAGGGAGTCTGTTAAGTTGACACCATTTGGACAGACCATCGAGAGCCGCTTGTAACACAAGGCAATCCTCCATAGAACTTATTCGATTATAGATCTTCATATCGTCCGCGAAAAGAAGTAACTCCATACCGCTCAAATTATCCACTATGTCATTTATAAATATAAGAAATAGTACGGGCCCGAAGTGGCTTCCTTGGGGGAGACCACTGGTGGCAACAAACTCGCCAGATATGTGATCTCGGATTTTCACTCGCAATCTACGGTCACCGAGATAAGTAGTGAACCACTGCAATAGACTACCTTCGACTCCCATCGTCTGCAATTTATCAAGCAATATCCTATGTGAAACCTTATCAAAAGCCTTTTGAAAGTCTGTATAGACACTATCCACTTGTACTCTATGGGTGAGACTCTCGCTAATGTAATGTTCGTATAGAGCCAAATTTGTTAGTGTTGATTTCTTTGGTAGAAATCCATGCTGGGGTGATTTGATAATCTTAGTCACATGTGGCATGAAGAGTTCCAACACCAACGACTCAAAAAGTTTAGCTATGGTATTCTGTATACAAATAGGTCTGTAGTTAGCTATATCTGCTTTATCCCCCTTTTTAAAAATTGGCGTTATATTTCCAGTTTTCCACAAACTGGGGAAAATTCCACACTCCAAAGATAAGTTAAATAAGAAGGTTATTGGAATAGCTAGTGCTATCTCGCAATTCTTCAAGAATATTGGCGGAACGCCATCGGGTCCCGCCGGTTTATCTATATTGAGCTTCTTTAAAGCACTTTCCACGGTTGACAAGGTCAACACACACTTCCCTATATCTATACTACAACCACTTACGTTTGGATACGATGAATCATGAGAGTCATCCGTCTCGTAAACACCCCCAAAAAAATCAGAAAATAAATTGGCAATTTCGCCCCCTGTCCTCGCAACTTTGTTTTCCAAATACATAAGGCTAGGATAATTGTTTTCCGAACTATTTAGAGAATTTCTAAACCTCCACAAGCTCCTAGAATCAATGGTACAATCCTCAGCCTTAGCTATGTAACTATTAAAACAGTTATTTTTAAGCTCAGCACATATGTCTCTCAGAGATTTGAAGGTTTCATAGTCAGAGGATTTTAGAGACTGCTTGAATCGTTTATGAGCAATTTTTTTCTCGAGAACTCTCTGTTTCAATTCTGGACTAAACCATTTGGGGTACGAAGTCGGTCTTATGGTAACCAACGGAACATAATTTTTTATAGCCTCACTAATTACTATATGTACATAATGTGTACTGCGTCCCCATAAAACAATACAAAATAAATTCGATTGAGTTAAGCTAATAAAATATTTTTTTTTTTAATAAAAATGAATCTGTGCTCACTCAAAGTGAACACAAATACACTCCTTGACTCTTTCACAGTAAGCTACTGAAAGCTTGTGTCGTGAAAGAGGAAGATGGTCGGCACCTGGGATCGAACCACGACGTCCGCAGTACGAAAGCCGGCGTTGTAACCGCTGGGTCACCAACCACTTCAAATACGTGATAACATTAAAATATTTCTGAAACATCCATATTTCATTCGTATTCAAAGCTCTAGCGGGAACAACACCCTACCTCGCCTACGCAGTAGGTGCCAATACAAAAATGGTCCGATAATATTGTTGACATTGAATGAAAATTTTGCGGTGGAGTAAGTGGGATGGGCTACTGTACAACAATCACGTATGCGAGAATGAGAGGGAACTACCCGCGATGGCGTGGGCGCGTTCTAGGTAACCGTTCCATACTAACTTAAAAATTATAATTTACATCATTTCTTGTCCATTTTTTCAACTTTTTATTAGTTATTCTGTTATCCGGAGCGGAGAAGAATCCAATGAATCAAACATTGAAAGAATCTGTTCTGCCGGTCTCGAGTTATAAGTGTTCGCACTAACCCTACTTTAATTTATATTTATAGATAACCATATCAATAACCGTCGATGGTTACCAGGTCTTCCGGGTGGATAAATTTAAGGACCTTCCAGGGAACAACAAAAGTCTCAGCTTTCGAAATGAAGTCCCTCAGGAGAATTTTGGGTGTAAGATGGCACCACCGCATCACGAACGACGCTATACGCCGGCCACCCAACGTGAGGAGCCATTATAGAGAGGAGATGGACTTGGCTGGGACATACATAGGTATGTTTAGGATGCCGAATATGTATAGAATTGAAGAATGTATATTTCTGTGGTTTAAACATACGTTTAATTGTTTAATATAATATACGGCCTATAGACCATTAAAGGATGACGTCATCTGACATTAGGCTGGATGCAAAATGGCGGCCATGGCGAAACACACACACCCAGTGGCGGATTATCCTTTAGCGGGACTAGGCGGCCGCCTAGGGGCGCCAGTGTAGAAGGGGCGCCGCGCAACCCGTGCTTGTTGCGTGTGAAGCAAACAGCATAAGATTGAAATTGGACTATTTGAAACGGCTTTTATGACCGAGTTTTGGGGTTTCATTTTGGCTTACATCAACACGACCAACAAAAACGTACAATGATATTGATATTTTATACAGGTAACTGATGCATATAATTTCAGAAAAAAGGGAAAAGTTTGAGAAATATGAAAGCAAGGCGTTGGTAAAGGAATACGAACTCTCGTTAGTAATGGAATACAAAAAGGACACAAAAAGAAAGCGAAAGAGGAAATTCACACCAGATGATTCAATAGAAGATATTTCTTCTTCTCTGTCTGGTCGTGAAATGTTCAAAGTGTCGGTATTTTTGGTCATAATAGACAACCTTGTAGCGGAACTTCAAAAAACGTAATGCGTACAAAAAATATTACGACAAATTTTCATTTTTGAGTGATTTAACGAATTTGTCCATCAAGAAGTACAAAAAGCAAAATTCTGGATAAATATATATTCTGGGGACTTGGAACAATGCTCTGTACAAGAATGCATTCATCTGCGATCATATTTGATTACCATAAGTCAAGAAAAAGAACAACCGCGTACAACCAACACAATTTTGAAGATAGTAAGAAGAGAACAGATGGAAATAATTTATCCAAACATTGACATCACGTTAAGAATGTGCGTTTCGACAGCTATAACCAACTGCAGCAGCGGTGAGCCGAGCTTTTCTTGAGAAAGAGAGTGAAAAACTACCTTCGTTAAACGATGTCAGATAACCGATTTAATTCGCTTGCAATGCTTAACATCGAATCAAAGTTAGTGGTTTCTTTGGACTATAATGATATCATTAACAGTTTCGCAAGACAGAAACGTAGACGGCGAGATTTTTAAAATGTGTACATAATAAATACTAACCTCCTTGATACGTTTTTTATTTATACAAAAATTTGAGTTTTGTTTCAAATTTCATTGTTGCAAAATCGCCCATACATATAGTAACCTACTCCTCAACAATTATGCTCAGAGGGGCGTCAAGCGCTCTTTGCCTAGATGTTTATGCCTCCCGGCTAATGTCAAAATCCACGTGGCCGTTAATGGTCTATAGATAGGTTCAGTTTGCAAGAAAAAACATGTACCTCCCTAAATATTTTTATCGATAGTACGAACCGTCACCATAATATCTCATTAGGTAGGATAATGCAGTTCGGTATTTACCTAATTATTTTTAACGTAATTTTGAAACTAAGAACGTGCAAAATCAGATGCGCATTGTCAAATATTTTATAAACAATGAGTTGTCATTTGCCAAAATAATGATGAAATTATATATTTGTTTTAAAGTGATCGTTGTTCCATACATCTTCCTATTAGCAGGCTTGAGTTTGTTAAATAAATATCATGTCTACTCAGCCCATGCATATTCTCATACTACGCAAGAGAGGTGGGTAAATGTTGATTTATTAACAAATCATGGTAATTATAAAGTTCGCTTCGTTGATCCGATTTTCGACAAACCCTTCTAAATGAATATGTTTTATCCTAACAGAGTATAGTGTTGTCACTCGGGGAGATGTCCAAAAAGGTAGGTTCCGCCCCCGAAACCCCTCCCTAGAAACTAAGCTCTTTCATTCGGGGATGTTATCAAATCGCCTAACCTGGCCGAATTGGCCAAATGAACGACAACGATCAGCAGCATCTTCATTTTCCAAACAAATAAAATTAAATTGAGAATTGAAAATTAAAATTAAAATTTCATTCTCTCAAGACCAACTAAACGACAATGACCAGCAATATCTTCGTTTTCCAAATAAAAACAACAATAATTTGAGGATCAAAAAAATAAAATGTCACTCCACACAAGGAAAATTTTATATGAGAAAATAGGCAACTTTTGAATTGATTTTTATTTCAAACTTCGGTAATTATTAAGTTCGCGGGCTATTTCGATTTTTCTCGATTTTTTTTTTAAATGAAACACATTAAATTTATATGCAGATTGATGAACTAGCATACAAGTATTATATATTGATTTTATAACATTTGAAAAATTTCATCAACAAATTTTAAAGAAAAATCAATTTTAAAAGTTGCCAATTTTCCATACAAACATTTCGTTGCATGGATTGACATTAAATGTAAGCTGGTCATTGTCGTTTAGTCGAGGGTTTGAAAAATACATCACGTCAGGAGAGATGATGTTTTACGAAGTTCGTGGTATGGTGATGAATTTGGGAGATTTTATTTGAGTATTTTTATGTCTTGGTGAAAAGAATCTTGACATACGCGAAAAGTAACATGTAATTGTTGATTTTTCTTAATTACCTACTTAGGCTATGTACCTAACCAAAGGTAGATAAAAACATTGTTGAAAAAGAAATAGTTGACGAAAAATGATAGGGTTGTTACACAACATTAAAAATTGTAAATTTTTCCAGAAGTAGCAGGATTGCTAAAAATCTGCTCCATTATGAAAAACAGTTGGAAGACCAAAACGTTTTAAGGAAATTCGAGAGCAGTGATATTTCACCGGAAGCCGAACCCCTGGGAAATTTTTCGAATAATTATAATCCACTATACGAAGGTAATGGTTCAAAATAATATGGAAGATTCTTCACTAAAAATCTTTTTTCCAAATCAAATCATTTAGAATAAGTAGTAGGTAAAGTGATTTTTGAGAGATTTTTACTTTTGATACATATTAGATTTTATTTATTTATTTTTTAATTTTATTTATTATTATTTCTACATTATTTTTTTGGTCATTCCAGAAACAACGAATTTGAATCAAATTCCTAAACATGAGCCATCGACATCAAAAATGAATGACAATAATGAGTTATCACAAAGGTTATTTTTTGAAAAATCATTAAATCTATACGTACGCACTCGGCTATGTTTAAAAATACATTTTTTTTACATTTTTAAAGCATGTGTTAAAATGGCATTTCGGTTATGGGATGATAAAATGGTGCATCAAGTAGTAAAATTCAGATATTTATTTATAATATAGTAATTTAAATAAAACAAATTGATTTGTTTTTCCACAAATTTAATAACCACGTTTGTATGTCCACAAATAAATGGTCATTTAATTTGTGGAAAAACAAATAAGTTGTTTTATTTGAATAATTCCACCAAGAATGGACGTTCAATTCGTTAATTTAATTATTTATTATATATTTTAAATTATTACAGATCAAAGGAGGAGGTAGAAATTTTATTTCCCGAAGAATCAAGGAGAAACCATTTTAAAACCGATCTCATTCAGACAGAAACAGACAACCTGAAACGGATCGAGTCAGCTAACCCGTCCAAAAAGCTCGGAAAATTAATAAACAAATTGCTTTACGATTCTCCAACGGCCACGATCGACGGATCTCGTAAATTTAAACCGAAACTTCGGAAAGAAGTAGCTATCGATGCAGATGCAGATGCAGATGCAGATGCAGATACAGATACAGATTCAGAATCAAAACCAAGACAAAAAAAACCTGCCCCAAAAAAAACCACAACAACCACAACCACCACTGCCACTGCCACAACCACTAGCACTCTTCCCTCCAAGCCAAAAAATGAAGACACCGATAACTTGATATTCCGATACTTCATTGTGGTTCTTTCCATTTTGCTCTTCTTAACTAGTCTGATATTTTTTATCGCTACTCGCAAAAAATATTTCTTTATTAGGAGATAAGGTTAGTTATAGCCATCACTTGCTTCCGCTTTCGCACACTCCTCAAAATTAATTTCAATGAAGCTTGCATATCAAATGAAAATCAAGCAAAATATTCTTCTTCCTCTTCCTCTGGTTAGGCCTGCATGCCTGTTGTTTTTGCTGCAATTTTCTATTGGAAAGCGGACGTCTAGCTATCCCTCCAGCGCTTAGGTGGTCGTCCTGGAGGTCTGTTTCCCTCTGGTTTGTATCTCCCATTCTTGAAACATGATCGTTCCTAAACCACCACCATCTCTGTCTTCCCCATTCACCTTACACCATCCGCGAATTCGAAGATCCTTCGGATAGAATAATACCAAGAAAGGAATTCGGAGACGGTTCTACGAATCTTCATCGTAGTTCTTGGTTCGGACAATGTCAGCTCTAGATTCTATACTATAGGTATGATTGGAAGGGCGCATAAAAAAATCGACCAATATTTTAATTATTCGCCATTTACAAAATAAGCATGGTGCATTTAAGAATAAAAAAGCGTTGTTCCGAAATAATTCTCAGAAATCTTTGCCGTTTAAACAAAACAAGTTGAGTGTTCAGTTAATTGAGTTCACTTATTCTATTAGGTCCTACCATAACCATCTGAGATTTCAATCAGGCCTGTTATACTATTTATTAGTAATACCATCTGGTACTGTTTGCTTCGTATAAAAAATTATACAAAAAAACTCAAATAAGACTGTCAGGCGCAAGACGACTAGAAAAGAGGGGCGAAGTTTGGAATGAAACAGTTCCTTCGTCGTTCTACCCCTCCGTGGGGGATGCATCCTTACTTTTAAAATCGCGTTCAATGAAAAGTTGGATTCTTCAATGTGAAAATCCCGATAAGGGTAAATATTATAAATCGATTCAGCCTAATTTCCCTCGGAGTCCTTGGTTTAGTAAGGGTAAATGTCAGAAGTCATCGGTGTCAATTACATGTCGGATGCGTCTAGATCACTGTTTGGTTGCTTCCCCTATTCTTCAAAATAGGCATACTTACTGCCTCACCCGTATTGTGAGTGTGGGCTGGATGTGGAGACCCTGGACCATGTCCTCTTGGGGTGTCCCATTTCGTCCAACTTGGAGTTTTATGATAGTTTGGAGGGTTGTGAACGGCCGTTCAACGTACCCCACCTGCTGTCATTAAATTCCCAAAATTGAAAATCTACAAACAGCATCGAGCCCGGGTGGAGGTCTATAAGGACGTATAAGGTCGTGGCCAGACCATTATTTGCGGAGGGGGTTTAGCTTAGTCGCGTAGTGGAATAGAAGCAAAACACAAACAGGTCTAAATTACAGTTGTACTGTGCTTGTATATTTTTATTTCAGTGTAAAGCTTTTTATGTTTACCTCAAAAAAATTGCTTAAAAAAGTTCTCCTTTAGATAGGATACTTTTTTTTTTAATTTTTGTATTGTGTTTTGTTTGATGAACAAGATTAAAAATAATAAAATAATATATCTACTGTTTTATTTTTTTAATCGATGGTTTAGGTAATTTGTTTAGACAAGAAAAATAATTCATTCTAAGAATTAAATATACTTAGGTATATATTTTTTAAACTCCCACAAGATGAGCTAGTAGCAGCTTAAAGCAAGCTAACAGATACCTACGGGATATCGAATATTCAATGTTCATAGAGTTGTCAGAAATAAATATTATCAACCTGTTTAAATTACCTACATAATTAAACAACCCAATTTTTGGTTACCATAAAAAAAAATCGTTTTTACTTATATTATTACACGCGGATATACGAGGGCGTACCCTAAAAAACGATAAAAATTAATTTTCTGTCATTTTTACAACATTTAAAAAAAAAAAAAAATGTTTTTTTTTTGTACACTTATGCAACGTCTGACAGGCCACAAAATAAAAAAATTGGTTCAAAAGCATCAAAGTTTGAAGTTTTTTTTAACGTTTGTTGTCTCCCGTTTTTTCGTGCTTGGCGATTTTTTATTTTGACACATGGAGCAACACGAACGACGCGCAAACATCAAGTTCTGCTTTCTGCTAGGTAAAACACCTTTATAAACACCGTCACTTCTTCAGCCAGCTTATGGAGAGCAAGCGTTGAGTTAAAATCGGGTTTCCAGTTGGTTCCGCAAGTTCAAGGATGATGGTGATTTTTCACTCAAGGATGAAGAGCGCTCAGGGCGACCAGGGGTGGCAGTAACAAAAGCAAACATTGAGCAGTTCAGCAGCCTTATCCATTCAGACCGGCGCAAAACCATTGACCAACTTGAGAAAGAAACTGGAATTTCATGGAGCTCTTGCCAACGCATTCTAATAGAAGAGTTGCAGATGCATCGAGTTGCTGCCAAGTTTATCCCTCGACTGATATGAACAACTACAAAACAGCTACAAATTTGCCAATAACTTTTAGAGAGAGCAGCGAGGGAACCAACCATCATTTCTTTCCAAGATCATCACGGGTGACTTTCACTTTTCAAAAAAAAAAAAAAAAATCGCTAAGTACAAAAAAAAAAAAAACGGGAGACAAAAAAGGTTAAAAAAAACTTCAAAGTTTGATGCTTTTGAACCATTTTTTTTTATTTTGTGGCCTGTCAGACGTTGCATTAGTGTTCAAAACAAAAAAAAAAAAGTTTATAAATGACAGAGAAAATTAATTTTTATCGTTTTTTTTTTGGGTACACCCTAGTACCCGGCTGTGACTTCCACCCACAACACCTCCAGATTCCTCGGTTCTGCTTCGAAGAAGCGGAACACAGTATGAGAGGGTCTTCCTCGTCTTCGGGGCCTTGTTGAGAGGAAGAACAGCGCTTTCCTCGGCCAACAGTCATTCGGCATCTTTAACACATGTTCCAGCCAAGTCCATCTCCTCTCTTTAATGTTAGAAGTGATCGGCTCATACTGGGTGCACCAGCGTATTGCGTCGTTCCAGGAATCACACCCATCAGTGGCGTAACGTGGGTTTTCGCCGCCCGGGGCGGGATTAACATTTGGCGCCCCCCCCCCCATCTAATAAAGTTTGGCGCCCCCCCCCCCCCTAATCTAATAAAGTTTGGCGCCCCACCCCCGTATATAAATGGAAAAAACTACTAGCTAGCTTACGCTGAGACAGGTTAAAAGGAAAAAAACCTTTATTTTATCAATTTTAAGAATTTATTTTCCCTTCACAAACTCGGGGCCCCGATTTTTTTCTCAGTTATTTTCCCTTCACAAACTCGGGGACCCGATTTTTTTTCTCATTTACTTTCCCTTCACAAATTCTCGTACCTATTTAAGTTTTGTGTTTTTTACCAAGTTTTTTTTTATTTGTCGGCTCATTTTGCCGCCCCCTGAAAAGTGCCGCCCGGGGCGGACCGCCCCCCCCCGCCCCCCCTTAGTTACGCCACTGACACCCATACAGGAGAATGAGCAACACACACGCATCAAACAGTGTACATTTCGTCTAGACACTAAACGCCTACGCTTTCCATATTTTGAATATACTATCTTCTTCTACGTGTGCCGTATCAGGTCACCCCGACATTGGCGATCACTTCGGCGAAAGCTTCTCTGTCTTGCGCTACCCGGAACAACTCCTCCACGCTTCTTATTCCGGTCCAGTCTCGAACATTTCGTAGCCAAGACATCTGCCTTATCCCAACCCCTCTGCTCCCCTCAATCTTCCCCTTCATAATAGGGGAGTTTAATAATAAAGAATACATTCTTAATGCAATTTCAATTATTAAAAATAGTTTTAGGACCATTTTTGCATTGTTTTCAAACGATCAATAGGTACTAACATACTATGAAATATCCCGTTAAGTAAGTCCTATTTAACTGAATATTTAGGGCCGATTTCGAAAGAATATAAATTTTGATCTTACTTTTAAACGAATAACAAAAAGTGATAGTAAATAAATAATTAAATAATGAAGTGTCATGTGCCACAATAATTATGAAATTTTATAATTACAATGTTAAATTTATCTTTTTTTTATACATCCTCTTGTTCCTAAGTTTTATGGTGGTTTATAAACATCATGATTTTTCTTCGCATGAAAAGGAGCAACTCCAAAAAAGGTGAATAATCTATTATGCATAGTAGCAGTAACATCTTCATTCTAAATCGACAAGCGCCGACCGTGATGGAGTTAAAAGAAGATCAAAAGTCTTCGGTCATAGTAGAATCATCTCGTCGCACACGTTGTTATACTGAATAATTATTAACGACTCCGATCGGATGACGCACGTACATGATGCATTCAACAGTTGCTTGCCCTAAAGGAAAGTTGAATAGAATGATGAAGAGAAAGTTGAAGATGAAAGGGGCACAGTGTGGACATAGCTAAATTGATGTATATTATTGTCAATATACACAATGTGTATATTGACAATAATAAGCATGTCATGCTTTCTGTCTAGCAATCAATATAACCCCACTCAGGGGCTTAAGAAGGCAACAAGAACTCTCCACTGTGCTCGATCTCACGCAGTTTCGATGAACTCCTCGTCTTCTAGTGGAAACTTTCCAGTCCTATATGTATTTAAGAGTTATCAGTGCTAAGTCAAATTCGTCCCTTTTCCAATGATCATCCATGTCGTCCTCGTCCACCTCACATTCACTTTCTGTCAGTGTTTCTCTATCAGTGCCTTCCTTTCCATTGTATCTTCTATTTATTATTTATTTTATTTTTCCACCATAGACCCATTACAGGTACTTGGAGACGTCAAAATCTATACATCTCTATCATCTCTCTCCAATTTGGACATTTTTAAATATAATTTGGCATATTCTCCCTCTATGGTGCTCCCCCTTTCTATTATCATTCCAAAGAAGTCTTTTATAGTGGCATTCGCTCTTTCTGAATTTTGTCTCTTGAGGTAGTCATTTTTTTCGTTGCAATTATTCTGACGGTAGTTTTCCTTTGCTGTTAGAATTTGTCATGGCGAAGAGAGATCCCTATTCGGCGGTCGGATTTTCTGATTTCTTCGAAGATTCGGTACACAAATGATGACGAATTATACAAAATTGAATGTCTTGCGTTTATCTTAAGAAAACAGTTGTGACACGTCCAGTTTTCTCATAAAAACAGGAGTCCATTTGCTTCAAAAATGCTTCCTGTATATGATTAACTTTTGCTCGATTTGGTTTATCTTGAAAGACCCACACACACACCCTCTCACACACACACAGCCGACTGCTGCTTAGGTACTTAAGATTCATATGCATAGTTCACAATTCGTCATCTGTAAACATATTATTATAAACGTTTTTTGAAGAACCAGGGTCGCATTTTTTTTTTTTCAATTAATCAACACGACCTTCTTTTTAAATTGTTGTCAACTTATGTGCCATAGATGCGATATATCATAAATGAATTATTTTGGTGGACAAATTTTCATCTAAAATTTAATACATGCTGATCCCAGTTGGCCGAGGAGAGCGCTGTTTTTCCTCCCATCAGGGTTCCGAAGACGAGGAAGACCCTCTCACACCGTGTTCCGCTCCTTCGAAGCAGAGCTGAGGGACATGGACATGGTGTGGGAGGAGGTCATAGACATTGCGCAGGATCGAGCGCAATGGAGGGCTCTTGTTGCCTCCCTATGCCCCTGAGTGGGGTGTAAAAGGGAGAATTGATTGATTGATTGATTGATCCCAAAAGTGCCCATGGTTAGTCTCTTGCGCGAGATTGACGAAAGCGCTCGAGCTCATATAATTTATCGTGTGGGGCTAGTGCGAGTTTGATCGAAAGCTAAGCGCTTATTAGCGTGCAAATAGTGTTCGAAAATCAAACGATCGAATCATTTTTGTATGGAAATTTTTCGAAACACTTTCGATGATCGTTTCGATATTCGATCATCGAAAACTTATATTTATTTATTTATTTATTTATTTATTTATTTATTTATTTATTTATTGTCTACGCAACCAGCGGTTGCTTTTACAAACAATTTTGACATTAAAAAAAATAAATTAATAGGTGATGCCAAGATGCAAACACCAAAAGAAAATAAACTAAACACAAACAAGAGACACAAAACAAACAGTTACAAATACATAAACATATGGAAATTAAATGAATACATGGGGCCAAAGAAAACATCACAACTTTATAGAAAACACAAAGTGCCTAGCTGCTCTGTAGCCTAAGTATGTAACTCGAATAGATAACTTGACATTGCGTCATGTTAAGGTAAACGGTACGTTACGTTTCAAGTCAGCGCGTAATCAAAAACGCATAGGTTTTCACTAAAAAATTACGGTGACGTAGGCTTACATACTACCGATGTAATTAAAAACTGACAGTTGGCTCCGTTTTGGTACAAAACGAAGACTATAAGTACGTTTTGTGTCTTACATACTTAGGCTACTGATCTTTTAACATATACACAAACACTTCAATTATTAGTTGCAATTTGTCTCATTTACCTAAACATGATGATGTTTTGGCAAAATAGTACCACTTAAAAAAAAATATAATCAAATAAATAAAAATAAATAGTTCGAACTGAATCTTTTCGTGAAAACCCATGCTGGTTGATGATGGCATGAAAATGATCGAAATGCTTTAGATATAGATTATGATTTATTAACATACATTTATGTTCGAGTCGAGTTATGATTTCGATTTTTTATTGTTTCCATCTAAGAGGCTGACCAAAATATAAAAATACTGATTTACCTGTTTAATTGCTAAGATTTGAACATGTGTTTTTAATATTTTCAGAAGTAGCAGGTTCGCCAAGAAGCTCCTCCAATATGAAAGCCAAATAGTCGAGCAAAGTTTTGATGATGGTGAAAAATTGGTTGACATCAAGCTTATTGGAAATTATTCGAAAATTAACATGGCTACAAATAGAGGTAGATTCATATTGTTCATGAAGTACTTTTTCCTGATATGAATAATTTATGAGAATTATCCGATTCTACATTTTGGTTGAGATATTTTGTATTCAGTATTCGCATTCATAGACTGGTGGAGACTGATCACCATCACACACCATCCCGATCTTATTTGTATGCGCATCCAAAATATTATGGTTGTAGCGCGTCCTGCAAATTTTCACAATTTTTGATCTCTACTGATGCCAGACACATGATACCACGGCTTCGCACTGATTGATTTATTAATTCTATTGTAATTCTTTTGAGGCACTCGTTGCTCCAACGCTCCTTGCGTGCCTCAAAGTCCCGACGCCTTGCAAGAACTATCATGGTAGTGAGGTGGTAATCTTGTGGCAGGACGAAGAGCCTTGTGAATTGCGACACATTTGTCAGAAAAAAAAAAACGTTGCTTCGAGAGAGAGTGAGAGTTTAAACAAAGTTGAGATATTTAAGGGGATTCATCACAAAATGGAAAGACATATTTTGGGTACCTTTCTATTTTAGTGAAGAGCTGACCAATTCATATAGGACGTCTTGTTGCCCCTGGCACAGCGTGAGCCATTGCATGTGCCGGGAAACAATTGCATAATAATACCTCTGAGTGTGTTAGTGTATATTAACGAAATAACGATAATAAAATGATTTTTTGTGATTTCAGAATCATCCAATTTGAACAATATGTACAATCAGCAATTGTTATTGAAAACGGGAATGCAAGTATCGCAAAGAAATCTTAAAAAGAGGTTAGTATTAAAGTTTTCGAAATTTCATTAGCTACTTAACATTTTTAATCATATTACTTTAAAGAGAGTCAAGATAATTTATAAAATGCAGTTTTTTAAAAGTAAAACCATTTTCAGATCCAATGATATCAACAAACTTCTAGCACATGAGGGCTTTGATCCATTGGTCCATGAAGAATCAAAGAGAAATCATTTCATTACAATCCCTGAACAGCAAGCAGTTGACGAAAAGCAACAGAGCGAACAAGAATCTAAAACTATGACTGTCCAAACTAAAGGTTCTGGGAAAATAGTAAAGCAACCCAAATCCTCATTTGGCTCACACCCAAATAATAACGAAAAAAACGGAAATAATGATAAAAACGGCAATAACAGGAAAAATGGAAATGATAACGATAATAACAGTAAAAACGACAATAACAGGAAAAATGGAAATGACGTTAAAAACGATAAAAAGGGTATTCACGATGATAACGATAATAACAGGAAAAACGGCAATAACAGGAAAAACGGAAATAAAAATAAAAACGATAAAAAGGGTGTTCACGATGATAACAATAGTAAACAGGATCACAATGATGATAACGATAATAACAGTAAAAACGATCATAATGATAATAGCGGTAAAAACGATGATGATGGTCAAGGGGAAAATAACAATAAAAACAGCAACAAAGATGATAATGAAGAAACTGTTAGCGATGACGATGGTCGTCTTCAAAATGATTCATACGACGACGACGATGAAAATCAAAAAGATAAAAAAAATAGGGGAGAGAGGCAGAAGCAGTCTTCTACCACGACTACTACAACAACAAAAAATCCCATACCCTCCAAGGATGAATCTTCCGACCCTGGAAAATCAACTTTTAGAGCAATTTTAATAACATTTAGTTGTTTATGTTATGTTGTGGGCACCATTTTCTTTGTCGTTTATCGCAGAAAAGTCTTGTTTATTAGAAGATAGATTTTATCAGTACCAGCATATTATTATTACTTAACTATTATATTCGATTAACCTACAGAAAAGTGGAAGTCTGTCTCTTTTTATTCAGGGAGAATTGAAATGGTCTTTGGTATGTCGCGCCTCTAGATTTGATTTGATAATAATAATCTTCACGTAGAGAAGTCTGCAGAGTAGGCTTATAGGGGAAATGTACAATGTACCAATATGTTATGAAATTTAGGCAAGAATGGCTTCGAGTAGTATAGTAATATTGGGTTAGCTAAAATTGATCGTGAAAGGAAAGTGAAGATACGCTATTATTTACTTCTGTCTTCGATGATTCAACCTCCATGCAAGATAAATGTAATATTTTTGTTTTAATTACCTAAATTAGCCATCACTAACAGGTTAAATGTTAAATAAAAAAACTGACTCATTATACTTGTCTCTGTCATGTTTTCATATTTTATATTATGTAACTGTTAAAAATCAACACCTCTTTGACAACTGCTATTTTTTTTCAATCACACCGTTACCAATCAAAAGATTTTTGGAAGATTAAACAAAATTCACATTGTTGGCTTTATTGTGATTCCTAATTTGTTCCTAATGAATGAAAAATAACAAGAAGTATGAGTTTTATTTTTTTTCATTTGATTTTTTTCATATACATAGGTACCTATTTTTATTTCTTTTTTAACGTTCTTGCCATCTTTCTATAAACTTGTATCCTTCTTCGTTTATTTTTTTGTCCTGCACAAATCTTTCAATAAAATATTTAGCCAAATGCAGAAACTTAGCACTTAAGATTACCGTTCAATTGCTCGATGACTTTCCATTAAAGGTGCGATTCCTAAGCGACTGTGTGGAGCTGGAGTCGTTGCTTAGAAATTCCACCTGGATGCGGGCTTAGGTACACCTTTCACATTCTATTCTTCTTCTTCACATCCATTCGAATGAAGCTGCTTTTAACGATGGCACCCGTTCTTATTTTTTTGTCTCAATGGGGTGTTTTCTAGGGATATTCCGACAATTCCCACCAGATGGCAGCACACCTAATGAGGGTCTAACGTCAAATGTCATTCCATATGTCATTCATTCTTTTAGATAGAGTTTGTATTTTAGTTTTCGCCGCCGTGATAAACGTAAAGTTATAAAACCGGTATGTGTAGGAGGGCTGTTGGCGCAAGCTGAAGATCTTCCCCACATGACTACCTATGAGAATGGGCTGTTGCTGATTTGGACGCTTTTCAGCTCAGTTCATGAGGTTCAATGGCGAAAAGGTCGCGCGCAAAGACCGAAGCAGTTGAGCGATTTGGAATTCCAATGAGGAAGGACTTGCGGTTTAACGACAGCCCGTACGTAATTTGACTAGAAGGTTGATTTTTTCGTCTATAAAGTAATTGGACGTTTATTTTGATATGGAGATAGATAATCATTAAATACACGCGAGGTAGACAGTAAAATAGTAAATAGGCAGGATCGACTGTAGCTGGCCGTGGCATAATTTTCGCGTAGTAAAATCCTGTCCTATTTTGAGTCTTTGCTGGAAGTACGTTTAGGTATTTAGAGTCAAGAGTTAGATAGTTAAAAGATAGCTTCCAGCCCCGGTAGTCTGTACACCATCAGGAACCTTTTTCAGTTGTATATATACACTATATCTGGCCCCTTTTGGCTCCTTTTTGGTACCTGCTCGAGGCGTGAGGTCGCACCGAATCGGAGCCAGTCTCGGACCTTCAGAGTTTTTTTTGTCTGAATTTTGGCAAGAAGTTCGTTCGACATGGAAGGCCCTCTTTCAGTGGCTAATTCCTCCCATAGACCTCGAGCATGCTTATCAAATTAGCGAAATAGGTCCAGCCGTTCTCAGGTGAAGTGATGACAAAAGGAAATAGAGCACCATTTACATAATATATTTTATTTAAATGAATGTAAGATAATACATTTTTTACAATACTCGTACATTAATAGTTAAAGACATATAATATATTATTATTATCCTCCTTTTAAAGTAAAACTTGTGTTAAGCAGGGGTTTAGGTTATAGTGAAGTTCTTTACATTCTGTAATTAGTGGGTACCTTAAACATCTATGTATGTAAAACTGAATGTTGGTGTGTGTGTGTGTGTGTACTCGATAGATTCAAAGACCAGTGAACGTATTTCAATGAAACTTTGGAGATCTGTTCTACTAATTTTCGGAAAGGCTTAAGCGGAGTATGAGTTCAATACCACTCCTTGGAGGGTAGTTACAAGTAGACAAGGTTAAAATGAAACAAACATCGCGTAAACCAGGAGTATTTTTTTTTTATTCTGGTTTAGTTCGAAGTTCGACGGGCGAGTCAGCTAGTTACAAATAAAATACAATGACATCTCCTTATGAACTGTCAACTTCTCTACATACAGCATAATATATCCGACACTCCGGAATAATATTGTACTTAATTTTGCGACAACAATAATACTAGTAAGTAGAAAATTTGTTAGAAAATCCGTAACGGGAGGTTTTCTGGGGAGCTTCCGACAATACACACTAGGTGGCAGCGCTTCTAATCAGGTCTATTGTCAAATTATGACAGCTGTCAAACATTCCATCTAGCATTGACTGATGAATATTATGCTAATATATCTCCTCTCTTTTTTTCACAATTAAACAATTTAACGTTTTAATTATTGATGATTGCAAAAGTGGCTTTTTCTAGGAGGTAAACCATAGTGTGTCCTTTTACACTAACAACAAACAAAATAATACAGTTAACATTAATTAACAAGGTAGGTATGTATTTGTCTTCAAGGGTGGATTTGCAGTGCTGTTCTGTATCTTCTTGTTTTATTGTTTTCTGTTACGGTATTTTTTCATTTGTATTTAGGTAGGTATAAAAAAAATAAAATACATACATACATTCTCCCTTTAAGGCCCCCCGCTCACCGCAAGCCAGCCCAGAGGAGACCAATCCGCAGCAAACCCGACCCCCACGAAACGAACCCAAAATAAGAGAAACAATTATTTTATTTGTAATAGTATATTATGTAAAAAGAAATGTACAATGATTATTCTAAACATATGGTTAAGGTTATAAACTTTTAAGTAGTATTATTATACTCTATGTTATAAACGTTAATTTGACCAGTGTTGCTAACGTCATTTTTCAAACGCAAAGTAGCCCACTGAAAATTTGGTATGCGGTCATTCCGAAAATTTTAGTATCCGAAGAGAGGTGGAAGTTCACTAAAAAATGGTCATTTAGTATTCGAAAGGTGAAAATTCGCTAAAAGGGAAGTAACCCAAGTGGCTACCTGTCGCCTTTTAGATTTTTTCGTCGCATATTCTCGTTCCAAATAGCCCAAATGGCAGTAAATCGTCCCCTTTGGCAACACTGAATTTGACAATAGACCGGATTAGCTAGGGCGCCTCTAGTGGCTTAAAATGGAAAAAACATCCCATTGATAAGTAAGAAAGTACCTACTAAGAGAAGTAGTGCATCAAGACGAACGAAGATAGCGTTGTGTGTGATTTATGTAAGTACTTACCTGCTTACATATGTTTTCGGGATTACTATACTGAATCATTAAGTATTTTATCTAAATGCGTGAACGTGATTTAGATTACAGATTTCTTTTTTGCATTAATTTTAATATAAATGATTAATTATTATCAAAGTGCAGGAATAAGATTTGGAATTTTTCATAGATTACAATAAGGTGTTCTAGTACATTCCTTGCTAAAAGAATTAGTCATCCTGATATTGATGGGTACCAATAAATCAAAATGTTATGGAGAGTGTTTTTTTCGTCAATCCGGCTCTGCAGCTGCTGTCATGCCGTCCAATCTGGTGGTTCAGCATCCTGCTCGTAATCGTCTCTCCAAATCCCGAGTCCCAAATACTATTTAAAAAGATAAAGTTTATAGTGAGATGGCAAAGAAAGTTCTGGTATGTCCAGAATGGACTCATCCAGACATCCTCGCTACGGCATTTCACGGCCGACTTAGATGCACGGATGACGACTTAGATGCACGGATGAGAGCTGTTCTCGCAGGAGGATAACTCCACCCCTTGAATTGCAGGCCACAAGGGCTTAGTTAAAAATAAAATTGTTTCGTATAATGCTAATGCAACATAATCACACAAGTCAGTAACTCAAAAACGAGTGCAGGAGTAAAGAAAGCATGTACCTACCTACCTAATTTTGATTTCGAATCAATTTCCCTTTGAACCCCACTCAGGGGCATAGGGAGGCAACAAGAGTTCTCCACGGTATGAGAGGGTCTTGCACGTCTTCGAGACCCTAGGCCAACTTTCATTCGGCCTCCTTAATACATCTCCCAGCCATGTTCATCTCCTCTACGCAATGGTGAAAGTGATGGGTCTGCGCTGAGCGCCGGCGTATATCGTCATTCGTGATGCGGTGGTACCATCTTATACCCAAAATTTTCCTTAGGCACTCGGCTTCCATATCTAAGTCATGGTGTTTATGGCGCCACTTGCCATACCGATACGTATCGGGAGCTCGGCCCCGAGATTAGGCCGATAGGCCTTATCTTTTTTACTTCGTATATCCATTGCAAGTCATAGAATCACGTCAAATAATTTTTATGACTTCTGAGGTTAGGTGACTGGATTGGTCTTATCAAATTTGAGGTGAATAAAACAATGACTCGGGCTGAATTTCTGTAAGCCTTACGTCACAAGTTAAGACCAGCAGTTTTCAGCCACCCAACTACACGATCCCAACTCAAGCGGGGTTGGCGAGTGTTTTAGAAATAGCGATCAAGGTTGAATGATTTTTGTGACTTATAAGAAATAAGCACATTTTTTTTTAAATTGCAAAAAATTAAAGAAGAGGGCGCTGTCTTTCCTCCATTCAGGGTCCCGAAGACGATGAAGACTCTTTCATACCGTGTTCCGTTGCTTCGAAGTTGAGTTGGAGAATTCGGACGTGGTGTGAGAGGAATGTCATTAAAGCTGCGCAAGATCATGTGAGGTGTAGGGATCTTGTTGCCTCCCTTTGTCCCTAAGTGGGGTCAGAAAGGGAGTAGTTAGTTAATAATAATAAATAATAATAAACTGGAAGGTCGTTAGATCGCCGAACTCCTTCCTTTTTTACAACATTTTTTTTTATATTTTTAATATTGGAACATTGGTTCCAAATGAAGATTTTTGGTGAATTTGGATATTGTACTATATTCTATGTAAAATCAGCATATTAACTACACAGTGTAAAACGATCATTTTAAAAAAGCCGTCATTAACAAGGGTCGTTAAGCCCCAAGGTTTTCCAAATCCACCAAAAGCTTCGACATTGGCTTTATATAATATTGAAAAATCCAAATCCCAAATCCAAACTCCCTTAAGACCCCACTTAGGGGCATAGAGAGGCAACAAGAGCTATCCATTGCGTTCGATCCTGCGCAACGTTTATGACCTCCTCCCACACCGTGTCCAGATTCCTCAGCTCTGCTTCGAAGGAGCGGAACACAGTATGAGCGGAACTCGTCCTCGGGACCCTGATAGGAGAAAGAAGAGCGCTCTCCTCGGCCAACTGTCATTCGGCATCCTTAACACATGACCCAGCCAAGTCCATCTCCTCCACATAATAGTAGAAGTGATGGGCTCACGCTGGGTGCGCCGGCGGCGTATAGCGTCGTCCGTGATGCGATGGTACCATCTTATACCCAAAATTCTCCTGAGGCACTTCGTTTCGTATGCAGATACTTTTAGTGCCTGGGCTTTGGTCAGGTGCCAGGACTCACACCCATACAGGAGAATGGGCAACACACTCGCATCAAACAGTTTACATTTCGTCTCGACACTAAACGCCGACGCCTTCCATATTGTTAAAGGTCATGTTGTTAAAGGCGCCACTTGCCATATCGATACGTATCGGGAGCTCAGCCCCGAGGTCACCAGTGGTGGTAAGGGTTGCTCCCAGTTACTTAAACTTATCCACCAGCGAGACCTGGTGACCTATTGAAAAAACACTATGATAAAAATTTGAAAAAAAATCACCATAAGTATATACCTAGGTATATAAGAAGCATCTACAGTCACGAATGTAGCTAATTTTATCAAGAATATTTACTTACCTACTTACTAAAAATGTTTTGCTTGATATTTGTCAACAATACATATTAATAAATTAACTTAAGAGAAAAATAAAATACCTTGATATTTCAAATATTTTATCAATAATAAATAGTAAAACAATTAAATAGATTAAATGGAAGCATTAGTCGTTAACACTGAATAATATTATTATTGATAAATAAATTGATATTATTTTAGCGAATTATTTATTTTATTGTACTGACATCAATTCAAGGTAAGGAGATAAAAATATAGCACCTGCCTAGAATAATAAAAAAAAAGTATGTAAACTGAGTCATTCAAAATCTGTTTGAACAATTTTGACATCTCACATAAAAAATTAAGAGTTTCACATAGGTGTAACCATCGAATAAAATAAAATTTCCCCCTATATGCGCGACCGGTTTCGAAAGAATTAGAACCTTCAGTTATTATTTTTTTTATGATAAATTGCTACTATCTTACCTACCACATAATACCTAATATGTCCCAATTCTGCATCGGTTTCGTTAAAATTAAGTATCAACTAAAAAATTTGAATTTCGCGGTTAGTATCAATTATTGTTTTGTTTCAATATAGCTGTTCTCAAACAAATTCACCTTGATCAAGAAATATATTACACTATTAACGTATCTTTTTAAAGAAAACAAGAGCACAATAATATTCTTTTTGAAAGTAATAAACTATTTTGTTAAGGGAGGTAAGTATCTGAGAAAAAAATTGACATGAGTACCTAGTTTTGTCATAAAAGCGCTTCCTTTAAAATTTTGGTGGGGCATATTAAGGTGCTGAGTTATGATAATTTTAGAGGAATTTATGTTTTAGCGGACTTTAGCGTTATTTTGAAGGAATAGGGGTGATATAGTGCTACAAATTAGCCGCTAAATATTTTATTGATGAGAAGTTCTATTCATCGTTTAGGTTAGAAATAAATATTCCGTTGGCAAGATTCTAAAATTTATTACTATTATACCTTTTTGCAGTGAACATATTATTTTGGGACTTGAAATGAGAGTGTTTCTGAGAATGTCTGGCACATGGAACGGTATGAATATATTTGATAAGTGAATGATCAGTAAATGAATGATTTAACAAATAATATGAAAGTAAAGAAATTTTGAATGAAGGATTACCCACTAATGGCAAATTGGTAAGACGAACAATGAAATAATTATACCGTACCTACAATGCTGTGAGGGAAGATGACGGTTGACCAAGTGCGCATAAATACACAAACTAACTGTAAAGTAAGGGGTGACCCCTTGTAAATTCATATTAAAAATAAACTATAATATAAATCTTATAAAATAAGACAATCATAATAAAAAATAGATCAAGTATGTACCTACCTATGTTAATGTAAAATAATTAAAAGACCTTAAATATTACTTCATTATTAATAGGAACTTCATTTTTATCTTTTGAATATTAAATTATTTGACATTAATCTCTTAACTCTTAAAAAAGTATATATATAGCTTTCCAAATTTTTAACAATATTCTTCATTATAATCTAAATTTTAGCCTAAATATAATTATCGTATAAGTACCAATATAAACTATTCAATATCCAACAATGCTTGCCATAGATTTTTTAAATATTTTTTTATATGTCTGAGTTCTGCCTCCAAGTTTTCAGAAAAATTAAATAGAAATGAATGACCAAAAACTAGAGTAAAAGCTTTAGCTGTCATCACAAACTTTGCCATAATTATTATTTGCAGCTTTCGATTGAAATTATATCATTCTTCAGTTTCTTTAAATTAGAAACATGCAAGAAACTAAAAAAAAAAAAAAATGAAAAAATAAAACCCATTTGAGTGAAGAAAAGTCTGTAATCGGAAAGTTTTAGAATTTTTAAGAATACTATGTCTGGTTTCTAAACAAAATATGACGCGTACCAAAACAAATTATTCATTTCTTCGAAAATAAAACGTACTTAAATTACATTTAACAAAATATGTAACTTCTTAAAGTAAAATATTAGTGAAAAAAGAATGAGATGGTATGGGCATGTTTTGAGCCCGCCACAGGGCAATTGGATTGAAAAAGGGACTGGAACCAGAGCTGGCGCTTGATAGAGATTCTTGGCGAAAAAGTACTTGTAGACCCGACAAAATAATGAGAGAAAGACGATGGCGTCGAAGTAGAAGACCCAGGATATTTTTTTTAATAAGATGCTCACCGGATAGTACAAGAAAACGTAGTCAACCAAGACTAACAACTATAAAGGCAGCATAAACTTAAAAATGGAATGACACGTAGGATAGGAATACTTGGCGAAATTTTGGGAGACCACAATATGTTCCACATTCGGCGCAATTGTGGATAATCAGGCAATAAAATAATTAACGAATTGAACGTGCTTTCTTGGTGGAATTATTGAAATAAAGTAAAACATTTTAATTTGTTATTTCACAAATTATTTAAAACCCTGACTAGTTTCACAGGCACAGGTCCTGTATGGTCACTGGTCACACATGTGACAAAGAAACTGGAACATTAGTTTCTTTGTAAATAAGGTAATTTTTAAGTGAATTTGTTCGCAATGAAATCAATAAAAATAGTA
Organism: Mystacides longicornis; assembly: GCA_963576905.1. Taxonomy (NCBI): domain Eukaryota; kingdom Metazoa; phylum Arthropoda; class Insecta; order Trichoptera; family Leptoceridae; genus Mystacides; species Mystacides longicornis. The sequence continues at coordinate 4,570,902 of OY756421.1, read as the reverse complement.
ACAGTCAATCAACATTTTTTGTTTGATCAATGTCTCATAATTTTACTATCAAATATATTTGTAACTAGCTTTCCCGACAGACCTAGAGGGAGGCCAAAGAATTCCTGGGTGATGCAAAAGCGCGAGCAGATGCAAAGATGTGGGGTGGGGGAAGTAGTGCAGCAGAGGAGAGTCTACAGCCTGAGGACGAGGAGAGCTGACCCTAGCAGTCTTCATAGACGTTAAGCTGGGAGCAAGCCAGGGAGATAGAGAGAGAGAGAGAGAGCTTTCCCGACAGACGTTGTCCTGTGGACCCTTTGGTTCTAACCAGAGGCGGCCCGTTCATTGCGCAGTGAAACAAAAATAAACTAATTAAATAATAACATTAATTCTAAAACGTCCATATTTAATTCGTTTTCAATGCTGAGACGGGATCAACGCGAAAATACAATTATATGCGCGCAATCTGGTTGACTTTTGTATGAAAAATTGCAAAAACGCCCGAATCGGTGGAGTAAGTGAAATGGGCTGTTATAAGAGTGGCAAATACGTATGCGAGAAGGTGAGGGTGCAGGTGCAGAAGACAATAATTTTGTTGTTAGATTTTTTCAAAGATGGCGTCGCATGAAATTCGTTCCATACTAACTTTAATATTATATTTTATATTATTTCTTATCCATTTTTCAACTTTTTATTAGTTTTTCTGTTATCCGGAGCGGAGAAGAATCCAATAAATCACACATTGGAAGAATCTGTTGAGCCGATCTCGAGTTATAAGCCCGATATTATCGGGCACATTCATGTGGTACCTATGTACTTCATAGGCGAGGCAGGGTGTGTGCGTGAGCGCAATATTCTCACGTTGTTCCCGCCAGAGCTTTGAATACGAATGAAAAATGGATGTTTCAGAAATATTTTAATGTTATTATTTTATTACTTTAACTCAATCGAATTAATTATTTATTGTTTAATGGGGGCGCAGTTCACATTATGTACATATCAACGGGCCACTTCGGGCTAGAACCACCGGACAACGTCTGTCGGGAAAGCTAGTATTTAAATAAACCATTAAAAATTGAACATGTTCGGGGACTATTTAGAGTTAAAAAGTTGTTAATTTATTCACTATTACTTAATTACATATTATTATTATTATTATTTGTTATGGTTTAACTGATCTTAATATTAGATTGTGAAAACTGTTATAAAAAAGCCATATTCAAAAACTTATTCTGATAACAAAGATATTCCACCCTATCTATTGTCTACTTTTTGGCAACAAATCTTACTATCGGGCAAGATAATTTGAGATAAATCGCGATGAATTCCAAAGATTCCGATTTATCTTACGAGAGGTGTCACGTATTTTTTGTTCCGGTTATATCTATCAAGGTTGAACCATTGCGTGAATATGTCTTGTTGACTTGTAAACGAGGTAAAGGATCCGAAGAAGAAGAGTTAGTGAATTCACTATCAGTATCCATTCGCTCTTCATAACCAACACCTGATTTACTGTGTTTTTTGCGCAGGTATATTACACTCACAGTTGTTGCATAAATAATTGAAACTATAGCTAAACACAAAGCAACAATACTTATTATTTTCCACATTGAAATTTGATCACGCATGTCTTTTAAATCACCTTCAAAAGAATTTTCAGTTGTAGATGATGGCGTGGAGTCGTCTTTTGTTGTAGAAAATGGCGTGGAAGGTGTGGAGTCCCCCGTACTCGGTTCTATGGTGGAGTCTTTAGTAGTGTCTTCAGTTGTAGGCTCTAAAGTAGTGTCCTCTGTTGTAGGCTGTAGGGTGGAGTCTTCAGTGGTAGGCTCTAAAGTAGTGTCCTCTGTTGTAGGCTCTAGGGTGGAGTCTTCAGTAGTAGTTCCTTCATTTTCACATATTTCAGGATCACTTTCTATTTTTACAAAATCCAGAGCTAAACGCGCTTCTAACATAATTCCGCAGCGAATCGTTATCTAAAAAAGAGAAAATAAGAATTAAGGGAGGGCTAACTTTCACGATGGATAAATAAAATTTCATTTAAAAAATATGAAACAATCGTACATTATAACGATATGCGTATTTTTTATAAAACAACTTGTTTCCAAAACATACCTCAATGTCTCCGTCGTTAGAATTGCTCAGAGTGGCGGTCTTCCAAGTCCTAGAATCGTCCACAGGAATAGGCAATAAAACGGATATCGGGTGTAAAATAAACATGCACACCCCTCCTGCGGTCCCTTCTACGTAGTATTGTATAGAAAATTTGGTCCCGGCTGGTGCGAATACACTTGCTGATGTGATGCAGTTTCCGTTGTCGGAGCCTTTTCCAGTTGATAGGAAATATCCATTACTGCCTGGAGGCGCGGGTATTGTTGAATCTTCATAACTTTCCACAAAAAACATTTCAGCGTCTTCACATTTAGAATTCATGAAATCATTATCACCGTGATCGAAATCTTCTTCCATGCATAGCTCATCCTCACCTACTACACACAATGCTAGATAAATAAGAACTAAAAATAAACTATGTTTTCCCAGAGTAAAAGTGAATTTCTGTTTTCGATTCATACTTTCAACACTTTTTAAATAAAAATAAAATAAAAAGTTAGAAAAAAAATAAAATAACTGAACTCCGCGGGGACGTAATACAAACAAATAAAAATATTATTATTGTTTGATTAGAAAATGCACCTTCAAAATGAGTCTTCTGATAAAATTCTTATTAATCATTTAAACGGCTTACGCCGATAATCCCTAATGATCCCTCTTCTTTATCTTGAGTATTAAACTACTGAAGAGCAATAATTATGGATTGAAATCATCTTTTCAATGAATATCACTGCGATGTTTTCAGAACTAGATGAGTCAATGTAATATTGCCTATAATGTTCCATTTTTCATTCTTATAGCGCAACTTATTAACAACAATTATATTGTGTTACAGATTTAAACAAAAGATGCATATCAAAACAAAGTAAAACTGAAATCTAAAGATATAAAAGTAAGTCGAGTTATGAATTAAAATAACACACACAAACCCTCCAAAAATTAAGTCGAGTTAGTTTGAACACTTATCATTCGAGATCGGCTGAACAGATTTTATCATTTTTGGTTTATTGAATTCTTCTCCGCACTGGATAACAGAACAACAAATAAAACATAGAAAAATGGATAGAACATAATATGAAATTTAATATTAAAATAAGTATGAAAATTTCGATACAACAACGAAAAATTCTATAGAAACACATTTTTTTTTATTTACCTGACAACCATTGACTTTAAAAATATTAGCACGCTGGTTTTTGATGGATTTTTTTCAAGCTTTTTTCTTATTTCTTAACATTGAAGCGTATTTTTTTAATACTAAAAACGAGAAAAGTGAATAAATCAAATTTTGAAATCAAACTGTCGTTTGACACAAACTGTTAGTTGTTTGATAGTTGGTGCGATTGCCAGAATTCGGATGGAAAATATGTGGTTTATAACAGATGAATCAGTCGGAATGACATTGGTTAAAAGTTATTTTTATCATTCTTTTAAATTCGAATTCAATATTCATAGTTACATCACAGGACAACGTCTGTTCTATCACACAAGATTAATGAAAAAGTTTTGTGCTTTGGTGGGATTATCTCTACCTACTATCCAACCAAAGAGCACCACAAGAGAATAAAAAAAATATATTCTGGAAAACGGATAGGAGGGAACTAAGGATGGGATGGGGAAAAAGATTTCAGGACTAAGATGCATTTGAGGACATTAGAAGTTTTTTGTCTGTAAAAGCAGAATGGTGATTCCTCCAGTGTCCTCTGTTGTCTGCTCTAGGGTGGAGTCTTCAGTGGTAGGTTCTGAAGTAGTGTCCTCTGTTGTAGGCTTTAGGGTGGAGTCTTCAGTGGTAGGTTCTGAAGTAGTGTCCTCTATTGTAGGCTCTAGGGTGGAGTCTTCAGTGGTAGGTTCTGAAGTAGTGTCGTCTGTTGTCGGCTCTAGGGTGGAGTCTTCAGTGGTAGGTTCTGAAGTAGTGTCCTCTGTTGTCGGCTCTAGGGTGGAGTCTTCAGTGGTAGTTTCTGAAGTAGTGTCCTCTGTTGTAGGCTCTAGGGTGGAGTCTTCAGTGGTAGGTTCTGAAGTAGTGTCCTCTGTTGTCGGCTCTAGGGTGGAGTCTTCAGTGGTAGGTTCTGAAGTAGTGTCCTCTGTTGTCGGCTCTAGGGTGGAGTCTTCAGTGGTAGGTTCTGAAGTAGTATCCTCTGTTGTCGGCTCTAGGGTGGAGTCTTCAGTGGTAGGTTCTGAAGTAGTGTCCTCTGTTGTAGGCTTTAGGGTGGAGTCTTCAGTGGTAGGTTCTGAAGTAGTGTCCTCTGTTGTCGGCTCTAGGGTGGAGTCTTCAGTGGTAGTTTCTGAAGTAGTGTCGTCTGTTGTCGGCTCTAGGGTGGAGTCTTCAGTGGTAGGTTCTGAAGAAGTGTCCTCTGTTGTCGGCTCTAGGGTGGAGTCTTCAGTGGTAGTTTCTGAAGTAGTGTCCTCTGTTGTAGGCTCTAGGGTGGAGTCTTCAGTGGTAGGTTCTGAAGTAGTGTCCTCTGTTGTCGGCTCTAGGGTGGAGTCTTCAGTGGTAGGTTCTGAAGTAGTGTCCTCTGTTGTCGGCTCTAGGGTGGAGTCTTCAGTGGTAGTTTCTGAAGTAGTGTCCTCTGTTGTAGGCTCTAGGGTGGAGTCTTCAGTGGTAGGTTCTGAAGTAGTGTCCTCTGTTGTCGGCTCTAGGGTGGAGTCTTCAGTGGTAGGTTCTGAAGTAGTGTCCTCTGTTGTCGGCTCTAGGGTGGAGTCTTCAGTGGTAGGTTCTGAAGTAGTGTCCTCTGTTGTAGGCTTTAGGGTGGAGTCTTCAGTGGTAGGTTCTGAAGTAGTGTCCTCTGTTGTCGGCTCTAGGGTGGAGTCTTCAGTGGTAGTTTCTGAAGTAGTGTCCTCTGTTGTAGGCTCAAGGGTGGAGTCTTCAGTGGTAGGTTCTGAAGTAGTGTCCTCTGTTGTCGGCTCTAGGGTGGAGTCTTCAGTGGTAGGTTCTGAAGTAGTGTCCTCTGTTGTTGGCTCTAGGGTGGAGTCTTCAGTGGTAGGTTCTGAAGTAGTGTCCTCTGTTGTCGGCTCCAGGGTGGAGTCTTCAGTGGTAGGTTCTGAAGTAGTGTCCTCTGTTGTCGGCTCTAGGGTGGAGTCTTCAGTGGTAGGTTCTGAAGTAGTGTCCTCTGTTGTCGGCTCCAGGGTGGAGTCTTCAGTGGTAGGTTCTGAAGTAGTGTCCTCTGTTGTCGGCTCTAGGGTGGAGTCTTCAGTGGTAGTTTCTGAAGTAGTGTCCTCTGTTGTAGGCTCTAGGGTGGAGTCTTCAGTGGTAGGTTCTGAAGTAGTGTCCTCTGTTGTCGGCTCTAGGCTTTAGGGTGGAGTCTTCAGTGGTAGGTTCTGAAGTAGTGTCCTCTGTTGTCGGCTCTAGGGTGGAGTCTTCAGTGGTAGGTTCTGAAGTAGTGTCCTCTGTTGTCGGCTCTAGGGTGGAGTCTTCAGTGGTAGTTTCTGAAGTAGTGTCCTCTGTTGTAGGCTCTAAGGTGGAGTCTTCAGTGGTAGGTTCTGAAGTAGTGTCCTCTGTTGTCGGCTCTAGGGTGGAGTCTTCAGTGGTAGGTTCTGAAGTAGTGTCCTCTGTTGTCGGCTCTAGGGTGGAGTCTTCAGTGGTAGGTTCTGAAGTAGTGTCCTCTGTTGTCGGCTCTAGGGTGGAGTCTTCAGTGGTAGGTTCTGAAGTAGTGTCCTCTGTTGTCGGCTCTAGGGTGGAGTCTTCAGTGGTAGTTTCTGAAGTAGTGTCCTCTGTTGTAGGCTCTAAGGTGGAGTCTTCAGTGGTAGGTTCTGAAGTAGTGTCCTCTGTTGTCGGCTCTAGGGTGGAGTCTTCAGTGGTAGGTTCTGAAGTAGTGTCCTCTGTTGTCGGCTCTAGGGTGGAGTCTTCAGTGGTAGGTTCTGAAGTAGTGTCCTCTGTTGTAGGCTTTAGGGTGGAGTCTTCAGTGGTAGGTTCTGAAGTAGTGTCCTCTGTTGTCGGCTCTAGGGTGGAGTCTTCAGTGGTAGTTTCTGAAGTAGTGTCCTCTGTTGTAGGCTCAAGGGTGGAGTCTTCAGTGGTAGGTTCTGAAGTAGTGTCCTCTGTTGTCGGCTCTAGGGTGGAGTCTTCAGTGGTAGGTTCTGAAGTAGTGTCCTCTGTTGTCGGCTCTAGGGTGGAGTCTTCAGTGGTAGGTTCTGAAGTAGTGTCCTCTGTTGTCGGCTCCAGGGTGGAGTCTTCAGTGGTAGGTTCTGAAGTAGTGTCCTCTGTTGTCGGCTCTAGGGTGGAGTCTTCAGTGGTAGGTTCTGAAGTAGTGTCCTCTGTTGTCGGCTCCAGGGTGGAGTCTTCAGTGGTAGGTTCTGAAGTAGTGTCCTCTGTTGTCGGCTCTAGGGTGGAGTCTTCAGTGGTAGGTTCTGAAGTAGTGTCCTCTGTTGTCGGCTCTAGGGTGGAGTCTTCAGTGGTAGGTTCTGAAGTAGTGTCCTCTGTTGTCGGCTCTAGGGTGGAGTCTTCAGTGGTAGTTTCTGAAGTAGTGTCCTCTGTTGTAGGCTCTAGGGTGGAGTCTTCAGTGGTAGGTTCTGAAGTAGTGTCCTCTGTTGACGGCTCTAGGGTGGAGTCTTCAGTGGTAGGTTCTGAAGTAGTGTCCTCTGTTGTCGGCTCTAGGGTGGAGTCTTCAGTGGTAGGTTCTGAAGTAGTGTCCTCTGTTGTAGGCTTTAGGGTGGAGTCTTCAGTGGTAGGTTCTGAAGTAGTGTCCTCTGTTGTCGGCTCTAGGGTGGAGTCTTCAGTGGTAGTTTCTGAAGTAGTGTCCTCTGTTGTAGGCTCAAGGGTGGAGTCTTCAGTGGTAGGTTCTGAAGTAGTGTCCTCTGTTGTCGGCTCTAGGGTGGAGTCTTCAGTGGTAGGTTCTGAAGTAGTGTCCTCTGTTGTCGGCTCTAGGGTGGAGTCTTCAGTGGTAGGTTCTGAAGTAGTGTCCTCTGTTGTAGGCTCTAGGGTGGAGTCTTCAGTGGTAGGTTCTGAAGTAGTGTCCTCTGTTGTAGGCTCTAGGGTGGAGTCTTCAGTGGTAGGTTCTGAAGTAGTGTCCTCTGTTGTCGGCTCTAGGGTGGAGTCTTCAGTGGTAGGTTCTGAAGTAGTGTCCTCTGTTGTCGGCTCTAGGGTGGAGTCTTCAGTGGTAGGTTCTGAAGTAGTGTCCTCTGTTGTAGGCTCTAGGGTGGAGTCTTCAGTGGTAGGTTCTGAAGTAGTTTCCTCTGTTGTCGGCTCTAGGGTGGAGTCTTCAGTGGTAGGTTCTGAAGTAGTGTCCTCTGTTGTCGGCTCCAGGGTGGAGTCTTCAGTGGTAGGTTCTGAAGTAGTGACCTCTGTTGTCGGCTCTAGGGTGGAGTCTTCAGTGGTAGTTTCTGAAGTAGTGTCCTCTGTTGTAGGCTCTAGGGTGGAGTCTTCAGTGGTAGGTTCTGAAGTAGTGTCCTCTGTTGTAGGCTCTAGGGTGGAGTCTTCAGTGGTAGGTTCTGAAGTAGTGTCCTCTGTTGTCGGCTCTAGGGTGGAGTCTTCAGTGGTAGGTTCTGAAGTAGTGTCCTCTGTTGTCGGCTCTAGGGTGGAGTCTTCAGTGGTAGGTTCTGAAGTAGTGTCCTCTGTTGTAGGCTCTAGGGTGGAGTCTTCAGTGGTAGGTTCTGAAGTAGTGTCCTCTGTTGTAGGCTCTAGGGTGGAGTCTTCAGTAGTAGTTCCTTCATTTTCACATATTTCAGGATCACTTTCTATTTTTAGGAAATCCAGAGCTAAACGCGCTTCTGACATAGTACCGCATTGAATCGTTATCTAAAAAAGAGAAAATAATAATTAATGGAGGGCTGACTTTCACGATGGGTAAATAAAATTTCATGGTAAAAATAATTAAAAATCGTAGGTACATTATAACGATATTCGTATTTTTTATAAAACAACTTGTTTCCAAAACATACCTCAATGTCTCCGTCGTTGGGATTGCTCAGAGTGGCGGTCTTCCAAGTACTAGAATCGTCCACAGGAATAGGCAAAAAAGCGAATATCGGCTGTAAAATAAACATGCACACCCCTCCTGCGGTCCCTTCTACGTAGTATTGTATAGAAAATTTGGTACCGGCTGGTGCGAATACACTGTTTGCTGATGTGATGCAGTTTCCGTTGTCGAAGCCTTTTCCAGTTGATAGGAAATACCCATTACTGCCTGGAGGTGCCGGTATTGTAGAATTTTCGTAAATTTCCACGAAAAATATTTCAGCGTCGTTACATTGAGTATTCAGATACGTATTTTCACCGTTATTAAAGTCTTCTGTCACACATAAGCCGTCCGATGGTGGTTCAGTGGTAGTTGGTCCTGTTGTTTTGACTTTAGGCGTTGTCGACACAGTAGTTGTTGTGTCCTCTTTCTGGCACGACTCGGGATCGCTTTCGATTGTCATGAAATCCAGAGCTAAACGCGTTTCTGACATAATTCCGCATTGAATCGTTATCTAAAATATGTAGAGAAAATAATAATAATGGGAGAGCGAACTTAAACGATGGATAAATACAATTTCATGGGAAAAATATGAAACAATCGTACATTATAACGATATGCGTATTTTTTATAAAACAACTTGTTTTCAAAACATACCTCAATGTCTCCGTCGTTAGGATTGCTCAGAGTGGCGGTCTTCCAAGTTCTAGAATCGTCCACAGGAATAGGCCAAAAAGCGAATATCGGCTGTAAAATAAACATGCACACCCCTCCTGCGGCCCCTTCAACGAAGTATTGTATAGAAAATTTGGTCCCGGCTGGTGCGAATAAACTGTTTGCTGATGTGATGCAGTTTCCCTTGTCGAAGCCTTTTCCAGTTGATAGGAAATATCCATTACTGCCTGGAGGTGCCGGTATTGTAGAATTTTCGTAAATTTCCACGAAAAATATTTCAGCGTCGTTACATTGAGTATTCAGATACGTATTTTCACCGTTATTAAAGTCTTCTGTCACACATAAGCCGTCCGATGGTGGTTCAGTGGTAGTTGGTCCTGTTGTTGTGACTTTAGGCGTTGTCGACACAGTAGTTGTTGTGTCCTCTTTCTGGCACGACTCGGGATCGCTTTCGATTGTCATGAAATCCAGAGCTAAACGCGCTTCTGACATAATTCCGCATTGAATCGTTATCTAAAATATGTAGAGAAAATAATAATAATGGGAGAGCGAACTTAAACGATGGATAAATACAATTTCCCATAAAATAATTTCGCTCACTCTTCTTCATTAACGAACTTTAAGAATGTGCCAACCACAGGGGTACTTGGATCGCGTAAATGTGATGCTGGCGAATTTTAATGAATTTCTGTTCGGTGAGAATAGTAATAGGAGCCTCCACGTAGATTGAGCTATTGTAATAGAGCGATCGGGCGTCCCTGGAAACGACACCATGTCGGCCAATCCTTCCACCACCGGAGAGACCAAGCCGGATTCGGAAAGAAGAAAGAAGAAGAAGAACAAATCAAACGAATATCTTTGTTCCATAATGATGTTATGGGCGTTATGGGTGAAATGGCTGTCAGAATGGGTGTTTTGGAGAGAGAGGTCAAAGGATTGGATGCGGCGGTTAAGTCAGTGTCCTCCCAGAGAAATGTTCAGGCGGAAGCGCCTGATTTATGCGAACTGTTATCGGAAGTCGAGGAGCGAGTAGATCGTTCAAGGAACCTCATATTATACAATGTTCCCGAACCTGTGGTTGTGGGCAGGGAGGCTTCCTTGACGGCTGACCTCTCAGTGGCTTCGTCTACAATTCATGGAATGGTTAACCAAGAAATTGATATAAGAAAGGCAACCAGAATTGGTAAGAAATCAGATAGGCCAAGACCGCTTAAAGTCGAATTGAGAGACAAGTCTGAAACTTTGTTGGTGCTGTCGAATAGTAGGTTGGCACCGTCCGGAATAATGGTGAGAAATGACCTAACCTGTCGTCAACGAAATAAGATCAAGGAGCTACGGAGAGAACTTGAAGAGAGGTTCCAGCAGGGTGAAAAGAATATTACCATAAAATACGTAAACTCAAACCCTAGAATAGTGAATACAACACCAAAGCACTTAAAAAAACGGCGCAGACATATAACTTGCTATTATCAGAATGTCAGGGGCGTGCGAACAAAATTGGAGACCTTAAGAACATCAACCGACATCTTTGATTACGATATATTTTGCATTACGGAGACGTGGCTAACTCCGGACATAAAAACTCCGGAGTTGGGACTATCTACTGCCTTTAACGTCTATCGATTGGATCGCTCTGAGATGACAAGTAGCAAGAGCAGAGGAGGTGGAGTCCTAATAGCTGTCGCGATGAAGTATAAATCCAGACTAATCAAGACCCAGTACAATAATATTGAACATCTATTTATTGATATAACTGTAAATGCCGATTTAAAATTGTTTGTCGGTTGTGCTTATATACCCCCTAATTCAAATAACTCTATTTATCTCAATCATTTAAGTGATGTTGAAAGAATTTGCCAAGCGTTGCCCCTCAATAAATATATCATCGTTGGTGACTATAATCTACCTGCAATAAACTGGTCGAGTGAAGGAGCTGCTCCGAGCGTGGCAAGTGATGTGATGCTGTCTGACAGGGAGAGGGAGGTGGTAGACTCTATAAATTTTTTAAACTTGTATCAACTAAACACAAATGCTAATCTTAGTGGTAGAATACTTGACTTAGTCATGAGTGATGATCCGTTGGTTCGCGTCTCGTTGTCGATGACTTCGGTCCTTCCGATGGATTTGTATCATCCACCATTAGTGATATCTGTCGATTCACGAAAAATGGATAGGGCTAGTTTTACTGAGCGCAGCTTCGAATATACTGCCGCTAATTACCGATCTATTAATTAGGCTCTATTTCAGATGGACTGGTCCCCTTTGGAATCTCGCCCTTTAGAGGAGTCTGTTGATTATTTTTACGATGTCATCAGTGACATTAGGGATCGCCATATACCAACCAAAAATTTATAAACAGACTCATATCCCAGATGGTTTACTAGGAAATTAAAGATCATGATTTCGAGCAAAAAAAGGGCTCACAAGGTTTATAAACGGTCGGGGCGTGCGGACGACTATCGTAAGTTTAGTATTCTTAGGCGTGAATGTCAGATTCTTTCTAGACTTTGTTTTGATAAGTATGTTGAAGGCGTTGAGTCTTCTATATGCTTCAATACTAAAAAGATTTTTAAATATTCTAAATCTCTGAGGGGAGATGACACCTCGTTGCCAAGTGTCATGCGTTATGGTAACTCGACTTCGGATTCGGTTTTCCAAACGCTAAAATTGTTTGCTGATTATTTCAAGGGAGTATACGATGGAGGTAGTGTGGTGGATGATGGTTATGTGTTCAGGTCTGAAATAAATCTCCAGCTGAGTAGGCTTAATGTGGAAATTCGCGACATATTGAGGGAAATTGGGGCTGAGTCCAAATCATCTTCGGGTCCTGATGGTGTTCCGCCGATCTTTATCAAGGGTGCGGGGCGTGGGTTAGCATTTCCGTTATATTTATTGTTCAATAGATCAATTGCCGAGGGTATTTTCCCTACTAAATGGAAGCATAGTTTTCTTGTGCCTATATTCAAGTCTGGGGACAGGCAGGACGTGACCAATTATAGACCGGTGTGTATTCAGTCATCCATCCCGAAGTTGTTGGAGAAGGTTATTCTTGTCAAAGTTTCTTCCGCGATTCATGCTGTAGTCTCACCACAGCAGCATGGGTTTATCCCTGCTAGGTCGACTCAGACCAATCTTGTTGTTTACGAGGAGTTTATTGTTCGTGCCTTTTCGCAGCGTCTTCAGGTTGATTCCATATATACTGACTTCTCCAAGGCGTTCGACCGAGTCAATATTATTTTTACTTGAAAAACTATCGGGCATGGGGGTATGCGGCTCTTTGCTGTCCTGGGTCCGTGACTACTTGAGAGGGCGTAGCTTGTGTGTGTGTCCCTGTGCCAAACCACCTCTTACAAATTTACCGTTCAAAGCGGTGTTCCACAGGGCTCTCATTTGGGCCCAATATTGTTCAACCTATTCATTAATGACATCACAGGTATTTTCGAAGACGTTAATGTGTTACTTTTTGCAGATGATCTAAAGATCTATCGTTCTGTGCGAGACACAAATGACTGTGAGTTGCTACAGAAAAATATCAATGCGTTGGGTGAATGGTGTGATCTTAATGGACTATCCCTCAACACAAAAAAGTGTCAAGTAATGCGCTTCCATAGAATAAAACAGCCCGTTATATTCAATTATCGTTTAAATGGTGAGTCTCTCGAGTGTGTTCAGATTATTCGCGACTTGGGGGTCTCACTGGATGCGACGATGAGCCTGAATGCTCATGTTAACAGCATCACTGACAAGGCGATGCGTTTGCTCGGCTTCGTAATCAGAATTTGTAGACCATTCTCCAATCTTTATACACTCAAAGTTGTGTATGTGTCCTTAGTTAGAAGCATCCTTGAGTTTTCTTCGGTTGTCTGGAGCCCATACTATGCAGTTCATATAGCACAGATAGAGTGAGTACAAAGAAAATTCTTACGGCATATCAATTTTAGACTGGGTATTCCATATGAGCGGCTAGATTATAGTTTATTGTCAGATATGATGGGCCTGTCTGATCTTTCAGACAGACGGGTCTTGTTGGATTTGACCTTTCTCCACAAGGTCGTAAACATGGGGATTGATTGTCCCAATATCTTGGAGCTCCTGAATTTCCACATTCCTGTCAGGTCGACTAGACAATCGATAACATTTGGTATTGTTGGCTCCAATACGAACTATGCATTAAATTCCCCAATCAATAGAATGTCTCGTTGGGCAAATGAGTTCAGTCACTTGGACATATTCAGCGATGGTCTGGTTAAGTTCAAGGCGGAGGTCAGAGAAGCGTTGCAGATTCGTGATCAAAGATAATTTTGCCATTATATTTTATTTTAATTAATGCATTTTTTCTGATGTAATTTGTAGTATGAAGTGCGGCCCTGAACACTTTGTGTTGTTATATTGATATTGTCATAGTATATATAAGTAAGACACCGCGCGCAGTAATTAATATGTTATTGGTAGGTACCTATGTTTATTTTATTTGTTGAGGCCTTTCAACCAAATTCGAGTGATTTTGGACCTATGTCATGCCTTTGTATCTAGCGCGTAGCTATGTATCTTGATGTTCAACGACGTTTTTTTTTAATTGTTACCTATAATTTGTATGTACTCATTGTATTTTTATTTTTGTATTCTTTTTTATTTTATGTTGATACTATTGTGCACTACTACTCTATTTTAAGTATTTTTTTTTATTTTTTGTAAAAGGCCTGATGGCCGTTGAACTGAATAAAATAAAAAAAAATAAAAAAATTTCATGGGAAAAATATGAAACAATCGTACATTATAACGATATGCGTATTTTTTATAAAACAACTTGTTTCCAAAACATACCTCAATGTCTCCGTCGTTAGGATTGCTCAGAGTGGCGGTCTTCCAAGTTCTAGAATCGTCCACAGGAATAGGCCAAAAAGCGAATATCGGCTGTAAAATAAACATGCACACCCCTCCTGCGGTCCCTTCTACGTAGTATTGCATAGAAAATTTGCTCCCGGCTGGTGCAAATACACTGTAGGCTGATTTGATGCAGTTTCCGTTGTCGGAGCCTTTTCCAGTTGATAGGAAATACCCATTACTGCCTGGAGGTGCCGGTATTGTAGAATTTTCGTAAATGTCCACGAAAAATATTTCAGCGTCGTTACATTGAGTATTCAGATACGTATTTTCACCGTTATTAAAGTCTTCTGTCACACATAAGCCGTCCGATGGTGGTTCAGTGGTAGTTGGTCCTGTTGTTGTGACTTTAGGCGTTGTCGACACAGTAGTTGTTGTGTCCTCTTTCTGGCACGACTCGGGATCGCTTTCGATTGTCATGAAATCCAGAGCTAAACGCGCTTCTGACATAATTCCGCATTGAATCGTTATCTAAAATATGTAGAGAAAATAATAATAATGGGAGAGCGAACTTAAACGATGGATAAATACAATTTCATGGGGAAAATATGAAACAATCGTACATTATAACGATATGCGTATTTTTTATAAAACAACTTGTTTCCAAAACATACCTCAATGTCTCCGTCATTAGGATTGCTCAGAGTGGCGGTCTTCCAAGTTCTAGAATCGTCCACAGGAATAGGCCAAAAAGCGAATATCGGCTGTAAAATAAACATGCACACCCCTCCTGCGGCCCCTTCAACGAAGTATTGTATAGAAAATTTGGTTTCGGCTGGTGCGAATACACTGTATGCTGATTTGATGCAGTTTCCGTTGTCGGAGCCTTTTCCAGTTGATAGGAAATACCCATTACTGCCTGGAGGTGCCGGTATTGTAGAATTTTCGTAAATGTCCACGAAAAATATTTCAGCGTCGTTACATTGAGTATTCAGATACGTATTTTCACAGTTATTAAAGTCTTCTGTAACACATAAGCCGTCCGATGGTGGTTCAGTGGTAGTTGGTCCTGTTGTTGTGACTTTAGGCGTTGTCGACACAGTAGTTGTTGTGTCCTCTTTCTGGCACGACTCGGGATCGCTTTCGATTGTCATGAAATCCAGAGCTAAACGCGCTTCTGACATAATTCCGCATTGAATCGTTATCTAAAATATGTAGAGAAAATAATAATAATGGGAGAGCGAACTTAAACGATGGATAAATACAATTTCATGGGGAAAATATGAAACAATCGTACATTATAACGATATGCGTATTTTTTATAAAACAACTTGTTTCCAAAACATACCTCAATGTCTCCGTCGTTAGGATTGCTCAGAGTGGCGGTCTTCCAAGTTCTAGAATCGTCCACAGGAATAGGCCAAAAAGCGAATATCGGCTGTAAAATAAACATGCACACCCCTCCTGCGGCCCCTTCAACGAAGTATTGTATAGAAAATTTGGTTTCGGCTGGTGCGAATACACTGTATGCTGATTTGATGCAGTTTCCGTTGTCGGAGCCTTTTCCAGTTGATAGGAAATACCCATTACTGCCTGGAGGTGCCGGTATTGTAGAATTTTCGTAAATGTCCACGAAAAATATTTCAGCGTCGTTACATTGAGTATTCAGATACGTATTTTCACCGTTATTAAAGTCTTCTGTAACACATAAGCCGTCCGATGGTGGTTCAGTGGTAGTTGGTCCTGTTGTTGTGACTTTAGGCGTTGTCGACACAGTAGTTGTTGTGTCCTCTTTCTGGCACGACTCGGGATCGCTTTCGATTGTCATGAAATCCAGAGCTAAACGCGCTTCTGACATAATTCCGCATTGAATCGTTATCTAAAATATGTAGAGAAAATAATAATAATGGGAGAGCGAACTTAAACGATGGATAAATACAATTTCATGGGGAAAATATGAAACAATCGTACATTATAACGATATGCGTATTTTTTATAAAACAACTTGTTTCCAAAACATACCTCAATGTCTCCGTCATTAGGATTGCTCAGAGTGGCGGTCTTCCAAGTTCTAGAATCGTCCACAGGAATAGGCCAAAAAGCGAATATCGGCTGTAAAATAAACATGCACACCCCTCCTGCGGCCCCTTCAACGAAGTATTGTATAGAAAATTTGGTTTCGGCTGGTGCGAATACACTGTATGCTGATTTGATGCAGTTTCCGTTGTCGGAGCCTTTTCCAGTTGATAGGAAATACCCATTACTGCCTGGAGGTGCCGGTATTGTAGAATTTTCGTAAATGTCCACGAAAAATATTTCAGCGTCGTTACATTGAGTATTCAGATACGTATTTTCACCGTTATTAAAGTCTTCTGTAACACATAAGCCGTCCGATGGTGGTTCAGTGGTAGTTGGTCCTGTTGTTGTGACTTTAGGCGTTGTCGACACAGTAGTTGTTGTGTCCTCTTTCTGGCACGACTCGGGATCGCTTTCGATTGTCATGAAATCCAGAGCTAAACGCGCTTCTGACATAATTCCGCATTGAATCGTTATCTAAAATATGTAGAGAAAATAATAATAATGGGAGAGCGAACTTAAACGATGGATAAATACAATTTCATGGGGAAAATATGAAACAATCGTACATTATAACGATATGCGTATTTTTTATAAAACAACTTGTTTCCAAAACATACCTCAATGTCTCCGTCGTTAGGATTGCTCAGAGTGGCGGTCTTCCAAGTTCTAGAATCGTCTACAGGAATAGGCCAAAAAGCGAATATCGGCTGTAAAATAAACATGCACACCCCTCCTGCGGCCCCTTCAACGAAGTATTGTATAGAAAATTTGTTTTCGGCTGGTGCGAATACACTGTATGCTGATTTGATGCAGTTTCCGTTGTCGGAGCCTTTTCCAGTTGATAGGAAATACCCATTACTGCCTGGAGGTGCCGGTATTGTAGAATTTTCGTAAATGTCCACGAAAAATATTTCAGCGTCGTTACATTGAGTATTCAGATACGTATTTTCACCGTTATTAAAGTCTTCTGTAACACATAAGCCGTCCGATGGTGGTTCAGTGGTAGTTGGTCCTGTTGTTGTGACTTTAGGCGTTGTCGACACAGTAGTTGTTGTGTTCTCTTTCTGGCACGACTCGGGATCGCTTTCGATTGTCATGAAATCCAGAGCTAAACGCGCTTCTGACATAATTCCGCATTGAATCGTTATCTAAAATATGTAGAGAAAATAATAATAATGGGAGAGCGAACTTAAACGATGGATAAATACAATTTCATGGGGAAAATATGAAACAATCGTACATTATAACGAAATGAAATGAAATGAAATTTATTTCCAAGAAGAACACACATACAGAAATATAGTATAAATTCATCAATATTATCTTTATGATCCCTCTTGGAATTTACCGTCCCACTAGATAAAAAATCTGTTCTGGGACAGTACTAATATAAGTATAAAAATTAAAAATAAACACTTTTTACCAAAATCAAAAGAATACTAAAAAAATATATACATATATAATAATATAATAAAATAAAGCGGTGCATACACATGATCCAACCGCAACCGCAAAATATACATACATATATACACACATACACACATATACACATATACATACATACACACATGTATAAACAAAATAAAGCGAAGTATTTTTATTTATTAATTTAATAGAGAATTTAGAATTTATTTAATAGAGATTCACTTATTTATTTAATAGAATTTAGTAATAATAAAACTAGCAACAATATACAGCACATATGATATTATATCGTGAATACACAATGACAAACCATCATCATCACATACAGAAACAGAAATAAAAAAAAATAATAAAATAAAATTATAAATGATAAAAAATTATAAATAATAAAAAAATAAAAATTTTCAAAAATTAAAAATGATCAAAAACTCGTTCAAAATTTCCCTCCCCTTTTAAAATTTTAAAAACTATTAATATGTAATCAAAACGTATTAATTAGTCACAAAGTCAACATTGTCATAAATATGCCAAAAATAACACTTATTAAGATCAACAATAATTCAAGAATGATAAAAGCAACACAAAACAGCACATCACACTTCATGCAAACATGCAAATACAATGATAAATAAATTTCCCTCACACATGAACTTAAAACTTAATAAATAAATTTCCCTCACACAAGAACTTAAAACTTAAGAGGATAGAGAATAGCGGCAGACAAACAAAGACAAGCCTACACAAGTATATTCAGCAGAGTTTGGGATGTTTCCACCCCACCCCTGTCTCGCAGCCAACGGGTGATCAGATATTTAAAATTTCTGCCGTTTATTTTGTGTTTTATTTGTGGAATGACTATATTGTATATTCTGGGTGCTAAGAAGGTGTAATTACGCTGGGCAAAACTTGTCCTAGTGTGTGGTGGTCTCAATTGTGCTCTGAAACGGGTGTTATGGGTCAGCACAAAGTTAGGCTGGAAGTCAGATTGCTCATTATAAATATAAGTCATTATAGTTCGTACATACAATTGTCTGATGGTCAGGAATCCACTCTCCCTGTGTAGTTCTTCAGTAGGATACTCTCTACATTTCCTATACATCACCTTGATTACTAATCTCTGTGCTCGCTCCAGCGGCACCAGGAGCGTCTTCGCCATTCCGCCCCATCCTATTATCCCATATTCCAATATACTCTGCACCATTGCAAAATAGATGGTACGCAGTATTCTTGTATTAAAAACGTCACGCAATATCTTGAATACGTAAATCATCTTTCTACACTTCTTTATCGTCTTATCCACATGGCTGTCCCGTCGAAGATGTTTGTCGATGTAGACGCCCAGGTATTTGTAGCAGTCCACATTTTCCAACATCGGGCAAGAGCAATCACCTCCCACCTGTCTTGTACACTCGTGTATTCTTAGTATTAAGTCCGGTTGTGGCTGTTGTCTGCTGTCTATACTAAAAGTCGTGTACTTTGTCTTCCCCGTGATCAAGGTTAGTAAGTTGTAGTCCATCCATTTTTTAGCCCTCTGTAGGCCCTCATGAGCCCTTGTGAAAGTCTCATTCCATGTATTGCCGCTATAGACAAGGACAGTATCATCCGCAAAGGCAATTGCGATATGCGTATTTTTTTATAAAACAACTTGTTTCCAAAACATACCTCAATGTCTCCGTCGTTAGGATTGCTCAGAGTGGCGGTCTTCCAAATTCTAGAATCGTCCACAGGAATAGGCCAAAAAGCGAATATCGGCTGTAAAATAAACATGCACACCCCTCCTGCGGCCCCTTCAACGAAGTATTGTATAGAAAATTTGGTCCCGGCTGGTGCAAATACACTGTATGCTGATTTGGTGCAGTTTCCGTTGTCGGAGCCTTTTCCAGTTGATAGGAAATACCCATTACTGCCTGGAGGTGCCGGTATTGTAGAATTTTCGTAAATGTCCACGAAAAATATTTCAGCGTCGTTACATTGAGTATTCAGATACGTATTTTCACCGTTATTAAAGTCTTCTGTAACACATAAGCCGTCCGATGGTGGTTCAGTGGTAGTTGGTCCTGTTGTTGTGACTTTAGGCGTTGTCGACACAGTAGTTGTTGTGTCCTCTTTCGTGCACGACTCGGGATCGCTTTCGATTGTCATGAAATCCAGAGCTAAACGCGCTTCTGACATAATTCCGCATTGAATCGTTATCTAAAATATGTAGAGAAAATAATAATAATGGGAGAGCGTACTTAAACGATGGATAAATACAATTTCATGGGAAAAATATGAAACAATCGTACATTATAACGATATGCGTATTTTTTATAAAACAACTTGTTTCCAAAACATACCTCAATGTCTCCGTCATTAGGATTGCTCAGAGTGGCGGTCTTCCAAATTCTAGAATCGTCCACAGGAATAGGCCAAAAAGCGAATATCGGCTGTAAAATAAACATGCACACCCCTCCTGCGGTCCCTTCTACGTAGTATTGTATAGAAAATTTGGTCCCGGCTGGTGCGAATACACTGTATGCTGATGTGATGCAGTTTCCGTTGTCGGAGCCTTTTCCAGTTGATAGGAAATACCCATTACTGCCTGGAGGTGCCGGTATTGTAGAATTTTCGTAAATGTCCACGAAAAATATTTCAGCGTCGTTACATTGAGTATTCAGATACGTATTTTCACCGTTATTAAAGTCTTCTGTCACACATAGACTGTTGTCATCTAGTTGTATAGATTTGTCTTTGTACATATAAGCTCCTTTACATGTTAGAACCCCGGAAAGTAAATACAACGTATTAAATAGAACAATAGTTTTATGATCCATCATTTCGGAAACAATAATTTATATTATTTTAGTTTACTACGTTTTTGATTATTAAATGGATATTTAAGTAAACACTTCTACACTTTTTTTAATGAATTTATGCTCACACACAGTGCATACAAATGAATTCTTAATTTAACATGGAATTCAGCTCGGTGAAATGGATAAACGGAGTATTTTGTTCTTGCCTCACAGCTTTCACTAAAAATATCTAGCTTTATGAAATACCAAATACTTTATAATAATGTAAGTACCTATTAATTTTTAATAACAATAAAAATAAAATTATTCAACACAGATTATAATAATTATTGTTAGGTAGTTAGGCATATTGTTATCTACAACCAATCATATTATCAACCTACATATCTCATATGTACATATACCTACTCGGCTATATAGTATACTTTCCCATGGCGGGCACAGCTTGAAATGTGTGGAGTAGAATTTTCAAAAAAAAATTCGAAATTTTATTTTAATTGTACGATGTACGGTCAGTTTTCCATAAGTTTGTATTCCTGCCCTATACTTACATTGCGGACTTCTCCCACTCAATTGCAGTACTTATTGCCTTTGAAACGATACGAGTTCTTACTGATCTCTATAATATTCGTCAGAATTTTTTTTTATTTATTTTTTTTATTCATTCTCGTCCGTAGCCATTTTCAGGCACTTGGAGTCGTCATGGTTTTACAATTTTACAAAAGAAATAAGCATCATTATTTTTATACAGTATATAACAAATGAAATAATTGCTCATCAATATTTTCCCAATGCAGGACCTCTGAATTGCTTTTGCTGACCATGTCCATGAAAGGATATGTTTTTTAAAGCAAGTATCTAAAGCTTTTATTCTGTTTATACTTAGCTATAATTAGTATTATTTTTGTACATCTTTTGATATCAATAAATAATTTTACATAATTTTGTAAAAATTTTAAGAGTTCAGTAACCCCAATAATTCCCAGGCGGGCCGTGGGTTGGTCACTCCTGGTTTTTAATTCATTCAATATCTTTATCATTATTGAATGATAATAATTGATAATGAAATATCAATAAAATCTATCTTGATAATTTTTGTATCAGCTGTTTTTTAACGAATCTCGAGTCGATGTTATGAACATTTTACCTACAATCTATGTACATACCTTAGATAAAAAGTAATGGCCAGGTATTTCTTACTTTAGGTACCTACTTACTTAATAGTAATATACCTACCTACCACCTAAATTCTGTACTGACTTACTATTCCTTCAAAAATAATATGTATCACCGCCATCTATTGGAGGTCGACAAAAGCTATCACCCAAGCCTACAAACAACGTTATGCTTATCATTACTTAATATCCGATATGAGTTCAGCATAATATTTTTTCGAATTTACTACAGAGATCGCTTTATATTAAAGTATATTTATTACATTATATCGATAAAGAAAATATTATTTTTTCTACCCTTCCAAATTTGTACAAAAAGGTAACTAAACTTTTTCTATTTTTTTTTCTAAAGAGTAGGTAATTATAAAAGTAATAAAAATAAAATTTATAAAAAAAAACTCCAAAAAATTAAAACGATCTTAAAACAAGAAGGTGCCTAGTTACTTTATTAAGTTAGTTGTGTTAATTCTTTCTAAGTTCTTGGGCATTTATATGCCGTTCTTGGGCGGATAAGTTTGCTTTATGTTATGTTAAGGACATGTTAAGGACAAAAATTAAAACGAAATATTTGTATAAATGTTTTAATCTAGTTCGTATCGATAAAACAACGAGTATTGCATAAAAATTATAAAATTTTATTATCTAGAGAAATTATTCCATGTGTGGGATTTTAATTGCATATTTATAATTACAATATTATCTTATTACTATTTCATGCATTTTATTTAAAAAAAATTTATAGCAATCTTATTTTTGCCTACACTTATTTTAGAATAGTAAAAGAGGGTGTGTCTATGTGTGTGAGAGAGAGAGGGCGAACCAGCATGGTTATTCACGAACAAGTTTAATTCGAACTAATCTTATTCTTTTACTTTAAGGGTCATCAAAGCTCTAAAAGAAATAATTTTTAGTTTAGAACAAAATTCAATTATTATTTTGATTTAATCATCATATTTATCAAGTTTTTATAAAATATTTTAAGTAATGAGAAAAATCGAGAAAAAAAATTGAGAGGCGTTCTAGAAAAAAAAACTAAAAAAGCTAAAATAGATTCTAGAATAAAAGAAAAATTTCATTTTCGTATGTTAAGGATGCGCGGAATCATTTTAAGTAAAATCGATAAAGTAAAAGTGCAAAAAACATGTGTTTACGTGCAACTGGACTACTTACAAATTTTAACTTTTCGTGAATTACAACTGCAGAACGGAAATGCTGGGTCAAGTGGTTGGTAGACTAGCGGTTACGACGCCGGCTTTCGTACTGTTTCGTTGGGAGGTCGTGGGTTCGATCCCAGGTGGCGACCATCTTCCTCTTTCACGACACAAGCTTTAAGTAGCTTACTGTGAAAGAGTCAAAGAGTGTATTTGTGTTCACTCAAATCATTACAAAAAAAACGCAGAATAAGGTACAATAATATACTCCTTGAAAATCTATTCATTACTACCGTTGGGTTAGTGAGTGTAAAGGCTCGCCATTCACGATCACTCCATCCGTCCAAACAGAGCGATATCACCCCAAAAAATTACGATGAGTGGTAGGGTATGTGGAGTGATAGGGTGAGTCGATGGGGAAACTTAAAAAAAAAGTGGACGCGGTTTTAGTCGTCGCGTCACTTGTTCGTCAGTGTCTATAAATTGATTCAAATTTGTATCATTTTGTCATCATACTTTTCGCTCCGCAGTCGCAACCAGGGGAATCCAGCCGTCCACACTTGTGGAGAAAATCGGCACATCTGCCATGCCCTGTTCGGATCCTGTTTAATGGACCAGAGTTTTTTTTTTTTCAGAGGGATTTCCTTTTGCTGACTGACACAGCAACTGAATACATTTTAAATATTGACCTTAACCTTTGACAATCAGATATCTGTGCTATTATTACTTAGGTACTGTTTTATGTCTAGATTTTAAGATGTGTTGCAAAAAAGCCATACAATAAATAAATCATACCTTCACCAGGTTACACGTGATGCTGTTTTGAATTTTATAATGACAAACTAAAATGTATTAAAGTGGTGATATTTTTTTTATACTTATTGATAGAAAAAAAAAACCTCAAGTCAAACATCACTCTAAATGGATGTCTTCCATGAGTTTAAGTATTTTAAGTCAAATCAATAATAAAAAAAAAATTGGAAGGCAAAAAAAAATAATAATAAAAATAACTACGTATTTATGTGTATAATTTAGTATCTACCTACCTATTTTAATGCTAAAAAATATTTAAGCATTTTAACCTGAGAATAACTCGAATGTACTAAAAATATTGATCTCTTGTAAAATTGTAAAAGTAGTGTTCCAAAACATAAAAAAACCAATTGTTGTTTTTTTATTTATATTATGTAGGTACACAACATTTTGTATTAAAAAGTACCATTGAAGTGGGTAGGTATTTTAGAATTTGTGTTTCATATTATTACCATTATAATTAAGTAGGTATGTGTATATTTCAAGTTTTTTTTCGTTGCATATTATTTTTTTTGGTCTCTAATGTAAAAGTTTTCACTTAAGTATATCAGTGGTCACAAAATATACATATTTTATTATTATTTTTTCGACAATGTTTATAAATAATTGATATCATATTTATCATAATTTATATTATGATAACCGTGTAACACAAAGTTGATGCAAATAACATATTTAGGTAAATAATATTGTGCATCTAGCTAGTTTGCTTTACGAAAACTTCTAGAGCAAAAAGTAATCATAATGGATCGACAATCAGTTAAAAAATGTACCATCTTGGACCATTTGGACGGAACTGTCAACAAAGGTGGAAAAGGGATTCAAATTTACGTCATGCGATACTCAGTTGACTTATTTCGCTAGTAAGAATTTGAGAAATTTTGTCTTTATTGATGGCTCTTCACACGACCCAGATGTGGATTCGACTCTTACGTTGTCAATGATCAACAACGCACTGGTGGATCCTCCACATTGAATAGATATCTGGAAAATAAAAAAAATAAACAAATTAGAAATGAGCATTTTAGAATACTTTGGACTGTATGTATTTTTATGGGACGCTCAATTATATGGTATCTTAAAAGAATTATTTTGATGAAAATATTGGACAAAATTATCAATACTCACGGATGCTGTGGTCGATATACTCGGAGAAAGCGTTTTGGTCTCCCATACTCTAGAGTTATCCATGGGAATCAAGTCGATGGCCAACAGTTGATTACCGTCATCCAGTCTTATAAAACAGTTTGTGGCAACTCCATACACATAATAATCAAAGATAACTTGTGAATTAATATCAACGTATATGTTTCTCTCTGTCGTGGCACATGTTCCGACAATAGATGGCCTCGAGGCTAAAAATAACCCGTTACTTTCTTCTGGCGATGGGATAAAAAAATCATCATAACTGCCGGTCATAAATGGTACCCAGCCTGGACAAGCAGAAAATATTCCCATTTCTTTTTCAAAATCCTCTTCCAAACAAACTGTATTGGGAGGTAAAGTGGGAGTGTCTGTAGTCGTTAGTTCTGTTGTAGTTTCGGGTGTCGTTGGATTGTCTGTAGTAGTTTCAGAAGGCATTTCGGTTGTTGAGTCCGTTGTAGAGGGTTCTTCTGTAGAGGTTGGTTCTGTATCTGGGCTAGTTGCAATTTCGGTTGTTGTTTCAACAGTAGAAGTAGAATCAGTGTTTGTGGATTCCGTTGTAATATCTGGCGTAGTTGGTTCAGTTGAAGTGAGATCATTTGTAGTTGTTGTTTCTGTTGAAGTATCAGGTGTTGAGGTTTCCTCAGTCGATGTGTCGGGTGAAGAGGGTTCTTCTGTGGAAGTCGTTTCGTTGGATGTATCGGGTGTGCTAAAGTCGGTTGATGAGTCTGTTGTGGTTTGTTCTTCAGAAGTAGTAGAATCTGTTGAAGTTGTAGTTTCTGTTGATGTTTCCTCAGTCGATGCGTCGGGTGTAGTGGATTCTTCTGTGGAAGTTGTTTCGTTGGATATATCGGGTGTACTTATTTCGGTTGATGAGTCTGTTGTGGTTGGTTCTTCAGTTGAAGGAACAGAAGTAGTTGGTTCCATTGTAGTAGGATCAGATGAAGTGGACTCACTTGTAGTAGTAATTTCTGTTGAGGTTTCCTCGGTCGATGCGTCAGGTGTAGTAGCTTCTTCTGTTGAAGTGTCAGGCGTAGCGGGTTCTTCTGTCGTAGTGTCAGGCATAGTGGGTTCTTCTGTAGAGATGTCAGGTGTAGTGGCTTCCTCTGTCGAAGTGTCAGGCGTAGTAGGATCTGTTGCAGTTGGTTCAGTCGAAGTGAACTCACTTGTAGTCGTAATTTCTGTTGAAGTTTCCTCAGTGGATGCCTCAGGTGTAGTTGATTCTGAGGTAGTTGGCTCATCCGTGGAAGTGCTAGGTATAGTAGATAGCTCCGTTGTGGTAGTAGATTGATCTTTTCGTGGACAGTCATCAGAGTTGGTTATAATAATGTTATCAATGGCCAATTGGGAGTTGAACATAGATCCACATTGAATTTGTATCTGTAAATATTTTTATGATCGATTACTAGAGAACCTTAAAAAAATACAAAATACCTTTGATTTTAAAATAAAATTAAAAAATTTAGAGATGAAATGAAAAATGTAATTGCAATATTTTTAAATCAAGATAAGTGACATGTATGTCTTATTGTCAGATGTGTTACAAAATAAGAAAAAAATTAATTGACTTACATTAAAGATAATGACATTGCAAATGTGACAATTTGTTTTGTTGAGAAATATGAAACTTAAGTAGGTGGGTATCTACATAAAAATAATTTTATTATTATTAATTATGAAGAAAATAGAGATAATAATATGGTGATATGATGTGGGAGGAGGTCAACGAAGCTGCGCTTAGTGGAGAGCTCTTGTTGCCTCCCATGCATCCAAGTGGGGTCAAAAAAGGAGTAAATATGAATTTATGTACCTATTACAGAGCCGACGATTCTTATAATTTGACTGGACCATTCATTGGCGAACGTTTTTAACGTAAAGTGATGAGACTAAGCTATATTTACCTCTTAAAATCGAGCAATAATTAATTCGACATTGACATCAAATTAATAAATATCTATAGGTACGAATCTTTAGGTATATCAGCTTAACAAAGGCTTAAGCCAAAGGACAATAGAGATGGATAATTTATACATCTCTTTCGTCTGGAAAATGACTGGTTCAGAATCTAGGTTTTGCATTTAGGACCATTAAAACATTATAGTTGTATTAGTTAGATATTACAGTCAAACAAACCCATCATAACTATCCTAAACCATAATACTAGAATATTGTTGCTGAATCTTTATGCAAAACAATTTTTCCATAATATTATATATACTAGCTATAATACCCGTCTTGCTTTAAGTAGTTGATTCGGAGTGTCAGGCTTAATCGGTAGGTTATTAAATAGGTTCTAGTCTAGCTTCTCATTGCTTAACAGACCTCTATTTAACTGTCATACGCACAGAAAAAAGAATCACACATTCACAATTCATAAAAATGAGAGAAGAAAAAGAAGAATGTAACTTTTAATGTGTAGAAAAAAAGAAAAATTATAGTCTGCCACTCACATGGAAAAAACTGACTGTGTAATATTACATCATACACTTAACTCAATTTCACTGTTCAATAAAAGGGAAAAATACTTCCTACCTAAATAATCTGCAAATTTTGCTGAACTATTTTACTCTCACATGGTTTGAGTCTTGGCTTAACTACATTAGCGCCTTCTATGTGTGGAATTGTGCAAATTTTATGTGAAATGCGTAATCAATTATTGTCAGAGGGAACTGTTTTACTGGCGACGAAACGTCAGTTTCCGAAAATGCACTACTCAATATTATTATTTTCATTTAAATGTTTATAAAATGTTTAATATGATTTGAATTATGTAAATTTATTTTTAATCAATCTTTAATCTTTTAAATACGTTTTCATTGAGTTAAACTTCGTTTTCAAAACATGGCTATCTGTGTTTACTGGGATGTTACCAAAAAAATGATTTTTTTAAACTGTTTTAAATTTATAACAGGAAATGCAGTAAACTGTGTTTACAAACACTCTGAGAGATTTGCATGGCTCTGTGAAGAAAATAAATTCAACGTTAGGCTTGATGCTATGACATATAAAAATACATAACTGAATTGTAATGTAGATTTTATTCATAAGTGAAGAAAAAATATAAAAAAATATGATCGAATGAATAAAGAAAGAATGATAAAAAGATTGTGTAATCCTGGATGAATGCATGCATGGGTGCGTTGAGACGAGTATGGATGGGGCGTAGGGTCATGTATCAATTTTTCTCTTAAACATATCACTAATTTATCAAAGTAAGAGACGTGAGAAAAAAAAATCTGAACAAAGTATAGATGGTAATAAGATTTTTGGTCCAAACGATTAAACGGGGAAAGCTTACTCATGCACTTTTATAATATGTTCGTCTGAATATGCAGGGAGGGGTAATTGTCTGGCTTTAAAAAAATATAGGTAAATAAATTTACTTACACTTATACTGGTTGTGCTTGTAACTATTATACTAAGAGTCTTCCACTCATTACTATTTTCCATTGGAATAAGTCCAATATTAGATGTTGGTAGAACTAGTGCCAAGCAGTTTCCAGAAGTACCGATTGTGTGATAGGTCATCTGGACTCGACTCCCCGACGCCACGTCCATCCTTCTTGCTGATGTTATACAACTGGACGTTGAATTGTCAGGAGTTGCTAAGAAATATATGCCATTTGAAGCGTTTGGGGGTGTATGCTCTGAATCAGCATAAGATTTGACAGAAAACGGGGCGGTCCCTGCACACCCTTGACTGAATATACCATTAGAGCCAGTCTGAAAGTCTTCCACGATGCACACATCTTGAGCTCTACACGTCAAAATCACAGACACAAAACATACTTTCAAAAACCATCCCATATGACTGTTTAAGAAAGTCATTGTAGACTGCTAACTGCCAAGAATTCAGGATGAACCTTTTCTTATCACGATAACTTAAAACTAAAGTGCACCTGTGATTGTTGAGTAGGTATTGTTGCTTTCACTAGCTCAAGTAGACTATTATTTTATCTTTTAAATGATTGAATTCTTTATACACATGTCATTATAATAATCTTCAAATATGTCTTTGTCTTTATCTTGTGAGATAACTCAATAGATTAATCATGACCAACTTCTCAAAACTTTATTGCTGAAAACAAATATAAAGATATTCGTGATGAGCAAGAATCAATTTGCTATTCTTTTATAACCCCAGTTAGGTGAATAGGGAAGCAACAAAAGCCCTCCAATCGAAATCGTACATTTTCTCATGACATTAAATAAAGACAATTTCAATGAGTAAGAAAATTTTATTAAACTCAAATATAATGATTACATTTTCTTAAATGTTAGGGACAATCTACAGAATTGACAAAAAAAAATATTAGTTATAAAATATGTAGGTATCTAATGAAAAATTGTTTTTAACGTAAATATAATACGAATAAACTACAATTTGGGGGACCTATAGGTATGTATAGATATTTATTTTATGTAATGTCAAAATATTAAAAAAAAAAATAACATTTTGAATTTTATAAGTTTCAAATAAAACTGATTTTCAACTTTGTTCTTCAAAAGACATGATAGGTTAATACATAATTATAAAATTATTGTAAAAAAAACCAAAAGCACATGTTATTTTCATATCTTTCTACAATAGCTCATCGCGTGTGGAAAAAACGTGTACAGATGAGTCGGAAAAATTATCAAAATTATAAATTCTAAAAAACTAGTAAGCAAAGAAAAACCAACAAAGATGGAAATATGTATAATAATATTTTATAGAGTTAAAGAAACGGTTTAAATGAAATAATTATTCAAAGAATGTTATCATAATAATTATCAGGAATTAGTATTCTTAATGTCGTTTTTACTGCGTACCTAAACTCATCTACGTATGTAGGCACCTACACGATGATAAAATAAAACTTATACATATGTCAGAACTGTGACAACATGATTGAAGATTATAATCTGTTGTAATTGTTTCAATTAACAGATAAAGATCATAAAAAAACCTACGTTGTATATGTAATATTCTCCCACCATTTTTTCAAAAAGGATTACAAAGCTGATTCCCTAATTTACAAACGAAAAAGCGGATAATTCTTTTAATATCTATTGATTATCTTGATTATCCGCCATCGACTTAAACAATAATAATCAATTAAGTTGTTTACTGTGAAAAAAAATGTCAATTTTTATGATGATATGTTCCTTTAATGGCTGGATATGGAACACCAGGACATTTGACTGCTCGTTTTAATCGTGTCTGATAAGAGTACTACCCCACAACTTTCATTTCTCGACATTGGATCAAAGCGATATTTCTTAGATTTTTTCAGGGATGGAATTTTTCCGTTGTTTTTGTGTTTCGCCAATTTTGCCAATTCAGTGACAGAATCAGTCTCTTCAAGAGTGTCAACAATTATTTCAGAACAGAGGAATTCAGAATCAATGGAACTATAACTAATATCGTTGATTCCTCTCTGTATTTCTTCAGTTTGGTCCATATTGAAGGAGCACCCTGGAAAGTTTGATATAGCAGTAGATGTTGTTGGAACAATTATTGGATCTGTTATTTCTTTTCTTATGGATTTGGTTCTCTTGGGTTTGGGAAATGGAGCTTTTTTGTTTCTAGACAATAAGGTATTCTTCATTTTTTTGTAATAATCGTCATCGCTTTCATTGAATTTGTCCACTTCATGAGTTGTTTGTTTTTTGATATCCGCGTCACAGATTTGGGACATAAATGAAATGTCCTCAATAATAGTCTGCTGCGTAGTGTCGTTATTGAATCGTTTATTTTTAACGTTACTTTTGTTGAATGTCGACGATTCTTTAAGAATATGAGAAAGGTTCAAATCAACTTCTTCAAAACTTAAATTGCATATTGATGATTTTGTCCGTCCATCCGGAGAATAATTTCGCTTCGACCCCTTTCTTGTGAATGACATCTTGCATTTCATCATTTTCTTCAAACTCTTCGGATTTTTCGGCTCAATTTCTGAAGACACATTATTACTCTTTTGTGAGGTCTTGGATCCGCTTGAAAATATGTTGCGTATGATTCCGAAAATTTCTGATTTGGATTGTCTGCAAAAAAAAGTAAACATTATAGACCATGATAATTAAGCAATCATAAATAGTTAGATATTAGTAGAGGTACACCGAGTTATTGAGTACTTCTATACCTATTTCTCTTTCTTTCTTGACATGATCTATATAATTATAACATAGGTAATACATAGTACTAAGCTCAAACATTTAGTCTATAATTTTAGTTGGTCAACTAAAATTGATGGAGAACTGGCTCGAACTACATGACAGAGTCGCAGTCCAAAAATTTGGATGCTCTTGTTGTTCTTTAAAAAATTAATCATCATTAAAAATCTATTTGTATACACGTATTATGAAGGAAAAACCATCGGGCCAGCGTCTCTATTTAGCCAGCGTTGTTTACCTAAGAATGCGACGTTTCAGAGAACGGCGTAAGTAGAACGTTGTTTATTTTGTTACCGTAGTTACAAAAAACATTGTCGTTACTTGCAAAAGCAGCCGCCGTCGTATCAGTGTCAGATAATCCGTGAACATTTTCATTGATATCGCTGAATTATTTTATTTATTAAAATATCTATTCTTGCTTTTAATTTCTTTGTTGGGCTATGCACAAATGAGTTCCAACTCCATCTGGAGTAGTGAAGATGACGAAATTTTAAAAGATTTCTTACGTAATAATGAACCTTTCTATACCTAATGTTAAAAATAAGGAATAGGTACAGAAAAATGCATGATGAAGAATGGTTGGTGGCGTGAATTAGGGCAAATTATAAAAAATCACCTTCTGTGCTACGAAATGTATATAAATTATTGTCGTCTCACATACGATATTCATCCTCCTCTGATGCCTATTCATCTTCCAAACAAATAACTATAGCAAAATTAAGATCGTTCATTTTTACGTTCCGACACAATACACAAATTGACGTTTATTATTAAAAAAACGGAGAGAATAATACGGGCACAAAACTTTCCAAATGTCACCGTAAAGACCGCCGTCATTGTGCAGCCGTACTTAATATGGTCGCTGAAGACGGCCGCTCCCTAGGAACCCAGTGCATTAATGACAACTATATACAGACGCAGGTTTGAATACTGCGGCGGGCATGGGATTTTTCGATATGATGAAAATTCTTACTGAGAGTTTTGGAAATCCAAACATTAGGTACCACCTAATGGCGAACGCTGTTAACGTAAAATTGATCACACTAATCCAGCCTTTGAAATAACAGTAGAAGACGTTCGTAAGCCCGACGGTAGTGTTTTGTTTCTGTCATTTAAAATCGTACATAGTGAATTGTAAGAATCATTGGTTGTTATATTAAATACACAAAGTCATTTAATATTCTATACACAAATATATGTATGTAGCTATAACGAAAATATGAATTATATTTTAATATGTAGGTATGATCAGCCCTAGACCATTTAAATTTTGCGAACGATTACAAATGAACGAATTTTTCGACAATGTAGAGTTGGAAGCAGTATGAAGTCGTTCGCAAAATTCATATTATCTATAGGGGCTGGTTCGTAAACAACCTAGGTAGGTATATTGAAAGTTAATAATTTTCTGCTAACAATATAGAATATCGTATTATATTTATTACAAAAATTGTAAGTAGGTAATATAAAATTTTTAAGTAATAAACTGGCAAGTTTTCTGAAATCAGTGAAAGACGTAGGTACATTCAATCAGAGAAAGTAAAACATTCTTTATTGTGCATTGATCAGCATGGTTGATTTTTTATCTCATCCTGCTAACCATGCGAAAAAAGTATGAATAATGTTGACTCATGGGCCAATGAGAACTCACGCCACATAGGTATCAAGTGAATTATTTCGTTTTCAGTAAAAAAATGTTTGGAGACAATCCGCGAAGGCAATTCACTGGCGGTTAGAACCAAAAGAGTTGGTATCTTTCGTCGTTGACACCTCGTCACGCGCTTCTTATCAGACAAACGACTGATAATTCCATCAAAGTGCCTAGGATATACCTATCAAAGAAACATTGACCTAGTCGGTTTTAATATTTTTTTACACATGCGTATACTTACTTGAATAAAAAAAACCATTTTAAGTATCTATATCATATTGGGAGACATTGACAATGCACAAGGGCGCAGTGGAGGGCTCGTATTGCTTCTAAGTGGGATCACAAAGATACTAAAGTTTGTAGTAAGAAGTCCTGGATGCGAATACCGGTTTGAGTCAAATTTCTATGTACCTACATTAAATTAAATAAATGACCTGTTACATTGTGGTAAGTAGATACCGAGGTATCTGTATAAAAACATTTTTTTTTATAATAATAGAGTGAACCTGGGCTCACTCAAAGTGAGCACAAATACACTTTCGACATATTTCACATAAATCAAAGCTTGTGATGTGAAAGTGGAAATGGTCGGCACCGGGATTTGAACCCACGACCTCTAATATACGCTGTGCGTACGAAAGTCGTCGAGTGATACCACTGGTCTACCATCCAATTCACAATTACAAATATTCAATAAGAAAAGTAAACGTATTTTATTTTTGTGACTATATTAATAATATGATCATTATCTACGCCTTTCTTGGAAGTTTATGCTAGTCGTGGGAAGGAAACGAATAAAGAAGGCTCAAGAGAAATACAATTTCTTAAAGCATAGAAGAGGCCTATAGTCAGCAGAGGAAAGATTGCTTGGAAGAAAGTAAGAATGTGGGACAGTGATATAAGGGCTCGGTGTTGCACTTTTAGAGGCTGATTTTGGAAGTTTTGGGATAAATAAAGAGTTGGTCGTCTTCACAAGATTCACTGGATGAAGTTTCACAAAATCAAGAGACGCGTAGGAGTCTGGAGGAGGCTTACATATTATGTAGGTACAGGAGTGGACTATAGCGGGCAAAAAAAAGGACGAAAGAAGGTGAGCTCATGTTGTGAGAAGCATGCAATTGAGGTTTGTGAGAAGAAATAAGCGGAAAAATAATTTAAATAAAAATATCAATCCTTCCTTTAAAATTAAATAACATTCAAAGTAAGCTACATTAAATTGTAAAAGAATAATGTTTATAAGAACAAAATAAATGTATCAAGTACCTTCTTTTAGAAAACATGTTTAAGTCCTTTACACATTCCACTCTACTATAACGAATATATTATTATCAACATCAAAAAACTACAATATTTTTAATAAATTCATTAATAAAATCTTATTCACTTTTTCAATATTTTGATAAATTCGACGAAATAATAACATTCATGTAAGGTAGAAAGCCGACGAAGTACAGTTTGTTATATATCTGTGATGTCAATACATGGTTTGTTTCAGAAGTGGGTAGTCGATATTTTTCACGTTTGTACAGGTTTGTATCGAAACTAAGGCGTGCACATCAAGTGTGTAGGTACCAACCTACATAATAATATTTTTATAGCAATATTAATTATTTTAATAGTATGAATTTATTAATCTGAAATTGTTATTGATTGGTGTTGCTTACACTACTTTAAAAATGTACCTAGGTTTATTTTGTACTTAATATCAGAATACCTTCTTTGATATGTACTCTCTTTTTTTTAAATTTAAGTAGGTACCTAATTATTTTCTCTATACGTAGGTACCTAGATAATATATAAAATGAGTTTTGTAATATAAATATTACACAAACTCTTTTTTACATACTCAACTCTAAATCGGTAGCCTTGTGGTATTAGCGGCGTCTTCTAATCAATAGGTCCCGGGTGCGAGCAGCTTAGTGTGAAAGAGTCAAAGAGTGTATTTGCGTTCACTTTGAGTGAGCACAGATTCATTTAAAAAAATAATAATGATAATTTGACACTTTATTCATGCTTTACAAAATAACACTCACGCATTGGTTTTGGATTTTCATACTAATAACTAGGTATAGGTTATGAGAATAATTGAGATTTTAACGATGATTGTATAGAAAACCTCAGAAATAGCTTGAAGACGTTATTGACAAACTAATTGAATAAGGCATTCGATAATGAATTATTCGAAATTGAAACGAGTTGACATTTTGACGTTGATTACTTTGGTACCCACCGCCATCTAGCCGCCTTCAATGTTATGAAATTTCGAGGGTATCTCGCTACTCCACTGAGACACTTAATATTTTACAACTCTTGCCGCTATAAGACCGAGTCCACACTGTGCCATGCGGTTGTGGACTATCTCACGTTATATAACAAAATCGTATGAAATCACGTGTTATAACGATAAAATAATCGTATAAAAGTGTTGATTGTCTTTTTGATTTGATAAAGCATATAATAACGTAGTTATATTTAAATCAGAACTGTAGCATAAATATTGAAATTGATAAATTTGTTATTTGAATCGGGGAAATTAATGTATTTTCTTGTTTAATTCAAAAGTAAGTCATCAGATGGATATTGGATAGGTACTTACCCCTTTGTCGAATATTTAGTCACTAACGTAGGTAAGTGAGAAATTCACGGGAATTTCGTATGGTAATTTAAATAAAACATATAATTTGTCATTCCACAAATTATTTAAAACCTTGACTAGTTTCGCAGCACAGGTCCTGCATGCTCACATGTGACAAAGAAACTCGTTTCTAAGTCAGGGTACCTACCTATTAAATAATTATTTGTGGAATAAACCTTAACCGTCTAACTTAAAAAAAAAATCGTTAATCGTAAGATTACATATAAATCACTGCTCAGTTTTTACTTAAATTATAAAAAAATATTTAATCCGCGTTTGTTATGTATGAAGATGAAATTTCATACAAAATTTTGTAAACAAACAAATAGTAGCTGGGCAACGCGAGTGGTAACTACCAATATTCGCTATGTCAGATTTGAACGAGTTATTGATGCAGAATAGGTACCTTATTTTTTTATTATTTATTTTATATCAAAATATTGTTAAGTCCTTATTAAATCATACGAAACCTTTATGTTTCAGCCAAAATAAACCAATTCATGTTTGTTCACATCAATTTTAATATCTGTACCTACTTAAAAAGTAGGTATTCTTCGAGTATTTTCTTCAAAACGTCATTATATTTCTTATAAATTTAGTTGGTGCATCATGGTTGTAAGACCTGGATGATCACGGGAATTCAATATTTGCTTTGTTTAAAATTACTATTATCAAAATGATAAACCAACATATTATGAAGTGAGCACCTAATTGGACGGGAAAAAATACTTAATACACTCGAAACCATTGTCAGTTGACATAAACTCCAACATGGCGGGCTAAAATCTACAGAGATCAGCTCGCAATCAATCGATATGGGTTAAACTACCTCAACGACGCCGACGGCTTGATCGCAAATTTTCTACCGCTGAACTCTTTTTTTCCACAGATCAGAGTTTTTAAATAAAGCAATTATTGTTTTATTTAAAAAATTCCACCAAGAATGCACGTTCAATTCTTTCATTTTGTATGGGCTGTGGGGCTCTGCGAAGTATTCTATAGGGGCACATCTATACACGTTTCCATACAAAACGTTACTACTTTTTTTTTTGACGCCACCGAAAATATCACGGATATTTAGAAAAGGGGTACATAGTGCATTATTCTACTACATATTTTAGTAAACTTTTTTCGTGCATTTCGTTTCTTGTTATTTTATTTGATTTGTTTAACCTAGCCTATGCTTACACCCAGTAGGGCGGCTTTTTGTTGTTGTTATTTGTGGTACATTTTGTAATATTAATTACCTATTTTGAATAATATACATAACGTGATTGTTAGTAATAATGTCGTGTTACTGCGCATTTTAAACATGGCATATAAAAAGTTGCGTGTTCCGCGCATTTAAAACATGGTATATAACACAATTTGTTATATGCCGTGTTTAACAGAACGAATTGAATAAACTCGAGTCGAGGAGCACAGTGATGACTTCCCCAGACTTTATGTATGCAAACTGCTAATGACTTGGAGTATAAAAATTGTCGAAATGACATCTCTAGATTGGCGTCGGCTCTTAACGTTCAAAATACTCTGTTATTTCCCTCGCAGGAATTTCTTTAAAAAAAAAATGCTAACTAGAAAGACCCTTGGTTTATTTTTCAATTTTAAATCTCAACAACATGTAATAATGTTTCTTGGGAATGAAATGGACGATGAGACTTTTGTAGGTAAAGGAAAACATTTTTAATTTTTCCAAAATTTACGTTGGTACTGAGCAGGTAAGATGAGGATTTGTTTTTTTTTAGATATCTATGTTTGGTGTACCTTAGTTACAAACTTCCAAGTTTTAATCAAATATCTGGAGTTTTCAATGTTTGAATTTTTAGATTGGAGCGGAATTGAATCATAAAATAAGCATAAAATACCTAAGGTTCCTTTGGAATGTTGAGTTTGCATGTTCCAATCTTCTCACTAATCAATATAAATAAAGGAGTCCGTTCGTATATATGTATGTAACGTCCTTTATAGACGGCTAAACTAGGGATACCAGAAGTAAAGTAATACCCTCTATAGCGAGTCATAATACCAGTGGACGTTTAAGGCTATGAATATTTGGAAAATGTTATTTATCGATAAAAATATTAGATTTTTTCATAAATCTCCCATACAAATTAAGATTTTCATCCTGCCATTTTGTCAGAATCAGGTATCTTGAAACTGTATTTAAATCTCATTTAGTTACACCGTCGCTACTCATGTACGGTTTTGTTTTCATCTACAGAGTATGGACCTTCTTTTTATTTCAAAACATTTTACTCTGTAGAAGGAAAAACATTGAAACAAAGTAAAACAATTTAGCTTATTTTACTTATGAAATGTCATCATATACCTCCATATTGTGAAAATTTAGGGTTGCCGTTTTAAAAAAAACCTGTGGAATGTAATAATAAGGTCTTCATGAATATGTAGGTAGGTATTAATATTGAAATGCATTGAAGTAGTTAACTACAAAGAGTATGATTGAGTAGTTTCAGCGTGATGTAGTAACGCATGAAAATAACAACAACATTTCATATTTATAATAATTAGAAGATAATATATAAGTAATAAATCAATTCTTCCTAAGCAGGAATAGCTTTATCATTCTGTTGATAAGTAGAATAATTCTCAGAAGATCAACGCTTTAATGGTAGAATGATCTCTGTGGGCTCCGTTGAAACCAGAATGAAAATGTCAAAGTTTGGACGATAATGGCTTGGAGAATATTCTTTTAGGTGGCATTTTGTGGTCTTCATAATTCAACCTAAAATAAATAAATAACATCAGAATACAATTTTTATAATGATTATGTATGCATGTTTAAGGGGGGAATATTATTTACTTTAATGGAAATTTATCATTTCATTAAAGACCACAGTTAATATACATGTGTAAGTGAAATGAATGATTCATTTAAATTACTATAATAATTATTATTATAAGTATTTAACCTCATATTAAACATTTTTCCTGAAGGTATACTGTATAATGTTTGCAATAAGTATATTGTTATAAAATAAGTCTTTAATAAACATAAACACGAATTATATGTGAATATTATATTATAGGTGAATTTAAGCAAAAATTGTCATGCATTAAGTTAAGTACCTACCTACCTAATAAAAATAAAATGAAACACAAAACATTAATTAAATTTTGAATAAGGAACAATTTTGACGTTTATAAAAAGCTTCGCGTTGACAGTGACAAACAGCTCTGCTGCTAAGTTGAAATCATTGCCATGTTCTGTCCGTTGCAAAAAAAAATCGAAAACGTACCTAATGATGGTGTTTTTTAAATACTATTTTTATATTAAGTGTGTATAATGAAATGCAAATATACCAACACCTATTTTTTATGATCTTTCGGATAATTTAAATAATTTAAAAACTATTCGAAATATCAACATGTTTGCAAAACACTTTCATCTATTGAATATATCTTTGGTTGCACACCACCATAGACTTAATATTTATTTCTATCTGTCAAAATACTCAAAATAATAATGCTATTAAAAATGTCAGTAGAATAATATACTGTTATAATATTATTATAATAATATTTATAATGTGGTTTACAAACGAAGTGGTAAGTGACAGTACTTATTTCAATTTACATCTTCAGGAACCTTAACAATACAGTATAAAACGTTTTAATCAAATCTACATACTCAAGTAGAACTGACAAAAGTTTTAGTTAATTTTAATTTATTATGTTTGTTT
Source organism: Mystacides longicornis (assembly GCA_963576905.1). Taxonomy (NCBI): domain Eukaryota; kingdom Metazoa; phylum Arthropoda; class Insecta; order Trichoptera; family Leptoceridae; genus Mystacides; species Mystacides longicornis. Next base: position 4,532,697 of record OY756421.1, on the reverse strand, counting down.
ATTAATATGTTCTACAGATTTACTTATGACAAAATTTTTTAAGATTCACTGAATGTTGTCATTTGATTTGAACTTTAAATTGCAATTTATTGTTTTCATCCAAGTTAAACAAATACCAATTTAAAAAGTGAAAAATCTGTCACTGTCTTGCATTGATTCGTTAAATTTTACCAGTCTTCAAAATCCAACCAAAAAAGATGTGTTGCTTTGTGTAATTTTTATGAATTCTATGTTTATTTTAATTGAATCATATTTCGTTACAGTATTTATGTGTCACTGTGCATCGGTTTAAATAAGAGTCCTTGAACTGTTGCCGATGAAAAAGTTGGATGATCAAAGAGGTCCCGGTCGAAGGCGACTTGAATGTGCAATGTAAGAGATTGTACCTACTGGAATAAGAATAGCAGAGGAGTTAAAGAAGACCTTGCCAAGGTCATGGAGGACCGTTACGGCACAAGAAGAGAACTGGTGTGTTAATCCCAACAGCTTCTTTTTCAATCACCGATTTAAATAATAATATCAATAATAATAATAATAAATAGGACTACTTATAATGCGCCGTTTAGTGACAACAGTGGTCACCTCAAGGGCGCTTTCTGAATATTCATCCATTTAAAGAAATTTTATCTTTTTTACCTAATCTATATTACTGAATTCTTATATTAATAGATACATAATCTATAAACAGCACACACTGTACGCTTCTTCGTTAAATCTTTCAATACGTAATTGCATATAATTAGCTATAGTATTTCACAATCCTGCATTTTACATTGTAAATTTAAAAGAAATTGCATTTGGCGATCGACTGCAAACAAATTCTTTGACAATGTAGAGTAGGAAGGAAATTAACTGTCCACTTTTTATATTTTTATATAAATGTCTTTTTTTGGTTTAAATAATTGTTTAGGCAGTTAATTTTTTCGCACTATACATTAACGAAATCTTCGTTTGTAGTGGAACGTCAATTTGAATTTGTCTGCGGGGGCTGTTGTCTCATTGTATTTTGGTTGTCTCTTTGATTTTTAGTTAAGAAGTGGACAAAATTAGTGCACTTTTTCAAAGAATGATTTAGAATATTATTAAACTATGTATATTTTTTGCATTTTATGCATCGTCACTGTTGAAGTATGAACTCTAATGTATATCTGACATTTAAATATAACATAATTACTTCTAATAGCTTCTAAGAAAATTGTTGCTTTGAAGGATATGGATTCTGTTAATTTCATTAAAAATAATATAATTATCATTTTGCAAATGGATCACATGGTATCATATACCTATGTTATAATTATTTTTTATTTTTTTTTTTAAAGATACAACAGCTTTAACAATAAGTATATCACATAAAAAAACAATTTTAGTTTTACAGCGCCAATTAAATGTCATATTTTTATAAGATCATATTATATAATGATAAAATTATGCTTCAGTTGTTCATTTATGAATTCCTTTTTTAGCTTATATTTTGTGTTACATTCTAAATATGAACAGTTCAAATGAAAATAATTAATATTTGAGTATAAACTCACCAATTAAAAGAAATATCCTTATATTATTGTTATCATTTTTTTTCAACTCCACACATTAGCTTAAAGTTGCATAAAACATTTTTTTGCAAAATGTTCATATTGTTTTATTTAACTTTTTCCTGTCTCCTCCAGCTTGCTATGTCTTTGGATTCTTTTAGATACCCATTAAGATGGCATTATCTGAACATGCCTTGCCCAATTTACTTTGGGCTTTATTGTTTTTTTTTAATGAATCTGTGCTCACTCGAAGTGAACACAAATACACTTTTGGAAATCTTTGACACTAACTAAAGGGTTGTGTCGTGAAAGCAGAAATGGTTGGCGCGGCTGGGATTCAAACCTATGACCTCCAACATGCTGTGCACATGAATGCCGGCGATTGATCCTACTGGACTACCGACCACTTCGTGGTAATATAAGTGAAATTAACGGTTTCATTTAAAAACAAATGAAATTAACCAACAATATACCTTGCCCTTCTGAGCTTGCCCAATCTAGCATAGTCAGAGATTGTAATGCTCATGGTTAAACCGTATTCTCTATCTTTTATGGGCTCCAAAATCATTGCCCGTTCTTCGTACTCATATGTCATAACTGTTATAATAGTTTTATAGAGGTTGATCTTTGTTTTTCTATGGACACTTCTTGACTTGAGCACAGACAGTAGAGTAGAGAAGAATGCTTTGTTTCCTGTTCTATTCTTCGGTTGATTTCTATATGTCCCAACTCCTTTGCTGCTATTTCCAAGGCGTCAAAGACCTCTTATGGCTATCAGGGATCTTCCTACTATATTGAGGTTATATCCAACGATTTGGCTACTTTGGAAATAACTATTAGTCTTTGTATTTTCGTGGTATGATTTATGCACCACATATTCCAAGAATAAGCTGAAGAGTGTGAGGATCAGTCTGCCGCCTTGCTTGAGTACCTGGCCATCCGCGCCGATTTTATATTTTGTCATACACATAGGTGCCCTAATCAAACTTAACGTAAAGTATTCTTCTTCTTCTCAACCTGTATCAGTCCACTCCTGGACATAGGCCTCCTCCAGACTCTTCCATGTCCCCCGATCCTGTGCAACCTGCATCCACTGCGAGCCTGCATTGAAGTATTATGGTTCCTGTGCAAGCCACGGGTACTTAAGCTAGTTATGTAATAAACTAGTTTGGTTGCAAATATTTGAACATTTAATAATATTTTAACATAATTCTTCTTCTTCTTTCTTTTTCACGGTGCTCTTGGCCAGTTATGTTCCTACTGTGTTAGTTCCTTGTGACGTGGACTCTCAACTATATCCGCCCATCTTTTGGGTGATCCTCATGGAAGTCGACCAGATTGGGACACACAATTATTATGGTATGAAACTCAAAGCCGACACTGTCTAGGCCAAGAATCATCCTTTAAAACTTAGCAACGTTTTCAAAAGAACCTACTCATTCTCATATTATGTAAATACCTATTTAAACTAAAGATAGGCACTTTTTAGGCACAAGTCTTTAATTTGATTGTTTGCCGAGCATCTTCACGACACAGTCTCTACCGCGCCGCGTCCCGGGTAACATTTCTATCTTCGTCGTTCCTGCTACTCTCCATCTTATCTTTTTTACCTCATTATTACTTGTACACTATCTACGCAATAAAAAGTTGTTATTCTTTTTAATAAGACTATCAAAAGGTATCCAAGCACCACCAACATACCAACCCAACTATAGGTATGGTAGTTGGTAAGTAGAGATAGAATGCACATGTTTTGTAAAGTGGATCGGTTTATTGATGAAGTAACATTATTTATAAAGTAGTTAACAGATTATAATTGTTGTTTTATAAAATTTGTACTTTATGTTTTGTTGAATAAATTGAAATTGAAATTGAAAAAAATAATTGTGCGGGCGCCGTGTGGCGCACCACGATGCGCGTCGCGAGACGGATGATGCGTGTTCTCTGTATGCAGAATTGGTGGTGACTGTTAGCTGTTGTACGGCTTTGTACGATGTGGCAGGCTGCTACCAGGTGTCGACATCGTGGAGAAACGCTATTGGTGGATGATGTAATGCGAAACATGACCCCCTACAAAACAAACATTTCTGAATTATTATGTAGATGTAATATACCTACACTATGTCATTGTGTTTCTTCACCTCCGTATCTCATAAACAATGTTATGTAGGTACCTACATCATACATAACCTACTTAGATTATAATCAATTGAAGTCAGTTAAAAAATCAGATAGGACTGAAGAGCTGAGAGGAACTGCCTCAAACCGAGAACGATTTTCCTGGTAATAAAAAGCAGGGCCAAGAAATTGTAGCAAAATATATGTGGCTTTCTAAATTTATTATTTCATTAGTTTTCACGTTTTTTTTCAGATGAATGCATTTGCACGTCAGTGGTGCAACTTGAAAATTACCAAGATAAATTTACCGACTAAAAACATAGAAGTGTAATTACTCGCCATTATTGTTGAATTATCGTATCTGGGAAGCTATTAATGGTAATGTTCTTTTATGTGAAGCGATTTTGTTATGTATAGGTACATATGGACTTGACCAAATCTAGTCCTGTAAGTTCTAGGTGTAATCTGTCTGAAACTATTTTCTATTTATATAGTTTTAAGCTGGAGTACATTTTTATCTGTTTTATGTTATGTTTAGAATCAACATTTTGATGCTATCTGCTATCAATAAAATAATCAGTGTTCAATTTTAAGAGGTTTTTTTTTTACAAAATTGAACCGCTATAGTCTTCTACTGCTTTTTCAAAGGTTGGTAGGTATAATGTGAAAAAAGGTTGGTTTAGTGTGATTTAAGTTAACAGAGTTCGCCATTTAGATGGACATAGGCATATGTCGAAATTCCTGAAATTTCAAATCAATATGGAACATTTTGAAAAATCCCATACACCAGCAGGACCCGAACCCGCATTCCTAGACGACTAAAGTAGAGGTGCTAGCCAATAGGTCCACCGATCCGACGATAATGCTTTCATAATAATTGATGAGCTTCGTTGTGTTTCTTACCATCAATTGACATATTTTGCCATTGATGTTTTAACTTTAACATGTTTTATAAATATTTTTAATGGCCAATGGCCGTGTGTGATTTTAAATAAATAAATAAATAATACGTTTATATTGTATACAAGCATTGTCGAGACATCTGTGGAAAGTGGTGAAAACATTTAGCTATCAAATTTTGTTGACAACTGTTGTGTGCCAGGACGTCCATTTTTAAATTGTCTATATTTATTGCCATTGGCTAAATTTTTTATACTGTGTTTGTATTTTACATATATTTTGATTAACTCGTATAAATTGTCTTCTTTTTATCAACATACATTTCAAAAAAACTCTTAAAAAAACCAATGACATTGGTATCAAATAATATTATTCAGTTTAAATTATGACCTTTCCTACGAAGTAGTTCATTATATGAAAGACCTCATTCCATGTTTTCTTTTTGAAAAAAAATAATAAAATTAAATGAAATATGCAGTCATTATGTACTGGTAATTTTATTTTCGCGAAAAATTTTTATGGTTCACGGAAAGTTCTCGGTATACCAAATTACTAGAACCATTAAGCATCCGGTTTGTGGTCCAATTCACCAACCACTATTTAGGTATTTTGAGTTCGCTTATAATAAAATATACCTCTGCTACGCATTATAATAGTGACTACAACTTTTGTGGAGGCATAGAATAATATGTGACGGATGTCAAGCTGCGACGATTTTTTTTCATCGAATTGTTCCACCTTAAAAAAAAATCAAAGAAAATAAATGTATTTTTTTAGCGAAGTAACGAACGCCGGGTGTGGTTTGTACACAACCTTATAAAAGGGTGACATTATTCGCATAGGTGTAAATTTCAAGAACTCTTCTTCGAGATGTTGCGATCTGTTTTGTTTAGTCATGCTTCCGCGGACACCGGGAGCCAGTTGTCTTGCCACCTCTTGGGCGGTCTGCCTGGCAGTCTTCTGTCTTGTAGGGTACCATCAGCCGCCACCTCAGCTATGCCCTAATGGTGCTGTTTCTGGCAATGTCTCTTCGGGTTTTACCGCGATGGAGCGAAGTGTTCTCATGTCAGTTGCACGAAGAATAGATTTGGTTCTGGAGATGTCAGATGAGTCTCAATTGCATGTGTCATCACAGGACTGACACATATCTTGTAGATACTTACTTTACTCTCTTTTCTCATATATTTATTTTCCCACAAAATGTCTTTCAGGAATTCCGCTATAGCTGCTGTTAAATTTGCTTGATGTCTAACTTCGTTTTCTGATCATTATGGCTAGAGAGTTCAATGCCATGGTATCGGATTGCGTCACCTTTTTGTGGAGGAGGAAATCCATCATGGACACCACTAGAGTAGTGCCAGACAACCGGTTAAAAGCCTCTCTTCGTCTTTCAGCTGTGTTCCTGCTTTTTAAGCCTACCACGAGCTGAATGGTCATTTTCAACCTACGTTAACGTTGGAATTGCGACACCTGCTCTATCGGCACCCCATCCACATGTAGTCTACACTTACACTGCAGTTTATTTTTAGTTATTGTATATTACATACAAATGTATAAAAAGGTAATTTATGCAATTAGCGTATCTTATATCTTTAATTTATACTTATTGGTGTGAAATTACCTTATACAGGAGGTCAACATGAAAATTATCATTAAAAAGTTTTATCATTTGCCTTTACCGCATCGATCATGCTATTTTAGCACTTAACACGCGCCGGGTATTCGCTAGTTTTGAACAAAATAAAAATTTCATCAGCCATAAGCTAACATAACATAACACATTCTCTTCTTGATCCCACTCAGAGGCAAAGGGCGGCATAGGAAGGCAACCATGAAAATCAGGCAACGATGACCAATATTCTAGCTAGACCTATGCATTAATTTTTTGACAAATTAAAACGACGTACTTGCAGTAATTTAAATAATAGTAAATACAAAAATAAACATGAATAATTTAAGTAATTTAAATAATAATACTGCCAAATTTGTTATGAAACAAGCCCGAATTCTGTGGATGAAGGAAGAAAATAAAAAATGCATACCGACAGATAAGTGCCTTCAATTATTAATTTTTTGCTTTTGTTTTTTTTCAATCACAACGTATTAAGCAACTGGAAAAGAAAGTTTAACTGATATAAAAAGGTGATTTATCTAAAGCGATTTAAACCCTTTTCAAAACTACAGCATATAATTTTACTGCATTAATTTTTATGTGTAGTTCGATAAAACTCGATGTTTCAAACATTGACATCTCTAAAATAATATCACTGATACCACATTTATGAATTTTATTATTGTTGCAATATTTTAGACGGTAATGATCGCGGTGTTGGTAAAGTTAGTGTGTAATCTAGGACTGCATTAGTGGTGATAAAAAGTTCCACAATTCCCCCCATTTATATTGTTTCTAAGTAATTTGTACTTATAGTTTCTAGATGAGGGAATTATTTTTACTTCCGCCACAATTCAACAATACTAAATTGGATTTTTTTTCTATTGTTTTGTTGGGTCAAAAGTGGCGAAATTTTATAGACGTTCTTCTGCATTCCCATTTTGTTTAGGCAATCTAAAGCGAGTTTCAGTATTGCATTGTTCATCATCGTTTCTGTCAGATCTCAAACAGGCGTTGACAAATATCTTTGGCTCAGTTTGACCTTCTGTAATATTAGTACAACACTTTTTAAAGATTTTTACTTTAAAAAAAAAAACATAAAATTTACTTGAAACTACATTTTTGCAATATTCAGCGAAATAGTAGGTATTTGAGAGAGAAGGTAAACAAGAACATCGTCACGATGTAGAAGGATCATTTCAACAAAGGCTGTTTAAATAAATGAACAAAAACTTCTTTATAAAAAGGCATCTTAGGAAACTTATTGTCTGAGGCAATTTTTCCGGTCCCGTCCGATCTCTGACAGGCCAACCTAAATTCCTACTACGATAAATTTGCAAGAGTGGCAAGCATCGTTGTCATATCTATCAACTTTTCGGTAGATGTACCGATTTTGGACCTTTGCCCTTATTCTCGTAGCGGTCTTAATACGCTCTTATCTTGATTGACAATCATAAAATGGCGGATTGGTATTCACAAAACAAAATATCTAGTAGATATCTTAAAAATTCGTTATGTTTGAAATATCAGTATGAAAATGATCCAGTTCAAGATAGGATTTAAGATTAGATTCCGATAGTTTTGTGAATACGACTGCTTGCGATCGTGTCTTAATCTTATCGTTAAGTGATTTTTAAAAACGATTGATTACGAGAATACCCCTTCTTGTCGACGTAGTTACCGATTTCAGCCAGAAATCCGTCTATTTTGAGAGTTTCTCATACCGATTTTTTTAAATGACCTTGTTATTAATCAACATTCACCATTCTGGTTACCATAAACCAATTTTGACCAATTTATGGCATTCAGATTTGTTGGATCTGATCCATAAGATGAGATGAGATTGAGATGAAGAAGGAGTACTGATTTCTTTTCTCAAGGTCAAATGATATTGGGAAAAATGGTCTTTATCAGAAGATGAGAAACTCTCTTATGAGTTTTGGCAAGATTAAGAATATCTGGAGTACTCACCAAGTTTCACTATTTCTTTATGAACTAGATTAAACAGTAAAGAAGGAACTCGACTAACTACCGAAATGAAACTCGATTTTATATTATAAAAAACACAAACACTATATTAGTGAATTCAAATAAAGTATCACAGAAAAATATATTTTAACTTAAAAACTAATTACAATAATATGCACTGGTAGGTTCTGAAGGAAAGAGTAATAAAATTGTATATTGAAAAAGCTTTTATAGTAGGGTTATTCACGCAAGATCTTTTTTCCAAAATAGGTGGTGTGTTCTCCCTCTGGTGTGAAATATCCTAAGTTAGTTGACTTGGTACAGACGGTGATGAATCTACATTGTTGATAAAGTACGAGATGTATTCGTCGTGTTCCGCTAGATGGCTCTTTATTCTGGATGGTTCTATATACTCGTTGTCATCAGATAGAAAATTAGTTTGTGTGATATAAATTCGATATTACATAACCGCCATAACTTTTTGGCAGTTTATCTACTTTTTTAAATTCCCTCTAGGTACATCTATTTTACCGAGCTACCGACCTTGGTAGCCCAGTCACAAGTAAACATGTATCACAACTAAACCAGCCATCATGATTGATGAAGGTCGTAAACCCTAATGGTATACATACTAACATTGAAATAGCACTCATACAAATGTGATGTTTGCAACAGATATTGAACGTGTATTCATAAAAACTCAATTTCATTTGACACAATAAATTTTAAGGGATGCATTCGAGTTTGCATTTAAATATATCACAGTTGATTTGAGTCTTATGGATGCAGCCACAAAGATTATGTCTGAAATAATATTTGCACATTTCAGGTAAATTAGTGTAATCTTTTAATTACGGTAGTTGTGTGCACCTGTTCCTAGTGTTTCAGGTGCATGGGATATTAAACAGGAATATCAACCATTTTTTCTACTTTCATTTTAATTTATTTTAATATTTTCATCACTATTTAAATAAACATTTTTAGTTTATTTATTCTATATGGAGAATGTATAGGTTTAAAACTATTGCTGATTTTTTACATGTGAACCAAAAAACGTGTTCATTGTATTATAAAGTGTTATATATTATTATAAAGTTTAAATGAAGCCTCTGGGTTCTTAGATAAGCGAGTACCTATCAGTGAAATATTTGTATTGAGTCAACTTAAGAGTTGTCCAGATATATTTGTATATCACGTGTGTCTTTAACTTAACTAACTACCGTGGAGTTGTCCAGATATGTTTGTATTTATCACGTGTGTCTTTAACTTGACTAACTACCGTGGAGTTGCCGGTTAAGAAAAGTACATCTGCTCTTTTTGCTGATTTTTCGAACATCATTTAAGAGGCAGGAAACCCAATAATCAATCGGGGACGTGAGGCACAAGATGACTCCCTATACTCCTAAGTGGGGTTCAGGCCCCTCGCATTGTGGGTTTGGTTAGGTGGGGGGGGGGGGTTCCGCGGTGGGCTTGATTTGTGTGGGGCCAGCGTTTTGGTTTGATAGCTTCGATTGGGCTAGGGGGTAGGTTTTGTGTGGGTCGGGTATGCTGTGGATTATCCTTCGGCCTCCGGGGCTGACTTGGTGTGGGGAGTGGGGGGGGGGGGGGGGGTTAAAAGGTGATAGAACCAAATCTTTAACTTATCTATGTAAGTATTGAGGTACAGCGAAGACTAAACATCAATTCAACCTATTACGTACGGGACATTTCGGATAATACACCAACAACAAAAAGGTTCAAACAAAAATTGGCTGACAGTTCACTATGAAAAAACTAAAAACACACATATTTTAATACGAAACTGCAAAATACATCATCGTTGTCTCTTGTGTATTGTCTCATTTGGAAACGAAGGTTGTAAGCAAAATTCAATAAAACAGGCAACCATGTTTGAGATGAGACAATTTGTGCAATGCATCATAGCCAGCAATGTAGACGACATATTATGACGAGATGATGATTTATTGTATTTTATACACTTATCAGACAAAGTGCTGAGTAGGGTTGGAGAAACAAGGCAATTCCTCACAAGAATTGCACAACACAGAACAACTTGGATCATCCGGAGCCCAGGCTCGCTTTGCACCTTCGTCGAAGGAAAAATTGGTTGCCCCAGAAACAGCAGCTATAAACAGGTGAGTGGAGACATGCGCTGGAGGTTGTATGCAGATATGAAGAGCTGGCTGATGACAGGCAGGTCTGCGGAGACGGAGATTGTGTGGGACAGACTTTTTTTTCTTCTTTCTAATGTGGCAATTCGCTCTCTCGAGAATGATATTTGCTTTTTATTTTTGACCCTATCTTTTATTGATTATTATGATATTTGACATTTGTATATTTATTTATTTCATTTCATTTTCTTACCTATTTTTTATGAAAGGCAGTTAGAACTATTGGTGGTCTAAATACTTTTTCTTCTTCTTCTTTCCAATGTGGCAATCCATTCTCGAGAGAATGATCTATTAATAAGTTAAAGTATCATATTTTATTGCGTAGGACCATTGAAAATGATGTATTTTTTTTCCATGCGAAATCTAAGCTTAACACGTAAATTTCTGATGTAAAATTAAAAGATTCTTATGATTCGTTGTGTGATTTTGTAGTCAATTTATTTTATTATTTTTTCAATATAAAATGTTGCTTTTGTTACTCTATTTATTGAGCCACTCTATAATAAAGAACAAGTCTCAATTTGTATTATGAAACACGCCTAGAAATATTTGTACCGTATATAAAATAGTATAACTTGAATGTGCAGAATTCATTTGCTAAGTGTTTTTGCATTTAAAGTTATCATAATAATAATATATATATAGTTTGGATTTACACTCGTATATGTGAGCATTTACGTTGGAAATATTTAAAAGAAAATGTGTTTAATTCCCTAAAGAGAAGTGTGAGCCTCTTTTTCAGAAAATATTTTGTAACCCATAAGGATTTGATTGACTACGATTCTGTCAATGGTGCGCGATGTTTGGGGTTAGTTGTTAGAGACCGCAACATCGTTGTGGTAAGCTCGCCCTCTGTATGTTGATTCTGTCATGTTTTTGTTATGTGAAATTTTATGTGTTACTCATACTACATGGATTACAGTAAAGTATTAATAAATAAATAAATGTTTGATTTTCCTGTGCAATTATCTCTAACAGCTGCAAACGTAGGTCCATTATATGTATCTATAATCACACATTGTTGCTTTGTGTCTCAATTCGATTGATCCATATTATATTTTATGGGTCAAGCGAATAAGTTATGAGAGCCTTTTCGTCATCTTCGAGACCTTGATGGGACGAAGAACAGCGCTCTCCTTGGCCAACTGTCATTCGGCATCCTTAACACATGTCCCAGCAATGTCCATCTCCTCTCCACAATGGTGATGGGCCTGCGTTGGGTGCGCCGACGTATAGCGTCATCCGTGATGCGGTGGTTTCATATTATACACAGGATTCTCTCTTTTATAATATGTAGTTAATAACATTTCTGAGAACAACTGCAGAGAACAGCTAATAATTATTTTAAATAAAACTTTGTTTATTTCACTTATATTATTTATTGGCAGAGGCCTTTCGGTCACACGACCATCTTCAGTGCCGCAAATACTTAAACTAAAACAAAAGAAGCGAATGTCATAGAAAAAAAAAAGAAACATAGACAAGTAATTAAGCTATTAAGAGAATCATAGACAAAAGAAAGTTGTATAAATAGACAAAAAGAAGTTATTATTATTAATAATGTCATAGACAAATGAATGTTGGATACAACATCAATTATTTTAAGAAAATCATAAACAAAATAAAGTAGGAAACACAGATTATTATAGAGAATATAATTGAGAAATTTGGATAGATAGATAAAATAAAAATTATTATCAAGAATGTCATAGACATAAGAAAGTTGGGAACATAGACAAATTAAATTTATAATTGTTAAGAAAGTCATTGATAAAATTATAATTATGAATTCATAGATGAAAGAAAAATTGGATACATAGACAAAACAATTATCATTAAAGTCATAGACACAAGAAAGTTATTATTATTTATAAAAATCTGGATGAGGACTGGTGGAAGTATTGGGACGGAGGAGAGGTTCTTTCATGTTGTAGAGTTTGGTTTTGTGAATAGAGAAGTAAGTGGAGATCGAAGCGGGGGTATAATCATATTTAGAAGGTTTGTATTGTTATGTTTTTCTACCTCTACATATTCTAACAAATTAAGTAAATATCCTTTGTTGCACCTATGTAATAATTTTGTGTTATCGCGGTTGAAAGTATGTCCAGTCTCTCTATAATGTTCGGCTAATTCAGTTGAAGTTGTGATATTCTTGAAGGTCCGTAAACGTTCGTTTATTCTGGTATTTACTTTTCGTCCCGTCTGTCCTATGTATACTTGTTCACAGTCATTACATTTTATCGAATAGATTGTCTAAAATGTCTTTTTTGTATTTCTTGTGATTGAAAATCGATTTACCTATATTGTTCGTAGTGAAGTATGCTGGTTTAAAATTGGCGTTTTACAATAATGAATGCATTATTATCTGTGATTTTACCAATGAAAGGAATTCTTCTCCATGTTTTAGGGTCCATTGTTTGTGTTCGTATTTTAGGGTAAATAAACTTGTGTATTGTGCGTTGTTTTTCTTTGTTTTTAACTAGTTTGTTAATGTCTTCTTTTTTATAACCGTTGTTTGTTGCGATTTCTAGAATTGTATTTAATTCTTTGTGATAACTTTGCGTATTCATAGGTATGGATAAAAGTCTGTTTATCATCGTATTGAAAGCTGCCATCTTGTGTGATATTGGATGTTGTGATGTTGCGTGAATTATTGTGTCTGTGTACGTTGGTTTTCGATATATTGAGAAATTGAACATATTATTATGAATGTTGATTGATAAATCTAGAAAATTAAGTGTTTTGTTCTGTTCGGTCTCGAAGGTAAATTGAATGTTCGGATGTTGGTTATTGATAAAGTTGAGAAATAATTGTAGCTGTCTAGATGTTCCGCTCCAAGTACAAAAAATGTCGTCCACATACCTATGATAGTTGTTAATGTATATAGTTAATGTTATAGTTATGTTAATATAGTTTATTTATTTTATTTATTTAATTTTTGCTATATTTATAAAAAATATGATGAAAAAAAAATACAAAAATATTCCCAACTAGGCAAGCCTGTCTTAGGGAAAAATATATATTACATATTGGTATTCAAGAATATAAATGTTAGAACTTAATAACTAATTAGGTATATAAAAGCAATACTGCTGGTATACGTATTTTTAAATTGATAGTAAAATCTTTATAGTTTTACAGTTTATACAAAATTATACAAAATCATCAAAGCTTAATTATTTCTTAATCTACAATCTTAATGAAATAAATAAACAATTATAGGCCTCTTTGTTATACTTAACTAGAGGACATTGAGTAAATAGATATCAATGATTTCTTTAACAAATAATATAATAATTTTAAGCTAGGAAATTCCTCAGGTGTTCACTATCATCCTGTTTCAAGAACTGAACAATTGATCTTTTAAACTTAATAAAGCTATTTAATTTTTTGTAACTACTGTCTAGTTGATTATATAATCTAGGACCGTTAAACAGGTCGCATTTCTGTCCCATAGCGGTCCTCATACGGGGCACAACGGCCTGTATCTCTAGGACTTTCCTAGTAAACCGTTTGTTCGGGTTCTGTCGTGCTTTTTTTATTGCTAAGTGGGTACTGCAGAGTACGGATGATATATATAATTGTCTAATCCTAAGGACATCGAATAGGTTAAATAGCTCTTTGGAGGGGTATGTGCGTGGTTTCCGAAGTATAATCTTAAGTATTTGCTTTTGAGCTCTATCCACTACGTTAATAAATGTTTCCGCACAACCTCCCCAAGAGACAATACCATACATTAATATAGATTGGCAAATGGCAAAATATACACTTTTTAAGGTTTTTATGCTTAGTATGTTTCGCAAATCTCTAAAAATATACATGGATCTTCTTAATTTATTAGCTATGTTTTTAGTATGCTCGTCCCATTTTAACTTATTATCTATCAAGACTCCCAAATATCTAATACATTTTGTGCTAATGACATCCTCACAGTTACATAATATCTGGTTCATATTACATGAATGGACTTTTAAAGATTTAATATTACTAGGCTGCCCTGCTTCTGTTATGCTAAACGTAATGAATTTCGTTTTTTCTATATTTAAACTGAGTAAGTTATCATCGAGCCAGTGTTTGACTCTGCACATTTCCCGTTCACTTTTTTCTAAAACTTCATTCCAATTAGTAGCAGTAAATAAAATGACAGTGTCATCGGCAAATGTGGTTATCTCTCCGTTTATATTCAGATCGCAGAGTTCATTAATGAATATATTAAATAATATTGGTCCAAGTACACTACCTTGTGGAACTCCGTAATGTATATCAGCCTTTTCACTAAGGACATTATCTATTTTAACTACTTGAGTTCTCTTCGAGAGATAACTCCTGAACCAATTTAGAGCTGTACCCTCAATTCCAAGATTCTTCATTTTGTGAAGTAGCAAAGGATGCGATACTGTGTCGAACGCTTTTGCTAGGTCCATAAATACAGCTATACACTTATTATTATCATCTAAGTTTTTAACTACACCTTGGGATAAGCGCTTTATCGCATCTGTTGTACCCAGTTTTTCTCTAAAGCCAAATTGGCATTTCGAAAGAATCTTATTGGAATCTAAGTAGTGAGTGAGTCTATTTTTTACAATTTTTTCTATGATTTTTGATATAGTATTGAGGATGGAAATTGGTCTGTAGTTTTTCATAATCTGGTTGTTGCCCCCTTTATATAACGGTAACACTAGAGCTTCTTTGCAGTGGTCTGGGAATAAACCACTCTTGAGACTTAAATTTATAATTTTAGTGAGTGGTATTTTCAAAAATGTATGATATTTTTTAAATATACTGGATCCCAATCCATCAGTTCCCCCTGTGGTCCCTTCTTTTAAGCTTAAAATAACTCTAGAGACTTCATCACTAGAAGAAGGAGTGAGAAATATATTGCTTTGGAATTGTTTTGTTTGTTCATAATTAGTTGATCGGTGCCTATTGTTATTTAATTTATCCGCCAGTTCTTCACCTACACTTACAAAGTAATTATTAAAGACGTTTGCGACTTTACTTGGATTTTGATTAACATCAAATGTTCCGCTAATAGTAGTTATGTTACTTATGTTGGTATTGTGCTTTTTTATATTGGCTGCTTCCTTAATAACTTTCCATGTTTCTTTTAAGTTGTTTTTACTTAGATCAATTTTTCTCCTAAAGTAGTTTTCTTTAACATTTTTGATAATCGATGTACAGATATTACGGTATCTTTTATACTGATCCCGTATAAGTACATCCGCTGGTAAAAGTTTACATTTCGCATGTAGTTTGTCCCTCTTATCAATACAGTTTAAAATACCTTTTGTCATCCAGGGTTTCGTAATTTTATTTTTCCTAATAACTGTATGACTATGTTTGTTTACGTATGTTCCTAAAGTTTGTACAAAAAAAGTTGTAGCTTCGTTTACATCATTTGATTCGGTAATAAATGACCAGTTCTCATGTTTTAAGTCATTAGCTAATCCTACGTAGTCAATTCTTTTTACAGTACTTTTGATTTCAGAGTTAGTAATTTTCATATTAGAGCTTTGCAGTTTAAATAGAATTGTGTAGTGATCTGTAATTGTGTTTTGATAAACTAGTGCCTCACAAAGTTTTTTAGATTTAAACATTACGTGATCAATACAAGTTTCAGTTGTTTCACAAACTCTTGTTGGACAGTTTATCGCAGCTTTAATTCCATAATTTGCTAATATGTTGAGGTAGTTTTCACTGTGCTTGTTGTAAAAACAATTGAGAGTGTCGATATTAAAGTCACCCGTTAAAATGAAATTTTCCTTATTAGAATGAGAATTAAATATATTTTCAAGTCCCTCAAAAAATGGTTCGAGCATGCTATTATTCGCGGGGCTACGGTACACTGCAACGACCGAAATATTATCATTAATATCTAGTATCAGACAGTTAGCTCCTGCCAGTTTAACTTCCGTTACTTTATTTACTGTATATGTATTTTTTACATAAACAGTTACACCGTCATTTTGAAGAGGATGGTGGCTTGTGTTATATACCGTGTATCCGTCAATATTTTTTAGATTAGGTTGCAATCCTAGCCTACATTCAGATAGCACGAGAATGTCTACATTGTAATGCAGTCTTTCTAGAAGCACATGCAACTCATCAAAATTTTTGTTTATGCTGCGTATATTTAGTGTTAAGAGACGAAAATATTGGGAATCATTCAAAAATGCGTTGCATGTCGTTATTTCATTTGAAGTTTGTGTATCAATTTCTTCGAAATATAGTTGTCCCTCCCCATCTTCATGAAAAAAATCATTCATAACCATTAGAGCAGTTTACAGAGTACACTACTATCATGATATATAATAACAATAATGATTCCATTTCTAAATTTAAGCGCTGAAAGTACTGTTTTACATCACGGGCAATGTTTAAAATGACGTATCTGTATTCAGACGAGTAGGTAAGAGGTATAACTCTTTTAAGATACTGGCTTACTGTTAAATCATCATCCATATGACATACTACAGAAATATAATGATAAAATGAGAAATATACATAATCTGAGATACAATTGTTCAGTTCTAGGATTCTCGTACATATAACAAAATAGAAATCTAAAGGATTAAATGTATAATAATAATAAAAATAAAAATAAGTGTAAAGGCTGATCGAACCAAGTCCATAGCAGGTGTGGTTAACCGTCAGTCAGAAATTGCTGGCGTTCAGGTCTTCAAGGGAGTGAACAGGTGTCTGCTTGGATTCCTTGTTAACTTTAATAAAGATTTTCCCACTGTAGATCCAAGTCTGGAGAATCTCCTTGTTCCTCACCTTTAGTCTTGCCGCCTGATAGATTTGGTATTTTGCACTTGTAAGATGTTCATTGACAAATATTGCACTCTTATTAGGTGAACAACTATCTAAGTAGGAGGTATTCAGTTTATCTTCAACTATTTTATTTTTATTAAATGATCTAACATGTTTTAAGAATTTATATTTTATTTGGGAATTGTTAAACAAAACTGTTGTCCTGTTACTCACTGAGGCACTATTGCTCTTTGCACGATTTATACTGAACACTTTAAAATCCGTCCTTTGTAAATCTCCTCCTATCGTCTTACTTATCTTCAGAATAGCCTCTTCCGGGCTGTTGGACTGAGGTATACCAATAATATCTAGCTTATTAGATACCTCTGTTTGCTCCATGTTGTTCAACTTCGCTTCAGCCACTTTTAAACGGTTAGCCAGTTCTTTGTTCTGCAGTTGAAGCTGTTTTATTTCAGTGCCATGCAATTTATGCATTTCAGTGATTTTTTCAATGGCGTCCTTATGCTCGGCACTTATAAAGTTCAGGGCTTTTATAACCTCATTAAAGTCATTTTTCATATTATCATATGCAGTCAATATCATTGATTGGAAGCCGGTCATGCTGTTGTCGATAATGCTCCTAACTTCACTAAGCCCCTTGACAGTTCGTGCCGCGCCTTCTATTTCTTTATCGTTTGTAGAAGAGTTCACAGAGCTTTCTGCCTCTTCACATCTTTGGCATTTCCATACAGATTTTGCTTTATTAGATATCTTGTTGAACTGGCTGTTGGATAATCCTACACAACCGGGATGGTGGTCCTGGGTACATGCAACACATGTTAATACTCGGCCACCAGCTGTCTTATCGCAAGTAGCGCACTTGCTTGTGGGAGAGCTCTTCTTGGAAGGTGCCATGGTTTGGTTCTCGACTGATGTAGATGGAGTGCAGTAAAGCAGGTATCGGATTACAGGGTGGCCGGATGGTGTAAATTATTATTACTGACACTGACCGTGGTGGGACTGTACAAAACACATTCACACTTGACCTGCTATTATTATTACTACCACTATTCACAGATTTTAAATATTAGTAGAATGATAATTCACCACTAATGTTGGGTGACACTTGGCTAACACGTGTGCACAGAGTAGAGATATGACATTAGGGTAATACGACCCTTAAATTTTTTCAGATATTAAGAATTCAATGTAAATTAGTACGTCAAGGATCTGATTTGTTAGAGTTGCACGTGTGTACTGGGCGAGATCTGAGATTGAACTGAGTTAATGTTAATGTATATAGTTGTTAATGAACATCTAGACAGCTACAATTATTTCTCAATTTACCATGCCACCACAGATATTTTCTTGGCCACTCTTATAAAACAAAAAAAAAATACCAAATCAGGAGTGCAAAATTCCAGTTTAAATACTTTTAACATAGTTCATAGGTATCTATAAATCTCCCGCGACCCCTATTAAGAGGGACACCCAAAAAACACGGATGCAACAGTGCGACAAGATCCTGCAGAGAAATGATCTAGACGAGAGTGTCATAAGGAATAGAAGAGAGTACCTCTATAACCTGAGAACGAGAAGAGCCGACTCTAGCAGCCTCCAGAGGCAGTAAGCTGGGACAAATGCCAGGAAAAAGAAGGAGACATACGTATCTTGGTGACATTGATTGTTTAAAGCCTGAATATTCTGTCATTTTTATCATAAGACAAAAAAAAACAAAAACAAAAAATAAACTTTCAATAAGTGTTCTTTTGTATTTATTTTCCAGCTTAGTTTTCTTTTTCTTCGGGTGCCCTGTCAGGTCCCCCCGACGTTTGCGACAACCTCCGCAAAAGCCACTCGGTCCTGCGCTGCTCTGAAGAGTTCATCGACCCTTGATATTCCGGTCAACTCCCGGATGTTTCGCAGCCAAGACATCACCTTTCTTCTCACTCCCCATCACACAGGGGATGAGTTCGCCCATCGTTTCTTTTCAGCTAGCATAACAGAGGAAGTACACGCTCCATCATAGTAATTTCTGTGGAAAATGAGAATAAGGTAAGATATGTAGTAGGTACTCGTGGATAGGTCTTGAACACGTGTCCAAAATCTGACATAAGGCTTATCAGCATAAATTCCACGAATAAAGCTTTAACTCAGATACTGCTTTTTTCCTTTCGTCTGATGTTTCACATGCCGTCTTCTTATTTATACGTCCCATGTTGTCCCATTTCAATATCGTAATCAATCATGGACAATGGAATTTTTTTCCTTGAATACTATCAAAAAAAAAATAAAAAACGAAAAATGTGACAAAGCTATTTTTCGCTTATCCGTTGAAATGGGAGCAAAAAACGCAAAAACTAAAAATTTAATTAAAACCGAAATAAAGCAAGAAATTTCAGGTAAACAAACAGTCATTAACAATACATAAATATTAAAACAGGTATTATAACAATAAGTGGAGCAATTAAGTTTACACACTTAATACGTTATGAAACAAGTGAATCTGTGTCATTTTTTATCATATTAAGACTCAAACAAAAAATAGCATCTCAACAATACTAATTGCTTGGGGGTGGAGGAAGGACTTGGGCTGGGGAATGGGAAAGCAAATAATGTGTGAAACGCTATGAACCTCGGTGCAGCAAGTTATTGATTAAATATGTCAAACTTGTGTTTAAGGCATGTATTGAAAATGTCAATTGTACTAAAAAAGGAATTATAGTTGGAGGTAGCTCGATATATGTTGAGTTCTGGGTATATTTGGTTGAACACAGGTCGGAAGTCTAAAAGTAGGTGTAGCCCGGGTCTGTCTGATGGGTACGTGAAAGTCGATCGTGTTCAGCAAGTTTGTTGTGTCAGTCATGTTGTTAGCTAATTTGTACAAGTAAAAAATGTCAGTTATTGTTCTATGATTTTCTAAAGTGTCAAGCCTATGATAGGCAGCGGATCGGCCAGCGTATATTATCAAAAGTCTGTTTAGTTATGTAGTTCAAATGTCTCAAAAATCTGTTTGGTTTTACTAGAATGACCCTTTACCGCTTAATTAATCTATAATAATAAAGGAAAGTGCCTGACTGACTGACTGACATACTCACTCATCAACGCACAGCCCAAACGGCTAATCGTAGAGAAGTGAAATTTGGAAAGCAGGTACGTTTTAATACAAAACCTTCCACTAAGAAAGGATTTTTGGAAATTCCACCCCTAAGGGGGTGAAAAATAGGGTTGAATGTTTTTCAAAGTATGCGAATATCTCGGAAACTAGACATGGTACGAACATGAAATTTGGCATATGAAATCTTCTATAGAAATGAGTGTTAGCATATTCGGCAATTTTTCCAAAATGTTACTAAAAGGGATGAAAAAGGGCATATATTATAAAAAGGGATGATTTTTAAGTGGGTTCTAAAAAAGTTTAAAACTAGTTTTATCGAAATTTCAAAAAAAATAGTTTCTTCAGAAAGAGTCAAATTATACTATTTCGTTTTCAAAATATAATATTAATTAATGGGAAAGGGGTGGGGGCGCTTTTTATTGAACAACTCTTAGATTAAAGAAGTTATAAAGCTGTAAATTAATATAAAGATTCTTCCTTTAAAATTAAAATAAAATACGTATTTTAAGACTCAATGATTCAGTTTGAGAGAAGAAGAAGGGTTTTTAAAGTTTCGAATGTTACGAACGCGTGCAGTGAGAATAATAATATAAATACGTACCTATAGATGAAGTACAATAATAGCCGACTGCCGCAGCGTTAGAACATAGGTAGGTAGGTACCTATACCGACTATCGCCAACACTTCACGTGTTTAGTATGACATTAGTATGTATTGTTTTACTAGGGGACCCGTCGAATCGTCCCTCCTTGAAATAAATAATATTATATTCGAGGTTTCATTTTATTTAACACGAATGGCCTTACCAGAAAGTAGCCTACTCGACAAACGTGGTCCTTACTATGAATATTGATTTTTTATTTGTATAATTATAAATTAATTACCTTTTAACTACAGTTATTCCAACCGATGCATCTGTTTTAAATCATATTATATTATGTATCCGCATTCTGTCAAACGCACCAACTTTCTAACAACTGAACTGATTACTGTCAAACGCCTGATTTAATTTCAAAATTCGAAAAAATGTATGATGAAAGTTCTGAGAAAGTTGCCTGCTTTAAGTTTTATTTTTATTCCGTGCAACTTTTTTCTTTGATAAGAACCTTCTAACAAAAGCAAACACGACAAATAAAGAATAGGCGATATCGATTTGTGATTCATAGACCACAAAAAATAGGGTTTCACTTTTATACATGAGATGATAATGCCTTGCAACACATAGGTACCTACGATTATTTCTGACGGCACGAAATGACGTGTAACAAGGTCAAACAATTTGTGAACTCTGCGTAAAGATATTTTATTTTAAAAGTGCATAAATCAGATCAATTTGTGAATACTTTCCCTTAAATTAATGCGATTTTTACACATGACAAAGGTAAATTTTTTAATTGTTGATCACTTGTCCAATTGTTGATCACTTGTCCAACGAAGCAGATGATCACTTGTCAAATTGTTGATCACTTGTCCAACGAAGCAGGATGCGGAACTTTTATCAATTATTAATGAAAAATTCTTCGACAGTTGCAAGGCAGACGTTTTGAAAAAAAGATGGCCTAGAATACTCATCAAGAACTTGCCAAGGGACTATAATTTGGATGACATTCGTGAGGATATAAGGGGACAGAACTCGACTCTGTTTGTCGATAACACCGATGATGTTCAAGCCACAATAAAAAAAGTGATTGAACTTAAAAATAATGAAACAGAGATCCATGTCTTAGTCGAAGTCTCACCCTGCATGCGACGGAGGATGATGAAATACAAAAAATTAAACCTAGGATTCCAACGACTGAATATAGTGGATGAGGATCCCTTAATACAATATTACCATTGCCTAAAGGTGGGCCATATGGCCAATAGGTGCATGGATATGTCTGGACCCCCAAATTGTTCGATTTGCGGCGGCCAGCACGATCACAAGGTGTGTGACAGACAGCAGACTCCACTGTGCGTGAACTGTTCCAGGGAAAACAATGTTTTCAAGAAAAACTTAAAGTGTGACCATGGTGCATTAGACAGGAACAAGTGTGAATATTTGAAAAAAATGACCAAAATTGTTAAAGAAAAAATATAATATTGACTAAAATTAACCTTTAAATGTGCTTGTAATTGTACCTATATATTTGTACGTGTGATGGTAGTTTGTTTGTTTTATCGGTATGTTGGGCCGAATAAAAGCGCACGCACTGTACTTGAAATTGCAACAATAACAGTTGCTGTCAGTGTGTGCACTATGGCGAACATTGTAATATTTACTTAACAGGTTTATAAATCGTGATAGCTGTTGCTGTTTTCACATTGTTATAATAGTGTTCTGTGTTTACGTGGGAAAAATCATTGTAGTAATGAGAATATTAGTGAGGTGTTTTAGATGGAATGGGCAATCTTACTTAATTGCATTATTTACTTTACTTTTGTTTGTGTTTGTGTTGTCGAACGTCATTATTTATCGTGTTTTGCATCCAATTTTTTGTCTTGGATTGGTTAGTGAAAGAGATTGCGCCAGATTCGTGAAAAGAGCCATCGCAAAGATGAATATGGTGAGTCTCCATACCCTTATTAATAAATTATATAGCTTAGATATTACTAAATGTTGTTTAAATCAATCTCATAATACAGTAAAGACGAAATGGTAGACTACATCACATCGCAGATCGATGAAAATATATCGATCAAAGAGATTGTATGTGAAACTTTATCGAATTGTAATGAGGTACTATCTCGTGTAGGGGGTGGGATATTTGTGATACATCTAAACATACGTAGTACCCACAAAAATTTTGATGAATTTATAGTGACACTAAACTGTTTAAATAGACGACCAGATTGCATAGTTCTTACAGAGGCGTTCCTCAGCGAGGGAACGGGCCAACCTTATTCCATTCCAGGATACTCATATATCCGGACGAACTTATACATTAACAGAAATAGTGGAATCGCAGTGTTTGTCAGTGATGAACTAGACGTAGTAGAATCTAGTGAGCATTTTATTAGTGGTGCCAATTACATCGATGTTTGTGTTCGACGCCATGGGAGGGTTTTTCACATCATTTCAATTTATAGAACTCACGTTTCAGACCTCTCTACTTTTATACATGAGACAAATAGACTTCTAAATAAGCTTAAAAATAAATTTTGTATAGTGTTAGGAGATTTTAATATTCAACTGAATAGACAAAGAGAAGATAGATTAGTGAATGAATATATCAATAGTATGACTGAATTAAACTACAAATCATGCATCAACCAGAGTACACGAGAATGTAGTGAGCAGGCTCCATCGTGCATTGACCATATCTGGGTAAATGCCGACATTTGCGAACTGAAAAATATTACATCTATCATATGGAAAATGAATTTAACTGACCATCACGCGACATTGTTTCTTTGCGAGGACGATAAACCCGCAACAACGAGAAGAGAAGATAATAATACATTCCAAAAGACCATATTTAACGGGGACGCGTTTGCAAGAATGATTAGTTCACAGAGTTGGGAGACTGTGCTGACAGTAACAGTGTCAATGATTGTGCAAATTATTTTCATGATATTTTAAATACCGCAATGATCAATTCGACAACAACGAAGACTGTCAAGGTCAGATCGAGATATCGGGCTCTGAAACCATGGATTTCACCAGCAATTGTAATTTCGATCAGGCAGAAGGAAAAACTACTGATAGACCTTAGGAAGACACCAACAATGTATCAACAAAGCAAAAATACCTAAAATATAGGAACCAACTAAATAGAATCATAAAAAATCAAAGTTTGAATATTTTAAACAGAAAATTAATAATTTTTTCAATTGTCTTTGGGTTAACTTTGTGACAGTTATCCATTTTTAGAAAAATAAATGTAGAACTACGTTGTTTCTGTCACTAATAATTTTATTGAGTAGACATGTTTCGGCTATTACCTAGCCATTATCAATACTAACTTAAATTCTACAGATCTACATATTAAAATTGCAAGCTTAACTAAGATGTCGTGAGGAGGGATGGGGAATACGGGGGTGAGTGGAGTGTGGGATGTTATCTTTTAACGGGAATATTTTAAGTATCGGTGGTGCGTTTGGTATGGTTATTTTATTTACGATATTGTTGTCGGAGTTGATGTTTTTATGAATTTCAAGAGTCTCTGTCAAAACTACACCTGACAACAATATCGTAAATAAAATAACCATACCAAACGCACCACCGATACTTAAAATATTCCCGTTAAAAGATAACATCCCACACTCCACTCACCCCCGTATTCCCCATCCCTCCTCACGACATCTTAGTTAAGCTTGCAATATAATATGTAGATCTGTAGAATTTAAGTTAGTATTGATAATGGCTAGGTAATAGCCGAAACATGTCTACTCAATAAAATTATTAGTGACAGAAACAACGTAGTTCTACATTTATTTTTCTAAAAAAGAAAATTAATAACTCTCAAAATAACCAAAAAGAAATTTGGAAAATCGTCAACGAAAGTCTAAAAAATAAGAATAAAAACAATACAGATCTGGCTATTTATGATAAAAATTCCCAGTTGGTGGATATAAAGCACGATAGTAAAGGATGTGCCAATGTTTTTAATTCATTCTTCTCAACTGTTGGTGAGCAAATGCCCCAAAAAATAATAAACAATTCCAGAGCGGAATTGGAGAGAAACGGGGACTGTTTGGACAGGTGGTCACATTTTGCAAGTGTAGAACCGAGCGAGGTCGGGAAATGTCTTGACGATCTAAAGAGCGGATCGGCTCCGGGGTTTGATGGTGTATCGGTTGAGATGCTCAAAAGTGTTAAGCAGCATATCTTGCTTCCTCTGACGCAATTAATAAATATTAGTTTAAAGGAAGGAACATTTCCCTCGATTTACAAAAAAACAATCATCGTGCCAATCCACAAGGGAGGGGACAAACACTTTGTCACTAACTATAGGCCCATTTCTTTAATATCCAATATAGCAAAGGTGATAGAAAAAGTAATAAAAAAACAGTTATTAGAATACCTATGTGATAACAATATCATCAATAGAAATCAATTTGGCTTTATGAAATCATCCAATACGCAAGACGCGGTTTCACGGCTTACTTCAATTATATATTCTGCACTCGATAGTGGCAAAAAGTGCGCAACTATATTTGTAGATTTGAAGAAAGCTTTCGACAGCATTCAACATTGTAGACTAATAGATAAAATCCGTAGAATAGGTGTAGGTGGAAGGGTTTTGATTTTTTTCAAGAGTTACCTGCACAGGCGCCCTCAACAGGTGAGAATATCGAGCATAATAAGTGACAAGATGGAGGCCGCCTATTCTATACCCCAAGGAACGGTGATAGGCCCACTGCTGTTCATCATATACGTGAATGATATATTTACACTGCCCCTTGGCGGAAGTATTATCTCGTACGCTGATGACACGGCATTGGTTATGAGCGCGAAAACATGGAAGGATATGGAAGATGGTTTGAACAGAGACATGCATGTTCTTAAGAGATGGTTTGACGAAAACTATCTCACAATGAACGCAGAAAAAACTTATATCATTTTCATTTGAAAATTCATTTTTTATAGTTTTTTAATTGGCAGTGAAGTATTGAAACAACAATTCATTTTTTTTTAATTTTTTAATTTTATGTCAACTCATGCAGATACCCTCTCTTTGCACAAGCTTGTACAAGCTTTAAGAGAGAGGAAACGTTGTATTTTATATTGTTATTGTTCAAATATATTGTAACTATTTTAACTATGTAAATGATCTCAAAATAAAAAAAAATAAAAATTAATAAATAAATAGGTACCTATATGAAATTTTGTTTTAAAGTTAATAATAATTATAAATTTCTACTGGACCTCTGTTATTTTTTCCTGGTTTTTCGAGCATCCTGTAAGAGGCAGGAAATCGAAAAATCAGATGACCGTGAGGTTGATATAAATTGAAATGTTTAAAAAACCGTTTGTAGCTTGAAAAATGCCCAAAGAAATAAGTATTTTAAAGATCACTAATTTCATTGTTTTTCGAGACTTGAACTTTTTTTTATTCATATACAGCAATATAAAATTGATTACAAATGAAGTCATTTAAAAGTTATTCGATTTATTTTTTGAGATTGTAATAGGACAATGAACGAGTGCAGAGCTATAAACAATAGGAAAATGTCAGTCAAGTTAGCAAATTATGGTGATTTTTAAGTTCGCGGGCTGATTCTATTTGTATTAGAAGAACATATTTTTAAATAGGTCATTTTTAATGGACATTTTAGATTGTAAATTAGAAAACAAGAATTATTCAGACTTATCAGACTGTCTTGGAAATGAGACATACTTAGGGATTGCAATCCGGAAACCGGATCCGGCATCTAAATGCTCATATCGGATCCGGCACAAATTAACGAATCCGGTTAATCATATTTATTTATTTATTTATTTCAATTATCGTCCATTGACCTTCTCTAGGTACTTAGACTCGTCAGAGGTAGAACAATAAAAAAGCACATTCATGAAAATACAAATTGGGGCAAGTATAACAAAATAGGACATGTGGGCATAATGGCACATATACCTTCTTATATCCGTGTTAATGCCCGCGAATGGTCATTAACACTTCGTCACATTAGTGATCAAGCGTGACAACAGCTACGGGCCCGATTTTAACATCTCTAAAAGTCAAAAAACAATGGGAACAAGTCAATAAAAGAGTTAATCCGTGATGATTGGGAACTTACATCTCAGTCATCATTTCGTCAATTGTATAAAATGCCTTATCCAACAAATACAATTTCACCTCTCTCCGAAAATTCACCGAATTTAAGGCCCTTAAGTTATCTGGCAACTTATTAAACAGGCGAACGCTGAGACACAGGAAGCTTTTATCAAGCTTGGCGAGTCTGTGCTCAATTGGTCTAATTTTTTCCTTTTCACGTGTATCATATCCATGGAAATCCCGGTTCAGAGGAGTGGAGCACTTGTTTTTGTACGCGTAAGTTACGCATTCCAGAATGTAAAGGCTAGTCATCGTTAAAATATTTTGCTCTTTAAAAACTGGTCTGCACGTGTCTCTTGGTCTCATGTTACACAAGGCTCTTACTGCTCTCTTTTGGAGTACAAATACTCGTTGCGCATCTGCTCCTCTTCCCCAGAACAATATTCCATAGGACATAAGACTTTGGAAATACGCAAAGTAAACAGATCTCGCCGCATTAAACCCGCAAGTCTCATTAACATTTTTGGCATAAATTGCAGGACACAGCCTTTTACATAACAGATCTATATGTATGTGCCATTGAAGAGTCCTGTCAATTGTTATACCCAGAAATTTATAATTATTCGTAATTTCAACGTTTCTATTGCCAAGGGCGGATAGAACGGGATCTTCTTGCTGGTGTCTCCTCAGAGAGAAATGCATTGCATTTGTTTTTGTCAGATTTAAAATTAAGTTATTGACTCTGAACCTCTCACTCACCATGTCTAATACTTCCACAACATTCTTCTCAGTATCACATTTATTTCCCATATCCCTGACCATAAGAGACGTGTCATCAGCAAAGAGGACAGTCTCGGCTACATTTTTGAGATAGAATGGTAAGTCATTTACATATATCAGGAACAATAGAGGACCCAGAATTGAGCCTTGAGGAACACCGCAGTTAACATCCTCTACTGACGATTTAATATTTCCTATTTCTACCAATTGTCTTCTTTTGTTCAGATAAGATTTAAAAAATTGATTCTCTACGTTTTTTATTCCATAATATTCAAGCTTTTTAATAAGTATGTCATGATTAACACAATCAAGGGATTTTTCGACATAGGGGAAAGTGGTCACCATTCGTACGCGGGGCACATTCGTACAGTGGATATAACAGAAAAACTAAACGGCACACAAACACGCCTTTGCTCGTGTGCTTAGACATCAGCTGCCATGTCGCCAGTGGAGTGTCGCACCCGTCCTACTGCGGTGTGTCAGCTAGCAAGACCTAACATGTTTTCGCGGGCGGCGAGTATATTTTTTACCTAAGTTAAGTTCGTAATTGTAAGTAGAATTGTTATGTTTTTGACAAAATGGTGATGATTGATTAATGTTAACATTGTTTATTTTGAGCTATAATTGTTATATTTCTCAAACTAAATCAGAATTTGTATAAAATTGTATTTTAATGTTGTGCATAGGCATGGGGTGCATTCAGACACCCAAAGAGGGGGTACATTCGTACGCGTACGAATGCTCCCCTTTAGATTTTATTTACCTACAGTATATTAAAATACAAATTTTATGAAATTAAATATAGCTTTAAATTACCTTTTAAAATTATCTTGCAGACAGCACAATACCATATTTTTCCTATAGCGTGAAAATAGCATTAAATAATTGGCTATTGTCGGTCGATCTAGAACCACAACCTTCGAACAGCAATAAAATCCTCCACCACCCGAGTATTACAGGAATTTGGAGATTCCTTTTTACTCGCATTATACAAGACGGGACTCCGACATCGCCGTAAGGGTCCCACATCGGAGTGAATCCCGTCCGATATCTTAGACCGCTAAAACTTATTCAATGTCCCACAACTAGGATCTTCTTTTTTATGAATAAGTCAGATTTTCATGAGGAGTCGCCTTCTTTTCTCCAAAATCTTCAAGACATTGTTAGCGGAACTGAACCTTCCACCTCTGCGGCCGAGGCACGATCTGAACCGAGTTCATATCTTGCCATAACACCAGAAGTCATAAGACCTTATCCTACAGTTGTTAGAAATAGTAAACCAATAAAGGAAGAAAACCGGGTAAATCCCGTATATTCAGGTTCAGGTACACCTGAAAAAACTGAACTAGAAGAGAGACATTGACAGAAAGAATTATATCTTATCTTCGGAAGAAACCGGGATTATCATGGTCATTTTTCCCCCTGATATAGAAGACATACACACTCTGCATATCAGCGATGTCGCCATGATCCTCAACCACGAACGGACTGTATAGCTAGAAGGGTTACATTTTTTTTGCAGCTAATTTATTTTATTTTATTTATTTAATCATTGTCACATCAAATTCATACATATTATTATACATTCAAATAATTATAATGTGCATTAAGTTCCAAAGTAATAACCAAATACATAATGCCCTACTTTAAGTTTAAATTGTCAAAGACTGTACATCGATGTCATATTATAATAATGATTTTTAACATCTCATTTAGACCGATTGTAAAGCTTAGAATAATCAATAATTACCTAAACTAAGTATTTTTTTTTTAATTATTCTAAAGAAAGATTTATCATTACTATGAGTCATGTCACATGTTATTAAATTATTTCTTTGATAAATAAATATTTTTATAATAATTAATAAAAAATTTACGACTTTAATTGGCTTTTTAATTACCCTGTATGAATTTACCCCATGGCGTACGAAAGTACCCCACGTACTGTACGAATGTACCCCGTGCGTGGGGTACGTTCGTACAAATATCTTATCGTAGAAAAATGGCTATAACCCTTTAGCCGTTTGACATAATAGTTTTGAACATTTTTGTAACAAACTACAATATATTTGTTACACATAGGTACATAAACTAGATAAATTCGATAATTAATCACGAAGTAAAAAAATAAAATCTAAAAAGTGTACGAATGGTGACCACCTTCCTCTACTGAACATCTACCGGGCTCGAGCCCGTAATCCCTAGCAAGTCCACAGGGTCATTGTAGGTACCTATACCTACGCATAAAGATACAATGAGAAAAGGAGGCAAATGCGTAACACTGAGCGCTGTGGAATGCTACTTTTGCCACCCTCTGCCCAAGGTGGGATCGTATTGCTACTTTTGATTATTAAATGAAAAGACATCTGTAGCCCAAGTATCTATAATTTTTCGATGCTCGTATATCGAAACGATCATCGAAAGAGTTTCGAAAAAATTTCATACTAAAATGATCGAATTATTCGATCTTTTGATTTAAGAACACTATGTATAATAATCAAGTGCTGTGGAGTATTCTCATCATCCATATAATACCCTTAATTAGATTTAAAAAGGGCGAATGTTTATATGTAATCTGAATATTGGGTTCCTTTGTGTTTTTTTGTTTCCGTCACAAGGTAAAAAGAGTGGTTATAAGTGCAAAAGCTTTTAAATCCATGGCCAATATCTTGACTGTAGTATAAATACAGCATCGTCTGAATGCAAGATTGTTCTGCCACTGAACGTTTTTCATCGAAAAGTTAACGCTTAGAAGAACTCTCCGCTGTTGTAATATGACCCTGGACAATATTGCTTGGCTACTTCAGCGTAGACAACAAAACTTTGGTTTTTGTAAATTCTCAGTTTATTATTTGCGTGACCATAGATGTGTATGGCATAAGGCTTTTTCATAATTTCGAAACTCTTCTCTGTAAACGAGGAATTGAATATAGCTGACCACACTCTCCAATCGTATGGGTTGAATGTCCAATATGGCAAAATGGTTAAACCTTTAAAAAAATATACAAATTATCAAATATACAACAAAATGAACTGGTAGTATGTTGAGATAATGATATTGTTCTTTAAGTCGATAGCATAATAACAACCATAGAAAAGATGAAAATTTTGATTTCCCAAGAACATAGAAACTAGTCTTATTTTAACAAAAACATTTTGAATAGGTTTTACCTCTGCAATCATTGACAGTTTTTATGGAGGAGACTCGTGACTTTTCACAAACTTGACGTACTACATCTGTCAATAGTTGAGGGCCATTATCCGCCCATCCTTTTCCATTAAAAGAAGTTGTGAGTTTCCTAAAAATATAAATAATAAAATTATAATAATTACAAAATTATGTACTTTTTATTATCTTTGATAAATAACCTTAAACACGCGGTAGTTATTTCCCGGCCAACGCCGTTATTTTCCAAGGTTATCTGGGCATTGTTGAGTTTATCTTCCACTCCACTTTCCATCACGCAATAGTTTTTACCTAAATTGTTGATACTTTTGGTAACAACCATGTCCATATCCAAATAGGTCCCACCGTACCTCCATAGAACGACCAATCTCAAGATATCGGAGAGATGCACTTGGGGGTACTGTGAAGTGTTGAATCTTCCAGATGTAAATAATTCTTCAACGGGAGTATCATGGACGAAACGGCTCACATTCATTGATCTGATCCTCACGTTTTTTAATTTGTAAATCTGTTTCAAGGCTGCATATTCTGGAGTTTCCAATAAGGACGCATTGGGAAGTTTAATTGGTGTTGTGTACAAGATGTAGATATAGAGGTCAGGGTTTGATTTTGCAGAGGATTCGACTGCACAAGCTCTTCGAAAACTGATGTTAACATCTATGACATCTTTTTCTCCTAAAAGGTGGGTCGTCTCGGTAAAGAAAATTGAACCGGCCGGTGGAATCATTTCCTCCATTATATCAGCAATCGTGGAGTTATGTGGTGTTTTGAACGTCAGAAAATCGTGATTTGAATAGTTTGGTCGAGTTGGTAGATAAAGACCAGTTAGAATAATAATTATAACAAAACATGCACATAAAACATATCGCAAACTTCTCCTAGTTAATAAGGCGGAAGTCATTTTGATTACAGGACTTGTGATTCTTTGATCATTAAAAATAAAAAAAAAGAGTAATTTTATTCTTATCGTATGAATAAAAAAAACTGTGTTGGTAAACTATCACTTTAAAACCATGTTCAATTAACATTTGTTGAAAAACTGCACAATAAAAACTCACACCATGTCATTGTGTATTTTTTTTTATATTAGATAAACATAAAAGAGTTTGCACTTTTCCGTGTCATGAATATTTAAGATTGACATTCTTTCTCATATTGCTTGTCCTAAATAATAAACTGGCTGCGATAAGTTCACAACGCAAACACCGTATGTAAATATTTGTGTCGTGTTATCAGTAATGGAAAGAACTCGAAGAACGAACAAGAGTCAGTAAGGCTAGTACGAGTTTTATCAAAATCTAATTGTTATTACCATGAAAATAGTGTTCCTATATCAGATGATCCTACCTCGGTAGCCTAGTGGCAAAGGCGCCGACCTCGGTAGCCTAGTGGCAAAGGCGCCGACCTCGGTACCCTAGTGGCAAAGGCTCCGACTTCAGATCAAGAGGTCCCGGGTTCGATTCCCGGTCGGGTCAGAAATTTTCAATGTGTTTTTTCTCTTGAAATTTCTACTCGGGGTTGGAATCCTGTCTCAGATTGGACGGGGCCGGTTGACTGGTAGAGAATGTATCAAGCATTAAGTTCCGCCGGCTATACTGACACCTATGTATAGAAGAGTGTTTATGTTTATTTATTTATATTTATGATCAAATCGTTCGATCATTTTGTATTGAAATTATTTTTTTCAATGATCGTTTCGAAATTCGATTAATGCGGTGTTCACACGAGGCGAATATCGCCAGGACACCAAATTGAACCGTGTGAACAGATTGTCGATAAATCTGAGGCGATAAAAATCATCTGCCATTTTTCGCTTTATTTCTTTTTGTCTGGCAAATTCTGGACACTTAGAGTCTGTGGCCAGATGTTCACCATGACGGTACAAGCATTTTGGAGCCAAGCACTTAGCGCATCTTTGGATGGACGTACAATTTTTAGCGGCATGTCCGTACATCATGCATTTTTTGCAAATATTGCATGGATAAATATATATGGTGATACCTTTAAGGAGTTAAAAAACAAAAATACTTTCTCAGGTAGTTTCTGACCTTCAAAAGTTAGAAGGGCAGTGGAGAAATCTACCCATTCCGTTGTACCGGAACTGACGTCCCGACGTTTCAATCTTTTGACCCCTGTGACTTTACCGTGATTTGGTGGAACCGTTACATTTAGAAGTATTTCTTGCTCCGTAAGGTCTAACGGAATATATCTGATGATTCGGGCGAAAGCGCTCGAGATTCATAAAAAATTTGTGAAAGTGCAACTGTGTTATCATTTTAATCAATTCTAATTAAATATCCAAAGTAAGGGTCACAGGACAATGTAAGTCTGGAAAGCTAGTTTTTTTATATTTTTAATTGCGAATATTATCAGGAATTGAGTGCTTTTCCACACTAAGAAATGCTTTTACAAAGAGAATCAAACGATTTCATTGGAAAACAGACAAAGGCAAACACATTATACATTTTTAAAGACCGTTTGAATGTTTCTCGATCTTTTTATTCTCAACGTTGAATGAAAATTGAAATGTAATTGGAAAAGGCACGGAATTGGAATGCGTCCGATACAAACAGTTTGGAACCAATTAAAAAATCATTTAATTGGATTCAATTCGCAGCTTTCCATTTCTACTGCTTTTATACTAGAGTGAATGAATAGCTACAATTCTTGTGATGTTTTGAACATCGGTAGTTTGATTTTATGAAAATTAAACTACATACATACATCCGTGGCGCTACAACCCTGTGTGGGTCTTGGCCTCCTCCAGAAGACATCTCCATGCCACCCTGTCCTCCGCCATGCTTCGCCAATCGTCCACCCCCAGTAGTCCGAGGTCTCTTTCTGCTGCGTCCAGCCATCTCATTCTGGGTCTCCCAATGCTCCTCCTTTCAGCAGGTCTCCCTAAAATATTGGGGTTGCAATATCTGCAATTAACTATATTAATTACTAGCTTATACCCGTTTTGCTTTACGTTTTTGATTCCGATTGTCAGGCTTGATCGGTAGGTAATTAAACAGGTTCTAGTCTAGCTTCCCATTGCTTAACAGACCTCTATAACTGACATAAGCACAGAAAAAGAAGAATGACTTTTTTACCGACCTCATAATATTATACGAACCTACCGACATAATTTGCAAGTTTTCATAGAGAGCTCTGTGGTTTGAATCTTAGCTACATTCCCTACTTTGATAATTAATTGGGCATTCCACCCATAGAGGGTGATTTGTACCTGTCAAACTTCAAAATCAAACTGCAAATTTTTTCATTAAATCTTTATTTATTGAGAATAATAAGATTTGAATAACATTTATATGTATAACAAATCAATCTACAATTATTTTATTACATTTTCATACCGTAATACCAAGATTCCATTCAACGTTTACATGAGTAATTTTGTTTCCAAAAGATGA
This sequence comes from Mystacides longicornis, assembly GCA_963576905.1. NCBI lineage: Eukaryota > Metazoa > Arthropoda > Insecta > Trichoptera > Leptoceridae > Mystacides > Mystacides longicornis. The sequence goes on along the minus strand of OY756421.1, from coordinate 4,498,444 downwards.
CTTACTGTCTTTTTGAGAAATTTGTATGAAGATCCTAAAAAATAGATTTTTTTAAATAGCTCTAAATATATTAAAGTTAATGCAGCAAATTGTATTTAAGAACCTTCTCCAGCATTTTGTACGGCTCTGGGCATATTAATATCTGACGTAGCATTTGTATTTTGAGCGTGATGCTCCGACATACCGTAAAGCAACGACAAAAGGCAAATTAAAAAACATTTCTAAATTATTATGTAGATACTCAAATGGTTGAGAGTGTATAGGTATTCAATGTATTTCCAACTATACCTACCCGTCTTGTCTTAGGTTCTTACTTATTGATTCGGATAGTCAAACTTGAGCAGTAGGTTATTGAACAGTTTTTTTTTTAAATGAATCTGGGCTCACTCAAAGTGAACACAAATACACTCCTCGACTCTTTCATAGTAAGCTACTTAAAGCTTGTGTCGTGAAAGAGGAAGATGTTCGGCACCTGGGATCGAACCACGATGTCCGCACCAAACAGTACGAAAGCCGGCGCTGTAACCGCTAGTCTACCAACCACTTCTTTTTCTTTTGTCCAGCTATCCCCTGCTCTGCTGAGAAATTTGTAAATATCATTACCTACCATAAATATAAAACTTTGTAAATATCAAAATTTCAAACTTGACGTCCCTACCCAAACCCATGTCATTGTTTTTGAAAGACAATTTAAAAAAGGCGCTTGCTCAGTCTTTGACAATGAAACCTCAATAATGTCCAAACTTTTAATTTCAATAAGTTATGGTCGAATTTCGAGCACTGGTCGTCCACTAGTTTAAATAAATCCCCCTAGAATACACGTTCAATTCGTTAATTAATATATAGTTATCGTATCGACTGTTCAATTGTTCATGTTCCATAGCTTTGGTTTAAACAAACATAAAATAGTATGAAAGGGTCTTCCTTCTTTTCGGGGCTCTGATGGGAGGAAGAACAGAATATTCCTCGCCCGGCTGATGCCGAAAGGCAGTCGGACGTTTTGGATAAACACACGTTCCAGCGATGTTCATCTCTTCTCCATAATGGTAAAAGTGACTGACCTGCAGTCTGCAGTGCTGGCGTTTATCATCGTTCGTCGGTAACATAGAACAACTTTTATTTCGTTATCTCGCACTCCGATATGTGCTTCAGGGATTTGTTTTCACCTACAATGTAAGGGTTGAGAAAAATATATGAGGAGATTAGAGGACTTAATCGACGTGAAATATGCCTGCTGCATAATTCTTGACAAACATACAAATCCGTAAAATCTCATACCTTGACAAGTTCCCAGAGGCAATAAGTACTAGTTTCTGCTGCTAATTATTATCAAGGGCAAGATCGAGAGAAGACGTGGTGTTGGTAGAAGACAGGTGACATGGCTCCGCATGGATTCCAAACCGTCGGGGAACTTATTTTTGCGGCAAGAAACAAAAAGGTCGTTGCCCAATTGATAGTCAACGTCAAGGGAACCTGACTGTGCACTTTAAGGAAAAGAAGAATTCTTAAAAATGAGCTTTAGTTGACAAAAAAATTATACGGTACTAGTGGTCGACCAGTGCTCGAAATTCGACCATATCAAATTTAAATTATAAGGTTCAACATTATTAAGGACATTGGTACAGACTGAGCGAGCGCTATTTCACAATTTTACGTCAAATTTGAAATATTGAAATATACAATTTTTTTCTATTATTATTAATATTAGTCTATTCTCAAGTTGACCACAAATAAACAAAATAATATATGCGTGTGTGTCAATGTCAAATACATTGAAGTGTGTGTTAGTATCAAATACATAACATTACAGTAGTGTTTGTAATGTTTTTTTATTCATTTAATCTATTTTTTATGAATAATTAAAAAAAAATATTAGCATTCGCCCATCCTTCTCTATATTAACTATAAGTGTGCGAAATTTCATACTCCTCCGTCCGCGCAATTTTCGTAAAAATAGTCACAAAGTTTTTCCTTCACGTATTAATAGATATACCTATAGATAAAATATGTGCGGTAAGAGTATGGGCTGCTGAAAATTTTTCGTTTCCTTAATTTTACATGTGACAATTTGCAGGCAGGTACGATACTTTATGTTGGTAATTATAATTAATAATATTGGCCAGGGATGAAGGGGGCCCTTTAGCTCAAGGCTGCAAGATAATGAGGAAGGGAAAAAAGATATTTTATTGTCGACCCGTTTCCTGTTATCCAGCAGCCCCCTGTGCAAATATCACCCTGGATTAAGGTTGACAGTCTCGCCTCCCACGTGCTACTTTATTAAGAAGGACTAATTTTTATCAGGCCAACTCCTGCTATATATTAATCCCTTATCAAATAATTTCCCTTATCTCTTACCATACAGGGATACTTCACATTTTGATTTATATTAAATATTATCTCAATTTAACCTCACTTTTCCACCTACATACATCACTTAAAACAAAAAAGGAGCAGTAAAAGGTTTTCGGTTTATGTGAAAATTTTCTCTTTCTTTTTTTTTTTTATTTAATTTTTTAGGAAAGTTTCATAAGATAAAAATACACTTTTATCAGACAAAGAGTCAACAATTGTTCTTTTTCTTAATTTAGCCTTGTTGCCTTGTAATTCAAGAGGTGAGGTTGGTTTCTTGCGAGGTCGATTCCCAGCTATCTTTTCACCTTTTTTATTGTCTGCCTGAGAGGCATCTTCTGTAGGGTTGGCTGTGGAATTCTGGATAAGTCCATTCACTTTACATGTGTATACCAGAATCTTCTGCGATGCCTTCTGCATCTCACTTTATCCTCGACCTCGCATATTTACCGTACTCTCTGAGGGTATCCCCGCCTATGATCCTGAGAGTTTGCATTTCTGTTTGGTCACAGTGGTGTAGGCGCTGGACTCGATTCCGTAAGTCATGAAAGTAACCGACCTAAAAAATTAAAAGTAATTTATTTTTTATTTACTTACCTTTTATTTTTTATAACATACGGCCTTTCAAAAATAATAAGCAGTTAAAAATTACACACGATGACAGCAAAAATAGGTGTAGAAAAAATATAAAAAAAAAGAACTTGGTATTTTATGCTTTCAATTTCAATCAAAATTTACCGAATTGTAAGTACCTACCTATGTATGTTTCATGACTTTTTGAAAAAAAAATACGTCCGTCGGCGATCACTGCGGCGAATCCTTCTCTATCCTGGGCAGCTCCGAACGATAATTGTTCCACAGTACGGAAACCCGTCCATTCTCGTATATTGCGCAGCCAGGACAATATTATTATTGTCTTCTTCCAGCCCCTCTGCGACATAATCTCTAACGAAAAAAAATAACGGTAACTACATACTTAAGTAGGTAACAACATTTTTCATAGACATCTATCGATTACAGTCTGAAACAAAATGCGTTTTGGCATAGCTACCGCGATAAAGCATATATTTCCAAGCAAGAGGAATATCAAGTTTTACACGAAATTAGCAAATTGAATAATATGTACCTATGTATAGGATAAAAATTAAATAACACGGAGTGACAACAACTAGTTGAAACGACGTTTATTGAGATTAATTATTATGTTTTTCAGCAATAATTTGTCACGCACTTCTCAAGCGGATTATGTTATCCATTAATATTGGATGACTCTGGCCAATGAGTTCATTGGTTGGTTAGCATCGTTAGTAAAATGAGTATCTAAATGATTTTGTTAAAATTATGTAGTCTTTACACAAGTTTAAACAATGTCCATTCGAAAGATAATAAATTATAACATGGTTTTAAACCACTATACTATTTAAATCTTCTTCACAAACAAGAAAGGTGTAAGGTGAGGAAGACAGAGGAGACGGTTTTGGAACGACCACGTCTCAAGAATGGAAGACACAAGAGCTGCAAAAATCGTCAGAGACAACATACCACAAGGAAGCAGACCTCCAGAACGACCACCTAAACGCTCAAGAGGACAACAGGGCAGTAAACTTAATCAAAGAGGAAGGAGAGTTGAGAAAAATCGAACAAACCTAAGTGTTTTTATCTTACCATAATAATTCTGTAAAATTCGGATTTAATGTAGTCTGATCTTGCAATCTATATAATATTTGCCTTGAACACTGACTGACTGACTGACTGACTGACTGCCTGACTGACTGATGTCATTAACGCCGCTAGATGGCGCGCCACTCGCAACTAAAGACAAATAATAATATTGTTCTTCTAATACAATATGGCTGACAGCAGTGACAACCACTGACAGTAACATAATGATATTATTATGCCTGGTGGCTGAGCACTTTTTTTAAAGGTCTTGACGTAGAGAAAAACAATTTTTTGGGTTATTAAAAAGCTCACATGCGAAGTCAGCCATAAGAAAGCAAAGTGTACCACATTAGGAAACTTTTACGCACAGCGGGACTTCATAGTGAAGAAAAGCCTTATTAATGCCATGAGTGCAATAAAAAGTTTGCGGTTTCAAGTAATTTAAAGAATGACATGCGAACTTATATCGGAGAAAAGCCATACGAATGCAATAAAAAGTTCAATCAATCAAATAATTTAAACAACCAATGACATGCTAAAAGCTATTTGAATGGTAAGTTTGCAATAAAAAGTTTAATTTCATTGTTAAGTTTGCATAAATAGTTCAATCAACCGTGTGCTGTAAAGTATCACTTGCGAATTCGGCCAAAAAATTGACAAATCAGGAAACTTTTACGCACAGCCGGACTTCGCTTTACTAATGCAATGTGTGCAATAAAAAGTTTTGAAACTCATAGCGGAGAAAAGCCATACGAATGCAACCATTGCGATAAAAAGTTTAATCAATCAAATGATAAAAGCCATTTAAATGCATATTTTGTTAGAAAAAGTTCAAAATTTGTTTAAAGTCTGACATATGAATTCGGCCAAAAGAAAGCATAGTTTGTATGAAAAAGTTTACCAAATCAGATCTTTAACTCACAGACGCGATTTCATTGCCAAGAAAACCCTTGCTAATGCAATGTGTGTTATAAAAAGTTTTTTTTTTGCATTTTTATAAATAGTTATATTATCATGAATAGTTATAATCTATCATCGAGTGCTTTACAGTCACACAAATGAATTCGGCCATAAGAAAACAAAGTTTCCATGAAAAAGTTTACCAAATCACGAATCTTTAATCCACACACACGAGATCATAGCGGAGAAAAACCATACGAATGTCATGTTTTCAATAAAAAGTTTACACACCTAGAGTAATTTTTTAAAGATTTTCATGTGAATTCATAACGTTGAAAAGCCATACATATGTAAAGTTTGTTATAAAAAGTTCACGTTGTTTTTTGAGTTTTCATGAAGAATTCAATTATTCAAGTGCTTTAAAGTCTGACATATGAATTCGGCGATAAGAAAACAAAGTTTCCATGAAAAAGTTTACCAAATCACGAATCTTTAATCCACACACACGAGATCATAGCGGAGAAAACCCATACGAATGTCATGTTTTCAATAAAAAGTTTACACACCTAGAGTAATTTTTTAAAGATTTTCATGTGAATTCATAACGTTGAAAAGCCATACATATGTTAAGTTTGTTATAAAAAGTTCACGTTGTTTTTTGAGTTTTCATGAAGAATTCAATTAATCAAGTGTTTTAAAGTCTCATATAAGAATTCGGCAATACGAATGCAAAGTTTACATGAAAAAGTTTAATCAATCAAATCGGTAAATACCCACATGCCAAAAGCTATTGGAATGTACAGTTTGTAATTAAAAGTTTAAGTTGTAGGTATTTGAGTTTTCATAAAGAGTTGAATCAACCAAGTATTTTGAAGTCTCACATGTGCTCACAGCTATGCTATGAGAAAGTAAAGTTTGCATAAAAAAGGCCATAGGTGGGCGCCACGGGCGCCTTTAAAAAACTAGTAAGATAATAAATAATAATATGTACGTAGCATGTTGCACATGCGATAAATTTCCTACTACACCGCCATCTCTTGAATTTTTTTAAAGTTATGCAAATATAGAGGAATTATTGTTTTTATTACAAACTTATAGTCATGAACTGTCAAATTTCATCCCGCATATATAATACGATACATGTTTAGCTAATTTAATTCAGTTTTATGTCGTATTTAATTCATGTAATACCTTTGTCAAAATTATTTTTTTTTATTCTGGGTTACATCGAAGTTCGATGGGCGGGTCAGCTAGTTTTATTATAATTGTTGATTTTATGTTAAATTAGGTATATTTATAATAGGTATCTTAGACCAAGGCTTATATTGGAAGTTTGTGAGTCGTAGGTACCTACTTTCTTTTAAATTTCGTTTCCTTGTTTAAAAAATGGTTTACATCAGAATTTTTTTTTTACTTTTTAATTTAATATCCTTCCGCCACGACGCCAACCGTCTTCTCCCATTCCTTAAGCTATAAATTACGAGCACTTTAATGAAGCCGGTTCAAGCTTCACAAAGTGTCCGTGACATTTTGTGAATTACCCCTAAACACAACACCCAACTGGAAACAGACAGACATATTATAATATACAAATTTATTACAATGCATTATTATAATAATAATTTTAAAACAAAAATTTGAAAATCATTGGTACCTAAACAATGTAAAATTCTATAACAATACCTTAATCAGTGATAATAACATCATCCTACATTTTTTTTATAATGTTACAAACTTATTCCTCATCTATATAATAATTGTCACATCACAGAGTCAAGAAACTGAAAGCCATTACAACTGATGTTTGTAATAGGTATATTTTAATATAATTGTCTGTTTTGTTTCTACCTGTAAACATGTGATGTATTGTACATATTATGACCACACGATAAATAAATACGTGAAGGAAAAACTTTGTGACTATTTTTACGAAAATTGCGCGTACGGAAGAGTGTGAAATTTCGCACACTTAGATATAAGTTTATGGAGAGGCGAATGCTAATATTTTTTTGTAATTATGAATAAAATAGATATCATCACCATCATCAGCCCACGTTTGCCCACTGCAGGACATAGGCCTCCCCTCTCCTTTTCCACTCCTCCCGCTCCTGTGCGATCGCCATCCACTAGGGTCCATCTTCCTTCCTTCCTGGTCCTCTTTATGTCATCCATCCATCTGGTTGGTGGCCGCCCTTGTGGTCTCTTATCGCCTCGCGTTCTCCACTCCAGCAGTCTCCTCGTCCACCTGTTGTCATAGATAAAATAAGAATAATTAAAATAGATATAATCAATAAAAAAAATAGCATTACACTATTGTAATGTTATGCGTTGGATATACTCACAAACACTTTTACAGGCTACTCATAAAGATCATCACCTTCATATTAACAAAATGTAAAATGAAAAGCGCTTCATAATGGGCGTAGAAAGCATTTTGAAGGCGGTATATTCAAATGAAAGGTAGAGCTGGAAATGGCGGGAAATAAATTGAGAATAGATTAATATTGTATCAATATAACATTCTTTTCCTTTCATGTTTACTTTTGTTTTTTTTTCGAATTGTCTTACTTAACAATTGTCCTAATATAGTATATTAGCTTATACCCGTCTTGCTTTACGTTTTTGATTCAGATTGTCAGGCTTGATCGGTAGGTAATTAAACAGGTTCTAGTCTAGCTTCCCATTGCTTAACAGACCTCTATAACTGACATAAGCACAGAAAAAGAAGAATGAAACTTTTACAATTATTTTTGTTTTACCAAACTCATAATATTATACGAACCTACCGACATAATTTGCAAGTTTTCATAGAGAGCTCTGTGGTTTGAATCTTAGCTACATTCCCTACTTTGATAATTAATTAGGCATTCCACCCATAGAGGGTGATTTGTACCTGTCAAACTTCAAAATCAAACTGCAAATTTTTTCATTAAATCTTTATTTATTGAGAATAATAAGATTTGAATAACATTTATATGTATAACAAATCAATCTACAATTATTTTATTACATTTTCATACCGTAATACCAAGATTCCATTCAACGTTTACATGAGTAATTTTGTTTCCAAAAGATGACTTACTGTCTTTTTGAGAAATTTGTATGAAGATCCTAAAAAAATAGATTTTTTTAAATAGCTCTAAATATATTAAAGTTAATGCAGCAAATTGTATTTAAGAACCTTCTCCAGCATTTTGTACGGCTCTGGGCATATTAATATCTGACGTAGCATTTGTATTTTGAGCGTGATGTTCACATATAAGGTAAAAGTATTGTCAAAGGCAAATAAAAAAACAAACATTTCTGAATTATTATGTAGATACATACATACATACAATACATACATTCACCCTTTAAGGCCCCCGCACACTGCCAAGCCAGCCAGGATGAGAAAAATCCGAAGCAAACCCGACCCGCACGAAACCGACCCCCTAGTACAATCGAACCAAAAAGCCGGCCCCAAACAAATCAAGTCCGCCGCGGATCCACCCCAAACCAACCCGCAATGCGGGGGACCTAAACCCCACTTAGGGGCATAGGGAGGCATCATGAGCTCTCCATTGCGCTCGAAGCGTCCGAGTCTCATGGTGCCCTTTCTGACCAGTTGAGGTTTAAGGACGTGAGGTGGTCAACCTCACGGTCCCGATCTGATTTTTCGATTTCCTGCCTCTTACAGGATGCTCGAAAAACCAGCAAAAAAGCAGAGGTGCTATTCTTAGCCGGCAACCCCACGGCATTATGTAGATAAGCTTACTAAAATAATACGTACCTATATTCCAAATGATTTTTTTTGACAGATATACTCGCATTATTACATTAATTATGTTACAGACGCCTGTTATTGGAGCATTGGGGGGGTGCATGTGTTTTCTAATATATTTATCTTTGCATGTGTTTTCAATGCTCTGTTGGTGTCTGTTATAATAAATAAATAAATAATAGAAAAAACTTTGTACATATTATATATCAAAATTTCAAATTTGACGTATTCATGTCATTGTTTTTGAAAGAATATTTTGAAATAGCGCTCGCTTAGTCTTTGACAATGGAACCTTAATAATGTTCAAACTTTTAATTGAGTAATGATCGAATTTCGAGCACTGGTCGACCACTAGTTAATATAAATCTTCAATTATTGATTTTCTCTGTAAATTTATTGAGAGCTTTACTATTTAAATTATTGTACCTAATAATTGATGTTTTATAAACCTGATAAAGGCGCAGTGATACAGTACCCCCTATTCGGATTTTGGAACGTTCTTATTAAGAACTTTCCAAATGATTTAGAATTAAGTTCACTCGAACTAAAATTCGTATTCGGAATTATGCCGTGTTCTAAAAACCAATATTAGTTCACCATAAATATTTTTTTGAATTATAATTGTCTATGGATCGAGCATGCGCCTTATTGGTTGATGCTGACAAGCGGACAGCCAATCGGAGAAGACAAATTCAAACGAGCTCCATGTTCCAAGCAAGTTCCAAGGTAACATGGTCGCCGGAAACTGCCGAACCAACCCGAAGTGTAACGAAGACGACTGTATGATTGCATTGGTGTTCAATGATAATAATAATTTTTGATGCTATTATTTGTATTAATTATAATAAATTCGGGGGAAATGCTTAATATTTTTAATAAAAATAAACTTGTTATTTGGTTAAAAAAACACGTTTATCATAAAAATATCATCAGACATCTTTTTAGACGCATACAATTAGGTGTGAACTAAGATTAGGAACGTTTTGGCAGATAAACGCACTAAAGTTGACTTAAATACGAAATTCGAATACCAAAATGAACTAATTTCAAAATATAGTCTAATTAAGAACAAATTGGAACGTTCTAAAATTTCTCGAATACCAATCCGGCTAATTAAAATTGGAACGTTCTTATTTTAGTTTAGTGCGTACTTAATTTGAATTGGAATAGGGGGTAGTATCGATACATGCAAATAAAGTAATAAAATAAATATTACGTGGATGCCCAGATTTTTTTTCTTATTGAATAATAATATTAACGCATTCCTTAAGAATAATAATAATAATTTTCACATATTTAATTCATAATAGGGCTGAAAACTTTCACCCTTATAAAGTTTAGTTTTTTTCAATAAAAGTTATAAAATATAAATGAGACAATTTTTTTTTAATGACACAGCACTCAAATTGCTTATTATTTCTCAAACGCCGATGAAAAAAAAGCTGCTAACCTAGCGTAACCCAGAACTCATAGTATATTATAACAGCCTTTTCGTGTAAAACATATCTTTGCATAAAAATTCATAATTTTACGATTAAAATGAATTTATCCTTGGAATTATTATAGAAACTTTAAAATGATAACGACTCCAAATCCAAATCCAAACTCCCTTAAGACCCCACTTAGGGGCATAGGGAGGCAACAAGAGCTCTCCATTGCGCTCGATCTTGCGCAATGTTTATGACCTCCTCCCACACCATGTCCATGTCCCTCAGCTCTGCTTCGAAGGAGCGGAACACAGTGTGAGAGGGTCTTCCTCGTCTTCGGCTATTGGATATCGACTATTGGAGCTTTTTATTGTCTGCTTTAGAACTACATATTCAATATTAATCGGTACTTTAAGGGGGACCCACTGAAGTTACGGACCTCAAATTTTACGTGCTTGTGTAGGAGCATAAGACCAACCCGTATACCAAATTTTATGAAAATCGAAGAATTTTTTTTCCCTTTTTAGCCTTTTTTCTAGAACAATTGAAATTTTCTTTGGATACTTTAAGAGGGTTCCCCTGAACGTACAGATCTCAACATTTTACTGACTCATCTACATCGAGGGGCTAACCGTTCTACCAAATTTAAATCAAATCGGATAAGAATTACTATGAGTTATGGGTGCGCACACATTTTTTGGCGTACGGGTACGGGTACGCGGAAATTAAAATTTTTTTTTTGCATTTTTGGAATCTACACCGTCGAAAACGTCGAGAAAATTTATTTCAGCGAAATCTATTTTTTTTTTTTGAAATCCGATCACAAGACTCATGTATACTCCATATACTACGAGTAACATTCCATGTACTATGAGTAATAACATATCGATTGACTTGCTTTACGTTGTTGTTTCAGATAATCAGGCTTGACCAGTAGGTATTAAAAAAAGGTTCTATTATAGCTTCCCATTGCTTTACAGACCATGACGAAAAGGCTTAATCAGTAATCTACATAATGGGGGTTATTCTGAACATCCGACCCGATCGAGTTGCATCGGATACGATACAATAGCGTGACGGACAAAAATAATAATTTTGTAATTCTAATTTAAAATATTCCACTATATTTTTTACATAAAAACACGCCTATTTTAATAAACAAAACTGATAATTTGTTATTTCTATCAATAATTTTTTTTTTTTATACTTAATATTTTTTTTTACCTCAAATTGAAATGTAAGCAATCTTTTACATCATATCTATACTCTTAGATAGAACTTTAATAAACAATTTTCATTAAAATTCTTCTAAATTTTTATCAAATAACACTCTAATGAATTTTTATGCCATTTTTTACACTTAAATTAATATAAGATCATTAAACACTAGTAAAGACTTGGTTGGATCGCAAGCGACAGCGAAATGGGCGTTGAGTAGACATCCGATAGTGTTGCGACGAATGCAATCGGTTATCCGATTTTTCATTCGAATCTGACTTGTAAATAGTAACAGCCTGTACAAAAAGTTGGATCCTACGCGACACTATCGGGACGCACACAACTCGATAGGGTCGGATGTTCAGAATAACCCCCAATATGTACCTAACTGTCATAGGCCAGAAATAGAAGAATTTCACTCTATAGGACACTAATAATTTATAGGACTATCAAATCATTTATGACCCTTTTCTTGCGATAAAAAGTCATAACAGTGATGGCTCTATTTCTTCTTTGTCTTTTTGCATACGATTTCTTTTTTTTTTTGCAATAAACATCTTATGTATATCTAATTGTAATCGTTCACACGTGTCTCTATACCTGTCGCTATATTGCATATCGCGTTACTAGGTACCTAACCCAACCTTTCATTTTTCTGATTGTCTGAAATTTTTCTTTCTTCTTTTGATTATTGTTATTTGAGGTTTTGTTGTTTTTTTTTTATAACTTTTATACGTGTTTTATTTTGTTAATGGCACATCATAGCCGTGAACAAATAAATTAATAAAATAAATATCAGTTGTCCGAGGAATATATCATCTGAGAAATATGTGACATTTGATCAAAGGTCCTATAATCAACTGTTAATACGGAAAAAAAATGTCCACAGTTATTAATGTGGTAAAGTAAAATTGTGAGGACATAACTAGGACAATCAAATAGACAGTTTTTCCTGCTACATATAAAGCCTTTATTGATAAAATATACAAATGCCTACAAATAATTATTAACAACTAAAATATATACTTAAACAAGATGAATATATATACTCGTGCTTCGGGAGGGATTCAATATTCAAGGAAAATAAAAGGGGAGTCGGTCGGCCACAGAAGAGATGGGTCGACGATATTGTTGTGGTCGCCGGGAAAAAAGGGGTTGAAGCGGCCCAGGATAGAGAGAAGTGGAGACAGATGGAAGAGGCCTACATCCAGCAGTGGAGGGAAGGCTAAGAAGAAGAAGAAGAAGTATTCAATAAAATGTTTTGGTCTCTATGTTATGCCGCCTGCAGGCATCAGTATTACCTAGTGGTCAACAAACTAAATTATAAGACCGCGTGGTTATGTGGAATGTTTGACTTGGATTGGTGGTGTTATTGTTATCTGGAGGAGAGATCGGTGGATAGAGAAGTAGATTTATGCCGGCAGATGGTCAGGGCGGGAGTGCGGCTGATGTATGGAGTGCTAGAGATATATATATATATATATATGAATGGACAAAGCGTAATATTGGGGTGATTCCTAGTAGGTATTACTCGTACATGCAACCAGTATTTACTAGATATATCTACTCCTGAGATACCAACCAACTTACCTTTTGGAATTTGCAGTAGATTTAATCCAGTAGGTAAGTACAAGGAAGGTGTTTTCATGTAGAATTTGTACATATTATGTCAATAAAAATTAGATATTTTTATGTTTAACCTTGAAAGTAACAGTACTGACCTCCATATAGTATATTAGCATAAGTGCCGACTTCAGATCGGGATTTTCCATGTATTTTTTCACTTGAAATTTCTACTCGGGATTGGAATCCTGTCTCAGATTGGACGGGGGAGGTTAACTGGTAGAGAATGCTTCAAGTTTGTAAACAAACGAAGGAAGTAACATTACATAATAATTGTGATTTTTAGGTATAAATAATAGTCACATGTTACGCAAAGGGAAGGGAGAGGGACCAAAAAAACGCAAGGGCGCGTTTCATAGGAAAATTACCAAAGGAAATTACCAATTCATAAACGTAAAAAAATAGTAAAAGGACAATTTTCCTCGATAATCTAGTTGTCTGAAATGTCTGAAGCAACAGAATATTTTCAAGACGTTTTAGGGACAGTAACCGGTCAGGTAAGAATGTTTTTTTTTCATGTTTTTTCACTCGAGATTCTTGTCATGGACTGGATTTTGTCGCAGTTTGGAAAACTGATTACAAAATTGCCATTATTACAAAAAAATACTTCCTGTCGCAATGTCTGGCTCTCTGGACTAGAAAAAGTTCATCGTTGTTTGGTTTCCATGCATATCCTGATTATACTTAATGGTTACACACATGATTTGGCAGTAATTTTTTTTTTCATTTTGTACACGTAAATGCAAAAATCGTTGTTAGAAAATATACAAGTTTTAAGATACGCTTAATAATTCCAACAATACATCACAATGCCCAATATTGCTCTCATGTCGCTAATAGCTAACATTTTAACTTCGTTTGACAACCCCTTTCCATCTTTGCACCGGGATGTTTTATGTAGAATTAATATCGTTGCAGAAAATCAACACAGACCACTCGACATCATGATGGGTGCGATGTTCGTAGCACATTGCAGATAACTAAACCTCGGTTAGCTTAATACCGAATTTAGTATGCGAGGGATGCTGCCAAACTGGACGAGAAGATTGCATTCGGAGAGATACACCTCACTGATTTCATATTAGATATTATTTATTACCACTGAGAGAATAATAATTTAAATATCTTGATTTAATTAAACGTAAAATAGATGAGCTTTGTTATAATATAGAAACATATACATCAGATATTCGATTAATGCTTCTCGAACCTCGAAAACTACAACATGATTATATCAAAGTATTGATTATTTAATCACTTTTTTAAAACTGATATAGATACAGTAGTGTGCTGTTTGTAATTTTATACAAAACAAATAACTAACGATTACTTACAAGCCATCACAACAGAAAGCGCTATTGTGGCGGTACATAAAATAATAATAATATTTTCTATCAGTTTCATTAAATAAAACCACAGCACATTACTCCACGATGATGTGTCTATAACCATAATATTTCATATACGAAACTGATATAGATACAGTAGTGTGACGTTTGTAATTTTATACAAAACAAATAACTAACGATTACTTACAAGACATCACGACAGAAAGCGCTATTGTGGAGGTACATAAAATAATAAGAATATTATCTATCAGTTTCATTAAATAAAACCACAACACATTACTCCACGATGATGTGTCTATAACCATAATACTTCATACACGAAACTGATATAGATACAGTAGTGTGACGTTTGTAATTTTATACAAAACAAATAACTAACGATTACTTACAAGACAGCACGACAGAAAGCGCTATTGTGGAGGTACATAAAATAATAATAATATTATCTATCAGTTTCATTAAATAAAACCACAGCACAATACTCCACGATGATGTATCTATAACCATAATACTTCATATACGAAACTGATCACTTTTCTGGTGCGCTACAACACAACATGACACAGTAATAATTGTGTGTTTATAGTATAATATATAGAAGCCTTTTTGACAACGCTTATCGGAAGAACAGTGAGATTCTTTTTCTTCAAATACTTGACTAATTTTACAGTATGCTCATTATCTCAAAAGACATGTACCCAAGTGTAAACATAGAGAATTATTGCTTTTTATAGTGTTAGAAATAAAAATAAAGGTTTCAAGAAGGTAAATGAATGCCGTAAAGTGTGGTCCAAAGTGTAAAAAAGGGAGTGATTCATCCCTCAAGTAGAATGGCCCCCCAATGGCCAATCAATCCACTCATTATGTGTGTAATGTAACGAGAAATGGAGCCACTTTACAAACACCCGACTCTGGGGGTAATAAAACTGGGAAAAATATGTCACTTTTTCTTCATCTTTTCCATCCTTTCCTTCCTTAGACGAAATTATCAACCTTTTTTTAACAAAATCTATTATTAACTAGCAATTATGTAGGTATATTTGGCTAGTTGAAGTTTATGTTTTACTAGCAGCAAAACCTGACGAACCACATGTATGAAAGGATCATTCATTATTTGATTGTCCTATAAATCAGTAAGTTATGCAGACACTTAAAGGGTTCTAATATTTTTTATCACGTTGAGGACTGAGGGGTATTATTAGACTTTTTTCCGTAGCAGCAGTTTTATGCAGGTACAACTTTTATAGCAAGTACATAATTTTGGTAACATATTCTTCAATATAATAGGTATTTATCAGATTTTAAAAATGTTATCTTCATTTTTTTCATGTATGTATATTGATCGTTTGAAAATAACTGTTTTATGGTTTTATTCACCTGCGACTGCTGCAATCTAAAGTATTTATTATATTATAATTGATGCGATTTATAAACAATAATAAAATACATTTAAGTATTTTAATACTATAGCTTTCCCCACAGACGTTGTCCTGGAGTCCTTACTATGAATATTGATTTAAAATTAGTAATTTATGTAAAAATACGTTTAAAATATGTTTGAATGTTAATTAAATAAGCTCGAAAAAAAAACTCCATAAAAATCTGCGTATCAATATTTTTAATGTCAATGGTTGTCAGGTAAATAATAATATTGTTGTTATAAATCTTTTCATAGATGGCGTTGGCGTCGCAGGAAATCCGTTCCATACTTACTTTAATATTACATTTTATATTATTTCTAATGCATTTTTCATTTTTAATGGTTATTCTGTTATCCGGAACGGAGTAGAATCCAATAAATCAAACATCGGAAGAATCTGTTCAGCCGATCTCGAGTTATGAGTGTTCGCACTATCCCGACTTTCTTTATATTATAGATAGTAACTTTGAACATGCGAAGAGTGTAGAGTATTTTCAATATAATTTTAATCAACATTATTATGAAAATAAAAGTTGAATCAGATGTTTGTAGGTAACTACTGTACACACTTATTGTCTTGGAGACTTTTCGACTTTATTTTTGTCCACCCTCCTGTTTTGTGTTAGGTGGTTAATTAAAAAAATAATAATGTTTTTTTTCTGTTTATACTTTTTGAGACCGTGTCGAGTTTGGGGTGAATTACGAATGTTGTGGGTACGAATTAAATTCCAATTATTCAAATTAGTTTTATATTGTTGTTTTTTTTTTATTTTACATCAAGCTGAACAAAAAACATCATTTTAATCTCTAGTGTACGATTTTATATAAGTTTATACAAAAATATGAAAATTACAGTGCTTTATTTTTATATCTTATTGGTAGGTATGAACGTTAATTTATTTTCCACTAAAAGTAAATAAAGTTTGCTATAACATTTTTAAGAATATCGTGGTCATTATAATCTAACAATGGAAATTCTAATTTTTTATTTATTTATTTATTTACCCATCACACCGTGTCTATTAAGGGGAGGGAAGAGAAAATGGATCTCCAATAAATTCTTTCGCTTCTTCAATCGGTATACCATTTTTCGCATAACCTTTCCTATGGTTATAAGCTGGCTTTTCTTGAGAACGGAAGCAATGTGATCGATCCACGTGATTATCGCTCAACTTTTCTATAGCTATGTAGACCACCTAGGACTTTTTTTTACCATACCTACTTAGTATTACATCACGCCTAGAGAGATGTTCAATAGAATCTAACTGGATCAAAAAAAATCATCGTGTAGGTATTTTATAGAACTTTTCATAGATGGCGTTGGCGTCGCAGGAAATTCGTTCCATACTTACTTTAATATTATATTTTATATTATTTCTTATGCATTTTTCAACTTTTTAATGGTTATTCTGTTATCCGGAGCGGAGAAGAATCCAATAAATCTGTTAAGCCGATTTTGAGTTAAAAGTGTTCGCACTAACCCGAATTTCTTTTATATTATACCATACCATTATAATATACTTATTATACAATTGTACCATATTTATTTTAACCTATAGCCTGCCGGTTACAACGCCGGTTTTAGTGACGTTTCGTATTAGAGTTCGTGGGCTCAAACCCAGTTGCCGACCATCTTCCTCTTTCACGATACAAGCTTACTGTGAAAGAGTCAAAGAGTCATTTAGGTATGTTCACTTTGAGTGAGCACAGATTCATTCCTATTAAGAAAATATATGCCTATAGAGCTAAACTTCTGTACCTACCTAGAACTTGAGCAGTTTCTGCTAGATCGCTTTAACTGCTCTTCCCACTTCTAGACTCAAAATAGATCGCACTTTCTAAATAATCAACTCTAGCGAAAACTTTTTCAGTGTAATTGAGCTTTTCAGATTACGTTTTAGTTTTTTTTTTTCAACATGCTAGATGAAAGATAGAGAGAAAAAATCAGTTTTTTTCCATCAAATTGGACATTCTTCAAATCAAAATATACTTTCTTTTTAAAAATCAAATAGAACGTCCTCTAACTATTTCCCACCATTATTAGAGGTATTTAGAACCGACCGAACAGTATTACTTTTTTTTTTTTTTTTTTTATAAAATGAATCTGTGTTCACTCAAAGTGAACACAAATACACTCATTGACTCGTCGTTGCTTAAGATACGAGTATTAATCCAATGGACATGAGTAGGTACTAAGACGGAACAGCCTTTCCAAAGTCATAATCTATATATTAATACGTGAAGCAAAAACGCCATTTGTGACCATTTTTACGATAATTGCGTGGACGGAGGAGTATGATTTTTCGCACACTTTATATAGAGAAGGAATTCAAAAACATAACACAACACTTCCTCATTATCTTGCACCCTTGAGCTAAGGGCCCCCTTCATCTCTGGGCAATGTTAATACCTTATTATAATTACCAACATACTCGTAAAAAATCGTACCTGCGTGCAAATTGTCACATGTAAAATAGATTTTCAGGAGCCCATACTCGTACCGCGTATCTTTTATCCATATAATGCCTACGTGAAGGAAAAACTTTGTTACAATTTTTACGAAAATCGCGCGGACGGAGGAGTATGAAATTTCGCACACTTATAGTTATATATAGAATGCTAATATTTTTTTAAATTATGCATAAAAAATAGATTAAATCAATAAAGAAACATTACAAACACTACTTTAATATTATGTATTTGATACTCACACACACGTATTTGACATTGACACAGACGCACATATTCTTTTGTTTATCTGTGGTCAAATTAAGAATAGATTAATATTGTTTGTCTTTTTTTTTATTAAAGAAAATATCATATAATATACAATTTCACTATTGTGTCACGCCAAGTCTCGAAAAAAGAAAAAATAGAAAAAACTTTGTACATATTATTATTATCAACATTTCAAATTTGACCTATCCATGTTATTGTTTTTGAAATAGCGCTCGCTCAGTCTTTGATAATGGAACCTTAATAACGTTAAAATATGTATAATTGAAATAAGTTATGGTTGAATTTAGAGCACTGGTCGACCACTAGTATTAATTATTGGTCATAAAACTACATACATTGTGATGTTTTTTTTTTATTATTATTTGAACGTAAGCGTCATATATGAAAAGTATACTCACTTATCAGGCAGACATCGTTACTACGATTTTTCAACCAATATTTCGCTTTCAACTTGAGAGCAGCGCAGGCATTAAATTGCCCATAATAAGAGTGTCCTAAGGCACACTATCAGAGGCGGGATATTGCTTGTGTCGATCCCGAAGATCTGATATTGCCTATCTAATAATATAAAGTAAGTATCCAAGTAAATCAAACCGTGCATAAAAATGGGTTCAATTCCGCTCCATAGAATCGCCATTTTTCCAAGCGATTACGCTGTGACTTTATATAGAAATTGAAGGATGGTCCCAGCTCTCAGTCCCCTTTATTAATATTCCACGTTATTTTCGTCATTTTGCTAACGCGCTACTTCAAACGAAAACATAATTATTAGCTTGTACACAGAAAAATGTGTTTCGTTGCCGTGTTGGTTATTCAAAACATCATGGTTTTTAGGGTAACATTTAAATTAAATAACTACCTACTTGATGTAGTGTGTACAAAATTAAACACAAGTTTCTTTGATTTTAAATCTTATCCTATATCCAATCCATCATTTTCATTTCACGCCCAACTCAGGGGCACAGAGAGGTAACAAGTGCTAATGTCCATAATGGTAGAAGTGATGGGCGTACGCTGGGTGCGCCGGCGTAAAGAGTCGTCCGTGACGCGGTATACCATCTTATACCCGAAATTCTCCTGAGGCACTTCGTTTTGTGTCTGGGCTTTGGTCAGGTGCCAGGTCTCACACCCATACAGGAGAATGGGAAACACTCACGCATCTTTAGATTTCATCTCGACACTAAACGCCGCCGATGCTTTCCATATTTTGGTCATGTTGTTATTGGCCCATCCTATATAATTTATTCATTTATTTATGAATCAGAAATCATTATCACTCTAGCATAGTAATTTTTGAAAATGAATAACCTTTTGAAGATGTAAAGGCAAAGCAAGACACATATCAGCTAGTATTACATGTTTCTGTTTAGGTTCTGTGGGGCTAGTACGAGTTTTATCGAAAGCTAATTGCACGCAAATAAGCGTTATTAGCGTGCAAATAGTGTTCTTAAATCAAACGATAGAATCATTCGATCATTTTAGTATGAAAATTTTTCGAAACTCTTTCGATGATCGAATATCGAAACGATCATCGAACTCATACTAGGGCTAATGGCTGTGAACAGTGAAATTTCAAAATATTCCCCAACATGCAAGTTTTAAAAGCTTATAATCGTTCGATATAAATTGATGTGTAGGTAAAAGGAGGAAGTCGATAAGGTTTTCAAGTAAGTGAAGTATGTTATGACGAATAAATCAAATCAAAATCACGGAACGGCGAACGCTGATTGGACCAAGACGCAGACGCTGTCACGAATGAGGCATTTGATTGGCTGTAGAAGGTGGATTAGGCTGGAGATTTGTCGCGTGATAAGCCTAAAAGGTAATTTCATTACTCTCCATATAATTGTATTTTGAAATCAAATGAAATTCCTGCACTGATTTTTTATCGAATAACAGTTTACGTTTGGAATAAAAAATTAATGATTCTTACAAATCTTCGAGTAGGAACTTACCTAAATGTAGGATAAGTATATATGGATGGATTCATATTCTTTGTGGGAAGAATTTTCAACTCGACAACTTTCACAGAAAGCAAAGCTGGCGTTGTGAAAGTGGAGATAGTCGACACCGGTGCTCGAACCCACAACCTCAAGCTGTACGTACGAAAGCCGTCGATTGAACCACTGGGCTACCAACCACTTTCGCCGGTATTTGCGTAGAAAAAAACTAAAAAAAAAACAGTTACATATCGGTTTTTTCTTGGGGTTGGCCTGTCTCAGGTTGGACGAGACCATCAGTTTTCTAGAAAAAAAATCGAATAAGTAATAAGTTCCGCCGGTTATACAGACAGTGAAAATATACGTAGTACCTATTAATTTTTTATTTATATATTACATATTTATTCAATTTTCCGTAATCGTAAATGGGTCCTAAAGTTTTCCTAAAAGGCTGTAATATCCACCAACTTAATATATAAAATTCAAATTGAAAGTTTCCTGAATGTCATAACGTATTTTTTTCCTTAAAAAAAATCAATATTTTGAGTTGAAGCACATTCAAATTTGAAAAACACAAACGGAGAGAATCCGTAGGGAGAAAATAATAATTGGCCCGTTTTTATTCAGCATGAAATTCCATCTTTAATTAACGGAAATATAATTAATTAATTTTATTTGTAACGCGTGCCGCGTACACTTCTGAGATTGTCTGAGAGCCGCCGGGGTACGCTACGACCCCACTACCTTCTGATCATCATTTAGAACAATTTATTTATTAGACACTTTCTGAATTGTTTTCATTGTTTTACTGAGAAAGTGATTTGCCGCATCATTGAAATGTTTTGATGAGATTTTCACATCGTTCGCAGAGTCGAACTCAATTGAATTGAAATTTTGTTTATCGAATAATTTTTCATGCCAAGAAAATCAAAATCTAGATATAACGGGATAATTGGTAGAGCAAGTGGTCGTTTAAACTGAAATACAATTGAAGGAAACGATGATCATTCGATGTTTTCGGCGTTAATCTCAATAAATTACAACAGCAATGTTTTCAAAAGACCGAATAAGTTATTTTTCAAAAATTTTGATTACTCTTCAAATGGCTGAAAATTTATGTGCGGTCATAGTGTAACCTTATTTTTGAAATGAATTTGCGTGAACGCTTTGTTTTTTCGTAAAGCGCGCCATATTTTCAATTTTAAAAATGCAATCTTACTGAAAAATTGAAAATTATTTTTTTTCATATTAAGTAGATACCTAGTTACATTTAGTGCATTTTTTCTTTTCCGCTGCTATAATATTTTTTTTTGCGTCAATAAAGTTTTGAAATAGTATTTTTTATTTTTACCTTGATGAAATAATAAAAAAAAAATGAAGATTGCGAGGGATGTTTCTAATCTGTACCTGTAGCGGCATGGCTGTAAAGAAGGTAGTTAGTAGAAAGGTTATAGATAGCTATCCCTTAATTAACCGTAGATATACGTACTTAAATGGAAACACCCCTTTTACGACTTCTGTCTCGCGTGACGCTATATTTAAAACAATGAAAGGAATTCTAATTAGAACTCTCACAACTCGAACTCGAAGAAAAACTCATCAACGTTAATTTTTACAACTTTTTTTTTATCCCGTTGGCGTAGAACGGTTCGTTTTGTTCCAATGATTTATTTATGACTTTTTGTTGATTCATAATAATTATCAAAAGTGTAATATTACAGATGAACTTTGAATATTATAGGTTATCTTTATATACGATAGCAATAATTATTACAGATTTTGAGGAAAAACATACATTCTTCATGGCGGTACTGATTCTATATGGGATTTAAACTTCGGGATATCTGCCGTGCCGTATTCAAAGCTCAGGGTATACTCATAGGCCATAGGCCAAGATGGCGACAAGTTTAATTTGCATCAGCATTAGATTATTTAATAAATTAGGTACCTCTCGAATAAATTGTTATCGTATATAAAGTTTTGACGAAAAGTAAAGAAGTATTTTGTTGATAATGAATTCGGGTCTAGAAAAATTCATCGCAGGTACAATTCATCGTAGATACAATTTTTGTTGTGTCTTAATGTGCCTAGTCGTATATGCATGCTAGCCTCAACACAGGTTCACACCTAGTGAGGCGGCAATTTTTTTCTTTTTTATTTGTATCTGATGTGTATTATTGTTTTGAACTGTATAATATGTATGAATTTGATGTGACAATGATTAAATAAATAAATAAACAATTCATCGTAGATACTACCACCAAAACACATAGGTATGTAAACAGAGCGTGTAACAGTTTTAACAGAAACTGTATGGGGGTCCCCGAGTTGGATCCCTTTGACATTTCTTTAAAAAAGTTCAAAAAAAAGTTGGTGGAGAGGTCCACAGCACCTCGTGCAAGATAACCAAACGTGTGCCGGCATGGTCTGTTCCTCCCTCCCTCTCCCACCCCCTTCCCCATTTACCTTCCCCCCAAAGTGAATTAACGGTGAAATGAAAGTGCTTTTAAGACTATAGTGTGTAAAAAAATGAAATATAGTGGGATACATATAAATGGTGATGTAAATTATAAAATGTTATATTCAACCTTTGTAAAATTTGTTTAGCTGTCTGTATCCAATAAAGAAAAAAAAAAGATACAATTCACCGTGAACAATTCATCAATCTATATTATAAACTGTCGAATCCGAAAATAAGTGGCCCAGATGAGGCCTATGGAAAATAAGAGAAATAGAGTGAATAAAAATATAGAGGTTTGGCCTCCACATTTTATCCTCAGTTGCAATCTTCCACTTTGATTTTATTGATTAATTTTAATTTTTTTTCATTTATCCGGTTATATACAAATTTAAACACACGAATATAAATAACTAGAGGTCCGCCCCAGCTTCGCACGGGTAGATAGATACTTAAAAATAATTTTATTTTTCATACAGATCCCTAACTTTTTCAAAATATTTTATAGCGTATGTTAATCTGGAATAATTGCATTGCAGTATCGTGTCACGTCACTTTACCACCGTGACTACTTTGCGCGGTATTTCTACTAAACTTGACATCACTCCCCTCAGTCCCCTCCCCGGCTCCCGTACGCACTCAACATCGGATAAGTTGAGATGATAAGAGACTATGCTTTTTTTTCCAATACTCACATTTTTAAACTCGTGATAACTTTCGAATGGAATGTCCGAATTGAATAATTCAAAAAGTTATACAAACATATTGAAGCAGACTTGAATATGAACTAATTTATTTTAATAAGGAGTAATACCAAGATACCAATAAAGAGCCTTTTCTAGAGGTTACATTTTATTGATTTTTTTAAAATAAAAAAACACTTATTGTGGCATAACTATAATAGTTAGACATATGCTGTCGCGATACTTTTTGTAAATAATGATGTCTTCTACAAAATTGTTGTACATTGTTTTATTCTATCGTCATTACTTTTCACAGCGTTCGCGATAAAAAGAATATTTTAGGTAAATTTTTTACACCTTGGGTTACATTATTGAAGTTTTCGTAGGTTACCCACTTTTTTTTGGAAATTAAATATAGCCTATATTCACCGCCGATATTGTAGCTTCCCAAAAGCGAAAGAATTTTTCAAATCGGTTCAGTAGTTTTGGAGCCTATTCGATGCAAACAAACAAACAAACAAACAAACAAAAAAATCAAATCTTTCCTCTTTATATATTAGTATAGATATATTAAAAACTACTTAACCCATTTTCAGAAAGCACAATTTTACCTAACTCTTTGTCTGATCCTCATATCTACATAACTCAAGTTCAGCCGAATCTTTTTTTTCTTCCTTTATCTTCTTCTTCTTTCTAGCCCACTTCGTCCACAGCTGAACAAGTCCTCCTTCTAATGTGTGGACGCTGTCCACATTTTCCTACATGTTACTATTATTGGAATTTAGTCTCAACTGGTTACACCACCGATGCTAAGTCGCCACAGCCTCGCTATTTTTCTAGCACATGGTTCCACTTGCAGGTGAAAAGAAAATGAATCACTCAAAATGAACACAAATACACTCTTTCATATTAAGCTACCTAAAGTTTGCGTTGTGAATGAAGAAGATTGTCGGTATCTGGGATCGAACCTACGACCTCCGATATGAAACAGTACGAAAGCCGACGTCGTAGCCGCAAGGCTTTCGATATATATTTTTCTTGTGTAACTTTTTATTTCTAGAGAGGAATATTGAGCATTGCTTGTACAGAAGCGAGCTATTCGTCAAAAATAGTCGATGAGATCGATTTTATTGAAAACCACCGCCTGTTTTCATAATAATATTATGAAAACAATTTATTCAAGTACGTGAAATGTTTCGGTGGAGAAGTGGTTTGTGTGGATTCATTGATTAAAAGTTTTACGCTGCATGTTTAATTAAGAAACCGCTTTATTTTTACTATAATTTTATTGTTGTATAATCTTAAGATTGTTTGATGTAACTTTAAAACCATACGAAACAAAACCTTGTGTTGTGTTTTCATCAATATCTTCTATTCTGTTCATTCTGTTCTATCTTTGTGACTCGACCATGCACGCAATCCAACATTCATTCTTATTAGGAACATGTTCAGCGAATGATGTGGAGCCAAAAACTGTTGGGCTAGTACGAGTTTTATCGAAAGCTAATTGCTCGCAAATAAGCGCTTATTAGCGTGCAATTAGTGTTCTTAAATCAAACGATCGAATCATTTTTCGAAACTCTTTCGATGATCGATTATAAAAACGATGCTACTTATTTCTATTAACTTATACTAGAGCTACTGATCAAAACAGAGTTAGAAGGGATGTTATTCACAAAAACTATTATCATGATCATTTAGGTCGTATGTATCAACTACTATTAATACTTACTTCCTTCCGATGGCTGTACAACTACTGCAGAGTTTTGGCTTCCTGGAAATTTTTTTTCCATGTCGTAATAACCGTGCAACGGACGCTCACTGATCTCCTACACCTAGCACGCCCGTTCCCGAGCGACTTTGTCCATCAGCTTGTGTCTTGGTTTTCCTGGTTGTCTTCTACCAATGCGCTTACTGTCTAGAAGATTCTTATAATTCTTACTAATATTACTCTGAAGTGGTTGGTAGACTAGCGGATACAACGCCGGCTTTCGTACTGTTTGGTGCGGAGGTCGTGCGTTCGATCCCAGGTGCCGACCATCTTCCTCTTTCTCGACGCGAGCTTTAACTAGCTTACTGTGTAAGAGTGTATTTGTGTTCACTTTGAGTGAGCACAGATTCATTAAAAATAAATAGTTTACAAATAAATCCAATCCATAAAATTAATAGTTTGCAAACAAATTTAATAGTTTTGAAAACTTTTATAATGAAATAAATCAACATTAGATTTTTTGAAAGCGTCATTAGTGCTTTGTACGTTTTCAAGAAAGCAATTTTAAGCTTCCAACGAGTTTTAGAAAAATTGCTTGGACTCGGCGAGTGCGTCTGCTGTGGACATTGAGTACTAAGGTACTCAACTGGAACGATATTTCAAGACAGTGCATGGAAGCAGAAAATGGAATATTATGTATAAAAATACCAGATATTATTTTAAAAATAAAAAAGGTATTTTTGCTTAATTCATTGGTATCATTTATATGAGATGTGAAATTCAAGCAATCTGCACTATAAATAGTTGTTGTTTTCATTTTCAGCTGTACTATAGTTGTCATTGATAGTTATAACAATAAATTGGATAACTTAAATGGCGCCGTTTAGTAAACAATTTTACCTCATAGTTGTCTCATTTTCTCTTGGAACTATGGGACGCATCATTAGTAAGGATCCAACCAAAAACGATTTATTTTTAAGGTAATTAAAACGTGTAACAGTGTTGGAAATTCTGAAGGATACCCATGGCTTATAGTCTGATATATAATATATTATATCCAGGTGGTTTTGTTGTTATACACTGCAATTGACGGGTTTCTGGGGTCGTAGTTGCTTCCCATTTGGCCTTCCATGCCTCTGTAGTCTTGAAGTCGGAGTCGTCTAGATTTTTGGCTGTCTTTAACGAAGGATTCCGAGATTTGAGGCTGTTGTTGGACAGGAGGTAACTAAGGTCCGTGTTGCTCGGTAATGCTGAATTCTTCCATAGTTTTTCGTACTCCCTTACTAGAACGGCTTGTCTTCTTAGGTCGTGGGGTGGGATGAGGATGAGTAACCAGTAAGTCGGCGTAGATCTTATAGTGCTCGAAACAGTCCTGAGAGCGTTGTTAAGCTGGAAATCTACTAGTGCGGTGTGAGGGCTGTTAATCCACACCGCTGATGCATACTCTGCAGCCGAGTGAACCAAACTGAGTGTAGATGTTCGCACTGTTTCTGCAGTGGACCCCATGGGGTACCTGCAAGTTGATGGGTGATGTTGTTGCGGGTTTTTAGTTTTCCTGAGAGTTTGCCAAGATGTTCCTAAATGAGAGAGTTCTATCCAAGGTAACTCCCAGGTATTTAGGAAAGGTGTTGTGTTTCAGTTGTTAACCTTCAAAGGTCACGTTCAGGGTTCTGTTTGCCGCCTTATTGTTGAGGTGGAAACAAGCGACCTCAGTTTTATTGGCATTAGGGTATAGTCTCCAGTTCCGAAAGTAGCAGCCAGCCGAGAATCTATAGAGATCGGGTGTCAATGTGGATTCTCCCACCTCGAACGTACGATATTGGCATGCAAGAGCCCAGTCATCTGCGTAATCAAACTTTCGCGACGTTGTTGCGGGTAGGTCTGAGATGTAGAGGTTAAAGAGCAAGGGAGCCAGGACTGATCCTTGTGGCAGCCCGTTGTTCAGTTTCTTGACTCCACTTCTAGCGTTTCCCATTATCATTTTTATGTTTTTTACCAGCGTTATGATTTTTAGACATAGTATATTGGCAGCTAACTTGCAGATGACACGCTGCCTCCATACTGTGTCATAGGCTGGCGAGAGGTCTATAAATACTGCTGTCGTTTAAAGATTGCTTTCAAACCCTGCCTCGATGTAGTTGGTGAGAGCGAAGATGTGTACATCTTCTTTTTGACCAGAAACCCGCTTGTAAGGACAGGATAGAACATGTGAGGACAATGGACTCATCCGGAATCCTCAAATGACCCTGCACGGCCAGCCCTATAGAAGACGACTCCCAGGTTTCTGCAAAAGAGTAGACAGTTGGGAATCGACCTCGAAAGAGGCCAGCTCTACCTCCTATGTAACAAAGGTCTTCAGGCCTAAGATAAGAAGAATTGGCGAGAGTGCATGGAGGTCACATTCCTCCTAAATTCAAATATATTTTTACTCTCAAAAGTCAACGAATACCAATATAACATGGTATTTAAAAAAAAATAATACAATGATAGGAAGCGGGGATTAAAGAGAGAAGGGTGTGGAGGAAGCAGCTAAGAACAACCAGATGGAATATTAATTGCCCCAACACTTAGCCCCATTGTTCTGTGAAGGAGGCGGGGTTGTTGGAGGTGCTTGTTCCTCTCACAATACTGCATTAAGGGTTGTATAATTAATTTTAAATACAATCTTATTATTTAATATCTTCAAAGCCGTGGATCCTGCAAGCCTCTGTTTACTGACTGAAATTTTTTGAAATAATGACTGCTAATATTTACAAATTATTATAAACCATTAATATTCAGACAAAAGCTTGATTTTGCCAGCGAATTTTCAGATAAATAAGCAAAATCTATCTAATTATTTTCTTTATAAATCTGAGATTGTTGAGCCTCAAGCTAGAATCACATTAGTGTGACGTGACGTGACTAAAGGCAGAAGCATCCTATTATCTCGTATTGTGTCATGGCGTGCAAATGGCTATGAGTATGGCTGGAAACACATTACCGTAGATCGTTGTGTTGTGGCTCTCAATAAAACAGATATGCTTCTAGGCCGCCTAGACACAACACTACTCAGTAATAAGTCTCTACCCCTGAACGAGCACTTCAAGAAGATCGCCCTCCCGATAGTTATTAGAGGGCAAATATGCACGGAACGATTTGGTGGCAGTATTTCGTAATACAACTCCCCGCTTGTTAAAGTAAAATAATAACAAAATATTATGACAAAGAGTGATCAATTCTGGTTGTCAATGTCACGCTAGAATGAACACCGCCCTTTACACCGCGGTGTAAATCATACCGAGTTACCTTCATTTTGAAATTGGTTAATATATCTTACATTTTTATTTTCATTGAACTGCGGTTGGGACGAAATTCAAATGAGAAAATTGGCAATATAAAATAAGTGACGCATGGCTTAACCTTGTCAGCAAACATGTAAACACAAAGCGGGATGGCGACGAAACGAGAAGCTCGGGTAAAACTCTAATTTCTGTGAGTTTTGGGCTTGCCCTGGAGCCTTATTCCCGTAATCAATCGCATTTAAAAATCACTTAACGATAAGATTTAGACACGATCGCAATCAGGTCGCCCTTGAATTTGACGTTTGTAAGATAGTTACGGGAATGCCGATTACATAGAATTTTCATACTAATATTTCAAACATAACGAATTTTTAAGATATCTGCTAGATATCTTGTTTGTGAATACCAATCCGCCATTTTAATATTGTCAATCAAGATAGGAGCGTATTAAGACCGCTACGAGGATAACCCTACTGTTCCTTTATTAAACCAAAAATTTTAGATGTGAAATATTCCCATGAAATACTTGAAAAGCTAAGAATTAAAAATAATTGGCCATCTACCGTATAAAGAAAAATCAAATGATACCTATAAGGTTTTAAAAATGTTTGCTACTATGTTGCCTGGTTTGGGTAGAATTTGGCTTTCTGAAACGGCTGTAAAATTAAGTGGTAGCCTGGACATATTATTACCTACAAATAATTATTTGAACAATACAAAAAATCATATCTATAGGTACCAATAAGATCACAACTTATCATTACATATATGTATATTATTACCTGAACAACTTCAACTAATTGGTGCCAGCATTACGCTTACTATGTTCACATTCGAATCTTATATGTGTTGGTAATTACTGTGTCAAAATATTTGATGGAATAATAAGCATGTTTATAATAATTATGTACTTATATAATTTAGAACATAAATATGTACATACTACAGAAGTGTTTAGTTATTTGAAAATTTTCGAAAATTTGATGTATCAAAAATTCGAAAACACGAGAAGTTTCTCGAGAAGTCGAGAAACTTCTCGTGTTTTCGGTTAGAAAATGTGTGTATGGTAGGTATGGTTCATCACCCGTCTGAAAATCAGTCTGTTAGGCTCCCCACAAGTGATGATTAGAGGGGAGATGACGCTCGGATGGGTTTTGTCGGGATGTTTGAGCAGAAAAAATATCCTCGGGCACAACAGAACCCTCAAAACTTCTTTATTTGGAATAAACTGATTAGGTTGATGTGGTGAATTTTCGATCAATTCGAAATACCTTTAACTTAAAAAAAACTGTTCATCGCACCGCTTCTTCTTCATCAGCCTGTTATGCAATGTGATCCTAGAAGAATAGTGTAATCGTATAATAGCGGCCGAAACATTACGAACGGAATCGTACTTTAAGCACGTACAAAGTATTCTATGTTTATCTCTTTCACTGTCGGCAGTAAGCGCGAAAGAGACAGTGTAAGCTGCATGTGTAGTGTCACTAAGCATAGCTTGGTAACAATGACGCCAACTGAAATAAAATGCACGAATTAAGTGGTTGGTAGACTGGCGGTTACGACGCTGGCTTTCGTCGTGCGTGGTTCTATCCCAGCGGCTGACTATCTTCCTCTTTCACGACACAAGCTTTAAGTAGCTTACTGTTAAAGAGTCAAATAATGTATTTGTGTTCACTTTGAGTTCGTTTTTATAAAAAAAAAACATTAAAAAGTTAAATTCAAAAACTTTTGCAATATAAGTAATTATATTAGATACGGCCGTTTAATTTCGGGTCCGCTTTTATAGGAAACAATTGCATCAGACATCGGTTTTTAGTTTCAGCAGGTTTTGCAAAATTTCGAAAGATTCTCGAAAACTGCTTCAAAGTTTTGGTGTTGGAAGAGATAATGTTGGATGACTGAGAAAAGTACCTACCGTTCATCATCTAATCAAGGTTCCGAAGACAAAGAAGATTTACATGCCAAGGTACATAGAAAAAAAAAATTCTTAAAATAATTTAAGTGAGATTGTGAAGAGTTTTTTGTACATATTTATATATTTATTTTGTCAGATTTAAAAGTAGGTACCTACCTCAAATTCCATCTTTAGAAAACAAATTAATACCTACATAATGTAAGGATTATTTTATTTTGAAACTTTTATGTAATATTTGGAGGGTTTGTGTATTTACGTAGTGAAAGTTCATTATTATGAATTAAATAACACACAGTTGCACTTTCACAAAATTTATATTGAATTATATTGAATTTATATTGAAAAATTTATATTGAAAAAAATATTATTAAAGTGCTTTTTACACGCAAAACAATCTTAATAAATTACTGTTTAACAATAAAGAATAAAAAGATAGCATGGATGAAGGTGGTGTATATATGCTATGGTGTAGTGACTGTCCAGCTACATACGTTGGTGAAACTGGCAGACCCATAACCACTAGACTAAAAGAACATCATAGAGCGTTTCGAGGTCTAACTGGTTACTCCGAGATGGCGGACCATTGCATTGAACATGACCATGCATTTGGTATGAACAATGTCAAGGTATTACACTCGGAGGAACACAAGTACCGTAGATTAGGCCTAGAAACCCTCGAAATACATAAAAATCGCGACACAATTGTTAATATTCAAGTCCCTACACCATCTCCTCTATTATCTTAGAAATAATATGTTCATAGTTAAGTTTAATCAATTTATGTTTACCCTATAATTAACCAACTTCAAAATTCATAATATTTCGGTCACACATTTCCAATGTTTACTTTCTAATGATCCCACCCAACAATAATATGTACCTATATATATATATAATAATAATAATGTTTGTCATCTGTAAATATCCTCTCCCACAACCGTGGTACCATGATTGTCTTCTCTTTGATTTTTTGTTATTGTAATTTAGTCTCTTGACAATGTCTGCGTGAGTTGGACGAAAGCGCTCGAGATTCAATATAAATTTTGTGAAAGTGCAACTGTGTGTTATTTAATTCATAATAATGAACTTTCACTACGTAAATACACAAACCCTCCAAATATTACATGAAACCAGTTTAGTTAAACAAGTGTATTATTATAAAAAGTTAAAAATCAAAGTGAAGATGTGTGCCTTACGGATATACTTTAACCAACAGTGTATTAAAAATAAACTAACACCTAATTATATTAATCTTAAATCTAGCCTTAATAATAATATTGTAAAACATGTTATAAACAAAGCAAAATTAATGTGGATGAAAGAAGAAATAAAAAATACTTATAAAATTATTAATTCGTACCGAACCTATATTAAGGTACTCCATACTAATTTATTCAACTATTACCATCCAGTCGAGTGGACCCTAATGGACGATATTGTTTATGGATTGGTAGCTAAATTTGAAAAGAAAAAATTAAAACAGTTAAATAAAAAAATAGAATCACTAAAAACCAAACAGTTAAATATTATTACTTCTGAATTAAATCAGGACGAAGATGGTGATATACAATTTTATGATAGATTTGTTAATCTTACTGACTTTAATTTTAACAAAACCGAAATAGATCTTTTTAACCTAGGACCTAAATTCAACTGTGATAGCCTGAATATGACTTCAAATTTTGATAACCTTAGAGTTGATATAGATACAGCAATAAATAGTGTAAAACTGGACAGAAAAACTAATAACATTCTTAAAAACAAATGTGCAGAACAAATCTCCAAAAATTTGAACACACGTAGTACCAACAAAAATATTAATAAAATTATTAAAAATGTGCGTAATAACATAAAAACACATGAAATTATTTTAACGAAAGCCGACAAAGGAAATTCCATAGTGGCCATTAAGAAATCTGAATACCATAACAAACTCCAAGATGTGCTTATTAAGGATAAGTGTGAACTGCTAACAAAGGACCCAACCAGTACCTACCAAACCCGAGTTAAACAACTACTCAAGAATGGACATTATTCCCAGGCCGACACATGGAAGCTCCTAGTCAAAAATCCCCAACCACCACGTTTATATGGAACAGTTAAGCTGCACAAACAGGACAACCCCGTACGGCCAGTCGTCTCCTACCTGAATGCTCCAGCAGTCAAAATAGCACAACACCTGAATAAGACAATACCCAACCTAATAAATTTCAATCCTAAATATAGTGTGAAAAATTCAATAGACCTAACACAAAAACTTAAAGACTTTGTCCCGCCTAATAATACAATATTAGTATCTTTTGATGTAAAAAATTTGTTCACAAATGTGCCTGTCGGAGAAGTCATTAATTTAATAAGTGATAAACTGTACAATAATAATATAGACAATAGCGTAATCAATAAGACCCTAGATCTCATTAAGCTATGTATGGACCAAAATTACTTTAAATTTAATGATTGTTTTTATAAAATTTTAGATGCACTCCCTATGGGAAACCAATTATCTCCATTGCTAGCCGAAATATACATGAATGATTTTGAAGATACTCTATTTAATTCAAACAATAATTTGTTACAGTGTGTCTCCAAGTACTATCGATACGTAGATGATATATTCTGCGTATGGAACGGTACGAGGAGACAATTAGATTTATTTCTCAAACATTTAAATTCAATTAAACCTAATATACAATTTACTCTTGAAATAGAAAATAATAAAAAATTGAATTTCTTAGATATAAGTATTTGTATTGTAGAGTCTAAATTTAAATTTAATATATATCGGAAAGCATCTTACACAGATGCCATCATTCATGCCTCTTCCAATATCCCTCGCTCACACAAACTTGCCTTCTTCCACTCCATGGTTCATCGATTGTTACACATCCCACTAGACAATACTGATTTTATCAAAGAACTTAAAGTAATTAAAACCATTGCTAAAAATAACGGATATAATGATTCAACAGTTGATACCATACTCAAATCTAAACAATTAAAACTGATAACCACCCAATATATATACCCACATATCCCACAACACAGTATCAAAGATGTACCATGGAGAAAAATCTTATATACCGGGAAAGTCTCTGATACAACTAGTAACTTCACAAAAAAATATTATAAAAGTGCTTTTTACACGCAAAACAATCTTAATAAATTACTGTTTAACAATAAAGACAAAAAAGATAGCATGGATGAAGGTGGTGTATATATGCTATGGTGTAGTGACTGTCCAGCTACATACGTTGGTGAAACTGGCAGACCCATAACCACTAGACTAAAAGAACATCATAGAGCGTTTCGAGGTCTAACTGGTTACTCCGAGATGGCGGACCATTGCATTGAACATGACCATGCATTTGGTATGAACAATGTCAAGGTATTACACTCGGAGGAACACAAGTACCGTAGATTAGGCCTAGAAACCCTCGAAATACATAAAAATCGCGACACAATTGTTAATATTCAAGTCCCTACACCATCTCCTCTATTATCTTAGAAATAATATGTTCATAGTTAAGTTTAATCAATTTATGTTTACCCTATAATTAACCAACTTCAAAATTCATAATATTTCGGTCACACATTTCCAATGTTTACTTTCTAATGATCCCACCCAACAATAATATGTACCTATATATATATATATAATAATAATAATGTTTGTCATCTGTAAATATCCTCTCCCACAACCGTGGTACCATGATTGTCTTCTCTTTGATTTTTTGTTATTGTAATTTAGTCTCTTGACAATGTCTGCGTGAGTTGGACGAAAGCGCTCGAGATTCAATATAAATTTTGTGAAAGTGCAACTGTGTGTTATTTAATTCATGAAACTTTTATCCTTGTTTGCATACTGTCTAAGGGTGAAAAAACGTAGAACGCCGATTCCGACCCGCGCCGACTGAAAAGGACCCAGGACTAATTCTTGTGGTTGGAGTAAATAAAAACACGATAGAATATCGTTAGATTATTATTCGATACTAAAAATATAACATGAAAATTGAACAGTTTTTTCTTACAAACAAAAAATGGATTCTCAATTTTCAAATTTAAAAAAAAATTATTTCTATGTCCGTGACACCGACCTGCTCAAAGATTTTTGTCGATGGTTTCAATATAAAATGGGCATACCGGAAAGCGGGTTCCTGCTTTTGCTGTGCGTTTCCCAATTCAAATGCATATTAACATTCTTTGCGTTGGTCGGCACGGGTCGAAATCGGTGTTCTGCGTGTTTTCAGCCTTAGTTCTTTTAGACGGGATCAATAGTTGTCACATCAAAAAAAGATCAACTGGCTTTACTGATAATATTTATTTATTTATTTTTTAGATACCTCAATACATGAATTGATAACACAAATCATGAAACAAAAACATAGAATCTCCAGTGCTCCAATAACAGATTTCTCCTACATGCGATTGTGCAATGTGCATAGTTAGATAGGTTCAATAAACATATCATATCCTTAAGTTCTTATAATTACGAAGGTAAATATCAAAACTTCAATCGCAATATTATTGACAGATAACCGAAGTGTAATAACAATATTGTTCAAATAATATTTTATTCTTATCTTTAATGTTTTTATTTATCACTTTTCTTGCACTGAGTCTGCCTTTATCTTATCTTTATGAACAAGTACTAGTTCCTGTGGATAAAGGACAGTTTGTTGGATTAACTTAGCATCAGATAAGTACCTATTGATTTACTTTTTCAAAAACAATTTGTGAATATAATCCTGAGGATCCCTAGATAGGCATTTTCGTGAAAACAACAGATTAAGACATTTTGATTACATTGAAATGTTTTTAATGAATTACGGGAACTATTTCCTTTACTTTTGCACCATACCCTAGATACCCTGTCGACCCGTGAGATGCATTATCTTATAATAAAGCTACAATATAGGCCCAAATGCCTCTAGAGCATCGATACTCAACCTGCTGCCCGCGGGCCGCATGGAGCTTTTCTGTGCGGCCCGGCACACATTTTATACAAAATATGATTTAAAAAACTCGCAATTCCATTCCATAAAACCTGAAGAGGATTGTCATTACGGACCACCTTACATATAAATTTTTTTTATACTCATTCATACTCAAAAAGGTTTTTATACTCATTCATACTCAAAAAGGTTTTTATACTCATTCATCCAGTAGTGAGCGTATGGCTCTAGGTGACCGTAAAAAGGCGAATGTTGACCGAACGTGATACCTTTTTGGATATAATTTGGTAGAGTAAATAAAAAAATTAGAGCCATTTTAATGTATTTCACTTCAGCTAAATGGTCGCATCGGACGTTCCTATTGAAAAATGCCTTTTGGATACGCAAAAAGTCGATCTCGGGCATATCTCACTCGATTCACTAATACTAAAATAAACTTTTTGCTGCTAACAATACATACCATAAGTGGATTTTTTTCAATTGGCAGATCAACTATGTTATGTGGGGGGGGGGGGGGGGGGTTGCGGCCCGACGAAAAAAAGGTTGAGTACCATTGCTCTAGAGTCTAAACTTCCATTTAATACAACACCACCGACAGAATATACATGCGCTTTTCCATCAAGCTTCAAATTCAAATCGCGATTGCACACTTTTTCGCACTTCGCAAAAGGTGGACCTCGACATCTCAATTCTAGTTCGGAGTCTCGATTCAACTCATCGTTCAGACAGGAGTCCAAATATTCTTTTTTTACCCATCAAGCCGTGTCGCTTCTTACACCGTCATACCATTTCTCTCCTATTTCTCTAGCTTCCGACCTGGCCTTCATTGAGGACGTTCCACATGTTCTTCGTAGAAATTTCATTTCTACTGCATTTATACTAGGCACATTCTTCTTTTTTCGTCCATGTCCAAGATTCACATCCATACGTCATTGATGGTAACAGAATTGCGTTATGCACTAGTTTTTTTTTTGCTTGTAATGAGATGTTGTTGTTTCTTTTAATGAGTCTTAGAACACCGTCCACCCTGCTACCAGCCTCCTACGTTCGATTTCTCTTTCACACTTTCCATCTCTACTAAACATACTTCCTAAATACACATATTTTCACTTCCTCAAGACATTAATTTTTCATGGTTATTTTACAATTCGTTCTTGCTTGATCCCTTTCAAAATTTTCAAACATCCTTGCCACAAGTTCCTGCAAATCATTTTCACACTCAGCTCAGCCATAACTACTATATCATCTGCATACATAAGCACACATATCTGTATTCCATTGAATTTAACCCAAATATTTATATCTTTTTACCCACTGATGCAAAAAACAAATTTACAACCAGGGTGACAACGCACCCTTGCTTCACACCTTTCGTATGACAGAACTCCGGTGAAAGGTGACTGTTTACCTTCACCCAAATATTGAAACCTGGTATATGTATTTTGAGTGTTTTTTTATTCTCTCAATAAAAATATTTAAATTTGAATTTGGTCTATTGTTCTTTTGGGACACAATAAATAGTGAGGTTATACATAATACAACTATTGCCTCTCCGTTCGCAGACCATAAAACCAAATTTTATACTAGCTGTCCCGCCCGTCGACCTCCGACCTAACCCAATTAAAAAAATAATTTTGGCTTATTACATGAATAAAATGCAATTTACGATGTAAAAACTTAATTAATTTTAGCCTATAATTCATTGGATTATGTAATAGTTATTGTTGATTCAGATGCAGGATGAAATTCGAAGAGTCATAAGTTTGTAATCAAAACAATTCCTCTATATTTGCTTTACTTTTTTAAAAATTCAAAAGATGGCGGTGTAGTAGGAAGTACATCACATGTGATGTATGTTTACCTATTGTATACATACGTCGAAAGAATTGAACCCATTTAAACCAACTTTTTTGAATTTTTATGTCAAGATAAAAATATATAATAATGTATTGTGTAATAACATTTCATTATAATATTGTAATCCTAATAATCATCAATTTTACGGGAATTTGCGGATTTATGAAAATAGTTTAAAACAGCGGAGTGTACGTCGTAACCAAAAATATTTTAGCGGTTAAATGTTCCACAGAGTATGTGGGTACCTACCTACCTTCCACTAAAAGCGCATTACCAAAATTGTTTAGCTTCCTAACCGCCGCGCGGTAGTTTATTTTGATAACTGATATTATGCAATATTTATCCAAGGCTCATTATCATCATAATTTATTTCCGAATTATTCGCTCGAATTGACGCAAATTTCGTTTGCTATAAATTAAATGGAACTAATAACGGTATAAAAGTTTGTTAATTTTCAAATCACATTAAGTACGTACCTATTTATTCAAAAAGTTCATTATGATCGCGGATATGTACCTATTTACCTAAATTTATAATCGAACTGCCGATATAAGGATGATGTGAGGGATTTATTCATATCTTGTTATTCAAAATATTGTTAAGTCATTATTTGAAAGTTTGGGAACGCGATGGTAAAGAGTTTGAAAAACAGTTGCTTGGTGTTTATGGCGGATTAGAGAGTTTGGTATTTTTACGCACTGAATGTATGTCCAGGAAACCATTAAATTTTTTTATTGTTTACAGCGATTATTATAGAAGGCAAATTCTCCTGTTTTGAGATGAATGGTTTGATTTTTTTAACTTCAGTTCAATATCAGGTCTCGTTCAAAAAGATCTCTCCATAGTTTATCGCAATTTTGTTTCCTTGTTAATCAATTTACAATTCCCGTCGCGTTTTATAGTTTCTGTAGTAATTTGCAAGTGCTTGACGATTAAGCTATGGTGTGTCACATATCTAGAGTTTTTGTTTAGAGTCCCGCGATTGTTTATTAAACCTTCTGTTTAAATTTTGATCATTATTCTGGAAGATTCCCAATCCGTGCGGGTGGCGAGGTTCGAGGTGGAGAGGGAACAAGTGATACACCATACCTCATATGTGTGAATGTGACGTGTTTATTTTCTTTTTGTGCATTGTGCTAAATATTTGAAGGTATGTTGAATTTCGGGTGAGTTACATATTTTTATTATATTTATGAATATTTGTGATCTCTGTGTGCCAACGGATTTATTGAACTGCAGCATGTACCTACCTGTATTGTTTTCACACATCACCTGTCAAACACACGTCGCGAATTGTTATCTGTCATTCGCGGGTTATCCCATTTTCCGATACCAGTGATGTGACCTATCTTTAATGTTTATTTTTGAATCCGGTTAGGAATTTCATATTTAGAACCTTCTAGTAAGCTTAGTGTAGAATTTTCATTTGTAAAAGTAGGCACATCGGTGTGTTCCCCGAGAGAGTAATTATTTTGTTATGAATATCCGGTCGCGATATTATGATATTCTGAGCTTGTTATTGCCCGCGCCGGTGTAAATCTATTGAAGTTAAAGTTACGAAGCCCGTATAATATTATGTAGTATGTCAGGAGGGCTGTGGACTGAAGATATACCTCACATGACTCTCCGGGAGAATGGGTTGACTGAATTGAATGCTCTTCAGCTCAGCTCAGGAAGTTCCCTTCGAAAAAGCAGTGTACAAGCCCAAGATGGTGAGCCACTCGGAAACCTAATGAGGAAAACTTGCGGTCTGATGAACAGCCCGCGGTAATTCGACTAGAAGGTTAATTAGTTCGCCGGTAAAGTGATTGAACGATTATTTTGATAGAGAGATCGATAATCAGTAAATATATGCGAGATGGTCAGTAAAATTGTTAATAGGCAGAATCGCGTTGTTTGACTGTAGCTAGTCGTGGCATATTTTACGCGTAGTAAAATCCTGTCCTATTTGAGTCTCTACTGGAAGTATGTTTTGGTATTTAGAGTCAAGAGTTAGATAGTTGAAAGATAGCTTTCATCCCCTGTAGTCTGTACACCATCAGGAACCTTTTTCATTTGTGTATACACTATATCGAATTTTTCGGGCCCTTTTTGGTACCTGTTCGAGGAGTGAGGTCGCATCGAATCGGGGCCAGTCTCGGACCTTCGGAGTTTTATTTTGCCTGAATTTTGGCAAGAAGGTTCGTTTGACATGAAAGGCCCTCTTTCGGTGGCTAATTCCTCCCATAGACCTCGAGCGTGCTTATCAAGGAATAAAATTACATACATCAATTATTTATATTTCTGTAAGAGGTACGTCTAAATTTGCAAGAATGAACGAGATTTTTTCCATACATACGTACATAGATAGTCTGTCGGAGGATCTGCTTTCAAAAATCTTTGCAAAATACAATTTTTCTTTGACTTCTTCTCAGCCATTGATTAGTAGAGACAGAACTTAGGCATCATAAAGTCTTATCCTGAAACCCTTTGACACTGATAGTTGATACTCTCCTAAGTTTTTGCCGTATTCGAGTTCTTACAGAGCAGACGGTTGCTATTGAGGACATTTTAATAGGGGCTAAGGTTTGCTATTTCATTGTTTGTTTTCATGAAAAAAAGTTGAAAGTAGTTATGCATTTGTTTTGCAAGGGTGCTAGAATCTGTAAAAGTACACGTTGTTTTATTTCTGAATTTTCTGTTAATGCTTTTGCAGATTTGTATAAATGCAATTTCCTGGTTTAGTTGACAGTAAATATACATTGATTCATGCAACTTAATACTTTATTACGTTTATTTTTGTAGGCGTATGTTATTGCACTATTTAATGCAAAATAATAATTTGTAACGTTTTGCTTCGGTTATAAACACAATACGAGTATTATGACGTATTGTATTGACATGGGTTAGGAATAAGCACCCACTGAATATTCTCGGAATTCTATAACCACGTCAGTATATATTCCAACTGTAGTCCAGGAGACTTAAAGTATTAGCGAGAGTATTAAAAGATGATGATAATGGCCATAAAACAATTCTCTAATAAATTGTGCGTGGCAACCTCAAAACATCCGTCGTTTGACTAAACATACTAGGGCCGAGTAGTCGACTAAATTACGGGGTGCCATGCATGGCTGTCCAATATGAATAGCGTTTCCTTTCCTATATGCTATTCTGATGCCTTCTAAAAGCCCATACTCACCCATCTATCCATACTCACCTAGTTCTGTCGTAATCCGATCGTACCCAAACGCGTAAGTTGTTAACTAACTGAGGCTCCCTGATACCGTCAACCTCAGGGTGACTTCCAGCCTTATCTCTACAAGCGGTGCCCCGCACTCTTATTTCCTTAACTCTGAATATATTAAGGATGCACCTGCCGTTTCTGTTGATAATGTGGAAATGAAGGATGTTACCAGTACTTCCACAGACGATCAGTTGTCAAAGGGGACACTAGGCCACATGACGAAAAACAATTATTGTTATAACCGAGAGAAGGGAATACTGATATAGGACCTATATTTAGG
The DNA here is from genome assembly GCA_963576905.1 of Mystacides longicornis. Classification (NCBI taxonomy): domain Eukaryota; kingdom Metazoa; phylum Arthropoda; class Insecta; order Trichoptera; family Leptoceridae; genus Mystacides; species Mystacides longicornis. Next base: position 4,457,690 of record OY756421.1, on the reverse strand, counting down.
GGGTATAAAAATTAGACTTCTTGTGGAGGACAGGAGCCGGAAAGAGGCACTGTGTCTCTGCAAGAGGCTTCTGGAGACGAGGTCCAATAAAAGGCAGTGCTCCATAAATGATTTGAAGGATGTCATAATAGGCATATCGCAGTGAGAAGATGGATATTATAATATGGTATTTTGAACCTATAAATACAAAAGATGATTAATGGCAAATGTAGGAAAAGATATGAAGAAAATACTCATTCTGCCAGCAGGGTTTGAACCAGATAGCTATCGGAGTCTGACGTTGTAACTTACAACGGCCCATCAGCAACTGCAATTTTATAATTAAGAAGATATCAAGAATTCAATGATCATGATCCAATTCTGACTAGACATTGTTTTTTCTTAGATTTCTTAGACAATAATTTACCTCTTTTACCGGTCGCCTAAGAGTGAAACATTTCTGTAGTAAGTAAATACAGAGACTATTTTGAAGAAATGTCTATTTGAGCACTTTAATAATGGCATTTGAACATGTAGCGATAATGACAATACTAGTATCAAAGTGGAATAAACGACGCCATAAACACGTATTATAAAAACAATAGATAGTCGCATCAATGGCCTCCTTTTGATTGTTCGACGAAGTAGTTTGAATATGACTCATTTTGATTCGCGTAGTTTTGGATTATTCATATTCATGGAGTAGGTATATCTTTTCTACACTATAAGTGATCAGTTTGGTTTTAATCTAACAGTTCTAAATGCTAAAGATCCTCTTGGGTTTCAAAACGAAATTTATAAATAAATGCTTTAAAAAAACCAAGTTGTTCTTTGATGATTTTAGAAATCAGATTAACAAGCGATCGAAACTTTTCGATGATTCTTCTTAATAATATGATCATCTTTATAGCTAACTTCTCCTTCATCTTTTTCCTTCTAAGTAGGTACCTAGTGTTAGCCTTTTAAAACTCTTCTACACAAGCAGTCAAATATCCCCCATCTTTTGGAAGACATGCCTGCTCTTTGTCCACAATCCTAGAAGAATGCTTGTTCCAGAACCTTCTTCTCTCTATCGTCCTTAGGTACTAATAAAATCTTCAATTTCGAAAGGTTTTACCAGTGATATTCCCGAGTAGGTATATTCTTTTATTCCATTGGTGCGAGACATTTGATTTTGACGGTGTCTATTCTCTGGATGTCATGATTGTGCGGTTACATATGGTTTAGAAATTTCATAAGCTAATAATTAAGTACTAAGCTGAAATGTTAATGGTTATTGTTTAAATTGAATTAAGGCAGTAGTTCGACCGGTTTCAGCTTATTAAACCCACATTGTGTTATTCAAAGACGTCATATACCTACATAGGTACTTACTTAATTACAGGCTATTAGTATTAACTTTGATATTAAGCGAGGTTTTATATCAATGCCTATTTTTATGTAACTTAACAGATCTGTATTAAAATTGCATAAAAGGTGGAGTAAGTTAGCAATTATTTCTTCCAATATTGTAAGTATAGTATACCTACCATGAACCATTAACGATACTTAGGCACTTCATATACAAGACAGCAATAAGCAACATAAAAAAATAAAAATACAAAATCTAAATAATAATTCAGAATATTGCGACAGTGTTGATATAAAAGGCTTAAGTTCAACGCAAGCAAAAAGTTCAATAAATTTAAGTGGGTAAATTCGTCGTAAAGGTTAAATATCAGGCTTGAAATGCAGTTTCCGCAGTCCTTCTGGAGGCATGCGATTTTTTGACACGTTCAAAGTGTCAAAGATTCCCAGGATATTGAATTAATCGGGGATTTCGACGAATTTGACCACCTTAGGTAATGGCGAACGTTGTTAATGCAAAGTGATCACACTAAGCCAGCTTTCGAAACAGCAGTAGAAGACGGTCGTAAGCCGACATTCGTTCAAATTTGTAAAAAAGTTACCTGTTAAAACCAATGATTTTTTAATGAATCAATCTGGGTTCACTCGAAGTGATCACAAATAAATACACTTTTGACATATTTCACACTGAGCCAAGGGTTGTGTCGTGAAATTGGAATTCGTCGGGATCGGGATGCAATCACACGCCTTCCCGTACGCTCTACGTACAAAAGCCGTCGACTGCACCGCTGCGCTGGGCTATCAACCACCTCCATTGAATCAAATAGTTTGTCCTATATTAGGCCGAGGAGAGCGCTGTTTTTCCTCCCATCAGGGTCTCGAAGACGTGGAAGACCCTCTCCTAGCGTGTTCTGTTCCTTATTCGAGACAGAGCTGAGGGAGTTGGACATGGTGTAGGAGGAGGCCATAAGCATTGCGCAAGATTGAGCGCAGTGGAGAGCTCTTGTTGCCACCTTATGCTCCTAAGTGGAGTTCAAAGGAAGTTTTGATTTTATTGATATTATATATATAAAAAATGGATCGCAGTACATTAGTCTCGCTTTAGAGTTTTTACTCGACAACGACTGGGCCAATTTGTCAAATTTTTGTGAAAGCTCAAGGATGTTTTCATGGCGATATTATATATTATAATAATTGCGAGGAAAATATAAAAAAAATAAAACAAAACTTAAATTATTTCATACATAGTGTCCTACTTGTCAGATGCGACTAGAGATGTAATAGATAAGCTTAAGATAAATGTTATCTATAGAAGTTTACAGTACGACAGTGGAGGAATTACAGCGCAGTGTTTCAAGACTGCGATGAAACAGCACGCCTTGGCCTTCGCGGCAATCCCAGTAGGAAGAAGCTCATGGCGAATAATGCCTGCCCCGATAAACAGCTACCGATAACCATCGATGGTCACCAGGTCTCCCGGGTGGATAAATTTAAGTAGGTACCTGGGAGCAACCATTACCACCTTTGGTGACATCGAGGCTGAGCTCCCGATACGTATTGGTATGGCAAGTGGCGCCTTTAACAACTTGACCAAGATTTGAAAAGCGTCGGCTATTATTAGTATCGAGACGAAATGTAAACTGTTTGATGCGTGTGTGTTGCCCATTCTCCTGTATGGGTGTGAGTCCTGGCACCTGACCAAAGCCCAGGCACAAAAAGTCTCAGCTTTCGAAAAGAAGTCCCTCAGGAGAATTCTGGGTGTAAGATGGTACCACTGCATCACGAACGACGCTATATGTTGCGCCGGCGCACCCAGCGTGAGCCCAACACTTCTACCAGTATGGGGAGGAGATGGACTTGGCTGGGACATTTGTTAAGGATGCCGAATGGCAGTTGGCCGAGGAGAGCGCTGTTCTTCCTCCCATCAGGGTCCCGAAGACGGGGAAGACCCTCTCATACTGTGTTCCGCTCCTTCGAAGCAGAGATGAGGAATCTGGAAATGTTGTGGGAGGAGGTCATAAGCATTGCGCAAGATTGAGCGCAATGGAGAGCTCTTGTTGCCACCCTATGCCCCTAAGTGATAGTAGTTTATAAGTACGTAACTCGGTTTGGGAGTCATCTAGTAGTTTACGAGTATAAGTAAACACTTTTAAGAATTTGTTTTCTTTTAATGAATATTTATAAATAGCAGTACTATAATAGTCATTGGCTGATATGAAGTTGCCGAGTACTGTAGATAATATACAATCATTTTGGGTAGCTTTAAGCACCAACTTCTGCAAACAATACAAATATTACGATCCTTTTAAATACGTGGAACATTCCCATCATTGAGGTCAGATTATACGATCTTTGTTTCGGTAATATAATGGGTCTCATCTAAATGACTTGTGATGTTTAACTTATTATAGGTACCTACCCTGCTGACTTGCGATGTTTAACTTATTATAGGTACCTACCCTGCTGCGGTTGTGTTGTCTATTATGAGATTTTGAAAGATTAGTCAGTAAGACCATTTTCCTTTCTATTTTCCTTCTAGAACTAGTTAGAATGACATTAATGATAATCAATAAATATTATTGGTCTTAACAAGTACTCAGATCAGTACTTCTTGATTTTCGTAGGTAAAGATCATTATGAATAAAGCTGCAAGTTGAGTGATTTCAACCTAAATCAAATGGATATATTATGTTCCAAATGTCAAAATTTTCGTAAAAAGTAAGCCAAATTGTTTTACGAAAACGTACTCAATCAAGAAAATAGAAAATAGACATTAATATAGACTTATACTGCTTTATAAAAAAAACTGTTATCAGTGGAAAATAAGAGTTCAGCGGTAGAAAATTTGCGATCAAGCCGTCGTCGAGGTAGTTTAACCCCATATCGATTGATTGCGAGCTGATCTCTGTAGATTTTGACCCGCCATGTTGGATTTTATGTCAACTGACGATGGTTTCGAGTGTACAACAACGCTTTCTGTAATCAATATACTGTTTTTAAGTTTTTTTCCCGTCCAATTAGGTGCTCCCTTCATATTTTGGTCCATTTTGTTTTGGTTTATCATTTTGATAATAGAAATTTTAAACAAATAAAGCAAATATTGCATTTCCGTAATCATCGAGGTCTTACAACCATGATGCACCAACTAAATTTATAAGAAATATAATGACGTTTTGAAGAAAATACTCAAAGAATACTTTTTAAGTAGGTACAAATATTAAAATTGAAGTGATCAAACAAGAATTGGTTTATTTTGGCTGAAACATAAAGGTTTCGTATGATTTAATAAGGACTTATATTTTGAGGACTTATAAGGAGTATATTTTGATATAAAATAAATAACTAAAAAATAAGGTAGGTACCTATTCTGCATCGGGAGTAGGTATGTATGGTATTTAACACTCGCTTTGCCCAGCTACATTTTGTTTGTTTACAAAATTTTGTATAAAATGTCGTCTTCATACATAACAAACGCGGATTAAATATTTTTTTATAATTTAAGTAAAAACTGATCAGTGATTTATATGTAATCTTACGATTAACGAATTTTTTATAAGTTAGAAGGATAATGTTTGGCGCTGTATTATAAAAGCAGTAAAACGAGGGACCTTTCTACGCCTTAGACCCTGTCATAGCTGGTCGCATGATCGCACGATCGTGCGATTGCGATGATCGAATGAACGCATAAACAAATTTGTGATCACACGATGAAAAATTGTGTGTCCTAACTGCCATCGCATGATCGCGCGTCCACCTTCCTTGACAACGCAAACAAATAAATATGAATGTTAGTAGGAACTAAGAAAGAACTTTTGGCAAGTAGGTGTCGTGTTAATTATCGATCCAATCCAATCCAAACTCCCTTTAGACCCCACTCAGGGGCATAGGGAGGCAACAAGAGCTCTCCATTGCGCTCGATCTTGCGCAACGTTAATGACCGTTAATTATCGATACAACAGAGTAATACAAGCGACGCGCGATCATTTCAAACAAAGAACCCATTGGACGATCGAATTTACGTCTGTCCGTCTGCCAAGTTATGACATATTCATACAATGTTATATGTTTGAACAAGGCGTCCGCGTTCATGCGAACATCGCAACCGCACGATCGTCCGATCATGCGACCAGCTAGGTCAGGTCCTTAGAGTGGGTTCACAAAAGGAGATTCTGTGTACTAATGAAGTGGTTGGTGACCCAGCGGTTACAACGCCGGCTTTCGTACTGCGTACGTCGTGGTTCGATCCCAGGTGCCGACCATCTTCCTCTTTCACGACACAAGCTTTCAGTAAAGAGTCAAGGAGTGTATTTGTGTTCACTTTGAGTGAGCACAGATTCATTTTATTAAAAAAAAAAAAAATGTTTACTAGTGGTCGCCCAGAGGTCGAAATTTGACCATCACTAAGTGATATTGAGATTTTATATTACATTATTATTCTCACTGCACGCGTTCTAACATTCGAAACTTTAAAAACCCTTCTTCTTCTCTCAAACTGAATCATTGAGTCTTAAAATTCGTATTTTATTTATATTTTAAAGGAAGAATCTTTTAGTAAATTTACATCTTTATAACTTCACTATTTACATGTAAAAATGAGATCCAACTGTCGATGGCCTGAGTCGGTATGTTTATTGTATGAAACGATGTCGTCAATAAATAAATTTTTTACAAAAATTGTTAAGAAAAGTTTGAGATGTACTGCTATGATGTATATATATATTTTTATAGAAAAATCAATTATCTAGTTGGAGGGTTTCGGCGTTTATCGATATTTTTATAAAATTCTGAAATATATGCACTGAAACTTGTAAATTTGTCATAAAAAAAATATTTGTCTTTATAAAAAAAGTTTGAGAAATCCTGGAACTTTTTCAGTAAATTATATTTTAGATATTGTATTTTTCTATATACATACACATTTTTAGGGTTCTAGATTGTATGGTTTTTGAGATATATGAAAAAATTAAATAAAAATTCAAAGGTTGATTACCCCTGACTGAAAAAAAAATTCAAAATTCTGAGTAAACAAATTTTGTAGGCTTAAAGTATACAATATTTTTTGAAGTTTTAGAATCTGTGCACCAAGCGAATCAAAAGTTATAAAGAGGGGACGGACACACACACACACACACACGTTGGAAAAGTGCTTCTCACCCCCTCCCCTCTAATTAATGATATCTTTTGAAAATAAAATAGTATAATTTGACTCTTTCTGAAGAAATGATTTTTTTGAAATTTCGATAAAACCAGTTTTAAACTTTTTAGGAGACACTTAAAAATCATCCCTTTTTATATGTGCCCTTTTTCGTCCCTTTTAGTGAAAATTTGGAAAAACTGTCCAAGAAAACTACTACTCATTTCTATAGGAGAATTCATATGCCAAATCTCAAGTTCGTACCATGTCTAGTTTCCGAGATATTCGCATACTTTGAAAAACATTCAACCCTATTTTTCACCCCCTTAAGGGTGTTATTTCCAAAAATCCTTTCTTAGTGGAAGGTTTTGTATTGAAACCTACCTGATTTCCAAATTTCACTTCTCTACGATTAGCCGTTTGGGCTGTGCGTTGATGAGTGAGTATGTCAGTCAATCAGTCAGTCAGTCAGGCACTTTCCTTTATTATTATAGATATACCCATTGAGCGAGCGCTATTTTACAATTTTCTATCAAAAACAATGACATTGATAGGTCAAATTTGAAATGTTTATACATACAAAGTTATTTCTATTATTATTAAAGACAAACAATTATCTATTCTCAATTTGAACACAGATAAACAAAAGAATATATGCGTCTGTGTCAATGTCAAACACATCGAAGTGTGTATAGTATCTATCAAATACATAACATTGCAGTAGTGTTTGTTATGTTTTTTTATTGATTTAATGTAATTTTTGTGCAAAATTAAAAAAAAAATACTAGCATTCGCTACTCGTTCTCTATAAAAACTATAAGGGTGCGAAATTTCATACTCCTCCGTCTGCGCAATTTTTGTAAAAAGTTTTTCCCTGACGTATGACTTGTACCTACCTACTAATAATCTGTTCGAAAAAACTTTTACTCTTTAAACTTGTACTCCACAAGTTCCGCCGACTGTACTGACACCTATGTATATTATATGAGTGTTATTTATTTATTATTTAATTGTGCTTTTATTATTGAACAACATCAGAAAAATAAAATCTACCAAGTAAGGTAAATTTCATATAAAATAGCGTCCTTAAAAAGGCACTTTTTTCAAATAGTGTTTGTGTGCTGTACAAGTATTTAATAAAAGTTATTAAAAATAATATGTTTTATATCTTATAAGTAAGGACAATTCTAAAATACAAATTTAATATTTTATATGTCTTTGTCGAGGATAAACAGAACTGAAAGAGACTTAAACCTCCCTGTCAACCCTTTAGCTCTCTAAGGCTTGCGTATTAATTCTGCACGTCCCCTCTCTACTTGGCTTTTGAAATATTAAACTCTAGTCTTGCGCGAGTATTGAATTCCAACTACTTACTCTTCATTCCCGTATTTATGTATCCATTGTTTACTGGATCTAAATAATATGATTTATCTCTGCTGTGCTTTGTGCTGAAACACAGTCATGACTTTTTGTTAAGATCCCGTAGTTACTTACTTAGTCTATAAGGTATCTATTATTTTCTCTATACAAAACAATCGCTTCAAGATGATTTGATTCTTTTGTTTTATCTGAAAATTGTTTGACAGTTTAACGGTCAATACGCATATGATTGAGCATTTGTTTCGCATTTTGCTGAAGAATTACAGCTAATACTCGACGCTTACACTTGGGCATATACCTACGGCTTTAGGATTGAAGCTCAACGAATCGAAAACACTACCGGGTCCGATCCCATTCAACCTTACTGCTAATTAATGGTCAAACCATCGATGAGGTGAAATACTTCAACTATCTGGGAAGGATTGTGAACGATAAGGCCCCTAAAACCCTACTGAGGCCTATTATACATAAACTGACAAAATTATCAAAGAGCTTCGTTTGTATGAACGTGAAGTTATATAACTACCTCACGTCAAACCTAAAATTGGCTGACACTGTATGTTATCAGAGAGAGGTTAAACAGTATCTTGTCGAGAAAGCTTTTTATTCCATTAATGACATGTTAGCAACTTAACCTCTTATTCATGTGTAGTCTGTGACATTTAATATATTAACATTTTCATTATTCCTATTGACTTTGCTCTTGGCGCTACTGCAACTATACTATATCCCATTATAATAAACGAAATGATCTTAGTTTTGCACATTGACGAGATGCCAATGGGACCCTTTACACCCCATTGACATCGATTTACATATTCTTTATTGCCATTGTTGTGTTTGCTTTGTCATTGTTTTATTGCTTATGATATTATCTTGTAATGCATTATTTGTATAAATTGTAAATTTTATTTAATGAACCCGAGTGTCTCGTAAGGGGTCTATGGGGGATGAAATAAAGATAAAGAGGATAAATGAATTGGTTGATAACTACACAAGCTCGATGATCATCGTTCATAAAAAAAACTACATTTTCTATCGCTCTTTTCACAACACATAAGAAAATAATGACTATTCTTCTGAAATGAAAAACAGACGATTGAGTTGCGTCGTATCCAATTTTTATTGAGACTTTTGACATTTCTGTATTTTGAAAATATTTTATCTAATACATTAGTAACGTAACTACTGGTAACCGATTAAGTTCTAAGCAAGAGCTTCTTGCGTTGAGTTGGAACGTGAATTTGAGAATACCAGTCAATATCCGTTTGACCAAAATAGGTGCTTAATTGATTTTTAGATAATACTAGCTGACCCGCCCATCGAACTTCGATCTAACCCAGATTAAAAAAAATGCTTGTGCAAAAATAACCTCCTCGGACGTCAGTAGAACAGATCACCTAAGTTTCATTGAAATACGTTCACTGGTCTTTGAATCTATCGAGTACACACACACATATACACAAAAAACATTCAGTTTTATATATTATATAGATTAAATAATACAATATTATTATGGCTTGTGTCTGTGCGAATGATATTTTATTCTCTTCACATACTGATAAAACACCCCCTAGTACCTAATCTATGATAAGAAAGAAAGTCGGGTTAGTGCGAACACTTATAACTCAAGATCGGCTGATCAGATTTTTATGATGCTTGGTTTATTGGATTCTTCTCCGCTACTGATAACAGAATAATTATTATAAATTCGAAAAATTGATAACAAATAATAGATAATATTAAAGGAAGTATGGAACGGATTTACTGACAACAACGCCATCTGTGAAAAATTCCATAACAACTCAATTTTTATTAACACCATTGAGTTTCGAAATATTGGTACGCAGATTTTTGATAGAATTACTTTCGAGCTTTCAGAAATAATATTTTAAAATTCAAACATATTTTAAACGTAGGTACCTGTTTTTGTATAAATTACAAATTCGAAATCACTTTTCATTTAATAAGGACTACAGAACAACCTCTGTCGGGAAAGCTGGTTATTATTAGAAACAAAAAAAAAACTGTACGTAAGTCACTAATTAAATTTCATTACTCGTAAAATTTATGAAATTGGTGTCTGTTTATCCATATATATTTTTGTTCACAACGTCTGATAGATAGTTTTATTGTCTGGAATACTTCCGTTCGTTTTACATTCATCCGTAAATACATAAGTAGGTTAGGTACTGTGTATTATCAAAATTTCTAGGAATTCGAGCAAAAATGTTTGGTATATTATTTTTTAACAATGTAGCTCCTTCGAACCTTTCTGGTATTAACGAAAATAGAAAATTATATACCTACCTACCTCTCTCGTTAATGGGGTGAAATTCTAAACAGGATAAGAAAGACTGAGAAAGAAAAAGGGAATGCTAAAAAATATACCTTATATAAAACGGGAGAAAAAAAAACGTAACAAGACATAACTTAAAAATACAAGAGAGAAAAAAGCTGTTTGAAATTCTATATCCATCATTTTTTTTTTGTTTGAAATTTCAAATTGCCCTTCTAAAATATTATAAGTGACTAGATATTCTCAAGTTCCTTTTATTTTCTTATCACTCGTAGCTTCACTTCACTTTCATCAGCGCTCATAAAACGTGCCAAGGATTCATTGTGGTTCCTTTAATCAAGTGTTTGCATTGCCAATCAGCATCTGGTAGATGAGCAGCGGAATCTCAATCTGTTTTTCAGTAGTCAGCACTTTAGATGATAATATTGTTATGAAATTCTCAGTGATGTTAAAATAACGAAACGGTCCTTTATTTTGTACTTTATACATTAATTTATTACAAGTTATATCACAATACGTTGAGGTTCATCTGAATAAGGCAGTATTGTTTTCACAAAATCTCTTTGATTGAAATTTACTTTTGTTTTTTAAGTCCTCTTCTGTAATACAAATATACTATTGGAGTCAATACACTTCCCTGCACTTGATTCCAAAGGTAATAGACAAATAATTCATTATGTTGACCTATTTTTTACACACACAGACGACTTTAAGCTGTACTCCTATAAGTTTTCGATGATCGAATATCCGAAAGAGTTTCGAGACAAATTCCATTCAAAATGATCGAACAATTCGATCGTTTGATGTTATAACACTATTAGCATAAGCGCTTTTTAGTGTAAGCTTTCGATAAAACTCGTACTAGCCCCCAGTGTTGCTAATAAAATTTATGTAAATTATATTATGTTGCTTCTATAAAAATCTTCTCGTCTATGATTCAGAGAAATTTAGAATTTTTCCACAGATTTTACTTATACTTACCTACTTGAAATTCTTCTAGTAATTATGATTTCTGTTTCCGATGGTTTCCAAGACAAAATTCATGAAAGTTGCTGTCCATATTACCGATGTCAATATTATGATCACGCTCAAACGCTTTCATGAAGTCATAGGATAACAAAACGCCTTATTAGTTCCAGCCTTCATCCAAATTAGGACTGTTTTTACTAAAGAAACATATTGTTATTTCATTTAAAATAATATTTTGTCGACATGATTTCCTTATTAAAATTTGATCAACGAGGATTAATAATCGAGAAAGGCTTAAAAAAGAGGTATTTACCATATTTTTATACCTAAAATATCCATAAAAGAATAGGTACTCGAAAAAATTAAGCTTTACGAGATCATAACAATATAATGAAAAAAAAACTATAGGTTTAACTTAACATCATGTGTTAATTTCTCATTTTATGAACGAAAACAAAAATCTTCAATTCATCTCAAATTGAGTCCTTGTACTACAGAAATGAACAGTTTCAGAATCACAAGAGGAAAATTTACATTTTCCCAGCTTTGTAATAAAGTAAATGGGTGGGCAATCAATAGAGGCTTCCTTTTCACAAATCTTAAGTACTTAGCGGCTCGCAGTACCGACTGACTCCAGTGGTTAGATAACCAATGTTGATTTTAATCACACTGTTGACTGACAAATTGAAAGAAATAATATTGAGTGTACTTAGTTGTATAGTATTGTGTTACGGAGAACTTGAAATTTTATTAAATATTTTCCCAAGTATTTGGATAAATTTAGCTACAGTGTTCCACGAAAGAGCCGAAAAAAATATAAAACAGGAAAAACGTGAAAATGAAATGTAAACTCCGAAGAGTTTCGGTAGAAATTTACAATTGTTTGATTTAAGAATATTGATGAATGAATAAATTAGAGATTCCAGAGTTGTTACGAGTACAGGCAAAAAAATACTCGAGTACTGAGTACAAGTACTATGCACAAAATGTACTCGAGTACAAGTACAAGTACCTACTCAGTGAGAAGTACTCGAGTACAAAGTATCCAATAGTGATTAATGTAACGCAAAATCAATTATAAACCATTTTTGCCTTGCGCATGTTTCAGCCATGGAGTCACCACATACAAATATCATTCGCACCCTTTATGCACCTGTTTCAGTTATGGACCCAAAACATAATGTAACCGCGAGCAATTTTAACGAAAATTACAAAAACTGCGTAAGTCATGAAAGTAAAATTCTACAAAAAACGGTGCCCAATAAGATATCTACAAAAAGCAGTATAAAAAGTGTATTTTACCAATATCAAAATGTAAAAATTCTCATAATGGGCATCACATTTGCTTTTACTCAAACAAATTCATCAAGACATAATATAAACCGGTTAATGTATCTTTTATGATGAAAACAAGAGCACAATAACATTTTTACTGAAAATATTTATTTTTTGTTTTGATTGTTAATTTTAAGAGAAGTAGGTATCTGAGAAAAAATTGACACAAGTAGTTTTGACATAAAAGCGGTTGCCCTAAAACTTTGGTAGGTCTTTCTAAGCGGGTCATTTTGGAGGAATTGTGATAATTTAAGTGGAACAGTCAGTATATTTTTTCACATACTTTTTTCATATTATATACATTTTTAGCGGATCTGAAAGAAAATTGGGGTGACCTTATCTTTCATAAGCCATATTATATTGTGCAGATATGGCTAGCTTTTTTAGAAGATAGATATGTTCATTGGTTTATTCCGGTGTCTCAAGCCATTTTGACACTCCTCAAACATAAAACTTAAATAAAATTAACGAATTGAATGTGCATTCTTGGTGGAATTATTTAGACTAGTGGTCGACCAGTGCTCGAAATTCGATCATAACACATTTAGATTATAAGTTTGAACATTATTTAGGTTCCATTGTCAAAGACCGAGCGAGCGCTATTTTACAATTTTCTTTCAAAAACGATGACATGGATACGTCAAATTATGGATATACAAAGTTTTTTCTATGGTTATTTAATACAAATAATAATAATATATTCTTTTTAATATAATCAATTTGAAATACATCGAAGTGTGGGTGATTATGCAGTGCATAGTGTGCGTAGTGTTTTTTATCGATTTAATTTATTTTTAAGCATCATATTCAAAAAATATTAGCATTCGCCACCCCTTCTCTATATAAACTATGTGCGAAATTTCATACTCCACCGTCTGCGCGATTTTCATAAAAATAGTCACAAAGATTTTCCTTCACGTATTTAAAAATATAGATTAAGTAATTTAAATAAAACAATTATTGATTTGTTATTCCACAAATTCCAGAAAATGTTTCTTAGTCACCTATGACATGCAGGACCTGCAACTGCGAAACTAGTCAGGGTATTAAATAATTTGTGGAATAACAAATCAATTGTTTGCAATAGTGTCTTAATCATGGTTGAATCATCCCAAACATCTTAATCTTAATGTTCCAATAAAATTTGATATCTGTGTACAATTACAAATAAAATATAATTCCCAAATTGTAATAGTAAGTAATACCCCGATAAATTGTCCAAGTTGTAGGTATTATGTCTATTTCTCTTCAGTATATTAAAGTTGTCTGATTGAGGATTTAATAAACCCAATCGGCAAGGGATCCAGTTAATAATGGGTATTATAGTTCCCTTTGGGGCAGCTAGTTGATATAACATTTTGAGTTCTCAATGTTCTGAGATATATTACGTTGCGCTTTGCACATCCGTCTGTAAAGTAACACCAATTTATCATTTCCAATTATCTTGTTTGTTAGTTAGGTAGTTTCAAAAAAAGTAATAAATGAAACACTATACACGGTGTAACAATTATTAAACTTAAATAGGTAGATACGTCATTTATTTTGATTATTTGCACCATTCGAACACTCATGCCCGTTTTTCCGTACATTTCTGACAGTTGAGATTAAATTTCGGACATTGAATGGCCCTTGGCTCACCAAAATCTGAATCACGTCGATACGATCGGAACCTCAATTTCTAACGCCTGCCAAACCGACACCGAGCATCACAGTGAGTTCAGCCGGACGTTAATGTGGAGGGGAAAGACTAATGTTGTAACGATACTTTTTGCACTGCTGAAACATCTGCAGCCCCCAATATCGCATCTACCTGCCACCCTCAAGATCAATAGGGGTGGAGGTCATAGAGATGCGTGGAGTAGGAAGCTTGGCCGAGGGCAGCAGTGACGCCCAGGTCGAGCCAGATGCGTTACGTTAAGTTGAATTTTGAAACGAGGTGCAAAACGGCTGAATTATGGAGTGACAACCCTACCCTTTACCCTATAGTTTTCTACATCGACTGACTGAGTTAACATCACAAGACTGAAGAAATAAGTTTCCTAATGTGGTTCGCTAATAACAAAATATCAGTAGGAAAAAAGAAAACAGTATTTTTATTGTTTCGATTTCTCTAACATTTTTCTAAGGATAGATTGTATATTTGGGCAAAGTTTGCACTCAAAGCTTAATCAGCCCGTAGTAATTATTATTATATTATATTATTTTTAAGTTTAACAACCAAATTAATCACAACTTGGTGGGTAATTTATTCCATTGCGCTGTTTTATTCTGTTGTTTGTATAATTTTTGCGAAATTCGCCCAATCCCTCACAAAGAATAACCTAATACATCTAACAACCAAACCAAATCATATATCTTACACACGGCGCACAGCTCTTGGGAACTAATCACATATTATAACTGCCGAGCCCCGGGCGCATTGTACACATCGTATGATTTTTAACAATACTAGACCAGTGCGTCGAATCGATGTTCGCCGCGTGGACTCAGAAAAATGAAATATTCATTTGGAATGTAATTTGTCATGAAATGGGGTGCTGAGAATGAGTCCAGACTTCCTAACATGTCATTACAAGGTGTGATAATCAGGGTAAATAGTGTTCCATTTATTTGTTTATTTATCTTTCTTCGGCTTTATCAGCTATTTACAAAAGACATGTACAAACATATAAATAAACAGACTCGGGTAAGATTAACATACAGCTAGAATAATACAATATATGTATTTCCAAATCCAAATCCAAACTCCCTTAAGACCCCACTTAGGGGATAGGGAGGCAACTAGAGCACTCAATCTTGAGCAATGTTTATGACCTCCTCCCACACCATGTCCAGATTCCTCAGCTCTGCTTCGAAGGAGCGGAACAGAGTATGAGAGGGTCTTCCTTGTCCTTGGGACTCTGATGGGAGGAAGAACAGCGCTCTCCTCGGCCAACTGTCATTCGGCATCCTTAACACATGTCTCAGCCAAGTCCATCTCCTCCACATAATAGTAGAGGTGATGGGCTCACGCTGGGTGCGCCGGCGTATAATGTCGTTCGTGATGGGGTGGTACCATCTTGTACCCAAAATTCTCCTGAGGCAATTCATTTCAATGACTGAGACTTTTTGTGCCTGGGCTTTGGTCAGGTGCCAGGACTCACACCCATACAGGAGAATGGGCAACACACACGCATCAAACAGTTTACATTTCGTCTCGACTCTAAACGCCGACGCCTTCCATATTTTGGTCATGTTGTGAAAGGCGCTACTTGCCATACCGATACGTATAGGGAGCTCAGCTCCAATGTATTTACCTCTCAAAATTACGTACTTACGGCATTGACCCGAAATAGACATTTGCTTATGCAGTGGGTTCCTAGGGAACGGTCCGTATCTGACAAGACGGCGTCTTTCAAAATTATATGACAACTGTTTTTTGTTACTACGGAGACCATATTGACAACGTTCTCAACTGACATATTCACCGCTGTTAAAAAGTAGCGGCGTATCCGTAGGAAAACAACCCATTAGACCACGGACTGTACGGATGACTTTTTCCCAAAGATTCATGTCATTTTTAGGACCTAGAATTTACAACAAAATTATGCCGGATATCTCAGAGTCTCTGAACGCCGGGGGAACGAATTTGAAGAGGCTGGTTAACCAATGGCTGATGAAGGTTGGAATGGACGAATCGGAGAGTGCGCTAATGCAAATTTTAAGATAGGGACTTCTGAGTTGGACGACGTTTTGCGGAGTAGTTATTTTTTTTATTTTGCAGTTACGAATGGTTAAATTGGTGATGGATGATGCTTGTGAAATGTGCTGAAAAGACTTTATGAATGTATGTGTGTTTTGTGTGCGTGCTTATTCTGTATTTGTGCTTTTCTAATGCAAGTTGAAAACTTCATATATGGTTGATGGGTGCACGGTTTCTTTTTACATTAAGTAGTATTGCCTCAGCACAGACTCTCGTCTAGTGAGGTAATAAACCCTTTATACAAATTATACATGGTGACTGGTTATTCGATACATTCCTTGTAAGGGGTTATGCAAGAGAAAATTTGCAACCATTTTACCCCTGGTTTACATATTGTAAAATGCTAACGTTTTTTTTTGTATTCTTTGGGAAATAAATAAAGAAAATAAAAATAATAAAATCTCAACAATATTTTAATCTACATAATATAATAAGGTTTTAAAGAGTACTTTAAAAGCATTTTTAGAAGTAGGTTCGAACCCCGGTTCCGACCATTTTCACTTTCACGACACGCATGTTTGGTTAGTGTGAAAGATGTCAAAAATGTATTTGTGTTTTAATTTTTTTTTTAATAAATTTTGATACAACTATATAAAAGTAGATGTTATCGATAAATTTTGGGTTTTTATGGTGCAAATGCGGTTGGCGCAAAACAGTCATGATATGCAATCAACGTAAGTATTGAGAACAATCTTATTAGTGTTGTATGTTATTATTTCCCTTATATTATTTTCTGAGGAAGAAGTACGGCGTATAAAATAACATTATAAAGTATGTCGTATTGTGTACATATGTAATTCTTAATACTTGGCTATTGTTATTCTTAAAGAAGGGTAGGAAGGAAGAGGGTGGAGTCGCGACGGAAACTAACCAAGTTATGCCATGTGTTTTGGGAATGTTCATCAGATGGAAATAACATCATTGAGGTGTTTTGGTAATTTTGATTCTCAACGAACTTAGAACGGAATATTCTATGTACATTCAACATGGAAACATCTTTCTCAAAGTTAAAAGTAATTTTGTAATTTTCAAGAATTGGGGAAGTATCCCATACCTTGTTCTTCTTTTTCTATTTTTTAACCCTTCGGATAAATCCACCTAAGGACAACAGCTGTGACATGATCGTGCAAAAGGTCAAAAGGGAAATAATGTTATTCACAGCCACTGGAAGGATTCTGGTGTTACTCGAAATTCTGCTTGTTTTTCTTTTTAATTGATTTTAAAAGGTGTTTCTTACGAACGAATTTAGTGCTAGAACCAGAAATAAAGCATTTTTTGCCTTGACAAGGACATGTCAAAAAAGCCACAAAAATGGACAGAATTTGGTATAAACGTTAAAAAATTGGTGCCATATGCTTAGACTAATGAGTTAATGCAACTGTGCTTGCTTACCTTGTGGTTTCTTATTTTTATTTTAACTATAGTGACCGCTTGAAAAATGGGGCGATGGGCGTATATGGGTTAGGCCTTTTCCACTGTAAGCCCCCCGTTTCCCTACTTTTGATCGTCTTCTTGTCGAAGGTTGTAGTATAAGTATGTATATGGCCCGACTAGGGTTTTTGCCGACTAGCAGATTGGTTGACAAATCTGCTAGTTTTGAAACTAGTTCTGCTAAATTTGAACGGTACGGCCGACTAATCGACGTTTCCAATCGTAGTCTCAATGGATTGTTCACTTGTTGCAATGATTTTCATTTTACTTCTTAGTTAGCTTGAAATAATAACTTTGATAGACTTACTTTCCTGTAGACTTACTTTGACTGATACTGATAGACTTACTTTGACTGATACTGATAGACTTACTTTGACTGATACTGATAGACTTACTTTGACTGATACTGATAGACTTACTTTGACTGATATACTTACTTTGACTGATAGACTTACTTTCCTATAAGTGTCATATTTTTGCCAAAATGACGTTACACATACTAAAGCTAGTGCATGTGTACGACAATGTTGTATGTTAGAATCAACTATTCAACATAGTTTTTGGCAGTGCAAGGAAATGACCAGAAAAACCAAAGTCGTTGATAATGTTGTCAGAAGGTCGAATGAGGCCAAA
The DNA here is from genome assembly GCA_963576905.1 of Mystacides longicornis. NCBI lineage: Eukaryota > Metazoa > Arthropoda > Insecta > Trichoptera > Leptoceridae > Mystacides > Mystacides longicornis. The sequence continues at coordinate 4,439,441 of OY756421.1, read as the reverse complement.
ACATAACTCTTCTTGTGCAATGCCAAATATGAATCGTGAAGAAGATCCCTCTGAGTGATGGCACCGAAACTTCGAACTCCAAAGTAGGCAATAAAGTGGCAAATATTGGACATTTTTTTGCCGTCTGGTCGCCGACTAGAAATGATGCCGAATGTCGGCTTCCCCGAAGGGTCGGCCCATCTCTATATGTATATTATACAATATATTATTATCATGTTAAATTTAGTTTCAGAGTCCTACTGATAATATTTACTTTGAATACATTAACATGTACTTACAGAACGAAAAGGTGTCTTACTTTATAGACAAAATAAATAACGTGTGTACTACTACTGTGTACACCGCAATAAGCACGTAGGTACATCTGTTACAGGAGTTAGTTATCGGCAGAAGGTTGTCGCACAATGATTCTATGAGGCGACCACGAGATATAAATTGTTTAGAGATTTTCTGATTGCTCTGGGAATTGAGCACAGCCGTAGGTATCGTTCGAAATAGTAATACAAGTACACATAATTTACTTCTAGATGTAAATGATAGTTTGAATAGACTCATACAGCTTGGGCTTTTAAAAATTTCATTTATTATTTTGACCTGGATGTTTAGATTTTTTTCCCATTTCTTACATGGTTTAAGAATTAAATTGTCATTTCGTAATTTAAAATGTTTTTAGTTCTTCAAAGTATGTGGGTATATAAATTACGTACTTACGGCATTGACCCGAAATAGACATTTGCTTAGACCACGGACTGTACGGACGACTTTTTCCCAAAGATTCATGTCATTTTTAGGACCTAGAATTTATAATAAAATTATGCCGGATATCTCTGAGTCTCTGAACGCCGGGGGAACGAATTTGAAGAGGCTAGTTAACCAATGGCTGATGCGGGTTGGAATTGACGAATCGGAGAGTGCGCTAATGCAAATTTTAAGATAGGGACTTCTGAGTTGGACGACGTGTTGCGTAGTAGTTATTATTTTTGTTTTTTGCAGTTACGAATGGTTAAATTGGTGATGGATGATGCTTGTGAAGTGTGCTGAAAAGACTTTATGAATGTATGTGTGTTCTATTTTGTGTGCATGCTTATTCTGTATTTGCGATTTTCTAATGCAAGTTGAACTTCATATATGGTTGATGGGTGCATGGTTTCTTTTTCTTTTTATATTAAGTAGTATTGCCTCAGCACAGACTCTCGTCTAGTGAGGTAATAAACCCTTTATACAAATTATATATATATACACACATTGTAAAATGCTTATGTTTTTTTGTATTTTTTGGGAATAAAATAAATAAATAAATATCTATTCAGTGTTTACAAGTTCAAAATGTTGAAAATGTCCATGACCACAACAGAATTCGAACCCGAATCCTAGCCGTCATATGCAAAGACTATAATAGACGGATGCTTATTTTTTAATTTATTCATCTCTATGTTATCATGTTTTTACGATGTTATTACAAATGATAAATACTGGATCACTCTAGGAAGAGTGCATAACCAAGTTAAAGAAGAACTTTTTGATGCTTACGGTATACTAATATTAAGAATAAAATAAAGACCACTAAGGGTTTACGACCATTTTCTATTGTTGTTTCGAAGGCTTGCTTAGTGTGATCACTGTAAAAATCATAGATCTCTGGTTTGATTTTAAAACTATCATGAGTGTTTCAACATTTTAGACATGCTTAAAAAATCGAGGTAGGATTCGAGCCTTCGACCCTTCATTAGCAGTGCCGAAAAGTAAGCCTCCAGGCTACCCGTTGTTAATATTATTTTAGGACATTTGAAGAAAGTCAACCAAATTTTTGTCCAGCAACTACTGTCAAGATATGGCGTCAAGCCAGTTTAAAGCAGAATGGTGAAACTAGCAAAAAATTCAATACGTCCATGTCTGAGGTCATGCAATAATACACTCTCAGTCGTGTATTTTTGTTGAACATATTTTTATATCATGACCATTTTGTAGTTCATCAAATCTTTCCGCTCGTTAAAGTTTTCATGTCGTAATGAATCTTGTTCTATTTCAAACATCAAACAAAATTTAAAGTCATTAAATATTAAAAATAATATTAACGAGTTTTTTTTTTGATATATGTTGGTTACATATAATAATTTTTTTATGAAAATTGAAGAGGAGGGTAAAATATACAGTTCTTGATGAAAAATCCAAATAAAAAATAATAAAATTCCAACTGGAATATACAAACTTTATATTGCTATCTCTCTGAAAATAACCTTTTATCTTTTGTTACGGCTTCTTTTATCCTAAAATGGCTTTTAAAATATGCACGATGACAACTTGAGTTGATCCTAGCCTAGACAAATTGCATTTGGCGATCGACTACAAACGAATTATTCGACAATGTAGAGTAGGAAGAAAATTAATTGTCCAATTTTTATATTTTTATACAAGTGTAATTGTTTGGTTTAAATAATGTTCCAGTGGACACTTACTTAATTTTTTCACACTATACATTGACGAAATCTCCGTTTGTAGTTCTTCTGTAATATTTCATATTGGAATATTTATGTTTTTTTTTTAATAGGAGATTCGTCCGTAAATCTCAAAATGGTCGCATGAGCCACTCAGGGGGCCAAAAAGTGGTTGTAAATATAAAAAAATTGAAGAAAAATTTGTCAAGATTAATTTAAGTACTTATTTAAAATAAAAACTTATAGTTAAAAACGCATCTAAGAACCGGCATTAATTTATTGAATAGAAATTTTGAAAGTTTTATGTGTATAGGTATCTATAAATCTGTTTAATTGGGTTCTTATTTCTTAATCTTCTGTCGAGTCACAAGTTCTTCTTGTCACTGGCCAGTCATCTTCATTTCTCGGGCTACATCGCACGTGTCCGATCACCTGGTCTTAATAATTATCTATGATGCAGACAATATGGTTTTTGCCCTCAACCATTCCTCGACAATGGTAAAGAGCAGACCTGGATGCCGATGTTATGGCTAATCAATTTAGAAAGTTGTTGGACATTTCTTTTTAGGACCTGCCTTTTTTCCGGCTCTACTCAGTACCTCGTCATTTGTAATATTATGGTCCGATCAATGGTTCTCTCGATTAAATTATCATCACATTGATGATTTCAGATTTATGACCTTTTTTTAAAACATCTGCACTCATTCTTTTTTTTGTTTTTTTGTTTAAAAATGTAATATAATATGATCGTGTTAATAACTGAGTGTTTCCCCTGGCATTCATAATAGTAAAGATTGTAGACTTTTCGTGTAGTCAACACAACCTTATCTTTGTTTGTATTCAAATTCTCATTGCGAATGTGGTCGCTTTTGTATCCTTTTTAAAAATGTTATTTTGAGAATGAAAATAGAGAAGAAAAAAAAAACACAAAGATAGCGTGTAAAACATGTTGAAGTGAGATAGATACGGAATAGAGAGCAATAAAAGCATGACATTTTTAAATGGTTATGTAAGTTAGCATTTCGGTAGATGCTATTTTCAAAAAAGGTGTTTTCACAAATAAGCAAAATACACATAAATCTAAAATCTAGTTGCTTATTACTACTTAGATATGAATAGAAAACTAAGTCTCTTTTAGCTACGAAAATATCAATTGAACCGGCGATTTTCAAGACATCGTGGCATCAGTGATGGTCTTAGTAGATCTAATATTTTGTTGCGAGCTATGCCAATAAGTTTCTGTTCAAAAAATCGACTTTATATCAAAAACTAAATCTGTGTATTCTAAACTTGTGAAGCTAAGTCAGTCATCAGATCTAAAACTTTAAAAGTAAAATTTACATTTCATTAACAACGGGGCGTTCGGTCGTAGATTGGTGATTCTTCGCTAATACCTGCACTAAACTACTCGCGAAGTTCCTCGACGAAGTATTTGGGAAAGTTCTTATACGGTTAAGCACCGTCCATGATCTGCTATCCAGCTCGAAGCCAGCAACCCTATTCGATGGATCGGACACAAGGTACTTGTTTTTGGTGTCCATGCCATCCCACTCCGCTGCCCAAGCCCGATTCACTGTTAAACCACCGTTCTCCAAATATTTCGCACGAGTCCAAAAAGGCTTTCTGGATCTGAGTCTGGTGTCAGGAACTTCTTTCAAGGCTGTATTAAGCAGAGATGTATTAGTCTTTGCCTTTCTTGAACGGACTGTGGAAGAAGTGCGGCCGAACTCCATAGATGGGGTTACGTCGACAGTCCCCGATGTGAGTGTGGGAGCGACACACAGACGATACAGCATATTGTGCATGTTTGTCCAATACATATGTTTCCTGGCTCGATGGAGGATTTGAATTTGCTGACGACCGACGCCAAGAATTGGCTGAGAAATTTTAAATTGTTTTCATAATTTTGACTTGCGCCTTTTAACCATACGACTATATATATAAATATATATATATTTGGGAAAGTTGACCGAAGTACGAAGTACGTCGGACGAAGTAAGGCGAAGTGCCTCTCCACACTATCGTATTCGCCTATCTTCGATCAACTTCGCGAGTAATTTTATTTTATTTTATTTATTTAATTTTTGCTACATTTATAAAAAATATGATGAAAATAAAATACAAAAATATTCCCAACTAGGCAAGCCTGTCTTAGGGAAAAATATATATTACATATTGGTATTCAAGAATATAAATGTTAGAACTTAATAACTAATTAGGTACCTACCTATATAAAAGCAATGCTACTGGTATACGTATTTTTAAATTGATTTTAAAGTAAAATCTTTATAGTTTTACAGTTTATACAAAATTATACAAAATCATCAAAGCTTAATTATTTCTTAATCTACAATCTTAATGAAATAAATAAACAATTATAGGCCTCTTTGTTATACTTAACTAGAGGACATTGAGTAAATAGATATCAATGATTTCTTTAACAAATAAAATAATAATTTTAAGCTAGGAAATTCATCAGGTGTTCACTATCATCCTGTTTCAAGAACTGAACAATTGATCTTTTAAACTTAATAAAGCTATTTAATATTTTGTAACTACTGTCTAGTTGATTATATAATCTAGGACCGTTAAACAAGTCGCATTTCTGCCCCATAGCGGTCCTCATACGGGGCACAACGGCCTGTATCTCTAGGACTTTCCTAGTAAACCGTTTGTTCGGGTTCTGTCGTGCTTTTTTTATTGCTAAGTGGGTACTGCAGAGTACGGATGATATATATAATTGTCTAATCCTAAGGACATCGAATAGGTTAAATAGCTCTTTGGAGGGGTATGTGCGTGGTTTCCGAAGTATAATCTTAAGTATTTGCTTTTGAGCTCTATCCACTACGTTAATAAATGTTTCCGCACAACCTCCCCAAGAGACAATACCATACATTAATATAGATTGGCAAATGGCAAAATATACACTTTTTAAGGTTTTTATGCTTAGTATGTTTCGCAAATCTCTAAAAATATACATGGATCTTCTTAATTTATTAGCTATGTTTTTAGTATGCTCGTCCCATTTTAACTTATTATCTATCAAGACTCCCAAATATCTAATACATTTTGTGCTAATGACATCCTCACAGTTACATAATATCTGGTTCATATTACATGAATGGACTTTTAAAGATTTAATATTACTAGGCTGCCCTGCTTCTGTTATGCTAAACGTAATGAATTTCGTTTTTTCTATATTTAAACTGAGTAAGTTATCATCGAGCCAGTGTTTGACTCTGCACATTTCCCGTTCACTTTTTTCTAAAACTTCATTCCAATTAGTAGCAGTAAATAAAATGACAGTGTCATCGGCAAATGTGGTTATCTCTCCGTTTATATTCAGATCGCAGAGTTCATTAATGAATATATTAAATAATATTGGTCCAAGTACACTACCTTGTGGAACTCCGTAATGTATATCAGCCTTTTCACTAAGGACATTATCTATTTTAACTACTTGAGTTCTCTTCGAGAGATAACTCCTGAACCAATTTAGAGCTGTACCCTCAATTCCAAGATTCTTCATTTTGTGAAGTAGCAAGGGATGCGATACTGTGTCGAACGCTTTTGCTAGGTCCATAAATACAGCTATACACTTATTATTATCATCTAAGTTTTTAACTACACCTTGGGATAAGCGCTTTATCGCATCTGTTGTACCCAGTTTTTCTCTAAATCCAAATTGGCATTTCGAAAGAATCTTATTGGAATCTAAGTAGTGAGTGAGTCTATTTTTTACAATTTTTTCTATGATTTTTGATATAGTATTGAGGATGGAAATTGGTCTGTAGTTTTTCATAATCTGGTTGTTGCCCCCTTTATATAACGGTAACACTAGAGCTTCTTTGCAGTGGTCTGGGAATAAACCACTCTTGAGACTTAAATTTATAATTTTAGTGAGTGGTATTTTCAAAAATGTATGATATTTTTTAAATATACTGGATCCCAATCCATCAGTTCCCCCTGTGGTCCCTTCTTTTAAGCTTAAAATAACTCTAGAGACTTCATTACTAGAAGAAGGAGTAAGAAATATATTGCTTTGGAATTGTTTTGTTTGTTCATAATTAGTTGATCGGTGCCTATTGTTATTTAATTTATCCGCCAGTTCTTCACCTACACTTACAAAGTAATTATTAAAGACGTTTGCGACTTTACTTGGATTTTGATTAACATCAAATGTTCCGCTAATAGTAGTTATTTTACTTATGTTGGTATTGTGCTTTTTTATATTGGCTGCTTCCTTAATAACTTTCCATGTTTCTTTTAAGTTGTTTTTACTTAGATCAATTTTTCTCCTAAAGTAGTTTTCTTTAACATTTTTGATAATCGATGTACAGATATTACGGTATCTTTTATACTGATCCCGTATAAGTACATCCGCTGGTAAAAGTTTACATTTCGCATGTAGTTTGTCCCTCTTATCAATACAGTTTAAAATACCTTTTGTCATCCAGGGTTTCGTAATTTTATTTTTCCTAATAACTGTATGACTATGTTTGTTTACGTATGTTCCTAAAGTTTGTACAAAAAAAGTTGTAGCTTCGTTTACATCATTTGATTCGGTAATAAATGACCAGTTCTCATGTTTTAAGTCATTAGCTAATCCTACTTAGTCAATTCTTTTAACAGTACTTTTGATTTCAGAGTTAGTAATTTTCATATTAGAGCTTTGCAGTTTAAATAGAATTGTGTAGTGATCTGTAATTGTGTTTTGATAAACTAATGCCTCACAAAGTTTTTTAGATTTAAACATTACGTGATCAATACAAGTTTCAGTTGTTTCACAAACTCTTGTTGGACAGTTTATCGCAGCTTTAATTCCATAATTTGCTAATATGTTGAGGTAGTTTTCACTGTGCTTGTTGTAAAAACAATTGAGAGTGTCGATATTAAAGTCACCCGTTAAAATGAAATTTTCCTTATTAGAATGAGAATTAAATATATTTTCAAGTCCCTCAAAAAATGGTTCGAGCATGCTATTATTCGCGGGGCTACGGTACACTGCAACGACCGAAATATTATCATTAATATCTAGTATCAGACAGTTAGCTCCTGCCAGTTTAACTTCCGTTACTTTATTTACTGTATATGTATTTTTTACATAAACAGTTACACCGTCATTTTGAAGAGGATGGTGGCTTGTGTTATATACCGTGTATCCGTCAATATTTTTTAGATTAGGTTGCAATCCTAGCCTACATTCAGATAGCACGAGAATGTCTACATTGTAATGCAGTCTTTCTAGAAGCACATGCAACTCATCAAAATTTTTGTTTATGCTGCGTATATTTAGTGTTAAGAGACGAAAATATTGGGAATCATTCAAAAATGCGTTGCATGTCGTTATTTCATTTGAAGTTTGTGTATCAATTTCTTCGAAATATAGTTGTCCCTCCCCATCTTCATGAAAAAAATCATTCATAACCATTAGAGCAGTTTACAAAGTACACTACTATCATGATATATAATAACAATAATGATTCCATTTCTAAATTTAAGCGCTGAAAGTACTGTTTTACATCACGGGCAATGTTTAAAATGACGTATCTGTATTCAGACGAGTAGGTAAGAGGTATAACTCTTTTAAGATACTGGCTTACTGTTAAATCATCATCCATGTCTAATGTAGTGCAGGTTTCATTATATTCATGTGGGGCTATGGGAACATCTTCATTTATATATTATTTTTTCACATCGTTCTACGTATCGTAGAAATTATGTTTTGAAATATGTTTTAACAAAACAAATTAAAAATTTACGAGTTTTTGATTTCTGGAGTAGATTTACAAGTTATGACAACCCACTAAGGGTAGTGGTTTAGCAGATAAATGTATTTCTTTAGTACGGTGTGGTATAAAGACAACAATCTCTCTAAAGAGATCTGAATAGACAGAGATAGGTAGACAAGCTATTGAAGAGTCTCTTGAAGAACTCTAGTGACTTTCTAGATGGAACTACCCCAGACTATACGAATAAACCAGAGATGGCTTAATAAATTTACAATCTTTTGATATTATTGACATTTCATAACTTACATGAAATCGTCTCAATTTTTATGGTTGTACCAAATACGAGTTTTTTCCCCCAATTTATAGACTAATTAAACCATTGTATCACAAAGATAGCTTGAGATACAAGCTAAATTCGTTACGTAAGGTTTGTTTCTTTTAATCCTTTACGGGAAACTAGGGGTTACCCAGCACTATGAATTCGTCACCCCTTTTACGGTTGAACAGTAATCCAATCCAAACTCCCTTTACGCCCCACTTAGGGGATAGGGAGGCAACTAGAGCACTCAATCTTGAGCAATGTTTATGACCTCCTCCCACACCATGTCCATGAACAGTCATAGATAAAAATAATGGGTAATTCACTTAATTGATAAGTAAATTTATTTTAACACATCCTGTGCAATATGCATCTTTGATTTTCGATTCGGAGCATAAATTACGGCTGTAGTGTAGATACCTAAAGTTATTTTCTTAACGTCAGTCTGTCTACAATAATATAAGATTGCTGTGAAGGGCGTTTTTTTCTTTGGAGGAGGGGAAAATCCTCATTGAGCAACAAAGAAAAAAAATGTGTAGGTAGCGCAAGTGTATTTAAAATATCATTGCAACTGTTTAACTGTTTCGGGTTGCTTTCATCTAAATTGCTGTGAAATTCAGTGATACAACTGCGACGAAGGGATATGATACTTTCTATCGTACATCGATGAAAAATTTTGCTCGCTTACTGCTCGTATCTTACAACAGTCGATTGCGAAGGCACTCCAATCTCGAGGTATCGTTATAATATTGGAAAGCAATCAACAGTCAATACATGCGACATATTGAATAGGTACATGCTTCAAGTATCTATGTATGTATTCGATTTCCATACAAAATCATTAATAACACCGTTAAGCCACCTCTTTATAAAATAAAACACACTCTATGGAACTCTAACGGCAGGTACACGCGAATACTAGAGTTTTATGTAAAAAAAAAATAAACAGTAACGCTAATAGAGTTTTGTCACGCTGAACTCATCTCTACGACTGCATTCTTAGTGTGACGGACGTTAGAGCAACTCCAACTTAATATATCAAATATATAAGTTGGACGAAATATTCTCCCCTAAACGTTTTATTTTATGGCTTACCTTCCTGCGTTTTATTTTGAATAAAAGTTTAAATAACGCCATCTGTGAAAATTCCATCTACACAATTTTCATTTACCTGACAACCATTGAGTTTCAAAATAATGGTACGCAGATTATTGATAGAATTTCTTTCAAGCTTTCACAAATATATTTTTATATGTACCTATCCCTTCCTCTCCTCTCCTACCGGTTCCCGTCCTTCTCCTCTTTTCAATAGCATATATTATAATCGACATAAAGATAGGATACATTAATTGTTTATTTTTATCGTGTAGGATTTTGTCAGGAGAGTGTCCTTTCAGAAGAAAAAATTAATAAAAATGCATGGAAAAGTAGAAAATTAAAGAAAACTCTACGTATACAACCTTATTAGTACTTTTTATCTTATAATTTTTATTCCAATTTTGACATTTTGACAGAAATAATTATCAATTGGTGCGATTGACAAAATGCGGATGGAATATACATGGTTTTTAAAGAAAAAATAACAACTAATGACTCTAACAATTCACTACTAATGTTCGATTTTTAAATGGAACAAACCACTACGGGCTTACGACCGTCTTCTACTGTTATTTCGAAGGCTGGCTTAGTGTGATCACTTTACGTTAACAACGTTCGCCATTAGGTGGTAATGTTTAATGGTTTAAAATAGACGCATCGTTCGGAATCACATTGGTCAAATGATGATTAATTCATCACCATACAAATTCGAATTCAATATTCATAGTTAGGAACACAGGACAACCTCTGTCGGGAAAGCTAGTTGGTTATAAAAATAAACAGCGACTAACAAAATTAGAAGTTTTATAATTAATTGTAATTGTAGAAAATCTTAATATGTAGCTTCTCTCAAGAGGATTCTGTGTTGTTTCATCATGTACATAAGTTAGAGATATAAAAGGGGGAGACCTTAAAATGTGGTTTGTTTTTCAACTTCGTTTTAAGAGTCGACGTCTAGGATAATAATAATATAACATAATCTGAAGGCCATCTTGTAGTATGGTTGTAACTCGCTTTTAATTTTTTTTCAATTTTTTTTTTTATAGATGCAACAGCAAAAAAACATTTGTAACAATTCATAATTTACATCGTCAATTAATATATTGTGTTAATTATTTATGAATACGATAGTATTATTAATAGAAATATGAAGAGAAGAGAATGCAGTTAAGTAAAAAATAATATAATATTATTATACTTATTACTTACATACATAGTCCATAACAAACACAGCTCAGAGCAAGGCAAGTGAGTGCATGTAGCTCAACGATTCAGTTGACAGGTTGTGGATCTACCGACCATCTTCACTTATATAACACAAGCTGTGCTCTGTGTCTTAGTGTATTTGGAAAAATGTTTTTACTCTGTATTATGTACAATATATCAAGGAAAATGATTGTGCAATTCAAAGGGCGGACTTATCTTAAATGATCTCTGCCAGCCAACACAGTTCTCAATATAATTTATTTATTTATTGAAAGATTGTACATATACAAAGCAGTAAAAAAGCACACATAACAACATAACAAAAATAATAAAATGGTACAAAAACTCTAATCAGGCTGTAGCCTGTGTTTGGGTATACAAAAAAAAAATTCTATATCTCGCTCCGCGGCGTCATGACTGAAGTTACATAAAGAAATCAAAAAGTTAAATTGTATGTTTTCAGATTAAAGTGTTGTTGGTAATTAGATTTGTTTATAATGTTCTTTCCAATAGAAGCCACCTACCACTATCCAGCTCGCTCAGTGTGGATTCATAAATATATAACTAGTAACACATCTTATTAAAAAAGTAAATACATATTGATAACAAATACACAAATGAAAATATATAAATAGGTAAATAAGATATAAATAACAATAATAAATACACACATAAAAGAGCAGACCGAAAAGAAGAAACGAGAAGAGGGAGAGGCAGGGAGGGGATTCTATTTCCTAGGGAAGGGATAATATTTTTGATGTATTCTATTCGTTTAGATGTGAACTTGAATGCTCCAATAAAAGTTATCTACTAATATTATAATCAATTTATGGTTAAAGTTGATGGATACGGTTGACTGATAATGATGGTTATAGTACATGGGTGAGAGATAAGAATTATTATAGAACTGGTCCAGAACAGATTTATCAAATGGGGCAGTAAAAGCCACCAAACTCAACATAGAAGTTTCTATACCAGCTACATCTATAAAGAGATATTAGATAGTGTTTGACATAATAACACACAACGCCAGTTGTGAGTTAAAACAGCATACACAGTCAGGGTAGTTGAACCATTATTTCGTTACACAATCGTAAATCTGGTAGAATGTAAAACCCCGTGGAAACCCTATAATCTGATCCTTAGACGAGAGTTAAGATAGATTTGGGACAAACTTTGAGGTTAACCTTTGTGTGTATTGCTATTTTTCTATATCAAAATCTTTACAGCTTTCTTTATTTACCAACGCTCTTTATAATATTCTGAATTATCCTCATTTAAAACAAGTCACTCATTTTAATAATGTCAACTTGCCCGAAGCATAATTGCTCGGAAAAGCGAATATCAAAACAGAAATAACTAATTATTTGATAAAAACATTAAATCAATAATTTGAGTTCGATTTTTAAGATGGATTTATTTTTTATTTTTTCCGTCCGTCCGTCCGTCCCGTCCATTGACCGTCTTGATTGTCGTCACAATAAAAAGTTTACTTTAAAATACTCTCTAAGTACAACTATGAACTGTTTGAAAAATCCACAGATGGCTTTTCGAAAATTTATCATCCCATGTTATCATTATGCTATCGGTTTCAGAGTATTGGATGATGGAGATGGATTTCGATATAACTAGTTTTGAAGTAGGTACCCAGAACCTACTTCAACTTTTGAGAGTTTCTCGTGCGTCCGCACCGTATCAGGTTCATCTAATCGACTATCATACTATGGAAGTGTTCAAACTGTAGACGGTATTGAATAGATGAGTGCAAATACCTTACTCGAAGATGGACTCTTTAGATAAAAATAAAAATTCATAAGACGGAAATTATGGATAAATTCCACAGTGACTATTTTGTTAGCGATCACATCTTAAAGAAAGGCCAGGTTTTATTTAGGAAAATTATGGAACTTTCAAAGTGCATTCATTGTTTAAAGTTTAAAGGATTCTGAAACATCCAGGTTCTCAAGGTTCCTGAAACTGATGTGGTCTTGAGAAAAAGTTTTGGGCACCCGACCAAGGTAGGTACCATTGAAAATATTAAAAATGAAACCGTACGCACCAGAACAGCGGCAACGGTCAATCACTGTAATCGCCCAGTCCCCGTAGACAAATTCAAATTGGCGTTCGACTACAAACGAATATTTCGCCAATGTATAGTGCGAAAAAATTACCTGTCCACTGGAACATATAAACAATTATTTGAACTGAACAACGACACTTGTATAAAAATATAAAAAGTGGACGGTTATTTTTCTTCCTACTCTACATTGTCGAAGAATTCGTTTGTAGTTGATGCCCAATTTGAATTTGTCTAGGCCTAGGCCTAGAGAGCTGCATATAAAGTGGCCTTTCTCTAACGCAACCAAGAGAAGCTTCGGGAAATTTCATGGCGTCAACATGCTCCGTATTTGGAGCAAACCTGGATTAAGTAACAGAACAATATAACTTATTCGACTTTATGTCAATATTGGTACAGAATAAATCTTAATGAAGATAGTTATTAGTTAGAATGAACTTAATATTGTGCTGGTGAATACGAGCCAACTAAGTTGAACTCCTCAGTCCTCAGTCTTTACAATACATTCAGGTATTTTAAAGTTAAAGTGCAAATTGGCTCCAGTGCATGATTACATGCAGTAAAGTTTAGCGGAGTGAGTAAACTTAACCAGAATAGCACTAAAGTTATAAGAAAATAAATTGGATGGAATACTTCGCAATACGAAGGTTGTATTGAGACTCCTCCGTATCTAGAATAAAACCTTTTTACGATTTGTTGAGAATTTCACTTTTTTCAATTTCGATAACTTTATATTATTTACTTAGAAATTTAAAGTAAATTTTCTTATAACATTGTTCTATGATATAATATGTACATGACTAGATTTTTTTCCAATTTAATTTCTTGTTCTTCATCAGTCTTAATTCCAATACTCGACGAAGACCTCATGACTATTATCGCATATTATGATCAAAATTTTCTTTTTAAAGCATGAAATATGGGAGGAACATTTTGTCATCAAAACACCTTGCCATGTTGGATGAGCAGTTTCGCCCAAGGTCACGCCTAGCTTTTGAAGACAAATAAACATCCGTTGGCTGAGACAATTCTTAAGTTATGTGGGCATAAAATGACTGGTATTCTCAAATTCACGTTTCAACTCAACGCAAGAAGCTCTTGCTTAGAACTTAATTGGTTGCCATTAGTTACGCATCTAATGTATTGGATAAAACATTTTCAGAATAGAGAAATGTCAAAAGTCTCAATAAAAATTGGATACGACGCAACTAAATTGTCTGTTTTTCATTTCAGAATAACAGTCAATATCTGGGAATTAATGTTACCAACCTTTAAAAATTGTTAAATGATAATTAAACAAAAATGCAGTAGGCGTTTTTGTCGCCTAAACCCCACACAGAAAGCAAATACCAATGATCTCTTTGAAATAGGTATATGTTTGAGCATCTCAAATAAATTGTAAAAAAAAAACAATCATTGCATCTAAGTAGATGGAGCAGTGTGAAGAATCTCAGGGAGAATTGAACAAAAGTAGGTTGTATCGTGTAGTTCAGGAAATAATATATTGTAGACCGGTGTAGGGTCCAACTGGGGGTTGGCATATACCAACTCGCCCCTTAACCTCAATATAGGATCCTGCCAAGCTAAGGAATTATTAGTGTCTTATACACGAATCCCAAGCTATAAATCAGTTACTCACCTAACCTTTTCTTCGTTTATCGAAAGTAAGATATTTCCTGCAAAATGTCCTTCTCCTGCCAACAACTATGTCTTGTGACAGGTATGAACGTATGGGGATTGTTTTCAAGCTTTGTCCATAGCATTTTGGATCTATAATATGGATATTTGTAGGGTTGAACTGTTTTTCGTGTGTCGATTCCCATTTTTACAATATTATTAGTAAATAAGATTTCTGTTATATACCTAGAGATCTTGTTTTGTGCTGGAGTGGAGGTCTAAAACAGGACGCAGAAGCATGGGTTGGCTCCAGACAAGATGATCCGACGACATTAAAAGAGTAGCTCTGCTTTGTTGGAAGAGATTCACGTCCAACAGAGAGATATAAAAGTCCACCTTTGCTCAGTGTCCAATACTGGAAAAAATAAGGACCGTGTACGTGTCTTAACATATTTTTTCTTCTTATTACTGAGGCCTTTAAACCTGTTAATTGCAGGAATTTATCTCATTGGTTTACTAACTAGCTCGCTCAAGGTATTCTTGAAATGTCCATCTAACTAAACGGACACTATCACGAGCTACTACTGTTTCCAAAATTATGGTCTTTGTCTTATAACAGCCTGTCATTAGTTTTTATTTCTTTGCATCTCGGATTTTATTTCTTTGCATCTAAATCCAAAACTTTGTTGGTTATGTTTTGACAGTGTCGAAAACTAAAATCGTTCGTTCGAGATTAGTAGCGATCGAATAAGATTCTGCCAACTAAATGACAGTTTAATTTGAAACGATCGCTAATCAACCAACTGATCTGAACTCGATATTCAAAACCATTATTGTTATTATCTGGGTTGGCTGGCAGAGATCCTTCGGGATAAGTCCGCCCTTTAAACTGTCAAAACTACTGTCGCCACACTGTACTTTGAAACAATAAAGCTACCTATATTTATTTATTTATTATCACATTTTCATAAATGCCTTAATTTCACTACTCGATGATTAAAATTATCAGAATTACCTCTACATATTAGAGAAACATTTTGAAAATGTCACCCATCATCAATGCGTTTTAAAATTGATATTCGCCTTCTAGATGTATCTATATGTAAGGTTATAACGAAAATTTTGACTAAATTCAATTAGACTAAGTGAACCGTATGTCGTAAAATAATATCAGGGGTAACGAAATAAATAATTTTAATCAATTGCAAATAGTTTGTAGGTAGAGAAAATCAATCAATTTCCCTAAATTTATACGTGCAAATTAATTTATCTAATATAATTTGATGTACAAGATGCATTGCTACCGTATCTGATCAAATTTACTACACCTGTAGTATTTTTTATTTGGTCGACTTCATAAAATTCCCTACAATTTATAATATTATTTCCTGTGAAGGTAAAACGATGGAACATACTGCGGAAATGATTTTTTTCAGTTGCACGGATACAGGATATCAACATTGAAAAGCCATATACAAAACTGACTGCGAGACACATAAAATGCGAGAAGCGTTTCGTTCTTAAGAACTTAAGAAAAGATTCTTGTAGATATCTACTTATTACAAACTTGTAAAGGTGGAAAACATGCGAGAGCCAGGAAGAATCATTTTTATATGTTTAATAAGACAGCAATATTAATTCCATATCTGAAACTGCAACGAAATGCAACGAAGAAATGTTGGTGTTATAAGGCGTGATGAACCGTAAATGACGTGGATCGAACACATCGATTCCATTCTATCTTCTATCAAAGAGATTAGGAGAGGTTGTTTGAGAAATATATTTTAAAATCAGAAAGAGAAAGATGTGTGTTTATATAGAAAAGAGTGGAGTTACGTTCTCTCTGCCAACCATTAAGGTACACGGCGTGATGGGGAAATGATATGGTAGTGAGCGTAATAACCAAGATGAATGTTAAAATTGCTTGGGTATGAGTGTTATAGGTAGAATAACACAGTTAATACATGAATTAAATGGCATGAAAATACTTCATTTATCTATAAGTAGAATGAGGTGGATGGAACAAATCCGTAAACAATTAAAGTCAAGTCAGAAGCTAAAGAAATCGGAGAATCAGTATGATAAATGTTAGTAATATTGTGGTTAAAAAGGTCTGTATTGAAAAGAATGGAAGCCAGTTCTCTTTCACGTTCCCGTATAGAGACATCGCGGCACCGTTTAAAAAAATTGGAAACTAAAATGACCGATTACATTTTGAAATATTATTATTTTTATTATATCCTCATTAATAGTTTGACCATTAACCAGGTCATTAACGTTGCGCAAGATCGAGCGCAATGCTCTTGTTGCCTCCCTATGCCCCTAAGTGGGGTCTAAAGGTAGTTTGGATTTGGCTTGGAATAGTTTGACCTTCAAATACATATACTCAGCATATAGATTAGTGAAGCAGTTATTTATGGAATGCGTGCCTTTGCTGACCTGTTGGGGTTTAAGGAACAAGCAAAGGTATACAAGGTATAAGCCTCGGTCGCCTGGGTCGCATCAGGGGGAGTTCAGCCAGATGGTGTCCCCCTGTAAAAGTGCATGATCCAGCGCGATGAAGAGCTCTTGTGCCTACCTATGCTCCTTAGTGGGGCTTAGGCCAACCCTATTGTGGGTCGGTTTGGGGGGAGTTTCTCGGCGGGCTTGATTTGTGTGGGGACGACTTTTTGGTTTGGTTACTTCGACCAGGCTAGGGGGTTGGTTTCGTGCTGATCGGGTTTGCTGCGGATTTGTCTCTTCCGGGCTAGCTTGCGGTGTGCGGGAGGCCTCAAGGGAGAATGTGTGTGTATGTGGAGTTTATCAGTTCTGTTGGAGTGTATGTATTGTATTGTATAGGCAAGATGAAGTTTATATTTAAGCCAAAGCATTGTCAAAATATCGAAAGGCAATAAGTCCATCTGATTCTGCAGTAGGAGATCGAATCGAATAAAAGTCTGTTGAGATTGTTGATTAACTATGTTATTAGGAAAAAAATGGTCTTCAATTTGATAAATAAAAAAGCAATGCCATCGTAAATAGGGATCATACATCTTGCCTATACCTACCCATAGCCCCAAATTATACGAATTTATACTTAAAAATGATAAACGACTAACAATTCATTACTTATGTAAACCACTACGGGCTTACGACCGTCTTCTATTGTTATTTTGAAGGCTGGCTTCGTGTAATTTATTTATTTATTTATTACAATTATAAACGGCAATAGCCTTTGAAACAAATACAACAATGTAAAAATACAGAAATGGCATGCAAACATGGGTCAAACATCGTTAAAAAAAAACAAATCAGTCAATGCAACAACAAAAATATATAAAATCAAATATGACAAAAAAGGTCACTGTGCCAAATATAGAATCTAGCAAAATTTTACAGAATACAAGCAGTAAAATAGACAAGTTTAAATAAAAGAATGCAGCTTTTAAATTTGAAAAAGGTAGTACACATAGGAACAATTATTGATTAAATTTTATTAAGACGGTCAAACAGGAACAGATAAAAGCAATAAAAGATCAATGTGTTAAACATCTATAGAATAGTTGAAGCTGAATAATTTGATTAAATCAATCACTTTAAGTTAACAACCTTCGCCATTTAAATCTCTGAAACTCCTAATCGTGAGAATTTTCAACACGTTCAACATGTCAAAAAATCCCAGGTACCTACCTATACAAAAAATAGATATATATTGTATAATAATTAATAATGAGATAATATAGAGTTGGGAATTATTAAGACAGGCCCTGACACATTTCTTTATTGCCCATTGGCATTGTTGGAGCACAACGTTCTTATTATGTCTAGATTCTTGTGCCCATTTTTGTGCCTCAAATTATAGACACAAACATAAAAAACCCAGAATAAAATATATTTTCAAATACAAAAAATCGGATGGTTTATTGTTTTTAGGTAAATATACAAAGGTAAATGTACATTTTAATTAATTAATGAAGTTTGTTGTCAGAGCGGCATACAGTAGCGGTATAGAAGGGAGTCACAATGTTTGATGTTTGCTGTGTGACGTATACAGTATACACCTAGGCAATGTGTTTTAATATTATTGTTGCAACATTGAGTGTTTATATTGCAACTGCTGTTTGATTCTCTGAAGTTTTATTTGGTGTTTGTACTCAACGGCTAACACTGCATATTGATGTTTTTGTAACATATTAAGTATATGTGTGTTGTCCAAAAATCATTATTGTTAGTTATTAATTAAGTTAAATTCGAGTCAGTAAATACTAAATTACATACGTAGGGGAGAGCGGGGTCCAAAGTAACAATTTTTACATTTGAGTTCATTGTGAGAAAATCAACAGCGTAATGATACATTTTTTTATTTTATTTATTAGCTTACACATTTGCCTATAATTCCAGATAAGTTTTGTGTGTTTAGTAATGCACATTTAAGAATTATGGAGGATTTACAAACATGCCTCAACTGTTACTTCCGACCCCGCTAGCAGGGTCGGTTGTAACACCTATTGGGGTCGAAAGTAACAGTTGTACAAATGGATAGAATACCAGGATTTGAAACCATTTTGATTATAAAAAACCACTTAAAATCTATGAAAACCATTATCATAATACTGGGGTACATTGCTAATGGTCCCAATGTTAACAATCATGACATTGAACCCATTGTTTTCTTGAACAACATGTTGTGAATGACTCCATGCACACTATGCACAACCATTCATCTTCAATATCGTCAGTAGAATCCTCTTGGGGCTTGTTTATTTCAGATTTTCATATTTGTTTAATTTTTATCTTTTTCTGTGTCGTTTTAAACTCCAACATTTGTCTTTTAGCTTTGCTATTCATACTTTATTCCTCAATAGACAGTTTTTCAGGGGTGTGATCGCGGATTTTCTCTTTTTCCTTCCACTATTTGCTTGAAGTTTAGGGCTAGATTTTGGGCAAGAACCAGCACAGGCGAAAATTGTTATGATCCACTTGGTCCCGGTTCGTCTAACGTATTTATTGTATCGATTTGCTTTGAGATGGCTGGGTGGGAGCCGAAGAGTGAGGTTGTTAATCAGGTGGACTTGAAATGAGTACGGGCATAGAGCAAGATTCAGGAGCTGTTCGATCAGAGGAACTTGAAACGAGCACAAGCATATCTACCCAACTGAAATGACATAATGCACATTCTTTGCCGCTTCTCTTACGCTTATTTTATTATCAATATGATCTAGATTGGCGACTTCGTACACTGATTGTTCAGCAAGGCCTCTCGTAGATTTTCAGGGTTTATTTTAGGCATTCTAAAATAAATAATCACAAATGTAATATAAATATGTTTGCCTATATATTTGTTTTGTAATTATTACAAAATAAATTGCCAAAATTCAAATAATTTAAAACCTAATAAAGTCGAGTGGTAACCAAAATTTAGAGGTACTACAAAAAACTGGTACTTGAAGTAATAGCCAGCAGCAGGTATCGAACCTTTGCTTGACAGGCAAATTCGCTTACAATCTACTTATGACCATATTGACCAGTTTTTGTAGTAAGAAAATATATTGGTGTCCAAAGTAACAGTTACATTGGACCCCGTGATTTTTGTTACTTTGGACCCCAAACACATTTTTTAGAATTAATACCAAAATATTTATAAACTACTACGTTTAAGTCAAATCTAAATATAGATATCGAAAATAACATCTAAGATGATAAAAAATAAATACTTACGTATACTAGTTAAACGAATTTTGAGTATGTTTTCACAAAAATGGTTCAACACTAAAAAAATACTTTTGATGTCAAAAAACACAAAAGGTAACAGCGCACTCGCCCTGACTGCACGATGATTGCCGTGATCCTGCATGGTTAGGGAACGTGTGTAGCGGTTTGTTAGAGTTGGTTCATTTTAAGTACACATGTACACGGTAGAAAATATGGACGTTGTTACTTCCGACCCGCGTTACTTTAGACCCCGCTCTCCCCTATCACATTGACCACTTTTACTGTGTGTTCTATTAAAGTTTCAGGAGCTCTTGTAGATCTTTTCAGCTTAGGTACTTGGGTTACTTTGTGCCTTCAATTAACGCCTTTTCTCAAAAGAATGCTTTTGCTTTCCACAATTTTTCTTTGAGAACATAAGTGGCCTCATAAGATCATCATAAAAAACACATTTACATCAATTTATAAAAGAAAATGTAATATGGCTTTCGGGGAGAGGGAGAGAGCTGTTCTCCTTCCTATTAGGGTACCTAAGACGAAGATGACCATCTCACACCGTGTTTCGTTCCTTGGAAGCAGAGCTGAGGGGTTTGGACATGGTGTGGGAGGAGGTCGATGAAGCCGCGCAAGATCGAGCGCGGTGGAGAGCTATTGTTGCCTCCCTATGCCCCTGATTGTTGTCTGACAGGGAGTATTGATTGATTGAAAATTTTTATAAACCCCTTGTTAATAGGAAGCTTTATTGCTATTGAATAAAGAACTTTTAAACACCAAATTTTTAAATTGTATAATGAGTGTAAATGGCGTCTATTGATTGATACGGTTTATATACTAAACCCTTAATTGGCAAAACATCCCATTAATATTATATTATTTCTATGGTGCTGGCAACGGGTTCCATTAACAAAATAAACGTAAACAAAATCTTCAAGATAATTAGAGTTGAATTAATAACAGGTTCATTTACACTGTCAGGTAGCTGGTGTCCCTCCTATGGTGGGGCAAGATCAGACGCAATGGAGCTCTTGTCGCCTCCCTATGCTCCTAAATGGGGTTCATTTATTCGCACAATTCATAATAATAGTAGGTATCTGTATTGTTAGTGTTTTTTTTTCTTGCTCTTATGTTATTCCTTTAGAATTAATTGTTATATTAGTTTTGAAGTGTTGTACTACCGCTGTAATTGCTTTTTATTTTGTCATATTTTATTAACATGCATCTCATGCCGTTTATTGATAAAATAAATAAATAACGAATTTTACTCTTTCATAAACAGTCAATCACAATGTGTTTCAATTATTGTCTAAAAAATATTGACAAAAATTGTTTCAAAAATGAATGTATTATACCTACATAGGTAACTGTGTTTAAAATATGGGGTTATAAGATTTGATTGCCAAAAATAAATTGTCAATTTTTCAATTAGTCAGTCGCCCTATGATCGTCATGGGGGCTGGATTGCCCTGCCTAATAACATGCTGGGCGTGGCTCTGTTCCCCTGCATTCCCTTCCAGTTAAGGAATTTAAGTAGGTACATTCAGTCATCCATAGCAATTTTCGTATTAGCGGGAGTTGAAATCAAATTATGAAAATAATTATTGTGTGTTCTAGGCAGATACAAATATGGTAAATCATTAAGTACAAGGTGTAGATTATCTAAAACGATAAACCACGACATTTGCGAAAGATGTAGGTAAACATAGAAAACGTATCCCAGTTTAGAAATCATGAGCATAAGTATATCTACGTACAGCAAAGAACGCTTCTATAAAAACTATGTGCGGTATGGTATCCATTGTAAAATATAAAATAAAATTTAAAATATAAAAGAAAGTCGGGTTAGTGCGAACACTTTTAACTCGAGATCGGCTGAACAGATTCTTCCGATGTTTGATTTATTGGATTCTTCTCCGCTCCGGAAAACAGAATAACTATTAAAAAAGTTGAAATATGCATAAGAAACAATACAAAATGCAATATTAAAATTAGTATGGAACGGATTTCCTGCGAAACCAACAACCACTAACATTAAAAATATTTGTTTCGCAGATTTTTTATGGATTTTTTTGAGCTTTCAGAAATAATTTTTCAATATATTATTATTTTAAAGGTATTTTTGTATATATTACAAATTTGAAATCAATATTCATAGCAAGGACTACGGGACAATGTCTGTCGGAAAAGCTAGTTATGTATAATCATAAAGTTGGTGAATAGGGTCTAGTGTAGCTTACAGTTGCCCATAGACCAATATGAAAAGGCTTGATTATTGAGAACAAATATTATTTGAAGTTTTTTTTGTTCATGTGCAGAACCCAAAATTAGTGTCATTATGTAATAGTCACGTGATTGATGATAAATTATTATTAAGGATATTTCCTAATTAGGTTAGAGATGGACACAAACGCATTCGAAATCAAAAATTTGTTAACGCGATCATCGCCTAATTATTCAATTTCATTACATCCAAAAGCACAAGAATGAAAATCCATACTTCCTTTTTAAAACTATTATCCATACAAATGATTAAAATACAAAATTTCTCTGTTCTAACATTAAAATATTAAAAATAAAAAACTGAATCTCACAAACCACTACCGACTACACAGTTTGCATGAGTTTAACAACAGTCACGTGGTGCATGTTGGGACCATGCGCAGTAGCACATTATCTCTCTAGTAGATATTATTTCTTCTCAAAGGGCTTGAGTAGTTACCTATTTAGGTAACTGTCATATACACAGAAAAATAAAAAAAAGAATGTCACTTTCACTATTCATAAAAAGAGAGAAAATAAGAAGAATGCCGCTTACAATATTTATAAAAGATCTAGAAGGAAAATATAGTATGCTCTACATGAAAAAAAAAACTGTCCCTGTTGCCCATGTATATCGAGTTTAATAAAATGCTTCCCAGTTAACATTGTAAACGAGAAAACACAAAATTTTCTATTTGATGGCTAACCGCTCGTTTCTCTTTAATTTGTAGCCATAAAAACTTCCTGTAATAGTTCTCAATTGCGCAATTTGTGTAGTGTTTTTTTTTTCATCTAAAACGGAATTGCACTTGGCACAGTGGTGTGGTGATTTACATAATGCCCGCTGCACACAAGTTCACAGCCCGTATACCTACTTGAAACACGTACATAAACATGCATTGAGATCTCGGAGAAAAATACCACAACACAGTGTGTTGTGACTAGGTAGGTATATCACACAACAATACAATGTTTCTCTACACAGGATATCTTAACGAACCAAATCTTGAAATTGACTGTGGGGATTGTCATGACAATATTTATACATTCATCAGCTACTTAGCAGTAAGACCACAGGCATAGAAAAGGGTAATTAAGTGTCTGATTGTCCTATCTTCTCTATATTATAAAAATGGAGAGCTTTTTTTTATGATGTTATCGCATCACGCCTAAAAAACGGATGGACCAATTTCGCTAATTCTTTTTTTGGAGTGTTTGCGTTTGTCAGAAGAAGGTTCTAATGAAAATAAAAATTAAGAAAGTTGCGCGGATAATCAGAAAATCAAAGAAAAATCTAAGTAGCTGACCTTTATAGTACTTTTAACAATTGAAATTTTATTCCAAATTTGAAAAATTCAAATTAAATTAAGTTTGACAGGAACTGTCATCTGTTTGATAGTTGGTGTGATTGATAGAATTTCGATGGAAAATATTATATGATTTGAAACAGATGCATCGATCTAAATGATTATATTGGTTAAAAGCTTATCCTTATATAAATACCTTTCATTGCTCAGCGCAAAGGGTTTGTACCTGTTATGCTGACTGCTTGATTGCATAAAATAAAAAATAAAATTCGAATTCAATATTCATACTTAGGAACACAGGACAATGTCTGTCGGGAAAACTAGTTATAAATAAAATTAAAACGTCATAATTAAGAATGGAAAAACAAAATGCCAATTTTGTAATCTCACGTTAATTTTAACTATCTACCAAAAGTTTTTAATGGCTACCGCTTTCTTCCATAGATGGAGTAAGACTTTAATCAATTTTAAATAACCACTGTGGGGACTGCGGACAATATTATGTCATTCCTTCTCGTAGCAAATGTTGTATGTAGTTGGATTAGATTTGTCGTATTATTATTATATGTATGAAAATATTTCGCGGGGGGTCAGAGTGCTTCAACGAAAATACTGAGCTACGGACGAACATAACTAATTATAATATAGTATTTGTCACAGTATAAAGAATGTCATTCTTGGGAATAACAAGGATTATGGTCAGAATAGTAGAATATGTTTAATGAAGTAACTGATGTGATGAACGTTTAGATAGAAGTACTTGAAATGAGGCTCTACTGCAGAATGCTGCATATTTTGTAGACTGAAATAATCACATACCTACACACTGAATTCTTGCAAAGAGCAGTAGCCCTAGTATAAGTTTTCGATGATCGAATATCGAAACGATCATCGAAAGAATTTCGAAAATTTTCCATTCATAAATGATCTAACGATTCGATCGTTTGTTTTTAGAACACTATTTGCACGCTTATTAGCGTGCAATAAGCTTTCGATAATACTCGTACTAGCCCCACTGGTCTAGATCACGTCTAGATAGGAATTATTGGCCAGAATCTAAGAAATGAAATTTTCTTCTCTTAATAAAAGAAGAAAACTTAAAAGGAAGTCGCGGTGTAGATAGAGGGCAAAATGTCTTTAACAGGAATGTAAAGCAAGGGACCGAACCGAAGAACTGTTCCGGGAAGCTCAGGTCGGATAAACCTATTCCATATTGGAAGACAACCTACGCCGGGAGGACCTAGCATTACAATTTACATGAAGAAGAGATGTTGAGAGAAATGGTATGTTGTTGAAAGAAGCAAAAAAAGAGAGAAAAGAGTAGAATTCCTTTCCTTCTACATATTCCTTTAGGAATACGGAATGATGAGCAAATGAAATAAAAAAAAAAATATTTAAGAAATTTATAATTTAATATAATTTGGGTTGGCTGGAAGAGATCCTTCGGGATAAGTCCGCCCTTTGATTCTTTAAATGTTTTTATAAAAAATTGATTTTTTATCTACATAATATTTTAGTCCGTTTATATTTTTGAAGGCGCATCAATCGTAGAAAATAGACGTTAAGGTCAGATATTAATATACCCAGAGTCGTACAAAATGCTGGAGAAGGTTCTTAAATACAATTTGCTGCATTAACTTTAATATATTTAGAGCTATTTAAAAAAACTCTATTTTTTTAGGATCTTCATACAAATTTCTCAAAAAGACAGTAAACCATATTTTGGAAACAAAATTACTCATGTAAAAGTTGAATGGAATCTTGGTACTACGGTATGAAAATGTAATAAAATAATTGTAGATTGATTTTTTATACATACAAACGTTATTCAAATCTTATTATTCTCAATAAATAAAGATTTAATGAAAAAAATTGCAATATAGTTCCTCCATTTTGAAGTTTGACAGCTGCATTTATCACACATAGCACAAATCACCCTATATGGGTGGAATGCCTAATTAATTATCACACATTAGAGGGTGTAGGGAATGTAGCTAAGATTCAAACCATAGAGAGAGTAAAACTTGCAAATTATGTCGGTAGGTTCGTATAATATTATGGGGTCGGTAAAACAAAAATTGTAAAAGTGTCATTCTTCTTTTTCTGTGCTTATGTCAGTTAAAGAGGTCTGTTAAGCAATGGGAAGCTAGACTAGAACCTGTTTAATTACCTACCGATCAAGCCTGACAATCGGAATCAAAAACGTAAAGCAAGACGGGTATAAGCTAGTTACACAATAAAGCTTTATTTATTTATTTAATTTCCTAGTGACAACACCCGTGATATTTCGTTGTGGTACCGTTGCATTTCGTTTTTACTGGGCTGCCCACACATATACTTTTCTACGGAATAGACGAAGAATTATTTATCCCATTATTTAAAATGTACCTACCTACATAATATCTATATGCACAAAGTTTACGAACTCAGGTTTACATTTATATACGTTATTATTTCACAAATCCGAAACAAAAACGTACCGAAAAATAAGGTGATATTAAACATCGAAGGAAAACAAAAATAAGCATATGTTCCTATTTAGGTATCTAATTTATCGATTCATTTTCTATAATAATTGATGATGGAATATATTATAGAATGATAAGGTATATGGAAGAATATGTTGTACACCATTGCCGAGTTAAGTTATTTTATTAGTAACGATTAAGTTACTAATAAAATAAGAATGTTAAAATATGTCTAAAACATCCATATTTCATTCGTATTCAAAGCTCAGACGGGAACAATTTGAGAAAATGTGCGCGCGCTCACATAATATGAAGTACCGAAACGAATGTGCCCGATAATTTTGTTGACTTTGTATGAAAATTTTCTAAAACGCTCGAAACGGTGCGGTGGAGTAAGTGGGACGGGTTGGTGTAAGAGCGGCAATCACGTATGCGAAAATGAGAGGGAACTACCCGCGATGGCGTTGGCGCGTCGCAGGTGATCCGTTCCATACTAACTTAAATATTATATTTTATATCATTTCTTCCCCATTTTTTTTTTCAACTTTTTATTAGTTATTTTGATATCCGGAGCAGAGAAAAATCCAATAAATCAAACATTGAAAGAATCTGTTCAGCCAATCTCGAGTTATAAGTGTTCTCACTAAACCGACATTCATTTATATTAGAGATTAATTTTAGATTGAAACTAATTTATATAAATAAGAGCAAATAACTCTCTTAAAGACATTTTTTCTGTAGTTAATCATAATATCAATTCATTCATCACCAAATTTGGTATCTGAAAGAGTCTCTTTATATTCTCAAATACCAAAAAGCGAGTGTTATAATTTTATAGACACAAAAGTCCCCTCCAACAATGGTTCGCTCTATTGTAAATCCTTGAAAAGAAATTGTAAAAAAGAAGCGACATAATTTATTTCATCTCATTACAGACGCCACCAGAACAAAGCCCGTGACAAATGTTTCCTTTTTGATAACGTGTACCATAGAACAAGAAAGGAAATACAATATCTACTTACTGGACAAGAGGTATCACCATTTTGTATTATTATTTTGGTCTACAGAGCTGATAACCCACAAGGACATCTTTTAGATTAGATCATTTTGTTCGGATATTATTTTAAATTAGCAACATTCTTCAGTTCTTTATTCGTTTCATTTACATAATCACGACAAGAAAGGGCATTGTTGAAGATTTTTTGGCATTATTTGTAAATAGCATCTGCACTTTTCCCATGATTTGGAGTAACCATCTAAAGGTCCAATAAAAGTCTTATAAGAATGGAACAGTTTGTAATTATTAACAGACAAGTTAAAGTTAATCGTGCTCATGAAATGAAATAGTCTTGCAAAAAGCAACCATCGTCAAAATATCTTGAATCCATGATTAGTTTTATGGGCCGTTTCCACTTTGTTAAGTGGCAATTAAGTGCTGTTATGAGTGCAGGTGCAAGGTAACAAATAGTAAACAAAATTATGCTGACAGCAATCAACAGTTATAGAAATGGGTTCTATTTTTGCGTATATTGCGTACCGCGCTCATTTCTAATAGCATAGCGTACTACAAAATGAAGGTTCACGGACCCTGATTGTCACTGCTCTCCCTCGTGGCAAAAAAATTAAATCAACAATCCACTGAACTGAACGGAGCAACTTAAGACATGAATAAAGAAACATCTTACACCTTAAATTTTGACTGACTTTACACTTGAACTTTACACCTTTAACCTGAACTTTACACTTACTACTTAAAAAAGTGGAAGCCCTTTAAAATAATTTGGAAATATGGATGTTTGCAGAACGTTCAGATATCTTGTTGTAGAATGTGGAAAGGTTCCTACATCTTTAGCTTGAAGATCTTTCATGATAACATGTTTTTCGTAGGGGTTGAAAAATACCGTTAAAATTTCGAATATGATTGGTGTACTAGTAGCATTTGCTTTAAGACAAGAAGTGGACAGGTGCACATACAAACCTATACATTTATGGAGTTAACTTTCATAAGCACACTTCACTGACTCTACATTCTGTCTAACCCTCTTCGATGAGGCAGAATTAATGTCAAATTTACTCAATCCAGTTCGTAAAGATAAGTAGGTAGGTACACTAAATATAAAATAAGACTAAACATATTTTAAAAAATCTAGTGTGTTTTCCCAGTGAAAGTGCCCTCTTAGATATGCTTAGTTTGAAAAATTTCCCTCATTTGTGTAGATTGTTTTTTGTTTTGCTATAGCAAATCTTTTGCGAAAATCACCTTAGTATATTTTATTCGGTAATACACTCTATTGTCCACAGGGAATATAATATTTCGATTATTGAATAAGGGAATCAAAATTCTAAATGAATACAATTTTTCAAAAAAAAAAAAAAAAATCTGACAAATTACCACCCCCTAGTACGATATTGCCTTCAACCCCCAGGCGCAGAAGCCTACTCTCAATTTGTACACCACCGGGGTTGGAGTGGGTACAGCCATTATGGGATTATTTCCAAAGTTATGTCTACTAAACGAGAGAGTATTGACCACTTAAGGGATATCCGGCGGTACTCGGGAATACTGACACATTTGCCTCAAGGGCTCAACAAAAATTTTACATGTCTTCCCCGTTTAATGGAGGTTCGGGAACATTTCCTTTTGATTATTCAATCGACTTATTACTTCTTGTATTTGTACTTATTTTCAAAGCATCAATTGATATCCTGTATTATTTTGTATCTGAGATACTCCCTAAATTTGATCCATTCTCTCACGAGTTTAAATATCGTCTATTGACCTTCATTATCAGACTCGTTTATAGTATTTGAGATTATTACAATAACATTGTAGCAAGCCTTGTCCTACTGTGAAAATATTAACAAATCACACGTTTATCAAGTCTAACAAGTGATGCAAGTAAATGGAACATTTAATACAAAATCATCATAAAGCATACAATAATGTAAAGTTTTTTTTCAAAGTGTCTGGACTGACTTAAAGAGAACGTAATGAAAAAATTACATATTTTTCACCAGAATCAAAGTTGGTAATCTGATAGAGAAAATTCGGCCCTTCCACCTCAAAAAAAGGGCAACGAAACCTTTTTAGTACCTATTATTGGACGGGACATTATTTACAATTCACGTTGAAACCAATGAGATTCTCAGGTTTCAGGGGCCCCTAAAGTTAGAACTCTTTCGTTAACAAAATTTGTTTGTTGTATTTATACAACCGCTCAACGAAGTTTTTCGAATTAAAAATGATTTATTTAAAATCATTTTTAATTCGAAAAACTTCCTTGAGCGGTTGTATAAATACAACAAACATTCCAGGACTTATTTGGAAAAAAAAACGAGCGAAAAGCTTGTCACTCTTGACTACATGCAGAAAATGTAGAAAAGCTGCATGAGATCGTACTCGGAAACGGATGATTTGATGTATAAGTTTGCCAAAAAATAGGTGGAAAATTGTATCTTTGATTTAAATTCCTATCTTAGGTTCGGGCATAAACTTGTATATTAGAAAGTGTTTTTCGATCAACATTCTTTTATATTCTGTCCAAAGTTATACGAGGTAATTGAAAATATTCAGAGTACCAGTATATTAAAAAAAAAATAGAATGAGCATTGTGCTCAAATGGAATACCAACTGTTGTTTAGTATGTACATCTGATCCATATCGTCCGATTGTCTGGCCCAAGGGACCGTCCGCCGACCAACCTCTCAAATACGTGTTTGTGGAATATGACTAAACTAATATTGGCCGAAGCAATTGTTAAGCCGAATCCACTGTATTATTGGACAGCATAATACTGTAGTAAATAAAATATTCAAATGTTATTGTATACAGACGAATGTTTGAGAAAATACTAACACGTTTTCTTGTGCCCTCTTACCACATGCCTGAAGATCTAGGATAACATGAAAATTGTTCGAAAAACAATTGTTCGGAAATTTGAAAAGGTGACGTGGTAAAAATTCGAACAATTGTAATTTCTGTCGGACTGAGAGTTTTTAATGTATTTTTTGCTTAAAAATACAGTGTATTTATTGAAATATGTAAAATTCATAATAATATTAATGAATAACATTTATTTTTATTGATTTCAAAAAATGTAAAAGAAAGTAAGTAGGTATAAATGTCAAATATTTACAAAGTTATTCTATTATCCGGGGCGCAGAAGAATCCAATAAACCAAAATGATAAAAATCTGTTCAACTGATCCCGAGTTAGAAGTGTTCGAACTACCCCGACTTTCTTTTATATTTTAAGATTTATAGTTGTCCTCTTTATTCATTTTGTTATAATCAATAAATAAACAAACGCTTTGAATCGTGGCATGGGATTTTTTTAATGTTCAAGAGGTGGAAAACTCTCACAAAAAAGACTTAGATAACGCAAAATAAACCTTTTTTGTGCAAATATTAATAGTTTAGTGAAACATAAAATTCAATATCACTATAAACATTGTAACATTATGTGAATTGAAATAGGGGGACAATTTTTTATTATTGCTTTTTATACTATCGTGTCGCTTTTACGTATGAAAATCTCTTCCCAGAGTTTATTGAGAACCATCTAAGATTACCTTAGGAAATTGATATCATCAAACAAAACTATATAAATTCATATTTTATTCACAAATTCAAATCATATTACATTTTCCCTCTGAAGAATATTGAAAATCTTCTAAGTACTACCTACTTATCTATTGTCGATTTATGAATTTGTCTTGAAGTCATATATATATATAGATAAGTAAATGCGATAAATTGAATTGCGATTTTTATAGCAATAACGTTAAGGACACAATAAAAAAACGGGTATAAGAGAGTCATTTGCAAATGGTAAAATATCACGTGTAGATATGTATATTTTTGTTCAATGGGAAATAATAAACCGCTCAAATAAATGAAATAATTAATGGACGATTTTCAGTGAGATACTTTAATACTAAAACGGGTTTTAAAATTTATTATGAATGACTAAAATTCATAAAATGTGCTACTAACACTCAGAAGGAAACACATATTTTAACTTTTAAGTTATATTCAAAATGTTCGAATTAAATACTGATTCGGGCGAAAAAATACTTCCTAGGCGAACACAACACAACGTACTTGGTTTTTAAAAGCGATTTGAATTAGGATTTTATAGTGAGCCTGTGGTTCATTGCTCAAAATGGTATTTTGAATCACCTCGATTTAAAGTTATTATGTCTATATTCAACATCGGGCATACTTATAAATAAGGTATAATAATTAATATGAGCTGCAATTTATTTGCTCAAGTGTTATTTTACTGATCGTTCTGAATATCTCATAGATAAAAATCTTATTTTCGACCCGCTGTTTTTAATATTGGAGAGTAAATGGAGAGCTCTTGTTGCCTCCCTATGCCCCTGAGTGGGGTGGAAAAGGGAGAATTGATTGATTGATTGATTTGTTTTTAATATTAATTATTGCGCTCGCTTCAGTCTTTCGATCACTCAGTATTTCAGTAGGTATAGGTACCCTATTATATTTTTGACACACTTAGTTTGAATATAAATTCGACCTTTTACTCGTAAAAATAAGAGATTACTAGAAAAAGAATGATTAACGTATTGCAATATAGTGAAGGCCATAATATTCACTGCTCATTGTAGGTACCTATCGAGAATAATAGAAAAAATCTTCTTTGCAGACATAACTTGACGTTATGTTTAATTTTTGCGCTTTTGTCTGTAAAGCTCGGTACTCACTTGCGCCGCGAACGTGTATCATTATAATATCAATTTTATCAAAAGGAAGCGTGTGTTCCGCTCGAATAACGTATACACTTAACCTTTCGATTAAATTGATGCAATGTCACGCGTTCGCGGCGCAAGTGAGTACGATGCTTTAGACTTTTCAATTGTTATTTCTAAATTTCGGAATTTGTTTGCATACGTCAACTTTTTTTTACAACTAAACAGCTTGCTTTCCATTCGTTTTTTATAAATAATGAAGGATTGATTTCGAGTTCTAGTTTGTTATTCTTTAGCCGCTTCAATGAAAGAAAACAACCCTAGATTTTCTACAAATTCGATTTAGAGAACTCCCCTAAACATTTTTGTATGTATATAAGCCAAGAAATTGATAAATGAAATCGCGAAACGAATTAGGAATACGGGAAATCATATATTCATTAACGGGTAACACAAGGAAACGAAACAAAGAAGGGAAAAATATCATTTTTTATATCGCTGTTCTAATCCAATACGTGTGTATCTCATATTATTTAAACATATTTTTTTCGGAACATTACCTATCATCGGCAGTCTTCGATGTGATTTTTTTTACATAAAATAAAACTGAGCTCACTCAAATAGTCAACATTTTTTTTTTCTTTTTTTTTTTTTTTTTTAGCTCTGCACTCGTTTTCGAGTGATTCGGCAGTCAACATTTGACTCTTTTAACTTACGACCTCCGCACAAAACCATGTATCGAAAGCCGGCGTCGTCACTGACAGGCTACTTCGTAATTCTAAACAAGCCTCACCTTAAACATTCAACCATTTTTGCAAAGACTTCCCGGTCACGCACCAGCCGGGAAAAATCCTCAACCGCTCCTATTTTGATACACAAGTTGTGTACCAATCAATCCAATAGGCAATAAAGATGAGACATAAACAAAAATGGATATAGGTAGTCATATCCTGGCGCCAACTATAATATGACAACAGTAGCTATGTATAAAAAGATAGTTGCTCTGGTTGTTATCAAAAATTCCAACAGATGGCTCTGTATCTCATTAATATCAGGTACTTGTTATATACACGTATTATGAAGGAATAAGCGTCGGGGCAGTTGGCCCAGTGGATACCGTATCTGCACGGTACGACGAGGGACGCAAGTTCGAATCCTGCCCGGCCATGAGATTTTTCCACATGTTGAAATTTCTCATAAAATTCTGGAATTTGAACATTACCACCGAATGGCGAACGTTGATAACGTAAATTGATCACACTAAGACTTTCTTTCTTTCCGATGGCTCTACAACCCATATCGGGTCTTGGCCTCCACTAAGACAGCCTTCAAAATAACAGTAGAAGACGGTCGTGAGCCCGTAGTGGTTTATTCATACCATTTAAAATCGAACAGTATTAGTAGTCAGTCATCAGTTGTTGAAAAATACCTATTCGTTACTATTTTGGTCCATTCTCTCATGCACGTTGCGTATCCTAGATATTTATTTGCCATCGACAAGGACCTCTACCATACCCCTTTACTACCAGCAAGTCATATTTTATCATTATGCACAATGTGTCCCAGATAGTATATATTACGTACCTATGTATATTAATGGTTTGTAGAACATGGTTTGTTAGCTCTTCTCAGGACTTCTGTCTTGCTAACTACGTCCATCCACCGTATTCGAACTCCATCCATTTGTATAACTACATTTAAATTTCATACCTCCAAGCGATTCATTGTGTGGACTAGTAAATAATATTATGATATTTGTATTATAATGTATTCTCCCCATTGAAGAGCTTGTTAACAATATAAAGTAGGTGCGTTAATCAATGAGATATTGTACGTGTTAATATACGAACATCGAAAAGTCAAATAATGAATGAAAATTTAGAGAGCAAATATTTATATATAGCAGTATTGCATCGGGATGTACGTATGAAAATCTGCGCATAAAAATATACCTAAGAGGAGCCGTTCTACTTTTGAAGAATTCAAGGAACAAAAATATTATAGCTAAAGATGTACACAAATATGTATATAAGGGATGATTTATAAGTGTTCGTATTTTACAGGATCAAAAGATTTGAGATGCAAACAGATATCACCACACGAGAGGGCAGGGTGGGTTCTTATGAATAGGGGTTGATCCCAACCACGAGTCCTTGCGCCTTCAAACCGTCGAATTATCTATACTAATATATAAAGAGGAAAGATTTGATTTTTTGTTTGTTTGTTTGTTTGTTTGTTTGTTTGTTTGCTTCGAATAGGCTCCAAAACTACTGAACCGATTTGAAAAATTCTTTCACTTTTGGGAAGCTACAATATCGGCGGTGAACATAGGCTATATTTAATTTCCAAAAAAAAGTGGGTAACCTACGAAAACTTCAATAATGTAACCCAAGGTGTAAAAAATTTACCTAAAATATTCTTTTTATCGCGAACGCTGTGAAAACTAATGATGATAGAATAAAACAATGTTCTACAATTTTGTAGAAGACATCATTATTTACAAAAAGTATCGCGACAGCATATGTCTAACTATTATAGTTATGCCACAATAAGTGTTTTTTTATTTAAAAGAACCCAATAAAATGTCACCTTTAGAAAAAGCTCTTTATTGGTATCTTGGTATTACTCCTTATTAAAATAAATTAGTTCATATTCAAGTCTGCTTCAATATGTTTGTATAACTTTTTGAATTATTCAATTCGGACATTCCATTCGAAAGTTATCACGAGTTTAAAAATGTGAGTATTGGAAAAAAAAAGCATAGTCTCTTATCATCTCAACTTATCCGATGCAGAGTGCGTATGGGAGCCGGGGAGGGCTGAGGGGAGTCGTGTCAAGTTTAGTAGAAATACCGCGCAAAGTAGTCACGGTGGTAAAGTGACGTGACACGATACATTGCAATGCAATTATTCCAGATTAACATATTTATGCTATAAAATATTTTGAAAAAGTTAGGGATCTGTCTGAAAACTAAATTATTTTAAGTATCTATCTACCCGTGCGAAGCTGGGGAGGACCTCTAGTCCCTTATATTTATTGAATAACTCTCCGTACGTATTCCTTTCTTATTGGCTGATGACCCTGGATTTGAATATATTTTCTCTTGTAATAAAACCTTATAATATTAATATTATTATCATGAGCGCAATGAATAAAAATTCACATAATATCAGTATTTTTCCTTGCCGACTAAATTCCTTTCATATTATTTTCTTGTTATAAGAACGCTTCAATCATATCGTAATATTATGCTGAGATATTCGAGGGACCTTTAATTCATTAGAAATATAAAAAAAAACATTTTGTCAAAAGACACGGAATCCCTGAAAATACAAAAGTCGATCCTACAAGTAAAAAAGGTTTGTGAAATGCGCGTATGCTTGAAATCGAAAAATCATCGAAAAACGGAAATGTAACCGGAAGAAAAAGTGGATATTTTTCAAGAAACTCTGCTCTACTCACTGCATAAAGGGTGCTTTTGTCACAAACTCCAAAAGTGAGAGATCAAGGAAGTAAAAGCTGAATTGTTAGATAATAATCCTTTTGCAAGACAGTGTTAAATACGAGTGTTCGTCCATGAAAATGTAATCCAAATCCAAACTTCCTTAAGACCCCACTTAGGAGCATAGGGAGGCAACAAGAGCTCTCCATTGCGTTCAATCTTGCGCAACGTTTATGACCTCCTTCCAGCTTCGAAGGAGCGGAACACAGTATGAGAGGGTCTTCCTCGTCCTCGGGACCCTGATGGGAGGAAGAACAGCGCTCTCCTCGGCCAACTGTCATTCGGCATCCTTAACACATGTCCCAGCCAAGTCCATCTCCTCCGCATAATAGAAGAAGTGATGGGCTCACGCTGAGTGCGCCGGCGTATAGCGTCGTTCGTGATACGGTGCTACCATCTTATACCCAAATTTATCCTGAGGCACTTCATTTCGAATGCAGATACTTTTTGTGCCTGGGCTTTGGTCAGGTGCCATGACTCACACCCATACAGGAGAATGGGCAACACACACGCATCAAACAGTTTATATTTCGTCTCGACACTAAACGCCGACGCCTTCCATATTCTGGTCATGTTGTTAAAGGCGACACTTGCCATACCGATACGTATCGGGAGCTCAGCCCCGAGGTCACCAGAGGTGGTAATGGTAGCTCCCAGGTATTTAAATTTATCCACCCAGGAGACCTGGTGACCGTTGATGGTTATCGGTATAGCTGTTTATCGGGGCAGGCGTTATTTGCCATGAGCTCCGTCTTACTGGCATTGACTCGAAGGCCAAGGCGTGCTGTTTCATCGCAGAGTCTTGAAACACTGCCCTGTAATTCCTACACTGTCGTATTGAACAACGCTAGGTCATCCGCGTACTCCAGATCGCACAGTTCGCCCATTAGACCATCTCTCTGAGTTATTGGTATACCTCTTGCTCTTTGCATGGACTTTCTCAAGAGGAGGGGATGTAAATAATTATTATATAATATCTAGGATTCCCATATAGCATGATGATTCAATTATTTTTTCTGTAAACTTTCTGTGTATTTTTGGATTTACAAAGGACTAGAGGGATCTTAAAGTAAAAATATAAAGTAGGTAATTGACGAATATCTAACAACTAATGACTCTAACATTACTTATGTTCGATTTTTAAATGGATTCTACTGATCTCAGATGAGATGAGCAGAACCCTCACACTGAGGACCGTCTGCCAAGAGTCACCGACTCCAAGGCAAACGAACCTCTGTGGTCACACCCTCTGGAAGGCTTTAAACAGAGTTGTTGGTCTCATCCAACAAAAGAAAAATAAATCGTTATTCAGCCCAGCTATACTCAACTTTAGACTCTACTCAGGTCGTGGTTCAATAGCCCAAAATGTCCTCTCATCAAGTGGGGAATTATCAAGATATTTTTAAAAAAGAATTTAGAATTAAAACGAATAAAATTTATTGAACTAAAATACAAATAAATAGATCCTTCTTTGAACAAATTATAAAACTAATTGTGGATCTTTGATAGCTCCAAATAAATAAACATAAAAAAATTACCTTAAAATGGGAAAAATAAAATTTAAAATTTCAAACATTAAAACATATATCAGTATTTAAAGTATAAGGCCATTTATATTGTTCTTAATAATCAAAAAAATATTTTACTTCTTAAACTCTCGTCATATGTTTTACAACAATTTTTGAGCCTCTATTCCATACTTCTTAGGTAAACATACAAATATATCAAATAGGCTTCATTTAATATGGGTGAGATTTTTCCCTTTATAGATTACATATCGAAATGAGAAAACATTAAATTCAGGTTTTGTATAAAACAGGGTCGAAGGTCAAATTAAGGTTGGTGCATTTGCTCTCCACGAAAGAAGAATGAAAAGGTGTCGGCGGTAGGTCTCACAGAACAAACGTATGATTTGATATATCACTTAACTTAAGATTCGATCCCCTAATCTATCTCGCGCTGATCTCTTCAAGAAATAACTTGGCTCCACGAATGTCGAATAGTTTCAAAGAATCCTTAGCTGGAGTTCTCACGTACAAATGGACTTCTCAGAACAAGAATTGGCTTCAGATGGCTCGATACAGACGTTTCGGTACATCGACGTAGGTAATACATAAAATGTCTCCAGATTAACATCCCATTCCAAGATCAAGAATTACGTTTGTAACCCGAAGGGTAGTTCCCGCACTTCTGTAATACGATAAAGAAATGCGTTACAATTAGGGATTAGAAAAATACCCATAAAAAGAAATAGAATTCACGACAGACATAATAAACGTAAGATTCTCACCTGTTTTACTTGCGGGGCTATATTTAGTTCACAAACGACACTTCACTTAGACGATTTTACAAAATCAACTTCCAATAAATATATTCGACTTAATTATTAACAAACCACTCAGGAAGGGTAGTTTTCACCCCTAACCCCCCTTTTAACACAGAGTGTTGCTCCAACGCATTCGTGGACGCAATATATATTCAGCAAAATTTTGACGTTTGCAAACGTCAAATCCCACAATAGCTTGGCGCTAACACGGCCGCCGTTTCATTGGATAGAAACATTAGCATTCAACGCACCCGCGAGCTGCGCTGATAATGCCCCGCACGGAAGGCACCTACCGACAATACGGCGAGATTTCTATTCAAACAGAGCCCGCGAATTTGATTTAAACTTCAATAAAAACAATCCCAAAAACTGATCGTTATGCGTTGGGTTCCTAGGGAGCGGCCGTCTTCAGCGGCCGTACAATACGGCAGCTTTCTACGGGCACGTAATGTGCGACCGTATTGTTCTCTCCGTTTTTTTAAATAACAAACGTCAATTTGAGTGTTGTGTCAGAAAGTCAGATTGTGAAAATGAACGATATTGATTTGGCGTTAGTTATTTGTTTGGAGGATGACCAGGCATCAGAGGAGGGTGAATATCGTATGGGAGAAGACAAGTTGTATAAATCTAGAAGCACAGAAGGTGCTTTTGAAATTTTAGTCCGCCGCCACCTTCAATGTAATGAAGAAAAATTTAGGCAGTACTTTCGCCTCACTCCTATGCTGTTCGACTATGTTCTTGGCCATATAAAACATCACTTGTCCCATCTGTGGAGCATTAGAACACGGACGATGTGTCCAAATGCTCCACAGATGGCACATGCGGGACTCCCCAGCCTGTGATTGCGAAGAACCGGTGCAATCCTTTAAGCATTCCCTTTGAGAGCATTCCCTGGACCATACGCAGATATCCACAATGCCACCCCCGATGCTCTTGAATGGCTCGAAAGCGTAGATGTTGCTCTGTAGGGTGCGTGTCTCCTGTAGGTATATAGCAGATATCATACTTCTCCATCTTCTGACGTTGCCACCCGTTGGTGGCAGAAGCCATACGAAATAATAAAATTTAAAATCTCCAAATTTCATGGTGGGCGAGCTAAATAATAAGGAATTACCAACTAATACATTTTTAAGAAAGTACCTCGCTTCATTCCCTAGTTGAGAAGCTTATATTTGTTTTTCGTTAGATGGCATTGATTGAGAGAACATTGGAAAGTAAAACAATTCATTAGAAAAATATGTATTATAATTTTATAATCAATATAATAAAAAATATTTAAGTGCCTAAATATTAATAATTATTGTTGTTTCTCAGTTTTTACAGGTGTAAAATGTCCGATATTTTTTTCTGAGGTTTGAGCTCCATAGATTTATTAATAGGCCCAACATACCTGAAACACACATTTTTTATTAATTTTATAATATCTTTTTAATTTTTTTTTCCTGAATGCTTCATATTTTTGTTTTATATTTTAATATTGCTTGTTAAGTTATGCCTAAACCTGATTTTTTGTATAAATATTCCATTGCTTGTTTTTTTTTAGAAATATATTTTTTTCTATTATATTCTTTACTAAATCAGGCAGTGTGTAGGTAATGTAATGAAATAAATCCAGTGAATAGAACAGGACAAGATGACATAGAAGATATAAGATGCAATAGGTAGCTGGTAGAGCATTTAGAAACCTTCAGGTACTTAAAAGAATGTGTATTGATCTGCCCCACTTCCACCGATCTATATAAGTTTGGTTATATCTTATTTTTAACATGACATTAGATGACAATAAAAACTTATAATTAAGATTTGTATACTAACCTGTTTTATTTATCATTTTCCCTGATTGACGCCACCAGCCGTTCTACATTTTTTGCGTTTTTCTGTAATCTTTATTTGTAACATTATAAATAGCTTCATTATTACGTACTTCTACGAAATCTATTAAAATTTCGTCAACTTCACTTCTCCAGATGCAGTTGGAGCCCATTTGTGCAGCCCAACAATGAAAATAAAATGAATATCAATGAAAGCGTTCACGAATCATCTGACACTGACAAGACGGCGGCCGTTTTTGAAAATAACGACAGTTTTTTGTAACTACGGCAACGAAATAAACAACGTTCTACTGACGCCGTTCTCTGATACGTCGCATTCTTATGCGTTGGGTTCCTAGGGAGCGGCCGTCATCTGACAAGACGGCGTCTTTCAAAATTATATGACAATGTTTTTCGTTACTATGGAAACCATATTGGCAATGTTCTCAACTGACATATCCACCGCCGTTTATTGTAGCGGCGTATCCGTAGGAAAACAAAACCCATAATGGTCTGGGTTCCTACGGATACGCCGCTACAATAAACGGCGGTGGATATGTCAGTTGAGAACATTGCCAATATGGTTTCCATAGTAACGAAAAACATTGTCATATAATATTGAAAGACGCCGTCTTGTCAGATGACGGCCGCTCCCTAGGAACCCAACGCATTAGGAAAACAACCCATAATGCGTTGGGTTCCTAGGGAGCGGCCGTCATCTGACAAGACGGCGTCTTTAAAAATTATATGACAATGTTTTTCGTTACTATGGAAACCATATTGGCAATGTTCTCAACTGACATATCCACCGCCGTTTATTGTAGCGGCGTATCCGTAGGAAAACAACCCATTACAACTACTACGGGCTTACGACCGTCTTCTACTGTTATTTCGAAGGCTGGCTTTAGGTGGTAATGTTTAAGTCTCCGAAACTCCTAATCTCATGTTTACAAGTAGATTAATGAAATACTTATAGAGATAAAAGTAAAGAAATTGTCTGCCTCACCAAATTGTTCAAAGTTTATCTTATAATATTTGAAAGTCGGGTTAGTGCGAACACTTATAACTCAAGATCGGCTGAACAGATTCTTCCGATGTTTGATTTATTGGATTCTTCTCCGCTCCGCATAACAGAATAACTAATAAAAAGTTGAAAAAATGGATAAGAAATAATATAATATTAAAGTTAGAATGGAACAGATTTCCTGCGACGCCACAGCCATCTATGAAACATCTATAAAAACAAAATTATTGTTTTACTGCACCTGATAGTAGTTCCCACGCATACGTAATTGCCGCTCTTACAGTAGCCCATCCCACTTACTCCACCATTTCGAGCGATCTTGTAAATTTTTATACAAATCAAGAAAATTATCGGGCACTTTCAAAATGTCCACATGCACTATCTGTACATCATTGGCGCGCGCATATATTCTCGCGTTGTTCCCGCCTGAGCTTTGAATACGAACGAAATATGGATGTTTTATAAATATTTTAATGTTATTATTTTATTAGTTTAACTCAATCGAATTAGTTATGTATTTTTGTTTCTGGGACACAGTGTACATTATGCACATATGAACGGGCCGCCTCTGGTTAGGACCACAGGTCAACGTCTGTCGGGAAAGCTAGTAGTTCTGCAATAAAACGCAAATTTCAGATTAGTATGTTAAGGACTCGCGGAAAGTGCCAAAAAACGGGTGTTTTTATTTTAAGCCCCCTTATGTCAATATTTGACTTGTTCTAAATTTTTTCTTGAATAACCGAATAGAGTAGTAAAAATAACAACATACCAAAATATATCATCAA
This sequence comes from Mystacides longicornis, assembly GCA_963576905.1. Classification (NCBI taxonomy): domain Eukaryota; kingdom Metazoa; phylum Arthropoda; class Insecta; order Trichoptera; family Leptoceridae; genus Mystacides; species Mystacides longicornis. The sequence goes on along the minus strand of OY756421.1, from coordinate 4,398,079 downwards.
CTAGCACTGCCTGCCACTCCAGAAACCCGTCAATTGCCGTGCATAACAATAAAACCACCCGGCTTCGACCAGCCGCTTAGAGTGTGGTCCGCGATCAACCGGGTCCGTACAGGACACGGGAGATGTGCGGACTTCTTCCACAAATGTGGTTGGCTGGACTCCCCTGAGTGCGACTGCGGAGCGGAGAGACAGACAGTGCGACACATTGTAACTGAATGCATAGCATCCTTCGAGCATATGATGGAGACCCAGAAGACTTTTTCACCTTCAATGACCCAGCGACCGAATATATTATAAGAAACCTTTTAAATATCTGACAAGCAAGCCTGTTGCTTGCGCTCATCCAAACACTTTTATTATTTTACTAAATGACCATTATTTTGAATAACTTATAATGTGATGTACTGTATACATACATACATACTCCCTTTATGGCCTCCCGCACACCGCAAGCCAGCCCGATGGAGACCAATCCGTAGCAAACCGACCCCCCAGCTCGATCAAAGCAATCAAACTGAAAAATCCGGACCCACACAAATCAAGCCCGCCGCGGATCGCCACCAAACCATCCCCAATCAGGAGGCCTATATAAGCCCCACTCAGGAGCATAGGGAGGCATCAAGAGCTCTCCATTGCGCTCGAAGGCGTCCGAGGCTCATTGTGCCTTTTCTGACCAGTTGAGCTTTAAGGACGTGAGGTGGTCAACCTCACGGTCCTTATCTGATTTTTCGACTGTATACCATACGATAAATAAATAAATCAACTAGCAGACCTCTCGGACGCCTGCCAATAAAATGAAGGTACAGTTGGATATCCACATTACACGAAAATTACAGGAAACAGTTTGAATAAGAAGAAAGTATATAGGTATATTGTATTCGATTAAAAGCACAATGAAGCAGTGTGAATTATAAAAAAGAGATAAATATAGGAAATTTTTTAACCGTTATTTTTGTCAAATCTAAGGTCATATCATGCCAAAAAATTTCAACACTCGGTGTACGTTGCATGCATTCCAAAAGATCTGCAGAAGATTACATGGGTAGGTGCATAAACTGAACAATGTTTCCTTACTTCTCAACTCAATTTCAACTTTTCAAATAGTTGTATCATGAACATCAAACTGACTTGTGAATAAGCAGAAGACTGTTCTTGTGTCTATAGTACCTTAGTCTGTATGTGCGGTCATGTTTGAGCGATGTTCAGGGTGCGGACGACTTCCAGTAAAGCAACTTGGCTGGAACATTTTGCCCGAAGCCAAGCAACAGCATTCAAAGAGGGCCGCGTTACCCTCGAACTGAATCATTATTATTATTATTGTTAAGTACAAATAATTATTCTGGACCGCAACTCTTCAACAACAGAGAAACAAAACTATCTCATGTAATTTATTTTATTTGACTCCTTACAAGTTTCAAAGTATTACCCGGAAATTAGAAAGTCGGGTATCTTTATAATTTTTTCTCTATTTTGTATGTTAACCTATTATTTATTGACTTATTTTTTCACTGATGTAAAATTAAAAATGATTCTTCAATTTTCGAGTCTTCAATTTCAAACAAATTGTAGACTCGTTTTTATTTTTACATCAGTGAAGAATGAATGAAGCAGAGCTGAGGGACATGGACATGGTGTGGGAGGAGGTCATACACATTGCGCAAGATCGAACGCAATGGAGAGCTCTTGTTGCCTCCCTATGCCCCTAAGTTGAGTCTTAAGGGAGTTTGGATTTGGATTGGATTGGAAAATGGACTAAGTACTACCAACACCCTTAGCCAAAAACTATAAAAAGTTATTTTTTCCAATTATTATTAAAATGAAATATTCGAAAGCCTATTTTTCAAATGAATCTGAACTCACACAAAGTGAACAAATATATACCTTATATGCCCTTGACATCTTTCACAGATAGAAAAGCTTTTATCGGGAATGTAAAAAGTGGACGGCTCTAATGGTCGAACTTACGACCTTCAGAACGAAAGTGGGCTACTAAACTGCTAGCCTAACAATTGAAGATTCTACATATTATGTTTGATCTAGGCTGCTCATTAGAGTTCGTCCTTTTACCTTTCCTCTACTCTGACTTTGCTTAGTATGAAAGGGTATTGCTTTTATTTTACCAAAAAAAAAACATGTAAAAAACTATAATGTTAAAGTTTTTCTTCGTCTATTTTGAAAGTTAAAGAATATTATTATATATTTTATTAAAAACTTATAATAATAGTTAGTATGTATGTATCAACATTTTCCTTTATTATAAATGGTAGAGGACATTGATAAATAACATTAACATGTAAAGTTTTGAAACAGAAGAGATGAAAGGGTGAAAGAAACATAAATTTTAAAGATAAGAATTGCCCATTCTCTGCAAATATACATGACCTAACTATCTAAATAATGCAACATATAAATATAATAACCTCCGGTGAAAGTAAGCGCATTAGATTCTAGTTTCTAAAATGGCAAAATATGTATGATTATAGGGAGATCCCCTTTCAAAAAGGAAACATCTCTATGTATAAAAGTGGTGCCCTATTTTTTCATAGTCATCATTTTTTTTAATACAATGAATATATGCTCACTCAAAGAGAACACAAATACGCTCTTTGACTCCTTCACAGTAAGTTACTTAAAGCATGGTCTATCATGGTCCACATTTGTTGCTTAAATAATAATTGAAATACGCGGCGCGTGCATGATCCCATAGACTCCATATCAGGATGATCACTACAGCTCTTCTAAGGACCTGTTCTAGCTGGTCGCATGATAGTTAGTGAAATTGACAGAATGCGGATGGAAACAATATGGTTGAAAACGGCTGCATTGGTTAAAAGGTAATTAATTTATCATTCGAACTTGATATTCATAAAAAATATTATTTTTACATTTTTTTTCGCAAACAATACGAATTCAAAATAGACTAATCGTGGAATTCTTTTCATGCTTAACAACCAAAATTTAATCTTTCTAAATGAAATCGTTACTGAGATTGCAATTGAATCGGAATCGCTGTGTAAAAATACAGAGTGATGCACTGGCTTCCTAGTGTGTGTCATCTGATAAGACGGCCGTCTTTGAAATTCGCAATAATTTTTTTTTTCGCTAAGGTCACCGTTTAGTCACTCCACTCTGCGGAGACACATTGTCATCACAGACAAAAAAGTCTTCAAAGATTAATAAGGTGAATAATATTTGATCCGAGAATAACAAGAATTAATTCAACTCAGCGCTGAATACAAATAATTTGTAGTTTTGAAATCGGTGATATCTTTGAGAAATTGTAGTAGGTAGCTGAAAAAAAAAAACAAAATGAAAAAAATATTCATTTCAAATAATAATGAAAAAAAAAAACATTTCAAATAAAATTTTTACTAAATGAATTTCGTATTTTTTGTTAAAATATTCAATTCCCATTACAACCAACTTTTAACGATTCATATATATAACCATAATACTAAACATATAACATTACAACGTCGTTAAATCGTTATATTTTTTTTAACAACCACATGATTTAACAGTCCGATGGATATCAAAATGAAAATTTCACGGTGAAACGCGTTTTCGAAATGACATTCGAAAATAAAATCGAACTGAAAATAATTTATCTATATATTAATACGCGAAGCAAAATCTTTGTGACCGTTTTTACGAAAATTGCGGGGATGGAGTAGTATGAAATTTCGCACACTTATAGTTTATATAGGGAAGGAGTGGCGAATGCTAATATTTTTTTTTAAATTATGCACAAAAAATACATTAAATCAATAAAAAAAATATTACAAACACTGCTGTAATGTTATGTATTTGATACTCATACACACTTCGATGACACAGATGCATAGATTATTTTGTTTATCTGTGGTCAAATTGAGAATAGATTAATATTGTAAATGTGTATATAATGTGTAATCTATAAGATAATCAAACAATCGAATTATTTTTGTATTTGTAATAATTATGTATTTTAAGAACCTGTTGACACGGCTTGTAAAAGCCTGAACAGGACTTGAATTGTTTTTTTTGTTATTTTATTGAATAAAGTATTAAAAAAAAAATGTTTGTCTTTAATAATAATAGAAAAAAAATTGTACACATTATCAACAATTCAAATTTGACGTATCCATGTCATTGTTTTTTAAAGAAAATTGTGAAATAGCGCTCGCTAGTCTTTGACAATAATGTTCGAACTAAATTGGTTATGGTCACTGGTCGACCACTAGTTCTATCAAAACTGCGACGGAAGCAAATTTTATACTCTTTCTATAAAAACTATTTAGTTTAATAATTGTGTTGAAATTTGTTTGTTCGCATTTTGTTGAAGTGTTACCATTTTGAATTTGGAGATGTAATATTTTTGTACACGTCCGGACGGAGAAGTGGTCTACGTGCGCGACAATAATAAACAGTTTGTATGAAAGTTTGCAAACTACAATTTAGATATGAAGTCATATGCATCGTGAATACAATATCGTCCTCTGTTGTGAATGTTGAAATAATTCTCTCTTGAAGTTGGTTGTTGTGCACGAACATGCTTTTCTGAAAAATACGATTTTACGGAGGGCTTGTCAGATTTATAACAAATAAGTGTATTTTAAACAAAAAAAAACTTTGCTTTATAAACAGAATATTATCTTCTATCCAATAAAATAACTTATATTTTATTGTTCTAACCCATTTTTTAAAAGATCACTTTAAAACCCAAGTATAACCTATTTTATAGTGAAATGGTTCATAGAGTGACGATCTGTCTAGATCTTGCAACTTCTGTTCTTCGAAGGTTAATAAATATACCTACTCAGATAGGGTGATTGCTGGTAGTGAGACATTGTTGTTTCTCATAATATAGGTCTTAGTGCACCGCCCACCCTGCTGCCAGCCAATATTCATACGTTCGATTTCTCTTTCATACTTTCCATCCTTACTAAACATTCTTCCTAAAAACACATACATACCTACTCATTAACTTGCTCAAGAAGTTTTTCATGGTTATTTTACAATTTGTTCTTGCTTCGCCCCTTTCAAAGACCAAAACCTTTGATGCGACCTACCATACCCATGGAGAACCTTAAGCAAATTGTTAAAGCGACATCAAAAATGGCGATACTGGGAGTACGCCACCTTTGAGTGTGGGGAAGCAAAGGACCCTAAAAACCTTATAGAATAAGCAAATATTGGGGATGCACGTGGGAAGTCCTTATTGGTTCAAATGACAGGATTTAAGATGTGATCAACCACTGGAGGTCTGAATATCAGGATGCGGAAAGTGAGTAAGAAATACGGATATTTCTGAGCTGTGTTCTCACATTAGAAATTTCACGGCAACATTATTAATATTAAAACCGTAGACTTCCTCATAAATGAGAAACTCAGACGACAACTTTTCAGTAGAAGTAGTTTGTAATATTTTCAAAAAAGTCTTGGGGTAAAAACAGTCTCTATCTTTGCCACACAATTCAGTCACAGAATTATATTCAAAATAAATTACTACGACTCCCATCCAAAGTGAAGCCAAAATATTTCATAATGTTTGACGGTTTGGTTGGCAAATAAGTGTCAATGTTTCAGAGTGAAGTATACCCACAATATGTTGTAGCTTTAAAAGCTATTTTAACTGAATGAGTACCCTTTTTTATTTATTTTATTTATTATTTATTTTATTCTTCATGCATATTAAAAATAGTGTACAAAAATAGTGTATAAACAAGTGGCAATGGCGGGATTATAGCCGAAGCAATCTCTAATATCAAACCACCGCACTTTTTCTATTAATAAAAATTAAAATAAATATACCTATACAGCAACATTCCATTTTGCCAACCAATCTGTCAAAAGTGCCGGTCAATGAGGCTTCACCTTTTTGCTATGAAAAGATAAAGGAATACCTAATCCATCTAGGTATTTCTTCTTCTTCTTCTTCAGCTTATCTCCGTCCACTCCTGGACGAAAGCCTCCTCCATGTTCCTCCATGTCGACCTCTCCTGTGCAGTCTGCATCCATAGCACCCCAGCGTGTCGCTTCAGGTCATCCCTCCATCTCATCTGTGGTCTTCCTACACTTCTTCTCGTGTCTCTCGGTCTCCAATTCAGCAGTATTTTGGTCCATATTTCGTCAGTAGCTAGGTATATTTAGTAGAGTTTATTGAGTACTAGTAAAACCTAATGCTTGTCAACTATTTCGTTAGTAGCATAATCTGTCGGACCACAGGTATAGTAAAGGGTCATTAATTGTTAGATTGTCCTACAAGACAATAATATTGTTGATTAATTGTCATAGCAACAAGGTATCAACAATATATTTCGCGCGCATTGGATAAGAGTATTTCAAGGAAGAAATAGAATTATGGTCGACCTCACACTACAGTACCTACCGCTAAAATGATCAAAATATGTACAACAATAATTGTACAAAAAAATATACTTAGTTTTATGATAAGAAAAAAACATATAGTTTCAGCCGCACAAGTAGTATAAAAGGAAACGTGATCTTACAATACTACTCGATAGTAAACGCGTTCCAAAAAAATACTGCCGTAATAAAAGGCGGGTAAAACTATAAAAAAAAATATATAATTTATTTATTTTCTTCATAACATTATGACCCCCGCTGCGGCGGAGAGCAAAAGTTTGAGCTCTGAATACCCAAGAACACAATGTTTTATTCTTAATAAATATATTTTTATTTTAAGATCTTTTGGTACGTATATAAAAGATTCGTTTATACTCGAGTAATTCGGGCTAATAACTTGTAAACTAAATCATTTTAGAGAAGAATTCTTTTTATTTTGATGCCGTTTGGTTATATGTATAGTCACTGGATGGTTATTTTTGCTCAACACAACCCACAATTTTAATCAAAATGGGGTATCCCTAAAATCGACAGTTTTTTATTTTATTTTTTTATTATTCGTTGGTTGGTAGCCCAGCGATTCAGTTGACGGCTTTCGTACTTACAGCGTACTGGAAGTGAAGTACCGGTGCCGACCATTTCAGCATTCACAACACAAGATTTGTTTTTGTGAAATATGTCGAAAGTGTATCCCTTAATTTTAATTCGATATAAACAACCAACAACTCTTCTTATTATCGCTTTTTGGATGCTGAATAGCGTGGTCTATAACGGCATCTAAAACCCGGGCCCCCTTCTGTGATAACTCAAAATGGATATCATCCAATGGGTATCATCATTTGAAAGACATCCAAAATAATTGTCCCGTTCACTTTCACTCTGTTCGACCAAAAAGAGCGATGTTACTCCATTTTGACAGATATGAAATTGCGAAATGTGACACAAACAAGCCTATTGGCTTGTGCAGTTGTGTACCAATCAAGTCAATATATAGGCAATAAAGATGAGACAGTAACAAAAATGGATATAGTAATATCCTGGCGCCAACTAAATGACGGTAGTAGCTGTATAAAAAGTTGGTTGCTCTAGTTGTTCTCCCAGTTAGCCCAGTGGTTACCGTCTCGGCACTCGGATTTTTTCACATGTTGAGTATGTTGAAATCTCTCATAATATTCGGGAATTTGAACATTACCACCTAATGGCGAACGTTATTAACGTAAAGTGATCACACTAAGCCAGACTTCGAAATAACAGTAGAAGACAGTCGTAAGCTCGTAGTGATTTGTGCATACCATTTAAAAATCAAACAGTATTAGCCAGTCATCAGTTGTTGATATCATAACTATATTCCATTACGTTCATACACTTTGATTAAAAACAGTAACATTATGACAATATGAGATATATTTGGGACAAGTTTTTAACACTGACAATCAAGACGTGACGTAACGACTTGGACCACGCCCACTCAAGTTTGCCATTGCCGAGTGATGGACGAATACCTAATGGCTAAAAGCAATTGAATTTTGGACTGATGGATATCCGACTCAACCTATCATTCCACCTCATCCATTCGTTTTTCCCCACTCACATTATTTTTTTAGTGACATTGCTCAATTAAGTTATTCATTTATTTCATTGTTAAAATTTTACGTTTAATAAATAAATAAATTAACACTTTTCTATACAAAGGTGTCAGTATAGCCGGCGGAACATATTGCCTGAGGCATTTTTTCCAGTCAACCGGTCCCGTCCAATCTGAGACAGGCCAATCCCGGGTAGAAATTTCAAGTGAAAAACTCTGACCCGACCGGGAATCGAACCCGGGACCTCGTGATCTGAAGTTCACAACTATACATCTACCTACTACCGAGGACGTTTACTGAGAAGAGTTGATTTTTAACGATAAGGATAGTTGAAATTTTAGCGATACCCCCGTATTATAGACCCTGACTTGTTATTGTTTAGATTATTTGTGAACTATATTTTAAGTCTAGCAATAAAGTTTTATAAGTTTTGAAACAAAACCAAAGTTTTGTTACTTAGTAACGCTTCAGGAGCCCTGTTTGTGTTTAATAGGCCGAAAATATTCTTTCTTTCACTTTAGAGCGCACATAATAATTGGATAAGCTCAATAAGCAGACCAGAGAAAATAATCCAGGTTCTTATGTAGAGAAGAAAAAACACATCTATATTTGTTGATGTCTGATTTAATACCATTTTTACAATGAAAAAATAAGAAGAAATGAATACACATTTTCAAAATAAGAATAATAAAATAATTTCAAAACAGGTACCTAAATTTATTAACATTCGTGTTTATTCAATAATCATTTTCTCTACTCCATTCTATACACAGCTACTCTAGAATCACGTAGCAAAGCCAAAATCTTATAGAAATAACACATAGAATTTTCAAATACTAAAGCTAATTTTTCTAGATTTTGAAACAAGTGATCACACTAATGCCCTGGGTTCCTAGGGAGCGGTCCGTCCTCTGACAAGATAGCAGTCTTCAAAACATATTAAAAAAATTTTTGTTACCGCGGTAACAATATTGTCATTTTTCTAAACTGACATACTCACCGCTGTTTATAGTAGCGCCGTATTCGTAGGAAAACAGACCATAAGTCCATAGTAGAAAACGCTCCTTAGTCACAGTGACCAATAAAAATTGAACACAATTTTTTATTTTAAGTATAAATAGGAAATGTTCTAAAATAAAAATAACTTTGCAGTATTACAATAATACATTTATAATGTCTAAGTATTACAAAGTTGAAAATAATGTGTTTGAAGAATTATAAACAGGAAGTAACTTACGATTTGTTTTAGTCCTATGCAAACGGAACAACAATCTTTCAACATTTTTGAATGCTGTGTTTCATAAGCCAAAATTAGTTTTAGCTCTTATCCACAGTCTGCACGTTACCATAACATACTGACTCTAGAAAACAGACGAACTGTAACAGACCTGGTGTATTTATTCAAGATTGTAAACGGATTTGTCGACTCCAGCGATCTTCTTGGGGGAATAAGTTTTAATTGTCCTTCAAGATCCACAAGCTCGCCACCAATATTTAGAATGCCTAGATGTAGTACAAACTATGCTCAAAGCTCTTTCTTTCAAAGATCTTGCACAAATTTTAATGCTTTTTTCAAGGACGTCAACCTGTACAATTCTTCCCAGCAGGTTTTTAAGAGGTCTGTGGTTGAACATTTGTTATCACATTAAGAGTCCGACGAGTGCGGGCAAACTTATATTTATTTGAGATTGCTCCTACTCTTTCTCAGAACAAGCAGAAACAATACATTACCTTTACCATGTCCTCTTTTCCCTTTCCCAGTATCTGAGCTGAGTCCTTAAAATTTAGGTACTTTGTATTTTTACATTTAATGTGTATACTTCATTGGTGTATAAGTTTAAATGTATGTATATGCTTAACTGGTGTGTGTTTCGTAATTGTTTATGTACTGTCTTATTTTTGTATCAATTTTACTGTCTGTGTATTAATGTTAAAATAAAAATGAATAAAATAAAATAAAGACAGCGATAAAATAATAGCAATGGCAATATACTGTCAGTGGTGAATAAAGAAATATCGACATCATAGGATGTGTTAGTAATAAAGAAATCGAGAAAAAGACTTTTTACCAATACGAAAATAGGTGAGGTTGCAATCAGGGATAGTCTGTTTGATTTCTTCGTCACTCATTTCTGCAAAAAACTGGCGAAGAAAATAGTCATTCAAGTCCATTCACTTCGTCATTTCTGGGAATTCTCACGCATTGACGTTGAATTTTAGTGGTGTGAATGTTTTTTTTTTGTTTTCTTTCTTGTACTTTTACATGTCTTGTCTTCAAAATTCTTTAAAGTCCGTATTCTTTTTAAGAATTTCCTGAGTAATGGCTTATAGTAGGTCTTCTGGATCATAAAAAATCCATTCGTTTCGGTCACAAGTCCTATAATACTTGATCTGTCAAGGTTTTTGGCAAATACTTGATAGGTTGCGTTACTTAGTAAAGAAATTTGGGTCCGTCTGGAAAGGGCACTTTTTTCATAGTAAACCACATTTGAATATGTGATTTCAATGTAAATAAAAAAATCGGAGTTTTGGTGAGGCATTTTGTTCAAAATTTACGATCTGAGAGTACTGTGTGCTTTTTTCAATAACATAGAAATTAATTTAATTGATCGCGCAGGCCGAAATCTCCTTTACAGATTCCTAGATTTATTGAAATTGAAATATCAAGCAGGTATAGCTGATCTTTGCTACCCACGTTTCTGGAATCTGACAATCAATTATTATTCTCTGGAAGTTTATCATTGGCTGACTTTTCACCGATTGTCCCTTTAGAAGCACAAGACCTCGTTATATTATTATCACCCAGACGGAGAAACAGGAAAATTGCTCGATGTATATTTTTATTTACATAAAATTCAACTCAGCACGTGTAATACTAATTTATTTGCCAAATCCCAAAAATTCGTAAAAGTGTGATATTTTCAATATTTTGGCAAATTGGGGGCAATGTGTAACCGGAAGACATCAATCAATCAATCAAATCAGACTTTGTCTAGTGGGGCAGTAAATTCCAACAATTAGGTATATATGTAAACTGTTTGTTGTGTAATTGCTAATGGAAAATAAAAAAAATAAATAAATAAAATCAATTCTTCCTTTTACACCCCACTCAGGGGCATAGGGAGGCAACAAGAGCTCTCCATTGCGCTCGATCTTGCGCAATGTTTATGACCTCCTCCCACTCCATGTCCATGTCCCTCAACTCTGCTTCGAAGGAGCGGAACACAGTTCCTCGTCTTCGGGACTCTGATGGGAGGAAGTACAACGCTCTCCTCGGCCAACTGTCATTCGGCATCCTTAACAAATGTCCCAGCCAAGTCCATCTCCTCCGCACAATGGTAGAGGTAATGGGCTCACGTTGGGTCCGCCGGCGTATAGCGTCGTTCGTGATGCGGTGGTACCATCTTACGTATAGCGTCGTTCGTGATGCGGAGGTACCATCTTAGACATCAACTGATCTAAAAATGCCCTGTCCTAACTGAAAAGTGATCGCGCGACCATGCGATGAGCGATCATACAATGTTCTCAATTTGAACGACCCGTCCGCATTTGAGTACTCATATGAAACTCGTCGAACGTTTTCCAGTGTTAGGACAAATTTAAAGATATTACATAGGTACATTATCAATACGAAAACATCTTATTTGAAATTTGAAAAAAAAAATCGGAAAAATTCATTTTTTCATGTTCAATTTATAATAATTCCTTTTTATCTTTATTTCTTATTTGTATATAATATATGAATCGCTAATTTTCTACGTTATTTCAATTTTGAAATAACCCAATAAGTGTTTAGGTCCCTCACTACATTGTATCTGTGTAAATTTTGTTATAAAGAAATTAATATAAATTGAAAATAATAGACAACTAAAAAGCGGGACAATGAAATCAGAGAGAATAATATTCTACTAACAATAATTAATTACCGTATAAATAAAGTGGCACAAGTCTTGGGTGGATCTCTTCTACCGAAGCTTGTCGTCCCGAAGAAGAAGGGTTCACGGTTGCTGTTACTATTAAACTGTAATTTATCGTCTGGAAACAAATGGAGAAGTTGCAGTGTTTAGCGGTTTTCATTATACAACTTTCTTCAATCTCTTTTTTTTTAAGTTGAATTTCTATTACAAAGTTTTTTAATTAAAAGAAACAATCAACCTTCCTACTAATTAATCTTTTTAGATCGAATCTTTTTTCCTCGGCTCACAAGAAATTTCAAATAAAAAAATCTAGGCATTTACTTGATATTTTTTATTGAAGAAAAGATATTTTTTTAATTAATATTTTTCTTTGAAATAAGATCTTTCTTGCTGAGACAAAATTATTCGCATAACGGAGGCATAACATAATTCAAAATCCTGTTTTAAGCCTACAAACAGATGGTCGTCATTTACCGTTCTTAAATAAAAGAGTTCAATCTTAAAATATAATACCTAATGTCATTTTATTTACTTATCTAAACGAGCAAATCATAAATTAATCTATTTATTTTCACATCCGTTAAAATAAATAATTACCAATCAATGTTGGTATATGCAGAAGAAAAAAATCACCCATCACAATTAAACATACTACGCACGCAATCTATTTTTTGAGTTTTAGTGCCACAACATCTTTATTATCTGGTTTACACTAAGTACATTTTAAAACTGAATCTACAAAAGACAAAAAAACTCTTCTGTCAGTTATAGACTCGGAAATCTTCCAACCGATGTGTTCCAAGCCGGTTTATCAGAAAGATAAAAAACCCAAGATCGTTTGAGACCATACTATTCGTGTATATAAAAAACAAAAAAATATGTTTCTATACTTGCGTCCAACCGGTCTATTTCCCATGTGTTTTTACCTATCACCCTTTTTAAACTCAAACTTATATTTACCGCATGTTTTAAATACTCTGATCTATCATTCTCGTAAAAGAGAATGATAGATCATCTCATTTGTATTAATTGCGTCGAACATCCAAAATCAGGAGATATCAAATCCGTAGGAAAAATAGTAGGTAGGTACCTACGTAATCACAAATGTCACAAGCTAATATATATAGGGAAAAAAATCGAAAAAAAAAATTATTATCTTTTTTTATTGAAACGCCAAAATAAGAGGTATAGGTACCTATAGATAGAGTTTTAACAGAATAAAGTAGAAACATCTAGAAAGATGTATTGAAACCATATTACATAATATGTTAAAAGCGATTAGAAATATATTCTCCCCGTACATTTAATTTTGCATGGAGAATCAAAATTTACACCACCATTTTTACTTGATTTTTTTTAGTATGACAAAGTAAGGATAGCTTAATGAAATTAACAGGATACATAGGTTGATGAATTTGCAAGTTTTTGAAATTTTGATGAAAAAAATTGAAGTGATAAAATTTTTTAAATCCTCTATTTTGAGATTCAGTTTTTTTTTTGTTGGCACGATGGTATCAGATAGACCCATATTTTTTTGTATCTGCTAGGTGTAGATAATATTCAGCCTATTCCAGAAAAAATAATGTGACTCTCTGTGTCTTTGTAATCATTTATATCCAGTAAGTCAGGGTTTGACAAAAAAGTACTAAAATAATTTTAAAAAAGAAAAACTTTGTATGTTCTACTTTTTATTTTGAATATATAAGGTTAAAACGTTTTCGGACTACCGTCCATCATCAGTAACCTAAACTATACTAAACTAAAAACTAAGAGGATAGGTTGCTTTCTATGTTTCGAGAAGGAGGGGGATTGGGCGGGGGTGCTATTAACAGTTTAACTAGTGGGGATGTTACGGGCGGGATTTGAATATTCAGGAGGTTATTATTATTGTTATTATGTATGTGCATTGTCTCTAAAATATCTAATTTTCTACCTTTATCACTTATATTTAAAATCTTAAAACTACTTAAATCAAATCGGTGTCCGTGATCTCTTGCGTGGTCTTTTTGTTGACTGTGATGCCTTCTACATTGGACAATCTGGAAGAAAGATTAAAGTAAGAGCGGATGAACACTTAAAAGCAATAAAAAACTTTTCAATGAATTCGGACATGGCAGACCACGCAAGAGATCACGGACACCGATTTGATTTAAGTAGTTTTAAGATTTTAAATATAAGTGATAAAGGTAGAAAATTAGATATTTTAGAGACAATGCACATACATAATAACAATAATAATAACCTCCTGAATATTCAAATCCCGCCCGTAACATCCCCACTAGTTAAACTGTTAATAGCACCCCCGCCCAATCCCCCTCCTTCTCGAAACATAGAAAGCAACCTATCCTCTTAGTTTTTAGTTTAGTATAGTTTAGGTTACTGATGATGGACGGTAGTCCGAAAACGTTTTAACCTTATATATTCAAAATAAAAAGTAGAACATACAAAGTTTTTCTTTTTTAAAATTATTTTAAAATGTTCTACAACGTTACTCACGATAACAAATTTGAAGATGTACTAAAATAATTAAAACTCGAAAACTATAAAAAATCACTAAACATATTTTGAGGTATTTGGATAGCCCTTAAGGTGTTCTATCTCTGGACTTTTGCTTAGTTGTACTTTCTTTCTGGGATATTCTGTATACCTACTCTCTATAATAATACCAGAAATGATCTTAAAAGTAGCTTTAATTAATTATTGAACCGAAAATTTGTCTTTCTTTGATCACTGCTAGACATAGCTCGCGGAAAGGAAGTATTGCCAATTAGGGCATTGTATCAAGTAGGTATCTAGTAGAAGAGAAATATTATAAGGCGAGGTACATAGGGCTCTTACTACAGGAAATGAGTAAGTTAAATGTGTTTACACACGATTAATTCTCTGTTTAATATTCGAAGCGATAAACCTAAATTGGTTTCAACTCGAAACATTATTAATAGTTTGGTAAAACTCCGCATTAATGTAGGTGTAACATTTTAGGCAGGTTGAAATCTACTGTTTACATAATTTATTTGTATTTAAAGATATAATTTAATTTTATAGGTAGGTACAGTAAAATACGGTTTTGTTCCATTAAATTATTGCTTAATCAATATGAGTGAACCCATTATATATTTTGAAATAAATGGGTATTGCGTAATGAAATAATATTACTTATATTGCACACGAAAAGTTAAACATAGAATAAGTCAGTGGCAAATTCTTTAAAATATATTTCCTTGATGTTAAAATACGTTTGAAGGAGTAAAAATTACTTAAGTTTACGTAATTAGTTTGGTGGCGGATTGAGTTTAATATTGCGCAAGTCGAATAGTTATCTTATAATCACATTACTGTGGACTAGAAAAGGTTGTCAACAACTCCTGTAGCCTTCTACAATATTTCAAATAACCTTTTGTCCTACTAAGGACTATAAAGATGTACCTATAACCAACATGACTTTATTATGTTAACACTACACCAATTCTTAAGATAGATTTAATTTGTAGTTACTTGTATCTTATTATATTTTATGTCTACCTGTTTTATGTAAAAGTTAAGATTTAAATTATTAAAACGTAAAAGGCTTATAGCCGTGTATTGTTGTAAAATAAATAAATAAAATAAATGGTTAAAATTCTACGGGTTAACGGTCTGTTAGAAATTGCTAATTACAATTGGTTGCTAAAAGTTCTCACAATTTCCTTACAGACGTCATAAAATCATAAAAAATAGCAATATCCTACTCAGTTATCCTAGTTTAAGTAACTGTAGGCACACAAATAGGTATTGGGAAAAAATTAAAAGCTGTTTCAGTCACTTTAAAGAAAATAGATAAACAATGAAAAGCTGTTTCAGTCACTTTAAAGAAAATAGATCAACAATGAAAAGCTATTTCAGTCACTTTAGAGAAAATAGATCAACAATGAAAAGCTGTTTCAGTCACATTAAAGAAAATAGATCAACAATGAAAAGCTGTTTCAGTCACTTTAGAGAAAATAGATCAACAATGAAAAGCTGTTTCGGCCACTTTAAAGAAAATAGATCAACAATGAAAAGCTGTTTCAGTCACATTAAAGAAAATAGATCAACAATGAAAAGCTGTTTCAGT
Organism: Mystacides longicornis; assembly: GCA_963576905.1. NCBI lineage: Eukaryota > Metazoa > Arthropoda > Insecta > Trichoptera > Leptoceridae > Mystacides > Mystacides longicornis. The sequence goes on along the minus strand of OY756421.1, from coordinate 4,382,135 downwards.
CACTTTAAAGAAAATAGATCAACATTGAAAAACTGTTTCAGTCACTTTAAAGAAAATAGATCAACAATGAAAAGCTGTTTCAGTCACTCTAAAGAAAATAGATCAACAATGAAAAGCTGTTTCGGTCACTTTAAAGAAAATATATCAACAATGAAAAGCTGCTTCAGTCACTTTAAAGGAAATAGATCAACAGTAGGGCAACTTATAGATCCCATTGAATTACAAAGTACAGCTTACATAAGCTCTCTATTGCGTTCGCTTTTGCTTTGTTAGAATATCGCTGTTTTCCTGATTTCCAGACACCTCTGTTTTTTTTTTTCAAAGAAATGGATTACCCTACTGCCACATTGACATCTTGAGGCAAGGTATAAAGATCAATGCGTTTTTCGTTCGATAGGTACTCGTTTTATATTCTGACGGGCACCGGGCGGTGTGGCATGACGCTGTCTCTTATGCGTCACAAAGCGTCATTTGTCATATTTATGTAGGTACATAATATACATACATAATAATATGTATATAAATATGAAAGTCAATAAGTTGAGATGGTTTGGGCATGTGGAAAGAATGGATGAAAACAGAATGACAAAGAAAATATACAAGGCTAAAAGGAAAGGTGCAAAATAGAGTGGCCGACCGAGAATGACGTGGATCGAACACATCGATTACGTCCTCAAAGGAGGCCAGGTAAGAAGTATGAGGAATAGGAGAGGTTGCATGAGAAATGGTATGTCGTTGGAAGTAGCGACAGAAGTGTTTTTGGATAGAAAAGAGTGGAGGTCCATTCTCTCTGCCTACCCCTTACGGGATACGGCATGATGGATAAAAAAAATATACATACATTGCGAAATCCGTGCTGCTACAACAATTTGTAGTTGAGAAGTTCTATCCCTGCCACGTTTGCCTCTGCCATGTTTGATCAATCATACAATGTATGATTGATCAAACATGGCACTTCATGGTCACTTCTTCCTATGAGTCCTCTACGAAAAAATAAATAAATAACGAGCGGTTCGTTTGATCTTTGAGCGTGGTGATTCGGTTAAGTTTCATGCGTTGATGTCATCAGCGATTTAATAATGAGCTAAACAGTATTTAAAAGCTCCCAGGATCTCTGAATATGGTAGATTGGGTAGGCTCAGATGGGCAGGACATGTTCAGAGAATGCCGTCTTTACGGGTACCGAAGAGAATCCTAGAGGGACATCCTGGCGTAAGGAGAAGTGAAGGCAGACCCAGAATTTGCTGGGAGGACGAGGTCAAGAGGGACCTAGCACAGCTTCTACAGGTAATAGATTGCAGAGCTGCATCAGAGGACAGAACAAGTTGGAGGCGAAGGTTAAGGGAGGGCAATGCTTGATATGAGCTGTAAAGCCATCGAAGAAGAAGATCTCATCATCTAAGTCTCATCTTTGGTCTGTGTATTCTCCATACCAACTACTTATTTAACGTTCAGAGTTGGCAAGCCTTTGCTCGTCATGTTTGATCAAGGTCTGCGTCTGATACTAATTTAACCTTCAAAGTTGGCTTCGGATTGGATAAGACTTGACGATTACAGATACAAAAATAAGTTTCTCAGTCAATTGGCAACGCCAGTTGTTACCCCGTGTGTTTCAATCAAATCGTGCATGGAATCCGAAAATGGGGCAAACAACTTTGTGGTAAATTATCTGGCGGCAACCACCACTCACAGTCGTGCCTCGGAGAAAAGCCCATAGATGGATAAGGTCTGCGCGTATTTCGTATTCTATCCTGATTTTTTGAAGTATTTAAGTAACTACTGCATTATGATTATAAAATAAAAAAAGTCTCTTCGGATTTTCAGAAGTGTAGCTAGGATCTTAAGAGCACTTGAATACTAAAAAAGCTTTCCTTATTTGAGATTTTTTTTTTGATTTTATCAGGAACTCCAATCAGGTGAACTTGTCAAGAGAGTCTATATGGCATGTGAGGAAGTTGTGATCTTTAGGTACACAATATCGACTTAAACCTTGGGAACTTAATTAAGTGTTTTATACTTAACAGAATGAACCGTTTTAGTTTCAAGATTATTACTTTAAGCGTAGGCATCAACCAGAAAATTCATTAGCATCATGCAAAGTTTGATTTGTGTTTACGACGACTCAATTATAACTATCAGAAGTAACTTCTATTATTCTGTTATTTACGATACTATTATTAATCTTTAATTTATTATGTAGGGTAGGTTGAAAAGATATAAGTAAACCAGAATATTACTACAATATGTTAATGATTTTCCCATTTAGTCCTTATATGACGTCGGCCAAAACGATAAAGGGACAACTGGGTATCCGCATACCGGGATTAATGTGAATACAAGAATAAAAAACCCAGAACAATATCAAGAAGAACGGAGATATTTTTATTAATATTGTAAATTTTGTAAATGCCGTAGAGATGTGAGATCTGCAAAGGATATGTGGAAAGTCTCTGTTGGACATGAAATGGAAAGTGAAGATTAGGAAGGAATGTGGTATGGAGTATGTTAGTTAAAAATATGACTTTTATTAAGCTAGATGGTTTGGGCACGTTGAATGTATTAAAATGTATACGGTTGAAGAAAAACCAGATCAAAAGCAAAGAAATATGAGAGACTGTATGAGAAAGAAGAATGTTTGGAAAGAAAATAATGATGGTTCGTTTTCTCTACCTACCTCTTAGGCCCAGTACTAATAAAGATTAAGTGTATACGTGATTCGAAAAGAGAACGCTAGCGGAACACAGGCATCCTTTTGATAAAATTGATGAAACGTTGCATATTAGCGGCGCAAATAAGTACCGACCTTTAAACGACACTGGGTGGTGGGTAAAAAAATACGAATACATTTTTCAGTAGTTTCATTATATCAAAAAATTTGCAAATAAATATACAAGTGAATTACACACCAAACATTTTGGGTGCCTAATCTGAGTTTCACAACTACTTACGTACCTATTTGTTTTATAGCACTCGTTTTAGATTATACCTCTACCCTGACACGCTCGAATGCGCAGAATGCAATGGAGGGATTTATAGTCTCTTCACTATTAGCCAGTACTTCTCATGATGGAGAATTTCTCACAGAGTAGAATTAAAAAACAGACACATGGCTTACGCTGAACAGCTACGGGCCGGTATTTCCCAGAGAAAATTGGCCCGCAGAAAATATTATCTCCTACCAAGAGAGATAGAAATATCGAGTCTTGTAATAATATAATAGTTAAACATGGGCATTAGTGTAAACCTATTTTATTTTTGGTGCCGTTTTGAACACAACTTTGCGCTTGTATTGGTTGGTTAAATTTATTTAAAAAATATTTTTAAGCCATTTGTGCTTAAAAATGTTTGTGATTAATAATGAATAAAATAAGTTTAGAAAAACGCTTGGAAATTGTATAAAAATTGACAATCGTGGAATGTTTGAAAAACATACCGCATGATACAGTAAAGAAAATTTAATGAAATTAACATTGTTTGGTAAATTGGAAAGTTTTGAAAATTAGTTGGAAGAAAAAGATTTATGGGATAATTTTTTAAATCGTCTTACTACCTTTTTTATATTTATATTGTACCTTATTTCGATATTCAACTTTTTTGTGGGTACGATGGTATCAGATATAGATCCATAATTGTTTTTGTACTTGCTAGCTATACTATTTAGCTATTTCTGAAAAAAATGTGTATATCTCAAAAAGTGTCACTGTAATCATTTATATCCTGTAAGTCAGGGTATGCGAAAAATAAAATACTATACTTAATAAATTTTGAAGTGGTTGGTAGACTAGCGGTTACGACGCCGGCTTTCGCACTGTTTCATGCGGAGGTCATGGGTTCGATCCCAGGTGCCGACCATCTTCCGTGAAAGCACGACACAAGCTTCAAGTAGCTTACTGTGAAAGAGTGTATTTGTGTTCATGTTGAGTGAAAAAAAATTAGGTATAGCTCAAAAACTATAAAAAAATCGCTTAACATAATATTTAGAGGTATTTCGAAATCCTTATAACATATCTCTGGACTTCATTCCGCTTAGTGGTACTTTCTGGGACACCCTGTTTACTGATGCCTTGTTATTAGTTAGTTATGATTTTCTCAAATCTTGTATTCCAAAAAAAATATCTGGCCCGCCAATCCAAACTCTCTTTACGCCCCACGGGAGGCAACAAGAGCTCTCTATTGCCCTCAATCTTGCGCAATGTTTATGACCTCCTATCATACCATGTCCAGATGATTTCTCAGCTCTACTTCAAAGGAGCGTAATACAGTATGAGAGGGTCTTCCTCGTCTTCGGACCCTGATGGGAGGAAGAACAGCGCTTTCCTCGGCCAACTGTCATTCAGCATCCCAAACACATCCCAGCCATGTCCATCCCCTCCCCACAACGGTAGAAGCAATGGGCTCACGATGGTTGCGCCGGTGCACAGCGTCGCAGTGGATGCGGTGGCACCATCCGACACCCAAAATCTCTCGAGGCAACCCAGTTCCAAAGCGGAGAAACTTTGTGCCTGGGCTTTGTCAGGCGCCAGGACAAACACACGCACATTTCATAGAGGAGAATAGGTAACACACACGCATCATTTATACAACAGTTTACATTTTGTATCGACACTAAACGCCGACTCTTTCCATTTTTGGCCCGCAGTAGTGTGAAATCCTTGGAAATTTAAAAATATGTAGCTAAAAAGAAATACTTTGAAAATCATACAGTGGGAACTATATGTTTGCACTCCACGTTATCTACTCCCTCCACAACCCTAGGTAGCCACTCTCAAATTCACCGTAAGATAGAATCATTCTTGCAAGCTTCCCTCAGAATGCACGAATTTTTCGCATATTACGAAAAATCGAAAGGAAGAAAAAAAATAAAGGATGGAGAGTTGGATATAGAAATAGCAACAAATGAAGGCAATAGAAAACCATGTAATATCAAGTTATCTGTTGTTTATAACAGTCCACTGAATGCTAGCACTTGCTAACGCTTTATGATAAACCTAAAAGAGAGAGAGCAATGAAACAAAATAAAGTACATAAGTATCTATAAAAAACGAAATAATATTTGGAGTTTCATAGAGGCACACGACGATAGAACAGAAAAGTATCTATCTGCAACAGATTTTACCGCTTTTATAAACTGCGATCTCCATTTTCCAGTATCCGAATTTAATTATTGAACCATTTCATACAATCAAATAACTTGGGTTATTTTTGTCTGTTCTGATACCAGCATCGTACTTTAGTATACTCGGGTAATTTTTCGAGAGTGGAACATCGCAAGAAAATTTTCTTAAAATGTGATAGATGGAAACAAATAAGGAGTAGGCATGGCAAATTCAACCAACAAGTCCAACCAGATGACTAATGTTTGAAATAATAGAGTCATGGGAAGCCGATTGCAAATAATTCTGGGTGCATAACCATACGTGAGAAGGAAAAATTCAAAAGGAACCAAGGATGAAGAATGGAAAGTATAGGAGATGGTGACAAAAGGATAGGCTGTCGGGCAGAAAAAAATCTTTCATCTCATAAAAGTGCGTTTATACCAAACCAGCCAGAGCTGGAAAATATGTAGAGTATATTTCCATGATCGTTGATAATGGACACCACGGAAACAACAACGAGCAAGCGCTAATTAATGGGCGATAACATTTCTTTCCCGTTGTTATTTCCTTGGTGACTATATCGACGATCAAGATAATATACTCTTGAATTAAAACAAACACAGTTGCACTTTCACGATATTTTATTGAGGCTCGAGCGCTTTCGTCTATCTCATGTAGACATTATCAAGAGACATACACTTGTTTAGGTAAACTGATATCACTTATATTTTGTAAGGTTTGTGTATGAACTTTCACTACGTAAATACACAAACCTTACAAAATATAAATAATATACTCTATTAAGGTGCAGGAAAAAAGAGTATTTTTGTATCTATCGTTGATACGTTCAGCAAGGAAATAACAAAAGGATAAAATACAATTTTCCCTTCTTCCAGCTCTGGCACTATGGTTGTTTGGTATAAACGCACCCTTAGAATATTTTCGGATTAACACCCAACATTGTAAAACGTATAAATTGAGGTAAATATTTCTTGTTATATTTCAGGAATGAATTACGTCTAGCAGCATGATTTATATTTGGTGCGCGATATTAAGCAATCGTAGGAGGTGTCTCGTAGTGTAGAACGGTTCGGCTGTGCGCCTCTCTTGTACTAAGATACCAGCCTGGCAAATGGAAACGTTTCAGCTTACTTGCATTCCTTTATTTGCTTTAACTGGAGACAAATAATATTCAAAGCCATCTTCGAAACATTTCGAATACGATTAAACATAAAGGAAACCATTTGTAATGAATACAACTAAAATCAAGTTGTTTTTTCCTTTTACCCCTCACGTTTTATCTCTTAAGGAGTACAGGCAGAGAAAACGAATCTTTACTTTTTTTCTATCCATACACATTTTTTCGATTCTACCACTAATTGTCGTACAACCTCTCCTACTTCTTTTGATTCTGTCTGACCCTTCTTGAGGACTGAAGCGATGTGTATGATCCTCGTCATTCTCGTTTGACCACGCTTTCTTACACCTTTTCTTGTTTTGTAATTTTGTAACTCGTTTTGTAATTTTATTTGCATTTATTCTTTGCCCATTCATCCATCCAAAGCCACCTCAACTTTTTACCTTTCATGTTTTATAAACACAAACATTAATGCCACGCTCCATCCTATTCTTATTCCTCTCCACCTTCCACACGTTATTCTTCGTAGAGATCTTATCTCCACTCCATTTATGTATATTAAATTATTATCTTTTTGTCCATGCCTAAGTTTCACAGCAATACATCTTAAATGGTAACAAGAACAGATAAATGTCAATTAAACTATCTGTTCACGAATGGCTGATTGGTTTTGAATGGTTTGAATGCTGAAGGCGTTCGGTTTGTTCCGTCAGAAAAATGTAACCGAAACTTGACTTACTGATTTTTATAATAGATCTTCGATGTTTATCGATAGGAGGTGCTTTGTGATACTCCATTTCAAAATAAAAATGAAAAAAATATTAATTTGTGCTAGAACTATTCAAGACTCCTGCTTTATTTAAAAACTACGATCTAAATATTTAACTATTTATGTATAACTGTCTGTCTACTAAGGTGATCAATAAAGGGATGAAATGTTGATTTGGTCACTTGTGGATTCGCGCCGGCAAAGTGCCGGACTCGTTCTAAGTGTTTATATTGGTTTTCAAACTTCCCTTAGACAATGTTGGCTTAAAAGCGTTTAGGTACGCTATAATATCTACTGCACATCTGCACTGATATATTATCATCGCCGGCACCTGCTGTGAAGATTCTTTCTTTGTTTGTCTTTGGAAACTAAAAGAAAATAGTGCAGCTCCGGAGACTGCTGTTTCTGTATTTCTTGGGTATTGTTTCTATATTTCCTTCAAACAAACTTATTGTCTTTTTTATTTAGGTGTTCTAATATTTCAGAAGCAATAATTTTCCAAGAAACTGTTGTCTTACAACTTTAAACATAATATCTTATTTACACACATTGTGAAATGGTGCAGGCTTTTTAGTAATGGTAGTCAACATTTGTTCGCTATTCAGAAGGTCAAAAAATATGATATGACTTAGTTTGGTAAAAAAAAACTTTTACCAAAAGATGAACTATTGTTTTGAAAAATACAACAGCGCCGGTATTACCGGCAAACCTAAGGCTTGACTGTCCACGGCAGCGTAGCGTATGCAGCGCGTACTCGTATTTTGCTGCATGGTATACGATTGTTTGCAGCTGCACATACAACACAATAAGGATGAATGCATCCTACACGCTGCCTGTTGTATTGCATGTTGTACGTTTGGACGTACAGTGAGTGAATTCACATGTTTATTTTCGGTCAGATAGTAGAAAAGTATAAGCCTGTCGGACGCCAGGCATAAGAAAAAAAATATTTTTTTTAAAAACGGTTTTTTTCTATGCCCTTGTATAAGTTTGTAAAGACTACACCAGAATCGCAAGTGCACTATGAACTTAAAGAATTATCTAACAACAAATGACTCTAAAAATTCATTACTGATGTTCGATTTTTGAATGAAACAAACCACCACGGGCTTACGACTGTCTTCCACTGTTGTTTCGAAGGCTGGCTTAGTGTGATCACTTTACGTTAACAACGTTCGCCATTAGGTGGTAATGTTTGAGTCACTATGCTGACACTTGGCACTATGAACTATTCCGAACAGCACACACGAGGAAAGATAAGTCGTGGTGGCCCTGAAAGGACTTGTGGAGACACAGCATCTTTAACCATGACGAGGTTACGATTTAATGAAAATTTGTAAAAAATTAAGCTACGTTATATTAAGTCTTGTATAGTGTACTTATCATACAAACTTTGGGGCAAAAACATTAAAGATATTAAAGATATTACAAACCTCCGCTCAAGCATTTAGTTGCTTATGGAGGAATACCGTGTCTTGTGTTATTAATTGTTGTTTAATTAATTGTTGTATTTTAAATGTTTATTATTTAAATAAAAAAAAAATAAAAAAAAAAAAAAAAAAAATTATTAGTATTAAAATTGAATACATGCGTGGCTCTGTGGAAATAGACTACTGATAACCAAGCACTATCGACCGCAACTGTAAATAGCTTTAAATAAATAACTAAGTAGGTACTGAATTATGAAAATACTAATTAGTATTTATCAAGTGCAGGATTTCCGGCATCTGTTTTTTGTATGGAGTTTTATTAGAGTGGGTACAAGTGGTAATCTGATAATTTGTGTCCCCATTGCGGTGGCCTCTTAACTTGGAATCGTGTGATAACAGGACATTAAGTAGAAAGCCGTGCCAAGCCGCAGAATGGTCCATCGTAACAATAACAAAACATCGGTCTGGAGACATAACTGGCTTTAGGGTCGCGCTGCATTATCATACTTAATATCTCTTCTATGTTATTACAATAATTATTATTATATTATTGTGACTTCAAGTTTTCATTCCTGTTTAACCGAATCGACAAATAGGAGTAACTATATCCTACATTGCTGGTCAATTATTATTTGCCACCTGAATACGAAGAACCTCGCATGTGACAATATTTATTTATTTTTCGCTCTTATTTTTTAAAGATCCATTGAATACAAATATTTAGGTGCTATGATTCCTACAACAAAGAGATCTTGAAACCAATGTCCAGCATAGAACAGCCGCGGACTGGATGAAATGGCGGAACGTCACGGGCGACTGCAAGATGCCAAGATGTGTTGTTCACCCAGTTCTTACATTTGGATCGTAAACCTGGATCATCTCTACTATTAGACATGACGGTCGAGATAAAATCGGACAAAATCCGAAATACATAATACTTACGTGGGTGTGCGTGACGTATTGGAAAAAAAATCCAAGAGAGCAGATGCGATTGTACGGGGATGTGAGCAGGAGACTTGAGATTGTTAGTCATATACGGATAAATGTAATAAACACAGCCATATAATACAACAATGACAAAAACATCAAGGCACTGGAGAAATAAAAAGTTAAAAATATTGAGATCTGTTCTCATTTCTTCGCATAAGTATCAATAATTATTGTTAAATGCTATGAAATATGATGCTGATATTGTTTGAACTAATTAGTCTTTATTCAAAGCACCTGATCTCTTCAAGACATATTACACCCTGCACAGATGCATCGTATTATTAATTATTGCTAAGATTACTCTGCCATACTGTTCGCAGCATCGTGTAAGATACAACTGGCACAAGTGTCTATTCGTTGGCAGGTAACGATAAACAACAGTCCAACAATAATGGCTGTAGATTATACTTTAATCCATTGATACCGTAATTCGAACAAACACATAGCTTTAACAATTAATATTGATTATGAAGCTTTAATGCAGTTTGCTGAAATTCCACATAAAGTCTGTCTCCAAAGAGATAACCAAGGGTTAGAGAACCAAAGGCAGACCACCAAAAGGCTGGAGCGACAACAGGTCTTTAAAGACCTAAGGTCTCAAAAGGCGGAAAACGCTTAGAATAAAAACAGGTTATGGCCTATATCTAGAGGATGAAGAAGAAGGTAAAATGATTAAGAACAATATTTGCGAACTTTCACTTGATAATCAAGACGGAACATAATGTAATTATATTGATAGGTTCATTCTAACTTTCACCATGGTTATTTATAATGTCCATAGACTTTCAAGCCTTATACAGGATTAAGTATGAACTTTATATATTATTATATTTAGATATGTAGATTACATAGAACCCTGAAGATATTTCCAGTACCTCCTCTCCGCTTATCAATTCCGTAATAACGTCATCAATTTACCTGAGCATTAAGCCCCCTTTCTGGGTTCATCCACGTATTGTAAACTATAACAGAAAGTAATTTCACAAAGTTTGCTAACTTATGCACTGATAAGCGTAAAGGACTTGAGCTAACCCATGGAATATATACCTATTTACGAATTGATCCACTCTAAAGCCCCCATTATACGAATATTTTTACATTATTGAATGGTTAAAAAATATTTTGTTATCAATATTTTGGCAAAATAACAAATTACATTTAAATTTTTAATTTATGTCTCGGTTCTGTTTTCAAATTTGATGGAAAAAAGCCCTCGTTTCGAAGAACTGTCATTCGGTATCGTTATGTCCCAACCTTAAGCACCTCCCGTTTATTTTAAATTAAGTGGTAAGTAGCCCAGCGCAGCGGTTCAGTCGACGGCTTTCGTACTTACTGGGGGCCGTGGGTACGAATCCCGGTGCCGGCTTTTTCCACATTCATGACATTGGGGTGATAGATGTCAAAAGTGTGTGTTCACTTTGAGTGAGTTTCAATTTTAAATATCTTGGAGTGGAGTTGTATGGGCATACCGTCTACCGACTGAGATATTGGGTCAAATCAACAACGCTGCTGCCGTCTCACATTGCCTCCGAAACTCTATTTGGTGAAACCCTGTTATGAAAACTAGCAGCAGTAAAAATCTACAAGGCATGTGCCAGATCCAAAATGATGTACGGGATCGACTCCAGGGCAGATAACGCTGCAACCAAAAATGCGCTGAGAGTTTCAGAAATGAAAACTCTCAGGAGCATATGTAGCTAGAGCTACGAACCTCAGAGATAGAGTTAAGAAAACGAGGGTAAGGGAAATATGCGAAGTCGAGTACATAGTGAGATGGGGAAGGCAACGAAGAAGGTTCTGTTATGCACATGACTATGAGGAGAATGGATTCTTCCAGATTCCCATACATGACAATCACGGCCAACCCCATGGAGGATGGCTCCAAGGCTGACTACGAAAGAGGTGGAGGGACAGCAGGGAGTTGAACTCGCAGGAGGCTAACCCCACCTTTTGAATTACAGGCCATAAAGCCTATAAAAAGAAGAAGGTTTTGATGGTGTTTTCATGGTAATGAAATTGTCGTAAAGTTGACTTTTTTGTTTCTTTCATAAAGGTAGAAATGGTAGGCCTGTGCTGAGCAGAAATGGTAGTAACGGCTTATAGCATCATTCGACGGTTTAAGGTTATTCCCATATTTTTGGAATTTTCTTTTGAAAATGTAGATTTTAGAAAAATTATAGGTACATCCTATTTATATTGATATTTCATAGTGTGAATATGACATAAGATCTTGTAGATTGAATGGAGTGCCATCACTGAGAGAACGTTATGTCATGTACCGCGATTAGGCATGGTCCATTGGCCACTGCGGTTGTACGGATCACACAATATGTTCTAAATTAGATTCCACACTTCAGGCCTTTGGTAACAGGACACCTTCCTGGATATACTGGACGTTCTCACACACCAAATACATACCTTTAAGACCCGATCAATTCCTTGAGAACACGGAATTAATTAGAGTTTTCATTCATTGAGATTAGATCACACCTACCCGAATTTACTTCAGATCAAGAAATGATTATTTAGAATCACATTGCAATCGATTTCTCTGCAATAACTTTTAGAAAAGTACGAAAAATGGCAATATAATGGTCATCTAGTCGGCTAGTACATATTTAAATGAAGTTTTTTGAAATGAAAAAGGTCATTTTTCATCCTTTTCTTCTTTTGGTGAAGACTTCCTTCTCTGTAACGAGGGGCGGGGGGATTGGAGCGGTTCATCAAAGCTTCTTATTCCTGTCCTGATACGCATATTATTGACCCAGAAAACCCGTCTCCTCTCACGACTAAATGGTAAATTAATAATATTTACCCATCGTGATCAGATGGATCATATTATTTCCTTAGAGCACAATAATATAATCGAGTTTTTTCCGTTCCTTTTGTTCCTCTCAGCCAATTCTGGCTCTTTGAAAAACTTTAGTGTTGTTTAACATGTCACTTCATGGTATTCATAGCATTTTGCTATGCAGCTACAATGTATATATCTTCCCTATGGCGTTTAACAAGCCATTGTCAAAGTTTCCAGTTGACCAGACTAACAGAATACAGGGCTAGTTTTATTAAAAACTGAATGCGGTGCTTTAATTCTATACTTGGCTGTTAGTTTGGGGCGTTATGCTTCATGCTCTTAAATAACCTACAAAACAGGAATTGGTTTCTGTATGGTACTTCTTTGTGGACACAAGAGGTACTTACTGTGCTTCATAAAAAATCTACATATAAAAGCAATTTGTATGCTGACTTTCTTGTATATTTTTTCAACTTTTCATAAACATTTGGGGTGCATATAAATCCATGGGGGTACCTACATATAATTGTTCTCAACTACTGCTAATAATGATAACATACTATTCTAGGGAAATTAAGGCTCTTTTATTATCTCTCGTTTTTGACGGGGGAAGTTTAAAAAAATCCTCTGAAGTATGCGTAGCCTGAAGTGGGTTATCTTAGATTTACGATTCTACTTCGTCTGAACAATTTGTAGTACATATTATGTAAGTTAAGGTAATACTGTCATGTATGCGGGTGCAGAGTAGAAAGGGACGGAGAGGAACTATGTACATAACGTACTCCCTACATACTTTAATGACAGTTAAGAAGTGTCATTATTACTTGGAAAAGTTTAAAGATAAGTTAAACTGCTTACAACGTGCCGAAGAATTTGAGGAATTTTGTTGAACGGTGGGGACATGATTTTACGTCTAATGGGTGTACATATGTTCTAAGGTGACGACACTTTGGACCATTTTCATTATGTTTAAGTAAGTGGGTATCTAACTTAAGGATTATGTTTAAAGTTACTCAAGCGATTACAAAATATAAAAGCAACTCCTTCTCATTATAAATGTCGACAACTAGATATTGTTATGTTTAAAATTGTTTCGCTTTGAAATTTGCTAAACACTGCACTTGTATAATATGACGTAAGTATACTTTTTCTTCTCTGTATCAGTGGGGCTAGTACGAGTTTTATCGAAAGCTAATTGCACGCAAATAAGCGCATATCAGCGTGCAAAAATACTGTTCTTAATTCAAACGATCGAATCATTCGATCGTTTTAGTATGAAAATTTATCGAAACTCTTTCGATGATCGTTTCGATATTCAATTATCGAAAACTTATACTAGGGCTACAGGTCACTTCTTATTTTGGTAGAGTCTTTTATTTTGCTCACCTGCCCTCCTAGGCCCTCTGGATCTCCATTCATACATAAAGCGTACAATCACCCCTTAGCAGATAAAACGAGATCTAGCGCAGTCGTAATTGATCCACAAAAAACTCCGTCTCTGAGAAAGTCCTTCGAGTTTGTAACTTTCTCAGTCCTACATAATATTAATCTTTCGTTTGTACATCTGGTGTTGCCAGTGACAACCTTTCCTCTCCATCTCATTTTTTCCATCTAATTTGTTGTCACCCATTTTTTGGTTCCTACCCCTAGCTAACCAGGATGAGTGACAATACTAGTTCAACATAAAAAGTCAACCGCATCGCACCACAAAAGAAATCATCATTTGTATTCATCTTTCTACTCTTTAAAATTATTAATAATAAATAGAACCAACCGCGCCGCGTATTATAAATTTATTGTGCTGTGTTGTATATGTTTTGTGTGTTGAACCTCCAAAGAGCTGGCAGCAGAAGGTTATCACCGTGGATTTAAAGGTTAGTCCATCATTCCAGATCCTCCTTCTTTCCAGCTGGTTACACCACTCCTCCAGCATAGCATACCGCCGCATATACAGTCCACTAAGTCATTTATACCGCGCCACTCCAACATCCATGTTATAAGGTTTTTCATTCATTATATTGAATTTTACGAGAAAATGAATCATTTTAGGGTCCACTCTTCAGAGTACCTATATAGTTATTTTTTTAACAAACGACGACGTTTTATAATCATTTGAAGTGCTTTTAAATACGAAGTACCTATTATCATTACAAAATGATGTGTGATCTCTTGTTGAATAATAATAATTCATCTTTTTATTCTTTAAATACGTCTGTCGATCTGTATTATTAGAAGAGTTCAGAAGTGTCTATTCGGTAGATTGAGCTCCAACTATCTCACCATTTCGATTGAGATCTTCCTGGTTTGCGATTTACCATGGTATCTTGTGGGCCTGTTCTCAACTGTTATATTATTATCTACCACGCGTGGTAGCGTCAAAGCGCCTTCTTAGAATGCTTAATCCTGTAATAATTGGTAATTTATCATGTTTTCACAATAAGAAGACTGATTTAATTTACTTTAAAAGTAATAGGGGAAAACATGACTTTTGTAGTAACTATAGCTGTCGCAACAAATATCGTTATCCTACGAATTTCTTCATTTTATGATTATGAAACAAAAACAATGGTGAGGGATAGAATCAATAATAATTTATTTATCTATTAATAAACCTTAGTTTTTACGTACCTACCTACGTACGTTTAAGTCTTATTTTATTAAAAGCAACACTGCAAATTTTAATATATCGCTGTTTTTAAGCGAAAAGAGCATATTATTGTACCTAGGTATATCTCGTGAAAAGATTTGGAATCTTCAAACAGTTGACACGCTTTTATTGGAAGCTTTAAACGCTGACAAGGATTAACCCTTTGGTAAAGTTCGCCTGAAAACATGTTATTAATATTTTCGAAATGAAAATCTCGGAGTAGGTACATCCTGACTCAAATAATTTTTAGTTAAGATCCCGCTTTCTGCTATACAAATATAAAGAAAAAGTCATTTCCTCCCTGACAAGCATTTAAACCGACGATGAATGGTCTCCCTGCTATTGTAAGTAACTAGTATTGGAAAATGAATTCTCTGGCAAAATTTACTTGGGATTTTTTGCACGATTTGAAATTTTAGTTATTAATGTTAAACTATGTCTACTTTATTTAAAAACTCTGATCAGTGGGAAAAAATAGTTTAGCGGTAGAAAATTTGCGATCAAGCCGTCGGTCGGTCGTCGCGGCAGTTTAACCCATATCGATTGATTGCGAGCTGATCTCTGTAGATTTTAGTCCGCCATGTTGGATTTTATGTCAACTGACAATGGTTTCGAGTGTACAACAACGCTTTCTGTAATAAATATACTTTTTTTTCCCATCCAATTAGATGCTCCCTTCATATTTTGGTCCATTTTGTTTTGGTTTATAATTTTAATAATAGAAATTTTAAATAAATAAAGCACATATTGCATTCCCGTAATCATCGAGGTCTTACAACCATGATGCACCAACTAAATTTATGATAAAATATAATAACGTTTTGAAGAAAATATTCAAAGAGTACGTAGGTACTTAAAGTAGGTACAAATATTAAAATTGAAGTGATCAAACATAAATTAGTTCATTTCGGCTTAAACATAAAGGTTTCGTGTGATTTTATAAGGACTTAACAAAATTTTGATGATATAAAATAAAAATTTAAAAATAAGGTCTGGCACCTATTAATTCTGCACCTACTCGAAATCATTCAAATCTGACATAGCGCATCTCGGTTGTAAGAACTCGCGTTGCCGGGCTACTATTTTGTTTGTTTACAAAATTTTGTATGAAATGTCATCTTCATACATACTTAGCAAACGCGGATTAAATATTTTTTTATAACTAAAGTAAAAACTGTTCAGTGAATAATAATTATAATCTTACGATTAACGTGTTTTTTATAAATGAGACGGTGTGAGTTTGCATAGGTCATGGACGTATATAAGAGCACCCCCAGAACCCCCCCCCCCCCCTTAGCATACGGCTATGATTTGTGTGGTTAGATTTTACCCTTGGACCCCCTCCATGTGAAAGCTATTGCTACGTCCGTGGCATAGGTGTTACAATAAGTAGATACCTACTGACAAATAAGAAAAAAGCTTTTGAAGAAAAAATATTTATAACAACATGCTATCTTCATTTCGATTTGAAATGTTTATCTAATAGACATAAAATAACGAAATCACCATGAGCCCATCGGATCACTAAATCTGGCTGAGCTGCCTTTTCACTATCTTGCAGTTCATCAACAGCCTGCACCGTGGCAATAATAAGTTGGTATTATAAGCTCGGGAAGGTAGCTTTATCCTGTGGGAACCTTGGCGAGGTCCTCCAAGATTCGTCGATGTTTATATTGAAAAAGGTGTCATATTATGCGTATCTATCTATCACTCAAGAACATCCCGAAGATATTCACAAAATACATCAGAATAACTTCAGTAGCTTACAAACTATAGAAACAATTAGGTAGGTATTACATAATAAAAAATAATACATACCTACCATCTTACTCTAAAAAAATCAATTCTTAAAGTACTTGCACTAATAGTTGTGCACGTGTAGTGTTTCGTCACGATAGAATAAAAACAAAATAAATCAATCTCTGTATGGAGTATCTTGATGTACGGCTGCGAGACATGGTGCCTATCTGTAAGAGATAAACGGAAACTAGAGGCTTTTGAGATGTGGTCCTACAGAAGACTATTGGGAATTTCCTGAAGAGACCACATTACAAACGAGGAGGTTCTCCAAAGAATCGAAGGAGGAAGGCACCTGCTCAGGACCTTGTCCGAAAGGCGTGCAAGATGGATCGGCCATATAATAAGACAAGAAGTCCTCTTGCATGTCATAATGGAGGGTATGACCGAGGGGACAAACTCCAGGGGACGCCCACGCCGTGAGTAGCTGGAGGACCTGTTGGTGGACGTGCGATGCCAGTCATATGTAGAACTTTAAAGAGCCGCACAAGACAGGGAAGAATGGAGGAGAAGATTTGAGGGAATTGCTGCAAACCAATCTTAGGATTGAAACCAGAGAATAAGAGAAGAAATCAATTTTTATGTGGGTACCTATGATGTGTTTTTTAACTCTGACTCAAGCTGATGTTAAAAAAGAATGTGGAGTGAATGTAAACGTAGTGACAAGAATAAAAGAGAATAAATTGAGAAGGTTCGGACATGAAGAGAGAATGACAAATAAGATTTAAAATCTGAATGAATAGCCGCACGAAGATATGGTTGGTAGCATTGCGGTAACAATGCCGGCTTTTGTACTGACGGCAGCTTTGATCGGACGTGGATTCGATCAAAGGTGCCGACCATCTTCCTCTTTCACGACACAAGCTTTAAGTAGCTTACTGCGAAAGAGTCAAAGAGTGTATTTGTGTTCACTGAGTGAGCAGAGGTTCATAAAAAATAAAAGGTGGCCAAGTCAGGAGTATGAAGTATATTTAGCTATCGAATGAAGCAAAAGAGGTTTGTCTGGATGGGAAAGAGTGAAAGTTATCCTATCACCTTGGGGAAACGGCGTGATGGGTTTTTGCAGAAAGTCATAAAAATAAAGACAAAACAAAATCCAGTCACCCCAAAACAGTTTAACATTCAAATCATAAATTCCAATATCATAATTAATTATGTAGGTACTATCAAAATAAGGATAGACTAAACTTAAATACAAACTGTGTTTATAGATACATACCTACTTTAAATGAAATAAAATCACAAATAATTTATAATTGATGCTATTTAAGTAAAATAAAATACATTGTCAGCAAAAGTTTTAGATAATCTGTCAGTATGTTGACTACAAATCGATTGCAAAATTTATAAGGAACAAAACAATAATGATAATGACACCTTTGCTAAGATTTATATCTTAGCAAAGGTGTACTCTGGAGAATGCATCCCGGTCCTGTGCGACACGAAATAGTTTCTCAACACTTGTGATACCTGTATTTCTGAGCCAGGATATATCCTATAATAATATCTCTTAATTTATCGGCAGATATGCCGCCGGCCCACCCCTCGTCGAGTCTCTATTTTTCGCATAATTATCAAGTGCAGCAAATTTATATTTCCTCTCTTAGTACATGACCAAATAGGACACATTACGGACCATGATATTAGTCAGCAACTCTCTATCAACCCTAGCCTTTTGCAGGACCCTTGTGTTGCTAACCTTGTCTGTCTGATAATTAAGCATAACGTGATGAAGTTATGGATTGCCAAATGGATCGAATTTGGTGCGGGACGATCCTCGGACCGTGCATAACTTGATATCTCCACCTGATTTTGACCGGCCAAGAAAACCCTGTCCGTTCAATAACCTTAACCTTTCTTTCTTCTTGCGCGGACTTGTGGCTGGACAAATCTCCATGGGTGCGACTACGGAGCCGAGAGATAGGTAAATAGACATAGGATAGATAAATCACATAGTTATAGGATAGAGCGTGAAAGAAGAGCATAAAAATTCAGTTTCTGAAGTCAGACTCCCACGCTATGGCGATAACGCCATATATTTGTCAATTTTCGATGATCATAGTACATTTCCATGGTGCCATCGTTGACTGCCAGCGCAACATAGCCTAGTTACACGCTATAATCTTAGAGAATTGACAAATATATGGCGATATTCCCGTAGCGTGGGAGTCTACCTTCAGATTTCCTCATCCGGACCGACGGAGCGATTTCCTTTAATGATAACTTAGACATACGCAGCTGACAACCGGAAAATTGACCCTGTGCTGCACTCTATTTTATCTGTAATAATCCTTTAAATGTGACAGCCAAAACCTAAATAAATAAATTACAAGGTAAATTAAATGTACGGTTTTATGCAAAATTTCTAGTAATCCAATCACATAATTATGTATACAAAATTGAATAGAATTTTTGATCGCACTTTAAAATGAATGAACTGTTCATAGCGCGAAATTGATAATATTGTATCGTAATGAGTTGTGCACCGCCAACCCCAGCCAAAATCCACGGTTAGTTGAGCGCGCAAACGCCCGAGGGAGCGTGTTCGTATCCCGTTAATTATTATTGCAGCTAATAAATTGAGGTTTGTAGGCGAATGCCGAAAACACAAAGAGTATTAAAATTAAAATATGAGTAGGCAAACAATAACAATAGTGTTGGATTTTCTTTCTATAAACTTTCCTTGTATTAAAACGGACTTGATAACTTCATTAGGCGCATTTTACTTTCTTTCGGAACAGTGAAAAAGTGTGATGCGTCAGACGTTCTTGTGTGGCGACATGCTCAAGTCATCGGTTCTGTCACGCTTCGTTTTATAAAATTCAAGAGTTTTTTTGTTAGATGGCAGTATCTATATTTATTTATTTATTAATAATATTAACGGCCAAAGCCTTTTACATAAATATTAATAACAATTTCAAGACAATTTCATTATCAAGAGAAATAAACCAACAAAATTATACAAAAGATAGAAAATTATACAGATAAAATCAACTAAAAAAAAATAAAACAAAATCAGAATCATTAATTCAACTTCAAACAAAACAATACAAATTTGAAAAACTTTCATCCAAACAATAAATACCTAAAAGAATGGATTTGATAATAATAATAGGTAAATAAAATATTATAAGAAATTAAAACAATACCACAAGAAACAATATTCAAGATTTTGTCGAATCAAATTTATTAAAAATAGTGTTATAAGGTATACCTACTTCTTAGTAATATTATTACGGGCTATTTCTTCAGTAGGCGGAAAAGTCATTAAAGTTTCAGATATAACCGCTTTCTTTCAATAGTTTTCTTCGCAAAGATTTGAAAAAATGAGCGATTATCGGTCAAATCTTATAGATAAATCGTTACATGTGTATCCAGCTTATAAGACACACTGTATTTGACGGAACTTAAATCTTAAGATACCTAAATTTTATCAATCGAACGCTCCAGTCCAAACTGAAACAGGCTGCCAATCCTGGGTAGGAATTTAATGTGGAAAAAAATTAGAATAATTCTGACGACCAGAAATCGAACCGGGGACCTCGTTTTCATTTTTTTTTTAAAGAATATTATATTTTTGTCAGTAATCTATATGTTGTAGAAAAGGATCGCTTTTCGCAATCGTGATCTGATTTCTGAGATGCGGTTATATGTTTAACTTACAGTATGGATCATTATTTCACCGAGAATTTTAGGAATACAAACAGTTTCATTATACCTATATATCGTGATTAAATATGAATAAAATAATTGAATATAGTTTGAATACACGTTCAATATCTGTTGCAAACATCACATTTGTATGAGTGCCATTTCAATGTTAGTGTGTGTACCATTAGGGCTTACGACCTTCATCAATCATGATGGCTGGTTTAGTTGTGATCACCTTTACGTATACAACGTTCACCATTTAAGTACACTGATTCGAATATTTTCTCCCAGTGCCACGCTGGGGATTCGAACCAAGGCCACTCCGACGATGTCCGAGTGTATGCCGTCGCTAGCACTGGGCTGTGAGGGGATATTGAACGTGTATTCATAAGAATTGCGTACACCATGTGGTCTAAAAAGTTGATAGCATGCGCTAATATTGTTAAAATATAGTTTGTCTACGAATAAGTAAAAATACCTTGGTACATCGTACGAGTGATAGATGCCTCTCCTATGAGGTTGTTTTCAAGGAGAGCAGGAAGCATGTTAAAGTACCATTTTCAAGGATGTCATGTCAAGAGAAGGTATATATGCACTTCCTGACGGTATTACTCTTAGATTAATCTATGTCTGGTGAAAGTAGTCGTCAACCAGGACATTTTAGGAACAAAAACCTTTTAAGGTTTTACTAAATAATTAGAATCTTTGGATATTCAAGGGTTCTTTTGATTTTTTTAATTTTTTTTGTGTATGTGTGGCTTAAAATTTAATACGCTATGTCACATTCTTTATTTTAACAGTTTTACTCCTATTTGTTTGTAATTTGATGCTGATGTCCAGACTTGTAAAAATAAATGATACCAAAGTTGCGCTTATTCATGACAAGATAGCACAAGGTGAGCGCAAATAAAATTTCTGGTTGTCTCCATGTTACATCAAATGGTTGTGTCTTTTATGCTTATTATGATTTTAGAATTTTCGCGGGACAAACCCAATGTTTTCGTCGAATGATTTTGCGTCGTAGAAACTTTATTCAAATTTTGTATTTTTCGGTTGAAAACATTCATTCACAATTCCCGATCAAGAATAATAACGGCTGTACCTACGTAGCGATTCATCCCTTATCGAAGGGTGGCAATCGGGAGGGTGCACCACAATAATTGGAGTCTAAGAATCCCGTCTTGCTACGTACATAGGTAGTAAATCTGTGTAAAATATAAATCCCTATCTCGATTCATCATAATCAAATAACAGTTATATCACCATTACACTTTAAAGCAACATCGACTTTATTTTATACTTGGCACAAAGGTTAAATACACAGCCATTAATCATTTGATATTTACTGTTCTACTCACTTTCTTCGTAACTTGGTAATAATTCACTATTCTTAGTTGCTACATACCTTCTGAAATTATTAACAATAAAAATGTACCTACTTAATGCTAATCTTTATTTTGAAATCTATATAAGATTTATCCTCAATTTTGCACAATCCAAAGATTATACAAAAAGTACTCAGGTGTGTTTCTCTTGCAGCCTGGAAACCTTTGGCACTATTTCAGTTCAATTTCACAGAATTCACAACTGTTGTCCACGTTTTTCTCAACACTCAATTCGCCCCAGATATGAAATCTGCAAACCTTGAAGAGGCTGACTCGTTTAAGAATGTTGTTTTAGCACAATTAAATTAAAGCTCTTAGCTTCTGAGATTCGAGCAATCTGTGTGTTTTCCTGTAGTATTAAAACATCACAATGTTAAGTGAAATGGTAAGAAACCTTGTCAAGCCGTATTTTTGTTACGTTTCATTTCTCTTTTCGTACTCTTTTTGGTGTTCCGGTGGCAGAAAGATTAACAGACTTTCAGTTTCGAAGATGCCCGATTGATTTATTAAAAATGATTCAATCTTCGTAGACACTTCTCAATATAAACGCATCTAAGGCAAAAATTACAAACTGGAAGACTAAATTAGTAGACAGACAGCAATAGAGGATCTCTAAATTCTTCCTTCGAGCTTATGATGATGAAAAAAAATAAGGATAATTCACTTAACCATACATAAAACAATGTATTTTAAAGCAGAGAGATTAGTTAAAAATAAATAAATATAAAGTGCAAACTGAGCCAAAGGGGGCTTAACATTAAAGATAATTTTCAAGCCGCTCAGATTTCCAGGTATTATTTGAAGCGTTATTCAAGAGTAGTTGAGGAAGCTTAAGAACGAAAGGTGAATGAGAGAAGAGGAGTGCTCTGGTGTCATCTTTCAGTCTGAAGAGTCCCTTGTGAAATCTGTAGTGTGTATCGCATTTAAAAAGTTTTTCCTATAGTTGAGGAATGTAAGGGTTGGCTAGCGACGAGTACTGCGGCGGTTTCCAACATTCTAAAATTCCCACTTCACGTACGAAATATAAAATGTCCCTAAATAATTGTACCATCCTAACATTATTGTTTTATTTTTAACTATAGCTGACCCGCACGTCGACTTTCGATCTAACCCAGAATAATTTTTTTTTGACTTACTACATGAATAAAATGTGATTTACGATAATTTAGCTAATAATTTATTGCATTATGTAATACTTATCGTTGATGGGTCATAGTTTGATATCAATACAATTCCTCTACAATTGCTTTACTTTTAAATAAATCCAAGAGATGGCGATATAGTAGTAAAATAATCACATGTGAAACATGTTAACTTATTGTAGGTATATATTGTTGAAAGAATAGACCATATTTAAACCAAATTTTACCGAATTATTATATTATGGTAAGATACGTCTAAGTGCTGACAACCTTATTTCTTCTTTATGGTTGCATTTCTAAGATTGGTCTGCACCAAGCATGCAAACGCCGCTCCTTTACTCCTCCCTGTCACTCACCAGCCCCTTCAGTTCCTGATGTAGGTATATAGTTATCTCTAGGGTGGCCTTGTGGTTTTTTTCCCTCAACATTCCTTGGCCGATGGTAAAGAGCAGATCCAGGTGGCTGATATTATAGTCGCCTATCCGTTTAGCACGTTGTTGGGTAATTCTTTTGATGAGCTGCCTTGTCTCCCCAGCTCTATACTCAGTAACTCGTTATATGTGAATAACCTTATTAAAGACTGGTTAAAAGGGGCTTTTTTACCTAGGCAGTAGGTATTCGCTGTTCTCCTATTGTCAATATATCGTTGAAATATGCACACTTTAACACTGTATGAAATGGGTTTGGAAATATACCTACTGATCTTTTTTTTTCAATTTTCTATAGTAACGCAATATGTATTTAGGTGGAATGATACAATTTTTACAGTGATTTAATCAATTTTTTACTGAACTTAATAGTTTATTTAGCGGCATTTTTGTCGTCTAGTATTTCATCACAAAGTAGGAATTTTTTGTTTGGTTAAATTATTTTGACTATTTCAATGAACCTATAGGTATGATTAACTTTGATGTAGGATTTAGTTCTTTTAATCTGAAATGTGAATAAATCTAGATAATTTGAGTTTATTTTGGCACCAAGAAGTTGAGTTATGGAGCAAAAGTTATTTTTATTTCTCGCTCTATCTTGACATAGATCCAGCCGTGACATCAATCATCCTATGGAAGTACTTTTGGTAAACAAATTTTCCCAAGATATTCTGTGTGAATATGTAATTATTTCCTTCCAAATCGGATGCCAAACCGTCTGTATAATAAAAACAGTAGGTTAGTATTATTTCTATATCAAAAAGGGGAAATTTCTTGCAAAATGTTTTTTTTTATTTTACAAATCTTGTAAAAATTACTATTCTTTTCAATTCAAGACCAGCATCTGATACTTTGTACCTACCTAAGTAGACATTTTTCATATATTAATGAATCTGGGCTCACTCAATTTGAACACAAATACAACACAGAAGATAAAATGGTTGATAGCTTAATGATTCGGTCGCTGACATTTTTTTTTGAAGTTCGTTGGGTAGTTTCCCATCACAAACCATTCTCCTCCAAAGTATTTTTGGGTTGACTTTGTCTGAACCAAATCGCTGAAAACCATTTCTAACTAAGCAGAATACACATATCTATGTTTTATGTGTGAATTGCTATTGTTTGGCCAAGAAAGCGTGCTGCGCACCATAGTCTCGTAGCAAAAAGTAAAATATATTAAGAAAAAAATGTTTCAAAATTAATTACCTTTAATATTCAGTTTTACATTTTTTTAAAACATAAATACAACATTGTTCATTTATTAGTTTATATCGTCACATGCAAGTTTCAAATGGACTTTTTCATTCACACAGAACATACAATAATTATTATGTAATTTTAATTAATATTTACCTATATTTTGAATAATAATTATTTATATAGGTAATATTGATCATTGTAACATGTAGAAAAAACATATATTTAAAAAAACATACATTTATTTATCATAATTCAGTAGAATATATTTTACACAATTTAATTACATATTTTAATGTAATAACATTTTGAATATGTTTCTTTTTTAATTTATTTTATACACCATTTTACTTTACATACATACTTACATTGTCAATTTAATTAAAAATTAAAACCTTAATTTTATTTATGAATTGAATAGAATTTAATATTATTTATTCATAAAATAAATGGTTTTAAATGTAATATTATAAAATGTTCATCACAATCAGTCATTAAATTTTTACTAAGTTATTACTATTTTGTTCAAATTATGGTACATACATTAAATAAAATTTTATTTTAAATAAATTTATTTTATAAAATGAAACATGTTTTTTTATGATAAATATTATTCAGTTAAGATCGGTAAATTCAATATTGTAGCAACTACAATGGCTTAACTGAGCACCATGATTTTTTAAAAGTAAGTATGTAAAAATATAATATTGGCTATGCTCGGGTGAAAAAAAAAACACACTTACTTTGAGTAAAACGAAATATTGAACCAAAATTTTATGACAGAATTTTATTTCAATTATTTGTTTCATTTAGTACCTAAAATTTAATTAGAATTTTTTAATTTACAACATGAACAAAATTATTCGAATTGACTTAAATGAATATTAAGTTAACTTAAATAAATAAAAATATTTAATTGTTTTGATCACATTATTGATTGAAAATAATGGCTGCAAAATTAATTATTATTAGGTAAACACTTATAATTATAACATATAAGTGTTGAGATATAAAAATAAAATTTAAATAAAAAACTGTACGAATAATTACAGGTAAAGTGGATGTGGTAGAAACTTGAAGTATAAAAAAAATAAAATAATAGAAAAAAACATTGCAATAATTTTTGAATCACTACAACAGAAGAAAAAAAATGTTTTCGTTCTTCACACAGTACCTAATCTAATTAAATGAATAATCAACACTCAACAAGAAGCGTTGCCTTATTACACAATGAAAATTAACCATAAAAGATTTGAGATAATTTAAGGTAAGGTCATATCAATTCAGCACGTTCAATCATTGCTGAACAAACTAACGATTGATTGATTGAGGAACAAAATTTTAAAAGTTGAGCCATGTTAAAACATAAGGTTATATCAAGGGCACTAATAAAATAATAAAATAATACATAAATCTTTATTGGACAAAAAATACAGTGTTAATACAATTTAAAAAAACTACCAAAAGGCGGACTTATTGCTTCAAAGCAATGTCTTACAGCCAACCTCAACTACTTATCACTACTTGAGTGTGTTTGTCAATATGACCTTACTCTTTGTTTTATCTCGATGCTTTTAACTTATTCTTATCAAAAAAAAATCATATTTTTTTTAATTAATAAACAAAGACTGTAGGTTTAGGATGATATTTTTTTGTATTTGCGAGTTGATGAAGTAGACAATAGTAAATCTCTCAAAATGAACTGAAAGTTATTTGTTCCCTAGCAATATACTCGTAATAAAATTACATTTTTTTTTTAGTTAGTTGGATAATATATATTGATTTATTAAAATATAAAAGTTCAAAGAAAAAAAAAGTTCTTTTATTCCGTAATATTGGCTAAACACATAATTATTCTATTTTTTTTTTTTAAAGAAATGGCGATATAAAATGTTTCTTAGAGATTCGCAATCGAATTCGATTATTTCATAAAAGGTATCACGGATTTTGGTCATTCAAAACAATTTTATAGCTGATTATAAAAGATTTTTTGAGTGTAACCTTTTTGCATAATGGCAAAGTACTTATTACAAAGTTACAGGTAATGCGATTGAACAATTTTTGTGTTTACGCCACAGCTTTCTAAAATATTTACTAATGAGACCAGAATAAAACTCGTTGTAAAAGTTTCGAGTGATAAAAAGAAATTTCGAGAGATGCAAAATAATTGTGAAAAATAACTCCTGGTTTATTTATAATTTCTATTCACGCCTGCTCCATAAATTGTTTTGAAATTTACAGATTTCTAAATAAAATATTGATTTTGATTTAAATCCGGTCTCATTCCTTATACTAATTACTATAATAAATGTATTTTTATTTACATAATTAATTTTATTACATTACTTTCTCATCATTCAATAATATAACATTCAATATTTTTTCACAATACAATCCCATGAAAAATTATCACAATATGTTGCAATATTATAATAACATTCTATTTCATTAAAAAAAAATAATTTGAAAAATCTTAAAACAATGAATGAAAAAAAAATATGGTTGAAATGTGTATAATTACCTACATATTCGACTGCCTTGTTGGAAAATGTTACGTAAGGTGATGCAATTATTAAAAAAAGGTGATGTAATTATTCACGCTGTAATAAAAATGTAAGTATAATTATTTATGTGGACATTTTTAAATTTTTCCATCTTTCATCAACTAATGCTGAGAATATACTAAGTAGATATCACACACTTGTTTTCTTGATGATGAACATTGACTATGACTTAACTAAATTATTAATAAACCTTTTACTTTACTGACAAAATTAAACGGTTTCTAGAAGCATTAAAATAACGATTTTTTTTTACCAAACGATAAAACCAAATATTTGAGAATGCTTTGACGAATATTCACAAAAAAGTTAAATTATATTGTGTAATGTAAAAAAAAATATTCGCTTATAAAATCTAACATAAAGATACCTACATTCATCACGACATACATATATTAATTAATTAATAATTAGGAATTCATGTATAAAAAAAATAAACTTGGTACATTTGAATCATTTCATATTATGTCTATCTACACGCGAGCGGTACTTGGACGCTATGTCCTGGTGAACAACTGCGTCTCCTCGTCGTCTTCGCTAAGGGTGGCCGCGTCGATTTCAAGACAGCGCTTCTCAGATGACTCCAGAGCCAATTTTTCAGACGTGGGAGTCATTTGGAGAGGCGCACGGCAGTCTTCTTGGGAGGAGAGACGGGCGTAGCTGACGCCCCTAGATCCGGACGTCGTCACACTCGTCCGTTTCTGAAACAATTAATAATATTATTTTAGACAACAGTTCACCCAACTAATACAATTTTGAAAAGAATCGCCCACAGACTTATCGTAAAGATTCTGAGGTTTTGGGCATCAGTAACAAAGGAAATGGGTGGTATGAAATCGATCAACGCGATGCAGAAGGGGTGAATCGAAGGTGAAAAAAAATGGGCAGTGAAGAGGACATCCAAATATATCATTATTTAATGGATCGATGAATGATTTTAATTATTTGAAGACTGAGGCAAAAACTAGCTGAAATTTTATAGCCCCACTCTGTAACATATGGGTTAGCTGGAAGAGATCCTTCGGGATAAGTTCGCCCTTTGGCTCTTTTAAACAGTTGTATAAAAATGTACCTATTATTTAATGTAATTACTGTAAATTTTGGAAGTACTGAACGCCTGAAAACCGTGCATTTTTTAATTCTAGCTTTATAATCTTCTATAATGTTTTTCAATAAATTAAAGATCTAAAATATAATATTATTAAGCTTAAATGATACAAAATTCCACGCATTTTATACACGCTCAACCAAAATCTGAAAAATTGATCTCATGGTTCCTGAACATCTGGTACTCGTGTCAAATTCTCATAGGTGATGTACTTAATTATCTATAGAGAGAGTGTGCTCGAGACAGATGCATCTTCTGCTGGTCAAATTGGGAACCTTTTTAAGAGATATGAGATGAGATGCAAATTTACAAGTATGATATTTATAGAATATAATAAAAAAGCATGTCAAACCCGAGCTCATTCGAAGACACATAAACATATTTTAATGTGAATATAAAATATAGGAAATTCTACCACATGAAAGAGTGGTAGGTTGAAAATTTCGAAAGGGATTGAAACGTAAACAGTAAAAAATCAAAAATATTGAATGCGCTTACAAATTCATTTGAAATTTATCATCGAATGCAATTGCCGATATTTTAACGTTTTGAACGAATGAATATTGTTTTTCATTTTTTGCGCTACGAAACATTCGCACGGTGGTAATCTATTGTATGGACGGAAGCGATTTAAATGAATTCCATTTACACACACGTAGACGTGAATACAAAAACCAGAAAAATGTTTCTATTCGGATGGCATATCGGGAGGAACATTGCATGAAACCTCAAAACCATAAGGGATCGGTTTTAACTTCCTAGAGTCTTTTGAAATCAATATTCAGCTGCAAATTGCCAACTAAGAAGACAAGTTGTAGTCGAACGACGAAAGTTTACGAGGTCTTTGTACACAAAATGAAGACGTTCAGTCTTTGAAAACCGGTAAGCGTATAAATTCGAGGGAAAATCATTACAATTTAAAAAAGTTTATCGATCATAAGTTTTTATTTATTTATTTACGGCACGGCGTACCTTTAACTTATTAAAAAAACTACATATTATATACCTAGTGATTACAAATAAGTTAGGTACAACAGTTCACAAAAATTTAAAAGTTTAAAATGTCATAGGTAGGTATAATATTCAAATCACATATTCAATTATTTATAATAATTTTCTAAGATTTGTGGAATCTGAACGTCTATATACTAAGTGTCAGCATACTTTTATTCATTGGTGGTAATTTCAGTAACACAACAATTAAAACGCATAAAATTTATTCATAATATTATGACTTTTTTTGCAATGAGCTGTCATCCTTGATAGATCCTCCCTGTGTGCAGATATGTTATCATACATTTTATTGACGATTACAAGGTTGTAAATTGCACAGTGCAAAGAGATTCCACAAACCAGACGGAGGGAACAATCGAACGCACAGCTCTGTTTTCTCTTTACATACGGTTACGGCCTTTATAGCTGGTTCATTGAGTTTAGACAGATGTTATCGTTCTCTGAACGCCCGACAGCAAAATTGAACATACCATTATTATTACTGAGACTACAAATTGTAACGGAAACTATTACTGACATATCATGTACTTAACTAGCAGCAAAGATATCAACCATTATTGTTGAAAGAAAGCAATGTTAAAATTCATAAAACCTGCTCCAATCTTGACATACGGTATATTAGGAGAACCTGCGATATCCAGGATGTTGTGAACTGAGGTAGATCTAGAAGGCGTTTCTGGAGGGACTACGTAGAGAGAGCTTATCCTGAAAGGCTTATGAAAATAGCAGCTGTCTCTATACAAATTGGCAGACGACCACTAGGCAGACCACCTCTAAGAGGTGGACGGATTGCTGTACATCCGCATCCCATGCGTACCTATTGTTTTGCTTAAGCTTATGATTTCCCTACTAAGTTTACTTACATTGATTCATTAGGTACTTATTTAATTCTATTAAAAAAATTCCTTGTGCTTGAAAAATACCCATTTACTTAATTAAACAATTATTAATTTCCATACTTCATTGAAATCATATTAACCCATATCTTCCCAGACATAGAAATAGCCGTTAGATTTTCATGAAAATCATACCAGGGACTATTTACGGTCTATGTATTGATAAATAAGTGTCAAAAAAAAAATTTGGATTTTTGGATTTTTAGTTATAGAACCGTTCCAATAATGGAACACTGGGAAGATACATACATGTAACATTTGGGCTTTTGTATGGGAAATCAAAAACGATATAGAGCGCAGTAAACTACTTTATGAAGAGATTTTAAAATTTTAATCCACAATTTATAATTTATAAGCCTTAAAAATAATACAATAAAAAATCTTTTTCTTCTTCTCTTTTATAGACACGGGAGTCTGTTTTATCAGGGTTATCATCTTGACTTGCCTTGTTTCAGGTTTCTTACCATCGCTTGAAGAGTATTTTTGATCGGCGCAGCCCTTTTTGTACCCTCATGCAGGGCAAGTTATAGTATTCTTACTTTTATTTAACTTCTCAATACATGTTAGTGCCAACAAAACATATAATAACAAATTATAAGGTACCCACCTGACCACGTTGTTCGACTTATTAGATCTTTCAAATTACTGTGTTTCTTATTCGATCACGCAGAGATTAACCATGGAGTGTTTTCAATTTATTTGTTCTAAGCATGCTTTTTGTTTTGACAGTGTCTGCCCTGGATAAAATTCCATGTGTCTTATAGATACGAACCTTCTGTCTGTCCTCATAGCATTGTTTCTCCATATTATGACATCTTTCAAGCAGACTGCTTCTGCGGCAGCTTTATCAACCTGTGACCTTACTAATCAGGCTAGAAGGTTACTTCGCTATTGACTGTAAAGCAAAGCACTTCAATAGCTTGCTGATGCAGGATTTTCTCCTGTTTTAGAGATATAACATCTGCTTCAATGTTATTCATAGCGTTCTTGACCAAAAAAAAATATCACCGCATCCTGGTAGTATTGTCACTCATCAAGTCCAATGAATTCATTTTTTTCTGTTTTTGAGCGTAGTAGACCTTAGATGGAATCCGATGGTTAAGATGATTTTGCAGATCCTTTTTGAAAATCGACGTCATTCACCTTCAAAGTAACCATACAAACAACGTTTTCTTACTGTGTAAGGTTCAGTTGTACCAGCTGTATCCGCATATTTTCTTTACATAAAATACTTTTTTCGTTTCTAGATGTTCAAATATTTAGTACACTACGACCAAAAAAAAATTTCCAACAATAAATATTTTTTTTGCATGAAAATAGTACAAAATGTTTTTCCACAAAATCTGCTATAAAGAATGCTTCATAACAGAAAAAAGCAGATGCGAATACCGTGCAACAATATCTTTAACTGTAGCCTATTAATCGAAGATTTTAAGCACATAAAAATAAACGAGTTGCGCATTTCCAAAAAAATAATAAAAATTGTTAACTAAACCGTTCCAATAATGGAACACTGGGAAGATATGGGTTAAGTTTAAAACAATATTTTGAACCACATACATAAAGGACTTTGTTGGAAGATTATTCGTAGGTACTTTAATAACGAGAATTTGGACTATATTATTCTCGATTTCAGGAAGACAAAAGCGATTGTCAAATTTGCAAAGCATTTGCTTTGAGCGGCATCCATCGGATGAGATGGTATAGTTCAAAAATAAGTAAGTTCAGGGGAATAGAAAGTAAACAGTTCAACTTCGAAACAACGGCAAGCGGTTGAGATCCGAAAGCCACAGTTGCCCAAACTAATAACGATCGTTTACGGGTCAAAGCGAAGAATTCCATTCGAGACGATAGTAAGCGGTTTGAAAGCAACGTTTCTGGTTAGATCAGATCAGAATTTCGAAATTATAAATTTTCGAGGACATTTTTAATTTGTTTATTTCGTAGACTTTTGTTATATTATTACCTACCACAAAACAATTTAAGATACAGATTTAATTCTTATTATTTGAAATTTGAATGATATAGCGCAATTTAGTGAAAAAAGTTCTCCAATTCAACAATAATAATTATTATTATTATTGCGCCTTTGTAGGTATTTTTCTTTATCTAACTCAAATCCAGTTTCGGTGATGACAGCCGGGGTTCATTATGGGGGTCTCTGCAGAAGCAGGTATCCTTTTGGGATCTCAGCGTAACCATAGGTTAAAAACAATGGGGAATAATAGTATTATCCCCCATCATGTCGTTTTATTCTCATGTATGGAGAGAAATTTAGAGTAAGTAGTGGGTTATAATATTGAAAGTAGGTAGGTATTGACATTCGACATTGAGATCGGGATTTAGTTTCAAGAGTAACCGCCCTGACCTAAGCCCAGGCTCAAAAAGTCTGCATTTTTGAAACGAGGTAGGTACCTCAGGAGAGTTTTGGGTATAATATGGTACCACCGCATCACGAACGACGCAATACGCCAGCGCACCCAGCCGAGACCCATCACTTCTACCATTATACCTAGATAATATTATGTTAAGGATGCCGAATGACAGTCGGCCGAGGAGAGCACTGTTCTTCCTCCCATCAGGGTTCCGAAGACGAGGAAGACCACGCCGTTTTTTCGACATCTTTAAAAAGAATTAAAACTATCGGGGATATAGCTGTCTAAGGCCGATTTCAGATAGGTAAGGTCAGATTTTTTCTTTTCTATCCAGATTGGCATGCCACAGAAGCTGTTTAAAAAAACTCCGTGACAATAAAAATTCAGTTTCATTTTCTCTTTCTAATAATCGAATCATTTAAAAAAAGTCACATACATCATTTTGAATATAATAGGTTGGTATGAAATTTATTTATGTTCATTTCATTTTTACTTTTTGAGTTGTTTCAAACGGTCCGATTTAATTTTAGGATATACCTATGTAAGTAGGTACCTACTACGGCAAAAAGGGGGATTTTTTGTATATTTTTCGCATAGGTATGTGTTAGGTCATGCAAAAATATTTGAAACCTTTTTGAGTTGCATGTAATCTGTCTCTTTTTGCTATTATCATGAGGATTCTACGATTCGTGTATAAATAATATGAGGGCGCGCGTTGATCTACATCGTCCAGAAGCGAGAAGCGGCTATAAGCAATCATGCGGGATCCAGCGAAGGGCTTCGGCAGCCATCATTCACGTAATGCGTCCTCATCAATCAATATGATATATCTTGGAATCCTTCACGCGTCAAACGGAATAACGAGACTATAATTCCACAACGATGGGGCCATTGTTAAATACGGGAATATTAATAATATCTTCAGCATCTTTTAACGATTCTACATAACGATAAAAATAATATCCGTAATCAGTATATGTACCTTCATCAGGTATGTAGTACAGTTTAACCTTCATGAACACATCTTCACAGAAATTTAATCTTCATCTCTACTTATCTATAATATAAAAGAATATCGGGTTAGTGCGCACACTTATAACTCGAGATCGGCTGAACAGATACTTCCGATGTTGGATTTATTGGATTCTTCTCTGCTCCGGATAACAGAATAACTATTAAAAAGTTGAAAAATCCATATAAAATATAGGTAGTATTGAAGTTATTATGGAACGGATTTCCTGCGACGCCAACGCCATCTATGAAAAATTCTATAAAAACAAAATTATTGTTTACCTACCTGACAACCATTGACAATAAAAATATTGATACGCAGATACTTGATGGAATGTTTTTCGAGCTTTCAGAAATAATTTTTCAACATTCAAATATACTTTTAACGTATTTTTGTATAAATTACTAATGTGAAATCAATACTACAGGACAAAATCTATCGGAAAAGCTAGCATAATATAAAATGGTGATCTATTTCTTTTGGTCATCGCATCACGCGTTAACGGCTGGACCGATTTCGCTAAAAAAAAAATTGCTACTCTCAGGGGAAGGTTCTTTTATAAGAAAAATGAATAATGTTGCTTAGAACGTTAAAAAATTAAAAAAAAACTTAACGTAGTTTAATAATTATTCTACGTATGCGATTCGTACACAACTATTTCAGGCATGTTAGTATTTGAATGATGTGTCATTTTACTGCTCACAGACAAGTAAACAGCTCTTGTTGTTACATTGCGTGGGGTGTAAAGGGAGCTTCGATTTGACTTCGATGTAAACATACTATGTAGTGATTAAACCCGTTTTCCGTTCCGTCGAAACAAAGCTGAGGATTTTGGATATTGCGTGGAAGGCAAGTCGTCGTGCTTCCCTATATGTCCCTCAGTGGGGTTTCAAAGGGAGTTTTGATTGATTGATTATACTTTCCAAATAACCCGGGAAGTACAAAAATAATATCATATTATGATGGAAATGTCATATGTTATTATTTATTTATTTATTTATTTATTATTTATTTATTAATCACATTAACGGCTAAAGCCTTTTACATAAATATTAATAACAATATCACATAAGATAATTTCATCATCAAGAGCAATAAACCAACAAAATTACACAAAAGATAGATAACCATACAGATAAAATCAACTACAAAAAAAATAAACAAAACAAAATCAGAATTTATAATTCAATCTCAAACAAAATAATACAAATCTCAAAAACTTTCGTCCAAACAATAAATAAACGAATGGATTTGATAATAATAATAGGCAAATAAAACATAAGAAATTAAAAACAATACCACAACATACAACAATTAAAAAAAACCTACAAATAGGCCAAAATCAGAGTAGAATCAACTCGTCCATAAAGGAAACATTTGGAAAAATATCATTATTTAGCAATAAAAATATACCCATACTTTGTATAGGTGCATAAAAGTACATAATAATAAAAAAACAAAAAAAAAAACTAGTAGGCAGATAAATAAAATAAAAAAAAAACCCGTATGGAAGCGTCCACAGAATCATACTTCATTCATCACAACATATACCCAAAAACTTATTTATATGGAAGCAAATTACAGTAGATAGAGACATTATTCCATTGATTAAAATCATTAAAAATCATACCAACGCAGTCAGTTAAACGAAACAATAAACAAAATCAGTAATAAAAATAAATAAATAATATCAAACCAGAACAAGTACTATTAATCATTTCTCAAATATTAGACATTCAAATGAAAATTATTATAATAACAATTTAATAACATTGTATGAAAATAATAATAAAAACATACATTGTACATAAGTAGGTACCCAATTGGATGGCATTTATTACACTGGCATGATAAGAAATAACATTGGTGGCAACACACAATGCACAATTACTGAACTGGCTGAATGGAAAAATAATGACAGCAGTGACACTTGAAAACAACAAAACGTCCGCCATTGCTTGACCGCCGTACATTCAATAATGTTCCTTAACGATTTTTTCCCATGTGAGAGCCAAAACCAATCCGACAAAAGTGTATATTTGCGATTATAGTTAATCAATATGGGGATCCAAGTAGAGAATATCTGATCAAAGCATTTCAGTGCGACGGCCAAGTGTCAGTTTGAGTCCCTTATCGCTTTCATCGCCAGATCTCTAAACGTATGTATCGAGCAGTTAAAAATGTCAACCTCCTTCAAATAATGATTTGCAGCCTTAAGAATTCTCGGCACAAGTGAGTGGAGCGTGTAATTTGTGGGAAAGTTATCACACTTAAATGTTTCTATGTTTCGAGTCACTCTCGCAGGTACCTTTATTGCCAAAATCTGAACTAATTCAGGGCTGTCAAAATATGAATACAAAATCTTATACAAAAAAACTAAATCGAAAAAATCTCTCCTGTGTTTAAGGGTGTCTAAATTCAAAGTATTTATTATGTGCTCATAGTTTATTTCCTCTCTCGGAATGTTCATTTTGAAATTGATAAATCTCAAAAACTTCCGTTGGATGCGTTCCAGAGAGTTTACATGCACGGCATAAGAGGGAGACCAAATAGGTGAATTATATTCTAAGATTGAGCGCACCAAGGTGGTATATAAGAGGGTTATGGTATTTAGGTTATTAAAACAAGAGACAGTGCGCAATACAAATCCAAGAGTTCTCATCGCTTTGCTCTCAATCTCGGTTATGTGAGGTACAAATGACAACCTATCGTCAAATACAATCCCCAAATCGCGAACATGGTCCAGTATTGCTAGCTCTTTACCGTCTATGGAATAATTAAATCTGACTTTGTGCTTCTGCCTGCCAAACTGGACAACCTGACACTTATCAACATTCAGAAACAAACAATTGTTCATACACCAGTCATGCAGATTTATCAAATTATCCTGAATGCATTGGCAATCGCTTATACTTTTAATTGTTTTATAAATTTTAAGATCATCCGCGAACAATAAAAAGTTTACATCTTGGAATATATTTACAATATCATTTATAAAAATTAAAAAAAATATAGGACCAAAATGACTACCCTGAGGCAGTCCACTAGTGGCACTGATAGTTGCAGACTTGTAACCATCTATCTTGACACACACGGTTCTGTCACTTAAATAACTAGGTGATTATAATTATACACCTACACAGTGGTTTGATTTTCACTCTAATTGAACGAAAACACAAATTTTGAATCTTATTTTTCGAATTCGCGACAATTTCTATAAATAACTTTTGAAAGGTCACCTTGTTTTCTTTGAATTATAAATTTATAAATTACAATAAAGAAGCTCAAGTACCGAGAGGGCACCAACGCAACGCCACACATCATACGACCTGACACGCTACGCCTGTTTGTATGTAAAAGTTAGAACACAACTACAAACAACGTTGCCTACCTAGGTCAGTGGCAGGTGCGTGTTGTAAGCGGCGAATCGCGAAATTTCATTCAAAATCAACAAAATAATATAATTTGCATTTTAATTAAATATTTTATTATTTTGATATGACGCCAAGGTAGGTAGGTACTTATAAAAATAATACGCAGGGTTTTATTTTTGTATTTGAAAAAAAAAACACTGCATTGAAAAACGAATCGGAATAATATGAATTAGGTACGTATTTTCGAATTTTATGCTTGATGCTTGCAGACTTCATGAAAGTCAACACGAATTATGCCTGTTACTCGCTTCAAATATACATTTTTTGTGCCCTAATAGTGTATTGTGGTCACAGGAAACAAGTAAAATATTCACGGTGTGTTTTAAATATAGGTAGCTCCGTACACTTGTGGGGATCATTATAGGAGGAGATGAACTTGATTGAGACATGTGTTAAAGATGCCGAATGACAGTTGGCCGAGGAGAGCGCTGTTATTCCTCCCATGAGGATTCCGAAGACGCAGAGCTGAAAGGTCATAAACATTGCCCCTGAGTGAGTGTAAAGGGAGATTTGATTGAGATTTGTTGACAGAACAAAACTTTCTAGGCTCCGCCAAGCAATGGTAAAGCTAGAGTGAAAAAACTCTTCAGAAAGAGATAATCACTTTGATGAATACTACTTATAAATGTCGCAAAAATTTCGATTGATTGATTGGATGTTGGCGATCGCTTAAGTTAACATGTCCCTA
Organism: Mystacides longicornis; assembly: GCA_963576905.1. Lineage (NCBI taxonomy): Eukaryota > Metazoa > Arthropoda > Insecta > Trichoptera > Leptoceridae > Mystacides > Mystacides longicornis. The sequence continues at coordinate 4,344,583 of OY756421.1, read as the reverse complement.
TCCTCATTTCATTGCGAGCCTAGGGCGTTTATGTCCTCTACCAGGATTTCAGAATCCCGCTACAAAATAATATTAACAAAGTGAGAAAAAAAGCTTGAAATTTATTTCTTTATGAAAATTTAAAATTGCTTACACTAAAAGCGCACAACATTTCTATCAAAATGACCTTTGGCGTTAGGAAAATACGACAAATTGTTGTAATACAAAGGAAACCTCTATGCCAATAGCATCATTCATTCATCCATATAGCCTGAGATATGGCAGGTATTGTCAAGACTGGGACTCTGAATTTAGTCCCAGTCTTGACAATACCTGCCATAGATAATATAAATAATAGTCAGACAATAGGCTATTCTATTCCTGAGCATACACGTTTTTGTGAAACATATATAAAAGCGATAGATGTTGAGAGAATGTTATTTTCAGTGCTTTGAAAAAAAGTTGATTCAATGTAGGTATATGTCGTTCTAAAAAATATTCGTGCAATATCAATTTAAATTCTCAAAAAATGTTAGAGTCAATAACGATATTTTGATAAAATACAGAATGTTTTATGTCTAGCCGTAAACTATGGGACTTCTTATGATTTGATTTCCCAAAAGCGCAGCTAGAGAGAATCTGCATAAATGCAGCAAGAACCACTGTATCTACTTGATCATGAATTAATTACTCTTGAGTATTGATCAATAAAATAACCATAACCGTCAGCTCTAGCTCAATGATGGGTGATTTAACAGCACCTTCTTGGACGTTTTAATGGTGTCCTTTTTTATCATTCAGCATTCACGCATATTCAGTGTTCACCTATTCTCCTTTTAGTTTCTAGGCGGTAGACCGGCATAAAAATTAATCGTTTCTAATGCGGTGGAACCAATTTAGTCCCATAGTCTCAAACGCTGAGATTTTTAGTTATTCGTCAGGACATGGACATTTTTTTTTCAAAAATATGTATTTTTTTAAATAAAAAATATAAAAGACGCCAACAGAAAAAGGACGAATCGATCATTTATGAAATAAAGAAATTAATGGTTTTTCTTTTTCTGAAATAGCAAAAAACGTTTTAATTTTTGAAAACTTTGTTATTATACCTACCTATAGGGAATAGGTGCTATTTTTACTCATAATCCACAAATATATATTATTACGAACAATGACTCATAGAAGTGAACGATAATTATGCTCGGTTTTAAAGTATGACCGTATACAAAAGGCATATTCAAAGGAAGAGGATTAAGACATACATTTGAAAAAAAAAATGCTTATAAATCAAGAATAAATTACCTAGCTCTCTCATAAAACGGCGTGATTCGTGGAATATGACGGTTGCGGAAAATACTTCCATTGCGTATATATATATATATATACCAAAAGAAATAATATTTTCATGATTTTCCTAATAATAAGAATAATGTATAATATCCCTCCTTAGAGCGATGTAAAAACATTTTTCTCATACCTCACCTCAGGCGTTTCCTGGATGTCTATTTTTTTATTACAATTCATCGTATGATACAAAGATAATAATCTTGTACTTTATGTACCTACCCACTACATTCTTAACATAACGCACATACAGGGGGTAACTTATCAAACGACTCCTCTTAACTTAGATCATCATACTTATAATACTAGGGGTAAACGAGATGTGCGGCCGTTTGAACATAGAATGGCAAAGGTTTCAAAGAGCTACATATATCTGTAATAGTGTACGTTTTTTTAACAAGTTGCCTCATAGTGTCAGAGCACTAAATTCAGTGGGGTTTCAGAGAGAGGTGAAGAAGTATCTTGTTGAACAGGCATTTTACAATGTTGACGATATGCTAAATGGGACTGTTGACTCTATTTGATATTTGGGTTATGATTTTTGTTACTTGGCGCCCATATATGTATATACAATGTATATTCTCTCAATCGGTTGACGTGAAGCTGTTTTGAGCCCTTTACACTCAAAACAGCTTTATTGTTCTTTTATCTTTAGCGTGTTTTTTTTCTCTTCATATCTGAACCTGCATGTTGGAAATTATGTACGCCTATAGTGTTTTTATTGTGTGCACCTATTATGTTTTATTGTTTGCTTTTGTATAATTTGACGATTCCAAGTGCCAAACTAATGGCCTAAGGATGATAAAAAAGAATAAAGAATAAAGAATAAAGAACTACCATAACTGAGGTCAGTAGGTAGGTACTGCACAAATGACATATAATAAAACCAGTCTTTTTTATAATAATTATAAATTAATTCAAGGATATCAGGAATATAAAAAAAAACACAATTTTAAATATAAAAACCTTTTTTTTTAATGAATGACATAAGTTTTGAGTAACTTAAGACAATAACAGAACCCTCATGTTGCCATATTCAAAAAGGATTTTAAAGTACCTACACGAAGGGTTAATAACACAAGTAATACGAAATTAAGGTCTCCTACATACTATATCTGTTGAGGTGATGCTCTTAGGGACAAACTCCCCGGGACGAATCCGTCAAATGTATTTGGGTAATTTGTGCCGTACATTCTATGAAGATCTTAGTTAGGGTTAGGCACTAAGAATACGGAAAGAGTGTCCTAGGAATGTGAGCAGAGAGAGAAAAAGATAGATTTTCGCAAACTCCTGGATAGTTTTTTGAAAAAGTGAATGTGACACAAAACCGTTCGCAAATTATTTGAAATTAGTAAGAAAACTCCTACACATTTTTTCATTCTCCTTCCATGATACATCTAACTGTCCTTCGCCCTGGGCCTAATTCTATTAGGTACCTACGTTTTTTCTGTTTGTCTTTTACCTCTCATATTAATGTGTGCGTATAATACTTTACCGACCTCTGTAGCCTAGTTGTTGTTCTGACGTGGACTTCAGATCCGAGGTCCCGGGTTCGATTCCCGCTCGGGTCAGAGTTTTTCTAAGTGTTTTTTCACTTGAAATTTTTACCCGGGATTGGCCTGTCTCAGATCTCACTGGAAAAAAAATGCCTCAGGAAATAAGTTCCACCGGCTGTACTGACACCTTTGTATAGAAAAGTGTTATATTTATTTATTTACTTTACCGGTGTCCATACCTTTAATTTAATAATTTTAATATCATCACATTTATTTCCCGAAAAATACAATAAATAAAAAATGACAGAAAATACTACTTAGCAAAACGTTTTACCCTTTTCAATGCTAATGTTATAGTTTCAACGTTTGTGCACACTAGACAGTTTAATATAAAGTTACTTAATTTGAATCAAACACAGAAACACAATTATTTGCATTACACACCCCATTGCATTTAGTTATATGGTTAGAATTGACACACTCAGCAAACAGCAGAGCAGACAATGCAGTACCCATGCTTTGATTGACAATGCTGTTAAATAGCGCACTAACGTATAAAATAGAAACACCAAATTGCTTGAAAATGGACGAAGCAATAAGCTTTATTTTAGAGAAAGGAATAATTTATTACAACTCTATGTACAAGCTAGGTCACTCGTCACTGTGTGACGTACCTACTTCGCCCGTTTTTACGGTTGCACAATATTTAAAGTTCTTGTTTCTACTAAAAATTGACAACAAAACTGACGCGATGCCTATATGTGTGTGTGTATCCGCCAATTTTAAGCGACAGAACTCTACATAGAATATAGCGTTGTGTGAGAGTATGGGCGTGAATGTATGGCCCGCGGGTTTCGATACGGGTAGGTGGCGTTAGCCGATCAGTTAGTCAGTAATCTGGGCTAATCTAATATAGATTGGTCTCTGACATGCATCAAGACTGAAGATACAAAAAAAAAAAACTATTCGATAATATTATAAAGGTGGTGTTTGATTTATTGAAACCTTAGGACACTGCAAAGGTTAATATTGGCTCGTATGTACATTGTACACTATTGCTTGTAGGTTATTATGTCATATAAATTATTATAGGTAGAGCATTGTTCACTGTTCAGGTCATATAATAATCACACTGTGCCAGCTTTACAAGTACCAGTAGAACACGTTAATTATTAGGATGTGTTAGTTAAAATAACCGTTTAAAATCTCGCGTTCGTAACGAATGAAAAATTTTGCATTTCACAAAGAGTTTTTTTTTTCATTTCAATTCTACTTCAACGCTTTGTCAGAGACCCGTGAGAGGTACTGTATAGGAGTTATTTTTTTTAAAGGATGTTGGCATTATTCTCTAACACAAAGATACCTACCTGTCGAGCGCGTTACAGGTAAATCACATTATTAAAGAAAGCGACAGACGTTGTTCCAAGGCGTGAATATTTCAAATATATTCCCATTCTGAGATTTCGGAAACAACAGTTTTATTATTTAATGCTGTGCGTAATATTGTGAGGGATTTTTTTGAGAAACAAGGCGCTTCGTTCCCTTAAAAATAACATTCGTTACCCTAACTTCTAGATTGCACAATATTATGGTTTCCTACCGCTGAACGAATGATAATACTCAAGATGCTTTACACCTATTACGCTAAATTTTAAATCCGTGTTGAAGGATTTTGCCAGCGAACAGTGTAGACCTGTAAACTCCGGACTCTGTGGCTTTTAGAGTCACGATGACCATCCAAACCAAAGGCCGTAGTGCTGCGTCACATCGTGAGGCCCACCGTTCGCTTGTCTATATATGTATGTACTTACCTGTACACTATGATATCCGTCTAAACGCCGGCGGCCGTGACGCGAGAGGCCAAAAATGGCCTTCTTATACAGGTGGTGTTGGTCCACACTGAATGCCGAAATATACCTAACTACATTTCGTTTCAGAGAAACTTGTCTTTGACCCGCTACGCGTTATTCTAATTTCATCAAGGCTCTAAATCTAAAACTAGCCAATGACATCATAAAGCGGACAATTATTATAGTCATATTATTATAAAATTATTTTTACAGATTTTGCATATTTATGAAAAATCCAGAGCCTCTTGTATCAACAGTCTGAAATTGTTCTAATAGGCGTCAGAAATCGATCACCAGCAACGCGTCTTTATCCAAAATTATCTTTATCGCAGACACAAGAGATATAAGGGCAGTATAAGAAAAAAAAACAGCCCTCAAACCGTTCATAACTTTTAAGGCGTCAATGAAAAAAAGGCTGCTTTCGAGACGCCAGTTAACACGTTAAATGCATCTTTATCAAAAACCATTACGAAAAGCTAAATGTAAAAATTCTCTCTATCTGTTGTCAGTAAAATCACACGTAACAGAACCAACAAAGAGGGAATCCGATTGTTTTTCTAATTGATACATCTTATGGTTTCAAGAGAATAGGGGACATTTTTAGATTATGGGACCTTTTTGGGCTGCGGTTGAAGTTAGAATAATCATTTTCGGAGTTTACAAAGAAATAATATTTCAATTTGACTCACCTGTAGTATAAGAAATATGACGAGGAAAGTCATAACTATACAAAGACAAATTGCTACGACCAATCCGGTGATGGCTGTTATTGATCCCAATCCTGGCAGAGAGTCGCTGGACCTGCCTTGAGATGGCAGTTCAACCGAGCCGAGGACTTGGAAAGCTTCGGCTCTCTCAGCTGCGATTGGTATTCTGCGTTTCCCTGCAGGAGAGGAGTTTTGACAACCACCTGTGGAGTAGAAATAATATTAAGTTCTATACTTTCAAAACGCATAACTTGGAGTATATTTGATTCTTCTCAACAAGAATCTTAGTTCATTAAACAAGAATCTAAGGTATTCATCAAGCATTGTATCAAAGGTATCAAAGGTTAAGGTATCAAACTAGAATCTTATGTGATCCAAAAAGGTTCTAAGGACATCGAGTAAGCATCTTAAGTTAAATAACAAGAAATCAAAGATCATCCGATAAGGATCTTAGGTCATCCGACAAAGAGTCTAATGCCATTAATACAGCTGTAAGGAGACGCCAAGTTGGAGAACTTACCGGTCACCATATCACACTTGCAACAGTCGGTTGGACTTGCAACAGGAACTCCTCCTACACCCGTTAACGCTGTAACGTTGCTGAGAGAGGTTGGAGCATTTTCTGCACAACACGGCACACACTGGTTATTCAAACTGTGAACAAAAATATAAATTCAATTAAGTACACAAATAATCAACACTTTAATTTACATTATTAACAGTTTGCACTCTATTTCCTTCATAGATCACTTCGATTATTTAATTTCATTTACGCCGATTAACTTACTGTAAATTAAGAGCAATACATTCTAAATGAAGAGGAATTTTAAAAATTGCGTTGTATGTGTTGGATTTCATTTGCACTTTTCTGTAAATATGTCAATTCTAAAACAAGTCAGTTTGCTGCCTTTGTGTATTGCTCCTGTGACAAGGTTTCATTTAGGTTAATCTTGCTTTTTTGATGTGTGTAGCGTTTATGTCTGTTTACCCTTTTGTTCATGTTTACTTACCAATTCGTTATATTATTATGAAATGAATATTATATTTTGAAATGTAAAATTAATGTTAGTTGCGTAGATAGAGAAAGACATAAATAAATAAATGAAAGCGAATTTGTCTCATAACGATTTTTCTTTAATCTGTATCTTTCTATAGAGAGATTTACAAAATTCAAAATATTTTTCTAAATGAGTCCACTTTGAATTCCAAAATAAATATAAAAATGAAAATTTATTCGGAATAATAATATGTTATAAAAGTGATTTTTTATTGTATTCAGACCACCCTTCCTGCATCATTGTCCTGGCCTCCTTTTTGAAGAATCCAGGACGGATTTCCTGCAGAATTAACCGGATGCGGGAATGGGACGGGGACCGAATCCATTGTTTTCTTACTCACACAATCAGTGGGCGATTGTATTCCTCTCACGTTCGGGTATTTACCACGGAATATTATTTGTCGAAATATGCTGCCACCATGAAATTATTAATGTTCTCCTGATAAATTATTTATTCAAAGGCTGGACTCAAACACAGCTTCGATCAAACGGAGAACAGTTAGAAATCCCAAGTCTTTTTCGATTTCTATTAGAGGAAATCAACTAAGACACAACCGAATTAAACATTTAACTACACCATTGAATCCGAACAAAATCAATTGAACATTCATTAAGTGACAACAAACAAGGCATTCGAGAAGAATGTACATAATAATAATAATATATTAATAATAATAATATATATTATACTTTAGCCACATTATTATTTCGTGATGCCACTAACATTATAAGTACTATTAGGTATATAAGAATTATGCATGTAATTTTTTATCGTTTTTGTCTATACCTATTTGGTACTATTTGTATTGTAGGTATATGATACGTATGTAATCTTTCTGTTCCATTGCCAAACGAAAAGGTCAAACACTGTAATGGTGAGCAGTGTTCATCTTTAAAAATAAATTAATAAAATGTATATCTTGTAGAACCGCAGTGAATTCCCGCTTTATTGTTAACTAGAGGTCCGCCCCAGCTTCGCACGGGTAGATAGATACTTAAAAATAATTTAGTTTTCATACAGATCCCTAACTTTTTCAAAATATTTTATAGCATATGTTAATCTGGAATAATTGCATTGCAATGTATCGTGTCACGTCACTTTACCACCGTGACTACTTTGCGCGGTATTTCTACTAAACTTGACATGACTCCCCTCAGTCCCCTCCCCGCTCCCGTACGCACTCTGCATCGGATAAGTTGAGATGATAAGAGACTATGCTTTTTTTTCCAATACTCACATTTTTAAACTCGTGATAACTTTCGAATGGAATGTCCGAATTGAATAATTCAAAAAGTTATACAAACATAGACTTGAATATGAACTAATTTATTTTAATAAGGAGTAATACCAAGATACCAATAAAGAGCCTTTTCTAGAGGTGTCATTTTATTGATTTTTTTTAAATAAAAAAACACTTATTGTGGCATAACTATAATAGTTAGACATATGCTGTCTCGATACTTTTTGTAAATAATGATGTCTTCTACAAAATTGTGGTACATTGTTTTATTCTATCATCGTTAGTTTTCACAGCGTTCGCGATAAAAAGAATATTTTAGGTAAATTTTTTACACCTTGGGTTACATTATTGAAGTTTTCGTAGGTTACCCAATTTTTTTTGGAAATTAAATATAGCCTATGTTCACCGTCGATATTGTAGCTTCCCAAAAGTGAAAGAATTTTTCAAATCGGTTCAGTAGTTTTGGAGCCTATTCGATGCAAACAAACAAACAAACAAAAAATCAAATCTTTCCTCTTTATATATTAGTATAGATAATTTTGGCCTGCCTCGCCTTCTTGTCCCATCCGGATTGTAGAAAAGGCTTGCATATTCAAGACTCGAGACATGCGGAGAACGTGGCCAAGCCAGTTCAATCTGCGATTCTGGATTACCGAGGTGATGGGCTGATGTTGCGCTGTTCTGGCGCTTACGGTCTCATTTGAGACATACCTACTGGTACCACCTAAACCCCAAAATCTGTCGCAAAAATCTATTCTCAACACTAAGGATCTTCTTCTGTTGAATCTTTGTCAGATGCCTGGGTAACCTGTTCCAATTCTTCATTTCCCATTGCATATAATTTCCGCAAAACGTTATGCACTTGGTTATTGAGATTTCGCAGTTAAATATCTTTATGCACTTGTTCCCTAAGAACGCTTCAAGTCTAAATAAATGAACGACTAAAATTGAATAAGTAACTTACGTGTCTAATCGCAGTGGGTAGGTGCATGCTGAACAGCTGAAAGCTCCGGGGCCCGTGCAGGACCTACAAGACTCGTGGCAGGTCTTGCAGAGTTGGGTGGTGGTCTCGTAGTACTGGGAGCCCAGACACTCCATACAGAGGCCCCCATCCAGCATGAAGTGCATGGGGCAGGAGGTGCACTTCAGGGGCCCTTCGCCTAAGGAAAATGATAACAAAATAATTCAAAATAATTCCTTATGTATTAGGTCAATTCGAATGCTCTTTTCTATAAAGTTAACCTATTAATGTTTTCGTAATAATGAAGTGAATGTAATACTTATAATGAAGAATTACAAACAAAATCACTACACTATATGTAGATTCTTCATCCGTTTTCCAGGATTTATAGATCTTAGCATATTATATTATACAGAACTAACTACATTTTTTTTTATCTTTGTGTTTGACGTCCCTATTGTCTTTCTGCCATTGACTGGCTCAGTGATGTTGTTTCGATTCGATATTTCTTCTGTAAATGTAAGTTCTTTGTGAATGTTGTATTGTTTTATATCTTGACTGTTTTCAAAATTTCAAACCCATTATTTTACCAAAATTTCTATTATACAACTAAAACATTGTTGTCTTCGATTTTCTACTGTATTTGTCTTGACTATTTTAGAAACTACAATTTCATTTAATTCTCTAAGATTTATATATTTAAAAAAAAAAACGTTATTGGTGTAATCTTATGTTTTTTTTTCTGATTTTGTACGACATTATGTAATGTATAACATGTAAAAGGCCTAGGCCGTGTATATCATAAATAAATAAATATTTTGATTGAATCGATGGCTATTCAATTTGTACATTGTATTTTTTTTTTCAAATTTCAACCACTACGGGCTTATGACCGTATTCTAATGCTGTTTTGAAGGCTAGCTTAGTTTGATTACGTGGGTAATATAATATGTATGTATCTACATAGATAGTACTTAGATACATACCCTTTAATTCAAAATTCATAAGGTTTGCACCCTCCAGAAACTCTCAATTTAACCAGACTCATTACAACAACCTAAGATTATTTGAACAAAATATGATAAAAAACGGACAAACTTCATCAAATTAACAATAACTAAAATAGTTCTCGAATAACAAGACGAGTTGTAGTTATTGGTTAAGAAGAATTTGAAAGACAATCTTCAAATTTCATCGATAAAAAGTACCTATGTTAACTTTGATAAAAAAAAAACGTACATAATATTTTTATAGAAAAATACTTACCGTTGCAATTTCTACAATAGTGGTGGCATTTCTGACAGCCGAAATCTGATTTGAAAAATCCCTCCGGGCACTCCGGGTGGCACTCGCCAGCTGCCAGCTGCCACCCTGGCGGACAGGTCACGCACTGGTCCCTCCTGGGGCCGCTGCAATCAAATAATTTAAATTGAATATAACGCCGTTCGAAGCAAGACTTGAATTTTAATAGGCGATTCGTACAAATGGTGGATTTAAGGACAACGAACCTGCACGTCTGGCAGCTGAGGTAGCATTTCGAGCATACGCCTCTATCGCTGTAGTAGCCGGGAGCACAAGACGCCCGACATTCCCCGCTCTGCAGACGTAGTCCTGGTGCGCAAGCGGTGCAGTTCAGTCTTGACACGCACGATGTGCATGTATGCAAGCATGGAGCGCATCTGAAAAACATTAAAGCAAAATTAAGTCTATGAATTAAACGAGGGTTAGATCGATTCTCTACCTATATTCTAGTTTGTCCGAGTGGAATCTTTCAACTGATTTTTAGCCGAGTAGCTAGATACTTGAATCTTTCAGAAAAGCTCAGACCACGATGACAATCTATATCTTTCAACAGATTTTTAGCCGAGTAGCTAGATACTTGAATCTTTCAGAAAAGCTCAGACCACGATGACAATCTATATTTTTTTTAAACGAATCGATACGCTTCCAAAGTAAACACATACACACTTTTGACAATATTCTCAGAATAGAAGAGAGTTTGTGTTGAGAAAGAAAAAGATGGTCGGTACCTAGGATCGAATCTACGACTCGACTACGAAAGTCGTCGACTGAACCGCTAAGCTACCAACCACTTCAATTTATTTATAAAGTTTCAATAATTTGAAACCATCTTTTCAAAAATTGTTTTTGAATTTGACACCCCAATTTTTGAGAAAGAATTTTGGCTATTTCGCATCACTCCCCGACTCTCTTAAATGTTAACCTAGCAAAGGGTAGCAAGAAAAATATGTACCTTTCAAGCTATAATGATGGGTATTTCTATACAAACCTTCCAGCTTCTTGATAAGCTCCATTGCCACACACAGCAACACAAGTGCCCTCTTGGTACAGCAGCGGAGCGGCACAAGTCAAACAATCGTTCTCCGTTCCTCCATTGCAGGTCTCACAGGTGGAGTGGCAGCCACGACAGTGACCGTCCGAATAATATTCAGCTGGGGACAAAAACATATTTATGACTGTGTTGAAGAAACACAAATTATCCCTATGAAAGTACTGAACAAAAAAATACCTTGATCACAATGCGTGCTTCCTTCGGGAACACACTTTCCCTTTTTATTCAACATCCACTTATCATTGCAGGATAGGCACAGGGCGCTGTTGCAGGTGGAGCAACCCACGGGACATCTGCGAATAAATTGCACACAAAAACATGATCATTAAATTCAATATAATTATTATTCCGAAATAATGATGAACGATGCAATTTGACTTACGTCAAGCATTCCCTGCGTTTTTTGTCAGCATAAAACCCGTCTGGACAGTTAGTCAAACACTTTCCGTCTAGAGAGTACTTCCCTGGTCTGCAAGAAATACATTGGCTCTCTGAAGAACCATTACAGGTTTCACAAGTTGGGTGGCAGGATGCGCAGCTGAAAGAGAATCGACAAAAGCGAGTTAAAAATTTAGGCAGCATTAGTAGGATAAATGAAAAAAGTCTGGGCTAAAACTTACTCGTAATCCTCGGTCTCGTATGTGTAAAGAGGGCATGCGGCGTAGCATTTATTCTCGTGCATGACCAAGTGATGATCACATGATGTGCACATATCAGGACGCTCTTGACAGGATCCGCAGTTGGCGGAGCACGGTACGCAGGTGCTCTGGTCTAAGTCTGTGGACATATAAAATAGTCGATTAATATGACATCTAAAATTCTCACATTAATATAATGTTCTCTTGCAAATCTCAACTTACTTTCATAATAACCGTCAGGACATTGTTGAAGACAGACAGCCAAATCGGTGACTCTCAAATGAGCCGGTGCACAGGTCAAACAAGAATCCTGACCGGCACCGGCACAAGTCTCACATGATTCGTGACAGGGCCAGCATACTCCTCCCTGATTGGGGAAACTTCTTGGCGGACAGCGGCTGACGCAAGTACTAGAAAAATAAAAATAAATAAATTTGGGAAAGCTTAAGTGTCTGTATACCTATTATGTTTCTAGAATGTATAAAATGTCCATGTTTATAAGAGAAGAACAAACAAGATCTAAACTAACAAAAGATGGGAGCAGTTGTGTTTGATTGGATAAAGGAACAAGAAATATGTGTGTAAATAATAAGTTCCCCGAATACTTACTTGTCAAGTCGGTAATGTTTGCAAGCCACACACTGGGTGGGTCCTTTACCATAACACCCTTGTTGATCGCACTCCGGGTCACAGCTGTGAAGAACTCTCTTATTGTTTGCGTCGGCCATTACATTCTCTCTCTGCGCTGTCGGTATATTATGTCCGTCTAATGACGTGACAACTTTATCATTTTGTGAACCAGATGCCACATATTCGTTCGGTTCATTTTGGAAATTATTAAAGGAGTAGTAATAATTATTGTCTCCCGAGACACTCGGCTGCAGAATACCATCTGTGGGGAAACTTATGGGGATGGACGTGTGAATTCCGTTGTTGTTTGACGACTGTGATTTTAGTCTGATTGGATTTGTGGACGTCCCGTAGAATATAAGCTGCCATTTCTTCAACAACCCAGGTTGGTCGACATGCCGGTTTCCGGCATTGACTATTTGCAATGTCCATCGACCTTCGGCTTTTTCTCCCCAGAAATGAACACTCAAGAAAGGCCATTCGTCATAGTTGGAGTTAACAATGTCACGCGGTCTCTCAAAGAGCAAAGTTGACGTAGTTCCCATGGGGGAAGTCAACAAAATTCTTAAATTACCTCGAGGAAAGAATCGCAAGGATATTTTACATTGAACGTGTTCGAGGAATCTAACTTCGTTAACAGTTCCACTGCACCCATTCACATCCATATGCACCGACATTGTGAATCCGTATGTGGTGTCGATTTGCATATCTTCGTTGATTTCCTGGGATTTACAAATATGCTGGGGAGGTACAGTGGTCCACTGTTCCGCAAGACTGACCATGGATCCAGCGTCCATTAGACCGTAGCCAAATTTATGGTTAACTTTTCTCTTCACACCATTCACAATCCAGCCGGTTTCCTTTTCAAGCGGCGCATATCTTGAAGTCATGATAACGATATATTGCATATCTCTCCATGTTAGATTAGGGTTGGCTTCTAGAGCGAGCGCACAAATGCCTGCAGCCAACGGAGCCGATGCAGATGTTCCTGTGTGTTCAACTGTACAAATGTAATCCGGCCTTAGTCTGGCGTCCATGTCTGATGTGGCGATACTTTTATCATGTCCCGGTGTTCCAGAGCTGTATGTGGTGGCCAAAGTAGAAGAACACTCTTCGAGATACCAAGGTTTATATCTGCAAAAAATATCATTTTATGAGAAACGTTCGAAATAAAATGCTGAATACCTGATTATGTACCACGAAAGAGTACAGGGAGATTAAACAGGTGTCCAAATATTGGAATTTTCCTAAGAATACTCTTATAACTTTTTGGAAGTTCAAAAGAATATTAATACCTATCAAAAAACAGGGAATATTGAACGATGAATAGCTTAACGATTCGGGATTTTGACGTGTTATAATACAATATATTTAAAAAATTCTGAAGGAGAGATATTACTAGTAGATTTTTTGGAAAATTATCATCGGATGAATATTCGATATTTCCACTACATTTGACGCGATAAAAAGGAACCAGATGGTACTATGAGTGTGCTTATATTCCTCAGAGACAAGTATGAAAAGAGATAAAAATTGTTACCCTCGGAAGTTTTTTTTTTTTTTTGAAAATAAAAAGAAGAGTTCGATTTTTTAAAAGGTTATTTATCTGATATTGGTTTTTATGTGTTTTTGGATTTGTGTATGGCTTCGGCATGTGTTTGTTTTCTTAGCAAGATTGCTGCGTCTTTTTGCTTTCCAAAGTTATATTCTTGGTTCCCGTTCAGAGAGCCACTGCACCGCCTCTGTGGTCGACTTGTGGATGTCCGTCCAGTTCCCTTCATACCTTCTTCCTGGACACTCCTCCACCAGGTGTTGTATTGTTTGGGAGGGAGCCCCACAGTCGCACTCAGGAGATTCCCTCTTCCCCCATTTCCACATAAGGTAGTTTTTATGTGTGATGCGAAGATATTCTATGGAAATAAAAATGCCCCCATTTCTATATTCTATGGAAATCATTTTTGCATTCAATACCCACATATCATTAGGTATATTGTGTTCCACGTGTGTTTCTAAAGTTCTTCAAATAGGCTTACCCTGTCTGAAAGGCGTTAACCTATCCCCAAAGAATAATCTTTCACTCCAGTGAATATGTCTAAATATAAATACTTTGAGCCTCCTATGAGTATAAAAAAAATAAATCTTCGGGAATCTCGACTACAAAAAGTTCAAATAAACGATGATAGATAAGAAAAAAGGTTAAATATTTATGCAGAGTGTGTGCTACTGAGAAAGCTTTAAATAATCTATATCAATATGTGAAGTGAAAACTTTTTGATCACTTTTACGAAAATTGCGCGGACGTAGGAGTATGAAATTTCGCACAATTATAATTTATATAGAAAATTATGTATAAAAATAGACTAAATCAATAAAAAAACATTACTGTTATGTTATGTATTTGATACTCACACACACACACACTTCGATGTATTTGACATAAATATTGTTTGTCTTGTGTGTTTTTAATAGAAAAAAAATTGTAGTTACATATCTAAATTTCAAATTTGACATATCCATGTCATTGTGTTCGCTCAGTCTTTGACAATGGAACCTTAATAATGTTCAAACTTATAATTTAAATAAGTTATGGTCGAATTTCGAGCACTGGTCGACCACTTGTATTATTTAAAACGCCATGCGAAGTCATTCCCTAACACTTTTTAAAATCGAAAGTAAGAAAGCATCTTAGATATTTTTAGATAATAAACAAGATAAGTAGATCACACAGTTTTAGAATTTGAAAATCATCAAGGGAGTAGGTAGGTACGATATATGAAACGTCCACTTTACACGGGCATGGGAATCCCACATGTGCCATCTTAAAAATGGTAAACAAATTTCACTAGGTATGCATGTTTTTACTTTCCACTATATAATAACCTTATTTACATAGTTGTATCGCATCGGAAATGAATGATCTATTATCATCGATCACAAAAAAAATAACCATGCAATAAACAAATTAATAATTTTACTCGTTTAAACAAATGTGTCAGTATAGAGTTGGCCAAATGTAAGGATATTTTTTTATCAGACCGGGTAATGTTACTTAATATAAAACAGAGCAAGCCGTAATTATTATATTTGGGTCACATGCGGAATATTATCTAAAAAAGTCTAAAAATAGATATCGAAAAAGATGGATCAGCCCCCCGAGACAGAAGGGAACTAGTTCGAATGATCGCCGATACTGAATGCATAAAAAGAAGAAGAAGACATAGAAATATCTAAAGAGTGTCACCACCCCCGATTTCGACCACCACAGTAGGGAGTGTCGGAAATGCGTGGCCATCTTCAATCATTTTCAAATCACTCTGATCTGCACTGTATGTAGATATTTTTTTTCTTGTCTTTCGGACCATGATGGGTGGAAAAATAGCGGGCTTCTCGGTTAACTATTATTCCATTGAAAAAAAAGTAAAAATGAATAGAGGTATTTTATCATCGAGATTGTAATTTTAATTAGGTTCTCGTATCTTCCAAGTTTAATGGTGAAATTTCTTATTTCATTAAGAGGCAGTGAAACGTCAAAAATTCTTGTTTCCCTTGGATGAAAGCGACGCTTGCCGCTCTGTTGGTTGACTGTTTCAAGCATCACATGGTTGATTTGCGCCGGATTTTGTTACAAAAATATTAAATTATCCATTATATCCAATAAAAAAATACTCCTTACCAATTGATACTTCTTCTGAATATATAAAAATTTCCTTCTCCACCAAACAGACTTCCCAAAGAGGTTCTTTGGGTCTAGACAAACATTGTGTGCAAAAACTCAAATCACGAAAAAATATCACCCGCATGATGGCGATCTACTGAAAGTGGGCATAACTTTGTGGACATACTTCAAAAGTCAACCTAAAATATCTCGAATTCCTGCTAAATAAAATAAATGTAAAACAATATTCATCCCCTTGGCGAAAGAACGACACATGCATTGAGCCCTAAGAACTTGTCGCGAGCCACGCGTCGAGGTCTAAAATCGCAAACTCACACTGAGAGAGCTACTGTGGGAAGTACGTACACCTAGCTTCCTATAACATCATGTTATAGGAAGCTAGGTGTAGGTACTTATATATTATTACCATCTGATACTTATGTTAACTATTCTGGTACACAGCTTAATTGAAAACATGACCCGGAATGGAAAGGAGAAGGGAAGGAGTAGAAGGAGACATAAAAGAACGGTGAAAAAAATAACCGAGGGAAAAATAATATAATGTTAGATGTTATCTCGAAATAAGGATGTAGTGGAAAACGTTTTACATCAAGATGAATAATTTTCATAAGGTTTTTCGACTTTGAGATAAGTGAAAAAAAAATGGATTACTTGGCATGATAACATTAATGCAAAATTCGCGGTTGGCTGGAACCGGATTCGGATGTTTTTTAAGACATAGTATTATGTATTTAGGTCTGAATTCCACATCCAAAAATAAGAATTCAAGTCATTCCATTTGAGACAACTGAAAAAAGAGGAGACATTCTCTGTTTGGCCACATGCCACCCACAGCAAGATTCATAAGAACTCCGGGAAAAGATTCATAAGAACATGTCCCCTTAATTTAGCACCTGATAGGGTTAGAAGAGATCCCTGGCACATACAATATATGTAAAGGAAGCCAGATAGAATTGTCTGTACCGGGATACCAATAACCCTACTCGAAGGACACTAAATAGATTACGAGTGAGTGTCACTAGATGCAAGTAAATCATGCAAAAGTGGGGTTTTAGTGTGGAAGAGGAAGTCTGCTATAGCTATAGAAGATCTACATATGACTAACGACAATGCTGTTACAGTTGTTGAATATTGGAGCGGAGTGGTCTAGTGGGTAAATTCGGACACGTTAAGCAAGTAGGTAAAATACTTATTGAAAAAATATATGATTCGACTTACCCCCCTTGAGTGGCGCTAGATATTGACAGGGTGAATATGCTGTTGGTGTATCCATCGCAATTACAGCTGTCGGTGTGTCTTCCGCCGTTACCAGAAGCCCAAACGAAGATATTGCCTTTTCCATTCCGACCATTCGTCACTCCGTATATGAACGCTCTCCTCGCTAATGGTCCAGGACCATCAACAGTTTTGCCGTCATCCTCAGGACCCCAAGATGCGCTGTATATATCGATGTGATCAGGGTTCAAGCCCAACGCCTTAGCTTCCACGGCGTCATTTACTGTACCATCCAACATACGGACACCTGCGAATATAAAAAAGAAAAAAAAACATAAGCCACTAGCCTTCCCGACAGGCGTTGTCCTGTAGTCCTTATTTATTTTATTTATTCACGGCTATGTGCCATTAACAAAATAAAGCATGTACAAAAGAAAAGTGACAAAAAACAACAAAACCTCATAAAACAATAATCAAAAGAAACGTACAATTTCATACAACAGAAAATAAAAGATTGGGTTACCCAGTAGCGCTATATGGAGTAAAGCGATAGGTATAGTTACACTCATTCAAATCAGAAGAGAAAAGGAAATATATGGTGTTTGATCGACCACAATAATTAGAGACAGATGTTAATTGCAAAAAAAAAGAAATCGTATGAAAAAAAAACAAAAGAAATAGAGTTTATTTCAATTTGAGTATTGATATTGAATATTGATTTCAAATTTATAATTTATACAATAATACGTTTAAAATATGTTTGATAGTTTAAAAAATATTTCTTAAAGCTGGAAAAAAGTGCGTGCCTACCAATATTTTTAATATCAATGGTTGTCAGGTAAACAATAATTTTGTTGTTATAGAATATGGCGTTGGCGTAGTAGGAAACCCGTTCCATACTTACTTTAATATTATAATTTATATATTTTTTGTAACGCATTTTTCAACTTCTTTATTCTGTTATCCGGGGCGGAGATGAATCCAATAAATCTAACATCGGAATAATCTGTTCAGCCGATCTCGAGTTAAAAGTGTTCGCACTAACCCTACTTTCTTTTATATTACAGATATGGTTTTTATTCATGACTCACAAACAAATTGTGAAGACTTTTTCGGGTTTATCTTTGAAAATATAAAAATAAAAATACTATATTTTGCGATTCCGAATCATGAAAAAGTTTTCTTTTACAAACCTGCAGGCCAAAATATTTTGAAATGGATCTTTCACGAACTATTTGAATGAAAGATGAGAAAATGAAAAAAAAACTGTACAATGAGTTAGCAGAAAAATAAATAACTACGGGACAAAGTTTCAACTGTAGGTACCTACTGCCATCAGGTAAGCTGTTGGAAAAGTACTTCAAAATGTTATACTTCGTCAGTATAACCACTTCTGGACTTTATCCTCGCCACGATACCTGACACGTTTCTTCAAAAGCAAAACTTTCTCTGCCTCCAGGTATCGAATTATGATAGATCCGAATTCTTTTTATTCCTTTAATACTTTTCAATAACCTCAGGGAACCAAAAACAATGTGGGATAGATATGAGAATTGAAGATTTATAACAAAGACAATCTAAGGAAAAAAATCAGTATCAATTTTTTTTGAATAATGTAAATCGTAGCGTAACGGACCTTAGGTACAAACTAAAGGATTTCTCAGTACGAGTGCAATTTTCAAATGTTTCGTGCAATTTTTTTTTAGTTTTCAACAGTTAAATGTATAGTCAGCATCCTTTTTGGCTTGCGGACACCAATTTTGGAACTATAAACGTATATCACAGACTTGCATATTGTTACAATTCTATACAATGACCGCCGCGCCATTCCAGAATACTTTACGAAATAGTACTAAGGTCTTCCTCCCATCAGGGTCCCGAAGACGAGGAACAGGACCCTCTTACACTGTGTTCTGCTCCTTCAAAGCAGAGCTGAAGGATTTGGACATGGTGTGGGAGGAGGTGTCGTAATTCAAAATTTAAATCGTTTGAATTACTATAAAATTGAAATAAAATCATATTATCAATATAAAGTTTATTACTTAAACTTTCCGTCAACCACTAAAGTTTTCGGGTGTGTTGTCGCATCACATGACTATTTGAGTGGGTAACGCTCCTTATAAGGAGACCATTGAATACGGGTCTGTGATTGGTTCATTAATATGTTCCGGTTTGGGTAAATTCATTTTTTATAAGACGAATTGACTGTTGGAACAGTCCACTTTCAAAAACTACCCTCGGCTGATGCAACAACACCGCACTAACCGCGTCTCCTTCATAAAGAATATATATACCCCTCACTCACCAGTTCGGGACGGATTCAATCACTACAAGCCACGGACTAGAGACATCTAGTCTCTAGGCCTCGGTGCCGCGCAAATCTTATTAACATCAAATGTCGTGAACTATATTCGGGATTACGTAAATAATAGTATCATTTATTTAAATTAATGATTACAATTTCAAACAGTGATCTCCCGATTGGTTTATTTGTGCTTCAGATCAAAAACTACGTTTGTGTTGCATCTCCCGCGCAATATTCGTATCGCTTGTGCAAACTTCATAATTAAAAATAACCTTACAAAGTGCTGATACAGTGAAAGGACAGAAAACAATTGTAACTTAATAATAATAATTGTCATAATAACTAAATCACAAAATAACCACTAAAAACCTTATAAATAGTGTATGTATTTGTGTCAAACTTTGCTGTAACAATAAATGTGTTTATCCTGCAATAAAACGAACTATAATTCAAAGTGATCTGTGCTTTTGTATTTATCTCACAAACATTTGTTATAGAATCTCCTCTTCAAATCTCGGACTTCACAACCCTAGAGATAAAAATAAACCATTATTTGGTTTCTAGTGATAACAGTCTCATGCTACATAACAAAAGTAAATACATCTCTAAGAAAATCTCTTTAATTTCTGAGTTTGGTGAGCTAGCCAACTCCTTAAGACAATTGTGCTTCCTATTGTTTCTTGTCAGAGGTGTTCTACCTCAGAGTGGACTGCTATAGACATCCTTCAATAAGTCTTCATAGAGTTTCAAGTTGAGATAGACGATTCGACGATAGAGGAAGGAAGACCACTAGAGCAGAACCGAGGAAGAGCACCAGAAGGTAGGAATTACTCTTGACAGCTTGTCGCCCACCTGGGTGATTTGAGCAGGAAGAAAAAGTCATTTCTCCGACAATTTGTCGCCCACCTGTGGGGTGATTAGAAGAAGAAGAAAAGATTTACGACAATTTGGCGCCAACCAACACGGGCTCATATGGATTTGAATGGGTGAGATTCTTCATATAAATAAATAGATGATTGTTTAAATTTTTTAAATCATATTAGAGTAAAATTCCGTTTGACAAGAAAAAATTTGCGTATTGTGCTTCATATACCAGGTGCATAGCATTGTTCACTTACAGTTGTAAATTCATAAATAGATTGTTTGTTTGTTACCACACAAGAACTGTTAATTTGTGACAGACGCGCTTGTGAGAAGTTTGAATTGACAGCCCTTATATTCAAAAGGAATTACCAAATTGATAATTTCGTTTCACACCTACTGTTCCCTCATACTAAGGTCTCAGTAGATAATTTTGGTATAGAATTGTATTTCTGTTTGTACGACAATTCTTTCCTAGCTGTCAAGCCGTGAAAAAGAATTTTTTTTTTTTCTCTCTAAGGCCATGTATAACCGCGTCATTATCTTGAGTTCAAGATATAGAAATTTTCCCTTTGTGTTACATTGAAACTTGCCGTGTTATGATATAGATTAAGGTGGGATCGATGCTGGATTGTCTATCATTAATATACTCTGAAGAGTTGTTTGGTCAATTCAGTATCCCATTTCTTCCACTCTCTCCTGATACGAATAAAGTTAATAAATTTCGCGCTAGTAAAATACAGAACGACACATTTGGTCAATATTAAAATTACGGAGTTTGAAAATAAACAAATGTATTGTGAATCCTTTGTTAGCCGTTAAAATATTATTTCGCGGGATTGTCTAAGTACCTGTTACGACGCACCACCAAATACCTACCTATTATAGGATTATTTGTTGCACGCAAAAACCGGCAAGAGTTGTCGAGGTCAGCCAACTCGGGTATAAGGCAGGGGAATTGAGTGTGCGGGACGCGGAGCGGAAACGTTCACTCGTGCAGCTAGCCAAGGTCACTAACCGTTTTTTTTTTATGATAAGTACCTGCCACGAGTCCAGCGATATTAGGGTGTTCAACAAAGGACGAGAAGACGAGAGGTGAAGCGGTGTGCTTCTCTCCACTGGTACGAACAGGAACCGAAAGTACACATACTTATAGATATGCATAGGTTCACTGTTTTGAACGGATCTCTTCAAGGACTCATGACGTAACATACCGCGCGTGTATGAAGCTGCAGAACTTTCTCATAATTTCGTACGTACCTACTTGTGGTTATAAATATACCTTCTTTCTCGGCATAAGAAGTTTGACCGTGAACTCATCAGCTGATATTTTTTTTCTCATCGACATACATACCTACTTATAGAACAGGGACTTTCGTTATTTTAAGGTGCGAAATATACCTGTGTATCTGAATATTGTATGCGGTACGGCTTTTGCATATTGTTCAATATAGTTAGAGGATATTTTCCCAGTTATAAATGGGTACTTAGTGAAGAGTTAATGATTTTACTAAGAAACCAGTATAGTTTTTTTTTGTGTTTGTTATTGGTAATAATACCTTGTCACTTTATTCTCTCTCTTTTCAAATATCTTATAGTTTGATAGGATACTACCGTTTTAAATCAAAATTGACTAAAACCAATTTTATTGTTATTAATAAATTTTGTTAAAAATAAATTCATCAACAACGGCCCACTTATTGCATATATATTGATGTTGATTTAAAATACGCTCAGAATAAATTCAATTTATAATAACCACGTTATTGCTGTAAGTACCAGTTGGTCTTTTTCTGATTTTTCTGTTAATTGAATTTTTGTTTCTTTTCAATTTTTTTTTCTCTTCTCTGCTCTTTCTACTAAATGCAAACAATGGAACCCAATAATACTAGCATACCTAGAATCGCACAGTCGAATTCAAAAACGTTGAGCAAAGCCTTAAGAATCCGTGGAATAAACCCGTCTGCGGGACTGCTTGCGTTGCGTAAACAATGTTTTGATTATAATGCTGAATTAAGTGGGGATATGTCTACATCTTCAGGAATTCATACTCATGATTCAAGTTCGGAAACTGAATCAATGACGAGCCTCCCTCGTACTATGACCACACCTGTTAAGGAACTGTCAACTATCAGCATAGACCCAAAACCCACTTCTTCTTCTTCTTGTGACCCCATTGAAGAACTTCGTCCTGTCAGAACGTTGAATTATTCTACAAACTTCGCCTCATGGCCCGTTCAACACTTTGTAGGTAAATCCAATGTCAGAGATTTCTTCACGCGTCTTGAGGAGCTCGCAGTCTCTCGTAACTATCCTATTGAGTTGCTGGGTAGTTCGTTGCCAGAATTTATTGCTGATAGGGCTCTCACGTTTCATAGAGCTTCTAATTTTTCCGGAAAATCATGGTCAACCATCAAGTCAGCTTATATCAAGAGATTTGACACCCCTGATTCGAATAGCTTAAGGAGAATAGAAATACTCACGGCGACCCAGTTGCCATTGGAAAGTGCTGGAGACTTCATTTCAAGAATTGTTATATTGAATCAATCTTTAGAATCTCCCCTCAGGGCCTCAGAGATAATTAAATCTATCAAACGCGGACTAGACCAGAGATATGCATCTATGATTATAGCCACACAACCCACCTCGCTCGAGCAAATTGAGGAATTATGTACCCAGTTAGAGACAATCACTGTAGCTCTTCCCAAGCCTTCTTTTAAAAATCCTCCTTCGATTGCCATACGACCTCCGAACCCAGTATTATTTAGGAAACCCCTTACTCCAGTGGTCAAATGTTACCAATGTGGTAAAATGGGACACATAGCGCGTAATTGTAGAACTCCTCAGAAACCAACGGTCGCCCCGGTCAACCAAATTAGGTTTACTCGTTCTAGAAATTCTTCTAAAATCTCCGTGCCTGATCTCTCTCGTCCACCTCCCTTAGTTAAGGCAAAAAACTTGTAGGCAATCCAGTTAGAACCTCTCCTGATCTTACAACCTGCACAAACGAGAGAAAAGCATGGATTGCTTGTGTTAGATTATTCTATAATACTTTGCAGGTAAATTCGATAAAAATTTCAAATGCCAGTGATCGTAGACCTTTTCTACACTTTAAAATTTTTCATTTATCTTTTCGTGGTCTTTTGGATAGCGGAGCGGCAATCAATGTGCTCGGAGGGAACCTTTATCTATCTTTCGCGGAAGTCGGTTTTACACCAACTTATTGCCCTAGGAACATTAGTGGTGTTGACAACTCCCCAATACACACCATCGGCAAGATCACTCTTCCCTTGTCTTTCGATAATAAGGTATTAATGACAGAATTCATAATAGCTCCTTCCTTGACCGATCAATTCATCTTGGGCACTCCATTCTTGGAAAAGTCACAGTTAGTGCCTCCTCTGTTCCCAAACACGAAATCAAATGCAGAATCGTCTTATCAAATTGGTTCGGTAACTAGTACCCCTCGATGTTTAAATTCAATAGATGATCTTTCTCCAAATCAAAAATTGGTTTTAGAATCAGTTATAACAGAATTCGACCAGATAGCATTTGAGAAGGTAGGTCTCGGCCGTACCCATTTAGTTAGCCATAAGATTGATACAGGAAATTCTCTGCCAGTGAGACAACGTACATACCCGGCCTCCCACGTCCGTAGAGAACAACTTTGCAGAGAGGTAGATTCTATGCTACAAATGAACGTAATCGAGCCTTCACGGTCACCCTATCTAAACAACGTATTTATTGTCCCAAAGAAAGACGGTACTGGTCGACTAGTGTTAGATCCCCGCAAACTAAATGAAATTACGAAAACTGACAGTTACCGACTCCCGAACATTAATCACATATTGGATAACTTACGTGACACTAAATACCTAACAGCTTTAGATCTCAGCCTTGGTTTTTGGCAAATGCCGCTTGCAGAAGACAGTAAACAGAAAACCGCATTCTTTGTAGAGAACCGTGGTCTCTTCCATTTTTGCGTGACCCCGTTTGGCCTCAAAAATGTTCCAGCTGAAATGCAGCGTCTGATGGACACCCTATTTCCTGATTTAAGGAGTGAAATATTCTGTTATCTAGACGATATTCTGATTTGCTCTAAAGATTTCGAGTCCCATTTAAAAACCCTACGTATTGTCCTGTCAAGATTAAAGGAAGCCAACTTAACTATAAAACTAAGTAAGTCAGAATTTTGTAAGTCCACCTTAAAGTATTTAGGCCATGTAATAGACCGTAATGGGATACAAACAGACCCAGACAAGGTATCAGTAATGTTAAATTATCCGCGCCCAACAAACAGCAAGCATGTAAGGGCATTTATTGGCTTAATGGCCTATTATCGTCGCTTTATTAAGGATTTCTCTAGAATAGCCTCCCCCCTCACTAAATTAACCAGTAACAAATATGACGGTCGTAAGTTCGTATGGTCAGAAGAGGCTGAAGTTTCTTTTAACGCTTTAAAAAAATTAATGACGTCAGCACCGGTTTTAAAGCCTCCCGATTACAGTTTACCGTACACTCTCACCTGCGATGCCAGTGCAATTTCCTTGGGAAGCTTCCTTTCTCAGAAGGATGCTAACGGCATGGAACACATCATAGCTTATCATTCCCGGAAACTCTCCCCCCCAGAGAAAAATTACAGCACCACAGAGCGCGAATTGTTAGCAATAGTAGATTCAATTCATCATTTTCGGAGTTATTTAGAGGGAACGCGTTTTACAGTCATGAGTGACCATGGTTGTTTGAAGTATCTAAATTCAATTTCATCACCGAGCGGTCGCCTTGCACGATGGGCCTGCAGATTATCCCAGTACGATTTTGAATTTGTATTTAAGAAAGGATGCGAAAATCATCTTGCAGATGGTCTAAGCAGAATACCTATTTCCCCAGTTTCTGTTCCCGAACCTTTTTCTAACATTACAGATCCAGCTTATATTAAATTATTTTATTCTTGCGAAAAACAACCTCAGAGCTATCCAAATTTCATGATAAATGATGGTCACCTGTACAGATATTCCCAGTACAAAAAGGATTCTATTTCTAACAATCCTTCTTATTTGTGGAAAATAGTAGTTCCTAAGTGTCACATATTGGAACTTATTAGAAATTATCATAACGAACAATGTCATCCAGGAGTTCAGAAAACCTACGAATTCATTTCTCGTACGTATTATTGTAAAGGTCTTTTAGCTTTCGTCAAACAGATAGTTTCCAATTGTGAACCCTGTAAGGGATACAAGCACAATAATCAACCTCCCCAAGGTACTTCTCTATTCCCCAAGAACCTGACCAGACCATTAGAATCAATTAGCTTAGATTTCATTGGACCTTTCCCCCTCAGTCATAAAAAGAACCTTTTTATTCTGACTGTGGTCGATAATTTTTCAAAATACTTGTGGACGTTTGCGCTGAGATCGGCTACCTCCCGTAATGTAATCCAACTTTTGGAGAACCACATATTTCTTCCTTATTCTGTTCCCCGCAGCCTTGTGATGGACAACGGAAAGCAGTTTGTCTCGCAAGAATTCCGTTCCTTTCTTGCATCCTATGGTATTAAAGATCTCCGTTATAACGCCTTTTTCCATCCCCAGCATAATGTTTCTGAAAGATATAACCAAACGGTAGTCACCCTACTCGCCATGTTAGTACAAGAGAATCAAAGAGATTGGTGTACCTACCTACCTAAGATTTGTTCTTGTCTCAATTCTACAATGAACATCGCTACCGGTCACACGCCTCACTTATTAATGTTCGGATATGAAAGCGTCCCACATGCATCTTTTTACAGAACTCTTCAAGTCAATCAATCTCCTTCTTCAAATAGTACAGACCCCATAGAACAGCGTCTTAACGATATCTCTCACCTAGAGAAATTTTATGATTCAATCTCTCATACCCTAGTAAAGGCCTTTCACAAAAGCGCCGCACGTTATAATTTACGCCGACGAGATATATCTCTAAGAATAGGTCAAGTCGTATGGAGAAAATCTTATACTCAGTCAAACGCTGGCCAGTATTATTCAAAGAAGTTAGCACCCCGGTTTATTAAATGTATTGTAGAAAAAAGGTTATCACGTACTATATATGAATTAAAGGATTTTACGGGACCCTATGTGGGAAAATTCCATACGAAAGATATAGTCAAACTTTGACAAGTATATCTCTCTTGAACGTGACAAGTTTTGTGCAAGCCTACGGCCTAGCCAAAACACATGTAGTTTGCATTTCGACGGCGACACCCTGTTATGTAAACTACGAGTAGGAGTATAGTTTCTATTGTCGAGAGACAATCTAGATTCTTTCAAGTATATTTCAGTAGAAAATACGCACGTACCCAGATATTCTATGTTTACTCGAGGACTTGACCATATGTCAAATATCCACTTGGAGTGATTTCGGTTGACTCGGCCTAACAGCTGACCTGTTAGTTCCGACTATCAACCCTGTAGAACCTTATTTACATAATTCTCTTGTTGCTTTTGAATGTGTGTTTAAGGCCAACCTACGTTTAAAAATAAAACCCGTTTACCGGCATGAAGCAAAACCCCATTGTTTATCTTTTTGGTTTCTTATAATTTTGAAAATGTTACTATAGTATAAGATTTATAACTTGGTCTTCAGTCATTGACCTTAGTTATCGTAGGTTAAGTTGTGACTATTCAGTCAATATTAGAGTTGTTTGAGACTTCTAGTCTCAAACCATAGTTGTTAGTAAAAATTTCGTTAATACATAATAAATACATGAAGTATGCGTTATTGTATAGGTAATTCTTGAATTCTTCTAAGAGATTTTGCAGGAAAATTTATTGATTTATGAAGGAAAACTCATAGACATAACCATTAGAGTTCGGTTTCAGTAGATACCAATTATCAAGGATGTAATGATTGTCATAGCTGATTGCCTTAGTTTTCCTAGGTTTCCGTATAGAATTACTGAAATAGATTTTGTTAACTTTGCTCACTGTGTCAGCAACATATTAAATTGAATATCTTCTTGTACCTTTACGTTTCAGTGACTGCCTATGTAACTAGCGACTCGTATAATTTCATCCTTGGAAAACCGACCCGTTTTAATCGTAATAAGTGAAATTCTTTATTGTGATATAACGAATTAAAGTCTCCGTCTACACCCCTGTGTTAATTACCTTCGTGTAGAATGATGTAGTGAATGGTTACGAATTCTAATTGTGGTATTATTTGTTTTATTCTCGTGTGAAATCCATGTGTTCCGGATTGGCGTATGTTGAAATTTAAAGTGGTTAATATTATATTATAACTACATTGGATGAAGACATGATCTAGTTCTAGAGAGTATATGGTACTCGATACTACCTTATTTGAGATTGTAATGAAACATAAACCAGACTTAAGTTTCGCCAAAGTTAGATTTCTAGACCAGTTGGTCTACAACAGTGTTATATGGTCGTTTCCCATTTATTGCATGTTATGCATCAGAGGAGTATTCTCGTAAATTTCCGTTGTTACGTATTGATTGTTAAATAAAAGTTTTTCCTTGTTATTCCTTGTAGTCAGGAATCGTCAACCCTAGTACAATTTTCTTTATTGAACCTAATAGAAAGGATCTCTTATAGAATTCCAACAGTCTCCATTAGTATAGAAGTTTAGTAATCCCCAGAGTCAAGTGTTACAGCGCATCCTCTTTTCTTTCCAACGTGTGGATGGTCCTGATACAGAACGAAATCCCATACATATCAACGTCATTAATTACCGCTCAGGAGAAGGATATGGAGTTTACTTAACCCATTGTTTATTATTTGTGTAAAGAAATTTTTGTTTTCCCTTCTCAACGAAGTACTTGACCCAAACTTGCCCAGTCATAAGGACTGTGGAGGGAATAGTAGTACAAGTTGTTCGTGACTCTTAAGTCATAATTTTTAGAGTTGTGTAAGACTCATGTCTTAGACCTTAGTTAGTTATAATGATTTTTTTTATGCATTCTAATGTATAAATGTATGTAATGTATTTGATACTCCTTGTATAGTTGAAGAACTCTGCAAGGAAAGAGTCATTGATTCAAAGAGAAATTAATGACTAATGTAAAATGTTGGATACTCCTGAATTTGTCAGGAATGATTTGTTGAATTCAATAATGAGTCAATAAATTAGATATTAGTTATTGGTGAATTCCCTCTACGAAACCATGAGAGTATCTAACGAGGAAGACCTTTTGTGGTAAATTTAATTATAAGTAGGCCTACTGCAAAAATTTGACGAAAGTCCGGATCGTCACACGCTATAGCATGGATTGGCTAAAAATAAGTCCATTATTAGTCTAAGTTTTGGCCAGATACGTTAATTATGTGACGCAAAAGCGTTACATCCCGCAATCTGCCAAATAGAGTAAGATTTCATATTTTCCCTGTTATGTATAATTTTCTCTTTCGTCTATCAGTTGGTCATCCCTTGCTTGATGCCATAATAAAATACGTACATCGCTGAAAATTAACGTTTGGAAATAACGTTCGTTTCAATTGAGTGGTTCATCGTGACATATAATATTCCAATGCGTATAAGACTGTTATACGACTAAAGACGTTAGTTCCTTAGAAATTTAGTTACTTGACAAAGTAAGGACGCTTACTAAGTCAGTTTAAGTTTTAAAGTATAGTTGTCTATAAGACATGATTAAAGTTAAGAATTTTTGTAATTTTTTTTTGTAAAAAATTACTGGCGCTCAGCAACTTCGAACCTATTGGTCACCTATTAGGTTCAGCTAGCATTGAGAAACCATCCTCAAACTATTCTGTGAAACTATGGGCAAACAGAAAATTTTAATATTTATTATATTTTTTTTATTTATATGTCTCTAAAATAGTGAACCCTGTACATTGCACCTTTGGTATGTTTTCTTGTCAAACAATAAATTAGGTATCTCTATAAAACTTTGAGTTTGCAATAACTAACTCAGGAAGTGTCTCAAATAATAATTTTGTTACAAGTGATATATAAGTGTGAATAAGTGATAATCAGGATACACTCTGTATTCTGACAAGCCAATTTAAAGCCATACATATAATAATAAATTCCAGGACACTCATAGGTTCACTTAATTTTAAGATAATGTACGTATGTATTGTATGAAAATATATATTAATTAATTCCATGTGTAATAATAAAATATTATGTGAATTAAGCTTACGATATGGTCTCATGATGGAGTTTAGTGTCTTAAATTATCATTTCACTAAGTTGGAGTCAAGGATGTATGAATGAATTAATAGTAATTTTCTTGTGTACACATTTTTTGAATTATGATAGAAGGATATGATAGATGAAGCCTGTACATTAAGCGAAAGTATTATGTGTGAGAAACTCCTACTTGTTAATTTCCATCATTGTGATTGTGTCAAGAGCGCATTCACTCTTAATTTTGCTAATAATTTTAAAATTAAAATAACCTTACTGTACTACTATATAACTTTGCATTTTGTTGCATCCTAATTTTGTATATGTATAAATTTTGCTACATTTCTACTCACTTGAAATAATAATCTAATTAGAATCCTGCTTCCCTCATGAAATAATCTTTGATAATCTCTTATAAAAAGAGATCTTGAATTGTATAAGTGTAAAGAGAGTAAATTGAGTCCTTAACGAATAGTGGATTGTGTTCTGCATTCACTTTTGTTCATAACATAAAGAAAGGATTGCCTGTATGTATTAGAATCCCATACAAAAGTACTAGCTTTAAAGCTCGACTTCACTTACAAATTATTTTAATAATTTTTTTTAATTTTTTTTATTTTGTTAAACTTATGTCAACCTGCCTCACCTATCAGCACTACGTTACTAGTTTTGTTACCCCCTAATTTTCTGGTCATTTTTAAGTTTGAAAATTTTTAAATTTAATTTTCTTTCGTTGTGTACTCCAGGGGTTACCCATTCCAGGAATAGCCACCTAGGATTACTTCAGCTCCTTTTTTTTTTAATTTTTTTTTGGATAACTTAGAGGGGAATGTCGTAATTCAAAATTTAAATCGTTTGAATTACTATAAAATTGAAATAAAATCATATTATCAATATAAAGTTTATTACTTAAACTTTCCGTCAACCACTAAAGTTTTCGGGTGTGTTGTCGCATCACATGACTATTTGAGTGGGTAACGCTCCTTATAAGGAGACCATTATAAGGAGCGTTACCCACTCAAATAGTAATTTCCTCCTTTCACTACTCAAAAAATGTGCAAAGGAACAATGTGATTTATAGCGAGAATTGTCGACTGTATGACATCGTAAGTGAATGGGACCATGTCGAAATCTTAGAATTAAATGACGAGAAACAAAGACTACATGAAGTTATTGACTTTAAATTGAAGTACCCACTGAAGAAGATCAGAAATCTTATCAGTCTCACTCATGGTGAAGAACTTTGTAAGACCTATCCAGTCAAAAATGTAAAATATGTTCCAATCAAATCAAATACTTCTGGGAAAAATTTTTTAGAGAGGGGGGGCGAAAGGGGAAATCTAGTCAGGATAAGAGTGCACACCAGTTTATAATAGCTCATAAAAAAATACAAGGTCTGAGCAAGACTCATTCGTCTACTGTACATAACATGAAGGACGTTAATGTATTCAAAAATGCAACACCCATATTCTGTGTAGCCCATCAAAATGCTCAGGGTCTTAGAGGGAAGTTGCATGAACTTGATACATCTCCAGCTTTAAATCAAGTGGACGTTTTATGCTTTACGGAAACATGGCTGAGTGAGACAGAAACAATGACATACAATATTTCAAACTTTAATATTATTAGTAAATTTTGTAGAGAAAGGTCAATTAGAGGGGGTTCGCTTGTAATGGTTAACAAAAAACATAGGTCAAGAGAAAGAATCGATATAGTCAAACTATCTATAGAAAAACATTGTGAAATAAGTTGTGTAGAAGTAAATAACAGGATTATCCTGTCAGTGTATCGGCCTCCCTCGGGTTGTCACGATATATTTTTGCAAACAATGGAAAATGCTCTCAATCAAGCAACTCGTAATAACCATAAACAGTTAATTGTATGCGGAGATTTCAACATTAACCTAGATAGGCCATCAAAACAGAATGACTCTTTCATCGATTTTATGTATTCCTTTTTATTGACACGTAGCATCTATGATGCTACACGAATAACAAATAAATCATCATCATGCATAGATAATATTTTCACAAATGTTGACATTATGGAAACAAATATTGTAGACTTAGTTAAGTCGGATCATAATGGGCAACTTATTAAATTCGAAATTGGTTCAATGTCGTCGGAGACAAATAATATGAAAGGGAAAGTTATTTACAGAAGGATGTGCAATGGAGAAAAGGTAAAAGAGCTAGTAAATTTATTGTCAGATAACTTGAAAAATTCGGATTTGCCAAAGTTGAATGTAAATGATCGATTTGATGCCTTTTTTAAAGATATTATGTTAGCAGTAAATAGTATTTTCCCAATTAAAAGAATAAAATGTAAACCTTACATGTCATTTGTAGATTGGGCAACTCCTGGCATAAAGATATCTAGAAAAAAACTTTTTGATTTGTATAAAGTGAAGGGCAGTAATGATTCTGATAATGTAAAAAGATATGTTATGACTTACAGTGCTGTGTTTAAGCGGGTCTGTAAAGAAGCCAAACAAAGATATTATGCCAAAAAAATTCAAAAAGCTAAAAATCCTGTTAAAGCCACTTGGGATATCATTAAGAATGAAACTGGCAGAGCCCACAATATTGACGACGAACCTTTTACAGATCATATAAATGGAAAAATTGTTGAAACAGCAAACTTTTTTAATAATTATTTTGTAAATGTAGCGTCGTCCTTAGCTAGCAATGTTTCTATTCAAAATGCATTAAACTATATGTCACCTTCATTAAAATCATTTAGTATATTTGAATTCAAGAAGACTTCCAAAACAGACATAATAAGAATTTGTAAAAAACTTAAAAATAAGAAATCAAATGATTTATGGCACATGTCAACATATCTTTTGAAGTTGATAATTGATAGCATGGCACAATCAATTGCGTTAATAATTAACATGTGTCTTGAACAAGGGGTTTTTCCAGACAAATTAAAAATAGCTAGAATTATTCCCATATATAAAAAAGGTGACAAAGATGACCCTGGAAATTACAGGCCCGTTTCAATACTGCCTGTATTTAGTAAAATATTTGAGTCAGTGGTCTCTGAGCAACTAACCGAATACGTAGCCCAGAATAATATTCTTCATCCCCAGCAGTTTGGTTTCCAGAAGGGGAAGAATACATCTGATAGCATAGCTTCACTCGTCAAAACTATATTGGAAGCAATGGACCAAAAGAATGACACGTATGGTGTGTTTTGTGATCTTTCGAAGGCTTTCGATTGTGTAAATCATGAAATTCTCATACAAAAGTTAAGACATTATGGTATAGCTGACAAAGAAATCTTATTTTTCAAGTCTTATCTAGAAAATCGTCAGCAAATAACCGAAATGGATAGTATCCGATCACAGGCATCACCAATAAAACGGGGTGTCCCACAAGGTTCTATTCTTGGTCCTTTGCTATTTCTATTATATATAAATGATTTGCCAACAATTGTACCAAATGATCAAACTATTGTAATGTTTGCTGATGACACATCTCTCTTGATAAGGGATGATAACTCCATGGGGATTTTAAATAGGGTGAATGTTGTATTGGATCAATTGGGGAAATGGTTCGGTGCCAATGGTCTTGTACTCAATGTGACGAAAACAAATACTATTCGCTTCTCTCTGAGACAAAACACTGATGCTGACCCAGTGATAGCATCACTGCGTGAGCAAGGATTGCAGACATCTGGGGAGACAAAATTTCTAGGTGTGACAATAGATGAAAAATTACAATGGTCAGCACATATTATTTCTATCTCAAAGAAGTTGTGCTCTGCAATCTACGCTATAAAAAAAACAAAAGAGGTTTGCGGTTTTGACGCAGCCAAATTTGTCTATTTTTCATATTTCCATAGCATAATGTCGTATGGAATATTGTTCTGGGGAAGGGGAGCCGATTGGAGTAGAGTTTTTGTTTTACAAAAAAGAGCAATACGGCAACTAATGGACATTAAACCCAGAGAAACATGTAAAAATGCCTTCCGCGAACTGGGAGTACTAACATTGCCAAGTGTGTTCATTTATGAGTGCTTAATATATGCCTACAAGAATTTGCCCAATACTCCTCTTAACCTCGACCATCACACCTATAATACCAGGGGTAAACAAGATGTAAGGCCATTGGAACATAGATTGGCAAAGGTCTCAAAAAGTTACATCTGTAGTAGTATACGTTTATTTAACAAGTTGCCTCATAGTTTTAGAGCACTTAATTTATTGGAGTTTCAGAGAGAGGTGAAGAAGTATCTTGTTGAACAAGTATTTTACAATATTGACGATATGCTAAATGGGACCGTTGACTCTATTATTTGAGATTTAGGTTAAATTGTGTTATGTTCATTTTGTTGCTTGGTGCCCATTTCTAAACAGGTTGACGTGAAGCTATTTTGAGCCCTTTACACTCAAAATAGCTTTGATATTATTGATCTTCAATCTTTAAATTGTACTTTCTTTTTTTTTTATTTCTGCCAGTAAGAAATTATGTATATTATTTTTGTTCTGTATACTTATTATATATTTATATTGTTATTTTGTATACTTGACGATTCCAAGTGCCAAATTCATGGCCTAAGGATGAAAAGAAAGAATAAAGAATAAAGAATAAATTGAATACGGGTCTGTGATTGGTTCATTAATATGTTCCGGTTTGGGTAAATTCATTTTTTATAAGACGAATTGACTGTTGGAACAGTCCACTTTCAAAAACTACCCTCGGCTGATGCAACAACACCGCACTAACCGCGTCTCCTTCATAAAGAATATATATACCCCTCACTCACCTGTTCGGGACGGATTCAATCACTACAAGCCACGGACTAGAGACATCTAGTCTCTAGGCCTCGGTGCCGCGCAAATCTTATTAACATCAAATGTCGTGAACTATATTCGGGATTACGTAAATAATAGTATCATTTATTTAAATTAATGATTACAATTTCAAACAGTGATCTCCCGATTGGTTTATTTGTGCTTCAGATCAAAAACTACGTTTGTGTTGCATCTCCCGCGCAATATTCGTATCGCTTGTGCAAACTTCATAATTAAAAATAACCTTACAAAGTGCTGATACAGTGAAAGGACAGAAAACAATTGTAACTTAATAATAATAATTGTCATAATAACTAAATCACAAAATAACCACTAAAAACCTTATAAATAGTGTATGTATTTGTGTCAAACTTTGCTGTAACAATAAATGTGTTTATCCTGCAATAAAACGAACTATAATTCAAAGTGATCTGTGCTTTTGTATTTATCTCACAAACATTTGTTATAGAATCTCCTCTTCAAATCTCGGACTTCACAACCCTAGAGATAAAAATAAACCATTATTTGGTTTCTAGTGATAACAGTCTCATGCTACATAACAAAAGTAAATACATCTCTAAGAAAATCTCTTTAATTTCTGAGTTTGGTGAGCTAGCCAACTCCTTAAGACAATTGTGCTTCCTATTGTTTCTTGTCAGAGGTGTTCTACCTCAGAGTGGACTGCTATAGACATCCTTCAATAAGTCTTCATAGAGTTTCAAGTTGAGATAGACGATTCGACGATAGAGGAAGGAAGACCACTAGAGCAGAACCGAGGAAGAGCACCAGAAGGTAGGAATTACTCTTGACAGCTTGTCGCCCACCTGGGTGATTTGAGCAGGAAGAAAAAGTCATTTCTCCGACAATTTGTCGCCCACCTGTGGGGTGATTAGAAGAAGAAGAAAAGATTTACGACAGAGGTCATAAGCATTGCGCAAGATCGAGCGCAATGGAGTGCTCTTGTTGCCTCCCTATGCCCCTGAGTGGGGTGAAAAATGGAGTATTGATTGATTGATTGGTGTACGAAAAATATTTCCCGAAAATATTTATTAAAATTTAAAACCTATACTTATTTTATTTGCGTGCGGTTAGGGTGTTTCATCGAAAATATCAAGTTACCCACGGTCACCTCATGGTATAATAGAATGGTGCATGGTGTCGGGAAAGAACACTTATTTGTCGACCATTCGATGAAAGATGAAAGAAAACCAGGAGCCTTATTCCCGTAATCAATCGCATTTAAAAATCACTTAACGTTAAGATTAAGACATGATCGCAATCAGGTCGCCCTTGAATTTGACGTTTGTAAGATAGTTACGGGAATGCCGATTACACAGAATTTCATACTAATATTTCAAACATAACGAATTTTTAAGATATCTGCTAGATATCTTGTTTTGTGAATACCAATCCGCCATTTTAATATTGTCAATCAAGATAGGAGCGTATTAAGACCGCTACGAGATCAACCCTACTGATCGATTATGGATATTTTAGACTCGTTGGCGTCAATGTAGGTAACGGTTAGTACATAATCTTGAAAACTTTTATTTTTTCCTTTGAAGAAACAATGATTTATTTTTTGAAAATTATTCTTACGCGATAAAAGTAATTGAGATTATTGAACTCGTACTTCAATATGATTTTAATGAAACTAATAAAAGTAAAATGAATGGAATCAATCTTGCACGAAGTATGCGAATAATTGATTCATACGGTTAATTTCCTCTGGGCGAGTCTTTGTTCAGCGAAAATAAATTGAAGAATAAACGCCGAAGAAAGCAGAATAACAGCCTTCACGTGTTGAAAATATACAAAGAGAATCCAGGTGTAAATAATGTGTTGCATTTCTGCTGCAGACGTAGGGGGAGGGTATAGGGGTAGAAAGATGGAGTGGGGGCACATTATTTTCCTTGAATTCCTAATAATTGCTGCGCGGAAACGCCCGCTTAACTCCCTTAAAGGATTCAACTCATTAAGGGGTCTAGGAATAATAGACTCGCAAAATCAGCGAAATGGAAATCTGAATTTCTAAGAACTTCGACTAATTCTTATTAAAATCAGTTTGCGAATAAACTATTAAGCATTGCTGCCCGCTGTCTACCATCGGATTAATGTTCAAACGATTAAACTACGTTTTTCAGCTAGAGCGTCTGAATGGCAGATGGAAAAGAGGAGTAATCCAATAATGTTCATAAGACTGACTCTCACTGGATGCATTTCGCATTCTTTGGACTATCAACCGATTTCATTGCAACAAAGATGTGACTACAAATCAACTCAGGCCCAACGCATCAATCAGTGGATAGATAAATATATCTTACAGAAAAGCCTTTCTATGAGATATTTTCCGCATCAATGTGTAGATATCGCTTATGTTTAGGATATCTGATGCCATTTTTAACATGCGGTACCTTCTGTTAGATAACGATTTATAACATGCCTGTCAAAATAGCGTTCACTGACGTTTATAAACTACAGTAACGCTGTGACTTGTTTTTCCATAAACCTTAATGTAAATTATATACATCTTCCTTAAAAATAACGAGAAAATATACATGTTATAATGAATTATTATTTTGAAGCTTCGAATAAATCATATAAGTATTACTTCAATTTCGATCGACAAAAGATACCAATTTGCCGGTTTTCAAACAAACGATCTGGAATAAAAAATCTAAAAAAATGTGATAAAAATGTTCAAACTTTCTGTTAAATCATTGTATAGTTTCATGTTTTAGAAATAAAATTACAAAATCAAAACATGCAAAACAAAAAATATATTAGAATCTTACCTAAATATTTGGTTCAATACGCATTAATTAATTGTCAAAACAAGACTTCATCTGACATCAAATCTGGCGTGAAAAAGCAAATCCATAAAAATGTCTATGGAATCCATAGAAATCAATAGATGTCAGCATAGCAACACTGTTAACTTCTAGATATCCATCTCTTGGATAGTTTTCAATTGATGCGGCCGTCAGATTCTTTCAATCACTTTATCCACTACATAAATTTATCTTATAAATGGCTACCAAGAACTTTTATCTACATATTGATGCGTTGGGCCTCAATCAAATAAATCTCCCAGTTTTATGTTTAGTTAGCGTAGTTTTCATGATTATTGATGATTAATCTAGTAGAACTTTGGACGTGAAATTAGACAAGAGTAAAATGAATAGTTGATATTTTTTTAAATAAAATATAGTTGTATACCTCCAATGCTGGCGTTGTACGCCACTCCTATACCGCAGTAGGAATTGAAGGCAACAGCAGCTACTTCTCCGGCACATCTTGTTCCGTGTTTGTTGTCACCGTTGTCTTGAGGCATGGGGTCGTCATCGTTGCCGTTAATGTCAGTGGAAGCCTGAGGATCCTGAAAAAACAAAACAGTAAACATTTGTAAGATTTTATGATAGATAACATCCATATAGCTTTCATTAATTTGTTCATTCTCCTTTTAAACCCCACATAGGGGCATAGGGAGGCATCAAGAGCTCTCCATTGACTTCTCATGTCTACGTGAACCCCCCCTGATGGGATCCAGGCGTCCGGGGCTTATTCTTATTGCCTTTTCTGATCAGCGTGGATTTGCCATATACCATAGAACGATACATAAAATATGGACACTTAAACATTTCATGATACAGCAATCTTATGTAGTTACACAGAAGGGAGATCGAATACAGTAGAAGATAATCGAATAAATGAAATGTTAAGAACATGATAATTCACTAACTTTTTGATGCTAAAATAATGGTAATTTGATAATAATTAGATACTTAATACCAATTGTGTTAGAATTTTTAAAATATGAAATAGCAAACTTACACTACTTGAGTATAAAAAGACCTAGGAGAATATCAATAATTGAAGTGTTTGTGTATTCACGTAGTGAATATTATTTTATAATATATTAATATTATTACGACGTACCTAGTTGCAATATCACGATTAGTAATTATAATATAATATGAGATCGAGTACTTTCGTCAATCCCGCGTTGTTATTGAGCCTTTTGAAAGTGTCAACGCAAGATTGACGAAAACGCTCAATTAGGTATTTATAGTAATAGTGCAACTTCGCCGTTGGTAATTTAATTTCAACTGATATAATAATATAATAAAAAAAGAGCTGACATGTTTAGATTATCTCGATTTTTATAAAAATGTTTGTTACGAAGTAACTCGGTCTCATTTTTATATTAGGAGACAATGACGTTCAAATATTTTTTTAAGAGAATGACACCTACCGAGTAACCATGTAGGCAGAAGGTAGGAACTTACAATGTTCTTTTTTTCATTCCGCAACTAAATAGGTAATTCGATCATTTGTACGCAATCAAAATTTTAAATAGGTTCGTCATCAACTAACAAACGGTATGAAATTCAAAACGAGTTGAGAGATAAATTTATACCAACGATTCTTTGCATTTTATCGCATAATTATTTATTTATTTGGAGCGTACGCATTTTCTTATCAATGAATTGAATTACGATATACCAGCTGTACTTGGGTAAAAAATAATGATATTAAACAAAACACACATTATAATAATAGTTTGCTAGTTATAGAGAACTCTTCACCTTGATTGAATAATATCAAGCAATGAACGTTATATAAATCTAGATACATAGAGAAATGCTTTGTAGTTGATCGAATTGCAACCTGTCAATATGGACGTCACCGGTTATTTTGTATTGATTTGTTTAGTTTGGTTCAATAGCCCAACTACAGGTATGAGTTTTTGAGAAATAATTTTGGTAGATTTGTGGTTATTTAAAAAATAAAAAAGTTTGGTGATCGACCTCAGTAGCCGTGATTTATTATCAAGAGGTCCCAGGTTCGATTTCGAATATTACTATATTATAATATACCTACGCTTGAAATTTCTACTAATGGTTGGCCACTCAGATTTGACGATTTAACATTCATCAGGAAATATGTAGGTCCAGCGGCTAAGCCGACACC
This sequence comes from Mystacides longicornis, assembly GCA_963576905.1. NCBI lineage: Eukaryota > Metazoa > Arthropoda > Insecta > Trichoptera > Leptoceridae > Mystacides > Mystacides longicornis. The sequence goes on along the minus strand of OY756421.1, from coordinate 4,305,348 downwards.
TTAGTACGGAAATGTGTTAATTTATTTATGTTTTAGCTTTCAATAAAGGCTAGGTATTTTTTTTAACAAAACCTGTGTAAAAAAAAGGCTTGACAAATATGGCATAGATTTAAAACGAATATTTTTTATTTTTGATAATTTGTTGAATAAATTGTGAAATTCAATAAACCATTAGCAGAGGTTCACAAAGTCTGACTCAACGAACTTCTTTAAAAATAGGAAAAAATAAAAAAGTTATTATTTTTGATAAATTTCTAATGAAATAGGTAGTATTTATTTTTATAAAGTTTTAGTTAGATATATTACTATTGTTTATTTTTATACATAGATAGGTACTTACTTTCTTAACATCAGCTTTCCAATAAAATTCATTTGGAGAAAATATGACGCCCTTTTCTTGTCCAGAAAATAAATAAAAATACCAATAAAGATTTTTCAATTATTATGTACATTAAATTTAGGTAATTGCAAAAAAAAAACAATACCTACGAATTTTCATCCATAAATTTTTCAGTTTTTCTTTTCGTTTCGTTTGATCAAGTGTCAACAAGAACCATTATAATATGGTGAAGATAAAATCATTGTATCGTTTTCATTTGTGTAATTTTTATTGGCATTTTGAATAATTATTGCCAAAATATGACCTTACAATAATGATTTTCAGGAAGGTTGTTGAATGACGGGGAACCCTCTGTTGATTGTGAAGATGAGAGGATCGTTGGAGGAAAACCTGCACCAGAAGGATCCGCTCCCTACCAAGCCTCCTTACGGAATGAGGACAACAAACACTACTGCGGTGGAGTCCTCTTGAGTGACGAATGGCTCCTGACTGCGGCGCATTGTGTCAAAGCGTAAGTATCGATTAAAAAAAATCACAAACTTGTTAATTTTTTTTTTACTTGCGTACAAAACTAAATTTTGAAAAAGTTTGAAGCACTACGGTCTTATAACACCAGAAGGTCGAAAAGAGCCATAGTGGTGAAATTTTGTTAAAATTTACCTCGAACTCTAATTGATTTAATCATTGCATCAAAGAGTAGGTAATATATTATGAGATCTAGTCCTGGAAAAAGGTGCAATAATCTATAAAAATTGGAACGCGTTGTTCAATACAAACACTGAGTACTGTAATTTTTGTATTTGAGTATTTGACACACACACACTTCGATTTATTTGACACTGACACATATATTATTTTGTTTATCCGTAGTCAAATCGAGAATAAATTAATATTGTTTGTCTTCAAAAATAATAGAAAAAACTTTTTACATATTATTATCATCATTTATTACTATTATAGTGTGTGTACACACGGCCCTGTTTCGAAATATTACGGTTTAGATTTACTTTATATTATTGCACTGTGTCTCAGTTAAAAAATTTCAGATTGTATTGTGTACGGGTTTTATTATGTGATATTTACTATCGTAATTGCAGAACCAAACTCCTTGAAACTTATAAAAATATTATGACGTATTATTTCAAAAAGTCTTTCGTTTTTGTTTTGTAAATTTTTAGTGTGACTTTTAATGTTTGACTATATTTTTATATTTATGTTTTTTTATCTTACTTTGTTTTTATGACTTAATTTATTTATCTTTTAACGTATCTATATTACTTATTTGAATTCTATTGTATGTTGAAGGATGTAATTTTAATTATTGTGTTGTGTTTACTAAAATTGTACATTTGTACTTGTTTAACAATTTTGAAATTGAAATTGAATTGAATTGAATTTAAGGTATATTTAACGTATGACGTCATTGTGATTTTTGTTGTTTGACTTATCATATATTATATTTTTTTTATGTATTTTATCTAGCACTGTTTTTATGACTTAATTTATTTATATTGTAATGTACCTATATCACTTATTTGAATACATGCATGATGTAATCTTTATACTTTAAAATTGTGTTGTGTTTGATAATGTTGTACATTGATGAAATTGAAATAAAACTTACTTACTTACTTACTATTTAAAATTTGACGTAGGTATACCTACATGCCATTGTTTTTGAAAGAAAATTGTGAATTAGCGCTCGCTTTATACATATATCTAACAAGCTTTCCCGACAGACGTTGTCCGGTAACCTTACTATGAAAATTGAATTCGAATTTGTAATTTAACAAATAACGTTTAAAATATGTTTGAATGTTAAAAAAATATTTCTGCGTAGGTACTGAAAGTTTTGAAAGTCAAGTAAATAATAATTGTGTTGTTATGGAATTTATCACAGGTGGCGTTGTTGTCAGTAAATCCGTTCCATACAAACTTTAATATTGTATTTTATAATATTTCTTATGCTTTTTTTTTCAACTTTTTAATAGTCATTCTGTTATCCGGAGCGGAGCAATATAAAAAGAAAGTTAGTTATGGTCGAATTTCGATCGAATGGCGATCACTAGTATTAATAGATGAATTAATAACTAAAAGGACCCACATATTATATTGCTTATTGTTATATGATTATATCAAAATCATATAGAGTTGTTTTTGTTTTTATTAAATACCTAGTTCTGTTATTGAAAAAAAAACGACGATATCCTAAAATTCGAGATAGTTATCCAGCGTAGAATAAAAATACGTGTCTATACGTTGATGTTAGATTAGTTTAAAATGTAGGATGCCAGACATATTTATAGACATCTACTATTTATAACTATGTCTTTATAACGATATCAAATTCTTTAATGCAAAATTTAACAAATCATTACTTTTTTAATAGAATCGAGAAAAATGACATAAAAAACAGACGTTTCATACTTTATTGACAGATGTAAACATTTTTTTTATAAACCATTACACGGCAAGTTTCCAGGCGCGAAGTGTAATACATAAAAATAATATCGGGCTATGAATTAGGTAGATATATTTTCACACAACATGAAAAATATCATCCATTAATATTTTGATACTTGTGGATGTTATGGGTGTCTTATAAAATTTAACATTTATTTCATATTATCCTATGGCGATTTTAGTAAGAAAACTGTAAAAATTTAACGTGAATGCAATAAGATAGGTGCATAAAATTTTTACCGAACCGTAGATTTATTATAACTATTACATTTATTATAACGAATTACATTGAATGATGAGACCATATCAATTGATTTTTTATAGCTTAGTAGCCAATGAAATCAACAACAATCAGATACATGGTTCGGAAATTAAACTGTCCCAAGAGCCCATCCGATCCCACGGCAAATCAGAAAAAAAAACGTTGATATGCAATTACAGCACTCTTAGCCGATTTAAGCCGCACTAAATTAATACCTAATCATTAAATCAATCCAGCTCTTTCGGTCTTTTTATGTTTCCTTTTTATGGAACCTAGATAATATTTTAAAGAAAAAGATATTAGCATGAATAGGGAGCTCTCCATCCGTTTGGCATTGGCTGGAGCGGCATATAGTAAACTTCGGAAGGTTTGGAGGCCGAATGCGTTCAGTACAAAGACAAAGGTTCGCTTGTACACTGCCTCTGTTCTGCTCATTTTACTGTATGGTTGTGCAACCTGGCACCCAACCCATGGTCGAAGAAGAGAAAAATAATAATGAGGTACGCCAACTGTTAGAATGGTATATGGGAATCTCGATAGTCGATAGCAACTCTCTATTTGTCCCAGCTTGCCTCTGAACAACGGCATCTTGACACACACGAAACGTACAAGCTTTTATTCCTGTGAAAGATGTCACTCCGGGTGAGCCCAGATTAATTATAAAAATGTATACCTATATAATTTAAAAATTGATCAGTGTATTAATTATTTTTTAGTATAATTCCGACATATATAGTGGTGGGCACTAACAAGAGAACTCAAGGAGGAGACAAGTATGAAGTGGAAACTGCCATACCTCACCCCGACTATGATTCTAAGAACATCACCAACGATATCGCCCTGGTCAAGACTATGGATAAAATCATCTTTAATGACAAAGTCAAAACTATAGGATTAGCAAAAAAAGATACACCGCAAGGAGCTGATCTGATGCTCACTGGTTGGGGGAAAACTAATGTAAGATTCGTCATATTTACTTATATAATAATTCAGTTTTCTAAGAGAAAATCAAGGTCTTCTATAGATAAACAGGTTAGGTATATATATGTACATGTGTTTATATTTTGTACGTTTTGAAGCCCATGATGAGTAGTGATGGGAAAATGTGTTTCTTTTGTTTTTTTTCTGCTATCCTGATGATTGGATGAGAAAATGTATATTAAATAACACATCTCGCAGTCATTGCGTCCTAAAACGATTACATTCTCAGCAAACTTTTAGATATCGCCTGTCCGTGTGACGGGCCTAATTCTTAAGATATAGCTATTAGATATATATTTTCAATGCATAAATCGTATAAGACCTGGCAATTACAGATTCAAAGGTTAGTTTCTTAGCCAATAGGCAGCGTCAGTTGTTAAAAAAAAATCTGATGATTGCCCCAAGAAAATGTTTCATAATTATTTTAAATTCTTTGGCAGCACCCTGGATCATTACCTGAAGACTTGCAGTACATAAAACTTTCATCGTTGAGCTACAAGGATTGCCAGGCCAAGTTGTCCGAGTTCAACGAAGTGACAGAGAAGCAGATATGCACCTTCACTAAGATTGGAGAGGGAGCGTGCCATGTAAGTGCCGATGCTCAACAGAATATACTTGAGTGCCGATGAACGATTACACATTATCTTTGTGAATATTGGTCAAGTGCTTATTGTTGAAGAGGTATTTATATTTCCAACCTAAATTTACCTCCACTCAAGCAACGGGTAAAAAGATGGAGATGTGAATGTCTCCAGCTTACTAATCTTTGTTCTGACTAGATCCAGCCACTTCGGATAGTCAACTGCAATAACTCGAAAATCAGGTCTTCTTGCAACTATTGTAACTTATTGCAAATTTTAGAAAATATTTTTATATTCGATTTATTTTAATTGAATTCAGAGCAACTTCAAGAATATTATGGCATAAAAGTAACATTTTTTTGTTAAATTACAGGGTGACTCTGGTGGCCCATTAGTCACAGCTGCCAAAGATGAAGTAGTCGGAGTCGTGTCCTGGGGTTTCCCGTGCGCCAGAGGATTTCCTGACGTTTTTACAAGAGTCTTTAGCTATGAGGATTGGATAAAATCAACAATGTCTTCAAATTAGATCAAGGATAGTTTTTAATCAAATCAATCTACAAATTTTCCAACCAGAGGTGCCTATAGGAAGGGAATGACAGCCCTCTATTATGTTCAATTTTACGCAACCTCAATTAGGTACATCTTTTCTTAAAATGTCAATATTCTTCAGTTATGATTCGAACAACAAAGAAATCCTCATGGACAAGTTTTCATAATTATTTATTTTTATTTTATTGATTCCACGCAACAATGTTGATTATGTAACTAATATTGAAGCAAAGGTATAAATAATACGACGAATTGGAGAAAATTTATAAGAGAAGGTATCACAGAACCGATCATTATTGTTTGATAAGTTGAAAGAAACGTAGATATAAATAAAAATTGATATTATTATTTTCATTTTCAAATCCCTCCCTAGACAGTGCGAGAATCTAGTTAAAAAAAAAACAGCTGATTATAATGTGTATTAGAGAACACTTACTCGCATGTCCAAGAAAGCAGCCTATGGACACTAAAGCATTGATGTGTATTTTGCTTAGCACCTTGAGTCTAGCCCGTCACGTGGTTGGTAGTTTACTAAAACAAACGTTTTAAAATGTTCGCAACCGGCCGCATGAGCATTTGGTCTCTTGCCTAGTGTATCCAAGTAAACAAACATGTCGTAACTATGAGATACGACTCTAGGTGCTAGGCAAGTCATCTGCCAGTGCGCACTTGGCTTAATGAGTGCGAAGGTGAAGGTGATAATTTTTGTGGGAAAACAAGAGTATTTTCAACGCCGACGAGGCAATGAAATTAACAAAAAAAAAGAGAATCATGGAAGGGTAAGTATATATGTACCTATATATATATCAATACTCACTTTGTGACCCCAATTAGGGGCATAGGGAGACAGCAATAGCTCTCCACTTCTGTACAAGGACAGGAAGAATAAGAAAGTTGTAAATTACGTAGCTATCAAAATTGTGACCAAGAAGATAAATCACAGAATTAAAATTCTCAACAAGTCGACAAAACACTGAAGAATTGAGACGGTTGGCAGTATAGCAGTATTGGTTTGCGGCTTTCGTAGGTACAGCGTACTGTAGGTATAGGTAGTGAGTTCGGATCCGGGTACCGACCATTTTCACTCTCACTACACAAGCCATTGCTTGGTGTGAAAAATGACAAAAAGTGTATTTGTGTTCACTTCGATTGAGCACAGATTCTTTTTGTGGATTCATTCTTCTAAAAGTGGAGCCCATTTTTAGAGGTCATCGTATTATGCATAAAAGGCTGGAGTTATTCAAAGTTCATTTATTTTGTAAGTGAAATTTATTATAAGAGAAGAATATGAAAGTTTCGCGGAAAAATTGAAAATTTAAAAATACCTTAAGTAGGGAGCCTTCTTAGAACTTTATACAATATAAATTTAATTCCAATTAAGAAATTAATTTTGCGTTTGACAAGAACTATCACTTGTTTGATAGTTAGGACCACACAAAAACTTGAATCGGAAAAGCTAGTCATTTTATAAATACTACTGGTAAACTAGCAAAACATATGCACTATTTTAAACGAAATTATATTTTATAATACCAATTATTCGACTAATATTGGACTAAATGTTCAAGTGAAACTCTTTAAACTGGCAGAGTATTTTCAACAATGTAAATAACTCAACGTTTAGCGATTGACATTTTGACATGGAGTGTCCATTTGAAGCTAATGTATTCATCGAGTACCTACTTACTGCTTTATCAAATGTGTTTGACATTGTTGGAATGGTTTGATCCAATTTAATTTAATTTAATTCATTAACCACAAAACGAAGCACCTACCACGAACCAGTTGGAAGTGTTTGAGATCTAGGTAAAAAGAGAGAATACCCCGCATACAATGGACAGGCATGGTTGGTATCTGGAAAGTCTATGCGAGGAGCAGTTCAGTACGGCAGTGTAGGAATTTACGCAGTGGTTTAAGACTATCTTGACCTTAGGTCAATGCCAATAAGACAGCTCATGGCAAAAAATGCTTTTATCACAAACGACGCTGTACGCCGGCGAACCCAGCGTAAGCCCATCACTTCTGCCATGGAGAGGAGATGGACTTGGCCGGGACATTTGTATACACAGTCAGTCCTTTATGAAGTATGCCGACAATGCAATTTTAATATTTGTTCCTACTTAAAAAGTATTCCTTGAATGTTTTCTTCAAAACGTCATTATATTTCTTATAAATTTAGTTGGTGCATCATGGTTGAAAGCCCTCGAATGATTACGGGAATGCATATTTGCTTATTAAATTTACTATTACTAGTTGCATGTATACATGAGATCTAACTGTCGATGGCCAAAGTCGGTATGTTCATTGTATGAAACGATTTCGTCAATAAATTAAATTTTTACAAAAAATGTTAGGAAAAGTTAGAGATGTACCTACTGATATAATATATTTTTTATACAAAATTAAATTATCTAGTTGATATGTTTCGGCGTTTTTCTATATTTTCATTTTAAATTCTAAAATATAGGCATTGAAACTCGTAAATTTGTCATAAAAAAAAATTTCTTTATAAAAAAAAGTTTGAGAAACCCTGGAACTTTTTCATTAAATTCAATTTGATATATTGTATTTTTCTATATACATACACATTTTTAGGGTTCTAGCTTTTATAGTTTTCGAGATATATGCGAAAATAAAGTAAAAATTCAAAGGTTGATTACCCCTGACTGAAAGAAAATTTAAAAATTCTGAGTATACAAGTTTTGTAGTCTGAAAGTATTAAATATTTTCTGAAATTTAAGGATCTGTGCATCAAGCGAATCAAAAGTTATAAGGGACGGACGGACACACACACACGCACACACCCTCCCACCCTGACACACACACACACCCTCACACACACACAGACACACTAAATGTTCTCCTCCGAATTCTGAGTAAATCCATTTATAGAACATATATGCTGCGAAGCCTCTAAGTTGGTGTTTTTTGTCGTCAAAGTTTGAAAAACCGTTTAAAATCTAGACCTGGCCATACAAATCTCACGTATCTTGGCTTGATACTGCCGATCTGTCTCGAGAAATAATTTCTCTTCAACAAATCGACAGTTGGATTAATAAATAAATAAATGGACGTAAAATCCATAATGGGGGGTCAAAGTCGACAGACATCAGCTCACAATAAAGCGATTTGGGTTAATCTACCTCGAGGACGGCTTGATCCCATGATTTTATATCGCTGAGCTTTTTTTCCACTGATTGCAGTTTATAAATAATAACAAAGTTTATATAGAGGAGGGGTGGCAAATACTTATATTTTCTTAAAATTATGCATAAAAATAGATTCAATCAATAAAAAAAAAAATTACAAACAACTGTAATGTTATGTATTTATACTCAAACACTCTTATACAGATTACTTATAAAGAAGATCAACTTCATAGAAAAAAATGTAAAATGTAAAGCGCCTCATAATGGGCGCAGAAAGCTTTTTGAAGGTGGAGCTGAAAATAGTGGGATATTCAAATTCATTGCATCAAATTGGGAATAGATTAAAATTGTTTTTTTATTTATTAATAATAGAAAAAACTTTATACATAATATGAATATTTAAAATTTGACGGATCCATCCATATCCATAAACTTTCACGATAATAATTATTTGTTCAAATCCCAGAACACATTGCAAAAATTTCTACCAACATTGGAGAAAGAAGTATGCTATTAATATACATAGGTGTTATAATTGACAATAACACCAATTCATTAATTCACCCTTAAAGGCCCCCCGCACACCGCAAGTCAGCCCGGAGGAGACCAATCCGCAGCAAACACGACCCGCATGAAACCGACCTCCCAGCTCGATCGAAACAATCAAACTAAAAAGCCGGCCACACACAAATCAAGCCCGCCGTTGACCTCCCAAACCAACCCGCAATGCGGAAGGCCTAAGCCCCACTCAGGAGCATAGGGAGGCATCAAGAGCTCTCCATTGCGCTCGAAGGCGTCCGAGGCTCATTGTGCCTTTTCAGACCGACTGAGGTTTAAGGACGTGAGGTGGTCAACCTCACGGTCCCGATCTGATTTTTCGATTTTCGACACCAATAATAATGCAAAATTGTGTTTTCAAACCAGGGATAAAACATCAAGATAGAAGAAGAATACACATACAATGCGTACGTAAAGAAGGGAAACCTGTTTATATGCGAGAAGTCCTGTGCCAGATACGTCAATCAAATAAGGTACTATCTGAAGTTAATTGTTCATATCAGGTTTTAGGACGGCGTGATAAAGGGCTACGGTTTTGTCCCATTGAAAATCATAGTCACATACTATGCAATTCACAGTAAAGGGACATTTCTCAGGCACTTGAAATAAAACGTAAATACAGGTAGGTACCCTGAAGAGCAACACTCAGGGTTGTAAGCACTTCAAGAACGGTGGGGGCGGCATTGTGGAAAATAGGTAGGTATTTTATATAAAAAAATAACTTCTAGATGGGTACCACGAATATTAAGAGTATATTATTTAAAAACGAGGTATTTAAAAGCAGTTTAAACTTTGGCTGGGGACCAGCTCACGCATGTCATACTACATTTACACAAACTCCGAGCCTTCACAAACGCTTGGACGCCATTTACACGTTGACGTGCACGTCGGTATTTTAATACATATTTTGCCGCAAATTCATTTGATCTGTGTCGAAAAACCGACACATGCCCAGATCGGGGCAAGGTGACACAAGCAACGGCAAACACCTAATTTTCACGTTGGTGTTTGTGGTGGTTTAAAAACCATGGCAAGCGTGTAAATATAGCATCAGATGCATTGTGTGCCACAGGCCGAACCACTAAAGAACTGCGGTCCTAACTGAATCGGATGCGTGAGCGGTTTTGGCAAACACAAAAAATAAGATGGATCGACAATCTTTGTCTGGTGTAGTGATTACCTGAGGTAAAATGATTGTCTCGGTCATTCGGTTAGACAGCAGTTAGAAAACACCTGCGTCGAAAAAACAATGATCTTGTGAATCTTTCAGTTGATTATTAATATTTTTTTTATGATGCAAAATGAAGTCGAGGGTAAAAAAATAACACTAACGAGTCCTGTGGTTTTTCTGAGGTCTTGTTCCGTTTCTTCCTAGTAATATGCCTACATAATATTATTACAATAATTCCAAGATACGTTCGTTAAAAAAATGTTTACATAAGCTCGTTAGTAATGTTCAGCCTTTGGTGAAATCTTCTGAAATAAACATCCAATTATTAGTGTTTTCGTACGAAAGTGAATTCGCTTACATCGCCATTGTATTTTCCTAATTAATTGATTTGTTAATTAAAATGAGGAAAGTAAAAACAACAACCTTCCGATAAGAAGAAGGAGCAATTATTAAAGGTTGACATAGTTTGTGTTCGTATAAATATATGAACACGGTAGTAAATCAACACATTTCAAGCCAGTTCAGTTCAAGTAGTGACAAAGCGAAATGAAGAACCAACAACTACTGTTGCTTATGTCCTGCTTTGTGATTGTTGTGACTCAAGGTAGCGGAACCATTCGTTATTTTTGTTTAATTACTTAACTTGTGATATGAAGGTGTGAATCAATTAACGGACAAAGTGATAATGGAAAGCAATTAAAAACGATTCAATGTATGAACAAATCGTAATATTAGGAAAAAAATAACTATGGACAAGAAGGGTTAATACGATTTTGGTTGAAATTTGATTACAATTGGAGAAGTGTTTGTTTTCTTATGATTCGCATCTAACGGATATACTTCATATGTCAACCGGTCCCGTCCAATCTAAGACAGGCCAACCCTGGGTATCAAACTCGAGACTTCTTGGTCAAAAAATAATGCCTTTATTCTACTAGGCTTCCAAGGTCGATGAATTACAGAAGTGAAGGTGTGAATATGTAATAGAAATAACAGCAAATTGTGTGAAAACGTTTTGATCATACTTTATGTACAGGAAAGGTCCTTAAAGGACCGCTGTTGGCTGCATATACCTATAATTTTTCCGAGTTCCTTGTTTTAATGGTGAATAATTTTAATATCAGCTCTTTGATCAGGTGTCAATATTCAAGAATCAGCGACACACAGGCATCAAAAACTTTACATTTCGTCTCAACACCAAGCGCATATTAAATACTTTTCTATACAAAGGTGTCAGTATTGTCGGTGGAGCTTAATGCCTGAGGCAATTTTTTCCAGTCAAACTACCAAACTGAGACAAGTCAACCCCGGGTATAAATTTCAAGTAAAAAAATTCTTAATAAAACTCTGTTTCGACCGGGAATCGAACCCGAGACCTCGTGATTAGGCTGCCGAAGTAGGTGTGTTGTTCGTAATAAAGCCAGTGTATAATATAATAAAAAGTTGTGCAAATGTAATAATTATAAAGCGGACAGATTGAACATACGCGCATACACAATAATCACAAATTACTTATTGGATTTTTTTTTACTCTTAGTAGGTATATGGAATATACATGAGTCTTGTGATCGGATTTAAAAAAAAAATAGATTTCGCTGAAATTAATTTTCTCGACGTTTTCGAGGGTGTAGATTCCAAAAATGCAAAAAAAAATTATTTTTTTTTAATTTCCGCGTACCAATAGTCGATATCATTTTAAAGTTTCTATAATAATTCCAAGGATAAATTCATTTTAATCGTAAAATTATGAATTTTTATGCAAAGATATGTTTTACACGAAAAGGCTGTTATAATATACTATGAGTTCTGGGCTACCCTAGGTTAGCAGCTTTTTTTTCTTGTATTACAAAATCTGCGACAATGCATATTGCAAACCTATTTATTATAAGCTGATGACGTTAAAAAAGTGGAATAGCCAGCGTAACATTTACCCTTAACCTTACAGTTTTCGATGATCGAACGTTTTCTTCTTTAGGCTAGTTAGGCTATTATGTTTGATGATTTTATATGATGTTTCAGGTAAAAAGGTGCCATCAGAGTCAATTGACACTTATGCAGTTAAAAATGTTTCATCACTAGCTTCCGACACTAATGATGATAACGAAGTGGCTTTTGAGAGGATAGTTGGAGGTGGACTTGCTCCTCAAGGAGCCGCTCCCTACCAAGCATCCCTGAGGGACTCCCGGAACGGCCACTTTTGCGGGGCATCCATCCTAAGTGATAGATGGGTTTTAACGGCAGCTCATTGCTTGGCATCGTAAGTAAATTACTTTGAAGTTGAACCGCCTAGTTTTCCACCATTTTTTTTACCATTTTTACTTTTGATGGAAAATTTTTCTTAATAAGATTACAGACCATTTTGCATTAAAAGATTCCCACATAACATCTTCTTTGTATTTAAAAAAGCATCAAGCAATTTAAAAAAATATTCCTGAAAAACACAAAGATTTTTTTATAAAAAATAGAAGAAATGGCCATAGACGATCAGGAAAATGATGTAAAAACAAATTATTTATACTGAAATTTCTTACTCGACTTATACTAACATGCTGATTTTATATGTCACGTTGCGACCTTTAATAAATTCAAACACCTAGAAAATAAAAATATTTTTTAAAGTTTATTTTACATTCCCAAAGGATATTAATGCAAAATAAAGTATTTGTGCGTTAAAATTTTTCCATTATCCATATAGTTTTTTTACACCAGAAAGTTTTATTTGAATATCTCGAAAACACATTTTCGTCGCATGAGTCCCTTTTAAAAATAAATTTTTCAATTACAGAAATAATTTTATATCCCTCGAATCATGAAACTGTGGATTCTAAATTAGGGATTTGGACATTTCTTTAAGCCCACAAGTAGTGAGTTGTTGTTAATAAGCGAGATAGGGAACGAAAATATGTTTCGAAATAAAACACTTTACTCCGCAACGCTTTTAGAAATAAAAGAAGTAGACTCAGATTAATTTAAAAAAAAAATCAAAATACCTTCATGTCTTTATTTTCTTGAAATATCACGAAAAAAAAATAATAAACAGCGAAACAAGTAGACAAAGGTATCTCGATGGATTGATTGATTGATTGATTGACGCACATTTCAAATAAAACTCAGACGGATAAATCGACAATAAAAATACAAATTTCCATATAAATAAATTCTAAATGAGGTAGGTACATCACCTAGTCGCTTAAGTGACATCGTAAAATTTTACGGTTCCAATTTGGTTGCAAATTCGAGACGAGTGTTGAAGAGGAAAATTGATGATAATAAAAATAAAAACCACATCAATAGGCGATATTCGGCGAAGATGGAGAGAGACTTCATAATAATTTGTTTTTTTTTTATTATAATCACAGCGACATCCCTCTTTTGGCGGGTCTAATGGTTAATGTTTTAAATTACGGTTTTTTAAGTTATTCATATCATTTGTGATTCCAATTAGCAATGTAACGTCAGTCGGCCACCTGAAGTTGCATCTCAAACATGATCTGTCAATACTCCTTCTTCCATTAGAGTTTCCACCAGTACAATATATAGATTATCTAATGCAGATTTTCCCTTTTTGGAGGTACTGAACCCACCAGTTTCAAATGCGAATTCACTGAACCCTGCTTAATTTGAAGAGGGGTTCAGTGATAAGTTTTTATATTATGGTCGGGTGTGTGTCTTAACCTTTGCAGAACCTTCGAGACTGACTCACCGAACCCCTGGTGTTCGATCGAACCCAGGCTAAGAATCACTATTTGGCCTAGTCAGCGAAAACGGAATACTTTGGTGAATTCCAGAATAGTCCAGAACACTGATCGGACTTACACCGCCTACTCGACGCGATAAACGCGGGCCACACATACACGGACACACGTCTGCGGCTATCAATGAATTATAGTGGTGCGCAAGATCTGTTTTTTTTTAAAGGGCGGATAAACACACACAAATAAAAAACACTTTAACTTAATGTTTGTAGCACATTCTACCAGTCAAATGGTCCTGTGCAATCTGATACAAGATTCCAACCCAGGGTAGACATTTCAAGTGAAAAAAAAACAGTCAAAAATCTATCCCGACCAGAAATCGAACCCGGGACCTCTATCCGTATAGGTACAGGAACGCATACCTCTTACATGAACCGTGGCAGTTTTGTTTTCAATTCTGAGTAGATAAGAACTCTTACTTACGGGCATCATTTATGCGTCGAATCAACGTATAATATATAATAATAATATCATCGTAATATATGGACCAAAATACTTTATTTTCTTCATCAGAACTGCTCCTGTATTTGTGGTGGTTGGATCAAACAGCATTCTCTATGGAGGCATGAGATATACCGTCAAATACTACACTGCACACCAGCAGTATAACTCCAATACATTTGCCAACGATATTGGCCTGGTCCTTACCGCACAGCAAATATCTTTCAACGAAAGAGTTATGCCCATTAAGCTACCAACCAAGAACACTGCATCGGGGGTGCCCCTTCTGCTCACTGGTTGGGGAAAAACAAGTGTAAGTACCTATATTAAGTTTTTTTTTTTTTGTTTTGAAGTACCGTATCAAATGCTTTACTTTTAAAAAGTGTTAATAATGTGTAAGGCCTCGTGATATAATGATATCATGAGAAAAAATGATGACAAATTTTGCAAGCAAGCATACGGGAATGTATGTGAAGATCGATGCTAGAAGAACGTTCTTCATTCCAGTAAAAAAAAGTTTTTCAGTTTGATGCTGTAGAAATAGAACTGAAAATGAAACAAATCAACATATTTTTCATGGAATTTTCAGTTATAGTGCTTCCGCTTTGGAATATAATAAGTTGTTACTAAAATTATTGATACGTTTATTTTAACATTCAAATTTTAATCAACCGATATTTTATTTTTTTTCTCCTTCTTACGCCGACGTTTTAGTCTGTGGGCCGCCTTTTATTCCTTCAGACAAAAAATACTTTCTCACACTTGTATAAACCACCCCCTTCCTTTATCTTTATTCATCCCCCATAGGCCCCTTGCGAGGCACTCGGGTTCATTAAAAATATTTTACAATTCCTATTATAATATATCACATTTTAACAACAGTACAATCAAGATCAACACAATATGGGCAATTGAGAAAGAAAAAAAAATGAAAGAAAAAACAATCGAAAGGAATTCAATGCCAAAGGGGTGTAAATCTTTACCCTGTACAAGTTTGCATGTTGTAGTGCTAGATGTTCCTTCTGATTTGATTTTTATATCAATTTACTGATTGTCAGTATTATTCGTACTTCTTGTGCTTTTTATTTCCCCTTCATCCCGAAAGTATTATTTTTGTATCAATTGCTTTCAGTCAATATAATTATTGTATGCATCTACTTGTGTATTCCGTTTCTTCTTTATTTAGGTGAATGCAAGTGTATTTATATGTATAATTTTTATGTGTATCAAGTATGTTGTATTTACTTCACATAGATTTTGGATTGAATCATTTGAAAAAGTTACATTCTTTTTTAAATGAAATGAAACATGAAAAAGTAAAAAAGGACGATTGATTTTCTATACAAAAAAGAGAAATCCGATAGAATGAGGTTACGGAGGGGTAAATACCTTCACGAAAGACTATTTCCTTTGTCCGCTAACAGCCAATTAAATATTTATCTCTTGGTATCTTATTTCAGTATCCCGGTACTCCATCCGCAGACTTACAATACGTGAGACTCATGACAATAGACTTGAACAAGTGTGCAGAGATGCTCAGATCGATGAACAAAATATTTGAGACACAGATTTGTACGCTGAATGGCCAGGGGCAAGGAGCTTGTCATGTAAGTCAGAACATACATCTTATATGCCATAATATAATGGTGTGCTGCTATGTGTTGCCACTTAAGTCTGTTTCACACTAGGTCGAGTAGCGACTAATTTAGTAGCTAAATTACAAGGTACTCGAACAAAAATCGTTCTCACTGTATTCGAGTACATTATGTTTTATATCCCATAGCTTTAGGAGTTTGGATGTTTAGATAGCTACATTTTAAAACTATAAAGCATAAATTTTTCGGTATAAATAACGGAAAAGTGATCTTTCCGTTATTTATACTTAACCAGTCTTTAAAACAATGTTAGAAGATGGTTGAAGGCTGAAGTGGTTCAAATTGAAATTAATCATAAGTATTAAATAATTAGATCCTGCGTTATTGAATCCTTTATAACCAGCGGTATAGCAGTTATTGCTGAACCTAAAAAGTATAGGTCCAATAAAATATCTCTTTTGAAAGACTGAATGCCTATACAATGGACAATCCTAAAATGTGCTCCGAATGCTTTTAAATGACTCGATTAGATCATAGGATAGTACTTCAAGTAGCTTATCAAATTAATAAATAAAGGATATTTTGTTTTCGTTTTTCACAGGGCGATTCAGGCGGTCCGTTGGTCGAAGACAATGTTCAAGTCGGAGTGGTCTCATGGGGTTACCCGTGTGCGAAAGGCTATCCAGATGTCTTCACGAGGGTGTACTATTATGTCAGCTGGATACAGCAGGTTACATCCAGGTTCCAGTAACACCCATAACACCAACACTATATAATATGTAGTAATGGATCAAAAAGCCGAAATATTTGTATTTTTTAATTATTGTACTTGTCTGTGTTATATACTAGTAAATCAAATGTAAATAATAATAAAGGTAATTTAAATTTAAAACGTTTGCGTACGTACTTATAAAACCAAACTTTTAAATTCACCCAGTGATTATATCAAAGACATCTGCTTAAAGGGGGACACGATATTAACTTGATGATTTAGAAACTCAAGAATTGATTGATATGACCTCAATCTATCGCCATTAGATAATGATGACCTATGAACCAACGTGAAAGGGTGCTTTCTACCAATGTTTATCACCCCTTGTATGTTGTAACGTCAGGTTAAGCTCGGATGTTTTAATGTGGTTTGCGAGGATTTAGGGTTCATGCTAAAAGGAAGGAAGATAAGGACTGGTGATGCAATTCGATCTGTCATGAGGCTTGAAAAGACATCAACAGGGATGCTGATACCTTAATGGTGTTAGACCACGACCCACAGTTATAAAATAACGAGCGAGAGAAATTTGAAAAAAAAAATAAAACCAGCGAACACAAATTGGAATGTGGAATCATAAAAGATAGGATAAAAACTTCTCCTACACACATGCTTAGATTTAGTGGGAGAATAATAATGTATATTTTACTGAATGTAATTTATTTTCAGAGAATATTGTACGCATAGATTTATTGTGTAAATTTTATTTATTTATCGTTTGGCAAGTCGTCGAAATTTTGTCACAGCGTTAAAGTCTGACATCCAGCGCCACCATCCATTCAAGAAATTCTGGGGATAAGCTGACGGCACTCTCGATGGTACCAGGGAAAGCACGAATGGGGCAGTCGTGCAAGATGTGGTGTATAGTCTGTTTCGAGTGTCCACAGTCACATCCTGGGTCATCCCTTATCCCCCATTTGTGGAGCATGTCGCCACAGCAGCCATGTCCTGTCCTGAGCCTATTGAGTGTGGTCCACTGACTGCGAGGTAGGTGAAAACCAGGCTGTTGAGATGTATGGTTTGTGACAGGTATGACAGAGTGTTCAGGTTTGTAGTGGTTGTTCCATTCGCCCTGGAGATCGTATCCCAGTATCTGGTACTGTGCTCCCTGTCTCCAGGGGGCATTACGAGATAGTAGTCGTATCGGAGCTGGATCCCTTACATGTTCCATTATTGGGAGCTCATTGTTGCTGGCAGTTGTCAGCCATACCTTCTGTAAGGCTCTGCGTCTTCTACATTCGGGCGGAGCAATGTTTGAGAGCATGGGCAACCAGTTTACTGGTGTGGATTGGACTGTGCCGCTTATTATTCGCATGGTGTTGTTGAGTTCCTTGTCCACCTTGTCGACATGGGCGCTGTTTAGCCAGACAGGGCAACAGTACTCGGCAGTAGAGTACACCAAGGCCATGGAAGAGGTCTTCAGTGTCTGGGCGTCTGCTCCCCAGGATGTTCCCGCTAGTTTTTGTATGATGTTATTGCGTGTTCTCACCTTGGCAGCTGTTGTAGTCAGGTGTTCTTTGTATGTGAGCGATCTGTCGAGAGTAACACCCAGATATTTGGGGTTTGGGTTATGTTTCAGCTGCTTTCCCATGAAGGTGACGTTTAGTTTGGTTTGGGCACACTTGTTTCCAAGATGGAAGCAAGTCACCTCGGTCTTATCTGCGTTCGGTTTCAGTCTCCATCTGTAGAAATATCCCAGCATGATTTCAAGATCGTCAGTAAGTTGTGTTTCGCAGGCAGCAAAGGTTTTGCTTTGGAACGTGAGTGCTATATCATCCGCAAATATAAACTTTTTGGATGTTGTCTGCGGCAGGTCCGATGTGTACAGATTAAACAATAGTGGAGCCAGCACTGATCCCTGTGGCAGTCCATCGCTCAAGACACAGGTCCTGCTAGCGTTCTCCCCGAGGTGGACAATAAATTGGCGGTTTGTGAGCAGATTATTAATGAGGCTGAGAAGTCCTTTGCATGGGATTATGTTAACCAGTTTATGCAGCAGTCCGTGTCTCCAGACTGTATCGTATGCTGCAGACAGGTCAATGAAGGCAGTGCCTGTTTTGAGGTTGCGCTGGAATCCCTCCTCGATTTCGGTGGTGAGTGCAAGCACCTGGTCACAGCAGCTTCTTTTAGGTCTAAAGCCTGCCTGTTCTATAGGTAGGATGCTTTCAATCAAGGGGTGTATTCGGTTGTAGAGAAGGCGCTCAAAAGTTTTTAAGCAAACGCTAAGTAGAGCAATTGGTCGGTAGCTGCCAGCATTGTCTGCTGCTTTTCCGGGTTTTAGGATGGCGATGACCTTTGAGATCTTGAAGAGCTTTGGTAGTTTTTTCGTTTGGAGGATGTTCGTGTAGAAGGATATGAGCCATTTATTGGTTTTGGGGCCTGCATATTTTAGGAATTCAGGGAAAATTTCATCCTGTCCAGCTGCTTTGCCCATTTTTACATCTCTCAAAGCCTTGTCAAGTTCATTCATGGAGAAAGGTTGCATCAGTTGTGAGTTTGTTGGGAGGTTCCTAGCTTTATTGCGCAGTTCCCCCCTAATTATTCGTTGATGTGTTTTATCGCCCTTGCACTTGGACATTGTTTTGATGCGGTCAGCTATGTGGTTTGGATGTATTGGTGGGGGGTGTGGTGGTGGTGTGGAAGCGGAACCTAGTCTGCGGAGTGTAGCCCAGGCCTTCCTACTTGATCTCTTGAAATCCATTGATTCCACAGTTTTAACCCACTTATCTCTTCGCTGATCGTCCAATGACTTCAGAAGGTCCCGAGCAGTCTCAGTGTTAGGCTCCGCGTTGTACGCTTTGTATAGTTCTTCTGTGCGTTGATTCCAGCATGGTATGTAGGACTTGCGACAACCTCTGGGTATGCATTTCTTTGCCGTGCTGATGACCATCTTAACAAATCCGCTGTAACCTTCCACGTTGGGTTTTATCCATCGTATATTCATGTCCAGTAGTTTCGAGTATTGATCCAAGTTTGCCTTTTGGAAATTCCAACGAGGTTTGGGTATAGAGTGTATAATGGGTATGTTTATTCCGATGGTTACTTTAATTGGTTTATGTTGGCTGTTGGGAAACGCATTCAGGACGGCTCTTTGAGTTGGTAGTGGAGCATTGGTGGCATCTTTGGACACAAAACAGAGGTCCGGGTTGTAGTCAGCTTTCCATCGGGCAGAGCGAAAGGTGCCCCGACTTTTTGCATCGTACACCAGAACCGCATTCTGGCTGTCAGCCCAAGTGACCAGTTTTTCACCGTTATTATCATTTTCCTTGTAGCCCCAGTTGTTGTGGTGACTGTTTAGGTCTCCCAGAACCACCGTTGGGTGAGATATTGTCGGCAAGGCCCCATCAGGCCATTGTGTGTTTGGAGGTTTGTAGATGTTGGTTATTGTTATATCCTGTATGACTATGGTTACGTTGAACACATCATCTGTCTCCGAGACAGAGATTGTTTTCCATTCATGGACTGTTTGCCGTACATAGGTTGCAACCCCGTACTTACTGTGGTGGGCCGCCCCCGCTAGGTCGTATCCCGGGATGTCTCCGCGGCGCTGGATGTCATCGTCATTTTTTGTGTGGGTTTCCTGCAGTGCTATCACGTCAATGTTAAGGTCAACCGCAAGTCTTGATAGTACTTCAGATTTCCCCTTGCTCAAACCTTCAACGTTGAGCTGCAGTATGTTGGCTCCAGGCCCAACGTTTAGCGTTCTGGAGTTTGGGTTTGAGCCCTTAAGAGGGCTGTTTTGTGTGTTTAGCATCTGGATTTCGTTTTCGCTTTGACTTTTCGTATTTCGCTTGTTTCGCAAGTGACAATCGACGTGGACGGGAGGTCAGAGACTGTCCGTCCGCCTAATGGATAGACTATCGGTGTTAACCGGGCACAGCGCGTGGAGCTTGTCTATCCTTCGTGCCCGTGTTGTGTAAATGAAAAATTGTGTAAATGAAAAAATAGGAAAGGGGATGAAGACACCTGGAAAAATTCTAGGTAATTATTAGTGTTTCGTCATTCTTAGGGGGTTCTTCCTGTCTCCTGAGCTACTCTACCAACTAAGGTATTTCCCCAAAACACCCTCTCCCTACATGTTTCCAGTCTGTTGTGCTTAGGCAGCTTGTTATTCCATTTGAATGGACACGCCGTACGAGGCATTGTATGACAAAAGTCACAATAATAAAAGGGCGGTTTCGGTAGAATTAGAAGAAGTAGAATTGTATGGGTTTTGGAGTTGCGAAAATATTATTTTATTTTACTTCGCAAACAGTTATTATAATTAGATAGTATTATAAACTTATAAAAGTTGTATGCAAAGCATAGAAGTTCCTTTAAGTCTTAAACGTTACATAATGCAGATACTCTTAAAAAAAACTTTTTTTTTTTTTTTACCCATCACGCCGTTTCCCGAAGGGGGTAGGCAGAGAGTACGGATTTCCACTCTTTCCTATCCAAACAAACCTCTTTCGCTTCTTCCAAACGCATAACATTCCGCATACATGCTCTTCTATTCCTTTTACTCCTAACTTGGCCCTCCTCTAAGACGGCACCGATATGATCGGACCATGTCATTCGAGGTCGGCCTCGTCTGCGTGCACCCATTCTTTCAGATTTATATATCCTTTTAGTCATTCTATCTTCGTTCATTCTCTCTACATGCCCAAACCACCTTAATTTATTCACTTTCATTCTGGTCACTACACTAACATCCACTCCACATTCCTTTCTAATACTATCATTCCTAAAATATTGAAAACGAGGAAGACACTCTCATACTTCGTTCCGTTCTTTCGAGGCAGAGCTGAGACACTTGAAAATGGAGAGGTCATCAAACTATGAGCGATCGAGCGCAGTGGAGAGTTGTTATTGCCTCCCTATGACCCTATTATTATTTGAATACTAGCCTGCAGCCTCCATGGAGGCCGCCGTCACTGCGTCCCTTAATGGAACTTTTGTGACTGGCCCTGTATCTAGAGTTCATCGCTCAACCCGGCCTCCAGGAGGAAGCGCAGGATTTTGTTGGCGTTCAACTCTTTGATGTCATCTGGGCACATTAGGAATTTGCCCAGATTTCTGTGTCTGTTATGCATCATTGGTAGGCATTCGCATAGGAGGTGCATTGGGGTCTCGAGTGATTCCCCGCACATCCTGCACACGCCTGAGTCCAGTATCCCTATGGTTCACATATGCTTGTTCAGCCTGCAGTGACCAGTTAGGGACCTTGTGATGATGCATAGATTGTTCCTGCTAAGGGATAATAGGTCCCTTACGGATTTTTGATTGTAGGCATTAATTAACGCCTTGGAATGTTTTTGTCCCTGGGTTTCAGTCCAGAGTTTAAAAGAGCGTTCATTGTAAATGTCCGCTAGAGTTTTGCGTTTTGTGCTATGAGGAATACCAAAGAATGGTTCAGGTCCATAAAAATTCCTCTCAGCTCCGGCCCTCGCTAGCTCGTCGGCCTTTTCGTTGCCTGCGATGCCTTCGTGTCCCGGTACCCAACGCAATATTACCTTATTTCTGTTACCTAAGGTGTTTAGTACATCTTTGACCCTAAGTGGGGTCGAAAAGGGTAGATAGATGTTTTGATGTTGAATTTTAGTTTAGCATAAAACATCGAAGATAACATAACTTATTACAATTAATGTTCAGTTAGATAAACAGTGTTCTTCACACTAACTCGAAAACTCACTTAACGTAACAACTCTTCAATAATTAATTTTAAATGCAAGCTCAATATCCTATTGTATTGGTTTATTTAACACTGAACTAGTGGTAGAAAACGACGAAAACAACGAAATAGAATCTCAATAAAATACAATTTCAACACAATAATATTTTGCAAATGCAAACTCTGTATTATGAGTATATGTACACTAACCGGTTAAAGTATAAACGATTGTGTTAATACTCATTACGTACACTAATTAACATTCCTTTAGACTCTAACTAAAAGCCTTAACCGCTGCACACGAAACAGTATTTGGAAAATTGCTTGGAATAATATTCATCATGGAATAACCACATAGCTCAGGCATACTTACTTCAAAATATCGGTTAGTAAATAAGTTAAATAACTAGATATTTTAGCCGTAGCGTACCTTCGAATGGTACTGAATGAAATAGTATAGGTGTATTATTACAAAAAGATAACAATTTTTTTTATGCCGCTGTATTATAATATTATTACTTTGATTGTTAGAATTCATTGAACGAAAACATACTTTTGAAAGTTATCCTCCAGCGCAAAACCAGTTCTAGAAATATCTTGCAGATATCACGATATAGACATAAGAAAAAAAGGCAGCAACTAAAAAGAGTTACCCCGAGTGCTTAATGGATAGGCCATAACATCAGGCACCCAGGTTCGCTCTTTACCATCGTCGAAGAAATCATTGAGAGCGAAAACCATAGAAACCGCTATGGGACCTACCAGAAGATGAAAAGACTGCCATTGACAGGGAGGAATGGGGGAGCAGAGTAAACAACATGCTTGGTGCAGACCAATCTTAGGATTGTAACAAAGTAGAATCATGATAGAAAAGTAAAGATCAGGATTACCCAAAGATCCATGGAAAGAGCCTAAAAACCATCGACTTATCGACGAAAATTGTAGATCGCTTAAATCGGGCTCCTGTGATGATGAAGTCCAGCTTTATCTCCATCTTTTTGGGGACGTCCTGGTGGCCGGTGTCCATCTGGGATCACCTGCATCACGATCTTGGCAATTCTGTTGTCTTCCATCCTTTCGACATGCTCCTCCGGAACCTTCTTCTCAGTCTTCTCTATCTTACGATATCGTCGACATTGCGGGTTATTCGTATCTCATCATTGGGGACACTGTCTCTTGGGGATCTCCCTGCTGTGGGTCGCAACGTTTTAAGAAGCTGCTTTGTCCGTACGGTGTCAGCTTTAGCCTCGATCGCATAGGTCATATACACTGACTTTGCTCTCCACTAGCATGTGTTTGTTTCTCCAAACAGTGTCCCTCGATAACCGCTGCTTTATTAGTCTGATCTTTGACTTCATTGTACAGATCGCTGGCTATCTCCACGCCTAGGTATTTGAACTTCATGACCTGTTCTATGGGCTTGTTTTGTACGACTAATTTACATCGGAGAGTTTGTCTGGATGTTGTTAGACATTATAGGAATATATAAAAAATATTCCGCGTAGTTAGATTGGCATTGTCATATGATTTTTGTTTGCGCAGGGTTAGGGCCGGTGTTTCATAGAAAATATCGAGTCAAGGACGAACTTCCCTATTATTCGTAGGGAGGTAGGTTGTGTAAAGAAAAATCCGGACTGACGATTCCAATTTTCCATTTTAAATAATAAAGATGATAAAAAAATACCTTTGAATGAAGAGAAAAGAAAAAAAAACACGAAATTAAGTTAGATATTATTAAAGAGAAATGACGAAAAAATCGAGGTAACTTGACAAGCAGGCGGACGTCAAAGTAATGACCTAAACGCGGAATTCAATAAAATTAAACTGTTTTAAAAAATATCAAAAAAGGTATTTTTCTAAATTTTTATTATTTTTCTATTTTTCTCACTTCAATACTTCGTAATATTTGCCTTTTAGTAAAGATAGAAGAGAATATTTTGTAAGCCTACAGATAGACACCGAAGGATTATTAAAAAAAAATCGACGTAAGTTTTTTCGTACGATTGTTTTCGGAGTAAAATTTCGTTCAGTAAATTATTAAAATTCACATAGTTCGTAAAAGATTATCCAAATCGGAATGTGTTTGCATTTTGCTGTTATTACATAATTAATTAGTAAAACATACCTTAATTTATAATAACGGAATAAGAGACAGACATTACGAAAAGGGACGATCAGGGTTTCGGGAAAAACGGTACCATACTCGACGTAACTCTAAGTCAAATTGAGACGAAGGAATAATCACGGAAAAAGAGTTCCAAATCAATAGATAACTCTTGAATTGATTGATTTCATAGAGCCTATTAGAACTTTTAAAAATCATGCCCAAAAATGGTTCCCTAAATAAGATTTAACGGAATATAAATTAGTCACAAAAATATCTAACGGCATGACACTACAGGTAAAACTTAGTACAACAAATCGAGGTAATCATCGGGTCCATGTTGAAGTCTAATAGTGACTTTCGGCAACGGTTCCTAACTTTTCGGTAGCGCTTAGGGTTCTCCAATCTCATATTTCCCCGTCTTGGGATGTCTTGTGTGGTAGTTGTTTCCTGATGACCACGCTAATTTTGGTCTTTTTTAAATAATACTTATGGTCACTGTCACTAACGGTTCCTAATTTTAGGTAGCACTTAGCGTAGCATTTTAGGTGGTGTGATAAACGCTTATTATTAACTAGTTTTTTAAAGGCGCCCGTGGCTCCCCTGGCCGGAGAGGTGAAAGTTCACCAAAAAAGGGCATTTTGTCGTCGCCAATTCTCGTTCCGAGTAGCCCAAATGGCGATAAATCGCCCACGTTGGCAACACTTAATAATATTAGTTAGTATACCTGTATGTTCAACGCGCGTGCGCATAACGGCAAAACGCTATTGGTTACTCAGAAGCATCCCCGATCCGCTGGATCAAAACTTGTTTGAGGGTGCGAGTGGCGCGCCATCTAGCGGCGTTAATGACATCAGTCAGTCAGTCAGGCAGGCAGGCAGTCAGTCAGTCAGTCAGTCAGTCAGTCAGTCAGTGAGTCAGTGTTCAAGACAAATATATTATAAAATTAAAAAATACCAGAATTAACGTGGTCAGGCAACAACTACCATACAAGACAAACCAGGACGGGGAAATATGAGATTGGAGATTCATATTAAATTGTGGTCTGCTAGTGATAAGTTTATTTAAAAATTGGTGGTCAAAACTTAAACATTGTTTTATTATTTTTCATTTTGATAAAAGCGTAGGTAAGTGTGGCATGGGCATGTTGCTAGTGTGACGTTTTATTTAGCGACCCCTCTCAACGTCTATCAGGGAGTAGGCATATAACAATAACGCGAAAGATAATTTATATTCATTTCTTTTGAATGCTGCTAAAATAATGGAGAGGAGTGTGGAAAACGAAGAAGAAGAGCTCAGAAAATATAAGAAGAAAAAAATATCTTCAAATGGCACTCATTATATCAAAATAATGATTATAATTCGCAGGGACAAGTTTTAAAAATGTCCTGTCGCTCGGGGGAGTTTTCATTAAGAATTTATAAGATTCACCGGACGTGAACGTCGGGAAATTTCTCACACAAAAGATCGCCGTGAAAAGGAAGAATTAAATTATTGCTTTTTTTTTCCTTTTTCGTTTCGACTACAAAATAAAAATTATTATAAAAACAATATCATAATATGCCTATGACTACATAAAACTTAATAATATATTTTAATATTAACCAAAAAAACACTAAGAAAGAAAAATATACGAGTGTCAGAATTTTAAATGTCACTCATCACTCAACTAGTTTTGCGTCGTTAATTTTAATATGAACTCATTAAGAATGTCTAAAGACACATTGAAGTATTATATTCCCTATTTTTTATTTCATTTTATTTTATTAAACAAACAGTGATATTATAACAAAACAATGAACAACAACAAAAACACCAGTATAGTTGAAACCGAATGCTATTTTGTTTTGTAATATTCATGGAAATGGGTTTAAAAACCTACAAAATTGTTGAAGTTCCTAGGAATAGCTTTTAACTTACACTTTTATATGAATGCGGTAAAACTATTCCCTTTTTACCGATATTGCAGTAATTTATTAAAACTCAATGTCAATACAAAATATGGGTTGTATATTATTATCAGTTTGCTGTAAATTATGCGGTTCTACTGATTGTTTTGTTTACTTGGCAAGGCAATTTCAAATTTAATATTTGATTTATCAAACTTACGAGTTACGACTTAAAATCACTAAAAAAAGTCGGAATTCCCCCCAAAATGTACAAAAAACACACGAATCTCTGCACCGTGTTTGTGTATGTACGTTGTACGTAATTAAGTAATTTGTGTATGTAATTATGTAATTTGTGTATGAAAAAGTGAAACTATAGCGACCTGTGGTAAAAAAGACAACACAGGGTTATACATAGGTGAGTCTTATGCTCCATCAATATTTCTCCATCTTCCACATTCAATGTTGATCCTTCATCTAAAATGGAATACTATTTTTATTACCAAAAATTTCCGAATAGCAATTTCCCTATAATCGACTGGATCGAATGAAGATTTGTAGCTTGCTCGAATAAAGGATTTGTTGGCTAATAGATGTAAAAAAATGTGCCTTAAATGTTTAAAAAATACTTACATAGTTTTGTGCAAGATCTGGATGATTTGTCTGAATCCCATCATCGAGAATCGAGACCACCGTGCCTTTGCCAGTGTAGCCTTTTTGCCACGCTAGAGCCAAGTTCATGTCAAGACCATCTTTAGCTCCACCATTCTGAAACAAAAGCAAAAAATAAATTATACATTTTTTATGTATAATGTGAAACGTGGATGAGAATCTAGTATAAATGAAATAGAGATGAGCTCTCTACACGGTATAGGTATGTGGAATGACTCTGTGGGATATGGAAAGGAATGAGAAAATTTGGAATGAATGTCGTATGGAAGTTAGTGTTGTGACAAAGATGAAAGTCAATAAGTTGAAATATGTAGTTTGGGCATGTGAAAAGCATGGAAGTTAACAGATTGACAAGGAAGATTTATAAGGCTGAACCGAAAGGTGTAAGAAACCGTGGCCGACTGGAAATGACGTGGATCGAACGCATCGATTCCGTTCTCAAGGAAGGCCAGGTCAGAAGTAGGAACAATAGGAGAGATTGTATGAGAAATCTTATGTCGGTGGAAAAAGCGAAAGAAGAAGTGTGTTTGCATAGAAAAGAGTGGAGGTCCGTTCTCTCTGCCTACTGCTTACGGGACAGGGCGTGATGGGTAAAAAAAAAATTCTTGAAATTAAATCCTTTGTTATAAAAATAATTGCCGTGAAAAGGTTTTTATTTTCAAAAGAACCTTTAATAATGATAATTTAAAAAAAAAAAAAAATCCAGGTTTGGTTTGAAAATCAGAATCGTTTGATATTTGAGATTTTCAATAACTAAATTGATCGAATTCTTTTTTTTTACGAAAGAGAAAAGAGCCATGTTATTTTTATTTCTCAAAATTTGGGACGAGAATAGAATTACATCGTTTGATTTGCTTCTTCATTTACTAACATTTTTTTTTTTAAATACAAAAAATAGTAGTACAAATATTCGATTTCAACCCGAAATTCAAAGTTCGAAAGAGAATTGGAATGGTTTCAAATCTGCGCGAACAATTAACCGGAAATTCTTTTATTCAGTCACATTTCCGTTTACACTTTTACATTCGGTTTTTAATTTTGAAATCGGTATTCCGATATCTTTCGATACATCTGACAGCTGGCATGTATGTTCAGTAATGTGGAAAAACTATGATGGTTTTTTTTTTATTTTCTTGCTGTTAATGGTCCTCGGGGACATCGAAGATCCCGATCGCAATTTCTCTTGTGATTAGAATAAAGGTGAATGTTTGCTTTTATAGCTATCGCTATCAAAAATTTCTATTTGTCCTTTTGCCATTATTTTTCTGCTATAAATTCCACTGTAAAGTACTAATGGGTATTTGGATAAAAGATTTTTCAACAAGGAGCGAATCATTGAATAAAATTCCAATTTACAAATTAATTTTATTAATGTCGTTGAGTTATGTATACCAACTATCCACTTATTTAAAGATCCTGTAATTTGAAATTACCGAATACAAAATAAATTTAATAATAAACAACAAGGCTAAAATTTCAAACAATGAATAATAATATAATATAGGCAGTTAATAATAATAATTTTAAAGCTTTATTGAATTTAATTTTCAAAATTACTCGAGTATTCCGAAACATTAGAAATTTTTGCTATTGATGCAGAGAAAGAGACACAATATCATCTCTGAAGTGCGCCGAAAAGAGAAAGAGAGAGTGTTTAAGCCAGGCGTGGTTAACCAAAAATTTTGTTGACTTCGTATGAAAATTTTCTAAAACGCTCGAAACGGTGGAGTAAATGGGATGGGCTACTGTAAGAGCGGCAATTACTAGCGGAACTACATCATGTACATACAGTAAACAATAATTTTGTTGTTATGGCGTCGCAGAAAGTCCGTTCCATGCAATCTTTAATATTATATTTTCTATTATTTCTTTGCCATTTTTAACTTTTTATTAGTTATTCTGTTATCCGGAGCGGAGAAGAATCCAATAAATCAAACATCGGAAGAATCTGTTCAGCCGATCCGAGTGATAAGTATTCGCACTAACCAAACTTTCATTTATATTATAAGATTTAAAAAAAATATTAGCATTCGTCACCCCTTCTCTATATAAAAAAAATATAAGTGTGTGAAATTTCATACTCCTCCGTCAGCGCATTTTCGTAAAAATGGTCACAAAGTCTTTCGTATTAGTATATAGATTGACGAATAGAACGTGCATTCTTTGTGGAATTACTTAAATACAGTAATTTAAATAAAACAATTGATTTGTTATTCCACAAATTTAACAACCGGACTAGTTTCACAGGCACAAGTCCTGCATGGTCACAGTTGACTTAGAAACAGTTTGAGAGTCACCTTTGACCATGCAGGATCTATGCCTGCGAAACTAGTCATGTTATTAAATTTGTGGAATAACAAATCAATTGTTTTATTTAAATAATATAAATTTATTTAAATAACCTTAATTGGTCCACTTATTGTTATAATACCTGTCTGATATTTATGTATTGTTAATGACTGTCTGTTTACCTAAATAAAAAAAATAAAAAAAAAATTACTGTATATTTAATATATCCTCAATTGCAAACATATTCAAATACATATAATATTATGATCGAAATATTATTATTGAAAAAAAATTTGTATCTCGCGGGTCTTGGGTTGGCCACACCTGAATTAAACCCTATCGGGAGATTCCATTCACACTATGACCCTTCATAATAACTCAATATATTGTAGGCTGTACGAGTAATTCAAATTTATGGCTAAATAATTGAATACCGATACACATCCGTACACACTAACCCATTAATGACCAGCCCACGCTTATCTAAGGATATGCGATATAGGATTGAACTAAGTATATTGTAAAGGATTATAACATTGTGTTCATTTGGAAAGTTATTTAACGTTGGTCACTCAGATAAATCAGACTGTATAGGATCAACACTCCTTTGTTAGGACTGAAAGTACGCGAAAGTCTGTCACAGTGGTATGTAAATTTCCAAGAATACAGAATTAACGTATTAGTTTACTGAAGAACATCGAGGGAAGAGAAAAAAACGGAGAATAAGAAAGTCTTGAAAAATGTAAAGAAAACAATTTAGATTAGAAGATAAGAAAATTATGAAGTGACTAATAAGAGATAATGTCAAAGAGAGATTGACGAAAGAGCTCGGTTAAAAAAAAACGTGCATATGAATTAATTCTCAATATCTCAAGAACCCGTTTTGATCAAGTGCTTCTTTCTCACATTCTAACGTTGGTCAACCTTAATAATTTATTTCAAATTTGTATTTTGTACAAAAATACGTTTCAAATATGTGGGTATGTTTGAATGTCAAAAAATCATTTCTGAAAGCTCGAAGAAAATTCCATAAAAAATCTGCGTAGGTACCATTATTTTTTTATGTCAATGGTTGTCAGGTAAACAATAATTTTGTTGTTACATTTTTTTTATAGATGGCGTTGGTGTCGCTGGAAATCCGTTCCACACTAACTTTAATATTATATTTTATGTTATTTCTTATGCAATTTTCAACTTTTTAATAGTTATTCTGTTATCTGGACTGAAGAAGAGTTTAATAAACCAAGCATCATACAAATCTGTTCAGTCGATCTCGAGTTATAAGTGTTCGCACTAACCCGACTTTCTTTTATATTATAGAAGATTTTTCCCATAACGCCGTGTCCTTCAAAGGATAGGCAGAGACAACGGGCCTCCACTCTTTTCTATCTTAGCACACTTCTTTTGCATCTCCAACGAACATTACTTTTCTCACATAATTTTCTTACTTCTTTTGCTTTTACCCAAGCCAACGTTGAGGAGAATTTTAGGTATAAAGTGGTACCGCCGCATCAGGAACGACGCTGTACCCCGGCGCACCTCGCGTAGGCCCATGACTTCTACCATTATGGAGAGGAGATGGACTTGGCTGGGTCATGTGTTGAGGATGCCGAATGACAGTTGGCCGAGGAAAGGGCTGTTCTTCCTCCCATCAGAGTCCCGAAGACGATGAAGACCCTCTCATTCCGTGTTCCACTCTTTCGAAGCAGACCTGAGGGATTTGAACATTGAGTTGGAGGAGGCCATAAACATTGCGCAAGATCGAGCGTAGTGGAGAGCTTTTGTGGCATCCATATGCTCCTAAGTGGGGCGTAAAGGGAGTTTAGGTTTAGTATTTGATGTGTTCATTTCTCCTAATTTTCGGTCGACTACGCTTTCTGACACCCATTCATAATTATTTTTTTAATTATTTGCATCATACTTTCAACATGCCAAAATTTCTTTTAGTGTGGAAGGAGGTCATCGAATGAGCTCTTGTTGCCCCCCCATGGTGTGGTAAAAAAAAAAGAATTGAATTGGATTGGATATGATTTACATTGAATTATTTAAACAAAATACATCATAAACTATGACACTCTATTGACAATAAAAATGGCACATGTCCAAGTTAATTGTGCCTCATCCAGATGCGTAAAAAGATGTTGACAGGATGAATCGCCATCTCAGAAGAACACCGAAACTTAGAAGGTGCGAAATGGCTGAGTTCGACATCAGAAGCTGCGGATTCAGTTGAGGAATGCATATGATAGGAGGGAGAAACTTCGTATAAAGCACGTGGCATGAAGAAAAGCAGACCCCCCTATTTGTGGCAAGGATTATTGCCAGAGAGAGGTTGAAGAAGTTGCAGGTAAGAAGCGAGAAAAATATATTTTTGATATTATTCCTTGTTGCATTCAATTTTTCTTTTCGAAAGAGACACTTCACCTTATACACGATGTAAGCAAGTGAACTTTTAATAACGCTCTACGTATAGATACAAAATAAATACACTTAAGTCTGCTCGTTATAATGATCACTCAACTTCGCTTGCAATAATACAGAAATGTAGTTCTTCGGCGATTGTAGACATGAAAAACAAATCAAACAAACAGATTCACTCCGATGATTCGCGAATCGTTTGAATGGAGATATGCACTACGTAATGCATCATGAATAAAACATGTTCGGTACCTCTCAGTACCGGGGTTGCCAGGTGTTCGGTATTCGGTATGACAAAAATACCGAACTATAGGCGGTTAAATAAAGCAGTCTACCAAATTTTCGGAATGAGTTTTTTCTTTTTTTTTTGGTAAATTTATAACATTCTGGATACAAAATTTTGAAAATGTTCTTTTTTAAGTGATTTTTCAACATTCCGGATACCAAGTGGCAACACTGCTTCGGTATTTTTTGAAAAAAAAAAAACCTGGCAACCCTGCTCGGTACTAGTTCTCGATATCTCTTCAAACTGTGAAAATTTATGAACTTTCAGCTAAATCCAACCGGGTAAATTCCTAAAGATACTAACAGAAACATATTGAAAGTATCATATTATTATTTAATGTGGATCTAGAAAAACAGAAGTTGATGATAAAACCACCTTGTATTACGATATATCTATTTTGAAAGCCTTAATAAATAAATGAATATATCTAGGAATACCAAAAATAATATCTAGGTATGTAGTATATTTTATAAATGTGTGTACCTTTTTACAGAATTCAATAGATGACAACATCTCAGAAGAAGAAGACAGAAGGACAAGATAACAATATGTCAACCAACAGTTCAGATATAAGAAGGTATTATAATACATTTCCAAAAACGTCGTATCTCGAAAATTCGAGCAATACCCAAAACATAATACCTGTCACGAAGAATCTCCCTCACAATACGTGTGCGTATGTGGGTTCTTTGTGCAATCACAAAAGAAGTATTCGTGTATAAACGTTCTGTTCTGTTCAAACAGTGATCTTCCCCGACCTCATAATTCTTGAAAATATTTGAGTTAAATAAATACTAAGAGAGTATACAGGGTCACTGGTAATTCAATACATTCGTTAAAAGGGGTTATATTAGAGCAAATTTGAAACAATTTTGTTTCCATTAACCAGGGGTCATATGCCAGTGGTTTTCGAGCTATTTAACTTTTTAGTTATTTTTTTTCAATTTTCTACCTTTTGAAATAAAATTGAAAATTGTGAACTAAGTACTCAATTTAGGAAATGAAAATACATTTTCCAATTGCTGAAAAATAAAGGAATGGTTGAAATAAAAAATCAAGAAAAAATTTCAAAAACCTCAGAAATACGTACCTACACCGTTTTGAAATCACAAGTCAGTTTTTTTTTCATGTTTAATTAAAAAATTTCTAAGGGAGTTACTCCAAAAAAGTATATATACTTGGCGTACAAAATACAGGAAAAACTTCCCCAATTAATAAGCTTTCAGAAAACGTATGAATTTTTTCTATTATACGACAGTTTCGCAAAATAAATCTTATTAAACGATCAGTAGCCTAAGTATGTAAGACACAAAACGTACTTATAGTCTTCGTTTTGTACCAAAACGGAGCCAACTGTCAGTTTTTAATTACATCGGTAGTATGTAAGCCTACGTCACCGTAATTTTTTAGTGAAAACCTATGCGTTTTTGATTACGCGCTGACTTGAAACGTAACGTAACGTTTACCTTAACATGACGCAATGTCAAGTTATCTATGCGAGTTACATACTTAGGCTACTGAAGGCGCGAAATTAGTTTAACGTTGCCATACTAATGCTGAACGACCTAGTGTTAGTGATCATAAAGAAGCGCAGCTTTGAATTTTATTCTTGTTGAAGTAGAGCCGTTTGTATGAAAACGCCTACGCCATTATAGCACCATCTGATAGTTTATAATAGATTATTTTCCAAAACTGAAGTACCTAAAGTGGAAAATATTTATACCTTTTCGGAAAGCTTATTGATTGGGGAAGTTTTTCCTGTACTTTGTACGCCAAGTATATTATACTTTTTTGGAGTAACTCCCTTAGAAAAATAGAAATGAAATATGAAAAAAAACTGACTTGTGATTTTAAAACGTTGTATTTCAGAGGGTTTTTGATATCTTCTTCTTGATTTTTTTTCAACCATTCCTTTATTTTTCAGCTATTGGAAAAATGTATTTTTACTTTTCTAAATGGAGTACTTTGTTCACAATTTTCAATTTTAGGTCAAAATGTGGAAAATTGAAAAAAACTCTAAAAAGTTAAATAACTAGAAAACCATTGATACTTGACCCCTGGTTAAGGGGAACAAAATTGTTGCAAATTTGCTCTAGTATAACCTCTTTCAGGGAATGAATCGAATTACTAGTCACCCTGTATACTGCGAAATTGTTTTAAATTTATCCTACATGAGTAATATTTATTTGGAAACTGTTTAATAAATAATTATACTTATTATTATGGTGTGAAAATCAAAGGTTAATAACGTCGACAATTATTTATTATAGAAAAATGGGAGAAAAATTACTAAAATTGTTTGATACTAACATTACACTAATCACATCCACTGCTATACAAATATAGGAAACCATGCTGAAAAGAGTCTTAATATCCTTTATTTGAAAGTTGAAAGAAAGTTCAGTATATTAACGAAAATAAGATATATCAGCCTCAAATATTCTTGAACAATAATACTAATGGGTTAATCAACTGGAATCAATTTGGATTTTTGACCACCTTCTAATGCTGGCTTAAGACAGGAAAACACTATTGTGTCGTGCTGAGCCGTGGCGTGACAAAAGCGTTTGTCTATTTTTAGACACATTATAGTGGACAGTTATGTTGTGGCTCTATATGAAAAAATACACGCTTCCAGCGCGTCAAAACACAGCAAAAATTAATACAAAGAGTGTTTCTGTCATTAATGTGATCAACGTTTACAATGTTCGCCATTAGGTTGTCTAGTTTGAAAGTGCCAAAATTTTGAAAAATCTTATGCCTCTGATGGGATTCGAACTTGAACCTTTTCTTGCTATTCTATACCGAGGTGTTAACTTCCAGGCCCTCGGTTTTATTATAATATTGCCTATATGACTAAAAAAATTGAATCCTCTAATAACCTCAGTAAACAATATAAGTAAATTGCACAAAACAGATGCGTTTTGGTAATGATGTTATAAAAGTTTACCGCTTGGAAGAAATATTTAGAAATACGTTGCCTTAACCAGTGAGATACGCGAAATAAGATATCGAGCGATGGTTATAAATAATGGGTAGTTTATAGTTTCGGTGGAGAGGTCAGACCCCCGCACAAAGGTGAGGAGTGTATTATTTGAGCTTCTGATGGTGGTACCCGTTCCCCCATGAACCCCCATATTTGTTTGGGATAAATTCGTTTTCAGTTTCACGAAGGACGTTTTTATATTATGTGTCTGTTTCAACGGAATAATATTTCTAACAACAACAATAAATATGATTAATACCCATGGATTTTGTATAATTAGGTTCTAGAACTTTCATGGGTTTATTAAATTATAAAGGTTTCATTTACAAACTAAAAAACCTTTGAAATACACGGAACTTCGTGTAAAATATTTAAACGCACTAACTTAAAATAAAAAGCAAATCTTCTCGATATTAGATAATATTTCGTACGTTTTCACATAAATTCCTGCAGTAAAAACAATAACTCTCTTCACAAATTATACGCAAAATTATATTACATTGTTCCTTCCTGATGAATTTTCAAATAAATTTTTTTACACTTCTTCTTCTTTATGCGTCCTGTCAGGTCCCCCCGACGTTGGCGATCAGTCTGGCGATGCCCTCTCTATTCTGGGCCGTCAGGAATAGCTCCTCCACCGTTCCAATTCCGGTCCACTCTCTTATGTTGATCCAATCCCGGTCCACTCTCTTAAATTTTAGTTGAAATAGGGAGATGGTCGGTATATGGGATCGAACACAAGACATTCAGTGCGAAAGTCAGCGATTGAACCGCCAAGCTATCAACCACTTCATTTCAAAGGTGCATACTATATTCGTAGAGCTAGTTTTTAATTATATCATTTAGATATTCTAATTTCGATTATTTTAATTTTTGTAGACAAAATACCTATCTTTGGCCTTAAATAAAAGGTACAAAGGAGCAATATTTTATTTGCCTTGTCGATGCATTCTTGACATGGTTCTGTATTACAAAACTTATCCGAAATATCTGATTTTATAGAAAAATAAACTAGAAAGCCGTCAGACAGTCAGATTTTATTATACCTCAGACAGAATTACGAAAATAAAACGACAAATACCTTCAAGGAAACAAACAAAATACTATTATACCTATAACAAAACCCCGAAGTAATAATGTAAATACACACAACATTAATATGTATATAAACAGGTTCTGTTAGCTAGAAAAATATCATACTGGGCTTACACCACTAAGCTGTTAGCGAAGCCTTCCCACGAAAGCGTCTTGCCACGAAAAGTGTTTCTTCACATTTTCATCCCTTGAACTAAACTGAGTCCTTGTATGTATATTATTTATTTCAGCAATGACAAAGCGACTTTCTGTGTTTTTGACGTAGAAG
Organism: Mystacides longicornis; assembly: GCA_963576905.1. Lineage (NCBI taxonomy): Eukaryota > Metazoa > Arthropoda > Insecta > Trichoptera > Leptoceridae > Mystacides > Mystacides longicornis. The sequence continues at coordinate 4,269,074 of OY756421.1, read as the reverse complement.
TTAGCATATATTATCACGAAAGGGGTGAAACATAACAATGACATATTGTATGCCCACAATAATTAATATCGTCTTCTTCTTTTACGACCTGTTCTTTCTCAACTAATTCGGTTTCTGGTTCTTCCATCTTTTGATCCACCGTTTGGTTATTGTTTTTTTTTTGTATGACGACATTATGTTTGATTAAACGTAGGTATCCATATTTTAAGGAAAACCGAAATATGAATTTAATGAAAGCGCAATGTTGCTCAAAGTTATGTGAAGGAAATGTTATTAAGAATTTGAAAATTTTAATGTTGCACAAAGTTTACGCACTCGTCTTTTAAATGTTTAAAGCGTAAACAGGTATTGTTCTTTCTTAATCGTAAAAATCAAAACATACCTACCATTAGTAAAAGTAATGCCATTTTTTCTAGAAGAACGGACCCGCAGTTTAACGGCTGTGATACATAGAAAAAAAAGTAATTTTATATCAATGGGCTTCTTGTTTACTGCGGTATTCAAGCTATATACGGCTTACAATATCTCTTTCATACTTTCATGAAAGATATAAACATAGAATGCTTTGGTTTTGTCAAAATCTCTTAAATTAATACAATTAAAGAATTGAACGTAGATTGTTGATGCTATTATTTAAATAAAGTACTCAATTTAATTGAACCAATTAATTTGTTATTCCAAAAAATATTTAATGCATACCTACTCTAAATAGTTTCGCAGGCACAGGTAGGTACTGCATGGTCAAGGTGACTTTGCTTAGTGTGAAAGACGTCAAAAGTGCATTTTTGTTCACTTCAAGTGATCACAGATTCATTTAAAAAAAAATAAGAAACTACTTTAAAGTTTCTTAGTCACCTTGTTTAATGCAGGACTTGTGCCTGCGGAACTAGACTGGGTATTAAATAATTTGTGGAACAACAAATAAATTGTTTCATTTAAATTACTTTATTTTCTTACATAAATTAAAAAAAAAATGTTACCCGATTTCAATTACCGAAATTTCAATGATGATATCGAAAGTACCTATGTAGGTACATTATGGATTTTAACGAAATGTAACAACTAAAAACTCTAAGAATTCATTACTGATGCTCGACTTTTAAATGCAACAAACCACTGCGGGCTTACGACCGTCTTCTACTGTTATTTCGAAGGCTGGCTTAGTGTGATCACTTTACGTTAACAACGTTCGTCATTAGGTGGTAATGTTTAAATCTCCGAAACTCCTAATCATGAGAATTCTCGACATGTTTAACTTGTCGAAAAATCTCATGTATGCAACAAGTAGATATTTAATAATTAATGAAATATAGAGATAAGTTGGAGTTGGATAAATGGAAACATTATGGATTATTAAATAAATAGCATCTTGTCTGAATATTTAACGAAATAAATAGTTTACATATAAATGAGCAGGACTCTACAAATCAAACATTAGAATTGAAGAAATCGGTTTAAATTTGTGGGAAAGGTAGAAAAAATAGCTTACCAAGTACCACTGTTCCTTGAACAGTGGATCAGGAAAGATGTTGATGGAGGAGAGGGCTCTGTATCTTGGAATGTGCGGCGAAGAAGACCCGCCGTGACCCCATGGCCCGTATCCGAACCGTCCCTGTCTTCCTTGAACTGGAACAAAGTCTCTCTTTATCCGTCTCTTCTCGTACTGCTGCTGGAACCATTTTACCTGAAACAAGAAGAAAACATATTTCAGAAACTCCCTCGCAGAACAAAATCTACCGTGTCAATGATCTCCAACACCCCGATCCCCTTGATTCTCCTTCAAAGGAATGAAACACAAAACATACAAAACCACCTTGTCTTGAAAGCAGAAACACAATAGATTATGACAGATTTGTCACGACAATAAACTAACAATAGATATTCGGACGAGTAGAGTGACCTCATACGGAGAAGCACCGGAACTTCTACGAAGAGATAATAAGATTGTGTTTCTGTACAATAAAGGTAAATATATAGTTTACACATTAAATGAACAGAATAGCAAAAACAAAAGAAGGTAGACAAAATAATGATGTGTGTAATGTAAGTAAAGACGAGATGTTCTCACCTCACATACAAGCTTTTAAACATGCATTAGAGAGGAGTGTTCTGTACCTAAGTTCTGTTCTAATGTCCTTAAGGCGGACACGTGATCGTAAAATGTCCCCACTTCAAGTATCAAGCATAACAGAGTTCATTACTATTGTCTCACGTGAATAAGAAAGAATTAGGTAATGTAAAAATAAACTACCTGCTAAATATTTAATTCTAGCATTACGCAAATAATCATGATCGACTTTTATTAGTTGTTATCAATTTGTCATAAACATTGCGCAAGATCGAACGCAATGGAGAGGTCTTGTTGCCTCCCTATTCCCCTGAGTGGGGTGTAAAAGGGAGTGTTGTTGTTGTTTGTTGTTATCAATTTGCTTTTAAATACGTTCATCTTCCTGTCTTATTAAAGGGAGGTTGACTCAGAATCGACGGAAACTATTGAGGTTGATGATCCTTGTCATGGAAAGCGGGCCTGGAATGGTCATTTTGCTTTGCACTTCTAGTAGCAGGTTCTTCGATCCATATTTTTACCTCTACCGCTTTGTTAGAGATAGTTCTTAAACATCTGTCCCTTCAAGTAATGAAATTCGGATGTAACCATTCGGCTACGTAATGGTACGATCTATTTGTCGAACAGTAAATTTCTTAAAAATACGATTTTTTTTGCATATTTCAACATTATTTCAGCGAAATTATTATCTATTGAAAAATTTGTAAAGATATAAAGCTACCGACATTCTGTCATACAGTAATGCCCTGGGTTCCTAGGGAGCGCTCCGTCATCAATGACAAGACGGCAGTCCTATCAATGTTTTTTGTAACTACGGTAACAATATTGACAATGTTCTACATAAGTTGACATCCACCGCTACCGCTATAGCAGCACCGAAGTCTTAGTAAAACAGACCATTAGTAATGCACTGGGTTCCTATGGAGCGGTCTGACAAGAATCAAAATGCGTGCCATTTTTTTTTGTTACTACGGTAACAATACTGACACATTTATCGCTGTATTCGAAGCATAGCAGAACTGCATTCGAAGGAAAACAGACCATATATAGAACATTGTGTTTTAAGTATAAATGATGTTATTTATTTCATAAATATTTCAAAGTTTATCTACACTACTTATTATCAAACATTCAGTGACATTTTAATGAAGAGAAATCTAAACTAAAAGGCAAAAGTCATTTATTCAAATTATAATTTATTTATAATATCTAATTATAATGGCCTGACAAACAAACCAAACATTAAATCAAAGCAAATAATATAATTATATTTGATGTATTTATAATGACCATTACTTTATTATATTATTAATATTTTGTAAGCTTTGATGTGACCCGTAATAATTCTGTGTTTCTAAATGATAAGTTTATAATTATAAAACAAAGCAACTCTATACGAAGGGTATAAAATATCCACTAAATCATAAAACAACACGATAAAGGATGGAAAGTTGATAAAGGGTTGGGTTATAATTCACAGGTACTGATCTTTTTGACATTCTATCATGTATTCATGTATGATTCAGTTAAAGTCGCATCAGCATACATCCTAAGCATACTTCCTTCCCAGTTACTAAAAAAATAACGAATATTTGCTATGGCACATCTGACAGGCAGGCAGACTTCATATGGGAAAACAAAATTGTTATTTTTATAGTTTCCTCGCAATTATTCCATACTTTCTCTGAACTGTTACGGTTTTTATGTTGTTACAATTCCGAAAGATAATGATTAGTCATTAGTTGGTATATTAGATTTGTTTAGATCTAGAATTGAAAATTGGCACAATAATTTAGACACACTACGAATTTTTTGTCGGATACTATGTTTGAAGGATTCCGGCCTGAATTGATTTCGATCAAACGATAACTGTTGGAAGATGCAGAAGGCACATTCAGTGCCTGTTGAGATTAATTATTCCAATACCAATAAAGCACAATTATTGGGTATATTAAAAAAAAAAACCAAACAGTGAAAATATTTTTTTTGTTTGAATAAAATGTGAAAGCGAATTCAAGAAGTAGTTTGTGGTGGTAACATTTTAATCAAACGGGTGAAGTCAGGTTACAACTTCCTTTAGGGAATATGGCTACGAATCATAAACTAAAGGTCAGCAGATTGTTGAATGGACCAAAGGGTCACGGGACGAAAAGGTTAAGCAACGTTGACCCCATGTAAAACTGTTATAATAATTAAAATTATAATGTGTTCGAACGTGTTTCAATGAACGTTTGACGTTATCTTAGTCAGCAGCCTGTTCATCTGTTCCAATTATACGAAATTGGATTTTTCAAATGATAAGTTAATTTTATATTATCATGATATTTTTTTTTTTTTTACATTCCTGCTTCATTAAAAATATTTTCATACGATGTAGGCAGCTTTTTTATAAGAATACTAGCTTTCCCGAGAGACGTTGTCCTGTTTAGTCCTTACTATGATTATTGATTTCGAATTTGTTATTTATACAGAAATACGTTTAAAATATGTTTGAATGTTAAAAAATAATTTCTGAAAGCTCGGAAAAAAAATTCCAAAAAAATCTGCGTGCCAATATTTTAAATTTCAAGGTTGTCAGGTAAACAATAATTTTGTTGTTATAGAATTTTTCATAAATGGCGTTGGCGTCGCAGGAAATCTGTTCCATGCTAACTTTAATATTCTATTTTATATTATTTCTTATGTATTTTTCAACTTTTTAATAGTTATTCTGTTATCCGGAGCGGAGAAGAATCCAATAAATAAAAAAAATCGGGAGAATCTGTTCAGCCAATCTCGAGTTATAAGTGTTCGCACTAACCCGACTTTCTTTTATATTATAGATTTCTTTTAAGATACAGATACAAACCTACGGTCTAGTGAGGCGACAGTGTTTATTGTGTCAATTATGTTTTTATATTATTCTCTTAAGTAAAATATTCAGATTAATTAATTATTATTATTTTTATGAGAATATATTTTTATAAATGATTAAAAGCCATCTGTACCTAATAATATTTCGACAGAGAGATTGTTAGGTGAGCGTCTATGAACGAAATTAATTATCCACGGTACTAATCATGAACATTCTTAATTAAATAAATAAATAAATATAACACTTTTCTATACAAAGGTGTCAGTATTCGATTCTTGTTTTTTACTATTATTTTGTATCAACTTTGTTTGAATTCATTAATGTAATGTTTTGTATCTTTTTGACGACTCCAAGTGCCTGAAAAGGCCTAGGGATGAGAATGATAAATAAATAAAATAAATAAAGTATAGCCGGCGGAACTTATTGCCTGAGGCAATTTTTTCCAGTCAACCGGTCCCGTCCAATCAGAGACAGGCCAACCCCGGGTAGCATTTTCAAGTGAAAAAACACTTGAAAAACTCTGACCCGACCGGGAATCGAACCCGGGACCTCGGATCTGAAATTCACGCCAGTACAACTAGGCTACCGAGATCGGTCTTCGCTAAATACAATGCTGAGAGAAACTTGATAGAAAAAATTGGAACCACAAGTATTTACAATAATTACATATTCAATTCATTTCAAAATATTTATACAAAACAAGAAATTTACAATTTAAAATTACAAATGAGTTTTATTTATATAGGTAACTAGCTAGTTACCCGTGGCTTCGCTCACGTGTTACTGTATTTGCTTTCTCTTCCTAAACAATGCAGAATTAATTATATTCGCATCAAAATTAATAATAATAAGAAACATCATCAACATTTCTTTTTTTAAATATATATTCTAAAATTTCCATTAAATTACTATATTTTTATTTATATTTGTCGTTATTAATCGGTATTTAAAAAATATGTGCTTCTTATACAAATAGAATCAGCCCGCGAACTTAAAAATTTCGCTAACTTGACTGACATTGTTCTATGAGAATCCCAAAAAATAACTCGAATAACTTTTATTCCATCAAATGACGTTATTTGAAATCAATTTTTATATTGCTGGATATGAATAAAAAAATATTCAGGTCTCGAAAAGCAATGAAATTAGTGATCTTTAAAACGCTTATTTCTATCTGCTTTGGGCATTTTTCAAGCTACAGACGTTTTTTTTAACATTTCAATTTATATCTTTCACGTTGATTTGTTGTTGTTTGTCTGGTCGTAGGTTCGAAATTTAGTTCATAAATATCTTATCCTGAGCAAACACGACATAAAAAGAATAAACGATATCGGTCCAGCCGTTCAGGTCGAAATAAATAACGTTAAACGTGAAAACTGTTAACGTTCCGAACGTTAACGTTTACCAAATTGAAAATGGTTTCCAAACAAAAAAAAATGCGTTTCGTCTTCAATATAATAGCAGCGTCGAAATACTTCCAAAGATTTTGAGGTAACGTTTAACGTTAATTTTGAATAACTGACAGAATTATTTTTTTGACTCGGAATTTGGAACAGCATTGTTTAACGCACGTTGACGTTATCTCTATGGAAATAACAACAAATTGTTAACGTTGGAGCTGTCGTTAATATTTCGACTTGGCCTCCAGGCGTGATGCGATGACCACGTAAAGTAGGTCTCCATTTTTATAATAACGTAATATTCTCCCTTTTAAGCCCCCCCGCTCACCGCAAGCCAGCCCGGAGGAAACTAAACCGCAGCAAACCCGATCCGCACAAAGCCAAACCCTAGCCCGATTGCCAAAAAGCCAGCCGCACACAAATCAAGCCCGTGGCGGTTCCCCCCAAACCACCCCATAATACGGGAGGCCTTGGACCCACTCAGGAGAATAGGTTAGGCATAAAGAACTCTCCATTGCGCTCGAAGTCGTCCGAGGCTCATTGTGCCTTTTCTAACCGGTTGAGTTTTAAGGAAGTGAGGTGGTCAACCTCAGTATTCTAATGGTATAAGTAATTGGCGTTCGACTATAAACGAATTTTCGACTATGTAGAGTAGGAAGAAAATTAACTGTCCACTGTTTATATTTTTTATTAGATGAAACGGATATCGGCAACTATCCGATATCCGGTCTGTCCGGCGGCGTAAATAATATCCTGCCGGATACCGAATAGTAAAAAGAGACATGTTTGGATAACTCATTGATTTGTTTATTAAAGTATCACTTAAGAAATACACCTTATAATCACAAAATAAATTCTACAACTTAGAAAATTGATTATCAAGCATAAGGTAAATTATGGAGAGTAATTCTATATAATATTTCGTTATATAGACTATTAGACTATATAGAGGAAAACAGCAGCTTTGCTGGTCTTCGTAAGTAAGGGAAGTTTAATAAAACAACGTTTCGTCATATATCATCCTGGCTGAAGATGCAGATAGTTTCCGCGATTTTTGGAACAATAACGTTCCGGCAACGGAGTCAGTCCAATTTGTTTATACCGCCTACGTAAGCATAATTCATGCGTTGTACCCATGGTAATTTACGCACTGGCCGGGCTCTAGTAAGGACTTCTTTAGCATTCTACGAATTTTATAAATTTTTGAAAATAAAAACACCGATATTTTAAGGGGAGCGCTTTTCTTCCTCCCGCAAGGGTTCCGAAGATAAAGAAGATCTTCTCATACCGAGAGGGTCTTCCTCGTGTTCTGCTCCTTCGAAGCAGAGCTGAGGGATCTGGAAATGGTGTGTGAGGAGGTCATAATATCCGGCTAACTGCTATCCCTTTCGTCTCTATTTTTTATACGTTCCAGTGGACAGTAAATTTTTTCGCACTATACAGTGACGAAATGATATGGTCATTGACTTGCCAGTGTTTTCAAAACAAATATTTACGATCTATCCTAAAATGATGTGAGGATTTTGTAGATAATTTTAAAATTTAATATTTTGCACTTTTACTACATTTGATATAAAATAATTTACCTATTGACTTCATAATACTATTTACCTTTTTTCAACATAATATTATATCAACTTGCTATTCATGGTTTACGCAATAAATTCAAAGCAAGATTACTCACATAGTTTTTTTTTTTGCTAGTGTTTTTATGAAATGGCTTCAAATATTTTGACAGATCAAGACATAAAGAATTGCAATACAATCCAGATTCTTTTCGTGAACTTACCGTAAATTATTTTAGTAGAGATAATAAATTACTAAAATAGGTAGGTACCTACATAATGATTTTAATGTCGATCGTAAAAAAAACAATTCAGAATCGCTGTACAGGATGCATGGTACGAAAAATATATTGAAGTAGGTAGGTACGTAAAGTGTTTGTCTGAATTCACGGAAAGTGTATTATTTATCTCTTATATAAAAATGGAACGCTAATTTGCGCGGTCATCGTATGGGTAAGAACACGTTGAAAGCCGATTACGATCCGCGCCGACCAGCTCAAAGATTGTTGTCTATGGTTTCCATGCATTTAAATGGGCATCTCGGGAAGCGGGTTCCTGCTTTTTCTGTGGGTTTCCCCATTCAAATGCATAGTAACATTCTTTGCGCCGGTTGGCGCTAGTCAGAATCGGCATTCTACGTGTTTCTTACCCTATGAGAACAGCTGAACTTATATCGCCCATTTTTTTGTCGTGTTTGCTTTTGTCTGAAGGGTCTTATGAAAGAAAAAAGTTGCACGGAATAAAAATAAAACTTCCATATTATTATTAGATTTTTTCTAATTTTGAAATTAAATCAGGCGTTTGACAGGAATCAGTTGTTTGATGAATGATACGATTCACGGAATGCTTATAGTAAATAATATAATAATATGTTTTATAACAGATGCAGCGGTTACAGTAGTTAAAAAGGTAATAATAAATTGTATCATTATACTAATTCAAATTCAATAATATAAGGACCACGTCGTCGTCTGTGTTAAATAACTTTAAACTGAAATCAACTTAAAGTTATACATAAAATCTCCAACATATTATTTATATTCCAAGGCGGGACGAAGTTTGACGGGTCGGCTAGTTCAAAACTATATTATTATTATAGATTACGCAATAGTTTCGTCACGTGTATTGGAGAAAGTAGGTTGGGTTGGGTATACCTACCTACGTATATATTCATACACGCTGCACCGGACCAGCTCGCGGTGTATGTATGTTTATTGTATGAAACGATGTCGTCAATAAATTAAATTTTTACAAAAATTGTTAAGAAAAGTTTGAGATGTACTGCTATGATGTATGTATTTTTTATAGAAAAATAAATTATCTAGTTGTACCGTTTCAGCGTTTTTCGATATTTTTATAAAATTCTGAAATATAGGCACTGAAACTCGTAAATTGTCATAAAAAAAATATTTTTCTTCATAAAAAAAGTTTGAGAAATCCTGGAACTTCTTCATTAAATTATATTTTAGATATTGTATTTTTCTATATACATACACAATTTTAGGGTTCTAGATTTTATGGTTTTCGAGATATATGGAAAAATTAAATAAAAATTCAAAGGTTGATAACCCCTGACTGAAAAAAAAATTCTAAATTCTGAGTATACAAATTTTGTATGCTTAAAGTATTCAATAGTTTCTGAAATTTTAGGATCTGTGCATCAAGCGAATCAAAAGTTATAAAGAGGGGACGGATACACACACATACACGTTGGAAAAGTGCCCCTCACCCCCTACCCTCTAATTAATGATATCTTTTGAAAACGAAATAGTATAATTTGACTCTTTCTGAAGAAATCATTTTTTTGAAATTTCGATAAAACCAGTTTTAAACTTTTTAGGAGGCACTTAAAATCATCCCTTTTTATATGTGCCCTTTTTCGTCCCTTTTAGTTAAATTTTGGAAAAATTGCCAAATACGCTAACACTCATTTCTATAGAAGAATTCATATGCCAAATCTCAAGTTCGTACCATGTCTAGTTTCCGAGATATTCGCATACTTTGAAAAACATTCAACCCTTATTTTCACCCCCTTAGGGGTGGAATTTACAAAAATCCTTTCTTAGTGGAAGGTTTTGTATTGAGACCTACCTGATTTCCAAATTTCACTTCTCTACGATTAGCCGTTTGGGCTGTGCGTTGATGAGTCAGTCAGTCAGTCAATCAATCAGTCAATCAGTCAGTCAGTCAGGCACTTTCCTTTATTATTATAGATTATTGAAATACCTACAATATTAAAAAAAGTACAAGCGATTCGTTCAAATTTTAATAGAAAATAAAATAGTGCAAAGAAGAGTGAAACACCGCAATGATTGCGTTGATTTTTTTATAGGTAATATAATTATTCTAAAGCGTTTGATAGGGTATTTTATTAGGTGGAGAATATACAAAGACCATTTCGCCGTATTTTTAGAAGACTTATTCCTTTGTTAGGCTGTACCTAAACTTCCTTTCTTGTATTCTAGAGGTAATCATCAGTTCCATTTGTTATAAAAAAATATAAACTCTATAAATTACAACATTTTATAAAAAAAGACAAGTCACCCTTCAGGATTAAAAGTAAAATAACAAACCCGTTTTTTACAAACAACGAAATAATAATATTGTGGATGATATGCCAAAAAGGACAAAAAAATAATAATATTTTAGCTGACCACACTATAGGGAGTGTCCGCTGTGCATTAACCATCGACTTCGATGTCTGCAAGTTAAAACTAAGCATATAAATCCAGAATTAAATTATGATTTCTAATATACTAATAAATTTGTTATACCTATGTTATATTAATAATATATCTACATGCTGCGGTAATTTGTTGAAAAATTTTAATACCTACATTATTAATGGCCGAGTGGTGAATTATGTTTGTTTGATGTGGAGATCTGACAAAGAAATCGGGCACGTAGAGATTACATGAATAAATTATACGTATAAATGAATAAATTATCATATTATAGGTACATACATTTTTCAATCAAGCCCACGTGTTTAAAACAATTTAGTACTGTTTGATAAGAGCGTGTTGTATTCGCTATTACTATTGAAATGAATTTTGGGGGAGCAATAATGATTGCGGGCCAACTGTTGGGGTTAAATTTAATTGAGGATCTATCTATTCCGAACACATCCATGTCCCGGAGAAGGTCCGTATCCGCAGCCGCGGTAGCTGTAACTGATCCACTTTACGATCCTATAAACACACACCTGAATCTTCCGATAACACCTACCGGCGGGTACCTTTATGTATGTATTGATTTTACGTTTGAAGGTTTTAACAATGTTATCTCACGTCCCGATACTAGATAAACGTGTCACATTTTACCACCCGACACGGGTTCGTTCACACAACCACCCCCTACCAATACGGTTGAATTAATAGTTCGAATCTAACACACAACACCCATACAACAGCACACCAACAAAATGACAATGGACCGTCCTCTTTAAAATTAACTTTTTTTTTATTTCACCTAAACGACTTAAGTTTTTTGCCAGTTTTCAAAACCAATTTCCAACTACAATAATTATTATTACTTTTTCTTCTTTATTTATTTTTTTCAAACGCACATGAAAATGACTGTTTGTGTTTCTTTTAAGATAAAATAAAATCGTTTTAGAAACATCCATATTATGCTTTTATGCATGGATCGTGAGCAAATTACAACACTTTTCTCATTTAGAACATAAACATGTATGTAGGTAGGTACTTTTATGACCAATTTTGTGTTTTTACTTTCAATATGTTTCAAACAACAAATAAAAAGCGTAAGAAGTTGTCCTGAATTCAGATCTAGCATTATATAATGCATTAGAAAAAGAGTATTACATATAATAGAAAAGCCCAAAAAACTGAATGATCCCCGCGGGCCACACATATAGCCATCGTTTAGTGGTGCATGAGTTCTTTTGATTGAAACGAATGGATTCACATAGGTACTGCTTCGTGAATTTTGTCACAATAATCACAATAACATTAGGCTAGCAACCATCTGGTAATGAGAGAACGTTAAAACGAAGCATGCTATATAAAGCTAACGTCCCGATGCCGGTGGTGCCACAGGAAAATTCGATTAAGAGTTTTTTGCATTATATTATTATCACTACACTGTATCTGTGCAGATAAAATTTATCGAATCGAAATTCTAATTAAGTCACATGTTGATGGGTTACGCCAAAAATATTATCACTAAAGGAATTGTGGCTGACAATTAGACATATTATATTTTTCTAGTGGGTTTACAACTGTAGGTTGGGCCGAAAAAAGTCAATGTATGAATACGAAGTAGCGCAGAAAGGGTGCAAATCGTATAGAAACATATAAAGAAAACAGAATCATCAAAATCGGTTGACATCTTCTAGTCGCGCAATAACTAGTATTGTTAATATTGAACTCATACAAGCCAATGTGGTTTACTATGAAAACAAGTAACACTTTACACACGGCTCCAAACTTTTTAACAAACAATATGACCTACCAGTTATTTGCCAAAACCTTTGAGCGGGATCAAACGGAATGGTTTATTGCTGAGCCAAATACTTCATTTTAGCCATGATACCATATGACAAAAAACACATTAGAGAGCTCGGAATTTACAGAATTCTGAAAACATGGCATGTATAATACAATATGGTAAACCGTCGTAAATCAGGTACCCCTACAGAACCAAAAAAAATGTGAAATTGGTCTATATCGTTATGGAATAAACATTTAATATTATCTCGAAGCTTTAATTTTCAATTACAAAATGATGTAGAATAGTTTAAGAAAAAGTTTTCGTATTGCTGATAATCCGTTTACCATTGGGTTTTAAATTAATTACTAACGTCTCAATTGATAGACAGAGGATTAGAATTGGTTGGTTACTGAGGGATGATCGTCAGACGAGATAAAAGAAAGTTCTCATCCTACAGGATCATCTAACACCGTTGACAGACGTCTGGACAGAGGCTTATCTTAAAGATGATTGGATGTTCGTGTAGATAATACTTACACAGTCTTATTCCTTTTTTTTTAGATTATTCATTAAAAACATCTTAACTATTATGAAGTTATAGTGCAGTAAAATAAAATATAGCTGCACACCCTTCCTTCTTAATTACTGACATCCTTCTAAAGATAATGGCGATAAGACAGTTTACTATTTCTCCATCCTTAAGGAGCTCTTCCACGATATTGAGTTCTGAAAATATAAGTATTACCAACCAGTGAAACTTATATTGGTTATTTTTCATCTTTATTATTCATCTCTCCATGCACTAATGGATGTAGGGCTTTTCAAATTGTTTCCACATTTTTTGTCTTGCGCTATTCTCGAATAGGGTAGTGACTAGCTTGAGAGCGCAGTTGAGAGCTCTTGTTGCCTCCCTAGCCTCTAAGCGGGGTCAAATAAGGGATACATATAGATAGATAGTGAACATAAAACTGCTAAACCTGTAATTTCCCGGTGTTAAATGAAAAAACCGGCTGTATTCTATATCAAATAAGTTTTCATGGCACATCCCTCACATGGTATTGCACGGCCAACCCCATGTAAGACGGCTCCCAGGCAGACCACCAAAGAGGTGAACGGACAGCTGGGAGTTGACCTCGCAGGAGGCAAATCCCACCTCTTGATTACAGGCAACAAAGCCTTAGCTATGAAGAAGAAATCAGTTTTCCAGGTTAGAAATTCTTGATATAATCTATGTATATAAAACTGAATGTAGGGTGTGAGGGTGTGTGTGTGCTCGATAGATTCAAAGACCAGTGAACGTATTTCAATGAAACTTTGGTGATCTGTTCTACTAATGTCCAGGAAGGTTTAAGCGGAGTATGAGTTAAACGTTTAGTGTCGAGACGAAATGTAAACTGTTTGATGCGTGTGTATTGCCCATTCTCCTGTATGGGTGTGAGTCCTGGCACCTGACTTTGGCCCAGGCACATATCTGCATTCGAAACGAAGTGCCTTTGGAGAATTTTGGGTATAAGATGGTACCACCGCATCACGAACGACGCTATACGCCGGCGCACCCAGTGTGAGCCCATCACCTCTACTATTATGTGGAGGAGATGGACTTGGCTGGGACATGTGTTAAGGATGCCGAATGACAGTTGGCCGAGGAGAGCGCTGTTCTTCCTCCCATCAGGGTCCCGAGGACGAGGAAGACCCTCTCATACTGTGTTCCGCTCCTTAGAAGCAGAGCTGAGGAATCGGGACATGGTGTGGGAGGAGGTCATTAACGTTGCGCAAGATCGAGCGCAATGGAGAGCTGTTGTTGCCTCCCTATGCCCCTAAGTGGGGTCTTAAGGGAGTTTGGATTGGATGAGTTAAATACTGCTCATTGGAGGGAAGTAGAAGAAATAGAAAATATCAAAATGTAACGAACTTTGCATAAGCCAGGAGGTTAGGGTTAGGTCGAAGTTCGACGGGCGGGTCAGCCAGTAATAAATACTTCTATTGGAATTCTTCTTCTGTTCCGAATCCTTTTTTGGATTGAATATTGCTGCTCTAGGATATCTACTATATAAATGAAAGTCGGGTTAGTGCGAACACTTATAACTCGAGATCGGCCGAACAAATTCTTCCCACGATTGATTTATTGGATTCTTCTCCGCTCCGGATAACAGAATAACTAATAAAAAGTTGAATAAATGAATAAGATAGATATAAATTATACATTTTTAATTAGTATTGAAAGCATTATCAGATAGAACTGCCACCGCCATCTATCGTAATAGTAGTGAAATTTCGGTAGAAAGACTCAATAGATGACGATAATGATTTATTTTTTAACCGACATCTACTATATAAATGAAAGTCGGGTTAGTGCGAACACTTATAACTCGAGATCGGCCGAACAAATTCTTCCCACGATTGATTTATTGGATTCTTCTCCGCTCCGGATAACAGAATAACTAATAAAAAGTTGAATAAATGAATAAGAAAGATATAAATTATACATTTTTAATTAGTATTGAAAGCATTATCACATAGAACTGCCACCGCCATCTATCGTAATAGTAGTGAAATTTCGGTAGAAAGATTCAATAGATGACGATAATGATTTATTTTTTAACCGACATCTACTATATAAATGAATGTCGGGTTAGTGCGAACACTTATAACTCGAGATCGGCCGAACAAATTCTTCCCACGATTGATTTATTGGATTCTTCTCCGCTCCGGATAACAGAATAACTAATAAAAAGTTGAATAAATGAATAAGAAATATATGAAATAGACATTATATGTTAGTATTGAAAGGATTTTTAGACAGAACTGCCACCGCCATCTATTGTAATAGTAGTGATATTTTGGTAGAAAGATTCAATAGATGGCGGTAATGATTTATTTTTTAACCGAAATTTTATGTGTGTCTTCTACTATATATATGAGATCGGCTGAACAGATTCTTCCGATGTTTGATTTATTGGATTCTTCTCCGTTCCGGAAAAAAGAATAATTACAAAATAAAAAAATGGATGGAAAATAGTATGAAAATATGTAATACTGTTTTTAAGTGAGTATGGAACGGGCTTCCTCACAACAACCGCGCCATCTGTGAAAAATCCCATTAAAACATAATTTTTATTTACCTGATAACCATCGAGTTTCCAAACATTCCGCATTGGTACGCAGATTTTATTGATAAATTTTCTTTCATGCTTCAGAAATACTTTTTTTAACATTCACACATAATTTAAGCATTTTAAACCAATTAATGAACCTTTTTCTGGTGTTTTGGTTGTGCAATTAATTTAGTATCATCTGACTTATAAAAAAGTCTGTATTACCTATATGACTATTTATGACTTTTTATAAGTAAGATGATGAAAATTCAATATAGATATCTAATATAGAAATGGGTGAGTTTTGGTGCTTTTGAAATAACTGATTCATAATATTATAACCACATAACTTTTGGTTTTTTCACAATGAGTTGGCTATGTTATGTTACCCAGCAATATTTTATTGATCGGGACGAAGTTCGATGGGTCAGCTAGTATGAATATAAAAATAATCCGCCATCTTTTAAATGGTTTGCAATTTTGCATGTAGTCGTTTGCCTGTTGGCATCGAGTGTGCTGCTGTATTTTTTTTCAAACATTTTTTTTAACCACGTTGCGATCAAGGTTTTACAAAGTTTATTTTTGTTTCAGTTTTCAAATCTTCAATTTCATGAGTTTTTACCAACCAATTTACTTTTTGATTAGCGTTATCTAATAACCTAATAGCCTAATGGTTAATGAAGACGGTTTTAAACAAAAGAAGGCAGATATGGAGGGAAAACGGGGGTTTAAGCTGGAGAATATGAAGTGAGACACCTAAACTAAGAGCAAAGAGGACAGAAGCTGGGAAAACTATAAGTAAGTAGGTACAGGTCCCTTCATTTAACAATGTAAGAGGATTAATCCAATAAGTCCTTTACGTTAGGTGACATCCAACCCTAAATCCCCATCCGGACACAGCTGTTAGGGGTGATATATACTACTTACTTATATCGGCTAATTGGAATGTATGATATGGACTGCGACCCGTTCTGCCGTAGTGTGACATCCCTCCAGGAGTCCACTATGTAGCTAGCAGTGATTCAAATGAATAGATACGGTATTCGGAACAAAACTTTCAAAATATTTTGTCACATTTTTTGTTTATGAGGTACGAAGGTGAACAGACGACGACGGGAAGGAAAAGAAGTAACAACGTCAAAAAATCATCGCAGACAGTCCATACTAATAAATAATGACTATGTTATGCACAATCACTATTTGATTGCGAATACGAGTACATTAGGTATTACTGGAAATATTTATTTCAATGGTTTCATTTTCATTCGTCTGTCACTTTCCATCTTGTTGTTTTGAATGGTTGGTAGAAGCAAGATAGCGATAAACCAATTAAAGCAGTGTTTATATCCAGAGATTTTTACGACCTTTTTTCAACAGACGTCCATTGCAAGGGTGATGGCCAGTCAAACTTTATTATCATCCTATTGTATGAAGAGTTGCCGCTTCTAGTAGGCAGAACATACTAGGTAATTCAGTGCTAGGAAAGCACTGTATGATACGACTACGTTGTTTGAAGCAGAATCGAGTAGGTATTCATGTGTATGTATTTCTTAGCGGGTTATGCTATCTATTAGCTACCGGACGTTTCATTAGTATCATTTTGAATTACCTTTGTACTAGGATTAGTTCAGAAAATGAATGTCCAAGCTAATTACGCTCAACTACTCTAAATTATTATCGTATAGTAATTCAAAATGTAATTTTCTAAGGGCTTAGAAGGAGTAAACATTTAAAACTGGTTCGTGGAACAATTTAATTTTAATTTTACTCTTTTTGGCAAAAACACGTCATTGCTACATGGCTCACATCTAAGCACGATCATATTGAATCTTCTAGTAGATCCTTAAATTTTTTTGGGCAGAATGCGCTTGATGTTAGCCCATTTCAAAATAAAAATATCTTGTATAGTTCTATCACACAATTCTGTCATTTTACTCATTGTATATGGAATATACATGAGTTTTGTGATCGGATTTCAAAAAAAAATATAGATTTCGCTGAAATTAATTTTCTCGACGTTTTCGAGGGTGTAGATTCCAAATATGCAAAAAAATTAATTTCCGCGTACCCGTACCCGTACGCGTACGCCAAAAATGTGTGCGCACCCATCATAACTCATAGTAATTCTTATCCGATTTGATTGAAATTTGGTAGAACGGTTAGCCCCTCGATGTATTGATGAGTCAGTAAAATGTTGAGATCTGTACCTTCAGGCGAACCGTCTTAAAGTATCCAAAGAAATTATCACTTGTTCTAGAAAAAGGGCTAAAAAAGAAAAAAAAAATTCTTAGATTTTCATAAAATTTGGCATACGGGTTGGTTATGCTCCTACACAAGCACGTGAAATTTGAGGTCCGTAACTTCAGTGGGTCCCCCTTAAAGTACCGATTAATATTGAATATGTAGTTCTAAAGCAGATAATAAAAAGCTCCAATAGTCGATATCATTTTAAAGTTTCTATAATAATTCCAAGGATAAATTCATTTTAATCGTAAAATTATGAATTTTTATGCAAAGATATGTTTTACACGAAAAGGCTGTTATAATATACTATGAGTTCTGGGCCACCCTAGGTTAGCAGCTTTTTTATTTTTTATTTCTGCTGCTGCGACTGCTGTCATCGGACAAAGTAATTTTAAACCTGTCATAATTTTTATTTGGAGGCTTTTCTGAATTAACTTTTCGTCGAATATTCGATATAACTATAGATAGCCAACAATAATGATTGTTGGCAGATTTTTTTTAATATTCTGCACAAATTATAAAAAAAATGTATTAAGGAAAAGTAGGGACATTAAAAGATAACTCAAACGTCATGCCATGCTACTCACTAAGAGCGTTTCTATAAAAAGAGAGTCACAAGAGTGAAATTTGGACGTGAAATTGCTTAAAAGATACGGGCTGCAAAAATAAACCTAAGAATTCTTCACAATACAATTTGAAAAAAAGAAAAAAATCCCGACGTACGTATGTATTTACTGAAAAAGGACTTCATATCTTAGAGTTTGCAGGTCAGGTGAATTTGTTATTCTAAATAAATCTGAGAAGTCGTTACTTACTTTTTACCCCACGGTCTAGCGGCTCCGATGATAAGGAGAAGGACTTGCCGGGTCATTGAACAAATGGTTGGGATAAGCAGCTCATTTGGACAAAGGAAAACTACACGTCCGCTCCCATATTAGGTGATTTTAACAAATGACATTCGGCATTTCATTTCTTCTCTCTTTTGTTTAGACTTGAAAAAAAAAAATAGAACGATCGGTCGATTTCGGCTGTTTTTTCCTTAAGTATGCTTACTGTTCTAGTTTTTAAATGACATTTTGATGCTCACATCATCAATTCACGTAATTTAGACTATAGAGAACCTTAAATGCCTTCGAATAACTATAGATTAGAAATTATGTAAGTACCCATGTGATTTTTTTTCCAATAGCGTTATACTGAAATTTTTTATCGGACTTTTATCGAACATACCGATATTGATAATCACGAAAGCATATTCCACTGTTCCTCCACTCTTTGCACAACTGTGAAGTAGTTCCGTCTTTTTGCCGTGGTCTTTCTGAAAGTTGGATTCCTGATGGCAACTGATTTTTGCTGTGCACGCAAAACTTTAAAAGCGCACACAGCGTTCGATAAAAATGACCTTGTGATTATAACCATAGCACATTTTCTTCGTCGCAATTTAACAATCACTCACTATGTTTAGGAGTTTGATTAAATATAGTGTGCGATTCGTTATCGCGCGAATTTTCTCCGTCTTTCACGTGTCCACAAAAATCCGTCTGAGCATTGTTACACGTAATATCCAACATTTCAGCCGTACTCATAGTCACTGTTGACGAATCACTTCCATATGCCAAAACAGTCACATATAATGTTTTAGTAAAGGTTCATCGTGATTTCTTTGAACGCTGCTAGACCTGAGACTTGGGCAGAGCAAGGAAAAGTATGTATGTTTTATTACCTGCAGTGATTCTTCTTCTAATTTCAGTATGCTATTCATTCATTGTTTCTGTCAATTCGTAACACCTATTTCTAAATTATTTTGTGCACTTCTTAAAATTATCATATTTTTAAAGGGAAATAATAATCCGGTTGAACATAACAATTATTTATGGATTCGCCCACTCAGTATTTCATTAGTCCGTAATCAGTATTTTTAACACCCGTAGTTTGAATTTTTATACGATCGTTTGAATACTTACTTAGTCGACGTTCGCTCCCAGTGTGGAGCATGTGGACGCCACAAAGTTCCACCAAGCCTCTCTATCTTGCGCCAGTTGCAAAGCTTCATCCCAACTTGTCCAGCATCTTGTAGAATCGCAGTGAATGCCCGCTTGATTGTTAATTTCGGCCTGCCTCGCCCTCTTGTCCCAGCCGTATTGTAGAAAAGGCTTGCATATTCAAGACTCTCAGGGGACATGCGGAGAATATGGCCAAGCCAGCCCAATCCGCGATTCTGGATTCCTGAGGTGATTGGCTGTTGTGCTGTTCAGGCGCGTACGACCGTACGGTCTCATTTGAGATATATTGGTACCACCTAATCCTAATCTATTCTCAACACTAAGGATCTTCTTCTGTTGAGCCTTTGTTAGATGCCCGAATTCACAACCATATAACAACACTGGCATAATGCACACATTAAAGATGCGACACTTAGTCTTGGTGGAAAGGACAAACTCGCTATTGCCATTCTTAAGGTAAGCTCCTTATCTATCCCGCCGTTTAGTGTCAAATCGACAGATTCAAATACCCAGGTATTTGAATCTGTCGACATTGTCACTACCCAAAGTTATGGCTCCCCGGCTTAGGCAGAAATCATTTTGCATGTTTTTGGTCTTGTTGAGATTTATTTTTAGGCCGTTTAAATACTACCCTTTTTTAAATAATAATTACTATCGATTGTTCAAAAATCCAACCTTTAACAGAATATCTAATTCCACAAACAAAAACAAATTATGTGTGTATTCTCAATTATTGAGTACCTATAGTAGTGTATGGATTAACCTAAACGAATTTAGTTGTTGATTAAATTTTGATCATAAAAGTTTTAATAGAAAAAGTTTGAAGCCGATACTAAGGCAGAATTCGAAAATGAGTTATGTGCACAATGATAAATTGTTGTTAACATGATAGGTTTACTAACTCCAATGACACTTATTTTCTGAAATTCTTATTCGAGATTGTTTTAATCTAGTTGTTGGTAGTTACGGCCGAAAGTGCTTGAAGTTGTTAATTCAAATTTGAAGAAAAATTCATATCTTTGCAAACAAATTATTTTTTATCTATATTATGTTAGATTTAATAATACATAGAGCAGAAATAGTTTTATATTTGAAAGTTATAATCTCGATGAAGCTTTTTTGCATTTGAGATTCCATTTCTTGGAGAAGGCGTACCGAAGGCTATTTAAAATCAGGTAAGGACTATAATTAGACATTATTCTATTTTTTTTTGTCTTTATAATAATATTGCTTGTACTCATATATGTATTATCTGAAGTGTATCATTGGCTTTAAATAAATAAATAAATAAAATTCGTAAATTTATTACCAATAAAAACACCACAACGTGCAACGCTATAATTGTCAATGCTGTTAATGGTCATACACAGAGAGACAGATGGGATTCTTTTTTGTCGTAAATTCATTACGAATAAAAACCCCACGACGCGCAACTCTATACTTGTCACTGCCGTTAATGGTCATACATAGAGAGACAGATGGGATTCTTTTATGTCGTAAATTCATTACGAATAAAAACCCCACGACGCGCAACTCTATACTTGTCACTGCCGTTAATGGTCATACATAGAGAGACAGATGGGATTCTTTTTTGTCGTAAATTCATTACGAATAAAAACCCCACGACGCGCAACTCTATACTTGTCACTGCCGTTAATGGCCATACATAGAGAGACAGATGGGATTCTTTTTTGTCGTAAATTTATTACGAATAAAAACCCCACGACGCGCAACTCTATACTTGTCACTGCCGTTAATGGTCATACATAGAGTGTGGACAGATGGGCTTCTTGAATGTTGCCATGATGATTAAAACTCACGTGAATGAATAAAAGAAATAAATAACAAAGTTTTCCAAAATCTCAATAAGCGTTCTTAATAATAATTCGTAAGTATATCCAAACCTTTTTATACTAATATTTTTTTTAGGATCTTTTAAGTAAAATTTAAGCAAATAAATATAGTCAGCCATCTTTTGAAAAAAAAAACTAACTCATGTAAATATTGTATGGAATCGTGAAAGTAATTTACTTATGTACGGAATGAGCATATACATAATAAAAAGATTGAAGATTGATTTTAAATTTAAATAAATGCAGGTACCTAGTACATAATCTTAATATTTCTTAAATTTATTCCTTTTTAAAAACAAAATAAATTTAAATATAAAAGATATTTAGTATATTTTCAAAGTTTTACATATTCCTTACCTAGGTCGGTAAAAGAGTACAGCTATGGCTAAAAAATGTTATGCCGACTATTTGGAGTCTGTAAAAAATAGTATTAGATCGGATCCTTAAAAGGTCATATGCCAAAGCCGAAAACAATAATTCTAATGCAATACCACGGACCATGTATCACGATGTAAGCATAGCCAATGATGGTCAGAGCATAATATGTAATTTGTTTTCTCGACATTTCTACTCGGTATTTGATAGAAGCAATTCTCATACGGAACCCCTGTCTGGCGGATACCAATTGAAGAAATATTTATCCCAAATCAACTATAAACAATCTGCTGGATCTGACGGAATACCTCCGATCTTTGTCTATAATAATTGCAGAGAACCACTTCAAACTCCTTTGACACATATATTTTCTGTCACTGCGGTATGTTTCCCTCTTTAAATATTGACAAGTGCTGTGTTTTGAGCTTCTCAAAAAAGAAAAAAACAACGTGGAGTATGATTATATTTTGGACCACAAAACGCTGAAGCTGGTCAAAGAAACTAAAGACCTTGGAGTGACTATTGATGATCAATTGACATTTCGAAACCATTATGATAATATTATAGCGAAATCTTCGAGAACACTAGGATACATTTTCAGGGTCACTAAGTCTCTGAGAAGTGTAGATATAACTAAAATGCTTTATGTTTCTTATGTACGTAGTACACTCGAATATTGTTCGGCAGTATGGAGCCCTAACTACAATCTACATAGAAATAGAATTGAAAATGTACAACACAGATGCTTACGATACCTCAACTATCTGAGCTGTAGGAGCTTTGAGTCATATTCCCTCGCAGAATCCCATTATAAATTACGATCATTGACTGCAAGACGACGGATATCCGATCTAACAATTCTTTTTAAAATTATAAACGGACAGATAGACCGCCCATCCTTGTTAAACGCTATAAAATTTCACGTTCCACGTTTGAATACCAGATTATGAACTCCACATTTCACATTGAGCAGGCGCGAACAAACTACGGCAAGGAAAGTTTCATTACAAGGACTTGTCAGCAATTTAACGTCGTTCATCGTGACTTAGATATACATAATCTAGATATGGCTGCCTTCCGCCGTGCGGTTTCTGCCGAACGTACTATTGGTTTGACCTGATGTATATAAGTATGTATGTATGTGAGAGAGATGTATACAAGGGTGTACCTACGTGTGTGTGTGTACATGTGAGCCCAAAAAAGTTATAACGTTATAGATTTTTTTTCTCAAATTTTACTCCAGTTGTTTCCAATTTTGGTAGACTGCCGACAACATTTTGTTTTGGATAAGTAAAACTGAACATTGACGAAGGTTGATTATTGTCACAAGACATATTATGTAGTAATTCCCTATTATGAAAGTTTCTGCAATGTCTACCTAGTACCTATTTCAATTGAACTGCGTACCATTGTATGATTAAGTACCTATTTTGTTATATTGTTTTTAATCTTATTATTTTCACAAACAGGGTTGTTTTTTTTGTTTTGTTAGAGATATTGATGATTGCTTATAATATACTTTGTTAAAAATGTAAGTTCTTTATGATGTGTTAGTGTTCTTCTATAATTGGGTTATATAGTGATTTATTGTAAACAAAATATGTTCTGTAATTATAATAATACCCGTTGAAGAACCAAATAAAATAAAAAATAAAAAAAGAGTAGGTACCCTATATTAATTATGTTAATTTGAAGACTTGTCTTCCTTCGAATATAGCCGATAATGTATTACAAATACAACAATAATTCATTTATTTCGTTCGAAAATGCGGGAAATATAGTCAAATTCTTTGGAAAGAACAAAAAAATGAAGCAAATAGAATAAAATGGATATCAGCTTACCTCTGGTTCGTTAGTGAGTTTCTCATGGTGATCTTCGTTATATTTTAATGATCTCCTGTGTACGTGGTTGTGCTTGAACAAGTAATAATCTCTGAGAGATCCGATCTGAAAAGATATAAAATAACCACATCAGATATCATTATATTATTATACCTATAAATACGTGAAGGAAAAGCTTTGTGACCATCATTACGAAAATCGCGCGGACGGAGGATTATGAAATTTCGCACACTTATTTATAGATTATGCATAAAAATACATTAAATCAATAAAAAAAACATTATAAACACTACTGTAATGTTATGTATTTGATACTCACACACACTTCGATATAAGCGTTTGACATTGACACAGACGCATATATTATTTTGTTTATTTGTGGTCAAATCGAGAATAGATTAATATTGTTTGCCTTTAATAATAATAGAAAAAAACTTTCTACATACCTACCAACATTTCAAATTTGACGTATGCAATTGCATGTCATTGTTTTGGAAAGAAAATTGCGGAATAGCGCGCTCGTCCAGTCTTTGACAATGGAACCTCAGTAATGTGTAAACTTATAATTTAAATTAGTTAAAGTGGTAATTCGATACATTCCTTGAAAGGGGTTATACTAGAGCAAATTATAACTAACTATTAATTCTGAAAATAATCAAGACGTTTAAAGAAGAAATAATGTTCTTATTGTCCATAGGTTAGAGCTTACTGAAAAAAAAAACGAAAAGTATTAGCTAACGAAATGAATAGAAATACACAACCTGATCCAGGTAAGTACTTAATGAAAGAATCTGGTTTCAATATGTAGAGGTAAATTAATTTTCGAAAGTACCGGTGGGCAAATCTTTGCCACAAATTGACTATTATATTTAGCAAGCTCGTGTGAGGATGGTGTCACAATATGAGAAGACTCCATCATACGGGAAATTACGATACGGGACTAATTTATGAAATTCTACCCATTGTGAATCTACTCACTAATTTTATGATTGAAGAAAATTGAAGAGAAAATCTTAAAATATTTGATTTTTGTTTTAAAACTGATTTTTACAATAATATAATATACCTACCAGCTGACTCGATAGAAGTTGTTTTGATCTTACATACCCTGATGGTAGGCCAACTGTGATCAGGCATATTTAGCACTCATGTCCCATGCTGTTCTCTCTAGAGTCTAGACTGGACTAGTATAAAGTAGGTAATCATAATTATATGTATTTTTTTATCTGAATTCTTCCATTGCCAATTGACTTAGATTGCGTAGTAAAGGTTTCCATTGTGGCAATATTTATTTTTTGTGACGAACATTGTTTGAACAGTTCGAGACAATTCTTTGACAAACTGAGAAATTATCAAAGCAAACGTTTCAAGATTACGAGCGAAAGCCAGCATAATAGCATTAGAAAACTATGGAATGGGGTATAAAGGTGAAGTGTACCGTGTTGATATTTTTATAATGCAAACTGAAAACATCGCTTATTCCTGCTGCAGTTTTATGAAAGAATCAATAAACCCGTGCTGCAAGATTATTGTACAAACAAACAGCATCTACTCTAATCGTATCTTTAAAAAATACGTTTGCTTGATTCTGGCATAAATAAGACATAGATATATAAAGGTACTTGGTAAGGTCATTATTTCAAGTTCCTTAAATGTATCTCTGCATGATTCCACAGTTTTCATATTGAGAATTGCTCTTATGGCTCGTTTTTGTAGGAGAAATACTCTATTTGAACTTGCGCCCATACCCCAGAACATTGAACAAACGAACGAACACTTACCTGAGTCAACAACTTTCGATATTCAAATCAAATCCCCGAATATTTTTCATGCATGACAAAACCGATCCAACTACGGGAAATGCCTATCAAAATTCTTCTAACAGTCGATAATTATTGTGACAATTACTAATAACAGGCACCCTCGGTTAATATTATTGTATCGAAGAAATGTGTAATATTGATCAGACGGTCCTACATACAACTACTAAGTATTGATTGGAAAAAAAGTAAAGTAAAATCGGGACCACTAATTTAAGGAACCACAATCTATAAGGTTACTGGATAATGGCGCTAAAGCATGACGAAATCACTAGTTGCTCTCTGTCATTGTTCTGACTAACAGATTCGCCGTTTCATCATTACGAAAATACACAGTGTAATAATTTATTTATGTATGTTATCAAATCGTTAAAATATAACATTACACATTTTTTGCAGTGGTTTAGGTACGTCATCTGATTTCTATTGTTTGCAACTTCGCAGCGCTGTGAAACGAGATGTGAAACCGCATATAGAGAGGTGCAGTATTCTAGGATAATATTCATAACACAACAAATAAAAACAATCGCCTGCGATATTTCATTGTTGAAAGGAACGCTTCGATGAATGTTTTAATTCAAAATCTATTGTTGAAATGTAAACGTAACGAACGCCGGGTATTGTCTCGAAGCCGCACAATACTTCCAGTACCTACCTTCCAGATTCAGCTTTTCGCTGTTGGGAGGCAAATGTGTTTTTAGTTCAATAATTGTATTTCAAATACAATATGTGGAAGACACTCATGCGAGTAAATTGGATTCGTCTATTGATATTTCGCTGTTATTTGAAATAGTAACTAAAGTGCAGCCATCCACTTCAAATAAGGTCTACAGGGTTATTTAAGAAAAGTTTAGTTTGAACTTAATCCTTAACTTAGGGGGAAATATAACTTCTTCTTCTTAATTTAGGCCTTGTGGCCTGTAATTCAAGAGGTGGGGTTGGCCTCCTGCGAGGTCGATTCCCAGCTATCCTTCCACCTTTTTGGTGGTCTGCTCGGGAGGCGTCTTCCGTGGGGTTGGCCGTGCAATGCCATGTGAGGGAGTCTGGAAGAGTCCATTCTCCTCACATGTGCATACCAGAATCTTCTTCGTTGCCTTCCCCATCTTACTATGTCCTCGACCTCGCACATTTCCCGTACCCTCGTATTTCTGACTCTATCTCTGAGGGTGTTCCCGGCTATGCTCCTGAGAGTTTTCATTTCTGAAACTCTCAGCGCATTTTTAGTCACAGTGGTATCGGCCCTGGACTCGATCCCGTATGTCATGATGGGTCTGACACAAGTTTTATAGATCTTTATCTTGCTGTTGATTCGCATATCAGGGTTCTTCCATACGGAATTTCTAAGGCATCCTGATATTGAAGCAGCCTTGTTGATTTGACCCAATATTTCTGTCGGTAGATCGGTCTGCCCACACAAGTCCACTCCGAGGTATTTGAATGTAGTGACCTGTTCCACGGAGACACCTTCCACAGATACGCTGCAACCCACTGGAGGCCGAGAGAAAACCATGCTCTTAGTCTTCGTCACTGAGATAGTCATGTTGAAATGTTGACTTGCTTGATGAAAAGCTTGTAGAAGTGACACAGTTATTTTGTATAAACTAGTAAAATATCATAATTAAATACAATAGAACTGGACAATATATTTCATTTTTTTTTTCAATTTTGTTTTTTATATGTTACAGCGGATATTTCTCAAGGATGATGGCAGCTCATTTACTCTGCTGTCCGAGATCTTATAAGCTTATTGTCTATCGAGACTGTTTGATTATCTTTTATAATAAGGAAAATCAAGACATAACTCTGAAAGCATGAAAGCAGTAGGTATGTAGGTTATATAATTATACAGCTGGCAGAACTTTCTAACAGTCAATCTGAGAAAAGACGCCAACCCCACAGTAATAATTAACTATACGAGTATGTAGGTAAGTAGCAGAAAAAAACCTGTCGGACGTTGATATCCTAAAAATCAAATATATCTACCGTCTCTTTATAGGTCCCAATGTTGAGAACTCCGAACGACTTGTAATTTCTTCCCCTAGCTACACTTGTATTGAATTGTATATGGGAACAATATTTCCCGCGGACATACTCTATTCACCGATTTGTCATAAAAAACATCGACTTACTAAATATGAAATATATTTCCCTTAAATCCTGGTTTAGTCATTTGAAAATGAGCGGGGTAAGAACGTTTCATTGAAAATATCGAGTAACGAACGAGTTAACCAATTAATATTTTGGAACTGATGACAATTTTTTTTCCAACTCATTAGCATCAGCTGAAAGAGAGGTTTGCACTTTGACTTTTCATCTAGAATCGGACTTGGTGTTGTGTATATTACGAATGATTATCTCGGAATAGCTTCAAGAGTTAGCAGCACTTTATACGAAAGAGGCAACAATTATTCTTGTCACTGTTCTAATGCCGTAATAAACTCGAGAGTAATTCCGATTGTGTGGGGAGCGAGATTACAGTGTTCATTGTGAAGAGGGAGGGCTTCTGTGGGGTGGGATAGGATGGGGTGTATCGTTCGAAACAATTTAAAGTGTAAAAGTTAAAGAGTTTAGTAATATATAAATTGTCCGTAGAGAGGAGAGCGCTATCGAAGTAATATAACTGTTATAAACGAATACAACGATTAAAAGTAGCACATATTATACAAAATGACAGTATCGCACGCAAAAAATCTAATCTTCAGAAGTATTTTGAAAATGCTTTATGAGGAAAACATATAAAATGAATTCATTTTTCGGTCAACTGTAAATTTATGGAATAGCTTGATTCTCAAAAATTATAACTCTTTGACCACAATGTTATTCGAACGTGTCCTTGTAAACACTGGGGAATACTCTACAATCTAAATTTTAAGTTAAATTTTAATTTAGAAAGCTAAATCTTCACAAAATCAATAATAATATTATTCAAATTAATTAATTTGATTTCAGGTGAGTAAAATTGAATCACATCACGAATACTCGTACCTCGAATGTAGTGCTTCGTAAGTATAGGTATACAAGGAAGAAACGGAGCGCATGAGAAAAATAATATACAACTGCAATGCTCCAAAGTAGTAGGTTATTACTTGTGCATGTATTATTAGAATTAGAAATAATTGAAGTAATTATAGGTATAAAATTAACATTTTTTTCTTATTTAATGTGATTGGTGGGCGATAATGGTTAAAATTTGAAAATCGGTCAAAATAACATTCAAGAATATAGAGGTAAATTATCTGTTTAAAGTTTTAAGCCAATGTAATGGGCAAGATAGATGAACACCGTGGACCTGGTAGAAGGCAGATCTCTTGGTTGCCCAATGTGAGTGATTGGACCGGAATAGGGCGACTTCAGGAGCTGTTAGCGAGAGATAGAGAAAGCCGCAATGGTCTGTATTCCTAGGACTACGGTACTGGTGTTAGCGGTTGCAGTGAATGTCAACTTAGAACATTGTCAATATTGCTACCGTAGTAACAAAAAACATTGATAAGACTGCCGTCTTGTTAGACGACAGACGGTCCGTTCCCTAGGAACCCAGTGCATTAAAGAAGTGATCGCCAACGTTGGAGAAACCTGATAGGGCACAAAAAAAGAAGAAGAATGCATGGGAAACAATCTCGATAGACTAAGGTTTAAGAGATGATAACTTAATCATCTTCAGTTTTTTAGTTTTAAAAGCATGATAAAAAGAGCAACAGTGACTGTTATTTTCAGCATCATAAGTCAGGTTAGAACGATAGTACATTTTTGTTTACGGAACCTATTGAGCAAAACAACGACCTATAAGATATATCAGAGGGGTGTGCTTGTGTGAATTTGTGTGTATTTTGGAGTTGGTTCAGGCGTTTCCGTAGAGAAATTGGCGTACCGAGAGAAAGAGGAGAGATGGAAAAAGAGAGATCTTCCTAAGTAGGAGACTCCCAATAGACAGAACTTTCAAACGTGACTGAAATCTCAAAGAAAAAAGGATAGAATTGGTTGGCAAGACAAGACGATGTCTTTCAAATTATTCTTACCGCCGCCGGACCGGATGGGAGCTATTTATTTATTTATTAGTAAGTACACGGCAACACTTTGCCTTTTACAGAAATTAACAAAAAATACTAAGATACTATATCAATATACAACATCTATTGAATGTCGAATACAAAAATAAAAACATCAAAGTTAAAATCAGCAAACCATAAAAGAATTAAGCAAAAGTATAAAATAATTAAAAGAATTAGAAAAACGAGAAGTTAAAACACCTATAAGTATTTAAATTAAAAAAGTAAAAATATCATAAGACATGAAACAATGACAATAGAATAATAAAATCAATGTTTAACAAAACTGGGCATAAGGAATTCAAAATAATAATAAAAACATACAAAATAGTCAGATAAATTAAATCATAAAGTGGTCTACATTTATCAAAATTCAATTTAAAATAAAAATACATGCACAGATATACTCTAATAATACAAGTCATGGAGGTCAGAATACATAAGAAAACAACAATACATATATTAAACAATATTATGGGGCACACAAACCTGCAATAATTCAGTACAATTGTTTTCATGATAATTTAAATAACTAAAATAATATATAAGATAAGTAAAAGCAATAAATAGGTACACCAATCAATCAATAATAATTCAGTAACTGTTGTCAGGATAAGTAAAAAATAACAATGGCACACACATGCAAAAATAAAAACAAGATAGGTAAAACATTGGATGGAACGACAAGCAAAGAACAAGCAGCAAGCCAGAAACATGCAGCAAGTTGGAAAGTTGGAACAACATATTATTATTATCTATAATTATCTACATAATAATTCAGTAATGTATGTATATTTATTTATTTATTTATTTGTTTCACTCCAACTGTATGTCGTAGCATCACGCTAAAACCGTAGGTTCTGCGTTGAATTTTTTTCTTCGCAGTTTTTCGCAAATACAATTTTGGTAATCTGAGATACAAATATTTACACTTCATTAAATATATTTTAAGTTATTAATAAATTTCTAAAATTATGAAATCTTCATAGTAAAATTTCATTAAACACAGATAGCCATCTTTGAAAACAAAATTACTCATGTAAATATTACACGGAATCGGAGTAATGCGGTATGAAAATGTATTTAAAAGATTGAAGATTGATTTGAAATACATACAAATGTAATTCAAATGTTATAAACCTTATAAAATAATGATTTTCATAAAATTTATCAAACGCTACTCCATTTTGAAGGAAATTTTGACATATTATAAGAATATGGCCACCGTTGTTAGAACAGTTGTAGCCATCGGAATCAAAGTTAAAATAGATGCCTCCCTGCATATTGTAATGTACATAATTATTTTTATATAGAACTGATGTAAAATGATTCAAGATAATAGAGTTTAGGTAATAAAATTTATGAATGAAAATTTAATTTGAAATTTGTATGAACATCCATAAAATAGCAAGAATTGAACGGTAAAACAGGTACTTACCCACATCTGAATCTCAAAACATTACCAAAGTGAATTTGACAGCTCAAATATTATGTTGCAGCAAACAATATTAAACAAAACTTCCTGTTTATTTTGGAAAAGAATCAGATATGTAATTATTTTGGTAATAAAATTCACTTGATTTATCCACATAAAAATTAATAACAGATATTAGATAATAATATGTAGGTATTAACGACACTATTCAAAATTCTTATGTAGATAAATGCAAACTTATGTTTTCTTCCTTATTATTTATTTTATTTAATGTTATATTCATCATAAAACAAGGTGGGTAATATTTTTAATAAACACACACAACACAGAGTGGATGGAAGCATTCGGTTCGGCAGCGTTTCTTGACATATCCAAAATCCTTGCAATGCTCCCATCTAGAAAAAACATAATTCTATTAATATGTGAAAGCAAAATACAGTGATAACATGGCCATGGTTGTAAATATATAAGGCGACATTAGAAAATTTCGCATTTTGACAGGGATTTGTTTTAAAAATACACATTATGAGAATTTGATTAGAATCGATATTAAGGATTTAGAAATATATCAAACTACTTAAGAACTTCATATAAGAATAAAACAATCTTTGATGTATGTGCTGCTTAAAACATTAATTTAGAATTTTTAGTAATATTATTTGTTTCAAAGTGTAGCTTTTATACCTTTTTAAGATCTTCTTAAAATCCATTTAGACTGCATAATGCACCAGGTATTATTGTTTCAGATAGACTTGAAGAAAGCTGCAACTCCATGACTAGAACATAAAATCAATATAAATAAAGGAGTCCGTTCGTATATATGTATGTAACGTCCTTTATAGACGGCTAAACTAGGGATACCAGAAGTAAAGTAATACCCTCTATAGCGAGTCATAATACCAGTGGACGTTTAAGGCTATGAATATTTGGAAAATGTTATTTATCGATTAAAATATTAGATTTTTTCATAAATCTCCCATACAAATTAAGATTTTCATCCTGCCATTTTGTCAGAATCAAGAATCTTGAAACTGTATTTAATTCTCATTTAGTTGCACCGTCGCTACTCATGTATGGTTTTGTTTTAATCTACAGAGTATAAATGTTTATTTTATTTCAAAACATTA
This sequence comes from Mystacides longicornis, assembly GCA_963576905.1. Lineage (NCBI taxonomy): Eukaryota > Metazoa > Arthropoda > Insecta > Trichoptera > Leptoceridae > Mystacides > Mystacides longicornis. Next base: position 4,236,895 of record OY756421.1, on the reverse strand, counting down.
TACTCTGTAGAAGGAAAAATATTGAAACAAAGTAAAACAATTTAGCTTATTTTACTTATGAAATGTCATCATATACCTCCATATTGTGAAAATTTAGGGTTGCCGTTTTAAAAAAAAACTGTGGAATGTAATAATAAGGTCTGCATTAATATGTAGGTAGGTATTAATATTGAAATGCATTGAAGTAGGTAACTACAAAGAGTATGAGTAGTTTCAGCGTGATAAAGTCAAGATAAGGTAACGTATGAATATAACACCAAAGTTTCATATTTATAATAATTAGATGATATTAGAAATAAATCAATTCTTCCTAAACATCATTCTGTTGAGAAATACAATACTCAGAAGATTAACGCTTTAATGGTCGAATGATCTCTGTGGGCTCCGTTGAAACCAGAATGAAAATTTCAAAGCTTGGACGATAACAAGTCTTGCTGGCCTTAAGGTGGCATTTATAGGACTGTGGTCCTCATAAGTCAACCTAAAATAGATAAATAACATCAAAATACATTTTTTTATGATTATGTAGGTATACATGTTTAAGAGGGGAATGTCATTTATTTTAAAGGAGATTTATCATTTCATGAAACACCACAGTTGATATCCTTATGAAAGTGAAATGACTGAGAATAACCTCATACTAAACATTTTTTCCTAAAGGCATAATAAATCATACTTGTGAGAACAATGTTTGCAAAGTAGATAGTTATAAAATGAATCTTAAATAGAAATAAAAACAAATATGAGTACAAACAAAAAGAAAGTCATGCATTTGCTTAGGTACCTACCTAATAAAAATAACAGAAAACACAATACATTAATTAAATTTTGAAAAAGGAATACATAATAATTATTATTGATATTGTTTTGACGTCTATCTATAGAAAGTTTGACGTTTGGCGATGGCACACAGACAATAGAACTTATAACTGAGGCCATAGCAAAAAAAAATACGAAAGTAATGATCCTGTTTTTTAAATCCTTTTTTTATATTTCGTGTATAGAATGAAATACAAATAAAGAAACACCTGATCTTTCGGATTATTTTAATATTTTCGAAATTTATCAACAAGTTTGGATAAGACATCTATTAATTGAATATAATATTATCTTTGTGATTATGGCAGGAACACCCCACTTAGGGATGATATGCCAAAAAGAAGAAGCTACTGACAGCTACGCGTCATAGCGCGTCCCTTCTGTCAGATAAGAAAATAAACAATAAAAATAATCGAGTTATTATAATGTTTAAAAGAAAAACTCACCAAACTGGTAAGTACATGGAATAATTGTGGTTTATTATATAAATTGTGTTTTCAAAACTAATGTTTTATTATCATTGTTTACAGAATCTGTGTTTTATGTCAAATCAAGGATATTTTTGCACTTCAAATGATGACTTTTTGAAATGAAAAAAGGGTAATAAATAATTGCACCTCTCCGAAAGATTTAAAGGTAATTTTATTTTAGATTCACTGAATGTTGACATCAAGCAATCAAATTATGTCATACAATCTTTTCTTACAAGGAGTGACATTTCATTTTTTGATTCTCAAATTTGTGTTTTTGTTTTAAAAATGAAGATATTGCTGGTCATTGTCGTTTAGTTAGTCAATTTGGATAGATTAAAGGATTTGATAACATCCTCGAATGATAACACTACGATTTGAATAGGTTAGGTTAGGTTAACGGGTGAACATAGTTTTTAGCGGGGGTTTCTTGACACCTCCCCGAGTGATACCTCTACACTCTGTTAAGTGAAAACATATTCATTTAGAAGGGTTTTGTCATATATCAAAGAAGCCCGCGATGATAATAATTAATACCCATTTATTGTTTTCATCCACAAAATATAACAAATATCAATTTAAAAAGTGAAAAATCTGTCTGTCTATTTATTATTCCATTGATTCGTTAAATATTTACCAGTTTTCAAATCCAACAAAAAAAAATGTGTTGCTCTGTGTTTATTTTAATCGAATAATATTTTGTTACAGTATTTATGGGTCATTGTGCATCGGGATATATACGAGTCTTTCAACTGTTGGCGATGAAAAAGTTGGATGGTCGAAGAGGTCCCGGTCGGCAAATATCTTGGATGCCCAATTTAAGAGATTGGTCTGGAATAAGAATAGCGGAGGAGTTGAAGAAGTGGTTGCCAAGGTCGTGGAGAATAATATAATAGTTATAATAATATACTCTATCACACCTTACGTCTATTCAACTTATCAAAGCAGTAAATGGATACAAACCTGAGACTTCATAATTTAGTTTTACATAATAATATTGCGATAATGAGGTTATTTTACTAAAACCTCAATGTAGTTTATGAAATCTTTAAATATTATAACATTCAATTTTCTTTTCACACCTGTACCTAAGCCTGAAGAAATTGCATTTGGCGATCGACTACAAACAAATACTTCGACAATGTAGAGTAGGAAGAAAATTAAGTGTCCACTTTTTATATAAGTGTCTTTGTTTGGTTTAAATAATTGTTTATAATATGTTCCAGTGGACAGTTAATTTTTTCACACTATAATACATTAACGAAATCTTCCTTTGTAGTGGAACGCCAATTTGAATTTGTCTTCGGGGGCTGTTGTCTTATTGTATTTTGTTTATATTATCTTTGATTTTTAGTTAAGAAGTGGACAAAATAAGTACACTTTTTCTAAGAAAGATTGGGAATATTATTATACTACATATATTTTTTTTGCATTTTATGCATCGTCACTGTTGAAGTATGGTAAACTCAAATGTGTATCTAACATTTAAATATAACATAAGTACTTCTAATAGCTAATCTAATCTAAGAAAATTGTTGCTTTGAAGGATATGGATTTTGTTAATTTCTTTGAAAGATCATTTTGTAAATGGATCACATGGTATCATATACCTATGAGATAATTAAAAAAAAAAAATTTCAACATTTAATGTCATATTTTTATAAGATCATAATATTATAATGATAATAATTGAAGTTCACGAAGTTGTTCATATTTATGAATTCATTTTTAGCTTATATTTTGTGTTACATTCTAAATATGAACAGTGCAAATGAAAATAATTAATCTTTGAGTATAAACATTGTAAATTTTCACCAATTAAAAGAAATATCTTTTTATAATTATTGTTATCCATTTTTTCAACTCCACATGCAGCTTAATGTTTCATAAAACATTTTTTTTTACAAAATGTTCATATTGTTTTATTTTGGTCTTCCTGTCTCCTCAAGCTTGCTATGTCCTTGGATTTTTTCGATACCCATTAAGATGGCATTCTCTGATTATGCCTTGCCCAATTTATTTATATGTTTTTTTTAATGAATCTGTGCTCACTCGAAGTGAACACAATTACACTTTTTGACATCTTTCACACTAACCAAAGGGTTGTGTTGTGAAAGCGGAAATGGTTGGCATGGCTGGGATTCGAACCTATGACCTCCAATACGCTGTGCGCATGAATGCCGGCGATTGATACCACTGGACTACCGACCACTCCGTGGTAATATAAGTGATATTAACAGAGTTTTATTTAAAAACAAATGAAATTAACCAACGGTATCCTTGCCCTTCTGAGTTTGCCCAATCTAGCATAATCAGAGATTGTAATGCTCATGGTTAAACCGTATTCTCCAGGATTCTCTATCTTTTATGGGCTCCAAAATCATTGCCCGTTCTTCGTACCCATATGTCATAACTGTTATATTAATAGTTTTATAGAGGGTGATCTTTGTTTTCCTATTGACACTTCTTGACTTGAGCACAGGCAGTAGAGTAGAGAAGAATGCTTTGTTTCCTGTTCTATCCTTCGGTTGATTTCTATATGTCCCAACTCCGTTGCTGCTATTTCCAAGGCGTCAAAGACCTCCCTTATGGCTATCAGGGATCTTCCTACTATATTGAGGTTATAAGCATATCCGACGATTTGGCTACTTTGGAAATAAATATTAGTCTTTGTATCGTCGAGGTATGTTTTATGCACCACATATTCCAGGAATAAGCTGAAGAGTGTGAGGGCCAGTCTGCCACCTTGCTTGAGTACCTGGCCATCCAGGAGCTCCTCTGTAAGTTCCGCGCCGATTTTACATTTTGTCCTACACATAGTTGCCCTAATCAAACTTAACTTCACAGGTATAAATTGAAGTATCATGGTCATAAATCCACGATTCCTGTGCAAGGCACGGGTACTTAAGCTAGTCTATAATAATAAAGGAAAGTGCCTGACTGACTGACTGATTGACTGACTGACTGATTGACTGACTGACTGATTGACTGACTGACTGATTGACTGACTGACTGACTCATCAACGCACAGCCCAAACGGCTAATCGTAGAGAAGTGAAATTTGGAAATCAGGTAGGTCTCAATACAAAACCTTCCACTAAGAAAGGATTTTTGGAAATTCCACCCCTAAGGGGGTGAAAAATAGGGTTGAATGTTTTTCAAAGTATGCGAATATCTCGGAAACTAGACATGGTACGAACTTGAGATTTGGCATATGAATTCTTCTATAGAAATGAGTGTTAGCATATTCGGCAATTTTTCCAAAATTTAACTAAAAGGGACGAAAAAGGGCACATATAAAAAGGGATGATTTTAAGTGCCTCCTAAAAAGTTTAAAACTGGTTTTATCGAAATTTCAAAAAAATGATTTCTTCAGAAAGAGTCAAATTATACTATTTCGTTTTCAAAAAATATCATTAATTAGAGGGGAGGGGGTGAGGGGCACTTTTCCAACGTGTATGTGTGTGTATCCGTCCCCTCTTTATAACTTTTGATTCGCTTGATGCACAGATCCTAAAATTTCAGAAAATATTGAATACTTTAAGCATACAAAATTTGTATACTCAGAATTTTGAATTTTTTTTTCAGTCAGGGGTTATCAACCTTTGAATTTTTATTTAATTTTTCCATATATCTCGAAAACCATAAAATCTAGAACCCTAAAATTGTGTATTTATATAGAAAAATACAATATCTAAAATATAATTTAATGAAGAAGTTCCAGGATTTTTCAAACTTTTTTTATAAAGAAAAATATTTTTTTTATGACAAATTTACGAGTTTCAGTGCCTATATTTCAGAATTTTATAAAAATATCGAAAACGCCGAAACGCTACAACTAGATAATTTATTTTTCTAAAAAAAATACATACATCATAGCAGTACATCTCAAACTTTTCTTAACAATATTTGTAAAAATTTAATTTATTGACGACATCGTTTCATACAATAAACATACCGACTCAGGCCATCGACAGTTGGATCTCATTCGGCGAGCCGGGTCGGTGCTGTGCCGCGGTGTATGGCTAAGAACACGTAGAAAGCCGATTCCGACCCGCGCCGACCAGCGCAAAGAATGTTACTATGCATTTGAATGGGGATACCCACAGAAAAGCAGGAACCCGCTTTCCGGCATGCTCATTTAAATTCATTGAAACCATAGGCAACAATCTATAAGCCGGTCGGCGCGTATCGGAATCCGCTTTCTACGTGTTCCTACCCAATGAATATATACGTAGGTAGGTACCTACCCAGCCCAACCTACTTTCTCCAATACACGTGTCAAAACTATTGCGTAATCTATAATAATATTAATATAGTTTTGAACTAGCCGACCCGTCAAACTTCGTCCCGTCTTGGAATATAAATAATATGTTCGAGATTTTATGTATAAATTTAAGTTGATTTCAGTTTAAAGTTATTTAACACAGACGACGACGTGGTCCTTATATTATTGAATATGAATTAGTATAATGATGCATTCATTAATACCTTTTTAACTAGGTACTGTAACCGATGCATCTGTTATAAAACATATCATTATATTATTTTCTATCAGCATTCCGTGAATCGTATCATTTGATATAATAATAGCAAGTTCGCAAGTTGATATAATAATATGTTGAAAAAAGGTAAATAGTATTATGAAGTCAATTGGTAAATTATTTTATATCAAATGTAGTCAATGTGCAAAATATTAAATTTTAAAATTATCTACAAAACCTCACATCATTTTAGGACAGATCGTAAATAATTGTTTTGAAAACACTGGCAAGTCAATGACCACATCATTTCGTCACTGTATAGTGCGAAAAAATTAACTGTCCACTGGAACGTATAAAAAATAGAGACGAAAGGGATAGCAGTTAGCCGGATATTATGACCTCCTCACACACCATTTCCAGATCCCTCAGCTCTGCTTCGAAGGAGCAGAACACGAGGAAGACCCTCTCGGTATGAGAAGATCTTCTTTGTCTTCGGAACCCTTGCGGTAGGAAGAAAAGCGCTCCCCTTAAAATATCGGTGTTTTTATTTTCAAAAATTTATAAAATTCGCAGAATGCTAAAGAAGTCCTTACTAGAGCCCGGCCAGTGCGTAAATTACCATGGGTACAACGCATGAATTACGCTTACGTAGGCGGTATATACCAATTGGACTGACTCCGTTGCCGGAACGTTATTGTTCCAAAAATCGCGGAAACTATCTGCATCTTCAGCCAGGATGATATATGACGAAACGTTGTTTTATTAAACTTCCCTTACTTACGAAGACCAGGCAAGGATACCGTTGGTTAATTTCATTTGTTTTTAAATAAAACTCTGTTAATATCACTTATATTACCACGGAGTGGTCGGTAGTCCAGTGGTATCAATCGCCGGCATTCATGCGCACAGCGTATTGGAGGTCATAGGTTCGAATCCCAGCCATGCCAACCATTTCCGCTTTCACAACACAACCCTTTGGTTAGTGTGAAAGATGTCAAAAAGTGTAATTGTGTTCACTTCGAGTGAGCACAGATTCATTAAAAAAAACATATAAATAAATTGGGCAAGGCATAATCAGAGAATGCCATCTTAATGGGTATCGAAAAAATCCAAGGACATAGCAAGCTTGAGGAGACAGGAAGACCAAAATAAAACAATATGAACATTTTGTAAAAAAAAATGTTTTATGAAACATTAAGCTGCATGTGGAGTTGAAAAAATGGATAACAATAATTATAAAAAGATATTTCTTTTAATTGGTGAAAATTTACAATGTTTATACTCAAAGATTAATTATTTTCATTTGCACTGTTCATATTTAGAATGTAACACAAAATATAAGCTAAAAATGAATTCATAAATATGAACAACTTCGTGAACTTCAATTATTATCATTATAATATTATGATCTTATAAAAATATGACATTAAATGTTGAAATTTTTTTTTTTTAATTATCTCATAGGTATATGATACCATGTGATCCATTTACAAAATGATCTTTCAAAGAAATTAACAAAATCCATATCCTTCAAAGCAACAATTTTCTTAGATTAGATTAGCTATTAGAAGTACTTATGTTATATTTAAATGTTAGATACACATTTGAGTTTACCATACTTCAACAGTGACGATGCATAAAATGCAAAAAAAATATATGTAGTATAATAATATTCCCAATCTTTCTTAGAAAAAGTGTACTTATTTTGTCCACTTCTTAACTAAAAATCAAAGATAATATAAACAAAATACAATAAGACAACAGCCCCCGAAGACAAATTCAAATTGGCGTTCCACTACAAAGGAAGATTTCGTTAATGTATTATAGCAAAGCTGCTGTTTTCCTCTATATAGTCTAATAGTCTATATAACGAAATATTATATAGAATTACTCTCCATAATTTACCTTATGCTTGATAATCAATTTTCTAAGTTGTAGAATTTATTTTGTGATTATAAGGTGTATTTCTTAAGTGATACTTTAATAAACCGGTAGGATATTATTTACGCCACCGGATAGACCGGATATCGGATAGTTGCCGATATCCGTTTCATCTAATAAAAAATATAAACAGTGGACAGCTAATTTTCTTCCTACTCTACATTGTCGAAAATTCGTTTATAGTCGAACGCCAATTACTTATACCATTAGAATACTGAGGTTGACCACCTCACTTCCTTAAACCTCAACCGGTTAGAAAAGGCACAATGAGCCTCGGACGACTTCGAGCGCAATGGAGAGTTCTTTATGCCTAACCTATTCTCCTGAGTGGGTCCAAGGCCTCCCGTATTATGGGGTGGTTTGGGGGGAACCGCCACGGGCTTGATCTGTATGTGGCTGGCTTTTTGGCAATCGGGCTAGGGTTTGGCTTTGTGCGGATCGGGTTTGCTGCAGTTTAGTTTCCTCCGGGCTGGTTTGCGGTGAGCGGGGGGGCTTAAAAGGGAGAATATTACGTTATTATAAAAATGGAGACCTACTTTACGTGGTCATCGCATCACGCCTGGAGGCCAAGTCGAAATATTAACGACAGCTCCAACGTTAACAATTTGTTGTTATTTCCATAGAGATAACGTAAAAACTGTTGTTCAACGTGTGTTAAACAACGTTGTTCCAAATTCCGAGTCAAAAAAATAATTCTGTCAGTTATTCAAAATTAACGTTGAACGTTACCTCAAAATATTTGGAAGTATTACGACGCTGCTATTATATTGAAGACGAAACGCATTTTTTTTTGTTTGGAAACCATTTTCAATTTGGTAAACGTTAACGTTCGGAACGTTAACAGTTTTCACGTTTAACGTTATTTATTTCTACCTGAACGGCTGCACCGATATCGTTTATTCTTTTTATGTCGTGTTTGCTCAGGATAAGATATTTATGAACTAAATTTCGAACCTACGACCAGACAAACAACAACAAATCAACGTGAAAGATATAAATCGAAATGTTAAAAAAACGTCTGTAGCTTGAAAAATGCCCAAAGCAGATAGAAATAAGTGTTTTAAAGATCACTAATTTCATTGCTTTTCGAGACCTGAATATTTTTCTATTCATATCCAGCAATATAAAAATTGATTTCAAATAACGTCATTTGATGGAATAAAAGTTATTCGAGTTATTTTTTGGGATTCTCATAGAACAATGTCAGTCAAGTTAGCGAAATTTTTAAGTTCGCGGGCTGATTCTATTTGTATAAGAAGCACATATTTTTTAAATACAGATTAATAACGACAAATATAAATAAAAATATAGTAATTTAATGGAAATTTTAGAATATATATTTAAAAAAAGAAATGTTGATGATGTTTCTTATTATTATTAATTTTGATGCGAATATAATTAATTCTGCATTGTTTAGGAAGAGAAAGCAAATACAGTAACACGTGAGCGAAGCCACGGGTAACAAGCTAGTATACATATATACGCAAACACAAGAACCACTATTGTGACAAACCATACACTGAGTCTCTCACACGCGTCTTGAATTGAGACATGTTATTGTTAAATATCATATATATTTACAAATTAAAAAAAATATTACCTAGGAATCTTTTAATACATTAAAAAAAAGATTTTGATAATAAACACTAACTATGAGTTCAAAAATGTTTTTTTTCGTTTTATAAGATTCTTATTGGTTTAATAATAATTTATCTGATCTCGAAGAATTTTCGTATAAAACAAATTATTTGATTAATAATGACACAAATCACTCATTGAGGGTGGAATGCCTAATTAATAAAAAAAATCTTATTCTCTTGTATGTGTTATTTTGACAAGTAAGTAGATATAATGTAGGTACTTACCTACTTTTGATTTTGTTAAGGGCACGATTTTGCATATTATTATGGTTGTATGAAAGATGATGCTCATTTTGTATTTTTTTTCAATATTATGACAACTTAGGTAGGTACTTTATAACTGTACCGCTTGTCCTTTGATATACGGGTATGGTTCTCGTAGAAGTATGGTTCAAGATTCGAATCAAAGAACGGATATGAAACTATTCAAAAAAGTCCGAAGACGATTGATGAACTGTCGTCCACGGACTTGTTTGATTAGCTCGTGTGGGTAGGCCCCATTACTGAAGCGTCTAGAATTGCATATCTATTTAGGTACCTATAATAATTTTTAATTTCTTGTAGATTTGGAATATGCACCTACATACCTATTTATCTTAAGCTTACATTGGTCATTTTCTTTGAGGTTAGAAATGCACATTGCGCATACAACACAAAAAAAAATTGTTATAAATAAACAAAAACAAGTTGAAAAATTTAATTCGAGGAATTATTTGATAAAAGGTAAGTACACTCCCGATGACAGAGAGAATAATATAAAAATGCTCAGGGTGTTTTGTGAATTTGGAATGAGATCATTTAAACAAAACTGGATTTACAGAGTAATCCGCGGATCGGGGTGGGATTTGTAAATCTAGAAACTTCTGAAAGTTTCCAGGAAGTTGGGAATGCGAGATCTGTATTTATGGAGATGGAATGAAAATGGGAATATGTGGCGCGCATACCGGTAGATCAGGAGATCTCTTATATTTTTACACCCGAATCTACCCTTTACGCCGTGCATAAAGAGGTAGGCAGAAAGAACGGACATTCAATCTTTACTATCCAGTGCGTGCTTCCTTTGCATCTTTCACCAACATACGATCTCATACTTATCTTAGTTATGATCTGGCTTTCCATAAGAACGGAACCGATTCACGCCATTTTCGGTCAACCACTCATACAATTCCTTTCAGCCTGAAATATGTGCTCTTTGTTATTCAATCAGCATCCATTCATTCTGAGGTGGTTGGCAGTCCAGTGATACTAACCAGCGGCTTTCGTACGTTCAGCGAACTGGAGGTTGTGGTTTCTTATCCCGGTGCCGACGATTTCCACTTTCTCGACTTTCTATTTACTTAGTGTGAAATATGACAAAAGTGTATTCGTGTTCACTTTGAGTGAGCAAAGATTCATTCAAAAAAATCAAAAAGCCTATAATATTATAATAAACTTCTAAAAGTGAAGACGGTAGGTATAAGAATAGTAATAATATAAGACAATAATTTTGAATGAAATAAGAGATAAGCTTATTTGAATCAAGAACAACAATTTTTCAAGTGCCGTTTTGTGATCAAAAGACCTCCTCAAGGGCGCTGTGTTGGCCAATGTCTCATAGAAATTAAATAAAATATATTTGAGACAATAATATCTTGGAGAGCTCTGATTGCCTCTCCGTGCCCCTAAGTGGGCTCACAGAGCGAGTACAGATAAGATAGAAGACATTATAGGCACACAGTATTACGTTTTATATTAGTTTCCTCGATGAGAGATAAATAGCGAGGTATCTGCTTCGTTTCGCCGTAAAAGTTTGTGAAAAAGAACAAACCGAGAAGAAGAATCGAATACAAAACAAAGAGTCTAAGTTCACTCGAAAAGTAATTATTTCGAAATTAACCGATACTCTATTCCGCTTTCGGCATACAAATTATTGGTGGTGAGCTTGTTAAAGCGTAGGATCCAGATGGATCATACCCTATAATGGAATAAATTTTCTTTCAAGAAACTATCTTATAAGCAACTTATTGCGTTTTAATAATATGTTTTTACCTACCTCCGTCCTCCATTTAAACTTTTTGGCTCAAAAGCATGATTTTTTATTAATCAGGTACATAGTACCTACATATTTAGTAAGTAGCAGATATTTTCGGGGTGAACTTGAACGTTCTTTAAAATGAGTACATCGGTAGGTAATTGTTATAAGAGTGTGGGTGGTGGAGAAACGCGATTGGTGGATGATGTCGTCATACGAAACATCACTTCTACAAGAGAGTTGACCTATGTAAAACCTGATAATATCTTTCGTTAACATCAGCCGTATATGTTGTTAGGTACATCTTGTGAGAATGTGGCCAAGGATTGAGATCTAACAGATTCGGGTCTGGGTTGGCTGGCAGAGATCCTTAAATTAAATTTAATAACACTCTTCTATACATAGGTGTCAGTATAGCCGGCGAAACTAAATGCTTGAAACATTCTCTACCAGTCAACCGGTCCCGTCCAATCTGAGACAGGATTCCAACCCCGAGTAGGAATTTCAAGTGAAAAAATAAATACATTGAAAAATTCTGAAAATTACAATTATTCCTTTTTTGCCAGTAATAGGACCTCGGTCTGTCTAAGGGGTGCGCAACATTTTTAGATGAATCCACTTCTCAAAAACTTATATTTTGTTCACCATGAGCCTCCACGTTTCAGCTCCGCAAAGAAGCACCGACTAAACGTAAACATCCTTTGATTGAGACTTCAATTATCATTGCAAATAAATGCAAAGATAGGTACATACTTAGGAAGAATAATGTGTAGTGTATTCTGAGAACAGCTAACTTTTAGCTTCGCTTGCATACCTAATGTTATCGTCGTGTTTGAGCGGAAAGATTAATAATCGGAACATTCGCGACAAGCTGTATGCGCTTTGCTTTTGAGGAGCCGTTTGAGTCTCAATCTCAAAGACGAACAAGAGAGCGCGCCGAAGAGAAACCTATTGATGTTCTTTGTAAAAGTTTGAAAACGGAAATTCATTACACGGATTCACAAGGATTGAACGATCTCTGTTGGCATAAACTAAAAGTTCGCGATAGCAAATAAGGAACATTTTTGCAGGAAGGAAACCTTGAGTATTGCTTTAAAATTTGTATGAAGATGAGAAATTTGGTAAAACAATTTATATTTATAAAGAAGTTCATTGGAGGCAAACTGACCATTAGCTCGTTCAACCTCATCCCATGTGGTATTCTGGTAAATCGTGACGAGTGGGCTTTGAAAGTAATCAATGCTGTGGGAGGAAACAAGAGAGAGATTTTGACAGGTGTTAATGACTTCCTATTAAGACATGTACAAATTCCTCAGCTCTGATTCAAAGATATTCGTCACTTGTGACCACAATGGGAGGACGAAAAGCGTAGGTACTTTTCCACCGATTCAGCATTCTTAACAAACGTCATTGTATTGTGTTCGGCCTTAGCCCAGTGATTAAGTTTCGGTGATACATTCAGAGGAACAATCTCATCCATACATTTTGGAACTGTAGAACTAAATTTAAAACTATTCCTGTGGTCATGACATTCTTTCATCACAACGGATTTCAAACTGACGCTAAAAATCAAAAGACTTCACTCATCACTCTGACTTCAATCAACAACTTTTATCACCTATCTAAAAATTCTACATGTTTTCATACGATTTCTTTATTTTTCTTGATGTATCTACTTACCTAGATAAAGAATGTTACATCCTAAATTCTGTATTAACTACATTAAATAGGTAGGTACATAAATATTAAAGAAGAATACAAAAAAAACTTATTTCAGCTAAAAAATTAAGTACCTACCTACTTTTCGTATGAGAAAAAAATGAAAGAATAATTTTATTCAAAAGATGTAGAACGTGAAGCGAAGGAGAAGATGAGAGAAAGAAGGAAATTAGCAAGTTCCGAGATATATTAAAACATTATTCAAATAATATAACAAAAAAGATGAGAAAATCGCAAAGTGGCATTTTTTTTTTTTTACGGAGTATAAAAGGTGTCTTTTTCTATTTCTCCCCAATCGATCGAATATTACGAAAGCACACATAGGTACTTTTATTTTCACAAATTAGTTATCATTTAAAAAATGAAGTATTTTTTTACGATAACGAATTCTCAATTTTACAATCAATACCTAAGGAAAAAAAAATATTTCATAGATTTTTTTTATATTACTTTACTTTTTTTTTTTTTTTTTTGTAAAGAAGGTCAAAGGACCATATGCCCTTTGAGTCACCGCGACCAATAAGATCTATTGTGACATCCTTCAATGAATTCGTGGAGCGCTGCCTCTTATTGTGCCACGTCTCCAGAGGCCTCTTGCAGAGTGACAGTGCCTCTTCCCGGCTCCTCCCCTCCGCAAAAGGTCTCCTTAATCTTCTTTTTGAAAGATAGGTCCCAACAGGATTCCCATCTCTCGGTTGCAACAAATTATTTTGATCATGTGAACTTATGTCCACTTTGACCACTGATGTGGAAGTACCTATTATATCCATCACACCAGGTCGGCTCTACAAAGGTGCCATGTACATCCTCCATAGCCAGAACTAGGGAAATAAAAGTCCGCCCCTACAGATCCCTGCATGTAGGGGTAAGGCAAAAAGTCACCCTGAGGTTGCCTGGTATCAGGGAGCCTCCGTTAGTTACTAACCTACCCGTTAGTCACGCATCCCTCGGCACGGGTCGAATGACACCTTGGATTGGGGATTTTTGGGCAGAAAGGTTTACTCCTTCCGGAATGATAGGACTAGGTGAATATGGATGGGAGGGCTCATAGAAGGCAGGAGAAAAGGAATCAGGTGAAGGAAATGCCCTGCATGTTGGACAGCCATGCAAGGCACCCCGTACTCTCTTCGGCTTGTTGACCCTAGCATCCACAGGGACCGAATGTAACCGCCGTTTCAGCCTGGGCCAACGTAACAGGGTCCTCCACTTGTAGGTGAGAGTCGAGTTGAAATGCAGTGGCTGAGAGGCATTAAATGCTCTTTTATTGCGCGTAACATTTCCTTGGACCCCATTACTTTACTTAAATCATTTTATTTTCGCCCATTCTTTTAAAAATAATTTTTATTTCATTATCATCTGAACCAACACGTTTAACAAAAAAAAAAAAAAATGTGAAAATAGTCACAAAAATTTACGACCAAACTCTACACAAAAAAGTATCCAGAACATAAACAGTAAGAAAGGTAAGGTCAAGAACACTTAGCCTCATATCTAATAAGAATTAAAATCGCACTTTATTTTGAAATCATCAAGTCTTCACAAAAAAAAAAGTATTTGGAACATCATTAAACATAAGAAAGGTAAGGTCATGACCACTTATCCAATCCAATTTCGTGATCCGACAAAATAAAAATAACAAGTCTCTTATGAGACATTCATTATAATACTCTGCAAAAACCGAGACAAAGTAGTCTCTACTCGAGCTTTTCGTTTCGAATGAGAATAAAAATGGCACAGGCGATAAAAACGAGAAAAAAATATTTTGCATAATATTCCCGAAGTTATATGTGAATCAAATTGGGGATTCAAAGTTCAGAAATATTGAGATTGTCGGAAAGGAGGGAGACAAAAAAAAATAAGGAGTGTATGAAGGAAGTTGGGAAGAGAATGAAATAAAAATCTTCAATAAAATAATCCATTCTACATGATAATGTCTGTCATCATTCCCGCCGTGGTTTCCTTTCTGCCACACGTGTTCCCTTTTACGGCATAAGCGAATGATAAGGCTGTACCGGCCTTATACGTAGATCGCTGCTGTTTAAGTTTAGTTACATAAGTATAGCGTTTGCTTCTCTGAAATAATTTAAGTAAGTGTCTTTGTGACTGATCTTATAAACTAATTTATCGGGAATACAAAGAAAATATACCTGTAGAATGTTAAGAGATACAGTCACAGCCTCTAATAAAATACTATAAAAATTACTTCGCTCTGCTTATGAATCTATAGATTTGTATAACTCAAATTTATAATCGAATGTTTACTTTTTTTTTTTTTTGTTTTTGTTGAGGCCTTCCACCCGATATCGAGTGATTTTGGTTACTTGGACGCAAATCATCATCATTTGTTCATTAGAAAGTAATCGAACACCTTATAGAAAAACATTTTCTTCTCTCTTACATTTTCACCTCCAGAAACGAAGCCATTGGATTGCACTAGGGCACATATGCACTAACGGGTGGCTTGCTTAGCAGAAGTGGTTCTTGGGTTCGATCACCACCAAGGGTTCGGTATGCCAGTCTCGTGGGTTCGACAGAGGTGAAGACACACATCCAACACATATTGAGAACTTATCACTGAACCCCTCTTCAAATTAAGAAGGGTTCAATGAATTCACATAATATGGAACTGGTGGGGTTCAGTAGGTAACTTTATACAGATTAAGACTAGCTCCCTAGAGACTAGCCAGTCATCTGGTGAGTAATTCACTCCATACCCCAACTCGAATGGTTTTTTGCGAAGGAGACGTCTTTTGGTTCAAACGCTGTTAGCGTAAGCTACGGCTACACTATGAACCAGAGCCTATATTTGGACACCATTGTCCATAGTGTAGCAGTGGCTTAAGTCTTCAATTCCGTCTGCCATAGTTGGGCGAACAAAGTCTTAACATATTATATTTATTCTCTTAAATTTATTTATCTTTTTTATTTATTGGATTGACATAGGTTCAACTGTCAAAAGAATGGCAAAACACAGTTTTCTTCCAAAGGAAACAAAATTTTTATGTAACTTTAGGAGTAGGTAGGTATAACATAGGCGTGTAGACTCTTTTTTATTACGAAAAATTCCGATGTTTCGTAGGTAATTTCTATTTGGTCTCAAAGACATTGTAAAGACTTTAGCACTCCTTCCGAACTACTACAGGGGCCCGCGGGGACGAATCAAACTTTTTCTAACGGCGATAATTTGACAAAACGACAAGATAATTCTTCCTTTTCCCTCTCCTCCCCAACTCCCATAAAGAACCCCACATCCATAATACGCACGGGTTATATGGTGACACCCTCCGAGAGGACATACTTCTTGTCTTCTCTCTTTGAGAGAAAAACTTTCAGACGCCACTGGGAAATGATGTTTTGTTTAACTCGGATCTTCACAGTTCCCAGGCAATATAATTAAGTAATAAATTTTTTTTTAGACATCAAACTTTTTTGTGGCGTCTGTTACGAGGTTCGAATGGAGCAAACACGCAACCAAAAGTTTTTTTATAAAATATCTACACCTTATATCTTCAGTGTTATCCACATCGTATAACAATACGTAAAAACTCGGTACCTAATCGATTGTACAATATTGACTAAATATTATATATATACCTGAGTGTTTTGAATGTTAGAAATTCACTTTATTAAGTCTGGGCCATTACTGAGCTGCGAATGTTATGAGACTTACGCGATGGTTGAAATTTATTTGGCCGTAGGTATTAAGGTTCTGAGAAAAAATTGAGTTTAAGAGACCAAAGCCCTTAGAAGTCCACATAATGTAATTCATCAACACAGGTCACACACTAAGGTATGTAACTACATATTATTTGGAATAAGCCTAATAACATAGTATCTACTTATCAAAATCGGAGTAAATTTTGTAGAATTAATCCGCCACTATGTTGAAAATAAAATATAAATAAAATAACAATATTTAGACAACAACTAGTATGAGAATTACATATTTTCAAAGCTAGTATTATTGTCTGTATAGGTACACTTATGCGAGAAGGACTCGTTTAACAGTTTGTTGTCTCTTTCGCAGAACGTACAGTCCGCTTCTAAGATGAGCCACGACTCAAAAAAGTTTTTCGGGAGTTCAGTCTCAATTGAATAACTTTCAGCGATGCTCGGTTAGTATTCAGAGGAGAAACTCCTGATTTATCCGAGTGAAAAAGGTTTCAGAGCAAATACTTACGTACCGAGCCTTCAATCATAATATATGTATAGGGTAGGTTCCTATTTACACCTATGGGTTTTTCAACACTTGGTTAGATGTTTTATCGCTAGGTGG
The DNA here is from genome assembly GCA_963576905.1 of Mystacides longicornis. Classification (NCBI taxonomy): domain Eukaryota; kingdom Metazoa; phylum Arthropoda; class Insecta; order Trichoptera; family Leptoceridae; genus Mystacides; species Mystacides longicornis. Next base: position 4,219,535 of record OY756421.1, on the reverse strand, counting down.
GGTTAGTAGAGTGTTCATAAAAAGGGAGTTTTGTTCGAAATCGTTGACAAGAAAAGTTGCTGGTGTGGTTCACAAAGTTAAAAATTATTCACGAAAAACGATTAATTCATTCGTTTTCTCTTCGTTATTCTGCTCAGGGTGATATGAAGCCAACAATCTCCATTGATTTTCATCTTATGCGGTTTCAATGACCTCGCCTTCCGTCCATTTCGAAGGAAAGGAACACGGTATAGGGGGTTTCTTCCACGTCTTAAAGAACCTGATGAGATAGGTTTGTCGTCGGCTAGCTGTCATTCGGCATTCTCAACAAATGCTCCAACGCCATGTTTTTCCCCTTTCCATGATGTCTACGAACTCTTATGGAAAGAGTCCGATTTCGGTGTACAGACGACTGTTTAGTGCGTGTTTGTAATCCTATATTCTATCGGGTGTTTTATATTATCATATACTGACACTCTACCAAAGTCTAAGCATAAAAAAGATGCGTATTTGAAACAGAGTGACTCCGAAGACTTAATTATGGTAATAACGTGGCGCCACCACACTACGATTGACACTATACCCATCAAAAATTAACAAATTGATCATACCAAATCCAACCCAATCCAAACTACCTGTACGCTCCGCTTAGGGGAATATGGAGGCAACAAGAGCTCTTCATTGTGCTAGATCTTCCCAATGATTTTATTATAATGATTATGACCTCCTTCCACACCTCCCTCAGATCTGCTTCGAATGAAGATTATTAATTCATACATTAAGCTTATAAAAAAAAACAACTAGGTACGTATCTTTTATGAACCAGGTAAGTATGCGTTTACATCAAGCGAGCATAGAGCCAAAGCTAGAAAACAGATTATACATACAAACAATAACGAACAAGAATTATCACCATGAACTAATTTATGAACGACTAGCTTTCCCGACAGACGTTGTCCTGTAGTCCTAACCAGAGGCGGCCCGTTCATATTATGCACTGCGCCCCCAGAAACAAAAATACATAATTAATGCGATTAAGTTACTTATAAAATAATAATGTTAAAATATTTCTAAAACATACATATTTCATTCGTATTCAAAGCTCAGGCGGGAACAACGCGAGAATATATGCACGCGCACACATTCTACCTCACCTATGAAGTGCCGAAACGAATGTGCCCGATAATTTTGTTGAATTTGTATGAAAATTTACTAAAACGCTCGAAACGGTGCGGTGGAGTATGTGGGGTGGGCTACTGTAAGAGCGGCAATCACGTATGCGAGAATGAAAGGAAACTACTTGCGATGGCGTTGATCCGTTCCATACTAACTTAAATATTATATTTTATATAATTTCTTACCCATTTATTTTTCAACTTTTTATTAGTAATTCTGTTATCCGGAGCGGAGAAGAATCAAACATTGAAATAATCTTTTGAGCTGATCTCGAGTTATGTGTTCACTGTTCACACTAACCCGACTTCAATTTATATTAGAGACAAGTTTCTCCCGAGAACATTATGTTCGTGATTTTTTCTGATCAAGTTGTTGGTTGAACTTTCTTGTCTCAGTTGGTAGTAGGTACCTACATTCTATAAATATTGATTTTAAATTTGTAATTTATACAAAAATACGTTTGAAATATGTTAAAAAATATTTCTGAAAGCTCGAAAAAAATCCATCCAATTTTTCATAATTGACGTTGACGTCGCAGGAAATCCGTTCCATACTAACTTTAATAACATATTTCTTATGCATTTTTCAACTTTTCAATGGTTAGTCTGTTATCTGGAGCGAAGAAGAATCCAATAAATCAAACAAAGGAAGAATCTGTTTAGCCGAGTTATAAGTGTTCGCACTAACCCGACTTTCTTTTATATAGTAGATGTAGATGAGGGATTACGCGTGCCAGATCTAGTTCTTGTTTGCCCGGTGTCAATATCAACGATAAAGAAAGAATGCTCCAGCTCTAGCTCTATGATCATTTGGTGTAAACGCAGCTTAATATGTATATTTTTGAAATACGAAAGGACCTCTTATCATATTTTGCGACAGTTCCCAATACATGTATTGTGTTTCCAGGATCTATGGAAGGAATTAAAATTGTTTTAATAAGTTGGAGTGAAAAATATACCGTGCCTTTATAGGCTAAACAATATAAAATGATTCATCTCTAATATAAATGAAAGTCAGGTTAGTGCGAACACTCATAACACGAGATCGGCTAAACAGATTCTTTCAATGTTTGATTTATTGGATTCTTCTCCGCTCCGGATATTAACAGAATAACTAATAAAAAGTTGAAAAAGTGGATAAGAAATAATTTAAAATTTAATACTCAAGTTAGTATGGAACGAATTTCATGCGACGCAATCTTTGAAAAAATTTAACAACAAAATTATTGTCTTATCTCATTCTCGTAACTGCCACTCATACAGCGGCCCATTCCACTTACTCCACCGTTTCGGGCATTTTAGAATTTTTTTATACAAAGTTAACCGAATTGCGCGCATATCATCGCGTTGATCCCGCCTGGCCTTTGAATGCGAACGAAATATGGAGGTTTTAAAATAATTAATATTTTAATGTTATTATTTTATGAGTTTATTTTTGTTTCTGGAGGCGCAGTGCACAATGAACGGGCTGCCTCTGGTTAGGAACACAGGGTCCACAGGACAACGTCTGTCGGGAATGCTAGTAATTAATAAAGAAAAAAAATATTTGAAGAATTACAAAAATACATTTTTAATTAATTATTAACTTAGTAATTACATTATAAACGTTGTGTTTACAAAAAGATCGTCAGGGAGTCGAGAAGAGGGCGACGCTGGTAGAACCTCTCAAAGGAAGAAAGATTTTAATATCCGGTCTACAGCAAAGTATTTGTGAAAAAAATACACAAGGTTTATTTTTGTAGAACAGAAAGGCCCACAGGCGTGTTTGAGAAACACTCATTATTTAATGGAAATTACTGTTTCTTTTTGTGAAATAAACAGTTTGAAGATCTTAATTAAATATCAATACAAAATAAAATTCTAACTATTCAGTATGTACATTTTCTGTGGTTTATTCAAGCCTCTAGGAATTAACACAAAATCATTAATATCAAAGACTGGAGAGAATATTTTAGTAGAATGTATGTAAGCTAGAAACACACTTCTGTGTCGTGTTGTGTTGAGGCGTGCCAGAAGTGTTATAGGTTTCATAATTATTTAGAAAAGTGTGACTAAATGGGAAAGTGTAACTATAATCACAACATAACAACAAAATAACATTGAATTTGATCGTAATCTATAAGTATATCAAACGTGAAGCAAAATTTTTATACACCATTTTACGAAAATTGCGCGGATGGAGGAGTATAAAATATCGCACACATATTTATAGTTTATAATACATATAGAGAAAGAGTGGCGAACGCTAATATTTTTTTTTTAAATTATGTATAAAAAATCAATTAAATCAATAAACCATTGTTAAGTTATATTGTTGTTATATTATGTATTAAGTTATATTGTTAAGTTATGATACTCGCACACACTTTGAAGTACTTATTTGACGTTGACACAGACGCATATAATCTTTTGTTGAAAAAAAAACCGTGTAGGTACATAGGTACTTATCAACATTTCAAACTTGACGTATCCGTTATCACGTCATTGTTTTTGAAAGAAAATTATGAAATAGCGCTCCCTCAGTCTTTGACAATGGATTATTGATGTTTTCGGCGGAAACTTTGTGATATCCCATATTGAATAGGTACTTATAATAAAATTATTAAAAATGTAAAATAAACAGTTTTATTTTTAAATTAGCTTATACCCGTCTTGCTTTACGTTTTTGATTCCGATTGTCAGGCTTGATTCGTAGGTAATTAAACAGGTTCTAGTCTAGCTTCCCATTGCTTAACAGACCTCTATAACTGACATAAGCACAGAAAAAGAACAATTACACTTTTACAAATTTTGTTTTACCGACCTCATAATATTATACGAACCTACCGACATAATTTGCAAGTTTTCATAGAGAGCGCACTGTGGTTTGAATCTTAGCTACATTCCCTACACCCTGTGATAATTAATTAGGCATTCCACCCATAGAGGTTGATTTGGGCTATGTGTGATAAATGCAGCTGTCAAACTTCAAAATGGAGGAACTATTTTGCATATTTTTTTCATTAAATTTTTATTTATTGAGAATAATAAGATTTGAATAACATTTATATGTATAACAAATCAATCTACATTTATTTTATTACATTTCATACCGTAATACCAAGATTCCATTCAACGTTTACATGAGTAATTTTGTTTCCAAAAGATGACTTACTGTCTTTTTGAGAAATTTGTATGAAGATCTTAAAAAAATAGAGTTTTTTAAATAGCTCTAAATATATTAAAGTAATTGCAGCAAATTGTATTTAAGAACCTTCTCCAGCATTTTGTACGGCTTTGGGCATATTGGCATATTAATATCTGACCTTTACATCTGATAAGATAATAATAATTTTATTATAAGTACCTATTTGACAATGGAACCTTAATGATGTTCAAACTTCTAATTTAAATTAGTTCTGTTATGGTCGAATTTCGAGCACTGGTCGACAACTAGTATTTATAAATCGGTTATTTGGGTATTGACGAGATAAAACTAACTCTCTAAGGTGTTCTCTTCGAAACCAATTCGGAATAAATGTTTTGGGAACAATATAGATATTTTAAACTGAATCATGCAAGGCGAATATGTCCTCAAATCCCTGGAAATGGTTATTTCATTCAATCAAAAAGGTCGCGAAGGGCTCCCGTGCAAAAAAGGTCACTCCCCAGGGTCCCTACAAAATGTTTGAACAAACTTTAGGAGGGACGCTGTGGCGGCGAAGTGAACGAACGGCTTGGAACATTTCCTTTGCGACTCCGAGCCGCTAAAATGTTTATTGTTTTATGAAGAGAAATCTTTATTGCTTTATAACTCGCCAGCCCCATAAAATGCTGGAAGACGGAAAGGAAAAAGTGTGAACAAAGACACCCGACTGATACCAGACTCTTTGGAATCGCATGAAAATTAGACAAGTCGTAAAGTCTTGGCAACGAAACGATGCATACATGAAATACTCTATTTTATATGCTCAAAACGACCAATTTAATATGTGGTATTTTATATGCTACCGATGAATGTATGAGAAAATGTCTAAACGGGCTCGCTTGCGGTGTGCGGGGAGCCTTAAAGGGAGAAAGGGAAGGGACATTTATTGACAGCTTGACGAACTTAAACAATTTCGGAATGTTCGAGACTCTCCTAGATTTTCTGGCATTCTATAATCTATATTTTTTAGCTCAAAGCTTTATGTAACTAACTATTGTTAAGAAATATTTAAGTGTGCAAATATGATAACATTAATTTTAAAGGGTGTTTTTTATAATTGGTTAATAAGATTTATATTCACAATTTAAAAAAAGAATACATTGACTATTCATATTTCAACAGCACAAACAAGCGCTTGACATTTATTAAATCTCCTAAAAATATAGCTGCGATTACACAACATATTTTAATTAGTTATTATCGGGACCGTGAGGTTGACCACATCACGTCCTTAAACCTCGTTCGGTCAGAAAAGGCACAATGAGCCACGGACGCTTTCGAGCGCAATGGAGAGCTCATGATGCCTCCCTATGCCCCTAATTGGGGTTTAGGCTCCTCGCATTGCGGATTGGTTTGGGGGGGATCCGCGGCGGGCTTGACTTGTGTGGGACCGGCTTTCTGGTTTCATTGCTTCGATCGAACTAGGGGGTTGGTTTCGTGCGGGTCGGGTTTGCTGCGGATTTGTCTCCTCCGGGCTGGCGTGCGGTGTGCGGGGGCCTTAAAGGGAGAATGTATGTATTAAAAATTACGATTTCCGTCAAACTTAAGGAATATAATCAATAAGTATAAAAAAACAATGAATTAAAAGATATTGAAATTCCTCTTTCGCCAGTGTGTCTGACGAAGCAATGTTTGCGCCCAAAGACGATCAAATACATTCAGGATTAAGTAAAATGAAAATCTAGGTAAGCAAGTAACAAAATTAATGTACCTAGTAGCAATAGTAATAAAACATAAAAAACGTAATAAGAAAATTTTAATTATCGTTGTAAAGAAAATTCAACGATAATTAATGTTTTTAATAAACAAAATAATGATATCATCCCTAAAATTCAAATTGGTAATAAAACACATTCTGTAATTTATTATGATAATTTTGTTCATTTAAAGTAGGATAGTAACTGGGAGGAGGGCAGGGTGGGAGGGGGTGTTTGGGAATAGTATGATAACCCCTGGGAAATTTGTGGAAAATGTTTTGATATCAAATAATAATAATTATAGTAGCAACAATATAGAGATAGATAAATTATACAACAATTTTATATGGTAATGTGTGCGTTTTTTCAATGGGAGAATTTAAAAAAAATGTAGTGTAGGTATATTGTAGGTACCTCAATACCGTCATACGTTTGTGTCGCGAGAATTTATTGTGTCATATTATTAGATATATGATAATCATGGGCGTGTGGGGATATGGAAGAAGATGAAGAGAGCTTCCGAGAGATGCTCGAGGGCTTTGAGAATTTAAGAACCCTTAGTGTAAATTTGTAGGCAAATTTAGTCTCTACTACGTTCGTATACATAAAATTTTCATGCCCTAATCAGTTTTTTACTTGTGTATTTTACTAGTACTAAAAGCACATTGAACTACAAAGAAATATTGACGGTTCTAACTTATGTAATCGAAAATGAAAAAAAAAAATATGTAGGTTTTGTGCACATGTATTTTCAGATTAAACTATAAAAAATACTTTAGCTATTGATTTAAGTATAAGATCGAATTTGCAAACAGTACCTACCTATCGGATGGTTAAAATAAAAAGTTGCAGACACGATAAAAAGCTTCTAGGTAAATGATTGCGAAGTAAAACATCAAACGTGGTAGATTCTACACGCATTGTTACCTGGATGTAACTATCGAAAACTTTGTAAGTGCTTATAATAAATTACCTATCCCAATGAAATGTATCAAATGCCGTGGGGTTGCCGGCTAAGAATAGCAACTCTGCTCTTTTTGCTGGTTTTTCGAGGATCCTGTAAGAAGCAGGAAATCGAAAAATCAGATCGGGACCGTGAGGTCGACCACCTCACGTCCTCAAACCTCAATCGGTCAGAAAAGGCACAATGAGCCTCGGACGCCTTCGAGCGCAATGGAGAGCTCTTGATGCCTCCCTATGGGGCTTAGGCCTTTCGCATTGTGGATTGGTTTGGGGAGGTCCGCGGCGGGCTTGATTTGTATGTGGCCGACTTTTTGGTTTGATTGCTTCGATCGAACTAGGGGGTCGCGATCGGTTTCGTGCGTGTCGGGTTTGCTGCGGATTGGTCTGCTTCAGGCTGACTTGCGGTGTGCGGGGGGGGTCTTTAAGGGAGAATGAATGAATGAAAGTATCAAATGAGTATTTTAAAAAAAAAAACCGTGATGTTTTTCTTGAATATTTGGAAGAATCCATAAAATCATAATTGTAAATATGCTCCACAACCCTGAAAGTGCTGAAATTAAAACAAAATTGAACATTCATTTCCTCCAGCGGAATAATGCAAACATAGTGGAATAATGCAGATTTGATTTTTGACGTACGGCCCGTCAATATAGACGATGGATATAAGAAAAGGTTTAAAAAAGTGTGATTGATGGAAAATGGGGTGGATCGAAAACTTCGATCTCGTCCAAAAGGAAGGACAGGTAAGAAGTAAACGAATTCGGGAGAGGCTATATTATGACTAACGGTATATCTTTAAAATAAGCAAACAAAATCAGCTTTCTGCATATCCATGCAGTAAAACTTAGACGTAGGTGCCTTTTGTGCTTTCTTTTTAGAGATACGCCTTAATGGATAAAACAAATATTGCGCTTTTTATTATATTCTGCTCGAAGACGAGTAGAAAAATTTCGATCCGTTTGGCAATCTTACTGTAAATGTCTGGCATAAAGATGAAATAGTATAGTAAAGTTATTCTACGTATAATTTGGTCGGGAAATGATTTCTACATAAAGTGCGTATACAGTCGGCCGGATGTACCCTGACACCCTGTAGGTAACACGGCCGCGAGAAGTTGACGAATTCACGAAAAATGATGTGGCGCTAATGTCCCCCCCCCCCCATCCAGCGAAGAATTTACAGCATTTGTCACACGGGGGAATTATAATAAGATTGTCTCTCTGTTATCATTATGCGAACATTGGGGAACATTTTAAATAATAACTCTGGCGCTGATTCCTACTTCCTAGCTGTAGTAATTTTATCATATTACATATTTTGTTAAAGTTTGCAATCTCGTATAATATTATGTACTAGCTTTCCCGACAGACGTTGTCCTGTGTTCCTAAATATGAATATTGAATTCGAATTTGTATGGGGGATACTTACTTACTTAACGAGTCCGACCACCCATCCACTAGACCACTCCACTCCAATACTCGGCAGCCGCAACAGCATTGTCATTACCAATGATAAGGTCTTGAGTATCACACCTCACAGGCATATTTATGGGGGATGAATTAATTGTCATTAATTTGACCAATGTGATTCCGAACGATGCGTCTGTTTTAAACCATGTATATTCCATCCGCATTCTTTCATTCGCATTTCTGTCGAATTTCAAAATTGGAATAAAAATTATAAGGTAAAAAGTACTAATAAGGTTGTCTACGTAGAGTTTTCTATAATATTCTAATTTTCCGTGCATTTTTCTTCTAAAAGGACATTCTCCTGATAAAAGCCTACACGACAAAAAAAGAATTAGCGAAATCGGTCCAGCCGTTAAGGCGTGATGCGATGACATCGGGAAATAGCTCTCCATTTTTATATATAAGAAGATGTAGGTGCCTAAACAAAGTGTTTCAGATTGGATGGGACCGCTTCGTTCCGCCTGCTATACTGAAATCTATGTAAAAACGAGTGTGACTTATTTACATTCTATGCAAGTAGTTTGTTTGTATGCGAGTTCAAATTTTAAACATTACAAACATTTTATGATGTAAATTACACATTTACACAATAGGTGAACTGTCCTTTTTTCAGATTTTTTCGGTTTATTGAGAAACACCAAATCGTTGCGAGATTCATTTTGACCAATAGGAAATTGGTAAATACGCTATTTTTTTATGAAAATTTGCCTGCACATAAATAAGAAAATGATTCATATTTAATGTGAGCAGAAAAAATATGTCAAAATATTAAAAAAAAAGTATGGTTATCCCAAAAGACGCGATATAAATATTAATATTTAGCGGTTAAATAATTTTCCATCGATATGAAACATTTTGTCGAGTTGAAAATAAAAATCCGGGACGTTTAGAGAAGAGGGCGATGGACGAGATTTGAAAGGAGGAGATACATTTTCTTTTTCTTTATTTATGGAAAATCCCAGGGGCATCGTCAAAATCCGAAAAAAAGCTTTTCCAAATATTCAAAGAGGAAGCACTTTACGCGGAAACTTTTTTGTTATGTTATGAATTATGTCTATTACTCATAAACAGGAAAATCCCGTTAAATAATATTAAAATATACTGTCGAGAGGGTGTGATGATTGTAATACATTTTTTTTCTCACATACATTTACATAATACTAGTGGTCGACCAGTGCTCGAAATTCGTATAAATTCGAAAATAAATTATAAGTTTGAACATTATTAAGGTTCCGTTGTCAAAAAATGAGCGAGCGCTATTTCAAAATATTCTCTCAAATAACAATGACATGTGTGCGTCAAATTTGAAACGTTGATATATAGGTACAAAGTTTTTTTCTGTTATAATTAAAGACAAAAAATATTAATCTACATATATTCATAATTTGACAACAGATAAACAAAATAATATGTGCGTCTGTGTCAATGTCAAATAAATCAAAGTGTGTGTGTATGAGTATCAAATACATAACATAACAGTTTGTAATGTTTTTTTTTTATTTGTTTGAATATATTTTTTATGCATAACTAGCTTTCTCGACAGACGTTGTCCTGTAGTCCTTACTATGAATATTGATTTCAAATTTGTAATTTATACAAAAATACGTTTAAAATATTTTTGAATGTTAAAAAATTATATCTGAAAGTTCGAAAAAAATCCATTAAAATCTGCGTACAAATATTTTTATGTCAATGGTTGTCGGAAAACAATAATTTTGTTGTTATAGAAATGTTCACATTATATGGCGTTGGCTTCGCAGGAAATCCGTTCCATACTAACTTTAATATCATATTTTAAATTATTTCTTATGCATTTTTCAACTTTTTAATTATTTCATATCATTTTTAGTTATTCTATTATCCGGAGCGGGGAAGAATCCAATAAATCAAACATCGGAATAATCTGTTCAGCCGATCTCGAGTTATAAGTGTTCGCACTAAACCGACCTTCATTTTTGTTTTTGTTGAGGCCTTCCTTTATATCATAAGATTTAAAAAAAAATATTGGCATTCATCACACCTTCTCTATATGACCATAAGTGTGCGAAATTTCATACTCCTACGTCCGCGCAATTTTCGTAAAAATAGTCACAAAATTTTTTCTTCACGTTCTAATATACATAGATACACATTGATTTGCCGTTTTTTCTTTGTCGATTAGGGTCATTTTAAAAATATAAAATAAACCTAAGCTGATTATTCTATAAAAATGTAAATACTTAAAAATTGTTACATATTCATAGTGTCCAACACGTATTGTTAAGAATCTGGCTGCATAATAATATTTTGACAGCCACAAATTTTGTACTTTTGTCTAAGCTTTTTCATGTAATATTTTTCTGTTGTCTATTGTGTACGAGAATAAAAACCCAGAGCGCCATGGACGCCGTGTGACCAACTTCGAGTTTTGTTTCATCCAACCACATCAAGAGTTATCCCAAGCATCCATAACACGTATCAGATCATTACGTGACAGTTTCGTGCGTCCAGTTGAAGTTAGCGCATCGGCATGGCAAAGCTTGTAGATTCGAATCCTAACGGAAGAGGGGGTTTCTGCGTCATTTTTGACGTGTCAAAAATATTACAATCATCATGTAAAAGTTTGAAGAGAGAAAACGGTTCAATTGCCGACTTTGGTTGTGGAAGTCGTTGGTTCGATCCTCGGTACCCACCATTTTCCTCCTTCACCTAACACACGCATTGATTTATGTAAAAAAAAAACGTATTTTTGTTCACTTTGAGTAAGCCTAGATTGATTAAAAAAATAATATTACATTTTTTTTTCTATTATCCTGTCTTTCACATCGTAATTGCGCACTAAGTTACGTACAATAATTGCTTTGTGGAACATCAAAAGATGTTCAAGAACAAAAAACCAATGAAGAGAAAATAAATTGGTTTATTTTGACTCATTCTCAAAACAAATATTAATCTTTATTCAAAGAGTTATGTATCTCTAAATAATATATTTTAAATTTCACTTGAAAAGCCGCAAACCTAAATTATCGCGTTTCTAATTTTGTATTATGAATAATATAAATGGTACCAACCTAACCGTTATACAAACTCATACTTATTTCAAATTAACAAACATTACAAAACAAACAGGGCCGCGCAAAGTTAGAACTTGGAGTTTCGTTTAATCAAAATTATTACAATCGTGTTATCAAAATGATAAAATAGCAAAGGCGAGAACGAAAATTCGATAACACAAAAACTAGTTCATAACTCTTAAATGACTCTAAACTTTTGGGTATTTTGAGATGTAAAGAAAATAATGAACTTTATTTTGATAATTTCGTTTTAAAATATGTATAAATATGTCTTCAATAATACTCACCATACAAATTTATAACTAAATATTAATTTACACGTATGTTCAAAAACGTTTAAACCTTTTAATTTATAAATATGTTATTATACTTTTTATGCCAAATGTGATACACTTTTTTGGGATAATTTCGAAAAATCGAAATTAAAAAGGAAAAAACTGACTTGTTATTAGAGAACGTTTTATTTCTGAGGTTTGTGGAGTTTTCTACTACTCGTTTATAGTTATTTTAAACATTTCTCTATTTATCAGATAAAAACTAGCTTTCCCGACAACCGTTGTCCCGTGATCTAACTATCTACCTTTAAGAGAATGATAAGAATGACTTTTCACCAATGTCATTCCGACCGATGCATCTGTTTTAAACCAAATATTTTCCATCCGAATTTTGTCAATCACACCAACTACCAACAAATGACAGTTTGTGTCAAACGACAATTTGATTTCCAACTAAGATTTATTCACTATTCGCGTTTTAATTAATAAAAAAAGCGCATCAAAAACATTAGAAAAAAAGCCTAAAAACATTCCACCAAAACTTTGCGTGCCAATATTTTTAATTTCAATGGTTGTCTGGATATAAAAATTGTGTTTCTATAGAATTTTTCACAGATGGCGTTCTTGTATCGAAATTTGTTCCATACTAAATTTATATCATTGGCTATCCATTTTTCGATGTTTTATTGGTTATTCTGTTATCCGGAGCGGAGAAGAATGCAATAAACAAAAAAATGATCAAAATCTGTTCAGCCGATCTCGAGTTATAAGTGTTCGAATTAAACCGACATTCTTTTACATCTTTAGATAGAAAAATGTTTTTAGTTCCTAATGAGTAGTAGGTACTTTTACAGGATTTTCAGTTTTAGATCAAAAGGTGGAAATATAAAATAAATCAAAATAGGTAACTGAATAACTTGAAAATTACTGGCATTAGACCCCTTGTTAACAACGAACGAACAAAATTATTGTAAATCAACTCATATATTATTATAACCCCTTACAAGGAATAGATGAAAATATTTTTTTTTCACCCATAACGCTGTTTCCCGAAGGGAGTAGGCAGAGAGTACGGATTTCCATTATTTCCTATCCAAACAAACCTCTTTCGCTCCTTTTGAAAGCATAACATTCCACACACATGCTCTTCTATTTCTTTTGCTCCTGACTTGGCCCTCCTCTAAGACTGAACCGATATATCGGACCATGTCATTCGAGGTCGACCTCGTCTGCGTGCACCCATTCTTTCAGATTTATATATCCTTTTTGTCATTCTCTCCTCGTTCATTCTCTCTACATGCCCAAACCACCTTAATTTATTAACTTTCATTCTAGTCACTACGCTAACATGCACTCCACATTCCTTTCACCTTATCAATTAGTCTCTTTCCGCATATCCTGCGTAGGATATGCGGAAAGAATTGATAAATGTCGTTTATAAACGAATCTGTAGAACATATAATATTAAAAAATAAATAGGTCGAAAATAAAAAGTTCGGACGAAGAAATTATTTAGAAGAAAAAAAAAACACTGAAAAGTGGAAAGATTGAAAAGGATTAAATGTGGGAATCCGATAAAATTACGCGAAATTTGTGCGAGAATGATGAGAAGAAGGGGTTGGGAAGGGACGCAGGGAGATTTTACAAAAGACGAAATTGCTAAAGTTCAGTTGTGTAAAAGGGTCTATGGCGCCATAAAGAGTGAAGCGAATAAAACCTAACGAGCCTTGAGGGCTGTAAGAAGGACTAAGTGTCCATATAACACAACCTCTAGATGTGGGAGTGTCTGGAGGCTGTACGGTGTACGCACACCTCACTGCGTGTCCTTATTGCTGAAACATTGCTAAACAGGACGATTAATAAGTCGACACTCTGGCAGCATGATATATGGAGGTAAATCGAGACAACGAGTCATATAATTTTGTTTCAACGTCACTGCTCTGTGGAAAGACAAACCATTTTTAAATATTCGTACTAGATGCCCCTGTAAACTTCGCATATTAAGCATAATTTGTTCTCGTCCATCATAGACACAAAAACAACGTTCATTTTGTTATGACACATCTGATCGTTATGGGGAAAAAAAATTGTTAATTTATCTATTTTCCTTGAAATTATTCCATACATGTTCTCACCGTTTAAAAACACCCGGAGCTTTTACGAATATTTCGAAACCTCAATTATCCAAATCGGTTCAGCCGTACTCATTTCATGGTTTTAATCGGATATCGGGAGAAAAGGTTTAGAAGAATTCTAAAGCCTTTTAAATATTGTCATATTTCGATGGGAATAGATAAGTAGGTAGGTAGGTATAGCTGATATAGGTCTGAAAAATGAAACAAAATCAAGGTAGAATACAGAAGGTTGGACCTAGTGAGTTCCCAGAAGAGGACAGAAGCAATACATTCAGAAGGTATTATTATTACTATCGATATGAAAGCTGTTTTCTTCCAATGCGGGAAAAGATACACGACCCTTGTCATTTTGGATGATACAAAAATATTGTACAACTCTATCCGAGTGACATAACAACTGCTTTTTTAGTGTTTTTTTTCTCTCTCTAGGCTCAATAAACCGGTTTAATTATGTTTGATAGGAAATTTTCAAAGTACTAATAGCGCAGACGAACTGAGAAGAATATTAGACTTTTAAAACTTTTGATGAAATTTCGACGATAATATTATAACGATTTGCGGAATCACTCGAAAAACATGTGCAGTGCTAAAAACATCTAACGATTCTGGACAATACAAAGTACAGCGGCTTTACTTACCGAGTCTAGGAAATAGGTCTTTTGTTTAAAAAAGTAGGTAGGTATATTGAATAAATAAAATAAGTAGGTCATTCTAATAGTACCTACCTATGCTTGTAATCTATGCAAAAAAAACTTTTGCTTTAAAGTTTTAACAAATTATTGCTTAAATTTTTATAAAGAAAATGTAACAACTAATGATTCTAACAATTCATTACTTATGTTCGATTTTTAAATGGAAGAAACCACTACGGGCTTACGACCGTCTTCTACTGTTATTTCGAAAGCTGGCTTAGTGTGATCACTTTAAGTTAACAACGTTCGCCATTAGGTGGTAATATTTAAGTCTCCGAAACTCCTAATCATGAGAATTCTCAACATGTTCAACATGTCGAAAAATCTAATGTATGCAACAAGCAGATATTTAATAATCAATGAAATATAGAGATACTAGCTTTTACCCGTCTTGCTTTACGTTTTTGATTCCGATTGTCAGACTTGATCGGTAGGTAATTAAACAGGTTCTATAGTCTAGCTTCCCATTGCTTAACAGACCTCTATAATTGACATAAGCACAGAAAAAGAAGCACGACACTTTTACAATTTTTGTTTTACCGACCTCATAATATTAAACGAACCTACCGACATAATTTGCAAGTTTTCATAGAGACCTCTGTGGTTTGAATCTTAGCTACATTCCCTACTTTGATAATTAATTAGGCATTCCACTCATAGAGGGTGATTTGTACCTGTCAAACTTCAAAATCAAACTGCAAATTTTTTCATTAAATCTTTATTTATTGAGAATAATAAGATTTGAATAACATTTATATGTATAACAAATCAATCTACAATTATTTTATTACATTTTCATACCGTAATACCAAGATTCCATTCAACGTTTACATGAGTAATTTTGTTTCCAAAAGATGACTTACTGTCTTTTTGAGAAATTTGTATGAAGATCCTAAAAAAATAGAGTTTTTTAAATAGCTCTAAATATATTAAAGTTAATGCAGCAAATTGTATTTAAGAACCTTCTCCAGCATTTTGTACGGCTCTGGGCATATTAATATCTGACGTAGCATTTGTATTTTGAGCGTGATGTTCACGTATTGTCAAAGGCAAATAAAAAAACAAACATTTCTGAATTATTATGTAGATAAGTTGGAAATTATTGAGAACAAGAGAGCAAGCAAATTTAAAGACTGCGACTGCTGTCATGTATTTGGCGCCAGGATATGACAAAAAATTTTTAACCCGGCGCGGCTCCCTCTCTTTTACCATTATGGAGAGGAGATGGATTTGCTGGGATGTTAAGGCTGCGTGTTAAGGATGCCGTATGGCATTAGTTGGCCGAGGTGAGCGCTGTTCTTCCTCCCATCAGGGTCCTGAAGACGCAGAAGACCCTCTCACACGGTGTTGCGTACCTTCGAAGCAGAAGAGGGTTCTTGTTGACTCCCTGCGCACCTAAGACGTCTCCCCAGATGATCTGTCAAAAGCTCTGGATCAAAAAATTAGGAGGAAGGTATTACTTCTAAATGATATTCAATAAGGATTTTAACAGTAGCCAAGCAATATTCAATTAACAATAATCAAAATAAATGAAATAATTCAATATTAAAACATTTTCTTATTGATTGCATTAATCAAAACATTTTATGAAGCAACCTTAGAACCTACACCAGCAAAATTTCAATAAAATCAGCCAATTTTGGACTAGTTTAATCACATACATCGACAGAAGAAGTTTAAAATATAATACCTATACAAAAATATGCTTTGAGATAGGTTGCTTGCAGGTTGAACGATGGTGATCCTTTAGAAGTGTACAGAATATTCGAGGGTGTTAACAACTGGAACATGCACAAAAAACGAAATCAGAAGGCAAAAAGTACGAGTAGGTGGTATAATGATAGCGAGTCGTAATGAGAATCGGATACGACTGTTGATGCAACCCATTTTCAAAGCTCACCACCCCGTTCGGTTCTCCGGCCAAGGATATCAGATAATAATGATATGTTTTTACAAAATAATAAGGACTGCATAATAAATATACAATTTCAACTAGGTAGTATTTTCGTAATAATGGAAAATACTGTTTATTTCGCTCTACCAAAAAGGATTGTTCATAAACTTCGGGTTTGCAAAGAGAAATGCAGAAATGGATGTTGAGTACCTACGTATATTAACACTCAGAGAACCAAAAAAAAACAAAGGTAAACAAAAAAACATAATATGGTGGTACGTATTTTTTTGTTTAAAAAAAATACCGAATCCTTGCGTTTGTATTACGTATGCTTATTCATACACATCCCTTCCTTTGTCACTAATAATAGAGGGCAATTAAAAATCTTCACAATATACAAATATCAACAACCAATGATTCAAACATTTCACTAATGATGATCGATTTTTAATGGTATGATACCAAACCATAAAGGGTAAAAGCTTATTATGTGATTATAAACATTTTTTTTATTTATCTTCTTCAGATATTTTTATTTAATGATTCACTGTTGTTTTATTTTTATTTATTTATTTTGTTGTATATTAATTTGTTATGTTAAAGCTACGAAGCATTCCCGCAAGGATGTATTGCCATAAATAAATTAAAAAAAAAAACCAAAGCACTACGGGCTAGAGAATGTCTTCTACTGTTATTTCGAAGGCTAGTTTTGTGTGATAACTTTACGTTAACAACTTTAGCCATTAGGTGGTAATGTTCAAATCCACGAAACTCCCAATCATGAGAATATACAACATCTTCAACATGTCCAAATATCCCATGCCCTCTGCAAGATTCGATCCAGCGTCCCTAGAAGTACCTACTTTGCAGACGCTAGCCACTGGGCCATCGGTCTGACGTTTATTCCTTCGTTATAGATGTATAATATAACAAGTACCTAGATACATTTGATTAGAAATATAGCCACTGGTTGGAAATTTTCGAGAACAACACTAGACCAAGCAAATTTATAGACTGCGACAACTTTGTCGTGGCGCCAAAATATGATAATACCTATCTATTTTTTTTTTGTTGAAGACCATCCAAATCGGAAGGTGAACTATTTATTACCTTGCAAATGTTTTTTGCTCTTAAACTGTGCTGACGTATTCAGGGGTTCTTATACCATCCGTCTAATAGCTTCCGCATCATCAGATCCAAGTCGTACTGGTTCTAAAACAGTAAGTACAATAGCTCAGCATAATAAACGTAGGTGTAGAGATCGTCGCGGTTTAACGAACACTTTCATTAAAAACTTCCGTCCTATTACTTAACACCAGCGCCGGTGATATGATTTGAATAAAAAGTAAATTTTGAACGCTCAGTATAACAATCAGTTTCCTGCTCATTTACCTTTGAGTCATATCGTAAGGCGCTTCGTGCATTATTCAACAAAAATGTAACACAACATTTACATAATAATATATAGGTACTTACACAATTCTAGAGGATGGACTTAATTCTGATTTTTTCAATATCAAAACATCCCTACGCAGGCAGACCACGTACATATTATTGAAATGGTGTTTTTGTTTGCGATCGAATTTTGTCTCGTTGTAATTTTTTTTTGTTTACATATTATATCGGGTCTCCCAGGTAGATAAATTCAAGAGTAGCCATTTCCACCACTGGTCACATTCCGATGTGTATCGGTATGGCTATTGGCGCCTTTAACAACATTAACAAAATATGGAAAGCGTCGGCGTTTAGTGTTTACAAAATATTTTTACTTCACGCCAGCAAAAATGTCACTGAAATTTAGAATAAGGGTACTGATGAGCTGCAAAAAATTGAGCCCTCCTTCAAATACATAGGTAAATCATCTTTAGGGATATAGTTATTTTGTAATTTGCTTAACTTTTTCTTTAAGAAAGCCCATAACAAAATAAGTAAGCTCATGTAAGGCATGGAAGATTGATAGAGACGATTTTAATTCTGAACATAAAGGGACCAGACTAAACAAAAGACTACCCGGCGAATTATATTCAAAGGCCTACGATGCTACCGTCTCATCTCTCCATCTTCCAACACAAGACAACATCAACATTGTGAGGACAACAAAAGATGTAATCAAATTTATTATCTTCCGAAGTATAGCAGCTGTCTATTGCACGTGCTCTCTTTAAATATATTATTTTCAAAATGTCAGGCGCACAAAAATAATGTCTTGCGAAATATACGAGGGCGAAATATTATTTTAGTAACCAAAATATTTAGATGTTTATTATTAGGTTTTTACATTTCAAATTGCCGTTTTTCAGTACTAATCATTTCAAACAAAAAAAAAGTTTTGATTTTCATAATGGATACTAAAAATTAGTGTAATTATGGTATATGAGTTCCATCGTGGCACCAACGCGGCACAAACGGCACGTAACATGAACAACGCCTACGGAGAGAAATTTACAAACTAAGGCACAACCCGTTATTGGTTTGCCCGCTTCCGAACATTTGGTTATCCGGATACTTTGGTCGAGGATGACGAATTAAAGGCAATTGTGGAAGCTGTAGGTGTGGTAGCAGCAAAACAATATTGATCCATTTGCGGCAAATTGACAAGATAAAAAAGGTTCTTATAGATGGGTACACTATGTATTCAACGATCGCCAGCCAACTTACGCGTCTAGATCTACCTTGCGCTGCTCAACAGGCACAGAAATGAAGGAATTTTGAACCGAATTGTAATGTGAGGCGAAAAGTTGATTCTGTTGGACAATCAAAAGAGGTCAGAAAATTTGTTAGATTCTGGTTCAACACCAAAGCCTTAGCGAAAAATGATCCCTAGAAAGGCGATGGTCACTGTTTGGTGGTCTAGTGCCGGTATGATTCATTACAGCTTCTTACAAAACAGATGAGCATTACTGGAGATGTGTATTGTAAAGAACTGAAGACAAGGATTCTAGAGATGCTCGCACATCTACTACCATCTTTGCTCAATCGGTCGTACCCGCTGCTCCTTTACAACAACACGCGACCCCATACTGCACAACAAACAGTCTCCAAGCTGCGAGAGTGTGGTTGGAGGCTCTCCCTCATCCACCATACTCACCAGACCATACACCTATCGACAATTACCTTTTACAAAATTTGTATAACGTTTTTGCGGGAAAAAAATTCAATTCAAAATGAAAAAAAAAAAATTAGGTATTAAGCTGGTCTGATCTTGAACAATATGCATCCACATATGCCAAATTAATGAATATCAGCACACCTATTCTAAGTTAGAAACTTACGAGAATTTCATTAGGCTGCGGATCTTCCTGAAATATTGTTTCCATACAAAATTGTGTTACTTCACGCCAGCGTATATGTAACATCAACTTAGAACAGAGTACCTTATTTTTGTTGTTGAGATCTTAACTAGGAGGTAACAGGGGAAAACGAATGGATTTCTTATATTATCCGTCTTTCATCCTTTTGACTAAATCGCATATCAATACCTACCTACTATGAATATATTCGTATTTTGATTGTAAGACCGACTCGAGAACAAATCTCTGAATTTAAAATAGACACCTTTGTGAGCACGTAAACAATATTTACAGAAGTTGGAAATAATTAACAGTTTTGATTCAATGTGACTTCAGTAACCGTATTCTAAGTTTTATCGAAAGGTATAGTCACGGAAGTAAAGTGAGTAACACGATACATAACGTATACGAGATACGTATCGAATGCGAAAATCGCTTTTGTTTCTAGAAATATCTTTTTGGCGGCGCTTTACACGTTTTCCATACAAATATATCGTGTAATACTCACTTTACTTCCGTGATTACCTTGCGATAAAACTTAGAAAATGGGTAGGTACAGCTCTAAATTATTTGTGTGGAATCAAAATATGTTTGCACGAGGTTTTGACATGGTAGAGAGTAAGAGCCTCTTCAAAATTCCCTTTTTCCTTCATTTCCTGCTTCCACCGTCCTCTCCACTCTCTCACTCCGTCTCTTATCTTCATTTTATTTTATTGTATCGTTCCGAGTTTTATCCGAATTACTCTGTAATTTGAGAATCTTTATTTTATTTACAATTTAACGTAAAATATATTTGCCATTCTATTCAATTGAAGATTGTATCAATTCCTCGGTGGATTGTTTTAAAATGGCGGCAACCAGTTATTTTGTAATAAAGTGTTTTTTTTTTGTTGTTGTGACCTTTCATTTATATTTTTTTTACAATTGTTCCCTTTTGTCTGTAAGATCCCAACATCTGATTTAACGGAATAAGCACACGTGTTTAATACTTCGTTTCAAAAACACATTGGAGAATCTTTCCAGCGTAATCCTGTTTTGAAGTGTTACAAAATTTTCAAACGCTTTTTGAAAACCATACCTTCTATTGTAATATCGTATGAAGAAGCTAGGTTTGGTAAATATTTATTTATTTTATACTTTATGCATATTAAAAATAGTGTACCAAAAATAGTGTATAGACAAGTGGCAATGGCGGGATTATAGCCGTAGCAATCTCTAACATCCAACCACAGCCAATACAACCTAGGATTATAGCGAAATTCATTAAATTGTTTGAAAAATAGAAAACTACGCCTAAAAATATTATTCAACAAAGAGCAAAGTAACACCTATATAACCTATATAAAACATGTAAGTATAAGATAAACTTCTCCTAACAGACGGAATAGAATCAAAGGCTGATACGGCAAGGACGAAAAGCCTCCTACGTAAAATAAAACGAAATCGTCCCATCCTGCTAGGAGAGTCTGTAATGTTCAGGAAGTTGTGCGAAAGAATAAATAAGTCGTTTCTGGAGAGACCACGCAGATAACGCGGATTCCGAGGGGCTGATAAAAATAGTAGCAGAGTATCATCAGATAGATGACTCACAGACGGATCACTGAAGCATTGGAGACACAGCTCGACATCAACATCACAGGAAAGGAACATCCTAGAGAGCATACCTAATTATATAAGAAGGTTAATTTAGTTTCAATACCAACATACTTGATCAGCACTATAGCCTAGATAGTATTGACGCCCCTCAACAAAGTAATAAATCGTGCGTATCTATGTATATCTATCTTATGTGTGGAAAATAATGAAACAAACCATTTCAAATTTCGCAGTAGGTATTAAAGCTACACATTCTTTGGAAAAAAATATGAAGTACGAGTACCGATATTGAAACTTAATAATATACCGTGGGTTCGATACCAGGTGCCGACCATCTTCCTCTTTCACGACACAAGCTTTCAGTAGCTTACTGTGAAAGAGTCAATGAGTGTATTTGTGTTCACTTTGAGTGAGCACAGATTCAATTTAAAAAAAAATATTTTCGATTTTTCTTTCATCAGCCGGCATTACAGTTTTTAAAGGGTTCGTTTGATATTTGTTATTTTTTTCCCTTTTCATTTTATATATTCAAGGCTTTGAAATTAAAAAAAAAATTATCCCTCGTCACTGGCTCTAGGTATAACGCTGTCAGAAACTTTCTTGTGCGAGAACACATCTATATCAACGAGCGTTAGTTGGCGTTTTGTCTATCAACAGATCTCAATAATTTTATGCCAAAACTATCCAAATCTAATCCAAAATCCCTTAAGACCCCACTTAGCGGCATAGGGAGGCAACAAGAACTATACAATGTTAAAAAATATATATAAAGTGAAAATCAATTTTCTTGTACAAAAATTTTAAAATTTGAGTCACATAGAAGGTACATAATATTATCTGTAAGAAGGTACATAATATTATCTGTTTTAAAATTATTTAGATTTATGAAGAAACATATAATTTCAAAGTAGCTTTAAAAGGTTGAGCACCAGTAAAAGTCAAACGATTCCCACTCCAGATATGATAGAGACTCACTCTTTGACATTCTCTTTTATATGGACCATTTCTTCGTCTCTCAAGCTTCCGCTCAAGCCGAATATTCATTTATTTTACGTCCTCGGACGATGGGTAGGTATGGCCATTGAAGAGTGATACGATCTTTATGGAAGGTTCTCTTTCAAGAAGTCCATCTCGTATTGCTGAATAAGTGACCGATTCCACTCCACTTCTTTGTCAAATAATATCATCAGCTACCAATCTTTGTTTTTATTTCTCAATCTGCACGTTTCTACAGAAACGTCACGAAAATAAAATCTTTAGTAACATTTTATTATTTACGATTACTTTTGAGGTTAGCTCATATTCATCGATGGATTCACTGTTTTGATGAATTCGATTCCTTTTTTTAAGACGTACGAGACGATAAAGCGACAATTTATCAAAAAAGAAGAAGGTTACATATTCGACAAATAGGCATTAAGACTATAAAAAGTGTCTTCAGAACTTTCAATGTGGTATCCCGAATTACTTTCTGAATTTTGTTGAACAACACAGATTCATTATTTATTAATTTTAGTTTTTTTTTAATTTTATTCAGATTTATAGAACTGCTCTACCTACCTTGCTCTATTTCGACGTTCTTCAACGCATTGTAATTTAGCGACCTGAGATACTTCTGCAGATATATCATACCATTATCGTCTTGTTTAATCACATATAGTATTCCAAATAACTCTCCTCTTATGTGTCATTGTAAATTGAGATTTCTAATCATCTTTCTGGCAACCGTCTTCATTCATCCATTAGCCAATTAAAATATTGTATTCTCATATTATTGTATTCTTATATTATACTGAACAAATGTCAGACATGCACTGTACTGCTTATGGAAACAAAATGTGTGTATTGTACCTATTTTTTTTTTGTATTTTTACTGTTCTCTGTATCATCTTTTTTCTTAAAAAGCAATTTGTCGTTGATTAATAAATAAATAAATAAATACAGGCATAGAGAGGTGACAAGGGCCCTCTACTACGCTCTACCTCGCGCGTGTACATGTACAATGACCTTCTACTACACCATGTTTAAATCCCTTAGCTTTGCTTCTAGGAAGAGCGTCTTCCTCATCTTCAGGACCCCGATGGGAGGAAAAACAGCGCTCTCCTCGGCCAACTGTAATTCGGCATTCTTTACACATGTCCCAGTCAAATCCATCTCCTCTCCATAATGCTAGAAGTGAAGAGCCTCCATTCCGACAGTCGATACAATCGTTGGAATTGATAGATGTTATAAATATAAACTAGGTACCTACTCTAGAACATCATATTGTTAGAGAAATTCGAGAGGTTAAAAGTAGTGATAGGCATAGATTAGTAATGTGAATGTTGTAGAAATGTGACGTCTAAATCTGTAAAATAAAAGTGGAATAATATTGTTATTTTTAAGTTATAAAATATGTTATTTTTGTAACTTCATAATCTAAATAAAAAAAAAAGTCATGCAAATTCTCCAAGTAATTTCAATATGTATGTGTATAGTCCAGCGAACTTATTTTTGTATTTCACGTGGAAATGTTTGTCAAAAGGAACGTTATAATATGGGTCGGACCCATATTTCAAAATATGGGTCCCACAGTATCATATCGTCAAACATATAAAGGAATATTATATATCAAACGTTTTATCCTTCGCTTCTGTACTTTTTCAACTTAAAAAATCTCAAATCTACCGAATTTGATTTAGTTTCAGCAACGTATTTTTGTTCGTTAGTCTCACCTTATGTAATCACAAAGATAGGTACTTTTGATATGTTTACACACAAATATCCTCAAGAGAAAAGGAAAATTTTACTGAGCCTACAACTAAAATAAATTATGGTAAAAACGGCATTTTGAAACGTATATACAAGATGAACAATTGTTCATCTTGTGTTTCAGAACATATTTTTGATAATATATCTACGACAAACATTTGACAAAGATTACAGTAAGGCTTCATACAGTTTAACAGCTCGAACATTTGAGAAAATTCCTGAATCAGAGATCCTGAGTAGGAGCTTTGATGGTAAAGAACATTCAAGTCAAAGTTTATTTTCTCGACGTCACAAAGTCACCTTATCTTCACGGCTGAACGATCGTCACACACAACTATTTTATCTTGTTAGAACAGAGAATAGTTCTGTTCTCCCTTCCAGTGCGTTTACTTTGTGGAACTATTGACGAGATTAAGCTAGATGTTGTATGTTTCTCTACAATAATAATGTAAAACTAGTGACAGAACCAGGACGCACGAGTATGAAATTTCGCGCACTTCCACTTTATATAGAGAAGGGGTGGCGAATGCTAATATTTTTTTAAATTATGCATAAAAATAGATTAAATTAATAAAAAAACACTACTCACACTACTGTAATGTTATGTATTTCATAATCTTGCACACTTCGATGTATTTGAAAAAGATCTGTTGTTTATCTGTGATCAAATTGAGAATAGATTAATATTTTTTGTATTAAATAACCATTCAAATTTGACGTATCCATGTCATTATTTCTGAAAGAAAATTGTGACATAGCGCTCGCTCAGTCTTTGACAAAGGAATCTAAATAATGTTCAAACTTATACCTAATCTAAATTAGTACAATGGTCGAATTTCGAGTACTGGCCGACCACTAGTATTTTGAAAAAATGTCTTGATTTATCTTGCATTTTTTACTTCGGAACCTCAAGTACTTACGCGCCAGAGCTATATTTGATCAGTTGATTGCATTTCACGTATGAAAATGAATAGTAGGAATGGCATGCTTTGAGTACCCAGCTAGTACAGGAGGGTCCACATTTTCTATGCAAATATGTCATTGTGTTAGAGTCATGAGTGGACAGGCGGTTGTCGACTACCATCAAAAACCTTTCAGGGTCATGTGTCAGGATAGAGATGTACGAGCTACCCCACCCGATTTTTACGAGAAAAGTAGAGGGTTGATGAGGGAGGTGTGGCCAGGAAAAAATCTCCTGACTCCGTAAAATCAAATAATGGACCGGAATCAGAATACTCCGAGCGCTTTTCGCAACTGCCGAAGAGGGGGGTTAATAATATTCTCGGGGTGATATTGGAGGATTCAACATGACACAGAAGATTGTATGGAGGTATTGTATGCAAATATTATCTTAATTAACAGATTTCTACACTGTATTTAAATTCGTTAATGAGTTAGAAATAAAACTCTCTCAAAAAAAAATCTCTCGAATTCTTGGGCGGTGGGCTTCGTGGTATCCAATCTGTTGATTTTTTATCAATTTTTTGGGATCCAAGTCCCAACGTAGTTTCTTCAAAGACTAAGTTTAGTTATTTACTTCGGTGAAGCCTATACACAGTATAAAATATTATTAGATACCTAGGTATAAAATAGTAGTTAGGTATCTCTTTTTTTGAAAAAAAAAAGAAATGATGTTTAAAATAGAAAACTGTTACGTATGTAGGTACATAAACAATAAAGTTGAATATTCAAAATATTTTAACCACTTCTAACCAATTTTCTTAGGTATTTAGAATGAAGAGAGCTAATATTATATGGGCAAAAATCTACATGTAGTGGCAAACTGATAACATCTTTATTCCGTTCGTATATGTCGTAATTCAGACATTTATTGAAAAGCTGATATGTCGAGATGCAGCGAGTTGACAAGAATACGAATGAATGCTTATTACCGTACATGAAGAGCAACTAAAGATTGGATTAAAGTTTCCCATGCATGCGGGACTTACATGCGAGTATGTTGATAGAATTACTTATGAAATCTACTCACAGGGTTCAAGAAATTACTCGAGTTAACTTAAATACTATAATTTATTTACTGCGGAAGAAACAAAAATCATTAAATGTAAAAATTGTTTTTATTTGTTCAAAAAATAAGTTTCGTTACGCAGAAAAAACATACGTTCCAATTAAGGATGTTTTATACTATAACATGATGAAGTTCAATGATCCTCGGGTCAGCTAGTTTTATCTTATATATAAAAATGGAGAGCTATTTCCCGATGTCATCGCATCACGCCTAAACGGCTGGACCGATTTCGCTAATTCTTTTTTTGTCGTGTAGGCTTTTATCACGAGAATGTCCTTTTAGAAGAAAAAAATAAGAAATTGCATGGAACATTAGAAAATTAAAGAAAACTCTACGTAGACAACCTTATTAGTACTTTTTACCTTATAATTTTTATTCCAATTTTGAAATTTTGACAGAAATTGTCAATTGGTGCGATTGACAGAATGCGGATGGTATATGGTTTAAAACAGACGCATCGGTCGGAATTACATTGGTCAAATGATAATTAATTCATCACCATACAAATTCGAATTCAATATTCATAGTTAGGAACACAGGACAACGTCTGTCGGGAAAGCTAGTTTATAATAAAAATATGATTGAGTGAGAGTAGCCTTAACTTTTAAGATATGCCGGTGAAGTAGAACATACGTCACATGTGAAGTATGTTAAGCTATTTTATATATTATAAAAATACATTCATTCATAAACGCATTATTATTGAGATTTCTTGAACATTATGAAAGAATTATGATTGCAAAATAAATTGAATGTGAAAATTTCACACGATATTAAGCTCCGGAAATTTTTCAGTTCCTTTATTTAAGAATACGGTCACTTGGTTTATAACTACTCTTGGTATAATTATTATTCTCATTTATTTATGGAGATCGTCTTCCTTCACAATATTTCATCTTCATCTAAAGGAGATGTCGTGGGCAAAGAACGGCGGGTGAAAATATTTTAGAAAACCGTTTTTTTTTTAAATTCCAAAATAATAAATCATTGCTTCAACAATACAGCAGGCAACGCGGAGTTCCTTTTATTTTTATGAATGGCGAAGGACGGAAGGACGACACAAAAGAGGACAAAAAGTAACCTCTGAACCGAAAGAAGGGAACGTTAATTGGAAAATTATACGCTTCCAACCAAGCAAAGTGCGTGGCACTACAAAAATGTATAGAATATAATTAACCAGGCACTATTTTTTTTTTTCTAGATTACCGGCGACTCATTCTATTCGGAACGTATTCAGGCACTATTTATTATAGATAATAAATGTATAACATAGTATCTAAAATTAAAATGTCTATAATATGGTGCCTATAATGTGCATTTTTTTGATCAAATGCAACTTTAGAATATAAAATAAATCTTTTATTTTATTCTCTTCAAGTAACCGGTAAATTATATTATTACTGTTAATTTGAAATTTACTTTCGTATCGCTGAATTCAACATAAACTTTTTATTACAAACTTGGCGTTCGAATGGCTTTTAGCATTGAATTATTTGGTTGATTAAACATTTTATTACAAATATTGCATTGGTTTGGATTATCTCAGCTATGAATTCGCATGTGAGTTTTTAAAATAACCCGAGTTTGTAAAATTGTTTTTCCCCACTCAAGACCTTTTAAAAAAAGTGCTCACCCACCAGTCATATCAATAATATAATGTTTTCGACAGTAGAACAAATTTCTCTTTAGTTATGGCATCAGTCAGTCAGTGCGGCAGTGACAAAGACGTATTATAATCTTCAAAGTAATATTAGTTTTATTTAAATGCTGAGGAGACATTGGTTATTACGACCTAATTATGCACAATAGCTATGCGGGAGATACCTGTTATTGGAGCACTGGAGATTCTACGTTATTGTTTCGTGATTTGTTTTGTTTGTGTGTTCAGTGTTCTGTTGTCAACTGTTTGTCAAAAATAATAAAGTTAGTGGTAAACAAGCGGTCCAGTTGCATAATTTCTTTGTTAATAAATAAATAAATAACACTCTTCTATACATAGGTGTCAGTACAGCCGGCGGAACTTAATGCTTGAAGCATTCGCTGCCAGTCAACCGGTCCCGTCCAATTTGAGACAAGATTCCAACCCCGAGTAGAAATTTCTAATGAAAAAACAAATTGAAAAAATTTGACCCGACCGGGAATCGAACCCGGGACCTAGATCTGAAGTCGGAGCCTTTGCCACTAGGCTACCGAGGTCAGTTAATGTCGTGGGATTAGTCCTGGTGTCGACTATATTCCTATTTTACGACGGAGGCTTTGCTTTCTGCAAAAGGTGTATGAGATTTCATACCTTTTACTCGTTTCTGAAGCTTTCTGAAGGCAAGATCGAGTAAAGACATGGATAGAAGTGGAAGGAGTCCTGTCTTCTACTCATAGGTAGAAGACAGGACTGATGGTATCATGGCTCCGCAATATAAGAGCGTGGACTGGAATCCTAGCCATCGGGGAATTGATTCATGCAGCTAGAGACAGGAGGGCCTTAATGCCAGCCAACGTCGGGGGGGCTTGACCGGACTTTCAAGAAAAGCACAGATTCATAATACCAACCAAAAACATCTCAGACAGCCTAGAAGTTGGATTTTTTTTAAACAAGTGTTGGAGATAACGTTTTAGCTTTGATGATAATGTGACCCATGTAACTAGAACAAGAATCAACCTTCGGAGGTACCTACTCTGAATTAGTTTGCGTTTAAATATTTAATGGAGAATAAAATTAAGCGGGCTGCTTGTAATAAGGGAAGTACGGAAACCAAAAAAGGTCGGAGGTTATATAGTTTGAAATATTAATGTGGTCTGATTTAAGAAAAAGGTCCGATTTTTAATATTAATAAATATGGTTTGGGTTACATACTTATCTTGAATTTATTTATAGTGTACCTTCTAGTGGATGCGTTAGTCATTTTTGACTTTTTTTCGCTACTAATTATAGGTATGTTAAGTATACGTCATACGAACATCTACATATAATTTATAGTAAAAATGTAATGTTTTCTAAAGCCGGTAAGCTTATTAAATGAAGGGAAACACCTCAAAAATCAATGGTTTAATATGATTACAACGTTTGGCGCAAGATCGTACGTAAGATGATTGATTTAAGCTCTACAAAGCTATCGATATTTTAAAATATCCTGCATTTTATTTGTATCGGTTTTTTAGTTTGCATCACATTCTTGTGGTAAGTGACTAGGCAGAAGAAAATATACTTTAGGCAATAAAGATGAGACATTAAAAAAATGGATATAGTCATATCCTGGCGCCAAATTCATGGCAGCAGTCGCAGTCTTTAAATTTGGTCGCTGTCTTGTTCTCAAATGAAAAATATATACAAGTACAAAACATATAGGTACATTAACAAATATATCAAATGACAAAGTGAATTTTATATGCCCCATTTGAAGTTAGAAACTTGTGTATGGGGCAAACTTTTATCTCTATATTTCATTATTATTAAATATCTACTTATTGCATGTATGAGATTTTTCGACATGTTGAGAATTCTCATGATTAGGAGATTCGGAGACTTAAACCTAATGGCGAACGTTGTTAACGTAAAGTGATCACACTAAGGCAGCCTTCGAAATAACAGTAGAAGACGGTCGTAAGCTCGTAGTGGTTTGTTCCATTTTAAAAATCGAACATCAGTAATGAATTATTAGAGTCATTAGTTGTTACATATTCGCTTTCAATTTTGTCTAATAGTATGTTGTGTCTACTAGGTGTCACTATATGAGCGCATAGATATTCGCTTTATGCATCTTTAGAATTTTTAGTGTACATGATGTCAATTCTGTGCACAAATCACTCTTAGTATAGGATTGCAGTTAATAGATCAATAATGCAGTGTTAAATTAATAATTGGTTAGATTTCTATCGTACCATTTAGGTTCGGACTGAACCTCAATATATTATACGGTGGGTACCTACAAGAAAAGCAACACTGCGGTGTAGCGAAAATACATCGGAAATAAAATCCTTGAGAAGTGACGGAGGGTGCAGGGAAGGTACTTCCGTGATGTATAAGCGGTGCAAACCTACCTATGTAGGTACGGTCCCTAGTTAATGGATGGGCACAGGGAAGTGATCACTGAATTTTTATTGTTTGTTAGTTTTTTGTGTGTATTTTTTTGTCATAGACTTGCAATCGATTTTTCTGTGTATTTGCTATAAATTTGCTTACAATTTAAACCAACTTCCCATCTATATTTGAAATGTTTACAAAACACTAATAGAAATACGTTAGAAGTATAATAATAACAATACATCGTAATTATAAAACTAGCTAACCCCCCTCCCCCCCCCCCCCCCGTCGATCTTCGACATAATCCAGAATAAAAAAATAATTTTAACCAATTGCATGAATTAAATACAATACAGTTTATGACATAACAACTGAATTAAATATAGCTAATAATTATTTATTTCATTATGTATGTAATGATCATCGTTTTGGATGCGGAATAAAGCTCGACGGGTCATGAGTTAAAATTGAATAAAAACAATAAATTCCTCTATAGATGTGAATAAAAAAAAATCCAAGAGATGGCGGTGTAGTAATTTATAAATCACATGTGTTACAACGTTACGTTACGTTGTTGAAGGAATAGACGTTCATCAAAACCAAATTTTTCCGAATTATTATGGTAAGATGTCATTGTATGGTCCTTCATATCCGAGGATAAACTCCGTAAGTAAACCGCAACACTTCCAAACGCCAATATGACGTAATGGGGTTGCTTATGTTGTTTTCTTGGGAGAAAAATAGTGTTGTTTTCTCCTTTGTACACCGCAATAATCACCATGTATTTGTTCTAGGAGGATATTATGCTGCGATTCATCGACCTTTACAAGTTGAACGCATATCTACATAATATTATTTCTTTTATATTACCTGCATACCCAGAAACGTAAAAAAAACAATATTTATGAAGATAGAGGCTGTAATATAAATGGTTTTTTTTTTCAATTACGCTCTCAATTCGGCATTTCACCTTTTTATTTATATCAGTAAATTTTTTTAACTAAAAGAGTAAACTTCTTGAAATTAAATTTGATTGATAATGTTATTTATTTAATTTATTCACGATAATATACTTAATATACAATTATTATAACACTATTGTCAATACCGCCATCTGTGGAAATATATTGAAAACATTAATCTTAAGGATCTTTCTTTCAAATATAACTTTATTACAAGACACTTCTATTTCCCCAACAGATGGCGGTGGCAGTGTCTTTACATAAAAAAATAAATAAACCCATATTTATTCAGTATCTAATACCTATAAGTTTGACGAAAAAAATAAATAAAATCATTCAAGGTGTACTTTAAAAAGGGCCTAACACTGTGTGCGAGATCGTGTTGTATATTGCTTCGCCATTACAATGAAAAATTCATAGAAAAACAACAAGAAAATACACTCATTTCGATTCCCACATCGGATGAGTACACGAGTGGCGGTAAGAATGAAAAACAAAACGAAAAAAGGGCTGAGGGCAAGAAAAATATGAGGTGGGATCCGCAATTTCGCGAAATCTATAAAATTTATATAAAACGATTCGAAATTGATGGTTCTTTATTGCAAGAGGTGGTTGAATGAATAGTGAACTCCCTCCCTTATGGTCTAAGGTAGCCGATGCATACATTGAAGCTACATTCTGAAATAGGGGAAAGAGATTTTTATTTATTTGCGGTGTGGTGTTGGTTATATTATAAACATAAATAAATTTTAGACCTGCTTATTATAAATAAATTTTAGCTACCGGTTTTGTAAATTTCTTTTCATTAAGATATTTTTTTACACTCAGTATATTATGAAACGTATGTGCCTACTGGTAGCTAAGGTTTATAAAATTATTTTTAGAAAGTAATGTTGAGGATGCCGAATGACAGTTGGCCGAGGAGAGCGCTGTTCTTCCTCCCATCAGGGTACCTAAGATGAGGAAGTGCTTCTCATAATGTATTCCGTTCCTTTGCGGCAGATGTAAGGAAACCGAATATGGTGTGGGAAGAGGTTAGCTACGCGAGATCGAGTGCGGTGGAGAAGTCTTGTTGGATTTCTATGCACTACTGAGGTCTCCAAAAGAGCGTATTATATTTTTGATTGATTGCTATTAAAAAACAAAACCCTGGACCTAGAAATTTCAAATTGAACCGAACCTGGGAACTGTCGCTAATGAGGCATGCATCTTTGACAACTAGTCTACTGACTACCGATGTTTAATAAGAAAATATTTTATAATACAACTAGCTTTCCCGACAGACGTTGTCTTGTGGTTCTAGCCCGAAGTGGCCCGTTAATATGTACATAGGGATTGCAATCCGGTCTCATTTTGAATCCGGCCGGATCCAACCGGATTTTCGTCAGATCCGATCGGATCCGACCGGATTGAGCTAACCTTGATGAATTAACATTTTTAACAATAATAAAGGCTTAAAATAAAACGGTACGTATACGAAATAAATTTAATTAGGGTATGACTTCTTTTAAATAGTAAAAACTATAAAAAATAGTTTTTTTTTTTAAATAAAGTTACAAATTAGATTACTTTTCATAAAGTTCAAATTGAAATTCATCGAAAATTAGTAGCATATTTATATAACCTGCTTGATTGATCATGATTTACGATGTGCAAACTAAAACCGACACAACGAAAAAGAAAGATTCTCAAAAAATCACCACCCATAGTGGAATAAACCATCCGAACTCCAAATTCGGAGCTTCTGCGATATCGAGAACGTCAGGCAATGCGGTAGAAATAGAAGGCCAGATCACGTCAACAGAACGGATCCGGTGATTCTGGTAATTAAAAGAGGATGAAATCACATCAACCAGCAGATCCTTGTACGAGCACCAAAGAGATGGATGAGCAGTTGGACATGCGCGTCCCAGGAATAATACCTATAACCGGGAATAATCAGAGACACTCCTATACATTATCAAGAATAAATCTTTGAGAAATTATTTCAGTTTTATCCTTGAATATAAAAGCACACACATTGTGACAGAGACTACCGAACTAATCTAATAAAAAGCAGACAATAATCACAATTAATATGTTGCTTTTAAAAATGTTAATATATATTTTATTGGGTAAATAATTGTTTAATATTCTCACCATTTTTCTAACAGGTGTCTTTTCATTCGATAGTCAATACTTTCAATACGATCAGTAAACACTAGCTTTAAAATCCTACATTGGCTACAAGGAGGCAAAAGCAGCATTCCACTGCGCTCAGTGTTACGCATTTGCCTCCTTTTCTCTTTTTATCTTTATGGGTACCCATAATTTTACCTAAAATGACCCTATGAAATTGCTAGGGATACGGGTTCGAGTTCTGTCCATGTTGAGTTTGTTGAAAAATCCTTTGATATGATAAACCGGATCCGATCTCCGAATCCGTCAAATTGCGCCGGATCCGATATGAGCATTTTGATGCCGGATCCGCCGGAATACCGGATCCGGTTTTCCGGATTGCAATCCCTATATGTACATAATGTGTACTGTGCCCCCGTAAAAGAATACAAAATTAATTCGATTGAGTCAAGCTAATAAAATAATAAGATTTAACTATTTCTGAAACATCCATATTTCATTCGTATTCAAAGCCCTGGCGGGAAGAACTTGAGAATAAAGCGCTCGCGCACACATCCTACCTCGCCTATTACCAACACGAATGTGCCCGATAATATTGTTGACTTTGTATGAAAATTTTCTAACGCTCGAATCGGTGCGGTGGAGTAAGTGGGATGGCCTACTGTAGGAGCGTATGCCAGAATGAGAGGGAACTACCCGCGATGGCGTGGGCGCATCATAGGTAACCCTTCCATACAAACTTAAATATTGTATTTTACATAATTTCTTATCCAGTTTTTAAACATTTTATTAGTTATTTTGTTATCCGGAGCGGAGAAGAATCCAATAAATCAAACATCAGAAGATTCTGTTGAGCCGATCTCGAGTTATAAGTGTTCGCACTAACCTGACTTTAATTTATATTAGAGATATGGTGTTCTAATTCCAGCTATAGGTAATAATAGCATAAACACCAAACAGCCAATATGCATCAAGGGCATCAACTGTGCAGTTTAAGTAAAGTTAATTGTATTGACTTCTTGATAAAAGGTGCATTTAAACCAAAACGAACAAAGACCCAGAGCTTGAAAATAGAATATTTTTTCCTAATCGTTCATACTGGACACCATGTAAACAATATAGTAGGCGATGACAGTTCTTTCTGGTTATTATTTCTTTGATCACCATATCAACGATTAGGAAAATTTATTCTATTAAAAACATTCAACCCTATTTTTCACCTCCTTAGGGATGGAATTTCCAAAAATCCTTTCTTAGTGGAAGGTTTTGTATTAAAACCTACCTGCTTTCCGAATTTCACTTCTCTACGATTAGTCGTTTGGGCTGTGCGTTGATGAGTGAGTATTTCAGTCAGTCAGTCAGTCAGGATACGTTCCTTTATATATTAAGATTTTCAAGCTCTTGGTATTTGTTCGTTATGTATAAATGCACCTTAAGTACAAACAATTGAAAAAACTGGCATAATATTTACAATAATTATTCTGACATTGCCATAAATATTTTTGTCGAACATTAACTTCTTAGAAGATTTATAATAGAAAGAGGTAACCCTTAGCGTTGTTGCAATAAAAGAACCCCAAAACAATACGATTTATTAATGATGAGGGACCGTTGGTTGAGGTAAAATATTACTATCGTCTTTTGAATTTATGCTCTTGTATGGTACTTAATCGTTTCAGAAATGGATAAAATAATAGAAAATTCCTTAATTGTATGATTTAAATAAAATAAACTAAACTGATGTGATTATGTATATACCTATATTAATAAGTGAAGCAAAAACTTTGTAACCATTTTTACAATAATTGCGCGGACGGAGGAGTATGAAATTTCGCACACTTATAGTTTATAATTCTTTGCACTAGTGAGGTCTTCCTCCCATCAGGGTCCCGGAGACGAGGAAGACCCTCTCATACTGTGTTCCGCTCCTTCGAAGCAGAGCTGAGGAATCTGGACATGGTGTGGGAGGAGGTCATTAACGTTGCGCAAAATCGAGCGCAATGGAGAGCTCTTGTTGCCTCCCTATGCCCCTAAGTGGAGTTTAAAGGGAGTTTGGATTCGATAGTTTATAAAGAGAAAGAATGGCGAATTCTATTTTTTTAATTATGTATAAAAAAAAGATTAAATCAATAAAAGAAAACATATTACAGAAACTACTGTAATGTTATGTATTTGATACTCACACACATACCTTCATTTGACATTGACACAGGCGAATCTATTCTTTTGTTTATCTTTGGTCAAATTGAGAATAGAATAATATTGTTTGTCTTTAATAATAACAGAAAAAAACTTATCAACATTTCAAATTTAACGTATCCATGTCATAGTTTTTGAAAGAAAAATTGTGAAATAGCGCTCGCCAAGTCTTCGACAATGGAACCTTAAAATATTCAAACTATTACCTTATTTCAATTAGTTATGGTCGAATTTCGAGCACTGGTCGACCACTAGATTTATTAAATTACTAAAATAGTCCCTTTATCAAATTAAGTTATAACGTTTTTTAGGTTCTTGTCTTCAAAATGTCAACGCGAGATTGAAGAAAGCAATGAAGCTCATTAAATTATCGTAATGTTCACCAAGAAAGTCAAATAAGAGCATAAATTGACTGAAATATTGTGTTAATTGAATCTCGAAAAGGTTCCCGACAAAAAGAGGGGAAAAGCTGAACAGTTTGGAAACGAATAAAATCGTTAGAGAAAACGAGAAGAAAATTTATGGTCACTTTGTTTGATCAAATAACTACAAAATTCGGTCGTAAACATGTCAAAACCTTATTGAAATTTATGTGTGTTTTGCAAGCGACCGACATGACGGATGTCTCCAAGTTGGAGAGCGGACCTGCAACAGAGAGAGAGCCGGCGTGAAGGGTAGCGACAGATAAGTGAGTGTTGGCGCAGACGCCGGTTATTAAATCATACAGCACGTCCCACAACCTGTCGGTTGTAATTCTTCACACGGCCGCACGTCACAAACACTGGCTTCTGGCCGGCATACAGTGACGATGGGCCACTAGCGAATGAAAAATACCTACATACTATATTAAACTAGGTTTACAAACAAACTTTATCCTGTTTTTACTGTGAATATTTAATTCCAATTTGTTTAATGATAAATAATTAACCCACCATTTAAATAATACATTTCTGATCAATACATCTGTTTTATACGATTCTAGCTGACCTGCCCGTCGAACTTCGACATAATCCAGTAAAAATAATAATTTTGACTTATTACATCCTAAATTAAATACAGTTTATGATATAAAAACTTAATTAAATTTAGCTAATAATTTATTTCATTATCTATGTATGTAATAATAATAACAGTTGATTTGGATTCGGGATGAAGTTCGACAGGTCATAAGTTGGTAATAAAAAGAATAAATTCCTCTATAGATACGTATCTTAAAAAAAATCTTATAGATGGCGGTGTAGTAGAAAGTAAATCACATGTGATACACGTTACGATATTCTATATATTGTTGAATGAATAGAAGTCCGCATCAAAACGAAATTTTACCGAATAATTATGGTAAGATTTACAGAGCGAATTCTAGAAATCGCAGGACCAGGAAGCGTGATGGACTAATTTGTCCCAAAAGTTATTGAAAGTATAGATGATTTATCCATTAAAAAAAACATAGTAATGAGTTTTATGGTATCCTACTTTAAAAAACAAAAGACTTTTGTCTCAAAGTCTAAATGCTATTGAAAATAATAAGAAACCAGTTACGGAGAAAGGTAACAATGGGTATTTACGGATGAAATTATAAGCATTTTATTATGAAAGAGAGTAAATCCGTCATTTGGCCTGAAGGTATAATAATTTGTATGAATAAGACATTGATTAGGAAATATATTTATTAATTTATTCATGGAAGCAAACAAAAATAAAACAAAGGTTATTTCCATAAAATATTTCTCGTCGACTTTGTTGCGTCTTAATTCCGATAAAAAAATAACCGCAGCTCAGTGTACCTAAAGTGGTTTTCGAAAAATCGCGACATTCTACTCGAACGTCATTCGTGCCCAAGCTGTGGTGGCAAAATTATTTCAGAATAAATAAGTAGTATATTGGTCGTTTGTCCCGGATCACGTCCTTTCTACCCGGTTTCATCCTTCACTGGAAACCATATTCAGTCGTCGACATATTATTATATCCATGTTTTTATGAACAAAAAACAATCTCCTAGTTGGAATCACTCCGATATGGACGTTAGAGTTCTGTCTTTTCATTACTTATTATGTATAATGCGAGTAAAAAGGATTTCCCAATTCCTGCAATATTTAGCTGGTAGAGGGTCCTATTCAATGGCGATAAAATTTAATATTATAACGACTAAGACCATCATTGGTTCTGGTGATCAAAACCATTTCAAACGTTGCTATATTATTTATGTTGATATTAAAACACGGTTTGATAATGCGATAAGAGAAAGTCTTATAGATATGAATATAGTTATGGTCTTTTAATTTTGTCGCCGAGTTAAAATTTACGACTGCACAACTTGCGTGGAATGAACAATCTGACGAAAAGATAATACGATGTATTAAGTAAACGTATGTATATTATGTAGGTCTGGTACTATATTAGCCCAGAACGCTGACTGATGAGGACTGACTAGATGACCGACTAACGCTATTACGTCATCCGAAGCGAAGCGACACACATCTAGCGTTATTAACGCAGTTGTGCGTGAGTTCTGTTGTTTGATATGGCCGTATACGCACAACCAAAACTCCGGCGGTAGAATAGAGAAATTTTGAATACTGAGTTTTTTCACAATAATCACACAATAAAATATCATATCGACTTTAGGTAGGTACCATCTATTCGAAAATTAAAATAAAAACGCTCATACAGCAAAAACTCATCAATAAAGTAAATAACATATTTATCATTGTTGTTTAGTAAATATCATTGTGCAACTGTAGTCAGGAGACGAAGTCCGTCACGTGGTAACGGGTGACCACAGTTATGAAATAATCCCTCTAGTGTTGGGATAGGAATTGGGTATGAGTACCGTAAGTACTTTTACACTTAATCCAAACGGAACGAGTGAATCCGAGTGTATTTGATAGTATGAAAATAATAATATTAGGTAGGTATATCACATTCGGTTTGCGGAAATTAATCTAGAAAACACCTGCCAGTTTTCAGGAGTATTCCAGCGGTAAAGAAGCCACTGGCTGTGATTTCGTATAAACATCTGTGTGAATACAGAATATATTAAATAAAACTACTTAGGTGCCTATGTATGGATATAAAATAGTATGAAATATGATATTAAAGTAAGCATGGAACTTATTTCCTAAAAACAACACCATTTGTGAAAAAATCCATAACATAACAATTTTTCACTATTTCCTCTATATTTTTTGGGCTTACGATAAAACAGTTTCCTGTCATTTTTATGTTTTGGAAAAATTAACTTAGTTTTAATTTTGGTCTGATGATGGCTGATGGTAGCCGAAACCGGTCACCAAATAAATAAATAAATAAAAAACAGTTAAAAAATATTTAATTTTTCCAAAACATAAAAAAAATAACAATTTTTATTTACTTGAACATTGAATTTCAAAACATTGGTACGCAGATATCATTTGATAGAATAGAGCTTTCAGAAATAATTTTTTAACATTCAAACATATTTTAAATGTATTTTTGTATAAATTACTTACTTTATATTCATATCAATATTCAGGACTACAGGACGTTTGTCGGAAAAGCTAGTTAATGATAAATGATTTTGTAACTTGTAATCTAACCGTGAAAAAGATTGATCTCATTTTTATATTTTCAGTTTATTTACATCAGTTATTTGATTTTCGCTACTTCTTAACCATAGTTACAATGATAACAATAGAAACAGTAAGTTTTAATAAATGTCGTCCTGTTTTCCAGACCCCTATTTTCATAATGATTGTTTAATAAAAATTTATGTAGGTATATATAGGCATTTGATGGACAGGCTGAATCAAATAGTCAAGAAAAAGGTACATAGGTTTTGTTTATATAAAAGTGAATCAGAACTCACTCAAAGTGAAAGCAAATACACTCTTCGACTCTTTCATAGTAAGCTACTTAAAGCTTGTGTCGTGAAAGAGGAAGGTGGTCGGCACCTGGGATTGAACCACGAACTCCAGTACGAAAGCCGGCGTCGTGTGTGCTAAGGTCGAAGATAAAAGAAAACAACGAAAAATTTTCGATTTCCGTGTTTGTCGATCCTATATTATTATTATGTAGATTAGTATAAAGTAGGGGGAGTTTTCATAGGAATAAGCATTCCCAAATTCCAGAGCTATCAAGGATTGGTCGGTCATCAGCATCTTCGGAGTAGAATTCGAGAAAAAAAAATGAAATTTAACTCGTGCCCCGGTCTCTCTTAATCAGAACAGATAACGAGTGGGTGTCACTAGATGCAAGAAAAACATGCACAGGTGGAGTTTTAGTGTGGAAGAGGATGTCTCCTGTAGCTGATGCGGCGAGGCTTAAAGTGACGAACATCTCCTCACTTGCCGAGATATGCAATATGCATGTGAAGAAGTGTGATATGCAAGACCTAATCATGAGTTGTCAATGACAATGCTGTTGCAGCTGCAGAATATTGGAGTGGCGTGGATGGGTGATCGGACTCGTAAAGTAAAGTAAGTAGTAACAGAATAAATTAATACAAGATATCAACTTACCATCAGGCTCACAGTAATTATATTATTATACTACGATATATTGTATTATGCACACATTTGATTGATTTTATGCTGATGTTAACTGCTAAAAGCCACCATACCTGAAACAATTAAAAAACAAAATTAAATTTTGTAAAATATTGTGCATTTTTATTTAATGAAAAAACCATGTAAAGTATCTATTAATGTTAAACATAATTACATAATCTGTTGTAAAAATCTTGATATAAAATTGTATTGAATAGGTATTCATATTTCCATAAAAAATGGAGTTTTTTTTAAAATTTTTTATTTATTTATTATTCTTAATATATTATTTTATACAATTATTTGTTACACAAAATCTCTTTCAGGTATTTGACAATATTGTGTAGTCCATCTCGTCTAAAGCAACTTAATAGGTACCTATTCAATACATTGACTATACATTTCAATAAGTAGGTTCCTACTATTAAGTCTATATTTTTACTCTAGTGTGAAGATAATAAGCACAAAACAAAATCGGTCTCACATAAGCTTCAATTTTTTGATAAAATGAATATGTATCAATTATTACCAACATATAGGTATTAACTTTGTGCCTTTAGTTAAAAAAAAATTGTCAAGTGTGATATGGGAAAAATTTCGCGAACAATTTATACAAATCGGTATGTACACAAATTTGCCGGATTTTAGAATTATCCCTAAGGCTCTAAGATAATAATTAATCTCCTCCGATATTTGAAGATTAATTACACAAGTTTGTAGGCAGATATCAGTAGGTACTGGGTATTAGGACGACAATGCTACAAGTATAACACTCCTCTCGGGTACCGACTCAATGATAAACCTACTTTACAATATTATTATAATACACAGTCAGTTTATAAAGCCCAGTAATCCCAACTTAAATCAGATAACGTCGTGACTAAATACATACCTACTTAACTACTGCGAGTTGAAAATCCCACTTTCTCCAGTTGCAACGCTTTAGCCGACACGTCTTTCATTAGTACGTATGTGAAACATAATATACTGTCTGTCAGTGTCTTATAAATGTCAAACCGACTGTACTACTTACTGTTTAAAGTTATTTGTGCATTTGATCTTCGAATGAAAGCTAACTGCTTTATTTAAAAACTCTGATCAGTGGAAAATAAGAGTTCAGCGGTAGAAAATTTGCGATCAAGCCGTCGTCGAGGTAGTTTAACCCATATCGATTGATTGCGAGCTGATCTCTGAAGATTTTAGCCCGCCGTGTTGGATTTTATGTCGACTGACAATGGTTTCGAGTGTACAACAACGCTTTCTGTAATCAATATACCGTTTTTAAGTTTTTTCCCGTCCAATTAGGTGCTCCCTTCATATTTTGGTCCATTTTGTTTTGGTTTATCATTTGTATAAGGAAATTTAACAAAAAAAGCAAATATGCATTCTCGTAATCATTCGAGGGCTTACAACCATGATGCACCAACTAAATTTATGAAAAATATAATGACGTTTTGAAGAAAATATTCAAAGAATACTTTTAAAGTAGGTACAAATATTAAAATTGAAGTGATCAAACATAAATTAGTTCATTTTGGCCAAAACATAAAGGTTTCGTGTGATTTTATAAGAACTTAAATTTTGATAATATTTTTTTATATTTTGGTATTGCCTCAGCACAGACTCCCGTCTATAGTGAGGTAATAAACCCTACACACAAATTATGTATGTATATATTGTAAAATGCTAATGTTTTTTTTGTATTTTTGGGAAATAAATAAATAAAAAAAAAAAAAAAATAAGGTCTGGGACCTATTCTGCACCTACTCGAAATCATTCAAATCTGACATAGCGCATATCGATTGAAGCACTCGCGTTGCCGGGCTACTATTTTGTTTATTTACAAAATTTTGTATGAAATGTCATCTTCATACACAAAAAAACTCGGGTAAAATTTATTTTTGTAAATCAAGTAAAAACTGATCAGTGAGTCATACGTAATCTTACGATTGACGTTTTTTTTTTTATAAATAAGAAGGTATGGGTTCAATCAATTTTAGACTGATTAAATTTCGATTAAATACTTTTAGATTTCGTCTAAACAATTTCATTTTATTAAAAAGCACAAGAGACCAACACCCGTATGCAGTATAATTTCTACACTCAAATGTTGAGTGTTGTCATAACAAGATTACGTCACACGAAGTGTTGACTACAATAATAATTTGTATGGATTGACGTTATAACAAGATGTCCCATAGTTACAAAAGTGCTAGAATATATTCTATTCTGCATAAGGGTGTAAGAAACATTTTTGTATGTTTCTATTAATAAATCATCGCAAGTTTAGTAAAAAATAATATGAACTAGGTATAACGAAACTAATATGCAAATACGAAAATGTATATTTGTAAACTTTACAAAAATAGGATTTAAATATTATTTTAAGATTGTGCATATTTTGGTGTAAGTATATTCCAAATCCAAATCCAAACTCCCTTTAGACCCCACTTAGGGGCATAGGGAGGCAACAAGAGCTCTCCATTGCGCTCGATCTTGCGCAACGTTAATGACCTAAGTATATTACGCATGTTTAAATTGTAACAACGGAATGTAAATTTGGAGAATTAATGTTAATATGTACCTACATAATATCTAAATTGAATCGATATGCTTAATCAATAACCTAGCTCGAAATAAGTCAATTTTTATTAAGTCAGTTTTCAATGAATAAGCATTTTGCATTTTTAGTCGGGCAACATTGTATTTTGTTTTGATATTGTGTAAGGAAATAATTACTGTCGGTATAATATTTAAATATTTCTGTAAAGAGAATAAAGGTATTAAATTAAAATAAAATAAAATTTATGGAGTGTAAAATTTCATTCTGCAACTTATTACAATGATTATTGAATATTTAAGAATTATTTTATTTTTAGAAATTAACAATTAAAAAAAAAAAAATCTAAAAGTATATTGCATATTAATTTCGAGATTTCGTTGCATATTTTGAGCATTTAAGTTGCATATTATTATCCGATCTCTAGTTATAAAATTTTATTATTTCGCCGATGTAAGCGTGAAACCCGTATTTGCCCGGGTGAGCGAGTCGTTAATAAAAATTGACGAGATGTGACGCGTACAAGAGTGAATATTTTTCAATATGGAGCCGTACACGTCACTTGCACATTGTCTGGATGAATATTAAACTATTCCCGTATCACGCTATACCCACCTACACAATATTTATATTTTTTCAATGTCACGATGTTCATTTTTCTCCGATATGACGGGTTTTTCTTTTTTCATATAAAAAAATAAAAACAATATATAAAAATAAACCTTTTTGTAAGGAATTATTATTTTGTCGAATAATATAAAAGCTATGTACATACCTAGGTACATATATTATTTTCTTAAACAGGAACAATCTGAAATATATATTTTTTAGTTTCATCTAAGAAAGGGTTGAAAAATTGTAGAGTACCTATGTCACCATTTTAAATGATGACTTTGCACATAAAAAAATATGACTCATGTTTTTATTTTTTTTATTTTTTTTTATTTTTTTTTTTTTTTTTTGGTTGAGGCCTTCCACCCGATATCGAGTGATTTTGGCCATTCATCCATATACAAGTGACACAAGTTAAAAGAAAAATAGTAGAATTATTGAGGAACAAAAATGTAAAAAGTAAATATTGTTACGCGCCTATCCACACACAGTGCAGGAGCAGTCGATGTTTTTATTTGAGTGGACACAAAATTAGTGCGCTCTAACAAAAGTTAGTTTGCAGGATTGTTCAACGTATACCTATCTGTTTTACGTCAAATTTGAAATGTTGATATTGTTTACAAAGCTTTTTCTTTTATTATTGAAGCACACAATGTTAATCTATTCTCAATTTGACCACAGATAAACAAAATAATAGATGCGTCTGTGTCAATGTCAAATAAAAACATGTGTGTGAGTATCAAATAGG
Source organism: Mystacides longicornis (assembly GCA_963576905.1). Classification (NCBI taxonomy): domain Eukaryota; kingdom Metazoa; phylum Arthropoda; class Insecta; order Trichoptera; family Leptoceridae; genus Mystacides; species Mystacides longicornis. The sequence goes on along the minus strand of OY756421.1, from coordinate 4,175,610 downwards.
ATAACATTACAGTAGTATCTATAATATTTTTATTTGATTTAATCTATTTTTTTATACATAATTAAAAAAAAAATATTGGCATTCGCCACTCTTTCTCTTTATAAACTACTAGAGGTCCGCCCCAGCTTCGCACGGGTAGATAGATACTTAAAAATAATTTAGTTTTCATACAGATCCCTAACTTTTACAAAATATTTTATAGCATATTATGTTAATCTGGAATAATTGCATTGCAATGTATCGTGTCACGTCACTTTACCACCGTGACTACTTTGCGCGGTATTTCTACTAAACTTGACACGACTCCCCTCAGCCCTCCCCGGCTCCCGTACGCACTCTGCATCGGATAAGTTGAGATGATAAGAGACTATGCTTTTTTTTCCAATACTCACATTTTTAAACTCGTGATAACTTTCGAATGGAATGTCCGAATTGAATAATTCAAAAAGTTATACAAACATATTGAAGCAGACTTGAATATGAACTAATTTATTTTAATAAGGAGTAATACCAAGATACCAATAAAGAGCCTTTTCTAGAGGTGACATTTTATTGGGTTTTTTTAAATAAAAAAACACTTATTGTGGCATAACTATAATAGTTAGACATATGCTGTCGCGATACTTTTTGTAAATAATGATGTCTTCTACAAAATTGTAGAACATTGTTTTATTCTATCATCATTAGTTTTCACAGCGTTCGCGATAAAAAGAATATTTTAGGTAAATTTTTTACACCTTGGGTTACATTATTGAAGTTTTCGTAGGTTACCCACTTTTTTTTGGAAATTAAATATAGCCTATGTTCACCGCCGATATTGTAGCTTCCCAAAAGTGAAAGAATTTTTCAAATCGGTTCAGTAGTTTTGGAGCCTATTCGAAGCAAACAAACAAACAAACAAACAAACAAACAAACAAACAAACAAAAAATCAAATCTTTCCTCTTTATATATTAGTATAGATAAGTGTGCGAAATTTCATATTCGTCAGTCCGCGTGATTTTCGTGAAAAGGTGTAAAGAGATTTTTTTTTCATATAGATACTTGAACAACAACACTATGTTACATAAGAAAAAGCTCTATTTATAATATACATACTTAACACGTTTTAATAAACTTTCTTCACTCACTTATTTGCGAAAAAAAAACTCTTCAAGGATAGACTCATTTATTTTTATTAATATTTTTTTCATCCTTTCACTGTTTTAAAAATAGATAAGATATAGCTAACAAAAAATAAAGAAACAGGAATGCTTTCAAGTAAATTTGAATTCAAAATCTGAGACGGGAAGAGAAGAAATTGACGCGGAGAATACTAAAAAAAATAGAGTAAGTACCTACCTATTAACTGAAATACATACACCATCGCAGGAAGAAATAATAATACAAAATACTCCTGTACATTCCAATGCAGGAATATTCTTGCTGATAGCGTCTGTATCAGGAACAAAGCGATATATCAAATAACCCCTTTCAGTAAGAATTTTTTTATCGCTTCTTCCTTTTCTTATTATTATTATTCGGTTCGACTGCCAGGGATGGGTATAATGATATGTGCGCTACTCTCATTCTAATGGATTCTCCATACTGATACAGATGGATGAAACACGAAACTTCGACTCGACGCAGAACAGCGCCTAGCTCTCAAAAATCCTTTTTGAAGACAATATTTGAGTTTAAAAAACAATAAGTATCTAAGTACCTACTGAAATGTACCGCTTCTTTCAAACCATAGAAAGTACCTCATTTAAATAGAAGGTATGTTAATCGGCTTGGTTAGATAAAATAATATGTTCATTTCGTTATGTAAATAGCGACCAGATTTTTAATACGTACCTAATTTATAATTCACAGGAAAATCAACCAATTTATTGATTCAATAGACGACAAAAAATATCACGACAAAATATAGATAAAAGTCAATTAATTAAATGAACGTGGACCCACTCAAAGTAAGGAAAATAAATTTTTGACATAACAGATAAAGCGAAATATATGTTGTGAAAGAGGAAATAGTCGACTTCGGGGATCGACCACACAACCTTCAGTAGGTACGAATGTCGGCGAATTAGCTCCTAGGCCACCAAGCTCCTCACGAATATTGGAAGGCATAGATTTGGAAGCAATTTTAATTTTATGTACCTATGTATGAATGATAGGTATCTATTGTTTGAGGACGATTCAAAAGTGAAAAAAATTGCATTTTGAGTTTCTTTAGGAAAAATACAAAACAAAAAGAAATAAAATCCGTCTCTTATATCGGTTGCAGATAATGGTATAAGCCCAGAAGATTAGCAGCAACGAAAGGGAGGGATTAGCAAGGATCCGAAAGAATGCGAGGATGGCCGGCGGAACAGAGAAATACATTAAATATACGGTTTGATTTATTAAGAATGTCACTGCGAATCTATGTTCCCTACTACTCTCGGAAATCGTAGAAAATACACAATCTAATGTTGTTTGCATTGTTGTCTAAATAATAGAAAGTACCTATTAGTTTAGAAATACGAGTCGTACACGTATACAAAGTAGAAATAGGTATATCAGTCAATATACACGACACATGCAGGGAGCGGAGGTACCTCAGGATGGATGGGCAGACACTGAAGTCGGAAAATAGTAAACCGATCAATATTCCTATCATCAAATCAATCAAAACTCCCTTTGAACTCCACTCAGAAGCATAGGGAGGCAACAAGAGCTCTCTACTGCGCTCGATCTTGCGTAATGCTTATGACCTCCTCCCACACCAAGTTCAACTCCCTCAGCTCTGCCTCGAAGGAATAGAACACGTTATGAGAGGGTCTTACACCTTTTCGAGACCCTGATGGGAGGAAAAACAGCGCTCTCCTCGGCCAACCGTCACTAGGCATCCTCAACACGTCCCAGCCATGCCCATCTTCTCTCCGTAATGATGGAAGTGATGGTCCTGCTCTGGGTGCGCCGGCGTATAGCGTCGTTCGTGTTGCGGTGGTACCTCTTATACCCAATATTCTCCTGGCACTTCGTTTCAAATGCAGATACTTTTTTGTGCCTGGGCTAAAAGTATTCCTATCATATTGGAGGTTATTTTTCGATACACTGGATTTTTTTCAATAATACTCCCTAAGTACATTCCATTGCATATGTCAGGTTTTGATATTCTTGTAAGAATCGTGACGGCAAAATTAGTTAAGTTCTAAAATATGGTCCCTTTGTGAAAGCCAAAAATAGTGCGAAAGATTCCTGACACTAAAAAGAAACTTTATTCTTTTGCAAAAAGGCGAAGAAAGTCGCTTCTAGGAACCGAATAAATGATTTTTAGCAAACGCTAAGACAGTCGGCGATCGAACCACGGCATCATTTCGTCACCAATCAACCACCATTAATAACCATGGCCTTTTCAATATTATTATGTTAAACATTTTTTTCTTATTTTACTATAAAGCTCCATAAAATTAGTTATCTAAATATAATATAACTAAGAAAGTCCTAATATACCTATTATATCAAAGTCCTTATTTTCCAACGCATCTCCTTAACAAAAAGATTGGATAAATTCCACAAAACGGAGACAATAATAATAATTCTTTGTTCTTCGACATTTTGGACGAGTTGATATTTGCAGGGCAACCCTAATCAAAAACTAGCACATCTACGCGGGCTACTTCGGAAAGCGCCTTTTTCAAATTACCCGAATTAAGATCAAGAAATCCAATTACATTTTTTTTTTAAAGTTATATAAATTTTTTTTTATATATCTTATAACAATTAATTAATATGTATAACAGAACATACGTCATGACGTCACACAAACGCGTATCTATGTAGTGGTGTGTTATTTCTGTTGTTTGAAGCGGGAAAATACGAAAACATAGGTACCCCGGAAGCAGAAATGTGAATGTAGGAAATTATCAATTTAAGATTTCTTTATGTAGGTACATTTTATTTATCGTATGGTCAATATGTACATCACAATATGTTTACAGATAGAAACAATGCAGATAATTATAATGTATATTAAAATATATCATAAACGTCAGATGTAATCGCTTGTAGTTTCTTGTACCAATACTCAATATCTTCTGTATTCATTGCTTTCTTTGTTTGTTTATAAAACAGGTTTTATGTTACTGAGGTGAGGTGACCTATAATCTTATGTATACCCCGTGAAAGCCTGCGTTACCGAATATTCCTGTTACACTTGAATGGTATCGAATTACTGGAAACATTATAGTGGAAAATATAAGTATTCTTCCCTTTATGTACAGTAATGCAAATAACATTTTATTTTCAAAGTGAGTTTGTCTCGGAAAAATATTCATTGTCCAAATTGATAAAAAAATAAAACTTTCGTAGATGTATGTAGCTGAATGGGTTATTGTGAAAAAAATGTTTTCAATACAATTATTTAGAACACACATATACGGTTTTAGAACACATACCTACTTCTGTTGTGAACCTACATAGGCGTATAGGTGAGATCTGCTCTGTTGCCAAGGAACGGAACACAGGATGATAGTGTCTTCCACGTCTTCGGGCCCCTAATTATATTTTGTTGTTCCAAATGTGCGATAAATTTAAATACAACAAAGTAATATAAATTCTGCCGATTTACATGGTTTGTGTAGAAGATAGTCTTCTATGTGGTAAGATTTTCCGAAAATGTAGAAATAAAATATTGAGATTTATTCGTTTTTATCGAATCATAATTTTCTCAACTAAAATAGAAAAAAAATGCAATGGAAAATAGTAAAAGCACCTACATTATTATTTCACTCACTCGCAGTTTAGTTTATTTGCATTTCTTGCCTGTTTTGAAGAAAATATAAATAAAAACGGATCAAAAAACATTCTCTAAAGCCTATAGAAAATCATAAAATATTTATACAAAAACAAGGTAAATATCTATTCAAGTCCCAAACTCGGAACGTGGCTTATCCACGAAGGAAGGAGAAAACGAAGAACCATTTTGGAATTCGTCACGCGTTCGAATTTCAAATTCGAATGAGTGTGAATTTATTCGTTCATGCGGCGCTTGATTTGTCCGGGCTTCGCGAAAAATGTTTTCTCATTGGCTGGGAGCAATAGATTGACTCCGGTTAAACTGATTCTTAATCTTTGGGTCGAGCACGAGTAGTATGTATGAATATAAGGTATTCTTTCTGAGTATGTAACATAATTAAATTAAAATTGACAACCATGCATAGTTATAAATCTGATACGACTTAAATTTAAATAATTCAAAATTCAAACACGTTAATGGTCTAAAGGCAAAGAAATAATAAAAAGTTGGAACTTAAAACTCTCGCAGAAGAGATTGAGAAACTTTGTAAAAGATATTTCAAAAATATTAAACGGAAAAAATATCCAATAGGTATAATATAATCTTTTAACTGTTTTTAACCAAGTCTCAGAAGTTGTCCTATTTCATTCAGCTGCAAAATATGGGGAAGATAGGTCTACTGAAAATCTTCTGCATAGTAAGCTCATAGGCCGAAGTCCGTCGGCAATACCGTGACAACAGTAGTTTATGGACATTATTTCGGGACCTGACACGACTTGGAGAAATATTGTTCAGGAGGCCGAAAAACTGCAGGACCTGTAGGGCCATTGGAAGGCTCAAAATGACCCGTTGAAATGTAAATAGGTATACCTACTATGATTGTATATAATATGTAAATCTTGGTCAAAAAGTTTGAGAAGCACACTGTCCATGTACACCCTGGCATTCGAGCATTATTTCATGGAGTGTAAGAGATGGATGTTTATTCCAGACACATTTCAAATATGGTATAAAAATTATGTTTTTTGATGGGTTACCTATTTTTCGTTTATAGACGCGCACGCTATTGGAATTGTAATACGTTTTGGGAGTTCCGCGGAACGAAAATAATAACGAATAAAAAAATATATCGCCCGTTAAAATATTCATTTCAATTGTTTTTCAGATTTTTATCGGGTTCGCGATTTTATTATAATAATATAATAATCGTCGCACACAAAATACGAGGCATGTGCAAATTTAAGTACCTATAGGTACGCAAAATTAGACACAAGTGTATTTTTTTCGAATTAGAGCTCTTAGGGTCCTTTTTTTATGCATCTAGTTAAGAGGACATGTCGATTAATAAAAATGATTAACAAAGTAGGCTGAAACTTCTGTCAACAGCTTAAAAATATTGCTCGATAAAGGTTAGAATTAAAGAATTTCCACTAAGTGTTCTTAACTTTGAAGCGTTTTTTTTAAAAAAAAAGTTCTGGATCTTATTCTCCAGATAATTTCAAAAACATATAATACCTACGTCCATTTAGATATTCAAAATGGTATAATTTTTGGAACCTATATGTAGCCGCATTTGAAGTAAAAAAATCTTATCGAGCGTCATTTTGTTATTGAATTTTTAAACATTTATATAACAATAAAACGCTTTGTTTTATATTTTCATCACGCCTTCAAAACTATCTTATATTTTTGCCTCTTGTCAAAGAAAATGACCATGCCTTAAGATTTTGGAACAAGAAGAGGCACCAAGTAGATCTATTTTTCCTCGAAATTGAAGTCACAATGAAGATGAAGATCAGATTCATATGATGTTTTCCGTGCCTTCGAAGCAGAGCGGATGAATTTATGCTAGGTTATTGATAGTAAGATGGGGCAACGTGCTCTTGTTGCCTCCTATGCATCTTAGTCGGGGCATAATTGGTAATTTGAATATATTATTCTCAACAGGTCGAACTCATAGAACTGATACTAGATAACACTATAAGGCGAAGATAGGATGGGTATCTATACTGGTACAAATACTATAAGGTGAAGATACAGATAGGTACTGGTACAAATAGAACGAACCGTCTTGCACTGCAGTAAAGCAATAAAAATTCATTGTTATTCCTTCATAATCCCCGTGTATCTGGATGTTATGACTGCCTCAATGCCTCACCTGTGCGATCTAATGGACCGTTTGCACACAGCAAGTAACTCAACCTAGTTTGGCAGACCGAGGTTGAGATGGTTCGATTGCGTGATGAACTTGCGTCACAAGGCGGCCGATAGGGCGGAATGGCGACGACTGCTTGAGGAAGCCAAGACCCACAAAGGGTTGTAGCGCCATGGATGGATGAATGGATTTTGAAGAAGTCAAAATTTTACTTGTTCCTTATTTACCCGTGTTATTTCTTATACAGCAATACTTAATCGACTTATTAAGCTTTTAACAGTTTATAAGTGAGTAAATAATCTGGAACCATTATAATAATATATGACATATTACAATATGTACATTGTACATCATTGTATAAACTTGACAATTCAGTAGGTAGGTATATGAATTTGGGCTTGGTCAAGTTTCAATCCTATACATCAGGATTTCAATGTTCATCAACTGTTTGAAACTAAGAGATAATACCTATATAATGTTTTGTTATTTCTATTTCCTATTTCAAATTCTCTAATGAGAGGTCATTAAATTTAAATAATAAACTTTAAATGAAAAACTTTTTAGCACTTTCACAAAATTATTTATTTCCCTGACACGTTTGAAATGAACTTAGGCATTATTGAGTAGCTTCAAGTAAGAACTCGAGTGCTGAGTTTTAGTAAAAGTATCAATGCACGATTATTTCAGGTTGTATGAATGAAATGAAAGAAGTTTGTCTGAAGTGGACTAGCTGCGTGTGAATGGTGCACATACAGTAAACAGATGCATGTAGTAGGTGGGTACTTCATTTTACTTTGATCGCTGCTGGAATATGGATATTCTCATTAAAATATGAGAACATATTGATTGAAGAAATATGGAGGATAAGCGTTTTGCAGAAAGCTTCGTAGTTTGTACTACGTTTTGAACGCTTCTTAGAGGGAATAGAAAATATTATAATCTACATAATATTTTAGAAATGTTTTTTTATTTGCCTTTGACAATACTTTTACCTTATATGTGAACATCACGCTCAAAATACAAATGCTACGTCAGATATTAATATGCCCAGAGCCGTACAAAATGCTGGAGAAGGTTCTTAAATACAATTTGCTGCATTAACTTTAATATATTTAGAGCTATTTAAAAAAATCTATTTTTTTAGGATCTTTATACAAATTTCTCAAAAAGACTTTTGGAAACAAAATTACTCATGTAAACGTTGAATGGAATCTTGGTATTACGGTATGAAAATGTAATAAAATAATTGTAGATTGATTTGTTATACATATAAATGTTATTCAAATCTTATTATTCTCAATAAATAAAGATTTAATGAAAAAATTTGCAAAATGATTCCCCCATTTTGCAAATTTGACAGATAGCGCAAATCACCCTCTATGGGTGGAGAGCCTAATTAATTATCGTAGCTAAGATTCAAACCACAGAGCTATCTCTCTCTCTATGAAAACTTGCAAATTATGTCGGTAGGTTCGTATAATATTATGAGGTCTGTGAAACAAAAATTTTAAAAGTGTCATTCTTCTTTTCCTGTGCTTATGTCAGTTATAGAGGTCTGTTAAGCAATGGGAAGCTAGACTAGAACCTGTTTAATTACCTACCGATCAAGCCTGACAATCGGAATCAAAAACGTAAAGCAAGACGGGTATAAGCTAGTAACCAATATGCGATAAAAGTACACTTTTATACCGTATAAGAAAACATTCAAATTCAAAATATGAACATTCCAAAAATTGCATTTTTACACACAAAGGTAAGTAGGTAGGTACTATAATAAAAATTGCAGTATTACTATATGTAACTGCAAAGTTTGTTTCCTTTAACTGGTATAATGACTAAGTATTACAAAGTTACAAATAATGTGTTTGAAGTAAAAATTGATTATACTCTGCTTTTGGTAAAGTTTTTTTCCTTTTATACTAACGTTATTGTATTAAGTCATCTCATGGCATTCCTAGGTAAAAAATGCAATGACGCTTCAAATGTATTTTTATTTTTTTAATTATTCTATGGTCACCCAATGCGATACTTTTAATCTTTTTTTAGAGTCACTCATTTAAGGAAAAAACTATGTAAGTAGGTATTTAAATGAATTTTAAACTTGATGAAACAATTAATTATAATAATTCAGATTTATTCACCTACATCAATCCTCATAAAAGATAAGTCTTTAGTATGTAAGAGTGGCTCATGGCTTCTTAAAGATTCACAGCTGGCCCAGATAGATTTATCTCGGGGATTGGTACACACTTATTATCTATGTACTAGCTGATACCCGTCTTGCTTTTAGTTGTTGATTCGGATAGTCAGACTTGAGCAGTAGGCTATCGAACATTTATGTTTATCTAGATTTCCCCTGCTCAGGAGTCTATATAATATTATCTTAATGTTTTATACAGAAAAATCATCGAAGAATGTAGCGTTCAATAAAAAAGAGATGAAAAGGAAAAATTAAAGGTCACTGCTAAATACGCGAAAAATCAGTCACTCACAATTGCAACAAAACGTCCGTTGCCATAATTTTATCTTTCTGTTCAACGTAAATGCGTTTTTTTTCCTCAATTCCTAATACTGTTTGTAGATATAGGTACCTACCTAGATATAGTTAGTTTGACCCAGTTAGCTGGCGTTCGCGATAATTTGCTACATTCCCTCTGGTATGGTCCAAGCGAGCCATGAAGTATAATACTACTTAAAAAGATCCCTGTTTTACCCACCTGTCATGACGTACATTATCTCTAATATAAATGAAAGTCGGGTTAGTGCGAACACTTATAATTCGAGTTCGGCTGAACAGATTCTTCCGATGTTTGATTTATTGGATTCTTCTCCGCTCCGGATAACATAATAACTAATAAAAAGTTGAATAGATTGCTAAAAATTATATAAAAAATAATATTAAAGTTAGTATGGAACGAATTTTCTGTTGGGGACATTACCGCCATTTATTGGGGAAATAGGGAAATGTCTGTTAGATTGATATTTTGGTAGAAAGATTCTATAGATCAATGTTTTCCCTATGTTTCCACGGATGGCGATAATGTGACCACTATTGAAATTAAAAATATTAATACGTACGGACATTTTTTTCAAGCTTTTTTACAATTTGTTAACATCTAGCTATAAATATAAAAGAAAATAGGGTTAGTGCGAACACTCATAATTCGAGATCGGTTGAACAGACTTTTATCGTGTTTGTAGTAGGTAAGTCATGTATGTTGGCTATCTTATGTTAGCCAACAATATTTTATTGACTTTAAGGCGGGACGAAGTACGATGGGTCAGCTAGTATTTTATATTTTTTTGTGAAAATCTTTATAAAATAAGAATTACAAGACTTCTACTTATATCCTATTTGAGAAATTGAAAAATTTGTATCTATGATTACCATGAATAGCTATACCTGCATGACGATTAAAATAAAACCAAGAGTGCATGCGCGGTTTTTGCGTGATGTACCAACATACGAAAATAAGTACATACTTAACTGAAATATTATGTAGATTATTTACTTTTACGGGTGATCTCTTCGAAATAAAACTTCAAAAAGTATCATTAGTGAATACTTTATCAAATTGTTTTTTGATCAAACCTCTAATTTTGCAGTTTTTTTTTTTTTATTACGAATTAAAAACTTTTTCATTCGTTCTTTTTTTTCATGGAATAAATTCATTTGGAAAACTTCTCAGGAAGATTAATTATAATAATTAACCCTTTTAAAAAGTTCCAGACCTCTCGCACTAGCGGAATGGAAATAAATTCTACCCAACTTCTGATTCTCGCACATCTCCTTCTCATTCTAAAGAACTGACACTACTTTCTGAACTTCTTGGTGATTTATTTATCTTAGTCTCCGTACAGCAGGAAAAGACAGAACCAGCACAACAAGGACAGTGACGGGAAATAAAAATTTAATTAGGTTAAAACGACAACTGAAAATTTTGAAATATCTAATAAGTATTTTGATTGGAAAATTTTACATAACCTTTTTTCAAATAAGCGTTAATTAGTTTTCAATTATTATTATGTACTCATTTTATTTTCATTCAAAACTCTCGTCGATTATTTAACATTAATAAATTTCAACTTTTAAAACCTACAATATTGTTTTCTGTGTACACTTAGGTAGGTACTGATTAATTAAATAAAGTTTTTCAAAGTTTATTGTTTACTTCAATGAAATAACTTTATAATTATTTTATTCCCTATTTTTTCAATCGACTCTAAAAGTTAAAATCATTAATTAAAAGTATTACCTATTATGATTTCAAAACAAATTTACTGAAGATAATAAAATGTATATTTTATATAGCGTATCTACATACATTCTCCCTTTAAGGCACACCGCAAGCCAGCCCGGCGGAGACCAATCCGCAGCAAACCCGACCTCCTAGCTCGATCGAAGCAATCAAACCAATAAGCCGGCCCCGGACAAATCAAGCCCGCCGCGAACTACCCCCAAACCAACCAGCAATGCGGGGGCCTAAGCCCCACTCGGGAGCATAGGGAGGCATCAAGAGCTCTCCTTTGCGCTTGAAGGCGTCCGAGGCTCATTGTACCTTTTCTGACCAGTTGAGATTTAAGGACGTGAAGTGGTCAACCTCACGGTCCCGATCTGATTTTTTCGATTTCCTGACTCATACAGGATGCTCGAAAAATCAGCAAAAAGAGCAGAGGTGCTATTCTTCGCCGGCAACCTCACGGCAAGCGTATAGCGTATCTACTTGCACTAATTTAATTTAGTAGATAGGTATACACTTACTCATATCTATCAACAGGTACAGAATGTAATTCGATATAATATTACATTTTCATAATAATATTGTTGAAAAAATAATAAGATGTAAACACCGACAAAATTTTAACCCTTTGTTTTATATTTCGAAATTTTATATTTGGATAAAAATAATATTTTGTTAAACAAAGAATATGAACATCGTTTCATAATGCTTTGTAAAAAGGTTCGGGGGATAGTATTTATTTTTATTACCTAAATAATTTTGATAAAAAATAATAATTAGGTACCTAATTAAAAGTTTAGTTTGAACCTAAATTAATAATTATTTTCTCAACCCGGGGCATTATAACACTTAACAGACAAAATCCAATTATCATTTTTTAGCCACGGAACATGGATGGTTAAAAATAAGAGACGGTATGGGTAAAAAAGCTGAAGCTGAAACAGTGAAACAAACTATACAATAATTTTAAAATTTTGTTTTTGTTGCTTGAAGCTTAGTGATAATAATTACAAAAATCAAAGACTTAGCAAACAGAAAATCATAGGATAAGATTGGAAAAACAAAATGAGAGAAAGAGAAAGGCAAGTAGGTAGGTACCAAGATTCTTTGTATAAGTATATATTACGGAAAACAATATAATGGATGTAGGGAGCAAGCTTCATCTGTTTGTATTGGGATAGGGGTGGCTTGGCAAACACTATTATTGTTCTTGAAATATAATTAAAGGCGATCGTCCCGTAAAATTCCTTGATTAATTTTTGAGGTCGGCAGTCGAATTCTATTGTTGTTTACCTAGCGGAAACGTTGAAACGTCAATATACGAAGAAGGGCAAAAGGTTAAAGTTTACCTACACACCATCGATGAGTAAACTACATTATATTAAACAGAGCTTCTCAAACATCGCCAGCTAAACATTTCATTCCTTTTTGATTTCGACAAACAAACCGAGGGGTAGGTACATATTATGAACACAATAGCGACATAATATAACATAGGTAGGTACACATCTGCCCTCTTCATTTATTTGCTCCGTAGATTTCAGCTCAACATATTTTGTTAAACTTCATTTTAAGTAAATTAATTTTTTATCGTCGTTATAATCTACGGTGGAAAAAATAGGACAATATTTTTATTTTATTCTAGTCATACTTAACTGTAATTGGTAGAGTAACACATAAAAACTTAACACAACAAAGACATCACAGAATCAACATACAGAGGGCGAGCTTTCTTTCCTACAACAAACCCCAATATAAAGATAGAGTACGGATTTAATATTGTACTTCTGATCAAGAGTTCTCTGGTTATACTTATCCATCAAGCCGTGCCCCATAAGGGATAGGCAGAGAGAAGCGACCTACACACTCTTCTCTACTTCTTCCGCCGATATGAAGTTTCTCGTACAACCAATCCTACTCTTTTTGCCTCTGATCTGAGTACAGAATCGATGTGTTCGATCCACGTCATTCTCGGTAATCCATCTTCTCTTTCAGCCTTTCGTCTCCTCTACGTTCTTCAAATAATCCGAACTGATTTCCTTCCCACGTACCACAGTTTCTTTCAACATATTCTTCATGGAGCGCTTATCCCTACTGCATTTATACTAAATTGTTCTTATTTTGTTTTAGGTACATACAACAGATTGGGATTTATTCTTAGACAGTGTTATTAATACTCTTGGTATAACGTTACTCTCTCCAATGGCGCTACAGCCCATATCGAGCTTTGGCCTCCCGTAGCATTCGCCTCCAACAAGTCCTGTCCTCCGCCGCTGTCCTCCAACTCGCCACCTGGATGATTTCTGCTGCATCCCTTCTCACTTCATCTTCCCACCTAAGCCGAGGTCTGCCGACTCGTCTCCTTCCTCCTGGATGTCCACTTAAGATTCTTTTCGGGACGCGTGAATCGGGCATTCGCTGTACGTGTCCAGCCCATCTCAACCTAAGGAGCTTTATGTGCGTCGAGATATTTGGGGCCTGGTATATATTGTACAGCTCTGCATTGGTTCTAATGCGCCATTGATCGCCCTCTCTCACTGGTCCACATATTCGACGCAGAACCTTCCTTTCAAAGATGTCCAGCATATCTGCCATTCTCACTGTCAGTGTTAGTGCCTCGCACCCATAGGTGGTATAACGTTACACAATGGTTTATACCATGGTCTAAGAAAAATGTTATGAAGTATACCATAATAAACCATAGAATAGGCATACATCCTCGTTGTACCACGGTTTTAGATATTTCGTAATTCTATGGTTTATACCAGTAATAAGGTGTTTTTATTAATAACACTGACAGTGTTTTACCTACTTGAAATTTACAATACCTACTGTCTTATTTTGTATGAAAACGCGGTGAGGTGTCAGAAAACATCTTAAGTAGGTAGGTACTTATTTAATTTTTGTGTGTTCCGGCTATACGAAGAACTGATATAATCATTTAATTTTATAGTGTTAAAATAAAATCCTTGACAAAAGATCACAAAAGAAAGACTTTTTAGAAGAAGAGTAATTAAATTTCATAACAATCAAACGTTGGTAAGTTATTATCATAATTAAGTGGCTTATAAAAATCTAGGATTTTTATACTTAGGTACATAATTTTTTTTAGCTACATTGGATTTTTATCTTCTTTAGGTAGGTACTCTATAATTTTAATTAAATATTTATTGTTTTGTAAGATTTTATATAGTTATTTTAGTTTTGTCATTGATATTGTTCTATTTATTGTATCCTATTCTATTTGTTTAGATTTTGCTAAGCATTACCATTTTCATTAATTATTTTGATGTTGTCATTGATGACTCATGAATGTGTCTGGGACTGTTGATATTAAAATTTATTTTTATTCATATCTTTTATTATTAAAGTTTATTTTAAAATGAACTAATTCATGTCTGTAATTGATGTCGCTACAAAAGTGAAAAGCGAATCACGAGAGATTTAAAAAATTTTATCACTGTATATATTTTTTTGTAAAGAAGTAAATACAGAAAATAAAATATCACAAGGTAAGAAAAGGTCGCGGCAGCATTGAATAAAAACTAAAAATATATTTACGAGACGTCATATAAAAAAAACAAACAGATTATAAGATTATTATGAAAAGATAGATGTAAAAATATAGTTTTAATGTAGGTACCTATGTATGTTTGAGCCCATTTTAATATTAAATTTGGATTTTCAACTCACTGAGAAAATTTTATGAAATTCATATCTAAGAATCTTCAAGAATAGTTGTGGGTTTCAATATTGTCAAATATGTAGGTATACTTAAATAATATAAAGGTATCGAAACATGATTGATAGGTACCTACCTGCGGGGGTCGCGTCTACATATTCTACCAAACTCCACTTAAATAATCAAGAATATAACGACGATGTGAGACGAAGATATATCAAAATATCTCGTGACACATTTCAATTTGAAGCAAAGTGACGTCTCTGCGTCGGTTATAAGAGAGCACACAGAGAGGTACCAAGGGGCTGAGGGAGGAGACATCCGAAGATTCCACGATACTCCCCAGGAGCAACTAAAATGACATAAGGTTGAAGGCTTAAGGGTTAAGATATTCTTTAAAGAAGATGGAGAATATCTCTCCTGACACATTTCATTTGAAGGAAGGCGATATGGAGCACGTCTCACATTATCGGTTTTTTTTTTAAATCAATTTGAAGTTTAGCTTTTTGTATACATACAAATGAGTTAATTTTCATCGAATGAGTTGGTTAAAAGTATAAACTCTTCGAACACATCCTTAAAGTGCGGATTATTTAATAAAAAACTCAACGATACTGACAAGACAGGTGTAAAAGATGGATTAATTTGGATATTTTACCGCTTTAAAGCGATCTTGTTATTTCAGCTATTGTTTCGATGAATAATGGGACCATACTGGTATCGGAATCATTGTTCCGTCTAGCGGGTCAGAGACATGAAGAGAAGTCCACTTGTTTTGGATCACTTAAAAGTTATCTTTATGTGCGGACTGTCCATGGTTAGGTGGTCGTGTGGTTGATGGTCCAAACCAAACAATCAATCCTTGGTGTATCAGATGCTTCTTGATCACGGTCTGCTTGCTACGATAAGCATGTCCACTGCCCTACCCCATTTGCATATCGTGTGGACTTGATGCGGAGACGCCGGACCATGATCCCTTTAGGGGTCTAATCTGGAATTTATCACAGTTTAAAGGTCCGTTTTTATTGGTCGCACGCAGTCGTTGAATTCCCAGAGTACGTACAAACAATTGGCATGTTTTAGTAGAAATAACAGTAGAAGACGGTCGTAAGCCCGTAGTGGTTTGTTCCATTTAAAAATCGAACATTAGTCATGAATTATTAGAGTCATTAGTTGTTATATTTTCTATAAGATCTAGTCCTGAAAAAAGGTCACAAGAATCTAGACATAATTAGAACGTTGTGCACCAACAAAGCCAATAGGCAATAAATATGAGACAATAACAAAAATAGATATTTATTTATTTATTTATTTATTTTATTCAATTAACGGCTTTCGCCTTTTACAGTTTATGATAACATTTACATACAAACAAACTTTACATATTATATTAAAATTAAAAAGGTGAGACAAAACAAATACAAGATCAGCCGTGTTCATAGTTCATTTCATAGTTCAATGCGAAATAATAATAAGAAACAACATAAATGGTAATTACCGACCGTTCCCTACTAATATCGGGATAGGTGACATATCCATAGGTAGTCATATCCTGGCGCCAAATATATGATAGCAGTCGCAGTCTTTAAATTTGGTTGCTCTCTTGTTCTCAATAATTTCCAACTTTTTTCTCTATATTTCATAAATTATTAAATTTCTACTTGTTACATACATGAGATTTTTCGACATGTTGAACATGTTGAGAATTCTCATGATTAAGAGTTTCGGAGACAAACATTACCACCTAATGGCGAACGTTGTTAACGTAGATTGATCACACTAAGCCAGCCTTCGAAATAACAGTAGAAGACTGTCGTAAGCCCGTAGTGGTTTGTTCCATTTAAAAATCGAACATTAATAATTTTACTATATTATTTTCAATCCTAACAAACGTTCAATTTTCCATTATTGACATTAGTATTAGAAATTCAAAGTATAAATTGTATCATACGAGTATAATTAATTATCGTGCTAATATTTTTAATTGAATAAAGCTGGGTACATCAACAAAGTAACACCAAATAAAAATAACATTATGCATAGACACGCGTCATACCTAGTGAAATTAGTATTAACAGTTCCAAACTGCGATATGTGGCCATTTCACAACTTTCAATATTCATGAATGTAGGTTAAGTAAAATGCAAGTTTTCTTTGAGAATATTAGGTGCAAGTATTACATAATCTTTGAGAATATTACGTGCATAGAGATTTCTATTACGGAAAGTACGATTTACATTTAATATCAGTTATTGATTGAGTGGATAAATAAAATATAAATAGTGCTCTCAATTTAGAAATTTTATAATAATCTTGTTGAGGCAGATTAAAATCCATTAAAACTCTAGCAATTAATTCGAGTTTCAATGGGCCTTCTCATACAGTAGGCTTTATGATTCCGTGAAAATTAATGAAATGATAACTATACGAAAATAAAATAAATTCATTGGTTAACTTTAAAGGTACCTAAGTATAAAAAACCTCATAGAAATATACCTATTCAATATGAGTTTTATTCATCAAATAATTACTTACTTGTATTAAAATATTCCTTTCGAAAGAAAATATTTGATTAATATTATAATTCTATTTTGGATCAATAAGGATGTCTAGACACAAGAAGATGATTAAAATATAATATGTAGATACCTACGTAGGCTGAATTTTAATCCGTGTTACTGGCTTATTTTGAGGTTTTCTGGACCAATTATATTAAAAATCCTTTCATCACCAAAAGATCATAAATAATAATGATTTGAATTATGTTTTATTATTATTTTTTATTTATAATCCTGACAAAAACGATTGTTTAATTATTAGATAGTAGGTATTAGGTATAAAAGCCAATGACATTCATTATTATTTTTTGATGTAGCGCTCGTGTTTCAAAGCATTAGAATGCTGATTATAAACTAGAATTTTAATTTTATTTTTCACCTTTTATTTATTTATTTATTTATTTATTTACGGCCTGTTGGGCCTTTTTTAAAAAATAATATGTATTACAAAATATACAAAATTATAATTATTTCAATATTACATTATTTTAATATTACACATCAATAAACAATAACAAAACATTGTGGACACTGTAGTGAGAACAATCCGATTAGATAAAAAACAATAATGCATGCAGACACACTAACATAAATACAATTGATTAAAAATTACAAATTCATCACTAAACCAACAAGTCGTGTTGACACAAAATAATAATAGTAATAATAAATGTGTCATTTCGACATATTAATAAAAAATAATTGATTAAAAAATAATAATTATTAAATCCCTTATTAAAACAAAACCAATCGTGTTAGCATATATAAAGAAAAAAAAATGATTGTATAAAACGAAACAGGTAAATTTAGATACATCAATAAAATATAATTGATTAAAAAACAAATTTAAATCTCATTTTTAAAAGAAAACAAAAGGTGCTCACATCTAGATCAATTGATTGCACAAAACGAAAACACGGTCCCTTTTTCCAATTTGGAAATAGTTTATCAAAAAAAAAAAAAAAAATATATATATATATCTGCACCCCAGAGCACAAAGCGCGGGAGCCCACCTTTTTGCGATTTTGACTTAATGATACAGTTTTATTCGCAATTGAAGGTTCTATAAGTGGTCAAAATATTGAAGTCACCACTTGTTAAAAAAGGTGACTTTTGAAATTAAAAATATGTTTAAGTCCAATTTTTGTTAGAGCATAATCCATTATATTTCTTATTATAAAGAATATTGAAAATTGTATTAATTAAACATAAAACATGGTCTAATTGGTGAAAAAAAAAATATTTTCAGATTTAATATTTTTCATATAGAAAAAAAGTTCGCGTTTTGTAATTTCAAGTTTCACTAAATCCTCTCTCCTGCAAAATTACTAAAATGCGACTCCCACACTCCACGCTCCAAGGCACAGACATAATACCAAACATTTCCAGTAGTCAAATAAATAAAAAAAAAAAAAAAAAAAAAATCCATTATGAAATTAATCAATATAATAAAACGTTTCATGTTATCAAGAAAATAAAAAATACATTATAAAGATAAAATAAATTGTTGGCTTATTGAACGGAACTATCCATGCCGATACGTAGATAAAAGCAAGTGATCACTTTTAAGGCAAACATGCGAACCGAAATCGACGAAAATGAAATGCTACAACTAGTCGATAAGTCTGTTCACGCTCAGCGAATGTTGAACAATCTTATTGATCACTTCAAGTGATACGTTCCTGTGGCCCCTCTATTGCATTTCTTAGTCTTAATTTAAATTGTGAGATAGGAGTATTAAATATATCTATAGAGCCTAAGTAGATTTTTAAACAATATAATAGGATATCATAATAAAATATATGGATAGCCAGTTGAGTTTTAATGAAACGTGCTGCGTATTCCGTCACATGGTTAAAGAGTGTCCTATAATCTTATACTTAACCTATGTGGAATAGTCCAGGTTTTTCACTGATTGTCTATAACGATGACTACCCGAAGTGAGCAATTCCTCGGGCTTTACAACTATACAGGTAGATACCGCGTCAGATATGTTGTCACTTTTGTGCAGACAATAACTTTAGGATCCTACAACTATCAGTGACCGGCAGCCACCCTGGCAACGAGAGAATGACAAGCCTGTTTGCTATACAAAACCAACGCCCGATGTTAAAAAAGTTCACCAATACATAACATTTGAATTAAAAATAATTTACAATAAGTTCTCACCATACTTGTGTATACTTACAAGGAATTAAGGAACCTACCAACAACTATCTTTAATGCGTCGAATCTGAAATCACGTCAAAACAGGCGATGACGTCCTTCGAATGGTGATGGTAAAATCCTGTTAATTATATTAAGGCACTACGCTACGGCAAATTGAAACAAACCACAGATTTCACAATAACGCATTAGCTTCGCCTGGTTTATACTACAGGCGGGGTTGCGAGCATTAAGCGAGATGGAAAATAATGGGGGAAAAGATATAGAGAATAAATGAGTGGTGTAAAAAATGGATGAAGAAAAAAAGATGTATAAGTTATGAGATTTGATAATATGTTAAAGGAGGGATCAAACGTTCCACGTTTCAGAATTAAATAACCTTCAACCCTAACCGAAAAATCAACCAACAGTGACTGAGGCCAACTTTAGATAGAATTTAAATATAAAAAAATCGTAAACCGCTTATCTACTACAGCTTTATTTTTCGTGACATTTATTGCAGATACATGAACAAAAATTATTAAGGTGTTGCACCTAGAAAAACTCCGTATGTCTCCAGAGTTCATAAAATACCTATGCATGCGACTGACCAAGTCTCGCCATCAAGAGAGCGTTACAATGAATCCAACCAGCATAGGAATAACTAACAACCTTGGATAAAGTACCAACGAAAATTATCACCAAAATACCAGCGGAAATTGCTCAAATTTTTCTTTATCATTAAATTACAATTTTAAGACTAATTAAAATCTACCCTAAGTAACGTATTTTTTCTTTCTCATCAATATAGATTTGGTTGTTCTCACATCCGGATAATAGCATGCTACTTTTAAATCTTCGCGACTAAAGGCGAATAATCTAGTGCTAAAAAAACAAATTTACGAAAGGCAGCAAGAATAAAAACTTGGTATACTTTATCTGTCTGTTATCATTTTTTATTATTATTTATTCAAGTTTAAAATATATTCAATATCACAACATTTTAATACCCTCCCTTAGAATGAATTATACTTGTGTTAATAAAGGGGAGAATCAAAGACATCTCACAATGTAATTTAATATTTCGCTATGCCTACATTAATTATTATATCAATTCACTGAGTTAATACAATTATTATTATGTTACTATATTAAAAAAACATGTGGGTAATCGAAGTGATGACAAGGTATGTGTGTACCTACTTTGTTACTTGTTTTACTGAGTTTAGTTCGGTGGTGTTTTTCTACTCAGTAATAATAATAACAATCTATGTAATCGAACATGTTGGTGAGGTTCGTCGTATACAGTATTAAAAATAATACGTACAATTTTAAAGTATGCGTGTGAACTCTCCGTATAATCAAAATTGTTAGCGTGAAAAAATACAAGCCGTGTCTGGTAGCGGCCGTAAAATTCCAGTGTGAAATACCATTTTCTTTTCACGTGATATATAATTTCATTACGTCTGAGCCTAATTCTTAAAACCCACATACGGGAATACGTGACCGGTCCTTGATAAGGCTCAAGAATATAGGATGGAGGCGTGCGCCTGCCTGCGTGCGAGGGAAGGTGGTTTCCCACCTAGGGGCCTACCCCAAGGTACCTGCACAGCTACCCTTCGACCCCTAGAAAACCGGAAGGAGAATGATGATTTCTACAGAATGAATGATAATATTATACCGAATGTGAAAATATTTTCACCATTTTTTTTATTCAAAATTACTTGTTATATTCTATCGACTGAAATCAAAGTCGTTGGTTTACAAGTATATTCTTATACTTTAAACATAAGTATTTAGTGGTGACTACAATATTATTTTGTGATTTCAATGTTATAATAATTATGTTTGTAGGTGGGTAGCTTGAATGGCATTTTTAGGCTAGGTATTTTTTCTCTGTCTCCCGCCTGTTTTCGGTTGATTTTTTGTTTGTGTTCTTTTGGTTTGCTTTCCCTTTTTTGTTGAGTTGTACTTGTACGCGGCTTAACAGACACATGTATAAATATGGGCATGATTCACTCGATACCGGGTGCTTTGCCGTCTAAATAAAGAAAAGAAAAAAAAAAAACATAAAAGTATTTAAATATTATATTAATGCATTTATAATAGCTCTTGATTGAATAATCAACTAAACTATAACGTCATCCGAGACCATATCACACGTAAAAAAATGGGGGATGGCATCAGGGGATGGCGATATCTATTTAGTGGTGGTGCGTGAGTTTTGTTGTTTGATACGGACGTATACACATAAATAAAAGCTACTCTTAGGTGAGAGAAAATATGTACCTACTTAAACGTAACTACAGCCATCATGTATAGGTACACTTCGAATCAAAAATCAAAAGAAGCGCAGCATAAATTTACCCAAATTTACTTATCAATAAACGT
Organism: Mystacides longicornis; assembly: GCA_963576905.1. Lineage (NCBI taxonomy): Eukaryota > Metazoa > Arthropoda > Insecta > Trichoptera > Leptoceridae > Mystacides > Mystacides longicornis. Next base: position 4,153,675 of record OY756421.1, on the reverse strand, counting down.
CAACCACTTATTATCAACGCCACTGTTAAATTCCGCCGACTAACCTGGCTGGACATGTTTTGAGAAAGCCCACATAAAATTTAACCTGTATTTTTTTTATCAAAATAATATATTCTCTCTCTGTTAATTATTATCACTCACTAAGTATTGATTTTCATAATCACAAAATATTAATTTATTAAATGTGTATTTCCAGAATACGCGTATGCATTAGAAGGATCCCAAAACTTGCGTTCTCAATCGTTAGAACTTGGTAAACATAACATACAAATACGAACCGGCAAGCGCGCTAGTATTTTATTTCAGTAACAGAATATATCACAAGTGACTTATTTTCTACTACACCGCCATCTGTGGGACAAAATAATAAACAGCCTTCTTGTCGTAATGACAATGAGTAGTGTAGTATAAATTACACAAATCTATCTAATTTCATTGTTTTTATACAATTACCAATAAAATAATATAATTGGCAGATAGAGATAAAAACTTTTCCTCGTTTCCATCCACATTTAATGTCTTAGAAGTAATATGATCCCTTTCCCAATTCCACCCAGTCGCACTAGTCCATAGATTGTGTCGCGAAGGGTAAGTCATTATTTAGTTTTGGTTCCTCAAATGGTTGTTCAATTGTTCATCTCCATTAAACACTCCTAAGTCATGAAGTGGAGCAACGACTCCACTCCCACAACTCCAAGACCAAGGAGATGAGTCTTTACCCTGTTCTTGAAGCCCTCTGGTTTGCCTCAATTACCACCGTGAGGGCAACAGAAGACGCGGTAGACCCCTCCAAACCATCAGAAGACTTTACGAAGCGGATCTTCGGGGAGCCGGTGTCGACTGGGATGAAGCAGGGGACAGGGCAGCATGGCGAGGACTTCTGGAGTCCATATGCTCCATCTAGGAAGCGGACATGGAAGAAGAATAATCAATATTGCATTTATGTTGAAGAAACGGAAAGAGATATAGAGAGCCCTCCATGGTAAGGTCGCTTGCTTGTGATCAACCGAGATTGAGTGGTTCGATTCCGTTCTTAAAGAAAAATATGTAACAGTTCTTGGATGGTGGTTGGTAGTCCAGTGGTATAAATCGGCGGCTTTCGTACGTACAGCGTATTGGAGGTCGTAGGTTCGAGTCCCGGCGGTGCCGACCATTTTCACTTTCACAACACAACCCTTTGGTTAGTGTGAAATTTCACGATAAAAACGCAATAGAAATTAAAAACATTTTGTTTTGTAAATTTTGTTACAGCGCATCAGAAACGCTTCTCCAGTGGAAGGCTAATAATAATAAAAAAAAAACGCTTCTCCATTTTGAATTAATCTAAATATTTACACGTCAAAATTCAACACGAGACTGACACTTCGATTATTATTATTCACCTAATTTTATTTCTACCATTTATTCCCCGTTCGTATTGTTTTCGAGGCAGAGCCTAGTACCTCCGTCCGTTCCTATAACAGACTACCAACCATCCGCACCCACCAATATTTTGTTCCATTTTTTTTATAAAAAAAAAAATGAATATTTATGAACTGTGGGACAGGTAGGTAGGTCCTGAAATACGAAAACAGGGAATTGTCGAAAACATAAAAAAAATGAAACGGAAAAATTGAGAACTTTGATACTTAGATGATGAGAAATAGGTATGAAAGGCTGAGAACTTAAAACGAAAAACAAATTACGCAGCAAAAAAAAAGACATTACAAATTATACTAAATGTTAAGAAATTATTTCAAAAGATTGTCTTTAAGAGACTTAGGAATAACTTCATTCGTCGATATCACTATAGGTATTATGTGGGTGGTTGGTGTATGCCACATATCCTTGATTTCGTGAGCAAGATCAAGATATTTAATTATCTTGTCCTGCTCTGCTTTTTTCAAATTTTCGTCATACGGTATAGTGATATCCACGAGATACGTTATTCCTTTCCTACGCTCAACCAATACAATGTCCGGACAATTTGCGTTAATCGTTCGGTCAGCTTGTATTGGCATATCCCAATATAACTTTATATTATTGTTTTGAATTACCGAAATTGGGGTGAACCTGTAAGAAGGTGCTTTAAAATCGAGCATACCATACTTCAAGGCAAGTTTTTGACGAGATATTTTAGCCACATCGTTATGTCTGTGCAGAAACTCAGAACCATAAAGGAGAGGACACCCAGACAAAATATGTTTTATTTTTATTTTGTTTCTCTTTCTTATTTTTATTATTATAATTCGTATGGCTTCGGCTTTTTTTATTATTTTCATTTATTTTTTTAATTGAATATTTTCATCTCTAAATGTTGAGGTCCACCTCTGTCAACCACCGCACCGCACCGCACTGTGGAATATGGTAGAACAGTCGCAAATATTTAATGATTTTTTAGGTACACATTTTCCACATATTTTTAATTGCATTTGATAAAATAAATGTTAATCATTATAATGATATCAAATTTCTACATTTTTAACATTTATTTGTATATAATATAACAAATCAAAGATTCATTACTTGTAGAATCACAACTAAACAATTATATTTTGTTACATTTCAAATTCAAATATCTTATCTATTGCTAACAAATAATGGTATGTGTTATATATTTTCGAAAACCTTATTTTATATAGATAAATGTTTGTCCAAAAAATTTTAGTATTTTATTTATTACTAGCTAGTTACCCGTGGCTTCGCTCACGTGTTACTGTATTTGCTTTCTCTTCCTAAACAATGCAGAATTAATTATATTCGCATCAAAATTAATAATAGTAAGAAACATCATCAACATTTCTTTTTTTAAATATATATTCTAAAATTTCCATTAAATTACTATATTTTTATTTATATTTGTCGTTATTAATCTGTATTTAAAAAATATGTGCTTCTTATACAAATAGAATCAGCCCGCGAACTTAAAAATTTCGCTAACTTGACTGACATTGTTCTATGAGAATCCCAAAAAATAACTCGAATAACTTTTATTCCATCAAATGACGTTATTTGAAATCAATTTTTATATTGCTGGATATGAAGAATAATATTCAGGTCTCGAAAAACAATGAAATTAGTGATCTTTAAAACACTTATTTCTATCTGCTTTGGGCATTTTTCAAGCTACAGACGTTTTTTTAACATTTCAATTTATATCTTTCACGTTGATTTGTTGTTGTTTGTCTGGTCGTAGGTTCGAAATTTAGTTCATAAATATCTTATCCTGAGCAAACACGACATAAAAAGAATAAACGATATCGGTCCAGCCGTTCAGGTTGAAATAAATAACGTTAAACGTGAAAACTGTTAACGTTCCGAACGTTAACGTTAACCAAATTGAAAATGGTTTCCAAACAAAAAAAAATGCGTTTCGTCTTCAATATAATAGCAGCGTCGTAATACTTCCAAAGATTTTGAGGTAACGTTTAACGTTAATTTTGAATAACTGACAGAATTATTTTTTTGACTCGGAATTTGGAACAACATTGTTTAACGCACGTTGAACAACAGTTTTTACGTTATCTCTATAGAAATAACAACAAATTGTTAACGTTGGAGCTGTCGTTAATATTTCGACTTGGCCTCCAGGCGTGATGCGATGACCACGTAAAGTAGGTCTCCATTTTTATAATAACGTAATATTCTCCCTTTTAAGCCCCCCCGCTCACCGCAAACCAGCCCGGAGGAAACTAAACTGCAGCAAACCCGATCCGCACAAAGCCAAACCCTAGCCCGATTGCCAAAAAGCCAGCCGCACACAGATCACGCCCGTGGCGGTTCTCCCCAAACCACCCCATAATACGGGAGGCCTTGGACCCACTCAGGAGATTAGGTTAGGCATAAAGAACTCTCCATTGCGCTCGAAGTCGTCCGAGGCTCATTGTGCCTTTTCTAACCGGTTGAGGTTTAAGGAAGTGAGGTGGTCAACCTCAGTATTCTAATGGTATAAGTAATTGGCGTTAGACTATAAACGAATTTTCGACAATGTAGAGTAGGAAGAAAATTAACTGTCCACTGTTTATATTTTTTATTAGATGAAACGGATATCGGCAACTATCCGATATCCGGTCTATCCGGCGGCGTAAATAATATCCTGCCGGATACCGGATAGTAAAAAGAGGCATGTTTGGATAACTCATTGATTTGTTTATTAAAGTATCAGTTAAGAAATACACCTTTTAATCACAAAATAAATTCTACAACTTAGAAAATTGATTATCAAGCATAAGGTAAATTATGGAGAGTAATTCTATATAATATTTCGTTATATAGACTATTAGACTATATAGAGGAAAACAGCAGCTTTGCTGGTCTTCGTAAGTAAGGGAAGTTTAATAAAACAACGTTTCGTCATAATAATATATCATCCTGGCTGAAGATGCAGATAGTTTCCGCGATTTTTGGAACAATAACGTTCCGGCAACGGAGTCAGTCCAATTGGTATATACCGCCTACGTAAGCGTAATTCATGCGTTGTACCCACGGTAATTTACGCACTGGCCGGGCTCTAGTAAGGACTTCTTTAGCATTCTGCGAATTTTATAAATTTTTGAAAATAAAAACACCGATATTTTAAGGGGAGCGCTTTCTTCCTACCGCAAGGGTTCCGAAGACAAAGAAGATCTTCTCATACCGAGAGGGTCTTCCTCGTGTTCTGCTCCTTCGAAGCAGAGCTGAGGGATCTGGAAATGCTGTGTGAGGAGGTCATAATATCCGGCTAACTGCTATCCCTTTCGTCTCTATTTTTTATACGTTCCAGTGGACAGTTAATTTTTTCGCACTATATACAGTGACGAAATGATGTGGTCATTGACTTGCCAGTGTTTTCAAAACAATTATTTACGATCTGTCCTAAAATGATGTGAGGTTTTGTAGATAATTTTAAAATTTAATATTTTGCACATTGACTACACTTGATATAAAATAATTTATCTATTGACTTCATAATACTATTTACCTTTTTTCAACATATTATTATATCAACTTGCTATTCATGGTTTACGCAATAAATTCAAAGCAAGATTACTCACATAGTTTTTTTTTTGTTGCTAGTGTTTTTATGAAATGGCTTCAAATATTGTGACAGATCAAGACATAAAGAATTGCAATACAATCCAGATTCTTTTCGTGAACTTACCGTAAATTATTTTAGTAGAGATAATAAATTACTAAAATAGGTAGGTACCTACATAATGATTTTAATGTCGATCGTAAAAAAAACAATTCAGAATCGCTGTACAGGATGCATGGTACGAAAAATATATTGAAGTAGGTAGGTACGTAAAGTGTTTCTCTGAATTCACGGAAAGTGTATTATCTCTTATATAAAAATGGAACGCTAATTTGCGCGGTCATCGTATGGGTAAGAACTGAAAGCCGATTACGATCCGCGCCGACCAGCTCAAAGATTGTTGTCTATGGTTTCCATGCATTTAAATGGGCGTGTCGGAAAGCGGGTTCCTGCTTTTTCTGTGGGTTTCCCCATTCAAATGCATAGTAACATTCTTTGCGCCGGTTGGCGCTAGTCAGAATCGGCATTCTACGTGTTTCTTACCCTATGAGAACAGCTGAACTTATATCGCCCATTTTTTTGTCGTGTTTGCTTTTGTCTGAAGGGTCTTATGAAAGAAAAAAGTTGCACGGAATAAAAATAAAACTTCCATTATACATTTTTTCTAATTTTGAAATTAAATCAGGCGTTTAACAGGAATCAGTTGTTTGATAAATGATACGATTCACGGAATGCTGATAGAAAATAATATAATGATATGTTTTATAACAGATGCATCGGTTACAGTACCTAGTTAAAAAGGTATTAATTAATGTATCATTATACTAATTCATATTCAATAATATAAGGACCACGTCGTCGTCTGTGTTAAATAACTTTAAACTGAAATCAACTTAAATTTATACATAAAATCTCGAACATATTATTTATATTCCAAGACGGGACGAAGTTTGACGGGTCGGCTAGTTCAAAACTATATTAATATTATAGATTACGCAATAGTTTCGACACGTGTATTGGAGAAAGTAGGTTGGGCTGGGTAGGTACCTACCTACGTATATATTCATTGGGTAGGAACACGTAGAAAGCGGATTCCGATACGCGCCGACCGGCTCATAGATTGTTGCCTATGGTTTCAATGCATTTAAATGAGCATGCCGGAAAGCGGGTTCCTGCTTTTCTGTGGGTATTCCCATTCAAATGCATAGTAACATTCTTTGCGTTGGTCGGCGCGGGTCGGTATCGGCTTTCTACGTGTTCTTAGCCATACACCGCGGCACCACACCGGCCCAGCTCGCCGAATGAGATCCAACTGTCGATGGCCTGAGTCGGTATGTTTATTGTATGAAACGATGTCGTCAATAAATTAAATTTTTACAAAAATTGTTAAGAAAAGTTTGAGATGTACTGCTATGATGTATGTATTTTTTATAGAAAAATAAATTATCTAGTTGTAGCGTTTCGGCGTTTTTCGATATTTTTATAAAATTCTGAAATATAGGCACTGAAACTCGTAAATTTGTCATAAAAAAAATATTTTTCTTTATAAAAAAAGTTTGAGAAATCCTGGAACTTCTTCATTAAATTATATTTTAGATATTGTATTTTTCTATATACATACACAATTTTAGGGTTCTAGATTTTATGGTTTTTGAGATATATGGAAAAATTAAATAAAAATTCAAAGGTTGATAACCCCTGACTGAAAAAAAAATTTCAAAATTCTGAGTATACAAATTTTGTATGCTTAAAGTATTCAATATTTTATGAAATTTTAGGATCTGTGCATCAAGCGAATCAAAAGTTATAAAGAGGGGACGGATACACACACATACACGTTGGAAAAGTGCCCCTCACCCCCTCCCCTCTAATTAATGATATCTTTTGAAAACGAAATAGTATAATTTGACTCTTTCTGAAAAAATCATTTTTTTGAAATTTCGATAAAACCAGTTTTAAACTTTTTAGGAGGCACTTAAAAATCATCCCTTTTTATATGTGCCCTTTTTCGTCCCTTTTAGTTAAATTTTGGAAAAATTGCCGAATACGCTAACACTCATTTCTATAGAAGAATTCATATGCCAAATCTCAAGTTCGTACCATGTCTAGTTTCCGAGATATTCGCATACTTTGAAAAACATTCAACCCTATTTTTCACCCCCTTAGGGGTGGATTTTCCAAAAATCCTTTCTTAGTGGAAGGTTTTGTATTGAGACCTACCTGATTTCCAAATTTCACTTCTCTACGATTAGCCGTTTGGGCTGTGCGTTGATGAGTCAGTCAGTCAATCAGTCAGTCAATCAGTCAGTCAGTCAGTCAGGCACTTTCCTTTATTATTATAGATAAGTGTTTTCTTAATAATATTGTAAAATCATAAAAAATATCAATTCCATAAGTTTGACGAAGGTTTTCACTTTTACCGACGTCTCCCGACGCGCCGAAATTTATGTTAGATTATAGCCTAGGTATATATCCTTAACATATCAAAAAATTGGCTGCTCGTTTTTGCTCATTTAGAAGTTATGAATAAAAAAGTACACTCGGTACAAGTAGAGTGTCGCAGATAATCCTATTGCGAAAACCGGTGCTGGCTTTACTAAAATCTATAACTCTTTTATTTTTTATGATATCGTTTTCGAATTTTGCACAATAATAGCAGAATATTTATTTATTATGATGGTATACATATTTTTAAGTTTTTGTGTACAATTATTTTTATTAAAATATATGAAAATTGTTTTTTGTAAATAATAATCATACTCACTTAATAATATATTTACTGAACTTTAATTCGATTTTAAATTGAGTAAAAATAATTTTCATATATAAAAAATAGATAAAATAAACTAAAAAAATAAAAGAGAATATTCTATTCAGGGTGTAACGTGATAAACATTTCAAAGAATTAATTTTAATATTACTGAAAAACTACAATGGTAAATATGCTGAAAACAATAGGTATTAATATCCTTTAACCCCTTTATCATGCTTTTACATTACACTTCATGATCAATATATACAATTAAAATAATAATAATATTTTTCCACAATTACTTTCTTTATGCTATTATAGAAGATATGTTTATTTTATACTCTTCTTCATGCTCCAGATCCTATAATAACATAATAATATTGGGAATCCATAGGTAGGTAACTTAAAAAATGAACGAATTTGATGAAGTAGGTACTCTGTATCTACTTTTTTGATCCTGAAGGTCATGAAATCTAATACGCACACGCTTATATTTATATGTCCATCAAAAAGATATGCTTTTAAATAGTTATTGTGAATAAAATCGAAACAATATATATTATTTTAATTTTATTTAATTTATTAATTGTTTACATGGTTCAACGTTTAACCATAAAAATAAGTTTTGTGATAGTCAGCCCTGGTTTTAGCAATATGATTTTCTTTGGCACTCTACTATTACTGGGTGTAATTTTATCATTCATAACTTCTAAAAGAGCATAACCGAGCAGCCAATTTTTTGATATGTTAAGGATATATATGTATCTAGGCTATAATTTAACATAAATTTCAACGCGTCGGAAGACGTTGGTAAACGTGAAAACCTTCGACAAACTTATGGAAGATATTATTTTTAAATAATTTTACAGAATGATTAAGAAAAAACTTACAACAAATAGAATACCAAAAATTTTTATGGCTGAAATTTATCTATATAAAATAAGGTTTCCAAAAATATGTAACACATGCCATAAGTTGTTAGCAATAGATAAGATATTTGAATTTGAAATGTAACAAAATATACTTGCTTAGTTGTGATACTACAAGTAAAGTATCTTTGATTTGTTATATTATACACCCTGTATAGATCATTTTTATTTTGATTTTTAGTTCATTTTATCTGTCTTTTATGTACAAAACTACTTTTACGTACTCTAAAATCGAATTAAAAGTCAATAAATAGACTATTAAGTGAGTATGATTTTTATTTACAAAAGTCAGTTTTCAAATGTTTTTAAAAAAATAACTGTACATTAAAACTTATTTATTTTCATATCAGCATAATAAACAAACCTTCTGCTTTTGAGAGTAAAAAATTTGAAAAGAATATCTTTACAAATAAAGGAGTTATAGATTTTAGTAGAGCCAGACCCGGTTATTGTCCACAGTGCACCGCCCCAGTCGGCGTTGACTTGTGATGCAATTTTCATGAAATTCTAATATTCAACTCCGTAGAAGAGTGCCCCATGGATTTTCAAATCAAGATTTACATCACAAAAAAATGTAGTAGGTACCTAACCAGTTACTTATTTTGGGCAGAGTTTTATTTAATTTGTAAATGAAAAAGGAATATTTTATTTACAAAAATGTTATTTTCTAATACCGTTTTCGTACGCGTGCAAATAAGACTTAAGTAATACAATGTTACAAAAAAATGTTTAAAAACAGATCCGTCTACATTACATGTTATATGAATAGAACTGAAGAAGATAAATAAAATTTAGGCAAATAATACTTTCACCCCAAACAATCGTTAAAAATAATACTAGGTGAGTATTTCTGCTTTCAAAAAACTATTGAATTGAAGAATAATATGTAGAGATTAGCATAGAAAGAAGATAGCAATTCAATGTAACTCTTTAGACACGATGAAAATCTCATTCATGTTATGATGTAAACAAACTTTAGAGGTCTAAAAGTGTTTAGTTAATGTGCTTTGACTCGTTATTATTACAACCATTTACATAAATAATAAACAATAATAATAATATGATAATGAGTCGGACTCATTTAAATTTCCAGATGAGAAAAATTGCGTTTTTTTCTAGAGAGTGTCGAATAAATTACGAAAAAATATCAAACATTACGACAAATTAAACATCTTCGTTTAGGGATGAGGGCGAGTCAGGGAGAGAGAACAGACATAGTTGAAGCGACGATCATAACATTACGACTCGAAGATTATTTTTATTTAGCTATTTACTCATTCTCCGCGTGAAGCAGCCTGTCTTCAATCAAAACTTGTACTTCCGTCTGAACGCCCGACTGCTTTTGCGTTTCATTTTCAAAAAAAAAAATATAAACTTTTGACCTTTTTTCAGCGTTTTTCTGCTTCGTTTAGTCCCATTGAGAAGTTTTCCAGAATGATAAATAAAAAAAAACAAAATGCCAAAACAATTCTATGTTGTTTTTGTTACGTTTTTGAATATTTTTTTTTTATTTGAGATTAGTCATTATTTTTTTTAAATATAATCATTTAAATGTAGATTGAGAAGCAAAAACTATAAGATCATTGTATTTACATTCTTTAAAAAACGTGCCATCAAGATTCATGTGAGCTAACTATAAAAATATGACTAAACTAAATATGATACTCCCAGATTTTCCATACAGAAAACTGGAACAAACTGCGTCTACGAAATGGCCATATCGAGATCGTCTAGAAACAAACCAAAGGATTCAAAGGTTGTGAATTCGAAACTACTTGAATTGACTTGAATTGTGTCATTCCACTTAATTATCCTGAAACAAATAATTTAATCAGCTCTGAAACAAAATAAGACAAAACAACATGTTGAAACTTTACAATGATAATAATATGTTTAAAGATCCACTCATCACTTCTACATACTATTCTGTAGGGAGGGAAGATGGACTTGGCAGGGCTATTTGAAAAGGATATCGAATGTTAGGTTATTTAATAAACAAAATAAATAAATAACACTCTTCTATACATAGGTGTCATTATAGCCGGCGGAACTTAATGCTCGAAGCATTCTCTACTAGTCAATTGGTCCCGTCCTTTCTGAGACAGGATTACAACCCTGAGTAGAATTTATATAAAAAAAAACACACATTGATAATTTCTGAACCGACCGGGAATCGAACCCGGGACCTCTTGATATTAAGTCGGAGCCTTTGTCACTAGGCTACTTTAAGAGAGCTGACTGACTTAAGAGAGCTATTCCGTTCGTACAAGCAGAGGGATTTGGAATTAGTGTGAGAAGAGGTCATGAAATATACGCAAGATCGAGGGCATTATAGAGTTCTCGTCGCGTCGCCCCAAAGGCGTAACGAAGTGGTTGTTAGCTTGGCGGTTCCGTCGCCGCACTTCGTAAGAACTGTTTCTTTCTGGAGTTCGTTGGTTCGAACCTAGATGCCGACTGTCTTCGTCTTTTGCGACACAAGCTTATTTGCTTACTATGAAAGATGTGATTTTACACACTTAAGGGTCATAGGGAGGAAAAAAGAGCTCTTCATTGCGCTCGATCTTACGGCATGACAGTGGGGACGCCAGCTGCATGGGGCAGTTCAGGCATCTGAGGATTATTTCTTGCCCTTGTCTGAACTGTTGGGTTAGCCTCACGGTCCTGATCTGATTTCTCGATTTCCTATCTCTTACAGGATTCTGAAAAACCAGCAATAGAGCAGAGGCGCAATTTTTAGTCGGAAGCTCCATGGCGAAGCATGCATATCAATCTTATTAAAAAAATTGCCGTGTCAATACAAAATGTGATTTGAATATATGAGAGACTTTATATGAAAATTTGTATACAGAAATTGTAAATTTATACGAATATATTCATTAAGTGCCCCGTTCTAAGAACACCATCTCCGTTGGCATCTTCGGGCGTGTGTCTTGTTATAATGCATCCCATTCGTTTTGAATTTAATTATGCAATAAACCACTTGAGCTCCGAGACTGACAAACAGACTACACCAACGCAGACGAAGTTCTCCGCGTTAAGAGCCTCCAATAAGTAACGAACGCCAGGTCTTAGTGTGTACAGTACACGTTGGCAAGCCGTAGTAAGTGAAGCAACGCTGCACCAAGAAATTTAATTAACATTCTCAAGTCTATTTACACGTATTCAATTAAAAGGTATCGCCGAAATAGATTCGTTTAATTAACATTTTGTGTTGAATTTTGGTAAGAAAAATAATTTTTAAAAGGAACTATTTTGATTACAAAATTACTACGTACTAAATTATTTAATATACCTAGATGTCTTTTTAGAAAAAATATCACATCGTTTTGTTGGTAAGAGAAGAAAAACCCGAACCCTGATGTGGAATTACGGGTAGGCATATGTCCTGACTGCGTTACATTAGAGAAAATTTGATTCATAGGCGTACGACAGAATGGATAGCTACTGTCAAATTAACCGAGGTGACGTCATAATAAAGTGGATAACGAAATCATCTTCTATATATAAGCATTAAAAAAAGTTAATTAGGTACTCTATGAAAAAGCATCACAAGTCAAGAGTATTTTTCGAACTTTTTCTCTCACTCTCATATTATGTAATTCATTATACGAACACATTGGGATGGAGAAGGGACTATTCTCGATCAATCGTCATTCAGCAACTTGAAAACAGACCTAAGAATTCATTCTCAAAATTCATTACAATTATTTTACAAATTTAAGAAGATAAATTTATAAAAAACAACAAAAAAAAAACAAGTAAATTGTTTCTAGCAAAAGTAATATTCATCTGTTTCACCTTGAAACTTCCACTGTCAGATGTCTTGACAAATAATGAAATATAACATTCGTTATCTTGCTGAAAAATGTTCTTAAAATGATATAATAACGCCAATACAATGGGTGAAAGTGCCTGAAACATAGGCATACCTACAACGTCTTCGATAAAAGGAAGTATCGATGATGTACTGCAGCATGGGACCAACGCAACAAGACCGTATCTTCAAAATATATTTTAAAATATTCATGCATTGGTAATACTGCAAAGTTTGTTTCCTTTATAAATTGGTCATTCATTGGTATTCATTCATCCAGTGCATAGTACTGGTTGTCACATATAAGTATGCCCTAGAAACAGTAACAATGACCAAATAAGAGCATCGACAGAATAAGGATTAAAGGACAGAATATATTGGCCAACCTATCTTATCTCTCAAATGGCGGGGACCAGACCAAGAAGATAAGTAACAAATATATTTAAAATGAATAAGTATCGTTTATACACATGTATTTTATTGGATTACTTGTTCACATCCAATAAAATTTAATGTGACCGAGAAAAAATAAGAAGAGAATCGAAAAATATATAAAGATACACAATCATACACGACTTCATAACCTGATGAGGCCTTACTCTGCATTTAATTCATGATTCCCATCCAATTCCAGTCTTTATATCGATATCATTTTGACATTTAGATTTTGGTTGTGAAGCGAAAAAATAGTTTCAATTTGGTCTATTTTGAAATAGTTAACGAAAAAAAAGTACATAAATCAGGAATTAAGCAAGTGCTTTAGGGAATAAAAATATAGGCGGTTGACATTTAAATCAACCGCCTATATTTCCAAGAGTATCCCCCCCTGAAACAGTTTTAGATAAGGAAAATTCCGCGTCAGTTCAGGAGCAGTTTAGGGATTTTGAGAACAAAAAACTAAAATTAAAAAGCTTCCTCCAAATTTTTGATACACCGTTATAAAAATGCGATACACCATTTTGGGGTAAACCCGTGATAAGTTTCACATTCGATTTCGATAGAGCTTTGAATATTTTGGGTGTGTTCCAAGAATCGCGTACAAAAACACGAGAGAGATGGTAAGAATTTTTTCTTCTTCTGTGTAACCTTGTATGTTCGTATTGTTCGTACGCAGAAATTCAACAAAGATTATAATATTTAGGAACGTAACACAATACCAAGATGCCCGGGGGACTTTTGATATTCCCAAAAGCAATTGTATGATATCCTCTTCATTTCCTATTGTTTCATTTCTTCCTTGTCAGTAACCGATACTTAGAAAAAAAGCTCATAAAAATATAGGTATACCTATAGGTACCTATTGTTATTGAATTTCAACTCGAGATCTAACTACGGTATGGATACTAAATAAATATTTACTACAATTTTTTTTAGAACTAACGGTTTTTGGCGAGTTTTTCTATTTCCACTTCTGTCTAGGCATTTTTAGAGGTGAACACAATTTATGGCATCTCAATATGAGAAAAAAAAACACTGAAATTAATCATCAGTGATTTGATCCTGATAGAGATTTCGAACTATGTACTTCACAGCTCAAAAAGCAAGTTATATTGTAAAACTACATGAAAAATGAAACGTAAATTATTATTGATGCTATTGTTTTTTTTTTATAATGGCCTTCACCTTGAAGGTGTTCCTGGCCAGTCTCAAGTAACTATTTTGACATGTTAAAGGAATGAAATACGAATAAACTTCGTTGTTGTAAGCTCGCCCTCTGTATGTTGGTTATGTGATGCTTCAAAAACATTATTTTGTAACTTTGTAATACTTAGTCATTAGATCTATTTATAAATAAAACAAACTTTGCAGTATTACTATAATTATAGTAATACTGCGTAGTTTGTTTTATTTATAAATAGGATTCTGTGATGTCTTTTGTATGTAAAATATTGTGTGTTGTTAAAAATACTTTCAATATAAAGAAAGGAATAAATAAATAGAAAAATAAATAAACACTAACTTTACACAAACGAAAGGACACTTTTTATTATAGACATTTTTTGATCGGAAAAATGAGTCAACGGTATTGTTTCAAACAGATTCTAGAGAAATGACCAGAAACGGAGAAGAGTTTAATTATAAGCAATATCTTAACTAAGAAGATTTAAGGCTATTTAAAACTTTGTAACGACTCTTAGAGACATTATAAAAATATTGGTGGAACGAAGAAAAACCATACAATTCGCAACGACATAATTGTCACTAACTTCTATGGCTGTAGAGTGTCGAGAAACAATCTAAAGGTATAAAAGAAAGTCGGGTTAGATCGAACACGGAAGGTTAGGCGGAACAGATTTTTATGATGCTTGGTTTATTGGATTCTTCGCCGCACCGGATAACTAATTTGTTAACATTGGAGCGCATTTTTTTAATAAATTAAAACGCGAAAAGTGAATGAATCTAAGTTTGAAATCAAATGTTGTTTGTCAAAATGTCTGATAGTTGGTGCGGTTGTCAGATATACTATTAGGATGGAAAATATGTGGTTACAAACAGATGCATCCGTCGGAATGACTTGGTTAAAAGTCATTTTTATCATTCTTTTAAAATATGAATAATTCAATATTCATAGTTAGATCACAGGACAACGTCTGTCGAGAATGCTGATATATTATGTAAAATGGATCGCAGTTTGTTGAGCTCTCTTAAACTCGAGAACGATATGACCAATTTGGTAATTATTTTTCTCCAAATATTCGTGAAAACTTAGGGATGTTTTCAATTGTGAGAATATCGGAAATAATGGAATCACAATAAAGGTAAGAATGTTAAGTTATTAAGGTATAAATTTGATCGTGAGTTACAGGAAATGAAAAAGACATACATAGGATGGAGATGATACGAAGTTTACCGAATCGTCGAGTAATGTTATATACAAAAATAGAAATTAGGATAAAAAATATGCAATGACGCATGATATAAAAACGGAATGTGGTGTGTGAAAGTTTGGACACTTCCTTATTTTCCGAGGCAGCGATATGCGGGCGTATTCTGTCTGACAGACTGTGATTAATGGGAATACTTCGAAGACACGCTATCTACGACATATTACATTTTTTTATATAGTTAGATTCTTCTTCCTTGAGGCGATGCATAAAAAAGGCTCAAAGATAGTTCACGAACCAAGTTCCACACTTATTAAAAATATGAGAACCAATGGCCAAATAACAGTGGGGCTCGTACGAGTTGAATAAGAGCTTTTTGCCAGCTAATCACTTATGGTGTTCGACAGGGTAGTGTGCTTGGTCCTTTACTGTTTTTGAGTTACATCAATTATTTCTGGGTGTTGACCCCTTCCCCGAGTCAGGTCAATCCTTAGTTTCGCCGGAGAGAACTGGAGCGGAGTCTTCTCTGATGCCCAGTGGGGATTTGATTTGTTTGCTAGGTAGTTGGACATGAATCTCCTGACCTTAAATTTTGACAAGACCAATATTTGCTTCCGTATTAACAAGTATGGAGGATCGAAACTTAGCTAAACTGACTTGACAAAGTTCCTAGGCGTGACAATAGATGAGACATTGACTAAGCGACATCATGTTGGCCAATTGCGCATATTAGATGCATACTGACCATCGAACATCTTAGGATATTTTAAATAAAGTTATATCCATTCTTTTTTTTCTTCTCTTCCTAGTATCAACTGATGATAATGGCTGTCATATATTGTGTTGCATGGCGATCTTTGACATTTAAGAGGAAATCCGATCAAAGTTTTCTCCAGCGATTGTTTGCGCGGCCCTTGTATGTTTGGATCTCTTTTTTCCAATCGGTTAAAAAATATAACTCTTTTAACAAGGTACCCAACTGAATATTTTTCTTTCCTAAAATGCTGAATTCACACTTTGTCATCTAGCGCATAGGTATACTGAAAAAATCTAAAACAGTTCGGAACATGAAATTGATCGAATACGAAAGTGTAGATATGGTATTTTCATAGTGTACCTACTATACAAATAAAATGAACAAGTTTTTCAAATATTAAAGTCAAAAGTATCTTCCGTTGTGCTGGCCGTCTTTTTATGAACAACTTGGTGAGGAACCTATGTACATAAGTACACACTGAATAGAGGTAGTATATATTTTCTTGCTTTCATGAATGTTTTATGGAGTACCTAAGTAGGCACAGACATTAGTCATGTACTCACGCAATGATAATGTTATGAAGAGTTTCTTTTTTGTCGACAGAAGTACAAAAATAAGCGGTCGAGGTCTACAAAATATCAGATTATTCTGCTCGTATGATGTAAAATATTGCTTCACTTTCTTCTACCACTTTCGCTTCAACAATATTTATGGGTGAAGTTTAGATTGCTCGTTTCTACACTTTTATAATATATATATTTCAACTTATATTTTTTTGTTCGCTTAGATGTTGTCGTGATTCGTTTAGCATGAAAATAACAAGCGAGTTTGTTAATATTACATTTTACGCAAAATCTAGCAAATCTACAATAATACTTAGGCAACACTCAAAAACGATAAAAAAATATATTATGTAACCTACCTACTTAGTATTAATCGTTGTTCAGATTCTATATTGGTTCAACTTTAACTGCCATTTCTGAATGTTTGGGAGGAATTAAAAAATACTTTGATGCGTTTGATCCACGTCATTCTCGGTCGATCGCTTCTATTTACAAATTTATTATTTGTACACTATAACAAAATTACAAAAAATTAATACGATTGTTTTCTCATGTAATGAACTGAACAAAATACATACAAAATTTGCCCTCCTTAAAAAGCAAGCACTACTTGTGTTTAATTATTAAAATTAGTACCAATTTTTACCTGAAAAAATCTGACTTTCTATCTAAAATCCACTAAGAGACATCGAGAAATAAGCACTCTGTCTAACCTTTTGAGACGAAGCGTGGTGGGTAGAAATAAAAAAAATGTTTTTAAACGATAGACGCATATCGAACTAAGGTAACGATATCATGAAAAAAACCTATGTAGGTACCTACCTATTTATATATAGGAATATAAACTTCTTCAAAAGGTAAAGCAGAAGCCAATCAGAAAGTCTCAAACTCAAAGACGTTTACACTGTTGTTAACCAGAATATTGTAAGTTGATATATCGAAGGTCGTAACAGGAACTTTGATACGAGGCGTAGACTTAATCTAGTGGAACAATTTTCACATTATAAATATAGTGGGTTCTTTGTTGTATTGGTATGTACATGTACACCTTAGAAACATGATTTTTAGCATAAGTTTACATATAGAATGTGATAAGTTTTATATTGTTTTTTTTTTCAACAACAGCATAAAAAAACATAGGGAGACAACTTAAGTCGTTCATCCAAAAGAAACTTTCTTCCAGGTATGATTACAATGAAATTTACTTAAGGCACATGAAAATATGAAATCTTTGTAAAAAAATGTTGTAGATGTTAAATGTATGTTTTTTTTTTACTTTTATATATCTACAAATTTACATTCATGATAAATCGTTGTGTCCAATGAAACCGAAAGTTGTTTTCCTCATTGAGTGGTAATCCTGATTCGTGGTTTGTGCTTGCTCGGCTATGTCCTAAGTATGACTCCGCGGGCCCGAGTCCATAGATTAAAAAGCCTATTTTACGTTCAAGAGAGCGTACGATAGAGACATTCAGGATGCCGACTCGGAGTCTTTGTGGCGATCCACCTAGATCATGAACAAACATCAATCAATACTCCCTGTTACACCCCACTCAGGGGCATAGAGAGGCAACAAGAGCTCTCCATTGCGCTCGATCTTGCGCAATGTTTATGACCTTCTCCCACACCATGTCCAAATCCCTCAGCTCTGCTTCGAAGGAGCGGAACGCAGTGTGAGAGGGTCTTCCTCGGATAAACACACATACAGACAGAAATATTGTCAACGTAAAACATATTGCACTAGGTAACAATTTTTGTACTATTAGATTATGAAAAATGGCATTCGTTAGGTTGGAATATTTAGTATATATTGAAAAGGGTATTTTTTTTTTATTTTGAACCCTCACGTATGTGAGTGCGGGAAAAATTACGTATGTAGGTATATAATTTGAAGAAACTTAATTTTATCTGTTTACGACAGTGTAAAAACACGACTGAAAATTGTTCTTTGCAAACTTTACCCCATTACATCCCTGGTAGGCTGCTGGGGCCAGTGTGGAGAGGGAGTGCTCCACAGATTACGGAAACTCTTGAGTTGACCTTAGGGATAATGTCGTCTGCTGTAATGAGCATTGAGATCATTATCGGAAATACGAGTTCCATTTTATTGTTCAACGGAGAGTGATCTTCATAGATGGTGGATGATTTGGTGCGCTCCATATATTGCACCTTTCTCCGCATTAAAATTGCATAATTATTTTCAGTAGTCGTAAGTGTTTTGAGGAAATCTATTGAAGAGTTAGCAAGAGTTGTTATTATTTAATCAATCTTCGTTAATAATTATTTATCTTCTGATTTTTTGGCATAAATTTGACGAATGATTTAAGAAAATATTTGGAATTAGATTATTCAAAATCCGGTTATAGTTATTGTTATTGATTATAGTGAATGGTGAGAATCACAAAGTTATTTTTAAGTTAAATAATATTATACCATAATATATACTCAATTCAAAGCACCCTTTGAAAAAAATTGAACGAAAATTATTTCAAATTATGCAAAATGCAACTGTCTGAACCATTAAAGTGCCATATTTTAATTCTTAAAGGCATCAAATTATAAACCTTTATAATGACAAATATGGGGTTTTATACCTATAACCATCCAATCCAATCCAAACTCCGTTATGACCCCACTTGGGGGCATAGGGAGGCAACAAGAGCTCTCCATTGCGCTCGATCTTGCGCAACGTTAATGACCTCCTCCCACACCATGTCGAAGGAGCGGAACACAGTGTGAGAGGGTCTTCCTCGTCTTTGGGACCCTGATGGGAGGAAGAACAGCGCTCTCCTCGGCCAAGTGTCATTCGGTATCCTTAACACATGTCCCAGCCAAGTCCATCTCCTCCACATAATAGTAGAGGTGATGGGCTCACGCCGGGTGTGCCGGCGTATAGCGTCGTTCGTGATGCGGTGGTACCATATTATGCCCAAAATTCTACCTATAACCATATTATTTTTTATTCATCCAGACAGCTCTAGGCTGGTATAAGGAGAAAAAATAATCAGTAAGTATTTGCATAATAATAAATTGTCAAATTACTTAAATTCGGAGGTCAAGTGTTAATGTTATAAAATGAATATTGTTACGTATTCCTTATGTAGGCTCTTTCCATACGTTCGTTTATCGGCACATCAATTTCCGCACATTTATATTATAATATTCCACACATAAATTACACGGGAATATAATAAAATCCTACGTCATGTTATATTTTTACAACTTTCGCGGCACTTTCTTTTTCAACATTTTAAAATTTTTTAACTCATTTCTTTTTGTGACAAATCTAATATAAATTATGCGCGAATAAAAAAAATATAATAAAGAAAAGTTTCTTTAACGAACATACTAGCACAGTCGTATAGAAAGAGGCACAACTTTTTCAAAAAATTTCAAAGGGAGAATGATAAAAAATGATATTTCATTTAACTACTTGGTTCGCAAAACATGTTAAAACCCAATACTTTTAACGTTTGTACGCTCACCTTCTATTCTTTGGTCATGTTGTTGAACCATCACGACATGCCTTATCGATACGTTTCAGAAGCTTGTTTCCGTTCCTTTAGTGTCATGTGGTGGTTATGGTTGATACCAGGTACGTATTAAATTTATCCATCCGGAATACCTGTAGACTATGGACAAACCAAGTGTTATTGTTTTTTTTTTTTCTCTTTTCATTATTGTGAAGCTTTTACAATTATAATTTATATTTGATATACAATTAATTCAAACTTCACAGCGCCAATGATAGTATTCAACATTTTATTATGATGATAATATATTTTTTTTTATTTACATATATTATATTTTTATCTATTTATCTAATTTACTAAATGATCGAGTTAAAAAAAGAAGAAGGAAAGGAATAGGAGAGAGAGAGAAGGAAAAGGAGAGCTTGGGAACAATAAAGGAAAAAGTGGGAAAAGAAAATTGTCAAAAACAAGTGAACAAAAAACCAAACAAGTTCCACAGTTTACAATGGTGCCAGTTCTCTCAGAGAAGACCTAAATGTGCGGGAAGAGGTAGAGAACAAATCAATGTTTGCCTTCATGCAGATTCCATTATGTCCTATGCATACTCTGTTTATGAAAGAATTTTTGTCACAGTTAGTCCTGCTGTGGGGAACATAAAATAGGGATTTTTACTGGTTTTACTAGCATACACGTAAAGGCCGGAAAATGCTCTTTCGTTTATCAACCGTCATTGAACACTACGTACATGTGTCGTCCGTAAAATCCAGATTGTACTTTTTACCATTTGGACCATGACGTGCAGTATTCGTCTGTGTTTTCGGTACAAATTTCGAATGAAAATTTATTAATATTAATAGACAATATTAGCGCATGCTATGAACTTTTTAGACCACATGGTGGACGCGATTCTTATGAATACACGTTCAATATCTGTTGCAAACATCACATTTGTATGAGTGCTATTTCAATGTTAGTAGGCTTTCAAAATTTCTCTCTAAAATCAGTAGATGTCGCAGATGGTCACAAGGGAGATATTTCTACCTGGTTTCTCTCGATTCCTGACGAGCCGCTCGCAGCCCAGTGCTAGCGACGGCATACACTCGGACATCATCGGAGTGGCCGTGGTTCGAAACCCCAGCGTGGCAATGGGAAAAAATATTCGAATCAGTGTACTTAAATGGTGAACGTTGTATACGTAAAGGTGATCACAACTAAACCAGCCATCATAATTGATGAAGGTCGTAAGCCCTAATGGTACACATACTAATATTGAAATAGCACTCATACAAATGTGATGTTTGCAACAGATATTGAACGTGTAATATTAATAGAGTTATTACGCAACTCTCTTTACTTGGAGGTTCGAAAGGCTTCAGTTGGAGAGTTTTCGTACAGGAACTGAACCATTTTTAACCATCTTCGTGTACCAAACATTTAGAATGCACCAATCGTCTCTGTGGGGTAAAAGAATTATTATTAACTAGCCTTTTTACCCGTCCATAAAATTGTTGATAAAGTTTGTTGAGAAAAATGTGAATTACAGAACCTGATTTATGGATTAATAAAATATGGTACCTATAAAGTATGTCCCTAAGAGGGGTCAAAAAATGGAGAATTGATTGACTGATCGAGTTTGTATTACCTGTAAGTCTGAGGATTTGAATTGGTAAATAGGTAGATATAATTAGATAGTATGAGAAATTTGTAGAATTGCTGTGGAGGCAGCAAAGGTGAGTCATAAACATAGCATTTTTATCTATTTTCTATACCTTCCCCTTCAAGTACATTTAGATAGAACACTTGATTTCAGTAAATGCTTTAGTTGTTCTTCTGCAAAAATATAATTATGTACCTACAAAGCTTTATTAATTCTTAATATCAAATTTAACAGGTAGGTACATAATTATTTTAAGTGTTAAGACCTCTACCCGAGCCAGTGATTTTGTACCTGAAAATCTTTTGTATGAAAAATTGTCAGTATAGCCAGCAAGAAAATATTGCATAAAAAATTCCTATAAATATTCTGACTCATCTGGGAATTGGAACCAGAAATTTCTTACCAGAAGTGGGTGTTAATTATTTTGAGCATAGTAAAGAATTTTGTGGCCAAGGATTCGAACCTGCACCTCACATCCAGCCTTCGTGTGAATAGAAAAATCAGTGTAGATTGTTTCTTAAAAATATAACACAGGAATAGGGTAATAATAAAAATTTCAAGTTGCTATGGCAATTATACCAGCAATTTATTAAATCCCTATGCCCCTAAGTGGGGCGTAAAGGGAGTTTGGATTTCAAAAATTAATTTTACTTACATTAATAAAACAATTAATACAATAATTGGTAAAGAAACACACTTTTATAATAAATAACTAAGGTATTTTGCAGTTGATAAACTTCATTTAACAGGGTAAAACTTTTTAATAAATGATAATTTTGAGTATAAATATTTAGGTACTTCTAGAGAATTAGAACTCTCATCTCTCATAGGTGCTTAATATAAGTCATACCAAGAGTTGACAATTAATAAGAGATATACAAAACATGTAAATGTTATTGTTGTGAGAAAATATCTAGAAAATTTTGACACATTTTAAAATTCTGTAGACATTTTGGCATTGCATTCATTATAAGATAAAATCCTAGGAATCTCAGCTCCATAGACGAATTATGGAAGGCATAAATGCAACGGGCCGTTGGCCCGGTGGCTAGCATCTTAGCAGATTGTTGAATTTGTCGATTACTCAAGGATTTCAATTTGACCACCTAAATAAGGAACGTTGTTAACGTGAAGTCATCACACAAAGCCATTCGAAATAGCAAGAGAAGAAAGTCATAATCCAGTTAGTACTGGTCAAATGTTAAAAAAAAATGGCATTTTAAAATTGACCATAAATAACGGTGTAATGTTGAATATATCAGTCTGTAATAATATGAATTTTTTCGATGTTACAGGAAAAGAGGTCTGATTATAGAAACTTCAACTAAATTTTAACAAAAAAAAAAACAGGTTTACAATAATAATAATTCTGAAATTAAAATAATAATATATCTAAATTAAAAAAAAATTAATAGTTTGGAATTTAGTTAACAATAATAATTGTCCTCCAATGCAATCACTTGTAAGTTAATGATGTTGCTAGGTTCTTTTAACAAATCTATGAATGCTCTTTTTAGTATTTACTTAATACACATAATCTGCAAATTAAATATACATAGATAATCTTCATATTCATAAGAATAATATTAAAAATTGTGAAAAGTTCAAGTAAATGACGTTTTAATCGGCCTGGTGTTGGTTATTTTAACATAATATCTATATAAATATTTCTTCTTCCGATGGCGCTACAGCCTAATTCAGCCTTGGCTTCCAATACTGGACGCAGAGTCAACCTTGTCTCTACATCTGTCCTGATTTCGTGGGTCAAAAAGTTGCTCGGCATCCCTCCTGACCTCATTCTCTCATTGCAGCCTAGGTCTTCCAATTCGGCCGGATGTCCACCCATAATTCTCTTTGGTGCTCGCAATGATGGCATTATCTGCTCATGTCTGGCCCAGCGTAGTCTTTATCTATAATAATAAAACCAATATTAGTATGGGACTTTCTAAGGTTAGACAGGTATCTCAAAATTATCTTATGCATAATTTTAAAACAAATAAGAGATTACACTTTTTAAAATAAATAAAGTAATGGATATAACATGAGTTTAATAAAAAGAACATAAACAAACGTTGATATTGATAAGTTATTATTGAGAAGATTCAATACTTACTTAGAATTGATTTGTGTTCAAGCAAATTTATATTCATAATTCATCCCTTAGTCAAAATATTATCAGATATTGCTCTGCGGTCTCTGTGATTTGTTGCAATGAAATGCCTGGCTCAGATACTTATCTGCAACAAAAAAATAATGTGTGTTGACAAATGTTTTAAATTTGCTGCATTTAATGTCTATTTCTTTTTATAATTTACAATAAAACATTGGAAGGAATTTGGAATAATGTTCCACAGGTTGAAAATGTGAAACTTAAGAAGTAAGTGAAGGTGATGTTTGTATCTGTATGATAATTATTTTTAGGTTATAAATTATATGTTTTTTGAAACTATAGGTTACATACCTGAAATCCAATATTAATCAATTTATATCTCAGTCCATCCATCAAACTCTACTAACTTAAATATTTTTCCAAGGAATGAATCAGTTTTGATGTCTATTTTCGACAAACCACTGACATTTCACGCGT
Organism: Mystacides longicornis; assembly: GCA_963576905.1. NCBI lineage: Eukaryota > Metazoa > Arthropoda > Insecta > Trichoptera > Leptoceridae > Mystacides > Mystacides longicornis. The sequence goes on along the minus strand of OY756421.1, from coordinate 4,129,325 downwards.
AAAAAATTTGACAGCTCGTGCGGAAGTACCATAGATGGAGATAGTGCATACAGTTCAGAAATCATTAATTATAAAATTGATTATATTGAAAATATGTTTTTTATTCATATAAATAATTAAAACCTTTTTTTATTTAATAATTAATTATGACGTAGCAAAATTACTAATTAATTATAGATGACATTTTATTCCGCTTTACATATTTTCTTTTGATAGTGTCTTTAAAACAAACCTTCATAAAAATATAATATGAAGTAGATGTCATTTACACACAAAATATAATATATAAATTGGTTAAACAATATTATTATTTTATTATTCTTAGAAAACACATCCTGGAAGAATGATTTGTGAAAAATACGCTGCTTTATTTTAATTAGGTTATAGTGCGCTGCCAAATCATAGATTTACTTAGACATAGATCAATAGAATTCATAGTCAATGTCACTTGTCACTCATTGTTGATAAATATTGATGTCAAAAAACATAAGAGAGTGATAATATAATGCTTCCAATTTTGAAAATATAAATACATAAATATGAGTTTGCTGCTCTAATGGATTTTTCGGTAGGTACCAAATGTTGTTTATTAATATTATAATCCCTTCTTTGTAATTTTTAAGTATTGGCTCAGAAACATAAAAAAATATTGACATTTTCTGTAACATTCTTTCCATCGCTAGGATTTTATTATTTTTTAGTTTAAGAATGCATGAATCACTTTTAAATGGTAACCAAATTGAAAACAAATGAGCTAAGACTTTCATACTCTTTTTCAAAATATATAAGCAATATGATGTATGCTAAACTAAAAGATTTGATTTTAAATTCAACCATTAGTGCAAAGGGGGTTAGTAAAGAAAAATTAACGCAAATATTTATTGACTGATGATTAATTTATTCATTTTCAGTGTCACAAACCTTGGTTACTTTTATCTGTCATCAAATTGTGCTGTGACTGAGATACCTTTGGGTTTTTTTGCGTCAAAACGTGTCAATCTTCATAGACTACATCCAACGATTGCAGTTTTGGTCTTTCAAGGATTCTTTATTCTACAGGATCATGTTTGAGATGTGTAAAGAGAATATGTTGTTGACGGAAGAAACTACTACAGGAATAATCCCATACCATACATTTTAAATATAATGCTTCTTAATATATATTTAACATTGTTTTTAATTTATCTTCATACCTATTAATTAAGAATTTAGATAATTTTGTTATTATAATAGCAAATAAAGTGATATTCGATGATTCTGTCCACAACAATCTGTTTTATGTGATTAATTGAGATATGAATATTATACAGTATTTCTTATTTATTATGATGTGGATAAAACAAATATATTTTTTACTATAATAAACATGCGCACATACCTGACAAATCCATTATGATTTTGATAAACAGGAACGTCATTAGTTCCTGTCAGATTCGCTTTCTTTCAGAGTTCTGTTTTATCGACCAAATCTACTAAAGAATTTTTATACTCATTTCAATTTTCAAAAATCATTTTTACGATTAATATATTTAAATGTATTATGAATTTAATTTAATGTATCTTTATTATTTACCAACATTTAATATGATTTTATCATGTACTTACTCATCTAATGGCTACGACGGTTTTACACAAAATGTGGCCATAAATTTTTTAAAATGTGTCAAATATCAAAATGGAGGATTTTTTTTTCCAAAATTTTTCATTAAATCTTTATTTATTGAGAATAATAAGATTTGAATAACTTTTATATGTATTACGAATCAATCTACGATTATTTTATTACATTTTCATACCGTAATACCAAGATTCCATTCAACGTTTACATGAGTAATTTTGTTTCCAAACGATGGCTTACTGTCTTTTTTGAAAAATTTGTATGAAGATCCTAAAAAAATAAAGTTTTTTAAATAGCTCTAAATATAATAAAGTTAACGTTGCCAAATTGTATCTTAGAACGTTCTCGAGCAAATTCCACCGCTCTGCGCAGATTCATATCTGACGTAGCATTTGTATTTTGAGCGTGATGCTCGGACATAACGGTAAAGTATTGTCAAAGGCAAATAAAAATACAAACATTTCTGAATTATTATGTAGATTACCCACCTTGTTTTATGATGAATATAACATTAAATAAAATAAATAATAAGGAAGAAAACATAAGTTTGCATTTATCTACATAAGAATTTTGAATAGTGTCGTTAATACCTACATATTATCTAATATCTGTTATTAATTTTTATGTGGATAAATCAAGTGAATTTTATTACCAAAATAATTACATATCTGATTCTTTTCCAAAATAAACAGGAAGTTTTGTTTACTATTGTTTGCTGCAACATAATATTTGAGCTGTCAAATTCACTTTGGTAATGTTTTGAGATTCAGATGTGGGTAAGTACCTGTTTTACCGTTCAATTCTTGCTATTTTATGGATGTTCATACAAATTTCAAATTAAATTTTCATTCATAAATTTTATTACCTAAACTCTATTATCTTGAATCATTTTACATCAGTTCTATATAAAAATAATTATGTACATTACAATATGCAGGGAGGCATCTAATTTAACTTTGATTACGATGGCTACAACTGTTCTAACAACGGTGGCCATATTCTTATAATATGTCAAAATTTCCTTCAAAATGGAGTAGCGTTTGATAAATTTTATGAAAATCATTATTTTATAAGGTTTATAACATTTGAATTACATTTGTATGTATTTCAAATCAATCTTCAATCTTTTAAATACATTTTCATACCGCATTACTCCGATTCCGTGTAATTTTTACATGAGTAATTTTGTTTTCAAAAGATGGCTTTCCGTGTTTGGTGAAATTTTACTATGAAGATTTCATAATTTTAGAAATTTATTAATAACTTAAAATATATTTAATGAAATGTAAATATTTGTATCTCAGATTACCACAATTGTATTTGCGAAAAACTGCGAAGAAAAAAATTCAACGCAGAACCTACGCTTTTAGCGTGATGCTCCGACATACAGTTGGAGTGAAACAAATAAATATACATACATTACTGAATTATTATGTAGATATAAAAATTGACAAGCTACCGCCGGAGAGTTGAACTCGTTACGCTGTTGGAAGGCATAGAAAGGCAAAGAAAGTTGGACCAGGTCATTCTTTCAGGAAGAAAGTCGCATTGCATTCAGAATTACCATGCAAAGGCCCACAATTGGTGAGGTATCTGTGATTGACTTTTTCATATAACCTAAAAAACGTGGGAGGAACTTGGAATTCGATTTTAGAACACGGAGTATATACCTGCAAAAAAAACAGTAAGAAAGCTATGAATTCGAAAAATAAATGTTTGAATTTACGTAAAATGTAGGCGTAATTTTATTTCTAAGCGTATCAAAATACTGTATCGATACATAGGCAAAACACCCTTCTTTATTTTTAACTTCGTCGTACATACAACAGGTTGTGTGTCCATAGGTACGTAGGTACACACCTAAAGAATTTATTTTCATATCATTTTCGTAATATTGTCGCGTTCACGGAAGTCTAAAAGAATTTAACTTCCGATATAATCATGACGCCTCCGTCCCCTCGCAGCCTGACAGCCAGGCGTCTGTCTCGTGTCTCCACACAATATTTCACCTTTTTATTTTTGTATATTATGTATAACCTCCTTTCCAAATATTCAAAACATTTTGCGATGTTGCTCTTTAAACTCAGAGTAGTAGGAATCGCTACGGTTTTCAATATTTACGGGTGGCCTCTAGTCACCAATATAATATTTTCCGCAAATAAGCGCAATAGTATTTAACCTGTATCCAATGGTGGTTGCGCTTTAAATTGCTGATACAGTGTAGAGTCGTTATCTATCTAGTGCAGGCATAATCTATCTAGACTACTCTGTGTATACCTACTGTGCAGAGCCTTTTTCTCAGAGTAGATCACCTAGAGATTTGCCTAGATTGTTACAATATGTGCAGCTAAAGTGTCAGTAATATCAACAGAAATCTCAAACGAGAGTGAAAGAACACCGCATACATCTTACGTACCTATACACTGTAAATTTTTGCTTTTAAAGCTAGAAAATACCTCTCTAACTAGAGATTGAGTGGTTTCTGCCAGAGTTGTAATACGTCTTCAGACTCAAAAAGATTGATATAGCAAATTCTGTATTGTATGTATTGAACACAAACAATAATTAATTATCCATGTTCATTTTGATATGACTTTATTAGGATTGTAAATACTTAAGAAATATTTGATTTTACTTCATTTTGTTCAAAGAAGTAAGAAAAAATAAAATCTCTATCATTTTTTTTCAAGTAATTCCTTTTTCAAAAAATTTTTCCCCCTAATTATTGTCACGACGGGGAAATTAGAAGTGAAATACAAAATATTATTATTGGAATGATCGAATATAGAAGCTAACGAGATCGAGGAAAAAGTTTTCTCTAAAAAAATAATTCACGGATTCACTTTTTTTTTTCAAATAGGTATTCCACCGACTTAAAGTGAGAAAGAGGATTTAGTTTTATGATGAACGCTCGGTGACAAAGAACTATTTTCAGAACTTTCAGCGCTTTTTGTAAACCAAAAATCGAGAGGCCAATCAAAATACGTTAACCAACATTAAAATTCTTTTTCTTTTACGGGTTCGGAGCTATTACACTCCAATATGCGGCGACGGAGTATCCCCAGATTTAAGAGGTTTTTCCTTAATCTTGTGATCTGTCATGGCATATTGGAGGAATGGGGGGGGAGGGGGAGAAGAAGACCTCAGGAATGGTACACAACATAAAAAATGAGAATAAGAAATAATTCAAAGAAGCACTAGGGGCTCAAGATAGCAACCACGGACGATTTCAAGAACAAAGAGCCAAATTTACATAGGAAAGCAACGATAAACTCATAATTTTTTTTATAATATGATTTCAATATTATTGGCAAATAGCATTTTTGGTCATAATGAATAATCTTTTATCATTGTATACGTTGTACAAGAATGACAACAGAAGTGTATTTAGGATGTAATAAATAAGAAATTCTTCTTCATATTCGAAAAAATAAATAAATTGATCCGTATTCTCATCGGAATTTATCGGGACTTACAGCTTCCATCCTTTTGGATTGTGAGGGCCTTTGGGAAAGGCGACTGCCCAATGAATTATTGTCAATGTCAACCAACATGTTTCTTTTTTTCGTGTATCTTATCCCAATTTTAATAACAAGCTAGATGTGTGTTACCTGCACATATTATATAACTGGTAGCAAAATAACAATACATCAAATTCTTACCCATTCCATTTTTAGGGTGGAAATCTTATGTAAATGATTGATCATGCCGCATTCCTTACCTGAAAGAATAAAAATAAACAAACGTTAATAAAAATTTGATAAAATCTTCAAATTGATGAAAAAAAAATTGATTTCACGCGATGAAACAAAAAACATGACAGATAGCAGGTATTGCTAGCTCACCGACAATATCGCAATAATGGAGAAAAACATTTATTATGTGTGTATCTTATCACAATAATTATATTGTACATAAATTTACACATGAATCCATTAGATTTACATTATGCAAGTCATCATGTTGTCGAATCATCAGGGTTTATGTTTGATAGTTTTTCATGTTCATTTGAAGAAAATTGATGCCGCTTGGACAACAAATTTAATTAAATAAGGTGACAGTCTTATATTGATGGCTGAAAATTCCCCTGACAGGAAGAAAGATGAACATCTCAATAATTTATTCAAGAAATCCACATCAGGATGACCGGATGAGTTACCCTGTTTTGAAACAAAAGAACTTGTTTTTTTTTACATAAACCTAGTAGAGAAGATAAGTTTTGAAGCATAATCCAACTGTCGATTTGTTGAAGAGAAATTATTTCTCGAGACAGATCGGCAGTATCAAGCCAAGATACGTGAGATTTGTATGGCCAGGTCTACATTTTAAACGGTTTTTCAAACTTTGACGACAAAAAACACCAACTTAGAGGCTTCGCAGCATATATGTTCCATATATGGATTTACTCAGAATTCGGAGGAGAATATTTAGTGTGTGTGTGTGTGTGTGTGTGTGTGTGAGGGTGTGAGGGTGTGTGTGTGCGTGTTTCTGTCTGAGGGTGTGTCTGTGTGTGTGTCTGTGTGTGTCCGTCCCCCCCTTATAACTTTTGATTCGCTTGATGCACAGATCCTAAAATTTCAGAAAATATTTAATACTTTAAACCTACAAAACTTGTATACTCAGAATTTTTAAATTTTCTTTCAGTCAGGGGGTAACCAACCTTTGAATTTTTACTTAATTTTTGCATATATCTCGAAAACTATAAAATTTAGAACCCTAAAAATGTGTACGTATATAGAAAAATATAATATCTCAAATTAAATTTAATGAAAAAGTTCCAGGGTTTCTCAAACTTTTTTTATAAAGAAAAATATTTTTTTTTATGAAAAATTTACGAGTTTCAATGCCTATATTTCAGAATTTTAAAAAAATATCGAAAAACCCCGAAACATATCAACTAGATAATTTAATTTTCTATAAAAAATGAGTACATTATATCAGTACATCTCAAACTTTTATTAACAATTTTTGTAAAAATTTAATTTATTGACGACATCGTTTCATACAATGAACATACCGACTCAGGCCATCGACAGTTGGATCCCATGTATACATGCAACTAGTAATTATTTGAATCGTGCAAATTACAGGACCAACAGGCAAAGAGCCATACATCTGGTAGCAGACGGGTGATACTCCCGTAATGGTTTGCCGGAGAGTACCTATAGATACTTACATAATAAATAGACACGACCATTATTATCATTGAGGACGACGACTGATGCTTATAGGTCTTCGCCGGAAACCATGGTGGCTTTAATATTAAGCCTGACTTCGTGACCCAGCATGCTTATAACGACAGAAAAAAATCATGTCATATGGCATGGCAAAAAAACGAGGTTGCAACAAAATGAAAGTAGGACGGCATTTGAGGTGATTAGTCTCTATTCACTCTAGTGAATTGCCGTGACAAGGAGTCCACCGTACCGGTAAGCTCTTCATGTTATCAATCCTGGCCGCGGCTCTTGCTGGAAACCGCAGACATGCAAAGTTCAACTCTACCGTTAATTACAATCCGTTTATTTTGCAGTATTCAATTACTTGCGATGTGCACGCTCTTACCTCCGATTCCACGAAATTCAGATAACAAATATTAATTGTTCTGAATAGAACTCCACGCACATCCGGTGATATTCTAATCCAACTAGGTGACACACGTCACAATATTGTGATGCAGTACCTGAGAAAATTAATGAGAATTTATTGTAAAAAAAAAACTCTTAAGCCCCCCATCCACGATCACTCCAAATGGAAGACATCCATCGTGACAGATGTGAAACTTGAGTTAATTTTCCAATTTTAATTAGGTTCGAAATTTCACTACGTTAATAAATTTTTAAAGTGCTTTGTACTGATGTATCGATGATATCTGAACACCTTATCACTCCACACCATACATTTAGTTTTTCCACTAACGGGCAATTTTTGGAGTGACATCGCTCCTTTTTGAACGGATCGAATGATCGTGAATAGCGGTCCTTACATAATTTAAATTCTCATGCAGGTATAAGTTCACTTTTCTACCACGCACCGGGCGCTAATTTAAAAACGTTCGCTTCTCTCGTTGGCAGGGTGGTTGCCAGCCACTAATGACTGTAGGTACCTAAAGTTCTTCTCTACACAAAATTCACAACTTTTTGACACGGTACATGTATGGGGAATGTCTATATATTTACAAACAGAACATAGACATACATACATGCACTATATAGATAGATGCATGCATGTATGTGTGGTCTGCGGGTATAGCTGGCTTCGGGTAGTGCCGTTAGTCGATCAGTCAGATCAACTTTTTATAATTATTGTTTCTAGAACAGTTTATTCGTTTTTAATATGAGTAAGTAATTAGGTAGGTACTTCACAAAATGAAACTCTAAATGGAATAAATCCGTTCAAAAACTAAAGCACATGTGTTTTATATTTCCGAGTAGCGCTTTTTTGCTACAAAGCAACAATCTACCTACCCATAAGATAGAGATTGCAGTGTGGGGAGTGCAAAAGGATGACTTTATATCATTATTTTTCAAGTTGATAAGGACTTGTACAATGGTGTCGCGAAATTGGAAATACGAATCCGTTATTCGCATAAACAAAGGATGAGAGCGAACACACCTTATTGATGGGTTTCAGACAACATGCAATGACAAAAGAAAAACGCTACTGTATTAAAAGGGGGTTTTAATTGAAATTATCACGATAAACAATCGTCAGTGTTTAATTTAACGACGGTAAAAACATTATCGTGGTATAAAATCTGTAATGATTATCATAAAAAATAGCTTTGAAATTATACTCAATACCTACACGCTGTCAATAAAAATTGTAATAACCGTCCTATCAATAAATTTTCTACTATCAATAGAAAATAATATGAGTGTATTTGGACGGAAACAAAAGAAACAAAGCAAATCTATATTATAACAATATTATATTCCGCGAAGCGCATGAGACAGAATAAAATTAATTATAGTATTGCCTCAGAACAGACCTGCGTCTAGTGAGGCAATAAATTCCATTATGTATTGTGTTGATTTGTAATTGAAATGTATGTTATGTTGTTGGAATAATAAAAAAAAAAAAAAAAAAAAAAAAAAAAATCAATCAGATCACCACTTAATAGCCAACATTCGGCGCAAACTCAGATGCGGGACATAATGGTTAATAAAATGTGATAAGTAAAATGAAAATGCTTGACTTACTGCAGGGGTGATTTCAAGATGATAAAGCTGCATTCTGAAGTGGTAGATTGGTAATTTAACTTTTTTTAAGTTCAAGATAAACGGATTTTTTTTCTTAAAACTCTACGATATTAAATTTAGTTGCATCATAAAAGCTATTCATTAAATATTCCTGAATAGGGCAAATATTGATAGAAAATTGCTGAACGGCTATCTCATACCATGGCCACGCACTTAGAGATCAGTGCCCCTATTCCAAAATTTAAATAAGATGAGTATGATGAGTGGATTGGATTGGAGTAACTCATCGGAATTTTGTATGGGCTGCGGAGCTTTCCGAAGTATCCTGTAGGGGCGCTATTCACGTTTCCATACAAAATTATGTTACATCACGCCAGCGTTAATGTCACGAAAATGTACCTACCTAATAGGGTACTACCTACTACCAACATGTTGGATTTCAGGTACATAGAATATATGTTTTCTGGCTTTATATTATTCATATTATAAAGCCATAAAACACCAAACAAATGTCAGCAAAGACTAAAAAAACCCAACAAGCAGGCAATAAAAGTCAATAAATAAATTTTAAAGTATGGCATAAGTACATACATACATACTCCCGTTAAGGTTCCCCACTCTACGAAAGCCAGACTGGAGGAGACCAATCCGCACCAAACCCGACCCGCACGAAATTACCCCCAGCTCGATCAAAGCAATCAAACTGAAGCCGGTCCCACACAATTCAAGCCCGCCGCGGATCCCCCCAAACTGACCCACAATGGGGGAGGCCTACGCCCCACTCAGGAGCATAGGGAGGCATCAAGAGCTCTACATTGCGCTCGAAAGCGTCCGAGGCTCATTGTGCATCTTCTGACCAGTTGAGTTTTAAGGACGTGAAGTGGTCAACTTCGCGGCACAAGTACAACAGAGTAGAATTCTAAAAGAGGCTATAATATAAGATTTCGATTAAATATTGTGAAAGTACAACCAATACCTATTTCCTAAAATTCACCATGACTTTTTACAGCAAACATTATTACTATTGTAACCTCAATGAAACCAAGTACACACCGCAGCGCTGACACTGTTGACTCAACTAGATGAGAATCGTCTGATGAATTATGGACACTATTTGACAATCGAGCCCTGTTTAAATATTTATTGATTTGAACTGTATAATTATTATTTGATAAGAGAGGTGGTGGGTTTTGTAATTAGAAGGCAAACATACCACCTTTCGTATTGAACTGTGTGTATCTGTATATTACCTGAGTAGGTATCAAAATGATTCGGGAGTCAATGGTTGCCACAACTTATTTGTCAAGAAATTTTCAAACTGTACGCAAATTGGGTGCAAGTTATAAAAATTGCTCGATAAGTGATTGAACATGGATTTCCGAGGTGGAAGCAATTTAAATAATCAAATTCAAATAAAGAAAATCCAGCACTTCTACACATTTATTTTACCTGACATGTTTCGTAGGGACTCGCCTTCCATGGTCACAGGGTAATTAGAAAATCATCCACCCTACCCTATGACCATGGAAGGCGTGTCTATTCGAAACATTTCAGTTGATATTAAATATTGTAGAAGTGCTGAATTTGTTTTTATTTAAATTTGATTATAACTATAGCATCGAGTGGTAGGACTTTTGAAAGATAGTGTTTATATTCTAAGTGGTTCATCTTCATAATATGTGAAATGTACCGACCTCGGTAGCCTAGTGGTAGAGGCTTGGACTTCAGATCAAGAGGTCCTGGGTTCGATACCCGGTCGGGTCAGAATTTTTCAAGGTGTTTTTTCACTTGGAATTTCTACCCGTGGTTGGCCTGTCTCAGATTGGATGGGAACGATTGACTGGAAGAGATTGCCTCAGGCAATAAGTTCCGCCGGCTATACTGACACCTTTGTACATTATTATTATTATTTTAAGAGCTCCTCCAGAAGACACCTCCATCCCATCCTATGCTCCGCCAATCGTCCACCCCCAGCAGTCCGAGGTCTCTTTCTGCTCCATCCAGCCATCTCAGTCTGGGTGTCCCAATGCTCCTCCTTCTAGCAGGTCTCCCACAGAAAACTTCCTTGAGGACGGACGGCTATAAAACTTAGCCCACTACGCTGGATGGGCCATGTTCAAAGATCGAGCGAACCGTCCGACCTTTGTATATATATAAGTAGGTATAAATAAAATGAATAAAAAAACTTTACTGCAGGCTGACGAGAAAATAAAAAACGAAAATAAATCTCGATATAAATAGGTACATTTACTGTTCTTCTTCACAGTTGGATGAATGGGAATGACACATATTACAATCTATCTATCTGATTAACGTACGCATTTCAGGAGGAACTACTTCATGACTCGGTCGGATCGATTTAAATGTGACACTGCTAGTGGCCATAAGAAACAATTTATTTATCATTGTTACATGCAAGGGGCTTCACTCGTCTACATGTGTCATGTAGGTGAGGGTGTCGATTGGAATCCTTGAAGGTTAATTTACGTGAAAATCTTTATAATATTTAAACCTTTCTAAACGTGAAAATCGCACTTTTTGAAGTGGCATCCTTATTTTAAACCGTACGAGTATCTCCGCCTATATAATTGTATCAGCTATATAGCGCATGGCTATATGTACATAGATACCTAGTTAAATAACAATGTAGAAGTATAAATACCTACCTACGTATGTTTAACTAAATTAAGATAGACACGATAATAATCGTATATTACCATTCAGCGATGAATTTGCATAACAAATTGAAAACTGTTTCAGCAGCAATCGTTAATAATAGTTTGACGTTAGTAACATAATAATAATTATGTCGATGTTCACACATCAAAGAACATTCCTACACATAATTTTCATTTCAATTGATTTAATATAACTAGGTACCTTTACTTACATTTACATCGACCGAATTGAAATATCCATTTCTATTTATTTTTATTTCTATTCATAGCAAGTAGTACCTAATGCTCTGATAGCTACCGTAACTGCCGTAAGTAATATTCTCTATCTAAACGGAGCTCATGGCGAATAATGCCTGCCCCGATAAACAGCTACCGATAACCATCGATGGTCACCAGGTCTCCTGGGTGGATAAATTGCCTGGAGACCTGGGAGCAACCATTACCACCACTGGTGACCTCGGGGCTGAGCTCCCGATACGTATCGGTATGGCAAGTGGCGCCTTCAACAACATGACAAAGATATGGAAGGCGTCGGCGTTTAGTGTCGAGACGAAATGTAAACTGTTTGATGCGTGTGTTGCCCATTCTCCTGTATGGGTGTGAGTCCTGGCACCTGACTTTGGCCCAGGCACAAAAAGTATCTGCATTCGAAACGAAGTGCCTCAGGAGAATTTTGGGTATAAGATGGTACCACCGCATCACGAACGACGCTATACGCCGGCGCACCCAGCGTGAGCCCATCACCTCTATTATTATGTGGAGGAGATGGACTTGGCTGGGATATGTGTTAAGGATGCCGAATGACAGTTGGCCGAGGAGAGCGCTGTTCTTCCTCCCATCAGGGTCCCGGAGACGAGGAAGACCCTCTCATACTGTGTTCCGCTCCTTCGAAGCAGAGCTGAGGAATCTGGACATGGTGTGGGAGGAGGTCATTAACGTTGCGCAAAATCGAGCACAATGGAGAGCTCTTCTTGCCTCCCTATGCCCCTAAGTGGGGTCTAAAGGGAGTTTGGTTTGGTTGGATCTGGCACTAATATCGCTTTACTTTTTTGTTCTTACACCATCTACTTGGAGGGAATGGAACCCGCTTTACAAGGTCTCCCCCGTTTTCAAGAGAAAGAACAGCGCTCTCCTAACACCTGTAGTGATTCTCTGATAGCTAATTTAAATGCAATAAGTAATCTTAAACTTACATAGCTAAATCTTCTATATCTGCTTCTTACTTGAAACTAGTAGCCATATTCGTACGAGACAAAAATCAAGATGAAAATACCTTCTACTAAGCCTGTCGTCCGACAGGTTTTGCTGCTAGTCATTTCAGAACATGTTAAATACAAAAAGCCTACTAAATACCAACACTTCAACTGCCCAGTGATGAGATGAGGCAACATCCGAAACCAATAATTAAGATGAAACAAAATGGCTACCACGCAGACGATTCAACGTGACCAACTGTCAAATATCGAAATTTGCGAAACAACATTGCGCAAAATATCGCGTTGGGGATTCCATCAAAATTTTATTAATTTATTTATTTATAATCGACGGCGCAATGGCATTTTGCAAAAAGAAAGCAATAAAAAACCAAAACAAATCATAGGTACAATGTATAAAATTTCACAAAAAAATAAATACAAAATAATGGTACATAAGTTTAAAAATGTACATGACTAACAAACTAATAATATAGTTCACAATATTCTTGAAAAAAAAAACACAGCTAGACTGCAATAGGTAATTAGTACACATTAAACATGGCGTAACACATTTTTACGGTTTATGATGGCGGCAGCCAATTTACTACGTCTGCCCTAGGTTTAGGCAAATTAATGTTACTGATGAAACAACAAGATTTATGGTTGATATGAAAAAGTACAATTAAATTTTGCTAGCTACATTAAGCCTTTGAAATATTACTTTATAAATTTATAATATCCTTACAAATCTTAACAGTAGTAGGTATAGGCCTTAAATGCGATTAATAACATTATTCACACAATATAAACAAATTCACATAAGTAATCACAGCTCGATAAAAAATATCGTAATTTTAATCCACTTCGTAATTCAAAGCTAAAAATTGAAAAAAAAAAATTTTTTTTTAATTTTTAAAAAATCAATAAAAACCAGTCGAGTTAACAGAATTGGACGGATCTGATATTAAATTAATAAAATTGCAGGAAAATTAAAAAAAAAGACATTCTTTTTTGTATTCAAAGGGTTGCCGATTGGAAAAAAAGACGGGGCGAAAGATAAAATTAAGAGTTCTGCGATCGAAGTGGATATTCCGTTTGCGTTCCGCTCTGACGGCGCTGGAGTGAGGGATGTTGGGAAAGTATTTCATAATTAAATTAATTACAATAACTTGGTAGTCTGGCGATCAGGCGAATTTGCATAAAATAACGAAGAACAATTTAATACTCGGAATGCGGGGTATTAATTGAATACATTATGGGATTACCTATTCAACGAATGCAACGGACTTAAAAGTACTAATTGGAAAATAATGTGGCGTGGTAAGGCGCTTTAGGGTCAGCTTCTAGTATAGGAGAACATCATTTTAAAGCAGACAGACTTGCAGAATAATTATCTAACAACTAATGACTCTAAAAATTCATTACTGATGTTCGATTTATGAATGGAACAAACCACCACGTGCTTACGACCGTCTTCTACTGTTGTTTCGAAGGCTGACTTAGTGTGATCACTTTACGTTAACAATGTTCGCCATAATGTTTGAGTCTCCGAAACTCCTAATCATGAGAATTCTCGACATGTTCAACATGCTGAAAAATCTTATGTATGCAACAAATAGATAATGAAATTTAATAATAATTAATGAAATATAGAGATAAAAGTCGGAAATTATTGAGAAAAAGAGAGCAACCAAATTTAAAGACTGCGACTGCTGTCATGTATTTGGAGCCAGGATATGACTATATCCATTTTTGTTAATGTCTTATATTTATTGCGTATTGGCTCTGTAGGTTCATTTGTTGAATTTATGGAAAAATCCTTTCGCATTACTTCTTTTGTGAACTCCTCACACACCGTCTTCAAACCACTCATATCTTCTTGGAAGGAATGCGGAACCCACTTTACGAAAGTCTTCCTCGTTTTCAAGAGAAAGAACAGCGCTTTCCTAACGCTCACAGCACCTAATAGTAACCAATTCTCCACACTACAGCCTAGAAAACGGCGTTCTCCACCATCTTGGCGAACGTCATTCTCCTCTCAAAGTATCATATATATAATATCTCAATACTTATCTTCCCTCTTAGAAGAAAGCGTTTAGTTGTATTTATTGGTCAGCGATTCCATATCAACAGAGAATTGAAAAAAAAATCTGATCAATTCGGTCTTAGGAATGATTCATTGCAACCACATCACAAAAACTTAAGAGTGCTTCATACTAGGTAGGTATCTTTCCTAACCTTTCGAGTCCACCTTTCTACTCCGTATAAAATCACTCATCAAACGTATGTACTAACTTATTCGTTTTCTAAAATTTTATAAATATCTGAAAATTTTACAGAGAACAATGCTATTCCGTGTATGTGACGGTATTCATTATTATAAAACTGATGAAAAAGTTTGAGAACCCTTACCCGCACATGAGTCATAATAACCAATATAACCTAATCATTTTTATGTAGGTATATCCAGCATGTTTCATTAAAAAGGTTCTTCAATCGAATAACTATTCGCATACCTAAAAATAACTACCTACTTATAAGTATTATTATTATTATCAAACTTGAATTTGGGCGTGTATCTATGTCGTATAACGAAACTTACATATTATAATGAGTTATAGATAATAATTATTTTAATAACAAAACATGCCTAATTATAAAAGTTTGCAGACAAAATGGATTACATAATTATTTTGTTAACATAATTTTTAAAGTGATACAGTATGTAGGGTGCATGACTCAATCTCAAAATATTTTATAATACATAATTATAACGCACAGACTAAGGAAAAACTTTGCCGGGATACAAATTCGCACGTACCCAAGCGTCACTAATATTTTGAAAATGTTTCGTTGACATTTCGGAACTTTATTAAAATGATGCCAAAGAATCAAGTTACTAACTGTTTTATAATTTTTAAGTATGGAACAAAAAAAAATTGGTGGCAGGTTTTTATTACTAAATGAAAGTTGAGTTGGTATAAGACTTTGGCACATTTGGGATTTCCCCTCCGCTAAAAAAAAAGGAATCAAAATTAAAAAAGACAACTTCAAATTTTCATTCTGGATTTTATGACACACTTTAAATTTTGGTCGAATCAGCACTAAAGTCTATTTTTGCATGCACCTACATTTACTCGTAAGCCATTATTTGTGTCCAACAGCGATATATTGCGAGAGTGGAAGAGAGCATTGTCAACCCAAAGGCATTATTATTATGTATTTATATTGAAGCAATTTTATTTTATTGCTAGTCAATCACGGGACCCCTTTGATATATCGCTGATTATATGGGATATTCCGGAGATTTATATCTGAAAATCAATTTGTACACATAATCTTTATTGATGTGCGTTGATTCGACAACTGTGTCGGCATTCTACATATACCTACATACCTACCCCGCATGGGGGTTTATTGATATTATCGTCCTTGATACACAAAGGAAAATTAACTGAATAAAATTATTTTCAATTGAAACAGGGGCAAAATACTTGCACATATCTATAAAACTTTATCAAACTGAAACGTGGCGTGAAATTTGTCATATTACTTAGTCACTTGTGACCGTGATAGTTTAAAGCTTTTATATACGAAAAATCTTCCTCTTCTTCAGTCGGTCTCTCGAATCGCGACCGACACGCATTAGCATCAACTCTGTCCATTTTTACCGATGCGTAGCCCGATTCCGTAGACGTGATCAATATGTTACTCGCCCGATTACTATAGAGTCATTAGACCGTTTCATGGGAGAACATCCTCTTTATTTCCTTAATCTCACAGACCTCGTAGTACAGCCAACGATGTCGGGTCAGAGTCTTTCGAAGTGTTTCATTCACTTGATTTTACTACTTGGGGTTGGCCTGTCTCAGATTGGACGGGATTGGCTGACTGGAAAAAAATTGCAAGGTCCGCCGTCTATACTGCCACCTTTGTAAAGAAAAGTGTATATTTATTTTATTTTTATTTATCTCCTATCCCTTGATGATCAACACCATGATCAATAATTCTCCGGAGAGTCTGGAACTCTACGTATAATTTTACCGAAAAAACAAAGGATATACGGGGCTGCGAAGTTAATAAATTTATATCATAGGCAATCTATAACAACTAGTGACAGCAAGACATATTAAAAAAAAACAAAAATTAAGTAAGTTTGTTACCTATTTACAATTCTAATGGTAAATCTGGTATAAATTTGTTTTTAATCAAATTTATCTATTGTTTCATCAACGTAAAATGCGTCTTCCGGATTTGATTGAAAAATCCTCAATTTTCTCGGATTTAACAAAAAAGACAGGCTCAACGAATGATATACAGCCGCACATACATAAGAGGTATCATTATTGTGAAAAATGGTTAACGATGAAAAACGGGCTAACAGTTTATCATAAAGGGCTTAGGCTTCACAAAAATGATATCATAAGCGCGTATATTTGTCAATAACCTATCTGTTGAGAGTATATAGCTATCAGCCTTCATATTCAAAAATAGGTACTCTTTTATCGTTTAATTAAAATACTAGATTTCCCGACAGACGTTGTCTAGGATGTCTAGGATAGGATACAATGGATATTTATTTCAATATTGTAATTTATACAGAAATACGTTTAAAATATGTTTGATAATAAAAAAAAATATTAAAATAAGGTATTTTATATTATTTGCTATCAATTTTTCGAATTTTTAATAATTATTCTGTTATCCGGAGCAGAGAAAAGGAAGTCAATTAACCAAGAATCCTAAAAATCTGTTCAGCCGATCTCGAGTTATAAGTGTTTGATTGAACTAACCCGACTTTATTTTATATTATAGATAACCTATTAATTTAGTATTCATATTAATTACTATTTTGGTAGGTACCCAAATACCTTTTCGCATCCTTAGGACATTGGTCACTTTTGGAATCTGTATGTTTTTAGATGCACCATTACCGGTAATGGTCTATTTTCCTACGAATACGGTGCTGCTATTAAAAGCGGTGAGTATGTCAGTTTGGATTTTTTAGAACATTGTGAATATTGTTACCGTAGTAACAAAAAACATTGTCGTATATTTTGAAAGACTGCCGTCTTGTCAGACGACGGACCGCTCCCTAGGAACCCAGTGCATAAGGACGACACATGCTCAACGCCAGTACAGTTCCTTAGCGCCAAAACTACCTATAGGTATGACATGGTATTGCCCGATATAGAGGCCAAAATTACACAAAACGGCGCGCAATAGCTCAAAGAAAAGTTCCTAATCATTTTTTAATTAATTAATTAATTTATTTATTTTATTTCCCATACCAATAACATAAGTACAATAATAAGTACAAGTACTTACAATCTATATATATATATATATTTATTTATTTTGGGATTTATTATCTCACTAGGCAGACGCCTGTGCCGAGATGATAGTTTTGTTTTTTTTTTTTTTAGAAATACTGGAATATTACCTACTAGAATTTTATATAGAAATCTAATAAAATATAATATTGAAAATAACAAAAAAAAACATAAATAAACTATATATCTGAGACTAGTTGCATGCAGGATAACAGTGCCATGCATTCACTCCGATCACCTTTTATTCAAAAAAATATAAAAACTCACAAGTGCAACTCAGCATCGGAAATTGCAGGGAAAAGGTCCACAAGAATCCACAACAATGGAAAAGGCAATCGATCATTACAGACAAGAAAACTTCACAATCACATTCATCAGTGAATCACTCGTCTTTTCTCTTAATATTTTAATTTAAAGGATAATTGAAATATTTTTTTTGGTTTAACTTTTCTATAAATTATTCCATTAGTAGGTAGGTAGGTACTAGGCGTTTTCATTAACAGGCTACATAAGGACAGCGTGTTTCAGTCGGCAGCCAGACGACCTCTTTAATAATTGGCCTCCCTGCTAACAAAGGGATACGAGGGATATCCAAATTTAATTCATTTTATATCTTGAAGACATCACGCAGTACTGATGACGCTGTTGTCTCGCCCATTCTATACGTTTTATATCTTCCGACTGAACATTTTGTGCAAGTCGCCTTTATAATATAAGTTTAATTAATAAACGCCGAAATTAATGTAAATCTTCTATTTTTTTTTCACTGAGTACCCACTTCGCCAAACTCGCGTTTAATCATAAGGCTCCATCGTTTCAGTTTATGGAGTATCTGACAAAATGCATTTTCTAACTGCGATTTCTCGAGAGATTAAGAATTGGCCAAACCTTCTCATGGATTGGTTTTTAGTACTTAATATTGCCCGAGCAGTGACGGTGTAATTTAAACATCTTCACGGAATTCTTTGACAGACTAAATATACATAAATTCCATTAAAAAAGACTACTTATAAAATATATCTACATAATAAGTTAAAAAATTCATATATGGTTGATGGGTGCATGGTTACTTTTTCTTTCCTTTTTAGATTAAGTAGTATTGCCTCATCACAGACTCTCGTCTAGTGAAGTAATAAACCCTTTATACAAATTATATTATAATTAGGTAGATATATATAATATTTCAGTTGTATGTACTTATTTTCGTATGTTGGCACATCACGCATAAACCGCAGACTCTAGGTTTGATTTTAATCGTCGTGAATCCTTGCAGGTATATTTTGATAATCATTTATACAAATTTTTCCAATTTCTCAAATATATGTAGGTATAGAAAATTATAATTTTCATTGATTTGGAACATATTCAAAATTTTACAAACAAATGACAAATATGACATCGGCTTTCGTACAATTGTTGTTTATTAATCAATCAATAGTTATTTTATTTCAATTTATTAAATTCATTACTTTTAATGTCGTTTCTTTTCAGGTTTGTTTTGTTATTTTATTATTTGTAAACATTATATTAGTAGAACAATTAATTTTATCAATAAATATTTATTCTCTTTTCAGAGAAAGAAACACTAAACTGTATTGAACTTATTAATAAAATATCTTATATACTCGTATAATGTTATTTACATTTTTTTTTATTTAATAATTCATACAAAAATTTAAATAAATGAGACAGTTATTTTTTTTAACTGACTTGCACCCAGACCGTTATATTTTGAAATCAAAATTATTCATGTAAATTTTGTGTAGAACTGTAGCATTACGGTATGAAAATGCATAAAACGATTGAAGTTTAATTTGAAATACAAAAATATAAATAGAAGGAAGTCTTACAATTCTTATTTTTAAAAATTTTCACAGAAAATAATAATAATATATAAAGTAAAGTGCCTGACTGGCAGAGTGACACTTGACAGTTCCTCTTCCCGGCTCCTGTCCTCTGCAAGAACTCTCCTTGATCATCTTTGTGATGCTTCCGATAGATAGGTCCCGATCTCATTTCCCTGTTACAAAAATTGCTTTTGGTCATGTGACCTAATGTCCCCTTTGACCACTGATGCAGAAGTAGATAGGTACCCATTATATCCACCACATCAGGTAGGTTCTACAAAGGTACCATTACATCGCTCATAGCCAGAATAGGAATACCTAAGGGAAATTAAAGTCCGCCCCTACAGACCCCTGCATGTAGGGGTAAGGCAAAAAGTCACCCTGAGGTTGCCTATAGTATCAGGTAGCTTCCTTTAGTTACTATAACATACCCGTTAGTCACGCATCCTTCGGCACGGGTCGAATGACACCATGCATGGGGAAGATGTATGTAGATAATAGATAATAAACCTAAAGATGCAAAATTTAACTCACAATTATTTGTCTCAACCTGGGCAACTAATGTGATCAGTGTTTGTAAATAAAAATAGGTGTTGGACTATTTCAAAAGAAAACAAGAACATACGAGTCGCAGATTATAGATAGAATGAATTGAGTCGACAGCTTCACTCGCTGTGTTATGTTTTATATAAAGGGGCTTCCATCAGTGTGGGCATAGCGGGCCTGTGAGTAGGCAGCACAATTTAAACTCCGGCAAAGCCTCCCGCTTGGAGATTGATCTCTTGACTTCAAATGATTAATGTTTGACCTTTTCCCATCTGCCGCGACTTCCCGAAACACCGACGTACCAACTGGTGTTTCAGAAAAGGCAAACCAAAAGGCATTTTGTTATTTCGTTCGAACATTGCTCACCAAAAATTATGAAAAAAAAAAACATAATTTGTAAATGGAATAACGAATAATTTTTTTTTATGAGATAATATTGAAAAAAAACGAGAAGAATTTAAAAAAAAATGAAACAAATGCTTTTTACCAAAATAATGACAATTTGTACCAAAATAATGTGTGTTGCCCATTCTCCTGTATGGGTGTGACTCCTGGCACCTGACTTTGGCCCAGGCACAAAAAGTATCTGCATTCGAAACGAAGTGCCTCAGGAGAATTTTGGGTATAAGATGGTACCACCGCATCACGAACGACGCTATACGCCGGCGCACCCAGTGTGAGCCCATCACCTCTACTATTATGTGGAGGAGATGGACTTGGCTGGGTCATGTGTTAAGGATGCCGAATGACAGTTGGCCGAGGAGAGCGCTGTTCTTCCTCCCATCAGGGTCCCGGAGACGAGGAAGACCCTCTCATACTGCGTTCCGCTCCTTCGAAGCAGAGCTGAGGAATCTGGACATGGTGTGGGAGGAGGTCATTAACGTTGCGCAAGATCGAGCGCAATGGAGAGCTCTTGTTGCCTCCCTATGCCCCTAAGTGGGGTCTAAAGGGAGTTGGATTGGATTGGAATGACAATTTACAACGTTTTGATGCTTAAAATACATTGTGTTCGAATGTTTCATGAAAAATTTTGACCACTGTCTTGCACTGTTGTTTTGAAGACTGACAAGGAACTAATTTCGAGCAATGGTCGACCACTATAGTACCTATAGCCAAATAGACAAGAGGAATAAGTTTTTATAACAAAGTTGCAATTAAGTATACCTACCTTTCTTGAAAAAAAAACGCACAATGATCGTATTCGTAAGGAAACTAAAATGATCAAACTGGCTCGCGAGCCGCGCTCGGTCTGTCTGGACACGCCTATTGACGAAAGTGCAAACAAATGCATTTTATTATGTTCCAAAATGATATAAAAATAAAAATTTTGAATAAGAAAAGAGTAGACCATTATAATTTATCTTGAGGGTCTTATACTTAGTTTAAAATTTATGTTGGTATTTCTAAATATAAAATACGAATATAGTTTATTCGCAATGAAAATATAAACTAAAGCATCTAGAATTTTTTATGGAATTGCAAACCACTGACCTCCCCCCCCCGTCTCCCCCCCATCACCCGCTAATAAGACATCTCCCCGACGTCGTAGCTGATTCTGCAGCTTGTGTCGGAGAAAATGAGAAAAAATCTTAAATCTCTAAGATTTTTTTAATACAAGTAGTTCGTAGTAGGTATTAACATTGTGAAAAATATTCTGTCGGTCTTAGTTCCCCATGAGTATAAATTCAAGACAGTTATTATTAGGTAGATATTATAAGGGACGAATAATGTATATTATTGTAGCAGAAGGGCAAAAAACGTGTCGGCCCTCAATCAATCTAAATCTCTACAAGACAATCACAAGGTTTTTTTAAAGCTTTGAAGAGGACTAACTGGTTAGATCCTAGAGAAAATGTATTCAAAAGGGAAATCGAAATATAACGATATATAGAACTTAGATGAACGTTATTTTTATATAATATAGGTACCTACCAAGAAACAATCTGAACCATCGAACCTCGTCCCGTCTCAGAACCAACAATCGTTTGTTAATTTATTAGCTGAATTAAATTACATTTTTTAATCATGTGAACAATGCATTTTACTATACCGGGATTACTTAAATTAAATAGCATATTATTATTATTGCCGTGGGGTTGCCGGATAAGAATAGCACCTCTGCTCTTTTTGCTGGTTTTTTGAGCATCCTGCAAGAGGCAGGAAATCGAAAAATCTGATCGGGACCGTGAGGTTTACCACTTCACGTCCTTAAATCTGGTTGAAAAAGGAACAATGAGCCTCGGACGGCTTCGAGCGCAATGGAGAGCTCTTGATGCTTCCCTATGCTCCCGAGTGGGGCTCGGGCCCCCCGCATTGCGGGTTGGTTAGGGGTGATTCGCGACGGGCTTGATTTGTCCGGGGCCGGCTTTTTAGTTTGATTGCTTCAATCGGGCTGGGAGGTCGGTTTCGTGCGGGTCGGGTTTTCTGCGGATTGGTCTCCTCCGGGCTGGCTTGCGGTGTGCGGGGGGCCTTGGAGGGAGAGAGCGTGTGTGTATTATTATTATAACACCACTGTATTAATATGTATCAGTCGGATGGTGGGGTAGGGAGGAAAATTTATACAAATAAAACAAATTTAACAACAACAAAATTTTTTTGCAACAAGTACCTACCTAGTTAATATTAGCGCATTTTCCCGGTCAAACAAAATCTTTATTAATATACCTATTTCCTAAAAAAAAAAACTATTTATTTTGTTAATAAATCCGTCGACTACTTATACTTTTAGATATTATATTATTTTATTCGCGTTTCGTCAATCGCGTAATGTAATTTAGATCCTAACGAAGATGAAAACATACGAGGTAACTCAATAATAAGTATTACCTTGCTATGTAACTAATACGATTATATCCAATATTACGAGATAGATTCTCATTTCGTTGGGAAAATACTTAAACCACCAACCCTTCCCGGGAGTCCCCTTAATATACGGCCCGTCCGCCATTTTGTCGACAATCAACTATGTAAACAAACCGCAAAAACAATGCTCGGGCTACTGCTAAAACAATAACGTTATCGAGTATTACGGACAGGGAACAGCTACCTTCTTCAATATTTACAATAATAGGTATGTACCCACCTACTCAACAAGTAGGTAGATGTTAAGTAGGGTATATTAAGCCGATATTGTGGAGACTTATAATAGTAGTGGGAATATTGTAAGTAGGTACATACCTAATATTAAAGATACGAGTTCATCATATTATTTAAAACTAGCTTTCCCGACAGACAAACCCTATTAAAGCCACTTGGGATATCATTAAGAATGAAACTGGCAGAGATCACAATGTTAACGATGAACCTCTCACAGATCATTTGAATGGAAAAATCATTGAAAAAGCAAACTTTATTTAAATTCAAGAAGATTTCCAAAACAGATATAATAAGAATTTGTAAAAAACTGAAAAATAAGAAAACGAATGATTTGTGGCATATATCAACGTATCTTTTGAAGTTGATAATTTATAGCATAGGACAGTCAATCGCGTTAATAGTCAACATGTGCCTTGAGCAAGGGGTTTTCCCAGAAAAATTAAAAATAGCCAGGATCATTCCTATATATAAAAAAGGTGACAAATATGATCCTGGAAATTACAGACCCGTTTCAATACTGCCTGTATTTAGTAAAATATTTGAGTCAGTGGTCTCTGAGCAACTAACCGAATACATAGCCCGGAATAGTATTCTACATCCCCAGCAGTTTGGCTTCCAGAAGGGGAAGAATACATCCGATAGTATAGCTTCACTGGTTAAAACTATATTGGAAGCAATGGACCAAAAGAAAGACACATATGGTGTGTTTTGTGACCTTTCAAAGGCTTTCGATTGTGTAGATCATGAAATTCTTGTACAAAAGTTAAGATATTATGGTATTGCTGACAAAGAAATATTATTTTTTGAATCTTATCTAGATAATCGTCACCAAATAACCGAATTCGGTGGTATTCGATCGCAGGCATCGGCAATTAAACGAGGTGTCCCACAGGGTTCTATGCTTGGTCCTTTACTGTTTTTATTGTATATAAATGACTTGCCAACCACTGTACCAAATGATCAAACTATTGTAATGTTTGCTGATGATACATCTCTTATGATAAGGAATGATAACTCTATGGGCATTTTAAAAAATGTAAATGTTATATTAGATCGATCGGGGAAATGGTTCGATGCCAATGGTCTCGTACTCAATGTGACGAAAACAAATACTATTCGCTTCTCTCTGAGACCAAACGCTGATGCTGACCCAGTGATAGCTTCACTGCGTGAACAAGGGTTGCAGATATCTGGGGAAACAAAATTTCTAGGTGTGACAATAGATGAAAAGTTGCAATGGTCAGCGCATATTGAATCTATTTCAAAGAAATTGTGTTCTGCAATCTATGCTGTGAAAAAGACTAAAGAGGTTTGCGGATTTGACGCAGCCAAGTTTGTCTACTTTGCTTATTTTCACAGCATAATGTCATATGGAATATTATTCTGGGGAAGGGGAGCCGATTGGAGTAGAGTTTTTGTATTACAAAAAAGAGCAATACGGCAACTAATGAATATAAAACCCAGAGAAACTTGTAAAAATGCCTTCAGCGAACTGGGAGTGCTAACTTTGCCAAGTATGTACATTTTCGAGTGCCTTAAATATGCCTACAAGAATTTGCCCAATACTCCTCTTAACTTAGATCATCATACTTATAATACTAGGGGTAAACGAGATGTGCGGCCGTTGGAACATAGATTGGCAAAGGTTTCAAAGAGCTATATATGTAATAGTGTACGTTTTTTTAACAAGTTGCCTCATAGTGTCAGAGCACTAAATTCAGTGGGGTTTCAGAGAGAGGTGAAGAAGTATCTTGTTGAACAGGCATTTTACAATATTGACGATATGCTAAATGGGACTGTTGACTCTATTTGATATTTGGGTTATGATTTTTGTTACTTGGCGCCCATATATGTATATATACAATGTATATTCTCTCAATCGGTTGACGTGAAGCTGTTTTGAGCCCTTTACACTCAAAACAGCTTTAATATTGTTCTTTTATCTTTAGTGTGTTTTTTTTCTCTTCATATCTGAATCTGCATGTTGGAAATTATGTACGCCTATAGTGTTTTTATTGTGTGCACCTATTATGTTTTATTGTTTGCTTTTGTATAATTTGACGATTCCAAGTGCCAAACTAATGGCCTAAGGATGATAAAAAAGAATAAAGAATAAAGACGTTGTCTTGTGGCTCTAGCCCGAAGTGGCCCGTTAATATGTACATAACGTGCACTGCGCCCCCGTAAAACAATACAAAATTAATTCGATTGAGTTAAGCTAATAAAATATTAACATTAAACTATTTCTGAAACATCCATATTTCATCCGTATTCCAAGCACTGGCGGGAAGAACTTGAGAATAATGCGCTAGCGCACACATCCTACCTCGCCTATTACCAACACGAATGTGCCCGATATTATTGTTGACTTTGTATTAAAATTTTCTAACGCTCGAATCGGTGCGGTGGAGTAAGTGGGATGGGCTACTGTAGGAGCGTATGCGAGAATGAGAGGGAACTACCCGCGATGGCGTGGGCGCGTCATAGGTAACCGTTCCATACAAACTTAAATATTGTATTTAACATAATTTCTTATCCAGTTTTTAAACAGTTTATTAGTTATTCTGTTATCCGGAGCGGAGAAGAATCGAATAAATCACACATCGGACGCCTTCCTATGCTCCCGAGTGGTGCTTAGGTCCCCCGCATTGCTGGTTGGTTTGGGGGTGATTCGCGGCGGGCTTGATGTCCGGGGCCGGTTTTTGGTTTGATTGCTTCGATCGAGCTAGGGGGTCGGTTTCGTGCGGTCAGGTCTGGTGCGGATTGGTCTCCTCCGGGCTAGCTTGCGGTGTGCGGGGGGCCTAAATGGGAGAATGTAATGTATTTTTCTCTAAAGCAAAATAGCTGAAAATAGTTTTCTTAGAGAAGAGCTTAACATAATTATCGAGCAATATTAGCGCATGCTATCATTTTTAGACTACATATTGTGGACGCGATTCAATGAATACACGTTCAATACAATGTAGAAGATGTACAATTTACATGAGTACTATTTTAATGTTAATAGTTGTAACATTAGGGCTTGCGACCTTCATCATTGATGGCTGAGTTAGTTGTGATCACTTTTATGTATATACAACACTCCCCATTAGGTACTTTGATTCGTTCCTAAATTGCCGTGTTGAGGATTCGAACTTCAGTCCCACGATTGACGTGTGCTGACACTCCCGCTCATCTACGAGCGGGGCCAAGTGACCGGAGAAACTTCAGGTATATTAAGTTTCTCTCTTGAGTGAACATCGATGACATCTATTGAATTTTAGAGATATCACTAGAGAGCAACCATCTTAATCTGTGAGATTTCCATTGGCCGACACGATTACCTCGTAATATCGAAGAAACCCACTAGATGGCGCCACACAATATTCATATTGTGATTTTTTAGGCGTAATACTCGACATATTATGTTCACAACATACAATATTTTACAATATTAGCGCATGCTATCAACTTTAGACCACATATGTGGTTAATTATACCATTAAATTTTTTTATTGTTTACAGCAATTAGTACCTATAGAAGGCAAATTCTCCTGTTTTGAGATGAATGCTTGAATTTTTTTTTACTTCAGTTCAATATCAGATATCGTTCAGAAAACATCACTCCACCTATAGTTTATCGCAATTTTTTTTTTTTTAAATGAATCTGTGCTCACTCAAAGTGAACACAAATACACTCATTGACACTTTCACAGTAAGCTACTGAAAGCTTGTGTTGTGAAAGGGGAAGATGGTCGGCACCTGGGATCGAACCACGACGTCCGCAGTACGAAAGCCGGCGTTGCAACCGCTGGGTCACCAACTACCTCAAATCTTACTAAACGATTAGAAGGCGCGGAATCAGTTCAACTTCGCCATACTAATGTTGGACCACCTGGTGTAGATAATCATAACGAACCACAGCTTTGAATTTTATTCATGTTGAAGTACATAAAGTCGTTTGAATTAAAACGCCTACGGCTTCATAGCACCATCTGATCGTATAATATTGATTATTTTCCAAAACTGTTGTACATTTGTAAACATTTTTACCTTTTCGCAAAGCTTATTAATTGGGGAAGTTTTTCCTGTGGTTCTTACGGCAAGTATATTATACTTTTTTGGAGTAACTAGCTTAGAAAAATCGAAATTAAAACTGACTTGTGATTTAAAAACGTCATATTTATGAGGATTTCGGAATATTCTTCTTGATTTTTTACTTCAACCATTTTTTTATTCTTTAACTATTAGAAAAATTTATTTTTGCTTTCCTAAATGAAGGTACTTTGTTCACAATTTTGATTTTTATGTCAAAAGGTGAAAATTGAAAAAAAAACTCTAAAAAGTTAAATAACTGTTGGGAACTAATGGGAACAAAATTGTTACAAATTTTCTCTAGTATAACCCCTTACAAGGAATGTATTGAATGTACACTATATCTGATCGATGCCGAATTTCGGCCCATTTTTGGTACCTGCTCGAGGCGTGAGGTCGCATCGAATCGGGGCCAGTGTCGGCCCTTAGGAGTTTAATTTTGCATAAATTTTGGCAAGAATGTTCGTTTGACATGGAAAGCCCACTTTCAGTGGCTAATTCCTCCCATAGACCTCGAGCATGCTTATCAAAATATAGGTAACTATTTACATTTTTCTAAAGCTGGCGGAAGATATTTCCTGAGGTATTTTTTCCAGTCAACCGGTCTCGTCCATTTTGTGACAGGCCAACTTCAGGAAGAAACTTCTATAGAAAAAAACACTTTAAAAACTCTGACCCAATAAAAACAGTTGTAGGTACTTTCATGAAATTCTCTTGACAAAATAAAAACGCTCGAGATACGATTTAATTTTGTGAAATTAAACGTGTGTTTTTTTCAATCATTGATCGTTTCGTATATTCTTACATAACGGAAACTAAAGACCTCTTCGTACTACTGTTTTTTTTTGTTTCATTTTCGGTAAGAAGAAAAATAATTAACATTTTCAAACGAGATCATTTTTCATCATCGCAGATACCTACATAACGGAAAAATATTTATTCAAAATGTTCCGAAAATTGTGGTAAAATATAAAAGTCATAGGGTAAAGTGATGTTGGGAAACTATCCAAAACATTTATTCTGTGGCTCGCCCCATCAAAAGCAAGGGGTTGATGGGAAATATAACCGTAAATGTCCCATCGCGCCAAAATACGACGACATAAGGGTGGAAAGTAAATACCGTTGCTCTGAGAGCGAGAAAGGTTTAAAATAGCACACCGAGTAAATACGCGTTTAACTTTTGTAGCGAACCTCTGAACAAAAAATAAATTGTTTGCTAGCATACAAATATAATAATTCGAAAAACTTCGGACGATCTTGTAAAATATAGAAGGAAATTCAAATGTCATTTCGTTGAAATTTTAAATTATATATTAGAGTGAGTCAGGATAATATATTCAATAATAAATAAAAAAAAACAACATTATGGTTGGTTCAGTTGCCTAACGTTTAACATCTTTGTAGTTTCAAATTTAGTTAAAAAACTAAATACCTACTTACTAAGCTTTTTGAAGAAGTCTTTTAAAATAATCATTTTTTTACTACGTAGTGAGAAAAAGCAAAAATGTTCCTTACTGTTGTTTGATATATTGAGATAAGCCTTTATTTTGTCTACCTCCACAAACTAATCAAACAGTTGTTTTAGGTCGGTACTCACACTCTGCACATAAATAAGTGTGATAATTTTTTTTAAATGAATCTGGGCTCACTTAAAGTGAACACAAATACATTTCCGACATCTTTCACATAAAGCAAAGCTTGTGTTGTGAATGTGGAAATGGTCTGCACCGGGACTCAAACCTTCAATACGCTGTTCGTACGAAAGCCGTCGACTGATACCACTGGTCTACCAACCTGTATAAATATTAAAAAACAAAAACCCCACACAAGGTGAAAGCTCGTGAAAAAACAACATTGGATGAAAATAACATGAAGGCTTCTATGATGTTTTAATACGCGCGCGCGTGTGTTTTTCGTGTAATGGGCACTTAAAAAGTTAATATACCTAGAATAATGAAAATATTAGTTGGTAATGTAGTATTAACCGAAAATTATGTACCTACACTGCGCTTTATACATTTTTTATGAAAATTAATGTTAAAAATAAGGAACTCGGCAACGAACGTAGCACTGGATTCGGTTTTTTATCGAAAATCTTTGCGCAGAGGCGTAACCAATATACAAAAAAAAAATGATAAAGTACCTAGGTATTTTGAATTCTGCGCAGTATACGATATTTTCATTTGATTATAAAGTTCCTTTTATTCTTTCCAATGAGGAAATTCTCTTGGTGTCAGATATGATATGTTTTAACTGTTTAAACTACACCATATTATAATAAAAAGTAGAAAAAATATTATAAGTTTAGGACAACTAAAAAGAAATAAAAAATCAATCATAGTCTATATGAAACTACTTTTGTGTTGAAAAACCCAAACTTTATATATAAATATAAAGGTAGGTAGGTATACGGTCAATCAAAAAAATATATACCTACCTAGTTCTTACAAAATTAAACAAGCAATACAATGATGCTATAAAAATAAAAAAATTAATAAAAATGAAGTATGTATTTACTAACAACATATCCCTTAACATAATCATACTTCTTTCTTAAAACCAAAAATGTATTGAATAAAAATTGATAATTTAGTGTTTTATATTTTTACCAGTATTGATAACGACTATTATATCTCTTCTTTTGCCAATTTCTTTTTCCTAAACCACTTTTTGGCAATGTGTAGGTGAAAAATGGTAAGAAAAGAGAAGTTGAAGAGAGTGAAGAAAGTAAATAATTATGCTCGGGAGACCGCCGAGAATATATTCTTGGTACAGGTCACCCATATATTAATCTGAAGGAGTAAAGGATGACATTGCTCCAATACTCCTTTCACCGTACTTCTGGGGAAACAGGCTCGATGAAACGCTCTATATACAAATGAGGACGACCACAAGTAATTAAAAAAGGGGGCACAGCAAAGTGCTTGCGCAAAGTACAACTGTTTTCAATAAAAATTCTTTTATTTTTTCTAACATACAATTATAATAAAACAACATACAAAATATGTTTAGTAAAGGGAGATTAGCGAACATGTTTCGTATGACGACATCATCCACCAATGGTGTTTCTCCACGATTTCGACATCCAATAGCAGCCTTCCACATCGTACAAAGCCGCACAACTATCAGTCACCATAAAGAAGTCTTCACAGAGAATACGCATCATCCGCCTCGCGACGCGCATCACTGTACGCCACATGGCGTCCGCGCATTAGTAAACATATTATCATCTTCATAAAATGTTTTTTCTATAATAAAACCTTCCGTTAATACAAAACCTGTGCACTCTCAGCCTACCAACCATAAACACCTAAAGGAGCATAATGTGGCCAGGTGTTTATATTTTTAAAATCACTAAGACCTAGTACCTACTTACACGTTTAGCAAAGATAAAACTTAATGATAATAATAATATCAAAAGAAAATTAAATTAAAAAAAAAGCCCCGAGAACAAAATATTAAACAAGAACTTCCCGCAGCATAAAAAATTACCTTCTGCGAAAGAGAGTAAAAGTAGGTACCTACCAAATACTACTTCTTAATCAAAAAAAATAATATTGATATAATAAATCGTTTTTGATTTTCATAAAAATGGGAATAAAATTTTCCAAAAGTTAATTAATGTTCATATACCTACCTATAATATCGCGCTTAATTGAAATTCGCTTATACAAGTAGCTGTACATCCAGGTCGACTTCTTTAAATTGTTTTTAAAGCCTACTCAAGAACGATTTAAATGAGCTCAAAAAATTCATTATGAAAATATTGTGATATTGAAAAATAAAGTTACTCGAAGTTTTAGGAAAACATAATATTTTTCTTATATTTCAATCTAGAGAATCAATGGTAAGTCAATAAAACTTTCCATTTTTTTTTTCAAAATAAGAATCTCAAAAAAAAGAAACAGGAGTTTTTATTTTACCTAAAGCGGTATTTGCATGGGTTTTTAACGATCTTGTCAGCATTAGAGCGACTCCCATAAAATAATATTGGGTTCGTTTCTTAAGCTACGGCTACACTATGGCCCATGCTGGTCCAGGCTGGCCAAATAAGGGCTCTTGCCAAGCATTGGCAAATAGCAACATTTGGCAAATATACTTGTACACCTGGCTACACTATTGGCCCAACTTTGACAGCTGGTATGAGGCTAGACTGCCACACAATGTTTCTATCACTGATTTATTGATTAATTCTTGCTTTTATTCATCATTTTACATTCCACTCTCCAAATTCACTGTATACCTACTCCTATCTGAGTGGGGAATTTCAATAGAGTTTATCCCCCATGGGCAAAAAGGAAAATTTTAATATAATTTCCAATTCACAAATATACACAATATAAAAACATTCATAACTTTATTAAACCTAACCTTCGATTCTAATTGAAGTCCATTGTTTTGCAATAGGTATATATTTACCTAGCTCTTACAGGTTGATTTGGACTATAACATAAATGAAAATAAAAGATATTGATAAAAAAAAACAAGAATCATGTGTACATACTTAGTTCTCGAGTGGTTTAAAGAAAGCATCCACCACCAGAAGAAAGTGTCACTGAAGTGCTATTTATGTTGGAGTTTATGGCAATGTTGTTTTTTTATAAGAATGAATCTGTGTTCAATCAAAGCGAACACAAATACTTTTTTGCCTCTTTCACATTCAGCTATTTAAAATTTGTATCGTGAAAGTGGAACATTGCCAGCACCTGGGATCAAACCCACTAGCTCCAGTACAAAACAATACGAAACTTGTCTTCAGAACTTTTAGCCTACCAACCACTACCAATCAATTAGTCGGGCATCTTGCAATACTTGATATATTTCTTCATCTTTATTCCTTTACTTTAAAAACCTTACATCCATGGGACATTTTTTTCTAAGAACCTATAGAAAACTTGATGTAACACCGCCTAAGTCACTTTTATGGGCCAAGAAAGTAAATGACAACACGGCGTAAGTACCTATTTGGTAACAATTTTACTTGACTTTAACTTGGAATAACACGCAATAACAATAGGAAACTAAGCATATTATAAGGAAATCAATATCTTACATATCTTATCTCTATGTTAAACAGCTCATAGCACAAAGAAAACAGAAAAACCACGCAAAAAACAATGATCAACGATCGAATGGCACCAAACTTACTTAAATGTATGGCGGAGTGACTACTTGAGCGGTGTTACAGGGCTAAATTACTTGGGCGCTGTTACTATTTTTCAATTATGGCCTTTGATTGGTTGAATTTTAATAAATTGGACCTATGGGTACACGCGGGAGAAGAAGCTCTATCTTTCTGCATTCAAAAGTCAAAATCGTCATTTTTCGACTTGGGTGGTGTTGTTCGATAAGCGACGATATGCGTATATCCAGCAAAAGAGGAATAGGGAATTTGAATTAAGAAAACTGGTTTTAGAAAAACATACTTAATTTCGTTATTTAGGAAGTGTAAACAATTACACTTTAATCTGCAAATAATAATACCTGAAAGTAAATAATTATTCATAATGCAAAGCATTATCAACGAATATGTTACGACTAATGACTCTAACAATTCATTACTGATGTTCGATTTTTAAATGGAACAAACCACTCATGCAGTGGGTTCCTAGGGAACGGTCCGTCGTCTAACAAGACGGCGTCTTTCAAAATTTATTATATGACAATGTTTTTCGTTACTACGGAACAATATTGGCAATGTTCTCAACTGACATATCCACCGCTGTTTTTTTGTAGCGGCGTATCCGTAGGAACCCAGACCATAAGGGATTACGACCGTCTTCTACCGTTATTTCGAAGGCTGGCAAAATGTCGTCACTTTACGTTAACAATATTTAAGTCTCCGAAGCTCCTTATCATGAGAATCCTAGACACGTTCAACATGTCAAAAAATCCCATGTATACAACAATTAGATATTTTAATAATTAATGAGATATAGAGATAAAAGTTGGATATTATTGAGAACAAGAGAGCAACCAAATTGAAAGACTACGACTGCTGTCATTCTTGTCTATTCAAATTTTAACGCTTCTACGATATTAAAAATAGCCAGCATTATTCATAGAATGCGTCGCTTTATACCCTTGGAAAGTGATAACGTTCAAATAGTATTTTAAAGTCTGTCTAAAGTATCAGGATGTCATTTAAAGCTGCAGATGTGCAACGAAATAGAAGTCACAACAAACTATCGCATGGGTAGATTCTATCTATGCATTTCATACCTGACAAAAATGTCTTTTACCATAAATGTGAACGCGCTATATTTTCTATTATTGTGTGACAGGTGTTTTTAAGTTCTTTTAACGTACGAAGCTACTGTCGAATGTAAGTATTAATACGACAAAGTAAATTTCAATTTCTTTGCAGAAATACAGTTCGGAAAATATAAACTTGTGTTGACGGATCTTATACATTATCACTATAATATTATTCGTCTTTTTTTACTTTACTGTATATTGATTAATAACAAGTTTTATAAAAGCACCAATATAAAATTTAACTTTTTCAAGTGGTAAAAAAACCACTAAGGGCTTACGACCGTCTGCTACTGTCACTTCAAAGGCAAAGTATGATCACTTTACGTTAACAACATTTGCAATTAGGGGGTAATGTTCAAATCCTCCGAAACTCCTAATAATCATGAGAATTGTTCAACATGTGGAAAAATGCCATGCCCCGGGAGCATTCGAACCTGCGTCCCTAGCCGATCAATGCAGAGACGCGGGCAACTGGCCCGACGCTTATTTCTTCATTATACGTGACGTGGTATATAAAAAGTACATACCTAGATGAATTTTAATTCTTAATGAGATGTAGAGTCTAGAGAATCAAACTTTTTATATACAATCAACAAAAATGCCACAAACCAAAAATGGGAACTTTGATGAGGCGGTCAAAGATTTCTTTTAAACGTAGACCAAAGTTCACAAAATAACTTTTGCCTTTTAAATTATGTTCAATTAATTTCCAGTCACTCGCTAGTTTAAGTCATATAATTAGTCTAAAACATCGTGTTAATATTATAATGCTCTGCCCGGAGAAAAAAAATGGTATAAAAAATAGAGAAATCTTCTCGATTCTGTCGGGTTTTCCCCGCCCTACTAATGACTCTGAGTTGAGCTGAACACGTGTCGAGATATATCTTGTGACCTCACGCAACTACCCCGACTGACCTTTTTGACGTCGGTTAGAAAAAAAATAATATTCTTCAACAGGATTTTTTATAACATCCATAAACCTTCTGAAAGTATTCGCAACATAATGCAACTATCACTTCTTTTTCTCTTAATTTGTACCTTTGGATGAAAATGATGTTTGAGATGAAACAAACAGCGTTTCTGTGCTATTTTTTGTATCTCCCCAAGAAACACTTTAAGGTAAATATTAAATTTGCACCCAGATAGAACTAGGATAATGAAAAGAAGCAAATTTTACGAAAAAAAATCGACTTGTTAAAAGCATGGTCGCCCTCAATATGCGTAGAAACAAATATTTTGGAATTCACCAGTATACAGGGTGTTATGAAGAACGTTAGCCAAACTGGTAGGGTATATAGAGGGGACCATTTCCAACATCGTTTTCATACATCAAAATGTATACAGGGTGTTACTTTTTTTTCTACGATTTTTTTTAAAAAATTTCGTAAAAATCCTAAATTTTTACCTATTAGTATCTATAACTTTTTTATTTATCAACCAATCAGATTCATTTAAATTTTAGTATTATCTCAAATACATGCTTATTTAGATAAACATGAGACCTGATTAAAAAATCAACGTTAAAAAAAAGATATGATCCGACAAAATCCAAAAAACGGTCTGAGAAAAAAATTAAGTTAATTTATAAATCAATTTTAAAAATATTTAGAAAAATGGTTGAGCTCTTAATATAACATCAAAATTTCTCTGAAGTCTCTTCTTTTAAATGATATATTGCATGTGTGTATAACATATCCAAAAACAAAAAATAAAAACCAAAATCTGAACGATAGTCGCTATTTCATATGAGCCTTTTTCTACCATAGTATAATTTTATACGGAGTAAATAGAGGTACCTACTTAGTTTATTTTATGAATAAATCCAATCCAATTCTCTTTAATATCAAAACTTTGGATAAATAAAAAAAAAAACTAAAATAACAAAAAGTCAATGCAACCCGACGACATGGACCAAGTTAATCAAAAAAGAGTCCCTTTGCACACAAAGTAAACATAATTAATTGGGAGCAGTTCGCCTTTTCCGTCGAAACCAGAATGATTTACGTTTAAAAACGACCGTAAAAAAATCATAAAATAACTTCTCGTTGTGAAAGTTTTCACATAAAATACCATCCACGTTTTTATTCTAATTGTAAAATATACTTATTATTACACAAACTATTTTCAGAAACTATCTGCTAACATTTTTTCATTTCTCTATCCTGTTGTAAAATTATTAGGTAGGTATATCGTCTACATTTTAGTTTCGCTGTTGAAAAAAAATGTTTATCGAAAAATGTAATCCCAACTCATTCATAAATTTAAAAAAAACTCGATATTTTATTATTTCATTTTCGATGCTTTTTCAAACAATAAAAGTGAATATTTTATTCCACAATGTTTGGAATAGTTCACTTTGTGGAGTAATTTTTTCCTTATTAATATCCACATAAGTGTCGATCATCCTTTACAATATTATTCATTACATTTTTTTTATTGATTGTGAATTTTAAACTGCGATTTTTAAAGCAAGAAATTTAATTTTAATTTCATTCTATATTACAAAGAACTTTTTACGGCTTGTTGGTTTATTGGTAGTGCCTGGATAACAGGGTATGGAGGTAAAATCAGTTACTGTCTAATTACAGTAAGTAAGTGGAAAACCTAGGTAGTTAAAAAAAAAGGTTTTATCAGTCGGTCAACCACTTAAAGTTTAACCACATTCATTAAAATAGCTCGTTAGTCTTTCTTATACAGAAATAATAATTGTTATCAAGAAAATACTGCGTTGATAAATCTATATTATAAAAGAAAGTCGGGTTAGTGCGAAAACTCATATCTCAAGATAGGCTGAAGATATTATTTTTATGATGCTCGGATTATTAGATTCTTCTCCGCTCTGCATAACAGAATAACTAATAAAACATCGAAAAATAGATAGAAAATAATATAATATATAATATTAAAGTAAGTATGAAACAGATTTAGGGACAACAACGCCCTCTATGAAAAATTCCAAAACAACACAATTTTTATTTACCATTGAGTTTCAAAACATCGGTTCGCAGATTTTTGATAGAATTTATTTCAAGCTTTCAGAAATATTTTTTTTAACATTCAAACATTTTTAATCGTATTTTTGTATAAATTTCAAATTAAAAATCAATATTCAATATTCATAGTAAAGACTACAGATCAACGTCTGTCAGGAAAGCTAGTAAAATATGTAAATCAAAATATATAAAACAAAATAAGTAACATAAACTGAGTTGCTACAACTAAAGCATAACTTCAAACTTTGGAACTTCTGAGCCAAAATAACTTAATTACGCAACATCTACGATTATGAAATGAGTCTGTTTTCTTTAACAAGTTTGGTATTATGAGAACTTAGAACAAAGAGATAACAAAATGAAGAAAGAGCGAAGAATCCCTAATGCATTGGTTGAAAAATTGATATGGATTCGGAGACGAACAAATTGAAACTGCAAAACGGTGCTGGGGGATTAGATGGGAAAACTGTTGTATTCAGCGCTGAAGCAATACACGCCAGATTGCCAAAGTCACGACACATATATAAGCAAAAAGTTGAGTTTGAATACCCAATAACACTAAACTAAACATAATCCCTTGACCAACATAAGAATCTTCAAGAAGTAGAGTCAGGTTTGAAAATACACAATTAAGTAATTTGTGGTGTGCAGCATAGTTGTAGAGAACAAAATATTGTGTTTGCTTTCGACTTTGATATAAAAAGCCACCATCTTTTCAGGCTATAAACTCTGATACAGTTATAGCAGTTTCTATTTCCTTTCTGTACTTTACATCATAATATGTGACATAAGATCAAATGCTTACATATACGTCATATATCCGTCTTGTACATTGTACTGCGTTTCCGAATCAGCAGGGAATATGGTGTTGTAGAGATGACGAATCTATTGAAAGTTCCTTACCTGTAACAACAAGAAAAAAGGATGTTAGAATAATAATATTGTAACACTAGATATAATGAAAAAAATGATGGTTTTCTGAAACCAGAAGACGTAAGATAATAATATGAAAACTTAATATTAATATACCTAACTACGTCTACACAAATTAAGTGCACAACTTTTGAAGAGACTAGAGAAAAAGAAACATAATCTTTCATTCATATTTAACAGATAGGTATGTGACCTTATGTATCTGTCAACTGTCTCGATATCTATTTGGAGGTCTGTCGGTTTTTAGCTGTCAAGCCTCCAGATTTCTAGCAAGAGCCTTCGAATAATTGTATTCCCCGCCATTATGTATATACACAAACCCTCCAAAAATTGTTTTAACGATCATTATTTTTATAGTTTTTTTTTTTAGCTCTGCACTCGTTTTCGAGTGATTCGGCTTTATAGTTTTATTTTGATAAAAAATGTTTCCGTTTTAAAAAAAAAAGATTTTTGCTTTTTAGGATATTTGTGCGATATTATATCCATGCATGTTTCAGTCAAATCAAAACTTCTAAGACAGGAGAAATAAAATTACTGTAGCAAGGTGCATTGCAGTTTGAAAATTCGAGAGAAAGTCGACGAAAAAGGTATCCAATTTATCAAGGACATTTTCCTTACAATATTATAATATTGTGAATAGATTTTATTTCTTATTCTTCTCAATAAAAATATATTATAGCGTTCGAAAAGCAGGATGAAACAAATAAGGAATTCGACGAGTCGA
Organism: Mystacides longicornis; assembly: GCA_963576905.1. Classification (NCBI taxonomy): domain Eukaryota; kingdom Metazoa; phylum Arthropoda; class Insecta; order Trichoptera; family Leptoceridae; genus Mystacides; species Mystacides longicornis. The sequence goes on along the minus strand of OY756421.1, from coordinate 4,090,830 downwards.
GAAAGTGCTAAAATAAATCAAGCATTTTTTTGTTGTTTCTTTCTTTATCGCTTCATTTGTTTCTTTATGTTTTTAGCAATGAAAAAAATATATCAAGGCTTCTACATACAATAATAACGATACATAGGAAAAAATATTGGATAAATTTTTGATAGTCCGGCCCTTTGTGCTCTAGGTAATTCACACAAAGGGGAAAAGGGTAGAATTAACCTATTTTTTTGGGAAGTAAGAAAGAGACAAAAAAGCAGCGAGAAATAGCAAAAACATAAAACTATTACAGTTTGGTGGAAATCGTCAAAACACAGATGCCAACAACTCGCATACATTTTTGATGGCTAGGAATATCAAGATTTTTTTTATATTCATCGCTTAGTAAAAGAAAAAAACTGTAGGTTAGTGAAACTGCAACTCTTTTTGAAAATACCACTGTAGAATAGGACTTGATGCCAGTTAAAAGGATATCCTGAAGAATATCTTGGATGAAGAGCTTTACCTTGCTTTATTATACATACATTACATATGATACATGTAAATAAATTTAAAAAAAAAATAGTTGATTGAAGATACTCGTATTAAAAACCGTCCCTTATAAGATACCTAATTAAGGGAGGAAGCGGAGCGGTTGGCACCAGACAAAAGTGCATAGAGGGAACTAGTGGCGACCAGTATAAATTGAGAAATAAATGGTTTTAAATATTGTATTGAATGACCTAGTATTGGTTATATACTTGCTTTCGATGGCCGTACACCTCTTGCAGAGTTCTGGCCTACTGAACAATGTTTTTGCAAGTAGTCCTATCCTGCGCAACGAACTCCCAATAATCCCCCACATGCAGCACATCCAAGTCCCGAGTGACGTTGTTCACCTGTCTTCCTGGTGGTCTCCTTCCAATGGCCTTTCTATCAAGAAGTTTCTTTGTGGATCTCTCTTCTACCGCGGACTACATGGAAACATGCCCGATCTGATGTCACCGGTGATCAATTGTTGCCCTGTGAGCGCGCGTATTTTCGCATTGCTTCTCAGCCTCCAATTCCCGCCCCAGGTCTCAAGATTCGTCTCAGAATCCTGTACTAAAAAGTCATCAGAAGTAGCTGATCCCTAATTGTCCTAGTATTGGTATGTACGAGAAAAATATATTTCATTTATATCTACGTTTCTATATGTTTTTTTTTAAAACTGCACCTTTAAAAGATGAATCTTGTTTGACATACTAGTATAAAAGAAATTATTAGCATTACCCACTACAAAAAATAATGATCAGCGTCTAAAAGCAGAACTTTTGAACAACGTCAAATCAATAGTCCAAGATTGCACTACTAAATTCCTATTTGAGAAGGTTAGAAATGCGATCACTGGAAGCAATAAACTGAATAAAAGAGTCGTAGTAGAAATCCAATAATCTCATCATAAATATATTGGACACTAACGGGGCACAAGAATGAATATATCGCGTCGCTATTTTATGGGCTCAATAGTTAAACTAGTAAGTGTATTTTTTACATTAAGATCTTTTTTATAGTAACGCCAGAGCGAGCTTATAAAAATCTGAAAATGACAATCATAACTCTGGGTTAGAAGCGTTCTCTTTGAGAGTGTGAATCTTGGCATCTGACCAATCACAAAAAAAAACATGAAAACTTTCGATTAGGTATTTGTGTAGTATGAATTGAATAAGTATCTTGTTGATAATGTATTTAATGCATTTGGCGAGATTTAACGACGTGTAAATAGAATTTATTTCCTTTTTTAATCTACGTTCGAAGTTTGTTTTTGTGTGTTTTTGTTAAATGCCAAGACTCACACCCATAGGTAGGTATAATATCACTGGCATTATACGAAGTTGGTTGATAATAATTATTTCTGCTATATAAATTAAAAGCACCTTATTTAGAGCACCAGAAATGAAAATAATATATAAATATATATGTAGACACGTCGAGTTTTATAGACCAATACAAGAACGTGGTGAAAATGTAATCTGAGGCAATGCACCCGGAAAAGACGCATGTTCAATACCATCAGAAAGAAAATGTTTACCGGATAGGGACCTTTAAAAGTTATTGAGCAATATCGTACCGTCCGTTTTGGCTAAATTTAGTAAATGATAGTATTTTTTTTCTCTCCTTTTTGGCATTTCATACACAAGGGGGGTGGATTGGCCATTGATAGTATTCTCCAGGAACAAAATTGACACATCAATCTCAATATAAAGTTTAATATCGTATAGGACATAGAGCATAATGGACGTTGGGAAAATCAGCCTCTATGCGAAAAGAATAAGTAAGGTTTAAGGGATGAAAGTTCAAAGATGAATCTAGTTATAGCAACAACGTTGTAATATCTATAGTAATCAAATCCGTTAAGAATTTCGGGATTAGAGTACAAATGCGACACATTTTGAGTTGTAGAACTTTAGGAGCAGTTACGATATGATTTGATATCAGCTTGTAAAAGAAACAGATTTAGCCACAAACATTCATGGACCTAGATTTTCAAAATAACTACTGAGATTTCACTACTAATAGCGATGATAATATAATAATTTTCCCTATTCACGTTACATGTTGCAAGATATCCCCACTCACAACCATTCTTAAAATTGTATTGTGGTTAAATAAAAGTTTTAATTCCTACTTTTTTAAGAAGACAGAAGAATCAATTTTATTTTAATATAATTTGGTTTATGCCAATATTATTTTTTAACATACATATTTTTCAATCCCCATTTGTTGTTCAATTATTACAGAATGATCTTTGAATAAACAGACGTTCAGTTCTTATTTAACAATTGAACAATAAAAATAATAAAAATGGTGGATTGTAATAATATTTTCTAATCGTTTTGTGAGATGATAGTATGATGAACTTTACATTGTATGTTTTCGTAACATGAAGAAATGAAAAAAATAATACCTAAAGGTAAAACGTTGGTAGATAAATTACGAACAAACAAAAATACATATATTTCAAGCAAACATTTCAATAGTAGTAAAATCTATTTGTGCGTAATGGCCCGTTCATATGTGCGTAATGTGCACTGTGCCTCCAGAAACAAAAATAAACTAATAAAACAATAACATTAAAATATGTATTTCTAAAACGTCCATATTTCATTCGTATTCAAAGCTCAGGCAGGAAGAACAGGAGAATATAATAATATGCGCACAATTTTGTTTACTTTGTATGAAAATTATCTAAAATGCCCGAAACGGTGAAGGTGCAGTAGACGGTAATTTTGTTGTTAGATTTTTTCATAGGTGGCGTCGTAGGACATCCATTCCATACTAACTTTAATGTCATAATATTTTATTTAATGCTTTATGCATTTCCAACATTTTATTAGTTATTCTGTTATCCGGAGCGGAGAAGAATTCAATAAATCAAATATCAAAAGAATCTATTCAGCCGATCTCGAGTTATAGGTGTTCGCACTAACAGACTATCATTTATATTATAGATTAAGTAATACTCTCGTTTTTTTTTTTAAATTTTCTTTTATTTTCGGTTAATTAATATACATCATCGCTCTGTTAGGTATATTGTACGCACTACGGTTTGTCATAAGAATCGTGAATGCAAATGAGATGGAAAAGGTTTCTCTTTCACACGCTGATTAACAACCGTCTTCGCCATTTGGTAGTATAAAATAGGGCGAACACTACTTATAATTCGAGATCGGAAGAACAGATTCTTACGATGTTAGATTTTTCGTATTCTTCTTCGCAACGGATAACAGAATAACTATTAAAAAGTTGAAAAGGCATAGTGTTAATTCTATTAAATATGATATTAAAGTTAGTATAGAACGAATTTTCTGCGACGCCAATACCATCTGTGAAAAATTCTATTGCAACAAATTTAATGTTTACCTGACAACCATTGACATAAAAAATATTGGTAAGAAGATTTTAATGGAATGTTTCAGAAGTACTTTATTAACAATCAATTTTTTGTTGTTGCATAAATTACAAAATTTGAAATCAATATTCATAGCTTTGACTACCGTACACGACAACATCTGTCGGGAAAGCTAGTTTTCTACATAAAAGCATCCCAGGGATAACAAAAAAAAAAAACAACAGTGAAGCGCGTTATCATTTAAGATTGCACGTTCTTGACAATATGTAGGTATGTTAAGCACAGTGAATAACACTTTCAATAAAATATCTGAAGACTAATTATGAAGTAATAATATACTGTAACAAAATTTGGGTAATTAAGACGGTTATTTCATTTCAGACAATTCTTGGCGGAAAATAATAAAAATAAAATCATGTAACATCAAAAGAAGTTGTCGAAAGTTATTCTTGAGTGGAAGTGATAGCGACGTGTGGCGTAGAAGCGTCATTGAAGACGGGGAAGTCGGCGTCGTATTGTGTTGTAGCTAATAATGACCTCCGCACAAGAGGCAGTGTCCGCTTGGATTCACATCAAAAAGTAATAGCCTGAGGAAGGGAAATACCTCGTCCTCCAGCGCTGAAAGTTCATTCACGAAGAAATTTATAAAACTTTTTGATCTCTCAGAAAGAGAAAGGGAGAGACAAGTAAATAAAGAAGGAACAGAGCCAGTATTTTTATTTGCTAAACTTGTCATGGAGGTAATAATATCAGTTGACGAGTCGGGAATTTTAATTTTCGGGTTTTCTCAACGTGTCTGTTTCTATCGAGTTTCTCTTTTTTTTTTTGTTCATTTAATTTGCAAAGTTTTATCGTGGTTTTTAAATAAAAATCCGAAGTAAATTTGAACGAGAAAACAGTCGCTTTGACCCTGTTATGAATTTTATACGAGAGAAGTTTATACAATTTTACACCCTTATATTTTTTTATTAGGCTCACAAAAAAACAAATTGATGTGTCGTGAAGGAGGCACCGAGTATTTAACCCAAGACTTTCAACCGCTTTGGTATTTTTAAAATCAGACCACGATTATATAACTGAAGGAAACTGAACATTTTGAAAGGGTTTTGCAGTGAAGAGCAAATGTGGTAAGGTTTGAATATCAAAAATATTGTCAGATTAAAAAATAACTCAATCATTCAACTTATATGAGGCTTAAATAAAATAAATAACACTCTTCTAAACATAGGTGTCAGTATAGCCGGCGGAACTTACTGCTTGAAGCATTCTCTACCAGTCAACCGGTCCTGTCCAATCTGAGACAGGATTCCAACCCCGAGTAAAAATTTCAAGTGAAAAAACACATTGGAAATTATTTATGACCCGACCGGGAATACAAGATATTGGCACTTTTAATATCGCAATTAATAATAATGCTTCAAATAATAATGTTCGCACAAAAAAATACCTGCATCTACTATGTTGTAAGACCAGATGGTTTGAGGGCTTTTCCGATATGTCACATGATATACATTCGGTAACATGTATATTAGGTGTCTCATTAAAGCATGTAACCTGCAATATGACCTTATATACATATTATGTTGTAATGTAAACCTGATACACATGTAGGTACCTACTATGTATTCGATAGGTATTTACATTATATGTAGACATACCTATTATAAAGGGGTGTATATTATAACCTTATTATTATAAACGACCAATGTACTGAAGTGCGTATATTAAAATTTATTACAAAATACAAGCTGATGCAGGTTTGGAGCCTTCGTGAAACATGTGTCGAAAACAACGTGAACGTGACAAACACAGCCATAACGCCGAGGACGAAACGTCGAGAAAAAACACCGAATGGCAGTATTTTATACCTTTTTTAAAAGAACTTTTCTTGAGTTTTTTTTTATTTCCCTAGTTCAAAATTCACTATAAAACGAATATATTTATTTTATTATTTCGTCTTTGCTTACACCTTGTGACTAATACGTATGTTTGACATAGAGTCATTATTATGTTTTTTTCCTTATCCTCAATTTTATCTTTTCTGCTATTGTTTTCAATGATTTTAATATGTGTAATAGTTGTATTTCATTCTATCAACTATTAGGTATTCAGTTTGTGCAACTAAAACTTTAATATATTATTTTATATATCTTTTGATCACAAATGTTCCATTATGAGACGCAGTGACAGCGACCTCCCTGGAGGCAGCAGGACTAGTAAATAAATATATCTTTTGTGTTTTTATATTTTCTGTTACATATATAATTTTATCTATCGTTCATATTTATCTTTTTGTGTTTTTGTATGGGTGTGCTTTTTTTGCTTTTAAATTTGATATTTTTTATTTTTTACATTTTATACCTAATGTTAAGGAACTTATTTTATTATTTTTTTCTGTATGTAACTTTTACTATTTTATTGACTGACTTTTTAAAACGACGATTTCTGAATCTTCCAATTCTGTTTTTTCGGTTACATCATAATATATGCAATAAGAATTCACTCATTCCACTGAATGTTTACCATTTTTATTTATTTGTATTTTTATATTCTGTTCTGATGTATTTTTACTTAACTTGAATATGTCATAATGGATCTTCTTCCTTTTCCAGGCTACGCCTCCACATAGGCCACAATATCCGTCATTGCAAGATAATAATTTGCAATTGTTCTTCTCCCAACAGAGGGGTATATAAGAAGAAATCAAGAGCTTCGCACTGCGCTTTATCCAATGATCTCCTCAACCTTCCTAAAGGTCAGACAACAATAAGTAACCTAACAGAAATATTGTTAACTAAATTTTATAATTGCCCGGACAGTGTTAGTGTTAACTTTGGTGAATTAGATAAAATTAATGTTTAAGACGAAAAAAATGAAATTTAAAACACTGTTCTTTAGAATTTTTATTAAAAAAAATTAAATGCACCCAACAACCTAATTTCACCATTTTTTTCTCCATAAAACACCTCCAGAATACACACTCTTTAACATTTTTCATACTTATGCCAAGTGGTGCTATGGCTGAAGATTTTTCAATATTAAAGATGAACTTGAACGAAACAAATAGAAGGTGATGAACCAGAACTTTGTATGATTTTGCCGAGAAACACTATCATTGATTGTCTTCATATTGAAGTTCCAGCTGTCTTTATGGGCGGATGACAGGCCGATGAAATGTTTAAACATCAACACTTGAACAATTCGTTTCGGGGTTTTTGGATGCGGCGATTTAGCAGCGACCATTCCATAATCTTCCCCGGTGACGTCACATTTATGTCGCTAGTTTATTAAATTCTATACATCACACGGTGACGCTTTATTAAACAGAGATGTGACACTGACATTTCAATTGACTATCATGCTACAAAATATTGCGAGGGAGGGGGGTGTTATTATTGTTATTATTTTACAGTCTGTCACAAATACTTTGTCACACGCACATTACATACCTATTTAAAAAAAAGCAAAAATTATTTTAAGCTTTGCTTTGAAACGCAGAATACGAATAGGTAGGTACATACTATTTATTATCCCTATGGTCACTTACAAAATGGTTGTGAAACTTTCAATAATTTATAGTTGCGCACATAGAGTTATCTCATATAGTAACAAGCAATATGAATGTTATGATGAAAGTTACTGTAATGTAATCCTACAAAAGAAACCCTGTTGTGGGACAAAAAAACACGACGAGACGTAAGATTATTAAGAATTGTATAAGATGAATTGATACACGTTAAGTATTTGGTCAAAAAGTTGAAAGGATATTATAAGAATACCTCTAGGCATCAGTACTTACGGGTGAACAGCTACCGTACTCTTTATGGACTGCCCTCAATAGACTTAGGGTTGGTGTCACCAGATGCAGGAAAAACTTACATAGATGGGGCTACCGCTCTGCTGACGAAACAGATTGTGAATGAATGTGAGATCCAGGACGACCACCACCTCTTGACATGTCCGCTGATAGGCGAAACATGTAACATGCAAGACCTTATCTTTGCGTACGACAAGGCGATGACTGTCGCTGCTTACTGGTGTGGCAAAGTGTAACCGGAAACGCAAAGTAAGTAAGTAATAAGAATACCTATTAATAGAGAACCCACCATCTTTTTGTTAAATATATAATTTACCTAACAGTTTATTCTTTCAAAATTCTCAGAGCGAATAAAAGAGGAAAGAAACAAAAGTTATTGGTAGCGTTTCATTTGTCTCCCGATATAATTGACAAATGACAAACAAATAAGACAAATAACAATGATTAAAGTTTGTTTATTAAGGACACCACCGCATTATGGCCGCGTTGATAAGAGTCTGTCATCAATCACCTCATCCCCAAAGAGCCTCCAAGCTACAACCGGCAACAATCAATAACCAAACAGTCAAATCTAATAAATAATCCTAATTTTAATCTTTGGATACTGTGTCGAAATGTATGATGGTATGGCTGCAACTTGACAGTGCATGGATCAGGTAACAAAATGTTGTTACATAAATAATATCACATTATTATTTATATTTTACTAGCTTTCCCGACAGACGTTGTCCTGTGTTCCTAACTATGAATATTGAATTCGAATTTGTATGGTGATGAATTAATTATCATTTGACCAATGTAATTCCGACCGATGCGTCTGTTTTAAACCATATTCCATCCGCATTCTGTCAATCGCACCAATTGACAATTTCTGTCAAAATTTCAAAATTGGAATAAAAATTATAAGTTAAAAAGTACTAAATAAGGTTGTCTACGTAGGGTTTTCTTTAATTTTCTAATTTTCCATGCATTTTTCTTATTTTTTTTTCTTCTAAAAGGACATTCTCCTGATAAAAGACTACACGACAAAAAAAGAATTAGCGAAATCGGTCCAGCAGTTTAGACGTGATGCGATCACATCGGGAAATTGCTCACCATTTTTATATTTTATAGTAAATAGGCATAGCTAGGACACAAAGCTACATAGATCTACGCTCAACTTAGGGATACTATGTATATGAAATGATAAATACAGGAAAAACTAGAGTAAAATAATGAGGATCTATAAAAACATGTGTAAGGCTAAGGGTGTGTTTACACAAAACGAACATCCGACCAGAGTTGGAAATAGGCTATATTTTCGTGATCGTTGATATGAACAGCAAGTTCTCGCTCGTAGTTGGTGTCAAAAATATCCATGGTGTTGGTGTCATAAAGTACCATCCAAATCCAAAATCCCTTAAGACCCCACTCAGGGGCATAGAGAGGCAACAAGAGCTCTCCATTGCGCTTCATCTTGCGCAACGTTCATGGTACATAAAGTAACATGGCGTCAAAAATCAATGATAAAAGAAAGAATGCTCTATTTTTTGCTCCGGCGCTATGTTTGTTTGGTGCAAACGGATACTTACATATCTTCTAAACTAATTGTAAATTCAGAGCTGATACGGTCTGCATCAAACAATTTCTGCGCATTAAAGAGGTTAATGTTCTGCCATGTATAGCTAACAAAGGCCTTAGACAAAAAATATTTTACTAAGATTCATAAAATCTGCGAGGTATCTTATGCTTTGGTCACCAAGTGAAAAGATACTGGAACGATAAAGTCAGCCGTATGCCTGATGATAGGATACCAAAGATATCAAGCTTAGGATAGCACACGAATGTCCACCTCTTTCAAATAGGATATTAATATTGCATATTGCGTAAATTAAGTTACATCAAAAACAAAAAAAAAAATTGATAAAAAAAAGTTTTAAATCAAAGTGGATATATGCCTGAATGTCATCACCTCAGGCTAAAGCACTTAAACCCTTATCCATACAGCTTCATTTGCATCCTGTAAATATTATAATAACATAAAATAAATGGAAAAAACGCCTCCTGTGCTAGCCCACTAGGACTACAATTATAAACCCTGGTTCGTCCACAACTTTGATGGAGGGACGACACCGTAAGAACCGTTGGCTCGCAGTGGATGCATGTTGCACAAGATCGGAGGACGTGGAAGAGTCTGGAGGAGGCCTATTTCCAAGAGTGGACTGATACAGGCTGAGAAGCCTTAAATATAATAAAGGGTTATTCCCCTTATTCTGGTTCAAACTGTAATAAGAACGTTCCAAAATTTAAGAATTAAGTTCAAATTATTAATTAAAATGAACTACTTAATTTGAATATTAGTATAATTAGGAACGTTCTTATTTTTTATAGAATACCAATGTGCACTAACTAAAATTGCAACGTTCTTATTTTAGTTAGTGCACACTAAAATTGGAATATAATCGGGCGTAATATCCTACAAATATAATTAGAGAAAGTTTTAATGGTTTTAATTACTTTATAAGTCACTAGCTAGTTACCCGTGGCTTCGCTCACGTGCTTTTTGGTTTCTCTTCCTAAACTGGGGGAACGCTGACACCTACATTCACTGTGTATTAGCATTTTCTAAATTGTCAAAGAAGATAACTCTTGTATGTATCGTGAGTAAACTAACGAAGAGGCGGTTCGTTGATATATCTGCATAATGTGCACTGTGCTCCTTGCTAAAAATACATTATTAATTCGTCTTATTTAAACTAATAAATTAAAATCATCATTAAAATATTTCGGAAACAACATCCATATTTTATTTTATTCGTATCCCAGGTGGGAACAAATAACACTGCTTAAAATAAATCTTTGACAAAACAATGAAACCGGTTGATTTTTATTTTAAAGTAAGAATCTATATATTAATTTACAGCTTTCTCACTTAATTTATCTAAGAGATATGGTTTTTCGAAAAAAACTACCACGCACCCTAATCGGAATAATATAATTTGACTCTATCTGCAGTTGAAATTTCGATAAAACCAGTTTTAAACGTTTCGGCTTTTTTCGATATTTTTATAAAATTCTGAAATAGGTATAGGCACCGAAACTCGTAAATTTGTCATAAAAAATGTTTTACTTTATAAAAAAAGTTACATGTAAAATGAGATCCAACTGTCGATGGCCTGCTATGATGTATGTATTTTTTATAGAAAAATAAAATATCTAGTTGGAGGGTTTCGTCGTTTATCGATATTTTTATAAAATTCTGAAATATAGGCACTGAAACTCGTAAATTTGTCATAAAAAAATATTTTTCTTTATAAAAAAAGTTTGAGAAATTCTGGAACTTCTTCATTAAATTATATTTTAGATATTGTATTTTTCTATATACATACACAATTTTAGGGTTCTAGATTTTATGGTTTTCGAGATATATGGAAAAATTAAATAAAAATTCAAAGATTGATAACCCCTGATTGAAAAAAAAATTTAAAATTCTGAGTATACAAATTTTGTATGCTTAAAGTATTCAATATTTTCTGAAATTTTAGGATCTGTGCATCAAGCGAATCAAAAGTTATAAAGAGGGGACGGATACACACACATACAAGTTGGAAAAGTGCCCCTCCCCCCTCCCCTCTAATTAATGATATCTTTTGAAAACGAAATATTATAATTTGACTCTTTCTGAAGAAATCATTTTTTTGAAATTTCGATAAAACCAGTTTTAAACTTTTTAGGAGGCACTTAAAAATCATCCCTTTTTATATGTGCCCTTTTTCGTCCCTTTTAGTTAAATTTTGGAAAAATTGCCAAATACGCTAACACTCATTTTTATATAAGAATTCATATGCCAAATCTCAAGTTCGTACCATGTCTAATTTCCGAGATATTCGCACACTTTGAAAAACATTCAACCCTATTTTTCACCCCCTTAGGGGTGGAATTTCCAAAAATCCTTTCTTAGTGGAAGGTTTTGTATTGAGACCTACCTGATTTCCAAATTTCACTTCTCTACGATTAGCCGTTTGGGCTGTGCGTTGATGAGTCAGTCAGTGAGTCAGTCAGTCAGGCACTTTCCTTTATTATTATAGACTAGCTAGTTACCCGTGGCTTCGCTCACGTGTTACTGTATTTGCTTTCTCTTCCTAAACAATGCAGAATTAATTATATTCGCATCAAAATTAATAATAATAAGAAACATCATCAACATTTCTTTTTTTAAATATATATTCTAAAATTTCCATTAAATTACTATATTTTTATTTATATTTGTCGTTATTAATCTGTATTTAAAAAATATGTGCTTCTTATACAAATAGAATCAGCCCGCGAACTTAAAAATTTCGCTAACTTGACTGACATTGTTCTATGAGAATCCCAAAAAATAACTCGAATAACTTTTATTCCATCAAATGACGTTATTTGAAATCAATTTTTATATTGCTGGATATGAATAAAAAAATATTCAGGTCTCGAAAAGCAATGAAATTAGTGATCTTTAAAACACTTATTTCTATCTGCTTTGGGCATTTTTCAAGCTACAGACGTTTTTTTTAACATTTCAATTTATATCTTTCACGTTGATTTGTTGTTGTTTGTCTGGTCGTAGGTTCGAAATTTAGTTCATAAATATCTTATCCTGAGCAAACACGACATAAAAAGAATAAACGATATCGGTCCAGCCGTTCAGGTCGAAATAAATAACGTTAAACGTGAAAACTGTTAACGTTCCGAACGTTAACGTTTACCAAATTGAAAATGGTTTCCAAACAAAAAAAATGCGTTTCGTCGTAATACTTCCAAAGATTTTGAGGTAACGTTTAACGTTAATTTTGAATAACTGACAGAATTATTTTTTTGACTCGGAATTTGGAACAGCATTGTTTAACGCACGTTGAACAACAGTTTTTACGTTATATTTATGGAAATAACAACAAATTGTTAACGTTGGAGCTGTCGTTAATATTTCGACTTGGCCTCCAGGCGTGATGCGATGACAACGTAAAGTAGGTCTCCATTTTTATAATAACGTAATATTCTCCCTTTTAAGCCCCCCCGCTCACCGCAAGCCAGCCCGGAGGAAACTAAACCGCAGCAAACCCGATCCGCACAAAGCCAAACCCTAGCCCGATTGCCAAAAAGCCAGCCGCACACAAATCAAGCCCGTGGCGGTTCCCCCCAAACCACCCCATAATACGGGAGGCCTTGGACCCACTCAGGAGAATAGGTTAGGCATAAAGAACTCTCCATTGCGCTCGAAGTCGTCCGAGGCTCATTGTGCCTTTTCTAACCGGTTGAGTTTTAAGGAAGTGAGGTGGTCAACCTCAGTATTCTAATGGTATAAGTAATTGGCGTTCGACTATAAACGAATTTTCGACAATGTAGAGTAGGAAGAAAATTAACTGTCCACTGTTTATATTTTTTATTAGATGAAACGGATATCGGCAACTATCCGATATCCGGTCTGTCCGGCGGCGTAAATAATATCCTGCCGGATACCGAATAGTAAAAAGAAACATGTTTGGATAACTCATTGATTTGTTTATTAAAGTATCACTTAAGAAATACACCTTATAATCACAAAATAAATTCTACAACTTAGAAAATTGATTATCAAGCATAAGGTAAATTATGGAGAGTAATTCTATATAATATTTCGTTATATAGACTATTAGACTATATAGAGGAAAACAGCAGCTTTGCTGGTCTTCGTAAGTAGGGGAAGTTTAATAAAACAACGTTTCGTCATAATATATCATCCTGGCTGAAGATGCAGATAGTTTCCGCGATTTTTGGAACAATAACGTTCCGGCAACGGAGTCAGTCCAATTTGTTTATACCGCCTACGTAAGCATAATTCATGCGTTGTACCCATGGTAATTTACGCACTGGCCGGGCTCTAGTAAGGACTTCTTTAGCATTCTACGAATTTTATAAATTTTTGAAAATAAAAACACCGATATTTTAAGGGGAGCGCTTTTCTTCCTCCCGCAAGGGTTCCGAAGATAAAGAAGATCTTCTCATACCGAGAGGGTCTTCCTCGTGTTCTGCTCCTTCGAAGCAGAGCTGAGGGATCTGGAAATGGTGTGTGAGGAGGTCATAATATCCGGCTAACTGCTATCCCTTTCGTCTCTATTTTTTATACGTTCCAGTGGACAGTTAATTTTTTCGCACTATACAGTGACGAAATGATATGGTCATTGACTTGCCAGTGTTTTCAAAACAATTATTTACGATCTATCCTAAAATGATGTGAGGATTTTGTAGATAATTTTAAAATTTAATATTTTGCACTTTTACTACATTTGATATAAAATAATTTACCTATTGACTTCATAATACTATTTACCTTTTTTCAACATAATATTATATCAACTTGCTATTCATGGTTTACGCAATAAATTCAAAGCAAGATTACTCACATAGTTTTTTTTTTGCTAGTGTTTTTATGAAATGGCTTCAAATATTTTGACAGATCAAGACATAAAGAATTGCAATACAATCCAGATTCTTTTCGTGAACTTACCGTAAATTATTTTAGTAGAGACAATAAAAATAAAACTTCCATATTATTATTAGATTTTTTCTAATTTTGAAATTAAATCAGGCGTTTGACAGGAATCAGTTGTTTGATGAATGATACGATTCACGGAATGCTTATAGTAAATAATATAATGATATGTTTTATAACAGATGCAGCGGTTACAGTAGTTAAAAAGGTAATAATGAATTGTATCATTATACTAATTCAAATTCAATAATATAAGGACCACGTCGTCGTCTGTGTTAAATAACTTTAAACTGAAATCAACTTAAAGTTATACATAAAATCTCGAACATATTATTTATATTCCAAGGCGGGACGAAGTTTGACGGGTCGGCTAGTTCAAAACTATATTATTATTATTATAGATTACGCAATAGTTTCGTCACGTGTATTGGAGAAAGTAGGTTGGGTTGGGTATACCTACCTACGTATATATTCATACACGCTGCACCGGACCAGCTCGCGGTGTATGTATGTTTATTGTATGAAACGATGTCGTCAATAAATTAAATTTTTACAAAAATTGATAAGAAAAGTTTGAGATGTACTGCTATGATGTATGTATTTTTTATAGAAAAATAAATTATCTAGTTGTAGCGTTTCGGCGTTTTTCGATATTTTTATAAAATTCTGAAATATAGGCACTGAAACTCGTAAATTTGTCATAAAAAAAATATTTTTCTTTATAAAAAAAGTTTGAGAAATCCTGGAACTTCTTCATTAAATTATATTTTAGATATTGTATTTTTCTATATACATACACAATTTTAGGGTTCTAGATTTTATGGTTTTTGAGATATATGGAAAAATTAAATAAAAATTCAAAGGTTGATAATCCCTGACTGAAAAAAAATTTCAAAATTCTGAGTATACAAATTTTGTATGCTTAAAGTATTCAATAGTTTCTGAAATTTTAGGATCTGTGTATCAAGCGAATCAAAAGTTATAAAGAGGGGACGGATACACACACATACACGTTGGAAAAGTGCCCCTCCCCCCTCCCCTCTAATTAATGATATCTTTTGAAAACGAAATAGTATAATTTGACTCTTTCTGAAGAAATCATTTTTTTGAAATTTCGATAAAACCAGTTTTAAACTTTTTAGGAGGCACTTAAAAATCATCCCTTTTTATATGTGCCCTTTTTCGTCCCTTTTAGTTAAATTTTGGAAAAATTGCCAAATACGCTAACACTCATTTCTGTAGAAGAAATCATATGCCAAATCTCAAGTTCGTACCATGTCTAGTTTCCGAGATATTCGCATACTTTGAAAAACATTCAACCCTTATTTTCACCCCCTTAGGGGTGGAATTTCCAAAAATCCTTTCTTAGTGGAAAGTTTTGTATTGAGACCTACCTGATTTCCAAATTTCACTTCTCTACGATTAGCCGTTTGGGCTGTGCGTTGATGAGTCAGTCAGTCAGTCAATCAGTCAGTCAATCAGTCAGTCAGTCAGGCACTTTCCTTTATTATTATAGATTATAGATTACGCAATAGTTTCGACACGTGTATTGGAGAAAGTAGGTTGGGTTGGGTAGGTACCTACCTACGTACGTATAATATATTCATAGGCTAAGAACACGTAGAAAGCCGATTCCGATCCGCGCCGACCTGCGCAAAGAATGTTACTATGCATTTGAACGGGGACACCCACAGAAAAAGCAGGAACCCGCTTTCCGGCATGCCCATTTAAATACATTGAAACCATAGACAACGATCTATGAGCCTGTCGGCGCAAATCGGAATCGGTTTTCTACGTGTTCTTACCCATACACGCTGCACCGGACCAGCTCGTGGTGTATGTATGTTTATTGTATGAAACGATGTCGTCAATAAATTAAATTTTTACAAAAGTTGTTAAGAAAAGTTCGAGATGTACTGCTATGATGTATATATTTTTTATAGAAAAATCAATTATCTAGTTGGAGGGTTTCGTCGTTTATCGATATTTTTATAAAATTCTGAAATATATGCACTGAAACTCGTAAATTTGTCATAAAAAAAATATTTTTCTTTATAAAAAAAGTTTGAGAAATGCTGGAACTTTTTCATTAAACTATATTTTAGATATTGTATTTTTCTATATACATACACATTTTTAGGGTTGTAGATTTTATGGTTTTCGAGATATATGAAAAAATTAAATAAAAATTCAAAGGTTGATTACCCCTGACTGAAAAAAAAATTCAACATTCTGAGTATACAAATTTTGTATGCTTAAAGTATTCAATATTTTCTGAAATTTTAGGATCTGTGCATCAAGCGAATCAAAAGTTATAAAGAGGGGACGGATACACACACATACAAGTTGGAAAAGTGCCCCTCACCCCCTCCCCTCTAATTACTGATATCTTTTGAAAACGAAATAGTATAATTTGACTCTTTCTAAAGAAATCATTTTTTTGAAATTTCGATAAAACCAGTTTTAAACTTTTTAGGAGCCACTTAAAAATCATCCCTTTTTATATGTGCCCTTTTTCGTCCCTTTTAGTTAAATTTCGGAAAAATTGCCGAATACGCTAACACTCATTTCTATAGAAGAATTTATATGCCAAATCTCAAGTTCGTACCATGTCTAGTTTCCGAGATATTCGCATACTTTGAAAAACATTCAACCCTATTTTTCACCCCCTTAGGGGTGGAATTTCCAAAAATCCTTTCTTAATGGAAGGTTTTGTATTGAGACCTACCTGATTTCCAAATTTCACTTCTCTACGATTAGCCGTTTGGGCTGTGCGTTGATGAGTCAGTCAGTCAGTCAGTCAGGCACTTTCCTTTATTATTATAGATTTAATTGTTGTATACCGTATGTAGAAGATATTATTATATTCTGTGAAAATTTTGAAAGAAGGTATAATTACTTGAAAATAAATGGATAGTAGGTAAATAAAAGGTAAGTGAAAAGTAGCCTTAAAATAGAGATTAGAAAATATTTCACACTATCTACGATACTAAAAATAAGAACACACATATACTTAGAAGAGAAACATAGCAATGCTTTTATCCTATTCCTCTACAATGTTCCCGTATGAATAATTCATTGAGCAAGAAAGAGACGAGTGTTCTACAATCGAAATAATAATCCTTTCTATTATTATTATCTGTGTATCATTGTCCGTCTCTGAGAAAGATATTTTCGCATTTCAGCTGTAAAAGAGATAGAACCATCACAAAGACGGGTCTGGGGGATAAAGACCGAAAATTCTTCTAACGAATGAAAAGTGTTAAGTCCTCTCACACGTGCGAGGGCGATTTGAACCGAATGTCACACCACCGCTACGGACCACTCCACGCCTCTGTCTCTCTTATTCATATTGATGGATAACACTCTTAGAAGATTTTATTTATGGATAAACGAGTTGAGAATTTTCATGAGATAATGGATTTGGAAGGTTTTCCCTGCGGTTTTTTTTTCTAAAAATATCTTCTTATTAAAAAAATGATTAGCTGTGCGTGTGTCTCGCTGAAACTCGGGAAAGGTTAGACTTATGGATAATTTTGGGTTCGAAATATTCGTATAAGCTCGGGCTATTTTTAAACGATGAGAAAATTTGGAATAATTGCGAGGGGAATAGAAAAATAACAATTTTGTTTTCGCTTAAAAAGTCTTCCCGCCTTTCAGATGTGTGTCATAGCTGATCACTTTGTATTAGAAGTATACTTTACATATTATGTTGAAAAAACCGTATCGCCTTCGGACTCAAACCTTTCAAACTTATCATTGCCTTGCTATTATTCTCCGGACCAACAGGTGGTTGAAAAAAAATATCGCGGACGTAGATAATATGATTCTTAAAAGTGAAACATGTGAAATACTTTGAATTTTTGGAAAATGTGTAGGTACCAAAATATTCGGATAAGAACTACTGATATTGATAATTATGTACCTTTATATTATGTTAGCTGAGAGCTGAATAACTCTTATAGCAAACAACTATGACCCTCCAGATTGTGGGTAACTCAAAGGGCCTAACCTAGCTCTCTTCTAAACGATAAGCATAGAACGAACGTTGATACAACGCTTCAGACAAAAATAGTACCTATTGGAAAACGAAAATATGCACTTGAAAATAGTGATAAGCATGCTCGAGGTCCATGGGAGGAATTAGCCACCGACAGAGGGCCTTCCTTGTCAAACGAACCTTCTTGCCAAAATTCAGGCAAAAAAAAAAAACTCTGAAGGTCCGAGACTGGCCCAATTCGATGCGACCTCACGCCTCGAACAGGTACCAAAAAGGGGCCGAAATTCGGCTATCAGATATAGTGTATATATACAACTGAAAAAGGTTCCTGATGGTGTACAGACTACAGGGGATGAAAGCTATCTTTTGACTATGTAACTCTTGACTCTAAATATCTAAAC
Source organism: Mystacides longicornis (assembly GCA_963576905.1). NCBI lineage: Eukaryota > Metazoa > Arthropoda > Insecta > Trichoptera > Leptoceridae > Mystacides > Mystacides longicornis. Next base: position 4,072,266 of record OY756421.1, on the reverse strand, counting down.
GTACTTCCGGCAGAGACTCAAAATAGGACAGGATTTAACTACGCGAAAAATTATGCCACGACTAGCTACAGTCAAACAACGCGATCCTGCCTATTAACAAATGTACTGACTATCTCGCATACATATATTTACTGATTATCGATCTCTCTATCAAAATAACCGTTCGATCACTTTACCGGCGCACTAATTAACCTTCTAGTCGAATTACCGCGGGCTGTACATCAGACCGCAAGTTTTCCTCATTAGGTTTCCGAGTGGCTCACCATCTTGGGCTTGTGCACTGCTTTTTCGAAGAGAACTTCCTGAGCTGAGCTGAAGAGCGTCCAATTCAGTCAACCCATTCTCCCGGAGAGTCATGTGAGGTATATCTTCAGTCCACAGCCCTCCTACACATACCGGTTTTATAACTTTACATTTATCACGGCGGCGAAAACTAAAATATAAACTCTATCTGTGCGCGGACAGACGCGAACTTTAGTAAACTCATTCATAGCTCGACTGAATAAAATTACTCTCACGGGGAACACACACACCAATGTACCTACTTTTACAAATGAAAATTCTACACTAAGCTTACTAGAAGGTTCTTAATATGAAATTCTTAACCGGATTCAAAAATAAACATTAAAGATAGGTCACACCACTGGTATCGGAAAATGGGGTAACCCGCGAATGACAGATAACAATTCGCGACGTGTGCTTGACATGTGACGCGTGAAAACAATACAGGGAGGTACATGCTGCAATACAATAAGCCCAATGGCACACAGAGATCACAAATATTCAAAACAATGCCGTAACGCATCGGCCATACCTATCTCTCTCAGCTGAAACCACATCGAGCAACTTGCTCATAAGCATGCTTGGCGGGGCAACCAAGCAACAAACAAAATACCACACAAAAAAACATCTCTCTGTGTCCATACAAATTCTAATATCATAAAAATATGGTCACTCACCCAAAATTCAGCATACCTTCAAATATTTAGCAAAAAAGCACAAACGAAAATAAACACGTCACATTCATAGTTGGAAGTTGAATTACCACGGGGCTGTCCACTCTAACGATCCGCCACGCGACCTCCCTCTATGGTAAGCCCAGTCGAACAATAAATAATATATTATAATAATTAAACAGAAGGTTTAATCCAAAACCGAAGATTCTAAGTTTTATCAAACGCGAATTTATCAAATGTGATATTTCAACCTCCAAAGATACACATCAATCAAGTCGCACGCAAATCCCGTATTAATAACAACACACTCGGACACACCCCGGTAGGTACATAATATGTACAATTGAAATATGCGAAGGATATTAAAAATTACTCAAACACTTCAACACAAAATTTAAGAACGTCTCCCATCGGATCGTGGATCTAGACTAAACTTCAAAACAAACTATTTGTCCTATCGAGGGCCAAATATACTATCTCAAAACAAAGAAGCCTTGCCTTCTCTACTAATCCCTTTAAACAACATTTTTTCTAAAAATGGTTTCCCCGTACATCCATTCAATATGTAAAAATACCAAACCTTCTAATCTGTCATAAACAAAGAAGCAACTGGTTTTCAAACTCTTTACCATCGCGTTCCCAAATTTTCAAATAATGACTTAACAATATTTTGAATAACACATCTGAATAAATCCCTCACATCAATAGGAACATGGAATCTGAGAAGGTTGCAAAGTATGATAAAACTATTAAGCTTGATGATGTAGGTAAGTGTCATTTTACAAGAAAAAAAGTGATAAAACACCAAATAATTTGGGGATCATGATCATTATGATTTTCTGCTGTAGTTTATAACTGAAGTTCAGACTATTAGTAGAATAGGCCTTCGTTTTGAAACCAATAACTAAAAACTGAAAAGAACTACGTATTCTTACGATATTTTATTTTTTTATTTTATTTTGAACACACGGCGTAAAGCCATTTACATGTTAATACAGTATTTATTTCGTACATATAAATTTAACAACAACAAAATTTGAACAGATCAAAGGGGGTGATATACATTATGATGATAATCAGGAGTATAAAATCGCATCGCAAGTCATTTTGGGCTAATGCGATTCTATATCCATCGTCGATTAAGATAAAATTTGTAACACATAAAAACAATAACGATATAACAAATAATAAATATATAGTCTCAAGTCTTAATTATCACAGTTAAATAAATGAAATAAATAGAAAGTTAATATTTAAGTCAACGTGGTGAAATTTTGGGCAGATCAAGTGAGAAATAAAATGAGAACAGTCAGTCAGAGTAAAATCTATAATGATGAGTCAGAGGGAATATGGTAAATTTAGATAATTATTATACAATTATACAATTATATTATGATATAAAACATATGAAAGCCATATCTGCTAAATATATTTGAGTTTAAGAAGTGAGTGAAGTCGAACCTTCTTGATAAAACTTTTTATTACATTGACGATATTATGCTAAATGAGGCAGCGCTCACACCACCTTTTACCTCAACCGTCACTTGTATTTATCATCAGATTGTCTTCTAGTTTTAAAGTAGGTATATAAGATCCTAGTTGTGGGACATTGAATAAGTTTTGGCGGTCTAAAATATCGAACGGGATTCACTCCTTTTACCCTTACGGCGATGTCGGAGTGCCGCCTTGGCTATAGGTACATAATGCGAGTAAAAAGGAATCTCCAAATTCCTGTAATACTCGGGTGGTGGAGGGTCTTATTCAATGACGTATGAATGATGAATTGCTTTGTCTTCTGCAAATTGAGCATTGTTTGCACTATGTGTAATACTGACGACACCAAGTGTCCGCAGGGGCCTATGGTCGTGGACGGAGAAAAAGTCGGTAAACTTAATAAAATAATAAAGATATCTATATTACAACGATTATGTTGATAAGTCTATAAAATTCCTTGTGTGGGAACCTCTATAGAAAAAAAGGCTTCCAAATTTATTATTATAAGAAAGAAAGAAAGAAAAAAAGAAGGAAAGTTCCCCAAACACGTCTATAAACTTATTTCTATTAGTCTCGGTGTAACTTCTTCAAAGAGGGAGAAAATTAAAATAGAAACTTGTAGTTGCCGGCACCTAGGTACCTACTCTTGTTCCCGTGCCACGGCGAACTTCCTTCCTTCTTCTTTTCTGCCGTCGCTCTCGAAACAAAGTGGCTTCATCATCATCGGAACCCTCAGGATGGAAATCCGCCGAAAACTTTTTTGTCGGCTCAATTAATAATTACTTAATATTGTTATCTCGATATCTCCCCATATAAACTTTATTGTTTATACAATGCCTATAGGTATGATCTTATTTGTTACTTTAACAATCTGAGTAGGTAACTACGAAGATTCTACCACAGTTTTGCTGAAATTCCGCTATAATGTGTGTTTAATTTTTCGGTCCTAAAATGAATGTCAGCAAAACATAGGATTTGGTCATTGAAATGATGGAGTAAGAACGAATTGTACAGTCTTCTTCTTTATGTAACGTGGTCGGCGATCACTTCGGCGAACTTGTCTCTGTCCTACGCTACTCGGAACAGCTCCTCTATGGATGTGAAGATCAAAATAATGTTTTTTTTTTAAATCCAGCAAAGATGAGAGCTCTACACGAAAAATATGTGGAAAAACTTTTTGGGACATGGAAAAATATCTGGAAAGACTCTTTAAAACACGGAAGGGAATGGGAATATTAGGAAGCAATGTGATATGGAAGACAGTGTGGTGGCAAAGATGAAAGTTATTAAGTTGAAATGGTTTGCAAATGTTGAAAGAATGGATGCAAACAGAATAAACAAGGGATTTTATAAGGATGAAAGGAAGGTTTAAGGCGTGGTCGACCGAGAATGACATGGATCGAACACATCGATTCCATCCAGAAAAAGGCCAGATCAGATTGCTTCTGAAGAACAACATACTATTACAAAGTTCCGCTAACTTCATTCACAGCTGTTTATAGCCGCTAAATGACAGTGTCGCATTCCTGGAAAAAAATCATATGGGTCAATATTCTAGGTCGACAGCAACTGAATTTATTGTTTAAGCTGGTGACAATTGACCTCGGTCGCGTAGTTCTCTATTACGCCAGGTTTACGGTGGTTTAATTTGATGTTAACTTTGACTGATTCAGCTGATGACATCCCTTTACAGTAAACACATCTTGCATCTAATATTAAAGCAGGGAAAATAACGACTTTGCATGAAGACGCGGAGGAATTAGCCGAAGACAACCTTCATAGCTGCGCAAACGTAAGAGACTGGACCGGTATACGAAGCGTAGAGGAGCGAGGTGTTCAAAGCGTCCGGCGCAGGATAGAGAGAGATTCGCCGTAGTGATCACCAACGTTGAGGAGGTGCCTGCTTGTCTCGGAAGCATAACATGTCTGAATTCAAGAATAATAATTATGACAGTATTTCAAAGTCTCGAAATGGATCAAAAAAGGTTCCTGGAAATGTAACATATTTCAATTAGGTGTAAATTTAATTGATTAATTAGATAAAATGAAATTTAACGCATATACAAATAATAATAATTATACCGTCAGCGGCGGAGATAAATCTTAGCTTTAAAATGGCGCACATGGTGTTTTACATTGTAGGTAACTCTGCGTAAATAAATGGCGATGTGTTCATTCTATTTAAGTATACCTAATAGGTAGGTTGGGTATGTGGAGGAACTATTAGTTTTATTAGCAACGGGGGTGCCATTTACTTTATTCGCGACGTTCATCAAATCGTAATTACCCCTGAAGGGGATGGAAATGCATGCCTCGTGTACATTTAAACATTGTAATACGTACATTTGAGCAGCAGTTGCACAAATAATAACGTGATAGGTATCGCTTTATAAAATATGCACTAGTTGTAAGCGCGAGAACGCAATACTATAATAAAAGTAGAAAATTGCTGAACGTTCCACGAATCTTGCTAGGGAAAGTAGAGTTGAATGTTTGCTTGGGGAGAACACAGGCTTTGGGTTTGTTCTACTTAAAAAACTACGAGGAATTCGATATTTAGTAATTTCAAATCTCTATTACTATTCGAATTGAAAAAATATACTGTCAAAAACATTAGTTTGATGGATTTGTATTATTATTTAATTATATTTTAGGAGGTATTAAAAACAACAATTATTGGTCTTTTTATATATTGGACATGGTAAGTAAAGGAAAACGTACATCTCTCATAGCAATCAAAACTTGTAAACGAAAGTAACCGAAATTACCACAAAAAAAACACTGATATATAGATAGTCAGCTTTTGACCCTATCGGGAATCGAACCCCGGACCTCTTGATCTGAAGTCAGTGTCTATGCTACTGGGCATTCGAGATCGAAGCCCTGGCGTCACAATACCAATCGAATTATTTCATGCAATAATCCACTAAAAAAATATTTTAACACGTCAAAATAATAAATTATTTAAATTGGTTAGGTCAGTAGCTGACTTTCTTTATGAAGTTTGTGGGTTCGATTCCTTTGGTGAACATCACAAGCATTTGTTTATTTTTTATTCACTGAGGTGTGCTTAGATTCATTAACATTTTACAGAACACATTGTTGGATTTAGAAAAAAAGATATTCGACTCAACCTTTAGTTATCCATGTATATACTAGAACTAAACGAAACTAGATCACTTCTTATTGAATTGAATAAAGTATTATACCTAATTAATTCCTTCTAGAATATTTCAAACAATTATGAAATCTTGTTTTTTTTTTAACTTTGTTTAAAAAGAATGATGAAATAACAACAAAATGAAGAAAGCAGAATTTTCAAAGAGAAAAAAAAAGTTAGAATTCATTTAAAATATTTAAGTTCGAGGAATCTTCAGGAGAATAATAATTTCGAAATATTTCTTGCATTCTTCGAAAAAGATATATTTACTTAAAATGAAACAGAACAAAATTTATCGAGTAGGTACACACCTAAATCATCTCAAGATTTTTTATATGAGAGGAAAGATTTGTAGACGAAACGTAATAATTGCGAGTATTTTTTAATAAGAGAAACATTTTTTTCACGAATGAATGAATTATGATTCCGGTCTTATTTCAGGTGAGGTGAACCTACCCTTCTTCTTAGGGGTTTCTTATAATATAATAACAGTTTGATCATGATTTCCGTTTGTGAGTAACGGTTGGCTACGAACATTAAGTCTGAACTATTCGTGATATTCTCAGGAAACACACTCTTCACTTTTTTGTGATAATTCATGATTTTTTACGAAACCCCTTGTCCTTCTACTGCAAGTCCCTCATCATCTGTTGTTTTCAAGGTAGATACTGAAAACCGTGTTACCACCACTGGTGACCTCGGGGCTGAGCTCCCGATACGCATCGGTATGGCAAGTGGCGCCTTCAACAACATGACAAAGATATGGAAAGCGTCGGCGTTTAGTGTCGAGACGAAATATAAACTCTTTGATGCGTGTGTGTTGCCCATTCTTCTGTATGGGTGTGAGTCCTGGCACCTGACTAAAGCCCAGGCACAAAAAGTATCTGCATTCGAAACGAAGTGCCTTAGGAGAATTTTGGGTATAAGATGGTACCACCGCGTCACGAACGACGCTATACGTCGGCGCACCCGGCGCAGGCCCATCACTTCCACCATTACGGAGAGGAGATGGGCATGGCTGGGACATGTGTTGAGGATGCCGAATGACAGTTGGCCGAGGAGAGCGCTGTTTTTCCTCCCATCAGGGTCTCGAAGACGTGGAAGACCCTCTCATACCGTGTTCCGTTCCTTCGAGGCAGAGCTGAGGGAAATTGACTTGGTGTGGGAGGAGGTCATAAGCATTGCGCAAGATCGAGCGCAATGGAGAGCTCTTGTTGCCTCCCTATGCTCCTAAGTGGAGTTCAAAGGGAGATTTGATTGACTGAAAAGGATGAACCACGTCAATCATGTCTGTGAATCAGAAACCATGGTGGAAAAAATTTCAAGAAACGAAAAAAAATAGTTTCACAGCAAAATGGTTTTTAAAGACAACAATAATTACTTCCTACTAGTATTTTCTATACATTGCTCTATACATTATGGTGATCGTCTTTCACATAAGAAAGTGAATGCGAGGATAAGGAGGTGTTATACGACAGAAATCCCAAAAGATTGTTTAACTGTTAAGTGTCGATAGGCATAAAGTCAGGTATATGTCTATACAACGCTCGGCCGGCGTCCATACAATTAGTATGGCACTTTAGATATTGCGTAAAAAATTTTGAAAAGAACAAAGGATATTTTGTCTAGGGAAATGATATACACATTAAAATTTATACTATTTAATTCGAATTTTATCGCATGTTAATTTGGAATGGTTATTACTTATTAGGTACTCTTATTTTTGGTGAACTTTTAACAATTATGAACTTTAATCACATTGTTCAATAGGCCCGTTCATAGCAAAAGTTTCGTTGTAATGTGTAAATATATATTTTTTTACTTTATTTTCAATATCCACAGCTTCGTCATTGTGCATAGTAGACAGCTTTTTGGTACTTACGAACGTACAGCTTGGAAATTCACATGAATGTCTTCTTTTAGGTTCCTGTCAAATTTAGACTAGAATATTATGTTAGTTACAAAAATGATTTAGGTATATATTTTTTCGTTTTACCGGCGCTCCCAGCGGTGGCCCATCACTTTTATGAAGAGGAGACGTACTTGGCTGGGAAATGTGTTAGGATGCCGGGCTGAAGAAAGCGAGAAGACCCTCTCAAAACGTGTCCCGTTCGGTCGAAGCAGAGCTGAGTGATTTGGAGAGTGGACATGGTGTGAGGAGAGGTAACTGAAGCCGCGCTCTTGTTGCCTCTCTATGCCCCGAAGTGGGGTCAAAAACGGAGTATTGATTGATTGATTTTAGTTTCAAATTAGATAAGGTGACTTTGTCTCCCAAGTTGATAGCACTCCCAGTTTCTGAAAATATATTAGTAGGTTTCACCAGCAGTTTTTCTAGTCAACCGGTACCTTCCAATCTGAGACAAGCCAACCCCAGTGAAAAAATACTTAGAAAACTCTGACTCGACCGGGAATCGAGCCCGGTACCTCTTTTTCGTAAGTTAGCACTATACCACTAGGCTAGCAAGATCAGTTAAGTTTATGAATATAAAAATTATAAGTTGTTTCTTGATAACAAATAAAATACAAACAACATAATTTGTATTGATACCAACACTTTGCAGGTATTCTAGTTATGTAGGTATAAAACACTACACACTTTCAAAATATCATTTTTACTATAAAAACCGTAAATTACAATACAATATAACTTATTGCAATGTATTTATAGAATGAAAGTAAAAGCAGGGATACACGTCCAAGTTCCACGAAATACAGATAATTTCTGACCGTAAACTGTAAATACATACAATTAGTATGGGAGCCCGGCCGGCACCCAATAGACAGATAACGAACTATTTTACAAAATATGTATTATTTATGAATAGACGGCATATTGTTTAAAAATAAAAAGGGAACAGCAAAATAGACACCCCATTACAGGAATACCTGGAGTCTCAATAAAATATTCCAAGATTTACCTATTGAAACAATGGAGGGAATTTCCCAAATGCTCCGGCGGCGTCGTTTATACACTTAACTGTTAATGTTCTAAAAGTGCTATCCACAGCGATCATACGACCTAGGGTTGTTCAATAAGATAGTGGTAGATCTACGGGGCAATGTTTCATGTCTGCAAACGCCTTAGCCTATGAGCCAAAGATAGTAAGAAGGAGCTCCTAACGCCCGGATAAAAATTTACCGATAACATCAATGGTTAAAAGGTCTTCCGGGCGGATTAATTCAAGCACCTACTTATCTGGGAGGAACCCTGGTGACCTAGGGGCTGAGTTTCCGATACGTATCGGTATGGCGAGTGTCCGCCGTAACAAGATGACCAAAGTTTGAAAAAAATTCGGCGTGTATTGAGACTAAAATGTTAACTGATGAGTGTGTAATGCCCATTTTTCTGAGTTCTGGCAATCAAAACCAATGACAGTATGACTCGACAACAAAAAGAAGAAAACCAATGACGATTTAAAAAAAGTGTACACTCACAAAACGCATAAAATAAGATTAAAAAGTATTAAAAAACACATAAAATTGGTAAAAAGTAAGAAATTTAAAACAAATGAAAACATTGTCGTTCGATAAAACTTAGTACTTAATATAACAATAAAAGCAACTGAAAAAAAAACGATAATAATAAAATCATCCAAAAACAATAGGCAATCAAAGATAATATTAAAACTAAGAGCAATCAAATTTGGTAACAAGATATAATAATTCAATAATGCTTAAATTATGTTAATAAGTAAGAACAAAGAGACACAATAATTTGAAGATGAAGAAGATCCTATCAAACCGGTTATCCTATCAAACCATCGAAGCAAAACTGTGGAATTTGAATATAGTATGGGATGAACTCATTGAGTCTGCGCAGGATCGATTAAGTGATCTTTTTGCCTGTATCTCGTATGTCCCTTAGTGGGATCACAAAGGATGAAGTTTGTTCGTGTCAAATCAGCATACGTAAATGTGATGATTTGGAGTTTTGTTCGGTTATGCACTTCCTACTTCTTCTTCGCCCTCGCCTTTGTCCCATTATTTGGGAGTCGGCTCTCCTTGTCCTGTTGCGCCTAGATTGTCTATCGAACGCCATATGTGGCTCCACTTCGCATTCTTTGAGGTCCCTATTGATGCTCGACAACCATGTGGCGGGTGGTCTGCCTGATCTCCAGGCTGGAGTTTCAATGTCCATAGCTCTCTAGATCATGTTGTCCTGTGATCGTCTCGTAACATGCCCATACTCTCTTAGTCTGTTTTCTGTTATCTTTTCGGTTATGGAGGCGACCTTGAAACTTCCTCGGACATGGAAATTTCTAACTCTATCTACTCTATCTAATTCTAGCCCATCTGAGCATCTTCATCTCTGCAGTGTGCGTGCTTTGTTGGTGTTTTTGTTTTAGTGCCCAACATTCAGTGCCATGTGTCATTGCGGGTCTTACTGCGGTCTTGTTACTTGACGCTTTACTCTCACTGGCATTTTTGTATCACACAGTATGTGTCCTACATCAAATCAAAATGAAAAAATAATAATATTGTGAATATTAAGTATGAGTAAATAAAAAATCTTCAAGATGAGAAACAACAGTAGGGCATTCCACGGACTAATACCAAATGTACGTTTTTTTTTTAATATAGTTGATACATAGAGACTTACATAATAAGAGGTTCTGTAGGTAGCTACATACTCCCCTAACCTATATCTTACCAGGGGTAAGTGTGAAGCTTTTCTCTATCGTATGAAGCAATCACACTTAACGTTTTGCTGTTATTTTATTTTTTATTTCGGAAAAATAACTGACAGGTTAAAATAACAGTCTTGAATATTTCTTAACGAATTGCCGAATGGCGTGTCTACGAAAAATTATCAAGGGAACGCTGAATTGAAATACCGAACGGAGAAGGGCTTGACTGAACAAATTTATTTTTTTAGCAGTAACTAGAATATGATTTGTTTGGTTTTTATATTATTTTGTTTAGTGTAGGGTTCAAACTTCGTGTCTGAATCTATTAGAATTCATTATAAGTGTGTATTATTTGTGATGACATGATTTACTAAATTCAATAAAACAAAGCAAGATAAAGCCAATTGTTGCGGAACACGAACGAAGAGTATGAGGGCAAAATTTAAAAAATATATATGGATTTATTTATTAATCACTAGCTTTCCCGACAGACGTTGTCTTGTGCGAAGCTGGGACAGAAAGCTAGTATTCTATATAATTACTTTTTTGAAATAAAACAAATTAGATTAGGCGACTAATTAATTGTATTTTAGCCAGCAATTCGAAACTGCATTATGATAAAATTAATTATCTACCTCATGACAAAATGTATCTATTTTGCAATTTACATTTTGACAATCGCACCAACTATTAAAAAACAGATGACAGATGTCAAACTCCAATAACTAAAGTAAAAAAAAAACGAAAAGTTTTTACTATCAAATGCACGGATAAGTTTACCTACTTTTTGCTTCCTTAATTTTCCCTCACCTACTCAGTAATCTACTTTTATGTAAGGTGACTTAAGGAAGACAGGCGTTGCAATTACACTTTTAATATATTTTAAATATCGACTTTAAGAATGTACGTGTCTTAAAGTCGATATTTAGTTTAGATTTTAGTAAATTTGCAACGCATTTCGCTTTTCGCCCAAACCATAATATTTAGGTCCGTCAATCAACAATTAAATTGATGTAAATCTCACATGACACACTGAGTAAGAATAAGAATATTAGTGAGTAGGTACTTAAGACTAGCCAAGCTCAATTAGATAGTTTCATAATTTGGGAAATAAAATAACATGTGAATAATAATTAGTCCTACTTGTGGAGAATTCATTAATTATATCGGGGTTGTTTTTCCCCGCACTATCCCGAGGAACACCCCATCCGTTATGTCTTGGACGTGAGGTGGGAGGGGATGATAATATATTATCATCATATTCCTATGTTAGGCTCAATGTGCGAATAATTCATCATCGTTTTTTTAATAAAAGAGGGAATATTCAGTGAAAATATTCAGACCAAAATTACTAACACTTTTTTAAAGTCTGTTGTATAAAAAATTACTAAACATGTTTTTAATTTCAATCGCAATGTTAAATTAATCCCTACTTCTTTAGAGGTTGGATCTTGTTCTTCTTCATGTGACATGTTAGGGCCTGAGTTAGAATTGACAAAACGTTAGCCACGCTGACGGTTCTACGGAATTTCAAACAACACTGCAATATCCCATGAAGTTGGGGGCACCACCATATTTTTGACCGTTGTTGAACGTGCCAGCAATTTTGATACTTCTGACTTGGGCCCCGCTATGGCCCGTGTCGAGTCACATTGGGTTCGCGACGTGGACGCTAGAGAGTCGGCCTTGTTGGTGGTGTTGCTGGTGATATGCAACATGTCGTTTCTCGGCATTTAGAAGATAGATGAGAGGGCAATGGCGAGCATACGGCGCCACAAAACCGATAACAACCAGCTAAGGTTCGGAAAACCCCGACAGAAAACCCTGGTCCTCCTGGTAGGGGGTTGGGCGAGAGGCTAATAACCCTTCCCGATAAAAACAAAAATATTACGAAACCGAATACCAAGCCTCGGACAGCTACTGGATCTCGGTACCGACCGGGCAAACGATTAGAGGGGCGGCTGGGGAAAGGGAGCTGTGGAGGCGAAATTTACAGGAGGCCGAGGCTCGATTTGGGCTGTAGCGCCATTGAAGAAGATGAAGACTTGGGCCCCGAGTCCGCCAGATGTAGACAAATTTTCGTGTAAAGGGTTCTCTGTCAATCCATCCGGAACAGTTGTTCAACTCGCTGGATTTTTTGTCCATTATTTTAGTCATAAGCCACCTAGTCTCTCGCCTACCTACACTGCGTCCTGGATTAATTATTTTCTTTATTATGAAGTAAAATAAACCATAACAATATGAACTTGTTTCTGCGAAAGATTTGTCTTCACTTACTGCAACCCAATAACTTTCTTTGAGGGTTCAAATCTTCGCAAAATTATATGTTGACGTGATTTAATGTATATATTTATATTATTAATAGGATACGCGTCATAACTAGAACCAAATACATTTGCAGTACTTATCACAGAGATGAGAACACTTAGCTTCAATGTGGGTAAATTTCTTAGATATACCTATTCCCGAAATAATCACTGAAAGCAGGCTACTTGAAAAATTTCCTAAAGGTGAAAAGGCAGTCTTTAAATTTGGTTGCTCTCTTGTTCTCAATAATTTCCAACTTTTACTTATCTCTATATTTCATTAATTATTAAATTTCTACTTGTTGTATACATGGGATTTTTTTACATGTTGATCATGTCGAGAATTCTCATGATTAAGAGTTTCGGAGACATAAACATTACCACCTAATGGCGAACGTTGTTAACGTAAAGTAATCACACTAAGCCAGCCTTCGAAATAACAGTAGAAAACGGTCGTAAGCCTGTAGTGGTTTGTGAGAAAATACCTCGAGATATTTTTGAAGATTACATTAAAATATAGATACATAAATGAAAAGAAGATACTTACTTTAAAAAAACTTCATATGATATAATATGTCAAAAAATATTAACGTAAACATTGGATTTTGTGATGCTTTAAAAAAATGGTTACATAAGTGGAGTGGGAAATTAAAATTAAGAACTAGATGAGTGAAAAAGCGTTAAACGATACAAAAAACATCGGAAGAGTATTGTTTCTGAAAATGTTGAATCAGCGGTCATACTATTAATATCAATATTGCGTTTATGTACATGCATTATCCAAATATCAAACAATAATAACTAATTTAAGCAGAGTTGCAAAATAAATTTCAATAAATTATCTAACAATAATATTAAATTATTATTCAACCATTCAAACAAATACGGCTGGAATGTAAAATGGAAACATCACGTTAAAAAAATATTCGTATCATAATGCAGTTTGTTGTATCGTTGCTATTATTGGTATACAACAGAATGCACTGAAATTACAAAATAAAAATATCACGACAAAATAATAATCGTTGTATTTACAAGACAAAATATGAATGGCACATAAATCGAAATGGTTGGTAGACTAGCGGTTACAACGCCGGCTTTCGTGCTGTTTCGTATCGGAGGTCATGGGTTCGATCCCAGGTGCCGACCATCTTCCTCTTTCACGACACAAGCTTTAAGTAGCTTACTGTGAAAGAATCAAAGAGTGTATTTGTGTTCACTTTGAGTGAGCACAACCACTTAATATGTATCTTATATTAAAAATCTAAAACGATTTTATTTTTTACTGTCACCTTGTAATTTTAATTTGTCATTGTTCAGATCAATAGAGATAGTCTTGTTGAGTTATTGGAAGTTCACATATACCTATTTGCTTAAAAATGGATTGAAAGGTAGGATTATATTTTAATTCTAATCTCGAAGTTTTGTCCATGATACAATATTTATAACTAAAAATAGTTTGGTAGTATAATAAAAACCCGCATGAAGCCTATGAATAGCCTTCTTGCTCGAACGGAACAATTACCTCTTTAGCAGTAAAGATCGGCTGCTTTTGACGGCTTCCTCTTCTTTGTGGAACGGAAAATAGAAAACACAACACGAAACACTGAAACAGCCAATTATTATTGCTGACGTCTCAAGGAAATAATGGAAAGTGTATTGAACACTGTCTGATAACAATAATATTCCGTGGAAGGCATAACAAGAACGAAACCAAATATAGGTATACATTTTCAAGAAACACTTCAATTATTTATTTTTATTCATGCTTATTTCTGCATTCGTTGTGTTGCATAACAATCAGAAAATATCTGCAAACAGTTTCTGTAAGTTTAAGAAACGCGATTTCAAAGATTTATTCGTCAAAGCCTGTAATTATTCTATCTTCAAAAGATTTAAAAATGACAAGTCCTTCCTGAAAAGTTGTTAAATAGTGTGTTTATTATAGGGTTAACAATGTTCGCATTACAACTACACATCACATCGCAACCACGTTTGGATTGTTTGTTCAATTTTCAACTGTTATTTCATAAGAAGTTATATAATATACGACCGAGAAAGGACTTCAATTTGTTTCTATCTTGGCACACTTCCTTTGCTTCGTCAAACGAAATATCAGTATCCTATTATTTATTTTTCTTTTGACCTGGCCTCCCTTGAGAACGGATGTGTTTGATCCACACCATTCTCGGTCAACCTGAAATTTCACACTTTTTCATTTTGCCTTATACTTATATACATAACCTTGAACATATCTGTACCAATATTTGTCCTTAGTGTTTCTACATATTATTATAATTCTTGTACTGCTTTTAGTAGGTACCTTTACTTGTACCTTATATTAATTTTTAACATAACCGTCTTATAAGGTAGCTTTTCAGCTTGTGTTGAAATGCTGTCGTTTTCCATAAAAGGTCTAGTGCATCACCCACTATGCGATTCCACAAATTTTTCCTGCGTTCAATTTCTTTTTCACACTCTTCATCTCTACTTAAGAAACTACTTATAATTTAACAATAATTTTTTCTTGCTTTATCCCATTAATATACCAATAATCTATGCAAGACTACATACATAATATGCACTTTTTTGACGGCCCGATCATTCGTCATGACCAGGGGCCTTCCTCTACATTTGTACAACAATTCAGATCAACAGTGGTCCACGTAGGTCTCTTTTGAATTTTTTTTTTTTTTTTTTTTTTTTTTTTTTATTTTTTTTTTTAATTTATTGACAAAAAAATTTGTACAAAAATTTTTAAATAGGAAGATGCCTAATCCCTTACGGGATTTTTGGCTGTTCTGCATACAGGTATTATACACTTAAAAATAACTTAAAAATAACTCATACACTATACATAAAGAATTTACTCAATAATAAGGAATAAAGTCCGGACCCTCCGGCAAATCAGATCAGCCAGCCAACTTTTCTATGTAATATATAACCTTTAATTTTATTTTTAAAGTTGGCCATGGCTTTGCATTCCTTAATGCCCGATGGTACAGGGTTCCAAATTTTAGGTATAATAATGTCATCCGTTCGTCTACCATAGTCATTGTGGAAGTTAGAAGTTTGTAGTTGATTGTTTGTTTTTTGTCTCGTCAGTCTGTCATGTGTCAACAAGTATTTGTCTTTTGGTGAATTGAATGTTTCTGTCAGTAAGTTTAATAGGATTCTCTGTTGGAGATTGAAGACATTTAGATGGGCAAAATAGCATTTATTTTGTGACTTAAGTCTGTGTGAATGTTTTTTACCTATGACAGTTTTTATTATTTTTTTTTGTATTACAGATATCTTTTCTAAGTTTGTTTTATATGCAAGACCATAAGAGGAGAGACCGCATGAGACTACCGAGTCGCATAAGGCTATATACAGCAATCTTGCTGCGTCGTAAGTTAATTTAGGACGGATCACCTTAAAAACAGCATTCATGCTTCTCAACCTCTTACATACGTTTTCAATATGTTGTTTAAAATTGAGGTGATTATCAATTGTAATCCCCAGGTATTTACACGATTGAACCTCAGATAATTTAGGACATGGACACTTTTGAATTCCTTGGTGTAGGCATGCGTGGCTGTGTGACTGTACAGAAACTTTGTATGTTGATTTATTTCGATGACTATGAATATGCATAATTTGAGTTTTGCTCTCATTTATCACCAGCTCTTTATCATGAGCCCACTTACATATTGAGTTATAGCACTCCTGTATGTTTTGTTCTGCTAGTCGAACGTTCTTTGAGGCTGATATGATGGCCGTATCGTCTGCAAATTGGTATATCTCGCACTTTTCGTTATCTATGCAGTCAGACATATCATTTACATACATGAGATAAAGAAGAGGAGCAATTATTGAGCCTTGTGGTGTTCCGACATTTAAACTTATTGGCTCGCTCATTTCGTTATCTACTTTTACTATCATTTTTCTGTCACAGAGATAATTTTGTATCCAATAGAGCAGTGGACCCCTTATACCACACTCCTCTAGACTTTTATTTAAAAGATTATGGTTAATAGTATCGAAAGCTTTCGAAAAATCTATAAAAATCGAAACAATATGAAATCCCTTGTTAAGGTTATTATTTAATGAATTGGTGAACTCTTTAATCAGTGCCGTTGTACCCTTACCCTCCTGAAAACCGAACTGATGCCTAGAAATAATATTGTTATTTTTTAAAAATGTTTTTATTTGGTCACATATAAATTTCTCCGTTATTTTATTGATAGAAGATAAAATGGATATTGGTCTGTAATTTTCGTAATCTTTATGAGATCCCTTTTTATATATTGGTCTGATTATAGCGGTTTTCAGCAGGTCAGGCACGATACATTGTTTAATACTTTGGTTAATTAGTTCTGTTATAATTGGTGTTAATTTTTCACGTAAACTTTGTACATCCTCCATTTTAATCCCATCAACACCCGCAGATTTTTTATTGCTATTTTTTATTATTTGGTCTATGTCACTATCAGTAGCTTTTCTTAAATAAATTGATTTATCACTCGTCCGTAGCTCACTAGGCCGTGTGAACAGTTTTGTATCACACGAAATTTTTATTTTGTCTATTTCGGCCTTAAAAGAGTTAGAGAAATTTTGCGCGATAAGTTTTGGTTTAATATTAAAATTTTTTAATAAATCCTCATCAATGTTTGTAACGCGCTTTCCGAGTACAGTGTTCATTTCCCTCCAGATCAGCGAGGTACTTCCCGCGGCATCAGTAATTTTTTGCTTGTAGAATGAGTTTTTTGCTTTATTTATCTGTCTATTTACTTTGTTTCTTTGCACATTAAATTCGAGTCGAAGGCTTGGATTATATGGGTCTTTTGAAAGTCTGCGTTTAATGTTATCCCGGCACTTCATACTGCTTATTATGCTATTTGTAATCCATTTATTTTTGTAGGTTTTATGATTATATTTAACGGATTGAGAAGCTTGTTCAGTGGCGGAATCGAAGTTACTTTTTAAGGAATTATAAATATTATCTACACTAAAATCTTTCTGAGTACATTGAGACCAATCCATGCCATTTAGAATACTGTGAAGGGTGCGTTTATTAACTTTATTTATATATTTTATGTCCGTGTGTGCCGAGTGCATTGCAAAGGTATCGATCGACCATTACTTTAAGAAAAAATGAATAAATCAGGGTTTACACACGTAGGTACTTTTAGTATTGACGTTGATATTGAAATCGGAATTGAATTTAAAGAGTGGGTCCCAGGATTTGTAGTGTCACCCGATGCCGCAGGCGCGCATTTGTAAGGTGTGCTTAGTGGTATGCCCTACTTACGTTTTTTGTGTTAATTCCTTTGACCATTTGTTTTTATTCTTTTGACATTTTGTAATTTAACATTATTTATTTGTTTTATAAATGTATGATAGAAAGAAATTATGATAGTAATAATAATAATGTAGGTACCTAATGTATTAGAGCACAGCATGACTCTACAAGAAAAAGAAGAAGATAAAGACTAAAAACATTGTACTGTTGACATTCATTTTTTTTAATGAGACTGTGCTCACTCGAAGTGAACACAAATAGGTACACTTTTGACATCTTTCACACTAAGTAAATGCTTGTGTCGTGAAAGCGGAAATGGTCGACACGGCCGGGATTCGAACCCATCTTTATACCTATACGTGTAAACTTTTACTCCAAGCTGTAGTTATTTCACAAGTCGCACTTTACTCACCCCTTTCAAATGAGAATTCCTACATAACAACATACCACACATAAACAGTATAGTATCAGAAATGTCAATATGAATCTAAGATAAAACAATAGTCGTGTCGGTTGAGTGTTTGTACATCGTTCAGTATAGTCCGACATGCGGAGGATGCCCACATGATAATGGTGAGTTGTTAGCATTCGGTTAGTGTATCAGAAGTGTGTACACAAGGGCCACCTGCTAAATGACATACCTCCATAGTTAGTCCATGTGCCACAGTCAATAATGTAACCGATCGTGGGACGATGTTTACACTAACACCTTATCTATCGAGCCATACTGCATAATACGGACAACTGTGCTAATAATTACATCTAACTATCATAATAATAGTCTATATTATACAGTATGTAATTGTGTGCTAGACAAATTCAGTCGACTAAATTTATCTACATACCATGTATGTTTTCTGTGGGAGTAATAACAAAAAATACGGTATTATAAATTGGGTGATATCCTCAAAAGTTATACTATTTAAATTCAAGTTTCAAATGTATTTATTAAATGTTTATTATTTTTATATTAAAACATAGAGATTTGCCAAAATAAACAAAAACAATTGATAATAATAATAGTATACAATTTATTTTCTTTGCCTTTCGAACAATATTGTTTTGATTTTAACATAAGGTATTAAAGTACTGTACGATTCATGGTACTGACTCTATTGTTCAAAATGATTAAATTTATCTTGGTCAACCGTTTTCTCTTAAAATTCACAAGCACGCAAAAAAAACTAATCACATACGCCCATTTTTTGCAAAAAGCATCACAAACATTGTATTCGGTTCACGATACTCAATTGGTAGAATGCTGATACATACATAAAACTACGCGAAATTGTTGGGAATTTCCCAAATCCTGAGTTTTTGTAGTTAGTCAGCCTATCTTTAATAACATGTCTTTGTAGATTAATTCTTTGACTTCGTCTAATCTTTCCTGAGAATAAGGTGTTTTACATTGTTAACACTTTAACACCCAAGAAGCAAATTAGGCTAGAAAACGTTAACAAGAACTCCTGCAGCAACAAGAACTTCAACTTATTATTACTGAAGTATTACTGGCATGTTGGTTTATTACAGCCCTTTGAAAAATAATATCAAAAACCTTGTAATTAAATGTTAATATATTGATTATATTATCCCTTCAGTTTACCGCTATAGTTTTTCGTAATGTTGAAACTTGATCCTACATGAAACATATTAAATACTATGTTAAAACACAAAAAATGGATATTATAGTAAAGTAGAACCGTTACAAATACAGTAACACTGAAAGGTATTAATATAAGTTAGTAATGAGCTACTCGTAACACGGTTGCGCTAATTAAACACTTTGCCGATATTTCATATTATTAATCCGAGCGCATCAATTTAATTAAAAACTGTTCAACCGTGGAGAACTCGTGAAAGTTGGTCCATTACATAAAATTACAATTCCGGATGATTCGAGTTAAAATCACGAAGGAAAAGTCATATTATAACCACTACTAAGGAGAGGTTATCTTAAGTTAGCGAACTATAGTCTCAGTCAAAACGTTGTTAGAAGAAGTTACTTGGGTATGCGATGAATTTCTTCACTTCCTACCACAGATTCGACGTTTGTATTAATCAATTGCTTCACCCTTTCGCTTTGGTAAATAATAGTAGAAAAACGTCCCATGTATTAGTTAGTTGTCGAGATATTTTTTATGGTGATTTGATAGTTTGGTACTCTGCGATCTATCCATTTTTTTTTTATTTAGAAGAGGATACTATTTGCTTTCTTACCTTCCTTCACCGAACTTCAGTTTTCAAAAAGTTTTTAAAGATGAATATTAAAAATAAGACTTGAAACCTTCAATTTTTTTTATTTAAGTAATTATGCATGTTAAAATATTATCAAAACACAAAAATCATGTCACAAGCTTAGAAAAATAGAACTTAAAAAAAGATCTTCTACGTTCTATCGTAAATATTTGAGTCAAATGGATATACAACCGTTTTTAGAGGGGTAAAAAATGATTCACAACGTAGGTGGTTAGTTTAAATGTTGAAAAAAATATCGTCATGTCAATTATTTATTGCATGCGAGTATGTAGGTACGAGATGCGGAAACTAACAACGAAAATGTAAAAATTATTTAGATTTTTTTCCGGCTAAAATTGAATACAAAACGTAAAAATAATACTGTGAACTGTAATTATTATACGAAAATTTACAATCGAAATTATGTATCGTTGATGAATCAACTCGAAAGGGGTGTTCATTTTGATTTGTTAAAAAAAAAATTGAATGAAACGAAAATAAAATAAAAACCAAAAATATGTATGTAGATAACAAATTATGTACCTATTTGCTTTTTTATGATATGAATTAATAATATTGTAGTGTTATAGGACACGGAAAAATACCACGTGATGTATAAAAGTTTGAGTTAGAAAAAATAGAGAAGGTATTAATGCATACACAAAAAGTACGGGTAAATACCCATGTGTTTAACGTGAACCAAGCCGGATTCAGATAAGAGCCATGAAATACCATGAAGAGGGCTATATCATTTCCGAAGGCGTTTTCTAGTTCCCCTAAAACATTGCGGCTCCATCAACTTCATTCAAACAAACCGGAATTGTTATAAATAAATTGTTGGGTTTGTTTCTTCTATACATATTGCACTGTGTTATAACAATAATTTCCCGTTCCATATACACATATTAAAGACTGTTACATAGCAATTTTCAACGATTATTTATAGATTGCTTTGATTTATCAAAACAAATATGTTGAGTCGACAACGGACTTGTAATATTAATAGCTAAAATTCCTAAAAGCTCAATAAAAATCCTAAGTTGTTGCAGATATCGAATAGACTCACTCCCCGTATTAAGCTAAAAACACACAATTGTTTTATCCTTTTTCATAAATGATTATGGTAAGAGACACATTATCTTAGAGCGATGTGTTATGGCTCTTTACAGAAATGTATGCACAACATAACAAAATAGTGTGTTTCTGACATACATACATGCATCCTCAGTGTCACAACCCTTGGTGGGTCTTAGCTGCCTGTAAGAAACGTCTCCAAACCTTCCCTCTCGCCTGCTGCCCTCTTCCAGTTCCTTTGCCCCAGAGCCCTGCAGTCTGCAACAACATCATCCAACCATCGCAGCTTTGGCCTTCCAACACTTCATTTTGTGTTTCCACCATGTTAAGATGACATTTCCCGGAATACTCGGGTTGTGGAGGGTTATATTCTGGCTTGTGACCATATTGGCATTATTTATTGTCTGTTTTTATATCGAATCGTAAGTCATCAATAATAATTAATTCCAAACAATACGAAGGAACCCTAGTTTCAAGAAGTTCAAAGTGATACAATAGTTTTAACACTAAATGAGTTGTTAAAAATAAACATCAACAGAGAGAAATTCTAAATTCAATTTCCTTTAAGCGCCTTCCATTTTCCCATTTTCGCCAGGGAGGAATTTACCCATCAATTACACAACACAAGAATCAATAATTAATTTATTGATGTTCCAATTAGGGAAGCAAAATTGTATCCATGATTTCACTCTGATTGGGGACCGAGTACCTGCCAGTTCGGATTCTACTCACCAGGGTACCTACCTAGTACCTACACAATATTATATTATCTTCATCTTCTTCTACAACCCTCTAAACATTTATTATGGGTAGGTTTATATGTGTGTTGTTTGCTTTTCCATTTTGCTACAATTTATAGCTTCAGGAAATTCCACAATGCCTTCCGTTTCAACCTAATTAACATTTTGTAACGATACATAATACTTTCCTATACTTTGAACCTTCCTCATGTATTTTAGTAAGTGTCTGTGTGTGTAAATACCAATAATTTCTAAAAGTATCATTACAAAACTGATAAAGACAACTAGGCCAGTACAACTAAGCTACCGACGTTATACTGGCGTGGACTTCACGTCACGAGGTCCCGGGTTCGATTCCCGGTCAGGTAAGAGTGTTTTTCACTTGAAATTTCTACCTGGGTTGGCCTGTCTCAGATTGGATTAGACCGGTTGACTGGAAAAGTTTGCCTCAGGCAATAAGTTCCGCCGGCTATACCGGCTGACGCGTTTGTATAGAAAAATGTTATATTATTATTATCAAAGAGTTCTACGATTGTGTACCTACACTGAATTGCGGGCGGGCTTGATTTGTGTGCGCCGGCTTTTTGATTTGATCGCTTCGATTGGGCTAGGGGGCTTGTTTCGTGTGGGTCGGTTTTGCTGCGGATTGGTCTCCGACCTCCGGACTGGCTTGTGGTGTGCGGGGAGAATGAATGACCTGACATAAGCCCAGTCACAAATAGCTTTTGAAATGAAGTTCCTCAGGAGAATCATGGGTATAAAATGGTTCTTCCTAAAAGTTGATAGTGATGCAGCTCAAAAAAAAAACAACGGGAGAGAAGAGGGAAGTACACCGTACCAACTGTTCTTTATTCCCGCCCAGAATTCTGGCATTTACCGATCAGCGTGGAGGGGCATCGCATATGAACAGATAAAAATTAAGACAAGACAACTTTTTTACGAAAACAATAACACGTTCTGTTTCTTTCTTAACTAATTCTCATCTACCAGCTCTTTCTTCCATAAATTCTATTTTCTTCTCGATTCCAGCTAATGAGGTTTGAATCCACTTTTCTGAATTATCTTACATACCATCTTTGCATTTCCTCTAACTTTCATATTTTAGAAACTTACATTTCTTTGAATTTAACAAAGCGTGTTTTGGAATACGGAACAAAGCGAATAAGTAAGCAGATGTTTTACACTCCGAAATGAGAATATGAGGGACAATATCTGGTAAATAAATAAATCCTTGAATACGAGATTTGAAGGAATGAAACATTTAGCGTAGAAGGGCCGGCATAGGCGATAACTTTCTCACCTCATATATCCAAAGAAAAAAGGAAAGATGGTTGTTCTAACTCAAATTCCTTGTACCATCAACCTGAATTGGTGTTTTTTTAAGGAAAGAAGACGATACTTGAAAAGTCAAATTCAAAAGCGACCTCAAGAAATACGGCTGCTAGGGAAAAGAGCTTATCTGCAGCCTATAATAAAGTCTAATTAAATAATACAATTACTCCACCCGGGTAAAATAAATTTGACAAGATCTTGACATTATCACTCCCATAGGAAACTGATAACATTATACCGTATAGTATAGGTACATATTTATAACGACATACGCAATGAATGTTAAAATACAACTGAAAATTTTGAATGTGGTTTAAGCTTTTATGTATTATATATTTATTTATCGCGTATGGTATGAAAAAAAAATGTTGGTTTTGAAAAGTCTAATTATAAAAATTTTGCGGGAGTCACTTGTTACTTGATTCTATGTTTCTGTTTCATGATTTGTTTTGTTTGTGTTTATGGCAAATAAATTAATTAATGAGACGTGGTTCGAATTACATGAAGTCCCTCGCAAATATTTTGCAAAAAGTGACTCATCGAATTTTTTTTTTTTTACCCATCACGCCGTTTCCCGAAGGGGGTAGGCAGAGAGTACGGATTTCCACTCTTTCCTATCCAAACAAACCTCTTTCGCTTCTTCCAAACGCATAATATTCCGCATACATGCTCTTCTATTCCTTTTACTCCTGACTTGGCCCTCCTCTAAGACGGCACCGATATGATCGGACCATGTCATTCGAGGTCGGCCTCGTCTGCGTGCACCCATTCTTTCAGATTTATATATCCTTTTAGTCATTCTATCTTCGTTCATTCTCTCTACATGCCCAAACCACCTTCCATACATTTTCCTTTCAAAACATCAATGATTTCATTCATTTTTCCATCCATACATCCCCTCACATTCCATAAACCTAACTTACATTCATCCGTACTCCTCTTTGAGCCATCCCGCTCCGACACAGCATGATGGGTGGCTAGCCCTATCGATGTGGGTATTGTCAGAGGGGTTAGTACCTTAAGAACTCATCGAATGGACCATAAATAAAAAGCTGATGCTTACTTAGATTAGGTCTTCAACGCCATATTAAAAAAAATACACGGGAAATATGCTCGAAAGAAAGTTGATCAAGTGGAAATAACCAAGACGGCGAAATATTTTGTACTTTTTCAGAGATTGGGATTAACAATGAAAAATTCAACAAAAAAAAAAGAATTTTGTTTCTGAAATAAGGGAGCAATCTCTCAGAATATTAATAAGGCGACACACAGAAGGATGACGTATGGAGAAGTGCTATCAATCTCTCCCGAGAGGTGTGTGCAAACTTTGTAATATTGTTCAGAACGTCTGTTTCCCAGAGATAAAATTAAAATTTAATGCCGCGAGATTGTACAATAATAATAACACAAATAATTAGGGTGGTAAACAATCACACAGAAAGAGAGAACGACGCTATAGGGCTGGCAAGAACAATAAAAATATTAATAACAATATGGTTCACATAGAACACCCCAGGTTCAGTTATGCAAAACAGTAATACTTACTTTGTTGGTGGCAATGCAATGTTATGGTAATTGAACATATTATTTTGAAATTGTCAAATAAGTATTTTGTGATCAGACCTAAGTTTGTTGAACGAAAAGAATGCCGAACTTGCGCTTAATGCTTTCAATAAAGGCACGTATCCTAACTCAGTGTTTCGCAAACTTTTTGTGTTCAAGGTACACCTTCCATATCATAGGTTGAAGGTCACACCCAGGAAATTAACAGTTTTATGTTAATAACTCCAAGGATTTCATTATCAATTCTGGCACCTTTTTCTTAATCGGTAGGCATGACATGTATTGTGGAAACATTTCATAAGGAACCTACTTCCTACCATTGACAGCGTGCCTGATCTACACCAACTTAGCGTGAAAGCTTTAAATTTTGTCTAGATACGTTAAAATATTACAATTCCTGTCTTGCATTTTCGGTTGAGCTCATTTAAATGAGCGAATAATATGTCCGACAGTTATCTGTCTACTGTTTATACAAGTTTTACTACCCATTATTTTCTTTAAAAAACAGAAACCAAATCTGAACCATGACCCTCTATAACACTTGGGTCTCATTTTTTCGCGGCACACCAACTGAAGACCATGGTACACCAGTGTGCCACGGCACACGCTTTGCGGAACACTGTCCTAACCCATCATAATAGACTATAGATTTGGGAAGAATATTCGTACATAACACACAGATTCTATGGCTACTCGGGGGGCTACCGGACAGAAAATCCAAACTATCATTTCAGTGGTTATCTTAATATTATTGAAACGCGGGTAACCGCAGAGTATTTGAAACCAGCCGATAATGATTTGATAGCTGGCCAACTTCATTCATTTCTATACAAAACGCAGAGTGATTAAATCTACATAATATTTTAGAAATGTTTGTTTTTTTATTTGCCTTTGACAATACTTTTACCTTATATGTGAACATCACGCTCAAAATACAAATGCTACGTCAGATATTAATATGCCCAGAGCCGTACAAAATGCTGGAGAAGGTTCTTAAATACAATTTGCTGCATTAACTTTAATATATTTAGAGCTATTTAAAAAAATCTATTTTTTTAGGATCTTCATACAAATTTCTCAAAAATACTTTTGGAAACAAAATTACTCATGTAAACGTTGAATGGAATCTTGGTATTACAGTATGAAAATGTAATAAAATAATCGTAGATTGATTTGTTATACATACAAATGTTATTCAAATCTTATTATTCTCAATAAATAAAGATTTAATGAAAAAATTTGCAAAATAATTCCTCCATTTTGCAAATTTGACAGATAGCGCAAATCACCCTCTATGGGTGAAGAGCCTAATTAATTATCACACATTAGGGAATGTAGCTAAGATTCAAACCACAGAGCTATCTCTCTCTCTATGAAAACTTGCAAATTATGTCGGTAGGTTCGTATAATGTCGGTGAAACAAAAATTTTAAAAGTGTCATTCTTCTTTTCCCGTGCTTATGTCAGTTATAGAGGTCTGTTAAGCAATGGGAAGCTAGACTAGAACCTGTTTAATTACCTACCGATCAAGCCTGACAATCGGAATCAAAAACGTAAAGCAAGACGGGTATAAGCTAGTTTATAATATAGACAAAAACGATTGTATACAATATTCGCGTCGCAGTTAACTTATTTTAGAACACTTAGATTACAGTATTATTCAGTAGATATTTTTTTTTCATTTAACCAGTCTGCCTGAGTATTTCAACATAATCAAGTAATCTCGTGTCAATATTAATCTACCTATAAAATACGCATCAAAAAGTGGGAAGGCTAAGTGAGAGACTTTTGAATGCGGGAGATACTTATCGAAAAAATTTAATGTATTTTGTTTCATATAGGTGTTCAAGAAAAGGTCGCAGGTGTAAGAGCTACTTCATTATATTAAGAAATATACATTAAAATTTAATAGTGTTATTGGAAAATATAGGGTTACATGAGTTTGATGTCTCACAGGTTGGTGATAATTCAATATTTAAATTTAATGTAATACAAGAAATGGAATATGAACCTATGTACTTGAAAAAATAATAAATTATAGGTAATATAAGAAAACAGGTATTTAGTTTTATCGATCTGGTAAAGGCATTTGATACCTAGTACCTAACTCTCAAAGTATTAAATAAGTAATTATGAATATTATATAACGCAGAAAATAAGACACAACAGGAAGTTTTATGTTCTTTATAAAGAAAACCTTCCCTCAGAAAGCATCGTGGTTTTTGCTCATTACTGAGGGTCGTGTCCTAGAAATCACTCCTCCGCAATAACACTACGTATGGTCGTCCTCCACCTCTCCGGACACATGGACGTCCGCACCGCTCCAACCACTGTCGTGTCGGCAGCAGCCCTGCTTTGGTCTGTCCACATAGTGGATGCTCTTCCTCTGCCACTAGCTAGATCCTTCAACACCAACAGCGAACTTTTTTTTTTTTTTTTTTTTTTTTTTTCTGGAGAATAATATGTTCCCATCCGTTCATATTATCATCATGTTTTTTTTTGCTGTTGCAATGCGACAACGGGTTTGGGTCTTTCAGATTTAAAAAAAAATGTATTAAAATAGTCTGGCTTTTGTAAGACTTTCAAAATACGAATTTATTATAGGTGCAAACATAATGCAATACTTTTTTCTGTTAATATTAAATTATTTTCATTTCCCTCCAATCATACGTGATAATAATATGTTCGTGAAACGTATAAACTTGCTACTCATACCAACCAAGAAAACACTACATTCATGTGTGTTCAATTCCTGTTATTAATAATCTTTAACAAAATATTTATTTTATAATAAAAATAAATGAACGCTCTTTACAACGTTGTGTTATCCAACTTCTAAAACGATTAAACAGAAAAGTTTATTTGCAGTCGTGAACTTCGTATTCAGCGCTTACAATAATTTTAATATTCAAAGTTTTCAGTCTGGTTTCTGTGCGCGGTTTTACGATGCTGATGTTCTCGAAAAACTCTAGGTCTTTCTTAATTCGTGAAATTGTATGTAGACTTCGCTCGGTTTTTGTTTCTGGATAATTTCACGTTTCGAATAAGAATCCAGATGACTAGACTTCGATAATTAGGTACAATTTCGGGTTGTTTTGTGTATGGAAAGGGTACAACGCGTAAAATCTTTAGCTGTACCTATCCCCAAGGTTCGATTATTGTTTTGTTGAAAATATGTCTAAAAATAACATCGAAAATGTAAGTTTTTCGTCCAAATCACGGGTCTATAAAATTTTGATGTTGAAAATTTTATAAAGTAGGTAAATATAAAAAATATTATAATAGAAATGACTGTTGGAAACGTGCAGAGAGAGCTGCGGAGGATAGTATAGAAACACAAATTGAATCTGCATGTTGATGATATTATTAAAATAAAATCGTTTACCAGCAATGTTTCAAACTTCTTTCTTCTATATACCTATGGGTGGTACGAATGGAAGACTAGGATGTAATAATTACCTGAAACAAAGACAAAATATAATTTATTAAATTAGTATTGTATTGCTGCTTATTATTTTCTCACCACAAGATTGAGAAAATGTTTAGATAGGTAATCAAATGTTTAGGTTGTTATTTTGTACTCTTTACTTCTTGTACTACTATGTACCTACTTCTATTTTATCTAATCTGACTTATAAATAAAATTGTTTGGGATTTCATGTAACAGAAATGACTGTGAATTACAGAATAATCGATATACCTAATCGAAGAGATTGGTAGCCCGGAAGTTACGATGCCGGTTTTCGTACAGATTCCTACTAACTACTGCAAGTCCTGGGCTCGATCCTAGGTGCCGACCATCTTCCTCTTTCACGACACAAGCTTTAAGAAGTTCACTGTAAAAGAGTGTATTTGTGTTTACTTTGAGTGAGCACAGATTCATTTAAGAAAAAATACATTGATTTATAGTACATCTATACGAAAGGATGCAATTGCTCCTTCACGTAAGAACACTAGTTAATAAAGTAAAATATTGTAGCAATAAAGCAAAGTATTATATAAATGTCGTTTTTGTTATTTTTACCCTAGCAGAAAACCTGTTGGATTGCAAAGGAGTTTCGTCATCTATGAAAAATAATTCGCGTGGTGTATGAGTGTTTCAACGAAAATTTCGAGCTACGAACGAATTAGGTACAACATAATAATATGAGAGTTGTAGGTTGACCTATTCAGGCCAGCACCGTAAGGGATGTGAGCACACCCCCTCATCAACCGACCCCGGGGTAGCAGAAATCATCATTATGCTCGTATGTGCAATAAGTGGCACCTTGCTACATAATGGTAATAATACTGTGCTTGTAGGTATAATAACATTTTGTCGTGGTTTTGTTATGACGGTAATGTGTCACGTATATTATGATACGGTGTGATTCCATCATTAAATCATTAGAATAGGCGTTTTGAACATCAAGTATACTTTTGAACATCGAGTCCCGTATTCGTATACTTTTATAAGCAGGTATTCAGTTATTTTTTTTAGAATTTTTTAAAACAGTTTGGTAACAATGTTATTACATTTTGGTTTTCACTCCTTTTTTTTCAATTTATTTTTTCTTTTCGCATACCAATCTATAGGCCAACATCTGCTGTTTACTGTTTGGTCTGATGATGTCTATTATTCGAAACCTATAAAGGTTCGTCAGTCAATTCATAAGACATATTGAAGATCACGGGTAATAAAACCCCATATGCAATACCTTATATACAACTTCTTGAAGAGGTTGGTTCGTGAGCGCTGCATAGTGTGGACGTGTTCTGTGTTGTGACATACGGTGCAATCAGCTAAGCCAAATATTCGTTTATTATTTTCATATTTAATTTCTACTAACTACTCTAAATACCTTAATTTTTTTTTTCTTTTGTATTAAACCATAAATACTTAACAGTAAATCATATATTTTTCTAACAATTATCGTTCAAAATTGTTTATTTTACGTTACGTGCGGCGGTAAATAATTATTATTGTCGTGGGTGGCGGTACGGCAGACAAGCCTACGTCGCTACCCCGCGCTGTATCTGCGTTAAATCATTTTTGTCATAACGTTATATTTCCATAACTAGGTTTATAACTTATATTACGTTTTTTTTTTCTCTTCTTTTTGTTTTTCTTTTTGGTTACCTATATGGTAGCTATTATTGTTTTATTTTTTTTTTCTTTCTTTCGTTATTATTACTAGATATAAGAAATTACTTTAATTAACGGATTTATTTTTACAAGTTTTTATATTTATCGCTTAGATTTTTTTTTTCTCTTTTTTTTGTCGTTTTTATGTAAAAAATATTTTTTTTTTTGGTTAAATTAAGATGAAGGGTGATCCCCCTGATAAGGGGAAAGACTCCCTGACACCACCAGCAAAAAAAGCGAGAAGTAGTTCCGACGATATGGAAATTTTGCCCGCTCCAAATAATATAACTACAGATAATAGGGACCTTAACATTATGTATCCCCCAAATGCCCCCGCTCCATACTTGGTCCTGGTGGAGAGTATCTCCCAGGATGGGAAAACTCCGCCTATTCATCCCATGAAATTTGGCCAAATTTTGGCCAAGAATAATATTGAAGGTATTACTCCAGGTGGAGTAAGAGCCGAAGGCCGTTCTAGGATAGGAATTACTTTCAAGACCCCTAAAATAGCCAACGACTTTTTAAACAATAAAATAATGGAGTCCAATGGACTCAAGGCATTCATCCCCAGATATAAACTAACAAAAATGGGTGTCGTCAGAGGCGTCCCGGTAGATATGACGGAAGAAGAAATTATAACCCTAGCCGAAGTCCCCTTAAACTATGGGAAAGTAATCAAAGCCCGTCGTTTAAATAGAAAGTACACTGATGGAGACAAAACTGAGTGGAAGGCATCAACCACAATAGTTCTTACATTTCTTGGACAAAATTTGCCAGAATACGTTTATCTTTGTTACAACTCACTTAGAGTTGAAATTTACAACTACCCAACGATTTTATGTCACAAGTGTGGCAGATTTGGCCATGTTAAGGCTAATTGTAGATCAGAACCTCGATGCACTTTGTGCACAGGTAATCACTCAAGCGAAACATGTCCCAAAGACTCGAATGAAAGAAAGTGCCTCAACTGCAGCGGTGATCATCCTGCTTTCAGTTCACACTGTCCTGAATTACACAGGCAGAAAAATATTAAAAAATACATGGCCTCTGAAAGTGTCTCGTACGCTCATGCCAGTAAAACTATCCAAAGAAACACTAAAACTTATAGCCAAGTCACTACCGCCTCTGACAAAAACCAACCAAAAGTGGCAGCTCCGCTGAAAAAAACCAGAGAAATTACCCCCAAAACCAACTATATAGATAAAAAGGCGATAGATTCCTTATTATACTTTGTAAATGGACAAGTTGGAAATTTATCCAACGGCTTTGCGTTAAATAAAGAATTGTCGGAAGATATTCCGGATAAAACAACTGTTCCTAAAGACAACGAACTTAACTCTCTACTCCAAACTCTACTCCAAATTATAATTTCCTTAATGCCAAACATCAATGATAAACCGTCCAACGTTGCTAACACCACACATACCTTAAATCTTCCTACACAAAGCACAGAAAACGAAAATCAATCTCTTCCGTAAAACATATTATAATTCCCCTGACCAATTTATTAACTACTTGAAATAAAAATGGATAATAATCAAGTTAAAAACTCACAAATATCTGCTCTTCAGTGGAATGCTCGAAGCGCAGTAAGCAATAAAACCGATATTTGCTTCATGTTAACACAATTTAATTGCGATTTAGCCTCAATTTGTGAGACTTGGATTAAGCCTCACTACTCATTCAATATCCCGGGGTACCAGTGTATCCGCTGTGACCGACAAGAGGGCAGAGGAGGTGGCTCTTGTTTGATAATAAAAAACTCTTTGGCATTCACACGTATCGATATTCCATACAACCCATTTGTGGAAGTGGTAGCAGTAAAGATAAATAATGTCGGCTATGTCTCAATTTATATCCCACCTAATGCAGGCTTTGACAATGGATATTGGAATACTGTAATATCGCTTCTACCTGAATCTTACATATTGATGGGCGACTTCAATGCTCATAATATTGCATGTGGATGCTCATCATCTGATAGAGCTGGAAAGAAATTACAATCCTTCATAGATGATCACAACCTCTTTATATTGAATGATGGTTCGCCTACAAGGTTAGCCCCACCTGGACAAAATTCTAATGCTTTAGATATTTCACTATGTACTAGCGATTTAGCATGTATGATTGACTGGAGCGTATCTCAAGATGCATATTCCAGCGATCATTATCCCATATTTCTTACTATTCACATAAAACTCCCTCCACAATATTCTGCCAATTGCGAAAAGAGATATAATATCCATAAAGCTGATTGGGAAAAATTCAAATCAACTATTGAAACTATGTTATCCAGTGACTACACTGATATATGTAAAGGCGATATTCAACAAAATTATGATGAAATTACCAACATTTTGTACCTTGCAGCTGATGCAAGCATTCCCCTTAAAAAATCTTCTAAAAAACCAAAAAAATCTCGTCCTTGGTGGGATTCAGAGTGTGATGAGGCAATAAAGAAGCGTGGTGAAGCAATGCGGGCATACAGGAAATATAGAACGGATGAAAACTTTCTAAACGCGAAAAAATTCCAAGCCAAAGCCAAAAAACTTTTGAGAAAGAAAAAGCGTGAAGGTTGGCAAAAGTTCTGTTCTTCATTATCCCCAAATTCGCACCCCTCATACGTATGGCGAATGATTCGATGTTTCAAGGGTTCTATGACTGCTTCGCGTAGTCGGGCTCCGACCGAGCTCTGGCTTTCGGAATTCTCGAGAATGATCGCTCCTCCTTACGTCCCTAATGAACCCCAATTGCTTCAAGAGACGGTCCGTCCATACGTGCCTATCTCTTGCGGCTTGGACTCCTCCTTTTCAATTGACGAACTTAAGATATGTCTGCACAAGGTCAAGAATTCGGCTCCTGGTTTGGATAGGATCCCTTATCTGTTTCTCAAAAAATCTCCTGATGCTCTTTTACTATATTTGGTACAGCTGTTTAACCAGATCTTGGGGGAGGGTGTAACTCCCCTTGAGTGGAGTGAACAGTTGATCATACCAATTCCTAAGCCCGGTAGAGATCCTTCTTGTGGTTCATCTTATAGACCAATAGCATTGTCCTCCTGCATATCAAAAATATTTGAACATCTTATCAAAAATAGATTGGAATGGTTTCTTGAACATTACCAGCTGCTCCCAAATTCTCAGTTTGGTTTTAGAAAGTCTTTATGTTGTATAGATAACCTATCTATATTAGTAACTGATGTATTAACCTCATACTCAAATAAGGAATTTACTATTGCAGCCTTTTTGGACATAACAGCTGCATATGATAATGTGGATATTCATACTCTTTACCTGAAACTTCTTAAATTATCTGTGCCAACCGTAATAGCCAAACTTATTTATCACCTTTTTGCTAAAAGGACAGTTGTAATAATGGACGGTCATGAAGAGAATAAACGAAACATATGGAGGGGTCTTCCCCAGGGCTCGGTCTTGAGTCCGATCTTGTTTAATGTCTATTGCTCTGATCTAGATAGAAAAATCAACAAAACTTGTAAAATAATTCAATTCGCTGACGACTTAGCTATATATACTTCACACAAAAACATTGAAATAGCAGAAAAGCAGTTATCAGAATCCCTTGATGCATTGAACAAATGGCTTAGGACTAACCATTTGGAGTTGTCTCCTTCCAAATCAAACATAATGGTCTTCTCCAGAAAACACATCAACCCAACAGTTTCTGTCTTCTTAGAGGGCACTCCCATTCCTCAAACCAATGAAATCAAATTCCTGGGAGCTTTAATAGACCGTAAACTATCATGGCACTCTCACATCAACTATACAATCAGCAAATGCGAGAAGAGTATAAACATGCTCCGCGCAATATCATCAGTGGCTTGGGGTTCACATCCCTCTACGATGACAAATATATATAATGCTATGGTAAGAAGCCACTTAGATTATGCGAGTTTTCTCATTGACCCGCTTCCCCAATACTTGGAAGAAAAGTTGGAGCGTATACAGTCAAAGTGCTTAAGATTGATCTTAGGTGCTTTTCCCTCCACTCCGATAAACTCACTACAGGTGGAAAGCGGAGAGATGCCCCTGTCGATAAGAAGACTCTATCTCGCTAAAAGATTTATTCTTAAACGTATTTCCTATTTCGACCACCCGTTATTCCGTAATATAATTAATCTAAATAACATCTGCAAAAACAATACATTTTGGGCTCGAAAGGCAGCGCCTATGTTGTGTAGGGGATTTTCTTTTGTTTTGTCTAATTTTAAGGATATCAGATATCCGTATCCTTGTCCAACATACAGCGTACCTCTAGAAGCCCTCCAGTCCCAACCGAACATTATTGAAAACATTGGATTTGATAAAAATAACAAAGTCTCTGAGACGCAGATCAACCAGGAGTTCAATGCACTAATCGATCAGAAATGGCCATCACATATTAAGATATTTACCGATGGTTCAAAACTTCACAAGAACGGCAACAGTGGTTCCGCCGTTTTCATCCCGGAACTAAAATTGCAAAAATTGTTTATGCTTCCTCCAGAGGCATCAGTCTATACGGCTGAATGCTTCGCCATAAGGGAAGCACTACAGATTATTTTGAAACTTCACACCCCAAATAAATATTTAATATTTTCTGATTCTCTTTCCTTAGTAAAAACGCTTTCTTCTCCCACCTCGTGGTTTGGCCGAAATACTCTGATTTTAGAAATTAAAAAACTACTATTTGAACTTAAAAGAAATGATAAACATGTTTTAATAACATGGATTCCTTCACACTGCGGAATAAGGGGCAACGAGAAGGTCGATGGGTTGGCAAAGTTAGCCACCTCTTCGGGCCAGACCCCGTCCAAATTTGTTCTCCCTGAAAGTGATACTCTGCGTATATTGAATGATGATGCCATAAGCCAATGGACTAATAAATGGAAACAAATATCTTTAAACAAAGGCTCGTATTATGAGAGTATTCAAGGCAAAATTCGTGCCGATCCATGGTACAAAAGAAAAAACATGAGCAGATCACTAATCTCCACAATATGCAGAATGAGGTTTGGACATCACAGGTTGGACGCTCACTTGTTCAAGTTGGGACTCGTCGATTCTCCAATTTGTGAGTGCGGCTTCGATGATGAAACGCTGAACCACGTCCTTTTCGGTTGCCCCTTGAGAGATAGATTCCAGCTCTACCACAGAATCCCAGACGTTGAGTACCCACTGAGTGTGGAGTATTTATTGAGTCTGGGATCTGTGGATATTTATCGATTGTTGTATAGGTTTATTGAGAAGAACATTGTGATTATCTAGTATACAAAATTGACTCCTGATTGTTTTGACTTGCATATTTTGTTTACTTTTTGTTATATGAATGAATAAACAACACATTTTTTTATAAATCAATGATTCGTCAGTGGCATGATATCATCCAAGCATGGATGCAATGCCATAAACAAAAAAAAAAAAAAAAAAAAAAAAAACTTCTTGAAGAGGGTATAGAATAAAAATCAAAATAATAGAGCTGATAAAATAAGTGATAGAGTAGTAAATAAAATGAAAATGTCACTAAGCTTGCATACACTGTTGGAACACAAGATATTGCGTTTCAAGTAATAATAAATAAGCTTTATAAAAATGTCAACGAATTATCTTTGTCAGGAGAGGAATTCTTCTCCGGAAGAAAACAGCTAAAGTTATTAAAAAACAATGAAATGTGGATTCTTTTATACCTATTATTACTGGGGACATATGCCATAAATAATTTTTTATCAATTCTCCATCTTTCAAAGAGGGAATGAGACATGTTACTTATACGTAAAAAAATTGAGAGTTTTTTTATTCCCTGAGTTGTCTCAATTATACGGTATACACAGTATACAGGTGTGCCCCAGTACCCATATTTTAAATCGCTTTAGTGAAAAAAAGTTACAGATTTTCAGAATCTGTTAAAGGCAGAAGGTACCTGCCTAAACCTCCGAATTTAAGACGTGCAAGATGTAAACGTTATTTAAAAACTCCCGGGAATGGACTAGAATATATTAGGTATATACGTGTTGCAATTTTAAATGTGTGCAAATTTTTCGATAAGGAGCTTAAAAGGACTACTTCAGGTAGGTCGGGTTAAAATTGCTGACAGACGGTTATACGATTGTGACCAGAGAATAAGAATATATACATATATAACGGGGACTAGATTTAAGGATAAATAACACCACCATTGCGAAGTAGGCATTAGAGGCCAGTAGAGACATAAAAATATATGTACACTATAGGAGGTACGGATGTACATAGATCTAGATGACTGCATTTCATAATTAAAGGAACCAGCCTCTAGTTTAGATTAATCGAAGATCTATACAAAAAGTACGACGAACAAGTCAAAATCATAAACGCGATGATCAAGATTTATTGGATCTCCTATCTATATGTCATGGGATAATCATTACTTTCAGTGTGTAGATTGATGATTATAATTTGAAAGTTTCTCGCTCTTGTTTCATTTTTCATTTAGTGGGATTAATGTTTCAACCGTTTCGGTAAGAAAATGTTTTCATCTCTACACCGTTCAATTCCCAAATCCCTCACTTCCCCTCGTCTATAGGGATTTATCCACGTTATTTCATTATTAAAAAAAAAGAATGTTCGTTTTCTTTGTTCGTTTCTCGGCGGTTTTCTTGGTTCGGATACACTCTGTACGTAACGAAAAACTAAATCATGAATAATTTTGATTTCGAAAGGGCACAAGAATCTGAAAATATAATTTACTAACGGACACTCGGCGTGCACAAATATGCTAAAAAAAATATTTTCATTATTTAAGTGGTCTTAAACCATCTTCGTATTAATAGCTATAATTATTTAATGAAACCGATTTGGGACACATCGGATGAATGATTTCAAAGTTTAAAACGTCCATATTGAAAGATTACATTTTTTTTTCTCCTTCATAATAATTACAGATTAGTGGTTTAAAACCATCTTCGCGTAATTATCTCTCAAACAAAAACGGTTTGGGTCTCAGCAGTTGACTGTTCTCCTCTTAGACGGACACAGAAACAATTTGATTTTTATAGATTAAGATTAGGTATAGGACGGAACCGACTCGTATAATATGCGATATTGTATGATAATACAAGAAGAGAAAAAACCACTTTAATACGCGTATTGGTATGTATGGGACGTTCAGTGGAATAAAATATTTTCAGGTCGTATGAAACAATTTTTATTCGAGTCGTTAGACGGCTTAACGGTTATTTCGGGGAACCTTTTTGGGTGCGGAACTACGCTAAGTATCCGAAATAAGCCCTCGCCCTCGATACAACTTGTTTCCTACATTTAATACGCAAAAAGATAGCGCCATTTTCATAATAATAATAATAAAATATTCTATCCATATTTTACTATTATTTATAACTCGAAGTGGGTTCCTTTTTTATGGAATTTATCATCTTTGGTTATTGAATATTTATCAAAAAACCTTACTTTTAAAAATAGCCCTTGAAGTTAAAAAAAAAAACATTAAAAAAGTCAACACCGAAGATAAAGGGTTGAAAATATTTTTCATTATTGTATCTTAAATTAATTTTATAAAACTTAAAAAATTACGCGAAAGCGACTGCTATTTTCTCAAGATTGGCATAGACAGTAATGATTATAGATGAAAATAATGGTCAATGCACCGGAAAAAAAAGAAAAAGAAGACACTTATTTCTTATTCAAACGAAAAATTATAACCGTCACTAAAATGAACAAGTACCTACCTACTTATACTGTTTAATTTAGTGGCAATTATAATTTTTGGATTTGCAGATGTATCGAACTATACTAAATTGATATGAACAACTTGAATAAATGTTTATTCCCTTGTTTGATATTTAATTGACTTGAGTAATTAAAAGAAAAACCTACAATATCTGATTGAATCTTTATTATATATAAAACTAGCTTTCCCGACAGACGTTGTCCTGTGGTTCTAGCCCGAAGTGGCCCGTTAATATGTAGGTACATGATGTGCACTGCGCCCCCGTTAAACAATACAAAATTAATTCGATTAGATAAGCTAATCTATAATAATAAAGGAAAGTGCCTGACTGACTGACTGACTGATTGACTGACTGATTGACTGACTGACTCATCAACGCACAGCCCAAACGGCTAATCGTAGAGAAGTGAAATTTGGAAATCAGGTAGGTCTCAATACAAAACCTTCCACTAAGAAAGGATTTTTGGAAATTCCACCCCTAAGGGGGTGAAAAATAGGGTTGAATGTTTTTCAAAGTATGCGAATATCTCGGAAACTAGACATGGTACGAACTTGAGATTTGGCATATGAATTTTTCTATAGAAATGAGTGTTAGCGTATTCGGCAATTTTTCCAAAATTTAACTAAAAGGGACGAAAAAGGGCACATATAAAAAGGGATGATTTTTAAGTGGCTCCTAAAAAGTTCAAAACTGGTTTTATCAAAATTTCAAAAAAAATGATTTCTTCAGAAAGAGTCAAATTATACTATTTCGTTTTCAAAAGATATCAGTAATTAGAGGGGAGGGGGTGAGGGGCACTTTTCCAACGTGTATGTGTGTGTATCCGTCCCCTCTTTATAACTTTTGATTCGCTTGATACACAGATCCTAAAATTTCAGAAAATATTGAATACTTTAAGCATACAAAATTTGTATACTCAGAATGTTGAATTTTTTTTTCAGTCAGGGGTAATCAACCTTTGATATTTTATTTAATTTTTTCATATATCTCAAAAACCATAAAATCTAAAACCCTAAAAATGTGTATATATATAGAAAAATACAATATCTAAAATATAGTTTAATGAAAAAGTTCCAGCATTTCTCAAACTTTTTTTATAAAGAAAAATATTTTTTTTATGACAAATTTACGAGTTTCAGTGCATATATTTCAGAATTTTATAAAAATATCGATAAACGACGAAACCCTCCAACTAGATAATTGATTTTTCTATAAAAAATATATACATCATAGCAGTACATCTCGAACTTTTCTTAACAACTTTTGTAAAAATTTAATTTATTGACGACATCGTTTCATACAATAAACATACATCATACACCGCGAGCTGGTCCGGTGCAGCGTGTATGAATATACGTAGGTAGGTACCTACCCAACCCAACCTACTTTCTCCAATACACGTGTCGAAAATATTGCGTAATCTATAATAATAATATAGTTTTGAACTAGCCGACCCGTCAAACTTCGTCCCGCCTTGGAATATAAATAATATGTTCGAGATTTTATGTATAACTTTAAGTTGATTTCAGTTTAAAGTTATTTAACACAGACGACGACGTGGTCCTTATATTATTTTTCAACTTAATATAATAACTGTAACCGCTGCATCTGTTATAAAACATATCATTATATTATTTACTATCAGCATTCCATGAATCGTATCATTCATCAAACAACTGATTCCTGTCAAACGCCTGATTTAATTTCAAAATTAGAAAAAATGTAATAATAATATGGAAGTTTTATTTTTATTCCGTGCAACTTTTTTCTTTCATAAGACCCTTCAGACAAAAGCAAACACGACAAAAAAATGGGCGATATAAGTTCAGCTGTTCTCGTAAGAAACACGTAGAATGCCGATTCTGACTAGCGCCAACAGGCGCAAAGAATGTTACTATGCATTTGAATGGGGAAACCCACAGAAAAAGCAGGAACCCGCTTTCCGACATGCCCATTTAAATGCATGGAAACCATAGACAACAATCTTTGAGCTGGTCGGCGCGGATCGTAATCGGCTTTCAACGTGTTCTTACCCATACGATGACCGCGCAAATTAGCGTTCCATTTTTATATAAGAGATAAATAATACACTTTCCGTGAATTCAGACAAACACTTTACGTGCCTACCTACTTCAATATATTTTTCGTGCCATGCATCCTGTACAGCGATTCTGAATTGTTTTTTTTTATTTTTTTTTTTTTTTATAACCTTTTCGGCAATTCATCCATTAGGATGATATATGACGAAACGTTGTTTTATTAAACTTCCCTTACTTACGAAGACCAGCAAAGCTGCTGTTTTCCTCTATATAGTCTAATAGTCTATAACGAAATATTATATAGAATTACTCTCCATAATTTACCTTATGCTTGATAATCAATTTTCTAAGTTGTATAATTTATTTTGTGATTATAAGGTGTATTTCTTAAGTGATACTTTAATAAACAAATCAATGAGTTATCCAAACATGTCTCTTTTTACTATCCGGTATCCGGCAGCATATTATTTACGCCGCCGGATAGACCGGATATCGGATAGTTGCCGATATCCGTTTCATCTAATAAAAAATATAAACAGTGGACAGTTAATTTTCTCCCTACTCTACATTGTCGAAAATTCGTTTATAGTCGAACGC
The DNA here is from genome assembly GCA_963576905.1 of Mystacides longicornis. Classification (NCBI taxonomy): domain Eukaryota; kingdom Metazoa; phylum Arthropoda; class Insecta; order Trichoptera; family Leptoceridae; genus Mystacides; species Mystacides longicornis. The sequence goes on along the minus strand of OY756421.1, from coordinate 4,032,014 downwards.
CAATTACTTATACCATTAGAATACTGAGGTTGACCACCTCACTTCCTTAAATCTCAACCGGTTAGAAAAGGCACAATGAGCCTCGGACGACTTCGAGCGCAATGGATAGTTCTTTATGCCTAACCTATTCTCCTGAGTGGGTCCAAGGCCTCCCGTATTATGGGGTGGTTTGGGGGGAACCGCCACGGGCTTGATTTGTGTGCGGCTGTCTTTTTGGCAATCGGGCTAGGGTTTGGCTTTGTGCGGATCGGGATTGCTGCGGTTTAGTTTCCTCCGGGCTGGCTTGCGGTGAGCGGGGGGGCTAAAAAGGGAGAATATTACGTTATTATAAAAATGGAGACCTACTTTACGTGGTCATCGCATCACGCCTGGAGGCCAAGTCGAAATATTAACGACAGCTCCAAAGTTAACAATTTGTTGTTGAGATAACGTAAAAACTGTTGTTCAACGTGCGTTAAACAATGCTGTTCCAAATTCCGAGTCAAAAAAATAATTCTGTCAGTTATTCAAAATTAACGTTAACGTTACCTCAAAATATCAAAAAGAAAGCAAATACAGTAACACGTGAGCGAAGCCACGGGTAACTAGCTAGTAAAATAATAACATTAAACTATTTCTGAAACATCCCTATTTCATTCGTATTCAAAGCTCTGGCGGGAACAACTTGAAGAGAAAAATGCGCTCGCGCACACACCCAACCTCGCCTATTACCAACACGAATATGCCCGATAATAATATTATTGCCTTTGTATGAAACATTTCTAAAACTATCGAAACGGTGCGGTGGAGTAAGTGGGATGGGCTACTGATAGAGCGTATGCGAGAATGAGAGGGAACTACCCGCGATGTCGTGGGCGCGTCCCAGGTAACCTTTCCATACAAACTTAAATATTGTATTTTACATAATTTCTTATCCATTTTTTATCTTTTTATTAGTTATTCTGTTATCCGGAGCGGAGAAGAATCCAATAAATCAAACATCAGAAGAATCTGTTAAGCCAATCTCGAGTTATAAGTGTTCGCACTAACCCGACTTTAATTTATATAATAGATGATGAGTATTCTAGGTATAGCATAAACATTTAGGTACCCTCCGAATGCGTGAAAATCATAAGACAAAGGCTGAAGTTTTTTCATGTCAGTACATTCATATTTACGTTCATTTCTAATACGACTTATAGGAATAAAAAAAAAACAAACAAACACAAACTCATTTTTTTTTTAACTTTTCTTACAAAAATATATCATGTAGAATTTTTAAAAATATTGAGCGTTAACAGCCGTCACTATCCACTAGTTATAAGCGTGGGTACCTACGCACAAGGGATGTACCGACGCTTGTAAACGTAATATTATTAAACACCGCATTGTATTGGAAAAGAAAGGGTTGAAATATTAAACAGAACAGGTTCAAATACGAAGGAGGGAAAAAATCCCAATTGGAAAACACACAGCTGATGGCGAGGGTTCGGTTCGGTGATTTGATTTTGTTTGCGATTCTTTCTACCTTCGGTTTCATTCATGATATCATTACGGACATTGGCTGGATACCAGGACCTGTAGTTATGGCCATTCGCTACGATTGCGTTAATAAAAATTTTCCCAAACAAAAATACTTTTAAACGGGCAAAACAAGTGCGTGTTCGGTATAATAAAACTGAAATAAAATTTGTATATACCTACGACCTAGATACATATCTGTTTTATTAAAATTTTAAGTGTTTGACACATTTCGATGGGAAATTGCCAACCAGGAATACCCTCTAAGAGTTGGCGAGACTGTTGGAGCTCGGTGTCTCAAGAAACATTTCTACATTGAAAACAGGTTATTAGACCCACTCAAAGAGAAAGACTCCGCTACTCTTTAATCTCTATTCCGATTATGTAGGTATTTAAAAGAGCCCTCAGTAACACTGAAAAAGGTCTGAAAATTAACGGCGTTGTAATTAACAACATAAGATATGCGGACGATACTGTCCTGCTGGCCGACAGTGTTAGCGATCTTCAAGACCTTCCGCCGGCTATTATAAATGAACCGTCCAAGGCACAGAACCGTGTGGTTTTCGCAGAGGTGATTGCAAACTTTTGGGTGGCCTAGTACAAAAGATATGTAAGTATGTAATTTTTCAAAAAGTATCTGCATTTTCATGGATTAAAGTAATTAAAGTAATTAAACAACATTTCGTTTGATCAAATATCAAGAAAACACATTGTTTAGTCAGATTGCATAGAAGCTTGCATGCTGGTTTGACTGAGCGTGTGTAAGCAAACCGCGACTTACTTATATAAAAGACACTAACTGATCACGTGTTTCTGCTCGCGTAGTACACTAAACTTATATAGGTATTAATTACGTTGCATAGTCGAGTTGGAAGTTAAATAACATTTCGCAGTATACAAAATATTTCCGTGACTTGTGAGTTCCTGTGGCATGCTCCATTACCATCACTACTGTTACCGTTTTATTACAATAGTCGTCATGTTGAGTGTGCGCTGTGGGTAACCGCCAACTTTGGACATGCAAAATATCTTCAAAGCTTTTGATGTGTTGAAGTTTTATGCTCAAAATTACACGACAGAAGACGAAATATTGTCTGAACATAAAAAGAACAATCAAATAAGGTTTTAATACATTAAAATACGAACTGTAATATGTAAACATTACTTATGGGTTGTTTTCCTACGGATACGCCGCTACAATAAACGGCGGTGGATATGTCAGTTGAGAACATTGCCAATATGGTTTCCATAGTAACGAAAAACATTGTCATATAATTTTGAAAGACGCCGTCTTGTCCAATGACGGCCGCTCCCTAGGAACCCAACGCATTACATCAATTTTTGTGTTCGATGGCTAAATTTTCAATTCAAACACTGCAAACGTCTTCTTAGCTGTTAGCTTAGTGAAATCACTTTACATTTGCAACGTTTTCCATTGAGATGGTCGTAGGTACTCAAATTTTGTCTATACCTAATGAAAGTCTTTGACCCGCTGTATTTTAAAACGTTCGGGAATCCATTCGTATTCAAGGTCATTCCCATGATGAAATTATCATGTAAAGGTTATAACAAATAGTTTGTTACTTTCGGGAGTAATTCAATGGGTTCAGATTATATTATGTCATAGGTCATTCCGATAATAATTATATTGCTTCATAATGTATGTCATTGTAAAGGTTTTGCAAGAATGAATGAATGAATGAAAATTTTATTTCCCTATTACAATTAGAATAATATGTATATATTTAAATGATTACAAAATAGTTGGAATTTTGCTGCCTCACTAGACATGGTCTGTTCAGAGGCAGTACTAGAAAATACGGTAAAGGCAGAAATAAAAATAGTAACGTTCGGGAATAATTCGAACATATCCAGATTATATATCATAGAGGTCATTCCTATGATAATAATATTACGTACTAACTGAATGTAATGATCCTTCATTTGTTTCTAGCTATGAATTAGTGTTGTGCTACTAAAAAAATAAAGGATAAGTATTCAAATATTTTATCGAAACAATGCATCTAGGTGTTTGAACAAAACAGAAATAATAATTCAAACAATGTTCCGGATAAAATCTCACGGATAACTCGTTTCAAAATAACTCATTTCGAATTTCGGAAATAGTCTGACGGTTTTATTCAGCAATAAAGCATCGGGAGTATTCCTCAGTCTTGTTAGCAGACACAAACTGTAAAATGATACCAACAAAACAGAGGTTTGCCAAAAATGTTCGAATCAGAATAGTATTATCAAGTATACCGCAGTACTAGGATGCGATGAAAATAACATTCTGCGGTTGATGTAAGGCGGTGAACTCGTAAAATATTGCAAAAATACACTTTAATATAAAATGTTACTAGTAAAACAAAAGGAATGTGTTGAACTGTTGGCAAAACTACGATTGAAACAAGGTTTACATAAGTAGTTTTCACAAATTGTGCACAGATTTTGAGCACTTACTTCCATGTGCCAATTAACCGAAATAGTTTACATTAAGTAGATATTTCTGTAATGAAAATAAACGGTACCATTTTCATAGCGAAGAGTTTTATTCACCAATAAATAAAAAATACAAAGTTCTAAATATATATGGATTTTTAATATCTACGGAAAAACGGAAATGAAGGCACTCAGACGAATCCTTCAGAGATAGAATTTGCAATGAGAAAATTCGGTATACCTGCAACATAATATTTCTTGTAAGATGGAATCGAGAAAGGGGTAGATATTGGTGAGACGACATTGACAGAGGGACTTTCAAAAATTGTAACCACTGAAATACAAGAGACGCAATCCACCGGAAAGATCATCAAAGATATGGAGGGAAGGCTGGAATAACAAGTTTAAATAATGAGATGGAAGAAAAAATCATATTAGGTAGAGTTAAAAAATCTTAACAAATGATATATAAACATAGTATTATTATACAGAGTCAGAAAACGCATTAATTACAGTTGAAATCGTGTTAATGATACATAAAATACCCTTACATTGACGCCAGAACGCCTATTTCATTGGAATTATTATTTTGGTCCACTAACGCCTTTTGAAGAAGAAGAGCAAACAAATAAAACCAAAAGAACTTGTAATAAATATGCAAATTTGTTGTAGCTCCAATACATTCCGCTGTTCACTGCGGGTGTGTGTTGGTGTGTGTGCGTTTTCTTTCGACTCCTAAGTGAGGAGAATGCTCAAATAATTTATAAAGAGAAAACATCGATTTGTTATCCAAAACCACTCGCGGTTTTAGTGTGAGGTTAGAGAGTACGCCCCTAACCATAGATATTATTTATCAATGTCTACGATATGCATTTGCTCCGATATGTTTACAAATGTAAGTTGACTTTCGTTTAGTTAATTATAATGATATATATAAGGATAAAGTTCGATGTATTGTGATGTTGGAAAATTTTATGTCTACAGGCCGCAACATTATGAAATATTTAATTATTATTAGTCTCTGAATAACTAACTCCTTCTTTTTCTTCGCCCTCGCCTTTTATGTGGGATCGGCTCTCATTGTCCTATTGCGCCAAGACTGTCTATCGAACGCCATCTCTGGCTCCACTTCGCATTCCTTGAGGTCCCTCTTGATGCTCGACAACCATGTGGCGGGTGGTCTGCCTGGTCTCCTCGTTGGAGTTTCAATGTCCATAGCTCTCTGGATCACGTTCTTTTGTAGTTATCTCATAACGCCCATACCATATTACCATCTCTGAATAACGAACTCCGAGGTTTTTTTTTTCCGTTTCATCTCCACTGCTGTTTTCTGTTACTGTTTCGAATGCTGGCTGAGTATGATTTTGGAAGAAAAAAAATTTAAATATAGAATATTGTGTTGAATGGTCAATCCGATTGATCAGATGAGCCATCCTGGTTTCCAAACATTTATTAATAGTTCAGAAATAATAATTCGAAAAAGCCAGCAAACAGTAAGGGATCGTGTTAGGAATTGAGAGAGCGACAGGTGTGTAAAGCGGAAGATATCGTCAGATGGTGCAGAAAGCGAAGGAGGGAATGGTGTAACCATTTATAAAGCATGGACAGCACCCGACTCCCCTAAAATCGCATTGCACGGCCGACAACGCGGATTTCGACCTCGCGGAAGTCTTCCTAAAAGATTAAAGGACAGTTGGGGATCAAAACTTCACGGGTGAATAACTCTTAAGATTAGGCCGGTTTGGCCTAAATCAAGGAAGACTAAATCATAATTTTGTGTATAATTTTTGTAACTTCTATTCACCTATATACAAACAGCATCGTTTCAAGAGCTTAAGAAAAAATCGACGAAATAAAATGGCACCGACCAGACATCAGGTGACATCCCTGAACAGACAGAGATTTATGGGTGTTGGGAGTCTCTTAATGCTAGAACAGGACTGGAAAAATGTTTTATGTAAATTGGCGAGAAATCATGTTAACGCATTTGGTCGATTTTCTTTTCATTCCAGTAGTACCGAAAACACTAAAAAAGATGTTAGAGTCACCCATCAATGTGTGACGGACTTCATTGCTCGTTTATTTGAGTGGCACAATATCTAGGCCAGTGTTCATATCACAATATTTATTTTATTTATCTGCTTTTACATACATATTCTTAAAATACACGTCATTAAATATGAAAAGCATTATGGAAATATTAGAATATACGGTGTATGTTGTTCTTTTTACATTATCCACAGAAACAAGATAATATAAGCAAATGGTTTACCGAGTAATCACCTAGATTGCACGATTAAGAAACCTTCTGGTTAAAAACCGTTTGCTAAAATACACGGTCAAGAAAACTAATACAGGGATATTGTTGTACAAACGCCGTATTCGTGCGCGGTTATTAGTCCATTTTGAGGCTGTATTGAGGGATACGGAGTGAACAAGGTACTTGAAGAATTCCATATGAGGTTTTGGTGAGAGGTAGAACAAAAACAAAAGACGTGAAAGATTTTTTTGGGTGAAGAAGAAAGAAAGAAAAGAAAAGTGATTTTTTATCCGGCAAACGCAAACCAGGAAATCAGAAGTGATAGGAGAGGAAGCCGGCGTGAGAATAGAATGCGATGGAAGATGAAGAGGGGAACGGTTGATAAGTTATGTGTTTTCTTTTTCGCATGGCGGATAGTAAACACTTTTCCTACTTTTTCCCCTTCCTCGCCTCCATCTCTCCTTCTCACATATTTATGTATTTTTTTTGTTTTTAGGTTGCCACCGTCACTAGGATCCGAAAACGATTCCGCAGTAAGATGCGATTTATTAGAACGAGAGATACAACGAAAATTTAATAACATAACCTAAAAATATGTTTCGCCGTTTAAACCAGTTTGCCTCCTATGCCTTAAAAAATCTCTCAGATTCTATGTAGAAATTGTCATAAAGTGTAGGTTGAAATTTGAATATACTTACCTATGTAGGTGTTGAAAGAATAGATGAATTCAATTTTTTTTTGTTTAAACTACGAGTTTTTTTTACTACAAGAATTTTTCCAAACACCATCATGGTGTTGTCTCGTTTTAAAGTTTGGCATTGGTGTGCCAATTCTTAATGTATAAATACCTCCATCAAGTCGCTCCATCCTATCATCTTGCGCTCATTTATCCAAATCTGACAGTCGCAATTGCCAATCAGAATTCTTTGTATATTATTTGTTGTGAGAGTCCATAACCAATAACCATGTCCTTTTATCGAGAACTTTCAATTGAGATTTTGTAGGACTTTCCTAGTTTTCCTAAGTTTCAAAGATTTCGAACCATTTCAAGAAGCTCCCACTTATCTTAGGTTTGTTCTCTTTGGGTTTTTATTATTAACTAGCTTTCCCGACAGACGTTGTCCTGTGGTTCTAGCCCGAAGTGGCCCGTTAATATGTACATATTGTGCACTGCGTCCCCGTTGAACAATACAAAATTTTCGAATTGACTATTTAACAAGAAAAACAAAAATATACTTATAAATTGAATTATATATAAATTGTGATGAAATGGCCATACGCTAAATAAATAAATAATACAAAATTAAATCGATTGAGTTAAGATAATAAAATAATAACATTAAACTATTTCTGAAACATCCATACTTCATTCGTATTCAAAGCTATGGCGGGAACAACTTGAGAAAAATGCGCTCGCGCACACACCCTACCTCGCCTATTACCAACACAAATTTGCCCGATAATATTGTTGACTTTGTATGAAAATTTTCTAAAACTATCGAAACGGTGCGGTGGAGTAAGTGGGATGGGCTACTGTAAGAGCGTATGCGAGAATGAGAGGGAACTACCCACGATGTCGTGGGCGCGTCCCAGTAACCTTTCCATACAAACTTAAATATTGTATTTTACATCATTTGTTATCCATTTTTTTCATTTTTGTCTGTTATCCGGAGCGGAGAAGAATCCAATAAATCAATCGTCGGAAGAATCTGTTCGGCCGATCTCGAGATGTAAGTTTTCGCACTAACCCGACTTTCATTTATATAGTAGATTTCCTTAATTATTTATCGTTATTATGATTAAAATAAAACACAGATGCACATAACGAAAAATTTAGGATTTTAAAAATATGAACGAAAAAGAGATCAAAAATTTCAGATACTTTTGCAAATTCAACTATTATCCCGTTCTTTCCTTCCATATATAGCGAGCAACCAAATCAAACCAAAGTGCATTCTCAAAAATATCCCTCTTTGTACTAACAGCGTGTACCTTCTTTTAATTACAATTTTATATCAAACGGTCTTTATAATTATTTAGATTCGAAAAAGTAGTTTGTACGGAAACATTTCTGAACGAAACATATTATTTTTGTCGAGGAAAATGCAAATGAAAAACACGGCGAAACTTCATGTTGCTAACAAGCTTTTCTCTTAATTATACAGAACAGTGATTATATCATTTGCTATGCGCCAAGTTTGTAGATAAACAAAAGCATGCTAACTAAGAAATACGTTTTTTTTTGTTCAGAACAATACAATTATCTTTGCAAGAATAGTTTCTTTAACAAAAAAAGTGTCGGATTAAATTTTGATTTTTCATGCGCCTCATTAGAATAAATTATAACACATGATAACTTCAGAATAAAAATTTAATGAATTTAATAAAACGCAAAACCGAGATATAATACTTATTTTGTGAAAGTGCAACGGTGTTTTATTAAATTCATAATAATATAATAATATAAAATAACACTTTTCTATACAAAGTTGTCAGTATAGCCGGCGGAACTTATTGCCTGAGGCAGTATTTTCCAGTCAACCGGTCCCGTCCAATTTTAGAAAGGCCAACCCCGGGTAGAATTTTCAAGTGAAAAAAAAAACACTTCCCGACGCTAGTACAACTAGGCTACCGAGGTCGGTTAATAAACATTAATTACGTAAATACACAAATCCTCCAAAAAATTAATATTTAAGTGTAAATAACTAATTTTATTCAATTGTAGTAGAGATTTTTGAAATAATATAGAGATAGATTTGATAAACATCGCGTTCCTATAATATATCGTATGTAAAAATTTATATAAAACCTTTGCATGTGTAAATTATTGGAAATGTGAGTACTACTTATTTTTGATATTATATAGTTAATCTCATCACAGAATGGCATCTTATGCACCTTAAAGACAGTCTGTGTTTGCAATAGTAAGTATACGAACACAAGTATGCAGCAATTTTTCACAATAAGCAATGTTTGTCTTGTGAAACAGCTTCCATTTGCAATATTTGAGAGGTAGGTATACTATATAGACTCAAAAGGTGACAAAATAATACCCCTAAGCCCCTTTACCCCTTCGTTTCATCCTTCACACTCTTCATGTTGTCAATTGAAAAATGAAAAAAATGTAAGAAACAGAAAAGGCTACTAAGAAATCTACTTGTTATTGTTGTGCATGAATCGTGGAACACTCATTGTCTACGGGAAGGAAGGTACAATTGTTATGATCGATTGATGCGTTCAAAATCTGTTCTGAGAAATCATGAAAGTAGGGGAGGTGGGTAGATCCCATTGTGGGTTCCGAGCGATAAGAAAACAATAACACGGCGACAGTTTGTCCCTAACATAGGCTTTTGTTTAATTCACAATATTCTAGGTAAACGGGTTTTTTTGGATGCTTCGAAACACCGTAGATAAGGGTAGCTCTTGAGTGCATGTTATTGTTTTGCAGAATGAAAAAACCCTTGTAATAATAAAATATAGAATATAATAAGGGGTTGGTATGGCAAATATAATTGTTTAGATGGCATTGTATTTTGATTATCAAATTATGTACCTATGTAGTTGTAACTGTAAATTAACAGAAGTAGGTATGTTGTTGTTCTATAATAGACTATGGTTTAAACAAGACTTAAATACTGAATAAATAATGTGTAGAGATTATAATGTTGTTTTGAAATGATAAATTATAACACATATGCTTAAAGAGTAATATAAGATATTATAAGACTATTAGATTAATTATTGATTAAGGCACGTTAGTTTAATTACTGATAAGCATCTTAATTAAGAAGGAATATACCTATGTGTAGGTTAAGAATTACCTAAGATAGAATTGATTAATGGCCAACATTAGTAATAAGATTAATAATAATTAATATTAAGACAATTATTGAACATGTCTAGTATATAAGATTTCTAGTATATAAGATTCACAAGGTTGTAATTAATTTTAAGAGATAAATTAGCATAACATGATTAGAAGATTGAATTAAGCTTTCAAAAGATTATTACTAAGAGATGTATTAAAGTTAGGTTTATGTTCAATGTAGATAAGACTAACATATCGGTTAAGAAAAAATGATGTATAAAGAAAAGATTTATTAATTACTAGGTATATGAAAGATTCATAAAAAAAAAAACTATGTATAATTATTTCATTATAAGTTGTTCGCGCGTAGACAATTTGTAGCAGTTATAAAAACAATTACCCTGTCTCCCTCGCACACTACATCACAGGCGCCTCCACCAATAAGATCATCCATTTTTCCCCCTTCCTTGTCCTGACTCCGCCTCTCGGAAGCTTTCTTAAAAATAGCTGTATTGCCAGGCGAGCCCTCATAACACGCTAATACGTAGTTGCACGCACATTGACTTACGCTACTAACGGTTGCCTGTGTTGTTTTAGAGTTTTGACGTAGTGTTTTGATTCGACAGTACATGTAGATTTATTGTAAAATAATTAGTTATTCGGTGAAAGTGTAATTTCGGTTTATTTTTGGAAATAAGCGTAGAGGGGTGTCGGGTATATGGTAATCGCGTAGTGAGTGACGTATTAAAGTAAACAAGTAGAGATTAAGTAATAGTTACATCTAGTGATTGAGTTTATTTGCTAGTAGTGTTTAAATAAATAATCGCTGTTGTGTAGTGATACCAAATTGGATTAATTGGCTGGTCGCAGTAGAGGTTTGAGTATCTAGTTTACTAACCATAATATTTGTTCATACCCAAGTTGGTATTATATGAGGATTTAAATTTTACTTGTTTTGTGTTGCAAGTTACACAGTCGTGTGACAATTAAATTAAATTCATTAGAAGAGCCTCTGAAAGGATTACTCAGAGGGGTCAGGGAGGGCATTCCTCACACAATACCTCCCACGGGTTTTAGTATACTAACCGACGTAGTTTGAAATTTTTCTGTTTGTTTCGCTTATAGGTATTTCATAATATTTTCATGTTTTTGTCTCCCGAGCCCTATAGGCATAACAACTTGGCGCCAACGTGTGTTTAGTTATATATTAAGCATTGACGAACTCACCCTGAGACGAGTCTTCAATTTTTATTATTTTCTAGTGATTTTATAGAATTTTCCAATATTTGAACACGTGGAGACGTCGCGGTTTATACTAGAATCCAATAAGATATTTCTTACTATCCGTCAATTTCATTAGTTTAAATCCTATTTTAAAACATCGACAAGTAAAATGATTATTTTCAATTGGTTCGAGTTATTACTACGTGTTTGTAAACTCTTTATTTTCGCGGTGGTCACGAGAAATGGGGCTGCATCGGCAGGTTCGTTAGGCGTTGACGAAACGCCACCCATTTCGTCACATGACGAGGATGACCATAATGTGTCACCAGCTGACATATTAGAAACGAGAGATAGAATTGATACAAGGCCACAGATCGTTTATGTGAGAGATGAAGTTCTCAATGAGAACTTCTTCTTTAGCGGGTTACCTCAAGAATGTCCGAAGGCATTTATCGCGGATTGCCAGGAGTACTTTGCTCTTCGGAACATTAGGGAATCGGAGAAAGTCAGGTTGGCTGCTCTAAAACTTCGCGGTGACGTCAAGACCTGGTGGACCAGCCGTGGAAATGGGTTGCTGAGATGGTCGGCCTTCAGCGCTCTTTTATTACAACGGTATGGGATCGACAATAATAGACTCGCATTGACTGGCCATTTACTCTCACATAAACAGCAAGATAATGAGTCTGGTTCTTCATTTTTAAGTAGAAAGACGAAAGTTTATGACCGGGTTTATGGCAACGATGTCATTTATTCAGCAGAGTTTGCTTTTCACCTATTAAATTTGATGCTGCCACGTTACACCAATGTTCTGCGTAGAGAATTCACCAAAGATGACATCACGTTTGACAGTTTAGAGAACCGCGTCTCTGAAATTGATTTCCCGACAGAACTGGTATACCCAGTTGTAAATTACGAGCCGGCACAAGCTTCACAACAGCCTCAAAGGCGAACTTCTAGCATTTCATGTTACAACTGCAACGGGCAGCATTTACAAAGGAATTGTCCATTGACTAGGAATAGGAACGATAGGACTTTTGATAATAGGAATAGCGACGGACAATTCCATAGACAGGGAAATAATAATAATAGTAGGGGAAATTTCCAGTCAGATAGGCAAAGGTTTAATAATTATCAGTCGGGTAGCTTGAGAAACTCTAATAATAATAATTTCAATCAGTCGAATAATTTTGAAAATAGGGGTAATCAAAATAGAAATAACTTTAGAATGGACAATAGGAATCATGATCAGAACAGGAACAGAAATACAAGGAACAATAATAGACGGGAAAGGAATAACTTTGATAATAGACAGGAAAGGAATAACTTTGATAATAGACAGGGTCAAAATGGGAATCAAAATAATTGGAATAGAAACGGGCAAGGACAGGATAGAAATAATTGGAATCAAAACAGGGGTAGGCAAAACGGAAACCAGAACGCTAATTTAAACGCTCAAGGCCCTGGACGGAACGCCGGATCAAAGCCGTCTCAGGGCAATCACTAGAAAACGGATTAGAACATAGGGAGGTTGAATCAGAGTTACGACCGACTATTCAACCTGTAGCAAAGGTCCTTGATAATGATGTGAAGCTTAGGTCTAGAAACATAGTTTCTAAACCAATTTCTATAAATAATAATGAAACGTTAGATGAGGTGCTAATATGGGAAGATACGGGCGAAAGTAGTGATGGGCCAGTCGAGGTTCAAGCGTGGTTACATCGTGAAGGTAAGGGTAAAGATGTTGAGCGCGATAATTTTAGACTTTTGGGTTCAAGTTCCGAAGAGGTAGAGAGTCCACAACGCGATAGAGATAGACAAAGGTTATCAGATGTAGATTTAGATGCGATAGAATTTTTTGAAGAACCGCAGTGTGTAGCTATTGTAGATTCGGGAACGCCATTACTCCCGCGAATTAGAATGTCGTTTAATAATATAGAATGTACGGCTTTGGTGGACTCTGCGTCTTCGTATAATATTGTATGTAGCCGATTAGTTAGAAATTTGCGTAAGCAACAGACCCATATTGACAGATTATATTTAGCAGAACAAGGTGCTTACATGGAGGTAACGGCTAGACTTGAGACAAATATTTTAGTTCAGGGTATAGAGGTTATTTGTGAGTTTTTAGTCGTAGATAAGCTTAGGGATGATGTTATTCTCGGAGTGCCGTGGATGACGTCACAAAAGTGCGTTATAGATTTTCATAGGGGTTGCCTTCATTTCGGTAGAGTAGAAAGAGTGACGACGCATTTGATACCGGTACGTGGGGAAATGAAGTGTGATGTCGAATTGCCAGAGTTGCAATCCGATATACCTCGCGGACACCGAGAGAGTCTTATAGGTATTTTAAATGATTTTAAAGAGGTATTTCTTCCATATTCTGGCCCTGCTCCGCTACAACCTCACGAGATTAAGCTGAAAGATGCACGCCCGATTCGTTTACCTCCGTATAGGCTCTCTGATGAGAAAAAGAAGCATCTCTTGGCCCAGCTGGAAGGCATGCTGGCTGATGGCGTGATCGAAAGCAGTAGATCATGTTATAGTTTTCCGGTAGTTATGGTCCCCAAGCGAGGGAAGGATGAATATCGCTTTTGTGTTGATTATCGTAAACTCAACGATGTCACTGAGGACGAACCATCACATTTACCCATTATTCATGAAACGTTAAAAGATTTAGGTAACGCGAAATATTTCTCGTCATTTGATTTACAGAAAGGATATTGGCAGATCCCAATGTCTGAAGATTGTAAACATTTAACCGCTTTTTCAACCCCTGACGGAGCTTGCTATCAATTTCGAGTTATGCCCTTTGGTTTGAAAGGTTCCCCAGGAACATTTCAACGGATAATGAGTCAAGAGGTCTTGGCTGGATATCTACGCGATTTTTGCCTTGTTTATCTCGATGATGTGATCGTTTATTCTAAAGATTGGGCTTCACATATGTATCATTTGAGATTAGTTTTAGAACGGTTACAGCAATATAATTTGCGGTGCGCTTCAGATAAGTGCAGGATCGGTACCACAGAATTAGAATTTTTAGGTCACGTAGTTTCGGCTAGTGGTAACCATCCCCAGAAGTTACATGCAATCTCCATTGCAAACTTCCCAGTGCCTACTTCAAGAAAGAAGTTGAGGTCCTTCCTCGGCTTATCGAATTGGTTGCGCGAGTATCTTTATCGTTTTGCAGAGATAGCAGCTCCATTAACTGATTTGTTGAGCACGAAGAGGCCATTCAAATGGAATGCCTCAGCACAAAATGCAATGGATAGCATTAAAATTGCTATAAGTAGGCCACTCTCCCTATGCAGGCCAGATTTCGAGAGGCAATTCGTATTGCAAACAGATGCCAGCAAGTTCGGCGTTGCCGCCGTTCTATATCACGAGCGACCTGATGGCGGTCGTGATATTGTCTCTTACGCTAGTGCTCGTTTTTCTGATGCAGAAAAACGCTGGCATTCGAATGAACAGGAAGCATTCGCGGCTGTTTGGGCGATAAAGAAATATCGTCAGTATTTGGAAGGTACACATTTCATCCTACGTACAGATAACAAAGCGTTGACATGGTTAGAACGGGTCAAAGCTGAAAGAGCTAAGTTAACTAGGTGGGCATTGTTATTACAGGAGTTTAATTTTACGTTAGAACACTGCCCAGGTAGGAAAAATGAGTTACCAGATTTCTTGTCGAGGAATCCGGCCGAATCTAATATCACTGAAGATATTGATTCGTTAGATAGGGGAATGTACCCCAATGTTAGCCAGGAGGGCTGGAAAGCAGATAGAGGTCTACCTCAGGTGACGCTCATTGGGAACGGTCTGGATCTTCGGGACGCTGAAGATCAGCAGTCTGGAAAACTGGCAGATCGTGTGCGTGGTGCACAACGCACCGATCTACGGTTGTCTCGAATGATAAACCATTTGGAAAGCTTACTTTCTGCCAACAGTCCACCAACAAATGCCCGTGATAGGCATTGGTTGGAGATATACAAATTAATTGATGGTTACTTATATAGACAGGTTAGCGGACAATCAGTTCCGAAACTGATCGTACCAAAATTTATGATCCCTCACGTTTTAAATTTTTATCATAACAGTAGGCATGCTGGCCACCCTGGTGAAAGGGAAACGCTTAGAGCGACTCGGAGATATTTTATCTGGCCAGGCATAAATAGAGATGCGAAAAGGTTTGTCAAGAGATGTATGACTTGTGCTCAAGCGAGAGCGTTACCAAGTCGTCCACGCGCGCCTTTAGGATCATCGGTAGCACAAAATCCTTTTGAGATTTTAGCTATTGACTTGATGGGCCCATACCCTAGATCAGCTAAGGGGAATACGGTTTTATTAGTAGTTACAGATATGTTTACAAAATGGGTAGAAGCATTTCCTATGCGATCGGGGAGAGCACCACAGATTGTAGGCTTGTTAGAGAAAGAGATTTTTTCACGGTATGGGTATCCTAGGGCTATTCTCTCAGACAACGGACCACAGTTTAGTCACGAGTCTTGGAACTCGGCAATAGATAGGTGGCAATGCCAGCATTGGACCACAGCGATTTACCTACCCCGTGCTAACATAACAGAACGCCGAAATCAAGAATTAAAAAAATTGCTCCGTGTTCAGCTATTAGGGCGTGAACACAAGCGTTGGGATGAGCACTTAAGCTCAATTTTAGAGTCAATTAGGGGAAGACGTAACGACGCGTCGGGAATGACTCCAAGCCAAGCTCTATTTGGCTACGAAATTAAACGACCTGGCGAATGGTCGTCGGTAGCCCCAAATACTAATCCGGAAAGATCAAATAGATTAGATATAAATAAAAATATTCGTCAAAACCAGGACCGGTATAGAAGTAAATACGCCCAGACCAACGGAAAGGTCCCTGGTTATGTCACTGGACAGAAGGTTATGTTGAGAGAACATCCACTCTCAAAACGCGTAGCGGGTTTTCATGCTGGGTTTGCACCAAAATACTCCGGTCCTTATACGGTTCTATTACCAGTAGGACGGGGAAACGTTTACTGGATAGATCGTAAAGGAAAACCTATTAAAGTACATTCAGACGAATTAAATTTAGCCCCTGTTCAACAGGAAGAGGTCCAGGAAACTGAACCTTAAATTAAAGTTTGAGTTTCTTATCGATCGGAATATAGGCTAAGTAGTGAAGTAAAATAAGTTATATTAGAAATATAGGACATAGTTAGAAATTATATATTATAAAAAAAAAAAAAAAACAAAAAAAAAAAAAAAAAAAAATACAAAAAAAAAAACAAAAAAAAAAAAAAAAAAAAAAAGAAAAGAGGTTGTGGGTAGAACTTAGAAGTATATAGTTGGTAGTGGTAAATACGTTTAAAACATATATAGAATTGTAGTTAATGTTGGTGTTGGATGTTTTTTTATTTAAACTAGGATAACTGGCTTATACATTCACAGCTATCCTAGATATTACCATTGAATGTATTGGCGCCCTAGAAGGTTATATTAAGTTAGTTTACAGTTATTTAAATAACAGATTTTGAACGTTTAAGAGGGGGCGGATGTTATGATCGATTGATGCGTTCAAAATCTGTTCTGAGAAATCATGAAAGTAGGGGAGGTGGGTAGATCCCATTGTGGGTTCCGAGCGATAAGAAAACAATAACACGGCGACAGTTTGTCCCTAACATAGGCTTTTGTTTAATTCACAATATTCTAGGTAAACGGGTTTTTTTGGATGCTTCGAAACACCGTAGATAAGGGTAGCTCTTGAGTGCATGTTATTGTTTTGCAGAATGAAAAAACCCTTGTAATAATAAAATATAGAATATAATAAGGGGTTGGTATGGCAAATATAATTGTTTAGATGGCATTGTATTTTGATTATCAAATTATGTACCTATGTAGTTGTAACTGTAAATTAACAGAAGTAGGTATGTTGTTGTTCTATAATAGACTATGGTTTAAACAAGACTTAAATACTGAATAAATAATGTGTAGAGATTATAATGTTGTTTTGAAATGATAAATTATAACACATATGCTTAAAGAGTAATATAAGATATTATAAGACTATTAGATTAATTATTGATTAAGGCACGTTAGTTTAATTACTGATAAGCATCTTAATTAAGAAGGAATATACCTATGTGTAGGTTAAGAATTACCTAAGATAGAATTGATTAATGGCCAACATTAGTAATAAGATTAATAATAATTAATATTAAGACAATTATTGAACATGTCTAGTATATAAGATTTCTAGTATATAAGATTCACAAGGTTGTAATTAATTTTAAGAGATAAATTAGCATAACATGATTAGAAGATTGAATTAAGCTTTCAAAAGATTATTACTAAGAGATGTATTAAAGTTAGGTTTATGTTCAATGTAGATAAGACTAACATATCGGTTAAGAAAAAATGATGTATAAAGAAAAGATTTATTAATTACTAGGTATATGAAAGATTCATAAAAAAAAAAACTATGTATAATTATTTCATTATAAGTTGTTCGCGCGTAGACAATTTGTAGCAGTTATAAAAACAATTACCCTGTCTCCCTCGCACACTACATCACAGGCGCCTCCACCAATAAGATCATCCATTTTTCCCCCTTCCTTGTCCTGACTCCGCCTCTCGGAAGCTTTCTTAAAAATAGCTGTATTGCCAGGCGAGCCCTCATAACACGCTAATACGTAGTTGCACGCACATTGACTTACGCTACTAACGGTTGCCTGTGTTGTTTTAGAGTTTTGACGTAGTGTTTTGATTCGACAGTACATGTAGATTTATTGTAAAATAATTAGTTATTCGGTGAAAGTGTAATTTCGGTTTATTTTTGGAAATAAGCGTAGAGGGGTGTCGGGTATATGGTAATCGCGTAGTGAGTGACGTATTAAAGTAAACAAGTAGAGATTAAGTAATAGTTACATCTAGTGATTGAGTTTATTTGCTAGTAGTGTTTAAATAAATAATCGCTGTTGTGTAGTGATACCAAATTGGATTAATTGGCTGGTCGCAGTAGAGGTTTGAGTATCTAGTTTACTAACCATAATATTTGTTCATACCCAAGTTGGTATTATATGAGGATTTAAATTTTACTTGTTTTGTGTTGCAAGTTACACAGTCGTGTGACAATTAAATTAAATTCATTAGAAGAGCCTCTGAAAGGATTACTCAGAGGGGTCAGGGAGGGCATTCCTCACACAATACCTCCCACGGGTTTTAGTATACTAACCGACGTAGTTTGAAATTTTTCTGTTTGTTTCGCTTATAGGTATTTCATAATATTTTCATGTTTTTGTCTCCCGAGCCCTATAGGCATAACACAATCCTCATTTTATGAAAAATGGTAACATTAAGGAATTGTTTTGCAAAATAATCAAAATGTCTATTTTAATTTAAGGATACAAGTACTTAAAAATAGTCCAAATACATTTTATTATTATTATTTAATGAATTTTAATTCTTAAAACATAAAGAAAATGTTCAAAACTGAAGATATGCCGGTACTTAAACTATTATTAATACCTTAATTATAATGCAAAATACTCCTTGTGAGTTTATGGCAGTTTCACATACAAACTGTTTCAAGATATTTATTATTATTTTATTGTTTTCACTGAAACGCTATTCAAATTCAAAAAGAACCGTTTACATAGTCAACAAACTTAGTTTCTTGGAATAATTTATATTGCAAACAAAGTTTAATTAAATCAAGATCTTTGCCTATGCCTGCCCCAACGTCGGTATAACTTAATATTCTATAGAAGTCAGCCATATAAATAAAACATCTTTCCTATCGCTCATATTATTACGTTAATTGAAAATCTATTGAGACGTTCAGGTAGACGAAACTTCAAAACAACGAATAACAATACTGAAAGAAAATAAGACAAAGAATAAAGTAGAAGAGAAGAGAAATATACGATAAAAAAACTCCGGGAGTGAGTGAAGCATTCGTGATTTAAATAAGCGTCTCTACAAAATTTATTTATCTTCTCAATACAATAATTGATTCAATTCGCCTCTAATTTCGGTCAATTAATGACACTTCAAACGATTCGAGCTGAGCTTCAAAGTCAAAATACAAAACGCCACTCCATCAAGGAATTAAATTCCACCAATTAAGGACATTGCTCTTGTGTGGATTAGCCTTTATGAGAATTTTGAGTGGGAGCCACAGTGGTTGCATACTAAACACATAATGAATAGAGTCTAACACACATTTCGTACACGGACCAACCTAAGCTAAGTTTAGTCCGGTTTAGTCTGTACAGATACCTAATAATATAATTGCATATTCATTCACAATGGATGAATGGGTAAGACCTGGGATGCCGAACAATATACAAAGATCATGGAATGAAGTTGCATATTATACTAATACATTTCGTCATTTATGTGCCTATATCATTATGCCCAGCTTTTGAATAGCTTGGTTAAATATGTATACCTACTGCTTTAATTACAATTTCAAATCATTTCAAGTTAATTTCTGAAATCGGTTGACATACAAAATAGGTACCTATTAATCAATATTTTTACTTATTTGAATTATCATGCAAATAAACAAGACATTACAGCAAAAAATAAATACTTAGGTGCCTTATCAAAGTTGTGCTTAACATTGTATAATATGTAAAAGTGATCACATCGTGACCAGCCGTTGGTGATGAAGGACGTTTGCCATAATGCTTCTTCTTCTTGTTTATCCATGTCCGCTCCCTAGTTGGAGAATACGGACTCTATGTAAGTAGCCGCACCCCAATCCCAATCAACACCAACTCTCCACGGTACCTCAATGGTCAGCTTACCATTTATCAACTCTTTCTCGAAATATATTCGTCCACCATGCGGCCTATGGAGGACTTCTCCCCCTGGGTTGTGAAGGGGTGTTGAGAGCCACCATGTTATATTGTAAAAAAATTCATTAAATTGAGTTCAAATTTAAAACTTCGTTGTTATCAAGTTAGTATATTCTAAAGTTCCACATTGAATTGTTTATTGAGGTTGTGGATTCGTTATTAAGTTAATCATCTTATGTCTGCAAGTTATTTCTGTAAAGTCACTGAAGCGCGACTGATTACTCAAACAGATATACGAATTAAAGACAAGCAAAATTAATTCTTGAAAGATCACACGGTATGTATGTTTACACTGTGGAAGAGTAATTATTTTGATTGCATTACCAATGTACATATGTACATATTATTAGAAATTGTCGCTTATTTCCATAGGTCATAAATTTATTAGTATTATTATTAGTAGTTGGGATCCTACTTAAGTAATAATCACACTTGAGTGTAGCGAAGAAACAGATCAAAAGGCTTCATTTTCTATTAAGCAATACGAATTACATTCGTACAAATAAACAGAAGCAATATCTTGTAATTATATCAGGGGGAACCGACAATCTTAAGATCTGTCAAGTGAAAAGGAACAACTGATAATCCCCTTCCACAGTGTTCTAAACAAATTCCAAACGGAATATTCTATGGAGAAGGCTTTCCTCGCCATCATTATACCTCTCTCACACTTAAGTAGACTATCAGATAAGAGGCTAATTTAAACCTACTTAAGAGGACCAAGAAAACACTAAAACGGAACTCTTTGAGCCGACGCACTTTGGTAATGTGACCTAAAATTATCGCCTTAAAGGCAAGGTGTTTTCTTATGAACGAAAATTAGCATTAATTTCTTACTGTGAGCTTTATAAAATACTAACTTATTTGCTAAGATCTCTTACGTTTACAAACAAATTGTGGAATTTTAACGAAATTTTTGGTTAGAATATGCAAAGGTTTGGGGGAAGTATATTGACTCTTTCTACTCGGGGAATGATTTGATCTCGTGTGCCTATTCAAACCGAACTTAGACATCGGTTCGCCAACTTTGGTGGATAACGTTTATCCATTGGTCAACTTGGAAGAAAGTTCTCGGCAACTCATTCGGCAAGCGTGGCCTTGTAATGCCAAGCTTTCCTCGATCTCACGTCCGGGTTAGAAATTTTTGAACGTACGATACCTACGAGGGAGGTCATGATCCGGCAGAGGCCGTAAAGGGTGTATGAGGAAAGGTAGAAGTTCGAACATCTTAATTTTTTTGACTTTATATAAGTATACTTAATTCTAAATGGGTACCTACTGTATTTAGGTTAGATCAAATGAAGATTATAGAGACATCCAATAGGCTGTGTGGAGTTCATCGCTGGTACTGCTCAAATCACACCCTTTGATTTAAGAGGATAAATCGAAAGAGTATGAAAATACTTTTTGTTTGTTGCTATTTATGTGGGAATATGTTGCGGGATATAACAAGACACTCCACGAGCCGCAGATTGGCGACCCACGATATAGATGATAGGTTTGATTTCGAACATGCGATTTGTTTTCTATAAAGAAACAAAAAAAGGAGAATGTCATTTTTCGCTTGAAAAAAAAAAATTAATTTATTCAAAAGTTCGCTTTCAGCGTGCGATAGGCGAGTCAAAGGCGCATCAGTTCGGATCTTTTTTTAATGAAACGCAGATAAAATTAAGCTTCGAGCTCGAGAGCTTTTCAATAGACCCGCTTGACAATTTATATCAAATGATTTATTCGAGAGAACTCTGCTAAAGTATCTCTGCTCCGGGTATTAAGAGAAGATACCTCTAATGTTATTCGAATCGCTCATTGATCTTATCAAAAGCTATTGGACGAGTTGAATATCTCCTTTGTATTATACACTTTTTTCGTCCTTTATGCGTTTTGTTACTTGAAAGAACGATACGCAAAAAAAATGAAAGAAAAAAAAAATTATACATGCGATGAAATAATTGAACGATGATAATAATGATAACAACAATGTGTCAGGTTTTGATGACGTTATGTAGGTTACTCATCAAAACCACCCTTGGAAATTTCAAATCAATATGGATGTTAGTCCGTTATGAGGAAATCAAACCATGGATTCAATAAAGTAGACGAGGAATTCGTACAACAATATTTCTTGTCCCAAACAAACAATTTTATGAATTTTATATATTCTGAAGTAAATGAGGCAGAATAGTTTTTTTTTTTAAATTTTCAGTTTTGAAAATATTAATGATTGTTTTTCATCTATACTCTCTCTAACTGTCCGCTTCCACCTTTCATATTATTATGTCGTATCCGACAAAACGTCGTGTGCATTGGTGGCTGGAGCTGTTCGCATCTATCCGGCAATGATTTTTTGTCATCTCCACAAAAATTGTTCTCAAATGGTCCAGTGGGAGCGGAGAGGACGACATCCGAAAAAAGACGGTTTCGACACATAATAAATTGGCAAAGGGTAGACATAGTAAATTATAGCTCTTTCAAACGCGGGACCCCGATCCATTCAGACGTGCATTTACTGGTCGAAAGAATAATATAATTTAAGAGAATACGGTGATTAGACTTCTGCTTCCGAGGCCCGAGATTCTTTTTTGATCGGCTTATCATGAAATTTCTCTTAACAATAGCTACATTTATCTTTGTTCATTTATTGTTGCCACCAAATCACAACATTTCTTTACAACAACCTTGCATACATGCAATAGATGAAAAAAGTTTTCTGCGTAAAATATGACCCAGTTATTTTTTAATAGATAATAGCTATGTAAAAAAAAACTGACGCAAAAAAAAACGCCCGAAGAAGAAATAACTGAAAACATTTCGGTCGGAGAAAAAAAAAACGTGCGAACAAAAATATGGAAATCAGGGGTTGTTGGTATGTTGCATCTACTCGCACAAAGGGTGACCACATGTTGTGTTGCGCGATAAGTACACGGGAATCAATAAAACCAACTTTGATGATACAGAATCCATAGAGCGAAATAAAAATAATAATAAATATCACACATACCTCGAGAGATAGATGCGGAACATGTTCGTTGATAATAGCGGAGCGCATATGGAAAGTTAGAAAGGGTACGGTTATAAATCCTGCTCCTCGGGGTCTACTTTTAGACAGGGAAGTGACACAAACGAAATTGGGAATTGTCGTGCGCGACTACCGCCTAGTCAAAATAAATTATCCGACATTTAAAATAATCATCTCTCATTTTAATATACCTCTGTATGTATATCTCTGCACCGTGGGGGGTGTTACTTAGTTACGTAGTTTGCGTTACGGAAATTTTAAACGTTACGTCATTGTCGCTTAGGATGTGTTGACTGCTGTCGAGGGGTTACTTCAATTTATTTCTTTTAGACAGATATTGTATTAAATTTTAACTGAATACAACCATTTTGCAGGCACTATGAATTTAAAACTTTCGTTTCTACTAGTATTGCGTTCGTTCGAACCCGACTCATTTCAACATAATATTATTATCTCATCATATTATGCTCATTTGTCTATTTATGAGATTTCATAATTCGAACTTAAGAATTGTAGGTAGGTATATTATAGAAAAATGTATTTTGAATTCACATTTTTAGCACGCAAAGGGACAAAACGGATAGATAAGGAACTGGTAGACAATATTTTGTCTCAACGCGGAAAAAAAAAATTGGCCCATTAAAGGGGCGTTAATATAACTTATTTCTAGACCCCTACACACCGTGTTCCGTTCCTTCGTAGCAAAGCTGAAGCGTTTGGACATGATGTGGAAGGAGGTCGTTGAACCGCGCAGCATCGAGCGCGGTGGAGGGCTCTTGTTGCCTCTCTAACTGGGGTCAAAAAGAGTACTGTTTTGCATCGTAAATGACAATCAAAAAATGAATAACCCACCTGTCATGCTACGTGTTTTCACTCCTAGTCTTAAATAGTTTGACAATTTTATAAACAAAAAATATATCACCTTTAGTTGATAATTGCACCAAAATTATTGAAATGTTGAGGTTCGTTGTGCGGTTTTTTTTTGTCATTATACAATCGTTTATTTATGAAAAAAAAATCTGCGTTGAAATCTCCATCAGAGATAAAATGAAACGAAATGAAAATAATAATAACCCAACGCTTCAGCAAATTTTGAACGTTAATTTATATAAATTACAACTGACAATATTAACAATAGTTCGGGGACCAAAATACATAATAAATTGTTTCAATAATAATAATAATAAACGACAATAAATTAGTTTCAAATAACTGTACAATGTGTGCGTGTATAAAATACCTTCGGCAAATTTTCAAAATGGACTTTGTAATTTTAAAATTTTCTGCTTAATCGGTTTTAAGTTTTAACCGCGATTCAATTATCATTTTCAAACGTAGGTATAATACCTATGTGTTTTTAGATGTGGGTTGATAGTCGCTCTACTGTGCGAATGTAGGTACATAAATTTATAACAGCTGCTTCAGCGGCTGCTCATGTATGTCCCGAACCATGATTGCTAGAATCCAATCCAATCGAAACGTTGGACGACCAACAGCTCTTTTCAGAGTCGACCTCAGTATACGGAGGGCCGAAAACGTTTATTTCTGTATATTATACAAATGGAGCCCTATTTACCGTGGTTTTCGAACGTGAATTGTGTGACCAATTTTGCTAATTCTTTTTATGTTACATAGATTCGATATTGGGGGTTATTCTGAACATGAACAACATATCGAGTTGTGTGCGTCCCGATAGTGTCGCGTAGGATCCAACTTTTTGTACAGGCTCTTACAACTTACAAGTCACATTCGAATGAAACATCGGATAACCAGTTGTATTCGTCGCAACACTATCGGATGTCTACTCAACGCCCATTTCGCTGTCGCTTGCGGCCCTACCAAGTCTTTACAAGTTTTTAATCATCTTTTTTTTAATTTAAGTGTAAAAAATGGCACAAAAATTAATTATTTGGTGAAAATTTGGAAGAATTTTAATGAAATTTGTTTAGAAAAAATCTATCTAAGAGTATAGATATCATGTAAAAGATTGCTTAAATTTTGCGGTAAAAAAATAATAACTTAAGTATAAGAAAAAATAATCAACGATGGAAATAACAAATTATTAGTATTGTTAATTAAAATAGGCGCGTTTTTTTAGGTAAAAAATATAGTGGAAATTAAAATAGTATTACAAAATTATTATTTTTGTCCGTTACACTATTGAATCGTATCCGATGCAACTCGATCGGGTCGGATGTTCAGAATAACCCCCATTGTCAAGAGAAGGTACTTATGAAAGAAAAATTAAGAAAGATGAGCTAATTTAAGAAAACTTAAAGTAGCTTCTTTATCTTTTTGGTGGCTTTAACTATACGATTATATTCTTATTTTGAAATTAAATTGACGTTTGACAGAAACTGTCAGTTAAAAGGTAGGTAACTAATTTATCATTACCTACAACAATTCGAATGCAATAATCGTATTCATGGTCTGGACAGAAGAGAGATTGGCAGCATTTTGAAAACGGTTTCTTTCGAAAACTGTCGTTATTTGGAGTGCTTAATGAAAAAGTCAATTGAGCGAATAGGGATTCTTAAATAATCATTCAAACATATTGAGAAAGTAGAATAGGTAATTATTTTAAATAAAACTTTGTTTATTTCACTTTTTATTATTTTATAGGCAGAGGCCTTTCGGTCACGCGACCATCTTCAGTGCCACGAATAAAAGTGCCTCTGTCAATAAAATAATAAAAAGTGAAATAAACAAAGTTTTAATTAAAACTAGCTTTCCCGACAGACGTTGTCCTGTGGACCCTTTGGTCCTAACCAGAGGCAGCCCGTTCATTGCACAATGTGCCTCCAGAAACAAAAATAAACTAACTAAATAATGACATTAAAATATTAATTCTAAAACGTCCATATTTCATTCCTATTCAAAGCTCAGACGGGATTAACGCGAGAATATAATTATATGCGCGTAATTTGGTTGACTTTGTATGGAAAATTTCTAAAACGCCAGGAACGGTGGAGTAAGTGAAATAGGTTACTGTATGAATGGACAATTACGTATGCGAGAAGGAGAGGGTGCAGGTGCAGAAGACAATAATTTGTTGATAGATTATTTCAAAGATGGCGTCGCATCACATACGTTCCATACAAACTTTAATATCATATTTTATATTATTTCTTATTCATTTTTCAACTTTTTATTAGTTATTCTGTTATCCGGAGTGGAGAAGAATCCAATAAATCACACATCGGAAGAATCTGTTGAGCCAATCTCGAGTTATAAGTGTTCGCACTAACCCGACTTTAATTTATATTAGAGATAATTACCTATTCTACAAAAATGGGATTTCACAAATTTTCCGCCAAAAACATAAATAATATTGAGTTAGGTATTGTGTTTGTGTTTTTGAAGACGAGGCAACAGCTGGGTATATTATACAAATAAACAAGTATTTTTCTCAATGATTCGTTATAGTGTAATCAATCGTTAGTTTGAATCAATGTTATACTATAATGACCTATCATTTAACCATAAAATGATTCGAAGGAAGAAATTGATACTGATTTTGTGTACAATAATAGACAGGGCTATTAGTAAACGCCATCTACATAATTATTATGGATAGCAAATACCTTTCGAAGGTAATGTATGTAGCTGTATTCGCGTGTGCATCAGAAAGAGCATAAAATTTTTGTTGCTCGTTTCGTATACAGCGTTGCCTAAGTGCTCAGAGACATTATGATGTGATAAACAAAAAGTAAGACCGTAGCAAATACGCGAGCAACATCTTTATGGGACAGTGTGATTATGCTAAAACGCCGTATTCAAATATTACCATCTAAAATAAATGCATATTATACCTACAGTGATGGCAAATCACCTTTTCAGACAATATATTCTTTTAATTTTTGTTAACAATTCTAGATTGAGCTGCACATAGAATATTGTGTGTGATCCATTATTTTCAGGTTTGAAGCCGCTTTGAAATATTGGCGTCTGAAATAAATGATAATACCTAAAAAACAAACGGAAAGACATATTTACTATTTTTGGTAACAATCCTAAGATTGGTCTGCACTGATAATAATAAATTGTCTGCGATCCACTATTTTCCGCCTTGAAGTCTTTCAACTCTCATTCCCTCATTTGTGGCTGCACTTACCGTTCTTTATCTCTTGCCAAAATTTGTTTTCATCATCATTACCACTTTTTTAGTATGTCTGTAAATTTGTACAGTATACATTTTTGTCTTATTTCATTTTGTGAAATATTTTGTATGATTTGTTTTATTTTGTTATTGTTGTGTTTTTGTAAAAGGTCTTTGCACCATTGATTGTTAGTAAATAAATAAAAAAATTGCATACCTACTAGCGATTTCCTTAAATTTTTTTCCTCGTTATCCAGCCTAAAATTCTATTAATTTTCTTTTCTTTGAGTTTAAATCTAAGAAGGCTTTATGCTAATGTTTGCATAGCTTCTACATGCAAGAATACAGTCTATCTTACATCTATATTATCTAATCTTCGGGAGCCTTTTATTACACCGTCATCTTTTGTAGATAGTGTAGAAACCGACTATTGACAATGAATATATTTTTTCAGTCTTTTTTACTCTTAAAGAACATTCGAATAAACCAACATGATTTCAAAATTAATCAAAAGATAATCATCACAATACTCGTAATATAAAATCGCTTATGTAAAGTTAGAAAAAAACATATCCTTAAAACTTGAAATTAATATTTAGATGGATTCGTTGTCGGGAATTTCCAAGCGGCGTTAATATGATGACAGCAATTTTAACGTTGATATGAGTTATATTTTTATCATCATCACTAGCATCGTCACAATCTTATGTGTCGTAATGTCAAGAATACGTTATAAGTGTCAGATCCAAGGTGTAATGTGCACTTTTACTTAACGAATGTAGATATTTGCTTCGTCTGATGGGTTAAGACTATAAAATACTGATTCATGCTAATATTATAGTAGTACCCATTATGTGAGTTAAAATGTTGGGAAATTTTATTAATCATACGAAATTTCTCGTCTTTTCTCTCCTGTCAGGATCTACTACCCAAATCGAAAATTCTCGCCTGCCAAGCTTTCTTACCTTTCAACCATAAATATCTCTTTTTTTCATACATATTGAAAGCCGAATACTTTGTAAATGAAAAAAAAAGTCATCTTTAAAGGTATGCCATCAAAAACATGAAATACTTAGGTAAATTAAAAATAAATCAAACAAAGCGAAGGTATCAGAGACAAGTGGAGATATTTCAAAAGCCGATACAATCCACTTGAGGCGACGTTACAATATGTTTACTGAAGGTTGTCGAGTGCAAACAAATGGGTGACGCGCGAGAACTTGAAGGAGATTGCAATCCTCTTGACATCCTCAAAAGAAGAAACCATGAGGAGTCCGACAGAGGAGAACGGAGTGAAAATATTCGAAGAAATTTTACTTATCTAAAATCTTTCTCTCATCATGCTTCTCAAAAGATCATTTAATTTTGTGGTCTGCTTCCTGTAGGTAAAGCTTTCTTCTAAAGGAAGTATACATTACCTTAACCCTGTCCTCTTTTCCCTTTCCCAGTATCTGAGCCGAGTACTTGAAATTTAGGTACTAATGTGTATACTTCATTGGTGTATAAGTTTAAATGTATATATTTAACTGGTGTGTGTTTCGTAATTGTTTATGTACTGTCTTATTTTTGTATCAATTTCACTGTTAATGTTAAAATAAAAAAAAAAAAAAAAAAAAAAGGATTTTTCAACATTTTGAACATAACGAAGATTCCAATGATTTCGGAATTTAGGCTATTTCGACGAATTTAAATGGCCAAGGTTGGAGTGGGGTTAACAAACAAATTCAACTTTCGAAATAACAATATGGGGTGGTCGTAGACCCGTAGTTCTTAAAATTTGAATAACTCACTTTATTTATTTATTTATTCACGGCTTTGTGCCATTAACAATATAAACATGAAGTGGTTGGTGACCCAGCGGTTACAACGCCGGCTTTCGTACTGCGGACGTCGTGGTTCGATCCCAGGTGCCGACCATCTTCCTCTTTCACGACACAAGCTTTCAGTAGCTTACTGTGAAAGAGTCAAGGAGTGTATTTGTGTTCACTTTGAGTGAGCACAGATTCATTTTATTAAAAAAAAAAAAAAAAAAATTACAAAAGAAAAGTGATAAAAAAAACAACAAAAACCTCACAAAAACAATAATCAAAGAAACATAGTACAACAGAAAATAAAATATTGGGTTACCTACATTTAGCTCTTAAAAACAAACGCGAATTGATTTAATTATTGCCATCAAACACATTTTCAAACGAAAAAAAAACTGAAATACGAATGTTGCTTTTGAAATATCTAGTAAATGTATGGGATATCTACTTTCAGATATGTTGTAGTTGATAGAAAGCACTATAAATACGAATCCTCGTAGCAGAAAAAGGTAATATTGTATCGATATTATAATGTATGGATTCTTCGATAAGCATGTAGCAAGAGACATAGATTGAAGATGGTAAACATGATGGGACGGGATGAGTTGTGATGGAAAGAAATATGTAAAGCAGTAGTGTACATACAAACATGAGTAAAGTACATCTACGTTTGTAGTTATACAGAACGACCCCAAATTACAGACTTTCGTTATTTTTTTTAATGAATTTCGAATTTCAATCTCATTAATGGTATGATTAGTGAAACTACTAATTTTCTTTCAAAACTCTACTTGCTAACATAAGGGAGAAACAATGTGCCACTTGCGCCCGATTTTATAGTAAACTCTTAACTCACCACAATATTACTCGTAGTAACTATATATTTATATTTATTTATTTATTTATACGTTTATTAAGTTGCAAATAATATCAGTTATACATTACATTGAATCAACCCACTAGGACAAGCCTGTCTCGGGTAGATGAAAATACATATACATTTAAAAACAGTAAACAAAAGAATAGAAAGTATACAATATACAAAGAATAACCCTATAAAATAAACAAAATTTGTAGTCCAAAATAGAGTAATTAAATAGAATATACATCGAGTCTAGTGATCGGATTTCAAAAAAAAATAGATTTGCTGAAATTAATTTTCTCGACGTTTTCGAGGGTGTACATTAGGCTGGGCCGTTCTTGTATGGAAGTTAAAAAAGTGCTTCTAATCTTAATGTAATAGTGATAATTTGTTGCCTTATGATGTTTTATAACTATCTACAAAATTTCAGGACAAAAAAATAAGATCTTCTGTCTCCGAATCGACTTTGAAGTTTTGTATGGGACGAAAATATCCCATACTAACTGTCATTTTTATAATAATCATGTAAAATGATTACGGCCTTGTTTATTTATTCATTTTTTTTATTATACCACAGATAATTTAAGTACATACTTCTATTTATTTAATTACACAAAAATAATAAATAAAACTTTTAAATTTTTTATGTAATGTAAGTATATGAAATTATGTTATTTTGCAGTCATTGTTTTTGATAAATTGGCTTTGATATATTTTTTACTCGTTGCTTTCTAAGCTTTTATATAATCTTCTCTTGAAGAATTTCTTCGAATAGTTGGTGAGGCTTCTTTGACAATTTCACAGATTGTCAAACTCCTTGGATATGTCAAGAAAAATTCAAGAAACTGTATTTATTCATCTTCGCCATTGTATGTAATGAATGCCGTAAGATCTTCGTTGGATACTTGTCGATTGGTGTTTCTGTTACATTTTGCTGTCTCTCTATACGTAGTTCTTGTAAAAGATGCTTCAAAATTTACTTTCGGTACTCCAAGGATCAAAGGTCCGTGTTTTCGGGTAATTCGAGCTTTCACTATCCGGTGAGCGGTTCATTCTCTTACTGCATACTGTATTTTGAGCGAAATAGTTTTTTATTTTAGTAATTACAGTTTATATAACAGTTTTGATCATCTGATAAATATATGGATAAGAAATTAAACTTCCATAGGTAACAGGATCAGTTACAAGGTAGTAGGCACAAACATTAAAAATAAAGATAAGTTAAGGTCATCAAAATTTCTGAAAGAAACGCAGTCGCAGAATCCTATTAGCTTAGTTTAGCGATCTAACATGGAACATTTTTCCTGGAGCTCAGTTGCCTAAATCATTAAAAAATGTTCCTCTTGGTATGACTGTGCCAATTTGTAATAAATATAATTGATCTTTTCGTAGATTTTGAAATGATAAAATAGTAGTTTTTGTTGTAATCACCTGGAACACAATATCAATTATTTTTTTCCAGTTGTTTTCCAATTTGGTCAGAGCGCGTATGATGATTTGAGAAAGCATTATCAACATAATATGTTGATAATGCTTTTATAATATTATATAACATTATTATACAAAAACTTTAATAATTATTGTTACTAGTCGTTTTTTTTTTCTAGGTTACCGGCGACTCATTCAATTAGGATTACTTGTGGTTTGCAATAAGCAAACAATTCATTCTGTTATTAGTCTTTTCTCCTGCAAACTAATTATTCAATCATGTTTTCCGATATTTACCTACACTTTTTTTCATCACATCAGATTACAAGTAAAAGTTCAAAAGAAATATTGCTTTTTGGAAAGAAATCTGTAATCGATCTCTCTATCGGTTTCGGTTTTCCAAATTTTCCATCAATTTAGAATCAGTTTCCTTTAAAACTCTCTTATTTATTGTTCATCTGTATTTTTTGACTACTTTTTCTAATCACTTGCCTATAACTTTTGATTTAGGGCCATCAAAATACAATACTGGTATTTTTAACCCTTTTCTCATTTCATGAGATTTTCTCTGGTTTTTCACGGCGCTCTATATACTTTGTTTCTATCTAAAATTGCATTTTTATGCTTTATATCATACAGGACTGATTATTCCGTCATTTTTATGAGATACAATCTTAAAAAATATTAAGTTAAAGATATTTTTAATTTATTTATATCTGCTTCAAAATACGATAAATTTTACAATTTTTTGAAATTTTGAGCTCAATTCGGAGACAGAAGATATCTTTCAATTTGAAAAATATTTTGCATACCTATTATGAACAGCATTTAGCACTAAAGTATAACTATTAAGTTAGCAATAGTGGAAGAAACGCAAATCGACCCGGCCTAGTGTACATTCCAAAAATGCAAAAAAATTTTTTTATTATTTCTGCGTACCCGTACGCCAAAGATGTGTGCGCACCCATAACTCATAGTAATTCTTATCCGATTTGATTGAAATTTAGTAGAACGGTTAGCCCCTCGATGTAGATGAGTCAGTAAAATTTTGAGATCTGTACCTTCAGGGGAACCCTCTTAAAGTATCCAAAGAAAATATCACTTGTTCTAGAAAAAGGGCTAAAAAAGAAAAAAAATATTTCTTCGATTTTCATAAAATTTTGTATACCGGTTGGTCTTATGCTCCTACACAAGCACGTAAAGTTTGAGGTCCGTAACTTCAGTGGGTCCCCCTTAATGTACCGATTAATATTGAATATGTAGTTCTAAAGCAGATAATAAAAAGCTCCAATAGTCGATATTATTTTAAAGTTTCTAAAATAATTCCAAGGATAAATTCATTTTAATCGTAAAATTATGAATTTTATGCAAAGATAATTATGTTTTACACGAAAAGGCTGTTATAATATACTATGAGTTCTGGGCTAACCTATAGGTTAGCACTGTTAGCAGCTTTTGTTATGTGAGAGTCTGCCTATGTAAACGGAAAAACATCCTATTTCCAATTGTCTTTTACAAGTAGTCTTTAACATAATAATAATATATCTTATTTTAATTATGTTTAAGTCACACAATTGGTTATATATTTTCTGTCAGTGCTAATGCATACCATCCATTATATTTTATCTTTCTAGGGTGTTATTTATGTATGATTTGATTCTTTTAGATAATATTATGCTTGTTGTCACTTTGACAAATACATATGTTACCATTACCATAAGATCAATCGCCTGAGCTAGCTGGGCCACGTACTGACGAAGCCTACATAAGAAATAACGCACCTAAGCCACCAAGGATTACCAACCGAAAGTCAAAATAAGGGACTGTACTGATCCGCACGATCAGGAGACTGTTAGAGGCTGGAGGACTTTAGGATATACTCCAACTTGACAGGAAATGGTAGGAGAAAAATAAATATTCCAGGAAATAAGCGGATGTTGATTGGCTAACGCTAACTCACAAATTGTATTTATACGGTGACCATAATTTTAATAACATTTAAGTACCTACAACACAACAAGTAATTTAAAAAATATATATATTTCATAATACTTTTTGGTAAGCGTACCGCAGACCCATAACTTTAATCATCTTGACCGAAACAAGTTTCCAGTACAAAACTGTTTTTTTAATCTATTAAAAAAAAAACAGATATCTGAATTAAAATATCGACAACACATGACCCCGAGTGAGGCAGTATTGTGAAAAAATAATTATTATCAACATTTGGATGACTTAGTGAGGTTGTCGACAAAAAAAAACAGAGAACTTTGACTAAGCGAAGGTGGAGTGTAACCGCTAAAAGGAAATGGATAGATCGTCAGTATACTCGAGTGTTTCGAGCTCATTGGATGTTACGGTTTTGAGATCACGTCTCGCCACTAAAACGCTACAACAGCTGGTCTGGCAGAATTTTAATGTATCCTTGACAAGCAATAAAGAGTTTGTAAATAGGTGGGTGAATATTCGAGAACATCAGCACTATCAGATCGAGGATAGTAGTTATGATCCCGAGGCACTTATTTTAAAGTCAAGATGCAAAATGATATTTTTAAAGTTTATCGACTGTCTATCTATAGTGTCTATGCCCTCTGGGGTAGTATTTTACTTGTGAATGTACCCACACAAAATTGTGTACTTTTTTTTCTTTATTTTCAAAACAAAATATATACTTTCCGTATGCATGTACCTACGAGTAGGTATATCTATTTTATTTTGGAGCTAATATGTCACAAAATGTTGTAAATTGATATTTTTAGGACAATAGGTCCTATAGAACCTATCACTTGATTCTGAAGTGATAAGTACGGGAAGGTAAAGAAAGACATTGTTTAGGAGAAAAACATTACAGGAGTTGTTGGCCATCTTAAGTAGATTATTAAGAACAAACAACAAAAACGCAAACAATGAAATATGAAAATTTAATACACAATTAATTCATCCTTGTTATAGATGGTTCATTTAAAATTTAAACATATTTTTTTAATTCAAGTACATACCTACCTATTTAAAAAGCGTCAAGCGTCCTGTTAAAAAGCGTCAAATAAAAGCTCTTCAAACTTCATAGAGTGATCCTTATCCGACCTCGGTAGCCTAGTGACAAAGGCGCCTACTTCAGATCAAGAGGTCCCGGGTTCGATTCCTGGTCGGATCAGAATTATTCATTGTGTTTTTTCACTAGAAATTTCTACTCGGGATTGGACAGTCCTGCCAATCCTGTCTCAGATTGGAGGGGACCGGTTGACTGGTAGAGAATTCTTCAAGCATTAAGTTCAGTCGGCTATACTGACACCTATGTATAGAAGAACGCTATTTATTTTATCCTTCTGTATGTCTTAATTATTTTTTCATTAGATCTCGAGTTGAAAATGTCACAAGTATGGTCGCCCTATGAAAACAGTGGTAGGAGAAGCGCTATCCAACCAACGACCGCTCATTTACTAACACAAAACCAAGTTTGGCTTGACTTCTTAACTTTTATACTTGACACGTCATGTGTGTACGCAAATCTTATATATCTTCTTCTTATATATAAAAATAAAGAGCTATTTCCCGATGTCATCGCACCACGACTAAACGGCTGGACCGATTTCGCTAATTCTTTTTTTGTCGTGTATCAGGAGAATGTCCTTTTAGAAGAAAAAAATTAAGAAAAATGCATGGAAAATTAGAAAACTAAAGAAAACTCTACGTACATAACCTTATTACTACTTTTTACCTTAAAATTTTTATTCCAATTTTGAAATTTTGACAGAAATTGTCAATTGACAGAATGCGGGGAATATGCATGGTGTAAAACAGACGCATCGTTTGGAATCATATTGGTCAAATGATAATTCATCACCATACAAATTCGAATTCAACATTCATAGTTAGAGGAACACAGGACAACGTCTGTCGGGAAAACTTGTACTACAATATTTTACAATGTTTTTTTTGTTCTAACAATGTTGTAGATACTTATCTAAAAAAAATCACCATCTACCTAAGTACCATTTAAAGGATTTTATAAAAATACCTAGGTATTTATTTTTATTTGAATTCACACATTCTCTTCGTATTAATATTAAACAAAAAAAATTTACTCCAAAACTCAAAAGTAAGGTGTCAAAATATCCAAATCCGTACATACCTACAAAATACGGTTATATAGAATAGGATGGTAGGTATGTATAAGATAGGCGGCCGTGTAGACACATCATATTATTTTATATTAATATAAATAGCTGTTCCTGAGGGACGCTATTGAAAGGAATGTCATGGAGGAGATGTCTATGTTCGTGTTAGATTTAAAGGATGAGGATGCTCTCTTGAGAAAACATAAATTCAACGAAACATTCGTGGAATGGCAAAAATTGAAATTCGCAAAGACGATGCTCTATTGAACAAAGGAATGTACAATCCCTCATTTGAAAACATCGATTTCGTAATATGGCTAAGTTATATAGTTCATCTAAATACTCATTAAGTACGAAATAGTGGTATTTCAATCCAAAAAAAATGTACTACAATATAAATATTCTTTTTTTTTTCTAAGTACCTACCTACTCCTATAAGAACGGCTTTTTCACATGTGAACGATGAGAAAATAATTAATTATGTGTGTAAATTGATTGTTGATTGAAATTCTTTAAAAATGACTTCATTATGATTATGAATCGGCATATCAGTTTTTGTCTTTCTAAAGGCAACAGCCATAATTATGATAAGCTGATAAGATATTTTTTCTCCAACGCGGTTCGAAATCAAACAACAATTTTTAATTTACTTTTGAAGACTGATGAATCCGAATTTAAATAATAATTATTATAAGTAAAATCTTATAAATTATTATCATATTTTTGTATTGAATGATACCTATACTATTATGTAAAAAAAAAATCGTCATTTACATAATATTAACTCAGACGTAACGATTTTTTATTATTCTTCAAACACGTTAGTCTAAAAGCTGTCCGCTGAAGATGTTCGCATAGTCGGCCGAAAATATATTCCGGAAATATTATAATAGGTACATTACTATGTACCTACCTATTATATTTCCGTAGTACTAGGTACTCCTAATACTGCGAAGTTGGTTTTCTTTATCCAAAACCAAACTTCCTTAAGGCTCCACTTAGGGGCATAGGGAGGCAACAACAAAGAAGCAGAGAATATATACCCATACTCGGTCTTGGTTAAGCAGAATTTCTTCCTTATCTTATCTAGCCTGAATTGTGTGAAATAGTTCACACGATTTTCATTGATTTGTGATAAATTCCTACAAGATAAAGGGACATTTAATTTTTCGACTAAACAAGCTGTCCAGGATAATATTGACCTATTTCTTAGCATTTATTTACTTGCTAATAATTTCATTGACTTGTGTACAAAAAGTAGTGAAGAAATATTTCAAATGGTGAGACAAAACATTATACATTAGAAAAGTTGTGTGGAGAGAAAAATAGTTTCGATGTCGAACAATCGATGGTACGTGATTTCCCACCCCTCGGGTGTAGTGGTAGTAATATATTATTATTTATTACAACTTTTACAACAAAAATTTCTTAAATAAATCACACCGCTACGTCCCGAAAGCCGTTATAAATAAAAATATTATTATTATTATTATCGCCGCTTGTACCTACTGCGGGGCGAGAACACAGAAAGAGCTGATGATGCCACCAAAATAATAATCATAAATAATAATATGGCTTCCCCAGAGGTCCAAATAATATTATTATTATAAAAATATTGTAAAAGCTCAAACTTTTCTTAGCCAAAATATTTAGCCCCGTGTATATTTTTTTTTTTTATGAAAATAATATGCCAAGATATTATAAAAATCTAGTTTGATGATCAAATTTACAATCTTTCATCTCATCCTGAGATACTTTAGCTTCGATAGGAACGTAACCTCACAAGACTCTTTAACTAAACTTTCATTCCGCAGTAAGTACTTTACTGTATTGTACTTGAAAATGCCTAATGAATTATGCAAGCAGTAAATTATTTTTTTTTAGTTAGGTATATAATATATTTTTATTCATCCAACTTTTTTTTATACACACGAGCAGGTGTTATTACAACCGATGTCTAACGCCCTCATCTTTTCAGTCAACTCAGTCGGCCCTGTCAATTTTCACGAAAGATTCCAACATCCTCAAATTTATGCTGCATGCTAACCTTTAAAGAAAAAAATATATCAACGTGAAATTTTCCAAACGTATTGATTTTCACCAAACTTAGTAAAACTTCCCATCATATTGTTCGTATGATACATTAATGGTTAGTTTCTTACTTTTTGGGTTAATAAAAAATAAAGAAGGTAAATACCTACTTCATTTTTACCCTTTTACTCGGCTGTGAGTAATAATCACGTGCCTTTCTCCCGTCTGACAGGACCCAAATAATGACTCCTTACGGGTCATTTTAATTTTCCCTGGAGACTCGTAAACACCGCAGCTTGTACTGTGCTTAAAAAAATGTTTATTCATTAAAAACAACGTGGTTTACCGGCCAGAGAAGCTTTATCTTCTTCTCCCTGTCCCTCATCGTAATCAAACATACAAAGTTAATTAATTGCACCATTAGTTGTAGTCAGTGATAGGTAGTTGTCTACATTACGCTTTTCTCGGAAAAGAAATAATGAAATTCAAATACCTACGTGAGGCAACCTTGAAACGTTTAACGTTAAATTAAAGGTTTCTTGAGACAACTAACTAATGTCTCATGGAGTAGACACCAATACTAAACAGCAAATCTACCGTGAGAATCGTAAAAAGCACACATAACCAAGGACAAAAACTTTTTTATTAGTTGAAACCATTTTTTCTATCTTTTTCTTCAGCCTACACTGAACATTGTTGAATCCATCGTAGATCTCCAAAGCTTCCTTCTTTGCGCCAACCGTATCTATTCGCCTCCAGCAACTCTTCTTACATCAACAGACCACAATTTTCTTTAGTCTGCAGATGCTTTTCAAAATAATTTTTGAAGGATTTTGGTTTGTTTTACTCTGGCTACATAGCAAACGCAACTCCATTTTCGAGTCGGACTTTTGTAGTTCTGTCGAATTCGTGTAACTTTCTTTCCATCAATTAATGCGATACCAAACATTATCCTCTAAACAAGGCATCAAGTTGTTACCATTGTCAATTAAGTTCCTGCAAAGACCTAATGCGATTCTTGATTGTATAAAAAAATAATTAAGGTGAGGATCGTGGTATGAGAAGGATTACAATACCCGACTTTGGAAATAGAACAAGCACCGATTTAGAGGAAATATCTATTCTGTTCAAGAATGCAAATTAGTAACACTCAATAGTGATTGTAAAAGGTTTCAAGAAAAATCATAAATACTGATTTCTAAAGTAGGTATAGCGAAACATATGAATAAATCATACAGTCTACAATTAAGGTGGCTCATAAACTAAAGGTATCTACGAGTATGTGAAAATTTTATGGAATTTCAAATTTTTTTTTTTTTTTTTTTTTTTTTTTTTATTTAAAAAATAATAATAAAACATAATAAACAATAAGATACATAATACACACAAGATAAAGGAATATACAACTATACATAGAGAACAACAATTGCAGCAAGTGAAATGGGCCCCATTAAGCCATTTAAACGGCTTGTCAATAGGACCCATTCACCCCACCGTTCGTCTACATAACGAACAGACACACAATCAATCAAAAACATTCCACCATCAATCCCTCTCTTTCCATTCTGTCAAATACATTCATTCAAACACATGCACACTCTTCTCTAATTTGCAATACATTGGTAAACTCAGAATCTATTTCAACATTATTTGAGCAACTATACATACATACCGTTATTACTTCTCAGCCATACTAACCTGAAACTATACGTACATACTTTTATTATTTATCAGCCATACTTTCAACACTTTTCTCAGTCCATTCATACTCTTGCACTTAAATAAATAAAATCCTATTTCGATTAAAAAAAAAACTATTAGATAAGGATAGCTATGATACTGTATTATTTAAGGGAAACGATAAAAAATTAAAAATTATAAGTAGGTACTTACTTATAAATAAAAACACGACTCCTCAAACTATTGTTTGTTGTTTGATGCGTTCAATTATTGAAGCGATGTTCCGGATTAAACTCTTAACTTAAAAAATAACAAACTATTAAGGGATTCTTTATTTTCTTGAAAATTTCCTACAAATAAATTACAAGCCTACATTTTCCCTCTACACATTATTCTTCCCCTGGCTCAAATTAATTCAAGACTCCTGCTTTCATTGAAAGAAAAGGGGAGAAAGGAATTCTTTCCCCGAACCTACCCTGGACAGGGATTGATTTGTCGAACCAGCTGATTGATAAGGATGGAAGATATTAAACACAATAACGGCACATAAGGCTCACGCGCTACAAGCATTTTGATACAAGGATACGTTGGAATTCGGGCGAAAAAAAGGTTGTAACAGTGGTGAAGTTCAGCCTTATATCAAGTATACGGGTATGTTTGTAAACTAAGTTTAGCACGTCTATATTAAAATGAATCTTTTTTTTTCTTTTAACATATTTCGGAGCCAGGATATCTGCCGCCGATCCTTCAGTTATCCCTGAACTATAAAGTTCAGCAAACGTCATTTTTCTCCCCTAAGAACATGACCAAAGTAGAAGACCTTTCGGACCTTGATATTTGTCATTAATTATCAACCCCAGCCGTTTGCATCAGGACTATTGTGTTACGGAGTACTCTCATTCCTTTATGGTACTAACATTGAGAGTTCAGGATTCATAGAGGTATTACCTAGCAGACCACATGTAGCACTTGACCAATCTCTGACGGAGTTTCAAATTGGGATAAACAACACAGAAAACTGGTCTTATTTCAAAATTCCGCACGAGCCATCTCTATTCTACACGTGATTTCGGTTTCAGGGTCGAGGTTTTCTGTCAGGATGCTCCCAAGGTATTTGAAATTCTAGCAGCGCCATTCAATAGTAGAAATGCTTCTTCGTGTTCTTCACGTTCAAACACCATCAACTTTGTCTTTGTGTTACTCATTTACTTATTTATAACATTGTGTATGTTTCAATCAAATCAATCAATCAAATCTCCCTTTGAACTCCACTTAGGAGCATAGGGAGGCAACAAGAGCTCTCCATTGCGCTCGATCTTGCGCAATGCTTATGACCTCCTCCCACACCAAGTCCATTTCCCTCAGCTCTGCCTTGAAGGAACGGAACACGGTATGAGAGGGTCTTTCACGTCTTCCATGTCTTCTTGTATGTTTACTATCAATTATGTTTGCACATGTAAGATAGAAAGACGTTTAAAAAATCTATAAATATTTTCCTATGCTCATGATGGAAATATAAAAACAATAAATAATTATGACCGACTAAATGGAGAATTTCAAACTGGTGGCGTGAAATGGAGCAAAAAATTGGGCCGACATAGTTTTATTAGGATGGCCTGCAGAATTGTAACACTTGTGTGCGACAGGAACGGGGTGAAATTGTCCTTTTTTGTTTTCACCCGCATCATCGCAGCGGGACGAAACCTTTTTTTCTGACTTCGTCTTTATTGTGTTGCCCGCTGTTGGAAATTAAAAACAAACATTTTTTATTTGTATCAGCAAGATGTCAAAAGATGGGAAAATATATTAAAATTGGCTATTCTTCTTAGATAGTAAACTGTAAACCATGTAGATGTGTTGTCACAGTTTACTTGGGTTATCAAGGATACGGTTTTGTTACATACCTATTAGACATACATTTTTTGTAATTATTATACTCAGCAATTAATAGATAATTAAACACACATATTTTTGGAATAAAAATTGAAAAAGATAATAATTAACAACACAAATGTAATTATTAAAATAGCCTAGATATTGATTTCGTATGTGTTTGAAAAGAAAGTTTAAAGTAAACTAACACTGAAAAATATTAATTCTTAATCTATATATTCGCCCTTTAAACCCTACATAGGGACATAGGGAGGCAACAAGAGCCCTCCACTGCGCTCCAACTTGCGCAATGTTATGATCATGACAAGGGGGACGCCAGATGCCTGAACACATACCCCCTCCCAAGTCTCGGAAGAGTCCAGGCGTTATTTCGACGAGACTTATTTCTTGTGCCTTTTCTGACCTGTTGGGGTTTTTAAGGACCCGATATGATTTTTCGATTTCCTGCCTCTTAGAGGATGCTAAAAAAAACAGCAAAAAAGCAGGGTTGCTATTCTTAGCCGGCAACCCACGGCATTATAATATACGATATGTCAATCATCTATAAGGGTGTGAGTCCTAGCACCTAACCAAAACCCAGGAACAACAAAAATATTTCCGCTTTTGAAACAAAGTGGGTGAATAGAATAGTAAAATCTCGAACGCACTCTGCACAGTGCACAGGTCCATCACTTCTAACACACATTATGGAGAGTAGACGGACAAACTTTGGAGATACGTTAAGGATTCCGAATGAAAGTAGATCGAAGAGAGCGCTATTCTTCCTCCCATCAGGGCGACCCATGATAAGGGCGACCCTCTCTTACAGTGTTCCGTTCCCTAGTAAAGCTGATGAATTTGGATCTGTTTTGGGAAGCGGTCATTGAACATTGAACAAGATCGAAAGCTGTGGAGAGCTCTTTTTACCTCTCAGCACTAAAGTGGGAAAAAATAAAATCACATGATGAATGTTTAGTTTACATACAAAATAAACATTTCTTATTCTTCTTCTGATGGGTGTCTGTTTGCGCTGTCGTCTGTTCATCCTTTGATGTCAACTGCCAGCTGTCTCTCCACCTCTTCGGGGGTCTGCCTGGGAGTCTGCGTCCTTCGGGGTTTCCTTGAAGGGCGATACGTGTGGAAGTCTGTCCTCTGACATTCTGTTTACATGTTCACTCTAGTATCGCCATTGTTGTCGTTCCCACCTCACTTTGTCTTCCATCTTACACGTGCTTCGGATATCAAAATTTCTAAGGGGATCACCAGCGTGTTTCCAGTTATAGATCGGAGAGTTTACATTTCTGAAGTTCGTAGCCGAAATTTTGTTCTGGAAGTATCAGCCCGTGCCTCAATTCCATTAGTGGCTATTGGCCGAACGCATGTTTTGTATATCTTTCTGTCCTCGTGTGTATGTTCCTCCACACTGAATTACTAATGCATCCTCATATAGCTGTGTGCAACCTTATTGATCTGTTTTACGCTTTCGTTATAAAGCCCTCCTTCGCTGCTAATCTCAGCTTCAAGATACTTTAATTCCATCACTTCTTGTTCAATGGGCTTACTATGCACGACATGTTTTGGATGGTTTTTTTTAATATTGTGATAGGTAAGTACTTTAAGTTTTGTTAGTGTATATTTCCATTGTGTAGTTTTTTGAGTAATCACATATTCAGGTAGGGAAACAAAAATCACGAAACAGCTAATAGGTACTCAAAAACAAAAGGAAAATTTTAAATGTAAGTACCTTATGAGACCAAAAGAAAGGTACTTTTCAAAAACAGATGTGTTCTTAGAGTAACATAAAGGTAGAAGCACAGTCGGTCGGCGGAATTGCGATAAATCAAAAAGATTTAGTGCGATGATATTCTTATTAGAACACTAATACATAATTATTATGTTCAGGTTGCGTTATTATTTATTTTCCACCAGAGCTGTGTGTTGCGGCCTCCTCTGCTCTCCTCCCAAATAATTTATTGCTCCGGCTCCTGCGCTACATGACTTCAGACCCAAGCTACTATGTAATAATAAGAACAGTATAATCATCAAATCACGCCTACTGACATACGCCGTATTTCAACATGAAATTAGACTCGTATGTTGTATGAATTATGTCATAATGTTCTATAGACTATGTGTTGTTTGAATTTTGTATGTTGTATATGTAGACTCATGTGATGTTTGAACCTTGTATGTTGTATAGACTCATCTGTTGTATGAACCAATTATCAATCACGCGGGTTGTATGAAACTAGTATGGACTCAAAATTCCAAAAAGCTCTCCGCTGAAGATGGTCGCATAGTCCAAAAAACTCTCCGCTGAAGATGGTCGCATAGTCCAAAAAACTCTCCGCTGAAGTTGGTCGCATAGTCCAAAAAACTCTCCGCTGAAGATGGTCGCATAGTCCAAAAAACTCTCCGCTGAAGATGGTCGCATAGTCCAAAAAACTCTCCGCTGAAGATGGTCGCATAGTCCAACAAACTCTCCACTGAAGATGGTCGCATAATCGGCCGAAAATATTTCTCGGAAATAATATAATCTAGTGTAATACTGTAAAGATTTTTTTTAATTTTTAAATAGGTATAATGACTAAGTATTACACAGTTACAAACAATGTGTTGTGAAGAAATCGTGTATGAACATAGTATGTTGTCGTTTTTATACTCGTATGTTGTACGAACTGAATCAATTATTGATGTAGGGAGTAGGAGATAGTTTTTGATGTCTACAAAATCTAACCTACGGAAAATACGCACATGCGATAAAAACTCTTTAATTTTTTTTAGTAAAAAAATGTTCTGTGCTCACTCAATGTGAACAAAAATACACTCTTTGACTCTTTCACAGTAAGCTTTTTAAGGCTTATGCTGCTAGGCTACCAAACACTTGTTTAAAATTTCTAATGATTGCCATCATAAAATAAAACCTATCGGTTTTTTTTCTATATCTTCAATTAAAAAAATCAATTAATAGAATAATCTAAGATTGATTCAATTTGATTCTTATAGAAATTCTTGGGTAGGTACCTAACACTACTATAGAAATTTACATTTTTGAAAAGGTTAATTATTGAATGTTTTTGTTTTAAAAATACTTAAAACAATAAAAGATTTTTTCAAATGTATTTAGGTAGGTACTTGGCATATTTTTTTTAAATTGTTTAAACTAGATTACTTAGCATCTTTGATAAAAGAAAAGTTATTTAAAAATATTAAAAAAAATTAACATTATCTCAAAGTTTAGAGAAATATGACTACCATGACGAAAGTCTTTAGTAGGTAAATTAAACATTCGAATGGGGAGATTAAAGGAAAAAAAAAGGAACAAAACTGAGTGAGACCTGCATAATGCTTGTCCTGGATTCTGTGTAAATAATTATTCCAACTCCAGCGGAGTAATCTAATAGGAAAATCCCATAAAAGTCGTTAGTTTCACTAAATGGAGCATACAAATGGATATTCCATTTGCAGCATATTTTTTCTTCAACTGAGACATAAAGTAATGTATGTGTCTCTATACAGAGAAAAGTTCAGTGTCGCTACAAAGTTTTAATCAATGAATTTCTATTGTAGCTACTCTGATGTTATATAAAAATATTCTATCGTTTTTTTCTTTATTCATAAGCTGCTACTGATATTGTCCCAAACCGATTTTTGAGCGGTGTTCCACGTGTGCGAGTCCCGTATTATGTGCAATGTAATAAGGTTTAGACCAATAATTCTATGTTCAAATCAATATTTTTTACGTCCATCTTACATACCTATTTAATAATTCATCAAGCGGAAACCCGGCCAATACAATAGTTTGACATGGTCGACGCAATAACCACATTTTTTAGATGTATCTGTTCACTCAAAGTATTACTATTTCACTCTTTCACAGTTAGCTACTTAAAG
The DNA here is from genome assembly GCA_963576905.1 of Mystacides longicornis. Taxonomy (NCBI): domain Eukaryota; kingdom Metazoa; phylum Arthropoda; class Insecta; order Trichoptera; family Leptoceridae; genus Mystacides; species Mystacides longicornis. The sequence goes on along the minus strand of OY756421.1, from coordinate 3,987,132 downwards.
CTCGTGTCGTGAAGAGGAAGATGGCCGGCACCTGGGATCGAACCCACGACCTCCAGTACGAAACATTACGAAAGCCGGCGTTGTTACCATCAGGCTACCAATCACTCAGGAGACGTTCAAACTTTTAAGTAAGTAGGTAGGTATATGAAAGGAATGATTTTTTATTTTATTTTAGTTTTTTTTTTTTTTTTTTCATAGAAAATTGACAGAAACGATCCTGGATTTTATTTAAAAAGATTCTACGATGTATTAAAAAGTGTGTGTGAGTTAGTGAGTGAGTGCGCTAACGGTGTGAAAAACAAACTTATCTTAATTACAGAGCCGTTTCATAGCGGAAGGGAAGCAAAAGGAAAGTGTTAAGTTCTCATTTGAAAAATTGCACAGTATCGTAAATCTAGCGACGCGAATGACACACACACATACAAAATTACAATATATCCATATATTAAAACGTGAAAGAAAAACATTGTGACTATTTTTACGAAAATTCCGTGGACGGAGGAGTATGACATTTCGCACACCAATAGTTTATATAGAGAGGGAGTTGCGAAAGCCAATATTTTTTAAAAATAAAAATAGATTAATACAATAAAAAAAAACATTACAAACACTACTGTATTTGATACTCACATACACCTCCACACACTACTTATAAAGAAGATCAACTTGTTAGAAATAAATATAAAATGAAAAGCGCCTCATAATGGGCGCAGAAAGCTTTTTGAAGGCGGTATATTCAAATGGAAAGTGGAGCTGGAAATAGCGAGATATTCTAACCTATTTTAGGTATGATCCAAATTATGAGAGTATGAGAATTTAAATAAAAATAAGTTATGGTCGAATTTCGCACACTGGTCGACCACTAGTTATATATTACTAAACGATAGTTTTTTTTAACCCATACGCATCTCATTTGTTTGGAGAAATCTATGCACTAAAATCCCATTTAAAATGTACTCACCAAATGTCACACTAGATGTTCATTTTAATTTTGTCAAAACAAAGTTATTGGTTGGAGAATCTTTATAAAAATTGGAAGTTAAGTAGAAAAAATATTCATTATTGGAGTAAATCTTTTTTTTTTGTTTTGTGATTTTATTTTTTGTGTTTTTTTTTGTGAGTAAATCTTCTTTACCAATATTGATTTAACTCTACCAAACGATTAGATGAGAAAATATCATCACAGGAAACGGATCTCATATCATAATCTTCACTGCAGTTCTTCAACAAATGTTAAATTACATTTTAGTTTATATCATACAATTTCAAAATAACAAAAACGTGATAAAAATAACATAAATAACACAGCGCGCACGCAAACAAACATCAATAACAAAGATGGCGGCCATACAAACCGCGCAGGTAAAATATCTATCCCTTCTTCAGCGGCGTGTATGCGATTTATTTTGTATAAAACTCTAAGCAGTAAAATATTCGAATAAAAAGGTTTGAATCTTATCTACAATAACATTATTCTAGGTTTTGCATAGATGGCAGTAGCAGGTAGTAAAATGGCAATATTCGTAAGCGGATGCAGGTCGGTACCACGTACCGATTGTGAATTTCGGCACATTTCTCTCGGTCGGTACTACGTACCGATTGTGATGCGGATGGGTTAACTTTATTTCCACTCATTTTTAATAGAAAACTCTATTCGATTCCGTATATCCGACTGAAATTATTGTTTGCGATCAAGCCGTCGTCGAGGTAGTTTAACCCATATCGATTGATTGCGAGCTGATCTCTGTAGATTATAGTCCGCCATGTTGGATTTTATGTCAACTGACAATGGTTTCGAGTGTACAACAACGCTTTCTGTAATCAATATACTGTTTTTTAGTTTTTTTCCCGTCCAATTAGGTGCTCCCTTCATATTTTGGTCCATTTTGTTTTGGTTTATTATTTTGATAATAGAAATTGTAAACAAATAAAGAAAATATTGCATTCCCGTATTCATCGAGGTCTTACAACCACGATGCACCAACTAAATTTATGATAAATATAAGGAAGTTTTGAAGAAAATAATCAGAGAGTACTTTTAAAGTAGGTACCTACAAATATTAAAATTAAAGTAATCAAACATAAATTAGTTCATTTTGGCCTAACAATATTTTGATAACATAAAATAAAAATTAATAAATAAGGTCTGGCACGTATTCTGCACCTACTCGAAGTCATTCAAATCTGACATAGCGCATCTCGGCTGTAAGCATTCCCGTTGCCGGGCTACTATTTTGTTTGTTTTTACCAAATTTCGTGTGAAATGTCATCTTCATACATAACAAACGCGGATCAAATATTTTTTTTACAATAAAGTAAAAACACAACACAAACAGGTACACTACAAACTCTAATAAAGTTTAGACATATTCCACAGAAAGCAATGTGTCCTAATAATTATTGAAATTCGACCTTCAGTATGCTTTATGTAGAGATTTCTATAAGGTGCCACTTTTCTTCGATATAATAATATGGCGCAGACATGTGTTATTATTAATACTCGTAGTCAGAGCAATTTTCAATAATTAACCGACGAAAAACTACCAAAAGTATTAGTTGGATTGGCTTTGTCGTATGTATGAAAAATATTTCGCATGTGGTTAGGGTTATGTTAGAATGTTTCGACGAAATTAACCAATTATTATTTGGTAAAACTTATTGATAATGAGTTTTTTTTTAATCATTTCTTTCAGTACTGTATATTAATACGTAGGGCGCAAAAAGTATTTTTAATCATGTGGAATGACTCATAGGTATTTTTAAACTCTTTGTGAATAAACCTGCAGGTCAAAAATAGTACTCAATGAAATAAACTAGCCATATTTTTATTTATACGATTAGGAAAATACGTGGGCGTGGTACCTATATAAAGATTTTTTCGTCGAATATTTTTTTTTTGTTCCTCATTTGTAATATTATTATCACACACTCACACCACACCGGGATGTTTATCGATTTGCTTTCTGATGAAGGACGTGACATAAATGCTTTTACAGATTTTGACACAAGAAGGACGAGGCGGTAATAATGTTTACCCGGATAAATCAGAGAAACGGAATTCGGTAGACGGGACGAGCTTATCGAAAATGAATAAAGGAGAGAAAAATCTCAATTCGAAAAATAATAATTATTTACATAGCTAAAGTGTATCTAATGAACAATACAGCCAATGTGAATAGGGAGATGTCGGTCGATCTTCCCCAGTTACTTTTGGAAAAAAAAGATGACTGGCCTCAGTGGATTAGTGTTGTTTAGACAACAAGCTCACTATCCTGAGGTCCCGGGTCGGGTCAGAAATGTTCTACTTGCTTTTGTTTGAAATTTTTACCCATGGATCTTAGGACGAAAACCGCCACCTGTGGCAACAAGAAGGGAGAATTCCAATCAGAATACATCCGCATTGGTGAATATCAGTGGTCCATTCCTTATACGGCATATAATAAACAGAAAATAACACATTGGTAGGTATAGGAATGGGAAAAATAAAATGAACACATTTTGTGTATTGAATAAAACGTTTTTTTTTGCGACCTGAGGCATAAACGGGTTGAGGTCATAAACATTGCGTAAGATCGAGCGCAGTGGAGAGCTCTTGTTGCCTCCCTGTGTCCCTGAGTGGGGTGTGAAAGGGAGTTGTGTGTCTGTGTGTGTGTGAGGCATAAACAATTGCTTATTAAATTATATCTTTCTAAAATAGGTATATTTTTAAAAATAAAATATGAGTATCATAATATCTGAAATTGTGTTCCTTACCAAGGTGGATAACACAGAGCACTCTGCTAATAGTTGTTATGAGTTATTGCAGAAATTAATTTACCTGAAAACAAATGAAAAGTTTTTGATTACCGAATCAGATATGCACTATTATCAAAAAAAATAATATGGTTGAGATCTCGCCGAGCTGATAAAAGCCATTAAATAATATATTTTATAAATGTTGGGAAAATATGAAAGTGATGTAATCATACGTTATATTATCCAGGTCCACGGTTAAAGGATACTTTCAAAACCAGTTTTACGATTTCAGGGAAATAAATCAGTGTTTAAGCAAGCATAAGGAAAATAAAAACAAACACATCAAATGCAAATGCCTCGCTAGACTGATCAAAAAATGAAAGGTGTCAGTTCTCTCTGCCTACCTCCGAAGTGATGCATGGGAACAAGTTTCAAAATCCCTAATTGTTAGTTGATAATCAGTTCAAACGATGAATTTCTTTCATTGAAAATCACCACATTTTGAAATGCACTTTATTCAATAAGAAAATGGTCCCTTCCCGGATTTAAATTTTCTCACAAAACCAAACAAATCCACTCAGATTGCTTTTTTAATTAATATTACCAACCCTCAGTCCAGAAACCCTTCTTAAAAGGCAAAGGGATTTGAACAGACTATAAATTCAAAAGGTCATTGGTCTGAAATGAGAATTTACTTGGGTTTTATATAGGTATTTTTTTTTAAATTTTAATCGATAACCTTTTCAAAATGTGGTCAATACTCAAGAAAATGATAGAAAATAGTAACATTGAATATAAAGGCACCTGAGATGGTTTCATCAAAATTTAAGAATATTATATCATTTAATGAAGTGGATGGTGGTCTGGCAGTTACGAAGCCGGTTTTCATACTGGAGGTCGTGGGTTAGATCTAGAGGTGGGAATAACGGCTTAAATTAAAAAACGTTGTAGCAGTTTCGTTAATTTTAAATAACGTTATTTTTAAAAGCTGAAAACCTAAAAGGCTTATTTATTTCGTAGCGTATATTAAATATACCTACCTATATAGTTGTAAAAAAATTAACAACTTACCCCACGAAGATAAACAATCACACGATCTATTAATTAAGACTCAATTTTAAGTCAAATAATTATAAAGCATTTTTAATAGAAAAAAACGAATTTTGTATGCGAGAATAAAATAATCAGAGAAAAGCAACGACGAACAACGAACCAAACCTATACGCGCTACAAACGATACTAAAAAAATAAACAAAAGTTCTCAAAAATAAGTTAATAATAATAACAATAATTTCATAATGTTCATTCATAGGGACATTCACGCGCCTTTCGTCTCTAACAAGGTCAACCTATTTTGTAAACCTCGCACATCCCGATTTTGTCGAAAACGGGTTTTTGGTGCAGTTTTAACGTACCTCCTATCCCTCACCACTAGGTGAAACTCTCACCACTAGATGAAACTCTCAAATCAATATCACTTTTACTTAATTTTTTCATATTCTTCAAGAATTATCTAACAACTAATATGACTCTAAAAATTCATTACTGATTCTCGATTTTTGAATGGAACAAACCACCACGGGCTTACGACCGTCTTCTACTGTTGTTTCGAAGGCTGGCTTAGTGTGATCACTTTACATTAACAACGTTCGCCATTGGGTGGTAATGTTTGAGTCTCCGAAACTCCTAACAATGAAAAACTCGCTAAAATATTCATATTCACCAAAATGAAAAACTCGCTAAAATAAATAGGTATAAGTGCGTCATTTATGAAAAATTATCCCGGCCCAGAGAAAAAAGTACCTAATCGATTCATCCATAAATTACAATCTACTGTTAAAGATATTTGGAAAATCAAATTTTCTCAATCCTTTAGAAGCACTTTATCACTGCGAACAATCCGTATTTTAATTTTAAGGAGAAATTACCAAGATTTGCAGGAGGTGAAAAAGACCACACCGAATCCTAGCCTATGATATTTTTTATTTTATTTTATCAAAATAATAATCCGGCACAAAGTGCCTTTGACAACAGTTCAAAAGAACAATAAAAGCAACAAACAAGTATTAAAGAATAATAACAATAATTTATATATGTAATAGGAACAATATTTACATAAAATTATCAACCGTACAATTTTTCCATTTTAATTTTTTATTACTTTTTAATATTATTGTTGTATAGAGAAAGTTCATAAATCCTGGTTCAGTACTGCAGAACTAATAGTGAAAAACTCAATATGATGAATAATAAAATAAATATTTTCATATGTTGGTTTAGTCGTCAAAATAGTTATACTTGATATTGAAAATAAACAAACGTTTTAACCTCATGCAAAAAAATGGACTTAGGAGAGTTACAATTAATTGCTACAAGAATATACAACACTCTATAATAGTCTATAAGTAAATCAAGGCATACACATACACACATAGGTACCTACCTACCTACCTACCTACCCATACACTTTCTTTTGTACCCGGGAAGTTGCAAGGGCACGGCAGAGTGGCGGTGATATGTATGTACACGCCTATTACAGCCACGTTAGAGGAATAACGCACATGCGCAAAATAATAGTTTGAATATTTTAGACGGCCACGTTAGAAATCAGACGAATGACGTAAAGGCGGAAAATAATAGTGGATTATTTTAGACGGCCACGTTAGAAATCAGACGAATAACGTAAAGGCGGAAAATAATAGTGGATTATTTTAGACGGCCACGTTAGAAATCAGACGAATAACGTAAAGGCGGAAAATAATAGTGGATTATTTTTAATAGGCAGAGGTGCAAAATAATGGTGGATTATTTTTAACAGGCGGATATCTAGAGGTGCAAAATAATAGTGGAATATTTTAGACGATTATTTTCAAGGTATAAACTTTTTTTTTGAGACATTATTTTTGTTAGACTTATTTTCACAGCTTACGAATAACGAATAAGGTTTAATATGAATAACGTTAGAGAGGTTATTTTTTTTTATCAAATATTTTTATCAGCTTTCGTTATAATGCCCACCTCTAGTTAGATCCCAGGTGCCAATCATCTTCCTTTTTCACGACACAATCTTTATGTAACTTACTGTGAAAGAGTCAAAACAATATAATTATGTTCACTTCGAGTGAGCACAGATTCTTTTTTTTAATAAAAAGGCAAGGTTTTTTATTTTATCAGAAACTATATGAAATCAATAAAAACAAAACAATTCATTGTATCGGACAAGATTAATATTAAGGTCAAGAAAATTCTTATATTTTCATCAAAATATACATACCTACGTCAATATATAATTTTTATCGAGGCAATTAATTAAAGTATCTTTTTAATGAGACCTTTAAAAAGTTTTGACTGGTGAAGTTAAATTGATATTGGTCTATAGTTACCAACATGAGATGCATCACCACCTTATAATGGTATCACTGTCATCATTAACCGCAATGTCCGAAATTTCAGTGAACGATCAATTTTTTATGGAACTGTAACGGAATCGACCAATGATGTTTAATACCTATTGAAAACAGTCGAATACTTTCAGAGAAAGAAGAGAATAATAACGCGAGTAAGAAATGAAAATTCCATCCATGAATGTGACGTATTTGCTTTAAAGAATTTCATTTAACAAGCACTCCAGACAGGCGAGGATTTCTCAAAGATAGCGGTTACATAGATCGCATTAGATTTACGGAATATAATAACAGTGGATTTAATAATAGAAGGAATAAAGTTCCCGGTTAGTCAGTGTCGCGGATTACGGGTAAACGCGAATGGAAACGGGAGACAAAAATAAATATTTCTACAAGCCAAAGAGTCACCGTTTCATATTCAAAGACAAAGATAGCATTGTGAAATTTCATAAAAAATGGCTCTGTTTTTGACGAGACTTAATATCAATTTATTGATAGGACTTTAAGGCGAATGTATAAAATTTTAATTGCCGGAACGAAATAATTATAGACCTACATAATACGTTATGAGTGGTACAGTAAAATCAACGCCGTTGCCCTGGCTCCCGGTCCCCTCCAACATTGCTCCCCCTTATCTCCGCAGGAAGCGAATAACGTCCCGGGAGATATCCAAACTGGAAAAAAAACCCTCAACTGCCGGATCACAATGATATCTTCTCACCCTCAGATTACCGACAAGGAACGTGTTTTAGAGGGAACTGACATCGTCTTCCCGGCATTTTACGCTCAACGAGGAATGTGTCTGTCTCTGGAACGAGGCAAACGTGTCATATGGGCACCTTATAGAAGATCCCAATAAGCGTGTACCTGGATTCGACCTACCCCGAAAACAGTGGACCGCGTTTAACAGAATCAGGACAGGCCACGGAAGATGCGCGGACCTTATGCATCGATGGGGCTTTTCCCAGCGCCCAGACTGTGAGTGTGGTCACCGCCAGACGATGGGCCATATAGTTGAGTGTCCAATTTTTGGTTTTGAGCGTGGTCTCAACGAAATTCACGAGTGTCACTTCAGACGCTGCCAACTGGCTGAGAAACACACACCTTAATAATTTGTAACCGCCAGGCCAAGCATGCCATATACATTAAAAAGAAATGTTATTTCACATTGGAACAGTGTTAACTTTTGATAAACAACAAAGGCTCTATATGGTTAAACTAAATTCATTAGATTGAGATATACTCCCTGATTTTGCCTACCATCAATAATTTTTTGAGGGTAATGGTGTCCCATGCCAAAGGTGATGGGCTGAACATCACTTAACACTGCCACTGTCGCTTAGCTGTTTATTATATCCTGTAGTCTCCAAATTATTCAAACTACTTTAAGAGAAAATTCTTTGACGCATGTACCTATATTCTCCCTGTGCTCACTTATGGCTTTGAAACATTTGTCTTAGTTCAAAAGGTCGCCCGCCAAATGAAATCTACATGTAGCTTAAGTAACCGACACCAGTTGGATGGAATATAAACTTGTACTATAAGAAACATGAATATAGTCTCTTCCATGAGTTCTGAATACATACATTTATTCCATGACAAAATATTATGAAACAAGACAAAACATATCGCTAATAGTCACGGAAAAACGCTTCTTCTGAAACTTGAAACTTATTCTGAAGACGCTAGTTAATAAGACGGGGAAATAAAGTGTCTATACGGTATTCTATTCCGATGTTTGCTTGTCATAATAATATGCTGCATTGATGTAGCGTTGCGCTCATGTATTCATGACAATGTGGCTTTGTCTTCGGTCGCGAGACATCAGCTACTTCGAGTTTCGCACATTATGTAGAACGCAAGGAGTCAACATGAATGGCGAATAATAACACACCTACAACCATACAACGAAAAATGACTTTTCAATTGTCTGAGAACATTTCTCAGTTAACATAGTGCGAGAAATCAGTTGTTTCACTCCAAGCAAGTCAATATTGCACGTGCTGAGCTTCAATCTGTCAGCTGCGCTATAAAAGGTGACACCATCAGCAAACGACAACATGCACTGAATTCAGCTTTATTTAATGCTGTTGTACATTTTGGAAGAGACGATTTCTCTGTTGGATATTTAAACCGTTCAATTGAACCGGTACAAACCACCAAATAAATCAAAGGTTTTCTAATTCACTTTATTTTAAAGTCATAATTACAGTAAGAGTAATTATGACTTTAAAAAAAACTGTAGCAATCGAAAGAAATTTTGAGCATGAGATGAAATTTTATCAAAGTGCAGCTATATCCAATAATGTATTCATTTATCTTATGGTCACAGTAGTACATCACAACAATAAGCCAATTAGCACAATTATGTTAGTCAAATCCAATAATAATATTATGCAGACAGGTAATAAAAAATCCACGTATTTTTTTTATTCAAGAAACCCCCCACTAAAAACAACCAAAATCCTGTGTGAATCCAGCTTCGACATTACGGATGCGTGGAGGGCTAGACGGGATGAAGCATCGGGCACGGCGGGACATGTCTGCCCTGTATTTCTACGAAACCGCCCGGATTCAGTCACCAACGTCAAATCTGGACCGCATTGAATCGAATCCGAACGGGACACGGTAGATGTGCGGACTTTTTCTGCAAGTGTAGTCTGCTGGAGTCCGCAGAATGCGACTGTAGGGCGGAGAGACAGACTGTGAGGCACATTGTGTCCGAGTGCAGGTTGAGGGCGTATGGGTGAGACTACACTGATTTTTTTGTTGTTGAATGAATTGGCAACTGAATACATTTTACACCTAGACTTGAACATCTGACAACCGAGCATGCTCGTGCTAAGTTTACCAAAAATATGTTAAATGTATAGTGATTATTAACTCTAATATATTATGATGACCAAACGATGAATAAATGAATTTTGTTCATAAAACCGTTAAGCTATAAAAGGAGTGTGGTATGGACGGTTAGTGCTGTGACGAAGATGAAAGTCAATAAGTTTAGATGGTTTGGGCATGTGTAAATAATGCATGCAAACAAAACGACAAAAAAATAATTTATAAAGCTGACAGAAAAGGTGTACGAAGGCGCCAACCGAGAATGATGTCGATCGAACACATCGATTTCATCCTCAAGGAAGGCCAGGTCAGAAGTAAGAGAAATATTAGAAGTTGTATGAGAAATGGTATGTTGGTAGAAGAAGCTAAAGAAGTAGTGTACTTGGACAGAAATAAGTGAAGTTCCGTTCTGTTTGATGATAACGTTCAGGCATTCTAATCAGTCGGTATACTCGCACAACATCCTGATGTTCATAAAGTACCTGGGTACCTACCTGGTTTTTCATAAATTGTGTTGACGTTTATATTGCATACTTTACATACAATCTTTAAGATATCATTTTTACGTTTATTATGTAGGTGCGATTTATAATAGTGAGTTTCTAAACGAATTCATTCTCATACATTAACGTGCACTCGAAATGAAAAAAAAAAGTAGAAATTTAACCCATTTATAAAGAAAACAAACTCTCTTTACAAATTTGTTTTCTTTGTAAATTTGTATAATGACTAAGTATTACACAGTTAGAAATAATGTGTTTGAAGAATTACAAATTTAAAATATTGTGCCGTGGAATAGGAACCAGCGACCTTCAGCACTCAGTGCTAATATAGTTGGCAACCGAATTATGTGGCTACCAAAAACAATTTTCAATTCAAAACCCACGGGTAAAAATTTCTAAAGGCCAGACGGTGTTATTGTATAAAGATTTACAATAATCGTCTTGCACGCAAATTATATTTTTGCGCGCATATACAATTGGGGCATAACTCATATTATTTACTTACATACCTAATTTGAATATTTTGTTGTGTTTCATTGTTTCAGGAAAATCCCTGACGTGAACAAATGATTGGAAATATGTTTCGTATACTTACTTTCAAATTTCTTGTGCTTTTAGTAAAACCGCATAAATGTATTTAGATAAGTACAGTAGGTATTATTTAAATTAGTGTATGTACAAGTATTATGTAACCAAAACAATAAATCAGCGTGGAAAGTATAATATTCTTATTATTTATGGTATTTACAAATTTGCTGTGACTAATTGCTTCAGATTATAATCAGTAAGTATATGTATGTATACTGCTGTAGTTAAATTCAACATATGGTTTTTGTGTAATATTTAGAGAAGGATGAATTAAAGAGAAATATATATTGCGGGTTGTTTATAATTAATTGAGCTGACTTTTTCATTCATAGAGTATATTATTATGCTTTGAGTTATACAATTTGATTATAAAAAGACACCCGCAGAAAACCAAGGAAGGAAATACCTAGTACTAAATTAATTATTCATGCAACAAAAGTTACTTTTTTATTTCATGTGTAAAAACACTTTTGGTCATATCACATTTGTTTATCGTTAATCTTTTGAAAGAAAAAATATCTGGTGTTGTTATTGTAAGGAATGGCTAACATTCTTAATAAATTTGTTTCTAGAATGTGGAACTCAAAATACACTTTTGATACGGAAAAACCTTTCTCTCATACTAATCAAAGAATGTATCGAAAATGTAGAGATGGTCGGCTCTAGATTTTAAAACTTCTAAGATCACTAAATTTATCAGAAATGTCATTATTACTGGTTGGTTTGAGGGTAATTTGTATTTGTAATTCGCGGCGGACTTGATTTTTCCGGGGCCGGCTTTTTGGTTTGATTGCTTCGATCGAGCTAGGAGGTTTGTTTCGTGCGGGTCGGGTTTGCTGCGGATTGGTCTCCTCCGGGCTGGCTTGCGGTGTGCGGGGGGCCTTAAAGGGAGAATATTATGTATGTGTGTGTCATTGTTTGTCTTTTTAGTATCAAAATTTTTATTGTGAAATTGCGTACCTTTTTTCTATTCAAGTTAAAAATAACTTCCTTCTCTTAAAGGAGAAAGTAGGTACTGACTAAACGCTAGTTTTGGTAAATTATTCTCGCTATGGTCAATGGTCAGGAACAAGACACGTAGTCTATTGAGCAATTCTGTATAGTTCAGTTAAAAATTTCGAGATTTGCGGTTAGTGTCAACTGATTTCAACCAACCAATATTTCATCTAGATCGATTGAAGTGAATTTAGCTGTGAATGATTTCTAAATGTCAAAATTCTCATAATGGGCGCTTAATTTACTTTTCTTAATCATGCTGGGACATGTGTTAAGGATGCCGAATGACAGTTGGCCGAGGAGAGCGCTGTTCTGTCTCCCATCAGGGTCCCGAGGACGAGGAAGACCTTATCATACTGTGTTCCGCTCCTTCGTAGCAGAGCTGAGGAATCTGCACATGGAGTGGGCGCAGGTCATAAACATTGCGCAAGATCGAGCGCAATGGAGAGCTCTTGTTGCCTCCCTATGCCAGAAATAAAACAATATTAATGTAAAATTATTTTGTGATGAAAACAAGCGCACAATCATAACATACAAACTGAAAAAAATAAACTACTTATTTCGTTTTTATTCTTGTTTTTAAGAGAGGTAGGTATCTGATAACAAAAAAAATTTACACGAGTAGTTTTAACATCAAAGCGGTTCCTTTAAAATTTTGGAGGGTTTCTAAGGTGCGCTTAAATTGCTCGAATATCGGGTCATTTTTGAGGAATTATAATATTTTAAGTGGAACAGTCAGTTATGTATGTATGTAAATGCGATAGAGACTAGCTGTCACTACATTTTGCTGATCCCACAAATATTCCTATTAGGAAATCCTCAAATAAACCAAAAACATTGGCGCTGGAATATTAAAATATAAGAACATTATGACGTGAACCCGAAGAAAAATGAAATGAAAAAAGCAGAAAATATTTTTATTCAACATTAGGAAGTACCTATATATACAAAATTGCCGATGTTAATAAGGTACAACATTATATTTTTTCCACGCTTCTCCTTTAGTAGTCTGCCCCCTCTCGTTCCGTATTTCACACGAAAATATAATAATATGTTGATGATGATGATAATATGGTGGGGGTAGCTCTCTCCCCCCCCCTTCCACAGAGTCGGGGAATATTGTTGTGAATATATTAAAATTTGTGGAACAAATGTACATACGTTTCATTTACATTAATTTCATACAAGACTGATTCCTGTTGGATATATTTAAATAACCCTAAGACAAGTGATAGGTAGAACCGCACATAACACCTCCCTATGTAACCGAAGGGGGGTGAGCTTTTATATATTATTTTCACCAATATATTGGTTTGGACTTTTGTCACCGAGGGCGTTGATAGTTTGTTTAAAAAATACGAGTAGCAGGTTGTGAAAATCAATGATTTGAACTTATAAATAAAAATCTAATCTAATCTTAGGCTCTAATCTATATATATAAAAATGATGAGGTGAGCTATTTCCCGATGTCATCGCATCACGCCTAAACGGCTGGACCGATTTCGCTAATTCTTTTTCTGTCGTGTAGGCTTATATCAGGAGAATGTCCTTTTAGAAGAAAAAATTAAGAAAAATGTATGAAAAATTAGAAAATTAAAGAAAACTCTACGTAGACAACCTTGATAGTACTTTTTGCCTTTTTGTAATTTTATCAGAAATTGTTGATTGGACGATTGACAGAATTCGGATGGAATATACATGGTTTAAAACAGACGCATCGTTCGGAATCACATTGGTCAAATGATAATTACTTCATCACCATACAAATTCGAATTCAATATTCATAGATAGGAACACAGGACAAAGTCTGTCGGGAAAGCTAGTATAAGATAAACATCGACCTAAGAATGCTTTTGTTGAATTTCATCAGACCATTTTCAGCTCTTATAATCGCTTAGGCTTAGACTCACCATAAAATATGTAGTAAGACATCAAAATTTGATTGAGCAGGTAGAGTTCATTGAGCCGCTTGGGATCTGACTTTAAAATTCCATGTTCATTTTCTTGAAGCTTTTATATCTTATTTTGTATACGTATTTTAGCATATGAAATCAAAAAAGTAGGTAGGTACCTACTTTTTATTTTTTTTATTTATTTTAGGTATTTATTTTTTTCTTATCAAAGTGTGTGCGCGAATTTATTCTTCTGGAAAATGCACACCTTATTTTTATAATAATGTATTTTAAATAAAAAAAGGAAGGAAACATATATTAGTACAGGGATTGTGATGGTAAGTAAAAAAATATGGAAAGATGTATTGAGGACGTAACCCCAGGCACGGGGTGAAATTGGTCGAATACAGCGCACGGTAGAAAAAGGTGTGAATTTTTAAAATAGCCAACATCCAACAGTGGAGAGACGGCTGATAACAAAGAAGATAAAATAGTTCAAACTGTACTAAGATAGTAATAATTACATTGTTATTGTATTTTAGTTTTGTAAATACGGCAGTTAATTTTCATCTTACGAACAAAACATAATTTTGTCTTAACAAAGGTTCCATAATGTACTCGAACCTTGAAAATTATACTGGATTACGGGTACGCTTCGATACGCGAAAATAATATGTAACACAAGTATAGAGGGTTTTATAGAGAAACGTTTGATTCGAATATCTCTACAGATAGAGGGGTGCAAAACTAACACGCGGGTACTATCGTGAATCTTGTACGTACGTTTATTCACACGTACATTACATACAACGGTAATAATAATATGTACGGCATTACAATAGTATGGCAGGGATTTACATAATAATGTAATGTAATGTAATAATGTAGGCGAAATAGGTGGGTATTAGATTTTACATCCGACTGTAATCAACACGACAATCATTATTCGAAAACGGAATATTATTTAAATTCTCCGAACAGTGAAAATAATATGTAACCCGGGAGCGTTCTACGTCTTGAGATTTGAATTTAATTATACCCATCATATTTTCTTCTACGTTTTAACCTCTTAACTCTTAATGTAAGAAGAATTTAATTTATTTATTTATTTTACCCACAGTTTGTTTACAAATATTTGGTTGACGGAAGACAAAATAAGAGATACTTCTTCATCATAACTATTAGCAAATAAGTGTGATTTAATGACCTTCGCCAATGAGAAAAGGAATAAAAACTGAAATTTGGAACATAGATGATAGTTGGTTAATAAGAACGCTATTGCATGATCGTTTTTCGTAATCTAATTGCCATGCATACATCTATTTTATTAAGTACCAACTTTCCCGATTGAATTTGTGTGGGTAGTGATAAATTAATTACAACTTAAATTGCATCTGTTTTAAATCATACTTTTTCCATTTTGTCAATCGTACTAACTGTCAAACAACCGATAGTTTCTATCAAACGTCAATTTATTTTCAAAACTTAAAGCTAAATTATATTGTAAAAAGTGCAAAGAGATTAACCTACTACTTCAAGTTTTAACGGAAAATAGGGCTCCATTTTCACACAAAGAGAAAGAGATGTACGAATCAAATCAAAGAAATTTATGAATTATGTAACCCATCATTAATTCGAATTCAAGACACAACCGTATACCTACTAACAACTCCAAGTACAAAATGTTTAGCCAACACGTAGTAAAGTTTGAGTTGTAAACACGTCAATGTATTATTGTTGATTCAGTGCTCCTCACCGATATTGGTGTCAGGTCAAATTCTGCGCTAAACGCCCCGAAACCGTGGCAAAGGCTTGATTATCCGCTGTTGAAATACTTTGTTAGCATATGAATCAGGTGGTTCCGAAGCAATCACAAGACTATAATTAGTTTATCTAAGACTCACCGCAAAACCAAACAACGTGTTCGCGCCGGGAATTTTCTTGTGAATGACTAATTCCTTATCACTGCTATTATTTGCCTTTGACGGGGAACTGTTATTTCACGGTGAAAAATAATATAAGAATAAATAAGAATATAATAATATAAGAATATAAGAACAAGAATCCTATTTTGTAAATGTTAAATACCGATTTTTTTTCAAACTATCCAAATTAATCTAAATTGTATCTAAAATACAAAACCAATCCAACTTCGAGAAAAATTTCCTAGTTATACCTTATTTTAACCAGAGTTTCAAAAGTATTTGATGTATGATAAAAGTGTCCGGAGAAAATATTAGGAATATAGACGAAATATAATATGATACTTAATCAGAGTTTCTACATACAACTGTTGCTGCGATATGAAATGTCAGATTGTTCGCAGTTCCAACGTGATAAAATAAAATTGGGATCCGTTAAGGTAACATTTGACTGATTTATACGACAAATCAACAAAGAATTACTCACTTTTATATGCCTATGTAGAAGCTTTTGAGATGTGGTCCTACATTTTGTTTTTATTTTTTTTAATTTAAAATTTACTATTGGGAATTTCCTGGAGAGACCACATTACAAACGAGGAAGTTCTCCAAAGAATCGAAGGAGGAAGGCACCTGTTCAGGACCTTGTCCGAAAGGCGTGCAAGATGGATCGGCCACATAATAAGACAAGAAGGCCTCTTGCAAGCCATAATGGAGGGTATGATCGAGGGGACAAACTCCAGGGGACGCCCACGCCGAGAGTACCTGGAGGACCCATGCCAGTCATATGTGGATCTCAAAAGAGCTGCACAAGACAGGGAAGAATGGAGGAGAAGAATTGAGAGAATTGCTGCAAACCAATCTTAGGATTGAAATCAGAGAAAAAAAAAGAATATGCCTGTCGTCCGAAAGGTTTTACTGTCTCGCACCTCTACATTATCTTAAAAAACCAAAATGAAACAGAAATCAGAATATGAAAGATTTAGCAATTTTCATTCCAAACAAATACACGTTATTTAAATAAATAAGAAAAAAAAAATACTTTTATACCAAAAATTTTAAAGATTTCGCTTGCATGAAATCCGTTTTTCACTAAAACTGATGTTTGGATAACAACTACTTAAGTATATAACATATTTAAAGTGGATTTCAGTGTAAATTTTCAGATTAAACACTGTTTTATTTTAAACTTAAATGAAGGGTGAGGCTTATTTGGGAGTAACGTTATAACTAACGTACTAAAGAGGAGATTATACCTCAACGCACAAAGGAATTGTTCATAATCTCTTGGAATATGATAATACAATAAACGATTTGTTTTTATAAATAAAAAAAAAAACGTGTTAAATATCTAGAGTTTATAGCTCCTTTTTCATCACACAATCACTGTTCTTTCCTGGGAGCAATCACAACAATAAAATACATCACTAAGGAAAAGTCAACTTCGACGAATTGACAAAACATCCCTATGTGTGTATGTGAAATAACCACGATTCACTACGTAAATGGTTCAAATTAACACAATCAGAAAAGCAGTGTGTTGGTTCAACTTTGGAGTGCGGTGTTTGTAGACAAACTGATTGAAAGTTCGTATGATTAAGGCTATTGATGATTTCGGAGCTCAGAAAACTTGATTCATCATTGAAAGCTTGTTCATCTCCAATTCATTTATGTTGATATTATTTCGTGGTTAGAAATTAAAGATAAATCATGATAACTAATTGGTATATTATATAGGTATATTAAAACGTGAAGCAAAAACTTTGTGACCATTTATATCAAAATAGCGCGGACGGAGGGGGTATAAAATTTCGCACACTTTTAGTTTATATGGAGAAATAGTAGCAATTTTTTTTTAATTATGTTTAAAAAATACATGCAATCAATAAAAAAACATTGAGTACAAACACTACTGTAATGTGTCTTTAATAGTCACACACACTTCGATGTATTTGACATTGACACAAACGCATATACTCTTTTGTTAATCTGTGGTCAAATTGAGAATATATTAATATTGTTTGTCTTTAATAATAGTAGAAAAAACTTATTTCATTGTTATTGAAAGAACATTTTGTAATAGAACTCGTTCAGTCTATGACAATGGCACCTTCGTAAATCAAACTTATAATCTTAATTAGTTATGGTCGAATTTCAAGCACTGGTCTACCACAAAAATTACAATTTTTAAAAGCAAGTTTTCTAATACGTCTATTTATAGATGTATTAGAAAACTTGCTTTAATAAAATTATACTGCACCTTAATAAATCCGTTTAAAAATAATATAATAAAGTCGTATGTATATTTTAAAAATACGGTATAGGTAACCAATAGTCACATATATTTATTCATCGTACGCAGCTACCTTTCCTAGTTATAAAATATTCATTTGAATTACATATATAAACGGGCTCTGAAAGTTATTCAAATACAATAATACAATAAATAACAGTGTTGATATTTTAAGAGTTTAAGTTAACGGAAAAAAAAAGTTTGCAGATTATCGAGAGGCGTCGAAGCACCTAAAAAAGACTCTGCGACATGGCGCAGTGGAAGATAAACACACACATTCACATTCTCCCTTTAAGGCATCCCGCACACCGCAAGCCAGCCCGGAGGAGACCAATCCGCAGCAAACCCGACCCGTACGAAATCGACCTCCTAGCTCGATCGAAGCAATCAAACCAAAAAGCCGGCCCCGAAGAAATCAAGCCCGCCCCGAACTACCCCCAAACCAACCAGCAATGCGGGGGCCTAAGCCCCACTCGGGAGCATAGGGAGGCATCAAGAGCTCTCCATTGCGCTTGAAGGCGTCCGAGGCTCATTGTGCCTTTTCTGACCAGTTGAGATTTAAGGACGTGAAGTGGTCAACATCACGGTCCTGGTCTGATTTTTCGATTACCTGCCTCTTACAGGATGCTCGAAAAATCAGCAAAAAGAGCAGAGGTGCTATTCTTCGCCGGCAACCCCACGGCAAATTGCAACCGAGGAGAGAAAGTGGAAGAGTACCTAAGGAAGAAGCCTATATCCAGCAGCTTACGACCGAAGTATGATGAAGAAGATGGTAAGAATAAGATAACAATGAATAACAAAACAATTACTTTTTTTATTCCCGACCTCGGTAGCCTAGTGATGTAGGCGTGGACTTCAGAATTAGATTTCCCGGGATCGATCGATTTGTAATTTATTTTCTTTGCAAATATACATTAATACAAAAAGTTCGTGATAAAAACAGACTCTGAAAAATAAAAGATTTTTTGTCAAATAAAATTAAATTTGATTAATTTCAATAAAATTTATGTGTGTTTAAGTAATATTATTTCAATTTAGAATAATTTCAAATTATTCGAATATGAACGAGTGAAGTTTTTGTCTTGTGGATAGTTTCATAATTTGAAAAGGCTACCTGTCCGACTTTGTGTCCTTTCAGCTAGTTTCCAATTAATTAAGACGATTCGATTGGGTAACTTTCAAGAGATGGCGGTAAAGTAGAACATAAGTCACATTTTTTTTAAATTTATTAGCTTTCCACTCATCATGAGTCACGTCATTAAGAAGACAAGTATATCAAGTATACGGTATACGGTGCTATCGGATGTCCGGCGTGCGATAAAACGATTATTAAACACGATCGATGCGATAACCACAAATTATGTTAAAACTTTCCAAGGAGAATAAAATAATATCAGTTATTGTGTTGACATTGCCAATTTCTCACTAACGCAGTCAAAATAAAAGAAGTGTTATGAAGAATAACATTTTTAATTTGTATGCGAGTATCGTCAATTGTTTCATTATCATTAAAGTGAACCAACATCATCTTCAAACCGCATCAGTTGGATGGATTTAGATTTTTTACTGGAGTTAGAAACATTATTGTTTTAAAGAGGCAGATTGTAAAAATATATACGATTGTAACTGAATTTTTATGGCCTAAATCGAGTCTGAAACAAACATATATAAAAAAAAAATTAAAAACTCATTTGATTGTTTGAAAGTGGCCAATAAACATCGTTTGAAGATCAGTATTGGTTATTTATTTATATCCCAAATATACAAGGAATGTTGAGAAGAAGAAAAAGAGCGGAGGTTCGTTCTCTCTGCCTACCTCTTACGAGACACTGCATGATGGGTAAAAAAAAAGAATGTTAGCATTTGTCATTATTTAATTTTATTTATCGACGCAAACAAACAGTCATTAATTTACAAAATATAATTAACTCTTAACAGTATATAGTAAGTGTAGGTACCTATCAACAATAATGTATATGTATAATATAATGGAGAGCTCTTGATGCCGCCCTATGCTCCTATGTGGAGTTTAGGCCCCTCGCATTGCGGGTTGATTTGGGGGGATTCGCGGCGGGTTTGATTTGTGTGGGGCCGGCTTTCTGGTTTGATTGCTTCGATCGAACAAGGGGGTCAATTTCGTGCGGGTCGGAGTTGCTTCGGATTTGTCTCCTCCGGATCGGCTTGCGGTGTGCGGGGGGCTTTAGAGGGAGAATGAATGAATATATACCTAGGGTTAATTAACTCACTAGACAAGAATCCGTGCTGAGGCCATAGGTAATAATATTTAATGTTAAAAAAACATGTAGGTACCTAGCATGCAACTATATATTATGAAGCTTTTAATTATCACTAACAATCCATTGGAAAATAATTTGAAAATATTCGCTAACAAAAATGTATATCGTTACCAATTTGAATTCAATATTCAAAATAAAGTCAGGACAACGCTTGTCGGGCGAGCTGGTTTTTTTTTAGTAATATCTGTATGATACAGCTGAATTCAATATTTGGCATGGGTTTTATTCGGGAAGTAGACGTTATCCAGCTGAAAGCCAAAAAGTGTTCACCTTTCAGTAAATAATAATAAGTAATAGGTTTGGTAAAAACAAAACAACCCCTTCCTCTCACTCCATTAGCGGAATCCATTCGTGTGCTGACTCCGCAGTATTACCATAGTGTTGTCGAGTGCCTTGTGTCGGCTGTCGGCGGTTGTGGCACTATTCCCAGTTCAGAATATGTTACTCCGGCGTTTAAACACTACTTTCCCACATTATTTAGGCACCTACCTCTAGCTAACCATACCTACACTGCACTATGCATTAACGTTATATCAAATATACAAACGTGAAATTCAGCAACGCTATATTTGCGTAGTGAATCTTACTGACACACCAATTCGTTATGTGAAGGTTGTATGCTTATTGTTTTGATACTCGAATAGTTTAACCCGCGAACCTTATGTTATATGTATATCCAAACTGCCTTTTAAGATCTCACTTGGGGGCAAACGGAGGCAAAAAGAGCTCTCCACTGCGCTCGACCCTACGCAGCTGCAATGACCTCCCCCACACCACATCCAAATCAATAATTATCCCTGCTGAATGGGAACACAGTGTTATAGGGTCTTCTTCGTCGTCGGGACCCTGATGGGAGGCAGAATACCGCTCTCCTCAGACAACTATCATTTGGCATCCTTACAGCATGTCCCGGCCATGTTCATCAAGTTTCAAATGAACAAACAACAGCATATTGATGAGCGTTTTCGCAACTCTTTTACGTGAAATTATTTTTAGTAAGCAGCGATTTAGAATATTTATTATTAAGCTTTTGCCAGTTACATTTATTACAATTTTACAGGAAAGGATTAATACAAATAAGGAAGAGTGTAGCACAGGGTCAATTTTCCTGCTTGTAGAATATTATAAACTTATATTGACAGCAGATATACTAGGCATTTTTAGAGGGGTCAAGTTAAGAATGAACTTTTCCAGACGGTTTTGATATTTTTCTTTTGAGCCAAGGTGCTAAACGTTTTGTGTGAAGGAAGATTTAAGTTAAATATCGAGATGTATTTTTTTTATAAACTCCCCACAATTAAGCAGAAAGAAAATTCAATTTTTTCAAATTATACCTAGTCTTTTGATAGGTATCCAACAAAAAGTTGAATCAATCACTAAATGGTTGTTTCAAGATTGTTAAAATCATTGCAAAGTAGGAATTATTTTGGTTTGTTAACGATGTAACTATATATAACTTGAGCATTGATCTCTGAATCAAAGAGATGTTATATTATTGTATCCAAAATAAATTCATAGTTTGTATGTACCCGCATTATCATAAAAGGCTGATTTCCATTTAAACGATAACACGAGTGGGATTTGCCATTGAACTCATACGCTGTGTTGTGTGTATGGATTTAGGCATTAACCCGCTAATACGTTCAAAGCCTTCGTTTCAGCAGCCAGCCTTATTTTATACGTGACACGAAAAAGCAATCCGCATGGTTGGCGGTTATATTTTGAGGACATCGAACACGGCGACATCTTTAAAAGAATTTTTGAAAATGTAATAAAAATCATGTAGGTATTAGTTCTTCCAATCCAACGAGCTTAATCTAAATAAGTTTACAAAAGAAAGTCGGGAACGCTATTTGCACATTAAGGGTGCGTTTATACTAAAGCTGTAAACCATGGAAAGAACAATTAATTAATAAATGGGCGATGGCAATTCTTTCCCGATTGTATTTCCACGGTGAAGTCATATCAACGATCACGAAAATGTACACTCTCTATTATGGAGCTCAGACTATAACATCTCTTCTTTTTCGTTAGTCTGTCTCCGTCCATTGCTGAACATAGGCCTCCCCCCTCTCTTTACAATCCATTCCTGTCCTGAGCCTCTCTCATCCATATGCGGCCTGCAATCTTTGCGATGGATGTCGTCCGCCCATCTGGCCTGGGGTCTGTCGACACTTCTTCTGCCTTCTCTAGGCTGCCACTCCCCGGTACTCTTTAGGTCCATCTGTCGTCCGGGCATCTAGCCACATGGCCCGCCCATCCCCACTTCAAGGTGGCAACCCTCTCCACCACATCAACAACCCTGGTCTTCTCTCGTATACGTGTGTTTGTCGTTGTTCAGTAGTTGTTTCTGGAGACTTCAGGATATGTGAGAGATTGCCAAACGTCGCCCAGGCAAGACCACGTCTTCTTTCTATCTGCCTCTTGATTTTCCCTGCCTAACTTTATCTTGTGGCCTAGGTACACATTACTATCGACCTTTTCTTTTTTTGATATCGTGCTCTCGGGCTGATGTATTTGGTTTTGGCTTTATTCATTTTTAGGCCAATATTTTGTGCGGCTTTATCCAGCTCGTTGAGCATGACGTCGTCCAATTCTGTTTCATCGTTGGCAAAAATATTACGATATCGTCAGCAAACTTCAAATTACTGAGCATCTCTCCATTTATGTTAATACCCTTGGTGGTCCAATCAAGAGACTTGAAGACGTCTTCAAGAACCAGTATGAATAGCTTCGGGGATATATTGTGTAGTGTCATCCTGTCGTACACCTACTTTTAGCTTGAATTTGTCGGATTGTTCTTGGAGCTGGACATAGGCTGTTGCGTCGCTGTAGATATTTTTAATAAGTTGCGAGTGGATATCTAGAATCTACTCGGCAGTTTTATAATCTATGTTCTTTTGGTATAAATTCACCCTAATAAGCGTGCAATTAGCTTTCGATACCTAAAACTCGTACTAGCCCCACAGAACATGACTGTAGAAGCTCATTTAGTATACAAAACAAAATACCTAAATTATCTCCATATCACTTTTACCTAAAATATTAAACTAATCACAAATATTTCAAATTGAAAAAGTTTACATCTCTATGTACCTAATCAAAATTTCTGTATGTAAATGAGTCAATATGACCATACCCTCAATCCTAATAACTTATACCTATATAGAGTATGATATACAATATAATATAGCTTATATTATTATTATATTGTACATTACTTTTTTATGGAGAGCCCTTGTCTATCTATGAGAGATCTCATCGGGAGATAAAGTACTTAAGACCAAAGGAATAAAACAAGATCAAGATAAAATGTCGTAATATTTTTATTTTATACGACATTTTTGAGGAATGGCGACTTTATGATATCTGACAGGATCCAATCATAAAAATATGTTCTATTCGGAGGTGGGTACGTATTAAAGAATTATGTACCTATATGAATCAATTTCTTAAACAAATATTACATATATGTAATTTACGTATGTAATTCTTTATTGCATCTCCAACATTTTAACATTTTACAATAATTTATTCATAACAATTACAATAACATGGATTTTATTTATAAACATTTACAATAAAATTCTTGTGTGCTACAAGTAAACTAAAAAATAAAACAGTATTGAAGGTTTCTTAATGAAATCAAAAAAAAATCCCAAAAATCGTCAAAATAAAAAAATGAATAGACAGATTGCAATGATACAAATAATCCTCAAAACAAT
Source organism: Mystacides longicornis (assembly GCA_963576905.1). Taxonomy (NCBI): domain Eukaryota; kingdom Metazoa; phylum Arthropoda; class Insecta; order Trichoptera; family Leptoceridae; genus Mystacides; species Mystacides longicornis. The sequence goes on along the minus strand of OY756421.1, from coordinate 3,962,936 downwards.
CATAATACTTATAGTCAATATTAAAATAATAGCAAATAATAAAACTCGCAAAAACCAAGACTGCTTGGCAAAAATCACAAAAGAAATCCCATTGAAAGAAATCAAAACACACCACGCAACAAAATCAAAGCCAATAGATACAAAAATCAACAATTAAAAAAGAAAAAAAAATCGACATTATGACAGGTATGTTTATGATAGGCAATCATAGATCGCCAAAATTACTAAGAAAAAAAAACGCTGAAAAAGTTAAGATAAATATAATAATATCGCCATGTGCTTTACGAAGTTATTTCGAAGCAATGGAATGTATTGTTTCAGCTTTCAGCCATTTTCTTTTTTCTACAAAATCCAAATGGAAATGGAAAAACATAGAACTGTACCACTGCATATCGCGTCCATATTATGTACATACTGTGGATTTTTTTTCTTTTTTATAAATTGTTTTTCTTAAATTCTTGACGTAAGACTATTTTGTCAAACAAAGACTAAAGTTGTCTTTCATCTTCTTTCTCTGACTCCTCGTTCCTTTAAACATTATAATTCGGTATAAGCTATTCCCGAATATACGTATAAAGAAAAACTTCGAATTTGAATGGAAATCTTTAATCCAAAAACGATATTGGGTACCACAATCAATGCTCTTTTTTCGTCAATATTTTTTCAAAAATTGAAAGCATTTTTTCTTGCGGTATTATATCAAGCCTTAGTTAGAACATTTTAATTTTAAACCTTATTTTCTTTTATTTAATACCAAGTAAATAATTTTTGAAGCATGATAATTTTAAAGCGATATTTTTAATATTCTTAATCCAAACGAGATGTCAGCCTTAAAAAAAACATTTCGTCTTAATGTTAAAATAAATAACACATTTTGCGTGAATTTCTTTTTTGCTTTCTTTCTAAGGTTTCATGTGGTTTATGAATATTAATCCAAGTGTAGACATCCGATACTAATACTCTTGTAAAATTTAAGTAATATATAGTATAGGTAATAGCTAAATATATTAGTCCAATATATTTTTCTGGGTTTGGTAAACAAAGAAGGAATCTTTGATAAAGTTTTATCATCTCCCAAGTAAAAGCGGACAATATAAAAGTAATCTTTATAGATACAATATAGCCTTCATTAAATGGTGTTACCTTTTTTATGGTTTTTAATAACATCTTTATTAAGAGAGAAGTTAATAACACTAATATACAAAAGTACATAGCAACACCCACGGAATCGACATCTACAGGATGTTCTTTTGAACAATATTAAACACCTTATATAGATTCAAAACAGAAATGAATGCTTTTTGATTTTTTGCTCATCTGAAAAAAAATGTAAGCATAAAATGGAAGATAAAACAACTTTTAAAAACATTTTGAAGATGTGAAAGAATTTTGCAGGTAGGTATCGGCTTATAATGGCACATAAAAGATACGTAATTATTACGGCTTTGAGAACGGCAAAGCAAATAAAGCAAGTGTTTACTAGTTATCATAAAAGCTCATGATAATATTGGCAATGAAGATAATATGTAGGTATTATAACATACTTTCAAAATATACTCTCTGCATGTAAAATTAGTACAAACCTTTAAAGGCTACCTACCTTCTGAAATTCATTTATTTACTCATTTTTCACATGTATGGTGATAACTCTATTAACAATAGAATAGAAAAGAAAATCAATTGACCAGATGAAAAAATAACAAAATTAGATATACCTAAATTATACAAAACCACAATAGAAATATACAAACAATTACAAAAAGGCAGAAATACTTCATCTTATATAAAAAGAATATCGGTGTTTTTTTTCATTCTTTTAAGAATTTAAAAACCTCAATTTCTTTGATAATCACACGGACGTTCGTGCTGATGATGGTAACATACATACATACAAAGATTTTCAACTCTGGTTAAATGAAAACATGTTTTTAAAAACTACCTAAATAGCAGCATCATTTGTGCTATATTTTATTTACGATGTGAGTTATTAAAGAGAGGCAAGCACCCTATGATCATGTATGTATCAACATTAACCATTTTATTAGATAAATATAATATTACTATTTAGTTTATGATGGACGGTGAACTATTCGCGCGATCTTCTTTTATTAATCATTAAGTAGTAATATAAGTATGTATCTACGCTAAAAAAGGGAAAATTTAACAACCCTAGATCACATTGATCCTGATGGGAAATACCGCAAATGCTAAATATTATTTTTATAAATTGAAAGATGTGTTTTCAGTTAAATTATAATAGATCGCAAGTAGACATATCAAAATGTTTAAAGATACCACGAGATAAGCTTATGGTAAGGATAAAACACATTTGAATAAATAACGGAACATTTGCATAAGAAATTGAGTATTATAGGTTTACGATTATTTAAATAATTTCAATCTTTGAATAAATAGTAGCAAATATTTCAATATAATAATATAGAAATCGCAAAAATTGTAGAAAGGATTGGAAAAGTGAGGACAGAATAGAGATCTAAAGAAACGTTCACATCAATAAGTTGTTGCTTATTGCTCAAAGGAAAAGAGAAACATTCGATTGTGCTGAAGCTAAAAAAAGTTAAGTTTTAGAGAAATATGTCAATTTTCAGAGTGAACGACAAAAACTATTTAATGGACGACCCCATAATTGTATGCTGTTGACTGAATGTTCAAAATAGATCTTTATATAAAACCGGAGTACCAAATCAGATCCTGGTCAAAAAAGAAATTAATAGCTGTGGTAAATAACAAACAAGATGTTTAAACTAATTTAAAGTACCTACATTTTATTATAAAACATTTTTTATAGAAAGAAAAATATTCGTTAATACTAATAATAATAGTGGCTATACCTACCATTCTAATAACCTGAGAAAAATCTTAGGATGTGAAAATTGATATTATGTCAAATAAATTTTTTATCTCTTATGTCGGGTTAATATCGATACGAAAAATATAATCTAAAAGTCCCTTTTCGCTAGGTTCCAATTTTCATTTTTTGCCCTAAAAACCATTAAATCTACAAAAAAAACAGCATCCGCCTGTCGACATAATTCATAAATTGTATTCGTTTCAAGAGCTCCATGTAAATAATAATAATTAATGACGTCATGTTCATTAAACTTTTTGATAATATGAAGAAACCATCGATGGCTAAGCTGCAATTTCGAATCTTCAAGAGATTGAGAGACAATCTTAAAAAGATCTTAAAAAAACATATTTAGCATCTTAAACAAGAGGAAGAAGAGAATATCGAGAACTATCGAGAATAATCGTTTATTGTGATGTGGACGAGGCTCGTAGACCTCCGGGTATATAGGCACATAGGCAGTCGGTATTCGCATCTATTTAATGCAGAGTCCCGGAGGATGGAGAATAAATTACCCACCGTGATCACAGGATAAGAAATAAAATAATTTATTACTTTCATCTAAGAGCTTCCTATTATGAAACATCCTGACATCACAGCGCCTCCCTGTTGCTGGCCTCTTTTATATCGGATCCTTTATAAGCACGGACCCACTACTACCCACTACTTCTATCGTGTATGTATTTAGGTATATAAATTCAACGAAAAGTCGTACTAACATATTGATCAAAATAATATTACCTATAATAAACCCACATCGACCACTCTTCATGTATTCAAATATATACCTAATAATATATTATTGTAATGGAAATAAGAAAAACTCTAAAAGAGAACTGTATCAATTATAATAAAATAATATAAGATCGGATATCGTAAGGATAGTTTCAGCGTCCCTCAAGGGACAGGCAGTTCTTAAACTTGGTGTATTTTTTCCAGAGTATTTTTTGTGCCCATCGTCCATTTTTTTATATCTTCCTTTTTTAGAATAACAATTCATCGATATGACTGTGTGATCCACGTCATTGTTAGCTGGACACGTAACTTTTACTTACTAACCGCTTCCTCATACATGGATTTCATAAAAATATTTCAACAATGATAATGTTTTTTAAAGTTGATATTCGCAATTATTGATTTTTCAGAAGATCATTCCATTTTCAATGATATTCCCTTCCAGATAATTTAGAATTTCTTTTGATAAATAAATTGGGAAATATGTCAAAACGATGTAAGATACTCTCGAGATAAGAATAGTTTTTTCTTTATACACAACCTGTTTCATCAAATCTGATGCAGGCCAAATCCGGGTAGAAATTTCGATAGAAATAATTTATACCTAATCAGGAATCGAGATCGGAATATTACAATAGTGAGACTAGTGTCTTATACAACTTGATGGTCCCTAAAAACGGTATTTTATCAGGACTTTTAAAACATCAAAAAGGATTCTACAACATGTAAGACGGGTAGCTTTCCCGAAAAAACACGGAAAATTTTTCAATTTAACCTATCATAAAACATGTAATTAAAAAAAAAATTATCAGTTCAGTTTTGAATGTCATGCCCGCAGTAGTGTAAAAAAGACACTTATAGGTAAATACCTATGTACGTAAATAATGCTATAATTATTCTACTTGTTATGATAATCGACGAATGGCATTAAAGTTCACCTGAAAAGCTGAGCTTTCGTTATAATCTAATTAAAACTATTCAGGGGATGAATAATTTTATTCGCATCTCTTCTCAGCAGACAACGTACCTATAATTAAATATAATTAATGAAGGCAGCCACCCCAGTAGATAAATACGAATAATGATGTGGATTTTCATTTTTAATTAAAACGTTAAATTAATTCCAATTATCTTCTATGGTCCTCAAGTGGAAGTCACAATGAGTATCAAATAAATATCTTACGTAGATATTATAATATTAATCCTGATGTAAAAAAAATTCAACGATTAGTTCTGAAGAATAAAAATCTGAGACATATTTTTTGGAAAAAAAAAACACATGACACCTCATGCAAGCTCCGGCTTACCATCATCGACAGTCTCAGCAAGGATCATGCCGCCAGAGTCGAAGCATCAGCCTTTGAGATGTTTGCTTCCCATGTTAAACATTTCGGCCAGTCTGAAAATGTGGGAAGATTAAATGTGGAAAAAGAGCTGCTTTTAACTGTTGACACAGAACTGTAGAGTTGAAACTACTTATATAGAGGTCCGAGGTCAAAATTGATGGTGTCTTTTACTAGCCTTAGATTTGCGGTTTAAAAATGTAAACTTTCACAAATAAAAATGCTTACTTTTTTTTACAAAAAAATATTATCAAGTAAAAACAGGCGCACCAATACACTAATATAATATTTAAATTGTCAAGTTCACTGAATGAGGTTTAGTTAGATAATACTAGCTTTCCCGACATACATTGTCCTGTCTTTATTATGAATATTGAATTTGAATGTTTACAATGATAAATAAGTTGCCTGTTTAAATAATGTAATTCCGACCGGTGATGCTTCAGCTGTTCAAACCATAGATATATTTTTCATCCGCGTTCTGTCAAACGCAACAACTAGCAAACAACAGATATATTATAATTTAATAGCCAATTTAATTTCAAAATAAGAAATAAATTGTATTGCAAAAGCTCTAAGAAGGTAACTTAATTTAAGTTTTTCTAAATTGTCTAATGTTCCGCGCAACCATCTTGCTTTTTTCTTCATAAGAATCACCTCCAGAGAAAAGCGAAGACGACAAAAAAAATAATTAGCGAAATTGGTTCAGCCGTTTGCAACCTAGGGTAGCCCAGAACTCATAGTATATTATAACAGCCAGAAGACAATAATTATTATTATCTGCTTAGAACTACATATTGAAGTTACGGACCTCATATTTTACGTGCTTGTGTAGGAGCATAAGACTAACCCGTATACCAAATTTTATGAAAATCGAAGACATTTTTTTTTCTTTTTTAGCCCTTTTTAAGAGGGACCCACTGAAGTTCCAATCCAAAATCCAAACTCCCTTTAGACCCCACTTAGGGGCATAGGGAGGCAACAAGAGCTCTCCATTGCGCTCGATCTTGCGCAACGGTGATGACCTCCACTGAAGTTACGGACCTCAAATTTTACGTGCTTGTGTAGGAGCATAAGACCAACCCGTATACCAAATTTTATGAAAATCGAAGACATTTTTTTTTCATTTTTAGCCCTTTTTCTAGAACAAGTGAAATTTTCTTTGGATACTTTAGGGGATTTTGGATACTAAAAGGGTTTCCCTGAAGGTACAGATCTCAACATTTTACTGACTCATCTACATCGAAGGGCTAACCGTTCTACCAAAATTTCAATCAAATCGGATAAGAATTACTATGAGTTATTGGCGCGCACACATTTTTGGTGTACGCGTACGGGTACGCGTACGGCTACGGGGAAATTTTTGAAAAAAATTTTTTTTTGCATTTTTGGAATCTACACCCTCGAAAACGTCGAGAAAATTAATTTCAACGAAATCTTTTTTTTTTTTTTTTGAAATCCGATCACAAGACTCATGTATATTCCATATACTATGAGTAATAGGGCTCCATTTTTATGCAGAGGTAAGCTAATTAAACGTACAGGGTCATTGTTATAATATGGGTTTTGCGGGCGTGAGTAGAGAATCTGTATGCAAATTCTTCTTTTACTATAATAATGTACCTATGCTATCATAAACCATTTTTCTTATCACACTTTCGTCGCTATATTATTATGGCTGTGAGTGTGTGGAGTGTCAGGGGGGGGGGCTGACTCTAGCTGGCAACCATTGCGCCTGGTTTAACGTAAAAGGGTCGAAGAATTTACGATCGGACGACCTTAACGATAAGTCACACAGGGGGTGGTAACCGCAGCGATACACATATCGCTTAGCGCTAACATAAATATTACCATAACCAAAAACAGTTTCGGAAGAGGAAAAAATACGCATCTCCAAAATTATTGTCATCGAAAATTAGAAAATTTACCTAAGTTTTGTTCACCGTTTACATTTTGAAGTGTCGAGACGAAATGTAAACTGTTTGATGCGTGTGTGTTGTCCATTCTTCTTTATGGGTGTGAGTCCTGGCACCTCACCAAAGCCCTGCTTTCGAAACAAAAATATGCCTCAGGAGAACGATGATATAAGCCAGCGCACCCAGCGTGGGCTCATCACTTCTATCATTATGGAGATGAGATGAACTTGGCTGGGACATGTGTTAGTGATGCATTATTTTTTCGCACTTTGGTGGTTACCCCACAGGTAAGAAAACACGGTTATTTCGAAATTTCGAAAGAAGGAAGAAACCGAATCTTAATGATTCTGTTACATAGTCCATACATATATTGAAAACAAAAATAAAAAGTTTTTTTCTAATAAAAAATACTGAATAGAACCACCAACAGATCACAGCAAATATTTGACTTAGGTACCTACTTGGTATATGAAAAAAAAAGTATAACAGCAGAATGGTTTTCTAACTCTTTTTAAATTTTATTTTAAAATATCAATTTAAGTACCTAATACGAAAATACCTCCCAATTTTAAAGAGAACTATAAGGTGCAAAATGCTATCTTTCATAAAATTTTTGACAACATGAAAAACAAAAAAAAAAACTGACGTTTTAATAGAAATTTTCACAAAACAGAAAAAAATAACATCCTAGATAAGACGGGGAAAATTTAGCGATAAAAATATTAAAATGTGAGATAAGGGATTTTCATCCTTAATAGCATTGTCTACTCCTCCAGGTAATTTCGTCTGATGGGCGGGAGCACGTTGGCTTCATCGCTAAGTCGAATACGGCGTATCAATTTGATATTAATATCGATTAAATATAAATAAACGTCACAAAAAAATTATTAATATTACACTTTTATGTTCTGTTTAATATGAAAATTTTCCTTTTAAGTGACAGCTTTCTTTATGACCTAATGAAGTGTATAGGCGCTCTGGTCTGTTATTAGTACCTACAGGGATAAAATATTTTCAAAAGACATTGCTTTGCTGTTTTAGATTATCCAATAATCCAGGTATGCCTCTATTTAAAACATAGCCTTTGTAACTTTGATCTAATTAGATAAAAAAATGTATCAATAAATTTAGGTATAAATTAGTTTTTGACAAATTTTACCCATGGAAACAAAGGTGAATAAAAAAAATCTTTTAATATTGTTGTTATCGCAACTGCACAGGATCGAGCACAGTAAAGAGCTCTTTTTTGTGGAGTCTTAAAGGGAGTAAAATTGATAATATTAGCGTCTGATGGCTTTTCAATAAATGAGGTCTAATATAACGAGGATCAAAGGTACTATAGAAAATCGGCGCAGGGCCTTGTGGACAATGTCGGAATTTATTGAAATGTACTTCAAATTATACGATTTTACACATTTTCGTAAAGTACTTCAAAGTTATTACAAACAATACATACATACACGTGATATTCCCAGTATAAAATTTCATACACTGAAAATCACACCGAGGGATATTTATATGTTTTCAACATTGCGACTATGTGATTTTCACTCAAACAATCTAATACCCCTCGGAAGAGTTTCCAAGAAGAGAGGAATGTGAAGGAGGGTGGATGGATGTCAACAATTCGACCCCAGAAACGGTGCAGTGGTTTTCGAGACGAGAATTAAGGATTTATTAAGATAATCAACACAATCGAAGCTTTTGAATCGGTTTTATAAACGACGCGAAAGGACCAAATATTCCTAACTTTAAAATATTATTTGGTGCTGGTTCCCAATGGTAGCTCGCCATGCTATGGAGAAAAAGCTCTAAAAATGGCCAAAGTCATTTTATGCATGTTTTTACTTTTCGAAACTTTTCACAGATTATTTTTAGGGGTAAATATTCCATAGAGCGCAGTTAAGATTTTGTAATAACTTGCATAGGGCCGAATATATTGTTCTTTTATTGCTTTATTTGACGAACCTGAGTGAGTATCTAAATGAAGAAATAGCTTAGTAAGTAAAATTTGAAACGAAATCAGACAAGTGTCAAGAAAACTATCAGTTTACGAATGGATAATAACGTTCAGGCGGTCGGTTAGAGTAAAATGTAACTAATATTTTACTAACGGTTGTTTATAAAAATAAGATCGGACCTTAGTAAGCAAGTAGTCGATGCATTCATAATATGTGACATTATTTCACACATATAGCGCTCAACACATCATTATATTATAAGGTACACAGCTAACGATATAAGTGAAAAAAGACAAAGAGAATGAAATGAATGAAAGCATTTCGCTATTCGTTTCTTCTAGATAGCTCTTCTCTTGTCTTCCTTCAAGACAAATGAATACGGGTGTCGTTTTTTTTTTCACTTCCATTGTCACGGTCCTGTACTTTGACAATTTAATTTATAAGACATTGTAACGTCACAAAACCTTTTATAAGGATTCCGTGAAATATTCTGTGTATTAAAGTCGGACCATTTATTAATATCATTTGAAAGAGTCATTGTAAGATGAGCTTCATTCTCGAGTGAATTATCAGAAACGAAAAAATATAATATAAGTAAGTAAGTTCTACCTTTAATTTATAAGAATACTAGCTCTCCCGACGACGTTGTCCTGTAGTCCTTACTATAAATAATGATTTCATATTTTTAATTTATACAAAAATGCGTTTGAAATATGTATAAATAATGTTAAAAAAATATTTCTGAAAGCTAAAAATAAAAATCTGCGAACAAATATTTTTAACGTCAATAGTTTTCAGGTGAACAATAATTGTGTTTTTATAGAATTTTTCATAGACAGCATTGGCCACGCGTTCCATACTAACTTTATATTATTTCTTATGCATTTTTCAACTTTTTAATAGTGAGAGAGAAAGATCTCGAGTTATAAGCACTAACCCGACTTTCTTATATATTATAAGATTATTTATAGTAGTCCAGAGCACTGCCCGAACAACGCTATGACGTGATGTCCATACATACACACATCTATGTAGAAGTGAGTTTTCTGTTATTTGAAGCGAACGGATACACACAAAAAAGAACCCCAAAGGCTTAAAAATGAACAAATGCAGGAAATTTGATCTACAAGTTTTAAATGTACCAACGATAAATTAATGTACTTATTGTGACAAGGTAAAGAGACGCGAGTCACATGTTAAAAAATGGCTAACTATCAGTATTATTAAGAATATACCTACATTTATCAGTCAACATTTTGGTATTGGTATACAATACATTCATATTGGATGTCATGATTACATGCTATTGGAGTCAAAACCATTGGCATACAACTCGTAGTGGATCCAAGATGAGTCAGTCAACCTGCACCCCACGCAATTGACAAATCCTAAAGTAGATCTGGACAGTTTTTGAATATTATGTGGTTCAAACGAAATAATCCCTTTTTCAAATGCATGTTACCCAGATTGTGGTACACTTAGTGAAGGGCCTGATTCAAGTGTAATAAAATGGCCACCAACTTTGTCGGTCGATCGGTTTTCCCATAGTAAAAAAAAAAAAACGACAGCTTTTTACGTCGTTACCATGGTGACACCGACCGACCGATATCAATGGCGGGCATTTTATTATACCTACTTGACTTTGGCACCTGGGCTGTTTCATTATAACATTTTAAAAGCACCGTAAGCCAAAAAGCAGTTCGGGCAATGCATACGCTATTCCAAGACGCTACGATCGTAAGCGTACGAGACTTGAAGGGTTCTATAGATTGTTGTCAATACTTACATAAATTCATTCACAAAGGATGAATTAAGATTTGTTTAAACCATACCTGTAACAAAGAAACAAAATGTTTTAGTATACTTGTGATAGTAAAATTTCAATAACGTTGAAACAATATGGCTTTTAAAATCTGAACATACATACACACACATGCATGCACGCAAGAATGGAGTACGTATTCAAAATTCAAATTATAGAAGGGATAATCGATTGGAGACGCAGTTGAAAATACAAGATTATCATTCTTGATGATATATCACGAAAATACTACGTATTTAATTATAAAAAAAAATAGATTTAAATATAAGATAATCAAAGATAATTTTTTTCCTTAGAAAAATATGTTCTGAATAAAATAAATAACTTAATATTTAAACGAGGACTTAGAACCAGACATATTCAATCGAAAGTTCGGATGGAGCTTCAGAATTATTCTAAAAAAATAAGACATCGTAAAAATAAATTCCGCAAACAAATAATAATAATATGATAAGACTAACGTAAAATATATGGTAATCATGAAACTTTAAAACGATATGTTGCGAAACTCAGAAGGATTAAGAAAAACTTTTCATAATATTTAAGTAAGAATAATATGCTTTCTCTCGGAATAACAAACAATGCGTGGGGAAAGGAATTATTCATTCTTCCTTTTTCCTTTTTAATGTGCTAAAAACTTTACCAACATTTTTCTTCTTCGATATCAAAACTTGTGTATCCACTGGGAGACGTAAACAAAAAAAAAATCTACGGCTAAAACCAATCCAAAACGAGATACTTTCGAACTTGAAAAAAAAAACAGACAGAACAATATTTGGCGAAGAAACAAACCGAAAAACCCATTTGATACCTTCGATGCAAGATTTTGTCATGAAAAAGAAATATATACCTAGAGAAAAGAAATATACCTATAAAAAAAGTTGGTTTAAGAACATAATATATAAAGTATACTGAAACTAGTGATCTTATAGAAAAAGACTACAATATTCGGAAAAGTGCGACAAAACATTTATCCATGTACGCGAAATAGTAGAGGTAATCCTAGGAGATGTTCGTAAAGTTGGAAGGAGATGTTAGTAAATAATATGCATACGACAACCAAAGATTTTTAATAGAATAGAAAATCGGCCTTTGCTTTCAACACTTGAATAATATATTATTGTAGGGAAACAAATGATAGTATTAATAAAATATTACTTAGGCGAATAACAACACCACCTATATAAGAAGGCCTTAGTGCAGCGTCACATCGGGAGGCCCAACATTCACTCTCCTATATCTGTATGTACTGTGCACTATGATGTCTGTCTACACGCCGGCGGCCGTGACGCAAGAGGCCAAAAATGGCCGTCAGCACTAAGGCCTTCTTATATAGGTGGAGTTGGGCGAATAATGCCTGCCCCGATAAACAGCTACCGATAACCATCGATGGTCACCAGGTCTTCCGGGTTGATAAATTTAAGTACCTGGGAGCAACCATTACCACCACTGGTGACCTCGGGGCTGAGCTCCCGATACGTATCGATATGGCAAATGGCGCCTTCAACAACATGACCAAAATATGGAAGGCGTCAGCGTGTAGTGTCGAGATGAAATGTAAACTGCTTGATGCGTGTGTGTTGCCCATTCTCCTGTATGGGTGTGAGTCCTGGCACCTGACCAAAGCCCAGGCACAAAAAGTATCTGCATTCGAAGTAGGTACCTACCTCAGGAGAATTTTGGGTATAAGATACATTCACCGCATCACGAACGATGCTATACGCCGGCGCACCCAGTGTGAGCCCATCACCTCTACTATTATGTGGAGGAGATGGACTTGGCTGGGACATGTGTTAAGGATGCCGAATGACAGTTGGCCGAGGAGAGCGCTGTTCTTCCTCCCATCAGGGTCCCGAGGACGAGGGAGACCCTCTTATACTGTGGTGTGGGAGGAGATCATTAACATTGCGCAGGATCGAGCGCAATGGAGAGCTCTTGTTGCCTCCCTATGCCACTGAGTGGGGTGTAAAAGGGGGTGTGTGCATGTGTGTAGGTATGTATGAATTTTCATCATGATGAATTGAAAATGTTCATATTATGGCACCTTCTGAAATTCAATTAAGTATCTAGATCCCGTGTTCATTCACTCTTGGTCCCTGTGAGCTAAACAAAAGTCTTACCATTAAAAATAAAGATAATTCTTTCTTGAAATCATAATATGTAGCTCCTTAAAAATACTACTTTCATATTAATAAAGTCATAGCAACTTAATAAGCCAATACCTTCGAGAATTCTCATGCCATACGAAAGATCTTTTTTCAGTGTAGAGTGCTGCTATTTTATCTGCCACAGTGGTGAGTCGTTTTATCAATGCTTTATTAATCAATTACTAGTGGTCGGCCAGTGCTCGAAATTCGACCATAACTTATTTAAATTATAACTTTGAACATTATTAAGATTCCATTGACAAAGACTGGATACGTCAAATTTAAAATGTTGATATGTACAAAGTTGTTTCTATTAAGTATTATTAAAGACAATTTAATATTAATTTATTCTCAATTTATATCCCGCCATTTCCAGCTCCACCTTCCATTTGAATATAACGCCTTCAAAAAGCTTTCTGCGCCCATTATGAGGCGCCTTTCATTTTAAATTTGTTTCTATGAAGGTGATGATCTTTATTTGTAGTCTGTGGAAGTGTTTAAGGGCGTCGCCAAGGGGATGGGGGGGGGGGGCAATTAAAAAATGTAACCAAATGCAAAGCAAACAATGTTCTAAGACCGTGCTTTGCCGATAAATCCCAAAAATCTCTTGACTATACCTAAAATAATATTTTTCTCATCCTCCATATTATAGGGTATACGGAGAATAGCCTTTGAATGGGTTAAATTGCCCCCCACCGCCCGGGCCCTGGGCCGGCGACGCGCTTGGAAGTGTGTGTGAGTATCAAACCCATACTATTACAGTAGTGTTTGTAATGTTTATTTTTTATTGATTTATCTATTTTTATTGCATAATTTAAAAAAAAAAAATTAGCATTCGCCACTATTTTCTATATAAACTAGCGAAATTGTGCGAAATTTCAAATTTCCTACTCCTCTGTCAGCGCAATTTTCGTATAAATCGTCACAAAGTTTCTCCTTCACGTATTAATATATAGATTATCTTATACGGTGAGATGTCAATGAAAAAAAAAACGTTGACGGTTTTAATTGAAATGGCTTCACGCGAAGGGATAAACGAAGATTGGGAAAAACTAAACACGTTGTCGCAAAAAGAGCGAGCATAAACAAACATATCGGGGAAATTCGTATTGGCGGAAAGTTAAAGTATTTTTCCTTTTACCGCCGTTCATTATATTGTAACAAATACGTATTTAATGATTATTTATGGACGTCTCTGCTAAGTCGAGACAATAATAATATTACGTAGACGTGTAATGTGTAATGTATTATAGTCTCCTAACGACAAAATGTCGACACTTTTATGTGTGAGAGAGAGAGAGACTACCTCCATACAGAGCGAATGCTTATTATTTATCATATTACCGTCTGAGCATTATCCTTATAAAAATAATATCTAATTTATATCACATTTTTAAGAGGAAATGGAGAAAAACTGCGCCACGATCGAAGAAACGGTGACACTTAAATGGCAACTCTTTTGTGATATTTTTTTTTTGTAAAATAAGAAGGTTTCTCTTGGAACGAGACAAAATGTGAATGTTATTAATATTAAGTAACTTTGTTGGTATATTTTTATGCGTTGTTTTTTGGCTTATTTCATTAAATTATTTACGAAAGCTTCATAAGAAAGAAGAGCTGTGGCGTTGAACAAACGAGTATTTTAAAATCAATTTTGGTCATATTTTAAAACCAGAATTTATAGACGTCTTTCAGGCTAAACTGTTCTTTTTTTGTAAAAAAATGAATCTGTGCTCACTCAAAGTGAACACAAATACACTCCTTGACTCTTATACTAGAATACCGTAAGCCCTTTCACAGTAAGCTACTTAAAGCTTGTGTCGTGAAAAAAGAAGACGGTCGGCAGTTGGCACCTGGGCTCTAAAACACGACCTCCGCACGAAACAGTGAGAAAGCCGGCGTCATAAACGCTAGTCTACCAACCACTTTATAGTACCTATTAATCGTTTGAAAGTTTAGGATAAGCTCTCTCAGTTTAATGTAATAACATAATATCAATATATTAAGGGAGTGGATGCGCAATTCTTCATTAAACAGGCAAATACATTAGCGCTACATAAAGGTGTCTGATAAGTTTCAACACAAGCTTTGCTTTATGTGAAAGATGTCGAAAGTGTATTTGTGTTCACTTTGGGTGAGCCCAGATTCATTTGAAAAAAGAGATAAAGTTCACTTAGGAGCAGTAAAGCAAAATTTCAAAGGAAGCAAACGTTTGAAGTGAGATAGATGCATGGTCTCAAGCATAGCACTTAAAATAGCAACCAAAAGTTGTAGCCCTGAAAAAGAGAAACTTTACCGCCTGACAAATCGACATGACACATTTAAAAGGTTACTTTACATTTATATAAATTATATAGGTAGGTAAGTACTTACTTATTTTATAGCCTTCAATCTACACAAACTTACTTAATGAAAGAAATTACAATTTTTAAAAAAATGCTTTTCTTTTGTTCCAACAAAAGCGGCAACAGCGACAAAAAAACAATAAGGAACTCGAACAATTTTAAAATTCAAAGCTCGTACATTATGATTATATCGAAATAAGTTTAATTTATTATATTCAAAAGATCCTATAAATTCTCGGAGTCACATAAAACTTAGGAGATCCTTCTCCATCTTTCAGACAAAGGCACAAATAAGTGGGTCAAAAAGGAAAGTGAGTATACCGTCTTGTAGGAATATCAGTACCTACATGTTATCTACTTGGTGTAAATAACTTTTCTTTAGAGATGTGAGCTTGGCAAATTGATTATTTGCAAATCGCTGATTTATTCAAAATAAATTATGAATAATTAATATTACTAGTGGTCCGCCAGTGCCCGAAATTCGACCATAACTAATTTAGATTATAAGTTTGAACATTATTAACATTCCTTTTTCAATGACTGAGCTAGCGCTGTTTCACAATATTCTTTCAAAAAATAATGACATAGATACGTCAAATTTAAAATGTTGATATAATATGTGTGAAAGTTTTTTCTATGATTATTTAATACAAAACATATTAATCTATTCCCAATTTGACCACAAATAAACAAAAGATCTGTGTCAAATAATGTCAAATACATCGAAGTGTGTGTGAGTATGAAATACATAACAATACAGTAGTGTTTTTTTTCTTATTGATTTAATCTATTTTTATGCATAATTAAAAAAAAAATTAGAATTCGCCACCCCTTCTCTATATAAACTATACATAAGTGTGCGAAATTTCATACTCCTTCGTCCGCGCAATTTGCTTAAAAATAGTCACAAAGTTTTTCCTTGACGTATAGATATTTAATGCTTTGAACTATGCCCACACTGGGCAACTAAATGTTGTCAGCACATAAAGTTGCTTAAATTGTATCTGGATACATGTTGCCAGTGATGTTGTGCGTCCACACCAGTTGGTTTTTGTCATCAGCCCCCGTAGACAAATTCAAACTGGCGTTCGACTACAAACGAAGATTTCGCCAATGTATAGTGCGAAAAAATTATCTGTCCACTGGAACATGTAAACAATTATTTAAACCAAGCAATGACACTTGTATAAAAATATAAAAAGTGCACAGCTAATTTTCTTCCTACTCTACATTGTCGAAGAATTCGTTTGTAGTCGATCGCCAACTGTATTTTGTCTAGGCCGTCTGGTGGTGCGTTTATCAAACCAAACGAAAATAGAGCTGTTGACACTATGCAAAGAATAACAAGCAAGAACAAAAACTTGGTGCACGTGGGTAATGTATCGACGCGCATTTCTTAGTTCTTGCTCGTTGATGTTTGCTTGATGTCAGTATTAATGATCAAGAAAGAAAACTCCATTTCTAGCTCTGGCTCTATGTTTCTTTGATATAAAAACATACTACTTTGCCCATAAACATAAAATTTTGCCATTTTCATCGAGAAATATCGTAATTCACAGATTTTGTTTGATTGATTGCAGGGATACCACATTGTATGAAATAAAAAATGAATTTTCGAGATTTAGGCCCGACGCATCAATATGTAGATACATAAATGTTCTTCGTAGCCATATATAAGATAAAGTTATGTAGCGGATAAAGTGATGAAAAGAATCTGACGGCCGCATCAATTGAAAACTATCCAAGAGATGGATATCTAGAAGATTACAGTGTTGCTATCCTGAAATCTATTGATTTCTATGGATTCTTTAGAAATTTCTATGGATTTGCTTTTTTGCGACAGATTTGATGTCAGATGAAGTATTGTTTTGACAATTAATGCGTATTGAATCAAATATTTAGGATAGGTTCTAATGTTGATTTTTGTTTCGCATATTATAATTTTGTAATATTATTTCTAAAAGTTGAATTTTTCCAATGATTTAACAGAAAGTTTTCGAATATAACAACATTTAGATTTTTTATTCCAGATTGTTTGTTTGAAAACCGGCAAATTGGTTTCTTTTGTCGATCGAAATTGAAGAATAATATGATTTTTTCGAAGCTTCAAAATGAAAATTTATTATAATATGCATAATTTCTCGTTATGTTTAATGAGGATGTGCATAATTATCATTTTGGTTTATGAAATAACAAGATATAAGATCATCACATTCACTGCGTTACGGGAGTTTATAAACGTCAGTGAACGCTATTTTGACAGCCATCCTAGAGATAAATCGTTATCCAACAGTAGGTAGCTTTTGTTAAAAATAGCGTCAGATATCCTAAACATAATAAGCAATATCTACACATTGATGCGGCAAATATCTTATAGAAAGGCTTTTCTGTAAGATATATTTATCTATCTACTGATTGATGCGTTGGGCTTTAATGAACAAAAACATGAACCATTAGATTCACGCAGTTTTGTCGATATTCGGCAATGTTACCCGTTTGAAACGGGATTCATGGACATAAGCAACAAATCTCTTTGATGTAGGCCGCCAAATGTTGCAGAGTATCCATCAATATTTTGGCAATATTATGTTTTCAACATGATGCCAACAACGTGTTGCCCGGTGTAGTGTGGAGTAAGCATGCAGCGAAAATCAAAATAGCTAGAGGCAATGGTGTTGGGACATATTCTACCCTACGGCATATGAAAGACATTGAAAAGGGCTACGTGTAGGTGTCTCAGGGTACAAGAAAAACATATCTTTCTATCTATTGTTGGCTTGCACCCATTTTTGGATGCCTGTACAAGCGGGGTACAAATTGAAAGAGGACATGTGAGATGGCAATAATTGCTGATAATACATGCAGGCAAATGACGCAAAGGTTACCTTAAATGGACGTAAAAAAGTGAAAAAAACTTCGATGTTTATATGAATTTCTTGGCACTCCTTAAAAACTTCCAACCCATATTAGTTCTCACAATACATCAAGTCATCCCCAAAGGAGTTTCAAAATGTGTTGCGCTCCTAATATGTAAAAATGTGTCAAAACTTTGGATAATATTTCTTTAAATTATTAATACATCGACGTTTTAAGATACACGTAGGTACATACATAATACATCGCTCTACTATGAAACAAATATTGTTTTTTTTTTCTTTTCCAAATAACAATAATACCTAGAGTTTTATAATACGTGTAGGTATTTATATTCCCAAATGCCTGACGAAATAAAGTTTGTACATTATACTGCTCAAACAAAACAAGTGATAAAGTTAATACATACCTAATAATAACAAGTTTGATTGATATTGATTCGTTTGAAGTTATTGGAAGTATTAAACAATGTTTTTTATTTTCTTCAAAAAAAAAAAACATAAATAAATATTTCGAAATTGAAACAAGTTAACTTAAAAAAAAAAACTCTCTTTTTTAATTTGACTTGCAGGCTGAGATTATTACCAAAGCTTGGGATGCTTAAAACGAAGTGGCTTTATGTATAGACGAAACTTTCTGAAAAATAGCAGAGAGGTTAAGATGTATTGAGAACGCGATCTTATTGTTATGGATAAGATAACCTTTGCGAAGTAATCTTGTCTATAACAATAATTAATTGACAAGGCGATACCCGTTGCTGCACATTAGAGTGGTAAAATCTGTACCCCTATTCCGAACATAACTCACTAACGTAAGTGAAAAACTAACGGGAATATTGTTTGGGATGCGGAGCTTTTCGAAGTATTATGTAGGGGCGCTCTACAGGTTTCCATACAAAATTTTGTTACTTCGTGCCAGCGGAAACTTATATAATAGGGGAATCGCAAATTAAGTACATTGATAACCTATCTACCATGCACTTATATAGGTATAAACATAGGAAATACATACGTCTACATACGCGCACTAATTTGATACATCTAAAAAAGATCTAGGATAACAGTATAAATAATAATGGATATAATAATATGGTTAAGCAAATACAGCAAAGTTCAAGAAAAAAAGGCAAATAAAAAGTCTTCCCATAATATAACCCACTCACGTAAAGATCCACATAAGTTGAGAAGATCAACTATTTTTTCCATCGTAAATACCTACAACTAATTTAAATCATTCGAATAAGGTTTATGTACCTACATAATGTTATGTCCCTGTTTCGATCAAGGTTTTATATTTATTTTGTTTCGATTCTTTAGTGGCAGGAAGCAGGAAGTACATATGTAGGTACAATTCTGTTGATGATTTAATTTAAATGAAAATATTTTCACCACTTTTACAAAGGTTCATTATGAGAATATTTTATTCTAAAGTGCTTGTTTCCACATAAATAAAATAAAACTCTAACGTCTTAAAATACCACTATTATTATTTTATTTTAATTTTAAAGAGGTCAAACAGTCACAACAATACATGGTTCAACAGGTTCTGGACTAGCAAAGTTTACCAATACCATATAACATATTTTATAGTAAAAATAACGCACATACCTACATCGATAAGCTAACAAAATAGCAAGGAAAAAAATTGTGTAAAAACCAGTTGTATCGACAGGAAACATCATATTATTAGGAAACATCATATTATTAGATCTATGGAAACTTTTCTTATTCTGTGGACAGCCATAGACTATACCGATTGAAAACCAATGATTTTTAAACCTTTTGAATGACTTAATTACATTATATACCTATTTTTTTAACATTATTGTTTTTTTATCATCTTTTTATACATAAACAACTGAGTATATTTTGTGTTACACTCTTGAAATATTTTTTGCATGTGAAAGTTTAAAGTTGTTTATTTTCGTATCTATCATCATTCCGTTTCTTCAGTTGACGTGTCAGGTGGGAAACCTAACATTAAATTTAAGTTATTTTTTTTTAATTATTATTATAGAGATTAGTGTCCGTAAAGGTTTAATGATCTTTAGTTTAATTGCTTTTTTAACTTTTTAACTAGTTTTCAACTGATTAAGAATATGAGTGATTCAAAAGAAACATTTTAAAATTCATTGTATAGAAAAGCTATACGAGTGTAGTACTTGTTACAAAAAGTTCTCTTTGTTATGTAAATTAAGGAAACATTTACGAATATATTATAGTGAAGTAAAGCCATTTGAGTGTAGTAACTGTAACAAAAAGTTCACTTATTCAAGTTATGTAAAGAAACATTTATGAATACATAGAGGAGAAAAGCCATACGAGTGTAGTATATGTAACAAAAAGTTCACTTATTCAGGTGACTTAAATTTACGAATATATAGTGGAGAAAAGCCATACGAGTGTAGTATATGTAACAAAAAGTTCACTTATTCAGATGACTTAAACAAACATTTACGAATACAGTGGAGAAAAACCATACGAGTGTAGTATATGTAACAAAAAGTTCACTTATTCAGGTGGCTTAAACACACATTTACGAATACATAGTGGAGAAAAGCCATACGAGTGTGTGTAACAAAAAGTTCACTTATTCAGGTGGCTAAACACACATTTACGAATACATAGTGGAGAAAAGCCATACGAGTGTAGTATATGTAACAAAAAGTTCACTTATTCAGGTGACTTAAACAAACATTTACGAATATATAGTGGAGAAAAGCCATACGAGTGTAGTATATGTAACAAAAAGTTCACTTATTCAGATGACTTAAACAAACATTTACGAATACAGTGGAGAAAAACCATACGAGTGTAGTATATGTAACAAAAAGTTCATTTATTCAGGTGGCATAAACACCCATTTACGAATACATAGTGGAGTAAAGCCATATGAGTGTATTAACTGTAACAAAAAGTTCACTTGTGCTTCGAGTTCACAGTGAATGCCTGACACCTGATCACGGCATTGACAGTTATTAAAGCGGTTCAACAAATATACCTAATAATGTAAGATCAATACAGGTAAGGAGTTTGTGACAATATTATTTTTGAGAGAACAGCTTGTTAAATTTGTTGTGTGTTGTGGGTGAATTTCTGTGTTATTTTGCACTGGCAAAGGATTAAAATGGAGAATGCACATGCTTTCCTTGAAAAAGCTACTGAAGTATTAGCAGAATTGGTAGATAACGTTGCCAATAATGATAGAAGATCCAGTAAAGAAGTACAAAGTGAGGTGCTGAAATATGTGCACAAACTACAAGGAATTTTGGGACATACAGCTATCCAAATTGCAGAGATGCAACATATAATCGATATACAACGGGGTAATAATATTCAGAGCAAAGTAACACCCTCATATGCTGCTGCAGTGAGAGGGGACGCATTTGAGAGTGCATCATATGGTATGCTAATCACTGATGATGATAATTCACAAAACGCTGATGAAATGTGCAAGAACATTAGAAAAAATGTGAATATAGCAAGAGATGGCATACAAATAAATAGCATTAAAAAAATCTCGAAAGATAAAGTGATTGTCAATGTAAGAGAACTGCCGCAGAGGGATATATTGGCTAATAGAATTAAGCAACAAAAACTTAATGTAAAATTATTGGAAAAAAAAAACCCATGCATAATATTCAAATACATATATAGTGAATATAATACAAACAGCTTGCAAAGTGATTTTAAAGAGCAAAATCCCTTATTTGCTCACTTTTTTAATGAAGGAACTTCAACGGTATTTAACATAAAGAAAATAATAAAGATTAAGGATTATGTTCATGTAATTGTTGAAGTAGACAGAGAACTAAGACGGGCCTTGCTCAATAGTGTAAAGATCTATATTGGATTGCAACGCATTAGCGTTAGCGATGCTAATCCACTCGCCCAGTGTTATAAGTGCCAAGGATTTGGACACACATCAAAAAAATGTTTGAAGGAGGATAACACATGTTTGCATTGCAGTGAAAACCACATGTTTGCAGAATGTCCCAACGTAGCGAAGGTGGCAATTTGTAAAAATTGTACAATTAGTAATACCAATTATAGAACTAAATATAATGCAGCACATAGATCAACTAGCAAAAATTGCTCTGTGTACATGAGAATGGAAGGCTTGGCTAAACAAAAAATCAACTATTAAAATATATTGAGCGTAAAAGTAACAATTAATTATGGATCAGGACTTCATCGATTTGGATCTGGAAGTATACACGAGAGAGGAAAATTTGCAAGACTGGATCTCACGATTGAACCCATGTAAACATGGAGATATTACAGCTGTGCACATTAACATAAGATCGATTAATAAATATTGGGATCATTTAATAATACAGTTGAAGGACTGCATGGATAATATAGATTTGCTAGTATTGACAGAAACATCAACTGATTATACTAGTAAAGATTTGTATAGAATAGAAGGATTTGAATCGCATTGTTTCTGCAGAACAAATAGACATGGTGGTGGTGTAATGGTTTTTATTAAATCTGTTTTTGAATTTGAACAAATTGAGTGTAATAGTGAATTTTGTGAAATAGTGTGTGGTAAGATAACATTTGACGATTTCCATTTCTTTTTGTTGGCTATATATAGACCTCCTGATTTGAATAAAAATCATTATGTAAATGAACTAAATAATATACTCACTAGTAAAATGAAAGACAATGAGAATGTGTTAATAATGGGAGATATAAATATCAACTTGTTGTCTGATCAGGAGAGTGCTGTAATGAATTATGAAAATATGCTGATTAACAATAAGTTTGTAAAAGGTATAAATGACATCACGAGAGAAGTGATGGTAGCAGGAAGAAAAACAATATCATGTATTGATCATATTTTCGTGAGAAGGGTTGGCAAAAAAGTTCAGTCTGCTGATGATTTGATAACTTGTGTAGGTGAATGTGCAATAGCCGACCATTATATGGTCGCTATCAGGGTAACTTTTGAAACCAAAAAATCAAAACATCAACTGCATGACTTGGAGGTGAATTGTAATTGTGTGATCTCTGAAAATAAATGTTTTCGTCTGATTCAGGAGGTGGACTGGAGTGGCATGTTGGTTGAGAACTCAGTTAGTGCGTTATATAATATGATTAAAAAAACCTTTAAAGAAATTTATAGCAGATGCACAATTACAGAAAAGAAACCTGTTAAAAAGAGACCATGTCCAATGAACTCATGGATGACAGATGATTTACTAACAGAAGTTAAAAAAAGAGATGCATTATTTAAAAAATGGAAAAATACCCCCTCTAATCAAACATATGAAATTGAATATAAGAGATATAGAAATAAACTTAATAAACTTATATTGAATGCTAAAACAAACTTCTATAGGGATAAATTTAATGGCTGTTTTGGTGATATAAAGAGGACTTGGAATAAAATAAATTTTGTCTTAGGAAGAAAAACAAAAAATAGTTGTGATGAAGTGATACAAAAATATCTCTTGAAAAACAATCAATTGGAAACAGTACTGGAGAAGTTTAATGAAAACTTTTCTGATAAAGTGTACCAGAGTCTGCACATTTGTGATCATAAAACGATGAATCTTGTTAATATGGCTGATAATACCTCTATGCTCTATCGATCTGCAACTGTCGCCGATATTGCAGACATTATTAAAAACATGAAAGACTCCAAATCACCGGGTATAGATAACATTAGAATGCATGATTTGAAAAATAATGTTGGTAGGCTGGCTCCCATTATTGCCCATCTTATCAACAAAATTATAGAAGAAGGATGCATACCAGAAGAATTAAAAACAGCAATATTAAGACCAATTTATAAGGGTGGAAAACACTATGATTATAATAATTATCGGCCAATCAGCATTTTACCAGCGATTGAGAAAATTCTTGAGAAATATGTGTGTAACCAACTGAAAAAATACATAGAAAGAAATAATATTGTGGATCCATCACAGTACGGATATCAAGAAAATAAGGGAACTGAGACACTTCTACAAAATTTTGGAAACTTAGTGAATGACGCATTGGATAAAAGAAAACATGTTCTTGTTATTTTTATAGACTACTCTAAGGCCTTTGACACCATCAATCATGAAAAATTATTAGAGTATCTAGAATTAATTGGGATAACGGGTAAATTGTTGATGTTTTTCAGAAATTATTTAAGTGATCGAAGATGCATAGTGAAAATAAACAATACATATAGCGATGTTAAATACATTAAATCGGGTGTGCCACAGGGATCTATAATGGGACCAATATTGTATTTGATTTATGTCTCCATGATCAAGAATCTTTTTAGAAATGTTCGGCATTTTATGTATGCTGACGATACTGCACTAGTGATGGCGCACGAAAACATAGATGATGCATGTAAATTACTGCAAGATGATTACAATGCTCTGATTAAATGGTCACATGATTATGGTCTTAGAATAAATGCAGAAAAGACGAAATTGTTATATATAAGGACTCCACACACTGTTGCATCTAGCCCTCGCATAGTTTCGCATGATTATGACTGTATTCACATTGGTATTAGAAATGATTGTAACTGTAAAAATATTGAACAGGTAAAAACATATAAGTATTTAGGTGTATTAATTGATAATCATTTTAAATGGGACGAACATGTTAGTAAGCTGTGTAGTAGGTTGAGATCGGTTGCGGGACAACTTCATAGGGTAAAATATTTTGTACCTGATTGTATAACAAAAACCATATATTTTTCGTTGGCGGAGTCTTTGATACGATATGGAATCTCCGCTTGGGGAAACACAACAAAAACTAATCTAAACAGAGTACAGAGTGTCCAAGACATACTTGTTAAAATAGTTGCCAATTACAAATCTGTTCCAGGTAGACATTTCAATGCAAGAGATACATATACAGATTGCAATATAATGACTGCTAAGGGAATATTTTTGAACAAATTTTTACTACCTGATATTTTGGACATTAGATATCGAAATAGATTGATACACAACCATAATACTAGATTCACGCAGAATGAGGGATTGGTAATTCCTAAAGTAAATAATAAGTATGGTATGCGAACCCTAGAATATCTGATTCCCAAAGTATTAAATATGCTACCTCAGAATATTAAAGATACTCAAAGACTAGGTGAGATGAAGATTCTTATGAGACAGTGGATTGTGAGTAATATGGATATTATTGATGCAGTGTGAGATATGGTCGTGCTGGTTGTGGGGTTTGGTGAGTAACATGTGTGATTGATTTTATTTTAAAGTAAATAATTAAAAAATAGTCATGAAGAGTACCTATATAGATTCTTTGTACTTATTTCGTTTTGTTTTTTTTGTATGATTGAAGAGTATATTTGTTGATTTTATACTTTGTTTTATATATATTTTTTTTATATATTATGTCTGATGAGGATATTTATTGCTTTGTTTTACATTTTGTTTTTTGTATGTCTGATAGGGATATTTATTATCTAAATAGTTTGTTTTATGTTTTATTTTATTTTTTTTATGATTGATGATGATATTTACTAGTTTTAATACTTTGTTTTATATTTTATTTTTGTATGACTGATGAGGATATTTAATAGTGGGGGACCTTAACGGGAGTATGTATGTATGTATGTATGATGAGGATATTTATTGGTTTAATGCTTTGTTTTATATTTTATTTTTGTATGACTGATGATAATCTTTATTGTTTAATACTTCGTTTTATATTATATTTTGATATGACTGACGAGGATTTTTGTTGGTTGAATGCTTTGTTTTGTATTTTTTTGTATGACTGATGAGGATGTTTGTTGGTTTGATGCTTTTTTGTGTTTTGTATAGCTGAGGGGGGTATTTGTTGGATTGCTTGTTGTTTTGTGGAGGCATTTGCCGTGCATTTTCGAAGATAAAAAAATAAGAATTATTTGGTAATGTTTGGCGTGCAATATAATGTGTAAATGTATTATACAATCTGCCTAATGGTATAATAACATGTATGATTGGTTTTGTTTGTATCTATCTTTTGTTTTATATAAATTTATCAAACAATCGAATTATTTTTGTAATTTGTAATAATTGTGTAAAGAACCTGTTGACAAGGCTTGTAAAAGCCTTAACAGGACTTGTATTGTTATTATTTTGGTGAATAAAGAGAAGTTATTATATAAAAAAAAAATCTTTATTTATTTGACGTTTTAATTACGCGGCTACTTACATAATATTGACGAATTATTTTATTTTGTTTTTTTAATTTTTTAAAGCTTTGCTGTGTTTTTATTTTTTTTTATTTATTGCTGATTTATTTCACTCCTTT
This sequence comes from Mystacides longicornis, assembly GCA_963576905.1. Classification (NCBI taxonomy): domain Eukaryota; kingdom Metazoa; phylum Arthropoda; class Insecta; order Trichoptera; family Leptoceridae; genus Mystacides; species Mystacides longicornis. The sequence goes on along the minus strand of OY756421.1, from coordinate 3,936,648 downwards.
TGTTGGAGCATTTGTTTTTGAAGGCTTTTTGATACTTGTCTTTCTCACTAATATTTTATAATTGAACTTGACATTTTTTTTATGATTGTATTTATTTTGCTATTATTGTTTTTAGTTTGTGTTCTTACTGGCCTACCTATATTTGTGCACTTATCTTTATTGGATTGAGCCCTCAGGCTTGAATTATTTTTTAACTCACTTAACTGCATTACCTATTCGTATTTTCAAGTCTTTCTTCTTTTTTTACCTACTGCCATGCCCCATAATAAAAGAAAATCTATCATCGGAGAGCGAGTCTCAACAGGGCCCTCTCCTAGACCCGTTGGATCTACGCCTCAGCCAAAGGAACAGGATCTTCATCAGAGAAACGGCCCTATCTCTAGGATTGAAAGTATGATTATAATCATGGCTTTGTGTACCGAATCTCTCAAGCGTACGAAGGCGGCAGAGCTATCCACGGCCCTGAAGGAGATTCATAGCTTGGCCAACAAGTGTGTATTTACTTTTGAAGAGGATGAGCGTGGAAGCACTGCCGATTCTGGGAAAATGTTTCACCAGATTACACAGGCTCTTGAAGAGCAGAACAACAAACTAAACATCCTGTTGGCTTCAAGGAAGGAAGTAACGGCAATTGAAGCCGATGGTTCTACTGGAAATTTAACATATGCAGAAATGCTTGCCAATGGTGTCAGAGCTGGCCCACAGCGACCCCAGAATGATGCGCATTGCATGGTTATATCGAGCAAGAATTCTGATCGAGGTAGTAATGACATTGAGGGGATATTTAGAAGATCTGTTAATGTCAAATCACTGGGGATAGGTATAACTGGTATACGGCATGTTTCTAATAAAACAAAAATATTGGTAACATGTCCAACATTGGAGGATAGAAACACACTGATATCTCATATAAACGATAGCAATGGTGACTCATTGACTGTCACTGAAGGAAAAAAGAAACAGCCCTTACTGGTTATTAAAGGGATCATAAGTGGGATGACAGAGGAAGATCTGAATGAACATGTCTTTTCTCAGAATAAGGAACTTAAAGACATCAAGGAGGGAAGGCTCAAGATAAGATACAAACGCAGACATAGAAGTTCGCTACTTTGCAACCTGATTTGCTCATGCCCGGGTCCATTATACGCTACAATTATAAAGATGGGTAAAATAAACGTCGGTTATCAGAGGCTTGGAGTTGCTGACGAGAGCCCACTATTAAGGTGTTTCAAATGTCAACAATATGGACACACACAGGCCCGTTGTCTTCATGAATTTGGCTGTTCACACTGTGCGGGAGACCACCTTTTTTCGAATTGTCCTAACACGCAAGAGAATCCCAAGTGTATAAATTGCTGTCGAAAACATTTTGAGTCCAATCATTCTGCAATCGACAGAACCTGTCCTACACGAATAATGATGGAGAGGCACGCGAGATCAATGATAGATTATCCTTCCTTCTGCTGATAGAGTTGTTATGGATGAACAAATGGGTATGTGCGGGTCTTCTTCGGGTCTGGAAGGTATCAACATTTTATATGCTAATCTGAGAAGCATTAGAAATAAGTTTCACGAGGTCGAGGCTATGATTGGGCATTTTCCTGATGTGGAAATATGTATTTTTTGTGAAACATGGCTTAAACCCAATGAGACGGATTATTATAACATAAAGGGATTTAATTCTATATTTAACTGCAGAAATTCAGAAACAAGAGGTGGAGGTACGGCAATGTACATTAGGCAGGATATAGAGTATAGAATCTTATATACATCTGAAGAATACAATACTCTTGTGGTGAATATTTCAAAACAAGGCTTTCAAGGAAAGGTTTGTGTCTTATACAGACCCCCCGATAAAAGTGTACCAATATTCATTGAAGATTTTGACGCATTGCTGTCTAGATTCAAAAATATGATATTTGTAGGGGATGTTAACTTGGATCTGTTCTCTTTTAATCCCACAATAAATGAATATCGGTTTGCCATCGAATCTAACAATTTCAAAATTATAAATGGTATTGAACTTACTGATGCAACCAGAGTGACGGGCACCTCTACAACTCTAATTGACCACGTATTGTGTGATGGATGTAAAAATGACGTCTCGCTTAGACTTCACGACTGGTCTGAACTTGATCATAAACTACTTAATGTAATAGTCACGAAGCGAAAAAAAGCAAAGTTGAGGTTCGAATATTTTGAGAAGAAGATAACAGATGAGTCAAACTTTAGAAAACTGGTCCAGGAGAAACTTTCTAGCAGAAAAGTTAAGAGTTTTGGGGAACTGATCGATATTGTTTGCGAATCAAAGACAAGAGCCACCACTATCAGACGTCAACGAATTAGACAGGATAACGGTTGGATGACGCACAGAATTATGAAGATGATAAAGAAGAGAAATAAATTATATTCACTACAAGTTACACATCCTGAATTGTGTGCTCAATACAGAAAGGTGAAGAATGAAATTTCGGGAGAGATAAGAAGGTCTAAACTGATGTACTATCAGAATAGGCTTGAAAGTGCTAGAGGAGACGGAAGAAAATTTTGGCAGATTATTAACGAAGGGCTGGGTAAAGACAGTAAGGGCAAGGTAAGTGGAGGAATAAAAGAATTATCTGCTCCTGATGGAACTACTTGTGATCCTAAGGAAGTAGCCGAAAACTTGAATGAATACTTTTGCAACATTGGCAAAAAACTGGCTGACGTTATAAAGGAAAACAAGAAACATACTATTGAAATGAATAAGCAACCAACCACACCGATGAATAGCATTTTTCTGTATCCAACGGATGCCACAGAAGTCTCTGCAATAATAGCTAATCTCAAGAATAGCAATGCGTCTGGAAGAGATGGAATAACAACTGGAGACATTAAAATTCTGCATGATGTATTGTCGGGGCCTATGGCAGACATTATTAATGATTGTATTGCATCCGGGACATTTCCTGATTGCCTAAAAACTGCTTTAATTGTCCCAATATACAAAGGTGGAGATAAAAAGGAACCTGAAAATTATCGTCCTATAAGTCTCTTGAGTGCCTTTAGTAAGGTCTTTGAAAAGGTGATTCACGGGCGATTTGTGGAGTTTATCCACAAGTCTTTCAAATTCGATCCCTACCAGTATGGTTTTCAAGCAAAGAGCAACACAACTACAGCACTGATTGACGTTATGGATTATATTAATGTGGAACTGGATAGGGGCAGGTATGTCGTGCCGGTTTTTGTTGACCTGTCGAAAGCTTTCGACACAGTTGATCATAGAGTGTTGTTGCATTCATTGTATAATTTAGGGTTTAGAGGAAATGCTCATCAACTAATTGGAAGCTACTTAGAGAATAGAACAGCTGCTCTGAAGAATGCAGATGCCGTAAGCAGTGAATGCCTCATAAAAACTGGAGTCCCTCAGGGCTCAATTCTTGGACCACTTCTGTATTTGCTTTACATAGATAATTTAAGATTTTGTGGCCTCAAGGGTAAATACTTTGTTTATGCCGACGATACGGTGCTGATTTATAGCCACAGTGAAGGCAACTGCTTAGAGAAAATGATAAATGAAGATTTAAATATATATCTGAAATGGCTCTGCAATAATTCACTCACCATCAACGCCAAAAAGACCAAGTACATGCTATTGAAACAGAAGAATAAACCTGAGATGAATTTGAGTATCAGGATTGATCAGGTGGAGATTGAAAGGGCAGAACAGCTCAAATATCTGGGATTGAAGATGGATGGGGGGTTGACGTGGAGTGAACATGTAAAGACAATCCTTAACAAGACTGGTCCAATTCTGGGTGTGCTGCGAAGGCGTGAATTGTTCAATGTTCAACAAAGAAAATTTATATACAATTCATTCGTATTGCCACATATTACATATGGAATACTCATTTGGACCCAATGTAGTCAGAACCTCAAATCTATGGTGGAAAGAGCTATGAATAAAGCTGTCAAGCTGGTTTTCGGCATGGATAGATTTACGAGAACCTCGGAGGTTTATGAGTTGTCTGGCATGTTTTGTTTAGATGACTTATTAAGCTTGGAAAGGAATAAAATGATCTTCCTTATGGAGCACAATCAAATAAAAACAAATAACATACTTATTCCCAACAATGAAATCCATCAGTATCAAACTAGACAGAGGGAGCATTTGCGATTGGAACAACCTCGAACAAATAGAGTAAGAAGGGGCTTTTGCTACACCGCATGTAGAGAATATAATTATTTGCCAACAGAGATAAAGCAGAGCAGTAATGTCAAACACTGTCGTAATTCAAATTTATAATTTGAATTACTATTCGAAAAATCTAACAAAACCTAAATAAAGTATTCATTATAAGTTTCAATGTCAGTGATAATATTTATATACATCCATACTACGGATGTAAGTACTTATATTATAAACGTCGTCATGCGCCATCTATGGGCATAATGCTCCCATTGGTCAATAATACTCACACGATATCTAGAACATTCTATTTGGTTTATAGAAAAATTAGACAGTTGGATCAGTCCATTAATATTTCACCCCTTCCGCAGCTCCAAGTAGCTGGAGCCAACGGTCTCTACCCACGTGATTTGTCATTGTATAAAAACAAGTTCCCGGCCGCACATCACGGCACTTAACTACTTGACTTCGGGTCCGAACCTACTAACTCGTCTCGCTTGTGAGCGAAGACGCGGGCGCTCCTTGCCGCCAAATTTCGGGTTGTTATATTAAAATGTTTTAATTAACAAAGAAAACCGCGTTCATAAACTAAGTGTCATCTATATATTGATAGACACAATAAAATCAGTGCGAATTATAAAAGAAAAGTTGCCTTTTCAAATATTTCCGAACTAACGGTCATTTCCGTGTTGAACGAATTCGTTAATAATAACCTTATATTCCTGTGTTTCATGACAAACAATCAATAGTGCTGATACGTAGTGTGTTGAGGTTAAAAATAATAGAACAGTTAAATAATAATATTTCTAAAGATAACCTAAATTAATTTAACCTATAATGTACTGAAGTGTAACAATGTTCATGACAATTTTATGTAACAAACGTGTTAAAAGACTTAATAAATGCAAACAGTGGTTATAAACAAATATCTTTATAATTTATCACAAATTCCTTTTGTTCAATTCACCAGATCGGACTCTCACAGACCCTGAGAGAAAGACTTATCTATTCTAGTGATATTCTCATGCTCTCCAAGTTAAAAAGTGACAAGAACATTCTCTTAAAGAAAATATATACTGAGCCGGCCGTAATCCGAACTTTCTCTAATTGTTCTGAGGCCTCCCTGTTGAACTTTCTCTAAAACATCTTGTGCAACCCTCCCTTGAGCCAGTGTTATAGACTACAAGTGAGAATCTCTATGTGTTCTCCTCAGAGTGTGGCTTTAGAACTGAATGATAACAAGTGTTCACTCTCTATAAACTACTTAGTGAATCTCTGCAATCTCGGTTGCCTCCTCTTTGAACTTCTGTGGCATGCCCACCAATATAGAGAACGATTGTTCTACCTTAAGATCGACCAACTAGATGACCACCAGAGGACAGCCTTGGAGGAAAATCTAGAGAGAAGGAAGACCCTGACAGTTTGGCCCTCAACGAGAAAGATCCACGATAGCTTGTCGCCCACCTGGGGTGATTTGAGCTGGAAGAATAAAGTCGTCTACGACAACACCTTGTTAGACAATTAAAAACATTGATACTCCAAAATCGCAACGTGAGCGTCCAAAGATGACCGGGGTTGTTTCTGCTCTCCACTGAATTCATGCCTAATTGATATCTAATTAAGGAACCCTTTTGACACGTAACTTATTTGACTACTAATCATGACTTGACTAATCTCTTGCAAATTATGTTTTGTTGCTTCAGTTTTTTTTTTCTCGTGCAAGTCTCGTGCGTACTTTGTTTATTTTTAAATAGTAGATGAGAATATTTATGGATTTGATACTATGTTTTGTATTTTCTTGTTTGTTTGACTGATGATGATATAATTTAATGCTTTGTTTTTTGTATGATTGATGAGGATAATTGTTGATTTTTTACTTTGTTTCTATTTTATTTTTTTATGACTGATTTATTTATTTATTTACTACTTTGATTTATCGATTTACTGCTTTGGTCTGAATTTTATTTTTTCTATATATGTATTATAAATTTTATTATTTATTTATTAGCAGTTTTATTCAGTTTTATTTTTCTTTTAATCTTTTGTTATTATTATTTATGTATTCTTATGTGTTTTATTCTTATTTTCATTTTCTCCTTTTAAGGGATTATTTTATTGCTAATATTATATATTACTTTCTACATACTATAACCTCAAACTCACTATAATCATTTAACACCTATTCATGATGTATTTATCTAATTCACTTTTTTATGTAAAATGCGTATGGTGTAAGTATAAAGTATATGCTGGATCTGTTTTACTATCTATTTCATTATTATTTGTTTTATTATCTGAGTAATATGTATTGTTGTTCTTACTATTGATTATTTATTGGTCCCTTTTTATCAATTTCGCACTTTTTATTCTGTATTTTTGTTGTATGTGTTTTATTGTTCTTGTTTTCCTTTTCTTATTCTAATGAATTATTTTATTGCTAATATTGAATATTTATAGATACCTTCAAATTCTCTATTATTATTGATATTTACTATTAATTAGATTTGAATTTATCTAATTGACTATTTATCCTTTATGTAATCTTATTCTTTTTGTAAAACATGTAAACTATTTATTTAATTTGAAATGTGTATTAATGGGAAATCTGTCCAACTATGCTGGATCTACTCTACTATCATTTTTATCATTATTATTTTCCATATTTTATTATTGTTTTTACTAAGTACTTTTTATTGTTTTGATTTTTTATTTTATTTTATTTTATTCACACTGATTTTTATGGCTTATTTAATGTATACCCCCACACACAGGCACTGCCTTGTGAGATTTTCGATTAATTGCTTTAAATACTTGTATTTGCTTTTTGTTTTAATTGTATGCTTGTTTTTTTTATACTGAATTTTTATATATCGAAAATAAATCTGATTTATTATTATTGATTGTTTGTGTATATATATGTATATATGTTAATATAAAGCTTTTCGCGACGCGGAATATGTAAATTATTGTTTCGGATACAGTCGCGTTGTAAGTTGTTCCCGATGTTGTTTGGAACATGATTGAAGGTGTTAGTTTGTTGGTTTGATGGTATATATTTCGGAGCCATCAGAGACTCCATCTTCAGCCTTTCGTCGTATTACAGAAGTAATAACGTATATATGTATATATATATATATATATATGTATGTATGACTGATGATATTATTTATTAAATTAACACCATGTTTTATAATCTATTTTTATGTTACTGATGAGGATATTTGTTAATTTATTGCTTTGTTTTATCTTTATTTGAATTGATATTTCTTATTTTAATTTATTGACGTGTTGAGTCTTATGTATTGTTTTTCTTGATTTAATTGAGTGCATGCTTTGTGTGTTTAATTAATTCTGATCTTGTTGTATTTTACTTGATTTGTTGTACTTATCTATGAAAACATTGTACTTATTTCTCCTTATACCAGCATTAAGCTGTCTGGAGAACATAATAAATAAATAAATTATGTAGTAATGTTGTTTTATCTAAGCAACACCTTAGCTTAGGTACCGTATGTTCTTTTAGATTTTTTTTTGTCATAAACCCGTTGAAAAGAGGAGTATTGGAAAGCCCAGGATGATATGGCTGGACGGAGCGAAGATAGACCTCAGACTGCTGGGGGTGATCGGCGGAGTATGAATGGCAGAGAACAGGGAGGAATCTTCTGGAGGAGATCAAGCACAAGCAAGTCTCACTCAGGGTTGTAGTTCTAAGCATGTCATAATATTATAATATTGTGACATACCACAGACTCATACTGAGTGAACAAGCTCTTTGTCGATTGTTGGGCATGTAGTTCTGTAATTTTTATCGCTAAAGGTAAAACCAGAAAATAAAAGGCACGGCTGCTCACTGAACAGTATCAGTTCCCTCGGAAGACTAAATGTCAGGACCATTCGGAAAGTTAGTGATAATAAAATTTTGAAGTAGGTAAATTTAACTCTATATTATTTGATTATACCATTATTATAACCTAAGGTTGTAACAGGAGAGAGTCTCGGAACAGTTCCGCCCCTCTTCTCTGACACTCGTTATAAAACAATTCAGAAAATGACACGCTATAAAATTCACTTCGTAATAAAGTCACATCTACAACACATGTACTGAAACTGATACCTTGTAGAGATTTCAACAGTTCCTCAAATATGTGCATCATCACATATAATATTAAAAATATTCATCACATTTAATGAATAAATAAATATTCATACAATGACCATCAGCCACATAGTATCGGAATGCAGCAACAGAGCATACGAGGGTAAGTAATCTCTCGGATTTTGCCGTACTGACCGACAGAGCTAAAGACTACATTTGAGAGCTGGATTTGACCATGACAAGCAGGAAAATTTCCCCTGCGCCGTAATCCTTTTATTATATTGACTATTAAACAAGAAAAACAAAAATGTACTTATTAATTGTATTAAATTATAATATATGAATTGTGAGGAAATGGCCATACGCTAAATAAATAAATCACAAATTTTGGTATTCCAATCCATCCCCTTCTATTGCGGAATCATGGCACCTGACTTATACCCGATTCAACTTTTCTGAGAACGTGGCAAAGGTATGAAATCTTACGGATTATATAATGTTTGTCAGCAATAATTCTCAATCAATATTTTCCCTACTCAGGACCTTCGAATAGAGGTCCACATCAGCTGTCCAAGGGATACGCAACAATCTTCGATGAAACCAAATCTATTCCAAAATTTTTGTTCATCATATTTTTCTTGAGGGTCCACATTAAGCTCGTTACAAGACCACACGAACACTACCATTCTTTTCCTTAGCTTAAGATTTCAATAATCCTTGCTAGTATTTTTATCTACTGTCCTTTGAAAATTAGCCTAGATAACTACAGGTATATCTTTGATCGTAAATTCGATGCTTTTCTGTTTAGGAAGGATTTCCACCACTTTAAAAAGTTTCAAATGAGTTAATAGTGTTTCTATTGTAGTTGCCTAGTGCGAGTCCACTGTGTTCCCACAGTATCTCGACGCTCTAACCACGACAAGGGCTTATAAATTACGCTGCGTTCGTCAAACTCGGAAGATACGTAATTTAATAAAGAATTATTCCGACCGACGTTATTAATTTTGTTATCTGCTGAAACTTTAACATTAGAAATTACAATTAAGTACATTAATAAATTATAAAAGCAAGCTAAAAAAACTGTTCATTACGGTCTACTGCTTTATTTAGGTACTTCACTGCAATAAACTCAGTTATAATTTCAATAATTTTTATAACATCACATTAAAAAAGCTAACGAATTATTTTAAAACATGCTATATTATCATGCTTTCAGACATAAATTATTTATATATAATGATTTGAAAATAACTACTCCAAATATGTAGGTAGGTAGTTGTATATTTTATTTATATTGAATTAGGTGTACCTATAATATGTATATACATTTTATAAACGAGCTCTCAAACATAAAAGGTTACGTTTTTTGCCTTTGCTCAGTGTGATATATATGTGAAGCTTGTAAGTATTTGTGTTTACTTCTAGTGTGTTTAAAAAGTTATTTTGCATAACTATCCATACGACAGGGAAGCGGGCTTTTCACACGTGTTTTTTATGCTTGTTAGTTCATAAAAATATAAAAGATTCGAAATAATTCCTCTGATGAAAAAAAAAACTACACCAGGAGATTATATTGTACGAGGGTTATTAAATAACCCTCGTTCAATTTAAATTTTATAATATTAACTCTGTAAAAAAAAAAAAAACGTGGAGCCTACATAGATTACCTACAGTATGAAGTTTTACACTCAGACATTGCCCATACTTGTTTTATTTATTAATATTGCAAAACTTTGGCGAATACTTTCAAGGTGTCGACAGCCTAATAAAACGAAGCGACCTTCGACTGATGGGTGAAGGTGTCGAGCGAAATTGTTGAAAAAGGAAATTTAGATATCTATTGAATTTTTCTTTCGCCCTTATTTATTTTTAGAGGATAAAAAAAGGCTGTAAAATTTCTCTCTTATAAAAAATAACACTTCTTGTCTACAAAGTAAATTTTCAAAGTTGAAATAAACTTGGGCCATCGTTGTAGGAATATATTATGATAACAATCATGCGAATAATCAGTTCTGAAAGAACTGATTGTTTCGGATGAAAGTGGCGTCAAAAAGGAAATAAAATAGATTGTGATTCAAAATTATTTCAAAAAGAGGGAGGGACTCAAAAGAGTACGCAAAAGTTATGAATAACAATATCAAGATAATATTATTATGAATTAATAAAAACACAGTTGCAGTTTCACAATTTTTTCATTGAGTCTCGAGATCTGATTTCTTTTTCGTGTTTTTTCTAAATTCAGAATAATGAACACACAAACCTTGGAAAAAATATCAAGGTAAAAAAAATAAGCTTAATTATACCATTACATTTCATCCAAGTGATGTACATAAAAATAATAATAGTGGTACAGATATATGGAAATGATTTTGATTGATTGGAACAATTTTATTTAGAGCTTAGTTCGTCAACCCTTAAAGCTTCCAGCTTATCTCAGCAGCTTTCCCATTAATCACATCCCTCGCTCGCTGGTTGTTGTGATGCAACTACTCTGATTAATGAATGCAATAACATGACTTGCATATTAATCCATAGCATAATAGATTCGCTACAAATATCTCACGGCGGAATATATTTTATTTCTGCTATTACAGAATGTGTATTACTCGTTGTATATGGAATATACATGTTACTCATAGTATATGGAATGTAACACGGAGGATGCTATGATGAGTGTGACTGAATTCATTTCAGATGGACTTAATACAAATAAGAAGTGCATAGGTATATTCATCGACTTGGCAAAGGCCTTCGATACAGTCTCACATGAAATATTGACTCAGAAACTTTATAAAATTGGTATAAGAGGAGTGGCAGCAGAATGGTTTCGGAGTTACCTCGCTAATCGATCTCAAGTACTGAGGTTGGACGGAGCCACTAGTGATCCTATCGAGGTGAGTTTCGGTGTTCCGCAGGGAAGCATACTGGGACCAACATTATTCCTGCTATATATCAACGACTTGTGTAATCTGAGCGTATGCGGTGCAAAGGTTGTTTCTTATGCGGATGATACCGTTCTCCTGTTTAGTGGCAATACTTGGAATGATGTTCAACATTACGGTCAAGTGGGCCTCAACAGTGTGTCAGATTGGTTGGATGAGAATTTGTTGACACTGAACTCTGAAAAGACTAACTATCTGTGCTTTTCCATCAACAAAAAGGGAGCTCCTGGAACAGCTATGAGAATTGTTTATCACAACTTTGGATGTCGATCTGGGAGAGTTTGCTGTAAGTGCGAAGAAATCAGGAAGGCTCCTACCACAACATATTTAGGGGTGGACCTGGACGAAAACCTAAATTGGCACCATCATATATTAAAATTAGCAAAAAGACTTAGAAAGCTAGCGTACGTCTTTGTACAGCTACGAAACGTCCTAGAAATAAATCAGCTGAGGACCGTCTACTGTTCGCTGATCCAATCCTTGTTAAACTATGGAATACTGGTGTGGGGAGGGGCGGCCAAGTCTGTTCTTGTCCCACTACTTGGTGCGCAGAAACTCATTCTGAAGATTATGTTCAGGCTCAGCTTCTTGTTTCCATCAGTTGATCTTTTTAGAGCCTCTGGAATGTTGAGCGTTAGGCAGATATATATGGTCAAACTTTTGTTGCTTGCATTGAGTGCGTTTGGCACGCCAACAGATGTTGGAAACCATGTAAGAAGCACCAGACACGCGGGTGATGTGCCTGTGCCTCGACCATATTGTACTTTTTATCAGCGGTTCCATAAATACAGAGGGGCCAGACTGTTCAACGAGTTGTGTGGTCCTGGTGGACCTTTTTCCGGCGAGAGATTGAACAGGAGGAAAATTACTGGACATCTGATCCAGTTGGGTATTGATGAGTCGGAGGACCTGTTGAGGTACTGAAGACTTATTTATTTATTTAAGTATACATCTTATTATTTTATTTATTTATTGATTTATTTATCTATTTTACTTCTCATTTTATTAAATTTTTTATTATTTATTGACTTTTTTTTTCTATATAAGCATTAATCTGTTTTAATTGTTTTATTTATATATTGATTTATCTATAAAAGTACCTACTCATATTACTATTTTATTTATTTATTGACTCATTTATCTATATAAGTTTTCATCTTTTTTATTGTTTTATTTATTTTTTGAGTTGTTTATCTATATAAGTAGACATCTTATTTATAATTATTTTATTTTAATAATTTTATTTATTTTATTTTTTTATTTTTGTTTCTTTATTTTTCTTTGCTTCTTGGTTTTTATCTTCCTTAGGTGTATTAACTTCTTTGTATGACAGCTTTTGAGTGAAAATGTCTCGACACGGGCGAAAGCCTAGTGAGACATTCAAACCATTTTATGTTGTGCATGAACTCATGTGGCTTTTAATCTTTCAATTACACATAAACATCATGCATCGTGTTTTAAGCTCTCTCTCTCTTCAAGGTTTGTTTGGTTCTCTTTAAGATTTGAAACTGTACAAATTTGCAGGGGCTATCTATTGTTAAGCTATATTTTTTGTTGTTTTCGCTCGTTTGCTTGGCTTTATGTTTCATTTTTAACTTGCCTGTCTTTTTTTGTCATGATTGCATGTGTTTGTTTTTCGTGTATTTTCCAGAATAAAGATTATTATTATAAAAAAAAAATACATGTTACTCATAGTATATGGAATATACATGTTACTCATAGTATATGGAATATACATGTTACTCATAGTATATGGAATATACATGAGTCTTGTGATAGGTTTAAAAAAAATAGATTTCGCCGAAATTAATTTTCTCGACTTTTTCGAGGGTGTAGGTAGATTCCAAAAATGCAAAAAAAAATACATTAATTTCCGCGAGCCCGTACGCGTACGCCAAAAATGTGAGCGCACCCATAACTCATAGTGATTTGATTGAAATTTGGTAGAACGGTTAGCCCCTCGATGTAGATGAGTCAGTAAAATGTTGAGATCTGTACCTTCAGGGGAACCCTCTTAAAGTATCCAAAGAAAATTTCACTTGTTCTAGAAAAAGGGCTAAAATAGAAAAAAAAAATTCTTCGATTTTCATAAAATTTGGTATACGGGTTGGTCTTATGATCTTACACAAGCACGTAAAATTTGAGGTCCGTAACTTCAGTGGGTCCCCCTTAAAGTACCGATTAATATTGAATATGTAGTTCTAAAGCAGATAATAACAAGCTCCAATAGTCGATATCATTTTAAAGTTTCTATTCTCTTCATTTTAATAATTCCAAGGATAAATTCATTTTAATCGTAAAATTATGAATTTTATGCAAAGATATGTTTTACACGAAAAGGCTGTTATAATATACTATAAGTTCTGGGCTACCCTAGGTTAGCAGCTTTTTTTTATTGTGTACCTATTATGAAGAACGAAACGAAATGAAAAACTGTTTGATTCATGTGTATTGTCCATTCTCCTGTATGGGTGTGAGTCCTAGCACCTGACTAAAGCCCAGGCACAAAAAGTATCCACTTTCGAAACGAAGTACCTTAATTAGGAGAGTTTTGGGTATAATATGGTACCACCGCATCACGAATGACGCGCACTCAGCATAGGCCCACCAATTCTACTTACGGAGAGGAGATCGACTTGGCTGGGAGATTTGTTAAGGATGCCGAATGACTGTTGGGCGAGAAGAGCGCCTTTCTTCCTCCCATCGGGGTCCCGAAGACGAGGATAACCTCTAATATCGTGTTCCGCACTTTCGAAGCAGAGCTGAGATATTTTGACATGGTGTGGGAGGATGTCATAAACATTGCGCAAGATCGAGTGCAATGAAAAGCTCTTGTTGCCTCCGTATATGCTCCTAAGTGGGGTTAAAAAAGGGGTTTTGGATTGGATTAGATTCTGGGATATTAATATAATATGTACTTATTTTTTCAAAGCTCGTTTTTTTTTTTACATTTTAAACAAACGGGTGTCTAGTACATTTCGGAATTTCCATTATAAGCATCGTCGTATAATTGAAATTCTTAAACGTTATTGCTTTATACGTATTTTGACTCGCATTCCAAACTGACAATCGTTTACTTTCGCTACGTCTTGACAATTGATTGAAAAATAATTTACATATCGAACTAACATGTTCCTCCCATACGAGATTTTTTTTCGCTTTCGTACGTATTCGTCTATACGTGATATGAAAAAAAACTAAGTACCTACGTATCGTACAATATTTTTAAGCAATGGATGGAGTTAGTAAAAAAATGTGTTTTCTACAAAATGTATTGAAATAAATATAATGTTCCATTCGACACATTCAAATCGAAATGCTTTATGCAACAGACAATATAGACATGTCGTGTCAATAAATGATTTGCCGTTTATCAACTCCTCTTCTTCTTAATTTAGGCCTTGTGGCCTATGATTTAAGAGGTCTCTTACGAGGTCCATTCCCAGCTATCCTTCCATCTTTTGGTAGTCTTCAATGTGGATGGCCGTGAGGGAGGCTGGTTGATTTCATTGTCCTCATATATGTACCAGAATCTTCTTCGTTATCTTCCCCATCTTATTATGTCCTCGAACTTGCATACTTCACGTACCCTCGTATTTCTGTCTTTTCTCTGAGGGTCTTTCCAGCTATGCTCCTGGGAGTTTTCATTTCTGAATCTCTCAGCGCATTTTTGGTCACAGTGGTATCGTTTCTATATTATTTGATATTAAGAATATTATCTGCTGTTTTGTGAGGTTTGGTTTATTTTATCCGAATAGGTTATTAAGCAAAATTATCACATGATTTTTGTACGCAAGGGCTAAAAATTAAATGAAAAAAAATCTTTCTAGTTATTGCATTTCTACCAGAAACAACGTTGAATGTTTGAAAAGCGCGAAGTGATTGCCTCCCGAAGTAAAATTCTCATCAATATTCAACTACTAATTATTCTAAGGGGAGAGAGAGAAAACCAATCGCAAGTTCCATAATATGTTAATCGAAGGTCGTTCAGATTTTAGTTCTCAGTCGTTCGCTCAAATAGGGGGGAAACAGTAATATGCCGAAAGAGAATAAAAAAGGATTGAGAAAAAGAAAATTCCTTCTTTGAAGACGACCGAGTATCTCCACGTACCTACCTACAATATCATTTAATTAATTCAGAATAATTTTCTGATCAGATTTCGTTCGTTCTGATATTGATTTTTATTAGTTAGTTTCTTTTAAATATACGCTGTTTTGTGGTCTTAACTATGAATATTGTATTCTTGTGGTCTTAACTATGTTAATAAGCTATATTGCTTAGCAGGAATTGCTCCCCCGAATATCCGACGCAGTATAGCAACAGATAGCGAAAGAACCTCACAGGAGACGAACTTAAAACATCTCCTGTTCAACCATGTCCCTCCACCACAACGACTTAGCTCCAGACGATCCTTTTTAAATTACTCATCACTGAGCGTTTACGCAGGTGGGAGGAGGACCAGCAAATATGTGAGCCTTTCAGAGCCCAAGAACATCTTGTTGCTGGAAGCGAACTAGACTATAGAACGTGGGCAACCCTGAACCGGCTGAGGTCTGGTGTGGGCAACTGCCGTGACAATAGGGAACGATGGGGCTTCCTACAGGACGAATCCGCTGCGTGTGACTGCGGCGCGGCGCAGACAATGCCACACTTGCTGGAATGTCCGTTGTGCCCTGTTACATGCACTATGGAGGATATTTTTGACGCATCTCCACGCGCTGTGCATTTTGCGCAGTACTGGAGATCAGTTTAATTGGTTTTACTGGTTTCGACACGATAATAATAATAACTATGGTAATATGAAATTTCAGAAATGAAGTATTAGTAAGTAGTAAATTTCAGAAACTTTGAGGATCGTGCAAAATAACTCATTCTCAGATACATAACACTCGCCATAGAGTAGGTATAGATTATTTTCATGTTGGATGTGTGGAATGAATTAGGTACATTATTTATTTAACTCTACAATTGTATAAAAATTTGTTTTGTTATCAATCAAACAAATATTAATCCAGGATTAAATAAAACATTCATCATTTCATTTCTCGTGTGAAATGAACGTGATAATCGAATTAAAACAAGGGGTAAATACACTTAAAAAATTATCCGATTCTCGTTTCAATAGGACGCGCAAAATAATATAAAACTCTCCTAGGCTGCGATTAAAATTTTCAGTAAGCGGATATTATAGTATTAATATCATCATATTATAAAAACAAACAGCGCTTTGATACATTTTAGCCATGATTTACGACCGTGTAAGAATATTTTACTGGAAAAAAAACTCGTACGTCAAAGTTCACGGGAATTAATTTTAATTTATTGACGCAAACAAAACACAAAATCCCTCAGCATTTTGTTCCATCCCATCTCCATACAACTACCACCTACATATTATAATCGTGTGTAGGTATTGTGGTGCTATTACGTACGGACTAGTGTGCGGTGGTTTTATTTAAATATTGGCTTAACGTGAGAATTTTTCCGCTTATTTCCATAGATTCTGACGTGGGTAGAAGTGCAGTCTCGTCGACAAATAAACAAAGAACGAAGTAGTTTTTTGCTGAATGAAAAAAAGCGCATTTTTGATATCAAGCGAGATAACCTCATTTAAATTCAAGCTTAAACGGACGAGTTATTTTGTTCCAATTAAAATAACCTTTCTTGTTACTCGATAATATACAGAATTAAGTTGAGTTAAGCCACGAATTATTAAATGAATCGCTTATTATAACTTCAAAGATTTCCAAACTTGACGGATATCACACAACGACAATTTTTATCTTTAAAATTTACATGGTGACCCCGACCCCGTTAGCTAATGACATCAACTCTCCAAACACACTTATTCAGTTGTTATTGCTAGCTTTTGTAAATAGTGGTACAAAAATTCATTCTTGTTGAAGTGACCTGTCGGATTCCTAATGCTTGCGACCACTCCTGCGGCGAATCTCTATACCCTGTACCACTTGGAACAGCTCCTCTACGCTTCAGATGCTGGCCGAAACGTGTCCTCGGTCAGGTCTTCAGCGTCTCTCAATTTTGTCCTTAAAAATATAAGATGCAGGTGATACTTCTTCCCCCTAAACTCACCGTCTCTTCTAGCTCGCCCTAGGACTTTGGTATTTTGTCAAGAGTATTTCAAATATCCTGCATCTTTTCAATAATTTGATACAATGTATTTAAAACCATAATACCTAAGTCAATTATTTTCCTAAGGGATTCGACTACTAAAATAAATGTAGAAGAGATGAATGACTTTTTGTTTTATCACATAAAATAAATGATAATAAATGTGACGGGATGGTGAATGGAGGTGGGAAAAAATGTTTTAAAAACAAGATATTCACGTAAAATAATTGATATTAACGAACTCCGCATCTGACCCACAGACACACTCACATCCTCACAATTATTCACACACACGTGCAAACATAACTACAGCAGCCAGCACGGATATGCGAATAAAAGCGATGAGCTTGATTGATGATGAGATCAAAATGGTGTAATGACCTCTATTTGCTCAATAAATCAACATAATAATAATTGCGTATTACCGAATTTAAACAGCTTCAGCAAAAGAGGCTAACAGGCGCGATGTACCAACCTATCTGTCTGAAGCTTAACTATAAAATTTGCCGCTACAGATTTGGTCGAAATCAATAATTAATATTTTCTTCTCTTAACAAACTATTTGAAAAAAGTTTTTTTTGCTCCTTCACGGCATGTCTCAGGCAGAGAGAACATAATATCTCCTCTCTTTTCTATCCAGACACACTTCTTTTATTTTTACCACCGACGTAGCATTTCCCATGCAATCTTTTTAACTAATTTCTAAACTAAGTAATTTCTTTTACTAATAATCTGGCCTTCCATGAGGATGGAATCGATGTGTTCGATCCACGTCGTTCACACTCAATCACGCCTTCTTAGACCTTTCCCTTCAGCTTTAACATTGATGTTGTTATCCTATTTGCATCCATTATATTCCTAACTTATAAGAGACGCCGCATCTAGTATGTACGTAAAAATTAAATGATCACATCGTCGAATACCTATTCATATTATTTTTACATTAAAAAATCGTAGCGAATAAAGATTTAAGTACGTACCTAGGTATTAAAAAAAAAATTTTTTTTTTGTTGAAATTCACTCATGAATCTACATAATAATTCAGTAATGTATGTATATTTATTTATTTATTTATTTATTTGTTTCACTCCAACTGTATGTAAGAGCATCACGCTAAAACCGTAGGTTCTGCGTTGAATATTTTTCTTCGCAGTTTTTCGCAAATACAATTGTGGTAATCTGAGATACAAATATTTACATTTCATTAAATATATTTTAAATTATTTACAAATTTCTAAAAATTTAAAATCTTCATACAAAAATGAGAAAGTCATGTTTTAAAAGTAAAATTATACGTCTAAATTTTGTGTAGAACTGTAGCATTACGGTATGAAAATGTACAAAATCGATCGAAGTTTGATTTGAAATACAAAAAATATAAGTAGAAGTCTTTTAATTCTTATTTTATAAAGATTTTCACCGAAACTTCTTATAAAATATGTACGCCATGACAGATGACTAAAGCCGGTAAAGCAGCGTTCGCTTGCACCCTCTCTCTCCTAAGGTACCTCATTAAATTTATCACTACAGTCATAAGTAGGTCAACTATACATAATATAATACTAGGTAGGTAGGTACCTATATCTACACACAGTATGAAGGTTTTCATTACGAACAACTACACGTATTATAATACTAGGTAGGTAGGTACCTATGTATAACTACATTCTTCTTTTAATTTTTTCGCGTATTCAACAGTGAGTATTAATTTTTCCTCATCTTCTATTTTTTTATAAATATTGAAAGTGACATTAGTTTTTCAAATTTTTCGCATATTTAGCAGTGACTCTTATTTTTTCCTTTTTTGAAACATTAGCTGGGTACACATTCTAAATCTTGGCGTGAAAAATTTTGAAAATGATAGATTATCAGCTATAACATTTGACCGATAATCGCTCATTTTTAAAATCTTAGCGAAAATTTTTTTTGAAAATGAGCGATTATCGGTCAAATCTTAAAGATAAATCGTTACGTGTGTACTCAGTTATTAAGATAAAATATATACTCCTGCCGTCGTAGACAAATTCAAATTGGCGTTGACTACAAACAAAGATATCGCTAATGTATAGTGCGAAAAAATTAACTGTCCACTGTAACATATAAACATTTATTCAAACCAAACAATGATCCTTATAATATAAAATATAAAAAGTGGACAGTTAATTTTCTTCCTCTACATTGTCGAAGTCGTTTGTAGTCGATTGCCAAATGCATTTTGTCTAGGCCTACTGGTCCTGAGAAGGGGAAAGCTGCATACAAAACCTGTTCAATAACCTACGGCTCAAGTCTGACTAGCCAAATCAACAACGTAAAGCAAGACGGGTATCAGCTAGTACATAATAAAGACAATGAATTCAAGGAGTTTTTTCATTAGCTCTATTTGGTATAATGTATAAGGGTAGGTACTCGGTTAAATAAATTAAGAGGTTCTTTCAAGGAAAACCAAATATTATGATGATCTAAAATTACCAGAGTACCTACCTATCGTTACCGGGAATCTGAATTACCGAATAAAAAAAAAACAATCCCGAAATTGTGTTTAATCAAAATGTTTATTGAAGCCTGAAAATGTGTTTTGGGAATTTATTGTTATTCCATCCACTCAAAATTATATGATGTT
Source organism: Mystacides longicornis (assembly GCA_963576905.1). Classification (NCBI taxonomy): domain Eukaryota; kingdom Metazoa; phylum Arthropoda; class Insecta; order Trichoptera; family Leptoceridae; genus Mystacides; species Mystacides longicornis. The sequence goes on along the minus strand of OY756421.1, from coordinate 3,916,689 downwards.
TTCATACGTATATGATGAAATTAAATTAACATTTTTTATACGGTGACCTCTCACGAAGGGTAGAGTATGCGAAGAAGGGGTGATTCTATGGTTCATCTTTTTTTTTTTTTTAATTTTAATGATTATAATTCAATTTTCTGAATAGATAAATAAGTTAGTATGAATAGCTAAAATGAAAAAAAAAATAAATTGATTATTCTTCTTATTTTGAGTACCAACTTGTATTCGTAATATTTTATTAAAACTTTGTAAAAGCAACCTTAACAATACAATTATGGTAATATAATTCTTCAATTATGGTAATGTCGAACACGAGCTTTGCTCTATCGACAAAGTGTTATTGTATTCAAATGTTATGTATTGTGTCATCTTTTTATAATATTTTTGCTTATAAATAAATCCTCAACCCTCATATAATATGTACACTTTGAGGACGTTCAAATAATGGATTAACTACTTATTTCATTTTAACTACCGCCGCTTGAAATCAATCGATTACAACAAAATTTGCAAGCTTGAAACAGATTTTAAAATATACTCACCAAAAAAATAACAAGCAGATAAGCTTTTGAGTATTAATATAACTTTTTATGATATTATTTCTCATTGCTTAAAACGCTCAGAATTTTAATTACCTATTCACAACGTTTTTCAAACGCTTTTTATAATAAAATACTGAAAATTAAATACACGTAGTAATCGTTTATACTTTCAAAACTCAATGTTTTATTTCTCCAAAAAAACTTTTCGATTCTTGGAAGCTGTTTTTGTCGTATAGCCACCTTTTTTACATTTTCACCATTTGAAATGTAAAGTGTTTTAGATTGATTGCGTTTGACATAGCTACCATTCATATATATTATTTTACATAAGATGACGTATTCGGTATTCTGTTGTCTTTTTATGATGGTTATTTTTCAGACCATTATTTTATTGGAGTCTTTGGAGACATTTTGTTTCTGCCATTTTTGGCATTCGTATAATACTTACATTTTTTTTTACTTACAAAGATTTGAGTGGATGGTAGCCAGGTGTTACAACGCCGGCTTTCCGACTGATTGGTGCGGAGGTCGTGGCTTTGAACCCAGGTGCTGACCATCTTCCTCTTTCACGACACAAGCATTAAGTAGCTTACTGTGAAGGAGTCAAAGAGATACACTTTTACTGAGTACAGATTATTTAAAAAAAAAAATGAAAGGTATGACGGTTGAAATTGAGATCAGGATTGAGTTTCAAGAGTAGAGAAAAAAAAAACAAAAAATATATCGGGTGATTTAAACAAAATTAATCCTATGATTAATTATTAACATCAAAACGTTTTTTTTATACATATAACCCAAATTCTGCATATTGTGTAGGTACCTAAGTCTCTTTGATATAATTTATATTTTTACAACTGGATGGTTTTATACGAACGGTCGGTTTTTTATATTAATGTGAACATGCACAATATTACGATTTCGATAAAAGAGTGAATACAACGTTTGATCGGATTAGCAAAAAAAAAACATATAAAACAGAAATACAAGTTTGAAAATATTGCAAAAAGAAAAAAAAACAAAGGATCGAAAGAGTTGGTTGAGTTTAATAATAAGATCAAGATGTGAAATGAAATGAAATGAAGAATACCGCGGTTGGTTTGTTCGCCGAGAAATCTGCTTAACCTGTCATTAGACGGGGAGCACACGAATAGCCAGGAAAGATAATGGAACACAGAGAGCGGAATGGAATTTGAAAATAAAATTTGTCGTTCACCGAATGATAATAAAGTAATCAAGGAGGAATGTCGGAGGAGGTTTTAAGAAAGTTTCGAATCGTAAATTCTAAAAATTCATGATAACATCTACGTGGAGAGCAGACAACCACAAAACTCTGGGCATTATTATTATTTTGGGTCAGGGGAACCACCGACTACCAGCGGCGTGCAGATGTCGACCGATCTTTAAAACTCCGCTTAATAATGTTTGGTTTTTGGAGACTCTTTCTCTTTGTCTAACAGAATCCAGATATCCGTGTTTGGTCATTATTTTTCGATCAATTATTGTCTGTTTGGAATGTGAGTCAAAATATAAAAGCAATTACATTTAGGAGTTTTGAATTTACCTACGTCGACGTTTATAATAGGAATTTCAAAAATTAGTAGGTACCTAATTTAAAAAAAAAAACTGTGAAAAACTATATAAATTATCTTTATAAAAGTACCTAGTATAGGCATGTTTAAGAAAAAATTATAATTTTCTTGAAAAAAAAAAGCCGTGAGATCTCTTACAAATTTTGTTTTTGCGATAAATAATGTTGCGACTATTATTTCGGGAAAAAGTTCGACATTGGCGTGTAACTTTGCGAATGAGATTTTGAATACTCCGCCTCAAAACCTCGAAAACCTGTTGAAAGTAATATTACTTTGGTAGAAACTAACGAAATATTCTTGTGCAAGAACCTCAGTGGTGGTGGGTACCTATACAAACTGCCTGATCACAATAAATTGCCCACTTTTTGATGCAACGCATCATGTCTAGTCCTGATATGCAGATGCTAGTACTCATGCTTTAAGATACAACGAAAATATTTTGACAAATGTATTATTTTTCCAATCGCCAGTAAGGAGTTTAGCGTAATCTACACGATCGTAAATTTTTTTGAACTTTTTGCTCCATCGTACTTTACGACACTAATTTTTATACGAACCACGTTTATAAAGTAATTATTGTTCGACAATTATGGTTGCCCGACGTTGTCGCAGACTTCTGGGCTCTGGGGCAGCAAAACTGAAGAGGCAGACAATGACAGTACCACGGAGAAGATTCTTAGAAGCAGAAAATACTTAGTACTGTTGGTTACGATGATGATGAGTTTAAAATATTTTCAGAAAATATTCCACGTACCTAATTGAATCATCGAACTAAAAGATAAAACCATTTTTAAATCTGCCAAGAGGAGAACCACCTTCAGAAACGGTCGTAGACTGTATCTACGTATAGACGCAAACAAGCAAACTCCTTAACTAACTCAGAATACCTGTATAAATAAATTTTGAGGTTTGAAGCCAACTCGACTTCTACAAGGCAATCTTCAACCTTACTCTCCCTTTCACTCTCTTTCTATCTCTACCTTATTGTGTTTTGTGAAATTCTATTCAAATGGTGTTTGGAAAATACATATTTTATATTCAAATATTGAATTTAAATGTGGAGGTAATACATAAATCGACAGATTTCAATAAAATGCTTCGTCCATTTTGGGTAGAAATTTCAAGAGGATAACAAATAATTATGACCCGATCAACTTCTAGGCAAGGGCGCTTTCGTGGGGTCTCGCTAGACCCAAATTATTTAGTTATCGTCTCGAAATCCAGGAAACCAATCAAACTGATTTCCAGTGCTTGGCAAAATCCAAGCGAGCGGAGATGCTTCAAATATATCCTTCATAGTACACGCAATAGGGCACAACGGATCCAAATAAAAATGAATGCGTTTTCTATCGATTCATCACAAAATATATTATCGAAACATGAACTGGTTTTCGTTTCCATTATCAAATGTTTTTAATAGAACGACACAAGATTCTTCAAATTTCATATGAAATGGACTATCACCAAGCAGCTTCTGACCAAACCATCGAAGATATCTAGACGCAGTTGACACCAATGTTAACGATATATGTATAAGTTTGTTCCTTTATCTTGGTGGTGATCTCCATAGGCTCCTGGCAATAGTTCTAGGTTCCGACTATCTTCGAGCACTTATTTCCTGGATCTTTAGGCATATAGAAGGATCTGATTCTGTTGAAAACTGTTTAAATTTAGAGATCATAATATGCAATAATTATTTAAAGTATAAAAATGTGTTGCGGTAAATCTGTGCCATTGATTACCGGCCACTCTCCTTATATCGTCAGACCATCTCAGATATGACCTACCCGAGTTTTTATGTCCTATTCTTGGCCTCTAAATCTGCCATTCGTTGTTTTCATTACTCAATGGATGGATGTCAGTACGTTCAATACTAGACGAGCGAATGAAGGCTTGATAATGATTGTATAGCTATCAATCGTTCATTATGCTTTGATGCTTCTATAATAGTTTTATTTATATGACTTTCATTATATACAACAGTGGAATGAATACCGGGAGAGATATTAAAACTATTTTTCTACTAATGAATTTTAGCAACTACATAGCAACGAATGAATGAAAACGTAGAATGGAAAATAATATAATCCGCCCTGTATAGGGACTAACATAATAATAAACCGAAATTCCTTCTCGGAGCTGGACTCTAATGAACTCTACGCGCGCACCGCAAAAGCAACGAAAACATGAAACAATCCTTTATTACGATAACAAAATATATGAAGGTATTGTCGGAGATGTATGTATGAAGGTATACTACATACTATCTCGTGTGTGGAGGTATCTCACAATACGTAACGTATGTAGATCTTACAACAATATCACGACCAGGACCAGGGGAGTCTGATTGTACCTAGTAATAATAATACCTACTATTCCCTAAATCCAAAACTTTATCTTGCGGCAATATTTCTAATTATTTCGACGGTATTTTATGACCGTGGAATGAATTTAATATTTCATCCCGAGACAAAGGAATAAATGTTCGGGTTAAATGAATTATTTTCTCTCCGAAATGATTTGGCCTTAAACTTCAGAGGAAAACTAAATAACATAAAAAAGTCCTTTGTCTATAAGTTGACATGGAAAATATACTAGTTTTGAAACTTTCCTTCTTGGATTCGTTGTTTATTTTTACATTCATTTTACATTTCAGAGTCCTTTCTTCGAATTAATTACTTGTTAATCTGGGACCCACCAATCTATATAATATTTGCCTTGAACACTGACTCACTGACTGACTGACTGACTGACTGACTGCCTGACTGACTGACTGACTGATGTCATTAACGCCGCTAGATGGCGCGCCACTCGCAACTAAAGATTTTGTTCTACTAACATACGGCTGACAGCTGACAGTAGTGACAGTAACATAATAATATTATTATTCCTGGTGGCTGAGCACTTTTTAAAGGTCTTGACGTAGAGAAAAACAATTTTTCTGGTTAGGTATTTAAAAACTCACATGCGAAGTCAGTCATATGAAAGAAAATGTACCAAAATAGGAAACTTACGCACAGCCGGACTTCAAAGCGAAGAAACGCGTTACTAATGCAATCTGTGCAATAAAAAGTTTGCAGACTCAAGATTCACACGAGAACTCATAGCGGAGAAAAGACCTACGAATGCAACAATTGCGATAAAAAGTTTAATCAATCAAATTATAACTCATGATTAATGCCATTTGAATGCAAAGTTTGTTATAAAAAGTTAATGTTTTAATTTTCGTGGAGTTCTATTATCAAGTGCTTTAAAGTTACATATAAATTCGGCAATAAGAAAGCAAATTTTGCATGAAAAAGTTTAACAAATCATAACTTACGCGCAGTGGGACTTCATAGCGAAGAAAAGCCATACGAATGCAATGTGTGCAATAAAAAGTTTGCAGACTCAAGAGTCACACGAGAACTCATAGCGAAGAAAAGACCTACGAATGCAACAATTGCGATAAAAAGTTTAATCAATCAAATAATAACTCATGATTTAAGCCATTTGAATGCAAAGTTTGTTATAAAAAGTTAAAGTTTTAATTTTCGTGTAGTTCTTTTATCAAGTGCTTTAATGTTACATATAAATTAGGCAATAAGAAAGCAAATTTTGCATGAAAAAGTTTACCAAATCATAACTTACGCGCAGTGGGACTTCATAGCGAAGAAAAGCCATACGAATGCAATGTGTGCAATAAAAAGTGTGCAGACTCAAGAGTCACACGAGAACTCATTGCGGAGAAAGGACCTACGAATGCAACAATTGCGATAAAAAGTTTAATCAATCAAATAAGAACTCATGATTAAAGCCATTTGAATGCAAAGTTTGTTATAAAAAGTTAAAGTTTTAATTTTCGTGTAGTTCTTTTATCAAGTGCTTTAATGTTACCTACATATAAATTCGGCAATAAGAAAGCAAATTTTGCATGAAAAAGTTTACCAAATCATAACTTACGTATAGTGGGACTTCATAGCGAAGAAAAGCCATACGAATGCAATGTTTGCATGAAAAAGTTTACCAAATCAGAAAACTAACGTACACACGCGACTTAATAGCGGAAAAAGCCTTACGCATTTAATGTTTAAAATAAAAAGTTTAATCAATCATATACTAAAACACTCACATCCTAAAGCCATTTTAATGCAAAGTTTGTTGTAAAAAGATAACGTTCTTTTATGAGTTTTCATAAAGAGTTTAATTAATCAAGTGCACATATGAATTCGACTATGAGAAAGCAAATTTTGCATGAAAAAGTTTACCAAATCATAACTTAGGTACGCACAACGGGACTTCATAGCGAAAAAAAGCCTTACTAATGCAATGTGTGCAATAAAAAGTTTGCAGAGTCAAACGCGAACTCATAGTGGAGAAAAGCCATACGAATGCAGCAATTGCGATAAAAAGTTCAATCAATCAAATAATAACTCATGATAAAAGCAATTTGAATGCAAAGTTTGTTATAAAAAGTTCAAGTTTTTTTTTTTTAATTTTCATAGAGTTCTATTATCAAGTGCTAATAGCGGAGAAAAAGCCATACGAATGCAATGTTTGCAATAAAAAGTTTGCACACTAAAGTATTTTTTTTTAAGATTCTCATGTGAATTAATAGCGTAGAGTAGCCATACAAATGCAAAGTTTGCATGAAAAAGTTTACTAAATCAGAAAACTAACGCACACACGCGATCAAATAGTGAAATACCCACATGCTAAAAGCTATTTGAATGGAAAGTTTGTAATTAAAAGTTTGTTGTTTTTGAGTTTTCATAAAGAGTTAAAACAACCAAGTAGGTATTTTGAAGTCTCACATGTGAATTCAGCTATGAGAAAGCAATGTTTGCAGGAAAAGGCCATAGGTGGGCGCCACGGGCGCCTTTAAAAAACTAGTATTTTAATGTTTTGTGTAAAAAAAAATCTTGTATTATTACGAGTAAAATTTGTGTTATTTTGTATTCGTAATGAAACATAAGTGTGTTCTCAAAAGCATAGGTGAACAGAAGCAAGAAAAGGGCATTAGAAATATTGTGATTGTGGTTTTTGGGTAAGTCTTTCCTGTTGCCTGGCTTTTTTCAGAAACAAATAATAATTATATCAGCTGGTTGCTCTTATATGCATGCGCCATGAACATGCCTTTCATTCTCTAGTTATCTGAACCCCTATTCTCAGTTTTATCGGAAGGTAGTCACGGTAGTAAAGTGAGTATTACACGATACATTTTGTATGAAAAACGTCTGTACGTATCGAATGCGAGAATCGCTTTTGTTTCTAGAAATATCTTTGTGGCGGCGCTATACACGTTTCCTATACAAAATGTATCGTGTAATACTCACTTTACTACCGTGACTATCTTCCTATAAACTGAGAAGAGGGGTACTGATACAATAACTTGAAAATCAAGCGCGACAAGTCCCCTTATAAATCTAGCTCAGCAATGTGTGTGGTAAGCATAATGCACTTTGACAAATTAACTTATTTTAAGTTGAAGCAAAAAGCTTTTTCTTAAATAAATTAAATTAAAACCACGGTTCATTTAGGATATTAGAAAATTAAAATCAAAAGTCTTAAGAAACTACATATAATACAAAGAGGATAAACAACACAACACAAATAAGCCAGCTAGACGACATAAAGTCGTATAATATTGCTCAGATAGTCAGTGACAGTCCTCCGTTCAAAGCGAATAGCGCGGGCTTAATGGCTCAATCTTGAGAACAGAATCACAAAGAAATGAAGACAAAACACTACAATAGTACACGAACACCTCGCAGACTCCGACTTAATACATTTTAATTCTCCGATAATACAATCTTTGATTATTCGCAAGTTCCAGAGAGTGACAGAATACGGATATTTCAATTCATAACAAGGTTACAAATAATTCTCCGAGTTATGGTAAATCAGATTTAACACGACCAAACATAGCAGACGTTATTATATAAGTTTCTAGAACCTTGGGTAATTGTTCTGCGTTTTGTTCAACATTATTTATAAGGTTTGATGCTAATGTATGGGAGAAGGTTTGGTGAAAGCGATGGGCACCTAGCCTCACAGTCGTAAATCAACACACTTACTCCGAATGTAGATCTAATGCCGGGGCTAAACGTGCGCGTTACCGCCATGATTGTCGTGTTAGGGTGCGTTTACACCAAACGAGCAAAGAGCCCGAGCAGGAGATGGAGCACTATTTATTTATCGTAGAATTTTACACCTGGCAAATACATACCTACTTTTCGAGTCCGGACTTCAGACTTTGCCACTCCAGTATGCAGCGTCGGATATCGCTTTGTCATTCGCCCTCACAAGGTCCCCCACCCCACAAGTCACCTGCATCGACGGTCACGTCAAAAAGTGCAGGTCGTCCTGCAGCTCCCCAGTCGCATTTCACGTCCTCACCCTCAAGGAATCCCCTATCTTTGCTGGTTGGCCCGGTAACTGGTTACCCCCACTCTGAGCCTATTCAAAGTTTTCCAGGTAGGAAAGTCAAGGCTGTGCGCGGTATTATTGCCCTCCAAAGGCGCCATCAAGTTCGAGCTTCCATTGATCCTCTCTGTGTTGTCTCATTAACGTTGAGGCATCCGTACTGGTGGTTGTTTTAAGGAAACTCCTTCTCGATGCCAGTCTCTGGGCCGCCATCTCACCTGGCAAATAACATCGAGCAAGAACTTGAACCCTGAACGCGTCATCTATCATCGCCCATTAATTGGTTCTTGGTGTTTATGTTTGCTTGTTTGGCGTGTCAGCTATCTGTAGCGAATGCTCTATTTCTGGCTCTGGCTCTATGCTCGTTTGGTGTAAGCACATACTTACGCCGTAACTCGATAACAATGGCTAATAATAACACAGACAAGAAATTTAATTTTAAACTTCGTAGCCTTGGCTTGTATTTTTTCGGCGTCATTGCATTTGTTTTATTTTAGAAGAATGGTTCAACGAAGGAACCACTTTTAGAACTCCTCCTTTAGATTTAAGGTTTAGGTGTTTTGACATTTTACGTGTTTTAAAAATTTATAGTTTCTTGGGAAAACGTGACAGTTAAACGTTTGGTTAAAAAAAGCTTTGGTACCTATTCGAGAATATCCGCTACAGGTAGCTAAAATAAAAGAGGTACAATTAATATTTGAAAGCCTCGCGTTTGAAATCGATCAAGAAATTTAAAAAAACCGCCAAAATACAAAGAGCCATGATAACGTTCGACGCGCGATAAAACAGTTAAGTCAGTTAATTCACAAAACAAAACATTCCACACTAATTGTTATTATAATGATCAGCGTCGCAGAAACCCCCGGCAGGGGGCGGATTATTTCCTGAAAATACCATACGAAGCGCCTGAAAAACGATTATTATTTACCATTAACGCCGAACATTGCTCACCGTTATTCCGAACCGTTCGAGTTAAGAAAATGGATTTTTATTGATATTGTGGGTGCTTTCTTTTCGCGATCTGCTCTCTTTATTGCTACTTTCAAAAATACTAGATATATATGTACATAGATAAAGTAGAGATACTAGCAAATACCTACTTATATTTTATTGCTACTTTCAAAAATACTATATATGTACATAGATAAAGTAGAGATACTAGCAAATACCTACTTATATTTTATTGCTACTTTCAAAAATACTATATATGTACATAGATAAAGTAGAGATACTAGCAAATACCTACTTATATTTTATTGCTACTTTCAAAAATACTATATATGTACATAGATAAAGTAGAGATACTAGCAAATACCTACTTATATTTTATTGCTACTTTCAAAAATACTATATATGTACATAGATAAAGTAGAGATACTAGCAAATACCTACTTATATTTTATTGCTACTTTCAAAAATACTATATATGTACATAGATAAAGTAGAGATACTAGCAAATACCTACTTATATTTTATTGCTACTTTCAAAAATACTATATATGTACATAGATAAAGTAGAGATTGTAACGATCAGTTTTTGGGATTGTTTTTATTGAAGTTTAAATCAAATTCGCGGGCTCTGTTTGAATAGAAATCTCGCCGTATTGTCGGTAGGTACCCTCCGCGCGGGACATTATCAACGCAGCTCGTGGGTACGTTGGATGCTAATGTTTTTATCCAATGAAACGGCGGCCGTGTTAGCGCCAAGCTATTGTGGGATTTGACGTTTGCAAACGTCAAAATTTTTCTAACTATATATTGAGTCCACGAATACGTTGAGGTGGACATTCTGTGCTGAATTTGGTTAAGGGTTAAACTACCCTTCCTGAGTGATTTGTTAATAATTGAGTCGAATATATTTATTGGAATTTAATTTTGTAAAGTCGTCTAAGTGAAGTGTCGTTTGTGAACTAAATTTAGCCCCGCAAGTAAAACAGTAGCCCTAGTATAAGTTTTCGATGATCGAATATCGAAACGATCATTCGAAAATTTTCCATACAAAAATGATCGAAAGATTCGAACTTTTGATGTTAGAACACTATTTGCACGTTTATAAGCGCTTATTAGCGTGCTATAAGCTTTCGATAAAACTCGTACTAGCCCCACAGGTGAGAATCTTACGTTTATTATGTCTGTCGTGAATTCTATTTCTTTTTGTGGGTATTTTTCTAATCCCTAATTGTAACGCATTTCTTTATCGTATTACAGAAGTGCGGGAACTACCCTTCGGGTTACAAACGTAATTCTTGATCTTGGAATGAGATTTTAATCTGGGGACATTTTATGTATTACCTACGTCGATGTACCGAAACGAGCCATCTGAAGCCAATTCTTGTTCTGAGAAGTCCATTTGTACGTGAGAACTCCAGCTAAGGATTCTTTGAAACTATTCGACATTCGTGGAGCCAAGTTATTTCTTGAAGAGATCAGCGCGAGATAGATTAGGGGATCGAATCTTAAGTTAAGTGATATATCAAATCATACGTTTTATTCTGTGAAACCTACCGCCGACACCTTTTCATTCTTCTTTCGTGGAGAGCAAATGCACCAACCTTAATTTGACCTTCGACCCTGTTTTATACAAAACCTGAATTTAATGTTTTCACATTTCGATATGTAATCTATAAAGGGAAAAATCTCATACATATTAATTGAAGCCTATTTGATATATTTGTATGTTTACCTAAGAAGTTTGGAATAGAGGCTCAAAAATTGTTGTAAAACATCTGACGAGAGTTTAAGAAGTAAAATATTTTTTTGATTATTAAGAACAATATTAATGGCCTTATACTGTAGATACTGATATATATTTTTAATGATTGAAATTTTAAATTTTATTTTTCCCATTTTAAGGTAATTTTTTATGTTTATTTATTTGGAGCTATCAAAGATCCACAATTAGTTTTATAATTTGTTCAAAGAAGGATCTATTTATTTGTATTTTTGTTCAATAAATTTTATTCGTTTTAATTCTAAATTCTTTCTTTAAAAATCTCTTGATAATTCCCCACTTGATGAGAGGACATTTTGGGCTATTGAACCACGACCTGAGTAGAGTCTGAAGTTGAGTATAGCTGGGCTGATTAAGGATCTGTTTTTCTTTTGTTGGATGAGACCAACAACTCTGTTTAAAGCCTTCCAGAGGGTGTGACCACAGAGGTTCGTTTGCCTTGGAGTCGGTGACTCTTGGCAGACGGTCCTCAGTGTGAGGGTTCTGCTCATCTCATCTGAGATCAGTAGAATCCATCACATAATTTGGCGCCCAACGTGGGGCCCATTTGGAAGAGCAGAAAAAAGGCTTTTTGCTGAGAATCTCCTCTTGTCAAGTTGTGGGGTCGATGTACGAATTTTTATGTTTTTTAGTGTATAACTATATAATGTGTATCTTCCCATTTTCAGTTTATAAGGTAAACCATTAATTTAACCCTTTTATCATGCCCTTGAATATGTTTGTTTGTTATTAGTACAATTTACACTGCAAAAGTTCAAAGGTCACGAGGTGGGTAGTAAATTTTTCTGTTGAACTTTTATAAACCTGCAACATAGTATACCCACATTATCAAGTCGGATTGTCTTTTCTATAAGACAAGATTAACACGAATTGGAATTTCCTTTTTACTAATGAACTTTTAGAAGAATTTTTGGTATTCTCAAAACACTTAGATTTTTGTAATCAAACCCCAAGTATAAAATTTTAGTTATATGAGAGACTCAAAATATATGAATTGATTTCAGCTTGTACTAAGGGTGTAGTCATTGGTCATTCAGCCGCTCGTGTCCTGGACTCGTGCCGTCTTCAGGGATCTTTCTGTGTTGATTGGACTTAGCCTCGCCGAGTATTATTGAACCGAAAACCAGTCTACCCAATGTCAAGGGATCCGGTCGGGTAAAAATTAATAATTAATAAATATTTTTTTAACTTTGATTTGGCACGCTGTACCTTCCATGCCTCTGTGTCTTGAACAGTGATCGAGAGTGGATCGTATGAATGTAGTAGCTATACATATGCTTAAGGGGTGACCTTGAGGGAATTCAGCTGGAATTTTATTATTAATAGAGAAACTTTTGACTCGGTAGAGTGGGTGAACTCTGAGTTAGACACAGTACAGCCTTTATCGGGAATTCCTCGATCGTTTTAGTAGCGTTTGTTTAAATATTACAATTTAGTAACGTCTAATAATGGAAGGCGTAAAATATGTAAATTTGAAAGTTCCGGTAACTGACTCAGGCGTCAGGTCCGTGGTATCTGGGGAAAGTGTCTTAGGAAATGCAGGTGATTTTATAATGGCAAAATCAAGCCATGGAAATTTTAAATTAAGGAGGAGCGCTGGCCGAGTAGCGCTCATGGTGGACATTCGGTCGCACCTGTTTTCGGACCATGGGGTGCAGTGGCTCTCTGGACGCCATGTTTGGTACGTTCGGTGATTCACCATTGATGATTACATATATATTAAATTTTAGTTAGTTTAAATTTTATTATTAAGTCGAAGTATTAGGTATAAATATTATTAGGTTAAGATCTGCAATACACCAGATATTTTATGAGATTATTTTGAATGATGATGTAAATCGACTGAAAATTTTAGTTAGGTTATAAGTGTATATTTATATAGATTTAGGTGTGTAGAATTTAGTTTATAAAAGTGATATTTAAAGTCGATTTTCCAATGTAGATATATTAAGTTTTAGTTAGGTTATAGTTGTACATATTAGTTATTAGGTATAGTTAAGCTAAGTAATTTTTAAATTGAGTCATAGTTGTAAATAGGAAATAGTTGTGAATATTAAGTGTAGATTAGTAAGAAGTCAGACGGCTGTGTTTAAGATGCTTATGTTTTAAATTATTAATTACCCTATTGAGCTAGTGAGGGTAATAAATCTGTAAAATCGAGTTACGGTTTTTTGTGAAGAATTAGAAGGCAGTAATTGAGGAATAATGGGGAACTGACATATTTCAAATATGCAACCCTAATGGGTGCATGGAAAATAGAAGTCCTTATGTTTTATACATTGTGGTATTTAGTGAAAAACGAGTTGCGTCTCGTCTTCGTTAAAATCGTGATTTTGTAGTAAAAAGGAATATATTTTAAATTGGAGTTTGGTTACATGAATATGCAGCTCTCGTGAGTGCATTAGGGAATCAAGCAACACTACGGTATTTCGTTAATACTGAGAGAAATCGGAATCTGTATCGAAGGGAATATAACTTGTTGTATGTAAAGAGAAAAAAAAATTACAGAACGATAGTACTGAGTTCGCTCATAATAATATGTAACCCTCCGAGGGTACACGGTACATCGAACTAGTCGGCTACGAACCGCTGTTTGTATATGCAGAAGTCAGCTCCTTTCCATCCGATAAGTACATGTCGAATTAATATGGGGTACATATGCGGCAATCTCACTCTGTATGCATGGTATGGTTGGTGATGTATGGTGGAATGCGAATAAGTTGTGTTTTTCAAGGAAATCCTAGGTTTGTTATTTTGTGATCGTATGAATGGTCGGTGATTGAGTAGGTAACGTAAAGAATGGGAATTTTAGAGAAGGTAGCGTATAAAGGTTCTGTAGAGTGAGAAGCGAGACCTAGTAAGTACTAGTGGTTGCTGAGCGATGTTCAAGGCACGAAAAGGAAAATACAGAAATTGTGTCCGAGTAAGAGTTATTATTTTTTGGTTGAATCGTATCCAATCCAAAGGGTGGAGTCCGATTAGTGCGGAGCGGCCTTGAGAGTGGTCGTATTTGGGCCGAGTGGCCTGTATGATATAAAATAAGTAATTTTTCTGATTTGTGAAAATAGGTTAATATATCAATCTAGGGTCCATTGTGACCCAAATAAAAGTTCAGTTCTGTAAATTACCACTGCACGTATTAGCATAAGATATTTAGTAAGCATTTTATTGCAATAATTGATTATTACCAATTTTAATTGGAATTTTTTTGTATAAAATATTACGTTTAGTTTTATAAGTAAAATATAAATATTTTGATATTAATTTACTACTTATTTGGTATTGAATTTTGTTCTCTTCTTTTTGTGTAAATTTTGTAGTGTGTGTAAATTTTGTAGTGTTAAGTTTATCAATATGAGTTATGTCGTTTGTGCATATCGGGTTGGGGGTTGATGCGAGTCAGGTGCAGATGTTTCGTGTGGGTCAACGGGGTTGTTCTAGAGGGAGGTTGATGATGGTCAACTTTCTCGAAACTTATGTGGAAAATTTTTTATGATTTTTATACCCACTGAACCTGGACCTCACTATCTTGTGAGACTTGGTGAACAAAAAAAAAATCATATGGCGCCCTTAGCAAACATTGAAACTGAGATGTCTGACGAGTTAGTCGGCAACCGGACACTCCGTTGATCTAAGAACTTGGGTGGTTTGAACTACCAAAGTAGTCGATTCAATACGATATTATATTTGATTGAGGGGTGTTGGCGGCGGCGTGTCGCGAAACGGGTAATGTAGGCGAAAAAATTTCAAAACTCTGGTTTTCAAATTTTTTTACGGGTGAAGGGGTATTGTAACGATCAGTTTTTGGGATTGTTTTTATTGAAGTTTAAATCAAATTCGCGGGCTCTGTTTGAATAGAAATCTCGCCGTATTGTCGGTAGGTACCCTCCGCGCGGGACATTATCAACGCAGCTCGTGGGTACGTTGGATGCTAATGTTTTTATCCAATGAAACGGCGGCCGTGTTAGCGCCAAGCTATTGTGGGATTTGACGTTTGCAAACGTCAAAATTTTTCTAACTATATATTGAGTCCACGAATACGTTGAGGTGGACATTCTGTGCTGAATTTGGTTAAGGGTTAAACTACCCTTCCTGAGTGATTTGTTAATAATTGAGTCGAATATATTTATTGGAATTTAATTTTGTAAAGTCGTCTAAGTGAAGTGTCGTTTGTGAACTAAATTTAGCCCCGCAAGTAAAACAGGTGAGAATCTTACGTTTATTATGTCTGTCGTGAATTCTATTTCTTTTTGTGGGTATTTTTCTAATCCCTAATTGTAACGCATTTCTTTATCGTATTACAGAAGTGCGGGAACTACCCTTCGGGTTACAAACGTAATTCTTGATCTTGGAATGAGATTTTAATCTGGGGACATTTTATGTATTACCTACGTCGATGTACCGAAACGAGCCATCTGAAGCCAATTCTTGTTCTGAGAAGTCCATTTGTACGTGAGAACTCCAGCTAAGGATTCTTTGAAACTATTCGACATTCGTGGAGCCAAGTTATTTCTTGAAGAGATCAGCGCGAGATAGATTAGGGGATCGAATCTTAAGTTAAGTGATATATCAAATCATACGTTTTATTCTGTGAAACCTACCGCCGACACCTTTTCATTCTTCTTTCGTGGAGAGCAAATGCACCAACCTTAATTTGACCTTCGACCCTGTTTTATACAAAACCTGAATTTAATGTTTTCACATTTCGATATGTAATCTATAAAGGGAAAAATCTCATACATATTAATTGAAGCCTATTTGATATATTTGTATGTTTACCTAAGAAGTTTGGAATAGAGGCTCAAAAATTGTTGTAAAACATCTGACGAGAGTTTAAGAAGTAAAATATTTTTTTGATTATTAAGAACAATATTAATGGCCTTATACTGTAGATACTGATATATATTTTTAATGATTGAAATTTTAAATTTTATTTTTCCCATTTTAAGGTAATTTTTTATGTTTATTTATTTGGAGCTATCAAAAATCCACAATTAGTTTTATAATTTGTTCAAAGAAGGATCTATTTATTTGTATTTTTGTTCAATAAATTTTATTCGTTTTAATTCTAAATTCTTTCTTTAAAAATCTCTTGATAATTCCCCACTTGATGAGAGGACATTTTGGGCTATTGAACCACGACCTGAGTAGAGTCTGAAGTTGAGTATAGCTGGGCTGATTAAGGATCTGTTTTTCTTTTGTTGGATGAGACCAACAACTCTGTTTAAAGCCTTCCAGAGGGTGTGACCACAGAGGTTCGTTTGCCTTGGAGTCGGTGACTCTTGGCAGACGGTCCTCAGTGTGAGGGTTCTGCTCATCTCATCTGAGATCAGTAGAATCCATCACAAGATACTAGCAAATACCTACTTATATTATTAAGTATGTTTAAGATCAAATCCTAAACTGATTAGACTACAATATATTAATTTTTATTTTATCCGATCGTTTCTTCTTCCCGGTACCCTCTCAAACTTCAAACTATCACCTCTGTTGGCTGTTCAGATCGGATAGTCTGCCCTAAGGGTGGATACTGTTCTGGGTGTCTTCTAACGTTGGGTCGATCCTGTGCATCGTGTGCATCGATCCTGTGTATCTTGTTGCGTTGCATCATCCAGTTTTTTGTTAGATATCAAGATCCACTGAAACTTTCTGATTCCCTGTGTGATCGGATGATTTTAGTTTTATAAGCCCTTGAACGAACGAGTGATAACCTTGCTGATAGTGCAGCTGTTATACGTAGCCATACATAGCAGATGTATGACAAGTTGTTATACCTTTTCACCAATTTCATTGGTATTTTTGCATCATATTTAACTAGAGCTACAACAGAAATTTTATCCTATGTTTCATATACAGTCCAAAGTATTTTATGTTACATGGCTAAGTCGAGAAAAAGCCTATGGAAAGATCGTGTCAAGTCAAAAGTATGGGCTTCAAAAGACTGCCAAAACAGCGTAGGTCATTTAAGGACGTCGTCCTCCAAGCAAGCAGTTGGAATCGTTACCTCGAAGCAAAAACTAAAATGATTGCATTGAACTGATGTATTGATCCATGGTTTGTTCCATTTAAAAAATCGAACATCAGTAATGCATTATTAGAGTCAATAGTTGTTACATATCCGTTAAGATCTATTCCTGAAAAATGGTCACAAGAATCTAGACATAATTAGAATGTTGTGCACCAACAAAGCCATAGGCAATAAAGACAAGACATGGGTACAACAAAAATGGATATATTCATATCCTGGCGCCAAATATACATGACAGCAGTCGCAGTCTTTAAATTTGGTTGCTCTCTTGTTCTCAATAATTTCCACTTTTATCTCTGTATTTTTTTTTAAAATAAAAATGAATCTGTGTTCACTCGAAGTGAGCACAAATACACTTTTTGACATCTTTCACACTAACCAAAGGGTTGTGCCGTGAAAGCGGAAAATGGTCGATACGGCCGGGATTCGAACCGACGACCTCCGCACGAAACAGTGCGAAAGCCGGCGTCGTAGCCGCTGGTCTACCAACCACCTCATATCTCATTAATTATTGAATACCTACTTGTTGCAAACATGAGATTTTTCGACATGTTGAACATGTTGAGAATTCTCATGATTAAGAGTTTTGTAGACTTAAACATTACCACCTAAAGGCGAACGTTGTTAAAGTAATCACACCAAGCCAGCCTTTGAAATAACAGTAGAAGACTGTCGTAAGGCCGTAGTGGTTTGTTCCATTTAAAAATCGAACATCAGTAATGGATTGCTAGAGTCATTAGTTGTTACATATTCGTATTGATCCGTGTTCAATTGCTCAATGATCATACTATAATAATTAATAAATCAGTCAAAATATTTTTGAATACATTCATTCATACACCGGAGAAAATAGTTCTATTTTGATGTATTTATTACATTTGATTTATTTGTTTCTTATCTTGATTAAGGTGACAAGTTAGTATTTTCAATATTTTACTATTTACAAGCAGCAAAATTTGTCGAATCACTTATATTTTACAACATCGGGAATTCTTTGACATTTTCTTTCCGTAGCAACAGTTGTAAATAGGTACTTATTGTTAGGTTTTATATTATGATGTGCTATTGATCGCTTTCACCGTGTAATTAATCCTTACTCTTATTATAATATGTTTATAGTAGGCGCGCCGTTTTAGGTTTTAGTAAGCAAAATAAATCAGAGTTAAAATAATAATAAAAAAATCAGCTTTTAAGACATTATGTTGTTATTATTATTTTTAGGGACGAATAAACCGGATTTAGGACTCACACACCATTAACAATTGAATCTTTTCAGGTCGTAACAACGTGCAGATAATATTATCCCCGATACATATACACGCATATTATATTATTACATCCGTAATATGTGTACAAAAAGCTTTCTATTATCATTAATGGAAGCTCCCCCTAAAGCCTTAAACAAAGAAACACACACTAAAAAAGATAAAATCTTTGTGACCGTGTTTAATTAACTTATGGAACAGTTATTGGGGGATTAATTATCGTTGCTAACATAACCGTATTTTGATTCCTAAGCTCCCAGATGGGCTGGGAATTCTCTAAAAATACTCTCGGATAGATCGGATAAGTAAAACATATTGTTATGCTAGCACAAAAGAAATCTGTCCATACGATAATATTGAATTAGTCGAAATAAATTTGATTTAGTGAAAGATACATAAGGTTTTTTTTACGTAGTTTAATCTAACATCTCTGAAATAGATATTTCTTTAAGGTATATTTTGGGCAAGTAGGCACGTTGCTATTTAGAATAGAGAATGGTTTAGACCAAAACATTTCAAATTACTATGTAGATAGATCAATGACGTGGTTTTTTATCGACACAATTTATTAAATTAGTAACTATATTCTCGGACATATAGTAAATACGAAACATGGGTCTTTGAGCATAAATGAAATTCTGTGAAAATGAACTTGCCGAATAGGTACCTACCTCCTTTCACTTTCAAACATCGCAACACGATTATATAATAACGCCCACTTCTGGCGTTTTCTTGCAAACCTTGCTTTCGTATCGCCGAATTCGCCTGTGAATCTTAAAATTACCTGAGTCTGTAAACTTTTTATTGCAAATATTGCATCCGTATGGCTTAATTTTGCCCCCCTCGTTTCTACAGCTTAGGGCCTCCACTTGTGATGATACGCCACTGACGAGCAGCCATTGGCACTGAGTGGGTTTCAGTATGCCTGATACCTCATGGTGAAGTTGAGCTGGACCGTCCTGGTGTGAGCACTTACCTTTAACATGGTTGTCTTAGTAAAATTTCCTATAAAGGTTATCAAAAAAAAATCAAAAACCACATTCTCATTGCTTTCTCCACAATCGCGGAAAAGCTATTATGATGACGTGATGGGTGGCATAATACGTAGTAGAAATTTGTTACACGGCATGAATAATTTTATTTCATTAAGAAATTAAGCGTATGCATGAGGGGAAAAAACCATAGAGATAATTCACGGACTACGTACATAGATAGAAAACAGACTCTATTTAAATTATATCTCAGAAGGTCCCAATGAATATGCAATATTTACATACGTAGTTTGCATATTAATTAAGTAGAAAACATGTGTCGACTTACACAGAAGAAAGTCATACATACGAAAGGAGAGCGAGTCAGAGATAAGGTTGGAGGAAGAAGTGACGTAAAAAGAGAACCAACCAACATGCATAATGTAAAGCATGATCCCGTGTTTAATTTAATTTATAGACATCGTTACTTCATTACATATTCTTGGGGATAAATGAGAGTAGCTCTAAGCCTTTAACTGGAGGCTAACAACTTTATACATTCCCTGTAATTACAAGCTTAGCTTTCACATCTTTCGCTTCTACATACATACCTACTATTATTTCGAATCTTAATAATAATTTCATAAAATTTTAATCGTTGGTTTGGTCAAAACATTTACAACTTTCTTACGTGTGTGTATTTACAAGCAGTTGTGGTTGGATTGGTACTATAGTTTCTTAAACAGTTTTTTTTTCAAGTTTTCGTAAATATACGTTCAATCAATGATGTCACGAAAATCACATTCAAAACGAAAACTATTTTAATGTTCTAATCGAACTATTACCGTTTTATTTATAAAAAAAATCGTTAAGCGTAAGATATCGTATAGGTAACTCACTGATCAGTTTTTACTTTATTTATAAAAACAACATTTAATCCACGTTTTTTATATATGAAGATTTATACAAAATTTTGTAAACAAACAAAATAGTAGCCGGGCAACACGAGTGTTTACAACCAAGATGCGCTCTAGGTCGATATAGATTAAAATGATTTCGAGTTTTGATGCAGAATAGGTACCTTATTTTTTATTATTTATTTTATATCAAAATATAGTTAAGTACCTACTTGTTAAAATCAAACGAAACGTTTATGTTTCAGCCAAAATGAACTAATTTATGTTTAATCACTCAATTTTAATATTTGTACCTACTTAGAAAGTATGTTTTGAATATTTTCTTCAAAACGTCATTATATTTCTTATAAATTTAGTTGGCGCATCATGGTTCTAAGCCCTCGAATGATTACGAGAATGCATATTTGCCCAAATTTCCTATTATAAAATGATAAACCAAAATACAATGGACCAAAATATGAAGGGAGCACATATTTGGACGGGGAAAAAACTTAAATACAGTTTATTTATTACAAAAAGCGTTTTTGTATACTCGAAACAACTGTTAGTTGACGTTATCCAAAATGGCGGGTCGAAATCTACAGAGATCAGCTCACAATCAAGCGATGTGCTTTAAACTATCTCGATTACAGCTTAATCATCGATATTTCCTATGCTGAAAATACCCCTGAAAGGAGCAAAGAGAAGACAAAACAGAATACGACGGCCGAGCTTAACAGTATTCCAAAAGATGCCTTCCAGACATCTTTTCAAAAGTGGCAGAAGCGCTTGGAGATCACGAAGGAGACTACTTTGAAGGGGATTTAAATTTTGTAGCTTTTGTTCAATAAATGCACTTTTAATGAGCATAAGTCCGATACTTTTTGAACAGACCCCGTATGTATTGTTATGACTAAAATAATTTTACGAAATATTAAAAATTTAAGTTATATCTCGCACAAAGGTTTATGTTTCTGATGATTAAAATTAAACACAGTTGCACTTTCACAAATTTTTTATGAATCTCGAGCGCTTTCGTCCGACTCACGCAGACATTGTCAAGAGACTAAAATAAAAATTATAAACTCAAAGAAAAGTATGGTACAATGATGGCGGGAGAGGATACTATAACTAACAGATGACAAGATATTATTATTATTGTATACATATTTTTTAGGCTAGATCTTAATAAATTAACTAGTAGGTATCAATAGGATGGTTAACCGAAATTATGAATAGGTGATAAAGTGATACATTAATTTAAAATAAATACAACTAATTACTTATTCATAATACAATACATATCTATGATAATAAAGGAGATGGTGCAGGGACTTGAATGTTAACAATAGAATCGCGATTTTTATGTATCTCGAGCGTTTCAAGGCCTAATCTACGATACTTGTGATCTTCTGAGTGCAATACCCTCACATTGTTCATACTAAAAGAATGGTTATGTTCAATGCAGTGGTCCGCCATCTCAGAGTAACCAGATAGACCTCTAAACGCTCTATGATGTTCCTTTATTCTAGTAGTAATGGATCTGCCTGTTTCTCCAACGTATTTTGCTGAGCAGTCACTGCACCATAGCATGTATACACCGCTTTCATCCATGCTGTCTTTTTTATCTTTATTATTGAATAGTAATTTATTAAGGTTATTACGCGTATAAAAAGCACTTTTATAATGTTTCTTAGTGAAGTTGCTTACTGTGTCAGAGACTTTCCCGGTGTACAAGATTTTTCTCCATGGTACATCTTTATTATTCTGTTGTGGGACATATGGGTATATATATTGTGCAGTTATCATTTTGAGCTGTTTAGTTTGGAGTATATTATCAACTGTTTCATCATTATAACCGTTATTTCTAGCAATAGTTTTTATTATTTTAAGTTCTTTATCAAATTCGTTTTTGTCTAATGGGATGTGCAATAAGCGATGTATCATGGAGTGGAAGAATGCGAGTTTATGTGAACGCGGACTATTTGAAGAAGCGTGGATGATTGCGTCTGTGTATGATGCTTTTCTATAAATGCTAAATTTAAATTTTGAGTCTATGATGCTGATACAAAGGTCTAAGAAGTTTAATTGTTTATTCGTTTCTATTTCTAGGGTGAATTGAATGTTTTGTTTGATTGAATTCATAAAGTTAAGGAATAAATCTAATTGTCTCTTCGTACCATTCCATACGCAGAATATAATAATATCATCTACGTATAGATAATACTTAGAGACACAATTTAATAGGCTATTGTTGGAGCTAAATAGGATATTTTCAAAGTCATTCATATATATTTCGGCCAAGTTATAATGATGAAACAGTTGATAATATACTCCAAACTAAACAGCTCAAAATGATAACTGCACAATATATATACCCATATGTCCCACAACAGAATAATAAAGATGTACCATGGAGAAAAATCTTGTACACCGGGAAAGTCTCTGACACAGTAAGCAACTTCACTAAGAAACATTATAAAAGTGCTTTTTATACGCGTAATAACCTTAATAAATTACTATTCAATAATAAAGATAAAAAAGACAGCATGGATGAAAGCGGTGTATACATGCTATGGTGCAGTGACTGCTCAGCAAAATACGTTGGAGAAACAGGCAGATCCATTACTACTAGAATAAAGGAACATCATAGAGCGTTTAGAGGTCTATCTGGTTACTCTGAGATGGCGGACCACTGCATTGAACATAACCATTCTTTTAGTATGAACAATGTGAGGGTATTGCACTCAGAAGATCACAAGTATCGTAGATTAGGCCTTGAAACGCTCGAGATACATAAAAATCGCGATTCTATTGTTAACATTCAAGTCCCTGCACCATCTCCTTTATTATCATAGATATGTATTGTATTATGAATAAGTAATTAGTTGTATTTATTTTAAATTAATGTATCACTTTATCACCTATTCATAATTTCGGTTAACCATCCTATTGATACCTACTAGTTAATTTATTAAGATCTAGCCTAAAAAATATGTATACAATAATAATAATATCTTGTCATCTGTTAGTTATAGTATTCTCTCCCGCCATCATTGTACCATACTTTTCTTTGAGTTTATAATTTTTATTTTAGTCTCTTGACAATGTCTGCGTGAGTCGGACGAAAGCGCTCGAGATTCATAAAAAATTTGTGAAAGTGCAACTGTGTTTAATTTTAATCATCAAAATGAACTTTCACTATGTGAATACACAAACCTTACAAAAAGTTTATGTTTCTGTTTATTTATTAACGATAGCATGTCCAAATTTTTAGCAATTACATTAATTGTGGAAGTCAAATAGAAACATCAGTCAAAAAGTAAAAAGTAAACAACAGCATTCGAACACAATGTACAAACAAAAGCTTTCTATCGACACACGAGGTACAAACAGCATGCACGCCACATTTCAAACACGCACAATCTGCGGACATGTCTAAAAGGTAATGGGGAAAAACACACAAACGGGCGAAATGTTCACATTTTTCAAGCGCATTTATGTATGAATGTAGGTATATCCGAAATCACACTTAATTAAAACAAATAACATTTTTATAAGAGAGAAGATAGATAAACATCAAAAATGAACTATTCTCCTCCTATTTAAAAACACCATTTTCACGCCCTTGGATACACAGTATCATTGTCAGGTGACTATAAATCAGACAATGCGAATAATGGAGAGGTGGACTTGGTTGGGACATATAGAATGACAGTTGGCCGAGGAGAGCGCTGTTTTTCCTCCCCTCCACGAAGAAGACCCTCTCGCATCGTGTTCCGTTAGTTCGAATCAGAGCTGAAGGAGTTGGACATGGTATGGGAGGAGGTTATATAAGCCGCGCAAGGCTCTTGTTGCCTCTTATTACGTGGGGTCGCACAGGGGAGTACTGATTGATTGAATCTGAAATGTTAGTGTTATTTGTTGTCTCTATTTTTGTCAAAAGTATTTTGCTGGCTAGTTTTTTTGTCCAATGTTCTTTTACTACGCAATTGGTGAGGGTAATGAATCAGTAAAAAAAAGCTTACTTTTTTACTAAAATTCACATTCGCTCTGAGTTTGAAGCATGTGGACGCCACGAAATCCCTCCAAGCCTCTCTATCTTGTGCCAGTTGCATTGCTTCATCCCAGGTTAGGCCAGCATCTTGTAAAACCACAATGAATTTCGCGTGAGGGTCAATTTTGTCTAGCACGTGATGAATATTTTTTTCAAATAAATAATTTGTTTCATACAAATTAGGTTCTTTTAGCTACTATAATCAACCGTTTTCCATTTTTTTTTTCACATTGCGTAATATATTTCAATGTGTTATAATCCATAAAAAATCGATTTCATTTTTCAATTACCGAAAATTTAATTCATTCTGAGAAAAATACGTCGGCCAATGATAAAAATAAGAGCACGGTTATAACGTTTTTTGTCAAAAATCAACACAAAATAGTAATTAAGAGGGTGGATTTTACGGCGTGCTGTTAAATTAATTAGGCATCTCGGCTGAATTCTATCGAAATTTAATCATAATCACTACACAGATCCTATTGGTCTGATAGGTTTCCAATTAGCATTATCAATTTCCAGCGAGCCCGTCGCAGATATCAAACGGTAACAAAGTTTACACAAGATGATTGCCTGTTCCAGATAACCCAGCGCTAGGGTTACTGCATTTCTATTATGAACACCAACCATTATAATATTATTAGGGGTGACCCGTCAACATGTGACGGACTTCGTCACCTATTTTTACATTCCAAAATGATAGCCACCTTTTATTGAAAACACAATTTGGCTTTAAGTTCGAGGTGTGAGTCTGCATACCGACACGTTGCTTGCTTAACCTAGAGTATATTAAAACGTCTCCTAGTTTCCGCATTGTTTACTTGGAAACACTAGGCAAGACACCAAGTGCTCATGCGGATGATCGTGAACATTTTGTAACATTTTTTTTAAATGAATCTGTACTCACTCAAAGTGAACACAAATACACTCTTTGACTTTTTCACGGTAAGCTACTTTAAGCTTGTGTCGCGAAAGAGGAAGATGGTCGGCACCTGGGATCGAACCCACGACCTCCGATACGAAATAGTACGAAAGCCAGCGTCGTAGCCGCCAGACTACCAACCACTTCTATATTGTTTTAGTAAACTACCCACCAGGTGACTGGATAAGCTCTAGGCGCTAAGCAAGCCAGCCGTCAGTGCCGACTTGGCCTTAATGATATCTGAAGGTACCTATGTTTCTTGTCTACGGAAATAATACGGAGAGAGTTTATTGTAAAGTTCCTTTTATGTTTTACTTTCCTAGAAACGGGGTATTTTTGTGTGTAGGTATCAGCCCTTATCAAACAACGGATTTCTAGCACATTTACATAGACGCCACTTGTGTATGAATGTGGTTCGCGGTGTTGGATGTCGCATTATCGTTATTTGATCATGCAATCAGTTAATTACCCATTCAGTGATCTGGGCTAAAATAGCATAAGATTATCTGCACGCCACGTGAATAGGAATTGTAACCGCAGCTTTGCGGATTCAATTTAGGAGATCAAAGTGTAAAACGGTTTCCTTTTGTACGCATTTCAATACACCACCTACGTAAACTTGCGGTATCTTTTTGGATATTTAGTACTGCGTGACCCTTTGTTTCTTGATGTAAGTAGTTTGAGAATATTTCCCTAAATAAACTAGATTTGAGCCCAACAATAAGATGATAAAAAATGTATATCTTATACTTACTTACTTTCCGTATCCTATACTTAAGTAAAAATTTGCAAATGCAACAGCGAACCTCGCCACATATTTTTTTTTTGGTTCCTCTAACAACAAATACTAAAATAATAAACGGAAAAAAATATTCTTCTTCTTCTCCTGGGCAATTATTATTCCCACATGATGGTGGGGTCTGC
The DNA here is from genome assembly GCA_963576905.1 of Mystacides longicornis. Lineage (NCBI taxonomy): Eukaryota > Metazoa > Arthropoda > Insecta > Trichoptera > Leptoceridae > Mystacides > Mystacides longicornis. The sequence continues at coordinate 3,890,359 of OY756421.1, read as the reverse complement.
CTTTTGTATTTAACGCCGCCACTCAGGTCTGTTTTGTGCATCCTCAGAGGTAGCTCCACTTATATCCTGACTCTACCTCACGCCATCATTGTTTGGGTCTCCCTCGTGACCTGCTAGCAGGGACCTCAAGGGCTTGTGACCTATTGACATAATATTCTGGCGGCATCCTACTCACATACCCGTACCATCACAATCTGCCCTCTTGGATTTTTTCCGATACGTCACGCACACCCAGACTTCCACGTGTATATGTAGATATGTTTTTCTGATTTTGTCTAGTTTAGCGAACCCGAACATCCATCTTAGCATTTTTATCTCGGCCGTTTGAATGGCACGGAGATGTTTACAGGTTTCCGACCCAAATGTCAGAACTGAGCGTACGACACTTTGACTGGTATCTTGGTGACGTCCATGAACTCACGCCACTTCATCCTGGCCGCCCATCCACGGAAAAATGTATCATTTCTGCTTAATACAATTATAAAAATGCGAAATATAAAAATCGTACGAGGTTTAATTGGCCGAATTATGGAGAATACCGTTCAACATATTACTTACAACAAAAAAACTTCCCATAAAATTTAAAGCCCGCACGGTCTCTGAGGTACACCGCAGTATCCTGCTGTAGGGGTATGAATACCCACTAAAAAGTTTACAACAGTTGGCATAAAATAATGGTCTCCTCACATAAACTACGCAGAACAAAATAAACACCGAAAAGAGAATCGTTAAAAACATTTTTAACTATGCTAATGTTTTAGGAAATTTGTCGCATAAAACATGTCGTTGTATATGAAAAAAAGGATCGGCAGACTTCCCTTAAAAATAATGAAATTGAAAACAATCGTATAAACATTTCCTCTTACATATTTTTCGATGGCTCTACAGCTTATATTGAACCTTGGCCTCCCATAAGGTTCGTTGATATAACCCTCCAGCAGAAGCTGTGCTGCATCTTTCTTGACCTTGTCTTCCCACCCTAGTCTGGGTTAGCCTAGTCTTCTCCTTTTGCCTGGATGTCCCTCCGGGATTATCTTTGACACCCTTGTAAATGGCATTCTCTGCACATGTTTTGCCCATCTAAGCCTGCACAATATAGCATATTCAACGTTTCTGGAAGCTTTGAAAATACTGTACAGCGTTAAGGGATTTTATTAATAAGTATCAATCAAACAAAAAAAATTTCATAAATTACACAAAACAATGAAACGATTTGAAATTGGTTCACTATAAACATAAACTAATGGCGTTTTCCTATTTGAATGCAAGCGGAATCAAACTTAGACAGCCTTCAAAACCAGCAACAGTGGAATACATGCGTAAAAATGTCGTGCTTTATTATATACTGCAAATGTCATTCAAAGTCGATTATAATATTAGGTAGTGGTATGTTTGCGTATAGGTTATAGTAAATATTTTTTTTTTTAATAAAGTGAATGAACTAGCAAACAGAAAAACACTTTTCACATCTTATACACTAATCAAGCCTTCCGTGAAATATGAAAATGTTCTGTACCAGGGTACGTACCTAAGACCTTCAGCACTTACCAACACTTTAACTATTACTATAAGTAATTATTTTCATTGTTTAGTTACTAGTTGCATGTAAACATGAGATCCAACTGTCGGTGGCCTGAGTCGGTATGTTTATTGTATGAAACGATTTCGTCAATAAATTAAATTTTTACAAAAATTTTTAAGAAAAGTTTGAGATGTACTTTTATAATGTATGTATTTTTTATAGAAAATTAAATTATCTAGTTGATGTGTTTTGGCGTTTTTCGATATTTTTATTAAATTCTGAAATATAGGCAATGAAACTCTTAAAATTTGTCATAAAAAAATATTATACTTTATAAAAAAAGTTTGAGAAACTCTGGAACTTATTCATTAAATTTTGTTTGAGATATTGTATTTTTCTATACACATACACATTTTTAGTGTTCTGGCTTTTATATTTTTCGAGATATACGAAAAAATTAAGTAAAAAATCAAAGGTTGATTACCCCTGATTGAAAGAAAATTTCAAAATTCTGAGTATACAAGTTTTGTAGGCTTAAAGTATTAAATATTTTCTGAAATTTTAGGATCTCTGCATCAAGCGAATCAAAAGTTATAAGAAATAAACACGAGAAAAAAGACATTTTAAAAAGCTTTTACGTTTAACGAGAATAAAATAGTTGAGAACGATTGCGGTAAATGTTATTTTAATCCACGTTTATGTTACAACAAAGAAGAAAAACCTAACGATTCTATATAGCGTTTGTAGCATTCAGGGTACCGAGTGCTCTATGTGTTGACATTAATACTTTTTGTAACAATTTACATACATTTTCATTAAAGGATTTCCATGTACGAACAGCCCTATCCAACGTAGAAGGGAAACTTTTTTAAATACTGAATGGTCGGTTGTTTTTATTGGATTCTCCATTAAAAATGCAAAAAATGAACGCAACTAGCACATCGCTATTCTCTATTTCTGGAGAGAACGAACAAAAAAATGTACCTTCTTATTTAAAATTTTGTTGCGAAATTCTAGGAAGGTCGTTTCACTTTCTTCCAATAAAAACGCTAGTCATTCAGATGTCAATGATGGGTGTGTGATAAGCGGGTGTGACCCCCCTTTAATTGCGGAAAACAGTTTCAAAATCGTTATCTACAGAAATTAAGCATATATTATATAAACATGGTTTAAGATAAAGACATTAAAATTTTGTGAACTTTGTACAAGATTGAATTGTTGCAAAATACCGATGCTTTAAATAAATAAATACTCTTCTAGATAGGTGTCAGTATAACCGGCGGAACATAATGCTTGCAGCATTCTCTACCAGTCAACCGGTCCCGTCCAATCTGAGACAGGATTCCAACCCCGAGTAGAAATTTCAAGTGAAAAAACACATTGAAAATTTCTGAACCGACCGCCCAACTAGCAAAGTAATCCTATAACGAAAGATTATAAGTCTATCAATACTTATAAACCTCTTATAATGGCATTGTTGTAGACTGTATTACTTATAATAGCATTTTACAAGCCTTAATATTCTCAAGAGCATTCGTTTTTATATCTCAGTCTTATAGTTTGCTACAAAACTATCGCACAGGACAGTTATAGGATACTCTTACTTATAATGGCATTCTACAAGCGTTGATAATCTCAAGAGCATTTGATTTTGTATTTCAGACTTATAGATAGCTACAAGACTATTTTATAGGTAAGTTATAGGAGTACTAATCCTATAAGAGCATGCACTAAGACTTAATAGTCCTGAGAAAAATGCTGATCCTAAAGTAGCATTTTGTAAGATAAAAGAATCCTATAAAATACTTCGCCGAGATCATTATAAGTAATCGTCATAAAGTCTTGTTCAAGACTCATATGAAACAAATAGTACTTCAAAAGAACACTATAAGTGCAAATAGTCTTTAAACTAGATTCTTTAACATACTTGGCTGAGATCATTGTAAGTTCTCGCTGCTATAGCCTAGTGTAAGACTCTTACAAAACCAACAGTACTTAATTAATACGTTATAAGAGCAAATGTACACAAAACTACTAACTCAGTCACTTTATAGGTAAACGCCAGTCATTTTGTCGAGGTGGTTCAAATGTTTTTATTCTTCGTGAAAAGTGCGCGTTAAATATGGAATTAAGTGACTGGAAACGAGAAAAGTTTTCATAGCAAATATAACGCTCATGTTGTTTTCACATTGAATAATTAGCGAATTACTCCCGCGTTTATTCCTAGAGGGGATTTTGATTGCAAATACTATATTTTGTATAGGTTGTAAAGCCAAAAATTCGAAAATATCAATTTGAATATAGTACCTATAGTATAATTACATCATACACATTTTCCTATTATAATTCTTATCAATCTAATCAAAATTGTTCTCGATTATGACATCGCAAACTATTTTTTTTTGTTTTATTGAGAAAAGTTTTTATAGAAAATATAACACTCACGTGGTTTTCACATTAAATAATTCGTGAATTCCTCCCGCGTTACTTTCTTAAGGAAATTTTGATTGCAAATACTACATTTGTGTAGACTGTAATATCAAGAATTCGAGAATATCAATTTGAATTTACTTATATATGTAGTACATATACATTTTCTTATTGTAATTCTAATAAATTCTATTCAAAATAATTGTTCCTAGTAATATAACTTTTAGGTACCTATATTTTTTTGCATACATTGCCTATTATGTGCACCTTTATGTCTACCCAATAATTATTAATGTATTTAGAGACGAGGCAATATTAATAAGCCCAAATGCCTTTCTGAACTGGTTGATAACAGTGAACTTTTATTTACAAATATTACATTCATACCTATGGGTTTTCTCGATTATGAATTCGCAGACCACTATTTTATTGTTTTATGGAGAAAAGTTTTCATAGCAAATATAACGCTCATGTTGTTTTCACATTAAATAATTAGCGAATTACTCCCGCGTTTATTCCTAGAGGATTTTGATTGCAAATACTATATTTTGTATAGGTTGTAAAGCCAAAAATTCGAAAATATCAATTTGAATATAGTACCTATAGTATTATTACATCATACACATTTTCCTATTATAATTCTTATCAATCTAATCAAAATTGTTCTCGATTATGACATCGCAAACTATTTTTTTTTTTGTTTTATTGAGAAAAGTTTTTATAGAAAATATAACACTCATGTGGTTTTCACATTAAATAATTCGTGAATTCCTCCCGCGTTACTTTCTTAAGGAAATTTTGATTGCAAATACTACATTTGTGTAGACTGTAATATCAAGAATTCGAGAATATCAATTTGAATTTACTTATATATGTAGTACATATACATTTTCTTATTGTAATTCTAATAAATTCTATTCAAAATAATTGTTCCTAGTAATATAACTTTTAGGTACCTATATTTTTTTTGCATACATTGCCTATTATGTGCACCTTTATGTCTACCCAATAGTTATTAATGTATTTAGAGACGAGGCAATATTAAAAAGCCCAAATGCCTTTCTGAACTGGTTGATAACAGTGAACTTTTATTTACAAATATTACATTCATACCTATGGGTTTTCTCGATTATGAATTCGCAGACCACTATTTTATTGTTTTATGGAGAAAAGTTTTCATAGCAAATATAACGCTCATGTTGTTTTCACATTAAATAATTAGCGAATTACTCCCGCGTTTATTCCTAGAGGGGATTTTGATTGCAAATACTATATTTTGTATAGGTTGTAAAGCCAAAAATTCGAAAATATCAATTTGAATATAGTACCTATAGTATAATTACATCATACACATTTTCCTATTATAATTCTTATCAATCTAATCAAAATTGTTCTCGATTATGACATCGCAAACTATTTTTTTTTGTTTTATTGAGAAAAGTTTTTATAGAAAATATAACACTCACGTGGTTTTCACATTAAATAATTCGTGAATTCCTCCCGCGTTACTTTCTTAAGGAAATTTTGATTGCAAATACTACATTTGTGTAGACTGTAATATCAAGAATTCGAGAATATCAATTTGAATTTACTTATATATGTAGTACATATACATTTTCTTATTGTAATTCTAATAAATTCTATTCAAAATAATTGTTCCTAGTAATATAACTTTTAGGTACCTATATTTTTATTGCATACATTGCCTATTATGTGCACCTTTATGTCTACCCAATAGTTATTAATGTATTTAGAGACGAGGCAATATTAAAAAGCCCAAATGCCTTTCTGAACTGGTTGATAACAGTGAACTTTTATTTACAAATATTACATTCATACCTATGGGTTTTCTCGATTATGAATTCGCAGACCACTATTTTATTGTTTTATGGAGAAAAGTTTTCATAGCAAATATAACGCTCATGTTGTTTTCACATTAAATAATTAGCGAATTACTCCCGCGTTTATTCCTAGAGGGGATTTTAATTGCAAATACTATATTTTGTATAGGTTGTAAAGCCAAAAATTCGAAAATATCAATTTGAATATAGTACCTATAGTATTATTACATCATACACATTTTCCTATTATAATTCTTATCAATCTAATCAAAATTGTTTACGATTATGACATCGCAAACTATTTTTTTTTGTTTTATTGAGAAAAGTTTTTATAGAAAATATAACACTCACGTGGTTTTCACATTAAATAATTCGTGAATTCCTCCCGCGTTACTTTCTTAAGGAAATTTTGATTGCAAATACTACATTTGTGTAGACTGTAATATCAAGAATTCGAGAATATCAATTTGAATTTACTTATATATGTAGTACATATACATTTTCTTATTGTAATTCTAATAAATTCTATTCAAAATAATTGTTCCTAGTAATATAACTTTTAGGTACCTATATTTTTTTTGCATACATTGCCTATTATGTGCACCTTTATGTCTACCCAATAATTATTAATGTATTTAGAGACGAGCAATATTAAAAAGCCCAAATTACTTAAAAAAATTCAAACCTGGTTCGTATTTCCAGAGATTTTATTGTTTTTAATATAAAAACAGCCTCCACTGTCATCAACTGACTTGCATATTCCGTACAATTTGTCAGTTATCTAAATTTATCGAAAATAAGTCGAAATATTTAACTGAAGACATCAAGAAATAAGTAAAAAAAACTTCTAACAATAATGAGGTTCAAATTGATCTACCCTAATTTGTTAAAAAGGAGGCAATGTGTTATCTTGATTGAAACTGTTATAAGTAACAATGTACCTATAATGGTTCTGTAAAGTACTCAATGCAGAGTATTTTTAAAAATGGCGAATTTTCATATAAAACTGATGAAATAAAAATTCTACAACAACTGTAAATTGAGCTTTTTTCCGAAGCGCGTGAATAAAATAATAAAATTGCGGTACATATTTACAGTAAAAATGACTTCCCACGTTCCCAACAGTGGATAGATGAGTGTCCTTTATCAATTATATTTTGCTGTTTATTAATAAATGTATTATATTAATAATAGAAAATGTACTTACATTTTTAGTATTTAATACAAGAACAAAAAACTTCCACGACGCACAAAAAGCATAACAAAACTTACTTTATACAGTACTTTACCAGTAAACATTAAACAAGATTGGTCTGGTAAGATACTTATGGCAGATACTTATAGGAGTATTTATGCTTGTGAATGCATAGCTGAAGATCATTATAGAACCAATTGCGCTTCGTCAAGTGTATTATTTGATTATTTACATTCTGTAAGCTCGTTATAAGATCGATATAGAAATTAATGCTCCTGTAAGTGCGTCAAAATCTTGTGATTGAAGAATGCTATAAGTCTCTTATAAGAACAGATTATAGGATCGTTATAGAAATAAATGCTCCTATAACTGCGCCCAAATCCAGGGTTAAAGTATGCTATAGGTATCTTATAAGTCTACAAAATTTTACTCTTGGGAGTATTACACGTACAGATTTTGCTAGTTGGGCGGGAATCGAACCTGGCATATCTTGATCTGAAGTCGGAGCCTTTGCCACTAGGCTACCGATGTCGATGTTTTGGCTTTCAAAATAATAAAAAAGGCTGTCCTCTGTAGCTAAGTGGCATAAGGCTGCGACGTCAAATCAAGAGGTCCTGCGATCAATTTCTCGTCGGGTCAGAAATTTTCTACGTATTTTTTTTCCTAGAAATTTTATATCGGGTTGGAATCCTGTCACAGATTGGACGGAAACGGTTGACTGGAAGAGAATGTATCAAAAATGAAGTTCCGTCAACTATACTGACACCTATTTATAGAAGAGAGTTATTGCTTATTTGTAGATGTCAATATGTCCAAAAATGAAGAGTTAATCGATTAAAACCAATTGTCCGAAAAAAGAAATCATAAAAGCCAATATTTTGAATATTCCGATACTGAAGCCGAAATGTTTTGATCGATTGGAAAAATAAGCGAATAAATAATAAAAATAAATTTGGATACGTACACTTTGACTTCAATAGCGTTATGCAAATTTTCCTATAAAAATAATATTATTGCGTTTTCGAATAACTTTATTTTTCAAAATTTATTGCCGGAATAAAAAGACATGAAAGATCATCTACCCGTCTTTCTGGAAATGGATATGGAAGTATTGAAAATAATAAAAATAATACTCGTAAAAAAAATTGAGAGACACTTGCGTACTTCCATTTGATGCCATCGCAATTTTTTCTAGTTTCTACCCATACATTACATTACACATCGCTTCTTAATAATTATTAGAAGAAACTCAAATTTTCAAAGAAAAAAAGCGAATGTTAGAAATTTTTATTTTTTAATTTAATAATTGACAGATTTAGTCAAACATCACATCAAACTTGTGTTCCGGGTTTCCGTCATTTTTTTTTTTTAATTTGGCTCGAAGGACCATAGTTTTATATCCTAGCTGAATCCAAACATAATTTATTTTAATGGTAAATTAAAGAATACCTACATTAACTTGTAAGAAAGCTTTTATGATAAGATCCTTAATTATGAATAAGATGAGACGAGTAACAATGATAATTCTATATGATAATCATAATGATCATATAAATTCGTTATATATATGCACGCACACAAACATATATCACTCGAGGGAGTCGTAACCGTATATTACAATATTTAGTCATACGGGCTGTGTGTCATATCTCGTGATGCGGTCTTTCGGGTATAGGTGGGGGCTCGGATCCTATTCATAACTGTTACTTTATTAAAATATCATTCACAAGAGAAACAAACACATCCATGTAACGTATTAGTTACTTGTAACATACCATGTTACTCTTGAAATAATTTATTGGAATATCGTATTGCATGTAATTTTTGGGCTTGAAAACCTCTCTGGTGGTGTGATGCTCGAAAATAGTAGGTAGGTACTTGGTTTTTGGGTTCCGTTCTTGAAATTTTACTATTTTGTGATACAAAAGAGGAACTATAGACTGGTTCGGTATGAGTTGAACAAAATTTATATTACAGGCCGGACGCGTTTACAGGGACCTATCCAATCCAATCCAAACTCCCTTTAGACCCCACTTAGGGGCATAGGGAGGCAACAAGAGCTCTCCATTGCGCTCGATCCTGCGCAACGTTAATGACCTCCTCCCACACCATGTCCAGATTCCTCAGCTCTGCCTCGAAGGAGCGGAACACAGTATGAGAGGGTCTTCCTCGTCTCCGGGACCCTGATGGGAAGAAAAAACAGCGCTCTCCTCGGCCAACTGTCATTCGGCATCCTTAACACATGTCCCAGCCAAGTCCATCTCCTCCACATAATAGTAGAGGTGATGGGCTCACGCTGGGTGCGCCGGCGTATAGCGTCGTTCGTGATGCGGTGGTACCATCTTATACCCAAAATTCTCCTGAGGCACTTCATTTCGAATGCAGATACTTTTTGTGCCTGGGCCAGAGTCCTAGGGACCTATAAGTTGGTAAAATGGTTGGATGGCGTTGTTGCAGGCTGGCGGGCTCATTGGCAGCATAACTGGAAGGTGTTAGTCAATGACATATCAATATGGAAAAGCTTTTAAGAGACAGCTAATAATAATAATAAATAGGATAACTTTTTATAGCGCCGTTTTGTGACATTTAATCCACCTCAAGGGCGCTTGCTAAAAAATAAAAAGAAACAAATCACATTAAAGTTTACAATAAAAGGTAGGTTAAAGGCTAAATAAAAACTAAAAAACTATTGATGAATTAGAAGATACATAAGAAATCAAGGATACCCTGGAAAGGAACGCGTAAAAAGATGAGTTTCTTGAACTCACTAGGTAATGTTCTCATATATTATTAAATTATCCTAATTTATAAGTTAATTTCAGAATGATACTCAAAAAATATTAAATAACATGTTTGTTAAGTGAAGGACGATACCTTAAAAAGTAATTAACGTAATTAGGACAAAGCAAAAAAAGATATGGGGAATGTCAAAAACATGGAGAATATTATGAAACGGTTGGAAAAATATTTAGTCGAGCACCCTTGGAGTAATAATTAAGTATGCGATTAAAACGAAAATGTACATTAAAAGCATCCCCCAAAGTGAAACATCGTTATCAAGCAGAATCAAGCAATATAACAATAATAATAATAACAAATTAGGGCGCACTTAGGACCGGACACTTTACCATTTTTTCCTCGGCGAATCCTCCCTGTAGGAAATGCGGAGCTGCGACCGTTTTTAATTTAATATCTCGACATCAATCACACACTTAAAATGTCCAAAACGTAAACGTGAAATATTCGAGTTTGGTGTGCTCTGCCGGCAGCACGCGCCACTATGGAAATAATAAAAATAATAATAACGCGATAATAACACTTTAGTAAAAAGATAGCGGGAGATTTTACTTAATTTTCCGCATAATCAGTGGAGGAGATACAAGGAACCAACGCCGGGAGCAATTAAAAGGGACCGTATTATAATATATTTGTGCAAATAAAGTTTATAAACCCTCGCCGCGACCCGCCGCCCGCTGCGGTCAGAGAATTAACTACCCCTGGCCAAATTTGTGATACTCACTCCTTTGAATAATTTTATAGCGGAGACCTTTTTCTGTTTCCCCGTGTTATCAAACGCAGGATCGTAGACACATACACACGCGATCATAATAATAAAATTGTCATTGAGAATTTGTATTTTAATCGCATATTCTTAATCAAAAATAAATTAGATTACTCCTTGTGTCCCAAAATCATATATTATATGGCGATAGGATCGTTGCGGAACTGGCCCTACCTATGCATCCAGCTCATTACCGTTTTATTACAATTACTAGCTTTACCCGTCCCTTTATTACAAATTGGGATGACAAATTATCAAAAAATAATTTAATATCTATAATTTCTAGTCTACTTTTTCTGCTCTTAATGTTTTCGAGCATTTAAAAATAACTGAATTATTATAAAATAAAATAAAAGGACGCATTTTGTTATACGTCCGATTCCTAAGCATAATGGATTTACGTGATCGTTTTCATGTTGTTCTTTGGTTCACAATGTTATAAGACTTATAATAAAATTGCGTAACTTTAAGTAGATTTATTGATGCATGTTGTTAATACACCTCTATCTATACTATACTATTTTTTTAATACATCTCTATATAATATTATACCTATGATTATTTTTCTGTAAAAGGCCTACTGGCCGTGAAATAAATAAATAAAAGTTCTTGTATTAATAATTATTAATTGTATGTAATACCTACTCATTTTTCACTCTTATGGCAATAAAAAGTAATATTAATGAAATCGAATTACACGCCACGTATGCTAATACGAAACATCAAAATCTTTGGCTAAAGGTTCACACCAAGCCATCTGTCAGTGACTAAAAAAAACATCAAAATCTATGATGATCAAATGCGTCTGTGCACAGTAATATACGTTGACATTGACATTTAAACGATCCTATGTTTTGTCACAAACTACGAAATGTTGTTGTTATGCTATTAGATATGGACGTAAATCTTTTACAGTATATCTATGAAAAGATGTAAATCTACCTTATAATGTTAAGAATTGCTTGGAGAGACGTTGTAACGAATACTGAGCTATTACGTAGAACAAATGCTAATAGGTAATTGCTTAACACAGTCAAGCTCTGTAAACTATCATATTATTTTGGTCATGTACTCAAAGGAGAAAAATACACCATTCTCCAGCTGTTATGAAGGGGAAGATAGAAGGTCGCTTTCCTGGTTTCAAAACATTCCGGAATGGACCGAAATCAGTAGCCTAAGTATGTAAGACACAAAACGTACTTATAGTCTTCGTTTTGTACCAAAACGGAGCCAACTGTCAGTTTTTAATTACATCGGTAGTATGTATGTAAGCCTACGTCACCGTAATTTTTTAGTGAAAACCTATGCGTTTTTGATGACGCGCTGACTTGAAACGTAACGTAACGTTTACCTTAACATGACGTAATGTCAAGTTATCTATGCGAGTTACATACTTAGGCTACAGAACTGTGGGGGAGTTGTTTTGCACTGTCCAGAACGGAGATGATCGACAGAACATGTAAAGAAGTAAACTGAAAAAATGAATTATAATTATTGTTTATATAGGACGTTTGATTGATATTGTAAAAAACACAGCTGGTCTAGGACATCCTGATATTACTCATATTGCATTACTTTACATAATAAATAGAACTTTGTATAATGTACATGGAATTTTAGTAAATACCTTACAAAATTGTTTTGGGTCTACAAAGGAATAAATCTCGGAGAGGAAGAGGGGCTTATTAATATGGAGATCTATTCACTGTCCACACTATATGGTAGAAGTCTTTTCATAACCAGGTTTAAAAATAAAACAATTTATTTTTATTACCAACATAATACCTTTAATGTAAATAGTGAGTAAACATGTTATTTTATGCAAACGCAAATTTGGTGAAGTTTCAAGACAAATATACACAGCTCAGTAATAAAAATTGTGTCAAACCAAGTTCTGTGTTTGCCTGTTGGTCCGCGGGAGGTATTTTATTTTCCTCCTACCCTGCATATTATCAGCCGAGCATTCCCCTATCCGCCACCTGGGGACGCGTCCAATAGCGGTTATCAGGCTCCGCGAAGGATCATTCATCTCTTTCATAAATCGTCTCTCAGTAATCATCTCTTAAGAATATAACAAAAATTTAGTTGGTTTACTGAATAATTACATTACAATATTACTTTTATAGCTATGTTACAGAGACATTTTAGCAAACAGAAAAAAAATAAAAAATCGCAATACAAATTCTTAAATAAATTTAAGGAAGTTATTTTTTATTTTTATTCAGTTAAACAGTTTATCCAATTTGTAATAAAGAAGATAGGTACATTTATAGAAAGAAAGTTTTTAAACATTTCTAGCAGTTGTAGTATTTTGTAAAAAGTATTAAAAATTCAAATCCATAATTTTATTGAAGAATGAAATCGAGTGCCAATTATATTCCAAGCAAACATGACACAACCCGAAAAAATCTATTACTTCGTTGTAAAAGCCTTAGAAACAGTTGTAGTATTTTTTGTTTAATATTTTCAAAGGGTTAATAAGAGGAAAACTTATGTTGCATGAATTTATAATATGTATTTGGAAGGATTTTAGTTTGAAACAAATTTCATGATTGAATATTTATATATTCAAATAAAACAGAGAAAAACATGGATTTCTTTTAATATAAGTAATATGTGAATTGTTAATCCAACAGAGAAGATGTAGAATCAATTTCAAAAAGTAATTTATATTCAAATAAAACAGAGAAAAACATAGATTTCTTAAGTCCACTCCGATTTAATATAAGTAATATGTGAATTGTTAATCCAACAGAGAAGATGTAGAATCAATTTCAAAAAGTAAATGTTAGGCAAGGTAAAATTAACCATGTTAAAAGTAAGGAAGAGTCAAGCACAATGGGTGATGACACATACACCTAAGTCATATTAATTATAAGAGTCTATATAAGAATGGTCTCATTTAAAATGATCTATCCGACAATGCAAATACAGTCAATAAGTAGGTAAGATTTGTAATTTAGTGATTACTAACATAAAGGAGCTTGCACAAAAAAAAGAAGTTGAACACATATTTTAATGCAGTAAATTAAAAAATTGAAATGGATGTTCAAATACCATTATGTAAAATGTTGAAATGAAATAGTGGAAATAAATGTTATTAATACAGATTATTTGTGGTAGTTTAATATATTAAAAAATCTGAAAGAATGGGTGCACGGAGACGTGGCCAACATAGAATGACATGAACCGATTATATTGGTGCCGAATCAAAGGAGGGCAAGGTTAAGGGTAAAAGGAATAGAAGCACATGTATGTAAAACATTATGCATTTGAAAGAAACTAAAGAGGTTTGTTTGGATAGGAAAGACGGAAGTCTGTACACCTACGGGAAACAGCATGAAATTATTACACGAGTATATTACACATCTACAGAGAGTATATTACATACATATCTTATTTCTAAGAATGACACACGCTACGTAGTGCCTCTTGATAAACAATATTTTTGGTACACATTGAATCATTTTCTAACAGAACGTACAAATTTTGATTGCTACTAACTCTAGAGCAGGCTACATATAATTGGCCGTGAGAAAAACATGGATTTCTTAAGTCCACTCCGACTACAGACAGCGTTTGACCCTGGGATTTGTTTATCGTAATAGCGAAACTCAACCGTATAGGGAATTGTAATCGTTTAAACTCGTAGATACTATCCGACGGAATAAGGGGAATTCTAGGAATAAAAACTTTATCCCCTTCAGAACATCCTGTCATAATGATGCCCTCAATAATATTGGGCTTTAATTGCGAAATTTTTAACCTTGTACCGTTGCACAATCGTGGAGGATCAATGTTTCTGAGCAGTATAACAATAGAACCGATTTTAAGTTTCAAAATATGGGGAGGTAATTCCGGAATATCGAGTGAATTTAAAAATTCTATAGGAAAATCTACCGATTGATTCTCATCAATATTCGTATCTATTTATTTATTCATTATATACGGCATATTGCCTTTAACAGTAATATATCATAACAAAAATATAGCACACAAAATAAACATCTACTTACATAATGAGAAAATCAAACTACAGAAAAGGAACAATTCATAATAATAAAAAATACCAAAATATAAACAGAACAACAAAAGCCATGGCAGGCCACAACATTATAATATGAATCTTCAAATCATTAACGTTAGGGACAGATAAAAATTATTAAGAACCGATAATAGTAAAAGCATAAAAATATATTAAAAACACAATAAAATCAATAAAATCATAGAAACAAATTAAGTGCCCTAAAAATACAGCCTTGAAATTATCGTAGTATTAAAATGTCATTTAAAATATAATAATAATCAAAATACAAAAAAATATATATATATTTATATATACAATAATAAAAAACAAACAGTATACACTAGAAAAAATAATAGACAATATCAAACAATATATAGTAGATAAATAAGATTGGTTTAGATTGTGGTTCGATAAATTCAATTCAAATTCGAGAAATAATAATTAAAACTTAAAATTTTTTACAATATCCCAAAGTAATAGTTGCCCCTTAACTTCCAAACTTTGCATTCATAGAAGTCTTAAACCCATGCAAAGTCATATAAAATATATCGTCATCACAATCGAGGTACTCGTTACCCAAGCGTAAGATTCGCGGAATGACTGCATTTCGGAGGTAGTTGGTGTTAGAGCTATTAGCGCAATCAAATAGTTCCTGGGAGCGTGTGCAGCGCTGTGGAACTCGTAATGTAATCTTGCCCAACAAGTCAGGGGAATCGAAGTAAGAGTTGAGTATTTTATAAATGAAAACAAGATCGTTGATAGTTCTTCTGTCCTTCAATCTCATCAGGTCCGTTGAACTGTATAGAAAATTGTAATCAATCTGCTCCATTGGGATCCCCAGTTTATAATTTACAAATCTTAGGAGCCTCCTTTGAATTTTTTCAATGCCCTCGATGTGTACGTTGTAATACGGTGACCAAATGGGTGAATTGTACTCAAGTA
Source organism: Mystacides longicornis (assembly GCA_963576905.1). Lineage (NCBI taxonomy): Eukaryota > Metazoa > Arthropoda > Insecta > Trichoptera > Leptoceridae > Mystacides > Mystacides longicornis. The sequence continues at coordinate 3,874,840 of OY756421.1, read as the reverse complement.
TACTACGCACAAGGGAAGTAAACAACAATTTTATGGCATAAACATTATTGAAGCAGCTTACTGTTCTCAATACGAACCCCAATGTTCTTAGAGCTTTACTTTTAATGTCCGATATGTGAGGTACAAAGGATAGCTGGTCATCAAATATGACACCCAAGTCGCGAATGTGATGCAGCCCCTCAATCTCAACTCCGTCAATCTTGTATTTAAAAGCCAATTTCCTTTTTCCCCTTCCAAATTGTATATACTGACATTTATCGATATTCAAGAACAAATCATTTGCATGACACCAAGCATTCAAATTATCCAAGTTCTTTTGGATCAGAAGACAATCATGGACAGATTCAACCTCCCTATATATCTTCAGGTCATCTGCAAAAAGCAAAACCTCCACCCCCTCCAAAACATCAACAATATCGTTGATGAAAATAAGAAAGCAAATAGGCCCCAGGTGACTACCCTGGGGTAATCCACTCGTGGCACTAAAGCTTGTGGAGGTCTGCTCCCCTATCCGCACAGACAGAGTACGACCAGACAGGTATCCCCTCATCCAGCTCAGCAACGGGTCTCTCATTCCCAGGAACTCGAACTTATGAAGAAGGACCTCGTGGGAGATCTTGTCAAAAGCCTTGCTAAAATCAGTATATATACTGTCCACCTGGTGTCCTTTAGCAAGGCTCTCAGCTATAAAGGTCTCATAGATAGCAAGGTTAGTCAGAGTCGACCTCCCGGGAACAAACCCGTGCTGCCGAGAAGAGATTATGGAAATGACAGATGGCAAAAGCTTCTCCAACACCAATGATTCGAAGACCTTTGGGATGGAAGACTGTAGACAAATCGGCCTGTAGTTACCCACATCCTGTTTGTCGCCTTTTTTATGTATAGGGGTTATATAGCCCGTTTTCCATATATTAGGAAAGTATCCCTGTTGTAAAGATTTATTGTAAATAAAGGTGAGGGGCACTGCCAGGGCCTCGCGACAGCCCTTAAGGAATGATGCAGGTATCCCATCTGGACCCGCTGATTTTCTCACGTCGAGTACTGACAATGCACGACTCACCTCACGCAGATCCAGCCCCACCACAGGCAGGCTGAGGATGTCAGGTATCCCAGAGACGCGCAAACCCGTAACCCCAATTGGATTCTCGTACACTCCTCCAAAGTGTTCGGCGAATAGGTCCGCCACCTCACCAGTACCACAAACTCGTTTATTTTTAAGATACATTTCTCGAGGTAAACCACGATCCGCATCACCCAATGAACGCTTCAAGGTCCACAAGCCCTTCATGTCAACTGTTGTAGACTCGGCTTTCCTTATGAATGACTCAAAACAGGTACGTCTGAGATTCACGCATTCTGCTCTGACCCTTGCAAATTCATTGTAGTGTCCTGTATTTGAGGTCTCCTTAAACATCCGGTGCAATGCTTTTTTTCTTTGAATCAGTTCAATAAGTTCATTTGAAAACCATCTAGGGTAGGATGAGACCCCACTGTTTACTTTTGGCACAAATCTATTAATCGCGTCATATAAGATTTCATAAAATTTCTGGGTGATATTTTCAACATCATTCTCCTGTAAGAATGTCCAGTCTTTCCTGAAGAGATAGTCCGTCGCTCCCTCGAAGTCGCACCTGTCGTATTTTAGTATCACGGATGACTTTTGGTCCACCTTCTCATGATAAGATGCCACCTTGATGTCGAGTGGAGGGTGATAGTCATCTACAGGTAATAATTCATCAAGGCTTCTGTCCACTTCGACCTGGTTGAGATTCGAGAAGACCAAATCTAACACCCTATGATGATGGTTCAAAACCTTATTCAACTGAAACATATTCAGGTATTCAGTGGTCTCTGCTAATTCTCTAACACAGTCATCACCATCGCTCTGCGCAGTGCGCTCGTCGAGTTCAGATTTCCATTTTGCATCTGGTAAATTAAAATCTCCCAAAATCAAGAGGCCATGTTGGGGGAACTTAGTTTGTAAAGTCTCCAACTCCTCGCAAAAGCTCTCAAAAAGTACTGTCGGCGATTTAGGTGGAATATATACACAGGCTATAATCAAGCATTCATTTCGCATTTTTACCTTTACGAATACTTGTTCAATAGTTTTATACTTAGTTATAATGGGCGTCGAATTAAGTCTCTTGTCCACTGCAATGAGGACTCCACCTCCCCTTGTCTTGTTGCTAGTTCTCCTACTCCTGTCACTTCTATAAATGCAATAGTTGCTAAAACCCAACTCGGAGTTAAGAACTCCTTCATCCAACCATGTTTCGGACAAAGCATATACAGAATTATTCAGTGTAGGTATGGTTTGTATTAGTTTATGCAGTTTGGTCTTAAGACCCCGAACATTTTGATAGTAAATATGTAACATATGTTGTCTTAGTTTTTTTTAATATTGCTCACTATCTTAGGCGTCCCATTAAAAAATTTAACGGTGAGGTTTTCCTCACCATCCGCCTTTCGACGATCGACTTCATCCCAAAGATTCTTTAGTTGGGTTCTTTGCAGCGGTGTAAGATCATGCTTCACCTTGATTGTTGCTGGTAGTTTCCGGTAACCGTGGTACAGTATCATTCTCGCATCTTCACCATTATCGAGTTTCACCATTATTGATGTATATACAACTTCGTTTGAACTAAAATGTTTCAATATATATTCATTTATATCTCTAACTGCATCATTTCTTGGGGCGAGAATGGCCCGTTCTCTCCACCAAGAAGTAGGTTTGTTATTCAAGTTAAGGAGGTCAGGATAAACGCGTTTGACTAAGTCATCTATGCTATTAACTACAGTGCAAAGGGATTGTGGAATACTAATATTACTATTGCTTGTTATAGGTAACTCACCATTACCTATATCAAGTAATATTTTTGAGAAAGCTTCCGAACCTTCATCTCCGTATAACTGAGCTCGCAAATTGGTCGATAATTTTAAAACCGATACGTGATCCCAAACGTGGGATGATTTTAGGCAGGCATTTATTTCGTCAGCTCTGGAACCTTTGGGTACAACGGGTAAAGTTTGACGGAAATCGCCCGAGAACACGAAAGTTATTGGTCCCATCACTTTTGTAACATTACTATATAAATCTTGCAACGTTCTGCTAACTGCCTCAAGAGCCGTCTTATGAGACATCGTACATTCATCCCAAACTACTAAATTACACTTTAATAAAAGTTTTGCCGTTAAACTATTCCTAGATATATTACATGTGGGAGAATCTGTCGCGGATAAATTAATAGGCAATTTAAAAGTGCTATGAGCGGTGCGACCACCTTGCAATAAAGTAGCAGCAATGCCGGACGACGCTACAGCAATAGCAATTTTACCCTGACTTCGAATCTTAGCTAAAATCAAATTTATTAAAAATGTTTTACCTGTCCCTCCAGGTGCATCTAGAAAAAATAATTTACCTAAATTATTAGCAGAGCTTTCCATTATCGAATCGTACACTATTTTCTGTTCCGCCGTTAATTTACATTCGTTATCATCTACATATGTCATTAAATTCTCAGCATTATCATCTTTTTCGTTGCAGTGCATTTCGAAATCTACCTCGCGCCGCGGATCAGGTAAATGATATGCACTCAACGACCGTCCCCCCATATTTTTTACAATATCCTCTAATAAACATAAGGTTTTATTAAATATTTCCGAAGTAAATTGTAAATCATGATTGTCTGCAGACATTCTAGCATCGTGCAGTAAATCTTCAGACAAATGTTCCTTATACTTCACCCACAGCTCCTTAGGATCACTCAAACAACATTCATGCAACATTATGGCAAACAAATATCTCAACGATTTAGAAGACTTAAAAAGTGAGGCTTCTTCTAAGGTATCATGCCAAAGTTGGTCATTTTCTAATAAACCCAACGCCATGCACGCTGCTTGGTATGTGGGATGAATAACTCCATTTACTGTACGTAAATAAGCAAAAGATGTTGGTCCCTTTACTTTATGCAACAACATTCTCAAATAATAACATTCACTATTGCTTGGATGAATAGTGTACACTCGCCCCAAAGTGTCACACTTTTTCACTCCAAACTCAGACAAAAGTGTACCTTGCTTGCGTCGAACAAACCGCTTCTGCTGGTTAAAGGTGTAATAATGAGGAACTTCATGATAGAGTAATGTTTTGGCGAAGCAATCCGTATTGCATAGATCAAAGAAAGCTGTTAAGGTAGTCTTCGGAGGTGAGTCTAGATTTGGTATATTGTCATCCCTGAAATAAACTCGTTCACCATTTTCTAGATGAACTTGTAAATGAAAAACTGGGGGATATCTTTCATGAATGGGAAAATCTAAAAGTCTCCAGACCGCTTCTGAAGAACTAACGTACCTCGCATTTTGATAGACCTGAACTTCATCAGTATCGTTAATTGAAAAAGTAGCTTGGTCAGAGCCTTTATTAATATATTTACACACGTATTTAATAGATTTAACCGAGTGACAGGATTCTACATTAATGTGCGCTTGGAACATTCTAGAGAGAACGGGACAATACGGAACAACCCACCTATTATCTATCTGAATTTCACCCGACCGACTTGTTATAGAAGCTGTGAAACCGCCGTTTTCCACACTACGTCTTTTATATAAAGGATAACCGTCCCTATCTAATTGAGTGTCATTTACAAACTTTTTTGGGTAATGTTTCGAACACTTACCATTAACCATACACGGAGACTGAATATTTAAAGATCCGCACGGGCCATGAATCATACTACTTTTAACAATGTCGTGTAATAACGGGTCGTCTTCACGATTGGGAATTTCGGCAGATATAATTTTATCAATGTCCGTCAAGCGAATTCTATTTTCTAACCAAAGCAACACATGGATATGTGGAAGACCACGCTTCTGCCATTCTACACTGTACATATAACATTTATGAGCACCGAAAATGTGAGCCTTAGTTAGCATTTGCATCAATGCTTTTACTTTAAGTCTGAAGACTCTCGCAACTATATCAGGTCTATCGTGAGGATTTTGTGTAGAATCAATGGCCTGAGTTATCTCTTCCCACTTGGGATTCGTAGTAAAAGTAATAAACAAATCCGGTCTGCCGAAATTACGAACATATGTCATGGCGTCTTGAGTTCTTTCGTGCATGTATCTTGGCCCACCTGTAAAGGTAGCAGGTAATATGACTAACTTTCCCATATTTTCTACATTGCCATCTGTACGTATCGCGTCCTGCAAATGAACATAATTGTCAACCCGCAATTTAGTTTGATTTAGTTTAATATAAATAAGGCGTTCGGTCTCTACTTTGACATACATGTCAACCAAAAACTGTTGATATAAGGCACGGCTATTATGTAAATGACTCTCGGAATCCCTAACTTGTATTAAATATGCATAAAATTGCATACAGCTAACTTTTTTATTAGTGAATTCACCGTTATTAGGGTTGATTTGTTTCCAAGAAAAGTGATATCCGTCTTCCCCGCGACAAAATAAAATTGGATATTGCAGACAGTCGTATGCTCTGTGCGTTTCTGCAATTCGTTGTAATGCGTTGTCTTTAGCTCTCAAAATAATGTCTCTTTTATTTTGAGTCTCACCGACTACCAAAGCAGCTATTTCCGAAGTAGATGGAGCGTTATATCTTCCAGGATGGTCATCAGCTGGCTTTTTATCTGCGTGAATTACAATTTCAAATTCAATATTATCTACATGAGTTTCAAGGGTATTTTTGAATTTATTGACATAAAAGTTATGGGTGTGCAATGTTGTTTGAATTTGGGAAACAATATTTTTATTTAAATCTTTGAAATTGTTGCATCTAATGTCTATTTCATTTCTGTCGTTTCCGACAAAATAAATTTGTAGGAATTTAGGGTCAACGCCTGAAACAGGTAAAAGAGATCCAATCTTATGGTAAACCTGGCCTTGGATTTTAAAAGAAGGTGAGAAACCAGATTCTCTTACCTCCTTAGCACCGAATGAAGTCATTTGAAAAGCGGCATTATATTTTCTAATATTTTTCAAAAATTGCTTGGACTCTACCGAACCAGAAAAGAAAAGTGAATAAAGGCTTTCAGGTGGTTTTTCTAATAATGGTAATTTAATTTTGCCAGCTGAACAACACATACCTGGAGTTTCGCCAGAAAATTTTAATGCTTTGCAATATTTACAAACTAATGATAATGTACCTACACTATTTTTATAATTGATATTAATATTATAATTTAATGCACACAACTTTAAGTCATTCAATTCTAGGGATCTATGTTCAGACATCCGCAAACACATTTCTTCCAATCGATTATCCCTGCATTCCTCACTTTCATTCAATCTGGACGTAGTGGCCCTATTACGCAAATCTGCCAAACGTATCTTTCTGCATTCCCCACTTTCATTCAATCTGGACGTAGTGGCCCTATTACTCAAATCTACCAACCGTATCTTTCTGCATTCCTCACTTTCAGTCAATCTGGACGTAGTGGCCCTATCTCGCATTTTTTCTAACCTTGCGTTCCTGCTTTTTGGACTTTCGTTTGATAAAGCAGCATTCATTACCTCTCGTGCCTCTTCCAATCTTTTTTTGCGTTGATCATCCGTTTCATTTTCTCTTCGACGTTTTTGAGCTTCTGCTGCGTTAGATTTCCTTCCAAGAGATGATTTTTTTCTAGCTGGCATACTGAAAACAGAGTTGTGTAAATAAATTTGGTCAAATATAAAATATTCGATTAAAAATCAGTTAAAAATTCAAAAATTTTCGCAGCGGCAGTAATAGCGTTAAGCGAATATTTTCAAATATGGCGCAATATGGCGTCATCCGTGAAAATTTCAAGGATATTTGACAGGTAAATTTTCATTTCCCTCCATTTTGACTATTGTCATCTATGATTTATGTAAATTTCTTAAACAGCAATTAAAATAAGATAAGATTAAAAAAAAAAACAAATATTTTTATTTGAATAGTATTAAATGCAAATTTATTTATTTATTTTATTTATATTATTTGAATAGTATTAAATGCAAATTTATTTATTTATTTTATTTATTTATTGATTGATGATTCAACGCAACAATGTTGCTTTTACAAAACATATTAGGTATGTATATAAAAATTTAAACATTAACAATATTACAGAGAATAATAAAATTTGTACAAAATTGAATGTGTCAGAAGAAATTGAAACAAATTGATGCATACAACGAATCATCAGGTACCTAGTTATAATATAAAAATCTATGAATTGTAAAGGTGATCTATGGCGATAGATTCTGACAGCTGTGCTGACAGCTCATACCTTGCTCATACAAAACGAAACCGTCTAACCAAGGCTAACACTGATGAAATTCGAAATTCAAAAATTTTGTAAGTTTTTTAATATTATATTGAAATATATTTTTCTAAGTAGGTACCTAAGTTATATTTAATTTAATTACTAAGATTAGGCTATATTCATTTACATATTGTAAAGATATATGGACATAAAATATGATTTTTTTTTAATTTGTCCCTGTATGTAACTAAACTTTGACAGATTTTTATGTTATTTTGTAATATTGTTTTCTAGGCATGGAGTTGCAGTCTATCTGAAATAATAATACCTGATACATTATGCAGTCTAAATGGATTTAATGAAGATCTTAAAAAGGTATAAATGCTACACTTTTAAACAAATAATGAAAGATTCCAAATGAAGGTTTTATGCAGAGCATATATCAAATATGGTTCATTATGCAGTCTAAATGGATTTTATGAAGATCTTTAAATGGTATAAATACTACACTTAAATATAATATGAAGTTCTTAAAAGTTTGATATTCTTTCTAAATCCTTAATATTGATTCTAATCAAATTCTCACAATGTGTATTTTTTAAAACAAATCCCTGAAAAATGCAAAATTTCTTAAATATTTGCAACCATATTTGTAATCACTGTATTTTGCTTTCATATATTAATAGAATTATGTTTTTTTTTCTAGGTCAGAACCTTGCAAGGATTTTGGATACCTACATCAAGAAATGCTGCCAAAATATATTACCCACCTTGTTTTGTGATGAATATAACATTAAATAAAATAAATTAAAGGTAAGAGAACATAAGTTTGCATTTATCTACATAAGAATTTTGAGTTCGATACAGTTTTGTGAATACATATTATCTAATATTTGTTATCTTTGAAGAAGTTTTACACTTACCTGCATTATATTGCTTAATTTTTATGTGGATAAATCAAGTGAATTTTATTTTACCAAAATACCTACATATCTGATTCTTTTCCAAAATAAACAGGAAATATTACTTAATTATTATGATGTGTGTAAAACCAAATATATTTTTTGACTATAAACATACACACATACCTGACAAATCCATTATAATCTTGTAAAATAGGAACGTCATCACTTCCTGTCAGATTGGCTTTCTTTCAGCGTTCTGTTTTACCGACCAAATCTACTAAAGAATATTCATACTCATTTCAATTTTCAAATATCATTTTTTCTCTAAAATCTTTATGAAAGAACAATTTTTAGATTGAAATGTATTATGAATTTAATTTAATGTATCTTTATAATTTTTTTACCAACATTTAATATGATTTTATCGGGCAGCTACATAATTACTCGTCTAATGGCTGCGACAGTTTGACACAAAATGTGGCCATAAATTTTTTAAAATGTGTCAAATAACAAAATGGAGGAAATATTTTTCCAAAATCTTTCTTTAAATCTTTATTTATTGAGAATAATAAGATTTGAATAACATTTATATGTATAACAAATCAATCTCCAATTATTTTATTACATTTTCATACAGTAATACCAAGATTCCATTCTACGTTTACATGAGTAATTTTGTTTCCAAAAGATGGCTTACTGTCTTTTGTGAAAAATTTGTATGAAGATCTTAAAAAAATAAAGTTTTTTAAATAGCTCTAAATATATTAAAGTTAATTTATCAAAGAGTATTTAAGAACGCTCTCTGGAATTTTGCACGGCTTTTCGCATATTAATATCTGACCTTTACGTTTATTTTCTATGATTGATGCTCTTACAAAAATATATATATATAAACGGACTAAAATATTATGTAGATTCTTACGCCAGATGGCGTTGGTAACGCTCGTTTAGACTTAGCATTCATGAGGCCCATAGACTAGACTTACCTACTCCAGATGTTAACATTTTAACAATGAAGTCTAGAAGAACAACTTAGCTATGGAACTTCTTTGCGAAAAACTTTTCTCATAGCCTTTTCAAAAAGTAAGTACTTATTTATAATGAAAGAAAAGTGGATGACAAATTTTCCGGCAGAGAAAATAAAAGTAAGCAGTCACGGTTTTTTATAAGCTGGAAACTTGAAACCTTGATTCGCTCGTGATGAAAGAGTTTATTTCCTATATTGACGTTGCAGATATATAAAACAATGACTAGTTGTTTTCTAGATGGCTTCATTATTTATTTATTTATTAGAGATAGGTACTACCTTAGAGATACCAGTGATACCACTAAACAACACAAACAAAATAAACATAGAATCTCCAGAGCTCCAATAACTGGTATCTTCCAACTAGTGATTTTCGTGCATAGTTATATTTGGTTCAATTTTTTTTTAATAATAAGGAGGAGGTAAAACCCAACCATTCGTCTTGTCAGAGATGATGGACAATTTTAAACGGATTATTTTTTAATAGAAAGTAGGTATAAAAATTTCACGCACTCGGTAATCTATTAATATATAAACCAAACAATTGAAAAAAAATGCCTTTTTAGAGCATAGAAAAGATTGTTGAGGTAGCCGCAACAGTCTTGAGAAATGTGGTTGAATATTTTATATTGTTTTGAGTTAAAATAGTACCTAAGTTAAAAAAGACAAATAAAAAAAGAAATATGTGAAAGAAATTGTCGCGTGATGATCCTATCTCAAGAGCAGTCAAATGGAAAAATATTGAGGTTGAGAGTTTTAAAAAAAGTTGTCATGCGATTGTTTTCTTTAATGAAATAAATAGAAAGTACAGCTGTATACGTACCTACATTGGTCATTAAAAAATCATTTAGGTTTGATCCCACTTTTACCTGCCCAGTTTAAATCTGTTCTAAAGTTGATTTTTCCATTAATTTAGGTATGCTAATTGCTAATATGTTACGAAGAAAAAAATCAATACCGCATAATATTACGCTCTGATTTTATTAATTATTCCCACATCCGTATTAACATTTTGCGCGCTTCATAATGTATCTAGTCGTAAGATAAGGTCATATTATCATTATTTACTATACTCCATTTCTGGAGAGAATGACCAAAAGCCTATCTTCTTCTCTGGTCACAATCTTATGATTGGTTGGTTGGCAGCAATTTCCTCCACTCCGCTCTGTCTGTTGCAGTAATATTTTCAGTTCCTCATAATATGGGGAACAGCACGACATATCTGAACACACGTCTTGTAGATTTTCCTGTCGTGGTCGTCCTCGGGAGTTTGTCTCACGGTCTCGGTTTTTCCCTCAAGAATGGCGAAATGACCAGAAAAGGTGAGACACACCCGCTTGTCACGCACCCATCACTGACATCTGGCTGACAAGCGTTTTTATTGGAATAAATGAAAATAATAATATAATATCAAGGTGCTTACTTTGGAAAGAGCATTAATGTATCGTAACTCAGAAACTGCGCGATATCCAGCTCAGTGGAGAACAATTGTTGCATACCTGCATAGTTGTTTGATTTTACTTTGGAAGACGCAGTTTGTGAAGATACCTTACCTGAAACAAACAAAAAACAATGAGTTAGAACATGTCTGTTCTGGTCAAACATATTTTTTTTTAAATTAACATCTTCTTATTAATTACGTTATCGAAAATCAATATACTTATTAGGGGAGCAAAATGTACCGAGTAACCAATGTTATAAATCACTCTTCAAATTGTAGTGAAAACTTAGAAGTGAATTTTGTCAATGCACCATAACTTTTGTTTTAAACAATAATTATTAATGATTTTCCTATTACCGTGACAAAGTTTTAATAATTTTAAAATACAATGAAATATTACATTTTCAATCAAAAGAGATTCAATCCGAAAAAAAAACTAAGTTTCTAATAATAAAACAGATAAAGATTTTATTACCATTAAAAACTGTAGGTGGACAGGCACAATATTGTCGTTTGTATTTTCAGTGAATGCGAGATGTAGCCGTCAGGAAACTAACAAGAAAAGAAAGAAAGCAGAACACCACCTAAGAGGCTTACTTTTATCACCCATGTTTCACACATACGATATCCTTAGCTTAAAATACATCTCGGTTAAAAACCAAGGTTTCGGTTCAATATTATTATAGGGGAAAGGGAGGCAGGTTTGGACGAAAACGACATCTCGATTTTTATTATTTTTACTAGATCATATTTTTCGTTTGCTTTATCTGACACATTTTATCAACATAATAATGTGCAATTGAGGTATAAAGAGCATAGTGGACGACCTGGTCTTCATAACTCGTGTGTCCAAATGTGCCCCCCTCTGCAAATACATAGTAATCGCATATGATATATTATTCTTTTTGTCTTTCCTTTAGTTTGTTGAGAAAGATACAGTCAGCAAAAGCGAGAAACTAACTTCCAAAAATGTGTTTTATTTTCAAAAAGTTCCATAGTGGTAACACAGTTAACCACTAGGACGGGATCACTGAAGACATATCTTAGAAAAATATATGCAATCACTACGTTTGAAGTTTAGGCGATTTAATTTATACTCTCCAATTCTACACCTGCCCATTTCCGCCTCCATCTCCCCTGCGTATCTTAAATTAACAGTCACTGTGATTGCGAATAAGGAGAAGAGAGTCATCGCCATCAGCAATGTTTGCCCATTGTAGGACACAGACTTCACCTCTCCTTATTCAGTCCTCTTAGTCTTTAGTGCATTTGATGGAATAGAGCTAAAAAACCTTCTCGAATGCTGAAGAGATGGTGCTATTCAGAAATAGTTAAGTGTACTAACAAGTTTCAACTTAACAGGAAGTAAGCAATAAGGAAGATGGTGTATTCCTTGAAGTCAGTTGAGTGCACGCATTCTTCTGCATTTCCAAAATGGTTCCAATTTAGACAGAGCACGAAAGGATTTTTGAAAAAAAAAATATTAATAATAGGTTAGTGTATGAAATTTTCGTTTTTTTTTTTCCATACCAAACAAACTCCTTTTGAACACTCGGAATGTTTGAGTTGTCGTATAAGCATTATCGAACGCGCTGGAAGGATATTTTCAGAAAACTAAACACCACATGCGCTGTTGCTACGTACTTACACATTGGCAATCCCTCTGGACCAAGTCGAAGAAATGTGAAGTCGGAAATAAAACAGGTTTTATACGTACATAGTTAGGTCAGTTATTTTCTCAGTAAAATATTGGATACGTCGCAGAACGGATGGTGATTGAATCAAGAAAACAAAAACATTTTCGTTGAAGTATAAAACGAAAAAAAAAAAACGAAAGAAAGAGAGTTATGTATGTTCTATCAATAGGATATATTATTGTATTGTTGTTGAAAGAAACACGAATCAATAGGTAAGCTAAATTGGTAAAAAAACAAACGATTTACAAATAATGAAAATTTATAGATTAGATAACAATCTTGAATCTAAAAGTGTAGAAATAGTACTTAGGGTGCGTTGCTTGACAGATTTACTAAAAGATTATGTTTCTACTACAGCATGAAACCCACCTTATTTTCTTTCCATTGCTCTACCTTGGGCTCTCTGGATCCAGTTGACACCAACGATCTTGATAAGGTCGTGTCATCATCATCTAGCATTTCAGGTTAAGACCCCCTTTTTGATCCTTGATCCGCACATGACTTGCTTATCACCGCTTGAGAAATATGCAGCGCGTAAATCTACGACAGTTAACAAGAATTGCGAATTATGCCCAACGTGTCTGCTGTGACAAAAAAAATAACATTTTGTAATGAGTGGCTTTTATCATAAGTTCGGACAGGTACAATGACGCGCAGAGTGTTCCAAAACGAAGAATAAATAAACAAAATGGCCATTTCTACGCGCGAGACAAACAAACTAAAAATACACAAAAATTCGAGTGCAATACGAACAAATCTACACACTCATTATAAGCAACAACCCTTACAAAAGAACGAATAACACTCCGAGTTTATACAAATGTATTAATTCAAACATAACCCGTGTTAGTAAATATTTGAATGAGTTTTAAGCGTGGATTTTAAAATGTATTAGTGGAAATAATTATAGTGTAATACCTTCTTAGCTACAAATTAAAGCGCTATTCGTTAAGTGGTATGAAAAGTGTATTTCCCACGCGACCCTTCTTACTTACTTCCTATGTTAAAGTATATGAAAGTACCGGTGATTCTCTAAATGCCTTAGGAGTCAAATTTCCTATTAGAATGACATTGGTTCCCAAGTAAATGACTTAGGAAACATTTCCTTTTTAGAAGGACCTACTTTAGACTTTATGTTTAAGATCTGGCGGGACTAGTTCTAGGAAAATTACTGGTTAATTACTACAATGAACCGATTGGAAGCGTTTGAGATGTGGATACACCAGAGAAATCTCCGCATACAATGGACAGACATGGTCACCAACACAAGAGTCCTGTAAAGGGCTAGGGTTGATAGAGAGTTGCTTACTAATATCAAGGTCCGGAAGGTGTCCTACTTGGGGTACTTAGAGGGGAAAAATACTATTCGCTTCACTTAATTATTAAGGAAAAAATAGAAGGTCAACGAGGGGTGGGCCGACGGCAGATATCCTGGCTCCGAAATATTCGTGAGTGGACGGGGATCACGAGTGTTGAGGAGCCATTTCTTGCCGCACAGGACCGGGATGCATTCTCCAGAGTGAGTCAACGTTGGGGTGACCTGACACGACACAGAAAGAAGAAGAAATTTCGCCAGCTGTTATATAACTTTGTCCTATATAAGTAAAATCTCTTCTGAATTTCGATATAAAGAAGAACTTCATCGCATATCGATTAACAATTTTTCTAATAAAGTTTCCTTAGTCCCAAATAAGCTTAATGACAAAAAATATGATAAAGCTCGCAGGTCGTGTGTATTGCCATTTTTCTAAATCTTTTATACATTAAAAACTCGACCAGAAGTAATTCCGAAAAAGCAGAATAAATTTCTGCTTATAGGTAGGTACTTATACATATTATTATTTCCACCAGGTAAATTATGTTGCTCGATTTCTGGATCGCTTCAAGTCACTCTGCAGACACGATTTAAATTATTCAATTTTCAATTATCGTGTAGTGGGATTCAATGAATTTCTATTGATTCGATAAAACCGTTTGGTTAGGGAGCAAAACCGTAAAAAGCTCGATGCGGCCGAAATTGACATTCCGCAGTGAACAAACAAGCCTCGCGGTGGAGCTTTGAAATGATTAAAAAAAACCGGTCTAGAACCACACGAGATTTTGGGAATTACGGGGGAATAAAGTGATTTTATTCGTATTTTATTTTAAGCTTGGAAATGTAAAACGGTCTAATCCCTTATAGTACAAACCTTTTACTGGCAGCCAAATATATGAACAATATAATATGTACCCTCGAGAAAATAATCAGACTAAATTCAGTAAAATATTGAGTGATAATAGTAATAATTAATTATTAGTAATGTATATTAGGATAAAAGAGAAATCGGGAGAAACATCGAAGTACATAAACTAAAAATGTATTGTGGAATTTATAGTGGTGGTTTGCAGTAATAGATATAAGGTTTTTCAGGTCTGATCGGTTTTATTGATGCAATAACATTTTATACAGAATGTATATGATACTACTGAGCAGGCGCCGGGTGGCGCACCGCGATGCGCATCGCGAGACGGATGATGCGTGTTCTGTGTTGACTTTACGATGACTTGTTGGTGACTAATAGTTGTGCGGCTTTGTATAATGTGGGAGGCTGCTACCGGGTGTCGACATCTTAGAGAAACGCTATTGGTGGATGATGTTGTCATGCGAAACATGGCCGCTAATGTATGTTGTTGGTACTAATGCACTGGGTTCCTAGGGAACGGTCCGTCGTCTGACAAGACGGCGTCTTTCAAAATTATATGACAATATTATTTTGTTACTACGGAAACAATCTTGACAATGTTCTCAACTGACATATTCATCACTGTTTATAGTAGCGGCGTATCCGTAGGAAAACAGACCATAAGTCAAAACTTTTACAACGCACAAAATTACGGATTGATAAGGTACCGTATCAATTATAATAATTGGTAAGCTCTTCCGGAACTCAGTGTTTGCATTAAAACACTCAAACCCCACATATATTAAGACAAAACTAACAACGGAAAAAAAAATTAAAGTCGATGTTTCTTTGACAATAATAACAGGTTTTCGCCGAAAGTATTAATTGTTCATTCATAACTGCTGCTGCGGGAAGAAACGTCAAATTTTCCGCAGTCCCTAATGTGGTAAAGTAAACATGGTATCCTTAAAGGGCGATATAACTAATTTATAGCACAATCAAACACGGATTATTAATGATACCTACCAATTTTCTATGCCTGTCGTCAGAGAAGTAGCTGCTAGTTACAAAACAGTTCTTTTATTTCGAAAAACAGTATGTAAAAAAAATTAAAATAGTAAACTCTTGTGACAATTTTTGGGGTGATAAAATTAAATTCGAGTGTACCTATATATTTTTCAGGCCTGGTGAACGACGAACGTTCTGCTAACGAAACGTCACTGACAAGTTAGCGGAGCGTAAAACAAGAGTGACGGACATACATTCTTACTGCACGGGAAAAATGTTTTATATTTTAAACAATTTTGAATTTGACAACGTCATGTTGAACAAATGAAAAAAAAACAATGGTAGGTATTAAAATTTTTATGTACTTATTGGTTGTTATCATATGAGTCAAAAACTTATTCTCTAAAAACGCATTCAGAGAAAACAGAAGTTTTTAAGTTTAGCATTTTCCATAAATAATGGAAGTGGTCACTTCAGCTTGCCGAGAGTCGACCTACGAAAGAGAAGAGAAAGTAGAAACACTGTCTGATGACGAATCGATAACATATAGGAATGATGTGCGTAAGGAAATGCAGTTGGATGAGGAAATGTTGGCGACATGTAGGTATTTAGACTTTGTTGCAATTGGTCAAAAATATATAGATATCATAATGAAATTTATATAAAAAAACACTTTTCAACACTTCCACAAATTTATTTTCTCTGACATGTTTCGAAGAGATACGCCTTTTATCGTCACAGGGTAATTAAAAACCCTCATGGTTACAGGGTAAGTTAGATAGATATCATTTCTTCTCCTTCTAATAATGCCCTGGCGAAGGTCCGATCACTGGAAAAAACTTATCGGACCTGCCCCGTCCGAAAATGTTACTCCACTCCCCCAATCCCGGTCCAGTCTCAAACTCGAAATCTCATGACGATTCTTTGGGGCAAGCTTAAAAGATCGTTTACGTATGCCACTAAAGTAGACCAAACACTAAGTTGTAAGCAAGCCACACTAAGGTAGAATAAACATTTTTTTTTTTACATTTGAGACATGCAACAAAGTCACAAAACATCCTGATTGATAAATTGCCAAACCTAGGCAGAAAAAAATAATAGTTGAAACTATTCGAGCAATCTACGAGTATGTTATAGGAAAATACAGAAAATACCAACTTAAGAATAAGGGTTTTTTTTATAAAAATAATTGAAAATATCTTAACAATTTTTGGAACACCACATAAAATATTCTAGTTGTACCTATGCTTTTATTGAGAGTAGAATGTTTTTTAGTAGACATGTTAATTCAAATGTCACGGGAACGCGCGATGGGAGTCAAACGATTATTCCACTCTTTTATTTGCTTCTAATTAAAATGATATCACCTGTTCATACCCCACAAGCCCCCCTTGACCCCTCCCCAGAGAGGGGGCCAGAACAATCAATCAAGTTTCATTCAGGGACCGAATGGTTAATAAATATTGCAGGGGAACAGTGGTGCAAGCTCGGAAGTGGGATTCATGTACATCGATTTTACCGCAGAAAAATTACAAATAATACAAACTCTTGTATTCCAGTGAATTTCAATAACACAGCGGACCGTTGGGAAATATCGAAATATTAAACAATAACACTTTTTTCCTGTATACACCCAATCAAATGAAAAAGGTATCAATCAGTACAACCTCACAAACAAGCACAAAATACTATAAGGACCCAATATTCTATGTCCCTTGTTCCCGTCCCTCGCCCGTGGTCCACATCTCTTTATCCCAGCTGAGCCTCAATTAACTATTAGGAACCTAAATTTTTCTGTTTGGATTTTACTTCTTACCTACTCGCTATTGATATGTTCGTATATACTTGACTGGTTTTTTAGTTATCCATACAATTAGTGAAATTATTTTTTGTATAATAACTGTCTGTTTTATGTACGATAGAAGTAACACACTGACTTTCCTTATACTATATTAGCATAAAAAATAAAGTGTAAGTATATCAATCCAGAAAAAAACTACCTTGATTATAGCACAATAATATTATATTTGGGAACGCCAAACACTCCCAAATAAGTTATCACTTGAATATTCGATGAATCGATTATCTGCAACAGCAACCGTATCCAATAAAGCGCATATCAAATAAGTGACAACTGAATTACGAAAAAGCACGAAGTTTTTAATTTCATGCAACGCATGTCGATTTTATTTTTGCTATAAAACATTCCCGTGGCGTATTAATTCATACATTTTTGATAACAAAAATCAATTAGCGTTTTTTTTTTATTATTGACTGGATGACCTTTCATAATAAATTATAATTTGTCGTGCACAAATAATACCACCTATCTATCTATAGTCACGTTTATTGTTCAGACAAATTAAAAACGAAGTCTGTCACTCTTTGAATTTTGTTGTCAGATACGATTCCAGGCTCGATCATAAAATAAAATGCATACATGACTGCATAGATGATCCTGTAAACTTTATATCACCTACATCGTAAGCCTATCTGTTTCATTTCCAGCCACTCACAATTAAAATAATAACGATCATTTATTATGACGCATCTGATATGCAGAAAGACTTGGTACGGAAAAACTAAATTGTTGTTTTTATATATTTTTCTAGCAATTTTTCCCTATTCACTCACCCCTTAAAATACCCTGAACTTTTGCTAATATTTCGAAACCAAAATTAGCCAAATACCTATGTTCAGCAGTTCTCGAATTTTATATATAAGATAAGATTAGGGTTTATCATAAATTTATGTATTTAATTATGTAGCGATATCTGTTGAATAAATCTGAATACATTTTAATTTTGATGATCCGCAAAGTGTTTTGAGAAGACGTCTAAAAAGAAAAAATCATGAAGTTTGTATATTAAATAAATGCGATGTGATGGTTGGTTTTTTCGTTGGAACTTTAACACAGTGAAATTTGTTTTCTGTGGGGTTAAAAAACACAAACAAAAAGCTAATATGTAGTTACCTATATCGAACTGCGGAGTAAAAACGGCGGAGAAATTTCAGGCATACAACAAAAAACAGACTAGAAAAATACCGACACGAGATTGTAATATAATATTAAAGAGCAGAAGTGATTCAATTTGGACATGAAACGTTTTGACTGTAGCTCTCAATATAACATGCCAGTTCGTTCCACGAGTTATCGCACCATTGTGGTGTGTACCTCTACACATAGGTCCGTAATAAAAGGGAGATGTGGGTAAATTACGGTTCGAGAGCCAATTCCCCGTTGAGAATAGGACAGCGGTAAGCTTTCAATGGAGACATCTCCATGATCGAATAATAATACGTAGGTACTCCTGCTACAGCGGAGACAGGTACGACGGGGATAATTGAAAGACAGTGATATGCAATTGATTAGTCTGGTTGCATTCATGTACCTAGGTATTGGTTCGTATGAATTGAGCATTCTTTATCATTGTTAGAGATTGTCAATTGTTAGAGATTGTCAAAGTCACAATACTAACCAAGTTAGCTGATAACTTTATACACGTTCACGAAAATTCACAGACCCGCTATATCAAAGGCTTACTGGACCCCAATTCTGTAGCAAGCGTCGGGTAGTCACTTGAAAAAAGTGACTATTAGGCGATACATTTTGTATGAAAAACGTCTATATGCGATTCTCGCATTCGATAAGTATAGACGTTTTTCATACAAAATGTATCGCCTAATAGTAACTTTTTTTCAAGTGACTACCCTACACTTGCTACAGAATAGGGGTTCTGGTTGAAATATAAAAAATAAAAATGAAAGAGTCTTGTACAGTTCTATCACAATTTTTTTTTTTGTGAAAAAAGGTTATTTTTTTTTTTCAATTTACTTTTAATTATTGTGATAGAACTATACAAGACTATTTCATTTTTATTTTGAAATGGACTATCACCAAGCACCTTCTGCGGCCCGTTTACGACCACTTACAGAGATGTCAAATGTAGTTTTTCGCATGCAACAACGTATATAATATTTTTACAAGATGAAATTAATTCTCGTGAATGGTCAGTTATTAAGACAGATGATATTTTACTTTTTATGACTTAACTTAATTGCACTTTTACGATCAAAATAACAAATTGTATGAGTTTGAGAGTTCGTGTTCGTGTATTTCGCCTTCGCGTTTAATATTACGAAAGTATCAGTTCGTTGTTTAAATCTAGTACTAATTATGAACATTCACTCACTCTTTTCTATAGTAAAAAACTCAGGGTATAGGTCTTACACCTCTTGGGGTCTCGAAAATTTGACAGGCTCAAAAATTAGGTATTTAGTGAAAAATAGAGAATCTCGATGATTCGTCGAAAAACCGTTTTGTTCTAGAGGACTTTTAACAGTGACAATATTCTACGAAAATAAACAAAACGAAATATTAGACATCTGTTAGACATTATAAGAAAGGAAATATTAGAATAGATTTTCACAACCTCTGTTGGACAATAGCATTAGTTCAACGTCGAGATAATAATTATTATTATGAATGTTATCAGAGTGCAAGATGATAAATGGCTATATGTGTCATAAGTGTCCCTTCTATGAGATAGGAGAGACCAAACGGAATCATTAATTCCTGCTATTGCTAAGAGATTCGGTAATTATTTTTTTCCCGAATCAGCCTGTTGAATTTGGCAACCAGTGTTATTATTTCCTGGAATCATTCGACCATAGATTCGTAAAATAAGCCAAAGCTTATTATACAACAACTAGTTTTTTAAAGGCGCCCGTGGCGCCCACCTATGGCCTTTTCCTGCAAACATTGCTTTCTCATAGCTGAATTCACATGTGAGACTTCAAAATACCTACTTGGTTGTTTTAACTCTTTATGAAAACTCAAAAACAACAAACTTTTAATTACAAACTTTCCATTCAAATAGCTTTTAGCATGTGGGTATTTCACTATTTGATCGCGTGTGTGCGTTAGTTTTCTGATTTAGTAAACTTTTTCATGCAAACTTTGCATTTGTATGGCTACTCTACGCTATTAATTCACATGAGAATCTTAAAAAAAAAAATACTTTAGTGTGCAAACTTTTTATTGCAAACATTGCATTCGTATGGCTTTTTCTCCGCTATTAGCACTTGATAATAGAACTCTATGAAAATTAAAAAAAAAACTTGAACTTTTTATAACAAACTTTGCATTCAAATTGCTTTTATCATGAGTTATTATTTGATTGATTGAACTTTTTATCGCAATTGTTGCATTCGTATGGCTTTTCTCCACTATGAGTTCGCGTTTGACTCTGCAAACTTTTTATTGCACACATTGCATTAGTAAGGATTTTTTTCGCTATGAAGTCCCGTTGTGCGTACCTAAGTTATGATTTGGTAAACTTTTTCATGCAAAATTTGCTTTCTCATAGCCGAATTCATATGTGATTAATTAAACTCTTTATGAAAACTCATAAAAGAACGTTATCTTTTTACAACAAATTTTGCATTAAAATGGCTTTAGGATGTGAGTGTTTTAGTATATGATTGATTAAACTTTTTATTTTAAACATTAAATGCGTAAGGCTTTTTCCGCTATTAAGTCGCGTGTGTACGTTAGTTTTCTGATTTGGTAA
Organism: Mystacides longicornis; assembly: GCA_963576905.1. Classification (NCBI taxonomy): domain Eukaryota; kingdom Metazoa; phylum Arthropoda; class Insecta; order Trichoptera; family Leptoceridae; genus Mystacides; species Mystacides longicornis. The sequence continues at coordinate 3,853,777 of OY756421.1, read as the reverse complement.
ACTTTTTCAAACAAACATTGCATTCGTATGGCTTTTCTTCGCTATGAAGTCCCACTGTACGTAAGTTATGATTTGGTAAACTTTTTCATGCAAAATTTGCTTTCTTATTGCCGAATTTATATGTAGGTAACATTAAAGCACTTGATAAAAGAACTACACGAAAATTAAAACTTTAACTTTTTATAACAAACTTTGCATTCAAATGGCTTTAATCATGAGTTCTTATTTGATTGATTAAACTTTTTATCGCAATTGTTGCATTCGTAGGTCCTTTCTCCGCAATGAGTTCTCGTGTGACTCTTGAGTCTGCACACTTTTTATTGCACACATTGCATTCGTATGGCTTTTCTTCGCTATGAAGTCCCACTGCGCGTAAGTTATGATTTGGTAAACTTTTTCATGCAAAATTTGCTTTCTTATTGCCTAATTTATATGTGACTTTAAAGCACTTCATAATAGAACTCCACGAAAATTAAAACATTAACTTTTTAAAACAAACTTTGCATTCAAATGGCATTAATCATGAGTTATAATTTGATTTATTAAACTTTTTATCGCAATTGTTGCATTCGTAGGTCTTTTCTCCGCTATGAGTTCTCGTGTGAATCTTGAGTCTGCAAACTTTTTATTGCACAGATTGCATTAGTAACGCGTTTCTTCGCTTGGAAGTCCGGCTGTGCGTAAGTTTCCTATTTTGGTACATTTTCTTTCATATGACTGACTTCGCATGTGAGTTTTTAAATACCTAACCCGAAAAATTGTTTTTCTCTACGTCAAGACCTTTAAAAAGTGCTCAGCCACCAGGAATAATAATATTATTATGTTACTGTCACTACTGTCAGCTGTCAGCCGTATGTTAGTAGAACAAAATCTTTAGTTGCGAGTGGCGCGCCATCTAGCGGCGTTAATGACATCAGTCAGTCAGTCAGTCAGGCAGTCAGTCAGTCAGTCAGTCAGTCAGTCAGTCAGTGTTCAAGGCAAATATTATATAGATAATGTATACAAATTGGTATTCGAGAGATGTTTGTGTTTTTACATTTTGTCAAACGGATTTTGATAGTCTAAATAAGGTGGTTTTGGTCACAAATAAAATTGTTTGCCTGCTTTTTTACATAAGTATTAGTGAGTCAAAAACTATCTTAGTATGGAACATGACAGTTGACGACAGCAGCAATAATATAGGTACCTACTAAATTAAATCCATGAACAAAACTATCTATCTACCTATCAGTTTTGAAAACTCTTTTTGCATCTGATATCCGATTATCGAGGAAGACTTTAGGTTTTTTAACATCACGCCTCAATTCTAAACAATCTTATACTTGCTCAATAGATTAATTAATTATTTATTTGAATTCTACGCAACCAATGGCTGCTTTTGCATACAATTTACAAATCAGAAGAAAAAAAATACATTAGTTATGCATCACAGTAAAGAAAAATAAGTATCTTAAAGAACTTAATGAGCCAAGCGGTACCAATCCTTAAGCATTTTTTTTTGAATCTATACAAGGGTGTAGAAAATATATCAATTTCGCCAAGATCCTTACCCCCCCCCCCCCTAAGTAACCTTTGCATGGGCGTGTTGAAAGAATTGTTTGTGACACTGTTTGCTAAATTAAAGGTAGACATCAACCGAGAGGAATCAATCTGGCCGAAACAAGCCGTAGAAGTATTACATAATGGAATTAGTAATAAAAATTTGACAGAAGGTATAGTAGGTGATTAAAGATACATTTGAAAAAAAGTCAAGTAAAGTTATCAGCAAATTACAAAAACGTGGCAAGTAGGTATATAAAAAGTTATCTTGTTATTTTAAGATATTTACAAACATTTCTTGACAAAAGCATGATATTTGGTCAAAACATAAAAAAAACCTGTCACTAATTTGATATAACACTCAATTCACTAGGTGAGTTAAAAGTGTCGTTGATAGAAATGAGGGGTAATGTAGACACAAACCGGGATATTGTATTATTCACAATTATGTCTTGCTCGATGTCTCTTGGCTGAAATAATAATTAATGGGGAAATATCCTGATGTAGTTACCGCAAATCCGGAAACACGTTATACTTAGTGGGGAGAAATACCAATAATAATAATAACAACAGGAACAAGGTACGCCGGCGTCCATCAGCCCCACTCCGACGTCGCGCAGCAGAGTCGACGACGACGACGACGTTAGCGGCGGCTCTTGTATAAGGCCTGCAGTGAGTTAATTAATACGAGGCCGGATATGTCTAGCAATATCCTGCGACAGATGCGGACATTCTGCGGCCCGTTTCCGACCACTTACAGCACATAACGAACAACCCGCTGTATTAGTACCATAGGTACAGTATAATATGAGGCTTTCACGGCATGTAGGATGTAATTTATATAGAGATGTCAAATGGACCATGAAAACATCAGTTCTTTTAGAGCATTTCTCGCAGTCATAAAAACCATTACAACCATAAGATTTTGACATAAATTCTAAATTGGATTCGCAATGGAAATCAATCGAACCGTTTACAAATTATAGAACTACGGTTTTTTTATGTAGTTAATTTTGCTGCTGAGTTTGTTGATGAACATTGCATTGCACAGCAATTGCATTTTGCACAGCTGCACCTTTGGTATACTCACAATGGAGTACTATTTGCAATATTTCTGCTTGAGTTAGACGAAAGCGCTTGAGATTCATTAAACAACATGTGAAAGTAGAAAGGTGCAGGTTGGAATCTGAGAGAGACTTACCTAACCTAACCCACATTCTCAAGTGACATGGAATCATAATACTAATCACAGACACAGGCTAACCAAATACCTACATACGAAACACGACTTTTTTTTTTTTATTGATATAAATATAGAGCATAATTATTTACAAAAACAAGTATAATACTATGATTGAGTCACGCCAAATCTAAAGATTTGTCGGCGTGTTCTCTTTAATTGTAAGTACATGATACAAAGAAAGTTTACTTAATCTACTACTACATTAAAAACATATATAAACCATAATTAAATTTAAACATTAATTTAAATAGTTAATTATATACAAATCCACACTTTATTAACCATTCCTTGACTAACTTTTTTGCAATATTTTTACTTTTGCATTCCTTAATAGATGCCGGCATCATATTAAATATCTTTGGCACGTTGTATTCTAATGTTCTTTTACCGTACTTATTATTAAATTTGGGGACCACATACCCATCATTATACTTAAATCTAGTGTGATGCTTATGTCGCGGATTATCTTTAAAGTCGGTTTTTGAAAACTGGTCAAGGACCATTCTCTGCCAGAACAAGCCTTTAGCTGATAGTACATTCAATTTTTTAAAATATAATGAAATATCATTCCGCGCCGCGTTGCAAACCTGCTCCCCCACTACTAGTCTTAAAATCGATTTTTGTGCGAACATTACCCTTTTCAAATTAGTATTAGTGCAATTACCCCAGCTACCAATACCATATCTAATCAAAGATTCAGCCAAAGACTTGTATACAGTAATAAGTGTGGACCTAGGCACAAAATATCTTATTCTATAAAGCATAGCAGCAATTGATCTTAACCTTTTACAAATAATATTTACATGTATGTCCCACTTAAATCTACTGTCTATATTTAATCCCAGATACAAAAACTTATTTACAATATCTATACATGGACAATCACATAATAAGGGCAGCTCAACATTTTTATGTATGCAGTCATACATAATTATTGTGTGACACCAGCTTCGGAGTCCCACCAACTTGACTTGACGAAACTGATAACGGTCTATTATTTTGCGTTTTCTCTCTTTTGCTTTTTTGTTTTATTTTTTGCTGTTTTTAAATCCTTATACTTTATTATTTTTTTTTTTAAAATAAAATTAATTTTATGTTTTTTCTTTAAAAAAAAAAATTGCTGGAGATGTACTCCTCAGCGAGATTTTGAACATTATTTTACTATCTTTATTAGTATTGTCTCGGAATAGGCTTAGGTCTAGTGAGGCAATATATTCCATCACATATATTTAAATGATATTTTATTATGTACTTTTATTTTGGAAAAAAGTGCAACTATGCTTTTATAAATGCATCATCCATGTATTTATTATTGGTAGGCCTAAAGAGTTTCACAAAATCTTTCTTGTTGAAATGTTCTGTACGGTCAAATAATGAGTGTATGTGAACAAAATAATATGCCATGGAATAAATAAACTGATTATTTCCTGTATTGACAATAGTTCTAGTGAAGAATAATTAAAAGCGGGTTGGCCCCAAAGTAAGGAATGTGAATTTTAAATGCCTTGAATCTCACGATATTTCAAAGGTAATAGGAAAATTTGTGCATGGACCCGATAAAACACTACGTGATGGTTCGCTTTCAATAAATTTTCATAAAACAGTGTAGATGTGCCTTAAAACATTTCTAACTTTAAAATGTAATGTAACAACACTAGGTACCTAATGCGTAGGTGAGTTTTGAGGGGTGTAAACATCGGAGGAAATTTCAAGCGAGGAAAAATATAAAATAATATTCGGAAAAGTTTTAAACGTTAAAAAAGAGCTTATTTCGGGGAAGGCTTTGTCGGGATCAATACTCATTAATATAACCTTACAACTTTTAATTGCACGACTAAAAGATGTTCGTGGGAGTTTCCAGAGTGAGATGCTCCTGAATATTTCACGAAGATCCTGACCTCCGCTTCCCAAATTGATATTCTCGGCTTATGGAAACTTTTGAGACATCTTTTACCTATAATTTCACTGGGAACAAATAGTTTTTAAATAATTGATTCGATCAACAGTATCATACTTATAACATATTATACTATAACGATGGGAGTTAAGCTGTTTTCTTTATCGCCTTTATGGTTATCAATTTTACGTAAGACAGATACCTAATCGTGTTCATTGACATAGTTCACTGGCACAGTAGAAGGCCCTTCATGCCTCTCGACCTTCTTCAATTTACTTACTGTAAGTAAGCAGCGACAATCATCGACTTCCCTTTCGCCAGAACTTGTAGGTTGTAACTTTCGCCAATGAGTGAGGATGTCAAGAAATGGTTACCATCAAGGAAGTCACCACTCTCACAGTTTCGTCTGCAGAAAGGTAGTTCCACGGCGATACTTAAAAAAAATGTCTTAGAGGGATTAAAAAAGTTGTAATAGATGCCTAAATTAATAGATTTAAAAAATAGAGATCCGGTAATATGTTCAACCTTTGTGAAATAAGAAGATGATTAAAATTTAAAAGTAAGTAAACAAGACAAACAAACATAGTATCCAATAGTTGTTCGCACTGCTTTGAGTGCCATATGATTCCCACGAATGAATGTGCCGATGTAACGTGATGTAGGTACATGGGGTAGGGAAGTCTGGCTATACTCAAGCCTTTCACGAAGGCACTCGGATGAGCGCTGTTCATTTTTCGCTACAAAACAGTCAACTCCAGCTCGCGGTATAAAGCCTCTTTCGCCATTTGAACATCAAATGGCTGTTGTCCTATACGCGACAGACTTAAGTGCACTCACTGCTACCAGGGTGCAATTTTCTATTATATGCATACAAAGAAAATAAAACATATTCATGAAGTCAATGAAAAAAATATTGTCATAAAAAGTAGCTATATTCAGGGAGGATGCATGTATACAAAAGTTGCGAAAAACTGTATTCAACTTTTGTTTTTGTAATTAGTAATGGCTCACATGGCTCACATTCTGTATTATTTTGAATGAATTACAAAAATTAAAACCTTTGAATTTATTTTTGATGAGATTCATTGACAAAAGAGTTTGATAAAAAAAAAACATTTTGCTACGATAATAATTCCAATTAACCGGATCGTTTCAATCAAAAAAGCTTTTTAATAATGGATAATATTATATATGTATCGAAACACTGTTTTCGTTTTTCTTTTATTTCATTTTCACAAAAATATCAATCAAACATCTATATTAATAGTTTAGTCCTCAGTTCGTGGAATCACCAGATTTAAAAAAAAGCTGCTAACCTAGGGTAGCCCAGAACTCATAGTATATTATAACAGCCTTTTCGTGTAAAACATAAATCTTTGCATAAAAATTCATAATTTTACGATTAAAATGAATTTATCCTTGGGATTATTATATAAACTTTTATGAAAATCGAAGAAATTTCCTTTTTTTTCTTTTTTAGCCCTTTTTCTAGAACAAGTGAAATTTTCTTTGGATACTTTAAGAGGGTTCGCCTGAAGGTACAGATCTCAACATTTTACTGACTCATCTACATCGAGGGGCTAGCCGTTCTACCAAATTTCAATCAAATCAGATAAGAACTACTATGAGTTATGGGTGCGCACAAATTTTTGGCGTACGCGTACGAGTACGGGTACGGGGAAATTTTTTTGCATTTTTGGAATCTACACCCTCGAAAACGTCGAGAAAATTAATTTCAGCGAAATCTATTTTTTTTTTTGAAATCCGATCACAAACTCATGTATATTTCATAGGTATACTATGAGTAAAAAATAGGAGCGTTTATATACAAGTCTTGTCCGTGAAAAATCATTTTTAGATCAAGTAGACTGAAATCTCTTTTCGAAAACGCAAAAAGGTTACCCACCAGTTTATCAACAACGCGCCTCCAACCACAAACGCATGCCAGCGAGTCCCATCCTTCTTCTTCTTCCATACATCACATACCTTAAATTCGACTGGTGGTATGTCTTTCAGGCATTTATTTTTTTAATCGTTGAATAAATTTATTAGACGTGGTGATGTGGAGATGCTCTATAAGAAGCACACATACTTAACAACGGCACAGGCGTTGGTTTAAATGTGCCATTAATGACTCTCGTAGATTCATTCAATTGAATGTATAATATGAGATTGGTGTGTAAGCTTTTAAAACACACTAAAGCGCAGCATTCTGCAACCGAATAGTTAAGTTAAGCTTCTCAGCCGCAAGTTATTCCGGCCAGTTTGTGAATGATGTTTACTTTGCTATTCACCACCCATTATTAACTTAATTCCAAAGCCGATGAAGTGAATGGTAAGAGAATAGCCAGCACATTTCTCGTTGGTTTTGCGACGATTTCGCTTTTCGATTTATATATTGGCAGGTAGGTTATTGAAGAATTCCAAACTAGAGACAGTCTACCTGATGCAATCGAATTGCTTTTTCTTAATTAAGAATATTCTTGTTATGTATGCGATGACCAATCTGGGGAAGATATGGAGGAGCAGAGTGATTAGGTTACCCACGAAAATCAGACTGGTGAAATCCCTGGTGTTCTCAATATTCCTATATGCTGCAGAAACCTGGACCATGAAGTCTCGTGATCGATCTAGGGTGGACGCTTTCGAGATGTGGTGCTGGAGACGCCTCCTCCGCGTATCGTGGACGGAACACAGAAAAAATGTCTCCATCTTGGCAGAACTAAATGTCAGAGAACGGCTGTCCACTGTGTGCGCGCGACGTGTCATACAGTTCTTCGGACACATTGCGAGACGCGGAGATGATAGTTTTGAGAGGCTTCTCCTAACCGGAAGAATCGAGGGCGTCAGAGCTCGGGGTCGGGCTCCGATGAGATGGAGCGACAAGGTCAAAGAGGCAACGGGTGGGACACTATGGGAGGCCCTACAAATGGCGTTGGACCGGGGACTTTGGGGACGGCTGGTTGGGATGGTGGGGAGTGGTGATGGTCGCGATCCTCAGCAGTGAGGGAACGACATGGATGATGATGATGTTATGTATTTTCTGACCGGAAAGGCTCTTGATTAAATCTATATGTTTGTGGACAACTAACTCGATGCGATACTAAGCTGTGATTGTTTCGCCTAACCTTCAGGGATAAAATATTGCGGGAATCAAAAATATTAGCTATAGTTAACTTGCAAAAAGTTATGTAAAACGAGATATGGTCGATATAGATTTTTATCAGGATAGCGTCGTTTCAATAAATTTGATCGGTCGAATGATGGGACGTTAAATAGAGAGAGATTGTATCTGCGGAATACCTATTCTGCTCTCTGGCTCCGCGCCAAAAATATCAAACTTGCGCGCGTATAAATATCCAGGCCCAAGGCAGCCTTAAATTAAGCCCGTCGTAAGAATATTATAATCTAATAAATATATTAAACATCTCCAATAAATGACATAGAATATGAAAACCGCCCCTACATCAGGGGATCAAGATTATAATATAGGGTTGGAAGTGGGTTGAGACAACGCAAACCACGATCAAATCAAATGAGAAAACTAACAAAGTTGTTTTCATATTTCTATCGAATGGGATTTCCAGACTGTTTTCTGGTAAATTAGCGATTTAATTAAATAAAAATAGAAAAAAATATATAGACAATAGATTCAGTTTTTTCAGCTATTATGTTGAAATGCTTCCTCCTATATTTTGGAGCCCTACGTGAATATTGTCCTCCCTCAACAGCAAGCTGCTCCAAGATAGCGTATCCAAACAACTGATTTTCGCAGACATCATCCAGCCGACCAACGCTGTCATACAGCCACGGCAGCATCGATCTTCATACGCTCATTCTTCCAACAGTTTAAGAAATCCTGAACTATCCAGCAGCCAGGGGTAGGCTGGGAGAAAAGCCAATTTAGCATCCTAAGCACATGTCTATGCCAGTAAGACGGAGCTCATGGCGAATAATGCCTGCCCCGATAAACAGCTACCGATAACCATCGATGGTCACCAGGTCTCCCGGTTGGATAAATTTAAGTACCTGGGAGCAACCATTACCACCACTGGTGACCTCGGGGCTGAGCTCCCGATACGTATCGGTATGGCAAGTGGCGCCTTCAACAACATGACCAAGATATGGAAGGCGTCGGCGTTTAGTGTCGAGACGAAATGTAAACTGTTTGATGCGTGTGTGTTGCCCATTCTCCTGTATGGGTGTGAGTCCTGGCACCTGAGTCTGGCCCAGGCACAAAAAGTATCTGTATTCGAAACGAAGTGCCTCAGGAAAATTTTGGGTATAAGATGGTACCACCGCATCACGAACGACGCTATACGCCGGCGCACCCAGCGTGAGCCCATCACCTCTACTATTATGAGGAGGAGATAGACTTGGCTGGGACATGTGTTAAGGATGCCGAATGACAGTTGGCCGAGGAGAGCGCTGTTCTTCCTCCCATCAGGGTCTCGGAGACGAGGAAGACCCTCTCATACTGTGTTCCGCTCCTTCGAGGCACAGCTGAGGAATCTGGACATGGTGTGGGAGGAGGTCATTAACGTTGCGCAAGATCGAGCGCAATGGAGAGCTCTTGTTGCCTCCCTATGCCCCTAAGTGGGGTCTAAAGGGAGTTTGGATTGGATTGGAAGCACATGTCGTATCCTCATCTTTCAGTATTTTTTGTTGTTGGATAGCATTAACAATAACTTGATCGTATTGGTAGTTAACATATGAATAACGATCAAAATACATACTTAGGAACATCATTTATTTTAGTTTTAGTAAAACGTCTGGGAATATCGGCGCACAGGTGACACAAGAGGTGAGAAATTAAATTAAGCTCCCAGGCGATAAAGCAATAATGAAAATTCGCGGAGATAAAAGGTCTGGAGCCGAATAGTGCCTCAGGCCTCCATAATAACAATAATGAATATGTAATTGCTCTGGTGAGGGATCGATGATCTAATTGGATATTAACATTGTAGAATCGTTAAAATTTTCATCTGGCCCAGTAAAGAAGGAGATAAGAAGCTTAATTACATTATTAAATGAATGCCTTTCAAATTTATTTGCTTTTTCAAACTGGAAACTCATCCTCCTCTCTCTCTCTCTCTGCCCATCCCTCAAGCGATATTAAAACCAAACCGCCTCACTGGACCAATTCTCAAACCAACCTCACTATCCACCAAGATTCTCCGGCTTTATCCGTCCGCAGACATAAAGTTTTAGATTCGCTCGTTAAGAAATCAATTAAGATATTATTATTTTCGTTGAAAAATATTTACTAAGTGGCTGTGCCTAGTTGAGTCGAAATAAAATATACGTAGACTTACCTCTCGCAACATAAAAAAAGGAATTTTATACATAACAATGTTATGAAATTTTCATTTGCTTTAAATTGGCGTAATACTTTTCAATGATTAACCAAGAAAATGATGACAGTCCTTTTATCTGCTTTTCCATTTCCAACCCGGTAATAATTCACCAAAAAATGCAACACTTTTCAATGTGATTGATCACCCGTCATCAGAGCATCATTAAAAGAGAAATTATATAACTATTAACATGATAATATTGTCAAAATAATTACCAATTAATTTATGTAGACAAACCCACGGCTGGAAAACAAACGGCAAAACCATTCACAAAACTCAAAAGTAGTATACCATTAAACTAAATTTACAATGTTCACTTGAAAAAAAAACACACACACACACACACGAGAGCTTGTCGTTTAGTTCGCTTTAAATATACACGAGAGAAAAGAACCAAATTTTAAACGAATCACCTAAACACGGACACACGAGCTTTCAATGAATGAAGCAAGGAGCTTACGAGGACGTGCGGAACGTTTACATAATGTCGTTATTTACTCCAGTGTAATTTTATTTTAATTAAACCTTTTAAGTAATTTTAAATTAAATACGGTAAAATTTCCAGCTTCATACCTCCATTATTTAAAACACTGACCCCATTTTATATTTCACGGACTTGCTAATACACTTGATTACTAAGCCAAACATTGGAATATTTTAAATATTTTTTATTATAGTTTATTTTTCAGTTATTATCACTCAATGTTAAATGTGTCAACTTCCTTTAAGCCCCCATATACGATGACTTCAAATGGATGTCGTCCATTCTGACAGATGTTTTCTTCGTTTCCTTCAAATTTTCTGCGCTGGAAATCTTGCGCAATGTATTTTACCGTCTACGCACCTCATCCTTCACAACCAGTATCACTCATATTTTCACATTTTCAGTGCAATTAGTTGTAACAAACTGCTCCTAGTCTATTTGGTTGCACCAACACACTTCGCAAATGATTAATCCCAGTTACTATCGCATTAAGGGTGTATATTAACTGTTGCTTTCAGAGTTTATCTTTCCTTCCATATTTTATCCGTAGGTATCTTCGTAGACATGAAAGAAAACTGAGGTCACAATAATATGGAGTGAACTATAAAAGAGCGTTCTTAAAAGATTGTTTCTCTGCATCAGATCTAGACGGTGTTATTATGAAAATGGAATTTTGAGTTGAGGTACGGCATAGGAGTTATAGATCTGCTGTGCATACACGACGCCACTTTTACCGTTAACTACAATTATTTGTCACCTCTCTGGGGGATAGCGCGAACAATATGCGACCCGATGCAAACTCAATAGTAGGTACTCGGGTTGGAACATACAAACATAATGATATGATGATGTTATGCATTAAAATGCATCTTCACTGCAATGTTGTAAATGTACCTACATGTATGAATGCAGGCAAGATTAGCATTTAAAAGGGTTGCCAAATACATACCTTTTTGCTGAAACGCTATCAATTCTTATGATATGCTTCCAATGTAAAGAAATATATCGGTATGCCATTGTACTTTATAGGGGTATTGAATATCCAGAATCTACTGCATTTCAAGTATAAGCTAATGATATTTTATCCTTCTCTTTCCGAGCATCAATAGACTTACAAGTACAATGCAAGAAGAAAACAAATGCATTTTAGATAGGTAGATAATATAGTAAGTGAAACAGATCAAGCGTCTTCCAAAATAGGTATAAAGTTTCGATTGCATCAATAGATGAACGTTGAATTTGATAATAGTATAAAAGCAACGATTTTCTAAAAAAAGAATGGTTATATTGGGCGAGCACACAGGGGAAACAAAGTTTATTTTTTAAACATCCAACCACATGAAAGAAGGTCGATGATTGAACACAATACGTAACCTATCTCAAAAGCGCCCGGCCAATATTCCTCGTAAAACAAAATAACAGAGGGCCCGCTACCCTGGACCCATACTAGAGTCGGTGGATCGCTACACTCGAGACAATACATCGGTAATTCATTTAATTAGCAAATATTCGATGTTTGAACATGTTAATATTAATCATTGTTTTCGTTTTCAATAAACCAACCCTCGAATACGTTTTATGTGCGTTCATCTTTATTAGTCCTGAGGGTACTGCGAAAACATTTTCAAGGGATGAAGTGGATCTCTTACCCGCGCACAATACGAACAGCAATCGTTAATAACAACCCCTTGTATGCTCAAATGAAAATACTCGCAGATACCTACTACTTACGTGTACACCTTCGTAATAATAATAATATTAGAAACCGCGTGCCTAATAATAATTAAAATGCTTTATTAGCCCCTTGTATTTGGAGAGATGGTTACAAAATTTTATTATGAAAAGTATTATGCCGTAATTTTGTTGAAAAATATATTCAAAAACTGTGAGTTTATCAAAATCATAGATATACTACAATATGTTTGTAAATCAGTCAATTCCCAGAACAGATTTTGTCTAGTGGGGCAGTAAATTCCAATTATAGTTTTATGTTCTTAAATAATTGTTGCACTTAAATATATTATGTATATGAAGTGGTTGGTAGACTGGCGGTTACAGCGCCGGCTTTTGTACTGTTTGGTGCGGACGTCGTGGTTCGATCCCAGGTGGCGACCATCTTCCTCTTTCACGACACAAGCTTTAAGTAGCTTACTGTGAAATAGTCAAGGAGTGTATTTGTGTTCACTTTGAGTGAGCACAGATTCATTTTTCAAAAAAATATTGATAATGGAAATAAAAAATGAATAAAAATAATTCTCGATTGTATTTTTTTTGCAATAACGACATAGGCATTAATTTCTTTGTTTATTAAATGTATAACCCCTAAGTAAAGAGCTAGGTTCGTAGTCCAGTGGTATTAATAAGCGTATTGGAGATCGGAGCTCGAATCCAGGTGCCGACCATTTCCACTTACACGACTGCTTTAGTGTGAAAAATGACAAAAGTGTACCTACTGATATTTTTTTCATTAAAATATAATATTAACTTCTTACTAGAACAAACAGAGGAAGGCATGGATTCATGTATTTGGCGTCCATGATTTTTAACTCCCTGCCACAAGAATTGCAAGACCAAAGGAGCGAAGCGGCATTTTCGAAACAATTAAAGAACTATATAATGAATATGAGAGATCGACAACCCAACCCCCTGATGATAGTATAATTATTTTTTCATTGTGTTTGTCTATTTTATTCACGACTATGAATTTATTCTTTTAAATGTTTTCATTGTTACTATTTATTATTTTATTCATGGATTTTATTTATTGACAGTTTTTTATTATTTTGTTTTGATTGTATTTGTGTTGTGTGTTATTATTGTCAGTTAAGACATTTTTTTCTATAATTATTTTCATTGAATTCTTGTTTTTTTAGATTATTTATTTGAAGTATTTGTATTTTTTTTGGCCCCTTATACCAGCACCTCGCTGTCTGGGGTTTTTTTTTTTTCTTTTTCTTGATAATATTTTATGTATTTATATTGCTTTAGTATTGTAAATTGTGTATGATTGTTGTACGCTTATATTGTAGAAAGAATGAAAAAAAATAAACTATCTATCTATCTATCTACTTTCCGTATCCGGACATCATCAGATCCGTGAACCCAATACTCGGCCACCTGTATACCACTGTTATTCGCCGTCACTGTGTCTTGGTGCGTGCACGCTGTTCCCATAAGGGGGCATGCGAAGATATGCTTTTTTTATATTAATTTATTGAAGTTTTACCTAATGTAAAAAAAAATCTAATGATTTCTTGTGATAAAGTTTTATTTTTATATTTCTGATTGATGTTAGAATATTTTTGTACATTTCTACAAAAAAAATATTTAGAAGTTTTTTTCCGCTGATAATATTTGTTCAAAGCGGTATTCGGAAGCGAACTACTTTTTTCGAGCCCAACTAAAATCATTCAAACGTTTTTTTTTTTTTTTTAATAAAGTTAAACTGTTTTTCGGCTCTTTTATTTTGCATTCCAATTCAGCTAACTACTCGGAGAGAGTACCTGCTTGCAGGAGACAATTCATAATGATGCACTCGGCAATATATTAATGCGAAACGTAGCAAATTCTTGGTGGCATGGTTTGTGGTTTTGTAATAACATGCAGAACAGTGAGGTCGCAATTCACCAAGGACTCACCACACCCACATTCATAGAATCTCTTGCATAGTCGCTCTGCGCTATTATTTATTTATTACCAAAACCTTGGAATTTTTAATGAAACATATTTAGGATTGAATCTTCATTACATGTTTATAAAGAAATTCAAGAAAGACAAAAGGCAACCGAAATTTGTAATCAATGGTCAGTGGTCGCTTATACATAATATATTTGATCAGCATGTAAACAAAAATATCCTAGACATTGTATGTGAGTAGGTAGAGTAAAATTCGAGTAAACAATACAATAGTTCTGACCCGACAGGGAATCCAGCCCTGAACATCTTGCTATGCTACTGAAGCTGTATCTTATTAGATACCTACTGTTTAATTTTGCCTTCACGTAAAATTATGCGTTTATGTGTATTAATAATAAGTTTTGCCGTCATTCAATTTCTAATTGTGTAAGATGAGCTTTTAAAGACTCAAACGACAAAGAAGACTGCCCACTGTTCGCTTCATGTAATGTGTATTTAATATGTTTCAGTTTGGCTTCATCTATATTCTATAGGAATTCATGATCAATTATTTTTATGCGTTTATGTATCGTGTATTCATGTTTCAATCGTTATGTATTGTGTTTATGGAATTTGTAATCATCTTTTACTCTCCTGATGCTGTTGTTTGTTGATAGAAATAGAAGTCGACTGCAAGTTAAAAGGAACTTAAATTACATATTATGTGAAAATTTCTCCTTGGAATGCGGCTTCAAAACACGAGTGTGTATACAAAGCTAGATATATACATACGGAGTGAACTACGAGCCTGGCCCGTATGAAATTTCTATACAAAGCTATTCAACATAGAATAATAATAATATAATGATAATATGCATGTCTTACGATAATAGTGTGATGCAAATAGCAATACCTTGCGCGCCTGTTTTCTGTGAGATATGACACCACTAGTGTCGGGTAGATTGCATACTGTCCAGGCGCAAAGAAAACCACTTACCAAGGTGCTGTACTCGCGTGCTTACATTTTGTATTCCACATTAGAGATGGAAAGAGTGAAGTAGGTGCATCCTTATTGCAATTTTATTATTATTGAAAGGACACCTCTACTGAAGAAATATGAAAACATCTTCGGAATATTTTTTTTAAATTCATTTTACTAGTTGAACTGTGTACGTATAGGTAGGTACACAACAGTAGAAAATCAACAAAAGTGTACTGTCATAGTATTGCGATACCTTGAAATGATAGAAAATCAGCAAGAATTATTGAATATTATGTAGAGCTCCTCAATCGACCGTCATTCTCTGTCCGCATGCCTAAGGTGTAAGTTTCCAAAACACCTCCAATGTTTTGGAACACTCAATCGCATAATATCATTAAACTAACATAATATAATTACCCCTTTTCCCTATCAGAGCCGCTAAAATTTTGCATTAACTAAATTTTTAAACCTCGCAAGAGGCAAATCCCACCTCTTTAATTACTAAGTTAAGAAGAAGAAGATATGGATATTCCCCGATCCCCGATGGAAGGTTATATTTATAAGGCTATCAAAATGATTGAATAAAAACAACACTGTGCTACGCTCTTTATGGTAACGGGATAGTTGGAAACGATTTTGAAACTGAATTCTTGGTATGAAGATACATAGGAACTTCTTCTTTTGTATGCGTGGGACCTTTGTTGGTGTTATAGCTTATAGGAACTATGTAATCAAGGTTATTTTATTATTCAGATTATTTTCACATACGAGTAAGTAGGTTTACAAACTTTTTTTTTCACCAAGTCAATTTTTCATCATCGTGTTACTTTATCCTAAAGCTACCTCTTGCACGCGTTTTTAAGCTGATACTGAAAATGAAATCCGACATAAATCACACATTTATACATTGAGTAATGTTAAATTATGTCACCTGGCATTAAGAGACCGAAGAAGTCAGTAGGGGAGGTAACGGAGTAAAAGAGATAGACGTAATATCCTGCAAATCATCCTATCTCAAAACAAAAATTCACCAAGCCTCTGAAATATATGAACATTTGATCTACTAACGCACGCCGCCTATACGAAGCGTTCCCCACGGGCCACACATACACATAATATGAATGTAGTGCTGGGTGAGTTTTGTTGTTTGAACTAGGCGGATACACACAGACATACCCCATACGGTTCGCTGTCAGTTCTGTACCTACCCCTATTCCAAATATTACTCATTATCGTAAGTGTGAAACTCTCGGGAATTTTGAATCACCTGAAGAGTTTTCCGAAGTTTTCTGTAGGTTTCATGTTTCCATACAAAATTTTGTTACTTCACGCCAGCGCGAATGTCACGGAAGCTTAGAATAGGGGCACTATTTTCAATAATAATTGTGGAAGGAAAATAACTTAAGGTAACAACATCAGCCATCATTTACGCGTGATGGCGAGACAAAAGCGTGATAAACTGACAGGTTACCACTATTTAAAAATATAATATAAAAACTTTTTCTACCAAGAAAAAATATTGAAAGAAGGTGTAAAAATAAAAAACAAGTTTCTGAGCTTAATGGGATGCAGGTTTTACAGTAGGGACCTCGGGAAATAAGAATGAAGTGCACAATATCAAATTGCATAAAAAATCTTTGGATTTTCTCTATGGTTTCAATTTGAAACTGCATGAAGAAAAAAAAACGTTTTACTCAATAATAGTTTTAGAGAGAATATCAAAATACTATGCCGCTTACCTACTAGAGTTTTATTAAGTGAATAATAATTGGTACCTACCTTCTACTGAATAAATCCATACAACATAATGTTTGTGTTGATGATAGTACTTAGTACATTGAATGTTTACCTGAAACAAAAAGTACAATATTAAGGTTAGTATTTGGTAAAATTTAGCACTTTGGTGCTAATGTTATGTTTAATTTTTTTTTTTTTTTTTGAGAAATAGCTCTCTGGTTGAGAGCCCGCCGGGCCTCGGAAATATGTGATTTAAGTAAAAACTTAGCTTGTTGGGTAAGTAAATATAAAATAAAGAAAGCGAAGGAGTGAGCTGAATATATTTTTCGTAAATAAAATATTAATGTGTGTCATGAATCATATCCTAAAAAGAATTTGGAGATGATTTGGAATAATAGTATTGTGAAAAATGGGATGAATATTTTATGAGGTAATTTTCTTAAAATACGATTGTTATGATTCCGAGTGGATACCTAGACCCAAAATATATTTCATATGTCCATAATGATTAGGCTCTTTGACATTTCCAACTGTGTTTTCCCAATCAAAGGCAAAGGAAAGGGTTACTTTGCTTTATTTCATTTCTATAATGTATCTCCTTTAGGGAAGTGCTCAATGCTATTGACGACACTATCAAGTTTCTGAATTTAGTCTCGATTGTATCCTTTATAATCGGATGGTTGTGCTCAGAAGGCAACTGAGGTAGATGCACTTGAAGGGTGTTATTATGCGATATCACTGCAATAACATAAGGTTGAATTTGGACTTCAATCACGAAGCATGCAACAAGAGAGACAGTTTGTTTATTTTGTAAAGATAAAAACCTAAAATCTTGGGTATTGGTAAGAGATAATTTACATTACATATGTAACAATGATGCAAAGGCGAGAGTCTATCACTAGTGTAGTTGTTCTGACTTTGATAAACAAGCGTCTCAATAATTTTTGTCAAGACGCTATTCTTTTTTTTAATAATGAATCTTTGCTCACCTAAAGTGAACACACATACACTTTTTTACTCTATCACGAGAAAGAGTAAAATAGTCAGCACTAGCTGAGTTCGAGCCCACAACTTGCGCACGAAACGGACGAATGCTGGTGTAAAACTGGAGGTAAGGAGAACCGTTTTGCATGAGTCAAACCAATGACATTTTCACTAACTGATCCAGCAACAGTTTATTTTTTTGCAATCCCATGACCTTGCACTCCTTTCCATGATTAAACCAAGCTTTAAAGAGCTCAACTAACTCAATGAACTTTTCATCGCAAAATACACATTTATTTATTCATTTTAACCTGCATCAAATAGCAACACATACCAACATTCAAGAAGCACTTTTTTTATTGAACATCTTTTAAAAATATGAATAGACAACACGTTTCACGACACGATTACACCAACTTTAGAAAAGGTAAAAATAAATATTCTTAAAAGACCGAGTTCCTTTTTTGTTTCCAACTTAGGTACTCCAAGCGTTGAATGATTTATGTATAAGCCTATAAATAATGTAAAATTAATATGTGTTATTTGGGTCGAGAACAAAGCAAGAGTGGGCGAAGCAATCCCAACACAAGTGAAACGAAAATCAAAACAAAACAAAACAAAGATGGAAGTGGAAAATTATCTCAAGAGGAAAATTATACAATGGGTAAGTATTTCGCAGTATCGAAATAATTTCAACCTATGGTAAAATAATATGGCTTATTTACGGGTTCTCAAGAATTGTAGACCGAAAAACATCGTCGATAATAAAAAGCGACATAAATATAATATATGCTAATAATATTTGCTCAAAATGAAACGGAAAGAGATCACAACATCAAAATATTTCTAAAAGGATACAACCGTTTATTTTATATATATTATAAATTCTCGACATTTTGTAAGAGAAATAATAACAATAACACATAAGATTGTTAGAAACGAAGAAAAAAAAAAGAGTCCAATTCGACTTCAATAATGCTCCAAGTATTGGAATGTTTAGGGTAATGGTATGAAATATACATACGAAAGATGAGTGAGAATAATATATAGGAAATAACTGAAGACAATCTCGGGAAACCATATCTAAATAATACGGTGTGTGTGTGAGAGGCTTTCGGTTTGAAATTTAAAGCTAACGATTCATATAAAGTAGCCTGAAATCTATTCACAGCAAACAATGCCGTTCAGACAGGAAGCCGAAGGGAACATTTCGTGAAATCGGAAAGAACGAGAGCCGTAATTTGTACGATTTTACTTCCTCCCGTATAACTCCAACCCGTTCGTTCATAGGCAAGGTAGGCAACCGCTACACGGTGAAGCCACCCCTTATAAACTGCCATCCCACCAATTGGGCGGGTGGACGTTTGGTTGATGTTTTCTTTTCTAAAAAAGTTTTTCTTCAGTATTTTGCATATTTGTTTGACTATCTTGCGATTTTTTTATTTTGAGTTCGTCTATAAAATCATATTATACCTAATGTAGAAAAAAATGATAATATAAAAACGGAATTTGCGGTTTCATAATAATGGAACTTTTAAGCGCTTTGGTGAACCCCATGTAATTGACGAAAATTTACTTGAAATAGATTTTGAATATTTCTATAACGTTTTTTGTATTGTTAAGTTGCATGGATGCATTATATTGCGAGGCAACACGCTTATATAAATGACCGCAGAAAGCACATTGAGGATATTTAGGTTTCCTAAGAATTTTGAAAATTCAGTTACATGTGTGAATGTTGCGGTGGCGAGCTTCGTTATCTTTCTTTCATAAATTGACATTTGACATTGATGTTTTAACTTTAACATGTTTTATAAATATATTTTAATGGCCAATGGCCGTGTGTGTTTTTAAATAAATAAAAGGTCAGTTACTCAAAGGCTTTCGCAAAAGGCGTCTAAGATGAACTTAAAGAAGGAATTGTTCATACCATGATTACGGGAAATTTATACAGGACAGAGGATATTAAAACAATACGACATATTACATTTATACTGACAGATACTGTTTCTCCTACGAGGAAATCTAGTAAATTACTGTTTTCACAGGATAGGGAGAAACTAAGAAGAATATGGGTGAACAATGCTGCAAACTTATCCAAGAATTAACGCAAAATAATAAATAAAAGACTGAAGAAGCTATCGAAGGAATGAAATGAGCAAATTTTCTTAGAACCTACTTAAGATGATTTGAGTTTAATCAAAACTCTTTTAAAATTAATAATTTTCAATATTTCAATCCAACCTCAGTGGGCTGATTTATGAAAATTAAATCTTACCGATACAAAATTATAAACTAGCTTAAAAAAATTGCATACCACAGATAAGTGAATACATTTAATGATGTTCACCTGAATTGTTTGGTTATCTTAAGGATAATACTTGTTAATCCATAATTTTCCTCCTCCTCAAACAACAAGAGTCGTGAATACATAATAATAATATATTAGAAGAGGAAGGGATGTACATAAAATTT
Source organism: Mystacides longicornis (assembly GCA_963576905.1). Classification (NCBI taxonomy): domain Eukaryota; kingdom Metazoa; phylum Arthropoda; class Insecta; order Trichoptera; family Leptoceridae; genus Mystacides; species Mystacides longicornis. Next base: position 3,833,464 of record OY756421.1, on the reverse strand, counting down.
GAATGATCATAATAAAATAATAATTATGAGTTTGTACCCCCTTTGCGAATTGAATTTGAATGATACTTGATGACCGGCTTAGGTACCGTAACAAGTTGAAAAATGATCCTGCCCCATCTCTGCGCAGTGTTTTGAAATAAATCTTAATGTATTGTTTCCGTGTTTCGGCTCAATCAGCATAGTAAATCCCGGTTATTCATCGCTTTATTGGTATGAGAAGGCTTCGGATAACGAGCGCAATTATTACGATAAAATGGATACGGCTTTTTCTTTATGATACAATTATGATAAGCTGTATTAATTATTATTGTATAAGACCATTTTTTGCCTTTTGAAACACCTTTATAAAAAAGCTGCTAACCTAGGGTAGCCCAGAACTCATAGTATATTATTATAACAGCCTTTTCGTGTAAGACATATCTTCGCATAAAAATTCATAATTTTACGATTAAAATGAATTTATCCTTGGAATTATTATAGAAACGTTAAAATGATATCGACTATTGGAGCTTTTTATTATCTGCTTTATAACTACATAATATTCAATATTAATCGGTACGTTAAGGGGGACCCACTGAAGTTACGGATACGGACCTCAAATTTGTTTGACGCGCTTGTGTAGGAGCATAAGACCAGCCCGTATACCAAATTTTATGAAAATCGAAGAAATTTTCTTTTTTTTTTTTCTTTTTTAGCCCTTTTTCTAGAACAAGTGAAATTTTCTTTGGATACTTTAAGAGGGTTCCCCTGAAGGTACAGATCTCAACATTTTACTGACTCATCTACATCGAGGGGCTAACCGTTCTAACAAATTTCAATCAAATCGGATAAGAATTACTATGAGTTATGGGTGCGCACACATTTTTGACGTACGCGTACGCGAAAATTAAAAAAAAAAAATTTTTTGTAATCTACACCCTCGAAAACGTCGAAAAATTAATTTCAGCGAAAACTATTTTTTTTTTTTGAAATCCGATCATAAGACTCATGTACATTCCATATACTATGAGTAATATTTTTATCGCATTTATAATTATGATTACATACAGAGAACTCTTAAACCTAAAATACTCCATAATGATAGTAGGTACATAAGACTAGGCTGAGTTGAAGGTCAATATTTCAATTTTTAACGTAAATGAGCGTCTTTCCTGATGATTCAAATGTGAGTCTCGCCTGATGGATAAATTATTAGTTTTGCCTGATGTTTTGAAATGAGAGTTTTGCGCCAAATGTGGAAAATAATTAATAAAAATCCTGATACAAAATACCTTATCATGTCCCTAATGAGACACAAAAATTTAAAACGATTAAATTTAGAGTTTGATACTTTAAAATTGTGTTTTTTGCTTTTATCTACTTTTAATAGATTTTTTATATCGCCCTCAGTGTTTCACATTTTCAGCTTTGATATTTGATTCTACGTCAAACATTTTTTTTCAAATTCCATTTTATTTTCAACTAGCTTTCCCGACAGACGTTGTCCTGTGATTCTAGCCCGAAGTGGCCCGTTAATATGTACATGATGTGCACTGCGCCCCCGTTAAACAATACAAAATAAATTCGATTGAGATAAGCTAATAAAATAACAACATTGAAATCTGAAACATCCCTATTCCATTCGTATTCAAAGCTCTGGCGGGAACAACTTGAGAAAAATGCGCTCGCGCACATACCCTACCTCGCCTATTACCAACACAAATGTGCCCGATAATATTGGTGACTTTGTATGAAAATTTTCTAAAACTTTTGAAACGGTGCGGTGGAGTAAGTGGGATGGGCTACTTACTGTAAGAGCGTATGCGAGAATGAGAGGGAACTACCCGCGATATCGTGGGCGCGTCTCATTATCATTTCCATACAAACTTAAATATTGTATTTTACATCATATGTTATTCATTTTTTTAACTTTTTATTAGTTATTCTGTTATCCGGAGCAGAGAAGAACCCAATAAATCAAACATCAGAAGAATCTGTTAAGGCAATCTCGAGTTAAGTGTTCGCACTAACCCGACTTTAATTTATATAGTAGATATTTCAAAATTGTAATACACAAGTTTTACAATATCAATTAATCAAGATGTTCTTCAGTTTGCTATTATAAAGATAACTTAACAGATCTGCCCTTTTATTACTACTTTGTTGAAATGAACATATAGTTTTCAAAATTTCCTATAACCACATAGGTACATATTATGTTAGGCGGTTTCCTATTTGAAAGTTTATTTTTAAACGTAAATTAATTTAAATGATAAACGTTTCAGATTCCTTTCCTGAATTTTTTTTTCGAATTCACGTTCATAGATAGACAACAGCTAGGTAGGTGGATTACATCAAGGACGAATCTAAATCGCGTAGGGATTTAGCCAGAAAATGTATTCCAAGGAAACGAGAGTAAAGGAAAAAAAACAGTAATCCTCTTCAATCAACCCTTCAGAAGAGGTCGATAATCTTCGACATTTCGGGACGAGGAATAAAAAAGATAAACATTAGAAACATTTTTTTAATAAAACTCGCCCGTTTTTCCACCCTCCTTTAAATATATTATGTATAGACACCCCTATTTTTGACACGTGTTTTAGGCCTTTTTTTGTGTCACTCTTGTTCAATATCTGCATTAAATGTCAAAGGCAAAAAGTATTTAATTATAGGTAAGGCAGGCAATTGTTAGTATTAAATAATTTTCTTTACTTTTTATTTATCTCACTCATTCAGTTTTAAAATTTCAGTACATAATTTTATCAATCTGTCCACTAGGTCAAGCCTAAAGACACAACCTTTACAAGATATCTGCACCTCTATAATAAAAGTATTCATAAAAAAACTAGTGGTATGATAAAATATCATACAAATAAATAGTGCATAAATACTATCATAAATTTATTGTGTAAAAAATCAAAAAATGTGAACGCAATCTAACGACATTTCACTACGTTAGTACAAGCACTTTGCTAATTTTAAATTAAAAACTGCAACACTTGTACCCTGGTGGAATGACGATGAAGAAATGAGACAAATTCAAACAATAAGGCCATTCTCCCACGAGGATACTCACGGGCTACGCGACTGAGACGCAATCCATTGGTCGTCGACGCGTATGCTACTCTATCAAGCTAGGTTCCGCACACGACGCTACCCAAACTATGACTACATTCATCATTTATTTGTTGTAACTCTTGAGAATACACGCTCGTTCATAAAATGTCCAGTGATTTTAGCGATGAAGATAATGTTCTTCTCTTAATTTATAAAAGGAATAATCGAAAAAAAAGTAGATTTTGGGTGCACCCATACATAACTACATGAGAATGATGATAATAAGTTTCTTCATTTTTATTGAATGTCAAAAGAGTATTTTTCTAATTTGATGCAGTTATTAGCTACACATATTCATAAAAAAATACAACAATGAGAGAGCGCGTGTGCGAGTTGAGTTTCTTTCCTATCTCAGCCCACGCCTTATCTCGTACGTATATTCCTTACATAATCCGGCAGTCCATAATTATATAAACATGGATAATTTTCAACCTCCTGAACAAATTTAATGTTTTCCGCTTGATCTGACGCCATTTTATTACGATTAAAGTAGCGTCGCAGTCGCGTTGCAGTCTCTCGCGACCAGCATGACCAGTCGCATGCAACTGGTATCAAACGCGTCGTAGACGCGTTTCGTCGTGTGCGAAACCGATCAAATATGTATGCAAGCGACTAACGAGCGACGCGTATCATACGGGTAGGATACTCAAGTCGCTTGTGAGTATCCTCGTGGGAGAATGGCCTAACGATCACAAGAGGCGACGATTTGGATCACCTCCACTCGAGTTTCCCAATTGATGAGTCGTCGGAGTGAATAACAAATGGCCCGACGCGATTGCACTTCGGACTGATTGGATATCCTACTCAACCTATCACTCCAAATCATCCATTTGATTTTCCCCATTCACGGTAATATTTTAGAAAGACATCGCATTATTTGTATGGATGGAAAGATCATGAATTTTAGGCTTTACTGCACAACTTGTTATTATGAGATTAACAACAAAACCATTCAAATTACCCATGAAAGTCTAAATCCATTTCTCAATACATAAATATTATTTGTTAGTAACATATTATTATTATCTAACATCAGAAAGAAAGTCCTTGAAATTTAAATAAAACTAAAAGTATCAGCTCATCGAAGCAAGTTTGTTCTTGTGTTTGGATATTAATATTTTCAACAGAATACTTAAAAGAGTTTGATAAACAAAGAATAGGTAAGAGATTTAAAAGAAGTTTTCTTATGAATATAATATGTTATTGTTGTATTTAACAAAGCAACACTGATTTAATAATCTGTGTGTAATTAATTCAAGGAGGCCTCTTCTTAGCTCCCCGTCTTCATCCCTTAGAGAAGGCATTGGAATGCGCAACATGCCCGCGCCACCCTTTAAATATAGCGCCTTTAATATTATGGTACACGTGCCTTTTTAATTCTCCCTTTGTTCAACTCGTTCAAAATCTTAACATCCACACACTCAACTGTTCTTCTTGAAGAATCATTTCGTAATACGCTTTCAGTTCAAGTGTTTTTGCTATTAATCACCATAAGCTACACAGGCCCTCACTTCAATTTCCACCAATAGGAAATTCAAACGATGGATGTCGATCAGACTTTCTTACGCCGTGAGTGTTATTTCTATTTCAGACTGTAAAATTTGAATGAGAACCCTTTTTAAAAATTTAGTTTATAATTGATTTTTACAATATTGGACAATACGCCAGTCCTCGTACAATTATATATATTATGGAATTCATGCTCGATCGCAAATACATAGATTCCGATCCTTTTTTCAAATTCTATATATAGTTAAGGCATCTAAGATACTACGATCAGTTGCTGTGTCTTTTTAAACGAATGAATTAAATTTATTTCAATCAAAGCTATATTGAAAAAAATAAGACTTAGCAAAAAAATTGAAAAACAAATGAACATCACTCAAAGAAACATAACAAGAATAAAAAAAAGTTAAATGTAAGCTATGGGTTAATTTAAATTTACACGCGATTGTCTCATTTTAAAAGACTTCCGTAAAGGATAAAAGAGAGACCTAGAATGACAGAAACTGTTTCAAAACTGCCGCAAGTATGCGCGGCGTTAGTACATAGGGGTCATGTTGTACGGGTAATAATTCCATTTAATCCACCCACAGTTCAGCTTACCCTAGGCAAGTATGTGAATACCTACTCAATTTATCTACATAATATTTCAGAAATGTTTGTCTGCTTTCTATCGTATATGTGAACATCACGCTCAAAATACAAATGCTAAGTCAGATATGAATCTGCGCAGAGCGGTGCAATTTGCTTGAGAAGGTTTTTAAATACAATTTGCTGCATTAACTTTAATATATTTAGAGCTATTTAAAAAACTCTATTTTTTTGGATCTTCATACAAATTTCTCAAAAAGACAGTAAACCATATTTTGGAAACAATATTACTCATGTAAACGTTGAATGGAATCTTGGTATTACGGTATGAAAATGTAATAAAATAATTGTAGATTGATTTGTTATACATATAAATGTTATTCAAATCTTATTATTCTCAATAAATAAAGATTTAATGAAAAAATTTGCAAAATGATTCCTCCATTTTGAAGTTTGACAGATAGCACACAAATCACCCTCTATGGGTGGAATGCCTAATTAATTATCACACATTAGGGAATGTAGCTAAGATTCAAACCACAGAGCTCTCTCTCTCTCTCTCTCTCTCTCAATGAAAACTTGGAAATTATGTCGGTAGGTTCGTATAATATTATTATTATTATTATTACATAAATATGGCATTCCGTCCCGATGAGGAATCGTATAATAATATGAGGTCGGTAAAACAAAAATTGTAAAAGTGTTCATCTTTTTCTGTGCTTATGTCAGTTATAGAGGTCTGTTAAGCAATGGGAAGCTAGACTAGAACCTGTTTAGTTACCTACCGATCAAGCCTGACAATCGGAATCAAAAACGTAAAGCAAGACGGGTATAAGCTAGTACACGATATAACAAAGACATTGTATAACATAATATAACTTACCTATATTTTAATACTCGGTGTTTATTATTATTGTTGTTATACACACACCAACATGTATGTGGGTATTTGAGCTTGTAAAATAACTTATATTTATACATCAATCACGAAATCTCCCGTTTTCGTAGTCGCTAGACTCTAAACATTCGCGGCAGCAAAGTTACGCGATTCCAAAAAAATGTTCTTTCCGACAGTCATCTTATTATGTATGTGTTGTGCATTTTTTTTTTAAATTCACATTCTTAACTGCCAGAATACGATCCCAGTTCCTCTATGTTTGAAGCTATCCGTTCCAATATGCCAGTTGAGCAAAGCTTTCAAAGAAAAATACGAGATAAGGCAAAATTATAAAGAAATGCCAATATTTTGTTAGGCAGTGTCGTCCAAACACATTTTTACATATTATTAACACATTATATGGATAGTTATAAAGATACATTATAGACAGAGCTAAAGAAACGTTTACTGTAAAAGTGAGGGCAAAGGCACTGTGGGCCTAGACAAAATCAAATTGGCGATCGACTACAAACGAATTCTTCGACAATGTAGAGCAGGAAGAAAATTAACTGTCCACTTTTTATACTTTTATGTAAGTGTCATTGTTTGGTTTAAATAAGTGTTTATATGTTCCAGTGGACAGATAGTTTTTTCGCACTATACATTGGCGAAATCTTCGTTTGGAGTCGAACGTCAATTTGATTTTGTCTACGGGGCCTGGTCTTGTTTTCTAGATTAGCCCGTAAGTGGAGTCTAAATGGGATAATAATTATTGATTGTCGTATAATAAGTATCATCCTCCCTTTGGACCCCACTAAGGAGCAAAGGGAGGCAACAAAAGTTCTTCAAAGTACTCTAACTGGCGCAGCTTCAATGACCTCCTCCTGCATGCTTTTAGGCGGTTATGTTTCAGCAATCAGTCTTTATACTTATAGATATTTAAAAGTGATACGAATGCACATGCATGAATGATGATTTTGTTTACTTGTTAATTAGAGACACCAACAGAATACTGAACAGTGAACAACAGGAACGAAACAAATCATAACACAAACATTGAATTTTCAGTAGGTAATCCTGTACTCATGGGCACCCAACAAAAAACATTATATTATGTGATGTGTAAATGAAAAATGCGACAGTACTTGTACCGCTTCATACGAATCAAACAAATCAATTTTCTTTTAAATTATTTTTCACCTCTCATGTTATTTCATAGTAGACATGAGTGTCATCATGATGTATGAGATTGACACTTACTTTCATATGTAGTTTTATCCACATATTTTTTAGTGTTAATATTTTTGTTAAATTGAATGTTTCCATTTCCTCAAGTTAAAAATCTCTCATGTTAATAGGTATGTATAACACTTTATAAAACAATATACCTACGCACATTATATAGTACCTATTATGTGTTATTTTAATAAGATAATGTAAGGCAAGAAGCCGTGAACATCTTGATATTTATACGGCAAGGCGCGCGGTGTCTCATTCAGATTTAAACCGAGAATAATGCTGAATAATTTATTAGTTAACGTAATTTTAAACCGTGTTCTCGAAGATTTTGTCATATGGCATAATGTTGTGTACATAGACATACTCGTTTCCTTGTTATGTACATATCTACTACGACATGATGTATGTAGGTATGTACGTAACGGTAATGTTGTAATCCTGGTGTAGGTAGGTACCTACTAGGGACTAACAATTCATTTGAACAGGGAAAATGTTAGGGATGCATTAGTCAAGCCGCGGGAAAATCATTATAATTTAGGTTATTTTTAGCAAAATAATTAATGAAAAATTAATTTCGGAATAATATAACGAATTATAAATTATAATACATATACGTACGAATGGTAAACGCCATAAATAGGATACAACATAATATAATCAGAAAAAATAACAACTAATGACTCTAACAATTCATTACTAATCTTCGATTTTTAAATGGAACAAACCACTACGGGCTTACGACCGTCTTCTACTGTTATTTCGAAGGCTGGCTTAGTGTGATCACTATACGTTAACAACGTTCGCCATTAGGTGGTAACGTTTGTCTCCGAAACTCCTAATCATGAGAATTCTCAACATGTTCAACGTGTCGAAAAATCTCATGTATGCAACAAGTAGAAATTTAATAATAAAATGAAAAATAGAGATAAAAGTTGGATATTGTTGAGAACAAGAGAGCAACCAAATTTAAAGACTGCGACTGCTGTCATATATTTGGCGCCAGGGTATGACTATATCCATTTTTGTTAATGTCTCATATTTATTGCCTCGTTCTTCAGTCAATATATATGTTATGTTATGTTTGAGAATCATGCCAAAGTTGGAATGCGGCATTTAGTTGTGGTATTGCTGGGCTCACCTAAAGTGAAAACACAAATAGGTACACTTTCGACATCTTTCACATAAAGCAAAGCTTGTGTTTTGAAAGTGGAAATGGTCGGCACCGGGATTCGAACCGACGACCTCCAATACGCTGTACGTACGAAAGTCACCGATTGACAACACTGGTCTACCAACCACTTCAAATGAAAATGTAGCATTAATGAGACTGTTCTTACATGTCAATATTTTATTTACGATTTTCCACGAAACAAGGGTTTGCCACATTATCACGGAGCGCATCACGTCGTATTGTTAATCCTACGTATAAAATAGTCTGTTTTATGCAATATTTATTATTAAAAGCTATTGACATAAAACCATCATCATAATTAAGGTAAATTATGGTAAAAAAACACAATACAATAAAAAAGTGGAAATTGGACATTAAAATTGGCGTGTTGAAACGTTAAACACATTGCATCCACCGCGTCACAGCCCTTGGTGGGTCTGAGCTGCCTCCAAAAAACGTCTCCAAACCTCACCGCCACCTTCCACCTTGGTTAAACTTACTAACGGAATAGATGTTCCAGACAGCGTTTTCTGTTATTTGAAAACCATATTTACAAATAATAGTAATTTGAAAATCTTTCTTTCAACCGACCAAGTACAATTATACCCAAATCACCTGACGACGTGTTCAAAGGGGTAAAAATAAGTGTACAATAATGTAGCTAATAGAATATTGTTTTACGATCAGGATGAGTAAAAAAGGCAAAGGGCAAAACACACTAAGAAAAAGCAACATTTGTATTAGTGCCAGGTTTATGTAGGTATGTATACCTAACGATAGGATTCTGACAAAGTCTGACATTAAAATATATATGCACCATCGACGCTGAATCTTTGTTGGTTCAGATACCTTCCTACCTATGAAGTTGGGTTGGAATTTACTCGTACCTATAATAAGGTGTTCAAATCTTTCGACGAAAGGTTTATCCACAATTTAATTATTTTTAATATTTTGTATATAGTATGAGAGAGGGTCTTCCTCGTCTTCGGGACCCTGATGGGAGGAAGAACAGCGCTCTCCTCGGCCAACTGTCATTCGGCATCCTTATGACATGTCCCAGCCAAGTCCATCTCCTCCCCATAATGGTCGAAGTGACGGGCTCACGCTGGGTGCGCCAGCATATAGCATCGTTCGTGATGTGTTCCGCTTCTTCGAAGCAGAGCTGAGAATTTGAACATGCTGTGGGAAGAGGTGATAAATATTGTGCAAGATTGAGCGCAATGGAGAGCTCTTGTTGCTTCCCTATGCCCCTAAGTGAGGCGTAAAGGGAGTTTGGATTGGATTGAATTTGTATGTAGAAAACTGTAGGTGTAGTAGGTAGGTATATTATTCCCTTAATTAATTTATCTGATATCTGAAAAGCTCGAGTTTTTTTTTTTTCAGATAAAAGAGATTCATTTTTCTCTACCAAAACTTAAAAACTAAAATAAAAAGGTTAAATCTGATTTTCATAAGAGGGAGTAAGAATTTTCCTCATGGATCCTATGGAACGGAAGGGTAGTTTTACATATTCCACCCTGTTAGCGGTATCAGTCTGTTGTAAGTACGAGTAGTACCTATGCCTAAAGAGAATGTACCTACGGACACATTTATGAAGAATTTGCGCAAAACAGCTTTATTTAATAGACAGAAGTATATAAACAGAAAGTAATAATAATAATTATCGTTTTAAGGTTAGAAAACAAAAGAAATCTATCGAGCTAAAATTTCCAAGGAAGAAAAGGCAATAAATATGCGAAGCGAATGGCGAGAATGCGATAAAGGTAAAAACGTGTATAGGCATTAATAATATTTCTATGTGGAACGGCTCGGGTAGAACAACAGGTTAGGTTATTTCATATATCAAAACGGATTGTTTACAAACGACAGCCTAAATACCGGGGTTAAGGCTTTGAAAAATCTTTTTAGAATTTTGAAAAGAGTTTATGGTGATGATAAAATCCCAACAAAATATTTTCTTTTATACATAAAAGAGGAAACTAAAAACCCTGAAAAGGGTTGGAACGTTAACACGTAAACTATTTGAACATAATTAAAATCATACATAAGTATTCTTTTTCGGATTAAAGACTGGATTTTTTCAAAGCAGTTTTCAAAACAAAACAGACTAGGATTCTATCAGATCTCGGACAGCAGATTTGAGGGCTGTCTACCTCCATTGGCCATTATTCTTGGGTAACATTCTCTATTTTCAGCTATTATATAATTTCGTTGGCTCGTTTTCTGAAAAAAAAAATCAATCAAGCTTTTTACTAGATAAAAACCTTTCATCCCATTTGACAATGCATCAAACATTCAAACATCCACGCATCTTACTTAATCCATGTTCGCTCCCAGTGTGGAGTATGTGGACGCCAAGCTAGTTGCACAGCTTCATCCCAGCTTAGTCCAGCATCTTGTAGAACCGCAGTGAATGCCCGCTTGATTGTTAATTTCGGCCTGCCTCGCCTTCTTGTCCCATCCTGATTGTAGAAAAGACTTGCATATTCAAGACTCTCGGGGAACATGCGGAGAACATGACCAAGCCAGCTCAATCTGCGATTCTGGTTGTGCTGTTCTGGCACGTATGGTCACAATAATAATTGAGACATACCTAATCCCCAAAATCTGACGCAGAAATCTATTCTCCAAGATTCAGAACCATATTATAAAAACAATGGCATAATGCACGCATTAGAGTCGAGAACACATTCATATTATATTAGTATGATCAATAACTATCTAGGTACCCACCTATGTACCTATTTATTATAAATGTACAAAAGTGAAAAAAAATATTTGGACATTTGGATTGATTTGTGGTATCAGGAAAGAATACTCACGTGAAAAAAGGTGGCTAGTGATGGGAAACAGAGATGAGTGATGTGGAACTGATCCAGTGTACGGAACGCCAAGGGTATACCGTAGAGATGGGATCGAAAGATAATAAAAGGGCCATATGAAATGTGCCGGCCCACAACCAAATAAATGACAGTCCCCGAAAGTTTGTATTAATTCGGCCTCTCTACATCAGGCCACTCGCACACAAAATGGTGTTCCGAAATGGATTCGACCGAGCCGCAAAATAAATCTACCAGATTTATTTTGAAAACCCTCATCCGAGGGTTCATTTGAGACAGTTAGTGAATCTGAAAAGGTTGTAGAAAAGTTTATCCCACCTCACAATATTGGATATTATATTCCTTACCTCGCTTCCTCGGCGGTGTATATCTAAATTTGGCTTTTTATTTATTTTTATGCTGTTTTAAATTTGAAGACGAAAGAAATACGAGAAAGAATTCTTGACTGAGGCAAATCGTTTAATTCTAAAACAAACGAAACAACCATCATCGAATTAATAGCCATCAATAAAATCAGTAATTGTGTGGGTGAGTTCTAGGTTATTATTTGGGAAGTTTATCGGAAATAAAAATTTGAGTAGCGGTGGTTTTGAGCAAATTCAACGTTTCTTCCTCAACGCCACTCATTTTATTGAAACGAATCATTTTAAAGGTCTGAAATGTAGAGGATGATTGCAGAAACAAACTCAAGATGGATTTCTCTACAGATAGCAAGGATTATGACCTTATTTCTGGAGATAGACAAAGTCAAAAGTCTTCTTCTTCTTCCTCTTTGATAAGGCCTGCTGGCGTGTTGTTGCTGCCCTGTTGTCCTTTTGAGCGTTTAGGTGGTCGTCCTGAAGGTCTGCTTCCTTGTGGTATGTTGTCTCTGGCTATTTTTGCGGCTCTTGTGTCTTCCATTCTTGAAACGTGGTCGTTCCAAAACCGTCTCCTCTGTCTTCCCCACCTTACAACGTCCTCGACTTCGCAGATCCTTCAGATCTCCGTGTTTCTGACTCTCGATTTTGACTGAAAGTCATAAGGGTGCATATCAAATAAACAGATGCTCAGGATTGAAGACGACGTAGAAAATAATCTCTAAATAAAATTGGCAAGTTCGATAAATAATCCAACAACGGTAAATATTTTTTATTTTCATAATTTTCGTCGGTAAGTCGGTGGTTTCTATGACATCAATTATTAGACATATATCCGCGAGAAATATTGTTCCTTTAGACTGCACCATTCTTATTAACGCGCGGGAATGGAGTGGCAGATGTCATTTTAATAAGATATAATTTTATCATATCTCGGATGTTTTATGTAGTAGTTCCGAAATTGGCCTATTATTTAGGTTATTAGACCTATTATTTAGTAGTTCCGAAATTGGCCACAGTGAGCCAAAAAGGATGACGTCGACTATAATAATATGTACGTGCAGACAACTCTTACTACCGCGAGAAATGTCAAAATACCCGCAATTTTCAGCGTGGTAAAATGAAATTGGGATTCTTTGAGGGACGATATATTTTGTTTATAAAACAAGAAAACAGTAAATTTCCTTTTACTTTGCTTGTCGTTCGACAGGTTTTGCTGCTAGAACGGAATAAGTAAAGACATTAAAACGTTTTATACCACAAAATAGGACTTACGTACGTATAATACGAATTATATAAATCAAAATAATATGATAGGTAACAACAACCTGTTAATCCTGATCTCTCATCTTAAGATGAATAGTATACCTACATAAATAAAAAAATGCAATGAATTCAAAGAAGTTTTTAGAATAAAAATATTCAATTCGGAACTGATGTCCATGTATTCACATTTTGCCGACCAATCTTTTTCCATGGTAATCAGGTACCATGTTAGGCAGCCATATAGTACTAATGAAATTTTCTTTTTCTTTTTTTTCTTTTCTTTTATTTCCAAATAATACATTAATACATAATAATACATTAATGTGTACATATATAAATACAGATTAAGATAATGGAATTTATCACCCCACTAGACAAAAGCCCGTGCTGAGGTGATACTAAGTATTTATACTGCGCATCAGTTTTTATTCCGAGTATTATAGTATTTTTTGGTGTATTATGATGAATAACTATTTACTGTAATTTTATGCAAGTATGTAGACCTAACATTAACGAGACACAAAGACGAGCAAACGGTGCACAACAGAAAGAAACACAAACAAACAAAGAAAAAACAAAAAACAACCAGCAAAGCGCCAACAACACACTCAACCTACCTTCGTAGTACTCTCCCATCCTTCAACGTAATACATGCGTCAACGCCGACTCCGAAGCCTCCCTTCCCCTCTGCATCAGCCAGGTCACAATCAATTGTTCCATGTTTGAGTTTCCCACATTTAACGAAGCTGAGATGTCAGGTATGACCTTATTATATAGTCTGGGACCTAGGAAAGAAAAGTGCCTCTGGGCGAACGTTGTTCGTACAGGCTTTCGGCGCAGCAGGTGTCGGTTCCTAGTATCAGGGTGAAGCACGAACGCATCCGTCGTATAACTGGCCTGGTTTCTATTTACGTGCAACAGTATGGTCTTCATGTAGAGCTGTCTTATGTCCAACACTCCGAACTCCGAAAACAGTTGATCCGATGGATATCTATATGGTTTGTGGCAAATTACTCTAAGGAGAGACTTCTGACTAACTGCGAGTGGTTGAAGATTTGTTTTGGCCATTCCCCCCCATGCCAGATTCCCGTACATGAGGAGAGATTGACCTAAAGCGAAATATATTGCTTTAAGGGTCTTTATCTCAAAAATTTCTCTCAGATTACGGAAAATGTAAATGAGCTTTCTGAGTCTCTTTGAGAGCATCTCTATGTGATTTACCCATCTTAAATTGCTATCAACCATAACTCCCAAATATTTGTATTTTTCAACTCTGTCAAGCCCGACACAGTCACACGATCCATCACGGCTACAAGTATGAATTCTTATGGTCAAATTGTCTGGTGGTTTCTGCCTAACATCTATAGAGAATGTCATGTACTTAGTTTTGTGTGTATTTAATGAAAGCAGATTTCCATCAAACCATTTCTTCATTTGCTGTAGGATTCTCTCCGCCGTCCTGTGTACATGCTCCCACGTCGTAGACCTGAAGAGGAGCACCGTATCATCCGCAAATGAAATGGTCCGGTCCCCCGACCCAAGCTGACAGATATCATTTAAATATATGATAAACAGTGTAGGACCGAGCACACTACCCTGCGGTACACCCCAATACACAGATTCCGGTTCACTAATCACCTCACCAAGTCTTACCATCTGCCTTCTGTCCTCTAAGTAAGACCTGAACCATGTCAAAGATCTCGCAGAGAGGCCTATGTTATGTAATTTCTTGAGCAGAATAGTGTGCGAAATAGAATCGAATGCCTTGGCTAAGTCTAGAAAGACACCTAGACATTTCTGCTGATTATCTAAGGCAGTTGTAATGAACTCTGCGAAGTCCGATATTGCCTCTTTTGTTCCTTTTCCAGGGCGAAAACCATATTGGGTTTGGACCAATTTTCCATTTTCTTCGAGATACCTCATAAGTTGGGTATTAACAGCTCTTTCGTATAATTTTGAAAGTACATTTAGTAGTGCTATAGGACGGTAGTTCTGAGGCTCCTGACAGTCACCATCTTTATGAAGTGGAACAATGAATGCATCCTTCAAAGGCTTTGGAAAGACTACGCCAGCTATACTTATATTAATTAAATGGGTAATTGGATATACCAATGCATCTTTCGCTAGCTTAATGCATTTTGAAGATATTCCGTCAGGTCCCACAGCACAGTCAGCTCTTAAGGAGTTTATTAGTCCCATTGTTTCATTTTCTGTGATCGGCAAGAAGGTCAACTCAGCATCACAGTCTCTTTCAGCTAGGGCTTCTTCAGATTGTCCATATTCACTCCTACCCAACCGATCAAGAATATCACTACTGATATTTGCTCCCACACCTACAAAATATTTGTTTAGACCATTTGCTATTTTAAATTGATCAGTGAGAAGCGCATCTCCTGCCTTTAAGCTCCTTACCTGTGTTTGCTTCCGCGAATTTGACATGTGTTCTCTTGTAATATTCCAAATTGTTTTTACGTGATAGTTGCTTTCTTCAATCCTATTCCTATAGTACTTTGCCTTTTCCGATCTGATTGTATTTTTACATCTATTTCGATATGTTATATAGTGATTCCAAAGATTTTTATTCTGGGGAAATCTTCTGCATTGACTGTGCAGCTTGTCTCGTTTATGTATGGTCTTTAAGATGACCTCTGTAATCCAGGGTTTCAGTTTAAATCAAACAGAACTTTTGACCATTTGAGTTTACATTTACATTCTTTCTACGATGTCATTTCACTAAAACATTTTGATTCTGTCAATCCCTGGGTAATATAATATATCTACTTAGGTACATATATTATTATAATAAACGGCCTAGAATTATTCAGTGTAATTTCAAGAATTATAACAAGTTGTATTAGCTGTTCAGTTTGAGAAAAAATCATATTTCAAATTTATAAAGAGATGAGATAAAATTTACATTACAATGGAATCTGACCTTTAGCAAGGTGTGAGTGGGTCGGGTTGTAATATCATTTGACATATTACCCGGCGTATTGTCTTCATTTCATCTCCTTCGTAACTTTTAATGTTAAGGACGGGTATGCACGTCAAAAGCTTCTTAGAAAATCTCCTTTTGTCTCAACACTTTTGTGAATGCTTAAGAGACTGATCCTTTTTGAAGGAGACAATGAAGCTTTTATCGTATCATTTGCTTTCATTCAAACCACTAAAAAAAGACAAATCTTGAGAGAAAAAACCTTGACGCTTGATTTGCGAATTCCAGTCGTGGGTTCAAAATTCATTGCCGACCATATTCCTCTTGCACGCAACAAACATTGATAAGTTTGAAAAATCTCGAGAGACTGATTGAGAGTTTGTGTTTTTTTAATGAATCTGTGGTCATTAAAAGAAGACAAATACACTCTTTGACTATTTCGCAGTAATCTACTTAAAAGCTTGTGTCATGAAAAAGAGGAAGATGGCCGTCACCTGGGATCGAACCTACGACCTCCGCACGAATCGGAACGAAAGCCGGCGTCGTAACCGCCATTAGGCTACCAATTACTTATTTTTTTTTAAATATGGTATCTTAATCAAATAATTGAAGAGCTTTTTGGAGAAAAATCGTTCATGCTTATGCAATGCAATGTGGTAAAACTTTCGGTGTTGTATAATATTTAAAAAAGGTATCATATTATGAAATACATTCGCTATATAATTTCTTAAATAATGTATAATAGGATTTTTTTAGTTTTCAATATATCAACTACTCAACCATCATCTGTAAGTTGAATCAATTTAATGGCTAACAATTTGAAACAATTGAGATTTAATAATCACCTAATCGAACACAATCCACAGTTTTTACTGTAGTAATATTTCTCAAAACCCTTAAGAAGAAACGTCAATGTGCCTGCCTACACAATAAGAAGGGTCTCTTCCATTCCTGCTTGAAATATGAGCGCCGCTGAGACGAGTGTATTAGCAAATCTGTCAGATCAAACACAGGATATTTATACTAAGGTTTAACGTCCTTCTACTTACATATATTAAAGATACAATCTTATAGGTAGGTGCATTGTGAAATTCGTACCTACTGAAGGTGGCTTCTCACAAAAGTAAATTATTCCATTTATATTTCCATAAATTTTGTCCCTAAATCAAGATTACCTTAAATAACTTTTTAAGTTACAATAATTTATTTTAATTTCTTAATTTTAATTCTAGAATATTTCTTAAGGTATGCTTAATATTATGTAACCTGTAACTTCACTTATATAAAATAAATTATCATATTATGATCCTGTACGAAACCATGTTGAGACATTCTCGTGATGATTCTTAAGATTATCTGTAAAATGAAGTAACATTTTTTCTGCGTTGAACAGTTACTCATTATTATTTGTGTAGGTACGAATAAAAATACTCTTGTTTTTATGAATTGTGTTTTTTTTTGTCATCTTGATCAATATTCTCAAAGTAGAACGTAATACTACGCAAATTCAAAGAAACCAACAAGAATCATGCAGTGATGTTTACAGATGAAAAAATAACACTTAACGACTCTTTTCTGCAGATTATTTCAAGCTTTTTTGAGACTTATTGGAATTCAATACGATGACAGATTCGCAATAAAGGTTAAAATGAAACAATGAGTTATTTTTCGAACGATTTCATTTCTTTTTCAACGTTATCTTCATTCAGAGCCATACATTTTATTTGGCATAGCTGGAGTTTCATATACCGTCTTTATACCTAATAATGCTTTCCAAGACTATCAAAATATGCCTTAGTTTCGGTAAATGACCTCCAAATTCATTCTATATATTTTTTTTTTTCGTAAAAAGTAAGGCTTTATCAACACTCAAAATGCATTTTTTCCATTTTTCACAATCGCGAAAGAACGACACGTCCGGTCTAAAGGGCCAACCCAGCAATATTCATTCAAATAATCGCATAAAATTTTATGTATAATATATCCCTAAAACAATGACCTGCATAAAAAATGCAATAGATTTCATATTAGTATCACTGCTTCATTCATTTTTACCCGGTAATAAATGTTATATGACCATTAAAAACCAATACTCAGAAAGACTTGTTTGACTCTGACTATGAATAAGAAATAATCACGTGGAAGAAATAACGGAGGGAACACTGCCGTTGAATTCCTCCAGTCAGCGAGGAGGATAATAATAATTGGAAATACGACACTTTGAAGAAGGACAGAATTAGGAATAATATTAGCGTAGATTGACAGTAGAGAAAATAAGGGATAGGAATTGATATCTATCCACTCTCTCTCCTGTCATTTATCATTCACTAATGGCACATCCAATAATAACACAACTACCCGCACAAAAGCAGGCACCGTTATTAGTAGACACATACGCATAATATTACGATATTATTATCAAAACCTTCATATTATTACCTAAATGGTTACTTCTCAATCCGGGCCTAACTCCATGACCGAATGTGACAGCAAAACTAATGGTTAAATTCGTACGTTTTTCTGAACATACACCACCTACATCCATAAATTTGGAATATTTTGATAATAAAAATCTGAAACCATTTTATGTTTAAATGCTATGATCTCAGAAGCTCATCAGATATATGTTATTTTCGCATTCGATATTCTATTTCTTGGAAAAGGTTTTGTTTAGGCTATTTATTCTGGAGACATAATTTTTAAATTCATCACGAAGAAAAACCACCCGACGCGCAACGCCATATTTGTTACTGACTTTTATGAAGGCAATATAAAGTGCCGAGATATTCGCGTCTTAAATGTTTCTATATATACATATTATAATTCGCACTCATAGGAATACATTTAAATTTTATGGCAGATCGACGTTATGCCGGATCGGCTAGTATTTTATATACTAACACTTACAATTGGATTTATAATAATTATTAATAGCTACTTTTTAACGATTCACCAAGCCACCTTGTTCGCCGCATTGGGTAGGTACTCAACAATATCATTGCGTATTTAGGTGTTAAATTCATGGGATTAACTCAAACCAGTGTCGTTCGTTGTCATCAACATCATTTTGGCGTGGCGTTGAGCTAATAATAACATGCGATAATAGTGCCTATTTAATAGACGTATTGAATGGCGTGAATGTTAATCGAATCAAAGAAAATAGTAAAACAAGTTAACACAACGCGTCAAAACCATTTACATACAAAGTTTTATGAACCAAAATAGCTCGCCACCTTTCTACCGTTAGGTACTAAAGTTCTCCCATTCATTCTGTATATTTAAAACTAATCAGTTAGTGGATTGAAATGGTAATTAATGGGTTAAAATAAAGTATCGTACAGCTGTGAAGGACATTGAAAAGGTTTTGACAGGTTTGAAAATATAAAATAAGATCAACTCCGATGAAGGACCAACCGCAAATTCTGGTGAATTTTCAAAAATGAATTCCGGTGGTGGTGCAGGGTTGTACGATTTTTTTATTACAAATATGTACCTACACTTCTTCTTCTGCTTGTGCCATATCAGGTCTCCCCGACTTTGGCAACCACTTCTGCGAAGGCTACTCGGTCTCGCGCCAGCCGGAAAAACGCCTCCAACTTCCCTATTCCGGTCCATTCTCTCACGTTCCACATCCAAGATATTTGCCTACTTCCAGGACCGAGACTTCAGTGTAAGAGCCTATGTCTGTCCACTGAAAATTGTTTGAAAAACAGTGCGTCATGTCAAACAAATGCATGTTTGTCCGTCGTTTCCACATCACATATTATCACCATGACCATTATACTTACTTTCTTTTCATAAAAAATAATATTTGTTTTTTTTATTGCACTAAAACGTAAGGGACGGTAAGTGTAAGGGACAAATATTAAGTGAGATAAAGACGGAGTAAGATGACGCCGTACAAATGTAATTTCTGTCGAACTGAGAGTTTTTAATGTGTTTTTAATCTTTATTGATTTAAAAAAAACATAAAGGAAATTAAGTACAAAGGACAAGTGTATAGCGTGGAAATAACGGATGAACATTACGTTGTAACAATTCAAACAATTGTAATTTCGGACACAATGTGTCTTGTACAGAACTGTTTTTCGAACAGTAACTGTTACTAACAGTTCGCGCACAACTGTTGTGCGCGAACAATTGATTTTCAAAATATTGTGCCTTTCGAAAAAATCTCATGTTACCCTTTTATTTGAGGGAAAAGTTTAGGTAGTTACATTTTTTAAAATACGATCGGTTATGTAAGTAAAAAATCATGTCTTTTATACCGGTTATAACAACATCCTTAAAATCACAAGAGGTTCTATATTGGTTACTAGCTCATACCCGTCTTGCTTTACGTTTTTGATTCCGATTGTCGGGCTTGATCGGTAGGTAATTAAACAGGTTCTAGTCTAGCTTCCCACTGCTTAACAGACCTCTATAACTGACATAAGCACAGAAAAAGAAGAATGACACTTTCACAATTCATAAAAAGAAAGAAGAATGACACTTTTAATGTTTATTAAAAATAATGAAGAAAAATTATAGTTTGCCAATCACATGAAAAAAAAACTGCACATGTATCATAATAACATGTTACATCTCACACTTGATTCAATTTCACTGTTCAATCGAACCTACCTACATAATATTATGCTAGTTTTACTCTCTGTATGGTTTGAATCTTAGCTACATCCCTCTATGTGTGGAATGGTACACATTTTAGGCGATTGACTAATGATGAAGGCAGCTGTTTTACCGACCCAAATAATATTATACGAACCTACCTACATAATTTGCAAGTTTTACTCTCTCTATGGTTTGAATCTTAGCAACATTCCCTACAACCTCTATGTGTGATAAAGACAGCTGTTTTACCGACATCACATGTCACTGAAATATGTCAAACTTCAAAATGGAGGAATTATTTTGCATTTTTTTTCATTAACCCCTTCAGACCTGAATTATTGTTAACGGTATAAAAAATTATTTGATTATTGAATATTGGTAATAGGGACATCATTTAAACAAATTTATGATTTTTTTCAAAATTTTCATAAATTTTCCCCGTTTTCCAGCATGTGCATAATTGTGCACATTGAGTCTTAAATGTCATAACTGAGAGCCATACAAATCATTTGATAACAAGGCATTTTTGAATCGAGTAAACTGTTCTACACTTTATTTTTTTCTTTGATATGCTACAAAACAGTTTTGTTACTTTTTACACGAATCTACATTAGATTTATTACAATAGATATGAATCTTTTGATGACAAAAATTATTTTTCATCATTTTCCCTCTTACTTGTTATCGCCTAAAAAGAATATCATTATGATCGTCCTATTATGTTCCATTTATAAAATTGGCCTCACATCATCGTTGGGTCTTTTTATTTTTACAAGTATCTTGGGTTCTTCGGAGAAACTGGTATCTCCGGGACATTCAGATTTTCTTTTTGAGGTATTTTTTGGCGTCAATCAACGCCTCAGTAAATCTCATGAAAAAATGAAACAAATCCAGTTTATTTTCTTTGCTATGTTAAATAATTATCAACAGTCTTTTCTGTAGGTATTCAAAACAACTATTAACTATACCTGCTAAATCTACAACGTGGAAAACATACGAAGTGTCCACTTTTTTATCTTTTATATATTCCATAACAAGACAACATCTGATCTTGGAGGTCAACACCACCCACATTTTCATTGTAGGTACTAATTATTTTATCAATGGAACCTCTGCCTTTTTTCATCTCCATATCGAAAAGCAACGGTGGATTTGTAAATTTATTGAGTGTTGCTGCCGCAAAAAATATTTTTTCGTTTCAGTACTTGAACTAGATGATAAGCTGAAATCGTTCTTTGGGAAATTATAAAGTACCGATGTGTAGTTCAAACAATGTTTTTATTTCACATACATTAGTTTATTCGAAGTTCTCATGTTTTGATGTCCATATATGATTGTGTTTTCTGTATTTCCTCAAAACCATTATCAGGCATATGCTTTTGGAAGTCTTCCAATGGTTTTTTCAACAAATCGACAAAATTACCTCAAAATTATGATCTCAAAGTCTTTTCGTCGCCATTTGGGTTATTCCTTTAAAGAAGCATAGGTACGTCTTCTACAAACAATTTTTCTTTTCTAAGTGTGTTAAAACCGACTGACTCAGGTCCAATTATTTTATTACATCTTGGAGGGGCTGAAGAATTTTCATAATCCCTCATCTTTCTCATCGTCGCTCAAATCCCAGTCAGAATCCGGTTCTAACATTTCACAGATCATGTTTACATCAACTTCATTACAAATATAGACATTTGGCTGAAATACATAACAATTATAAGAAATATTGGGTATAAATAAGTAACACAAGTGGGGCAAGATGTTACTAAGTTGTCTTTTCTTTCGTACTCTTAGGACGGATTGGGCATAATTATGCACATCTATTTTTAAACGCAATTTACACAGTATTTTGTAGACTTTGTCCCACATTCTTATAATTTACACACAATTTAATCATTTTTATCAACATTGGAAATATTCTTTTTCTTAGAAATCACAATTAAATGATTTAAAAATATTTAAAACATACCCCTACCTCGACGTTGACCAAAATGACTGTAGGACTGATCATGAACTATGTTGTTTGAAAGCGTTGCTAATAGATGGCACTAGTTGGATGATTTTAAAACAACTAGAAAGATTCGGTTCATGCACAGAGAGATGGCGGTAGGCTAAACATTTTCAAATAACAATTTTATAAAGATTCAAATGTTATGTGCATAATTATGCACGCAGGGTCTGAAGGGGTTAAATCTTTATTTATTGAGAATAATAAGATTTGAATAACATATATATGTATAACAAATCAATCTCCAATTATTTTATTATATTTTCATACCGTAATACGAAGATTCCATTCAACGTTTACATGAGTAATTTTGT
The DNA here is from genome assembly GCA_963576905.1 of Mystacides longicornis. Taxonomy (NCBI): domain Eukaryota; kingdom Metazoa; phylum Arthropoda; class Insecta; order Trichoptera; family Leptoceridae; genus Mystacides; species Mystacides longicornis. Next base: position 3,810,663 of record OY756421.1, on the reverse strand, counting down.
TTCCAAAAGATGGCTTACTGTCTTTTTTGAAAAATTTGTATGAAGATCCTAAAAAAATAGAGTTTTTTAAATAGCTCTAAATATATTAAAGTTAATGCAGCAAATTGTATTTAAGAACCTTCTCCGGCATTTTGCAAGGCTCTGCGCAGATTCATATCTGACGTAGCATTTGTATTTTGAGCGTGTTGCTCCGACATACGATAAAAAGCAAATATACAAACATTTCTGAATTATAGATATTTATCGATTATATGACGCATAGGTACGCCATTGGTTGATGTTTGTTTATTGTTTACAAATAAATTCAAGTGTCAAAATGTGTGCAACCAAAGTCGATGATGGTAAAGAATTTTTATTACTTTTTCCTTCAAGCGAAGTTCTCAAGAAATTGTTTAAAAATTACAGAAGTTATGGACAGTATAAAAAGTTTCAAAAGGGTTAGACTGGTTAGAGGCATTACGAATTTGCCTTTTTATCAGACGAATTCTTGATTTCCTTCTGAAATCAATAAGTATTATGCTTTTTAGTGAATACCTTTTGTTGTAATATACGCAAATGACTATATTATTTTATGAAAGTAGTGATTTCGCACTAACCTCCGATTTTCGATTTCGACATAACGAAACACGCGCAAGTAAGTAATCCATTTTATGATTAATTGTATTATTTATAAATAATAAACGTCTCTGTCACTGACTGATGTCATTAAAGCTTTTAGTTCCTGCGTTTACCAGTAGATGGCGCCACTCGCAACCAAAGCGAAATGTTATTCTACTAATGTGGATGACAGTAACATACATATGACTGGTGGCTGAGCACTTTTATAAAGTTTCGATGTGGTGAAAAACAATTTTACGGGTTCTTTATAGACTCACAAGCGGATTCGGCCATAAGAAAGCAAAGTTAGCATGAAAAAGTTTACCAAATTAGGAAGCTTTAACGCACACGACATGCGAACTCATAGCGGAAAAAACCATACGAATGCAATATTTGCAATAAAAAGTTTAATCAATCAAATGATTTAAACTCACACATACTAAAAGCCATTTGAATGCCAAGTTTGTAATGAAAAGTTCAAGTTGTTTTTTAAGTTTGCATAAAGATTTCAATCAACCAAGTGCATTAAAGACTCACTTGCGAATTCAGCTATATGAAAGCAAAGTTTGCAAGAAAAGACCGTAAGTGGGCGCCTTAAAAAACAGTTTATAATATTTATTTACCAACCATAATAAAAATATTCAACACTTGTTTTAAAATAATTATTAGGATAAAAAAAAACTTTAATTAGGTATAAAAATATCATCAGATATCTTTTAAGTTGTGTACAATTAGGTGTGAACTAAAATTAGGGACGTTTTGACATAAATATAACCCCCTATTTAGGTTTTGGTTCGAACTATAATAAGAACGTTTCAAAATTTAAGAATCAAGTTCACATGAATTAAAATAAACTAATTTGAATATTAGTCTAATTAGGAACGTTCTTCATTTTTATAGAATACCAATGTGCACTAACTAAAATTGCAACGTTCTTATTTTAGTAAGTGCACACTAGAATTGGGCGTAATATCTATTTATAATAAGCATTAGAAGAACTCTTTTGATTTGCCAAGCGATTTATTCTGTTAAATTGCTGGCATAAAACCATTTCAGAAAGCGGAGAATTGGAGAGGTTTTATCATCGCCCTCAACATGGTATTACACGGGACTTTATTGTTATGGTCATGTTTGTAAGTGTATTGACGTTAGTTAGACAACCCCGAGTTAATTGCGACTGGCTGTGCGGGACAGGAAACAAGGTTTCGTGTGCAGAATGAAGAAGAACAAGAAGTAAGTACTGAACATAAAGAGAAATCGGTTTTTGATTACCTCTTTCTCTCTAGAACGATGGTCGTAAAGCGCCACTATACACACGTAACTACAGAGAACTATGATGGTCAGACCACATCACAAGGTTATTACAAGACTGAAAAGGTGATCAAACTTTAGTGGGACGTGACCTCAAAATATCAATGACTTGTTCCCGGGTAGCGGTCGATTCGTTTCGGTCGTGATTTTGTTTCAAACAAAAGAATTTCTGTACACTATCTCTCAGCTTAAAAAAAATTGCACAGAACGGATATTTTTTAGTTTAGATTCGCAAAGTTAATAATGGTTAACGCAAGAAAAAAGAAACTCTGGTAGATGTTGCACAATGGCTGTTTCTATATTTGTTTTTTTTTTCAAATGATTAAATGAATCAAAGGAAACGTAATCATGGTTTTTGAACTGAATTTTGCGTCAAATAGTTAGTACCTATTAAGATTGAACAAATACTCATTGTCGGACTTTGGCAAAGCAACTCGTTAAAAAAGGTTTCCAAATGCAAATATACCGCTTCTTTATCACTGCTTTATACGAAAACCTTTTAATAATTGATATGATTAAGGAAACGACGTAATGCGAAACGCTGCGTAAATGAAACGCTTAAGAGACTGTTTATGAAATACGAATTGCAAAACGTTTTAAACGTTTCATTCATTCGATCGCCAGGTCGCCATCTTTGTTATTTCGATACTTAAGCACCCTTCTGAGCGAGTTCGAAGAATCTTATTCGATATTAAGATTTCCTACGCTGAAATGCACCAAAATCTTCCGCATGTACGTATATACCAGCATATTTCAAAAACCACATTATTTCTAACTCTAAACATCTTTCATAGCCAGGGCCAACCAACTTGGAAAGAAGAACTATATTTGGAAGTTCCTATCCCAGTTTAAGAATCAGAGGCAGGAATATTTGGTGTAAACAGGTAAAAGAAACTACTTGTGGATATAGGGGGCGTTCATTTTTTACCCAACTATGGTAAGGGAAAAAGTACAAAAGTCGTGTAAGTTTACATTATATGATTTTTATATGGTATAAAAGTTTAATAAAATGATACTAAATTGACCAACAGTCGAATAAGAGTCGTAATTGTAACCTTTTAACAATATGTCTGCAAAGTCGATCATATTATAAAAACGTAGGTACATATACGACTACTTTATGACAATTCCTATAGCTAGTAATAATAACGTTTTTTTTACATTTATTTCACGATTATTATACGATATTAGACAAAACCGTCATATAATTAGTCGTGAACATGCGTTCACGACTACTTTATAAGAAGACAGTCTTAAAGAAGTAGTATAGTGTGTCGGAAAAACGCTTATACGGTCACAAGGTTGTTTCGATCCCGAGTGCCGAGCATCTTCCTCTTTCAGGACACAGGCTTTATGAAGCTTACTGAGAAAGAGTCGGAAAGTGTATTTGTGTTCACTTTGAGTGGGCACAGAATAATTTTTCCAAAAACAAAAAAATATTGTTGAGGGAGCAAACCTGTAGCTTTGTTCGTACTTGTAAAACTCAAACAGTACCAACTTGAAATAGACACATTTATTTGGGGACCTTTTTCGTTATACATATAGACAGTAGGTAGAGATACAAAATCATTTCAAAACAAATCGTAATGAAATAACATAAATCGCGAAATTCTATTCAGGAATAATAAATAATCTGAGGACAAAACAAACGGTCCCCATTCCCTACATCGGCTCTCTCACTCGCCAGCTCTTTTAAGGCTAAAACAAATTAAGTTGTGAAATTTAATAACAATTTTGTTTATGGGTTAAAATCTTACGAAAAGCAATTATTAAGTTAGGTTCCCAGAAATCATCGAAATTCCAAAACTTTAAATTCGAATTTGGTTTGAACAACAAATGGAAATGAACGAGCGGTGACAAACCAACGAAACTAAACAAAAAAATTTTTTTATAGAAAGCACGCTTGTAATTTATAGAAAGCTTGTACATAACTTAACATCTTTTTAATAATACAACTCTCAATAATAATTGTGTAGGTACCTGAAAGCCAACCTGTCTTAAATCCATTTTTTGGGTTAAAAGACACTAAAAAATATATGATTTGGGGTTAAGATAAGTTGGCTCTCATGTAAAGAATTATTCATAGTAGGTAATTGAGCATGACAGACCACTGCTAACATCATATACCAAATTAATTTGACCCAAATGGAGAATTTATTAATAAAAATATTTCTAGATTGGTAAAGTGCGTCATGTATTCGAATCTTTGTATGTTATAAAAAAATCAATCATAAAAATACAATCAATAAAAAAACTATAGATAATTTACCGATGTGTTAATAAGTCTGTCGAATCGCAATGTGAAAGATTGTGCACAAGCGCAATGGAGAGCTTTTGTTGCCTCCCTATTACCTCTATAGGTGAAATTATTGTAACAACAGTTTACCCATCTGTTTTTCATGCATGCTATCGATTATGATGAAACATGTTCGACGCTTCCTTCCATTTAACACTACTTACAAATCTTGTTAAGGATCGACTCCCGTACCAGATTTCGACAATTCTAAAGTAAAAAAGACTATTAAATATGTACTTAATTCAAACGTTGCGAACCACTGAGTTTCCCGATAAACAATAACACAAGAAAATTCGCAATAATATGATTATGCGTTCACTGACAAATCACAAGAAACGTACTTCAAATTTTTGACAAGTTTGATGGGTCGGACGTTTTTATAAAAGAACAATATCAAAAAGTAAGCGCTAGAAATTGAATAAATTGCCTTTGAAATGACTGGGATGTCAGCATTAATTCATACCCTTTACGGAAAGGAATGTTTACTTTGGACTTTCTGATACAAAGGTGCCAGAATAGCTGGCGGAGCATGCCGAAGACCTACAAAGTGTCGCGTCTTAGCTTTGCCTCATTTACCTATTCAAAGTTGAGATTAAAAATAAAAGTTTTACACTTACATAATATAATATACTTTATCTTTATCATAAATCAAGATAAAAAAAAACTGAAAACTCCAAGTACATACCTAACAAATCGAGCAATGGGAAGGAGGATGTCAAACATTAGTCTAAGAGACAAGAAGCGAAATGTGTGAATTATAGAAAAGACCAAGGTTATCGATGTGACAAATAAACGAGCGTCACTAAAATTTAATTGAGAAGGCCGTGTTGTGAAAACTACGGATGAGATATGGACCAGAAAAACCCGTAAAATTTAGGTCAAAAACTGGTCATAGAAACCCAGGTAGGCCACAGGGCCACAGCTGAGGTGGTGTGACGATTAAAAGAGAGTGGCCGGTAATCAATGGCACGGAATAGCAAGCGACAGAGAATCGTGGAAGTTGGGAAGGAAGGCCTATGTACAATTGTACAATACTGGACGAGTGAAGGCTGATGATGGTAATGATAAATCAAGATAATCATTATATTATACATTTAAGGACAACATTTCTTATCTACTTTAACATGATTAAAATGATCACACAGTTGCACTTTCACAATTTTTTATGAATCTCGAGCGCTTTCGTCCGACTCACGCAGATTCATAAAAAAATTGTGAAAGTGCAACTGTGTAATCATTTTAATCATCAAAATGAACTTTCACTATGTGAATACACGAACCTTACAAAAACTACTTTAACATGTTGCGAATGTATCTACAGTCCAGCACGACCTATATGATCACGGGATATTGTGAAAATATTATTTGTTTCAGATTTCATAGATGACAGGATATTTCAAATGTGATTTCATAATAACACGTGGACGTGAAACATATGTCGCGAAAAAATATACTCGTGTAAAAATGCTAAAAAGTATCTATATTTTTATTCGAATTTCATTATCTAGATATTTTTTTACCCGGAGAAAAATGGAATTTAATAATTAATTGAATGATTTTCCAGTCGAATTGGAATATTTGGCCTGTTATTATAGTCTCATCCAATTAAAATAGAGGTGTTCAAATTCTACAAACCCGACACCGTTCCAATGTACTTATATGCTTCTACTAGCGGTCGTATGTAAGGTGTAAAGTGATATTATCATGGTTCAGGCCGTCAGCAAAAATTAATTAGCTCAAATTAAGCAGAACGTCGGCGCCTACGAGGATTGCCGCTCACACAGCGCGCTCACAATGGCAGTAAATAAATAAGCATTCATACTCCACGGAGCTGCGAACAATGGACAGAACAAGAGTGTGTTTAGCCACAGGACTGGCTGTGGAAACAAAGGGTATAATACAACATGTCAGACCCTGTTTTGTGCTCCTGAATATGATATGGGTCTGTTTATTATTAAATTGAACAACATAAATAATGATGATATTGTGAAAATACATATAGAAGCACGCGGAAACTATTAAAATAGTATATAGGGACAATACACCGGCACCTTACCTCAAAAATACCTACCTACCTATTTATGTATATTTTATTATGTGAGAAATATTTTTGAAGAGGTGTTGATTGTATCGATGATGATAATATGAAGACCGCAGAAATGTCAGGATCGCCTCAACCCTACCTTGGTTATTTTATGATGAGATAACGAAATACGGAGGGTTGTAGATGTGAAAGGCCCTTGTCCAGCAATGAAAAAGGCTGAATAGGATGCATATATTGAGGTAAACCTTCCTACAACAAAAACTTTATTACATTTCGTGTCAAATATCAAACTTTAAAAAACAATAACTAACAAAAAACATCAAGTCAAACTACGAATTCAAAAAGGTCCAAAACATCAAACTACATAATATTATGTATCTAGAAAAATAAAAATATAACATAACAAAATGCAAGTTTTCAACAAATTTATTTTTAATTTTACCTCACATGCATGTTTAGAATTACACTTGATCTATAAATTTGTAGTTAATTATATATATTTACAAGGAGACCAATAGAAAGTTGTATTGTTTGAGAGTTGGGTTATTTTACATCATAGATACGAAACATAAAAGAATTAATATTCATGGAAAGGATAGACGATGGGGAATAAGACTGCAGAGCGCGATGTCGGTACAACACAATTTAATGAAACAACAATCCAGTGCAATAATGATAAAGAAAGTACGAGAGAGAATGGATGTTGAGACAAGAGAGGTCTCCGAAGACTTGGGGCATGGTGATGCATGCGTCTCATCGTCGCGACGCTCCAGATGAGACGCATCCCTACGGGACACAATATTCATAAAAAGAACGTCGATTTTCTAAATAGAAGAATAATTTTCGTTTTGTTTTGTTCAGTCCGAAATTTGTTTTTGGTCCGAACAAGTCCCAGGGGTCATTTCAGTGCTCCACGCCGTAAAGACATTCCGTCCCTAATCTGAGTTTTAAATAACATAAATGGAGGGCATTTCCAAAAATACACACTAACAAACGAATATACCCAACAAGATAATGAAATACGGCCATAATAGGTTTTTCATCGATCCGAAAAACTGTTTTTTGTTGTTGAATAAATCCGAATCAATGCAAAATTTTGAAAACGCTGTGAAAGTTGGCGTCGGTTTAGACATCTTGTGTTCACCATTTACTTTCCAGACCACGCAAAAGTAGGTAGGTAGGTACTTGGTGGTTTTAACAATAATTTAAAACCACTATGAGTTTATTCATGTCATTTAAATGATCTCGGGGTATTTTCTTTTCAGATACTCTATGGTTCTAGTAAATTTCCCGACTTGGTGTATGTCCTTAAGAAAAATAGTTCCAAGTATAGATCTTTTTTAAATTCGGCATTCCTTTACGAAAAAAATAGTACAAATAAGGATTTATACAAGTATTTATATAATTAAAAGTATAGACGTTCGACATTGAGATCGGGATTGAGTTTCAAGAGTAACCCACCTGGCCTTCTTTGAGAACGGAACGATGAGTTCGATCCACGATATTCTCGATATGTCACACAAACCTTTTAAATTACCTATTGCTATTTTGCTAGCCCCCATTCCTTCAACATGTCCAAAATGTAATATTCATATTTTTAATAAAACTTACTTCCAAGACAGACATGGCCTAGTGGAGAGAGTCACTGAATTGTGTAAGATTTTTAATGTATTATTTTCATTGAATAAACAAATTATTATGATTATACTACATTCATTCTCATTTTTTCCATGTCCCACAGAGTCATTCCACATGCTCTTCGTACTTCGATTATACTTAGTTTATTTAAATCCTGTATAATTCTGGACGGATAAAAAAGACAGAAGGTTAGAAGATTTTAAAAGACCGGAATTAGATAAAAAAGGAGACAAAAAAAAATACAGGGATTGAATATTGAAACAGTTCATGCATTTAAATAATATGTGTTTTTTCGGGATGTATTCATAACATGGGGTACATTTTGTCGCGATAGAAAACTGCGCAAACCCAATTAAATACTTTTTACAAAAACATAAAAAATATTAAGTAAAAAAAGTTAAATTCAAACAATGGCGCTAGTGTCACACAAATTGTCCTCTCCAGCATTTTAAACTGTTTTTGAACTTTTTTAAAACAATTTACATAGAACAGGCCATGTACCTACAAAGTACGGAGAAGAGACAGAGAGAGAGAGAGAGTCGTAACAAGAAAACTCATAACAGAATTAAGCATAAAATCTATGAAATACACAATCCACTTTCATTAGAAAGTTAGTACCTAACGCAATATCTAAGATAACCAAGTTTGAGAGAGGAAATTGTAGTAGTGGTTGGATCCTTAGATCGCTCCTGAAACTCCAAATTGTCTTTTAACTTTACCCCCGGATTTTGAAAATAATAATTTTATCACGAAAGATTTGACAATACCTGACCTATTTGATTTGTGAGTTACAAGTTCAATAAAGTATTTGTGTACACGTACTTATAATTTTATGGGGAGTTTTAAACAATTATTGCATAATTTTACAAAATTTAATTGAGTGATTCACAAGTAGGCAGTATTATTATAATTTTAATTAATTAATCTAAAGATTTAAAAGAAAGTCGGGTTAGTTCGAACACTGACTTATAAATCGAGATCGACTCAACAGATTTTTGTCATTTTTGGTTTATTTGATTCTTCACCACTCCGGATATCATAATAACAAAATAATAAAACATCGAAAAATGGAGCGTATCGATAGAACAACGATATATTATATGAAAAATTCTTTAGGAACACAATTTTTATTTACCTCACAACCATTGACATTAAAAATATTGGCACGCAGATTTTTATGGAATTTTTTTTCAAGTTTTTTATAATTTGGTAACATTGAAGCGCATTTAAAAAAAAATAAAACGCTAAAAATGAAAAGGTAAATTTAATTTTGAAATCAAATTGTCGTTTGACACAAACTGTCAGTTGTTTGATAGTAGGGGCGATTGACAGAATTCTTAAATAAGTTAATTTTAATCATTCTTATCAATTCTTGTTCAATATTCATAGTTAGGACTACAGGACAACGTCCTTCGGGAAATCTAGTAAATAATAATAACAATTTGAGACAATTTTTAAATCCATTAGTATTCGGTCTTCGTATGCTGTTTTCTGAAACAGTTTTTTTCCAGTGAATCATATATTCTGCTCACTTATGATTACATCAAATAGTTGATTTTAAATGTTAGATCTAGTCATAGAAAAGGACGCATGAACCTAGAAATTTTTGGAACGTTGTGATAAAACAAAACTTTCTTTGTGAGTTTGCATTGTAGTCTTACAAATTATACGAAAACAACATACGAACGAACGAACTCTCAGGTCTATCATCGTGATATAATGTATCATCAATTTAAAAATAAAAAAAATCATTTGTGTCTTTAACAGATGGCAGAATTCTGTAAGTTGAACTGTTTTAACGATACCTTATTCAAAATGATTTGTTATAAACTTTCTAAAACATTAAATTTCTGCCTTTTAAATAGATATTTTGTTGTATTTAAATTATTAATAGAAAAAAAATTGAATAATAATAAAAATGACATATTTTTGCATTGGTCATTTTGTTGGACAAAACGAAGCAATCCTTATTAAAAATGGATGGCTATATCGAAGATTATTTAATACATTATTGACAAAACTGATAATGTTGGTACAGAGTACACGTCATAACAACAAAAGCTACAATAGAGAGAGGGCAAAGTAAAGCAAATGAGGAAAGAAAACACATTAAAGTAGTAAAATAATTATACACCTCGGACCGTTACGTTGTAATTTACAAAGTAAAAGCGTCCCTGGAACAAACTATGTGTTGTAGAGGCGGAAATGGGAACACACCTACATACTTATTATTTTACCTAATCGTAGTTTTTTATTTTTCCTCGAACAGTACAGATTATTTTTTATCAGGCATGTTTTTGCACTAAATTAACATTTAAGTTTCAACAAAATATTGGAGTGTGATACATCAATTAATATTATGTAAGTTAATAAACAATTGGAATATTTTCTTTGATACGGTCGGGCAAATTTTAATAATTTTAGATGAAGAATTTAAAAAGCCGCTTAAATGAAAAAATGAAGAAAAGTGCCCAAAAGACTGGGTTTTTTTTTTATTTATTTATTTATTTTATTCTTATATTTTCCTTCAGTCAGCAACGAGGTCGCTGGTATTAGAAGGCACACAATTACAATCTCAGATTATTATTAAAACTCATTGGTTAGTAATATCCTCTTCATCTGCTTTCCGAAGCACTTCCCATTTGTCAACCTCTTGATGTCGTCGGGAACTCTATTATGAATATCAATCGCCGAGTACAAGAATCCATCTCTATTTCTATTGGTTCGTGGATTGGCATTTCTCAGTTGAGAAGCGGCTCTCGTACCATAACTGTGGATATCTTTATTCAATTGGAGTTTTATATTTGTTTTGGTTTCCCCATTTATAATCTTGTGAATGTACTTCGCCTTTTCTAGTATTATCTTTTGTTCCAGGTTTAGTTCGTTAGTCATCTGATATAATTCTATTGTACTAGTGTTTCTTTTTAGGCCATGGATATGCTTTAAAGCTTTGTTCATGACTCTTTGCATTGCACTTCTTACTTGCGCACCACATTGCGACCAGACCAGCAAACCATACGACACATGTGGCATAATGAAGGTGTGGTATATAATGTGCTTCACTTTCCTTTCAAACACTTCACTCCTCCTCATTACACCAACCAGTGGAGATATCTTGTCAATCTTACCATCTACATGCAAATTCCAGGAAAGCCTTTCGTCAATCACTAATCCTAAATATTTAATATTGTCAGTTCTATTAATTGCCGTTGAGTTGACATACAAGTCCAGTTGAACATTCATCTTATTTTTCTGCTTGAATACAATGTAGTTAGTTTTATTTTCGTTTATTGTAAGGAATTTCTTCTTCAACCATGTTACATATATTTTGAGATCGTTATTTATTTCAGTTTCGAGTTCCTTTATATTGCGTCCACTATACAGAAGAAGGGTGTCGTCTGCATAGATGAAGTATTTCCCTTTTAGGTTTTGATGCTTCATATCATCGATGTACAAAAGATACAACAGAGGCCCCAATATAGACCCCTGCGGAACACCGATGTCAACTTTGCATGTCTGGCTCATTTTATCACCATTTTTTGTTATTGCAGTTCTGTCATACAAGTAGCTCTCGATCAGTTTACAAGCATTTCCCCCTATACCAATTCGTTGCAAGGACACCATTAAGTTTTTGTGTTCAACAGTGTCAAATGCTTTTGACAGATCAATGGAAATGGCCACAACATAATTGCCTTTATCTAGTTCATTATTGTTATTGGGTTAACGGTAGTAACTATACATAGAAGGGTGTCCAAAGGAGTGTAACAACTATAGAGGTATAACTCTACTCGGCATACCAGGAAAAGTGATGGCATATACATAATATGTATATATTATATTGTTAAACAGAATTCACGCCCCAATACAGCAAATCCCAAAACCAAATCAGGTCGGCTTCCAGCGGGCCGATCATGTGCGGATCACATCCACAGATTTCGGTGTACACTTCAGCAACACAATGAATTTAGAAACCCGCTGGTTTGCTTCTTTGTAGACTATGAGAAAGCCTTTGACAGGCCTCATAGAGACACAAATTGGAGTACCTACTGGTAGCTTACGGGATCTCAAATAAAATCGTGAACTTTACAAAGTTTCTTCAGGAAGATAGCAAATGTCGAGTAAGGCTGGAAAGTGACTACACTGACTGGTTTGAAGTAAGTCACAACGGGTGTCCGACAAGGCTGTGTCCTGGCCCGATGCCTTATGTTCATCATTGTTAAGGACTTTATTCTTCATCAATCTTTTCCTGGATATGCGGACCTCAACATCCTCCAAAATATCAAGCTGTAACCTCGAATTTGCCGACAACCTTGTCGTTCTCGATGTTGCAATTATGGAAGAAGCTGTGAACAGCATTAAAAAGCTCTCGGAAAGAGTTGGCCTAAAAATTAACATGAGCAAAACTGAAACCATACACAACAATAATTAATTATTCTGGAAATTATGATGGTAGTCTGACTCTGGGAAACAGCAACCGAGAACATCGGTACATTTGGAAGGAGACCACGAAGGAAGTAAGGTATGAAATGTGTTGAAAGTCAAAATGTATGAAGAAGAAAAATAATCTGTAAAGTTAACAAACTTACCTACGCAAAGTTTTTAAGTGTATGTGCCTTCAGAAGGAATGATTGAGGGCGGCAATTGCCCCAGAAACAGCTACACAGAACAGGTGATTGATATCTCATATGCAGATATGATGGTGCTAGCTGACAATTGACGGAGACTGGTTCAGACAGACCAATTTTCGTATTGAGACCCGTAAAAAACCTGCCATTTGTTTGTCATTGCTAAAATGCAGTTGTAGGTTCATATATTTGTTGTTGTTAACATGCACTTTGTGGGTTCATATTATGTTTGTTGTTGTTAACATGAAGTTTGTATGTAGGTTCATATATAGTTATTGTTGTTAACTTGCAGTTTGTAAGTTCACATTTAATTTGAAATCTGCATAATTTGAAATCCAATGAAGATACCTAAGCACACAATAATATGCTCTTTCTCAAAAAGCTATTTTAAAATCACTTGCACTTAAAGTAATTCAACGTTTATTCCGAGAAGTTTGTAGAAAGATTTATCACGTCGACGAGAAAGAGAGTCTATTCTACGGGGTTATGCGAAGTACACAGCGTGTCACGCGACGTTTTGTCGTTTCTGGTAGTTATTTTTATTTCGTACGTTGGAAAAGTCATTTTCTTTGGTAGGTATGTTTAATAGGAAACAGTTATGTATGTATCATTCTACATACACACAAATTCGAATGAGCTTCGAGTAAGAACTCGCAACATCAGACATCGCTACATATTAAGATTATACGTAGGTACTCTAACAGCAAAGGTAGGTATAACTTAACATTTTCAATAACACTTAAAATAACACCAATAAACTTTGTATATCCACTTTATTAATATTTTAACAAAAATAAAAAAATTTTTGTTAAAATATTAATAAAGTGGATATACAAAGTTTATTGGTGTTATTTTAAGTGTTATTTAAAATGGCTATCCACAACGTGGCTTACGATAAAAAGTTTGAAATGTTAACATTTTCTCTTGAATTTGCTACGTGCATGCTACGACTAAAAATGCGAGCTTAGAGACTTTTCCATAGCATTGAGAGAAAAGGTAAATAAATCAAAACGTCACCATTTTGTTGTGTCTAAGGAACTGAGATGGCTGATTACGTAAACAGGGACGAACCATCGAGTTATTTTACAAAATATACGTTATTTCATTTCAGTACTGAAACCCCACGTACATATTTTGACGCAAACATCGATATAAACAAATAGATCAATTCCTGATGATAAAAGAATATTAAAGATATTGATACTCTTTTCAGATACTAAATCTGCCAAAAAAGTTACATAAATTGAGAAACTTTTTTTTCAATTATAAAACTCATTATGTAGCTCAAGAAGTTCTCACAATAGGTAGCTGATATTTTAGGGCATCAGCTATTATTTTTATCATTTAAATACCCCGCCAAGAAAAAAAGGTGAAATTCTCATTCTCAACTCATTCAATATATTATGTAGGTACATAATAAAATTACAGGTTGATAAATTAACTTTATAATGTATTTGTTCTTACAGTGAAATCTTACATTTTCTAAAGTTTAGTTATTTTACTTAAATGTTTAAAAAATTCTGGTAGCAAATAAAGTGTTTACTTCTTACATTTGGATCTACCGATGATAAGATGACAATAATATGGCGTATAACGACCGTGAAATATTAAATTGATTTTGTTATTTTTCAACAATTATTTTGTTCTTGAAACAATCCCAGAGGCGTACAAAAAATGCTAATAATCAGTCAGATCATGTCCTTTATTTACTTACTTCAGGATTGAAGATATGATTGCACCTCGAGCCGGGGATTTTCTGTCGAGGGGCACAATATTAAAATAATATGCAGAACAAACTGGTGATCGTAATAATAATGTGTTTCATCATTGAGTTTTTTCGCCCAAATTTTATTTTAAAAGCCCTGAATCGAAACCAATTTAAATTGAAAAAAGGGTTTATTGTAAAGTTATTTCACCCACTCTTCGCATCAGTACGGAAGAGTTTTAAGAAGTAGACCCATAAAAAATATACTATAGGTAATGTAGGTGTAATGCCGCTGAAATGAGATCGCCAGGATGGTCTTCAAAATTGGCGCCAAACAGAAGATGGAAAATCTGGCACAGTGGGAACACTATTAAAATGACGGAATATTTATTTTAATCTGGAAGATACGCACCAGTAGGGGTTTTATATAAGGAGACAACGTGAATTCCACACAATGATAATATTGTACCAAAAAAAATTATATCAACGATAAAAATCACAAGCCGTTCCTTTAATGGAGTAATAAAAAAATGAAAAAAAAGGAAAAATAATATTATGTATAAATATAGGGAGTATATTTTAATAGGTATTTAGAATATAATCAGAGTAATATAAGAAAACATCTACCCGTTGATAAAACCAGAGGGCGAAATAAAGAGCCTCACTAATGGCCCATAAAATGAAACAAGAACAACATCGAAAAAATCAATATCTAAATGTATAGGCACGGCTGGTATGTGAGGTCCGTACTAGGGCTATAATTACCAGGCAGTGTTATCTTTAGTTACGCTTTGCTAACGGCTACGGATTAGTCTACTGTTGCCGCTTTTATTGTTCGGTTTCAAGTTAGTCCAAAACACGCTCAATCTGCGGATTAAGGTTCTCAACTAAAAAAAAAAACGGGAGTTTCAGCAATAATATAATTTAATAATATTTTGCGAATTCTCGGTTCTCTGTCTTTTTCTTCTGAAGTTTCGAGAAGATAATCGAAAAGTCAGTGAACAACGATCGAAAAATTATTTCTCTCAAACCTGAAAGGCTAGATCTTACGAGCAAGATGCGAGAAGAATGCAGTATATAATTTTTTTATAAACTCTAAGATTCGTGCTAGTACATCCTTCATCAATTTCCAGTCATTTACAAACAAAAAATAGCGATCCTTTGTTTTGATGCATCTGACAAGCAAGAATAATTTGTGTGAAAAAAGAAAAAAAATGTTTTTTTTTTTCTATTTTCCTCACAATTTTTCCAGATATTCTCTTCGTTAAAAGATTTCAGCCTAATGTATTAAGGGATGCCAAAAGGACGGCCGATGATAGCCGAAAAGTACGATGTTTTTTCTCCGGTTCACGTTCCGAAGACGAAAAAGACACTTTCATTTTCTTTCAAACACATCTGAGGGATTTAGATTTCATGTATAGGACGAGGTCATTTATACTGCGTCAGAGTGGAGAGCAAATGTTGCTTCAATATGCCTCCAAAGTGTGGTCACAAAGGGAGCACATATTGATAAATTAACTTATACTTGAAAAATCATGGTATAATACTCGAATGCCGGTATCCTTATATTTGCACTGGCAAAAAAGACAGTGGCAGGCGCACTCGCCACGGAGTGCCCTCTGCCGTAATGATATAATATTAAGTGGGGTGTTATTAGGCGTGATATTTGATACGACACTAAATATTAATAAGAATAATAATGATTTGTACACGCAAATTGCCTCCCTGTACGTGACGAAACTAATAAACAAAGCATAATACTCCAGATTTAATATATCTAGGTACATAGATATTGAATGGATGACGGAACACGAATTTGATTTTGACACAAAGAAAATTGCAAATCGTAGGTAGCTACTTACGCAAAAACAATTCCTTCGTTTGAAGTGTTTTCTGCGAACTTGAAAACGGACCATGAATTTATATTATAAGTTTCAAAATAGTTCTGTTTTTTTTATTGGAGAGAATATCAGCTATTTCTGAAGGCGCGTTTCTTGCGTGTTTGCAATAGATTATAATACGATGCTTTCACCAAGATTTCACCAAGTAACAAGCGTGGATTTTTTTTAAAAGCAAATACAAAATCATGACTGACACTCTCTTGCATTGGTTCGACCGTGTGGTTCGAATGAAAGATAAGAAACTTCCGAAAAAACTTAGATTTTCGGCAAACTAACAAAGTGGGAACTTGATAAAAAATGGGGGAAATAACAATATCAAATATTAATTTTACTTTAGTTTATTTTGTAAATTTTATTTAAGTAGTTTATTATTATTGTGTTTCAAAATGTGTATAATGATACTTTTTATGCCTTAACACAGACTTGTTTGTCTAGTGGGGCTGCAGCTTTTGTTTATGAACAGCATTGTAAAAAATGTGAAATAAAGATTTTTATATAATTATAATAAAAAAAAATAAAAAAAATCAATCAAATGTCACGAAGACCGGTACGCGGTGTAGCCCTCGGAGCTTGATGACGCATAACATAGATATAGTAGCCTGCAAAACCATTTGAGTTGGGCACGCCTGTCCTGAAGAGGTCGAACAGAACTATTATTTGAGGATCACAATAAATTGCGAATACAGGTGTGAAATGAGAATTTCCCGCAACATTGGAATTCTTTTTATCTCATTGCCTATTACACGTAACGAAGAAACCTTACAAATATTTCTACTGAGTGACTTAAGAATTATTCAGTTAGTATAAAATAATTATTTTAAATCAGGGTAAAATATATTATATGGTTGTACTGCTTCATTATTTTGTTTGAAAAAAAAAATTAAAATAAATTTTAAATACTGCCAGCGATATGCTTGCGAAGCCGTTCAGGCAGTATTAAAGCTGCGGTAACATTGATGTAAGAATATACATATTAAAATTTTATATTTGAAAAGAAGGATAAACGGTAAGTAAGAAGTTTATAAGAATGAGAAATTAAAAAGAAATTTCGAAATTCAGATATTTTTGTATGTCGAATTAAACCAACCTACGTTGATTACGAAGCAACTTGTCAAAGGCGCCAAATCCACTGCGAAGGGGTCCAAAGTTCGATTCTCCGGTTGTTGGACCATCTCTGATTGAATTTATTTATTTATTTATTTAGCGTATGGCCATTTCATCACAATTTATATATAATCTACATAATATTTGAGAAATGTTTGTATATTTGCTTTTTTCGTATGTCGGAGCATCACGCCTAAACGGCTGAACCGATTTCACTAATTCTTTTTTTGTCGTGTTGGCTTTTATCAGTAGAAGGTTCTTATGAAAGAAAAAATTAAGAAAGTTGCGTGGTAAATTGGGAAATTAAATAAAACTCGCATTAGCCCCTCCTTCTCTATCTACAAAATAATTGAGAAATGTTTTCTATTTGCTTTTTACCGTATGTCATAGCATCACGCTCAAAATACAAATGCTACGTCAGATATGAAACTGCACAGAGCCGTGCAAAATGCCGGAGAAGGTTCTTTAATACAATTTGCTGCATTGACTTTACTATATTTAGAGCTATTTTAAATTTTTTTTAGGATCTTCATACAAAATTTTAATAAACATTAAAAGTGTCATTCTTCTCTCTTTTTATGAATTGTGAAAGTTTCATTCTTCTTTTTCTGTGCTTATGACAGTTATAGAGGTCTGAAAAGCAATGGGAAGCTAGACTAGAACCTATTTAATTACCTACCGATCAAGCCTGACAATCGGAATCAAAAACGTAAAGCAAGACGGGTATAAGCTAGTTCAATTAATAAGTATATTTTTGTTTTTCTTGTTAAATAGTCAATACGAAAATTCCATTATCTTGACTTGTATCGCTTTGTACTTAGATGTTGTGATGAATATATCTGCCAGGAGATCAATGATTGTCTGGCGGCCTATAGTTGCATATATTGTTTCTGATTGAATAGAAGCGGATGACTATGTAGAAAATAAAGATAGCAGACTTTTCTAGCACCATTGTAAAAAAATATGGTTATTCATTTTAGATTTCGTTTGATCAAGTGTCGAAGTATCAGCCAACGTTTACTACGAGAAATGGCTTCCTTCGTTCGTACTACTCCTCACTGTCTCTTTATCATTTTTTGAAGATGTCAAAGAACAAAAATGACACTAGGATATTGTTATGAGTGTTGCAGATGAATATCGACAGAGTTCCCGGCGATGCATGTCACTTCGCTCCGGACGATTGCAAGCTAACATCATTATTCCTTGTGTCCGCTAGTTTTTAGTTAGAGTCTCGTTGCCATTTTTGTAATCCATGAATCATAATATATGTGTTTGTAATTTATTTAAAGAATTATTATTTTAATAGAAAGAAGAACCCAAAACCCCAGCATTACATGTATATATTACTGGAAACTTTTGTAAAATCACAGGAATTTTAATATGGACTTGCTGTTCACAAAGGGGGTTCACAAAATACCCGCGGGTGCTGTTTCGGATTGATTCAACTCTTTTTGATTTAATAAAATGTGACAACTTAAAGGGGTCTTCTCGAAATCCAAAACCACATTTTCTAAAATGCTTTATACGTAGGCGAATTTGTGGAGTAATAATTGCATTCTAAATTTCGAAACCACTCGCAATAGCATTAAATTTTAATAATTTTAAAATATTTGTATTTTTATAAAAAAAAAAAGAATTATAAACTGTATGTAAAACTGGCTGACTCATCGAACTTCGTCCCGCCTTAAAGTCAATAAAATATTGCTGGGTCACATAAGATAGCTAACATACATGACTAGTCATTATGAAAAAATCTAAAGTTATGTGGTTTTGTAATACCTAATATTAAAAAACAGTTATTTCAAAAGCACCAAAATTCACCCATTTATATATTAGATATCTAAATTGAATTTTCATCCGATTTATAAAAAAGTCAGATAATACTTACAGACTTTTTTATAAGTCAGATGATACTAAATGAATTGCACAAATAAAACACCATAAAAAGATACATTCATTGGTTTAAAAATATTGGTTTTGTATAAAAATACTTATGCTTTAAATATGTTTGAATGTTAAAAAAATAATTCTGAAAGCTTGAAAGAAAATTTAACACATTACCGCCATCTCATATATAGATTTTTTACCAAAATATCAATATACCAGACACCTCCCTATTTCCCCAACAGATGGCGGTAATGTCCCCAACAGAAAATCCGTTCCATACTAACTTTAATATTATATTTTAGCCATTTATTCAACTTTTTATTAGTTATTCTGTTATCCGGATCGGAGAAGAATCCAATAAATCAAACATCGGAAGGATCTGTTAAGCCGATCTCGAGTTATAAGTGTTCGCACTAACCCGACTTTCGTTTATACCTATTATAGATTTTATAAACATATTGGCTCGTTATCAACACGCATCTTGTTACTGAAGAGTAACGAGAAAATAATACATACATTAGGTATCTTTATATTAAAACGTGAAGGAAATAGTTTGTGACCAAATGGTCACGAAAATTGCGCAGACAGACGAGTATAAAAATTCGCACACTTATAGTTTATTTAGAGAAGGAGTGGTGAATGCTATATTTTTTACTATATATGCATAAAAATAGATTAAATCAATAAAAATACAATACAAACACTACCGTAATGTTATGTATTTTACACACACTTCGATGTTTTTGACATTGGCACAGACGCATATATTATTTTGTTTATCTGTGGTCAATTAAGAATAGGTCAATATTGTTTGTCTTTAATCATAATAGAAAAACTTTGTACCTACATATCAGCATTTCAAATGATACGTATCCTGTCATTGTTTGTGAAAAAGCGCTCGCTCAGTCTTTGACAATGGAACCTGAACCTGATGATGTTCAAACTTATAATTTAAATAAGTTATGGTCGAATTTCGAGCACTGGTCAACCACTAGTGACAAGGAAATATAATTCAGGAAAAAAAGACAAAAGACAAATTATGGACAAAACGATTGGCATGTCGCAGGTCTATTAGAATTAGCCGGGACGTACCAATCTTCCGTTTTCTCTTGTATTATTTTTTGTTTGATAATTTCGGCAGTATTCTTTTCACGATCAGCAAGCACGCACCACATAACCATCAGGTACGAGTACCTCTGATAATCATTATTTATTACTGTGGCTCTTTGTTTTAGATCAGGCGCAAATATAGACGCGTATCATGTCAGGCCGTGTAGGCTAATTTTCGCCAATTTCTATTGTCACAAAATATTAAACTAGCGCAAGTCACGATCACGATTGTTTTCAAAATATCAATACAATTGTTAGGAACTTGGAAATTTTCATTACCTATAAATACGAATGTGTATTGCTGCTAGTAGAAAAACTATACTGTTTTGTGGTTTAGTGTACATATTATCACGTCACACTGCATTTTAATCAGAGCTTTAAATGATTTTTTATTAAAGCGGTACCGTCATAAAACGCGAAATTACGTTAAATTGAACGTTGATGTCTATGTGAAAAAAAAACGTAGTCTCCAGAGAGCGGTATTTGACACCGCGATTGTTTACTGTTTACTTAGCTCAACGGGCGCTTTAATACTTTTTCTATGTAAACCGATAAATTATTAATTATATAACCATTATGATTGCGAATTTATATAATTATATAACCATTTTCATCCCTGTATCACAGGATACACACTGCACAGAGCGCAGTACAGGAGAAAAACCTTTATGACGCCGTTCAACACATATTAATAATTTACCTATTTACCCTTTCTGGATGTCTGAAGATCGAACGAACCATTCGTTGTCAAAGAAATTTACCGTGAGAGAGCCGCTGGAAGGAGGAGCAGTGAAAACCCCAGGCTGAGAAGGCCGGACGGAGCGGAGAGAGACCTCAGACTGCTGGGGGTGGACGATTGGCGCAGCATGACAGAGGACTGGGTGAAATGGAGGGAGAAATCTTCTGGAGGAGGCCGAGACCGCAGGAGTGTAGCGCCATGGATGTATTATGTATGTATATATAATGTACACATCAATAATTGACCAAACTCACACAGTTTGACTGTCTTTTTCTGATAACGGCTTCATACTTCGTACTTTGCTCGCGTGAATATCCGCAATAGAGCAATAGCAATTCGCCCGCCCAACCCCACGAGACCACCTACACCCGTCAACATCAACAATAATAAACGGCTACCTAATTATTTTGAATACACTATATTATGCGTATGGAAAGCAGTAGATACTACAGTTGCTACTTGACTATTAGAGCTAATATCGTCATTATGTTTTATTTAGTTAATTACTTGTGTATTCCCTTGGCGTTAGACGTTTTTAACAGAGAAACAAACGAATAGAAAAGGAACATACCGCTGTCATTAAGTAAGCCCTATTACCGTTAACGATATCGCATCGAAAACGCGATTTTGGTGTTCTATAACCAACGTCACAATCCTATTTTAATTAGCTATATTCATAAAATTTTCATTTCCGAATAACTTTGTTAGTTTCCCTTTCGTGACTGTTCGTTGTTAAAGAGATTAATTATTATAAATGTCTCATCCCACCGACAATTGAAAATTCAGAAATTTATTCGAATTCAGAACGATTAAATCATTATTTGTATTCTATGTGAAACTTAAAAACTGCATTGTGACAGGATTGTTGACGTACCATACTCATACATTTGTTTTCTTGAAACGAATCTTTTTACAGCAATAAAATATTAAAATCATTATTCAAAAAATCACATTTTGAGGCTTACAATATTACCTTTTTTTTCGAAAATAAGACAAAGGTGAGAGGAGAACATGACTTTATACACTTTCTTTGTGGACTTGCTATTTTTTAAAATCAATTCTTGAAACAAAAGCAGCTGCAAGATTTTGCAAGAATTGTGCCAATAGAAGAACAACATGTCATAATAAATATGAGGTTCTTAAAGAATTTGAACTGACCAATTGAAAGTCTAGAACGAATTAAAGTTAAAGATATTTTAATACAACTTTAAACAAATAATAAACATATAAGAAAGTTTTAAAAAATCTAAAAAACCCTCTGAATATTATGAATAAAACTAATACCTACAGAGAGATATTTATATTTCCTATAATAAAATACAGAAATGGTGGCAAAGCCTTTCTAAAAATATGTTTAACCATCGCCGAAAAGGGTGGAACCTTTTACAACGAGAAAACTTTGACAAATTGACAATACCTTTGTTGTAAATTTTACCCACATCAAACTAGTGTTCATTTGAAAACTTCATTAATACAGCGGCGAACATTTTAATAATATCTACAATCTACATACTTAGGTACTTACTATTATTATGGACTGGCTTGTATTATTGTTTTTCGGTTTTATAATCGAAATATTTCCACATCAAAGTGTCGAATGTGTAATTGAATTATATTTTATGGACATTTCAATTTCGTGCAGGTTAGAAGTGTCTAAATATATTTTATTTGATGTTCCACTTTTATTAATGTATCAATTGTATCGTATGTATGACAAACATTATCATGGACTACTGTTGTGAAGAAAGGTACGGGAAATTACTGGGAATTCTTAAAAAAAATCAATGGGTTTTATTAAAATTCTGAGAGAGTTGAAATTCTGAGGAATGCTGTCAGGTTTCCTCGTGTTAATTGCGGTCCTACTTTTTTTTTATTTAGTTATCCACAGTTGAGCGTGCATCAAAATTAGTTGGCTTTGAAAAATTGAAAGATTTATCCCCTTGGTTCGGTTCTTATGCCTTCGTGGTAAAGCTTTGTTCACACCACGTTGATAAGTACCCAATTTTGTTGTTAAGTGCTGGTACTTACAACAACTGATCAAATATCGTTTACATTACACTCGAGTACAGTGCTTATTTGCGAGATGTGTTTTAAGAATGACCGGCCGGCTGAAAAAAATGTTTTAATCTTGCGAAACGCCATGCTTTACCAAGTTATAAAATAAAAAAAAATATACAGTATCACGAAACGTTATTTGGTAACAACTAATGAACTCGACTCAAGCTATAGCTTTACACACACTTAGCAAGTGTCGAGTCAATAGCCAGTGACGCTTAGTAGGGGGCGCGACTCGTCCAAAATATAAAACAAAATGCATTGAGCCGACTGAGTTTTGGATGTTCCGACACGTTATGTTACTAAAATACAGGCCATTCGATTGGAATAGTAAAGAAGTGTGAACATGGCTTAAAAGTAGCTCATAAAATGTGAATATTTGAATATCAAGTAGCTGGTATTTTAAAGAGTGCTTATCGTTAATATGACGCGTGTGTTCTTGACGTACATAAAAAATGAGTTCACACTAAAAAGTAATGTGAATTAGTATCGAACATTATATAGTCCGTGATTTTTTATGTTATAACAATATGGCTCTCGATTGAAAAGGAAATTTTGGACATCACCCACAATTTATTTATCTATATATATATATACCTATATTAAAAAGCGAAGGAAAATTGAGCGACCATTTTTACGCGAATTGCGCGGACGGAGGAGTATAAAATTTAGCACACATATAGTTTAGTGGATAGAGGGAGTGGCGAATGCTAATATTTTTTTTTAAACTACGCATAAAAAAAGATTATATCAATAAAAAAACAGAACAAACGTATTTTACACACACTTCAATGTATTAGACATTGACACAGACGCCTATATTCATGTCATTATCTGTGTAGGTACAAATTGAGAATAGATCAATATTTTATGTCTTATAAAATAATAGAAAAACTTTTTAAAAATATCAACATTCGCCACACTTATATAAATAAAGTATACCTAAGTGTGCGAAATTTCATACTCCTCATTTCCGTAAAAACAGTCATAAAGTTTTTCCTTCACGTACCTACCTAATCTACTATATAAATGAAAGTCGGGTTAGTGCGAACACTTATAACTCGAGATTGGCTCAACAGATTCTTCTGATGTTTGATTTATTGGATTCTTCTCCACTCCGGATAACAGAATAACTAATAAAAAGTTAAAAAAATGGTTAAGAAGTGATGTAAAATACAACTTTTAAGTTTGTATGGCAAGGTTACCTGGAACGCGCTGACGACATCGCGGGTACTTCCCTCTCATTCTCGCATACGCTCTTACAGTATCCCATCCCACTTACTCCTCGGTATTCGGACGTTATCATAAAACGTTAACAATATTGTCGGCAGTGTTGCTAACTTGCCGACTTTGTCGCCAGATCTAGCGACTTTTGGACATGGAAAACGACTTTTCATTTTCATTAATGACAAAATATTCTAGCGACTTTTCTAGCGCCTTTTAGGTCCATGGTGCTTTTCGGTTTCGGTTGTAGTATTTTGATAGAAGCCAAAGTGAACGATATAAAAAAACGCGGAAACGAAAAAACATAAACTAAAAATGAATAATATGCTTTTATAAGTGATCCAATGCCACAACCTTCTTCTTCTGCTTCCAATGTACCCCAGACTTCTAGAAAAATGGATTTATAATGTCATATTAATTTTAATGACTTTCTAATTTTTAAGTAGTAGGTACTTATATCTTTTTATTTTTAACAGGAGCACTATTTCTTACTATCACTACAAAAATATCGCCTAAATATTTTCTTTGCTCCCCCCGACCAATTTTAGCGACGTCTGAAATTTCAGAAATATTTTAATGTTATTATTTTATTAGCTTAACTCAATCGAATTAATTTTGTGTTGTTTTACGGGGGCGCAGTGCACATTGTGTACATATTAACGGGCCACTTCGGCTGGACCGATTTTCATGGTTTTTGATTTGTTGTATTCGTCTCCGTCGGCTGGACCGATTTTCATGGTTTTTGATTTGTTGTATTCGTCTCCGTCAGCTGGACCGATTTTCATGGTTTTTGATTTGTTGTATTCGTCTCCGTCGGCTGGACCGATTTTCATGGTTTTTGATTTTTTGTATTCGTCTCCGTCGGCTGGACCGATTTTCATGGTTTTTGATTTGTTGTATTCGTCTCCGTCGGCTGGACCGATTTTCATGGTTTTTGATTTGTTGTATTCGTCTCCGTCGGCTGGACCGATTTTTATGGTTTTTGATTTGTTGTATTCGTCTCCGTCGGCTGGACCGATTTTAATGGTTTTTGATTTGTTGTATTCGTCTCCGTCGGCTGGACCGATTTTCATGGTTTTTGATTTGTTGTATTCGTCTCCGTCGGCTGGACCGATTTTCATGGTTTTTGATTTGTTGTATTCGTCTCCGTCGGCTGGACCGATTTTCATGGTTTTTGATTTGTTGTATTCGTCTCCGTCCCGAATAGGCTACTAGCTATTAAAAACATGAAAAATTGATAAGGAATAAAAATATTAAGAAAATAAAATACCCATACATTTTGTATGGAACGGTTATTCCTTTCTGTGATAAATTTCTTGACAGCGCAAATTTATTTACGTAGGTAAGCAACCATTAAGTTTCGAAACAAACATAGGTACCTTTATCAAGATAGGTACACAATATTCGATAATTGCGTATTAAAACAATATGA
Source organism: Mystacides longicornis (assembly GCA_963576905.1). NCBI lineage: Eukaryota > Metazoa > Arthropoda > Insecta > Trichoptera > Leptoceridae > Mystacides > Mystacides longicornis. The sequence continues at coordinate 3,784,995 of OY756421.1, read as the reverse complement.
TATGATCAAGAAAATATTTTTTTAAAAACTTTATCACTTCAGTATGGCAATAATTTGCCTAATTTCACTGATTAAATTTTAGGTAAGGAAACTAACAAGAGGTTAGCTCGAGTATACACGAATACTTATAGTTTGATAATTCTTAAAAATGCGGACAACTATTTGCTACGATGATCGTCAATTATTGACGTATCGCATGAAAGAACGTTATATATTATGTATTCTAAAAGTATCGAGAAAAAAGCCTACAAAGATTTTTAGAGATTTCTTTGCGGTCCATTTAAAATTCCACGAAATCTTATATATAAAAATGGAGAGCTATTTCGCGTGGTCATCGGATGGCGCCTTAACGGTTGGACCGATTCCGCTAATTCTTTTTTTGTCGTGTAGGCTTTTATCAGGAGAGTGTTCTTTTAGAAGAAAAAAAATAAGAAAAATACATGAAAAATTAGATAGGTAATTTAAGAAAACTAACTAAAATGGAGAGCTATTTCTCGATGTCAACGCATCGCGCCTAAACGGTTATACTGATTTCACTAATTATTTTTTTGTCTTATCAGAAAAATATTGATTTAGAAGAAAAAAATAAGAAAAGTGCATGGACAATTAGAAAATTAAAGAAAACTATAACAATGGAGAGCTATTTCCCGATGTCATCGCATCACGCCTAAGCGGCTGGATCGATTTCGCTAATTCTTTTTGTCGTGTAGGCTTTTATCCGGAGAAGGTTAAAATAGAAAAAAAAGTGCATGGAAAATTAGAAAATTATTGAAAACACAGAAAGTAGGTAATCTTTTTAGTACTTTTTGCAAAATAATTTGGTCTACTTTTGAATTTTAACTAATTAACATTTGAAAGAACTGTCAGTGGGTTGATAGTTGTTGCGATTGATAGAAGGCAAATGTAAAATATATCGTATGAAAAAGATTGATTGGATAGGCCATATTATATTCATTGCAATTAATTATTATGATAGGTTTTGGTAAGTTTTAATACAAGGAATACCTATACATTATTGGAGTATAAGGAGTTTCTAAAATTTTCTTTATTTACAGAGATTTTTAAAACCGTCAGCAAACAAAATCATATACATAACTTTGCTATTAAGGAGTTAATATTTAATTGAAGTTCATTTTATAAGGAGTTTAGGTAAGTTTTAACACAATGAATACATGATTAGGTATAATGAAGAACAAGTAGAATATTTTTTTGTTTGTTTACAGAGATTTATAAAACTACCATTAAACTGAATTGTTTACATGATTGACAACGAATACTGATTATAAACTTAATCGAAAAAAAAAACTTAAACATGTTCAAAAGAAGGAAATTGGCTGGGAGAAGGGTTGGCGGTGCACTAAGACCTCTAAGAAGGTCTCTTTTTAAACCACAGTTGATGCCCAATGCAATCCTGATACCATCCCTGATTTATGGGAGTGAAACTTGGACATGGACGAACAATTTGGAAGTTGGAATAAATGCTGTGGAAATGAGATCACTGCGTAGGATATGCGGAAAGAGACTGATTGATAAGATGAAGAATGATAATATTAGAAGGGAATGTGGAGTGGATGTTAGTGTAGTGACTAGAATGAAAGTGAATGAAGAAAGGAGGTTCGGGCATGTAAAGAAAATGAACGAAGAGAGAATGACGAAAGGGATATATGAATCTGAAAGGATGGGTGCACGCAGACGAAGCCGACCTCGAATGACATAGACCGACCATATCGTTGCTGTCTTACAGGAGGGCCAAGTCAGAAGTAAAAGATTTTTTTTTCGGATTTTCGCAAACATACAGTTTTTTTTAACAAATAATAACAATATAATGAAAAGTACAATACATAAACCAGCAAAGTTTGCAGACATTACTTTCTTATTCTTTAATATCAGGAGGGTTCTTCCTCTCCCCACTCTACATACACTACACACCATCAAGTATTAGAAAAAAAAACACTTATGAACATGTATGCGGAATGTTATGCGTTTGGAGGAAGTGAATGAGTTTGGATTGGAAGGAATGGAAGTCCATACTCTCTGCCTACCTCCTTCGGGAATCAGCGTGATGGGTAAAAAACCATTGACACCTCAATGCGTATTTTGAATCGGTACGGAGATATTCCTTATCGTAATTTGATCAATCAATCAATATTATTTTAACTGAGCAAAATAACTATTAAAATATCGAATATAATGACAAACCTTAATTCTTTTTTTACATATTAACATCAAATCAATCAAAATTAAAACTCCCTTTGAACTCCATTCTGGAGCAAGATGAAGCAATAAGAACTCTCCATTGCACTCGATCTTGCGCAATGATGACTTCCTCCCACACCATATTAACATAAGTTAAAAGTTTTTGATGAAAAAATAAACTCAGACCCAATGAATGCAGCGTGGTATGCAGGTTTTGCTAATGCCAGTAAATAGTCATTCATATTAAATAACTAAAAAAACGAATTTGAGCTCTGTTGCAAAAACCATAAAACCCATATTATTTATTTCGATACAAAGTTCGACGGGTCAGCTAGTTAATATATAAATATATTTTAATTCATCACCCACCACATTGGGTATATTTATTTTCTGATGACAACACTTCATCCTTCGATATCTCTATAACAGCTGTTTATCGTAAATAATAATATCTTATTACCTGACACAACATATATGAAGAGTTATATTAAACCAAAATCAATAAAACAAAATAGACATTTTATTTCAAGTTGTTTTTCAATGAATGTAGGTATTATTAATTTCTTGTATTCTTCATTTCTAACTGAGTATTTATTTTCCTAACTGTGATTTACCCTTTCCCTTTAAATACATCTACATATTATTGCACAGTTTTTTTTTTACTAAATATCTGGTTTCTTACTTAAAACGCATTTCGTCGTTATAAGTAATGTTTAAATCTATAATATAAAAGAAAGTCGGGTTAGTGCATGCGAAAACTTATAACTCGAGATCGGCTGAACACATTTTTATCATTTTTGGTTTATTGATTTCTTTTCCGCTCCGGATAACAGAATAAATTAAAACATCAAAAAATCGTTAGCAAATAATATAAAATATAAATTAGTATGGAACGGATTTACTGACAATAATACTATATGTGAAAAATACCATAACATCAAAATGCATGAAATCAATATGTTAACTACGCTTAGAATTAAATCAGCTTGTTATGCCAAATACGCACATTACAAAGGAATAAATAGACAAGTGCTTGGTAGCCAGGCGCGGCGGTTCCGTCGCTGATTTTCGTACGTAATAGTACGTACCTAAGCATAAATAGAGGTCATGAATTCGTACTCAGCTACCGATCATCTTGGTTTTTAACGACACAAGCTTTTAGTAGCTTTCAATGAGTTAAGGCTGTGTATTTGTTATCACTTTGAGTGAGCGAGTGAGCACTGTTTCATTTTTAAGTCAAAAAATATATTGTATTAGATTGGCATTTCTACGTGAGCCTTTCCTTAGAATAAAAAGAATACACAAAAATATTAAAAAAACGCATCATTTTGATGGAGAATGTTCTAAAGAAACGTAATATTATGTACGCCTGACGTATTTCTTCACCATAACACCATACTAAACAAGTTAACTAGGACATAACGAATGGTATCCACCCATCGGACCTTTAACCCTGCCTGTGTTATTACCAGCGTCCCTGGTCTCGCTTACGGCGTACATCCACCGGTACACGATGTACAACGACCCGCGCGGAGCCGCCCCTGAATCAAAGGGCGTGCGAGGTTAGGGGTCCAAAGCGAACTCTCCAAATCTCCAGGGCCGCGGCGAGGGTGGCGGTAGATAAAAATTCAAGGGCACTGTCCGGGCGGCATAAAATAATGCGATCTCCGTATTATTATGAAATGATAAAAAAGGGTAACACGGGCTAAAATTTAGATACGATGACTCATTTAGAGAATGGATAGAGCCTTAAATCTCTTAGCATGATATGAGAGGTTGCTATAAAATGGACCCTTTTTTGTGTGTGCAATACAAAACATTAAAGGTAGCTTTTTACGAAATTTATTGATAATTTATTATGTATCTATGTAAAAAGCAAAAAGTTTGACCAGTCCCGTCTAATCTGAGACAGGCAAAACTTCGGGTACAAATTTCAAGTGAAAAACATTGAACCCAGGGACCTCTTGATTTGAAGTTAACGCCTATGCCTCTAGGATACTGAAGACGGTCAATACAAAAACCTTACAAAATATAAATACCTTAATAAATATCTTCAACATGTTTATGCGTATTTTTTAGAGATTATTACATCATGCTCTTTTATTTGGATTTCAACTGAAATATCCGAAAAAGGTAACGCGGGTTACTTTAGTAGGTATTACCCCCTATTCTGGATTTGTTCGACCTAAAATAAGAACGTTCCAAAATTTAAGAATTAAGGTCATATGGATTAAAATTCGTATTCTATAAAGCGATGTGTTCTAAAAACTAAAATGGCTTAAATTAGTTCACCATAAACAAAAATATGAATTATAATTGTCTATGGTCTATATCGCGCATGCGCAATTGGTCATGTTTGTTTATTAAAAATAATACGAGTGTCAAAGCAGTGACCAAATGGGTTAGAGGCATATCAAATTAGCCTTTTTATCAGACCAACTCTTAGATTTCCTTTTGAAATAAATAAGTATAATTATTTTTAGTGCAAATCTCGTGTTGTAATATACGCAAGAGTATTTTATGAAAGTAGTGATTTTGATCTAACCTCCAATTTTCGATTTCGGCATAATGAAACACGCGCAAATAATCAATTTTATGATTTTATTTACCTTAATAAAGATATTTAACACTTTTTTTAAACTTATTAGGTTAAAATAATACTTTTATTATAAAAATATCATCAGATATATTTTAAGTCGCATACAATTAGGTGTGCACTAAAATTAAGAACGTTTTGACATAAGAACGCACTAAAATCGACTTAAATAGTGTTGTAGAATACCAAAATGAACTAATTTCAATATTAGTCACATTAAGAACGCTCTTAATTTTTATAGAATACCGATGTGCACTGACTAAAATTGGAACGTTCTTATATTAGTTAGTGCGCACTTAAATTCAAACAGAATCGGGCGTATTATCAAACCGATCATGTGGTATTCTAAATCTTAAAACGAAAGCGGAGAAAGTAATGCTATTCTGATGCGTATTCTCTGATTGCAATACCCTTACTAAGTAAGTATAATAAATTCGCTTTTAAAAATCTCATTATGAATATTATTTACTCAAACGCCTACACAAATAAATTAACGATCTTTTTTAAAAAAGATAACCCGAGGTAGGCCGGGTAAACGATCCAAATGTAAAGAAATTTCACATTAAAATCGTGAGGAAACTGACAGGGAAACGCCTCACAATTTATTTACTCTTGGAGGTGCTTCCGTCTACTTTTTACGTAATGAGTTGTCCCTTTAAACATACAAGCATCCCCTAAACGACACCCTTATTTAGGTTAGTAACGGAAAACATCCACAAACAAGTTATTATTTTTGATTGGACCATTGATAAGTTCTAAAATTACGAGGAAGAAAAAAAACGAGAGCAAGTAGATACCTCTCATCCTACGTAGATAGGAACGAAAAAATAATATCTTGATACCTACTTATTCAATTTTTTCGTGGTGAAAACACGTTCCCCTTCAAAACATGTCGAGATGAAAAGTTAAAGTTCAAAAGGACCTAATTACCTCCGAACTTTTTATGGCATTCCGATTTTGCAAACGAATAATTTTGACGTTCCATAAACAACCTTCGAATAAATAAATAAACAATTAACACTTTTCTATGCGAATTTTTCAGTAGTACGGAGTTTTCAGAATTGTAGCCAACCGGATCCGTCTATTATGAAACATGGCAACCTCGGGTAGAAAATGGAACAATTCTGCACCAACCAGGATCTCTTGACCAAAAGTATGCGCCTATACAATATACATACCACTAAGCTACCAAGATCGAACGAATTTTCATCTATCTGTCGATCTATAGGTACTCTTTTTGTGACCCCACTTAGGTTATTAGTGAGACAACATGGGAGGAAGAACAGCGCTCTCCCAGGACAACTGTAATTCGGCATCTTTAACACATATCCCGAACCAGAGACACTCAGTCGTGTGCAATAGATTTAATAATAAAAAAAATATTATTAGTTTGAATAGCCTTGGTATACAGTTTCCACAAAGCATCCAGTCTCTGCTAGCCCTCTACCGAGACGATGCGAACTCGACTATTCTTGGTGCAGTGGCGGAGAATGGTAGAAGGTTCTGATCTGTTTTTCTATTTAGTACTAAATTATTATCTCTCAGTAATACCCACATTTTAGTTGACCGTCTTATATGTTGGATTATACACAAAAAAAAATCTTTTTCATAGGTAGGTAGGTAGGTATATATATTTTTTAATGTTCCTCATACATTTTTTAAGTCCGATACCCGTGTGTATATGTTACTCATAGTATGTATGTGGAATATAGAATGACATGAGTCTTGTGATCGGATTTCAAAAAAAAAATAGATTTCGCTGAAATTAATTATCTCGACGTTTTCGAGGGTGTAGATTCCAAAAATGCAAAAAAAAAATTTTAATTTCCGCGTACGCCAAATATGTGTGCGCACCCATAACTCATAGTAATTATTCTTATCCGATTTGATTGAAATTTGGTAGAACGGTTAGCCCCTTGATGTAGATGAGTCAGTAAAATGTTGAGATCTGTACCTTCATGGGAACCCTCTTAAAGTATCAAAAGAAAATTTCACTTGTTCTAGAAAAAGGGCTAAAAAAGAAAAAAAAATTTCTTCGATTTTCATAAAATTTGGTATACGAGTTGGTCGTATGCTCCTACACAAGCACGTAAAATTTGAGGTAAGTAACTTCAGTGGGTCCCCCTTAAAGTACCGATTAATATTGAATATGTAGTTCTAAAGCAGATAATAAAAAGCTCCAATAGTCGATATCATTAATAATTCCAAGGATAAATTCATTTTAATCGTAAAAGTATGAATTTTTATGCAAAGATATGTTTTACACGAAAAGGCTGTTATAATATACTATGAATTCTGGGCTACCCTAGGTTAGCAGCTTTTTTTGTTTGGTGAGTGAGTACATACCCAATACATCTATTTATAGCTTCCAACATTCGGGATTATTCTATCTTGTCCGCGTTTCATTATTTTTAGAGTTGTTTCAAACCTTTTTTTTAATTCTTATAATCGTTTATTTTGTAACATGCACGGCAAAATTTTTTACTGGAAGGTAGATAGAATTATTGGATATTGGCATAGATCACTCTCTCGAGAGTGAATTGCCACATTGTAAGGAAGAGGAAGAAGAACACATATCCCAACACCTGCGCATTTCCTCTCCATAATTCTAGAACTTGGGCCTTCGCTGGGAACACCGGCGTATAGCATCGTTCGTGATGCGGTTGTACGACATAATACCCAGTCTTTGAGACACTTTGTTTTAAAGGCGAAGACATATTATGAGGTTTCAGGACTCGCGGAAGAACGGGAAACAATCACGCATCAGCATTTTTAACAGAGTAAGTGAAACGAGGATGATCTTTTCTCACATGTTGTATTAAACTTCATCCATTGTGTATAAAACATTTCGGAGGAAATACTCTATATCTCCTTTGAAAAATAACTTACAGATGACATGCGAATAATTTTTATTTACAAAAATCATTTTTTCATTATTTAAAAAAAAATAAAAGTCAGAAACATTTAACTCGGCAATAGGCGGAAAGAAAATCAACTTGGACTTGCCAGAAGTTATTTTAACTGAAATATATAATATGTAAATTCGATTTTATCTTAGCATCTATATAAATAAATAAATAAATAAAATATAAGTAGGTTCCTACATATAAAATTATTATGTAAGAAATAATTGAAATAAGAATCTACGGAAGTTTTTGTATTGAATGGAAAGTAAATTAAAAGCGAGGACCTTCAGTTAATAATAGCAGTATTAATAATGGGGGAGAGAAAAAACTGAAAACAAAATGAAAGTCTCGTAAAGAAAAATTGAAAAATGGATAAAAAAAAGGCAACTTCCATTTCGTATAAAAGGCGGGCCACACGCGTTGGTTCAACAATACGAAACGGCACAAAGCGGCGGGCTGTATATTGTTAGCGGCACACCTGAAACGTGTGGACCGAGCCTTACCTGTTGATCAAATCGTGGCTGTAGCCGAACGTGTGGCAAGTTTTTGATACTAAAAAGTTCAAAACCGTTTGGTTGTTAGCCCCAACCGCTGTGTGAGCTACTCACAATCGAATGAGTGATTTATTACACCCCCGCCCCGGCCCCGGAAACTTTTTAATTATTATCCTAGCCTAATAGCAATTTATTTTAGTATATTTTTGACACCTCCCTTCAGCCTTTGTTCGTTACAACGATATTATTTATACAATAAAAAGTCGTTTGTCAAACGTTTATTTCATACAAAATACTGTAAAGACGTGTTTTCACTTTTTTTTTAAACACCAACAGAACACATAACTGTATGTTATAAATTAATACAATGCTTGAATTATAAGTACGCACCACACACGTTATTTCTATTAAGCTTATTGTAAAAAATAACTAATATTATAAAAATATATGGAAATCCCACATTTTGAGAACCAACTCCATCTCTTGTTTACAGACCACAACGCCTAAATGAAGGTGAAGAAGAAAATTACAACCAGTGCGACTCCTAATTACAGCGGCAATCCTTATCATTGACTGACCCTCAGGACGGCAGTATGGTAGTGTATGCCGAGACTTTGTGGTGACTAATTGATGTAGCAAATGAATAGTTGTGAATAACTGCAGTTCAGACCCATTGCCTACTCATTATTTTAAATATACTTACTTACAGCCTTCGAGTCAATGCCAGTAAGGAGCTCATGGCAAATAATGCTTGCCCCGATGAACAGCTAACGATAACCATCGACGGTCACCACGTTTCCCGGGTGGATAAATTTAAGTACCTGGGAGGAACCATTACCGTCAGTGTTCACCTCGGGGCTGATCTCCGGAGACGTATCGGTATGGCAAGTGGCGCCTTTGAAAACAAGACCAAAATATGGAAGCGTCGGCATTTAGTGTCGAGACGAAATATAAACTGCTCGATGTGTGTGTAATGCCCATTCTTCTGTATGGGTGTTAGTCCTGGCACCTGACCAAAGTCCAGGCACAAAAAGTAGAATTTATTCTGGGTAAAAGATACCATATCATACCGCATTACTAACGACGCTGTACGCTGGCGCACCCAGCTTAGGCCCAGGAGAGGAGATGCACTTGATGTGAAGCTTCGAAGCAGAGCTGAGGGATATGAACATCGAGTGGGAAGAGGTCATAAGCATTGCGCAAGATCGAGTGCTACGAAGAGATGTTGTTGCCTCCCTATGCCCCTCAGTGGGGTGCAAAGGGAGTTTGGATTGGATTGGGTAGAAGTAACATTAAGTTGAATTCGTAGTTCAATATGTTTATGAAGTGTGATAGGGGATGGTGTAATTTATTGCCATGAACGCGGAAACTAGTAGATAGGTTTTAATAACAACGCAAATCAAAATACAGCAGAACTGAATTTAGGACAACCATATACAAAACATCACTATAGGAAACATAATACCTACTATCTAGAACGTAATCTTTGATATAATGTTCCAATGCTGTGTCAAAGAGGAAGACAATGGATTATACCTACTATCGAAAAGGAGTGAGTGGGTGGGACCGAATAATATGGGAGATAGCGCTAAGCGTGTGTGTATGTGTATTTTAATAAAGCAAACTTGGTGAATAGCCCAAAGTAATGCTCGATATTAATATTGTTATGAAACAACAGACCCACTGCTGAGAACGAGAGAATTGTCTCCTGTCTGAGCAGAGACACAGTGGATTCCTCGTTACTTCGGTATAGTCAACAACAATACTGATTTATGTTCAAAGCTGGCACTCGCGACGTCTCAAAATAATCAAATCAAAAACACCATAGGAATAAAATAAAGATTTATAATACGCATAATTATTATTGTCCATGGTCAGCGAATGACTCACAAGTTCATTAAGTTGACATGCATAAACATATAGAACATCTTATTTCTGAAATCTCGACGACGCTTAAAAACTTTGAAATTAAGTTCATAACGAAGAAGTTAGCATCGAGTCCAAAACTAAGGATGCGGATTAGTAGGTATCTTACTGGGAGCATTGTCGAAGATTCCATTGATGGGAAATTTCGGGGATTTAAATTTGAATGAATGGCGATTGTTGCTAAAATAAAAATGATCACACATAGCTCTAGCCCTCATAAAACCATTTGTAAGTCCGTAGTACCTAATTAAATTGAAAAAATAACCATAAAAATCAAACATAAAAATTTATGAAAATATTTAAAAATAAATACTTAACTATTGTTTTACTGATGAATGAATGCCATTTTGCCATATTATATTTTACCGTCAACCAAATTTGTTATGGTCTTTTGACCATGTTTAAAACTATGAATGAAAACGCTGTGTGAAAGATACCAAAAGTATAATTACCTATGTTAACTTCAAACGGTCTTAGAGTCATTATTATTCTTTAAAAAATCATATTTATTTTGAAATTTTGATAGCTTTAACCGTTTGAGTTGATTTTATGTATTTTATTTATCTTTATAAATATTTAGACCAGTTTTACTATATGCAGAAAAATCTGTTCTAATTGATGGCCGGATACAAAGGAGTCCAGGGAGGTTAGGCTTTATCATCGTGCGGTCGATTCAACACACGCGTAAGAACAAGGCCACAATCACAAGTTCTGGAAATAGAGAATAACAAGACAATGTAATGAAGTGACTGCGAGCTTACACGCCGCCGAAAATTAATAATCCTATGGCATCATAATAATATAATAAGAGGAAAAAAACTGATTTAAGGATGTTCATCTAATATCCCAATCATTGATATCTTTGTTGAGACTTGTTGGTCTGTTTTGGGGTCCAAAAGGAGATAGTGTTACAAATGAGGATTTTAAAACAAACGTGAATGGTATCTTTTCGTCTCAGCTTTCGAAATTAAGTGCCTCAGGGGAATTCTGGGCTTACGATGGTACCACCGCATCACGAACGACGCTACACGTCGGCGAACCCAGCGTGAGCCCATCATCTCTACCATTGTGGGGAGGAGATGGACTTGGCTGGGACATGTGTAAACGATGCCGAATGACAGTTGGCCGAGGAGAGCGCTGTTCTTTCTCCCATCAGAGTCCCGAAGACGAGGAAGACCCTCTCACACTGTGTTCCGCTCCTTTGAAGCAGAGCTGAGTTAAGTATTTAGACAAAGTGTGGGAGGAGGTCATAAACATTGAGCAAGATCGAGCGCAATTGTGAGCTCTTGTTGCCTCCCTATGCCCCTGAGTGGGGTGTAAATGGGAGTATTGATTGATTGATTGATCTTTTACCAATATCCGAAAAATGGATTTGCAACTTTTGCCAAACTCAAGAAAAGTAGGAAAGGAACTCATCTATTGAATTGCCTAATGTTGAAGGAAACTGTGATTCCTTTTGGAATCTCCACTACCAATACTTTGTCTCCCTAGCTATGGAGGTCAGCCTGGGGTCTTCTTTCTCGGTTGCTGTGAAGGGAGATCACGTGAAATTCTGCTTTCCGACGTACTATTCACAGGTTCATAACAGTATCGCCTTCGTTGCCTTGCACACTTAAACTTAATCGTTAGAAGTCTTAAACGTATTATCTTACCGTCTTACTAATAAAAAAAATCGTTAATTCGTAAGATTGCGTATAACTCACCGATCAGTTTTTACTTAATTTATAAAAAACTAGAAGTCCGCCCCAGCTTCGCACGGGTAGATACTTAAAAATAATTTAGTTTTCATACAGATCCCTAACTTTTTCAAAATATTTTATAGCATATGTTAATCTGGAATAATTAATTGCATTGTAATGTATCGTGTCACGTCACTTTACCACCGTGACTACTTTGCGCGGTATTTCTACTAAACTTGACATGACTCCCCTCAGTCCGCCCCCCTCCCGTACGCACTCTACATCGGATAAGTTGAGATGATAAGAGACATATGCTTTTTTTCCAATACTCACATTTTTAAACTCGTGATAACTTTCGAATGGAATGTCCGAATTGAATAATTCAAAAAGTTATACAAACATATTGAAGCAGACTTGAATATGAACTAATTTATTTTAATAAGGAGTAATACCAAGATACCAATAAAGAGCCTTTTCTAGAGGTGACATTTTATTGAATTTTTTAAAATAAAAAAAACACTTATTGTGGCATAACTATAATAGTTAGACATATGCTGTCGCGATACTTTTTGTAAATAATTATGTCTTCTACAAAATTGTAGTACATTGTTTTATTCTATCATCATTAGTTTTCACAGCGTTCGCGATAAAAAGAATATTTTAGGTAAATTTTTTACACCTTGGGTTACATTATTGAAGTTTTCGTAGGTTACCCAATTTTTTTTGGAAATTAAATATAGCCTATGTTCACCGCCGATATTGTAGCTTCCCAAAAGTGAAAGAATTTTTCAAATCGGTTCAGTAGTTTTGGAGCCTATTCGATGCAAACAAACAAACAAACAAAAAATCAAATCTTTCCTCTTTATATATTAGTATAGATATATTATCGGAGTTTGTTATGTCTGAAGATGACATTTCGTACAAAATTTTGTAAACAAAAAAAATACTAGCCCGGCAACGCAAGTGCTTACAACCGAAATGCGCTATGTCTTCTTCTTCTTCTTTCTTTCAACGTGGCAATCCACTCTCGAGAGAGTGATCTATGCCAATAACATAATTTCTACGTATCTTCCTAATTAAAATTAATTGCCGTGCATGTTACCAAATAAACAATCACAATAATAAAGAAATAAAAAAATACATCAATAATATCCAAAAAGTAAAACTCGAAAATCATGCAACATGAATCAGATATCATAATACTCGTAGTTCCGAATACAGTATTTAGAAGTTGGTGACAATTATTAACCTTTATAGATGCAGCGGGTAGGTACTCAGTACTCACCCAACAAACAATATTATTATTATTAACAAGCGCGCGCATCCGACTTCATTCAATACACTTACAGATTACCCAAACTCTCTGCATGGGGAACTTTACAAGATTTTTGTTATTATTTCTGTTTCAAATATCAAACACAATAATTTATAAGATGATGAAACGGGTATCTATGAAAATTACAATTTAATTGTATTATATTATATGTGGTCAATCAACATGTAGGTATTTTTACTGATGGATAATTATTTAACATTTAATAGAAGAAGGGGTCAGAATTTTCTACCATTTTGCGCCACTGCACCTAGAATTGCGGAATTTACGTCGTTTCGGTGGAGGGCTAGTAGAGCCTGGATACAATTCTATTGAATTCGCGGTTAAGGACAGCTGAGTCTAGTGAAAGATGCTTATTCAGACCAATCGATTCAACTATAGTGGGTCTAAAAGATAAAGTGTTAAATGGAAGGTCAAAAATGGGAAGTGAAGGTTCTGGAGAAAACCTGAAACCATTTCTAAGGGATGAGAGGGCATTCAGAAAAATGGGTAGATGGCGGCTTTGTCGCAGACCACCCGCACTCCGAATATCAGCTAGGTTATCAGCTTTTGAGATTACTAGGCTAGAAGAATCATTGATATTTTTTAGTAAAAATTTGTATGCTAGTAGTTTTTTTCTAAGGGGTAGGGGTATAACAGCCGATTCGACATGTAGGCAGACTATTGGGGTAGATTTCATTGCACCTAAAATGAGTCTAAGACCTTTGGCCTGGATTCTCTCCAGCTTAAGGGAAAGAGTCTTAGGCAGTGGGTCCATCAAAAAACAGCCATAATCAAGATGACTACGGATTAATGCAAAATATAGCATTCTCATGGTGGTAGGGTGGCTACACCACCAAACCCGGGAAATAGCTCTCAGTACGTTGAGTCCCATTTCACATCTTGATATAATATTGTCTATGTGTAATGACCAAGAAAGTTTACGCTGTAAAATCATTCCTAAAAACCGTATTGAATCTACAATTGGAAGAGGAGATGAATCCATGCAAACATGAATATTTGGGTTTTTATGTTTGTTGGAGAAGATAATGATCTTACTTTTAGAGTGAGAAACTGAGAAAGAGTTCAGCGACATCCATTGATTTATAGAACTTAGTGAAGTTTCAATGATTTTGCCTGCTTTGATAGGGCATTTTGCAGTACTATATATCACAAAGTCATCAGCATATTGCAAAATATTGCAGTCTAACGGAAAAAAATCTTTAAGGTCTGCCGTGTATAAATTAAAAAGTATTGGGCTTAGAACGGATCCCTGAGGGAGACCGGTATATACAGTTCTTTGAATTGGAGGAGCTATACAGTCAATTATTATTTTTCTTTCACAAAACAAGTTGAATATGGTGGAGGCCAATACTGACGGTACTCCGAGCTTTATTAATTTCGAGTGAAGTAATGTGAGGGATACATTATCGTATGCAGACGATAAATCAAGAAAGGAAGCTACGAGCACCTCTTGTCTAGAATAAGCAAGACGAATATCAGAGATTAAACAGCTTAAATTGTTTATGCAAGATTTATTTTTTCTAAAGCCCATTTGCCATGGAGGGAGTAAATTTGATCCTTCAAGGTAATATTCCAAGCGATTTTTAATCATGTGCTCCAGTATTTTAATGTAGCATACCGATAACGCGATTGGGCGATACGAGACGCCCGCTGTGGGGTCTTTTCCTGGTTTACAGGTTTACAGGTTTCCTGGAGTGCTTACAGCCGAGATGCGCTATGTCAGATTTGAATGATTTCGAGTAGGTACATAATAGGTGCCAGAGCTTATTTTTTTATTTTTTTATTTTATATTATCCAAATATTGTTAGTCCTTATAAAATCACACGAAACCTTTATGTTTTAGCCAAAATAAACTAATTTATGCACTTCAATTTTAATATTTGTACCTACTTTAAAAGTACTCTGAATTTTTTCTTCAAAGCGTCATTATATTTTTATCATAAATTTAGTTGGTGCATCATGGTTGTTAGACCTCGATGATTACGGGAATGCAATATTTGCTTTATTCGTTTAAAACTTATATTATTAAAATGATAAACCAAAACAAAATGGACCAAAATATGAAGGGAGCACCTAATTGGACGGGAAAAAAACTTAAAAACAGTATATTTATTACAGAAAGCGTTGTTGTACCTTCGAAACCATTGTCAGCTGACATAAAATCCAACAAGGCGGGCTAAAATCTAAAGAGATCAGCTCGCAATCAATCGATATTGGTTTTAAACTACCTCGACGACGGCTTGATCGCAAATTTTCTACCGATGAGCTCTTTTTTTCCACTGATCAGAGTTTTTAAATAAAGCAGATAACGTTTCAGTTATAAAAAACCAATCGTCATACAATTTAACGTAAGGGACTATGGCTCAAAATATCATTCTATTTTAAAAAAAATATTATACCTAATAACATTTGTTTTGTTTTTTTTTTTAGAAAATAGTAATAGGGATAGGATCCATTCATACTGGTTATGTTGTATGCGTGAAACAGGAAAACATAGTTTGTTTTATTTTGAAATAGGAATCAATAATATTGTTTCATCGGCATCGCCTGAATCTTTGTTGGCGAGGGTTTAACCTTATTTATTTATTTTATTCAGTGAAATAGACTTAACAGCTTCAAAAAGCCTTTGCGTCTTCGCATTATGTGTAAAAACTTTCAGATATTGTTTCAAAAATAATCACCCAGGCCAGAAGTAACAAGAAAAATAGAAGAAATTTTTTTTTTCTTTTATAAAAATGAATCTGTGCTCACTCAAAGTGAACACAAATACACTCCTTGACTCTTGACTCTTTCACAGTTAGCTACTTAAAGCTTGTGTCGTGAAAGAGGAAGATGGTCGGCACCTGGGATCGAACCCACGACCTCCGCGCGAATAATATTACATTATTATTTATTACAGGTAAAGCGAAGAGGAATGGACTCTTGTTCTCATTTTTATTGTTGAGACTTGAAAAGGAACTGTTTTTTGTTGTTTACATTATTCGGTTTTTCTTGCCCATTTTTGTTAGCCTTCATTGACCTGGTCAGTTTGCAAGTTTGAAAATAAAATTAGATAGCCACAGAATAGACTTTGTCCATTCTCATTTGTTGTTGTCCATTCTCCTGAATGGGTGAGAGTCCTGGCACCTGACCAAAGCCCAGGCACAAAAATTATCTGCATTGGAAAATAATTACCCCAGCAGAATCTTGTATTGTAATAAGAATTAATTCGTTCGTAATGCGGTGGTACAATCTTAGATTATACCACCGCATTACGAACGAAGCTCCGTACTTCGTTGCACCCAACACAGACCGATCACTTCCACCATTGTGGAGAGGAGGTGGACATGGATGGGACATGCGTTGAGGATGCTGAATGACAGTTCGCCGAAGATAGCGCTGTTCTTCCATCGGGGTATCGAAGACGAGGAAGACTCTCTCATACCATGTTCCGTTCCTTTGAGGTAGAGCTGAGGAATCTCGTGTGAAAGGAGGTCATAAACATTGTGCAAGATATAGCGCAATGGAGGGATCTCGTTGCCTCCCTAAGCCCCTATGTGAGGTGTAAATGGAGGTTTGATTGAAGCACACGAATTTGAGAGAGCGGCCGGTAACTGCGTAAAATATTAATTAACTAACGTCGTAATTTGGTAGTATCATGTGTTGTGTCAATCAAGTTAAAGTTTGTGAGGTTAAATCGAGGAAGGCTGTTGAGGAAAGGCTTTATCTAATTATAATAATATTAAGCCTTACAAAACAATCATAACATACTTACAACAATAAGGAGACGCGGCATATGGATAGATCGTAAAATGGCGAAACGAACAATGTGTGAAGTGCTACGAAACGACTTCGAAAATAGAGCAGTTTACACGTTCTCGACTCCGGTTTAATTGTGTAGATTTGTACGAAAATATAAAACGAAACGTTACAGCAGAATAATATCTGGAGAGAGACGCCAGCATTCGTCTAAAGACGTCAGAAAGAGAGAGAGAAGAGAATATGAAATTTTAACGAACGACTCTAGTTTTGTTTACCGATTACAATACACATTTTGAAATTTGTCCTCACATGTGCGAGTGTCGTTCAAGCGAACAAATAAAATACAAAGTGGATTGAGCCCCGGAATCAAACGTAAAGAAAGTGGGGGGTTTCTGTAATTAGTTTTGGAACTCTTGAACAATAAATTAATTATTGTTTACACGATTTTGTAAATAATAAGGCCCCGCGACGACACGCTGATTTGTGCTACTATCGAAGTTTTGTATCCAGACGAAGTCTTCTACCCCCAAAATAAGAATATTTTTATTGTTATTTATAGCCTCACAGAGCGCACATGAGAATATTCATACCTTTTCCCTATTTATAAACTACAAATTTTATTATCTCTATTTAAAATATTTATAATAAAAGATCAAAAAAGTACATGAATATCAAAAACAGATAATAACAGAATAGAAAAGTTAAATATTTATTTTGTTAAAACAGTAGAAAACAATCGGTTAAGTACCTACTCAAAAGACAACTATCCATGGATTTGGGAAAGGACGTATTTAGAATGTTATCTCTAATATAAATTAAAGTCGAGATCGGCTCAACAGATTGGCTCCAGGCGTGATGCGATGACCACGTAAAGTAGGTCTCCATTTTTATAATAACGTAATATTCTCCCTTTTAAGCCCCCCCGCTCACCGCAAACCAGCCCGGAGGAAACTAAACTGCAGCAAACCCGATCCGCACAAAGCCAAAACCTAGCCCGATTGCCAAAAAGCCAGCCGCACACAGATCAAGCCCGTGGCGGTTCCCCCCAAACCACCCCATAATACGGGAGGCCTTGGACCCACTCAGGAGAATAGGTTAGGCATAAAGAACTCTCCATTGCGCTCGAAGTCGTCCGAGGCTCATTGTGCTTTTTCTAACCGGTTGAGGTTTAAGGAAGTGAGGTGGTCAACCTCAGTATTCTAATGGTATAAGTAATTGGCGTTCGACTATAAACGAATTTTCGACAATGTAGAGTAGGAAGAAAATTAACTGTCCACTGTTTATATTTTTTATTAGATGAAACGGATATCGGCAACTATCCGATATCCGGTCTATCCGGCGGCGTAAATAATATCCTGCCGGATACCGGATAGTAAAAAGAGGCATGTTTGTATAACTCATTGATTTGTTTATTAAAGTATCACTTAAGAAATACACCTTATAATCACAAAATAAATTCTACAACTTAGAAAATTGATTATCAAGCATAAGGTAAATTATGGAGAGTAATTCTATATAATATTTCGTTATATAGACTATTGGACTATATAGAGGAAAACAGCAGCTTTGCTGGTCTTCGTAAGTAAGGGAAGTTTCCGCGATTTTTGGAACAATAACGTTCTGGCAACGGAGTCAGTCCAATTGGTATATACCGCCTACGTAAGCGTAATTCATGCGTTGTACCCATGGTAATTTACGCACTGGCCGGGCTCTAGTAAGGACTTCTTCAGCATTCTACGAATTTTATAAATTTTTGAAAATAAAAACACCGATATTTTAAGGGGAGCGCTTTTCTTCCTCCCGCAAGGGTTCCGAAGACAAAGAAGATCTTCTCATACCGAGAGGGTCTTCCTCGTGTTCTGCTCCTTCGAAGCAGAGCTGAGGGATCTGGAAATGGTGTGTGAGGAGGTCATAATATCCGGCTAACTGCTATCCCTTTCGTCTCTATTTTTTATACGTTCCAGTGGACAGTTAATTTTTTCGCACTATACAGTGACGAAATGATGTGGTCATTGACTTGCCAGTGTTTTCAAAACAATTATTTACGATCTGTCCTAAAATGATGTGAGGTTTTGTAGATAATTTTAAAATTTAATATTTTGCACATTGACTACATTTGATATAAAATAATTTACCTATTGACTTCATAATACTATTTACCTTTTTTCAACATATTATTATATCAACTTGCTATTCATGGTTTACGCAATAAATTCAAAGCAAGATTACTCACATAGTTTTTTTTTTGTTGCTAGTGTTTTTATGAAATGGCTTCAAATATTTTGACAGATCAAGACATAAAGAATTGCAATACAATCCAGATTCTTTTCGTGAACTTACCGTAAATTATTTTAGTAGAGATAATAAATTACTAAAATAGGTAGGTACCTACATAATGATTTTAATGTCGATCGTAAAAAAAACAATTCAGAATCGCTGTACAGGATGCATGGTACGAAAAATATATTGAAGTAGGTAGGTACGTAAAGTGTTTCTCTGAATTCACGGAAAGTGTATTATCTCTTATATAAAAATGGAACGCTTATTTGCGCGGTCATCGTATGGGTAAGAACACGTTGAAAGCCGATTACGATCCGCGCCGACCAGCTCAAAGATTGTTGTCTATGGTTTCCATGCATTTAAATGGGCGTGTCGGAAAGCGGGTTCCTGCTTTTTCTGTGGGTTTCCCCGTTCAAATGCATAGTAACATTCTTTGCGCCGGTTGGCGCTAGTCAGAATCGGCATTCTACGTGTTTCTTACCCTATGAGAACAGCTGAACTTATATCGCCCATTTTTTTGTCGTGTTTACTTTTGTCTGAAGGGTCTTATGAAAGAAAAAAGTTGCACGGAATAAAAATAAAACTTCCACTATACATTTTTTCTAATTTTGAAATTAAATCAGGCGTTTAACAGGAATCAGTTGTTTGATAAATGATACGATTCACGGAATGCTGATAGAAAATAATATAATGATATGTTTTATAACAGATGCATCGGTTACAGTACCTAGTTAAAAAGGTATTAATGAATGTATCATTATACTAATAAATATTCAATAATATAAGGACCACGTCGTCGTCTGTGTTAAATAACTTTAAACTGAAATCAACTTAAATTTATACATAAAATCTCGAACATATTATTTATATTCCAAGACGGGACGAAGTTTGACGGGTCGGCTAGTTCAAAACTATATTAATATTATAGATTACGCAATAGTTTCGACAGGTGTATTGGAGAAAGTAGGTTGGGCTGGGTAGGTACCTACCTACGTATATATTCATTGGGTAGGAACACGTAGAAAGCGGATTCCGATACGCGCCGACCGGCTCATAGATTGTTGCCTATGGTTTCAATGCATTTAAATGAGCATGCCGGAAAGCGGGTTCCTGCTTTTATGTGGGTATCCCCATTCAAATGCATAGTAACATTCTTTGCGCTGGTCGGCGCGGGTCGGTATCGGCTTTCTACGTGTTCTTAGCCATACACCGCGGCAGCACACCGGCCCGGCTCGCCGAATGAGATCCAACTGTCGATGGCCTGAGTCGGTATGTTTATTGTATGAAACGATGTCGTCAATAAATTAAATTTTTACAAAAATTGTTAAGAAAAGTTTGAGATGTACTGCTATGATGTATGTATTTTTTATAGAAAAATAAATTATCTAGTTGTAGCGTTTCGGCGTTTTTCGATATTTTTATAAAATTCTGAAATATAGGCACTGAAACTCGTAAATTTGTCATAAAAAAATATTTTTCTTTATAAAAAAAGTTTGAGAAATCCTGGAACTTCTTCATTAAATTATATTTTAGATATTGTATTTTTCTATATACATACACAATTTTAGGGTTCTAGATTTTATGGTTTTCGAGATATATGGAAAAATTAAATAAAAATTCAAAGGTTGATAACCCCTGATGGAAAAAAAATTTAAAATTCTGAGTATACAAATTTTGTATGCTTAAAGTATTCAATATTTTCAGAAATTTTAGGATCTGTCCATCAAGCGAATCAAAAGTTATAAAGAGGGGACGGATACACACACATACACGTTGGAAAAGTGCCCCTCACCCCCTCCCCTCTAATTAATGATATCTTTTGAAAACGAAATAGTATAATTTGACTCTTTCTGAAGAAATCATTTTTTTGAAATTTCGATAAAACCAGTTTTAAACTTTTTAGGAGGCACTTAAAAATCATCCCTTTTTATATGTGCCCTTTTTTGTCCCTTTTAGTTAAATTTTTGAAAAATTGCTAAATACGCTAACACTCATTTCTATAGAAGAATTCATATGCCAAATCTCAAGTTCGTACCATGTCTAGTTTCCGAGATATTCGCATACTTTGAAAAACATTCAACCCTTATTTTCACCCCCTTAGGGGTGGAATTTCCAAAAATCCTTTCTTAGTGGAAGGTTTTGTATTAAGTCCTACCTTATTTCCAAATTTCACTTCTCTACGATTAGCCGTTTGGGCTGTGCGTTGATGAGTCAGTCAGTCAATCAGTCAGTCAATCAGTCAGTCAGTCAGTCAGGCACTTTCCTTTATTATTATAGATTTTTGTTTCTGGAGGCGCAGTGCACATTATGCACATATGAACGAGACGCCTTTGGTAAGTACCACAGGGTCCACAGGACAAAGTCTGTCGGGAAAGCTAGTAATTCATAAAGATTGAGAAAACACAAAAGTCTCATGGGGTATAAAACCAGTGGTACCTATACATTTTTGTTAAGATCGTAGTCTCTATTTGTCATCTCTTGTATCAAGATTACGCCTTAGTCCCTTTCACACCTTTTCAGCATATTATTACACATATTACATGAGAAAGAAGTATTTTAGTCATAAGTACAAAAATAAACATAAAAATGACACCCACAATGGGGAAATTGACTTTTTAAACCGTTTGAAATGTAACCATAAATTATTGGAATATCGTCGCGTGACTGCGGTGTTGTTAAAAGGTAATTAACAAATAATATGATTGCAGTTAATGCACTATGGGAGCGGACTCACGGAGGTATAAATAGTTATAAAATCATCACTACTCTATTGTTGTCACTAATGATCGTTTACAATTTGCAATGATCATCCACAATGACATAGACTCAATGAAATGTACTCAAAGCATACATACAAAATTAGAGTCATTTGTAAATAATTATTCTAGTCGACGCAAAATAAGACATAAGTCCAAATTTCATGAAAACCGAGTGGGATACACAAAATTATGTCTAGCTTTTCTCTTTTTCGTCTGTTAGGACAATGTCCATAGAATCCTTCTACAGCTGAGTAGCGGCTGTCTAACAACCCTTTACTGGTCTGCCTGGAGGTCATTTGCCTTTCGTATCGGTATTTAGAAACAGCTCTGTCTAGGAGGTATTTAAAGAAGCTTCTTATAATTCTACCACGTTGCTCATCATCTTCGACATCACACGGTTTCTTTTTTTTTTATATAACAGATGAAAGAGGGTTTTCATTACATCTTCTTTTGATCATTTACTATATTTCGTGATAGGCTTTGCTTTTTTTTATTTAGCATGTACCAAAATTTAGACACATAAGTCATATTTTAACGACGATGAACGGATATGGATCCGACCCTTCATTCGCTTTAATAGACCAGTGCGCTGACAACACAATACACAGGAGCGGACAATAAGCTCATATACTCGTAGATGCGAGGTTATACTGAGGGAGCGACACCCAAAAGTAGATATAGGTGCCCATTGTTATTTATAGATAATATATTTATTATTTATTTATTTTCAGTAAAATAAACACCACTCACCAAAAAAGCCTTCGCCTTTGCGATGAGTGATGACAAAATAATATAATAATATAATTTAACAAACATAGAATGAGTCGCCGGTACCTAATCTAGAAAAAAAAATATTTTCACAAACCTTCAATGAGCTCTCGGGGTAAAAAAAACTTCTGCAAAATTTTTGAGTCTGAATATTTTTGTACATTTTGACATTGGTGGCTTCAGCTTGAAAAAAAATCTTTGGATTTTGAAATCTCGATTATGCAAGATTCAAATTGATATCTGACCAAAGCCCCGCTCCTTCACATGGATTTCTTGATACATAAATATGTGTTTGTGGCTCAGAGTTTTAAAACTCAGAACTCGCCGTAGGCAAAGGTTTCAAAAAATGGAGCAAAAATAATGACTAACAGGTCGTGTATATAAAAGAAATAAATTTGAAAAATCATTGGGGCACAAAGCTTTGGAAAATGGTAATAAGAATAACATACTTGTTGTCTATCCATATCTTGTCTGGTTTGCTTGGCAGTCATGGAATAGAAAGTGGGGTGCAATTTCATGGAAGGGATGATAATAGTTCTAATTTATAAAAACTTGGGGGTGCTAATGATCCCCTCCCCGTACACACCGAGGTGTTGTTTAATTGGAGCCTAACGATGAACTCGGCGTGTTATCTGTTTGAATGCACTCTCGATGTACGGAATGCCATTACTTCATACGTTTGATTGCTCTTTTAACTCAATTGCGTGCCATGTGGCATTAATTGGAGGTTGTTCGGGGAATATATTGGCAAGCGGCACCAATATTTCAATTAAACATATTGTCAAACACTGACATAAAACAAAATACTCATAAAGCATAGCAAACCAATAAACTTCTCAAACTAACACAACAGTTTCCGGTGTTTATGTCTGACTTTGTTAAAATAACAAATTGCTGTCAAAAACTGGCGACAGCAACCTGTGTACACACACAGTTTGGATTTCTTATTATCTTGAGTTTCAATATAATTATTAAGCTTTATTTTTTTTTGAGGAAATAGGCCTGATTGGTTTACAGCTGCTGTTTGTCGCTGGTTTCATATATATACTGAAACTGTAATGGACTTTTTATAATTGTTGAGGTAAACTCTCGCCTCAGGATATTGATATTATTGTTTTCGATTGCGGAAACGCCGTTTTTTTATTTTCACAATTATAGGTAGGCAAGTCTCATACCATGTTCTGTTTCTTCGAGGTGAGGTAACCTCCGTATTATGCTGCTTAGTGCCCTGGAGTTAAGAAGGTACAGTTTCCAATCCAATGCCAATTTAAGCAAAGAATCTGTCACTTAATACTTGGAACGCGAAAATAATTGAAACACGATGTTAAAAACTTGAATTTTTACCATCACATACTTATTAATAGAATTGTTTTTCAAGAAAACAAGCAAAAAAAAATTTTTTGAAAGTCAAAATAAGTAAGTACCTATAGTTCTCGGTCGAAATTGCGTAAACCATCAAACATTTACATTTTACATGCTCTAAAAGTAAAGCTGGATTAAGAAAACGCTAACCACGAAAACATGAAGTCCTCTAGGAAGCGGTTTAGTATAACGGTTAGCTATCAGCGCAGATGTCAGTATTAAGGTCATACCTTTCGGATGACAGCACGGTGGTCGGACAGTAAGGTGGGTTACTCTTAAAACTCAATCCCAATCTCAATGTCGACCGTCAATACTTTTAATGATATAAATTCAAATATAATTTTTTTTCGTAGATTTAAAATAGACCTACATGGAACTATTTTTTTGCATAGAAACCAAATGCTGCCATATCGGGTTGTTTAAGAAACTCAATATGGAAAAACCCCGACATGAAAATCAGCAGCAAAATGAAAATTTACAAAATTTGTGTGCGACCCATTATGCATAGAGTCTAGAACGGATACCACTATAACAAAAAATGCGCTTAGAGTCTCAGAAATGAAGACTCTAAGAAGCATTGCTGGAAAGACCCTCAGAGATAGAATAAGGAATACGAGGGTACGGAAAATATACGAGGTTGAAGATATAGTAAGATGGGAAGGCAAAGAAGAAGATACTGGTATCCACAATCCACATGTAAGGAGAATGGACTCATCCAGACTCCCTCATATTGCATTGCACGGTCAACCCCACGAAATAACACTCCCAGGCAGACCACCAAAGAGGTGGATAGACAGCTGGGAGTCGACCTCGCAAGAGGCAAACCCCACCTCTTAATAACAGGTCTTCAGGCCTAGAATAATAAGAAGAAGATACAAAAATCAATGTGTGATAATGACATCGTTATTAAGATTGAAATTGGATCGGTATTGTGATTTAAATGCAGAGTAACCGCCCAGATTACTCTGAAACCAGTTTAAGTACTATTCTTATTGTAATGAGCAATAAATTACAATGAATATTGGTTAGTCCCTCGATGAATATTGGTTAGTCCCTCGATGAGATATAGGTAAATAAAAATAAACAGAAATAATTAATAGCTCTCCACAAAACTGTAATTTTAAGTAAGTAATTAAATACCGTGAAGAATAAAGCTTGTGGATCATGAACGGTCGTAGGTGGTTTGATTCTGGGAAACATTAAGTATACCAAGTGGCCACTCGTCTACAGGTTAAATGAAAACATTTTAATTGAGAGCTCTCGTTTATAAGCCTCGCACTGTGTATTCAGTGCAAAATAAAATAAAACGGCCGTTTTATCTTATACATTTTCTGCGATTTGGTTGTCGTGTTGTTTAGAATAGTCATCTTGATTTTTCCGTGTCTGAGACCTTTTTTACCCAACTCGCCGGCTC
Source organism: Mystacides longicornis (assembly GCA_963576905.1). NCBI lineage: Eukaryota > Metazoa > Arthropoda > Insecta > Trichoptera > Leptoceridae > Mystacides > Mystacides longicornis. The sequence goes on along the minus strand of OY756421.1, from coordinate 3,759,538 downwards.
CAGAAAGCGTTCTTTCTAATTATTTAAACGTTGACTCAAAAGTTTATTGTTAAAATCCCTAAGCTAGCAAGTATAGAAAATGGGGAAAAAGATAGTGGATGAGAAATAGACATCAATGGAAAATTCCATAATTAAAACATAATATGGAAAATAAATTAAAAATTTTAATACTTAGGCTCTCTGCGATGTTTCTTGAAAGAATTATTCGATTATGTGCCACGTAAAATTTCGTACCTGAAACAAGAAAAAGAAAAATGTTAATAACAAGCTTGCTTTTATAAATTGAATTGGAAACATAATTTTGAATATCTCGATAATTGGGATGTTGAAGTTTTGAATAAAAGTAGGAAGTTCAACCTACACAAGATTCGTACCATATTAATTTAATAAAAGATATAATTAAAATGAGGGAGAACACGATATTCTTTCTTGAGGCAAAATACAAAATTAATTTTCATCTACCTGCTAACATTCAATAATCTATATAATAATTTAGAAATGTTTTTAAATTAGCTTTTTACCGTATGTCATAGCATCACGGTCAAAATACAAATGCTACGTCAGATATGAATCTGCACAGAGCCGTGCAAAATGCCGGAGAAGGTTCTTTAATACAATTTCCTGCATTAACTTTAATATATTTAGAGCTATTTAAAAAACCCTATTTTTTAGGATCTTCATACAAAATTTTAATAAACATTAAAAGTGTCATTCTTCTTTTTCTGTGCTTATGTCAGTTATAGAGGTCTACAAAGCAATGGGAAGCTAGACTAGAACCTGTTTAATTACCTACCGATCAAGCCTGTCAATCGGAATCAAAAACGTAAAGCAAGACGGGTATAAGCTAGTCTATTAATATAAAGAAAAGTGCCTGACTGACTGACATACTCATTCATCAACGCACAGCCCAAACGGCTAATACTAGAGAAGTGAAATTTGGAAATCAGGTAGGTTTTAATACAAAACCTTCCACTAAGAAAAGGGTTTTGGAAATTCCATCCCTAAGGGGGTAAAAAATAGGATTGAATATTTTTAAATGTATACGAATATCTCGGAAACTAGACAAGGTACAAACTTGAGATTTGGTATATGAATTCTCCTATAGAAATGAGTAGTAGGTTTCTTGGACAATTTTTCCAAATTTTCACTAAAAGGGACGAAAAAAGGCACATATAAAAAGGGATGATTTTTAAGTGGCCCCTAATAAGTTTAAAACTGGTTTTATCAAAATTTCAAAAAAAAATAAAACCTTCAGAAAGAGTCAAATTGCATTATTCCGTTTTAAAAGTAAAAAATATTTAAGGTGCGTGGTAGTTTTTTTTTTTTTTGAAAAACCATATCTCTTAGTTAAATGAAGTTAGAAAGCTGTAAATTAATATAAAGATTCTTCCTTTAAAATAAAAATATAAGGGTTTCATTGATTTGTCAAAGATTCAGTTTAAGGGGAGATAAGGCTCAATATATATGAAGGTATTTTTTATTTTGCATCAAATGTAAAAATATGAGTACCTGCATAGAATAAAGGCCTACTGTCCGCGGCGGCGCGACACAGCGTACGAGACGCGACAAAGTACGCCTTGCAGCCCGGCGTACTAAAGTGTGATGAAGACGTCATTGACTTATTACTTCATTCAAAGTCAAATGCGTTAACATATTTGAATTCAATATTCATAGTTAGGGTCAACGTCTGTGGGGAAAAACAGTACTTTATATTAATTAAATATTACAATTTTACTATTTGTGCTTGTATTTTTATATCAAACTTAGGAGATTCGTTTCTCCTTGAAAAATAAACTTTGTGTGATGCCTTCATGAATAGGATATACTTCGATGAGTAAATTTAAGCAGAAGTAAATTTAAAAAAATATAATAAATTACATATAAAGTGTATATAGAAATCTTATTGTACCGTCTCCATTTCTGGCTGTATGAGCATAGGCTAATCTTTCTATTACGGTTATTCTGAAATGAAAAACAGACGATTGAGTTGCGTCATATCCAATTTTTATTGAGACTTTTGACATTTCGCTATTCTGAAAATGTTTTATCCAATACATTAGATATGCGTAACTAATGGCAACCGATAAAGTTCTAAGCAAGAGTTTCTTGCGTTGAGTTGGAACGTGAATTTGAGAATTCCAGTCAATATCGTTGATAGCGACGACGGCCAAACAACAGCGAGCAAGAATTATAACTCTAACGTACCTTATCTGTCATCGACTATGAATTAGCTCTTGATCGTTGTTAGTTATTATCTGCTTGATGTCAGTGTCAGTGATCAGGAACGAAATGCTCTAGCTGATTCTGGCTCTATGTTCGTTTTATGAAAAAGCGCACTTAGAATAATATACCTATTTACAAAGAACCAACATTGAACGATTATTTTATTAAATCAAGTGATTTTAGATTTTTAATTGGAAAAATTACCCATGTAAAAAATTTAATTTTCATTCATTCATAATAGTTGATTCTATACTTATTGATTTTGAACGACTGATTATCGTCCAGTGAGAAGAAGGTAAGCAAAATATACAAAGAAACAAAAAGTTTCTTTGTAATCGATTATTCATAAAAGGGTGAATTCCAAAAGTGCCTGAAACGAGTATATTATGTTGAGTATGGTTAAAGTTAAGAAGAATTGTAAGAAGTTCACATACATGTTGATATTTTATATTTATGTCTAATGTATCAAAACCGAAGCTCGTGGAGTAATAAACTATTAAATTGATTTGCGACTGGTAAATTTAAAAAAGGAATGTAAATTAAAGATAACCTTCGTCGAAAAAAAACCGTTAATTTTGTTGAAAGAGTTGGCAAATACCTATAGAGGGAAGGGGTAGTTCGAAAACGCTATCACTCGTTATAAATCTCTTCCATACATTTCGTTATTTACTTCTCGATCGTGACGGACTTTTTTCTCCCCGTTACATCTTCCCTTAATTGTGTTATCTGTTTTATTCGAAAACATCAATTTGGGTGTCTCCGCCAAGACGCCCCCAGACACAAAGAGACGTCGACGCTCTCCGCTCTGGCGTCATGACGCTTGATTTTTATTTTGTAACAATTTCGTATGAATTATTCTGTCCCAGATATCAGAATGGATTCTTTCAGATGTTGTTAACACTTTTATGCATGTCGAATAGCTACCTACTGGAAACAGTAATTCGTTTAACATCTATACATTTATGCTTATAACCTATAATGAGGTTAGATATCTTAGAAATTTATTTTTCGATAATATGCATACATCCAACAAATTTAATAGTACATTACTCAATGGCGTGTTCGAGTCTGGAAGGTGCCGACTTTCAAAATGAACTATGAAAGATATTTCGAGGATTTAATTGGATCATATTATGATGGCTAAAGTTATTGATTGAAAATGCCATATTAAGAAGCCTTCGAAACAGCTTATTTATTGATTGTACAAGTGTTATGAGAAATTAGAAACTTAATAAGTTGAGATGGTTTGGGCACGTCGAAAGAATGGATGCAAAAAGAATGACAAAGAGAATTTATAATGATGAAAGGAAGTGTATAAAATCGTGCATGGACGACTGAGAATAACGTGGATTGAACAGATTGAATCAGTCCGCAAGGAAGGCCAGGATAAATAAGAGTGGAGGTCCGTTCTCTTTGCCTACCGCTCACAGGATACGGCGTGATGGGTAAAAAATATTCTTTCAACCAACCATGCAATTGATAAAATCATTTCATCAGCTGAATTTAATAAAATACAATCAATTAGATATACGTTTCTCAGTTGAGCGGTTGTTCCATGAAGTCCATGAAGTTTCCATACCGTTTTGAGATCGAATCAGTACTGACATTGCGGGAAGGGATTAAAAATGATAGGTAACAATATCGAGTCCCGACAATGCGAACCACAGAAATTAACACCTTGACATATTATTCAATATTACAAACTTATAATATTGAACAAACGTATTCCCATTTTTATTCTGATTATGGTCCGAAACTCGACGATACAAATTTTACGATAAGTACCTAACCTTTTTTTTTCTTTGATAATAATTCCATGTTATATAATATTTTTTATTCAACATAAAACTTACCGAAATCTCGGGAGGATAGCGAGTGCACGATCTTCAGAGCCATAGTCGGCGACTTTCCTCAGACGTGATCCGAATTCGAAACGGATAATTTCAAACACACGCCGCAAAAATACTTTCGAAGCTCCTTTTGAAAACGTTCAATTGGTTCTTTCCTTATTTACACATCCTTTAAATTTTTCCTTCTCCGTTTGCGGCGTGCTTTGAGGTGTTTCTTCGCTTTGAGTTGCATAACGAAGCACGTACGTTGCTGATTAGCAAATTCGTTGTCTCTATTTCTTGCTCCAGCTTGGATTCAGGCAAAAAATGCTTCCAATTACAATTTCAGATAATTTACACTTTAGTGAGTATTATTCGTCAAAAAAAGAAGAGATATTTTTTGGTCCGTCCCTAAGAGGGTAGGCAAAGAGAACTGACTTTCTTTAAGACACACTTCCTTTTCTTTTGCAACCAAATATATTTTTGTTTAAAAATTTATTCGCCGCACTTGCAAAATAATTTAAAATCAACTCAATCGCTTTCTTTAATCTGAAGTTACAAAAATAATATTATTTTGAATATATTATCGACATTTTCACTTCGGGTCATAAAACTGAGGGTTAAGTGTTGAATTTTCATCCTTCTACCCCAAAAATATGACATGAAATGACATTTGGCCGAGGAATGCGATGTTCTTCCTCCTATCAGAGTCTCCAAGACGTGAAAGACCCTCACATATCGTGTTCCGTTACTTCGAGGCAGACCTGAGGGAGTTCGACATGGTGTGGGAGGAGGTCATAAGCAATGCGCAAGACCGAGCTCAATAGAGAGCTCTTGTTGCCTCAATTCGCTCCTGAGTGGGGTTCAAAGGGAGTTTTTATGTATGTATATGTTTGTGCCTTAAAAAAACAGAATAATGTCGGTGACAATAAAATTTTGTATAAAGGCAATTAACGTGATCTTTGCTGAAATTTGCAATTACGATTGTGTAATTTGTAAAACATCCATTTGAAAATATTGCTGGCAACAAATACCGGGCAGACGTAAAATTTTGTGTCATTTGCAGATCTCAATGATATTCTTTTACATTGTTATTTGGATTAGGTACCTATATTTAAAATAAAACAATACAGGGTTTTTTAACGTAGTTTTGACAGAGATATTAAAATAATGGGTAAAAACTTATGCATTCTACAAAATACACAAATCTTACGAACTTTCAATGGCGTTACTCGATTTTGCAACTGTTTTATTGCTGCTATAGTTCAGACTGATTCGATGTGAAGATTTCATATCATATATTCTCATTTAATTTTTCATATCATATCAAAATAAAAACTATATTAACATAGAGTTCATATAAAAATTAAACCACACTCAGAAATAACAGCATATTGTGCCTAAAATTCTTATAGAATACAAAAAAGCATGAACACAACTTATTTTATTTGCAAGACCAAAGGTAGAAACAATTAAGCTTTTTATTTATTCAGATGCTACGTATGAGTTCTGAAACCTTTCCCAGACCATCCGGTAGTTTGAAGATCAAGTCAAATTCGGTTCTTTCGCTATCTTAACATTCGGCAGTCGTAATTATTTTCCTCGCAAAAAGCAAATATTTCCCTTCGGCTTCCAGGATGTCGGTAGGTACATAAATCCGGTATTAATTATTGCGACAGTGCGACCCTAGATATCGCCGCCAGTGTGTGAAGCAACCTACTACTAATGTAGTAGGTATAATTATTAGTTCCACACGACACGAATACGTCGGAGATATTTGTCTTGTTTTATCTCATGCCTCATCTACAATGAAATTACACGCGTAAAATATTACGCGCGTGATTTAGGATCTTAATTAGGGAATATTCGGGAGCGTTCAACCAACAGTCGTGCGTTAGAATCAGTTCAACGCGCATTTTCGAACCATTAAATAATTGAATTAATTCATACCTACAGAATGTTTCCTTATATTTTTTTACTAGGCCTGTTATTTTCATGACAATCTCTTACTACAGGCCTCCAAAATTCAGATTATTTACATATGTGCGAAGCGTCATAAAAAATCCGTGTTTTTACTAATTATCACAAAATGATCAATTTTTTTTTTTTGAATCCTTGATTGTGTTGATGACTGATTGATGTGGTTTGGAGATGTTTGATGAGGGAGGCCGAGACCCACTCGGCATTGTAGCGCCGCAGATGTATGATTGCGTTAATACAATTGTAGTTTTGTCTTTAAAAAAAATATTCAATCTAATGATAGCCCGTGAATTCAATTGAACTTTTTTTAAGTTTAGAATACACCACCAAAGACAGAGTAAATTGACAGGAATGGATCACAAGACAAGATCTGTCGAACATAAGGAAATGGAGTTAATCAAACGGTAAATGATTGAGAGTTAATTTGCTAGTTTGTCAAACAGCCAATTTCTAAGAACTTAATACCATCTAAAAATTACAAGACGTCTTATCAAGATAAACTTAAATTAGATTAATCGTTATATGGGCCGTTTCTATTACGAACAATTAGCTGCAGAGTTATTTGGAGATAGCTGGCAAGGAAGCAATTTTATGACTTGTACCATTCGCGACTTTAAACTTTATGAAATATTTCAACTCTACATTATTTCATCTCTTCCAAAAGTACATAATATATCAACCTACCCACACTTTTATCTATGACGGCTTCTGTTTGGTGAGTTCACTGTGAGTTGAACACAAACTATCCTTTTTTTCTGTTGTATTTCAAACTTGTATTTGGCAGTGACTTGTGGAAGAAACACTGGCGCCTCTTCTCTAGGAAAACACACTTTGTATTGCAAATATTTACAGTGTATCGATCAATATATTGAATGGTTATTTGTAAACTGATTATCGTGTCCCCAAAAAGATGGATAGAAAGCTGGACTTCATCATCACAGGAGCCCGATTTGAGCACTTCTTAAACAGATCGTAGATCTAAAGGAAGAGGAAGAAGAAGATTATTATGAAGTAACACAGCTATTCCAGATTGAAATATTTGGATTATTTGTTATGGATATCATTTTTTTTTTAAAATGAATCTGTGCTCACTCAAAGTGAACACAAATACACTCTATGACTCTTTCACAGTAAGCTACTGAAAGCTTGTGTCGTGAAAGAGGAAGATGCTCGGCACCTGGGATCGAACCACGACGTCCGCAGTACGAAAGCCGAGGGAGCTAATTCCGAGGGAGATGGCCATAGTGACTTTGAGAGTCTGTAGTGAAGAAAATATGATGAATAAGCATTTTATAAAAAAAAATAAAACTTTCATTATCACTCTTTGCAAATATTAAGGATTGATAACTAAAAAAGGACAAAAATTATGTCATTTTAGGCCTTCAAAAACATCTAGGACCGGCCATCTCTCCCGGGGTGTCCGGGAGTGATGGTCATAGTGGTCGAGGAGAGATGGCAAGAACTTTTCTTTACCCTTATGATCTCCCATCTGCTTCCTTTAATTATTGCCGCAGTATGAGCACATTTCTTCGAAAACCGTGAAATTTTTTTACACCCAGAGAATGCAAATATTGTATTGGATCCAGTCTTAAATTAGCAGTGTTGAAAAATAATTATCCCCACAACCTCTGCACATATATTTGTGAAAAAATACAACAAAAAAGTAATTGAAATTATTTACTCGGTAGAGAGAGAGAGATAAGATCGGGGCCGTTTCGTTCAGTCAATCAAGGTACAATTTATACACCTAAAGCATTGATTTAGCGACTTAAATATGTATACTCAATTTTAATATGAAAATAATGAATATTAGATCATTTTTGCAGCACAAAATTTATTTCTACTTGAACGAAAGGAATAATAAAAGAAATGACGGAATTGGCACAAATTTATAACGAATACAGTGTACCTACTCGACGTTTTCCTATGCAAACTCGACTACTTACTCAAAATACCTATAGTCTCGAAACTAGCTGATGTAGTTCTGTTTATCCGCCACCTACCGTAGGAAGAAGAGGTTACTACCTACTTGTTTACTTCAACAACAACTGTACAAATTCAGTCTCTCTCTCTTTGTTCAAATAATATTATAACAAGAAAAAAAACCCGTAAAGAATGCAATAGAGATATAGAAACATAAACACAATATCTATGTATGATGTAGGAACTTTAACGTAGAACTTATTTTCTGCTCGGATGCACATACGATTTTGCTATTTGTCATCGAGCAATGAAAGAGACAAATCTTCAAGTGACTTACGGGCATGGATTTTCATTTCAATGCGACATCTTCAGAAGCTCCCATTACGAGCTAGTTTCAATTCCTTATATACCCCATATTATTTTGATAAAACAAAGCTATAACTCTATCCAAATGTTGTATCTTTCTTTCGGTTACCACGAGTTATGAATTCTACAGTAATCAGGGATAAGGCATTTAAATAACCTGTCTCTAGTAGCTTGTGTCATTTGTGACTAAGAAGTATTTTATACAGTTTCGTTATCCTTATGTAAGCTAGGAACCTTCGACTTTGACTTCGAGAACCTCTGGATAGAAAGTTCACGAATCAATAATTAAAAATGCCGAAAATGGTTAGTCAAAGTAATGCAAAATTTGCGCGCAACCTCAACCATATAATATAAAAGACCAATTATGTACATTTATTTATTAAGAGTTGTTATCTTGTTGGTTGACTTCCTCACGTCCCAAAACTCAACAGGTCAGAAAGTGATCGTAAACATTCCGCAAGTTTGAGCGCAATCGATGACTTTTGTTGCCTCCAATTGTCCCCGAGTGTGGTTTAAAGGTCCAATAGCGATAGATATTTGTTTATTAAAAAGCGAGTAACGGTAATTGATTATGTCTAGATTCTTGTGACCTTTTTTCAGGACTAGATCTTAAAGAAAAAATAACAACTAATGACTCTAACGAAAAAATAACAACTAATGACTCTAAAAATTCATTACTAATGTTCGATTTTTAAATGGAACAAACCACTACGGGCTTACGACCGTCTTCTACTGTTATTTCGAAGGCTGTCTTAGTGTGATCACTTTACGTTAACAACGTTCGCCATTAGGTGGTAATGTTTGTCTCCGAAACTCCTAATCATGAGAATTCTCAACATGTTCAACATGTCGAAAAATCTCATGTATGCAACAAGTAAAACATGAAGTATTCGGTAATTGATTAACTGCCAGATAGCATTTAACAGATTACTACGGATCACTACTGAAACCAACCGTTTGACAGATGGTAAAGTGGTCTCTCATAAAATTTCTAATATCAATGTAGATATGTATATTATATGCTTCATTAGCAATAATTGTTAAACTCACAGGAATATTCAGTTCCAATAGAATGGAAGAAAAATAAGTGGAGTGTAAGTGATGGAATCTAGAGTGTAGCAGAGCAAAAGAGGAGCAACGCTGTAAAGGAATATATGCAAGGTCAAACCAGTGAGCTGATGCACTAATGCGTTGCACAGTGCACACGCTACATGAAAAATAGATCATTGGCGGGAGTTTTCTAGCGTTGAAGAGCATGGAAAATATTTAAACAGGAAACAATCTTGGACGTCGGTTAGTACGAAGAACGATGGTATAATCAGACCTGGTTCGGCTAGTAGCACATCCTCGTAGATTACAAGGTCGATCTACCTTGTTATACAATCAATATTGTGTGGAAAAATAAATGCATGCGATCGAATGTCGGAGGTCGCATAAGCGTATCGCTATTAATCACTCTAAACTGCATACTGTGGTAGGTAAAGTTTTGCTTAACGACTTTTGTTTATCGCGACAAACTTAGTGAACAAAATCTCTCTAAAACTACTGTAGTTGATTGTACAAATGGGTTTAATTCGTCTTAAGAAACTATTTGTGTCGATAAAAATGAAAACAACTTCAAGGATTCTTGGCAGTTAAAAACTAAAAAAACTTGCTGAGTTAGCAAACGAAATAAAGACTCACGTGAAATTACACAAAGTATGACAAAGCCTCCCGCATCGTCTATGGATGATCAGTTAGGGCAAATACATGATTAGAGGAGAAAATTGCACCAGTGCAATGTGATTGAGTAATAGTTCTTTAAGAGCTACGCAATTTGAGCATGCAGTAGGTATAGTATTGAAACTTAAAACATGCAAAGGAATGAATGAATGAATCTATATAGGGTATTCGCAGAAGTTAACCACCGAAGAACTCAAACAATCCAAAAAAACAAAAATAAGGATCCCAAGGACCTTGACTTGAAACTTCAGACCATGAAACATAATAATTATATCAATATGAGATTATCAGACAACTCGTATTCAGCTCAGGGAATAAAAAAACAGCCATTACATTAACTGAGATGCACTCGCTCACGAAAATAGTGATTGCGTTTGAAGAGTTTTTACTGATTTCGAAAAAAAAAAATAAGACAACGCGCACTAAGACAGATTGTGATCAACACGAGACAGACATGTCAAAAAATGCGCAACGTTTATGTCCAAGGCATCAAAATCACAGCCCGAACGACAATATCTGCTAAACTAAATAAGGTCACTTGGGCACCGTCGCTTGAACAAGCGAATCAATGAGAAAAAACAAAACAACACATCATGAAAAATAAGAAGTTGGAAGTTATCAAACTATTATGCCTAAATTAATTTAAATATCCTTATTTTGTACCTACTATTTTTTAGCAAGCATTACCGGATACAAATTAGACCTGTGTGGTACTATAATTTATGATTAGTTTCTAAAATCTACCTAATTGTCATGATAACATCGTTATTGATTGAATGGGATTGTAATCGTGATATAAATGCAGAGTATAGCTCCAGGTCATCTTAATTGGTCCACTTATTGTTATCATACCTGTTTTCATATTATTTATGTATTGTTAATGACTGCTATTTACCTAAATAAATAAAAAAAAATATAAAAGAAAGTCGGGTTAGTGCGAACACTTATAACTCGAGATCGATTGAATCGATTCTTCCGACGTTTGATTTATTGGATTCTTCTCCGCTCCGGATAACAGAATAACTATTAAAAAATTAAAAAATGCATAAGAAATAATATTATATTATGGTTAGTTAGTATGGAACGGATTTTCTGCGACGCCAACTCCATGTATGAAAAATTCTATAACAACAAAATTATTGTTAACCTACAACCATTCACATTAAAATTATCGGTACGCAGGTTTTGATTGAAATTTTTTCCGAGTTTTCAGAAATATTTTTTTTAACATTCAAACATATTTTAAACGTATTTTGTAGGTTTAAATTACAAATTTGATATCAATATTCATTATAAAAGTAAGGACTAAAGGACAACGTCTGTCGGGAAAGCTAGTTTTCAATAAAACAAAAATATTCAGAATGTGTTGAAAGAAAAAAAAATGAATAAGAATTTAAAATATCGACCAAAACTTTAAGAATGTTTGTAGTGACCCTGAAATTTCCAACTGTTGGATCTAATTTGATTCAAGTCTAGTACAACATGAATTTCATTACGAAAAGTCTTGGATAGGAGCAGGGGTTTTACTCTGAAATCGATTTTTGCAAGAATCCTACATAATAAATGCCTACCGCTGTACGGATACGGTTGAAGAATATTTTTAGACTGACAATGCGACGTAAAGAGTGAGTCGGTAAATGTGAAATACCCTCAAAGTTTTAATGGTTATGACTAAAAGTCTAAAAAACGAGGGCGGGGAAACTAATTTGTCTTTCGGTAATAAAAGTGAAATAAAACCGGTAACAGGATATTAGGCTGTAAGTGTAGACGGTGTGCTGTTTGTGCTGTGAGCGGGTCAGGGGTCTCGCAGGGATGTTATACACAAGTGTCCATTATCCGAATAAAAAGGAGAAACAACGCAATAGAATGAAGCAAGCAATTATACGGACAGTCTATGTAGTTTTTTTATTAGTAGTTATGTTTGTAAAGCGGTTCTATTTACTTTTGTCCACGTTTATTTCTACAATGAAATCATTTTCATGACGGGGAAACAAACACTAGTGACTAGATGACTACAGAGTGATATTATACATTATTTTGTACACGTCCAACTGAGACACAACATGACCAAACGTCATATTTTTCGTTTTCCTCTTCAGGATACTCGATGTAAACATAATATTCTAAAGATATAAAAGAAAGTCGGGTTAGTGCGATCACTACTTATAATTCGAGATCTTCTGAACCGCTTTTTATTGTGCTTAGTTTATTGGATTCGTCTCCGCTCCGGATAACAGAACAGTTATAGACACTTACTATTCTAAAGAAGAAGACATTAAATCTTCGAAAACCGGTTAGCTTAGTACATAGAACATAATACAATTGTGAAAAAACTAAATATTTTCTATAAGTAGGTACTAAACTTACTTACCTAAATTATTTCCAATATTTGTTCTACCAAAAAATACTGAAAAATTGCGGTCTTTAAAAATATACCCGTCTCCAACTAAGAATGAATTGAAAATTGTTTTTCTTTTAAACTTTGAATATTTCAAACATGAGACCAAATATGTTATCCAATGCCAAAATAATACTTAGTAATTTTATTCAAAATATACCAAAATAAATTTGAAAATAATACTATATAACACAATATATCTTTTTTTTATTAAAATTAAAGATTTACAAAGTATATAAAATTCACATGACACAATAGGTAGGTACATAATATTTAAATACAATAACTCTGTCGATAGAGCAAAGCTCGTGTTCGACAGAGGAGCACAACCAACATTATATTATAACACTAGCTTATACCCGTCATGCTTTACGTTTTTGATTCCGATTGTCAGGCTTGATCGGTAGGTAATTAAACAGGTTCTAGTCTAGCTTCCCATTGCTTAACAGAACTCTATAACTGACATAAGCACAGAAAAAGAAGAATGACACTTTTACAATTTTTGTTTTACCGACCTCATAATATTATACGAACCTACCGACATAATTTGCAAGTTTTCATAGAGAGAGTTCTATGGTTTGAATCTTAGCTACATTCCCTAAACCCTCTAATGTGTGATAATTAATTAGGCATTCCATTAGGTGCTATCTGTCAAACTTCAAAATGGAGGAATCATTTTGCAAATTTTTTCATTAAATCTTTATTTATTGAGAATAATAAGATTTGAATAACATTTATATGTATAACAAATCAATCTATACAATATTATTTTATTACATTTTCATACCGTAATACCAAGATTCCATTCAACGTTTACATGAGTAATTTTGTTTCCAAAAGATGGCTTACTGTCCTTTTGAGAAATTTGTATGAAGATCTTAAAAAAATTGAGTTTTTTAAATAGCTCTAAATATATTAAAGTTAATGCAGCAAATTGTATTTAAGAACCTTCTCCAGCATTTTGTACGGCTCTGGGCATATTAATATCTGATCTTAATGTATGTTTTCTATGATTGATGCTTGTACAAAAATATAAATAACGGACTAAATTATTATGTAAAAAATAGTAGGTAACCTCTTTTAAATTCGAAGCAATTGTCTTTAAGACTGTAACCGTATGGCCGAAAGATCATAAGAAGATTTAAACATTTCGTATAGAAAGAGAGCATTATAAGATTCTTATGATAATAATTGTAAAAGTTTTATATGGGAAAGGAGAGTCATAAATTTCAAGCAGGAATGTCTGCAATTAAAATTGCTCAAAAACTTGCTAATTACAAGTGAAAATCTTCGCGCAACTTTCGGACGTGGACTGCGAAGAGAATGCTGAAATAGAACCGAGATATAACTTCACACAAATTTAATCCGAACTAAAGTAACTAAGTTTTAATATGCATAATATTATTTACTGTCACACGATAAAAAGTTCCATAAATCGTCCTCCCCGAACGTCCGAGCGAGTTATGGTATTATTATTAGGTCCCATTACTGGAGCTAACTTCATGACGGGGAAATTCCCCGTTCCCATTATTATTTTTGTTTGTTTCACCCATACTAGGTACCTACCTATTAATACCCATTCTCCAAAGCAATCGGTTTGCATTTTGATATCTTGAACAAGCACTCTACCATCGAGTTCGTAGCTAGCTTTCATTTACTACCTAATCGAATTTTCTATAAAGACTTGACTGTTAAAATTTTTAATATCTGATCGTCAATTTTTATAAGCCTCAAAAAATATCAAGAATAATTATATAATAGAAGGTTTATAGATCTCGTCAAATGGGCATCAAAAGCTGTGAAGTTATATACTGAGTTTTGTGGGGGACATGTTTTCAAGATTAAGACTTGTGGAGTACATGTGTCCCAACTAGGTGGCAGACAAGGAAAAATAATGGTAAGGAGTTAGGCCAAGCCACATTTACAAGAAAAACGAAGTTATAACTACTTAGGTATATTCAAATTGTAAAAGAATTACTATGGTATATTCAAACAAATTTTTGGCTTATAAGAGACACATTAGTTCAAGCTTTTATTAACTTAATCACTAATCATTTTCCTTTTCAAGACCAAGGCTGAGATGGCTCGACTGCGTGACTGGAGACCTGCAGTCCCTGGGAGTGGGGAACTGGCGTCGCAGGACGGCTGACAGGGCGGAGTGGCGACGACTACTTGAGGAGGCCAAGACCCACAATGGGTTGTAGCGCCGTGGATGATGATGATGATTTTCCTTTTCACTCAATAAGCTTTCCATACTTTACAATATTAAAATTCATTATTTGGAGGGTCAAATCAGCTGACGAATTTTACGACCCTGGGGTTCTCATCATGTACATCACGTTGTCGTTCGCTATGGTCATGCCGTTTGCCTTGTAAAAAATTATACAGACCTCGATAAACAAAAGATAAATATCTATTTACCTATTTATTAAGTTTGATAAACAAAACGACACTATTTTTGATTGATCAAGAACCCCCATCAAAGCATCCTGACACAGAATAATTTTGAATGGAAACTTAACGTTATTAATTTGGAAAATATGTAGTCATCGTACGCATTGTATGTAAATAATATTGTTACTGTTGAAGAGTTATTTTATGGTTCAGGTGAAGAAACTTCTTCTCTGCAAAACTTCAAAGCTCTGCGATCGATCTTAGGAAGATTGGTTGGTATAAGAAGAATGGGAGGAAAGAGTAAATATGTCAAGAAGTAAAAAAAAAAGTAATTATTATACATACGAACTTCTTGTTCAAAGGCACAACCGGTATTACTAGGTATGTAGGTATATATTATAAGGTTTTATTTTCTTAGATGTATTTTAAGAGGAAGATTTCGTTTCTTTTTCTAGGGTTATAATATTTCTAACATTTTAAGCACACATCATTTCTCTCACAACCAAAACAAATAACGACCCTATGTTGTGACATATCCGACATCAGGCAAGAAGACTTTGTTTGAAAAAATAAAACTGTAATGTGCACGTTTATAATCCACCCCGTTTTTCCATATTTTCTCACCATTCAAAGCTTAATTAAAATAATATTTCAACCCAAAATTAGCCAAATTGGTCCAGCCGTTCTGAATTTTACCGAAATTTTGACTTGAAAAGTGAACCACCTGGTCGTCCAGGCACTTTGTTCAAGAATGATGAATAATTAAAGGCGATGGCGTAAGCTGATGATGCTCGATCAGTAGATGAGCTAGTAGCAGCTTTTGATATTAGCATCAAAACAATATTGGTACATTTGCGACAAATTGACACGATAAAAATGCTTGTTAGATGGGTGCACCGTGTACTCAACCATCGTCAGCGCAACGTTTGCGTCGAGGTCTACCTTGCGATGCTCAACAGACACAGAAATGAAGGAATTTGGAACCGAATTGTTATGTGCGACGAAAATTAAATTCTGTTGGACAATCAAGAGGTCAGCAAAGTGGTAAGATCCTGGTTCAGTACCAAAGCAATACCCTGAACGAAAAATGACCCCTAGAAAGGAGATGGTCACTGTTTGGTGGTCTAGTGCCGGTGTGATTCATCACAGCTTCTTACAAAACAGATGAGCATTACTGCAGATGTGTTTTGTGAAGAACTAAAGATAACGATGGGGATGCTCGCACATCTGCAACCAGCTTTGGTCAATCGGTCGTCGCCGCTGCACCTTAACGACCTACTGCACAACAGACAGTCTCTAAGCTGCGAGAGTTGTGGTTGGAGGCTCTCCCTCTTCCACCATACTCACCAGACCTTACACCTATCGACTATTATTACCTTTTTCAAAATTTGGATAACCTTTTAGCGGGAAAAAAAATTAATTCCCGAGAGACAGTAAGGTAATAATATTAATACCTTTGAAGAGTTTGCTTCCTCCCGTGTAGCTGATTTTTACAAGAAGGGCATCAATAAACTACATTGCATTGCATGGGTTGTTAGTTTGAATTAACAGAAATAAAAAAAAAATTAAAATACTTTAGGTTTTTCACACAAAACGGCAATTTCATAGGTAAAGACCTAATATTTAAAAACCACTCATATATTTAACAATAAAAAAGCAAAAAAAATCATAACGATATAAAAATTGTAAAAAAAGTATGATAGGTATTTTTTATTTGTAAAACACGGTCGAAAATTCGATTTGAAAACAACGTAACAGAAGTGAATCGTTTCATAGTGAAGTGATCAATACGATTGACGGTGGATGCCTTACGGGAGGTATCACGGTACGGAGTATGAAAAATAATATCACAATTCAATAAAAGTGATTTCACAACGCTCGGTCAGGCTGCTCGTCCCCTGTACATCCACCCGGATATGCATTGCCCAATGAAATTTCATTTCCTGACTTTACATTGGCACAATGCCAATAATCCCCCGGTATAGGTAATGTTCAAAGAAGCGATATTCCAGATATAATGCTCTAATACTCTCTTGCCCCTTTTTTCGCATTGTTCCCAGCACATACACCGTATATCAGCGCTCAACTCAAATGCTTAATCTTTTAACAATTTAGATGTGTTGCTTTTGTTTCGTACGTTCTTTGTTTTCATTCACTTTATTTCTAGCTTTCAAAAAGTCTCTACTGTTTAATATTTTTCCATTTTTCTAAGAATATAAAACACATACATTTTCAATAACTTCTTATAATCCGATTGAAAATTTGGAATTAGGAACCCACTCATCTTCCTCGTAAATCAAAAGAATTTTGAATGAATCTTTATACCTATTCGTGGAATTCTTGAGAAGTATTTTTTAAAATAATCCCCGTTCGATATTGGATATAAGTAAAGGTACATATTGTTCTCAACAATAAATAAAAACATCTAACATGAAATCAAATAATTGAAATATGTACACAATCAATTATTCTGCATTGATTCCGAAAAACATGATTTTGAAGATAACGACACAGTAAAAAACCAGCATCTGCGAGCACTCGTAGCTTAGGTATAATATTATCTCATTATTCATATATAAACTCATCAAGTATAGACAGAGAGAAAGTGTTAAACGAAATTATAAGAAATTCCGTTGAATATTTTAAGATCCTAACAATTTGAACAGTGAACATTGAAAGCGTCAAGATTTCCCTTTTTTGCACTTCAAGATGGAATTGTCGTGTTTTATGAAATCTTTAATTTGTATTATTTGAAATAATTAAGTGAGCAGTCACCTTTAATAGCGGAGGCTATTCAAAGCGGATGACAGCCCCCATTAATAAGGAACAAAAACTCCGAAATGTGCAAACAGGATTAAAAAGCTTAAGTCATTAAAAAGGTACATTCTCCTTCAACTGTCATAATTGGTGTGGGGATAACAATGGAAGGTCTGAGAATGAACGGAGTGAAAATTTTTTCGACAAATCGTCATCTAACTAACATACTGGACTAGAGAAGACTTTCAAGAGGCTCTGTAGGCTTCTAAAACGCAACTTTCCTAAAAAATTTCTAAAAGCTCATTTACTGCTTGGAAAATTTATTGACAAACTAAAAGTAGGTATATTGTATTTGAGTACCTACCTAATATATTTTTTTACATATAAAATTAAAAATGCAACACGGCTTCTATTGTTATTATCATAGGTAATAACCCATATCATGCAGTATCGAGTACTTAACATCAAGAATGCAACAAAAAATGCTCTAGTATGCTCTTTTAAATAAAATAAAAATGAAATGTCTATCGTGAAATTTGGTTTTGAACATGAAGCTGTTTTCAGGGGCTGCCGTCTCCATTATCAAATTTAGACTGATGATTCTATATGATACTAAACAGCTCAAAATAAAATAGAAACAAGGATAAAATTTTACATAATTAAATAGAGTGGCAGTAAAAAGATATACCTACACTACCTACAGCATGAAAGCGGCAATTTTTTTATAAACTTTTTATTCCCGCTTAAAGATGCGCCAACAAGGGAATGAACAAGCTGTAAAACGAAAAAAAAAACAGGCCACAAGGCTTCAATTTAGAAGAAAGGTCCAGGTCTTATATATATTATTTATTTCAACCATTTTTTATTTGAAAATCAAAATGTAAACACATATAACTAGGGATTGCAATCCGGAAAACCGGATCCGGTATTCCGGCGGATCCGGCATCAAAATGCTCATATCGGATCCGGCGCAAATTGACGGATCCGGAGATCGGATCCGGTTTATCATATCAAAGGATTTTTCAACAAACTCAACATGGACAGAACTCGAACCCGTATCCCTAGCAATTTCACAGGGTCATTGTTGGTAAAATTGTGGGTACCCATAAAGATAAAAAGAGAAGAGGAGGCAAATGCGTAACACTGAGCGCAGTGGAATGCTGCTTTTGCTCCTTGTGCCCAATGTAGGAATTTAAAACTAGTGTTTACTGATCGTATTGAAGGTATTGACTATCGAATGAAAAGACACCTGTTAGAAAAATGGTGAAAATATTACCTATACAATTATTTAGCCAATAAAATATATATTAACCTTTTTAAAAGTCTGCTGGTTGATGAGATTTCATCCTCTTATAATTACCAGAATCACCGGATCCGTTCTGTTGACGTGGTCTGTCCAATAAGGCCTTCTATTGCTACCCCATTGCCTGACGTTCTCGATATCGCAGAAGCTCCGAATCTGGAGTTTCTTACTCTGCCTCGAATGGTTTATTCCACTATGGGTTGGTGATTTTTTGAGAATCTTTCTTTTTCGTGGTGTCGGTTTTAGTTCGCACATCGTAAATCATGATCAACCAAGCAGATTATATAAATATGTTACTTATTTTCGATGAATTTCAATTTGGATTTTATAAAACGTAATCTAATTTTTAATTTTATTAAAAAAAAAACTATTTTTTTTTATAGTTTTTACTATTTAAAAGAAGTCATACCCTAATTAAATTAATTTCGTATACGTACCGTTTTATTTTAAGCCTTTATCATTGTTAAAAATGTTAATTCATCAAGGTTATTTCAATCCGGTCGGATCCGATCGGATCCGGCCGGATTGACGAAAATCCGGTTGGATCCGGCCGGATTCAAAATGAGACCGGATTGCAATCCCTACATATAACAGATACCTATGTGTGGAATATCCGCACAAACGGATGTTGTAAAAAGTAGAAATTAAGTTTTTTTCAGATTGTTTATTTGATTTAGTTAACCGTTTTTTCGAAGAACGAACGTTTTTTTAACACCAACTTGCCTGAAGAAGGGACGTTCGTTCAATATTTTGTATTATAAAAATAAGTTTCAAATGTTCCACCAAGTAGGAAACAAAAATATCAAAAAACATGTACTGCATGGCATCAATCACAAAAGAGGGTTTCGATTGCCTTCGTAAGCTCCCAAGCTCAGTGATAGGGAAAATTATTAGATATGAATTATACAACGTAACTTTATTTTATTAACACTTACATAATTTAATTATGTTATTCAACAGAAATTAGAATATAAATGAAATTAAATTATTTAATTTGGGTAAGAAAATTAATCAAATTAAGTTTACTTCATCAAAATTATTAAAAAGTCATACAGCATTTAAAATTTTAATTCTTAGGAACATAAATTATTATGTAACGACAGACGCCATAAAATATTTTTTTTAAATGTGTAAAGTATTATACAACAATGATCCACAAGAAAAAAAAAGATCAAAACATTTCACAGGCGATCTGTAAGGGTGGCATCAACTTGGCATTTCCTTATTTATTTACATAGAACCCCCACAATAATCTAATTACACGGATTCTGTAAATACGAGAGGAGACTCAACCCCCAAATTAAGTCACGACGATTCGTTAGTCGCTGTTACGCAAGCGGGGAACTTCCTTCTTACATATATTTGAAGGTGTATTCGAGGAGGAAAACCGCAAGGAGGCAGCTTACCTCCATATCTACTCGTACCTGGTAAACGAGCAAAAGAAAACAAGGAAACTAAGCAAGTTTTGACAATTGCATTAATTATATTACTTGACTTATAAAGTGAGAGGGATGTTTATGAATAGAAGCAGAACAAACACCATTTCTTGTAAGTGACTGTATAATTTCTAAGCAGACAACGTATAGTGTTTCGCGCATTGCCGGATGCTGTGTAGATAATTCGTTGTTGTGAGAAATTTCGCTTTATTCAGTTTAAGAACATCATAACAACTAACATTAGAACTGACAAGTAAAACAACAACTCGGTTCAGCTCAGTCATAAGCGTATAATTTTTTTGGGTTAAAATTTTTTGAGATTTAGTTAATCTAAACAGTTTTCATACACATCCCAAAATTAAACCAACTACGGGAAAAAAATTTGATACTTATATTATCATACGCATGTCAGTCCATTTTCGTTGCCATAACAATTAATTAATGTTCCCGCGAGAAATATTTTATCGACGAAATAATATGTCATACCTACTTGATAATAGGTACCTAACGGTTGTAACGGGAGGAAATGTCAAATAGTTCCCAGCGTGGTAAAGTAAAAGTGGGTGATGATAAAACTGATTTAAAGAAAAATCAAACGATAAATCATCGTTTCCGATTACTGTCGTCCGACAGGTTTTGCTGCTAATTCAAATGTTATACACACTGTGTGACCGTAAAATATAAGACTTTTTTTTATTCGTATCTTTGCTCTTTTTTACAATAGGTAATTTTTTTTTTCGACACAACAAATTTTAAGTTATTTTGACGATAATTAAAAATATATTAGGTACACTGTTAATCTTTTGTTTAAGAGTGCTAAGTTCGCCTTAAATATAATAAAAAATACAATTTACCTGAATTAACTTTAGGAAGAGTTAATCCAGATGATAATTCTCCTAACGAATAACGGGTAAATTTAGTTCAAAACTTAATCCGTTTAGCTGGAACTTTGTTGAAAGAAACAGTGTCACGTGATAAAAGGAAGGTCGACATTTTAAATCCTTTCGTGATGTAAATAATAATGATGTCAAGAGAAAAATACTCTTCGAAGTGGATTAATTGTTTATCCTTTAATTGAGTTAATCCAAGCCAATACAGTCAACAGAGTTAACTATTCCTGCAGCTTCCCTCAAAAATCTTCGAAGACTTTTCCTAACGGAAACTAAAATGTATAAAAAACTTGCCAGATTAAATGTAAGTATTTTAAAAACATTTTTATTTCATAGAAAAGTCATATGTACCACACATAATATAATAATACTAATATATTACTCTATCATTGGCTTTAAATGAATAAATAAATAATTATAAATACCTATACACATCATTTCCTCTCGATCTTTTAAGGCAAAATGAGGTTGTTGGTAGTCCAGTGGTATCGATCGGCGGCTTTCGTACATACAGCGTATTGGAGGTCGTAGGTTCGAATCCCGGCGGTGCCGACCATTTTCACACGACACAACCCTTTGGTTAGTGTGAAAGATGTCAGAGTGTATTTGTGTTCACTTGGAGTAAGCACAGGTTCATTTAAAAAAAAAATCCGATAAATAAGATCCGCGATCGATACCCACGATTTATTTATTTAGTTAATTATTTATGCACAAATTAAAAAATAGTGGCAATGCATGGCGGGATTATAGCCGAAGCAATCTTTAACATCCAACCACACATGGCTGAACTTTTGGTGACTACGCAAGTATGCACTTTATAAGATATAAAATAATATGGCCAAAACATCCCCTTTGTGGATGATATGCCAAAAAGGAAAAAAAAATAATACTATTGAAAAGTTAGGTACGAGGTTGATAAATACAAAATACCATCTAGTATGGTATTGTTGGCCATTAATGGGAATATTACGTAAAGGCTTATTTCAAATCTTTTATGACTAATTTGAGTATTAGCCGGGCAGTCATATTATATAGGCGTAAAGGCGATGGTCATAATAATATCCCATCACACCTTGCATGTACACCGTATATTATTATTAATGCTCGTAGCTACATTCGTTATAATTTATTACGGAAAATAACGTGTATGTTCCCTAGTACAATACTCGTAATAATTGAGCGTTATCTTAGGATTAACATAATATTTGCCAACCATGCCGCAAAATATCCATTCACACACGTACGGGTATTTCAGTTATAGTTTTTGCACAGGGCTTCGACCGGTTATTTTCGTCATTTGGTGATAACTTAAAATTTAAAAAAAAAAAACACCACATCTTCTGATTTCAATTGAAAACACTGCGTAGTAATAAATAATTCACAATTTTTCTTGTCAAAAGTTTATTATAGGTAATCAATAACAAACTATATTTTAATATCTGAATTATGGAAAAGATGCGGAAATAGATGAATAACAGCGCATAAGATTTAATCTTTACCAATATTAGCGCATGCTATCAACTTTTTAGACCACATGGTGGACGCGATTCTTATGAATACACGTTCAATATCTGTTGCAAACATCACATTTGTATGAGTGCTATTTCAATGTTAGTATGTGTACCATTAGGGCTTACGACCTTCATCAATCATGATGGCTGGTTTAGTTGTGATCACCTTTTCGTTGTTGTGTTGTGTACTTGTGAGTTGTGTACTTAAATGGTGAACGTTGTATACGTAAAGGTGATCACAACAAACTAAACATTGAAATAGCACTCATACAAATGTGATGTTTGCAACAGATATTGAACGTGTTTTCATTTAATCTTTATTTCACCCCTCTTCCAAATCTTTCAGATATTCAGAAACCGATCGGGTATCTACTGCAGAGAATTAGATGGAATCTGAGAAGTTCACAAATAAATATTAAAAATAAACTTGCACCATTGTGAAGAAAAAAAAATTAGGATTGTAGGTTTTATTTTGCAAAATAACATTCAACAACCCTGTTCGATATACGAATCTGAGTCAAACTATAATGTAAGCACACAATATACCTACATACGTATGGAAAAGCTAAACATTTCGCTTGAAACAATAAAATTATACAACTTGAGAAACCCGCTGCTTCATTTTGAAGATAGCTATAATCGTAGAGCTGCCAAAATATCTACGTAAGACTTCCTTTAACTCAACGTAGGAATTACACGTAATAAGGTTGGAACAAAAGCAAACTGACCGTAAAGTCAGATCTACAAATTAACACAGTGCGCAATATTGTTAAGAATATTTCGTTCGGTTAGCTGAGAACACTTCACTTCTTTCTGATATATATACTGAAGATATTTTTGAGGTTCAACGTATTCGATATGTTGATAAAATCAGTTATTATTTTTACCTAGTAACACATTATAAAAAAAAGCTGCTAACCTAGGGTAGCCCAGAACTCATAGTATATAATAACAGCCTTTTCGTGTAAAACATATCTTTGCATAAAAATTCATAATTTAACGATTAAAATGAATTTATCTTTGGAATTATTATAGAAACTTTAAAATGATATCGACTATTGGAGCTTTTTAATATCTGTTTTAGAACTACATATTATTCAATATTAATCGGTACTTTAAGGGGGACCCACTGAAGTTACGGACCTCAAATTTTACGTGCTTGTGTAGGTTAGGAGCATAAGACCAACCCGTATACCAAATTTTATGAAAATCGAAGAATTTTTTTTTTCTTTTTTAGCCCTTTTTCTAGAACAAGTGAAATTTTCTTTGGATACTTTAAGAGGGTTCCCCTGAAGGTACAAATCTAAACATTTTACTGACTGATCTACATCGAGGGGCTAACCGTTCTATCAAATTTCAATCAAATCGGATAAGAATTACTATGAGTTATGGGTGCGCACACATTTTTGGCGTACGCGTACGGATACGGGTACGAATACGCGAAAATTAAAAAAAAAAATTGCAATTTTGGAATCTACACCCTCGAAAACGTCGAGAAAATTAATTTCAGCGAAATCTATTTTTTTTTTGAAATGCGATCACAAGACTCATGTATATTCCATATAGGTACTATGAGTAATAACAATAAAAAAATAGTTTGAAAGTAGGTAACTACCTCTAAAGTATAATATTTAAAAGAGTTCATGGCCAGTAAAAGAAAAAAAAATTTTGACGAATCAGTAAAACAATATTCATTGTCCTAGATCAACCACGCCCTCTCTCTCTCTACTTTTTCAAAACTAACTTTTTTTACTTTTTGAAATGGCATTAAACAACTTCTTCCTTAATCATAATCTTAATAACTTTCACCTTGCTAGGAACAATAATGAATAACCTTGATTTGTATGTGTGTTAGTGCTCTCTAATAAATAAATAAACAATGCCGTACCACATTCTTTCCTGAAAGTCTTTCATAAAGATTTGCTCAGTCAATATATTATGTAGGTACATATTATGGTTGATGAATAAAAGCAAAATTGGTAGAAACGTAATAATCTTAAAAACAATTATTTTAAGCGAATAGCTACCAAGAAAAACACATAATAATTATGTACCTATTGTTTTTGAATCTTGGAATCAAATAACAAGCGAAGGCTGGGTTTTGTTTAATATCATGTAACTTACATAACGGATATTATGAACATAATAGAAATTTTCCAATTCCAAGAACTGATAATCGACAGATTTACCCTCCTAATATCGTATTGTGATGTATAATATTTTCATTATTTTATCGAATCAGAAAGTTATTTTAAGACGAAACACACAAATAAACGCAATGATTAACTCACAAGAAACGTAGCAATTTGATGAAATTTCGTTTACGTGAAAAGTGAACATGGACGAAAAAAGACGATGATTGAATTATATTTTTTTTTATCTGAGGGCCAATGGGACCTTTTACCCAGTCATGCCTCAAATAAACAAAATGAACACATTAGTACCTAATGAATTGTTAGTCATTAGTTGTTACATACCTATTCTTTAAGATCTAGGCCTGAAAAATGGTCACAAGAATCTAGACATAATTAGAACGTTGTACACCAACAAAGCCTATAGGCAATTAATATGAGACATTAACAAAAATGGATATAGTCATATCCTGGCGCCAAATACATGACAGCAGTCGCAGCCTTTAAATTTGGTTGCTCTCTTGTTCTCAATAACTTCCAACTTTTATCTCTATATTTCTACATGTATTGTACTAGTTGTACTAGTTGCATACATTGGATTTTTCGACATGTTGAACATGTCGAGAATTCTCATAATTAGGAGTTTCGGAGACTTAAACATTACCACCTAATGGCGAACGTTGTTAACGTAAAGTGATCCCACTAAGCCAGACTTCGAAATAACAGTAGAAGACGTTCGTAAGCCCGTAGTGGTTTGTTCCATTTAAAAATCGAACATTAGTAATGAATTGTTAGTCATTAGTTGTTACATATTCAAAATGAATACACTCGATGCATTTGAAATGTGGTGGTGAAAGAATTCCGTATTCAGATATGGTAACCAATGCTGAAGTCCTGAGGCGAGCTGAGTTTACAGACAGATGTAGTAAATTATTATCAAGGTCCAGAAAATATCATATCTGAGCCATGTAGGTACTGCAAGGTGAAAAATACCACCTTCTTCACCTCATACTGAAAAACAGAGAGATATCGAGAGCCTGACAGAAGACAGATGTCCTGGCTGTGCAATGTAAGAGAGAGGACTGGCATCCGAACTGTAGTGGAGCTGTTCCGAGTAGCGTAGGACAGGAACAAGTTCGCCAAAGTGAACGTCAACGTTGGAGGGGGCAATACAGCGCGTAAAGAAGAAGAAGATGACTCAAATAGATAAAATTTCATTAAGTAGGTAAGTAGGTACTTGCTTGATTACACCCATATTCATCACTTCTTATGTTCTTTGCTATGAGAAATAATTTTATTGTGATAATTTGAGCTTTTATTGTATTAATTTGTCTCTGTCTCTATATATTCTCAAATCTCAATGTATGCATGGAAAATTGTAAAATTTATTTGACGTCACCTATGTAAGTCCCTGGAATGGGTCTACGGTGGAACATGAACTGTCATTGTGGTTGCATAACTTCAGGAAATTGAAGAGGGTTTTTTAATTTTTAGATTTTTAGAAACACAAATAAAGCAGACAACTTGGACATAATCTAAGAGTGTGGAGGGTAAAAGAGGAATAGGGCGTTCAAATTTGAAGAGGGAACCTTTTTGAGGCACTGAGGTCGGCAGAGAACCGTAGTACCTAAATGGAGGGACTATATTATAATGTTGATGTTATTAATCACGGACCTCAGCATTGAGGGAAGGATAAACAAGAAAAGAACGCATATTTTTTATACAAAGGTGTCAATGTAGCTGACGAAAAAAATGCATTACAAATTCACCAGCCCTGTCCAATCTGATACAAGTTTCCAACGCTATAAAACTTTTAATCGAAAACGACATTCTTGAAAAATTCTGACCAGACCGGGAATCATAGCCAGAATATCATGATCAGAATTCGGCACCTACTCGGCTCTCTCTACAGGACCTCTTCCAGTTTTATGAGAGGGGAACAAAAAGTCATATAATGAATTACCTACTTAATTTAATCATTTATATTGTAAGAAACTGAATAAATATATTTGATAAAAATTCATATATTATTTTAAACGAAACACAAAACAGGTGAAAGCTTATGATATACTAAAGATCTCATTACAAATACATTTTCTGACATTGGTAATTAAACTGTGAAACTCTCATAACTAAGAAAATATTAGGTATATAATAAAAATAAAAAATATCAACACTGATTACAAACATGAGATAAATATTAATATTTCAAAATATTATTTTAAATCACAAAGTTTTCCTTAAAATAATATACTTAAGTACCTACCGGAAATATAACGTTAAAGTTTACAGATCCGGTGATCCGCATTGTAGAAGCTCACGATAATAATTTAAAAAGGAAAAGAAGTCGTCAATAGAATTTTATTTCCCAAAACTATGAAGGTAATTATGTAGTTATTGTTCCAAGTCTTTATATCACACTAGCAGCGAAACCGGCCGGATGAACGGCATAGAAAGAGTCATTGGTTGTTTGATTATTCTATAAATCAGCTGTTCAATCCAATCCAAACTCCCTTTACGCCCCAGTTAGGGGCATAGCGAGGCAACAAGAGCTATCTATTGTGCCATCTTGCCAATGTTTATGACCTCCTCCCACACCATGTCCAAATCCCTCAGCTCTGTTTCGAAGGAGTGGTATGAGGGGGTCTTCCTCGTCTTTGGGACCCCGATGATAGGAAAAACAGTGCTCTTCTCGGCCAACTGTCATTCGGCATCTTTAACATGTCCCAGTCAAGTTCATCTACTCTCCACAATGGTAAAAGTGATGGACCTGCGCTGGCACGACGACGTTCGTGATCCGGTGGTACCATCTTATACCAGAAATCAGCTATATCGCCCTTGAAGGGTTCCGGTTTTACTTCACTATGTTTGGAACTGCGGACCGGACATTTCTTCCCATAGCAACAGTTCGAATGTGATTATAATTTTTTTCATACCTATTGATTACTTAAGGTAAGACAAAAATAATCACCTTACATTACAGATGAAATCTGACAAAACTTATTTCAATACGATTGTTTTTTACAGTTTTTACAGTCATGTTTTTAAGAATGTTTTATGCTGTTTGAGAACAGTAAAGTTATATTAAATAGAAGTAAAATTGCCTTAAAATTCGATGATTTTCAGTTCAAAGGTTGCAGATATTATTAATATAAAAATTCATTGAGTTGCTACTTATGTCTAATATTTAAATAAAAAGTTATTTAATTGGAATATGGCCAAGTGGCCGAATAACAGAATGAGGGTTCGTGTATGCGGACGGAAAACCACAAAAATTGTAACAGATTGCAAGCAAATGTTTTTTCCTATGATGAAAAAAAATAAATTGGAATTTTAATATCACTACAACTATTCATATTTAATAAGTATGAATAATTCAAAATGTTAGAATTCCAATTTGAAATTCTTATACCGATTTAAGAGTATTGGATTTCTTATGAAAGAAAAAAAAAAGAAAGTTACGCGGATCATTAGAAAATTTAAAGTGGGTGAACTTCTTAGTGTTTTTGCTATATTTTTTGCGTCAGTGGGTTAAAAGATAATATAAATATAGGGGTTAAATTAAACGCAATAAATTTATGTGCGATTATGTATGCAGATGATTAAGTACTTATGACTGAGTGTGAAAATGATTTGCAAGAACTTGTGTCAAGTGTGTTTGAAAATTGTGCAAAAAACGGTCTAAAAATGAATGTCAGCAAAATAAAGGTTTTGGTATTTGAAAGGGATGAAGCAAGAACGAATTGTAAAATTACCGTAGAAAATGAATGTCTTGAGCAAGTGAATGAGTAGGTTTATTGTGTATTTAGGAAGCATGTTTAGTTGGGATGGAAAGGGTGAAAAAGAAATCGAACGTAGGAAAATTGCTGGTTGCAGGGTGGGCGGTGCACTAAGACCTATAATGAGAAACAACAACGTCTCACTACAAGCAAACAAACTAGTGCTTAACGCAATCCTGCAACCATCGATGATGTATGGTTGTGAAACGTGGACATGGACGAAAAAAGAAGAATGTAGTATAAATGCAGTGGAGATGAAATCCCTACGAAGAATTGGTGGAAAAACTTTATGGGATTAAAAACATGTTATGA
This sequence comes from Mystacides longicornis, assembly GCA_963576905.1. Lineage (NCBI taxonomy): Eukaryota > Metazoa > Arthropoda > Insecta > Trichoptera > Leptoceridae > Mystacides > Mystacides longicornis. The sequence goes on along the minus strand of OY756421.1, from coordinate 3,730,583 downwards.
TTAAAGTGTAAATTTTAATGAAATAGGCTACGATACTCCAGGGCTAACACCAGCAAAAACACTTTAGGCAAAAACGAAACCTTTTCGAGTTCGAAATTCAATCGAAAAATTGTTCTGAATAGGGAGCAGGTACCTAACAGAAGTGGACTAAAATTGTTTTCTGGTTAACGAGTGTTGAAAAAATGTGAACATTTCAATATATTCTACCAATGGCGGATAATTTAGTTTTATTTAACAAAATTCGAAAATAAAAATTTTCAATTTCGAAAAACATCTCCGGACATGTTCCGTGTTGTGTCGATACCTCTCCGACGCCGACGCGTAGTTCCCGAACATTGGCGTCGAAACATAACACCCCCGCCTTCCCCCCCACGATGCCCATTTCATCCCTGTATAGGTACCGTGTTTTTGTTTACTCATCAACAACTTGCCAAGGTAGAGTGTGTTCTATGAAAGTAACACCAATTTACAATTCAACAGACAAGGAAAATGTTATTGTTTTCTTTTTTTTTTTTTGTTTTCCGTTTAGTTTTATTTCATTTGAAGAGTTCCACGGCAGATACATGAATGAATGTCGATGTTTGTTGAATTTTGCCCGTCTCACAGGTTTATGCAGAGAGCATAGCCTACCTTTTTTCTATTACATAGTAAATTTTCTTTCAACAAAAAAAAAACAATAATTCTCACGCCGATTATTATACTAGGATAATATAACAGGTTTTTTAAGTTCAAATAATAGTATTTGCCTAACCCTTCACTACAAAATAAGCTACGACACCCAATACTTCGACTACAGTTTATTTGGAAAAATTCAAAACAATACATATGTACCTACTAACAAACAGAACTGCTTAAACCGAAGACTGCATTATGAGGCGTCCCATTTCTATCTTTATATAATATTAAAAAAAAAAAAACATTTTGCTAAGTCACAGCATCACGCGTGAATGACATGATAAATTTCTAGAAGGTTCTTATAAAAATAATTTCGCATGTGTCGCGGAACATTAAAAATTTTAAGAGTAAAAAAAGAAAGAAATTTTTTTAACGTAGGTCATTTTTAAAGTGCTTTGCACAATATAGACTATTAAATTTTGAAATTTAAATCGACCTTTGACATAACTATCAGTTAGGTAGTTGGCACGATTGACAGAATGTGCACTGCAAACTATTTTTTAAAATAGGTGCATCGGTTAGAATTATATTGGTAAAATAATAAATTCATCATAATAAAAATGCAATTTCATTTCAATATTCATAGTCAGGATAAGACAAAGTCTATGGGTTAAGCTGGTGTAGCTATAAAACTATGAGAAAACTCGATAAGGTGTTCAGGCTTTTCGACGATTTCATGAAATGTTATAGAAACTAATCGAAGGTATTCTTCTATAGAGAGTCCCTACGATCCCTGGACTTGTAATCTTCTTATAAAACGAACTCTAAATAACACATGTCTTACACAATAAGCTTATGAATGAAAAACAAAAATTGCTATAATAACAGATATTATCAATTATTTATACAAAAATGTTAAATATAAGGATAAGAAGACAATAGAAGATTTTATATCACATATTAAAGAGATTATCTGAGCAATGCAACGTATTAATGCGCAATCAGAGGAGCTGGCTCAGATCTGACTCCGGTAATGAAAAGTCGTTGAACGCATACGGTGCACCTCGTAATCTCTGCAACGTTTCAGCTCCGTGCAGAATGTTGTGTCGTTTTAGATTTCTCTACCATTGTAATCGTAGCAGCAAACTGTGCGGCAGTTTCTTGAATCAATGGCGTTAAATTTTGGATTTCAGGCGAACAACTTTAATACTTCGTTTACAAATCGACTATATACAGTCGAAAGAGAAGCTGTTTTGAAAAATATTTTTTCCCTTCACGCCGTTTCCCGAAGAGGGTAGGCAGAGAGTACAGACTTCCATTCTTTCCTATCCATAAAAACCTCTTTCGCTTCCTCCAAACACATAACATTCCATGCTCTTCTATTCCTTTTGCTCCTGACTTGGCCCTCCTGTAAGACTCGAGGCTCGAGGACGGCCTCGTCTGCGTGCACCCATTCTTTCAGATTTATATACCTATCCTTTTAGTCATTCTCTCTACATACCCAAACTATCTTAATTCATTTACGTTCATTCTAGTCACTACGCTAACATCCAGTCCACATTCCTTTCTAATACCCATGATGTATGGGACTGAAACTTGGACATGGACGAAGAATCTGATATTATAAAATTATTATACGCTCTATACCAGCTAGCACAAAAATTTTCAAGACAAGAGCATAGAAAAGGATAATTTATTGTTTTATTTTTCTATAAATCAATTTAATCGCCATTCAACGGGTCGCATTTTACTTTACCACTATGAGAACAGCCAAAAATCCCGTAAGGGATTAGGCATCTTCCTATTTAAAATTATTTGTACAAATTTTCTTGTCAATAAATTAAAAAAAAAAAACTGCGGATAATTTAGCATGTCTTCTCGTAGCAACAGATATCTGTGAAAACCTCTCATGGAGTATCACAAACTTCTTCGATAAAATATTTCCCCGGACACCTGTTATTATTCATCGGCGTATCAAACGAATAATTTCATAATAAAAAATATTTCCCTTACATATTGGTTTGGTAAGAACTATATTTAATGAGTGTTTCAACGAAAATAACCGAGCTACGGACGAACTTAAGATTATTCAGAACAAGTGGAATCCTTCGAATCATTACATCCAGCATAAATTAGAATACGCAATAAGTAATCATAAAACACAGTGTCGAAGTCTGGATACACTCTCCAACACAGCGATGTACCTACACTTTAAAAGCAGTTGGACTAGGTAGTATTCCCTATGCGAAAAAAACGAGCTATAAGCAAAACAAAATAATGTATTGTTTTTTCTTCAATAAAATCCAATAATAAATTAAATTGACATTACAATCTTTGTATAGTGTTTGTTTCGCCTACGCAACTTAAACTCATTTTTAGTTTTTCATTTTGCTTATAATCTAACCGTCGTCGCGTCGCTGTGTTTTCAGTTAATTGAGTTAAATAAACCGCCATTACAGTGAGAAGCGGTTGTCACTTAGAAGGTTCTATTGAATAACAGGGTGTTACCGAGTAGCGAAATAATCGCGAAGATTCGACGCAGGGCTGCCATCCGAGAAACGAACTAAAGTGTAAAACAATGTTTAGAACAGGGTTCATTAAATTTCCATTTGGATTGTGGTAAGTGTTGCGCACATGGAAAATAAGAAAGAGAGAAAATCTAAGGATACCCGCGCAAGAAAGAGAAAAAAAAAACACAAAATACTCGTAGTGCTGAGGAGTGTTTTGTATAAGAAAACGGTTATACGAAATTGAACCAAATGCGTTATAATATCGAAATATATAGCAATTCAAAACGCCTTAAAACTCAATTTGATATTGAACGAAATAACGTTGATAGACAAAGTAGAAGACATCTACCTACTCGGAATACCAGAACTCCTGGGTAATTTGATATGAAAATATAAAATTTTACACATAAAAGTTTCTGTTTTCAATTCCATTGGAAGCGTTGTCAATAAACCTCACACCCCTGCTGCCGTTACAACTCTTTAATATTGCCGTCACGTAGGTAGCAGAAAAAAAAAATACTGGAGCGAGATGGAAGAGTAGTTTTATACGGGGCGAAGAACGACGCGGGGAAAAAAAAGTAATGAGAGAAAGAGATAGATGGTGGAGCCTCGGGAGAGGTGGTACAAGGCTAACGTTATGTAAATACAGGTACAAAAGAGAGGATGGATTGTAAAATAAAAGAAAAAATATAATTGAGTGCCATTCCACTGCTAGGCGGTCGTTAGTCCTGATTACTGAATAGGACCATATCCTTACACTTTACCTACAAAGTAACATCAACTCCTACAAACATTATCGTTTGATGTAAATACATAAGCAGTTAAACAAAATAAGTTTTTGTTTTGACAAAAGACCCTCGTCGACATTTGGTTTTCTGTATCCCTAGCCACGTGATATGCTATACCTACTATGGGAAATATCATACATTTAGAAACAAATTCAATCCCAGAGACCGATATAGAGCAGTCAGCTGAAGAAGATGAGAGAGGAGGTATTTTTATCAAGGAGAAGTCAGCTGATGAAAAGAAGATATTGTCTAGGGTGAAATGTACAAAACTCAGTTGTTGCACTTTCACAGATTTCAAGTGCGTTTGTGTGTTCTTTCATAAAGATAAAATAATAATAATTTTACCTTTAGTACCTTTTCAATACGGGATTTCACAAAGTTGCCGCCGAAAATATCAATAATTTCTTTCATAAAGGCCCATCATCGAAGTTTCAATGCGTGAATAATACGCATAGGTCCATTATAGAAAATATTAATTTGGTAATTTATGCGAAAACTTCCCGATAGGCAGGAACCTAAAAAAAAACTTTACATTTGTATACTTATTTAGATTTTGATGTTTCAAACGAACAAATTCATTGAGTGGGCAAAAAAATTCCTAAATGAGTCCGAAATAAACAATTTCTATATAGAAAATAGGTGAAAATGCATTCAGAAAAATGTACCTACCAATTTTTTCTGAAAATATTGTTGGGTTGAGTTATATCCTCAATCTTCTTAGCGCCAATTTGCAAAACAAATCTACGTATCATATATTCAAAAGATAAATTTAGTTTTTTTAGGTTTGAAGACAAGATGAAACATAAAACAAAAAAAAATAAATCCCAAACCTGGCCAATAAACGAGGTTTTCTCCCCCATTATATGTAAATATGCTGTCCTCAAGAACTAAATCGCATAAACTGCAAACCCTTTAAAATACTATTAAGAATGTTTGGTAAGGATTTGCCACATTTCATTATACTATCGAAGTTTAGTCCAAAATAAAGCGCAGTTGTTTTTCCTATTTAAAGCAACCATAAATGTCTCTTTTTGCTACACAATAGGTTTTAATAGTAGCAGTACCTGATATGCAACGGTTCATTGGTTGACGTTTAACAGAAAGACAATATTGAAAATCGCAATGTATCCTTTAAAAGAAGGAAAACACTGCAACGGCGCTCTTAAACAACATAGGTATTGGGTATCCTACAACCATGTTTTGAGTTGTTTTTTTTTTCTTTCTTTCGTGAAAAAGTATGAACATAATTATGTCAGGATTTCCCTTACTACAAAATAATATGTGATGGCATGGCAGGCAATCACACCGGGGCTTGTTGGCATAATGCTGAAATGGTCTATTATTCATATTCAATGAACTTTGTAATATTTTATTTAATGACTGTAAGTTTGTTTGAATAAAAATAAAAAAAATAATACAATTTATTTAGTGTTGTATGTTAGCTACAATCTAGTAAAAAGTCGACAACTCTTTTAATGAAATCAAATCATCGTCAAATCAAAAACTATCAATATTTTGTCACCATCAGTTCATCCAAATCCGTTGCTCCCAAAATCTGGGCCACAAGGACTTACTGAATTCCATCTGTTGGTAAAGTCGGTATTATCTACAACTAATAATTTGATATTCTAAAAACTACCTTAAATGATAAACAACAATTTTATTGCATGATTTTATTTATTTTGCGAATTTAATGAAAAACCAAAGCTACAAAACGAATAACTGTGATTCGGCTAAGGAAATAGAACAGCGCCCTCGTAGTTGTCCCACCAGTAGTCCAGTGTGAAAACGTTGGAAATAGTGGGGAAGAAATCTGAATACATTACGCGGTAGTTTTGTTGGGCTGAAGAGACATATGTACTCTTTGAATCATTTCATGCTTGTTAAACACACAACTACTCGAAAAAGAACAGGTAGAGAAAAGGTTTGCACGGGGGAGAGTACACAGAAATAAAACGTAGAAAAAACAACATTTTCTGCGATAAAATTTTCAGATAAAGTGCGGAGCACGGAGAACATTCCAATTGGATAGCTGTCTTATTTAACATTGGAATAAAACACAGGGTTCTATTGATCCGGTATTTTTGTTAACCACTTATTTTATGTAAGCAAGTCATACTCGTACATCATAAGGTATTTTTACAAACAAACTACAAGGAAATTTTGAACAAAATTTTAATGAAGCGTTTTATTTTGATTAACTTATATCATAACTAGCTTCCTGACAGACGTTGTCCTGTAGTCCTTACTATGAATATTGATTTCGATTTTGCAATTTATACAAAAATACGTTTAAAATATTACGTTTGAATGTTAAAAAAATATTTCTGAAAGCTTGAAAGAAATTCCATCAATAATCTATGGTTGTATTTAGTAAGTTTGCAATGATAATATTATACTATGATCACTCAAAGAGGAAGGAAATTCTCGTCAACTAGTTGGGCAGTGGTGGCATCAACTTCACAAAACTTTCTGTGAGTGAGGTCTTCAGCAGAACATGTCTTAGGAAAAAATATAAATTTACTTTTTATTTCCCTTTATTCCATTTCCGGGGTTTTAACGAGCACAATAAAACAAACAATTGTATAAAAATGAGATTCAAGATATTTTTTTAATAATGGTATTTTGTATAAAACAATCATCTCGGTATATTTATATTTAAAAATTAACATCAAGTCATCGAGCGAGAAAATTTATTCATGAGGTAAAAATACTATGAGTGAAATATAATGTATTTTAGCGTTTTCATGTCCGAACGCATCTGGGGAGTCGGTCTGCCTTGGAATAACTAAATAATATCAATTTGAATTGTAAATTTCAAGCCTGCATCTGCAGTCTTGCTTCTGTTTCTCTCGAGCGCAGCTATCATCTCCCAGGAGCATAAAGTCTTTGGAAGTTACAGACACCACTATGTTCTCTTTGCTAAAATACATAATGGTAATCTGTTTAAGTATAACACATTGCTCATGTTTGAAAAGGGTAGAGAACATATTATTTTTGGATTTATATTTTTGGAGAATTTGGACATTGTTAACATACATACCTTATCGTCTAAGTCAGGTTTTTTCTATTTTCCCAGGAAAGTTTGCCATACAAAAGTGTCAGTAGGTATGGCATAAGTGTCGCATTAGTGGAATCCTAGGGGTAACGGATATTTTATAGTATGTAAGCTGGAGAAAGACAGTTGAGGTGGTATGGGCACATCACATATGTAGAACGACGCCCCAAGGAGCATATTGTTGAATGAATTAGAATAATATGAATAATTGATTAAATGTTTATAAATAAAAATAACTTTGCAGTATTACAATAGGTTATATATTTTTTTCCGAAATATATTTTCGGTCGACTATGCGATCATCTGCAAAGTTACTGTAATACTGCAATAATTGATTCATGCAATTAATTGTTTTCTAGTCAACAGTATCATCAAATCTAAGACAGGATGCCAGCTTGTGGTAGAATTTTGATTGAAAAGGGCGTCAAAAAGAATTGATTTGATCAGAAATCAAACCAGGAGGTTCTTAATTAAAAGTCGATGCATAAGACATAGCCATAGTATCAGATAAGTACAAATCAAAACCAATTAGTTGAAACATACTATTGACATTGATTAAAAACTCATCAATAAATTTGACTCTACAACCGTGTTTTCTTTTTTTGCCAAAATGGGAAACAAAAAAATATAAAAAGACACATGTGCCTAAATATTGATATTCACAAACCCCCATTGTTATTTCTGGTGACAGTCTGAAAGTATATTGTAGTGATTGAAATGGGTCCATCGGCCCATGCTTCATAAAAGTTAGCACATGAATTATTGAAGGAGATACTGAAAAAACCGAGTCGTCCCTTGTAACAACGATTGAGCGTTTGTCGGAAGTACAAAGTAACGTTTGAGAAAACCGATATCGAACTTCAAAGGACACTGCCTTAGCGTCATAGGAGGGTCAAAAGAGGTTGACATTTGGTTGTAGAAAACTACAAATTTTATTAAAAACATTTTTCAGTCTTGTGTTAAACTTGGGTTAATAAATGTGAAGAGACAAAATATAAGAGATTTAAAGACATTTTAAGTGTTTAAAATTATTCTTGGTTTTGTTAGTTAAGTAAAGATAATTAGGTAGTGAAACCATTGATTGAATGCAGTTGCCAAACGGTGGTTGGTAGTCCAGCGATATCAGTCAACCAAGTTCATACGTACTGCGTACTGAAGGTCGTAGGTTCAAATCCCGGTGCCGACCATTTCCACTTTCGCAACATAAGCATTGCTTTATGTGAAAGACTTGGGTGAGTCCAGATTTACTAAAACGCTGAAATCCTTAACTGCTATCTTGACTACAATTTCGTTACAAATTCATGTAATATGCTAGGAACTCATAAAACTTTTCGAATTCACCCACATACTTAAAAGCAATCAATAAAGTGTTTGTCATAAATGAGTAATGTAAAAATACATTTCATACATTGACATTCACTAAGGAGTCTCGAATAAATGGCCAATTCCATATGAGAGACAATACGAATAGATTTTTTTTTCACAGAACAACAATAAATTGGCCCGGGCAGTCATAACACGTCTCACGAAACTATTAGTGTGGATTCAACGTACACACACCAGGGGTAGGTACCAGCAGTAATTACACCTATAACAAAGGGGGCGTCGTCCTACTAGCAGGCAGTGAGGGGAAGAAAATATATTTTTAAACTATTTCTAGGATAAAATATAATAAAATGTCAGGACGCAGATGTCTGGTCTAAGTACCTACTTAACGGTGGTGCAAGAAAAAGGCTAGGCTGATCGCCAATGTTGGGGTGACATGATGCAGCATGAAACATACATGTAGGTACGTATATAGTAAAATAAGTTCTGAACACATTGGAGCAGCTCTGTGGGATTAGAATATTAGGAAAAATATGGTATGGAAATTGTATTGGACACATCACTCCAGCATCGAATCATATTTATTAATGAGCATCTGTATGAACTGTGACCCATATTTATACCTTTGTCCTACGCCGAAGAAATCTTTGTTTGATGGCTGAGTAGCTACTTGCGATATGTACTATACTCTTGTAGGAGGACAAGGCACACATACACTCACAATTTTAATAAATATGTATTCACTCACACATACACAAAATCACTGTCATACCAATTTTTGACAAGCGCTGAGTGTACACTTCACGATATCGATGTGTTGTGGTACTTGATTTATTATCAGCACTCTTGTATTGATATTGAGTTTTCCTTGCTGTTTTGAATGTTTTTATATTTTTTCTTTTGCTACTATGTAGTAATTAGTGTTCTCTAAATGTATCAATAAGAATATGTGCAAAATCTTGGAACATAAGGTCAAGATTAATTAAGGCACTAGATAAGAGTACATTTTAGAGGGATTTATTACCATTGCTAATCATTTTTAGGTACATAAATATATTCATATGGGGATTATTTTATACTAGTTTATGGGTAATTAAGTCTTACATAAGTTGGTGAAAACCATAAGTTGATACATAGAATGTAACTGGAGATATTCATGTTTTCATACCTAGGAAAACGTGAAAACCTACATATCTATAAGCAAAGTACACATATGATGTAAGTATATTTCGTTCTGGAGACTGCTGTCTGCTGGTAAACATGAGAAGCATTTGATGTCAAATCGAACAGGAATAATCAACTTGGTTAATTAGTCCAGAGTTAATTGGAATTAATTTTTGTATTAAAAATGATCATATTACCATACACAGAAATATTTAATTTCTTTGTTATTTTTAGGTTGCTTTTCCTAATACATATTAGAGTCATTGCTTTTAGAGATACCAGCGATAGAATAATCATGCCAGCGATAGAATAATCATGATAAAACTTGTTATCAGTAACGCAATATATAACATCATTTGTGCCTACGCACCTCAAACGGGATGTGATCAAATTGAGAAAGATCTTTTTTGGGAAAACTTGGAACGTCTGATCCAGAGCATACCGGAAAATGAAAGCGTCCTAATAGGTGCAGATATGAATGGGCATGTTGGAACATCAAACGCTGGCCATGAAACAGTGCATGGAGGGTTCGGATATGGAACTCGAAATCAGCAGGGGGATGAACTTTTGAGTTTCTCAGAAGCGTATGATTTAAAAATTACAAACACATACTTCTACAAAAAATCTGAACACCTTATAACATATAAAAGTGGAAACGCCGCTACCCAGATAGATTACTGGTTGTGCAGTAAAGAAATTAGGAAACAATGTAGAGACTGCAAAGTCATCCCGGGAGAACCACTGGCAGCCCAACATCGCCTGGTGTTGCTTGAAATCCTTGTTCCAAAGAGTAGTTTAACCAAAGAACATGTAAAACAAATACCAAAGATCAAGTGGCTCAATATCTCAAATGAAAAAGGTAAACAGTTAGCATCTAAAATGAACTTGTGGATGATAGAAAACTTAAAAGGACATAATAACCTAAATCCAAATGAAATGTGGGAGGCCTTTTCAAGTGCATGCTTACAGAGTGCTAAGCAGTGTCTCGGAGTCTCAAAGGGCAAGCTAAAAAATAATAAAGAATCTTGGTGGTGGGCTGAAGACGTACAAAAGGGTATCAAAGAAAAGAAAATGGCGTTTAAAAACTGGTCAAACTGCAATGACGAAGCCATTAGAGAAAACCTGCGACTGATATATAAGGATGCTAAAAAGAAAGCCAAGAAACTTGTTGCTACTGCCCAACACGAGGCACTGAGAGATATATATGACGATCTAGAAACAGCACAAGGAGCCCAAAAAATATACAAAATTGCGGCACAAAGAAAGGAAAGAGCTAAATCAATCAGAGCACCTAAATACATAGAGGATAAGGAGGGTAAACTTATTACAGAAGAAGGTAACATCTGTGAAAGATGGAGGGAATATTATCTGGAACTTTTAAATGAAGAATTCCCTAGAACCTCTAATCCGGAGGAAAAACAGATTCTGGGCCCAATTACGGAAATTACAACGGAAGAGGTGAGGTTTGCTATAGGTCAAATGAAATTAGGGAAAGCAGTAGGACCAGACAATATACCAACTGAATTTTGGAAACAATGTGGCGAATGCGGAGCAACTTGGTTGTGTACCCTTTTCAATAAAATGATATGTGGAGCCCAAATGCCAGAAGAATTTAGAAAAAGTTTCCTCCTACCTTTCTACAAAAACAAAGGGGATTCGAGAAAGTGCGATAATTACAGAGGGATCAAACTTATATCACACACTATGAAGATATACGAACGAATAGTTAATACACGATTACGGAAACTGGTAGATATACATCAAAATCAGTGTGGCTTTGTATCGGGAAAATCTACAGTTGACGCCATCCAAACTGTAAGGACTCTAGTTGAAAAGTACCGAGATGCCCAAAAAGACCTTCACATGGTCTTCATAGATCTGGAAAAGGCATTCGACAGAGTCCCAAGAACCCTGATATGGGCAGCACTGAGATCCCAGAATGTACCAGAAGCATATGTGCACACGATACAGGATATGTATGATAATGTAAAAACCCAGGTAAGGTGTACATCAGGTACTTCTCCAGAATTTCCAGTAAAAGTGGGGGTGCACCAAGGTTCCGTCCTCAGCCCGCTACTGTTCATATTGATCATGGACTATTTGACCAAAACTGAGATGGACGGCCTCCTAAAAATCCTTCTATTCGCGGATGACATAGTTTTGATTAGCGATAAACACGTAGACCTGCAAATTGAACTGGAAAGGTGGAGGAAAATATTAGAAGACAACGGACTGAGACTAAGCAGGAAGAAAACGGAATACCTTTATTTACCGTTTGAGCCAGAAAGTTTGACCGTGCCTAGGATGCCCACAATGATAATGGATGGGGTAACGCTGCCAAATAGTGACTCCTTTAAGTATCTAGGATCACTCATCCAAAATGACGGAAGCTCTGCGGCAGACGTAACACACAGAATAAATGTAGGATGGATGCAGTTTAGATCAGTGTCGGGAGTTCTATGTGATCCAAAAATGCCAATCAAATTGAAAGGGAAAGTCTATCAGACAATTGTCAGACCCGCACTCCTGTATGGCTCCGAATGTTGGACAATGTACAAGACCTATAATAGACAATTAGAGACAGCAGAAATGCGTATGCTGAGATGGTCCACTGGTGTGTCCCTAAGAGATAGGATCAAAAGTGCTCACATTCGTGGAAGCCTAGGAGTGACAGACATCAATAGTAAACTAGAGGAAAGGCAGTTGAGATGGTATGGACACATAGAACGACGACCACAGGAGCATATTGTACAACAGGCAATAAACCTGAATGTTCCACGTTCTGTGGCTAGAGGGAGGCCAAAGAATTCCTGGGTGATGCAAAGGCGCGAGCAGATGCAAAGATGTGGGGTGGGGGAAGTAGTGCAGCAGAGGAGAGTCTACAGCCTGAGGACGAGGAGAGCTGACCCTAGCAGTCTTCATAGACGTTAAGCTGGGAGCAAGCCAGGGAGAGAGAGAGTCATTGCTTTTAGAATCATTTGAAGTAACTATAAACACTTTTAATGGGTTAATTATGGATTTATATTTTTTGATTGTAATAATGTATAAGATAGTATGTACTACTAAGAGTATCATACACTACGTGCAGAGGGACGCCTAAATGTCAATTTATAAATGTAACATTTGTAAAAGTACTAAAACTTTTGGAATGGCCAGGGTTTTTGAATTGACAAAGCCTGGCGAATTATGACCAAAACCTGTGGCTGCGTCCGAGAGCCTCGGCTTCAAACATCAATTCGATGGGAGCTGGTGAGATTCACGTAAAAGGGAACTTATGTACTTTTGGTACTTTATTTGAAATATTATGCCAGCCAGACATGTCCCACACCTCTCTGTTCGTTAGTTTTCATTGCCTGTTAAATATGTATGATTTAATTATTATTTGATCGATATAAGTTATATATTTCAAAAGATATAATGAAAAATGTCACAAATTGATAGTGAAAAATGTTGACCATTTTTCCTAAAATAGAGACCGTTGATTGGTTAATTTAAACCAGTCCTGTGATTGGTTTTCTTTGTTCTCGATTTTTATATAAATAAAATCGCAAAATGTACGGCGAGTTGAGTCGACTACTGGAATCTACTTGAGATACTCCACTGTTCACTGGGACCACTTCTAGAAGACCAACTCGCCGGACGTCTGCCTTCAAGATTGAAAGCTTGTTTCATTTCTACAACCTCTCACAACCCCTGGTGATCGGAGTTTCAACAATGATGGAACCGCTGCTGTCTCCCGATCTATCGACATCTGGTGCGTAAGCGTGTCGGTGATACTGAGGGCCTTCGTAGCTACATGAGCTACAGGTTGGACCCTGCCCAGCTGACACATGCTAGCTTACAGAAATGAAAGCTATGAATAGTAATATGAGGTGGTTGAAAGAATAAAATCTGAATGGTGTTTCACCAAGAATAACGATGGAATAAAAAATCGATTCCATCCTCAACGAAGACCAGGATGAAAAAAAAAACAGAAACAAGAGAAGTAGAGTGTAGGGATATCATGTAGTTAGAAGCCATGATACTAGAAAAGATGAGCGGCAGTCGATTTTCTCTGCCTACCCTTTCAATTTGTTAACTTTCATATTTGTATACAACACTCTATATTCTTTCCTTTCCATGTCTTATAGTGCTAGTCTTTTGTACAGCTCTCATCTCAACTACGATATTAGATTTATTATTATTTCTGAACTAGAATATTAGATATATATTCTATGTGCTGTGTAGTCAATTTTCTGTGGAATTGAACTGTGTGTTTCTATTGCGAGAAAAAACTTCTCTTGGTATCGATTTCCCTATACCAGACGAAGTGTTCAGGTACCTAAGGCCGGCGTGAGAATATATCGAACACGTAACAATACAGTACGAAGCCGTAATTCAATATGAGGACAAATTATTAGGAGGTAGCTTATGTACGTACTCTGAGTATACAACATTAGGTATGCTGGTGCTTCTAACGGAGCTACGTTTGAGAAACACTTCAACCCTACGTGTTCTTAATGATGAATGGACATTTTCAGAAACACAGGTTATAATCATGCAGATTTAATCGCGACCATATACGTCATAATTTTTTGTTTTATTGCAGTTTATGAGGTGTATCGAATCTACTTTTATGATGCCGAGACTAAATACTTTATAATATAATATTACTGAAAGAGGTTAAACCATCAGGTCATACAAAAAAAAAACATTTTATTCATTTATGTGGGTGGCTCTTGTTGCCTCCCTATGCCCAAAAGTGGGATCACAAAGGATATACGTACTTTTGTGTATTTTTCTTAATCTTAGATTAGAAAATATGATGGTAAAGAGGTTTATAGAGATTCAGACCACCGAAATTATTCTAAGATTGTGCAAATAGTAGGTATTGACCGGCAAATAGTAAATGAACGACATTTTAAGCACTTTATTTGAAAATACTATAAAATACATCTCTGGACATGATACGATAGGTGGCCGAGCAACACCAAAGATAGAGCGAATGAAAATCTCTTTGCATTCTATGTAAGTTAGATCACAAATAGAGGATTAATTGATCGATCTATATCGATCGATCATGTGCTGTGCTGGGCCTCCTAGAATGATCCTACCGTTTCTCCCCTCACTCAGTCACTTCATCTCATTGGAGCCCTACCCCGACCCCTGGTGCCCTCGATCTTTCCTGTTGTGAAGAGCCTTTCCAAGTTATCGTCTCCGCGCCGCGCTATGTGCCCAATGAATTGTAAGACACGACGCGCACACACCGTTTTCGTTTATGCTTAGTTCAAGCCTATTCATTGATTGATTCATTAGTTCGACGCTCTGTCCCAGTATGCGGAGGGGGCGCCTCCAGCACCACGTCTCAAAAGCTTCGATTTGGGATTGATCATGCGACATGACGGTCCAGGTCTTAGCACCCAAAAATATGGATTTCACCCATCGGATATTTATGAGTATTTGCACCGCTCTACTCTTCCATATCCTATCAAGGTTCGAAATTGCAATCTTTGCCATTTGAATTCTTCTGCGGATCGAGGGAGCCTAAGTACCCATACAAATTTGAAAACAATGGAAGTATATTCTGCACACCATGAAAATCTCTTCTGACAAAAGGCAGTATGTTATGTTGAATATAAAAGTTCAAAGATAACCGCTCATATTATGAAAGGCGAACATCAAACATTTTATTTTGGAATATTGACTCTTACAAATTATAGGTAGGTACCTAAGTATATAATAATGAAAAAGAATATATGAGTAAGGTAATGCTTTTCGAAGTTCAAGGAAGGGATAAGTCGGCATTTTTCGGTGAAACAAAACAAAAATTTTGTATAATTTTACGTTGTTTCTCCTAGTCTGGAAGTTGAATAACAAAAAATGTAGTTCTGAAATAAAAGAAAAATAAAAACAGGGCAACCCAACCCTATTTTCCATAAAAAAGCGTAATAAACTTTGTAAAACATGAACCAACTTTTAATAATTTGAAATCCCCGCATAGGATTTTGTTAAAACAAAACATGGGTAAGTATATAACGTAAGTAATAATATCTTTAGACAACATTCTCATTGTACGAAAATTATGTTAATATTTCTGGTGAAAAAAGGCAGTTTGTATGCAAAGGAATATTTCAGGCGCAACCTTGACATGAAATATGGCCGTGAATCGAATGAATAATTCAAAATTCTTTCTTAGGTTTTTTTTTTACTTTTTTGTTATTTTCTGTTAATTTTCTGAATCAGAATACTTGTGAACAAAAAGGGAAGTCAACAGTGCTCCATACAAAAGGTATCGTATTACTCGCTTTACTTCCGTGACTACCTTCCGATAAAACTTAGAATACGGGTACAGATGATTAACGAGACAGTTCCGCAGCCATTTGCAAGGTGGTCAAATGTACATAATAACTAGTTACTTTACTAGGTATACAACGTTCTAAGTTTGTCTAGATTCTTGTGTCAATTTTTCAGGACTAGATCTTAACGTTACTTTACTAGTCACTTTACTAAATATTTATTAAAACCTACGTATGCGAATTTCAAAGTCCCCAGTCCAACGCCATCTGCAGGGCTTCCCACAGTGTCCCCCTGTTGCCTCTTTGACCTGCTCGCTCCATCGCTTCATAATGTTATACCTAATTGTTGAAAATCAGCAACCGTCTCCATAACCAAATCTTATTAAGACTAATTGTATATTCATATTCCTAATATAAAAAATAGAAAAAACTCTGTCGACTGGGATCAATACTTTTAAGAATTTTTTCGTGCCACTCGAGAGGGTGATACTTTTTCTAGACTTCAGAGTCAATAATCTGGCGAAATGACAAAACAAATCTATAAATTACGCGCTTGAATGAAGCGAAAGAGGTTTGTTTGGATAGGAATGAAAATAAGCAAATGGCCCTTTAGAAACCTTTTATGATAACGCACCATGAAATATAAATTAATCAGTCTCTTGGAAAGAGACTTTCAGATAGTTATCAATAAACCGAAGTTTACAACTACTTTGAAACAAATCCAGTCACGCATATTGTCCGAAGTATAATATCATTACAATACTGTAGCAAGTCTCGTCTCAAGAGCTTAAATCAAACCCTGTATAAGTTCACTTTTCTACAACTGGGGTATTTGTGTGTGTATTCGCCCGTATCAAACAAAAGACCTTCTCACCACTAGGTACATAGATAGCGCCAGATGTGTGTGAATTACACAATTGTTTCCAATCATAGTTCACCGTAAAAACGGTAGACAAAATCCGTCACATGGTGACCTAATTATAATACCAATAATAGGCATCTGTAGAGGTTTCAGATATACTACTACTCAAAAGGTAGTTCTGGTGTTCGTATGTTTTATTTTTATTTATTTAATTGGGATTTTATTAATAAATGTCTAAAATAATAATAAACTACATCTCAATCAATACACCCGAAATATTTTATTAAGGGAAGTTCATAATAAACTAAAGTTTTTTTTTCAATATTGGCAATCCAACCCCTCTGGGCTGATTTATGAAAAATAAAGTACCTAATATCAACGTAAAACAAAACAAGTTCGAAAGCAACATCTTTGCAAATTTCCATAAAGAAAGAACGTTCTACAGAGTTATATTTAGGTACATAAAATAATATTATCCTTAGGTGTTTCTTCTCGTGGAAAATTTAATTTATTCATAGATACTTTAATTATTAAAAAAAATAAAATTAATTAATTAAAATACATTTATCAGAATAAAAATTATCTTATGGAAATATCCAGTACCTATAGTGATAAATTATTGAATCACTCTGCTTGGCTCGCTCATAAATTACTTTGAAAAAAAAATCATTTTTTGGAAGGCGGTTATTCAAAATAACATAGGTTATTCATAATGTTCAAAATATATTGTATTATTCATCAGTTATACCACATAGCGGCCATACTTTTTATAATATTCATAAAAGTGAAAAAAAACGTGAAATCAATTAAAAAATCATATGTTAAGTCATGTCACGATCACCTGATCAGTTAAAAAATGGCTATAAAAGTGATTTTTACTACCTAGTGAGACGACTTAAGAAATTAATTTGGGCTAAAAGAATATTATTAATATTGGGATCGAATTGAATGAGATTATGGTATTTGTGCTTATGTATGCAGAAAGTTTAGTACCTATTTATGGCTGAGAGTGAAAATTATTTGCAAGAACTTGTGTCAAGTGTGCTTGAAAATTGTGCAAAAAACGGTCAAAACGAATGTTGACAAAACAAAGGTTTTGGTCTTTGCAAGGGATGAACCAAGAACGAATTGTAAAATGACAGTATAAAATTAATATTTTGAGCAAGTTCATGAGTGTGTTAATTTTTGGAAGCATGTTTTTTCGGATATGGAAAGGAATGAGTATATTAGGAAGGGATGTGGTATGGAAGTTAGTGTTTTGTCAAAGATGAAAGTCAATAAGTTGAGATGGATGGGCATGTGGAAAGAATAGATGCAAACAGAAGGACAAATGAAATTTACAAGGCTCAAGGATGAAAATAAAAATTGACTACGAAGAAATTGACTACGACACAAGCTTTAAGTAGCTTACTGTGAAAGAGTCAAGGAGTTTGTTTGTGTTCACTTTGAGTGAGCACAGATTCATTTTCATTTAAAAAAAAAATCATAAATTAAAACAGACGTTATCTAGTGGGGCAGTAAATTCCAATAATAATACGTATATTTACTAAATGTTGTACTTGTATATTTTTTTTTAGAAAATGAATCTGTGTTCAATCAAAGAAAATGGAAATAAAAATAAATAAATTTCTACTTGATCGAAATGAATTCTCAATGAATTTCTGAACTTCAAACCAATCCTTTAATCTTAAGGAACGGGATGTTAGAATGAGATGGTCGTCTGCTGTTTTCGAGACAGGACCCAGTCGACTGCCATTATTTTTCATCTCTTCTTCAGTTTTATTGGAGTGAAATATAAGGTAATGATACATAAGTTTAATGATATTTTCCCACTCCCAAAATAAACTCATTATTTTAAAATGACAAAGATCACCCAAATAATCGTAAAAATTGATTGAATAAAAGGTGACATCTGGGAGGAGAAAAAAAAATAACAACCTTTAATCACTTCAAAGGAAAATGGAAATGAATAGGTGATTTAAAAGACTAAAAATATTCGAGGATTCGATCGATTTTTAACAAAAAAATATTGAGGGTTTGAGTTGAAGCGCGTACCTTTTTTATCAGAAATACTTGGCTGCGGAAGAATTAAATTTCAGAATAAAGGAATGAAACAAACAAAATGTTTTTAATCAAAGGAAATGGTTCCGCGAATCAAAAATTCGATAACAAAAAGTTGAATAAAAAAAAAACCTCCCCTGTACAGTGTACACCACGCACAGGATCCCCATACTTGATGAACCGCGGATAAAATTTAAGGTTGAACTGAAACTGAACTGAAATTAAATTCAATATACTAAACAATCGATCCAAATGAAATAATAATACATAAATATTTAAATAAGCTGATCGAGGAAAACAATTTTAACTCAAATTTATATACTTTTGAGAGTGCTTGGATTTTTAAATCAGTCAAATTATTTATAAGTTATCAAAACGATTTCTGAAAACAATATACCTAATATGTCGTTTTAATAATACCTACTTATTATTCGATTTTGAAATGTGAGCGAGTTTCGAACTGGATTCGTGGACTTGATCCTACTAGGTGCCGACCATCTTCCTCTTTCTCGACACATGCTAATAATTATAATAGCTTATTTTGAAAGGGTCAAAGAGTGAGTGAGCACATATAAATGTTATAAATATAAAAAAAAAACATGAATTTATTACCTTTCGTCAGTTTTAAGCCTTGTTCACACTGGTCGATCAATTTTGACAAGTGGCGAGTAATTTAGCACATAAAGGTGTCTGAACACTTAAAACTTGGTATGTTTGTTAAGCCGGCGTTCTTGGTCATGTAGTGCACCTAACCACAAGTCACTTTCCGCTGATGGGAGGCCCTGAACGTGTTTGTGGGGACCTATATTCATTAAATGGAACCTACATATTATTATATGAATTATACCATAATAATATATTAGATGTTTATATCATACGTAAGGTCGACGGTAAAAATGACGTAAAAACTCTACTCGGATAGTGTGAACGGTTTTCAGTCTACTATGGATTATGTTCTGAGACTCTATGTACATACTTGTTTTGTTACAATTCACTTTTGTTACTACTGTTTACATTTTGCTATATGTTTTGTGTTGTGGACTATTCCAAATGCCCGTAAGGGCCTCATCACCATCATCATTCTCCCTTAAGGATCCCCTGCACACCGCAAGTCAATCCGGAGGAGACCAATCTGCAGCAAACCCGACACGCATAAAACCGACCCCCTAGCTCGATCGAAGCACTCAAACCAAAAATCCGGCCACACACAAATCAGGCCCGCCGCGGATCTCCTCAAACCAGCCCCGCAATTCGGAAGACCTAAGTCCCACTCAGGAGCATAGGGAGGCATCAAGAGCTCTCCATTGCGCTCGAAGGCGTCCGAGGCTCATGGTGCCTTTTCTGACCGATTAAGGTTTAAGGAAGTGAGGTGGTCAACCTCACAGTCCCGTAAGGGCCACTGGAAATATTTTAAAAATAAAGAATAAAGTAGCGTGTAACGTAGCTACCAAATTACTCGCTACTCGACCTAGTCTGAACTAGGCTTTAGAATTGGTTGGCAGCAATGTTCTTCCATACCGCCTCGTCCAAAGCAGAAAGCATCAGTCCTAGTGAGATCCTCTTAAGATGAATAGCAAATGTTTACAATCATTCCTTCTTTCATGGCGTTCCGTGTGTAGTAGGTACATAGCATAAAATTAATTTTAAAACATACCTATAAGTAATCTACTGTTTTTTTAGAAAAAATAACAATATAGGTACGTGTACATACATTATTAGAACAATATACTTACTTATTTGTAAGTTATAACCAATTAACAGAAAGAAGTGACGTTCGCGTGGTGTAAAAATATTGGAAATAACCTTATTACATGAATTTCGTAGCATTGCGTTTCGAACGATGAAGTTATCACCCCAAAGGGCTGGTTCTAATCAGAAACACGATAATTCACCCTCGTCGACTAATAACTATCGTTATTATTTATGTATGTATGAACGTGAATGACTGTTGTTTTCATAAAAAAGGTACAACCTTATAATATTATGTAATTTTATTCATAATAATTCAAATATTTTTCTTATTTTATTACATCATAGTATCACGCCGAAAAAAAAAACAAACGTTATATTAGATTTTCAATACGCAGAGACGCGCAAAACTTCCGTTCCAAACTTAATTTGCTATCCGTTGAATATTTTTTATCTACTAAACATTATGGATGTTCAAAATCGCAAGCCCCTTTGAGTTTGAAATTTTCTATTCATATTTTGTAAGGGATATGCCTAATAATATGTACCTATCTTAGTTTCAAGTTGATTTTCTTGAAAAACATGGATCCAATTTGCCGCAACCCAAAAAACCTCGGGGAAAAATTCTTATGATTCTTATTATAATTAAGATATAATTAAGTATAAAATCACATTAACCGAGATCTCTTTTCGGATAGATTAAACTTAGAAAATCAAAAAAATGATATCTACGTTAGAGGCAGGTATATTGAGTCGGTATCGCCGCAAAAACTGGACCCCTATTCTGTTGCAAGTGTAGGGTAGTCACTCGAAAAAAAGTGACTTTTAGGCGATACATTTTGTATGAAAAACGTTTATATGCGATTCTCGCATTCGATACGTTTATAGACGTTTTTCATACAAAATGTATCGCCTAATAGTCACTTTTTTCAAGTGACTACTCTACACTTGCTACAGAATAGGGGTACTGAAAGAAAACAAAAAGGATAAGAAAAACGAGATAAAATTACGCTAATAAATTGGATATAAACAAAAGAAAGGAAAAAAACAAAAGAACGTCGGAACAATGATGTATAATTTAGTCTGACATGATCGTTTTGACATCTAGCCACCCCCAATGATCGAAGGGGATCTTAGAATAACACATATTACGATAAGAAAAAATACCTAGATAAAAATATAAACTACCCCCTATTCTGATTTAGAATTAAGTTCACTCGAACTAAAATTCGTATTCGGAATTATGCAATGTTCTAAAAACTAAAATTATAGTTCACCATAAATATTTTATTGAATTATAATAATTGTCTATGGATCGAGCATGCGCCTTATTGGTTGATGTTGACAAGCGGACAGCCAATCGGGGAAAGATTATGATGTTGACAAATTCAAACGAGCTCTATGTTCCAAGTAACATGGTCGCCGGAAACTGCCGAACCAACCCGAAGTGTAACGAAGACGACTGTATGATTGTATTAGTGTTCTATGATAATAATTTTTGATGCTATTTGTTACTTTAAATAAATTCGGGGGAAATGCTCAATATTTATAATAAAATTATTTAACTTGTTTTAAAATTATTTGCTTAAAAAAACTTTGATCATAAAAATATCATCAGATATCTTTTTAGCCGCATACAATTAGGTGTGAACTAAAATTAGGAACGTTTTGGCACATAAACGCACTAAAATTGACTTAAATATGAAATCCGAATACCAAAATGAACTAATTTCAAACTAAAGTCTAATTAGGAACAAATAGGAACGTTCTAAAATTTCTCGAATACCAATCCGGCTAACTAAAATTGGAACGTTCTTATTTTAGTTGAGTGCGCACTTAATTTGAATTGGAATAGGGGGTACTGTAGTAGTAAACTAAAAAAAATAATTTGCACAGGTGTTTAAAAATATACGGTAATTACCTATAAGTATGCAAATAAATCTCTCAGAAGAGAATTCAAAACAGAAAAAAGCTGTTAGGAAATCTTCGATATAAGCGTCGAAAAAAATATTTATAAATATTTTCTACATAATTAAGGTAGCTTTTACCCAAATTATTAATGCAAATTGTCCTGCTAATCAAAAGTAAGCAGCAGTTATCTCCCCATGAGAGAAAACGTATGTGGAATGGACCCATGCAAGTGGAGAGGAAAGTCGAGATCTATCATAAGGCATGCTTATTATGTCCCATAGTCACAAACGGAATACAAAAACGAGGAATTACACTCCGAACCAAACATCTCCTGAAGACAACAGAAATAAAAATTCACTGTCGAAAGTACTCTCAGGATCCGAAGGATCCAAAACAGTGAAATCAGCAAATGCTGCGAAGTCAAATAATATATTGTACGACGGGGCGAAGAGCAAAGAAGTTGTTTTTTTATAAGGGATAATGTAATGGACCCTTCAAGCATAGCCAAAGCACCAATGGTGAAGATTCCAGAGGGAAGCAGAACACCGGAAAGAGCTGGACCTCTTCATTCTGGGGCCAGTTATAAGTAGAAAAAGAGGAATAGTAAAGTGACCTCTCAAATAGCATTGGTTTATGATTCTCTTCTCTTCTTTTTCGATTCTATTAAAGATAAGGCACTATAAACACGAAACCACAACGTGATATTATAGGTATTAGAAGTGCCTAAATTTTAATTCCATTATTGCAAATACTCCTCTGCTATTACGCTAGACGTTCTTTCAACGCAAATTTGACAATAACAACACCGGTGACCAATTCAAAGATTTAACATCCCTTTCGTCCACCTCAAAAAAAAAATGAGCGCCATACAATACGAGTATTATTTTGTAGTAAGTACTTCTGTGTCTATGTAGGTATGAGAACACCGTAAAACCCCGTTGTTATCAGATAAGTAGGCATTTATTTCCTTGCCCACTTTCAAACATCCATACAGGTAAATAATTATTATGAGGACGGTGAGTTGTCTTAATGCGCGCATGCCTCACCTTGGGTACCTAACAATTTATTACACCTAAATTATTATTGAAAGCAACAATAATTATTATTCCTAATAATTATTATTACTTTCCTAAGACCTCGTTTATCAAAATTAATGGGAACAAGCAAGATATTTTGGGTACAAATTGTTAATTTTATTACGGCTTTTTAGACGGACAATTTGTTATTATTATTATATATTTTGAAAACGGACGACAAAAATCATCAAAAAATTGTGAAAGCCATCATTTTTAGGTTTTGAATAATGTTGAAGTTTCGCGAACAAGATTAGATACTTCTCCCACTTCAAAAATGAGTTCCTCTAATGACCTGTTGCTGTTCATTTACGACCAACTAAATGCCGTCATGTCACATCTTGTAGCTATAACTTTATTATTTATATTTTTTGGAAAATATTTTCCAACTGTCGATTTGTTGAAGAAAATTTATTTCTCGAGACAGATCGGCAGTATCAAGCCAAGATACGTGAGATTTGTATGGCCAGGTCTACATTTTAAACGGTTTTTCAAACTTTGACGACAAAAAACACCAACTTAGAGGCTTCGCAGCATATGTTCCATATATGGATTTACTCAGAATTTGGAGGAGAACATTTACGCCTGTATTCACCAAGAGAAACTGAGCGTACTATCAGCTCAAATTACGATCAATGTCAAAATTGGTATTCACCAAAATATTATACACTCCCTCAGCGTGATTTGAGTGAACCTTTCCCTCAAATTCTAATCGGCTATAGAGCTGGCTTACATTACGCTAAGCGTCCATCTGTCAAAATTATTCTATAGCGCCCGCCATACTTGTTGCCGCCTCCTTCCAATTTTTTTGCGTTTTTTTCGTAATTTATTCAATATTTGTAAGCAGGCATGTAATAATTTTATATGTTAATTAATCAGCTCGACAAATCGACACTTATCAATAACCAAAAAGTTCTGCTGCCTTTTTTTCTCCATGTTAAAATGCTTATATACATATAACGCCTGTATTCACCAAGAGAAACTGAGCGTACTATCAGCTCAAATTACGATCAATGTCACAATTGGTATTCACCAAAATATTATACACTCCCTCAGCGTGATTTGAGTGAACCTTTCCCTCAAATTCTAATCGGCTATAGAGCTGGCTTACATTACGCTAAGCGTCCATCTGTCAAAATTATTCTATAGCGCCCGCCATACTTGTTGCCGCCTCCTTCCAATTTTTTTGCGTTTTTTTCGTAATTTATTCAATATTTGTAAGCAGGCATGCAATAATTTTATATGTTAATTAATCAGCTCGACAAATCGACACTTATCAATAACCAAAAAGTTCTGCTGCCTTTTTTTTCTCCATGTTAAAATGCTTATATACATATAAGTATTTTAACTTTTTGACAATAGAAAGTACTATCTACTTCATTTAGCTTTGGCCTATAATCGATAGATGGCGTTGGATCAAGACTGCGCTAATGGCGTCTGAAAAGAACGCGTTGAGATTTTATTTATAAAAAATATTTTTATCATTGAATTAAACTAAACAAGAAATCATAATTATATTAAATATATTTTTTTTAATAGATAAACATTATTTGTATTTATATAAATAATCAAAAATATACATTTTAGTTACTTTTTTGACTGCTTCCGTAAATAAATGACAGTTTTATTTATGGATACACACGATCAGTCTAGGCTCAGCTAAGTTTTGTAAGTTTTCGTTGATGAATAGCTATAAGCGTTGAGCGAGGCTGAGGGAGACATTAGGCTAATCTTTCGCTTAGCTGATCTTACACTCAGTTTTTCTTGGTGAATACAGGGGTTAGTGTGTCTCTGTGTGTGTGTGTCCGTCCCCCCCTTATAACTTTTGATTCGCTTGATGCACAGATCTTAAAATTTCAGGAAATATTTAATACTTTAAGACTACAAAACTTGTATACTCAGAATTTTGAAATTTTCTTTCAGTCAGGGGTAATCAACCTTTGAATTTTCACTTAATTTTTGCATATATCTCGAAAACTATAAAAGCTAGAACCCTAAAAATTTGTATGTATATAGAAAAATACAATATCTCAAATATAATTTAATGAAAAAGTTCCAGGGTTTCTCAAACTTTTTTTATAAAGATAAATATATTTTTTATGACAAATTTACGAGTTTTAATGCCTATATTTCAGAATTTTAAAAAAATATAGAAAAACGCCGAAACCCATAAACTAGATAATTTAATTTTCTATAAAAAATATATACATTATATCAGTACATCTCAAACTTTTCTTAACATTTTTTGTAAAAATTTAATTTATTGACGACATCGTTTCATACAATAAACATACCGACTCAGGCCATCGACAGTTGGATCTCATGTTTACATGCAACTAGTTTTAATCCAACTGTCGATTTGTTGAAGAGAAATTATTTCTCGAGACAGATCGGCAGTATCAAGCCAAGATACGTGAGATTTGTATGGCCAGGTCTACATTTTAAACGGTTTTTCAAACTTTGACGACAAAAAACACCAACTTAGAGGCTTCGCAGCATATATGTTCCATATATGGATTTTCTCAGAATTCAGAGGAGAACATTTAGTGTGTCTGTGTGTGTGTCTGTGTGTGAGGGTGTGTCTGTGTGTGTGTGTGTGTGTGTACGTCCCCCCCTTATAACTTTTGATTCGCTTGATGCACAGATCCTAAAATTTCAGAAAATATTTAATTCTTAAAGTCTACAAAACTTGTATACTCAGAATTTTTAAATTTTCTTTCAGTCAGGGGTAATCAACCTTTGAATTTTTACTTAATTTTTACATATATCTCGAAAACTATAAAAGCTACAACCCTAAAAATTTGTATGTATATAGAAAAATACAATTTCTCAAAGATAATTTAATGAAAAAGTTCCAGGGTTTCTAAAACTTTTTTTTATAAAGAAAAATATTTTTTTATGACTAATTTTCGAGTTTCAATGCCTATATTTGAGAATTTAAAAAAAAAATATCGAAAAACACCGAAACATGTCAACTAGATAATTTAATTTTCTATAAAAAATATATAGATTATATCTGTACATCTCAAACTTTTCTTAACAATTTTTGTAAAAATTTAATTTATTGACGACATCGTTTCATACAAAGAACATACCGACTCAAGCCATCGACAGTTGGATCTCATGTATACATGCAACTAGTTTATTCTAACTCAAATGTGGAAAAAAATTCAACTTTCTGACTCTTTCACAGTGAGCAAATAAGCTTATGTAATTGATTCGGTCATCGTTGAATTTTAAAGCACAGAGTGAGTTCGAAAACCAAGCATTTTTTAATGGAATGATTATATAAGTTATTATTGGTAGTCTCGAAACTGGTTCTAGATAATGCAAAAATATAAGCGGACGCAGAATGATAATGTAATCAAGGTTACAAATATTTACTGTTCAAATCTCTCTTACCGTCTTATACTATGTAACTAGTTGCCTTAGTCAATCATCCATAATTCACATCCAGTTCCTCAAACCTATTCTTCAACATGCGTGAAGAACAGTGGTGAGACGGGGCATATAGAATTTCTCTCTTAATATCTTCCCCTAACTCTATACTTTAATCAAAAACAAAATAGCATAATGGAAGTCTTACCTGTCCTTCATTGATGTATCCATGTCTAGAGGCGATTTCATCAGCCACATGCTGACCGGCGGGAACATGAACCGCGAACTCGTTGTTATAGATCACACTCCTCTTCGAGCACTGCGATTTAGAGATCAATCCGATAGAAAGCACAATCACCAAAAAAATCCGCGTAGCAACTTGTGCTCTGGGACACCATATTGATCTCATTGTAACACAAAACTACTTAACCGTGACAGTTTGTATTAAGAATCAGAACACTTTATTACAAAACAATCGATAGACAAAAACAAACAGTGATGAAATAAGTGAATACAAAATAGCAAAAGTTTGTTGTGTTTACATCAAATTTTTATTTATACTAATTTTTTATTTTTATTTATAACAATTTTATACTATTATTTATTATTTTCTATAACTACACAATTTAAAGAAAACTGTGCGCACATAATATCAAAAAGACTTATTATTGATCTTACATCTACCTAATATTGCAACACTCACTTCTGTCATAGTAGCACGAATAGTATGTTCACCTCTTTTTTTAATACGTACACAGTAACAAAAATATAATTTAAAACTAGTTTTCACTTTGGTTGGATGTGTTTGTTGTTTATCAAGGTTGGTCGGCTACTGAAGTTGAACGGACGAAATCTCGAGACACGACAATCGTCTACGAGATACGAACAACTATTATAATCGACTCAATACCTTTCAAGGGTATATAAACGGCATAACTGATCTATTGTTTTTGATACTATTTAAGTATACAATAATTAAAATCGATCCGGTAACCATCAGCTGTCAGGTGAGAGATGAACAATCGTAACTCGTCTAGAAGCGAAGAATGTTAAACATTAAACAAGCGAAGACAATGTAACGGAGATTCGCCGTACAGATGTTGAGAGTGAGTTTGATGAAGCGAAACGGAACCAGTAATGAACCTGAAACAAAAAAATAAAACCAATCATTAGAACCAAGAAATCATACGGACAACGACATCTGTCTACTTAAAGTATTACTATCATTGACAAAGGTAACTCTATTTTATAACTTAAACGAAATGTCAAACTATAATTGCTCTTATTGGAAAACTTTAATACCACAATAGTAATATGGACATGAATAGAACAAATCTGACAATTAGATAATTATGATAGTCTCTACACAAAGCATAACATACTATATACCTTATACCTAACAATAGTACGAATGCATTACAATTTGCATTTGAATAAAATAACAATGATTCTAATACATTATTATATTTTGGTGTTTTTTAAAACATACCTAATAGGTATTATGAATTTTAATACATTTTTTTTTCAAATCAAAACTATAATTGCTAGCGATTGGAAATATTATAAAGAAATAAACGTAACAGATTTTAAACAATATATTATCAATATTCAACCACTAAGAATGAATTAAAACAAAACCCAACATTTGAATTGAATGACAGCAAAATATCGCAATCATTAATTTTTCAGATCAACATTTCGAATACATTTCTAATCGTTTGAAGATTAGGTTCAAAGTAATCAAAATATTGAATGAAGATTAGAGCGGGCTTAGTATTTGCGAGTTGTCAAGCCTTAATTGGATGAGCCGTTGTGAAAAAGATTATTCTTCTCCCGTTGTCTTCAACCAATCTAGCGTCTTTTTTTAGGATATTTAAATTATTATTAAGTACGTTTGTATGAATTGATTTTTTTAAATGATTTTATAGATTCTAAACTATTTTATGGTCACATATATTCATAACTCCAAATACAATTTGTTTCACCTTATGATAAAAGGAAAATAGATGAAAGTGGAGGCAGACATCCTGGCCAAGGAATATCAAGAAAAAGACCGGAATCCAGCGAGAGGTAAAACTCTTCTGATAGCCAATTACAAGACGCCTTTGTTATATTTGTAGCCGACGATGTCAAGGGGGCCCGGCTAGGAATCAGAAGAAACGGTTCTAAAAATTTCGACAGACCCCACATTTTACGATATTTATCGAATATCATCTACGATATATACATTAATATATTATATTTTATAACAATCTCATGAGATACTGACGGCGCTATCCGAATATGATGACGGCCTTCAAGTTTTGTTATGCTCGATACACGGTACTTGCACTGGTGAAAAATCTCAAAGAAAATAGAAAAACAGGACAGCATAAGTTACTTTCGAGGATCGTGCAGAAGTTGCTGAACTCTTACTTCTTAGGGTCATAGATACGGGTAAAAAGCAAGCTTAATCATCTAGAAAACATGACAGGCTCTTGAATTGAAACCACGACCTGCACTAAGAATATCAAAGAAATTCATTGAAATTCATTTAAGAAAATTTAATATAAAGTTTATGAAAATTCAATATAATATAATATGCTACTTATCGAATAGTTTTTCAATAATTCCAAATCCACTTCTACCTACATTTAAACTCCACAAAAACATAATATTGTCTAACCCAACACCACCTATATAAGAAGGCCTTAGTGCTGGCGGCCATTTTTGGCCTCTCGCGTCACGGCTGCTTGTGTGTAGACAGATATCATAGCGTACAGGTAAGTACATATAGATATAGAAGAGTGAATGCTGGGCCTCCCGCTGTGACGAAGCGCTAAGGCCTTCTTATAATATAGGTGGTGTTGGTCTAACCTAACCACACTGCAGACAGCCAAACACGCTAGCGAAATCAATCGCGTTTGTTTTAGGAATAGATATTATTCATGTATGACAAGACGAAAAATAATTACCGGTGTTCTGAATTATTAATTAGAGTGTTTTCTTTTGAATAAGATTAATACTGTGTGGTTGTTCTACTCGTGTTCTTTCAAGACGGGAATTTTCTCTTCCCTATGCAAGAATATTTCTCATATTCATATAAGAGAACTTCGCTTTTGATAAAAGCAATGTTTAAGTACCTACTCGTATTTAAAAATGACTTTAAAATAAATTCGAAGTAATAAAAATGATTTGGCACTTAAATTTTACGCGTTTAGATTTCAGCACGAAAAATGGTTGAGAAGTTCTCCAGACATCGACATTAACGTAAATGACAAGACAAATCCGATTTCTCTGTAAACGAAAAATGAACGTTTTTAGCAAAAAAAAATAGATTATCCGGGCTTTCATCTCAGTGACAAATTAGGTTGTTATACCGCCCCTGTTAAAGTATCTGAATATGAAAATTAAAACGAGCACTTTATACGCGAAATCTCCCATTTACGTTTGGTAAACACCCACATCCATTTGAATGTCACTTCAAAGAAAAAAATATCATCTCCATTTTTCTTTGAAATAAATAAAGTGATTTCGTACAAGTTTGTGCCACCTTGGTATAAGCTAACCTACAGGTAAAATACGAACGTGTTTTTTTAATTTGTCATAAAAAAAGAAACTTATTAACACATTAATCTGTTTAATTATATATTTTTATAGGAGGTAGGTTTTGCATTTCCGTGCATAATTTCGGTCCTTCATAATAAGCATACATATCTAAAAATTAAAAAGGTACAAATTGTCAGCATAGAAAGAAGATTTAAAATAACACGCAATGTGTCGACCCAAAATACGGCAAACTTACGCGATAGCGTCCCAAATGTATCTCTAATATTTTTTTCGTAATGTATCTTATATATAAAAATGGAGAGCTATTTCCCGATGTCATCGCATCACGCCTAAACGGCTGGACCGATTTCGCTAATTCTTTTTTTGTCGTGTAGGCTTTTATAAAGAAAATGTCCTTTTAGAAGAAAAAAAATTAATAAAAATGCATGGAAAATTAGAAAATTAAAGAAAACTCTACGTAGACAACCTTAATAGTACTTTTTGCCTTATAATTTTTATTCCAATTTTGAAATTTTAACAGAAATTGTCGATTGGTGCGATTGACAGAATGCGAATGCGATACACATGGTTTAAAACAGACGCATCGTTCGGAATCACATTGGTCTAATAATAATTAATTCATCACCATACAAATTCGAATTCAATATTCTTATTTAGGAACACAGGACAACGTCTGTCGGAAAAGCTAGTACTATTATAATATGCATCGCACCGACACCTGATTGAGAGAGCTCGGGTTTGAATTTCTGTTTACTTATTTGGTCGATTTCGTTTGAATTTTGAATGGAAAAATCGATTTCGTAAATTTTATTCAGTATTAAATTGCTTTGGAAGATTGCCTCCTAAAATTATTAAAAAAATGAGACAAATAATCAAGACACTGAGGACGGCAGGGAATCGAACCCAACAGCTCTCAATCAGGTGTCGGTGCGATGCATATTATGGCGATATTAATGATACATTACGAAATTTAAAAAAAATATATAGGTAGGTACATTTGGGACGCTATCTCGGAGGATCGCCAAATTTACCATAACATCGGTATTTTTTCTGGTTGTCGTCTCAAGCCAGGTAATGAATATTTGTGTAGACATAACAATGTTGTCATATTATAGTTCTTAAAAACTTGTCTTCAATATGACTTGCTGAATGCTGGGCCTTAATGTGCATAATATTAAAATTAATACTATTTTGTACCTACTGAGATTTGCCGATACACCTGACCGTACGATTAACACAAAATAACCTGCGTCAGGTGTATTGCTGGACGTTCAACTTTTCTCCCCCGACCTTCATAAAATAGTAAAATTAAAATATGTGAACAATTAGGACCAAATTATTTTTTCCACCTCACCCTCAGTAATCTCCTAAAAAAATAATAACCTAATGATAAATCGTCCATATCAATCAAACGTCTCGGTAAGTGGACTGTACAACAACAATATTTTTATAGCATTTTTTTATTTTTCAAACGGACTAGAAGTAGGTGGGAACCTACATTTACATATATTATTATTTACTTTAACAGAAGATAGTCTGTCACAGACGCCAAAATAAATTAAATTTATACATTCGTAAAAGTTTTTTTTTTTAAATAAATGAAGACTAAACAATGTCATGCCTAGCCGTTTTGAAAGAGTTCAATCACATACATAATATTATAAATCGTCATGTTAGATCAGAACTATGCTAACTCCAAAATGACAATTTTTCAGGAAAGCAGTTTGAATGTTTGACAATGTCAAACATGTCATGTTAAATTCTATAATGTCATGTTAAATTCTATCATGTTACTGATCACACAGATATCATTTTTCACATATGAATATAAACTACCTTGATTTAATTACGCGTATAGTAATTTACAGAAGCATTCTATAGAACATTTGCATTGTTTTGCACCAACAAAATTCTGAAATTGGAGATAGAATAATTGTGTTTTTTTTTGTAAGGAAAAATTTTCTTAACTGTTATTTATATTAATATTTTTACATCAGATAGATCATAATATTGCGCATACGTCAGCCAAATATCTCAAAAAACTGGAAATTTGGAGTTAGCATAGTTCTGATCTAACATGACGAAATAATAATAAAACGAACACATAGATACCCACATAGGCGCAAAGAAAAATAATATTGACCAGTGGATATGTCGTCCCAACAAAGGTTTTGATATTTTTTATTAACACTTATTTAGTACATACTCGTCGGGTTTATTATTTCAAATTTTACAAAATGCCTTGTTCATAATAGAATTTTATTTATTATCAATGTTTGCGACTGATTTTCTATGATTTACATCGATTCACAATCTTGTTAAGGTTTACATATATTGCGGTAAGTGAATTATTATTCAAAACACAATTGAAAAAATCGCAAAATGTTCCGCATATTAATTTAGCAAACACGTTAATTATTATTTTCCACCTGTTTTAGTATCTAAGCAATAACGGCCGTATGATAATCAACGGATAAAAAACACTCATTATTCAAATCCTATTGACTTAAACATACAGACACACAATTATGTTTATAAGCTTAGCTAAAAAATAATAATATATTCAAGGTAGGGGTCACCCAGTCACCATGTGACGTAATAACAATGTCTATTCGATGCGTAAATAATGATGCTCTATTTCTGGAGAAAATGATCTAAAAAGTATACGGATTTGAAACTTGTTTGCGCCATTAAAAGCACACTCACTTATCACACACTCATCATCATTGGCATCTAACTGACATGCAACGATCAGCAACGTAAAAAACTTTCAAATACGCATTTTTAGTTAATGTTGATGTGAGGGATTTATTTATAGTATGCTATTATTCAAAATATTGTTAAGTCATTATTTGAAAGTTTGGAAACGCGATGGTAAAGAGTTTGAAAAACAGTTGCTTATTTGTTTATGGCGGATTAGATAGTTGGGTATTTTTACGCACTGTATGGACATTACACACTTCATGTCCAGGAAACCATTAAAATTTTTATTGTTTACAACGATTAGTATAGAAGGCAAATTCTCCAGTTTTGAGATGAATGCTTTGATTATTTTTTTTGGACTTCAGTTCAATATCAGTTCTCGTTCAGAAAACATCTCTCCGCCTATAGTTTATCGCAATTTTGTTTCCTTGTTAATCAATTTATAATTATTTCCGTCGCGTTTTATAGTTTCTGTAGTAATTTGGAAGTGTTTGACGATTGAGTTATGGTGTGTCACATATTTAGAGTTGTTTTGTTTAGAGTCTCGCGTTTGTTGATTAAACCTTCCGTTTAATTATGGTTTATTATAAATTGAAGATTCCCGATCTGAGCGGGTGGCGAGTTCGAGGTAGAAAGGGACAAGTGACACACCATACCTCATATGTGTGAATGTGACGTGTTTATTTTCTTTTTGTGCATTGTGCTAAATATTTGAAGGTAGGTATGCTGAATTTCGGGTGAGTGACCATATTTTTATTAGAGTGTTTGTGTTTCGTCGCTGGCAGCTACCCCCAGGACGATGATAGGGCACAGAGATATATTTTTATGCTGTATTTTGTTTGTTGCTTGGTTGCCCCCGCCAAGCATGCTTATGAGCAAGTTGCTCGATGTGGTTTTAGATGAGAGATATATGGCCGACGCGATACGGCATATTTTTGAATATTTGTGATCTCTGTGTGCCAATGGATTTATTGTATTGCAGCATGTACCTACCTGTATTGTTTTCACACGTCACCTGTCAAACACACGTCGCGAATTGTTATCTGTCATTCGCGGGTTACCCCATTTTCCGATACCAGTGGTGTGACCTATCTTTAATGTTTATTTTTGAACCTGGTAAGGAATTTCATATTTAGAACCTTCTAGTAAGCTCAGTGTAGAATTTTCATTTGTCAAAGTAGGTACATCGGTGTTTTCCCCGAGAGAGTAATTTTGTTATGAATATCCGGTCGCGATATTATGATATTCTGAGCTTGTTATTGCCCGCGCATAAGATAGATTAGGTATTATACACGCGCCGTTGTAAATCTATTAAGGTTAAAGTTACGGAGTCCTTATAAGAATATTTAGTATGTCAGGAGGGCTGTGGACTGAAGATATACCTCACATGACTCTCCAAGAGAATGGGCTGTGGCTGATTTGGACGCTTTTCAGCTCAGTTCATGAGTTTCACTGGCGAAAAGGTCGCGGGCCAAGACCGAAGCAGTTGAGCGATTTGGAACTCTAATGAGGAAAACTTGCGGTATTATGACAGCCCGCGGTAATTCGACTAGAAGGTTAATTAGTTCGCCGGTAAAGTGACTGAACGGTTATTTTGATAGTGAGATCGATAATAATTAAATGCACGCGAGGTAGACATTAACATTGTTAATAGGCAGGATCGTTTTGACTGTAGCTAGAGCCGTGGCATAATTTTCGCGTAGTAAAATCCTGTCCTATTTTGATTCTCTGTCGGAAGTACGTTTAGGTATTTATAGTCAAGAGTTAGATAGTTAAAATATAGCTTTCAGCCCCTGTAGTCTGTACACCATCAGGAACCTTTTCCGTTTGTCTATATACACTATATCTGATAGCCGAATTTCGGCCCCCTTTTTGGTACCTGTTCGAGGCGTGAGGTCGCATCGAATTGGGCCAGTCTCGGACCTTCGGAGTTTTTTTTTTTTTGCCCGAATTTTGGCAAGAAGGTTTGTTTGACATGGAAGGCCCTCTTTCGGTGGCTAATTCCTCCCGTAGACCTCGATCATGCTTATCAATGTCTCTAGAAATAGACTAGGTATAGTAACCGATAAACGGTCACCAGGTCTCCCGGGTGGATAAATTTAAATACCTTTTTTTTTTTTTTTTTTTTTTTTTTTTTTTTTTTTTTTTTTTTTTTTTTAGGAGGGGAAATCCTCATCGGACACCCGACCCTTCAGGTCGAGTAGTGTCAGACTCCTACTGACTAAAACCCCCCCTTCCTTTCCACCTTTGCAGTAGTGTTCCTACCTTTCGGTCTACCACTTGTCTGAAATTTAAATACCTGGGAGCAACCATTACCACCTGTAGTGACCTCGGGGCTGAGCTCCCGATACGTATCGGTATGGCAAGTGGCGCCTTTAACAACATGACCAACATTTGGAAAGCGTCGGCGTTTAGTGTCGAGACGAAATGTAAACTGTTTGATGCATGTGTGTTGCCCATTCTCTTATATGGGTGTGAGTACTGGCACCTGACCAAGGCCCAGGCACAAAAAGTCTCAGCCTTTGAAATGAAGTGCCTAAGGAGAATTCTGGGCGTAAGATGGTACCACCGCATAACGAACGACGCTATACGCCAGCGCACCCAGCGTGAGCCCGTCACCTCTACCGGTGTGGGGAGGAGATGGACTTGTCTGGGACATGTGTTAAAGGATGCCGAATGACAGTCGGCCGAGGAGAGCGCTGTTCTTCCTCCCATCAGGGTCCCGAAGACGAGGAAGACCCTCTCACACTGTGTTCCGCTCCTTCGAAGCAGAGCTGAGGGACATGGACATGGTGTGGGAGGAGGTAATAAACATTGCGCAAGATAGAGCGCAATGGAGAGCTCTTGTTGCCTCCCTATGCCCCTGAGTGGGGTGTAAAAGAGAGAATTGATTGATTGATAGTAACTTGAAGTTCCTGTCTACACAAACATGGTGTAAATAACCATTGATTCAAATCTCCTTTATTAGTTCACTTTCCTACCGCCGGGACATAAGTTCGCATGCTTTGTTATAAGAATCTCTCGTTGCCATGGTGGTTGCCAGCTATTAATGGTTGTAAGTATGAAAGAGGTAAATGTGTGTTTATTTTCAAACAATAGAACTCACGCACCACTATTAGATAGATGTGTGTATGTACCTAGGGCCCGCAGGTATCTCACGCTTAAGGTAGGCGGCGTTAGTCGACACGTCAGTCAGTGTTCTGGAATATTCTTATGTATATTGGTCACATGAAGGTAGGTATCGAGAGATGATTGTGATTAATTATTTTAATTATTCTGAAACCTGTTCGATATGAGGGAGTGTGAATAATGTCGGTACAAAACTAAACGTGTCACAGTGTGGTTCGGTTTGACTAGAACAGGTGTAAAATAAGACATCTACATATCTATAGAAGTAAATGTTTAGCTAAAGTTCGAAGTAGGAAACAAAATTAATGTATTATTTGCCGCCAAATAACTAATTCAATGCTCAAACGTGTTGCTTGGTGGTGCGTTGTACAATGGAACTGTAAATTAATACCAATTTACATACAATAATTGTTTCCTGCAAGCTTTTGAAGATGATTTCAAAATAATTGTTCTTCTTCCTTGACTACGAGATGTTATAATTGGTTTTCACGAACTAATGAGATGTATTGTTCCAAACATTGAAGTTGGTAAGCTTGGACAATACCGAAGTCAACATTCGGAAGGCAGTTTAAATGTAAAGCAAAGATAAGTTATATTTATACTTAATAGTTATGTGTGATGCCACAACTTTTATACTGCAATCTATGATGATGTTAACTTATTGTTGTTTTCTGAAAAACAAAAATAT
This sequence comes from Mystacides longicornis, assembly GCA_963576905.1. NCBI lineage: Eukaryota > Metazoa > Arthropoda > Insecta > Trichoptera > Leptoceridae > Mystacides > Mystacides longicornis. The sequence goes on along the minus strand of OY756421.1, from coordinate 3,693,804 downwards.
TATGTAGGTATTTTTTTTGTAAGGTTTGTGTATTTACGTAGTGAAAGTTCATTATTATGTATTTTAATTCATAAAAATATTATGAGGAAACGATTTGTTTATCATATGAAACGAATATACTAAACTTGAGCGTGCATGTAACTGTGGAAAATAGCAAAATGTAATTGAATATTGTGTATTCTTTAAAAAATATCGAGCAAAGGGTTCCTCACACAAATAATATAAAAATACACAATAAAATGAATGAATTTAATCAAAATTAACAATGGGAATTGTTATAGTTTCCGTGTTCCTTTGTTTTTTTTTATTTGAAGCCAACGGCCTACAATTTTTTTTAACCTGTTAGAAGGTTAAGAAAATAATTTGACAATCATATTTTCAAATGCAAATTCGAATAATTTACATAATACATTTATTTTCTTTTTATTACAACGGAATAACAGGCGAATTCGGTAATCGGGACATGAATAAGCGACAGGCCGCTGAAAGGCATTCCAACAATGCAACATTTGACAAGTCACGAAATTTAATAATCAACCGGTCAAAAAGACCATAGTTATTTCATTTTACAAAAGTCTACAATACAATGATATTATAACAAGACATCGAAAGAAAATTGTAAGCACGAACCCTTTTGATTTCGACTGATGTTTAAAAAAGGGGCATGATTTTTTTGTTATGTCAAATTAATGTCTTACCATACCACCCATCGAGTTATGATAAATGGACATGTTGTTGTTGAACATTTTGCCATGTCTATGGTTTGCCATCCAATCCAATCCAAACTCCCTTAAGACTGCACTCAGGGGCATAGGGAGGCAACAAGAGCTCTCCATTGCGCTCGATCTTGCGCAACGATAATGACCTCCTCCCACACCATGTCCAGATTCCTCAGCTCTGCTTCGAAGGAGCGGAACACAGTATGAGAGGGTCTTCCTCGTTTGCCATAATAGTGTCAAAAACGTGTGCGCTACTTACGGTTTATTAGATTTTCTAGGGTTATTGCTAATTACTAAGAATATCCTGCGCATTAGTAGGTACTTGTTGATAATTCTCTCTTTCTAATTGTATTGATAAGGATGTTTCAATGAGTGTGTCCTCAAAACACCAACCTTCTAATGTCTTGCAATGATTTATATTTACAAAAACTACAACTAATAGGTACCTGGAAGTATATAGATGATTCTGGTCACAACGTTACTGGATCTGATGAATTTACTACCCGTTCCAACTCTAAGAAATTGTAAGAGGACTAGGTATGAAGAATGTGTACATTGAAGAATGTGGCTAGAAAAGGTTGCAGTAGATCTAATCTAAATGAATCGATACAAATTTCGAGAAAATGGAGCGTAATGTAATTTTGAAATCAAATTCATGCTGAACAAATTATCGTATACTTAGGTATATCGTATTACGAGACAATATTTATGAAATCAAACTCTCCCTGAACGAAAGAACTGATTATTGCGTAGTGAATTTGATTCGAAAATGGTATTCACAATTTAGTACCTATATTTTATCTAAATACTAAAATGTAGTTTCACCTTTGACTGATGTTTTGACAAAGTACCTACACCATGAAACATCCTGCCTGCTCATACCGTGGAACGAATCTCCATTGTTGCTGACAGTACAGCGACAAACCATATAATAATAATTATTATTATGCAATGACAATGCACAAGCCGCAATTATTCATTATGTTATTATAGTAAATATAACACCAACAAAACGTACATGACTCCTAGTAGCGAGCAATTGTGTTAAAATGGTTATGACCAAAATTATTTGTGTAAACGAATTATTTATCGGCAATTTGTGTTACAACATATATTTGATGTTATTATTACGTTGTATAAACATAATTAAACTTTTTGTCACTCATATTATAAATATAACCAAAAAAACACTATTTTGAAGGACAACATTAGCCGTGGTTATCATTGCGTCTAACCAAGCAACTTTTGCCGCGGTGCTTGCAAAAAGTCTTGTTCTTTCACCACACAATCTTCGCTCAGTGTCAGATACTCAAAAGTATAATTTTGACAATTTTGAGTAAAAAAAAACTGTCCTAGAATTAATTAATTAAATGTAAGAAAAAAAGGTTCAAGAGAAGATAGCGTTAACATATAATAATAAGATGAAATAAATGTGTGCCAAATAAGACAACATAAGTTATTTTATAAAGAAAACAAACTTTGCAGTATTACGAGTTCTCTGTATGTAATCATAATTATTATAAATGCGATAAAAATATTACCTACTCATAGTATATGGAATATATTACTCATAGTACTTATATGGAATATACACGAGTCTTGTGATAGGAATTCAAAAAAAAAAATAGATTTCGCTGAAATTAATTTTCTCGGCGTTTTCGAGGGTGTAGATTCCAAAAAAGCAAAATTTGTTTTTTTTTTTTTTTAATTTCCGTGTACCCGTATGCGTGCCCGTACGCGTACGCCAAAAAATGTGTGCGCACCCATAACTCATAGTAATTCTTATCCGATTTGATTGAAATTTGGTAGAACGGTTAGCCCCTCGATGTAGATGAGTCAGTAAAATGTTGAGATCTGTACCTACCTTCTCGCTCCAATAGTCGATATCATTTTAAAGTTTCTATAATAATTCCAAGGATAAATTCATTTTAATGGTAAAATTATGAATTTTTATGCAAAGATATGTTTTACACGAAAAGGCTGTTATAATATACTATGAGCTCTGGGCTACCCTAGGTTAGCAGCTTTTTTTTTTTTTTTTGGTGAGTAAGCATAAACATCTGCCACATTGACCCATGAATCAGCATTATCAAGTGACTGTTTAACATAATATTGTTATTTATTGTTAAGATTGTACGAGGCTGATTTTCAGGTTGTTGACGTCGGTTGATATGAGGCAGTGAGGACTGCAGGGGATAGGGTGGCTGGAGAGAAATCGTGGTGTCCGTTTGCTCCAACTTTAGAGATCCGAGACATAGCCGAAAAAGACGAAGACGCCAATTATGTACTGCTCGGATATTACGCCTCTTTTTTCTCTCTAGTACACTTATAATATATACTTAGATTACACAATGAAATATTATTCATCACAGCCAAGATTAAATAAATAATATGAATGTATTCTTTTAGTTCTCATTGTTGTTTCATATTATTATAAACCACTCAATAGGTACACTGTAGGTTTGCTGAAGTTTCAGGGTCTCAATATTGTATTATTTTAGGGTCCACTTGTTTCCGGTATTCAAGTATCCCATGAGAACCTATTGAAGAAGGGTTAACCCGTCTACCCACTTACATAAGTAAACCAAATTAAAGGGCTCGTGGATCTTTACAAATGTAACTTATTTACACACATTCATATCACCCCATCACTGCCTTACAGGACGCGCAGATACGTATCTTAAATCATCCGTTTTTATATGCATTACCTAATCTTCATTTTATTATTGTTAAATGCAAGGGGTTGGTAGACCAGTGGTATCAGTCGGCGACTTTCGTACGTACAGCGTATTGTAGGTCGTGGGTTCGAATCCCGGCGCCGACCATTTCCACTTTCACAACACAAGTTTTGCTTGATGTGAAAGATGTCGAAAACGTATTTGTGTTCATTTTGGGTGTGCTCAGAATAATTAAAAAAAAGGTAAAGAACAAGTAGATAAGTACATATACTTAGTTGAATAAATCAGTAATCTTTTTAACATTATTTTTTGTTATCCAGTACATTCATTCACATATTCACGCCATATTGGTCCTTCTACCAATATTATATCAACTAATGATGCTAACAATTCACTAATGATGTTCGATTTTAAATGGTTTGAACAAACCACTACGGGCTTAAGACTGTCTTCTACTGTTATTTTGAAGGCTGGCTTAACGTGAAAACTTTGGGTTTTTCATAAGGTTGTAGGTCACGTTCAAATTCCAGAAACAATTTATAATCATGAAAATTTTCAACATGTATATTAATTTAATAGACTCCAAGAGAACACTGAAGAAGACAAACTAAAAAAAATGAAACAAAACACATAGAATCTCCAGAGTTCCAATATCAGGTATCTCCCGGATGGTTTTTGTGCATAGTTAGGTGGGTACAGGCAACGCCTGAGCATTCAAATTAAACCGGATTGTTCTTGTATTATTGTTAGAGTCATTAATTGAAACAATATTCGTTAAGATCTAGTCCTGAAAAATGGGCGCAAAAATCTAGGCAGACAAAGAACGTTGTGTTGGTCTCTGTAGTTTGTATTATCTTTTTTGAAACCGTATCTTATCTGGTCAAATCAAGCACTAGATCAATTTCGTCATTCCATATTCTATCTAGGTTTATATGAGGCCATCAGCACAAAAGTGACCTAATATAGCTCTTGCTGCCACCCTATGCTCTAAGTGGGATAAAAAGAGAGTACGTATGTATATTTTAACTCAAATTTTGAATCATTTCACATCGAAAACATCCAGGACGCTTTTTGGCAAAACATATAAAAAAGCTTTCTATACATGTACCTACACAATAATCTCGTATATCCAGCATTATGTAACAATAAAATAAATACCTATAGTGAATAAATCTGTACTTTAGTGAGGTAATTTGAGTCAAATGTTTCTGTTGATGTAAGCAAACTCACGTAGGTAGGTATTCCTAGTAACAACCCATTATACATAACAAAATCACCTATAGTTTTAATTCCACCGGCACAGTCTCGAACTGGATGACCGAGATTAGCGAAATTGCCTAGGTCATGCATGGAGACGAACCGACAACGCATTCTGTCCGAGTGTAATGTTTTCATAATCAAACGCATTAAAATAAATTAGAGTGTCATTCAAACGTGACATTTATGCACTCGTTAATACTGTATCAAATCGCTAGTGCGAAACACTTAATCAAATGTGTTCGTGTGATACGGTGTGACCCTGTCGGGGAAACATGAATAATGATCCGTGTCTAGAGTGATTGGAAACAAGCGAACCCGTGGAGATGGTACAAAGAAGACTTTGTTTTATGTTACGTCATCTGGGACAAAAAAAAGTTACGCAAGTGCGACCGTACTGGAATTTAAGACAATTGTAAAATCGCACCGATATATCTTAGACGGTGGAGAATCGACAAACTGCGTCAAATACTAAAGCAAATACTTATCGACGGAAAACTCAAACCAGCTAAACATTAGTAGGCAGCTCATATTTCAATTTTTTTGAAACAAAAAAGAAAACAGATTCACAGTTTTTTTATAATTAATTTGAGGTAGGTATGTATAAGATAGAAAAACGGAAAAAATGCATTTTATTTGGACATTGCTGCGCAACACGCATCAGAAATTGTTTCAGTACAATCCAAATAATAATAGCATAATAAATTATTGCAATGATAAATATTACATAGGAATTCGATCCAAACAAAAAATTACCTAGACGTCATTTAAAAAAAACTACATATTTTTCATTTTCTCAGGGAGATAAATCTACATTAACAAGTACTTAGGTAATCGAAAAAGATTATACAACAATGTTTGCAAAAAAGAATAATACAACAAAACATCAAAACAATATTTAATATTGTTTTGTTATATTCTTTATTCAAACTTGAATGTTGCACCTACTCGTATTGCATTACGTATAAAAAAAAACTTGTCATCTCTTTCTTCAACCTTTATTAAAATAATAATCTTGCGTTAATAATTCATCTCGGAAAAAAACACAATACTGTACAAATTTTCCCTTCAATTTTTTGGACACGAGGTTACGAAAATATGAGAACATAAAAAAATGTTTTCTTTCTGACTGATCTAATCGATTCTGCCACCCCCTGACAGCTGAGCGTGAGATAGAAGATGATAGTCTTTCCTTTTCTTTATACATTTTTCTTACGTCAAAAGTCACTTTGTATAACAATGTAGAATGTTATCTTTAATAATATTGGCTCGATTATTGCCTATGTATGTATGAATAATCAATTTATGGTTCAATAAAAAAAATGCGGTAAGAATAATTGTTTTGAATAGGTATCTAAAAAACTTGATGTTTTTTAAACTCCATGAACGCAAGTGAGTTATGAAACTACTAAATTTGGAGCGTCGTATTAATCAAACTTACCTAAGTCACCTCTTTTTATTTACTTTTTGCGTTCCAACTAAAGTATAAATAATCTGCGTACAGAGTTTTGAAACTCAGTTGGTTGTGAGGTAAATAAACATTGTGTGAATTTTCACAGATGGCGTTGTTGTTATGTTAGATTAGTCCGTTCCATACTAACTTTCATATTATAGTTTATATTAGAGTTATAAGTGTTCGCACTAACCCGAATTTCTTTTATATCAGCTTTAGATTATTATATTAAAATTGCTCCTCGACAATATAACGATTTATTAAATCACTACAGTCACTCATGGGTAGAAGTTGCTCACTTTGTTTATTGATTTTCTATGAACCGGCTCCTCGAAAATGATAAGTAAGAATAAGAAAAATAAAAATGTATTCATAAACGCAAAAAGAGTATTTTCATATGGTATTATATTTTTCAATTTGTATAGACACCTAAAACAGGTAAGCTAATCATACGACATAGGTTGTTCTTCTATCCAGATTATTTCAATGAAATATTTGTCTGTTGGAAATGTTGGAAGACATTCACCCATCTATGAAGATGTAGTAAAAATGAAGTCTTCGTAATACAAGGACTAGTCAAAGTTGAAACTTAAATAATATATTTCATTCCCAACAACAGAACTGGTTCTAATAATATTGTAACAACTACAAGAGATGTAATATTATAGTGACTTGACTATTATTGAGTTACATAACGCTCGGACGCATTCTGTGAAGTAAGAAGTTAGGGCTAGGCACTTACAGTGAACATGCAAAGGTATTTCTAAAAAATTGTATCTATTTAATTGATGAATCATCTAGACACAGAAAAAGCTGGGAAAATGTGAGTTATATACGGCATTTGTACTCTGTCTATCGTTTTGTTATATACGATACGTAAGTATTGTCTTACATTTGTTTAACTATAAAATAACCTTTCTTTACATAACTCTAACTGTAGATACGTATTTAATAGAAAATTTAAATGAATTTAACATTTCCGAGCCCTCTTTGTTCGGACAAACGAGAAATACGAAAAAATCAATGGTGAGATTCGGTGAATAATTCATGAAGAGGTATCCAATATCTACAGAAAGGGCAAAGTCTCAAAATTAAAACATATTCTTTATCGATGTTATTGCATCGTCGATCAAGCAAAAATGTTATTCGTTAACGAGCCAGGCATCAAAAATAACAATTGAATGAAAAATGGTTGTGACAATGATGCATATAAAGATGTCAGCATGGTCGGTCGAACTTAGGTTCTTCTTCATCCTAGCCTTCTTGAAACTAGCGCAAGCCACGATGTCGTCACTCCACCTCACTTTGCCTTGCCCCTGCTTCTCTTTCCCAACCATGGACACCACTGTCAAACGATATAAGTGAACGAGGCATTTTTCCCAGTCAACCAAGAAAAGATGCTATCAGGGAAAGATGTTGAGTTGAACCTCTAAAATTTCTGTCCAAACTGACTAGATATCGCTTGTTCAGGAATCAGCGCCAGCTATGAAGAGAAAGTAAAATAATTTTCATTAATTTACAACGATATTTAAAACGAATAACTACTGGTACACATTTGCACGAAATCTTTGAAGACGCAGCGGAAACCCACTACCGCACGCAGAAAAACAAATTTAGGCAAGTAGACTACTACACTCTCCTGCAAAATATAAACCTGAATTTGATCAAATCGATGATATTCGATTGAAGTATTGAATTCACTAAACGAAGATTCGATATTAATTATTTAAATTTGCTTTTAATGTTATTCTCTTAGAAGTAGTTCCCTTTAAAATAATATTATCAATTCTGTGTATTTGGTCCTCCAACCCTTTTGAGTCCGTGCAGATATTCTTTTGTGTCACTTGATACTATGTACTAGAAAAGGAACATTATAATAATTCTTTACCAAAGAGCACAGAGGAATACCTACTGTCAAAGTGTGCGGGGTCAGCCCGTATCTTTTGCGAGAAATCTTTGTGGTCGGAAAGGGACGACTAGTTACGGGGTTTGGATCCAAAGCCGCAACTGTAAAACGAAGCAACAAAGGTTGACGAATTTTAATAATACATTAATATACCCCTCACAGAAGGGTGGGACTGGGACTAGATAAATAATTAACTAGTAATAGGTGAACTTGTTTTTTATTGTTTCGGACATACGTCATGTTTATTTATTACCTATAATATTTTTAGAACAATCTTACTTACTTACTTTCCGTGTCCAGAACACCATCAAATCTGTAATCCCCAGTATTCGGCCACCCGAATACCACTATGACTTGCCATAAATGCGTCTTATTGAATATTCTTGAAATTTTACTTCTGTTTTTGTCCCCACTGTTATGAACGAAAAAGCAACAATAGGTACTGTACCTTTGACATTGGCAATCCTTGAATTCAATTACTAATTACTTTATACTGATTTTGAATGTACGTTTTGCTCGCAACACACGCGAGAAAAGATAGAATAACGAACAGCTTGATAAACGTTACACACTTTGGGGGATAAGTCGTTGAATTTTTGAAGCTGTTTTTACCAATGATAGTGAAATTAAATTCGGCAACATGTGAATTGGTCGAGTTAACATAATGTGTATCTGGTTTTCAATTTAAGCCAAAATTAAGAAAGATGCGCCTCAGATGAAATTTAAAAAAAAACACTTCATTCGTTTTTTCACTAGTTTCATTTTAGACTTTGAAGGTCACATGCCAACAGGAGACTAAAGAAACGAAAAAACTATCAACTCAGACAATCCGTGTCTCCTGTCATCAACGACGACGTGAACCTAAGAACTAATCAAGTTTTCTAGACATTTTTAAATATCTTTTTTAATAAGTTTAGCCTCGGAAAATCGGTTCATGTTTGAATTATAAATTTAGTGATAGAACTATACGCAAAACATAAGATTTCATTTGTATTTTGTGTTATAGATTATTAACACTACCTCGTTTCTACTAGTCGTGTGTCGGATCGAATTTTTGATTTGAAGTTATCGTATATGTTCCTCGTTGTCTGATGTGGATATACTTCTCATCGGACGCCAAAAAAACTGTTGCTGAAAATAATACACGAACAGCTCAATATTGAGCCAACGGCAAACGGTAGTGTGCGGTACTAGCTATCAAATAAGAGGCCTTTCTTGGTAAACGCTTAGAGCGCCCACGGCTTTACTTTTCAAATTTTGTGATCATTATTTTTCACCATTCTATTTGTACTAAAGAAAATTTGAATCCAGTTGTGTAAAGTCTGGCTTAAAAGAGTAGAAATTATTGACGAACTAAAATATCACTCTGCACGGAGAGAAATCGATTTTTGTGCTCTTAATAAATTGACAAGACGTCTCTATATATTATTAATTCAATGCGAAAGTGTTAAGAATTCGTGCGATATCACCATGGAAAAACAATAAAATACCATGCCATACGAAATAAATATCAGTGTAATGATATTTATTTCAAATTGTTTTTGTTAAACTATCATGATATTGTCACGATATTTTATATTTTGCAGGAGGAATGATAAATTATCATAACACCTTTCAAAAAATGCATTACGGACTTATAAACTATCATTACAGTGATGTGAAATTCTTGTGATCATGATATATTTACCTGAGTACTGATATTTTATAAGTACTAATAATTCTTTATAATATTTATCTTGTTATAATATGTGTACACAGTCACAATAATTTTCTTTTTGAGCAGGAGAACGGTTATTTTATAATGAAATTCTAAAAAAAACAATTTCGTGGATATAAAATATGTATACAGGAATGTGAAATTGTCATTATTTATGTAATATTTATAGGTAAACTGATATTTTCTATTTTTTCTGTGCAAAATGTAGGTAGGTACCTACCTACTTATGTTACAAATGTCTGTAATAAAAAAATTAATCATGGCTCGCCCTAAAGTAAAGACAAATACACTTGAAATATTTAACAGTAAGCAAAAGCTTGTGTTGAATGGACAAAAGTCGGCACAGGGGATCGAACCCACCACCTTCGGATTGAATGCCGCCGACTGAAACGCTGATGTAACAATAATTTTAATAATTAGGTACATACCTATATGTTAAATGTACCTAATATTATATCAATTCGTCATTATAAACTCTTTACATCCATTATCATTTTGCACACACTACAGCAAATTTGACAGATGGTCATGTCAAATTCTCAAGACGGCAGAATAATAATTTTTATCCTTCAAAAAACTAGCAAAACCAGCTAGTATAAATTTAACAGTCGGTGTGTTCGGACGCGTGCGTAGTGAATCATAATCATTTTAATGTTTTTCATTAATAATAGACTAATTTAAAGAGAATACTGTGTGCAAACGTGTTTTTACTTTTAATATTATAATATAATTGATGTAGAAACCATTCAGTTATTTAAGTGCTGGTTTAACTTCGTATTTAGAAAATTTTAAAGGTCGGTGAGTATATTTTTTTATATTATTATTGAAGTTTTTTTTTCATTTAATTAAAGATTTGCGAATGAATTATAAATGTTTATGTTATGTAATAAGGTAGGTACCTATTCGATAAATAATAACAATAGCCCATACAATAAAATTATTGTGCGATTGCGGCGTCACAAGCAAGTTTGAACAAGTTTGCCTTACCCAAGGTCCACAGTAGGTACCTACCTATCAAATTTATATTTAAGATAGTAGATTCATCAAATTTGCAAGACTATTATGGAAATTTTAATATATTAGGTAGTTTATTTTATTTCTTTATGTACCTACCTAAATAATATTATTTCTCCATCAGTTTGTTTTTTTTTTTAATTATATTGCTGCTCTGTATCATAGTGATATTTTCATTCTGTTTTATTATTTTTAATTTTTTAGTTTACTATTGACTTGCTCGTATATTTGTGATTGTTGTTCATTTTGCATGCATTTTATTTATGTTAATGTATTATTAGTAAGCACCTTATTATCTGCCAATATGACTTGTGTGTGCGAATATAGACAAAGAGATGCGATTGAAATGTTTCCTGTATAATTGTAAGATTTTTATTTTGTTAAGGGCTGAAAAAAAAAAGGAAAAAATGTATTGTGCTTGTAGCTTGGTTATGATTATTGTTCATTTTTCATGCATCTTAATTGTTATAATTTATTGTTTTAATTTGATATTATTTTATTTATCTGTGATTCTTTGGATGTGAGTTTAAAGTTTGTTTTATGTGCTTTTATTGTGTCTGTCATATTTTATTTTATATACCTGTATAATTGATAAACATGTAAATGGCCTTGCCGTATGTAAATAAATAAATAAATAATTTAAATAAAATATCTTAGTATTATCCAAATTATAAGATTAGTAGGTAGTTATTTACAAGTTGAATTGAAATTGTGCCCAAGCTTAATATTACTTAATATTCCGTTACAGAAGAATGTGTAAAAATAATTATTATTTCATTACAGAAGCTCGCATAGACATAAACACCATATTATTGATTTCGGAGCCAGAACTTAAAGAATAGATACCGGTATTAGGGGATCAAAATATCAAGATAATTTAAATAATTCACAATTTGACATCGGAATACTAGATGAACAAGAACAGTCGAAAACAGAAGATTCCGGTTTATCAGAAATTAAGGATATTGAAGAGCTGCTACGAGATCCAATTTTTTTTTATAGTTGTATCTTTATATTATTTAATATATTAAAAGTTAAACTTAATTTAAATGTTTTACTTGCATCCTATATGTTCCTCAAAACAATTTTCCCATTGTACTTATTAATGGAAACTATTGATATTTGTATTTAGTGATTTTACAGCTTTCATTTCAAGACAAATAATAATGTATATAATCCTCATCTCTATTTATTACCTACATAAACCTAATATGTACAAATATTTTTTCAGGTTTCGTAACATATTCATAGTATAGACACAGGTATGTATTTGTTCTTGTACAAATATTTTTGCAGTATTCTAAATACCTATATTCACAGTACCTAAAGACACTGGCATTTATTTTGTTCTTGTATGAATATTTTTTAAAGCTTTCTGAATTAATATTTTTACACTTTTCTGAATACCATGGTACCTATATTTTCTTTTGTTTGGATAGTCTTCAAATCTAATTATAATTACAAAACTACTTTCGAACGTGCGCTGGACATCCATTCTCAGAGGGGTGCTAAGTAAACCCCATTGATGATGGACTCTTTGAGTGTTCAAAACTTGTTAATGAATCATAATTAGATTTGAAGGCAAAACAAATAAAAATATGTACTATGGTATTCAGAAAGGTATAAAAATTTTTTCAGAAAGCTGCAAAAATATTCGTAGAGAACGAAGAAAATGTCAGTGTCAATAGTGTGAATATATTCAGAAACCTGCGATATTATTTGTATAAGAATAAATAAATTGCCAGTGTCAATGGTGTGAATATATTCAGAAACCTGCGAAAATATTCGTATAAGAAGGAATAAAATACCAGGTTCAGTGTTGTGAAAATATTCGTATAAGAACGAATAAAATGCCAGTGTCAATGATGTGAATATATACAGAAACTTGCGAAAATATTCGTATAAAAACGAATGTAAAGCAGGTGTGTACTGTAAGTTTAACATGAAAAATGAAGGAGATTTATTCAGATATCACGATAAAGCAACGGGAATTCTTAATAATTTTCTTGAGTGTTTATTAAGAATTCTTGTTAATATATTCGTTGACTTGTCATGTTATTTTATTAAGAAAGTCCTGTGTTTTTATTAGGAAGTGCTTCCTGACAATTTAACAGGACGAAAATCCTGTCAAATTAGTCGGTAGGACGCCAGTCACGCTTTTATGCAGAATTCTTAACAAGTTGTTAAGAATCTTAACAATTTCACTAAGCGTTTTTTTCTCCGTGTGGCAACACTGAACTAAGGTTATTGTCTGACATTACAAATGTTTACGAATGGACAGCAATTCTGACTGGTAAATACAACATCCAATTCATTTTAAAAATTATTAAGTACATTTTACTAATTTGGATATTTTTCCGACATATTTTTTTTGTATATTCCTATAATATTCACTTACAAATAAATTATAGGTTATGTTTAAACATTTTGACATTTATATGATTGAAATTCAGCCATAGAATAGTAAGCAGTTGTAAGCACCATTTTGTGGATTATAGCACCCATTAATATTATCTTATTATCTCTTGTTTTTTGACTCGTTTTGCGTAGTTTTTTTTCCATCTCGTTTTTAATGCCATGGCTGGTACAGTTCGTTATTAAATTCTTTTAACTAACCTCTACAAAGCATTTCAAATGATACCACATTGAATAGTATTTTTTTTTTATATTTTGGCTGTTACAATACTTTACTTTATAAATGTAGGGTACTTATTAAATGTTGCCATAAAAACGACTGCAGCGCCCTCAATTATTTTCTACTCTTTTTAGCCAGACTGTATATATTTATGGTTTAGGATTTCTTGTATGATCCAGACCTTACCTTTTAATAAAAAGTGGTATGAACGAAAACCATTTATCATGTGTCAACGGTGCAAATTAAATATTTAAAAATATTTTGCTACAAAAACTATACAAAGTAATAATATTATCTTCAAAAAGAAAATTGTTCTTACAATTTCAAAAGAGAGTTGTATCCATCGAAAAATGGTGGAAGAATTCAAATAAAAATGTATCCCTTTTACATTTCCGTAGACAATCCTTAACACGAAAATCTTAAAATATATTCTATCGTTATTTTTTTTTTTAAATAAAATAAAAAATATTTTCAAAGGGAATCTACGAAAGAAGAGACATTGTTTCATTCAAAATTCACCTGCGAAAATAAAAAAGAAATACTTTTAAAAATAACAAACAAATCTTCAATTTTTTATTAAGTATTTGTGTTTATTCCGCGAAATGAAATTTTTTTTTTTATTTTACTTGTAGTGGAAATATCAGTTTATTAACGTCAGCACGTATAGGTATAATCACCGAAATATTTGAAAATTAAACATTATGTAAATATTGTTTACTTTCAATACGATTTATAAGATAAAGAAATTGTATGGCGGTAGAAGAAGCGAAAGATGTGTGCTTGTACATAAAAAAGTGAAGCAAAAAAATAATAAAATAACATTTTTAATATTTCACTTAAGATCTCAGATTTATTAATTCCTTAAAAGTCTCATAAATATACTGAAAAACATGAATCCTTACAAGAATAAAAACAACCTATCTTTTAATTGTACAAGAAAAATGTATGAGTGACATTTTGTCCCATATCCTAAATTACCTACAGTCACTGATAAGTGATAACATAATGCTGACATGCCTACATTAATCGACAATGTTATATCGAACATCAAAATCTACGACTGCTGTATAATATGCGAGCTGATAAATATGTATCTGTCACAATATGAGATCAGATTTTAGGTATCACTAAATCTATTAATCCAAATCTATTCAGTTATCGACGCAACGTTGAAGCTTCCTCGGACATGGAAATGTCTATCGAGTGTAGTTACACCTCCAGACCATTTGATCATCTTCATCTCTACAGTGTGCATGCTTTGTTGATAATTATTTTGTTTTATGTCCAACACTCAGAGCCATATATCGGTGTATTATATTCACTATGAAGGTGTGTGTATATAAATAAAATAGGTACATATGGTAGTAAGTACTTGAAAACCAAAAATATATTCTAAGCTGTGTGACATTTGTAAAAAAAAAAAGTAAAATTTCTAATGTAAAGTAAAGGTCTAAAAATTGATCCAGAAGTTGAAGTGGAATAAAGCGGCTCGTCTCGCAGCATTAAAAAAATTCGAAATATTTTGTACAATCTTCAGAGAATGGTTAGGGGCTGTGTCTGTGCTGTGATTTGTATGGGGTAGAGTCATGGACCATCGAGGTGGGCACTACGAACCGGCTAGAGGCATTTGAAATGTAGAAGCATCGGCAAATGCTCCGCATCTCATGGACGGACATATTCAGCAATGCATTTGTGCTTGAGAGACCAAGAGTTGATAGACAGTTGCTGACTGACATCAAAGTCCGGGAGGTGTCCTATCTGGGACATGTGTTCAGGGGAGAGAAGTACGAGCTAATGCACCTGATTTTGAAAGGCATAATAGAGGGTCGAATAGGCGTGGGCCGAAGACAGAATTTCTGGCTCCGCTATATGCGGAATTGGACTGGAATCAGAACGGTCGGAGCGCTTTTTACGGCTGCACAAGACTGGGAAAGATACTCTCGAGTGATAGTCGACGTTGACGGACCCAGCATGATACGTGAAGAAGAAGAAGAAGGAGCTATAAATCACAGTGTGTACTGAATGACTTAATCACATATATTTACGTTTCTTTATGCGACTAAATGTTTGAATTATTGAAATAGGTTTGCAATACACCAATTTAAATAAATAAAACGAATTTTGCAGTAAAGCGATATTTTTTAAGGATGACATATTGTAAATAATATGTTGTATTAAGATTGTTAAGGTTTATTTAGTATCTCTACAACTCTACATATTGTATTTTGAAACAATTATTGTCAATCATAAATGAAGATAATAATAAAAAAATGTTCAATAAACGACGATCAGAAACTGTTAATCGCTGTTAGCGAGTACATAAAACGTTCCCGAGTATGATAAGGTAATATTTTATGCTTCTATTTCACGTTCACAAGCCCACTAGATTAATGAGCACAATAACAAGAATATTGGAAAGACAGAGTCGCTTTGAACCGATATCATATCAAAGCAAGTCTTTATCCATTCAAATAATGGGTCATAATAATGTTTTAACGGAATCAAAAGAATAATTGTATTATACCTACCAAATGGTGTATGAAAGGTTAAATTAAAAAAAAACATTGATAATGTCTCATTAATCTCATCAAAAATTTCTAAAAATAAATCATATTTATGGATGTAAGCCGAATTCTTAATGTATGAAAAAAAAAAGAATTTCCGGAAACTAGTTTTGTCCTATAACGTATCATCTGAAAAATGAACTGAATTCGATTCTGAATACTAGGTATTGGGACTTAAGACGTATTTACCTATATATTTTTATCATATTAATTATCTACTTATAATAGGTCCATTTCATTAGGAAACCTGTCATTTTTCTCAAAATTTGACACTTATGTGTTTCTTGTTCCATGACAACGATACATTCTGCGGGTAGGTATTTTAATCAGAAATTCATCTTTTGAATTTAGAAAAAAAAACAAACATAAACCGAAAAGGTGAAAAATTTGATAATGCCTTTACAATGAGAAATCACTCGATTGGAATATTTTTAACCATGCATTATTTCGAGCTCATCCCTATCGCATAGCTACTATTATAGAATACAGATTACTCTGTTAAAGTCATGTGGTATATACCTGACTAAATATTGAACGAATAAAATATAAAAGCATGAAAAAATACGGGCCTGAATACACGTAGACGAATGTCGAACAAATTACTTGGGTGATTAAAACCCAGAAGACGGTGAACAAACCCATACCATTTTTTCTCTCTACTTGGGTCTCCTTAGTTATTATTACATAGTTGTTATAATAATAACCGAGACCCGCACGGTTAATGCGTGTGCGGGGTAAGAGAAGGAGGTTAGAAGAAGGAAGGCTGTGGGGTAAGAAACAGAAAGAAACGAGTTTTCCTCTCCAGATAACAAAATAGTTTATTGTGTTATTGTACAGAGGGCGATCGTATCAAAGAAAATTAATGATCTTTGTTATAACATGTTACAGATATCTTTGGACCAAAAAGGATTGTCTATGGGAGAGGAATGTTCCTGTTCGGCCTGTCTAATGATAATAATAACATTGTTATTGATAATAATGGGAATAGTCTGGATAAAATAGAAGACATTTTAATTAAATAATATATACAACACCACATACACGTCCGGAGCACGAGCGCCTGTTACACGTCCATTATAATTTTTAGATTGATTGATTTTATAATAATATGACGTATAGTGGTATATACCATAATTCTATCAAGTAAGGATCAATCTGTTTCATTAATTGTTCAAAGAAATGTTCAAATTGAAATACTTTTCTAATTATTTGTGTCTATTCTATTTTTTTTTATCATACAGAATTTTAATGCTTTATCTATCATGTCTGTACATTGTTGTATTTTTATATGTTAATTTGTAAATGGCTAATAAAGCCGTAGAAAGAGGAAAATAAATAAAATAAATAATTAATACTTTAGCAGACAGGAATAGTTTTGAAATACAAGTTCGCCGGTAAAGCCTAGATAAAAATATCAACATCATAGGTTTATCTTTCAATGTTTCCATGTTCTCTGTTGGAAATCGGCAAAATGTACAATTTGTTTATTTTTGTCGAAACACAAAAAATCTCACATTAGAAGGCATCGAACCCAAGATATTTAATTTAAACACAGCTTAGACATCTATAAAAAAGAAGTCAGTTTAAATAATTTGGCGATTATAATATAATAATAGGATAATAATAAATTAAAATAAATAATCAAGTTAATTTTGAATAAAATATTAAAAACATTCGTAGGTATAATAAACTGTTATAAATTATGAAAATTTAAGCTTTCAATTGTAAAACAACACAAAACGACAAGGTAGGTAGGTACTGTGTTTGCTCTCAAAACTTACGCTTCAAAAAAGATTGACAACGAAAGGAGAATATTGTATTAAACTTATGTTTGCGATGTATTTCATTAAGCTAAGTGCTCTTTTTAATTAACATTAGCAAACATTTAAATATAAAAGTTGGAACAACACGAGATAAGAGAATGATACAAAAACACCCCTTGTGTCCGTCCATCTACCCTAGTAAGATGTCGGGTTCAGTTCGCTTTCGAAGACTTCTTGTTCATATAAAGAACAGAAGAGACGGTGTAAAATTCAAACAATGATCCAACAATAGACTGCAACACGGATAGAAGACTTGAACCTCTGTATTTGTCACGGATAACTGACACAATCGCACAGCTTTTTTCAACAACACTGTTTTATTTGAAATGATTCTGCAGACTTATCAGTTAATGGAACAAAGTTGACAACTTTCCATAGATGAACGCGGTTTTTATTAATTTAACCATGATTATTTCGCACACTTGAATGGGAGAGTATGTCTTCAACCCTATATATTTATATCGAGCTGAAAATAATATAATCACGATTTATTGAAATTTATATTTCTTATCATTCATGGACAAAATAAAGTATGGGTCGGAAGAGAGTCTCGTGGTAAGAATTTTACTAGTTTGGTATACCGGGTGTGGCATCTTTAAAAATGCTAACTCAAGATCGTGAAAAGTCCGAAGGGGTGGTCGCCAACCTCCGTGAAGAGAGGCCAAAAAAGAGCAAATTTTCAAAAATTTAACGAGGAAGACAAAACGATGGACACATTACGGTATTTAAAATATTTCTAGGCCTTCCTTAGTACATATTTCAAACCTTTTAAATTATTAGACTATCTCAAAAAAATTGCATTCAATAGATCGCCAGAAACTTGTATTTGTATAGTTGTTATTATTTTATGACTTTAAGCATTTACACTTTCGAAATATTTCAATTAATTGCTTTAAAAGAAAATGCATCACACTATTTGATAAAGGTAGGTGTTTACCTTTGTTTCGTTGTGATGCGTACATACATCACTAAAACGTTGTAGTGTTTCAGCTTAATACAGAACATCTTTCAGAGCGTTGAAATCGAAAAAAAATGTCAATCATCGTTTTTAAGCTTACACAGAAGAAGACGGTTCTCAACTCTTACCTCTCAAATGAATAAAAGAGATATGATATATGAATGATATGATATAACACCTTTGTATACAATTATTTTCAATTTTTTCCAGTCAACCGGTCCCGTCCAATCTGAGACAGGCCAACCCCGGGTAGAAATTTCAAGTGAAAAAACACTTTGAAAATCTCTGACCCGACCAGGAATCGAACCCGGGACCTCGGATCTGAAGTCCACGCTAGTACAACTAGGCTACCGAGGTCGGTTGTAGAGATTGTAACTTGTTTGAAAAAAACAAAAATAAACTGGACAATCGTATTATTAACAATGAACAATTTAACGTGGGCTGAAAAAATATCTTAATGCTTCATCTTCCTATTGGCGCACATCTTATTGAAATATATCCGACCATAATAAAAATGAAAACGCCTGGAAAAGAACACAACATCACTTTCGCTACTTAATCGTTTAGTTCAGTTCACACCGTGATGTTTGGTCGGAAATTACTAACCGGTAAGTGGCTGTGATTGTCGGAAATATAGAGCACAGTTTCATCGGTGGTTGAAATTTATCAAAATTCAAGAAGAATCTAGAAGTTTTATTTCCTTAGAGTATTGCTGTAAGTTCTACGAGTATAAACCGTTAGTTATATGAAAACACGAAGGATAAATCCTTTTTATAATTTCCAGAAAGCTTAATTTTTCTGGGTGTTGAGTAATTGCAAAATATAATTCAGGATGAAACGACAAAAGATTTCTTTTTGCACAACTTCTTTCCAATTACTTTCCCTTAGGTAAATGTGAGGTATAAATGTTAACCATCACGATTAGATTCACGTTCAAACTTTGTCGTGTGTCGGATCCGATCTTAGTTCGGATGTCGTCGCTTCAGTTCCCACTCGACCGATTGTGAACAATTCTTGACGGCACGACAAAAAATCGTTACCAAAAAAATGTGAAAAGCTACATATAAAATGTTTAGCCACTAATATACACAATCCAATCCAAATCTAAACTTCCTTTACGCCCCATTTAGAGGCATAGGGGGGCAAAGAGAGCTCTCCATTGCGCTCCATCTTGCACAATGTTTATGAACTCCTCCCACACCATGCCCAGATCCCTCAGCTCTGCTTCTAAGGAGCGTAACACGGTATGAGAGGGTCCTCCTGGTCTACTGTCATTCGGCATCCTTAACACATGTCCCATCCATGTCCATCTCGTCTCCATAATGGTTGAAGTGATGGACTCATACTGGGTGCGCTGGCGTAGGTATAGCGTCGATCGTGATGCGATGGTACCATCTTACACCCAAAATTTTCCTGCGGCACTTAATTTCGAAAGCGGAGACTTTTTGTGCCTGGTCGTTGGTCAGGTGACAGGACTCACACCCATACAGGAGAATGGGCAACACATACGCATTTCGTCTCGACACGAAGCGCCGACGCTTAAAACTCGCTCAATATAATATGTACACACGAAGATTTTTTCGCATCCGACACACGACTAGTGCAAACGGGCAGTAATATCTACGAAAAACGCATAACGAATAAATTCTTCACATTTTATTGGTGGGTGCGAATGGCTGAATCAGGAAAGAAAACACGAAATTAATTAAGGAAACGTGTGAAAAAAAATTGAAATTTTATGCAACAGTAAGTTGATTTCCATTTTTTAGTCCGACATTTGTTTTACATGTGTGTAGAAAGACTCTAACGAAGTATTATTAATAGAGATCATCGGAATATGGAATACATTAAGACGGTCATTCAAGTGAACATTCTATTATAAACATATTCGAAGCAGAGTAGATTGGCTGTTCTCTCGATCAACTGATACGTAAAAACACAGATGGGCGATCCGGCACAACGTACGGCCAGTCGAGCGTTACTTCGGAACAATGTTTTGTTATTATTGGAATTATTTCATTCCTTTTTCTTCACTCATCTATATAAGTTATTGGGAATAAAAATATTTTCTTTACAAAATTCCAAATTTTGGTTTTTAAATTCAGTCAATCTAAGCCAAGCGAACATCATACATTTTCAAACTAAGTAGAAATAAATTCGTCGAAAATCGTCAAAAAATAAGGGGCATAAGGGCGTTCGTTTCTTTCAACAGTTTTTGACAAAGCAATCTTCATATTAGCCCATGACCAGCATGACCACTGCAGGACATAGACCTCCTCATGTTAACGCCACTGCTCTCTGTCTCTGGTCATCCCCATCCGCTCTGTCCCAACGGTACGCACAATGTCGTCGCTCTACCTCATCGGCTGTCTTCCTACACTTCTTCGGCCAGTTTCTGGTATCCAGTCCGTAACTCTTCTACTCCACCTTCCAACGTCCCTGCGGAATACATGACCACCCCACCTCTTTTTGAGCTTTGCAATTTTATCTCCCTCATCTGTGAGTCTGTGACTCGTGTGCGCCTACGAATCTCGGTATTCCTGATGCGATCTCATATTGAGATACCCAGCAATCTTAATAATCTTCAAACTTATATTGTCTAAATTAGTTATGGTCGAATTTCGAGAACTGGCCGACCACTAGTATCCATTTTTAAATTCAGGAAATATTCCTTTACCGGTTTTGTAAACTTACATCTCATATACTTTTCACTAGCTGACCCGTAAAACTTCGTTCAACATCTTCGTACGATAATTCTTTCCTAAATACCTGCTTACTTTCTGCAACACAAGGTTAATAAAAATTTGCTAATCAAACAAACGAAAAAATATAATTTGACAGACGGCATAACCTCCTTATATATTGATCAAAATTAACTCGCCGCTTTTTATATGCTTTTCGCGTTTCAATTTTTGATCAAACTAAAATCAACTGTTTTTTTCATTTTTATACATTATACAAAAATACGCTTGAAATATGTTTGAATGTTAAAAAAATATTTGTGAAAGCTTGAAAGAAATTCTATCCATAATCTGCATATCATTGTTTTGAAACGCAATAGTTGTCACGTAAATAAAATTTGTGTTCTTATGGAATTTTCACAGATGGCGTTGTTGTCCATACTTACTTTAATGTGATATTTTACATTATTTCTTATCCATTTTTTTTACTTTTTATTAGTTATTCTGTTATCCGGAGCGGAGAAGAATCCAATAAACCAAGTATCATAAAAATCTATTCAGCCGATCTCGAGTTATAAATGTTCGCACTAACCCGACTTTCTTTTCTATCAACCAATAGGTTAAACGATTAGTACCTACTGGATAAATGAAACGTTCTAGCCATCTTGGAAACAACAGTCGAAACGCTGGCTCTAATTAAACCATTATTCATACCTAATAGTTTACTTAAATATGTTTTTAAAAGGTTTTAACATTGGAAAAAAAATCCTTACTGTTTTATGTAAAAGAGTAACCTACACGAAATGATATAAAAAATAGTGTTTGCAAAAATATATGTGGGTATGGCTTGGTACATGGAAACACGTCTGTCCACAAAAAAAATGTTATTTTTTTTGTAAAAAGTTGTAATTTTTTGATTTAAGTGTTGACGAATATGTAACAAATAATGACTCTAACAATTCATTAGTGATGTTCGATTTTAAAATGGAACAAACCACTACGGGCTTACGACTGTCTTCTACTGTTATTTCGAATGCTGGCTTAGGGTGATCACTTTACGTTAACAACTTCCACCATTAGGTGGTAATGTTTCAGTCTCCGAAACTCCTAACCATGATTTAAGTTTTTCTTTCAAAGTTCAAGCATATAAATAAGTTACTAAAAATTTAAAGATGACTTACCTACTGAAATATTTAAGTTTTCGAGATATTTTGTCTCCAAAACTTCGCCTTAGTTTTGCATATTGCATTTTAATCATTTTGAAGATACCCTTCTGTCATTTTTCATTCAAACAATATTTCCAAAAAACAAAACTAAATTTAGTTAAAATAATTTATGTAATCTTTTGTTCAAGGAAGGTTCAAATTGTTAACAGAATGTACCATAAACCAATTTATCCTATCTTGTCAAGAATACATATCTCTTAGTTGCCATAACATGTTTTCTAACATTTGAAGATAAGCATAATATGTAGGTACATTTGAATGAATTAAATAAAAATATTATAAGAGAAAATATAAGTTGTTCTGCTAATGAAACTACAAAATCATACATTTCCCTGATTCAAAATTCTAAAATCTGTTGTTTACATCCAACGTTTCCTTCTTTGAGAAAAAAAAAACAAATTAACTTCAATCTAGTACGTTAACCCCCTGAAACACTTTCCCTCTGATTCCATTTTCTTTTATGGGGGTGAATCTACATCGTAATTCAGTTATGCATTAATTTTTATATATTTTTGTTGTTGTTGTTGTTGTAAATCACGCATGCATAAACGACATGTACTTTTTTTATCGTCGATGATCCTTGCAGGTATAATAACGGTAATGATAGATAGGTAAAAGTTTTTCTAAATACTTAATCGAATGTATTTTTAATTATTTAAAAATAAAAATTAAATACACGATAGAAAATTATAATAAAAGACACAGTCATCTTTTAAATATAAAACTATTGATGTAGGTAAATTTTGTGTAGAATCGTAGTAGGTATAACGGTTTGAAAATTTATATAAAAATATTAACATCTGATTTGAAATACAAAGAAAAATTAGAACTAATCATGAAATTCTCTTATTTTATAATTATTTTCACAGGAAAATATGAATATACTAGGGACCCCATTTTCGAAATTCGATACAAAGGGACGCACGGTGAAACAGTACCCCCTCGGATCATAATAGAAATGGATGATAATTGTTACTATTTAACTGCCATCTTAATAATATGAAACTATAGGTAAGTAAATAACTAAAACCTGCATAATTTTGAATGGTATAATATTATAGCAAATAATCAATATAAATAAAGGAGTCCGTTCGTATGTAACGTCCTTTATAGACGGCTAAACTAGGGATACCAGAAGTAAAGTAATACCCTCTATAGCGAGTCATAATACCAGTGGACGTTTAAGGCTATGAATATTTGGAAAATGTTATTTATCGATAAAAATATTAGATTTTTTCATAAATCTCCCATACAAATTAAGATTTTCATCCCGCCATTTTGTCAGAATCAGGTATCTTGAAACTGTATTTAAATCTCATTTAGTTGCACCGTCACTACTCATGTACGGTTTTGTTTTAATCTACAATGCTTAAACTTTCTATTTATTTCAAAAAAATTTCCTCTATAGAAGTAAAAACATTGAAACAAAGTAAAACAATTTAGCTTATTTTACTTATGAAATGTCATCATATACCTCCATATTGTGAAAATTTAGGGTTGCCGTTTTAAAAAAAACCTGTGGAATGTAATAATAAGGTCTGCATGAATATGTAGGTAGGTATTAATATTGAAATGCATTGAAGTAGTTAACTACAAAGAGTATGATTGAGTAGTTTCAGCGTGATGTAGTAACGCATGAAAATAACAACAACATTTCATATTTATAATAATTAGAAGATAATATATAAGTAATAAATCAATTCTTCCTAAGCAGGAATAGCTTTATCATTCTGTTGATAAGTAGAATAATTCTCAGAAGATCAACGCTTTAATGGTAGAATGATCTCTGTGGGCTCCGTTGAAACCAGATTGAAAATGTCAAAGTTTGGACGATGATGGCTTGGAGAATATTCTTTTAGGTGGCATTTTGTGGTCTTCATAATTCAACCTAAAATAAATAAATAACATCAGAATACAATTTTTATAATGATTATGTATGCATGTTTAAGGGGGGAATATTATTTACTTTAATGGAAATTTATCATTTCATTAAAGACCACAGTTAATATACACATGTGTAAGTGAAATGAATGATTCATTTAAATTACTATAATAATTATTATTATAAGTATTTAACCTCATATTAAACATTTTTCCTGAAGGTATACTGTATAATGTTTGCAATAAGTATATTGTTATAAAATAAGTCTTTAATAAACATAAACACGAATTATATGTGAATATTATATTATAAGTGAATTTAAGCAAAAAAAATCATGCATTAAGTTAAGTACCTACCTACCTAATAAAAATAAAATGAAACACAAACATTAATTAAATTTTGAATAAGGAACAATATTTTGACGTTTATAAAAAGCTTCGCGTTGACAGTGACAAACAGCTCTGCTGCTAAGGTGAAATCATTGCCATCTTCTGTCCGTTGCAAAAAAAAAATCGAAAACGTACCTAATGATGGTGTTTTTTAAATACTATTTTTATATTAAGTGTGTATAATGAAATGCAAATATACCAACACCTATTTTTTATGATATTTCGGATAATTTAAATAATTTAAAAACTATTCGAAACATATTCGAAATATCATGTTTGCAAAACACTTTCATCTATTGAATATATCTTTGGTTGCACACCACCATAGACATAATATTTATTTCTATCTGTCAAAATCTCTCTTTCCTAATCTAAGGTCAAAATACTCAAAATAATAATACTATTAAAAATGTCAGTAGAATATACTGTTATAATATTATTATAATAATATTTATAATGTGGTTTACAAACGAAGTGGTAAGTGACAGCACTTATTTCAATTTACGACGTTAGCCATTTACATGTTAATTGTGTTTTCTAATTTTTTACAGAATGTTAGTGTTTACCAATGATGACAAAATCAAGGATTTATCACTGCAAAAGATTAATTTGTGAAATAGAAAAGGGGTGATACACCAATTTCATCACCCCCTAAAGGTTATTTTATTTTACATGATTCACTGAATAAACAAACATAAATGAAAATAAACAAAAAAAAACTGTCAGTTCTACTTTGAGTATGTTTGGTCAAAAAGTCAAAACGTTTTCGGACAACCGTCCATCTTCAGGAACCTTAACAATACAGTATAAAACGTTTTAACCAAATCTACATACTCAAGTAGAACTGACAAAAGTTTTAGTTAATTTTAATTTATTATGTTTGTTTATTAATATGTTCTACAGATTTACTTATGACAAAAATTTTTAAGATTCACTGAATGTTGTCATTTGATTTGAACTTTAAATTGCAATTTATTGTTTTCATCCAAGTTAAACAAATACCAATTTAAAAAGTGAAAAATCTGTCACTGTCTTGCATTGATTCGTTAAATTTTACCAGTCTTCAAAATCCAACCAAAAAAGATGTGTTGCTTTGTGTAATTTTTATGAATTCTATGTTTATTTTAATTGAATCATATTTCGTTACAGTATTTATGTGTCATTGTGCATCGGTTTAAATAAGAGTCCTTGAACTGTTGCCGATGAAAAAGTTGGATGATCAAAGAGGTCCCGGTCGAAGGCGACTTGAATGCGCAATGTAAGATATTGTACCTACTGGAATAAGAATAGCAGAGGAGTTAAAGTAGAGCTTGCCAAGGTCATGGAGAACCGTTACGGCACAAGAAGAGAACTGGTGTGTTAATCCCAACAGCTTCTTTTTCAATCACTCATTTTAATAATAATATCAACTAAATATTCATCCATTTAAAGAAATTTTATCTTTTTTACCTAATCTATATTACTGAATTCTTATATTAATAGATATATAATCAGCTATAAACAGCACACACTGTACGCTTCTTCGTTAAATCTTTCAATATGTAATTGCATATAATTAGCTATAGTATTTCACAATCCTGCATTTTACATTGTAAATTTAAAAGAAATTGCATTTGGCGATCGACTACAAACAAATTCTTTGACAATGTAGAGTAGGAAGAAAATTAACTGTCCACTTTTTATATTTTTATATAAATGTCTTTTTTTGGTTTAAATAATTGTTTAGGCAGTTAATTTTTTCGCACTATAATTAACGAAATCTTCGTTTGTAGTGGAACGTCAATTTGAATTTGTCTGCGGGGGCTGTTGTCTCATTGTATTTTGGTTGTCTCTTTGATTTTTAGTTAAGAAGTGGACAAAATTAGTGCACTTTTTCAAAGAATGATTTAGAATATTATTAAACTATGTATATTTTTTGCATTTTATGCATCGTCACTGTTGAAGTATGGTAAACTCTAATGTATATCTGACATTTAAATATAACATAAGTACTTCTAATAGCTTCTAAGAAAATTGTTGCGTTGAAGGATATGGATTCTGTTAATTTCTTTAAAAATAATATCATTTTGCAAATGGATCACATGGTATCATATACCTATGTTATAATTATTTTTTTATTTTTTTTTTTAAAGATACAACAGCTTTAACAATAAGTATATCACATAAAAAAAACAATTTTAGTTTTACAGCGCCAATTAAATGTCATATTTTTATTAGATCATAATATTATAATGATAAAATTATGCTTCAGTTGTTCATATTTATGAATTCCTTTTTTAGCTTATATTTTGTGTTACATTCTAAATATGAACATATCTGACCCCCGCTGCGAATGTGGCGCCCCTGTCCAGACCCTCGACCACATAATCACTGAGTGTCCAATACATAGGTTCGATGGAACATTGGATGAACTTTTTTATCTTCAGACGACTGAAGCCAAGGATTGGCTTCGGGATAAAAATTCTATTTTATGATTTTAAATTTTATAATTTTATGATTTGACATTTTTAAGTTCTTTTTATTTTATGAAATTTTTTATTAAAACGACATTGACACCATACGCATATATATATATATGAACAGTTCAAATGAAAATAATTAATATTTGAGTATAAACATTTAAATATTCACCAATTAAAAGAAATATCCTTATATTATTGTTATCATTTTTTTTCAACTCCACACATTAGGTAGCTTAAAGTTGCATAAAACATTTTTTTACAAAATGTTCATATTGTTTTATTTTCCTGTCTCCTCCAGCTTGCTATGTCCTTGGATTCTTTTAGATACCCATTAAGATGGCATTATCTGAACATGCCTTGCCCAATTTACTTTGGGCTTTATTGTTTTTTTTTTTTAATGAATCTGTACTCACTCGAAGTGAACACAAATACACTTTTGGAAATCTTTGACACTAACCAAAGGGTTGTGTCGTGAAAGCAGAAATGGTTGGCGCGGCTGGGATTCAAACCTATGACCTCCAACATGCTGTGCACATGAATGCCGGCGATTGATCCTAATATAAGTGAAATTAACAGTTTCATTTAAAAACAAATGAAATTAACCAACAATATACCTTGCCCTTCTGAGCTTGCCCAATCTAGCATAATCAGAGATTGTAATGCTCATGGTTAAACCGTATTCTCCAGGATCTCTATCTTTTATGGGCTCCAAAATCATTGCCCGTTCTTCGTACTCATATGTCATAACTGTTATAATAGTTTTATAGAGGTTGATCTTTGTTTTTCTATGGACACTTCTTGACTTGAGCACAGACAGTAGAGTAGAGAAGAATGCTTTGTTTCCTGTTCTATTCTTCGGTTGATTTCTATACGTCCCAACTCCTTTGCTGCTATTTCCAAGGCGTCAAAGACCTCTTATGGATATCAGGGATCTTCCTACTATATTGAGATTATATCCAACGATTTGGCTACTTTGTAAATAACTATTAGTCTTTGTATTTTCGTGGTATGATTTATGCACCACATATTCCAAGAATAAGCTGAAGAGTGTGAGGACCAGTCTGCCGCCTTGCTTGAGTACCTGGCCATCCGCGCCGATTTTATATTTTGTCATACACATAGGTGCCCTAATCAAACTTAACTTAAAGTATTCTTCTTCTTCTCAGCCTATATCAGTCCACTCCTGGACATAGGCCTCCTCCAGACTCTTCCATGTCCCCCGATCCTTTGCAACCTGCATCCACTGCGAGCCTGCATTGAAGTATTATGGTCATAAATTCACGATTCCTGTGCAAGCCACGGGTACTTAAGCTAGTATAAAATAAATTATTAAAGTTAGTATGGAACGGATTGACTAACAATAACGCCACCTGTGAAAAATCTATTATAACACAATTTTTATTTACTTGACAACCATTGAGATTCAAAACATTGGTACGCAGATTTTTGATAGAATTTCTTTCAAGATTTCAGAAATTTATTTTTTTAACATTCAAACAAATTTAAAACGTATTTTTGTATAAATTACCAATTCGGAATCAATATTTATAGTAAGGACTACAGGACAACGTTTGTCGGGAAAGCTAGTTATATAATATATCTACTTATATAATCTTCAGGCCCTTTTGTCTTAATATGAGCAAGACAAAAAAACCTGTTAAATAACCAATTGCTCAAGTCTGACTATCCGAAACAATAACGCTAATCGCGCCGGGGGTATCAGCTAGTTTACAATTAAGGAAAGATAATGTTTTAATCCTGCCCATAATCTGCATTTTCAAAATATCTAACACTTTTTTTGCAGAAACATTAGAATTCTCTCTTTTTGAGAAGCAGACCATTTCCACTTTCACAACACAAGCTTTGCTTTATGTGAAAGGTGTCTAAGGTGAGCCCAGATCCATTATTTATTAAAAAAAAAAAACGATTTAAAATTCCTCTTCCACACCGTCAAAGCGGCCTCTTGCTATGCATTTCTTCTTCTTCTTCTCTGGTTTCAATCCTAGGATTGGCTTGCAGCAATTCCAATTCTTCTCCTCCATTCTTCCCTGTCTTGTGCGGCTCTTTTAAGTTCTTCATATGATTGGCATCGCACGTCCACCAACAGGTCCTCCAGGTACTCTCGGCGTGGGCGTCCCCTAGAGCTATGCATTTGCGCATCGAAAACTCGGCCCGTCAACTCCTCCTCCTCGTCAACTATCGATAGAAATGAATGCCTTCGGGTGAAATACTTTTTCCATTTGCAAGTGCCGATGACGTCACGGAGTCTTTATGCACTTATCTGCAGTTAGTCCACTGTCGTGAGTAGCTTTAGTTCGTCCGCCATACATTTTGGACTTTCTCGACAGGAATTATATGTGAATTTATTTATTTATCTTATGGTCTTATATGTATGTCACATCTCGTGTAAGTTGCTACAGAATATTCTTGCAAATAAGTAGGTATACAAAAATAATTATTAAAATATTAAAAATATCGCCCATGTGAATGATATAAATGGACGCATAAGGCTATTGGGGCACAGCGATAATCCTAAAAGCTTTCTCAGGAATCTACATAATAATTCAGAAATGTTTTTTTATTTGCCTTTGACAATACTTTCCGTTATGTCGGAGCATCACGCTCAAAATACAAATGCTACGTCAGATATGAATCTGCGCAGAGCGGTGAAATTTGCTCGAGAACGTTCTAAGATACAATTGGCAACGTTAACTTTAATATATTAAGCGCTATTTAAAAAACTTTATTTTTTTAGGATCTTCATACAAATTTTTCAAAAAAGACAGTAAGCCATCGTTTGGAAACAAAATTACTCATGTAAACGTTGAATGGAATCTTGGTATTACGGTATGAAAATGTAATAAAATAATTGGAGATTGATTCGTTATACATATAAATGTTATTCAAATCTTATTATTCTCAATAAATAAAGATTTAATGCAAAATTTTGGAAATATAATTCCTCCATTTTGTAATTTGACACATTTAAAAAAATTTATGGCCGCAGTTTGTGTAAATCTGTCGTGGCCATTAGATGAGTAAGTACCTGATAAAATCATATTAAATGTTGGTAAATAATAAAGATACATGAAATTAAATTCATAATACATTTAAATATATTAATCGTAAAAATGATTTGATTTTTGAAAA
Source organism: Mystacides longicornis (assembly GCA_963576905.1). Classification (NCBI taxonomy): domain Eukaryota; kingdom Metazoa; phylum Arthropoda; class Insecta; order Trichoptera; family Leptoceridae; genus Mystacides; species Mystacides longicornis. The sequence goes on along the minus strand of OY756421.1, from coordinate 3,663,290 downwards.
TTGAAATGAGTATAAAAATTCTTTAGTAGATTTGGTCGATAAAACAGAACTCTGAAAGAAAGCGAATCTGACAGGAACTAATGACGTTCCTGTTTATCAAAATCATAATGGATTTGTCAGGTATGTGTGCATGTTTATTATAGTAAAAAATATATTTGTTTTATCCACATCATAATAAATAAGAAATACTGTATAATATCCATATCTCAATTAATCACATAAAACAGATTGTTGTGGACAGAATCATCGAATATCACTTTATTTGAAGATCACTTTATTTGCTATTATAATAACAAAATTATCTAAATTCTTAATTAATAGGTATGAAGATAAATTAAAAACAATGTTAAATATATATTAATATTTTATTGCGTTAATATAACAATCTTCACATATGTTTCATGGATTATTGCTGTAGTAGTTTCTTCCGTCAACAACATATTCTCTTTACACATCTCAAACATGATCATGTAGAATAAAGAATCCTTGAAAGACCAAAACTGCAATCGTTGGATGTAGTCTGTGAAGATTGACAGGTTTTGACGCAAAAAAACCCAAAGGTATCTCAGTCACAGCACAATTTGATGACAGATAAAAGTAACCAAGGTTTGTGACACTGAAAATGAATAAATTAATCATCAGTCAATAAATATTTGCGTTTATTTTTCTTTACTAGCCCCCTTTGCACTAATGGTTGAATTTAAAATCAAATCTTTTAGTTTAGCATACATCATATTGCTTATATATTTTGAAAAAGAGTATGAAAGTCTTAGATCATTTGTTTTCAATTTGGTTACCATTTAAAAGTGATTCATGCATTCTTAAACTAAAAAATAATAAAATCATAGCGATGGAAAGAATGTTACAGAAAATGTCAATATTTTTTTATGTTTCTGAGCCAATACTTAAAAATTACAAAGAAGGGATTATAATCTTAATAAACAACATTTGGTACCTACCGAAAAATCTATTAGAGCAGCAAACTCATATTTATGTATTTATATTTTCAAAATTGGAAGCATTATATCACTCTCTTATGTTTTTTGACATATCAATATTTATCAACAATGAGTGACAAGTGACATTGACTATGAATTCTATTGATCTATGTATAAGTAAATCTATGATTACCTAATTAAAATAAAGCAGCGTATTTTTCACAAATCATTCTTCCAGGATGGGTTTTCTAAGAATAATAAAATAATAACATTACTTAACCAATTTATATATTATATTTTGTGTGTAAATGACATCTACTTCATATTATATTTTTATGAAGGTTTGTTTTACAGACACTATCAAAAGAAAATATGTATAGCGGAATAAAATGTCGTCTATAATTAATTAGTAATTTTGCTACGTCATAATTAATTATTAAATAAAAAAGGTTTTAATTATTTATATGAATAAAAAACATATTTTCAATATAATCAATTTTATAATGAATTATTTCTGAACTGTATGCACTATCTTCATCTATGGTACTTCCGCACGAGCTGTCAAATTTTTTACGCGTGAAATTGTGAGGCAATTGTGAGAGTCTGAGAGTGGTTTGTCGAAAATAGACATCAAAACTGATTCATTCCTTGGAAAAATATTTAAATCAGTAGAGTTTGATGGATGGACTGAGATTTAAATTGATTAATATTGGATTTCAGGTATGTAACCTATAGCTTAAAAAAACATATAATTTATAACCTAAAAATAATTATCATCAGATACAAACATCACCTTCACTTACTTCTTAAGTTTCACATTTTAAACCTGTGGAACATTATTCCAAATTCCTTCCAATGTTTTATTGTAAATTATAAAAAGAAATAGACATTAAGTGCAGCAAATTTAAAACATTTGTCAACACACATTATTTTTTTGTTGCAGATAAGTATCTCCTGATAGAATGAAGGAGCCAGTCATTTCATTGCAACAAATCACAGAGACCGCAGAGCAATATCTGATAATATTTTGACTAAGGGATGAATTATGAATATAAATTTGCTTGAACACAAATCAATTCTAAGTAAGTATTGAATCTTCTCAATAATAACTTATCAATATCAACTTTTGTTTAAAATAATTATATATTTATTTTAGAATTTTATATTCAGTACATTTAATTTTACTTCTCACTCCTAAAATATGTTCTTTTTATTAAACTCATGTTATATCCATTACTTTATTTAAAAAGTGTAATCTCTTATTTGTTTTAAAATTATGCGTAAGATAATTTTGAGATACCTGTCTAACCTTAGAAAGTCCCATCCTAATATTGGTTTTATTATTATAGATAAAGACTACGCTGGGCCAGACATGAGCAGATAATGCCATCATTGCGAGCACCAAAGAGAATTATGGGTGAACATCCGGCCGAATTGGAAGACCTAGGCTGCAATGAGAGAATGTGGTCAGGAGGGATGCCGAGCAACTTTTTGACCCACGAAATCAGGACAGATGTAGAGACAAGGTTGACTCTGCGTCCAGTATTGGAAGCCAAGGCTAAATTAGGCTGTAGCGCCATCGGAAGAAGAAATATTTATAGATATTATGTTAAAATAACCAACACCAGGCCGATTAAAACGTCATTTACTTATAAATTTTTCACAATTTTTAATATTATTCTTATGAATATGAAGATTACCTATGTATATTTAATTTGCAGATTATGTGTATTAAGTAAATACTAAAAAGAGCATTCATAGATTTGTTAAAAGAACCTAGCAACATCATTAACTTACAAGTGATTGCATTGGAGGACAATTATTGTTAACTAAATTCCAAACTATTAATTTTTTTTTAATTTAGATATATTATTATTTTAATTTCAGAATTATTATTATTGTAAACCTGTTTTTTTTTTTGTTGAAATTTAGTTAAAGTTTCTATAATCAGACCTCTTTTCCTGTAACATCGAAAAAATTCATATTATTACAGACTGATATATTCAACATTACACCGTTATTTATGGTCAATTTTAAAATGCCATTTTTTTTAACATTTGACCAGTACTAACTGGATTATGACTTTCTTCTCTTGCTATTTCGAATGGCTTTGTGTGATGACTTCACGTTAACAACGTTCCTTATTTAGGTGGTCAAATTGAAATCCTTGAGTAATCGACAAATTCAATAATCTGCCAAGATGCTAACCACCGGGCCAACGGCCCGTTGCATTTATGCCTTCCATAATTCGTCTATGGGGCTGAGATTCCTAGGATTATATCTTATAATGAATGCAATGCCAAAATGTCTACAGAATTTTAAAATGTGTCAAAATTTTCTAGATATTTTCTCACAACAATAACATTTACATGTTTTGTATATCTCTTATTAATTTTCAACTCTTGGTATGACTTATATTAAGCACCTATGAAAGATGTGAGTTCTAATTCTCTAGAAGTACCTAAATATTTATACTCAAAATTATCATTTATTAAAAAGTTTTACCCTTTTAAGAAGTTTATCAACTGCAAAATACCTTAGTTATTTATTATAAAAGTGTGTTTCTTTACCAATTATTGTATTGATTGTTTTATTAATGTAAGTAAAATTAATTTTTGAAATCCAAACTCCTTTTACGCCCCACTTAGGGGCATAGGGATTTAATAAATTGGTGGTATAATTGCCATAGCAACTTGAAATTTTTATTATTACCCTATTCCTTATATTTTTAATAAGCAATCTACACTGATTTTTCTATTCACACGAAGGCTGGATGTGAGGTGCAGGTTCGAATCCTTGGCCACAAAATTCTTTACTATGCTCAAAATAATTAACACCCACTTCTGGTAAGAAATTTCTGGTTCCAATTCCCAGATGAGTCAGAATATTTATAGGAATTTTTTATGCAATATTTTCTTGCTGGCTATACTGACAATTTTTCATACAAAAGATTTTCAGGTACAAAATCACTGGCTCGGGTAGAGGTCTTAACACTTAAAATAATTATGTACCTACCTGTTAAATTTGATATTAAGAATAAATAAAGCTTTGTAGGTACATAATTATATTTTTGCAGAAGAACAACTAAAGCATTTACAGAAATCAAGTGTTCTATCTAAATGTACTTGAAGGGGAAGGTATAGAAAATAGATAAAAATGCTATGTTTATGAATCACCTTTGCTGCCTCCACAGCAATTCTACAAATTTATCATACTATCTAATTATATCTACCTATTTACCAATTCAAATCCTCAGACTTACAGGTAATACAAACTCGATCAGTCAATCAATTCTCCATTTTTTGACCCCACTTAGGGACATACTTTATAGGTACCATATTTTATTAATCCATAAATCAGGTTCTGTAATTCACATTTTTCTCAAACAACTTCATCAACAATTTTATGGACGGGTAAAAAGGCTAGTATAGTAATATACGGATTTTTCTACGAAAAATGTCATTTCGACATTAGGGGAGGAAAAATAAGACGAACGGAAAGTGAACAAAATAAAAATGGATTGCTTTGTTAAGAAATATTATTTTTCTTCTTATTGAAACAAATTTTTACCTTTCCATTACCAACCTTTCAAATCATCGCCATGGCAGTTTTTTTTTTATAATTTTAATTTCCTGTAAGATTTAGCAAGTAAGTAAGAGTTTGAAAGCAATAATTCTAATAGATACACTGAATAAATAAGTACCTATCTACTTACTTGTAGATATCAACAAGAGGATGAGTGGATAGATTCCTTTGGTCTGTCAATGAGCACATATAAGAAAGGAACGCAGGAGCGTAGAAAGAACCAAAATCATGGAGATTGGTGATTCAAATAAAATGTTCTTACAATTGGTCCAACTAAAAGGTAACTAAAAGGTCCAACAAGGATCAACTTCAGGCGATAAAATTTAAGAATTTCTGTGTAAGAAACTTAGAAAAGCACTTACGCCGACTTCAGATAAAGAAGAATCCGGACTCGATTCGCGGCAGTGCAGAATTTTTGCACTTGAAATATCATCTAGGGATTGAAATTTTGGCTCAGATTGGAAGGGAGCGATTGCCTGATAGACAGAAAGCATACGCTGGCTATACTGGCACCTATGTATAAGAGAGTGTCAGGTATTTACTATTTATTTAGCGCGTTATAAAAATTTGTGTAGAATGTTGCTCGATAGTCTGGTATGAGATAAAATAATATTACATACACTTATAAAACAATTTTATATTTCGATTTTTTGTTTCAAATAAAGTACGACTACATAATTTAACGTAGAAAATAAAACAGACGATCTAATTTTGATACAAAAAAGTTAATAAGAAACGATAAATACAAACAATTTTTTTGGAAAGGAAATTGATCAATAATTTTTGTTTGTTTACGATGAAAAATATGAGTAGGTTCATACTCATAAAAGGAACAAACATTTCAATATTATTATAGGTATTTAAGTAGGTATCTACTTAGACAGACTAGGTAAACCATTTGATTGGTAAATTTTGTTTCGCTTGTCAATATAAGACGATGAGACAATAATCAATATTTTGTGTAAATTTAAACAAAATTGTGAGAAAAATAAACGTTTGCACGCCATCATTTAGTATCAGGTAGGTAAAAGTATTGAGTAGGTATAGGTATTATTTTGTATAATTTTTTTTTTCAAAATATTGATGGTACATACCTAACACCCAGTTTCAATAACCTACCTATCCGTTATCTTATGTACCTACAAACTGTCGTGACATAAGTGTTGTAATTACTCTTTTTTCTATGGGTTTTTTACCCCGATTTTGTGTAATTTTTGTATTGAGTAGGTATTGCGTGAAAAAACTAGTTTATTTAAAAAAAAAAAGGCTTATTCAAGTGATGAGAGAGATGTAGAATTGTAGAGGTCGGATCCATTGGCTGTGACTTGAGAAGACGAAAGTCCCTAATAGAATTTACATAAATTTATTAGGTATGTTTCGTCGTTTTAAATGAAATATTAGCTAATAAAAAAAGCCGTAAATAATATTTTGATCGATCAATTCATTGATAGAAATAGTGCAAAATTCAAGCGTGGATAAATTAAGTGTAAAAATGGCCTCTGTATCTGAACCAGATCTGCTTATAATATTATAAAGTTTATTCATCCGGTGTTTAAACCAACTAATGAATGATTCATTAGATGAGATGGTATTTTTAGGCGAACAGATACTCATGAAATAAACATTCGATTTATTATATTAGATACTTCAGTACTTTAAAAACTTACGTATTTCGCTACATATAGCTTATCGTTCACTTTATCAAGCAAGATAAGTTTGTTAAGTTCACACTGCAAATCAAATAATGTTGTACCCACAGGATCGATTGGTTCGCAAATCTGTTTCCATATTAAAAGATAATAAAAAAAAAACAAACTAAAATATATACCTAATATAAAATTTTGACCGTAACTTTCTTTATAGAACATATTTTAGAATAATTTGTTATATTTTCGAAAACCAGTTGGTTAAATCTATGGAAAAAATAAACACTTATCCAAATTTAGTATCAATAATAGTAAGTTCATAAAAAGCCTAAAGGCGTATTGAGATTTTTTCGTTTTGTTGTATCTTATTTAAAAATGTTGAAATCTCAAACTCGTAGATCAAATGTGGCTTTTTAAAACAAGATTCATAAACAAAACAAACAAATCGTGGAAACTTACCGGCTAATTACGATGACTGATGTTCAGAAATAATGTTAAGTATTTCAGTCTGCTTGCAAACACTTTCTTCTCAATACAAGCCATGTATGTAGAGAAGATTCAAAACTTTGAACATATGTTGTTGATTTTATTTTTACTAACAAATATTTTAAAGAATATATAAAAGAAACAAATTTATTAATTCAACAATCAAAGGTAGATTTTTCGTAGTTTAGACAAACATCTATAAAAAAGAGATTTGTAGACTATAAAAATCGGAAAGAAACATTGGTTTGTTTTATTATCCACGAAATATTTGATAATCACAACATAGCGGCGAGACACAAGGCATGGATGGTGCTGTCATATCGCGAGGTGAATTCGAATGACGTAACCCTGAAGAACGGGGATACCGAGCGAGACAACCACCCGCTTTCAAAATCAGCCAACAACTGATTACAATTTGAACCGAGAAGTATTTCATTTCACATAGCTGACGCCACACGCCGCGGCGCCAGTTACCAACGACCCAACGGGAGTGTGAGAGCAGCGTCGCGCAACGCGCATGTGCCTCAGTTATCCTTAACGCCCTTTCACTTGGAGGGAAAACAAAAATACACAACATATCATTATGAGGCAGTGTGTTTGTGAAAAGAAGCGAAAAACACGTTGGCGTTATGGGATCTCCATTATGTCTTTACAACCCGGTAAGCCTTTTTTTCATGTTGCGCGGATTCAGATATGCTTTCGATCGTTTTACAGAAATCTTGAAAGCAGAAAGTTTATAACACTCAAGTAGGCTAGTGCGCTGGTCAACATATGCTAGTGGCAGGACAATGTTTAAGATGATTCAGCCAAGCCTCGACCAATGATCGCACCCTATTTCGTTCGCGGGAACCTGTAAGTATAGAACCATCCAGTAGGACAAAGTTGTAATCACCGCAATACCTAGGTATCTATGATAAAAATATCGCCTAGACTTCACAGTTCTTTTTAAGATGGGCCATACCTTTAACCTTACCTTAAATTATTCTCCATACCCCATATCGTTTGTACCAACTTTTACGTAGAAAAAACTTCTATAGATAGGGGTTTTTTTCAGTAACTTTGAAACATTCAATACTGCACCTGATGATAAGAGGTCTCATCATCTCAAAACCGGACGTGCTCTTTGTTTTATTCGCCTTCGAGTCAATGCCAGTAAGACGGAGCTCATGACGAATAATGCCTGCCCCGATAAACAGCTACCGATAACCATCGACGGTCACCAGGTCTCCCAGGTGGATAAATTTAAATACCTGGGAGCAACCATTACCACCTCTGGTGACTTCGAGGCTGAGCTCCCGATACGTATCAGTATGGCAAGTGGCGCCTTTAACAACATGGCCCAGATTTGGAAAGTGTCGGAGTTTAGTGACGATACGAAATGTAAGCTGTTTGCTGCGTGTGTGTTGCCCTGTTGTCCATTCTCTTGTATGGATCCTGGCACCTGACCAAAGTCCAGGCACAAAAAATCTCTGCATTTGAAATGAAGTGCCTCAGGATAATATAATAAAGGTACTATCGCGTCACGAACGATACTATACGCCGGCGCACCCAGCGTTAGCCCATCATCTCTACCATTGTGGAGAGGAGATGGACTTGGCTGGGACATGCGTTAAGGATGCCGAATGACAGTTGGCCGAGGAGAGCGCTGTTGTTCCATCAGGGTCCTGAAGACGAGGAAGAACCTCTTACACTGTGTTCCGCTCCTTTGTAGCAGAGCTGAGAGATTTGGACATGGTGTGGGAGGAGGTCATAAACATTGCGCAAGATCGAGCGCAATGGAGAGCTCTTGATGCCTCCCTATGCTCCTGAGTGGGGTGTAAAAGGGAGAATTGATTGATTGATTGATTGAAAAGAAATGCAACTTTTGATCAGAAAATAAAATCTGATCAATCTTCGGCAATCTTAACCCATGGATATCTATATGCTTTAGGATTTTGTTATTTTACGATAAGGTGCAAAACTTAATTTCCGATACAAAAAAAAATGGTCAATATAGCAGAACTTCCTCACTTCCTGCTGCCCCATAATAATATGACCTTATAATTTTCTCCTTTAATGTTTGATATTGAAATTAGTTAAAATTTAAGCACCATCTTTTAAGTATGAAAACACGAATACTTTTTTACATATTTAATAAAAAGCAAAGCTTGTGTTAAAGGAAGGCGATTTGCATGAAGTTGAAGGAAGGAAGGAAAGAAGGAAGAAGAACAAAATAAAGAATTTGAATAAAAAATATTTGAATAATTTCACTCAAAATGCACGTTCAAGTCCTAATAGCATACGATTACCAAAATCACAAATGCAAAAAGGTAAATTTCAAGTTGGGTATAATTAAGTAATTGTTGACTTTATTGTGTGTAGGATGATTATGACTGGTATTCTCAAATTCACGTTCCAACTCAACGCAAGAAGCTTTTGCTTAGAACTTTATCGGTTGCCATTAGTTACGCATCTAATGTATTGGATAAAACATTTTCAGAATAGCGAAATGTCAAAAGTCTCAATAAAAATTGGATACGACGCAACTCAATCGTCTGTTTTTCATTTCAGACTAGCCGTCATTATGTAAAAATTACACAAATATTTTTTTTTTTTTTTTTTTTTTTTTTTTTTATTACGGCAACTCACCCTATAAGAGTGATATGTGCCTAAATACAGATTTATAATAGATTACAATAATATATTATTATATATCAATACATTTTACACAACTAAAGATACCTTATTATACATAGGTGGTGTTTTAGCATATAGAATTCTTTTTTTTTTTAAACCTAATGTGTGACGATATACTATAATAATTACAATAATAAATAAAATAAAATATAACAAAGTAAGATTCATCCAAATGTATTATCAAAAATAATGAAATTCGTAAAAAGTTGTTCTTGTAGTAGGTATTTCCAATAAGATGCCTAATAAATGGTATTGTTGACAATGTATGGAAAATATCTTCAATATGTCGAAGGTGCCCGCCCTCAAGCAATAAAAAGAGCAACGAAAAAATATAAGCGGAGAAAAACAAGCTCTTTGTTAACCCCGAAAAAGAAAACAGCGCCTAGGTAATAACAGGAAGTAAATACAGCACAGTTGTTCCGAGAATCTTCCAAATTATTTGGCGATGTACGGAAGATGTTTTCCAGAATTATCATTATTTTTATAATTTAAGCAACTCAGTTACAAGAACAATTTTCAATTTTTTTTGCCACAACATTTATTAAGATATGTATGGTACCTACTTAAATAGGTACATACTTACATTAAAATCTAAGAAGCTAAGCGGGCTAGCATTAAAACGGCCTTGTACATAGAACAATCTAATTTTCAATATCACTTAATAATATTGCAAAAACCTCACCCGTTTGAAAAAAAATCCTCTTGCAATACAATATAGTTCATGCATTTAATTTCATCCGCCGGGCGTCTTATTAGTATGGTGTCCAAGCTACGCTTAATGACTCGCTTTTTTACTGCCGGCAGTGAATCAGATAAACATAGAATATTTTGTAATTGTCTGAATAAAATACTCGATTCGTAATGTTACGGCTGCTTTTCCAAGGGAACATCACATTAATTATTTAGAAAATAGGTTTTTAAGTCGAGTAATTGTCATTTTACAATGCACAAAATTTATTCAATATCTATATTTAGAAGGTATCTGGATTAACCAAAAAAAAATGAGGGCGTGACGTATTTCCCTAGTCGTCATCAATTATTACTCAGACATTTTTCAAGACATCAGAAACAAACCAATGTTGAAAATCTACTTTGAGGTGAGAAATTACATTACCTCTCTGTTTTGATTTGTGGAGACACACAAAACCGTCGAGATGAGTCTAATTTGGCATGACATGTTTAGAGGGAAGTTCTGGTAAGCAAAAAAAGGTGAATAAATATCAAAGGAGAAATCCTCGAGGACATAAATTATGTATTCGCTTATTCCTAAAAATGAGAAACTTTTTCAATCAAGTTACTAAAATATGATGGGGTATATCTAAATCTTAGTCGGTGAATTATTGTAAAAAAAGTAAGTCCCTTTATGTACCTCGGTAACATGTGTTATATGCGCTTACTTAACCTGAGTGGTCCCGGGATCGATTCCCGGATGGATCTGAATTTTGTGTTGGCCTGTCTCAGATTGAAGGTACTGATTGACTAGAAGTGATAGCAATTAGTTCCGCAGGCTATGCTTACATTTTTTAATGTGTAAATTTATTTTATTTATTCATTTATACGTTACACTTTATTTCTTAACCAAAAGATTCATGATTTCCAATATGTCATTATTGTATACCTTACAGGGGAAAAATATAATATGATCTACAAAACGTTGCGGTACAAAATAATAAGAGTATAATAATACTTCCAATTATTTGACTTCATTGTTTCAAAGTAATTTTAATGAAACATTTTATTCGTTATTCCGCAAATTATTAAATACCTTGACGAATTTTACAGGCACGGGCATAGTCACAAAGGTAAGTAACGAAGAATCTATTAAACTCTGTGGAATAAGAAATCACCAATTTTATTATTACTACTTTATCTATATATTTATACGTGAAGGAAAAACTTTGTAACCATTTTTACGAAAATCGCGCAGACGGAGGAGTATGAAATTTCGCAAGTTTATACAGAGGAGGAGTGACGAATGCTAATATATTTTATTAATATTCATAAAAAATAAGTTGAATCAATTAAAAACATTATACAAACACTACTTTAGGTAATGTTATGTATTTGATACTCACAAACACTTCCACAGATTTTATAAAGATCATCAATTCTATAGAAACAAATGATAAGCGCAGAAAACTTGCAGAAAACTTTGCAATGGGCGCAGAAAACTTTTTGAAGGCGATGTGTTCAAATGGTAGATGGAGCTAGAAATTGCGGGATATAAAGTGAATAGATTAATATTGGTGAATCAATATTGACTGGTATTTTCAGAATACAGAAATGTCAAAAGTCTCAATAAAAATTGGAAACGACGCAACTCAATCGTCCGTTTTACATTTCAGAATAATAGTCATAATGACGTTTCTTAAATACGTGTAAGTAGTAGGTATTACAAATTATAAGCTTGGCAATGGTTTCATGTGATTATTTGACTATAGGTACCTATTTGCTAAAAATTATCTCAATTTGGAACGAAAACACCGTGGCAGTGTAAAGTTTGTAATAAAAAGTTAAGTAGGTAGGTACCTAATGGTTTAGCGGATAACGAACAGCTGTAATATGTAGGTTGCAATAAAATATCACTTTTTTTTTTTAATTTTTGGTGGTCGGGGTTGAAAGGGAAGGGGACGATTACCAATGAAAAGGTCCGATTTCGTCAAACGGGCAACGGGAACCTCACAACATGGGTGCACAGTAATAAATGAAAACCAGGAGGGATGGAGGGAGTTGTTGAGAATGCATTTTCGACATAGATACTAAAATATGCCCTTACGAGACAACGTCTATCGCTAGTAGGTAAGTAAGTAAAAATCGGGTAGTGGGTATCCGCGGGAATAACATATTGAAGTAAATATACTTATCAGTGCATGGTTCAATGCGTGAGATGAAATTTTAAACATTACTTAAATTTTTCAAGAATTCCACGGCTGTCTCACGATTATCACCTACCTCGGTAGCCTAGCGTAGTAGTACTAGCGTGGACTTCAGATCCGAGGTCCCGGGTTCGACTCCCGGTCGGGTCAGAGTTTTTTCACTTGAAATTTCCACCCGGGGTTGGCCTGTCTCAGATTGGACGGGACCGGTTGACTGGAAAAAATTGCCTCAGGCAATAAGTTCCGCCGGCTATACTGACACCTTTGTATAGAAAAATGTTATATAATTTATTATTATTATTATTATATTTAATGTTAAAAATACGTTTTGTGTGAAATTAATAACCAATAGTTTATAATAAAGTACCTACTAAACAATAAATAATACATTATTACATTTTAAAGAAACGCAATTTTATATGCAACTTATTAACTAGACTAAAACTGTAGGCTTGCCTCACCAGCAGCGGATAGTGATGCGTGGTTGGGATGTTTCTCGCCTAAAGAATAGAAAAAAATGGATCGACTTGACTAAGTTACCGGCTAATCTTCTCTGATAAATTGTAATAACTCGCTTAAAATACTCGACAAGCGTTAAAAAGAGAGAGAGAAAAAAATAAACCCTACCCACGTGCGAAGCGTTCTTTGTACCTGTCACTTCAATGTTTTATACAACAGTTTTATTTCCACATAATCGATAAACAAATCAAGAAAAACAACAGGTTAACGTTTTTACATTAATAATGTGTACCTATTGAATTTTTGAAAGTCATGATCTTAATATGTAAGTATATAAAATACACAACCGGTTCAGGGAAAACAACTTACCAATAACAGTTCGTAAGCGCGCCGAAACTTTCATTCACAGATACCCACTTTATGACCCCACTTTTGGGGCATAGGGATGCAACAAGAGCCTTCTACCATGCTCGATCCTGCGTGGCTTCAATGACTTCCTCCCACATCATGTTCATATCCTTCAACTCATCGAAACATACGCACGGTTATTTTTTTTTAATATGTCGTCGCTGGTAAACTTTATTAAGTTTGCTATACTTTGAAACACTAACGAAAATTTGATCCAGTGTTTTATAATTATTAAACAACTGGAAATTTAAAACAAAACAAAAAAGCATTGAAGATTTAACTGCTAGAATTTTCAATACGAGTGTTTAGATTTGTATTCTGTTAAACGCATGATAGAAATAATTTTAAATTTAGTTGTCTCATAAATATTTCGTATCGCCTCATTCCGCCCTATTTTGGTTCTACAAAATCAACTCCATTACATTATTTGATTTTAATACAGTTTTGAAGCGCAAACATTACCTATATGTTTTGTTGTCGCCTAACTAAAAAGCGATTCGAGGGGGTGAAAATTGTCTAACTTTAGGATTTATGCGATGTATGTATTTCAATGTGACTCGATTAAAATAATAATAACGGAGTGAGCATTTCCAAATAACCAATACTCTTCAAAAGGGTACAAACTTAAACTACAACGCAGAATATTTTATAAGAGCAACGCTTCCTATGCAAAATTTGTATAACGATTTCTTGTTACGGGTTTGTTGCCGTAATCCTCTGAAACGGATCGACCGATTTTTATTTGTTTTCTTTTGGACGTAAGGTACTAGAATAGGGCGTAAAGTATATTTCATACCGCCATGAGACTCCCTCCCTCCTACTCCTTTTCCCCTTTTTCACACATTAAAACAGAGTTATGTGCTGTTTGGTGGAATCTCAGTAGTTTATTTAAGGAATAAGTAAATAAAATTATTATATAAATAGGTTTCAGATAGCCGGCGGAACTTATTGCTTCAAGAATTCTCTATCATTCAACCGGTCCCGTCCAGTCTGAGACAGGATTCCAACCTCTAGTAGAAACGTCAAATTAAAAACCACATGAAGCGACTGAGAATCGAACCTTGGTCCTCTTGATCTAAAATCGATGCCACTAAGCAACCAAGTTCGGTCTTCTAAGTTTAAACTATTAACACAACGTTGGTTCTTGGTTCTGAGGCGGGATAAAATTTGACGGTTCAGCTTGTATTTCGTTAAAGGTAGACGAGTGAACAAAGTTAAAAAAAAGAACTTGGATATTATTATGATTCGGGAATAAGTTAAAATCAGACGTCAGGGTCCAACGAAATGTACATTTATTTAACGAAGAATATCTACATATTTGCACAGATGGTTAATCACGAGAAAGCATCTAGGTATGATATCGAACGTAGCTAACTAAAGTTTTCAATTATGGAGTCCGCCTCCAGAAACTAGACAAAAAGCAAACAAAAGATGTCTTAAGTTTTGTTTGTAATGAAAAATATGAGTTGATTATGTTTTTCGTAGAATCGAGTATGAAAATGGAGGCATCAAAATTCACTGAAACCACTGCCCTCGGTCCGATTATTACATTTCATCCATAAATAATAAGGAAGACCAAGAAACAGAGAAATATAACGCACACACGTGTTAGTCAAAAATAGTAGGTAAGTTCTCCTTATTTCATAATTTCAAATTTTTGATATCCTCTGTCTCAAGGAACTGGTCTCTTATAACGGTGATTATGCTTAATCTGTTTTCAAGGTGATAACAGAGATGTTTCTGATCAGACGCTAAAGTTCATTTCAAATAATTCAGATCACAGCTTCTACATTTTTTTACGTTCAAATAAAAGTGATAAGAACCTACCCACCTACTATCTTCTATTAAAAAAATGATAAGAAGTTTATAATAAAACAGATTCAGTTAATTGGATTTAAGGAAATGCTTCCTCCTGTCGGAGAATAGACTGATCCTGGAGACACATCCTACAGCACAGGCGGAGTGCGAAGATTGCTTGAAAGCTTCCTTCCTCTTGGGGGCAGCACCTGCCGAACTATTTTTAACGATCTGTTCTGAGTTATTTGGAGCACAACAAAGCATCAAAGATTCTTTGAGAAAATCTTTGTAAATATTACATTGTCAAACTCAAGATCTTCGTACTCCAAAGTTTGAACCTTAGAAATGACGAAATACGAAGATAAGTAAATAATATGCAAAAAATAATATTAAACCCTTTTCCTTTCACACAAGTTGGTCGCCACAAGATTCTATCTGATGAAAAAAATAATAATATAATCACATTGTGATCCAAACTAAATTATAAATACCCACACTAGGGGCTACCCTTCACCAACCAATCTATTCTTGTACACTTGATGAAATTTATGCGAAAAGTTTTATCGAAATAATGGTTCGTACGGACTCTGTATAGAAATACGTGGTGTTATATAAGTATTATAGGTATTTATATATTGTAATATTGTTATCCAAGTATTAATAATATAAAGCCAAAACCATTTCCCGCTAAAACTCACGACTAACTTGTGTGTTGCCAGCGATAAAATTTTCCCGTTAAAAAGGATACTGTCATCAGCAAAAAAGTTTTCCTCTTTGCCAGAGAATACCTTAATGTGTATAATTTAAGTTGTTGTTGCAGTCTTACGTGTGCGAAACCGAGAATTCGCGCAATTTTCGAAAATAACCAACAAAATAAAATAAACCTCAGCTTTGCGATATTTTCGTTTAAATATCGCTCGCATTCCTTTTAAATACCTCTCTCACGCAAACTTTTGTGATAATACACGTGAATTGAAAGGATTCTTAAAGTTTTTAAACCAAATGAAATTAGAAAAATAAATCTTGGAAATTAATATATTGAAACTAGCTTTCGGCAGACGTTGTCCTGTGGACCCTTTGGTCCTTACCAGAGGCGGCCCGTTCATTGTGCCTCCAGAAACAAAAATAAACTAACTAAATATTAACATTAAAATATTAATTTAAAAAAATTTCATATTTCATTCGTATTCAAAGCAGACGGGATTAACGCGAGAATATAATAATTATATGCACGCAATTTGGTTGACTTTGTACGAAAAATTTCTGAAACGCCAGAAACGGTGGAGTAATTGAAATGGGCTACTGTAAGAATGGACAATTACGTATGCGAGAATGAGGGGAAGCAGGTGCAGAAGACAATAATTTTGTTGTTAGATCGAAGATGGCGTCGCATTATATTCGTTCCATACAAACTTAAATATCATATTTTATATTATTTCTTATTCATTTTTCAATTTTTTATTAGTTATTCTGTTATCCGGAGTGGAGACGAATCCAATAAATTACACATCGGTAGAATCTGTTGAGCCAATCTCGAGTTATAAGCGTTCGCACTAACCCGACTTTAATTTATATTAGAGATTGACTATTTATTTCCAAATCAACGTCGTGATAAAACGACTCAATGATTGTTTGCCTCTTACAGAACTTCTGAAAATACATACAATCCAAAATAATAATTCACTAAATAATATTATTTAAAGTTGAAAAAATGAGATAGGTGCCTATATCGATTTTGATTTGGAAAAGTCAAAAGAGTATTTGTGTTCACTTCGAGTAAGCAGAGATTCATAATATTATTTTTATTTACAAAAAAATACATCCCTACCTACCTATATACCTACCTCCAATGTAACGATATTATGAAATAAATTGATTTAAATTGTGTAATGTTTACAAAACGAATGTTTATTCCAAAATACTTTTCATTACGTTGTAAAAACAACACCGGATAAAAACAAGAGTTTACAATTATTATTATTTTCCACTTTACGAACAAATTTCCGCTATACTTTCAAAGGGTTTAATTATTTTTGTGAACTTTGATTCGTAACTCCGAAATACTTTCCTAATATATTATAATCAGTTCCCATAATACACATTGTTACCTCACTTTCAGGATAAGATAATATGTCCAAATATATAGCTAACTATATGTTCAATATTATTAATTGAACATGTTTATATTATATAGGTACCTACATATTTATCTATAAGTACGTGGGTCAAATGTCACAATCGGTGGTTCGCGTTGCAGGGCAAGTATTGTTACCTTATTTCCCTTCCTTGGGCCCTTCCCAGCAGTGCACTTTAGTAGTTGGTACTTACCGCATCTCGGGACCGCACACACGGAATAAACCGCTCTCTATTACCGCTACTAATTCGGAAGTTGTACACATCGGGACATATCAATTTTTATCAATTACATATTACATGTTCTGCATCCAAACATTTATTTTAATATAGTTTGAACAAAAGTGCAGTGCTGCCAGAAGACAACGGAGATCGATCATACACATTTGAATAACGTGGATTTGGGGTAAGTGCATTGCATCCATTTACAGTCCACTTTTCTCTTTCCTGTTGATCACGTTAGCTGAAAGGGCTTCGGCAACGTGTGAAGCAAACACTATACCTACACAATAATAGCCATCTTAAGGAAAAATACAAAATCCGTTCATTCGATGATTATCTCTCATGTAATACTAATGCATGTGCTATTGCTTCAAAGAAACGAAACATAGCTTAGGAGGCACGTTTTCTCACGTTAGTAATTAAAAGGTACCTAATCAATAAAAAATCTTTACTGTTTCTAAACAATGCTCTATCAAAATGAAAATAAAAGATTTCAATAAACATTATTATAATCCAACGAAAATAGAGCACGCAGTTAAACGTCTGCTAGCACGGACAAAAGCGAATGGAAAAGTCGGTCAAAACTTTTCACGGCCCGATGCCCGAAACCCGTGGAACAATACGAAATCCTATTTTTTTTTCAAACAGCAAGCGGCATCGAATGGGGATTTTGTTAACAAAACCGTACCTAGTATGCCTTTTGTCCCGAATCAACCCGGCTGAGAAACATTTCAGTCACATTATAATTAACGAAAACAATGGCGAGGCTAATAAATTCTGTCATCATAGCTGTTACTAGTTGTCTTTTAAAATACCTAGGTCATAGACTTGTAAGAAAAATAACAAATACTTTACGGAATACTTAATACAGGAACAATAAAGTGAACTACAAAAATATTCATCCTGGCACAGTGACATTAATTAAATAGTTTTTTTACCCATTATTTGAAGACGTATTGTTCCTTTCCTATGACCCAAAGTATATAGGTTCATGAAAAGAGATCGAAACTTACAACTGATGATTTCCTAACTTTTCGTCTATCTTTTAGGTGTTTATGTCAATTTTTCCAAAGTATTATAATCTAGGGCTCTGGATCATCTTACTTATTTTGTGTAAGCCTGATTTCATTCTGGCTAAACTTGGAAAATAATTGGTGTTAAGAATAAAAATTCTTGCGAAAGACGTTGGAGAGTAAGATGGTTTTAGTAATTTAGGAGGGTCAGTGGTTAGTAGAGTGAGAATGCACAGGTTTTGTAGATATGGACGGTTTATTAAAGAAGTAACATGTTATAAAGGAATGAAGAAGTTATGAATGAGCGGGCGCCGAGTGGCGCACCGCGAGTCGCATCGCGATGCGGCAGGTGCATGCGTGTTATCTGTATGCAGACTTGGTGGTGACTGATGGTTGTTGTGCTGCCTTGTACGATGTGGCAGGCTGCTACCGGATGACGACATCATGGAGAAACGCTATTGGTGGATGATGTCGTCATGCGAAACATGGCCGTTACAGTACGAATGGACGAACTGCACACAGGGCTGAGGTTTCAACTGGCTTAGCCTTAGTATGCTCCTAATATCTTTCAAGAGTGCGGAACAAACAAGGACACTTTCTGCGATCAAAGTGGGACAAGAAAGCGAGGCAACAAAAGTTAGTTAAGACCATTCTCCACAGACACACAAGATAATGATATTAGTTGGGATGAAACTGTGCAATTGGAGCAAGATAGATAGGCTTGGAAAAGTTTTTAGGCACATTCCATTTTTTTAAAACCAAAAGTGAAATAAGTGTATCTTTTGAAGAGAGAAAATTTATTAATCAACCAAAATATCAGCGCTTATAAATATACCGATATGTTCATTCTAACTGCTAAGCGATGTAATAATATTGAAATAATGTACGAAGCAAAAGAACAACAGCGTTAAAAAAAAAATAAAATAAAAACGGACTCATTCCGTAATAACACACTGATGTAAATAACTTTAACAAAAGAGGCGAAAGTTCGTTTAATTTTCTTTCATTACATCTTGACGGTCCACGCCACAATAACACTTGCGTACCCGCTGTTTGATATCAAAACCTAAAAACATAAAAGGACAAAATTAATGCCTTTATGAGGGTGGCAGCCGGCATTAAAATGCCTCAATTCTTTGTCTTTATTATGATTCCGTAGAGTATTTTATTTTAGTAAGATGTTATATTGCTGAAGGTAATGGGTTATCTCAATAGTTCTTCCCGAAAGTTTCAGACACGGACACGTTAAACGTTTTTTTAGTACGATTTAAACAATTAAAAAAAACACAATTTCGTATACAAAGAAAAATTGTTTCAAAGATCGATATATTATTAATCATAAATGTATTGGTAATTTAAAATAATGTTATAATAGCTAATCTATAATGCTGGCAAATGACGCTTAGAGTCAGGATCAAATTCTCACCAATATTCATCTCTTCAATTTTTCTTTAAATACAAAAATATAAATAATTTTTATAACGTGTTTTAGTCCCTATGAATTTAACTTTTTCATCATGGTGTCCTGTTGGTTGATATGGCTGGAAAAACCCTGAGGGTTAATATTTGTAAGAAAACAATAATTCATATTTTTCATTGACCGGAGATATCTCAGAAAAAACTGGTAAAAGGCATGTTCAAGCCACAGAAGTAATATTATAATGATGAAAGGCCATATTGGATGTTGAAATGCATATTTTTATATAATAACAAGGGTGCCAGATATTGAAAAAAAAAACATAGAGAAATTGAATAGTCTCTATGTAGGAAGGACAAAAAGAATAATGAAAGGTAAACTTTTATTTTTTTACTTATTTTATTTGTGCATTAATTTAGTATTTAACAATATTCAAACAAGCACAAGCGGTAAATCTCCCCACTAGGTCAAGTCTGTCTACAAATCATTTATTATCATCTCTCAAAGGGTCCCAATTTTACATCATTACCACGTTGGGGACTGAAGACAATTTGACATTTCTTCCCTTAGCAACAGAATACGTAGCAACCTCTAATCAACTATCACATATTCCTTATATATAACAGGTATTTCCCACGGAAACATTATTATTGCCATCGCAATGAATACCTATACCAACTAAAATACGAATAATATTTTTTTAAACTATAAAAATGAACCTCTGCTCACTTTGTGTGAACACAAATACACTCTCTGCCTCTTTCACAGTAAGCTACACAAAGCTCGTGTCGTGAAAGAGGAAGCAGCGTAATAAATATAAGAAAACGGTGAGTTAATAAAACAGCTTCTATATTTTTGGAGTAGTAATAATAATTGTTGACCCCCGTCATTCAAAAGTTAATTAGAGAGCATGAGAAAAAACTCAATCAAGTAAATAGTGTTATCGAAGTAGAGACTCGATCCATTTTCTTCTCTATTAATCTTAGAAAATCATTGCTACCTAAAGTACCTATACTTAATATTTAACAAAATTTAGAAAGAAAAAAAACAAATTTTCAGGCTACTTAAACTTTTTAGCCAAACAAAACAAACGTTTATGAAGGTTACAGTCGAGCTATATACATAGAAGGTATTGTTTGTCATTTAACGACGGCTAAACCTGTACTGAAATAATATTGTAATTAATTACAATAATTATTTTATTATAATAATGTGTTTGGATGAAACATTATATTGTTGAAACAGGTACCTAGTTGAAATTTTATAAACCTCCAACAAAAATTTCAGCGTTTGACAAACTGTCGCAAAACTTTTAGATATTCGTGTTGCTGTTTCTTTCGAACAGACAATAAGAATGAATGAGACATCACCGCAATTCTTCCTGCGTAGGTGGACTTCTTGAATCTACACGGAACACAGTGCGTAGAGTTGATAAACTTTACCTACACCTCTGAAACCCCACGAAGCGACTATTGGAGGTAGGTATAGAGTTAACGAAACTTCTCAAATTGTGGCCAAAACTGCAAAGAGAAACATCGGGAGGCTTGGGCAAAGAGGTCTGATCTAAGTTGAAAGGGGCGATCGGCGCAGTATAATTAATATGCTGTGCATTATGACTTCGAAGTGTCATTAAAATACAAGTCACTGTTTTTGAGATGTAAAACGCATGATCTAACCCAAAATTTAAAATGCAGCAATACTTTCAATGCCGCATTTATGCAAAGACAATAATAAAACGTAGGTAACAATTAAAGAAGAACGAGGTATGGTTTGTTCGACACATATAGTTCGGCGTGTATAGTGGATGTGAATGTACTTACCTAATACTACACTTTCTCTTCCTAAAAGGATGATATTTGCTTGGAGGCAACAAGAAATTTGAATTCGTATATTATGTATAGAGGGAATATTAAGAAGGTGGGAATATGTAGTGTAAGCCATCTCGATGCTTTGAAGGGCGAATTTATACATAGAAAAACCGATTTACATATTATACTCGTATAGGGAATAACTCATTGGTTGTAAGCTTATACAAAAGTACCAATTAATATAATTTACTCAACCCAACTACATTCGACAGAACATATCAACTTTACAGGCCATGATTGGTTTCCGCCTTTTCAATTAAATACGTGATAACACTTAATTAAAAGACTCACACAAGATACTTTCAAATTCTATAATCAATTTCTTACTGATGATTGTGTTTTTTGAAGATTTTAAGGATTAAATTATTCGGAGGCATACAAACCCCCCCTGAGGGAGAAGTTATTGTTTTATTTCTTTAATGTACACATGTGGATTCATCCAAAGTGAACAATAATACATTTTCAAAATATTTCACACTCAATAAACCTTGTGTTGAGATAGTGGAAATTGTCGGTACTAAACCGTGATTCAAAATTCAAACCCACGACCTTCAGTACGTTATATCAACGTAACGAAAGCTGTCGACTGTTACCACTGGGCTACCAACCGCCTCATATTGTGTATTAGAACGTAAACAATCAATACTAATTTATTCAGAGGTTTAATAGTCACTACAAAATGGGTATTTTGATGATTTGTATCGATTGCAATTGATTTATTGTAGTATTATGTATTTTCAGAAGGTTCGGTGATAAAATTGAGTTTTCCACATTAGATATCTGTAACCCTTGAGCAGACGAACGAGGTAGATGGCTCGATAACTTTGTTATCTGCGCGGCACGGTGGAATTTTCCAAATAGGTATCCACATAGTACTGCTACTCTAAAGACAAGAAGAAGTTTTAAACCACCATGAAATCCATAAAATGTTCACTTAGGATTATAAATTATTGTTGACTCTATACGTGAGAGGCTTGCACAATCCACCTCCAGATCTGGAATAAAGATTATTATTACCCTAGGGTAAGATCAGCTTTGGAAGCTGGTGGATCAATCAATATGCGGGCTATTGCCAAGCGTTTTGATTGTTTATTGCAGTTCTATTGTGTTATTATTCAGAAACCGCCTGACTATTGAACATGTTTCTAATATTACTGATTTCTGGAGATTGGTGTACGTGTTTTTATTTATATTGAGTAGTTGCAGTAAGGTGTGTAATGACGTTTGGTTTTATTCCGGTAGATGATATTATTATTGGGACTATTGTTACATGATGGGTTTGGTGCCACATTTCCTTAATTTCGTCAGCAAGAGGGATATATTTTTGAATTTTTTCGTTGTGTTTTTTCTGTAGGTTTTCTGTGTTAGGAATGTATATTTTATTTTATTATAATGTCACGGTCCCAGTAAAGTTTTGCGTTTGCATTATCTATGTAATACGTTTGTCGGTTTGTATTGGTAGTATGGAGTTGAACTTTCTATCAGTTGATAGTTTAGTGCTAGATATTGGTGAATTTGTTTTACTACGTTGTTGTGTCTGTCGATGTATTCCTTATTTGCGAGTATCCCACATCCGCTGGTTATATGATCAATTGTTTCTGTGGCCCGATGGCATAGTCTACATTTATCATTTTGAATGTTACTGTGTTTTATTATGTCTTTGCTGTAGTTACGCGTTTTTATAACTTGATCCTGAATGGCAATCATGAATCCTTCGGTTTCGGGAAAGATGTTTATTTATTATTATTATATTATTCTTATTATATTTTCTAAATGAAAATATTCAATCTATTTATGTTCGTCCGGCGATAAGTATCCGTGAACATCTAAGTATCTACTAACATAAACTTAAACAATATATTATCAAAAAACATACAACATACATTTTTCTTCATAAAACATACAAAATATAATAATGCATTGAATCGTTAAAATCCCTGTAAAAATATTTTCGTTAATACTCATGAAAACGACTTAAGCACTTCTCCGAACATAATATACAGTGAGCAAGTATAACAATACCTGGTAATAATACAGGAGTAAGTACAGGAACAAAATAATACTTACTGCTAAATATATAAATTATAATTCCTTCCGAACTTTCTTTTGTTCCGATCAACATTTGTTTGATTGACACGAGCCAATGGTACCTACGGTTCGCCGGATACGTTTTGCTCGAAATCGAAATTAATTTGATACAGTAAACAGGTAGGTATTTAGTTGACATTATATCGTAGAATTACTGAGTATTTTGGTAATGAGAAAACAATAAAGGATTTATTATTTATTGAGAATATCAAAAATATAAATGTCCTACCTACGCCATAATACAATCGTAAGAATGTGTTCGGCGAGACGAAAGAAATATGCTTAGGATAAAATTGTTTCGTTTAAAAAATCTCTACATATTATGTCAAGATTCTTGGGACCATTTTTCAGGACTAGATCTTAAAGAATATGTAACAACTAAAGACTCTAACGATTCATTATTGATGTTCGATTTTTAAATGGAACAAACCACAACGGGCTTACGACCGTTTTCTACTGTTATTTCGAAGGATGGCTTAGTGTGATCACTGTATATCTTAGTGTGATAGTAGAAATATCTACAATCTAGTCCTGAAAAATGTTCACAAGAATCTAGACATAATAAGAACGTTGTGCACCAACAAAGCCAATAGCCAATAAAGAAATACATTCGAAATAACAGTAGAAAACGGTCGTAAGCCCGTAGTGGTTTGTTCAATTTAAAAATCGAACATCAGTAATGAATTGTATTTCTGAGGTTTTTGAAATTTTTTTCGTGATTTTTTACTTCAACCATTAATTTATTCTTCGATTATTCTTTATTTATTCGAAAAATGTATTTTTACTTTCCTAAATGTAGTAGGTACTTTGTTCACAAATTTCAATTTAAGGTCAAAAGGTGGAAAATTTAAAAAAACTCTAAAAACTTGTTGCAAATTTGCTCTAGTATAACCCCTTTCAAGGAATGTATCGAATTACCAGTCACCCTGTATATTTAAAGGGTTTCGCTAAAATCTTGAGTACAAAAACTTGTTAAAAATGTTTAAAAATCAGGTCAAAGTATTAAAAGCAAGGGTTAACACCGAAATAAATAAATAAAAACCACGCACACACGCAAATAAATATCTCGGCATTTACTAAATACAGTAAGTAAGCAATATTATATTATTATATTATTTTGTTGGACTTTTGTTGCTTATGTAACCAACAATCCAATGAGCTTAAATGAGAGCAATACTGGGCTTTTATTGCGAGAAATAAAATACAAATAAAATTATTTTTAATGTTGATCGTAAAATAAATGATAAAAAATATACAAAAGAAATGATGCTGACTGGGTGAGGTCATAAAGATAAGAAAAACGAATTTCGAGCATTCAATGATAAAATTAGTTCCGACCACCCAATAACCAGTCCGGGACCGAAAACAGAATAAACGAGTTTACTCGAAGCTTTTTTACTTTCACACACCATTCCTGCAACTATTAGTACTTTCTGCATCGCTGTTCTGTGTTTGTGCATCAGAAGTAGGTAAATAAATAAATATTGTACTTAGTTTCTATTTGCGTTTGGAAGACAAGTATGTATAAACTTTTTATACCTCCAAATGGGTCAAAGTTTGGTGCAAATGAGGTAGGTATATCAGAAAATTATTAAATAGGCAATTTATTTCAACATTTCCGGTTTGAATATAACATTGACAGCCGATACTTCATCTTCTTTTTTTACCCATCACGCCGCGCCGTATCCCTGAGGGGGAAGGCACAGTGCGGTCTTCGACTCATTAGGTACTATGCTTCAGGACAACTTGCGATGCGGGTTACTTCTCGGGTGGAAGACCTTAAGAAGGCGAATGACAAGGCGATATCTCCGCTGCATACTGGAGTGGCAAAGTCTGAAAGTCCAGACTCGAAAAGTAAGTACTCATTCCTAAATTCATTCAAGAACATAACGTTCCGAATTCATTGCGTCTCTTATTTCTTTTACTTCTGACTCAGCCCTCTTTTAAGACAGCACCCATATTATCGGCCCACGTCAGTCTAGGTTGGACTCCGTGCACCCTTTCTTTCAGATTAATACCTAGATCCTTTTTTATCATTATATCTTCGTTCATAATCTCAACATTCCCAAATCACCTCAATTTATTCACTACGCTAACATTTACTTACTCTACATTCCCTTCTAATATCATCATTCTTCACCTTACCATTAAGTCTTTTTCACATATTCTGCCTAAAGATCTCATTTCTACAGCATTCATACCACAAATCTTTATAAGTTCACAAAATATATTGCGTAATTTGCTGATTTCTTATTGTTTTACCATCTCTCTGATGGATCTCTTTTGCAAAACAATTACTATGGTATATCTCTTTAGAAATTCATTGATATTTTTAAGTATATCTAAAAGAGGAAATAAAATAATTTGTATGTATGTATCTACAAAAACAGAGCAATATTTTTATAATTCATTGTTTTGTTTTATTTACGTATTTTAGTTACTTTCACCTCAAACTAAAAATGAACCCTCTACTACCTTATTGGTCAATGTTTTGCCTATTTAATAGCAAGTGTAATACCTTTTTGAATAGCTAAAGAGACTTAGTAGTTTTTAAAATTATTTGCAGAACAAGTTACATAAATTAAAAAAAATGCGCTTCAAAGTTAAAACACTTAGTGAAAATTCTTTAATCCTAACCGTTGTCGAGCTGTATTTTTAAGCTGTTAGTAGTAGGTTCAGGTTTTGTTAATCATTTTTATTAATTGACATGTCCTCTCACTAGATACATAAAAAACGGACCCTAGATCTCTAATCTGAAAAAATCGATAAAAAGGCAAAAAATAAAGGATTTTTTTTTCAAAATCTTTAAGTTCAATATCTCCATAACGGTTAAGTTTCGGCCACCATATTATTATAGAATCAAATCCATCAGCAAAGACCTAAATAATAGCGTCCTTTAATATTGAGTACGACTTTTCCTGTAACCCTGTATAAGCAAGTAGGTACCTACAATGAAAAAATCCAGGCAAATCCGGTGCAGTTTTCCTTGAGGCTGGGTTGAAAGTGCGTTGAATGACGAGTTGTAGGTACTCGGTTGTGGTACAAAGGAAATAATAAAAAGATTTTTATAGTCCTGGAGGTCGGACGGAATGGAGGTGTGTCATAAAAAGATATGCCGCAACAGCAACAAAAACGATACAGCCCGGATATAATATCATTACGACAGAATAATTTGATATACGACGCACAACACACACGAGCATGGGAGACACATAAAAGGTAAGTACGTATCAATTTTCGTAAATGTCTGAATTTTTATACGACATTCCGAAGACTAAACAGAATGAAATTTTCTACTAGTTAACTCAAGCTTTAGTATATTATATACGACGAATGCGTTCGTGCTTCACCCTGATACTACAAACCGACACCTGCTGCGCCCAAAGCCCGTACGAACAACGTTCGCCCAGAGGCACTTCTCTTTGATTGTGGCCTGGCTGATGCAGAGGGGAAAGGAGGCTTCGGAGTTGGCGTTGACGCATATAATATTACGTTGAATGATGGGAGAAGACTACGAAGGTAGGTTGAGTGTGTTGTTGGCGCTTTGCTGGTTGTTTTCTGTTTTTTTCTTTTTGTTTGTTTGTGTTTCTTTCTGTTGTGCAACGTTTGCTCGTCTTTGTGTCTCGTTAATATTGGGTCTACTTATACAAAACTACAGTAAATAAAAATTCATCATAATACACCAAATTTATTTGACTTAAATCTGGGTGAATATCCTGTTCATTGTTGATTATTTTCTTAAGTAGTGCCCATCATACGTTTGTCTCATTGTAACCTAAGTGTGATGTTTATGTTTCGTTCGCTTTCTGTTAATTTTATTATGCCAACATTTTAATATTGTGTAATAATATGAATTGTTCTTTTTCTGTAATTTGATTTTCTTTTGATTTTTTCACTGTGTAGACATTTATTTTAAGCGCTATATTTGTTGTAAGTTATTATTGTTAAAGGCAATATGCCGTATATAATGAATGAGTAAATAAATATTGAAACCATTCATCATCATCAGGCCGTTGTGGGCCACTACTGGACCATGGCCTCTTCAACTCTCCTCCAACCACGTCTTCACTTCACGTCTTCTCTCCACCTGGCTGGTGGTCTGCCTTACTTCCTACCACGGCATACGGGGCAGAAACCTGGACCTTAACACAAACAAAACTTAGCAAATGGTCCATCAACTACAAGAAGCACAGAGAGTCACAGAAATGGCAATGTTGGGAAACACATTGCCAGACCAAAATATTCCTAATATCGAAATACGAAGACGAACAGGGGTGGCCAACATTGTTAAAACTGTTGCTACGTTAAAATGAAGGTGGGCGGGATACGTGTATTGTAGAGAGAATGGTTGCTGGAGCCGAAAGATATTAGAGTGGCAGCCCAGAACAGGAAGAAGGGGAGAAGGCAGACCGCCAGCCAGATGAAAACCGTTGGTAAAATAAAATCAAGTATAAAAATAATGTTAAGCTTTGAAAATACTTATTTAAAAACGTACGATTATTTTATAAAGTTCAATTTTTCGACCGTTAATTCTTGGTGGAACATACTTTTAAATTATTATAAATAAAAGAAATTTTAGTTTTTTCCACTAATATTTATTTTTCAGCGAACCGGTTTTCGGACGCGAGCTTCCTTCTTCGGGCTTCCGAAAACCGGTTCGCTGAAAAATAAATATTAGTGGAAAAAACTAAAAATTCTTTTATGTACGATTATTTTGTTTTAACTAATTCGGAAGGCATTCATTCATTCTACATTGTCACAAGAGGATACATATTTTTAGTATACGACAAATGAACAAAACTTTCTAACTTTCTCAAGTATGAGCATCTATACATTAGTAATTACATTTTGATAAGACTTTGCATCATAATTATTGAAATCCCTACAGCTTAGAGATTTCACATTGTTACAGACAAAACCAGAGATAGGCAAACACATGAATCCCAAACATCCTCCATAAACTTAGTCTCATGTTAAAATTAATCATACGAATTATTT
The DNA here is from genome assembly GCA_963576905.1 of Mystacides longicornis. Lineage (NCBI taxonomy): Eukaryota > Metazoa > Arthropoda > Insecta > Trichoptera > Leptoceridae > Mystacides > Mystacides longicornis. Next base: position 3,634,680 of record OY756421.1, on the reverse strand, counting down.
CATGTAATAGCCCAGAACACTGACTGAATGATAGAATGAACGACTAACCCCGCCAACCCAACGATTAACCACAGGCCACACATCTATGTAGTGAGTGAGTTCCATTGATTGCAACGGGCGGACTCATAGATGACACACACACATACTCCATACAGGTACCGCATCAATAAGTTATCAATTCAGTGGCTGGCAACCAGCCTGGCAACAAGAGAATGTTATAACAAAGCATGCTATATACCTACGTAAAACTCATGCTCTGGTGGAAAAAAAAAGTGAAAACGAAATTTGAATTACGAATTCTTTACAATTAATTCTCACAATACTGTTCCTCTCATCTTGAGTGGACCATCTCGAAGTATATTATCGAGTAGCTACTTTAACCGTCTGATTTATAAAAAAATCGTTGATCGTTAGATTACATATAATTCACTGATCAGTTTTTACTTTATTGTAAAAAAAAATATTTGATCCGCGTTTGTTATGTATGAAGTTGACATTTCACACGAAATTTTGTAAACAAACAAATAGTAGCTGGGCAACGCGACTGGTAACTACCAATATTCGCTATGTCAGATTTGAACGAGTTATTGATGCAGAATAGGTATCTTATTTTTTAATTATTTATTTTATATCAAAATATTGTTAAGTCCTTATTAAATCATACGAAACCTTTATGTTTCAGCCAAAATAAACCAACTCATGTTTGATCACTTCAATTTTAATATTTGTACCTACCTACTTAAAAAGTATTCTTTGAGTATTTTCTTCAAAACGTCATTATATTTCTTATAAATTTAGTTGGTGCATCATGGTTGTAAGACTTCGATGATTACGGGAATCAATATTTGCTTTATTTGTTTAAAATTTCTATTATCAAAATGATAAACCAAAACAAAACGGACCTAAAAAATATGAAAGGTGCACATAATTGGAAGGGAAAAAAACGCAAATACTGTATATTTATTACGGAAAGCATTCTTGTATACTTGAAACTACTGTCAGTTGACGTAAAATTCAACATGGCGGATCAAAATATAGTAACGAAGATCAGCCCACAATCAACGATTTGCGTTAAACTATCTCGATGACAGCTTGATCGCAAATTTTCTACCGCTGAACTCTTATTTTCCACTGATCACAGTTTTTTTATAAAGCAGTAAATAATGTTCAATTTTCAACTCTTTGAGAATTATTAACAGTCTTTGTATAGTTACGAGTAAAACAGCAAGAACTGTATCACGAATCAGCAAATCGATTTCGTTGCTGTTTTCTACTTATAGAACCGTTAATTCTATAGAGACCGCATTTATAACAAGAGCTTGAAATAAGGGACACCCGTCATCACGTGACAGATTTCATTGCCTGATTTCTTGGTTACAAAATGGATAACAATTTCATTCACCATTTGTGATCCTATTTAGAGGCAGTGGAAGCAAGACCAAAAGCTCTCAGTCTCAATAACATGTCTTCTTCGTCACCATATACAAATTCCTCAGATCTGCTTCGAAGTAACGGATCATGTAACACTTAATGTATTTATTAACTTTTCATAACTACCTACATATATCCGAAACACACTAACCCCAAGAGAAATATTTTTCTTATTACTTAACCACGGAAAATATTTTAATGCTTATTGTATTGGTTTGAGAGAGACCAATAAAATAATTACCGATGGTTGCTAAAACAACTAATAATAAACATGCGTCCGCGGGAAATATAAAATTACCTACCTATGTTTTTGTTGTTGTAGCTGGGCCTCGGAGTCGAGGATCCCCTTCGCACTTCCAAGAGTTTACATAATATGTTATTTATTACTTATGTACACCGAAGAAAATATGTGATACTTGATCCAGATGTTCCATACAACTACGGTATTAAATGTCAAATTGTCTGCAGTTGTCAACGTTGTCAAAAAAAATTGGAAACCTTTAACAGACAATATAACTCATTTATAGCATAGGGCAACTAAACAATTATTAATGGCCCTTTTGTATATGCCTGTCGTCCGACAGGTTTTGCTCCTAGGCTCATTTCATTCCAGTTCCAATAAATGCTTTGAGCGTTACAGACTCAGTAGCCTGGAGTTTTATAGGTACGTTAGTTTGTAGATTTTCACGCGTTCAACCCGCCCACAATAAAATATTATTATCGCGATGACAACATTGTTTCCGAATATAACGAGTAGGTAGGTACCCTCCGAATGGCGGGGCGCTGAAATTTGACGACGGAACGTAACATGATTTCAAAACAAATTAAAAGATTTCCGTTAATTAATCCGCTCCCGTGTGAACTAACTCTAAGTGATATGTGATGTATTCCCAGATATTATTTTAACACAAACGGGATGACGATGTTAGCATTACCAACACGAGCTCTGTCACCTTGGTAGAGGCGAGGGTGTAAGAATACATCAACATTTTAGATATTATTTACTCGCAAAACTGTAGATATGTCGTGTTATTCCCGAAAGATTTTATACCGCACACAATAATATACATACTTACCTACAGTGTGCTCAACTATTAATGTACATAATATATTCTTCTTGAAGTGTCCAGTCACATTCTTCCAACGCTGGCTATCACTTGGGCAAAGGCCTCCCTGCCTCTAATACGAATACGAATAAGTAACCCATCAGTTCCAGTCCACAGCATATTGCAGAGCTTTGACACCTGTCTTCTACCCAGACCACGTCTTCTCTCGATCTTGCCCTCGAGGTTTATCTGCAGAAGCGTGTAACACTGTCACTCATGGTGTTGAGTTGGCCCAACTACAAAATCTGCCCTCGGAATTGCTGACGTTTTCTGTCCAGACACGCAAAATTCTTCGATGAATCCACATTTCAAAAGCTTCTGTTATGTTTTAATGTAGGTTTATTTTCTGGTTTAATTTTTAAATAATTTTCTGGAATAATGTTTAGCATTTACTTAACTGAGAGGTATGAATGCAGTTGGGATGAAGTTGGATACCTGTGCAGCCTAAAGCGACTGATGCGGTTAGAACAATAGCCGTGCAGAAGTAGCGGTTGGCAGGACATATTGCAAAAATGAAGGAAGATAGATGAACGAGGAGAATGATGGTGTGGTGACGAAGGGGGCAATAAAAAACCACAAGGTAAGGCACCTTCCAGATATGGTAGATCGAAAAATAAGGGGATGCGCTGGACCCCAGTAGAAGAGAATTGCTGGGAAAGCTGGAGCAGTGGAGAAAGAGTACAGAGTTCTATTTATGGAACATTTTAATGTCGACTAGGTATATGATGCCCTAAAATAATATTGAAAACGACAACTGATGCGAAGGTCGTCCCTTGTTGCTGAATTAATTGTGCTGCAGTTATGAGAAGATGGCCTGGCTATAAAAGGAAACACGGAGCAAAATGCTAATGCACCTTTGGAGAGACCAATCGGCGGATTTATTTATTTATTCTTTAGAGACACCAACTGCACACTGAACAACACAAAGAAAAACATAGAATTTCCAGTTCTCCAATAACAGATGTAGAAGAATGGGTGGATTTCTATTCTAAAATAATTATACAAACAAAATATTTATATGAAATTTATTAAATTAGTTGATTGACGTACATGATTGAGAACCTTAAATAAGTAGGAAGTAGGGACCTATCCATCTGACAATATACTCAACACACCTATTATCTAAGTAGAAAGTAGGTGAAACGTCCTGTTTCAGGGACACTAGACATAATGTAAATTATTTGGTAGGACCTGTGTTTGCTTAGTGAAGAAAGTACTGCATTACCAATCACCCTGTACAAACAGTAGTGGCGTTAGAACGAGGGTATACGGTGTGATGGAATACACATACAAGTACTTACATAATATATAATACATGGTACATTGTATAAATACACCTTTGTACATGTGTAGTGAGGAATTTTCATCAAGAAAGTTTACACAGAATTACCTACCGTATTCATTCGTATAAGTTTACATAATATACATACTATTATTTTGATAAGGTTATGTGTGGAACATAAGCCGAGTGTTTTCTTATAACCTTTATGGTTCCTTCTAAGCCTGTACCAAGGTTGCTTCATTACAACAAATTCGATATTTCCTGTTTTGTCAGAACTTTTGACATAGACACATCTGTAGATACTATGCGGGTTCGTAATATTCTTTTTATTATCTGACATTTTTTAGTCCATTAACTCAACAACTGTGTGATTAATATGCTCTAAAACTCCCATAAAACCCCATAACAGGATCTCAAGATACTTACCATTCATTCCAAAACACCCCAGAATGAACTGTCTTTCTCGCCCAAGGCGTGGCAGCGAACTGATTTCAAAATAAATTATTAAACAGTACCGCCAATTTTTTTGTCCCGGGCCACACCTCTTCTACCCGCTCCTCATCCAACAGTTCAAACCTCCCTGAATCCTATTTTTAGTTGTCGATCTACAGAAACCCGGACACTTCTGGCTAATGGTCCACGTTTCGCTGCTATATAGCATCACACTCCAGACAGACTCTTAAGCTTTTCTGGAGTTCAGATATCACAACAATCATAAATATGAATCTACGAGCCAAACCAATATAGGTACCTATGTATTATAAATACAAAGCAATAACACATCTTGTTAAATGCAAAATTTGATTTGAAATAAATATGTACAATTTAGGGTGTGTCAAATTTGTAAACTATTCAGTTTCAAAGAGTGATAGTACTCAAAAGTTGCGTTTTGTGATAGTTTTAAAGAATATGATTGTAATTTTGAAAAATATTTATACCTTTAGCTCGCTCAACGGCCTTGAAATTTTGAAAATTTATAAAAAAATGTGTTTTTTTTCAAAGTACTCGCGAATACTTATAAACATGGATATATCAGTATTTTTTTATTACTTTTATTTGACAAAGCTTCAAATTTTCTAATTAAATTTAAAAAAACAAGAATAATGCATCCTAATTGACCGCCCCACCTCCTTCATTTTTCCGTTTGTTTACTACTTGAACGCCAGTTGAGTACAGTTTTCCATGGGTTTTCCTTCGATATCAGCGATATTTGGATATCAATTCAAAAATTTAAAAATAAATAATGCTAACTTTCGAAAAATATATACCTATGATATTTTTCAAAAAAATAACGTGTCAATGATACGTATCCCAAAATATGGTCAAAAAATTACTTTGCCGAATGAAGGCGTCATTTTGTACAACATACAAATAACAACGACATGAAAGAAAAGAAAGATAAATAATAGCTGTATAGAAATGATCAACAAGACAATTTTATTAAGTAAATTTGAATTATCTCATAAATTCATACTCAATGTTTAGGAACGAAGAATAAATCAGCTCATTTTAGCGTATCTCACTATTTATCGAAAATTATGAGAAGCGGCAATAGAAATAAATTGTAAAAAGATGTTATCGGACTAATCCTTGTTACTAATAGTAAATTTATTTTGACGTGGCTGCCTGCAAATGTGTGAAATATAATATATCATTGCAAGTGATATAAATTATTAGCTATTCTGTTCCAAAGTTCGAACGCGCTACTTTTGAAGATTAACATACGACTAGGCGAATGATGTATTTTGTAAAAAAATGAATAAAATGTCTAAAGGCTATTTAAAGTTGAATAACATAGCGAAAGAAGCTGGATCTAACTGCACAACTCTACTGTCAGGAACTACCAAAGAAATTAGACTAATTAGAGGGTTACTATGTTATCATTGCTTATTAATCACTTGTTCATACTCTGATGATACTTTCATGCCTATTGACAATAAAATAAACATAGCAAGGACAGCGACATCATTCCAAGGATAGGATGAAGCCTTGAGAAGCCATTGAAATGGCTGACTTGCCAATTTCACACCAGTGAATCACCCTTATAGCATTTAATTCAAATTTGAAGATGTATTCTTTACACTAGTCAACAGGATTCAGTAAATTTTCAGCATCCTTAAAAAATGTTGCAAATATGTGATATAATATACCAATAACTTAATTGAAGTCTAGTTACCAGATCCCTTAACGTGAGAATTTAGTACGGATCAGAAATATATTCTCCACCACATTACATAACAAGATACGCCATGCGTAAAAGTTTCAAGTGATCTCACAAGAAGAAATACGTCTAAATGGCTTACAATAGGCAACAGAATCCTGAGATCTTACATAGCATAAAAATACGTCACGATATAGACGTCACCAAACTTAAAAATCTGAGCAACGTTTTTGTCTTGCCGATAGTTCATTAATACAGTACCTATGCAATAAGCTCCTGGAAATGTGGGTACGTGTACTTGAGAAACCCTTTGTAGTTATTTTTTATAAAAAAAAATCTAGGTAAACAGAAAGTGTAGACCACCAACTGGTCTACACTTTCTTTTCACCACCAAAGAGTCAGATTGAGATTTAAAAACAATTAGGAAGCGACATCGCAAAAGGCTAATCCCATCTCTTAATAACGGGTCTTCAGGCCCTAAATTAGAAGAAGAAGAAAAACTTACAAGATGAGGAATGCCGTTGGAGGTCACGTTTTGAATTAATTTGTCGTATTTTATTGTTTTAATCATATTTTGAACCTCCTGGATGTATATCTTAATATGGGGCAATGTATGAAAATTTGTAAAATTTTAAGCTATTTGAGCGAACTAAATTTGAAAAAAATGTTGATTATTTTTATGTTTTCTTGTTAAATTATTTTATTTGAATATAAATACTATATTGTAATAGAATTTTCCATAAATTTAATTATAAAAATACCTAATGAAGATACCTCTAAATATTGTAAGAAAAATGAAAAATGACGCAACTTTAAGCGATTTGAGCGAGCTAAAGATGAAAGAAATTTGGCTTGTTTTTTACATTTTTCTAAGATTCAAGACTCAATACAACTTTTGAGAGGTATCAAACTAAAATCAGATAGACTTTACTTTTTTTGTATGGGGAGTGACACACCCTAAGTACCTACATACAGAATACAAAATAAAAAAAAAGTTAAGTATACGGCTATATTCCTGCGCAAAATGAATGGAATTTAATTTGTAAATTTTTTAACAACATTTTCCATCATATTTTCTTCCAAAGAATTACTGGAAGAAAAAATGAAGCGAAATCTTTTTCGCGAAGAAAGTGAAGAATTTATAATTTTAATTTTTTTTCACGTCGTCGTCGGTACCTTTCTTAGAGAAAATATTCATCGGTTAAAAATAATATAGCTAAATATGTAGGTATACCTCCTCGCTTCGAATAAAGTTGACTTTTAAAAACTGAGTGGGTTAAAAAGAGGTAGGTATGACCTAATTGGAAACAAATAAAAATATACATTTTTAAACTTTTATTGAAATAAACAAATATACATACCTAAACAAAACAAAAAATACAATAATGAAAATGAAATACAGAAAAAAATATATATGAAAGCAGTGCAACAAATGAGCGGATATTTTCACTTGAGAGATATAGGTGGTTTAAAAGGAAACGAAAACTTATATTTCCGGTGTGACACAATAAGCTACTTATATTACAGACAAGTTGTCGAAATTTTCTAATGTCCGGCGCAACTTTCTTTTGGTATTTTCTTTCAAATGAACCTTGTCATGATAATATCAAACACAACAAAATAATAATAAGCACAATATTGTTCCGGCCGTTTACGCGTAATGCCGTGTCCCGTAGTTAAGGGAAGTAGGGCTCCATGATTTTGGTTCTTCTGAGATTGAATTATTTATACTAGAGGCCAAGACTGGATAGTTGTTGGAAACCCGAAAAAAAGGATAAACAATAAAGCCGCACTATAATAGAAACTAGGTAAGTAGTTATTTATTATGATTTTTATTTTATAGCAAAAATTTCGGTGATATCAACAGGCACCAGGTATGAACTCTGATGACCCCAAATCTGAGCTTCCGACAGAAATATCGATTTGGAAAGTAGTGTTTTTATAAAAACCCAAAATCCAGTCAAAACAGAATTTCGCTTTTCAAACAGTGCAAAAGTATCTAAATTTGACGTATCCATGCATGTCATTGTTTTGGAAAGAAAATTGTAAAATAGCACTCGCTTAGTCTAGTTTTACCAAAAATAATTACAGAGTTATATACAACAACCCAGAACCCGGAATCGAATTGCATTCTAAAAGTATTCGCGATGAATTATTGTACCTGCGATGAATTTGTTCGCGATGAATTATTTTCCTAGACCCGAATTTCGCAACGTCTTCCTTTTCGTTAAGTGTTATCTTTAAGAAAACTTATCGTACCTATCTGATTCTTTCTACTGAATTTAGAAAACAGTAATCAATATTTTGAGAGGCTTTCTTTTTTTATAATATTGATAATATAGTAATCAATATATTGTTTTTTTTTTACTTACGTGTTGTTCAGCCGATGGTTGTCGTTCTGAAACAAAATCAATCATCAAATATTTAGTAAAAACATCCAAAAATCATTTTACAAAATAAAAAGGTAGGTTATCAATTAAAAAAATGAAACCACGTAGATGTACCGACTCCTTTAGAGTAGTTATTTTGTAATACCTAATAATAAGTTATGATATAACTATAAGCATATTAAGCTATATATTACATGCTGCTTTTATTGGCACTATTGGCAGTAAGTCATGTTAAACTGCCTAAAACGGAAGAACACGTTGCTTGTTATGAATGTTTCGTCAAGTTAAAAAATAATATTTCGATATACCTAAGTATCAAACAAAAACAAATTAATTGTTCAGAATATAAGAATTATTTTCTATGATTCGTTTTTATTGTAACTGATTTTTTTAGAGGTGTACGCGCCGTTAATTGTTCATAAATAAATAAACAAAGCCTCCACCAGTTGATAATCAAAAGAAGATTTCCAGTCTGTGAAAAACTGATAAGGGACAGAATACCTGGCTGTGTAATAAAGGAAAATTAACCAGAGTAATAAAGGTTTAAGATTTGTCCAAACAGCGCGGTTGCAGTGGTCACCAATTTCGTAATTACTTTCTAGGGCAGGTTATGAAAGATTCAGTTAAGCTCTTCTTCTAAAGATGTACTGTTGACTCTCGGATATATTATTCCTAGGAAGCGAATGTCTAACTGTCCGTCCATCTTTTTGTGACTCCAAGGGCTCTGGTTGATGGTATTTCGTCCGCTACCGTTACGTTGACGTGGTCTCTCCAGTAGTGGCTTTAGTTGCCACCCATTCGAACAACATCGCAGATTCTGCGTTTTTTGTTTTTTCTTTGGCTAGTCCCGCAATAGGGCAGAGTGTTAAGTTCTCAGTGGTACTTATTGGGAGACTAAGTTTTTTTGGCGTCGGCTAGGTTTTAATCGATTTCCTTAATACTTCATAGTCTAAAACGGTAAGTACCTACGTATGTTAGAATGTTGAACAAGTTAGTGGTGCAGGTGCGCGCAAGAAAATACAAATAAATAATGAAAACACTTAGATTCTTGGAGTTAAAGGCATGCAATTCCCGTTCTGAATAATATCTGCTAGTATTCCGGTCTGGGCGTATCAGTTGAGAGTAAGTATCCCGGTACAACGATATCATTTGCGTTGTGAATTCAAAATTTAATTTAAATCTAAATCTTACATTGTTGAAATACCGTTAGTTCTGAATCTTGTACTCGCATACCGGGACAAAACGGAATTCTCCAATTTCTACAATAAAGTAACATTAGAGCTAGAAACACAGCAATTATATAATATTCAGTAGTTATTATATACAGCTGCCTCTACGTACATATAGAATAATAACTTCTTTCAAATATATTAATTGGTTAAGTTCGTTCGTAACTCGGTGTTTCGTTGACAACTAACAGTAAATGAAATTTTTTTTTTTTAACAAATCACATAGGCTAAACAGTTTACAACTTCATCAAATTATACCGTCTTTGCTGGTTGGGACACATAAAGAAACTCAATCCACAATGGCTTGTAGCGCCATAAATAGATTGCAACTTTCAAGACCTCACTTCACTGCGCTCGATCCTGCGCAGACAACAAAAGCGCTTCACTGCGCTCGATCCTGCGCACCTGTGATGACTCAACCCTCATCAATATTAGGTACAACTATATGTACCTCCAAAATAACAGTTTAGAGATAACGGATGACAAAGTTTTTGTTTACATATTTTTTTCAGTTGTTAAGTAATACATACTAAAACATTAATTAAATATACCTAACTATTTGTTTATGTACCTACATAATATAAACGGCTTTCCCCTTTAAACACAAAATTATTCCGTGTACATCGCATCTAAAAATATCACTAAATAATACAGATACATAATATACATTTCAAACAATAACGACTACTTTGGTCATAAAAAATTGAAAATTATTATCAAAAAAAATAATATGGAAATAATAATCTTTCCATCACGACATATAAATAAATTTCACACCAATTAAAAACTGACACAATCCATTCATAAAATATTTCTAATAACAATACTAGAAGTCGATATTAATAGTTTAAGACTCGCAACGAAGTCATAAAAGAAAAACTTTGAAAAAATTTAAACTCTTTGAAAAGACATTCAAAAGGGAAATTGAAAAGCTCAGGCGGGAACAACGCGAGAATATAATAAAAACGCGCAGACATTCTACCTCGCCTATGAAGTGCCGATGCTACGTGTGCAAATATTATGAAAGTGCCCAAGATGACTTTGAATGAAAATTAGAGTAAATGGTTTGGGCTACTGTAAGAGCGGCAATTACTTTTGCGAGAATGAGAGGGAACTACCATTATGTGCAGTAAAAATTAATTTTGTTGTTATGGCGTCGCAGAGAATCCTTCCCATGCTAACTTTGATATTACATTTTATATTATTTCTTATCCATTTTTTTTTCAACTTTTTTCTAGTTATTCTGTTATCCGGAGCGGAGAAGGATCCAATAAATCAAACATCGAAAGAATGTGTTCGGTCGATCTCGAGTTATAAGTGGTCGCACTGACCCGACTTTCGTTTATATCATAAGATTTAATAAAGGTGGCATATGTACATGAGTTACTTATAGTATTTAGTAGCTTTCGACAAACACAAATATCTGACACTGATAACTCAAAAGCACCGAGAGTGGATTGCCGCGTTACAAAGAAGAAGAAGAAGAACTCAAAAGCACTAAAATAGAGTTGTCAAGTTCTAGCATTGGACACACGATACAAAAATTTAATAAGTCAAATTTAATAATATGCACGGTTGTCTATGAAATTTGATAATATTATTTAATCCATTAATGTTACCTAATGTAAATTTTGTCTTTGTATAGTTAGTACAGCGCCCTTGAGGTGACCTCTAGGCCACAAAACGGCGCTCTTAATATAAGTTATCTTAGTATTATTATTATTAATGGAATATGATTACATCTAAGATTTTGGAGAAATCATTATTTTATGGAAATGTACCCAAACATGTTTTACAAAAAAAAAAAAAAAAAACATGTGTAGGTAATCTTAGAAATATGTAACATTTATAATTTAAATATTATTATTAGGTAAGGAGGTAGACAGTGGAAATAATAACAATAATAATAAAGATAATAAAAGATATGTCGAGAAAAAATATAGGTACTAAATGATAATAACCGTTTAATTTTTTTTATTTTTTAGTCTAATAAAACAATTCTTAGAATCCAAAATATTGCTGGTATGTAAGTAGGTAGTTATTTGTATTATTTTTTCAAAAATAACTGAGTTACTTTTGCTTTCGTTTTGCTGTTAAAAAAATGTTACCAGGAATCGTAAAGTTCCGCTAGAAATGATTAACGTCTGTGTGTGAAAAAACGGATTAGAAAATAGAACTTACTTAATAATAGGTATATTTTTCTGGTGAAATGATTATATTATTTAATCAATATTATTTAGATTCAAAAATCATATTTCGTTTTCGTGGAGTACCTACTCATAATTTCGCTTGTGCGAGTTACATGTGTTTTTCTTTTCTGCGTCCATATCCATCATTATTTTTTTTGTTTCCAGTCATCAGCACACGAGTCAGTGGCAGACACGTGGCAATCAAGTTTCTTTTGCAACCTGCGACGACTTTGGTAAAGTCCCTTCTTCTTCATCAGCCTGACTCCGTCCATTGTTGGACATGGCCTCTCCCTTCTCCTTCCAAACATTCCTGCCCTGAGCCTCTCTCAACCCTGCGCGGCCCGCAATCTTCAAATCGTCCCTAATTCGATCTTTTTTTTTTTTAATTAACGAATATGCGCTCACGTAATATTAACAAAAATAATATTTGGACACCTTTTACACGAATATAAGTGCAATTATGTTCCCCCTGGGTGAGCCAGATTCATTAAAAAAAAAAAAGGGAAGTGTTCGGTTGCGAGCATCATCTTCATCAGCGCGATACGCCAAGTGTTTATCCAACTGACACCCCATAATAAAGAACCAGCAGTGGACGGAATGGGTTGCCGAAGAAGAAGATATTCTCAACAAAAACCGATTTCAGACAAAAGCCTTGGCGCGACATTGAAGTATGCCTTAATAAGAAAGATTATAAAAAAACGACGCTAATAAAAAGACTTTTTCCATATGTATTCATTTTAAAATAATGGAAAAAAAAATAAGTAAAAGAGGCGGGTGTGGCAGATTCACCTCGTTCTCAATCCGTCATAACATTTATTTCAATGTTATAATGTATGTAAGAAACTTAGTGTTGGGTTTCGAATTTTTAATCCTACGACGCTTTACATAATATTATGTTATATTATAAAAAAGTCAGATCAACCCTCCCGTCCATTTTTTAACTAGATAATCTATGTATAGCTTTCAAAATTTTTTACGATATATTTAAATGCCTTTTTGCAATATGATGTTTTACATATTATATTACCTACGCACGTGTGTGAGATAGAGACTATATATCGATAAAAAGACATACATACAACGACAACCTACTAATTGTTAAGTAAAAATAACAATAAAAAAATAGATTGCTACAAAATCACAATGTTGCGAATTTCTAGTAGGTATATTTCATTTATTTTCCTTTTCCGGCGCGTTTTCATGCTGATTTTCCACCAGGCGGGTACTTAAAGATTATAAGAACCATTTAGAGGACAAATTTAATTATTGCGAAATCGTTTTTTTTTATTTTTTCAAAGGAAAAAACAACCTCTTAATGTATGTTTTTTTCGGTTGTTTGTCGAACATTTATATTTTTTTTTTGTCGAAAATTAAAGTGAAATAAAACGAGTGTATGTAAATAGGTTACGGTATATTTTTTTAACATGAAATACATTAAGTATAATGTACATAATTTAAATTAAAACGATGTTTAGAAAATTTAAGCAAACTTTTTTTTTATTTATTTAAATATCAAACAAATAAACATTTACAAATATAACAAATTGAGTCACGCCAAATCTTAAAGATTTGTCGGAGTGTTCTCTTTCTATGTTCATGTTAAAATATAAAAATAATCATATCCTACAATAAAATAACCTAAAATTAAATTCATTTCTTAGTTTATCAACTAATTATACAAAAACCCACAATTAACCATTCCTTGACTCATTTTTTTGCAATATTTTTACTTTTGCATTCCTTAATAGACGCCGGCATCATAAGTATCTTTGGCACGTTATACTGTAATGTTCTTTTACCGTACTTATTATTAAATTTGGGGACCAGACCACATACCCGTCATTAAACTTAAATCTAGTGCTATGCATATGTCGCGGTTTATCTTTATATGCGGTTTTTGAAAACTGGTCAAGGACCATTCTCTTCCAGAATTATTACGTGCCGCGTTGCAAACCTCTTCCCCCACTACTAGTCTCAAAATCGATTTCTGTGCGAATATTAGCCTTTTAAAATTAGTATTAGTGCAATTGCCCCAACTTGTGTATAGAATGCGAGATTTGTATGGATTCGTGATATCATGGAAGGCATCTATGACCACAAACTGTTTAAGAAGAATTGAACCCGACATTCACCACAAACATGACTTGAGATGAGATATTTTATTGAATGTCCAGATAATGATACCTATATCCGAGCATAAGTTTAGTTAGATACAGAGAAACACACTTCGATATTATTATATCGCCTTTATCTGAAATCTAACTCCGTATAACGCTCTACTGTGGAGAATAGGGGGGCAACAAGTACCTACCCTCCAATTAATTTCATGATGTTCTCAGCACTGAATGCGATGACTTCGGAACTCTATAGAAAAACGCTCAAAAATTGAATAGGTACATCTATCAAACTTTCAGATTCATGACAACAATAAGATCGAGTTTTGACCCGAATGATGATGGTACGATCAATGGCCCATCAAGAGAGAGGATAGTAATAATTATACATTAGGATTACCGACCTCGGTAGCCTAGTTGTACTAGCGTGGACTTCAGATCCGGGGTCCCGGGTTCGATTCCCGGTCGGGTCAGAGTTTTTCTAAGTGTTTTTTCACTAGAAATTTCTAACTGGGGTTGGCCTGTCTCAGATGGACGGGACCGGTTGACTGGAAAAAATTGCCTCAGGCAATAAGTTCCGCCGGCTATACTTACACCTTTGTATAGAAAAGTGTTATATTATTATTAGGTACAATGAGTCAACTTAGATTAGAATACGTAATTACGTATATAGGTAGGTACATCTGAAATTAATCTACTCTGTATATCGGAAAAAATACAAATGTCTAATAACAAAACTAGAAATAAAATGATCAAGGAAAAGTGCGCGTATCAACTAGCTCATCACCGGTGTCAGAAACGAGAAAGAGAACTACTGAGAAAGTTGTTAGTCTGCGAGATAGTGTAAAGTTGACAAAAAGTGTCATCAAACTATCCGACTATTATAATGACATGATACGATATGAGAAGCGATCAACCCACTGAACAAGTAAAAGTTGGTCGTGTCGTGTGTTGTTATAGATGTTAGTACACTGGCGTATATTTTAGAAACGAAAATATATACGTACCTACTATAAATCTCACGTGTGGTTCTCGAAATATCGGTAAAACGTTTATTGAGTCACGGCCATTCGATAAAATGTATACTACTCGGTAGGTATCAATATTAATAAAGCACAAACTCTAGCATATTTTACCTTTCTCAGATGGATTATTGACTTGTTTTATCCAAAAAGACTACAATCTTTGGCCATCTTGGCCTTACGCTCCCGAAAACTTGTTTTAGTTATGAAAATATGCAAGACGACACAAATCTATCTGATAAACACAATCTGGTATGAACTTCTTGACCACCATCCTGGGTAACGCTAAAAGAGTATGCAACTGCTAGACGCCAAATGATCGCTGATCTCCTGGCTAATATACGTAAGAAAGGAATCAAATAAAAATCAAGAGATGAATGCAAAACAAACGAATTCGAAGATTATCAAAATAGGACCTTCTCATGACCACACCATGACCAGAGATCTCGGACCAAGTCTCCGAATCTGCCAACTTAATATAGAAGGCTTAAGCCACTCGAAATGTAAGCTTTGAAGCACAATTTCGACCGACCTCTAAATTGATGCAATCGCTTTACAAGAAACATGTGCGGACAGTACTGGGTCTGGTTTATTCGGAGGCTGAGTACGCAGCCCCTGTGTGGATGAATAGTGCCCATACAATAGGTGGATGTTCAGCTCAATGACACCATGCGCATAATTACGGGTACTCTAAGATCCACGCTTAAGCAATGGCTGCCTGTCCTAAGCCACATTCCACCGCCCAATATTCGAAGGCTGAGCGTCCTCTTCAAAGAGAATTCCAAATTGATTGAAAACCCTGCATTGCCAGCTAATACAGAACTCAACTACCTCGCTCATAGTAATCGGCTTAGATCAAGAAACACTCCACTCAGAACAGCCAATAACATTAACGAATGCCACAATTACAACGAAATAGAATCATGGAATGCCGAATGGAGCGAATTTGCTGGGGAAACGATCCTTGGACGCAGAGGCTATAATATTTATAGAAATTAAACAGTTAAACACCCCACATATACATTCAGTTTAAGTGATAGAAAAAGATTGTATGATTTCTAACATTCTAATGCGGTGTTCACACGATACGAATATCGCCAGGACACCAAAATATCGCCAGCCAATTGAACCGTGTGAACAGATTGTCGATAAATCTGAAGCGATAAAAATGGTTGAAAGCGATATCGCCTCAAGTTGAACGCCTTTCAACTTTTGTTTCTGGTGGAACGATGCACGCATGCGCAGATGTTCTGTTTCTTGATAGATGACAGCACTGCTCCAAATTTATTTCTCCTTCAAATCCAATCCCGCACCCAATATCTGCATTTTTTTTATTTTTCCTTAATTAGTAGTGTCCTTATATCGTCTAAAACAACATTTTCAACTACCCCAAACACTCCGTCCGCCATTTTTAAAATTACGTCAAAATCAGCGCACCTAACAGATTGAATGTATGCCGGTGGACTCGTGTGAACACATCACACGATCAATGGGCGACCGAGCGATATTTTTTTTATGCAAGCGAAATCGTCTGGCCTTATATCGCCCCGTGTGAACACCGCATAACTGTTCACGAGAGTCGGGTCGGGAGTCGATAACGATAAACGTGGTTACGTAAACTCACGTGCGTCAAAGACATATTATATTGTTATCTAGGCGGGAAATTCTATGGCGAGAACTTGATTGAAAAAAAAAGTCTTGTGAAAAATAAAGCATCATTGTCTGTGTGCAATAAAGTCTTGTTTACCGTGACGAGATGATGTTTTGTGTAAACTTATTTTGGACTTCTATAGGACAAAACTGAAGATTTTCTAAGTTTGAGGAATCCGTTCTAAATGGTATCATTTACGCATTATCGATTGTTCGACTTTAAAAAGCTCGCAGAGTGGAGAAATTAAATGAAAAACACACCAAGTTTCAAGAGGCATTATCTCCGTACGAGTATTTATTGGCGTATACTTGGAGTTGACTGCTCCAACTTTCTTCTTCGCACTTCTCCTGAAACTTCGCTTCTGTTCATCCATTGTGTGAACACGCGAGATAAAGACCTGGTGCCCTCTCTCCTACATTTCGACTTCTTCCTACTACTCTTAATTTCTCCCATTGATATATATGTGTGTATTTTGTTGATAATATTGTTCTAAGTTTTAACAAGATTCTAGGAATACAACCATATAGGTACCTACTCGTTTGAGGGTGATTAAAAAATATTATGTATGTTCCCTACAAATTTGTTATTTGACTAGTGGTCGGCCAGTGCTAGAAATTCGACCATTACTAATTTAGATTATAAGTTTGAACATTAATAAGATTGCTTTGTCAAAAACTGAGCGAGGGCTATTTCATAATTTTCTTTAAAAAATAATGACATGGATTAGTCAAATTTGACATGTTGATAATATGTTCGAAGTTTTTTCTATGGCTATTTAAAACAAAAAATATTAATCTTTTCTCAATTTGACCACAGATAAACAAAAGATCTGTGTCAAATACATCGAAGTGCGTGTGTGTATGTGAGTAGGAAATACATTACATTATATGTAGTAGTGTGCGTAGTGTTTTTTTTTTTATTAATTAAATCTATTTTCATGCGTAATTTTAAAAAAATAGCATTCGCCACCCCTTCTCTATATAAACTACAAGTGTGCGAAATTTCATACTCCTCCGTCCGCGCTATTTTCGTTAAAATAGTCACAAAGTTTTTCCTTCACCTATTAATATATACATATATTATTAATTTCGTATACCCAATCGAATCTTCAATCGTGATCGACAACTGGTAATTTATGTCTTCCCCTGTCCACTGTCCATGGTTCTTCGTATTCCAAAAATCTTTTGACAGCGGTTGCGGCAAGCTTCACAGGCTTGTCACGCAGATACAAGGGCAATTTCTTGAAAACTTAAGTTCCCTTGCAATTCAACAGTGTTCTTCTTCTTCTTCTTCTTTGCCGGGCCTCGAGTTCGAGGATCCCATAACACTCACCGCCTTTGGTGTATTCTCGAATGTGCGTAAAGACCTAACCTGGATGCGCAGACCCGACCGCACTCCGGACACGCGAAGATCTCTCCGCGATCCCTTTCTCTCTGCCGTTGGGCATCCGCTCTGTAGCGGTTTTGCTGCTTCCTTGCCTCTGAGACTCCCCGGGATGGCAAGCAAACATCACGCCAGGCAGGCCTGTCATGAGCCAGCCGTTCCCAATCATCGGGGGCCCCACAGAGCTTAAGGGATTCGCGGAGGTTGTCCTTATAACGTTTTCTTTGACCTCCCACGCGTCGCCTTCCATTGACTTCACCATATAGAAGTCTCTCAGGCAGCCTATGGCCTTCCATCCTAATGACGTGCCCCACCCATCGCAACCTAATCTCCACTATCATATCCTCAATGGATCTACATCCAGACTGCTGGAGTACGGATACGTTAGTGATGTGATCGCTCCAATGCACTTGCAGTACACGTCTCAGGAATCTCTGATGGAATAGCTCGAGTGCTCTCACATGTGTACGG
The DNA here is from genome assembly GCA_963576905.1 of Mystacides longicornis. Classification (NCBI taxonomy): domain Eukaryota; kingdom Metazoa; phylum Arthropoda; class Insecta; order Trichoptera; family Leptoceridae; genus Mystacides; species Mystacides longicornis. Next base: position 3,616,251 of record OY756421.1, on the reverse strand, counting down.
TAGGGAACCCAGGCCTCAGCACCATATAACAGTATAGGCAGCACAACTGCCCTATAGACAGTTAACTTTGTGAGAGGAAAAATGTCTCGGTTATTAAAAACTCTATCACCGAGCTTGGCTATAGCTGAAGAGGCATTCTGAATCCTGGTGTTTATTTCCTCGTCGAGTGATGAGTTGCAGGTGACAGTGCTACCAAGATAAGTGAACCCCGAGACATTTTCCAAACTTTCCTCGTCTATAGTTATATTTACAGGATTTATCATCGATCCATCCATAGGGCATGTAACAACCTTTGTCTTTCCAATGTTCACCTCCAACCCAAACCTTCTGTAAACCTCCGCATATACATTTATTATCGATTGTAAATCTCCGGGCGAGTGAGCAACCAGTGCGCAGTCATCCGCATACTGTAACTCTGTGATATACGTTGAACTAGTTTTACTTTCAGATCGCAGCCTACGAAGGTTGTGCATTCCACCATCCATTCGAAATCTCACCTCAACGCCTCTCGTCTGCAAGTGTCTGTCAATCACCATTAAAAGGGCTGTAAGATACGCGTTAAAAAGTGTAGGCGCCAGAACGCAGCCCTGTCGAACACCGGTGTCACACGGAAAATTATCTGTTTTGATGGTCCCCACCAACACACAACAGTTGTTATCCACGTGTATCTGTCTTATAATCTCGACCATTACAGGTGGAACACCAAGCCTTAAAAGCACCATCCACAATAGATCCCTATTTACTGAGTCAAAAGCCTTTGCTAGATCGACAAAGGCAACATACAATTCTCTGTTTTGTTCTCGGCATTTTTCCTGAAGTTGTCTAAGCGTGAAGACCATATCTATAGTGCTACGAGCACTCCTAAATCCGCACTTCATCCGTTCAATCCGTTCTTCAATATACCTATGTATGATGGTTCAGAAAGAGCCCACACATCCAAAGAGAGATTGAAAATAACATACCGAAGAAGATACTGGACGGCATGCCATACCATAGATGACCGGGTAAAATGAAGCCTTAGTGGTTGAATGCTGTGGTGCAAAATGCCAGATTGATTAGAATCTCCAGCTGGTGGAGCATTGTGCTAGATCGTCAGTCATGATCTGTCTAATCTACCTTACGATGTAGTACACGTTGCGGGATCTGCTTATCTCATCACTGGAGATTCCGTTTCTTAGGGATCTCCCTGCTGTGGGCGCAATGTTTTCATTTCTATGAAGCTGTTTTGTCCGGATTGTGTCAGCTCTAGATTCCATCCCGTGTGATTATAAAATTAAAGGATTGCTTTCGAAAACGAGATTATATTTGGAAATGATTTTTATTGCGTTTATTTTTGTTTCTTATAAGGTATGTATACCTATAGGTACCTACTAATTGTATTTGTAATGTTGTATGAAATCTTCTAATCATAAATAATTACTAAAAAAAAAACTGCTAACCTAGGGTAGCCCAGAACTCATAGTATATATTATAACAGCCAGAAGACAATTATTATAATATGCTTTAGAACTACATATTCAATATTAATCGGTACTTTAAGGGGGACCCACTGAAGTTACGGACCTAAAATTTTACGTGCTTATGTAGGAGCATAAGACCAACCCCTATACCAAATTTTATGAAAATCGAAGAATTTTTTTTTTCTTTTTTACCCCTTTTTCTAGAACAAGTGAATTTTTTTTTGGATGCTTTAAGAGGGTTCCCCTGAAGGTACAGATCTCAACATTTTACTGACTCATCTACATCGAGGGGCTAACCGTTCTACCAAATTTCAATCAAATAGGATAAGAATTACTATGAGTTATGGGTGTACGCGTACGGGTACGCGGAAATTTTCTTCCTCTTCTAAAAAAAATTTTTTTTTTTTAATTTTTGGAATCTACACCCTCGAAAACGTCGAGAAAATTAAGTTCAGCGAAATCTATATTTTTTTTTTTTGAAATCCGATCACAAGACTCATGTATATTCCATATACTATGAGTAATATGCGATAAATAAACCAGTTTAATTATATTTTTAAGTCGACAACAACAGAATGTTGGCGTCAAAAAATTGGAATAAAAAAAACCAGAATGGAAGACGTTCACCAAACGTCTATAAATTTCGCTAATGGAAGACAATGAAAAGAACAAAGCAAAACAGAACAGTGTTGGTACCGTACATACGCTCGTACAGACATTATAATATTATTCGCGAACAAGGCCACTTTCACATACACTGAGGCGGCAATCTGCTACAGTACAAAGTAGGCCTTTCCATTTTAAGAATACCTTCATGATTTTTAATTTTATTGTCATTTTCATTAATATGAAACACCCTAATCACAATCAAGTTGCAAAAGCTTTTTAAATTAAATCTAGGTATTTTGTAAATAATGTGTTTTTTTCTAGTGTCTGTAATGAATTCATCCATTTCTTTTTCCAGAAACTTTGCCATAAAAAATACCCTATCTTCATCTTGACTATACTTTTAACATTACAATATAATGAAATGTAGCAAATGAAAAATTACCAACTTATTGATGCTAACCTTCACTTATATGTACCAAGGTCCGTTGATATTAAGTTTACATTGATAATGGCTCGTGAGCAGAAGAAACATGCGAATACTAAACAAAAATATTTCGGATAAAAACTATTATTTACGTTTTGTCATGTTATGTATGAGAAAATATTCCGAGTGTTTCAACAAAAATATCGAGCCACGGACGAAGTCAACCAGCTACCTATTCAACAATTTAGGAGGATACGTTATATTATTTCATATCCATTTAATTTTAAATCAAATCAACCGTTTTGTTCGTAATTATTTTTTTTCTTCGTATGAGTCTATTTTAGACACGCTAAAATAGACTCATACGAACAATCAAATTAATTTAAATAATATAAAATGATTTAAATTTTACCATGAAACATTTATTGAATAGAATTTTGATATTGCCGAATTTGGGATCGAAATATCATTATATTATTCTCTTCTAAAATAACGTATGTCCGAAGCCAGATTGACAGAGTAATGAATGGGATAAATATAACGACGTTAAAGACTAGAGGGTTTCAGACCTCTGAGTTCATAAATCAACAGTAACTGTAATAATTATGAGTAATTAAGAACTGTTCAAACAAGGAGTTAATCATCGCCCTGTGATTGGTTATCGCATTTACTATTTTAGTTAGACGCTTGCCGTATAATAGGTATACTTCCTATTCAACTTATTTCGGTACCAAGGAAATACAGGGCAACACTAGGCAATACTAAGCATTAAATAAATAAACATCACCATACTATGAAGAGACATGATGTTAGTGTGTGTTTTCAGTCAGCATTCTGGCCTTGCATATACCTAGTCTCAGTCTATTAGAGTTAAGAATATTCTCATCACGGTTTTAGGAGAACACTTGAATTACTCCTGTTGGTTGTTAAACCATCAGGTATGTAAATATTCTAATTCTAATATTATATTCTTGGAGCGAAGAGATGGAATTGAATCTCAGACTTCTCAGAGGTTCGTTTTATGTCGTAGATCCTCATTCGGCATCTTCTCCAATATCACAATGCTTTCACTGTTTTCCGACCACCCTCATAATGCCGTCATACTTTCTAAGGTAAAGACGTAATTTTGTACCAAACTTCATAATTCTTGGTTTTCTCTCATTAACTTTTTCTCAATCCATTTATTTCGTGTAATTTCATGAGAAGAAACACCTCACTAGAGATGTGAAATTAAGGTGGACGAGAGGCTAATCACCTATGAACACGTTATTCAGAATAAGTTAAAGATGTTCTGCCTTGGGCTCTGTGAAAATAGAATAGAGGGATTATGCAGAATTCATAAGAAGAATGCGATATTTGCTTTGATAAGCTTATTGCACATTATAGAATCTATCAATTTTAAATAGTATTAATTATATTAGTAAATTAATTTCATATTTTACGGTGCCGGAGGAAGGACAACGCTGTATTTGAACTACTCGCCGGCAATTTGATTCTTGTCAAAGACAGCTCCGAAACGGTGTATACAAAGAAGGTAGTAGAGCAAATACCGCAACCCATTTAGAACCACCACCACTGGCCGATATTAATCGTCAATGTCTACGAACCATTTTCAATTTCTTTCCCTCTTCACTGTGTAGTTAATTATCATCATAGACTTTTACCCTTTCAGATTTTTCTTAGAAAAAAAACGTGTAATTTAAAAATCTCTTTTTTTTTTTTTCATTTGTAAAGCGGAAAGGAAATTATGAAAGCATTTATTTTACTTACTACTTTTAAACGAGTACAATATTAAAAAAGAGACGAATGACGCAATAATCCACGTTGGTAAAATAGGGTTGGCTACAATCAACGTTAAAAAGTGCCAGCGTTTTATTTTCTCTTAGCCATTCCTTATTGTTTAAATAATTTTCCAAATACAGATATTATGGCACTCGTGTTGTCCAATGTCCATCCCAAAGTCTAGAGAAAACATCAAATCAAATCAATCAAATCTCCCTTTGAACTCCACTTAGGAGCATAGGGAGGCAACAAGAGCTCTCCATTGCGCTCGATCTTGCGCAATGCTTATGACCTCCTCCCACACCAAGTCCATTTCCCTCAGCTCTGCCTCGAAGGAACGGAACACGGTATGAGAGGGTCTTCCACGTCTTCGAGACCCTGATGAAAAACAGCGCTCTCCTCGGCCAACTGTCATTCGGCATCCTCAACACATGTCCCAGCCATGCCCATCTCCTCTCCGTAATGGTGGAAGTGATGGACCTGCGCCGGGTGCGCCGACGTATAGCGTCGTTCGTGATGCGGTGGTACCATCTTATACCCAAAATTCTCCTGAGGCACTTTGTTTCGAATGCAGATACTTTTTGTGCCTGGGCTTTAGTCAGGTGCCAGGACTCACACCCATACAGAAGAATGGGCAACACACACGCATCAAACAGTTTACATTTCGTCTCGACACTAAACGCCGACGCCTTCCATATCTTGGTCATGTTGTTGAAGGCGCCACTTGCCATACCGATACGTATCGGGAGCTCAGCCCCGAGGTCACCAGTGGTGGTAATGGTTGCTCCCAGGTACTTAAATTTATCCACCCGGGAGACCTGCTGACCATCGATGGTAATCGGTAGTTGTTTATCGGGGCAGGCATTATTCGCCATGAGCTCCGTCTTACTGGCGTTGACTCGAAGGCCGAGGCGTGTTTCGTCGCAGAGAAAACATATTTTCTTAAAATTTACTTACATACATAGATTTAAAGTGTTTGATAGACTAGCGGTTACAACACCGGCTTTCGTACTGTTTCGTGTGGAGTTCGTGGGTTCGATCCCAGGTGTCGAGCATCTTCCTCTTTCACGGCACAAGCTTACTTAATTGGCTCACTATGAAAGCGTTGACTCTTCGATTGTATTTATGTTCACTTTGAGTGAGGACAGATTCGATTTGATTTTGATTTTTTTCTTTACCATGCCACAATAAGTATAATAACGTTTCAGCTCTTTGAATTACGCATTCACTTTTCAATAATATCTTTTTGAAAAATATTTTCAAACAACAATTACAAAAATAAAACAACATAATGTAAAGTGAGTAATTAATTGCTTTTGACTACCTTGCGTTTGTTTTTGACCGATATATAAACAAATTAGAATCAACCGGGTACTTTGTGGTCCGAATAATTAATTTAACTTGGAGCGACCCACGACTGGTAATCCTTAGAGGGTTCCCGGACTCGGCGCAGTTTTTCCTGCCCCCGTGTTTTATGTAAACAGACAAAGGAGAGGGGTGAAAGGGGCACGAGAGAATGAGACAGGAAATAATTTCTATTCTTATTATTTGCCTACTGATGTCGACCCCACGTTGTTTGTACACGTGATTTTTGGAGGAAAATTTAATCGATTACTATTTTTATATAGGTTCACTTATAGGTTCAATAGTGGCGTGATTGAAATTTAATCAAAGCCCGGATAACTGAGAATATTATATTTACAAGCAACAAAGATATTTTATCAATATAAGTATTCTAAAGCGGATTTATATTATACTTACTAGCGAGTTTAATTGGGTGGTTGATAGGCAAGCGGTTCCGTCGCCGACATTTTTGTATTGACGTTATGAAGGTCATTGGTTCGAACACCGTAGTCGACAATTGCCTCTTTCACAACACAAGCTGCAATTTTCATTTTTCAGTCCTAGCCGTACTGTTGAGATTATTTCCGATACTAATTATTTAAAAAAAAATTGTTTCTCATTTTTAAAAATTCAAAACGCTCATGAATAAGTGCAACTTTATTGGTGTATAATTTTACGAAAACGATTGACAGTGATATTTGTAATAATTCATTGTGTTGTTTTTATTATATATGTTGTTATAATTCGTGGTTTTATGTAGTTTTCTTCGTAATAAATTTACAAATAATGTCTCTAAGAGTCGTTACATGATTTTTTTAAATACCCTTCTCCAAGAAAAAGACAATCAAAGCGAAAAGATTTTTTTTCAAATGGATTGTTTATGGCGTTCAATAATTTCAGCTTTACAGGTAGGTATATAATATATCAAAGCGACGGTCAATATGCGTTATGAATATCGCTAATAAACGAAGAGCACTCCATCAAGCATGAAGGCAATGCTCAATGGGGACATCAAAACGAGCGAATATTATTGTTGTTCTCGCAATTAGCTATTCACAATTAGGTACATTTTAATGAAACGTTCACAGTTAAACGCACATCAATAGCAGATGCAGCTGAATTATTTTATGAAACGCGAACTAGAAAATTAAACCGACGAAACTAGAGAGATGAACTTGACATGTAACCCAAACCAAACCGCAGACATTAAACACGATCCACTGCCTAACGATGTGCCAACAACTGCAATCCCTACTTTAATTTGTTTGTCAGTATTGTTCAGATAAAATTATTTTATTTACGCTTCAATTATTAATTATTACAAATATTTATTTGAAATTCATTCGTGCTTTAGTTTTCTTTGATGATGATAATGTTGCATCGATTTTGAATATTATGTATAATAAATTGCTTTCATTAGTTTAAAAACTTAAACAGTCGAAATAATTATATATTTAAAAAAAAATAGTTTTGCTCTCATGAACCCGTTTGGCAAGCGCGGCGTTGAAATGCAAATGACTCCTCACATAGTGTAGCACGTTTAGGCCAGGAATATCTGCAAATTGTATGGTAAAGAGTCAAAAGAAAAAAAAAAGAACGTTTACCCTTTACACCTACCTAATAAAATCGGCCATACTTTTTATGTTGTCATTACATTCTTCTATTACCTATACACTTTTCTGCCTTTGAGACCCCACTTAGGGGCATTGGTATAAGTATGAAACAAAAATTTGAAGGTTTATAGTTAACTAGCTTTCCCGACAGACGTTGTCCTGTGGTCCTATATAGACAGAGGCGGCCCGTTCATATGTGCATAATGTTCACCGCGCCCCCAGAAACAAAAATACACAATTAATTCGATTGAGTACCAACTATTAAAATAATAACATTAAAACACATCCATATTTCATTGTATTCAAAGCTCAGGCGGGAACAATGCGAGAATATGATAATATGCGCACACACACGTTCTAATTCGTCTATAAAGTACCGATGCTGCGTGTGCACATTTGAAAATGCCAACAAAATAAAATTATTATTTTGTTGACATTGTATGAAAATTTTCTAAAATGCTCGAAACGGTGGAGTAGGTGGGATGGGCTACTGTAAGAGTGGCAAGTAGGTACGTATGCAATAATGGGAGGGAACTAGCATCCGGTGCAGTAAACAATAATTTTGTTGTTACAGATTTTTTCATAGATGGCGATGGTGTTCCATACTAACTTTAATAAGTATAATATTTTATATTATTTCTTATCCATTTTTCAAATTTTTATTAGTCATTCTGTTATCCGGAGAAGAATCCAATAAATCAACATCGAAAGATTCTGTTCAGCCGATCTCGAGTAATAAGTGTTCGCAATAACCCGACTTTCGTTTATATTATAAGATTTAGTTTAAATTTTTAAGTGAAGTTCTTAAAATAATCTAGAGTAAAAACAAAAAATGCACTGAGAGTCTCAGAATAAAAACTCTCAAAATAGCCAAAAAGTTCTTAAAATGTATTGGACGAAAAAAATCATTTTTATTACTCGTAATGTACTGAATTTATAGGCGGTTAAAAACGTTTGGCGATTCCAGTAAACTAAATGATTAATCATGCAAAACATTTTGAATCTTTTTTCATAATAATGGTAATCCAGCAATGACGTACCTTTATACTTTCTTACTCTCGATTTCACCGCAACAAACCACAAATTTTGAATATAGAATAAACCAACAACGAATGAGGTAACGTCTTTTGGCGTCATAATTATTGCGACAGAACAGAAAAATACACAATTCTGTTAAACCAGCACAAACAAGCATCAATTTTGGAGTTGCTGATTTCGCCGATGGGTTAACACCTTCAATAGAACTCATTATGCATGTTTTCCATGTCTAACAAAATGGAAGCCAAATCACATTTATGACGTAACTTTTTCCTCGACTGTTAAAAACTAAAAAACTATTATACCCAAATAAATAGAAAGATATTATAATATGATCTTTCTGAGTTCAACATACACAAAACATGGAAGTAATATTCTCTCGATTGGTTCGTAAGAGGCGGTTCTCGAAAAAAAAAACGTTTCATAAGCTCGAATGAGAAAAGTTTCGAGTGGATTCTAAAAATGCTTGAAAACATTTGGGTTGAATTCCGTGGATATATTTCGAAAGAAATGATAATAATGTGTGTATTAAGGTTTTAAACGCTCAAATGGTTTCAGAATGCCTGGTGACAGAAAAAGAATATTGAGTTAAGAGTCTGAAAATAAGAGGCAATACGAAAATATCGGATTTTTTTATTTAATGGGATTTTTTTATTTAATGGGATTTTTTTATTTAATGGGATTGATCTTAAAAACAAAAAATTTATTGTATTCCGCAATTCCTTAAAAATATTAAATATTTTCAAGTGCTTCATATTATCAAAGTAGGAAAATACACAGAAATAAATTTTTATACCCAACCGATATTTTTGTTCCATAAAAATAGGCACTCAAAGTTTTTTTCACTCAAAAACGATATTTTTTTATAATTTTAATAAGATTTTATCTTAACGATAAATGCTTCAATATTTTGCGGACAATGTACCAATGCTTAAAAATAAGATTTATCAGAAATTTTATAATTTATATTTAAGTAGCTCTGTTCCAGCGCTGTTCTTTCTCTCTCACACCGTGGTCCGTTCCTTTGAAGCAGAGTTAAAGAATTTGGACATGGTGTGGGAGTAGGTCATTTATACCCTGCACGGTCGAGCGCGGTAGTTGGCTTGTGTTGTCTTTGGATGAACCCAGATTCAATGATGATTCTGGGATGAACCCAGGATCAATACATTTTCGTTATTTTTAACTAGATTAGTATATTAAATAATATTAATTATATTAATTTAACCGCTGGTTGCGTAGACAATAAATAAATAAATAAATATTGAGTCTGTAAACACTAAACAGCAATTAGAGAGCTCTAACAGAAACTGCTCATGCTTATGTTAGTAATTTCATACTCTTTAATCCACGCGATTTTCGTAAAAATGGTCACAAAGATTTTGCTTCACGTATTAATATATACATTCCTCGTAAATTACTAGGGAGGTGGCGAATTCACAGTATCTATGGACCGCTCGTCACTGGAAGATAGGTCTAAAGTTCTAGCAATATTTTACAGTGTACACAGCCTTTCTTTCGCATTAAATAGAGCGCTGTTTTAGTAATTTTGTTGAATTTGGGAGGAGGTCAAACGCAATGGAGAGTTCTTGGTGCCTCCTTATGCTCTTAAGTGCAGCGTAAAGGGAGTTTAGATTAGATTTGGTAATTACTTGTGTACACTTGATCAGTTTATTCAAGATACTCAACGAAGCTCTCAAATTGCTTTAGATAGAGAAACACACATCTGCAGAGTACCTATACATCACAGTTCTGGAGTATATAGTTTAGGTAAATAATGCCTACACTATAGCTAGACAACTCTCTTGAGTGTATCGGCATCTTTACAGTCCAGCTGACGATGCTATAAATAATTAGATATTGACATTTCTGTGTATTACGCTCCACATGATCGTGTATTTGGCCCTACATGGTAAAGCGAACCAACTCGAGTGTCATGGTAACTGATTGAGTTACCTTGTTAATAATGTATGAAATATGTTCATGTACGAGGAATACAGAATTCTCGGAGTGAGTATTGGGTCTGCTATAGTGCGTAACATTTTATCGGATTCAGGAACTTCAGACAGTCAGAAAATTTGATATTAGGATAACACGTCGTGATAGGGAAGAACTCCATGACGTTTCGCTAAAGGCTGATAAAAAACGCAGCAGATTCGACACCAACGGGCAGACCACCCATATATTTATAGGGAAATAGATGGATATTCTCCTCCAAGAAACAATAATATCTAACCTAAAAACAAGACGGCCTAAAATCGAAATTATTCATTCAAAATTTACTAATTAACACTCTTTCATTTAATTTTTTTAAATGTACTATCACCAAACACCTTATAATATACCCAAAACATCGAAGATCTTGACCTCTTTAGTTTAAAAAATAATTATTACCTATATGCGCAAGATCGAGCGCAATGGAGAGCTCTTGTTGCCTCCCTATGCCCCTAAGTGGGGTCTTAAGGGAGTTTGGATTGGATTGGATTTGTTGAATACTGTAATTGACGATATTTCGTCAAATATAAATTGTTTTTACAATAATGAGAAAAAATATAAGGAGACAATACAAAAAGCTTTGAGGGATATAATATAAAATAATTAAGGTTAAGACGGATTCGAAGTCTTCTATACAATAACGAATCCTTTACGCCCGCGCGGGACGAGAGCTCCGCCGACGGAATGGCTCTTTATTTATGTATTTTTAATCCGCTTATCTTGGTCGGCCATAGATGAAAGTATGATCAATAAGGGATAAGCCAAGGGGCTGATCTAATAAAGAAGATACCCATACAACTAATTACCGGACTAAGGGTACTCACGATGCATATTTATTGATAAACGAAATAAATAACTTACGGGGAGCGTTTCACCCTTAACAGTTCTGGCGAGCATGTGTGTAAGTAGTATATGTTAACAATGATTGATTGGACGTCCGTAGTGTGATGGGTATGCGTAAATGCTAATGGGTTGAGGTTTGCTGGATAGAAACAAGTTAGATACACTTGTTTCATAATTATAATAGAATAGATTAAACACTTAAGTAGGTATATATCATTTTCCTACATATAATCTCACAACCATAATCTACCATGGGTGTATGCACATATTAAACAAACTGTATTAATCTCTTTCTATTATTAGAAGGTTTTTATATTACGAACCAATAGCAACTATTACACTGCTATAAACTTAATTTGTTTCTTAGTCATTTATCACGAGAATGTTGGGAGTCGATACGAAGACTGGGAAGATTAATTATCTTTTAAAAACATTCAGAAAACTGGATTATTTTTATAGAGTACGGAATGAAGCAAAAAAATATTGAACAGTAACAAACACAATAATCTGATTTGAATCATATAGAAGGGGATATTGAGGTTTTAAGATATCATTCGTTATTGTTTATAAATATTTGCCGATAGATACTAAAATTAATATTGAGAATTATTGGCCGACTCCGTTGATACCTACTTAGTACGTCGACACGGGCCACAAATCGCGAAATGGGAAATTTACGGAATAATTTAATCCAGCAGTAAATATATCTGCCCCCTAATAATAGCGAGGCTAGAAAATACACACTACACAGATTTGATTTAAATTGTAAACATTTTTTATGATCAGATATCTGTATGGCGGCTCGATCGACGGTTAAGCCAGAATGCCAGAAGGTCTGGTTGAGGATTAATGACAAAGAAAGTAGTTGACTGTAAACGTATAGGTAAGTAGTAGTAATGGTAGGGACTTTACAGAGACTGACCCACAGAAAGATTGTGTATCTTCAACACGACCGTGTGCGCTAGAAAATCTTTACATGACGGTCGTTGAATAAAATCCAAAATGGTCATCATTAGGAATTCTTCCGAATAGTTTTACCAAAGAAACTAGAGAATTTAACGTAGGTAATACAATATTTCTCATATTTTGTGACAAAGTAAGTATACTATGGGTCACCAACAATATTATTGTGAAAAAAGATTCTTACAAATAATCAAATTTGTTAACTCAACAAAAAACATGAAACATACTTTCAACATTAAACGTGACTGACCGTATACTAGCAGTAGGTACCTAGACTTGGGTAACGTTGCACTGTCCATTCATCTATTATAACAATTCAATGGCAACTGAAAGTGTACGTCTCTGCGGCCAAGGTTAAACATATTCGATAGTACTATGTAATTACATTTTGTGTAAAGATTTTCTTGGTATGTATTACAATCGTAGTTGTTTCATTATTAGCAGAACCGAAATGAAGAAGAGGTGTTTGAAATATAAATAACTTTCGTCAGTATAGCCTTAGACAAGATGTCAACCCCAGTAGAAATTTCATGTGAAAAAAAAACACAATTTTTTTAATATATGTTTTGAGAATATTACAGCATTTTCAAGTAGGTATCAATTATTGTTTTCATTTCAGGTATTTAAAGAGATGCATGTTTTGCAATTGAATTAAAAATTACGTTTTTATATTAAGAAATTTAATTCCGAAAATAGACTTTGACATAATAATATACCTGGAAAAACCTTTCATAAGATGTAGGTACTTACCTACTTTTATACAACTGGTTATAAGATGACATTCGAGGTGAGTAGAAGAAGAATATACGTAGTAATAATTGAACATGCGATTCAAAAATATCGATGCCAGTCGTACCTACTTTTCGAAATTTAAGACATCATTATCTCTTGAGATTTTTTCCTAAATTAACGATGAGGTGTTTTATATTTTGTATATTAACATCAACCAAAGAAATTTTATAGCCAACAGTATACTATGCTATTTTGATCCTCAAAAGCTCTTTAGGCCCAAGCTGCGAAACCTCAGGAGCGATTGTATAAAACAACTATCCGGCCCTTTTCTGATTTACATATTATTAAGATATTTATGACCGCTGAGAAAACGTGACGGGCAAAGACTCGACACCTATGTAAGAGCCTGTCCAGTAGCCTAAGTATGTAAGACACAAAACGTACTTATAGTCTTCGTTTTGTACCAAAACGGAGCCAACTGTCAGTTTTTAATTACATCGGTAGTATGTAAGCCTACGTCACCGTAATTTAGTGAAAACCTATGCGTTTTTGATTACGCGCTGTGATTTCTCGCGTCTACTTGAAACGTAACGTAACGTTTACCTTAACATGACGCAATGTCAAGTTATCTATGCGAGTTACATACTTAGGCTACAGATGAGACGTTTTACGCTCGAGTCACTCTCGCGTTCCCGAGATACTTGAGCTAAATATATCCCGTCCAAATTCTGACGCGCGTTTCCTCACTCGCGCATAAAACGCTTGCAATGAGCGTGACTCTCGCGCCGCGCGAGTCGTTAAGTTAATAAACATAAAGTGTACACGCATATAGTGCGGACAACTGAACTAGTATTGAAATATTGATTTCATATCGTCTATAAACTTGCATAGTTTCTCCTAGTCCAACGTCCATTCTCGGTTCACAATTTTATGATTATTTGTTCAAAACCACTTTTTTAAATAAGATAATTAATTTCAACTCACCTGAGAAGGCGCCTAAACGTGTAATTATACCTACACGCGAACTATAGCGCGTACAACTGAACTAATCGTAAGACCAATTGAAAGTGGCGTTAGAAACTTTTTGTAGCGTAAACTGTCATTTATTGACAAAAGAACAATTTTGTAACAATTATCAAGCATTATTGTTGTGTACTTGGGGTTGACAAACTTCGTCGACCTTTTAACGCTGATTTTCGATTCGATATGTAAATGATGGCTGTAGCAGGCATCTTAACTTCTTGTCTACACAAATACGTTGATAATTATTATTGTAAATAACTCTTAATTCAAATTTCTTGAATTGATTCACTTTTCTACCACAGGGGGTAAGTTTAAGAAAGCATACTTTGTGGGTGGTTGCCCGCCACTAAAGTCTGACGCGGTACATGAGTGGAGTATGTAACGGTGTCCGTGTGTGTTTTTGTATGTATGTATTTTCAACCAGAGAACTCGGTATCACACTTGTGGCCTGCGGGGAATCCCTGTGTAGGCGGCGTTAGCAGGTCAATCAGTCTGTGTTCTCGGCTATTCTAATATAGATCGGGATATCCCAAGAGGATGTGGCTGTTATCATATTCGAATTTTGACTTATTTTATCAGTTAGTTGAGTAGGTTGAATTGAAACTAGGGATTGCAATCCGGAAAACCGGATCCGGTATTCCGGCGGATCCAGCATCAAAATGCTCATATCGGATCCGGCGCAAATTGACGGATCCGGAGATCGGATCCGGTTTATCATATCAAAGGATTTTTCAACAAACTCAACATGGACAGAACTCGAACCCGTATCCCTAGCAATTTCACAGGGTCATTTTAGTAAAAATTGTGGGTACCCATAAAGATAAAAAGAGAAAAGGAGGCAAATGCGTAACACTGAGTGCAGTGGAATGCTGCTTTTGCCTCCTTGTACCCAATGTAGGATTTTAAAGCTAGTGTTTACTGATCGTATTGAAAGTATTGACTATCGAATGAAAAGACACCTGTTAGAAAAATTGTGAGAATATTAAACAATTATTTAGCCAATAAAATATATATTAACCTTTTTAAAAGCAAAATAATACTTGTGATTATTGTCTGCTTTTTATTAGATTAGTTCGGTAGTCTCTGTCACAATGTCAAGGATAAAACTGAAATAATTTCTCAAAGACTTATTCTTGTAACATGTGACACATCTCGATGGAGGTCAACTTAGTTTAAGGCCATAAATTTATATTGTTTTTACTTTTAATGAATAGTTGTCATCTGAAATGTGTTTTGTTAAAATAAATAAATAAATAAAAAAAATAAAAAAATAAATAATATATAGGAGTGTCTCTGATTATTCCCAGTTATAGGTATTATTCCTGGGACGCGCATGTCCAACTGCTCATCCATCTCTTTGGTGCTCGTACAAGGATCTGCTGGTTGATGTGATTTCATCCTCTTATAATTACCAGAATCACCGGATCCGTTCTGTTGACGTGATCTTTCCTATAAGGCCTTCTATTTCTACTCCATTGCCTGACGTTCTCGATACCGCAGAAGCTCCGAATCTGGAGTTTCTTACTCTGCCTTGAATGGTTTATTCCACTATGGGCGGTGATTTTTTGAGAATCTTTCTTTTTCGTTGTGTCGGTTTTAGTTTGCACATCGTAAATCATGATCAATCAAGCAGGTTATATAAATATGCTACTTATTTTCGATGAATTTCAATTTGAATTTTATAAAAAGTAATCTAATTTGTAACTTTATTTAAAAAAAAACTAAATTTTTTATAGTTTTTACCTACTATTTAAAAGAAGTCATACCCTAATTAAATTAATTTCGTATACGTACCGTTTTATTTTAAGCCTTTATTATTGTTAAAAATGTTAATTCATCAAGGTTAGCTCAATCCGGTCGGATCCGATCGGATCCGGCCGGATTGACGAAAATCCGGTTGGATCCGGCCGGATTCAAAATGAGACCGGATTGCAATCCCTAGTTGAAACATCATATTTAAATATTGCAATGTTTATAGGTAATAATTTGCTGTGTTCGCGTATAATTTGATTTTCTTGCAGTGAAAGCCCATAGAGAAATAAGAAATAGAGCGGTTACTCGCTTATTAAAATCTCCCATCCGTTTGCAGCATACTATCAAGAGTTATGTTAAAAATAATTTGTACTAAGACGGTATCTAGGATGTCATTTTTTATGAAGGTTAAAGACTTTTAAATTAACGTAAAAATATGAACTCTCTCTTCGCTGTCAATCTGAAAAATTGGTTTTGCAGTAATGTTCACACTTTTTCTTCTCTTTTCCTTTCAAAACAGCACAACATGCCTACAATGTAAACGACGGAAGGTAGAAGGTAGAGAGGACTACCTACTTTCATTGGGTTATCTCCCCTCAATGATGGTACGCAGAAGGTAATTAGCATGGTGTATCGCATGCTCTATCTATCTAGCACAGAACATGGTTTTAAGTTGGCAGTGTGCCCTTTTTTACTCACGTGACTTTTTTTCATTTGTGTATATGAGTAGGTATGTGCACATTGCCCACTCGGGGTCAATCTATGAATTTTGAGTTCCTCGTTTGATAGTGTATCGACTATTCACAAGTTTATAATATATTTTAACTAGCTTTCCCGACAGACGTTTTCCTGTGGTCCTAATCAAAGGCGGCCCATTCAAATGTGCATAATGTACACTGCGCCTCCAGAAACAAAAGTAAACTAATAAAACAATAACATTAAAATTTGTATTTCTAAAACGTCCATATTTCATTCGTATTTAAAGCTCAGGCAGGAAGAACGCGAGAATATAATAATGTGCGCACAATTTTGTTGACTATGTATGAAAATTACCTAAAACTCTCGAAACAGTGCGGTGCAATAGACAATCATTTTGGCGTCGTAGGGCATCCATTCCATACTAACTTTCATTTCACATTTTATGTAATGTTTTATGCATTTTTAAACATTTTATTAGTTATTCTGTTATCCGGAGCGGCAAAGAATTCAATAAATCAAAAGTCGAAAGAATCTGTTCAGCCGATCTCGAGTGTTCGCACTAGCCCGACTTTCATTTATATTATAGATATTCAATATAATTATCTGTATTGTTTCTACCTGTGAACATGTGATGTACACATACGACCATACGATAAATAAATAAACTAGACGAGGAAACATCAATTGAACACTTCGGAGCGAATTACAATCTGCTGCTTATCCTGGAGCTTTTCTGAGGAGGCTTAAAAGTTAAGTGGAGCTCACCGCTCACACCAGAATTTCAATTAAATTCGACTGCGGCTTGGCTACGCCGTAGATATGGTTAAGTTGGTAGCCCTATTTGTCTTTAACCGTGGTTTTATCTATGTATTAAGCTCCACATCTGTCATTTTCACGAGGACGCGCGCCATTATTCGTGTTGTTGTTTTAGTTTTATGCTCGCTCTTGGATCCTGGCTTGGATATATAGTTATATCGTTACCGACCTTTGCTTCGAGTACCTATAAAACTAAATTAAGATACAGCTTTAGGTATGAGTTCAATAATAAACATTACCATATTATATCAAACAATATAAAACGAAGTTAAAGCAAAACCATTCAGTAGTCAAATTAATAGTTGTCATACAGTGTATAGAGGTTAAAACGTGGCGGCCAAATAATCGAAGAAAGGATCGATAGCGAAAAAATCCAAATAGAAACAACCTATAAGCAACAGCGAAGAAGAAGCGTAATAATGGCGCGTAGGTACATAATATTATGACATTTAAAATGTCAATTTGCCCGTATTGTAACATGTGGCGCCTCCTGGTGAGAAAAAAAATAACGAAGTTAAGCGCGTTTAACGTTGTTGAGGACATCCCAGGGTATACCACAACTTAACGAGTAGGATAAGCAGCAAGTTCGTGCTAAGGAGACATTGTAATTCGCATAATACATACCTATCGGTAAGAGAAGCTTTATGTGCTCCTAAAAAACGCAGAGGTGGACCTTAGGCCTGCATTGTAATTTCGGGTCTAAATTATAGATTTAAGTACCTAGTCTATTTTCATGTGATAACTATAAAACATACACACAAAGCACCGGCCAAAACATAATATTATAATATGCATCCATATAATAATAGTGCAACTGTCACTAATAATAAAACCATACAGCCGAAGAATAAACATTGTTTATATAGCAAAAAGGGGAATTAAATGGAAACATTTCAATATTTTTATACTCCATAAATTACATAGTAGGTATATTTTATACTTTTAATATCATTTCGTATAAACGCATAAAATAACACAAATTATAATAGATATTATTTCCCATAAAACCACTTAATTACACTCGTTTCAGTTATAAAAACTACACCTAATTCATACACGAAGTTCACAATAATCATATTATTAAGTAGACAGTAAATGACGTTAAAATATTATTATATTGTACATTACTAGCTATAATACCAAAAAACATTACTTATTTTTTTTTATATTCCGATATTTTTTTGCGTAAAAAGGCAATTTTACAACAAATTATTGTGTTTTCGTCAGCTAACAAAATCTACTGCCATTGAGGAATCTTTTTCGATAATCGAAGAGCTCGTGGATGAAAAACAAAATATAAATGAAGATTCTAGAATACAGAAAAATAAAAAAACCGAGAGAGTTTTTTTATAAATTACCAAATGGCCCAGAGAACCAATCTACCCTATAATTAAGGAAGTTAAAAAGATTAGAAATCACAGACAAACCCGGTATTTTATATGCAAGTTTAGCGTGATACAACGTGTTCTCCCTTGGTGTTCTCATAAAATATACTGAGAATCTAATACAATAACTTTTAAGATTCAAGACAAAAACCCTATATGTGGAAGTTCGCACCGCGACCGAGACACGAGACATAAAACGGTCTCGGCTCCTGCGAAGTCGCGGGTCTCGCGGTCGCCGGTATAAATACATTTATTTATTTGTTTTATTTTTTTTCTTTATCCACATCATACAATATTAAATAACAAGATATATCTACACGATATTCTATTCATGACGTGCAATAGCGAGATTATCGTCGGAGTGATCTCTTCATCTAACCGCAGATTTCTGATATATTATGACGAACCGGAATTTAAAAAAAACTACAACTAAAACTTATGTACAATTTTTACTTTTTATTTGATAAATCTTTTGTTACATAATATATCATATAACATTATATGATTCTTAGTAAAATAAATGACTTACAATAAAATGAAAACATTATTATTTTGAATAAAACAATATTATGAGGAATAACTTTTATTTTTCAGCCAACTAGGATAACACTTTTGATAACACTGGTTCATTAACTGGACAAATTAATAAAGGTGTAACCTACAGTCGACCAGTGCTCGAAATTCGACCATAACTAATTTAGGTTATAAGTTTGTACATTATTAAGATTACTTTGTCTAAAACTGAGCAAGCACTATTTCACAATTTTCTTTCAAAAGCAATGAAATGCATACCTACGTCAAATTTAAAATGTTGATAATATGTTCAAATTTTCTATGGTTATTTTATACAAAAAAAATATTAATCTATTCTTAATTTGACCACAGATAAACAAAAGATCTGTGTCAAATACATCGAAGTGTGTGTGGGTATGAAATACATAGGTATCCAAAAGTTTTGTCTATTTAAGCGTGCGTTTGTACAATAAGCTGCCTCAAAGAATAAGATCAATGGAAGGAGAATTATTGTTTAAGAGATAGGCTAGAGCACTACTCGTTGAAAATTCCCTTTATTCAATTGACGAGTTTCTAAACCAAAAAATATTTGTTTGAGTTCTTATTGTTGACCTCAAGAAACAGGGTCCGCATTACAAAAATAATAATGTGAGGATAATAATTGTTAACGCGCCGTTTTGTGACACAATGGCCACCTCAAAGGCGCAAACACAATGTCCCAAAACAAAGGGCACCTTCCTAAAATAGATCATCTCTGTTATGACGATATGTTGAGTGGCCCTGTACACCATCCTGCATTGGGAAATAGCCCTGTGCGGATATGTTTATTGTAATTATTGGTATAACCATATGATTAAGATTTCTGACGACTGCAAAAGTGGCTTTTTCACCACGCATAAGCGAATACACAATGTATCTGACTATAATTTTTTTTTCACAATTATTTAACTGTCTTTTGACAACTTTTTATAATTTTTGCAATTTTTTACTAAGTAGTCTTTCATGTGTATTAATATTTGTATTCGTGTGCATATGTATAATATTAAATCAATCATTGTTGCACTGTTTCTGACACTCCCAAGTGCCTGAATGGGCCTATGGGTGGAGAAGTAAATAAATAAAATAACATTACAGTAGTGTGCGTGGTTTCATTTATTGATTTAATGTATATTTATGTATAATTTTAAAAAAATATTAGCATTCGCCACTCCTTCTCTATATAAACAATAAGTGTGCGAAATTTCATACTCCTCTGTCCGCGCAATTTTTGTAAAAATAGTCACAAAATTTTTCCTTCACGTAATATATATAGAAGATAACAGCTTACTTATTAACTAGGTACATACCTATTAACACGATATATATATTATATTTTATTAAATAAAGTGAAACTGAAATGAATAACAAATAAAAATATCAACTCACATTTATAATACAAATTTAATGACCATAGCTGATAGTAACGAAAACATATTTGTAGAAACCGTTTCTACAGATAATAATAACTGACAAGATAATAATAATAAAGTTTGAATCCTCCCGTAATCCCTGGAGGTACCGCGAATCTTAGATGACATTTTATAAACCGTTTTTATACAAAAAAAAAAGAAATTTATGAAATTAATAGATTAAGTGCAATATGGTAGAAAATGATATAAAAACCGTAAGGATGGAAGCAAAGGCAAATGAAGACGGAAAATGAATTTGAATGAAGATCTTCAACAAAAAGTGCGTGGAGCGGTAGGTCTGTAAATAAAGTTTTCACAAGATTTATTACACATTTTGGAACGAAGAAAACAAAATCCTTAGTGATACAATGTTTCAACCAGGCTTAATGCTAACACTACAAAACGACTGTCATAATATGGAAAACTTTTTAATACGGAAAGGATTATAATTATTAAGGTATGCAAGAAACTTTGGAGTCACAAGACGAAATTTACCCCGTCCTAGATATTGTGAAGTCGATAAGAGCGTAATATGCGGAGCAGGTTGTAGTTAGAGCCCTTGGGCCACTCCACTAAGAACAATATGTTAGTCGTAACATATAGGAGCGGAGTGTAAGTCACAGCGTTACTTATGAATGAGTAGAGCAGTGTTTCCCAAACTATGGGTCGCGACCCACTGGTGAGTCCCCATGAGCCCGAAATTATCGACGAAAGTGTGAAATTTTCTTAAATAGTTACTTCTAAAACAATGGTACCTAGTCAATCTGATTCCCGCAGGCGCGTCCTGGCACACTTTTTATCGTCATAAGGAACAGCTTTACTATTTAAAATAGTAATATATGGTCGTCTATGAAGCGTATATGGACCTAGGTAAAATAGCGAATGTCATTTTAAAGGCATACCTATTTGGATAAAATTTGCACAAATTGCTACATATTTTATTCATCTATTTGATTTGGCAAAGAAAATAAAATAAATGACAGTCAATTTGATACATTTCACTTCAACAATATGGCCGCTCATAACTGTCGGAGTACGGAAGCTCCTATTGAAAAACTCTTGTGGATACGCAAAAAGTCGATCTCGCGCATTGCTTCTATGGGTTCCGATTGCTTACTTTTATAAAGTGGGTCAGAGCCGAGGCAACTTTGGGAACCGCTGTAGTAGAGGATATATTATTTTTGTCATTTAGATAAGTCTCAATTTATTAAATATTGTTGGGAGTTAAACAAAGAGCCAGAGGGTTGAAAGATAAAACACGAGAGAAAGGGGCAGGCAACAGTCGATTATAGTGAATAATAATTATATTATTGACATGAAAACGTAGTGAGGGGTGTAAGTGCTGTATCACGATTACTTTACACTGGGAAGACTGTGAGGACATTATGAAGATGATTTTTTTTCCAATTCAAAGACGAACGTTTTAAATGGATGAATATAAAATTAAATAGTTTATAATTAATTGATTTATAATCACACACGGCCATTGGCCATTAAAATATATTTATAAAACATGTTTAAGTTAAAACATGCATACGTCATTGTTGGAAACATTAAATTAAAAATAATATTTTTTTGTTATTACAACATTATTTTTTTACTGTATGTCAATAATTGTTACATTTTATAATTCAGTCATTAAAGCAAAGTCCGACAGTACACACGCATTTTTATTAACTCTCAAATACACCAGCACCGGAAAGAAGTATATTCCAATCTCTTCATAATCTCTCTTTTTACATTGGTCCATCTGCCGGTAAAAGTGTGTTTTACTTAATCTTGAGTTTTTTGTGTTACAAAAACGAAATTTTGTCGCGATTTCATGTGTTTAACGCATCGATAAAAGTTCGAGCACGTGTGTGTGATATTGTTGCGATTAAAGGCTTGCTTTCAAAAATCATTGTACAGTGACTCACATTTTAGAACATTATAAGTTTTACGTTATAATAGAACTTATCAAGACAATTTTTTTGGAAAAAATTGGTGCGAACTTTGTAACATTATTTTCTTGGCCCGCGGGGTACAAGACGAAGTGTGTAGAAATAACCTATGCAATAATAATCATACTAAAATAATATTAAAATAATAAAAATTGTGTTATAAACACAACGAATCAAAAGTTTATAAATCAACATTTAAATAAATCAAATCAGTGTGCATTAAGGTTCATATTCATGTGAAGAAATTTTGGAGGGAGTTTTCGGCCGATAAAATAGTTCCAGTGGCTACCGTTGGCGGGGAGGGCGCTGTTAACCAGAAGGAGTTCAGCCGAGCGTGATTCCAGAACATTCGAGTGGACCGGGAGTTCCACAATCGACCACCAACGAAGGGGGCGCTGCGAACGACCCGAACGATATCCGAATCAACGAACGACCCGAACTCCGAACGACATCCGAAAAATCGAACGAGCACTCCTGCGCACATGATTTCTAACAGCTTCTGTCAAATTGGTCAATAACAATTTAAAGATACGTATATTATTTTATTTTGTTTATACATAATATTTAAATTAGTAAGTGCCTTAGTATCTAATTTAAGATGACTGAAGAAAAGTCCAAAAAAAACATAGATGATAAATCAAAATTGGTAGCACGTAGGGGAACTATAAAAACTAGCATTACAAAGTTAAAAAAGTTTTTGCTTGATTGTAATTTTAATTTGTCATTAGAAGTGTTGCTCACCAGAAAAGCAAGGTTAACTAAATTGTTCGCCGAATATGAAGATATTTGTGCAGAAATAAGAGATTCTGAGGACACTGGAATTGTGGAAGACTTATACTTGGACTTGATGGATAAATTTACTTTACACATCGAGGTAATTAATAGGCAAAAGGTCAAGGAAGATATATCAAATGTTAGTATTCCCTCAGTTCCTGCTACCAGTAGAACTCGTCTTCCAGATATTAAGATTCCAACCTTTAGCGGTAAATACACTGAATACAAACCATTTTTTGAAATATTTAATGCTTTGATCCACGAAGACACCAGTTTACAAAATGTTCAAAAATTATTTTATTTAAGACACTTTCTCAAAGAGGAGGCCTATGACCTCATAAAAAATCTTCCTGTGGAAGGGGATTCTTATCAGGAAGCACTTGATATTTTGGAAAACCGTTTCAATAATGGTAATAAGATTGTGTCAGAACATGTCTATAGCTTATTGGATGTAGCACCAGTAGGTAAACCTTCTGCAGCCAATTTAAGAAATTTTGTAGGGATTATAAAACAGCATATAGCCGCTTTAAGGAATTTGCAACAACCTGTTGACCAATGGGACACAATATTAGTGTGCATTCTATCACGCAAGATAGACATGTCGACTAACCGAGCATTTTATTATGAGATTAAATCAAATACACCAAATGTTTCAGGTTTTATCGAGTTCTTGGAAGCGAAAGCGTTTGCTTTAGAGAACAGCGATGTCCATCCGCCAACGACTACACCTCGGACGGAGAGAATGGAGCGTTCAAATATGCCAGGTACTCGACAACCAGTTTTTCATAGTAACCAAAAGTTTAATAGAGTGTGTATTTTTTGTAAAAAAGAAGGACACAAAGTTTATAACTGTCCAAATTTTATTCTGGCAACAGCGTCAGAAAGAATTAAGTTTATAAAAAAGCAAAATGCATGTATGATTTGTTTAAATAAACATGTTGGAAAATGCATGTTTCACTTTAAGTGTTGTACTTGTAAAAAACAACACCATTCATTGTTACATCTTAACAATGACGAACTAGAGAAGGTGTCATTGGCATCTTCTCAGATAAATCATTCACTGTTACATCCTAGCAGTGACGAACCAGAGAGGGTGTCCTTGACATCTTCTCAGATAAATAAAAGTCAAAAGGTTTTATTACCCACATGTAAAGTTAAAATTTTAACGCACCGAGGTGCAGAATTAACAGTAAAGGCTTTATTGGATACAGGAAGCCAGAATTGTTTTATTACCAAAAAGTTGGCGAAAGAAATTGGAAAAATTCCAAAAAACATACATACAAGTATAGTAGGTATTTCACAAAAAGAGTTACCTATAGAAAAGGCTATTGACCTTGAAATTTATTCTCTTGTTTTTCCCTTTAAGGTTAAAACCGAATGTCTAATCATAGATAATATCACTTCACAATTACCTCAACAAGAAATTGATATATCTAAATTTGTCTTACCAAAAAATTTGAAACTGGCTGATGATACGTTCCATCTCCCGTCTGAGGTGAATTTGTTACTCGGATCTGATATTTTCTTTCAGGTGCTGATGAATCAGGCATCGCTGGAAGACGTGGCGGCAACAGGAATGCGGCTGCTACAGACACGATTTGGAGTAGTCGTTGCGGGGAGGGCGTCGACACATCGTCAGGACCTTCACCGAGGTGCTGTCAATCTTCATTGTCATGAATGTGAGACAGGTATCAAGGATGTTATGTGTAATTTTTGGAAGACTGAATCTGTACCTGAGGTTTTTGTAGAGCATTCTTCTGAGAATCAACAATGTGAAGAATTGTTTCAGAGTTCAGTAGAACTGAAAGATAGGAGGTTCACAGTATCCCTCCCTTTAAAGGTTCCAGAAGTAAATATTAATGAAATGTTAGGTGACTCATTGAATTTAGCATTGAATAGATTTCTCAATATGGAAAAAAGATTTAAAAAAGATAATAATTTGTTTGTAGAATATAAAAAATTCATACAAGAATATCTTGATTTGAATCATGCTGAATACATAGATATCAGCCGATATAATTTAGCGAAGGATGCTGTGTATTTCTTACCACACCATCCTATAATTAAACAAAATGCTATCACAACTAAATTGAGAGTTGTCTTTGACGGCTCCATGAAAACAACAAAAAGAATAACATTAAATGATTTAATGCTGAAAGGCGCGAATGTGCAATTAGAATTGTTTGACATTCTTCTCCTATTCAGATTACATAAGTATATTTTTGTATGCGACATACAACAAATGTATAGAAATATTTTGTTAGACAAAAGTCAAAGATCATTGCAAAACATTTTATGGAGAAATTCATCTGATGAGCCCATCAGATGTATTCAATTAAAAACAATAACTTATGGATTAAAGTCCTCACCATTCTTAGCGACTAGATGTTTAAAAGAATTGGCCGATAGATTTGGAAATGAATATCCGTTAGCTTCATTTATATTGAGATTCTGTACCTATATGGACGATATTTTGGTCAGCGAAGAGTCATTAGATGTTATTCATCAGATTAAAGATCAATTAATTAATTTGTTAAACCTAGGCGGACTCAGTCTTCACAAATGGTCTACCAATTCACCAGAAATTGTAAATGACATACCTATTGAGAGACAGCACATCGGGGAAGTGAGGTTGCAGGAGGGCCTTACTACCTTTAAGGCGCTGGGTTTGACTCTAGATGTAAAATCAGATGTTTTTAAATTTAGTTATAAAATGGAAGAGCTTTGTTCGGTTAACTGGACAAAGAGGGAAATTTTGAGTTTTATAGGCAAACTGTTTGATCCATTAGGATTGCTAGGTCCCATAATTGTTTCAGCTAAAGTAATTATGCAAAAGATTTGGAATGCAAACGTCGGTTGGGATGAAAATCCACCGGCAGATATTCTCATTGAATGGAAAAAATTTTATTATGAATTAACACAAATGTCAATTGAAATTAAAAGAAATTTATCTGTTGATGAAAACGCAGAATGTTAGTTAGTGGGTTTCTCTGATGCCTCTTGTTTAGCTTATGGAGCGGTTATTTATCTTAGAGTAATTCACAATTCAAAGAATGTTACCATGTCATTATTGTGTTCAAAATCTAGAATTAATCCCACTAGAAATAAATTAACAATACCACGTTTAGAATTAAATGCAAGCGTTTTGTTGGCACGATTGATGTCTAGAGTTTTTGATACATTACAATTAAAATTGAAAATAAATAATGTATATGTATACACCAATTCACAAGTTGTTCTATCATGGATAGCAACTGAAAATATTAAACTTAATGCTTATGGCGCAAATAGAATAAAAGTTATAAAGGATTGCAATTCATTATTTAAATGGGGTTTTATAGGATCTGATTTGAACCCAGCGGACTTATTATCGCGTGGTTCGTCCCCCCTGCAACTAAACAGTTGCTGTAATTGGTGGCAAGGTCCTGCAGTAATGAATTGCTCTGATTATGATTTTTTAAATCAAAATCAAGAGGCACCACAGCTTGAAAAGGGCTCTGTTTGCAATTCAAGTAATTGCAATACAGAAGCAAACAAGGGCTCATCTTGCAATCACATTGATTGCGAGATAGCAGCGCTGAATAATTGTAGAGATGTGTCGACGTGCGCCCTACCAAGTTGCATCGCCATGTCTCCCAGCGATGACAATAATGTATTTAGATCTGTATGTAAATTTTCCAATATTAATAAAATGGTAAGGGTGATGGCTTACTGTCTACGATTTTGTAATAATCTAAAAAATAAGACTGTAAAAATTAAGGACAATTTTTTGTCTTATGCTGAGAGACAAGCGGCCTTAAATGCAATAATCCAGAATGAACAAAGGAATTTCTTTTCAAAAGAATTTAAATTTTTAGTTATGAAAAAGCAGATTGTAAATTCATCTTTGAGTAATTTGAATCCATTCTTGGATTCATTTGAGATGCTCCGAGTTGGAGGTCGTCTTCAAAATTCAAACTTATGTTTTGAACACAAACATCAAATAATATTACCTAGGGAATCATTCATCACAAGGCTCCTTATTGAAAATGAACATACAAAATTATTGCATGCAGGCCCACGCTTGGTTTTAGCAAGTCTTAACCAAAAATATTGGATTGTTAATGGGCTGAGACAAATTAAAAAGATTTTGTACAAATGCACTATTTGTTTTAAATTAAAGGCCAAGGCTGCTAATCAGCTCATGGGTTCACTTCCAGCTGACAGGGTGAATGTGAGTCGAGTTTTTCAAAAAATAGGGATTGACTTTGCTGGACCGGTGCCAGTCAAGCAGTCCAGAATACGTAGTTCTGTGATTACTAAGGGGTATATCGCTGTGTTTGTTTGTTTCGTTACAAAAGCAGTTCATTTAGAATTAGTCTCAGATTTGACAACAGAAGCATTTTTAGCTTGTTTTAAGCGTTTCATAGCTAGAAGAAATACACCCTCAGAGGTGTATTGTGATAATGCAACTACATTTAAAGGGGCAAAAAACAAATTTGATGAATTGTACAAATTACAAAATTCACAGAATCATCAGAATGCAGTAGGTAATTATTCAGCTTCTTTGGGTATTAAATTTAATTTTATTCCGAGCTACTCTCCTGTGTTTGGGGGTCTATGGGAGGCTGCAGTTAAAAGCATGAAATACCATTTAAAAAGAACTTTGGGAAATTCCACATTCACCTATGAACAGCTAAGCACAATTTTAGCTCAAATAGAGCAGATATTGAATTCCAGGCCAATTACACCCATGTCAGTAGATAGTACCGATTTTTCATATCTGTCTCCGGGACATTTTTTGACTGGAGACACCTTCACAAGTATACCAGAACAGAATTTATCTGAGGTTCCTCAAAATAGACTCAAATTTTGGGAAAATTGTGTCTCTACTCAACAGATGTTCTGGAGATATTGGTCAAAAATGTATTTGAACTCACTTCAGCACCGACCTAAATGGAAGGAGCCTAAAGAAAATTTGAAAGAAGGTACCTTAGTCATTTTAAGGGAGGCAGATACGCCTGCTTTGAAGTGGCCGATGGCCCGAATAACTAAGGTTTTTCCAGGGTGCGATGGCAGGGTTAGAGCGTTGGAGGTGACGAAGGCCAACGGGACTGTCCAGACGACTTCGATAGTGAGAGTATGTCCATTACCTATGGAATAGGTCACCACGGGGTCTCTCTCATTGTCGTGGTCAGATGGACGGACCGGGCGTTTTAACATTTTACATTGCGTGTGTGCTGTCGACTATCTTTAAATAAAAAAAAAAAGAGACAACGACCGTCTACTTCCAACATAGCACTGCCCTCCATCCTGGACAAGACAAAATTATTATTTTTTATATAGATTATAAGTACATATGTACAACACTATCATGCTGGATATGTAGCCATGGTATTAATAATTGTTATGTTCAATACAATGTTATAATTTAACCTTATGGGTACCCAGTTAGATGTACCGTATATAGTATGTAGGCATGGTATTAATTGTTATGTTCAATACAATGTTATAATTTAACCTTATGGGTACACAGTTAGATGTACCGTATATAGTATGTAATTTGTATACAAAAAAAAAAAAAAACATATTGTTATTGAAAAGAAACATTTAATTATAAAATAAAATTATAGTTTGATACTGCATACAACCGTAACAGATAAGAGAGGCAGATTTATTAATTCCGTAAAACACCTTAAAAATATCTACAGTCCACAAAAACTTTACGGGCCCTTATGAGCTATCGATCTTTCTTTGCTGTTTTGGGAGTATGTTGGAAACATTAAATTAAAAATAATATTTTTTTGTTATTACAACATTATTTTTTTACTGTATGTCAATAATTGTTACATTTTATAATTCAGTCATTAAAGCAAAGTCCGACAGTACACACGCATTTTTATTAACTCTCAAATTCACCAGCACCGGAAAGAAGTAAATTCCAATTTTATCATAATCTCTCTTTTTACAGTCATGTCATATATCAATATTAGGGAAATAAACACAACGAAGCACGCCGACATTACAGGAATGTGGCTAGTGGTTAGTGGCTATAGCAGCAGGGTGGGCCATGATAACAATGACACACTACAGGCTAAAAAAATGGTGCATAACGCAATCCTGTTATAATTTATGATTTACCTATTTATTTTTTAAATTTTGGACATGGGCAAAAAGAGCGGAATGTAGTATAAATTCTGTAGAGATAAAAGCTCTTCGAAGAATTTGTAGATGAAAATGACAAGAAACGTGCTTGGATATAGAAAAGGTTGAGGTCCGTTCTCTCCGTCTACGCCTTAAGCAACACGATGTACTCAATATGTAAAATTACTTTTCACAATAATGAAACGTTTTTTTGAAATATCTCGTTGAGTTAATAATAGTACATATTATATAGATGAAACTAACAAATTATCATGTTTTGATGTTCCAGCACAAGCACAAATTTTATTAAAAATAAAAACTTCGCATAGTTCGCAATTTTATTACATCCATGACTCATAACGTTAGAGCTATATAACTGACGAACAAAAATGAAAAAGTTAGTTAGAAACTTTTCCACAAAGGAGGCAAGAGTTAGGATCATAATGGAACTATATTATTATCTGTGCGAAAATATGAAAAAACTTTTTTTTAAGGTTTGATCGCTTGAAATATTAAATGTTGTTTTAAAAAATGTAAAGTGATGGTAAAAACTATATAAACTACGTAAAAAAGCAAAAGGCGTTTGTATTTTTTTTTTTTCTAGTAGGTATGTACGCAACTTTTTTACAGATCATCACTCAGTGTGAAGATACCTTGAATGTATTAGCAGCAAAATGGAGTCGGCGATCTATAAAACATTTTAAATGAGCTTTCCCGACAGACGTCTTTATTGTGAATATTGAAATCGAATTTTATAATGATAAATTAATAATCTATTTAACCAATATAGTTCCGATTTTATACGATGTTTATATGGCACATTCTGACAATCGCAACAACTATTATTAACCGAGAGTTATTCAAACATTTATTTAAAAAGCATAGAATTATAATGTCAAAAGTACTAAAAAGGTTTCCTACATTACATTTTCTTAAATTTCCTAGCGTTCCACCCAACTTTCTTAATTTTTTACGCTTGATGCGTTGACCAAGGGAAAAAGGGCTCCATTTTTATGTATAGAGATTGTGTATTCAAGCAATTAAAAAAAGGGTAACATTTATTATTAACTTGTTAATGAATTGTTAACAACCTTTAAAAGGTTATAATAGAAATGAAAACAAAAAGGAACATTCTCATAAAGATGCATTGCATTTGAAGACGTTATAGGTACATTATGTTCTCAACAGGAATGATAATATGACCCTTTTGAAATATTTAAGGCCCACAAACCAATTGTTTTGTAATACTTACGTAAGTACTAAAATGTACCTAGTGTTTTTCTGTCTGCCTGACGCACACACGCCTATACACTGCCATACCTCTTATTCTAAACTATCCTATGGAGGGATTTTCCTACCTATTTTATGAGATGGGACTATCTGGGCAAAAGGGACGGACATTTCTTTATGGAATATTGTTTATTACTGCAATAAGATTATCTGGCACGCATTGAATTTTCCAACTGAGGAGTTCAGGCAAAAAATGTAAATTATCTCATATCTAGGAGGTATTTACTTGTTCCAAATCCATGTTACTTATTCTGAGCCGCTGAAACTTATAGGTACTTAAGTTTATTACGGTTTTGAGTTGGATAAGCGACAAAGTCGGGGATTTTGAGCGACACATTATGGTGCAAAAACGAAAAATAATTGAGCAAAAATTTCATTCTAAAATAAGTTATGAACAGATATTTTACACATTGAGATGTTAACACAATGACATAACCGGTACATTTATGTATATATGTATAGTGGAAATAAAATACGCACTAAACGCCAAAAACTTCATTTTAATTCGGCGTTATGTGTGGCCCGTCTCTATGAGATGGCCCTTACAAGGTTAACAACAACCCTTCTTCGATTCTGTTGAGCACATCGTCATTCGCGTTCTGGAAATTCAGTATAGAATTCTTTAATTTGACCACTTCTCACAGCCTCTAGTCTCTTTCTCTCTCTCTCTCTTAAAAGAACGATACAAACAGGAATAATGGGTTTTCAAATTGGTGACTGAAAGAGTCTAAAAACGATGGATAGGGAGATGGTACTTTTCCTATATCAATAGGACAACCTTACCTACATTATAAATCACAATACGGAAAAACCAGTGATAAGTAAACGATATCTTCTATTTAAATACATTCGGTATATTGAGCTGACTCGCCTGATGCGCAACGCGTAAATTTTGAAATCCAAATAATAATTATTGTTGTGTATTATTGTATGTTCAAACAAAAACCTAACCTAACCTAACGCGGTGCCTGTATTGCGTGTGTGTCCGCCCGTTTCAAATAACAGAAGTCACCCACCGCTACATAGATGTGTGTAGTGTGTGTAACCCGCGGGAACGCGTCGGGTTTTTTTCTACTATAGATGTATTTGTTATCCTAGAATAGAAGACACTCGAAATATTGAACAAAATAAACGTTGAACAAATGCAAACGAATCTTAGTAAAACTCCTTCAGTGTAAAGCACAATATTATTAAATCAATAATTATTACTAGGCAATTGTCTTACCTGCGGAATTAATCGATTCAAGTACCGTAATGTAGGTAGGTACAACTAACGAAAAAAATATAATATTATGAATAACAATTTTAAATAGGTATATATATATCAAAGCGTTAGTAATAATATTATTTTGAAAATAATGTCATTGTATTTTTGCTTATTTGGATTTGTCTCCGCCTCGAATAGCGGGAAAACCTTTAAGAAGTCGGAAAAATAATCACGTAATTATAATCAAATTATGCATTAAGAAAGCCTCATCAAAAAGGCTTTCTTAATGCATAATTTGGGTACTAACTCAACAACATAATTGCATAACGAAAATCCAGCGGGGTAGGTTGTGTGACGCATATTTCTGATGATAAATGGACGAAAAAAGGGCCATGGAACAGACAAGATTGTTTGATAATTTAAAAAAGTAGCATGCCTCATCGGAGGAAAGTCGAGTCCGACAGGGAATTTTCGAAGTCCAATACGGAGGCCTCTTACAATAATGTACACAAAAAATCAGGTTGAATTAAGTAAAGCATGTAAATAATAAGTTGACAAAACATTAAGATTATGTAGGTACTTCTAAGACGTTACGAAGTTCGCCGGCTCAGCTAGTTTTAATATAAATCTAGGTAAACTACTAACAAATAATCACTATTTAAACTACGTTACTGCCGCGTGTTAGATTGCTGGTTCCCCAAACTTCTAGATAAAATTAATGCATTTTCAGTTAACAGTATTTTAAGCCAAGGGGGTATACATTGCCTAAACTCTTGTACCTTTAATCGTTTTCAATGTTTCATTTATTTATTTATTTATCTTATAGTACATCACAACAAAGAGATATTCAGCACAAGTATGTTTGTCAAAAATTAAAATTTGAAATTGATTATTGAGATATTCGGTTGCCGCTTCACTCAGCGACATGGAGTCGGTAAGATCACCCCCATATGCCCAAATAATAATTAAAATGTTTCATCAAAATAAAATAAAAATATGCTCAGAAGCATTGTTAAATTAAGTGAACTTTCAGCCTTTCTGGACCAAAGTTGGGAACAATCTATAGAATTTATTATTACTTGTAGAATAATAAAATTATCGTCTACTGCCAGATGAACGGCTCTATGAGGTGTCGCGATGTGGTATTTTGCTTTATTTGGTCGGTTAAGCGCATCGCGGTCTTGTACCTATCCGGCTTTGTTCTAACAATTTTTAGCCTTTAAAATCTATTGTTTTAGAGATAGAGAATAAGAATAGAGAACCCGCAATGTGCAGACGTTCAGACTTGCGAATCATACCACCAACTATTACATCTATGCGCCCATGCAGAAGATTCTTACGAAGAACGACCTCGGCGAAAAACATATATTAGCTACAAGTTTGTATATATTAATTCAAAAAAATGTTAGGAGCAGGGTAAAAGGATAGGAGCAGCTAAGCGCCTTATATTTTGTACAATGTTCATCTTCAATGATGTTGCGATGCGATAATGTTTCGATCTTATTGATATTGGCCCCATGTTACAATATTCCATTTATTGAGTTTGTATATGTTTATGTATTTCTCACTGTTTGTTTTGTGTCTCTTGTTTGCTTCTTGGCCATCCCAATTATTGTATTTTTTTAAAATGTTTTAAAAATATTTGTAAAAGTATCCACTGGTATGGAGCGACAAATGTTAGGAGTAAGTCTTAGAGATAAAATAAGAAACGAGGAGATAAGACGACAAACAAAAGTCGCAGACATAGTTGACCGGGTGGGAAAACAGAAATGGCAATGGGTAGGACATGTGGAATGAAATATGGGCATCCAGAGTGGCAAAATGCCGCCCCCATGAAAGTAAGAGACCAATTGGGAGACCTCAAAAGATGAAAAGGTGGATGATATGGTTCCTGTCACGGGGAAAAACTGGTCAAAAACTGCACAAAACAGAAAAAGGTGGAAAACTTTAGAAGTGGCCTACATCCAGCAGTGGAGGGATGACGGACAAAGAACAAGAAGAACCACTGGTTGCGTAGACATGTAGACAATAAATAAATAACAGTTTCACTCTGAGGTGGAGTATTGTGTGAACAATGATCACCTTCAGGTTTCTCTTGTATGTTCCTGTCCTTCCAATCTCTTTTTACTGTAGGAGAACCTAAATATTATTATGTTTAAAGTGATAGAACAAGAATGACGACGTCATTTTAGCCACACTGAGCCTTTCCAAACCTAGACCGACCCATTCAACAGGTAAATTCACAGCTGAGGCCTAAGGTAAAAGGTCTCATTCCGCGAATTGACCGACAGCGGAACATGTTCGCAACAATTTATTATTAGTCACCCGTCTACCTGTACATTTCACAAAATAGAACACTTTCTCCGCATGACTGAAGGCGAACGTCGCCGTGTCGCATATTAATTATAACTTACATTTATTTATTGCTTATATCAATTCCAAACAACGAAATAATCATCAACACCGCCTGCGAATCATTGCGGAATTATTTGAGGGTAGTCTAATAGATATTACAACGCCAATATTGCATTATATTATCATGAGTAAGTTTACTTTAGTTAGTAAGTTCAAAGGAGTTAAAATAACGGTGGAAATTGCAGAGTTCGCACCAAATTTTTTTTACATCTTTCGCCGTGACTCTTACGACGAAAGCGATGGGCTGATAGATTACAGCTAGATAAAAAGTGCCGAAAAATCGATAGACTGTGCCACAAAGGAAAGAAGTTTACAGATCCTAGGTATATGTCGTCAACTTTATTTGGGAAAAAAAATCAAAATTGAGCCCGGTAAGGCTTGTATGTTAATTTAAAAGATTTGATAATTTTGAGAGATACAATAGCCAACTAGAATACCTTCAAAACTAAGTTTAAATAGTTATAATATGTAGAATACGGTATATTTTCACCACCGCGAATAGGTTACGCAAGACTGCGAAAGAATGTTAAGCTCATCACGTAGGAAACACTATAATTTGGCTGGCATATAGGATAACATAGTGAATAAAGTAGCCGTTTAGCAAGAAAAAGCTGAATTCCACCTTATTTTCATATTTTGAACTGGACGACCAGATATCTTGACTGATGAGATAATTAAGGTTACGAAGAAAACAACGGGTTAATACAACCAGGATACTTATGCAGCCGAGTTCTTAGCAATGCATGTAGTCACCTAGCAAGGAGAGTCTGAAATGCTCTAGTTAATAACATCAGACATCCGTAAGTAACATTAGCACACCAAGGAGAGCACTGTGTGTCACATTATGGCATTATTTTCCTATTGTTGAATATGAAGAGCATTGTAACTGACTCTATTGAAGACATCCACGACAATAATGGCGGTTACTGCATTATGAAATTGTACTAATGAAACGGGAAAAACAAAGGATGTTCTTGTGTGTGTTCTTCTGTCTTCGGGAAACAGAAAAAGGATGGAGATAATGGAAATAGAAAGGAAAGAAAACAAGATGGTAATGGAAGCGGTGAAAAAGAGGAAAGCTTTAGAATTGCGTACTCTGTTGGTGGAAAGTAAAATACTGTATAACAATATGGATATATATTATGTGTAGGTATACCTAATGTGTGATAATATTGTGAGATACGGTGTTTTATTGTTGGAAGAGAGATATTATGGTGTGTTTTTAGTCTTGAGCAGCGATGAACAGCGATGAAACCCTTACGCTGAGAACGAAGACAAAGATGGTTATTTGAAAACCAACTTTGGTAGGTACCCGCCTTTCAGCTGTGTTGTCAACTTTAAAAATACTATTTGGAAGAAAGAAAAAAACATGTAATCGTGTGTATAAAGAAACACATTATACCTATGAGACATCACAAATCTATATCAATGGCAGTATGTCATTATGAAAATAATGTATTATATCACCGAATATACCTACATCTTAACCATACATAGCTTAGTACCTATCTGCGCTCCAGTGGGGTCAAAAAGGTTTTAGTGTGTAGAATAATATGTAGGTTCTTGCGACAGTTGTACGTAGGGGATAAGGCGGTAGGTATCACTATCACTACAGATATTATCAAATGAATTGCACGCAGACCAACAGCACAGCATTCAATTATTTCAGTCATCCATCCAGAATCGCAGATTTGAGCTAGACTGGCCTTGTGCCCTCGTTAGTGGAGTATTTTAGACATTTTTAAAATCCTATGGGACAAAAATATCAAGCAAATGTTCTTTTGCGACATCATCAAAGCAGAAGGTAGGTGTTTTGTGTTTTGCCAACTACATACTTTGTTTTTGACTATATTGTTATTGTAAAAGGCCTCGGCCGTATATTTATTGAAAATAAATAAATAAATAAAAAAATATAAATAAAAAAAAAAATAAAAAAAATAAAAAATATATAAAAAAAAAAAAAAAAAAAAGAACACAAAAAATTATATCCATCTGCGAAACAGACGTTGGATTCACGAAATGCTAGAACAACACTTTCAGTCCAGTTTCTTGAGATAGTTACTACGTCTGGCGATACAAAGGACTAGACTCAATAGAGTGACTAGACGGTCGTGCATCAACCAGATGCGAAATAGATTCAAGGACAAATAATTGAAATGATACATTGCGCGAGTTGTGTGACGTACATGCAACTATTCTGAAGCACACAACAAAGGCAACTCAGCGAAGAAATTCCAATAGGATAATGCCATCAATTTATCCATAGCAAAACGTGCAGTGGATCTAATCAAGTTGGCAAACGACTGTGGGCAATGTCGAGTAGTTCGACCGTCAACGGATCTGCCTATAATAAATATCCTACCGTCTTATTAATAAAAAAAATGTTAATCGTAAGATTACGCTGATCAGTTTTTACTTCATTTATAAAAAAAAAAAATTTGATCCGCGTCTGTTATGTATGAAGATGACATTTCACACAAAATTTTGTAAACAAACAAAATAGTTGCCAGGCAACGCGATTTATTGATGCAGAATAGGTATCAAAATATTATTTGATATCAAAATATAATAATAATAATAATAATAATCAGCAACGGTTTGACATCATACATTACATAAAAGATCTCCATCTTTCAAAAATATTTTTTTATAGTTATTTTTTACAATTTATCTTCAAGATTATTAAAAAAGTGTTTTTTACTATTTGTTTTATAATTTGTGCTATAAAAACTCTACTTTTATAAAACTCTACGCTTTGGAAAAACGAAAATTGAAAATTTATTATCAGTGTTTTGGAAAATAAAAATTAACTTGACAACGGAACTGTTTTGTGAAAAAAACAATTTTTGAAATATTTTTCATGGTTTATTTATTTTTGGATTTTTTTTTGGATCAGTCAAATAAAATGGAAAACAAGAACTTTTATAAAAAAAATAAAAAAAGAAGAAAATGTATAATGCCAAACTAACTGTTAATTATTGTTTGTGATGGAAGAAGATCGGACACCACCATCGACACCTGCATGCTTGGGCCGAGTGAACCCTCGTAGTTCAGCAGGCCCCGCTGCAGGTGGTCAAGTACGCCGCAGGATGAGATGGACGAGAGAAATGAATAAAAATGTCATCCGGGCGTACAACCGAGCTACAGAGGGGGGCAGTTTCTTGACTGGCTACAGACAAAGGCTGTCCCAGGAATGGCTTCTTCTGGAGCCCACGATAAATGTTAGTACCCAAAGATTGTCCGATCAGGTTCGGGTAATAATTAGAAACAAATTATTATCGGAATCTGAACTAGACGTTCTTAGATCGGAATATTTAAGTTCTCCGATGAATCATCATAACACAATTTTGGAAAGTTCAGATGATAACCATACAAATGTTACAAATAATTCTAATGATGCTTCAAACGAGAACTTTGAATATTTTAATATCCCTGATTATGACACTATTAAGAGCAAATATGAAGAGATGCTTCTGTTGTTTCGTAATCAAGAACCCTTTCTTCGACCTTTATTGCCAAAATTTAAAAGTTTTCCAATTATTGAAAAAATTATTTGTCGGGTTAATAATATTATTTTAGATGATTTAAACTCCTGTCAAAATTTACAAGATGTTCATTCTATTCTTTATTGTGCAGCGGCTACTTGCGTAACTATGGCAAAAATTAAATTTAATCGAAATCAAAACATCATTGAGCATTCAAGTACCCCCCGTTGGCAAAAAAGAATAGAAAATAGAATTACTAAATTTCGTTCAATAATTGGAAAACTTACATCATTTAATTCTGGAAACCATAGACCAAGATTAAAATTATTTGTTGAGAAAATTTTTGATATCGAAAATATATATTCAATTGATAACTTTAATTTAAAAATAATAGAAAAAAATGACTTTTTTAAACAACGAGTCTTGGCGTTAGCTAAACGGATTAGAAGATTTAAAGAAAAGGTTCAAAGGAAAAAACAGAACCATCTCTTCTCCTTTAATCAAAAAAAATGTTTTACCAATCTGGAAGATTCAAATTTCAAAACAGATAATTTACCTAATAAAGATGATATGGAAACTTTTTGGAAAAATCTTTGGTCGAATTCTATATCCCATAACACTAATAGTGATTGGTTAGAAGAAATTAATTCTGAACATCCAGAAATGCAAAATTTTAGTATAAATTTGATTGACGTTAAAACTGCATTAAAAAAAATACAAAATTGGAAATCTCCGGGAAAAGATGGGCTACAAAACTTTTGGATTAAAAAATTTACAAATTCACATATAATATTGGCAAGACAGTTTCAATCTGCAATTGAAAATTTGAACTTTCCAGAATTTTTAACAGAAGGATTAACCCACGTGATCCCAAAAATCAATAATGCTTCAACTCCAAATAACTTTAGACCAATTACATGCCTACCAACAATTTATAAACTTTTGACATCTATAATTTCAAACAAAATTCATTCATACTTAATTGAAAATGATATTTTATCTGTCAGACAAAACGGATGTAAAATGGGATCTCGTGGGACAAAGGAATTGCTCTTAATAGACAGTATTATTTGTGAGCAGGTGAAACACAAAAAGAAAAATATCTCTATGGCATGGATTGATTACAAAAAAGCATATGATTCAGTCCCACATTCTTGGCTAATAAAAGTTTTGGAAATATATAAAATTAACAACAATCTCGTAGAATTTCTAAAATTTTTGATGTCAAAATGGAGAACAAAAATATCTGTTTCTCAACCTTCTGGAAAATATATTACCGATTCAATCCATATCAATAGAGGTATTTTTCAAGGAGATAGTCTAAGTCCGCTTTGGTTCTGCTTAGCTCTAAATCCACTGAGTAAATTATTGGAATCCTCAAATTGTGGCTATGAATTAAAAAGGTCTGGTATTAAATTTAGTCATTTACTTTATATGGACGATTTAAAATTATTTGGTAAAAATTTAGTTGAATTAGAAAAATTAATCAAAATTACAAAAAAATTTAGTGATGATATAAAAATGGAATTTGGCTTAGAAAAATGTGCAAAAATTAATGTTCAAAAAGGAATAATCCGAAACAATCATCAAAATAGTTCTTCATCTGTTACAGACATTCCTCTTTTAGATAATCAAAATTACAAATATCTTGGCTTTCAACAAAATCTAGTTTTTGACCACAAAATTATTAAAAATAACATTAAAAATGAATTTATTAAACGATTAAAAAAAGTTTTGAAAAGTTTTCTCTCCGGGAGAAATAAAATTATGGCCATTAATTCATGGGTTGTACCGAAAATTTTGTATTCTTTTGGAATCATTAAGTGGAACCAAACGGAACTAGACAAGATGGATTTAAAGGTACGTAGTTTGCTCACACAATATAGGATGCATCATCCAAGATGTTCCTTGATGAGATTATATTTACCAAGGAAGATTGGTGGTAGAGGCATGTTAAACATCAAAAACATGAATAACAAAGAGATAAACCTCCTCCAATCTTACTTTATCTCATCAAGGAATAAATTGGGTTATGAGGACCTCATTGCGTGTGATTTGAAGTACACGCCCTTAAATTTATCAAATCCTGTTTCACCACCGATAATTGGGGTACAAGATCGGGTTGATATATGGAAAGGCAAGTCTCTCCACGGTCGATTCTTCGAAACTTTAAATTCATCACATGTAAGTCTTGAAGATTCGACTGGATGGTTGAGGTTTGGTGAACTATTTAGCGAAACAGAAGGTTTTGTCTGTGCAATACAAGACCAGATCATCGTCACTAATAATTATAAAAAATATATTATTAAAACACCTGATATAATTGATAAATGTCGTGCATGTGGCCAAACAGGAGAAACACTCAGACATATTTTGTCTGGGTGTTCTCTCCTGTGTGGTTCTGAGTATCTGCACAGACATAACGATGTGGCTAAAATAGTTCATCAAAAACTTGCCTTGAAATATGGTTTGCTCGATCTTGAAGTACCTTATTATAGGTACACCCCAATTTCGGTAATGCAAAACAGTAATACAAAGTTGTATTGGGATATACCAATACAAACTGACCGAACGATTAACGCAAATCGTCCGGACATTGTATTGGTTGATCGTAGGAACGGGATAACGTATCTCGTGGATATCACTATACCGTATGACGAAAATTTGAAAAAAGCCGAGCAGGATAAGATAATTAAATATCTTGATCTTGCTCACGAAATCAAGGATATGTGGCATACACCAACCACCCACATAATACCTATAGTGATATCGACGAATGGAGTTATTCCTAAGTCTCTTAAAGACAATCTAGGGAAACTTGGCATCTGTTGTGGTCTCAGATATGCCATCCAAAAGGCAGTTCTGTTGTCCTCATGTAGGATGTTAAGAAGGTTCCTTTCTCTATAGTTCGAAGATCTCTCATGATTACATTACATCGTGATGTATCATGAGAGATAATACCGATATTTTTATATTTAGTATATAGCATTGTATTTAATTTTAATTTATTTTTATTAATTTTTTTTTACAATGATGTATACTTCATATGATATATTGTGATTTAATGAATAAATGATTTATAATAATAATATAAAGCCTTTATTGATAATATATACAAAAAAAATAACATGCTTACAGATAATAATTATTAACAACTAAAATATACAAACAAGATACCTCCCGAAAATGAGTATATACTCGTGCTTCGGGAGGGAATATATTTAAGTCCTTATAAAATCATACGAAACCTTTTATGTTTCAGCCAAAATGAACTAATTCACGTTTGATCCAATCCAATCCAAACTCCCTTTAGACCCCACTTAGGGGCATAGGGAGGCAACAAGAGCTCTCCATTGCGCTCGATTTTGCGCAACGTTAATGACCTCCTCCCACACCATGCCCAGATTCCTCAGCTCTGCTTCGAAGGAGCGGAACTAGGGATTGCAATCCCCCAATGCGGGATCCGCAATCCCGCGGGATCCGCGCGTTTTTAGGACCTGCGGGATCCCGCAACAGCGCAAGTGCGGATCCGCAAGCATCCTATTGCGTAAATTCATTAAAAGAAATGAAAAAAAAATTAACATCGAGTCATAAAGAAGACTCTCAAAATGTACAACTTGTAGTTCCAGACGATGTTAATGCAGAAAACAATTTATTAACTATCAAATCAACAAATATGGAGTCAGAAAGTGCCTTTTCGGTCGTTGGCTACATATTAGTTCCATAGGAAGTAGGTTGGGAAATAACACCGATGATGCTATTTGTTTTTTACGATCATATTTTCAGAAGGAGAAGTGACTTTTTATTTGTTCTTTTAAAATTTGATACTTTATACTTGATTGATTATTTATTTATTTAGCGTATGACCATTTCATCACAGTTTATATAATTCAATTAATAAGCACATTTTTGTTTTTCTTGATAAATTGTCAATATAATAAAAATTATTAGAGCTTGATTGATTAATTGGTAAGAAAAAAAGACTATTTGCATAGTAGGTAATATGATAAAGAATACTGATCTGTAGCCCTAGTATAAGTTTTCGATGATCGAATATCGAAAAGATCATCGAAAGAGTTTCGAAAAATTTCCATACAAAAATTATCGAACGATTCGATCGTTTGAATTAAGAAAACTATTTGCACGCTAATAAGCGCTTATTTGCGTGCAATTTGCTTTCGATAAAACTCGTACTAGCCCCACTGGTTATAATTACCTAAAATAAAGATTACAAATAATATTTTTAGTTAATTAACTAGGTGATAAAAATTGGTGTTACATATATGCGCTGACTTCTAACCAAGAGGTCACGGGTTTAATTTCTGGTTGGGTGTTTGTTCTATCAAATGTTTAAAATCTCTGTGTGTTTTTAATCGTTTTTCGTGAAAAAAACCAAGGCTGGCCTGTTTCAGATTGGACGGAACCAGTTGACTAAAAAAATTTCCTCGGGAAATATACCTACCTACTCTACCGGCTATAATACTGACACCTTTGT
Organism: Mystacides longicornis; assembly: GCA_963576905.1. Classification (NCBI taxonomy): domain Eukaryota; kingdom Metazoa; phylum Arthropoda; class Insecta; order Trichoptera; family Leptoceridae; genus Mystacides; species Mystacides longicornis. Next base: position 3,574,086 of record OY756421.1, on the reverse strand, counting down.
ACATACAATTTATTTCAAAGAACTCACTATCAAATATTTATCAAAGAACCTACTACCAAATATATTCATATTGCTATTGTTTTTGGATTTTTTTTATTAAATAAGTAGACGAGAAGTAAAGTTTTATAATATTTATTCAATTATGTACATTGAGGTGTTCTAAATTTATTCAATTTTTGCAATTTTCAATAAATGTTCGCTTATTACATACTATAGAAAAGGTTTTTTTTTCAATTCTATCTAACCGTGCGGGATCCCGCGGGATCCTGCGGGATTGGTGTCAATCCCGCAAATTTCCCGCGGGATTGAAAATGGTGCGGGATTGCAATCCCTAAGCGGAACACAGTACGTTTGATCACTTCAAAATAATATTTGTAACTACCTACTTAAAAAGTATTAGGTATTTGAATATTTTCTTCAAAACGTCATTATAGAAATTTAGTTGGTGCATCATGGTTGTAAGCCCTCGAATGATTACGAGAATGTATAATTGCTTTATTTCTTTATATTTTCTATTATTAAAATGATAAACCGAAATACAATGGGCCTTAATATGAAGGGTGCACATAAATGGAAGGGAAAAAACTAAAATACAGTGTATTTATTACAAAAAGCGTTCTTGTATACTCGAAACAATAGTCAGTCACAATCAAGCGATATGTGTTAAACTATCTCGATGACAGCTTGATCGTAATATTTTCTATCGCTGAGCTATTTTTTTCCACTGATCGTAGTTTTTAAATAAAGCAGTTAATGTGCGCAACAAAAATGTTGTTTGAATTAGAAGTGGAAACACCCGTTAAGCTATAATAATTGTTGTCCAATTAGATATTCATGGCCTAGGTCTCGACTTTCGGGTATGCCGGGAACCGAAAATAAAGGTTGAAGTATTGAAGTATACCTATTTAAAGATGAACACACGACCTGAAAGGTGTAACGACGTAAGTGCAATGGACGGTTATAAATTATTGCTGTCGCAATATGCTCCTAATCTACATGTTTAAACTGTATATAACAGCTCAGAAACTTTTTATTTTAAAAAAAAATTGAGGTTACTAAGAAAATCACCTTGTTACATATTTAGAAGTACGTACGTCAAAACGGGACCGCGCGAGAACTTCTATCCATGGCAGGAACACCCCATTTGGGGGTGAAAAGCCAAAAATGGAAGAAGAAGAGAACTTCTATGGTACTTACATACTTGGCGTGTCATGACTGATTATTATCACCACAGCACAGATCCATCTTATACTGATAGGAAGGACCCAGGGTTACAGAGGGACTGGAAAAAAGCACATGCCCTAGCTGCAAATTATAAGAGAATTTTATTGATGGGCTTCCGGATTGTTGAAAAAATATTTCGTGCGGACCAGCGCCCGTAGACAAATTCAAATTGGCGTTCGACTACAGACGAAGATTTCGTCAATGTATAGTGCGAAAAAAATTAACTGCCCACTGGAACATATAAACAATGATTTAAACCAAACAATGACACTTATATAAAAATATAAAAAGTGGACGGTTAATAATTGTCTTCCTACTCTACATTGTCGAAGAATTCGTTTGTAGTCGATCGCCAATTTTTTTTGCATCAATCTAGTAGGTATAATTTATTCAACATATTTTTCATTACGCGATACAATGACAAGGTTTTCGACACACTTTTTTTTATTTCTAACGGTGCGAATCGCCTTTTTCCAAGGTTTTTCGGATTTTTTCAGAATTTTAATTTGAATTTGTCTAGGTGTACAGGGCAGAAAAAAACTCGCAAGAGAGATGACAATGTGACTTGACTACGAAAACAAGAGTATTAACACTTTTCTAAGCGCTTTATTTTGACTTAGTATTACGCGTGGCTTAAATGAGGAGGGCTTAAGGAGTAATGACGTATGAAATAATTCATTAAGACACTTATTGGTTGTGTGTAATTATTAATTCAACGCTTAGAAACCATCTGCGTGTGGGTTTTAAGAACCACAAACAAATTGTGTTTCATGTGAAGCTATTCTCACCTTCCCCAGCTTTCGGCTTTACGACGGCTTAGTGCGTTTTTGCCTGAGGTGATATGTCACTAATAGAACGTATAACGAAATAGGGAGCGACTCATGTATAGCAACGCTAATCACAATTAATACATAATATCTTGAATAGTATGCGAGCTTAGGTATCCGACACATTTTTGTCCAAAGAGCAGTAAATAAGTCTTAAAAGGCAACAGGAGCTCTTGATGGCCTTTTTTTAGCCCACTGTGCTATTTAGGTTGCAATAGAAAATAAGATTTGAAGTGTTTGCTAGTCAGGTGGTTTGTTTAATTCCAAAGATCGGGGGTTCAATTTCCGGTGCCGACCATATTTGTCTTTCACAACACAAGCTTATTTGCTTTCTGTAAATATGTCAAAAGTTTGATTATGTTCATTTTGAAAAGAGCACACAGTTCATTTATAAAAAGCGTGAATATAAGTAGTAGATAATTGAACTCATTGTCAAGATTTAGCTTCGACCTTAAAATCAAACATATTAATGGGATTACTTTTGTATACGTGTCACGTGTTAATATTTTGAGACTTTACGACACCCAACAATTTTCTTTCGCTAATTTAACCATGACGTCACGATTTCGTCACCTAAGTGATATCATTAATTTACATAGATATTTTACAGCTATTTGTATTTGATCGATTTTATTTAATTATCAGCTATTTAAATACACATACACGCGTACATTTCAAACTTGTGAACATTGTTTTCTGTCAGAGGTCACCTACAATAACGATAAAAGAATCACGCTTAAGGAAGAAATTGTATCACCGGGCAACATATATTATTGTTGTGAACTACTTTCTTCTGCGTTTATATTAATTTCTATGCGATAATGCAACGTTCACCTATTAAGGAAATTATTTTCTCTTTTATATTTTTGGCATAGATGGACAATGGACATCAATAGGTTATGCAATGTATAAATCAGTATTTTAAGGTAATTTTAGACATGACATGTTTCTCTCCAACCATTCATAGGCGCTAATTATTTACATAGTTGAAACTCACCGTCTTCATTTTTGCTTGTCGTACTCTGAAATCCAACTAGAATTTTTCAGTACACCTCGAGATAATATTATCGTAGCAGATGGCCTTCGAAATTAGAATTATCAGATCCCAACTTGAAAAAACAAGTAATACTTGAATGGAGAGGAGCAAAATAATAAATTAGCAATATTATATAATATTAGATATGGTTTGCGATCTGTACAGCTGAGTAACTACAAGCATTTTATTTGGCGTCATGTTTTTGTTTACCCCTAATTAGTATGAAAACATACAGAGTAGGTATGTTAATGTTATGAAAACAATTGCTACTTCGTGCTGCTTGCGAAAATATTTTGTTAAAAAATAATACGATTGCCTACTTACACTCAATAATAATTGAGAAGTCGATACAGTGTGTGTTTGTCATAGGACAAACTTTACCTAAATTTTATAAATTACCACAATTTCAGAGATAAAGATTGTAACTAGACTGTAATTTTAAATAAGATATGCATGGGATGGCGAGTTGAAGTTGCTGTAAAATATACGAATTTCAAAAGAATAATGTTAACACAAACATCAGTTTTAAGGTCAATTATTGTTAAGAGGGACACTTTATCTACATAATAATTCAAAAATGTTTTTTTATTTGCTTTTTACCGTTTGTCATAGCATCACGCTTAAAATACAAATGCTAGGTCAGATATGAATCTGCACAGAGCCGTGCAAAATGCCAGAGAAGGTTCTTTAATACAATTTGCTGCATTAACTTTACTATATTTAGAGCTATTTAAAAAAACTCTATTTTTTAGGATCTTCATACAAAATTTTAATAAACATTAAAAGTGTCATTCTTCTCTCTTTTTATGAATTGTGAAAGTTTCATTCTTCTTTTTCTGTGCTTATGTCAGTTATAGAGGTCTGCAAAGCAATGGGAAGCTAGACTAGAACCTGTTTAATTACCTACCGATCAAGCCTGACATTCGGAATCAAAAACATAAAGCAAGACGGGTATAAGCTAGTTGTCCATAAATTGATAGATATGTGAAGGACTCATAGGTACCTACCCTACATTTTAAAAACGAATATGTAACAACTAATGACTCTGACAATTCATTACTGATGTTCGATTTTTTAAATGGAACAAACCACGAGATAAAAGTTGGAAATTATTTAGAACAAGAGAGCAACCAGCTTTAAAACTGCGACTGCTGTCATTTTTTCGGCGCCCGGATATGAATATATCCATTTTTGTTAATGTCTCATATTTATTGCCTATTTGCTTTGTTGGTGCACAACGTTCTAATTATATCTAAATTCTTGTGACCATTTTTCAGGACTAGCTGATGTTGGCGCCAAATACATGACAGCAGTCGCAGTCTTTAAATTTGGTTACTCTCTTGTTCTCAAAAATTTACAACTTTTATCTTGTGGTTTGTTCCATTTAAAAAATCGAACATCAGTAATGAATTGTTAGTCATTAGTTGTTACATATTCGTTGTGTATTTTGTAATTACCTACATGTGTGATGTAAGTATTATTCTAATTTTTAACTTAATTACCTATATAAAAATATGGAAATAAAATAATATATGTATTATTTGAATAAACCAATTTATCTATAATATATAATGAAGAAAAAACTTAGTAAACACGAAAATTGCGCGTACGTAAGAGTATGAAATTTCACTTATCTTATATATAAAAATGGAGAGCTATATTTCCCGATGTCATCGCATCACGCCTAAACGGCTGGACCGATTTCGCTAATGCTTTTTTGTCGTGTAGGCTTTTATCAAGAGAATGTCCTTTTAGAAGAAAAAAATTAAAGAAAACTCTACGTAAACAACCTTATTAGTACTTTATACCTAATAATTTTTATTCCAATTTTGAAACTTTGACAGAAATTGTCAATTGGTGCAATTGACAGAATGCGGATGGAACATACATGGTTTAAAACAGACGCATCGTTCGGAATCACATTGGTCAAATCATAATTAGGTAATTCATCACCATACAAATTGGAATTAAATATTCATATTAGGAACACAGGACAACGTCTGTCGGCAATGCTAGTAGTTTATAATATAGAGAAGGAGTGGCGAATGCCAATATTTTTTTTTTTAATTATACACAAAAAATACACTAAATCATTAGAAAAAGTTATTTCAATAGTAAAATTTGAAACACTTGCACACACCGATGTATTTGACATTGACAAAGACGAACATATTATTTTATTTATCTGTGGTCAAATTGAGAATAGATTAATAGTTTGTCTTTGATAATAATAGAAAAAAAACATTGTACACACACCTAAACATTTCAAATTTGACGTATCCATGTCATTTTTTAAAGAAAATTTTGAAATAGCGCTCGCTCATTACAAAGAAACCTTAATAACGTTCAAACTTATAATTTAAATAACTTATGGTCGAATTTCGAGCACTGGTGACCATTAGTATTTTCATCAACGGTTTGGATGGAGTCTAAAAATATGACGAGAGGAGTTCGTTTGACAATATTATAATATAATCTTAGGTGATGAAGAAAGTAAAAAAGAAAAAAAAACATACAAGCGGAAATGGAAAAAGGAGGAAAATCCTCCTCATGCAGAGTGACAAAAATAAAAAACACAAAAAAAAGAAAATACCTAAATAAAAAAAAAAGTTCTTACACGTTTATAAAATAATAATAAAAAAAAAACAAAACCAGTACGTAAAAAAAAGGAAAAAAAAATTTTTTAATGGAAATTACAAACGCAACTTTCAGTTATTGGCAAACATTTTTTAAACCTCTTCTTGTAGGCAACAAAATCTTCTCCGTCATATTTAAAATCTGGCAAGAGCTCATTATACCACTTTATGCCCTGTGTTATATAATATTTCTGCCCATCAGTTGTTAATTGTCGCCTAGGTAATTTTAATCTCCCAGTGTTACACCATCTTGGACCTACACTGAATTCAGGAACGAATTCGTCATTCTTTATGATTATTTTTATAAATAACTAGCTTTCCCGACAGACGTTGTCTTGTGGTTCTAGCCCGAAGTGGCCCGTTAATATGTACATAATTTGCACTGCACCCCCGTAAAACAATATAAAATTAATTCGATTGAGTTAAGCTAATAAAATAATAACATTAAACTATTTCTGAAACATCCATATTTCATTCGTATTCTAAGCTCTGGCGGGAAGAACTTGAGAATAATGCGCTCGCGCACACATCCTACCTCGCCTATTACCAACACGAATGTGCCTGATAAAGTTTTTGACTTTGTATGAAAATTTTCTAACGTTCGAATCGGTGCGGTGGAGTAAGTGGGATGGTCTACTGTAGGAGCGTATGCGAGAATGAGAGGAAACTACCCGCGATGGCGTGGGCGCGTCATAGGTAACCGTTCCATACAAACTTAAATATTGTATTTTACATCATTTCTTATCCAGTTTTTAAACATTTATAAGTTATTCTGTTATCCGGAGGGGAGAAGAATCCAATAAATCAAACATCAGAAGATTCTGTCGAGCCGATCTCGAGTTATAAGTTATCACTAAACCGACTTTAATTTATATTAGAGATTATATAATTAGTCTTGACGTTGGCTACAATATATACATGTATATTGTATACCGCATCCTCATGTTTAACCGAGCGCGTGCCTTGAGGTTTTTCTCTATCGAGGTATAACAAATAAATTATTATTTCATGTAAGTAGGTAGGTATTTCTCTTATCCAATTTCATGAAATTATAAACGTTTATTTGCTTTAATTTATTAACGCCGACACACGAAAAGCGAGACGCGTCTGCTTCGCCGGCAATCATGATTAACCGATATTAGATTGTTCCGGTATTTATTAAATTTCTTAAGTACTTAACCGCTTCATACCGACAACGTTCACAGCCAACGTTTGGTGTAATTTAAATCTGAAATACGTCGAAACCTTATACTTACGTGTTGTATTATTCGCATTAACTAATTTATATTGAAACGATACAAAGATGTTCTAGGGCTTCTTAAAATTTGAATTTTAAAATCACCCATTTTAATGTCACCCTGTCATTCAGTTCTACTGTGTAAAAAAATTGATTCCGTTTTTTTTTTCAGAATTTTAAACATAGTGATGAGCATGCTCGAAGCCTACGTAAGGAATTAGCCACTGAACGAGGGCATTCCATGTCGAAAGAACCTTCTTGCCAAAATTCAGTCGAAAATAAAAACCTGAAGGTCCGATACCTTCTAAAACCTGAAAGTCCTGATTCAATGCGAACTCCACTCCTCGAGCAGGTACCAAAATGTGGCTGAAATTCAGCATCGACCAAATATAGTGTACATTGACAAATGAAAAAGGTTGCTGATTGTGTACAGACTATAGGGGATGGAAGCTATCCTCTCACTATCTATTTCTTGACTATATACCTAAAAGCACTACGCAAAAATATGCCTCGGCTAGTAGCAGTCAAACAAATCCTGCCTGTAAACAATTTTCCTATCTATCTCGCGTGCATTTAATGATTAGATCTTAAAATCAAATTAACGTTCAATTACTTTAGCGTCGAATTATGGACTATACATGGACTGACATCAGACTGCAAGTCCTTCCTCATTGGAATTACAAATCGCTCAACTGCTTCGGTCTTTGCGCGCGACCTTTTTGCCAGTGAACCTCATAAACTGAGCTGAAAAGCGTCCAAATCAGCAACAGCCCATTCTCATAGACAGTCATGTGGGGAAAGTCTTCAGCTTGCGCCAACAGCCACAGCGTTTACCATAGCGGCGAAAACAAAATTACAACAACAAATTTGATGCTCTAATTAAATCAATGGATATTCGATTTTTCAAATGATTTTTGTTTTTCAAATTTTTATATTGAACCACTGGGGGCTTACGATAGTTATGAAACCTTCTGTATAGGTATCTACTTATAAAAAAAAAAAAAAAAAACTAGATGATGTTACAATCAAGGGGAAGTTTATCAAAAAACAAAAAATAAAGACTTATAGAAATATTTCTTACTTAGGATAAAACTTCAACATAATAATAATCATTTCCGGATATGAATTCGTTCAATTAAAACAATCGTTACGCGAGTCTCGACTGTCGCCAAGTATTGACGACTGAATGATGTTAGCAGTATTGCTGCATTACCTTTATGTCATTAATATTGCCTACCTAACGACCAAGACTTTCTATAAAATCTTGTTTTGATATTCCATAAAAAAACTCATAGGTACATCAGGTTATATGGATGTAGAGAACTTTGAAAATCATACGCATTTATTACAATTACCAACCTGTTATTGCACTGGATTCTGTTTGATTTCCTCAATACGAGAGATACCATTTAGTATGGTAATCTCAAGAGAGTACGCAAGATACGAATCTATCAATAGGATAATAGTATCTTCTTAATTTTGATTGATTAGATTTTAACTCGTGCGCCCTTCATCTTCTGATAAAATGATCACTCTCGAGGGTTGGATTTAATCATTTCTAAGAATATTTGGCTCAGTTAGTTCGAGATGTCCCCATCTTTTACATAATTTATAAAGAACAACCGTCTGAGAAGGCTCTGCCGTCCATAAAACGGGATATAGTAGGCCCTGAGAATGAAATAACAGAAATATAATTTGAATAAATTATAAAATTTTCTTGAAATCGTAGGTACATCATTATTATATTTATGATATTATAAAAAACCATAAAGAATTTATATTCATTTATCATAATATTTTACAGAATAAGTATGTACCTAAATAAAAGTTTTGGTTTACCTCTCTCTTTAAGTCCGTCCTCTCCTTTATGGGACTATGCAACTGATTTACATGACAAACAATTAATGAACCTTTTCATGCCTTTCAGCCGAGAGGTTTTTGTTGTTAGTATAGGTATATTTTGATTCTGCCAGATTAAGTCAGTTCGAGTTTATTCTATACTAGCTGTCCCGCCCGTAGACCTTCGACTAACCCAATCAAAAAAATAATTTTGGCTTATTACATGAATAAAATGCAATTTACGATGTAAAAACTTAATTAATTTTAGAAAATAATTCATTGCATTATGTAATAGTTATCGTTGATTCGGATGCAGGAAGCAGTTCGAAGGGTCATAAGTTTGAAATCAAAACAATTCCTCTATATTTGCTTTACTTTTTAAAAAATCCAAAAGTTGGCGATGTAGTAGGAAGTACATCACATGTGATGTATGTTTACCTATTGTATACATACGTCGAAAGAATTGACCCCATTTAAACCAATTTTCTTGAATTATTATGTTAAGATTTACCTACTGTTAAAAATGTTTTGTACGGGCTTGTTGAAACAAATAAATCTCTCAAACATTGTTAATTTTGTCCTTTTCCTGTACATTTCGATGCGTTATTACTGAACGAACATTATGGAGATGAGTTAGACATACATGCCTGGGACATTAAAAAAATGTATTTCTGTCTTATTGTTCTAATAATAACTGTTTCATCATAAATTCTTACAGCTTTACGGACTCAAAAATAAACAATAGACCATTTATCTACACTGTTTTATTACTAAGAACTGTAGATTTTATTTATGTTAAGAATTTCTTGTTATGTAATGGTTTTAATAGTTGGCATTATGTTATAATTTACCACACGAGTATAGGTAATTAAAATTACTTTTTACAATAATAACATTTAATTTTAATTCTACAAATATATTTACACACTCTTAGCTTACACGCGAAGTGTGTGTTCCGCCTTTATTTCTTACAATGTAATGAAATTGATTTCTTTTCAAAATCGGTATCCATATTAACTTGAGAAAGTTCTGATCAGCATAGCATAGCAATTATGTATACGCGGCTGGACTTTAAGAAGAAGCGTTGAAGAACTGTTCCGAACTGTCCGTGACAGAAAAACTTTCTCACGAGTGACATGCATCCTACTTTTGAGGATTACCATCATCGCCGACGAACATCATCGAAAATATGGTGAAGGAATATACCTCCGAAAAGCTTTCTATGTCACTTTTGTGTTACCCCACAGGCTCCAAAATTGGACAACTGAATATGTACTGTATTGGTAGTTTGTGACCTCCTGATGGAGCTGTAATGTGAAGTGTTTTTTTTTTATCTTTTTAAACGTTTACTTTTAATTTTTAAAATTTTATTTGAACTTCAATATCCTCATCCTTTGATGAAGTTGAAAGCTGATATTCTTTGTCATAAGTTAATAGTAATACTTAATATAGAATAGTTGCAGCAAATAATTTCCGGTTTCAACCGCTTAGATGGTGTTCAGAATAAGGTTGCTTGAAAAATGAAGAAAAATGCGAATAATCTTTTTTATTCTGGATAGATAGAAAGTTGTTTTCATGAAACATCCGGGATGAAATTGCTTGAAACGACTGACTCGTATAGGAACCTAACCTTGCCTAAGAAATATATTTTAATACGTCATTTAAATAAGCACGTCCGCCTTTGTTGTGTATCTGATAGTCTTACAGACAAAATATTCCAGTATTATTATAGTTCTTCATAATCATAGTATTGAACAATAATTGTTGTTGTGAGAAAGATATAAATTATGCATGCCTATCTACCTAAAACTACACACTCGGATGTGAAAATTATAATATAATTGTTTTTTTGTTCATAATAATTTATTATCAAACCACTTTTTATATTACAAGCTGAAAACTATTGCTCGTGTTGCGAGTTGGGAGCTACAATCAATCATATTACAAATCTTAAGTAGGTATATATAAAAATGGAGAGCTATTTTCCGATGTCATTGCATCACGCCTAAACGGCTGGACCGATTTCGCTAATTCTTTTTTGTCGTGCAGGCTTTTATCGGGAGAATGTCCTTTTAGAAGAAAAAAAATAAGAAAAATGCATGGAAAATTAGAAAATCAAAGAAAACTCTTCGTAGACAACCACATTAGTACTTTTTACCTTATAATTTTTATTCCAATTTTGAAATTTTGACAGAAATTGTCAATTGGTGCGATTGACAGAATGCGGATGCAATATACATGGTTCAAAACAGACGCATCGTTCGGAATCACGTTGGTCAAATGATAATTAATTCATCACCATACAAATTCGAATTCATTATTCATATTTAGGAACACAGGACAACGTCTGTCGGGAAAGCTAGTTTTCAATAAACAAATAATTACAATGTTTTTTTACATAATATCTTGTAAAATTTACTTACAAGGCCCCTTTGCAGATTTAGTCGTCGATATGTTGTTATTGCGTTTATATGGAAATGTGTGAGGTATTCAAATTGATGCTGAAAATCAATATTACATTTTTTTTTTAAATATTGGCATTGCGTCCATGTAAAATTACATAATGGCTGATATAATTTTTCAGGTTTATGTATGTGTGTGATTTCTAATGCCAGTTTAACTTTCCCAAATCCTCGTATCAACTGCATCTGTTCTGACTTTATCAAATTAACACTACGTATATCTCTTCGAATTGTGAAAAAACACTCATCTTGAATGTGAATGTGGTCGGAAAATTTATCTTTTCGGCGGTAACTACTTGGTGGAATTAATAAATAAATACATAATCTGATTAAAGCTGTTGTCCTTTAAAAAAAAACTTAAATATAGGTTGATGTGAGGGATTTATTCAGATGTGTTATTCAAAATATTGTTAAGTCATTATTTGAAAATTTGGGAACGCGATGGTAAAGAGTTTGAAAACCAGTTGCTTCTTTTTTTTTATGACAGATTAGAATTTTTGGTATTTTTACATATTGTATGGATGTACGGGGAAACCATTTTTTAGAAAAAATGCTGTTTAAAGGGATTAGTAGAGAAGGCCTTGTTTTGAAATAGCATATTTGGCCCTCGATGGGACAAATAATTGTTGAAGAAGTTTAGTCTGAATCTACGCTCCGATGGGAGACGTTCTTAAGTTTTGTGTTCAAGTGTTTGAGTATGTAAGTTGAAATATTACATTTGATAAATTCGCGTTTGATAAAACTTAGAGTCTTCGGTGTTGGATTAAGCCTTCTGTTTAATTATTATAATATATTGACTGTTCAATTGGGGCTGGCCAATAGGGGAGGACGTGTGGCGGTTCGTTAGATTGGACAGCCCCCGTGATAATTCAACTTCCAACTATGAATGTGACGTGCTTTATTTTCATTGGTACTTTGTGCTTTTATTTTTTTGAAGTTATGCTGAATTTTGGGTGAGTGACCAGATGTTTTTGATATTAGAATTTGTATGGACACAGAGAGATGTTTTTTTGTGTGGTATTTTGTTTGTTGCTTGGTTGCCCCGCCAAGCACGCTTATGAGCAAGTTGCTCGATTGGTTTTAGCTGAGAGATATATGGCCAATGCGTTACGGCATTGTTTTGAATATTTGTGATCTCTGTGTGCCATCGGGCTTATTGTATTGCAGCATGTACCTCCCTGTATTGTTTTCACACGTCACATGTCAAGCACACGTCGCGAATTGTTATCTGTCATTCGCGGGTTACCCCATTTTCCGATACCAGTGGTGTGACCTATCTTTAATGTTTACTTTTGAATCCGGTTAAGAATTTCATATTTAGAACCTTCTAGTAAGCTTAGTGTAGAATTTTCATTTGTAAAAGTAGGTACATTGGTGTGCTTGTTCCCCGTGAGAGTAATTTTATTCAGTCGAGCTATGAATGAGTTTACTAAAAGTTCGCGTCTGTCCGCGCACAGATAGAGTTTGTATTTTAGTTTTCGCCGCCGTGATAAACGTAAAGTTATAAAACCGGTATGTGTATAGGAGGGCTGTTGGCGCAAGCTGAAGACCTTCCCCACATGACTGTCTATGAGAATGGGCTGTTGCTGATTTGGACGCTTTTCAGCTCAGTTCATGAGGTTCACTGGCGAAAAGGTCGCGCGCTAAGACCGAAGCAGTTGAGCGATTTGGAATTCCAATGAGGAAGAACTTGCGGTTTAAATGACAGCCCGTACGTAATGTGACTAGAAGGTTGATTTTTTTTGTTCGTCCATAAAAGTAATTGAACGTTTATTTTGATACTAGCTTATACCCGTCTTGCTTTACGTTTTTGATTTCGAATGTCAGGCTTGATCGGTAGGTAATTAAACTGGTTCTAGTCTAGCTTCCCATTGATTTGCAGACCTCTATAACTGACATAAGAACAGAAAAAGAAGAATGAAACTTTCACAATTCATAACAAGAGAGAAGAATAACACTTTTAATATTTATTAAAATTTTGTATGAAGAATAGCTCTAAATATATTAAAGTTAATGCAGCAAATTGTATTAAAGAACCTTCTCCGGCATTTTGCACGGCTCTGTGCAGATTCATATCTGACGTATCATTTGTATTTTGAGCGTGATGCTATGACATACGGTAAAAAGCAGATAGAGAAGGAGGGGCTAATGCGAGTTTTATTTAATTTCCCAATTTACCACGCAACTTTCTTAATTTTTTCATAAGAACCTTCTCCTGATAAAAGCCAACACGACAAAAAAAGAATTTGTGAAATCTGTTCAGCCGTTTAGGCGTGATGCGATGACATACGGTAAAAAGCAAATGAAAAAACATTTCTGAATTATTATGTAGATTTTCCACGCAACTTTCTTAATTTTTTCTCTCATAAGAACCTTCTACTGATAAAAGCCAACACGACAAAAAAAGAATTAGTGAAATCGGTTCAGCCGTTTAGGCGTGATGCGATGACATACGGTAAAAAGCAAATAAAAAAACATGTCTGAATTATTTTGTAGATAAAATGCAATTTACGATGTAAAAACTTAATTAATTTTAGCTAATAATTTATTGAATTGTGTTATAGTTATCTTTGATTAGGGTGAAGGATGACGTTCGATGGGACATAAGCTTGAAATCAAAACAATTCCTCTATAATTGCTTTACTTTTTAAAAAAAATTCAATAGATGGCGGTGTAGTAGGAAGTACATAACATGTGATGTATGTTTGCCTATTGTATAGATACATCGAAAGAATTGACCAATTTAAACCAATTTTTCTGAATTATTATGTTGAGATTGAGATCGATAATAATTAAATGCACGCGAGATAGACATTAAAATTGTTAATAGGCAGGATCGTTTTGACTGCAGCTAGTCGTGGCATAATTTTCGCGTAGTTAAATCCTGTCCTATTAATTTTGAGTCTCTGCCGGAAGTACGTTTAGGTATTTAGAGTCAAGAGTTACATAGTCAAAAGATAGCTTTCATCCCCTGTAGTCTGTACACCATCAGGAACCTTTTTCAGTTGTATATATACACTATATCTGATAGCCGAATTTCGGCCCCCTTTTTGGTACCTGTTCGAGGCGTGAGGTCGCATCGAATTGGGCCAGTCTCGGACCTTCGGAGTTTTTTTTTTTGCCTGAATTTTGGCAAGAAGGTTCGTTTGACAAGGAAGGCCCTCTGTCGGTGGCTAATTCCTTCCATGGACCTCGATCATGCTTATCAAGGTAGGTACCTACTTATACAAACTTTTACACATGCGAAACAACAATAATAGCGTTTTGGAGTCAGATTTATAAAGTACCAAAGCTCGAAACCCCGAACATTCCTAGTGAACAAAATACATTTTAACATTTTTATTTCTTGTTATAATCAAAATTGTCAATGTACCTACCTACATATTTATAAAATAAAAATAAGCTCATACAAAGGCGTATAAATACATATCAAAATGCATGCAACACGAAATAGTCAGAAGGTAGGTACCTAAATCAAATCTGAAAGCACTTGAATCCATTAATTGCTGTCATAAATATTTATTCATTCTTCAAGATGAAAAAAAATACTGTTCAATGTTTAAACTTTTTAACAGTGTCATAACATAAGAAAAAACAATCACTTTTATTTTCTTGGCAAATCACGTTTACCTACTTGTCATGCTCGAGAGAAAGTAATGAACCTTATACAATGTTAGCGCAGAGGATTGGTGACATTTTTTATGAGCCACTTTTTTTTCGTTTGACGAAATCGTAAAATGACTCGATTTTTTTTTCAATAATATTTTTTTACTATCACTTAAGTATAGTGTCCATGAGGAAATACATATAGTGAATCATTTTTAAATTACAACATAAGTTACTTGCACAGGATGTTTCATTAGAACTTCTCAACATAGATCTAGTAAAAAATGACCCATTTAAAATCAAGACAGTCAGAAGGTATATTGAGTAAGGTCGAAGCATAATAATAATTGACCCAACATGATGATCGCTGATGTCCAAACTTCCTTTCACCAGATCAATCGCTGTTTTACACGTTTTATCTCTCATCATCCATTCATTAAGCATGCCCAAAAAATCTGATATTAGTTGTACCTACTGAGGTTATTTGAGCATGCTTAGCCAATAATTTTTATGACTTTTTATGCAATTAAATATTTTGTCAAAGGATTATGTGTGCTACAGATAGATATGTACTTGTAGAGGGTAGAAACTTAAACATCACAAATGATTATGTAAACATTTTTAATAGGTTTCAAAAACCCACAGATTACAAAACCCTTTGACAAAGTGTGCTACGTGAGAAAATACCGTTTTATGTGAGAGAAATAAAATTGACAGGTGTTGAAATAATTCAAGAGACAGAATAGCGAAAAGAACTTTTTAACCACAGTTTTTATGTTAGCGCTGATTCTTTTATTTGTGGACTATAATTATATGGTTAAGGATTGCTCTGGTAGATTGAGAACGATTGGTGAGTTGAATTGGTCTGCTTCGGCTGTTTCTGTCTACATGAATAGAGTGGAATATGCCTTAATGCTTTTGGTGTGGGATCACAGAGGGGGAGGAAAGTATGAATGGACTTACCCTTGTTTCTCCAGTTCTCCTCACACTTGTTTTGGTTTAATTATTTTTATTTTCATTAGTTTAACTAGGCACGAGCTCGTGATTTAGTTATATCTATATGGATGCTGATTATTTAACTTTATTTGGTTTAATGCGGTTGATAATAGAATTCAAATTGATGCTTATGCGGCGAGTTATTCAAAGGAACTGAATATTGGTCCAATATTGTCACCAAGGGTAATAAAGGATTGGAACAAGAAACACGTAGGTAGTTATGACTTGATGGAACTTAAGGCCGGTTCACACCAAGCCACATGAAGGTGCATTCAGATCAGTGTAAGCTGCAAGTTGAAAGGAAGACCAGACCATATTTGGGAGAAAACGAAAGAGTTAAAGGAATCATATAAATTTGAAAGAAGTCAAAGCATTAAATATTTATATGAAAGCGTTTTGGGGGTTTCCAAGATATCATCAATCAATCAGATCTATTTAGAAATTCCAATCATACCACGTGGACATGGATCTAAAATAGTTATGTATTAATGAAACAGCTGAAGTACGAGCGATTTCCCAGGACCAAATACAACAGATACCAACGAAATAGGAACGGAAAGATATTCAGACATGAACACGTCATAGGAACAAACATAATCATAATTGTGCAAAAAGTGTACACCTCCTCTCGGCATAATCCGCAGAGCCTACTTGCCGCAGTATATCCGTACAGTCAACAAAAGTGAAAGTCAATACATATCATCATTAACAACTGGCCTGCGTATGATCAACGTGCAACTATAAAACCTACACTGACTGTTTGGTGTTGCCGTGCGCGCTCTTTACTCTACGTACACTACAGTGTATCGAACATTCCTCTCGAACTTAAAACTAACGGTAGCTGTTAATTGCTTTCATTAGGTTTCCGGGTATCTACCAACATAACAAAATTTCATCATCATCAGCCTTCACTCATCCAATATTTGACATTTTATTTTATTTAATTTACAGAATTACAATACAAACCATGAACGTAATACAGCGTAATGTCGAAAAGGCTGAAGCTGTAATAACGATTCTCGGTCTCTTATTGCCATTCTGTGCCCCTGATTGCCGGCCACTCTCCTAATTTTGGCAGACCACTGGACCAGAGGATCTATTTTTTTTTACAATAAAAAAATCTAGACTCACTCATATACTACTTATACTCGGGGTGTCCCAAAAGTATGGATAATCGGTAAACCAGGGATAGAGGACCCCTAGGGCTATCCAAAAACCTCAATGTATGTTCATGCATTGCATAATTTTTTATTATAATATATTCTTCGAGTACATATTCTACGAGTCAGATTTTTAAGGAATATAGTTTGTCATGGTAAATTCAACTTGAATTCATGTTGCATATTATAAAACTCGCATCAGATAGGTATGCATGGAAGATGTCACAGTTAAAATTTTACATGCAACGACAGAGAAAGGTGAATGTAGTACTATCAAATGAAACGTGACTTTTTTTACTATAATTTTACCTAAACACAAATCAACGGAAGAATGAGACGCAATTCCTACTTATTATAGTCATCACGATTCCCATGGAAAGGTCAGAGATCCATTAAGCTCGTATTTCTTATAAATAAAATTATACCTTATAATGACTTTTAAGTTCAACGTCTGTCATGAAGAAAGTATACTGAAGGTAAGTGCCTACCAGTTTTGAATCTTAAAGTTCAAGAGTAGATTAGTTATTTGACATACACAGTACTTTTACAGTATTTAGGTACCTACCTATATACACAAGGAAAACACATTCATATAATTTTTGGCCGGCGGAACTTATTGCCTGAGGCAATCTCTTCCAGTCAACCGGTCCCATCTAATCTGATAGGTACAGGCTAACCTCGGGTAGAAATTGATCTGAAGTCCAAGCCTCTACCACTAGGCTGCCAGGTCGGTTAAAGCGACACCTTCATTTAGAAACAGGGTTTTTTAAGTATTTATTAATTTATTTATATATCTCTTAAAAAATACTTATGTAAGTAGTATGCAAGTAGGTAATTGAAACAATAGTAAATAGTAAAAAAAAATTACGTGTCTATTTATTTTCATACATTACCTACTTTATAATGAGAAATGAACATTTAAATTAACGTCTACTATGCAAATAAATTCTATTGATGATAATAATTCTATAGCTTTACACTTAGTAGTTGCTTTAAAAGGTTGAATGGTTGATTGTAGTATAATAATTAAAATTACCTATAAAATTGTTTATTCCGTTGTGAATGTGTGTAATTTACCTACATTTTAACACGAGCGTGCAAAACGTACCTAATGATTTTTATGCAAAACAGTATTTCTGTCATTTTGTTAAAACAATGGATGAGGTTTGTGAATTAGCTGTAGATGACAACAAAAGGTATACGAGCGATGGACGGTCGTCAAAATAACAATATTTTTTAGCGGCGCTTGACCTATAAATTAGCCAGAGTTCAACGAACGAGAAAGAAAATATACAGGTAGGTACCTACCTTTAATATTATTAATAGACGATTTCCACAAAGCAAAATGTAAATAATGTAACAACTAATGACTCTAACAATTCATTACTAATGTTCGATTTCCTAACTAATGACCGTCTTCCACTGTTATTTCGAAGGCTGGCTTAGTGTGATCACTTTAAGTTAACAACGTTCGCCATTAGGTGGTAATGCTTAATTAAGTCCTCGAAACTCCTAATCATGAGAATTCTCAACATGTTCAATGAAATATAGAGCTAATAGTTGGAAGTTATTGAGAACATGAGAGCAATCAAATTTAAAGACTGCGACTGCTGTCATGTATTTGGCGCCAACATCTGTACCTACATAAAAGTGTCTACAAAGGGAGCCATGTTAGGCTCCCTTGCGTTTAGTATGGAAAGAATAAAACGTTACATTTGCAAATAAAAAAATCTATATTATTTATAAAATATATCTACCTATTTATTTAGAAACAATAATAATAATATTTTTTGTTATTATTTGTCATCTCGCTTATAATAATGATTTAAGACAAAAAGGTGGAATGAGTCAAGATACTCTTTAGTTCTTGATCTGACGATACGTAAAAATAAATATATTTCTACAGAAGTCGAATCCTCCTCTCTCAACACGCAAGCTTTATTTTCTGTGAAATATGTCATAAATGTAGGTACCTATAGGTATCACTTTTGGTAATTTAAGTAAATAAGTAAATTCCTTATTATAAGTACCTACTTACAATAAGGAATTTACTTACGTACTAATTTCTCCCTGATATAATATCTAATACAAATTCTAGTGTCTAGAATCTAGGTAAATGTGTACTTATTGTTATAATAGTTTGATTGATAAAAATATCGATAAACCACAATAATTGTTAGAATAAATTGTATGACCGCGATGCGTTCATTTTGCGGTTACAATATCAAAATTCTATCAGCAGAAAGTATAAATAAAAAAATAAATAAATAAGACATAATTTTTATATATAAATTGATTTTACCTATCAGTTTAGCCGACGGAACTGAATAAAAAATCTTAGCAGGCATACCCCTATTCGCTATCAGATCCGCTAAAATTAAGAATCCGCCAAAAAAACTGCATGAAAAAAGTAACTTTTAACTGACTGTTCCACTTAAATTATCACGATTCCTCTAAAACGACCCGCTATTCGATCAATTTAAGCGGCACCTTAGAAGGACCCTCCAAAACTTTAGAGGAATCGCTTATATTATGTAAAAATCGTGCTATCACTAGTCGGATGGAAAAAATTAGAAGTTTTAAAGCCTGCTAGTAGTGCCATAATATGTGTGGAAGAGCGCAATACTGAAGAAGATGGATAGCAACAATGGTCATTAAACCATTGAGTCATGAATAAAGACATCAGTGGAGAAATCACAACGACCATACCTCATGAATTGAATCCGATTAAGGTTATTATTTATTTACTACACATTGTAAGAATGCCAATGTTAGAGCTGTGTAGAGCTATTTCACTTCGATGGTTTACGCTTTTCAAGCATCACCTTGCGGATTACATACAGACATCGTTTAGAAATCATTATGAGTGCTTTATAAGTTAATCGCATTATATAATTAATAGGTTATGTTTTAACACGCTGCCTGCTTATGTCAGTATTACCTACTCAAGTTAAACACTTAAGTATACTGAAAAATGTTTATAGGTGTAAGAAAAAGAGATTAGTGCAGTGCCAATCGAGTTTGAGGATACCCTCGGCATCCCGAATAATTCCAGTCAATCAACAATATCGGTCTTCCCAGGAAATCTTGACACCATGAGTAAATTTTTAGGAGGAAGATAGAGAGAACCGAATTCCAATCCTACACGGATTAAATGGCTTTCTCAAACCTGCATTGTTGTTACTAAGTTACATATATTGATGCAGTATTAAGAAGTGTGCATCTATGTTTCTTCATACGATGTACATATTTTTGTATTGATGAAGTGTGGAACTGTGTAGTAGGTAATATGCACATTTAAGGAGATAATTGTGCAGACATAGAAATCGATTTTTATCAGTTGTACATAGGTAGGTGCTGAAAACTTCACGACGAGAAAATTTCTAAACATTATGAAACCTCTAAGTACTAAAGAGATCATACCATTACGTTAAAACTGAATCATTGAAAATCGGAGTCGATAACACACTTTTACGCATTCACGCATTTCGACCTCTACATACAGATATATTAATATGTTTCAAGGTTACTATTGAGTGGTAACGGACTTCAGTATTAATATTCCATTCAATATTAAAATATATTGGCGAGGTCAGTTTAACCGGTTGCGTTCATTTTTAAAGACCTAATGTGCAACTAACCACCAGATAGACGTTTGCCGCGTTAATTAGTATGGCCTAAATTATTAACAATCACGAAATCTTCTATTATGTTCTCAAGAAAAAAGAAGAGAGTCACATTTATGTAGGCTTACCTTCTTTGTAGGTACCCCCTTGTCGTTTCGTATATTTCTTTATATTCATTTCTGAACATTACTGAAAATTTCTCCAAAGGGCTCGTCAATGATGTTTTTTGTACCTCTTAAGCCTTTCACTACCTGTCCCGCTGGTGTTTTGTGGAGAAGTTATAGACCAGCCCACCCTACCCCTAACAAACACGGCTTTCACTTACAGGTGAACTTGGCGGCAGGTCTGTCACTCTTAATTTATTCGTACAAGCATTATGGTTGGAAAAAAATAATAATCCCGTCTAGTAGAACTCAGTGACTGCGTCTAGTAGGAACAGCTGAGACATTTTCAGAGTTATCAAGCGATCCAAAATATTTTAATAACAAAAAATGCTGTTTATCAAGAAACTAAGTACTCTATTATCTAATAAGCGGTATTTACGAAGGCTTTCACGGTTCCTATTATTAGCGAACTACCTCATTAATTATGCATTTCAGGTGGCACTACCCTTGCTTTTGTAAGGTGAGTTTTGTCTCGCCATGCAAATTGCTGGATTTAGAGGATAAGACATATCACCAAAAATATTTGAATGTAGTCACATAAATTTAGTAAGAAGAAAATTTTAACAAACATTTGATCGACAGATGTTTTTAAAATGAAATAAAGTTGTACTGCATCAACACATCAATCAATCAATTCTCTCTTTTTCACCCCACTCAGGGGCATAGGGAGACAACAAGTGCTCTCCATTGCGCTCGATCTTGCGCAATGTTTATGACCTGGGTGCGCCGGCGTATAGCGTCGTTCGTGATGCGGTGGTATCATCTTACGCCCAGAATTCTCCTTAGGCACTTCATCTCAAAGGCTGAGACTTTTTGTGCCTGGGCCTTGGTCAGGTGCCAGGACTCACACCCATACAAGAGAATGGGCAACACACACGCATCAAACAGTTTACATTTCGTCTCGACACTAAACGTCGACGCTTTCCAAATCTTGGTCATGTTGTTAAAGGCGCCACTTGCCATACCGATACGTATCGGGAGCTCAGCCCCGAGGTCACCAGAGGTGGTAATGGTTGCTCCCAGGTATTTAAATATTATCAAATTCTTAAATTAAAAACAGATAGGAAAATATTATTGAAATCTCTTCTTAATTTATTTATTTTACAGAAGCAGCTGCTACTTAAGCGACGCTTTTAAAACTTAAATAGATAAAATGTAAAAAAAAAAATTAATTCATACAACTTTCTGAAGAAAATAAAATACTTATATAAGTTCTTTTTTCAGATAGAGGTTGTTACAGATTATGCAAATTATTATTTATAAAATTGTCACGCCGCTACTTTGTCGTTTCGAAGCTCTTTGAGAATATAATTTTATCAAGGGAATTTTGCGCTATTTTCTACATTTTTTATGAAAATGGCTTGTTATTAAGTATTTAAGTTCAAAATAAAGCTTATTTTATAATAGTTGTAAACATCTTGCCGATACTTTGTTGTAAATAAGATTATATAGTTTGATTTAAGGTGCCAGTTTTTTTGTCAGAAGATTGCACGTTAGATTTCCGCGGAGGGTTAAGAATTTATCAATTTAAATTTCAATAAAAGTACAAAACAAATAAAATAAATTGGTTGTGGAAGGCTACAGGAGCTGCCGACAGACTTATAATATAATATAAGTAGGTAGGTACTTATTCTTACGGCAACAAGGCTTCGATAGAAAATCTGCAAACACAACAATATGGTGAAAAATTCTAATGCAATATTCATTGTTTATTGTTATGCAAATAATTCTACGCCGACGCGGCGGCGTTCCAACACGTCAATTTTTTGTACCACGCGACTCATTTACAAGGCACGATCCTTGAGCCGCGCAGGACATAATAATACAAAATCATGAATAAAGTACCAAACCAACATCCGGAGATTGCGCGCGATATGTAACCACTAATTCATATCACATGTTGAACAATCATTACGTAACAATCTATGAAGGTATATTTATAACGTCCTTATGATCATTGTTGCACACAAAAATTGAGTCATGTGAATGATTTTATGCACTTTACGCCTATTTGACGTGCACTGAATCCTACGCACGACTCATTGTAATTTTCAATACAAAATTAGACTACGAACTCATCCAAGATAATATACAATGAATTCTCGCATGTCTCTCGTTTATGTTTCAATCTTATACTCCTTAAGTCCTTATGGTCGCTCACATTTTGATCTCTAGAACGAAACCTTTCGATCTCGGTATCTGAACTTTTATATGCATATTATTGCATATATCAAATGATTTTACCTCTGTTTTTATTCATCACTAGCTGACCCGCCCGTCAGAAAAAAAATTGTCTTATTGCATTTATGTAATAATTATTATTGTTGATTCGGATGCGGGATGAAGTTCGACGGGTCATAAGTTTGTAATAAAAACAATTCCTCTATAGTTGCGTAACTTTAAAAATTCCAAGAGATGGCGGTGTAGTAGTAAATAAGTCACATAAGAAACATGTAACTTTATTTTATAAGTTGTGGCAAGAATAGACTCCATAAAAACCGAATTTTACCAAATTATTATGGCAAGATTATATACGTTTTTTACCCTTTGTTTTTATGTTGGGATCTCTGTAGGTATAGTGTATTTGAAACGTAGTTAGCTCCTCAGGATAATCTTGGGAATAAGATGGTATACCACCGCATCATGCACGAACGACGCTTTAAATCGGCGCATCCAGCCCAGGCCCATCACCTCAAGCGTTGTGGGGAGGATATGGACTTGGCTGGGACATGTGTTAAGGATGCCGAATGACAGTTGGCCAAGGACGAGAAAGACCCTCTCATATCGTATTCCGCTCCTTCGAAGCAGATCTGAAGGATTAGAACATGGTGTGGGAGGTCATAAACATTGCGCAAGATCGAGCGCAATGGAGAGCTTTTGTTTCCTCTCTATGCCGCTAAAGGGAGTAGGTATGTATGTATAGTGTAGATATACCTTTAAAGGGAGTAGGTATGTAGATATATGTAGTGTAGATATACTTGTATAGATATGTTTCCATTTTTTTTTTTTGTAAAAGGTTGAAATTAGCAAGCAATAAATAACTTAGGTATTTAAAAAAACGTAGTAATATGTTTAACACGTTATATTCCTTAGTTGGGTAAGTGACAAATGACGTAAGTGTACATTGAGTATTATCGTAAACAATTAGCGTGTTCCCTTTATCGCATTGCAGCGGCCACAGCATCAAGCCACTGTACACATTGAAGGACACAGCTATAATTGCACAGTGATTATTACAAGATGGCTATACGACGTCTTTAAAAGGGTAAACAAATTATGATAACAGACAAAAAAAATTAACGAAAATCAAAATATATTATCAAAATTTACAGACATGCACCTATTGAAATTTTCATAGCTGACTGGACAGATATGGTTTAGTCAAAACTCTTTGAAAAGTCACAGTTTCAGTTTATTCAACCAAAACTATTATACTTAATGATGAGTAATAATTTCAGTGTCACCATCAGATCAAATTAACAGCTTTCTTGAATTTCGTGAAAATCATTCCAGCCGTTCAGGGAGAGTACAGTTACGATACACAAGCAAGACATTTTTATACATCCCTAAACATCGTGTATTTTAGTAAAATGTGAGACAGCAGATAGTCACTTATCCAACAGATAGTTCATCTTATATCAGGTAATGGAAATAATCAGTTTATATACCTACATGATTACGCGGTGGAGCCATCTCAACATGTGTTAAAAAAATCTCCAAGCTCGTGACTTTATTAAGTATGGTGAAAATATATAAACATCTACACAATACCTTCAAATACCTAAATAACAGAGAGACTGCTCCAAGGAACAATTAATTACTAATACAAAAAAAAAGTTTTGAGACTGAGATGAGTCACCGTATCAGTGCTGTCATTTTTTGTCAAACCTATGTTATTTAAGGGAAACCCAATAATCCGCAGATATAATATGAAGATAGAAGAGTAGCCTATTCTCTCAAAACATGATTGATACTTCAATCAATATACATAATTTCAGAGGACAAGATAGGCTCTATACATACATAGTGGCTTACGGCAACATTAGTGGATAGCTGTGTTGTGCCATAAGGAAATCTGAATAGAGATTATTGTTACACGAGCATCATACATACGGTGGCTATCAAACGTATCGGGTATCAAAGAAAAATGTAATATGATATGGTATACATAGGTACCTACCTACCTACCATAAGATGTATGGTACACTATCCGTATGACATAATCTAAGTATGATCCGGTTTAAACAAAATATCAGTCTATAAAATATAACGATTCCGTAAATATAATGACTTTCGCTGCTTAGGTACTGGGTGTTAATGTACAACGTACATCACCGTATCCCTTAAAAGGAGTAGGCTGAGAGAACGAAAATCCAAGTAAGTTATCACAAAAATACAACAGTCAAAATAAAAAGCAAAACCAAGCATCGTATAATAACAATATTTATTATGTTTTTATGCTCGTAGCTGGGCATGGTGAAAAATTTATGCCATTTTCACTTGACTAGATACAAGTAACAGACGTTATTCATTGTAATATAGTTAAAGCAGAATGTTGTGACAATCTGTTGCGCACCACGCTGAACTTGCATGATGCCTCATTGCGCAGTAACCAAGAGACGTGAACCCAACATACATAAACGACAATAATAATCATTAGTGATTATTATTTAGGTACAATAATTGGAATATGCAGCAGATGTGTGTACAAAAGTTGCAGGCATATGGAGAATCATCCAAATCTCAAGGCTAATTCATTAAGGGAAGAAATTTTTAGGTAAAAATTACCAGATATTGTGAGAGATAGTCAAGCTACAGAGAGAGGAACCTTATCAATGTTAAAGTTAATGCAATAAAGTAGATACATGTGTGTATGCTTCAACGATTTACGAGTGAATATTGCTCGGTTTCATCTCAAACGCCATCTCACATGCAATGTTGTGTTTAGTAACTATCAACTCGGAAGAATCTGAAAGGACATTCGGCACTATAATAATTATTTAGATATTCTTACAACACATTAGTATTATTTTTCATCAACGAAGACTATATCTATGTGAAAATTAGTACATACGTACAATTATCAATTATGTAGATACCAACATAAATTATTTTAACAATATTTAGTAACATTTGAGTTTTTCTAATTAGATTCTTTTAAGAAACTCTTAAAATATAAAAATGACAACATTCTAAAAAAAAACACAGTTTCTATACTGTCTTTGCATATAAAAATAAGTCGTCAGATAATAATTTTAAGTTGGTATGAAAACTAAGTCATTAGTGCAAATTTTAACAATACCTAATACATTCTGTTAAATTGTAGGTGTAAGTATTATTATGCGCCTGACATTTTGGTTTTAATTATAAAGCATTTAAAAGGAAAGTAGAATATTTTTCTTAGATGATAATATATTTTATTTAAGTATTATCAATGTAACTGAATACTATAGCAGGGATCCGAAGCATTGCTGCCACAGAAATATCAATAGGTACCTACTTAGGTACATACATTACTATAGTAAAATAATAGAATAATAAATATAATAAAAAAAAATAATAAGAAGGAAAGTACATACAGGAAAAAACTAAAGATAATGACATATACCTACTGCCGAATATTGATAGCTACTGCCGAATATTGATAGCTACTGCCGAATGTCAACAGTGCAACGTACACGCCACGAAAGTGCAAGCAATCAGTCGAAGGAATGAATTGGTACGGCAAGATACAGAAACATTGCTCGTTTTGTAAGTTTTAGCGTCCGACTTAGTGAAACAAGTAGCTAAGTAATTATTTAGCCATTACGACGACCTTCATGCGAGTAAAAATGCATAATAGACAACGTAGAAAATGCGATCCAACATTATTTTGATTACCTACCTCACTTCGAGAAGATTCTAGAATTGGGATAAGAAAATGTCAACATCTAATGTCATCACTAAATGAGTTTAAACTGGCAATTTTTGAAATGTAGGTAGGATTATTAGTATTATATTTATGTACCTACATACATTCAAAATGTCTGTTGTAGGTACAAAATATAAAAACATCAATTAAAAAAAAATGTTATTATCTGTGCATGATTTTCCATATTATTTTAAGAGCAACCATTCTTTGTTAATACAATAATAATATAAGTAATTAATTATTATAACAAGTCTTTATTAGGTGTTCCAAGAATCAAGACTGTCATAGCATCACGTACAGAGTAGGTACACCCATATCCTGAAACCCTTGCGACGGTAAAAAATAAACACAGTTCAAACAAACAACAGCTGTTCACTGTAATGGAGTTCTATTAATATCAAAATAATATGAACTTACCTTTTACGAAATCAAATCCATTAAAATCCAAGAATTTAAAAAAATTCCTCACACTTTAACATGTATTTACATAACAATAAAAGATTTCACACATTGGCATTAAAGGGATAAACAAAACCAAATAAACTTTGACAAACACTTTTAACACTGATAATAACAAATTGATTTTTCTTTCACTTCACTGAAATTAACATCTCCACACACTAAACAGCTAATGGTTCGCACGCCGAAAACGTCAACGATTATTTTTATTTTAATGAAAGGAAATAAACAATTACGATAAACAATGAAAAACAAGTGCGAAACAACCGACCAACTCGGCCGCAATCACTTCACCAACTAGCAAATAATAATAACAAAAACCCACTTTCGCTTGCAAGACAACGTAAGTTGGTCATATTTTGTACATCGTTGCTGGTTTATAACGTGTTATATTACATGATTTTGTATTTGTCATAAACATACAATGATATTTCTTGATATAAATATCAAATAATCGCAGAGTGACATTTTCTCCTAACCTAGAAAATATTTCAATACATTATGACATTTTGTTTATACTCAATAGCGATTGCGCAGAGAAGAAGTACCTACTTTGTTTTAATTGTCATACAAAATATTTACACCATCTGTTGATGTTCGTTAAAAGCTTTATGTTCTTTTGGCTTCGGCCTTATACTAAAATATAACAACTATTTATAGCTGGGTCGGTACCTTGAAAACTATGGTAAGGTTTTTGAATTTGCTTTCAATGCTTTTGTGCAGATGTCGTTTTCTCTCAAATTCACTATCACATTATTGAGTATTGCTAGCATACAAAAATTTACACTGTGTCCGTTTTACTTAAATTAGTAATGTCTAATGTCATTTACAGTTTTCTTGTAAAATTTTGGCAAGTTGGATAATAATGTTTCAGATCAATAACAGCTATTTCCGATTTTAAAGGTAATTAAAATACCCAGCAATAATTTTCTTTTGTGCGATATGTAACGTTGTTCCATAAAGGTTAAGCAGAATGTTTGTTCATAGGCTATAGGTATTTCAAAGGCTGAATGGACAGTAAAAAAAAATACTTTATTATTTTGGAAGACTTAACAAAAGGTAATTATTTTTGTTCGTCCAAAGGTTTTCACCAATAGATGATAGTGTTTACACTTCTTGCTTGGATTTTCAGTTCAATTTCTCCCTTATCTCCTTCACGGATCGCGAGTGTTACATCATTATCATCCCTGTGAAAGAATAAAGTTAAAAATAAAAAAATAACATATTATTATTGTTACAAAGTGAACAAACATTTTTTTTTATGAAGAATGAACAAATTTTGCTACATATACTAAAAAAAATATTATTATTCTTAAAGAAGATGTGGTTGAAAAAAAACATTAAAAAAATCTTACGGATTGAATAAAACCACAGCAGTCCCTCCGTCGGGTCTCAGGAATGCTACATTATCTATCTTCCCTTCTAAGGAGTTCACTTTCACCCTTATAGAGTCTCTTGGAATAAATTTACTGAAGTGCCCCATTGCATAAAACAGTGGCTGTTTCAAAAATTCATCGCTCTCAGGAAGGACAATGATAGGAGAATCAACGTGGTTGTCAAACCAATTGGGACCTCCTTTTACATCTAGGGCTAAATTCCAATCGATCCATCCAGTAAACCAATGATTCAAATCCTGTAATGAGAGTGTCTTTTTATAATCGGACGGCATAGAATGAACGCATACACTGTTTATGAGAACAAAATGGTTGTTCGTGTTATTTTATTCGAGCTCAGCAACTATAAACTGACTGTAATATTGCACTTACATCTATAATATCTTTGATATACATTTCTCCCCTTTCCCATGAGCCTAACTCCACCTTTTCGAACTGCCATGGCTTGTCACCTTAAATAATATTATAGGTGTGAATTTTTGGGGTCTAAAACATTATTGCTCATAATAATTGTATTGTATTCTAGATGAAATTATCAGTTTGACTGTAAATTTTATGTCTTACCAACACATGCTTCTGTCGCGATCAAAAACTTATTTGGGAACCTATTGTGGGTTTTCTCCAAAGCTGATGTTCCTGTTAAGTCGTTCCAGTACCAATGCATTGCTATGCCATCTATGTACTTCAAAGCATCAGGATTATGCTTTTCCAACTAAAAAGTGAAACAAAACTGTGAAGATTGGAAAAGATTCTAGGCATAAAAATTTAAAATCAATTGTCATTTTGGAATTTATTACATCTTCAATCCACCATGGTAAAAACATACTTTGGTCATCTAACCCAAGAATTTTGACATCGGCAAATCGAGAGTTCCTTATTGTAGGTCCTAAATGATCCACCAGCCATTTAGCCTGTATTATAAAAACACGTAAAAAAAATAGGATTTATAATCATTAACTATTCTAATAATATTAACTTTGAATTAAACAATAATATTGAGATTTGCTTACTTACTTGGGTAGAAGGAAGCCATCCCAAAGAGTTAAAAGCCATTACCGGAATTATACCATTGCTCGGCTCATTTCCTGTGGAGACAGCCCATATTTTGACACCCTCTTTGTCATATTCTTCTAAAAATCTAAAGTTAATGTGTCACCATTTTTATTTTGGAAACAACATTGTGGCATTAAGATAAAAACACGACTGCCAGAGGTAAATATAAAGATGGTAATAATGTAGTATGTTTTACATAAAGGTTTGGGATCTACATATTGTTAATATAAAAATAAAACAAAACTATAGTTATATAATATATGAGACACCAAGAATATCTAATTGAACATGTTAATGGTGTTGAATTCTTGGCTATGAAAACTAAAATTGCTTTGGAGATTCTCCACAAGCGGAAAGGAAAAACGAGAAGTATTTCTAGAAGAGTCTGCGCTGTTTGTTTAACCACTTACTTATAATGATAATCAGCCCACGTTTGGTAATATTCTGGGAGTAAAGCTGATGAGCCTCCCCAATTGTCATTTGTTTTCATCCACAACGGCGGAGACCATGTTGCTGAGGTTAGTAATATCTCGTCTGTTGCTAAAGCTTGAGCTCTTTTTATCAAAGGAATCTACAAAGCAAATAAGATTCCACGAGGTTACCATCACAATTAATAACTATTTATTATTAAAAATATATCATTATGGTCCAGACTCCAGACGGATCATATATTTTTAAATATTGGTATGGCAATAATAATAATAATATAATGATGTGCCTGTTTTACCTTATAAACGTAATCTTCCATTGTGAGGGAGTAATTTGTCAATTTGGTGTCGTTTGCAGGATACATATTGTAAGCGTAAGGATGTGTTGAGAAATCACATCCACTTATTGGAACTCTGCCCATATTATATTCTAAACCATTTTCAGAGAAATAAGAGCTGCAAATAATAATAATTAGTCATAATAGTTAATCAGTTTTATAATCATACTTACTCTGTTGTGGAGTTATAAGTGGATAGATATTGTGAAGATGTCTCCCAGGAAGCGAAACGTTGGGCAAAGTCAATGTGATTTATAAATGTTAATTCGCAAAGTATCATAGCCCGGAATTGTGTACTCTAAAAAAACTAAAAAATCTGACCTGATCAAATTTTCTTGTGTTTTTTCACTTAAACTGAGTATGTTTAGACCGGCAGCATCCGTGAAGGATCCTCCGAAACCCAATATTTTTTGATAACTCTTGGATTTTTCGATGTGTAAGTTTATTTGTGCTAAAATATGCTAATGTATTAAAATATTAAATTAATCGAATTATGTCGCATGATATAAAACTAAAAAATAAAAATTTACTAAACCTTCAGAAAAATCTTTAGCAACCGAAAACTTTCCTTGGGTTTTTAAAAATCTGTCTCCTCCCTAGAATTAAACACCACCATTATTGTGCTTGGAGAAATAATTAGAAGAATAATTAATAGCAAAAAAATATTTAATTTACCATTCATGATGAAAACATAATGTATTCATTTTCGGAAAGTTTTTCGACCTTTGCAACTTCATCACAATATTCAGCATTGCACACACATACCACTGAACTATGATTGTATTTCCTGGGAAGGCAGGGCTTGTTATTTGCTGAAAATGATAATTGATATAGGTATTATGTACCTAGATAGGTATAACACTCGTTTATTGTTTGATAATACTATTACTATGAGGGTAGTAAAATATTACCTGTTCCAAGTTGTAAGACTGATCCCCATACACAGACGGAGAACAATAAAGCTATCTTGGATACTGATGCCATTTTCGTTATTCCAATAAAGCTGAAAAGTAATAAATGCAATTTTTAGAGCATAATCGAGAAATAAGTATAATAATTCAAATCAAAACATAATAATAAATAATAATGGTCCATTAGTAAAAAATATTCTGAAACATCTGATAAGATGTAAAAAAACACACCTGAAGCGTATGAACCAAAATATTATGAATTACTTTATCATCGCATGATAACATAATGACGCTGTACCTATGGTTAATTGATATATAAAAAACATGTAAGTACCTAGATTAAAATTGGCAAACAGTGATATTCAAGCGTTCGTAAACAAAAAAATGTATAAGCTTAGGATGTTTTGAGGTGTACCTATCCTTTTCTCACCACCTTTTGTGAACATTCAAATTTATTAGTAATTGAATTGAACAGGTACATATCTAAAATAATGATATTAGGTTCAAAGGGCCAGTAGAGCCACAATGAGAGGCCAAGCTGCTGTGTCCATATTATGAATTATTGCAGATAACGAATTGATGAAAGAGAGCGAATCCCTACAGAAAAATCTATCAGAGAAGACAATGCCCTTTCTTCGAAAAGAACAATAACGAAGGATTGGCTGTGGCCGTCTCTTACGTTGGGTCGACTATATATAGGTATCATTATCTATATTGGAATAGCCCAGAACACTGACTGACTCAAGGAGTGAATAACTTTCACAATATACCGTCTACTAAAAGCGAAAACGGAGAAAGCCGATTCCGACCCGCCCCGACCGGCTCAAAGATTGTTGTCTATGATTTCAATGCATTTGAATGAGCATGCCGGAAACTCCGGAAAGCGGGTTCCTGCTTTTTCTGTGGATATCCCCATTCAAATATGCATAGTAACATTCTTTGCGCCGATCGGCGCGTGTCGGAATCGCTTTCTACGTTTTCTAACCCATGCACACGACTGTCGTATTGTAGTGGTGGGACTGGTTGGTGACTGTTTGTGTTCGAAAATACACAAACCGATACTACAGGAACTGCGTCAGTTAGCTAATTTTTTTATTATTATTTCAAATAATTTAAAACTCACCGCAAAGGCGAAAACTCTTATGGTGAGTGATGTTTATTTTACTGAAAATAAATGAATAAAAATTGTATTTAGTTGAAAACGTCTTAGCACTAAGCCATAACAAATATTTCGTTCAAATATTACCTATACTTAATCGGATGATTAAAAGATAATAATTATTATTATTGCAAGTAATAATTTAATGTTGCCGCAATGGAAAATAATAAAATACAAATCAAACCGATTGTTAGGTAACCGGTATTGGTTCAAATAATAATTATCTTTTAATTCCGAGGAGATAATAAATCCAACACAGGTGGTCTGGGATATTTTAAATTAAACCTAATATTGATAGGAATGTACAAAAAATAAAAATCTTCTTCTTCTTCTTCAATGGCGCTACAGCCCAAATCGAACCTTGGCCTCCTGCAACTTTCGCCTCCACAGCTCCCTTTCCCCAGCCGCCCCTCTCCAATTGTTCACCTGCAAGAGTTTCGCTGCGTCTCTCTTCACGTCGTCAAAATAAAAATCATTGAGCCCAAATAATTACAATCCTGCCGTCTATTAAAAATTATAAAAAGCTTTTAAATTTCAGTTGTTGGTGCTATCTGTTTGCAAAATATTCTGGTTCGTAATAGGTCGTTACTACATCTATGGAGAATCGTTTAAAGCAGTTCATAAATGTGCTGTCAATGAAACGTAAAGCTTTAACAATTTTTCCCTAGATGTCTTTTAAAAGTAATTCACACAAAAGCTTCTTCAGGTTTTTGATAGATGGCGTTTTTTTGTTAATCATATAAAAGCTTTTACAATTTTTCGTTAGATGTGTTTTTGGTGTCACACGAAAAGCTTTTACGTTTTTCCGTAAGATGGCATTAACTTTTGTTTCAGAAAACTTTTATAATTTTTCGTTAGACGTCACTTTAGTATCATTTACACGAAAAGCTTTTACGTTTTTCCGTAAGATTGCGTTAATTTTAGTTTTATAAAAGCTTTTAAAAATTTTCGTTAGATGTCACTTTAGTATCATTTACACGAAAAGCTTCTGCACTTTTTCGTAAGACGGCGAACACACATTATTTTTTCATGTCTTCTATCTAATAATTGAAACTGTAAACATTTTATCAGGGATTTTTTAAGGGTTTAGTCATAATAATGACTTTTCATGAAGTTTGGCACAGAATTGTTGAGTGTCTTCTTACTAACTATCTTATGTATATCTATGTATACCTACCTATTTCTTTATTGGTGCAGGAATTAAATTTTTATTATTTAACTAGGTACCTAGTTAGGTGTACCTACATTTTTATTTATAAGACCATATAGGTAATAATACTATACATGTTATTCTTAATTATTAGAGATGGGCATTTTAACGATAGCTGATAAAAACATTAGATATTTAAAAATAACCGCATCTATCGTTTTTTCATAGATATTAAACGATATTTTTGTAAATATTAGTTCCAAAATCACCCGAGTCCGGGTGGACGTCTATAATAAAAATAAAAAACAAAAAAATAAATATTAGTTGAACAAAAATAATATTCACGCTAATATTAAGTCTAATAATAGCATACCTACCCCCTTTTTACATACATGACAGCTAATATAAGTTGTTTATTATAATTAATAATTTAGCTATTATAGATTACCTTCTTCCTGTTATACTTTGACCAGTATTTGAACTGGTCAAATACCTATCTACGTTGTGGGTTCTTTGTCAACTACTTTTAAATTGTAACTGACGTGACTGTTCTGTGTGTTTGCTTTAATTATATTTTATTGTTTGAACCTATGCTGTACTTATTCATTGTAAGGCAAGTTGATGAACCCAACTGTCTCGCAAGAGATCTAGGGGAGATTATCTACATAATAATTCAGTAATGTATGTATATTTATTTATTTATTTATTTATTTATTTATTTGTTTCACTCCAACTGTATGTAAGAGCATCACGCTAAAACCGTAGGTTCTGCGTTGAATATTTTTCTTCGCAGTTTTTCGCAAATACAATTGTGGTAATCTGAGATACAAATATTTACATTTCATTAAATATATTTTAAATTATTTACAAATTTCTAAAAATTTAAAATCTTCATACAAAAATGAGAAAGTCATGTTTTAAAAGTAAAATTATACGTCTAAATTTTGTGTAGAACTGTAGCATTACGGTATGAAAATGTACAAAATCAATCGAAGTTTGATTTGAAATACAAAAAATATAAGTAGAAGTCTTTTAATTCTTATTTTATAAAGATTTTCACCGAAACTTCTTATAAAATATGTACGCCATGACAGATGACTAAAGCCGGTAAAGCAGTGTTCGCTTGCACCCTCTCTCTCCTAAGGTACCTCATTAAATGTATCACTACAGTCATAAGTAGGTCAAACTAACTATACATAATATAATACTAGGTAGGTAGGTACCTATATCTACAAACAGGTTTTCATTAGGAACAACACTACACGTACATATTATAATACTAGGTAGGTAGGTACCTATGTATAACTACATTCTTCTTTTAATTTTTTCGCGTATTCAACAGTGAGTATTAATTTTTCCTCATCTTCTATTTTTTTTATACTTAAATATTGAAAGTGACATTAGTTTTTCAAACTTTTCGCATATTTAGCAGTGACTCTTATTTTTTCCTTTTTTGAAACATTAGCTGGGTACACATTCTAAATCTTAGCGTGAAATGCCGCCGTAGACAAATTCAAATTGGCGTTCGACTACAAACAAAGATATCGCTAATGTATAGTGCGAAAAAATTAACTGTCCACTGGAACATATAAACATTTATTCAAACCAAACAATGATCCTTATAATATAAAATATAAAAAGTGGACAGTTAATTTTCTTCCTACTCTACATTGTCGAAGTAGTTTGTAGTCTATTGCCAAATGCATTTTGTCTAGGCCTACTGGTCCTGAGAAGAGGAAAGCTGCATACAAAACCTGTTCAATAACCTACGGCTCAAGTCTGACTAGCCAAATCAACAACGTAAAGCAAGACGGGTATCAGCTAGTGATTAATAAAAATAAATAAAAATATGCTTTGCCATCTCAACTGAGTAACGTTCCTTTTTGTAACAACACCCACTTGCCAGTGGCCACTTTCTTTCCTAATATTCGTTAGCCGGTAAATTCATCACAAACAATTTATTCATCACAAACAATTATTCATCGCAGGTACAATTCATAGCGGGTGCATAAAATACGTTTTGGTTAAATTATCTCTCGTTGATCGAATAATAAATAGGTAGGTATAACTACCTACTTATTGTTATGATCTCATTGGTAACCGACGAGTTCATCGAAAATCAATTTATCGATAATAAAATATTTTGAGGATATTTGAAAGGAAAGCACGACCTTTTTGGCAACTAAACTCTCAAATGTTGAATATTTGGTCTTCAATTTAGAATGCAATTCGATTCCGGGTTCTGGGTTTTTGTATATAACTCTTTAATTATTTTTGGTAAAACTTCAGTTTAGTCACTTCTAATGATTATGAGGTTATTTTATATACGATTTGAATAGGTTAGGTTAAGGTTGGAAAGTAATTAAAAGGGCGGTTTGGATTTGGAACGTATAGTTAAAAAAAGAACAGAAGCTTTATCTTATATTTAGGTCATAAACAATTTGACAGTTTACTAAATAGATTGATGAATTGTACCCAAGATGAATTATTGTACCTGCGATGAATTGTTCGCGATGAATTTTCTATACCATAGAGTTTTTCCACATATTCTTGGTAAAAGCTCTCAATATAAAAATAACTCTCAATAGTTTTGGTGGGAGTAGGAACAATCTGACATAGGTGCAAACATTATTGATAAAAATTTCGTAAAGTGAAATAATTATAGGGAGGAAAAATAGTGCCTATTCTAAAAAAAAACAACGTTATCCGCAGTATAGGTACCTACATGGTACATCGCGTGTCAAGATGTAATATATCTGGATATATGTGGATGGTTTCTGACTGGCGAAGGTAAAAAAAGTTTAATTTGAAAGCGCCCGGGTTTAGCTGCAAACTATAATAATTACCTACCTCTGCAGGAGCCAACTCTTTCCTAAGTTACCTATTAGTTTCACCGACTTGGATTTTGCGAAAGTTTTGTGATGAAATAAGCCAAGAATTATTCGAGTCTTTAGTCGTAATGGGAAGGGACTTATTACCTTCATTATTTTTATTAAACATGAAATCCAAGCGTACCTATTTACTTCCAATTCATCGAACTATTTCTAATAACAAAGTACCTACTATCTGTAGAAACGAATTTTCGAAATGATTTCTTGAAGAATATTTTATTTAATTTTAATACCTACCTACTTCTACGCAACTTAATTTTTTCTTTTACGGTATACATTATACAAATAATAAATTATGGTACAGACAGACACATAAAACTTACCTATTACAATTTTGTTCTGTAGGTATTATTTTTTTCAAAAAACGCGTATAAAGAAATGTTTCACGCGAATCGAATATAAGAAGGTCATGTAGGAAGAATGGTAGAGTTTAGGTATAATTTATCGATACATCGAAATATAACGGGTGCCTACTAAATATTTATTTCACTAAGAACATGTTACGGCTGTAATAAATAAATATAGGCACGATGAAACATCGGTTCACGTTATGGCAATATATTATGT
The DNA here is from genome assembly GCA_963576905.1 of Mystacides longicornis. Classification (NCBI taxonomy): domain Eukaryota; kingdom Metazoa; phylum Arthropoda; class Insecta; order Trichoptera; family Leptoceridae; genus Mystacides; species Mystacides longicornis. The sequence goes on along the minus strand of OY756421.1, from coordinate 3,537,012 downwards.
TTTGGACACATTCAGTAAGAACTTGAAACGTTTTCGTTTCATCCTTTGTATATTTCGTCCGAACATTCAAAAGTTTAATGGAAAACTTGAGTATTGAGGTTTTGTACCTACGTTGGGATGATTACCAATCTCTTTATTCTTGATTCTGTGAAGTTGATAGAACTTTTCGATTTCAAGACCTGTATAAGTTTTCTATGATCGAATATCGAAACGATTATTGAAAAATTTTCATACAAAATTTTTTCATTTAAGAACACTATTCGCACGCTAATAAGCGCTTATTTGCGTGCGATTAGCTTTCGATCAAACTCATACCTACTAGCCCCACTGGTGTGTTAACGTTTTCTTTTCATCATTACATAAAAAATATGTGGTCGCACTTTCGTCAATTTCACGTTGACATATTGTGTAGGTATATATTTATTTATTTATTTTATTTTCCATTAGCAATTACGCAACAAACAGCTTACATAATATATAATTGTTGGAATTTACTGCCACACTAGACAAAGGACAAAACAAAACATTTAAAATATTTTCATTTAGTAGGAATCGAATGTATAACCGGCCAATAAAAAACCGAAAAAAAATTATAATTTGCTGTTGAGTGTTGTTGTTTGAAGGCTGGTTAGGTGTTCAAATTTTCGAATTCTAGAAATTGAACATTTAAAAATTCTTCACGAAGCTTTTCTTTTCACTTACAGAACGACATCGCGTGTGTAGGCGGTAGGTATTTAGTTTTTCCAAAGACTTAATTCAAAACATCGAAAGAGGATGCAAGTTATGGACATAAACTACAAAAGTCCAAAAACCGGAAAATGTACCTACCTACTTATTTTGAATTAGGGGGAAAGTAAAAATTAGTGGAAAATAGTCCCTAGTCCGCCTTTATGTATTCTTTTTCCTAACCAGTTTGTATGAATTTTGCATTTATGGGAGTGTTATTAGGGGTAGTTTTTTATACCAACTGAATCTGCAGGAAATTGAACACTTACAACAAAGTTTGATTAACTTCCATATTTATTTATTTTCAATTTTTCTTTCATCAGCCGGCATTACAGTATTCACCTATGCGCCGGCAGATGTCATAAATCGTCATCTGCCGGCGCATAGGTCATAAATCAGTCTAGTTCAAATCTAACATAAAAAATCGAAAATGATTGTAAAAAAATTTATTTCCATTTGAAATTTCTACCCAGTATTGGCAACTTTGCTCAGATTTAACGGTAGGTACCTTATTGGTGTCACTTTATTATCGTTAAGTTTTTGACACTTTATAATACCAGCATTTATACCAAGCTGATATTTTTTATTTTATTTTATTTCTCTCTACGCAACAATAGCTGCTTTTACATTAAAAATATATTATACATTTTGATAACGCCATGGTTATTATAAGATGACATAAAAAAAACAATTTCACATTAAAACAAACAAAAATAAAACCATGCAAGAGGAGCAAACACAAAGGCCTCGCTGCCCTGAAGATAAAGGGAAAAAATTTAATAGTTATGTAGATACATGAGTACCCACCCATATAAATTTGTACATAAATAATTTACACTTAAAATAGTTGCATTGGGAACCACAAATATTCAACCCAAATAATATTATTATTGTTAAACATCATTCGTCACACTGTATTGGATGTGGATTCTCCAGCGTAATAATTTGATAAGCATCCCAATTTTCAAAAATTTGCTCCTTTAGTGGGATTCCTTACATAACGCCAACGTTCTCGAATCCCGTAAAAAAAATCCAAGTCTCTGCAAAATAAACCAGTTAACATTATTACCATGCAGCTTCTATACTTGGCTTCTGCAGTATGTTCGTAATATAGCTACCTACTATAAGACGAACATCATTTTCTATACCTACTAATCTATAATATATCTATACTAATATATAAAGAGGAAAGATTTGATTTTTTGTTTGTTTGTTTGTTTGCATCGAATAGGCTCCAAAACTACTGAACCGATTTGAAAAATTCTTTCACTTTTGGGAAGCTACAATATCGGCGGTGAACATAGGCTATATTTAATTCCAAAAAAAAATTGGGTAACCTACGAAAACTTCAATAATGTAACCCAAGGTGTAAAAAATTTACCTAAAATATTCTTTTTATCACGAACGCTGTGAAAACTAATGATGATAGAATAAAACAATGTACTACAATTTTGTAGAAGACATCATTATTTACAAAAAGTATCGCGACAGTATATATCTAACTATTATAATTATGCCAAAATAATGTGTTTCTTTATTTAAAAAAAATCAATAAAATGTCGCCTCTAGAAAAGGCTCTTTATTGGTATCTTGGTATTACTCCTCATTAAAATAAATTAGTTCATATTCAAGTCTGCTTCAATATGTTTGTATAACTTTTTGAATTATTCAATTCGGACATTCCATTCGAAAGTTATCACGAGTTTAAAAATGTGAGTATTGGAAAAAAAAGCAGTCTCTTATCATCTCAACTTATCCGATGCAGAGTGCGTACGGGAGCGGGGAGGGGTCAAGGTTAGTAGAAATACCGCGCAAAGTAGTCACGGTAGTAAAGTGACGTGACACGATACATTGCAATGCAATTATTCCAGATTAACATATGCTATAAAATATTTTGAAAAAGTTAGGGATCTGTATGAAAACTAAATTATTTTTAAGTATCTATATACCCGTGCGAAGCTGGGGCGGACCTCTAGTAATATTATAAAGAGGAAAGATTTGATTTTTTGTTTGTTTGTATGATTGTTTGCATTGAATAGGCTCCGAAACTACTGAACCGATTTGAAAAATTCTTTCACTTTTGGGAAGCTACACTATCTCCGGTGAACATAGGCTATATTGAATTTTCAAAAATATTTGGCATCCTTACTAAAACTCCAATAATGTGACCCAAGGTGTAAAAAAAATACCTAAAATATTATTTACAGATAAAGATCATAAGAAAACTAGATTATTTTTTTAAATACCTACCTATCTACCCGTGCGAAGCTGGGACAGACTTCTAGTTACTTATATAAAGCCTATGCTGACAATAGAGCCATGCTTGAAGTACAGTAATGCCGAAAAGGCGTTGCAATGGATTGCATATTGTATCATGACAGTTGTAAGGGTAAGTAGTTTTATTCAGACTTGGAATGAATTCAAAACGTTATTTTTATGACTGTTGGCATTTTCAACACAATAGGTATATTATTCATCATATACAGCGTGCATAAAGGCTTCATTTTATTTATTTATTGCAATTTACGGCGTTAGCCATTTACTTGTTTAATACAAACCATTAATTTTATTATTCACTTAACAACAACAAAGTTTTGACAGACACATGAGAGTGTAAAATAGTTATCAGGAGTGTAAAATCGCATCGCCATCAGATGAATATTCCGGTTGAATGCAATTATACATCTGATTGTACGATTTAAAGTAGCTTTTGTTTTATACACAACTGAATGATAATAAAAGATGCTGATATAAGTTGGGATGAAGATGTGGAAAAAAATTTCGTGGTATCCGTCCCTATTATGTTCTTCTTCTGTTAGTGAAAGTGGATAAAGAAAAAAAGTAAGAATGATTATTTTCTAAAATGCCCTAAAAGCAACATGCGAACACTAAAGCTGGAACTCTGGAGAACTGTTAGAAAAGTTGAGGCAGGTTGGGAACACAGGTTCCCATGTACAGACAACTACATGTACAATGCATATTGCATAGTCTGTCTGTACTTCTCCTCTAATACTTAAACACAGAACCGTAGACCCGTATCCCCATATCTCCCCCGAGAATGGGGCAAGATCAGCATAGGTATATAGCTTATAAGTATAGGTGTCATGTATTCAGTTGGAAGTTTTGCAGGATATCTTGGGTTTTGTCCCATAAAGTAGTTTTGCTAGTTTTTCTTTTTTTTTCTTCTTTATAGTGTTGATTGACTGTTAATATTATGTATGAATAAAATAAAATAAATACATAAATATAATATGATTTGCCAAACTTTTGTGAACGCCTGGCAGAGATAAAGTGTTAACTAATTATTTATCTTGCTTCTTAATATTTTTCTCTTTATAGGTATGTCTAATTTAAGGGGATACAGCATTTAGAAATACCTCAAGGACATTTTTGAGGGAAATTGGAGAAATCTAGCATAATGTTGTGAAAAGCAAGCATAGATATAAGTAGGTTAATTAGCCCCGCTTTCCCGTAATCAGGTTTACGGCTCTTTGTTCGATTGTTTGGGCCGATGGTACTTGGTGGTATTTATTCATTGTATTAGAAATGAAAAAACGAGTCTAATTTCGGCTCTTTGTTTAGGTATTATAGGAGAAGTACCTTATATTTTCAGCCTGCCTCAAATACCTACCCAAAATTATTTAACAGCTCTCCTATTACAATCAATGTTCAGGGTAGCATTAGGTACATACATGCATACTTGACTAGTTGAATAGTGAGATGAATATGTGTACCTAAAGTATTTTGATAATAATTTATAAGACTGTTTTGAAAATCTCAACAATGTGTTTTATTCTCCTTGTAAAAGCTAATCCATAATTATTGGAAAATTTATTTAAGCCTACTAGATTAAAAATGTGGAAAAGATACCTACAATATATAGAGTCGTTGAAAATAAAAAAAATATGTCTCATGTGTTAATTTAAGTAGATGCATGCAAAGTTAAGCGTATGTGCAAATTTTAACAAAAGCAAATTGAGTAGAAACCTACTTAATTAAAATTCTGTATTATTTGAAATACATATCATGAACATTTTATTTTACACTCATTTTTAACACATGAATAAGTTTTTTTTATTCATTACATATTTAATTATTCAGAGCCAGAAGAGTTTTTATTTAATGAACGTCAGTCTTGAAAAATCTGCCTTCTTTTATGTCATTATAATTTTCCTACTTTATTTTTCCTTATATTTTATATTCATAATGGGAATGTCTCTTGACATGAATAAAAAAAAGCTGCTAACCTAGGGTAGCCCAGAACTCATAGTATATTATAACAGCCTTTTCGTGTAAAACATATCTTTGCATAAAAATTCATAATTTTACGATTAAAATGAATTTATCCTTGGAATTATTATAGAAACTTTAAAATGATATCGACTATTGGAGCTTTTTATTATCTGCTTTAGAACTACATATTCAATATTAATCGGTAATTTAAGGGGGACCCACTGAAGTTACGGACCTCAAATTTCACGTGCTTGTGTAGGCGCATAAGACCAATATACCAAATTTTATGAAAATCGATTTTTTTTTTCATTTTTAGCCCTCTTTCTAGAACAAGTGAAATTCTCTTTGGATACTTTAAGAGGGTTCCCCTGAAGGTACAGATCTCAACATTTTACTGACTCATCTACATCGAGGGGCTAACCGTTCTACCAAATTTCAATCAAATCGGATAAGAATTACTATGGTACGGGTACGCGGAAATTTAAAAAAATTTTTTTTTTGCAGTTTGGAATCTACGCCCTCGAAAACGTCGAGAAAATTATTTCAGCAAAAACAATTTTTTTTTGAAATCGATCACAAGACTAATGTATATTCCATATACTATGAGTAAAAACCAGTTTATTTGGTTGTTTGTTTTCGTATCAAAACCCTTTGAATGTTTTAGACTTTTCATACAAATGTTTTTTTTTACAATAAGACATCGTTGTTGGCTTTACAAAAATAAGAAGAAATTATATAAAAAAGCCTCCAAAAATACAATAACAATATAAGAACTAGCTTTCCCGACATATATTATTATAGTCTTGTCCTTTGTGAATATTGAATTCGAATTTGTAAAATAGTTAATCAATTACCTACATAGTTAAACAATACAATTCCGACTGATGATAACTTCATGTGCCATTCTAAAGACAGTGTTGATGTATTCTTGTAGAATGTGAAAAAGAAGGTTCCTCTCTCTGAACCTTAAAAATTTCTAATGATGATAACGTTGTACTGTAACATTTCATAAGGGATGAGATCGATATAGTTTATCTAGAGATTATTTTGATATTATTATGTACCTAATTCAAAGTGTTAGTTACGCTAGTTGCAATTCTTTGTGAAGAGTTTGTCCCTGATATTGCAAGAAAACATTTCAAAAGCTCTTATATTGGCGGATTCATTGAGTTTAGTAACAAATTTGAATTCTAATAATAGATCTTGGTTCAAAAATACAATATTATGTTCCATCATGAATTTATAATGTATTTATTTTTTAATTTGTGTACACACAGCATTTTCAAAAAATATTAAAATCGTGACAGCTTGGATCCCTTCGCATATCGGGATTAGAGGAAATGAGCACGTGGACGAGTTGGCTAAGTCCGCCTGCAGCTCGGGCTTACCTATGGTTCTTTATGCCACTCCCTTGGGAACGTTGATCGTGCGCTGAGGACTCGTTGCAGGAGTAGGTGGGAGCAATTCCGGACCATTGATCTAAAAGCCTCATACTACAAATATATACAGCCATCGTTGTCAAGCGTCTCTTGGTTTTTGAACAACGAAGGAGTCTCCAGATTTGTCATCTCAACCATATGCCGCCTGAGAATAGGTCACACCTGTTTAAATTCTCATTCACACCGAATTGGAGTGTTGGATTCCCCTTTATGCTCATGTACAATGGAGAAGCAAACACTTTATCATGTTCTGTTTAATTGTGCTCTTTTTGATAACACATTTTTATTAAATGGTCTCCATAGTTTAAAAATTCTATTTCCGGTAAATACAAAGTTATTATTGGCCCAGCAATTTTTCAAAATTAATATACTTATCGCAAAGACTATAGAAAAAAAAATTGATTACATCAACGCTTCTTAAAATTTACGCGTGAACTCGATATTCTTAACATATAGTCCAATCACTCGAAAACGAGTGCAGAGCTAAAAAAATATTCATGCTTTGTGAAAGATCTAATGGTTGTACAAAAATATAATAAAATTTGCCAAGGACGCGCACTCTCCTTGATTTGATGACACTTACGACCTCTGAATAGAAAACTACAATAAAATTCTCTTGTTAAGGATGAGGGTTTTGAGAGTAGAAGAGGCTTTGTTAAAAGAAAATTCCACACTCTGCAATTGTGTCAAGTGTTAGTTATAACCAACTGCTAGCGTAATTGCGGGGTAGCCTAGTGCTTAACATCTGCGGACCGATGTGTTTCTTGAAACCAAAATATAACTTGGCTTTCTTTTATATCTACTTTAGTACACAGAGCCAGAAAAAAAAACATTATTATAAAAATGCATGAAATGTCCTTGTATCGATATTTATCAAATATCGCCTACATATTTAGTTCGAAAATTTTTGGTCCTGCACAGACGTTCTTTTACATAATACATACGTGCTGACTTCTTTACAGGGGTAACGTATGTGGCAGTTATAAACTTCTTCTTCTTAGAGGGTAAAGGAAAAAGGGCCGATGTGATACAAATATTTATTTATTACAATTATAAACGGCAATAGCCTTTAAAACAAATACAACAATGTAAAAATACAGAAATGACATGCAACACGTGTCAAAAATCGTTAAAAAAACAAATCAGTTGATGCAACAACAACAATATATAAAATCAAATAAGACAAAAATGGTCAATGCCAAATATAGAATCTATCAAAATTTTACAGAATACAAGCAGTAAAATAAACAAGTGCAAATAAAAGTATGCAGCTTTTAAATTTGAAAAAGGTAGGACACAGAAACAACTATTGATTAAATTTTATTAAGACGGTCAAACAGGAACAGATAAAAGCAAAAAAAGGTCAATGTGTTAAACATCTATAAAATAAGGTAGTTGAAGCGGAATAATTTGATAAAATTTAATTAAGTAGGTTAAACAGGAACAGATAAAAGCAGTAAGTGGTCAATGTGTTAAACATAATAATATATAAAATAAAATAGTGAAAGCAACAACAACAATATAGAAAATCAAGAAAAACAGTCAATATGGCAGACACAGAATGAAACAAAATCAACAGAACATAAGCAATAAAATAGAAAAGTGGAAATAAAAGATATGCAGGTTTTGAAATTTGAAAATTGTAAATTGGCTACATAAGAACATTTTTATTATTGTTCATGGATTATCTAAATTTCACAACTTACGACCTGTATCGACACATGAAACAAAATGATGTATGTGCTCTGAAAACCGCTGAACATGAGAAGAATGGTGGAAAAAGGACTTACTTACTTCGTCTGCCTGGAAACTTGTTACTGCCCTTAGAACTTTCCACATCCAATATGATGGCAAGATGTTTTAAATACATAAATTAGAAGGTAGACACCCGTATTTGTTAGGCGTCAGCTTACGCTCGAATAAAATATATAAGATCCAGCAAATGCTCTTTTTTGCTTGAAAAACTTCGTCATTACCCATGTTTACGGCGCGTTGTTTTTGTATCTCATTATCATAATTTAACGACAAACATTTTTATTTATAACTTCATTAATATTCATACCATATTTTCTTTATGGAAAATCATAATGTCATTGTCTTTTTTTTGCGATGCGGCATAGCATTGTGATTTTAAGCATTAAAACTTACCTATGGTTCCTCTTTTTCTTCTTCGCGTGTCTTATCAGCTCATCTCAATGTAGATGATTACTTCATTGAAAAGCTCGAAGCCTTGAAGACTCTTCAAGGCTTAGTTACTAACTACCAAGATGCGCTATGTCAGATTTGAATGATTTCAAGTTGTTGAGAAAGAATAGGTACCTTATTTTTAATTACCGAATTTAAGTACCGAAGTGGTTGGTGACCCAGCGGTTACAACGCCGGCTTTCGTACTGCGGACGTCGTGGTTCGATCCCAGGTGCCGACCATCTTCCTCTTTCACGACACAAGCTTTCAGTAGCTTACTGTGAAAGAGTAAAGGAGTGTATTTGTGTTCACTTTGAGTGAGCACAGATTCATTTTTAATAAAAAAAAAAAAAAAAAAAAATTATTTTATCAAAATATAGTTAAATCCTTATTAAATCATACGAAACCTTTATGTTTCAACCAAAATGAACTAATTTATGTTTGATCACTTCTATTTTAATATTTGTACCTACTTAAAAAGTATTTTTGAATATTTTCTTCAAAACGTCATAATATTTCTTATAAATTTAGTTGGTACATCATGGTTGTAAGCCCTCGAATGATAACGAGAATGCATAATTGCTTTGTTTCTTTAAATTTCCTATTATAAAAATGATAAATCAAAATACAACGGACCAAAATATGAAAGGAGCACATATTATTTCGACAGGGAAAAAACTTAAATATAGTGTATTTATTACAAAAAGCGTTCTTGTATAGTTACTCGAAACAACTGTCAGTTGACGTTAAATCCAACATGGCGGGTCAAAATCTACAGAGATCAGTTCATAATCAAGCGATATGAGTTAAACTATCTCGATGACAGCTTAAAATGCATAGATGCATAAAAAATAGACTAAATCAATAAAAAAATACACTACAAACACTACTGTAAACTACAAGCACTATTGTAAAGTTACTCACACACACTTTGATGTATTAATAACATTGACGCACATTGTTCATCTGATGTGGTAAAATCTCTAATATAAATGAAAGTCGGGTTAGTGAAAACACTTATAACTCGAGATCGGCTGCACAGATTCTTTCAATATTTGATTTATTGGATTCTTCTTCGCTCCAGATAACAGAATAACTAATAAAAAGTTGAAAAAAATGGGTAAGAAATGATATAAAATATAGTATTTAAGTTAGTATGGAACGGATCACCTGTGACGCGCTAACGCCATCGCGGGTAGTTCACTCTCATTCTTGCAAACGTAATTGCCGCTCTTACAGTAGCCCATCCCACTTACCTACTTCAATTTTCATACAAAGTCAACATCGGGCACATAGAGGCATAATGTCTGCGTGCGCATATTATATTCTCGCTTTGCTACCGCCTGAGTTTTGAATACGAATGAAATATGGATGTTTTGGAAATATTTTATTAGCTTAACTCAATCGAATTAATTATATATTTATTTATGGGGGCGCAGTGCACATTATGTACCTACATATGAACTGGCCGCCTCGGGTTAGAACCACAGGACAACGTCTGTCGGGAAAGCTAGTTGAGGATATATTAATTTTGTTTGTCTTTAATAATTATAGAAAAACTTTGTACATAATATTATGTACATATCAACATTTCAAATTTGACGTATCCATGTCGTTGTTTTTTGAAAGAAAATTTTGAAATATCGCTCGCTCAGTCTTTGACAATGGAACCTTAATAATAAATAAATAAATAACACTATTGAATTAAAATAGCAATATAAACACACAAATAAATACGAACCAAAGGGCGGACTTATCCCGAAGGATCTCTTCCAGCCAACCCATAATAATGTTTGTTGTTTATTTTAACTATATTAAATTAATAAAATAGCCAAAACATCCAACAGTGGACTTAGGAAGATGGAAAAGATGATAATGAGCACAGGACTTACCGTTTTTGCCCTTTCGTCCACAGGTCGCTGGTTCTGAAATAAACTGTACAAACACACAAAACACTTGCACAGAAATTATTTTATGGTTTTTTAGTTGTTCAAATTAATATGATGATGATTCCGATGTTTAATTATTTTTATGAAGTTGATTTTTTCATTAAGAATATGCCGATTAACGATTGTATAAAATTTTAATTGATATCTAAGTGAAGTACCGATCCGACCGTTTAACCGTATGATTTTTGACTGATGTTTTTGGTAAGGTTTTTAGGGTAGGAACAATAATTGATGTGACATTTGGATAAACGATGGAATGTAGGTAGCCGGAATGTACCTATGAACCGCATTCACACCTAGGTGTCCGAAAAATATTAATTGTTCCGAAGAGTCACAACAATTAGGTATTATAAAATATATATTAAAAAAATATCATTCGCTACCGTAGCGAACATACTCCCCACCGGCAGCCCGAAAACAAAGAAGAAGAAAAAATGAAGTACTGAACCGCCTCATTTTTAAACCGAGAATAAAATATCCGCTTTTTACCGTGCCATATTCCCAATAGTTATACCGCCTACATTAACTTAAAATAAAATCTTAGAAATAATTGAGAATCTTAAGCCCCGCAGCTAAATACTCAAACCGTAAGCTATATCTAAATAATATTTTCCTTCTATTGGAAAAAAATATGATATGTAACAAAAATTAAAATTAAAATGCACCAATTGCATTTTCCGTAAAACAAAATAACCTTATGGATATTTTCCTTGTCTATAGGAAACATTCGCATATGTAGTAAAAACAAAAATAACCGAAAATAAAATGCATATTTTGCATAAAGAAATTGAACCATATACCGAAAGAAAAAAAAATATATACATACTTATCTAACCTAACTATGTGTATTTTCCGACGCCCTATTCATTTCCCGGAAGTGGGCATATTTTTACCACTGGTCTTCTAAGAATACCGGTATCCGTTTTAATGTCAACAACACGAACAATACCATCCTTGCCAGGAAATAATTCAACTATCCTGCCAAGTCTCCACTGCAAAGGAGGTAGATTGGTGTCTTTGATTAAGACCAAATCATTCAATTTTATGTCCGAATTGTTTTTTGTCCATTTACCGCGCTGCTGCAATGTATGTAGATATTTCCTATGATAATAGCGATTTATCAACGTTGAAAATATATGATTCTTTGGAATTATGATCGGGTGTTTCGATGAAAAATCTAGTGATGCATTTCTCAGTCTTCCACCCACTCGTAATACTCCTTCCGCATCTATGAAAGGATTTAACCGACATAGTTTTGACATATGTGATTTTCCGTTTTTAATCAAATTTAAGTCCTCATGAAAGTTAGCCCCTTGAACTTGAAGGATGAGAGCACGCAAGGCCTCATTCCATTCTTCCTTTGAAACACATCCCGATAGTTTATGCTTCTTATTCCGTAAATTGTGAATGAAACGTTTACGCAAAGCCGTAATGTTTACCAATTTCCGAAATGAACTATATTTCTCAAATATATCCCATTGTTCAATACGAGTAACGTTTGATGTAATAATGTTTGAAGGCAGTAATTTTTCTGTATCATAATCAACAAGATTGAATTTCCACTGTGGCCACTCTGATGTTGGTTTCAGTAACCACTTGGGCGTCCACCATAAATTATGTTCAATTAAATTTTCCGGAAAAATTCCCCTAGTGGCACAATCCGCAGCGTTCATGGAAGTCGGTACGTACCTCCATGTAGCCGATTCTAAATTTGCATGAATGGAACTCACTCTGTTACTCTCGAATGTCTTCAATAAATGTGTTGGAGTTCTCAACCACGATAGAACTATTTGAGAATCACACCATCCGAACGTTTTCATATCTCCGACATGACCGAGTAAGTTTGAGACATGTTTGAGTGATCTTGCTAGTAATACCGCTCCGCATAATTCTATTTTTGGTATAGTTAATTTTTGTTTGAGAGGTGCTACCTTAGTTTTTCCTAATAGTAAATGTAAAGTAATATTGCCGCTATCGTCGATTACTCTAAGATAAACACACGCCGCATAACCCATTTTTGATGCATCCGAAAAACCGTGTAATTCGTACTGCCGTGTATTCGTAGGTATTACTAACCTAGGAATTTTTATGTGTGATAATAGATTGAGTTGTGATGCAAAACTCTTCCATCTATTCTCCAAATCTTCTGGGATCCGTTCGTCCCACCCTATCTTCAGCAACCAAAGTTCTTGTAGAATGACCTTCGCAGTGAATATCACCGGAGCTATCCATCCGCAAGGGTCGTACATACTTGCTATGTATGAAAGAATATACCGTTTTGTGATAACCGTATTATTTGAAATTTCCGTATTTCTAAATTCGAATAAATCGCTGTGAGGGTTCCAATTTATACCTAACACCTTAACCGTCGTATCCTCTATTGTTTCAGTTTGCACACAATGTTCATGTGGCAAGTCCCTTAAAAAGTCTTGTTTGTTACTTATCCATTTTCGTAACTCGAAACCTGCACTATTTAATAACCGTATAAGTTCGTTCCGATAAACAATTGATTCCTCAATACTTGACCCCCCACTTACAATATCATCTACAAAAGTATCAGACGTTAAAATTCTACTTGCGTTGGGAAATGACTCACGCTCTTCTTCTGCCAATCGCACAAGACATCTCATAGCCAGATATGGAGAACATGCGACCCCGAACGTCACTGTGGTGAGTCTGTATGTTTCCAATGGCTTATTTGGCGAATCTCTCCACAACACACCGTGAAATACTCTATCTTCAGGATGAAGTGTAATTTGTCTATACATTTGTTTAATATCCGCCATAAATGCAACTAAATGTGTTCTGAATCTAATCAAAATATCCATTACTTCGTTCTGTAATTTCCGACCCGTCATAATGGACGAGTTCAAAGATAATCCGCTATCTGTTACCATTGACGCATCAAACACTACGCGTACCCGAGTACTTGTAGAGGTATCCTTGATTACGCAATGATGTGGTAAAAAATATTTTATTTCCGAAGTCAAGGCCCTTTCCATGTGACCCAATGTTAAATATTCCGCCATCACCTTAGAGTATTCCGTTTTAAGATCAATATTCCGTGTTAATTTATTCTCTAATGTATAAAATCGCCGTGCAGCGAGATTATATGAATTTCCCAATTCATGAATATCCGTTTTAAATGGTAGCCGAACCATGAATCTTCCGGATTCTGTTCTGCTCACTGTTTGAAGAAAATGATTTTCACATTTTTCCGCATCTCCCTTTAATTCAGTATCTTGTGGTAAGTTTTCCGTTTCCCAAAACCGTTGCATTAAGTTATCTAACGTCACACAACCCGACATTGCTGACGAATTTTCCGAAGATTTTCCGCTTATTTTTCCTAACAGTACCCATCCAAAAATAGTTGAATATGCTGAGGGCAAATTCTTATCAAATGAAATCTTATTACCGTCAACAATTTCATTAAATATTTCGGCACCCAAGAGCATATCAACTGGTCGAGATTTATAAAAGTCCGGATCTGCTAACCGAATGTTTGTGTATTTCTTTAATACATCCGACGAAATATTTTGCGAAGGCAAGTTACCGGTTATGCCTTTTAAAATTAATGAGGATATATTAATTCGAGGTTCATCACTAAATTTCGGCTTTATGGTACATGTTATCTCTCCCGTAGTCACGTTAATATTTTCAGTTCCTATACCGTACACCGTCTTAGTTGACTTGTGTCTTATTAAACCGAGCCGCGCCACACACTTCTCCGTAATTAAACAGCATTGACTTCCCGAATCCAATAAAACACGTATATCTCTATATGTACCGAATTTATCCTTAACTTGAATAATCGCTGTGCCGAGAAGAACCGTACCGATTGTGTCGCGAGAAGAATGACATGTCGACGTACTGCATTCTAGCCGAGTCTCCTCTCGTGTATTTGAAGTGCTTTCTCCGCCCTTTACCGTATTTTCGTAGTGTAGAAGAGAGTGGTGATTCCGTTTACATACTTTACATGTGCTCTTCGATTGGCAGTCTTTGACAGCATGTTCCCTTAGACAGTTCCAGCATAAATGTTTCTCCTTCACTACCTGTTTTCTCTGATGAACTGTCATATTTGTAAATTGGTTACATGACGAAATGTAATGATTATTGCTATTGCAATAAACACAGCGAGGTGCCATTCCGCCGAACATGGCACTCACGTGCTTTCTTCCGTGATATTGTTGATTGCTGCTAGCTGGTACAGCCCTTCCGTGTGAAGTATCGATGTTTGACGCTCTACATTCGACTTCAAGAAATTCCATAAGTTCCGTGAATTTCGGTATATCAGAATTTGAAACACCCAATTCAAATCTGTTACGCAATTCATTAGTTAATTTTCTCAAAATAATATATAATAATATAAATGACCAGTCATCCACATTAAATTCTAACGATTTTAACGCTAAAATATTTTCGTTAATTATGTTGATAAAGTCCCGTAACTTTATTTTCCCGCTTGATAAATTAGGCAAGTTCATCACCATACCTAAATGTTTGTCCGCAATGATTCTAGGATTGTGATACCTCTGTTTCAATAGTTTAACTGCGACTAAATAGTTTTCACTAGAAATAGTTAAATGCGTAATAAGCTGGCGTGCCTCGCCGCTCAGAGAACACAATAAATAGTGAAGTTTTTGTACCGGTGGTATACTAGCGTCCTCGTGTACCAAACTATTGAAAATATTCCAAAAACTTGTATACTTGGTGACATCTCCGTCAAACTGAGGTAATTGTATTTTTGGAATCGAAAAATGTATGTTACTCGCTTTTGCTTCTTTATCACCGCCAGATGAACTCGCATTATTCCGTTCTTTCATCCATTTATCAAAAATTCCCTTTATTTCGTACATCTTGTTTTCGTATTCCAAATATTCTTTCAAGTGTGCCTCAGCATCAAAACCAGCCTTTTTAGCGGCTTGCACTGAAACGTATTGTTTTGTAAATAATTCCCAAGTCTTATCTATATCTTGTACCCTAGCAATGAACGTAGATATTTGTAATTCAGTTGTTAAAGTCACTAAGTTTTTTGCTTGTTCCGACAAAGTAGAGATGGCTTGTTTTGCCAACTCATATTTTATCTCCATTGCCATTGTGAAAGAAATTTATACCGAACAAAAAATATGTTTAACTTTGAAAGATTCTAGAAACAATGAAAACAATAGTAATTTCTCCTTAATCTACCGATATATAATTGTATATAAATACTGAATTGTTGGCTTTCCGTACCGAATAAAAATGATTGACAATTATTCTATAACCGTATAATAATGATGATAGCTAGGTATTTTCTTAAATATACCGAATTATTGTCTTTCCGTACCTAACACAAATTACTGAAAACAATTCTATGACCGTAGAATATAATATACTGAATTGTTGAATTTCCGTATCGAACAAAATGCCTGATAATAATTCTATAACCGTAGGTATATGCCGTAATACACCGATTTTTTTAATTACCGTAACCGTAGCAAAATAGAATAAGAACCTTTCTATTTATCCGTATTTCCGTACAAAACCCTTTATATGATACCAAAATAATGAATTAATAGTAAACACTATGTACCGTTATAGTATTTAGTAATTAAAAGTAAGTTGTCAAAAAATGTAAATAAAAAACAAACAAAATGTCCCCCGTATTTACAGCTGTTCTTACACTGACATTAAATGCAAGATGGCTGCCGATTGAATGTATATTCAACTATGTATGTATGTGTGTACGATTGTACACCACCGAAATATAATGCGCGCGCGCTGAAGTAAAAATTAATTGTTGCAACTCTCCGTACAAGAAAAAATTCGAACAACCCAACCATAAATGCGGCTCGAAGTACCAAAAAAAATGTTGTTTATTTTAACTATATTAAATTAATAAAATAGCCAAAACATCCAACAGTGGACTTAGGAAGATGGAAAAGATGATAATGAGCACAGGACTTACCGTTTTTGCCCTTTCGTCCACAGGTCGCTGGTTCTGAAATAAACTGTACAAACACACAAAACACTTGCACAGAAATTATTTTATGGTTTTTTAGTTGTTCAAATTAATATGATGATGATTCCGATGTTTAATTATTTTTATGAAGTTGATTTTTTCATTAAGAATATGCCGATTAACGATTGTATAAAATTTTAATTGATATCTAAGTGAAGTACCGATCCGACCGTTTAACCGTATGATTTTTGACTGATGTTTTTGGTAAGGTTTTTAGGGTAGGAACAATAATTGATGTGACATTTGGATAAACGATGGAATGTAGGTAGCCGGAATGTACCTATGAACCGCATTCACACCTAGGTGTCCGAAAAATATTAATTGTTCCGAAGAGTCACAACAATTAGGTATTATAAAATATATATTAAAAAAATATCATTCGCTACCGTAGCGAACAATGTTTAAACTTATAAACACCATCAGCGCAAAGGCGAAAGCTGTCATGCTGATGGTGTTATATTGTAATTTTGTAAAATATTTTTTTTTTTAAATAAGTTATGCTCAAATTTCGAGCACTAGTCGACCACTAGTTTAATTAAAACGATTACATATTATTGCGCTTTTTAGAAAGTTATTCATAAATTAAAGCATAAAAAAGTAATTATGCATAAATAATCAATATAAATAAAGGAGTCCGTTCGTATATATTATGTATGTATGTATGTAACGTCCTTTATAGACGGCTAAACTAGGGATACCAGAAGTAAAGTAATACCCTCTATAGCGAGTCATATTTCCAGTGGACGTTTAAGGCTATGAATATTTGGAAAAAGTTATTTATCGATAAAAATATTAGATTTCTTCATAAATCTCCCATACAAATTAAGATCTTCATCCTGCCATTTTGTCAGAATCAGGTATCTTGAAACTTTACTTAAATCTCATTTAATTGCACCGTCGCTACTCATGTGCGGTTTTGTTTTAATCTACAGAGTATGAACGTTTTTTTTATTTCAAAACATTTTACTCCTTTACTAGTAAAATGTTTTGAAATAAAAAAAACGTACGTAAAAAATATACTATTCATAAATTAAAGCATAAAAAAGTAATTATGCATAAATAATCAATATAAATAAAGGAGTCCGTTCGTATATATTATGTATGTATGTATGTAACGTCCTTTATAGACGGCTAAACTAGGGATACCAGAAGTAAAGTAATACCCTCTATAGCGAGTCATATTTCCAGTGGACGTTTAAGGCTATGAATATTTGGAAAAAGTTATTTATCGATAAAAATATTAGATTTCTTCATAAATCTCCCATACAAATTAAGATCTTCATCCTGCCATTTTGTCAGAATCAGGTATCTTGAAACTTTACTTAAATCTCATTTAATTGCACCGTCGCTACTCATGTGCGGTTTTGTTTTAATCTACAGAGTATGAACGTTTTTTTTATTTCAAAACATTTTACTCCGTAGAAGTAAAAACATTGCAATAAAGTAAAACAATTTAGCATATTTTACTTATGAAATGTCAAAGTATTCCTCCATATTGTGAAATATTTAGGGAGATTTAGTGTTGCCGTTGTAAAAAAAAAACTTTAAGTCATCAATAAATGTTTAACTAGTGCGTTGATAATTATTAGAATAGCCCTGAACACTGACTGATTGAATGACCGACTAACGCCGTCTACACAGCGATTTCCTGCGGGCTATACTTATACCTACCCATCTATTTAGTGGTGCGTGAACTCTGCACGGGTATTCACGAAAAAGTTAAGTTCGAACTAAACTTATTCTTTTACTAAAGGGTCATTATAACGCTAAAAAGAAATGACTTTTGGGTAAATGAGACAAATTCCTATTATTATCAAAGTATTAATCTTCACATTTTTTAATTACGTTTCTATAAATATCTTTTTTTGTTTTGGATCGAGAAAAAATTTAAGAAACGTTCCAGAAAAAAAATGTACGTACTCAACAACACCCTAAACTATTTAATTAAAGTTAGTAAAACAGAAATTTCAGTTTCGAATGTTAGTGTGTGTCCTAATTGGAAAGCGTCTGCGCCTTGAGCGTCATATATTCAAACGCGGACGGACCGTTCAAACTGAGAACGTTGTATGATCGCTCGACGCTCGGACGCGCGATCACTTTTCAATTAGGACAGGGCCTTAAGGACTCACGGAGTAAGTAAAATCGATAAGTAAAATTGCTAAAAACGGGTGTTTAACGTGCAAAGCTGAAATTTGATTACTTCTAAACTTAACCCATATCTTCCCAGACATAGAAATAACCGTAAGATTTTCATAAAAATCATACTGTCTATGTATTGAAAAATGAGTGTCAAAAAAATTTGGATTATTGGATTTTTAGTTATAGAACCGTTCCGAAAATGGAACACTGTAAAGATACCTGCATTGAACATTGAGGCTTTACTATGAGAATTTTAAAAATATTTAAAGCATAATAAAGTACTTTATAAAGTTTTTTTTCATTATTTTTGATTTTCTTGTAACATATTACTTGAAAGTTAACTACAATTAGTTAAAAATTTACTGGCGTTTTACGAAGAACAATGTTTTTCCACAAAATCTCCCTTAAAGAATGCTTTATAACAGAAAAAAGCACCCACGAGTATCGTGCAATAATACCTCAAACTAAAGCCTATTTATCGAAGATTTCAAGCATAAAAAAATAAACTAGTAGCGCAGTTCCAAAAAAAATAATAAAAATTATTAACTATAGGTACCGTTCCAATAATGGGACACTGGGAAGATATGGGTTAAAATTTTTCGTGAATTACCCTGTAGTTGTTTAAAAATAGACACACTCACACACACATCACACGTAAATTTTGTGTAGACAGGGGCCAATGTCAAGCCAACTCAACCTAACCTAACCTTACTTTAGGTTTGGTATAGTCATTGGTTCCTGGTAACCACCCTGGCAACGAGAGAAAGTTATAACAAAGCATGCTATATAAAAACAAAGTCCCGGTGCGGTCGGCAATAAATGCTAACCATATTTGTGTAGAGTAGAACTTAAGGTACCTATCTAACGCCATCATTTACGCGTAGAATAAAGACGGGTGACGAAATTCGTCAAGCAAGCAGGAAAGTAATGAAAATACGTGAGTAATAAATTGTATATCAATAACTTGAAAGAAAATATTAAAATAGGTACCTAGGATAATTATTTTTATCAACACATTCGCCGGTATGGAGTATTGGAATAATTACCTAAGCTGTAATATTTTCGTCGAAATATTAAAATTCTTCACAATAATAAAACATATCTATGCTGAAAATATTTTTAATAATTTTATCGTCGTTGATAAGGGTAGGATGGCAAATCGCCAACTACTTTTCACCCTTATCATTTTTTTTATACCAATTCACATTTTTTCAGTTTCAGGTATTTTTGTTTTAGAGATTTTTCAAATATGAATTGTTTTATAAGAAGAAAAAATGGTCATAAAGTGACTTGTTTTCTGAATAATTATACAATGTATAGCTTCTCTTCAATTTCACGTCGTCTTCATTGATAATGATATTAAACACACAAAATTTTCAAATTTTACAATAAATTAATACCTACCTTTTTCAAAAAATAAATTTAGTATTTTTGATGTGAACGAAAGAAATTAAATGAAATAATTATATACCTACTTAATGTTTTAAATACTTTAATATTTTTGTAATAAGTAAATTATTTTATAACTCAACTAGCAGCAAAACTTGTAGCATGAGAGGCATGGAAAATGGTCATTAATTGTTTGATTGTCCTATAAATTAGTTATATTGTCCCTTAAAGGGACGCAATTTTATTTTACAAGAGACTGCGGACAATTTGACATTTCTTCCCGTAGCAACAGTTGTACGTAGGAACATCTTATCAAGTAGGTATCACATACAAATTTTGTTGATATACCTACTTACTTAATATTTCCCGGCGAATAATATAAAACTGAAAAATAATTAGGTATTTCAAAGTACCGTTCTTGAATTGGTTTTGTCATATTATACTTGTATGAAAAATTGTAGGTACGAATCGTGGGGGTTAGAGTGCTTAATTGAAAATACCGAGCTACGAACGACCTGAAGCAGTTATACTATACATAGGATAACGTACGGTTTTGAGTGAAGGCAAAAGCGAATAAATGTGAGTAGGCATGTCATTGTAAAAATCAACTCCATCAGAGCACCCATAGCATTCACACCATATTATAATGATATACTTGGCCCTGTTTTCAAAAAATGTTTCAAAAGCTCACAGACACGAATATGTATTTTTTAAAATATAAGTAGGTACCTAGTTTATATATTATGTAGCTTGGCTGAATGGCTGGTGTAGCGTAATTAAGTGTAGCGAAATGTTGAAGAGAGTTTGTGTTCTCATGTCTCCATCATTATCATCAACAACCCTTGGAAAATTTTAATTATGGACGGGAAAAATAATATTTTATATCTGATTCCGACATTTTTTCATCTACAGGAAATTCACGGAAATAAGGACTTTTTTCGCGCATGAACACACCCCTTTTGAGGCGTCGACTATAATAAGTAATATTCACCAAAACTTTAAATATTTTTATTTTAACCTTCCACTACCGGAGAAAATAAAAATTGAGTTAACTATACAAAAATTAACAATTCATAATATTATGTATTTCGAATATCAATAAACCTGCCCCGAGTCCGCCAGTGTCAAAATAACGGCCTAATACATAATCGTTTGCAACGTTTATTGGACTAACAAAATTAGAAAATAATAATTTAAGGAGACTTGGCTTGACACAATATTGTAATAAACACACACAAGGGGATATTCGCTTCAGAAATGGGGTCTATGTTAATTAATTTAAAATATGTCATAAGATAACAATAAAAAGTATTGAAAAAAAGTCGGTTGGTAAAAGATTTTATGAAGAAATAAAAACTACATATGTAATTAAAACTCCCTCCCTAGAAGTATTTCATAAAAAAAATTTGAAAGTTGGTAGCAGTTGATAGTGTAACCATGGAAATCTATAGAAAACATAGGTTGTTTACTAATATTTTCGCGGAATTTCTGTTATTCTGTCAATTCCGTTTCACAATAAAGCATCAACGTGTAATTTTTGTTGTTAATTTATTATTATGGTTTATGACTTGGTAAATGAAATCAGGGGGGCTGAGCTCCCGATACGTATCGGTGTGGCAAGTGGCGCCTTCAACAACATGACCAAGATATGGAAGGCGTTTAGTTTCGAGACGAAATGTAAACTGTTTTATGCGTGTGTGTTGGCCATTCTCCTTTATGAGTGTGAGTCCTGGCACTTGACCAAGGCCCAGGCACAAAAAGTCTCATCCTTTGAAATGAAGTACCTAAGGAGAATTCTGGGCGTAAGATGGTACCACCGCATCACGAACGACGCTATACGCCGGCACACCCAGCGTGAGCCCATCACCTCTACCATTGTGGGGAAGAGATGGACTTGGCTGGGACATGTGTTAAGGATGCCGAATGACAGTTGGCCGAGGAGAGCGATGTTCTTCCTCCCATCAGGGTCCCGCAGACGAGGAAGACCCTCTCACACTGTGTTCCGCTCCTTCGAAGCAGAGCTGAGGGACATGGACATGGTGTGGGAGGAGGTCATAAACATTGCGCAAGATCGAGCGCAATGAAGAGCTCTTATTGCCTCCCTATGCCCCTAAGTGGGGTCTAAAGGGAGTTTGGATTGGATTGGATACAAAAATAACAATTCATATGTATTCCGAATATCAATAAACCTGCCGCGAGTCCGCCAGTGTCAAAATAACGGCTTAATACATAATCGTTTGCAACGTTTATTGGACTAACGGACAAAATTAGAACAAAATAATTTATGAAGACTTGGCTTGACACAATAATGTAATAAACACACACAAGGGGTTATTCGCTTTAGAAATGGGGTCTATGTTAATTTAAAATATATAAAAAAAAAAAATTATATAATAGCAAAAAAAAAGTAGTGAAAAAAGTCGGTTGGTAAAAGATTGTATGAAGAAAAACTACATAATTAAAACCCCCCTCCCTCCCCGTAATGTTGATATAATTTGTATATTTTCTTGGCTTAGAAAAATTTACCTTACAATACTTGTGATAAAACTTCAATAAAAACAAAATTATTAATTTATTTATTAACACGTCAATTATTCACCATCCAGCATGACAGGCTAAATAAATAACCTTTTGCGCTAAATAATGAGAGCCTAATTACATTGAATAAAATACTAATAATAATAATGAATACATTTTACATAATATTACCATAGTATACGACTAACGGCCGGTTTCAAAAAAGCGACTAAAGAACTCTTTAGCTAAAAAGGAACCTTTAAATTTTAAAGTCTCCTTTAGGTAGACGCATTTCATAAAAAAATATTTGAAAGTTGGTAGCAGTTGGTAGTGTTACCATGGAAATCTGTAAAAAACATAGGTTGTTTACTAATATTTTCGCGGAATTTCTGTTATTCTGTCAATTTCGTTTATCAATAAAGCATCAATGTGTAATTTTTGTTGTTAATTTATTATTATCGTTTATGACTTGGTAAATGAAATCAATAAACAAAAATATTCTTCCCGTTTTGCTATGTTTTCCACCCTATGTAATTTGGTCATTTTTGTCCACAATGTCACCGTATACAAAATATTCATAATTTGTGACGGTTAAAGATATTTTCTATGAACTCCGGTGTTAAAACATTGAACTACACTAAAGTCGACTTTAGTGCCAATAACGAGACTTAAAATAAAGTCGGCTTTAGTGACAATAACGAAACGTAAAATAAAGTCGGATTTAATTGTCATATTATTTTTATGAAACGCGTTATTTTTTAAAGGAAACTTAAAGTATCCTTTATTTTTATGAAATTGGCTGTAAGACAAGGAATAATCAACGTAGATTTTTTTTCAGTTATACACATTTGTGTGGTGCCGGCTTTTTTAATTTGATTGCTTCGATCGAATTAGAGGGTTGTTTTCATGCGGGTTGTTTTTTTAATTTGATTGCTTCGATCGAACTAGAGGGTTGTTTTCATGCGGGTTGTGTTTGCTCCGGGTTTGTCTCCTCCGGGCTGGCTTGCGGTGTACGGTAGGTCTTAAAGGGAGAATGTATGTATGTATGTATACACATTTGGGGTTCATTACGACACCTCGCGGCACAATACGGTTAAAATATTTTCAAAATGGCAGCCAATGTCAACGTGTTGATGGTGACATTCTGCATATGGAATTAAAAACATGCGTAACTGACAAAAAAAGGTTAATCGATTTCACTTCTCAAATTAGTAGTTGAAAATAATATATTTGCCAAAACTTACTCCTGTAAGAAATTATGTGCCTATATATCTAAGGTGCTACAACGTATGATAGGTTTCTACTACTTAATCTGAATGTCATGATTTTTGTTATTCCATAAAAGAGCCATAAGTAACACCTA
Source organism: Mystacides longicornis (assembly GCA_963576905.1). NCBI lineage: Eukaryota > Metazoa > Arthropoda > Insecta > Trichoptera > Leptoceridae > Mystacides > Mystacides longicornis. The sequence continues at coordinate 3,513,072 of OY756421.1, read as the reverse complement.
TAATATTCATTAATGGTCGAGTCGAAAATGTGTTTTTCACCAATTGATATTTTTGTCAAATTTTAATGAATAAAGTAAAAAAATGCGAAAACCATTAATAAATTATTCAAAAAGTTTGGTATGTGATATTTTTTATCAGCTGAACGCATAATTTATGCGAAAAAATCGTAAAACGCAAAGGTTATTTTTTTATAAACTTGATACCTACATTCTGTGTACATAATGACTGAGTTCAGTTTTAAAAATATATTTCTGTGTTTAAAAATATGTTACATAAATACCTAATGTTTTGCAAAATGCGTTTACTTTTTTCGTTAACACACATTTCTTTTTTGACACACAACCCTTTTTCATTCTAATGTGTTACAAGTCAGCCATTTTTTATTTCTAGTATTCGGTTGCTTACGTCAAGCACACGCCTACACAATGGCGGTATTTTAATATTTAGTCTCCGCCTGATAGTCAGTCATTTTTTAAATTTGGATGTAAAACTTTTTTCATTGCAAAAGATTTTAAAGACACGCCTTAAAGAGATCAATCTCTTCGAGTTCAATTTTCGGAAAATAAATAAATTTGTAATTAACATGGTGAAAGCAAACTAGTTTGGTAGTCTACCCCTTTATTAACTTTAAATCAGGTTCTATCCAGGATCGGAACTGTAGCATGGTGCATTTTTCAGCTTAAGGTTACGGAAACGGAAGTCCAATGAGGGTGCTGGTTCTTTTCCGCCCTTTAAGATCACCACTCAAAAAAGGTAACGAAAGGAAGTAACGATAAAAGCCCTTTTTGGGTTATAGGAAATGATCTGACTAAGGATTAACTTTCAATATACCAATGGGTTGATTCCTTTTTCGATTCTTCATACTTACATATTATTTCGCAGTGTTCAACGTAAAGTTATGTAATATGTTAAAGTTCCTAGGGATGTAAACTTAACTTTTTCAGAGTGTACTGTACATCGTATTATATAGAGTAGTCATTGTTACACCTTTCCGTGTTCTCAAGTAGGTACCTAGTACAATTATTATTATAACGGCGTTGGGACGCCAGGCAGATGGTTGTATCAGTTAATAAATAAATTATTTACTTACTGTACAACAAAGTCAAGAAGCCGGAGTCAGAACGCCATCTGGTGGCGACGAGGTATAATATTCTGTTCTTTATACTCCATTCCCCCGACAGTTTGTTAGATAACGGGTTTTTCGTACTAAGTATTTATTTATTTACAGCACGACGCGCCTTTAACCAATTTAAAAAAAATACAAGTCATATATTATTATAGTGATTACAAAAAAGTTAGGTACAACATTTCACAAAAAATTAAAAGTTTAAAATGTCACAATTATTCACATATTTTGTTTTAGATGTTGAAACCAACTGTAAAAAAAATTTTCCATGAGATGTAATTTTATTAACTTCGTAAAATATTATGCCAAATTGAAATTAAGTAAAGGAAGATACATATTGTAAGCTCACTTTCAAAATATGATATACTTTTGTGTGATCGCTGGGTCAGTAGCAGAAAAAAAAAACTATGTAATTTACAAATATTCAGGAGGAAAGAAAACATCTAGACATTTACTGTTTACTAGCTTTCCCTACATACGTTGTCCTGTGTTCCTAACCATGAATATTGCATTCGAAATTTGTATGGTGATTAATTATTTAACATTTTTGATCAATGTAATTCCGAGCGATGCGTCTGTTTTAAACCATGTATATTCCATCCGCATTCTGTCAATCGCACCAACTATCTAATAATTGACAGTTTCTGTCAAAATTTGAATAAAAATTATAATATGGTAAAAAGTAGGTACAAATAAGATTGCCTACGTAGAGTTTTCTTAAATTATCAAATTTTCCACGCAACTTTCTTAATTTTTTCATTCATAAGAACCTTCTCCTGATAAAAGCCAACAAAACAAAAAAGAATTCTCCAGTTCTTCCCGCGCGCTCGTACCGTAAGGACCAAAAAGAAGACCGATAGTAAAAGTAAACAAATACATAAAAGATTTTTTCGGACGAAATAACGTAAACAAATTATTATATCGAGACAGTGTAGTTTCGGTTGCATTCTATTATATAATAATTAAGTGAAATATTATTGCATTCTATTATATAATAATTAAGTGAAATATTATTTTTCTATTAGCCAATAATCAAGTGAAATATTATCAATTTTTGTGAATTTACCACTTATTTTCAAAATGGAAAAACCACAGGAGTTTTTAGACAAAGCTACAAATACTATTAGTGAACTGTTGAAGTATGTGTTAAGTACGGAGAGAAAATCAATTAAGGATATTCAGCAGGTTGTATCACAACAGCTCAACATATTACAAAACCAGATAGGACATACAGCTCTTAAAATGGCAGAAATATCGCATAAACTTCGTGATAAAAACACACAAATCAACACATATGCAGAAGCAACAAAAAAGAAAATGAATAAAACCTCGTATGGGGTCATGATAACTGCAAAAGATGGGATCGATATGAGTGACGAAGATATTTATATTGAATTTAAAAAATCACTAAAAGGAGTAGAAAACGGTATGCAAATAAATGGAATAAAAAAAATTTCTGGAGAAAAGTTAATAGTTAATCTAAATGAAAAAGAACAAAGCAAAAACTTAATAGCAAAAGTTAACAAAAACTCAAAGAAACTGAATGTCAGAGTGCTTGAAAAGAAAAAACCTACTTTAATATTCAAACACATATATGATGATTATGATGTGAAACATTTAGAACAGGACATTATAGAACGAAATCCACAGCTACATACAGAGTCTCAAAATATCAAAATAGAAGTGAAAAAAGTATTGCAATTGAAAGGAAGAAATTTCATCCATGTATTTGCGGAAGTTGAGAAGGAAACAAGACTTAAGATGCTAGAAGAAGGAAAAATTTATATAGGCCTACAAAGAATAAGAGTCGAAGATGCTAACCCTGTATTACAATGTTTTAAATGTCAAATGTTTGGACACTCTTCTAAAAATTGCGAAAGCAAAGAAAACATATGTCTACACTGTGCAGAAAATCATAAGTTCAGTAAGTGCAATAACAAGGCAAATAAACCAATGTGTTTCAATTGCAAAAAACACAATGATAAACAGAAGACCGCAATCGACACAGATCATAAAACGAATGACAAATGTTGCAGTTTACTTAAAAGGATGACATTAATAGCGAAACAAAAAATCGAATACTAGAATAAACTGTAAAACATTGATCTAAAATTCTATAAACTAGTATGGAATACAGTTTTATCGATAATGATAATGAGGTATCCTATTCAAGAGTGGAAACTCTAAATCAGTGGATGGATTCGATAAAATATTAACTCTAATAAGAACCACAACATTGTGGGTGTCCATGTGAATATAAGATCTGTCAGCAAATACTGGGACTTGCTTCAGTTGAATTTAAAAAACAATATAAGTGATATAGATGTGATTGTTCTAAGTGAAGCCTCTGTGGACGAAGACATGAAAGACTTATATATAATTGATGGATTCACATGTTATAATTTTAATAGAGAAAATAGACAAGGGGGCGGAGTAATGATATACGTAAAAAATAATTTTGTTTTTGATAGAATCCCAGTTAATAGTGTTTATTGTGAAATGGTGCTTGGAAAGATAAGATGTGATGACTTTTCTAATTTCATTATTGCGATATATAGACCTCCTAACTTGAACAAATTAAACTTTATATCAGAAATAAGCAGTGTAATTGACAATAATATAAGAGAAAATGATAATCTTTTGATAATTGGTGATATTAATATTAACTTGTTGAATCATCGGGAGAGTGTTGTGGACGAATATGAAAATATGTTAATCAATAGGAATCTCATCAAGTGCATATATGACGTGACCAGAGAATTCACACACACACGGAATAAATTATCACCCACAAAAAAGAAACTTTTGAAAAATTGGTTAATTGAGAATCAGCATTCTGTTTTGTGTAATCTTTAGCGTTCTTTTTTATAATACTGTCTGTTTTTATAATACTGTCTGTTTTTATAATCCTGTCTTATGTTCGATTGCAGCTGCGTTACTATATTTCTGGGTTTTTTCTTCATTAGGTACCTATCAGCTATGTGTTACCTTTTGTATTATCTCTTACTTGTAACATAATAATTCTTGGGTTGATAACACAAGAAACGGAAAACACCGAACTTTCCGATGCCGCCAGACATTCTTGTGTTTATTAGACTAAATTCTTGAGACATAGGATAACTGATATTATTTTTATTTTTATTGCAGCAATAAAAAAATAAATACCAACTTGGTAATAGAAAACAAATAAGTTATTATCCTTAAGGCATTCCAATTTGCATGGCAGGGTTGGGTTGTTAAAATAGGTTATTTGCCTTTTGTGATTTTTGCGTTTCTCTAATCCTTTTATCTTGCAGCAGATACCTGAGATCTGACCATACCGCTCCACCCATATAATTTTATTATTATCTTTGTATCTACCTTTCTGTTATTTTAGAATATTATAGTTTTGTATATCCTATTGTTAAAATTATTGTGAATAATCTCTTTCGCGGTATGGAAGTAAATGTAAATTAATTTAGTGTAAATTGTAATTATTATGTTTTATAACGTCAATTATTGTAAATAATAAATCTTACTATTTGATATGGAAGTATATGTAAATAATATGTAAATTGACTTATTGTAAATTGTAATTGTTTTGTCATATTGTATAAAAGCATAACCTGATGACAAGCTCGTGTGAGCTTATCGGGACTGTGCATTCATGTAATCTTGTTTATGAATAAAGAATATTATCTTAAAAAAAAAAAAAATTAGCGAAATCGGTCCAGCCGTTTAGGCGTGATGCGATGACCACGGAAAATAGCTCTCCATTTTTATATATATATATAAGACAAGATTAACTTCGAGGAGATGGTGTTTCTAAACATTCAGAGATATTTCATTGATGTTTATGTACTTTGCAAATAGATTTAGCCCTCTTGTTTCAAGCGATCGAATGCCAGAAGATATTGAAAAAAATAATAAAATAATTTATTCCAAGACAAGATGCCCCATCAAAATCCGTTCAATATCATCGTCCGATAATTATTCTTTCCAAAAAATCTGCTTACTTTCTGAAACATCGTGGGAAGTAAAAAATGACTAAATAATCAAACCAACAATTAATCAAACTTGACTCACCTCTTTTTATTAACTTATTTCACGTTACAATTTTTAATACAACTAAAATCATCTCTTTTTATTCATCTTCTGCGTTTTAAGTTACAAAAAAAAAATCATTCGCTTAAAATATGTGTGAATGTAAAAAAAAACAATTCTCAAAACTAGAAATAAGTTCTATCAAAATCTTGGTACCTGATGTGCCGGTGTTTTGAAACTCAATGGATGTCGTAAATAAAAATTGTGTTGTTATGGAATTTTCAAAGATGGCGTTGCTGTTTGGAAGTCCGTTCCATACTAACTTTAATATTATATATTTTTTTAATCCATTTTTCAATTTTTTTTTCTTATTCTGTTATCCGGGACGGAAAATAATCCAATAAACTAAGCGTCATAAAAATCTGTTGAGCCGATCTCGTGTTATAAGTGTTCGCAACAACCCGATTTTCTTTTATATTAGAGAACTAGCTGATACCCGTTGTGACGGGATAAGATGTGACCTATGTAAGTGGGGCGTAAAGGGAGTTTGGATTTGTGTTACTAACATAACACAATGATTTTAATAAGATTTTTTTTTCACAATAAACAAAACAATCAGACGCTCCACGGCAGTTCAATTCGAAATCTGCGCTAGTCGTTTTGACATTTTTTTACAAACCACCTAGATAATATCATGTTATGTTTTGTCGAACTCGTAAAATAAAATATTGATTGAAGATCTTCTTAGATTTTTTTTGAATAACCGTTACATTTTTAAATGAAATTTTCATTGCTCCGATGTTAGACAGATTTACAAAGAAGACTGCTAATGTTTAATTTAAAAAAATATATAAGAGCATGTTTTTACATACAAAAAATACTTTTTAATTTCCGAAAGTTTCCCTTTAAAAGCGAAAAAATCTAATGTAATGTTTGAATCAAATACATAAGTAGTATGTTATTATAGGCCTGCACTATTGATTTTTGTTTGAATAATTGATAAGTGTTTGGAATACACCCTGCTGCTAACTGCACCCTGTATATTATTAATGACGTAGGTAGGTACATATCAACCCTGAGCCACAGAGACACATTTATAAAAAGGAGGTTGTGTAGGATTTTTTTAAAACTTCTTCAATTAATATTTCGAGGGTTATTTTCATTTCATTGACGGATTTGATGTTTTAGCCGCGAGGGATGAAAATATTTCCTATAAAAACATGTGTTTGTGAAAGTAAAAATATTGTTTTATGATAAAGAGGTTTGTCAAAGAAAAACAATCATCAAAGTAAAAATTACATTAATTTAGTTTAGGGTTAAAATATATTTTTTCGAGATCATGGTCCCTAAACAATTTGAATTTTGCGAACGAATTTTTCGTCAATGTAGAATAGGAAGAAAATTAACTGTCAACTTTTTATATTTTATTTCTATATCTTTGTGTCTTTATTTGGTTTAAATATTTTTTTATATGTTCCAGAATACAGTTAATTTTTTCGCACTCTATATTGGGTTGGCTGGAAGAGATCCTGCGGGATAAGTCCGCCCTTTGACTCTGGTGAATGGATTGTATCAGGACTGCATTTTTGGAACAATAAAGCATTATTTATCTTCTATCTTCTATATAATAATTCAGAAATGTTTGTCCGCTTTCTATCGTATATGTGAACATCACGCCTAAACGGCTGAACCGATTTCACTAATTCTTTTTTTGTCGTGTTGGCTTTTATTAGTAGAAGGTTCTTATGAAAGAAAAAATTAAGAAAGTTGCGTGGTAAATCTACATAATAATTTAGAAATGTTTTTTTATTAGCTTTTTACTTAATGTCATCGCATCACGCCTAAACGGCTGAACCGATTTCACTAATTCTTTTTTTGTCGTGTTGGCTTTTATCAGTAGAAGGTTCTTATGAAATAAAAAATTAAGTGAGTTGCGTGGTAAATTGGGAAATTAAATAAAACTCGCATTAGCCCCTCCTTCTCTATCTAAATAATAATTCAGAAATGTTTTTTTATTTTGCTTTTTACCGTATGTCATAGCATCACGCTCAAAATACAAATGCTACGTCAGATATGAATCTGCACAGAGCCGTGCAAAATGCCGGAGAAGGTTCTTTAATACAATTTGCTGCATTAACTTTAATATATTTAGAGCTAATTAAAAAACCCTATTTTTTAGGATCTTCATACAAAATTTTAATAAACATTAAAAGTGTCATTCTTCTTTTTCTGTGCTTATGTCAGTTATAGAGGTCTACAAAGCAATGGGAAGCTAGACTAGAACCTGTTTAATTACCTACCGATCAAGCCTGACAATCGGAATCAAAAACGTAAAGCAAGACGGGTATAAGCTAGTTTATTTATATTGACGAAAATTCGTTCGCAAAATTCAAATTGTCTAGGGTCCCTGGTTTAAACAAAATATTTACTCATACAGGTATTATCTCGGCACATGGATCTGCCTAGTGAGATAATAAATCCCAAAAAAAAACTAGTTTGTACCTAGGTATTATTTCTTTATTGTAAAATAATGAATTTGGGAAATAAAATAAATAAAAATATAATAAAGGGTGGTCCAACTAAAACGCATGACGTTAATTGTAAATCAAACAAAAAGTTTTCAGAGAATTATCTTAATATTTTTTATGTATTATGATAGGAGGATGACAATTATGTGTGAAACAAAATATCGGCCAAATGCTCGCCACAACTTCGGTGGCACACCTCTATCTGATGGTCCAAATTTTCAATGAATTGAATTGGAATTGGACAATGGAACGTGTTCCATTGTCACAATGTGCCTAAAATTTAAGTGTCAAAAAATTACTATTGTTGTCTTTCAGTGGCTGAAATGCCCCTAAGTAGGTTCTCGGAGATAAAGCATTGCTTGGTTGTTTGATAATTATTATATAAGTATAAGTACCTAAACACCTGTCCAGATGGTCGTAGGAGTAGAGGCAGACCCAAACTGAGATGGCTGGATGACACGGAAGACAACATTAGAGCGATCGGAATGACGAACTGGAGGAGAGCAGCGGAAGACAGAGGAATGGGAAAGATTTTGTCAGGAGGCCAAGGCTCATAACGGGCTGTAGCGCCACTGGTGATGATGATGATAAATACTTAATTAATTATTCATATTCTCTTTTATTTTAACTAGGAAATAATGTTAAAAAAATTATTAATATCTGAATTTATGAAATAACTCAGGCGAAAATATCTTGTTTGATTCCCGTGTTTCTGAAGTAATCATTGAGAAATTCTTTGTTCTTTGTGGGCAGTGAGTACATAAGGGGAGCTGTCACTCGGAAACAGCACCTTCACTCATGTGAACTAAAAATCATATTTCTTTGTTTAATGCTCGGATAAATTTTATATTTCCTTGAATCGATTTTATTATTATTTTAACAAAATAATAATGAAACATCAAAACAGGTTCCCACGCTTCTTTTTTATCTTTGTCAACTTCAAGAGAGAGAGAGAGATCTCAGAATGGATGGGACCGGTTGACTGGTAAATAATGAATTAATTCATTCCTCTGGTTGTACTAACGTCTTTGTTAAGATATGAGTTTATTTATTTATTTTTTGATCTGTTACTCTCATGAGACTCTTGTCGCACACAAACAAGAATGCATGTGGAAAATTAAGTGAACGCACAACTAGACTTTAGTGTGTAAACAATGTGTGTGATACACCAAGTTGCGTTTGTCTGCACTTAAATATCCACACGAAATAAATATATGTTGTTATTATTTGAACTGATACTGTTTCACAATAGGTAGGTACATGGATACAATAGTCAACAACGTCGATTAATTTAAATTCTTTGTTTTGATTCAAAATAAAAATTCTGCTGATGTTGACAATCAAATTTTAAACAAAATAAAAGACTGGCGCATTGAATGGATTCTTTTGTTTAAAAGTGCAAATATTAAACTCGTTCGCTTCTATTTTTATCGAAAACAATTGAATGGCTGATATGTGATCGCAAGCAAAATGATTTAATCATTATTACTTGGTCGCAAATAGAAGGAAAATAGTGCAAAGGAATCCATAAATACATCCACTTCGCTCCGTCCTTTGTGGGTCCCTAGAGGTAGCAATAAGAAAATAAGAAATGTAGTGTGTAGGTTGGTTCAAATAAGATAATTCAATACAATTATTATAATAGGCGTAGGTTTTTACAAAAATAGAACGTTTTATGTCTTTCTATAAATAGTTTATATTTATGTGTTTCTAATAGCTTTGTGCGTGTGATGCCGTATTCATCAATTTCCTAATTAAATACATGCATCTAGCATTTTCGTTCTTTTAAGAATATTTTTAGCCAAGAGTGTGACCTATAACAATGTTTATTTATTTATTGTTACAAAATGCCACTGTTTAGCATGACGGTAAAAACCTTTGCGCCAAAGAGTGTTTATAATACAGAAAAAGTGTACAAGTAAATATATATATATATATATATATATACAAAAACAATGTAGGTACATAGGTAATGTTACAGATTGAGACCTATAAAGTCTACCATGGATGCTGCGGAGCACTGAGAAGATTGGAAGAGTTTGCGTCTCAGAGTGATTCTTCATTCTGGCAACATACAAACTATGGGTCATCTTTTCATCATAGCTTAACGGACTCACCATAGTGAACGTTTAAAATATTCTCACATATAGATCTTTGCTAATTCTTCTTTAAGTGATCTGCGGTTGTTTAACACCATATGAAATGATATTCTTTCAATTGATGACAAAATTATCTAACAACTAATGACTCTAAAAAATCATTACTGATGTTCAATTTTTGAATGGAACAAATCACCACACCACATGCGTGACCGTCTTCTACTGTTGTTTCGAAGGCTGGCTTAGTGTGATCACTTTACGTTAAAAACGTTCGCCATTAGGCGGTAATGTTTGAGTCTCCGAAACTCCTAATCATGAGAATTCTCGACATGTTCAACATGTCGAAAAATCTCATGTAGGTATGCAACAAATAGATATTTAATAATAATTAATGAAATTTTATTTGGCGCCAGGATATGACTATATCCATTTTTTGTTAATGCCTCATATTTGTTAATAATATTTTGCTAATGTCTCATACATATAAATAAATATGATGACAAAATATATATTATCATACGTAAAAAATCACTCCTGGTTCAATGTCATGAAAGCTGACAGTCAATTTTATAAAAACGCGAAAAAGCTGTACAGACATATGTGCTAAATAATGAAGAATTAACTGATACTATGTAGGTAAATTAATTAAACATAAAAGTTATTGGTAAATACGTGAGATTGACTGAGTATTGTAATAAACTTTAAGATAATCTCGCCGCAGACGGAAAACATCGATAAAAATATTTTGCAGCCGTACTCAATAGTCTTTGTGTTTGATCAATTCGAATCATACTTTTTTAGGACCACACATACTTATGCCACGCAGCATGCCAATGAAATCAATTCTTACAAATAAGCGTAGTCAATTCAAAAATAAATGTAAAAAGTTGATTCATTTAAAAGAAATGTTTGAGTTCAGCAGCTTTTAGAGTGCAGAGCGGCGCATCTAAAATATCCACCAAGGTCATTAAACCATCATTATTGGCGTTGGTTAATAATAATACATTTATTTACTTTTGTTGTATGGAGATACGTCTAAATATTGGTTTGTTTCAGCTTTGTTGATTTGTACAACGCTTCTTTGATCGAATCTTGATAATGCAGACATAATAATAATATGTACTTGTGTTATGTAAGCAAAGAACTCAGAGAGACATAAAACTGTAGTTACAAACCAAACCAATTAGGTACTCTCAATGTGTTGGGACGGTTTTGTTCTCCCAGACTTTTTATGTCCTCTTTTGTCAGTTCGAAGTAAACATAATTTTGTTGGAAACCAAGAGTGCAGTTTGGGTCATTGATCTTTTGGACAGCTATTTAAGAAGAGATTGTTAAATTTAGAAAATTGACAGAAAAATTGTGGGATGACTGGGCGATAATTTTTCTAACTTCATGTGACTTTTTCTAATACGTTGTTTTATTTTTGATGATCTTTGCTTTTTCTTGAGGTTTGAAGAATGTGCTCAAAACCTGTTTATCAATATAACCTACAGGATGCAAAAACAATTTAAATGCACTGTATCTTTTCAATGTTTGTCAGCGAGGTTTTAAGCATTTTTTTTATAAAAATGATATTGTGAGGCTCTCGTTTGATTCAATCATTAAAAAAAATCGAAAGTTAAAATGATAATACATAAACATTTTCTTTATTATTATCCTACTTATGTACTTATAAAATAAAATAATGAAAATAACCAAAATTTTAAAAGTTGCTGATGAATGACATATCGTACTAGACTATGATATTAATCCTACCATGTTTAAGAGATTAGAGTTATATTTTATTTTTGTATCACCACCTAGGCGATAAAACGAAGTCCAATTTTAGATTTTATTTGAATAATTATTTATCACGAGAAGTATTATTTTGGCCACAATGAATGTCCTTTACAATATCATTTTGTTGGAGGGGACATTTGAATCGGTCTATCCAATAAATTACGACGAGACCAATGTTCTCGATGCTGAAAGAGAATCTAAAAATACTGCTCATTCGGTCAAATACTTTGTCGGAACGATCCAGAATTTGGTTATTTGAAATTTTCATTTATTTTGAATTACCCTTTGTGTGATTTTCAATTTCAAAGACCCTAAAAACCACATAGAGCCTTATCGTTTTGTAATAATGGTTGGCGCTCGATAAATACGCGAGGAAATGTTTACACAAACGCTTCCGAAAGCATCCACACAACAAAATAGCCAAGAATAGGACACATGTTTTCAAGCTAACAACGCTGTTTTATTATCCCTTACGAGAAAGGTTACTATTAAGGATATACCAGAGCTCGATTATCCCAGACAAAGGAAACATGGTATGGTTGTATAAAAGAAATGAATTCAATAATTTATTACTAGTTTTAACCTGTCTTGTGCAATTTTTAATGTTACGAGACGTGTTAATTATTATTGATTATTTTTTGTTTTTGAGGTACTTACTGATTTTCAATTGTTTCATTTGCAGATTTACAAATCAAACGACAGTTTTCTTTGAAACGCCTTAGTTCATTTTTGGCAACCCGAGAGTGTTTGTAACTTGAACGTGAACGAGGTAGTTTGCTTGAGAATTTAACGTTTCTCGCGGCTTTTTATTATTGTAGGGTTATTCAATCATTTGGAAGCAGACCATAGTCATTAGGTATTTATTACACGGAGAGTAATCACTCCATCCCAAGACAGAGGCGTCATACAAACTCATTTTACATAATTATATTTCCTTCCATCCGTCCAATCATTCAATTAAGTTGCTTGTATCGTTCAATCATTCAATAGCCACAAATATGTAATAAATTTGAAGAATTAAGGTTAAAAAAATAAAAATTAAATACTCAAAAACAAAAAAACTTGATGATCCTGATAAATATGTAATTAAAATCGTTACCAAACTATTCTTGAACGTCTGAAATGTAGAGAATCAATGATAGATTTGGTACACTATTATAATATTTAACGATTTTGAAATTTTGACCATCCCTTTTTTGGTGTTGACTACAGTCAATATATTTTTTTCTAGCGTTCTAGGAAAAGTACTTTTTGGACATAGCTGTGCATTTAAAATTACTTCTTCTTATAGATAAGATGACTAGTTCTGGAATCTGGATGGCAGTATATTATGTGTTTGGGAGATTTTTGGAAAGTTTTTAGAAAAGAAAGATTCAATATTAGGTATGCAAAATATTTTTTCTTTCTATGTTCCCTTTGAATTATATTATCTACGATCCCTTTGTGATCGGTGAAAACCTTTCAGTTTCAAACCTTGTATTTGACTTCACAAAGCATTTTAATAAAAATGAAACGTGAAATAAGTTTATTGAAATATTCAGTAGTATGGTATATAGGGGCTAAATTTTAATGACTTCTTCACGCTCTGGAATAAACACACTGGTATTGAAGCGCAGACAAAATATTATATTACACCGCTGTTCTGTATAAAAGTTAATGATTAATTAATACCACAATAGAGTGCGTGAATTTAATATTCATATTGATTCGTATTAAGTTGAAGCCTCAATCTCAGTAGAACCAATATTCGTATTACTTGTACCTCGTATTATTTTACAATAATTATTATTCCTCATTGAATAACGTTGGAGTTTTGCATCCTCTTCCTATATGCTTTCTTCTTTTTTCGTAATGAAATACAAAAAATGAGATATTATAACATTTCGAAACTCTTCTTACGTCTAAGCTTGGTGTAACATTTTTGAAAACATCAACTGCTCTCTTAACATACGAGATTACATCCTTACTTTACTATCCTAGATAATTGAAAGTTCTTATATATTTAGTTAAAGGCAACTTATGGTTGAAAGTTCTTATATTATACCGTCCTCAGTAGCCTAGATGCATCATATTATAGGCGTGGACTTCAGATCACGAGATCCCGGGTTCGATCCCGGTCGGGTCAGAGTTTTTCTTAGTGTTTCTCTTGAAATTTCTACCCGGGGTTGGCCTGTCTCAAATTGAACGGGGCCGTTTGACTGGAAAAAAAATCCTCAGGCACTAAGTTCCGCTGGCTATACTGACACCTTTGTATAGAGAAGTGTTAATTTATTTATTTATGATTGAAAGTTCTTATATTGTACTTAGTTGAAGGCAACTTGAGGTGGCCTGACGATATTAGGAGAGTGGCCGGCAACCAATTAAGTATTGAAGTTTTCAGAAGAAATCAACACGAACTGAAAGTTACTTAAATTTTCAGAAAGAGTTTCGTGTGAAAGTTTGAGGGGACGACGTGTTAATTTGTGCCTTGTTGATTGAAGATCACGTGATAAGGTAAATTAAATGGGCAATATACAAACAATATATTATGTAGGTAAGTGTATTTTGTTATGGTGCCATATAGGTACCTACCTGCTTATTATTCCGAATTTACATATTTACCAAAAATATCTCGCAATATACTTTATAAGTACTTAGAGAGAGCTTTTATTTTGTGGTTTGAATAAAGTTTACAATAATATTTTTTTTTTGTAAAACTTCCTTTAATTCCTATTCAGATTTATTCTTAAAGTAGGTATGTTATGTTAATCACTAAATAATAAAATCAATTAGGTAGGTACACTCGTAGGATCGAATCAAAAATGTAGAAATATAGAGAACGACAAAATTGAAGATAAAAATATAAAGTCGATTTTCTGGAGGGACCACGACATGGAAAAGATGAGTGACGGCAGAGTAGTGTCAACACCAGGCAACGAACTGCCATCAGGTAATAGATTGATGGATGGCATAATTTCTGTAGATGAGAAAAAGAAGAAGATGCAAGAGACCTTGTTTGATTATGTTGACTCATTGGTCAACGTGGAGGATGTATATCTACCTAATTTCAGGTGTCATCCAGAAGTGGATGAAAAAGAAGAAGCCTACATAATAATAATTATGCAGTTGAAGGATTTCATTGAGGACTTTCATAAAAAAGTCTGTATGTTCGAGCCTTGGTTTTGATAATCTACATAATAATTCAGTTATGTATATTTGTATGTATGTATTTATTTTTGTTTGTTGGCACATCACGCTTAAACCGCACACTCTAGGTTTGATTTTAATAGTCGTGGATCCTTGCAGATATTTATGGTAAGCATATATAGGTAGAAATTTGTCCAATTTCTCAAATATGTATACCTAATGTTATTTACAAATTTTTAAATCTTCATACTAAAATATCAATTCATGAGACGGCCATGTTTTAAAAGTAAAATTAAACGTGTCCATTTTGTGTAGAACTGTAGCATTATGGTATGAAAATGTATAAAAAATATTGAAGTTTGATTTGAAATACAAAAAATATAAGAAGAAGGCTTTTAATTCTTATTTTATAAAGATTTCACAGAAAAATATAATTCACGCCATGACAGGTAGGTAAAACAAAGCTCTTTTTAAGTAGTATAATACACGAGCTCCTATTTGAGCCAACGGACATGTTCGCCGGAAATTGCCGAACCAACACGAAGTGTAACGAAGACGACTGTATGATTGCATTAGTGTTCAATGATAATTTGATGCTATTTGTATTACTTTAAATATATTCGGGGGCACAACTGAAAAGGTAAAAGGGGATCCGCCCCCAAACCCCCCTATAATTATAACCTAACCTAACTCAACAATATAAAATAGTAGAAAGCTTGCTAACGCTAACGTAAAATAAAATTGAACACTAATGCAATCATACAGCCGTCTTCGTTACACTTCGGGTTGATTCGGCAGTTTCCGCCGACCACGTCCGTTGGCTTATATGGGAGCTCGTGTAAAATACTCTATGGCTCGCTTGAACCATACCAGAGAGAATTCAGCAAATTATCGCGAACTCCAACTAAGTAGGTCAAACTACGTAACTACAGGCAGTAGGTATGTTTTACCTATATCTACATACATACAGTATTAGGAATCGAGGTAAAAAATCGCATTTAGGCGTTGAACGGAATGATATTGATACGTCTTGGAAAAAATTAACCTCTACGTGCCAGATTCCTATGGCAGATCTCGATATCACAAATTATTTTATCCACCGACAGGCAGAACAAATATGATTCTATTTTCAAATTCAAATTTGTTAAAGTATTAGAAACCATAATTTAAGAGCTCGTGTACCTACTATCTTTGCGAATTGGAGTATGCATTTGTCATTTAATTGTTTTTTTTTAACTTTTTTTTTGTTCTGGTGATGTCTTGTGAATCATTGTGTAATTTGTATAAAACTGTTTCATGGCGCTCAGCGAAAAGGTATTTACTGTTATGCTGAGCGACATAATATCATTGTACCAAAAATAAATAAATATTATTAAGCACACGGAAATTTTGTTGCAATGTGACTGGCAGACTACTCTTTCTTCTTTTTTTAAATAAATATTGAAAGCGTCATTCTTCTTTTCTTTTTCACGTAGGTATTTAGCAGTGACTCTTAATTTTTTCTCTTCTTCTCTTTTTTGATAAATATTGAAAGCGAAATTTTTCCATTATTTTTCTGTATGAAACATTTAGATAATACATAGACTCCTGATTAAGGGAAAGCTAGACAAAACCCTGTTAAATAATCCGACAATCCATCAACAACGTAAAGCAAGACGGGTCAACAGGGCTAGTCAAGAATAAAGTCATTCCGTTGTTTTTATACATCCATGTTGAAAAGTAATGAATTTTTTCCACTCGACTTGTTATCAAATGTTGTAGGTATCATTTCAAACGGTAATTATGAAACTATTAAATAAATTAGATTAATAGGGCAACACATACTTAGTTACTTGCTTACTAGGAGAAAGGGGAAACGTAGGTGTACCTCATTTTCCTGCGGTACACAGTCGCACGTCATTATTCTAGGTTCGTCACAACTATACTTTATTTACCTTACAACTTTATTTGAAAATAATACCTTGTTTGAATCAAGAACCATTATTTTTGTATTCTTTTATGGGTCATCTAAGATATACTTTGTGGCTCGTTTTCACGGGTCATGCTATTCAGACGTATTGGATTTAAAAAAAAAACATTGTTTTCAAGTTCTAAAACTACGAGGTAGTATGATCGAATCATTTTTAAAACCTAATTCTAACGAAACATATTTTCAGAATCAGATCAGTACCTAATTAAGTTATTCTGAAAAAAAGCAATTCGATTTATGTAATATAATAAATGTATAAAAATAATGTATAAAATCTAATTCGATATAAAATAGAGTGTTTCCTGACGTTGAAACAAATACAAAATGACATCAATACAAGAAACAGGTAGATATGTTAATATTATAAATGGTTGGTAATACATACGTTTGTTCCAATCATCGTCATGAAAGTTGCCAAGTTTATCTTCGTCATTTTAACGGAACGATCCGAACAAATACGAACTTTTAACGTCGCGACGCTGTGCTCGTAGGAATGGAGACTAAATGATTCACGCCAACCGCGTCGGTAGGTACTGTCTGAAAGGTGTTCTCAAACTTCATTTGATAGCGAACGAGAAAAGTCTATTTTAAAAATGTTTAAAAAAACGTCTCTTCTACCGAAAAAAATGTTTAATTTTATCGTGGAGTGATATTATTCCTTGAGTGCATATTGAGTGCGTACACTTTGTTGCTATTTTCGTTTGAGTTGAAATTGAATAAGTTTTTAGTGATCAAATGCAGTAGGTACTTTAAAACCTTGTGTATAACAGCTTTCAAAGTTAACTTAACCTGTGTTATAAGTTCAGTTTTATTCGAAAGAAATAAAAAAAAACACCTAAATAGTTATAATAATTTTGTGAAATAAAAAAATAATCATATTCAGTGGAAACCAACATATCCCAAATAATATATCTACTCTTTATCACAACAAAAATATCATTTTTTAAAATAAAATTAATTACCTTATAACTATTTGCGAATGGATGTTATTGTTCAATAAAATATGGGGACCAAAATTTGAAACAAGAATTTGTATCATAAATTATTGCACACAAAATAATTATTAATATCAGCGGATAAACAAATCTATCGACTTTATAACTATGTACTAATAATAATATCGAACTGCAGTAATATGCAGTTAATGCCAATTAATTAGTACATACATAAACTGTATCACAGCGTAGTTCATAGTATTATTGAATGTTTACAAACATAGTAGATTCTTAATCGAATTACATAGTGCAGTTTCATTATATTATTTACATAGTTCATATCAGTATTGTGGTTTTTGCCGACTTTTACATATCTACATAATATAAAATCGTACTATTAATAATAATTGTCATATCAACAGTTATTATTGGAATCGCCGTTGGAATATTCTCACCATGATTCTTAAGCAGAGTTGAAGGTAAGTTTTTGCTTTCAATTACCCAATTTATTTTGTTTAATTTTTACGGTTTGTTTTCGGTCACAAAATCTCTTACCGTTTGTATCAATATTTTAGTTTGTCATCTTCCAAACAGACATTATTTTATTTAGGTATTTATTTATTTTCTTACTTACAGCACAACTTATATACTACGGTGTACTACAGATTAATACAATATATGCATATACTTATAATATAAACAAATTGAATCTGAATGTATTTAATAGATAATAAGATAATAATTATACCTTATACAAAAATTACTGACAGTGCTATGCCTTGGCGGCATTCTCGTTGACAACCATTGACAACCGATCTCTATCATTCAAACAAGAAGCACTAGTTAAAAAGAGACAAGTAAAAAAATCGTGTCATTGTGTTAAATGTTTTTACTTAATACCTAATACTTAATACCACCAACAATATGATTTGATTAAGAATATTGAAAGAAAATATGCAGTGGGTAGGTATTATATTATACCTTAAATGTATTTCTTTTCTTTTTATTTTCATCGTAGAGTTGGTTGGTAGCCTAATGGCCGACTTTCATATCGATTTATGAATTGTGGATTCTTTCCCCGACGCCAGCTGTATTCTTCACCAAGACAAAACCTTTTCTAAGTGAGAAAAATGTCGAAGGTGTTCGCTGTGGGTGAACATAAAAATAAAAACATATATGAATATTATGAAGTAAGTATTTAATTAGGTCTTACAGAAAATATAACAACTAATGACTCTAATAATTCATGAGTAATGTTCGATTTTTAAATGGAACAAACCACTACGTGCTTACGACCGTCTTCTACTGTTATTTCGAAGGCTGGCATAGTGTGATCACTTTACGTTAACAACGTTCGCCATTAGGTGGTAATGTTTGTCTCCGAAACTCTTAATCATGAGAATTCTCAATATGTTCAACATGTCGAAAAATCTTAATTTAATTAGGTACTTTCATTTTATATTAACGCGCGTATAAACGTATAAACGTTTTCCATACAAAATGTACCTATTGTGTTTTCACGTTTCTATTCACTTTACTTCAGTTGCTATACTTAGAATACGGGTACTGAGGAACATACTAAAATATCTATATATACGTGAAGGAAAAACTTGTGACTATTGTTACGAAAATTGCGCGGATGGAGGAGTATGACATTCACACACTTATAGTTTATATAGAGAAGGAGTGGCGAATGCTAATAATTTTTTTTATTTATGCATTAAAATAGCTTAAATCTATAAAAAAAAATAAAAACACTACTGTAATGTAATGTATTTGATACTCACACACACTTCCACAGACTACTTATAAAGATCATCAACTTCGTTGAAACAAAAATGTAAAATGAAAAGCGCCTAGTAATGGGCGCAGAAAGCTTTTTGAAGGCGGTATAATATTTATTTATTTATTTATTTATTTATTTCATAGAGACACCAACAGAACACTGAACAACACAAACAAAATAAAAACATGAAACAAACACATGGAATATACAGCGCTCCAATAACAGGTATCTCCCGCATAGCTATTGTACATAGTTAGGTGGGTACAATCAACGTCGTCATTTTAAAAAAACTCATAAAAAAACCTTTCACTGCATAGGCATATTAAGTTAAAAAAAATTAATGAAAGGAAATAATATATATAATAATATTCAAATGGAAGAATTATTTAACAACTAATGAGTCTAAAAATTCATTATTGATGTTCAATTTTTGAATGGAACAAACACCACGGGCTTACGACCGTCTTCTACTGTTGTTTCGAAGGCTGGCTTAGTGTGATCACTTTACGTTGACAACGTTCGCCATTAGGTGGTAATGTTTGAGTCTCCAAAAATCCTAATCATGAGAATTCTCGACATGTTCAACATGTCGAAAAATCTCATGTATGCAACAAATAGATATTTAATAATAATTAATGAAATATAGAGATAAAAGTTGGAAATTATTAAGAACAAGAGAGCAACCAAGACTGCGACTGCTGTCATGTATTCAAATGGAAGGTGGAGCTGGAAATGGCGGGATATAAATTGAGATTAGATTAATATTGTTTTTCTTTAATAATAAAAGAAAAAGCTTTGTACATATCAACATTTCAAATTTGACGTATCCATGTAATTGTTATGGAAAAAATAATTTTTGAAGCTCAGTTTTTGACCTAAATAATGTTCAAACTTATAATTTAAATAAGTTATTTCGAATTTCGCGCACTGGTCGACCACTAGTAAGTATGTATATTATTTGGAAATCTTTTAAAGATTTCTTATTGCGGTCCTGGTTTTATTCTGACAGTGCCAATTAAAAATTTGTTTATATAAAAGAAGGTAAAAATATAATCATTTCATTGATATTGTTTTATATTCTGTTTACATGTTAATAATAATAAAAATGTTTTGGTTCTTTACTAATTATCTAATTAATAATCGAAAATATTTAATAAAGAGGTAGAAAATTTCAATATATTATGTTATTATGGAAGACCCTCTCATACCGTAGGTATTCCGTTCCTTCGAGGCAGAACTGAGGAATTTGAATATTCTGGTGTGGAAGGAGGTCATTGAAACTGGGGGAGATGGAGCGCAGTGGTGAGCTCTTGTTGCTATTCTATGTGGAGTCTAAGTGGGGTCAAAAAGGGAAAATTGGTTGATTGATATTATAATATGCAAACTTTTCCACTATGATGGGAAATTACAGCTACTTTATGTTAGGTATTTAATATGGCAATAGAAAATCGATATACTTTCTAAGTTCCAATCCAAATCCAAATCCAAACTTCCTTAAGACCCCACTTAGGGGCATAGGGAGGCAACAAGAGCTCTCCATTGCGCTCGATCTTGCGCAACGTTTATGACCTCCTCCCACACCATATCCAGATTCCTCAGCTCTGCTTCGAAGGAGCGGAACACACTATGAGAGGGTCTTCCTCGTCCTCGGGACCCTGATGGGAGGAAGAACAGCGCTCTCCTCGGCCAACTGTCATTCGGCATCCTTAACACAAGTCCATCTCATCCACATAATAGTAGAAGTGATGGGCTCACGCTGGGTGCGCCGGCGTATAGCGTCGTTCGTGATGCGGTGGTACCATCTTATACCCAAAATTCCTGAGGCACTTCGTTTCGAATGCAGATACTTTTTGTGCCTGGGCTTTGGTCAGGTGCCAGGACTCATACCCATACAGGAGAATTTCTAAGTTCTCACTAAGTTCATCATGATAATATTTTTGTATCTGCTGGACAAACAGACAGTTGCTTTGATGGTCTTTAAAAAAACGTTTGTTATAGAAAAGCATTTGAATAGTTCTGTTAATTTGACTAGAATTGTATTGTGCTTGGAGCTGAATTCGGATTCTCGTTCATTTTATTGTGTGTTAATTGCTATAATTTTAATAATGATTTTATTTTTATAATAATTGTATCTTGTGATGATTTTTTTATGTCTATTGAATTTTATTTTATTTTATATACAGGGTGACTGGTAATTCAATACATTCCTTTTAAGGGGTTATACTAGGGGAAATTTGCAACAATTTTGTTCCTAATAACCAGGGGTAAAATACCAGTGGTTTTCGAGTTATTTAACTTTTTTCAATTTTCACCTTAAAATCAAAATTGTGAACAAAGTACTTCATTTAGGGAAGTAAAAATATATTTTTCTAATAGTTAAAGAATAAAAGAATGGCTGAGGTAAAAATCAAGAAGAAAATTCCAAAATCTTCATAAATATGACGTTTTTAAATCACAAGTCAGTTTTTTTCAGTTTTAATTTCGATTTTTCTAAGCTTGTTACTCCAAAAAAGTAGAATAAACTTGGCGTAAAAATCACAGGAAAAACTTTCCTAAATAATAAGCTTTGCGAAAAGGTAAAAATGTTTACCAATTTACTACAGATTTGGAAAATAATCAATATTATACGATCAAATGATGCTATAAAGCCGTAGGCCTTTTCATACAAACGACTTAAATTCAACATGAATAAAATTCAAAGCTGCGCTTCGTTATTATTATCTACACTAGGTAGTCCAGCATTATAGTATGGCGAAGTTGAACTGATTCTATATATATAATTTAAATGAATCTGTGCTCACTCAAAGTGAACACAAATACACTCTTTGACTCTTTCACAGTATAAGCTACTTAAAGCTTGTGTCGTGAAAGAGGAAGATGGTCGGCACCTGGGATCGAACCTACGACCTCCAAACGATACAGTACGAAAGCCGGCGTTGTAACCGCTGGGCTACCAACCACTTCGATTATTTATAATTATCAATTATTATTATAAATTATCAATTATTCCACATATTAGACAATTACAAGAAAACTGCAACATGTGGTAATACTGAGGGTAGGTACTGTATGTCGAGTTTGAGAGCGGATCTGACATGTGATAATTTCAGAAAGAAGAAAACTTCATGAAGAAGAAAAATTCACCTTCATGCCTACCGCATACTATAAGGTCATGCTGGTCATGGGTTGGAACTTCATCTTTCACCCCGTTAGCACACCTCCGCTGCGGATTAGCCGAAGCGACGACGGTCACATCTGTCAGTTTCTGCGCGCCATGTTGAGAGTGAGATAGCATGCTCACCCCCGTACTGTTTTCTATACATTCATCTCTCTCTTGCGGTGTTTCGCCATAGATTACTTCAAATTGTATTCACACCTCCGCCTGATATTTCGCGGATCCGTATGTTTCGCATTCCGCCCGCTTTTGAAGTTGTCAAAATCGACAGAATTTTGGAGCGAAATTGAAGCGAACGTCATGTTTTCCATAGAAATCAAAGATGGAAAACGTTAATTGCGTTTTGTTATGGGATGGTTTGCAGAAGTTGGATGTGCATATTTTCTAAATTGTAAGTAAAAACGTTGTTAATGTTGTAATATTTAAAAATATATATGAAATGTGAAATAATATTGTGGTTTTAATTATTTATATTTCCCAACAAAACATAACCATAGAATACTTACTTATGTGTATTTTTCTCTTTCGCTACTCGTTTACCCGCTAGTGTACTAACACTACCTGCGATTTCGCTTTCTGCAGTTTCGTGTTCCGCGATTCGCGGCGGAGGTGTGCTAACAGCCTCATGACACAAGAGTAGCTTAATGTAAGACCTCGAAATTGTATTTGTGCTCACTTACATAGAGTGAGCACAAAAATAAGGTAGGTTCCTAATATAATATTTTACCTAATTTGATAATTGATCATTTTTATAAAGTAAATCTGAAAAAGTCAATAAAATATTGTATATCAAATCTTCACTTACCAGTCCTGGAGGGGTATTCTTGAATTGGTCTAATTCGATCTAATTAAAATTTTAGTCCATTCCGACACCATTTAATTTTAGTAAAATAATTTTTAGAGAATGTGAAAGTACCTATATGTCATTAAACAGGATGGTTTTTGGCTTATTAACGTAGGTACGTTTTTTCTTTTAGAATCTATAGAGGTAACAGTGAGAAGCTGTTAAATTCGGCGAACAAGTAAGCCAATTAAAATAGCTTGTTCGAAAAAGTTGCCTTTGCACGCCGAGTAAAAACATTGGATATCTGAGTTAAAATAACGTTCGAAAATTTGGGCACGTTGTTCGATTGAAAAGGTATTGATCCATTTTAAATTCTCCAAATACTGAAAAACGGAATAAAAAATGAAAAAAAATGTATAGGGACTTCTGTACCATCCAATATAAATTTGTTCGTATACATTAAGATGGTTGAAAATAAAGATTGTAGGTACCTAAGATTACATCAACAACATAAGGTCAACATTTAAATTCTGTTGATTGGGCAACATTTATAAATAACTAAACATGTGGTAGCCAGTTTGGTATTTTACACCTGTTCAATAAAATTATTTATTTTGGTTAACTCAATAAAATCAGTCCATCAATGGAGCAGCGCTGAAAACGTTCTAACTCACAATTCAGTTAATGCTTTGAAAATAAGATCGCTCACAATTGGGTTTATATTTTTTCCAATATCGATCTTATTAGTACCTACATATTATATAATTCCAAAAAATAGTCGACTTTGGGGCTCTTACCAACAAGCTAAACACTTCAAAAGTTATCCATGATTATAGATTTATAAATAAACTAACCACCTCAAAAAGTTTACCAATGTTTATTTGGAAAAGATCGGTTCAGGGGCAAATAAAATTTGTGGTAGATTAATGGAAGACTGTTTTCATTTGGTTTTTAATAAAGATCAAGTTCTTTCTGCCTATTAGGCACATCGGAATTTACCTACGCTTATAAACGTTGTTGGATATTTAAGTAGTTTCTCTCTTTATGGCTATCGAATGAAATAAAGAAGGAATAATTAATGAAGACGGCGCACATCTGGCTTAATAAAAATGGAAATTATTTACGTGGTAAGATCAAAGCGATGTCAATTGTCTCGGGTTGTCGACTCTCAATAATTAAAGTAGCATTAGGTATATATTTTCTACAGTTTTTTTTATTCAGCCTTCATTCAGCGTCCATTTCTGAACAAAGTGATAACACCTCCCTTATTTGCCACCATCTTTCTCTGGTTTGTGGAGATCTAATCCTACCAAAAGTAGCGCATGTCACTATGTCGTCACTTAAGCCAATCATCGTCCCTGATTCTCTTTCCCAACCATGAATAATAATTGAAAGCAGACATTTTTGGACGGCTCCACAGAGTTGACTATAAGTAGGTATTGAGTTCTGCCAACACTCATCCATATTTGAAGGCTTCATACTTCTTTATTCTCTGCCATCTCTCTATACTACTGGATATAGGCCTCTTCCACTTTCCTCTACCCTGGCCTTTTCTTATCCAAATAAGAACATAAACTCGAGTGTATCAGCTATTTGTGTTCACTTTGAGTGAGCATAGATGCATTAAATAAATACTGAAATAAAAACTACCATCCGTTACGAATTCACGTAAGTACATCAAGAAGTCATTGATGCAGGAGTCGGATTTATGTCACGTGAAAATAACCAAATTGTCAGGGAAAAGGAATGAATATAATAAAATGTCATAAAACTACATAATACGTAAAGGTAAGGCAAACGTCTAAGAAAAGCAGCTCCAGCTTACACCCCGGGTACAGAGGCTAGTCTTGAAGAAAAAAATATATAAATAGGTAGGTAGCTATAAAAAATAATACCTCTTGTCAAGTACATTTTGATCCTGCGCAATGTTTATGACCTCCTCTCACACGATGTCCAGATCCCTCAGCTCTGCCTCGAAGAAACGGAACAAGGTATGAGAGCGTCTTCCTTGTTCCCAATATCAATTTCTGTAGAGATTGACCAAAAATATTACCTAATTTGTATTATTATTATTTTTTTATAACGAATTTGAAAGTTTTTTAGTGTGAAATTTGTCAAATACACCTTTGACAAATTTCACACTAAGCAAAGGCTCGTGTCGTGAATGTGGAAATGGTCGGCACCGGGATTCGAACCCATGACCTTTCAATACGCTGTACGTACGAAAGCCGCCGACTGATACCACGGAATTACCATACACCCATAACATAAGCTTTTACTCAAATTAAGTTAGATGGTGGGTATACTATACATATATAGATAATGATATTCGTATTATTATTGTATGTTTATAAGAAAATATTCTATGAACCGAGACTGATGACGGAGTTACGAAATAATGAAGTTGTTTGCCGCGAGTCAGTAAATATTTAGACGAGGAAATATGTTTCATGAAAAAATGTAAACAAATCCATCGTCGAGAGTTTTTTAATACGAAATGGAGAGCCGCTTCAATACTGACTTGGCGTTTAATGAGAGGAAATTCCGTTTACAGCATAATTTAAAAATACAGGTACCTATCTAATAAATTTTCGTTTTAAGTATAGGTATGTAAGCATTGTTCAGATTTTATAATGATTATTGTATGTATTCAATAATAATTATTGATTTACACTGAAATAAGTAGATAGGTACCTACCTAAGAATTTATTAAGTTTATATTAAAGATTAATAATGATATATGGTGTCAGGGTATAACCTATATCTATTGTTGTATAACATTTGTATTGCTTTTATTGAGCTTTTCTAATTTTTACGATTCTGTAGATAGGTATTTCAAACCGGAAAATAAAATATGTATTCAACAATATAAAACACCAGGACTTTTAAACTAGTAATTACACTTTACATTATTTGCAACTATGTTTGTCGCAATGATAAAATTATGTAGGATTTGTAAAAGATAAACAGAATCAAAACATATTTGGTTAAATAAATAAATCCAATCTATCCTTATGTTCTTAAGGGATTAAAATGCTTCAGCCCGAGCTTCAAGCTAAATCATTCTATCGCACGTCAAACATCTAACTGCAATATGTTTGGTGGCACTGAAAGGGAGTTGCATGCTGCATAAGTAAAGAGACGGCTCAAGTTAATGCATCAAGCGTTAAACTTTGCATACTGCTTCAAACAGCTTCTACCTACGTTTGAAAATACACTTATCGATCCTCGATCTGATATTTTATTGTATCGGGTAATAAATTGTCAAATATAAGAAGTGTGCCTTTTCTCAGGAGAGATTATCATACATTTCAACTGATAATAATCACATATAAGCAAGACATCGTACATATACCTATTATAGGCAAGGGAAACCATTTCCAAAACAACATAACACAGATGTTATAGGTACCCATATGATTATACCATAATGAGAAGCAATGAGAAACTTACTACTCACATGAGGGAAGAACCTACCTAAGTGATTATGTAAATTCTATTCGTTTCGATGATGTAGCTTCCAATCAATGGATGATTTTAATTCAGAAAAAAAATAATTGAGGTACGAACTACTAAGGTTACCTGTAGTAGGTATTGTTGATTTTTTTAAATAATCCATGGGGGTAGTGGAGAAGTACCTACTTGGGATCTCTCAACAGCTACAACTGAAATATGCTTGAGAATCTAAATCATATAAACTTCAATGACAATTCTGGAAAACATTTTGAAAAAGTGGTATTGTACCTTAAATGCCGTACCTACTTAAATTGGATTGGTAAAAATTTCTGGTGGTGAATTTTTGTGCAGAGCTGAAAAATGGATCATAATAAAATCTCCAAAATAATCGTAGGTCCCTTTTTGAAAAGTGG
The DNA here is from genome assembly GCA_963576905.1 of Mystacides longicornis. Taxonomy (NCBI): domain Eukaryota; kingdom Metazoa; phylum Arthropoda; class Insecta; order Trichoptera; family Leptoceridae; genus Mystacides; species Mystacides longicornis. Next base: position 3,485,872 of record OY756421.1, on the reverse strand, counting down.
TGTTTGAGGTACTTGCCGCGAATCCCATAGTGAAATACTCTCATGCTCGTGTTCGTCTAACTATCCTGAGAGGCTTATTGTGAGTGGTAGGGTAGACGGCAGGACATGTAGAGGAGGGTCATCCATGAGATAGAACGACCAAGCGATAGAAAATATGGTGAGAGAGTAGAACCGTATTGAATAGAAGAAGGTGGCACAAAATGTTGACATTCTCAGCATTGTGGGAGAGTAGTAGATATAGATTGTGAAAGCTGTTGTATCGATTAATTTTTCCAGCATACTTATGAGGACTATTAATAGCGCCACTGTCCCTATTAGAATAACAAACTAATGTCTTGAATAATAATATTATGCGATAATGACAACTCGCTTAAATAATAATAATTTATCATAGTATTATTATATCTGCTGTATGACGAGTTCCGGTCTAATTGTATCACATGTCTCGCGGCAACAACACGTATAAAAGCTATTATTAAACACGCAATTCTCTTAACAGGTTTAAAATTGTAAAAAGTCTATAAGTTTTGTATCTTAAGTCACAGAAAAAAATGGGACACACATAATAATATTATTAGTTATGATGATTACACAAAAAGCTTTTTCTAGTGTTTGTATCTAACCTATTTTTGTTTGTAACTCCCATTGGATAAACAAGAAAGAAAAAGTATCGTCATTAGGTAAATAATAAATAGTGTGATGGAACTCTGTTACAGCTGAGAAAAAAATATGAACTTTATTTGAAGAAACAAGAAATAGAAGAAAATATATTTTTTCACGGTGAAATTTAACGCCACTAACTTGTGTTCCTAATGTAAGCATACTTACTTTATTAAGTTGTAATACACTAACGAGTTTTGACAATCTCGCAACACATTCATAGACGAGCGTTTGTAGTGATTTCCTCAAGCCAACATTACAAACACTACTGCAATGTTATATATTTGATACTCACACACAATTCGATGTATTTGACATTGACACTGACGCATATAGGTACAATTTTTTTATCTGTGGTCAAATTAAGAATACATGGATTAATATTGTTTGTCATCTATAATAATAAAGGAAAGTGCCTGACTGACTTTAATAATTATAGAAAAAAGCTCATACCCATCAACATTTCAAATTTGACGTATCTGACTATCCATGTCATTGTTTTTGAAAGAAAATTGTGAAATATAAAAATCTCTCAATCTTCTATATTATAAACACGCATGGATACCTATTTTGCGTTGTCATCGCATCACGCCTGAACGGCTGGACCGATTTCGCTAATTAATTTTTTGGCGTGTTTGCTATTCTCAGAAAATGATATTGTTCCGTGGAAAATTAGAAAATTAAAGAAAACTCTACGTGGGCAACCTTATTAGTACTTTTTACCTTATAATTTTTATTCCAATTTTGTAATTTTGACAGCTAATATCAGTTGTTAGATAGTTGATGCGATTGACGGAATGTAAATGGAATATACATGGTTTAAAACAGACGTATCGGTCGGAATAATATTAAAAAAATGATAATTTAATTCATCACATATCAATTCGAACTCAGTATTCATAGTTAGGAACACAGGACAACGTCTGTCGGGTCTAGTATCTTATAATATAACTCGATATCGGCTGAATGGTTGGTGACCTAGCGGTTACAACGCCGGCTTTCGTACAGCGGACGTCGTGGTTCGATCCCAGGTGCCGACCATCTTCCTCTTTCACGACACAAGCTTTAAGTAGCTTACTGTGAAAGAGTCAAGGAGTGTATTTGTGTTCACTTTGAGTAAGCACAGATTCATTAAAAAAAAAAAAAAAAGAATAGATTCTTCCGATGTTTGATTTATTGGGTTATTCTCCACTCCGGATAACATAATAACTAATAAAAAGTAAAAAATGGATAAGAAATAATATAAAATATAATATTAAAGTTAGCATGGAAGTCATTTCCTGTAACGCCAACGCCATCTATGAAAAATCTATAACAACAAAATTATTGTTTACTGCACCTGATGGTAGTTCCATCTCATTCTCGCATACGTAATTGCCGCTCTTACAGTAGCCCATCCCACTTACTCCGCCGTTTCGAGCGTTTTAGAAATTTTTCATACGAAGTCAACAAAATTATCGGGCACTTTCAAATGTGCAATCGGTACTTCATAGGCGAAGTAGAATGTCTGTAAGCGCATAATATATTTTCGCGTTGTTCCCGCCTAAGCTTTGAATACAAATGAAATATGAATGTTTTAGAAATATTTTAATGTTATTATTCATCAGTTTAACTCAATCGAATTAATTATGTATTTTTGTTTCTGGGGGCGCAATGCACAATTGCACATATGAACGGGCCGCCTCCATTAAGGATCACAATACAACGTCTGTCGAGAAAGCTAGTATCTAATATAATAAAAATCTCAATATGACTTAGGGCCAAAATTACAATTTGTAGCTTATCCTGGAGTTTTATTGAGGAAGTTTACAAGTTAAGTGGAGCTTACCGCTCACACGAGAATATCAATCAAAATTCGACTACAGCTTGGCTAAGCCGTAGATATGGTTAAGTTGGTAGTCCTACTTGTCTTTTATCGTGGTTTTATCTATGCATTAAGCTCCACATCTGTCATGTTCACCGGGACGCGCGGCATTGTTTGTGTTGTTGTTTTGGTTTTATGGATGCTCGCTCTTGGATTCTGACTTGGAATTTATGTGTTACGACCCTTGCTTCGGTTATTTGACTTAATTAATATACAGCTACGGAAAGTGAAAGATGTGTTCAATAATAAACATAACCATATATCATACATTCAACTAGGTTAAAGCAAAACGATCTTGTAATTATTATCAAACAGAGCGAACAGTGTATAGCAGTCAATGTGGTGGTCAAATAATCAAAGAAGGGTCACGAATAAATCCAAATAGAATCGCTAGTGAAACAACCTAAGTAACAGCGAACAAATAAATGCAACGAATCATAAATAATTAGACATTTAAGTAATAATTGCGCGGCTATATAATGACATTTTAAATGTCAGTTTGTCCGTATATTGACTTGTAGCGCCTCCTAGTGAGGAAAATAATAAAGTGAGTTAAGCGAGCTTTACGCTGTTGAGGACACTCCAGGGTATCCCTTAACTTAACGAGTAGGAAAAGGCCCAAATTCGTGCTAATGAGACATTGTAATTTGCATAATTTTGGTAAGCGAAGCTTGATGTGCTCCTCACCGTTAAGGTGGACCTTAAGCCTGTATTGTAATTTTGGGCCTTATTTATGGTCGAATTTCGACATCTGGGCGACCACTATAGTTATTACCTATTATTATATGAACGTTTGAAAACTTTTTTAATAGCGCACCTGAAAACAAAAAATTAGTACCTAAATTACGCAAAAAACATCCCTGAAAATATCCATACACCTACCTACTTCCATGAGTTCTGATATAACTAAAGTCTAAAGGGGTATGAAAGAGTAAGTAGGTACTTAGGTAGATATGAGAAAGTTTATGATTTTAGTGGACCGGAAGAAAAACACACCTATGGCCAAAATAACAGCTACCTACATTTTATCTACCTCGAAACAGGTAGGTAGAATGATTCTTGGAAAGAAAAAAAAATGTACCAGGTTTGTTGTTTAGTTGTGAGAAGTTATAATTGAATAATAGATAGCCTTGTGTTGGACACGTGAAGTGGATCAATTTATTTCGCTGCTGGAGGTCGGTAGAGCCTTAGAATATAATCAATTTTATCGGTTTCTCCTTTCTTTGTCATTAGATGATAATTGATAATTCTCTATGACATTTTGATGCGGATAAAAATATTATACTAGTGGTCGGACAGTTCTCGAAATTCGACCATAACTAATTAAGATTATAAGTTTGAACATTATTAAGATTCCTTTGTCAAATACTAAGCGAGACACATAAATGTCAAGTAATGAGACCGTGGGACCGTGAGGTTGACCACCTCACGTCAGAAAAGTCACAATGAGCCTCGGACGCCTTAGAGCGCAATGGAGAGCTCTTGATGCTTCCCTATGCTCCCAAGTGGGGCTTAGCCCCCCCCCCCCCCCCGCACTGCTGGTTAGTTTGGGGGTGGTTTGCGGCGGGCTTAATTTGTCCGGGGCCGGCTTTTTGGTTTGATTACTTCGATCGAGCTAGGGGGTCGGTTTCGTGCGGGTCGGGTTTGGTCTACTACGGGCTGCTGGTTGGTTTGGGGGTGGTTTGCGGCGGGCTTAATTTGTCCGGGGCCGGCTTTTTGGTTTGATTACTTCGATCGAGCTAGGGGGTCGGTTTAGTGCGGGTCGGGTTTGGTCTACTACGGGCTAGCTTGCGATGTGCGGGGGGGGGGGCTTAAAGGGAGAATGTATGTATGTATGTATGTGACATGAGATTTTAATTTAATATAATAATTTATGAATATAAGTTGAATATAAGGCTTTATCCTACCTGAAAACTGATCGCGCGACCATGCGATGAGCGATCATTCAATATTCTCAATTTGATGAACGACCTCTCCGTCCGCGTTTGAGTATGAAACTCGTCACTAAAACGCAAACTGCAAAACACACGGTAAAGTTGTGATATTTTGTTTACAAAAGTTTAAAATTAACAGTTTAATGACTTAAAGAGAATAATCAAGGTTTACATTTTTTTCTCTGCCCTATAGTCAGTATAATATACGCATAGGGTGGAAATTACAATATACCTAATGTCATGGATGTTAGCGAAAAACTCTTCAAAGCAAGTCAGAAAAAGAACATTGGGGTGTTTTAGCCAAAGATTTGTTTAGTAAGCAACAGTGTTGGAAGAGGGCTTATGAAATATAATAGTATACCATCGTATAAATCCAGCAGAATTAATTTTAGTTTACATTTTCATAAGGTCAAACAATGCTCGTACATTTTGTAATCCCAGTATAAATGTGTTGGATTAGTATTTCGTTTATTATATACAGGCGTCTACTTTTATATAGTTTAGGTATTTTACCTTCGAGGTAATTTTGAATATATTCTAGGTCACGTGCCTTGGCTATATTATTTTAAAAACTACTATTATGACTGAAAATAATGATTAAAAAAAAAAGGTTCTATTAAATGCGGTCTGTATATTTTCCATGAACTCTTTCCCTGTGGGTTTAAATATTATTAAAAGTTTTTTTAAATATTAGTTTATTTTGTTATACCTATCATGTATAATCATCTGAATATATAATTTATTTTTATGTACCTAGGCTGTGGAATATTTTTAGTATCTGTCTACGTTAATAATCTATAACGGAATAAGTTACAGAAAATCTTAGTTGCATAATATTTCCTTTAGCCACAGTCTATTATATTTGGGATGACTTTATCTTTGGAGTCCACGGGGTTTGGTAGAGTTATTCTGCTGAGATTAAAATTCACTGAGGATTTTACTTTTCATTTACATCGCGATTCCAATCCAATTCAATCGCAATGGTATTTACATTAAGGTTGCTAAGCATGATAATAAAGTTTCATGTACGTCTATTTTGAATACGGTATTGGTTTCCAAAAAATGGTAAAAATAGGGATTTATACAAGAAGTACTTTAAGTTTAGACGGTCGACATTGAAATTGTCATTTAGTTAGGTAGGTACATACTGAATTTTTAAAGCCAATTTTCTTATATAATAAATGTATAATAATACGTCAATGAACTTCATCTGGACTATTTTCATACGTAGGTACCTACTGCAGTATTAAATATTGTTTTTTTTTCTCATTTGTTCGTTATTGAGAATTACTTTTGACTCAAGTGTAGTTTGATTTAACATTTTTTTTTACCCATTTTTAATTCAAATGTAATTTAAATAATTTTTAGTTGCCGTTGGTATATTAAATACCTACATTTATAAAAAATAACGTCCATTTTTACATTTTATAGGTGTATTCGGAAATATCAACTTACAATAAAAAAACTGCATTTAAAAATAAAAGGATTTTTCATTCTGTATATAAGTAATTTAATATGCTATTAAAAATATTGAAATGTTATTGAAATAAGTGGTTCACAAAGTATGATCATTATATTATAGGTTTTCTATTCGAGTACATACATAACATGTTTAATATTATTTTATAATGAAAGAACGAGCCCGGTGTACAGCGGCTTATTAAGTATTAACGACCAACAAATGCACAATATTGATTTATACTAGGCTACTATTTGGTAAGTGAGATATCGTAGAATGTTGTGTGGTCTAGCTGGAACCCGCAAACGTATCTATTATTCCTGGCCGTCTACCTACAGATTGTACACAAACATTGCGCCCTCAGAGAGCGTCAATACCAGGAGGTGCGCTATGATATGCTACATGGTCGGAGCATATTATTGTATTTCGTTAAAAGGAATGTGTTACGTTGTGTTATTGTGTTTGTTCATTCCGCTTGATTACTTCCAAAGGCACGTAGACTAGGGTATGTGTTATTTAGCGAACACTAGACAATGAAGGACTGAAGTAGCACACGTGTGTTTAATCTAAGAAAATCAATTATTATTGTCTTAAATAACTTCTTATTCGTAGTTCTACACCTTACAGAAATTATTACACGTATCGAATGATGAAGGGAACAGAGGGAGGTTCATTTTTTAAAAACAGAGGAGCGTCGTTTATTTTATATTATATTCTAATAAAAAAGAAAAAGGTAGGTATATACTCTGCACAATATTAGACTCTGGACCTTGCTGATGCCAATGACAGGGCCATACATGTGGCCAACCACTGGAAATTCTTGGATTTTTTTTTCAATTTTCAAAAACATACTATTGAGTGGCGTTGTTCCGAGCCAGAGCGGTAGTAGGGACTAATAAATAGCTAACTGTTCTATTTTAGGGACTGCTGGCATGGAGATTGGAGAGTGATCAGTCTGGGCGAAATCACTCACACTACTTCCATGGCACAACACGACAAAATAGTGAGCTTCTGGCCTTCTATTTTGATTTTAAGATTCCACATTGAGGCCGTAGTAATTTTTTGTATTATAGTAATAAACTTGACATCTAACACAGTACTGTCCTGTAAAATAATGCACTGTCTTAATAAAGCCTTGATCTTTGTTTTTTTTTAATTGATTGACAAGAAAATTTTGTACAGTAATTTTAAATAGAAAGATTCCTAATCCCTTACGGGATTTTTGGCTGTTTATGGCGTAGTATCGAATGTTCAGTTACATAGTCGGGAAGTTATTTAAAAGTAGATTTTAAGATTTGTGTAGGACAAAGATAAAATTGAAATAGCTTTAATAATATTGCTGAAACGCCTTGGGGTTTGCGCAGTCAAAAATATACACCCGAACATGAATTCTGTTTTGAATAATTCATTGAATGAATTCTGTATGATATTTATATACTTACTGCTATATGTAGGTATGTATCAGTGGCGCGGTGCAGCACGGCTTATTGTGCTCTGCTTTTAGCTTAACAATATAATATAACAACGACCCTTCTGGGCTGCACATCTGAATAATAAAGCATAGTGCACGTTCATGATAATGTACGAGTTTTATCGTCGTTTCACACAAAATGTGAGTAATGTGATGGTTTGAGTAAACGGAAAATTTGACTTAAGTGCAGGTTTGATAAAGTTGAGTGTGAAACACAAACTCAGATACAATTCACAAATAAAAATTCTGAAAAATGTAGATACATATACACTCAATTATTTTGCAATTGCATTTAAGTTTTACTGGTGGTCGTACATTGCTCAGAAATCGATCATAACTTATTTAACATTTTCCTAAAAAAAAAAATATTCCAAAATTTGGTATCCGGAAACTTAACATTTTACTAAAATAAAAAAAGCTAAAAGCGTAATTTCTAAAATTTGGTAGCTATCTGGAAAGATAACAGAGCTGTTGATACAACTGATTATTACTAGTGGTCGACCAGTGCACAAAATTGAACCATAACTTATTTAAATTATAAGTTTGAACATTATTGAGAGTACATTGTCAAAGACTGAGCGAGCGCTATTTCACAATTTTCTTTCAAAATAATGACATGGAGAAGTACGTCAAATTTGAAATGTTCAAAGTTTTATCTATGCATGGTTATTATTTAATACAAAAAAATATAATTCTATTCTCAATTTGACCACAGATAAACAAAAGAATGTCAAATACATCGAAGTGTGTGTATGAAATACATAACACTACGGTAGGTATCTAGTGTGCGTTATGTTTTTTTTTTATTGATTTAATACATTTTTTTACATAATTAAAAAAAATAGCATTCGCCACCCCTTCTCTATAAGTGTGAAAATTTCATACTCCTCCGTCCGCGCAATATTCGTAAAAATTATCACAAAGTTTTTCCTTCACGTATTAACATATAGATTACAATAAATTTATGCACGCTCCATATTATATCTACACAATACACATGAGTCGTTTTTGTGTGTAATGGACTGTATGCATGCAACGTTGCATTGCTTAAGTTACCGCGCGTGTTGAGATGTGTACAGATGCCAACGATTGTTGACCGGGTGGCCTCCGAGATCATTGGATCAAATCCCGTTGCCAAACAATCTCTGAAAACTAATGTCTGATTTTTTTTTCAAATAACGCCTAACTTCCGTACTTATTAATAAAGACTATTATTTGACAGCCCAGTGTCAACTCTTTGCACCTGAGAAACAAGATATGAAGAATGTAAATATTTGACATAAGCAAATAGGGAATCAAGTTTGAGTTGGGAAAAATAAAGATGGTTGGTACTTGAGTCTCAACATTCAACGATCAGTGCAGTCTGCACGGATGCGGTACGAATTTCAGCGAACAAACCACTGAACTCCCAAGCCCTCGCAATGATGAAGTTCTTTGGATATTATGGAAAACAATAAATATCCAACATTTTAGTAAAAATCAAAAGAAATATATAAATAAGTTTTGTAAAATTATTTATACAATTTGAGAGGTTTAGTTATCATTTTCATTCAAGAATATTTGACTTAGGTTCATATAAATAGTTTTGTATTAAACAACTTTCAGAACAACTTATTGGACTAATGTACAAATTTGAGGACAATTTACATAAATTAAGCATTCAGCAGTGAGCACGTACCTACCAGTTTCGGATAATGTAAACATGGAATTGGCTTATAGCACTGTGGAACAAGAAAGTTCAACGTATTTACGTACCAAGTAACTTATATGTAAGTAGAGACAAGGGATAGCACTTCGGTATACTTTCTCTAAAACTTTCCCTTGAAAGGGACAGAAACTTTGTGTTATCGATTTTAAATTTAAACTGAATTATTATGTTTGCATTATTAATCACGAATTAATCATTAAAATTGACGATCGATATACGTGAATGTGTTTTTTCGATTTACCTAGTGATGAAGTCGCCGAATTTCGTATTAACACACTGAAGGTTGTGGACTCGAATCCCAGAGCAGATCATTATTCAAAACAAGTAAATACATGCAGTATAATCTTTATTTACGTTACATTACTTTCCTATCCATGTTCGCTCCCAAGGTGGACCATGTGGTCGCCACTAATATAGTAAAATAGGCTGGCTTGACCAACGCTTTCGGGGGACATACGGAGGACGTGCCCGAGCCAACCCATCACTGTGTTTAAGGATGACTGAAGTAACGAAGGGCTGAAGTGTTCTTTCTCGGACTGTGTCATTGGTTACAAAATCATTCTACCTGATTCCCAATATTTGTCGCAGGAATCTGTTTTCAACGCTGAGATGTTTTCTTTGCTGAGCCTTTGTCAAATGCCAGGACTCTCACCCGTATAACAGAATAATCTTTATTTAACAAAAAAAAAATACTTTTTTAACAAATAAAATTATCAGCCAATCTCGAGTGATAAGTTTTCGCACGATAAAAAGTCTACTACTAGAAATTAATTCGTTATTTTTATTTTAAAAGTGATCCGGGTTGTTGGTTCTTCTTGGAATTTCTTAGACTTTCGGTAGACTTCCTCAAAGAGCGGTGGTTTCGGTTCGTACGCTGTCAAAGTTCAAAGACACCTCCTCGGTGTCTGTGTGATGAATGACGGAATTTCTGTTGTATGCGAGAATTCGTCATTCCGGACATGAAAGACGAACTCTATAAAATATAGATCATATTAATATGTACCAAATATTCGGTTTAAAACATCTAGGCTTTGGGTGAAAATACTTGACGCGCATAAATAACCCAAGTTTAGCATTGTTTCAATTAGGTATTGTATACTCCAAATAAAACATGCAACAAAAGTGTTGCGATTTTTTTTTATATTTATCCACCTGAAATAATTGTACAATAAACATAAATAGGAAGTTGCCTAATGATGTAGGCAGTAACTTGACTGTTTATATATTTAAAAATGAAAAAGAGCGTTATATTAAAGCGGTTTGATTGGGAAATGGACTTGTTTAAAAATTAAATATTCTAAGTGCACAAAATTAGATATAAATAAAAAAATATATATAATCATTGCAGGTACCTACTTAACTACAATTCTCTTTGTTTTTCTTATTCAAATCATTTTCATTGTTTTCATAATGCTATAAATACCCAAGTTAATTAAACAAGAGCAAATCAAGATATTTATTTTCAAAACAAACAGATTTAATCCTTTCTTTACATTAATTCAAGTCGAATGAAAAAACACAACTTTTGTCTCAACAATAGACGAATGTACCTACTTACTTACTTCCTATTTAAAAAAAGCCGGAAATAATAATTTAACATTCATTACTAAACAAAAGAGAAAGCATTTTAAATAAAGAAAAGTAAAAGAGGTAGTTGAAGGACAGGAACAACCAAATTACAATTAAACAGAGAGAAAGAATTTAAATGGTAGGTACGGTTACCACAAATTTGATAATATAAAGTGACGTATAATACTGTTGGTGGGTTATATAATAAAGTAATGAATAAATGTCCAGGTCTAAAGTATATAAATCAGTTAACTTAGGTATTTGTTGAAATATGTTGTGGTAAGTACTTTTTATTTATTTATAAACAAAAATTGTTGAGACTCTCCACCGCATTTTAAGAACAATATCCTGGGTACAGCATCTTAAGAACAGAAAGTTCCAAGAGAAAAGGGGACTAAGTCCTAACTGAAGTAGTAGTAGAAGAAGAAAAATTGTTTATATCTCAAACATAATGAAATTAACTTCTGATGTAGATGGGACGTTTTCTTTCTAAAATGTGTCGTGATAAAAGTACTGATTCCACAATACGTACATAAATTCTGCTGATTGCAAATAGGTATATCTCGTTAAAGAGGGCCTCCCGTACGCACACACGTTAAAATGTTTCATATTTTTTTCAGATTGTGAAGAATGCACGCTTCTTTTACAAAATGTCACCGTCGCATTCAATACAGCGGATATGATTAATAATTCAAAAGTGTGCCTTATATAAAATTTATTAAAAACGAAAACCTTTTTCGTATATTTTTGTGCCAAACAGATTACATTGTATTCGGCCGTAATACATCATCCCTTGTCCGGAATATTTACTCATAACTCACCCAGCTGCAACCCTCGGTATCGTTATAATTTATGTACACTTCGATAACATTACAACAGTTGTTTTAGTCTCTGTCACATAGTCTTTTAGTACTTCATTCATGAAAATAATGATCTGTAACACTACATATGTCCCCTTACCTATTTTTTTCCAGTATCCCTATCACTGTTACTAATTTAATAACTTCAGATTTAACTTAATAACGATCGTCAGACCAAGAATCCACAATAACTGGCCGCATTTATTAATGGCCCTGCCATTCTCATCTAACGGCCGGTTTCAATAACCTATCTATCTCCTATCTATGGTTAAAAATCTATCTATCTTTACACTTTGGTGTTTCAATAAACAATGGATAGATAGAATTTCTATCTAAACTTTCTATCTATCTTTCATTATATGATTTGTATAGAAATCGGCGATAAAGCGTTTCAATAACCTATCTCTAGTAGCTTGTGACATTTGTGATTACAGTTTTTTCTATGGTTTTCTTAACCCCCGATTTCGGCGGTTTGTTTTTCCTATCCCCCGATTTCGACGGCAAGTGTTTGGTATAGCAACAAGTTTTTTTGAAAATAATGGCTTTTTCAAGTGACGAGAACGATTTGGAGTTATTTGAAGACGGAGTCTTCGACTCTGACGAGGACGAAGAACCTCGGATGTTATATTCACGGATAAATTTCATGTCGATATTGTCGAACAAAGATTTTCTTGTCAGGTTTCGGTTAACCAAAACCGTCGTAAATGATTTATTTTTTATAAATTTCCATGGTAACTGACATAAATACTATCTATATGTTGTTTGTTTATTGAAACGCGGATAAGGATAGAATATTAACTGCGGTTAATTGATGGATAGCGTTTAACTGATTACTACGGATAGGTTATTGAAACCGGCCGTAAAAGGAATTGCTTTCCCAAAATACCGGTATTTCAGAAGGTTTTTTTAGGTCATCTGTCTCCCCACAGTTACAGACGTCGTTCGCTCTGAATTTCATATTTTTAGGAATTCCACTTTTCCTACTGTTCTTAATTTATTTTAAGTTCTTCATGTGAAGGATGTTAATTTGCAGCCAGAAGTAATCAGGGAAGGTTTAATTAAAAAAAATTTCTTAAGATTCCGTTAATTTCATTTTTCTGTTGACTATCTTTTAGATTTTTGTAGATACTTTTTTGCGTGCCTGACTCATCTCAAGAGATTTTTTTGGTGCCCAGCGTATTATTATGAAGAGGAACAAACTCGATTCATTACTACTTAAAGTGTTCTTTAAATAAAAAAAAACAAATAGATTAGTTACAAATTATTGAGAATTTTTTCATACCCGGATTCCTATTTTTCTAATAAAATCATGCGAATTTTTTTTTTTTTAATTAAGAATTTTGCACGTCAGGAATTCTCGAATTTTGTAGTAGTTTTTAAAATTAAACTATAGGAAACATTCCAATTCTCTTGATAAATTGGTTGAAAAAAAAGCAGACAGGCATTGACTTTAACGAAAGTAAGTTACATCAAACTGGGTTATAGATCTTACATCACCAATGGAGTAGACCGTGAAGATTAATGTGAGCTCCCCAGCTTTCCATTAAAATGGAAACATTTTGTTATCTTGTCTAATAAATCTAGAGGTAGGTACCTACAGTTAGTTCGGAGGACCTAGGTACTTCCAATTAATTTCATTTTGTATATTGTGCGTGTCGTTAACAGGGCTTATAATAGCCCTCCAGAGTTATCAAGACGTGTTTATTCAGCGCCTCCGCGCCGTGATACCATCATACACGTATTCCTAACAACGCTAGTTCATTTGTCATCTATAAGAAATTATAATGGTGATGGTATAAAGATGCATTCGCGTGTCACAGAACATAGCATTAAATAGTTTTTTTTTTTTTTTTTCAAATAAGGATTATAAAACGTCGTGTTTTTCTACCAATTTTATGAATTATCTAGAAGTAAAATATATAAATTTTTATTGGTATGAATCTTTTGGGAATTATGGGAACGTTTAAACAATCAAACTGGAACATAAACTGTCAATCTTAGTGTCACTCTGCCGCGTCAAGTTATTCCTACAGCTTATTTGAGCATCTTCATCTCTGAAACGTGCACGCACATGTAATATTATTCTATTTAAAAAAAATATCTTTGAAATAAAAAAAAATATATATATCAACATGGACGTGATATTCTGCAAAACTCAACCCTGATTCAAGATATTAAAATAATATACTTCATACTCCTCCACATTCGAGTTTATGTAATTAAAATATTAATGGACGACACATTTTATATTTTGATAATCTGACTGCCTACTTGAAATAAATACATATTATACATATCCTTATTCGGACCTGAAGTATTCCCGAAAACTTACTAACTGACATAGTGTGAAATTTTTTAACAATTATTTTGAAAATTGACGAATTTTGTCGTGTTTTCAGCGTCCGTCCTTCGTAAAGAGTTCAAAAACCTTCAACGGCTTTACATAGATAAAACGTGTTGGTATCTTTTCCTTTTACTTCCATTAAACGTACTTAAGTGATAAGGAAACCGACGAGTTCATCAAAAATCAATTCATCGAATGATCAATAATTCATCGAATCACCAATTAATCGAAAATAAATACTTTGAAGATAATTGAGAAACACAACCTTTTTGGCAACTAAACTATCCTGTCGATATGCCAATGATATAAAATAAAATAAATAAAAAATAAATACTCCAGCATATGTCAAAATCACCGCCGTCTTTAATTTACTAAACTGAAGCTTTACCTTATTTTTAGGTCATACACAATATCTCTCAAATATCTTCAAAATATTTATTTTCGATGAATTGGTGATTCGATGAATTGATTTTCGATGAATTGGTTTTCGACGAACTCGTCGTGAATCAGTGATAATATGTAAACGTATCTTTTACACCTGCGTAGGCTTCTACTCTCTTCATTACGTATATTAACCTATCTGCGATGTAGGGGCCATTAATTAAAGTATTTACTTAGTATAAACGTTAGTAATAAAAATCTTTATTATACATACGAGGATGTGTGTAGTTCTACGTGAGGGTACGCCGGAGAGGGTTTAACTCAATATTAGGTCAGAGCAGCAATGAATATAAATCGTAAACGTGGACTAAAAATTAGGTTAATTGCTGAAGGGAGATTGCGGGTTCACTTTTACCTGGACTACAATTGGTTTTTTTTTAAATTAGGAAATTCCTTTAAATAATGTCTTCGTTAAAGTTATTACGAGTATGAACTAGAAGCAAAACCTGTCGGACGACAGGCTACGTAAAGGGTCATTAATTGTTTGATTGTCCTATAAATTAAATTATATCATCCTCCTTTAAAGTGTCAACCATATTGAGAACTGCGGAAAATTTGACAGCAACATTCATCATTATTATGTAGATATTTCCCATAGTTGGATGGTTTTGCCGAAGAAATTCGCGTGGGGTTAGTGTTTTAATTAACGGAAACAACGAACTTGTTGTCGTTACATGCCGTGTTGTGGCGCAGTGCTCCGCATCTCACGGAGATGAGACGTAACTCTTTTTTTTCGGGATTTTTTCATTTATAATAACAATAGGTATAGACCCTGTTTCTTAAGTGCTTGTGTGAATATTTTAGTTTTACTAAGTTGCTTATTAATGGTGTAATGTATTTTGACTACTTTATATTTTCATCGCAGTATATCGCATTATATTATGTTATACAGGACGATCTCTCTATACTTACAAATAATATTAAGTCAGGATGAAGAATAATTGTTGATACTTTCGGCCGAGGGTGCTTGGTAGTAGTTCATTATCACATGTAAAAATAAATAAGGAGTCTTCAGTTTGTTCTACTACGAATTCGTAGTAGCACAAACTGAAGACTCCTTATTTATTTTTATATAAGTGAGGATGAAGAATGTTTTGTATGAATGATGGGCCGGCTCTGGGCGTCGTTCGTGACCTTATACACCGTCGCACTACAACATGTACACGTATAGGTATGATAAAATATTATATTTCCGGTAGTTTGATGAATAATTATCAAGACTCTGAGCTTGCATCACGAATGATATTATATTGAAGTGAATACTTGACTGGTTAAGTAAATGCCTCCGATATGAGCTACTTACTATTAATGAATCAGTTATCTCCAGACTACAGCAACACGGGAAGCTATGATACGAGTAACTTATAATGTGTACATAGACTAACACGACTACCCTTCTTACATATGAATTTTGTTAAATGGGACTATAGAGACGCTACTTTCATAACATTAATGATGAGGTGTGTGGGTACCTATATAATATAGGATGGTAAACATAAGTTTGCTTCGTTTGTTTGAACGTGAAAAGAAAGCGACATAATTTAAGTTATTTTTTTTGGTCATTTACCTCTTATTGAAAATCATACCCTTGGATTAATAATTAATTGTGCTTTACAATGCATGGTTATGACGTTTGAAAGATGTCAAGTAGATAAGTACCTACCTTCCGTATGATTTATGGTTAGTCATTAAAAAATTATAAACAAGGTGTTGTTACTGCCTAGCTGTCATTTCATAGGTGATTTTTACTTAAGATAGGACATTTCTGTTCTAGAACGTGCGATGTCTAGATTCCTCGGTATAGTGACTCATGTAGATAGATATAGATAGATAGATTATTTCAGGAAGTAGATACTTACTTCATTGGGTGGTGCCTCAATGGAACTTAAGCTAAGACGTGCGATATCTAGCTTCCATGCTTTGGGAACACAGGTTATTGAACATTCTTTCTGGAAACATGCATAGAAGTGAGGGTCTCTGCCCTTCACTATTGGACTAGCATTATGACATTTACTCTAGATCTAGGTATATTATTATAGTGCAGTGCATAATAAGTGTGTTTTAGACAAAATATCATAAAATATAGAGAGTTTCAAATAATAAACGGCTTTTTCTATATCAAATTGAGAGGTTCGTCCGTAACTCGATATTTTGGATGAAAGACGACCCAAGCCCCACCAAAAGTAGGCATTTCTAACATTTTTTTTTTATATAAAGACAAAATTTACTGACAACAGGAACTCGATAGTTGTTACCATTATAACATTTACAACCAATAAAAATCTCATAGTAGGTACTTAATTAAATGGTTGGTAGCCCAGTGGTATCAGTTGATGGCTTTCATACCCACGTACACTCTACAGCATACTAAAGGTCGGAGGTACGAATCCCAGTGCAGACTTTTTCCTCTTTCACAACAAGAATATCGAAAGTGTATTTTGTGGATCACTTTTGGTGGTGTCAGATACATTTGAAAAAATGTAACCATAATATATGTATTATGATACTGCATATCAGAGGCTCCTACATATAACTTTTACTATGGTAAGAAATGTAAAATCATCGCATTCCGCAATGTAAAATCGGAACTCTTTATGGGACGAAATAAATTACTTATAGGACAATCAAACAGTTAACAGTCCGTTTGTTTCTATGCCTGTTGTCCGTCAATTTTTGCTGCTAGTATAACAATGATTGTGAGTGATAATAGAGTAGGTATAATATTACATAAATATTATACTGTAATACTACAAAATTTGTGTAGGTACATATAGTATGTAGAATCTGTTACGCATATAACTCACTAGGTTCTAAAGAAAAAACCTCGCATGAAAGGCGTGCGTGCTCAAGACGATCACTCTACGATGATACCCCTAACTCATATATACGATATTAATAATATGGGGGTAAAAACATTGGATAGTTCTTATGTGTAGATATGTATGTATATATTATTATGCGCATGCACGACTGTATCTCGAATAACGAATAAAAATGTTTTAGACACAATCATTTTCAATAAAGAATACCTTATATTCCGTTATTAATTTATGTAACCTATATCGAAATTTGTGATTCAAAATAAATTTTAAACGACGGACCGTTTCTTCAAAGCAGAGCTGACGGATTTGCAGAAGATGTGGGAGAAGCTCTTTGAAACGTCACAGAGTCTAGCGGATTGGAGGGTTCTTGTTGACCCCCTCGTGGGGTCAGTGGGTCTTTGGGAGTTAATATAAATATTGTAAACCTATAAAAGTATTTGAAGGTTGACGAGAGGGTGGTCACAGTTGATTCTGATCCGGAGGGAATTGCCAACTACATCAACCGCTATTTTGCTACAATAGGTTCTAAGCTGGCTAATGAACTCAAGGGCCAATTGAGGAAGAGTGAGAATGAGGTAGTGGAAATGTGTGAGCCTACATCTGATGAACCAAACTCGGTTTCTTTCTACATGACTTCAACAACGGAGCTGGAAATTGCAACCATTTTATCGAAACTAAAACCGGGATGTGGAGGAGGTGTTGATGAACTGGGCTCTGATATTTATAAAAGATTGGCAAAGTTTTTGGCTGTACCGATTGCTCACATATCCAACTTAAGCATTAGGTCTGGAGTGTTCCCAAATCACTGTAAGGAAGCAACAGTGATACCTATATATAAGGGAGGAGATGACTGTGAGATTTCAAACTATAGACCGATCTCACTCTTGACCATCCTATCTAAGATCATAGAAACTGTTATAAAAGCGAGACTCGTCAGATTCCTCAATTCAAATGGACTTTTGTCAGCAAATCAGTATGGTTTTAGAGAGCGAATGGGATCCTCCGATGCTATACTGACCTTGACACAGATGGTTGCGAGTAATATGGATGTGGGCTTGCGGACTGTGGCGGTGTTCTTGGACTTGGCTAAAGCATTCGACACTGTTTCGCATGCACTACTCCTGGGGAAACTCGAGAAGATCGGTATAGTTGGTTCTACACTGGGATGGTTCAGGAGCTATTTGAGTGACAGAATTCAGCGAGTGAGATTAAATGGCGCATACAGCAAAGCGGAGTTTGTTAGGTTTGGGGTACCGCAAGGTAGTGTGTTGGGACCCATACTCTTCCTGATATTCATTAATGATCTCTGCGATTTGAAGATAAACGGAAGAATCATTACATTTGCCGATGATACGACGGTATTATTCTCGGGTGATTCGTGGATTAAGGCAAGAAAGGCAGGAGAGGAGGGTATGAGACATGTAAGAAATTGGCTTGACAAGAACCTCCTGACTCTGAATGTTAATAAGACAAACTTTGTGACCTTTAGTCTCACTAGGGTCGGACAGCCAGTGGACTTTGATCGTCTGACGCTTCACAGGGGAAGTTGTGTGTCCACCTCCTGTAACTGTGAGATTGTAGAGAGAAAACAGGACGTCAAGTATTTGGGAGTATACATCGATTGTGGGCTCAAATGGGAACAGCACATTGATAAACAAGTAAAAAAGCTCAGAAGCTTCATATACATATACAGGAGTCTTCGAGGGGTACTAGACAGAGACACTATGCGGCAGGTATATTTTTCCCTTACCCAGTCACTGATATGCTACGGCATAGAGGCTTGGGGAGGTTGTGCTGCGTTTGTGCACGAGAGAATAGCAAAGACACAGAGATTGATTATTAAAGTAATAATGCGTAAGCCGATCCGATTTCCGACTCTGGGATTATTTGAGAGCTTTCCAGTTCTGAGCGTCAGACAATTGTTTGTTAAGAGTATACTGTGTAAGTACCATATTAATTTAGCAAAGCACATGAGATCCCAACAGACCCGTCTTACAAGAAGCTCGGAAAGTCAAAACTATGTTGTGCCATTGTTTCGAACCACCAATGGACAGAGACAGTATGCTTTTTTGCGCCTAAGATATTTAATGACTTGCCTCCCACCATTAAATCAATTAAAAAGGATGAACAGTTTAAGAGTGCCATCAAGGCATATGTTCGTCAACCAGGGATGGTGGCTAGGTATTTCCCTTAGGAACACATATGTATGTGTGTGTGCGTGTGTGAATGTGTGTAGATGTTATTTGTATTTTACGTATACTGTGTTTTCGATTTTTATTCTTATTTTATTTTTGCTGCAATGAGATTTGACATGATTGTATGACTGATTTAAGTTGTGACTATACGCTAACAGAATGTTTTGATTTACTTATAACAATAATGGAGAAGCAATTCACAAAATGTAATGAGTTTATTTTTAAATGATTGATGTTTTTTTTCCACTGATTTTATTGATAATTGTTGAACTCTTACTAAAGTTATGCTGAAATAATCGAGGAAAAAGGAATCTATTTGTGTGTATGTACATGTGTATTTATTGTTTGAGTAGGTGTATTTCAATTATTTATTTTATTATTATATATTTACTTATTATTTTTAACCTTTTAAACTTTATTTTTTACTATTTTTACCTTTTTTAACTTTACTTATACTGTTTTTACCTTTTTAAACTTTACTTGTTTTAATCCTAGATTGACTGAATTTTGTTTATTTATACTGCATGTACCTATGTGTAACTCCTCTCCTAGACAGGCTAAGCCTAGTGGAGGGAGACATGAATGTTCATCTACCATTGTACACTATATTCAATGAATAAAATTTATTTATTATTATTATTATTATAAACCTAATATTATTTGGCCTATGTTTTTGATTGATTCAACTTTACCTATCAGTGCAATGGGGAGGAAATTCAAGAATAACAAGACGGAGCGCAGTGATGGGGTCGTGTTGCAAGGAAATATAATGCTTATCGACTAGTGCTATACGTACCTAGTTCGTATTACTCATAGTATATCGAATATACATGAGTCTTGTGTTCGGATTTCAAAAAAAAAAATAGATTTCGCTGAAATTAATTTTCTCGACGTTTTCGAGGGTGTATATTCCAAAAATGCAAAAAACATTTTTTTGCAATGCATTTTTTTTAGAAGAGGAAGAAAATTTCCGCGTACCCGTACGCGCACACCAAAAATGTGTGCGCACCCATAACTCATAGTAATTCTTATCCGATTTGATTGAAATTTGGTACAACGGTTAGCACCTCGATGTAGATGAGTCAGTAAAATGTTGAGATCTGTACCTTTAGGGGAAACCTCTTAAAGTATCCAAAGAAAATTTCACTTGTTCTAGAAAAAGGCCTAAAAATGAAAAAAAAAAGTCTTCGATTTTCATAAAATTAACGCAATATCATTGCATAAGACTTTCCAGCGAATATGTGAACACTGTAATGCCGGCTGATGGAAGAAAAAATCGTAAATAAATAAAATGATACTCATATTACGACGTGTAATGGTCAAACATAGGTATATTAAAGCTTTAACAATGCTTATTTCGTAGGGAACTCTTACATCTAAGCGCATATTTTTAATATCATTGCTTTTTGTTGGTAGCTGAAATGTACAGACTTTACTAAAAATGTAAGTAGATGGAAATATTTCAATTAGGTAGACATTTAATCATACTACTACTTAATATTTGACAAAAGAAGAATGTTCTTTTGTATATTCTTACAAATGATAATTTAAAAATGTAAATGATTTCAAAATATTTTTAGAGTATCATTTTGTAGATTTTTATCTACTTCATTTCCTCGCCGGTTCTGTCCTGTTTTTTTAAATTTGTATAGTTATGATATCAGAATTCTGATTCGATTTGTTATTTTAATGTTTTTTTTATACTATCATGTTTAAAAAATCTTCTTCGTCTTGTAATAGATCGAATGTAGATCTGTCTTTCTGGAGAATCATTCCAGGGAAGTCGAAAATATGCAAACATTTATCATTTTAACTTTTAGTTTCAAAGTACAAAGTTCAGTATGTAGTGTCGGCTTCGAACGAAATACTCAAGGGATTATAATGTGTTGAGGAATTGGGACACTTATCTAATTATTTTACATTATTATATGAATCATTTAGTTTTCGTGTAGGTACATACCGCTCAATCTTCTTCCGCAGTGTAGTGAAAACAGAAACTCAGCCTTGAAAAACACACCGGGGTCATTATCTTATATGAAACCAACACGAGATTCAATTGTCAACTTTTGAAAGAGTCAATTTCAAGACATAGGAAATACATTTTGATATTTTCATTACATAAATACAATACCTACTCGTTCGTTATCGAGACACTCGTTAAAAGTTCACATAGATAAAAATAAGTAACTTCAATGCTGATAACAGTGATAACTGTGATTTTTGTTGTTCATCATTTTTATGAGGCTTTTCGAGTCCTCCAACGAATGATGGGGATGACTTCGCTGAACAACTCATCAACCTTAAATTACGCAGCCAAGACATTTCTCTTCTATCGCCCCAAAATAATTAAATTAGGTAGATAGCATAAAGACAAGGTTATATTCCACTTTCTTGATGACAGTTAAAAGCTCTTCGTCAACTCTGTATACCTACATATAGGTACAAAAATTAATAACATTTATGTGACTTTTTTCTGGAGTTAATGTTCTGTTTATCACGATGCGACAGGCTGGATTCAAAATATTTTAATCAACTATTTAGGGTTAATGGAAGGGTTTGAAAGATGTCAGCAGGGATATCTTCCATGAAAGGGTGTTTTGAATGAAGGTGGAGCCTATACGTCTGTAAGATTTCATATCACAAGACAGAATAAGCCCGCCAGTTGGGTGATATTTATATTTATCCAATATAGTGTTATTTATTATGATTAATTTATATTATTACTTTTTTATGAATAATTTTGATTTGCCAAGAACTATGCAAGCCATTATTTTATTAATAATAATAATATAACACTTTCCTATACAACGGTGTCAGTATAGCCGGCGGAACTTATTGCCTGAGGCAATTTTTTCCAGTCAACCGGTCCCGTCCATTCTGAGACAGGCCAACCCCGGGTAGAAATTTCAAGTGAAAAAACACTTAGAAAAACTCTGACCTGACCGGGAATCGAACCCGGGACCCCGGATCTGAAGTCCACGCCAGTACAACTAGGCTACCGAGGTAGGTAAGATTAAGTAAGTATTAGTAATAAGATTGTGAAAGCTTTTGAAAGGATAATAAAGCACTAAATAATTGTTGAATGATTTATGAATTTGAATGGAGCGCAGTCACAGCTGACGAAGATATTGTCACGAGAATCGTTGATTCTATGAGTAGGTATCTTGACAAGGTCCAAGTGTTTAGTTAAAAAAATCGTAATAAACTTTAGCCATGTATACCTACCTACTATAAAATTCAACAATAACAACTTATGAATACACGTTCAATATTCTGTTGCAAACATCACATTTGTATGAGTGCTATTTCAATGAGTGCTATCCCTGACGAGCCGCTCGCAGCCCAGTGCTAGCGACGGCATACACTCGGACATCGTCGGAGTGGCCTTGGTTCGAATCCCCAGCGTGGCACTGGGAGAAAATATTCGAATCAGTGTACTTAAATGGTGAACGTTGTATACGTAAAGGTGATCACAACTAAACCAGCCATCATGATTGATGAAAGCCGTAAGCCCTAATGGTAACATTGAAATAGCACTCATACAAATGTGATGTTTGCAACATATATTGAACGTGTTTTCATAAGAATCGCGTCCACCATGTGGTCTAAAAAGTTGATAGCATGCGCTAATATTGTTAAAATAACAACTTATACAAAATTATCGTATATAAGCACTGGGTTACACCAAAGGCCTTAGTGCTGGCGGCCATTTTTGACGTCACGGCCCCCGGCGTGTAGACAGATATCATAGTGTACAGGTAAGTACATACAGATATAGACAAGCGAACGGTGGGCCTTCCGTTGTGACGCTGCACTAAGGCCTTCTTATATAGGTGGTGTTGGTTACACGCACGGCGCGCGGCGGTAGAACTCTGCGTGAGTTGCATTTTCTTCTTCTAACTAGCCTATTCCCGTTCACTACTGGACAAAGGCCTCATCTATTTTCTTCCACGCTATTCTGTCTGGTGCTCTCTGGTAGTCGTTTTGGGTTTCCAGGTTTCGATTCAGTACATAACTACTTAATAATTATTCACCATTTGAAAAAATCCATTAGTTTCAGGATGTAGGGTATTTTTAGGGGGTATATTTTTCATGCGAGATTTGTACATGGTATAGCAGGAGGTCGTAAACATTGATCAAGATCGGATCAAGGGCTGAGTGGAGTGTAAAAGGGAGAGTTATTTAGTTAGATATATGTTCCTTACTTTTAAGCTTTCGACATCTATGATTGATGTTGGTAATTGCTTATTAATCTATTTATAACTAGCTTTCCCGACAGACGTTGTCCTGTGGTTCTAGCCCGAAGTAGCCCGTTAATATGTACCTACATGATGTGCACTGTGCCCCCGTTAAACAATACAAAATTAATTCGATTGAGATAAGCTAATAAAATAATAACATTAAACTATTTCTGAAACAACTTGAGAAAAATGCGCTCGCGCACACACTCTACCTCGCCTATTACCAACACGAATGTGCCCGATAATATTGTTGACTTTGTATGGAAATTTTATAAAACTATCGAAACGGTGGAGTAAGTGGGATGGGCTACTGTAAGAGCGTATGCGAGAATGAGAGGGAACAACCCGCGCTGTTGTAGGTGCGTTCCAGTAACCATTCCATACAAACTTAATTATTGTATTTTAACATCATTTGTTAACCATTTTTTTTACTTTTTATTAGTTATTTTGTTGTCCGGAGCGGAGAAGAATCCAATAAATCAAACATCAGAAGAATCTGTTGAGCCGATCTCGAGTTATAAGTGTTCGCACTAACCCGAATTTATATAGTAGATAGACACCAACAGAATACGGAACAACACAAACACAAAAAAAAAAACAAGAATTAAAAATATAGAATCTTCAGAGCTCCAATAAAAGTTTGCGATCAATGGCTGTAAGATCAAAATATGGTTTTAAATAGGAGCTTCATTGTTTCAATGAAATTTCAAGGATTCTACGGCATTCATTTCATAAAGTACAGAGAGACTTGAATAAAGTTCTATGATAGTTTTCCTTTCAAATGGTCATCACCAACGTTAAGTTTTCTTCAATCTGAATACTATTTAAATAAGTTATTATGTGAGAAACCTTTCTAGTGAATTGGTTTGACTCAGACTACAGCTCAAAATCTTTTTATATAAAGTTTCAAACATTTTTTAATGTAAATTGAATTGAGAAAAACTAAATTTTATTGTTATTTTCTTGAAAAACTTAACACAACGATGTTCAACATATTAATATACCTAATACAAAACGAATCATCGTGATAAATAAAAGTCTGATAAATCTCTTATATAAATGAAAGTCGGGTTAGTGCGAACACTTACATGTCGAGATCGGCTGAACCGATTCTTCTGATGTTTAATTTATTGGATTCTGCTCCGCTCCGGATAGCAGAATAACTAATAAAAAGTTGAAAAATGGATAATGCATTGTATAAAATATAATAATATTAAAGTTAGTATGGAACCGATTTCCCGCGACGCCATAACAACAAAATTTTGATGGTAGTTCCCTCTCATTCTTGCAAACGTAATTGCCTCTCTTACAGTAGCACATCCCACTTACTCCAATTTTCATTCAACATCTGGCACATAGAGCTAGAATGTCTGCGCGCGCATATTTTATTCTCGCGTTGTTCCCGCCTGAGTTTTGAATACGAATGAAAAATATGGATGTTTGGAAATATTTTAAAGTTCATATTATTTTATTAGCTTAACTCAATCGAATTAAGTATGTTTTTTATGAGGTCACAGTGCACATTATGTACATATGAACGGGCCGCCTCGGGTTAGAACCATAGGACAACGTCTCTCGGTAAAGCTAGTTGTATAATAAAGTGTGGGGCGAATTTCGAAAATTGAAGGAATTCGGCCGGAGACATTGGGGTCATGAAAAATGCCTTAAAAAGAGCCGAAAGTTGCATAGCGAATCGCGGTCACCATTTAGCCGATATAATTTTCCAATCATAAAGAAAAAAATGTAAAGACCAAATAAACTTTTTTGTAAAAACCAAACCTACTTGAACAAAGTTATATGCAATCAAAATGGTAGCGGAACTTTTCCCTTACACAAAATATATTTAATCCAGAATAATTATTTATCTATTGTGAATTGCTTTGAATAAAACATACAGAAGAATATGAATGGCCATTTCGTATTTGACAATCTCTCTGGTCTGTTTATCTGAATTCCGGTGTCTATCTATGAGTAGTTATTGGCAGTATAATTTCCATGTGGTTTCATTGTATTATCTGACGTTTTCCGGCGTGTTTGATTAAAATATAATATGGCACAGCATTTCGAATGTGTGCTGATTATTACCGACCTCGGTAGCTTAGTGTTATTTTTATTTATTTTATTTCCCAAATTAAATATTTTACAATAGGTACTATAATACTTCCAACATTGGTAAATATACATATATATTATATACACACATACATACATACATTCATTTGCCCTTTAAGCCCCCCCGCACACCGCACGCCAGCCCGGAGGAGATAAATCAGCAGCGAAACCGACCCGCACGAAACCAACCCCCTAGTTCGATCGAAGCAATCAAACCAGAAAGCCGGCGACACACAAATCACCCCCCCCCCCCCCCCCCAACCAATCTGTAATGCGAGGGGCCAAAACCCCACAGGGGCATAGATGAGGCATCAAGAGCTCTCCATTGCGCTCGAAATCGTCCGAGGCTCATTGTGCCTTTTCTGACCCAACAAGATTTAAGGACGTGAGGTGGTCAACTTCACGGTCCTGATCTGATTTTTCGATTTCCTGCCTGTTACAGGATGCTCGAAAAACCAGCAAAAAGAGCAGAGGTGCTATTCTTAACCGGCACCCCACGGCAAAACCATATACATTTTTTATTTATGGTATCGATTCCGGGGTCGAGACATTCTAAGATTTCTAAGTGTTTTTCACTTGAAATATCTTCTCGGGGTTGTCTTGTCTAAGATTGGACGGGTTGATTAATAAATTGCCTCAGGCAAGAGGCAATAAGTTCCGTCGGCTATACTGATACCTTTGTATAGAAAAGTGTGAATTGATTTGATTGTTTTATTTTGCATTCCATGACTAGGGTTTCACAAAACCATCAATTGTCTTTTTAGTTCTTCACGCTTTTTAAGCCACAGAAATAAAAAATAGAAGCACATTGATGGAAAAATCCGATTTAAGTATTCACAAAAGGGTTAGGTAGAGAATATAAATAATTACTTTTACTCTTGGTGTCCATACTGTCTACATCTACGACAATAGAAAATAATCTGCTCTTTTTCTAGCTCCGGTTCTTTGTTCGTTTGATGTAAACGCACACTTACAGGTTGTAATGACGAAACGTGGTGTCGCCCTACAAACAATATTTTTTTCTAAATACCTACCCACATAAATATAATGAAAATATGGATTGATGATTTAATTTATTCGTATTCAAGAAGGAACAAAATGGAAAGAAAGTGTTTTTATAGCAAATGAACAATACTTTAAATGAGAGAAATGAGTTTTATATATTTTCATATTTTAGTTGGGATGGAAAGTGTGAAAAAGAAATCGAACGTAGGAAAGTTGCTGGTTGTAGGGTGGGCGGTGCACTAAGACCTATAATGAGAAAAAACAACGTCTCACTACAAGCAAAGAAACTAGTGCATAACGAAATCCTGTTACCATCGATGATGTATGGTTATGAAACGTGCACATGGACGAAAAAATAAGAATGTAGTATAAATGCAGTAGAGAAGATATCTCTACAAAAATATGTTGAATAACTATATGGGATATGGAAAGGAATGAAAATATTAGGAAGGAATGTGGTATGGAAGTAAGTGTTGTGACAAATATGAAAGTGAATAAGTTGAGATGGTTTGGGCATGTGGAAAGAATGGATGCAAACAGAATGACGAAGAGAATTCATAAGGCTGAAAGGAAAGAAGTAAGAGAAATAGGAGAGGGCGTATGAGAAATGTTATATCGATCGAAGAAGCGAAAGAAGTATACTTGGATAGAAAATAGTGGAGGTCCGTTCTCTCTGCCTACCCCTTACGGGACAAGGCGTGATGAGTAAAAAAAAGTTTCATATTTATTTATTAACAGTAAAATAAACACCACTCACCATAACAGTTTTCGCCTTTGCGATGAGTGATGTGATGACAATACAAATAATACAATAAAACAAAATCACTTATAACATAGATAAAAACTAGAAAACAATAAAGTATTGATAGCTTTAATCACTTAATAATGAAAGGAAGGCTAAATAAATAAAGAAAAATATTAATAGTAATAAAATCGTAAAATTCATTACATAAATATGCACATATAAACTATTAAATAAGTATAAAAATGCATTGAGGCATCTTAAAACAAAATCAAATTCGCCGAAACAAAATTACATTCTACATGGTTGCAACTTGCAACGCCGCGTGCAATTAATAGTGCTGTGTGAATATCCGTGAGTATAGATGCTGGAAACAGAACATTCTTCTCTCTCCTGCCGGTACTCAAGTCAAGAAGTGTCCACAGAAAGACCAAAATCACCCTCTACAAAACAATAATTAGAACCGTGGTAACATACGGATGCGAGGTGTGGACGATGACAGCAAAATCATCAGAACTGCTGGACATCTTCGAGAGAAAAGTACTGCGCAGAATTCTGGGGCCCGTGCATGATGGCGATACCTGGAGAATGCGATATAACGAAGAGCTGTACAACATCTACCAAGCTCCCAGGCTCTCTGTGCACGCAAGACTGAATAGGCTTAGATGGGTCGGACATGTACAGAGGATGCCATCATCGCGGCCACCGAGGAGAATTATGGATGGACACCCAGGAGGTCAAAGAAGGGTTGGCAGACCAAGGCTGCGATGGGAGGACGAAGTCAGGAAGGATGCCGAACAACTTCTTGACTGTCGGAACTGGAGGACCGAGGCAGAGGACAGGGTTGTCTGGAGGCGACGAGTATTGGAGGCCAAGGCTCGAATTGGGCTGTAGCGCCATCGGAAAGAAAGAAAAAAAAAGAATAACCGTGAGTAGTGAGTGTGCATAACATAGACCATAGATACATGAAAACGACACTGTCAATTCAATAAAATTACAATGAGAATTGACGTTCATTGTTGTGATTTGAAGAACTGCTTAATATTCTCTTCAAGAAATTGTCTATGTGCAATGTGCATAGAAAGCAATGGTTTTGTTTATTTTGTAACACGACGGAGAATGTCAAATACCCTACGTCTATGACAACCTTCAGAACTACCACGCTAGGATGGCTATCAAAATAAAACTCATGTCATTTTACTTACAAAACGATGAGACTTGAATATTATATCAAAACGTTGCATGGAATTAATTTATATTTTATGAGCTGGGTTTGTGTACACTCCGTCAATTGCTGTAGAAAAGGATGGGTGGGTATGGATGCATGTCTTTTGAAAAAACAACGCTTTAATCTTTGCGGCATCACGGGTAAAGGTCATATTATTATTATCTTGTGAAGGGGACGAATTAATGAATAAACATGAATCACGTTCGTGGAGGACCTTTCACAGATCCATTATGTGAAATTATGGGATCATCGAATGTTTTCCGCAATTTTGATAGTATCGCGCGCTGTTTTTCGAACTGAACTATGATTTTCGAGTCAATGCCAGTAAGAAGATACTCATAGCGAATTACACCTGCCTCGATAACCATCGTCGTTCATCGATCTTAATGGAGAGCTCTTGTTGCCTCCCTAAGCACCTTAGTGGGGTTTAAAAGAGTATGCAGGTATTTTTATTTACAAATTTACTGCCAAATGTTAAATTGACAATCGCTAGTAATGCTAATTAACCAAACCTCTAAAAAAATACAGTGCACGAATGAAAATCTAAATTCAGTCAATTCATTTGGGCTTTAGCATAACGGGTTTGAAACAAATCTTTCATTGGCAGAGTAACAGCGTCTTGTCACTCACGAAAAATATTATACGGGTATAAATGTACATTTTTTATGTAATGTAACAATATGAAACATTATACATACCTACTTGAGTGAAAGTGTAGGAAAAACACTTAAGATTTTCACAGATATTGAGTTACAACCATCATGGGTTTTGTTTCGGATTTAATATGATGAAATTGACAAGTCTATAATAAATAAATTCTTACATAATTCCCCTTTTATTTCTTCTTTTTTTTTCTCTGTGTATAGCGTGGGTAAAGAAATCAATGATATCACATCAGTATACTTGTATTATAATGTATATGTAATATAACCACGACTTCGTTGTGGTAAGCTCGCCCTCTGCAGGTTGATTCTGTAATGTCTTTGTTATGTGAAATTTTATGTGTTACTCGTACTACCAATGTATAGAAAAGTATTAATAAATAAATAAATATAAAGAATATTTGAAGTGGTTGGTAGACTAGCGGTTACAACGCCAACTTTCGCACTGTTTTGTGCGGATGTCGTGGGTTCGATCCCAGGTGCCGACCATCTTCCTCTTTCAGGATAAAAGCTTAGATTAGCTTACTGTGAAAGAGTCGAAGAGTGTATTTGTGTTCACGTTGAGTGAGCACAGATTTCATTGAGTAGGTACTGTAAGAAAAATTGAAGGTAATTTGTTTTAAACGGCGATGAATAAGAAAATTTAAATTTTATTTTAAAGAAAAAATATACTGCATGAAAACAAAAAAAAAATACTAGAACTTACTGTTTTACAAATAAACGTTATCCCAACTTTTTTTTACTATTGTGTACCTACGTAATGCCTGGATACAAAAGACTTGTATTCAGGAAAGAAAGCTTTCGAACAGGTAAAAAGCTGGGTACCAGATATCATTGTTCGAAAATATATTGTGCATTTAAATAGAAAAACTGTAAAGAGAATGGAGGTTTTGTTCAGTAATAAATTCGTAAAAGCTCTTATGGTTGTGAAGTATTTAACTTATTATTTAAACATTTAATTTTGTTTTCTTTTCCGTAATCAATGATTTTACATTATTAATATCAGAAATGCATTTCAAGAGTAAATGAGAAATAAATTTCAATATTTACAAATCAATTTAATAAAAACATTTCAAATAAACTGCTACAAACGAATGATAAAAAATACAAAAGAAAACATTTAACTGGGTTTTATAATACTTTTTACTTACATTATTAATTCGATTTGAGTTAGGTTACTACTTTTAACTTAAATTATTTGACAATATGATTAGCTATATAGGTTTGTCATTCTGATACGATGTGTTTTTTTTTTCAGAGTTTTTGTTTTGTTTACGAACGGCTGTTTTCTACTGCTGTTTGGAAGGTTGGTTTAGTGTGATAATTTTACGTTTAGAACGTACGCATTTAGGTGGTCATATTCATTGAAATTCCAGAAATTCCAAATAATGGGAATCCTCGATATGATAAACATCTTGAAAAATCCCATGCCCCTTACAGGATTCGAACACACCAGTAGGACAGACCAATCCGACAATAATACTCTCGTTATATACATGTAAACACATGTATGTATATATTTCAATGTAGGTAGAAATTATATATTGCAAATACATCTGTTGGAAAAACATTTAGCTTCCAATTTTTATTAGTAACTGATAATCGGTAGATGGCGCTAGAATATTCCACCGTATCCATTTTTTATACTGTCTCTATTTATTGTTCAATATAATATAGATTCAAATATTCATTAATTAGAACTAACCGGCTATACATCATTTCACACTCATGGCTAATGAGAATGGAGTTCACGTTTCTCTCTTACATAAAACAACAAACAAATAGCAATTCTGGTGCTCTAAGTCTTAGTTAAGCTTCAAATGTACAGCATCAAATTATACTTCTTGCGGTTGAGAGGCATTATTGAAATCCGTACTGAATGCTAATTAAGAGTTTCCTTTGATACTAGGATACTTCAGCAGCAGCTTCATGAAGAAAAGCCCGAGCTCAAAAGATGTCAGATTTATCATATTACTCGCACAAAGTACGGGATATAGGACTGGGTTAATTGTTAACAACGAGTTTTTTTTGTGTATTAATTATGTATCATGACTAACCCAATTCAGAAATTTTACGTAACAGTCAATGACTTATTTGACATGTACCTACAAAAATACGAGTGTTCATAA
Source organism: Mystacides longicornis (assembly GCA_963576905.1). Taxonomy (NCBI): domain Eukaryota; kingdom Metazoa; phylum Arthropoda; class Insecta; order Trichoptera; family Leptoceridae; genus Mystacides; species Mystacides longicornis. The sequence continues at coordinate 3,454,426 of OY756421.1, read as the reverse complement.
GTATGTTTTTAAATGATAAGTTTGTTATAAGATAAACAATGTATTTCGGAATTTCGCTTTTGGTACACCTAGATGTTTAGAAAGTAATCTGCGGTGACGGGTACAATATATTTTGATTATTAAGGAATGAAAATAGATGAACTATTTGTTCGTTTATGATAAAGAGTTATATTTTTGGGAATAAAAATAAGCGAGAAGATATTTATATATATAAGAGACATCACCGCAATAAACGGATCAAAATGTTTGTGGAGACTCCCAGCACATTCCGACTCACGCGTATGACGGGTTCAGCCTTCTTTTTGTTATATCTAAGACATATTTTTCATTTCTCACTACGTATAACGTACTTAAATAACATTATTTCATTTCAAACGGAATCTCAGAGGAGGATCTGTTAAATCCCGCACAATAGGATATTATTGTATGACGGATTCATCTTCTTCTATGGAATATGATTCCCCCGTTAACTAATGCGTGTAATCTTTCCATTATTACTCGATATTTTGGTATTAAGCGAGGGAAGAAAGGTAAAAAATCGGGAAGAAATTCGATTAGTATAGGGGAGTCTTGGGATAGTTGACTATATAGGGGCTAGTTGACTAACTTTCAAAAACCCGTCCGGCGAAATAGCTTTCAGCCAACCAGTGGAGCACGATAGTTCGTCAACTTCCCCGCTCAATCAAGGAAAACGGGGCATCGTGTATATACGTCATTTGAAATAGGAACGAAAAATTGAAAAACATCGCCCTTGAGTAATTATTTTTGTCTTGATGTTTTTAGTTATAATGCCTACTTATTCGTGACTCTCTGACTGACGTCTCTGACTCATCATTATAGATTTTACTCTGACTGACTGTTCTCATTTTATTTCTCACGTGATCTGACCAAAATTTCACCACGTTGACTTAAATATTAACTTTCCATTTATTTAACTGTGATAATTTAGACTGGAGACTATATGTTTATTGTTTGTTATATCGTTATTGTTTTTATGTGTTACAAATTTTATCCGAATCGACGATGGATATAGAATCGCATTATACCAAAATGACTGGCGATGCGATTTTATACTCCTGATTATCATCATAATGTATATCACCCCCTTTGATCTGTTCAAATTTTGTTGTTGTTAAATTTATATGTACGAAATCAATACTGTATTAACATGTAAATGGCTTTACGCCGTGTGTTGAAAATAAATAAATAAATAAAACATTCGTGAAAACACCTAGTACATACATTAAAACATCGTTTGTTTATAATTTCTACGTTCGTATCACATTGATAAACCTGTAGGTACAGACCTATACCTAATGGTTTGTAAAAAGACAAACGGGAATGACTGTCATTAAGAAAGCTGAAGATTCATTGGGTGGTGTGGGCCACGAGTGTTGCCCTCCCATGGCTTCAAGATATCGGAATGTCTGTCAAAATACGGAAAGAAGCGGAATAAGTAGACCAACAACAAAGTTACCCATAAAATGTATCTTCACTAATAAACAAATAATTTCTTGTTTAGAAAGAAAATTCTTTTTGTGGTGCCAAGTCAGGTAGTTCTAACGTCGGCGATTACGGTGGCGAAATCTTTTTCTGTCCAGCCCCCGTAGAAAATTCAAATTGGCGGAAACGAAGATTTCGCCAATGTAATAGCGCGAAAAAATTAACTGTATAAACAAATATTTTAACCAAACACACTTGTATAAAAATATAAAAAGTGGACAGTTAATTTTCTTCCTGCTCTACATTGTCGAAGAATTCATTTGTAGTCGATCGCCAAATGCATTTTGTCTAGGCCTACTGGCCGCTTGAAACAATAATTGATTGCTCCACAGTACGGGGCACCTGTGTATCCTCCCGCTTAAAACAACAGAAATAGCATGATACTACATAAGTGTGTGTATGTGTGGCTCACGGATATGACGTTAGTTGTCGGTATTTTGGAGTAGATACTATAAATTTTTAGATGTTGGTAGGTATAACAATGAACGGAATCCTCTATCGACTTCACGTTTTTAAAAGTACTTAAAAGTTACATTGTTGGAGTCGACTGTAGTTATTTACTTATGTTCAGGTTTATCGATAATCTGAAGGGCACTTGAATGTATAAAAAATGTTTTGTTGGTTGTTTTAGAGAGCGGCCGGTCCTCGAGCCAGATGAGTTTGGAGCTTGACAATGCTTAATAATAATTGTGTATTCCAAACTTGAAAGATGGCGAATGTCGTAATATGAGTCTGACTTTTGTTCAATTTTCTTTAAGTACTCTTGAATTAAAAAAAAATTTTTTTTCACAAAAATGTTATGCCATTTCAAAACAATTGGATTGGCGCTTTCAAATTTCATTCTTCATAGTTGTCTGTCTCTAAAAATATAGTACCTATGCTAAATGTTACAAAAAAAAATATTATTATTGGATATAGAAAAGAATAAAAGGCGATAAATGTAAATTGGTATGTAGGCATATGATTTTACTTTTTTTTTTTTAAATATAAAATACTAGCTTATACCCGTCTTGCTTTACGTTTTTGATTCCGATTGTCAGGCTTGATCGGTAGGTAATTAAACAGATTCTAGTCTAGCATCCCATTGCTTAACATACCACTTTAACTGGCATAAGCACAGAAAAAGAAGAATGACACTTTTACAATTTTTGTTTTACCGACCTCATAATATTATACGAACCTATTCAAACCACAGAGCTCTCTCTATGAAAACTTGCAAATTATGTCCACAGATAATATAAATATACTGATTATGTCGGTAAGTTCGTATAATATTTTATTTTTTTTGGAGGTCTATTATAATAATAAAAAAAATATTATACGAACCTACCGACATAATTTGCAAGTTTTTTGCAAGTTTTCATAGAGAGAGCTCTGTGGTTTGAATCTTAGCTACATACATTGCCTGCTTTGATATTAATTGGCCAACCCACCCATAGAGGGTGATTTGTATCTGTCAAACTTCAAAATCATTTTGCAAATTTTTTCATTAAATCTTTATTTATTGAGAATAATAAGCTTTTAATAACATTTATATGTATAACAAATCAATCTACAATTATTTTATTACATTTTCATACCGTAATACCAAGATCCCATTCAACATTTACATGAGTAATTTTGTTTCCAAAAGTCTTTTTGAGAAATTTGTATGAAGATCCTAAAAAATACAGTTTTTTTAAATAGCTCTAAATATATTAAAGTTAATGCAGCAAATTGTATTTAAGAACCTTCTCCAGCATTTTATACTGCTCTGGGCATATTAATATCTATCTTAGCATTTGTATTTTGAGCGTGATGTTCACATATACGGTTAAAGTATTGTCAAAGGCAAATAAAAAAACAAACATTTCTAAAATATTATGTAGATTCTGATCTGATGGAATGTCAGGTCAGTGTTTTTGTGTTGGCAGTCTATCTATTTAATGCGTCAAACTCATACCAACGCGGTCAATGTTACAATACAAACGTGATGCGAAAATTGCACAGATTACATATTATTATGTTTTTAATCTTAGAACATAAAAGAAAGTCGGGTTAGTGCGAACACGTATAACTCGAGATCGGCTGAACAGATTCTTACGATGTTTGATTTATTGGATTCTTCTCCGCTCCGGATAACAGAATAACTAATAAACAATTTGAAAATGGCTAAGTAATAATATAAAATTAGAAACCACAACGTCTTCTTTGTGGTAAGCTCGCCCTCTGTATGTTGATTCTGTGATGTCTTTGTTATGTTAAGTTTTATGTGTATGTAACCAATGTAGGTAAAGTATGTTTAAATAAATAAATAAAATATAATATTAAAGTAAGTATGGAACGGATTTCCTGAGACGTCATAAAAACAAAATTATTGTTTACTGCGCATGATGGTAGTTCCCTCTTATTCTCGCAAACGTTAAAGCCGCTCTTACAGTAGCCCATCCCGTTTGCTTCAATTTTGATACAACAAAATTATCGGGCACTTTCATAATATATATTGTGCACACGCAGAAACGGTACTTCGTAGGCGAGGTAGAAAGTCTGGGCGCGCATAATTTATATTCTCGCGTTGTTCCCGCCTGAGCTTTGAATACGAATGAAATATGGATGTTTTGGAAATATTTTAATGTTATTTTATTAGTTTAAACTCAATCGAATTAATTACGTTTTTTTTTCTGGGGGCGCAGTGCACATCATGCACATAATATGAACGTTAGAACGAACGGGTTAGAACCACAGGACAACGTCTGTCGGGAAAGCTATTTTAGAATAGAGTTGCGCCTCCTTTTGATGACGTTGTGAAAAATACACACCGGCAGTGTGCTAGAAAAAATAGAGAAAAAGAAAGTTTTTGTATTAATTACTTTGGCGGTCTCAAACCATCTTCGCATTATTACTTTACTAATAAAACTGGATTGGGGTACATCGTATGGATGGATATTTTCATAGAAATTTCATTTCATTTAGTGTGTACACAGTAAATGTCTGTACAGTAAGTTGACAAGAGTGCATGTTTATCATTTTTCGCTGAGTTCACATGAGAACTTGTAAGGCCCATTAGATTATTAAAAATGCAACGTGGCATTGTTCTTTCTCTTTTCATACACCGTGTCTTTACAACAACACAAGTGTTGTAATGCCTCAAGGTTATGCGACTTGTCAGGTGTAGGGATATTATATTAAACAAGTACGGTGTGTCCTACTCAATTTGTTCCAGACGTTTAACAAAAGTTCCGTTGCGACGGGAGCTTTCTAACAAGGTCTATCTCATACTTTAACTAAAGGATTAATAATAATTAATCTGTTTAGTAGTATATTTATTATCGCATTATCAGGTAAGAATTTATTCTTCTTTATTACTGTTTATGGCAATTGAAGAATCGTCATTTTGATTTTTGCTACTGTAGGGTTATTCTCGTAGCGGTCTTAATACGCTCCTATCTTGATTGACAATATTAAAATGGCGGATTGGTATTCACAAAACAAGATATCTAGCAGATATCTTAAAAATTCGTTATGTTTGAAATATTAGTATGAAATTCTATGTAATCGGCATTCCCGTAACTATCTTACAAACAACGTCAAATTCAAGGGCGACCTGATTGCGATCATGTCTAAATCTTATCGTTAAGTGATTTTTAAATGCGATAGATTACGGGAATAAGGCTCCTGGTTCTGGGTGCGACCCTAAATTCGGAAAATGCTACTGTATTTTTCGAAAAAAGTAAGTAAGTAAATTGTTTGAATTCTTTTTTTGGAGTACAAACGGTACAAAGGTAAAAAATTTCATATAGACAAACATAAAAAAAGCATTTTCTTTGAGTCATTTCTCTCATCTATTCTTTTGAAAGTTTCTTGCACAATTTAAATATTTTTTATGAAGATTTCATGAGAGACAAAGCTTTTGCACCCTTTGAAGTTGAGAACTAGTTAAAATTATTTTGTTTTTGTAAGGTGTCTATGTTTTAATAAATTTATATTTTATTTATTCATCCTATGGTCACTATCTTTCATGGTGTCGTACTGAATGTTGTCGAATGAAATGTCCGCTGAATATAATAATCAAATCTATACTTTAATGACCCATTCTTTTATTACAGTTTTAAGATGAATAAAAAATCTAGACTAATATTTATGATTATTATATTACTAGCCTTTTTACCCGTCCATAAAATTGTTGATGAAGTTTGTTGAGAAAAATGTGAATTACAGAACCTGATTTATGGATTAATAAAATATGCTACCTATAAAGTATGTCCCTAAGTGGGGTCAAAAAATGGAGAATTGATTGACTGATCGAGTTTGCATTACCTATAAGTCAGAGGATTTGAATTGGTAAATAGGTAGATATAATTAGATAGTATGAGAAATTTGTAGAATTATTGCTGTGGAGGCAGCAAAGGTGAGTCATAAACATAGCATTTTCTATACCTTCCCCATCAAGTACATTTAGATAGAACACTTGATTTCTGTAAATGGCAGTAAATGCTTTAGTTGTTCTTCTGCAAAAATTAATTATGTACCTACAAAGCTTTATTTATTCTTAATATCAAATTTAACAGGTAGGTACATAATTATTTTAAGTGTTAAGACCTCTACCCGAGCCAGTGATTTTGTACCCAAAAATCTTTTGTATGAAAAATTGTCAGTATAGCCAGCAAGAAAATATTGCATAAAAAACTCCTATAAATATTCTGACCCATCTGGGAATTGTAACCAGAAATTTCTTACCAGAAGTGGGTGTTAATTATTATGAGCATAGTAAAGAATTTTGTGGCCAAGGATTCGAACCTGCACCTCACATCCAGCCTTCGTGTGAATAGAAAAATCAGTGTAGATTGCTTATTAAAAATATAACACAGGAATAGGGTAATAATAAAAATTTCAAATTGCTATGGCAATAATTCCACCAATTTATTAAATCCCTATGCCCCTAAGTGGGGCGTAAAGGGAGTTTGGATTTCAAAAATTAATTTTACTTACATTAATAAAACAATCAATACAATTGGTAAAGAAAAACACTTTTATAATAAATAACTAAGGTATTTTGCAGTTGATCTTTAAACATCATTTTTACAGGGTAAAACTTTTTAATAAATGATAATTTTGAGTATAAATATTTAGGTACTTCTAGAGAATTAGAACTCTCATAGGTGCTTAATATAAGTCATACTAAGAGTTGACAATTAATAAGAGATATACAAAACATTAAAGTAAACGTTATTGTTGTGAGATAATATCTTGAAAATTTTGACACACTTTAAAATTCTGTAGACATTTTGGCATTGCATTCATGATAAGATATAATCTTAGGAATCTCAGCTCCATAGACGAATTATGGAAGGCATAAATGCAACGGGCCGTTGGCCCGGTGGCTAGCATCTCAGCAGATTGTTGAATTTGTCGAATACTCAAGGATTTCAATTTGACCACCTAAATAAGGAACGTTGTTAACGTGAAGTCATCACACAAAGCCATTCGAAATAGCAAGAGAAGAAAGTCATAATCCAGTTAGTACTGGTCAAATTGAAAAAAAAAATGGCATTTTAAAATTGACCATAAATAACGGTGTAATGTTGAATCTATCAGTCTGTAATTATATGACACTTTTCGATGTTACAGGAAAAGAGGTCTGATTATAGAAACTTCAACTAAATTTCAACAAAAAAAAAACAGGTTTACAATAATAATAACTCTGAAATTAAAATAATCATATATCTAAATTTAAAAACAATTAATAGTTTGGAAGTTAAGCTGCTATAGGCTAACAATTGTCCTCCAATGCAATCACTTGTAAGTTAATGATGTTGCTAGATTCTTTTAACAAATCTATGAATGCTCTTTTTAGTACTTACGTACTTACTTAATACACATAATCTGCAAATTAAATATACATAGGTAATCTTCATATTCATAAGAATGATATTAAAAATTGTGAAAAGTTTATAAAGTAAATGACGTTTTAATCGGCCCGGTGTTGGTTATTTTAACATAATATCTTGTTAAGATTATAAGGCCTATTCCAATTAAAATAATCAAAGTGTTAAATATCAAATAAATATTTCTTCTTCCGATGGCGCTACAGCCTAATTCAGCCTTGGCTTCCAATACTCAACGCCTAGAGACAACTTTGTCTCTACTTCTGTCCTGATTTCGTGGGTCAAGAAGTTTCTCGGCATCCCTCCTGACCTCATTCTCTCATCGCAGCCTAGGTCTTCCAATTCGGCTGGATGTCCACCCATAATTCTCTTTGGTGCTCGCAATGATAGCATTATCTGCTCATGTCTGGCCCAGCGTAGTCTATATCTATAATAATAAAACCAATATTAGGATGGGACTTTCTAAGGTTAGATAGGTATCTCAAAATTTTCTTATGCATAATTTTAAAACAAATAAGAGATTACACTTTTTAAATAAAGTAATGGATATAACATGAGTTTAATTAAAAGAACATATTTTAGGAGTGAAAAGTATAATTAAATGTACTGAATAATAAATTCTAAAATAAATCAATTTAAAATGAACATTGATATTGATAGTTATTATTGAGAAGATTCAATACTTAGAATTGATTTGTGTTCAAGCAAAGTTATATTCATCATTCTTATCAGTTCATCCCCCTTGTCAAAATATTATCAGATATTGCTCTGCCGTCTCTGTGATTCCTTGCAATGACTGGCTCTGTCAAAATATTATCAGATATTGCTCTGCCGTCTCTGTGATTCCTTGCAATGACTGGCTCTGTCAAAATATTATCAGATATTGCTCTGCCGTCTCTGTGATTCCTTGCAATGACTGGCTACTTCATTCTATCAGGCTAGAAACTAATCTGCAACAAAAAAATTATGTGTGTTTTTATTTAGCCTTTTAAATTTGCTGCATTTAATGTCTATTTCTTTTTATAATTTCCAATAAAACATTGGAAGGAATTTGGAATAATGTTCCACAGGTTGAAAATGAAGGTGATGTTTGAATATGTCGTATTCATAATTATTTTTAGGTTATAAATTATATGTTTTTTGAAACTATGACTAAATAAATAAAAATAAATAAGTTACCTGAAGACCAGAAATCCAATATTAATGAATTTAAATCTCAGTCCATCCATCAAACACATACTGACATATGTTTTTCCAAGGAATGAATCAGTTTTGATGTCTATTTTCGACAAACCACTCTCACATTTAAAATATATATTTTGTACTAAACTAATTCGCTATATAACTCAACATTACACAAAAGTCATAACTTATTGTCAACACAAACACGATAATATCATTACCGCCAATCTCTTCGATTATTGCGTTTTCGTGCAAAATTGCGCTGTCGCACATATTTGGATTTGCGTACCTATAAAATTTGACAGATCATACGGAAGCAAAAATACCATAGATGAAGATAGTGCATACAGTACAGAAATAATTCATTATAATATTGTAAAAATATTTATAAAATTGATTATTGAAAATATGTTTTTTATTCATATAAATAATTAAAACCTTTTTTTATTTAATAATTAATTATGACGTAGCAAAAGTAACTAATTAATTATAGACGACATTTTATTCCGCTATACATATTTTCTTTTGATAGTGTCTGTAAAACCAACCTTCATAAAAATATAATATGAAGTAGATGTCATTTACACATAAAATAAAATATATAAATTGGTTAATCAATATTATTATTTTATTATTCTTAGGCAACCCATCCTGGAAGAATGATTTGTGAAAAATACGCTGCTTTATTTTAATTAGATTGTGCGCCACTCAACCATAGATTTACTAATACATAGATTAGTAGAATTCATTGTCAATGTCACTCAATATTGATAAATATTCATCTGTCAAAAAAAAATAAGAGAGTGATGGAATGCTTCCAATTTCAAAATTAAAATAATTATTTGCTGCTCAATAGATATTTTCGGTAGGTACCTAATGTTGTTTATTAAGATTTATTATATTATCACTTCTTTGTAATTTTTAAGTACTGACTCAGAAACATAAAAAATGATGACCTTTTCTGTAACATTCTTTCCATCACTTAGTATTTTATTTTTTTAGTTTAAGAATGCATGAATCACTTTGAAATGTTAACCGAATTGGAAACAAATGAGCTAAGACAATCATACTCTTTTTGAAAATATATAAGCAATATGATTTATGCTAAACTATAAGATTTGATTTTAAATTCAACCATTAGTGCAAAGGGGTTAGTAAAGAAAAATAAACGCAAATATTTACTGACTGATGATTAATTTATTCATTTTCAGTGTCACAAACCTTGGTTGCTTTTATCTGTCATCAAATTGGGCTGTGACAGAGTCACCTTTGGGTTTTTTTTGCGTCAAAACCTGTCAATCTTCACAGACTACATCCAACGATTGCAGTTTTGGTCTTTGAAGGATTCTTTATTCTACAGGATTATGTTTGAGATGTGTAAAGAGAATATGTTATTGACCATACTTTTTTAATATAATGCTTCTTGTCGTATTATGAAACATGAAACATACGTGAAGATTGTTATATTAACGCAATAAAATATTAATATATATTTAACATTGTTTTTAATTTATCTTCATACCTATTAATTAAGAATTTAGATAATTTTGTTATTATAATTATAATAGCAAATAAAGTGATCTTCGAATAAAGTGATATTCGATGATTCTATTTTTTACTATAATAAACATGCACAAATACCTGACAAATTCATTATGATTTTGATAAACAGGAACGTCATTAGTTCATGTCAGGTTCGCTTTCTTTCAGAGTTCTGTTTTATCGACCAAATCTACTAAAGAATTTTTATACTCATTTCAATTTTCAAAAATCATTTTTACGATTAATATATTTAAATGTATTATGAATTTAATTTCATGTATCTTTATTATTTACCAACATTTAATATGATTTTATCAGGTACTTACTCATCTAATGGCCACGACAGATTTACACAAACTGCGGCCATAAATTTTTTTAAATGTGTCAAATTACAAAATGGAGGATTTATATTTCCAAAATTTTGCATTAAATCTTTATTTATTGAGAATAATAAGATTTGAATAACATTTATATGTATAACGAATCAATCTCCAATTATTTTATTACATTTTCATACCGTAATACCAAGATTCCATTCAACGTTTACATGAGTAATTTTGTTTCCAAACGATGGCTTACTGTCTTTTTTGAAAAATTTGTATGAAGATCCTAAAAAAATAAAGTTTTTTAAATAGCGCTTAATATATTAAAGTTAACGTTGCCAATTGTATCTTAGAACGTTCTCGAGCAAATTTCACCGCTCTGCGCAGATTCATATCTGACGTAGCATTTGTATTTTGAGCGTGATGCTCCGACATAACGGAAAGTATTGTCAAAGGCAAATAAAAATACAAACATTTCTGAATTATTATGTAGATTACAAATAAGTTGATATTTAATTATAATGTATTACTGCTGCAAATTTTTTTTTTTAATTTAGTGAATCACAAGGTAAAATATTTTCTTATTGACTAAATATAATATTTTAAGTATTCATTAAAAATTTCTCTGATTCTTTCCGACTACCTATGAAAGTTTCACATTGTCCAGCAAATAAAATTAACTGTCTGTATTCCTTTAGTAGAATTCTTACATTATTCTTATTTTCGTTTTATTAACTCTGGAAATTCCAGTAATTCTGAGCTGCACTAGCGTGATAAACGGATTATATTAACCCACTAGATTTAAACCCTCACAATGTTCTGAGTATTTTATCTTCATAGCATAAGAAATAAGTCTTTTAAATAGTTTAAATATTTTGTTTGAACACTTTTTTATTTTCTGCATTGCATGTTGGTGAGATTAGCTTTCTGAACATGGTTTAGATAGGTTGTGTGAAATTATAAAAAAAAATAGAAAACAGCTATATATGAGCACTTTTACTAGTCTCAGTTTGAACATGGCTGAGCTTCGAAATTAGATTGAAAGAATCACTACCCATTCCATTCCAATCTCTTCTGAATGTATATGTTTTGTTACTTACCTATACCTTTTATGTATATCTACATAATAATTCAGAAATGTTTGTATGTTTGCTTTTTATCGTATATGTCGGAGCATCACGCTTAAAATACAAATGCTACGTCAGATATGAATCTGCGCAGAGCCGTGCAAAATGCCGGAGAAGGTTCTTAAATACAATTTGCTGCATTAACTTTAATATATTTAGAGCTATTTAAAAAAACTCTATTTTTTAGGATCTTATCCATACAAATTTTTCAAAAAAGACAGTAAGCCATCTTTTGGAAATAAAATTACTCATGTAAACGTTGAATGGAATCGTTGTATTACCGTATGAAAATGTAATAAAATAATTGGAGATTGATTTGTTATAATATTACTGATCAAGCCTGACAATCAGAATAAAAAACGTAAAGCAAGACGGGTATAAGCTAGTGAACAATAATTGTAAAACTGAGAGTGTTTACACTTGAAAAAAAAACTTATTAACATTATGTATTATGAAATAAAAACATAAGATTTTCAAATCGGTTAGTCTTAAAAGCGGATTTTCTACATGTACCTGCTGAGCTATCAGGATTAAAGCAATACGATACAATTATTTTTTCAATAGTAGTATACATACACACACTGAAACGTACGTGAGGTAATAATATTGATTGTGACTTGAAAGTAAGAAAGACATTCATTATTGTGTACTAGCTTTCCCGACAGACGTTGTCCTGTGGTTTTAACCCGAAGTGGCCCGTTAAGGCTGTTAGAGTCGCCAAAGGGGTGATTTTAATGATTTTTCAATCCATTTTCCGGCGTTATCTACTGTCGGATTTCGATGAAAAAAATATATAACATAAATTAGACTTTAATGAAGGCGGCCTCAGAGCCGTTTTTTGATATCTAGTATAGTTTCTTGTAGAAAATAAAAATAGCAAACGTCGTTTTTCATCTTTTTTTTAATATTCCAACTGATATATACGTCGGAATGAAATAATTCTTTTTTTGTCTTAAAGAGCATTAAAAAATCTACAAGATTATAGAACGAAATGCTAATATTTATTTCCGGCTTAGCGTATAATCCCAAAAAACCTATATTTCAAATAAACACTGAATATCGAAATATTCTATCGGCTTTAGCGTGCATGCGATAATGACACTTATAGCACGGGAATTACAAGGAACGCACTGGTTTTCGTTGTGTCAATTATTCAGTCGCCCACAACACCGTGGACTTAGATGACGTGCAACCTGCGCTAGTCCAATTTACGTTTTGTATTGTATACTTTTTGACGAAAATTCGTATATTACAGAGGACGACAAACATTGGTTAGTGATTTTTATTTTATTATTTTTGTATTCAGCAATTAATTCTATCATTGCTGTTTGGTGATTTTAAAGTTTATATTTTTGAATTAGGTATAATATGTTTATAGTCACTTACATTGCATACCTATTATGAACTTTTTTCTTCTAAATTATTATCATTTATGCGTTATACAGGATGGCACGTTCCTATTGGGCAAAATTAAACTCCTTTCTAAAAATCGCTGGATACCGAATTCTATTAGTTATGTAGTCCGAATTCTAGCAGTTTTCTATAAAACAAAATTTCTGGACAAAATTTTAAACGCCGCGCCAATCTGAATATAACCCATTCACAAACATATTGTGATATAGGTACCAACTGATTTTGGCCCAGTCGATGGATATCTTAAGTACTATTATATCACATTATTTTGCTTTTTCAGAAACTATTTTATCACGCCGAGTGCAATATTATAGACTTAGAGCGTAAAATAAAAAATCAAAATGGGACGAAAAGAGAAGTATACCGGAATAGTGAATCGTACAAAAAATGTCTCCTTGCCAAAGCACGTAACATTAAGAAGTAAGTATTTTTTATGTATAAATTGTAACATTTGGTCTATTAATAAGCCGTAATTTAAGCAGTTTGGTAATTTTTCCATCTTATGGCAATACTTCAGTCAAATTTCAGGAACTTACCGACGAGGTCCTATTTACTCCACGGGACATGGTAGCCGGAAACTGCCGAACCAACCCGAATTGTTTGAAAGTAATACAAATAGCATCAACATTATAATTGACACTAATACAATCATACAGTCGTCCTCGTTACACTTCGGAATGGTTCGGCAGTTTCCGGCTACCATGTCCCGTGGAGTAAATAGGAGCTCGTAACTTACCGATGGTCGAATGACCAGATATGTAATATTTTGATAGTTCATTTTAGATATTGTTGACTCACTTTCTTCTTATCACTAAGAGCGAGACAACCCAACCTTGTTTTGAGTGAAAGTTTTTATGGTTTTGTTCACCAGGGCACGTCATTGTTAAAATTCGAATGTTTAAAACAGGTTCAAGTGTTGCCAAAAAAAACCATTGGAAATTAGATTATCCGGCAGTAAAATCCACACAATTTTCCACACTATTTTCGGATTGTTAAAAATGTTTTATAATACCATTATCGGAACAATTTACTTAGGAACGACCATCCGTTAGTTTACCAGCGACATACTTACAGATATTTTAGTATCTCTTTTATAGTATTGGCCCAATAAAAAAAAGTTACAATATTATGTATACCTTTCAAAGATTACAGATATATCTTCAAAATCTCGTCAATTTTCAGGTCACGGAACGCTGTCCCGGACCAAATGAATGCAGCTACTCCTAAGTCCAGAGTTACTGCAAAATTAATCGATACATCTCAAAACCAACCGAGTCACAACAAGGATTTAGATTCAAAGAATATCTTAGCATGCGAAACTTCCAGATTAGAACCAACGACTGAAGGGACAAAAATATCTGGAAGGCGCGTTTTTAATATGATGTGGTTATCTTCACATCCTTTTGATACCATGACATATAATCTTGACCGTTCAGTTTTAAAGGAGGAGTTCGACGGCAATGAATCTGCACACACGCAATATATACATAAGATATAGCATTTATTTTTGTATGAATTTTGTAATTACATTTTTATAATATGCCATTAAAATCAAATATTAAAAAAGTGTATTTTTCCCGTTCCCATTTTATAATCATATAATCTGAAATGGTGGCAATTAGAATGAATAGTATGTGAGTGTTAGAAGAAATTAATTAATGGTGAGAACTCATGTTTAAAAAAATCTGGTAAAAGCAATGTATACCTGAATGTAACGTAAAATTAATAATGTCGCTTTAACCAAATACATGTTTATCATCATTATCGGCATTATCGTTATCATCACTATCATCCACCGTTGTTCAAAAATTCCAAACACATTGCAGTCAAAAGAACATTGAGGTTTTAAATATTTCGACGCATTCCACTGGTTTCCGACCCCTAACTCTACACTTACATACGTACAAACATTGTGAGAATTAAGTAGTGGAGAGAGTCCGCCCTAATTTTTATGCCCCGCCCGAAATTGACTTTGAAGTCAGAGCTGACACGCTCTTAATATGTACATACTGTGCACTGCGCCCCCGTTAAACAATACAAAAAGCCAATAAAATATTAACATTAAACTATTTCTGAAACATCCATATTTCATTCGTATTCAAAGCTCTGGCGGGAAAATTTTCTAAAACTATCGAAACGGTGCGGTGGAGTAAGTGGGATGGGCTACTGTAAGAGCGTATGCGAGAATGAGAGGGAACTAACCGCGATATCGTGGGCGCGTCCCAGTAACCTTTCCATATAAACTTAAATATTGTATTTTACATCATTTGTTATCTATTTTTTAACTTTTTATTAGTTATTCTGTTATCCGGAGCGGAGAAGAATCCAATAAATCAAACATCAGAAGAATCTGTTGAGCCAATCTCGAGTTATAAGTGTTCGCACTAACCCGACTTTAATTTATATAGTAGATATCAATTTTCCATTTTATAATCGCAGATTCACCTCAGCCAGCAAATCAACTGCTGTAAAATCACCATTGTGGATTTTTTGAAGATCCTCTTCAAAGTCCTTAGGTTTTCGTCAGCCTGATACCTAACTCGCAGTCAGGATTCTCCCCGGTAATACACCAGGTGACCATAAGAGCCAAAAGGCATATGGAAAGTGACACATGGCAGCGATGATTTGGTGAAAATGCTCCAGAGAAAACAAACTTATTAAATTAATGTTATGCAATAGGAATCCTGCAAAGGAAGCTGAAAAGAGGGCTAGGGTTGATAGGGAGATGATGGAGAAAAAATATCAAGGTGTCCTACTTGGGTCATGTATTTAGAGAGGAAACATACTATTTGCTGTACTGATAATTAGGGGAAAAATAGAGGGTAGATGAGGGATAGGCCGACGGCGACGGCGGATAACCTCTCTCCGAAATATTCGCGAGTTGACAATGTGGACAGGGATCACAAGTAGTAGTAAGGAACTTTTTCGTGCCGCACTGGACCGGGATGCATTCTCCAGAATCAATGTTGGAGCGACCTGACTCGTCACAGAGAAAAGAAGAATAAATAAGTATAAATTCCATTGAAATGTTTTTGAGTGAACAATATGAAAAACCGATTGAACATCTTTTCCTTTAATTGGTTTGACCAGTTTTGTTACAGCTTAATCTCTTAACACTGTTCTTCCTCTGTGGTTTTTGTCTTTAAACGAGTCCTTTAAATGTTAAGGAATTAGATCTTTATCAACCCATCAAACATTTAATGATATTCAATGTTAAAACATGTATCGGTACCTACTTATCTTTAATACCCACTTATTGGTGAAATATTCAGGAGAGATTAGTTTTTCACCGAATGTTCAATTATACGTATATTATAGTAACACAGTATGATTTTATTTGTAGCTCTCAAGTGTATTCTTTCTAGAGAAATGAAACTTACACGTCCTTATTGAGTACCAACTTTGGTACATAGATTAATTACTCACATAAAACTCTCCGATTCCTAATGACCATACGGGAGTTGGTAAAACGTTACTTCTAGATCTACCTCCTCTAATCCATTTGCGAAGAAGAGTCTTCTGCAACCGCGTAGGATGTGTGCATTGAGAGTTGAGACTGTCAGGAATGTAATAAAATCTGCAATAGTTAATGCTTATTCTTGATCAGCACCAGGATTCGAAATACAATCTCTAGTAGGCGGTTTATAGTTCGGCGTTCACCGAGTAGGTTACAAACTATCTATCTATCAATACTCCCTTAAGACCCCACTCGGGGGCAAAGGGAAGCAACGAAACCCTTCCACTGCGCTCTATCATGCGCAGCTGCAATCACTTCCTACCACACCATGTCGAAATCCCTCAGATCTTTTCAAAGGAACGGAACACGATGTGAGACGGTCTTCCTCGCCTTCGGGATCACGATGGCAGGAAGAACAGCACTCAGTCATTCGGCATACTCAAAACATGGCCAAGCCATGTCCACCTCCTCTCCCTAATGGTAGAGGCTACAACTCACCTTGTAATATTAGACGAGCAGCAAAACCTGCCGGATGACAGGCATAGAAAAGGGTTATAAATAGTTCGATTGCTTTCAAGACAGTTTATAATGTCTTCCGTTAAAGGGTGCTAATTTCACTTTTCAATGTTGAAGCTGCGGACAATTCGAGATTTCTTCCCGTTACATCAGTTGTATGTAGGAATAATATTTCCCGCGAAAAACTGTTATTATTGACATAGAAACCATTGACCTACAACAGTCAAAAATTATAAGTTAGATTAAATAAATTTTCAAATGTATGAAAAATATTTCGTGTGGGGTTAAGAGTGTACCAACGAAAAAAAAAACAGAGTTACAGAGAAACTTTACCAAATTTTAGTGATATGTTGGAACAAGGACATTTCATAGGAAAAATTAAACATATTATTAAACGGGATAGAAAGATTGTTTAATTGATTAACGACTTAACAATTAATAGTCATATTATGTTACTAGCTAATACCCGTCTTGCATAACGTATGTAATTCCGATTGTCAGGATTGATTGGTAGGTAATTAAACAGGTTCTAGTCTAGCTTCTCCACAGACTACTTATAAGTATTAAGCTTCTCATTGCTCAACAGACCTCTATAACTGTCATAAGCACAGAAAAAGAAGAATTACACTTTCACAATTCATAAAAAGAGAGAAGAATAACACTTTTAATGTTTATAAAAAGAAAGAAAAAAAATTGTAGTCTGCCAATCACATGGAAAAAAACTGCATTATAATAATATGTTACATCTCATACTTGATTCAATTTCACTGTTCAATAGAAGGGAAAACTTTCCTTTATTAATATGCAAGTGTTACTCTCAATGTGGTTTGAGTCTTGACTATATTCCCTAAACCCTCTACCTATGTGTAGAATGGTAAAAATTGAACTTTCATTTCAATGTTGATAAAATGTGTTTTATATGGTTTGAATTACATTAATTTCTATTTCAAAACAATCTTGAATCTTTAAAATATATTTTTATTCAGTCAAATTTTGGTTCTAAGCAACATTTACATGAGTAATTTTGTTTTTAAAAGATGACCATCTGTGTTTATGGAGATTTTACTATGAAGATTTTATAATTTTAGAAATTTATTAATTACAGTAAATATACCTATGTGAGATTTTGTAAAAATTTGTATCTTTGATTACCATAAATATACCTGCAAGGATCCACGACGATTAATTAAAATCCAATGCAAAACCTACGGTTTTATGCTCCAATATACAAAAAATAAATATACAATATTAAATAAATAAACATTACTGAATTATTATATAGATTATATTTCAAAAATTTGATCAATTATAAGTACTTAATTACTCTAAATAATAAAAACTGCTGAAACAATTAAAATATCTCTCTCCATTAAAAATATTGACTAAAAGTAGACATGAATTACCATAAATATACCTGCAAGGATCCACGACAATTAAAATCCAACGCAGAACCTACGGTTTTATGCTCCAATATACAAAAATATAAATATATAATAACAAAATAAACAAACATTACTGAATTATTAGGTATGTAGATTATATTTCAAACATTTGATCAATTATAGGTACTTAATTCATCTAAATAATAAAAATTGCTGAAACAATTAAAATATCTATCTTCATTAAAAATATTGACTAAAAGTAGGCATGAATTTTCTAAAGACTGTTCAAGTTAAGCTTCTTTCTATGGAATTTATGTATATAATAAAAGGAAACTTGTCTTTTCCTATAAATACTACGGTAGTAATATATTAATTATAATCAGTGTAGCTCCTGAATCAATGTATTGTATTACGTAAGAAAGCATCTATAAAACTTTGATTCCTCCAAAAATAGAACCCAGGTCCTCATGATCAGAAGTCGATATCTAATTATTAAAACTTAATGCACACAACTGTTGAAGAACAAATTTCAAGGTGCACGTCAAGTTTTAAACCAGCATCTAGCTCTACATAAACTGATAATTTCCTCTAGATGTGATTGTATAGAAGAATGCTGAGCATATCACGTATTGACAGGGTGTCTATAGAGTCCTGGAAATGATACAAAAGTAAAAAGAGAGCTCCTGACCACTGTCAATGCCTCATACTTTGGCTAAATTCTCATTACGCTGTGATGAATAAGTTCAAATGTATATACTTCACTGGTGTATGTTTCGTAATATATTGTCCTATTTATGTATCTAAATAAATAAAATATTCCCTCTTCCAACTTAAAATTCAAGGAAAAAAGTGGTTTTGAACAGAAGAGAGTCTTCTGAGAAAAGGCTGGCTCAAAATCATGAAGAGTTTGCAGTGATGGTCACCAACTTCAGTTAGGAGAACCACACGAAGAAGATATTTTTATACGTCGAAGCATGATTAATTTATAACAACTAATAAGTCTAACAATTCATTACTGATGTTCCATTTAAAAATGGAATAAAGCACATTGTGGGACATAATAAATTTATAAAGTATTTTATATGAAATTGACTTGCTAATAAGACCATCATGTTATCTTCTTGCATCTCAAATTTACAGAATATCTTTTTAATAATAATGAAGTAAGTTGTGTTAAAATGTCACATTATTTGATAGTTATTTTAACATTAACATAAATATATTGTGTAAAAATAGTTATAAAACTCCATGAATTCTCATAATTTCTTTTTGCTGTTGGCATCATTTTTAAATATTAGTGGTGTTTGAAAGAATATATTATTATGTTTGATGAAAAAAAAAACATTATGTTATTTCATTTAGTATATTTCTGGTTATGAATAAAACAATTTTGTTTATTTCATTTCAGTCATTTGACAATATTATGTCATTGTAAGATCTAACAGATAAAAAAATTCCTATACAAATGAAAAAACGGGGTTAGTTGATAGAAACTCGCCCTCTGTATGTTGATTCCGTGATGTCTTTGTTATGTTAAGTTTTTATGTATTGTCACAGCATATCTTATCCGTATATCAGCCAGTTCATTATTACTGATTATGACTTAATAGTTGTATTTTTACATTTCAAACTTGGCAAACATTGAATATTTTTCCTCCTCATTGAACTGGTAAATTTTTAGGTTCTTTAATCTGTAATATAACATTAATGAGTTATACACACAAAATTAATAGAATTAAATAATGATAAGATACTACGTTACATACCGATTTTGGTTGATCTTC
Source organism: Mystacides longicornis (assembly GCA_963576905.1). Lineage (NCBI taxonomy): Eukaryota > Metazoa > Arthropoda > Insecta > Trichoptera > Leptoceridae > Mystacides > Mystacides longicornis. The sequence continues at coordinate 3,434,333 of OY756421.1, read as the reverse complement.
TCTTGAAATATGTGTTTTTACGTTTTAGATATTCACCGGTTAGTTGTTATTGTTGAAAATGCTGCCGAGCCTGTAAAAAATATAGTTACACAAAAATTTGTCAATGACATTATAACCATAATGTGAACTAATTATTAATATCCTATTGTTTTGAAACAAATAAATATGCTTACCAGTAGATTGTCCATTAATATTCCTGTTTGTTATTTATAATTAAAAAATAACCAGAAAAATAGAAAGTTTTTTACATCTCATTCGTTTGTATTATTTAATTAGTTTGACAATAAAATAAGAAGTGTCAATGACAATGAATCCATAGGGCATAGACAACGCAACAAAATATTTCTTTTTTAGCGCTTCGTTTTCGAGCAATTCGGCTGGATAATAAAAAAAGTTTTGTAAAAAATACGTAGGTGTGTATCGTAAGTAATTTGAGGTAAGTATTTTTTATTAATTTTAAGAATATATTATTCACACAAAATACACATTTAAAAAATCATTATCTTTCACAATATTTCATTTTAATCATAGTCTATGGATTCACGGTTGTCAATAATTTTGACACATAGGCGATGTAAACAAAACAAAAAGTAATTGTTGTTCGAAATTTGAATAAGATTGAATAAATTATAATATAGGAATATTATTGCTGCTGTTTATTTTTTTCTAAGTAGGTACCTACTTTATAATATTAAATTAATGAAACTGCACATAAAATATTTTGTTGTGAATTATGTAGATAAAAATATGATTTGGCATTTACCTTGCATCTAATGTACCCATGACTGTATGTTTTTAATTTGATTTCTTAATTGTTATTGATTTCATTGTGATTTTATTCATTTAAATACTTTTAAAAAATACCTGTAATAAAAAGAGTGTTGATTTTGGCTACTTATAGGTGTATTATATACCTACAATAACTTTAATTAATGTACACAATATTACATAACAAAAATTATGTGGAAGATGAAATGATATTATATGTCGTATCATAATAATATTGTATTTATTCTAGGATGAATGATTTGTCACAAACCTTGGAGGGTCGTCAAGTAAGGCTTCCAATCAAACCTCTTACTGGCCGCTGTCTTTGAAGAATACTTCTTTTAACACGATTGGTTTAAAGTTAAGTATATGACACCCTATGAATATTTTTTCAAAATAATTTTCACACCAACAATAGGACCATGAGTCCAAATTTTTAACAATACTTTTATAATATGCAGGATAAAATCAATAAGCTAATGTGGTTTTGAGTTTATTTACATACTAATTTAGACACAATGTAATACCGCTGTTGAGTGTGATTAATTTCAATACAAATATTATATTTCTAAATTATTATGTGGATAAAACAAACGTTTTATTAAACTTATTAAAATCCTGAAGCCATTTAAAGATTCTCAATTATTGTCAATTTTATTTCTTTCTCTCAACAATTCTGTCAAGTTCACTGTACGTTATGATCTAATTTATCGGCTACTGTTTTACCGACCAGTTTGTTTATGGAATGTTCATACCAATTTCAACGATGATTTTAAATTTAATATTTTTCAACGATGAATTTAAGATTTAAACTTTATTTATATTTCAGAAATATAAAATGATTCAACAATTATTTTTAAATTATTTAATACTTATCTACATTAGAATATTATTTTATCAGGCACCTACATAATTACTTATCTATTACAGTGGCTACGACGCTTTGTAAAAAGTATGGCCATAAATTTTCTAAAATATGTCAATTTCAAAATGGAGGAATGATTTTTACAAAATTTTGCATTAAATCTTTATTTATTGAGAATAATAAGATTTGAATAACATTTATATGTATTACGAAACAATCTCCAATTTTTTTATTACATTTTCATACCGTAATACCAAGATTCCATTCAACGTTTACATGAGTAATTTTGTTTCCAAAAGATGTCTTACTGTCTTTTTTGAAAAATTTGTATGAAGATCTTGAAAAAATAAAGTTTTTTAAATAGCTCTAAATATATTAAAGTAAATATATCAAAGAGTATTTAAGAACGCTCTCTGGAATTTTGCGCGGCTTTTCGCATATTAATATCTGACCTTAACGTCTGTTTTCTACAATTGATGCGCATTCAAAAATATAAATAAATAAACGGACTAAAATATTATGTAGATTTTATTATTATGTTCTAGTCATGGAGTTGCAGCTTTCTTCAAGTCTATCTGAAACAATAATACCTGGTGCATTATGCAGTCTAAATGGATTTTAAGAAGATCTTAAAAAGGTATAAAAGCTACACTTTGAAACAAATAATATTACTAAAAATTCTAAATTAATGTTTTAAGCAGCACATACATCAAAGATTGTTTTATTCTTATATGAAGTTCTTAAGTAGTTTGATATATTTCTAAATCCTTAATATCGATTCTAATCAAATTCTCATAATGTGTATTTTTAAAACAAATCCCTGTCAAAATGCGAAATTTTCTAATGTCGCCTTATATATTTACAACCATGGCCATGTTATCACTGTATTTTGCTTTCACATATTAATAGAATTATGTTTTTTCTAGATGGGAGCATTGCAAGGATTTTGGATATGTCAAGAAACGCTGCCGAACCGAATGCTTCCATCCACTCTGTGTTGTGTGTTGTGTTTATTAAAAATATTACCCACCTTTTTTTATGATGAATATAACATTAAATAAAATAAATAATAAGGAAGAAAACATAAGTTTGAATTTATCTACATAAGAATTTTGAATAGTGTCGTTAATACCTACATATTATTATCTAATATCTGTTATTAATTTTTATGTGGATAAATCAAGTGAATTTTATTATGTATCAAAATAATTACATATCTGATTCTTTTCCAAAATAAACAGGAAGTTTTGTTTACTATTGTTTGCTGCAACATAATATTTGAGCTGTCAAATTCACTTTGGTAATGTTTTGAGATTCAGATGTGGGTAAGTACCTGTTTTACCGTTCAATTCTTGCTATTTTATGGATGTTCATACAAATTTCAAATTAAATTTTCATTCATAAATTTTATTACCTAAACTCTATTATCTTGAATCATTTTACATCAGTTCTATATAAAAATAATTATGTACATTACAATATGCAGGGAGGCATCTATTTTAACTTTGATTCCGATGGCTACAACTGTTCTAACAACGGTGGCCATATTCTTATAATATGTCAAAATTTCCTTCAAAATGGAGTAGCGTTTGATAAATTTTATGAAAATCATTATTTTATAAGGTTTATAACATTTGAATTACATTTGTATGTATTTCAAATCAATCTTCAATCTTTTAAATACATTTTCATACCGCATTACTCCGATTCCGTGTAATATTTACATGAGTAATTTTGTTTTCAAAGATGGCTATCCGTGTTTAATGAAATTTTACTATGAAGATTTCATAATTTTAGAAATTTATTAATAACTTAAAATATATTTAATGAAGTGTAAATATTTGTATCTCAGATTACCAAAATTGTATTTGCGAAAAACTGCGAAGAAAAAAATTCAACGCAGAACCTACGGTTTTAGCGTGATGCTACGACATACAGTTGGAGTGAAACAAATAAATAAATAAATAAATAAATATACATACATTACTGAATTATTATGTAGATAACTTTGTATATTTTTTTATATTAATACTAATGTCATCGAATTTGTGACAATATTCCTTCATACATAATAATATTATAATGTGGTTAAAAATAATAAAAAATACACTAAAAATAATCATTTCCGTTTGAATAATTTATTACTTTCAATTAGTCAAAGAATCACATAATTATAGGTATGATGTGAGTTGAAAAGTTTAGTTTTTAACTAGGTATGATATTATTTTATTATTATTTATTTTTACTAAAACAATATAGACCCCGTTTCTTAAGCGAAAAGTCGATTGTGCATGTGAAATGTTGATGTTAAATTAATTAAATTAATCATGTTGATTTCTGGAAACTCATAGCCGTGTTATAGATGACTACTAAAAAATGTGATTTATTTGAATAAAATAAAGGAACTAAAAGCAAAAATTTAGTTACTAAGCTACACACATCCACACACCCTCACTAGTCACTATTATATTGTGTTATTATGTGTCGCCAGAAGCATTATCGGTTTCATACATTTAGCATGATTCTCTTACTACAACTATTGTATGGCTTTGTATGAAAATTCATATAATATGCTTCTGGCGTGCCACAGCACAATAGTGTCTTCACTGTGTTCCTAGCATTATGTACCAAGAATTTCGAAATTAAAGTGTTTACACATAGGTAGCTCAAACAAGTAACACAATCGACAACTCTGATTAAACTGATTATTGCAAACAGTTCTATACAATTTATTGTAACATCAATGTTGTTACATGTATTACTTTGTTTTTGTTAATAGAGTATACCAGTATCTAAGAAATATTATTAGGTGAGTTGTACTGTACATTGTTTAAGATCTCAATGAACTTTCATAATATTAGGTATATGTCTTTTGACTTAAATTGTTTTGATACTCCATTCTACATATAATGTGAAACCAAGAATATTCTATTCCCGAAACACTCATATTACCCATATTGTTCATTCATAAATCAGCCATTGGCATCCTTTAATCAATACCCCTATTCTCTGTTTTATCGGAAGGTAGTTACGGTAGTAAAGTGAGTATTACACTGGTATTACACGATACATTTATTTTGTATGGGAAACGTGTATAGCGCCGCCACAGAGATATTTCTAGAAATAAAAGCGATTCTCGCATTCGATACGTATTGAGTATTGACGTTTTTCATTCAAAATGTATCGTGTTATAGTCACTTTACTACCGTGACTGCCTTCCGATAAAACTGAGAATAGGGATACAGGTAACCCTCCTAAACATAGATCCGCTGACTGAAAAATTACATAATTTCAAAAAAATTGGTTGCATAATGCATATACTCTTTCGTATTTTGTGTGGGAGATTTTGGGGGGATGCTTTTATCAAGATTTATGAGGATTGAAAAATTACTTCAAATACTTAATAATCACCTTGTTTTCTTGTGAATTTTATTGTCCTGATTGTTCTCTTATTTTTGTAAATTATATAATTTATAATCTGACTGTGAATAAATAAAAATAAAAAATATGAAATTGTGGACGCATTGTTGATATATTTTTGCAAGTTGATCACCGCAATACATTCCTATATGAACAAAAAAGACTTTAGAAGACATTGATAAAATAAATAAATGAATCAACTTTTTTTCATATTATGTCATTGTGTGTGAGTAATGAGTATAGCCCACGAAACTGATTGCCCGAAATTTTTTTTTCAAATCAACGGGTCCCGTTCATACTGAGACACGCGAACCACGAATGTAAAATATTGTAAAAAAACACGATGTCTGCTTCTTTTTTTTAATTTAAAGACTTTCATCCGAGCTCGAGTGATTTTTGAATCAACAAGCATCTATCTTCATCATCCCCGTCGTCCCCCCACTGCTGAGGATCGTGACCATCACCACTCCCCACCATCCCAACCAGCCGTCCCCAAAGTCCCCGGTCCAACGCCATTTGTAGGGCCTCCCATAGTGTCCCACCCGCTGCCTCTTTGACCTGGTCGCTCCATCTCATCGGAGCCCGACCCCGAGCTCTGACGCCCTCGATTTTTCCGGTTAGGAGAAGCCTCTCAAAACTATCATCTCCGCGTCTCGCAATGTGTCCGAAGAACTGTATGACACGTCGCGTGCACACCGTGGACAGCCGTTCTCTGACTTAAATGACATGAATTAAGTAGAATTTTTACTTCAACACACCAACATGTATAAATCATTTTTATTTTCTTATTTGAACAGACTAAGTATGTAAAACAAGGATTTAACATTGTGACCTTTTTAAATGAGCTTAGGGTATGAACTAGATTATCTTCTGTAAAATAATACCACATGTATTATACAATAATACGTAGATAGGATAAAACTTTATCAATATATTTGTAATCCTTTAAAATCATTATTCGATATGTATATTGTATATAACATTTTTTTCCAGCTGAGAAACGTGTTTCAACTAACCTTTAAAAACATCACGTTTGCAAAAATATTATTTTAACATATTACGTGGATCATACTCGTATGTGACCCCATTTTAATTGATATTAAAGCCATTTATTAAAATTCTCCCTAAATGAAAGCTTAAACCATCTAACCTTTATTAAATTAATTATCCTTCGGTATGTTTGAAGTCGTTGGGTCCATCTCAGAACTCATTAGGTTAGGCGTGATTATGCGAACCGAATTTTTGGAAATATACAGACAGACTCATAAATATGTACACAAAAACAAAGTTTCTAAGTATGAAAAAAAAATAAACTGTGAAATTTCCATAAATAGTTTTATATCTCGCCTTCAGTAACCTACATCATAGTTGTCTAGCTAAATATGACAGATCAATATCAAGGATTCCGAGTTTGCGTTATTAGAGGATAAAAAAGTAGGTATAAAGCTCACACAATAGTCGGCAAAATTCGACTGTCTACGCAAATCTATTTCAACAGCCGCGTAGGCAAGCATACTTCAGCAGGTCTCAGGAATTTCAAAATAGCATTCGCCATAATCCGTCTGAATGCTAGATATACCTATTTACATACATAGATTGGAATTTTTCTCAACATACAAAAATGACATTCCGTTATCCGTACCTTTGAACAATAATAAGCATAATAATAACCGTTAATTATGTCAGTAAATGTCATGATTTAATATTATAAGTTAAGTTCTTATACCTAATTATTTGCTATAAAAATAAGTATAAAAACTTTATCAAGAATGAATTTAAATAGATGACTTAATTTTTTAAACTTATTTATTTCAGTCTTAAAATAGAATTAAAAAAAAAAGCAAAATGTAAATATATAAAATAAATAAGCAATTTTGGTTAGACTTTTTAATACTATCTACTTAACTTGACATAGGTACCTAGCTAATTATCTAATTGGATATAATGAGTGAATAAGTTTGCCGAATTCCTTATTCCTCGAATACTCCACTACTCTCTTATCTACTTACTTACATCATTAAAAACGTACAGAGAGTAAATTTATATTTGAACATTTTATGAATATTTTGTTCTCTGTAAAGGTAGGTATCTTTTTGTTTTGTGCATGAAGCATTTACCATTTCGCAAAGCAGAGATTTTGTATTTAGGAATTAAGATTGGTATTATGATACCCGGAAATAATAACATTAATTAACGTATTCTGTTAGTGAATTCAATTAAAATTTCACCATGGAGACAAAAAAATTCAGCTTCAGCATTTTTTCATTGAAACTAAGTGTGGAATTATTACATTCTTCTCTTTCTCATAAATGAATTTCTTTTCTTTTATTCGTATGTTTATCCCCCAAAGCACGAGCTCTGCTCAATTTTGGGGTTAAAAAATATATATTAAAAAAAATGTATAAATTTGTTATTGTGAATGTATTTTTTAATGTTTTTTATTTCCTTAATAAAAATATTTGAATTTGAATTTGAATGTAGGTAATGGATTGCTCAATGTATATTTGTATCTCTACCATCATTATCATTAAGGTTTGCGCCTACATACACCGCTAGATTATTCAGGCACATTATTTCTCATTTCAAATTCATTTTAAAGTGGATTCGATCCCATCAGGTACTGTGAAAATATCGCCAAAATAATATGCACTCCAAATTCGCAATCGGCTGATGGTCATCAGTAATTTTGAGGACGAAACGGGCGGATAGGTACACACATACCACATACAGGTAGTACGTCAGTTCTGTTGTCAATTTTAAGACATAAAATTTAAGTAAATTAGGCAGTTGCGTCACACAGTGACAGGAGACCCCTCAAAATCTGGAATATTGATTGAGGCGGTAGTCGGAAGAGGGGCATATAAAGTTATGTGACCCTTTTTGGAGAAGTGTTTCAACGATCCACCGCATTGTTATAAATGTATTGCAAAAATATCAGTTTGATATTTCAACAATAGAGAGCAGAGCAAACGATATAATGTGTGTCTATGATTCACTTTTTTTTTAATTTGGAGCAGTCTTAGCAGATATTTCGTCGTGGTAGGTTCCATAATTATTGTTTGCATTGTTTCGTTGATTGCACATTCACTCATATCTGATGCCATAATAATCGGCGCTTAGAGCTTATTTCCAAACTTTTGTTGTTTGTTGAATGTAAAAATAGTACCAGATTTTTATGTTCACTTAATATTTTCTTTTTTTTATTCACTCAATACCCCCTATTCTAATTCAAATTAAGTACGCACTAAACTAAAATAAGAACGTTCCAATTTTAATTAGCCGGATTGGTATTCGAGAAATTTTAGAACGTTCCAATTTGTTCTTAATTAGACTATAATAGTTTGAAATTAGTTCATTTTGGTATTCGAATTTCGTATTTAAGTCAATTTTAGTGCGTTTATCTGTCAAAACGTTCCTAATCTTAGTTCACACCTAATTGTATGCGTCTAAAAAGATATAATTATAAAACAAGTTTATTTTTATTAAGAATATTAAGCATTTCCTCCGAATTTATAAGTAATACAAATAATAGCAACAAAAATTATTATCATTGAACACCAATGCAATCATACAGTCGTCATCGTTACACTTCGGGTTGGTTCGGCAGTTTCCGGCGACCATGTTACTTGGAACTTTCTTGGAACATGGAGCTCGTTTGAATTTGTCTTCTCCCATTGGCTGTTTGCTTGTCAGCATCAACCAATAAGGCGCATGCTCGATCCATAAACAATTATAATTCAAAAAAATATTTATGGTGAACTAATATTGGTTTTTAGAACACGGCATAATTCCGAATACGAATTTTAGTTCGAGTGAACTTAATTCTAAATCATTTGTAACGTTCTTAATAAGAATTTGGGTTGGCTGGAAGAGATCCTGCGGGATAAGTCCGCCCTTTGATTCTAATGAATGAATTGTATCACGGCTGCATTTTTAGTAACAATAAAGCATTATTTATTTATTTATTTAAAATCCGAATAGGGAGTAATATCGGGTGCTTTGCCGTCGAAATAAAAAGATAAAGAAAGACGTTTTATTTTTGTTAATAAATACAATTTTTCTGAGTAAAATATGTAATGCATTTCAATATTATTTTATACGTTGTTGAGTAGGTACGTAAATGAAATTTTAATATAAAACCAAATTGAATCGTACGTCAAATTCTTTCATATTTACAACTTTTTTCTACTCAACTTAATTAAAACGAATAAAATATATTTATACAAAATTATCAATGTCGATTTCCTCAAAATCGTCATTTTTAGTAATGTGACCTTTTCCGGCTGCCAACTTAATTATTGTAGTTGGGACTCAATTATTATAAAATGCAGGTAGGTTTGTTACCTACCAAACAATCGCAAGATAATAATGGTTATTATTTTTCGTATAACAAAGGCTCATAACTCTTATAAAGTAATTTTCTTGCTTTGATTATTTCACGACAGAATAATTATAACTGTCACTTCGGTCGTTATAAAACAAAATAATAACAATCAGTAATTTATTGTCTATGGCTGGCAGACATTACGCAGGTTCTTCGTTATTAAATTACAATATATTATGTACTTCAATGAAAATGTGTCTAAAGGAAGACGGACGATTCCAAAAAAAAACATTGAACGATACAAATATCGTCTTTTTATAACTATTCATAATATTATTTTTGCTTTATTAAATTAATCTGTGGGACTACTAAGAGTTTAGTAAGAGCTTATTGCCCGCTTATTAACGTGCTCTAATAACAGTTTTCTAATAACAAACTATCATCGGAAACTTAATCTAGGAGTAAGTACTGGTATAATTTCTGGAAAGCTATTTTTTTTTTTGCAAATCCTAAAGATGAGATGGTTCTACAAAGTCACTTATCTTGATCAATGTAGTGGTGCGTGAGTTCTGTTGATTGAAAATCTTACCATAATAATTCGGTAAAGTTTGGTTTTGATGGACTTCTTTCAACAATGTATAGAATATCGTGACGTGTATCACATGTGATTAACTTCCTACTACACCGCCATCTATTAGATTTTTTTCAAAAGTTACGCATCTATAGAGGAATTTATTCTTTTTATTCCAAACTTATGACCCGTCGTACTTCACCCCGCATCCGAATCAACAATAATTATTACATACGTAATAAAATAAATTATAAGCTAAATTTAATTCAGTTTCTATGTTATAAACTGTATTTAATTCATGTAATAAGTCAAAATGTATATTTTGTTCTGGATTAGGTCGAAGTTCGACGGGCAGGTCTACTAGTATATTATAGTCTGGATATTTCATAGTAAAATTTCAGTAGATAAACGAGATCCACCAGAGAGATGGTAAAACATGACGGGTATATTAGCTTATCATATGAAAAAATATTATTCAACATCTCAGTTCTTCGTTTTTTATATGTATGCGTGCGACCTAATATCTTTTTTTCTGCCATTTCACTCACAATAATTAAGCGATTTATGGACCAAGTATCTAGGAGTTGCATAAAATTTTAAACCATTTTACCAAGCTTCCTAAAAAATGAACAACAATTTTATTTCAGTTCATGAAATGTCAGAAAAAACAGTTTAGACGAATGAATAAAAAAATATTAAGTAGGTATACCTTCACAAAATAAAATTGAGTAGGTAAGTACCCGTTAATCCATTTAGCCAAAACATATCCAACTACTGTGCGCTCTGCGAATATAATTAATTTAACTCTTCACATAAATTGAATAGAAAACATTTAAAACAAAAAACTTCAGATGTCGTCATCGTGAATATAGGTGGGCGTTGTTCGAACGATGATTATATCCCAGAAGTCGTATCCATGAACTTCATGGCATAGACATTAAACACACCTCACTCATGAATTATCTCCCAATTGGGAACTCTGGCATTGTTTCTGTGTATAATAATTACTAACCACCGTGTCATTAAGGGCAGCGTTTCTCCCACACACACACGCGCAGCAAATTTATATTGGATATGAAACGGATGGCAGTTTAGCCGGATACCTGATATTCGGTCGAATACCAAATTATTGTTCGCTGAATACCAGGTTGAACGTTGCCATGGATGGACTCAGTGGATCCAATTCGCGTCTTTTCTTTGATGAGCAAAGTTAACATTCGGAACATTGCAGCAGTGTGTACAGTGAAATACTTTTTTCCGATGCTGGATTTATTTACAAGACAATCGAAACTTGCTACTCCTTAATGCAGAGAAATAATTATCAACTTACCATAATTTCCCCTTAATGTGGTATGAGTACTCATTCATTTTATAAGTTCATCTTGTGATTACTAAATGTATTTTAAGTGTTATTAACCTATAAACAATTATTATTACTTAAAAATATTTTTTATATCCGTTTATTATTCGTTATTCGGCCGAATAGTATTTACGCCACCGCATAGGCCGGATACAGAATAGTTACCGGATATCTGTTACATCTCTAATTTATATAATCAGCAGCTCCTATTCCATGAACACGCTGTAGTATGGCCGGATAGGAACATCTCAAGGGAGGCTAGGTTGCTGATAATCAACATAAAACATGCATACTGGATGCGATGTTTTTTCATTAGTTTCATACAAACTAAGGTTTAAAAAAATAATAAAAATAATGGTTGGCATAAAAAAGGTGTTACGAACTTGTTAATACAGGGTGGTGCAGAATAAACTTTGTGGTTTCTATTTCCTGTATGCCACTTTCTTTATTTCTTTTTTTCACATTGTTTTGTAAAGAAGACTTCCATCGAAGGACGAGCTCAAATAGTCGAACTGAATTTTTTAAAATACCTTTGTTTACATGAAGGGGAAATCATCATATAGACACACAGTCAGTCAAGACTGGGTAGTGCCAGATTTAAACCAGGCTAAAACCCCTCTTTCTGTCACATCCCGGTTCCTGCCTTTGGCTTACCCTAACAATTTTTAAATACCTAGGTCGTTTATTTTGACTCAACGCCTTAGCGCAACCACTTTTGTGAAATTTCACAAACAATCTTTTTCAATTGGCCTCCACGTTCACCAGACTAAAGATCTCCTGATTGTTTCCTTTGGAAATGCTTACAAAAAATATTGCATGTTAATATGCCAGGAGCTATACTGCATTTAAGAAACAATAGTCGCGATGGGATAGCCACCATAACACCTAAAACGTTGCGATAGTTTATTATTCGTTCGGTGTCCAACGTCCATTCTGTGCCACCTAAACCAGGACAATTATTTACAACTCGCCGTTTTGTAATATTACTATTTAGACCGCTTTAATAAATTGCAAATATATAAGTAGATAAATTTTGATTTACTCACATGGGAACCATGTATGCGTAATATTTTAATTTCCGAATTTTTCCCATACAATCTTAAAAAGGCAGATTACATATTGTATACCTACCTTACTTTAAAAGCGTAATTTCACAATCCGGAAGTTAAAGGTTAGCGTAAACTCTTTGCGGAAACTCTAAAAGTATCCATTTCACCACGAACGGAGCATTACAACAACTTTCTTCAACAGAATAATGTTTTGTTTCCGTGCAATGAAAAATATATCCATTGCAGCTTGAAGCAGCATATTATATGTGGGTACCGACGTAATTTTAATTTTGATCCTTTGAAACGGAAATTGCATACGACGGCGATAAGTGCATGACCGGAAATGGAATTTAATTACTCGTAAAGTAATTTTCAATGAAGTGAGGTAGAGTTAAGAAAACTAATTGCGGTAAAAAACGATAAAAAATGGATTGTTGTGTATGTGCCAGAGGTACTAAAGCTCTGAATCATGCAGTCAAAGCGTAGCCGTCAGGAATATGTTATGAAATTGGATGATTTAGGGATGTGGCTACTTAGGCTACTAGGTTGGTTGCTCCTAGGTCAACCCTTCATAGTTCATAAAAAAATTTATCATAAAAATCAATATTTTAAATGATATGATTGCATCAAATATTTAGTTAAATAATAAGTATGTAAAATACATCTGAACATAGATGATTACAAAAAATATATATATATATATAACTGCGAACTAAAGTTAAAAAAGAAAACAATGAAAAGTTCACATGGAACAACCTTTATATATTATCTATCTATATATTAATACGTGAAGGAAAAACTTTGTGACTATTTTAACAAATATTGCGCTGACGGAGGAGTATGAAATTTTGCACACTTATAGTTTATATAGAGGAGTGGCGAATGCTCATATTATATTTTTTTAATTATGCATAAAAATAGATAAAATCAATAAAAATAACATAACAAACACTTCTGTAATGTAATATATTTGATATTCACACACACTTTCACAAACTACTTATAAAGATCATCAATTTCATAGAAATAAATGTAAAATGAAAAGTGTCTCATAATGGGCGCAGAAATCTTTTAATCTCGCTATTCAAATGGAAGGTGGAATATAAATTGAGAATAGAATTAATATTGTTTGTCTTCTTATAATAGAAAAAACTTTGTTCATATCAATATTTGAAATTTGACGTATCCATGTCATTGTTTTTGAAAGAAAATTTTGAAATATCGTTCGCTCAGACTTTGACAATGGAACCTTAATAATATTCAAACTTATAATATAAATAAGTAGTTATGGTCGAATTTCGAGCACCGGTCGACTTTATTATGAATGTATGATGCGAAGGCATTCATAAGACGTAAGAACCTATTTCAACGGCAAAATCGACATAATAAGCCTTAAATTCTCGTTATTTTTATGACATGCTCGATAGGTAACTCCGAAATTGAATTTTTATAGTCTTATAATCATTAACCCTAGAAAGATAGTCTGCGTAAAATTTACGCATGCGATTCCGAATTATTGCTCTCTTTTTCTAAGTAGCGCAAATCCAGAGCCGTGCGTTTAGGTAATCTCCTTTGTCCCTGGGAACTACCGTATGGTGTAGGTTGATACGCCACCCCTTCCGCCTCGCTGGCTATCTCAATTCCCTCAGGCCTCGGCTAGCTCACTTACCTGGCCAGCGAGGTCAGGGGTCGGGTATCTACAAATTCTATCAGGTCTTCGGAGGTATCTCCCTCTCTCCACCAGTCTAGGTACTTAAGATTTACCAAACAGAGCCCAGGGGTAGGGTTACTAATCTACTCAAACTCAAAACTCTAATTTAGGTATGACTCAATTTAATTCATAAATATAAAAACACAAAAAAAAAAATGTACAGAAACAATAAAGAAAATGTGAAAGAACACATACACAAGAAAACACAAAAAAAAAATTAAAGAAAATTACATTAACCGAGAGAACCTACATTAAAAGGCAATGAACAATATACTTATTATATAAAGAGAAATAATTGGCAAAAAAAAAACAAACAAACTAGAGACAGTTGAACCCGATCAAAGGGTTGCATACGGGTTTTCAGAATATAAGATCTACATAAACAAGCTTACATCGGACATGGTACATTTTAGTAAACCAATATATATTGGTTCCGGTCGATTCGCTCGGAATCGTTGGTTTCTGCAGCCCTGACTTCCCTAAATCTCTTGAAGTGAATTCCCAGGCCGTTGATGAAGATTTAAAAAAAAAAAAGGTACATACATTGAATTGGCCTCCTGAGTGCTGAGTATTCCCGTCGAGTAATTCCCTTGGATTATCACACACACCGTACACACTTTATTATTATCAGAAACTGTTTACTTAGTCGTTTATTTATCGAGGTGATCCCGTTGCACAATTTATTAATTATAATGCCAAAAATAAAAATAATATGTCTGTCTGGTAGAAATTCTTTAGCCACCAAAGTATATTGTCTTGTTGAAAACTTTGAATAGATATTAATAAGTAAATTTAGAATTTAGTGGAGATGGTGAACCAAATTCGCCCACTGAATATGGCTATGTGTAGATGCCCTGATTATTATTTTTTTTCACTTTACTCGCGAACTATGTCTTACGCGCACGACTCATGGAGAATTTATCTCCTCTCCACGTCGGAGATATAACATGATTCCCTCCAGAAAAGTCACTTTTAAACTCCCGCCGCACGACAGGTTCGTAAGTTCGCGTGAAAGAATTTTTTACGTAACTAATTCTTTCGTACCACAAGGGTTCGTAACTATCGGCTCGCCCGTTCCATTTCCCGATAACAATCAACTCGATACGATCTTCGATAACAACAACCAACTCATAACAACCTCTCTCGGAGGAGATCGTAACTATCAACCGTAACTACCTCTCTCGGAGGAGATCGTAGCAATCAACAACCCGTAGCAATCAACTCTTGTCAACCCCCGTGCACGAGATTATATCTTCTCCCTTCCTAAGACAACTAGCCACCACCCCCGTGAAACTCCCCCGATCATTCAAATTTGTCTCAAAAGACCAATCAATGTCTGGAGACTGCCCGTTTGGGTCCACGTGGACTCCTCTCACCCAATCCTGATCTCACACCCTACTCCTCGGTTCAATTTCGTACCTTCCAGGGCCCTCTTCAGGTACACACCCACCACCGCTGTAGCGAAGGGTGTTAAGAAAACAAGAAATTAAAATGTCTAAATTCTATTTTTTTTTTTTTTTTTTTTTTGTTCTTATATTCGTCGAATACTAAATGGGTGCGTTTCCTCTTTTCTTCTAAACCTGAGTCCCTCTGCTTTTCAATTTCTCCAAAATCCATCCCCTCTTATAGTTTCCTAAACTCTACGCTAGCAACCATTTGTATTTCACCATAATGGAAAACGACGTTAAATTATCGTTACGTTTCAACCCTTTTTCCCTAGCTAATTTTTATTTGACTCGCGGATTTACCTAAATTCGCTCCCCAATCTTGGACAGCGTTCACTTTCTGGAGACTAACACCGTCCCTGGGTAGCCACCCTCGATTCACAGAAAGATCTATAAATCAATTGATCAATAGCCCTGGGTCGTTAAGTGACCACACCCCGCCAGTGGCGTGGAATGGTAGTCTGTTTCGCTATATTTATATTATTTTTCAATCAAAACTTTCGCGCAAAATGTTACAAAATTTCCAGTTTAATTCCTTTGTTAATTCCGTATTACATTAATTTCTTTCCTCTATACGTGCATTATTTGAGTTCGATTCTACATTTTCTAGTGATTAACCGAATTTTGCAATTCAACCGAGTAAATCGCATTATTCTCCCTCCTTCTGGTGACTGTGAACAACTATGGATCTTAGGCCTCCCGCGTTTGTAAGGAACCCTCATTAGACGATCTTTAAATTGGTAATTTTGTATTGTTTTGTATGTTTCGTCTAAACTCCCCCCAATTTTCTACAGAGTCGTGAAAACGGACGCCACTGACTATTTGATGGCTTTGGTCACACGTGTGACATTTCTACGACCCATCAGAATTCTCCGAACGTCTTTTGTCTTGCTTTTTAAATTTCAGGCTAACTCGGGTGTTTATTTAAGCTTTTATTTATGAGTCTCAAAATCAGAGTTCCAAATCCCTACAAAAAAAATTCAACTATTGGGTTTCAAAATCTATTAAAAATGGCACTAATTGTTATTAATGTCCCTCCGAACCCGGTATTTTGCGAAGCTGTTTCCTGTTCCCACGTTCGGTCTCTTGGCAGACCCCACACATTGTCCCTTACTAGACAAACCTAATCACTTTTGCAGTAATGAATTTTTATCACTACATGCCTCCCTACTTGGGTCATATCAACTCCCCACTACTTAGTTGATAAAAATTCAGTGCTTCCTCTACATTTCCGAAAATTCCCGACATACATTCGAGGACCCGGTATTTTTAGGCGCCACCGTCTTTTTCCTTCGGTATTTTTCTTCAGCAGTCGTACGTAAAGACGGAACCTGACTACTGAGTGGTATTAGTTAAGATGTCATCTTATCCCCTGAACATAGTCCGCAATTTCCCCAAAGTCCAACCCATGCTTCCCTTCTCTATGATATGCAGATAACCATTACAATACATTCTTAACAATAAGGTACAACAACATCATACAAATATAGGTACACTACCTTAAAACAACAAATAAAAAAAAAATAAACAAAACCAATATTTCACATCGTTCAAATTTTACATCCCCCTTCATAACCTGGGTTAAATGAATGTATGGTTTATCTTTACTTTACAAATTGTTATTGTAAGATACTGGAATCCAAAACAAAAAGAATTTCGATAATTACACTACTATGAATAACTATTTACCCCATCAATTACATAACTAGTTCCATCGCGTCCCTACATATCTTAGACAAATCAATCTAAGGCGTACATTTTTCATCATATATTATTATTTCGATACATCTTATCAATATTACATCATCAATACATCTCACATCATTTAATTGTTCAATTTACAAAATTTAACCCATTTAAACTAATTACTACCAGGTTATATCCTAACTTCAATATTTCCCATAATATATCATTTTCAATACATCTCATCCCACATTTTAATTGTTCAATTTACCCGAATTTTAACACATTTAAATAAAAAAAATTACCAACGTAATATCATAACTTCATGAAAAGGTACTATTTTACCAACAAACATAGCAATACATATAATAATGGTAATGACAATATGGGACATTTAATATTTTACTTATAAAGACAGAAAGAAAACAAAAATTGAATGGGGGTATTTCACTGGTATTATTACTATTATTTATGGTCCATAGGAACATAATCACGCAGTATCTTACTGCCATTACTGAATGAATACAAAAAAAAAAGATATTCCCCCTTTCAACAATTTATCACCTTATTTCAATGTATGCACAGAACATAACAATTATCTTTTTAAATACTAAAATACAATAGGTAATCTATTATTAAGTTTATTATTATTTATTTTTATCGTGAATAAAATTATCTAAGTGGGTGTGTCTATCCACAAAAAAATGTAATATTTAAATTTTATTCTTAACTACGCACATGGTAACAATAAGAGCAAAAAAAAATAAGCAGGTTCCTAGCTTTTATCACGCAAAACAAAGTCTCATATTTTTTTTATTACAATATCTAAGTGAGCTTGCATAAAGACTTACAATAGTGACCATACATTTGTTTAATGATAAAAAAAAATTGAAATGTTATTATTAAAACGCAAACATGAGTATAATACCTACTAAAATAACATATCTCTTACTAATTAACTTTATATCTTTGACTTACTTAATACTGTGAGTCATACCTTGTCTAATCTAAAACTTACCTAAACAAAAAATTAAAATTAAAGAAATCCTAATTAATCTTCACTCTAACTCCTAACCTAGACTTGTCTGGGGCTCGTGTCATTCACCCTCGAATGCCAAAATGTGGAGAACCTTTTCCACATTAACTTTCCCAGAACAACCATCACCTTCTCTACTCGAACCGAATTGTCAACAATACTACCTAGAGGTAGACCGACGAACCACCCTTAATACGTCGAGGCTTTTTTTTCACCCTTCTGTCCCTCCCCCAGATAGCATACTTGACAGTTCGTCCTCCCATCGAAATTCCCTAAGGCTTGATCATAACACCCTTATTATGTCAGGACACTGTATGTCCTTTGCCATCAGTTCCTTACGATTTCTAAAAGCAAAATGCTAGAACATTACCTACTTGTCCCCAAATGCCTAGTCTATCCCCGTAACGTCACCCCAATCTACCTATCCGCTTCTTTCTCAAATACCATATGGTCGGTCGGACTCATCCCGTTAGCTTCTATTGTTTATACCATCTCGGGCAAGTCTCAACAGACCGCCCCTCATTGTCCACCGACCGACCATTCAACGCGCGCGCGCCCCTTTCTCTATTGTCTGACCAACACTTTCGCGTCCCTACTCATAAAAAAAAAACTACCTGTTCCTCTTTTGTTCACACTACACAAGGCCCCGCCTTCCTTCATCCACACCTACTTTTCGCTCAGTAGGTACCTCCATCTTTTTTTCTGCGACATTTACATCAATATTCTCGACTTGTCGAGTAATGAATAAAAAAAAAACTTCTTATCTACAACTAAGTAAGTAGGTATAGCGCGTTAAACTAGACCTACCCAATATAGCAAAACAACCTATGAAAAAAAAAAAAAAAAATTCCTTACTTACTAAACTTCGAAGTTCTCCTAAGTCTAACCCGATTTTATGTACCTAAACCCTATTGAGAGATTACTTTAGTATTTTATGAATATTTAGATAGAACAACTTAAGATCCTACCCTTTGTACAAGTTATACCTATATTTACAACTGAAGTTTTCTGTCCCCACGCCTCTTACGGGGTATTCGAAACATTCAAAAGAATAGGAGGGAAATTCGTGACCGTCCACTCCACGGTGACTCGCTAAGTACGTCTCCCCTCTTTAGCCTATTACCCCTTCCGCGACCCGAGGTGATGCTCCCTCGTCGCTGGGTCGTTCCGGCGCTGGTATAAGGTCATCATAATGATATTTTACAGGTACGCCGCGTCGATTTACCCAGTAAACCCTATTATTGCCGGCAGCCATGAGTATGTGGTGCGGCCCGTCCCATCTTGGTGCGAAACCTGCATGTACTCCCGCCTCCTGGTTTGATAATCTATGCTCACGGGTCATCACCGCGTCGCCAGTGGCATATTTTAGTTCCGGCCCCTCCTGCGAGGCGTACTTTTCACAGTATTTCGCCTGATTTTCGCGTATACATTTATCCAACTCTTCTCTATCCCACGGACACTCGCCAGGGGAGCCTGTACCTATCAGCTCCCATTCCCCAGGCCTTCTGGCGTCATAGCCAAGGAGCGCTTTGCTTGGGGTTACTCCAGTAGCATCGTTTCGCCTCCTCCGTAAGGCTCCCGTTATTTCCCCCAAGTAATCTTCCCATTTATTGTGCGGCTTATCTAACAGCTTGATACGCAGCGATTTCTTCAAATCCTGATTTTTCCTTTCCGCTGCGTTCCCCGAAGGATGAAATACGGCAGTCGTCCAGTGTTTACATTGCCAGCGGGCGATAGCTGCTTTCCAAGCATGATGTCTGAAACACGAGGCGTTGTCTGTTATGAGAGCCCTAGGATAACCATACCGCGCGAATATCTGTGTCTCGAGCAAGTTTACTATCTGAGGAGCTCGCCCGGTCTTCATTGGAAAAGCTTCTACCCACTTTGTATAGACGTCTGTAACAGTGAGAATTTCCCGGTTCCCCTTTGCAGTTCTAGGATATTTCCCCATTAAATCCAGGGCCACGATTTCAAAAGGATGTTGGGCCCTTATAGTCCCTAACGACGCTTTTGTCCGTGGGGCCCGTCCCCGTGCTCTGGCGCAAATCAAGCAATTCTTCACGTGCCGGCGTACATCATTCCCCATACCTTTCCACACGAAAAATTGTTGGATTGCTCGTAACGTTTCTCGCTCTCCAGGGTGACCCACAAGCGGAGCATCGTGATAGGCTCTCATCACCTTGGATATCAAAAATCGGGGCACTATTAATCTGACGTCCTGCTCGCTAGCCCCTTTCCGATATAAGGTGCCTTCTCTCACTGTATAGATCGCTAGCAGTTGTCTACCCCTGATATCTACCTCTTGTGGATTACGTTCAAACCTCTCTACATACTCTAGTAGTCTGCAGAGGTTCGCGTCTGCTCGTTGAGCACCCCTGACTGTGGCTGCTAACGAACCCTGCGCGACGTCGCTATCATGTGGTGAGGCGTCGATCTGCATAACCTGAGGGACCTCCTTCTCAGTCTTCCAACCCTCTTGTCGTACATCGGGGTACATAGCTCGTTCGATTCCTCCGACTTCCCCTTCGGGGGCCCCATGCGGCCCTCTCGAGAGGTAGTCCGGGAGTTCGTTATACTGTCCGGGGCAATGTTCTACTGTGAAATTGAATTCTTGCAGTAACAATGCCCAGCGAGTTAGCTTTGCCCGCTCATCCTTGGCGTTATGTAACCAAGTGAGGGCCTTATTATCTGTGCGCAGAGTGAACGGCGCGGCCTCTAAAAAGTGACGGTACCTACGTATTCCCCATACGGCAGCATAGGCTTCCTGCTCGTTCGAGTGCCACCTTTGTTCAGTGGCGGAGAATCTCGAACTAGCGTAGGATATTACATCGCGTCCACCGTCGGGACGCTCGTGGTATAACACCGCCGCCACGCCTACCTTGCTTGCGTCGGTCTGGAGAATAAATTTTCTACTAAAGTCTGGCCGACATAGGGCCAGAGGTTTCGAGAGCTCCTCCTTGATTCGCCTCATAGCGGTGTCCGCTTCTGCGTTCCATTTAAACGGTTTCTTTGTACTTAACAGATCCGTCAGTGGGGAGGCCATTTGCGCAAAATTTGGAACGTACTCGCGGAGCCAGTTGGCTAAACCGATAAACGCACACAGCTTCTTTCTTGTGGTAGGTACGGGTGTATCGACTATCGATAGCTCATGTACCTGTTGAGGCTGGTTGCCCCCTTGTGTGACGACATGACCTAAGTAATTCAATTTCGATGCGACTAGAGTACATTTGTCGGCTGCGCACCGTAATTTATATTGTTGCAGGCGCTCTAGCACTAACCGCAAATGGGAAATATGCGTCCGGATATCCGGCGAATAAACAATTATGTCGTCGAGATAAACTAGACAGAAATCTCTAAGATATCCTGCCAAAACTTCTTGACACATAGCCTTCTGGAAGTGCCCCGGGGCTCCTCGAAGTCCGAACGGAAGGACTCGAAACTGGAAGGTGGCCCCGTCTCCGGTACTAAAGGCAGTGTACTTCCGGGACTCCTCGTTGAGTTTCACTTGCCAATAGCCCCGTTGAAGGTCAAGGGTAGAGAATACCTTAGCACCTCCCAGGTCCTTCAGGGTCTCTTGGATAACGGGCAGAGGGGATAATTCCTCCTCCGTGACCTCGTTCAACCTCCGGAAGTCCACGCAGAACCGGTATTCGTCCTTCCCCTTCTTCGGAGCCATTACGATGGGGAACGAATAAGGAGATCGGCTGGCTTCTATAACCCCATCCGCAAGCATGTCTTCGAGTTGGGCATATAAATGTTTCTTTTTAATATCCGATAAGCGGTAGGGCGGTAATTTAATTGGCCGATTATCCGTTAGGCGGATTTTATACTCCGGTAACAGTGCCGGACCTGCATAAGGAGCAAATACCTCCTTAAACTCCTCTAACAGAGTTTTCAGTGACGACGCACCCTCGTTATTTAATTCTGACGGTATGTCTGGAAGTGTCACTCCCGAAAGAGCCCTCCTCCTCTGAGGAAGGAGGTGCGTGGTGGATCTCTCGACCCTCCCAAAATGGAGACATCCCCTATATAGGTCGACTACCGCCCCTTGGTTTGTCAACCAGTTTATGCCTAAGAGGATGTCCTCTCTTAGGCCATCTACTACAAGGAACTCGGTAGGGATTATTTGACCTTGGATTCCCAGATCCATGGTCACCCTACCCCTAGATTCCATGGTGACGGCCCCATCTGCTAACCTTAGGGTTGTTTTGAGCCGTTCATCCACGTCTCTCGTCCCAAGTAGTGCCCTCGTTATTAAATTGTGCGAAGAGGCTGTGTCAATGAGAGCTACGTGGTCCTCCCCCCGTAGAATCACACGTACCCTTGGGAGGTCATGACCCTCAGCTAACCTCCCTCCGTGACACACCTGACACACTCCCCCTGTAGTTAATCTTTCCGCACTTCCCTCTTCGCGGCTCTCCGTGTTCCTCCTCCACTCCGACTGAGGACCCGGCCGCTGGGGTCCCTTCCCTCTCCCGATCTATTACTGGCCGGGGGCCGGAGCACCAGGGGAATCGCGTTGGCCTGGGCGCTCGGCGTTTCCCCGCCACGACTGGTTGTTATGAGGGCCCTGTGGTGGGGCGGGCCGCCTACACTGGCGTTGGAGGTGGTTACCCCCACACCGATAACAGGAAAGCCTCCTAGGTTGGCCCTCTTGGGGCCTCCCTGGGTTACCTGTCGTCCTGTGAGGTACTGGACCTCGTTCGGGACGGTCTTCACGTCCTATCGGGTGGACCATCTCCCTTGGGAAGTCCACAGCCATAACCCTCTTATGGAGCTCTTCGTACGACTCCAAACTCCTGCCATCCCTCTCCAAGACCTCTCGGTATCTTGGAGTCATGAGGGTGATGACGTGAGAGACTAACAATCCCCACGGCTGCTCGCCCTTTAATCGTCGGAACACTTTTGCTTTCCTTTCCAGGAAAGCCAAACCCGATTCGGGACTCTTCTGCCTGTCTCCATACAAATGGGCCAGGAGAGAGTGTTCGGCCTCCTCGGTGCCATACCTCTGAAGGAGGAGAGTTTTAAAAACCTCCCACCTCAGGAGGTCACTACCCCTGGAGGCCCACCACGTGTTAGCCGTACCCCCCAATCGTAATGAAGCTTTCTTCACGCGGTCCACCTCGGCCGTCTCATAGCGGCGGAAATGCCCTTCACAGGCTGCTATAAACGCCTCTGGACACTCGTCCGGACGTCCCTCGAAGGTGGCTGCCACCGATCTTCGTTCTCCGTCGCCCCGATCTACATATATCACCCGAGGAGGTGTGGCCTCTTTCTCGGGCTGGGTCAACGGGATCTCCTGTCCGCTAAACCTCTGCCCATCACAACCGCTCGTGGCCTCCGAGTCCGTGGACAGGGCATTCCTCGTCTGACTTCGCGTACGACTGGGTCCTGCTGCATCCATTTTCATTTAGCCAATATAATGACACGGTACGAACCCAACGTGTCAGTCGCCCCAACAATACAAAAAAAACAAATATCCTACCTACTATATTAATCGGGGAAAAAAACAAACCAAAAAAAACAAATACCTACACCTACAAGATTAATTTCCTGATTTAAAAAAAAATGAATGACCTATTCTAGGTATGTTTCTATTACTACCTATCTTAACACAATGATTAAATCTATTCTCTATTTTTATTTGGCCGTCCCAAATAATTTAACCTCCATAAACCTACCCTTAGTAAAATTAATGTACACTTGTACTTTCCCTACAAGCTACCACCTGGCTCTGCATTTAGATGAGCTTACGCCCCAGAGCGAGAGATACCGCGCAATTACCCACAAAGATTCGTGCTCGATCAAGCTATGCTTGTTCGAGCAAGCCGACACGGAGGGCGCCAAGTGATACGCCACCCCTTCCGCCTCGCTGGCTATCTCAATTCCCTCAGGCCTCGGCTAGCTCACTTACCTGGCCAGCGAGGTCAGGGGTCGGGTATCTACAAATTCTATCAGGTCTTCGGAGGTATCTCCCTCTCTCCACCAGTCTAGGTACTTAAGATTTACCAAACAGAGCCCAGGGGTAGGGTTACTAATCTACTCAAACTCAAAACTCTAATTTAGGTATGACTCAATTTAATTCATAAATATAAAAACACAAAAAAAAAAATGTACAGAAACAATAAAGAAAATGTGAAAGAACACATACACAAGAAAACACAAAAAAAAATTAAAGAAAATTACATTAACCGAGAGAACCTACATTAAAAGGCAATGAACAATATACTTATTATATAAAGAGAAATAATTGGCAAAAAAAAAAACAAACAAACTAGAGACAGTTGAACCCGATCAAAGGGTTGCATACGGGTTTTCAGAATATAAGATCTACATAAACAAGCTTACATCGGACATGGTACATTTTAGTAAACCAATATAATATATTGGTTCCGGTCGATTCGCTCGGAATCGTTGGTTTCTGCAGCCCTGACTTCCCTAAATCTCTTGAAGTGAATTCCCAGGCCGTTGATGAAGATTTAAAAAAAAAAAAGGTACATACATTGAATTGGCCTCCTGAGTGCTGAGTATTCCCGTCGAGTAATTCCCTTGGATTATCACACACACCGTACACACTTTATTATTATCAGAAACTGTTTACTTAGTCGTTTATTTATCGAGGTGATCCCGTTGCACAATTTATTAATTATAATGCCAAAAATAAAAATAATATGTCTGTCTGGTAGAAATTCTTTAGCCACCAAAGTATATTGTCTTGTTGAAAACTTTGAATAGATATTAATAAGTAAATTTAGAATTTAGTGGAGATGGTGAACCAAATTCGCCCACTGAATATGGCTATGTGTAGATGCCCTGATTATTATTTTTTTTCACTTTACTCGCGAACTATGTCTTACGCGCACGACTCATGGAGAATTTATCTCCTCTCCACGTCGGAGATATAACACGATTCCCTCCAGAAAAGTCACTTTTAAACTCCCGCCGCACGACAGGTTCGTAAGTTCGCGTGAAAGAATTTTTTACGTAACTAATTCTTTCGTACCACAAGGGTTCGTAACTATCGGCTCGCCCTTTCCATTTCCCGATAACAATCAACTCGATACGATCTTCGATAACAACAACCAACTCATAACAACCTCTCTCGGAGGAGATCGTAACTATCAACCGTAACTACCTCTCTCGGAGGAGATCGTAGCAATCAACAACCCGTAGCAATCAACTCTTGTCAACCCCCGTGCACGAGATTATATCTTCTCCCTTCCTAAGACAACTAGCCACCACCCCCGTGAAACTCCCCCGATCATTCAAATTTGTCTCAAAAGACCAATCAATGTCTGGAGACTGCCCGTTTGGGTCCACGTGGACTCCTCTCACCCAATCCTGATCTCACACCCTACTCCTCGGTTCAATTTCGTACCTTCCAGGGCCCTCTTCAGGTACACACCCACCACCGCTGTAGCGAAGGGTGTTAAGAAAACAAGAAATTAAAATGTCTAAATTCTATTTTTTTTTTTTTTTTTTTTTGTTCTTATATTCGTCGAATACTAAATGGGTGCGTTTCCTCTTTTCTTCTAAACCTGAGTCCCTCTGCTTTTCAATTTCTCCAAAATCCATCCCCTCTTATAGTTTCCTAAACTCTACGCTAGCAACCATTTGTATTTCACCATAATGGAAAACGACGTTAAATTATCGTTACGTTTCAACCCTTTTTCCCTAGCTAATTTTTATTTGACTCGCGGATTTACCTAAATTCGCTCCCCAATCTTGGACAGCGTTCACTTTCTGGAGACTAACACCGTCCCTGGGTAGCCACCCTCGATTCACAGAAAGATCTATAAATCAATTGATCAATAGCCCTGGGTCGTTAAGTGACCACACCCCGCCAGTGGCGTGGAATGGTAGTCTGTTTCGCTATATTTATATTATTTTTCAATCAAAACTTTCGCGCAAAATGTTACAAAATTTCCAGTTTAATTCCTTTGTTAATTCCGTATTACATTAATTTCTTTCCTCTATACGTGCATTATTTGAGTTCGATTCTACATTTTCTAGTGATTAACCGAATTTTGCAATTCAACCGAGTAAATCGCATTATTCTCCCTCCTTCTGGTGACTGTGAACAACTATGGATCTTAGGCCTCCCGCGTTTGTAAGGAACCCTCATTAGACGATCTTTAAATTGGTAATTTTGTATTGTTTTGTATGTTTCGTCTAAACTCCCCCCAATTTTCTACAGAGTCGTGAAAACGGACGCCACTGACTATTTGATGGCTTTGGTCACACGTGTGACATTTCTACGACCCATCAGAATTCTCCGAACGTCTTTTGTCTTGCTTTTTAAATTTCAGGCTAACTCGGGTGTTTATTTAAGCTTTTATTTATGAGTCTCAAAATCAGAGTTCCAAATCCCTACAAAAAAAATTCAACTATTGGGTTTCAAAATCTATTAAAAATGGCACTAATTGTTATTAATGTCCCTCCGAACCCGGTATTTTGCGAAGCTGTTTCCTGTTCCCACGTTCGGTCTCTTGGCAGACCCCACACATTGTCCCTTACTAGACAAACCTAATCACTTTTGCAGTAATGAATTTTTATCACTACATGCCTCCCTACTTGGGTCATATCAAGGTGTACGCAAGGTAAGTGTCACCGATTTCGAAATATTACGAACGTGTGAGTCAAAATTACGCATGATTATCTTTTAAGTGACTTTTATGATTTTGACTTAAGTGATAATTTTATTAGTTTATGTACTTACTTATCCGTTTTAATTTCAAGTTTTCAATATTAAACTTATATTGTAATTTTCTTTTTATGTAAAAATATTGTACAATGGGGAATAGAAACTTAGACGAAGACCATATCCTGGCCTCTTTCATGGAGGACGATGACGAGCTTCTCGGTGAGGATACAGACAGTGAAGATGACGTCCAGAGCGACAAAAAAGAAGCTAGATGAAGAAAGAAGATAAGCCAGTAGCAAAAAAACGTATTTATTGTTCGCTTTGCCCTTCGAAAATAAGGCGAAAGGCAAATGGGTCCATCAAAAAATGTATAAAAATTATATTATGTCGTTGAAATGTTCCAAAGCTGTTTGTAACAGATATTTTATAACTATATTTTCCTAATATTCGTAAATGATGCTAATTGTTGCATTTGTGTTGAAAAAAGTTGATTATTGTATTAAAAAAAATAAGTTTATGTATGAAAAAGTAAGTGTTCAAAAATTTCGATGATTTCTAGAAGAAGTTTGAGTTTTTGATTTTTTTTTTAATAAATAAAAGAGTATAAGTAAATTTTCTTTTGTATTATTATTTTTACATATGTGTTAATAAATAATCACAAAAACAATGTTGAAATAAATTAATAAACCTCGACGTGCAGCTAATTAAAAAACATGCGTCAATTTTACGCATGAATATCTTTTCCGTACTACACAATATGATTATCTTTCTAGGGTTAAATTTCTAAATCGATGAAGCTATATTATTTATATTATGTATTAGGCATGTATGTATCTGACGTCCGTATGAAAATTATCGTTTCTTTTCGTCCACACCTGTCCTACTATATATAAGCAGTAATATACCTATTTACTTTCTTACGTTTTTACGTTATACAAGTTGATTTTTTAAAATCAGTTTTAAATTGAAAAATAATTTTCCTTATCAGGTCGTTCTCAGTTTTCACACCAAATATCGAAACAAACAAAAAAAATCAAGAGTTTGATCATTTTCCTTCGAGAATTGGAAATAATTTTTGTAGCAACGCAAACGTGCTGATGGAGCGATTATGTCTTCTCGAGTTCACTATTTCACTCAGCAGTAAGTAGGTACCTTCACAGCTATTACGAGGCAAACATTTTACTAGAAGAGGAATGAGAAATCATAGTTTTTCGAAATTTAGGGAACAAAATATTAGTGATGTTTGACATCTAATTTTGCCAATTTTAGGCATACCTAGTATACATTAATTTAGTCTTATTTTAATTATTGTTTTAGCCTGACGCAGGTTCGCTTGCTTAAAAAAGTCCTCACAGTGTGTTCTTTATTAGGTATACAAGCTTATCAATAGCAGATGGTACAAAACATTCCTGTTTCCAACAAAGGTACCTACTTCTAAACTTGAATCACTTGTGAAAATTGTCTTCCACATAAGTCTATTGGTAGGTAAAGTAAAGGGTAAGCTCTTCAGGGGTAGGTAATTAATCCATCGTTTTTCGGGAGAATGTCAGAAAGTGTGGTTTATATTAGAAATCAAATCAATCTCTGGGTGCAGCATCGACTCTAAAAAAATGGGTGTTTTCACCACATACATTTTGATACCTACACAGTATCAATATGATTTCGAGGTGGTTGATAGACCAGCGGTTACGACGCCGGCTTTCGCACTGTTTCGTGCGGAGGTCGTTGTTCGAATCCTGGGCGTGTCGACCATTTCCGCTTTCACGACACAAGCATTTGCTTACTGTAAAAGATGTCAAAAAGTGTATTTGTTTTCACTTCGAGTTAGCACAGATTCATTTAAAAAAAAAAAAAACATTAGCACCATCATCTTCTACTTTCACGACACAATCAATGCTAAATATGAAGGATGTGACAAGTTTATTAATTGTCGTTCCTGTGGTTGAGAACAGAATTAGGTAAGTAGTTACCTACTTAAATAATATAAACAAAATTAAATTGCATAGCATTAAGATGTCAATTAATAATTAGTTTTTTTTTATAAGATTAATCTCTGCGTTTCCACATTTTTTTTTTCAACATGTACCTAATGATTCCACTGCCACATAAATACCATCATGATGATTGAGCAAAACTTCTAAACTTTTGTGGGAAAAAATTACACAGATAATAATTATTAATCTGAATAGAATCAATTACATAATATAATTATATGTACCAATGTACCTACCTTTTCCAGGAAACTTAATTATCTTTTGAGTACCTATAAGCGAATGACATTTTCCTGAATTCTTTTTAGTCTTTGGACGAGCTTTGTTGCCAGTACAAATACAAATTCAATACGTACACATTATAATGGGATATTGTTGGATATCAAAACACGTTACTCTATGTTCCTCCATGTAACAGTGATATTTATCAAGTTAACGTGAGGTGTTAGAATTTACTAGAATGTTTGAACAAACCTAAACAATATAGTTATATCAACTGAACTGTGATTTGGCACTTTGCCCCGTGGTCGGTTATTGAGTTACATATTGATCGGGTTTAATTATTATCACATGTAGTTATTTGCGGATATACAGGTAGGTACTTATTCTCTACACACTTGTACAGGGCTAAAATCAATTTTATCTTTCACGACCGGTTTCATAAAAAGCGACTAAAGAACTCTTTAGCTAAAGGAACTTTTAAATTTATAATTTAATTTATATCTATAACATAGGTTGTTTACTAATATTTTCGCGGAATTTCTGTCAATCTGCAATTTCATTTCTCAAAAGATCATCAATGTGCCGTTATTGTTGATAATTTATTATTATGGTTTATGAGTTAGTAAACGAAATCTGTGAACAGTAATATTCTTCCCGTTTTGCCGTGTTTTCCACCCTATTTTAGTCATTTTTGTCCACAGTGTCACTATATTATTATGCGCCACTGTAAGCGCCATGAAATTTTCTATGAACTCCGGTTGTAAAAGATTGAACTACACTATAGTCGACTTTAAGTGCCAATACAACAACAACAACAACAAACTCCCTTTTACACCCCAGTCAGGGGCATAGGGAGGCAACAAGAGCTCTCCATTGCGCTCGATATTGCGCAATGTTTATGACCTCCTCCCACACCATGTCCATATCCCTCAGCTCTGCTTCGAAGGAGCGGTTTACACCAATGCAATCATACAGTCGTCTTCGTTACACTTCGGGTTGGTTCGGCAGTTTCCGGCGACCATGTTACTTGGAACTTTCTTGGAACATGGAGCTCGTTTGAATTTGTCTTCTCCGATTGGCTGTCCGCTTGTCAGCATCAACCAATAAGGCGCATGCTCGATCCATAGACAATTATAATTCAAAAAAATATTTATGGTGAACTAATATTGGTTTTTAGAACACGGCATAATTCCGAATACGAATGTTAGTTCGAGTGAACTTAATTCTAAATCATTTAGAACGTTCTAAAATCCGAATAGGTGGTAGTATAACGTATTAGGAACGTTGCACCTACATTTTTATATGTTTTTATTCTAGCTGGAATATCTATTTCAAAGCCTCTAGACATTATTTATAGTTGGGTAATTATGTATGTACCTAGATGGAATTCATCAAAGTTGAACTATCAAGGGATGTTAACAAATAATAACGAATTAAAGTTTTAGTAAACAACTGACATTTTTTGTTTTTTATTTTATTTTCCGTTGAACTAAATAGCAAAATGGATAGAAACATCCCACACCAGGGAATTTAATACCTCCGGTAAATTAATATCTATTAATAACAACGTAAAATATAGTTTTCTATGAAAACTCCACACAGGGAATTGGAGTGGAAAATGTTAATTTATTACAAAAAGAAATATTCTGCATACTTAGGGCCAAAATTACAATTTGTAGCTTATCCTGGAGCTTTATTGAGGAAGCTTACAAGTTAAGTGGAGCTTACCGCTCATACGAGAATATCAATCAAAATTCGACTGCGGCTTGGCTAAGCCGTATATCTGGTTAAGTTGGTAGTCCTACTTGTCTTTTATCGTGGTTTTATCTATGCATGACGCGCGCCATTGTTTGTGTTGTTGTTTTGGTTTTATGGATGCTCGCTCTTGGATTCTGACTTGGTATTTATGTGTTACGACCCTTGCTTCGATTATTTAACTTAATTAAGATACAGCTACGGAAAGTGAAAGTGTGTTCAATAATAAACATAACCATATATCATTAAAGGTTAAAGCAAAACGATCTTGTAATTATTATCAAACAGAGCGAACAGTGTATATAAGTCAATGTGGTGGTCAAATAATCAAAGAAAGGGTCACGAATAAATCCAAATAGAATCGCTAGTGAAACAACCTAAGCAACAGCGAACAAATAAGCGTAATGAATCATAATTAATTAGACATTTCATCTTAAAAAAGCGTAATAATTGCGCGGCTATATAATGACATTTTAAATGTCAGTTTGTCCGTATAGTGACGTGTGCGCCTCGTAGCGAGAAAAAAAATAACTGACTTAAGCGAGCTTTACGCTGTTGAGGACACCCCAGGGTATCCCTTAACTTAACGAGTAGGATAAGCCCCAAATTCGTGCTAAGGAGACATTGTAATTTGCATATTTTTGTTTAGCGAAGCTTAATGTGCTCCTCACCGTTAAGGTGGAACTTAAGCCTGTATTGTAATTTTGGGCCTTATTGATTTTATTGCAATATCTATGCTAAACTGAAAATTTGATCATTGAAACGTGTTAACTCCTGCGACAGTCTGTATTACCTATACGCCAACCTATGCGATCGAAATAAAAGAGACGTGAGCCGAATGTTGTAATCCGCCCTCTGACTATAGGTTGTAAACTATCTGTACCTATATACGTGTTGTGTGCTACAATGTTAAAAAAGAAATAATGTAGGCAACTTTTATCTCTATATTTCATTTATTAGGTATTAAATTTCTACCTTATTTTTAACCAAATAATATAATTTGATTACAGTAATGAATCGCTCAATTACGGTCCAGTGAGGTTTCATTTGCAGTTTCACAATCAGCGCGCATCTTTAGGACAATGAAGGCTCCGCTGCAGTTTAAATTAGGAATGCTATAATATCCCCTGTTATTTTAAAGCCGCATGCTTGGAGCCTCGCGTAGGTAGGTAGATACCTTTGTGACCTGGTTCCAGTGTTGCCAGGTGTTGCGAGTTGGTTTATATATAATGCACGTGTGATGGGGCGATCCGTCCTATATTTATAACTATTTTCGTATTCGGTCAATAACAATATTGATACTAATATCCTAATACAAAGTTTTTTTTGAAGTTGTTTTCGTTTATAGAAAACACGCCAGAATAATACATGATTTGCTCCAATACGTATTTCCTATCCTATAGCATTATCATTAATTTTTCACATTATAGTTTAGACAACAAACAAAATCGAAATATCGGACGAAATAAAATATTGTATCGACTCGTAGGTATCTTATACTAGTAGAACCGACAACTCAATTCATAAAAAGTACAAAATGCACGAAACGGACGAGTTCCGTCTTCAAAAACACACATTTATTCGGTAATATTGTTTTTTTTAATTTTTTTATT
Source organism: Mystacides longicornis (assembly GCA_963576905.1). Classification (NCBI taxonomy): domain Eukaryota; kingdom Metazoa; phylum Arthropoda; class Insecta; order Trichoptera; family Leptoceridae; genus Mystacides; species Mystacides longicornis. The sequence continues at coordinate 3,401,876 of OY756421.1, read as the reverse complement.
ATAGACCTCCACCCGGACTCGAGTGATTTTGGTCTTGTATTTATAAGAAATATGTCAAAGAAAACTGAATTATTGATAAAGTCTAAATATTAAAAAAGGACAAATAGGTAAATTAAAAAATAAATAGGTAAATCGATAAAAAAAAACTAAATTTTCAATTGGTTACTTTTAACAAAATGTGCCAGCTGTTTGTAGATTTTCTGGGAATCTAATGACAGCAGGTGGGGTACGTTGAACGGCCGTTCACAACCCTCCAAACTATCATAAAACTCCAAGTTGGACGAAATGGGACACCCCAAGAGGACATGGTCCAGGGTCTCCACATCCAGCCCACACTCACAATACGGGTGAGGCAGTAAGTATGCCTATTTTGAAGAATAGGGGAAGCAACCAAACAGTGATCTAGACGCATCCGACATGTAATTGACACCGATGACTTCTGATATTTACCCTTACTAAACCAAGGACTCCGAGGGAAATTAGGCTGAATCGATTTATAATATTTACCCTTATCGGTAGGGGTACGTAAATTTCCGATTCCACTTTTACGGAGTGGAATCGTGGACTCTGAGAGCTAGAGATAGAGACAGAATAGACGCGTTCGAAATGTGGTGCTGGAGAAGAATGCTGAAAATCCCATGGACAGCATGAAGAACTAACATCTCAATTCTTCAAGAACTCCGCATCACGGTGAGATTGTCGCCTCTCTGTCTCGAACGCATACTAAGTTTTTTGGACACATAGCTCGTAGAGGGGAAGACAGCCTTGAGAAGTTAATCATGGTCGGAAGAGCGCCTGGTACAAGACCAAGAGGCAGATCTCCGATGCGATGGACCGACCAAATAAAGCAAAATATTCCCACCACGACACTACATAGAGCCGTCCATCTGGCAGCCGACAGAACATCCTGGCGAGCAATGGTCCACAACAGAGTGCATGATGGCCACGACCCTCAGCAGTGAGGACGACGACTGGTAAGGCAAGGTAACTTAAATTTCGTATTTACGAAATAGATGCGATAAATGCGAAATTTGTCAATATATTTCATAAATGCGATGTTTTAATTTTTAGTAAATTTCAGTGAAATATCGATAATTATTATATTTTAAAGGTAAACGATCGAGTAACTCATCAAAACGAACGCTTTATCCTTGTGAAAATAATTGTAACTGAAAAATCAGTTAGTAGAAGTCGCCGATGTAACTAAATTGTATTAATTGAAAACGTATATTTTATTACATGTTGATATTTTATACAGGTTTTCTACAATTTTTAACTTTTTTTTAAATATTTAAAATACTCAAAGGTGTTTTATTATAGACATTTAATGTTTTATGCGAATAAATGCGAAATTTCGCTTTTATATTTTTTTAAATGCGATATTACAATTTTTTATTTGCGAAAATTACGTACCTACCTTATCTACTTATCGGGATTTTTCCATTGAAGATTCCAACTTTTTGAATGCGATTTTAAAAGTAAGGCAGTATCCCCTACGGAGGGGAAGAACGACGAAGGAAGTGTTCCATTAAATACAGCGGACTTGGCTAATTGATCGGCCTTTTCGTTGCCGGCAATACCCTGGTGCGATGGAATCCATGGCAACCAAACTTCGCTCCCATTAGAACGTGCATCGAGAATTTCTTGTCGAATCGCACAAACCAAGCGGTTCATCGGTTGTTGCCAGACGATTCCGTTAATACATTTTATAGAACTAATTGTTGATATTGTGTTAGTCATACATAGATTCAGCGAGGAAATTTACTAAAAACATGAATTCTGAACTACCTAATAAAATATTTGAAAACTAGCTTATACCCGTCTTGCTTTACGTTTTTGATTCCGATTGTCAGGCTTGATCGGTAGGTAATTAAACAGGTTCTAGTCTAGCTTCCCATTGCTTAACAGACCTCTATAACTGACATAAGCACAGAAAAAGAAGAATGACTTTTTTACCGACCTCATAATATTATACGAACCTACCGACATAATTTGCAAGTTTTCATAGAGAGCTCTGTGGTTTGAATCTTAGCTACATTCCCTACTTTGATAATTAATTGGGCATTCCACCCATTTGTGCTATCTGTCAAACTTCAAAATGGAGGAATCATTTTGCAAATTTTTTCATTAAATCTTTATTTATTGAGAATAATAAGATTTGAATAACATTTATATGTATAACAAATCAATCTACAAATATTTTATTACATTTTCATACCGTAATACCAAGATTCCATTCAACGTTTACATGAGTAATTTTGTTTTCAAAAGATGACTTACTGTCTTTTTGAGAAATTTGTATGAAGATCCTAAAAAAATAGATTTTTTTAAATAGCTCTAAATATATTAAAGTTAGTGCAGCAAATTTTATTTAAGAACCTTCTCCAGCATTTTGTACGGCTCTGGGCATATTAATATCTGATGTAGCATTTGTATTTTGAACGTGATGTTCACATATAAGGTAAAAGTATTGTCAAAGGCAAATAAAAAAAACAAACATTTCTGAAATATTATGTAGATAAGGAGAACAATCTCTCAAAATTACAATTTTCGGCTCTTTTTTTTCAATCGATTATATATGATTCCGCTATTTCTTAACAAACGAAACTGAAATTGACGTTATGTCACTTTGAGACGGTTATCTGCCTGTTTTTTGTGAGTGAATCACTGAGCTTCGCATACAGTGTAAAGATAACACAGGTCTGCAAGTAAAAAAACTGCGTAGGTTTTTTATACTTACGTATATTCTTATAGATTTTGATGTCAAAAACCGAAAAAAAAAACACTTTGATTTTTTTTTACAAAATTAATTTTATATTTTTATTTTATGTAATATTCTTATATTATATAATATATAGTCAAAATTTTGTTTTTTTATTTTTAAGGTTCAAATTTAATTATAATTAAGATTTCTTACTCTAATTTCTGTAGATAACTTCAGAAAAGAACATGTTTGAGCGTGTTACAGTTGGTTTATTCATGTTACAGGCAAAATTCATTATCTAGGCACGGTTAAACTCCTGGCGAGAAAAACTTTATCAATACCACTTTGGTTCCGCCAGAAAAAGTCTTATTGCCACCTCTTCATATTAAGTTAGGGCTTATTAAGCAGTTTGTAAAATCATTTAAAAACTATGGGGATAGTGCAGAAGTTTTTGGCCAGTACTAAGGATTTCAAATTAAAAACTATTGTACATCGCATGCTGACAGCGTATAAAGCTCAAGGATGCAAGATGAGCTTAAAAGTTCACTTGTTACACTCCCATATTGAATATTTTTCTGAAGATTTGGGTATCCACAGTGAAGAAGAAGGCGAAAGATTTCACCATGATGTACGATTGTACGTGCTATCTAGAGACCTAAGCAAGGAAGATGGGATGTCAGTATGTAAGCGGACTACTCTCGAAAAATTGTTCGGAGAAGCATCAAAGAAAAGAAAAAGAGTAAACATAAAGTTGTGTATAAATTTAAATAACAAAAAGAATGGTTGACGAGCTTTAAAAAATATAATGATGTGTGTTTGTTGTACTACATAGTTGATTTTACTCATTTTTGTTTTTTATTTTGCAAAAAAAAAAACTACGTGATAGAGAGATTACTCTCTATTAGGAAGGTATTTTTGATTTCACCGAACCTTAAAACATATAATTCAGCAAAAATATCTCCTGCAGTTGAAAAAAAAAACTTTTTTTGCAGACCTGTGTAATCAACGTAATAAAAATATAAAAAAAATAAACCGCATCCAATGAGTGGAGAAACTTTTTCAGAGAAGTCTGGCACAGAGAGACGTTGCCGGCGGTAGACTTAATAAATAATTTATTGAAAAAAAAAAAACATTTTTCCCAGTGTAGTCAGTATAAAACTGACTATTAATCTACAAAGGCTGTTGTCCAGATCCTGGATGCTAACATAATAATATTTGATCGAGTTAGCCCAGCTTTATTATAAATTTTAATTAAAATTAAAAAATAATGTTAAGAGTCTCCAATAAGTGATATATACATTTTTTTTTTTTTTAAATGAATCTGTGCTCACTCAAAGTGAACACAAATACACTATTTGACTCTTTCACAGTAAGCTACTTAAAGCTTGTGTCGTGAAAGAGGAAGATGGTCGGCACCTGGGATCGAACCATGACCTCCGAACGAAACAGTACGAAAGCCGGCGTCGTAGCCGCTAGCCTACCAACCACTTCGCTAGGTATCTAACATACTGCATCCTCTGTCATTTTATCTTAGAGGATCTACCCTGTCTTCGAGGCAATGATGAGAGGAAGGACATAGCTCTCTGCGGCTATCTGAAATTCCACTAAATTTCCTTCCTTTGCTCCGGGTGTATCAGCATTTGTTTACCTGTCGTTTTTAGATTCTAAGAAAGGTAGGTAGGTATTTATTTTACGAATATTTTAACCAAAAACAGGTGAAAAGATTTTTTAAAGCCAGGTTTTATACATATTGTTCCAATAAATTAAAACAACACTTATATACATTTTCGGTGAAATAATACTTACTGATTTTACCTTTTTAGATAAATTCAAAAAACTTTTAACTAACGAGGCGAAATACAAAAATATTTTACAGCCTCCAGCTTAATATACCTACTTACATTAATATTGTTCTTGCTTAAAGCGACTAGATTAAGCGGAAAGCTAATTATATAATAGATAAAGAGCTAAAGGAATTAGTTCCACAAATAGAGATTAATGGGTAAAGGAAAAAGGTCTTAATAATATTTTATCAAACCGCTTAATCAATAGATTTTGTAAGCTTAATTCTAGAATTAACGTAAGCTTTAAACGCCTCATAGATTATAACGTCTAGCTTCAAAAAGCAAATATTTTCAATTAATTCATATTGAATTAGGTTCTATAATAATAATAATAATATAACACTTTTCTATACAAAGGTGTAAGTATAGCCGGCGGAACTTATTGCCTGAGGCAATTTTTTCCAGTCAACCGGTCCCGTCCAATCTGAGACAGGCCAACTCCGGTTAGAAATTTCTAGTTAAAAAACACTTAGAAAAACTCTGACCCGACCGGGAATCGAACCCGGGACCCCGGATCTGAAGTCCACGCTAGTACAACTAGGCTACCGAAGTCGGTATGGGTTTGATTGTATTATTTATGTCATAAAATGACTATTCGCTGGCGAATGACCGAAAACAGGTTATGAATCTAAGTTATTATGGTTCATAAATCAGTCTTAATTTGGTTTGGTTTTTTTTTGGATTACCTCTGTCGATTGTCGTTCCATGCAATGAATAACTTGAAGCACCGGTCATCACTTCATGACTGTTTTCTGAGTTCCACAAAACAGAAGCAAATTTCTTTAATACCTACTACAAAATATTTATACTTCACGTTAAACTTCATTTATTTATAAAATCAATTAAACAGATGTAACAGATTCCTCATTGTTTACTTTTACAATGAAATCAAGATAGAATTTCGATTCTCTTTGAATTTACATATAAGAATAATTTTTTTTTTTTTAAAACTAGCCGATATCTTGATCCATATTTGGAAACTTTTAAGTATTGAAAATTGCTAAAACATTAATGATAAGTTATATAGCGAGGTCTAGAAATGAAAAGTTGTCAAGGGATGGTAAAGTTTTAAATCAAAACATCAATAATAAATTGAAGACAAAATTGGAAATGAATCCTTGTTTTCATTGTTTTAACGAGAAAATTTCCGTTAATAAATATGTAAAGTCTTTAATCTCATTCTAGCGAGTCAACTAATAATGAAGTATTTTTCCTTATGCGAATATCAATAATCTTTGACATTTTTTTTGTGTGTATATTATTATTATTATTTTTTTTTAATTTTAATATTCTATATCTGACAAATTATTAATAAGTACTAATTAAAATATGTGTGAGATTTTTAATAAGATAATATATTATACAATAATTATTCCTTAATCTCTCAGCTAACAAAGTATTATCAAACCAGAATAAGTAATTGAAAAAGTGTCAATATTTTTCAAAACTTTGATACTAAAATGTGATATTTCGTCTAAATAATTGGTTTGTGGAATTAAATCAGCAATTTATTTGAAAAGCAAAGAGATAAGATCATAATAATTATAAAAAAAAAATATAAAAAAATCTATTTCATAATGAATACTTCTACTCCTATTTGGCTTAAAAAGATTGAAAGAATAATTTTATGAATGTTAAGTATCACGACCATGTCCAACCCGAATAGTGGAAATATGTACCTAGTAGCAGATTTGAAACCATCAAGCTAATATACTCCAAGCACAGAGGCTAAGAGATGGGAAAAACCTGAACATGGTCAGAAAAGGATGAATTTTGAGAAATTGAAGGTGGTTTGCTGTAAGACAGTCAATCATCGCACAGATAATAATAATGGATTATTTTTATAAACATATCTACTTTTTTTTTCTTTGGAGTGTGAATAATAATATGGTGGTATGCACGGAAACCAGGCCTTGCATTGATCATGGATGGCAGGGCGTATTTTAGATATAAAATGCACTAATTTAGAGCATTTAAGGTAGATTTCCGCACAGATCGCTGGTGTTTTTATATAGAGGAAAATTGAAGTTATTAAAAAAAAAATATATATATATATATGTAAATTATTGTTTCGGATACAGTCGCGTTGTGAGTTGTTCCCGATGTTGTTTGGAACATGATTGAAGGTGTTAGTTTGTTGGTTTGATGGTATATATTTCGGAGCCATCAGAGACTCCATCTTCAGCCTTTCGTCGTATTACAGAAGTAATAACGCCGAAAATTAATCTATATATATATATATATATATATATGACTGAAAGTGATGACCTAGGATTTGTCACGAACTACATGTGTAAAACATGCACCTCGATAGACAAAAAAGGTCATCAGCTTTTCACAGGAAGAAATATAAGATGTTAGTTTTACTCCATTTCACTGTGATCAGTTAGGCAGAGATCAAGTGCAGTAGCATAGTCTCTGCCTAACTGATCACAGTGAAATGGAGTAAAACTAACATTATATATATATATATATATATAAGCTCTTAGTAGTAGGTTCAGTTTTTGTTAATCATTTTTATTAATTGACATGTTCTCTCACTAGATACATAAAAAAACTGGACCCAAGGAACTCTAATCCGAAGGAATCGATAAAAAGGCAAAAAAGAAAGGATTTTTTTTTCAAAATCTTTAAAGTTCAATATCTCCATAACGGTTACGTTTCGGACACCATATTATTGAATCAAATCCATCAGAAATGACCTAAATAATAACGTCCTTTAATATTGCGTATGACTTTTCCTATAACCCTGTATATTATGTGTAGGTATGTGAGGAATTCTTAATCAATAAACAAAAAAATATTTCAAGAAAGTTTTATCGAAGAATAAACCTAATTGATGATTTTTGATGAGGGTCGAAATAATAAAAATATAACAACTTCATCAATTCGATTTCAATAACTAATAATAATCGTTTTACATAAAATTTGAACAAACGTAAAGGGCATTTGGATGAGCGCCTTCATTAAAAAGACGAAGTTTTTTTTTTTTAATATTGTAGGTACTGATTTTTTCTTCGAGTATGAATTATTTCGCAATCAATAATTGTAAAGAGTAATTTCTTCTTGGGTTATTTGATTTTTATCAGAATACCATAAATGTAGGTAAATTGTACATAAAAAAGATAGTCGACTTTAGTTTGAAAATGAAACTTGTCTCAGAAATGGTTGATAGACCAGCGGTTACGACGCCGGCTTTCGCACTGTTTCGTGCGGAGGTCGTGGGTTCGAATCCCGGCCGTGTCGACCATTTTCCGCTTTCACGACACAAGCATTTTGCTTACTGTGAAAGATGTCAAAAGTGTATTTGTGTTCACTTCGAGTGAGCACAGATTCATTTAAAAAAAAAAAAAAAAAATTGTGTAGTTTATAGGTAAAACAAAGTGTTTTCTATAACACTCGCAAACGAGTGAAGGCTTGAAAAAATACAAGTGTTTTTATATAATAATACTAATTATTCGTTGGTGGCGATGCAACAAAATGGAGAATACGTGTTTACAACGTTTGGGGAGGTTTTTAACCAGGCTGTTTTAAATTTTTTGTTATCCTCAACACACTTTTCCCAAAAGAAAAAAAAAATTACCTATATGATTTATCATAGGAACATAATTTGCATTTTTCAATGTTGCAATTGCATTCACAAATGCCTGATGTATTAATGAAGCTATCTAATTAATAGCTGTCAATAAACCCCCATTGTACATTGAACTTGTATAATAACAATAAGTACTATCCATTACTTCGTACAGTCGACTAACTTTCAAAACTCCCTTCATCATATTGATTTTCTTAACGTTTTTACCACCCTTAGACTGCTGTGAATGGGGTTGTCCACCTTTTGTACTCAACAGTTTGTTGCTCAACGGCGATCGCTAAGCTGTCAGTGTTTTCAAAACTTTATTTACTATGAGTTATTAGAAGATAAAGTTTTATAACTTAAAATATTAACTGCTATTACCTATACTTTTATAAAACTTCAATCACCAAACCTCTCGAATGAGCACTTACCGCTTTTCTTCACTAAAAATGATTATTTATTTTGTTTACCCAGGCCACAGAAAGATAAGTGTTTTTTTTTTAAGTTGACTTAAATATTAAAACACATTATAAAACAATAATATACAACTGTCGAAAATATATGTTTGGTCCGCAGCTAAATATAGTTTTCAAAAATTATATTGTTTCATGGATCTAGTGATTTAAAACTAAAAAATCATTCTAAGATAAAAATAGCTTTTTGTCTATTCTATATAAAAAAGTAGAAAATGTTATTTATTATATTATGATTTGACTGGACCACTTAAATGAGGCAGTGTTCGACATCTGTAGAGATCGGTCGGAAGAAATCGAGACAGTCGAAAAGATGTTACAGTGGAGCACCATGAACTTTGAATTCAATCTTGGCGCCATATTGCGACTTTTTTTAGCACAATTCACTTTATATTCAAAACAAAATCGACTAAAAATCAATGAAATTTTGCTTTACGGCAGCAAAAAATAATAAAAAATGTAAACCTACCTATATATTCATCGTATTCTGAGCTAAACTGTCATCTGACTGAGTTGGAAAGTTCGTTTAAAAATTAATCGATAAAAAAGAAATAAATATCTAGGTATCTATATACATAACAGTCAGTCAATAAATTAATTTTTCCTCTTTTGATCCCGCTTAGGAGTGCAACATGGGCAGGCAACAATAATACAAAAACATAATAATAAATGTAGGTAGGTACTAAATAATAAGAACTAGTTAAAATAGCCAATGGCGAATGACATTTTTTAAGTCATTGCAACATTAATTTTTAAAATATAACAATTGGTATGTACCTGCAAGGTTGTAAGTTTGCGAACCTCTGTCCCCTACTGCATTCCCCAATAATACAATGTAGCCCATTTTACCTAAGTTTAAAAATAGAATATTATTCAAACGTAAAAGTAAGCCCCCGTATCGTTCGTGTCTTATACTTACTTAGGTACCTACCTACCTCATTTAATATTGACATTCACCTCAATAACTCACCTACCTTGAATAAATACAAAATTTTGTGTTCAGTAAGACACCGTTCTAAAATAAACCTGTCTTTGTGTTAAGGTGTTGTGTCAGTTGAGTGTAACAGTTTCACGTTAAATCGGGGGATTCGCTAAATTTTGATACCTTTAAATAATATCGGCTAAAGATACTATTTTTGTGGAAATGTCCGTTCTCTGAGCAAGTTGATATATTATATCACTAGGCGAATATACAAACAGGTATACCCTCTTCTTATTTTATCGATGACATTTTGTATTATTTGTGTTTTTGCACAGTTTGAAATTTTATGCATATTATTTTCCAAACAATTTTCTTTCCCAGCACTTTTGTCGTCTACTCTAGGCCACTCTGATTCAATAACTTAAAAATCTTGGTTTAAAAGCCAATAGGCAATAAATATGAGACATTAACAAAAATGGATATAGTCATATCCTGGCGCCAAATACATGACAGCAGTCGCAGTCTTTAAATTTGGTTGCTCTCTTGTTCTCAACAATTTCCAACTTTTATCTCTATTTTTCATTTTATTATTAAATTTCTACTTGTTGCGTACATGAGATTTTTCGACATGTTGAACATGTTGAGAATTCTCATGATTAGGAGTTTCGGAGACAAACATTACCTCCTAATGGCGAACGTTGTTAACGTAAAGTGATCACACTAAGCCAGCTTTCGAAATAACAGTAGAAGATGGTCGTAAGCCCGTAGTGGTTTGTTCCATTTAAAAATCGAACATTAGTAATGAATTGTCAGAGTGATTAGTTGTTATTTTTTCTTTAATCTTGCTTTAAATTCTTGAGAGAAAGAAAGCAGCACCTTCAAAGCAGCTCTTAAAGAAGTTTTAGTAGTGTCAAAAATTTCCTATTTTTCACTCAATAAACATAACAATTTTAATTTGGGCGTTTCAAAAATGTAGAAATATCATGAGTTGCTATTTTCGCTGACATTACCATAAAAGAACAAATTAAAATTGATTTTATTTCAACAGCTGTCGTTACTAAAGCGCAATGATATTATGCTCAGACACTTATATGTGACTCGTGCTTGTCCGATATAGTGTTTGCGAAGAGTAAACACCAAATGAAAAAAGGCTTTGAAATCGCTTCATCGAACAACTGTTTTTCGAAAACAATAAGTTCGATCATTGTCACGCAGATATGCATTTTCATCAATAAGTTTAATCGAATTTCGAGTGCTTTCGTCTAGTACACGTATTATGCATTTTCAAGAGAGTCTCATGTATGTTATCTAAGATAGGTATATTAGACGTCATTGATTCGCTTAGTTACCAATTGGACACTGGACAGGCCATGTACTAGTTTTTTCGCAGCTTTCGCGTGGCATTGATTGTGAGAGAGTTTCGAACTGTCATTTTTGTCGTAGTTTTGTTTAGTTCACTACACCTTTTGCCGTAGTATCTTAAATTCAAGTATGGGAATGCTCCTTCCTACCAGCTTTTGACTGCAGTATCACCACGGTTACACCTAAGCCTACAAAGGAAAGTCCACCGTTCTTGACTACATCACCATACTCTCCAGATTTTTTATTTTTTACCCTGTCCAAAGCTGAATGAGCCATTGATAAGCCGCCATATCGAGATTTCTAATCAGCTGGAGAATCTTTCGAAAATTCACAACTGAGTTTTCCAAGGCATATTTTGATCAAAAGGACTGAAAAGATTGTATAAGTTGGAAGCGTTTAGATGTCACTCGATTTTGATAAACGCCAAACATGCGGAAAATTTTGAAAAAAAAAAACCGTTTAGTGCAAGTCCGTTTGTTAACGTGTTAAAGCTGTCAAATCATGCTTCTAAATTACTGACTGTTTGGTATACTCCTATTCTTCTTGTTGTGTCAGCTGAGGTTCATTTGACGTCAACTCACACTTGAGAGTAGGTAGTTCTAAAAAGGTCCTTCACAGTTCTCATTCCGGTCCAATCCCGGATATGAAACCTGTACCCCTATTCTCTGTTTTATCAGAAGGTAGTCACGGTGTAAAGTGAGTATTACACGATACATTTTGTATCAAAAACGTCTATACGTATCGAATGCGAGAATCGAATTCTAGAAATATTTCTGTGGCGGCGCTTTACACGTTTCCCATAAAAATGTATCGTGTAATACTCACTTTACTACCGTGACTACCTTCCGATAAAACAGAGAATTGGGGCTCTGTCTTCTCCCAACACGTAATTTATCATTTATAACAGAAAATAATTACGTAAATAATAAACCATATTGTATACTGATAATAAATGTAGCCATGTCGTCTGAAGAGTGAAGGTATAGATTGCCCAATGCCCAACTCAATGCTTTAGGCAAAAAAAAATCCATCACACGGTCTTTTCCATTAAGCAGTAAGCAGTATTAATGTCAGTAAGCCAACCCCAGATAAAAAAATACGTTTGCTGCTAATTGCTTTCGATTTTCCAAAACAATAGTTTATTATGCCATGCATCGAAATTATTGTCGATGAAAAAAACACTACATCCATAAATTCAAGCTTAACGAATTGGACTCGGTGTGTTTTGCGCGTATCTTTGGTACTTAATGACGGAAAATCTCATTTTTCAGCTTGTAGGTTGTTAAATGTTATTGTCCGCGATATAAAGGTTACGATCTCGCATTCGTGATGTCGGGTGGACATTTGGGTTATGGGACGGGCTTAATGGTGAGTGCGACATTATTAAATGGGTGTAAGTATCGAAGGGGTGCTTTACAAGTAAGGCATCCTAGTAAGATGGGGTTTCACACCGTCAAATCTGAGTATGGACGTTATAAAACATGATGTTACTTGAACAACTAAACGTTTTCATCTCGTTATTTTGTAACTAGTAAACAATGAATTTGAATGTTTAGTTTTTATAACATAAATAAGTGTGAGTAGTTATTTTAATATTATTATTTTAATTGAAATGTATTATTTACTCGTACTGAGGCTGGTCAGTATTTTTGGTATTTTCACTTGAATCAATTCCCTTATATCAGCACTTATTTGCTGCCTATATGATTGCCTTTCAATAATAAGTAGGTATTGTTAACTATAATATTAATGTTATCTGTAAGAAATTTTATCTTATACGACGTGTTTTATCATATAAATATCATAGAATATCCTTTTAAAATTTTGCGTTTTGAGATCTGATGAGCTATTTCACACATATTAGTCTTGGTAATTGTTAAAGTTGCTGTAAGCGTGCAGACCAAACCCGCTGCATGCTTTGAAGGAATCTAAATCGCGAGTAATTGAGTATTGATTAGCAAAAAATAGCTCATTCTATTTTCTTTTTTTATTTATTTAGGGATTTTGGGGTATCTTCTTCTTCTTCTTCAAGTGCCCTGTCGGGTCTCCTCAACGTTGGCGATCACTTCGGCGAATCTTTCTCTATCCTGCGCCGTCTGGAAGAGCTCCTCCACACTTCGGATGCCGGCCCAGTCTCTAATGTTGCGCAGCCATGATATCTGTCTCCGACCAGGCCCTCGGCGTCCCTCAATTTTGCCCTTCAATATCAGGTGCAGAAGATGATATTTTTCCCTTCGCAGTATGAGATCTTGCGAACCTTGATAGTTGACAGCAACTCTCTGTCTACTCCAGCTCGCCTTAGGACTTCGGCATTCGTTATCATGTCTGTCCAGGGTATTTTGAACATCCTGCGATGGATCCACATTTCGAATGCCTCCAGTCTGAATACATAAATCAAAAAACTTTTTTGTCTTTTTTATTTTATATTATGTACATATTTATCACAATTTATCATTTAGCAGTGTCGAAGTCCTGAATATTGATTTTCTTTTTTATTATCATTTTTATTATTTTATACGAACATTTTATTGGTTGTTTATTCACAAAAATGTGAGAAATATATACTTTTTCTATTATTTCTATTCTATCACGTTTTGACTATTATACAATCATGCATTCTCACCCAGGAAAAGTTGTAAAATGTAATCAATGACATCTTTTCAATGTGTTCACATGCACGACTTCCGGGCAGTCTTGAAAATAATGTTTCTTGTTTTCGACATGTTTTATGCCGATACGAGTAGGTATAAAATATTGTTCAAGACATCTAGGTAGGAACGTTACATTGAAGAAAGGAAAGCATATCCGATTTTAAAATATCTTATATTTTTATTATAGTCTGCTCTGATCCCACGCCTTTTTATTCAATGTAAGGTACCTATCCCAAAACAATGAAGAATTCTCAGTCACGTTGGTTTAATTTCAGAAATTCACAACTTAAGTTAAAAAAGAATCGCAAATATTGAAATATCGCACTGTATTTTCTTCCATTAGTCATGATCTGATAATGTAACCGACTTTCATAAACAGAAATACTTATCTCAGTAAAAATAATTGATTTAACCAATAGTCATTGTAGTTTCTTTATAACAAACACAAAAAAGTTTATATTTTATAGAATCGTAAGAGAACAAAACTGAAAGTAAAACATCCGTTAAGGCAGGAAGTAGAAGTTATGGAAGGTGTTAAAGGAAATCAGTGAGAAGGAAACATTTAAAAAGACTGCTCTGAGCCTAAAACAAACCACTTAAGGACGTGCCTTGAAAGTTGATCTTTTAATCTATTTTTTATTCTACTTCATGAGTTTTTATCCGTAAGAAATAACGAAATAACTCCTAACTATTTAAAACTCTTAACTTTTATACGGTTCTTTTATAAAACGCATTCTAAAATCACAACTTCACTGATGAAAACAATCCAACCATTTAGGTATATGATATTTATTAGTTTTTTCGCTCAAATAAGTCTTTAACAAAAAATAAATCAAATATTTCTTCGGATGAAATGGATCTTTCTAAATCAGATACACCAAAAGCGCCATAAAAAAACTTGACTATTCTATTCTGACCGTGAGATTTGTAAATGGACGAGAGCCACCAATATTATTACTCAACCGTACTAATAAGAAAATCTGAGTCGCCTGAATTTTCAGACAGTACAGGTCCGTAGCCAATCCCCTCGCTTTATTGAAATTCCAATTGCTTTTTTGACCAATCATTTATGTATTTTAATACTTCAGTCCGCCTTTTCATCAATCGATTATACAGCGGTCCTAACAATAACCTTTTTTTCTTTATTTTTTCTAGGTAAGTGCTAGATGTTCAGATGAATAAATTGTTTCTCTACCAGTTAACAGGTAAGTCATGGAACATAATATCTCATCGACATAGAACTTCGAACTATTTACATTTATTATTATAAACGAATCTGATTGTTATGAAGTGATTTTACCAAAGCGAAATCATCTCAATCATCAATATTAACGTTATGTAGTTATCGTTACAAAAAATATAAATTTTGTGAAATCCCATTTTGAAACATTTATATTACACTAACATCTACCTCAATAATCGTATAACTTAATTTCTCCAACATTCACAACTTTCCTTCATTAGATACTTGATACAGTGTTAGTGATTAGCTTAAATACTAAGGTAAACATAACAATGATGTATGAAGGGTCAACCGCAGAAAGGATAAATTTACCAAGCTCGAATGTTTCAACTAATCTTGTTTACAGCTTTCTGTGGTCAATATTTTATTTAATTGCAATAATTTTATTTATTTAGACAATATGACTGTTATATGCAGATACCTAATAGCTTTCTACCAAGAGTAATTCATACTTAATAATATCACGTGATTAAGATACGGCACAACTTATGCACTTTGATCCCTTAAGAGGTCATAATTCCTCTAAAATGACCTGCTATTCGATCAATTTGAGCGGCACCTTAGAAGAGTCCGCCAAAATTTTAGAGAAACAGCTTTTATGTCAAAACTATTCGTTTCACTCGTTTTTCGCAGACACCTCTCTTAAGTGTTTTATTGTGCTCTTGTTTTAATCATAAAATATACATTTATAGTGTTATGTTTCTTGATCCCGTTACCAATGATTTATCCAACTCAGAGAACGAAAAAAGATTTCGAAATATGGACGTATTATAGGCGAATGTTGGAAATATCTAGGAGGGAACACAATATAAAAAATGAAGAGGTAAATATCAGTGTTCATTTTTTGTCAATCTCTGAAATAAAATTATATATGTAATGGAACGATATTGCAATATTTATTTTGCTGGAAGAATGAAGGGTTTGTTACTAACTGTTAACTATTGAATAAAAAAAAACATAAAATTTGTATGAACGAATAGCTATAATACTTTTCATTTTGCAATCGATGTTTCACATTCATGCGCCCAGATGATTGACTCGAATAAAATAAGTAAATTGACTGGTATTCTCAAATTCACGTTCCAACTCAACGCAAGAAGCACTTGCTTAGAACTTAATGGGTTGCCAGTAGTAGGTACATAACCAATGACGGTTATTCTGAAATGAAAAACAGACGATTGAGTTGCGTAGTATCCAATTTTTATTGAGACTTGACATTTCGCTATTCTGAAAATGTTTTATCCAATACATTAGATGCGTAACTACTGGCAACCGATTATTATAACTCAACTCATCCTTGCGTTGAGATGGAACGTGAATTACAGAATAGCCGTCAATGTATTGGATTAAATATTTTCAGAATACAGAAATGTCAAAAGTCTCAATAAAAATTGGATACTACGCAACTCAATCGTCTGTTTTTCATTTCAGAATAATAGTCATTACTATTGAATAATTTTTAATGACTATGTATATTGTCCCAGAATAGTTCTCATATAAAGCTCGGTAATTGTAACAAAAATATGGTGACAGTACCTATTCTTGTGACTGCCTAACCAAAAATGACACAACTACATAGGTACTTATATTTATATGAATTATCTAATACTAGCTGACCCGCCCGTCGACGTTCGACTGAACCCAGAATAAAAAATAATTTTGACTTATTACATGAATAAAATGTGATTTATGACATTAAAACTTAATTAAATTCAGCTAATAATGTATTGCATTATTTGTAATAGTTATCGTTGATTCGGATGCGGGATGAAGTTCGATGGGTCATAAGTTTGAAATCTAAACAAGAATTCCTCTATAATTGCTTCACTTTACAAAAATCCAAGAGATGGCGGTGTAGTAGGAAATACAACACATGTGATGTCTGTTTACTTATTGTATTATGTATACATTGTTTAAAGAATACACCTCATTTAAACCAAATTTTACTGAATAATAATTAAGATTAATATTATCGTCTCAAAATACTGAATAAGAGTATTTTCTAATGGCAACATTCAGGTTACATTTTTCTCCGTTCGACTTCTAAACGTATATTATTGGATAGTTCTCACATATTATGTACAATGAAATTCTGATTACACGTAGGTAGAATATGGCTGTTTTTGACATCAATCAACATGTCGAAAGCGATGTTTTCAACATGTCACCACCATGTCTTTTTCCCTTCCGTCACGAAAGTGGTAAAGAGCAAATTTGTGACTATTTTCCTTGTTATTCGGTTTTATTTCTGACCAATTTATTTAGCTATCGGAGCATTTAGTATTAAGATTTAATCAATAAAGTAGGTTTTTATATAAGTAGTTATTTGATATAATATGGGAGTATATGTAAATAATCATGCTTCATATTCTTGAGTTTCTCTACGAGATCTGTCAATTAAAATATCATATTTCAAACTCAGCTTCAGAGCTTGTTCATGCAAAACTTTCTGAACAAAGTTCGCAACTCTGTTTCTAGATTATGCTTCAAAGTAGGTACAAACCATCGCCCTTCGTGCAAAGCAATAATACTGCCGATGAGAATAATATGAAGGAAAGTATGAAGAAAATGTTCGATCAATCATAAATAAGTAATTGGACATTGTTTTATTTTTACAAAAATCTTAGTACTTTATATTCTTTAATGCAAAAAAAAAAATTTAAAAAAAGGTTAAATAGTTAGTACCTACAGCAAATTTTAAATAAACCAAGCATTTTTCTTGCTTTAACGTTGTTGTAGGAATATCAATTTTCTTTTTTGTCTCCATTTCGGGGCATAGGGAGACATCAAAAAGCTTTACCTCCACACGGCGATCGAATCCCTCAGCTCTACTTCGAAGGAATGAAATGGACTAATTAAAGTGAAAATGCCAAAAAAAGGATATCTGATGGTCTGTTTGTATAAAAGTAAAACTACCTATCTGAGTCTAATTCCAACACACATGCATGCGACCAAAATTATTATGAATAATTATTATTTCTATTGAAATATTGTAAACTCTTTTCGATTCACAAATATAATAATATGTGTAGCGGTGTGTTTGTTTTGTTTGAATTTCTATTGTTTGAAGCAGACTGATACTCCGGCCGCAGTGGCTAAAAAGTCGCACTACCTAATAAGATCTACCTAGTAAAAAAAAATTAATTGAGATTTATTATTGTGCAACCGTGAACATGGATGATGAAGTCACATGATGACGGGAAGCTCTGAGTTATATACATACAGTCAAACAATGGGAAATATTGCATCATAATTAAAATACTCGTATCTGTTATTTCTTAGGTTAAATAGACATAGTTTAGATCAGATGGAACAAATTCCCGATAACTAAGGGGAATTCGAAAGCAACTCGAGGTATTTCGGGTCAACGCGCGGTGCCTCAACTGAATGTTTAGTGGGAAAGTTCATAATAAAACTACGCTGGCTTCTTGTCGGAACATTCCCTTCGGTACAAGCATCAGGTAGGTAGGTTTGCATAGATAGTCGAGTACTCTGGATATTCATTATTATTGTATTGGTGCGTTGCGTGCTTCAAGTGTTTTTATGAACATAATCTATAATGGATGTTGGCAGTAGGTATAATCTATGTATGTAGGTAGGCACGTATTGTTTTTCAGGGGTCACCAATAATTTTGGTTTTACTTTTTTTTTTTTTTTTTTTTCGAGGAGGGGAAAATCCTCATCGGACGTTGTGCCGGACTCCTGCACGCAGGCAGACCTACCGACTAAAAACCCCTCCTCTTCACGTCTTCACTACAGTGGAACCACCTCTAGGGTATTACTTCACTGTCTAGGGTGGTTGTACTTAATGGATATTATTTGCTTATCGTTGAAAGGTGTTTATTTATTAATTAAATAAATTTCTATTAAAGAATAAAAAAAATGTTTTATGTCGGTTATAGACCTGGAAATCACCCAACAATGTGCTCCAAACTGATTTCAGTAGAAACAGAAATAAAGCGAAAATGTTTAAGGACCACTCCCTATACCTGCATATATAAAACCCAAAATTTCTTTCTACCTACATATGTCCAACTTTATATCATCCACCCGCTACGTTCCATTAACCTTACTTACTTACTTATCCACGTTCGCTCCCAGTGTGGAGCATTTGGACGCCACGAAGTTCCTCCAAGCCTCTCTATCTTGCGCCAGTTGCACAGCTTCATCCCAGATTAGTCCAGCATCTTGTAGAATCGCAGTGAATGCCCGCTTGATTGTTAATTTCGGCCTGCCTCGCCTTCTTGTCCCATCCGGATTGTAGAAAAGACTTGCATATTCAAGTCTCTCGGGGGACATGCGGAGAACATGGCCAAGCCAACTCAATCTGCGATTCTGGATTACTGAGGTGATTGGCTGTTGTGCTGTTCTGGCGCGTACGGTCTCATTTGAGACATAGTGGTACCACCTTATCCCCATCAAAATCTATCGCAAAAATCTGTTCTCAACACTGAGAATTTTCCTCTGTTGAGCCTTCGTCAGATGCCAGGATTCACAACCATATAACAACACTGGCATAATGCATGCGTTAAACAGGCGACACTTGGTCTTGGTGGAGAAGTTGGTGGATTTCCACAGTTTTCTCATGCTGTTAAAGGACGAGCTCGCCATTGCAATTCTAATGGAGAGCTCCTTCTCTACCCCGCCGTTTGGTGTTAAATATTAACCGGTCACATTTGAAAGATAATGTGAATATGGTTTTAAACTTATTTTGACCGCATTTGTTCAATTTCATTTTATGAAGATTTTTAATACAACAAAAAAAAAAACTTTTAACATAAATACACTTATCTTTCATTCTCATCAAAAAGTGAAATTATTATTTTTGTGGTTATTACGTCGATCTTGTCAAATAATTGTATATCGTAATCGTGCAGCAGACTTTAAAAAAATCGTAAAGTTGAAAAGAAATTTAAAGTGACTGTGCCACAATGCCATTTTCATTTTTGTTGAAATGGAACAACTCCAGGGAAAGCTGTCGGTCGACGAACGGAAAAATTTAAATTTAACCAAATTTTGCACCCGTATCTAATCGTGTGTGAAATTAGATTTTCAGTTTTAGCGAAACAGGCATTTGCAAATTGAACTTTGTTTTGTACAACTCGTAATCTATTCACATTGATTTCCGTTTTATCGGCTTTTGCGAAACAAACTATTTAACTTTTGGCTATTCTAAAATCTTTCACCAAGTACTTGATACAATTTTTCTTTTTGTTTAGTGGGAGAGGTTGCGCATTTATTAAATGTATATATAAAAGAACCTGGGAGCAACCATTATCCCCACTGATGACCTCCTCGGGGCTGAGCTCTCGAAACGTACCTATAGGTGTGGCAAGGGGTGCCTTTAAACAACATGACCAAAATATGGAAAGCGTCGGCGTTAAGTATCGAGACGAAAAATGTAAACTCTTTGATGCGCGTGTTGCCCATTTTCCTGTATGGGTGTGAGTCCTGGCACCTGATCAAAGATCAGGCACAAAAAGTCTCAGCTTTCGAAATGAAGTGCCTCTGGAGAATTTGGGGTGTAAGATGGTACCACCGCACCACGAATCACGCTATACGCTGGCGCAACCAGCTTGACCGCATTACATCTACCATCATGGAGAAGAGATGGACTCGGCTGGGTCATATATTAAGGATGCCGAATGACAGTTGTCCGAGGAGAGTGCTCTTCTTCCTCCCATCAGGGTCCCGAAGACGAGAAAGACCCTCTCACACTGTGTTGCGCTACATCGAAGCAGAGCTGAGAAATATGGACATGGTGTGGGAGTACGCCATAAACATTGCGCAAGATCAAGCGCAATTGAAAGCTCTTGTTGCCTTCATATGCCTTCCTAAGTGGGGCGTAAAGGGAGCTTGTATCGGATTGGATACATATATTTTATTTTTCAAATTTTCGCAAACATACAGTTTTTTAATACATAATAACATAAACACAAAAATACGATACATAAAACATCAAAGTTTACTAATATTACTTTTTTTTTCTACATTTACATACCATGCTGTAAAGAAAAAGAAAAACACTTAAGCTAGATGAGCACGCCGCTGAGCTCGAAAAAACACCAAGGTGCATACCTCGACGCTTGCCACGACGGACTCCCGACATCGACACAGATACGAAATAAGATAATTGTTCGGTCACTATAAGGGAACAAGCTAACCTTGATAAAACCATGATCACGGGGAGCTTTGTTGGTAAAGCAGACAAAGGCAACCTGTTGAAAGAAATGAGATCTTTAAAGACTAGGCCATGTGAGCTGCGGAGAGAGGTTTTCAGAGCCGACAACACATAAGCCATGAGTTACAACCGTAATGAGGAAACTTAGTAGGACGGAATTGAACCAAATTCTTTGACAGAGGAGATGGTGATACTCTTAAATAGGGACGAACAGGATATGTGGAAGAATATTCAGACCACATTCAGATGATCCAAAAATGGTTATGAAGCAACCCTGAATAGGGCTGGCTTCCTGCAAAATTACAGGCAGGTAATGCAGAAAATGAGCTTACTTATTTGCTTACAAAAATACTTCAATCAACATTGGAGACAATTGTTGGTAGGTACATTATCTTATCCTCACTAATGAAACTGGATCGGGGGCTTGTGAGATAACTGATTTGATCAAAACGGTTTCGTTTTCAAATAATAACCGATTGAAATAATTACAATAATTACCGTAAAACTTTTTATATTAAAAAGTTTCCAGCCTCTGGCCTCTGATGTAGGTAGTGCCTCAGTATGGAATTTAAATACATCGGAAGTAGGTAGGTATTCACTTGAATGACGTATGAAGTACCCCCTATTGTATCTAGATACAATATCATACCACACGTCAAAACGAAGGGGTAAATAATTATTACAATTATCAAAGATATTTTAGGTTACAAGGTAATGGCGATACATAATATTATATTCCATTCAATAAAGCGCCATGTTAAATTGCTATAGATAGTAATAATAACATAATAATAATAACATATCCTTTATTTCGATGAAAAAAAAACACAGATACATATAATCATGTTCATACTTATTTTATTTCATAAATCGAATTCCCACTAGGCAAATGCTCGTAAGTGGGGATATCCGTTAAAATATCAGTAACAAAGTATAACATTTTTACAAAAAATTCCTTAGGCGCTCATAATTTAAAAAATTGCTCAAAATTTAAACACAGATACGTAAAAGAAGAATCCCACATCACAATTATGTTCCAGTCAATTTACATCAAGACATTCAATCAATTGGCAAATCAAGTTAAAATTAAGCTTGTCAATGCGCAAAAATATTAGGTATATTTTATAATAATAAATAAATAAAATAAATAAAAGTTCTCCTGCCTTAAGATTAAATTGCAACAATGTATATTAAAAAAGCAGATAAATAATGAATCCGCATAGCTATTTTACAAACCACATTCATATCGTGACATCAACCGCTAATAGATAAATAGTATAAAAAAAACTAAAAAAAAATATATAAATAAATTAAAATTAAAATCATAGAATAAATTTATTAAAAAAAATCATACAAAACTGACTAGTCTAGTCAGCGTGGAAAAAGTAATCAAGTCACCACAATTCTTAAGTAAGGAGAAAAACATACACACCATAATACTTTAACATTAACATACTTTACAAGGTCGAAGTCCAAATACTTTTTTTGATTTGCTAAAAAAAAATAAAGGATAGATTCTGATGGGAGACCATAAACGAGAAAATCAAAAATATCATGGATCAGATGAATAATAGCCCCACACCCAGAGACATCTCAGAGTCACAGATCAAAACCCAGCAGCCCTAGCAATGGGGTGGTGGAAGAACTGCCGGACAAATAAAATATGAAACAATGGAGGAAAAAACTAACAAAATCATCAAATAAATAAACAACAATCAATAGGTTCCTAACTTGTTTGTATGAAACCAAAAATCGATAATATATTTCGGTTTTCAGATGCATCTGAATCTATAGTCATTTTTACTGTGGGTATTTATAGCAAACTGTGTATTGATAGTAAATCAAATAATACTTATTACTTATTATTAAATATGAAACTGGATTTAATCGAGGCAAGCCTCTCCTACTGTGTTTCGCTCCGTCGAAGAAGAGCTGAGGGATTTTGACATGGCGCAAGATCATTTATGAGTTAAAAATTGCTTTTTCTTTACATCTATATATTAATACGGAAAGGAAAAACTTTGTGACTATTTTTACGAAAATTGCGCGGACGGAGGAGTATGAAATTTCGCACACTTATAGTAAACACAGTTACAGCCGGTATCATAAAAAAATAAAGGATACTTTAAGTTTCCTTTAAAATATAACGCGTTTCATATAACAACATAATCAGATTTAAAGCCGACTTTATGGTAAAGTCTCGTTATTGGCACTAAAGTCGACTTTAGTGTAGTTCAATCTTATAACACCGGAGATCATAGAAAATATTTTCGTGGCGCTTTAACTGTCACAAATAATGAACATTTTGTATACGGTGATACTGTGGACAAAAATAGGGTGGAAACCATGGCAAAACGGGAAGAATATTATTGTTTACTGATTTCATTCAATAAACCATTACAATAAATAATTAACAACAATAAGGACACATTGATGCTTTATTGAGAAACGAAATTGACAGATTAACAGAAATTCCGCGAAAATATTAGTAAACAACCTATGTTTTCCATAGATTTCTATGTTAACACTATCAACTTTTAAATATTTTTTTATGAAACGGGTCAACTTAAAGGAGATTTTAAATGTTCCTAAAATTTAATCTTGGTTGAACATTGTATATTTTTTTAAAAGCAGATCGATAATGTTCTAACAGACCGAAACGTGTCTCTGGAATAAAATCATTTGTGTAGTATAACACAAGTGTTTTTTCATTTTCATTATGAACTAGCTTTCCCGACATACGTTGTCCTGTGGTTCAAGCCCGTTAATATGTACATGATGTGCACTCCGCCCCCGTTAAACAACACAAAATTATTCGTAATATTTTGATAACTTTATCTACATTACTATAGATGATTCTTATTTATGATGGAATTTTTTCAATATTTGAAGCCAATATTAAAGATTAACTTGTTGGATTTGGAACCATTGGGGCTTATGACCCTCGCATTAACGGCAGGTTTAGAATGATCATTTTACACCATAGAAACTGTTTCTATGGTACCAAATCCAACAAGTTAATCTTCAATATTCAATATTAAATTTTCTAAAACTTTGTATGTGGAGTAAGTGGGATGGGCTACTGTAAGAGCGTATGCGAGAATGAGAGGGAACTACCCGCGATGTCGTGGGCGCGTCCCAGTAACCTTTCCATACAAACTTAATTATTGTATTTTTACATCATTTGTTATCCATTTTTTTTAACTTTTTATTAGTTATTCTGTTATCCGGAGCGGAGAAGAATCCAATAAATCAAACATCAGAAGAATCTGTTAAGCCAATCTCGAGTTATAAATGTTCGCACTAACCCGACTTTCATTTACATAGTAGATTACTACACGGTAAACACCAATAATATTAATAATTAATGTCACTGTCTATTTTCCTACGGATACGCCGCTACGGTTTTTTTTTACCCATCACGCCGCCGGGTCCCGTAAGGGGTAGGCAGAGAGAACGGACCTCCACTCTTTTCTATCCAAGCAAACTTCTTTCACTTCTTCCACCGACATAACATTTCTCTTACACCCTCTCCTATTTCTCTTACTTCTTACCTGGCCTTCCTTGAGGACGGAATCGACGTGTTCGATCCACGTCATTCTCGGTCGCCCACGCTTTCTTACACCTTTCCTTTCAGCCTTATGGATTCTCTTTGTCATTCTGTCTGCATCCATTCTTTCCTCATGCCCAAATCATCTCATCTTATTAACTTTCATCTTTGTCACAACAATTACTTCCGTACCACATTCCTTCCTAATATTTTCATTACTTTACATATCCCATAAAGTTTTCCCACATATTCTTCGTAGAGATTTCATCTCTGCTGCATTTATACTACATTCTTCTTTTTTCGTCCATGTCCACGTTTCACAACCATACATCATCGATGGTAATAGGATTGAGTTATTCACTACTTTCTTTGCTTGTAGTGAGACGTTGTTGTTTCTCATTATAGGTCTTAGTGCACCCTGCAACCAGCAACTTTCCTATTTCAGTTTAGAATATTGTTTCCGTAGTAACAAAAAACATTGTCATATAATTTTGAAAGACGCCGTCTTGTCAGACGACAGACCGTTCCCTAGGAACGCAGTGCATAAGTGATGCGTATTTTTAGCTTTAGCCATGCCGGTGAGATTTATGTAGTTCAATGTCTAAGTTTGTTGGACATGTGTGTCTCCACTATGAACACGCGGCTTGCTGAATATTGTATGCGGGACTCAGCGTTGGCTATTTTGGTGGCGGACTATTATACTAGGAAACACTCAATGCAAGGTCAAACGGTCTTTTTATTACTGAGTGACATCTTTGATGAAAACTTTTATTACATTTTTTTTATCACGAAGCAATGTTGTGGCATAAGTATATTGAATTATTTTAGTATCAACCTATTATACCACCGCTCTCATCTTAAAATTTATTAAATTATGTGAATTAGAAATAGATTATGAAAATCGCTGCCATAATGAAATAATCCAGCATCATTTTGAAGCGTTTCCGATTTATTTAGAATGATTTCAGCATTGACTGCATATTTTTTTTTGTTTACAATTCGGAACCTTTATACTTATCCAATTTTTTTACCGGCTTTCAAAAGAATTCCGCTAAATCGGCTAAATTCTTGATATGATTTCTGCTGATTTGACAGAAACCGATTCCATTGCTTATCATGAGTCATCAGACATATTGTTTACTTCCAACTGAAAAAAATCAAGTGAAGCCTTAGAAATGATTAATCCATACAAGATAATAGAAGCATCATGTGTTGATGTGTTGTCAATTTAGACATGAAAACAAAACATCCTTTGTTTTAATAAATTCTGTTGTGTCTTTGACAGAAAGGCGGGTTTAAGAATGGCTGTAGAAGGTAAGATAACCTTTTATAGTGCTTCTTAGAAATATAAGAACATAAAAAAGACACAAAATTATTTTAAAGAACTATGATATTAAATTAATAAAACAGGCAAAAATGTTACTCAATAACGTTATTAAAAAGTTTCAGACCATAACCCAAAAAATAAATTATTTTATTTCACAAATAATTTCCTATCGAATGTTTTATTTTACTTAGTTTTCTTTTGACACCGTTACATTTTTTAATTTGATAAGAGAGGTATACTTTCTGGCTTTTATATGATTAATTTGAAGAAAATATATTCCGCATACCAAAAGAAGAAATAAATAAAAAAAATTGACAAGTTCTATAATTTTAAATGCACCTATAAAAGAAAAAGCCGTGGGGTCGCCGGCTAAGAATAGCACCTCTGCTCTTTTTGCTGGTTTTTCGAGCATCCTGTGAGAGGCAGGAAATCGAAAATCGGGACCGTGAGGTTGACCACCTCACGTCCTTAAACCTCAATCGGTCAGAAAAGGCACAATGAACCTCGGACGCCTTCGAGCGCAATGGAGAGCTCTGATTTGTATGGGGCCGGCGTTTCGATTTGATTGCTTTGATCGAGCTGGGGTCGGTTTCGTGTGGGTTGGGTTTGCTGCGGATTGGTCTCCTCCGGGCTGGCCTGTGTTGAGTGGGGGGGTGTGTGTTATGTTTAAAACGCGAATAGAAAATAATATGTAAAATCTAAAAGAATAATACGTTGGTAGTTATTCTTTCATATGATAAGAATATTATCAACGAGGCCCACATAAAGGTATATTTTAAAAAGTGGCATATACCTAATAAAAAAAGTCACAATAAGTATAAAAGCCATCGTGATTTATGAACTTTTAAATGGAGTTAAGTTGTAAGCCGAGGTGAAAGTATTTTGCAAAGTTTATGACTTCCGACACATTAGCTTGTTTCGTTGCTGGGTGACATTATATCATTTTGAGAGAGCTCGGTGATTCATACCGTTCCGTATTAACGGGAATGATTTACAAGCTGCCACGTTAAAAAATAATTAGGTATTATGTTATGTCTTGTCGTAAAGAATTTTCAATTTATTCAGATACACAATAGACCTTGCACTATAGTGCTTTTTGCTGTTTTCACTTAATACCTTCAGCAAATGGTTTCCTTTTAAAGATAGCAATATTATACTGTCTTGTTTTTAAAATATGTATCTATGTATTTATCTATCTAAATTCCTTTTGTGACCCATCTAAGAAGCTTAGATCATCTGTATTGTCCAATGACTTCCTTTGAAAAAACAATAGCTTTTGTTTAATGAATAATAAACAACAAATAACAAGCTTTCATATACATACAGGGCTAGCTTTCCGCAGCGAAGTTGTGGTTCCTAACAATTTATCATCATCATCTTCGTCGCTCCCTCATTGCTGAGGATCTTGACCTCAGCCACCCAGCCGACCTCAAAGTTCCTGGTGCAAAGCCAAGTTCAGGGCTTGCAAATATTAACTCAAGTTTTATTGATTATTAAAAGAAGAAGTGTCATCCTGAGACTAGGGTTTAGATTGAGAAACAAATCTTTTAACATAATATTCTATACTTTGATAATGAAGATGACCTGTAGAGAATTTTTGGAATGACTATAAAAGTATCACATTGAATCAAAAACTACAATACGAGTAGGTATGCCCGTCAGTAAAATTTAGAGCTTAAAAATATCCAAGCAACCAAAGAGATACAATCTGATGATAGACGGCATACCAATAGAACAGGCTTAAATGTTTGGGTGTGGAATGTGGATATTTCAATCCACAATAATTTGTACGTAATCTGAAGTTAGAGAAGTGAACAATAAAGCGTCGAGTTTTACTTTTGATTGTCTCAGAAACCTTGGCAAATACACGAATACACAAATAAATACACGATAACTGAGAAAAAGGTCAGAATCGAAATGACGATCATATCTTACAAATCTTACAAAACAAAAAACTGCTCATGCTCAATAAGGGCAATACATGAAGAATGCTTAGAGGTAGGATAGGCAACATCTATATCAGACAGACCTATGGGTTCGAACATAAGTAAGTAAAGATGAAGGTTCGAAGGGGCAGATATAGATGAAGGTTCTCTCCAGAATAAAAAGAGAAGAAGAAGAAATTTGTTGAATCAATCAAGTACCAACAAGCTTATGCTCATACTAATCATCATTACGATTATATCCACGAGTAAATAAAGTCCGTAATTTTCTCGCTAATATCCTGCTCAATATTATCCATGTTCCATACTGCCTTTATAGGTAATACATTGTTGCTTAAGTGTCTATTTACAACGCAAATACATACATAGGTACACCCATTTGGTCGTACCTCTGATAGAACAGCGATACGCGGTTTTATAGTACCTCTCTATACTACTTAACTTCTATATTGACTATGTAGGTATTTACCTTTTCATCGATTAATCTGTATGAATAAAAGTTCATCATACCGTGCTAGCTACGTAGCATAACTATCTAATCGCATTACAACCAGCGGTAGGTAATGTGCAGGCTCAATAACCTGTGTCTTTGTTACGAATACACAAAAGAAAATTGAATATAAACGGATTCCTTGATTATCTTATATATAACTAGATCTCAAATACACCCCAGTCCATAATTTTAACCACTCCAGCTCTCTTCTGATTAAGAAGTCTCGGATTCGATTCCCGGAGAGCGTATTTATTTCCCAATTTTAAGAACTTTTTTCAAGAACTATGAATTTTACGATACGTTGCGTCATTCTTGAATCTCAATCGACGAAAACGCGCAAACGACGCAAGCATTACGAGTACCTATCTACGTTTATTTTCATATAAGTCCACACAAGATGCGTAAGCGGAGGTCGTGGGGACAAAGCAACGTGTTCCAAGGCCTTATATCAGCACAAATTTGACCAGTACTGATGCGGTTTCTGTAAGGGCTATGTTTGAGTGTATCTGCCTGTTTCAAGAAACAGATCTCACACACCACTATATAAGATTTGAAAAATAAAAAATAGATATGTAGGTAAATGTGTGAATTATAATATTATTAACTTTTGATACCTTGAATGGTTTTGATTTGATTTCGAGATGAGTATTTTTGAACAGAAACCATTTCGTTATATTCGGACGACCAATATCAAACAACAACAAAAAAATATCGGGTTGTATTTCTAGTGTTATATAAATGTCAATTACCCCTGTTAAGACCTTAGTAATATCTACATATTATTTTGACATATTTTATACCGAACGTAAGCCATAAAATAAGATAGATATTCCATAAAAAATTATTCTCAAATTTTCCACAAGTGTAGTTATTTTAAAATATTCATCTTGAGCTCAATTGTTTATGATATATTAATAATAATGCTATGCGTAACAAGCAATATGCGAGGCACCTTCTTCATTATAACCTACATACATTCTTCTCTACCTATTTATTTATTTATTTATTTATTTAACAATTATTTTATAAGTACAAACATTTTTAATCAGCTACAAAAATGTTGCCCAAATAGGCTAAGCCTGTGCTAGGGCAAACTTGAAAAAGCTTATAAAAATATATTCCTATTACAAAATGCATATAAAAAAAAGACACAACATATCTATCTTCATTAAAAATATTGCATTCGTCAAGGTCAGCAAGTGCTAAGAACTCTTTAAATCCATTTTTAATTTTGTGTCAAGTGTCACTTCTTCATCAACAGAACTACGAAAAATTACGTACTTCATTTTACTCATAGTATATGGAATATACACGAGTCTTGTGATCGGATTTCAAAAAAAAAAAAGATTTCGCTGAAATTAATTTTTTCGACATTTTCGAGGGTGTAGATTCCAGAAATGCAGAAATTCCAAAAAAAATAAATTTCCTCGTACGCGTACGCCAAAAATGTGTGCGCACCCATAACTCATAGTAATTCTTATCCGATTTGATTGAAATTTGGTAGAACGGTTAGCCCCTCGATGTAGATGAGTCAGTAAAATGTTGAGATCTGTACCTTCAGGGGAACCCTCTTAAAGTATCCAAAGAAAATTTCAAAGGGTTGGTCTTATGCTCCTACACAAGCACGTCAAATTTTAGGTCCGTAACTTCAGTTGGTCCCCCTTAAAGTACCGATTAATATTGAATATGTAGTTATAAAGCAGATAATAAAAAGCTCCAATAGTCGATATCATTTTAAAGTTTCTATAATAATTCCAAGGATAAATTCATTTTAATCGTAAAATTATGAATTTTTATGCAAAGATATGTTTTACACGAAAAGGCTGTTATAATATACTATGAGTTCCGGGCTACCCTAGGTTAGCAGCTTTTTATATTTCAGACTGAGAAAATTAATTTAAACTACATAATGTCTTAATTTAAGAATAGTCAACTGTTTTGTTATTACCATATTAAGGAATGTATGCATTATCGATCTACAGAATGCGCGACTGCTTTGTCTTGTATAAACTTACAATGCCCACAAATCCGACAGCTCACAATATTAACTTACCTTCTTTTGACCTATATACGGTTTAATTCACTTTTATATTTTTGCATATTTAGGGGTGTAAAAAGTTGCATTGGCATCTCGTCAACATATCCAACCATAGTAGTTGGAGTAGCAACAAAACTACGTCGAGAGAAAAGAAACAGAATTGGTTGATTTGAGTCTAGTTGTTATCTACTAAAATATACATTTATATAAATTGACGTGTTGTCATCAACATACTTTTTACCTTTTCTCTGAAAACATGACGTAAAGTCAGTTAATTGGAGTTTAGGGTGAAGACAGTTACCAACCATACAAACAAAGCCCTTTGATAGTTTTGCCATGCAGTTTTTGTTGAAGGTTTAAGTTTTGGGAAGTATATTTTGACAGATGGCCCTACTTTAGATACTCAATTATAAAATAAATATAATAGGTAGAGCTGAGCATATAGGCGAAAAAACAGTTAAATACACTGGGCAGTACCTAATAAATACAGCAAACTGAAATAGGTGGGTTCATGAGTCCTCTACCCTATCGTTAAGTTTTATTTTTTTTAAATTTTCATAGGTTGTTGTAGATAGTTTTATAGGATGCTGCATTTCAAGATATTTATTTCCTTTCGCTCCGCTGGCGGCGGACAGAACACCCTGGAGAGGAATGGTTCGAGAGAGAATTCATGATGGCCACGACCCTCAGCAATGAGGACGACGACTTGTAAATAAGTAAGTATTTTAGCAAATTTTTTACGAAATTTGAGGAACACAATCTTTTTTTTTTTTTTAATAAATGAATCTGTGCTCACTCAAAGTGAATACAAATACACTCCTAGACTTTTTCACAGTAAGCTACCTAAAGCTTGTGTCGTGAAAGAGGAAGATGGTCGGCACCTGGGATCGAACCACGACGTCTGCACCAAACAGTACGAAAGCCGGCGCTGTAACCGCTGGGTCACCAACCACTTCAGAGTATTTTTTAAAACGGACTTAAAAATGAACATAACTTATAACGTGATTATATTTTGATGAAGTGTAATTTTTTTGACGCCATTATCTGGACTTTTTTTTAATAAACATACATTATTTGATGCACAAATAAAATAAAGTTGGATATTATTGATAGGTTAATAAAAATAATATTATATTGGTAGGTAAACACGAACATTTTAGAGTTTTCAATAAAAAATATGATTTTCTAAAAAGGGGAGAACTCTGTATAAGTATTGAGCTGCCACAATATGTTCCATAATGATCTGCTCTATCTGCGATAGCAGTTTTTCTAACGTTCTACCAAACACTCTATACCTATTTCTTAATTATATTATGATACAGTAATCGATACGTCATTTTTGGACCCTGTGAAAATTATAGATTTTGTTGTAAAATTATGTATAAAATTAAATAGTGTTATATACTGTAAAAGACACCATAATATTATTCAGAGTCTACATTCTTTAGAGGATGTGGATGGATAGACAAGCTCAGAAGCGTTTCTGATAGAGAATAAAGATAAAAAATATTTTATCTGCTAGTGAAAATCTATCTATGTAGGTACTCTTAAATCGCTTCAGTCAGCCCCAATGGAGAAAGCATTATAATGCTGTGGTTACCTCGTACTGTGAATAATGCTCGTGTTGTAATATATTTATGGTCCAGTCCTCCTCCCAAGTCCTCGGGGAATCAGCTATTTCACTCCAGGCAGCTCAACAGATTTTATCTCTTAGTCGTCAGGTATTCAGCGCAGTATAACAATGTTGCTTTCTCCCGGGACTCAAAATAGGTTGCATGAATTAGTTTTCTCTATGTACGCCACGTATTACCAGAAAGAATATTTTTCGTTACATATTTACCACACGGAGGTAAAAAAAAAATCAGTAGTTTTGACAAAAAAAAATATATTCTCAAGCGTACTCAATAGATATTTACTTACTTTTTGTTTGTTCAATTCGAAATTTTGTTTTGTTTCAATTACCTACTTTTTTTTTTTGTTTTTTTACCAAATCATCATATAAAAAGCCCATAAGCAATTTATTGGCTATTTCGCAGTAAATAATATAGGTACTTAAGCATATAGAATTGTGGATACCGTACCTCCAGGGTTTTTTAGTTGTTTATAATTATTTTGAAAGTCTTATTTGTTTTGATATTGGTACCAACCTGCATGAGTAATACCTATAACTGTGTTTTGTCAATTATAATTTGTTGCACTGCGTTTATTTACACAATGTTGTGTTGTGATGGAAAATGTTGTTTTGTTTTTGGGTTGACATTTTTTGAACGCAAATGCAGGCAAATAATATTTCATGATTGTTATTTGTACCTACTGTTAATATTATTTTGTATATGGCTAATTATTTAATGTTTCTTTTACATTTAAGTTCAACCATAAAAGTTTGTAATTTTTTTTACATGTAGATACTTAGGTACCTATTTATTTAACTTTATGACGACATAGAACCGAGATTTGGTTCGATCCGAAATAATATTAACTTTCTTCAAACTTTCCACAACAAAGTTTGGTAAAACACTGACTGAACAATGACAAATATTCGAAATTTTATAGTTAAGGGATGAAACATGTACAACTACATCGAAATAAACTTATTCTAATAAAACTAATCTCTAATTCTAATTAAACTTAATGTAATTTAGGCTATATTATGAGGGTATGCTCTGCATTTAGGACAGTTTCTAAGATGCTATAAAATTTGAACTCAGTTCAAAACTAACGCTAATTTGTTTACTGGAATTATTTCGCGATTTAAATCCTTTTATACGCCGAATTTCTCCTTTCAACAAAATTCACTTTCTTGCCAACTTTAAGACCTCAATATTTATGATATTGTTAAACAAAACAAAAATACTTTTATTACCTCGTTTCCTTACTTGGGGCGTGTGGACAACAATTAGAAATATTTGACACTCGCTTTTGGAAAAAAAGAAGCAAATACGGTATCTTTTCAATATCTATTCAGAGAAGAAAGTAAGGTTCAAAGAGGTACTTGAAGATAATCTATATCATAACTTGTCAACTTTATGATGACATATAGGGGAAACCTTTGTCCAATTAATAGGGATTTAGTAATTGAACGTGGCATATCAAAGATATGAGAAAGGAAAATTTGATCATCTCGCCGTGATTTTAAACTGAGTGGCATTAATCACGAAAAGAGGAGGTATAGTTCGTACAATGGAATGCTTTATTTTCGTAAAATGATTTTAGGTGTGAAGACAATGTTTGCGCAAAGGGAATAATAAAATTCACTCGTAATTTATTGTCACTATTGACGGAATTCCTCAATACGATATGGGGTCAAAGAGACAATTCTCGCAATTAACAAACAAAAAAAAATATTGGCGGGCTTTCCGCGTGTGCCTACACGATTCATACAAACATATGGATAATATTTTTCTAGAAAAGGGCTTGAACAGAAAATTTATTTATACCATATGGAAAGTTGAACACTGGATTCTTTGATTGCATATGGTCTATTAAACAATTTACATATTCTTGTCAAACGGATTTTAACTAAATTGATTTAAATAATTAAAACGATCAATTAATTAGAATGGATTGAATATTCACCATAAGATTTTGTCCCACGGATGGGCGACCAACTGTAACAGGTTGACTCTATATTCCCCTTTTGAAGAGCCAACTGTAGTATGATGTTCTCTCAATGTCGTATGAGGTGGAAAGTATCTTCTATTGCCCTAGAAATGGGCCCAAATTGTAGCAAGTACTTCTCTGTAGTGGGTAGACTCGTTGTAGGTAGATCCTCTCTCAATCACCCGCAGGCGGAACACAGATGTACCTAGATTTAAGGTAAAGTCTCTTAGCGAATGACTCCAGGTGGAAGTCATGCAATATAGATGATCTTTGAAAGAAGCACTTGTATAACAAAGTTCAAATGAAGATTATGCCAAGAGAGAAGGGTGGCTCACTGTTCTGGGAATTATCAAGAGTATCTATTGTGCTTTTGGCTAACTCAGTTAGAAAACTTGTCACAGAATCACTTAGATTTTTCTTAAGAGTTCGGTAGAGCATGTATCATATCACTTGTAACAAAAGTATCTCTCTTCTCTGGGAAATGTGAAAAGTCCGCTTATGGAGAATATTCAAGGTAATAAGATGTTTTAAAAGACTGTTATAGTTTTCGAACACAGAAACACAGTTTATTGCCAGAATCACGTTATCAGTTCACAATAAAAATTGATTAAATAACATTATATATATTTTTGAATATGTCTATGTTATTATTTAAATTACACATCGAATATTACTGTTTTTATAATATTATATTCACTTATCAGCAACGAGGAATTATTCACAGTATTTAAAGTTCTTTTGTCCACACGAAATGTACTTATGTACGTAACCGTAAGCAGTAGATTATTTAAGAATTGTTCTGAATAAGTTTAATTTTAATTATTAAACACTGATTTGAATGGGACACGATAAATAACCGAGATTATAGATCACAATTTAAGTTGATTATTTATGAGAAGAAAATTATTTAATACGCAAAAGGCATTTTTGCGCGCGAGCGCCGCACACACACACACAGTCCAAAAATGGACAGGTGTATTCTCAAGCCCGTATGCTAATTGAATGAATGATGAAGTATGGACACCATCTCTATTATACTCTCTTTGGAGGCGGGAGACGCGCAGGGGGAATTCGCCTAAAAAGCGTTGACCAAATTCGTTTTGGTTAGGGAAGATGGACTCGCCCGTCACCCCATACTTTCTTCAGCCAATCAGAGACTAGGATTGGAGACGTCACGATACATGTAATGCAAAGTTATCCGTAAACAAGGATAGTTTACCAAAAAGTTCTATTCTTGTGAGATTTTTGTGTACTAAAAAAATCTTTATACAAATTTGTTCGTAACTTTGTTGTACTGGAGGAATATAAAATTAAATTTAAATTTTGAATTACGACACTCCCCTCCAAGTTACTCAAAAAATAATAATAAAAAAAAGGAGCTGAAGTAATCCCTTGAAAGAAAAAAATTAAAAAAATTGGTTCCCTAATTGTGCCCTTAGAGTTCGAGGGTAGCAGAACTAGTACGACGTGTGCTGATAAGTGAAATGGTTGTACAAGAATTTTCAAAAAAATTGTTTAAAACTAATATTTACAAAAATTTTTCCAAGTGAAGGACGGACACCAAAGCTAGTAAATTTGCTATAAGTACAATAATACCTCTTTTTGCGTTAAGTGAATCAAGATATTAGAGCCTTCCACAGTTATTAATTAAGTCATATTTATATAGTTTTTATACAATTCAAGTTTTTCTATTGAATTTATAGGCAAACTTCTACCTATCTTTACTAGGCTCTGTATTCTATACAATACTTAGATGCTGTGTACTCTAGACTTGCGAAATTCAAACTTGGTATTTTGCTTATCTGGTGTCGTCACTAAAGAAGGTACTGGAAAACCATCACTATGTGTGAGTTAGTGAATTTATACAAATCAAGTGTATATTTCTAAGACTAATTATCTTTATAATTAATAGTTAGCAGGTGCGAGGATGTGTTTTCAAAATGGCCAACATTTTACAAAAAAAAGAAACATTTTAAGGCGAATAATAATCAAGATTGAAGTCACTTGCATACTATTCATCTTTCATTCTTCACAAAAAAAAGGCGAGCTCTAATTTACGTTAACACATTCATACATCAGGAACTCAAATCCTTATACAACAATATAGTAACAGAACAGATAAAATTCCAAATTTCATCAGATGGAATATCTCCAATTCAGCCATGATGAAGACACATGAACGCAATCATTCGTTAATTTTTTTTGACCTATTTGGTAAAGAACACAATACATATAATCAATCTTATGTTACTTTCTTAAACTATGGACCTGGTTGTGTCGAGGTTAATAATTTTATTATGATTTTAAAATGGCCATTACAAAGAACAAAATGTTCTCTGTATAATTTTCACTGAACACAATTCACTGTTTAATAATTTTATGACACACCTAACTGAGTTATTGAACTCCAAATTGTTTTGAAATAACTAATTTAAGTTTGACAAGAACCTTTGACCGTAATGCAACAACTAAATCCATTTGTTCCTTATGAAAATTCGTAAAATAATCTTAAAATTATCCTCTGTACTTGCCCAAGTTATACAGGAGGAAGATGGTAAATTTTGCTAGCAGAATACAAGATGTAATAGCATTCAAACTCGAGAGCGCCACGTTTTTTTAATACTTCAAAAAAAACGAAAATCTTTTCTAATCTTATATCTGGGTAATTGTGATAAAATATAACAATTTTCTAAATTAATGACTATGTGGTGTTATCTATTGTAACACAATTACATAAACGAAATATTTTCATAAATTTATTATCCTACGCTTGTACTCAAGAAATGCATATTAATGCAATAATACAAGGTCAGGTGATCAACAAGGGGAACAACTGACAATTAACATAAACGACGGATAGGATTGAGTAACAATTGAATTATTACGAGTAATTAGAGTAATCATTATAGATCATAATTTAACTAGGGGTTCTGCGAGACGTCGCAACTTAATTTACGTGCACGTATTAGGTATAAACAAAAAATAGAAATGTACTAGAAAGGTAAGTACAATAGATCTCCTATAACTAATGACAGGTATCAAACTCGGAGGTAACTGTCAATTTCCGAAATGAGGGAAATGTTTAAATACTTGGTAACTACCAGTATTTCATAACACAGTTAGACACATAAGTGTAAAATAAAGTGTTTATCAAATAGATATTAATCTATTAGGGTCCCTTTTTAAGTCGGACCATACTATAGCGATGATTGAGGTTGAATCATACATCAACATCAACAATTAATAATTATTTATCTATATAATAATTTAGAAATGTTTTTTTATTTGCCTTTGACAATACTTTAACCGTATATGTGAACATCACGCTCAAAATACAAATGCTAAGATAGATATTAATATGCCCAGAGCAGTATAAAATGCTGGAGAAGGTTCTTAAATACAATTTGCTGCATTAACTTTAATATATTTAGAGCTATTTAAAAAAACTGTATTTTTTAGGATCTTCATACAAATTTCTCAAAAAGACTTTTGGAAACAAAATTACTCATGTAAACGTTGAATGGGATCTTGGTATTACGGTATGAAAATGTAATATAATAATTGTAGATTGATTTGTTATACATATAAATGTTATTAAAAGCTTATTATTCTCAATAAATAAAGATTTAATGAAAAAATTTGCAAAATGATTTTGAAGTTTGACAGATACAAATTACCCTCTATGGGTGGGTTGGCCAATTAATATCAAAGCAGGCAATGTATGTAGCTAAGATTCAAACCACAGAGCTCTCTCTATGAAAACTTGCAAAAAACTTGCAAATTATGTCGGTAGGTTCGTATAATATTTTTTTTATTATTATAGACCTCCAAAAAAATAAAATATTATACGAACCTACCGACATAATCAGTATATTTATATTATCTGTGGACATAATTTGCAAGTTTTCATAGAGAGAACTCTGTGGTTTGAATAGGTTCGTATAATATTATGAGGTCGGTAAAACAAAAATTGTAAAAGTGTCATTCTTCTTTTTCTGTGCTTATGTCAGTTAAAGAGGTATGTTAAGCAATGGGATGCTAGACTAGAATCTGTTTAATTACCTACCGATCAAGCCTGACAATCGGAATCAAAAACGTGAAGCAAGACGGGTATAAGCTAGTAACAAATAATTCTTTGGTCTATGCCGGCCACACATAACCAGAATACTTCACACAAAATAAATATACATATTGTCACTAGTCATACACAATGACTCAATATTATGCAAAAATTTACATAATCTTTCCGTTCTCCAAAGTTTTGGCAGAAGGGAGGATCCTTTGTCAATATGCAACAACACAATAAAAAAAAACATTTTCCAAACATGGACACAGCTTAAAAAAATTCAAAGTGGGTTCGCTTGAGTTTTCTTAAACAAGAGACTCGGCTATAACAAACTTTTTCTATGCTAAATTATTCGGATGTTAATCCAAACAATTCTTTCCTCCATACTTTATTCACAGCATGGAAGGAGAACACTAAAATTCAGAATGTGCTTCTAATCGCAGTCTGCACTGAATTCATAAAACTAACCTCAGTTTCCAATTTTTTGTTTGAGACATAAGTCTCGAAACAAGTTAAAGGAAAATGACTTCTCAGTCACTAATACTATGTTTTCAGGTGTTACCACTCAGCGTGGTAAAAAAAAAATAAAAACCAATGCAATGAAAACAATTATGATATTAAAATTTCGTAAATCGTACCTAAGAAAACAAACAGATTAATTAACCGTATGATAATATAAGAAAAGCTCGGGAACTTAAGATAACAGAAAGATTCACGGTCTTTTGGAGAGACAAGGCATATATCGGGACTTTAAAACTGAGTGATGGTAGGCTATTTTTAATCTTTACGTGACAACATTCAATATAGGGAATTATGAAATTTGACACAACGCTTTAATCTAAAAAAAAATCCTATTCAACTGTAGTCAATTTGTAAATTTTTTAATTGACAAAACTTCTACACGGTTCCTTCTGAAACTGACTAAACTGAGTTTTATGTGAGTCCTTTACCTAATTTAGTATAAGATACGCTATTCGTACTACTCGCGACATGAACCGGTCAATTGCTTTAACTCATTGTAACCACAATAATTTATTGATCACTATAAGTCTGGCACTATCACAGTTATGCATACAAGAGGACGAAGGTATTTCAAAAAAAAGGTAGATTGCAATGCGTCAACTATCCCATACGCAAGAAATCGCCGTTAAGAACTATTTCTGAGAAGAAAAGAAAATTGGTGAAGCTAAGTGGAGTCCTTAGATATACAATAAAAAAATTAAACAAAACTTTCGAATAGGTATGCCCACCTTAATATCAATCAAAATTTGCATTCTCAAGCCAGAACACTGGTACAAAAACTTATGCGAGAGAAATTATTTTTAGAATCCAGCAAAATCTACTATTATTTGGTCGGTAAAGATAATAACACACAATAATACGGTATGCATGTATATATAATACGGCTGGAGACTACACGTGTGGAATCCTAACCTTCCTCAACGCGCACGAGTAGGTATAAATTGTCCTTGAACCCTCTTCGGCATAAACTCGCAAACGTTTTACAAGGCTGCCATGCGTCAGAGAAATATTCTATAGTAGACTTATCGATGTTTTAAAACGGAACTATTTATGAATTCTAATTCGCAAAACCTATAATATTTTAAAGTCGCTTCTACTGTTATTTTAACTCAAAATTTTAACCTTTACTGTATATTAAACCTTCTTTATACAAGAATTACCGCCAATGAACAAAAGTTATTATACTTGATGACTCCATTTCCTATACCAGTTGACTCATAATTCAGCTCGCAAACAATCAAGATTTCAATTTGGGTTCGGAAAACATATATACTGAATTCATTATACAAAAAAAATTGTTTGTAACTAATAAGATTCAAGGCATAAGTTTTTATCAACAAAAAAAAAACAAATTCTCAAGAAACAAAAAAAAGGAAAAAAAACTATGGAATGGATGCTTCATACCGGCCTAAAAACTAGTTTTTTAAACGTAGGTTACTCCTAATACATGATCTGAAGCAAACAAGTCAATCATAATATATTAAGTCCTACAGGGTTAATGGCTGAGACTATAGGTCGGCTATAGTTTCAGGTCAACCGAATTTACTCTAAGTGGATATCTGACTGAAGGTCAGGTCCGCGAGTTCCACATCGTATATCAGGGGGTGCGCGTATTTCCGAAGGATTAATACTTGTGATTTAAAATTGTCTCTCGACAATAGAAAATTTTCTCCTACTCGAGGTTCTCATAACAGGGCGTCGCCATAAGGATGAGAACCACTGGTGCCATGACTAGGTCACGAGGCTTAGTACATGGCGGTCACGTTTAATTAACAAAATAAAGGTTCGTTCACAATTTCACTATATCTTTCGTATGAAACTTTCCTACGTAAGATCCGGAGTAATCTCTTAATTCATAAACTGTTCGGGATAACCTTTTCATAACGATACATTTGATAAAACGGGGTGCTAATTTCTTCGAGAAGTACTGTCCAGCCTTGGACTGTGAGAATGACCTTCTCCAGACGGTTTGACCTATATTAAGTTGAATGTCTTTCCGGCGTAGGTTATAACGGGCGGCGTTTTTATGAAAAGCCTTAACTAAGTTGTGGGAGACAGATTCGTAGAATTTTTCTAAATGAGATATGTCATTTAGACGCTGCTCTATAGGGTCGGTAAGATCCGTAGAAGAAGATTGGTTAACCTGAAGGGTTCTATAGAAGGATGCGTGAGGTACATTTTCGAATCCAAACATTAGTAAATGAGGGGTGTGTCCGGTTGCAATGTTCATTGTAGAATTAAGACAAGAAGATATTTTAGGTAAATGAGTACACCAGTCTCTCTGATTCTCCCCTACCAACATTGCTAATAGAGTGACTACTGTTTGGTTATATCTTTCGGAAACATTATGTTGGGGGTGGAAAAATGCATTATAACGAAGGTCTTTAATGCCGTGGGAGGCAACAAAGGAACGGAATTCATTCGAAACAAACTGTTTTCCGTTATCTGCCACCAAAACGCGGGGTACAGAATAAGGAAGAAATATATGGTTTTCTAGAACCTGGATTACATTACGAGAGGTAGCTGTTTTTAGAGGAAATGTCCACAGGTATTTTGAAAAATTATCTATAACTTTCAGAATAAACACGTTCCTTTTGTGACTTAAAGGAAAAGGCCCTATAAAGTCTAAACTAATTGATTCTAGAGGTCTTGTCAAATTCTTGGGAAAAACAGATGTGCCATGGGGTCCTTTATTTGTATGTTTATATGCTCTACAGGAGTCGCAGCCGTTTATTATTCGTTTAACGTGAGACAACAGTCACTTGACATAATACGTACGGGAAATGAATTCAAAAGTCTTCTGTACACCGGGATGACAATGTTCGTTATGATAATCCTTAATAAGTTCTACTATGTGACACTTTGGAATCACCAATTTCCACAGATAAGAGGGATTATTGGAAATCGGGTCTTTTTTGTACTTGGAATATCTATACAGGTGACCATCATTTATCATGAAGTTTGGGTAACTCTGGGGATGTTTTGTACAAGAAGAAAATAATTTAATATAATTTGGATCTGTAATGTTGGAAAAGGGTTCCGGAACGGATACTGCGGAGACAGGCAGTCTGCTTAATCCATCCGCCAGATGATTTTCGCATCCTTTCTTGAATACAAATTCAAAATCGTACTGGGATAATCTGCAGGCCCACCTAGCAAGGCGGCCGCTCGGCGAGGAAATTGAATTTAGATACTTCAGACAACCATGGTCACTCATGACTGTAAAACGAGTACCCTCTAAATAACTTCGAAAATGATGAATTGAATCGACTATAGATAACAGTTCACGTTCCGTGGTGCTGTAATTTTTTTCTGGGGGGGAAAGTTTCCGGGAATGATAAGCGATAATATGTTCGACGCCGTTAGCATCCTTTTGAGAAAGATAGCTTCCCAAGCTCACAGCGCTTGCGTCGGTGGTAAGGATATAAGCTAAACTATAATCAGGTGGCCTTAAAACTGGTGCGGATGTCATCAGACTTTTTAATGTATTAAAAGAATTCTCTGCGTCCTCTGACCATTCGAACTTACGACCGTCATATTTGTTACTAGTTAATTTAGTCAGTGGAGAAGCCACTCTTGAAAAATCCTTGATAAAGCGACGGTAATAAG
The DNA here is from genome assembly GCA_963576905.1 of Mystacides longicornis. NCBI lineage: Eukaryota > Metazoa > Arthropoda > Insecta > Trichoptera > Leptoceridae > Mystacides > Mystacides longicornis. The sequence goes on along the minus strand of OY756421.1, from coordinate 3,359,771 downwards.
CTAACATGCCTATAAATGCTCTAACCTGTTTACTAGAGGTGGGGCGCGGATAGTTTAACATTACTGATATCTTTTCTGGATCCGTCCTAATTCCATCTCTATCGATTACATGGCCTAGATACTTTAAGGTGGACTTACAAAATTCTGATTTACTTAGTTTTATAGTTAAGTTGGCTTCTTTCAATCTTGACAGGACAATACGTAGGGTTTTTAAGTGGGAATCGAAATCCTTTGAACAAACCAAAATATCATCCAAATAACAGAATATTTCATTGCCTAAATCCGGAAATAGGGTGTCCATCAGGCGCTGCATTTCGGCGGGAACATTTTTGAGCCCAAACGGAGTCACAACAAAATGAAATAATCCTCTGCCCTCTACAAAGAATGCGGTTTTCTGTTTACTAGATTGTTCCAAAGGCATTTGCCAAAAGCCAAGACTTAAATCCAAAGCGGTTAGATATTTAGTGTCACGTAAGTTATTCAATATGTGATTAATGTTTGGAAGTCGGTAACTGTCAGTCTTCGTGATTTCATTTAGTTTACGGGGATCCAGTACCAGTCGACCAGTGCCGTTTTTTTGGGACAATAAATACATTATTTAAATAAGGAGACCTGGATGGTTCGATTATATTCATCTGTAACATGTAATCTACCTCTTTACATAGTTGTTCTCGACGTACGTGTGAGGCCGGGTATGTACGCTGTTTGACTGGAGGATAATTAGATGTGTCAATAACGTGACTAACTAAATGGGTACGTCCTAGACCTACCTTCTCGAAGGCTATCTGATCGAACTCTGTTATAACTGATTCTAGAACTAATTTTTGATTAGGAGAGAGATCGTCTATTGAATTTAAACATCGAGGCACGCTTGTAACGGAGCTAATGTGATATGAGGGTTCGCTATTGATTTTTGGGTCAGGAAAAAGAGGAGGTACCAACTGAGAGTCCTCTAAAAAAGGTGTGCCCAAGATGAACTGTTCTGGCAGAGAAGGAGCTATTATAAATTCTGTCATTTGCACTTTTCCATTGAAGCACAAGGGAAGGGTAATCTTGCCGATAGTATGTATTGGTGAGTTGTCGACACTGCTGATGTTTGTGGGAGAATATGTTGGAATGAAACCCACCTCTGCAAATGACTGATATAGGTTCCCCCCTAAAAGATTGACTGCTGCCCCACTATCGAGCAACCCACGGTATTGTAGATGAAAAATTTTAAAATGTACAAAAGGTCTACGATCACTGGCATTAGAAATTTTTACAGAATTTACCTGCAAGGTATTATAGAATAGTTTAACACAAGCAATCCATGCTTTTCTCTCATTTGCGCAGGTTGTAACATCAGGAGAGGATTTAGCTGGATTGCTTACAAGTTTTTTTGCTTTACAACAGGAGGCGGACGAGAGAGATCGGGCACGGAGATTTTCGAGGAATTTTTTGAACGAGTAAACCTCAATCGATTAACCGGAGCGACTGTAGGTCTCTGAAGAACTCTACAATTACGCGCTATGTGACCCATTTTACCACATTGATAACACTTGACAGCTGGAGTAAGAGGTTTCCTAAATAATACCGTGTTCGGAGGTCGTATGGCAACTGGAGGAGGAGTTTTAAGAGAAGGCTTGGGAAGAGCTACGGTAATTGTCTCTAACTCAGTACAAAGTTCTTCAACTTCTTCCAACGAAGCGGGCTGTCTCGCTATAAGGGCCGCTGCATATCTCTGGTCTAATCCGCGCTTGATAGACTTGATTATCTCAGAGGCTCTGAGGGGAGATTCTATAGATTGATTCAATATAACAATTCTCGAGATGAAATCTCCAGCACTTTCCAATGGCAGCTGGGTTGCTGTCAGGATTTTAATTCTCCGCAAGCTATTCGCATCTGGGGAGTCAAATCTCTTGATATAGGCTGCCTTAATAGTCGACCATGATTTTCCCGAAAAGTTAGAAGCTCTATGAAACGTAAGGGCTCTATCCGCAATAAATTCAGGCAACGAACTACCCAGTAACTCAATAGGATAATTACGAGAGACTGATAGTTCCTCGAGACGCGTAAAGAAATCTCTGACGTCAGATTTACCCGCAAAATGTTCAACTGGCCATGATCCAAAGTTGGTGGAATGATGCAATGCTTTGACAGGTCGAAATTCTACAGTGGTGTCAGAAGAAGAAGAAGTGGGTTTTGGGTTAGTGCTGATACTTGACAGCTCCTTGACAGGTGTGGTCGTAGTACGAGAAAGACTCACTATCGATTCAGTTTCTGAATCTGGACCAGGACTATGAACTCCTGAAGATGATGACCTATCCCCACTTAATTCCGCATTATATTCCAGACATTGGTTACGCAAACACAGCAAACCAGAACCTGGCTTTACTCCACGAATTTTTAAAGCTTTAATCAAAGTTTTTGAGTTTGACTGGGCAATCCTAGGTATGATTGAATTATTAGACTCCATGGTTTGAATTGTAAGAGAAGTGTAGAGAAAAAGGAAAAAAATCATTTATATGTTAACAGGAAATAATAAAAAAATAGGCCGGTTCGAAAGGCAATGACGTATACCTTATGAATTAAATACACTCTGAGCGTAATCGATATTAACAATCAATAAGTATATAATAATTCGGGGAAGTTTGTGAATTGATTTCAAAAAAAAAACACTACAACGATTTGATTTGATCCGTAATTATTCACAAATAAATATGTGTGTCGATGGGAGAAGTAAGTCAGCTGTTTCGATGGTCATGTGTTGACGCGAACGGGGTGTATTTATAAACAAGTGTGTAGGTACGTATTCTCGATGAACAATATTCATAAGTAGGTATGAGTTATAGTTACGCTCTCACAAAGGAAGAGAAATTTTATTGTGCAGGTAGGTAGGTAGGTAGGTTTTCGGTGTCGGGCGGTACCATTCACATTTGGTCACAGACCTTGAATCGTAAGTTCGCCGGACACCCCTCGTCCTTTGCCTCAAACTTCACCCTTCAGCTTCCTTTGTTACAAAAAACCGGATTTGGCGACCTTGGCCACTGCACGAGTAAGATACCTCACCCCGCGCAGGTTTCACTCCCCTTCCGAAGCCACGAGAATTAATAATAATAATTTATCGCCAAATATAATTCTATCGACAAAATAATGACCTCGCAATATTTTCCGTTGGAACGTTGGCTATGCGGTACCTATATATGCAATCTGTAGTTATACATATTCGCCGGGTCGCGCGGAGCCAACCTTGAGAACCTGCCGTGGCACGTGTAAGAATCTACACCGGAATAAAATATTTTACAAAACTGTCACGCTATAAAATTTGAACTCAGTTCAAAACTAACGCTAATTTGTTTACTGGAATTATTTCGCGATTTAAATCCTTTTATACGCCGAATTTCTCCTTTCAACAAAATTCACTTTCTTGCCAACTTTAAGACCTCAATATTTATGATATTGTTAAACAAAACAAAAATACTTTTATTACCTCGTTTCCTTACTTGGGGCGTGTGGACAACAATTAGAAATATTTGACACTCGCTTTTGGAAAAAAAGAAGCAAATACGGTATCTTTTCAATATCTATTCAGAGAAGAAAGTAAGGTTCAAAGAGGTACTTGAAGATAATCTATATCATAACTTGTCAACTTTATGATGACATATAGGGGAAACCTTTGTCCAATTAATAGGGATTTAGTAATTGAACGTGGCATATCAAAGATATGAGAAAGGAAAATTTGATCATCTCGCCGTGATTTTAAACTGAGTGGCATTAATCACGAAAAGAGGAGGTATAGTTCGTACAATGGAATGCTTTATTTTCGTAAAATGATTTTAGGTGTGAAGACAATGTTTGCGCAAAGGGAATAATAAAATTCACTCGTAATTTATTGTCACTATTGACGGAATTCCTCAATACGATATGGGGTCAAAGAGACAATTCTCGCAATTAACAAACAAAAAAAAATATTGGCGGGCTTTCCGCGTGTGCCTACACGATTCATACAAACATATGGATAATATTTTTCTAGAAAAGGGCTTGAACAGAAAATTTATTTATACCATATGGAAAGTTGAACACTGGATTCTTTGATTGCATATGGTCTATTAAACAATTTACATATTCTTGTCAAACGGATTTTAACTAAATTGATTTAAATAATTAAAACGATCAATTAATTAGAATGGATTGAATATTCACCATAAGATTTTGTCCCACGGATGGGCGACCAACTGTAACAGGTTGACTCTATATTCCCCTTTTGAAGAGCCAACTGTAGTATGATGTTCTCTCAATGTCGTATGAGGTGGAAAGTATCTTCTATTGCCCTAGAAATGGGCCCAAATTGTAGCAAGTACTTCTCTGTAGTGGGTAGACTCGTTGTAGGTAGATCCTCTCTCAATCACCCGCAGGCGGAACACAGATGTACCTAGATTTAAGGTAAAGTCTCTTAGCGAATGACTCCAGGTGGAAGTCATGCAATATAGATGATCTTTGAAAGAAGCACTTGTATAACAAAGTTCAAATGAAGATTATGCCAAGAGAGAAGGGTGGCTCACTGTTCTGGGAATTATCAAGAGTATCTATTGTGCTTTTGGCTAACTCAGTTAGAAAACTTGTCACAGAATCACTTAGATTTTTCTTAAGAGTTCGGTAGAGCATGTATCATATCACTTGTAACAAAAGTATCTCTCTTCTCTGGGAAATGTGAAAAGTCCGCTTATGGAGAATATTCAAGGTAATAAGATGTTTTAAAAGACTGTTATAGTTTTCGAACACAGAAACACAGTTTATTGCCAGAATCACGTTATCAGTTCACAATAAAAATTGATTAAATAACATTATATATATTTTTGAATATGTCTATGTTATTATTTAAATTACACATCGAATATTACTGTTTTTATAATATTATATTCACTTATCAGCAACGAGGAATTATTCACAGTATTTAAAGTTCTTTTGTCCACACGAAATGTACTTATGTACGTAACCGTAAGCAGTAGATTATTTAAGAATTGTTCTGAATAAGTTTAATTTTAATTATTAAACACTGATTTGAATGGGACACGATAAATAACCGAGATTATAGATCACAATTTAAGTTGATTATTTATGAGAAGAAAATTATTTAATACGCAAAAGGCATTTTTGCGCGCGAGCGCCGCACACACACACACAGTCCAAAAATGGACAGGTGTATTCTCAAGCCCGTATGCTAATTGAATGAATGATGAAGTATGGACACCATCTCTATTATACTCTCTTTGGAGGCGGGAGACGCGCAGGGGGAATTCGCCTAAAAAGCGTTGACCAAATTCGTTTTGGTTAGGGAAGATGGACTCGCCCGTCACCCCATACTTTCTTCAGCCAATCAGAGACTAGGATTGGAGACGTCACGATACATGTAATGCAAAGTTATCCGTAAACAAGGATAGTTTACCAAAAAGTTCTATTCTTGTGAGATTTTTGTGTACTAAAAAAATCTTTATACAAATTTGTTCGTAACTTTGTTGTACTGGAGGAATATAAAATTAAATTTAAATTTTGAATTACGACAAGCACACTGTTTATGTGTCCGAAATGGGAGATAGATAGACACAAAGCGATAAGAAATCCTCAGCAGCTGCCAAAGTTTCCGACACCTTACATTTTTATCGGAAAAATATTGTCTAAATTTGGGGAAGAATAGCAGATTTAATGGATGAAATGATGAAAAAGGAGTCGATAAAACCCGTAGTCAGCTGGACCAAAAGAGATAATATGTAGGACTGCTGGAATAGGAGTCCAGCGCTACCAGAAAAATATTCATAAGGATTTCCCTCTCAAAAAAAGATTATGTGCATGTACAATAGCCATCAGGCATTGAATGTTTCATCCAAATATTGATGAAGGATTTAGTACTGTACCTATATATTATAATACATTGTTGCTAATGGCTTATGATAATTTATGTAACGCAATGTTCTCCGGCTAAACGCTTATTTATGCAACAGAGATACAACGTAACATACCTTGTATTATAAATAGAAAGCTAGGATCACTTATGCAACAATCTAATGGACAATAATTATCCGAGATAATAAACATGTTACTTTTGGACTAAATATTGCGACAGCAGTTGACGCCTGATTTTCTAAAAAAGTTAGGCAGATTTCTCGTTTTTCTGAAACGGATTCAGGCAACCCTTAGTCAGAATTTCTAGTAATCCACTTAAAATTCTTCATACACCTTCTACCCTCTGTTTTTCCTTGCATAATGAATCAAATATCACTTGACAGTGGTCAGAGCTCTATTTCTTTTTGCCTCTAGCATGTTTATCATTGAGATTTTAAGGATCCAACCTTCCATTTATACAACAACACAGATCAAACATAATCCTATTGTAGCCTTCAAACTTAAATCTCGATTACATGGTGGTTTTGCATTTTGCTCAAGGTTCAAATTGCCATCTCAATTTTCTTTCTTGAGAAAATTGGTTTCATGATTAATTATAAAGCATGGTTTTTCTTTCTGAACTACTATTTATATTAACATGATACACAAACACAGAACAGATATAAATATAGGTACCTACATAAGAAAAACATGAAGGAGAGATTCAACCTATAAAAGTATAAAAATGTAACTACTACGCAAAAACACTTAACTTCATATCAGGATTATATTTGGGAAAAATAAAGGTACTATTATTTAATTACATTTGGTAATTATTTTATTTCTAATCAATCTTGAATCTTTTTAATACGTTTTTATTCAGTAAAACATCACTTCCATGCAACACTTACATAAGTAATTTTGTTTTCAGAAGATGGCCATCTGTGTTGCTATGAAGATTTTATATTTTCTTTAGGTATAACTTCAAATAATATAGATTTTTTATGAAATTGAAATATTTTTATGTAACATTACTACAATTTTATTTGCGAAAACCTGCGAAGAAAAAATTCCAACGCACATGCTGCGGTTTAAGCGTGATATGCGTACATACGAAACATAAATAAATTATTATTTCATTCATTTTCATACACAATGTAGCAAAGTGACGTTATTTATGTAATAATTATCGACAATGGTTTTCACATTCGTAGAATGATAATGATTTGTGAAAGTAGGAAATACATTTCAACTCCATTGTCGAAGAACGACTTGTTCTCCTCCTGCTCAAATCACCCAGGTGGGCGACAAGCTGTCAAGAGTAATTCCTACCTTCTGGTGCTCTTCCTCGGTCCTGCTCTAGTGGTCTTCCTTCCTCTATTGTCGAATCATCTATTTCATCTTGAAACTCTATGAAGGCTTATTGAAGGATGTCTATAGCAGTCCACTCTGAGGTAGAACACCTCTGACAAGAACAATAGGAAGCACAATTGTCTTAAGGAGTTGGCTAGCTCCCCAAACTCAGAAATTAAGGAGATTATCTTAGAGATGTATTTACTTTTGTTATGTAGCATGAGACTGTTATCACTGGAAACCAAGTAATGGTTGATTTTTATCTCTAGGGTTGTGAAGTCCGAGATTTGAAGAGGAGATTCTATAACAAATGTTTGTGAGATAAATACAAAAGCACAGATCACTTTGAATTATAGTTCGTTTTATTGCAGGATAAACACATTTATTGTTACAGCAAAGTTTGACACAAATACATACACTATTTATAAGGTTTTTAGTGATTATTTTGTGATTTAGTTATTATGACAATTATTATTATCAAGTTACAATTGTTTTCTGTCCTTTCACTGTATCAGCACTTTGTAAGGTTATTTTTAATTATGAAGTTTGCACAAGCGATACGAATATTGCGCGGGAGATGTAACACAAACGTAGTTTTTGATCTGAAGCACAAATAAACAAATCGGGAGATCAGTGTTTGAAATTGTAATCATTAATTTAAATAAATGATACTATTATTTACGTAATCCCGAATATAATTCACGACATTTGATGTTAATGCGATTTGCGCGGCAACGAGGCCTAGAGACTGGAGGTCTCTAGTCCGTGGCTTGTAGTGATAGAATGCCTGCCCGAACAGGTGAGCGAGGGGTATATATATTCTTTATGAAGGAGACGCGGTTAGTGCGGTGTTGTTGCATCAGCCGAGGGTAGTTTTTGAAAGTGGACTGTTCCAACAGTCAATTCGTCTTATAAAAAAATGAATTTACCCAAACCGGAACATATTAATGAACCAATCACAGACCCGTATTCAATGGTCTCCTTATAAGGAGCGTTACCCACTCAAATAGTCATGTGATACGACAACACACCCGAAAACTTTAGTGGTTGACGGAAAGTTTAAGTAATAAACTTTATATTGATAATATGATTTTATTTCAATTTTATAGTAATTCAAACGATTTAATTTTTGAATTACGACATTCCCCTCTAAGTTATCAAAAAAAAATTATAAAAAAAAGGAGCTGAAGTAATCCTAGGTGACTATTCCTGGAATGGGTAACCCCTGGAGTACACAACGAAAGAAAATTAAATTCAAAAATTTTCAAACTTAAAAATGACCAGAAAATTAGGGGGTAACAAAACTAGTAACGTAGTGCTGATAGGTGAGGCAAGTTGACATAAGTTTAACAAAATTAAAAAAAAAATTATTAAAATAATTTGTAAGTGAAGTCGAGCCTTAAAGCTAGTACTTTTGTATGGGATTCTAATACATACAGGCAATCCTTTCTTTATGTTATGAACAAAAGTGAATGCAGAATACAATCCACTATTCGTTAAGGACTTAATTTACTCTCTTTACACTTATACAATTCAAGATCTCTTTTTATAGGAGATTATCAAAGATTATTTCATGAGGGAAGCAGGATTCTAATTAGATTATTATTTCAAGTGAGTAGAAATGTAGCAAAATTTATACATATACAAAATTAGGAGGCAACAAAATGCAAAGTTATACAGTAGTACAGTAAGGTTATTTTAATTTTAAAATTATTAGCAAAATGAAGAGTGAATGCGCTCTTGACACAATCATAATGATGGAAATATTAACGAGTAGGAGTCTCTCACACATAATACTTTCGCTTAATGTACAGGCTTCATCAATCATATCATTCTATCATAATTCAAAAAAAATGCGCATAAGAAAATTACTATTAATTCATTCATACATCTCTGACTCCAACTTAGTGACATGATAATTTAAGACACTAGACTCCATCATGAGACCATATCGTAAGCTTAATTCACATAATATATTACACATAGAATTAATTAATATATATTTACATACAATCATAAGTATATAGTCTTAAAATTAAGTGAACCTAAGAGTGTCCTGGAATTTATTATTATATGTATGGCTTTAAATTGCTTCTTGTCAGAATACAGAGTGTATTCTGATTATCACTTATTCACACTTATATATCACTTGTAACAAAATTATTATTTGAGACACTTCCTGACTTAGTTATTGCAAACTCAAAGTTTTATAGAGATACCTAATTTATTGTTTGACAAGAAAACATACCGGAGGTGCAATGTACAGAGTTCACTATTTTAGAGACATATAAATAAAAAAAAAATAATATTTATTAAAATTTTCTGTTTGCCCATAGTTTCACAGAAGAGTTTGAGGATGGTTTCTCAATGCTAGCTGAACCTAATAGGTGACCATAGGTTCGAAGTTGCTGAGCGCCAGTAATTTTTTTACAAAAAAAAATTACAAAAATTCTTAACTTTAATCATGTCTTATAGACAACTATACTTTAAAACTTAAACTGACTTAGTAAGCGTCCTTACTTTGTCAAGTAACTAAATTTCTAAGGAACTAACGTCTTTAGTCGTATAACAGTCTTATACGCATTGGAATATTATACGTCACGATGAACCACTCAATTGAAACGAACGTTATTTCCAAACGTTAATTTTCAGCGATGTACGTATTTTATTATGGCATCAAGCAAGGGATGACCAACTGATAGACGAAAGAGAAAATTATACATAACAGGGAAAATATGAAATCTTACTCTATTTGGCAGATTGCGGGATGTAACGCTTTTGCGTCACATAATTAACGTATCTGACCAAAACTTAGACTAATAATGGACTTATTTTTAGCCAATCCATGCTATAGTGTGTGACGATCCGGACTTTCGTCAAATTTTTGCAGTAGGCCTACTTATAATTAAATTTACCACAAAAGGTCTTCCTCGTTAGATACTCTCATGGTTTCGTAGAGGGAATTCACCAATAACTAATATCTAATTTATTGATTCATTATTGAATTCAACAAATCCTTCCTGATAAATTCAGGAGTATCCAACAATTTACATTAGTCATTAATTTCTCTTTGAATCAATGACTCTTTCCTTGCAGAGTTCTTCAACTATACAAGGAGTATCAAACACATTACATACATTTATACATTAGAATGCATAAAAAAAAATCATTATAACTAACTAAGGTCTAGGACATAAGTCTTAAGACAACTCTAAAAAAAAATGACTTAGGAGTCACGAACAACTTGTACTACTATTCCCTCCACAGTCCTTATGACTGGTTAAGGTTGGGTCAAGTACTTCGTTGGGGAGGAAAAAAAAACAAAAAAATTCTTCACACAATTAATAAACAATGGGTTAAGTAACCTCTATATCCTTCTCCTGAGCGGTAATTTATGACGTTGATATGTAAGGGATTTCGTTCTGTACCAGGACAATCCACACGTTGGAAAGAAAAGAGGATGCGCTGTAACACTTGACTCTGGGGATTACTAAACTTCTATACTAATGGAAACTGTTGGAATTCTATAAGAGATCCCTTCAATTAGGTTCCATAAAGAAAATTGTACTAGGGTTGACGATTCCTGACTACAAGGAATAACAAGGAAAAAACTTTTATTTAACACTCAATACGTAACAACGGAAATTTACGAGAATACTCTTCTGATGCATAATATGCAATAAATGGGAAACGACCATATAACACTGTTGTAGACCAACTGGTCTAGAAATCTAACTTTGGCGAAACTTAAGTCTGGTATATGTTTCATTACATTCTCAATTAAGGTAGTATCGAGTACCATATACTCTCTAGAACTAGATCATGTCTTCATCCAATGTAGTTATAATATAATAGTAACCACTTTAAATTTCAACATACGCCAATCCGGAACACATGGATTTCACACGAGAATAAAACAAATAATACCGCAATTAGAATTCGTAACCATTCACTACATCATTCTACACGAAGGTAATTAACACAGGGGTGTAGACGGAGACTTTAATTCGTTATATCACAATAAAAGAATTTCACTTATTACGACTAAAACGGGTTGGTTTTTCAAGGAAGAAATTATACGAGTCGCTAGTTACATAGGCAGTCACTGAAACGTAAAGGTACAAGAAGATATTCAACTTAATATGTTGCGGACACAGTGAGCAAAGTTAACAAAATCTATTTCAGTAATTCTATACGGAAACTTAGGAAAACTAAGGCAACCAGCTATGACAATCATTACATCCTTGATAATTGGTATCTACTGAAACCGAACTCTAATGGTTATGTCTATGAGTTTTCCTTCATAAATCAATAAATTTTCCTGCAAAAACTCTTAGAAGGATTCAAGAATTACCTATACAATAACGCATACTTCATGTATTTATTATGCATTAACGAAATTATAACTAAGAACTATGGTTTAAGACTAGATGTCTTGAACAACTCTAATATTGACTGAAGAGTCACAACTTATCCTACGATAACTAGGGTCAATGACTGAAGACCAAAGTTATATATCTTATACTACAGTAACATTTTCAGAATTATAAGAAACGAAAAAAAATAAACAATGGGGGTTTGCTTCATGCCGGTAAACGGGTTTTGTTTTTAAACGTAGGTTGGCCTTAAACACACTTTCAGAAGCAACAAGAGAATTATGTGAATAAGGTTCTACAAGGTTGATGGTCGGAACTAACAGGTCAGCTGTTAGGCCGAGTCAACCGAAATCACTCCAAGTGGATATTTGACATATGGTCAAGTCCTCGAGCAAACAAAGAATATCTGGGTACGTGCGTATTTTCTACTGAAATATACTTGAAGAATCTGGATTGTCTCTCGACAATAGAAACTATACTTCTACTCGTAGTTTACATAACAGGGTGTCGCCGTCGAAATGTAAACTACATGTGTTTTGGCTAGGCCGTAGGTTTGCACAAAACTTGTCACGTTCAAGAGAGATATACTTGTCAAAGTTTGACTATATCTTTCGTATGGAATTTTCCCACATAGGGTCCCGTAAAATCCTTTAATTCATATATAGTACGTGATAACCTTTTTACAACAATACATTTAATAAACCGGGGTGCTAACTTCTTTGAATAATACTGGCCAGCGTTTGACTGAGTATAAGATTTTCTCCATACGACTTGACCTATTTTTAGAGATATATCTCGTCGGCGTAAATTATAACGTGCGGCGCTCTTGTGAAAGGCCTTTACTAGGGTATGAGAGATTGAATCATAAAATTTCTCTAGGTGAGAGATATCGTTAAGACGCTGTTCTATGGGGTCTGTACTATCTGAAGAAGGAGATTGATTGACTTGAAGAGTTCTGTAAAAAGATGCATGTGGGACGCTTTCATATCCGAACATTAATAAGTGAGGCGTGTGACCGGTAGCGATGTTCATTGTAGAATTGAGACAAGAACAAATCTTAGGTAGGTAGGTACACCAATCTCTCTGATTCTCTTGTACTAACATGGCGAGTAGGGTGACTACCGTTTGGTTATATCTTTCAGAAACATTATGCTGGGGGTGGAAAAAGGCGTTATAACGGAGATCTTTAATACCATAGGATGCAAGAAAGGAACGGAATTCTTGCGAGACAAACTGCTTTCCGTTGTCCATCACAAGGCAGCGGGGAACAGAATAAGGAAGAAATATGTGATTCTCCAAAAGTTGGATTACATTACGGGAGGTAGCCGATCTCAGCGCAAACGTCCACAAGTATTTTGAAAAATTATCGACCACAGTCAGAATAAAAAGGTTCTTTTTATGACTGAGGGGGAAAGGTCCAATGAAATCTAAGCTAATTGATTCTAATGGTCTGGTCAGGTTCTTAGGGAATAGAGAAGTACCTTGGGGAGGTTGATTATTGTGCTTGTATCCCTTACAGGGTTCACAATTGGAAACTATCTGTTTGACGAAAGCTAAAAGACCTTTACAATAATACGTACGTGAAATGAATTCGTAGGTTTTCTGAACTCCTGGATGACATTGTTCGTTATGATAAATTCTAATAAGTTCCAATATGTGACACTTAGGAACTACTATTTTCCACAAATAAGAAGGATTGTTAGAAATAGAATCCTTTTTGTACTGGGAATATCTGTACAGGTGACCATCATTTATCATGAAATTTGGATAGCTCTGAGGTTGTTTTTCGCAAGAAGAAAATAATTTAATATAAGCCGGATCTGTAATGTTAGAAAAAGGTTCGGGAACAGAAACTGGGGAAATAGGTATTCTGCTTAGACCATCTGCAAGATGATTTTCGCATCCTTTCTTAAATACAAATTCAAAATCGTACTGGGATAATCTGCAGGCCCATCGTGCAAGGCGACCGCTCGGTGATGAAATTGAATTTAGATACTTCAAACAACCATGGTCACTCATGACTGTAAAATGCGTTCCCTCTAAATAACTCCGAAAATGATGAATTGAATCTACTATTGCTAACAATTCGCGCTCTGTGGTACTGTAATTTTTTTCTGGGGGGGAGAGTTTCCGGGAATGATAAGCTATGATGTGTTCCATGCCGTTAGCATCCTTCTGAGAAAGGAAGCTTCCCAAGGAAATTGCACTGGCATCACAGGTGAGAGTGTACGGTAAACTGTAATCGGGAGGTTTTAAAACCGGTGCTGACGTCATTAATTTTTTTAAAGTGTTAAAAGAAACTTCAGCCTCTTCTGACCATATGAACTTACGACCGTCATATTTGTTACTGGTTAATTTAGTGAGGGGGGAGGCTATTCTAGAGAAATCCTTAATAAAGCGACGATAATAGGCCATTAAGCCAATAAATGCCCTTACCTGTTTGCTGTTTGTTGGACGCGGATAATTTAACATTACTGATACTTTGTCTGGGTCTGTTTGTATCCCATTACGGTCTATTACATGGCCTAAATACTTTAAGGTGGACTTACAAAATTCTGACTTACTTAGTTTTATAGTTAAGTTGGCTTCTTTTAATCTTGACAGGACAATACGTAGGGTTTTTAAATGGGACTCGAAATCTCTAGAGCAAATCAAAATATCGTCTAGATAACAAAATACTTCAGTCCTTAAATCAGGAAATAGGGTGTCCATCAGACGTTGCATTTCAGCTGGAACATTTTTGAGGCCAAACGGGGTCACGCAAAAATGGAAGAGACCACGGTTCTCTACAAAGAATGCGGTTTTCTGTTTACTGTCTTCTGCAAGCGGCATTTGCCAAAAACCAAGGCTGAGATCTAAAGCTGTTAGGTATTTAGTGTCACGTAAGTTATCCAATATGTGATTAATATTCGGGAGTCGGTAACTGTCAGTTTTCGTAATTTCATTTAGTTTGCGGGGATCTAACACTAGTCGACCAGTACCGTCTTTCTTTGGGACAATAAATACGTTGTTTAGATAGGGTGACCGTGAAGGCTCGATTACGTTCATTTGTAGCATAGAATCTACCTCTCTGCAAAGTTGTTCTCTACGGACGTGGGAGGCCGGGTATGTACGTTGTCGCACTGGCAGAGAATTTCCTGTGTCAATCTTATGGCTAACTAAATGGGTACGGCCGAGACCTACCTTCTCAAATGCTATCTGGTCGAATTCTGTTATAACTGATTCTAAAACTAATTTTTGATTGGGAGAAAGATCATCTATTGAATTTAAACATCTAGGGGCACCAGTTACCGAGCTAATTTGATAAGACGATTCAGTATTTGATTTCGTGTTTGGGAACAGAGGAGGCACTAACTGTGATTTTTCTAAGAATGGAGTGCCCAAGATGAATTGATCGGTCAAGGAAGGAGCTATTATGAATTCTGTCATTAATACCTTATTATCGAAAGACAAGGGAAGAGTGATCTTGCCGATGGTGTGTATTGGTGAGTTGTCAACACCACTAATATTCCTAGGGCAATAAGTTGGTGTAAAACCGACTTCCGCGAAAGATAGATAAAGGTTCCCTCCGAGCACATTGATTGCTGCTCCACTATCTAAGAGACCACGAAAAGATAAATGAAAAATTTTAAAGTGTAGAAAAGGTCTACGATCACTGGCATTGGAAATTTTTATCGAATTTACCTGCAAAGTATTATAGAATAATTTAACACAAGCAATCCATGCTTTTCTCTCGTTTGTGCAGGTTGTAATATCAGGAGAGGTTCTAGCTGGATTGCCTACAAGTTTTTTGCCTTAACTAAGGGAGGTGGACGAGAGAGATCAGGCACGGAGACTTTAGAAGAATTTCTAGAACGAGTAAACCTAATTTGGTTGACCGGGGCGACCGTTGGTCTCTGAGGAGTTCTACAATTACGCGCTATGTGTCCCATTTTACCACATTGGTAACATTTGACCACTGGAGTAAGGGGTTTCCTAAATAATACTGGGTTCGGAGGTCGTATGGCAATCGAAGGAGGATTTTTAAAAGAAGGCTTGGGAAGAGCTACAGTGATTGTCTCTAACTGGGTACATAATTCCTCAATTTGCTCGAGCGAGGTGGGTTGTGTGGCTATAATCATAGATGCATATCTCTGGTCTAGTCCGCGTTTTATAGATTTAATTATCTCTGAGGACCTGAGGGGAGATTCTAAAGATTGATTCAATATAACAATTCTTGAAATGAAGTCTCCAGCACTTTCCAATGGCAACTGGGTCGCCGTGAGTATTTCTATTCTCCTTAAGCTATTCGAATCAGGGGTGTCAAATCTCTTGATATAAGCTGACTTGATGGTTGACCATGATTTTCCGGAAAAATTAGAAGCTCTATGAAACGTGAGAGCCCTATCAGCAATAAATTCTGGCAACGAACTACCCAGCAACTCAATAGGATAGTTACGAGAGACTGCGAGCTCCTCAAGACGCGTGAAGAAATCTCTGACATTGGATTTACCTACAAAGTGTTGAACGGGCCATGAGGCGAAGTTGGTAGAATAATTTAACGTTCTGACAGGACGAAGTTCTTCAATGGGGTCACAGGAAGAAGAAGAAGTGGGTTTTGGGTCTATGCTGATAGTTGACAGTTCCTTCACAGGTGTGGTCGTAGTACGAGGGAGGCTCGTCCTTGATTCAGTTTCTGAACTTGAATCATGAGTATGAATTCCTGAAGATGTAGACATATCCCCACTTAATTCAGCATTATAATCAAAACATTGTTTACGCAACGCAAGCAGTCCCGCAGACGGGTTTATTCCACGGATTCTTAAAGCTTTGCTCAACGTTTTTGAATTCGACTGTGCGATTCTAGGTATGCTAGTATTATTGGGTTCCATTGTTTGCATTTAGTAGAAAGAGCAGAGAAGAAAAAAATTGAAAAGAAACAAAAAATTCAATTAACAGAAAAATCAGAAAAAAACCAACTGGTGCTTACAGCAATAACGTGGTTATTATAAATTGAATTTATTCTGAGCGTATTTTAAATCAACATCAATATATATGCAATAAGTGTGCCGTTGTTGATGAATTTATTTTTAACAAATTTATTAATAACAATAAAATTGGTTTTAGTCAATTTTGATTTAAAACGGTAGTATCCTATCAAACTATAAGATATTTGAAAAGAGAGAGAATAAAGTGATAAGGTATTATTACCAAATAAGAAACACAAAAAAAAACTATACTGGTTTCTTAGTAAAATTATTAACTCTTTACTAAGTACCCACTTATAATTGGGAAAATATCCTCTAACTATATTGAACAATATGCCAAAGCCGTACCGCATAATATTCACATACATAGGTATTTTTCGCGTCTTAAAACAACGAAAGTCCCTGTTCTATAAGTAGGTATGCATGTCGATGAGAAAAAAAATATCAGCTGATCAGTTCACGGTCAAACTTCCTATGCCGAGAAAGAAGGTATATTTATAACCACAAGTAGGTACGTACGTACTTACGAGAAAGTTCTACAGCTTCATACACGCGCGGTATGTTACGTCATGAGTCCTTGAAGAGTTCCGTTCAAAACAGTGAACCTATGCATATCTATAAGTATGTGTACTTTCGGTTCCTGTTCGTACCAGTGGGGAGAAGCACACCGCTTCACCTCTCGTCTTCTCGTCCTTTGTTGAACACCCTAATATCGCTGGACTCGTGGCAGGTACTTATCATAAAAAAAAAACGGTTAGTGACCTTGGCTAGCTGCACGAGTGAATGTTTCCGCTCCGCGTCCCGCACACTCAATTCCCCTGCTTTATACCCCGAGTTGGTTGACCTCGACAACTCTTGTCGGTTTCTTCGCGTGCAACAAATAATCCTATAATAGGTAGGTATTTGGTGGTGCGTCGTAACAGGTACCTAGGCAATCCCGCGAAATAATATTTTAACGGCTAACAAAGGATTCACAATACATTTGTTTATTTTCAATCTCCGTAATTTTAATATTGTCCAAATGTGTCGTTCTGTATTTTACTAGCGCTAAATTTATTAACTTTATTCGTATCAGGAGAGAGTGGAAGAAATGGGATACTGAATTGACCAAACAACTCTTCAGAGTATATTAATGATAGACAATCCAGCATCGATCCCACTTTAATCTATATCATAACACGGCAAGTTTCACTGTAACACAAAGGGAAAATTTCTATATCTTGAACTCAAGATAATGACGCGATTATACATGGCATTAGAGAGAAAAAAAATTCACGGGGCCTGAGCTAGGAAAGAATTGTCGTACAAACAGAAATACAATTCCATACCAAAATTATCTACTGAGACCTTAGTATGAGGGAAACAGTAGGTGTGAAACGAAATTATCAATTTGGTAATTCCTTTTGAATATAAGGGCTGTCAATTCAAACTTCTCACAAGCGCGTCTGTCACAAAATAGCAGTTCTTGTGTGGTAACAAACAAACAATCTATTTATGAATTTACAACTGTAAGTGAACAATGCTATGCACCTGGTATATGAAGCACAATACGCAAATTTTTTCTTGTCAAACGGAATTTTACTCTAATATGATTTAAAAAATTTAAACAATCATCTATTTATTTATATGAAGAATCTCACCCAATCAAATCCATATGAGCCCGCGTTGGTTGGCGCCAAATTGTCGAAGAACGACTTGTTCTCCTCCTGCTCAAATCACCCAGGTGGGCGACAAGCTGTCAAGAGTAATTCCTACCTTCTGGTGCTCTTCCTCGGTCCTGCTCTAGTGGTCTTCCTTCCTCTATTGTCGAATCATCTATTTCATCTTGAAACTCTATGAAGGCTTATTGAAGGATGTCTATAGCAGTCCACTCTGAGGTAGAACACCTCTGACAAGAACAATAGGAAGCACAATTGTCTTAAGGAGTTGGCTAGCTCCCCAAACTCAGAAATTAAGGAGATTATCTTAGAGATGTATTTACTTTTGTTATGTAGCATGAGACTGTTATCACTGGAAACCAAGTAATGGTTGATTTTTATCTCTAGGGTTGTGAAGTCCGAGATTTGAAGAGGAGATTCTATAACAAATGTTTGTGAGATAAATACAAAAGCACAGATCACTTTGAATTATAGTTCGTTTTATTGCAGGATAAACACATTTATTGTTACAGCAAAGTTTGACACAAATACATACACTATTTATAAGGTTTTTAGTGATTATTTTGTGATTTAGTTATTATGACAATTATTATTATCAAGTTACAATTGTTTTCTGTCCTTTCACTGTATCAGCACTTTGTAAGGTTATTTTTAATTATGAAGTTTGCACAAGCGATACGAATATTGCGCGGGAGATGTAACACAAACGTAGTTTTTGATCTGAAGCACAAATAAACAAATCGGGAGATCAGTGTTTGAAATTGTAATCATTAATTTAAATAAATGATACTATTATTTACGTAATCCCGAATATAATTCACGACATTTGATGTTAATGCGATTTGCGCGGCAACGAGGCCTAGAGACTGGAGGTCTCTAGTCCGTGGCTTGTAGTGATAGAATGCCTGCCCGAACAGGTGAACGAGGGGTATATATATTCTTTATGAAGGAGACGCGGTTAGTGCGGTGTTGTTGCATCAGCCGAGGGTAGTTTTTGAAAGTGGACTGTTCCAACAGTCAATTCGTCTTATAAAAAAATGAATTTACCCAAACCGGAACATATTAATGAACCAATCACAGACCCGTATTCAATGGTCTCCTTATAAGGAGCGTTACCCACTCAAATAGTCATGTGATACGACAACACACCCGAAAACTTTAGTGGTTGACGGAAAGTTTAAGTAATAAACTTTATATTGATAATATGATTTTATTTCAATTTTATAGTAATTCAAACGATTTAAATTTTGAATTACGACACCATCTATTGGAGATAAATAAAAACAGTTGTGAATAATTTGCACTATCCGTTGCTTCCTACCTTATAATGATTGTCGTAACGAATAACGATGCTTTTGTTCCATCCCTACGGATTCCACTCCATTATTGTCACTTTCTTATCCCGATCATTCCGCTGAAATCTCGACATAAATACACCGTTATTAAGGGGAAAACAGTTTATAAAAAAAAAAAAAACAATGAGAAATCTAGCGAAGTTTTTAGCCGTAGGTAATCCAAGTTGACTTGAATGATGGTTAAAGTATTCGAACAGAGGAAAATTATCCAATTTTATTAATGATGCTATTTTTACTCATAATATTGAGGTATTTCATAATATGAGGTATTTCAATAATTGAAAAAAAATCACAATAACAATACCTACATATTTTTTTTGCTTAAAAATAGCCTTGATATTTTCAATCTTTTGTTCGAATTATAAAATGTTTACGGTAAACATACCTGAGTATTATAATAACGGTAAGGTTTAGAATTATTTGAAATTCCTCACTAGCACTCGTAGAGGTTGAATGATTTATGACTATAATGAAAGTCAATAATTTATATATTGTTTGTTTTTATTATATCTGACTTGTTAACTTTTTGCTATTTTGATTTTCTGTATTTATTATTTAATGTATGTATTTTACATGTTATTGGCAATTTCGGGGTCTTCGGCGCAGGTGAGTACACATCTTTATACTTAGTGCACTTGCTACTTAATTCATTCGAAATTGATTCGTTAAATTCGTCCATTTTTGATGTTGGTTCCTTGCGAGTCAACGTATTGAATTTATCATTCGCTTCATTGAGTAGACGAGCCGGAAGATCTATAAATATTAAACAAGTTTGAAAATTTTATGATTTTCTTCCGAAGCCATAGACAATTTTGAATTTGAATTCTCAAAACATAGAGATCCCATTTGATTTGGTATAACGAACCGGTATTGATTTACATCCCTTTTAATAAATTCAAATCGAAGCCTTTCATTGGTTTACCTTTATAGAATATCTTAAAATAGTTAATGTTATGAAACGTAATTTTTAATAAAACTGTTCAACCTTCAACTGAATAATTTTTTTGTTGGAATCCGGCTGGAATTTGCAATCAACCAACTTCCCGAGTTACAAAAAATTTCAAAAAAGCTCAGTACACGATGGTTGTTATAATAGTAACAAACTAATTATAATACTATTTGCTGCAATCGCATACCCACAGAGATTTTAAAAACATCTCATCTGTGTTGTGAAATTCAGTACTAAGATTAAATTTCTATATTTGATCGATATTTCAATATGATGATGTTTTTTTTCCGTTGATGAATGAGTCGATGTTTCCACGAGAGAGGTGAATATATGTATGAACGATGCATAATTTTCATGCGTTTAGGAAGACTTTCACATAATTATCTATGCTTTTTTTTCACAAATTATAAACGAGTCATTAGAAATTAGGCGGCATAATGGGGAAATGTTGTTAACGTTAAAGGATAACACTCTAGCCATCAGGCTATGACCAAGGTAAGAAGGGCTCCATTTTGATATATGTAGGTACGTGAATATATTCCCTTCATCCTTGAAATCTCGTTGACCCTTTTGTTTTTCATTTGTTGTTGAATAAACTTTCAACACTATTTCACTCAAGCTGAAACTGACTTCATCGACAATAGGTACTATCTATTTTCCAATTTTCAGTTAGTGGTACTTTTTGTACGTTAGCCACTCGTGAAAATGAAAGTTTGCGTTATACCCTTAGGAAATAAGGAAGATGGATACTCATCGCGTTGGGACTCAAGTGAAGCTGTGGATGTGTGAACAATAAAAATGGAGGAAGGGTGTTGAAAAAAGGAACACTATTATAAATATATAGAATACAGTGGTACTGAGATAAGTATTGACTCGGTTATCGCACATTTCAAAGTTTCTCCCTAAGTTTAGTATAGATCATGAATGCGTTACTCGGATGTTATTTTGTTTTGTTTGAAAAGTAATAATGTACCTAATGCGATTTGTGAAATTTAATTCTGTTTTAACGTTTTTTATAATACTTATAAATCCCTATGTAGGTATTTATTTGACATTGAGTTAAAGCAAAATTCACATACCCACTACCCATAACTTATTCACTTGAAAATATATTTATAACAATTATTTTTATTGATGAGTTTAAATGACCCATTTCGTTTTGTACAATCTATCCGTCAACACGATTTGTTTGTTTTAGTGATGGAGATGTCTGCATGCTTTATTGTTTCATTCATGTAATCAGTTGTTATTACGACAGTGTCCATACGGTTTTGTTATATTGATCCATTGTTTTTTTTTTTTGCTGACATAATTATTTTGTGTTACATTTTATTTTTAAAAGGCCCAATAGGCCGTAAAGAAATAAATTAATAAACAAATTTAATTCTGTTTTAACGTTTTTTATAATACTTATAAATCCCTATGTAGGTATTTATTTGACATTGAGTTAAAGCAAAATTCACATACCCACTACCCATAACTTATTCACTTGAAAATATATTTATAACAATTATTTTTATTGATGAGTTTAAATGACCCATTTCGTTTTGTACAATCTATCCGTCAACACGATTTGTTTGTTTTAGTGATGGAGATGTCTGCATGCTTTATTGTTTCATTCATGTAATCAGTTGTTATTACGACAGTGTCCATACGGTTTTGTTATATTGATCCATTGTTTTTTTTTTTTTTGCTGACATAATTATTTTGTGTTACATTTTATTTTTAAAAGGCCCAATAGGCCGTAAAGAAATAAATTAATAAACAAATTTAATTCATTCGATACCAGCGTATACCCTGCTTTTCTTACTGTGACACGATATTCTTTGCAGATTTTCTCTCACGATATTAAATTTTTAACAATGTGTAAAGTTTATGATTAGAATGACAAATCAGTGTTTTTTAAGGGTCTGTACACATCTGAACACTCGCGGTAACGTAACCAATGTAACGTTGCATGCTGCGTTACATTGGTTACGTTACCGCGCGTGTTCAGGCCATAGGCGGAAACTTTACGGAAATGTTCTCAAAAATTATACTCGATGCGTAATTTGAAAAATGTTTTGATTTAATTTTGATTATGGTTGTGAAAAAATTGATACAAAATACAGGTGGATAGCGCGAATTTCTGTATGAGTAGGTACCTACTTGGTTTGTTTAAAGATCAAGTACCTACTTTTACTCTCTTCTAATATTGGAAAAAAACAAAATGTTCCTATAGAAAATAACGTGCTTGCAAAACTTGAAAAAAAAATGTGTTTTAAACAACTTGCTCCCAAACTCGTATCTTATTATTTCAAGAGTTTGAAAAATCACGAGATACTTTCAAAAGTGTGAGGGTTTCGTATTATCATTTTCCAGCCAAGGTACACCGGAGCACAAGCGGGTCTCCTCTTCATTCATTAAGCACGTTCCTGCCCCCGACATCTAACCTTATTTTAAATTAAGACTCTTCTTATTACCGTCTTTTGTAAACAATCTTCATTCTTGTTTCTATAGAAAAAGGAGATTGGGTTGAAATAGGATGTATGCCGAGAGAAATAAAGATGTTTTACGAATGGATATATAATGCGCAAGCAGATACGTAGACTGTATAAATATAATTAGTGTGTTACATAATAATATAAAACCAACTATATGATATAGCCATTAAATCAATCAGTGTTGGATTTTAAAGCCCCCCCCCCCCCATACATGATCACTTCAAAAGGATATCATCCATTGTGACAGCTGATGTGAACCTTGTTTTTTGATACTAAAAACTCAACTGAACAGATACATTTAAGGCATAAAATTTGCATCACATGTTCATCGTAACACTCTGTGAACAGCAAGCTGCTGTTAATTGAATATCTATATAATATGTAGAATCGATAGTGGTTAAGATATTCAAATTCTTCCTTATTTATTTTATACTGCGAGGATGGAAAAACCGAAGAAATTTTTTGAATATGCTGATGTTGTCTACAAAAAAATATTATCGTATGGTTATAATATTTACTACAGTTGAGCAAGTAGTAAATCTGTGGCAGCCATTAAAATATAAAAAAAAAACTGAAGTAAGTTTCCCAGAAGGACAAAGCAAGAAAGAAAAGTGAGTGATTTTTTTTTGCAGATACCTAAAGAGCATTTTGAGCACATGTCATGCCTAATTATTGGCCGTTGAAAATACTAAAATCTTCAATTTTCAACAATGTTGGTAGTCTCAATTTCAAAACCAGTTTCCGCTATGATCATTTTGATTGGAAAAAAAATATGTAAAATACCAATAACTACCTTCCTATAGTTTTTCGCTTGAAAAAAAAAACTTCATTTAGGTTCATAATATTCGATTATAAAACTACGTCATATTTGGTAGGCTTATAAATTATTTTTGAATAAACGAAAAATTTAGACGATTCTAAAAAATTTTGTTTAAAAAATTTCTATTTATATGTAAATGGACCATTTTTTTCTATTAAATTTCTCTTTTTTGAGACAAAAAAACTGTAATATGTAAATTATAGATTTTTTGCTCGTAAAAACTGAGTGCTATATTCCATAGTTTCTATAGTTTGTCTCTCACTATGTACACATAAGTGCTTGTGTAGGTAGATAATGGTGTAGTTGGAAATTCGTTTCGACGTTTAATGTGTTATTAGTTTTGGGTATCGGTGAAAACAAGAAAAATGTGCCGCATTGGTTCCTAGAAGTTATGGTATCCCTACACAATATCATCCATTTGGTTTCCCGCCATTCACGGTCAATTTCTGGGGTGGTCATCCGTCCAAATGGAGTGATATTGAATCTTATTTATAGAAATTTTTTTTCAAATTTGAACCGACTCTACGATAACGTGGCTAGCGTCTTTGTCTAAGACAGCAAGGGATGCAGGTTTGAGTCTACAAGATCGAATGTATGAATAGGATGATCGTACAACCGACAGCTTTTTACGTTGTTATAACGAGAACACCGACTGAACGATTCCGTTGGCGGCCATTTTAGTGCTTTTAAGCTGTGTACTCACCTGCGTCGCGCGCGGTAACGTTACCTTGGTTCAGATGTGTACGCGTGTCAGCAACGAACTTGGTAACGTTGCATGTCACGTATCATGCAACGTTACAAATTTCCATAATACGCGGTGGTTCGTGGCGAACAACCACAAACCACCGCGTACTATGAATTTGGTAACGTTGCATGATACGTGACAAATCGGTGTCTACCTAGTTTTCTGTCGGATAGCTGCGTTCCGAAAAACCGCGTGCTATGGAAATTTATTACCGCGCGCGGCGCAGGTGAGTACATAGCTTTACTTGACTGCAGTCCATACTCTGCTGCACTAATGAATGTGGACATATGTGGTTTGTTGATGATTTTGTGATGCTTCAGTTATCTGCTTGTTAGTACCATGTGCATGCACTAGTTGCTATCTCCTACAGGGACAGGGTTGCCTAATGTAAACTAAAAAAAAAATGCGTAGGTACTTAATTATTAATAAATTATTAATCAATAACTTCTTAATTTTGATTCTAATAAGCCAATAATTACAAACTAAACTTTTTTGAACAACGCTTTTCATAAGCTATTTTCGACTAACTATGATCTAGAACAGAATTCAAATTCAAATTCTTTATTGTCCATAGGCCCCATAGGGCACTCGGAATTGTCAACAAATAATACACAATGCAACATTTTATAGTTTCACACTAAGTACAAAATAAGAGCTTAAATAAGAGAATAACATAAATCCTGCGTGGTGTAAAGGGCCACTAATGCATTCGTCAGTACCAAAATAATAAAACTATAATAGCAATAATCAAACAGTAAATGTTTTTTGCTTTTAAAAATGTTTAATGTTTTAGAGGGGAGGAGGTGTTATTATAGACTGGGTGGCCCAGGACAACATAATACAAACAGATTCATTCCACTCATTACATATCAATTTAACACCTCTTTAACCCATGTCTCAAGTAAGTCCCAAAAATCCTGTTACAGCAGATATGCCATAATTAGTAGGTATGTATTATTAAGCTTTTTTTTATTTCAATTATAAAAATCGTTTATTAAAGAGAATCATTACAGTTATGAAAAGCCTTCAGGAAAAACGTAATGGAGAAAGGAGAATATTTCCATTTATTGATTTGGTTTCAAATATCCATTATTCATTCAACTCCAATCTGGCATTCGATAACATTCATTTTTATTTTTGAATCAACTCAAAATGATTTCCGGGTCCCCCAGCATATGAAATTTCAAACAAACGATATTTTTTCATTGAAAATAATATTTCTGTGTTTTATTTTTATTAAATATTTCTTTTGATACCGTGTAAATGTATTGTAATGTCTATTATACATCATAACATGCTTATTTTGTTTTATTCATTATCTGCGTAACGAACGACTCCATTTAGATTATAATAATTATGGGAAACGTCGACATTAAGTGTCATGGCGAAATATTAAAATGCACCCACATGTGGCCAAACATTCTCTGTGGTCCTTGCTAACTGTGATAGACGGAACAACAAAAATCCGTCTTTAAAATAAAGGGCCTCAGGTTTTAAGGGTTTAGTAACACCGCACCATGAACAACGGTGCACACATCGCAGGCCTGCACTACACAGGAAAGGAGGTGGACTGTACCTAATAAGGATGCCGAATAAATCGGGGCACCATCTCATACTTTGTTCCGTTCATCAAAGCATGAATTCGCTCATGCTGTGGGAGAAGGTCATTGTAGCTGTTACCTGCCTTTTTAGTGGCTTTGTAATTTAGCAGGTTCGCGACAGAGGAGAATTAATGAATATGCTATCACAAAGGATATTTTTTTGCAACAACGGTTTTTTACAATACGTATATACATACATCTGCGGCACTTCAACCCTGAGTGAGTCTTGGCATCCCTCACCAAAACATTTTGCATGATATCCTCTATAAGATTGACCAACCTTGGCCAAGCCATCCCCCTTGTGGATGAAATGCCAATTAAGGAGGAAAAAAAATGAAACGACCTCGGTAGCCAAGTTGTATATGCGCTCACCTCTGATCAAGAGTTCCTGCCTTCGATTCCTGTTCAGGTCTTTTTCACTTGAAATTTCTAGCCAGTGAAGGCCTGTCTCAGATTCGACGGGTCGGGCTAGTAGTAGGGTAGGCAACAAGTTTTGCCAGCTGTACTTAAATCTTTGTAAATAGAAAGGTTTAGGTTTCTACTAACTCAGTTCCATTTTGAATATTTTGTAATGTTTTAGCGATTAACTCGAAAACAAGTATTTATATTCTAATACAATATACGGCAAAAACGCCTATTACATGTTAAAAAAACAAATCAAACACACTACACAAACTGGTAAACTCCTAAAAATTTATAAAATGCAAGCATATTCCTCAAAACTTAAATTAAAGTATAAATCACAACAAAAACCATAAATAACACTAATCAAATTCTAAATTTTTGGTGTGATGGATACATGACAAATGGATAGGGCATGCAAAATGAAATAATTAAAAACAAAATGCATGCACAAAATGTCACATAAATAAAATAAAAGTTAAAATTTAGAATATAGAAATTGGAAATTAAATGAAAGTATACATTATGCATTGTCAAAATCATATTACAACTTTAAAATAGAAAAACACAAATAAAAACATTGAAAACTATATAAAATGTATGTACAAAATGGCATATAAATGGCGAAATCAAAAGTAAAGTGTAGATAATGGAAATTGGAAATTGAATGAGAGTACACATTATGCATTGACAGAATTACAATTCACAATAGTAAAATACAAATAAAAAACATTGAAAACGATATGAAATGTATGTGCAAAATGGCGTATAAATAAACTAATCAAAGCAAAAATTAGAAATAGGAAATTGAGTGAAAAGTATACATTATGCTTTGACAGAGTTACAATGATTTAAAATGGTAAAATACAAATAAAATAATTAAAAACGATAAGAACAACAAAAAAGTAAAAATTGGCTGAACAGTTGGGGATTGATTGATAATATACACTAAGTATTGATTGAAAGAAAAAAAAAAAAGCACACTATGCATTAACAAAAACCTAAGCATAAACAAACAACCTATTGACGCTCAACGAAAAACGAGAACAACTTCTGCTTAGCAAAAGCACGTACCTATATAACAAAATAACATTAAAAGAAATATAAGTACACGATTCACTTAAGGGCTTTTCTACTTATTTTTCTCCGCGCAAATCTCAATTTCGTATTTTTCGATGCACAAAGAATGAAACATGTTTTTATATTCACATTTCGCGCTCCGCGAAAGCGTTTTTGTATTTTCAGCTTTTGTATTAGAATGTCAGATTCTTGTTTTCTTCGCAGAAAAAAAAAAAATTATGTTATTCACTCGTTTCAAAGAGTGAATTTCTTTTACCCGACTTCGCCGAATCAAAATATCAAAGAAAACACCTTCACGGTTGTATTGAAATTAATATATAACGAAATATATACTAAAAAGTGAAATAATGAGATGTCCGCAGGTATTAAAATATCCTGCTATATAGAGGTTTATGTAAATTTAATAACATCGGATAAAAGCATTACTTTTTCTGCATATGAACATTTGTCTGACATACCTACGAATAGTTTATAAAAATGACTAACAATTTTCAATATAGTGTAAGACTTCAAGTTCGTAAAACTTTTTAAAGCATTGTCTACTTGTTAACCAGTTATGCCCAATCTATAACAGAACTCCAATTCCAAGAATACATTTTTTAGTGGAAAAACATTTAGAAAAAAATAAGTTATCGACTAAATTGATTACTGAAAATCGAATAAAGCTGATTATTTTCCATAGTTCGTTGGTGTGAAAGGACTTATAAATTGGAGAGAAGTGTAGCTGTACCAGCAACGCCATGGAAGACGACTCCTAGGCAGATCACCAAAGATATAGATATATAGCTGGGGGGTCTTCCCCAAAAACGGCTATCCTCGCCTCTTTATAACAGGTCTTCAATCCCAAAATAAAATGAAGAAGAAGATGTTTCTTGTCAATAATAATGTTGACGGGGGTCGAAACTTGGAGACTCAGAACGACCGCTAGGAGCGTCGGGAGACCACCACTACGGTGGAGAGACGACCTCGTCAAATACGCTGGGGTCAACTGGGCCCAAAAAGCCCAAAACAGAGCGGTGTGGAAGGAGATGGAGGAGGCCTTTGTCCAACAGTGGACGGGAATAGGCTGAGAAGAAGAAGAATAATAATGTTGACATATTTTGACAATGGCTACATTTTTACGGCGAGAGTGCTTGAAATGCAATAAAATTTGGTTAAAGTATAACAGATGTGTCTCTCTGATTTCAATATTAATTATTTATTTTTTACGAGACCTATTGGCCACTTATGGCCCTTGTACCTGATGTGTGTAGGTTCTTGTGAAGTAGGGACTCCCACCTATCCTTTTTGGTGGTAGTCCTGGAAGTCTCCCAGATTGCAGAACACCATTATATTATCTAGCCGCCCTTACATCTCTTGTGTCATCCTGGACACTATAGGTATTACATTTCAAATGAATTGTAGAAATAAATCAGACACATCACTGAACTGAACATATTTCTTATTATTCAAAAATTTGTTTTATCCTTTAATTTTCTTTCATCATATTGTTTTTATAAACAAAAAAAATCCACGAGGAGATTTCTTAAGAATATTGTGACCGTGGATTTGTATTCAAATGTACATAGGTAGCAAGAATCCATCTAAAACACATAAAATTTTTCCTTTCTGTTCCGTATTTATCAAAGCTAAGCTACATGTCTCATTTTTTATGGAAAAAAAACAAAAACAATTATTTTTGGGACTTAAGGACGTATCCTACAAGGATTACCTCGCTAAATCTTTTATTCCTTTCTCTATCTCTGTGCATTCTATTGTCAAATACGACTTTTACGCATTATATTGCTGAAAGCAGATTTTTGTACTTGCAGAAATAATCAACATACTTTATTGCTATAAAGCTTATTCCTTAAAACAATATTAAACTGCCCCTTACTTTATGCTTAATCCGCATGCCATACTTTTTAGGACAGTCCTGACCTAAAACATGATTAATTATTTTAACTAAAAAAAAAGCAGAACCCTCCCAAGGGGTCTATACCTTGTCCTCCAAATTTCTCACCACGAAGTCCCAGTCTGACGGAACACTCGAATGAACAGCCTCTTTTGGCTTCTCTGGAGAGGTCACGAAACCTGAAAATATATTTGTTTTGAAAAATCTTGCGCTTTAAACAACTTGGCTACCGGAGTCTGTTATGTACTACGTGAACTAGGAAATTGCAATTAGTGTGACCTCCCACTCCATGTGTTACCGTGATTTTGTTAAATTAATCTATGAATTAATGATGATTGTCAGTTCCTAGCAAATATTTTAAGGTTTGGTAACCGATACTAATTATTAATCAGCAGAGGTTCTAGTAAAAATATTTAAAGTAATATTTTGGTTCTTAGGTTACCTGGTATTTGTTTATCAACTAAATGAATTAAAAGAAAAAATCTATTAAACATAAACTACAAAATATCTAGATAGGAATATCGCAAAATAGAAAAACATATTATGTCATATATCTACTTCATTTCATACCTCTTTTATAGAAGTGTTCATCAGCTTTGCTTCGAAGGATCAATATTACTTTGACGGTATGGGTCATTATCGGGACCTTGATGACAGCCAGACTAGACCTCTCTACTACCAACAAAATTTATGTAATTCCAAAGATGAAAATTAAAAATTACTTCTGAATTAAGAAGCCAAGGTAATTATTTTCACTAACACTCCTATAAAGGTTTCTCTTTATCAATATTTTCTTCAAATAAAATTTCGTTTTCAGTTCACAGAATCAATTCACGTCACGTTTGTAGGGCGGGTCATGATGGAACGGAACTGCGACCAGATTGAATTCCTTGCGAATATTCATGCGGAGTCCTTAGAAAAAGAATATAATATAGAGAGGTTTATTAATAGAACCGATGGTCTATTGAACCGATATGGTTTAGTGTGTGAATTACATAGGTTAGATTTGAATAAGAGAGATATTTTGATGACAAAAAAATTTGCAAATTCTCAAACAACTAAAACGTTCTTGAACAACAGAATTAGGATAGGCAAGTCAGGCGATCCAAAATTTAAAAATCTAGAATAATAACATCAGATAACGCTTACAAAATACGTACAACGGCTAGCAAACAGTCATGGTAACTAAATTTGCATGAAATTAATTTAAAAAATAAATAACCAACACTAATGATTTAGACAGCTTATTTGACTTTAGTTTGGCTGTAATAATAATATTTACAATGTCCCGTTTGAAATGCAGTGGGTTGTAAGCGTCTTGTACCTACCACATTAAATGTTTTAAAGGACTAGAATTTTACTACCCTAATCATAAATAATGTTTTAGGGAAAATGATTGCGGAAAAAGGATGAAAGTGAGAAGGTTAAGAAAGAACGATTATTGAGACAGTATGATAATTTTGGAAAAAGGTGATAAGAAATACACAAGATTGACCTATCTTCTTATTTTTTACTACTTAATATCTTAAATAGTTGGATTTCAAATTTGAAAAATGTTAAATTTTTATTTGGAATCTATGTGCGAATTATAACTCTTATTAATGTATTTCATGTTGATGATTGAGCGTGTTTTTTCATTCACCTCAAATTCTGTCATTGTCTATTCTGGCTTCGTAGTCGCTGCAGAATTAAATGTCTCAATTATATTTCTAAGAAAAGTTTTGCTAAGTGTATGTTGATTGTATTAATTAACTGTTATGATTATATTATTTGCATACACAAAATATGTGTTTCTTTCAAACAAACAAAAACTCCTTTTATGTAAATTATGATATAGAATGACAGGCTCAGATTAGTATCGAAAAATACACTCAACAATCAGTTCAAGAATAAATTATATCTATAATAATAAAGGAAAGTGCCTGACTGACTGACTGATTGACTGACTGATTGACTGACTGACTGACTCATCAACGCACAGCCCAAACGGCTAATCGTAGAGAAGTGAAATTTGGAAATCAGGTAGGTCTCAATACAAAACCTTCCACTAAGAAAGGATTTTTGGAAATTCCACCCCTAAGGGGGTGAAAATAAGGGTTGAATGTTTTTCAAAGTATGCGAATATCTCGGAAACTAGACATGGTACGAACTTGAGATTTGGCATATGAATTCTTCTATAGAAATGAGTGTTAGCGTATTTGGCAATTTTTCCAAAATTTAACTAAAAGGGACGAAAAAGGGCACATATAAAAAGGGATGATTTTTAAGTGCCTCCTAAAAAGTTTAAAACTGGTTTTATCGAAATTTCAAAAAAATGATTTCTTCAGAAAGAGTCAAATTATACTATTTCGTTTTCAAAAGATATCATTAATTAGAAAGTAGGGGGTGAGGGGCACTTTTCCAACGTGTATGTGTGTGTATCCGTCCCCTCTTTATAACTTTTGATTCGCTTGATGCACAGATCCTAAAATTTCAGAAACTATTGAATACTTTAAAATACAAAATTTGTATACTCAGAATTTTGAATTTTTTTTTCAGTCAGGGGTTATCAACCTTTGAATTTTTATTTAATTTTTCCATATATCTCGAAAACCATAAAATCTAGAACCCTAAAATTGTGTATGTATATAGAAAAATACAATATCCAAAATATAATTCAATGAAGAAGTTCCAGGATTTCTCAAACTTTTTTTATAAAGAAAAATATTTTTTTTATGACAAATTTACGAGTTTCAGTGCCTATATTTCAGAATTTTATAAAAATATCGAAAAACGCCGAAACGCTACAACTAGATAATTTATTTTTCTATAAAAAATACATACATCATAGCAGTACATCTCAAACTTTTCTTAACAATTTTTGTAAAAATTTAATTTATTGACGACATCGTTTCATACAATAAACATACATACACCGCGAGCTGGTCCGGTGCAGCGTGTATGAATATATTATACGTAGGTAGGTATACCCAACCCAACCTACTTTCTCCAATACACGTGACGAAACTATTGCGTAATCTATAATAATAATAATATAGTTTTGAACTAGCCGACCCGTCAAACTTCGTCCCGCCTTGGAATATAAATAATATGTTCGAGATTTTATGTATAACTTTAAGTTGATTTCAGTTTAAAGTTATTTAACACAGACGACGACGTGGTCCTTATATTATTGAATTTGAATTAGTATAATGATAAAATTCATTATTACCTTTTTAACTACTGTAACCGCTGCATCTGTTATAAAACATATCATTATATTATTTACTATAAGCATTCCGTGAATCGTATCATTCATCAAACAACTGATTCCTGTCAAACGCCTGATTTAATTTCAAAATTAGAAAAAATCTAATAATAATATGGAAGTTTTATTTTTATTCCGTGCAACTTTTTTCTTTCATAAGACCCTTCAGACAAAAGCAAACACGACAAAAAAATGGGCGATATAAGTTCAGCTGTTCTCATAGGGTAAGAAACACGTAGAATGCCGATTCTGACTAGCGCCAACCGGCGCAAAGAATGTTACTATGCATTTGAATGGGGAAACCCACAGAAAAAGCAGGAACCCGCTTCCCGAGATGCCCATTTAAATGCATGGAAACCATAGACAACAATCTTTGAGCTGGTCGGCGCGGATCGTAATCGGCTTTCAACGTGTTCTTACCCATACGATGACCGCGCAAATTAGCGTTCCATTTTTATATAAGAGATAAATAATACACTTTCCGTGAATTCAGACAAACACTTTACGTACCTACCTACTTCAATATATTTTTCGTACCATGCATCCTGTACAGCGATTCTGAATTGTTTTTTTTTACGATCGACATTAAAATCATTATGTAGGTACCTACCTATTTTAGTAATTTATTATCTCTACTAAAATAATTTACGGTAAGTTCACGAAAAGAATCTGGATTGTATTGCAATTCTTTATGTCTTGATCTGTCAAAATATTTGAAGCCATTTCATAAAAACACTAGCAAAAAAAAAACTATGTGAGTAATCTTGCTTTGAATTTATTGCGTAAACCATAAATAGCAAGTTGATATAATATTATGTTGAAAAAAGGTAAATAGTATTATGAAGTCAATAGGTAAATTATTTTATATCAAATGTAGTAAAAGTGCAAAATATTAAATTTTAAAATTATCTACAAAATCCTCACATCATTTTAGGATAGATCGTAAATAATTGTTTTGAAAACACTGGCAAGTCAATGACCATATTATCATTTCGTCACTGTATAGTGCGAAAAAATTAACTGTCCACTGGAACGTATAAAAAATAGAGACGAAAGGGATAGCAGTTAGCCGGATATTATGACCTCCTCACACACCATTTCCAGATCCCTCAGCTCTGCTTCGAAGGAGCAGAACACGAGGAAGACCCTCTCGGTATGAGAAGATCTTCTTTATCTTCGGAACCCTTGCGGGAGGAAGAAAAGCGCTCCCCTTAAAATATCGGTGTTTTTATTTTCAAAAATTTATAAAATTCGTAGAATGCTAAAGAAGTCCTTACTAGAGCCCGGCCAGTGGGTAAATTACCATGGGTACAACGCATGAATTATGCTTACGTAGGCGGTATAAACAAATTGGACTGACTCCGTTGCCGGAACGTTATTGTTCCAAAAATCGCGGAAACTATCTGCATCTTCAGCCAGGATGATATATGACGAAACGTTGTTTTATTAAACTTCCCTTACTTACGAAGACCAGCAAAGCTGCTGTTTTCCTCTATATAGTCTAATAGTCTATATAACGAAATATTATATAGAATTACTCTCCATAATTTACCTTATGCTTGATAATAAATTTTCTAAGTTGTAGAATTTATTTTGTGATTATAAGGTGTATTTCTTAAGTGATACTTTAATAAACAAATCAATGAGTTATCCAAACATGTCTCTTTTTACTATTCGGTATCCGGCAGGATATTATTTACGCCGCCGGACAGACCGGATATCGGATAGTTGCCGATATCCGTTTCATCTAATAAAAAATATAAACAGTGGACAGTTAATTTTCTTCCTACTCTACATTGTCGAAAATTCGTTTATAGTCGAACGCCAATTACTTATACTTACCATTAGAATACTGAGGTTGACCACCTCACTTCCTTAAAACTCAACCGGTTAGAAAAGGCACAATGAGCCTCGGACGACTTCGAGCGCAATGGAGAGTTCTTTATGCCTAACCTATTCTCCTGAGTGGGTCCAAGGCCTCCCGTATTATGGGGTGGTTTGGGGGGAACCGCCACGGGCTTGATTTGTGTGCGGCTGGCTTTTTGGCAATCGGGCTAGGGTTTGGCTTTGTGCGGATCGGGTTTGCTGCGGTTTAGTTTCCTCCGGGCTGGCTTGCGGTGAGCGGGGGGGGCTTAAAAGGGAGAATATTACGTTATTATAAAAATGGAGACCTACTTTACGTGGTCATCGCATCACGCCTGGAGGCCAAGTCGAAATATTAACGACAGCTCCAACGTTAACAATTTGTTGTTATTTCCATAGAGATAACGTAAAAACTGTTGTTCAACGTGCGTTAAACAATGCTGTTCCAAATTCCGAGTCAAAAAAATAATTCTGTCAGTTATTCAAAATTAACGTTAAACGTTACCTCAAAATCTTTGGAAGTATTACGACGCTGCTATTATATTGAAGACGAAACGCATTTTTTTTTGTTTGGAAACCATTTTCAATTTGGTAAACGTTAACGTTCGGAACGTTAACAGTTTTCACGTTTAACGTTATTTATTTCGACCTGAACGGCTGGACCGATATCGTTTATTCTTTTTATGTCGTGTTTGCTCAGGATAAGATATTTATGAACTAAATTTCGAACCTACGACCAGACAAACAACAACAAATCAACGTGAAAGATATAAATTGAAATGTTAAAAAAAACGTCTGTAGCTTGAAAAATGCCCAAAGCAGATAGAAATAAGTGTTTTAAAGATCACTAATTTCATTGCTTTTCGAGACCTGAATATTTTTTTATTCATATCCAGCAATATAAAAATTGATTACAAATAACGTCATTTGATGGAATAAAAGTTATTCGAGTTATTTTTTGGGATTCTCATAGAACAATGTCAGTCAAGTTAGCGAAATTTTTAAGTTCGCGGGCTGATTATATTTGTATAAGAAGCACATATTTTTTAAATACAGATTAATAACGACAAATATAAATAAAAATATAGTAATTTAATGGAAATTTTAGAATATATATTTAAAAAAAGAAATGTTGATGATGTTTCTTATTATTATTAATTTTGATGCGAATATAATTAATTCTGCATTGTTTAGGAAGAGAAAGCAAATACAGTAACACGTGAGCGAAGCCACGGGTAACTAGCTAGTCTTTATATATAAAGATTAACACAAACTCGCGAAAAGTATTCTCCAACACGACAACTTCGCCATAGAAATCAAAGGAAATTGCACCATTGCATGTGTTCCGTCTATTTGGTCTGGTTAAACATTTTGAAGTTAATATTTCGGTTTATTCAGAACTTTATAAAATATGTAGATATATTAATTTTTATTATGTACTACATTATTTTAGTATAAGTTTTAAAAATTAAAACTTACAATTATAATTTCAATTAAAAATTATATACGAAATATTAACTCGATTGGATCAAGGTTTCTGGGTTATAAGGAAATATTATGTCTGTACAAGCAGATACCCAGCGTGTGCTACTACGATACTACGATTGTTTGACATTATCGAGTAATTATCACAAATGATATATTTTTTGATAAGATCCGTATTTTTACGTCATAAGTATTCACAAAAGCTGTCAAAATAACTTTTAGTGATGGTATTATTTTTCAAAATGACGCTCACATTTTGACGTCATATGTGAAGGGCCAATGCCACACAAATATTAACATTTAAGAAACATTATGTACATACATACACTTAAAACATTTCTGTGCAGCTCAATGTTCGGCACGATGGCACAGTAAAGTTGCAAGATAGTTATTTTATTCATTCTGTTCCGTTTCCGGTCGTGCCACGGTACAATGTCGCGCTTCCCATTACTTCACTACGAAGTCGTTATCAATAAATAAGTACACACTATGTGAATGGGTTTCTTTATTGTATGTATACATTTCATTTCCTACTTGAAACAAAGACTTTTAAAGTTTAAGTACGTTTTTTATAGCTGTTTTTTACATTTTATAATGCCACGTGATGTTCAGTTTGCATAATACAGTGTTTTTAACATCTCGTTATGAGGAAACTGAGAATTTCTAGCGGTTATACGTGTTCAAACCTACCCATAAAGCCTGCAGCGTAGTTGCGTAAAGTAGTCTCAAAACCCAAAAAAAAAGTAATGACGGACCGGAAATACGGACCAAACTTTCACAGGCCGTAATAGGTAGGTACCTACCTAGAAAAAATATAATTTTATATCCGTGGGCGTCTTGTTTACTGCGACCAAAGCTCAGGCACAAAAAGTCTCAGCTTTTGAAATGAAGTACCACCGCATCACGAACGACGCTATACGCCCATCACAGGGTCCCGAAGACGAGGAAGAACCTCTTATACTGTGTTACCCTCCTTCGAAGCAGAGCTGAGGAATTTGGTCATGGTGTGGGAGGAAGTCATAAACATTGCGCAAGATTGAGCAGAATGGAGAGCTCTTGTTGCCTCCCTATGCCCCTAAGTGGGTTGTAAAGGGAGTTTGGATTTGGATTGGTATACGAGACAGGATTTAAGGCAAATCGATCAGGCAAATTGGTATGGCTTGTAAATGTTATTATACCTACTATTCGATTGTAATAATAATTATTGTTTGCTGATCAAAGTAAATTAAACAATCATTCACGAAGTGTGAACCAAATAATACGAAATAACTTGTAACGAAATCCAAACTATGGGTTGTTGTAAATTTTCTCCTACACGTCCTTAGCACTACCCTTCTCAAGGTGGAGCTCAATCGGTCAAAAACAGAAGTGGGGAGGACACTTTTCGGATAGGTCAATGAGAATTAATGGCCGACCAACACTCTTTACAGACCACTATAATATCCCACCCGATAAGTAAAACATTAGGATTCATGGGCCAGTATGTTACCTAATTGAATGTTGGTAGGTAATGTTTTTGCAGTCCCAAATATTACGACAGCACACACTAACGGCCGGTTTCATAAAAAAATAAAGGACACTTTAAATTCCCTTTAAAAAATAACGGGTTTCATAACAACAAAACGACATTTAAAACCGGTTTTTAGCTAAAGTACCGTTATTGATTATTATTTTTAGTTAAAGTCGACTTTAGGTAGTTCAAATTTTTACCACCGAAATTCATAGAAAATTTCGTGGCGTCACAAAGATAACCATTTTGTATGCGGTGACACTGTGGACAAAAATGACTAAAATAGGGCGGAAAACATAGCAAAACGGGAAGAATATTGTTATTTACAGATTTCGTTTACTAATTCATAAACCATAATAACAAATTAACACAAAAAAACGGCACTTTGATGCTCTATTTAGAAATGAAATTGACAGATCAACAGAAATTTCGCGAAAATATTAGTAAAGAACCTATGTTTTCCATACATTGCCATGTTGTTAACACTAGGTACCAACTACTACCAACTTTATTTATTTATTTAGCGTATGGCCATTTCATCACAATTTATATATAATTATTCAATTAATAAAAACCAACTTTAAAATATTTTTTTAACATTTAAAATGTTAGCTGGGATATTTTTTATGAAACGCGTCAGCTTAAAGGATTCAAGGAAATTTAACTAGTAAAGTGTTCTTTTGAAGCTTTTTATGAAACCGCCTGCCTGTAAGAGGATTGTCCTAAAAATCAGTCGTATCGTCCCTCGAAATGTAACTTTCACGCTTTTGGGACTGCAGACATTTTGATATTTCTTCCCGTAGCAACAGTTGTATGTAGGAACCTCCGATAAGTATCACATAATATTTTGTCGATGTAATACTTTCCGGGGACACCTATATTATTTCATAGCAACTGTCAAATTACAGACGAATATGCGACTATGACAATTACTTAATATTTCTCGTAGCTGTGTTGGTTTTGCCGTATTATAATATGTATGAAAAATATTTCACGTGGTGTTAGAGTGTTTCAACGAAAATACCGAGGTAACCCTGCAATACCCTCTTGGAAGAGAGGTCTCTTGTATGCTCAATGAATCTTGTAAATTATGTAAATTTCCAGTCCCTCATTTCTCCCCAGGGTTCGACGTCCCCCTGGTTTTTGAGCAACACCATGCACGGCAATTTTCAGAATTCTTGTGCCTGTGATAATTGACATCATTGACTGCTCCACCGAAAATAATGTCATCTGCCTTACAGATTCTATAAATTTTTCATTGACGAACCCGCTAAAAATGTGTTTCATAAATGAGCATTCTCGACTAGATTGCAACAGATTATTTCCAAGTAGGTACAGGAAGATTGTATTTACTAAAAAAATACCTTGAAAGTTAAAAAAAAAATTGGGCTCGTCCGGGATTTGAACCCGGGACCTCTCGCACCCTAAGCGAAAATCATACCCCTAGACCAACGAGCCGTTAGGACTGTTCGTCAAAGTACACCGTTTTATTGTTAGTAAATTAAACCTTTGAACGATAACAAAATAATTATTATGTTTGTTATCATTCATTCAATTCTATTATTCATACTGGCATGCAGAAAATATTTCGTATGTAGCTGAATGATGATGTTTGTCTAGTTTTTTTTAAACAATATAAAATAATGTATTGCTAGGTAAGTACTACTTTACTATTACCTATTTCGTACCTATCTGACTGTCGAGCTCTGGGGCACCATACCTGGAATGTGGCAACCAGTGCAGATCAAAATGGCAAATCTTTTTTAGAGGCAGCCAACCCACCATGGGTTGTTACGATGAAGATTATGATGACGATAACTATTTGTTAGAAAGCGGACAAGTATGACCGACCTCGGTAGTATATTGGTGTAAGCGCTTACATCTGTGCAAGAGGTTCCGGGTTCGATTCTCTGTCGGGTACGAATTTTTCTATTGAAATTTCCACTCGGGGTTTGCCTGTCTCAAATTGGACGGAACCGGTTGACTGAAAATTAATTTCTCAGGAAAAAAGTTCTGCCTAACAACCTTTGTCTTTTATTGGTCAAATTTTTCAATTGATACCGTCTGTCCGCTTAAATTAAAAAAAAAATGAAAACTGAAAGGGGTTTTTGCATAGTTCAAAAATGTCCTTTCCCTGCTATGGTTTAGCAAAATATATTCAGAAAACACCTGATTCGGGTAATTTTTTATTGTATGTACACTTCTTTCTTGTATGTACTTATTTTCTTCCTTTCAAATATCGTGTAGGTACCTTTGTGTTTTAAAATTCTCTCGTACAAAGTAATTAAAATTCCTATAAATAATGATTGCATATGCACATATTAAATCTGTATTAGTTTGTTTGTCAAAATTTTTTTTCCAAAAAATACTTCTCTTTTTATTTTCTAACGCATTCGTGTCTATTTTCTATTATGCATTCGCATACCTACCTATAGATATTTCTTTAAATTTCATAATACTTAAAACATTTTATTGCATAGCATTCGAACGTCATTTTTCGTTTTGTCTTCACATCTTCTGAAATAATGAAAACAACATTTTT
The DNA here is from genome assembly GCA_963576905.1 of Mystacides longicornis. Taxonomy (NCBI): domain Eukaryota; kingdom Metazoa; phylum Arthropoda; class Insecta; order Trichoptera; family Leptoceridae; genus Mystacides; species Mystacides longicornis. The sequence continues at coordinate 3,319,582 of OY756421.1, read as the reverse complement.
CAAAATTTACTTTTCCAGTGATTATCGTGTTGAAATAAACCATTATTTTCCAGTCAAACATAATAAGATATTTTATAAACCTAGATTTTGAAAATATCTTTTGCATAGTTTATTGTTTCCAGTAGGTTCCTACAGTATTAACATTGTTGTTCTAGAAATTTGCAAAAGGGGGGTACTCAACTCAACTGTAAATGCAGCCAATAAAATATTTTCATTACCCCTGCGTTTTATTGTCATTACATATTAGTGTTGTCTTTGATAATGAAAATGCCAGTTTATATGTGAAGCTCAGTCGTAAAACAACAATAATTGTTATTATTTATCTACTGTTGAATTTGCATTGAAGTGTTTCATTTTCTTTGTATTTGAATCATTAAACTGCATTCATGTTTATTAATGTACTAGCTTATACCCGTCTTGCTTAACGTTTTTGATTCCGATTGTCAGGCTTGATCGGTAGGTAATTAAACAGGTTCTAGTCTAGCTTCCCAATGCCTAACAGACCTTTATAACTGACATATGCCGGAATGGCAGGGTATATGACACATTGTGTGCGTGTGAATGCACCAGTGTGCAATCATGTTTAATATTAATAAGTATTACAGTTTATCTGTGTTTTTTTTTTGAGGAATATTATGAACATTAGTTGTTGTATAAATTTTTACACTTAAGATTATCTTTTCTCTGTTTTTTTTAATGATATTCCATACTTTGTATGATTTGTTTTCTAATTGCTTTGTTTTTGTAAAAGACCTTTGGGCCGTTAATGATGATAAATAAATAAATAAATAAGCACAGAAAAGAAGAATGACACTTTTACAATTTTTGTTTTACCGACCTCATAATATTATACGAACCTACCGACATAATTTGTAAGTTTTCATAGAGAGAGCTCTGTGGTTTGAATCTTAGCTACATTCCCTACACCTTCTAATGTGTGATAATTAATTAGGCATTCCACCCATAGAGGGTGATTTGTGCTATAAGTATAAAAGCCGCTGTCAAACTTCAAAATGGAGGAATCATTTTGCAAATTTTTTCATCAAATCTTTATTTATTGAGAATAATAAGATTTGAATAACATTTATATGTATAACAAATCAATCTACAATTATTTTATTACATTTTCATAGCGTAATACCAAGATTCCATTCAACGTTTACATGAGTAATTTTGTTTCCAAAAGATGGTTTACTATCTTTTTGAGAAATTTGTATGAAGATCCTAAAAAAATATTTTTTTTAAATAGCTCTAAATATATTAAAGTTAATGCAGCAAATTGTATTTAAGAACCTTCTCCAGCATTTTGTACGGCTCTGGGCATATTAATATCTGACGTAGCATTTGTATTTTGAGCGTGATGCTCCCATATACGATAGAAAGCAGACAAACATTTCTGAATTATTATGTAGATGTTCATACAATGCACTGGTGAGAGTTCTGCTAAGAGTAATTTTCTTTCCAATAGAGACTATTTCCAGGCTACCAACACGAGGCAACTTTTTTATATTAAAATAGGTAGGTACTTATCGAAGAGGGTCAAAACCTCGAGAACCAGCATGACTACCAGGAGAGTGTCGGGAGGTCACCACCACGCTGGAGGGACGACCTCGTTAAACACGTTGGAGAGGATAATAGGTATATGACATTACATAGATTTGTGTTATGAATTTAAAATGGCAGTTGGATAAAAACAGTACTGTTCTTCCTGCCATTAGGGTCCCGAAAATTATCAAAACTTTCTCAAACTGTGTTACGTTACTTTGAAAAGCAGGGCCGAGGGATTTTGCCATGGCGTATTGGAAATCGTTAAAAAGTGTAAGAGCGAGCACAGTGGAGAGTAGGTAATTGTGAAAATTTCAGCTAAAACATGTTGTGTTATTCTTCAAAAACGTTACTTGAAACTTTGTAATACTTATCGGTATGTTGTGTTAATCAATAAATCAATTAATTGAGTGGTAGGCAAGAGCAAGTTTTCTACATGCACAATTATTCACTGTTTCTTTTTCTTCTTGTAGCATGTCAGATTACTCTGATGTCTGCAACACTATGACGTAGACTTCTGTCTTGGATTATCCAAAACAGTTCTGAAACCAGGACCAAATAATAATAATAATCTGCGATCTGCTAACACCTCGAATTCAATCAATATTTCCCTCGATTATGAGATGAAGTAACTTGTAGGTACTTTCTGTTGTGAAGCAAGTGTCCATCAATTTATGATATATTTCTTATGTTACCGTATTAATATGATCAGCTATCTTGAACACGACATACAGTTGCAGTGGAGGAACATTTCGAAATGCTCTGAGGTTAACCGAGTGAAAATGGTTAAAAAATAAGTTCAATGAACTAGAGAAATATTTAAATTCAACCCGACATCAGAATCGATATTTAAAATATTATGATAATGTAAAATTGCTCCAACAATATTCTTCACACGCGACACTAACAACGTCTGGCAAGTAGCGACAGCGTGACAGCGTCTGCGACCAAAGTGAATGACAATCGAATGGCTGCATAGTTTTACAGTGGGCGAGACGAGCTGAGATTTAATCAAAATTATGCGACACGAAAGTGAAAATAGCCGAGATACATCACACGCAACAGAGTTTAAATGTCGCGAGATGCATCAAGTTTTAGTACAACATGATATTTAACATCACTCATACGAAATATTATCGACTATTTTCAGATTAGTCTTTATTGGCTTAGAAATGATACCCTATTTTAAATGTTCATGATATTACTGTTTTCCCTAAAGCACTACCAAAACTCATTAAGAGATTACAAAAATATAGAAGAACGTCTATACCAGGCAATTGTAAAATTTATAAGCTTTGCCTGGTTTTTGTTTTTCTTTTTCTTGGAATCTTTGCGACCATCACTCCGGCAATCATCAAGATTTTGAGTCAGATTTATTTATAATATTTTTCCAAGTATGCGACCATAGTCAGATATGTGGCAGAGATCGCCTCCTTGACACAAGTAGCTCTTGCTTTTTATTGATGATAGCTATTGATTTGTTTTTAAATATTGTGTAAAAAAACAATTGTACATAATTGTTACTTTTGTGTATGAAATATATACTAAAGAAAACAAAAGTCCCGTTACATAAATCTCGTTATTTATTTATTTTTACGTAAGTATTAAAATATATTAGAAATCATAGCTTGGATAGAAAAGAGTGGAGTCCCGTTTTCTCTGCCTACCCCTTACGGGACACGGCGTGATGGGTAAAAAAATCATTGGGTATTAGTTATATTATTTTTATCATAGCATAATTTCGAATGCTCATAAAATTTCAAGTATTTTTACTGACCATAAAGCTGTATTAAGTCTCTTCAAATCGCAAACAGTACCTAATACTAAATTTAAAAAAGTACAATACTTACTAAATAAATAATTTACAAAGCAGGTATTAGTAGGTATGATTCATGTGTTTGGTTTATTAAATTAAATTACCTATTATATTATAATATATTATGAGCTCCCGATACGTATTGGTATGCCAAGTGGCGCCTTCAACAACATGACCAAGATATGGAAGGCGTCGGCGCTTAGTGTCGAGACGAAATGTAAACTGTTTGATGCGTGTGTGTTGCCCTTTCTTCTGTATGGGTGTGAGTCCTGGCACTTGACTAAAGCCCAGGCACAAAAAGTATCTGCATTCGAAACGAAGTGCCTCAGGAGAATTTTGGGTATAAGATGGTACCACCGCATCACGAACGACGCTACATCACTTCTACCATTACGGAGAGGAGATGGGCATGGCTGGGACATGTGTTGAGGATGTCGAATGACAGTTGGCCGAGGAGAGCGCTGTTTTTCCTCCCGTCAGGGTCTCGAAGACGTGGAAGACCCTCTCATACCGTGTTTCGTTCCTTCGAGGCAGAGCTGAGGAAAATGGACTTGGTGTGGGAGGAGGTCATAAGCATTGCGCAAGATGGAGCGCAATGGAGAGCTCTTGTTGCCTCCCTATGCTCCTAAGTGGAGTTCAAAGGGAGATTTCATTGATTTGATTATATTATAAGCCCAAAGACAAAGATAATAAGATGGAAAAAAGTTATAGGTAAATTGCTATTTACTTTGATGGATTACCGATTATAAGAATTCATTTATTTATTTACAGATGCCGGAGGCAAGGAGGCTGGATAACAGTGATGACACAACACATTTTCTAGACAACATAGAATAGGTAAGATTAATTATTATTTATTCTTTTGGCTTAGAACCTACCATTATTAAATTGAATGTAACATGAAAAGAGGAAAAAAAAACAAACAAAACTTATTGGCTGTATAAACGTGTAAAGTTTAAACAAAATGTTGACACAAAGCAATTTACATAAAACCAAAAAAATGTGTAGGTATATTAATATTGTTGTTGTTTCAAAGTGGTTATTATTCCGTGCATTGTTCATTGTTCATTTGGGGTCACCCGTCATATTGTGACGCAATAATTATAAATTGGATTAGATTTGGCTATAGCTAATTGAAGTTTTTCCTACATTAATATGGTGAAAATTCATTGCAAGGATTCTTTATGCATACTTCCTTAATTATTAGTTCACTTCTCTAGTACCGGCAGGGTTATTGTCGTCGCACTTGAATTGCAATCTAGTTGAAAAGATATCTTAAAGGGCGGCTCGGATAAGGATCGGATCAATCAGAGAGAAACGGGTAGTGTCATGATCGTTCCACGATTGGCTACATCGTATTGTAGACACTCCCTCTTTCTCTCTGATTGGTCCGATCCTTATCCGAGCCGCCCTTTAAAATATCTTTTCAACTAGATTGCAATTCAAGCGCTACGGGAATAACCGTGCGGGTCCCGTATCAATAAGAACTCATGTAGGTATGTGTGTGCGTATGTGCAGTTCGCAAGAAATCGCTAGGTAGGCAGCATAAGTAGGTATTTTCAATTGGTCAGTGTTCCGGACTATTCTTATATAAATTCACGGAAATTTATTATCATAAGATTTATGGATTCCCAACCTAAGGTTTCAATCGAGTTGTGTCAAAGGATGCGTGACTAAAGGGAAGGCTAGTAACTAATGGAAGCTCTCTGATACCAAGCATGTCAGGGTGACTTATAGCCCTTCATGCAGCGCTCGGCAGCGGCAGAATCTTATTTCCCTTAGGTCTACGTGGAAGAAGTTAGATATGGTGGAAGCACCTGGCACCTCTGTAAATAATAGTTTGCCGATAGTCAACTCTATTTTAGGAGCATAAGGACACAACAAGAGATCTCCATTACGCTCAATCTTGCGCAATGTTAATCACCTCATATCACATTATGTCCAAATTCCTCAGCTCTACTAAGAAGGATCGCAACACTGTATAGGACGATTTTCTTATATTATTCATAATGCTTTTTCACGATGCTAAAAATCAAGAGTAGCATTCATGAAAGGCAACCACAGAAGTAACAGAATAACTAACACAGCTACTTGTAATAAAATCTAATTAAATTAATATAAACTATGAAATTGTTTTGTCACAAATTAGTTTGGTTTAATCTAATTTAGTATCCCAACTAGACAGTTTTCTAATAGAAATCAACAATATGAATATTCACTACGTTCTGTCATATTTCAGACAGAATATCCAAAATTAATTACCTACCTGAAATGTTATGACGTAAATCTAAATAGAAATTTGGTTAGTGATTAGACAATTATTATTCAAAGAAAAAAAGTTCCTATTTATTTTTATAGAAAAAAACTCAAAAGTCAATTAAGTATTGCTGGGTAATATAACATAGGTAATATACATGACTAATCTTTGAAAAAAAATCATAAGTTATGTGGTAATTATGAATCAGTTATTTCAAAAGCACCAAAACTCCCCCGTTCCATACTAAATTTAATATTAGGTATATTATTTCATACTATTTTCAATCCATTTTTCGATTTTTTAATAGTTGTTATAATATGTTATCCGGAGCGATGAAGAATCTAATAAACCAAACACGATAAAAATCTGTTCAGCCGATCTCGAGTTATAAGTAGGTAGTGTTCGCACTATAACCCTACTTTCTTTTATAATTATAGATGTTAACAAATTATAAAAAACTTTGAAAAAGTACCATAAAAAAAATGTCTTAACGATATTTTTAATTACAATCATACCACCATCTGTAGAAAAATAGGGAAAACATTGAATATTTCTATCAAAATATCAATCTACCAGACATCTTCCTATTTCCCCCAACAGATGTCGGTGGCGGTACCGATGCCGAACCCGTTCCATACAAATTTTAATATTGTAATTTAAATAAGTTCTTATCGATTTATTCAACTTTTTATTATTTATTCTGTTATCCGTAGCGGAGAAGAATCCAATAAATCAAACATCGGAAGAATCTGTTCAGCCGATCTCGAGTTATAAGTGTTCGTTAACTCCACTTTAATTTATATTAGAGATTGACGAATCGCACGTATGTTCTTTGTGAAATTATACATTATTACAATTTACCTACAGCTTTAGAGATTTCTCATGCAAAGCAACAACATCAAATTTTAACTACCCTACTGTAGGGCTATTCTCGTATTCAATCGCTTTTAAAAATCACTTAACGATAAGATTAAGGCACGATCGCAAGCAGTCGTATTCACAAAACTATCGGAATCTAATCTTAAATCCTATCTTGAACTGGATCATTTTCATACTGATATTTCAAACATAACGAATTTTTAAGATATCTACTATATAAATATCTTGTTTTGTGAATACCAATCCGCCATTTTATGATTGTCAATCAAGAGAAGAGCGTATTAAGACCGCTACGAGAATAAGGGCACAGATCAAACATTTAATGAATTCTGGAGATACCAATTTCCAACACACATAATATAATCTTTATACAACTTCTTCTCCGCTGTTTATGCATGGGCTCAATGTTGGAGTAGCTTTTTGTCTGTGGTGAGCCTGGAGATATCACTACATTAATAATTTAAAAGACTTTTCAAAATTAGCTCAACATTTTATTATGCGGTTATATGAGACCAAAACAGGTCAAAAAATATCGTCCCAAATATACCCTTTTTTATTACAATGTGGTAATTCACTCTCTCGAGAGTGATCAATAAACCCTACCTATTTAGGTAGTTTCACTTTATATGATGGTAAGAAATTAAATGAAAAAAAAGAAGATAGGTATTTTCTTTGTACATATGGAAGAAATGATTCTTCCATATGTACAAAGAAAAATACCTAATAAATAATGCAATCTCTTAGCTTGCAACAATACAATTTAAAACAGCTTCTCATGTAGTTAAATATCTAAACTGCATAATGGAAGTTGCTCGTAAAAGTGATGAGGAAAAATGACTGCAGACATCAATTTTCAGGGCTTACCAACAGCATCGCCTTTAAGAAGCTCCACGGCATCAATTTCATATTTGTTATACTGTAATGCTATCCTTAGATGCTCTGGTGAAAAGTGTCAGATTGCCTCATAAATCATCTTATTTGTTCTCTTGTTATATTTTGTTGGGACCCAGTATTACTTTAATAATGGAAATATTATCCTTTAGCAAAATGCATATTTTTTCCCCTCAACATCGGATCGAATGAGGTAAGCTACACAAAATGCATGGAATAAGTCTTTATGAAAGCGTGAATTAAACAAATTATTTTAAAAAGTTTGAAGCAATAATTTTATTTGCCGTAATTAAAATGTTTTTTTTTTTTTAAAAAAAGTTTACAATACTTGTTTTAAAAAATACCTAGTTTATAATTGTTTCATCTGATAAAGTAATATCTACTATAATGAATCTAAAAATATTTAATCGTGAGTAAGTTTGTCGAACATTTTCATGGATTATTTTATTAAAGCTACAAAAACTTTATTAATTCTACTTGTTTATTCCGTCATCAGTAGGTAACTTTAACTATATGTACTTAGCTACCGACTCGGACGTTAATCCCAAAACGCAATAATCAAATATTATATTAACATTTTTTTCTGCATATCCCTTGGACGGATATGGTCAGCAACTTGGAGGAGTAGGGCAAATATTTATAGAAAACGATTGAAAAATATTAAGATCTCAGAGACGATGTGTAGGTACCTACTCGCTTCTGGAGCTAATTATTGAGGGCAAGATCAAGGTAGACGTGGTATGGTTCGAAGATAGATGTCGTGACTCCGCAATATGAGGCCGTGGACTGAAACCCAACCGTCTGGAAACTGATTCATACAACAAAAGATAGAGAGGCCTTTCCCAAGGGGTAGCAAACGTCGGGGGGACTTGATTGGACACTTTGAGAAGAAGAAGAAATTAGTAGAATTTACAAGTTTTTGCACTTTTATATGGTTATCAGTTTAGCCGGAGGATCCTAAGGCTTGAAGCATCTACACCAGTCAACCATTCTCGTGGAATCTGAGAGGGTTCCCTTTCATCAGTAGAAATAACAAGCTCAAAAACGCTTTAAAAAATTCTGAATTCCAACAGGAATTGAGCTGTTTAAGGGTTGAATACAAACATAAGCAGTCTTTAATCTATTTTAACTAGTTTTAATATCGCTTAAGTTAACATCACCGTTAGACCTTATTTAAATTTCATTTGGAAAAAAATTCTCGTAGTAAAATAGGAATTGTCAAAATGAAAACACAACGCTTAAATAAAAAATGACTTCATAAATTCGGTGTGATGAAAAAGCGTATGTGGAAGGTTTGAAATATTGTTAAAATGTCCTCATACATCAGGGACTGAGAAACGTGGGTGGAATTTTCTAATAAAGTGTTTTACAAAATATTTTACAATCTAGAAGGACCTCTCATAGCCTTGCACGATATTAATCATTAAAATGACTCATAAAATTTTAATACCGACACTTCGTCCTCTGTATTAAGTTTGTTTTTGTCATTGGAATATGTAATACTGAGGTTGACGGTGAAACGAGTTCCCCGCTGGACGTGTTTTGTGCTGCGTGAATTCAACTACTATTGGAAATTGATTTTTTCTACACTCGATAAGCTTTTTTTTTTAATTTCTTTTTGACTAATTCTTACTATCTTTTTATTTATTTAGATATTATTTTTGTAGTTAGTTTAACACCATTTAAATTACTGTACATTTATTTTTTTATATTATTTTGTTTTGTTTGTCCCGTGCGACGTTATTGTTGCATCGGGACGGCACGGTACGTACTAAATACGTCATTATTATTTCTTTATTATTTTTGTTTCTTTATTTTGTATTTAAATCACTTGTGAATATTATTATATGTGACGTTAAAAAATGGAGGAACGTGATGGAGGTGAGATCCCCCCTGACATTGGGGTGATTTCATCGGTCTCTGACCCTCCAGAGTCGGGGAAAAAACGTAAACTTTCTCAAACTATCTCTGAAAATACAATTAAAGACAAAGATGTTTCTCTTGCTCAGAACACGAGCAACATGATCCAAAATGAATTGTTATATACACCGGATATTCCCGGGCCGTTTGTCGTGTTTGTTCAGAACGCTGACGACACACATTTGCACCCGCTAACATTCGGGAATTTCTTATACAGAAGAAACTTTCTCGGCATAAAACCTGAATGCATTAGAGCCGAAAACAGATATAAAATTTCTCTAACATTTAATAATTATTTATCTGCAAACGAGTTCGTTAAATCGACCTTTGTCTCTGAAAACAAATTGAAGGCCTTTATTCCGACTTATAAGTTGGTTAAATCAGGACTAGTAAGAGATATTCCCCTGGAATTATCTGAATCTGATATCGTTGAAAACTCTTCCACATTTGGATCCTCGATTAAAGTTTTAAAAGCCCGCCGACTTAATAGGAAAAAAGTTGACAAAGACACTAATAAAATATCATGGGTCCCTTCAACTACTTGTATTTTGACTTTCCGCGGGCAAATCTTGCCCAAAAACATTTACTTATTTTATAACTCCTTACCAGTAGAACTATACTCTGAACCTACTATAATTTGTCACCTTTGTGCTAGATTTGGGCACTTAAGGAAAAATTGTCGATCCAAACCCAGATGCGCAATCTGTAGTTCCACTGAACATAACAAGGATAATTGCACCTCTAAAGAGGTGAAGTGTCCTAACTGTCATGGAGATCATAGTGCTCTGCACTCTAGTTGTCCCGAACTAAAAAGGCAAAGAGACATAAAAAAGGTTATGGCTGCGGACAACTTATCGTTCGCCCAGGCTGTTAAGCTCTTCCCGAAATCTAGCAAACCCTATAGTGAAATCGTCAAGCCCTTAGAAGGGAAACTCCCCTCAGTCCAAGTTCCTAATAATTCCCAAAACTCTAGTCGACGAGTTACAATCTCGACTAAAGCTAACTCAGCTCCTCTCAAAAAAGTTTCACCTCTGTATAATGATAAATCTTACATAGACAACCTTTTTTACACTAACGGGCAGGCTGGGAATCTAACTCCAGGATGTGCTCTTATAACTCCAGAGTCATTCACTTCAACATCATCCGAAAACGAAATCTCAAATGAGAGTTCCTCATCTCTCAAAAATCACATTTCAAAATCTTCCACCGATGAGACAAATTCTTTGAAATCAGCCTTAGAGCTGTTGCTTGATATTATTTTTAACAAATCTGATATGTTCACTTCAAAAATACTTCCTCTTATTAAAACAATTATAGAAAAAGAATAAACAGACAATATTCTCAACATTTCGTTGGAGAATGCTATTTGTTATTTCGAATTCAAACTATTTATTCTACTAAACGTTTATTACCTACTAATAATTCAATATGTCAGATAATAATCAATTGAATATTCTTCAGTGGAACTGCAGAAGCGCAATCTCCAACAAATCAGATATTATACATATGTTAAATCAATTCTCTATTCACCTTTCAGCTTTAAACGAAACATGGATCAAACCACATTATACCTATAATATTCCTGGTTACTCTGTCTTTCGAAATGACAGAGTTGAGGGCAGGGGAGGTGGAGTAGCCATATTGGTGAAATCATCTCTCCATTGTGATCTTATTCCAATTCCAAGCAATCCCTTCTTAGAAATAATTGCTGTCTGCATTGACGGTATTGGATACGTCTCTGTATATATTCCCCCAAATGGTGGATTTGACAGTAATTATTTCAACTCGATTGTCCCTTTACTTCCAACATCATTTTTCCTGCTCGGAGACTACAATGCCCATGCCGTTGCCTGGGGGAATACCCTGACTGACAGAGCGGGTAACCAAATACTGTCATTTGTAGATAAGCATGACCTATGCATCCTGAATGACGGTTCACCAACCAGACTGTCTTCCCCTAATCAGAATCCAAGTGCAGTGGACTTAACAATTTGTACTGGCAATCTGGCTTGTTCATCAAGCTGGAGTATCCTAGACGACCCGTTTTCTAGCGACCACTACCCAATTTTTGTTACTCTATCCGTAGCTCCATCCAGAAAGTTTTCTTACAGCAGACAATTATACAGTACAAAAAGGGCAAACTGGGCTAGATTTGCCGAAATTGTAAAGGAATCCATGTCTAAAATCGGAGATACGTCCAAGTCTCCTGTCCAAAAGCATTATGATGATCTGACACAGATTATTTACGAGGCGGCTAATAACAGCATTCCCTCTAGAAATAAATCCAGCAAAAACACGAAAAATGCCCCTTGGTGGGATCAGGAGTGCTGTGATCTTATCACTGAAAGAAAACAAGCTATGCGAAACTTTAGGAAAAAATTTGATTCAGACTCCTTTATACAGGCAAAGGCCATACAAGCCAAGGTAAAAAAAAAACTACGAGCTAAAAAGCGACAGAGTTGGCAAACCTTTTGCTCTTCTCTGTCCCCGAATTCTCCCCCTTCACATGTTTGGAATATGATCAGACGCTTCAAGGGTTCCTTCCAGACCTCCAGAGCTTCTGCTCCTCTTTCTGACTGGCTTTCAGAGTTTTTAAATAATCTAGAGTTGACGGTGAAACGAGTTCCCCGCTGGACGTGTTTTGTGCTGCGTGAATTCAACTACTATTGGAAATTGATTTTTTCTACACTCGATAAGCTTTTTTTTTTTTAATTTCTTTTTGACTAATTCTTACTATCTTTTTATTTATTTAGATATTATTTTTGTAGTTAGTTTAACACCATTTAAATTACTGTACATTTATTTTTTTTATATTATTTTGTTTTGTTTGTCCCGTGCGACGTTATTGTTGCATCGGGACGGCACGGTACGTACTAAATACGTCATTATTATTTCTTTATTATTTTTGTTTCTTTATTTTGTATTTAAATCACTTGTGAATATTATTATATGTGACGTTAAAAAATGGAGGAACGTGATGGAGGTGAGATCCCCCCTGACATTGGGGTGATTTCATCGGTCTCTGACCCTCCAGAGTCGGGGAAAAAACGTAAACTTTCTCAAACTATCTCTGAAAATACAATTAAAGACAAAGATGTTTCTCTTGCTCAGAACACGAGCAACATGATCCAAAATGAATTGTTATATACACCGGATATTCCCGGGCCGTTTGTCGTGTTTGTTCAGAACGCTGACGACACACATTTGCACCCGCTAACATTCGGGAATTTCTTATACAGAAGAAACTTTCTCGGCATAAAACCTGAATGCATTAGAGCCGAAAACAGATATAAAATTTCTCTAACATTTAATAATTATTTATCTGCAAACGAGTTCGTTAAATCGACCTTTGTCTCTGAAAACAAATTGAAGGCCTTTATACCGACTTATAAGTTGGTTAAATCAGGACTAGTAAGAGATATTCCCCTGGAATTATCTGAATCTGATATCGTTGAAAACTCTTCCACATTTGGATCCTCGATTAAAGTTTTAAAAGCCCGCCGACTTAATAGGAAAAAAGTTGACAAAGACACTAATAAAATATCATGGGTCCCTTCAACTACTTGTATTCTGACTTTCCGCGGGCAAATCTTGCCCAAAAACATTTACTTATTTTATAACTCCTTACCAGTAGAACTATACTCTGAACCTACTATAATTTGTCACCTTTGTGCTAGATTTGGGCACTTAAGGAAAAATTGTCGATCCAAACCCAGATGCGCAATCTGTAGTTCCACTGAACATAACAAGGATAATTGCACCTCTAAAGAGGTGAAGTGTCCTAACTGTCATGGAGATCATAGTGCTCTGCACTCTAGTTGTCCCGAACTAAAAAGGCAAAGAGACATAAAAAAGGTTATGGCTGCGGACAACTTATCGTTCGCCCAGGCTGTTAAGCTCTTCCCGAAATCTAGCAAACCCTATAGTGAAATCGTCAAGCCCTTAGAAGGGAAACTCCCCTCAGTCCAAGTTCCTAATAATTCCCAAAACTCTAGTCGACGAGTTACAATCTCGACTAAAGCTAACTCAGCTCCTCTCAAAAAAGTTTCACCTCTGTATAATGATAAATCTTACATAGACAACCTTTTTTACACTAACGGGCAGGCTGGGAATCTAACTCCAGGATGTGCTCTTATAACTCCAGAGTCATTCACTTCAACATCATCCGAAAACGAAATCTCAAATGAGAGTTCCCTATCTCTCAAAAATCACATTTCAAAATCTTCCACCGATGAGACAAATTCTTTGAAATCAGCCTTAGAGCTGTTGCTTGATATTATTTTTAACAAATCTGATATGTTCACTTCAAAAATACTTCCTCTTATTAAAACAATTATAGAAAAAGAATAAACAGACAATATTCTCAACATTTCGTTGGAGAATGCTATTTGTTATTTCGAATTCAAACTATTTATTCTACTAAACGTTTATTACCTACTAATAATTGAATATGTCAGATAATAATCAATTGAATATTCTTCAGTGGAACTGCAGAAGCGCAATCTCCAACAAATCAGATATTATACATATGTTAAATCAATTCTCTATTCACCTTTCAGCTTTAAACGAAACATGGATCAAACCACATTATACCTATAATATTCCTGGTTACTCTGTCTTTCGAAATGACAGAGTTGAGGGCAGGGGAGGTGGAGTAGCCATATTGGTGAAATCATCTCTCCATTGTGATCTTATTCCAATTCCAAGCAATCCCTTCTTAGAAATAATTGCTGTCTGCATTGACGGTATTGGATACGTCTCTGTATATATTCCCCCAAATGGTGGATTTGACAGTAATTATTTCAACTCGATTGTCCCTTTACTTCCAACATCATTTTTCCTGCTCGGAGACTACAATGCCCATGCCGTTGCCTGGGGGAATACCCTAACTGACAGAGCGGGTAACCAAATACTGTCATTTGTAGATAAGCATGAACTATGCATCCTGAATGACGGTTCACCAACCAGACTGTCTTCCCCTAATCAGAATCCAAGTGCAGTGGACTTAACAATTTGTACTGGCAATCTGGCTTGTTCATCAAGCTGGAGTATCCTAGACGACCCGTTTTCTAGCGACCACTACCCAATTTTTGTTACTCTATCCGTAGCTCCATCCAGAAAGTTTTCTTACAGCAGACAATTATACAGTACAAAAAGGGCAAACTGGGCTAGATTTGCCGAAATTGTAAAGGAATCCATGTCTAAAATCGGAGATACGTCCAAGTCTCCTGTCCAAAAGCATTATGATGATCTGACACAGATTATTTACGAGGCGGCTAATAACAGCATTCCCTCTAGAAATAAATCCAGCAAAAACACGAAAAATGCCCCTTGGTGGGATCAGGAGTGCTGTGATCTTATCACTGAAAGAAAACAAGCTATGCGAAACTTTAGGAAAAAATTTGATTCAGACTCCTTTATACAGGCAAAGGCCATACAAGCCAAGGTAAAAAAAAAGCTACGAGCTAAAAAGCGACAGAGTTGGCAAACCTTTTGCTCTTCTCTGTCCCCGAATTCTCCCCCTTCACATGTTTGGAATATGATCAGACGCTTCAAGGGTTCCTTCCAGACCTCCAGAGCTTCTGCTCCTCTTTCTGACTGGCTTTCAGAGTTTTTAAATAATCTAGCTCCTCCTACTGCCCCTAACTTGGACCAACTAGTTCCCCCTTGTATAAATAACAGAAATCTCCCTCAAAATAACAATAGATTGTTAGAAAAAGTAAATATGTATGAACTAAAGCTCTGCCTACTATCGGTGAGGCATTCATCTCCTGGTGAAGACAAAATTCCGTACGCTTTCTTTCAGAAAGCTCCTGACATCTTTATCGAATCTTTTCTCGACCTTCTCAATAAAATACTATCTTCGGGAAACATTCCCAACTCTTGGAAACACCAGTTAATTATTCCCATCTTAAAGCCTGGAAAAAATCCTAAACTCGCTTCCTCCTACCGGCCCATAGCCTTGTCCGCATGCGCCATGAAAATTCTGGAACACATTTTGAAAAACAGACTGGTTTGGTATATAGAACACAACTCTATACTACCTTCTACACAGTTTGGTTTTAGAAAGTCACTGTCTTGTGTAGATAATTTGAGTGTATTGATCACGGATATCCAGATTGCTTTTACTAAGAAAAATCCGATGTCGGTCGTATTCCTTGATATAACATCTGCTTTCGACAATGTCTCTATCCCTCTTCTTTTCAAAAAACTTGTAAGTCTCGGTATCCCTCACCAAATTGCCACATTGATCTTTCGCATGTTTACGGAGAGAAGCATTTCAGTGAGCGGAGACGTCCCTGGAGACCACAGGGTGGTCTGGAAGGGCCTTCCTCAGGGGTCAGTTTTAAGCCCTATCTTGTTTAACGTCTATTGTTCAGACATCCCCAAGATACCTGATGACTGTCAATTGATTCAATACGCGGATGATATTGCAATATATACTACTAATAAAAATAATGTATGTGCTGAAAGAGCTTTGACAGGAGCCTTAAATATTGTCAATTCATGGATGGAACGGAATAACTTATTCCTATCCCCTCAAAAGTCGAGAGTTGTATCATTCTCCAGAAAGCACGTGAATCCATCTATTTCTGTAGAGCTTAACGGAAGTATAATCCCTCAGTGCGAAGAGGTTAAATTTTTGGGTATGTCCTTAGATAGGAAATTGACCTGGAGCCCTCACGTAACTCATACACTGGCCAAATGCGAAAAAGGTTTAAATATACTTAGAGCGATCTCTGGCACCTCTTGGGGCTCCCACCCTTCCTCTATGAAGAACATATACAATGCATTAATTCGCAGCCACTTAGATTACGGTAGCTTTTTATTGACTCCAATATCCAAAGCCTTGGTGAACAAGCTGGACGCTGTACAAACAAAATCTTTAAGGCTCTTGGTTGGCGCAATGCCCTCCACTCCAAACAACTCTCTCCAGGTGGAATGTGTTGATATGCCACTAAAGATTAGAAGACAATATCTTTCTGATTCCTTCTTTATTAAAAAACGGACTTTCACTGATCATCCATTGCTGAAAAATTTACCCATACTACGTAACCTATATCACGTTAACGGTTACTGGAAAAATAAATCGAGTCCTTATTTATGCAACAGTTACAGTAATTACATGACTCAGTTTGGCGTTAAACGTTACCCCTTTCCATCCGCTGTTTATGACCTTCCTTTGGAAGTCTTGCAATTCTCCCCAACCGTCTTTGAAAATATCGGTATCGGTAAAACTCCTAAAATGTCCTCCAATCGAATAAATCAGACGTTCTTTTCAAAAGCTGACTCTTCTTGGCCAAATCACATCCAAATTTTTACCGATGGCTCCAAATTTTCTACCAATGATCATTCTGGATCGGCGGTTCTCATCCCCAAACTCAAAATAAAATCAATGCTAAAACTTCCTCCGGAAGCCTCCGTTTTCACGGCAGAGTGTGCTGCTCTGCACCAGGCTCTCACTCTGTGCGATCACCATGAATTGGAAAGAGCAATCATCTTCACGGATTCCTTATCTCTAGTAAATGTACTTGCGTCCGGCTCAGGTACTGATAACTGTATCATCTTAGACATTAGGAGAAACCTATATAGTCATAAAGTAAAAGGGAGAGATATTGTCATCGCTTGGATCCCGGCTCATTGTGGTATAACACCCAATGAGGACGTAGACGCATTGGCAAAAGAGGCCACCAGCAATGGATTAGTCCCTCGAAACTTTGAACTCCCCCTGAGTGATATAAAACGTTCTGCCTTTCTCGGAGCAATGTCGGCCTGGACCGATCATTGGGATGAGGTAGGTAGAGCTAAGGGGTCGATTTATCGGGACATTAAGGAGTCTATCTCCAGAAAGCCATGGTACCATGAATTCAAATTCTCCAGATCAGAAATAGTCACACTGACTCGAATGAGATTTAATCACCACAGACTGGATAGTCATCTATTTAAAATAAATTTAGCCCCGTCTCCACTCTGTGAGTGCGAACTCGATATGGAGACATTAGACCACGTCTTCCTCGGTTGCCCAATAAGAGATTCATATGAACTTTATTACGAAATCGATGAAATTCAGTTCCCCATTAATATGTCTTGTCTGTTACACTCTGAAAAGCTTTCTGTCTACAAAAAAATTTTAAAATCAGTAAAACAGAATTATATAATTATATAAACAGTATGTGTGTGTGCGTGTATGTATATATTTTTATATAAATGCGTGAATGTATGTATGTAAGGGCGTGATTGTAAGTATGTAAGGCCGTGTGTGAATGTAAAAATAGTAAGTCTTTATATAAAATAAAAGAAAAATAATAAATTAGAGCATAATATTTTTGTTTTGCAAATCATCAAATATTTGAAACTGGCACAAATCGTCCCTCTAGGGATGGGATGCCATAAACATAATAATAATAATAAATAATCTAGCTCCTCCTACTGCCCCTAACTTGGACCAACTAGTTCCCCCTTGTATAAATAACAGAAATCTCCCCCAAAATAACAATAGATTGTTAGAAAAAGTAAATATGTATGAACTAAAGCTCTGCCTACTATCGGTGAGGCATTCATCTCCTGGTGAAGACAAAATTCCGTACGCTTTCTTTCAGAAAGCTCCTGACATCTTTATCGAATCTTTTCTCGACCTTCTCAATAAAATACTATCTTCGGGAAACATTCCCAACTCTTGGAAACACCAGTTAATTATTCCCATCTTAAAGCCTGGTAAAAATCCTAAACTCGCTTCCTCCTACCGGCCCATAGCCTTGTCCGCATGCGCCATGAAAATTCTGGAACACATTTTAAAAAACAGACTGGTTTGGTATATAGAACACAACTCTATACTACCTTCTACACAGTTTGGTTTTAGAAAGTCACTGTCTTGTGTAGATAATTTGAGTGTATTGATCACGGATATCCAGATTGCTTTTACTAAGAGAAATCCGATGTCGGTCGTATTCCTTGATATAACATCTGCTTTCGACAATGTCTCTATCCCTCTTCTTTTCAAAAAACTTGTAAGTCTCGGTATCCCTCACCAAATTGCCACATTGATCTTTCGCATGTTTACGGAGAGAAGCATTTCAGTGAGCGGAGACGTCCCTGGAGACCACAGGGTGGTCTGGAAGGGCCTTCCTCAGGGGTCAGTTTTAAGCCCTATCTTGTTTAACGTCTATTGTTCAGACATCCCCAAGATACCTGATGACTGTCAATTGATTCAATACGCGGATGATATTGCAATATATACTACTAATAAAAATAATGTATGTGCTGAAAGAGCTTTGACAGGAGCCTTAAATATTGTCAATTCATGGATGGAACGGAATAACTTATTCCTATCCCCTCAAAAGTCGAGAGTTGTATCATTCTCCAGAAAGCACGTGAATCCATCTATTTCTGTAGAGCTTAACGGAAGTATAATCCCTCAGTGCGAAGAGGTTAAATTTTTGGGTATGTCCTTAGATAGGAAATTGACCTGGAGCCCTCACGTAACTCATACACTGGCCAAATGCGAAAAAGGTTTAAATATACTTAGAGCGATCTCTGGCACCTCTTGGGGCTCCCACCCTTCCTCTATGAAGAACATATACAATGCATTAATTCGCAGCCACTTAGATTACGGTAGCTTTTTATTGACTCCAATATCCAAAGCCTTGGTGAACAAGCTGGATGCGGTACAAACAAAATCTTTAAGGCTCTTGGTTGGCGCAATGCCCTCCACTCCAAACAACTCTCTCCAGGTGGAATGTGTTGATATGCCACTAAAGATTAGAAGACAATATCTTTCTGATTCCTTCTTTATTAAAAAACGGACTTTCACTGATCATCCATTGCTGAAAAATTTACCCATACTACGTAACCTATATCACGTTAACGGTTACTGGAAAAATAAATCGAGTCCTTATTTATGCAACAGTTACAGTAATTACATGACTCAGTTTGGCGTTAAACGTTACCCCTTTCCATCCGCTGTTTATGACCTTCCTTTGGAAGTCTTGCAATTCTCCCCAACCGTCTTTGAAAATATCGGTATCGGTAAAACTCCTAAAATATCCTCCAATCAAATAAATCAGACGTTCTTTTCAAAAGCTGATTCTTCTTGGCCAAACCACATCCAAATTTTTACTGATGGCTCCAAATTTTCTACTAGTGATCATTCTGGATCGGCGGTTCTCATCCCCAAACTCAAAATAAAATCAATGCTAAAACTTCCTCCGGAAGCCTCCGTTTTCACGGCAGAGTGTGCTGCTCTGCACCAGGCTCTCACTCTGTGTGATCACCATGAATTGGAAAGGGCAATCATCTTCACGGATTCCTTATCTCTAGTAAATGTACTTGCGTCCGGCTCAGATACTGATAACTGTATCATCTTAGACATTAGGAGAAACCTATATAGTCATAAAGTAAAAGGGAGAGATATTGTCATAGCTTGGATCCCGGCTCATTGTGGTATAACACCCAATGAGGACGTAGACGCATTGGCAAAAGAGGCCACCAGCAATGGATTGGTCCCTCGAAACTTTGAACTCCCCCTGAGTGATATAAAACGTTCTGCCTTTCTCGGAGCAATGTCGGCCTGGACCGATCATTGGGATGAGGTAGGTAGAGCTAAGGGATCGATTTATCGGGACATTAAGGAGTCTATCTCCAGAAAGCCATGGTACCAAGACTTCAAATTCTCCAGATCAGAAATAGTCACACTGACTCGCATGAGATTCAATCACCATAGACTGGATAGTCATCTATTTAAAATAAATTTAGCCTCGTCTCCACTCTGTGAGTGCGAACTCGATATGGAGACATTAGACCACGTCTTCCTCGGTTGCCCAATAAGAGATTCATATGAACTTTATTACGAAATCAATGAAATTCAGTTCCCCATTAATATGTCTTGTCTGTTACACTCTGAAAAGCTTTCTGTCTACAAAAAATTTTTAAAATCAGTAAAACAGAATTATTTAATTATATAAACAGTATGTGTGTGTGCGTGTATGTATATATTTTTATATAAATGCGAGAATGTATGTACGTAAGGGCGTGATTGTAAGTAATATGTAAGGCCGAGTGTGAATGTAAAAATAGTAAGTCTTTATATAAAATAAAAGAAAAATAATAAATTAAAGCATAATATTTTTGTTTTGCAAATCATCAAATATTTGAAACTGGCACAAATCGTCCCTCTAGGGATGGGATGCCATAAACATAATAATAATAAAAAATAATATGTAATACTAAGTTTTATAGCACACTTTATGAAGCGCTTCAAAGAAGGTTAGAACATTTTCTTTTCTAATTTGATATAACCCTTGAATAAAGGTTTGTTCAAGTGCCTGGTAATAATATGATTAGCTTCATATTTTATTAATTTTCTGTCACATTCTTCTCAATAAGTTTTTAAACGTGTGGTT
Organism: Mystacides longicornis; assembly: GCA_963576905.1. Taxonomy (NCBI): domain Eukaryota; kingdom Metazoa; phylum Arthropoda; class Insecta; order Trichoptera; family Leptoceridae; genus Mystacides; species Mystacides longicornis. The sequence goes on along the minus strand of OY756421.1, from coordinate 3,298,875 downwards.
ATCTTATATGTATATAGAGAACTATAATTTTAAGTTTTAAGTAACATCGTTAGCCTAGCTGTTCCATTGCCGACTCATATTCATCTCCTAAAGATCATGGGTTTGAACCACGAAGCTGTATATTTCCTCTTTTACGAATCACTACGTAAAACAAGTGTTGTTATTTTTTTGTGTTGAACTCAAACGAACATAAGTTGATTATAAACTAAACCTACATAGGTACGTATTATAATCGATCTGAAAAAGTCATGTGTGATATAATTTAAGTTCAAAGTCGGTAAAAAAAAAATATTTATACATATTATGTAAATGTAGGAATCTTAGTATCAAACATGGAACATTTGCTATAATATCTGCTGTAATTTCACAAAGCCCCTAATTTTCTAGAACTGAAGTGGTTAGCAAGTCGGCAAAGACACATAAAGTAAGCTCAATGATGTTTATCCATTTTACCCGACGCAGCTATCTAAGTTTTCATGATAAGTTTCTACTTCAGAAATACCTACCCTATAAGAATCGTAATAAGGAGTAAGATCTACATAATAATTCAGAAATGTTTGTATGTTTGCTTTTTATCATATGTCGGAGCATCACGCTCAAAATACAAATGCTACGTCAGATATGAATCTGCGCAGAGCCGTGCAAAATGCCGGAGAAGGTTCTTAAATACAATTTGCTGCATTAACTTTAATATATTTAGAGCTATTTAAAAAAAACTCTGTTTTTTAGGATCTTTTTCATACAAATTTTTCAAAAAAGACTGTAAGCCATCTTTTGGAAATAAAATTACTCATGTACCTAAACGTTGAATGGAATCTTGGTATTACCGTATGAAAATGTAATAAAATAATTGGAGATTGATTTGTTATAATATTACTGATCAAGCCTGACAATCGGAATCAAAAACGTAAAGCAAGACGGGTATAAGCTATAAGCTAAATATTATAATAAAAGGTGTTTTGTCGGCAATTGTTCAAACGGAATATGCAAACGATAGAGACAAATAAAGTTCTTCATTCTTCTTTTTAAAAATATATTATTTTTTACCTAAGCTTCTGTTCAAATTTTCAAAATAGATACGCTTTTGGGATTTAAAGGAGATTATTTTGAGAAAAAAGTCCGGTAACTTGATGAGAAAAATAAAAACAAAAACTCAGAGGTTGAAAGTGCCTACACTTTACTTTGGTACTACACTTTTTTTGGCAATTTTGCAACACAATACGCATTTTTGGTTTATCATACTCGGTATCATAATTATACCTAACTGAACAAAGAAATGTAACAAAAGTAGTAAAGTAAAATAAAAAATAAGAAAATTAAAAAAGATTTGGTTAAAGTAATAATATCATTTATTTCAAGGATCTCATTGAAATTAAATTTACCAAATTTGCTTAGAAAAGGCCCCTCTCTTAAGGAACCTTTATTATGCTTACCCTCACACTTATTAAAGTAGGTTTGCGAAGCTCAATAAAAGTTAATCAGGGTTTACTTTAAAGCCTATGAATTATCTTATCGTCGAAAGGTTTCTTTGTTGGTGTTTTTTTTTTAACTCTTGCCAATCTTAATCGTAAGTACCCATAGAATGAAGAAAGTAGGTATTGTGAAAAACTCTTACCTAATCAGGGCAGAACAATTTATGAACGTTACAAGGGTTTTGAATTTGAATTGAATTTCATGTAGGAGCACTATTTCATTCGGACCTCAGTTGATTGATTGTTATAAAAACCAACGACTGGCCAACAAAACTTATAAATAAAAAAAAAACACTTTTCTATACATAGGCGTCAGTGATGAACTTCACTATTATATAGGTAAATAGATTATTTATTAGATTTTCAAAAAAAAAATGAAATTACAGAAGTGTATCACTATTTTCCACTGAGTAAACCATCGAAACTATGTACCTACCTATGGGTTTTCACAAAGTGTTTTAAAATGCCAATACCTTATATGTTGGTACTTTCACGAGATTTTCTTGTGAATAAACGCTCTTGAAGTTGGTGGTTCTGAAATGTGTTTAAAAGGAAACCTTTCAGATGTATCCCTTGACCTGAATTTTAAACGTAACACTTCAGGTAAATGAGGACATTTTTCTTGTGTTGAAAACATTGGGAATACATAATATCTTCATTGTTATATCTTTAGTTTAATATGTAGGTAGGTACCTACTCTTAATGGATTTTAATAAACTTAAAAAAAATACATTTGTTTCAACTATAAAAATATTATGTGGATGTGTCTTTTGGATTACACCTTATTGATAAGTCAATACCAACTAAATCCTAAAATTACAATAAAAATGTTTGATTTTCAACACTAAATGGGATTCTTCTCATTGTTTTAGAGGTCGTGTATAAGGATTGTCAATCTACCTCATGGTGAAATTAGAAAATAAAACTGGTTGCATCAAATAATAACATGACACTATTACAAGATACTAAAAACTAAATAAAAATCAATATGATTCATAAATAATAAATTATTAAATTGAAATAAAAAAAACTTTTCAGCACTTCTACATTTTTTCACTTGAGTTTTTTCATATTCCCTTCGAAACATAAAACGATTACTCGCACCGCGAGAATTCATGTTCAACTTATTAATGGCATTAAAATAACAAATAAAAACAAATAATTACAATTCATATAAAATATACTTAACAGATAAGTATATTTATAGTTAAAAAAAACGAACATTTACATCGCTCAATCAATAATTAGACCACTCATGTAATGCAAGCAAAACGATCAAGGTATCTCGATGAAATTAATGAATTAGGAAGTGTTCCGTCAATATGTTAGGGAAGTGTCAATTTGTTCTCATCGAAGGAAATAATAAGGATACATTCACCATATAACTTTATAGCTTCTTAGCTAAGTATCCAGTCATATTATAAGGTCGTTTGAGGTCGATGAGTTTCTTAGCAGATTCTCTTTAAGCTCTCGTTTATCATCGTCAAGCAGTTTCTATTCCACGGACCAGTTGTCACGGGAAGGACGAACATAATATAAAGATCTCCGCTTGAGAATGGACATTAAGTATAACGTTGTGGTCATGTGGAGAGTAACAATTATTATTAAGGGTCGCTGCCTGAAACATTAACTGTGTCATTTTCTTTGGCTTCTTCAATCTGTAGCCATTGTAAGTTTTTTATATTTCGTTACTCCAGAAGAATACTGTGAAATCTCAAAATATATGAAATTTGAGATATTGGTATCGTTGGAAGCATCTCGTTCCATACCATCTAATCAGACCTACTAACTTAAGATACAACAGAAAATGACGCTGCAATAGTCAAAAAACAAAAAATAAGATCTCAAAATTGAAAAATATATGAGGATAATAGTGTACCTAACAGTTGAATATCTTACATTTCTTACTCAAACTGAGTGAAATTTTAAAGAAAACCACAGTAACATTTAGGAATGTTACATATCTTTTTTAGGGCGCTCAGAACAATACTGTTACATTCCAAAATATTATTTTATTTCCCCAATAATTCATTTTAAAGTGCTCGCATCTATGAGATGAATAGAGGAACATCTCAAAAAATAGTAATATATCTAAATTTTACTTTCAAAATACTCATATACTTTGAGATGAATACTGTAAGATCTCTAACTTCTGTCAGTTTTCTGTAAAAATAGTATAAAAAATTTATGCAAATTAGAAAAAAATAAATGAAATCCATTAAAGGAATAAATGAGTTTTTCAAAAAATTCTAGATGATCCAAAAAAAAAGTTATCCCAATTTTAATTTCAACAAAATGTTTAAACTCGGTTATCTCAAAAATATTAATTTTGAGATCTTACAGTATTCTTCTGGAGCAGAGTTATTTGTTGACCGGATCTTATTTTGTACTCCTTAAATTTGTAGTAGGTAGGTAGGTAGGTAATTATATTCTTTACTATAGCTTTCTTATTGTTAGTAAATCCGTTCCATGCTAACTTTAATATTATATTATTTGCTATCCAAATTTCAAATTTTTAATATTTATTCTATCCGGAGAGGAGAAGAATCCAATTGACCCAACATCATAAAATTCTGTTGAGCCGATTTCGAGTTATAAGTGTTCACACTAACCCGACTTTCTTTTATATTATAAAGATTTATAAAATGACTAGGTACCTACAACATTCTGACTGAATTCAAACAAACTGATTCAAAATTGTTTTCTGTAACGAGAGTTTTTCTTGATGTTATATGGATATAATGAAATTTGTGGTTATATTTCGATCTTGAGTCTATGTGCTTCCTTCTGATACTTGAGTGAGATCGTTACTCGCTTTGACTTCTTCGTTCCATTGAAATAATAATATAATGAAGAGACGGTGAAAATGCTTGACATTATAATATTATGGTTCGTGTTTTCACCATATAAAAAAAACAGACGCGAGTTCAAATGAAAAGTCAACTTTGCGAAAAAAAACCTTTACCTCATAATATATTATTTTAATTTAATTATTGAAATGCTTTTATTTTACCTAATGCTTTTGTATTATTTGATTGTTCGTAATTAATAATTGTGATATGGAAAATGATGAAATACACCATGATATTATACATATAAGAAATTCCCTTGTTTAATAACCAAGGGACGCTTGATAACGATGGCTTACGTAAAGTTAGACTTTGGAAAATTGATTGTGGTATCTACACGTAATTGTTGATATATCATATTAGAATCAATGGGATGTTTTTTTTTCATTTTGTGCCACTAGAGGCGCCCTAGCTAATCCGGTCTATTGTCAAATTCAATGTTGCCAAAGGGGGCGAACGATATATGCGACGAAAAAATCTAAAAGGCGACAGGTAGCCACTTGGGTTACTTCCCTTTTAGCGAATTTTCACCTTTCGGATACTAAATGACCTTTTTTAGTGAACTCCCACCTCTCTTCGGCTACTAAAATTTTCGGAATGACCGCATACCAAATTTTCAGTTTGGCTACTTCGCGTTTGAAAAACGGCGTTGGCAACACTGGTCAAATTATCAACGTTTATAACCTCAACCATATGTTTAGAATAATCATTGTACATTTCTTTTTACATACCTACTATTACAAATAAAATAATTGTTTATCTTATTTTATTTTTTATATACCTACCTAAATACAAATGAAAAAATACCGTAACAGAAAACAATAAAACAAGAAGATACAGAACAGCACTGCAAATACACCCTTGAAGACAAATACATACCTAGTGCTTTTGTTTGTGTGTAGTGTAAAAGGACACACTATGGTTTACCTCCAAGAAAAAGCCACTTTTGCAATCATCAATAATTAAAACGTTAAATTGTTTAATTGAGAAAACAAAGAGAGGAGATATATTAGCATAATATTCATCAGTCAATGCTAGATGTATGTTTGACAGGTGTCATAATTTGACAATAGACCTGATTAGAAGCGCTGCCACCTAGTGTGTATTGTCGGAAGCTCCCTAGAAAACCTCCCATTTAGTTTAATCGTAGGTAGGTACTTTACAACCGCACCATTCAACAAAATACAAACAAATGTAGGTACATAAGAAAGTATCGAAATACAAAAATTATCGTTGTGGTACCAAAGAAATATATATCCCGTTAATTGAAATTTAACCTTCTATTTAAGGCTTTTTTTAATCGTCCTAAGCAAAACCTCCAATATATTAAAAGTGTACGAAAGGAAGCAAAGAAACATTTTGAACAGCACATATTGCTTCTCAAAAATAACCAATAAATCTTGATCAAGACTTTTCTTTTCTAGAAAAAGATGGATGAAGAGGAATCGTTTTTGGTTGGAAAGGTCTAAAAATATGTTCGGAAATAAATCACCAAAGTTTAATCGAATATCTGGCAAATTTGGATTTTTTTAACCATCCTGCCGAATCCTTCAAGTGGCAGGTAGAGAGATTGGACCACCGCTCTTTACTACCCAGAAAAACTTCCATTACTTCTTTCGCGAACGTTTGGATTGATTGAAAATTACTTTAATAAAAACTTTAACTAACTGCCTAGGTACTTAAAAGTTTCCTCATTTTTATTACATGAAGGAATATTAAATAATAATTGTCGAGATAACAATTTGTTATAACGAACTGATTTTCGACTCTCGTCTCTCAACTTCTGAATAATTCCATATTTCGATTTCTTGTCGCATTAGATTTTTTCGACTAGACCTGGTTAGTTGAGAGCAACATTACCCCCTATTCTGTTTCGGTTCGAACTAAAATAAGGACGTTCCAAAATTTTAGAATTAAGTTCACATGAATTAAAATTCCGTATTCTATAAAGTGATGTGTTCTAAAAACTAAAATGACTTAAATTAGTTCACCATAAACAAGAATATGAATTATAATTGTCTATGGAATATATCGCGCATGCGCCATTGGTCAATGTTTGTTTATTACAAAATACTAAGTGTGTCAAAATTTGACTAAATATGTTAGAAGCATCTTGAATTTGCGTTTTGATCAGACCAACTCTTATATTTCCTTTTGAAATAAATAAGTATAATTATTTTTAGTGCAAATCTCGTGTTGTAATATACGCAAGAGTATTTTATGAAAGTAGTGGTTTTGATCTAACCTCCAATTTTCGATTTCGGCATAACGAAACACGCGCAAATAATCAATTTTATGATTTTATTTACCTTAATAAAGATTTTTAACACTTTTTGTAAACTTATTAGGTTAAAATAATACTTTTATTATAAAAATATCATCGGATATTTTTTAAGTCGCATACAATTAGGTGTGAACTAAAATTAAGAGCGTTTTGACATAAGAACGCACTAAAATTGACTTAAATAGTGTTGTAGAATACCAAAATGAACTAATTTCAATATTAGTCACATTAAGAACGCTCTTAATTTTTATAGAATACCAATGTGCACTGACTAAAATAATTGGAACGTTCTTATTTTAGTTAGTGCGCACTTAAATTGAAACAGAATCGGGCGTAGTATCTTTGACAATGGCTCTCATTGGAAAATTTTCAATATATATATATACATATGCGTATGGTGTCAATGGCGCTTTTAAAATTTTCACAAAATAAATAAATAAAAAGAATTTTAAAAATGTCAAATCATAAAATAGAATTTTTATCTCGACGCCAATCCTTGGCTTCGGTCGTCTGGATATTAAAAAGTTCATGCAATGTTCCATCGAACCTATGTATAGGACACTCGGTGATTATGTGGTCGAGGGTCAATTTTCAATAATAATTTCAATAATAATCTTGGTGTCTTGAAATCTGATTAAACATTTTCATTCCTACTATTAAACGATGGTGTTTCAAAGATCAAAGCAGAAATTTTACAGACATTGTCTTAAGAATCACAAACTCACTCACCACCCTATCCATTTTTTATTCGCATATAGTTGAGAATCCTGCTTCGTAATACGAGGTTTCAGCGACTTTTATAAACAACTTTGAAATTTTAATATATCTAAGTACCTAATTTAATTGAAGCTGTGTCGACATTTGATTCATATAATATGAAAATGAATATTTTGTTGTATTAGTAAAACTACTTATATTTTCCATCAATTATAAGGAGTTACGTTTTTTAAAAACTTTTTATGCCAATAAATTTCGATAAAAAATGTATTTTTCTCTTCTTATGTTACATTTAATTCATAAGATAATAAAGTTTTTCATTTGGTGTTTATTTTGATAAGAAAAAAAAGACAATTTTTTTTTTTATTTTGAAGACCTACCTCAGTTTTTTTTATTCAAAATGATATTAAGTTTTATGGGAATATTGATTAATTTCTATAATATATGAACTTTTCATTATTATGAACTGTAAAATTTGCTTAGTTTTTATTTTACCAAAACAATATTCATGTTAATTTAAGAAATTTCTATTAATTTTGTAAATAACACAATTCCTTCATAATATTTTATAGAGCAACAATAAAATTTCAATAAGTAATTCATTAATAATTTATTTCGCACGTTGATGTTGTTATTATTTCGTAAAATAATACATAATAGATGTTGAAAAATGACTACTTGTATGAATGGAATAACATCAGTGTTAGATTACTTTATAATAGGCAATTGAAAAATGCAACTATATAACAAAATAAAGGAGAAACTTTTTGTAAAATATTTACAAATGATTGATTGCTTCGTTAAAAATAATAAAAATGGTATAAAATGTCGTTTGAGGTTGAAAATTTTCTAGGTGAGCAGTTAGAGGGTACTTTTGTGTAGGGGACATTTCCGATGGCATTGAATCATTCGTTCAGGTATTTTATAATTATGTTCATTTGAAACTAATTAATTATTTTGCTTATTAATTTTGTGTGATGAACTAATCAATTTCGAAACTAACAGTACATCCATAAATCAATCTCTAAACTCCTATTTTTTTTAAATATCTATACAACTCGGGTGAGAATGGGTTTAGCTTGTTTACAATTTTTTTTCAAACTTCTTTTTTTTTATTACTTCCCTAATGATTAAAGAACTAAGCCATAACGATAAACTCAATTTCAGCTTTCCTTTACCTGTCTCGAAATCCCATTGGTACTAGTTACACAATTATGAAAAAAAATATTTGAATTTTTGGAAGGGGTTGGGTTTTTATCAAAAATATCGAGTTACGGACGAATTCCTCAATTGTATATACTTGCACAAAACTGACTCCTAGCTCGATCGAAGCAATCAAACCAAAAAGCCGGCCCAGCCCAAATCAAGCCCGCCACTAAGAGCTCTGCATTGCGCTCGAAGGCATCCGAGGGTTCTTATATGGGTATCAAAATTTTCTCAAATATGTAGTTTCAAATGTAAAACTCTCATTCATGGACCATATCAATTTTACTTATGAACTGCAACCTATATGCCTTCCTCAATTCTGTTGAAAACTTCGCCCTTCGTAATGTGAACTCTCCAGGAAGTTCTTAGAATTATTTTATAATCTAAGTCTTTGTATTTATATCTTGTTGATAGGCTTAATCTCATGCGGATGTTGGTACCTACTTAAGAATAGGTACTCATCAATACATAAGTTTTCCTCAGGAGCCTGCGAATATAACATAAATAGTATATGTACCTACGTGGGATGGTGAAAAACATCAATGTGAAGTTTGAAGTTATAAAAATAATTCAAGGATGAAAATCAAATACGCGGAATAATAACCTGTATGGACCATTTATTTTGTTCTGACGTCAGTTTTGTTGTGGTACGGATAATTAGGTACTTGCTGTTGAAAAGGTAAACCAACCTACCTTTATGTTATAAGAAAAAAAAGGGCTAAAGAGTTTGCTTGAAATACGACGTATATAAAATAATTTTCTTTTCAAAAGATAGACTGCGCCGTAAAATTGTATGCAAAAATAAATTTGTATAAGAAAATATTGAAAATTTTAAACTATAAGTGCTATCTGATTTGGGACTTTGTAGGTAATCATGTAATACATAAACTTGTTGGACTCGAACCTGGCCTGGTAACTTCGTTGGGTCCTTATCGTAATATTTGCAGTTATTGCAAAACCTTCCGTTTCTCTACTTTTTTCACAACCACGTCTTTAACCTATGTAATTAATATTAGTTGGAAAATTTTGTGAACTTTCCCCTTGAACTAGCAAGTATAAAGTGATTTACTATTAGAAACTTTACAACATCATGGCCTGTTTGTTTAAAGAATACACTTATAATAATATTACAACTTCTAACTATCCATACATAAACTTACCTTGATACGCCTCATCGGACGACAGAGTCTGAAAAAATTGTTTACACAGAGGCTTTCTAGAAGCACACCGCCTTAGTCGATCAACTTTTTGAGAGTTATGGAAAACTTGAGGGAATAATTTTTGTTTCAGAAAAAAAACCCACCAAGCATTTCGTAACGTACATAGAACGTAGATACTTTTCATGATTTCTTAATAGATATATTGTAAGGAAAATTTCTTATACCTTCTGTTTTAATGTGTAACGAAAATATTGTTCAATGCCTCAAGAATTCGCAAGGAATTTTTATAAACTCTGTATATATTTTCTTTTTTATATAAAACTAGCTGATCCTTCAAACTTCGTTAAACATCTTTCTACGATAATTCTTTCAAAAATATCTGCTTACTTTCTGAATCATAATGGTAAATAAAAATTCACTTATCAAACATACAAACAAAATAAAATTTGCGATGACTGACGGCATAACCTCACAACATATCAATCAAACTAAAATCATCTCTTTTAATTATTCACATTTTACGTTTTGATTTGTACTTAAATACGTTTAAAATTTGTTTGAAAGTTAAAAAAATATTTACAAAAGATCGAAAGAAAATCTGCGCATCAATGTTTTGAAACTCACTTGTTGTCGAGTAGGTAAATAAAAATTGTGTTGCTATGGAATTTTTCACAGATGGCAATGTTGTCAGTAAATCGATTACATAGTAACTTTAATTTTAAATTATTTCTTATCCATTTTTCGATTTTCATTAGTTTGTTATTCTGTTATCTGGAGCGCAGAAGAATCCAATAAACTTAGTATCATAAAAATCTGCTCAGCCAATCTCGAGTTATAAGTGAACGCACTAACCCGACTTTCATTTATATTAGAGTAGCTGAAGAACGTGCAAAATGTAGAAAAACAGGATGAGTTCACAAGCGCATTGTCTCGTTACGTATCAGTCTTTAATTACAAACGTAGATTATTCAACTCTTCTTCTTCTTTTTTGAGACCTTTTGTCATGTTCTATCTATTGAAGTTGTTCTAGTGAGGTGGAATCCCAACTGTCTCACCATTTTTAAGGACCTGGTGGTTTTTCTCGAGGGCGAGTGCCATCGAGCTGTTTGTCCAGAACGATATAAGGGAGTCTGTTTGTGTCGATTCTCTTGATATATACATACCAGTCTCTCTTTCGCTGTCTGCACTATCTGACTATATCATCAGTCCTATATTTATTTCACGGATTCTGGTGTTCGTTACTCATTCTCTTAATGTTTTGCCGGCAATTATTATTGTCACTAGTTAATGTATTAATCGCAAATGTCATCAACATCTGCTTGCTCGCGACCGTGTCTGTTCTACATACTTTCGATACCATTGGTCATAATAACAGATCTTAATCACGTTTTATAGATTCTCATTTTGCTTTCTATAGCCATATGTTTATTTTTTAATATTGTGGACTGAAAGCATCAGAGCTTGCATCTGTATTGTTGACTTGGGTCTCTATTTATTCAATGCCCCCAACTAAACCTATACCAAAGGTATCTGAAAGAGTCAACCTTTTCTATGATTTTGTTATACATGGTCACATTGCAGGTTTTTGATGTTTTGGAAAAGTTTATGCACTTCGTCTATTGAATAGTATTTCCATATCATAGAAGTTCCATGTTGATATCTGCTTTATATAGTAAGGATCTTAAGTTTTGCTGTGAATTTTAATAAAAACGGTATACCCTGAACGATTCAAATATTCCGATTAAAGGTATAAGAGTTTGAATGATGTTGTGCTCTTGGAGGATATTCGCAATATTCCGTCCATAAAGGCAAACTACATCGTAAAATGCGATCCATTTTCTTTCATACATTTGTTAAGGAGAGAACAACTCTATGAAAATATTATTGCACTAGATGCAATAATAAACCGCTGAACATATTGCTTAAATATTCAACATGAACTTTTATGGTCCTAGAAAATTCTTCTTAGGTAGATACCTACATTATTATTATTTTATTTATTTTTTACCCATCACACCGTGTCCTGTGAGGGGTAGGCAGAGAGAACGGACCTCCAATCTTTTCTATCCTTAGAAGCTTGCTTCTTTCGCATACTTCTTTCGCTAATGTCATGTCCCACCGACATGACATTTCTCATACACCCTCTCCTATTTCTCTTACTTCTTACCTGGCCTTCCTTGAGGATGGAATAGATGTGTTCGATCGACGTCATTCTCGGTCGGCCACGCTTTCTTACACCTTTTCTTTCAGCTTTATGAATTATCTTTGTCATTCTGTCTGCATCCATTGTTTCCACATGCCCAAACCATCTCAACTTATTATTAACTTTCATCTTTGTCACAACACTACTTACCTTCATACCACATTCCTTCGTAATATTTCTATTCCTTTCCGTATCCTATAAAGTTTTTCCACATATTCTTCATAAAGATTTCATCTCTGCTGCATTTATACTACATTCTTTTTTTTTCATCCATGCCACGTTTCACAACCATACATCATCGATGGTTTGCGTTATGCACTAGTTTCTTTGCTTGTAGTGAGACGTTGTTCCTTCTCATTATAGGTCTTAGTGCACCGCCCACCCTGCAACCAGCAACTTTCCTACGTTCGATTTCTTTTTCACACTTTCCACCCCGACTAAACATGCTTCCTAAATACACATAGGTACTTATTCACTTTCTCAAGTATACGGTTATTTTACATTTAGTTCTTTTTCATCCCTTTCAAATATTAAAACCTTTGTTTTGCTGACATTCATTTTAGAGCCTTTTTTGCACAATTTTCAAACACACTTGACACAGGTTCTTGCAAATCATTTTCACACTCAGCCATAAGTACTAAATCATCTGCATACATAAGCGCACATACCTTTATTCAATTCAATTCAACCCCTATATTTATATCTTAAAAGATAAAAGTTAAAGTGGGTTAAAACCCACTGACGCAAAATTAAAAAAAAACAAAATTAACAACCAGGGTGACATGACGCACCCTTGCTTCACACCTTTCGTAAGATAGAACTCCGGTGAAAGCTGGCTGTTCACCTTCACACACGCAGTAATTACTTTCCCAATATAGCGAAGCAATGCTACGAATCAATCGGTTGTTCACTCCATAGATTGATAGAACCTCCCATAATTTACCCCTATCTACCCTATCATATGTCTTTTCCAAATCTACGAATGCACAGAAAAGCTTCTGATGTTTACTCAAAAGCTTCTCCCTAATCATCCTTAGAGCGAAGATCTGATCGGCACATCCCCTCCCATTCATGAAAGCCCCTTGTGCATCCCAACCTTTACTTTCAGTTATTTTTCTAACCCTTTCTACTGATTCTACTGTACAATTTACCCACGTTGATCAATAAGGTGATTGCAGAGGTACATTATAGGAATAATAATATGTACCTATATTTTATTGTCGTATGACATTTTGAATGAAAAACTAACCATTTTATTGGATTATATTATAACTCTTATCACTAACGTGATGTCTAAAAATTAAATGACATAAATAATATTGCAGAACAACGTTGGCCGAATCAGTTAGTAGAAGATATAGTAAAGTTGAAAGATCAAAGACTTCTAAAGTATGATTTTCTAACGACTACTAAGATTTCAACTCCAATCGACGTCACAGCACCGGAAGTACTGAAACCTACAATATATGAGTTTATATTGATATAAAAATGTCAGGCACATTTAATATTATTATGACGTGCCTTTATGGAAATCGATATTTCCAATGCTTCACAAATATACCTCTCTGTACATAATACATCTCTGATATAATCGGTGTACATTCATAGATATGTCAGGTACTTTATAAGTGGAGCAAATGTTAGAAGGTAAATACATTGTTTGAAAAATGTTGGTACATATATCGAATCCAAAAAATGTCAACCAAATAATATAATATTAAACAAGCCGTGCTATCGAAAGTTCATAAGGAATTAAAATTGGTTTTGTTTGTGGGTAGACAACTTTTTATGTTAAGAGTTTTGAAGTTTCTTTGTTGACTATAATAAACTCTACATACCAATAATTGCAAAAAGTTTAAAAACATATTTTTTCTAAATGTTATTTTTTGAAACTTAAGCGATCCATTCCGGGTGTTATTTGGCATCATAAAACCATACATTCAATGCGTATGTACCTTTATGCTTCCACGTAATCACATGGGTTCTTATTAGACAACTAGCTTTCCACAAGCTTTCAGTAACTTACTGTGAAAGAGTCAAAGAGTGTATTTGTGTTTATTTGAGTGAGCACAGATTCAGTTAAAAAAAAAAAAAAAATATGGTCATGAAAAGGGCTGCGGAGGACCGGACGAGATGGAAAATTAGATGTAAATCTTTGCTGCAAACCAATCCGTAGAATTGAGACCGCAGTAGATGAATGAATGGTTTCCAGGGGCATAATGAAATAATTGTACAACACGTTACAAATAGTGGTACTTAAAATACTAATACACTATAAATAGCAGCAAAACCTGTCTGACGAAAGACATAGAACAGGGTCATAAATTGTCTCAAAGATCATCAGTTATATCGTTCCATTAAGAAATGTACCCAATTCTTACTTAACGACTTTAGAGAAGGCGGAAAATTTGAGGTTTCTCATCGCGGGAACAGCTGTATGAGGATACACGCGGAATCATGATTGTAGTTATTGTCATGTCAAAGTGCGCCAACTTACAGACGAATAATTTAAGAAGGTACCTATAAAAAATTTCACAAATATTCACATTGCCTGTACCAAAGGTTGTGTTTTACAGAAAAAATAACAACTAATGACTCTAATAATTCATGACTAATGTTCGATTTTTAAATGGAACAAACCACTACGGGCTTACGACCGTCTTCTACTGTTATTTCGAAGGCTGGCTTAGTGGGATCACTTTACGTTAACAACGTTCGCCATTAGGTGGTACTTAATGTTTGTCTCCGAAACTCTTAATCATGAGAATTCTCAACATGTTCAACATGTCAACTCTCACGTATGAAACAAGTAGAAAATTAATAATTAATGAAACATAGATAAAAACAGTTGGAAATTATTGAGAACAAGAGAGCAACCAAATTTAAACTGCGACTGCTGTCATATATTTGGAGCCAGGATATGACTATATCCATTTTTGTTACTGTCTCATATTTATGTGTTTTGCGACTTAGCCGTAGGAAAATGTCAAATGCCGCTGAAGTATTCCTAGGTATGTTGGTTCATATATTATTATTTCTTCTATGTATCTAATGTTATAAAACGAAAATAACAAACCCAAAGAAAAAACTCACTGCGTTTAAATATTGAATGCGAGTAGAGTCTGGAAGACTTTTTTTTTTGTTTTTAATATGACTTTTTTTCTTCATAGTCTTTTGTAATTCTGTTTTTTTGGTTAGTTTCCAGCTCGCATTTGGAAGGCTTATTGAAAATTCTTATAGTTCCCAGAGACGCACCTTACGGGTCTCAAACGGCGATAGAGACTATGCGAGCTTTCCTTGAAATCTTTTTTTTTATTTTCGTGGATTAAGCTTAAAAAGTTTCTGCTTTGTTTAGTTTGAAATAAATGAACAAAACGTTTCGAAGAAAAAATTCAACTCGAACAAAATCCATTCTTCATATTTTGTTTTTTTGATAGCATCAAAACTTACAAAATATTAACATTAATAAAGAAAGCATCGATCTCTCTCACAGTTCTTCTGAATTAGATCTATCCATAAATATAATAATAATTGTGCATGTGTTCTTTTTAATTTATCCTCTCTACAGTCACTCGTAATTTTTCTTGTGAAAAAAGGAAGATGACTGGCACTGAGTTATGATCCTGCGACCTTCAAAACTCTCTTCAAAAGTCTGCGAACAAACGAAGGGACAGATAACCACGTCTTTTATAAATTTGTTTGAAACCTATCAATATTTTCGAAAAAGCGCACGCGGGCGGAACACATGCATCCTTTTGATAAAATTGATATAACGATACACGTTCGCGGCGCAAGTGAGTACCGAGCTTTAGAATATTTTTCAATACTGATTGATGTTTTGTGACTCTTTAACAGTAAACTACTTATTTGTGTCGTGAAAGACGAAGATGGTCAGCATATGGGATCGAACCCATCATCAGGCTACCAACCACCTCGAAGTTATTATACAAATTATTCTCCTGCATCGCGTTGCGTAAAGCCTTCAAGATACATTTTAATGAACTATTACCCTTTAAAATAAGTATAGCTTAATTAAATAAATTTAAGGAAACACAGCTGCACTTTCAATTTTTTTTCAAATCAAGAATTGTAAGCGACCTTAAGAAGAATAAGAAGTTAGCGACCAGTTTTTAGTCCCGACAGCCGCTTTGTTATGGAATCGTATATTTGAGGTGTTTCGACGCGTGTCTAAGTCTCCCACGATCACTATCTTATATAATGAACAGCTTAAATATTTATAGGTATTGCTTATTTCATCTTGTTGTAGAGAAAGCTATTAATTTAAAAAAAAATAACAACATAAAAGACTAATTACATCTTAGAACTATTGATTGACACATTCAGGATCATTCGCTCCATAAAACGGAGCATCAACGTGACGTTCCCTATTTGTATTGGAATGCATGAACAATAAAAACATCCCATCAATAAGCAGGCATTGTCTTTGTTAATACCGCCATTAATCTCCTCCTGTCTAATTAAAGAAATCGCAAGGTTTTTTAAGGACTAAATTTATATATTACAGCTTTCCATTTCGAAGCGCACAGATTGATTTAATGGACCAGACTTAGTTTTTTTTTATTATAATATTTTTTGTAGTATTAAAATATTTTTTCCAAATAATAAAACTCTAAAGAGTTGATAAATACATTAAACCATAAGAAATTTTAGCTGTGATAAACCTTGCCCAGCTTCCTATCTTTTTTTTTCGTTTAAGCAACACCTTTCATCACAAACTTATAGTGAGTTTTTTCACAATCGGTTGGTAGGTATCATATTTCAATTATTTATTCAAGCGGGAATTAAGCTTACTTTTCAAACAATTGTAGGATACAGAGTGATTGTCATTTTTCCAACACTTAGAATATAGTCAGCAAGTCTATTAAAGGGAGACATTCAATGTTAAGGAGACCACGAAGAATACGCAGATACCAAAATGATGATGAAAGTAATATAGCAGGTTCGAAATCAGATGCAGGCCACCCTATGTAGAGAGGAGGAATAATTTCAGCTAGGGTTATCCGAGGATCACGTTCTGATAGACAAGACACGTTCCTTACAGAATGCAGAATGCAAAAAAAATATATTTTGTGTTAATCATTTATTCAACTTTCTTTCAGTCGTTCTTAAAACCCTTTGAACCCGCCTTATTTTAAATGGTGTACATAGCTGATTGGTAACTATTTCCGATAAAGATCAATGCAAATAGAAGCTTTGTTGGAAAAAAATATTCAATCCTTTTTTGGAAAAACGCCTGGGACTATATTATTATGTCCCAATACGTAATCAATTTAGCATTATTTTAACCATTAGTGAGTAAAATATAAAAAAAAATGATATTTTTATTGGTATTTATTGAAAAAATAAACAAATAACTGCAAAAAATCTTCACCATCACTTCTATATTCCAACAAACGTTGTATTTCAGATTTATCCATTCTAACAAAATTTTAACATGTAAGACTTTGCTTACAGAACAAATGATTATGAAAAACTTATGGGACATAATGTCTCAAAATTATTGTTCGTAAAATACTTATGGAATTGTATATTCCTAAAGCAAAAAAAAAATGTACAAAAATATTACTGTTTTATCTCAAATTTGTGTATTATACTCACATTGATTTACCAATAAGTAAAATACAATTCACAAAACATGTCACATTCTTGGTTTTCTATTAAAAAATCTAGCAGAAACAGCAGAATTCTGGCTGATGTTTCCTCGCCCGCAATTTTTTGAAAACTGGTCGTGACACACACGAATAATGCGGTGAACAATTAATAATTTAATACAATAAACAACGGCTCAGAACAGTTTTAGGCAATATTCCACCGGAAGGAGTTTTTTGAAATCCTCCGGGACGCATGATCCTCATAGGGTTCAAAGGGTTAATGATTAATACGGCATCGATTATTTTATCGAATTTCACTTTAATCGAAAATTCTTTACAGAGGTGAAACGTGGACGCGCAAGCTAAAACTATCAACAAATAAGAAATTTTTGAGATGTGGATTTATTCCCTTTGACGAATACGGTCAGCAATCCTGAGGTACTGAATTGGACAAATATTGATATTTAATTATTGTTGACGAACATTGAGCTCGGTAAGGTCTCATAATTATCTCTCATAAAAATATTATCAATGTCAGTCTGGGTCTAAATGAGTCTAAGCGAGCCTCTGGTTTGTTTTCAGATTTCGAAGCCTTAAGAGCATTCGAAAGTAGGTACTTAACGTATCTTCAATTTAAATTAGGGATTGTTGAATTCGCTTCAAGAAGTTTTGAGCTTCCGTTTGTTTCTTTGATTTGACAAGAGTCTTGATAAAATAATTGGAACAATCAATTAGTTGTGTGATAATCTACTTAAAATAATTATCACGAACAATTGCTCAAGATAGACTCGAGAATCTCATTGATTTTTTGTAATAAAAACAGGTGAATCGTGTTTTCACCTATGGTTTTCGCGAAATCTATACGAAATGTATACGGATTCGTTGAAAGAGTCACTTAGATTACCATTATTTCCCTTCTTCTTAATGTAAACCTTATGACCTGTTATTCAAGATGTGTCCTTATACACCATTCCCAATTCCATTACCTAATTGGCACTTTATATGATCGAGCGTACCTGGAAATTTTTGTTGCCGTCCTATGCCCCTGTGTGGATGCTAGAGTCACTATAAAAGACAAAAAAATAACAAAATAAAATTGTTTTTTTTGCTATACCTAATATTTAAAATAAACAAATGGAAAGATACAAGAACAGTTAAAAAAACATCGCAAATTAGTTAGACATAAACTTTATTCTTCCGAACTTAGTACATTATACTCCAATCATATTTTCTTGTATAATGTGTAAAGCTTTCTTGAATTCTATATTTTTAATATTGTCTTAAATAGCTAGCAAACCGCTGAAAAAAAAATACGATATTCATCGAAAATAATTGAGTAGGTTCTGAGATCGAAAATTTTTAGGCATATAACAAAATCCAAATTTTATGATAATTAATACATCTCATTGAAATACTTCAAATGATAGACTTGTTGGTTAAAGAAAATTGTTTTATTATCTCCGCAAAACTTCCCTAGGGTATCTTCATACGAGGGATGTTCAAAGTATTCTCGGTATGAATATATGAATGAAAAGAAGAAAAATCTGAAATAATAATCTATGTATGTTTTTCTTCAAAGTCTCCGGCAACTTCAATACGCTTCTTAAAACGATAAATAACCTTTTCTATAACCTCCAAAAAATAACTTTTATCCAGTTATGACAAATAATAATGATCATTTTTTGGCCATTTGGCTTTTACTTACGTTTTGTATTTCAGCTTCGGAAACAAAAAAAAATTGCTTGGACTCTAGTATGGACTGTTAAGTGGATGATTGATATTTTGGAAAACACACTCCTGAGTAACAAACAGCCTTAGCAACTCAAAGCGCGTTGTCGTGAAGTTTCTCGCGTTCACTTTTCATTGCCTTTTTTGTTTAATCGCTTCCTTCCTTGTAATCATGCATATATAGAGTTTGCGTAACGTACTGCGGTTATACATATATTTTGTTAAATTCAATAAGAGAAAGCCCCTTCATGTCCCAGAATATTGTGGTAATTCGAAAGATTTCGTGACTCTGGGATAGTTTTGAAGGTGCTGTACCCTTTTTACACTATGTATTTTCTCGCATTTGATCTCAGGGTCATAGGGTTAGTCAAACCATGGTATAGTTTCCGCTAAATAATATTTGGTGGAAAATACTGTTGGGATTTTCACCACCAAGTTCAGAAATCTTTATCCAATATTTTTTGTGTCAGTCACCTTCTTACACTCAAATCATGATTATGAAAAAAAAAACTAATGATGGTTACCCGACGAACATTTTCATATTGTCACCTTCGATAATAGTCACATCGAGAATATTTTGATCTCCCTTCGTACATACTTTCTCTCTTCTGTACCTTTCAGCACTTGTTGTAAAATGCAATAAAAGTCATTTTCATCAACACGTCAGTTCCGGTATCATAAATTATCCGAGAAGTAGGGAAGTGTGTCAATTATTGTTTGTCTATGACCCATGTAGAGAGGTTCCAACTTTCAACCCAACTCTTGACACATACCGAGCAGCGAAACTTAAACATAAAACATTCTACACTTTCTCTTAAATATGTATGTAAAAACAAAACTTTGTCGGTCTGCAAGGTGAAGCGTATATTTTTAAATTTCACAACTTCTTTGTGCTGCATAACACTAAGTAATATAATAATACGATACGATATTACGAATAAGTATTATTTTGTGGCACTTTCTCTTTCCTTACGTACCTATGAAAACTAGTAAAAAAGTTAAATTTCTCTATTAAAAATTATTTTATTTATACCTTTTCTTTTATTTTAGGTTAGACTATATAAGTTAAATTAATAGGTACATTAACTTTTTTGAACGTAAACGAATTCGGTTCGGTTATTGTGATGAAAATAAATAATGTTTGTTATTTGATGAAGATTGTGGATACCTTCGTCAAATGTATGATCTTTAAGGTGACGAAGACAATAAGTATCGGATTAATTTTTTACTTCGGGGGTGTGACAGGTAAAAAGCTTTCATATCTTATACCATGTTTTTATGATTGGCTTCATGTTTCACCTCAGGGTGGCTACCAACTGTCAAACGATAACGTACCTATTATGAAATATTACACGAAAAGACTCTAAGGGCCGAAATTACAATCTGTAACTTATCCTGTAGCTTTATTGAGGAGGCTTAAAAGTTAAGTGGAGCTTACCACTCACACGAGAATATCAATCAAAATTCGACTGCGGCTTGGCTAAGCCGTATATATGGTTAAGTTGGTAGTACTACTTATCTTTTATCGTGGTTTTATCTATGCATTACGCTCCACATCTGTCATGTTCACCGGGACGCGCGCCATTGTTTGTGTTGTTGTTTTGGTTTTATGGATGCTCGCTCTTGGATTCTTACTTTGTATTTATGTGTTACGACCCTTGCTTCGGTTATTTAACTTAATTAAGATACAGCTACGGAAAGTGAAAGATGTGTTAAATAATAAACATAACCATGATATATCATACATTCAACTAGGTTAAAGCAAAACGATCTTGTAATTATTATCAAACAGAGCGAACAGTGTATATAAGTCAATGTGGTGGTCAAATAATCAAAGAAAGGGTCACGATCACGAATAAATCCAAATAGAATCGCTAGTGAAACAACCTAAGCAACAGCGAACAAATAAGTGAAACGAATCATAATTAATTAGACATTTCATCTTCAAAAAGCGTAATTATTGCGCGGCTATATAATGACATTTTAAATGTCAGTTTGTCCGTATAGTGACTTCTGGCGCCTCCTAGCGAGAAAAAAAATAACTGAGTTAAGCGAGCTTTACGCTGTTGAGGACACTCCAGGGTATCCCTTAACTTAACGAGTAGGATAAGCCCCAAATTCGTGCTAAGGAGACATTGTAATCTGCATAATTTTGTTAAGCGAAGCTTAATGTGCTCCTCACCGTTAAGGTGGACCTTAAGCCTGTATTGTAATTTTGGGCCTTAGTAGACACTACCGACACACACGCAGTGTCATAATATTGTAAGGTATTACTTTACAGATGTACCTATAATATCCAACACGTGTTTTGAAAGACAGTTTTAGCTCATCAATACAACTCTGTGCCATTTAAGCTGCAATAATTATTAGAATTTTGGGTATAAGATGGTACCACCGCATCACGAACGACGCTATACGCCGGCGCACCCAGCGTGAGCCCATCACCTCTACTATTATGTGGAGGAGATGGACTTGGCTGGGACATGTGTTAAGGATGCCGAATGACAGTTGGCCGAGGAGAGCGCTGTTTTTCCTCCCATCAGGGTCCCGGAGACGAGGAAGACCCTCTCATACTGTGTTCCGCTCCTTCGAGGCAGAGCTGAGGAATCTGGACATGGTGTGGGAGGAGGTCATTAACGTTGCGCAAGATCGAGCGCAATGGAGAGCTCTTGTTGCCTCCCTATGCCCTTAAGTGGGGTCTAAAGGGAGTTTGGATTTGGATTGGAATTATTAGAAATCACGTGGTTCTCTCATTTATGGTATTTTAATCATCCATTTTGATATTTTAATAGGCTTAATCAAAATGAAAAATTTACATCTATTTTTATGTGTAGGATCTTCGATATTTTGGGCAGAAGGTGCTTGGCGATATTTCAAAATAAAAATGAGAGAGACTAAACTTATTGTATAATATGTATAGTTCTATAATAAAATTTATAATTCAAACATGAACCGGTTTTCGGAGACTACCGTCTCCATTATCAAAATGTTTAAGATTGATGATTCTATATAGAAAAAAATATGATTTAGCTTAAAATAAAACATGGATAACATTAATTTTACATGATGAAATCTGAGTTGGAGAAAAAAAGTTATACTTTATCAGTTTATCAGAAGATGGCGTCGTTCGCTTTTACATTCTCGGGCTATTTAAAGACTCACATGCGAATCCATAGCTGAGAAAAACCAAACGAATGCATTATTTGTAATAAAAAGTTTAATCAATCAAATAATTTAAACAACCACATGCTAAAAGCCATTCAAATGCCAAGTGTGTGATAAAAAGTTAAAGTTTTTTTTTTAAGTTTGAATAAAAAGTTCAATCAATCAAGTGCATTAATGTCTCACATGCGCATTCAGCCACACGAAAGCAAAGTTTGCAAGAAAATGCCAGAAGTGGCTGCCCCGGGCGCCTTTCAAAAACTATTTTAACATAATAAAATATAGAGTAGGAGTAAAAAGTTATATAGTATAAAAGGGGCCAAGTCATATTTTAAGCTAGCTCATATTTTGTTTTATATAGAATCTTCAGTCTTTAGGATTAAATGAAAGATTTAGGCAAATTAAGAAACCAGAAAGAAAATTATAACTAGGCAGATTTACCCTTTTTATGATCATGCAATATCTCTCAGATGTCTGTTTTTAATACACCAGTAGGTGACATACATCACAAGCAGCCGACACGACCGACGCCGGGTCGATAATTGACTGAAGTGCCTGTAATTGTCATTGTGTACCAATGGTATTAGTTTAATTTATTTACATTGTATAATTACCACCAAGGGTTAATTACATAATCGATAAAACCAATATATCGTCTACTCGTGCTGCATTATGAACGCACCTACCTACTCACTGGGCTGATAATGTTATGTGTTCTGAATATAATACCAGCTGCTTAATACATAATGATCGATGGCTGAAAGAAAGGCTATATAGGTAGATGTATTGACAGGTTTATTAGATAGGTACTTACTAGTTTTGTTTCAACATACTTAGGTACATTAGTATTTACCTTCAACGTGATTCCAAAAATGAACAGAAAACTAAGAAGCCATATCTACCTACTCATAAAATGCGTATATGGGTAAGAACTCGTAGAAAGCCGATTCCGACCCGCGCCGATCGGCTCAAAGATTGTTGTCTATGGTTTAAATGTATTTAAATGGGCATGCCGGAAAGCGGGTTCCTGCTTTTTCTGTGGGTATCCCCATTCATAAGCATACTGCATAGTAACATTCTTTGCGCCGGTCGGCGCGGCTCGGATCGGCTTTCTACGAGTTCTTGCCCTATGAAAAGGAAGCCGTTTATTCACCTGCATATGCGTGCATTTTACAGAGTGTATAAAAATCTTTTTCTACTTAATACCTCACCTGGCGTCCTCAAAACCACATAATTATGCCTCTTCTCGTCTTAAGGTTATCCAGTATCCACCCAACAATATTATAAAAATATCGCCTTTATTCATACTACTTTAGATCCCGTAATATTGCATTAACAAAACCACAGAACATACCTACTGTGTTTTTGAGTTCAAAGAGAAAATGTGGATATTGTATAATTTTAGTTTAGTTTCTGTGTTCATTAGGTAGTTGTATTCCCAGTGAGACGTGCTGAGTTAAAGCTAAAGTAATTAGTTTAGTTTGTAATTTCATTATTAGGTATCTAGTACTATTTAAATGAATAACTAACTACATAATATGTTACCAAAATTATTTAAACGAGTTTTTACAAGGTGTTTACAACATAGTGTGTACATATAAAATATGCCTAATTTTGGGCATTTACGGTAGAAAGAACATACAAAAGCTTGACTTATTCAAAAGTAAAGTTAACTACAAAATAGCTTTATAATCGTAACATAAAACATATCTGAAGGTTAACTGAAAAAATAGTCTGTCATTGAACGTTTTGATTCTAAATTATTCATCGCTATAATATAAGTATTTTGATTTTTTTTTACTTGTCTTGTCAATGTCATACTAATTTATTTTTATCAGTTAATTACTCATAGTATATGGAATATACATGAGTCTTGTGAACGGATTTAAAAAAAAATAGATTTCGCTGTAATTAATTTTCTCGACGTTTTCGAGGGTGTTAATTCCAAAAATACAAAAAAATTTTTTTTTTTTAAATTCCGCGTACCCGTACGCGTACGCCAAAAATGTGTGCGCACCCATAACTCATAGTAATTCTTATCCGATTTGATTGAAATTTGGTAGAACGGTTAGCCCCTCGATGTAGATAAGTCAGTAAAATGTCGAGATCTGTACCTTCAGGGGAACCCTCTTAAAGTATCCAAAGAAAATTTCACTTGTTCTAGAAAAAAGGACAAAAAAAATTTCTTCCATTTTCATAAAATTTGGTATACGAGTTGGTCTTATGCTCCTACACAAGCACGTAAAGTTTGAGGTCCGTAACTTCAGTGGGTCCCCCTTAAAGTACCGATTAATATTGAATATGTAGTTCTAAAGCAGATAATAAAAAGCTCCAATAGTCGATATCATTTTAAAGTTTCTATAATAATTCCAAGGATAAATTCATTTTAATCGTAAAATTATGAATTTTTATGCAATGATATGTTTTACACGAAAAGGCTGTTATAATATACTATGAGTTCTGGGCTACCCTAGGTTAGCAGCTTTTTTATGTTGGGGAAGAATTTACATGAAGATAGATGTCATTTATATGAAGTTATTCTGATCACGTTTAGATTAGGTACCTTTTATGTTTTATAGCTACAAACTTCATCTTCGGTCATAAATAGGTACTTTTTAGGTAGGTACATTAATTGCAATGGTTTCTATCAAAAAACTAACATAACCTTATTTAATTTTACTAATGAAGTCGGGTGATTTTAAATTAACCTTTGTGACCAAACAATTATTTTTGTAATGCGTTTCATTATTATCTATCATTTTTTTTTCTTATAGGCTGTCTAACTCCTTATTTCTGCTGTGTGCCTAATTTAAATGTAAATAAATCATATAGGTACCTAATCAAAATGCATTCTGAATTCAATATATTTATAATAATGCTTGTAGTTTTGTTTGTATTTCAAAATTTTATCCGACCTAAAATAAACACCATAAAAACATGCTTGTTTTATGGAATGTTGATTGTTTTTATTCATACCTACCTTTAAACAATATTAAATTTTATTAAAATGGAATCGAAAATTACAAATTTCCTGAAAATTTCGTAGATTATGTTTTTCTTGTAACTTTTCATATAATTTTGTACGCTTAAATAATTTTACTTTCTTATTATATATTGAAATATGAACAAAAAAATTGTTAGATTAACCCATAGGGAAAACTAAAAACAACAAGAATACTTCTATGTATAAAAATTGGATAGTTATTAATCAGATTTTTTTCTTTTATATTTCAGATACATATTGACTCCAAAATGGATGTTAAAATGTCTGTGCCAAATGACGGTACCGATCCGACTGTCAATTCAGGGTATAGCAGTATAGACGAGACTACGAGTCTTCTAGTTCATACTCCATCTGTCACGGTGATAGCTTCGGGACCAACCGACCAAGAAACCAATGGACCATCAACCACACCACCATCGAATAAACCGCTTCAATCGAAACCAGTTCTTATGAGACAAGATTGTACTGCTCACTATTTAGCTTCACCACATCCTCAACTATCGGCTAGCGGTGGCTTGGGAGGCAGCGAGGAAAGCGGCGCTTCTATTAAAATTGAAGATCAGAGTACGAGGTCCGTACCTGATATAGAGCTCCACTGTAGGCTAGACAACTCCAATACCATCAGCACCATCGATAAACCGCACCATTTCACTTCTCCGATTATTTCGGTTCAAGGAGGATTACGACACAGAGGTTCAGTTAGCGGGTGTCAGCTCATACCTTACACAAGATGTAGAGGCTGCGACAGAAGAGCCTCCACAACCCCCATATCCTCATTCCGTCTGGCTAGATCCGTCTCTAGAGAAAGCGTTAGGTCCGCAATAGTCCTGCCATGCGGATGTAGCGCTTTACACGTAGCGGGAAATTGTCCCGCCGTAGTTCAACAGCCTACAGTTTTGTTGACTGCCTCGAATAATTCCAGAATAATCCGCCAGAGCTCCCAGCCCGAAGCCAGCGCCATCACTTGTAGCGGACATTGTGTGCACCAACATCCACCAAGCACCTCTTTGAGACAGCTTCGGGAGCCGGGAGATGGCATTGCGGGAATCGCTGCTGACTCGCTACGTATCAACGGTGCTATGCGGCAATTCAAACAGGTAATGGAAATGGTTCTGTCATTTGCTAACTTAACGTAGAAGCTTTTAGTTTGTAAGTAAGTTAAGGGTTAGGAATATTTTCATTCCTTCAGTTTTCAATAGATGGCAGAATTGTTCTCGTGAGAATTATCGTTTATTTCCAGTTAAGTGTTTACCCATATTTTATTTTACTCGTAACGAAAATGCCTTTATTAACATTTTTTCTGTTTTTTTTTTATTTTTTATTTATTTAACAATATTTTTTTTTACTTTGTTTTTAAAGCGGTTGTTCTCTTAACAAACATGAGTGTTTTAATTTTTTGAATTCGAATAATAAATAGTTTTTTTATATTATACAATATATTATTTGGAAACCAATTTAATCAAAGGAAGTGTGCGAATAATAGACAAAAATTTATCAACGAAAAATCGAAAAGTTTGCGGAAAATTTCTTCTTCTTTTATCTACATTTGTACAATAGCAATTGAACATCATTAGGTATTTACAACACGTACTTACAACTTCGCGTTATTCGCGTGAACATTTGACGTTACTTTGTAACCAAAGTTACTTTAGTGATGAGTATATCACGAGAAAGGAAAGATATAGAACAAAATTAGAAACTTTCTAATTACCTTGTGAAAAAAAAACTTATAAATTAAAAATACATAAATATTTGAAGACTTTTAATTTCAACATTTGAGAATGGAAACGTTAGTCTCCGAAATCCGGTTTATGTTTGAATATTAAATTTGTGATAGAACTACTATACAAGACTATTTCTTTTTTGGCCAATAGGCAATACATATGAGACATTAACAAAAATGGATATAGTCATATCCTGGCGCCAAATACATGATAGCAGTAGCATTCTTTAAATTTGGTTTTTTAAACTTTTATCTCTATTTTTCATTTTATTATTAAATTTCTACTTGTTGCATACATGAGATTTTTCGACATGTTGAACATGTTGAGAATTCTCATGGTTAGGAGTTTCGGAGACAAACATTACCACCTAATGGCGAACGTTGTTAACGTTAAGTGATCACACTAAGCCAGCCTTCGAAATAACAGTAGAAGACGGTCGTAAGCCCGTAGTGGTTTGTTCCATTTAAAAATCGAACATTAGTCATGAATTTTTATTTTGAAATCACCAAACACCTTCTGCCCAAAACATAGAAGAACTTAATAAATTTATCATTATAATTTTTTACCAAGTCTTCGTTTAATACCCATATTCAGACATAGGTTAATTTTATGGGTTTCAAATGTGATGAATAATTTAAAGAAACTATACTTAACCCATATCTTCCCAGACATAGAAATAGCCGTTAGATTTTCATGAAAATCATATCAGGGACTATTTTTGGTCTATGTATTGATAAATAAGCGTCAAAATTTTTTTTGGATTTTTGGATTTTTAGTTATAGAACCGTTCCAATAATGGAACACTGGGAAGATACATACATGTAACATTTGGGATTTTGTATGGGAAATCTAACACGATATAGAGCGTAGTAAAGTACTTTATGAAGATTTCTCAAAAATTTAATCCACAATTTATAAATTATAAACCTTGTATAAAATAATAAAACAAAAAATCTTCTTCTTCTTCTATTTTAAAGACACGGGAGTGTGTTTTATCAGGGTTATCATCTTGACTTGCGTTATTCCAGGTTTCTTACCATCGCTTGACGAGTATTTTTGATCGGCGCAGCCCATTTGGTACCCTCATGCAGGGCTAGTTATAGTATTTTTCCTTTTGTTTAATTTCTCAATACATGTTGATGGCAATAAAATATATTATAGCAAATTATGACGTAGCCACCTGACCACATTGTTCGACTTATTAGATCTCTCAAATTACTGTGTTTCTCATTCGATAACGCAGATATTAACCATGGAGTGTTTTCATTTTAGATGTTCTTAGCATGCTTTTTATTTTGACAGTGTCTGCCCTGGATAAATGCCATGTGTCTTTCTTCACGAACCTTTCTGTCTGTCCTCATATCCTTGTTTTTCATATTATGACATCTTTCAAGCAAATTGCTTCTGTGGCAGCTTAATCAACCTGTGACCTTACTTATCAGGCAAGCAGGTTATATTGCTATTGACTGTAAAGCAAAGCACTTCAATAGCTTTCTGATGCAGGATTTTCTCATGTTTTGGAGATATAACATCTGCTTTAACGTTATTCATAGCGTTTTTGACGAAAAAATTCATCACCACATCCTGGTGGTATTGTCACTCATCAAGTCCAATGAATTAACTTTTTTCTGTTTGTGAGCGTAGCAGATCTTAGGTGGAATCCGATGGTTAAGATAATTTTGCAGATACTTTTTGAAAATCAACAACATTCACCTTCAAAGTAACCATACAAACAACGTTTTCTTACTGTGTAAGGTTCAGTTCTACCAGCTGTGTGCGCATATTTTCTTTACAAAAAATACTTTTTTCGTTTCTATATGTTAAAATACTTAGTACACTATTAAACTAAGACCAAAAAAATAAATTGCCAACAATAAATATATTTATTGCATGAAAATAGTACAAAAATTTTACATTGGCATATTATCCCAGTGTTCCAAAAATGGAACGGTTAGGAAAAAGGACATGAAAATACCTACTTATAGTCATCTTTATTTTTATTATTTTTTATAATGACAAAAGAGACAGCAATAGAACTGGTAACGTATTATTTGAATGTTAATTATAACAAACAAAAAATATACGGACATTTTACAACGAGCAATGTTTTTCCACAAAATCTGCTATAAAGAATGTTTCATAACAGAAAAAAGCAGACGCGAATATCATGCAACAATATCTCTAACTAAAGCCTATTAATCGAAGATTTTAAGCAGAAAAAAATAAACGATTTGTGCTTTTCCAAAAAAATAATAAAAATTATTAACTATACCGTTCCAATAATGGAACACTGGGAAGATATGGGTTAATGATCACTTGAAGAGGAATGAATAAAAACACGAGGTACGAATTTTTAAATTTCAGAAACATTAATGGCCTCTTTCCGCATTTTTTTTTTAATTTTCAGAGATACCTACATAATTTTTGTCTATTGTTCGCACAATTCGTTGGATCAAGTGTCGATATAACACATTGTATAAAGAGATATAGTACAATAACATTTACGGCTTGATTTTACTATTTTTAAACACCAGCGATCTCCCTAGCTTCGCAAGGGTAGATAGATAGGTATGAAAAAAATATAGATTTCATAAAGATCCCGAACTTTTTCAAAATATTCTATAGCCTGAATCGGTAATAATGTAGCATCCGAAAAGTCCCCTCCTCTTACCTAATGACTGGTTTACTCGGGCTTCGTAGCTAAGTGCTTAGTACTTGTCACTAATACTTAGCCTCGACATGACAAGTGAAAAGTAACCATTTACACGTTGGAGCGAGTAAAAGTTATAGGGACCAGACATTCGAAATGGAAAGAACGTGTACAACTTGTCACTCACTAACTTGTCGAGTTGTTTACACGAGGTCAACAAGCGACAACACGCGAGTCAGGTGTCGATTTGTCCTTTAGTAAATAGGATCGATTTCTATTAACTTGCACTACTCACAAACACTAATACTAAGCACTAATCTCACAGTTCACACATAAAGGCTCGTACCCCAGTGACGCCTACATCGGTTTTGCATTTCAATTAAATTTTTAAAATACAAGTACACGTCTTTGTAGCGTAATTAAAGTTAGACATAGTGCTGTCGCGACACTTTTTGTAAATAATAATGTGTTCTAAAAAGTCGTAGTACATAAATAATTAAAACGTCAACCTATTGTTCAATAGTGAGCGCCTTGATCGAAAACTTACGTACCTTCGTATTAGTATATCTCTTATAGAAAAATATGATTAAAAATAAAATATAGCCACTATGATAAATGGCGTCCAGCTCATATGAAATATTTGTGACATTTATATCCCCCATTATACTCACAATTTAGTAATTAAATTTTTAATGAATGAAAAAAATACAGCAACGCTCGCCGTTTGTTTTGACGGGCTGAAACTATACGGAATTCAAGAAATTCTGAACACTTTTTGAAACTATTATTTGGATGTGGTTTCAACTTTTGTTTTAAATTCCTTGATACTACCCCGTTTTTCTATTGTGCCCTTGTTTTCTCTCCATCTTCTAAGGGTCACGTGAAGTCGAGGGAGGATGGATAAAACTACACGATGAAGGGGGTGGAGTATTTTTTTTTACAAAAATAAATAGCTAGATATTATACCTAAGTACCGGACTATCGGGAGGGGGATCAATTTGAAACTTCTTCTTCTTCTGGTGTCCTATCAGGCCCCCCAGAAGTCGACGACTGCTTGAGAGAAAGCCTCCCTGTCTTCATCACCTCTGAACAATTAATCTCCCACAGTTCTCAGTCCGGTCCACTCATGAATGTTTTGGAGCCAGGAAAGTTGCTTCCTTCCGACTTCTCTTTGACCCTCTATTTTCCCCTTCATGACAAACTTTAATACCTTATATTTTAGTAACCTCTCATTCTAATATATCCAAAGTATGAAGTCTTGCGAATCTTAATTGAGGTGAATTAACAATTGTCTGGTTGTGAATTTGGGTGAAAACACAAAGAAGGCTGATTCCGACCGGCGACGATCGGCGCAAAAAATGTGTCTATGGTTTCTAATTTCTATGCATTTGAATGGGCATAGGTACGCATAGCAAAAACAGGAATCAGCTTTCCGGCATGCCCATTCAATGCATAAAAAACATTGACAAAATCTTTGCACCGATCGGCGCCGGTCGGAATCAGCGTTCTTTTTTGTTTTCATCCTTAGTCTTCTGTGTTGGTGATAATTTCGATCCAAGATGTTTTAAACTTTTTGCGATGGATCCACATTTCAAATCTAAAAAGAGGAAGGGGGGATCTTGTAGTAGGTACCTTAACTAATGGTGAGGCGAGGTGCATAAACCTGCAGTTGCTTCAATTTTTCGTTTGGAATCATAGAGGTTTGCCACTATTACTAATTTAAGTATTTCTTAGAAAGATGGTGAGGCAACTTGGAAGAAGTTAAGCTGTTAAACAAAAGAACACGAACAAAAGCATAGGAGCATACACAAAATCAATTAATTTTGCTACCACCCAGTCGGTACTTACCCGGCCACACACACATGCACAAATAGGTATAAGGGTAGCACACACATGTTAAATTATTCACATAATTTTGATGGCACTGTTGAGATGTTATCGCGAACGGACGGACGGAACACAGATAGGTAGGTACCTACATACACCGTGTTATGTACCTACATACTACATAATATTATACCTACTATAGATATAGCATTTCATAATCGTGCGGACATTCCGTTTTATAATTAGCGGAATGTATGTAAACGTTTCGTAAATAATATATTTACTCATAAAACCCATATAATTCAATATGCTACAAGGAATGGGCAACTCGGTTTGAAATTCTGGCCGACGTATTTGAGCTAATTAACTTATCCGTATTTAATTCCGTTACGAATTCAGACTATCACAGACGTTGCGAGGTGTCGTCCACGTAAAAATTATTGTTCAAAAAAAGAAAAACACACTTTAAACACACAAACTCCACTAAGTGGTATAGGGAGGCAACAAGAGCTCTCCATTGCACGCGATCTTGCGCGAGGCAAGATGACATCCCCATCTTACGACCTCCTCTCACACAATGTCCAAATACATCAGCTCTGCTTTGAAGGACCGATACACGGAATTAAAGGGTTTACCTCGTCTTCGACATAATGATGGGAGGAAGAACAGCGTTCTCCTCGGTCAACTGTCATTCAGCATCCTTAACACACGTCCCAGCCACATCCATCTGCTCTCCATAATGGTAAAAGTGGAACTGATGCAATAAACCGGCGTTCTGTTCGGATGAAATAAAAAGCATGAACTACTTAAAAACGTTATAGGTATTCAATAATAATTGCGATAGTAGGTAGGTAGTTGGTAATATTGGAAAATATTTTTTACAATTCATAGTACATTTTTTAATATAAAATTCATACATCACCCGCACACTTTCCGCCCCTTCCACCTCAATGACCACTAAAATATTGTGAATTTTATTCAAGTAGGTAAGCTAGTCTATCTACATAATAATTCAGTAATGTATGTATATTTATTTATTTATTTGTTTCACTCCAACTGTATGTAAGAGCATCACGCTAAAACCGTAGGTTCTGCGTTGAATATTTTTCTTCGCAGTTTTTCGCAAATACAATTGTGGTAATCTGAGATACAAATATTTACATTTCATTAAATATATTTTAAATTATTTACAAATTTCTAAAAATTTAAAATCTTCATACAAAAATGAGAAAGTCATGTTTTAAAAGTAAAATTATACGTCTAAATTTTGTGTAGAACTGTAGCATTACGGTATGAAAATGTACAAAATCGATCGAAGTTTGATTTGAAATACAAAAAATATAAGTAGAAGTCTTTTAATTCTTATTTTATAAAGATTTTCACCGAAACTTCTTATAAAATATGTACGCCATGACAGATGACTAAAGCCGGTAAAGCAGAGTTCGCTTGCACCCTCTCTCTCCTAAGGTACCTCATTAAATTTATCACTACAGTCATAAGTAGGTCAACTATACATAATATAATACTAGGTAGGTAGGTTACCTATATCTACACACAGTATGAAGGTTTTCATTAGGAACAACTACACGTATTATAATACTAGGTAGGTAGGTACCTATGTATAACTACATTCTTCTTTTAATTTTTTCGCGTATTCAACAGTGAGTATTAATTTTTCCTCATCTTCTATTTTTTTTAAAATAAGTGACATTAGTTTTTCAAATTTTTCGCATATTTAGCAGTGACTCTTATTTTTTCCTTTTTTTAAACATTAGCTGGGTACACATTCTAAATCTTGGCGTGAAAAATTTTGAAAATGATAGATTATCAGCTTTTGACCGATAATCGCTCATTTTTAAAATCTTAGCGAAATTTTTTTTTGAAAATGAGCGATTATCGGTCAAATCTTAAAGATAAATCGTTACGTATGTACTCAGTTATTAAGATAAAATATATACTCCTGCCGCCGTAGACAAATTCAAATTGGCGTTCGACTACAAACAAAGATATCGCTAATGTATAGTGCGAAAAAATTAACTGTCCACTGTAACATATAAACATTTATTCAAACCGAACAATGATCCTTATAATATAAAATATAAAAAGTGGACAGTTAATTTTCTTCCTCTACATTGTCGAAGTCGTTTGTAGTCGATTGCCAAATGCATTTTGTCTAGGCCTACTGGTCCTGAGAAGGGGAAAGTTGCATACAAAACCTGTTCAATAACCTACGGCTCAAGTCTGACTAGCCAAATCAACAACGTAAAGCAAGACGGGTATATCAGCTAGTATGTTAATAATGTGAATAAACTGAATGTTAAGAACAAGTTTTCTTCTCTAACGAACATGCGATCTTATCGTATATCCCCATGGATCAAACCTCGCGTGTTCTCGAACTTATTGATCTTGCATGCGCTCAAGAAATTGAGATTGATAGTATAATTATTGAAGATGATTGATTGTTTTTAACGCCATATATTACTTAGAGATAAATGGCAAGTCAATGTAAACAGTTTGTTATAATAATAATAACACTAATAATTTATTTTTATGTTTTTATTTTGTATGGCTAGTCAGAGTTTTATCGTAAGCTAATTGCACGCAAATAAGCGCTTAAAAGCGCGCAATTAGTGTTCTAAAATCAAACGATCGAATCTTTCGATCATTTTAGTATGAAAATTTTTCGAAACCCTTTCGATGATCGTTTCGATTTTCGGTCATCGAAAACTTATACTAGGGCTACTGTAGATTTTACGGGTTTCTTATTTTATGAAAGTTATTGATCAAGCACCCCCAATACAAAATTTTCCACTTCCATACATTCCGTTACTTCGAAACAGAGTTGAGAGGTCGACCTCGGTAGCCTAGTTGTACTAGCGTGGACTTCAGATCCGAGGTCCCGGGTTCGATTCCCAGTCGGGTCAGTGTTTTTTCACTTGAAATTTCTACCCGGGCTTGCCCTGTCTCAGATTGGACGGGACCGGTTGACTAGAAAAAATTGTCTCAGGCAATAGGTTCCGCCGACTTTACTGACACCTTTGTATAGAAAAGTGTTATATTATTATTATTAGAGGTTTAGTCATGGTATGCGAGGACTGCGAGGAGGTCATAATTGCGTAAGATCGAGCGCATTTGCGAGCTTTCGTTGCCTCCTCTTGCTCCAAAGTATGTGTGTAAAGGGAGTTTGGGTTGGATTGGATAATATCCGATAGGCAGTAGGCACATCAACATGAATTTTTCAATTACCATCTTTGGGGTCATCAATAATACCATGAGATTGGCCATCTCACGTCCTTAAAACCCAAAAGTTCAGAAAAGGCGCAAGAAATAAGCCTTGGACGCCTGAACCCCATCAGGGGGGTTAAGGCACCTGGTGTCCCTCCTGCGGTGGCGCAAGATCAGGCGCAATGGAGCTCTTGTTGCCACCCCCATGCTCCTAAATGGATGAATGAATGAGGTTCATGAAACACAACTGGGGGAAGCGCCGTTGTAAAGTCTTGAAGGCCACATAAATAATTTAGAGTCTTCGACATTCAGTTTGTTTTTTTTTTATTCTTTCTCCAAATGCTTTTGAATACTGTCAATATTGTTCATAATGTCTTACATTTGCAGAAGCATGTTTAAAACCTCTATTTAGAATACAATCTAGCTAGAATCTTAATTTAAAAAAAAATAAAGTACGTATAGATGACTTTTATCAAAGAACTGTCCAAAACGGTCCATTTGAGGTGGTTGGTAGACCAGCGGTTACGACGCCGGCTTTCGCACTGTTTCGTGCGGAGGTCGTGAGTTTGAATCCCGGCCATGTTGACCATTTCCGCTTTCACGACACAAGCATGTGAAAAGGAACCCGATCCTCTACATTTAACCTTGCTTCGTCCCATCATTGCATTTTGAAAGATCAGCGTCTTGA
Source organism: Mystacides longicornis (assembly GCA_963576905.1). Taxonomy (NCBI): domain Eukaryota; kingdom Metazoa; phylum Arthropoda; class Insecta; order Trichoptera; family Leptoceridae; genus Mystacides; species Mystacides longicornis. The sequence continues at coordinate 3,263,364 of OY756421.1, read as the reverse complement.
GGCTTTTCCTTATTTCCACCGTCCTTCGTTGCCATCAAAATTGAGGCAAATCCAGGTTTCATTATAGCTTTCTCAAAATTTGACATGATCTTTTCAAGGATTCATTGAACATAAATAAAAAACATGTTCTTATGAAACTTTTGAGAACTTATATGTAGGTATGTACGTGAGGGATTAAAGTCAATTGTTCAATACAGTTCGAAGAGCGAATTTCGACCCGCAGTGATATTATATTTTTAGTCCTCAAACGTGCTTTTTCATAACAAGGAAGTAAAATTTAAATATTAATCCGAATGGCGGTGAACTCGAAGAAATTAGATTTTCTTTTTGCCGTTATGTTACATTTTTATTTTCGCAGAGAAAATTTTTAAGCAAATGAATTATTTTTCCCGTTTCTGAAATGTCTTGCTAGACGGCTAACGTCTCTCGTTATATTCTTTCTTTGTTTAATCGGAAGATTTCGTTCCAAATATCTTTTTCAGCAAATACAGTATTTTTTTAAACGTCTTTTTAAATATTTTTCTACGTTAACGAATTTCAAACAGCCACAATTTAATGAAACTAGCAAGCAGTAATAAAAAAGAAGGAAATCATCGTTTGCTTGAAAATGTTTTTCACAATACATAATGTATTATTTGAAGCATTTGCCCTTTGAAAACTTTCGATGGTTATCAACAACCTAAAATCAAACATTAAATTGTATGTATCTATTCAAAATTTACATTTTATCATGTATCATGCTAAATTTTAAGCCCATTAATTTGAAAAAAGAATTATTAATAATATTTTTTCTGTTTAGAAATCCAAAAATTATAACATTATTTTCTTTAATCATCATAGAGTATTCTTTCAATATCTTCTTTTCACTTTTCATGTAATCAATAGTCTTATTTTAACTGAAGGAGCCTCTTCCTTTTAGCCTCCTGAGATACTGAACTCCAGTTCTCAGTCGAGCGTTTCGAAAGCTACGCAAAAATGTGGCATTCTTGGATTATTCATGTTATGTCGCTGTTAGCTATAGGTGACCATGTCATCAACCCCGTAGATTTCTTGAATTGCCGTGTTACGCACACAGTCTCGCAGATTTTTTCCACTGATTCAAGTAGGAATGCAATCTCCTTATTAAAAAAAGAATCAAATCAATCAAAACTCCAATTGAACCCCACTCAGAGGCATAGGGAGGAAACATTAGCTCTCCATTGCGCTCGATCTTCCGCAATGCATAAAACCTCCTCCAAAAATTTTACATTATCCACATTTTAAAAATATCTAGGTACAAACACAAAATATGACCCACACCACGAGATAAATGCGTTTTTAATATCTATTAATAATTCATATTTTTTTTAGTTCATTTACACAGAATTTTGATTCGATGTAGCACATACATGCTTCAAAACATCACCTACCTCATTCGATCTCAGCATTCAATTTTACTATTTAAGATAAAAAAACGGTAGGTACCGTCTTTTGATTATTTTGAATTGCTGTTCAAGCAATTGTATATTATTAGCAATCGTGCTCCGAGTTCGCCCTCAGTTTTCACACAGCATTCGCCTATCTAATGGTTTTTGATTATGTGCTTTGGCAATTAGCCATCTCGAGCTCTTAACAAATCCTTGAATTGCGAAACGGTATGCCGTAAGCATTCAAAGCAAACCAAAAATCGTTGTCGGATTTTACTTAATATAGATAATATAGAAGGTTTTAAGCCGATATTCCGTACTGCGCACACCATTCACGTATACCTAACTCCACAGTTGCAAAATTTTAGTTTTAACGAATTTACAATCTGTTGGATTTTGGATGGAACAATAATTTAAAGTATAAAATTCAGTTATTGTTCAAACACATTTTCTCATTGCCAAAAATAGACTTTGCATAACGGATGAAGGGTTGAATCAGTTCACATATAATTTATCTGAAAGAATAGTTAAGGTAGGTTATCTTCTTGGTACTTTAAAATACATAGATGATGCGCCTAGGTCGGAATTATATATTATTCAGGGTTTGCTGGCTGATCTGATTTGCCTGAAAGCCGGACTTTTTTCTTTATTGTTAAGTAAATTCTTTATGTATAGTTTAAAAGTTATTTTTAAGACGTGTATGATACCTGTATGCTGAACAGCCAAAAATCCCATAAGGGATTAGGCATCTTTCTATTTAAAATCATTATACATTTTTTTTTATATAAATGAATCTGTGCTCACTCAAAGTGAACACAAATACACTCCTTGACTCTTTTCACAGTAAGCTACTTAAAGCTTGTGTCGTGAAAGAGGAAGATGATCGGCACCTGGGATCGAACCACGACGTCCGCAGTACGAAAGCCGGCGTTGTAACCGCTAGGTCTCCAACCACTTCAAGTCAATACATTAAAAAAAAATGAAATAAATTTATCATCATTCTTCTTCTTATTATCGGGCTGTCTCCGTCCATTGGATAACATATTTAGGTAGGCCTCATATCATCTCACAAATTAAAGTCCTCAGTTTACTACAAAAATATAAAATTTTAATTTAATTAATTAATAATGATAATTAATACAACATTACGTAGGTAACACTATATCGCATGACGTCAAGAAACAAAATGGAGTATTGTATTGTTGTATCTCGTTTTACTCATAGTAAATGGAATATACATGAGTCTTGTGATAGGATTTCAAAAAAATAAAAATACATTTCGCTGAAATTAATTTTATCGACGTTTTCGAGGATGTAGATTCCAAAAATGCAAAAAATTTTTTTTTTAATTTCCGCGTACCCGTACGCCAAAAATGTGTGCGCACCTATAACTCATAGTAATTCTTATCCGATTTGATTGAAATTTGGTAGAACGGTTAGCCCCTCGATGTAGATGAGTCAGTAAAATGTTGAGATCTGTACCTTCAGTGGGTCCCCCTTAAAGTACCGATTAATTAATAATAATAATAATAGTTCTAAAGCAGATAATAAAAAGCTCCAATAGTCGATATCATTTTAAAGTTTCTGTAATAATTCCAAGGATAATTTCATTTTAATCGTAAAATTATGAATTTTTATGCAAAGATAATATGTTTTACACGAAAAGGCTGTTATAATATAGGTACTATGAGTTCTGGGCTACCCTAGGTTAGCAGCTTTTTTATCTTTCAGTGTTTTCTTTTGATAAAATTTGAATAATTCTGCAGGTTAGGGACATACGAGTAATGTTCATAAAATAGGAATAGGTTCCTAGCATAAAATCCAGGCAGGCAAATTGCATCAAAAAATTTAAAAAAAAAATACCCCTTGGTAGTGTGAGAGTAGGTAACAAAGTACAAACATGTGGATTCATTATTATGCGCATAGTAAATAATTTAAGGTGAACTCAACGTAGAAGTACACTTCCCGGGTAGGAATTCCTACATTGCGTGTTCCTACATACTCACCTGGTACATATACATAAAACATACTCCCTCTTCCATTTTGGTAAATGGGTCACCTATCAATCTTTAACATCTACACTATGTTGGGAGCACGCCCAAGGGATTTGTAATTTCTTACGATCAAGCCGACAATCAATTTCAAGCCCCTAGGTAGCTTCAAGCAGCATTTAGTCGAAACCTTGGTATTTCCTAAAATAACAAAAAAAAATAGCAGACATCTTCTTTTTTCCCACCCTTTATAACTAAGGCCTGTTTATAAATATTGGGATCTCGATTTCCAGCAGTTTTCAGGAATTTTCCTGTGTAGGTGGGCTTAGACCGACAATCGAATGCTCGTTCTTTAAATTCTACGAATTTCTTGAGTCAACAGGTGTAGTTCATTTTTTCGTTTCTTTAACCTTGCTCGTCAATCTCCTATGGAATGTGCAAAAGAGCGCACATTCCACAGGAGATTGCTGCGTAAATTTTTCAAACACAAAATTGTAGTTTCCGAATCAGTGGTAGAATGTTACCGGACACAGGAACTTGATCAATATTAGGCTCCCGTGCAATATAAACATCGCTAGAGCATGTGCCTCAGAATTATTTTTTTTCCGTTCAGTTTTGCTCTTTGACGTTTGTTTGGTGTAAACAAAGAGTTCTATAATATAGAGTGGATTACTTGCCATGTATTTTTCAGTCCTCAAAATGACACAATTAACATGGTAAATTAAATTAATATGGTAAATTAAAATTTTCTAAGTCATCGTTATTAATGTTTTCGGCGCATTCATCATCATCCCCGTCGTTCCCTCACTGCTGAGGATCGTGACCATCACCACTCCCCACCATCCCAACCAGCCGTCCCCAAAGTCCCCGGTCCAACGCCATTTGTAGGGCCTCCCATAGTGTCCCACCCGTTGCCTCTTTGACCTGGTCGCTCCATCTCATCGGAGCCCGACCCCGAGCTCTGACGCCCTCGATTTTTCCGGTTAGGAGAAGCCTCTCAAAACTATCATCTCCGCGTCTCGCAATGTGTCCGAAGAACTGTATGACACGTCGCGTGCACACCGTGGACAGCCGTTCTCTGACATTTAGTTCTGCCAAGATGGAGTCATTTGTTCTGTGTTCCGTCCACGATACGCGGAGGAGGCGTCTCCAGCACCACATCTCGAAAGCGTCCACCCTAGATCGATCACGAGACTTCATGGTCCAGGTTTCTGCAGCATATAGGAATATTGAGAACACCAGGGATTTCACCAGTCTGATTTTCGTGGGTAACCTAATCACTCTGCTCCTCCATATCTTCCCCAGATTGGTCATCGCCCCTTTTGCCATCTGGATTCTTCGGCGGATTTCAGGTTCACTCGTGCCCTGATCATTGATGAGGGAGCCCAGGTACACGAAGTCATGTACAACTTCCAGACCCTGTAACTGCTCAACCCCATTCAGCACGCCCTGGCGGTCAATCAACATAACCTTTGTTTTGTCGCGGTTAATCCTCAAGCCGAGTCTGTTGCTTTCGGCTTCGACTTGCCTAAATATTTGCATCAGTTCAGGGATATTTGCTGCAACCAAAGTCGTGTTCGGCGCATTAATTAAACACAATTGGATCATCATCCGCACACCTCCCGCCCCCCTCACCTAAGTGATTACAAATTTAAAGTGAATTTTCTTCATATTAGCCACTCTATATTATGTATAATATATAACAATTCTTTGGTTGTAAATGTTGAAAACGAGTATTTTTTTTACAGTAAATAATCATAAATTTATTATTTTTTTCTAGCTCTAAAGCTCTTTGTGCGTTTTGTTTAATCCCACCTGTATAGGATTTTGGATATTTTGTCGTCTCCCATTCTATCCACATAATTTCTATATAAAAGCGTCTCCACCCCATTGGAAGATGTCATTTCATTTCCTCGTTCCAAAATTGTCCATGAGTGCTTAACCCACTAAATAACACAGCGTTCTCATTACCTACTGAAATCATATTTCACAAATGTATAAAATCATATCTTTTAACCGTTTAAATTTATTTTATCATGACTATATGGGTATTTATAGCATGTAGGTGCAATATTATTCAAAGTATCCCTATAGAAAAATGTATCGAAATAATTTGAATGTTGTGTTGTATTCTTTGGTATTTTGACAGTATTGTATTAACGATTCCGTTGCAGACTGTAGTATAGGTCAAGTATATCAAGTCCCTCAGCTTAGTTCAAAGGAATAAAATTATTTTGAAGGGTATATCACTTACGAACCTAGACGGAAGTTTTGGGCACTTAATAGTCGTCTTAGAGGCTAGAGCGTCGCCGAAAACGCGGACTAGGTAAGATTAAGACTTAAGACTATTAATTAAGACTTGACCCCCGACCCGATAATTTCCTCTTTCACATCAGAACCTCTGCGTTTTTTATATTACCTATGTAACTCACTTAAAGTGAGCAAAGCCTAGATTAATTTTCTTGTAAATCGGTAGCCACTACTTGTACGTCAGCAATGTTTACGATGAACAATGTGGGCCAATTATTTGATTTCATCAAATCTTAAATATCAGATGCAAAAGTATTTTTTTGGAACTCTAAACAATTAAAATTCCAACCGTATTTTATTTATGTTTTTACACGCTTTTAAAATGCACCAAAATTTTTGCATTTTTCATGGCTTGCAGTTGGACATTTTCCCACGCTCACATTTTAAAACATTCAACATACTTGAAGAATTTTTCGTTTCACTAATAATAATGTTTCCATCACATTTTTTTTAAATATTTTTAATTTAAAAAATACGTTTTCACGTTTGTTTTGGTTCGTTTTATTTTATGTTGACATTAGGCAGGTATAACTTTTAACTCTAAAAAACGCAAATAACTTAGAAATATTATGATAATTTTATACTATATCTTATTTCTTACGTTACTTGGTACATAAATGGACTATATATGATTTCTTGAAGACAATAATAATAGGTACGACATAAAACTATCGACCGACCTCCGTAACCTAGTGGCATAGCCCGCGTTTGGGTCCCTGTCGGGTTTGAAATTTTCTTTATTATTATGTTTTCACTTGAAATTTCTACTCGGAATTCGAATAGGCCGAATAGGCTGGAATCCTGTGTCAGATTGGACGGGACTGGTTGACTATTAAAAAGTAATAAGTGTCGCCAGTTATACCTACTGACACTTATAGTTATTTACATTACTCAAAATGTATTTGATGCAACGGTTTAATTGCCGGAATACTCGACCATTTATTTTTAATTTATTTTAATTTCATATTATGAATAGCAAAATTTAGATTTTTTAACCTAGATTAAGCACCTTTTTAGTAAAATTGAAAAAAAATAAAATGCCTATCCATGATGAAATTTATTGAAGTATTTTTGTAGATAAATTTAAATGTAACGCTATTATAAAGTATCTATCGTATTAAAAAAAATTAAAATTTTTGCAATTATTTTTATTGTTAAATTTTACATCCAGTATTGACGCTAACTTTATTACCCCTTTGTTACAAATATTTGCTAGTTATAAAATTGACTTTATATTATATTGTGTATGTGTGTATGTTTTTTTTGTATTACAATTTATTTGATTGTATGTATATTTTGTAGACGTTGTGATGTATGTTTCTTATAACAGGGTGTCCTCCTCTGCCCACAAACCCTGTCTCAGACGCGGAGGACTCGTCTAAGGAGGGCTTTCACCGAAGCTACAAGCGACACTGTTTCATACGTCAAAACGGTTGGAAAAAATTCTATATATACTTTTTTTATTTAATCAGAATAAAAAAATCAATTAAGCAGTTAGTGCTTTCTTGCCACGCAGCCAATAATGCACGAAATACACTTTTAGAACAAGGTAACTCAAATTGCCGTATTGCCGTTTTCTTAAACATAAAATTCATTCACGTCATTTCATCAGTTGTACCTACATTTCTTTATTTCGTGACTTTGCAAAACAAAGAATGTAAATAATATGTAACTGAATAAAAATAGGTAATAAGAATATATTTTTATTGAGTGAAATATTTTCATGAAAAAAAAAAAAATTGCTAAGTGTTAGCCAATTTCTAAAAGTGTTTTTTATAGATTTTTTGCAAAGTGGCACTTAGATACCGCACTTACCCTTCCCTTGCCCGAAAAACAAAAAACGTAAAACATCTCCCAAGTTTACGATAAAAAGTAATGTTTTAAGCAATAAATTTTATTGGGCTTTAAATGAAAACTCCCCGAATGACTTGGAAGAGCTTGATAGTGTTCCCTTTAGGTGAATAAATTTTTTAATGCTTTGCTTTAGCGCTTTCAAACTCAGCTTTTGTATAAAGGTAGTCTTAAATTTTTAAATAAATTGCTTCGTTTCAATCATATGTATTAAATTGAAATATTTTTAATAAAAATATTTTGAAATTCAGATTAATTTTCGCCTATTTGTAAATAGTAGGTAATTTAAATTATTTTTCAAATACTTACAAAAAGATAATTATGTTAAGTACTTTATTGCACACAAATATATAACTGGTTGTTTTATTAAATCTGATTTTTTTTAAATAGTTACTTATGAAAAAGTTCAACCAAATCTCTGTTTTGAAAAGTTTAAACTTTTCAATATTTTTGTATGGTTATTTTTTCACATATAGTGTAATTATTATTGTTATTGATTAGATGATAACTTTTTAGTTAATTTTATCACAATATTGTCCTTCACTCAGTAGATAATAGTTGAAATACCTAATAATAGTAGAACTTTGAAAGATTATGTATTTACTTGAATATTATGCAGGTAAGTAAGCAATTTCTTTGATGAATGTTGAAATAATTGATATTTTTGAACAATTTGTGACTATTTAACAATAGTTAGTAAAAGACAATGATTTATTGTCAAGTTGTAGATATAATTACTTGACTGGAAACTTTGAGGTTAACAATAATAATTATGATTAGTCCGTGATCGTCCACTGCAGGACATTCGCCTCCTCTTCACTCTTCCTCCTTGTTTGACCTGTCTCTGGTCATCCCCATCCACTCAACTCCAATCAAATGAGTTTACGTCCGATATCGTTACTTTTTTAAGACAGATACACTTACTGGCTTTCAAATGAGATGGATTTTAAGAAAATAGTCCGCTAACTTGTGTAGGGAACAGATATAAAAGACAATGAATGATTTTTGATCAATTTAAAAAAAAACCATAATATTATAAAGTGCTGCTTATAAAATTTAATTTAATTGATTTGAAAATCAATGCGCGAAATTTTTAATATTTTAATAAATATTTTTGTATACCTTCTTATTATTTGCAAGAATATTTTGTATAAACTTACATGAGATGTGACACACATATAAGACCATACGATAAATAAATATAAAATAAGAAAAAAAAAAAAAATCCAAATTCATCCATTAATTTCTATCTTTTATTCGCATAATTCTTTTAATCTAGTCTTCAGATAAGACCCTTCTCCTTTTTCTTTTAAAAATCCTTTAGGTACCTAATTGAAAGATGTTGGAAAAAATAACTTTACTGTTGTGAATAGAAAATAAACAGTCACTCCGTCTTATAATAATTCAAGAAAATAACAAGCTTTTGACGAGTGATTTGTTAAAAAAAGCTTTATCGAACATAAATTGAGAAAGTCTCAATTTAGGTTGATTGATTGATTTAATTTAATTGTCCGGTCTACGATTTTCCCCCCTTTGTAGGTAAATATTCCAGTATTGTTAAAACAACAATACCTACCCTGCACAGACAAACGCAAGTCCATTTCAATCAAGCTGGCATTCTACTCTATGTTGTGTTAGCCATATCTCTCAATTATTTAGTAGCATTTTAGCCTCCAGCAGCTCATATTGTGCTTTGAAATAATATATCGTTTATCGCAATAGGATTATAGGGCTTATTCTCATTAGAGCATAGAATTATGATTAAGACTAATGTGAATTTAGAGCAAACGTTCCAATTAATTACACTTAAATTTGAATTTGTTTCGCTTAGTGTTTGTAATATTTGAAATTCAGCCCAACGGAATTAAATCTGATATACATGCATAAATCAATTACCTACGATTAATAACTTCATAGTATCGTTCTTGCAAACAAAATATGACTCATGTATTTATTAGGTGTGTGGAAAACATACCCTTATGTTATTTTAGGATCATTCAAATTAGCATATGTCTCAAATTTTTGCGGGATAAGAAGATTATTCTAATCTGACTGACTATTAAAATTAACTGGGTTGTTCTGTGGGTTGAGCCTGGGTTGTTCTGTGGGTTGAGAAACAACAAAACTTTCTGATGAGAATGACAGATCAGCGTTTTTTGTTTTGTTTTAAAAAAAATAACTACTGAAAGATTATAACCTGCCTACATGAATACTTTTTAAAAAGTCAAACTATTACTATATTTTGTTATGCAGGAGTGGCTGAGAAACTTAAATGAATGGTTAGTAGGAATATTTTAATCGATGTATTTTAAGCAAAAATGTTTACAATACATTATTATAACAAGGTTGAAAATTTTTTATCTGATCAACAAAGAGGCAGGTATTCCTTTTGTACTTATCTAACCGTTCCTCCCAATTTAAATGCAAATTAGTTCCCGCGATAACCTGACGCCTAAGAGAAGTGTATTGTGTTGAGAAACAAAGACAACGGCTCGGTTTTCACATTCTTGATAAAATCACAAGATAATTTGGTTAAGGTGATGGCTGGGTTTAGGGTGAGATTTCTTCGTATTTCCTAAAAGATTTATTCAATGACTCAGTGGTTATGTTTAGTTTAGTCATGCTTTATTCATATTAGGTACATACATATGATGCTAACATTCTTACAGTCGGTTTCATAAAAAATAAAGGAGACTTTAAGTCTCCCTTAAAAAATAACACGTTTAATAACAACAAAATGACACTTTTCGTTAAAGTCACGCTCTTGGGACTTAAAGTCGACTTTAGTGTAGTTCAATCTTTTGCCGTCGGAGTTCATAGAAAATGTCGTGGCGCTTTCTACCAGTTTTCTCCGTCACAAAGATGAACATTTGTATGCGGTAACACTGTGGACAAAAATGACTAAAATGGGGTGGAAAACACGGTAAAATGGTATGAATATTATTGGTTACAGATGTCGGTTACTAATTCTTAAACCAAACGTAAAAAAACGACACTTTGATGCTCTATTGAGAAATGAAATTGACAGATCAACAGAAATTGCCCCCCCCCCCCCCCCCCAACGTCCACTAGAGAGTATATGAGTCTTAAAATAATTCGACTGGAATAACCCCTTCCCCTCGTACATTAGCAACTGCTGCAATCGATAGTGCTATAATATTAACAAATATACATTCAAAGCTGTCTCTATTTATTGCTTTGACTTTGTTTAAAACGAGGACCTCTTCCAGAACTCAATCTTAACATACAATACAATACGATAGGTATGTTATGATATCTCGTGTGTTAAGAAAATATTTTGTCAGTATCCACTTTAGCAAAGTGTTGTAGTGTTTTTCCAGTATGTTAACATAGGGACACGAAAATTCGGTAAGTACCTATCTTATTCTATTTGCTTATGTCGTCCTTTTTCTGGGGGTTGACACAATATGTTATCGATAACCACATCACAAAATATTGTTAGGGGCTTACTTGATCCTATATGAGCTTCGTTGGAATGTACGAGTATATGAGATTATTTGTGTTCAATGAAACTATATTGTATCCGTGACCCAAATAAGTCCTTTATCTACTTTCACAGAACAAAATTGGGTTTGATTCGAGTGTCCTGGGATGGAGAATGTAATTTTTTACAATTTTTGTGAGGTCAGGTTTGAGAGTCACGATAATACATATAAATCAATAATATAAAAACAGATTATGGACCAGCGAAGACCCCAACATTACCAATAATATATAAAATACCTCAAAAAATAAATACATAACATTAAAATAGTAAAAAAAAAGTCAAATGAGATCAAAATAAGCAATCAGAATTTCATCCGCCATTTCTCAAAATACTCAAGAAATTATATCAAAAACAAAAAACAATACACATAAATCGATAAGTTAGTAAGATTGAAATTAAAAGATTGAACAGGTAAAACAATCAAAACAAAAAATAGTAGGTACTTTAAACAATTACAAATAAAATCCGACAAGTAGACATCATTAGGTATACAATATAAATAACACGCATAGGTACATAGGTACATAAGTCAATAGAGCAACCAAAATATAGTCAAAAAGTAATAGTCAATAAGTTAAACATTAGAAAGAAAAGGTTATGATTCCTCCACTATCATTTAAAATACTGAAGATTTATCATGATATAGAAAAATCAACACTCATATAGGTAATGTAATCACAACACACATATTATTATTATTATAATCATTGAATGAATTTCAAAAAATGTCAGAGAGATCATTCGAAGTAATGAACCTATTATTTTCTGAAACTTAATATCTCTAATATTTGAAGATGAGAGCTGGATATAGATTTATTCCTCGATAAATCATTTACATCATGGTTTATTTAAATTAGTAATAGCCAGCCCATGTGAGGCAAACGTGCCGTAATAATGTAAACTAATAGATTTCTTTCTATTTTTTATTCTTTTTGTGACTCACTAAGGGTTATAGGAAGACAGCAAGACCTCTACAATGAGCTCAATCCTTTTCAGATGTTAATAATAATTAACCGTGCATTTATTTGTAACGAATTCTGACGGTGTCGACATGCATAATAAAGGTTATTTTCTCGATGTTCATTATAATCATTACATTCTACTCAAAAGTTCGCTAATATTCATAGACGACTTTTAAGGCTTTTTTTGTGTAATCGAAATGTAATGTAATTGAAATAACCTATTAGAATGATTATTTTAACGCCATTGTCAGCGATTTTTATGAAAGAAAAAAGCATGCAAAATTTGAGAAATGTGCTTTTTAGAATATGAAATTTTCTTTTTTTTTAATTTTAATTGGCGTTTGAGATCTGTGAGATGTTTGATGGTTGGCGCGTCAGATTGTGCCCCGTAAATATCGCTTAAAACAGATGCATCGGTCGGAATATTATTTTTTATAATGAATCTTTGCTCACTCAAAGAACAAATAGACTCTTTGACTCTTTCACAGTAAGCTACTTAAAGTTTGTGTCGTGAAAGATAGTCAGCCCCTGGGATCGAACCCACGCCTCCCGCACGAAACAGTACGAAAAGCTAGCAACCACTTGAAATCAAAATGTTAGGTTAAAGTAGGTAACTAAATTTGAGGTGGTTGGTAGTCCAGTGGTATCAATGGCGGCTTTTGTGCGTACAGCGTATCGGAGGTCGTGCGGGTTCGAGTTCTTTAAAAAAATCGTATTCAATATTCTTTGTAGATCAGATAACGTATATTGGGAAAGCTTGTAGGTATGTGGATACTGATTAAAAATACAGTAAAAAACCGAGAGATTCGCAAAGTTTCTCGTTCATTTCACTTATTCACCAAAACGTATGTAAAACGTTGCAAAAAAAATATCAAAATAATTTGGCTAAAGGGAGAGAGAGAGAAAATTAGCTGAGAAATTTCTATTTTTTTTTTCGTTTCACCTTGAATATTCCCAAAGATACGTTATTCGAAAATAAGAGCAACTTTCTCGCCAAACATTCACTTTATTACCTTAAATTATTTTCTATCTTTTCCTTCCTTTCTCGCTTTTCTCGCAGTGAGCACATGCAGAAGAGAAATAATTGAATCTCCGAATATTCGGATACTGAAATTGGTATTAAATTTTCAAACATGTAAGAAAACGTTCAGAGGAAAAAAAAACTGTTTTGTCAGTTTTATTCAAAACGAGGTTTTCATATTGCTCTTTATTTGTTTTAATCAAAGTTTTTACCAATTTTATTCGTAGCTTCATTTTTTTAAACATGACTGGCACCAAGGTACCAGAGAATATTATTGTATAAAATAAAAATTGCAGGTTATGTTTCATTACACTTAATATTAACATAAACAATTTTGATAATTTATTTGTCACAATAACTTTTTGGGACATTTTATTTTGCATAAAATATGTGCAAAAAAAATTGTTCCTCATATCGCACCCTCAGTGCAAGACTATTACATCGAAAAATAGTGGTTTTGAGAAAAACGCATATTTAGTTTTTAAATCACTGTGAAAAATCAGAAATTGATAATAGAAATGCAATATTTTGATTAAATATTCGTTGAGGATTTCATTAATAATAAATAAATATGATTGTAACCTTTTTTGAAAAAAAAATGCTTTTTTTTGGATGTTATAATCTTGCACTAAAGGTGCGATATAGAGTTGTATACTTTCATTAGACTTAAAATACAGCGTTTACTATAGTATCTTCTCAACAGCTCAATGATGACTAGAGTTCAACTAAATTTGAATCTTTATCATTTTTTTTTAAATACGATACATGACCTCACGTCTCTTGGCTTCAAATTCATTTACACATCCTGTATCAGGCCACTCCTGGACATAGGGCTCCACAGATACTTCCATGTCTTCCCACCTTAAGCAACCTATAACCACTGCAAGCAAACGGTTCTTACGTTGTCACCCCTCCATCGTAACTCTCTGGACGGCCAGGATTTCTAAATGGGCGCCAGCACAGAATGCGTTTTGTCCATTTATCATATAATCGAGCGACATGATTGGCCATCGTTATTTAACGTTCTTGTCATTATTATGGTTTATTTAATTCTATTCCTAATACTTACTTACAGCCAGCACAGTTCTTTGGACCACCATTAATTTTTCCACCCTCCTGTGGGTTAATGTGATCGTCTCGAACTAATAATTACCTACTGGTGAGACACAAGCATCATAGACTTGATAAGCATGCTCGAGGTCTACTGGAGGAATTAGCCACCGAAAGAGGGCCTTCCATGTCAAACGAACCTTCTTGCCAAAATTCAGGCAAAAAAAAAAACTCCGAAGGTCCGAGACTGGCCCAATTCGATGCGACCTCACGCCTCGAACAGGTACCAAAAAGTGTACAAATCAGATATAGTGTATATAGACAAACGGAAAAGGTTCCTGATGGTGTACAGACTACAGGGGCTGAAAGCTATCTTTTGACTATGTAACTCTTGACTCTAAATACCTAAACGTACTTTCGGCAGAGACTCAAAATAGGACAGGATTTTACTACGCGAAAAATATGCCACGACTAGCTACAGTCAAAACGATCCTGCCTATTAACAATTTTAATGTCTACCTCGCGTGCATTTAATTATTATCGATCTCACTATCAAAATGAACGTTGAATTACTTTATAGACGAACAAAAAATCAACCTTCTAGTCAAATTACGTACTATCCGTGGGCTGTTCGTCGGGCCGCAAGTTTTCCTCAGTAGGATTCCGAGTGGCTCACCATCTTGGGCTTGTGCACTGCTTTTTCGAAGGGAGCTTCCTGAGCTGAGCTGAAGAGCGTCCAATTCAGTCAACCCATTCTCCCGGAGAGTCATGTGAGGTATATCTTCAGTCCACAGCCCTCCTACACATACCGGTTTTATAACTTTACATTTATCACGGCGGCGAAAACTAAAATATAAACTCTATCTGTGCGCGGACAGACGCGAACTTTAGTAAACTCATTCATAGCTCGACTGAATAAAATTACTCTCACGGGGAACACACCAATGTACCTCTACAAATAAAAATTCTACACTGAGCTTACTAGAAGGTTCTAAATATGAAATTCCTAACCGGATTCAAAAATAAACATTAAAGATAGGTCACACCACTGGTATCGGCAAATAGGGTAACCCGCGAATGACAGATAACAATTCGCGACGTGTGTTTGATAGGTGATGTGTGAAAACAATACAGGTAGGTACATGCTGCAATACAATAAATCCATTGGCACACAGAGATCAGAAATATTAATAAATATGCCGTATCGCGTCGGCCATATATCTCTCATCTAAAACCACATCGAGCAACTTGCTCATAAGCATGCTTGGCGGGGGGCAACCAAGCAACAAATAAAATACAACATAAAAATATATCTCTGTGCCCTATCATCGTCCTGGGGGTAGCTGCCAGCGACGAAACAAAAACACTCTAATAAAAATATGTCAACTCACCCGAAATTCTGCATACCTTCAAATATTTAGCACAATGCACAAAAAGAAGATAAACACGTCACATTCACACATATGAGGTATGGTGTATCACTTGCCCTCTCCACCTCGAGCCTCGCCACCCCGCCGGATCGGGACATCTTCAATAAATAATAAACCATAATTAAACGGAAGGTTTAATTATTGACAAACGCGGGACTCTAAACAGAAAAACTCTAAATATGTGACACACCATAGCTCAATGGTCAAGCACTCGCAAATTACTACAGAAACTATAAAACGCGACGAAAATAATTATAAATTGATTAACAAGGAAACAAAATTGGAATAAACTATGGAGAGATGTTTTCTGAACGAGATCTGATATTGAACTGAAGTCAAAAAAAATCAAAGCATTCACCTCAAAACGGGAGAATTTGCCTTCTATACTAATCGCTGTAAACAATGAAAATTTTAATGGTTTCCTGGACATACCTTCAGTGCGTAAAAAAATTCCAAACTTTCTAATCCGGCATAAACAAATAAGCAACTGTTTTTCAAACTGTTTACCATCGCGCTCCCAAACTTTCAAATAATGACTTAACAATATTTTGAATAACAAGATATGAATAAATACCTCACATCAGACTTTCCGTTTGAGGTTGATGGGGATTTAAGTCAAAATCTCTTTAAATTAAAGTCGGGTTAGGGCGAACACTTATAACAAACTCGAGATTGGCTCAACGGATCCTTCCTATGTTTGATTTATTGGATTCTTTTCCGCTCCGGACAACAGAATAACTAACAAAAAGTTGAAAAATGTAAAAGAAAATTATGTAAAATATAAGATTTAAGTTAGTATGGAAAGGTTACCTGCGACGCGCCCACGTCATCGCGGATAGTTCCCTCTCTTTCTCGCATAGCTTATTGTAGTACAGTAGCCCATCCCACTTACTCCACCGCACCGTTTCGAGCGTTTTAGAAAATTTTCATACAAATTAAACAAAATTATCGGGCACATTCGTTTCGGTACCTACTTCAAAGGTAAGGTAGAATGTGTGCGCGCGCGCATATTATATTCTCACGTTGTTCCCGCCTGAGTTTTCAATACGAATGAAATATGGATGTTTCAGAAATATTTTAATGTTATTATTTTATTAACTTAACTCAATTAAATTAATGTTGTATTGTTTTATTGGGGCGCAGTGCATATTAACGGGCTAGAACCAGAGGACAACGTCTGTCGGGGAAGCTAGTACAATATATTCAAAACTTTCACTAAGTACCTACCTAGACCTACTTTATTTATTTTACAAACTCTGATCAGTGGAAAAATAGCTCAGCGACACAAAATCACGCCGGTCAAGCAAGATTTGCTAGCATAATCTAATATAAGTAAGTCTCATTGCTCTGAGCTCATTTATATTTTCTGATGATAGTAGTGCGATCAAAAATATTTATTGAAGTTTTATTTTGTACCTACAGTCTAGCAATTCGGGTGGAAACTTTCGTGACGAACTTAAAAAAAAGCATTAAATTTGAAATTTAACGCAAAATATCGCGTGACTTAATAGCGATGCGTGGAGTGACTATTCCACAGACAATAGCTATTATATTTTACTATAGGTATCTACTCCGGTAGTCCTCCCTTGTCGCTTTGTTATTCTATTTTAGGTGTTTCATTAATATTGTGTATTATAAAATTATGAGTCAACTGAGTCAATACTACATATAACGTAATATTCCTTATGCTTCATTGGTGGCTCAAGGATCTATTCATTACCCTTCTGGTGCAACGATTCAGGTGTGCGTGTGTGAGGAATCAAACAAGTTTCATAGAGAAGGGATTGAAAGCAATCTGTCCAAGAAGTCTTTGCCGAAAATCCTTAAAAGGTCGCGAATCATTTCGATAGTAACTTGTTAAGATCATGATCCTACTGTATCAGTAGTTAAAGACTTTTTCAATCCATTATTCATTAGGTTCCCAGTGGGAATGCACTGTGAGACCTCGAGCACTTTTTATTTTACTCTGACGCCACTGGTGAGTGGCGACTGCTCTTAATTATTATGTTTGGATATAAAATGTACAATGAAAAATTCGAGTAAAATAAAAACTAGGAATAACTAATCTGCGATATATTGTATAAACATCCATAATATAGCCATAGATGTGCCTATATGTGAATTGTAATATTTCAAAAGGAACGAAGACAAAATCAAAGCAAAGAAAATAAAAAAAATAGAACGAATCCAAAAGCGAAGACATATTAAATGAGGAAAAGCATAATTTCTAATCAGTATTGATTGAAGCATGTATTGTGAAGGGCTTCAATTAATATATCTGTATTTTTTGCTGTTTGAATTAGTGACAATACATTTGTCGGGAATATCAGAAATTCTCGTATAATTGTTCGTGACTTCTGGGAATTCATAAATAGCTGACCCAAGGTCACTACACTAGGTAGGTAGGTATACAATATGGGTACCTTTAGGCGCCTGCGTCCCTTCGCCATAGTTTTCGACAATATTAATTAAACGCTTTAGGTGAGTGTCGACAATACATTAATACCTAATTATGACAATTTATTATTCATTTATAATAGGCATAGCTGCCCCAGTGTAGTTTTGGGTTTTGTAGATATGTATATTTAAACAAGTAGTACCATCACAATTTACCAACACTTCGTACTTAATGTATAATTATATGTCATAATTGTGACGTAGAAATAGGTTCATACTTTATAATGCATGGTGTGTTGTAAAATGTAGATGTTTTGTATATTCATGTTCATGATTCACCTGAAAGATATTTACTTCCATTGTAAATAAGTACATACGAGTAAAAAAATAGTCACACAGCTATGAGAAGTATCGAAATAACAAAAAAATAATCCACCAGTATCTATTTATTTGCTAAATTAACGGTAGAAGCCTTTTACATTAAAATTCACTTATAAAAAATCCATTACAGAAATAAAATTAAAAAAAAAAACATCACAAAAACCAGTGTTCCAATGGACAGTTTATTTTTTCGGAATCTACATTAATTTACAAAAAATTTGTTAGCAAAACTCAAATTGTCTCCAAGCTTTTTTTCTAATTTGTTAACACTGAAGCGCATTTTTATGAAAGTAAAACGTGAAAAGTGAATAAATCCTATTTTGAAATCAAATAATTATTGTTGTTTGACACAATCTGTCAGTAGTTGTTGAATAGTTGGTGCGATTGAAAGAATTCGGAATGAAAAAAAGTCGTTTAAAACAGATGCATCGGTCGGAATGACATGGGTCGGAAAGTCCTTTTTATTATTCTTTTAAATTCTTATTCAAAATGCAAAGTATAAGACCACAGGACAGCGTCTGTCGGGAAATCTAGTACAATATGAAAACTTTCAGGTTGAATGACTTGAAACTTTTACCAGTTACAGCAAGTAGTAACGACGTACACATTACCTCCGTATGTGTGCTTTGAATAAATAACATACAAGACATTTCTCGTGTAAATAAAAACAAACCCGGGGCCGTGTATTTACCTGACATAGTTTCGAAGGAACAGCCGACTCACTACTCGTGTGCGTGACGAGTTCCACCACATCCCTTCGTCTGTTGAATTAACGACCTGCCCTAAACAACTTTCTCTTCAGCTGGAAATTTACAGCTTAACTAGTTCGCCCTTATCAGACTTGCGTTGTGATGTAGGGTGTCTCAATTAGCAGCGAATACTTTAAAAAAAGTGCATTTCCTGTTTCCGTCTTATTCAAAAGGGAATGCTCAAGCAATTGCAGAGAACAGTTTATCTCTACTTAATTATTGGCTTGTGGACGAGTGCTTTAATTTTTTTCTTAATACAATACTTATAAGTAATATTTAATTATTTACCACCAAGAAAAAAATTGCACGTTCAATAACGAATAAGTTTTATAAATGCGATAGTCGGCAAAGGAATTGCTTGGCTATAACCACGACGTTTTAGGTTTATCAATGACTATAATTTTGTATAGGCATAAGCGTTTTTTGAACATAGTTAAACATCGAAGGATTTTCCTATTAGCTTCGTTTTCTTAAATAATTCTACTAGTATTTCCTATCCAACCCAAACTCTCTTAACGCCCCACTTAAGCAACAAGAGCTCTCCATTGCGCTCGATCTTGCGCAATGTTTATGACTTCCTCCCACACCATGTCCAGAAGGAGCGGAACTCTTTGAAGCATTGTTTACTTATCATAAAACTAGCTGTCCCGCCCGTCGACCTAACCCAAGTAAAAAAATAATTTTGACTTATTACATGAATAAAAACTTAATTAAATTTAGCTAATAATTTATTACATTATGTAATAGCTATCGTTGATTCGGATGCGGGATGAATTCGATGGGTCATAAGTTCGAAATCAAAACAATTCCTTTATAATTGCTTTACTTTAAAAAAAATCAAGAGATGGCGGTGTAAGTAGTAGGAAATACATCACATGTGATGTCTGTTTACTAAAAGTTGAAAGAATAGACTCCAGTTAAACCAAATTTTACCGAATACTGAATTATTATGGTAAGATAAATAATATCAACATTTTCTGTGACATTAGGGTTCATCTTTCCTTCCATATATAATTTGAAGTTTTTTTCATTTTTTCGAGTTTCCGTATTAAGGCGCCAGCTAGGTACAGGGGTGATGTACGTAGGTACATCACAATTATTTTTGACACACTTTGAAAAATGAAACTGTCACTTCCAATCGCACCCTGTGATTAAGTAAAGTCATTAGGTACATTACTAAGCTATGAGTATTCCGATCACAAACTGTATAAACTGTGTTTTACGTATTTATAATGGTGAGTGTAGAATGTAGATAGATACAAGAAAGTAGTACAAACGAATAGGTACTTATAAAAATAATACACTAACGAAATGAATACAAGTACCTATACAAGAAAAAGATTACGATTGGAGTACTTACTATGTACCTAATGAGAAACAAAAAATGTACACATTTTTGTCCCATGTAAGTAAATATGATTGTATTGTAACATTTTGGGAACAGCAGAAAAGAGTTCTTGTGGATCTTTCTAAACAGACGATATAAGCTGATACCTATAAGTTAATTAGGTATAGTCTTTGAGAAATGTAGTCAATAAGTTTTGCATATTATTATTTTCATTTATACTACGCTCCTTCAAATAATTTCTATTTCCAACGACAGATACATTATTTGCATTCTTTCAGTCTGTTCCCGTATACCTACTTCTTGACGAGTGCTTCCTACATCTTTCTTCACGCCGCTCTGTCCTGGACACCCTGAACCCAGTGCACCTACACAAAAGTTCTTCACAATTTTGTCCCGCCTTCGTTATGGTGGTCTCCCTATGCTCCTGGGAGTAGTCCTATTGAAAGTTTTCCAGGTTTCGACCACTTATCTTCTGGGTCTCTCGTCATGTCGCCTATCCACCGCCATTTGAGAGATGCAATATGTTGGGAACTACCTCTTGTTCTTCGCCGTATCTTTGTTCCTCCGCCTATCTCTGAGGGTTGGCCCATCAGCATGGTTATTATTCACTTATATTTAAGGTGCTCTATTTTACATTTTAGGATCATGGGATTTTGGGGTTTTTAAAAATATGACTCTTATTTCCGATGGTTTCCAATTTGTCTTTCGATATCGATGGTTTATTTTTATCTGGTTGTCTATGGAGTGTCATAGATTTGCGTGGATATTTCCTATTAATTTTTCTTCTTCTTCTTCCTCTTTCATTTGGCATGCTGGCCTAGTATACCTACTACGTTGTCATCTTGGGAAGCTGAGTGTCCCACCAGCATTTAGGTGGTCGTCCTGGAGGTCTGCTTCCTTGTGGTATGTTGCCTCTGACGATTTTTGCGGCTCTTGTGTCTTCCATTCTTGAAACGTGGTCGTTCCAAAACCGTCTCCTCTGTCTTCCCCACCTTACAACGTCCTCGACATCGCAACTTCTCGACTTCTGACTCTAGTGAAGGGGTTTTCCGGAGATGTTTTTTTTTTTTAATTTTTCATCTAGGTATCACAATTTACGTCCTTATTTTATGTATAAGATAAACGATGATTTTGGGACTTTTGCATGGACACTATATATTACATAGTATTTCCTTTCATAAAAAAATTGTATGTTTTAATTTATAGTATATTCAAATAATGATCAAAGAATCATTAACACAGTGCTACTTTAAAACCCTTTGTATATCCCTCAAGTCGTTTACAGGACACTGAAGTAATCTAAAATGGACGCACAGCTTGTCGTACCAACAGCAACATCAAAAGCTCTACTCATGCATTGACGCATTTCATTAAAAGCTCGGATCCCGCTGGGAATACCACGGGTCTCTAGAAATTCTCACCAACAATATATTATTATTTGCTGGCGTTATTCATTCATAGAATATCATTTACAGAATACTGAATTATTTTTTGTATAAGAAGGGATGTCTTTTTACGAAACTTGTTCATATAACGATTTCATTATAAACTGTAACGAAAATTTTCTGTTTTCACGACACAAGCATTGGCTTACTGTGAAAGATGTCAGAAAGTGTATTTGTGTTCACTTCGAGTGAGCACAGATTCATAAAAAAAAAAAAATTATGTGTTAAAATTTTTAGCCGACATAAAAACACGAACATACTTATAAAAGTTTCTCCGTGAAAGTAGGAAATAATACTGTCATTAACCTGTGGTATTGAGCGTTTGCAAAATAGCCCAGACCGCCAGGATTTAACTGATATTTCGACAAAACGAGATTTCAATATTCGGGGTTACAGGCGGAAAAATCCGGAATGATGGGGTTAGCAATCTTAAAGTGAATTATGTGGTTCGGAAAATATTATGAGATGCCGTGTAAGATGTTCAAGTTATGGACATCACCAGATCCCCTGAAATTCAAAAACTGAACATCGGAAGAAGAAGTGTCCATAATCCATCGGATAAAGTGTCATAAGAGATGTTAATCAAGTATCGATTAAATACTGGCGTGAAAGGGGAGGAAAATGTTAAGTATCAGTTCTCAAAAAAACGCCCTTAAATATTATATTAAGTATACCTATATCATTGGAGTTCAGAACACTGAAAATTATTTAACGCTATGACGTCATATCCGCGAGCCACACGTACACACATATATATTGGTGAAACGGGCGGATACACACACAATAGATACCAGGTGGAAGAAAAAATAACTAATGCAAGTTATTTTAATTCAGAGTTCTTTATTTACAATAAATTCTCAACATTTGTGTAGTTAAGAATTTTGGGTAGGTACCTACCTCTATAGCCATCATTTACGCCTCGAAACGTAAATGGAAAACCACACAGCATGAATTTATCCAAATTTTCTTGTCAATAATGAGAATTTCCCATTAACGGATTATTATTTTGTATAATTACATAATAATTAATTAATTAATTTAATAATAATT
This sequence comes from Mystacides longicornis, assembly GCA_963576905.1. Lineage (NCBI taxonomy): Eukaryota > Metazoa > Arthropoda > Insecta > Trichoptera > Leptoceridae > Mystacides > Mystacides longicornis. The sequence continues at coordinate 3,240,465 of OY756421.1, read as the reverse complement.
GTGTGATAATTAACTAATTAATTAATTTAATTATTGTGCACCCGTAAAATGGTGACGGGTAAGTACTTGTTAATAACATTACAAGAAAAAGAGCAATTTTAAATATATGAACTAACTAAAGAAAATATAACGAATAGTTTTTTGTTAATGCATTTCGAGGCACGTTCCAACTGCCAAACAAAGTACATACCAAATGCTACCAAATTTATTGAGAAGAAACATGTCAATGTTCTTTTTCTTGAAAGAAAGTACCTACTTACAAAATAATAATATCTGCTTTGAACTCTATCGAATGGCGTCGGGCCAAATCGCCCAGGATTAAATACAGTTAAAGAACAAACATCAAATGCACGAGATAGTTAATGATAGCCGCAGAAATAGTATCGAACAACATAAAGACTTAACATTAATATTACAATCGACGGTTTCAGAATTGGAAAGATAGGTATTTGGAGAAAATCTTTCAGGGCCAAATACTTATAAATTTAAGCCGCGAGTAGGAGCCATTGCATCGATATTATCAAACAGTCGGACTAACAGAACGTTATTCTTTGAAAACACGCAGAATAAGCAAAAGTGCTACTAATGTAATAAGGAATAAGCTACAACAAGAATAATATCCATGCCAACTTTATTCCTGGCTTCTCTCAGGTAAAAAATTCATTTTTTATTTTATTTTCTTCTCTCTACGGCTTCATTAGCCATTTAAAGAAGTTATAGCACTTGTATTACTGAAACTGATAAATAAATAATGAGAAGGTATATAGACCAAACAAATATATGAATTAATTACATAATTAATATAATCAATATTGTATTTCTAAACTGCAAAAATAAATACTTGATATCATAAATTTTGACACATTTTCCGGACTCGCAAGTTTTTTTTGACGTGACTAAGGATAATTAAATTTTCATTTTCTTCACAAAAATAATACTATTAAATAAAACGACTCCCTAGAGTCAAGAGAATGTAATGTTGTTTTTTTATACATTATGTAGTAGGTTATGGTTTCAAAGCGTTAAAAATATGTGGTCGTTCACGCGAAAATAACTCTCAAAGGTTTTCAAAAAGGATACGCATATTTTTTAGTACTAAGAATGGTATAAGCAAACAGTCATATCGAAGCTAATCGGTTTTCCAATCCAAACGCCCCTCGTTCACGAGGCAGCTTAATGTTTTTTTAACACGAATCGAATGTCGGGTGTCGATTCCAATGTATTAATATAGGTACTGGCGCTTATAAAGTATATCCTTATTTTAATACAAACTACCTACATACTCTTACCTATTAAATTCATTATTAGGAAATAACACTTTTATTAAAACCTGATCAGATAAAGGTTTAAAGGGAAATCACAAGGAGGACACAGATATATATATATATATATATATATATATATATATATATATATATGTAGATTGTTATTTCGGGTACTGTCGCGTTGTGAGTTGTTCCCGATGTTATTTGGAACATATATATATATTTTTTTTTATTTATTTATTTATTCAATACAAATATAATGTTTTACAGATAAAGGATGATGTACAAGAACAATTTGGTCAAAACATAATAGTAAATTAATATACATACAAAGTAAAAAAAAAATGATTTAACATTTGGAATATTTTTTTTTTTTTTTTTTTTAATTTTTATATATATATTTTTTAATGTGATCACAAGGCAGGAACTTTTCTAGAATTAATGTTAGTACTACACATTGTTAATCAATACACACAATAATAAATATAAACAACCGTTGTTTAAAATTTTTTTATTATACATATACATATATACATATCTCCGCGAAGAGGTGGTCACGGAGACACATACACACACACATATACATTTTTTTTTTTTTTTTTACCTATCATATTCTTTTAAAGTTGGTGCATGCTTATTTGACTACTCTATTGGTGACAGGATGTGTTTCACTACCACTTTTTTTAAATTTTCGTATGTTTGAATTACGCGCACTTCACTGGGCAGATCGTTGAAATATTTTATCCCTAAATAGGTGTAATGTCTTTGTGCTACGTCTTTATTGCACAGTGGCACTGGTATGCAATTGATCTTCCTTAAAACTCTGGAGGTGTCACTGCTCAAGGAAGTCTGTGTCTCTCGTTCTTTCACCACCTGCAGCAACGCATATTTTTTAAATATTTGCGCCACCGTCATCACCTTCACTTCTGAAAAAAGTCTACTCGTCGAGTAATCTCTTGGCTTCCTCAATATTATTTTCAGAACAAGTCTTTGTGTTACCTCTAGAGGATAAATATTTGCCTGGTATGCGCCTCCCCATCCCAATATGCCATATTGAGCTATCGACTGAAACAAGGCATAGTACACTGTTTTCAGCTGTGTTAAACTCAGGTAGTTTCTTAATTCTAAGAAAATGTATATTAGTTATAGAGTTTGCAACAACGATATCAGGCAGACCTGTGGGACCCATGACATCGTACGTGGGGCAGAATAGGAGACGGAGGAAAAAAACAGATCTATGATCTTATACAAGATGAAGAAGAAGAAGAATCTGGGCCCATCCAAAGTGAACACAAATACACTTGTGACAATCTTCACATAAAGCGAAGCTTGTGTTGTGAAAGTGGATAATACATAATATTTATGTTCTTCCTGAGTTTAAAAACGTTTTAAGAAATAGAGGTATCGGAATTCTCTCAATGCCTACTGTCTATTCGATTCCGTGTTCAAACGCAACTGCGCCACGTTTCTGCCATCACCCTTTTATCTATCTCGGGTAGGAATGGTAGAAATGCCATTATCGACTGATTACTCTACGATTCCCCACTTTTATGGCTTCTCTTACGCCTTAATGAAACGGTGAAATAAGAGATGAATGCATACGGTGGTTCGATATAAAATGTTTTTTTTATTTTCAGTGACGTGTTTTGGTTTCATTGTCCATAATTTTCATGTATTTATTACAAGGTAAGATTTGAGGGAAAATAACGAATAGAACTGTCTTCTTGTTGTAAATATTTACATAAATAACGATATATTATTATTATAAACACATAAAACTATTTATATGTTTTTCATTTAGAATCACAATTTTGCAATCTTCTTTTTTCGGGTCATTCATCATGCATCCACCAATCGTCCAACATCAACCTCATCAGTTCCTCTTTCGAGCTACAGATGATGTCGGCAATCACTTTTTCCATATATTATGTAGCTGTTTCTGGGGCGTCCTCTGATAAGTACAAAAACTCATCACTTACTTAATGATTGTTTAAGCAAAGCTGAGGATAGACTAGGTTTGTTAACACTGATAAATTTAGAGGAAATTTTGAATAGTAGGACTTATACAAAAGTGTTCTAAGGATACCAAGTTGGCGAAGAATAGCGATATTGTTCCTTTTATTAGTAAAGCTGAGGGTTTTTGGTAATGAAACACCATGCCTGCCAAACGTGTTTGTGAGTCTTCCGTTTTCGTTGACCAAAAAGCTAAACTACGAGTCGTGGTGAGACAAGTGACCCCAGCCTTCCGCACCTAATTTTAGTTAACAGAGGGCACCACATGGAGGTGAAAATCGGTAATGAGAAAAATCAGTACCCCGGTGCCCATGGTTTGTCCGTTTGTCCGCCTCTGGGAGCGGTCATTGACGCTGTATGCTCTTTATCGTCACAAATAATTGAGTAGGTATTGATTGATTGATGAATGCAACTAAATTTTCACTTTAATTGATTTTTAGTCGATATTTAGAAATATCTGAAAAAAAAACATAAAATCTTTGGCGGTAGAGTTTGTTTGATATTCTAAGTAAGACTCGTAGACGCAGTGTGTTTGAGGCGATCTTTTATTAATGGGTAGTATTAAAATAACTATTTTAAATAAAGTCTCAAATGCAGGTATCAGTGTATTTAAAGAAAAAATATTTGACAATATAAATGACCCGAATAAGTAAACATAATCCTATCGATGATTCGATCAAGTATTGGATGCCCATATCACGAATGCTATATAAGTTTTTCACGTCTCAGTCGCAAGGGGGATTTTAAAAAATCTCAAATGACCGATGGTCCAGCTCAGAACACACCACGTAGGTGTCTTAAATCTTTTTTCAACTTTAATACTTTATCTCTCTCGTTATAAGAATAAGTACATAGATAAATTTATGGACATACTACATACTCCAACATATTATTTTTCTCTTGAGACTGCAAATCAGATAACTTATTTGAATCGCACGTGCTTTCGATGAAAAGATTTTAGAGCCAAAATATTGAAACAGCGTTGGTATTTCGATATACCTACCTACACCACACATACGAGAAAATTTTATAACAATGAGATGAAAATTATAACACACCAAATCTTTCCATTTCGGTAAACGCAAGTTAATTATTTTGCTCACAGGCTGTTTTTGTTAGTATAATGAAGGAGATATAATTTATTTGTGATGCTCTTGCCTTTCTACATTACAATTGCAAAATAAGGTAGAGTTAAATTACTTTAAAATAACAAATTTTCAATATTTATCGCCGTGAGCTAATTTGCTGAACATCTATACTAATATATGAAGAGGAAAGATTTGATTTTTTGTTTGTTTGTTGTTTGTTTGCATCGAATAGGCTCCAAAATTACTGAACCGATTTGAAAAATTCTTTCGCTTTTAGGAAGCTACACTATCTCCGGTGAACATAGGCTATATTGAATTTCCATAAAAAAATGGGTAAACAACGAAAACTCCAATAATGTAACCCAAGGTGTAAAAAATTTACCTAAAATATTATTTTTATCGCGAACGCTGTGAAAACTAATGATGATAGAATAAAATAATGTAGCACAATTTTGTAGAAGACATAATAATTTACAAAAAAGTATCGCGACAGCATATGTCTAACTATTATAGTTATGCCACAATAAGTGTTTTTTTATTTTAAAAAATTCAATAAAATGTCACCTCTAGAAAAGGCTCTTTATTGGTATCTTGGTATTATTCCTTATTAAAATAAATTAGTTCATATTCAAGTCTGCTTCAATATGTTTGTATAACAACTTTTTGAAATATTCAATTCGGACATTCCATTCGAAAGTTATCACGAGTTTAAAAATGTGAATATTGGAAAAAAAGCATAGTCTCTATCATCCCAACTTATCCGATGCAGAGTGCGTACGGGAGCGGGGAGGGGACTCAGGGGAGTCATGTCAATTTTAGTAGAAATACCGCGCAAAGTAGTCACGGTGGTAAAGTGACGTGACACGATACATTGCAATGCAATTATTTCAGATTAACATAATAATATGCTATAACACATATCACTCTTATAGGGTGAGTTGCCGTAATAAAAAAAAAAATATGCTATAAAATATTTTGAAAAAGTTAGGGATCTGTATGAAAACTAAATTATTTTTAAGTATCTATCTATCCGTCCGAAGCTGGGGCTGACCTCTAGTTATATAATTATAAATATAAAAGTTAGTAACAGCGTTTTTCGGCAATTCGGAGGTGCTGAGTAGGGCAAAATGGTACAGAATTTCGGAAGAATACCCAGATCTGTAAGATCTCGGACACATGCACACCGGCTCCTACATAGACCCCGATTTTAGATCAAGAGGTTCCTGGTCCGATTTCCGATCGCCGGTTTTGAAATTTGTGTGGTTTTTTTTTTAATTTGAAACAGCTATTCGGAGTCAAAACTCTGTCCCAGATTCGACGGGACCGGTCGACTGGTAGAAAAAAATTAATACTTCTAGTATTAAATTTCGCCGGCTGTATTGACACATTATCATGTACATATAGAAGAGTGTTATTTATTTATCTCAGACAATATGTAAGTTTTCATTATACAAATGCAATAGGTACCTACCAAGGGGAAACAAACACAATTTTTTACTGTTTCACAAAAAGCTTCTTAATGCCAGTTTCTTGAAAGAGGAGGATTGTCGGCACCTGGGATCGAACCCATGACCTCAAGTGCGAAACAGTACGTAGGCGGGCGTCGTAACAGTAAGTCTATCAACCTCTTCTAACTCACTTCAATCGATGTAAGTACCTAATACCACTGGAGTTAAAAGTACTTTATTTTGCTCTTTTTAAGGAGCATAAAGTCATAAAAATTATGCCGAATCACTCGAAAACGAGTGCAAGGCTAAAAAAAAACTCATAACAACAAAATATGGTTTATTACTCCATTCGCCTGTTAATTTAGGCGATAGAGAATCAGGAATATTCGACCATTATCTGCATTTTAATTTTCTGCAATTCCACTCACAATTGAGTGATTTAAATTATCTGCATTATGTTTGTTAAATTTTAATGTTTATTGGATTTTATCTAATTAAGTAGTTTTGATTTTGATCTTTATTAATTCATAAATATTAGAACCGGTGATATAATATTACTGCACGACAAAAACTTTATTCAAACAAAATGAAAAACACAACTAACTTTTGACTAACAAAAGGTTGTTCTCGCAATACAACAATGTGACGCAATAAATTTTAGATGTCCCCACACTCTTAAAACTTTGAGATGATAAAACGAAACCACCCGGGAAGGCACAAGATGTTATTTAAGTTTTTCTATTTTTCATGACACGTTCTGCCATCTTACATTTCATTCATGGCTTCATTTCGTAATCGAAGCATTTTTCTTACAAAAAGCAAAAGAGAATAATAATTGAGTGAGACCTTTGGTTGGTTATAGCTTAGGTTTTACATTGTAGCTTAAAATTTTACAAGAAAACTGCTTCATTTATGTCTTACATAATGTGCACGCACATATCATATAGGTTTTAAATTTTCACACGTGCTTTTTTTACCCATCACGCCGTGTCCCGTAAGGGGTTGACATAGAGAACGGACCTCCACTCTCTTCTATCTAAGCTCACTTCTTTCACTTCTTCTACCGGCAAAATATTTCTCATACAACCACTCCTATTTCTCTTACTTCTCACCTGGCCTTTCTTGAGGACGGAATCGATGTGTTCAATCTACGTCATTCTCGATCGGCTACGCCTTCTTACACCATTTCTTTCAGCCTTATAAATCTTTTTTTGTCATTCTGTTTTGTTTGTCCATCTTATAATAAACAATTTTCAATTCTATAACAAGAATTAGCCTCTCTCATGAAGCATAATAGCAAAATTATTCAGATTTCGTCTGTGGCATCCACATTACAAAATAAAATCCTATATTTATAATCTACATAATAATTCAGTTATGTATTTACGCTTATGGAAGCATCACGCTCAAAACACAAATGCTACGTCAGATATGGATCTGCGCAGAGCCGTGCAAAATGCTGAAGAGCGTTCTAAGATACAATTGGCAATGTAAACTTTAATATATTTAGAGCTATTTAAAAAACTTTATTTTTTTAGTATCTTCATACAAATTTTTCAAAAAATACAGTAAGCCATCTTTTGGAAACAAAATTACTCATGTAAACGTTGAATGGAATCTTGGTATTACGGTATGAAAATGTAATAAAATAATTGGAGATTGATTTGTTATACATATAAATGTTATTCAAATCTTATTATTCTCAATAAATAAAGATTTAATGAAAAATTTTGGAAATATAATTCCTCCATATTGAAATTTGACACATTTAAAAAAAATTATGGCCACATTTTGTGTAAAACTGTCGTAGCCATTAGATGAGTAAGTACCTGATAAAATCATATTAAATGTTGGTAAATAATAAATATACATTAAATTAAACTCATAATACATTAAAATCTATCAATCGTACCTTCAGGAAGATTTTCATGTAAAAATGATTTTTGAAAATTGAAATGAGTATAAAAATTCTTTAGTAGATTTGGTCGGTAAAAAGAACTCTGAAAGAAAGCGAATCTGACAGGAACTAATGACGTTCCTGTTTATCAAAATCATAATGGATTTGTCAGGTATGTGTGCATGTTTATTATAGTAAAAAATATATTTGTTTTCTCCACATCATAATAATTAAGAAATACTGTATAATATTCATATCTGAACTATTCACATAAAACAGATTTTTGTGGACAGAATCATTGAATATCACTTTATTCGAAGATCATTTTATTAACTACATAATATAATAACAAAATTATCTAAATTCTTAATTAATAGGTATGAAGATAAAGTAAAAACAATGTTAAATATATATGATTTTTTTATTGCATTAATATAACAATCTTCATGAATGTTTCATAATACGACAAGAAGCATTATATTAAAAAAGTATTATTGCTGTAGTAGTTTCTTCCGTCAACAACATATTCTCTTTACACATCTCAAACATGATCGAATAAAGAATCCTTGAAAGACCAAAACTGCAATCGTTGGATGTAGTCTGTGCAGCAGGTTTTGACGCAAAAAAAAACCCAAAGGTGTCTCAGTCACAGCACAATTTGATGACAGATAAAACCAACCAAGGTTTGTGACACTGAAAATGAATAAATTTATCATCAGTCAATAAATATTTGCGTTTATTTTTCTTTACTAACCCCTTTGCACTAATGGTTGAATTTAAAATCAAATCTTATAGTTTAGCATAAATCATATTGCTTATATATTTTGAAAAAGAGTAAGTCTTGGTTCATTTGTTTTCAATTCCGTAATCATTACAAAGTGATTCATGCATTCTTAAACTAAAAAAATTAAATACTAAGCGATGGAAAGAATGTTACAGAAAAGGTCATCATTTTTTATGGTTCTGAGTCAGTACTTAAAAATTACAAAGAAGCGATTATATAATAAATCTTAAACAACATTACGTACCTACCGAAAATATCTATTGAGCAGCAAATAACTTTTATTTTTAATGAATTATTTTGAAATTGGAAGCATTCCATCACTCTATTATTATTTTTTTGACATATCAATATTTACCAAAGATATTGAGTGTCAAGTGACATTGACAACGAATTCTATTAATCTATGTATAAGTAAATCTATGGTTCGGCAGCGCATCTAATTAAAATAAAACAGCAATATTAAGCAACGTTTAATATTGCTTAACTAAATTATATATATTGTGTGCAAATGACATCTAATACATATTATATTTTTATGAAGGTTACTTTTACAGACACTATCAAATCTAGAAAATATGTATTGCAGAATAAAATGTCGTCTATAATTACCAAATTTGCTACGTCATAATTAATTATTAAATAAAAAAGGTCTTAATTATTTAAATGAATAAAAAATATAAAATTTCAATATTATCAATTTTATAAATATTTAAATAGAATGAATTATTTATATACTGTATTTTTTTTCAATATGAAAGGGTTGGAATAAAGTTGTGTGCACAGACTACTTACTTATAGTGTTGTATGCGTCTTCGTAATGATATAAATTTCTACTTCTATGGTCTATGGTGCTGTCAAAAGTGTAAAATTTTATACGCAGTAAATAATCAACGCGTAATAAAAATGAGATAATTGGCAATATGTAATAATAATATTATCATTTGTTTGTCTTGATAATTATAGCTTTTGTGTAGTTTTGAGTAATATAGCGAATTAGTTTCACACAAAGGTTATTTTTATTGTTTGAGCTTTGTCGAAAATAGCCGTCAGAAATTATTCATTCCTTGCAAAACCAAAAACATACAAGTCAGTATGAGTTTGATAGATGGACTGAGATTTACATTAATATGGAATTCTATTTCTCAGGTATGTAACATGTAACCTATTTCAAAAAAAATGTTTACCTCACAGTTTTATATGTTTGATTTAAATGTATATACTTCACTGGTGTATGTTTTGCAAATTGTATGTACTGTCTTATTTTTGTATCAATTTCACTGTTTGTATATACATGTTTTAAATAAAATAAAATAAATAAAAATAATAAAAAGAAATAGACATTAAATGCAGCAACTTTAAAGGGCTCAATAAAAACATTTTTCAACACATAATTTTTTATTGCAGATAAGTCTTGCATCTTCTCAATATTACTTTACAAGGCATCAGTACGGTTGAACACCTACCATTCACTTTATGGACTGCCCTCAATAGACTTAAGGTTGGTGTCACCAAGTGTAGGAAAAACCTACATAAATGGGGCTACCTCTCTGCTGAATGTGGTGAGCTCCAGGATGACAATCACCTCTTGACATGCCTGCTGATTGGTGAAACATGTAACCTGCAAATACCTTATCCTTGCGAACGAGGCGATGACTGTTGCTGCTTACTGGTGTGGCTTCAAAGTGTAGACCGGAAACGCAAAGTAAGTAAGTAAATATTACTTTTATCAATATCAACATTTATTTAACATTATAGATTTATTATTCAGTACATTTAATTTTACTTCCCACTCCTAAAATATGTTCTTTTAATTAAACTCAATTCATTTCTTTATTATTTATAAAGTGTAATCCCATTATATGTTTTTAAATTTTGCGTTAGAAATTTTGAGATATCTAACCTCCCATCCTAATATTGGTTAATTATCATAGGCTACGGTGGGCCAGATATGGACAGAGAATGCCATCATTGGGGCACCAAAGAGAAAATTATGCTGAATTGGCAGACCTTGGCTGCGATGTGCGAATGAAGTCAGGAAGGATGCGAGCAATTTCTTGACTCTCGAAATTAGGACAGAGACAGGGTTGTCTGGAGGAGTCGAATTATGGAACACAAGGCTAGAATTGGGCTGTAACACCATCGGAAAAAGAAGATTTTAATTGGAACAGGCCTTATAATCTTAACAAATGTTATAATAACCAACGCCTGGACTATTAAAAAATTATTACTTAAAAACTTCTAAAAAACTTAAACTTCTCACAATTTTTAATATCATTCTTATGAATATAAAGATTACCTATGTATATTTAATTTACAGATTATGCCGCTGAGTGCTGACAGCCGAAATGTATGAACTTCTAAGAAGCGTCCGTGCTGACAGCTACGCGTTATTCTAAAACGCTTCTTAGAAGTTTATACATTTCGCATGTCAGCGCTGATGGTCAGCGTGACTCTAACTAAACCCAACCGTCGCGCACTGACTTTTTCATTATTTTACTACTTACTGAATTTTTAATATCATTCTTATGAATATAAAGATTACCTATGTTATATTTAATTTGCAGATTATGTGTATTAAGTAGGTAAAAATAAGCATTCATAGATTAGTTAAAAGAAACTTACAAGTGATTGCCTTGGAGGACAATAATTATTGTAAGCCTATAGCAGTTTAATCTATATTCTAAACCATTAATTTTTTTTTATTTGGAGACAATTATTTTAATTTCAGAATTATTATTATTGTAAACAACATGTTTTTTTTATGTTGAAATCTAAAATCAGGCCTTTTTGCTATAACATTGAAAAGTGTTATATTATACAGACTGATATATAATATTTCAACATTACACCATTATTTATGGTCGATTTTAAAATGCTATATTTTTATCAATTTGACCAGTACTGGATTACGACCTTCGTCTCCTGATGTTTCAAATAGCTTTGTGTAATTACTTCACGTTAACAACTTTCCTTATTTAGGTGGTCAAATTGAAATCCTTGAGTATTCGACAAATTCAACAATCTGCTAAGACGCTAGCCATAGGGCCAACGGCTCGATGCTTTTATGTCTTCAATAATTCTTCAATGGAGCTGGGATTCCTAGAGTTATATATTATCATTGATGCAATGCCAAGATGTCTACAGAATTTTAAAGTGTGTCAAAATTTTTAAAATATTTTCTCTAACAATAACTTTACTTTTGTATACCTCTTATTAATTGTCAACTCTTGGTATGACTTATATTAATCACCTATAGATGAGAGGTCTAATCCTCTAGAAGTAAATATTTATACTCAAAATTAACATTTATTAAAAAATTATTATAAAAGTTTTACCCTGTAAAAATGAAGTTTAAACAGCTACTGTAAAACCCCTTAGTTATGTATTATACAAGAGTGTTTCTTTACCAATTGTATTAATTGTTTTATTTATGTAAGCAAATTAAATTTTTGAAATATTTTAATAAATTGATGGGATGCCATAGCAATTTGAAAATTTTTAATTACTACCCTAATCCAGTTTTGTTTGAAAAAAGCAATCTACAATGATTTTTTTACTTACACGAAGGATGGCATCATGCAGGAAGTATGGTGCAGGTTCGAATCCTGATAATGATGGCCACAACATTAAAATTACTATCTGCCCACTACTGATAAGGAATTTCTGGTTCCGATTCCCAGATGGGTTTGAATTTTTATAGTTTTTTATACAATATTTCTTGCTGGCTGTACATACTGAAAATTCTTCATACAAAAGATTTTCATGTACAAAATCGCTGGCTCGGTAGAGGTCTAGAATACTAAAATAATTACCTATGTGCCTACCTGTTAAATTTGATATTAAGAATAAATATAACTTTGTAGGTACATAATAATTATGTTGTTACAGAAGAATAAGATCAGCATTTACAGAAATCAAGTCTAATGTCCTTGATGGGGAAGGTATGGTAAATAGATAAAAATGCTATATTTGTGACTCACTTTTGTTGCCTCCACAGCAATTCTACATATTTCTCATACAGACACGCCTACTATCTAATTATACCTACCTATTTACCAATTCAAACCCTCAAACTTTTTAAATATAAGTAATATAAGATTAAAGTAGATCAATCAATCAATTATTCTCCCTTTTTTGACCCTACTTAGGGTCATACTTTAAAGGTACTTTTATTTTATCCAGAAATCAGGTTCTATAATTCCCATTTTTCTCAACAAACTTCATCAATAATTTTATGGACGGGTAAAAAGGCTAGTATATTATAAAGTGTTTAAGTATTCAAATTGGTTAGACATAAAGAAAATTCAATTACGTTTTCTCTCGTCTTTTTGTGGTGACATGTCGAGTGCGTGAATACCTCCTCGCCGCCATCTTGCTCCTGTTTCCATTACCATATCACAATACTTGATTTAGATTTATTGTTTACCGTTCAGTGACATGTACCATATGCCTCCAACGTTTCTCAAACTATGTAAACCGTTTTGCTACATAAATATTTCTATCTTTTCGGCTATGTAAGGAACTGTGTTTTAAAATAACTGACTTGTGATTTTAAAACGTTGTATTTATTTATTTTATTCTTTATGCATATTAAAAATAGTGTATAAACAAGTGGCAATGGCAGGATTATAGCTGAAGCAATCTCTAACATCCAACCACAATTTCTAAGGATTTTGAAATTTTCTTCTCGACTTTTTACTTTCACCATTCCATTATTCTTCAGCTATTGAAACAATGTATTTTTAGTTTCCAAAATGGAGTAGGTACTTTGTTCACAATTTCCAGTTTTAGGTCAAAAGGTGGAAAAATGAAAAAAAACTCTAAAAAGTTAAATAACTCGAAAACCACTGGCATTTCACCCCTGGTTAATGGGAACAAAATTGTTGCAAATTTGTTCTAGTATAACCCCTTTCAAGGAATGTATCGAATTACCAGTCACCCTGTATACGCCTCAATCTCAAAAAGCAAGTAGGTATGTAGGTAGGTATTTATTCACCTCATTAGAACCCATGTCCCCCACCCTCTTCTTCTCATTCGTGTTTTAGTGTTGAAGTCATGGATGCCAACATAACGATTGGTTTCATTGTTATGTGTAAATAATTTATTTCGACCGTTTTATTTTTAACTTATTTACATAAAACAAAATTATTCTCATATTGACGATGTGTTGAATGAAATAATGTTATCGAATTTCTCGATTTATATTTCGACTTTATTATCTCAAAAGAAAATAGTATATTTTATTATTATTCTTCGCTTCGGCTGTTAAGATTTCCGTGAATACGTCGAAATACTCCCTCACACACGCGACTCTAAATAATATTAAATGTATTCCTTTAATTCTATTTATATTCATCGTAGGATACAAAAGCAAAACTTACTCCTTTGGAATGATATCAGTGTTATTATCGAGTGTCAACTGAACTCACATGTTAATGATAAATTGCTTATCGATTCGTAGAACCTCGATGATAAAAAGAAAAATTATTACCAACTTTATCCAAGTACTTCGTGAAATAAAAATATAACTTATGATCCTTATAAACCTCACGACATATTATTTGAAAAATGGTTAAGAATGTATGAACAGTAAAGAGAAAGATGTCAAGAGCATGTACGCAGAATATTCTGATTGTAAAAAAATATTTTATAAGATTTTAAGGCCAAGTCGGGCAAAGAAAGAGGAGAAGTTGTATAAAGTTAAGGTATGTCAATGAAAGATGGATGGAAAGGAGTAGAGATAAGTTCTCTCTGTCTATCTCTTATTAAGGGACATGGTGTGATGCATGAATATAAAAAAAGTGCATTAATTATTTATTAATTTCATTACAGTTTCTATCTTAGAGCTGGGGATAGCTAATATTGTAATGCATTGGAATGGAAATTAGATTTTAAGAAGAAGTACATGTCATTATCATAATGCTCATAGTTTCTTCATATTATTGTGCATGTAACGTGATACTTTCCTCTAATACGGTAACATGCCAGCTCATACCTTTGCGGCATATTAAAAATTCAAGTTATTGCTGTATTTTATGCAGGGTATAATTTATTATCTTATCCGTATCAATAATGAGATGACGAAATATAACACTCAAAACACAAATTTTAAGGACATTGTACATAATATAGTAAATGAAAATCTCGATAGATCAAAGAGCATAGTAACTTCAAAACAGCCAACATTTTTTTCTCATGATTAAAATACAATACGAACAATGAATGCGACAACAATTACATAATTTCAGAATAACCAAATTACGCTGCCAGTGTAACATTGTAGTGTGGAGCACAGAGAAAAAAACATAATAATGTTGAAAGAACGTAAAATGAACATTTTTACCTATTATGCGTAAGACCTATCATGAAATACGTCATGTAGTGCGAACCATAGCCGACATTATGTGAACGAAGAGTCACCTGAGAACCACGGAAATGAAAACTCTCCGCTCCATCGGAGGATTAACCATTCAAGACAAAGTAAAAAACTCAGAAATTCGAAGCATTTGCGATGTCGATGATGGTACCATCAAAAATGTCTTAACAATATTTTTGATTTCAATCATTATACCGCCATCTGTGGAAAAATAGGGAAAACATTGCTCTATAGAATCTTTCTACCAAACTATCAATCTACCAGACATCTCCCTATTTCCCCAACAGATGTCGGTGGTGGTACCGGTGCCGAACCCGTTCCATACTAACTTTAATATTATATCTATTTTATATTATTTCTTATCCATTTATTCAACTTTTTATTAGTTATTCTGTTATCCGGAGCGGAGAAGAATCCAATAAATCAAACATCGGAAGAATCTGTTCAGCTGATCTCGAGTTATAAGTATTCGCACTAACCCAACTTTCGTTTATATTATTAGCGATCCAGAACCAGATTCGTCAACATCTAACAACATATTCTTCGACGTCATACCACACCGAATAAAGATCTTTTCATTGGTATGATTCCATGCAAGGATTTTTTAACTTAAGCTACACCGACAAACCAAGGCTTCCATTATTAAAGTCACCAAATGAACTTAGTTTTCGGCACAGAATCGCATATTATTCGATACTTTGATTAGATGGTAGGTACATTTTTCGAATTGAGTCTTTTCTTTTTTTTCAAAACTTTATTTTAATGATGACCCAGGGAATGTTTCACCAGTTACGGAAAAACATTTTTTTTGTCGAATCGCATTGACAAGACTCTATTTCATTTATTACTAAAATATTATGTAGATATAATCTGTAAACTTGCTGTTTTCTCAGAAATTGCTTCCAGCTAGCGAATTTAAAAACGTTTTTGTAGAAAATACCATTAAAAATCCTCGTTTGTTTTTTTTTTTTAATTTAGAGTAGGTAATCCCTGTATGGATCTTACGCTGAGATTTCATAACAACATAAATGACAACGGGTAAGTACTTACCTTCTGAAATAATAATACGTATTGAACTTAATACCGTGTAAACCTTCTTGCTCCAGATACCAAAATGCTTCCTTGTAAAACCAACGCTCTTTATAATGCCGATACTGTAACGGCATCCATAACAATCGTAAATTCTATGAAATACGTATGTTTGATACATACATAGGTTCACATGTAGAAGTGGGTTTTATGTTTTCTTGGTGTTATAACCGGCTTCAAGAAATATCTAGTATAGATGATACTAGGTTACTCTACAGTATTTTTCTTTTCAGTATTATTCATTTCTTTCTCAGCGAAAACATTGGGCTAAAATGATCTATAATTTCATCACTATAATAATCATTCTTATACTTAGGGTATAGGGAGGCAACAAGAGCCCTCCACTGCGCTAAATTTCACATAGTTTTAATGACCTCCTCCCACAATATATCTAAATGCCTCGAAGGAACGAAATACAGAATTACAAGGCCTTCTTCCTCTTCGAAAAACTGATGGGAGGAAGAATAGCGCTCTCCTCGGCCAACTTTCATTCGGAATCCTTAACAAATGTCCCAGGCATGTCTATCTCTTCTACCAATATTCTTTATTTTAATGGCGCAGACCTTGCGCTTTACGTCTTGGTCAGGCTCCAGGACTCACATCTATATAGAATGATCAGCAAAACAGTATCTACGTATTACACAATTTCCATACCTTTTCATGTTGTTCAACCATTTGCCATACGGATTCGTATCGGGAGCTCAACTCTGAGGTCACCAGTGGTGGTAATGGTTGCTCCCACGAATTTATCTACCCGGGAGACTATCAGGTGACCATTAACGGTTAAAAAAATGATTCGCCGAAACGTTTTCCACCGCATCAGACTGCGATTATAAACCATTCTGAATTCAACGACATTCACACATCATATCAGCCGAAGGATGAATCAATCAATCAATACACATAGACGGAACGGACAGACATTTGTATTCCATATTATTATGATTTTATATTGTGGGTGCCTATCATCATTCTGGATTAGCGATACTGTATGTATTGTATATTGTCACATAAGTATCTACGCTAACGTGAGTGAAGATTTTTATTTGAAAAGGATCTCGTTGACTGCCTTTACATTTTAGGTACCTGCATCCGAGTGGCCAACATATAAAATTTGTTTATTTTAGTACCTAGTAAAAAAAAAACATTTTGAAAAACCACTTCAATATAATATATTTTTGAGCTCAAGCACCATGCCACTATACACACAAAACTCCAATCTGAACGCCAGAGGAATACTGACAAATACAAAATGTATTGTACTCGAATCCCCTATCGGGGTTTGTGGCGCTCCGATTGAGCAGCCGCACAACCCCGATAGGGGTTTTCGGCAGTCAACGAGTTAATAAAAACACAAGAAAGAAAAATAGCGTTCTTTCTATAATTATTTGTTTTTTTTTAATAAAAACAAAAATATGATAATAATAACCGTGAGGTTGATCAACTCACTTCCTCAAACCCTCAAAGGCCAGAAAAGGCGCAAGAAATAAGCCTCGGACGCCTGGACCCCATCTGTGATAGCGCAAGATCGAGCGCAATGCTCTTGTTGCCTCCGTTTGCCCCTAAGAGGGGTGTAAAGGGAGAGTGAATGTGAATGATAATAATATTTTATTTTGATAGAAGAACATTATTGACACTGTATAAATTTTATTATTTCATTTTAGAGTAGATATTACATTAAAATATTGGTCAAATGACACACGGTTACACACTACAAAGAGTATTATTTGATAACACAATTTTTAAAAACAATGAAATATTCGGATGCACTTGTTAGAGTCCTGGAATAATTCAGCGACGTTGTTTTAGAGGCTTGTATAATTTTTTTCGTTTGCGCAAGCACGAAAATCAATGGAGGAGAGCATGTTTTTGCTTATAAAAATAATTGAAAATTCGTAAAAATACGTTGGTATGAGGAAATTTTTATTCCCACTTGGTCTAAAAAAAAACAATAACAAAGAAAAAAATGGATGTGCATTAATGCAGATAATTCGAAAGAAAATTTAGTTATTAAAAAAATCAAGTGCTTACTTTTGACGAACAGGGTGGATGAGGAAATGTTAAATTTTCCCTAGTCACTTCAGCCCTTTGTGGAGGCTTGCCCTTGATAATTTTTGACGTAAGTGAAATGTTGAAGGAACGAGTACTCAGTGCAGGTATGGGGGGATTTTCTTTAGAAGATACGTAATGTGAAGTTATGTTAATCTAGAAATATCAATGAACGGAGCAGGTGTGCTTTATGTGGATGCGAGTGGTGTGTTCTCGTCAGTTGGTGGCTTGTGTAAGGGAGTAAATGTCGTTATATCAATGGACGGAGTAGGTGTGCTTTCTGTGGATGTGAGTGGTATGTTCTCGTCAGTTGGTGGCTTGTGTGAGGGAGTTAATGTAGTTATGTCAATGGACGGAATAGGTGTGCTTTCTGTGGATGTGAGTGGTGTGTTCTCATCAGTTGGTGGCTTTTGTGATGGTGTTAATGTAGTTATATCAATTGACGGAGTAGGTGTGCTTTCTGTGGATGTGAGTGGTATGTTCTCGTCAGTTGGTGGCTTGTGTAAGGGAGTAAATGTCGTTATATCAATGGACGGAGTAGGTGTGCTTTCTGTGGATGTGAGTGGTATGTTCTCGTCAGTTGGTGGCTTGTGTGAGGTAGTTAATGTCGTTATATCAATTGATGGAATAGGTGTGCTTTCTGTGGATGTGAGTGGTATGTTCTCGTCAGTTGGTGGTTTGTGTGAGGTAGTTAATGTCGTTATATCAATTGATGGAATAGGTGTGCTTTCTGTGGATGTGAGTGGTATGTTCTCGTCAGTTGGTGGCTTGTGTGAGGGAGTCAATGTAGTTATATCAATTGACGGAGTGGGTGTGCTTTCTGTGGATGTGAGTGGTATGTTCTCGTCAGTTGGTGGCTTGTGTGAGGGAGTCAATGTAGTTATATCAATTGACGGAATAGGTGTGCTTTCTGTGGATGTGGGTGGTATGTTCTCGTCAGTTGGTGGCTTGTGTGAGGGAGTCAATGTAGTTATATCAATTGACGGAGTAGGTGTGCTTTCTGTGGATGTGAGTGGTATGTTCTCGTCAGTTGGTGGCTTGTGTGAGGTAGTTAATGTAGTTATGTCAATGGATGGAGTAGGTGTGCTTTCTGTGGATGTGAGTGGTGTTTTCTCGTCAGTTGGTGGCTTGTGTGAGGTAGTTAATGTAGTTATGTCAATGGATGGAGTAGGTGTGCTTTCTGTGGATGTGAGTGGTATGTTCTCGTCAGTTGGTGGGTTATGTGAGGGAGTCAATGTAGTTATATCAATTGATGGAATAGGTGTGCTTTCTGTGGATGTGAGTGGTATGTTCTCGTCAGTTGGTGGCTTGTGTGAGGGAGTCAATGTAGTTATATCAATTGACGGAGTAGGTGTGCTTTCTGTGGATGTGAGTGGTATGTTCTCGTCAGTTGGTGGCTTGTGTGAGGGAGTCAATGTAGTTATATCAATTGACGGAGTAGGTGTGCTTTCTGTGGATGTGAGTGGTATGTTCTCGTCAGTTGGTGGCTTGTGTGAGGGAGTCAATGTAGTTATATCAATTGACGGAGTAGGTGTGCTTTCTGTGGATGTGAGTGGTATGTTCTCGTCAGTTGGTGGCTTGTGTGAGGGAGTCAATGTAGTTATATCAATTGATGGAATAGGTGTGCTTTCTGTGGATGTGAGTGGTATGTTCTCGTCAGTTGGTGGGTTATGTGAGGGAGTCAATGCCGTTATATCAATTGATGGAATAGGTGTGCTTTCTGTGGATGTGAGTGGTATGTTCTCGTCAGTTGGTGGCTTGTGTGAGGGAGTCAATGTAGTTATATCAATTGACGGAGTAGGTGTGCTTTCTGTGGATGTGAGTGGTATGTTCTCGTCAGTTGGTGGCTTGTGTGAGGGAGTCAATGTAGTTATATCAATTGACGGAGTAGGTGTGCTTTCTGTGGATGTGAGTGGTATGTTCTCGTCAGTTGGTGGCTTGTGTGAGGGAGTCAATGGAGTTATATCAATTGATGGAATAGGTGTGCTTTCTGTGGATGTGAGTGGTATGTTCTCGTCAGTTGGTGGGTTATGTGAGGGAGTCAATGCCGTTATATCAATTGATGGAATAGGTGTGCTTTCTGTGGATGTGAGTGGTATGTTCTCCTCAGTTGGTGGCTTGTGTGAGGGAGTCAATGTAGTTATATCAATTGACGGAGTAGGTGTGCTTTCTGTGGATGTGAGTGGTATGTTCTCGTCAGTTGGTGGCTTGTGTGAGGGAGTCAATGTAGTTATATCAATTGACGGAGTAGGTGTGCTTTCTGTGGATGTGAGTGGTATGTTCTCGTCAGTTGGTGGCTTTTGTGAGGGAGTCAATGTAGTTATATCAATTGACGGAGTAGGTGTGCTTTCTGTGGATGTGAGTGGTATGTTCTCGTCAGTTGGTGGGTTATGTGAGGGAGTCAATGCCGTTATATCAATTGATGGAATAGGTGTGCTTTCTGTGGATGTGAGTGGTATGTTCTCGTCAGTTGGTGGCTTGTGTGAGGGAGTCAATGTAGTTATATCAATTGACGGAGTAGGTGTGCTTTCTGTGGATGTGAGTGGTATGTTCTCGTCAGTTGGTGGCTTGTGTGAGGGAGTCAATGTAGTTATATCAGTTGACGGAGTAGGTGTGCTTTCTGTGGATGTGAGTGGTATGTTCTCGTCAGTTGGTGGCTTGTGTGAGGGAGTCAATGTAGTTATATCAATTGACGGAGTAGGTGTGCTTTCTGTGGATGTGAGTGGTATGTTCTCGTCAGTTGGTGGCTTGTGTGAGGGAGTCAATGTAGTTATATCAATTGACGGAGTAGGTGTGCTTTCTGTGGATGTGAGTGGTATGTTCTCGTCAGTTGGTGGCTTGTGTGAGGGAGTCAATGTAGTTATATCAATTGACGGAGTAGGTGTGCTTTCTGTGGATGTGGGTGGTATGTTCTCGTCAGTTGGTGGCTTGTGTGAGGGAGTCAATGTAGTTATATCAATTGACGGAGTGGGTGTGCTTTCTGTGGATGTGAGTGGTATGTTCTCGTCAGTTGGTGGCTTGTGTGAGGGAGTCAATGTAGTTATATCAATTGACGGAGTGGGTGTGCTTTCTGTGGATGTGAGTGGTATGTTCTCGTCAGTTGGTGGTTTGTGTGAGGGAGTCAATGTAGTTATATCAATTGACGGAGTAGGTGTGCTTTCTGTGGATGTGAGTGGTATGTTCTCGTTAGTTGGTGGCTTGTGTGAGGGAGTCAATGTAGTTATATCAATTGACGGAGTAGGTGTGCTTTCTGTGGATGTGAGTGGAATGTTCTCGTCAGTTGGTGGCTTGTGTGAGGGAGTCAATGTAGTTATATCAATTGACTGAGTAGGTGTGCTTTCTGTGGATGTGGGTGGTATGTTCTCGTCATTTGGTGGCTTGTGTGAGGGAGTCAATGTAGTTATATCAATTGATGGAATAGGTTTGTTTTCTATGGTTGTAAGTGGTGTATTCTCGTCAGTTGGTGACTTGTGTGAGGGAGTTAATGTAGTTATGTCAATGGACGGAGTAGGTGTGCTTTCTGTGGATGTGAGTGGTATGTTCTCGTCAGTTGGTGGCTTGTGTGAGGGAGTCAATGTCGTTATATGAATGGACGGAGTAGGTGTGCTTCCTGTGGATGTGAGTGATGTGTTCTCGTCAGTAGGTGGCTTTTGTGAGGGTGTTAATGTAGTTATGTCAATGGACGGAATAGGTATGCTTTCTGTTGATGTGAGTGGTGTGTTCTCATCAGTTGGTGGTTTGTGTGAGGGAGTTAATGTAGAAATATCCATTGATGAAGTTTGTGTGCTATCTGTGGATGTGAGTGGTGCATTTTCGTCAGCTTTTGGCTTTTGTGCGCAAGATTTATACGTTGCTGGTATAAGCGTGCTTTCTTCAGTTGATGTTGGTGGTCTAGTAGGCGTTGTACCTTCAAAAAATTATTATTATTAGTATTTCTACAATCCAGACTCCAATACCTGGCGTGTGATTATTATTGAAATCAAATATACAATATATATAAATTTGATGTCTCGATGAATTATTTTCTTGTATTTCTTTTTATCAAGTATTAAATTACATGTCAATTCTGATGTTTTTTTATAACATCAGAAATAAATAATAATAGATATTTATAAAGTTTTATACCTGTTGTTCGATCTCTGTCATAATCGTGGACCTGTGTGAAAGACATACATATATTTTTTTATTTATATTTTTGTTAAATTGCCTATGTACCTATACAATAGAGTGGAACACTTTTGTATGAAAAAATTTTTAGGATTTATTCTATTAACTCTGCACAAAAGTTCTATGAAACCGATTATCGGCCATTTTAACTTTTGCCTCGTAGAAGTCATGTTAATACACTTTAAAACATACATCACCTATTCCTACACACTCGTGTAAATAATAATTGACATGCGACCTTTCACTTTAAGACAATAATCATCCACTGCACTTGATGAAACTAAAATTTCAAATGTATAAATCAGCCATTGCCGCCCCCGTTTTGTCTTGCACTTTGCTCCTCTCTCACAGCGTCAAAGACTATTAAATTGATGAAATAGTGATAGCAACAGCTAGTCAACTATGTTTGAATTAGTTTTTGAATAAAATAAACCTATTTAAGTAAATTCTGTAATATTTCGTAGACCGCGAAAACAGCCCCAAAATTGCCGTTTTTGTAAATATTCGAAGTCAAAGCGGGGGCTCTTACCGTTGTATGAGAATTTTTATATTTTTTATGTAGATTATTGATGCCAATAGGCAACATAATACAACTATTCCAAATCGAAATTCGACTAAAAAAATTTTGTTCCACTCTACTATACAAGTTTAGTAGGTACTAAGACTATTTGAAAAATATCTACACTTACTGTCCATGTAATTGATGTTATTTCCGGTTCCGATGTAACTATAGACAATTTTTTAGTTGGTATAAACTCTTTATCAGTTATTGATGATGAAGTCGTTCTAGCAGTTGTTGGTATTTTAGATGCAAAGAAAGTGCCAACAGTTGTTGTTAAGATATTTTCTGTCGATCTACTACAAGCGGGTGATGGCAAGCTGCTTTCAGGGGTTAAAGTGGAAGAGGTTACGTTTGCTGAAAAACTACTCGCATTTAGTGTTGGGCATACTGAAGCTGCAATAATCATTATATTAAATGCTTTGACATCATTCTTTAAAAACACTTAATCAAATTCTTATTTCAAGTAAAGCTATCAAAAAATCTTCCGACTAGTTTGAAACCCATCACGCCCCCTTAATTTGTTTGCTTTGGAACTTGCATAATATCAGATTCATATTTTTAATATTTTGTATTACTCATTGTGGGAATTTTGGCATTGGTACAACTTAAAGATTAACGATTAAAAATGTAATTAATTAAATGCCAATTTTGTGCAATATTTCAATATTTATGTAAAAGAAGGAAATACGATCCATTTTTCTCAAATAAACCCATTTTTATTATCTTTAGTTCTCGATTATCGATGATGAATAATAGGTAATTAATTTATTATTAATAGAAACTTTATTAAAGTGTACATTTCGATATAATCGATATGTTTTATTTTGTAATATTTTAACTAAATAATATATCTATATTTATTTGAACAGTGCCATTAGATATCCTTTGCTGATAAATCCGTCTTCATTTTGTTTGTTCTGAAAATGTTTCCAATCATGAAAGTGTGTTTGTAGTATCCATCAACTAACAGCAATCAAGATACCCCAGGTTACAAGCTTGTGTTACTCACGCACGCAGTTTCCTTTATCATCTCTGCAGTATCCTCGCTTACAAAAACATTTGGCTATGCATGTTCCATCCTCAGGATACGTACAAGAGGGCTTTCGAATACTTTTATCACATATGTTGAAACAAATTGGAAGAGGTCGGCACCACACTATCCATACTTCATTTATACCACAACTTTTAGAAGCTAATAAAAAAAAATATTCATATGATAAATAAAAATAATACCTATTCAGAATTTACACTTGCTCGGTTAATAATACAAAAACGTATCTAGGTATGTATTTACGGATGTTCATGGGAGTGGAAAACACCAAAACATTGCATGTTTTTTTTTTACTTTGTGTAGATCTTATCTGTTGTTAAAAAGCACAGATATTCCATTGATGTTTATTTTGGAAATGGAATAAGTCATGTTTTTTTCAGATGATGCAAGAAGCTGTTGAAAATATAAACGTATTTTTGTAAGGTTTGGGTATTAACGTATCTATTAAAAGTTAATTATTATGAATTTAGAAAACCACAGTTTCACTTTTACAATTTGTCATCGAATCTGGAGCGCTTTCGTCTAACAACTCATGTAGTCATTAACAAGAGACTTCTGATAAAAAATCCTAGTTTCCTGATAATATTATTATCTACACGAGTTAGACTAAAGCGCTCGAGATTCGATAAAACATCATAAAAATGCTACTGTGTTTTTTTTCAAAAAAAAAATTATATTTATTGCAAAGAACGTCCTCTTACGTTATAATGTATATTATATCAAATATTACTACATGCTTAAACCAAGTGACCTAAACATTTTAAACTATCGTCTGCGGAACAATAACAGCGTGAAATCTGGTTGCAACACGATAAACAAGTTTTTGTGATACCAAATAAGCAACACCACCAAATAAGCATATTTAAAGGAGTTTCGAAAATACAATCGTATCAAGTGCGTCTTGTGTGATATTTTCACATATGAAAACAGCGAGATACGTTTTCTACTTATTGTTCTTATCTACGGCAATTTTCAATCGTTTTCGATAAAAAAGTTTATACAGGAACTCAACTAAAAAAAACTATTTTTTTGTGTGATATGTACGTTTTTGTGTTATTAACCCAGCTTTCTGTATGTAATAAAATCAAGAAATTTTAAACTTACGACAGTTTTTGATGGGTATGCATAAACCAGAACTGTTTCGTTTAAAATTCTTTATGCATTTACAGCCGGGCCTACAAGTGGGCTTAGATGGACAGACAACCGGTTTCCCCAAATCTTTGCAAGTTTCTGGAGGACAGTCACTTATACAAGAATCATATTCTTCGTTTAGAGGACAAGCCGGGCCTAAAAAACGAAAACGGGTATTAAGGTTACCTAAATGATGCACTTATTTCGCATTGTTTTTAATATGATAATATTTATATGAGCTTTCCGTCTCTATGTGACTTTGTTGCCCGTTTTTTATTGCTGCCCAACTGTAAAAATAATAATAATTTTTCTATACAAATTTATTGACAAGTAAATTTGGATAAATAATCTTCTAATTTTCAATGCGGGGTTTAAATGATGGCTGCAGCTCTCTGCAGGTAGGTACCTAAAGTTCTTGTCTATTCAAATATGAAGAGACTCTTGCTGAATAATTGATATTTCTGCAACTGGAAAACCTGTTGTGTGTATATATCCGCCTGCTTCAAACAATCGAAAAAACCATCAAACGCTACATTCGCCTTCTGCTACTTCATAATATTCTTAGAAGAAGGAATTTTGTCTTCATATCCGAAGCAACGTTTAATGAGTCTTTACCTCTACTTCTTCTCATCCTACCGTTCAAATTTCGCCGAATCCCAGCTCTAGTAGTCGAACTATATCATAGTCGTTTAGCGTTCTGTGATAATATAAGATGGTTGGTAAAATTACCACATTCGTTCACTGGAACGCATATTCCAGATGAATTTCTGTAAAAGTCCGGAGCGCAAGCACAACCAGGAAAGCAGTCAATTTGGTTGCAAGGTAAAAGTCTAAACTCGCATCCTTCGCAGCCTGGACAGTCGGAAAACACTTCGTTCGGACCTTCACAGTTTGGTATTGTTGAACTTTCAGGAACTGTTATCAATTCAGCTGGAATATAAAATTACAGCTTTATTTTGTTTTTCCACATCATTTTGTTGTTTTACTACGAGTAGGTAATAAACGATTTTTAAATTCCGTGAATATGCAAACTAACTTGAGTTGGTAGGTGATATTGTTGAGCTTGTAGGAGGTGTTGGCGTATCAAGGGGAGTTCTTAGCGTATCAAGGGGAGGTGTTGGTAATCCCACAAAGATTGAACTCTGTGTATCTGTAATGACAAGCAAAGTGAAATTGATAAGTCTATTTGCATACAAATCAATATATAATAATAATAACGTAGATATCAAAGTGAATGTAAATTATTTTAAGAGATTTTTGTATATGCATAAAATAATTGTTTAAATAAATAAATAGTGTGCGTAGCTTTATGAATGTTACTGTATCATTTGTCCGATTGTTACCAAATTAAGAGGATCTTTCTTTTTTATGAATAGATAAGATTGTTCTATAAAATAATATCAGTTCAACTTCTATAATCAGCGAGGGATTCAAGAAATACTTAAGTTCGAATTAAACTGAATTATTTTATTAAGGGGCGTTATAACACTGAAAAAAATCATGTTTAGGTAAATTAGACAAATTTTTATTATTATTATTAAGATTAATCTTCACATAATTTCGCAACTAACGTTTGCGTAAATATTGATTTTTTTTAGGTAGGTACCTATGCATCGAGAAAAATTTGAGGGTCACTCCATAAAAAATACTAAAAAAGCACCCCAATCTATCTGAACTATTTAAAGTTCATTCTAAAGTAAAACATGAATTTATGTTTCGTATATAAGGCCCCGTCCGCACTGCGAAATTTCACCGCACGGATTTTTTTTTTCGCAATTCTGTAACACGTTATGAGAGTATTCACATTTGCGGTAAAAAATCTGTAAATTGTGCAAATTGAACGCGATGCGGTGCGGATTATTTCCGCTCGAATATTTGGTACAGTATGCAGTAGTTATGGCTATGTCCACACTGCGAAATAAAATTCGCAAATTTCTCTCAGTCGTCTGCTGTTAGTACCTACTTTCGATAAGATATTAAAAAACTGTGCGAAATTTTACCTAGTTTAAAATTTCGATCACGAAATATAATCCGCAAGAAAAAACGCATTGCGGACAGGGCATAAGAACTCGCTGAATCATAAGTTAAATTGAATAAGTGCGAAAACGGGTATCAATGCACCTTTGCAGTTCAAAAAAAAAGATATTCTGGTAAATAATATATGATTTCGTGTGTTTTTTGAAGTGATTCTTAATTTAAAAAAAAACGGGAATAGGTACTGTTAAAACTTACCACATTCATTTTTTGGAACACATATTCCCGATGAATTTTTATAAAAATCCGGAGCGCAAGTGCAACCAGGAATGCAGGCAAATGTGTTGCAAGTAACAAATATCTGTTCGCATCCATCACACGTTGGGCAGTCGGAAAAAACTTCGTTCAGACCTGCACAGCTCGATGTTGTCGAACTAAGAGAAACTGTTGTCAGTTCAGCTAGAAAATTAATTGACAAATTGATGAAGTTATAAATTACGTACTAGCTGATACCTGTCTTGCTTTACGTGATTGATGAGGATGGTCAGGCATGATCAGTAAGTTACTAAACAGGCTGTAGTCTGACGAGAACATACCACTCACATCCACAGAAAGCACACCTATTCCGTCCATTGACATAACTACATTAACTCCCTCACACAAGCCACCAACTGACGAGAAAACACCACTTACATCCACAGAAAGCACACCTACTCCGGCAATTGATATAACGACATTGACTCCCTCACACAAGCCACCAACTGATGAGAACATACCACTCACATCCACAGAAAGCACACCTATTCCGTCAATTGACATAACTACATTAACTCCTTCACAAAAGCCACCAACTGATGAGAACTCACCACTCACATCCACAGAAAGCACACCTACTCCGTCAATTGATATAACTACATTGACTCCCTCACACAAGCCACCAACTGACGAGAACATACCACTCACATCCACAGAAAGCACACCTACTCCGTCCATTGACATAACTACATTGACTCCCACACACAAGCCACCAACTGACGAGAAGGTAATAAACGATTTTTAAATTCCGTGAATATGCAAACTAACTTGAGTTTGTAGGTGATATTGTTGAGCTTGTAGGAGGTGTTGGCGTATCAAGGGGAGTTGTTGGCGTATCAAGGGGAGGTGTTGGTAATCCCACAAAGATTGAACTCTGTGTATCTGTAATGACAAGCAAAGTGAAATTGATAAGTCTATTTGCATACAAATCAATATATAATAATAATAACGTAGATATCAAAGTGAATGTAAATTATTTTAAGAGATTTTTGTATATGCATAAAATAATTGTTTAAATAAATAAATAAATAGTGAGCGTAGCTTTATGAATGTTACTGTATCATTTGTCCGATTGTTACCAAATTAAGAGGATCTTTCTTTTTTATGAATAGATAAGATTGTTCTATAAAATAATATCAGTTCAACTTCTATAATCAGCGAGGGATTCAAGAAATAGTTAAGTTCGAATTAAACTGAATTATTTTATTAAGGGGCGTTATAACACTGAAAAAAATCATGTTTAGGTAAATTAGACAAATTTTTATTATTATTATTAAGATTAATCTTCACATAATTTCGCAACTAACGTTTGCGTAAATATTGATTTTTTTTAGGTAGTGTAAGCTACCATGTGTCAGCTGGGCAGGGTCCAACCAGTAGCTCATGCAGCTACGAAGGCCCTCAGTATCACCGACACGCTTACGCACCAGATGTCGATAGATCGGGAGACAGCAGCGGTTCCATCATTGTCGAAGCTCCGATCACCAGGGGTTGTGAGAGGTTGTAGAAATGAAACAAGCTTTCAATCTTGAAGGCAGACGTCCGGCGAGTTGGTCTTCTAGAAGTGGTCCCAGTGAACAGTGGAGTATCTCAAGTAGATTCCAGTAGTCGACTCAACTCGCCGTACATTTTGCGATTTTATTTATATAAAAATCGAGAACAAAGAAAACCAATCACAGGACTGGTTTAAATTAACCAATCAACGGTCTCTATTTTAGGAAAAATGGTCAACATTTTTCACTATCAATTTGTGACATTTTTCATCATATCTTTTTAATTACAGGTTTTATATTGATTAAATAATAATGAAATCATTCATATGTAACAGGCAATAAAAACTAACAATCAAAGAGGTACGGGACATGTCTGGCTGGCATGATATTTCAAATAAAGTACCAAAAGTACATAAGTTCTCTTTTACGTGAAACTCACCAGCTCCCATCGAATTGATGTTCGAAGGCAATCATCTCGGACGCAGCCACAGCTTTTGGTCATTAATTCGCCAGGCTTTGTCAATTCAAAAACCCTGGCCGTTCCAAAAGTTTTAGTACTTTTACAAAAGTAACATTTATCAAATGACATTTAGGCATCCCTCTGCACGTAGTGTATGATACTTTTAGTAGTACATACTATCCTATACATTATTATAATCAAAAAATATAAATCAATAATTAACCCATTAAAAGTGTTTATAATTAGTTCAAAAGATTCTAAAAGCAATGACTCTAATATGTATTCGGAAAAGCAACCTAAACACGATATAAAAATCTAATATTTCTATACTTAGTAATTTGATAACTTTTCATACAAAAATTAATTCCAATAAAATCTGGACTAATTAACCAAGTTGATTATTCCTGTTCGATTTGACATCAAACGCTTCTCATGTTTACCAGCAGACAGCAGTCTCCGGAACGAAATATACTTACATCATATGTGTACTTTGCTTATAGATATGTAGGTTTTCACGTTTTCCTAGATATGAAAACTTGAATATCTCTAGTTACAGTCTATGTATCAACTTGTGGTTTTCACCAACTTATGTAAGACTTAATTACTCACAAACTCGTACAAAAATAATTCCCATACGACTATATTTATGTACCTAAAAATGATTAGCAATGGTAATAAATCCCTCTAAAATGTACTCTTATCTAGTGCCTTAATTAATCTTGACCTTATTTCCCAAGATTTTGCACATATTCTTATTGATACATTTAGAGAACACTAATTACTACATATTAGCAAAAGAAAAATTGTAAAAACATTCAAAACAGCAAGGAAAACTCAAAATCATTACAGCAGTGCTAATAATTAATCATGTACCACAACACATCGATATTGTGAAGTGTACACACAGCGCTTGTCAAAAATTGGTATGACAGTGATTTTGTGTATGTGTGAGTGAATACATATTTATTAAAAATGTGAGTGTATGTGTGCCTTGTCCTCCTATAATAATATAGTACATATCGTGAGTATCTACTCAGCCATCAGACAAAGATTTCTTCGGCGTAGGACAAAGGTATAAATATGGGTCACACTTCATACAGATGCTCATTAATAAATATGATTCGATGCTGGAGTGATGTGTCCAATACATTCCCCCCGTGAAAGCTTGCCTTTCACCAACCTGTCAGCACTCAGCATCTCTCCTCGGATGATTTTCAGAGAAGGCCTGGTGTACTCCCCGT
The DNA here is from genome assembly GCA_963576905.1 of Mystacides longicornis. Classification (NCBI taxonomy): domain Eukaryota; kingdom Metazoa; phylum Arthropoda; class Insecta; order Trichoptera; family Leptoceridae; genus Mystacides; species Mystacides longicornis. The sequence goes on along the minus strand of OY756421.1, from coordinate 3,210,062 downwards.
TATATCCATTAGATCCATATCGGTTGACCAGTCTCCGCACACAAATCCTTTTTCTTCGTAACACTGCATATTTCAGAAGTCTTCGTAGTGGAAGTTCCTTTCTTTTAATCATGTGGTTTTTATTGACATGATTTTTAGTTGAACCATTTACAGCATATAATATGTATGTATTCTTAATACGTCGTTGCAGTAAATAAGACAAATTCCATAGTCGTGAGATTGACCTTTGTAATTTGATGCCATCTCTAATTTCATTAGCTGCATCCATATGGTCCACCTTTACTGTAGCATAGGTCAGGAACCATATCATATAACCCAATTCCGAAACACTTGTAAGTGATTGAGCACTTGCATCAGTAGAGTATTGTTTATTTGAGGTGTCACATAACTCATTACACTCTCTTTGTTTATGGATCACAAATTCCACTGCATCACATATAGGTGCACTATGAGTATATTCGGGAATCATTTCTTCATGCCCGTTCAATGTAGGTACATCATTCGGATGCGCACAATTGGACCACCCGACACCTTTTCTTTGTTTTAGGTGAACATCATTCTTCGTTTTGTCACATGGCACGATCTCGGCTCTGTTTGGAGAAGCTTGTTCTTCAAATATAAACGTCGCCGTTGTTTTGGTAATATCTTCTTCTTTGTTGTCTTCCAACATGAACAGCTGATGATTTCTATCCAATGACATGACATTGAAGAACTTTTTCTTGATAAAGGCAGTTACCAAATCAGGATTTTTCTGTAGCTTCAAACTGTTCATAAACGTTGAAAACAGTCCGTTGAATACACAATTATTCAATGATAAATCTTGATGTTTAACAACTGCATCAAATATATCACATAATATTCCAGAATTATTTTCATTAACTGGAAAATATGGTAAGTAGCACTTTTGAGGACGTGGTACAAGCAACACACTGAACTTCTTTGTTGCATCATCTTCAATCATTTTGTTATCACACGTCACTGCCACTTGAAAATTATTTTTCAGATTTTCTTCCGAAGTACAAGGAAAAACCAAAGTTTCCTGTAAGCATTCGTTTTCATTTTTCAGAGGCATTTCAATACTTTCATATTCCAATTCTTGTATTATTACAATGTCATCATTTTTCAATGACTCTTCGATACTTGGTAAGGTGTCTACAGTATGCATATTATTTTCACACACTGGCTCTGACACAATAGCGGGTTCTATTACACAACGTTCATTTGTTTCCTTGTGTATAAGAAACTCCTCACTGCACGGACTAGGTATTCCGTTATTATCATTCACTTTTGTGTTGAAGTTGACATCATGTAAGCAGCTATGATGAGGACCGGAACAGTTCATCACTTCACAAAATTTCCCGCAATTATGAATTACAGAAAACTTACAATCAACACATTTGAAACAAAGATTATGTTTCATCACAACAGCCCACCTTTCATTGATAGGCAATTTCAGAAATTCGACACACATAAACAATTTGTGTGATTGATCACAATACACACATTTTTCGAATTTCACATTGTTTTGAACAATTTTACAAATTTCACTTTGTTCAAAACCACAATTTTTAGAACTCACACGTTTGGGTTCTAATCTTATTTTCACTGGTACAGTTCGACCACCCAGCTCGACATGGCTGGTCCCGGCCTGTCTCTGTAAATACCATTCACACGCGGCATCTAAATAGGAGACAATATAGTTCATATCAGCGCGTCGGATTTCGTCGAACTCGCGACGAGATATCATGTCACTTGACGACCTCACATGGCTTGATGGTACGACACGCGGAGCAACAGTTCGTATAGACGGCACTTCCCATGACCGACACTCATGGACCTCAGAGCCCCCATTAGGGCTGTCCGACACTTCACGGCCATAATAATGACCTTCACTCGCAGGTTTCACTCCTCCCATTTTCCCCGATCGCAATGGCTCCAACATCCTCTCTGTCAAGCAGCTATCCATCCATCCGGCTCGAAGGACCAGAAATGTAAGCTACCATGTGTCAGCTGGGCAGGGTCCAACCAGTAGCTCATGCAGCTACGAAGGCCCTCAGTATCACCGACACGCTTACGCACCAGATGTCGATAGATCGGGAGACAGCAGCGGTTCCATCATTGTCGAAGCTCCGATCACCAGGGGTTGTGAGAGGTTGTAGAAATGAAACAAGCTTTCAATCTTGAAGGCAGACGTCCGGCGAGTTGGTCTTCTAGAAGTGGTCCCAGTGAACAGTGGAGTATCTCAAGTAGATTCCAGTAGTCGACTCAACTCGCCGTACATTTTGCGATTTTATTTATATAAAAATCGAGAACAAAGAAAACCAATCACAGGACTGGTTTAAATTAACCAATCAACGGTCTCTATTTTAGGAAAAATGGTCAACATTTTTCACTATCAATTTGTGACATTTTTCATCATATCTTTTTAATTACAGGTTTTATATTGATTAAATAATAATGAAATCATTCATATGTAACAGGCAATAAAAACTAACAATCAAAGAGGTACGGGACATGTCTGGCTGGCATGATATTTCAAATAAAGTACCAAAAGTACATAAGTTCTCTTTTACGTGAAACTCACCAGCTCCCATCGAATTGATGTTCGAAGGCAATCATCTCGGACGCAGCCACAGCTTTTGGTCATTAATTCGCCAGGCTTTGTCAATTCAAAAACCCTGGCCGTTCCAAAAGTTTTAGTACTTTTACAAAAGTAACATTTATCAAATGACATTTAGGCATCCCTCTGCACGTAGTGTATGATACTTTTAGTAGTACATACTATCCTATACATTATTATAATCAAAAAATATAAATCAATAATTAACCCATTAAAAGTGTTTATAATTAGTTCAAAAGATTCTAAAAGCAATGACTCTAATATGTATTCGGAAAAGCAACCTAAACACGATATAAAAATCTAATATTTCTATACTTAGTAATTTGATAACTTTTCATACAAAAATTAATTCCAATAAAATCTGGACTAATTAACCAAGTTGATTATTCCTGTTCGATTTGACATCAAACGCTTCTCATGTTTACCAGCAGACAGCAGTCTCCGGAACGAAATATACTTACATCATATGTGTACTTTGCTTATAGATATGTAGGTTTTCACGTTTTCCTAGATATGAAAACTTGAATATCTCTAGTTACAGTCTATGTATCAACTTGTGGTTTTCACCAACTTATGTAAGACTTAATTACTCACAAACTCGTACAAAAATAATTCCCATACGACTATATTTATGTACCTAAAAATGATTAGCAATGGTAATAAATCCCTCTAAAATGTACTCTTATCTAGTGCCTTAATTAATCTTGACCTTATTTCCCAAGATTTTGCACATATTCTTATTGATACATTTAGAGAACACTAATTACTACATATTAGCAAAAGAAAAATTGTAAAAACATTCAAAACAGCAAGGAAAACTCAAAATCATTACAGCAGTGCTAATAATTAATCATGTACCACAACACATCGATATTGTGAAGTGTACACACAGCGCTTGTCAAAAATTGGTATGACAGTGATTTTGTGTATGTGTGAGTGAATACATATTTATTAAAAATGTGAGTGTATGTGTGCCTTGTCCTCCTATAATAATATAGTACATATCGTGAGTATCTACTCAGCCATCAGACAAAGATTTCTTCGGCGTAGGACAAAGGTATAAATATGGGTCACACTTCATACAGATGCTCATTAATAAATATGATTCGATGCTGGAGTGATGTGTCCAATACAGGTAGGTACCTATGCATCGAGAAAAATTTGAGGGTCACTCCAAAAAAAAATACTAAAAAAGCACCCCAATCTATCTGAACTATTTAAAGTTCATTCTAAAGTAAAACATGAATTTATGTTTCGTATATAAGGCCCCGTCCGCACTGCGAAATTTCACCGCACGGATTTTTTTTTTCGCAATTCTGTAACACGTTATGAGAGTATTCACATTTGCGGTAAAAAATCTGTAAATTGTGCAAATTGAACGCGATGCGGTGCGGATTATTTCCGCTCGAATATTTGGTACAGTATGCAGTAGTTATGGCTATGTCCACACTGCGAAATAAAATTCGCAAATTTCTCTCAGTCGTCTGCTGTTAGTACCTACTTTCGATAAGATATTAAAAAACTGTGCGAAATTTTACCTAGTTTAAAATTTCGATCACGAAATATAATCCGCAAGAAAAAACGCATTGCGGACAGGGCATAAGAACTCGCTGAATCATAAGTTAAATTGAATAAGTGCGAAAACGGGTATCAATGCACCTTTGCAGTTCAAAAAAAAAGATATTCTGGTAAATAATATATGATTTCGTGTGTTTTTTGAAGTGATTCTTAATTTAAAAAAAAACGGGAATAGGTACTGTTAAAACTTACCACATTCATTTTTTGGAACACATATTCCCGATGAATTTTTATAAAAATCCGGAGCGCAAGTGCAACCAGGAATGCAGGCAAATGTGTTGCAAGTAACAAATATCTGTTCGCATCCATCACACGTTGGGCAGTCGGAAAAAACTTCGTTCAGACCTGCACAGCTCGATGTTGTCGAACTAAGAGAAACTGTTGTCAGTTCAGCTAGAAAATTAATTGACAAATTGATGAAGTTATAAATTACGTACTAGCTGATACCTGTCTTGCTTTAATACGTGATTGATTCGGAGGGTCAGGCATGATCAGTAAGTTACTAAACAGGCTGTAGTCTAGTTTTCCGTTGTTTAACATACCATAAGGCACAATTTATAAAAAGGCACAATTTATAAAAAGGCACAATTTATAAAAAGAGAGAGGACAACGAATAATATCACTTTTAATTTACTAAAAAAAAAAAAATATAAATTCTGCCATTCACATGGAAAAAAATGTCTGTAGGTATCTGTAACATCCTGCACTTTTTTTTAATTAACGAAAAGTCTTAAACGTTTGATAATAGAGATCGTTAGTCTCCGAAAACCGTTTCATTGATGTGAGACATGATTTATTTTTTCGAAATTGATTCAGCCGATCACGTGTGATGCCTTGACAAAAGGAAAAAGGGAACCATTTTTATACGTGTATAAAAGTGTACAGAAAAGAAGTCGTTCAGGTGCCGACCATCTACCTATTTCACGACACAAGCTTTAAGTAGTTTGCAGTGAAAGAGTGTATTTGAATTCACTTTGAGTGAGTACAGATTTTTTTTTTTTTTTTAAATCTTATGAATATACGAAGCAAAATTAATATCATATAAGTTAGTTCAATTAAGTATATTAAACCCATAATAAGTAGGTTTGACGAGTTTGTGGACAAATTGTACTCATACCAACATTACAAGCGTTCAGGTAGAGAAATCTCTAAGATGGAACGATCCATACTCTCATTGAAAATAAATAGTTAGTGATGAGACTCTAGAAAATTAATATCTATCTGTTATGTAAAAATATTTTCATCCTCATTGTTTTCCTTCTATTCAATAGCGTCATTTTTACGTACGCCCTAATTCTAAACACCACCAGGCATACCTTACAAAGAAAGGAAAGTTATATTGACGAAGATTGAAAGTCTGCAATTTCATAATAATTTGCTCTTGCAAAAATGTATGTAGTCGTTTCAGTTTGGAAAATAGCTTACATGTAGGCGTATGCGTTGGTGTTGGAGACATGCAGGGAACATTGAAACAATCGAAACCATTTCCATGCTCATTGCAGCGGCATTCTTCACAGGGGTTAACGGCCCAAACAGAATTTGGTTCACATCTTTGAGTTGACGGATTTGGAGAAGAACCTATGGAGTTGACATAAAAATATCTATGAATTATTGGTAGGTTTATTAATGATATTATTGTCATTTTATTATTGGGGATATAGAGCTATGGTCAGTGTATAGTAGTGTATATTATTATAATATTGTAACGTTTAGTGTACATATTATATCCATCTAGTTATTATAAACACTTGTTAGTATTAAAAATGGCATGAGCTATTTTTATAAAAAGAGAAAGATCAGTATTGCCTGCTGTGATTTTTTATGTAATTATTAGTTATTTTACAAGTAGTGTTTTATTAGAAGAAGCATATCACTTTACCTGTAGATGTTGTTTCTGTAGCTCTTGTTTCACAAGGGATGCTGTGACATTCAGCTGCAGTTCCTTCCGAATTACAAGAACATATCTCACATGGATCGATTTGCCATGAAGAATTTGGACTGCAGACATTTGTGACACTGGTAGTTGGTGGCATTGGAGAACCTAAATACAAATTGAATCTTATTATTATTGCTAGGTCTACCATGTCACCTCTTAGGAGGTAACGGTTACTTCTTCACATTGCGGAACTATTGTAACTGCACTTCTTCTTCTTTGTCAGTCGTCCCTCCACTGTTCGATGTAGGCCTCTTCTAAAGTTTTCCACCTTTTTCTGTTTTGTGCTGTTTTTGACCAGTTTTTCCCCTCGACCGGAACCACATCATCCACCCATGGCCATGGGGTCTCCAAATTGGCCTTTTATTCTCATAGGGGCGCCATTTTGCAATTCTGGGTGCCCTTTCATTTCCCTGTCTAGCCACATGTCTCACCCATTCCCACTTTTGGGTCTTTTATGGCGACTTTTGTTCGTCGTCTTTCTCTTCGTTTCTTATTTTGTCTCTAACCCTTTAAAGCCCACGAAACCCAAAAAATGAAACAATTAAGATATTTTTATGAAAACTTATATTTAATTATGTGAATATGAACAAATAATTTTTAAATATAAAAATTATAATAATTAAAAAAAAATGCAGGTGGTTTCATTTTTAACCAGTGGGCCGCTCTGTAAATTACTGCACTTTTCTATGGAACTCTGCGAAATAATTTTTTTTTGGCATAATTCATCCCCATGTTAAATTCATCCGTAAAAAACAGCGAATATTTCAGTTTCAGTTTTCCCAACAAAATTATTTGGCGCATTTTGGTTTGTATAACCTATAAATGGGTTTCTTTCGTGAGAAAAAGGTTCCCTCACCCATGTGATAGGGTCATCATTGGGTGCACTAATTATATCTACAACATCTGTATTTATGCATACTTAAACTTCATCTTCTATAGCGTTTTTATCCATTTCCATATATTCTCCTTCAAAAAATTACTCTCTATATCTGAAGCTTCTGACTGGCATCCACTAGGTACCTCTTCAAATATTTCCATAATATTTCCGATGTTATTTCATCAATATTAAATACTTCCCCTCCTTCCAGTCTTTCCATTTTATGTCATTTTTCTCACTAAAAATAAAAGACAAAAAAAATTCAGCAATGTCCTTAAATTACCATGTTGCCCAGTGGCTACAAAATAAACCACTTATATTTTGGTAAAAATATTTTTACAAGATTGTGATAATTTATTAAAAATTGTCTATAAACATTATCCAAAAATATTGATTATATCATAACATACCTTTTTTCCCCGCTAAAATATCGTTTTTCAAAATTTTATTATACACTGTATTTTTTTATATCCAATAAAGATTTAATTATTTATTTATAATCGTAATGAGGCTAGGATTACGGGAATAGGTGTTACCTACGTGTTTCCTTTGTTGGAAATATTGTATTAAAATCATAAACAGATGGACCAAAAGAGAGAGACAAGCACAAAATTGTAAGGAAAAAAAATATAAATAAATTCCGAAAAGCCTTTTTGTACACTCGCAATAACCATAATCTGATATAAAAGCCAACAAGATAGATCAAGGCTCAGGTAAATCTTCCTCGGCGGCCGATTTATTTCAAGAATCTACCACAGTAGACCTTCTTCACACTGATCGCTGTTTATTAATACGTTTTTTGATTGAGCGAGGGTTCATGCCTTGTTACACGTTTGAACCACGTTTATTTATAGCACTGTGTGGCTATCTGCCTAGAATTTTAATTGTTTTGTATGTACTTACTTATCATTATTGGAAATGGCGTCTCAGATGCACATGGACGCTTGAAACATTTAGATTCGGTCCCGATATGGTTACAAACACATTCTTCACAAGGTTCGGTGGACCAACTGGAATTTGGTACGCAGATTTCTATGGTGACAAGGTAAAACGACATAAATCAGTGTGACGAGATTTTATAATATGGCGGGTTTCCTTAGTTATAAACTTTAGCTGTTTTGGATTTTAAAATATAAGTTTAATTTACTATAACAGGTCCTTCTTGTAGCCATTATATTATCATATTAGTAACTCTATTGCATTGTTTATGCATGTGTCTTTTAACCTTGATCATTTTTCACTCATTCTATGGACGGTTCTGTAGTTAGGCCAAAATTCCCATACGGAATTATCAAAAATTCACGATTTTAACTCACCTTTAATTCTTTCTTTGAAAGAATTTCTTCATAATACTTGCAAATACCTACTTCCCAAAACTGAAACCAGGTGTAGGTTCCTACTAAATTTGAGTTAATTTTAAATTAATATTTGATTTTTTTGTTGTTTTGTGTAAACTTGTCACCACAGATTTGTACATGTAGTGTTGATGTTGACGGTGATGGGGCTGAAGAATTTAAAAAAATGTAAGCTGTGGATCAAAAACGAAAGCCTAACTTCATTGGGTAGCAATGCCTTAAAATGTAGGTAACATAATATTTTTTTTTTTTCAATTAAATATTGACAAATTGGTTGAGAAATAATTATTATGATCGGCGTTTATTAATACGTTTTTTGGTTGAGCGAGGGTTCATGCCTTGTTACACGTTTGAACCACGTTTATTTATAGCACAGTTTGACTATCTGCCTATACCTACTTTTAATTGTTTTATATGTACTTACTTGTCTTTATTGTAAATGGCGTCTCAGTTACACACGGTCGCTTGAAACATTGAGATTCGGTCCCGATATGGTTACAAACACATTCTTCACAAGGGTCGGTGGACCAACTGGAATTTGGTACGCAGATTTGTACTGGTAGTGTTGATGTTGGCGGTGATTGGGCTGAAGAATTAAAAAAAAATGTAAGCATTGGTTCAAAAAAGAAAGCCAAAGCTCATTGGGTAGCAATGCCTTAAAATGTTACATATATTTTTTTCATTTAAATATTGACAAAGTCAAGTTTAGGATCACCACGGGGTCAGACAGGGCTGCGTACTGGCTCCTTTTATATTCATTATTGTCATGGACTTCCTGTTGAGAAAGTCCATGCAAGGAGCAAGAGGTATACCGATAACACAGAGAGATGGTCTAATGGGCGAACTGTGCGATCTGGAGTACGCGGATGACCTAGCGTTGTTCAGTACGACAGTGGAGAAATTACAACGCAGTATTTCAAGACTCTGCGAGGAAACAGCACGCCTTGGCCTTCGAGTCAATGCCAGTAAGACGGAGCTCATGGCGAGTAATGCCTGCCCCGATAAACAGCTACCGATAACTATCGATGGTCACCAGGTCTCCCGGGTGGATAAATTTAAGTACCTGGGAGCAACCATCCTCTGGAAACCTCGGGGCTGAGCTCCCGAGACGTGTCGGTATGGCAAGTGGCGCCTTTAACAACATGACCAAGATTTGGAGAGCGTCGGCATTTAGTGTCGAGACGAAATGTAAATTGTTTGATACGTGTGTGTTGCCCATTCTCCTCTATGGGTGTGAGTCCTGGCACCTGACCAAAGCCCAGGCACAAAAAATCTCAGCTTTTGAAATGAAGTGCCTAAGGAGAATTCTGAGCGTAAGATGGTACCACCGCATCACGAACGACGCTATACGCCGCCTCACCCAGCGTGAGCCCATCATCTCTACCATTGTGGGGAGGAGATGGACTTGGCTGGGACATGTGTTAAGGATGCCGAATGACAGTTGGCCGAGGAGAGCGCTGTTCTTCCTCCCATCAGGTTCCCGAAGACGAGGAAGACCCTCTCACACTGTGTTTCGCTCCTTCGAAGCAGAGCTGAGGGACATGGACATGGTGTGGGAGGAGGTCATAAACATTGCGCAAGATCGAGCGCAATGGAGAGCTCTTGTTGCCTCCCTATGCCCCTGAGTGGGGTGTAAAAGGGAGTGTTGTTGTTATTGACAAAGTTGTTGAGAAATTATGATCGGCGTCTATTAATACGTTTTTTGGTTTAGCGAAGGTTCATGCCTTGTTACACGTTTGAACCACGTTCATTTATAGCACAGTTTGACTATCTGCCTATACTTTTAATTGTTTTGTATGAACTTACTTGTCATTGTTGTGAATGGCGGCTCAGATCCACATGGTCGCTTGAAACATTGAGATTCGGTCCCGATATCGTTACAAACACATTCTTCACAAGGGTCGGTGGACCAACTGGAATTTGGTACGCAGATTTGTACTGGTAGTGTTGATGTTGACGGTGATTGGGCTGAAGAATTTAAAAAAAAATGTTAGCTGTGGTTCAAAAAAGAAAGCCGAAGCTCATTGGGTAGCAATGCCTTAAAATGTTACATAATTTTTTTTCATTTAAATATTCACAAAGTTGTTGAGAAATTGTGATCGGCGTCTATTAATACGTTTTTTGGTTGAGCGAAGGTTCATGCCTTGTTACACGTTTGAACCACGTTTATTTATAGTACAGTTTGACTATCTGCCTATACCTACTTTTAATTGTTTTGTATGAACTTACTTGTCATTGTTGTAAATGGTGGCTCAGATCCACATGGTCGTTTGAAACATTGAGATTCGGTCCCGATATCGTTACAAACACATTCTTCACAAGGGTCGGTGGACCAACTGGAATTTGGTACGCAGATTTGTACTGGTAGTGTTGATGTTGACGGTGATTGGGCTGAAGAATTTAAAAAAAAATGTTAGCTGTGGTTCAAAAAAGAAAGCCGAAGCTCATTGGGTAGCAATGCCTTAAAATGTTACATAAATTTTTTTCATTTAAATATTCACAAAGTTGTTGAGAAATTATGATCGGCGTTTATTAATACGTTTTTTGGTTGAGCGAAGGTTCATGCCTTGTTACACGTTTGAACCACGTTTATTTTATAGCAAAGCTTGTCTATCTGTCTATACTTTTAATTGTTTTGTATGAACTTACTTGTCATTGTTGTAAATGGCGGCTCAGATCCACATGGTCGCTTGAAACATTGAGATTCGGTCCCGATATCGTTACAAACACATTCTTCACAAGAGTCGGTGGACCAACTGGAATTTGGTACGCAGATTTGTACTGGTAGTGTTGATGTTGGCGGTGATTGGGCTGAAGAATTTAAAAAAAAATGTATGTTGTGGTTCAAAAAAGAAAGCCAAAGCTCATTGGACAGCTTTGCCTTAAAATGTTGCATATAATTTTTCATTTAAATATTAACAAGTAAACTTATATCCTTTGACGTGGTAAGCTTATTCACTAGCGTTCCAATAGACGAATTAAAGCTTGCTTTTGACGATCATCTTGATTCCTTACTATTGAATCCAGTTCAAAAACACGAACTAAAACACCTGATATTCACGTGTTTGGATCAAAACTATTTCAAATTTCAAAATAAAATTTATAGACAAAAACAGGGGTTAGCTATGGGTAGTCCTCTGTCACCGCTGATGGCAGATTTTTTTGTGAATCATCTAGAAAAAATTATTCAAAACTTACCTCTATTTAAAAATCTAATCTTCTATTACCGTTTTGTAGATGATATTATAGGACTGTGGGTAGGAACAGAGAGACAGCTCGACCAATTTTTAAGAGAATTGAACAACATTAACAAATCAATTAAATTTACGATGGAATTCGGAGACAAAAGCATAAATTTTCTAGACATTAATATAACTATACGAGACAATACTCTAGACTTTGACATTTTTAGAAAACAAACATATACAGATAACCTGATCCACAATACATCAAAACATCATCCATCACAAAAACTCTCTGTTTTCCATTCTCTTCTCCACAGACTCCTAAATGTCCCACTCTCCATCGACAATTATAAAAAAGAACTGAACACAATAAAAACATTAGCTAAAAATAACGGTTATAATAAAGAAGTAATTGAAAAACTACTAAAAAATAAAATAAAAAAACGAAGCAGTAGACTGTTAGCTCCTGGTCTCTGCCAAAATAATAAAAATAATTGGATATGGAATAAAATGGGGTACGTTAATGAAAAAATAAGCAACAAAATAAAACAGACTCTAAAAAAGATAGAAATCAATCCAGCTTTTTACAATAATAAGTCATTAGGAAAAATTTTAGTAAATACAAAAGACAAAGTAGACATGATGGAAAAAAATGGAGTTTATAGGTTAGATTGTGATTCATGTAAAGCTTCTTACGTTGGTAAAACGAAACGGTCTTTGAACATTAGATTAAAAGAACATATATCAGCCATAAACAATAGACACCCAGATAAGTCGAATTTTGCCAAACATATCATCGAAAATAAGCATATTTTCAATAATAGCAACATTTCATTAATACACCCAAATGCAGTAGGTAAAAAACTCGATAAATTAGAAATTTTAGAAATTAATAGATTAAAAAATAATGAAGACATGATAATTATTAATGAACAAAAAGACTTCACATATTCACCTTTATTGAATCCTTATAAAAATCACGACCACACAACATAAATATTTTAAGAACCACGTGTTACCACTTGAAAGTCGGAGAGGATGGAGGAAAAAAAAAAAAAAAAAAAATCACATAGCAAAAAAATAGCGAACTTTATTTATACTATCCACACCACCATACACCCGTGTAAACAATTTTATTAAATCAACGTCAGCAATCTATTGTATTTTTTTTTTTTTTAAACATATTTACAAGTTGGTAAACTTGGTAACAATAATAATAAAAAAATAAAAAATAAATGGTACGTTTAACATTTTTGTGAATTATTACTACCTACTCCTTAAAGAGTTCTAATCAATAATAATATACATCTCATTTTGAAATTATACCTAATCATAAATTAATAAAATTAATGTCCCTTAATCTCAAACTTTTAAATTCTTAGAACTATATGCAAGCTTTATATTTTAAAACAAGGATCAAAATAGGAAAAAAAAAAACATAATATAAATAATACACAGACTAATGTTTATATGACTGTATTGGTTCCTACACAAATAGGTACTCCATGAAATAGATTGCAAACTTGATCGCCCTTAAAACAATGACAGCTCTATCGCCGGTGTTGAAAGACTATTACTTTAATAAATAGTTTCCACTTGTTTCCTATTTTAAATAAAAAAATAATAATAATAATAATAAACATTCTAGGAATGTGGTTGAAGTCGTACGTACTCACTTACCAAACACTGTTTATTTATTTATTTATATTTTTTTGATATTCAAATAATTTTGTTGTTAGAATGTACCTCTTCTCTTTGTTAATATGGATTATTTTTTATATAAAAAATTTTTTAAATGTTATCTGCTCCTCCAAAATTTTGATTTTTTTTTTTATTATTATGTTTCTCGGAGTCTTTTTAAAATAATTATTAAAAAATATATGTATATGATGTTCTCCATTATTATAAAATTTTAACTGGAGGTACCCTACCTCTCTCAAGACATTTATAATTATTTTTCAAATCAAAACTTTAGATAATGTTCTCCATTATTATTATTATCATTATTGTTAACTGTACTATAGCCAGAAATTTGTAATTTATATATATTATTTTTTACTTATTTGACGTTTATACTCTACTCTATGTATTATGGGAAAAAATTCACCATTATTATTATTACTTTTAACTATACTCTACCGCTGTCTAGATAAAATAAAAAAATATATTCATTTTACAAAACATTAGATAATTAATGTTCTCAATTATTATTATTATTTATCTGTTATTATTTAACTGTCTCTCTCCAGAAATACATTTAATATTCCAAAATGATAATATTATTGTCACAAGTATATAGTTTACCTATTCTTTTTATCTAAATTAAAATAAAAAAATAAATAAATGTATTATATCTTCCATATTCATATTTCTCTATTTGCTAACACATTTTTATCTTATTCGTTTATATACTCTGTATTCAAAATCAGCTGTAGTCTATTCATATACTAACATAATATGTAAGCATCTATAGTAGGTACAACGCTAACTCATCACGGTACCAAATCTTAGCTTTAGTTTCAAATAACCTGTGACCATGAAGGGCGTGCCCCTTCGAAACATGTCAGGTACAATAAATTTGTGGAATAGTTAAAAAGTTTTTTATTTAAATTTGATTATATTAACAAGTTGTTGAGAAATTATGATCTGCGTTTATTAATACGTTTTTTGGTTGAGCGAAGGTTCATGCCTTGTTACACGTTTGAACCACGTTTATTTTATAGCACAGCTTGTCTATCTGCCTATACTTTTAATTGTTTTGTATGAACTTACTTGTCATTGTTGTAAATGGCGGCTCAGATCCACATGGTCGCTTGAAACATTGAGATTCGGTCCCGATATCGTTACAAACACATTCTTCACAAGGGTCGGTGGACCAACTGGAATTTGGTACGCAGATTTGTACTGGTAGTGTTGATGTTGGCGGTGATGGGGCTGAAGAAATTTAAAAAAATGTAAGTTGTGGTTCAAAAAAGAAAGCCAAATCTCATTGAGTAGCTTTGCCTTAAAATGTTACATATAATTTTTTCATTTAGGTAAAAATATTGAGAAATTATGGTCAGTATAATACCTTACAAACTGCATTTTTTCTTCGTTGCGATTACCAATCACTGTTTAGTTGGGTATATTTCGAAATCTCCCTCCAAATTGTCAGTAAAATATAAAAATTGAGGTATTTAGATAGCCCTAAAGTTATTCCATCTCTGGACTTCCGCTTAGTCGTACTTTCAGGGACACCCAGTATAATAATATATCACAAAGTTCATAGAGAAAATTGTTTCTATGCCTTGACTTACAACCGTTAGTCGTAGACAATTTGAATTTTGCGAATTTTGTTTTTTTTTAATTGCTATATTTTGAGTCTTACTTTTCGTTTAGATTACTTTAGGTCTAGGTTCTTGTTTTTATAAGTAGGTACCTACATTAGATATTGTAAGTTTTATGGCTTAAAAGAAAAAACAGAAAAAAAGTGTTAAAAGTGTTTTTTTTGTCAGAAAATGTTTATATGTATTTATATTCAATATGTTATTGATTGAGTAAGGTGTGTTGCTGATTTGGTAGATGATGTTCTTGGTGATAGAATAAATTGTCTGTTTCCATTGTGGGTCTTTGTGTATTGATATGTTTTTCTTGGGAGTAAATAAAAAGTTTGGAATCAGGAATGAGGTCAGTGACTGAAAAAAAAAGAAATATTACAACAAACCCAACAAGCCTCTGTTTTGGTGAACTTTAAAATCTTTCACTGAAATAACATACCGAACTACTGTTTGTAGTATTGATGATAAAATAGATACGGTTTTAATAATGAAGAAAATGAGTATAAATGATTGAATAATATGTCCCTTTGTTTGCAAATTTTGTCTTGATTTTTGTTTTCAAAATTTCAATCACGTAGAGAAAAATTCAGAAAACGATTGTAAGCATCAAGTTGCATATCGATATGATTCACCGCAAGACATTCAATCATTATATCTTGTGATGAACAGAAACGAATGTAAGATGAAAATGGAGGAAATAAATCGCAAGGGTGGCATAAAAAATGCTAGAGCGGAGATCAATAATTAACGAAAGACTGCTTAGGCACTCAATTATCAATTTTATGAATTTCCGAAGAAAAATCTGTGAACGAACCAAATCATAAAAGTATTGTTCCTATTATTAAAAGAGAAACAATAATAATATAACAAATAGAGAGACAAAGTATTGGTAGAGCAGAGCTCACATACCTAATGGAATTTAGCGGGTACTAGATCGGGGAGAGCCTGCCGGTGATTGAATTGGGGACTCTGAAAATTATTCACATTGTTTAATGGCAGAGATAAATTTTAGGTTTTTATACTATCAATCTCATGTTACTTCTCGTGTTGAATAATTTTGAACATTATGCACAGTTAAAATTTTGAACAAACGTATGTTTAATACTAATAGTAGCCAAATTAAACCAACGCACTTCTAGGTAGTTGTAGATGTGCAAGGGATATTAACACAGTAATAGTTAGTGCCATCATCGTTACAATAACATCGAATGCATGGCGCAGCGTTCCAAATGGATCTCGGTTCACAAACTATTGGCTTACTAGTGGATATAGATAATGTTGATCGTGCAAACATTGGTGGGTCTATAAAAGAGGAACGTTAATCTGTAAGGAAGATGTAACAGGAAATCAAATATTACTTAATTCAAGATAAGGACCAGACGAATGATGAGGAAGCATGCTTTGTGGATTTGGCATTTGACACACTACAGGACGTTCATCCATGTGAAGGCGGTTCATTGATCATTAGCTACATACACGCGTAACTATTTATCTGTAAAATTTGAAAAATAAATCTCTGATTTGCCAATCTTAGAGATAAATCTGCAGGTTTGGGCTGTCTGAAATCTCAATGATAAATTGATCGAATCGGTGACAAATTAATTGGTCAAATTTATCTGTGGTTCAATATACACGAGAAGATCTATTGGTGTCTTCGATGGATGATAAACCTCACCAACTGTTTAAACCCAACTGATATTATTAGTAAGATTTTACGGAATTTCGAAAGATGCGTGATCGTAAAAATATAGGTAGGTGCCTATTATAAAAATGAAAGATAAATCGTTCGTCCAGTATTATACCTACATGTACCATTTTGCTGACATGATTTGTTACAACAAATCATAAATCAATTTGTCGTTGATCGTTCAGACAGCACTCTTGAGCAGATCTATCTCTTACATTTGGATAGTCAGCGATTAATAATTGGCCAAACCATAAAGACAAATCGTTACGTGAGAATCCAGCTAATGACCCAATTTATCTGTACGATATTTCAAGCCAATTAGGTATTTACAATTTTTCAGTTAGCATTATCTTTCCGTGTGTGAAGGTACAGCTATAACGCACACAATCGGGACTAGGGTCCAGTTTCGATGTTGAGTTTGGAACACATAGAATAATTTAGAATTTTGATATTTTGTTAAAAAATATTAACTAACGTAATACTATTAGTTAAGTTTGAAAGTATCTTAATCAAACCCACATACTTTGCGTACTTCTGGTAGTTGTTTTAGATGTGCAAGGGATATCAACACAATAAAAATAAGAGCCATCCTCATTACAATAACATTCAATACAAGGAGTAGGCTTCCAAATGGATCTCGGTGTACAAAGTCGTGTGTATCCTAATGAAGCTAAAGTTGTTGGCTTTTGAGTGGTTGAAGATCTAGGTGGCGATGCGTACATTGGAACTTCTATAAAAGAGGAACGTTAATCTGTAATAAAAATGTGCTTAGCAAAAAAACAAAGATTACTTAATGCAAGATAACGACCAAATGTATAATGATGAAGCATACTTGGTGGAGTTGGTATCTGACATGGGACTCCCAAACATATAGATCCGGTTCCTTGATTATTACAAGTACATTCGTAGCAAGAATTTGGTTTCCATTTCGAGTTTGGAACACATGCTTGCGTAACTGAGTAGGAGGGTGAATATGAAGTACTAGAAGCTGAAAATTGCGAATAACGTGAAGTTGAAAAATTTGCGTACCTTGTCTTCTGTGGGCGTGATTTTGTGAATCTGACACGTATTTGTAATGCTTAGGGTAGCTTGTAGGTAGGTAAAAAGTTGTTAACAATAATTAATTGTTTTCTAAGAATTTTTTAAGATAAACAGTGGGAGTAGGAATGTATATTGTATATAGGCAGTGGATTTTTATTTACAAGTCTTTGGCTGAGATGTTGTTGTGGATGATGCGGTTGTAGGTGGTTTCTTCGTTTTGGAAGCTAAAAACATTTCAGATTGTTTAATTCATGCTCTTATTAAAGTAAATAATTATTATTTACATGAAAAAACAATATTGTGGTAGTTTTGTAGTGTGAAAATTTTGGCTTGCATAGTTTAAAATATGACTTGGTTATTTAAGGGGTCCATTAAAACACAATTCGGTAATAATGAAGTCAAAAGTGTGGATTTACTTGTCTTTGGGGGGCAGGTTGTTTTTGGTGTTTTTGGAGGACTGCGAGGTTTGGTTGTTGTTGGCATTGGCGATTTAGTGACTGAAAATGAATGAATGAAAGCTTTTTTAATAAATTCATCAAACAATACTTATCAATGAAAAAAAATGGATATACTTTTAGTAGTTTTTGGTGGGCACGTAGTTTTCGGTGATTTTGATGGACTGCGGGGCTTCGTTGATGTTGGTTTTGTCGAAATGGAAGCTAGAAACATTGTGGAATGTGTTTTCAGATCTTTTACATTTCTATCAAATATTACGAGTAGTAGAAATGTTAAGGGAGAAATTTTACAATTTTGACACATCACTATTATTTAAAATTGAAACGGACATCTACGAAAGCCAGTTCTTTGTTAAATGAAATATATGATAGAACTTAATTGATGAAAATCAAAAGTTTAACATATTATTTTTCATTATAATGTCTGTTGAAAATGGCGTCTATTTTAAGGCTTTCATAGTTCATTTTGTAAGTAGGTATATTATTATTTTCAAAAATACAATGATAGGAAGGGATTTTTTTAGAAGTTATATAAATAAGTAGGTAAGAAAGTTGTTTACATTTAGTCGATTTTGGCGGACATGTTGTCTTGGGTGATTTTGTAGGACTGGGTGGTTTCTTCGTTGTGGAAGCTAAGAAAAGTGTAGATTATTAATGCTCATACAAACCTACTTGTAAGAAATGAAATAAAAAAACAAATTTTATTGCCGTGTGGAAAGAATTTAGCATGAGGACAATATTATTATAAATTTACATGAAAAAACGTAAATATTATACACTTTTAGTATGTGATGCATATTCAACGTTTATCATTGCTAAGCGTCAATTGATGAATGAAAAACAATGTCATATTTACAAGGCTTTGTTGTTGGAGGTGGGTTTGAAGGACTGGGTGATGTTGTAGATGGTGGTTTCGTCGGTGTTGGGACTGTAAAATTGAATATCCTTAATGTTATCATTACATACCTATCTTATTCGCTCATTTTAAAAGGAGTTCTTGACAGTTAGTTCTTGGGGCATGCACAGTTTGAAATAGGTACGTATATATCTACTTTGTATATTATTAACGCAAAACCTACAAACACCATATTATTATTAATTAACTAGCTTTGTTATTTGCGCTTTCTTTTTATTATTCTAAAAAGTATCCTCGACTCTCGCCACGTATATTGGAAGTGAATTCATCCTTTTCTGGTAAACTGACTCACATAACATATTCGCCTCCTTTCAGGAAGGCTATTCATGAAATTTAATCCTGATTTCAATATCGACTGATCGTGTTTGAAATTAACGTGCTTTCAGAACACTCAATCGCAAACTAGTGAACTTTTTTGAAATTGAGTTAAGAGTTACCCGGTTATTGCATTTGCAAAAAAAGTTAATTGGAATGGACTGGTTAGATTACTCATTGTGTATGTGTACTACATACACAGATATGTTAAACTATAATTAATACAACATCAACAAAAACTGTTTTAAAAAAATGGTTTTAAATTGCTCGTTAAACGTTGTATCTTTACAATAAGTTGATGAAAGAATTATTATAGAGAATAACAGTTTGTTTCTGTCACTTTGTCACGCTGTTGACAATGTTGTTGTTTATGTTTCCGTTAAAAGAAAAAAATAATCCAAACATATCTGAATATTCTCAAATACCTACTTGTAATACTGAAACACAATAATATTATCAGGTATTTTTAAATTTAAAATTTAAGTTTTTCCATTGTATTTTTTATACCGATCATGAAATAATAGTAATTAAATACACTAATTGTATAAACAGTACTTGTATAGTAGGTATATACATACATATATTATTTATACAATTTTTTTGCAAATCAATTCTGGATTAAAAATGGACCAATTGTAGAACTGTTTTCAAGTAAGCAAAATCTAAATGTCATTAAGCAAAAAAAAAATAATATCGTTACTAAGATTAAAATTTGATCGCTCTTGGGTTGGGATCGTAATCTTAACACAGAGTAAGGCCCCAGACCAATGGAATCCTTTGATTTAATCTTTAAGACCCAATACACCAGGTTGTCGAAAATTTAAGGATGTCAACGGTTGGAACGACAATACATACTTTCAGGAGTTGGTGGTGGACATGGAAGCCATAAGCAGTTAGAACCAGTCCCTTGGGAATTGCAGTAGCATTCCTGACAACGTTCTGGTCTCCACTTAGAGTTGGGAATGCACACTTGAGAAACGGCAGTTGTCGGTGATTGTGTGGGAGTGAATAATGGTTCTGGCGACGATGTGGAGTCTGAAATAAAAGTTGATGATAATATGGTAATCTTCGATGGGCTGGGTAATTTTGTTGACGATTGTTCAGCCTGTGTCAATTACGTAACTCACTCTTCACACTGTCGCTTTTCTCATATTTTTGATCGGGTAATCAGTCGCTTCTTTTTCAATCCCAGTAAGATGGAGCTCATGGCGAATAATGCCTGCCCTGATAAACAGCTACCGATAACCATCGATGGTCACCAGGTCTCCTGGGTGGAAAAATTTAAGTACCTGGGAGCAACCATTACCACCACTGGTGACCTCGGGGCTGAGCTTAAGATACGTATCGGTATGGCAAGTGGGGCCTTCAACAACATGACCAAGATATGGAAGCCGTCGGCGTTTAGTGTCGAGACGAAATGTAAACTGTTTGATGCGTGTGTGTTGCCCATTATCCTGTATGGGTGGCACCTGACTTTGGCCCAGGCACAAAAAGTATCTGCATTCGAAACGAAGTGCCTCAGGAGAATTTTGGGTATAAGATGGTACCACCGCATCACGAACGACGCTATACGTCGGCGCACCCAGCGTGAGCCCATCACCTCTACTATTATGTGGAGGAGATGGACTTGGCTGGGACATGTGTTAAGGATGCCGAATGACAGTTGGCCGAGGAGAGCGCTGTTCTTCCTCCCATCAGGGTCCCGAAGACGAGGAAGACCCTCTCATACTGTGTTCCGCTCCTTCGAAGCAGAGCTGAGGAATCTGGACATGGTGTGGGAGGAGGTCATTAACGTTGCGCAAGATCGAGCGCAATGGAGAGCTCTTGTTGCCTCCCTATGCCCTTGAGTGGGGTTCTAAGGTAGTTTGGATTGGATTGGAATCAGTCGCTATTATCAGTTCGTCTTATTCAATTTTGAGGTTCAAGTCTGCACAACTTATCAAAATATGAGCTCCGTAGTGTAAAAAATCTTATATCTATAGAATCTCTTATTTCGTGTACCTAACTAATATTTATTTCATTCAGCTTCCCAAACAGACGTTGTTCTGTATTCACTATGAATATTGAATTCGAATTGTATAATGATTAATTAATTATTTTACGAATATTATTCATATCGACGTTTTAAACGATATTTGCAGGACAAATTCTGACAATCACACAAACTATCAACGTTCAATTTAAATTAAAATGTACAAAAGCTTATATTGTCAAGAGAACTAAGAAGGTCACCATGATCGGGTAAATTAGAGATCTATTTTTATATATCAAGATAAAAATGGACTTACATTCTGTAGTTGGAGTTGTACACGGAAGCATTAAGCAGTATGAACCAGTTCCTTGGGCATTGCAGTAGCATTCCTTGCATCGTCCTTCTCTCCACGTTGAATTTGGAATGCACACTTGAGAAACATCAGTTGTCGGTGACTGTGTGGGAGTGAATGGTTCCGGAGATTGTGTGGGAGCTGAAATATTATAAAATATGGTACATTTGTGCCTGGCGTTTACAATATAACATTATAATTTAAAAGAAATTAAATAAAAATGCCATATTGACTATTGAGATAAAAGTGAAAAATGAATTTAAGGATATATTCTAAGGATCAAAAGAAGACGCAAAAGTCCCAGACGAACAAAAATAACAACAAATTAACAGTTAGTGATACAAGGCGGAGGAAACATGGCGACAACGAAACTATCATTCATCCTAAAACAAATATATTGAGTGCCTACAATAATAATTCATCAATAAGCCAGCGTATGCGTGTTTCATTGACTTAACAATACCATTCGATAGAGATTCCATTAGAGCACACCATCGCTACCTTATTAAAAAAAAAAATCCGCAGTCTGTAATTAAAACAATATAACCCTGGTACACTAAAGGAAGGGGAGACGCCAATGGAGATACCACTCAGCAGAGTAAACTCAGAGATACTGCCAACAATATAACGGCAATCGAAATGCTAAAGGGAAGTTGGCCATCAGAAAGACCACCAAAGAGAAGATGAAAATGTTCGTCTAGTTTCTGCAATATAACAGAGATGCATAAGGATACATTTTGTATGTAATTTAATGAAACATACGCTCTTCAGTAGGTGGTTGGCACGGAGTCCAGAGACATTCAAAACTGGTGCCGACACTATTACAGAAGCACTCTTGACAACGATGAGGCATCCATCTTGAGTTTGGAACACACACTTGACTTACTGCTGTTGATGGTGATGGGCTAGGAGTCAAGGTTGACGATGGCGGTTGAGGAGAGCTTGACTCTATAAAGGCAATGAAAAATATTAACCTTATGTTCACTTTGAATTCGTTTGAAATACTTGTTGCAAATTTGGTATTAAATGAGAAAAAAAGAATATTCTTTAGAATATTTCATTCTTTTAAAAGAATATTTCATTCTTCTTTGTAACATTACATTGGATAGACGTGCCTTAAGTGTCGGAGTAATTAAATAGAAATTGTCACAAAATAAACATAAAAAAACAATACAGAGTGTTACAGTGCATTATCAAGTATTGAGAAGAATAAAACAAAATGGAGGTCTACAACGATGAGAGTCCATTTAGGAAATCTTTTATAACGGTGAGATCTCCTGAAACTGCTGAGGGAGGACGAGCTGTTGAGGGGGAGATCGAACAATGTGCAGAGGATTGTCCACAGGCAGTGGTTGAGGAGGCGAGCGAGCCGCTTGCGGAATCCCAGCCATCGGAGAGACATGATAACGAAGATTCTTTGCTAAGGTTCGGGAAGCTGATAGATTCAATTAAAACTTCAATGAATAAGGGAAAGCTCTCGGCAAGCTCTAAGGAGAAGATAAGCGAGGAACTGCTTGAGATGCAGACTATGTTTTTTCGGAGTATACTGGAAAAAAAGGAGGCTATTGGCGAGAGTAGGGCACTGAAATCTACCTTTGAAGAAATCAAGAACGAGATCGGTAACATTGGAGTGAGGGAGTGTAATGCTGAAAGAGATTACGGATATATGCGCGCAGTGAAACAACCTGTATTTGCCGGTGCGTTGGTACCTCCACCTACATTTGCGGACCGTGAACAGGTAGGGCTGCCGGAACAAAAGTTCCCTATTTTGATAGCATCGGGCACCGATGATTTGAAGACACCCGAGTCGCTGGAAAGAGAGTTGAAAAAGAAACTTGTTCTCAGAGATCTTGGTATAAGAGTAAGAGGATTACGTAGGAAAGGCTTGGGACGGGTAATTGCTGAGTGCCCAACGGCCACCGAGGCTAAGTTGTTGACTGACCTGATAAATGAAAAGCTATCGCCAAGATTAAAGGCAGAAGTTCTCACTAAGAGAAAACCATTATTACTCTTGAAGAATGTGGATGTGGATTATGATGTGAATAATCTAACGAAGGACATTATTGCCCAAAACGGTGAAATCAAGCCAGACAATTTGGATTTGCAATTTAAGAAAGTGATCAAGCTTAAATCTAAGACAGCGGGAGTCCATTTGTTGGTGCAGGCAGGTACAGCGACCAGAAGGATTCTGATAGCTAAAGAGAGGGTCTACATTGGATATCAGCGGATAAGCGTAGTGGATGCTCTGCCGACGACACAGTGTTTCCACTGCCTCCGAATTGGCCACACATCAGCTTACTGCAACGACAGAGAGAAGCCTCCAGTTTGTTCTCATTGTGCTGGTCATCACAGACATGATGAGTGTGACAGGAGAAACCAGGAGCCGGTGTGCGTGAACTGTAAGGGGGAGCAGGGTAAGTCGAGCGACCACAATGCTATGGATAAAAAAAAATGTGATTATTTTAGGTATATGCTCAATGTAACTATGCAGCGTATACAATATTGACTAGATAAGAATAACACTTCAGCATTTTGTATTGACTTACTCTGTAGCGATGCGTGCAATGTTATAGTGTTGCATAGAGAATATACTTTTGATAGAACTAAAGTTCCCTTATTGATATTAATATTGAATCGCATTGGAACCACCAACTACTTATTATTGTTGCACCAAGTCATTTATTGTATTGTATTTGGGCTATTAATATTGCACCTATACAATATACATGGTGTGAGATGCAGGTGTTACTTTGTCTTTGTGGATTTCGTGAGACCGTCCTTTGTTTGCGTGCCTTCACTTTACGGATTTTTGTTTTCGGTGTTTATCGTTGGAAGGGATATTGGTCTATCGGAGCATCTGGATGGTCTTGAGGATGGAGATTCAAGCCTTGGGGCATTCTTTACTTCTATCTTTACTTATGGTTGCATGATTGGTCCTGATTACCGGATTCGTCTTTTTCTAAAGGGATGTGAATGTTTGGATGCTGCGTTGATGGGTTCTAGCACCGGCTGTGCGTGTGTGTATTTTTCGGATGTTTCTATTTTATTTGAGATCGGGTGTGAAGCGTTCATCGCGGTTGTTCGATTAGAGATGTCTAAATTTGTACCTGTTTGCGATGTGCGTGATGTGACTGTAGTTTTTTCACGTATCGGTGGTGGTGCTGACCGACTAAGTATTGAGGTGTTGTCACAATATAAACAGATGTTATATTTCTATAATAATACTACATGATTGATACGGATGCATGGAATGAGATAGACAATAGTTATATTGCGACGGAGATTATTTGTGACGAAATGGATAATTGTAACATGGAACTTGGCATCTTAGGCGGAGATAGTCTGAATGTCCTTCATTTGAATATACGAAGTATTAGAAAGAATTTTGATCAATTTTTAATTTATTTGGACTGCTTGAGGGTTAAACCGGATTTTATTGTTCTAACCGAAGCTTATCTCGATAGTGACTCTGCTATTGAGTATGTAATTCCCAATTATAGTTTCCACCGTACTAACTATAGAATTAATAAGAATAGTGGAATGGTGTTGTTTGCATCTAATAAATTTGAAATTGATGTGGAAGAGATTAGGATATCGCTGGCTAACTGTTTGCAGGTCAAATTTGATTTTAATTGCGTGACCCATTATATATACGGGATTTATAGAACACACGAGTCAAATATCTCTGAGTTTTGCGGCGAGTTATACGACCTCCTGAATAAAAATGCTTATAAAAATGTAATTCTAACTGGGGACTTTAACATAGATGTATCAAGGGAGTGTAATAGCATGGGGAAAAATGAATATATGGACACACTAGGATTATTAAACTTTAAATTGTGCACAACGCTACACACCAGAGAGGTTGACCATCAGACCCCATCTTGTCTTGACCATTTCTGGACAAACGTCCCACTTAAATATTTGAATAATATAAAAACATTGATTTGGAGAAACAATATCACTGACCATCACACAATTATTTATACTTACAAGGTGCCTACTGTATTAAAGCAAAAAGTTGAATGCATTTCTACTGGTGTGAGGACGGACCTGAATCTACTGAGGACATCTCTGAGTGGCGAGGACTGGTTCTCTACCTTTAATTCTTGGGATGCAAATGAGTGCGCTCTCAACTTTCACAATACCTTAAGTGATCATATTGCAAGTTCAAGCGTCACAGTGAGGGCTAATATGAGGTCGAGATTCAGGGGAGTAAAGCCATGGATGACACATGGTCTAATGGTCTCCATAAGAGAGAAGGAGAAGTTATTTAGACTCACGAGAAGGTTCCCGGATGATGGGCGGATTAAAGTCAAATTCAAAAAATATAAAAATATGATAGTAAATTTAATTAAAAAATGTAAAACTGATTACTATTCAAAGAGGATATTACAGCACAGTAAAAAAAACGACGCAAAGAAAGTTTGGAATACTATTGGTGAGATTGTTAATAAAAAAAAGAAAAATAATAATATAAATGAATTAAATTATCAGGGAGAAACACTGAAGACTGCTGCATTTCCTATGATGGTTGCCAATGCTTTTAATGAGTATTTCTTGTCAGTTGGCAGATCTCTTGCCGAGAGGATTGAGGGTTATGGGGGGGACGAGGCTCCTGACTCCGTAGACCTTCCCATCGCTGGGGCTGATTTCTCGGACTTTCAAACCGTTGATAGTGACACTATCGTAAAAGTGATTGAGGGTTTGAGGGGGGGGTCCTCTCCGGGCTTTGATGGGGTGACAGTTGAGATCCTGAAACAAAATTCTGATGTGTTGGCTCGACCACTGACTCATATCATCAATGTTAGCCTAAGGAATGGAGTGTTTCCCGATATCTATAAGAACACTCACGTCATACCTATTTATAAGGCCGGAGACAGAAAGACTGTGAGCAACTACAGGCCTATATCCCTGACCTCAAATGTCTCCAAGATATTTGAGAAAACAGTTAAGCTGCAATTGAACAAATATCTATTGAATAATAATATTTTAAATAATGGACAATTTGGTTTTAGAGAGGGTTTGGGCACGGAGGATGCACTGGCCAAGCTGACGTCAGCGGTGTATGAGGCCTTGGACTCAGGAAAGAAGTGTCTTGGAATATTTGTGGATTTAAAGAAAGCCTTTGACAGCCTCAGCCACTCTAAACTGATGTCTAAGCTTCATTCCGTGGGAATCCATAATACAGTTAAGAAGTGGTTCCAAAGTTATTTAACAGATAGGAGTCAAAGAGTAAAAATTGATGGTAGGCTTAGTGAAGTTGGTTTTTCAACATTTGGAGTTCCTCAGGGAACGGTGTTGGGGCCGGTTTTATTTTTGCTGTATGTGAATCAGATATTCCAGATTGGTTTGAGTTCCATGTTGATCTCATATGCAGATGACACTGTAATTTTGGTGGAGGGCAGCACTTGGGAGGAAGTGTCACTCAGGGCCAGTGCTGACATTACAACTTTGAAGAGATGGTTTGATTCAAGCCTTTTGTCTCTTAACATTGATAAGACAAATTATATAACGTTTGCTCTTAGGCCGGGTGCGCTGCCTGATAATGTTAGAGTCGTTATACATCGGAGAGAGTGTCAGCAAGATTTGCAGGGTTGCGGTGGCTGTCGGGAGTTGGCTGGAGCACCGAACATTAAGTACCTAGGTATAATGGTCGATCAAGTAATGAGCTGGAAGCAGCACATAAATAACACTGTAGAGCGCATTAGGAAAATGTATTATATTTTTTACGATCTGAGAGACGTATTGGAAAAAAGGGTAATAATGTCAGTATACTACGCCTTGATTCACTCGATTATTAGATACGGGATCGTCTCGTGGGGTGGAGCGTACGAGAACGCGCTTCACCCACTGGGAGTAGCACAGAGGAGCGTTATAAAGATAATCTTAAGAAAAAGGCGAGATTTCAGTACGGTGGAACTCTTTTCATTGTTCTCGGTTCCCCGACTTCACAACATATTTAGATTTGCAGCCATATGTCAGCTAATAAAAAATATTAAGAATAACACATTTAATCCAGAATTCAATGTGGGTCCAAGAATGACTGAGAATATTAGAATGCCTGGACGTCGAACCACCGCTGGTCAGAAATATTACATAACACAAGGCATTAGATGGTATAATGAACTTTCGCAGGAATTTAAGTATAATGGAGAGGAGTTTGATGTCTTTAAGAAAAGGTTAAAGAAGATAATGTATGATCATGGCTGAACACGTCGACCGTGTCTTCTTGCGTCTTTGTTCTCGGCCTTATGGTTTCCTGGCTGTTCAGTTGTGGTCAGATCTGGTTGACTGTCATCATTGCTGCGGCGCTGACTTCCGCAACCCATCGTTTTTGTTTTTTTGTTTGTGGGTGTGTGAGTGTTTCTGTATGTGTAGGTATATGCTATAAAAAATGTTAGTTAAAAAAAAAAAAAAATAATAAAAAATAAAAAAAAAATTAAAAAAAAATTAAAAAAAAAAAAAAAAAATTAAAAAAAATGTTTATTTTGTTGATGTTAACTTAACAATGAGTAGGTACATGAAGAAGAATTTCCCTCCCGAAGCACGAGTATATACTCATTTTCGGGAGGCATCTTGTTTGTATATTTTAGTTGTTAATAATTATTATCTGTAAGCATGTTATTTTTATATTTGTATATATTATCAATAAAGGCTTTATATTATTATTATTATTATTATTATTTAGTGGTGAATGAACTATTAAAAAAATCTAAAATTAATTTTGCAATTTTACCATTGTAAATCATTCTACTCTCATCATTTTTCATTCATGCGAATTTACTGTGAAGATACTGGATGGATGTGTCAACTTTGCCGGCATAAAATAATATAGGTAGTCTTATCTAACCTCATATAGAACTCTCAACCTAGACATGCAAGTATCAATCAAGTGATAATAGCTCGATGAAGATATTTTTAATCCAATTAATTGGGCATTTCAGCCACCAAACCACTGAGGTTTTATATAAAGAACCTTTTATTTAAAACAACCAAGAGTGGCTTCTTTATCTTACGACCAAATCGAGCGGAAAATTTTTAGGTCATAAAGGTATATAAACAGTCGAGAATCCTTGCAAAAGTAGAGGTTGGTGAATCCTAGAATAATATCTAGGGCTCACCCACAGTAATATAGACATCTGTTATTTTCGACTCCTCGAACATGCTGTAGGTAATATAAACAGCACAACCCGGTTCCCGGAATATTGGGAGCGTGTGCTTCCAACGAGTACCCAATCTTTCCCAAGGAGAGCAATCTATAAGATATCGATAAGCCACTCGAGGTCAGTCGTTAATTGGCATTACCTCATACAAAAGCTATTGTGTAACCTTTTACCTCTAATATCCCTGCTTTTGATTCAATTAAGCAGTTTTCAAAAAATTATAACGCTCAGAGCAGATACTCTTATAAAAAGTAGAAGCATAAAGAAAAAATTGAAAATGCTCACCAACGCACTTTCCATTTAAATCTCTGCAATAGCCAGGCTGGCAGAAGCATTTGGGTACACATGTGCCATCCCAATTATACATACAGGGGGGTTTTGGGATACTTTGATTACAGTTCTCGTTGACACACAATGGCATAGGGCGGCACACTTCCCATACTTCATTTACATCGCAACTTTTAACAGCTGTGAACATGAAGTTAATTTTTAAATATTTAAATAATGTCGAAATTGATAAAGGTCTAGCGTACCGATGAGTAATTAACAGTTAACTTACGGCAGTTTTCGATAGGTATGCATTTGAGTATTTTGGTTTCTCCAACAACCCTTTTATAGTTTTTCTTGCATTTGCATCCCGGTTGGCATTTTATTTGCGGACATTTAAATTGTATTCCCAATGCCTCACATGTTTCCGGAGGACAATCATAGATACAGGAATCAAATACTTCGTTTTCTGAACACTCTTGATCTAGGAAAAATTAATATTGTATCTATTACATACTTCGTAGATTTCGGAATTACACATCTCTAAGATGCAATGATAATCTCAACCAAAAACATCGGCAGAAAATGGTTAGACGCTAAGTCTGGTCAGTTATTCTGTATGGGGTAGAGTCATTGACTCCAAAACTTGAAAACGGTGCGAAAGAAACTTCTTCATTGTATAAACTCGCACAAGGAATCAGTCCCCGACCCACTCAGAATATTATCTTAGTTATGGCTGTTTGCTAAGTTGTTTGTGCCTGAGCCATTAGTCATGATTTTTATTTTGTACGTATGTTAATTGATTACCTTTTTTACTAACTTATTACATTTTAAGTCATAGGCATCTTAGATATTTTCAGCCTGAAGTCGCTCATGCCTTGCCTTTAAAGATAACGTTCGTATATCTACAGTAAAATCATACCTGTGGTTGAAATAAGAGGTGCTGTTACTGTAGTACATGGAAAATACAGGCATTCAAAATCTGTCCCAAATTGGTTACAAAAACATTCGCGACATACTTCTACATATCATCCAAAAAGAGTTTGGCACACATTTTTGACTTACCTGTGTTGACGACGGATATTATGTTTGCGTTGGACCTGTAAAGCAATCAGTTACACATACCTACTAAAGGAAGAATAAAATACAAATAGACGAAAAACATACGTTTCTTTACTTTTCTTTTGCTTTATTCATCACGCCGAGTCTCTTAAGGAGTAAGCAACGAGAACGGATCACTACTCTTCTATGCAAACACACTTCTTTCGCTTCTTTCTCCGACGTAGTTCTTATTTTCCCATACAACCTTTCGAAACATGTAAAAGGCCTAGGCCGTGGATATAAAAAATAAGAATATTCGCGTTCCTTTCCATATCCCACAGAGTCTTTCCACATATTCTTCGTAGAGCTCTCATCTCTACTGCATTTATACAACACTCTTTGTCCAAGATTTATAGCCATACATCATAGATAGTAACAAAATTTAAGTATGCACTAGTTTTTTCTTGCTTTTAGTGAGATATTGTTTTATTTCAAGTAAACAGAGATATTGTTTCATTTCAAGTAAACACACTAGCGCATAAAGCAATGCTGTTAGCATCATATAATATAATTTTGTTGTTCTTTGAACACAACATAGCATTGGCTTATTAAAACCGAACCAAATAGATAAATAATAATAATAAATATAACTTTATTGTGAAATAAAAAAACAATTATTCATAGAAACATTGATTGAGTCAAAGGGCGGACTTATCCCGCAGGATCTCTTCCAGCCAACCCAGAATATGATGAATATGGGAATAAAAAAAAACGGAAAAGGTTATAGTTCACATACTTGGGTTACTTGTTTCGGTTGAACCTTCAGGTTTGCTGCACATTGTGGTCGGTTCTGAAATAAATTTATGTGATAATAAAACTTTCAGTCCTTCTAATGCAATATCTTATATAATATGTAGATACCCTTATACCTTGATCACACGTGCCGAGTAAATGGGCGAGACAGTAAAATGTTACTCGGCCGAGAGAGTGATGTTGGCGAGTAACTGTTCACACGCGTTTTGAAAATAGGACAGTACAGTTCTATTGACGGAATAATTCGGATTGGACGATGAATCGTAAAAAGATTATTAGAAAATATACAACGATATTCATTTTTGGGCAATGTAATTATATGCTTTATCCTGTTTTTGTTAAACTTTATACTCCGGTAAAAGAAAATTCCACAAACTGTAATTTATTTTTTCATTTACAAATTAACATGAAAAAATACAATAATATTCCCCACTAGACAAGCAAGAGAATATATATTTAAATGATATTTAACATAAACCTCAACATCCCATTTAATACAGACATGGTGTATTTTATTAAAAACGAATTGAAATGTAAAGGCACGGGCGGCGGATTGACAACAGCCATATTGTGACCGAGTAGCGAGACACTAGACAGTGAGTGTTCAGACCTGCCGAGTGAGCAAGCGAGGCAGTAAAGGGGTGCGGAAGGGCAGCGGGAAGGTGAGCACTCGGCCGAGTAAATAGAACGGGAGGCGAGCCACTGTCTCGCCGCTTTGCTCGGCCGCGCACTCGCCTTAGGGTGTTAGCACACCTCCGCCGCGAATCGCGGCACACGGAACTGAAGAAAGCGAAATCGCAGGTAGTGTTAGTACACTAGCGGGTAAACGAGTAGCGAAAGAGAAAAATGTGTTGAGATAGAGACATAAGTAAGTATTCTATGGTTATGTTTTGTTGGGAAATTTAAATAATTAAAACCACAATATTATTTCACATTTCATACATATTTTTAAATATTACAACATTAACAACGTTTTTTCTTACAATTTAGAAAATATGCACATCCAACTTCTGCAAACCATCCCACAACAAAACGCAATTAACGTTTTCCATCTGTCATTTCTATGGAAAACATGACGTTCGCTTCAATTTCGCTCCAAAATTCTGTCGATTTTGACAACTTCAAAAGCGGGCGGAATGCGAAACACACGGATCCGCGAAATATCAGGCGGAGGTGTGAATACAATTTGAAGTAATCTATGGCGAAACACCGCAAGAGAGAGATGAATGTATAGAAAACAATACGAGTTTGAGCATGCTATCTCACTCTCAACATGGCGCGCAGAAACTGACAGATGTGACCGTCGTCGCTTCGGCTGATCCGCAGCGGAGGTGTGCTAACGGGGTTAAGGTTTAGACGCGGCGAGTACTCGGCCGAGTGCACTGTCTCGCCCGTTTACTCAGTACCTACGTGTGATCAAGGTATAACAGTTGTTTGTATCAGGACCCTACCCGCAAAATATATATTACGAGTAGATGATTATTTAAGTAAAAAATCATGACTTGGGGAAAATGGGGCGGATTCATAAGTGGGGAATATCAGTACAGTCTTATAATAATTATTGTGATGTGCGATGACCAAGAAAGAAGTAGTTAGGTTTTTTTTAATATTTGTACAAAGATAATATACGGAATAGTAATTTTCAAAATCAAAATTTCGAAATCAAAAAAAAACAACGAGAATAAATCACTAAATTATTCTGCTATAATATAATATATTAAAAGGAGGTGTTTTTATTTTACTATGTCGTACTGATCTTATGACAAATTAGGAGGCAGATACACGTATAACGATAGGAAAAAAGCTGTACAAGTCCGCCCCACTTTCCCCTGCGTTTCGTTTTGATAAACTAAGCAAACACAATAAAACCAACCACAATAGTCTTTAGGAACACACACTCCTTCGGCATTTCTGAAATGTCCTTTAATACAAGTACAGCCGGGAACACAGTCGATCTTTGTGCATGGGACATTCCTGAAGGCACATTGGTCACAACCAGGACAGTTGGAATATCTTTCGTTATTTCCGCATATGAAAGGATACGGCTCTGGTGCAAAATACGTGTGAGCTGAGTGGAATAAAACAAATATTTGCAGAAACCATAATCATTAAGATATCTTTGGATCTTTAGGCCAGTTTAGACAAGTTTTCTTCCTTATTATGAACTTCAATGTTTTCAAATTGATTATTAACAATATGAATAGTTACGTGCTCTCATTGGGTGAATTTGTCCATTCTTTGGCGGATTTTTTTTTAATAATCTTTTTCCGGAGATTCTAGGATGGTAGTCTTTTGCCGTATTATAAACATCTTTTACGTAAGAATTTTTACTGGAGTAGTTGCCTGGAATCATAATATTTCTTTCTGAAATTGAAGATTCAATATAATTATTTCTTGTGTTTTTCTATGAATGTGAGTATCACGACATTTGCACTTTGCAATTGTGTTGAAACGGTTCGAGAATGTAAGTGGTTTGTAGTTACAATTTTGAATATCATTGGTGTTCGATAATAGGCAAACTATTTGCTTTTTATATGGTTTTGTCTTTTTTTGGGGTATCATTATTTGGACGTGTTATGGTGTTGTGTCTAGATGTCTTTTTATTGTAGTGCATTAACTTTTCATTTTCACTCGTTTTTTATTCCTATTGCGGTGTTGTTTTAGGAAGCTGATTTTCAGTTATTTCTCCAATGTCAAGTTGATCGTCTGTAAGTTTCTGACTCTGTGGCAGTTTTTGAGACTCTTATGTCGTCCAATCGTGAGACATGGTCATTCCAGAATCAAATTATTTGTCTTTCAAAACTAAAGAAACATCCAGGGCTTCGCTCCCTTGAACGCTCTGTAGCACAAATAATCAGCATCCCTTTTCCCTTTATTTTTATCAATATTGCTAGTGATAATTTTAAAAGTACATTACAAATTACAATATTATTTTTCCTTATTTAAATTATTACTTATTTGTTTTATTTAAACAACAAATAATGTAATAAGGTACTACAAACAAAATAAAAAATGTCTTTAACCACCCATAAAACAAATGTGTCTATAAAGAAAATTATTGATTTTTGGTACTTTTTATGTGAACTTTTCAACATGATCCCTTATCACCAGCCGAATGAAATTTGCGGTCTTGTTCTACACGAATAATAAGTTCCTATGCAGTTTCGAAGAAAACTCATAGAAAAAGGTACCTATGTGAAAATTTTCACTACAAATTATTTCGAGTTTTTATAGTTATTAGTTTTAGGTTCTTGTTTTTTGTGTAATCGTTTTTTATTCTTGTGTATGTTTGATGGAGGGTTACTCGAGGAATAACGTTTTATGGCCTGTACACGTCTGAACACGCGCGGCAACGTAAGCAATACACATGATGTGATGATGAGGGCCTGTACGAACAATCTGATGTCACGTTTCATGCAACGTGACATCAGATGTGTACAGGCCCTTAAGTGTGATACGCATTTAATTAAGATGTTCAATGTATACGAATGAATAAATACAATGTAGTTACATAAAAAAATGTTCATAACTGTCATATCTCTCTTGATAACAATTACTTTTTAGGTTATCTAGTCAAAGCTTTGGAAACAATACCAATTGAAACGGAATTTGTCGGATGTTGTACAACAGTATTGTCGGATTTAGATTCAGTTTGTGTTGAAATTATTTTAAATTCTAAACAAATTAATTACATAAATCATGATGAGGTTTTCAAATGAATGATACACGTTGCTTTCGGAAAGACAACAGACTACAATAGAAACAGTCATAAGTCTGTTAGGCTGGAAATAAAATAACTCAATGCCATCGGAAGTATTTTCAGTGTCACTTAATTTAAAATCCTGTAGAAGAATGACAGTTAGAATTTATAAATAACATATTATTACTTATATTTAAAAAAAAAATACCTGTTTTTTTTGTCGCAACACATTCACACAAATATACACAAAAAAACAGACCAATAAACAATTTTAAATACATGTTAACTATTGTTAAATCTAACACGTAGGTACTTAGCCGAAGTTTCCGACGAGTTGAATTGATTTCGAATATTTGCGCTAGCAAAAAACCGAGTGTGCTATATAACCTCGCAAGGAACACGAATTGAACATGAGCTCACATTCTTACTATGTAGGTACATTGATATGTTTATTCAATTTGGTTTAATGGCTTTTCCACGACCTGATTCGTATATTGCCTAAAGTGATATCTTTGTATAAATTTGAAGACATAGGGACATTTTTAATATGCATATCATGAAATATGAATACCTAAGCGAAATTCAAAAACTTGGCAACTTCATCTTAAATTGTTATAGAATTATTCAAATAAATTTTTATAAGATTGTGTTTTTTACATATTTAAGGTAAGATTGTCGATATAAATTTTGTCTTTTTTTTAAGAAGGGGGGGGGGGGATTAAGCGTAAAGAGAAGGGAGGGGAGATTGTCGCTGGTCTGCAGTCCGAGAATTATGGCAACCCTTCACTTATAAGTACCACTTTAAACGAATTTGAAAAATGCTTATTTTGAACTTGTAATACTTATCAACATTTCAAATTTGACGTATCCTATATCCATGTCAATGTTTTTGAAAGAAAACTTTGAAATAGCACTTGCTCAGTCTTTGACAACGGACCTACTCTTTTTTAGTGTTCCAAATTTTTGCCTTGCCATGGAAGCTACTTCAGTCGGCATAAAAATTACTGCTGAAAATAATAACATTGCTTTTTTACGTGAAGGGGAAATCATCATGGACACCTAGTCAGTCAAGACTGGGTATTGTCTGACTTTGACCAGGCACATGCACTTTCTTCCTTTTTTATAATGATTTCTTCGAATTTCTGTGTATGCCTCCAGGTCTCTTTTAGTGATGTTTTCAGGAGACAGTTCCACTTGACCAACCCCACCCTCCAGGTAATATCTTACTTCCTCTCAAGTAAAACACTTGATAAAAGTACGCTCACATTGTTGCTTTACATATTTGTAGTAATAAATGTTTGGATTTTTGTATTGTTAACCCATTTTTTACAAAAACTGTCTAACATGACTTCATGATGAGAAACCAGCGGTGGTAGAGGCCCTCCCAACGGGTAAGAACTCTGATGAGGGTAGATTTGAGGGGGTTTAAACCGGCTTAGGTCCGGCACTCCCGTTAGATTCGTTCTGGATGTCCATGATGGATTTCTCCTAAAAAAAGTTAAATATAACTGAATATCATTTAATTATATTTATTATTTTCACCATTTTTAGCGTGAAATATGCACAAAAAATGTTTTTGGATCTAATACTACTTTGGAGTTGACAAGAGAGTTGCATAGCTTTGCAATAGAAATATTGATTCTGTTGATTATGATATTGATGCATCTCCATCTCCAGATAATAAAAAATAAATGTTCATTTCATTTCAATTATTTTTCTCTGTAACTGCCTCATTCAATATGGTTAGCTGTATCTCTCGTCCTAAAAACGCTGTATATTGCAGATACGACAATTTAAACTGAGAATATGAATAAACAAACTAGTCACACTTATCGTAGGGTTCGGTACAATTAAATGCGTATTCTTCATAATTTTATAACATTAATAAATTATTATTGATAGCTTCTTAGAAGTCCTCAGTTTAGATTCGTTTTACAGCAAGAATTATGAGGTAGGTACATTATATTTAAAATGTTTTTTTTTTCGCTTGTATTTTGTCTCTGAACAAAACTAGAAAAATTTATTATCACGAAGTACTTAATAATATATTTACATAAAAAACCATTCAATAATTTGAGTTGCAAATACATACTAACATAGTTTCATAGTACATATTTTATAAACGAAAAGTAAGTAGGTACCCTAGACACAATCCATAGGTATCTATAAAATACAACAGAAGTTTCTACGTCGGGTATATAATCAGAAAACATCCAAGCGATCTGCTCCAAATTGGCTTCATTAGAAAGGTAATGTAGCCAAGATGGTTTGAGACCAATATCTATGTAAAAAAAAACAAACACACAAAACAGTTTCTATACATAGTCCAACTTTGACATCATCCAATCGACGTTCCCTAGATCGGTCTCATTTGAAAGAAATAATAATACGAACATCCGAGGGTGGTCCGATAAGTACTCAGCCTCACCGCCTGAAGGCGCCACAATCGCCAGAAAAATTTACTATCGTGTAGTACATCCTCGAAGACGACTACTGTCAAAATTTCATTGGACTCGTATAGTTTTGAACGTAGCCACTAAAACTTAGTTTGAACGCATTCTTTTGAAAATTAACACAAAAATAATAATTTGTCATTTCCAAAGCTATATCAGTTGTTGTGGTTATTGTGCGGATCATATCAAACAATCATAGTAGCACAGCCGGGTATCCGTTTGTCATATTATTGTAATTCACGCTTTCTATGGAAAAACCTTGAATATGCATATTTACAGTATTCACGTTTATTCCATGCTGAAAATTTCCATCCAAATTATATATATAATTTGTGGCAATATGACTGATTGGGTTGAAATTTTGTCGATATTATTTGGTTAAATAGGTTCGATTAATTTGTTTCATGTTAAGAATTGAGCGTCTAGAAATATACATTAAAATTAAACTATATGCAGAATATCGAATACTTAATGATTAGTGACATAGGTATCATAATATAGTGACAATAGTTTCAATTACAATTTTATATATTTTTTATTCAAAGGCACTAAGTTAATTATTACCCATCTATCAGTGGTGTTGCAAATAACACTTGCTCGAGGTCAAATTGTTATCTTCCAGAGGCTACATTTAAAATATATTTTTTTTTAATGGAATGTTTACGTCTGCTTTGATCACTATGGCGAATTTATCTTTTACCTGGGCTCCTAGAAACACGTTGTTCCAATGTCCAGAATCTGCTTTCTTCCAGCTGTTCTGTGACTCATGTATGATCATTTCAGAATCAGGTGGATAATATTCATACTTTTCTCAACATGTAAAATATTATGAAATCTTCGCACCTTTCACAGAAGTTCTCGCCGTGCCCCGGTTCGGGCAAATAATTCTTTTATTACCCAGCGATCTAACCACATCTCAAAAGATTGAGACTGTTTAACTCTTGTCACCTCTATTTTAAGCCAAAGACTTAATAATTAATAATAAAAAAAGGGATCCAGTGGAGTCGATTCTACTAAAAATCATCTATTTTCTTTTGCTTAACAATTATGTCTAGATTCTTGTGACCATTTTTCAGGACTAGATCTTGACGAATATGTAACAATTCATTAATTTTGTTCAATTTTTAAATGGAACAAACAACTACGGGCTTACGACCGTCTTCTACTGTTATTTCGAAGGCTGACTTAGTGTAATCACTTTACGTTTACAAAATTCGCCTTTAGGTGGTAATGTTTAAGTCTTCGAAACTCCCAATCATGAGAATTATCGACATGGTCAACATTTTTTTGTGAGGGCTAGATCCTTCGTTATAAGATTGAAACTAGCTTAGTAACTCTAAGTTAAAATTATCCTACCATTAGGGCACTCATATTTTCTCTTTTACTTAACTAATTCGATTTTCATTTTATAGGTATGTGGTTAATATTCATGTTCTATTCGTATTCGCAAATGTACTTCAGCCCTTTTTCGCGAATGTTCTTTGCGATGGCATTTCGAAGTAAGTATTGTTCTGTGACTTTAAGACTATATCTAAGAATAATTAAAACAACTTGATATATCGAATATTTAACTGTAGATACGAATTGAATTAACATACGTAGCTATTAACATGTTGTGAGCGTTGTCATATGCGAGTTTTTTGTGAAAAAAAAAATAAAAATAAATTATGTGTAAATTTAGTACAGACTTCATCTCATAAAACCTTATAACAGTCGTGTTACTGCGAGCTAAAATAAATAATCGTAATATGAAACAGTAGGTAGGTAGCGGCAACATCTTAATATTATCTGGCACGAGACTCCTACCCATAGGAATGAAGGATGGATCTCAAGGGTGCAATGTTATCCGCATGAAGCAGTCTGAATAAGTATAGTGCCTCTATGAATCCTTCTTTATAATGGTCTTAATATTCCACTCGCGTTTCTATGGATTACTCTTATACGTAATTTTTCTAGTCTTGCTCAATGCTTGAGATCACTACTTAACCCATTACGGTAGGTAGATACCTCATGTACGAATTACTTATTGCAGAAGTTTAAGGAAGTTGCTTATTGCAGGTTAGCTTGTTTTTCCTTCTACGGTCACAATTCCAGAAGTGGTTTGCAGCAATGATGACCTATGTTCATTGCCATTCTTTCTGTTCCGTGCAGCCTTTTCGCACCATCTTTAATTTTTTTATGTAAATCTGATACTATCTACTTTGCAAGCCTTTCAATAATTTCGGTCAGGATTTTTGATTTCTAATCGATGCGTTCCAGTTTCGATTATTTTGGAGCACTTCATCTATTCATTATGTTGTCACTTCAGGAAATCTCTTGAATATATATTGTAACAACTAATGACTCTAACAATTCACTAATAATTATGTTCGATTTTTGAATGGAACAAACCACTACGGTTTTACGACCGTCTCTACTATTGTTTCGAAGGCTGGCTTAATGTGATCACTATAAGCTAACAACATTCGCCATTAGGTGGTAATGTTTGAATCTCCGAAACTCCCAATCATGAGAATTATCGACATGTTCAACATGTTGAAAAATCCCGTGTATACAACAAGTAGATGTTCAATAATAATTAATAAGCTATAGAGATAAAAGATGAAAATTATTGAGAACAAGAGAGCAACCAAATTTAAAGACTGCGATTGCTGTCATGTATTTGGCGCCAGAATATGAATAGAACCAATTTTGTTAAAATCTCTTGAAGTCTTTCGTAGGACCACACGCGGAGAGCCTCCTTTTGTCTTTTCAAATAGGCAACATCTCTCACAGCGTATAAAATTATAAAAAGTGATAAAAATTCTGTAAAATTATGTTGATGCATTAATTTGTGAATAACTCGAATAAGTTGCAAAGAAAAGCAATGTTTCATAAAAAAAAAATGTCATTCATGATGCTGTTGGAGTTAATTTTTAAAACATTTATTTCTATACCTGTTTAGAAATATTTAGGTAATTTAAAGAAATGATAAAATGAAAATATTACCTATGTATTAAAATATTGTGCATTATCCAACTAAATATTTTAACAAACAATACAGTATATTATTCTTTTTATTAGAAAACTTTTAGACATACTTCAGCAACCATTAGATCTTCCTTTGAAATTCTGTTATATGCACTGTTGACTTTTTTTTTATTTATAACTAGACTAGCTAGTTACCCGTGGCTTCGCTCACGTGTTACTGTATTTGCTTTCTCTTCCTAAACAATGCAGAATTAATTATATTCGCATCAAAATTAATAATAATAAGAAACATTATCAACATTTCTTTTTTTAAATATATATTCTAATATTTTCATTAAATTACTATATTTTTATTTATATTTGTCGTTATTAATCTGTATTTAAAAATAACTCGAATAACTTTTATTCCATCAAATGACGTTATTTGAAATCAATTTTTATATTGCTGGATATGAATAAAAAATATTCAGGTCTCGAAAAGCAATGAAATTAGTGATCTTTAAAACACTTATTTCTATCTGCTTTGGGCATTTTTCAAGCTACAGACGTTTTTTTAACATTTCAATTTATATCTTTCACGTTGATTTGTTGTTGTTTGTCTGGTCGTAGGTTCGCAATTTAGTTCATTAATATCTTATCCTGAGCAAACACGACATAAAAAGAATAAACGATATCGGTCCAGCCGTTCACAAAACTGTTAACGTTCCGAACGTTAACGTTTACCAAATTGAAAATGGTTTCCAAACAAAAAAAAATGCGTTTCGTCTTCAATATAATAGCAGCGTCGTAATACTTCCAAAGATTTTGAGGTAACGTTTAACGTTAATTTTGAATAACTGACAGAATTATTTTTTTGACTCGGAATTTGGAACAGCATTGTTTAACGCACGTTGAACAACAGTTTTTACGTTATCTCTATGGAAATAACAACAAATTGTTAACGTTGGATCTGTCGTTAATATTTCGACTTGGCCTCCAGGCGTGATGCGATGACCACGTAAAGTAGGTCTCCATTTTTATAATAACGTAATATTCTCCCTTTTAAGCCCCCCCGCTCACCGCAAGCCAGCCCGGAGGAAACTAAACCGCAGCAAACCCGATCCGCACAAAGCCAAACCCTAGCCCGATTGCCAAAAAGCCAGCCGCACACAAATCAAGCCCGTGGCGGTTCCCCCCAAACCACCCCATAATACGGGAGGCCTTGGACCCACTCAGGAGAATAGGTTAGGCATAAAGAACTCTCCATTGCGCTCGAAGTCGTCCGAGGCTCATTGTGCCTTTTCTAACCGGTTGAGGTTTAAGGAAGTGAGGTGGTCAACCTCAGTATTCTAATGGTATAAGTAATTGGCGTTCGACTATAAACGAATTTTCGACAATGTAGAGTAGGAAGAAAATTAACTGTCCACTGTTTATATTTTTTATTAGATGAAACGGATATCGGCAACTATCCGATATCCGGTCTATCCGGCGGCGTAAATAATATCCTGCCGGATACCGGATAGTAAAAAGAGACATGTTTGGATAACTCATTGATTTGTTTATTAAAGTATCACTTAAGAAATACACCTTATAATCACAAAATAAATTCTACAACTTAGAAAATTGATTATCAAGCATAAGGTAAATTATGGAGAGTAATTCTATATAATATTTCGTTATATAGACTACGAGATCTAATAAGCGTCGCATTAAAAACCCGGCGTTGACGCTTATAACGCCTTTGGTGAATCTGTTCATACG
Organism: Mystacides longicornis; assembly: GCA_963576905.1. Lineage (NCBI taxonomy): Eukaryota > Metazoa > Arthropoda > Insecta > Trichoptera > Leptoceridae > Mystacides > Mystacides longicornis. Next base: position 3,168,306 of record OY756421.1, on the reverse strand, counting down.
AACGCTTTAAAATTACTCATGTCCGGATCTTCGCTTCAGTAACATTTAAGCAATAGCTGTGTGACGTTTAAGAAAAGATACACTTGTATAAATCTCATTGCTTATACCAAACGAACAAAGACCCAGAGCTTGAAAATAGAGTATATTATCCTAATCGTTGATACTGGACACCATGGAAACAACAACTTATTAGTAGGCGGTGACAGTTCTTTTTGGTTATTATGTATTTCCTTGGTGACCATAAAATATACTCTATTTTCAAGCTCTAGGTGTTTGTTCGTTTGACATAAATGCACCTTAAGACGTGAAAATGGTTTCTATTAAATTATTAGCAATAGCAACATTTTGTCGCTAGAAGATGAAAAATTAAAAACAGGTATTCTGGGTATATTATCTGAATTAATAATAATATAGATACCTAAAAGGGCAGTTTGTGACATTGTACGAAGGTCTTAGGGAAATTTTCGAATGTTTATTATAATATTTGACACTATTATTGGAAATGGAATTCCAAAAAAAGACATCTCTAAAATCAAAAATATTTAAATGTTAAACTACGAACAAACATGTGTACCTATTATATTAATAACTTTGTATGAACTTTTGAGAGCGTTTTCGTGTTTGTGTTATTATAATTTGATGACAAACATTCAACATTGATTTTCTCAAAACTCTCAAAATTACATATTATACAAACTCAGTGCCACTTTAAGCTATCGATATGGACTGTTATACAACTATACTATGAATATAAATATAATTCTGCGCGGTAAAAGCGTTTAAAAAAGAGTTTTTAAAGCGCTGACTTGAGAACATAAACTTGTGAATGTATTTTATTTATGTAATTTTGCGTCGTTCAAGCAATTGCATGTAGGTAGGCCCTGTGTTCCAAAATTTATGATTATTTTGTAGATACTTTTAAAATGTAATATTTTCAAATTAGCTACATTTTTTCATATTAAATAATCTATTGACTTAATTCGGTTTACATTTTTTCAATATTACCTATACTCATGGATTACGCAAAAAATTCAAAGCAAGGATTTTAATAGTTTTTTTATAACCATTTAGTTAGTTTTTTCCATTAAATGCGTATATTTTTTTTACTAAAATGACTTCAAATAATTTGACAGATCAAGACGTAACGAATTATTATATCTGTGGTCAGATGGCAAAAGACGATATGTCACATTTTTTGCGAAAATGAGTTATGCATACCGTTGAATTCGTCTCAGCGAGATCTAGAAGATGGCAAAAGTTGATATGTGTGAGTATTGTATGCTTCGAAAAAATCGCTGTGGCAATATGTGATATGTCAACTTTGTAGAAATTACATGTTGGCAAAACACGATATGTCATATAACCTTGTTTGCCACATTCCATATCCAAACATTCAATAGACATGAAAGTAGACAAAACATGATATGTCACTAAGTAGTCATTTTTTGCCTACCTGTTGATTCCTGTTTGCCGGTTCTAGCCTGAAGATGGCAGAACACAGTATGTCCTATATAGTATCAAAATTAGGCTGAGTGGTGTCTACGCACGCGAATTGTTATTGGTATATTTTTAATTTTTAAAGTTGTTAGACAAATTGTGACCTGCCTTCTTATTTTTAGAAGTATTTAAAAAATATAATATGAGGGTTTTTTTTTTTTTTTTTTTTTTTTTTAATGTATCTGTGCTCACTCAAAGTGAACACAAATACACTCCTTGACTCTTTCACAATAAGCTACTTAATTTATTTATTTCTATATTCTTGGTCATTAAAAAGCGTCATTTGCAAAATAAAGATTTTTTAATTAGAGATGCAACGGATATCCGATATTCTTATCCGGAGGTTCAATCTCCTACGAAAAGCCTTAGCCAATAACTCATAACTGATTAAACTCAAGAGATCAATCCAGTGATATTTGTCGCGCGCTTTACGTCTGCTGATAATTCGCCTCGTCAGTTGCCCTTTATTTGAATATCAATCTATGTAAAATTAAAATAAATAATAATAATAGGTACTTGGACAACTTTTATGGCGCCGTTTAGTGAAACATCTTCACCTCAAAGGCAAATGAAAAATATATAATTATCTAAGCTGCCGAATAACAGATATCCGTTATTCGGCAGCTTAGTTGGCCGAATATCCGGTTATCCGGCTAATTTGCTATCCGTTTCATCTCTAGTCTTAATATTCCCCTGTCCCCTAGCTGATAAAACCAGTATACTGGATTGCATAGGAATATAAGGTAATGTAAATGAGACCCAGTTCTTGAATCTCAAAAGTTAGAAATGATTGGTAGCCTAGTGTTTCAGTCGTCGACTTTCAAATCCGAAGGTCGTGGGTTCGATCCCCGCTGTTGAACGTCTTTCTCTTTTTCAACATGTCTATGCTTAGTGAGAAAGATATCAAGCAGTGTATTTGTGTTCACTTCAGGTGAGCACAAATTCATTTCATTTGTAAAAAAAAAATACCTCTGTGGGTCATTGATTTTTTTTTCATTTAACGCATGTTTTTTTAAATTTCTTAACCAATAATTTAATTACACATACATATGACAGTAAATAATAAAATGATAATAATCTGAAATATAACACCTGGATTTCAAATTTTTAAATTCTTTCATCCGATTCAGGTTTGCAGGTATAACTAGGTATGATTCCTATGGGATTTTTTGACATATCATGTTTCGCCATCTTCTAACAAACTGACCAAATGTGATATGTCATGACAGCATGACAATATTTTCAAAAAAACTGTTTATTCCTGTATACTACACAAGCAAATATAATATGTACATAAAAACAACAGTTTTTTACAGGTTTTAGCAAAATTTAGGGTTTATTGAGTTAGATTCTGATTTGTTGAAGGAATCCAAACTTTGAAATTGCTCTCCTGTAAAATCTGTAAAAACTGACATATCAACTTTTGCCATCTTTCCACAGATATAACCCAGGTTCTTCCCATGTACTTGCCGTAAAAAAAATTGAAAAAAAATATTTTGGCCTAAAAACCGCAAAATAAAAAAAAATATTTGCGTTGTTTTTAGACCTTTCACGTTCCTGTATTATTTAAGTTTTTTGAAATTTATTTATTTTACTTTGTGGTGAAAATGGAAACTTATAAATATCTATTATAAATACATACATACATTCTCCCTTTAAGGCCCCCCGCACACCACAAGCCAGCCCGGAGGAGAAAAATCCGCAGCAAACCCGGCCCGCACGAAACCAACCCTCTAGTTCGTCAAAGCAATCAAACCAAAAAGCCGGCCCACACAAATCAAGCCCGCCGCAGATCTCCCCCAAACCAACCCGCAGTGCAGGGGGCCTAAGCCCCACTTAGGGGCATAGGGAGGCACCAAGAGCTCTCCAATGCGCTCGAAGGCGTCCGAGGCCTATGGTGCCTTTTCTGACCGGTTGAGGTTTAAGGACGTGAGGTGGTCAACCTCACGGTCCCGATCAGATTTTTCGATTTCCTGCCTCTTACAGGATGCTCGAAAAAAAACAGCAAAAAAAGCAGAGGTGCTATTCTTAGCCGGCAGCCCCACGGCATGTCAAATATCTCATACCTACTAAAAATACCTATCTCTTTTTATTTATTTTTTTGACAAAGGATATTTTCAACTTATTTTAAATTTCACAAAAAAACTCTTTAATTTTGAAAGCCACTGGCGGTGGGACTGAACAAATATTAGCTGGCAGCACGTGTACCGTTAGGTAGGTCTCAAGGTCAAAGTTACGACACTCAATCTCTGATGGTATTCAGGTGCATGTAAAAGTATATGTGTGTGTGTATGTGTTGCGACTTGCAAACAGTAGCAGGATTCCCCCCTATTCGAGTAAAAACCTACGCGAATATACCAAAATAGTATTTTACGCGCGGCAACAAAGTGCATACCTACTTACCTTCCCGGCTACTTTTAGATATGTTTAAATATATTGTAAGGGCTACGGTAGCGAAGTTAGTACGTAGAATTCCCCAATCAATAGGGCCGTAAAACTAAAGATTGGACATTTTCAACATATCATATAGGTAACCAATTTACTAATGAAATTTATTTGCTGCTTTAGTGAAAGATAATTTTTTAATGTTTTATGTATTTATTTATTTTTTCTTAATTTTTAGATATCTTAAATTTTTATACATCACTAGTTACATGTAAAAATGAGATCCAACTGTCGATGGCCTGAGTCGGTATGTTTATTGTAAGAAACGATGTCGTCAATAAATTAAATTTTTACAAAAATTGTTAAGAAAAGTTTGAGATGTACTGCTATGATGTATGTATTTTTTATAGAAAAATAAATTATCTAGTTGTAGCGTTTCAGCGTTTTTCGATATTTTTATAAAATTCTGAAATATAGGCACTGAAACTCGTAAATTTGTCATAAAAAAAATATTTTTCTTTATAAAAAAAGTTTGAGAAATGCTGGAACCTCTTCATTAAATTATATTTTAGATATTGTATTTTTCTATATACATACACAATTTTAGGGTTCTAGATTGTATGGTTTTCGAGATATATGGAAAAATTAAATAAAAATTCAAAGGTTGATAACCCCTGACTGAAAAAAAAATTCAAAATTCTGAGTATACAAATTTTGTATGCTTAAAGTATTCAATATTTTCTGAAATTTTAGGATCTGTGCATCAAGCGAATCAAAAGTTATAAAGAGGGGACGGATACACACACATACACGTTGGAAAAGTGCCCCTCACCCCCTCCCCTCTAATTAATGATATCTTTTGAAAACGAAATAGTATAATTTGACTCTTTCTGAAGAAATCATTTTTTTGAAATTTCGATAAAACCAGTTTTAAACTTTTTAGGAGGCACTTAAAATCATCCCTTTTTATATGTGCCCTTTTTCGTCCCTTTTAGTTAAATTTTGGAATAATTGCCGATTACGCTAACACTCATTTCTATAGAAGAATTCATATGCCAAATCTCAAGTTCGTACCATGTCTAGTTTCCGAGATATTCGCATACTTTGAAAAACATTCAACCCTATTTTTCACCCCCTTAGGGGTGGAATTTCCAAAAATCCTTTCTTAGTGGAAGGTTTTGTATTGAGACCTACCTGATTTCCAAATTTCACTTCTCTACGATTAGCCGTTTGGGCTGTGCGTTGATGAGTCAGTAATTCAATCAGTCAGTCAATCAGTCAGTCAGTCAGTCAGGCACTTTCCTTTATTATTATAGATGTATCTACTTTATAAGAAGTATTTAGCATGTTTTAAATAAAATTCGTCTTTAATTTCTTTCTTGGCCAGTATTGAGCAATTTAATAGTGTTGATTTTTTTTTAAAAACACTCAAAAAAACCTTTAAGTATATTTCTGTGGTGGCATGGTAAAACGCATTAAGTCAGTGGGATGACATTTCTCAGTATGGCGGATTTACTTGTCAGTATTTTAAGAGGTTTCATTTTTGTCAAATATTATTTGATACAAATAAAATAGATCAACTTTGATGCATTAACTTCGTTAAAAAGGGTTCACTTTACGATAACTCATATTTATTTCTTCAATATTTCTTTGTTTATATGCTTTATTTATAATGTGTGTCTTTTTACCTTGACAATTTTGGCTCATAGGTTGAAAAATTTTGTACTTAGGTCAAATTTTACAAGGAAATATACCCAGTTACTCTCTATCACATGCTAATTTATCATTTTTCAATACTTACATTTTATTCTTCGGAAATATTGGTTATTTTTTAGCTTACCTATTATTATTTTCTAGCATAGCATTCCCAGAACATCAGTAGGTATATTTTTTTTGCTCAGAATATAATATTGTTAAGTAATAAATAAAGAATATTCTTTGAATAATAAAATGAAATTAGTTAATTATAGGTATTATTACCTTTGTTAAGATAACCCTCTCTCACAATGTACCGATCCTTCAAAGCAGAGCTGAGGAATTTATACACGGTTTGGGAAGAGGTCATACAAGCTGCACAAAATCATGTGCAGGGGAGGTTCCAACATCAAACCATTGCAAACCAGATGAATATTCGGAAATTTGAACATTACGAGCGAACGTTGTTAACGTAAAGTGATCACACTAATCCAACCTTCGAAATAACATTAGAAGATGGTAGTAAGCCCGTAGTGGTTTGTTCATACTATTTTAAAATCGAACTGTATAATCAGTCATCAGTTGTTGATATAAGAGTCCGCACTAGCCCGACTTTCTTTAAATTATATTAATAATAGTATTAAAATAGCAATGAAAAAATATTTAAAAAAAATAATAATATGCAGATAGTATTACCGATCTATTGTCTATAGCTTAACAATAAAAACAACGAAAGTTGTAAACAGATTGGTTGACAGATAAGGAAGATACCTGCCACAAAGTTCACAAAATACATTATTTAAACACATTTTAAAAAGGTTCACACAAAAGAACGGCTTCTCACGGCAGCTCTATCATAGACAACACCGTTTTACTTCGTGGTAGACAAAATTCGGCGCGCGTCGTTTTACCTTGCCAAATAAAATTAATATCGAGTTATGCCGGAATGAAAAAATGCTTCTAAATCCTTTATAAGTGGATTTTTTTAAACTTATGTTTTTGAACATTGTTCTGTTTGTGATAATGTATGATGTAGCGTATATAACTCAAAATGCTGAAAAACGCGACTTAATGCCTTTTACCATGCCACCACAGATTTCTTTTGACATTATCAAAAAGGATCTGGTTTTTTGAAATGAAAATAATGTACCTATATATTGAAATATCTTTTAAAGATTAATTTTTATGGTAACTGTATGTATAAATAGAAATTTTAATATCTTCATTTTTCTTTTGCAGGTAAGGCCAACACAATGTTAAAACAAAACACAAATGTCTCTGTGCTGATAGGTAAGCTAAACCTATAGTTTCATAATGTTGATGATCTGTCAGTTATTCCTGTAGAAAGTATCAAACGATAATCGATAGACTCGGTAGCCTTGTAACATAGACGTTCTGATCAAGAGGTCCCGGGTTCGATTCTCGGCCAGATCATAACTTAAGTTTTATTTAATTCAATAAATTACCCGCTTGACTGACTCCCTTTATAGAAGAATGTTTATTTATTTATATTTTTTTGAATAATGTCCCAATCTCGGACAGGTCCCATCAGTCGGGTCAGAAACCCTACGCAGGTTTGGTCGGTATCAATAGATTCGAGGTGATATTTTTTTTTTTTTTTTTTTTTTTTTTTTTTTTTTTTTTTTAAATGAATCTGTGCTCACTCAAAGTGAACACAAATACACTCCTTGACTATTTCACAGTAAGCTACTTAAAGCTTGTGTCGTGAAAGAGGAAGATGGTCGGCACCTGGGATCGAACCACGACGTCCGCAGTACGAAAGCCGGCGTTGTAACCGCTGGGTCACCAACCACTGTTGACTAAAAACAAAAGTTGCCTAAATTAAAAGTAACGCCAATATTTTGTATACGTGTCTACGTAGAGGAACTTGCTTAATTTTTTTTTTGCAATCATTTCATAAAATAACGTTCAAGTTTGAGCATGTCACTTTATCACTAGTCGTTAAGCCTTTTATATCAACATAAAACAACTACAAAATGACTCAAGTTTAGAAAAAAAAAACCTATCATTTCATACAGATATTTTTTTTGCACCAATGAAAATTCTAACAAAGGTTATGAAACCAATGTATTGAGAAACAATCCAAATAGACATTGAATCTTTCAGATCTCGAACAACACAGCTGTGTAAGATATTTAGAATAGAAGAATAAATAAATAATACCAAGCAGAAGCTATGTAAAAATTATTACATTTATTTTTGGGGCTATACGTAACTAAATTGTTGACGAAGTGTTTTAAGAGGAAGACCTTCTCACATTGTTTATCGCTCCTTCGAAGCATAGCTGAGGGATTTGGACATGATGTGGGAGGAGCAATGGAGAGCTCTTGTTACCTCCCTATATGCCCCTGAGTGGGGTGTAAAAGGGAGAGTTAGATAGTTAGTGTTTTAAAGAGCTTTCATTCAGTTATCGATCAACAAAGTTCTAATCGCTTTATTTCCTTAATGGCGATGACAACAGAACGATTGCGAATGTGAACACAGGATAATCTCTTGAAATACTCAATTAACACGAAATCATACGACACAGTGTTTGATAGCTATTGTCAATAACAAAACTAATTCATACAATTATAACGCAGTTAGGTATTTTTGTCTATGAATGAGGACAAGCGAGTAGATAAAAACATCTAATCTTACATTTTCTAATGACTGGTCCTAAATAAAATCAGAATGTAATATTCTATAATATGGCAATCAAAGATATGTTCATTTTGGTCATTTTCTGTTGGGGGTTTTTGCAACTCGTAGTTGGATTGATTTTTATTTGAATATTGAGTGTTTCAATGAAAACAAAAACGAGTTAAGGACGAACTTAGCCAATTATAATAGGTACTTAAAAGATTGATAAAAAAGGCGGGAAAATGGACTGCTGTAGATTAATGTGATTTGTTTTATAATCTCTTGAAAGTGATTAGATAATACATATATCTTTTCGATAACCATTAATATATTTTAAAGGACAATACATATACAGTTAATTAATCAGAGGGACGCACAGACTTGATGTGAAAAACCTTTCCAGGAGCTACCTATGTTAATTTAGTTTGAAACACGAACTTTCAAGAAGTTCCATACACCGCACACCGCTCTGCTGTTGTGTGCTTTGTGTAGAAAAACAAGTACTTACACAAACAGACACTTTTCATTTGAGACATCACCCGAGTATTTATCTTTCCATACTCTCTCCATTTAGTTACATGTTCAGAATACAAGTCTTGAGATGGAATAATTATCATCGGAGTTGATCTGGTTAAGGAAAATAGTTGTGAGTAAATCTTCATTTTGAATCTATAAATAAAAATAGAACCCTGTTTCGCTTGGTCATCATCGACTCACGTGTGAACGGCTGAACCAATTTCGCTAATTCTTTTTTATCGTGTGCGAAAGAAAAAGAATATGTTGCGCAGAACATAATATTATTTGATAAAATTCAACGTAGGTACATTACCCTCTTAGTACTTCTGACAATATAAACTATTCTAATTTTGACATTTGATTTTGTTTTATGAGAATTTCAGAATGCGCCCTGTAAACATCGTTTAAAACAGATGCATCGGTCGGAATTAAATTGGTTAAATGGGTGTTCAATCAATTTATCATTATGCAAATTGCAATTGTATATTATCAGTATCATAAGGTCTATCGGAAAAGTTAACTAAATTATATAATGATTCTATAAAATGGTATGCGAAATGAAAATAATAAATGTAGGAACATAAATCTGACAACCATCGATATTCTTGTAAACGTAAAGTAATCACACTTGGCTCAGCCTTTGAACTAACAATAGGTATAAGGCGCTCGTCAGCTCGTGTACATACATGATATTTGTTCGAACAAAAGCTTTCCATTTTTGAATCAAACTTCACAATCTTAAGTTACAATTTTCTTTGTACAAATAGACAGTTATTATCTATTGTTGAAAAAAAAAAATTGATACCTACCTTTTTTGTTTCTCGTCTCTTTCTCCTTCGATCATATTTTTTTTGTTCCATATTATTTTGTATGTATCTTTCGGTTTAGAAACAGGCTCAAATCAAATTATTTTGTAGAATCACATTCGCGGTAATTTCGAAGAATTAAACTAATATCTACCTATGGTAATACAAATAAAACTAACCAGTGGCGGAACTAGGGGGGGGCGGGCCGCCCCGGGCGGCACTTTTCAGGGGGCGGCAAAATGAGCCGGCAAATAAAAAAAACTTGGTAAAAAACACAAAACTTAAATATTATAGGTACGAGAATTTATTTCGTGCTCAGTCCATAGGTTGCAGGTCACACTTAGGAAAGAAACAGTTCAAAAAATTCGGGGCCCTGAGCTTGTGAAGGGACAATAAATGAGAAAAAAACTCAGGGCCCCGAGTTTGTGAAGGGAAAATAAATGAGAAAAAAACTTTTGCAGTGATTCCGCAGGTAGAAAAAAAAATCTGTGTCAGAAGTTAGCTCTCTCCCACTATCCAAAAATTGAATTTTTGTAGGTACTATATTGTAGTGCTGTAAGTATCTATATAACGTAAAGGGAAAACATTGTGCCCCTTTTTACGAAAATTGAGCGGACGGAGGAGTATGAAATTTCGCACACTTAGAGAAGGGGTGGCAAATGTTAATATTTTTTTTAATCATAGGTACATAAAAATAGATTAAATCAATAAAAACGCCCACTATTGTAGTATATTATTGTTTAAATTAATTATGGTCGAATTTCGACCAATGAACTGCATATAACCACTAGTTATAATAAATAAGCAAACTTTTTTATTTTGATTTTTTTTCAATTTATATAGGGGGGTGGGGCGCCAAACTTTATTAGGTAGGTAGGGGAGGGCGCCAAATGTTTATTTCGCCCTGGGCGGCGAAAACCCACGTTACGCCACTGAAACTAACCAAAATATTTTGAATTTATTAAGTCTCAATTCTCTTCGTTGAATAGATAGCTATCATCTATTGTACGTTAATTTCGAAGAATTGGTGTAGTATTTAAATAGACCCTCTAGTCTGTCCTAGTCGACAGCTTTCCTTCGACCTCTTCAAAGGTCGGACCCTGGGCCATTAGCGCTGTGTCATCACCATGTATAAATTATATAGGTACCTATTTAAAAAATATATATATTTCTGTACCTGATACGTACTTAATCAATTTGTTGTTTTTCTAAAATATTTCATAGATTGATTAAACATCATTAACATTCTTAGAAGACATTTACATTTTTATATTATAAGAATGTTTATACGAAATATTCCACCTGCCTAGCCAAAATACCACAAAACAATTTTACTGTAGGTAAAGTTATATAAATTTTAATGTAACCTTTATAAAGGAATAAAGTTTTCATTGTGAAATTATTTAAAATGTCCTGATAAGAAAATTCAACTCAAAAGCCTTACATAACTTACTTTCGAGCGAGCTTTCGCAAACCTTTCAGACTCCTTATAAGATTTCCTTATATTGAGCTTTTTCTTTATTTTCATAAAGACGTCTTGCAATGTTAAAAACAAATTTGATTAAAATAAATAACAAATATAAAAGTTACAATACGTAGATATTTATAGAATACAATGTTTTCAGTTGGCAAAAAAGTTATGTCATGTCTGATGATTTTATTTATTATTATTATACATATTCATTTTATATTTATGTTACGTAATTTTTTATACTATTTAAATTTTTCTTATTGTTTTTTTATTGATTTTATTTAATTATAAATGTTATTGAGCAAATGGGCGTGTATTCATAAATAAATAAATATGTAAGTACATTAAAATACAGAAGCATTATCAACGTTTATAGGAGTAGAAAAAATAATTTAGGGAAGGTTAGGAGAATATTGGAAAAGTAAAAAACTTATATTATTCAAATAACAAATATTTTGTTTTTTTCGAGTAGGTAAATCAGAACATTACATTCTTTAGAGGTTATGATATTTTGCAATTTGCTGTGAGCTGATGCGGTCAAACGCACAATTTCTGCAAAAAAAAAACAATATAAAGAACATACCTAATTATTTATTTTACCTATTTAGGTACATTCTTGTTCACATGGAGACCACGTTCGGAATATAAATAGAGTTTTTTTTTCACTTTCTAAATGGATTATAAATTAGCCCAGAGGGGTTGGATTGCCAATATTGAAAAAAAAGTAAAATAGAAAATTTACTTAGTTTTTTTATTTAATTTATCAATTCGTCAAACATATTATTTGTAACATTGTAATACTTAGTCATTATACCAATTTATAAAGAAGACAAACTTTGCAGCATTAGTATAAAAATAATTATAGTAATACTGCTAAGTTTGTTTTCTTTATAAATTGGTTAATTTATCACTGCTTTTTCCGAGTTCTAATGTAAAAATATCACTAGTTGTTAGGTATATATTATTCAGAACAATCTCTCTTACGCCATCAGATATCTGATACGTGGTAAAGACATTTCAATTTCTTGTTATCACTTTGAATCAGTACCTAGTATAGGGTGGGTACTGGGTATATTGTGCTTTCTTGTATACGAGCGGATACATTATATCCTGATTCCTGAAAGAATTCAACCGCTATACAACTTTCTGATAAACAAAATTAAAGACACTTGAAAAAAAATGCAGACAAAAGAATTGCTATAAGAAACGATCAAACGGAACGCTTCGACATTTTTTATAAAGAAGTTTCGAATTTGTTGGATGTTCTTTGGCGTGTTGTAGATGTTTTGAATGTTTGGTCGGGGGTAAATGTAAGGGGGTGTAGCCGGCTAAGGGAAGCTCCGTGACAGCAGTCATCGTTAGAACGTCGGACGGGGAGGTTGTTTCGCGGCGCACTCCCACACCGACATGATGTTTTCGTCATCGTGTACAATAGTTACTATACGAAATTTAATAAGGAGTAGCTGCTTTATCTACTGTGTAAATAAAACCTAGTTTTTAACGTACCATATGGCGTCTCTCTGTCTCATTCTATAAAACATTCTTATAAATTTCTATGAATTAATTGATATGGCTACTCGTGTATTTTTAAAGATTAAGTGTGATTTTTTATTATGAATTATTAAATAATGACGATGTGTTTATTGTGTTATTAGGTAATTAACATACTTACTGAATAAAAGAGAATTTACTCGGTATTTTAATAAAATATTCAACGAAAGACATTCATCAAATTCAACATGACTTTTTCCAATAACGTTTGTTTGAATGTTTTCTTCTCATATGGATCTTTGCGACCGCTTAAATAGGTAATATTATACAAATTTTTATTGTTTTACTTTATTTTTAATTTCAAATTTACATTCGTTTACAATAATTCAATAGAGAAAAATAAATTGAAACAAAATGAGTGAACAATTCACAATCGATGTAGGAAGCAATGGTATGAGTTGAATAAGATGCAGGTCTCAGAATATAATAATTTAGAGATGAGATCTGAAAAAGGAATTTAAAAAAAAATACTTGATTGTTTTTAGAACATTTATGATTTTGTTTGGAATTTTTCATAGATTTCTAAAGTAAGTAAAATTTAAAATGTAATATAGGTATTCAAAAATTACCCTATAATTAGATCCAAATCCAATCCAAATCCAAACTCCCTTTAGACCCCACTTAGGGGCATAGGGAGGCAACAAGAGCTCTCCATTGCGCTCGATCTTGCGCAACGGTGATGACCTACTAATGAATTAGATACTCTTCATTAATTTATTTATTAACTTTTTAACGAATTGTAACGGTCAGGTTTATGAAGTCGATAGTATTGTCAACTTAACTGCAATTATTTGTAGCATCCGTTAGGACTAATATAATATGAACTGATCTTATCTGAAACAGATTAGATATTATACATCAGTGTAGTTACATTGTTGAAACACACGTAATTATAGTTGTAATAAATATTCAGGTATTTTCTGGATGAAAAATGTCATGAAAATTATTGAACCTACCAACATTATCAATGCTTAAGCAAGTATGTAAAATGTAAAGCCCTTTTAACGATGTGCCGTATATTTAAGACTAATTTATTGCATGCAGACGAGCCTTTATTACAAATTCCTCCTTTAAATGAATATTCAAGACTTTCGAGTGAATAATAATATAATTCTTACATTGTGTTTATTTTAATTTTGACAAAATACACGCTAGAAAGTACCTACTTTTGAAATCTTGATTCTTAAACGAATGAAAATAAAAACCTATACATCTTCGGTCTAATATTTTTTCAGTTTTTGAGGTAGGTATATATAGCCTTTTTATTATTTTTAACTTTAAAAAAGGCTCACGTCGCATTCATACACAGGTACTTTACGAATCCGGACATCAGATTATGCCACTCCAGTAGCAGCGACGGATTCGCCACTTTAAGTTCATTCAATCTAATCAATGTTTTGGCGGAGATCAAAGAAAAAACTCTCTATGTCTGAGCATACACTCCCCCCCCCCCCTCCAATGTTTATCAACCTTATCTCAAACCATACATATTTCAAATTTTACTTCTTCTTGAATTCGTAGCATAGCACATAGCGAATGGACAATTTTGACTTTATCTCCTTTAACTTTTGATTTTCGGGAGATACGTATTAATATACCTACCTACCTCCCACATAACTCGTAAAATCATCACCAGGCAACAAATCGGCAATTCCGAGCAATTGAAGTTGTATAATGAAAAAATAATGTGTAAAAGGTATGTACTTATATACTACAACTAATTCGTTTACTGGTATGCGGGCATGCCGAATGTCAGGTGGGCTACTCTTGAAACTCAATGTCGACCGTCAATACTTTTAAGGGCAGGCTCCTTAAGTACTGAAAAGTGCATACAATGTTCTAAATTTGAACGATCCGTACGCGTTTGATTATATGAATCTTGTCGCGCGGACGCGCGAACGCTTTCCATTAGGATAAACGGTATTACTTTGAATACTTGTATGAATTCTTACTAATAAATTTTTTGAATTCTTTGAATTCTTACTTATACATTTTAATGCCAGACTTACGTGGAAATATTTTTATGTATAGAAGTCAAAATCTAAGTGTGATAATGACATCGTTATTAAGATTGAAATTGGATCGGTGTTGTGATTTAAATGCAGAGTAATCGCTAAGTGCCACAAACTGAATACAATATATTATTGCATAATAGGCTTTGAACGAATTTATGTAGAAAAAAAAATACTTACCAATGTGTTTATGATATTTTTTTCTTTTTCGAATGAAAAACATATGACATAACAAACACAACAAAAATATGGTGGATGATATCGGCAAATTTTTAAAATCGAATAATGATTGTGTCAGTTTAAACATTTCTTAATGTTATGAAGAGACATATAATGATTTTTTATTATGTTTATTTAGGTTATATAATTTTTTTCTATACGTGACGTTAGGAAGTGAAGGGTTAATCGATCGTTCACCTCTCGCGTCATAAGACATGCGATAAAATCTTAGGAGTGCACATTCTTCTAACCTACTTAATAACGTCTGGCCTCTTTTTCTTTGCACATATGAGCATGCACGTTGACATGTAATTATCACTAAGTCAGTTACCTTGTTATATACTAATGTACTTTGATTGAACATCTACGATAATATTATGAAGCATATTTTTCTCTAACACTAATGTACTTAAAAAGACAGTAACTAGTAATAAAGTTGTTCCGAGATTAATTACATTTAATGCGGTGTTTTTTAATAATAATGAGGCTGTTCCACTTCTTGTTGTGGAATCATCATAATATTCTTGTGAGATGAATATAAAATTAACTCCCAAACTTTCCTCGAGAAGGATTTGACTAAATTATTCGGATTATAAATTTGTACGAGATAGGGGAGACCGGGGCGACAATTAACAAAAAAAATATTTTTAGTTGTATCTTAGAAATTATTCAACATTTAGACTTGATTTTTGAGATACATATGCTTTAATCATTCAGCTATTATGTTCTTATCTTAAAACAACCATAATAGAAACGATGCTTAAGATAGAACGCTTTTTCTTAAAAATGGCAGTTGTTAATTGTTACCTCACGTTTGGGGTTAGAATTAACAGGTGTGGGGCAGGTATTAACATAAGGGGTAATAATTAACTTTTTCTATTTTTTCCTCTGATGTGTTATTTTTTACTCACTGATATGTTATTTTTTACTCGCTGATGTAAAGAAAAATAAATACGTGTAGGTACGACATATTTTTTTATTACCTACCTAATGAAAATAATAAATAGTTAGTCTTAAACAGATCACAATTTTGTATTTAAACTTAACTAGTCATATTACTTAAACAACATCATACAATGAGGTAGAAAATGACACATTTTTTTAATCTTAAAAGCTAGGTAACGTGTCTTTCATGAACATCTTCTTTAAAAATTTAGCTTCGTCTTTAGATTTAAACAACGTACCTACATAAAATGTAGTTTAATACAAAATCAACAAAAATATCAAAGATAAGGAACTATTTTAAATGCCTACGTACTAAAAGTTTTCGGATTCATCATCTGAATTACAATTCAAGGATCTCATATCATCTTTGATGCATCCTGCTTGGGTCGAGTCCTTGCAAGAGATAGGTACAGTGTATCCATTCATCATTATAGGAGACACGGCAATTTTTATATTCCTTTACCCTTTCTCTTATCTTTTTTGTTCTCTTTGTTCTGGTTTTTTGTTGCCATTTTTTCTCTTTTTCATTTCTCTGATGTTATGTTCTACTTCTAGAGATTTTTTTTCCGGAGTATCAGTAAGGATAGCTGACTTTTTAGGTCGTCTTTTATTAGACGAAACTCGTGGTAGAGCTTTTGGCAGAGGTCTTATGATTTCAACTGCAAAATCCGTAGCTCCTTTCTGCATGCCTGAAGGTCCAGCTACTGGTTCATTAGACATTTGCGATATCACTTCAGTCAGGCTTATATCTAAATTAGGCACATCGTCTAAACCTATATGTGGGGTAGGTTTTAACATGTTAATACATGCCCCCTCGATTTGTTAATTATAGCCCCAAAGGTACATTTTTATTATTAAATTACGTAATAAAATGTAAGACAACAATTATTTCAAATTTGAAACGTGGAATTGTTAAGTATAAAATATGCTACTAGGAAAACAAAAAACATAATCATAACACTTAATATTTATTGTGCTAATCAAAAAATCGTGAACTATAAAATGTTCGTTACCTGCCTATAAATATCGACCGGCACATAACTCACTGAAATGACGCGCGGAGCGCATCTGACCATTACTGTAGCATGCGGCGCGATCTAATTGACAAGTTAACTTAAGCACTGACTGGTGTCGAAGGTATAGTTTTAGAGAAAAATGCTTGTTAATACTTACCTCTGTTAATTGTAGCCCCGGTCTCCCCTATAATATGTATGTTTTAGTCCCCTGCAAATTTATTTTAAAATATATCTTTATCTCCTAAATAATACGTCTTTTTTACTAGGCCGACCGTGTAAAGTTATCACAATCAGGACTTGAAGGTCCTAACCAACACTGGGTTACACAAAACTAGAAAAAACCTATATTTGTGCACACCTGACAAAGTATTGTATATAGTTAATACAAGAATGAACATAAAATTTAATTTGGGTTTTCAATCTTTGATTTCTTAGGTTATTCAAGCTATTTTTCGATAATCTGTCTTATTTTGAGACTTTTTAATTTGCGGAAAATCAATACTCCGGTTGATACTTCTAGTGCATAGAGTTTATCTAGAGCGAATAGTGAATTTTAAAAGCTTGGGGTACAAGTGAATAGCTGAATAAGATATTCTATATCATTTTATGAATTGCTTTTATCGAACGATGCCGATCAAAGTTACCGAGAAATTTCCTTAGCTTAAAATGAATGATGCTCGTGAAGGAGATTAAGTACTTTTTAAGTTATTTCATCATAAACGTTGAAAAGCGGATAAAATATTCAAACGGTTAATTTTCTATGATGCATCGAACCATTTATAAATTCAGCCGTTTCATAATTGAATTGGTGAGTCAACTCGACAAATTTAATGTGACATAACAATAAAACAATAGATTGTTAAATGGACTTTTTATCTGCGTCGGATAATGTTATTATACATACGTAACTAGAATACTGACGTCAAGTATATCAGTATCAATATTGGAAACATAACTAAATAGGCTTTTGATTCACAATTGTTTTGAATAGAATAATTTACGCATTAAATCACCAGCAATCTGGTGTTATTGGACATGTTAACAAATATTTATTTATTAATTACGATTACCTATTGTAAAATTCACAGTTTAAATTATAAACTCTGCAATTCATATATCGCCAATTTTCGGATAAGAATGTACCTAGGTATATTCATTAAATGGACACAATATCATTTAATTCATTTTTTGTCATTACTTCGTCAAAAACAAAGACTACTTACTTAACTAACCACAGTATTGTAAATAAAAATAGTCTCTATAGACACAAAATATGTCACATCACGGAGAGTAGGGCAGAAAAACTTCATTAGCTCAGGTTTAATATTTTTAAAATTGCAATAAGGCATGTCCACCGTTGTTTCTAACATGAATAATAATATGTTTGGAATTATATCTATTTATTTTATGCTTGTCTTGATTGTGGCCCCGATGTGGATGGTCTTCCTCTTCCACAACATCAGAATCTTGATTATTTAATGGTAGAGTAAATCAGATTATTATTTTAAAAAAATATACATTCTTTATGGTAGGAGGTTCAACTGGTTTCCAATATTATCAAAACTCAAGTAAAATGGAGTATTATTACTCTACCTCCTAATACTTTGTTGCATTTACAACGCAGAGCTGCAATAGCTTTGATGAATCAGGAGTATTAAACTAAGGTTATTTGAGAACATCAATATATTATCCTTGTGATGAATACTCTCCTTTGTATTACGGGTCTACTGAACTGGCTTTTGTTTCGATAACAACTGTCACTTTATGTTGAAAGAACTTGTTAGTTTGTTGTACAAAATGATTCATTGTTCTCAATACAAAACCTCATTGACCCATTTCCCTTCCTTGAGCCGGGAAGGTTTTTGTTTTCATTGGAGATAAAAGAAAGTTCTTAAACGATTTTAACTATTTGACTTTGATGACATAATTTATAGTTCATGGTTTACATTGTGTTATTCATTATTAGTGAAACTTTTTCACCACCATAATATTAATAATTACGTCAATCAATGCTTGTCCCATTGAGACAGTTATTCCACGAAGGAACTTAAGTCATTCTTAGAATTTTTTCCCTTTAATTTCATAAAAAATGCACTTATTGGAGCTGAGTCACGCAACGATTCATGTCGTATTAGACGCACAGGGTGTCAGTCTTCGAGAAAAATAGGAAATAATAAAAAAATAACATGCCTAATAAAGTTAAATGACCCGATGCATTGGGTTGTTGGACTATGAACTGATACATGGAGTTAAATTGAGACCATGCGATGAGATGAATCAATCATTTTGTTGCCGTGAATGGCAATAAAGACATGGTGAAAGCTTTAAGAGGCCTGTATTTATCAATCAGCGCACCAAAGATGAATGAAGAAGATTTGGAGGTAGCTACTAAATATTCCATCAATTTATCTTCCAAATGTTAAAAATTTACAAAGCATATAAAACCACCAAAATCCTTGAACGCTTGTGATTCTTTACTGTTTATTTACGAAGGTATATTACTTTCAGTTTCTGTAGGTATATTACTTTCAGTTTCTGTAGGTATATTACTTTTAGTAAAAATAGTGAGTAGATACACATAACTTAGTATTGTCGCTACATTTTTTTAGTAAATTTAAACACCATACGGAGGACACATAATATAACTCGTTTCTAAAGAAAAAATAACAACTAATGACTCTAACAATTCATTACTAATGTTCGATTTTTAAATGGAACAAACCACTACGGGCTTACGACCGTCTTCTACTGTTATTTCGAAGGCTGGCTTAGTGTGATCACTTTACGTTAACAACGTTCGCCATTAGGTGGTAATGTTTGTCTCCGAAACTCCTAATCATGAGAATTCTCAACATGTTCAACATGTCGAAAAATCTCATGTATGCAACAAGTAGAAATTTAATAATAAAATGAAAAATAGAGATAAAAGTTAGAAATTGTTGAGAACAAGAGAGCAACCAAATTTAAAGACTGCGACTGCTGTCATGTATTTGGCGCCAGGATATGACTATATCCATTTTTGTTAATGTCTCATATTTATTGCCTATTGGCTTTGTTGGTGCACAACGTTCTAATTATGTTTAGATTCTTGTGACCTTTTCAGGACTAGATCTTAAAGAAAAAATAACAACTAATGACTCTAACAATTCATTACTAATGTTCGATTTTTAAATGGAACAAACCACTACGGGCTTACGACCGTCTTCTACTGTTATTTCGAAGGCTGGCTTAGTGTGATCACTTTACGTTAACAACGTTCGCCATTAGGTGGTAATGTTTGTCTCCGAAACTCCTAATCATGAGAATTCTCAACATGTTCAACATGTCGAAAAATCTCATGTATGCAACAAGTAGAAATTTAATAATAAAATGAAAAATAGAGATAAAAGTTAGAAATTGTTGAGAACAAGAGAGCAACCAAATTTAAAGACTGCGACTGCTGTCATGTATTTGGCGCCAGGATATGACTATATCCATTTTTGTTAATGTCTCATATTTATTGCCTATTGGCTTTGTTGGTGCACAACGTTCTAATTATGTTTAGATTCTTGTGACCTTTTCAGGACTAGATCTTAAAGAAAAAATAACAACTAATGACTCTAACAATTCATTACTAATGTTCGATTTTTAAATGGAACAAACCACTACGGGCTTACGACCGTCTTCTACTGTTATTTCGAAGGCTGGCTTAGTGTGATCACTTTACGTTAACAACGTTCGCCATTAGGTGGTAATGTTTGTCTCCGAAACTCCTAATCATGAGAATTCTCAACATGTTCAACATGTCGAAAAATCTCATGTATGCAACAAGTAGAAATTTAATAATAAAATGAAAAATAGAGATAAAAGTTAGAAATTGTTGAGAACAAGAGAGCAACCAAATTTAAAGACTGCGACTGCTGTCATGTATTTGGCGCCAGGATATGACTATATCCATTTTTGTTAATGTCTCATATTTATTGCCTATTGGCTTTGTTGGTGCACAACGTTCTAATTATGTTTAGATTCTTGTGACCTTTTCAGGACTAGATCTTAAAGAAAAAATAACAACTAATGACTCTAACAATTCATTACTAATGTTCGATTTTTAAATGGAACAAACCACTACGGGCTTACGACCGTCTTCTACTGTTATTTCGAAGGCTGGCTTAGTGTGATCACTTTACGTTAACAACGTTCGCCATTAGGTGGTAATGTTTGTCTCCGAAACTCCTAATCATGAGAATTCTCAACATGTTCAACATGTCGAAAAATCTCATGTATGCAACAAGTAGAAATTTAATAATAAAATGAAAAATAGAGATAAAAGTTAGAAATTGTTGAGAACAAGAGAGCAACCAAATTTAAAGACTGCGACTGCTGTCATGTATTTGGCGCCAGGATATGACTATATCCATTTTTGTTAATGTCTCATATTTATTGCCTATTGGCTTTGTTGGTGCACAACGTTCTAATTATGTTTAGATTCTTGTGACCTTTTCAGGACTAGATCTTAAAGAAAAAATAACAACTAATGACTCTAACAATTCATTACTAATGTTCGATTTTTAAATGGAACAAACCACTACGGGCTTACGACCGTCTTCTACTGTTATTTCGAAGGCTGGCTTAGTGTGATCACTTTACGTTAACAACGTTCGCCATTAGGTGGTAATGTTTGTCTCCGAAACTCCTAATCATGAGAATTCTCAACATGTTCAACATGTCGAAAAATCTCATGTATGCAACAAGTAGAAATTTAATAATAAAATGAAAAATAGAGATAAAAGTTAGAAATTGTTGAGAACAAGAGAGCAACCAAATTTAAAGACTGCGACTGCTGTCATGTATTTGGCGCCAGGATATGACTATATCCATTTTTGTTAATGTCTCATATTTATTGCCTATTGGCTTTGTTGGTGCACAACGTTCTAATTATGTTTAGATTCTTGTGACCTTTTCAGGACTAGATCTTAAAGAAAAAATAACAACTAATGACTCTAACAATTCATTACTAATGTTCGATTTTTAAATGGAACAAACCACTACGGGCTTACGACCGTCTTCTACTGTTATTTCGAAGGCTGGCTTAGTGTGATCACTTTACGTTAACAACGTTCGCCATTAGGTGGTAATGTTTGTCTCCGAAACTCCTAATCATGAGAATTCTCAACATGTTCAACATGTCGAAAAATCTCATGTATGCAACAAGTAGAAATTTAATAATAAAATGAAAAATAGAGATAAAAGTTAGAAATTGTTGAGAACAAGAGAGCAACCAAATTTAAAGACTGCGACTGCTGTCATGTATTTGGCGCCAGGATATGACTATATCCATTTTTGTTAATGTCTCATATTTATTGCCTATTGGCTTTGTTGGTGCACAACGTTCTAATTATGTTTAGATTCTTGTGACCTTTTCAGGACTAGATCTTAAAGAAAAAATAACAACTAATGACTCTAACAATTCATTACTAATGTTCGATTTTTAAATGGAACAAACCACTACGGGCTTACGACCGTCTTCTACTGTTATTTCGAAGGCTGGCTTAGTGTGATCACTTTACGTTAACAACGTTCGCCATTAGGTGGTAATGTTTGTCTCCGAAACTCCTAATCATGAGAATTCGTTTCTAAATTACAGTTCCTGTGTAAACATAAAAAAACCACAACGATAAGGATTTGAAATAATGAATTCCCTTTGTTCTGTCTACCTATAAATTTTCAGGCAACAAAGAACCGTGAAAATTTGCAAGGTTTCGCAATACATAAATAAATAACAAATAAATCAAACGGATGGATCTTCATACAATATGTACCTCATATATCACCAGATTCAAACCTCTTGTAGTAGAGATGCGAACCTTTTCAGACATTTTTCATTCTAACGACATATTACTTTACCCGTGTATATTAATGGATTTTTTATTCCTTAAAGGAAGGAAGCAAGATTCGTTTCTGTACGAATATGCTTGTGTTTGAAAGTGAGTAACGTATGATAAATTCTAAAAATTTTAACAAATCCTAATCAAATATAGGTAATACAAGTTCGTCCGTAGGTATCTCGGTATTTTCATTGAAACACTGATCTTTGGCGGAATATTTCTCATAAATTTTTTTATCATCGATCCAACTACGGAAAGATTTTTCATCCAGATTGTCTGTAATTCGGTGGTCTTGACTTTAATAATTAATGCGAGTAAAAAGGAATCTCCAAATACCTATAATAACACTTCGATGGTGAAGGGCCTATTCAACGCAAGAAAATGTTTCAATGATAATAACGGTTTTCCACGAGTATTATTGTTCCTACATACCACTGCTGCTACAGGAAGAAATTGCAAACTTTCCGCACTTCCCGACGTGGTAAAATTAAGTTGGGACCCTTTAAGATGAATGACTGATTCATAGAAAAAATGAATTATTATTTTCTATGCCTTTCGTACAACAGGTTTTGCTGCTGATCTTAACATAGGTAGTCCGACCCCCTAGCTCGACCGAAACAATCAAAACAAAAAGCCGGCTCCACCCAAATCAAGTCCGCCGCGGATCCCCCCAAACCGACCCACAGAGGGGGCCCTAAGCCCCATTCAGGAGCATAGGGAGGCATCAAGAGCTCTCCATAGCGCTCGAAGGCGTCCGATGATCATTGTGCCTTTTTTGACCGGTTGAGGTTTAAGAACGTGAGGTGGTCATCCTCGCGGTCCCGATCTGGTTTTTAAATTCCCTGCCTCTTACAAGATGTTCGAAAAATCAGCAAAAAGAGCGGAGGAGCTATTCTTAGCCTGCAATCCCACAACACTTACTTTTGTATGGCTTCGGCATGTAACTATCTTCTTGGCAAGATTAGTGCGTCTTGTTATCTGAAACTATGTATATAGATACATACAAACACGTCTCTTTGTGATCCCACCTCAACCGCATTCTGTCAAAATCCATCAGCTCTGTTTTAAAGGAACGGAAAATGAAGTAAACAAAATATAAAAAATATTGTTGAAAGAGTAAAAAAATACAGTGAGACGAGTAATGTACAAAATAGTATTCATAAAGCCTAGAACAGATTTTGAAAATCTTTGACAATTTTTTTCGTTAAAAATAAGTTAAAAGCATTATCTTGTCGATGCAATACTCCCAAACATCGAAAGTTGCCAAAGGTGATGATTTTTTTATGGCACAGTTCCGTCTCTTGCATCATCGCCTATGGGTGAAAGGTTGAAAATATATTTTTTATTTGGTTAGTAAATAAATAACGAGAAAAATGCTGGCGCCATGACGAACTCGTAGAATTATTTATGGACGATATAAGATTGTATGTGTGTATTTTTGGGAAATAAATCTAAATAGGATTTATACATCTACCTTTCAAAATATAGAGTGACCCAAAGCGAACGTGAGAAAATAAAATAACGCGTGGGGCAGTAAATTCCAATAGTGATATTATGTATTTATTGATTGTTGTGCTAATATCGATAATAGAAATAAATAAATAAAAATTTTAATCATACAAAAAAACAAAAAAAGGCCTTTTTTTAACTAACAGAAAACCAAACTTCTCCACGTCTCAAAGCTAAATTATTTTAGGTCACCTCCACATAATAATGTCACTGTGATGTCAATGGAGATGTCAATGGAGATGATTGTGATAGAAGAGATGGAAAGTTTCGCTTATCTGGGCGTACTTACCTACTCACTGAGCTGAGCTGAGTCTGAGCGTACCTACCTAATCACAAAAATATCAACAAGATGTTAGCAGAAATAGCAATTCTTCTAATTGTGTTATAAGTAGGTAATGCTTATTTTTTAATTATGAATTCTGTACGTTTAAGTAATATATTTTTTTCTTATGCAAAAATGTTGCCATCCCCTGGTCTAAAACATCAACAATCTGTCATAATATAAGATATTGAACAAACAACAATTAAAAACTATGTATAGGTATTTGTTCGAAAAAAAATATCCAAAAACTATCCGATGTTAATATTAATTTTTTGTTTATTTCTAATATTTAGGATGTGTATATGAAAAAACATTGTGTTTCGTTCAGTGTTATTAAATTTAATTTCTGCGTTGATGTTAAAGTTATCTCAAAAAATTCAATAGTTTTAATGAAATAACCTATGAATTTGAAATCTCAATATTTTGTTTCAACTCATTGACGTTCCAATTTTTGGGACTGTAGGACGTCTGTTGAGTCATGATAGTATATTTTTTTTATTTCTTCACACTCACTTAGCCCTCTTTAACAAAATTTCCGCAAAAATACTTATTTAACGAAGCTACTGAATCATGTTTTTCATAAATTATTTATTATTTTATTTGTTAAATTATTTTATTTAACAAATTATTTGTTATTTTTGTTTACCTAATTCTTGTTTCTGCTTTTTGTTACCTATATTCTATTGTTTTTATTCGTGCCGTATATTTTGTTAAAATAAAATAAAATTTAATTAATTTGACTCTGAACTCTGGTTGTCTTTGAAGTTTTCTTAAAAGCCAAAAAGTAGTTTTTGTGTTGTTTGTGATTGGAATAATGAATTACATGCATAAAAAGCTTCTCAAAATATCAGAACATAATAATATATTATGGAATGAATATAATGTAAGATCAATAAAAAAAGTACTGCCGCATTTTATGATTAAATATATTTTTTAAGATTAATAAAAATTGTCTATATAAAACGTTTTTCACATTGGCAAAAATCCAAAGTTGTTGATTTTGATTGTTGTAACACCCCCAATACGGGTTTTTGAGGTCTTTATAAGAAATATTATATCGTATTAAATAAACGAAACACTTGCCAAAATAAAACTCCGCATTTAATTGTAATTTTTTCCGCATCGGGAATTTCGACAACAATTTGATTTTTTTACTCGCCATTGTATATCAGTTCAAAAGTTTATTATTATTGAAGATTTTTTTTTAAATTTATTTGTCAAGTGATGACACATTAAAATGCTAATTGTATATAGGTAGGTATATTGACTAGATGACCCGCCCGTCGAACTTCTACCTAACCAAGAATAACAAAAAATAATTTTGACTTATTACATAAATTAAATACATATAAAAAACTGAATATAATTGAACTTATATTGCATTGTGTAATATTATTTTGATGGATGAAGTTCGAAGGGCCATAAGTTTGTAATAAAAACAATTTCTCTATTATAGTTGCATAACTTTAAAAAAATCTAAGAGATGGCGGTGAAGTAGGAAATAAGTCACATGTGAAGCGTGTTACATTATTGTATAATATTAATGTTGTTGGATGAATAGACTCCATTAAATCCAATCTTACCAAATATTATGGTAAGATTTTTATTAAATCGTATAATATAAAAGAAAGTCGGGTTAGTGCGAACACTTATAACTCGAGATCGGCTGAACAGATTTTGATCATTTTTTGTTTATTGGATTCTTCTCCGCTCCGGATAACAACAAAATAATAAAACATGAATAGCAAATAATATTATAAAATGTAATATTAAAATTAGTATGGAACGGATTTCCTGCGACGCCAACGTAATAATTTGCCATTCCGATTGTATATTTTGTGTCAAAAGTTAGAAGTTTATAAATAGGTCGAAGTAAATAATAATATATCCAACCAACATACATAATTACTGATTTCCTCGTTCACCTTTTGTGTTTTCCCTTTGAATAAAAGAATAATTTATTGGCATGTAAATAGTGGTAATAGAACAAGCTTTTACCCTCGCAGACATTTTAAAAGCTTTCTTCCACGGCAAAGTGAACTGGAAAAGCTTTTGTTTTTGTCAGTGGTAAAGTAATTTCAAATGGATTCTATTCCCTCTAAATGGGTAGGGAATTTATAAAGGCTTCATCAGTAGGTACCTATATAGATTAAATGACTTTATGTAACTTTTAGTAATAATGGTCTGATCTTATGCTTTGATTATTTTTTTTCTAGTAATGAAACGTATGGACATTTTTAAATGCAGAGCTGATTTATGTATACGTGTGGTCGACCAATGCTCGAAATTCGACCATAATACCCAAGACCTAGATGGAATTTCCAAAAGGCTAACTGGCCAGCTTTCACAAGGGACCATGACAAGTGTCTCAGATGTATACCACCCAAAAGCACTTCTGACAACCGTTTTGTATACGCTAGCATCACCACAGCCAAAAAACACAGGACCGGCGAAAGAGAAATCACTGATGAGCTTGTTATTAGCCTCAACGCAGAACGTAGACAAAAAATGGATCGAAACAGTAGAGTCCATGGATTTCAAAACTTCAAGCCGTAAAGCATGGTCTGTGCTACGTAAACTTGGCGAAGGTGGAAAGATAGGAAGCACTAACTACCCTATCACACCAGCCCAACGCAACTAAAACAGAGGTTACATGTTTCCACCTCAACAATAGAGAGGCAAATAAAACATTGAGGGTAGTCTTCGTCGTAGATGAATCATCGGTGGGACATGGTCTGCCCTGCATTTCTATGAAACCGCCTGGATTTAGTCACCCACGTAAAATCCGTACCGCATTGAATCGAATCCGCACGGGACACGGTAGATGTGCGGACTTTTTCTACAAGTAGTAGTGTGGTCTGCTGGTGTCCGCAGAATGCGACTGTGGGGCGGAGAGACAGACTGTGAAGCACATTGTGTCCGGGTGCATGTTGAGAGCGTATGGGGGAGGCTACATTGATTTGTTGTTTGATAATTTGTTGAATGAATTGGCAACTGAATACACTTTAAACCTTGTTTTGAACATCTGACAATCGAGCATTTTAAATATGGATAGTGATTGTAATTTTTAATTCAAAGATGTGATGACATAGATAAATAAATTTAAAAAAAATATTAACATTCGCCACTCCTTCTCTTTATAAACTATAAGAGTGCGAATTTTCATACTCCTCCGTCCACGCTATTTTTGTAAAAAAAGTTTTTACTTCACATATTAATATATAATGATTTTGAATTATCTATTACAATAAGCTTTACCAAAAGGCGTTGTCCTGTGGACCTATCTATGAAAACCTATTTTATTCAAATGTGTATAATGATAAATTATTTACCTAATTAACCGATGCAATTCCGACCGATGAATCCGTTTTTAACCATATAATAGTTGTATTCACATTCTGTTAATCGCATCAACTATCAGTTTCTTTCAATCGCAAATTTAATAATTTTCATTTGGAATAAAAACTATTTTAAAAAGCCTTAAGAAGGTTACCTACCTACTTTCAAATTTTAAACTTTTTTAATGTTAAGAATTAGGCAATAGGCAAAAGGATATATATTTATGAGATGGAATTTAAGAGTTTAAAATGACAAAACTAGCAGTAATAGTCCCTTAAAATGGGTAGAAACTCTGTCGAGTTTGAAGCGATGGGTTTTAGTCGATTTGAGTTTGGCACTATACCCAGGTGATTCTGTCGGCATTTTATTCAAGAACCTTTTCCAGGCGCTAGCGTAGGGTTACATTAATATTAAGACTGGAGACTATATATTTATTATTTGTTATATCGTTATTGTTTTTATGTGTTACAAATTTTATCTTAATCGACGATGGATATAGACCAATATTAGACCAAAATGACTGGCGATGCGATTTTATACTCCTGATTATCATCATAATGTATATCACCCCCTTTGATCTGTTCAAATTTTGTTGTAGTTAAATTTATATGTACGAAATCAATACTGTATTAACATGTAAATGGCTTTACACCGTGTGTTGAAATTAAATAAATAAATATTTAATATGCATAGTATAACACTATGTTAATATTAAATTAATGTTTAATATTTTGTTTATCAAGTTTGTCAATAAGTGACATTTTGTGAATAGCGTCATGTTGATTTGTAAAACTATTTTAAGGTTGAAATATAGCCGTAGAAATAGTATAAAAATACATATACCTTTGTGTTCGTTTTTGTCTTGGTTGTAAGTATATACCTTTTTATTTGTTAAAAAAGTTTCCAATTCATTCATAAAATAGTTGGAAAAAAAAATGCAGGATTGATTACATCTTGCTATAGTTATGGGAGCATTGGGAGTCCAGCATCAATATGGGATGTTTATTTGTAAAGTAAAGCCGTAGAAATATGTGACCGTGTCGATATAACTATCCGAGAATTTTTTAACCAGATTCTCATATCTCAAAGTCAATTTTTTTTGCCGTTGTGGTAATCAGTAATCGTCAATAGATGGTGATGAAATTGACACAATGTGTTGAAGAATCACTGCATAGGAACATAAAATATCGATCTTCAGGCATAATTTAGATTATAACGGTACAAATTCTCAAAATACCAGATTGAATGGCATCTTATTTTGCACGACTTCCAACTGTTTGGTCTAAATATTCATTGATTTCATTATCAAAAGAGTTTTTGATTGAGCCATGAACCATGCAATGGTAAAAAGGGAAAAATATATATGTAGGGTTATGAAATTTGCGTTAATTTCTTCCGACACGTGCGATGATCAAACATTGAAGTTAAGAAAAATAAAGATCAAGGAAGAATTAAAACAAAAATGTACCTACATTAAGATTGGTATTAATATGATGAGCAAAGCAGAATTAAGGTTCGTAAAGATTATCTACTCGAAAATAGCATTTGGCAAGGCAAAAACTTCAAAGTAGAATGTCATAAAATATCATCAACTTTAGTACAAACATACGAAGCGCTGCAGCAAATTAGAAACATTAATAACTAGCTTTTTTTACCCGTCCACAAAAAAAGTTGTAGAATAATGGGAGTTAGATCCTGATCTATGGAAGTTTACATACAGAGCTTTATAAAAGTGTGGTGTACCTACATAATGTATAATATACTTATAATTAATTGGACTTAATTTTTTTGTCACACCTCATCAGCAATAAGAAAGCGCTGCAAGTCATAATCATAGACTGCTGACTTATTCTCTATGCTTGCCCCATAGTTAATAAGACAGAGTGCTCGATTTATATGTGGTGAGCTATGGGCTCTCACCACAATATTGATTTTATTATTCTGCAATTAAGTATGTACCAACACAGCTTTTTGTTCCTTATATTTAACAAATTGTGAAGGTGGATTCATACTTATTTGAAAATCATATTTTTTTTAGAATAAAATAAAAATATATAACTGTATTAATAAAAGTTTTGACTTTTTAGTACAGATTTTTATCATTTTTTTTAAGAAAATGAATCTTGGCTTACCTAAAGTACACAAATACACATTTGACATCTTTCACACTAACCAAAGGTTTGTGTTGTGAAAGTGCAAATGGCCTCACCAGGACTTGAACTCACGGCCTTCAGTGCGCTGTGCAAACGAAAGCCATCGACTGATACCACCGGGCTTCCAACAACCTCTTTGTGCATAAACTTTATAAAAAATTGTTCAAGTAAAGTCTCTCACTATGGAATATATCTATAAATATAAGTAAACTAAGAAGTCGGCACCTAATCATCAAAACTTAACACAACAGTTGAAGAATTTACGGCCCACACCAAGTTTCAAACCTGCGTTTAGCTTTTTCATTAACAGATCTATTGCGTTTAAGTGTAGTAACAACACATTGAGGTGTGACTACTTTTACATTAAAAAAGTTCTCACAAACTGATATGCTGCTCTTGACTTCATAAGTCATTATAGGTAAGTTATAGGTAACTACAATGCTTTTATAACTGGCAAACTTCAATAGTTAGAAATATGAACCATTTTAGGGGAGTATTTGCTTCTGTTTATGGGACACATTATTATAAGAACTTTAAATGAAATGACTTGCTAGTACGACCACTACTAATAATATAGAGGGTTGTTTTAAAATATCACATTATTTGATAATTTTAACACAGAAACCTCATTTGAGAATAATTACTTACCAAATTCCATGAATTCTCATCCTTTATATTAATTTGTCGTGGAGGCATTATTTAACCAAGAATCATTATAAAACATCTATTGTTTGGAAATAGTTCAGGAGAATATATTAAATTAAAACATAATGTGTATTTTTTTTTCAGTTTATTTCTGGTTATAAATAAATTAAAACATTCTGTTTATTTAATTTCAATTAATAAAACACAAAACTACCATTTTGTAAAATAAAATAACATTATTTGTTACATCTAGCAGATTAAAAATAGAAAAAAAATAAAAACAGAATAAAAAATCACCTTCTTTATACCAAAAGCTGGAACTTTTTTTTAAAAAAAATCCATAACTAAAAATAAAATTCACATTCAAATCTTACAGTAGAAACAGACGTGTTGTAAACAATTATGTTGTGTTAAGCCAAAAGCATATTTTTTCATAAAAAATACAATGCTCAACGATAATGTGTCTCTAATCATACTAAATGTATGAAACCGATGTTGCTTCTAGCGTGTCATAGCTCATCAAAACACATTTTTTTTATACAAATGAATCTGGACTCACCCAAAGTGAACACATTTACACTTTTGACATCTTTCACACAAAACGATGCTTGTGTTGTAAAAGTTGAAAATGGTCGGCACCAGAAGTCAAACGCACAAAAACCGTACACTGTACGTACGAAAGCCGTCATTTGATACCACCGGGCTACCAACCTCCTGTTTCTAGCTTTAGATACTGTTACCGATAGTTATTTATTTATCAAATTTCGTCTAGCGCTTTCGTAACAGTGTATCCATATGGCACAATTCTTGAGAGCTTTGCCTGCCAGTTCAATTAAAGTTCAATCTGTAACAAAACATTATGGAATTTATATACACAAACATATGAAAGGAGGTACAATTATCAAATAATAATACGGGACTTACCGCTTTGCTTATTCCAGTAATAAAATGCATACTTGTACATTTTAGAAATTCACTCTTGATATTGTTGTAAATTTCTTGTAATCTATCCTGTAAAAAAAATATAGTAACAGAAAATAAATTAATGTAATTGGCTAGCTGCATTGTAATTATGCGATTATTTTGAAATAATATTTACTCAATTAACTTTGCTTACCTGTTTTATTAATCCCAAAAATTGATTTTATATCTAAAGCCGTACAAAAACTCAATGTTTACATTTTATAGTTTGACAACAAAATAAGACATATCCATAGATTTTTTTATGACGTATCAAATGAACCATAGAACACACTAAAAAATATTACTTAGTTAGTGTTAAATTAATATCGTAATTTATTAAAAAGGCTATCTATTAAGAAAAGTATCAACAAAATGAATTCATATAAAATGTTTATAATTCAAAAATCCTAAACCTGAAAATTAAAAAAAACATTCAATAAAAATATCATGATTTAATTATTTTCAGTCACAAAAAAATACCGCAAATAATTTATGGGTAATCTATAGTACTGGCGTACTGATATCTATGGCGTACTGGCTGTCATGTCATCCGCTGTCATCGATATTTTGACAAACAAAACATTTTCAAAATTCGAATATTTTTTTAATTGATAGCTGCAGCCCGATTCACGGAAAAGTTTAAGTCTAAGTTTAGTTCGAAGTTCGAACGAAGTTCGATTCAAACCCTCCGTGAATAGGTACATAGACTGTAGATAGTCGCCGCCTACAATTATTATTACCAGCTGCCCTATTCACGGAAAAGTTTGAATCGAACTTCGTTCGAACTTCGAACTAAACTTAGACTTAAACTTTTCCGTGAATCGGGCTGCTGCTGTTAATATATTTCTAAGTAAGTACCTGATAATATTTATTTATTTAGATTACCCTATATACCTACCTACATAATATTTACTAAATTATGTAGAATAAACACTTTTTAATAAAAATCCTTGTCTTCCAGCATCAACCAAAAATTATATTACATAATATGTATAATATTATTATACAACCCAATGGATGTGATAAATGGATCTTGTCCTGGAGGCTATGAGCAGTCATACATTGAGAATGGATGTATAATGGCGATATATCTACAGGTATAGATTCAAGTTTTCATATTTTATAATGGTGGCCATGTAATAACTATAGTTATCAATTATCTACCATAATTCATTGTTTTTATTCTAGGATGGGATGACCAATGACCATAGTCTTTTTGGCTTTCTTTTGGATTGAAGGAACCTTGGAGGTTCCGTCAAGAATATGTCTCCAAACATACTGATCACTGCATTTTGCTGTCTATCAAGAATATTTCATTCAACACGATGATCGTCCTACGTCTATTAAGATTTTTTACCACAACAATAGGTATGATCTATTCTTGTATTTTGTTTGAAGAATATAACATATGATAAATAAGTTACCATAGCTTTGCGTTTATCTACATAACGATTTAGATTCAATATAACATTTACCACCATTGTCTGTGACAAAATTCAATACAAATATTAACTTAAATACATCAAAGTGTATTTAAGAACGCTCTCCGGCATTTTGCATTACAAAAATATAAACGGACTAAAATATTATGTAGATGACTTTAATTTACATATTAATGTGTACCTAGCCCAAAAAATTCATGAAATGATATTATCCGTCATTATAGGTACTTTTGTGTTTGTTCTAGGATGAATGATTTGTCACAAACCTTGGACAGTTTTACGAAAAGCTTCAAAGTCATACCTCTCACTGATTGCTTTCTTCAAGAATACTTCTTTTGACACGATGAAACTCTATGCATATTGTTTTTTTAAACAAATTTTCACGGCAACAATACCACCAGTCTTTTATTTAAATGAACCTTGTATATTATTGTTTTTGCATATAATATAAGATATGATAAATAAGCTAACATAGTTTTGAGTTTATTTACTATTTCATTTCTAAATTATTTTGTGGATAAAACAAACGTTTTACTACACTGATTATAATCCTGTATTCCTGAATGCCATTTAAAGGTTCTCAATTATTGTCGATATTATTTCTTTTCTCCCAACAATTCTGTCAAGTTCACTGTACCTAATGATCTAATTTATCGGTCACTGTTTTACCGGCCAGTTTGTTTATGGAATGTTCATACCAATTTCAATGTTTATTATTTTACTTGCAAATCTTTTTCAACGATAATTTTAAGATTTAAACTTTATTTATATTTCAGGAATATAAAATGATTAAAAAATTATTGCCAAATTATTTTATACCTATCTACATTTTTTTTTTTCTTTTTTTATGCATTTCCACTCACAAATGAGTGATTTATGCAATTAACAAAACAAAAAATAGAACACAACTATGAGAGAAAAAAAAATATAACTATAAAAATAAATTCACTCTACATTAAATCTTTTTATTATTAAGTTGGAATGTTTTTGCGATACATGTGTTAATCCCAATAGAGTTTTGTGAGAGGAGGAACATAGTATTAATAGGGAAAGAAATTTTCATTTTTTTAAGATAATCAATCAGGTATGTGTTATCAAATAGTGGGCAGTTAAACAAAATATGATCAACAGTTTCATCCTCCAATCCACAAGCACACAAGGGCGAGTCAAAGACACCTATTCTGTTAAGGTGTGAGGCCACACAGCAGTGACCAATCCGTAATCGGCAGACTGTGGATATACAAAATTTTGATAATGGAATTCCCAAGAACCACGGTTTTCTGGGCAAAGTTTGCTGTATCGATCCATAGTAACGTGCCTTTGTACTTGCACTCCACGACTCTTCCCATTCCTTCCTGAAGAGACATTTGAGGACAGATGATCGGTCATTTGGTGTAAGTAATTCTAAGTTAGTAGGAGTACCAGTAAGGCACGCTGCTTTAGCCAACTCATCCACCCTTTCATTTCCTTTGATGCCAATATGCGATGGAATCCACGATATAAGGAGGTCTATATTCATCACATGAATTTTGTAGATCAAGCTTTTTATGGAGCATATTAGTTCGTTGCTATGCCAGGATTTGTTATTATTTTTTTTAAGGATTTCTATTAAACTTAAAGAGTCTGTCAAAATAATTACGTTTTTAAAGTTCTTACACACAACAAAAGAGAGTGCTTCCCTGAGGGCAATGCATTCGGCGGTAAATATTGAATAATTACAGGGCAATAGAAATTTATTCTCCGTTTCAACGGATGGCACAAAGAATGCCGCCCCGCATGCTGAGTTATCAAATTTGGAACCGTCTGTAAATATTTGAATATGTTCTTTGAAATTGTCATTCATTATTTCTAGAAATTTTTTATCATTAACTGACGGGCATAAACGTGCGGAAGATTCTTTTTTGAAACCGATTGACCTCATAATAGTTGGTGTGTGGGTTATTGCTTTGTAGGGGATGTTGAATATGGGAAGATTATTTTTTGCAACAAAATTAAATTTATCCTGTAACAATATTAGGCTATGGCATAACAAGAACATGTTTTTACGCTGTTGATTGGTGTGCGAATTATGCATATTTATTATTTTATTTAGAGTATCAATAATCGAATAATTTTCCCCGTTTAGCCTCTTAAATAGGAAATTCGATGAAAGATATTTACGTCTTATTGTAAGTGGCATTTCGACTGCCTCAGATTGTATAGCGACGATAGGAGAAGATTTCATTGCACCCAGAATTAATCTAATGGATTTGGATTGTATTCTTTCCAGCTTTTTTTCGAGGTATAACGGAATGGGGTCGATCAAAAATGCACCATAATCAATGTGACTTCTTACAAGTGCGTAATAGAACATACGCATAGTCACAGGGTGACAACCCCACCATACTCTCGATATTGCTCTCATGATATTTAAACTTTTTTCACATTTCGAGAGGACGTGTTCTATATGTAATTTCCATGAGAGTTTACGGTGAAGTGTCATTCCAAGAAATCTCACCGACTCCACAATAGGGATGTTTGTATTTTCTAATGTTATATTAATGTTAGGGAGCTTATGTTTATTCGAAAACACTACTACATTACTTTTAGATGCTGAAAGGGAGAGGTTATTTTGATTGAGCCAAATGTTGACAGTTGATAAACATGATTCTATTTGTTCTGTAGCGCGTGGGATATTTTTATTATTTAGATAGACAACAAAATCATCTGCATATTGAAGCAATCGGACTGTAGATGGGATGCGTTTGTGAAGATCAATCGTGTATATATTAAATAAAATCGGACTTAAAACCGACCCCTGTGGTAAGCCTCGGTGTATGGTGCGATTTATACCATTAGGCAATAGATCTATAACAATCCTGCGTTGGGCGAATATATTAAATACTGTCGCTACAATGTTCCCAGGTACTCCCAGACTATGCATTTTATTAGATAACAGTGGCAATGACACGTTATCATACGCTGACGAAATATCTAGAAAGGCCGCTACCACAGCCTCTTTGTTAATTTTGGCGAGTTGGATATCCGAAACAAGTATGGACAAGTTATCGAGACATGATTTAGCCCTCCTAAAACCCAACTGAGAATTAGGAAAAAGAGACAAACCCTCGAAAAAATATTCCAATCGGGATTTCATCATGCTTTCAAAGATCTTCAAAAGACAACACGACATGGCGATAGGTCGGTAAGAAGAACCCTTTGAATGATCCTTACCAGGTTTAGGGATCGGTACTATCTTTTGAATTTTCCATTGGGGAGGAATAGCGGAGCTGTGTAGAATAAAATTGTAAATTTTAAGGAGTATTTCAAGAAGTGAACAAGGGAAATGTTTGATAAATGAGTAAGGGATACGGTCTACTCCAGGGGAAGAGTCTTTTGCACAGTCTATGGCTGAGATCAATTCATCCATTGAGAAATTTTCACAAAGCCACGATTTGGTGTTTTGTGGTGGTCTATCTGATATTATCTCGTCAACGTTTGGAACATAGTCGGGAGCAAGCCCATTTGCAAATTCCTCCAGCCACTCGCCACTACTAGGTAAGATCCCAGCAGGGGAAGAGCACCCGCGAAATCTCCGTATGGACTGCCACACTTCTGATACCGAAGACTCCGGTGATAGAGATTCGCAGTAACGTTTCCATCCTTCTCTTTTCTTTCTTTGAAATGTGCGTTTAACCAATGCTTGGATGTTTTTATATTCCAAATAGTTTTCGAAGTCAATACTTCGTTTGTATTTATGATGGGCCATTTTCCTTCTATTTACAAGTTCCGTACATTCGGAGTCCCACCAAGGTGGGGATTCTCTTCGACATTTCTTTCTTTTTTTCGGAATCGCTGCATCGGCCGCGCTTCTTATTGTTTTAGTTAAATTATTAATAATATTAGGAAGAGAATGTATATCCAAATCAGAAGTTTCAATCAACGGAGCTTTTTGTTTTAAAATTTCTTTGAACAATGACCAGTTCGCAAGAGACTCATTATAAAGACCCCTCGGAGAAAAGTCGACATTTTGTTTATTCATTCCGTTATCATATGTTATTATTATGGGATAATGATCGCTCGACAGAGGATCGTTCAAAGGCTTCCATGAATATTTCGTTGACAGACTCGCTGAACATATTGATAGGTCTACCGCGCTTTGCCTCTGATTTGGACGTGAAAGTCTTGTTGCACTACCGTCATTTAGCAAAACAAGTTCGTGTTGGTCCATGAAGTCAAGAATAGAATTACCGGATGGACTATCAAATGCGCATCCAAACGCGGCAGAGTGAGCGTTAAAATCGCCCAAGATGATTACGGGAGTGGCAATATTCTGGACTATTCTATCCCAAATCTGCAAGTCAAACACATTTCTGGGAGGAATATATACCGAAATAAATGTAATGTTTGCTATTTCGGCAGCTACTATTTGAAATGACAATGGATTTAAAAAAGAGGCTAAGTTAATTTGTCTGTAGGGAATTTTGGATTTGATGACGAGGGCTGCACCGCCCCTTCCATCAGGACGATCGTCTCTCAAAATATTATAGCCTGTGATAGAAAAGTTGACCCCTGGACGGAACCATGTTTCTGATAAACAAGCCAGATCGATGTCATACGATGAAAATAATTGTACGAGGTCTCCTTTATTTGCAACCGCACTTCTGCAGTTCCATTGTAGGATGTTTTTATATGGAATTTTATTCATCATTGTTGCCATTTTTATTGGAAGAAAATTGTTTGAGGAGTGACATACATGAAGATAATAAAGTGGGTGGGCAATCAATATTGGAATTAGAAAGAATTTGGAGAAGAATTTCTATGATAGAATTTAGTAAGAAATTTGTATTATTATTAGAAGAAAAAGAATTGCAATTGAAAGCATTGTCGGATGGTTTCCCACTATTGAGAGCACATCCATCTTTCAAACCTGAAAGAGGTTGGCTATTTGTGTAAGAAAGATGTTCGCTGAGATCAGGTTTATTACCTTCGAAAACAAAAGGGGGCCTTGAAAAGGAGGTTTTTTTTTTTATAGAACCTGGAATTTTTTGGTTGGTTTTCTAACAAAGAAGTAGTAGATTGATTATTTCCTGGAGTTGGAGAGACTTTTTGAGACCAGCTTGGAAACAAGTTCAGGTTTTGTGCCGGAGGAGAGGATAGCTTTTCAGCGTAGGAAGTTTTAGATGGAGGGAACATCACTGCTGCCTCTTTAAACGACAAACTGTTCTCAGCCATTTTTTTTTTAATATTTTTTTGCCGAGTAAACTCGGGACAACTCAAATTTGCTGCAGAGTGTGATCCTTTACAGTGTAAGCATTTTAATGTAGTGGTGGTACAGTTTTCCGCAGCATGCGGCTCTGCACACTTGTAACATATAGGCGATGACCGACACTGAACTTTTGAGTGGCCATACTTACAGCAATTGAAGCACAAAACAGTAGGTGAAACATATTGCTCTACCACCAAAGAGTTATGATAAATATATATGTGCTGAGGGAGTCGTTGTCCCTCGAATGTTAGAACCAGTGTTCGGCTCGCCTTCCAAACGGCCGAACCAGAGGACTTATCTTTGTAATTTAATCTTCTTGCATGTATAACCTTTCCGTATCCTATAGGGGACGACGCGTTTTCGAT
Source organism: Mystacides longicornis (assembly GCA_963576905.1). Taxonomy (NCBI): domain Eukaryota; kingdom Metazoa; phylum Arthropoda; class Insecta; order Trichoptera; family Leptoceridae; genus Mystacides; species Mystacides longicornis. The sequence continues at coordinate 3,129,700 of OY756421.1, read as the reverse complement.
AATTTCGTCTGTCGTTATTTCTATATCAATTCCCCTTACAATACCCTGTTTACAGGTCTTGTGAGTAGGAATTATGGCCTTCCAATTATTTTCCTTTATTATTGGATTATCTAAGAAATTGTTGGCAGACGCAAATGTTTTGAAGTCGACGCAGACCTTGAATCTGCCCTCTGACTTCACTCCACCGCTCACTATGTTTTTAATATTATTTTTAAAAAGTGTGTTTCCCGTGTTCATTGGGTAAATTGGTTTGTCCTCCACATTCGATATGAATACAGAGAACGGACCAATGTCTCCCTCGCGGTATTTGTTAATATTGTCATTTATATTTTTGTTGAGGGAAGTTGGGTCTTGTACAGTAGGTGGTGATTCTGTTCTCGCTCTTTTCCTGCCCTCGGGAGGGTCCCCGAGAGGAGGGTCATCCATTGTAAAAGGCCCAGTGGTTAATAATTACCAATAGAACAGTATTAAGGATAAAGAAAGAAAAAAAAAGAAAAAATATAGTTGGGATAATCTCACCAGTATTTAAAATAAAAATAACCGAATGAAAATAAAAAGAAGAAAAATAATGTCCCACCGCACACGGCTGTGTGGGCCCGCCTCACACGGGGAGGACGCTGACTTTTGTAACAATAATAACCCAAAATACGAAAAAAGAAAAAAAAAATACAAAATAGATATCTAATTAATCACATCCCCTATGGGGAGGTGATTATAATAAGGAAAAAAATAGTATGTTCTAAATTATTTAAGATATGATGATACAAAATAAAAAAGAAATAGTAAAGAATAGTTTTAAAAACTTATCGACGGTGCGTTGCTCCGATATTATTTTAGTTACATATTTTTATTTAAAACTAGCTTTCCCAACAGACGTTGTCCTGTGGTTTTAATCCGAGGTGGCCCGTTCATATTATGTAGGTACATAATGTGCACTGCGCCTCCATAAAAAAAAAAAACAAAATTAATTATATTGCGTTAAGCTAATAAAAATAAATATTAACATTAAAATATTTCCAAAACATCCATATTTCATTCGTATTCAAAACTCAGGCGGGAACAACGCGATAATATAATATATGCGCGCGCAGACATTCTACCTCTAAGTGCCCGATGTTGACTTTGTATGAAAATTGGAGTAAGTGGGATGGGCTACTATAAGAGCGTCAATTACGTTTGCAAGAATGAGAGAGAACTACCATCATAATTTTGTATGGCGTCTCAGGATATCCGTCTCATACTAACTTTTATATTATATTTTATATTATTTCTTATCCATTTTTCAACTTTTTATTAGTTATTCTGTTATCCGGAGCTGAGAAGAATCTAATAAATCAAACATCGGAAGAATCTGTTCTGCCGATATCGAGTTATAAGTGTTCGCACTAACCCGACTTTCATTTATATTAGATAGCTTGTTATTCATGTCCTTTATAACAAATTGGTAACTTCGTCTTTAACTCGTTTTTTTTTGTTGAAACACTTACCCCAAGGGAAATATTTTTCATACATAAATGACAAAACCAATTCGCCTACGGGAATTATTTTTCATATTTTTCATTCCTAAGTGGCAGACATCTTTTGAACGCTGATCTTGTGTGTGTTTTGTGTCTGTATTGTAGGTAGATACCTAATAATATCACTTTTCAGTCGGTGTTTTAAACATTATAAATACATACTTTTATAAATCATCTGTTAGTCGAAAGTTGCTATGAAAGTTATAACAATAAGTATTCGTGGGAAATATTATATCGCTCCAATAACAGGTATCTTCCGCATAGCTATTGTGGATAGTTATAATAGGTACAATAAACGTCTTCTCGGCATTCAAATTAAACCCAGAATAACATTAATTACTACGAAATAAAAAAATAAACTTTATTTACTTACCTTCTTATAGAACTTTATTATGCGTGTGTGATCCACAAATTATATAAAAATATCATAGATTTTTATATTAAATACTGTAGTTGCGACAAAACTGACGTTTTCTAGTAACGAACCCTACTCGAATAGTGTAAACGATTTTTGGTCGAGAAACTCTTTAATTATTATTATTAGAAGTTCCACTTTATTTCCATTCTTAATAACCAAATATTCAAAAACATTGAACCTCACATCACATTTCTAGAACAGATATTTTTTAAAAATACCGTATAAGCTAAAGTTAATATAATTTTCTGATTAGAAAAGTGAAGAAACCTCTATTATTTGCATCATAACTTTTCGTTGTTCTTTTTTTATTCATGAGGTACAATGACACCCAATCAGGGCGCTGAACTTATCGTGCGCTGAAAACTTTAACACGAACGCGACGACACACCCTAAAGATTGTCTCGATTTTAGAGAACATGCTTATGAAGCTTTTATTATTTAAACACATCCTTTATAATACCAGGTCGCTCACAATCTGACCTCCTGAGACCGAAGCCATTGGATCGTGTCATTCATTAGTGCGTGCTAGTCCTGTAGTCCTTCTTTAAATGCGTACACGGAGCAACCGTTTATCAGATAGTCAATTGTTTGTGTCATCCCACATGCGCATGCTGGTGATTCCATCCATCCCCATTTATGTAGGTAAGTTGGAAGCGGTGCAGCCTACATCACATCTTATTCGGTTAACTCTACACCATATATTTCTGGGTTGCCTTGAGCCAAGCAGTTCCTCTGTCGGATCAGCTACTAGGTAGCCTAATGATATAGGCGCTGACATCTGATTCTGACTTTGAACACCTCTCTCGAGGGGTGTTCAAAGTGTTCTTAATAATGTCATAAATTCTCGTACTAAAAATACTTCGAACTTACCTCGTAGGTCTTTGTAATATGCATACAATAGATACAATACAATTCTCCCTTTTACACCCCACTCAGGGGCATAGGGAGGCAACAAGGGCTCTCCATTGCGCTCGATCTTGCGCAATGTTTATGAGCTCCTCCCACACCATATCCAAATTCCTCAGCTCTGCTTCGAAGGAGCGGAACGCAGTATGAGAGGGTCTTCCTCGTCTTCGGGGCCCTGATGAGACATGCATAGTCTTTTCAAATTATTATTATGTACAAGCTAGTGTTCAGCGTGCAAGTTATAGCTTTCATCTGAGAGTTGCGATAAAAAGCTTGCTTTTTACGATTTTAATCAAATACATTCTCTCACTGTCAGCTAAACAAGATCAGAAAAAATTATTTATTTTTATGACATTTTTATTTAAGTCAAGTAATTGAGAATGCTTTCAGTGAGTATCTCATATTGTAATGATTATTTATTTTTTTGTAAATTTACTTATATTCGAACTAGTATCACCAGAACATTATCATATTGCTTCATTTCGAGATCGTTTTTCCTTCATAGATCCTCCTCAGATGATTCCCGTTTTATAGTTTTATTTTTTCTTTGTGATTCTGCTCTTTTTATTACCAATATGAATATTTCGGAATATTTTATTATCATGAATAGGAAAAACCTAGATGAACACGTTTTTTACGATATGTACGATTCATGATATTTCTTTTATTTTTTGGCAAACTTTCGTACATTTACATAATATTTATTTGAAATAGATATCTATATTATATATTGGAATCATGTTACCAAAGTACTTACTTTTTTCATTTCCATTTTTCAATTCTTCTTTATGCTTTGTTTAACGAACCCGGGACCTCTTGATCTGAAATCGGAGCTTTTGCCACTAGGCTATCGAGGTCGGTCGAATGCAGTTAATATAAACTTAATAAATACTTAAACCTATAAAGGACAGTCGGGTTAGTGCGAACACTTATAACTTGAAATCAGCCGAACAGATTCTTCTGATGTTTGATTTATTGGGTTCTTTTCCGCTCCGGATAACAGAATAACTATTAAAAAGTTGAAAAATGTATAATAAATAATGACGAAATATATAATATGCGACGCCAATGCCATCTATGAAATATTCTATAGGAACAAAATAATTGTTTACTTGACAACCGCTGACATTAAAAATATTGGTACGCAGATTTTTTCGTGCATTCATAAATAATTTTTAAAATCCAAACATATTTCAAACGTAGGTATTTTTGTATAAATTACAAATTTGAAATCAATATTTATAGTAAGGACTACAGGACAACGTCTGTCGGGAATGCTAGTAAATAAATAAAATTCATAACATCATTCCAAGGCTTTTCTGTAACTTGGATATAATTTAATACCAACCAATTTTCATTTTTAAATTTATCGTCCTTGGAAGATGATTAAGTTTTCGACCTGATGCTGTCCCTAAATATTATAGTTTTCTTGGTATCAGTGATGAGCCTGGTAACTATGTTAGGGCAGGGAATAATTATTATCATCTTACCATAGTTTTAGTTGTTACCAGGTTTAATAAATGTATTAGTTTAGTTTAACGTTCGTTATAGGTATTCAATTTGTTATATTGATTAACGTTTATCCTTTTCAGCATTGCTTTTAATTAAGTTAAAATAATCTTATTTCAGAGCTTCAATTTTAAGAAATTATTACGCCAACGTAATACCTACTTCACTACGCGCAAAAGTAATCACCCGCTGTTCTTGAGCTGTTTTTTATTGAATTTAATCCCTCGTGCTTTCCATCCATGGAACCTTTGCTTACCCCAATTCCCAAAATTTATAGTTACTCCCATTTTGTCCACGTTAAAAAAAAAACGTGAAAATATGGATTATGTCATTTTCTCTTAGGAGGAAATACATACATTGGAGGCTACTTCATATTTTTACATAGAGTAAGGTAGGTACTCGGGAGTTAGTCAATAGAAGGCCAAACACACAGAGAACGGAACCCAGGTGACATAATTAGGTATTCGTAATCCTATTATTACAGCAACTTTGACCTCACACACCCTCGTATCCGTTTTACTAACCACGCTCTACTCCACATGTTTGGGACAACCAAACACACTGTATTATTTACTTTATAATCAATATTTTGATATAATATGTACTTTGTTAACAACAAAACAAAGGTATTGCTATGTAAACTGTAATATATCATTTATTTTGTTTGTTCACATGGACCAAGTCATGGCTTAATACACTAACAATACTCACTTCCCACATTAACATAGTACATATTATATTATACTTCATACTATCACAGTCACCGATGTTCAAATTAGACGTTTTCATAGAACATCTTCCGTTGATTGTGAGAAGGCATTCGACAGGGTCTGGCATGCTTGTTTGATGAGAATGTTCGGGGAATGCAACATCCATACTAAGGAGAATTTTGATTCGTTCCAGTTAGTTGAAATAAGACATAGAAATGAGAGATCTCATGGAATTACTATTCTACAAGGGTTGAATTCTGTCTTACTTATAATTTTTTCAAATTTACCAATTATTGATTGCTCATATTGTTTTTAAAATGTTAAGCTATTTTGTATTAGATATTTATGTTTTCTGATATTTGAGACGTACCTTAAAATGCGTTTTTTTATTATTGTTCTAATATGTATGTATTGGTGGTTGGTGGTGAATGTTTATTTTTCTCCTTTGGTTGTACCTATTTCATTTTTTTTTTAAATATAAATCGTCAAAGGCTTTTATGCTGATGAATGTACGGTCGAAAAAATAATAATATAATGTTACTTACGTGACATAGTTTACATTACAAGATTTTTTAAATTCGTCTGTTTGAGTATAATTTTGTTTTTTCTTGTTTCAGGTTTGTAAAAACACGATCTTTAAAGAAATTATTCACACAACAGTAAACCTGCATTGAATGCTTGTAAGTACCTAAAGAATTTACATTTTGTAAACTATCTTTTAGGAATATGATATTATTTTATGAATATTATTCTATTACTAGCTGATCCGCCCGTCAAACTACGATAGAAAAAAAAATAATTTTGACTTATTGCATGAATTAAATAATACAGTTTATGACATAAAAACTGAATTAACTTTAGCTAATAATTTATTTTATTATGTATATATTGATTATTATTGATTCGGATGCGGGATAAAGTTCGACGGGTCATAAGTTTGTAATAAAAACGATAAATTCCTCTATAGATGTGTAACTTTTGAAAAATCCAATAGATGGCGGTGTAGTAGTAAATAAATCACATGTGATACAAGTTACGATATTCTTTATGTTGTTGAAAGAATTGACGTCCATGAAAACCAAATTTTGCTGCATTATTATGGTAAGATATAACCTTCGAACTACTTTCATACCTTGAGGACTTTTAAAATATCATACTATGTAAGTATAAAGGTATAAACCTCATCAACAGACGTAGAAAGAATTCTTCTCTGTCTTCTTTAGCAGCCGTCTCTCCACTGCTGGATGTTGGCCTCTTCTAAAATTTTCCACCTTTTTCTATTTTGCAACTGGAATCACATCGTAAACCCATTTCTTTCGGGGTCTCCCAAGTGAATTGAAAAGTATTTTATTATCTCTAGTCATTATCTAGGCTTGCTCTTAATTAGGAACTTACTCGTTATTTTTTTAAATCAATCTGGACTCACTCAAAGTGAATACAAATACAGTATTTGACTCTTTCACAGTAAGCTAGTAAAAGCTTGAGTCGTGCGAAAGAGGAAGGTGGTCGGAACCTGGGATCGAACTCACGACGTCCAGTTCGAACAATCGGCGACTGATCCGATAGACTACCAACCACTTCATACCAATCACCTAATGTATGGATCCTTAATGAATCTCGAAATATGTATGAGTCATCCAGAATATTTCATTTGCATATTATTATGTAAGCATCGTAAAGAGACAAAATAATAATATAAGAAACTCTACTGAATATGACGGATAATCTCTTGAATGGAAAAGAATACATGATAAGAATACATAAAAATGTTTGTATCATTTATAAAAACAGTAACATTATCTATATAATATTATTTTGTCTTAAACACTGACTCACTGACTGATGTCATTAACGCCGCTAGATGGCGCGCCACTCGCAACTAAAGGCAAATTTTGTTCTTCTAATAATATAACATGGCTGACAGCAGTGACAGCTGACAGTAACATAATAATATTATTATGCCTGGTGGCTGAGCACTTTTTTTTAAAGGTCTTGATTTGGAGAAAAACTATTTTTTCGGGTTATTTCAAAACTCACATGCGAAGTCAGCCATAAGAAAGCAAAGTTGACCAAATCAGGAAACTTTTACGCACAGCGGGACTTCATAGCGAAGAAAAGTCTTACTAATGCAATGTGTGCAATAAAAAGTTTGCAGACTCAATAATCACACGCGAACTCATAAGCGGAGAAAAGCCATACGAATGCAACAATTGCGATAAAAAGTTTAATCAATCAAAAATAATAACTCATGATAAAAGCCATTTGAATGCAAGTTTGTTATAAAAAGTTCAATTTTTTTTTCAATTTCACAGAGTTCTATTATCAAGTGCTTTAAAGTCTGACATATGAATTCGGCCATAAGAAAGCAAAGTTTGCATGAAATAGTATGCCAAATCAGATCTTTAACGCACAGACCCAATTCATCGCGAAGAAAAGCCTACTAAAGCAATGTGTGCAAGAAAAAGTTTAAGTTGTTTTTTTTGTCAAGTGTTGTTTAATCAAGTGCTTTAAAGTCTCACAAAAGAATTTGGCCATGCGAATGCAAAGTTTGCATAAAAAAGTTTTAATCAATCAAATAGTTAAATACCCACATGCTAAAAGCTATTTGAATGCAAAGTTTGTAATTAAAAGTTTATGTTGTTTTTGAGTTTTCATAAAGAGTTGAATCAACCGAGTATTTTGAAGTCTCACATGTGAATTGAGCTATGAGAAAGCAAAGTTTGCAGGAAAAAGCCATAGGTAGGCGCCTTAAAAAAATTGACATATAATGAAATATGTAGTTACTTATTTATTGGTATTAAAATAATAATACTTTTAACGATTAAATTGTATTAATGTGGTGTAAATTAAATTGAAAATGAAATTTTCACATAGATTATTTATAGGTAGGTAGTAGTATGAACACTGAAATTATTTTTCCATTTAAAATTCAATTAAATTCGTGTTTCTCAATCGAAAATACTTTTTCGTGACAATCAACTGTTTGAGACTACATGACAATAATTAATTTACTACGCGCTTTTTCAATAATACATTTTCAATTAAACTAAGAAGATTGACTAAGTCAGTGTGTGTTCATTTATATGTCAAAAACGTTCGTTCGTTTGGCGGTCAAATTCAAATACTCGAATACTTTTATACTCAAACCTGCATTTCTAACTAACCCTTGCAAAGATCGTACCCATGATAATAATTAAGTTAATAACCATTTCCATTTCGTAAGTTTTAGGTAGGTAGGTATTATTTCTATGTTTCTATCTCTTGAAAATTTTGAAAACTATCAAACCAACGACTATAATATAGGGATACCAATATCAATTTTTCAGATGTATATCTGGTCATTCATTACAAGTGTATCTGTGAAACTTCAGATCTTTTTGAGTCTCGGTGTGCTCATGTAGTCGTCGCCATTTCATAGTATCAGCCACCATTTTGCCTGCCCTGACGGCAGACGTGTTGGCGTAATTCAGCTGAAGATGCATAGGTATTCATGGAGCAGATCAAGAAGACTTTCAAATTCAATTAGCCATTGTATAAAAATGTTTTTACAATCCGATAGGTAAGACGTGTATTTTTTTTAAAGTTTTTCAAACACAAGCTTTGCGTAATGAACTTACTTAATCCACTTTAACTCCCTAGGTGGAGCATGTGGTCGAAACAAAGCCTCCCCAAGCATCTCTATCGTGGGCTAGATCCAGGGCGTCATTCCAACTTAAGCCGGTATCCCGAAGATCTTCATCGTAAGCTCTCTTGATCGTGAGTCTTGGTCTACCACGTCTTCTTGTACCACCCGGTGTATAGAATAAGCTTCCATAATCTATGGACTCGGGGGACGTACGTAGGATATGGCCGAGCCAGCTCAGTCTACGATTCAGGATAATCGTTGTCACTGGAAGTTGCATCGTTCGTGATCGGACAGTTGGTTCGTTTGTTAGCATGATATTAATACTCATGTTAGAATTAGTAATACTATTAATGAACAATAGCTAAACTAACGTGTGATCATTTTAAATTATATGATTCTTGATTATTACTTCATGTATTGTAAGCATATGACATAATTGTAATATTAGCATACTAGTTGGTCGAATTGATGTACCAAATTTTAAATTTTTAATATATGTTACATGACTGTAAGTTTGCTTGAATAAAATGAAAAAAAAAAAAAATAATAATATGGAAACGAATATGCCTTTTTTGTTAGACGTAATTGGATTTAACATGAAAAATTTTATCGAAATAGGTGGAGGTGGTCGAAAACCCATTCACAAATAAATAATTATTACAGTTTAAACAGACCTATAACCACCACTGCGAAAGACGACAATCGAACTGCGAGGCTAACAACCACTTCAAAATCAAAATTTTTAGTAAAATTAACGAATTGAACGTGCATTCTTGGTGGAATAATTATTATTTAAATACGGTAATTTAAAATCTACATAATAATTCAGAAATGTTTGCGTGCTTTTGACAATACTTTACCGTATATGTGAACATCACGCTCAAAATACAAATGCTACGTCAGATATGAATCTGCGCAGAGCGGTGAAATTTGCTCGAGAACGTTCTAAGATACAATTGACAACGTTAACTTTAATATATTAAGAGCTATTTAAAAAACTTTATTTTTTTAGGATCTTCATACAAATTTTTCAAAAAAGACAGAAAGCCATCTTTTGGAAACAAAATTACTCATGTAAACGTTGAATAGAATCTTGGTATTACGGTATGAAAATGTTATAAAATAATTAGAGATTGATTCGTTATACATATAAATGTTATTCAAACCTTATTATTCTCAATAAATAAAGATTTAATGAAAAATTTTGGAAAAAAAAATCCTCCATTTTGAAAATTGACACATTTTAAAAAATTTATGGCCACATTTTGTGTAAAACCGTCATAGCCATTAGATGAGTAATAATTATGTAGCTACCTGATAAAATCATATTCAAATGTAGATAAGTATAAAATAATTTAGCAATAATAATTAATTGTTGAATCATTTTATATTTCTGAAATATAAATAAAGTTTAAATCTTAAAATCGTCATCGTCGAAAAAGATTTGCAAGTAAAATAATAAACATTTAAATTGGTATGAACATTCCATAGACAAACTGGCCAGTAAAACAGTTGTCGATAAATTAGATCATTAGGTACAGTGAACTTGACTGAATTGTTGAGAGAAAGAAATAAAATTGACAATAATTGAGAATCTTTAAATGGTTTCAGGATTATAATCAGTTTAATAAAACCTTTGTTTTATCCACAAAATAATTTAGAAATATAATAGTAAATAAACTCAAAACTATGTTAGCTTATTTATCATATATTATATTATGCAAAAACAATAATATACAAGGTTCATTTAAATAAAAGACTGATGGTATTGTTGCCGTGAAATTTTGTTTAAAAAAACAATATGCGTAGAGTTTCATCATGACAAAAGAAGTATTCTTGAAGAAAGCAATCAGTGAGATGTATGATGACTTGAAGCTTTTCTTAAAACTGTCCAAGGTTTGTGACAAATCATTCATCCTAGAACAAATACAAAAGATTTAGGTACCTATAATGACAGATAACATCATTTCATGATTTTTTTATACATACAAATTAATAAAATAACATTGAATTCAATGAAATGAAAGAATAAAATAGTCAACCGATTACGTTGTATATGATTTCATAAACTAAGTATTTCACTTTATTACATAATTTAGAATCTAAAGATATAACTTATTAAAAGAGGTTACATACTTACATTTTTAAGAGCTTCATAATAAAACATCTAGATTTGAATGTTGTACGAATACTCATTAATATTAGGTTGTGCACTGTACAGAATGTTTTAGTCTGGAACCCCGTGCCTATAAAATACAAAATATATAATTAACATCAGAATCAAATCAAATAAAAACTATGCAATCATAGTAATGTCAGATAGAAGAGAGAATTTACATAAAGACCAAAATCATTACATATTCTACATAATTTAGTAAATATTACTTAGGTAGGTATATGGGGTAATATAAATAATTAAATATTATCAGGTACCTACCTATTTAGAAATATAACAGCACACAGCACTCAGCAGTTAAATAAAATAAAAAAATATTCTAATTTCAAAAATCGAATAAATGTTTTGTTGTTATGTCAAAATATTGATGACAGCCAGAGGTCCTGCCCATAGATTTTTATTTGTATAGAATTCTGTGGTCCTGCCAGGTACCATAAAATATTATTCGCGGTATTTTTATGTGAATGAAAATTAAATAATGATTATTTTTATTGAATGCTTTTTTAATTTTCAGGTTTAGGATGTGTGAATAATAAATTTTTTATTGATACTTATCTTAATTGATAGATTCTTTAATAAATTACGATTATAATATTTAACACTTATCCAGATATTTTTTAGCGTTTTCTGTGAGTTTTTTAATGTCATCAAAAATCTATGGATTAGTATGGATATTATGTCATATTTTGTTGTCAAACTATAAATGTAAACATTGAATTTTTCTACGGCTTTAGATATAAAATAAATTTTTGGGAATAATAAAACAGGTAAGCAAAGTTTATTGAGTAAATATTGTTTCAAAATAACCGCATAATTACAATGCAGCTAGCCAATTACATTAATTTATTTTGTGTAACTATATTTTTTACAGGATAGACAGATCACAATATATTTTCAACAATACAATAACAGTGAATTTCTAAAATGTATGCATTTTATTACTAGAAAAAGCAAAATCGATAAGTCGCGTTTTATTCTTTGATAATTGTACTTTCTCTCATTTTTGTATACCTATATTTAAATTCCATAATGTTTTGTTACAGATTAATGTTAAATAGTTCCCCCAAAACTCTAACTAGAATGAGGATAGAAGAATCAAATTATACTGGTGTTACAATACTAGATGACATTTGATAAATAAATAACTATCGGTAACAGTACCTAATTATAGTGAATTGGTTTGAATTCTGGTGCCCATCATTTCAACTTTTACAATACAAGCATTGTTTTGTGTGAAAGATGTCAAAACTGTATATGTGTTCAATTTGGGTGAGTTCAGATTCATTAATTTGTATAAAAATGTGTTTTGTTGAGCTGTGACACGCTAAAAGCAACATCGGTTTCATACATTTAGTTCATACATTATCGTTGACCATTGTGTTGTTACTTTTTGTGAAAAAATAAGCTTTTGGCGTGCCACAACACAATTAATTGTTCACAACACGTCTGTAGGCCTAGACAAAATGCATTTGGCGATCGACTACAAACAAATTCTTCGACAATATAGAGTAGGAAGAAAATTAACTATCCACTTTTTATATAAGTGTCTTTGTTTAGTTTAAATAATTGTTTATATGTTCCAGTAGACAGTTAATTTTTTCGTACTATACATTGGCGAAATCTTCGTTTGTAGTCGAACGCCAATTTGAATTTGTCTACGGGGGCTGTTTCTACTGTTAAATGTGAATATTATTTTTGACTTGCTGACCCATCGAACTTCGTCTCGCCTTTAATCAAAAGCCAATAAAATATTGCTGGGTAACATAACATAGCTAACATACATGACTACTCTTTGTAAAAAAATCAAAAGTTATATGGTAATTATGAAACAGTTATTTCAAAAGCACCAAAACTCCCCCGTTCCATACTAACTTTAATATTATATTATTTCATACTATTTTCCATCCATTTTTAGACGTTAACAAATTATAAAAAAGCTTGAAAAAGTACAATCAAAAATTATATTTTTAATTTTAATCATTACCTATACCACCATCTGTAGAAAAATAGGGAAAACATTGAATGTTTCTATCAAAATATCAATCTACCAGACATCTCCCTATTTCCCCCAACAGATGTCGGTGGCGATACTGATGCAAACCCGTTGAATACAAACTTTAATATTGTATTTTAGATAAGTTCTCATCGATTTATTCAATTTTTTATTAGTTATTCTGTTATCCGGAGCGGAGAAGAATCCAATAAATCAAACATCGAAAAAATCTGTTCCGCCGATCTCGAGTTATAAGTGTTCGCACTAACCCGACTTTAATTTATATTAGAGATTATGGAATACAAATGCTTTTGGTAAAGAAGGTGTCGATATGATTTTCTATATTCTGTTTTTATTTTAAGTATTTTCTATTCTGTTTTTATTTTTTTTTCTATTTTTAATCTGCTAGATCTAACAAATAATGTTATTTTATTTTACAAAATGGTAGTTGTTTTTGTGTATTATATTCATTGAAATATATGTAATTGAAATTAAATAAACAGAAAGTTTTCATTTATTTACAACCAGAAATAAACTGAAAAAAAAAATACATTTTGTGTTTTAATTTTCTATAAAACATCTAATAATATATTATTCTTCTGAACCACTTCCAAACAATAGATGTTTTATAATGGTTAGTTTTATAGATATATTCCATAGTGAGTGAGAGCCTTTACTTGAACATTTTTTTATAAAGTTTAGGCACAAAGAGGTTGTTGGAAAGCCGGTGGTATCAGTTGATGACTTTCGTTTGCACAGCGCACTGAAGGCCATGGGTTCAAGTCCTGGTGGTGCCATTATCACTTTCACAACACAACCCTTTGGTTATTATGAAAGATGTCAAAGTGTATTTGTATTCACTTAAGAAAGACCAGATTCATTTTCTTAAAAAAAATAATGAAAATCTGTATTAAAAAGTCAAAACTTTTATTAATACAGGTAGATATTTATATTTTATTCTACAAATTTTATTATTTTCAAATGAGTATGAATCCACCTGGACAATTTGTTAATTATAAGGAACATAAAAAGCTTTGTTGGTACTTAATTGCAGAATAATAGAATCAACATTGTGGTGACAGGCCATAGCTCACCACATATAAACCGAGTACTCTGTCTTATTAACTATGGGGTAAGCATAGAGAATAAGTCACTAGGTTATGATTATGACTTGCAGCGCTTTCTTCTTGCTGATGAGGTGTTACAAATAAAAAAGTACAATTAATTATATACATTATGTAGGTACACCACACTTTCATAAAGCTCTGTATGTTAACTTCCATAGATCAGGTTCTATAACTCCCTTCTACAACTTTTTTTGTGGACGGGTAAAAAAGCTAGTAAATAATAATAACATTTTATTTTACGTTTCTAAGTCACCTGTCACCATTGAGGTTTCCAAGTAACCTGTAACCATGTAGGATCTCTGTGCCTGCGAAACAAGTCAGGCTTTAAATTTGTGGAATAACAAATAAATTGTTTTATTTAAATTACCATAAATTTTAAGTAAAAAAGTATGTAGTATTAAGCAAATTCCAGGAATGTTTTATTATTATTTTTTAATGAAAAAGCTCCAAACAAAATTGTTAGATAGGTATTCAAAATATCTAATAATAATTTAAGAATAAACACATGAAATATTCAGACCTTCTTTATTTTCTTCCCCCTCTCTTACCCATCCTGTACGTTCCCCTCTCTTACCCATCCTGTACTTCCCCCTCTCTTACCCATCCTGTACTTCCCCCTCTCTTACCCATCCTTTACCGAAATTATAACAAATTAGGTACTGCCCTTCTGCTGTGAACCTTCATTGTATCAACAAGTAAAAGTAAAAGTTCTGTTCCATCATATAAAATTCAACAAATAAGTGCACACATTTTCGATCAAATCAAACAATAATAATTAAAACTAAATGAAAAGCAATCATCCGTAAATTTATTAATAGTGTCGAGAAGAAAGTGAAACTCGGGTGAGTACACCAGCGCCCTTCACAGTCCTTTCATTTTCAGTAGTTGTGTTACATCTTTTTTTAAAGAAAATATTTTCATGTTAATTTTTTCATGTAATCGGATTATAAATTTATTAAGTATCTCAAAAGTCGTATTTTAGAACTCCTTACAGCTATAATTGACTCGTAACTTAGCAGAGTAGGTTCATTCTTAAAAATAATTATTGGGTTGAAAAAAAAAACACATAATATCGCAAATGGTAAGGATGTGAAGGAAGAAGGAAAAATAAAATTCTAAGACGGGAAAATCTTAATTTCAAAAGTAAACAACTTTATGGGGAAAGTTTGATCTTTAAATTTTCATAAGCAATAAAAAGAGCACCTACCTACTAGATCCTACACACATTAAAAATAATGTTTTACAAAATTGGCAACTTTTAATCGTGCCATTTATTAAATAGCCAAGTATTTTTATTCAGAAATTTTGATTTTAAAAGGCAAACTTTTGTATGTTTTAAATTTTATATATAAAAGGTTCTGCCCTATTTCTCTCAAGTTTAATTGTACATACTCTTTCATTCATCTATCTAATTTGTGGTGAAAATTTCGATTTCTCAGATATAGGCACAAGCATGGCTTATTCATGTTGACAAATTTTATGGGTTATTATATACCCATGGTAGGTACTTATGTCTATTTTCTTAAAATATCATGTCTACACTATTTGTGAACAAAAAAAAATTAAAAATGGAAGTACCTACTAATTTTTCACACATAAAGGCGTGTTGGGACCATCTTGTTTGAGTTTGGCTTTCAAGCCTATTGCTTCTTCAGCTTTGCTAAGCGAACCATGAATACCATGATGTCCACCACTTTTTTGTTGTTCTGATTTCTTATTTCGTCATTTCTAATTCTACGAAAATAATCTCGATCATGAATCTTTTTATAGATCGCTGTGTATATTATTACGTGTATATAAAGATTTATTTATTTATTTACTAGCTGACCCGTCGAACTTTGTATCGAAATAAATAATATGGGTTTTATGGTTTTTGCAACAGAGCTCAAATTCGTTTTTTTTAGTTATTTAATATGAATGACTATTTACTGGGATTAGCAAAACCTGCATACCACGCTGCATTTATTGGGTCTGAGTTTATTTTTTCATCAAAAACTTTTAACTTATGTTAATATGGTGTGGGAGGAAGTCATCATTGCGCAAGATCGAGTGCAATGGAGAGTTCTTATTGCTTCATCTTGCTCCAGAATGGAGTTCAAAGGGAGTTTTAATTTTGATTGATTTGATGTTAATATGTAAAAAAAGAATTAAGGTTTGTCATTATATTCGATATTTTAATAGTTATTTTGCTCAGTTAAAATAATATTGATTGATTGATCAAATTACGATAAGGAATATCTCCGTACCGATTCAAAATACGCATTGAGGTGTCAATGGTTTTTTACCCATCACGCTGATTCCCGAAGGAGGTAGGCAGAGAGTATGGACTTCCATTCTTTCCAATCCAAACTCATTCACTTCCTCCAAACGCATAACATTCCGCATACATGTTAATAAGTGTTTTTTTTTTCTAATACTTGATGGTGTGTAGTGTATGTAGAGTGGGGAGAGGAAGAACCCTCCTGATATTAAAGAATAAGAAAGTAATGTCTGCAAACTTTGCTGGTTTATGTATTGTACTTTTCATTATATTGTTATTATTTGTTAAAAAAAACTGTATGTTTGCGAAAATCCGAAAAAAAAAATCTTTTACTTCTGACTTGGTCCTCCTGTAAGACAGCAACGATATGGTCGGTCTATGTCATTCGAGGTCGGCTTCGTCTGCGTGCACCCATCCTTTCAGATTCATATATCCCTTTCGTCATTCTCTCTTCGTTCATTTTCTTTACATGCCCGAACCTCCTTTCTTCATTCACTTTCATTCTAGTCACTACACTAACATCCACTCCACATTCCCTTCTAATATTATCATTCTTCATCTTATCAATCAGTCTCTTTCCGCATATCCTACGCAGTGATCTCATTTCCACAGCATTTATTCCAACTTCCAAATTGTTCGTCCATGTCCAAGTTTCACTCCCATAAATCAGGGATGGTATCAGGATTGCATTGTGCATCAACTGTGGTTTAAAAAGAGACCTTCTTAGAGGTCTTAGTGCACCGCCAACCCTTCTCCCAGCCAATTTCCTTCTTTTGAACATGTTTAAGTTTTTTTTTTCGATTAAGTTTATAATCAGTATTCGTTGTCAATCATGTAAACAATTCAGTTTAATGGTAGTTTTATAAATCTCTGTAAACAAACAAAAAAATATTCTACTTGTTCTTCATTATACCTAATCATGTATTCATTGTGTTAAAACTTACCTAAACTCCTTATAAAATGAACTTCAATTAAGTATTAACTCCTTAATAGCAAAGTTATGTATACGATTTTGTTTGCTGACGGTTTTAAAAATCTCTGTAAATAAAGAAAATTTTAGAAACTCCTTATACTCCAATAATGTATAGGTATTCCTTGTATTAAAACTTACCAAAACCTATCATAATAATTAATTGCAATGAATATAATATGGCCTATCCAATCAATCTTTTTCATACGATATATTTTACATTTGCCTTCTATCAATCGCAACAACTATCAACCCACTGACAGTTCTTTCAAATGTTAATTAGTTAAAATTCAAAAGTAGACCAAATTATTTTGCAAAAAGTACTAAAAAGATTACCTACTTTCTGTGTTTTCAATAATTTTCTAATTTTCCATGCACTTTTTTTTCTATTTTAACCTTCTCCGGATAAAAGCCTACACGACAAAAAGAATTAGCGAAATCGATCCAGCCGCTTTGGCGTGATGCGATGACATCGGGAAATAGCTCTCCATTGTTATAGTTTTCTTTAATTTTCTAATTGTCCATGCACTTTTCTTATTTTTTTCTTCTAAATCAATATTTTTCTGATAAGAGCCTACACGACAAAAAAATAATTAGTGAAATCAGTATAGCCGTTTAGGCGCGATGCGTTGACATCGGGAAATAGCTCTCCATTTTAGTTAGTTTTCTTAAATTACCTATCTAATTTTTCATGTATTTTTCTTATTTTTTTTCTTCTAAAAGAACACTCTCCTGATAAAAGCCTACACGACAAAAAAAGAATTAGCGGAATCGGTCCAACCGTTAAGGCGCCATCCGATGACCACGCGAAATAGCTCTCCATTTTTATATATAAGATTTCGCGGAATTTTAAATGGACCGCAAAGAAATCTCTAAAAATCTTTGTAGGCTTTTTTCTCGATACTTTTAGAATACATAATATATAACATTCTTTCATGCGATACGTCAATAATTGACGATCATCGTAGCAAATAGTTGTCCGCATTTTTAAGAATTATCAAACTATAAGTATTCGTGTATACTCGAGCTAACCTCTTGTTAGTTTCCTTACCTAAAATTTAATCAGTGAAATTAGGCAAATTATTGCCATACTGAAGTGATAAAGTTTTTAAAAAAATATTTTCTTGATCATATCATATTGTTTTAATACGCAATTATCGAATATTGTGTACCTATCTTGATAAAGGTAACTATGTTTGTTTCGAAACTTAATGGTTGCTTACCTACGTAAATAAATTTGCGCTGTCAAGAAATTTATCACAGAAAGGAATAACCGTTCCATACAAAATGTATGGGTATTTTATTTTCTTAATATTTTTATTCCTTATCAATTTTTCATGTTTTTAATAGCTAGTAGCCTATTCGGGACGGAGACGAATACAACAAATCAAAAACCATGAAAATCGGTCCAGCCGACGGAGACGAATACAACAAATCAAAAACCATGAAAATCGGTCCAGCCGACGGAGACGAATACAACAAATCAAAAACCATGAAAATCGGTCCAGCCGACGGAGACGAATACAACAAATCAAAAACCATGAAAATCGGTCCAGCCGACGGAGACGAATACAACAAATCAAAAACCATTAAAATCGGTCCAGCCGACGGAGACGAATACAACAAATCAAAAACCATGAAAATCGGTCCAGCCGACGGAGACGAATACAACAAATCAAAAACCATGAAAATCGGTCCAGCCGACGGAGACGAATACAACAAATCAAAAACCATGAAAATCGGTCCAGCTGACGGAGACGAATACAACAAATCAAAAACCATGAAAATCGGTCCAGCCGACGGAGACGAATACAACAAATCAAAAACCATGAAAATCGGTCCAGCCGACGGAGACGAATACAACAAATCAAAAACCATTACAATCGGTCCAGCCGACGGAGACGAATACAACAAATCAAAAACCATGAAAATCGGTCCAGCCGACGGAGACGAATACAACAAATCAAAAACCATGAAAATCGGTCCAGCCGACAGAGACGAATACAACAAATCAAAAACCATGAAAATCGGTCCAGCTGACGGAGACGAATACAACAAATCAAAAACCATGAAAATCGGTCCAGCCGACGGAGACGAATACAACAAATCAAAAACCATGAAAATCGGTCCAGCCGACGGAGACGAATACAACAAATCAAAAACCATGAAAATCGGTCCAGCCGACGGAGACGAATACAACAAATCAAAAACCATGAAAATCGGTCCAGCCGACGGAGACGAATACAACAAATCAAAAACCATGAAAATCGGTCCAGCCGACGGAGACGAATACAACAAATCAAAAACCATGAAAATCGGTCCAGCCGACGGAGACGAATACAACAAATCAAAAACGATGAAAATCGGTCCAGCCGACGGAGACGAATACAACAAATCAAAAACCATGAAAATCGGTCCAGCCGACGGAGACGAATACAACAAATCAAAAACCATGAAAATCGGTCCAGCCGACGGAGACGAATACAACAAATCAAAAACCATTAAAATCGGTCCAGCCGACGGAGACGAATACAACAAATCAAAAACCATAAAAATCGGTCCAGCCGAAGTGGCCCGTTAATATGTACACAATGTGCACTGCGCCCCCGTAAAACAACACTAAATTAATTCGATTGAGTTAAGCTAATAAAATAATAACATTAAAATATTTCTGAAATTTCAGACGTCGCTAAAATTGGTCGGGGGGAGCAAAGAAAATATTTAGGCGATATTTTTGTAGTGATAGTAAGAAATAGTGCTCCTGTTAAAAATAAAAAGATATGAAGTACCTACTACTTAAAAATTAGAAAGTCATTAAAATTAATATGACATTATAAATCCATTTTTCTAGAAGTCTGGGGTACATTGGAAGCAGAAGAAGAAGGTTGTGGCATTGGATCACTTATAAAAGCATATTATTCATTTTTAGTTTATGTTTTTTCGTTTCCGCGTTTTTTTATATCGCTCACTTTGGCTTCTATCAAAATACTACAACCGAAACCGAAAAGCACCATGGACCTAAAAGGCGCTAGAAAAGTCGCTAGAATATTTTGTCATTAATGAAAATGAAAAGTCGTTTTCCATGTCCAAAAGTCGCTAGATCTGGCGACAAAGTCGGCAAGTTAGCAACACTGCCGACAATATTGTTAACGTTTTATGATAACGTCCGAATACCGAGGAGTAAGTGGGATGGGCTACTGTAAGAGCGTATGCGAGAATGAGAGGGAAGTACCCGCGATGTCGTCAGCGCGTTCCAGGTAACCTTGCCATACAAACTTAAAAGTTGTATTTTACATCACTTCTTAACCATTTTTTTAACTTTTTATTAGTTATTCTGTTATCCGGAGTGGAGAAGAATCCAATAAATCAAACATCAGAAGAATCTGTTGAGCCAATCTCGAGTTATAAGTGTTCGCACTAACCCGACTTTCATTTATATAGTAGATTTATATTCGAGGTTTCTTAATTTTGTAATAACTACTTGTAACAATTACTATAGTATTGTTTTTTCAATTTATTTATTTATTTATTTATCGTATGGTCATCACATCTTAGAGTTAAAAATTACAATCACTATCCATTTAACATACTTTGATAAAATTAGCACGAGCAAGCTCGATTGTTTTTTCAATTATTTATCGATTATTATTTACAAGTGACTTTCAATACCTATTTTGTGATTATACATTACTCATCTTTGGATATTTTGTGATGAATATTTTAGAATATTTTTTTTTGTTATAAATTGTTGTTCATGCTATGAGTTTTTTTTACTTCGCAACAAAAATACAAATCGTTAAATAAAACCCAAATAAAAAAGTTTGTAATAATAACAAAATAAACTTATGCAGTATAAAAATATATCGAGAAAAGAAATATTTTTTGATGTACCTACGTAATTTTATTCGGTTGTATCGTTTGTAGGTTGGTTCGGGGAACATTCATTCTGGTCATAATATTATAAATACATAAATCGTGAGAATATCGGAAGACATTTTGGAATTGGAAAAGGAAGGAAAACCGTTCCAGAATCTCAAATATAGGATCGTTTATGTTTTCATTTGGTCATAAAATATTATTATTCATGTAATATTGTACATATGTTTCTTTGGCGATGCAGAACGACTTCATATTTCATGTACTATGAAGACTTTCTACCCATGTCCTACATAATATTATTTTTCTACCCTTTTGGCAAGGCTGTATTTAGTTTAATACATTAACACCGGATACGGAAGCCCTCTCCCATACTCTATGTTGCGTGATGTCATAATTTATGAGGATTTTATAAGGTTTACTAGGTACGTAAGATTATTCGACTTATTATGAAAAGATTATACACACTGCAAGTACGTATTCATTCATGAATGAGATCTATCTGCCATCGCGGCTTTGCTAGATGAAAAATTGTAAATATGTCGACTTGGATATTTCAAGGTTTTTAGAAACAAAACCAGATAAATCAGCTTTACATATATTTGGTCCATAAATAATATGAACTGAGTTCTTTATTAATTTATTTTATTTAGTAAAAGATAAGTGAAGTAGACTTTACAGCTTGATAAAGCCTTTTTATCACACTTAAAAACATAAAAAAATAAAAACTAAAACACAGAATACTCGTAGTGCAAACTTTGCTGGTTTATAATAAATATCATTTGTGGTCTGATTTAGTAGTAAGAATAAAAAATTTCCTAATTTTGTGCTCCTAACGGGTTTCATTAGAAAGTTAACGAAATGAAGAGGGTTAAGACCATTATCCATATAGGTATGTAAAATACAAAAAAATTTGGTTTGTTCCATTTTAAAATCAAACATTAGTAATGAATTGTTAGAGTCATAAGTTGTTATTTTTTCTTTGAGATCTAGTCCTGAAAAAAGGTCACAAGAATCTAGACATAATTAGAACTTTGTGCAATGTGCACCAACAAAGCCAATAGGCAATAAATATGAGACAGTAACAAAAATGGATATATTCATACCCTGGCGCAAAATACATGACAGCAGTCGCAGTCTTTAAATTTGGTTGCTCTCTTCTTCTCAATAACTTCCAACTTTAATCTCTATATTTCATTAATTATTAAATATCTAATTGTTGCATACATGGGATTTTTCGAAATGTTGAACATGTCGAGAATTCTCATGATTAGGAGTTTCGGAGACAAACATTACCACCTAATGGCGAACATTGTTAACGTAAAGTGATCACACTAAGCCAGCCTTCGAAATAACAGTAGAAGACGGTCGTAAGCCCGTGGTGGTTTGTACCATTTAAAAATCGAACATCAGTAATGAATTGTTAGAGTCATTAGTTGTTATTTTTTCTACAAAAAAACTTTTCTATGACCAACTTTGAAACCATCGACGTTCCTACCCTCAACCGGTCTCATTAAAAGATAATAATACGGGCGTGGTTTAAAACCTATTTAACCGTATTTTTTAAAGATCTTTAACAAAGAAACAACTGATCTGTCATTCTTATCAAAAAGTTATGTCATTTGCGGTTATTGCGTCGATAGTGTCAACAATCGAAGTAGCGCAGTCGAGTATCCATTTGTATTTTATAAGTTAAAGCGGATACCCGGCTGTGCAACTTAGGTACTACGATTTTTAACCGTCGACGCATTAACCACAAATTATGTAACTTTTTGGGGGAATTACAAATCAGTATTTTGTGTTAAAAGTCAAAATAATGCGGTCAAATCAAGTTTTAGTGGCTTTTTATCATTTTCGTATTATTATCTTTCAAAAGAGACCTTTTGAGGGCACGTCGCTTAGATTATGTTAATGTTAGACATAGGCAGATTTTTTTGCGTTTTATTATATGGATAGTCGCTTCAAAGTAGGTATATGATACCTAATGATAAAAATAGTTGTATAAAATGAAGTGTGAATCACCATAAATAAAATTATGGTAACTGATAAACCCCATATTTATCTATACCTATATCTAAACTATCACTAGATTTCAAAGAGATGAACCTTATTTCAATTTCATTTCTAATTGAAGCGTTATGGGTTAGTTCTAAATTTATCATAATTAGAGGTGAAGGACGGGCCATTTAACGGATCGGTGAATTAATAAAGACCCTTTTACATGACCCTGCGGTTTACGTAATAAGGAAAATTAAGGAAAATTTTCAGGGAAGGTTTGGATTTAAAGCAGTGATAAAGATACAAATATTTTGCCGCTTTATAATAAAGCCGTGAACACGATTACACTTTTGAGATATTTCACAGAAAGCAAAATTTTTATAGCCGTGAACACAATTACACTTTTAAGATATTTCACAGAAAGCAAAATTTTTATAGCCGTGAACACGATTACACTTTTGAGATATTTTACAGAAAGCAAAATTTTTATTGTGAAAGAGAAGATGTTCGACCTTCGCTTCGAAAGTCGGCGATTAAACCGCTAGACTACCAACCAAATATTATTCAGGATACTTGTGTGGGTTTTCAGGACTAGATTTTAATTATACCACCAACTTTTTGATGAAATTATTACAATAATACATGTTCATCGTTCACCATGAGCTTACGAACATCTTCTACTACTGTTTTGAGGACTGGCTAAGTGTTATCACTTTTCATAGCGTTCATATAAAATACAGATCTTAGTCTTATATATAAAAATGGAGAGCTATTTCCCGATGTCATCGCATCACGCCTAAACGGCTGGACCGATTTCGCTAATTCTTCTTATGTCGTGTAGGCTTTTATAATGAGAATGTCTTTTTAGAAGAAAAAAATAAAGAAAAATGCATGGAAAATTAGAAAATTAAAGAAAACTCTACGTAGACAACCTTATCAGTACTTTTTACCTTATAATTTTTATTCCAATTTTGAAATTTTGACAGTTATTGTCAATTGGTGCGATTGACAGAATGCGGATGGAATATACATGGTTTAAAACAGACGCATCGTTCGGAATCACATTGGTCAAATGATAATTAATTCATCACCATACAAATTCAATATTCATAGATAGGAACACAGGACAACGTCTGTCGGGAAAGCTAGTAAGTATATTATAATATTTGTCGAAATTTTCAGGAGTTTAAGATATATTCTTTGTTTTTGTACTTCGTTATGAAAATTGTGATATTCATTTTGACAAAATATATTTTATAGGTATATTTATAGGTAGGTATTTAATAAAGTAATATAGGTATAACATCTTCGTAGGTATGTTTTTCTAAAATGAAGGACCTTGATGCCATTTGAACAATATCTACATAATATTTTAGTCCGTTTATTTATATATATTTTTGTAACAGCATCACGCCTGAACGGCTGAACCGATTTCACTAATTCTTTTTTTGTCGTGTTGGCTTTTATCAGTAGAAGGTTCTTATGAAAGAAAAAATTAAGAAAGTTGCGTGGTAAATTGGGAAATTAAATAAAACAGCATCACGCCTGAACGGCTGAACCGATTTCACTAATTCTTTTTTTGTCGTGTTGGCTTTTATCAGTAGAAGGTTCTTATGAAAGAAAAAATTAAGAAAGTTGCGTGGTAAATTGGGAAATTAAATAAAACTCGCATAAGCCCCTCCTCTATCTACATAATATCACAGAAATGCTTTTTTTATTTGCTTTTTAGCGTATGTCATAGCATCACGCTCAAAATACAAATGCTACGTCAGATATGAATCTGCACAGAGCCGTGCAAAATGCCAAGGTTCTTTAATACAATTTGCTACATTAACTTTAATATATTTAGAGCTATTTAAAAAACCCTATTTTTTAGGATCTTCAAACAAAATTTTAATAAACATTAAAAGTGTCATTCTTCTTTTTCTGTGCCAGTTATAGAGGTCTGTTAAGCAATAGGAAGCTAGACTAGAACGTAGGGATCAAGCCTGACAATCGGAATCAAAAACGTAAAGCAAGACGGGTATAAGCTAGTTATTAATGTTTTTGTTGTTAATTTTCAGCAAACACCTAGAAAACCATCTATGTATGACATAAAAATTGTTTACTTGAAATATCGACTATCGTTGGGTTTTTGTTTATTTTTTTTTAGATTTTATGTGCATACATGTTGTATACCGTTTAAAAGAGAACATTTTATAGAAGTTTTTAGGAGATTTTAATTTTTCAATCCATTCTCTAAATATTTTTAAAACTGACTTAAACATGGAATTGATTTTTTTTTCCTATACATTTTTGGACATTGTTGGGCCATATTTTTTGAGGTGAACTTTTTGGAACAGACATTTACATTTTCTAAATAAGAATTTATCTGAGATATAAATAAAATTTAATTGAGTCTGATTGGGTGGTAATAGAAAAGTTATAGAGTTATATATAAAGTTATAGACAAAATTTTGAGAATTTTCCAAAAATTTTTAGAAAATTCCTAAAAAAATGGATTACCCTATATACCTACTTTGTTCCCAAAAGTTGTTGCAAATAATCCCCTGTATGTACCACATCAGTTTGTCGGACGTTTTACATAACACCCTGTATAAATAAGGATCTATTTTTAATTCTGAAGCTAACATAATATGACTAGCTGATCCGTTGAACTCAGTTACGCCTCAGAACCAGTATAATTGATTTGGTAATTAGTACAATTCCATTTATTTATTAATACAATTCTCTCAACTCCCTTTACGCCCCATAGGGAAGCAAAAAAAACTCCCCCTCCATTGCGTTCGATCTTTTTTTTCTTCTTAAACATCTTGCGCAATGTTTATGACCTCCTCCCACTCCATGTCCAGATTCCTCAGCTCTGTTTCGAAAGAGCGGAATTCACTATGAGAAGGTCTTCCTCACGCTCTGATGAACAGCGCTCTCCTCGGCCAACTGTCATTCGGCATCTTTAACACATGTCCCAGCCAAGTCCATCTCCTCTCCATAATGGTAGAAGTGACGTGTTACGCTGGCTGCGCCGGTGTATAGCGTCGTTCGTGATGCGGTGGTACCATCTTACACCCAAAATTCTCCTGAGGCACTTCATTTCGAAAGCTGAGACTTTTTGTGTCTGGGCTTTGGTCAGGTGCCAGGACTCACACCCATACAGGAGAAGGGGCAACACACACGCATCAAACAGTTTACATTTTTCGTCTCGACACTAAACGCTGACGCCTTCTTATCATATCTTGGTCATGTTGTTGAAGGCGCCACTTGCCATACCGATACGTATCGGGAGCTCAGCCCCGAGGTCACCAGTGGTGGTAATGGTTGCTCCCAGGTACACTTTGTATAAAAATACATAGTTTACCGCCATATTGCATGAAAACTACTGCGAGAAATACTTGGAGTATTCGTCGAAAAGTCGATGGGTTATAATATGCAATCAATAATTGCATTTATATTCAACAAATATGACGTGATACTTATCAGTGATTCATACACATAACTGTGCTTAAGTAGTAAGTATAATTGGGACCCATTTAAAGGACGATGTAAATGATTTTAT
Organism: Mystacides longicornis; assembly: GCA_963576905.1. NCBI lineage: Eukaryota > Metazoa > Arthropoda > Insecta > Trichoptera > Leptoceridae > Mystacides > Mystacides longicornis. The sequence continues at coordinate 3,103,062 of OY756421.1, read as the reverse complement.
AGGACAATTAAACCTTTACAATAACCTCTTTCTATATACACTTCATCCGACAATAATTCCACTGCTATATAGTATACCTATCAAGTATCAAAGGAGGAGTACGGTAACAAACACCGTCACACGAAATTTTTATATGCTAGATTATTTACATATTCCCAAATGAATAAGCATTTAAGCTTTAAATCACCTTTTAATAGTTATTCCTGTCTGATTTATTAACAAGAGTCTGTTATTCAGACACATCTCATCCCTTCCTGTTTTTATCGTTGGGAATTTATCAGGAAGAAATTCCGATAATTAATCCCCATGCTTGCCATGTTTATCCGTGGAAGGTTCCTTTCTAATTATCCAAGATTAATGGAGCGAATTTATGATAATGAAATTACGTAAGTAAATATCGAGATAAACGCAATAATTAATTTTCATTTTCTAGATTGAATGACAGTTGTTTCATTGTGAACATTTCAAACTGAGCTCATTAGATAATATGATTGCACATCAGGGCATTGGCTCTGTTACGCTGTCAAATTACGTCATTGAATTCATTTATAAATTAATACCTCCTCCCTTTGTGACACGCAATTAAGGGACATGGGGAGGCAACAAAAAATTTCCACTGCGATCGTTCTGTGCAGTTTTAATGACTTCCTCCCACGCTAGATTCAAGTCCCATCTACTTTGAATGACTAGAATAGACTATGAATATAAGATGATCTTTTTCGTCTTTGGGAATCTTACAGTATGAAGTGGTAGGTAGTCTGGCGGCTACGACGCCGGCTTTCGTACTGTTCCGTATAGGAGGTTGTGGGTTCGATCCCAGGTGCCGACACTTTTTCTCTTTCACGAGACAAGCTTTATGTAGCTTACTGTGAAAGAGTCAAAGAGAGTATTTGTGTTCACTTTGAGTGAGCACAGATTCATTAAAAAAAATACAGCGCAAAGGAAGGCAACATCTTGTTGGTTTCAATGTCCTCCTCCCAAAACATATCTGAATAACTTTTATCTACTTCGAAGGAACAGAATACAGAGAGAGTGGGAAGAATAAGAGTTCTCTCCTCAGCCAACTGTCACTCGGCATCCTTAGTACATGTCCCAGCCGAATGTCAATCTCCTCTACATAGTAGAATTATAGGTACCTAATTGACCTGTTCAGGTTGCGTCAGTGTATTGGGTCGTTCGTGAAACATTATTCTTATCAGAAAGGTTTTTTTGCGCCAAGGTCTTGTTCACATAGAAGAATGGGGAAACACACACGGATTAGTTTATATTTTCGTCCTGACACTAAACGCCGACGCTTTTCACACTTTGGTCATATTGCTAAGGGCGCTGATTTCCATGGCAAAACTTAATGGAAGCTCAGTTCTGAGATCACCAGTGGTCAAACAAAGCTAATGGTTTATCTCAGTTATTAGAATTTATAGAAAACTAGCTGACCCGTCAAATTTCCTCCCGACTTTACTCAATAAAATATTATTTAATATAACGTAGCTGACATACATGACGACTCACTGTGTAAAAGTATGTGGATATATTATTATGAATGACTTATTTCAAAAAAACGCGAAAACTTAGACAATAAAAACTCTCATAAATCACTCAATTGTGAGTTATTTATGAGATAAAATAAAAAATTATAATAAGAGATTGTCAAAAATCGAAACAGTCTGCGAACTTAATAATTACCAAATTCTTTCCAAATTATCTGCTGAAATAAAAATTGTGTTTCTATAGAATTTTCATAGATAGCGTAGTTAAAAGGAAATTCGGTCCATACTAACGTTAATATTATATTTTAGTTTATTTGTTATCATTTTTTTTCGATTTTTGTTAGTTATTCTGTTATCCGGAGCGGAGAAGAATCCGATAAACCAAACACGATAAAAATTTGCTCAGTCAATCTCAATGAGTGGTTAAACTAACCGGAACCGGACATTCTTTTATATCTTTAGATAATAATCTTAAAAATTTAATAATGAAAAACCAATTTTAAGCCGTAAGATTGATTACACTCTGATTATAATTATTTCAAATTATTCCGATCAGGTTTTACAATTAATACTACTTCTTGTCACGTATGTGAATGGTTTGATGATTTACTTAAAGAATTTTGGAAATTGCATTGCCTGAACACGTTTGATATGAAGGGTTTCTCGCTCGAAAAAAAAACTCTACCGGAATTCCAAAATAAAGAGAAAAATTCCAGGTAAAAATGTAAATGGGTTTGACGTTGTAGAAATAATACTTTGGAATGTTCGTAATGAATTTTTTGAAGCGCGTTGATTGAATATTATAACGCAGATAAAAAATGATATTTTTAATTAAATATGAAAGCCTGAAGGACATACCTACAGCGGAATTTTTATTCTGTTTTTTTTTATTCTCATCGTTTTACTTAGATTATGAATATGTTTTGAACATTACAGCATCGAAATATTTTCCATTTTGCGTCATTTATTTCCATCCTCAAAATATCATTATTCAATTATGTTTAATTTACGAAGGGGGAATGTGAGAGATTTCAAGACGTTCTAATTTCTTTCTACTTTCTAAAAAATAAGCAGAAGAAAGTCTTTTGAACTGTACCTAATTTTCATACGAGGTACTTCATAGAATGTAAAGAGCTTATAATTTCATACTTATTCGTATAACCATCTTCATTTCTTTATAACATAGCCGAGCTTTAAATCTACTTAAACCATTTTCTTGAATATCGATAGTAACAATAAGTGTGAACTTATTGGTAATTTTTAGCAGTGGGACCTACTAATAACATAACCGATCCCTTAATTCGTACTGATTTTATATGATTTGAACAATAAAATAATTAAGTACGTCCTTGAAATTTTTGTAAGTTTATACCCAATTCACGAATTGTACACTGTGACTTTGGTTTTTATAACATATTTGAATATCTTTACATGATCCCCATATATTATTGATTTATTGCATTTTTGTTCAAAAAGCACTAATCAAATGTTCTGTTCAATGTTTTCATCTAACCTCTATCCACTTTCTCTTGCTTCCACAGAAGGTATTAATATTCATTGATTTGTTTTTTTATGTAGGTATTTGGTGGAAGAAGCGAAATATGTATGCTTGGACAGAGGTCCCTTCTCTCTGCCTACCCCTTGCGGGACTTGGCGTGATGGGTAGTTTTGAACATATTCCAACAGTTGTTGACGAATTAGATTTTAACGCATAAAGTCACCAATGGCTACTCTAAATTACTCCGATAAATCGTCCCCCATTTTTTCTAGACATGAATATTGTTGAAAATATTTAATAATATGACTTAAGGCTACGGATAACGAAATATCCTAACAAATATAACATGAGTCTAACGACACATTGGAGTTATACCTACGTAAAGAGATAATACAAAGAACTATATATTGCGCTCTGAAAGAACCTTCCAGTTTGTACGTACGAGAAGTCCGCAATAATTATCAAGGCTATACTTACATGGTTAAGTACCTAAATTACAAATCACTCAATAAAGAGTGGAAGGCTAATAAAAAAAAGTACCTAAATTGTACATTAATTCGACATCAAAACATAAATTTAATAAGGAAACGCCCATACATTCTTTCTCTAAAATATTTGTACATACCAATCAAAGATAACAACATAAAACATCGATTCTAAAGAGTACTTAAAGAGTAAACACAATTTTCACTAAACTAAGAGCTCTGTAGGATACAAAATTTATCTTTGCTCATTCTTGTTTGATAATTAAAGATCCAATGAAACACCTACATACGACAATATAAAAATATTGTGTTTACAGACAAAATATTCTTCGAAAAATTCCAAGAAAAATAACAAACTCGTAGTAGGAGAGGAGGAGGGTGGGTAGGTAAATTACAAGAGACGCAAGTATGTGGCAAGTCTATAAAGAACGAATCCAAATTTATTGTTATTTTCTGTTTTAATAACGTCCTATATATAGTGATTTAATAGTCAGCGTGTTCGTATATAAATTACATACGCCGCTCCGCTGCTGTTTTTCCACATTATATGATGGAAGTTATTTTCTTTAGCATCATTGATGTGAGGGATTTATTCAGATGTGTTATTCAAAATATTGTTAAGTCATTATTTGAAAATTTGGGAACGCGATGGTAAAGAGTTTGAAAACCAGTTGCTTCTTTGTTTATGACAGATTAGAAGGTTTGGTATTTTTACATATTGAAGGGATGTACGGGGAAACCATTTTTAGAAAAAATGTTGTTTAAAGGGATTAGTAGAGAAGGCAAGGCTTCTTTGTTTTGAGATAGTCTATTTGGCCCTCGATAGGACAAATAGTTTGTTTTGAAGTTTAGTCTAGATCCACGCTCCGATGGGAGACGTTCTTAAATTTTGTGTTGAAGTGTTTGAGTAATTTTTAATATCCTTCGCATATTTCAATTGTACATATTATGTACCTACCGGGGTGTGTCCGAGTGTGTTGTTATTAATACGGGATTTGCGTGCGACTTGATTGATGTGTATCTTTGGAGGTTGAAATATCACATTTGATAAATTCGCGTTTCACTTAGAATCTTCGGTTTTGGATTAAGCCTTCTGTTTAATTATTATAATATATTATTTATTGTTTGACTGGGCTAACCATGAGGGAGGATGCGTGGCGGATCGTTAGATTGGACAGCCCCGTGGTAATTCAACCTCCAACTATGAATGTGACGTGTTTATTTTCGTTTTGTGCTTTTTTGCTGAATATTTGAAGGTATGCAGAATTTTGGGTGAGTGACCAGATTTTTTTGATATTAGAATTTGTATGGACACAGAGAGATGTTTTCTTGTGTGGTATTTTGTTTGTTGTTTGGTTGCCCCGCCAAGCATGCTTATGAGCAAGTTGCTCGATTGGTTTTAGCTGAGAGATATATGGCCGATGCGTTACGGCATTGTTTTGAATATTTGTGATCTCTGTGTGCCATTGGGCTTATTGTATTGCAGCATGTACCTCCCTGTATTGTTTTCACACGTCACATGTCAAGCACACGTCGCGAATTGTTATCTGTCATTCGCGGGTTACCCCATTTTCCGATACCAGTGATGTGACCTATCTTTAATGTTTATTTTTGAATCCGGTTAGGAATTTGATATTTAGAACCTTCTAGTAAGCTTAGTGTAGAATTTTCATTTGTAAAATTAGGTACGTCGGCGTGTTCCCCGAGAGAGTAATTTTGTTATGAATATCCGGTCGCGATAGTATGATATTCTGAGCTTGTTATTGCCCGCACATAAGATAGATTAATATGTATTTTGATCGCGCCGTTGTAAATATATTACAGTTATAGTTACGGAACCCGTATGATAATATTTAGTATGTCAGGAGGGCTGTGGACTGAAGATATACCTCACATGACTCTCCGGGAGAATGGGTTGACTGAATTGGACGCTCTTCAGCTCAGCTCAGGAAGTTCTCTTCGAAAAAGCAGTGCACAAGCCCAAGATGGTGAGCCACTCGGAATCCTACTGAGGAAAACTTGCGGCCCGACGAACAGCCCACGGATAGTACGTAATTTGACTAGAAGGTTGATTTTTGTTCGTCTATAAAGTAATTGAACGTTCATTTTGATATTGAGATCGATAATAATTAAATGCACGCGAGGTAGACATTAACATTGTTAATAGGCAGGATCGTTTTGACTGTAGCTAGAGCCGTGGCATAATTTTCGCGTAGTAAAATCCTGTCCTATTTTGAGTCTCTGTCGGAAGTACGTTTAAGTATTTAGAGTCAACAGTTAGATAGTTAAAATATAGCTTTCAGCCCCTGTAGTCTGTACACCATCAGGAACCTTTTCCGTTTGTCTATATACACTATATCTGATAGCCGAATTTCGGCCCCTTTTTGGTACCTGTTTGAGGCGTGAGGTCGCATCGAATTGGGCCAGTCTCGGACCTTCAGAGTTTTTTTTTTTTTGCCTGAATTTTGGCAAGAAGGTTCGTTTGACAAGGAAGGCCCTCTGTCGGTGGCTAATTCCTCCCATGGACCTCGAGCATGCTTATCAAATGGCGCCCAACGATAGTTCTGTTATATCACAGAGCAGATTTAAAGAACCGTTAGACCTTGGAATAAAATAAATTTAAATTTTTTGTTTGAAAAAAAATTTTTTTTTTCGAGTTTCAATTTTAAGTGAAAATTTTCTGAGCTAGTTAGTTTGATATGAAAGTTTTATACACATAGAGGTATAATAATATGTTATAAGTATGTAGTTTTATAGAGTTTCAAGCAATTTTTGTAGATAGGAGGATTTTTAGAGCTGTACCTGAGATTTGAATGGTAAATATGGATCGAGAAGAAAAATAATTGTATGTAAATATTATTTAAAATGTTGAAATGTTAGATATTGGAGAGAAATGATTAGCATATAGGTATTTGACATATGAATTTTTATTTATGAACGTTTGTTTGAGCTGTTATGTTGTGTTATGACTGAGCAGTTTTGTACGTACGAATGTGAAGTTGAATAGAATGGCATATAAAAACGTAGGATGCCAATAATTTTAATAGATTTATAATTACGTTATGTTATGGTTAGAGTTTGTAATAGCTTAGATTTGTAATTTGATAGCTTATGTTAAGACAATACTAGTACCTGAAAACAGAAAACTTTTGTTGTTATTTCTGTTGTGGTGTGTTTCATGAGGTGTATTGTTGTTGTTTCTGTTGCTTCTGTTTTTGCTGCTGTTGTTGTTGCCATGTTGTGTAATTTTTATACCTGCTTATTATTGTCACTACTATAATTGTTATTTTTTTTGTAAAAGGCATTATCGCCGTATATTGTGAAATTGTGAAATAAATAAATAAATAAATACTAGGTATATGATAGATAAATAATTATTATAAGGCCAATGAAAGAGAGTTTAAAGTTATAGGTATAATTTTTAAGAAACATGATAAGCTAAGAATAGGAGTAATTATAAAGAAATGTATTTTGGGTATGAATAGCGATGTATAAAGAATAGACGTAGAATATTAATGGATTGTAATAATTTATAATAATAAATAAATTAAGTTTCAATATGGCTAGGAAAGATATGTAGGTAGAGATTATAATCATTAAGGTACATAGATTATTTATTTCAATACATAATAAGAATTATTAACCTTCTTAAATTTGTAACAATTTTTATAATCAATTAATTAGCTTCAAAAATTTTATGAACGGCCTGTATTTTTTTTAGGAATCACTTCAAGTATAGGCAGTTTAAAAGAAAGGCATTGTTTTATAATAGACATAAATAACAAATTTAGTATAGCGCATATCTGGTTGTAAATATTGATATTATTTTTATTTTAAGACAGAGAATAATGGACTGTGTTTTAACCCTCATAATTGACAAATCCGAGAATTGGCCGTAGTTACAATAATAATATCATATTGTGTACATTAACGATGTTTCTTAAAATGTTTTAGCAAAAGTAATTTATTTTAGTAGCAGATATTTTTTTTTGGGGATTTACTTATAAAAATGGCAAGGGATTGAATAGATTATAATTTACATTAGTTCTGGAGGCCATATATATTGAAATCTTTGGCAAACACATTTTAAAACTTTTTGAATTTTTTATAAATTATCGAATTTTGAATGTTTAGGACATTATAATATGGTGATGGTTAAAAATAAGAACTGTAAATATTTGAGGAAATAAAAATATAAATACTATAAAGTAAAATGATGTTGTTTTAAATAGCAAACAGTTAAGTTCAATGTATATAATTATTATAATAATTCTAACATCACGGGATATGGGTTATAAGGTTGAATTAGAATAGAAAAAAATAGTATTGTTCAATCGTTAAAGAGAGGGTGGAATTGTTTTATTTGTAATGGCCGATTGATACTATATATTTTTTTTAAGTTAAGTAGATATTTTGTTTTGATTTATGTAGAAATTAAAGAAACAATATTTTGAATAAAAAAAGGATTGGCGAATTGATGTGAGGGATTTATTCAGATGTGTTATTCAAAATATTGTTAAGTCATTATTTGAAAATTTGGGAACGCGATGGTAAAGAGTTTGAAAACCAGTTGCTTCTTTGTTTATGACAGATTAGAAGGTTTGGTATTTTTACATATTGAAGGGATGTACGGGGAAACCATTTTTAGAAAAAATGTTGTTTAAAGGGATTAGTAGAGAAGGCAAGGCTTCTTTGTTTTGAGATAGTCTATTTGGCCCTCGATAGGACAAATAGTTTGTTTTGAAGTTTAGTCTAGATCCACGCTCCGATGGGAGACGTTCTTAAATTTTGTGTTGAAGTGTTTGAGTAATTTTTAATATCCTTCGCATATTTCAATTGTACATATTATGTACCTACCGGGGTGTGTCCGAGTGTGTTGTTATTAATACGGGATTTGCGTGCGACTTGATTGATGTGTATCTTTGGAGGTTGAAATATCACATTTGATAAATTCGCGTTTCACTTAGAATCTTCGGTTTTGGATTAAGCCTTCTGTTTAATTATTATAATATATTATTTATTGTTTGACTGGGCTAACCATGAGGGAGGATGCGTGGCGGATCGTTAGATTGGACAGCCCCGTGGTAATTCAACCTCCAACTATGAATGTGACGTGTTTATTTTCGTTTTGTGCTTTTTTGCTGAATATTTGAAGGTATGCAGAATTTTGGGTGAGTGACCAGATTTTTTTGATATTAGAATTTGTATGGACACAGAGAGATGTTTTCTTGTGTGGTATTTTGTTTGTTGTTTGGTTGCCCCGCCAAGCATGCTTATGAGCAAGTTGCTCGATTGGTTTTAGCTGAGAGATATATGGCCGATGCGTTACGGCATTGTTTTGAATATTTGTGATCTCTGTGTGCCATTGGGCTTATTGTATTGCAGCATGTACCTCCCTGTATTGTTTTCACACGTCACATGTCAAGCACACGTCGCGAATTGTTATCTGTCATTCGCGGGTTACCCCATTTTCCGATACCAGTGATGTGACCTATCTTTAATGTTTATTTTTGAATCCGGTTAGGAATTTGATATTTAGAACCTTCTAGTAAGCTTAGTGTAGAATTTTCATTTGTAAAATTAGGTACGTCGGCGTGTTCCCCGAGAGAGTAATTTTGTTATGAATATCCGGTCGCGATAGTATGATATTCTGAGCTTGTTATTGCCCGCACATAAGATAGATTAATATGTATTTTGATCGCGCCGTTGTAAATATATTACAGTTATAGTTACGGAACCCGTATGATAATATTTAGTATGTCAGGAGGGCTGTGGACTGAAGATATACCTCACATGACTCTCCGGGAGAATGGGTTGACTGAATTGGACGCTCTTCAGCTCAGCTCAGGAAGTTCTCTTCGAAAAAGCAGTGCACAAGCCCAAGATGGTGAGCCACTCGGAATCCTACTGAGGAAAACTTGCGGCCCGACGAACAGCCCACGGATAGTACGTAATTTGACTAGAAGGTTGATTTTTGTTCGTCTATAAAGTAATTGAACGTTCATTTTGATATTGAGATCGATAATAATTAAATGCACGCGAGGTAGACATTAACATTGTTAATAGGCAGGATCGTTTTGACTGTAGCTAGAGCCGTGGCATAATTTTCGCGTAGTAAAATCCTGTCCTATTTTGAGTCTCTGTCGGAAGTACGTTTAAGTATTTAGAGTCAACAGTTAGATAGTTAAAATATAGCTTTCAGCCCCTGTAGTCTGTACACCATCAGGAACCTTTTCCGTTTGTCTATATACACTATATCTGATAGCCGAATTTCGGCCCCTTTTTGGTACCTGTTTGAGGCGTGAGGTCGCATCGAATTGGGCCAGTCTCGGACCTTCAGAGTTTTTTTTTTTTTTGCCTGAATTTTGGCAAGAAGGTTCGTTTGACAAGGAAGGCCCTCTGTCGGTGGCTAATTCCTCCCATGGACCTCGAGCATGCTTATCATCATGTCGCAGAGTTCCTTCGCAGACGTTATTGAAATGTAACCGTATTGTAACATGCGCGAAGACTGAGAGCAATGCGATGAATTTTATATTAGAATAGTTTTTACAGATTAAATCTAATCCTAGATTATGTGTGTGTGTCGTGCAATTTTATGCCACACGTGTCCATCAATATCCGCTATTTCCAATTCTCCTGTCATTGCGGTGTGTTGTTGTGAATATGTTTTTCACATCTTCCTCTGAGCGGAATCTACAGGCTGGCGTGTCTGCTAGTCCAATTCTGGACATATGCCTCCGCAGTCTGTAGTGTCCAGTCAAGATCCCTGTGAGGATCCTTATTTGTCTTAAATAATATGTTATAAAGTAGTCTTCTATTTTCTGCCAATCATTACTAGAAATTCCAAGTTAAGCAGAAACAGTTACTGCTTTTATCTGTTCCTGTTTAACCTACTTAATTAAATTTTATCAAATTATTTCGCTTCAACTAAGTACCTTATTTTATAGATGTTTAACACATTGACCTTTTATTGCTTTTATCTGTTCCTGTTTGACCGTCTTAATAAAATTTAATCAATAGTTGTTTCTATGTGTCCTACCTTTTTCAAATTTAAAAGCTGCATACTTTATTTGCACTTGTTTATTTTACTGCTTGTATTCTGTAAAATTTTGCTATATTATATATTTGGCACATTGACCATTTTTGTCTTATTTGATTTTATATAATATTGTTGTTGTTGCATCAACTGATTTGTTTTTTTTTTTTTTAACGATTTTTGACACATGTTGCATGCCATTTCTGTATTTTTACATTGTTGTATTTGTTTTAAAGGCTATTGCCGTTTATAATTGTAATAAATAAATAAATAAATAAATAAATAAAAACAAAGCTTTGACCCATGGGAAACAACCTCCAATGTTGATGATCATGTAGAGTATGGAGTCCACTTCTTTCTATAAAATATCCATTGTGATTTGGATTGTCGGTTATAGCTTGTTATAATGATAGTACCTATACGCATATTATATACAGCCGTAGGTTTTGCCAGCATGTTGTGTTATCAAATAATGATAATTTGAGGTCAATCGATTTACTTGTAGGTATATAGACAGTACTCTGATTTCATACTACTTGTCAACATATTCCTTGATTTATTGTTTATTTCGTAGTTGAAAATCATTTAAATGCCCTTTTCACAAAATTAAAAAAAAAAATAATAACATTTTATCATAATAAGCTAAGAAATAATGGCATGTGATTGCATTTTTGTAATTTTTCATTTTTGACTTTTATATTGACATAGGTTCTAGGGGTCGCACATCACCATACATACACGCGTGGCGTTACAACTCTTAGTGGGTCATGCCTTCTTCGAGAAGATTTCCTAGAAGAACCCTGTTTTCTGCCACGCTCCGACCCCAGCAAACTGAGGACTCTCTCCTAGCCATCTCAGCCTGGGCCTTCCAATGCTTCTACTTCCAGCGGGTCTCCCACAAATAAAAAACTCTTTGAGAACGAACATTTAGATTCGACGCTTATATTATGATGGCTGTAGGTATTTTTAGTTCTTGTCTGCACAAAATTGATAACCGAACTGACGAGGTACCCACATAGGGTATGTCAGAGTATGTATCCGCCGGTTTTGAACAACTTAACTCACGCCCGCTTCAAAAATGACGTGTAATGTGTGGCCCGTGAGAAACGCTTCGGGTAGCAGGCGTTAGTCGATCAATCAGTGTTATGGGCAATTTAATATTGATGCATTACTTTCTGTGTTTCTTTCGTTAGACCAAGAAACTGCAATGGTTGGTCAAATATATAAAGTCCTTCGATTCCCATCAATAGTCTTCCAGAGTTCCCCCATTCCCGATATTCGGGCATTAATAAAACCATTCAAGGCATGTTGATGATCCTGTATTTTCTTAAAACCATACTTTCCTAGTATTTATGTACATCAGAACATGTTGGATGTCTGTTGGAAGTCCTTGTAATTTATGTAATTATTAAACAGCGAATTAGGCTTGAATTATGGATTCCAGGAAGGACTCACCATTGTTAATTATTTGCGGAGGGTTATGTCTTCAATTTAATGAAACAAGTAACACTTATATAAGTAAATCATCAAACGAAGTGATGTAATGAGTGGCGGCGGAAGCACTGGAGACGTTTTTGTTAGCTTGGTTCACCAAAGAAATTAAAGTTTTATTTTCCCCAACTTTGTTTTTGGTTCGAGATGAATATTACTGCGATCGTTTTAACAAATGACAAGTTTCTATGTCATTGATAGCTACCGTATAGGCCGCGTCTATCTTATTGATAAAAATCGCACGATTGCGCGATGGACGATTGTCGCTCAATCGCGCCATGAATAATTCAAACAAATAACATTTTTCACTTATAATGATAGACTACTGCGGGCTAAAAAATACTGGCTTTTCACTGCCAGTATTCTTTAGCCCGCAATGCCTGTTTACGTCAAAGCTTCGTTTTCCTCTATTCATTAAGAACTCCAGTATAAAGTCACACCTTATGATATGAGATTATTTTACTCAACGATTTTTTCTACTGTTAGTTGAGAGAAAACATATTTTCTTTATTTTTTTCACCCACTTTATGGCCGCATTTTTTCAAGTGTTTTCGTGAGAAGTTAACATCATCCATTAGGGGCCACCCTGCTCTTATAGCCGGCAGGTACCTAGGTACTTGACTTCGGTCCAGCTACATAATGTGACCTACAACGGTTAGCGACGGAAAATATTCTTCCAGTACATACTGCTTAATAGCGTTTTGACTTCTTTGACCTACATATTATTATGTGGTCAAATAATAAAATAGAGAGGAGAGGAAAAGAGAGAAAAAGAGTATGGTATGAAGTTGTTAATTCAAACGTTCACATTCGTATATTTTCTCTCTTCCTAGACTTCAAATTAGTAACAAGTTTGGTCTTACAGTCTTCGCAAATATTTATCCTTCGAACCGGATATATTGATCATTCTAACCGGATATTTCAAAATATCCATTGATGTATTGCGCTGAAAATTTTCAACGATTCCAGGCAAAAGTTTTAGAATGATGTTTATAAGTTGAGCTCAGAAATCGGTTGCCTGTGAAAACCAGTTTTGTCAAAATTACTTTTCGACAGACCTCGGTAACCTAGTGGTCTGAGCGCTGACTTCAAATCAGGAGGTCTTTGTTTCGATCACCGGTCTGGATTTTTTTTTTAACTTGAAATATCTACCCGGGGTTGGCCTCTCTCATATTGGACGGGACCGGTTGACTGGAAAAAATTGCCTCAGGAAATAGGTTTTGTCGGCTACACTAATACTATTGTATAGAAAAGTGTTCATTTATTTATTGAGGTTTTTTATTCATGAAATGACGCTCGTCTACATTAGTTGTCTATTTTTGTTTAATAATTCAAGGAAGTTGAACGATGCGAATTCAAATTGCATAATATAATTTTTTTTCGTGCATGCTCCACATGTTATGTGATTACTTATCCACCATCCAATGTCGGATGAAATAAAAAACTACTAATTATCTAGTAAGTAAGTACTTTTAAAACAAAAAATTATTTCGTGGAATTAATATATTATATCACTAGCTTAAGTACCCGTGCGTTGCCCAGGAATAGTGCATTATGACCATGATACTTCAATTTATACCTGTGAAGTTATGTTTGATTAGGGCAACCAAATGCAAAAACGGCGAAGAACTCACAGATGAGCTCCTAGATGGCCAGGGTCTCAAGCAAGGTGACTGACTGGCCCTCACATACATACCACAACAGTACAAATCCTAATACTTATTTCCAAAGTAGCCAAATCATCAGATATGCTTATGACCTCAACATAGTAGGACGATTCCTGATAGCCATAAGAGAAGTCTTTGACTCCTTGGAAATAACAGCAAAGGAATTGGGACATATTATAGAAATCAAGCGAAGGATAGCAACAGAAAACAAAGCATTCTTCTCTACTCTACTGCCTGTACTCTAGTCAAGAAGTGTCCATAGAAAAACAAAGATCACTCTATGCAAAACTATTATAAGAACAGTTATGACATATGTATAGGAAGCATGAGAAATGACTGCAAAATCCATGGAAATGCTGGACACATTTGAGAGAAGAATGCTTCGTAAGATTTTGGAGCCCACGAACGATAGAGAATCCTAGAGAGTATGGTTTTACCATGAGCATTACAATGTTTACAAAGCTCCCAGGATCTATGAATATGCTAAATTAGGCAAGGCATATTGTTGCTTGTTTTTATTTGGTTGGTTGGTTTTTAAATGAAACTCTTAATTTCACTTATAAAATTTAATTTTTTGTGTCGCCATATTATACCTACTGATGTCAAATAAAATATAATTGCTATTATTAGGTGAGAACAAAAACAAATTTGAAGGATTCATTAATCACGTAAAGGAAATAATATGTTCGGCAAACACTTTCAAACTCACCAATGCCAAGGACAAACTGAAGAAATTTTATTGCCAATTGATTTTAAAACTTTTAAACATTAAAGTTCGCTATACTGAGATCGACTTCGTTACAACAAATTTTGGTTCAGCACATCTTATATGGAAGTTTTTCAGGGACAAATTGACGATTCGTTATACTGGAAATTTCATTAGGTACTTCGGTATTCGCTATAAAAAAATTTGACCTGTATTTGAATTTTTCATACTTCAATAGTGACTATGCATAAAATACAAAAAAATATATGTAGTAAGTTGAAGTAATAATATTCCAAATCATTAGAAAGAGTGCACTTATTTAGTCCTATTTCTTAGCTAAAAATCAAAGACACAAACAAAATACAATAAGATAACAGGCGTGTAAAGAAAATTGAACATATAATATTTAAGGATACATTGTGGTCCTAGTTACATAACCTCATCATCGCAATATTAAACTAAACTAAATTATGAAGTCTCAGGTTTGTATCCATAAAAGTAATGAAAAAAAAGGTTCCTATAAGTTGAATAGATGTAAGGTGTGATAGACTATATTATTATATCTATAAAAATAAAGCATTGTTCTTTGAACATATTTACAATGTAACATATAGGATTGTGAAATACTATAGCTAATTATATGCAATTACACATATTGAAAAGATTTAACGAATAAAATATTTAGCGTACAGTGTGTGCTGTTTATAGTCTATCTAATTATTATATTGTCTATCCTATTGAAAGAAGAGCTGCTGGCCTGTCTTCTGTTTGTGTCGTATCGAGTCTCACGACATTGGCAACCACTACTTCAACACCCCCGCTGTTCAGGGTCCAGTCCAATCTCTCATGTTGGGCATCTAAGATATTTGTCTTCGAACGGGACCACTTTGACCATCCAACATTTTCATCGGCAACAGTTGAAGGACTCATATTGATCCCGATGCACTGTGAAAAATATTATTCAATTAAAATAAACACAGAATCCATGAGCAACACATATTTTTTGTTGGGTTTTGAAGACTGGTAAATATTTAATGAAATAGTGGAATTATAAAGAAGACAGTGACAGAATTCTCACTTTTTAAATTAATATTTGTTAAATTTTGTGTATGAAAACAAAAAATGGTAATTATTATTAAGTTTGCGGGCTTCTTTTGATATTTGACAAAAAACCTCCTAAATGAATATGTTTTAACCTAACAAAGTGTCCAGAGGAGGTGTCCAGAAACCTCCCTAAAAACTATGTTCCAATCTTATTATTGAAATTGTAGTATTATTATTCGAAGATGTTATCAAATCCTTTAATTTATCCAAATAGAATAACCAAATGACAATGGCCAGCAATATCTTCATTTTTTAAACAAAAACACCAAATTCAGAATCAAGAGATTGTATAAGAAAATATGCAACGTTTAAATTTGATTTTTATTTAAAAAATTGGTTGATAAAATGCTTCAAGTATTATCAAATCACTCCATAACATGCTTGTATAAAATAAAATTACCTTTAAATCTTTAGGATAGGTATTTTCCATTCATAATTTGCAGTGCAAAATATCCTTGATTTTTCATAATTGGTAAACACTCACGATTCTGTAAACGATGATAATAAAACATTAGTTTTGAAAACACAATTTATATAATAATTTATTATCCCATGTAATTTTACTTACCAGTTCGTGTGGATTTTTCTTTTAAACATAATCCATTATTTATTCTTATGATTGTAATAACTCGTACTGTATATTTTATTTGACATGTGTGATGATGTGCTATTAGGCGCGTAGACGTCAGTAGCCTCTTCTTTTTCTTCTTTTTGGCATATCACCCTGCCATAAACTCAAATGTTCAATGATTACATGAAAGTTTGTCGAAGCACAATTCATCGAAAACTCAGTTCAACGAATTACAATTGATCGAAAGATCAATTTTACGAATCACAATTGGTCGAAAAATCAATTTAACGAATCACAATTGATCGAAATATCAATTTTACGAAAACCATATTCTGCGAATATACATATATTTTAGAGTTTAATATTTTTAATTAGTTTTATAAAAAGGAGTCGATCTCATTTGCCCAAAAATATTCTTATAGGTAATCATATTTTTTTTCGAAATTACCGGCAATTGCATCATACAAGCAATGATTTGTGCCTGAGTTTAAAATCGAATGAAAATCATAAAAACCAATCATATTTTATTGTTTACATATATAAGTAGTCTGCTAACTTATATGGATTTGGACAAAAGTACTAATGTCATTTTTTGGTCTACCTAGACCTAGAACGAGGCAGTGTCTTTCTTTCTCGTTATTGATTTATCAAAATTTAAACATGGCCATGTTTATTTTTGTTTTTTTTGCGTATTTTTATACGTTAGACATCGTTATTACAACTTATAATATTTAACACAATTTTGTAATGATAACTTTAATTTGAGCGTTTTTTTTTTATTGTTGAGATAATTTTCCTATTTACATTTTATTTTATTTTACAATATCTACCGTAGGTCCTTTACAGGACGCTTGGGTTCATCATTCTGAATAACAATAACATAAAACTATAGGAAGGAAGTTATGAACACACAGTAGGTAATAACAACAAAAACAAAAAATCCTTAACAAAACAATCAAATTTTTTGGAAATTATGATACAGTGGAGAATATAGTCGTATTAATTAATTTTGTGCAGTACTAAAAGGATGTAAAGAGTCCCTTAAGTACCATGTCAAAGTGTGAAAAATTACATGCATAATAAATAAAGTATTGCAATGAAAGCATCAGAACAAGACCATTTCACAAGAACTATAGGGTTAGACTAGACAAATTCGTGTTATACTATTTCTTCCTTTGTGTTTGTTATTTATGTATGTATCTATAACGTTTAAACCGTCATTTTTACATTCATTGCAAAAAAAAAATTGTAAACCAAAAGGGATTTTTTAATTTTTTTATGAAATAACAACATTAGTCCTTGTAGAGCTGTGTTCATCATCTGTCGGATTTTGGAGTGGGTAAGTCACAGATGTATTCATACTACAATGCTACCAACATAACGCCGCTATTTTTCGACGAATTGTGAATTTAATGGGTAATTCGAAATTTTCGATGAATTGTGAATTTACCGTATAATTCGAATTTTTCGACGAATTGTGATTTCGTAAAATTGCCATTCGGTGAATTGTTACTTCGACTAATTGCCGTTCGTAAAATTGCGATTCGACCAATTTACGTGTCACCATGTTCAATTAATAAATAATGTTTTTTCAAAACTTTTTGATATATTTGGAATATATTAAAATAATCCGAAAGATCATTAAAAAATTAGGTGTTTGTTTATTTGTATTACATTCTGTACACGAAATGTAAAAATAGGATTAAAAAAAACAGGATCATTACGTTTGCGTTTTTTTTTTGCTGTCATCTCTTATAGTAGTTCTATTGTCTGTGGTTGCCATCGCCAAACGTCAAACTTTTTATAGACGTCAAACAAAATACATACTAAAATCACAATTCCTTTTTCAAAATTCAATTAATGCATTATGTTTCCTTTTATTTTTATTAGGTAGGTACTAAACTAATTGCACAACTTTACTTTTGCTTAAATAATGTACTTATATTTTGTGTTTATGTTTATTAAAGACTTATTTCATAACAATCAATACTTATTGCAAACATTATACAGTATACCTTCAGGAAAAATGTTTAATATGAGGTTAAATACTTATACTAATAATTATTATAGTAATTTAAATGAATCATTCATTTCACTTACACATGTATATTAACTGTGGTCTTTAATGAAATGATAAATTTCCATATAAGTAAATAATATTCCCCCCTTAAACATGCATACATAATCATTATAAAAATTGTATTCTGATGTTATTTATTTATTTTAGGTTGAATTATGAAGGCCACAAAATGCCACCTAAAAGAATATTCTCCAAGCCATTATCGTCCAAACTTTGACATTTTCATTCTGGTTTCAACGGAGCCCACAGAGATCATTCTACCATTAAAGCGTTGATCTTCTGAGAATTATTCTACTTATCAACAGAATGATAAAGCTATTCCTGCTTAGGAAGAATTGATTTATTACTTATATATTATCTTCTAATTATTATAAATATGAAATGTTGTTGTTATTTTCATGCGTTACTACATCACGCTGAAACTACTCAATCATACTCTTTGTAGTTAACTACTTCAATGCATTTCAATATTAATACCTACCTACATATTCATGCAGACCTTATTATTACATTCCACAGGTTTTTTTTAAAACGGCAACCCTAAATTTTCACAATATGGAGATATATGATGACATTTCATAAGTAAAATAAGCTAAATTGTTTTACTTTGTTTCAATGTTTTTACTTCTATAGTGGATTTTTTTTTGAAATAAATAGAAAGTTTAAGCATTGTAGATTAAAACAAAACCGTACATGAGTAGTGACGGTGCAACTAAATGAGATTTAAATACAGTTTCAAGATACCTGATTCTGACAAAATGGCGGGATGAAAATCTTAATTTGTATGGGAGATTTATGAAAAAATCTAATATTTTTATCGATAAATAACATTTTCCAAATATTCATAGCCTTAAACGTCCACTGGTATTATGACTCGCTATAGAGGGTATTACTTTACTTCTGGTATCCCTAGTTTAGCCGTCTATAAAGGACGTTACATATATACGAACGGACTCTTTTATTTATATTGATTTTTCCTTCTGTGTCACAAGCATTGATTTGCAGAAATTAATCAAACTCTCACACTGTTTTATAGTTGTTTGTTGCAAAATCTCTTCATTGTTTGAAAATTTCCACTACCTACACATATTTATATTTTAGTTATGGCAATGAACAGAATGAGCTAGATGAGTAATGTCATGTCCTGAACAATGATAATATGGAGCTGATATCTTCCTGTTCGCTTTCTTAATAGATATCTTAAGATTTTGACGTCACGTCAAACTGCCCTTGGCTATTGTCGACCCCAATTCAGTCCTGATCCGTGCAACCATCGCATCAGAACTATAGTGATAATATATAACTTATATGTTTTTTCGTCTTTTAGTAGAAATTTGAGATACACACTTAAAATGACTAATAATATGATGTGTGACAGAGTTTTAAATAAGCTGAATCACAGATTCATTTTATTTAAAAAAAAAAATACCTACCACTCAAGTTTTCCATCAATCCTTTATGTCTTCAAATTTTAACAGGCATTTACCCCGAATATCTACCTATTAGAAAAGGCGCATATTTTTATCTGAACAAGCTATGAGCGATAAATTATTACACCAGGGATGTTAAAGACAATGGCTGAGTATTTCTATTAATGGAAAAGCAAAAAATACTCCCTCTTCTTAAATATACGAGAATAAAAATATATTATCATCGTATTTTTCTTCTCTTTTTTGATGTCTTATAATATGTAGGTTTGTGGTATTTTATTTATAGTGTAATAATATTAAATTTGCATTAAGCAAAGGTGCATTTTAGAGTTTTCGTTTTAAGGAGAGAGAGAGATCTTTAGAATAAAATTTACTGCACAGTCGTCGAATGTCGTTAAAATAAAGCGGGCCACTGCTAAGCCCCGTTTTATTATTTCTTCCTCCTACTCTATTTTCATCTTTATATTCCTCATAGTTTCTGTTTTTAATTTACTTTAATATGGGAGTAAGTGTGGATGTGCTGTTAATAAATGCAAAACTTTCCGATAACTAATGTCGAAATACGTAGACAAACAGGAGTGGCCGACATTGTCAAAACAGTTGCTACTTTAAAATTGAAGTAAGCAAGACATCTATATCACAGACAGGATGGTCACTGATGGAGCCACAATATGTGAGAATGGCAGTCAGCTGGGTACACACGTAGCGATTTCTCTTTACGATTTGACCGATAATCGCTCAATCGCTCAAATCTTAGCGATAAATCGGCACGTTAGTGGTGTCTGAAAGATCAACGATAAATTGGTCAAATCGTTCACCGATAAATTGGTACAATTTATCTGTTGTGCAACACACACGAGAAGATTGATTCACAAGTTAATATAAATATTAACGATAATCGTTCCAAATTATCGGCCGATAATTTGGAACGATTATCGGCCGATAATTTGGAACGATTATCGGCCGATAATTTGGAACGATTATCGGCCGATAATTTGGAACGATTATCGTTAAGATATTTTCTGAGCGATTTCTCATAACAAAATAATCGTTCAGTTAATTTGGTACGTGTGTGCTGGATGAACGATTTATCTTTCCAATTCAAAAGATTATCGTACGATCGCTGATCTTTCGGAAATCCATAAAATTTGAGCGATAATGATGACGTATATTTTTTCAGTTGGATATAAACATCATCATAATTCTCATTGTATTTACTCCACCTGAACTTACGTTAAATTAACGTACCTATGTAACGGTAAACTTGTCTCCCTCGTCTTTGGGACCCTGATGGGAGGAATAACTGCGGTCTCCTCGGCCAACTGTCATTCGGCATCCTTAACACTTGTCCCAGACATGTCCATCTCCTCCCCACAATGGGCTCACCCTGGGCGCGCCAGCGTATAGCGTCGTTCGTGATGCGGTGTTACCATCCTACGCCTAGAAGTCTCCTGAGGCACTTCATTTAAAAAGCTGGGGTTTATCGTTATTTATTCCAGCTAAATCTTTTACACCACACAGTTGAGCCATGTATATACAATATACATACATCGGAAACCACTTGACCTAGGGCCTATATGCATTTTTGGATCGCCAGGCATATTCAATAGACCATTAAAGATGTCAGTTGACATTTTGCTGGCTCTCATGTTATGGTGTGTTTTCCTCGGAATACGGTACAGCGATAAATGTGTCAGTTTAGAACATTGTCAATATCAACGAAGTGCCTCAGGAGAATCTTGGGTATAAGATGGTACTACCGCATCACAAACGACGCTATACGCCAGCGCACTCAGCGCAGGCCCACCACTTCCACCATTACGGAGAGGAGATGGACTTGGCTGGGACATGTGTTAAGGATGCCGAATGACAGTTGGCCGAGGAGAGTGCTGATCTTCCTCCCATCAGGGTCCCGAAGACGAGGAAGATCCTCTCATACTGTGTTCCGCTCCTTCGAAGCAGAGCTGAAAGGGTTGGACATGGTGGGGGATAAGCATTGCGCAAGATCGAGCGCAATGGAGAGCTCCTGTTGCCTCCCTATGCTCCTGAGTGGAGTTCAAAGGGAGTTTGATTGATTAATTTATTGATAAATCAAGATTTATAAAAGTACTTCTCTTATGAGCCTTGTCGGGTCCCACCAACGTTGGATGTCACTTTGGAGAATTTTCCCCTGTCCAGCGCTGCCCGGAACAGCTCCTTTATAGTTCGGATGCCGATCCACTCCCTTACAGGAACATGAAAATGAAGTCAGAGTAGGTATTTTATTTTACCGATATGAAGATCTTGCCCACTTTAAGTAGGTACCTATTAACGTATAGTTTATTTTTGTCTATTTAAAAAAAATTCTATAATAATGTTATGACTTCTGTTTAATTCTTATCTGTCATTCTAGAAAATATATGAATTAGTTTCGTCGGACTAGATAAGGGCTCATACACACGGCTTAAACAAGAACCGTCTGAAATTCGGCACTGTGGGAAAAACCGCTGGCGATTTCTCAGTGGTATCATGGATTTCGTCAAAATTTTCATGGAAAGTGGAAAACCTCAGTTTGCAGAAATTCCTAAAATTTCATATATAATTTTGATTAGAGAGCACTCTGTTTAAATATAAGTTGTTTTCTTTTTTATTAATAAATTGATAAAAAAAAACTTTGATAAAATAAAAATTTCTCTAGGAAATATACGCACTATTGCATACGCCACGTACGGGTGTATGTTTTTACATGAATTTGGGCTAATTAAAACTGAACGCAAATACATTTGGAAACATTCACACACACTAAGAAAGAGTTGTGTTGTGAAAGTGGAAATGCACAGGGATTCGAACCCACGACGTAAGTAAGAAAGCCGCCGACTGAACCGCTGGGTTTCCTCTTCAAATAAAAATGTACCTACGCGTTTCAAACAGACGCGGTTTTTTTAACCGCGCTAGGTCTGCACCCGTAGTGTGATGTGGCCCTAAGTAATAAAAAAAAATCAATTGTCAAATTTATTTTTATATTTTGAACATTTTATTACAAAAATATGCACTTATAATAATATATTAAATACATCCTTTTCGATAAAAGGATTTTCCTCTTTGAGTTCTGTTGAGGAACGACTATTTTTCACGGCACAAGTCACCATTTTCAATAACACCGTATTACTTGACGCTCTTCTGGCTTGAGCTTTTCTCATCACAGTGTCCTTTTTGGTCAAGGCACCCTTTACTAAAGACAATAAAAAGTTAAAAGTATTTTCATCCATGCGCAAATAGTTCTTAAAATCATCAGGATCATCTTCTTGTATCACTTTCAAAAGCTGCATGTGATGCAGATCTTTCTTCAATAACCACGTTTTCACCCACTTTGTTCTACTTTTACTTCTTCTGAGCCGTTTATGATGGTGTAACCCATCATCCAAAGGGAAAGTAGGTAACCAAGATCACTGTTATGTACGTCTAAGTTCATAATAAAATTAACGTCAAAAGTTCAGGAGTAGTAAAAACGGTAAGAACTATGATGATGTTTACATCAATGAGATATTATACTGGAGATGCAATTCCATACAATTTTTAGTTTGAAAGTAGCATTATGAGTAAATTTGAAGTTGAACTTAAATAAAAATATGCAATCAAGCATTACTGACGAATATGTTTGTCTTTGTCACACATAATACGCCAAACGGCTAAGTGCTGTCACCTTCTACCGGTACACATTAATAGAAATTTCTTTTTGTGCGTGAGATTTGAATGCATTTGTCAGAATTGTCTAAGAACCTTTTGAAAAAGATCTCTCGTCTTTATTAATGCGAGGCATACAAGGAACAGTTTAAAAGCACATTTATAAAAATATTTTTCGACAATGGAAAAAATGATTTATTTTATTCGAATCAAAATGACCCTTTTTATAAAAACACTAGTTATAGTGTACTTGCTTCTAAATGTCGTCCGGCTAGGTAAGGGCTCATACACACAGCTTAAACGAGAACCGTCAGAAATCCGGCACTGTGGGAAAAACCGCTGGCGATTTCTCAGTTGTATGATGGATTTCGTAAAAAAATTCATTGAAAGTGGAAAACCTCTGTTTGCAGAACATCCTTAAATTCCATATATAATTTTAATTAAGGAGCACTCTGTTTAAATATAAGTTGTATTCTTTTTTCTAAATAAATTGATAAAAAAAAACCTTGATAAAATAAAAAAAAAATCTAGAAATATATACCTATTCACTGTTGGATACGCCGCGTACGGGTGTATCTTTTTAAATGAATTTGGGCTAATTAAAAGTGAACACAAATACATTTGGAAACTTGCACACACTATGGAAGAGTTGTGTTGTGAAAGTGGAAATAGTCGGCACAGTGATTCGAGCCCAAGACGTATGCTGTAGTAAGAAAGCCGTCGACTGAACAGCTGGGTTACAAATTCAAATAAAAATGTATTTACGCGTTTCATACAGACGCGGTTTTTTTACCCCGCTCGGTATGCACCCGTAGTGTGATGTGGGCCTAACTAATAAAACAAAAATAATTGTCAAATATATTTTTATATTTTAAACATTTTATCACAATAATATGCACTTAAAATATATAAAATACGTCCTTTTTTATAAAAGGATTTTCCTATATTGATTTCTGTTGAGGAACGACTTTTATTCACCACAAAATCCACCATTTTCAAGAACACCGTATTACCGCGGACACAACTGTCAAGCTCGAGCTGTTGTCAACGACTAAAACACGAGCGTGGCACATTTTTGGCGGTGGCACAATTTTTCACATGCCATTTTTTAGACTCGATTGCATCTCTAGTATAATATCTCATTGGTTTACATCGAAATGTCATATCGAAGTGATACGACATACGTCATCATTATCGTTCAAATTTTATAAAACTCCGAAAGAATAGCGATCGTGCGATAATCGTTTGAATTTGAAAGATATATCGTTCATAATTTTGATACGAGAAATCGCTCAGAAAATTTGCACGTTAGTGTCAAACGACCGATATATCTTAACGATAAATCGTACCAATTTATCGGCCGATAATTTGGAACGATTATCGTAAAGATTTATCTTTACGTGTGTGCCCAGCTAATACAAACCACTAGCCAGATATTAATAGAGGGACGATAACGGCCGAACGAATTTGGATAAAAAAGGCGAGATATCATATAGGTCCTATATTATAGGATATCATTAAAACGCACATTGTCTACCTTCATCATCATCACTATGCAGCCATCACCCGTCCAGGCCTCCCTTCACAACTTCCACGATTCTCTGTCTGTTGCCATTATCGTCAAAACGCCTCAGCTGGGAGTTTTCATGGTCTATCTATCATTTGGTCTGTTCTTACTATAATGGCCAGCTCGGTGCCATTTTAGTGACGTTATTTTATTATTCACAATAATTAGTAACTTTGGCTCTTTATCTAATCCATTCATTTAGCTTTCTGTCTCTCAGATGTACATCATTCTCTTAAACGATCGTTGAGTTACTCGGAGTTTAATTAAATTTACATAATTTAGTTTCTGTTTATAATTGTCTCCATTACTATGAAATAATAAAGTTTAGTATGAAGGATTATTGTATGGTATTTACAGTTTTATTTAGTTCATTTTTGTAATAAACATCTAGTAGAATGTTGGTTGTGTTTTTTCTAGCGTAAAAACTCTTTAACGATACTTGAATGTAACTTTTCTATACTGCAAACTCATGGATAAAGGCACAAAGCATTATATTGTGATGTATGGTGCCGTATTGGGGGCAGGTTCCTACCCCGAAAGCGGTGTAGCTAGGATTACCAACACCCTTGCATATTATGATCGGATGAAGTTATCAATGTTTTTTTTTTAAGTTAGAAAGCTTAAGTCATTAAGTAATACAAAGTGAGATCAAAGCAAGCTTATGACTGTTGTTTCAAGGGATGACTTATACATTGGGTTCCTAGGGAACGGTCCGTCATCTGACAAGACGGCGTCTTTCAAAATTATATGTCAATGTTTTTTGTTACTACGGAAACAATATTTACAATGTTCTCAACTGACATACTCACAGCTGTTTATAGTAGCGGCGTATCCGTAGGAAAACAGACCATTAGTATGGCCACTTAACGTTCGCTATAAGGTGTGGAAATTTTAAATCTCAACCCCACCATAATTTTTTCAACACATGTTGAAAAAAACACAACATGCTTCCGGCATTATTTTGAACCCAAGTCGAAAAAAGACATAAATACGTCATAACTTGTCTATACAGAGGTGTCAGTGTAGCTTTAAAACGTATTGCTTGTAAATATTAAAAGAAGAATTCGAGTTAAAATGTTGTAGTTGACAAGTACCTAATTGTTAAGATGATGACCTGCTATATTTTAACTATTTTTATACCTAGTAAATCTATATAATAATTCAGAAATGTTTGTCTGCTTTCTATCGTATATGTGAACATCACGCCTAAACGGCTGAACCGATTTCACTAATTCTTTTTTTGTCGTGTTGGCTTTTATCAGTAGAAGGTTCTTATGAAAGAAAAAATTAAGATAGTTGCGTGGTAAATTGGGAAATTAAATAAAACTCGCATTAGCCCCTCCTTCTCTATCTACATAATAATTCAGAAATGTTTTTTTATTTTGCTTTTTACCATATGTCATAGCATCACGCTCAAAATCTGCACAGAACCGTGCAAAATGCCGGAGAAGGTTCTTTAATACAATTTGCTGCACAACAACTTTAATATATTTAGAGCTAATTAAAAAACCCTATTTTTTAGGATCTTCATACAAAATTTTAATAAACATTATAAGTGTCATTCTTTTTTTTCTGTGCTTATGTCAGTTATAGAGGTCTACAAAGCAATGGGAAGCTAGGCTAGAACCTGTTTAATTACCTACCGATCAAGCCTGACAATCGGAATCAAAAACGTATAGCAAGACGGGTATAAGCTAGTCTATATAATAATTCAGAAATGTTTGTCTGCTTTCTATCGTATATGTGAACATCACGCCTAAACGGCTGAACCGATTTCACTAATTCTTTTTTTGTCGTGTTGGCTTTTATCAGTAGAAGGTTCTTATGAAATAAAAAATTAAGAAAGTTGCGTGGTAAATTGGGAAATTAAATAAAACTCGCATTAGCCCCTCCTTCTCTATCTAAATAATAATTCAGAAATGTTTTTTTATTTTGCTTTTTAACGTATGTCATAGCATCACGCTCAAAATACAAATGCTACGTCAGATATGAATCTGCACAGAGCCGTGCAAAATGCCGAAGAAGGTTCTTTAATACAATTTGCTGCATTAACTTTAATATATTTAGAGCTAATTAAAAAACCCTATTTTTTAGGATCTTCATACAAAATTTTAATAAACATTAAAAGTGTCATTCTTCTTTTTCTGTGCTTATGTCAGTTATAGAGGTCTACAAAGCAATGGGAAGCTAGACTAGAACCTGTTTAATTACCTACCGATCAAGCCTGACAATCGGAATCAAAAACGTAAAGCAAGACGGGTATAAGCTAGTTAACTAATAAAATAGAAGCTAATCCATTAGCACTATTGGTGTTTAATTTTCCACACAATTTTCCAACATACGTTCACTTTTTATTCAGCAAAAATGAATGATTTAAGAAGGAAGGTGTCTAAAAACGATTCGTATCTTGTGACTTTTGAAAACATCGAGTATTCATTTTTTGAAAGGTGGCAGCCCTGGATGTGGCTGGAGCATGTCGTCGTCGATATATCGCAACTCCATTCGTGCGTAAATATCACGAGCGATAATTTTGGTTTGTCAACAAAAACCAATTCGGTTAGTCGGAGGATTTTCGAAGCAAAAACAAACACATAGATCGAACGCTATTAAACAAAATAGACTATAGATACGACTTTATTTTTTAAACGCATCAAAACACACGTCAACAGAAAATGCATGATTCCGTACACTTTTTGAAAACTCGCTTTTCATTTGAATGAGAGATTGCGTCAGTGTTAATTTTCAAAAGCCCTCAGTTGAACTACGCGCTTAGCTCTGTTGAAAAAGGCTGAGGGATTGTACATTAATTTTATACATGGTGGCTTCAAACTAAACTTTATTCTTAATATGCTGTTCGAAGAGTTGCTTAGTGTGATCACCATGTAATCATTAATCTTGATTATGTACTTTTTCTTACAAATCTTAAATGGTTCATTTTTTTTTAAATGAATCTGTGCTCACTCATCGTGAACACAAATACACTCTTTAACTCTTTCACAGTAAGCTACTTACAGCTTGTGTCGTGAAAGAGGAAGATGGTCGGCACCTGGGATCGAACCTACGACCTCCGAACGATACAGTACAAAAGCCGGCGTTGTAAGTTACAACAGCGGTTACAACTTGTAACCGCTGGGCTACCAACCACTCCTTAATTAATAAAGTCTATGTCTGCTGTTTTGAAGTTTGGCTAAGTGTGACCACTTTAAACTGTGACTTTCGCCGTTTAGGTGCTCACAATCCCCAAAATTCCAAATCTTGCGAATATTCGATATACTTATTCAGTTGGAATAGTATTTATTTAATTAAAAGGTAATCAATTTATATTTCGGACGCAATATTCATACCTAGCAAGACTACGTCTGCCGATAATAATTACCTATTAAGAAACACGTACTGTAGGTATATACGTGCAACGATGATTACAAAGCATCGATGATATTGCAGAATCTGTTGTCTACTCTGTAATTATAAATGGTTATAATAAATGGTTGTCCATCAGAAGGTTTTGTGCTGAAAGTAGACACGCTGTATTTGTTAAACTATTACTAATAATAGTTATTCCATTATTCCAATCCCGGATATTACGGAGCCAGGAAATCTCTGTCTTTGGTCCATGCCTCTCGGTCAAAATAGAGAAATTTTGTCCTTCAAAATCAGTTCAGTAGCCTGTACTTACTTTTCTCCCCTGAACAAATGTCCCAGATATCAGTCAGCAACTGGCAACTACCTGTCGACTCTTGGTCTCTTGAACACATTTGCATTGCTGACCATTTGCATCATTCGCCGATGCACCACATTTCAAATGCGTCTAAACGGTTCATAGTGCTCACCTTGTGGGTCCATGGCTCTACTACATATAAAAGTCCTGACCAGACATAGCTTAGGCATTATCTGACGATGTTTAAGATTGAGATCATCATTGCAGAAAATATTTCTCATCTTGTTGAATGCAGCAAGAGCCTCCTCTATTTTGAATTTTACTTTGATTTCTGGATCTGGAATCTATCGAATGAAAATACACTCGACTGCATACTTCTTGACTGCTCTTAAAAATACATAATACTGTATTTCCAATCAGAAGGATCTTGATTGTTTCTACTAATGAGAGTTGCCGATTAAATTTCTATCAAATGAACAACCATTAAAATTTTTACCTATTCAGGGGTAAATTTATTGTTAGCAAAAAGACTCTACCGCAGACGTTGTCTTTGATTTTCATACATATACCTGTCCCATTGTGTTGAATAATTTTGATTGAAAAAAAATATAAATGTTTAATATTAAAATATTGGGAATCTACACTATATTGTTAAATTTTCACCTGTCTATTGAATATTTGTATCAAAAAGATTGGTAAGTAATTCAGAAAAAGGTTACTTATCATGTACAATTAAAGATAAAAAAATAATATATATAAAGATGATCATCAACAGAACTCTTTTCATAACATAGTAAATTTATTTTGAAGTAGTTCCTGAAACACAGGGGGACAAGGATGCATACTTTAATATGTAAATAAAAATCATCATAACTAGCATCACAGACCATCATTACTATTATATACAATAACGTAACAGCTACGAAAATGAATTATTTTGCTGTCCGATATTAAAGAGATAAAGATAGATCCTTTTCGATTTTATTAGGGGAACGAGTTTGTACTTTGTTTGTGTGTACGTGTGTTTGTGTATTGATTAGTAACAGCTCACTTGTGTACCAACAATCTACATACAAAGCATAAAACATATCGTGTATGCATGTTGAACGATAGACAGGTACACGCTGTCCAAGGCTCTCGTCCATTCGACATAAATATTTGATGTACTGAATGAAAGTCGAATGCTACAAGATCAATTCTACATTACCCTCAATGGGGTTTTCAAATGTTTAACAAGTAGGTAGTCATCGTTATTATTACATATAAATCGATACTGAATTTGAATTTTTTTTAGTGGTCTCACTAATTGAATCGATTAAAACGAAATGAATGTATGATTATACCTATTACAAATTTTGGTAAAAATTCGGCGAAATAGTATAATTTTTGTATGTTAACGACGTCTTGTGCATGTATATTGAAATTCTCTCTAGAAAGATTGACTGGATGACGTATGAAGTTTTATAACCCTTTTGTGTTTGCAGTTACTTACCTACTTAATCCACGTTCGCTCCCAGTGTTAATTGCTAATTTTATTTTATTTCATTAGTTTTTTTTTTTAATTTTCGATCTCGCCTTGAAAAAATGTCGAAAATATTCCAGGAACAAAATAGAAAGTTCTTATATTTTTTTAAGCGCATCATATTTTTATCTTCAGTCATATTTATTATAATCAATTATTTTCATTTAAATAATTAGCAGATTAAAACGACGTACCTATGTAGTTGACTTTCACGAAAAATTATCTGAGCTCGAGCGCTTTCGTCAAACTCGCGTTGACATTATCAAAAGACTAACCTAAGAAATATCAAATAAGAGTAATAATAGGTCATCGATTTACATAAATTTTGGTTACATCTGTTAATTCAAGTCTTCGATTACTGTGGCACTCTGAATGTGAAACCTTTGCATTTTTTAGGGTCAAAATTTCTGCAAATCGAGGACCAATTATTATTACTCTAAAAAAACCATCGGTAATTACGTTGGGCAGCAACAATCAAAAGCCCGTCATTTTTGCCAAGAACTTATTAAGTTGTTGATTATTTTCGTTGTTTTTGGCCCAACATAATACAGAAAGTTTCATCTCAGACATTTAATTTCCCTTGAGGTTTTCATCTAAACAAACTTTATGAATCACACTCTCGCTTAACTCTGTGCTCAAATTCTATTAAGAATACTTCGATGTCCTATTATGGGGTTATTACGAACTTTGTCTGCGTAGAGACGCCGGGCGCCGGGCTAAACTAGTATCTTGACTTTTTCTTACTTAAGTAAAAGCAATAAGATGATTCGATTTTTAAGCATTCTTTTCCCGCTGCTATTCCTATCCTTCCGTAGGAATGATTCCGGATACGGTATAGATCTAAGATCTTTTTTTTGAGCCTGCAAATTCTCATCAAATTGTCTCTATAATATTCGATCTTTCAATCTTGGACGAGAGAAAATTCCATATCTACTTAGGTAATATGAATAATTTGGAGCGATCAACGAGTCATAATTTCAGGATTATGAAAACATCTTTATTCCCTTTCTTTCTCATCAGTAGCGAGTCACACTCATTATTACCTAAGAGGTCACAGGTTCGATTTTCGACCGGGACAAAATTTTTGTTCGTGTTTTTTACTTCTGGAACCTACTTTGCCTCATATCTTTATTATTTACGAAATGTCAAATTTTAGAGATTTTTCTAATTGAGAGATATAGGTACCTTCATGATGCTATGTAAGTTAGCAGATACAGCCTTGAATCTGAACAGTGTGCAGTGCACTCACCATGTATAATAGAAAAGCTATGTTATTTCCATTCCTCTCTGGTGCTTCTTTATTTATTATTCAAATCTGTTACGCTGTCCTTTGCTGTCCTATGGGAGGTTTTCTAGGGAGCTTCCGACAATACACACTAAGTGACAGCGCTTCTAATCCGGTCTATATTGTCAAATTATGACAGCTGTCAAACATACCATCTAGCATTGAATGATGAATATTATGCTATCTCCTCCCTTTTTTTCTCAATTAGACAATTTAACGTTTTAATTATTGATGATTGCAAAAGTGGCTTTTTCTAGGAGGTAAACCATAGTGTGTCCTTTAACACTACACACAAACAAAATAATACAGTTAACATTAATTAACAAGGTATGTATTTGTCTTCAAGGGTGGATTTGCAGTGCTGTTCTGTATCTTCTTGTTTTATTGTTTTCTGTTACGGTATTTTTTCATTTTGTATTTAGGTAGGTATAAAGAAAATAATATATAATAATATAAGCCTTTATTGATAATATATACAAATATAAAAATAACATGCTTACAGATAATAATTATTAACAACTAAAATATACAAACAAGATACCTCCCGAAAATGAGTATATACTCGTGCTTCGGGAGGGAAAGAGGAAATAAGATAAACACTTATTTTATTTGTAATAGTATGTAAAAAGAAATGTACAATGATTATTCTAAACATATGGTAGAGGTTATAAATGTTAATTTGACCAGTGTTGCCAAAGCCGTTTTTCAAACGCAAAGTAGCCTAACTGAAATTTTGGTATGCGGTCATTCCGAAAATTTAGTACCTATCCGAAGAGAGGTGGGAGTTCACTAAAAACAGGTCAAAATTCGCTAAAAGGGAAGTGACAATAGACCGGATTAGCTAGGGCGCCTCTAGTGGCAAAAATGGAAAAAAAACATCCCATTGTTTTTCTTTCAAATGTAGGTAGATATCTTAAGACCCAAACAGTTCCTGAAAAATCTCTATTTATAGTTTGAAGTCTTGAATTGCAAAATATTTCCATTTAATGTCGATTCATCTGCAATCTCCATATATGAACAAACACTGTAATAGTGAGCAGTGTTCATCTTTCAAAAAATAAATTAATTAATATTTAAATGACAAAGAAGTGTGACTTTTCCATATTATGCTGTAAATTCAGATGCTGAAAACGTGTTGAAAATGATTCGATAATTGAAGAATCTCAATTCCGTGATTTCATGACATATTTTTTAACCCAATTACTGGATACGCTCCGCGATAATAATTCTATAGAGCAATAATTGAAGTTCATCTACAACACGGTATTGTCGTTGAAACAATCAAACAACTCCACACGAAATATGGTTCATACTATTATTTTTTTATACATAGGTAATATAACAAAACTAATCCAACTAGTTACTTATGGGAAATATTTTTCACACTTATGTTATTCGTCTGTTGTCGTTATTCGTTGCTATGACAATAATAGTGTTAGCCGGTAGTCGTGAGTCAAGATGAAAAGCCGGTTTTTAGTTTAGACACTCTTCCAGTGCGATTGTTTAACAAAATGACTTTAATTTTCAAATTTCTACTATTGATGTCATTTTGCACAATATTCAATTCATAAAAATGCAGTTATTACTCGCCAAATCTTTGCAAAAGTTAAGGAACTATTTTTCATACTCCATCGGGTTTCTTTAAAAGTTGGTACACCAGTCAACTGCTGTAGACTTATAATGTTCTGGATCTATGTAGAACGACAGAAAGGTAGTATGTATATATTGTTCTCTACACATTATTATACGAATAATTCTATTTCGCTATTTGCATAAGAGTGACAAGGTATGAAAAAGTTTTATAATTTAAGTTTGAAAACTTACTGAAGAGATAGGAACTTCCAGCCATTTTACTTCTATTCTTCGTTAAATAAGTTTGAGATGGATATTCAAAAATAGAATATGTTCCTCATTTAAAATTATTCATCGTCTAACGTTTTCACTATTTATAGAAATAATCAAAAGTTTTCCAGCGTTTAAACTGTGTATCCATACAATGGGGGTATGTTGCCTTAGGAAATTGAAACCAACCAAACAATAGATGTATTATAATGATACATCTTGAGTAAGATAGATTTTTCTTTCTGTGTTTAATAGCTTTAATTTGGTTGCGATAAAGTCTCACAGCGAGAAACTGGATCCAGAGGGTCCAGTTTTTGTCTGCCACGTCTTCTTGTGCCACCTTTTGAGTTGAATAAGATTCGAATTCGGAGGACATCTTCTCCTGCGGTTTCAACTTCAATTCTGTGGATTGGTTTGCAGCAAGCGCAAACATTTCCTTTTCAAACCCTCTCGGTTCTCTGCTGTTGTCTTCAGTTCTATGTATGAACTGCACTTTTATGTCCTGGCATATGGCTGTTCATACTGCTGGCGCGATCTATCGGCTCCTCGACAATTCTCTCTAATATTTTACCTACCCAGTAAACTTTTATGTCTCATCACATGCTTCATCCCCAGCCATCTCGCGTTCAATTCAATATTTGCCCTTCCTCCCGAGCTCTCTCAAAAACCTCTTCGTTCGTGGTATGTTCCCTCCAAGATATTTTTAATGTTCGCCTATACTTACTTACATGGACATTAATGCAGGTATATTTAAGGATAAAACCGGGCCAACCAGCCTATGATTCAGTATCAATATTTTTTCTATCAACAAATATAATATTATGTTTCACAAATCACTCTTTGAGGGTGAAATGCCTAATTAAAAAAAAAAAACAATATGTTTGCTTACCATTTATGACATACCATTATAGTCCTGAAACAATGACCCCAACTAAGAAAAATGTGAAAATGCTGAGAGTTACGCAAGAAATTATTATCGGTGTCAGTCTTCGGAATAAATTATGAGAAATGCAGAAATTAGACGCCAAACAATATAAACTAACGTCATGGATCGGGTAGCTAGTCTTAAGTTGTACCTACTTAATAGTCAAGTTCGTTCAAAACCCTTAAAAACTGATTATCAAATAACAAAAGAAATTTTAAGTAAACGACAAGGACACATTTTTATTAAATTTGCTTATTTGAGGACAAAAAAAGAATGATAAAACTGGGAAAAATATTTAATGTACGCAGACTTTAATGAAAATCTAACGATAATTGGTTGCGTGAGTTAGGCCTATCGCGCACTAGGCAGCCTGGCTGCGGCAGCCAGTAAAACATATGACGTTGTATGGGAGCCCGCGCACTGGGCAGCCACGATTTCAAGAGAATATTGTGGTTGCCGCAGCCAGGCTGCCTAGTGCGCGATGGGCCTTTGACGAAAGCGCTCGAGATTCGATAAAAATTTTTGTGAAAGTACAACTGTGTTTCATTAAATTCACCGTGATGAATTTTGACTACGTTAATAAACAAATTAAATATTACGTTGAAAGGCGTTTTTGGTTCATTTGTTATAACATTTTTAGCTAAGATCTGAATAGTTGTCTGGTTAGCACAAGAGTGGTCATAAATGAAACCTTTTTTAATAAGCGAAGAAAAAAAAAAGAGACGTGTGGTATAAAAACATTATGTAATGATAATAAAAAAATGTCACTATGAAAATACGAGCGAATTTATCTTCGGCACTTTTAACATGGTTTCACTTAGGAAGGAATCCTTTTCAGCGTATCCTAACACAACATTTTATTATGAAGGCGTAATTTAATACTGTCAAAATATTTTTTTTTTCCACGACATAACCCCACATTCCGAGACATTTATTTTTATCAAGAGTTTTATATAAAAATATTTCGTGGTATAAAAAGGATATCAAACACATAATACTAATAATAATCCTTACACGAGGACACTATATAAAATTCCCTCTAGACCGTCCCACGGGAATACCAGACCGATCCTGGCCTTTCGGACATTAACTTTTCCCGTACCTATAACGTTTCTCAATTTTTGATTGATTTCTTTTTTTATTAATTTTGGATTATTTTCGTATAGGAATTTATCGGATTTTATTAGATCTAATATATTTTTTGTTTATTTTTTATGACTTTTTGAAGAGAGTGGAGGCATAGCATTTTTTTAAATATACAACTTGGACTTTAAATGAAGTCTCGTAGAAGAAAAGTCTCGTCTAAGACATAACAAATTAATCCAACTTTTCAGAACTGACTGTCCACGATGTGTGCACGACTTGCAATACAGTAATTATTCGGATACATTGCGTCACGCGCGCTGAGATGATTGTTTCAAGAGGCTCCTCATAACGGAGAGGATTGAAAGCACCAGACGACGTGGAGCAGATAATCTTGGGAGGCTTATTGTAACTAGAATTGTGTAGGGTAAAAGAGGTAGAGGGCGCTCACCCTGATATGAGAGAGTGACCAAAAGTGTGGGTGGATAAATGGAGTGAGTTGTCAAATACCTAATAGAAACAGCAACGATTGAGGGTGATGTAGGTATAATCTGAAACATCTTATTTTTAATATTTTGGTCCTTACAAGGTCTTCATACGAGGTCGATTCCCAGCTGTCTATCCATCTCTTTAATGGGCTAAAGAGATGGATAGACCTAGAAGTCGTCGTCCATTCTCCTCACATGTGTATATCAGAATTTTCTTATTTTCCTCCCCCATACATACATACATACTCCCGTTAAGGTCCCCCACTCTACGCAAGCCAGTCCGGAGGAGACCAATCCGCAGCAAACCCGACCCGCACGAGCCGACCCCCCAGCTCGATCAAAGCAACTAAACCGAAAAGCCGACCCAACACAAATCAAGCCCGCCGCGGATCACCCCCAAACCAACGCACAATGCGGGAGGCCTAAGCCCCACTCAGGAGCATAGGGAGGCATCAAGAGCTCTCCATTGCGCTCGAAGGCGTTCGAGGCTCTTGTGCCTTTTCTGACCAGTTGAGGTTTAAGGAAGTGGGGTGGTCAACCTCACGGTCCCGATCTGATTTTTCGATTTCCTGCCTCTTACAGGATGCTCGAAAAACCAGCAAAAAGAGCAGAGGTGCTATTCTTAGCCGACAGCCCCACGGCATTTTCCTCCCCCACCTTACTCTTAATCTGAAACACTTTAATTAACTTTCCAGTTGAACCCTCCATACTTCTCATAAACAACTTCTCTATAGATACGACTGATACACAAATTGAAGGCTTTATTTGAATTTCCTATGGGTGCTTGAAACTATTTAATCAATAATGTTATTAGATACTTATAGGTAAGTGATAAGACTGACGCTTATCGGTTGTCTAAATGAGGTGACTTTTCCATTCAAACACTATTGATCATGACTAGTGGTTTTAAAGTCGACTTCTCTCATTTTCATGTGTCGGTAAACTAAGAAATTGCAGTCCGCAGTATACAAAAGTTCTCGTTTTAACAAGGACATACTTATTTAGTCTCTTAATATTTTGTTTTTATTATGATACTGTTTAAACAATAGATTTAATTTTGTTTAAATTGGTAGTAGATATCATTTCGAATTGCTGTGCTAGGCGAAATGTGGAAGTTAGTATGCATCCGAATGAGCGTTAATTGCGAAAGAAATACACCAAAAATAAACTGATATTAAAGTGATCCAACTTTATTGAACAAAAATAAAAGGAAAGCTAAGGTTTTTGTTGAGCCCCGCTTAACTAATGAATCCTCGTAAGAAGTCTTGGAGAACGTAAGTACGTGATGTCGTTCTGTAAGCGAAAACCAATAGCCGACTAACTCCTCAGCGACTAAATAATATCTTTCCGATAAAGTCTTCGAACAATTAATAACCTTTCAAGAAGAAATCCAAACCCGTAATAAACAGTATTTTGTGCGAGTTAAGTTTTATTAAAAGTTTCTCTTCAAGCAAAACAAAAACCTTACCTACCATCGTTCGATCGGATAGATTTTTTGTTTCCTGGAATAAAGGTCTTCAAAACTTCTATACTTACTCTGCATTTTTTCTTCTAAGGAGTTAGTAGTAATTATAACTTTGATCATTTTTCACGTCAAATGCACACTTTATAAACTAACTAGCAGCAAAACCTGTCTGACGGCAGGCATAAAAAATGGGCATTAATTTGATAGATGGTCCTATAAGTCAGTTACGTAGTCTCTTAAATCCAGTCCCAAGTTTATTTTGATAAGTTGAGAAATGCGGATAATTTGAAATTTCTTTCAGTAGCAACAGTTGTATCTAGGAATCTATGATCAATTAGATATCACATAGTTATATAATATTCGTTATAATATTCCCCGCAGACACGCATGTAATTATTTTCATGTAGAAACCAACGACTTAACGACCAAAATTATAAGCACCTATGATAAATATTTCCCATATTTTTATAGTCTTTCACGGACGAACTTCTAAATTATATTTAGGATACTCATTAGGTGCATTAATCTAACGCAATATTATGAACTGTATATAACCTTTTAATAACAATAAACATAATGTTTCTGTTTTTGTCGATAAAATGTTGGGTAGGTATGTTATTTTTGTATTGTTATACCTATATTTTATTTTGTATGTAGGTACTGAAATATTCAGGATTGTAATATAATATTTCAAAAATTCGTCGTTGCTCAGATAATCGTTGCATTATTTACCTACAAAAAAAACTTGACAAAACGAACACTTATATTTTATTTTCGTTTACTTACATAATAAATTGTCGCAACAGTAGGTATAACAAAACATTGACAGTACATACTCGTATTATAGGTACCTACTTATGTGATAATATAAAAACATTTATAAATGTTTATAAATAAAAATAACTTTGCAGTATTACATATATTTCGGAAAAAAATATATATGTAATACTGCAAAGTTATTTTTATTTATAAACATTTATAATGTCTAAGTATTACAAAGTTGAAAATAATGTGTTTGAAGAAAAACATTTATAGTTTTATCTCAAATGTGATAAAATATTTACAGATAAAGCTACATTGAAACCAGTCGATGAACTGGCGTCAAATATTTGGCAAACTTTCAAAGGGTCGTTCCAAAGCACAAAAATAATAGTCTCGAGAAATTTAGGTGAAAAGGTCGTTGTGCTTCATTCGAGATTTCGTCTTCGTAGAGAGAATTACTTTCCAATACTATAAGTACAAGGCCTACATTTACCATGGTGTTATGTATTTGATATTTTTTAAGTTGTTTTTTATAGATTTTTCACTTTTCCACTACAAAATTATTTGATACAAACATCCTTTAATAATATAAGTAGGTATCTGAGAAAATAAAAATTAACACAGTTTTTCATAGTCAACTAACGCTTTTTCAATAAACTTCGCATTGTGTGAGCGTCCCGCACACCTAAACACTTTACTTACTAAAACTTATTTGAAAATAACAACGTTGATAGAAATCGTTCAACCACATACCACGTGATCCGAGTGGTGCAATTGCCGATCAAATTTTTTGTTATTAAATAATAATATTTTTGTTACGTGGCCTATATTGGTCAGAAACAATACTTACTAACTAAATATATTGATGCCTTCACTACTTGCCTATAATTCGAAATATTTTATACCTATTTCAAAATTTGGTTCCAACAACGCCGCACCTAGTACCTACGTGGCCGAAGTTTTCGGAGGACCGTCGAAAATACTCCAAACTTTTACTCATTCGAATGTTTCTCAAAATACACTTGTGTCTTACTACTAAACACAATTACAAAACTACTTAAAACTCTATTTGAAGAGAGTTGATTTAAACATGTTATTTTTATATTTCCAAGTTTTGTTGTAAAAATAACTTTATTCACGACTTTTCAAGATAAAAATAAATACACCACTTTTTCTAGTTTTCGAATGTTTAACACCGCTTTTTTTTACTAAATAACGCAAATAATATACCAGATCTGAAGTATTTTAAATAATTTAAAGTATGTGCCACTAAAAATTTACAGCCGAAAAACTAAACAGGTGTTTAAAATGTATCGAAAATGGCGCCATCCCAAATATTTCCATCGTAGATGATCCTAAAATATTTGTGGCCTAATGTTTCAGCCATGTTATGGCTTGACACTTAAAAATATTTTATAACAAACAAAATGTAGCGTAGCAACACAAAGGCTTGCAGCCAATAACCACTATGTCCGATTTGTATGATTTCGAGTTGTTGATTCGGAATATGTACGTATCAACCAAAATTAACTAAGTCATGTTTGATTACCTTTATTTCAATTATTTGATTACCTTTTTCGCATGAACAGCGCAGATTTGTAGCTGTTTAAGTCATTCCGAAAGTTAAAAAACCTTGAGAGGTATTATGAAACAGAAAACGTTCTTGTACAATCGAAATAGCTATCTTCTTCTTCTTTAGCCTTGTCGCGTCCGTTTTTTAACATAGGCCTCCCCCAATTGTCGCCATCTCTCTCTCGTCTGTGCACTTCTCATCCAGCCAAAACTAACGCAAGCCACGATGTCGTCACTCCATCTCATCATTGGCCTACCCCTGCTTCTCCTTCCCCACCATGGACGCCACTGTAAAATTATTTTGATCCATCTGCCATCTGTTATTCTTGCCACATGCCCAGCCCATGACCACTTCAGTTCCGTAACTCTCTGGACAATATTAGTGACCCTTGTCACTCCCCTGATCCACTCATTTCTCCTTCTGTCTCTGAGCGAAATTCCTAACATGGCCCTCCATGGCTCTCTGTGTGACATGTAATTTATTCACGATCTCCTTTGTGAGGGTCCACGTCTGACATCCGTATGTGAGAACTGGGAGTATGCATTGATCGAACACATTTGTTTTGAGGTGTTGTGGGATCTTTTTGTTTTTCAGTATGTAGTCCAGTTTTTTAAAAGCTGCCCATCCCAGTCTGATCTTTCTGTGGATTTTTGTTAATTGGTTTTCCTTTGTGACTTGTGTGTGAAATAGCTATCAGTTAACGTAAAATTCAACACGGTGGGTCAACGCTCAAGACAAACCACAGCGATGAAACTACGATCAAGCCATATGGACTAAAAAAATTAATCTAAGGATCAACCATCGTTAAACTAACTGCGCCGATTGGAGTGTATAAGGGTGCATTTTAACCAAACAAACATAGCGCCAGAACTGGAAGTGGAGTATAGTTTTTTCTATCGTTATAAGTACTGGACACCACATAAACGACAACTAATAAATGAGCGATGACAGTTCTTTCTCGTTGTTATTTGCTTGGTGAACATATCGACAATCAAGAAATTATACTCCATTTTCCAGCTGTGTCTCAATTAACGCGCCTGTATGAAATAGTACCTACATTTTAGACTCTGAAGAACTAGTATTCATAATAGGTATTCAAACTAACTCAAGCATGAACTACTTAATCGTAAATTGACCCCCGAACTAATCCGTCTCAAAGAAACTTTATAGATTTCGGGACGTCGGATCTTTCCATTAGCATGATGGACGATAATTCATTTGACAATTTATCACTTGAAGGACATCTCATCTGATTGGAGCTGTAAGGTTGAAACGAGGAAATGACTCGCGTACCCATATCAACACTGACATACTCGATGGTACCTATTTAGAAGAAAACATTGTATGGTGGAAATCTTTAATGAGTTCACGTACGTAAAAGTCTGTCAAATACAAATACGTCAGGGGCATACAATATTTATTTTGTATAGTATTAAAACCCTTCCGATTCACCTTTGATGAGGTAGTTACAATTGATTTCCAAGATTAAAGGATAATATTTTTACAAAAAATATTATTATGGAATTTGATTGCCTTGATTGATGTTTCGTATACCTTTCTTGGACATTAGTTTTGTTATGTAGGCGCATTTATTAAAGGCTTATTAAAAGTATAAGAAGCAGCAAAAGGGTGCCAATTTTTCTATTCCTCATTGAAGTACTGCGGATAATATGACATTTTCTTCCCGTAGCAACAGTTGTAGGAACCTTTGATCAAGTACCTAAGTAAGTGTCTATCACACATTTCATAAATAATATAATATGTCCCGCAGACAGGTGTAATGATAATTATTATAACAAAGAATATCTGGCGTAGTTGTATGGAAAATATTTCGTGTGGGGTGTTTCTATGAAAATAGCGAGCTACGGACGAACTTACCAATTTTATATAGGATAATTTTATTACTTGTATAATAATTATTTACCTATGTTGGACAGTTATCGAATAGGTAAATACGTTTTTCTAGTAAATGGCCAATCCAATCCAAACTCCGTTTACGCCCCACTTAGGGGCATAGGGAGGTAACAAGAGCTCTCCATTGCGCTCGATCTTGCGCAATGTTTATGACCTCCTCCCACATCATGTCCAGATTCCTCAGCTCTGCTTCGAAGGAGCGGAAAACACTATGAGAGGGTTTTCCTCGTCTTCGGGACCCTGATGGGAGGAAGAACAGCGCTCGCCTCGGCCAACTGTCATTCGGCATCCTCAACACATGTCCAGCCATGTCCATCTCCTCTCCATAATGGTAGAAGCTCACGCTGGGGCGTCTTGCGGTGGTACCATCTTAAACCCAAAATTCTCCTGAGGCACTTAGATGTATGATAAAGGCACGTAAATGCACACAAAAAACTCATGCTGGAATTGCTCAAAGAGTTACGAATACTTTGTAAGAGGTAAATGTCAAAACTTAAGTTTTTTTAGGAAATCGCGGGACAGTTAAAAAACGATAGGAAAAATAATGGTGAACTAGTAAGAATTTAACACATTTCTAGCTCTGTTTATAATGATAGTTTCTTACCTTTGTGTACCTCGGACAAAAAAAACACTTCCCTGATGAAACGTTTCGTTCATTAAACCAAGCGCCTAACTATTCAAACCTTACTGTTCAAACTTAAACCAAATGCCTAACTATTCAAAATTAAACCAAGCGCCGTAATCCACGTTTATATTAGATTCTCGGAATACATTCGCACACAAAACCCCTGACAATAACAGTATAACAGTGGCTTTGAAAGTTGATTCGTTGAACAATGGAAGTATCTTTCTATCTTTTTCCTTCCTTTGAAGTGTCACTTTACAAGACTAATTAGGGCTGGGTAGACGCTCGCTAAGAACAGAACAATGGAACAGGAAATGAACATTAAGTCCATATTAAGTACAACGATGTCAGAGAGAGTCTTTGCAAAATGAGAAAAAAAAATATCAAGTGCCCTAAAATAATTATATTTACATAAGTAAACATTTAAAACATTGCATATTGTGACACGTTCTTTGTTCCTTTATTTATTTAAACTGGTCCAATTATATTTAGGTTGTCAAAATGTTCGGATTTTAAATGCTAACGGCACTAGGTTTAATCAACGAGTAGATATGTAGAAATTATCGTTTAGGTACTTACCTTATCATTATTAAAACTGCACGGACGGAGGAGTATGAAATTTCGCACACTTATAATAGTTTATATAGAGGAGTGGCAAATGCTTATATTTTTTTTTAATTAAGCATAAAACATACATACATTCTCCCTTGAACCCCCTCGTACACCGCAAGCCAGCCCGGAGGAGACCAATCCACAGCATACTCGACCCGCACGAAACCAACCCCCTAGTCTGATCGAAGCAACCAAACCAAAAAGTCGGCCCCACACAAATCTAGCCCGCCGCGGAACTCCCTCAAATCAAATGCTATGTATTTGATACTGATTTGACATTGACACAGACGCATATTATATTCTTTTGTTTATCTGGGTAATATATGTTATGATTATTTACTTCATGACTAATATTAGATCTTTGTTTATTATATTGTATACCTTTATATTATTTCTTTTACTTTTTATGTTATGAATATTTACTTCATTACAAAAATTTGATTATTTTTTATTATTAGTTTTTAATTTTATTGTATACTCATTATTGTTTATAAAATTATGTTACCTAAATAGAAGAGCATTATAAAACAATATGCCAATACTTTAATTAATATGCCTCAAATATGATAAGAATAAAATGTATGTCTATAGAAAATGTAACTTATATTTCCGTAAATCTCATTAAATGTGTAGGTACGTATTTTATAAAAATTTGTTCAGTGTATCTTGATTCGTGTTACTAAAATAGATAAGAATGCCAATTTAATTATCCAAATTATTATTTAAAAAAAAATGTAAAAGAAAATGCCAATAAGTAGAAGGAACTTAGTATAAGAGATATATATGTAATTAAAATATGCCACCTCATATATAAGTAGATATAAATAAATAATAAAATGTAACTAGATTAAGTATTATTAATTAGTTATGTATAAACTTTATAAAAAATATTACAACTCATTTTCTCAAAGACAGGCTTGTCCTAGTTGAGATTTTTTGTACAAAAATGATTGATTTTTATATATGTAAATAAATAAATAAATAAAATAAATAAATAAATGAGAATAGAATAAAGGTGTTTGTCTTTAATAATAGAAAAAACTTCAAATTTGACGTATCCGTGTCATTGTTTTTGGTTGAAAATTGTGAAATAGCGCTCAGTCTTTGACAATGGAACTTTAATAATGTTCAAACTTATAATCTAAATTAGTTATGGTCGGATTTCGAGCACTGGCCGACCACTAGTAATAATAATTTTGTAATGAATATCAAATTGATATCATCTCATCAAGTCTTCAAGAAACAGATTTTCAGAGTTATTTTAAATATTCTAACCCATTCGGGATTTTTTTTATTTATTTCCTTCCCACAACCCTTTCTTGCTTCCTTTGACCTTTTTGCGCTCGCTTTTATGTTTGCTCATTTTTTGTTTATCTTTCTTCCTTTTCATATGCGACTTGCAATATAATATAAAGATTATTGTTCTTAATTATTTTGTTTTAAGAAAAGTAAAGTAAAGGAAATTTAAATAAGTCTTGACCTTTTGTTTAAATTTCCTTTGATTTATCTATTTGTTAGATTTTTTTTTAATAAAAATATAATATTTTGTTAGTACAAAAAAACTCTCCGCTGAAGATGGTCGCAAAGTCGGCCGAAAATATATTTCGGAAACAATATAACCTAGAGAAATACTGCAAAGTTTGTTTTCTTTATAAATTGGTAAAATATTATCGTTTTGTATTATAGATGTTCAGTTGTGTTTTGATTAAATAAATAAATAAAAAAATAACGATAGCGTCACTATACACAATATTGATCCCAGGAACTATACACGTAACTATACACAATATTGATCCCAGGAACTATACACGTAACTATACACAATATTGATCCCAGGAACTTCGTTCCCATAGAATAGAAATCACAAACGCTGCTGTTTCTATATTTACGTGCTATCTGCATTTTCTTTGAAAATAATAATTTAGTTCTGTTATTTATCGAGCCGCATAAGAAAATTCGTGTGGTGCAAATTATTTCCCTAATCTCTGAGAGAAAAATAAATTGCGTTTATGGGTAATTTAGCTCTACCATTAGAAATAGAATGGAGTCAATGACTAATTAGTGCAATATTTCCAGGCAACTGAAGCGTAGAGGAGATGGCATAAATATTTTGGAATGTTGTTTTTCTTCCTACCGCTAAGCTTTTTGTATAAAAAAGGGCGATATTATTGTGCCCCTCGTGTTACAGCAACCAAAATAGGTTTATTGTGACATCCCTCAATTTATTATGGGGCGCTGCCTCCAGAGGCCTCTTGCAGAGCGACAGATTGCCCTTTCCCGGCTTCTGCCCTCCGCAAGATGTCTCATTGATTTTTTTATGGCCCCTAAAGATAGGTGTAACAATTGTTTTGGGTAACGTGACCATATGTCCCTTTTGACCACTGACGTGGAAGATATTTATTTCTAACCTAGCCACTAGTCACGCAT
Source organism: Mystacides longicornis (assembly GCA_963576905.1). Lineage (NCBI taxonomy): Eukaryota > Metazoa > Arthropoda > Insecta > Trichoptera > Leptoceridae > Mystacides > Mystacides longicornis. Next base: position 3,058,096 of record OY756421.1, on the reverse strand, counting down.
CCTTCGGCACGGGTTAAAAATGATACCTTTTATTGAATGATTTTGGGCAGTAAGGTTTATTCCTTTCGGAATGATAAGACTAGGTGAGTATGGGTGGGAAAGGTGAGTTTGAAGTGGTTGGTGGCCCAGCGGTTACAACGCCGGCTTTCGTACTGCGGACGTCGTGGTTCGATCCCAGGTGCCGACCATCTTCCTCTTTCACGACACAAGCTTTCAGTAGCTTACTGTGAAAGAGTCAAGGAGTGTATTTGTGTTCACTTTGAGTGAGCACAGATTCATTCAGCGACAATAAGTAAGTAAGTACGTGGCCTTAGGTTTACAAATGATGGAATATTCATTCAGAGATTTGCGATGTCGTGAATTTAGACTTTGCTTGTTTCCACAATAATGCTCTTAGTCTGGAAATTCGTGGGTCTTCGTGTTTTATTTTCCATTTGTTAATAATTTTCAACCTTAAAATGGTAAAAAACACTTTATTTGGGAGAAAAAAAGAATCTTTTAAAATTTATGATAAAAAATGGTTGATTTATAAAGCAAGAACATGCAGTATGTTTTACTAACAATATATTTTTCGGTTCTTAGTGTTGATTTTCAAGGTAAAGTTGTAATGTTCGTGCTAACTCCTGTAATTTCATCACGCCACTAATCAAATTACAAAGTACGTTAAACCGTGATAATATTATATTATCAGATAAATTAAAAAGTTACACGAATATTATTTGAATTCACACAAAAATATTCAGACATTATGAAGTTATGAGGCATGTCGAAGGGACGTAGTATCAACATGTTTGAACTTTTGGAATATATTTTTCGTTTACAAATTTAATAAAAAAAGTTAGAGTGTATCCCGTTTGATCCCTTATATCCTTTTACTTACTTTTCGAGTCCGGACATCAGACTTTGCCACTCCAGTATGCATTATCCTTTTGATTACTTATACTTAATTTGATATGCGTTTTTTTGTCACGTTTTTTTGTACAGACATATATTTTATATACCTACCAACATCCTTCATAATATAGGTAGTCGTGACTTATTTAAAATTTTTCTCGCATTATGCCGTTCTACAGAATATTTTTTTTCAAAATCACTGTTGATTTTCTATTTCTTCTTCTTCTCCGTGGTAGTGAACTGCTGTCAAACTTTTTTTAACCCAACCAAAACTGAGCGCTTTGAACTACGTTGTAAAATGTCGAAGTTTTATCAAACCGTAAAACAAAGTATTTTTTTGCTCCAAAACTACTAATGTAGGTACTATACTGCTAATTTGATGTTTTCTCTTACTGCCATTGACATAGGTTACATTGGTGTACAATTGCTGGATTAAAAAAAATGTGTCTCTGAATTTGAGCGAATTTTGTGTACATATTTATAAATGAAAGAAACAACAAACTAAGTGACCATAAGTCAAAAGTCAAGTGTTCTTCTTTGTCAGTCCTTGGGTTCTTTATACAGTACAATTTCAGAAGGATTACTACCTTTTTCGATGTTTTGGGCAGAATTTGCTTGATGGTAGTCCATTTTAAATAGAAATGAAAGATTCTTGTGTGTTGATTTACGCAGATAACCGGTTCACGTTTGAAAAATAAATGTTTGTGGTGTAGCGATACAAGACACCTTCATTTTTATTTGATCACTACTTTATTAAACATGTTAGACTGCAAAGGAGAATGTTTACCCCTTGAAAAAAAATCCTTCAGGCTTTTTTCAGATAATAAAAAACATATTCAACTCAGAGCAGTGCTCAGGCGCTAACTTTACTCACGTAATACTGTGAGCCGGACGTGTTTAATAATTCACCGTAATGTTTTTGTTTACATTCCGGTACTAACCAGATGCCTACTGCCGCCCTCCAGTGCGTGACACAACAGCTTATAAAACGCGCCTTTCCCTAAAACCTAATTCACACATGGCTTCTTTACTAGCAGCTATCTACGCGGTTAGGTACTGTATAAAGCTTCTAACAGAGCGTCATTGTCAAATTTCACTAGAATTAAAAATCAAACATGTTCAATACTACAGTTGAGTTAAGTCATGTGGCCATCTATTAGCCAGAAAGTCGCCCAGTGTGACATACAAAGCTTCAAGTTGATAGCATCCGCAAGACATACTCTCTGTGATATTGTTTGCATACAATTCGGATATTTTAGTATAGTTTTGTATAAGCAGCGAAAATGAGTGATAGGAAGTGATAAACGGTAAGCCACAAGCTTCAATAGAAAACTGACAATCAGTACTTAAGCAATTTTTTTTTAAATTCCGGACGGCATATAACCCCCCTTTACGTATTCATGACCAAAAGCAATTGTTGCAACCGAGAGATGGGAATTCTGTTGGGACTTATCTTTCTGGGGCATCAAATAGACAATTAAAAAGACTTCTTGCAGATGGGAGGAGTTGGCTTCTGGAGACGAGACACAATAAGAGGCAGAGCTCTATGAATGAATTAAAGGATGTCACAATAGATCTTATTTGGTCGCGGTGATAAAAAATTAAGGGGCATAATGCCCCTTGCCCTTCTTTATGAAAAAAAATAGTGTGACAGCTGTAGTAGTAGCAGCATTTACTCACAGCGAATAACTAGCAGCAATTTACTAACAGCGAATAAGTAGCAGCTATTTGGTAGTCAGGTTTGACTTAAGCTTAACATAATCAACTGCCTATTTAACCATTATCGATTTCAGGCGAAAAATGACTAACTTCAATTCAATAACAATTACGCACCTAAAAAAGTTGTAATAAAACCGTTAAAAGTTTTAATAGACACGCTAGCAAAAAGTGTGTTTTTGTTATTTTTTATGAACTTTAATGAGCTTATATTTTGCAAAACTACTTGAATGTTTACTTTGACTTTATTGTCGTTCAGATTAACACTTCCTTTGAAAAAAAAACAAAATTGAATCTTTTAAGAAAATTGAACAACCAAATTATCTACCGACATCGTTAGACTTCTTAGTGACGGGTTTGTTGCTGGATTACGTCAGATTTGTTTTTACAAAATAAATGTGTTCTTATTTGAAATTTATGATACTAATTTCAAAGTGATTCACGTTAAATATACAAACCGATAAAATGATATAAATGTACCTGCAGACTCCTCAGTGTCCTGACTCCAAATCACAGCACCAAATATGAATTTTGAACTCAAGTACATATATTTAATTTTGTAATATTTATTTGAGGAAAATCTACATCTTAAAGTGCCCAGTTAGGTTCTCCCGACGTTCGCTATCATTTTTAACAAAAGCCACAGTGTCCGTAAATTTATGAACAAGCTGCCCGATGGTTTCGATTCCAGTCGACACCATTATATTGCAGAACCATGACACTTGTCTTCTATCTACACTTCCCTAGATCTTGCCATCGATTTTTTTTTTGTTTTTATTTTATATTACCTACCTATGTATTTATGGGTTTTTTGTTGTGCCTAAATCCTAGAACTTTTTGCTATTTTGATATCAATTAAGGGATGAAGCCGTGTCTAAGTCTTGAATTTTTGTTTTTCTTTTTATTATCATTTTTTTTTATGTGAAAACTGTATTATTGGTTGTTAATTAACAAAAAATGTGAGAAATATATTTTTATTTTCTATTCTGTTCTATTTATCGTACATTGACTACGCATATTCTGAATAGTCAATGTCTGCCAAACCCTCTATTTTGTACATCATTTTCATTTGAGCATTCACGTTTCAGGCGCCACAGTAACAACTTTAAAAGCTGTCGTTTGAACGTTTTACTATATGGGAACCCCGACCGACCAATACCGTTGGCGGCCATTTTATTACACTTGACTTCGGCCCCAGGTTCCGTAAAGAAGAAAGGTAACTACATACTATAACTAACATTTAGCCATTCTGTGCTTTAATTTGTGATTGAGATTATGCATTGATGCAAAAGAATGTTCTCATTTTGTCAAGTGCTTTAGGAGCCATCACTATTCAGGATCGAATTTCTATATCTGGAACGAAATTTTTAGCGAGGCTGCTGCCCATGCAGATATTATTTAAATATACCTACATTTAATAGAGAGTACAAACAGAAAACTGATTCGAAAAAATGTATGAAATTTGTAGGTTTTATATATAAATTATCTTAAAATTGGTGAAAGTACATTTTTTTTACTATCTACCAAGAACAACAAAAATATTCGTTTAAAACTTTTCAATGTGAAACTGACAATCAGTAATAGGTAAAACACCCTAAATATAAATTCATTAAGTCTTTATCCATTTAATTTAAATAAATTAGGTTATTAATTTTTAACACTTTTCTATAGGTACAAATGACGTGTACCTTCAGCTGGTGGCACTTATTGCCTGAAGAAATTAACACTCAGTGCTAACCATCATCAGATTGAAAACTAGTAAGTAGGTTTACCATTTTTCGACTTACTGCCTTAAATTGAAATAACAAATAAATATTTTATACCTACTAGATATCAAAATATCAATTTTAAAAAATTTAAATATTTGGGTTTAAATTTTTTATTCAAATTTTAATACATGATACGTTTCAATTTAGCATTCAATTTATAGATGTTTCCTGGAATTTTTCAAATTGAAACTCTCTTCAATTTCCGTTTGAATTTTCATTATTATTTCATGAAATTCCCCATCACCAATAGCTCTCTCGATAATATAAAACTATATTTTTTTTTCAAAAGCTTCGACAGTCATTAATACCTATTGTTACGTGGGTATAAATACTCTTCTCGATGGGTATAATCCTGAACGGATTCGAAGAGACTGTTTTCTCAAATGAGTATTTTTTTTCTAGAGAATATAAATTCGCAAAACGAAATGAGAGGGATTAAGTTGATGTCATTCCCAAAATCCAGGGGACAGTTTTTAATTGGGGTGTAGATAATAATAGAATAGTTTGTTGGAACGTCCACTATGATAATCCCTTACATAACAACACAGAGACGTCTTGTTGAATTTTACACGAAATAATGCCACGAATAGTAATTTCTTGGTGGTTTTCTGAATAAACATTACATACAGTTTATATTTTCAGACTAGGAATCACCTCTCATCATGTGACGCCATTATAAATTCGATTTGACTCCTAAAATATGGCTTTAGGTGCGTAAAACTCTTGTCTACACAAAATTGACAACAGTACTGACGCGGTACATTTAGGGGTTGTTTCAAACAACATTACCCCCGCACCACTATATATACGTGTAAATATGTCCGCGATGAACGCTTCGGGTAGGCGGCGTGCGTTAGTTGATCATCAGTAGCTATTCTAATATGGATTTTTTTTAAATTCTGATCCAAAATTAATAGTAATTAATAAAAATCAGTTTATTTTTTCAATTTTCTTAGACCTTATTAGATAACTTCTGATTAGGTCACTACACTTAAAGCCTTTATATCTGACCAATACATGGAACAGATCTCTCATTCGTCTTGTTTCGGTGGATTGTCCAAGGTTACTTAGCTTGGACATTTTATTTTTATTTTAAAACCTTGCCGACCTTCAATATTCTTTTAAATGAATCCGTGCTCAATTAAATAAGGTACCACTTTTAACGGGTTTCTCAGTTAGCAAACCAAAAAATCCTTTTGTTATTCAACTGAAGGTGACTCTTCAAACTATAAACATGACCCAGATATGCGACCTTTCTTATATTCTTCTACTCGACAATAATATGTAGTTATCTGTTTGTCCTGGCATTCCAAAGAATGTCATACCAAACATCGATCCACGGTTCGCGAACGATATAACAGTGCAACAACGTTTCAAATGCTTTCAATTGTTTCAAACATTTACTTTTTTTTTATTTTTTCAGTCGAATAGGTCGAAGAACTTACTTTAAAAAAGAATCATTCATAAATCCTTTGTCGGATTTAAGCTAAAGTGAATGTTAGTGATGGTTCTATGCGTGAAACTAAGTTTTATGCATAGAACCATCTATCACGATGCTATCATTGACACAGGCGTGGTCAAATTGAGAATATATAAATATTATTTGTCTGTAGTACCTAGTTGAAAAAAAAACTTTGTGTACATCAAAATTTCAAATTTGACGTATCCATATCATTGTTTTAGAAAGAAAAATGTGAAATAGCGCTCGCTCAGTCTTTCACCATGGAACCTCAATAACGTTCAAATATATGGCCGAATTTCGAACACTGGTCGACCACTTGTATTGATTAAATAGGTTCGTAAATAATTTTTCATTATGAATTTTCGAATTCAATATATTACATTTAGAAAGCTACCTAGTAAGATAGTAAAATTTCACATACAATAAACGTGAATTTGTTGTGAAAACTTAGTTAAAATATAAATGCTCAACCTAACCAGTTATCGCCGGAAGGAAATCGTTGAACGCGTCATTATGAAGGTGATAATCCATTATCAGACAGAGAAACACATTATATTGTTATCACATTTATATTGTGAACTTATTATTGAACATGTTTCAAGCGGTAATGATAATTTCAACAGAAAACAAATCAATAAGGTGATGTAACATATAAAGGCTGGCTACTCTAAGGTATTGTTATACATATTAGGTGTGAATTATTATTGTTTTCGTTTGTGTGTGTTATCTTTAGAGTCATAGGGCGCATGCGTCACATAATATAAATTGCTCCTTTCACATTGCAAGGAAATGCCCCTAATATTTCTCTATTACAATATTGGAATAAAAAATACCATAGAATAAGAGGCGAGGCTGTTAGTGCGAACCTTTAGAGCTTCACATTATGCATGGCGGTGTAAAATCTTCGGAGTCTGGTAAAGCCACGGCTACACTATGGGCCATGCTGGCCAAATAGAGGCTCTCGCCCAGCGTGGACAAGTAGTGTGGCCGCTTCACCAATGACCAATATCGCCCAATATTTGACATTGGCCATTACTTGTATACTTGTGGATCACCCATACTGGTCCAAAGTTGACAGCATGTCTTCCATGTTGTTATTTTCACAGTGTTTTATACATTATTTTTTTGAAATTGAGAAAAAATAAATATACCTATTTATCTCGTTATGAATTCATAGCGGAGAAAAGCCATACGAATGCTAAGTTTGCCATAAAAAGTTTACCATATCGGGATATTTAGGTACCTATTTAATTTTGCATTCGTATGCATTACATTTGTTATTTTTACAATATTTTCTTCTTTTATGTTATATAGTCCAAATCAAACTGTAAAGAGCTAGGTAAATACATATTGGTAAACAAAGTTTGCTAAACATCAATAATTGACATTACTACAATAATAAGAACTGTCAACGTTGGGCCAGTTAGCCAGGTGTACAAAATTTGTATTATATTTAATATATGTACTCGCCAAATCTTGCTACTTGCCAATGATAGACCAGAGACCCTATTTGGCCAGCCTGGACCAGCATGACGCAAAGTGTAGCCGTGGCTTAAGATAGATATGTTTGTTCCATATAGGAAATCTACAGCTTCATCTAATGGCACAAAAACTACATGAATTGAATTACTGACTTATTACATCTAATGTTCGTGTTACAGGCAATGGATTACATAATAAAAATGAAAAATTGTTGAATTTTATAGTTTAATTTTGGTTAATAAATCAACAAACTAATTGAGGGATTCGTTAAAATCACTCTAGATTACCTACAGCTATCTGAGCTATCCTACTCTAATATCTTACTCCACCTACATTGATTTCCTCTCTAGCTCTATGCTCTATATGGCGCGTTTGAAACTTTTAATGTCCTCCAAGTAGCTCAATGATTACCATCCCGCATTTTTTTATTTTATCTGTCACTCTGGTCTTCCACTTATTTAATTGTAAAAAAACAGCTACATTTTAATCGATGGATTCGAGATCTTATGCAGAACATGCAACGTTGCATTGGTTACGTTAGCGTATGTGGTTCAGATGTCTACAGGCCCTTAAAATTACCTAAATAGTTACTAAGCTAACCACGTACCAAAAATAAAAGGACAATTATTTATTAATAATTAATATCTGTAAAATACAAACAATGTTTTTCTCACTATAATAGATCTCTTCTATTATGTTTCACACATTATATTCCTTGTGCAAAATAAAGAAGGCAAAATTTATCTAAAAAAAAAATTGTGAGAAAAAATAGGTGATGATTTGAATTTTTCACAGCTAGATCATAATTAGACCGTTTCATTAATATACGGTGTATTTAACTCTGGCAATTCACTAGTGATGTTCGATTTTAAATGGTATGAGCACAACCACTACGGCCCAAGACCGTCTTTACTGTTATTAAGAAGGCTGGCTAAGTGCGATCACTTTACGTTTCCAACGTTCGCTATTAGGTGGTAATGTTCCAATCTTTGAAAATCCTAATAATCTTTGAAAATTATCAGCCTGTGAAATTTTATTTTTTCAAATGTAAACATTGATTGTAAGTTTTTTTTTATCAAATTAATGCTATCTTGAAAGAAAAAAGTACAAAAAAAGTTATTAATTTCTTTACTTACAATGTTGCAATTAAAAGTAATTTATCATCTAATGACTCCGACAATTCACTAATAATGTTCGATTTTAAATGATATGAATAAACCACTACGGTCTTAAGACCGTCTTTGTTTCATGAATACCCCTCCTGATCTGTACGAATATATTAATAAATAAATTAGACTTCATTATTCCAAAGTAAAGTGTGGAGACAGTAAAAAAGACAGTCGAAGGATCTCTGCCAGCCAACCGATATATTATTATCAGTCCGATGTTATGTAATTTTTTTAGCGGTAACGTTGTGAAGGTCCATTGTACAAATACAAAACACAAAAACTTTGTTACTTCACGTTTTATTTGAATTATTTATAAATTTGTTTGTTTTTCAAATAAAACGTGAAGTAACAAAGTTTTTGTGTTTTGTATTTATACCGTATCTAATTTAGTTAATCCATTTCCCGTCTAGATACTTTGCCGTGTCCTTTTTGGGGACAACAGCATTTGGGGTTATAATAAGAAAGAAAAGTGTGGAAAAATCAAAATAGTCCTTGGGAGGAAAAATTGTACAAAAATACTTATCTCTGTCGATGGATCAACATCTGCCAGGCTAGCTTAAGTCCATGTGAAGGAATAGAATTCTTATGAGCAGAGACTTCTCAATAAAGGAGAGATTAGTATCTTCCTTTATGATCTTCAGGGTGTCCAGAAGGAGGAGGAAGTACTAAACAACCGAGACAGGTTGTCGTGATATGTCCTTATGTCCAATAGATAAAACCTTGCAATAGATAGTGAGGTATGTACAGTCACCAGGACTCTTCTAAGTTTTATATATATAGATTTGGGGATCCAAGTCGGATCGCTCCTTTATATAGGTGTAGTGGTTAAGATGATGCAATCTCTACTTATATGAGCATTCTGTAGGTACTTAGTGGTGGAATAGAAAAATATGGGTGATATCAAATCAAAAGCTAAAGTTATATTACACACAATCAATCAATTTATTCTGGATTTTACTGGTCAGATATTACAGACAAGGGGAACATTATTACTGTACAGAATGAAAATGTCATTAAAATTTATATTAAAATAATTGCTTACATGACATGAATTGGTCGATACGATGGGAAGATTTCAGGTGATGTGTCAGCCTTCTTAACGGATGATAATACGCATGTACGCACTGATTGGATCCGGACGAAAAAGAGTTCCTCTCGATAGATGAAGGTCCTTACGCACGGTCATCATGAGGTGGAGCCAGATGGACTCAGGTGCAATAGGCATCAGGTACGAGCGGAGATGAGACGGTCATCGGGTTCTAACAGGGTTTGACATCACGGTCAGTGGAAGAGGAAAACTACCACTTCGCTGTCCAAGGAAGTAAACGGGCGTCGAAGCTGCTTGTATCGCTATTGAAGATTTTTAGCTGGATTCGAAATGGAATTGGTCACTAGCACACTATAATGTCTAAGTATATTGCTAGATATTATCCTTAGAATCGTCTGAACAATGTTTACTGAACTTCACAAGCGCGGAAGAAAAGGGTTCAAGTCGGTGTAAAGCTTGAAGTTTAAATTTGCATTGTAACGGTCAACTCGAAAGAGCGGGAACCAGCGCGTCATAACGATTTCAGGATATCACGCCACCACATAAACTGAGAACAAAGATTGTTTATTTATCTTTAAAACACCATTTCACAGTTCACTAATTCAGTTCTCTTTTGATTATTTCAATTAATTGATTTTAATTATAAAATTCGAATATAACAGTTAAGAATAATATAGCCGGGACGCTTAGAGCGTGCGCCCGGCTATTATCGACCAAGTCCGAGCGAAAAGTGATTTTATAAAAAGAATGAAATAGAATCTAAGTCTATGGGCGGGAGCAACTATACACGGGAGTAGTGGGAAATAGGCATATTCATAAAAAGGGACCGAGTATTAAAATGACCGGCAAATGGACATGATAACACCGGAGGCTTTCTTTTCGAGGAGCGGGTTCGTTTACTGAATGTTGCCGATAGATCGTGGACTACGGTGGGGAACGGCTATATGAATACATTTAAAATGTTACAAAAACTCGGGCGCATATACTATGAAAGGACCATGCTGAATATAGCTACAAATTTGATACTAAAATCGTCGGGTCAAAAAAGAGACACGACATTTCCCCCCTCCTAAAATTAAACTTAGCGTGAGCAAGTTTAACACAAAAACATCTCAGTAAGAAAGAAAAGGCAATCACGAAGGCATGAAGAGACACATCCCAGAAATCAACCATCGCATCTGAAAGAATACAAACATAAATGCATAACGACATAAGTATGGAATTCATATAAAGAGTTACAAAAAAATTTTTTTTTTTCAAGTCGTCATATTGACGGACCAATTACTAGTACATTTCCCCTGCTGCGATATATAAACAAACCAAAGGTTATATACCAGTTACAGATGTTAGGGCCACATATGAATTACCACATTATTATCTCTCGAGTGTCAAGGGATACATAATAATTAATGGACACTCAAATTTGCATGTTATGAAAGTATAACCAAAAATTGTTTTACGTTAAACGTGAATTGAACAGTATTAGAGTTAACAATACAAGGGAATAAATGATTTTAATATTATGAAACAGTAAAGAACTTTGCAATTCAAACAAAAAGAAATGAGAAGAAAGTCTGATTCGAAATTAGTTGATCTCTTTAGGGAGACAACGATATTATTCGGCACAGATTTTTATGTAAAAGATAAATATTTGAAATACATAATACATAGGCATGAAAGAAATTGGTTTGAAGACATACATACACATACATACGCCACTGCGACCTGACCTGAATGAAGGGTATTCGCTCTAGCGGAATACGACACTGGTCAAATCACACCACAGAGGCCATACAAACATGAATATAGTATAGAAAATATAGTTAATAACATATCATACACAAATAGCATAATATAGTAATTTAAGGGGCTTGACGCGTGGAAGGTTTGGCTCATGCCTTGCTTCCGAAAATATGGTCAAGACAATTAATACAATAAAAATTGGTTTGGAGTCCTCTTATTTAGATTCACTTCAATGAATACATACAGTCAGTAGACAAAGAAATGTACAGAGGGTTTATCTCCGGTTGTATTCCTAATTTACAACCAACTGTTCGCGCAAGGCGCAGTTAGATACAATGCGTCAATATTACAATTTTTTATATTTAAACACAAGGGGATAAGAGCTGAATTGGACTTGGCGGATAATAGAAAAGAAGTAATGACGCAATTCAATACAGTCATTTAGCAGTACATACCTTGAGAATCAGGTGAATTTAGGGATGCCAAAGAAAATTAATTATTGAGTACAGAAGATTAAGTACATTTGATCGCTGGGACCTGACTCGAGTTTAGTGCAAACTGCTATTGCAGAAGACGACAATTTCGGGTCAGATCACAGAGAAGACACGACAAAAATATTAGAACATTTTTACAATATATAATTATTATTAAACTATAAGGTACATAACATTAATTTATATGCTCGGCTCAAAGGAAGCACGGTTCACGTGATTTCCGATATTACAGCCAAGACAAATAAGCCATAGAGAAAATTCGGGTTTGGAAGCCTCATATAGATACATTTAACATGAACATCCAGTATGATACATGTTGAGACGTATAGAGGTACATCCAGATTATATACATAGGTATAATCTCAGCAGAGCGCAGAGCGCAAAATTTTAGTGCGCACTATTTAATATAAAAGGACAGGGTACCAAAATTAATACATATAACAATTTGACTCTAAAGTACAATAGTTCAGCGAAAGATAACATAATGTAATCGAAAATTCCTGAACAATTCTACACAAAATTTTTAAGTATGGGGACATCTCAAGATATGCCAGTGGAGCAATCCTAGCATTAAACGGAGTTGCTTCAGCAGACATGAGAGATCTTATGTCCCGATTCTGTCCCAGCAGAATCGTAATCACGCATAACGTGTATGGTTCCGTTTGAATAGGTTAATATTCAAACAGTACCCAGGCTTCACTAGCCTACATGACAACTTGTCATCGACCAAGCACAACGCTGGTCCGTGGAAAAGCTTTCCACCGTACAACCTTGGTGATCAGCCAAGCCTTGTACAAACATAAATATACAACGGTACCCTTTTACAATATACATAGAACATAATTAAAATACATAACATGGACTTTAGGTGGTCCCATGTCAGAATACAACATACATAGAAGGCAAAGTATCACATGGACTCCTTACGGTCCCTATATACTTATATAGTTATATTGAACATATAACAGAACACATATATAACTAAATGGCCAATTTATATTATTATTCTTATCTCAATAATATCTTACTTATGTCTTTACAATAATTACCAAACATATTTACATAATCATAGGTTTCTTAGTTATCATAATTTATACATATACTTATAAGTATTTTTTATTTTTAATTTTATATATATATATTTTTTTTTGTTTTTTTCATAGAATTACTGGCAGTCAAACAATATCCAGTACTTAGTTACAATTTAAAACACAAAAGACTAGCTCAATTCTATCTCAGACCAATAATTTAAATGTGGGTCATTCTCACGCAAGTACATAACATGGAATGTCTAAAATTCCTACAAATATGACAATACATAACAATGAAGCAAGTGTATATAAATATACCACCAGTACATGCAGACAACAGTAAGTCATAAACAGAAACTCTAAACATTTTCTGAAAAGGCAATATGCATACTTTCAAAAACTTACGTGAGTTATTTTATCAAATGTATTATCTTTTTTGACTATACAGTTCTTTAAGCAAAATGGTCTGGTTAGTTTTCAAAATCAGTTACATCTCAAAGGGAACAAAATTAGGTGCCACCCAAATTCTACATTAATTATATTTAAAAGGTTCTTATTTCTATACTCGTTGGTCATGTCTAGAATTTGGGAAGAAAACATCGACCAAGAAAGCTTATTGGTACAATTTTACAACTATAATCTTAAGTAAAGTAAATTATTTTACAATTATAGTCAAGGTTTATATAATGGATAAGAGAACGTGGGTAACCATCACTCAGTTTGTCAAAACAAACAAGATTGACAAATCAAAACAAACAATTTAAATCGAAATTGAAAATCGTACGACCTACATTCTTACATACATACATATTCTTTATTTTAAAACATACATAGAGCGCTCAACTTACATACATCAACTTTTATCACAAAATTTTACAAACATAAAGTTCCTAACATCATAATAAGTCGACGATAGACAAAACAATATATACTCGAACTAATCTATAAAGACGGATGGTGAAACACTGATTCTCTCGTCCCTTACACATCAAATTAATTCGCAATTTATAAAAAAAACTATTATATCTAACTATAATATAAGGTTGGCAGTGATGCTATCACATAGACACTCTCATAAGACAGTATCTCACACAATAATATACGATCTCATTGTACATAAGCATCATCACTTGCCATAAAGATTCATACAGTGAGAAATCCCTATTGAACAATATGAAAATTCTACGGGAGGGAAAAAGAAGAAAAGAAAAAAAAACTATGAACGCGTTCGCTTATAGTCTCCACAGTACTGGGTATACGGACAAACGCTCCATATTCCAATCTTATTAACAAACGTAAAGATTATAGTCGAGAAATAAAATGAATTTAATCACGGAGAAAAAGGATTGAATATTGCAAAAATTCGGCATACGAAATATTGAGTTATATTTTTTCTAAGTATGCAGGTATGTAGTGACCTCGCCTCGCGAACAATACAAACATATCTATACTCTATAGTAGACCGGATACTAGGTAGGCATACATAACATTTCAACGTCGCGCGCGCAGTTCCCTCAATTTTTACGTGGGCAGATCTCGACCAACGGTCTCTGTGCAGGTTTATTCCTGTACAAGGGGTAAAATATAGCTAACCGACGCGTCACACACACACTCACAAATATATACCTGTATCGGAGAAATAATCATGACGCGAAGCATAGGTAGGTACATATCTCGGTTTCCTGTGCAAGTCTCAAGGTGAACAATGACCGTTGCCGGTCATTATTATTTTTTCTTTATGCCGGTTTATTTCACAATACCTACATACACATACAAAACATCCGCTCCCCCAGTCAAGTTCAAACATGCAGCTTCTAGAAATTTGGCGACACGTGCAACAGAATACTAGCGGAACGGTGTGAACGTTCTCGCTAATGCAAAAGAGAAAATTTTTGTTACAATTATTTTTCAATATTTGTTCTAAATAATTATACAATTTTATTTACTATGTTCCACCATATTACTTACAATGATTTACAATTTTAAATCACCAAATCTCCATCCACCCTATACCTCAGATCTCATCATATACCATTTCACCGTTTGAAGAATAATAGAATTTATTTACCTATCTATTGCAATGGATGTGGACAATACTGGACAAAAGTGGGCAAGGAATTTCAAACGGAAACTTTTAATTGAAAGGGTGCCATGAATGCTGTGGCATCCGTGAAACAATATCGAGCTTCACAGATTGGCTGCGACAAAAATCGAGCTCCACGTTGTCTCGCCTTAAATCGAGCCCCTCAGCTTGAGTGCCATAAAGGTGTTCATTAACAAATCGTACCCCACGTTGGCTGCGACATAAATGCCGTGTCCTTTTTGGGGACAACAGCATTTGGGGTTATAATAAGAAAGAAAAGTGTGGAAAAATCAAAATAGTCCTTGGGAGGAAAAATTGTACAAAAATACTTATCTCTGTCGATGGATCAACATCTGCCAGGCTAGCTTAAGTCCATGTGAAGGAATAGAATTCTTATGAGCAGAGACTTCTCAATAAAGGAGAGATTAGTATCTTCCTTTATGATCTTCAGGGTGTCCAGAAGGAGGAGGAAGTACTAAACAACCGAGACAGGTTGTCGTGATATGTCCTTATGTCCAATAGATAAAACCTTGCAATAGATAGTGAGGTATGTACAGTCACCAGGACTCTTCTAAGTTTTATATATATAGATTTGGGGATCCAAGTCGGATCGCTCCTTTATATAGGTGTAGTGGTTAAGATGATGCAATCTCTACTTATATGAGCATTCTGTAGGTACTTAGTGGTGGAATAGAAAAATATGGGTGATATCAAATCAAAAGCTAAAGTTATATTACACACAATCAATCAATTTATTCTGGATTTTACTGGTCAGATATTACAGACAAGGGGAACATTATTACTGTACAGAATGAAAATGTCATTAAAATTTATATTAAAATAATTGCTTACATGACATGAATTGGTCGATACGATGGGAAGATTTCAGGTGATGTGTCAGCCTTCTTAACGGATGATAATACGCATGTACGCACTGATTGGATCCGGACGAAAAAGAGTTCCTCTCGATAGATGAAGGTCCTTACGCACGGTCATCATGAGGTGGAGCCAGATGGACTCAGGTGCAATAGGCATCAGGTACGAGCGGAGATGAGACGGTCATCGGGTTCTAACAGGGTTTGACATCACGGTCAGTGGAAGAGGAAAACTACCACTTCGCTGTCCAAGGAAGTAAACGGGCGTCGAAGCTGCTTGTATCGCTATTGAAGATTTTTAGCTGGATTCGAAATGGAATTGGTCACTAGCACACTATAATGTCTAAGTATATTGCTAGATATTATCCTTAGAATCGTCTGAACAATGTTTACTGAACTTCACAAGCGCGGAAGAAAAGGGTTCAAGTCGGTGTAAAGCTTGAAGTTTAAATTTGCATTGTAACGGTCAACTCGAAAGAGCGGGAACCAGCGCGTCATAACGATTTCAGGATATCACGCCACCACATAAACTGAGAACAAAGATTGTTTATTTATCTTTAAAACACCATTTCACAGTTCACTAATTCAGTTCTCTTTTGATTATTTCAATTAATTGATTTTAATTATAAAATTCGAATATAACAGTTAAGAATAATATAGCCGGGACGCTTAGAGCGTGCGCCCGGCTATTATCGACCAAGTCCGAGCGAAAAGTGATTTTATAAAAAGAATGAAATAGAATCTAAGTCTATGGGCGGGAGCAACTATACACGGGAGTAGTGGGAAATAGGCATATTCATAAAAAGGGACCGAGTATTAAAATGACCGGCAAATGGACATGATAACACCGGAGGCTTTCTTTTCGAGGAGCGGGTTCGTTTACTGAATGTTGCCGATAGATCGTGGACTACGGTGGGGAACGGCTATATGAATACATTTAAAATGTTACAAAAACTCGGGCGCATATACTATGAAAGGACCATGCTGAATATAGCTACAAATTTGATACTAAAATCGTCGGGTCAAAAAAGAGACACGACAACTTAGGAGCTACTTTTGAAATTCAATTTTCCTAATAAGTTCCTTACGGTCGTTTGACATGCCATGCTTGTTCATGGAGATTAAAGATATCCTTTTATGGTAGTTGTTATGTTTTCATTTCAAATACTAACAAACAAAAATGTCAGTATATATGTTATTATAAATCGTGGATTTTAAAATGTGTGGTGACTGTAAGGGCGAGGTTTTGAACAAGATCGCAACAAGATGATCGTTTTGTTAATATCCCTTCTGGAGCAGGTTCTTTCATTAGAGGCGCCTTGTATGTCTCATAAACCTTACACTCTCCTAAGTCATTCAAGAGGCCTTCGTGGCACATGACATGGCCAATACGGCGCATAGCTGATTATGTAATGGTCTGTTTTCCTACGGATACGCCGTTACTATAAACAGCGAACATTGTCAATATTGATGATTAAAATGATTACACAGTTGCACTTTCACAATTTTTTTTATATGAATCTCGAGCGCTTTCGTCAGACTCACGCAGACATTGTCAAGAGACTAAACTAAAAATTATAAACTCAAAGAAAAGTATGTTACAATGGTGGCGGGAGAGGATACTATAACTAACATATGACAAGATATTATTATTATTATTGTATACATATTTTTAGTCTAGTTTTCTACAATATCTAGCCTAAAAATATGTATACAATAATAATAATAACATCTTGTCATCTGTTAGTTATAGTATCCTCTCCCACCATCATTGTAACATACTTTTCTTTGAGTTTATAATTTTTAGTTTAGTCTCTTGACAATGTCTGCGTGAGTCGGGCGAAAACGCTCGAGATTCATATAAAAAAATTGTGAAAGTGCAACTGTGTAATCATTTTAATCATCAAAATGAACTTTCACTATGTGAATACACAAACCTTACAAAAAGTATTGTCAATATTGTTTCCGTAGTAACAAAAAAAAATTGTCATATCATTTTGAAAGACGCCGTTTTGTCAGACGACGAACGTTTCCCTAGGAACCCAGTGCATAAGTGATGAAGATTTTGAATGGCTTAAATCTCCATCCTTATGCACTGAATTCCTAGAGAGCGGTGCGTCGTCTGACAAGATGGCTGTCTTTGAAAATTATGACAATGTTTTTTTTGTCGCTACAGTTACCACCTAAACAATATACGTTTACAATGTACTCGCACATTTACCGCTGTTTAAAGCAGTACGGTATTCCTAGGAAAACATACCATTTGTATATTTTTCCCCTTTCAGAACTCGTTTGTTTACGTTACTAACTGAGAATCCTTGGTAATAAATCCGAAAACAGACTTGATGAATCCTTATGGACCAATAATTACGCCTATAAGATATTTATATTGTAACGTCAAGCTTTGCTTAATGAAAACAGATAAATTTAACAGCACCATTAAAAACGACATTAAGTTTCTTTCAAAAATACCCAATGGGTGTTTAGAGATTTTAGATAGGCTCTTGTCATTAAAAATACTTATTAAGTAACGAGTTATTTAATATGTAGGTGTATTTGTAATGTCAAGTAGAATTTATTTTTTTAATGAATTTTGTATGAATGAAAGTACCAATGTAGGGATTTAGAAAAACTTCGTACAAAATAGAAATAATTTAATTAGAAATATAAATCATCCACTATGAACCATTTGCACTAGGTATAGCTTTTTATTTATTTATCTATTTTTATTCATCGTGCTCGTGTAAGTGTTGTTATCGAAATCGTTAACTGTGAATATATTTTCTGGATGTATAAACTGTAAAATCTGGTATGTTTGGCTCTTGTCAAAATAGTTAAGTATTAAAATTCGGTCGATGCGTACAATACGTGACTGTGCTTTAAAAATCCCTTATCTCGTTACGTTCTCCATCACGTAATACCAAATCCTAAGAAAATTTAATATGTAACAGTTCCGCTTTATTTTTTTTATTAAAATTAATTCTTACATAATGTTTATTTATAACCAAAGATTTCTCAACGAAAGTTTAAATAGAATACGTATAAGTAGGTATATTATATACCTAACAATTATGAACCCAATTTTTTTTTTCAAATCATTGGTCGCATTGAAATTAGGTACCTACCTACCTACGAGAAAGTACGTATGTATTAATTACCCACCGAATACATAAAATATTTTCATTGCAATTCAGGTAGGTATTTATTTTTCGTTCTGACGAACTTAATAAAGCGTATAAGAGTTATAATAAAATAACTTAAAACAGAAGCATAACAAAAAAATTGTCTCCCAGCCTACTGGTAAAATATCAACTAGTAATTACACTAAACTAATAAGTCGAAACAGTCATTGAATACTCGTGTTTTTGAAACCACAAAAAGCTGGGAAAAATAGACAACGAGTCTTGCGTCATATCTACATAACCAAAAACCGTGAAAAATGGTTGACTAATCCGAGTTTCTGGTGTTGAGCGAGTGACTTGGGCTAATTTAATAATTAGGTTCTTCATGTTATTGGAAAATTGTTATCCCTTCTTGTCGATAAATTTTATATTCGCTCAAAAATTAAGACATAAATCACACAAAATAAAATATGGAACATTTTTTGCGATATTCCCTGTCTATTTATCAAGAAAACGGAAACAATAAATTATCCCCATTTTTGTGTTTCTCCTTCCTCTTTCTAACACGGCCTAATCCCTCTGATGGATGATTATATATTCATCCTTCTCTCTGACAATTTGTAGACATTACAATAAATTTAAATTGTTTTACATTTTACTTGTTTGACATTGATAATGGTGTAATTATTTAAGCTGTGACAACACAGAAGCATATAATGCGACATTATTATTATAATAATAATAAAACAAAATAACATTCAACATTTAAACAAACAATGATTTTGTTACTCGATTAATTTATTCTTTTGGCTACTTACTTAATGGGGTGCTATTCTTATCATCTCAAAAGTTGTGGCTTTTTTAAATTTTTTTGTGACTTCTACTGTATTATTTACAACAAATGGAAATAAAAAGGTGGAAAAAATATAGCAATTGATAATCACCCTCTCATGTTTCAACTGTTGTAAGTGACATTTTAGAATATTGTGTAATACCTATGTCTGTTCCTTGCTTTGAGGCTTAAGTCCACTTATGTAACTGTTGACCGATCTTCCACGACTTGAATCACCAATATTTCTCTGTATTCTAGATAACGTTGTGGGATGCTGGAATTACAATGATTCTCAATCAATTTGGTGAGATTGTAGACCTATCGGCCCACGTGGAAGGACATTCTCCCCAACCCTCTTGGCAAGTGTGGAGTTGTAATGCCAAATATCCCTTGCAGTTAACTCCTAAATTTTTTGCATTTAACTCCTAATGTTTTTGCAGTTAACTCGCCCTCTATTTGTGGTGCTTAATAAAACCTGACATTTTGTTTAAAATCAATATACAGTAAAGCTTAAAAAAAATATTATTATAACTGCATTCGAAAAGAAGTGCATCAGGAGAATTTTGGGTATAATATGGTACCACCGCATCACGAACGACGCTATACGACGGCGCACCCAACGTGAGACCATCACTTCTACCATTATGTGGAGGAGATGGACTTGGCTGGGACATGTGTTAAGGATGCCGAATGACAGTTGGCCGAGGAGAGCGCTGTTCTTCCTCCCATCAGGGTCCCGAAGACGAGGAAGACCCTCTCATACTGTGTTCCGCTCCTTCGAAGCAGAGCTGAGGAATCTGGACATGGTGTGGGAGGAGGTCATAAACGTTGCGCAAGATCGAGCGCAATGGAAAGCTCTTTTTGCCTCCCTATGCCCCTAAGTGGGGCCTTAAGGGAGTTTGGATTTGGATTGGATTGGATTACAACTAAAGAAACTTCAAGAAATTTAAAGGAATAGTCAATTAAATAATAACATGCAGTAATATTATATTGTCGGCTACAATAGATTCAGTCGTTGACCTGATGAGCCTTCCACTCGATAAATTTGCTTCCAGTGATAAAACCTGCAATGAATTTCTAAGTGGAAAACATTGTAGATGAACAACGAGTTACTCAACCGAATTATTATATTTGATTCCCTGTTTGGAAGAAGTGAAGAGGAGATGAGATGAGGAAAGGATTAGAAATTAGAGCGATTCAAGATTCATTAATAACTTTTATTGGTTAGCAGCTGGTGTGGGAAATGAACCGGATGTTTATTGATAAGTAGGTACTAATTACTTATTTATACCAGGAATCAGCTACGCTGGAGCCTCAATTATTGTTTCCAAAAACTCTCTACTACGTCGTTTTATAAGAGATGAATTCAATATAATTTTGTAAGGTTGTGTATGTTTGAAAAAAAAATCATGTAAAAACATTTTGATGGAATATTGACATGTCTTGATAATATCTTCAAGACAAGAAACTAAATTTGTGAATTTCCAACTATGCCATAATATGGAAAGTTGGAAAAAAACTATTTTTAAATTAAAAAAAAAAATATTTAGGTAGGTACCTACTTACTGTAATTATTTTTTTTTTAATTTAAAAATTCAATAAAACCATTTTTTTTATAATAGGTACCTAAATATAAAAGGTAGGTATAATATTTATTAAAACATCATAATATTATTTTTAGAAATTTTACTACCTATCCTGCCTTTCTGTGTCTTGTTTAGATGTTTAGATGATTTTTTTATTTTATTTTGCATGATTTAAAACTGATGCTTCAACAGTTTTAAATTATTCAACAATTTTTACTCATCAAGGTTCACCCCTAGAAATTAAGTATGTAGGAAGATATTTGATATATCTACCTAGAGTAAAAAAATCTGAATTCACTAGGATTTTCTTCACGGCAGGCAACTGGTAGCTTAAAATGAAGAGTTTATCAGTCAATTCGAATCTCAATATAGTAACTCAATAACAAACTGTTGACAATGCAACCAACGCTTATCAAAACAGTCAAATACTGCGCATGCTTCTGAGTATGTATATGTATGTATATCTTGGGACACATTCTTTGGAATACCAAGTGTACAGCGCAGAAGAAAGGTTTAATTGATATAGAAGTCGCGTTTTAGGAAGACATCAGATGGATTGGCTGAGAAATATTAGAGAAAAAAGATTAGTTGAAGAACTACTCTTCTGAGAAGCTCAGAATAGTTTTAGCCGACCTCAAGGGTTTCTGAACAGAAAATTGCATTAAATTTTTTTTTAACTCAAATTATACAAACAATAATAATATCAAGTCAAAAAGGAACAAATGAGTTTTTTTTCCGACTCCAATTCGTTTCATTAAAGTATGTAAACGAAGACGCCAGGAATCTTCATCATTCACTGCATTGGATGTTTGCCAAGACATGGAATCATTTTTTAGTAGGTATCTATCTCCATCAGGAAAATCAAAACATGTAAGTACCGCCTCATGAATGAATCTTCCATACTGGTTTATTATTCACTTAATTGTATACTTTCTTTTATTAACAAACGCAATCTAATGCTGTTATATTTTAACAATATTTTTATTACAATATTAAGAACGATAATAATTTGATATAATTGCATTAGGTAGTTCTTGAGAAGTTTTGTATATTTTATGCCTTTAGATTTTATTTAAGTAGGTACCTGTTTTTTAATCTTCTTCTTCTTCTCAGCCTATTCCCGTCCACTGCTGGACAAAGGCCTCCTCCATCTCCTTCCACAGCGCTCTGTTTTGGGCTTTTTGGACCCAATTGACCCCAGCGTATTTTACGAAAGATTGAAATTGGAGATTTTTTGGACCCAATTGACCCCAGCGTATTTTACGAAAGATTGAAACTTGGAGACCCAGAACGACCGCCAGGAGCGTCGGGAGACCACCACTACGTTGGACAGATGACCTCGTTTTTGTATCAGGTACAAAAAATGTGCACATGGGTAAATGACGTTCGTGTCTCAATTTTCGATAGCAAATCATTATTTTGAGGTGGTTGGTAGTCCAGTGGTATCAATCGGCGGCTTTTGTATGTACAGCGTATTGAAAGTCGTAGGTTCGAATCCCGGCAGTGCCGACCATTTCCGCTTTTACGACACAAGCATTTTGACAAAAACGTTATCGTATTCAATTCGAGTGAGCACAGATTCATTTAAAAAAAATATTACGGCAAATTTTAATGTTCGACAATCAATATTATCCAAAATTCAAATTAATCGATGAGGAGTTAAAAATAATAAAAATACCATAGTGTCTAATGGTGTGAGGGACAACTCGTAAATTTGATCAAAACGCTTTTTTTTTTTTAATTTTTTTAAACGCGTTATAAATCTAAAGAAAGCGTTTCTTTTATATTTCCTTTGACCTTTCTCATCGGAGCTCGCAAAATGCCTTCTTTTATCCATCGATCCAAAGAGTTGGAAAGAAAGTAGTTATGAATCAAAAAAATTGCCCCTCTGGGAAATACGAAAGAGTTTCAGCGGTAGTTGTCGATTCTAGTACTTCGTTATGGCCAAACTAACGACCACTAGCGCTATTCGTTTGAAGGTGACGTTGCGAGGGAAGTTCTCATGTAACAAGGGACAATTTATTCAAAAGCTCTTCAGCTGAGTGTATCAAATATTAATGAAACTGAAGAAAAATATTGTATTGTTTTGGAGACAAATATTTTTGGTTTGAATGTAAAGCGAACTGATGACTCTATTTCAGAAGTTTATAAGCACATCTTACAATATAACGTTTTTCTATTTATTAATAGAAATGACTTTGATTTCTATCAAATTGGTTAGGTAAGTAAAAGTAATTGAACTTTTCACCTTAATTTTGCTTTTAATATCTCGTTTAACTATAAAACATAATATATGAAGTTGCATGTTATGACAGAGATACCCTGGTTCACATCCTATTTTATCCACATTTTTCACATTTGTTTTTTTTTATACTTTTAATTGACAATTATATTATTATTATCAAAAAAGTTACCACGCACACTAGCTTACAAAACTAAATAACTAGTCACTATTGACTAGAATTAAAGTGAATAAATTGAAATGGTTTTGGGCATGTAGTGAGAATGAATGAGAAGAGAATGACAAATAGAATTTACGAATTTGATAGAATGGGTGCAGGAAACGAGGCCGGCCTAGAATGATGTTGACGGATCATATCGGTAGCGTTTTAAAGAAGAATCAAGTCAGAAATAAAAGGAAAAGAATGAAATGTATGCAGAACAATATTATGAAAAAGGGTTTTTCTGGATAAGAAAGAATGGAAGTCCTCCGTCTATATACATACATCCTTCGGGAAACGGCGGTGTAAATAAATTGGAATTTTTTTAATTTATTTACCTACCTGGTTCTACTTCAATTCGGATATTCGAAATTCTGAACGTGAATGGTTTTTCATATTATTGGATTGAGTTGATTAATTAATTTTACATTACCTACATCTTAAAGCTTATCTATGAAGCCTTCTCTGCTTTAATTCAGTTTCATCGATATTTAATTAAGACAAACGTTCAATAAGCGAGTGATGCAAGTTTGATGTTCTCAATTCGAGACAATACATTTCAATGACGTTCATAGCGCACTATTGTGGCGGTAAAAATTTAGTCATAATGTACCTACCTTTAAAAAAATGTCACAAAAAGAATTTAAAAAAAATACCGTTGCTTGTTGCAAAGCTAGAAGACAACTCTTTGACACTGTATCAGGCTTAATGGTCCATTTTAAACTAAAGTGTATAATTTTCATCCGTTTTTATGTTAGCCGTCATCCGCATAATGTTGAAACATCTCCTAGCAGTTATCACAAAACATACAAAGATACCTAATGTTCATAATATACCTATAAAGCCTGTTTTGTAGTTTGAAGCATGGCTAAAATACAAAAATGTAGGTGCCTACATATAGTAACAACGCGTCATACCTCTGTCCAACTTGAGTCCTTGAAAATTTGAAACTTTTTTGAATGAAAACACATAAATGTTAGTGAACTTGTCCCTCTCACGGCCGGCAGTCAAACGAAAGCGGAAGGAGACAGTGTTATCTTGACATTTAGTGTAAATAAGCGTAGCTTGGGTACCGCAGTAAACAAGAATCCCATGCACTGAAACAAAAAAAAAGGTTTAATTCAAAAACATTTTCAATATTTTGCGAGTAATATTGCAAATTAAATTAAAGACATAAGATTAAAAAGCTTTCTTATTGATTCAAAAACAATACATTTTGACCTAAACTTTCTTAATAAGCGCATTTTCATCATACACAGAAACATAGGAGTAAGCAACCCCATGGCAAAGTTTATGATGTCCGAAACATTACCATTGTTTGAAAAATAACATCTGGAAAATAATATATTGTAAGGAAATAGAATCAACAAAATACTTCAAGTTTCTAACTCGATATTTCCACATGTTATTCAAATATTATGTTTGTATTTTCAATTAAGGTACCTTTATGTATTTTGAATAATATTTTGGACCAACGAGGAAAGTATATAATGTATTTCCATATTTTCCCATTATAATATTCCTAATGTTATCATAAAGTATACGGAGATATTATGATTATAATGTTTATATCTACTCGCGAAACAAGTCAAGTATTCAGTTTGAAAATCTGGATACTCGTATTGTTTTGCGAGTGGACTTAATTCATGGTAAATTTTACCATAATAATTCGGTAAAATTTGGTTTGAGCAGAGTCTATTCTTGCCACAACATTATACAATTACGTAACATGTTTCATATGTGACTTATTTCCTACGACACCGCCATCTCCTGGATTTTTTTTAAACTTACGCAACGATTGAGGAATAGTTTTTATTAGAAACTTATGTTTTTGAAAGAAAATAGTGAAATAGCGCTCGTTCAGTCTTTGACAATGGAACCTTAAAAATGTTAAAACTTCGAATTTCGAGCACTGGCCGACTAGTAGACCACGAATTGGTTCAACTGTTCTCGAGTTTTAGTGTGTCCTAATCGGAAAGCGTTCGCGCGTCCGCGCGTCATACTTAAACGCGGACGGGTCGTTTAAACTGAGAACATTGTACGATGACCAAGTTACATAATATACGTATATTTTTTTATATTAAACAAGTGTTTTTTTTTTCATAATAAATATAAATTAAGCAGGTATGCAGATTGCAGGTACTACACGGCAAAACCTATCAATAGTATGAAGAGTTCAACAAAACTCGACTTCAATTTTCACATTGCGCAGTATTGAAGGATAGGTAGGTACATACCTATATGCAACTTTCTTTCTGTCGAAGAAGAACTAGGGGGCTATCATGGATTATCTAAGTTTTCCATTGTATATTTTTGAAGAAAAGAAAATTGCGTACTTGGAAAAGTGTTGAGAACAAATAAGCTGGAATTTCCATAACGGAATCATCAATCACTCTCAGTTATCCGACAGAGATATTATTATTATGATGTGTAGAATTTTCAGCTTTTATTCTGGAAATATCCAGGTTATCAACAATAACCAGTGATCGATCGTAGTTGTTTGTCTATCTTTTCCTCCATTCTGCCACTTCACGCTGGCGTCGTTATTTAAGGGAGAATTACTTTGCAAGATTAGATTTATGGTTCAGCGTGTTAGCACTAGCCATTATTTTTTCTTTGTATTAAACGTTTCCATATATTGGTGGTCAAATTACCAGAAGAGATACCACCCCGATACAGATAGAAGTATAGGTAAAAATAATGTATTATAATGTACAATAAGGTATAAGAAAATGTGTACTTATGTAATTGTAAAATTGAAACAAACTCTGAGAAAAAAATAATATTTACCCAACACACCGTTTCCTTTAATGGGTAGATAGAGAGGACTGCCCTCCGCTCTTATCAGCTATCCAAGCACACTTCATTCGCTTCTTCCACCGACATACTACATATTTCTCATACAAACTTTTCTGTTTATTTTGCTTCTGACCTGACCTTCCTTGGAAATGGATTCGATGTCTTCGATCGTTCGTGTTTGACGTGCTTGACGTCTGTCTCTGTCGACCCCACCTTTTTTAGATCTCTTTAGCCTTTATAATTCTGTATGCTTTCATTCTTTCAACATGCACAAACTGTGTCAACTATTTAAGTTTCATCAACACTTACTTACATACCACACTCTTTTCTAATGTTCTCATTAGTAAGTACGACTAAACAAATGTCCAGAGATAGAACACCTGTATTATCGTATTGTCATCCCACACTAACAGATGTAACATGTAACCAAAACTTTTAGAACACCTGTATTATCGTATTGTCATCCCACACTAACAGATGTAACATGTAACCAAAACTTTTAGAAGACCTGTATAATCGTATTGTCATCCCACACTAACAGAATATGTAACATGTAACCAAAACTTTTGTAAATCGAGGTCCTGTTACTACTCTTAATCTCTTGATAATTACCGACCTCGGTAGCCTAGTTGTACTAGCGTGGACTTCAGATCCGAGGTCCCGGGTTCGATTCCCGGTCGGGTCAGAGTTTTTCTAAGTGTTTTTTCACTTTAAATTTCTACCCGGGGTTGGCCTGTCTCAGATTGGACGGGACCGGTTGACTGGAAAAAATTGCCTCAGGCAATAAGTTCCGCCGGCTATACTGATACCTTTGTATAGAAAAGTGTTATATATATAATGACAACGCGAGATTGACGAAAGCGCTCGAGCTCATAGAATTTATCGTCAAAGTGAAATTACGTTGTTTTAATTAGTTAAAATGAACTTTTACTACATGAACACATAAACACTTCGATTATTCTTATTAATTAGTAGATATTTTGTTTGTTTACATTATTTTTTTGTCATAATTATATTCCCAAATAACACGCAAAATTAAACAATGCGAAATTTATCGAAGAACTCGGACAGCTTACAAAGGACTTCATTAAAAAAGTTTTATTTTGCCAGTCAAAGATAAAATAATAAAATGTACATTGCTTGGTAGTTACGTACTTGAATTCACAGAGATAAAACTTTTCAAAGGATAATGGTCATGTTCACTAAAATGCTATAAGATTCGCTAAGATGAAGTAAGTTATAACAAAGAAAGTTTATCACAGACGTTTATGACATTTTTAATACTTTTCGTAATGTGATGATAGTGCCTAAAATTTAAAAAAAATCTGAATATTAAAAGATCCATCTGATTGTTTTAATGGGACTTATTTATTTCAGCTACAACGATGAAAAATATTCCCATTTTCATTTGCTTTGCACTTGAATGAACATTTTTGTATGGGAGAACTTTATTATAATAACTTGCAATAAAATCTGTCGGACGACAGGCAAAGAAAACGGTAATTTACCGTTTGATTGTCCTATAAATCAGTTATAATATCATTCCATAAGAGTCCCAATTTTACTTTATCCCGTTGGGGGCTACTGACAATAATTTAACATTTCTTCCCGTAGCAACAGTTATAATCTTATGTAGGAAACTCTGAGCAATTCTCTCATATTTTGTCGATATAATATTTCCCGCGAACACCTGTCATTATTGTCGTCATAGAAACTACCTATCCATTAAACTACGATAATTATAAGTATGAAAAATATTTCCCGTAGTTGGATTTATTTTGTCAAATCATGTATGAAAAATATTTTGTGCGGAGCGTTTCAACGAGTTACGGTCGAACTTCCGTAATTATGATTCAGGATATGGCAGCTACTATTCAGATTTTTAGAATTAAGGTTGAAACCAAAATAATATACGTTTCAAAAGTCGGTCGTAAGAATTCGGTACTTGAAAACAGACAGTAGATTTTATTTTATTTTATTTATTATCCTTTACTGTACATTGGTTACATATAAACATAAAACTTAACATAACAAAGACATCACAGAATCAACATACAGAGGGCGAACTTACCATAACCAAGTTGTGGTTTCTGACAACTAACCCTATCTAATAAAGAAAAAAAAAGAATACCAAAAAAAGAAAACAAACTCAAACAAAAAAAAGGAAAAGGAAAGGGAGGTGGATGGGGTGGGAGAGGGGGGAGGTTGATGGGATTTTAGGACACAGAGACTGTATTTGAGGAGATCATCATCTCTTTAACAGCTCGCTTGAACGACATCAGACTTTGGGTCAGTCTAAGGTTCGATGGGAGATTATTCCAGCAACGAGCACCCTGAACTGCAAAAGTTCGAGAGTTCGAGACGAAAGTTGAGACATTTTAACGTTTTTAACGTTTCTCTAAAAATTTGGAACATAAGATAAACTTAAAACTTGACATTTTATAACTATTTTCATACTAGCTTTCCCGACAGACGTTGTTCTGTGGTTCATGTGTGCATAATGTGCACTTCACCCCCAGAAAAAAAAACATAAAATATTAACATTAAAATATTTTCAACACATCCATATTTCATTCGTTTTCAAAGCTTAGGCGGGAACAACGCGAGAATATATGCGCGCGCAGATATTCTACCTTCGCCTATGATGCCGATTCTGCGTGTGCACAATGCACATATTAATAATATGAAAGTGTTCGATAATTATGTTGACTTTGTATGAACATTGGAGTAGGTAAGTGTAAGAGCGGCAATAAAGATTGCGAGATTGAGAGGGAACTACCAACATGCGCAGTTAACAATAATAATTTTGTTCTTATGGCGTCGCAGGAAATCAGTTCCATACTAACATTAATATTATATTTTATATTATTTCTTATCCATTTTTCAAGTTTTTATTAGCTTGTTATTCTGTTATCAGGAGCGGAGATGAATCCAATAAATCAAACATCGAAAGAATCTATCCAGCTGATCTCGAGTTATAAGTGTTCGCACTAACCCGACTTTCATTTATGTTATAAGATTATAATGTCAAGTTTAAGTTTTTAACATGAATTTCAATTATTCTACCCTACCCTATCTGCTACTTTAAGCAAATTGAACATAATTCCGAGATAATTATTCATATTGTGAAAATTCTAACAGTTTAGAATGTAATTAACCTAATGCCTTCGCAGTTTTATCTACGGGTTGTGTGTAATTAAATTAATTTTTTTTTTTCTTTTTTTTTCAGGTATGAATTTAATTCTACGCTCGTCAGCTTAAAAGCAAATAAGGTCACATAATAATATCTATTCAGCGTTCAGGTATGTGCTTAATACATGTATGATTGTAGTCAGTTAAAATAAATGAAATGATCTGCGTTTTTTTAAGCCGGCTATTATTTCATTTGTTTAAAACCTTCATATTTTTTTTTATATTACGGTTGACTTTGTGCGATACATTATACGTTTACAACTTTCGTTATTTAGGTAGTCAAGTCAAACTCCCGAAATTTTCCGCCATGGGATTATTAAAAATGTTGCGATGTCTGTTTTGGAAGAGTTTTTCATAATTATTGAATTGGACCATCTTAAAAAAAAAGCTGCTTACCTAGGGTAGCCCAGAACTCATAGTATATTATAACAGCCTTTTCGTGTAAAACATATCTTTGCATAAAAATTCATAATTTTACGATTAAAATGATTTTATCCTTGGAATTATTATAGAAACTTTAAAATGATATCGACTATTGGAGCTTTTTATTATCTGCTTTAAAACTACATAATATTCAATATTAATCGGTACTTTAAGGGGGACTCACTAAAGTTACGGACCTCAAATTTTACGTGCTTGTGAAGGAGCATAAGACCAACCGGTATACCAAATTTTATGAAAATCGAAGTATTTTTTTTTCTTTTTTAGCCCTTTTTCTAGAACAAGTGAAATTTTCTTTGGATACTTTAAGAGGGTTCCCCTGAAGGTACAGATCTCAACATTTTACTGACTCATCTACATCGAGGGACTAACCGTTCTACCAAATTTCAATCAAATCGGATAAGAATTACTATGAGTTATGGCTGCGCACACATTTTTGGCGTACGGGTACGGGTATGCGGAAATTTAAAAAAAAATGCATTTTTGGAATCTACACCCTCGAAAACGTCGAGAAAATTAATTTCAACGAAATCTATATTTTTTTTTTTGAAATCCGATCACAAGACTCATGTATATTCCATATACTATGATGTAACATGTATATTCCATATACTACGAGTAATATGTATATTCCATATACTATGAGTAATAACGAACTTTGTTTACTGTAAAGTTTGATTATTTCATACAGCAGTACAAAACAGTCGTAAGCTGGTCACATAACAGGTAGTTTAATAAAATACAAGTGGTCGACCAGTTCTTTAAATTCGACCATAACATATTTAAATTATAATTATTTTGATCACTATTAAGGTTCTGTTGTCAAAGACGGAGCGAGCGCTATTTCAAAATTTTCTTTTTTAAAAACAATAACATGGATACCTTCGTCAAATTTGAAATGTTGATAGGTATGCAGAAAGTCTTTTCTCTCAGGTATTATTAAAAACAAACAATTGTCATTCTCAATGTTATTCTCAATTTGACCACAGATAAACAAAAGAATATATGCGTCTGTGTCAACGTCAAATACCTCGGAGTGTGTGAGAGTATCAAATACGTAACAGTATAGTGTGCGTAATTTTTTTTAATCTAGCTCTATTTGGGTCATACCTAAAATGAGTTTGAAAATCCCGCTATTCCCGCTCCACCTTCTATTTGAATATACCGCCTTCAAGAAAACTATCTGCGCCCATTATGAGGTGCTTTTCATTTTACATTTGTTTCTATGAATTTGGTGATATTTATAAGTAGTCTGTGAGTGTTTGTGTGTGTAAGTATCAAATACATTACATTAGTGTTTGTTATGTGTTTTTTTTATTATTTTAATCTATTCTTATTCATAATTTAAAAAAAAATATATTAGCATCCGCCACTCCTTCTCCATTTAAACTATACCTAAGTTTGCAAAATTTCATAATTCTCTATATCTGCGCAATTCTCGTAAAAATGGTCACAAATGTTTTCCTTCGCGCATTAATATATAGATGTTAATATTTACTCCTTAAAAATACCGGGTACATATAAAGTTTTTAAATGTGTAATTTCAGTCATAATTATTCATTTTTCATATAACAGTTATCAGTCCAAGTAGTTTATTTGACAACCACATTTTCACTATTTTATTATTAGATAAATGGCAAACAATACGGTATAAAATAGGTCACAAAAACATACGATAACAGTCTGTGAAAACTTCCAAACTATCAACAAAAATAGAGCTACTTCGTGTAGTTTCCATGTTCAAGTTAGTGTAACAAATGTAGATTTAACAACGTCATTTCGTCATGAATTGTGTGAGAGTTGAGTCTGCAAAACTGCACCAAACTCACAGCCAACTGTCAAAGAACAAGACAGCTGTCTGGCAATTCACTGCTAGTTAGCCACGGACACTTATTATTTTAATTACACGTTCGTAGCAACATAATGTTATAAAATCCGTAGACAAGTTGTTCTACACTTACCGAATTAAAGTGTTAAGTAGCCTCAGAAAAAGCGCTCAACTCAAATATGGATAAAATGAAACACTGCCAGGTTTGAATGCCGTTAAGAGGTAAGTTGGAAAAAATATCACAATTGATTCATCATTTTCAATGAAAATTGACCACAATATACTAAACAAAAAAAAAAGCATAATAACAGAATCGTTGAATTATTCGGTAATGCACCTGCCCCCGTAGACAATTTGAATTTTGCGAACGAATTTTTCTTCAATGTAGAGTGCGAAAAATTAATTGTCCACTGGAACATATGATATAAACAATTATTTATTTTTATTTTATTTTATTTTAACATTAATATACAGACAGTGATTTAGTTACATAAATAGGACAATACATATACATTACAAAACATACACCAGTAAAGTATATACATTTGTACTTATACACCAGTGAAGTATATATAATATTTAGGTACTCGGCTCAGATACGTGGAAAGGGAAAAGGGGAAAGAGGATAGGGTAAAGGTAAATGCACTTTTTCTGCTTGTTCCAAGAAAGAGTAGGAGCAATCTCAAGTAGGTTTGCTAGCACTGGTCGGACTCTCAATGTGATAGCAAATGCTCAATCACAGACCTTTTAAATACCTGCTGGGAAGAATTTTATTATTTAAACCAAACAAAATCACTTACGACATATATTATAAGAATATAAAAAGTGGATAGTTATTTTTTTCCTACTCTACATTGACGAAAAATTCTTTAAAACACTCGAAAACGAGTGTAGGTCTAAGAAAAAAAATCAAATTCAAACACTTTAAACGTCTGTGCAATACGTAAACCCCTATCGAATGTAAATATTCGGAAGATTTCATATCTGGGACACATCATGTGCAAGGATGAGTGTTGGCTGATCCAACAGTGATACTGAAAGACAACCTCGAGGGTCGGAAAAGAGGCTAGAAGAAGGCAGAGGGTAAAGAATTGTTTGCTTTTGAAGTGGTTATGAGAAACCGAATGAAGGTGTGCGACTCGCATATTTGGAGAGTTTTTACAGTGACCTACAGCTGAAATGAAGAGATGGTTACGAAAAATTGTGCAATTGCATTTTTTTTAATTTAAGAGACCTTGAGGTGTGGGAAAACTCTTCTGCGTAGAAGATGTGATTTCGGAGTAATATTATTGATGCCAAGTTATTGAGGACGGCGGTAAATTAGAAAAAGAGATGACTTAGAACTATTTGATTAAGAAACGAATAGACACACATGAGCGTGAGTTTTAAGGCACGTTTTATGAGGGCCAGTTTTAATTTATTTTTCAGTCAACTACATGCATGAAGATTTATAGAATAGAAATATAACCATTCGTATGTTTTGTCAAATGATAGTACCTATATATTTTGTGTGGTGATCGCGTGGCTTTCTGTTCCGTCATATCTAACCTAAATCTAACGGAGTTGCATGTGGATAGAATTTACTTTTTGACAAAAACCTCACGACATTTTCTGGTAAACGACCAAACCAACAGACAAGGGGTGTTGCAACTTGCAAACTAAAGTTCGTCCATTTAAAATACAAGAATCTAGAACTTAAACACCATTATAATAAATCTTAGTGGTGTATTCGTGTGACTAGCTGTTGTGTAGTTAATAAAAGATGTTCACATAAGCCAACATGCAACTCTTGATTTCTTTATTTCAAAGGATTTAGTTACATACCTGCAAACGTTGCTACAAACGCTAGTTGTAATATATTCTTGTGATATCATCTTTCAGACATGCCTAAAGCGGAATAAGTTATGCTATTCATTTGCACAAAGAAGTGAAAAAAAAACAATAGAATGTCTAAATGTACCTACTTATCTGTGTTCCCATTTATATATAATATTTTTAATTTTTCATGCTGTCCAATAGAGAATAATAATAATATGTTCTTTAAAAAATAAAATAATAATTAATAATATTCTGGTTCAATGCTCTCGCTTTCAGTTCGTTTATAAAATGTTTCAAATAATTGTTATCCATAAAACATTTTTGTAGTTGAACATTGTTTCCTTAAGGGGATTGCGTTCGCTCTCGACATGACAGCGTTGCATTTTGATTTTAGAAAGAAACGAAAATTTCTATTATCACCGCGGGTAGGAATATGGAAATAAAAGCCTTTATAAAACGATGTCATCTAAAAATTTCCTGAAAACGGAAATTACAAGGCAAGTATCTGGATATGAAAAATTATGATATCAATCGCTTTTTCTTAGGGATTTGTGACGATTTTTTTTCAATCGACAAAATTACGGTTAAAGCTATAAACGAGGCGCATACAAATAACATTAAATTGCTCGACAATTTTAGTTATGCGTCGAAAAGTTGGTGCATCTTATGGGACTGCACATACCATCGATACGTAAGTTGCTCGATTTTTAAAATCGGGATCGTCTTTTGATTGAAAAGTTGAAAAACAACTATCTATCAATTTGTAAGTTGGTGTAGGTATTGATGTGCGCAATTCAGCCATCGACTAAACAGAAGGTTTACGAATATATTATTGACTATGGCATAATCATTTGACTTTCTTGTTAATTCACATTATTTGTAGCTTTGCCGAGGGACGACTGGTTGATTTGGTAGGTGATAATTAATCAACGATCGATAGTATGTATGTTTTCACTTCCATTAACAACTGTTAAGACATGGCGCATACATGCATATTTTAAATCAACTAAGACTAAGCAGTTTGTTCCTACGTCCTGTTTTCATAGTTCCGCAACCGGTAGCTTAAGGTTAAAATCTCCTTCCCGTCAGCCAGGGCAATTTCAAAAAATCCTGGCGAAATGAACAATTGAGGAATTGAATGAGATACTTCGCCAAAAGAAATAGGCGCCAGAGGAATATAATAAACGTACTGAATCGCTTTAAAGATAAAAAGCAATGGTAGGTATGCTATTATAGTGATACATCGTTGAAGAAGATATTATTACCTACAAATGAAAAAGAAATTATTGATACGCAAAGATTCTGGGCAAGCGTACGCTGTCTCTTTTGGGAAATCAAAGAAAAAGCTTTTTTTCTTTTCTTTATAATGATTGATTTCTCTCACAAAGCAATCTCATCTTGAACAAAC
Organism: Mystacides longicornis; assembly: GCA_963576905.1. Classification (NCBI taxonomy): domain Eukaryota; kingdom Metazoa; phylum Arthropoda; class Insecta; order Trichoptera; family Leptoceridae; genus Mystacides; species Mystacides longicornis. The sequence goes on along the minus strand of OY756421.1, from coordinate 3,022,863 downwards.
GCTTAATCAAATGTACATTTACTGAAATAATTAAAATAGGTTCTTATATAGTAATTAATAGGTTTTGAATGATAGATGTAATTAAATCATTTTTTTTTTGTATAAATGAATCTGTGATCACTCAAAGTGAACACAAATACACTCTTTGACTTTTTCACAGTAATCTACTTAAACCTTGTGTCGTGAAAGAGGAAGATGGTCGGCAACTGGGATCGAACCCACGACCTCCGCACGAAAATAATAAAAGTGCGTCGGATATCAACATTTTATACGCGATAATCATAGTTTTTCCTTTGTAGCTCGGTAAGTTTTTTTTTTGGAAGTTCGTAGCAGACATTTCGTTCTGGAAGTATCTGCATGTTTTTCCCTCAATTCCAAAAGAGGCTATTGATCGAACACATGTTTTATAGATCTTCTTTCTCATCTTACTTTCTGAGGTAGATACAGCTGCAGCATTTATCTTTCTGAGGTTTTCATTATAAAGACCTCGTTTGCTGCTAATCTCAACTCCAAGATACTGAAATTCCACCAAACACAATAAGTCTCAAACAATTACATTAATATAAATAATCACGAATTCATGGTCCCTATAGTCACTGAAGTGACGTAATTCGTTGCAAAAAAACTACTACGAATAGGTACAGGTAAGAACTAAATACAAGCCTTAGAAGTTGAATGAGTTCCTTGTTTAAAATGCATTCATTGACTTTACACGAAAGCACGATACTTATTTCTTATCTGAACCTTCCCGACAAGGAGTGTTAATGTATAGCGACGTTAAGTTACCTCAGAGTTCGGATTAGCACCACTCGCCACAATTCCCTCTCGTGCCAAACTATCAACTTCAAAACTCCTGCAATTGATCCCATTGTATTAAAATGTCTACGTAGTTTAAGTAGAAAACGTTGGAATAAACACTTTGAAGCAATTTTCTCTTCGACAAAAAGTACCTACAGAGTTCATTATGTGAAACAAAAATGTTCGATACCATTTCCATTGCTTTTGAATTGTTATCTATAGATATAAAATAAAGTCGGGTTAGTGCGAAAACTTATAAATCGAGATCGGCTATACAGATTTTTTATGATGCTTTTTATAAGATTCGTCCCTTAACAGGGTCCCAATTTTATGTTACCACGTTGTAAACTGCGGACAATTCAATATTTCTTCCTGTAGCAACAGTTGTTCGTAGGAACCTTTGATCAAGTATCACATATTTCTATAGAATTCTAGTATTTCTTCGATATAATATCCCTCGTTGGAGTGTGATAATTTCCCAATTATATTATTAGCTTTCCCGACAGAGGTTGTCCTGTGGTTCTTACCCAAGGCGGCCCGTTCATATGTGCATAATGCGCACAGCGCCGCCAGAAAAAAAAATACATTATTAATTCGATTGAGTTAAACTAATAAAATAATAACATTAAAATATTTCCAAAACATCCATATTTCATTCGTATTCATAGCTCAGGCGGGAACAACGCGAGGAACATGCGCTCGCAGACATTCTACCTCGTGTATGAAGTGCCGAGAGAAAAAAGTATGCTTGGATAGAAAAGAGTGGAGGTCCGTTCTCTCTGCCTACCCATTACGGGACACGTCGTGATGGGTAAAAAAAAATACTTTCACTACGTACCTAAGTACAAAATATTACAATGAAAAATATCACAACATACGACGAAGACAACGAAGTGGTTGGTGGCCCAGCGGTTACAACGCCGGATTTCGTACTGCGGACGTCGTGGTTCGATCCCAGGTGCCGACCATCTTCCTCTTTCACGACACAAGCTTTCAGTAGCTTACTGTGAAAGAGTCAAGGAGTGTATTTGTGTTCACTTTGAGTGAGCACAGATTCATTTAAAAAAAAAAAAATTGTTGATCTTTCTGGTAAATTTTATAAAAATGTTTGGTGTATTTGAGTTTGTATACCTACTTATTAAATTTTAATCTTGTTAATTTTACAATCTGCACACCGCTATACATAATTACCTGTATAATCTACCTTTACGGATAAAAAGTTCCTTCGTAGTTTAGGGTTAAATTTGTTTCACACAAAACGTTTAAACCAACCTCCACGTGTACCCAACTGTTTTTCTTGCTTAAAATATTCACTCTTATGGTACAATTATTATTAGTGAACCATATTTACGTTAGCCTTGCCTGATATTGGATTTTTTTTTGATCAGGTGAAATTTGTACTTAAGCTGAATCTTTTAACAACAATTGGTTAAAAAACACAAAAGAACACTACGCAATAGGTATACGAATTAAAAAATTCCAAAAAAGTATACCTATAGGTATAAAAAATCATTTTCAACAACAATCATGGAACAACACCATACATACCTATGTAGTGTATGTCAGTAGATATGAGTTAGAAGGTAAAGGTTTCGTTAACGAAAATAGGACACCTTGCTCTCTCAAGACAATTTAGATATAAGTCCTAGTCACTCCTTTGTAACGCTGTCTGAAACGCGCATTATATAAGTCCTAGTAACTTCTTTGTAACGCTGTCTGAAACGCGCATCAACATAATAATTCAGAAAAATTGGTTTATTCTTTCGATGTATCTATACAATACGCAAACATACATCACATGTTATGTACTTCCTACTACACCGCCATCTATTGAATTTTTTAAAAAGTAAAGCAATTATAGAGGAATTGTTTTGATTTCAAGCTTATATCCCATCGAACGTCATCCTTCACCCGAATCAACGTAACTATAACATAATTCAATAAATTATTAGCTAAAATTAATTAAATTTTTACATCGTAAATCGCATTTTATCTACAAAATAATTCAGACATGTTTTTTTATTTGCTTTTTACCGTATGTCATAGCATCACGCCTAAACGGCTGAACCGATTTTACTAATTCTTTTTTTGCCGTGTCGGCTTTTATCAGAAGAAGGTTCTTATGAAAGAAAAAATTAAGAAAGTTGCGTGGAAAATCTACATAATAATTCAGAAATGTTTTTTTATTTGCTTTTTACCGTATGTCATCGCATTACGCCTAAACCGCTGTACCGATTTCACTAATTCTTTTTTTGTCGTGTTGGCTTTTATCAGGAGAAGGTTCTTATGAAAGAAAAAATTAAGAAAGTTGCGTGGTAAATTGGGAAATTAAATAAAACTCGCATTAGCCCCTACTTCTCTATCTCTACATAATAATTCAGAAATGTTTTTTTATTTGCTTTTTACCGTATGTCATAGCATCACGCTCAAAATACAAATGCTACGTCAGATATGAATCTGCACAGAGCCGTGCAAAATGCCGGAGAAGGTTCTTTAATACAATTTGTTGCATTAACTTTAATATATTTAGAGCTTTTTTAAAAACTCTATTTTTTAGGATCTTCATAGAAAATTTTAATAAACATTAAAAGTGTCATTCTTCTCTCTTTTTATGAATTGTGAAAGTTTCATTCCTCTTTTTCTGTGGTTATGTCAGTTATAAAGGTCTGCAAAGCAATGGGAAGCTAGACTAGAACCTGTTTAATTACCTATCGATCAAGCCTGACAATCGGAATCAAAAACTTAAAGCAAGACGGGTATAAGCTAGTTATATAATATTTTCACGAGTTTGGTAAGAAGGTGCTTTACCTATTCATTTTTTAAATTTGTTTCTAAACTTCTTAGAAGGACGAAAGTCGAAATCTCTCTTATAACGATTAGAAAAACATCACTGTTTTCCTTTGTTAAATAGTTTTGTGATAATTGCTAGGGGATGTGTGACCAGAATAAAACCATAATATGATAGAGACAATTTTTTTAGAAAGACTACATACAGACACGAAATATAACGGATTGGTTTATCTATAAAACCTTAAATCGGGAGACTTAGATCATCACATAGTGAAAAGCAATTTCTAGTGGAACAAAAAACCGGTGTGCTTTTTTATTTACAATCGTTTTACTGATAAGGCTTAATTGAATAGATAAAAGACTAATCAATAAATTATGTACAAATAGAGCTTTCTTAAAAGTAATTACTGAATATTTCATTTTTTAAATAGGTACCTATTTGAAGTCAATATTGAAGATTTTTTTAGTTGAATTTGGAACCACTGGTGCTTATATTATGACCCTCGCATTAGCGTCATGTTTAGAATGATCATTTTGCTAAAATATCAACAAATTCAACAAAAACATCTTCAAATATTGAAAAAGGTACATGATAAATAAGAACCATATACCTACATTAATGTAGTTAAAGTTAAAACCAAAAATATGAATATTGAATATTTTTGTTATGATTTGTAAAATACATTACAAACTTATATCTAATAATGTACCCACTCTTAAACTTAGGTATCTAATCAACGTTTGCTCCAAGTTTGGAGCAGTTAGGCCCCACAAAACTTCTCCAAGTTTCTCTTTTTTGGGTCAATTTTTCAGCTTCCTTCAAGCTTACAAAGCCAGAATTTTTTATAAAGATCGTCAAAAATAGTTTCCATGACAGTAAATTTTTGTTCTAGTTTGCATAATATTATTAAGGTTACATGACGTAGGTGAAATAATTCTAATCGTTATAAAGAATTCCATTTTGTTTCACCCTATACAGTTTCAAGGCCAAGTCAAAATGTTAAATAAATTGTTATCATATAACGCCTTTTTCATCGACTTTTTATTAATACAGTATTTAATAGAACAATCGATGTTACTAATAAGTAATGTTATTCCTCATACTTAACACCTTAATGAAGTTTGTTGCCAAGTCACACTATTTCGTAAGCGTAAACAAAGTAATAAATTGAATTACGAAGGTAGTTTCTTATATGTAGGCTGTTGTTCATTGACGTGGCAACACTGAATAAAGAAAACACCTTCAACTTTGACATATCTGGAACTTGTCCAATTACATGGTTTAAAATAAATATGGTATAAGTTTTAATGCAAACGTACCTACGGTGGTCAACGTAATAATATAGGACAAACACTAGCAGAAATACTTGTCGGGCGACAGACATAGAAAATGATCGTTGATTATTTGATTGTTCTACAAATCAGTTAAAGGGTCCCAACTTTTATTTGCCAAATCGGGCTTTTGTTCCCTTAAAACCGGTGATGTTGGAACCCTTGTTCAAATCATTTTTTTTTTATATAATATTTCGCGGTGGTTCGCCACGAGCCACCGCGTACTATGTAAATGTGAAACGTTGCATGCAAAGTTGCATTGCTTACGTTACCGCTAGTGTTCACTACAGGCCCAAAGAATCCAGCACTATCGTGTTTAAAAAGGATTCTCCTTCTTTATCTAATAATCAACATGACGGTAGTTAAACATAATATTGTAGGTATATAAAAATTCTGCGCAAGTGTGTATCGAAATATTCGTACAAGTTAAAGATAGTATAAAATGATGGGAAAATATGGAATGACTGCGGGGATAATAGAAAAAAAAAACAAACAACTGCCTATACGTACCTGTACAAAGTCTTTCCGCCAGTTCACAAAAAAGAATCGTTATTTTTTTTGTTGTGAGCGACTGGAAAAGAAATAGGTAATAGATGGACTTATGATATACCTACTTATTAATATAGGTGAAATAGAAGCTTACAAGATCGTCTAGTATTATGATAAATCTGAAAAGGTATTATTATTTTTATATTATAATATAGAATTTCGAGATGGTTGGTAGTCCATCAGTGGTATCGATCGCCGGCTTTCATGCGCACAGCGTATTGGAGGTCGTAGGTTCGAATCCCGGCCGTGCCGACCATTTACCCTTTCACGACACAACCCTTTGGTTAGTGTGCAAGATGTCAAAAATGTATTTGTGTTCACTTCGAGGGAGCACAGATTCATTTATTAAAAAAAAAAGAATATACTATGTTCTGAAACTGTCAGATGTTTGAAAGTAAGTGCGATTGAGAGAACGCGGATGGAAAGTATAGGGTCTAAAACAGATGCATCGGTCGAAATTCCATTGTAAAAAAACGTAATTAATATATCTATCATTATACTGATTCGAGTTCAATGTTCATAGTAAGGACCACAGGGCATCGTCCGCCTGAAATATGCTAGTGTAAACTAAGGGATGTCCGCTGGGCAGGGTCCAACCAGTAACTCATGCAGCTACGAAGGCCCTCAGTATTTCTATACTCGGTAAATTGATTTATTTTTTGATCATTTATTTTTTGATATACTTAATTACCCACAAACTAGTATAAAAATAATCCCCATACGAATATATGTATGTACCTTAAAATGATTAGCAATGGTAATAAATTCCTCTAAAATGTACTCATACCTAATACATTAATTAATCATGACCTTATTTTCCAAGATTTTACGTATATTCCAATTAATACATTAAGATAACACTAAAAACTACATATCAGTAAAGGAAAAAATAGATAAACATTTAAAACAACAAGGAAATCTTAATATCATTACCACAGTACTGATATTAAAGCATGTACCACAACACATCGATATTGTGAAGTGAACACTCAGCGCTAGTCAAAATTTGATATGATGGCGTTTTTGTGTATGTGTGCGTGAATACATACTTATTTATTTAAAACTAGCTTTCCCGACAGACGTTGTCCTGTAAACCCTTTAGTCCGAACTATAGGCGGCCCGCTCATTTTGCACTGCGCCTTCAGAAATAAAAATATACTAGGTAATTAAATAATAACATTAAAATATTGATTCTAAAACGTCCATATTTCATTCGTTTTTAAAACTCAGACGGGATCAACGCATCTGATGCCATTAACAAATAAATAAAAAATATGCACAATATCACTTTAAAAACTCAACAAACACGCGCGCAATATTGTTGATTTTGTATGAAAAATTTCTAAAACGCCCAAAACGATGGAGTGAGTGAAATGGGCTGCTGACGTATGCGAAAATGAGAGGGTGCAGGACGCAGGTGCAGAAGACAATAATTTTGTTGTTAGATTTTTTCAAAGATGGCGTCGCATTAAAATTTTTTCCATACATATTTTCATATTCTATTTTTTATTATTTCTCATCCATTTTTCAACTTATTATTAGTTATTCTGTTATTCGGAGCGGAGAAGAATCCAATAAATCAAACATCGGAAGAATCTGTTACGCCGATCTCGAGTTATGAGTGTTCGCACTAACCCAACTTTAATTTATATTAGAGATTTGAGTGTATGCCTTGTCCTCCTACAAGAGTATCTTCTCAGCCATCAGGCAATGATTTCTTCGGCGTAGGACAAAGGTATAAATGGGTCACAATTCACACAGTAGTTCATTAAATAATATGACTCGTGCTTGATGATTTGTTCAATACATAATATGTATTTGTATAATATAAAAATGCAAAAGGTTTTTTGTATAATTTTGAATAATACCAACGATAGATTATGTAAAAAAGTACATAAGTATTTCAGTGGATAAAATTACAGAAATCTGTCACCATTAGAGGGACGCTTCGTAATGTTTATTCTTAGCATTAGTGAAGAAAAACACGAAAAGGGTCGCTGACAGTAATGAATATTAATATCGTATGAATAGAAACAATCTAAAGATCTACTGTATGGAAGTCAAAATAGCTTAAAATTAGTGGGTGAATGTTTTCTGGAGAGACTTGATGAAAGCCTTTTAGACGCCATAAAGGCTTTTCTTCATTCATTACATTATTAAATACACGCAACTCCAATCCTCTCTGTATCTATCTTCACGCTTTACATGCCGCTGGTACCTATAATTTTTTTTCCTGCCTTCAAGATAGAACTTCGTCGTTGAAATAAACATATTTTCTATGAATTGTAATCCGGACGGGTTGACGTTATAATTAGATTGTATTTAGACCGTTTCATGAATCCCCTCTTGATGAATTTTTGTACATAATTAGTACTTTTATTTAGAATATCTACCATATTTATCATACATTTCAAACCCATTTATTCTCGTCGGTTCAATTATCGGCCTTCCTCTTTCACGTGGAAGATGTGAAAAGTGTATTTGTGTCTACTTGAAAAAAAGAAACAAAACAATAAGTTATGTCAACTTATTATTGTTACCAGCAGCATTAACCTGTTGAACGATATGCATTCCAATTTCGCTTTACCACAATTTGACGTATGGCCAAACCATCCCCCTTGTGGATGAAATGCCAAAAAAGAAGAAGAAAAAAACAATTTGACGTTTCTTCCAGTAGCAATTATATGTATGTAGGATCAATATTTTTCGCGGACATCTTTTGTTTAATAGTTATAGAAAACACAGACTTACCAACTTTAACTATTAATCGTAGTTTTATTAGAAAACTAGCTGACCCGCCCGCGCCCGTCGAACTTCGACCTATCCCTAATGGGTTAGGTTAAAATTTTACCGGGGAGAGGGAGTTTCGGTCGAATTTTCCAATTATATATTGGAATACGTCCCGATTATAGTTCCGTACTCTCGGCTTGGTTATCCATGGGGTTTTGTCACTTCGCTCATTCCCGTAATAATGTTATGCAAGAGACCTTCTTTGAGTATCACGGGTCCAATCCAATCTTGCACGCTGCCTTGAGCATTGAGAAGGTGCCCTCTTCCAAAGGCAGTACCTTACGAATTGTCTCTGTTTTTGCCTTAAATGAAATAATTCGAGTCCTATTTCTTTCCTGTCACCAAATTCAGAGACGATCAACATTAACCATAAAACATTACATTTTTCAGATCCTCTTTATTGTTTATGGATAATCTTGATTAAATATTTCTACATAGGACTTATTCCCATTTTCCAGTATTCATTTTGACTTTCTGTTTTAAATAAATAATATTGAAGTGGTTGGTGGCCCAGCGGTTACAACGCCGGCTTTCGTACTGCGGACGTCGTGGTTCGATCCCAGGTGCCGACCATCTTCCTCTTTCACGACACAAGCTTTCAGTAGTTTACTGTGAAAGAGTCAAGGAGTGTATTTGTGTTCACTTTGAGTGAGCACAGATTCATTAAAAAAAAAAAAAAAAAAAAAAAAAAAAAAACTTTATTATATCAAAATATAGTGTGGAGACAGTAATTAGGACAGTCGAAAGGGCGGACTTATCCCGAAGGATCTCTGCCAGCCAATCCAGTTAAATCAAAGAGAATATATTAGGTTTGACAGAACAATAGATAACAAGTGACAAAAAATAAACAATTATAATAGAAAATAAAAATATGTCTAAGAATAAATAAATAAATAAAAACATATACATATAATATAAACATATAAATACAATATGAGGATAGGGATAGGATGGACTAGATGTCGGGGAGGAATAGGGAGGAAGGTGGGGATGCTTCTCATCTTACAATGAAGACTAACGGCCGGCAATGATCCTGCGGAATGTGTTGATGGACGAACAAACGCGACATTGCAGTGGAAGTTGATTCCACAATCTCGATCCATGCACCGTGAAAGAGTCCGTGTAGTAGCCAGAGTTATGTGTTTTTATTATCGCCTTACTATAATATCCGATCGTACCTTAAAAAATTGTATTAATTTACTTCCATCAACATTGAACCGTCATTATTATCTTTAACCCACAGCAATTTAAATCCACACTTCGTTTCTGTACGAAGTAAAAACATTAAAGCCTCATATAATAATTTATTATTTTTATGCGTGTTTGGGCAATTGCTACGTTGCCTGAAAATGTTAACACGTTTGAGTATATCAGTAGAACAACATCTTACACGTCACCACATTTCATCATTTGATTAAGGCTTTGGCTAGCAAATTACTAATGTTGCGTTTCTCTACAAATGACGCATTTCCTTAATGAAATGTACGCACTCAACCACCGACTTAACCCTAAAGAAGCCGTTCTTACCCCACTGACACGTAACCAAAGTTAATAAACAAGTTTTTATGGCCCAGTTTCCTCACGATAATATTATTTTATTCGCCTTTTTTACTGCATGGTTTCAAGGACGATACGTATTGTGGCTTAGAGTTTTTTGAAAATAAATGAAAGAAATATTAATATTTATTTATTTATTTAACAATATATTGTTATTATATGTAGCGAACTAGAGGTTTTCCGTCACATAAAATGATGCCTAAAGACGTTATTATGATGATCATTAATTACTCTTAAGATATCTTAATTCAAATTTCCTGTATAAATTCACTTTTCTCTCACCGGAGTGGTTTTTTATATAGCTTGCTTCGCTTTAGTATCCTCTCGCGTTGCCAGGGTTGTGTTGCCAGCCTTGTGTTTAGTTCTTGTACTACACAAATTGACAAATATAACTGAAGCTTGCTCGAGCTTTACCGACAGGCGTTGTACTGTACTAACTATTAATATTGAGATAAAACTAGCATAGTGATGCATTAATTAGATACCTACTTTTTAACCAATATAATTCTGTCTGATGCATCTGTTTTAAATTATGTTTTCTGGGCACATTTTATACAGCTCATCAACTTTTTCAAGATTTGACAGATGTCAAACACCAATTGAGTATAATTCAAAAATGGTTATGTACATACTGTCGAAAGCAATAAAATTTAAAGAGGGTTCCATACACTAAGATTTCTTAAATTTTCTTAGGTTCCGCGCAACTTATTTACGTTTTTTTTCTTTCAAAGAATCTTTTCGTGTCAATAACAACATACATCTAACTTCCACGACAGCGTAGCAGGACCCGTCACCTGGAACCGACTTCCCGAAGATCCAAGAAAGGACCAGCCCATCAGCACAGGAGCAAACTGAAGACACTGCTCTTCCCACAGAGTTTCCCGCGCGCCCTTGAGATGGAGATCCATCCAAACAAATTATCCAACATGATCATCATCAAACAGAAAAAAAGAATAAGTGGAATCGGTCCAGCCATTCACGCGTAATGCTCCATTTCTTTATATTTTAAATAATGAAATGATCCTGATATATCTATATAACAAAATAAATGTGAATAATTCCTTTGAAATTTTGGATTTTTTCTATAATATTATTCAAATAAAAAAAAATAATTAATCAAATTTAAATAAAAAACTTTTTAACTCCGCCCCTTCGAAACATGAGAAACGAAGAGTTAAAAAGTTTTTAATTTAAATTTGATTAAATAGTGGAAGTCCACCACGAAAAAAATGAACAACATTTTATATATATTTTTTAAAAGAATAATAATTTTCCAAAGTTAAGCTTCAAAAATGAAGACTTCATTTTGTATAAGTCTCTAGTTGATGAAAATATATTTGGCAATCCTGTAATTGTGTAAGCTTTGTTAAGATTCCAACAACTTTAATAATTGCGTTGAAGCCTTCGGGATTCATGAAAGCCTTCTGCTTCGCAACAATTTAAACGGCAGCCCACTGAGCAATTTGAATTCTTCCAAAATGTCATTATTATGGGCGTGCGACCTTCACAAAGAAGACTGAACATTGTTATTTTCTCCCATTCGTAGATATTTTGAAAGAGAAAGGAAAATTAAGAAAAGAGAAAAAGTAAAATGTGCGTCCTGGTCGTAGGTACCTATACCGCAATGCGTCAGAGCTTCTTGTGACGAAAGATTAGGGTGTACGTATTGGGGTAAGTGACGTTTTGAAATAACGTCGTCAAATAATATGCTTAATCTTGCACGAGGACATCCGCCGGCAAAATGTTTTAAGACAACAATTTTACAAAGGAGGTTTCATACGTAGATTATTATTTCAAGAACCACAGAATAACAAAAACGGCAAATTTATATTGCTAAAAAGGCATATCGAGCACTTGTTTTGCCTAAAAAATGAGTAATAATCCTACTTGTTGAAAAAATAAATAAATTATTTTATGAATTTATTGTAAGCATTAAAATAAGGGCAATATTTCCCTCCCGAAGCACGAGTATCAACTCATTTTCGGGAGGTATCATATATAAGTATATATTTAGTTGTTAATTATTTTTGTAAGCATGTTTCTTTTTATATTTGTGTACTGTCGTGTCTCATAAAGACCCGACGTTGTTTTAGCCTTCAATCTGTACCTAAATTCAGCACGGTCCCTTCATAGATATGCGCCCGAGTTGGTTACAATTTAAATGTATTCATATAAACCATTCTCCACTGTAGTTCTCGATCTATCGGCCACATTTAGTCAACGGACCCGCTTCTCGAAAGAAATCCCTCTGCCGTTCTCATGTTTAACCGCCGGTCATTTCGTTGCTTGGTTCCTTTTGACGAATATGCCCACTTTTGCACTACTCGCGTAGATTATCCCCGCCCCTAGAAGTCGGGCCTATTCCATTTTCGTTTTGTAAAATCACTCTTGATTTACGATCTCTACTAACAGGACGCGCTCCTGTCGTTACGACCATGTATCGAAATGGTTATAATCGAGAAATTATATTTAAATCTTCATGTGAATAAATCTATAATAACAGTGATGGAATTAATTAGTGAGCCGTGATATGTGCTTTATAATAACATAATAATCAATCTTTTATTCTCACATAATAAGTGCTGGCGTGGGTCGTGTTTCCCGCCATATTGTTTTTGTTCCCGCTCCTTTGATTGAACCGTTAAGAAATACGAATTGAAATTCAACCGAACTCATAAACATCTTGTTCCGCACCTGTGACTCCTGTTTTCATTGTTCAGACAATTCAAAAGTGAACTACTAATATATTAGACATAGACTATCCTTGTGCCGAAGGCAAGTTCATCTCGAATCTTACTAAACTTTTTCAACATCGATACCAGCCGCTCCCAGAGCCGTTGCTTGTCTTGGACAAGCAAAGTAAAGGATTACTTTACCGTCTACATGATGCCTACTCCGTTTCGAACCTGATGACCGCCTTCTTCCCTTCGTGTCTGGGCCCGAGCTTTGAACTCTTCGAAATCTACTACACGACGACCAGACGTAAGACTACATCTATCTTGAAGACCACCTTTTCGTCCGGATTCTATCACGACGTACATACATATTATCGTACCGTAAAAGGCAAACACATCACCTGGAAATCTTCTCCTCACATCGACCAAATTCATGTCATGTAAGCAACTATTTTATATCAAATTTTATTGTCCTTTTTTACCTTCAGTATAGAAGTAATGTTCCTAGGAATGTACCCCTTGTCAATCAAAATCCATAATAATATATTGATTGTGTGTAATATAACATTTAGCTTTTTGATTTGATATCACCTATATTTTCCATTCCACATTCAAGTACCTACTAAATGCCCTATAATAATAGATTGCATCATCTTAACCTCAACACCAAGCACCTAGATGACTACTTATACATAAGAACAATCCGACCAGGATCTGCAAATCTATATATAAAACTTAGAAGAGTCCGAGTGACCACACCCTTTACTATCTATTGCAATATATATATCATTGGACATAAGAGTATATCACAGCAACCCATCTCGGTTGTTTGTATTTTCCCTTCCCTACTGGACACCCTGAAGATCATAAAAGAAGATACTAATCTCTCCTAGTTATTAAGAAGTCTCCGCTCATTAAGAGTCCTATTCTTTCACATAGAGATGCTAGCCAGGCAGAAGTATAAACACAACAGAAGTAAGTATATTTGTACAGTTTTTCCTTCCGAGGACTAATCTGATTTTCCCCTATTTTCTCCCTTTTCTTTTTTTTGTTAACCAAATGCTGTTGTCCCCAAAAAGGACACGGCAGTACTTTTATCAATAAAGACTTTGTATTACCTGTAACATCTTCATACAAATAAAATATGTCCATGAATTCTTCGAAAATACACGAACATGTCTTATTTTTTATTTTTTTATATTTTTATTTTATTTGGGTTGGCTGGAAGAGATCCTTCGGGATAAGTCCCCCTTTGAATCTTTAAAATGTTTGTATAAAAATTGTTTTTAATTAATTATTTCACAATAAAGTTTTATTTATTTATTTTATTTGTATGAAGATGGAGAGAAACACGAACCTATGAAGGTTTACTAACTCTTAAATTATTGATTTGACAAGTTGTGCCTACTTTTAACCAAACAAATTTCTCCCACTTTTTAGCTACTTATATACAAAACAAGAAATTCATATTTTCATGTTTAATATATAGTAACTTCTTTCATTTTTATACACACAAAGCGTTACATACGTTAAAATGTAAATGAATTAAAACTGCTGGAAAAATCATTTTCATACCTTTCAAATAAAGCAACTTGTCTCTGAATAAAAATATTATCATAATTTAATAATAACAGCAAACCAAGTTTTATGGTGATATTATGGAAGTCATCTTCATTTTCATGTGAGAATTGAGAAAAAAAACATAACTTTCATAAAAATACTACTTGGCATTTATGCAAATATTATATACTAGGTTGTGTTCCAACCGGGCTTTGTAAATTATTTCTTTTTTTTTACTGTGACATTATTTACACAACGCGACGCTTGATTTAATTTCATTTTTAAATGCTCAAAAAAAAAGCGAGACATTTTTTTCTGTTGCTAAATTGTCTGATGGTATTCTCTAAATTCCTAATGTTGTTTTAAAAGGCTGACGAAGCATGTTATTTTTGTAAAATTATTAGTAAAGCAGCAAAACCTGTTCCAAAGAAAGGCATAAAAAGGCAATTTACTGTTTGATTGTCCTATAAATCAGTGATATCCTCCCCTAACATTTTTAATTTAAAACATTGAAAACTGCCGACGATTTGACATTTCTTCCCGTAGGAACCTACGATCTTGTATCACACCTTCCTTCGATGTAGGTAATAATGTTTTATATGGGTAGCTCTTATTATTAAACGCAATACTACGACTAGAAATAAATTAATAAGTACGTTGATGTACCTACGCATATTTTTTGTAACTAGTAAGATTATCTTCATAACAAGTAAATGATAGGTACCTATCATTTGATAGAGAGGAAATTCATATTCCTTTTATTTCAAAAATACTCTAAAATAGTTCTCATTTTTGTTTTATTACTATGACAATAGGTCATTCTGTAGAAATTTTATACTTTATCAGTGTTATTAATAAAACACCTTATTACTGGTAAGTATAAACCATAGAATTACTAAGTCTCTAAAACCGTGGTACAACGAGGATGTTATATGCTTATTCTATGGTTTATACCATAGATCTGTGGTATACCTGGATTATTAATAACATTTTTTCTTAGACCATGTTATAAACCATTGTATAACGTTACACCAGGATTTTTAATAACACTGTAAATGTTGTTTCTCTTAATTTTAGGTAAGATATTAAGTTATTTATAATTATTATTTAGACAAATTTAATGCAATTCTATCATCTAATAAAATTTCTCTTAATTTTAGAGACACACAATAAAGTCTTTAAAAAAACGCATTACCGACCTCGGTAGCCTAGTTGTACTAGCGTGGACTTCAGAGCTAAGGTCCCGGGTTCGATTCCCGGTCGGGTCAGAGTTTTTCTAAGTGTTTTTCCACTTGAAATTTCTACCCGGGGTTTGTCTGTCTCAGATTGGACGGGACCGGTTGACTGGAAAAAATTGCCTCAGGCAATAAGTTCCGCCGGCTATACTGACGCCGTTATATAGAAAAGTGTTGTAATATAACTATTACATCTTCATAACAAGATTTTCAGAATATTGGTAGTTTTCAAGTTAAATACTCGATTCCTAGAAAAATATGCGTCTAAAAATATAATTATAATATATCTTATTCATCAATAGACGTAGGTAATAAAAATGTGATGTCCTCGAAATTGTAAGCACCTATCCAGTTTTGAATATTAGACCGTAAATTAAACTATCATCAATCTTTTAAAAGATTTCATTTCATTTTATTACAAAGCTGTCAATTAGTAGTACCCCCATACTAATAAAACTTTTTTTTCAATAAAGGTACCTACTATGTTCTCATACAAGTTTGTTCAACAGGTGGTTTGCCTTATATAATAGCTTCAATTTGTGACGTTATTATATAAAGCTTTGTACCTATTCCGTTTACATTACAAAGATATTGTTACAATTTTCTGTGAAACACGTACATATTATTTGATTAGATCTATTCTCAAGCATGACAATAACGCGATCTATTTTAATATTGCGTGGGTAGATTATATCTAAAAATACAATAGATACATATGTGGGTAGTTCTTGTAGGTGGAAAATTGTAATAAATATTCATACCTTATTCTATTAACAATGTTAGAAATTATAATAAAAACTTTCTTATTAGTAATATGAACATATTTATTTCAATAAATTAAGGTGGTTTCGGCATGTAGAGAGAATGACTAAAAGGATACCTAGGTATAAAAATCTAAAAGAATGGGTGCACGCAGACGTGGCCGACCTCGAATGACATGGTCCGACCATATCGGTGTCTTAAAGGAGGATCAAGTCAGGAGTAAAAGAAAGTTATGCGTTTGGAGGAAGCAAAAGAGATTTGTTTGGACAGGAAATAATGTAAGTGATATGTCAGATTTGAATGATTTCAAGTTATTGATACAGAAAAGGTACCTAATTTTTTTAATAATTTATTTTCTATCAAAATATAGTCTTGATTTCTATTTCAGAAAATAAATGCATATTATCTACGTGCATTAAATCATACGAAACCTTTATGTTTCAACCAAAGTGAACTACATCGTGTTTGATCAATTTAATTTTAATTAAGTAGGTACCTTTTGCGTACGAACAAAGCAGATTCTGGTCTTTGTAGCTGTTCAAATAATAACTCAGAATGTTAAATTCGTAGTTTCCCATTAGGGTTTAATTTTTAATAATGTGGTACCGATGCCATCCATTACCATCTTACCCATCCTTATCGCTTCATTATTTTCATTGGTTTCATATTTCGACATCGGATGAATTATTGCATATCGTCAGTCATGGTAGGCAATTATCGTTTTGTTGAAATCGAAGGTTTTTGTCGGAAATTAACCCTTAATGAAAAACAAAAATTTGAATAAATTTTAAATAATGTTATTCTTAATTACCAAGAAACTTGATGACTCATACTCATATTTATCAAGAAGTATTTGTTATAAACCAAAGTTGCTATCCTAAACTGCTTGTTCTGTTAGAATTTTGACACTTGTGATCCAATTTAGTCGTTGCGTCTGCTCTATACTACAAGTTATACTGCTTGCGATTGTAAGACATGACATGAATACAGAGGGAACAAGAAGCTTACCTTGCAACAAAGAACAATACACAATACACGGAGAATGAATAATACGGTTATCAAAAATTAGATCTTTTGTCGTGGAAAGCTTTGAAGTAGATAATATACGGTAGGTACATAGGTGATAAGTATATTATGCATCCCAAAATAATACAAATTCGGACGATTCAAGAATACAAAATATAAATAAAATGCAAATTGTGTCAACGATAACGTCTCAATAAAATGGTTTTTGTCTGTAAAGACTGTTCAAACATTCAAGTTGGGTAAAATATTAAACGGCTCCCGACCTTTCCGTGAACCCGAAATTGAACTATGCGACATCTGCCGAAATTTGTGATGATTCTCACAAGACCCATGTTTTAGGTGGGTAACTACTTACTTCAAAAAAAGTAGTCAATCCTATGTGAAGACGGAATAAAAATACTAACATACAAATTTCGAAGTGTTCATTAATTTTTGTACCACTATTCTGACTCTTAATATCTTACTTTTGTTCTTTAGTTACGAGTTTGGGCAACAGCCAAAAATATGTGAATTCAATTGGATGCCGTTGAATGAAAGAAAGGTATAGATTAGCCCCTAAAGAGGTGGGAAAATGACTTTTTCTTGATTTTGAATCAAACATTTTTGTAAAGAACAAAACCATACACAGCCTCAAACAATGGCATAAGTAATGGTAACTTTTAGGCAAAATTATCATCCCCGTTCTAACTTAAGCCTCTGTAATAAATTAGTAGTGAAACACTACTTACTAATACATAATATAACATTTATTATTTCTATATACATAAAAAAACTTATTTTTCTTTCCTTTCATTATCATTTTTTAAAAAAGAACGGAACTGACTTAACACGAAACTTATTGTTCTTTCATCATTCATTAACATTTAAATAATAAGTACGTAATGGACTTCTAGACGATTTATTTAACTTATTCATAGCGTTGCCATTTGCTACGTTAGTTATCGCAACACTACTGTATTATGAATTTATCCTTAGTCATGAGCTGTGGAAAAAAGTTGTGAAAATATATGACAAATTATCAAGCTGTATCCAAAAGTTTTGAACACTATTTCTATGTTTTTTATTTTAACACAATATATCTAATATTAGTAATTATATGGTATCGAAAAACTTACTTATTCAAGAGCTGAATACAACAAATGCATCAACAAATGGAAATTGAAAAGGACCAGTGAGATCTGGTCGAAAGCTCGAGCACCGACTCAAAACTACGCGGAGAACCGAAAATAGGTAAAATGTCATATAATACTACCCGCGAAAACCTAAAATATATATATGTATGTAGGTACACTGTAGAGGGCGCAGGGGCTTGGGATTCTCTGGGCTAGGGGAATAGATGGAATCAGAAAGTTATCATGCAGCGTATGATATGTCTAGGGAAAAAAAATATATAATGGGAGAGACAATATGTATATAGGTACAACCATAGACGGAATATATCAATTTTCAGGGTTTTATAAAAAATGGAATGGGTTTTATAAAAAAATGGAATTTAATGTAATCTAAGTTTGAACATCTTCCTCTTTCACGACACAAGCTTATACTGTGAAAGAGATAAAGAGTGTATTTGTGTTCATTGTTGGGTGAGTTACGTTAAAAAAAAAAATGAAACAAAATTGATATAGGACAATGTAGGTATATCTGCCATAGGCTTATTTTATTTTGATGACTAAAAATAACATATTTTCAACCTAAGAATTTAAAATAATAATTTGAATAATCGGGAACAATTTCAGAATTCTCATTTCCATTTTAGCTGAAGATATAAGAAAAACAAGTACCTACCTACAAACGAGTAAGTAACATTGATTTTTCTACCAGGAAAAGTTACGAGTTATTAGATCTTCACTGGAATATTTCGGGAAATATGCTTCATGATATTGAAAGTTTTATTCATGAGCCTTTGAAATGCTGCATAAGCTAGCTGAATAAATCAAGAAAACATAATAGCCCATTGAATGAGAAGTGTATGCTAATTCATGGCTGGATTCTGTGGAAGTTGTAGAGGTTTATGGCTCTCCTTAAGCAACTTGGATCCGACGAGAGATCCTATGTTAGATTTGTAGAACTAACGATCGAAAATTCACCCTTAAATCAAAACGAAAACATTTTCTGGGGAGTTTTCACGAAAATTTTTAGAGCTTTTATTATTCTGTCTGGAGTAATTTGAACTTTTTATTTCGGTGAAAAGCATTTAAAATAAAACTACGAAAAAAATTGATACGATAATATCATAGCACCATCTAGTAGCAGTGTTGATTTGACAAACAATTTGGTTGCTTAGAGTTTTTCATAAAATCGAACAGATGGCATCGTTTCGCTAATTAAAAATAATTTTACTATTATGACGTTTTGTATACTCAGCTATTGTTTGAAGGTTAGCGCTTCGGCACAGCACAGCTCTATGACTATAGTTTGTATCCTACCGGAGTATTTTCTTCATGATGATCGGTATAGCTTGTATCCTACCGGAGTGTTTTCTTCATGATGATCGGTATAGTTTGTATCCTACCGGAGTGTTTTCTTCATGATGATCGGTATTTTCAAATTTGACCTAATGCCAAACTTTGTTAACGTTAAAGTATTCACACTAAGCGGCAACCATCGAAACAAAATTAGAAGACTATCGTCACCATTAAAAAAGCTATCATACAATAGTCCGGAAGTTATCTGATGTGGGTTCTATGCGTGACTCACTTATATCACAGCACACGTAGTGATGATGAGGCATACATGATTATTATAATATAAGGTTCCTACCTTGGTGTTGACACGGTTGTTTGATATTAGATTCGTGTTCAAAGAGATTTCGCACTATCAAACAGTTTCATCATTTTATCCATCTACTGTGAAAGCGTTTTCAGCAGACTACCTACTGATCCCGACCTGTTCCCAAAAATAACAATCACATATTCCTTTTAAATACGTAATACGGCCAACAGTTTTTAAATTGTTCATTTTTAGATTGAAATTTGATGTAAGGTGCGTTTTTGAACAGTAAACCCACCTAATTTTCGGAGTCAAATAACTAGCTAAAAAAAGCCAAGAATTTCCTTTTGATGTCACCGTTTAGGTATATATATACGCGTATGGCATTGTCAGGTGCTATAAAATTGCATGTGTATCCCTCAGCCATTCGATGGCTTCGGTCGTCAAATTATTGAGGTCCTCCATCACTCCATTGAATTTATGTGTCGGGCATTCCTGTACTATGTGATGCAGGGTCTAGGCATCAGCACTGCAGTCACATCGGGGGGCTTGCAATATCCCCATTTATGTCTTTCCGATGCGCTCCTGCTGCATCCCGTCCTGATGCGGTTCAATGTCACCCATTCCCTGCGCTCCAAGCCCGAAACCAGCGACTCTTTTTGTTGGGTCTGTGATCACATTTCTATTCTTAATATCACCGTCCTCCCATTCGTTCAATAGAAAATTCACCGGCTTCCAGGTCCTGGGCTCTGGACCAAAAGGGTCTTCTTGATTTGAGCCTTGTGTTTGGGATGTCGTTCAGCACTGAACTCAAAAGGGAGGTGTTAGTTTTAGCTTTGTCCCATTCTCGTTTAGGTAATTTCATTAGATTTCTCAAATTGAAGAAAGCCAAAAACAAACTGGAGGAAACAATGAAGGTTTTGAACAAATTTAATTTGTCTTGTCTTTCGATAGATCAAAACATATTTAGCGGACAAACAGAGCAATGTTTAAAACATACCTACTCATAAAATATAATAACAATATTTTAAGTATTTTTCACTTGAATTATTACCCGGAGTTGAACTGTCTCAGATTGAGTGGTACCAGTTGACTAGAAAAATTTGTCTCAGGCTTTAAGTTCCGTCAGCTATAATGAAATAAGGTAGTTGGATAGTTTTGTTTAGGTAATTTATTTTTTAGAGGACTTAAACATTACCACCTAATGGCGAACGTTGTTAACGTAGTGTGATCACACTAAGCCAGCCTTCGAAATAGCAGTAGAAGACGGTCGTAAGCCCGTAGTGGTTTGTTCCATTTAAAAATCGAACATTAGTAATGAATTGTTAGAGTCATTAGTTGTTACATATTCTTTAGTTTATTTTTTACTGGGGTAAAAAGGTATTAAAGGGATTTTCTACTAATCAAGTACCTAAGCTCAAAAGGGGGAAAAGTAGAGTAATGGCACAAATCACCATCTATGGATGGAATGGAATGCCTAATTAAAAAAAATTTCGCGTGTATTTGTATCCGTCATGCATACAAGCTAGCTGTAGGTACGCAGTTTTGAGACTTGTCGTATTAAAACAATTTTTGTACAATAAATAATTAGATAGATATCTTTACTTCTTACCTACTTGCTGTAAATGTCTTCGTTTATATACTTAACTGGTGTTTTTGTTATCCATACTATTTGTGTAATTGTTACCAACACTGTTTGTATATCTGTTTAATAAAAAAAAAATAGCTAATAAAATTCTCATGATGGGTTGGGAATTATTAATTTTGGTGTAAGAATCAGATTATGGCTATATTCTTAACTCAAATAATCAAGAGATAGAAATGATCAAAAACAATTAAGTAAAAAATAATAAAGGCTTTTTTACTTCTTAGAAAGAGCAGCTATTTAGATCTTCAACCATCTCTCTGATTACATCATAAAACATGCGGATGTTTTCAGAGTGTCAATGTTGTTCTAGCTATAGAATATCGATTTTTCAACACTCAGTCAAAAAATATCCCTGGTACTTTACCACTAAGGTTGGGTACCTATATATTTTTTTGTTCGGGAAAAACTTACCTATGTAGGCTTTTGAGTGAAACAGCAGCAGTGAGCTGCGAGGGAAATAATATATCAATTCCATTGGATTTTTTTTTTCGAAAAATATTCCAATAAAGGGATGTTTACAACCGCAAACGAATCTATGTAGTATCAATTAGGTTATTGAAATTCTTGATTTACTACGGATGTGTGGACGTTGAGAAAAAATTATTGAGAGATTCTAGAATGAGAAAAATTAAACAAAACTTTGAATGAGTTGATGTTGAAAAAACGAAAAAAAATATAAATACCTAATTTGGACATAGGTAGGTATAGAAAAATTCAGAGGCTAGCATTTCATTCTAAATTGACTCTTTTTCGTTGTCATCCGTGGGAGGAAATTTAAAAAAAAAATGATACAGGTGTAGTATCATCAGTCAGCGAACATTTTTAAAAATACTCATTGCGATAGTAAAAGAGGCATAAAAAATCGCATCGAAAGACTGAGTGCCGCCATCATCAATGTCGAGAGAATAATATTATGTAGATTATTAAGAAAGAGAATGCGGAAGTGCCGTTGCGTCTGGAAGTCTTTGAGGATCAAGTACAAACTGATGAACTTATCAGTAAGAATAGCATTGATGTCGGGATTTTATGTAGCCCGTCAGCATAATAAAAGTTCCGAGAAGCTGGAACAAGCGGAAAACAAAATTCCACCCGCGTCAAAATATTGGGTCGGGTCGAATTTCTCTTTACCGCTCGTTTCTACTTCTCTTTAAACTTTTATTACATGGTGGGTTATCTCCTAACAAATTTGATTCTTATTATTAAAGTACTTAAATATTATAATGGCGCGGAGGGTAACTGCGGCTAATGTAATTCCTTCTTACATTGTTATCAACATTCTTAGCATTTACGATGTCTAAAATACACGTACGAACACTCGTGTGGCGTATAATAGAAACATCATAATGATTATTACGTCGACATTTCGCATAAGTGTCGTTACTGTTCTTATATGCTCCCCTCTACTCTACACAATATAACCTTCCCTTCTTCATCGCACATTTCTCTTTTTTTCTCCAACACATTTAGGATTTAACGATATTTTTATTACCGAATCCTTAAAGGAATACTCGAGCTAGATTGGTATCATTCGGTTTTTTTTTTTTTGTAAAGATTCCTTCGATTTACCTTATAGGAACAAAATTCTTCCGGTTAACCAAGCTACACTAGAGTTTCCAAAACGTCATTAATCTCTAATATAAATTAAAGTCGGGCTAGTGCGAACACTTATAACTCGAAATCGGCTGAACAGATTCTTCCGATGTTTGATTTATTGGATTCTTCTCCGCTCCGGATAACAGAATAACTAATAAATAATAAAAAGTTGAAAAATGGAGAGCAAATAATTTAAAAAATCATATTTAAATTAGTATGGAATGGATGTTCTGCTGGGGACATTACCGGCATCTGTTGGGGGAAGTTTTTAGATCAATGCTTTTCCTATGTTTCCACAGATGGCAACGTAACTATCATTGAAATCTCTAATATAAATTAAAGTCGGGTTTGTGCGAACACTTATAACTCGAGATAGACTGAATAGATTCTTCCCATGTTTCATTCGAATATATATATATATATATATATATATATATATATATATATATATATATATCTCGCTTACTATAGGGCGTCCATACATTGCGAAATATCTATGTTTAGGGCGTCACAGGCAATAGAGCGTCCGTATATGGACGCCCTATTGAAACCCCATGTTAAATTTTTTTTGGGTGGTTCGGAGCCCCTATTAAGACGATACACAACTTTTTTTTTTGACGCCGCATAATACACGGTGTGAAAGATTGTGAATATAGATCGTATATTTTTAGTTCAGCCATTTGCCGTTAGGATCGTTAATATAGTATACAGGCCGTATATTTTAGTTTTATCCACCGCATGAATCGGCGCTTGGTTCGTATGTTAACTTTTAATAATCGCATTATCAAGCGTCTTCATCTGGCAACGTCGCACCACCGAAATCGTCGTCGTCGAAATCCCAGTTTTATTTCATTCGTTCGAGCGCGCTTAGATATTTTGTCATACAAGAATCGTAAATCATGTTCATCACTAAACATTTTTTATCATTTTTATGCTTGACATAATTTGTCTTGTTGATCACTAATATTTTTTTATAACCTTCACTGGTTTGCAGAGCTGGGCGGTACTCGAGTACAAGTACTCGTAGATTGTACTCTGAGTACTTTTGGTTTACTCGGTACTCAGTCCACGAGTACATTTCTCAAACCTGTACTTGTACTTGTATTCGACGCGTTTTTTGTGCTTAAAAAGTACACGAGTACATTTTAAGTCCTCGAGTACATCATTGGATTTAGTCGAGTATGTTAAACTTACTACGCTGCGTAGGTCATATGTATTTTTTAGGTGTCGTGGTATTAATATGTATCTAATGGTAAAGTGTGGATTTATGGTTCTCGTTTTTAATTCTAGAGTATTGGTGATGTAATTTTTTTAAAATCAATTTATTATAATTGAATTGGTTATTTCAAAAACTGAATAAGTCATTATTTTTTCAAAACGAGGTTTTTGATGGAATTGTCATTTTTATGGTGTGTAGTCTGAAATCCTACTCTGCTATTTTTTTAACGTAAAAACTGAAGTATCTTATTTACTTGAAAAAAACCCTTGTTTATAAAGATTTCAAAGTCAATTAAATTGATACTCTCTAAATATTTGTTTTGTTAGTTCTAGTTCTATATTTTTTTAAAGAATACCAAACTACTTATGGAGGTCACCTTTGATGTGTCTTATGAAAAAAAATGCGTCTAGTAATCAGGTAGATTGATGTAAATAGTCAAATAACGTTACTTTTATTTTAAAACGTGCACCTAGTTTTGGTATAAATGAGGTGAAAAAAGTGTGAAAAATATTTTGCCCCTCCTTAGAAGTTTTCTACAGGTGCCCATGATACAATACCTTGTACGATGCTTATAATAATATGTTTTGGATCCATGACTGAATCACGTGCATAGAGGATGCGCGTGATATTTTCATGTATTGTGGTGACCCCATGGTTGAAACATGCGGAGGGCAAATAAAGGTTTATATATAGAACTCTTTGGGTTTATACAAGATTTTGCGTTTCATTAATCACTAATGTACTCGGTACTTGTACTCGGAATTTTGTACTCGAGTACTTGGAACTGAGTACTTGTACTCGAGTACATTTTGTGTATAGTACTTGTACTCAGTACTCTAATATTTTTTGCCTGTACTCGGAACAGCTCTGCTGGTTTGTGAGTTTTGTAGATCACTAAACATTATTATTCTATCATTTTTATGCTTGACTTGTGGTTTTATCATACGCTTTCATATTTGTCATTTGGTTATATTTTTATTAAAGTATAGTGTTAATTACTTCTTGGTGTTTAAATTTTTTGACTACCCAATTGCATCAAAACTTTTTATATGAATTTGAAGTATCGAAATATTTAAAACCATGTCAGCCAAAACAATAAGCCCATGTTTAACATTGGACGCAGGAAGACTGAGATGATGATGAAGGTGAAAAATGAAGATTTTTTTGTTTTTTTTTTATTTTATTTTATTGGCTCATCTACAGGTTATTTACAAATTTGAATATATATAGATATTTTTTTTTTTATATCCAATCCATACTTGGGGCAGAGGGAGGCAACAAGAGCTCTCCATTGCGCTCGATTTTGCGCAACGTTTATGACCTCCTCCCACACCATGTCCAGATTCCTCAGCTCTGCTTCGAAGGAGCGGAACACAGTATGCGAGGGTCTTCCTCGTCTTCGGGACCCTGATGAGAGGAAGAACAGCGCTCTCCTCGGCCAACTGTCATTCGGCATCCTTAACACATGTCCCAGCCAAGTCCATCTCCTCCACATAATGGTAGAGGTGATGGGCTCACGCTGGATGCGCCGACGTATAGCGTTGTTCGTGATATAGATATAAAATAAACCCATTTACAGATGGCACATTTGTACTCCAATATCAAAGAGAAAGAAATAAGTATATCTAAAAAATAATATTACTTAAAGTTAACCAATAATGAAAACTATTAGTGGCTTATAGGAGGAAGGAAAAAGGAAAGTAGGTAAGAAAATCTCTCAAAGGATTTAAACAGCCATCCCACTACAAATCTACCGCCATCAATGCAATCTCAGCCTTAAATCGCGGAAGAGCAAGACTAAAGATGTCAACCGACTTAAACAAACAATTGTAATCTTCGCAGGAACGTTGAATGAATTTATTTCTGCCGTAAAACCGCGTCTCGATTATGCGCTCCAAGAGGTGGAACATTGGCGTGCGCTCCAGCCGCGCGAATTCGATACCGAGTTCTAACGCGCGACCGTGGAGCGGGGCATTCCAGCACCGGGTCCAAAGAAAGCTAAATCTTGCCGCGCACGCCAGTTGAGACGGACGTTTTTCATACTTGAGTGTTCGTTTCAAGCCATGCTAACCAAAGTTGCCGCAAATTAATTTAATAATATGGTACCAAAGAACTACTATGGAATAGCAAAAGTCGTTTCTATCATAATAAAGCACTCAGAATAAACGAGTGGAGGGAATAAGCAGTGAAATCCAAGTGCACGACCAACGTCCATAGTGAAGGAATAAATGCTGGAACAGCTGCCTCGCACGCCAGTAGCGCACAGTTGATGCCTTCAAAACGTGGAGCGCGCTCCAAATTTTGAAGGCATCGAACACTTTGGCGCGCGTTCGAACTCGGTATCGACTTCGCGCGACTAGAGCGCGCGCCAATGTTAGACCTCTTGGAGCGCATAATCTATACGCAGCTTATCGTTTCAAATCTTGCAATATGTACCGTCCGGAGATGTCGCGCTGTAACTCTAGGCACATGATAGTTCACCAGTTGATTTAGAGCCTGCCAATCGATTGATGAATTGACGATTTTATATAATTTTATTTTATTAAATATAATATTCCCCCCTTCAAAAATGCATAGGCAACTATTCAGTAAACAAAATAGAAGTATAATATTTTTTTTAGAAAACATTTTCTTTATACTAGTGATGTTGCGGATGCAGGTTTTTTGACATCTGCGGATGCGGATGGACAAGAACTAACACTTTCTTATATGGCACTTGATAACAAAGCTCAGTAGTTAACGCTCTCCATGCCTTTTACTTGCACGTGGCATGCATCTTCTTTCTCTCTCAAACTTCAAGGCCATACCTTTTGAGATAAGAACGCAAATACATATCTTAATTTCGTGTCGTGACTTGCTCTAGCGGTACATCCGCATCCGCATCAACATTCGCATTAATTAATGCGGATGCAGATGAGAATGTGAAAAATGATGCGGATGCCCCACTGTTGCGGATGCGGATGCGAATATCCGCAACATCCCTACTATATACATATAGGTAAGTTTATTATAAACAGTGCCTCATATTACATTTTTTTTACACTATTACAATCTTTACCAGAATGTTCTTCAATGATACTAAACAACATTTTTTTTTTTAATTATATTATAATTCAATTTTTTTGAGTAAACTATGGTCGAAAATCCACCGAAAATTTCAAAGAAATAATTTACCATTAAAACAAATGCAAACAACAAGAGGAGGAATAACAGATACAATGTTCCAAAAGAAAACAGTTAATAATATTAATTTGTGTCTCTCATTTACACTGCACTCAGAAGACAAAACATGATTAGTCTCAGCACATTATAACACACTGGATAAGCAAAAGCAAAAAGGAAACCCAGAGACTAAGCCGCTCAAGCATTCCATGTCACAAAATGTTTTTTCACTTCCATTTTAATTTTTTTCGTCTCTGATATTTTTATTTAAGTTCTCTGTTATTTTTGTAGTTTGTTAAATTCCTTTATGCCCAAATACCGAAAGTGGTGTTGGGCAGCTGCTGAGGATGGTAAGGTAAGGGGATGGTAAGCACCCCATCATATCTGATGCTATTGAGTGTTTCCGTTTTGTAATTCTTGAAAATTGCCAAAATAGCGTTTATATAACAAATAGTTTCAAGTGGTTGAACTTTTAGTTCCATATAAATAAATTCTGTTGGTTAGTCTCTGGGATTGGTCAGGATGATTTTAATAATTAACTTCTGAACAACAAGTGGTCTAAGAGTGGACGAGTAAACTCCTCCCCACCCCACTATACCATATTGTAGAATTGACTGAGCCAAGGCAAAATAAACAGATCTCAATTCATTAAAACTAAGAACACCTCTCAATGCCAAAAATACATAAATCAATTTTCTCAATCTTTTTGTTGTTTTATCAATTAAAGTTATGAATTTCATGTCATCATCTATTATAATTCCCAAATATTTGGTATTATGAACTTTTTCCAGTCTTTTACATTTCAGATGACTGTTATCATTTGAGCAACCCCTTTCGTGGATAATTATGTTACCAAAATTATAATTTTATCTAGTTAAGCTTAATTCCATGAAAACAGTTTTTTCGGTATTTAAGCTCAACAGCTGGGAGTCAAGATGCTTTTTTAAAACAGTCATATCAGCATTAGCATGAGAGACAGCATCTTCCAATGTATCCCCATCCACAACCAACACGGTGTCATCGGCATATGCGACCATTTCACTTCTTAGTGGCAAGGTAAACATGCTATTGACGTAAATTATAAATAATAGTGGTCCTATAACCGTACCTTGTGGCACACCGTATTGGCTCGTTAATGGCTCACTTCTATCATCTCGAAGTCTTACTTGCTGCTCTCTATCTTCAAGGTAGCTCATGAACTATGACAATATTTTACCGCCTACACCCATTGCTCGAATTTGTGCAACCAATTTTACGTGTGAGATACTGTCAAACGCCTTTCTAAGATCTATAAAAATTCCCAAACATTTTTTCCCCTTGTCTAGATTAGAAATAATCAATGATGTAACCTTAGCTATGGCATCATTCGTTCCCACGTGGTTCCTAAATCCGAATTGATTCGACCCGAGTAGTTTGTAGTTCTCTAGGTAATTTAATATCTGTTTTTTGACAATTTTTTCAACGATTTTTGAAATATTTGATATCAAGGATATCGGACGGTAATTTGCAATCAATTCAGGATCATCTCCCTTGTACACTGGTACAATTATTGCCTTTTTTTAGGATACGGGGAAAATTACCAGCTTTTAAGCTGGTATTAATTACATGGGACATAGTGTTGTTCAAAACGGCTATAAACGAATAGCACGCTACAGACTATATGTTAAAAATATTTAGCATGCTATTTCATACGCTATTTTATAACACGCTATTTTTTATCAGATCGCGGATGGTGTGTTAAAATTAGCGGCACGCTAGATTTCGTAACACGCTACGTCACACCTCGTTCGTTGTACAGATTATTCGCGTGCTATTTTCTACTCGTATACAAGAATATTTTTTTATTAATACGTCGCATAACTGATAATTATTTTTTTTAGGGAAACCAATGAACTTTGCTACATACTTTTCAGGCTTATTACTGTCTATAGGCAGTTGAATTGAATATTTAGGTAGGTAGGTATTTAACATTATTGTAAATTTTAAATTAATTATTATAGGTGTTTTTAAAGAAAAATTGTCTTTGTATATCTACCTATATATAAAATTTAACATAAAAACACGGAATTGTTTTTAAATAATAATTTTAACGTGAGTACCTACACAAAGAGTTTTTTAACCTACATAAATTAACCAAGTCTACACATTATATCTACTCTGCCATGTAGTATCCTATTAGCAAAAACGCAATTTTAACAGAATAAATAAATAACATCACACACATGGACGTATTAAGTCCATGGTCGCCCACGATCATATTATTATAAAATAGTCTTAGCGGGCTGCAACAGAAACATAACGCGTCCGCATCTCACAGCATTCACGCGATGACTAATAGTCTAGTGTGGATTTCCAAATGCTATTTCATAACGACATAGCGTCTACAAACTATTTAGCATAGCACGCTACGTGCGCTATTTAAAATTAACGCGTTATAATAACATGCTATGCGCTAAATTAACCACCTCTAATGGGACAGCGGTTTCAGCACGAAATCGATAAATTCATTTAAAATACTTGCGGTTATGCCATCGTGTCCAGGAGATGTACCCGTTTTCAGATTTTTTATTATTTCGCGTATTTCCTGTTCCAAAGGCAAGATAAAATCTACAAATGTTTCGGAGTTATAAGCTTCCCGATTATCCGCAAGAGATTGGAAATCCTCACCTATTATGTTTAAAGCTAAACTTTCTCCTACAGAAGTAAAGAAATTATTAAAAATATCGGCACAGCGTTTAGGCTCAACCTCCGAGCTAATACGATTACCACTGTCCACTATGTAGAGAACTTCTGATTAATAATACCTGGTCAGCTATTCTACGTCTAACGGATTAGAGACTGCATGCCATGACACCGTTCAGCATCCTTATAGATATCATTTTTTTTAAAACTTAAATAGTTTAGCATCCGTAAAGTCCTGTGTTGGATTTTTGTCAATTCTGTCTTGTTGTACCCCAAAGCTGGGACGCCACACAGATGAACATTACTCAAGAATACTTCTTAATGAAGACTTATATAAAAAAATCTTAACAACCTCGGGGCTTCTGAGAGGTTTAGTCGTGATGCCTTGGACACATTTTTTTCGTAACAGCTACGAAATGTCATTCTATCATCAATTACAATTCCCAAATCTTTGACTTCATCAACCTTTTTCAACTCTGATTCGCCAAGATTGTAATGAAACTCGATGGGATTTTTACCTCTTGTGAATCTGATCAAAACACACTTAGATACATTCAAATATAAACAGTTTACTTTGCAGTAGGCAGTCATTGGTCAAGGTCACGCTGAAATCGTATACAATCATCGATCGATCGAACGCGCGAGTAAACCTTCATATCATCTGCATACAAAATAAATTTACAAAAATTAAAACATGTGTTGATGTCGTTTATATAGTATTGAATAAAGTGGGGCCCAAAATAGAGCCTTGTGGCACTCCAGAAGGGACACCCATCCATTCTAATCTGTGTCCACCGACAACAACTGCCTGTCTTCTATTAATAATATACGAAGAGAACCATCTGAATAAGTCCCCACATATGCCCAAATTTTCCAGCTTTGCTAACAGAATCGAGTGGTTCACCTTATCGAATGCCTTACTATAATCAGTATAAGAGGCGTCCACTTGGCCACCCCGCTCCATTCCATCAACCACATAATCTGTAGTAAAGAGAATGAGATTTGTAGTGTACCTCGCACAAATCCATGTTGTGTCGCTAAATTCCTAACTTTTACTAAAAATACTCTATCTGAGATGACCTTCACTATAGTTCCGTAGACCCAATTTCGTTGATTTATCGGCCTAAATTCTCTCACCAAAAATTCTCTCCCTTATCATTAGTGATATTTTCTTATTTTTTTAATAACTGCACTTTGTGATTTTTATGTCTTCAATTCCTCTTCTTGATTGCGCCATGTAATATTCCAGTGTTCTCAAATTTGTTAATATTAGAAAAGAAACAAGTTATTATAATTTATAATTCTATTATTAAATTATTAACGATGATATTATAAAATAATCACATGTCAAAAAATATGTCTACGCCGGTCTACGCTCATTCCAAGAGCTCTCTATCCAATTAAACACAATATCCCAAAAGAAAAGGTACAATATCAATATTTTACATACCTACTACACCGACGCCGTAAAATCTGAGGGATAAAAATATAATATACGATGTAATATCTAAATTTGTATGAAAAAAAGGCAACGTTGTAAGACGCCTGAGAGTACGTAGTATAAAACGAGTTTGTATATTGAGAGCGCTTGATGATTGTAGAATAAAAGGACTTTGGATAGTTACTAGAGTGAAAAAAATACCCATATGGCGCCCTATCATGGTTTGGTATAATGAAGCCGCATTAATAGCAAGATGTATATATATATATATATATATATATATATATATATATATTATTTTGAATTATATTTTTTTGCTGGGGGCGCAGTAAATCATCATGAGACATGATGATTTACTGAGAATGCTTAGGGAATGCAACATTGACACGATGGACCAGAATTTCATTAAAAATCTTTACTGGTTCCAAACAGCCGAAATAAGATATGGGAATGAGAGATCTAATACTATAGCCATTCAACGAGGTGCGCGCGGCAAGGGTGCATTCTGTCACCCTTACTATTCAACCTCTACTCCGATTATGTCTTTAAAAGAGCCCTCAGTGCTACCGAGAAAGGTGTGAAGATTGGTGGGGTTGTCAACAACATCCGATATGCAGATATAGAGGGTGGAAAAGTTAAGATACCTCGGCAGCATGCTTACGGACACCCTTGACCCAGATGTAGAGGTGAAATGCCAGATAGAAGTAGCAAGAACCGCATTTAACAAAATGAAGTCACTCTTTTGCAATGACAAATGACAATGTCAATTTAAAACTCAGACAGAGGATGATAAGGTGTTATGTGTGGTCTGTTCTGTTATATGGTTGTGAAACATGGGCATTAAAAGTAAACACGATGAACCGGTTAGAGGCATTTGAAATGTTGCTTCACCGAGGGATATTCAGGATCCCATGGATAGACAGAGCTACAAACACATAAGTCCTTAATCGTGCAGGAGTGTGCAGAGAGCTGCTGACATTTATAAAAGTCCGCAAGATATCTGGGTCACGTTTTACGGGGAGAAAGATATCGCCTGCCCCATTTGATTTTGAAGGGAAAGATAGAGGGTCGCAGGGGGGCTGGTAGGAGGCAGATCTCTTGGCTGCGCAACATAAGAGAGTGGACCGGGATTGGAACGGTGGAGGAGCTATTCCGGACGGCGCAGGATAGAGAGGGCTTCGCCAGAGTGATCGCCAACGTCGGGGGGACCTGCCAGGGCACATGAAGAAGATTAATTCATTACCATACAAATTCGAATTCAATATTCAAAGTTAGGAACCCAGGACAACGTCTATTGGGAAAGCTACTTATTTTTTATAAAAGAGAACACTTTATTTAGGGTTGTTGAATTATTATTAAGTCTAAAACTATATTCAAGACTTGGGTAGATAAATAATATTGGTGCGTAGAAATTTCCTTTAGTTTTAGTTTATCTCCCGAAATGTTGGTCCTGTCATCATCTTTTCACCTAGTTAAATAACATTATAACTCACTCGTATAATCCTTCTGGTAACATTAAAGTTATCCTCAAGGGTTCGAATGGAGCCTGAATATAAATTCCAAAGCTGGTAGGTACCTACCTAGTACCTACTTTACTGAGAATGGACGGAGAGAATTACGTCTCGTTCTAGGTTCATGGGCGGGTCGTCGTATGATTCGTGCACGAAAACTTGTGGTTGTGTGTGACCTCGGATTCATCATGGGGGACTTAATTTGTAGGTTAATCATCCTATCATCACACACTGGCAACTTTTTGGCAGTATTTTCAACACTCTCAATACCTAATTTATTAAGGTTCGTAAAATTCTTGCCAATGGACTAATAAATGGAAACAAATATCTTTAAACAAAGGCTCGTATTATGAACGTATTCAATGCCAAATTCGCGCTGATCCATGGTACAAAAGAAAAAAACATGAGCAGATCACTAATCTCCACAATATGCAGAATGAGGCTTGGACATCACAGGCTAGACGCCCACTTGTATAAGCTGGGACTCGTCGATTCTCCAATTTGTGAGTGCGGCTTCGATGATGAAACGCTGAACCACGTCCTTTTCGGTTGCCCCTTGAGAGATAGATTCCAGCTCTACCACAGAATCCCAGATGTAGAGTACCCACTGAGTGTGGAGTATTTATTGAGTCTGAGATCTGTGGATATATATATCGATTAATGTATAGGTTTATGGAGAAAAACATAGTGATTGTATAGTATACCAAATTGACTTCTAATTATTTTAACTTTCCTATTTTGTTTCCTTTTTATTATATGAATGAATAAATAACCCATTTTATTTATAAATCAGTGATTCGTCGGTGGCATGATATCGTCCAAGCCTGGATGAATTGCCAAAAAAAAAATTCTTGCCAATTTTTCAAATATATTGACATTAATAAAATAAAAATAATCTAGCACAAAATTTGTTATTCACACATGAACCGTTTTTCTGAGACGCCCTTCTCTATTATCAATTTTTTTTAAACTTAAATATTTGTGCGTTTGATTTTGTAGTCTCAAAAAACCCATTCATATATTATGTGATAAAAATAATTGTAGGAGGTACCTACCTACCTACCTACGATGATAATATAAGATTCTTTTCATACAGTAATTTAAATAAAACAGTTGATTTGTTTTTCCACAAATTTAATAGCCTGACTAGTTTCGCAGGCACAGGTCCTGCATGGTCACAGGTGAGTTAGAAACGGTTTCAAAGGTGACTTAAAATCAGTTTCTAAGTCATCAAGTTTCTAAGTCATCATGTGATCACTTTACGTTGTTAACGTAAAGTGATCACACTAAGCCAGCCTTCGAAATAACAGTAGAAGACGGTCGTAAGCCAGTAGTGGTTTGTTCCATTTAAAAATCGAACATTAGTAATGAATTGTTAGAGTC
This sequence comes from Mystacides longicornis, assembly GCA_963576905.1. NCBI lineage: Eukaryota > Metazoa > Arthropoda > Insecta > Trichoptera > Leptoceridae > Mystacides > Mystacides longicornis. The sequence goes on along the minus strand of OY756421.1, from coordinate 2,988,441 downwards.
ATTAGTTGTTATTTTTTATTTAAGATCTAGTCCTGAAAAGGTCACAAGAATCTAAACATAATTAGAACGTTGTGCACCAACAAAGCCAATAGGCAATAAATATGAGACATTAACAAAAATGGATATAGTCATATCCTGGCGCCAAATACATGACAGCAGTCGCAGTCTTTAAATTTGGTTGCTCTCTTGTTCTCAACAATTTTCAACTTTTATCTCTATTTTTCATTTTATTATTAAATTTCTACTTGTTGCATACATGAGATTTTTCGACATGTTGAAATGTTGAGAATTCTCATGATTAGGAGTTTCGGAGACAAACATTACCACCTAATGGCGAACGTTGTTAACGTAAAGTGATCACACTAAGCCAGCCTTCAAAATAACAGTAGAAGACGGTCGTAAGCCCGTAGTGGTTTGTTCCATTTAAAAATCGAACATTAGTAATGAATTGTTAGAGTCATTAGTTGTTATTTTTTCTTTTAGTTTCTAAGTCACCTGTGACCATGCAGGACCTGGGCCTGCCAAACTAGTCAGGTTATTAAATTTGTGGAATAACAAATCAATTGTTTTATTTACAGTCAATCAGGGTAACATTGAATGATTATTGATAGTTTTTTATACCTATAGATAAGTATATAAACCATAGAAATACAAATTTTGCTTTAATAGTGTTCTGATGACTTTCTTTTTGTAAATATTCACAACATGTTATAATTTATAACCAATTTTATTAAAAAATATATACTTTTTATAGTGTTCAAAGTTATAAGTATCTTCAGGGTAACTTTGAATTTCATAAAACCCTATATAGAAATATAACTATTTGAAAAATAAAAACGGTTCTGGTAACATTGAATCTTTTTAAATTAATAAAAGAACATCTTGTCAATCCTTTTGATATTAAACAATCAATGAACTAAAAGAAAATATTGTACCTCATGATGGAAAATTGTATGATGGGCTTTGAGGTTATGAAAGAAAATTCTTTTAAGTTTTTTTTTTACTATTTATTTTTTAATGCAAACAATATAAATCATATAAAACTAAATATTATAAAGTTTTATGATTACAATGGTGTATTTTTTATGTAATTATTATATATTATATAAGTGGAAAAAAATTAATCACCCCACTCCCTCGATAGCATATCATCAGTTATTTTATATATATCTTTTTCTACGGCAATACACTTCTCTGGAATCTTATGTAATATATTATTTTTTGGACATGTGAGAACATCTGGCTCTAGAGGCCATACCCAGCCATCTGCTGCAAAATTTTTTTGGAGAAACCTTACAGATACTCCTGTGGTATCCTTCGTTCTTATTTGGCATGGAAATAATGTGCCCTCATACTTAATGACACAAAAAGAATTTTCAACAAACTCATCATCTTGGACTTGTGCATCAGATGCTATAAGAATGCCGTTTTCAGACACTTCAAAATCTTCGATTATTTCGGCAGGCCCTTCCAAAACTCTGGGAGAATCTACATGCACAGAACTTTGAATCTTGTTTTTTTTCGCAGCATTGTTTTTCGACCCAGCTGGTCTCCCTCTTTTCTTCGGATTACCATCAGTCTTTTTTGCATCATTCCTTGCCTTATAGTAGGCTTCTACTTCAGCAGCAGAAACACTCCTCCCTGCTGTAACTGGTAACTGAAATTTTTTAGCAGCTACATAGTTTAGATCAGTTGACCGAATTTCATCAAGATATTTTATGAAACAATCCCCAACGTTATTTTGCACATTGATATCTGTGAACTTTGGTAATTTACATAGAACATGATCCGGAGAAAATGGAAAAATACCAGTAGCCTTAAATCCAGCTTTCAAATTGTGTTCTATATTTTCTTTTTTTATATTTAATGTTGTTTTAACAAATTGTGCAAACAGGTTTTTTGGCAAATTTACAGATTTCTTTCCTCGAGCTGTTTGTCGCCAATCGTTTAGCACAGATCTCCAGTTTGCTTTTAAGCTTGAGAAATACCCCACGTCTAGGGGCTGCAGTAAATGTGTGGAGTTAGGCACCAAACATATGAAAGAAATATTGTGTTCTTCACAGATCTGCAGTGTTTTTAATGATATATGGGCACTTAAATTATCGCAAAGTAGAATTTTTTTACCCTCTTTATTTTTGACGCTGGGAACAAAGTGATTAATCAGCCACTCTTCAAATACTTCGATCTCCATCCAGCCGCTACGAGAAGTGGCCATTCTAGACCCTTCTGGGGCATTAATAAGCCAGTCTGACCACTTGTGTTTGCCTTTAAAAATAAAAAAAGGAGGAATTAATTCTCCTGCAGCATTCCCACAAAAAACAACGGTATAACACGATTTTGTCGTGTTTCTTATTAATTCCGGATGGCGAGATGATCTACGGAATAGCAGTTTCTTTTTTCCAGGGTCGTCGTGAAATCCGGTTTCATCCACGTTATATATGCAATCTGGAGGTACTCCCTCTATTTCCTTCTTCAAATTTTCAAAAAATACTTTAATCTTCTCCTCATTCACCTGAGCACGTTTTCTAGATATACTATGTGCTACTTTTTCTTTTAATGACGTATGTCTGTCAAGAAACAATTTGCACCATTCCCAACCTGGCTTATTATCTTTAAATTGTTTCACAATTTTTCCTTCATTATCAAGATAAATTTTGACAATACTTTGGAAGTCTGATATGCTTATCGGAATTCCTAAATCACTTAAATAGAGTAAGTGGTTTTCAAAACTACTTTCCTCTTCGGTGGAAAGGGCTATTGGGCGTCCAACTGATTTTACATGTTTCCCTTTTAATTTATAAAATAAAGTGGTGTTCGGAATCTTATAAAACTTGGATGCTTGACCTGTAGACATTGCGCCAGATTTAATTTTTTCCAGAGCTTCTTGAAGAGTCGATTCAGAGTAGTTGTTTTTTGTTCCATACTTTCGTGTGCCCGGTTGTGTAATCAAACTCTTTCTTGGCATTCTAGAAAGCTGAAAATACAAAACCAAATATATTTATGAAAGCACTTTACTGTAGTTTAACAGAAAATATTCCAAATTATAAGTTTTTTTGCCATCGCAATGTTACCCAGACAAGATATATTTGTTTTTTGGGTAACATTGAATATTCAATGTTACCCGGATTGATAGTATATTTGTGGACAATGCTAATAAATTGCAAATTATTGCCAAAAATCATGAATTATTATTGTATTTGATGCTCTTAAAGTAATTTAATGATACTAAAACATAATTATTAAGAAATCTTACCTTGAAATTGCAATAAAATGAAAAAGAAAACAAATTGAAAACGCTCGTACTGGACACTTCATCCGACAATGACATTAAAAATGGAGGGATTTTATAGTTTTGACATCTGAATAGAGTTTGTCTGTGTTTAAAAGTATAGACAAAAATATAATAAAGAATTTTTTTCGTTCACTGACATAAATGTCATAGAAGTTTACGAACAAAAAAAATATAAACTATTTTATTGGTTTTATTCAATGTTACCCCGACGATTCAAAGTTACCCAATTTCACTGTAAATTACTGTATTTAAATAAGTCCACCGAGAATGCACGTTCAATTCGTTAAGATTCTTTTCATTTCATTCGGAATTGATTACTAGAAAACTTTGAAGATAAAAATATTTATTTTGAAATAGCGGCAAATTGGCACAAACAGAGGCAGCGAAAACAAACAAAATCGTTAAATAAGAATATATAATAAAAAGGCAAAGATGTCAATCTATGTACTACCAGCATTCGCTGATCCAATTGTGTTCCTTAAAATTGTCTCAGTTTACATTGAAAAAAGAATACGTAGGTATGGCATCCGACGGTTGGTCTAGTCTAATTAAGTGGCTATTGTCTCTAATTTGGGTGGTTATTGGTTTGGGATGCCGATTCGAGTCTCATCGAAGGAATTCATTTTTCAAAATGTTGAACGTATCGAAGTTTCATTGTAACACGTATATAGGTAGCTATGTATCTACTCAACAAATGAAATTATTTTTAGGTATTTTGTGTAAGTACTAAGTACTTATTTGAATCTGGGATATATTTTTCAGGTGACACCTTTTAACTTCATCGTACATAATATTATATATGCCTAAAGTACCTACAGTTTTTCATAGGCGAAAAAATCCGCAGTTTCTTACATAAAATACTAGTAGGTAGCTACATAATATTGATAATAAAATAATTTTTCAAGCCATTTGTTTATATAAAAGAATTTCAAACAATATCGTAATTTTCATGCTCCAATTTCTTTCTGGAATAAATCTTGGAGCAAATAACCGTCATGGTAATATTTCTTGGAACTATCAAACTATGGGAAGCCCGCAGGAACTCAACCATTCATGAAAGATTGCTGTGATTTATTGACGTAAAGTAGCGCGTAGAAAATACTCTAATACCTACTTAATTTTAATTATGATTGCTTATTATTTACTAGGTACCTTTTATATAAGTATTTATTTATTTATTCTGCAGGTCCTTAGAGACCACATGCACATAGAAATAAACAATAACAATGTTGCCCAAATAAGCCTGTGCTAGGGCAAACTTAAAAAAGCTTATAAAAATTCTAGTAGGTATCTAAGTATAGAGTAGTTAGTTGTGTTATTTATGTACTAGCTTATACCCGTCTTGCTTTACGTTTTTGAATCCGATTGTCAGGCTTGATCGGTAGGTAATTACACAGGTTCTAGTCTAGCTTCCCATTACTTTGTAGACCTCTATAACTGACATAAGCACAAAAAAAGAAGAATGACACTTTTAATGTTTATTAAAATTTTGTATGAAGATCCTAAAAAATAAGGTTTTTTATAAATAGCTCTAAATATATTATAGTTATGCAGCAAATTGTATTAAAGAACCTTCTCCGGCATTTTGCACGGCTCTGTACAGATTCATATCTGACGTAGCATTTGTATTTTGAGCGTGGTGCTATGACATACGGTAAAAAGCAAATAAAAAAACATTTCTGAATTATTATGTAGATAGAGAAGGAGGGGCTAATGCGAGTTTTATTTAATTTCCCAATTTACCACGCAACTTTTTTAATTTTTTCTTTCATAAGAACCTTCTACTGATAAAAGCCAACACGACAAAAAAAGAAATAGTGAAATCGGTTCAGCCGTTTAGGCGTGATGCGATGACATAAGGTAAAAAGCTAATAAAAAAAACATTTCTGAATTATTATGTAGATTTACTACGCAACTTTCTTAATTTTTTCTTACATAAGAACCTTCTACTGATAAAAGCCAACACGACAAAAAAAGAATTAGTGAAATCGGTTCAGCCGTTTAGGCGTGATGCTCACATATACGGTAAAGCAACGACAAAAGGCAAATAAAAAAACATTTCTAAATTATTATATAGAAGAAGATAGAGTGGTTGCCTTATTTATGTATAGAGTGGTTGCCTCATTTATGTATATCAGAGTGGTTTTTTATAAAGTTTAGTTGCCTGTGAATGTGAGTGAATGAGGGTGTAAAGGTGTTTATGTGTGTGAGAGAGAGAGTCTGTTATGTTTTTTTTTTCTCTTTTGTCTTACAATATAAGTACATTTTAATTTGGTGACCTATTCCACGGAGGCACCTTCCAGAGATACACTGCAAACCCACTTGCAACAGAGATCTTCTTATGAAAAAAAACTTCGGATGTTTCATCAAGTCTGTCAATACGTGTTAAATATTCTTGTTGTCAAAATTTATTTTGTTTTCGTTCTGATTCAAAATGTAGATACAACAGCATAAGTACATGTAGGTACACGTCAACACACTTGAGTCTGAAAGAGGAATACAAATGAGGAATGAGAGTGTTTCCAATACAATGTTGTTTCTTCTCGTCCCTTGAACGTTGTCCCAAAAAGTTTGTCCCCGGTAGGTACCCGCTGTCCAATAAAGCGGTACAAATAATAATAATAATATGTACCTACGTGACAGGACGAATAAACACTACGAAACAAATTTCCAACTCGTGCCGAAAATACAATGCAAACTTTTTATTCGAGTTTTATTTTTTAATGAAACTTATTCAACCCAAGTATAGGTATAATTCGATTGAAAAAATGTGAGGACTTGAAGAACCACAAAGTTAATTATCTCTTTCAACTTTTTTAAGAATAATAATAATAAAAATAGTCTATTTTTCAACAATAATAAACAATATATACATTACCTTAACAATTAAATAAGTTGAAAAATCCCACAAGGCAAAACCTGTGGGTGGGTATAACAATTGAAACAACAATATTTTTATACAACAAATACCTACCTACGGCTCAATATCAAAGCAATAAGTAAAACAATAAATGTGAAGCAAAAAATAGAAGTTTACATAAAACAATAAAGAAAACAAAATATTAAAAATAATGATTGTAAAAATAAAAAAATATACATATAAGAAATGAAACACATAATAACAACCAAAGCAAATTCCAGCTCAAAAGTGAAGCAAAAAAAAAGTTTCTGTAAAACAATTAAGAAAACAAAATATTGAAAATAATGTAAAAACAAAAAATAAAAATAATGTAAAAACAAAAAATTAAAAAAATATACCTACATATTAGAAAATGTGAAACACAAAATAACAACCGAACACACCAGCAACCACCAGAGGATATCAAATATAATTCAGTACAGTGACAATCGTTACATCAAATACGCAGTGATGTCCAATTCCCGCAGCCATAGCTTAATGTGCTTGAGGTATGTTAAATATTTATCCTTGTTCCTCAGACTATCAATCATTGGGATTTTTACACTACAGAGAAAAGATATTGTCACAACAATATAATATCACTGGCAGCAATACCTGTTGGACGATAGGCATAGACAAGGTTCATTAATTGTTTGATAGTCCTATAAATCGGTTGTGATGTCCCTTTTTTACTTATCACGTTTTGAACTTGGACAAATTGACATGTTATCCCGATCTCGGTATGTAGGAGCTTCTGATCAAGTAGGTATGTATCACAAATTTCTTCGACAAAATATTTCCCACGGATACTTACATGTTGTTATTGATTGTCATAGAAACCTTCGATTTACCAACGAATACTCTAAGTATGAAATATATTGCTTCTAGTACCTACATGTTTTTTTTTGCTTCATTTTGTTTTTTAAAAACAATAAATACCTCTACAGTTACGTAATTTAAAAAAATTCAAGAGATGGCGGTGTAGTAGGAAATAAGTCACATATGAAACACGTTACCTTATTGAATATGTTGTTGGAACAATAGAAATCCATTAGAATTATTATGGTAAGATTTGTGGAGCCTGGTGTCGGAGTGATTTTCATTTTGTAGGAAGTGAGAGAAGACTGAGGAGAACGATGAGTCAGCGTGAGGGATTCGCTCAGAAAGCCCAATGTTTGCTAAAATGTATGGATTATTGAGAGCTTACTAGGTACATACTCATTATTTTATAATCTCATGACTATGAAATTGGGTAAATAAAATAATAATATATTCTTCTTACATTTTTTGCTTCTTTGCAGATTCTGACCAAGATATTGCTACAATATTATCCGCTATTTACTTCATTTTATTGATTTGGCGTTAATCAGCATCTTTTGTGTTATGTAGGAGAGGAACTAAAACAATATCCTATTTTAGATATAATTGATTAAGTTCGCCTGTGAGTCGATATTTTATTTTTATAAAAATGAATCTATGCTCTCCAAAAGTGAACACAAATACACTCATTGACTATTTTCACAGTAAGCTACTTACAATAAAATTAACGAATTGAACGTGCATTCTTGGTGGAGTTATTTAAATAAAATAATTAAAATAAAACAATTGATTTGTTAATCCACAATAAAATAAATATTGTGGAATAACAAATCAATTGTTTTATTTAAATTAAAAAAAAACCTACTTATAGCTGGGATCGAACCCACGACCTCCGTACGAAACATTACGAAAGCCGGCGTCATAACCGTACTTCATAATCGTACGATGTACGAATATTACACGATGTATTAGAGAAACGACTTTGGATTCTGAGACAAACGTATCGTATCCTCTTGAAGTTTCTGCCATAACTTCTCCTGGAGTTGACAACCTCTTTATTGAAAGCGAATTGAACATAGACAGCTTTGAATAACTCCTACACAGTCCTCGTCCCGTCTTTCTGTAAATACATGATATAGAAAGATGATGTTCACTTGACGACATTCACTTGATGACATTCACTTCATTTCAATAAATTTAAATTTGTATGAGGATGGCCAATACATATAGCTGCAAAATGGCAGTTCACAAACGTTCTGCGAACTAATGAAATAAAGATACTTTTTTTTGTAAAGAAGGTCAAGGGACCATATGCCTCTTGTGTCACCGCGACCAAATTAGATCTATTGTGACATCCTTCAATGAATTCATGGAGCGCTACCTCTTATTGTGTCACGTCTCCAGAGGCCTCTTGCAGAGTGACAGTGCCTCTTCTCGGCTCCTGCCCTCCGCAAGAGGTCTCCTTAATCTTCTTTTTGAAAGATAGGTCCAAAAAGGATTCCTATCTCTCTGTTGTAACAAATGCCCTTGATCATGTGACCTTATGTCCACTTTGACCACTGATGCTGAAGTACCTATTATATCTACCACTCCAGGTCGGCTCTACAAAGGTGCCATGTACATCCTCCATAGCCAGAACTTGGGAAACAAAAGTCCGCCCCTACAGATTCCTGCATGTAGGGGTAAGGCAAAAAGTCACCCTGAGGTTGCCTGGTATCAGGGAGCCTCCGTTAGTTACTAACCTACCCGTTAGTCACGCATCCCTCGGCACGGGTCGAATGACACCTTGGATTGGGGATTTTTGGGCAGAAAGGTTTACTCCTTCCGGAATGATAGAACTAGGTGAATATGGGTGGGAGGGCTCATAGAAGGCAGGAGGATTGGATTCAGGTATAGGAAATGCCCTGCATGTTGGACAGCCATGCAAGGCACCCCGTACTCTCTTCGGCTTGTTGACCCTAGCGTCAACAGGGACCGAATGTAACCACCGTTTCAGCCTGGGCCAACGTAACAGGATCCACCACTTGTAGGTGAGAGTCGAGTTGAAATGCAGTGGCTAAGAGGCATTAAATGCTCTTCGTTTGGCCATTGTTCACTACGTTTCAAAACCGAACTTATTCGTAATGCACGCCAAAACAATCTGTCCCGACTTGCGCGTCTCCGCTTCCCTTGAATAAGCTTTCTACTCCGCGCATCCCTGTGTCCTCCACCCCTACTGATCTTGAAGGTGGCTGATACATTAAGGTCTTCAGATTGTGGATGTTTCAGTCAAAAAATAATCGTTACCTACGTCATTATCTCCAATGGTGCATCTTCGGCTCTGTCAGTATAAAAATACACTTATTAAAAATGGGATACTATATTTATCCCATGATCTTTTTAAAAAAAATGTTTAATTGTTATGGTCAAGACACTTTTCTTTTAATTAAGTATGTAGGTATATAAATAATTTCATTTGTGACGACATCTGTTCCATCTCCATTATTGTGAGGGATGATAATGTTATAAATTTAATTTTTATTCAGAACAGACAATAGGGTTACTAAATGAGAATACAAGGCGGCGCGGCGCGCTGGTTCCTAGCTTAAACGATATTAACAGAATAATAATCTCACCAGCTAATTCAATTAGAGCCTGCACGCCAAAATGAAACAGATAAAATAATTGGCGAGGGAATTTATGAAACAGAATTTAAATATTGTTTTACATAAAATCTAATTAAAAGCAGAGGCAAATCTAATTATCAAAACCGCCAGAGAGAAAATTGCATCGTGTCTGTTTCATGGGAAACCTCAACTTCGATCTCGTGATAGGACGTTACAATTCGACAAAGCTTAACCTAATTATGTATCGTAAATGATCCTGATAATATCCTTGAATGCCAGGTATAATAAAATAATATAGGTTATGATTGAGGGTTTTTTTTATTTGACTGACACAGCCTCATTACCTATTTGAAAAAAAAGTGAAATATTCATGTAGACGGACTTAGATACAGCCGTCGATATTTTCCGATCTTCGAATCGATCTATGATTGGTCGGTTCAGAACCCCACATTCTTTATTATTCTTTACAAAGCTTATGCAATTCAACAATTTAGTTGTCAATTTCACCAAAAAACATGATACCATAGTAGGCATTAGTCCTTTTTTTCGTATGCTTACGACCATATTATTATCTCGGTATAACAAAAATATTCAATTCGAATATCTAACAACTAAGACTCTATCAAATCATTACTGATGTTCGATTTTTAAATGGAACAAACCACTACGGGCTTACGACCGTCTTCTACTGTTATTTCGAAAGCTTGCTTAGTGTGATCACTTGACGTTAACAACGTTCGCTATTAGGTGGTAATGTTTAAGTCTCCGAAAATCCCATGTTTGCAACAAGTAGATATTTAATAATTAATGAAATATACAGATAAAAGTTGGAAATTATTGAGAACAAGAGAACAACCAAATTTAAAGACTGCGACTGCTGTTATTTATTTGGCGTCAGGATATGACTATATCCATTTTTGTTAATGTCTCATCTTTATTGCCTATTGGCTTTGTTGGTGCACAACGTTCTAATTATGTCTAGATTCTTTGATCATTTTTCAGGACTAGATCTAATATTAAATTGCACTTGGAGTAAACTAATCACTTTCCTACAGTGATCCCTCAAACTTTTTGATGGAACTGCTGATCACCATATGTCTCACGGTCTCGATTTAGCCATATTAACAAAAGGAATGACTCATTTTACCCCACCTGAGTAAAAGGTGTTCACATCTACCATGACTAAGTAGTTTGTTTAGACCTGTCAAGGTTTGGCCATTTTCTGCTGGGAATGTCAAAATCAGGGGAAAGCCTGACCACACCTTTGCATAATTTTTCTGAATTCTTCACTTGTATATGAGGACTAAGCCATGTTTGAAGAAGAAATACAATCATTGACTTTTCTGAAGAATTTATAGAAATCTAACAAATCAATACGAAACTTAACTTACCTTATTTTTATAAACCAACGTTGCCAAATGAAATGGAGACATTAAAGTTGGAATTGAATGTGTTTCTTGTATACAATATAATAAAGATTTTCAGCGCTGGCCAGTGCATTGGTTGTTGTGAGGAGTAATGGTTAATAATAGTGGTCAGACCACACTACTTTATTATCAAACTAATGAAATTTCTGCTCCCGTGGGGAAGATTGTTAAAACTACCTATCTTCCTTTGTTTTATTTTTTGTTTCCATTTATTTTTCTTGTCGTTTCAGTTTTGATACAAACCGTTTGATTCCATGTGACCACACATGGAAAAATACTGATTCTAATTATTATTATCATCTCATTTCAATGTATCATGACGATTAATGTAAAAGACAAAGTGCATTGAGAAAGTAATGCCAGCTGAAAACGAGGAATACCACTATGTACCTACTAGTGAGCAGACAATTGGCACATAAATACAATATTTCATTACATCGCACTACACAAGTAGCCAAATGGAACCTCCTAAATGATTTGGAGCCAGTTGGATTGGGAATAACTTTCCAAAGAGAACTTGCAACATTCTTCCGTGGACGGCCAATGCCGAGAGCCATTTGCTTCTGAACATCATACCTACGTGGTACTAAAAAGGTTGTAAATAGGTTGTAGAAGGCTACGAAACCTTTTCTAGTCTAGTGTGCCACTTGGGTTAGTTCTCTTTCTATAATATTTTACCATCAGGGCAGGACCCAAAATGTGATATAACCCGCATAAATTTGTCAGACGATAAAATTACAAAGTAGGTAGGTATTCGAGTACTGCCAAGCTCTTTTGTTTAGCCTATTTACTTTAAAAACAAATAATTCGGAATAGTGTCCAATAGCTGAATTCACAAAATTAACCATGAAGAATTTAGAATCTTAAACTACTGCTTTAATGCTAACCAGCAAGCTAGAACAGTCAAATACTGATCGGTACATACATCCTTCAGCCCCAAAAAACATTGACTCTGATTTATTTCTTCAGCGTTTTTATAAAGGTCTCTGATGCCATCGAGCATCCTGCATCGAACAATATTTGGTCTCTGACAATTTAAGCAACTTTTGTCTTACATAATCCAACTGTCGATTTGTTGAAGAGAAATTATTATTTCTCGAGACAGATCGGCAGTATCAAGCCAAGATACGTGAGATTTGTATGGCCAGGTCTACATTTTAAACGGTTTTTCAAACTTTGACGACAAAAAACACCAACTTAGAGGCTTCGCAGCATATATGTTCCATATATGGATTTACTCAGAATTCGGAGGAGAACATTTAGTGTGTCTGTGTGTGTGTCTGTGCGTGTGTCTGTGTGTGTGTCTGTGTGTGTGTGTGTCCGTCCCCCCCTTATAACTTTTGATTCGCTTGATGCACAGATCCTAAAATTTCAGAAAATATTTAATTCTTTAAGTCTACAAAACTTGTATACTCAGAATTTTTAAATTTTCTTTCAGTCAGGGGTAATCAACCTTTGAATTTTTACTTAATTTTTGCATATATCTCGAAAACTGTAAAAGCTAGAACCCTAAAAATTTGTATGTATATAGAAAAATACAATATCTCAAATTAAATTTAATGAAAAAGTTCCAGGATTTCTCAAACTTTTTTTAAAAAGAAAAATATTTTTTTTATGACAAATTTTACGAGTTTCAGCGCCTATATTTCAGAATTTTATAAAAATATCGAAAAACACCGAAACACCCCAACTAGATAATTAATTTTTCTATAAAAAATGCATACATTATATCAGTACATCTCAAACTTTTCTTAACAATTTTTGTAAGAGTTTTATTTATTGACGTCATCGTTTCATACAATAAACATACCGACTTAGTCCATCGACAGTTGGATCTCATGTTTACATGCAACTAGTATTATAAAAAGTCAAAACTGAAAAACAACAAAAGTCATGGTTGATGCAATTTTACAGACGAAACCAACAGCCTACAAAAACTATAAATTGGGAGGGTGCCAGGAGAAAAAACTATAGGTATCTAAATAAATATAGGTACAGTGACGATCTTACCGAATCTAATGTAATATTTATAACTAGTTGCATGTAAACATGAGATCCAACTGTCGATGGACTAAGTCGGTATGTATGAAACGATGTCAATAAATTAAATTTTTACAAAAATTGTTAAGAAAAGTTTGAGATGTACTGGTATAATGTATACATTTTTTATAGAAAAATTAATTATCTAGTTGGGGTGTTTCGGCGTTTTTCGATATTTTTATAAAATTCTGAAATATAGGCACTGAAACTCGTAAATTTGTCATAAAAAAAATATTTTTCTATATAAAAAAAGTTTGAGAAACCCTGGAACTTTTTCATTAAATTTGATTTGAGATATTGTATTTTTATATACACATACACATTTTTAGGGTTCTAGCTTTTATAGTTTTCGAGATATATGCAAAAATTAAGTAAAAATTCAAAGGTTGATTACCCCTGACTGAAAGAAAATTTAAAAATTCTGAGTATACAAGTTTTGTAGGCTTAAAGCATTTAATATTTTCTGAAATTTTAGGATCTGTGCATCAAGCGAATCAAAAGTTATAAGGGGGGGACGGACACACACACACACAGACACACACACACACACCCTCACACACAGACACACACACACACAGACACACTAAATGTTCTCTTCCGAATTCTGAGTAAATCCATATATGGAACATATATGCTGCGAAGCCTCTAAGTTGGTGTTTTTTGTCGTCAAAGTTCGAAAAACCGTTTAAAATGTAGACCTGGCCATACAAATCTCACGTATCTTGGCTTGATACTGCCGATCTGTCTCGAGAAATAATTTCTCTTCAACAAATCGACAGTTGGAATAGTTATGAGTAGAAATTTACGAAGAGGAAGTGCATACTTAGGCGAATTCATTAAAGATTAAGGTTCGTTGGAATCCCCTAGTATATAACTCGGGAGTTCTAGTTTATTGATGGCCATTTCGATAGTCATAAATGACGCTCGCTGCCTGCAATTGGATGCAATCTTCTATAACAGCATTCGACCTCTTCCCCTTACCTAGACTACTTTGTCTTCGTATTGCGCGTATAATTTATTAGCTAAGCATTCCTTTCGTTTATAGCAGGGGTTGACAAAGTGCGGCTCGCTAAATGAATTATTTTTTATTTTATTTATTCAACTACTACTATTCCCGACAGACGTTGTCCTGTGGACGGTGGGCCATAGCCGGCCATAGTGCACTGCACCTCCAGAAACAAAAATAAACTAATAAAACAATAGCATTAAAATATTAATTCTAAAAAATCTATATTTCATTCGTATTCAAAGCTCAGGCGGGAACAACGCGAGAATAAATTAATATAATAATATGTGCCCAATTTTGTTAACATTGTATGAAAATTATCTAAAACGCCTGAAACCGGTTAGGTGCAGTAGACAATAATTTTGTGGACATCCATTACATACTTACTTTAATGTCATATTTTATGTAATGTTTTATGAATTTTTAACATTTTATTAGTCATTCTATTCAGTGGCGTTCCGTGGGTTATTGGCGCCCGGGGCGGGAACCACACCCTTTGGCGCCCCCACATAACTTTTCCTAAAAAAAAAAAAGGTCATTCCTATAATTTGGTATCTGGAATGAAATCATGCCTATTTCGAAAACCGGAAGTATAGTATAGCGCGAGCATATTTTGCCGCCCTGCTAATAGAGGCGCCCCCCCCCCCCTCGGTACGCCACTGATTCTGTTATCCGGAGCGGAGAAGAATTCAATAAATCAAACATCGAAAGACTCTGTTCAGCCGATATCAAGTTATAAGTAGTGTTCGCACTAACCCGACTTTCATTTATATCATAGACTAGCTGACCCGTCGAACTTCGTATCGAAATAAATAATATGGGTACTCTAGGTTTTATGCAACAGAGCTCAAATTCGTTTTTTTAGTTATTCAACACGAATGAATATTTACTGGCATTAGCAAAATCTGCATACCACGCTGCATTCATTGGGTCTGAGTTTGTTTTTACACCAAAAACTTATAACCTAATGTAAATATGTGGGAAGAGGTCATCATTGCGCAAGATCGAGTGCAATGGAGAGCTCTTGTTGCCTCACTTTGCTCCTGATTGGAGTTCAAAGTGAGTTTTAATTTTGATTGATTTGATGTTAATACCTATGTAGGTTGAGTGTGTTGTTGGCGCTTTGCTGATTGTTTTTGTTTGTTTGTGTTCCTTTCTATTGTGCACCGTTTGCTCGTCTTTGTGTCTCGTTAATGTTAGGTCTACTTGCACAAAACTACAGTAAATAGTTATTCATCATAATACACCAAATACTCTAATACTCGGAATAAAAACTAATGCGCAGTATAAATACTTAGTATCACCTCAGCACGGGCTTTTGTCTAGTGGGATGATAAATTCACCTCAGCACGGGCTTTTGTGCTACCCATCACGCTGATTCCCGAAGGGGGTAGGCAGAGAGTATATGGACTTCAATTATTTCCAATACAAACTCATTCGCTTCCTCCAAACACATAACATTCCGCATACATGCTCTTATATTCCTTTTGCTCCTGACTTGGCCCTCCCATATGTCATTCCAGGTCGGCCTCATCTACGTGCACCTATTCTTTCAGATTTATATATCCCTTTAGTCATTCTCTCTTCGTTCATTTTCTTTACATGCCCAAACCTTCTTTCTTTATTCACTTTATTCTAGTCACTACACTAACATCCACTCCACATTCCTTTCTTATATTATCAATTCTCACGTTCTCAATAAGTCTCTTTCCGCATAACCTACGCAGTGATTTCATTTCCACAGCATTTATTCCAACTTCCAAATTTTTCGTCCATGTCCAAGTTTTACTCCCATAAATCATGGATGGTATCAGGATTCCATTGTGCATCAACTGTCGATTTCAGAGATATCTTCTTAGAGGTCTAAGTGCACCGCCAACCCTTCTCCCAGCCAATTTCATTTTTTCAATCTCTTTTTCACACCTTCCATCTCTTCTAAGTAAATTACCTAAACAGACATACTTCCAAGTTCTTGACATTCACTTTCACACAACATTGCGTATTAAATCTTCTCTTTCAAAACAGTGGAAATAATTAAAAATCTCATTTAATGCAGTATCTGTGATTTTTTTCTAACTTCTATTACAACATGGTGGAAGTGTAGCAATTTTTATTTTCAATAAAGAAACAAATGCTAGGTCATTAGCAAATAATATCCAGCTTTTTATACATATTAACGATGCAGATTGTATTTACGTTACATGTACTCATCCTCTCTAAAAATCAGCCCATAAACGAAGAATTAATTATCAAACAAACAAAAAAAATCTACTTGTTCTTCAATATAATCATGAATTCCTTGTGTAAAACTTATCAAAACTCCTAAAATGAACTTCAATTAAGTACAACTCCTTAATAGCAATGTTATATCTACGATTCTATTTGCTGGCGGTTTTAAAAATCTCTGTAAATAAAGAAAGTTTTCAAAATTCCTTACACTTCAATACAGTAATGTATTCCTTCTATTAAAACTTACCAAAACTCCTTATAAAAATTAACTGCAATGAATATTATATGACTTATCCAATCAATCTATTTCATACGATATATTTTACATTCGCATTCTATCAATTGCAACAACAATCAAACCACTGACAGTTCTTTCAAAATGTCAATTAATTAAAATTCAAAAGTAGAACAAAATTATATTGTAAAAAGTACTATAAAGATTGCCTACTTAGAGTTTTCTTTAATTTTCTAATTATCCACGCAATTTTCATATTTTTTTTTGTTCCCATACAACCTTCTCCTGATAAAAGCCTACATGACCAAAAAATAATTAGCGAAATCGGTCCAGCCGTTTAGTTGCGATGCTATGACATCGGGAAATAGCTCTCCATTTTTATAGTGTTCTTAAATTTTCTAATTTTCCATGCATTTTTATTAATTTTTTTCTTCTAAATCAACCTTCTCCCGATAAAAGCCTACACGACAAAGAAATAATTAGCGAAATCGGTCCAGCCGTTTAGGCGTGATGCGATGATATCGGGAAATAAATCTCCATTTTTATAGTGTTCTTAAATTTTCTAATTTTCCACGCATTTTTTTAATTTTTTTCTTCTAATTCAACCTTCTCCCGATAAAAGCCTACACGACAAAAAAAGAATTAGCGAAATCGGTCCAGCCGTTTAGGCGTGATGCGATGATATCGGGAAATAAATTTCCATTTTTATAGTTTTCTTAAATTTTCTAATTTCCTATGCATTTTTCTTAATTTTTTTGTTCTAAAAGGACACTCTCCTGATAAAAGCCTATACGACAAAAAAGAATTAGCGAAATCGGTCCAGCCGTTTAGGCGCCATCCGATGACAACGCGAAATAGCTCTCCATTTTTATATATAAGATATACGGCACCAAGCCTTTCATAAAGTAAGTACATGCTAATAAGATCAAAATAGCGTATCCCCACAAAATGTATAAGAAAAAAAATGTATTTTTATAAGAATTAGACGAATCCAAAAACATCATTAAAAATCGGTCCAGCCGTTTGTGCATCCCACTTGAGTTTGTTTTATGTATAAAAACACTTAGGTATATTATAGAATTTTAAAATAAACTTATAAGTAAGGATCCTCGCGCAGTAAAAATTAGTTTGGAGGAGATGTATCTGTAATTTTTTTTAAACTAGCTGTAAGAATTAATTACGTAGGTGCATCTTATACTCTATAAAAATTTAGCCGTTTTCTTTGTTAGTTAACTCCTCCTTTATTACTGGACGGATTTCGATGAAAAAAATTGAAGATGTCGAGGGTTACCCAAGGATGGTTTAGATGAAAACAGGGGCTTTCTAGATACTATATTTCTGTTCAAATTAATGTTTTTAGTTTTTGCGTTTTTTGCTCCCATTTCAACTTTTATATGTCAAAACACGATCGTGTAAAACATCTACGTTCGTAAAAAGGGTGATTTTATTTCTAAAGAGCGTATATAAGACCTAAGAATCGTTTGTGTTTTTTTTTAAAACGTCATAAAATTGTCGTTCGTTTTCTAAGCAGGTATTATGTAAAGTTTTTTTTTATATTGAGAGAAAGATATAGGTAGGTATGTACCTACTATCTGTTGAATACTCAATAAACTGAATGCAATTTAGCTAATAAATAAAAAATAATCATGGGTTCAGAGAAGGGACGAAGTTCGACGGGACATCTAGTCGTTATATATAAGTCTTAAAAGAGTTTTTATATCTATGGACTATTCCAATCGCACGATTAATTAAAGTATGCAAAATTTTCTATAACTGCTATAATTTCACGTTTCGGGCTATAAAGCATCATACAATCCATTCGAAATCCAAATGCAGTATTCCAATTTCCAATATACGAGATTCATTGCTTTTGTGACATAAAGGAGCGGCGTAAACGGTTATTTTATGTGTCTACTAATATGAAAATCTCCTAATACGGAGCACTAAAAGTGTCGTCAATATTCGAGAGCGTGGAAGTACTGAGAAAGGATGAAGCTAATTATTTGGTTGATGGTAGTAACGATAGTTTTATGTCTTAAAATTAACAGTGTTAAGTTATGTATCCATACGAAAAACGGAAAAATGGATCAAATATCAAATTAATAATATAGCTACTATCTCAGGGGCCTAAGACAAGTGTTTGAAATGTGACTATTAGTAACAACGTGCAAACGATAGCATTTTACGTTGTTACCATGGAAACACCGGCCGTCCGTTGCCGTTGGCGGCCATTTTTTACACTTCAGCCCCACAACGGCTAAAAAATATTATTTAGAAAAATTCCGTCATCAAAACAAGCCGCAAATTTTCAATAGAATAAAATTTTAAGACCCGTTTATTATTATGACTTACTCGATCAAGTCTAGGTATGCTAGTAATATGGCCGAAAATGCGCAAAAAAATCAAAATTGAGAACTGAAATGCAAGATCAGAAAATATTTGAGGGACTTGAAATGTGACTCCAACGCAAATGCTTCGTATTCCGTGGTCTCATAGAGGTGTGACGAAGAGATGGACTAGATAGAGGATTAATGTTGTTGAACATTCTTCGAAACACAAAATTCATTTTGCTTTACTAACGAATGAAGAGGAAATTGATGAACATTGAGGTCGATGAATGTCAAGTCTATTATGGAATTCAGCGAGTAGAAGAACTCTCTCGGATAACCTTAACAGAAAAGACTACGCCATAATAGTTGCCGACACCGGGAGCCTGAAATATAACAAGATTTAAGTAGCTGACTTTGCTAAAGCAAACAAAGTAAATAAATACGCGAATAATAATGGAATGGCAGCCTATAGCAGTAAGAGGCGAGACAGATGGACCATTGAAAAGAGAGATGACATCGAGAGCGGTGGGGCGAAGTCCGAAGAAGAGGGTGCGGGAAAATAATTATTGTAACAAATGTATTATAGAAGTCATGGTCCAACAGTAGAGCTAATGATGATGAAGAAAAAAAAGGATGACTAAGATTTAATTTTTATATGATTGTCAAAAAAAAATATGTTTTCTAATACTTAGATAACTGTCGCAAGATGTGATGTCAAATATTCATTATAATTTCGCTTAATTGGTTACGTCGTGTTTAATCAATGTGATTGGAATTTCATTATTTAACACGTCACACAGATTATCAATATTCACGTAGCCAAGGTATTTAGGCTGTAGGGAAGTCATAAGCTTCAGTTCACCGCAGTGCCAGCCTACAGGTAGGTACTCTTCCACGAAGTAGTTGTATTCTACCTTACATAACTCGACAACTTATTGGGTATCTGGCATAACCCAGTTCTCGGTGAAAAGGATTTGTATGGAAATGAGAACAATGCCTCTCCAACTTTTAGACATGAATTGATATTACTCTTGGTTACTATTTCCGTTATTTTTTCCATGATTTTGGTGATTTAGTCAAAGCCTTTTTGCCGATCGTTCCAGTATTTTCCAACATAATTTCAACACAATTTCCGTAGGTAGGTTTTTGGAATATTTTTCTTTTTGCTCTTCATGTACGACTTCGGTGGTGTACGTTCCTCTGGTAGTTTGATATTGTTTAATGTCTTTCAGCACTCAGGGATTTCTGCTCTGGTGATTTTGTCTAGAAAAGACAGAGATTTTTCTTTCCGTTTAGTACAGAAGTGAAAATCAATAGGTAAGTGAAATTGGGCACTAGCCCCTTGCGGATACTAGGCTTATGCTTTAAGGATTATTTAAATGATCGACAAGATAACCACAGATAAATAAATAATTAATTACTTAATGTAAAACTTTATGATGAGAATGACAGATCAACGGTTTTATGTCTCATGCGTCAGTATTGTGCGCCAACTTTACACTAATTCAACGTCAAAATAAACGAAACACCACTTTTTTCATTGCTTTATTTTGTGTCCTTTAGACATAAATAACAATGAAGAATCTTAGCCTCGCATGTCCATCTTAAAGAATTATACAACGCCAGCCAATATTCGGTTAACACTCTCACCCGTCGATGTTTCACAAATCTAAATTTTCGTTCACTACACAATATGTATGTCTCAATTTTGTGAACAACCTTAATTAATTATGTTGTAGTATGTAAATATGTAGGTAGGTATTGTATGTGAAATTAATACAAAACAATATCATATTTTAACAACATATTAGGTATATTCTGCCAATGTAAATGGTTGGTGTTTGTAAAATAAATTAATATCGTGTCAAATATGTATTCAGAACAACAGTGGCACAACAGACGTACCACCGCATCTCGAAGATGATTTATATTAGTTCTTCAAAAACGTTACTTGAAACTTTGTAATACTTAGCCATTATACCGATTTGAGGGGTTAAATAAAACTTTGCAGTATTACGATATATATATTTTTTTTTATCCGAAATATATTTTCGGCCGACTATGCGACCATCTTCAGCGGAGAGTTATTATAAAGTTATTATAAAAAAGTTTATAATAACTCTCCGCTGAAGATTGTCGCATAGTCGGCCGAAAATATATTTCGGATAAAAAAAAAAAATATCGTAATACTGCAAAGTTTTATTTAACCCCTCAAATCGGTATTTATATTAGGATCTAAGAACTCCCATCTCTTAATACATTTCAAATTGGAATGGCTTCATAGTTTTATTCATGCCATAATTTATTGTTTTGTTCTTCTTTTTCTTTTTGATGTCTGATGGTCGTTATCCAAAGCCATAATCTAGCCCCGTTTCCATCCATTTAATATAAGTATCTATCTATCACATTAATTTATACTTCTTATTCCAATAATCACTTATTTTCATCAACTTTTTTTTCAAATTCTTGTAAAGAATCACAATATCGTTAAACATTTTTACTTATTTAATGGAGATTGAAATACAATACACCAGCAGAGAGAATCAAGCTTCACTTTATTTATTTTTTTAATATCCGAGCCCAAAGGCCAATACACTCTTGATATATTTCTCACTAAACAAAAATGATTATATATCGTGAAGAAAGAAGATGTTTTTCACCTGGGATCGAACCCAATAATTTCAGTAAGTACAAAGTCGGAGACGCAACCGCCAGACCACCAACCACTTTACAACAATCTTTTATGTGGATATTTTGAATACTTTCTTATACGTAAAAGCTTATTACCAGTTGCCAATAGTTTGGGCGCAAATATAAACGGCGAATATCGTTGGTAGTGTCTTAACACACATAAAATCCTCCTCAACGTATATTATATTATGAACGACATTTACAAGCTAAGATATATAGGTACCTACGTTTATTACAACACTACAACCATTAAATATTTCTTCCATAACAATTAATTGACCCTTATTAATTATCTCAGACATACGTGCTTGTACCTTACAGGGACAGGGGATGTTCAGCATTACACAATATTGATATAGGAAAGAGGGAATCGAACATTATTGTATACGTTCCTTCAAAATTAATTATCTTGTTCAGCGCAGTATTTAGACGAATGTTTCGATTTAATTAACGCAGTATTATCTGCTTGTTTCCGTAGACATATTTAAATAATATACTTACTTGTTTGTTAATTCATTGATATCTACATAATATTTTAGTCCGTTTATTTATATTTTTGAATCATCATCAACCGTAGAAAACAGACCTTAAGGTCAGATATTAATATGCGAAAAGCCGCGCAAAATTCCAGAGAGCGTTCTTAAATATATTTAACCACATGAGCTTTGATATATTTAAAGCTATTTAAAAAACTCTTATTTTTTTAGGATCTTCATACAACGTTTTCAAAAAAGACAGATGCCATCTTTTGGAAACAAAATTACTCATGTAAACGTTGAATGGAATCTTGGTATTACGGTATGAAAATGTAATAAAATAATTGGAGATTGATATGTTATACATATAAATGTTATTCAAATCTTATTATTCTCAATAAATAAAGATTTAAAGAAAGATTTTGGAAAAATATTTCCTCCATTTTGTTATTTGACACATTTTAAAAAATTTATGGCCACATTTTGTGTCAAACTGTCGTAGCCAGATAGATGAGTAATTATGTAGCTACATACCTGATAAAATCATATTAAATGTTGGTAAAAAATAATAAAGATACATTAAATTAAATTCATAATACATTTCAATCTAAAAATTGTTCTTTCATAAAGATTTTAGAGAAAAAATGATATTTGAAAATTGAAATGAGTATGAATATTCTTTAGTAGATTTGGTCGGTAAAACAGAACGTTGAAAGAAAGCCAATCTGACAGGAAGTGATGACGTTCCTATTTTACAAGATTATAATGGATTTGTCAGGTATGTGTGTATGTTTATAGTCAAAAAATATATTTGGTTTTACACACATCATAATAATTAAGTAATACTTCCTGTTTATTTTGGAAAAGAATCAGATATGTAGGTATTTTGGTAAAGTAAAATTCACTTGATTTATCCACAATATGTATTCACAAAACTGTATCGAACTCAAATTTCTTATGTAGATAAATGCAATCTTATGTTCTCTTACCTTTAATTTATTTTATTTAATGTTATATTCATCACAAAACAAGGTGGGTAATATTTTAAAAAACACAGCATGTTGTATGTTGAAGCATTCGGTAAATATTTCTTGATATATCCAAAATCCCTGCAAGGTTCTGAGTGTTCTGACCTAAAAAAAACCAATTCTATTAATATATGAAAGCAAAATACAGTGATTACATGGCCATGGTTGCAAATATATAAGACGACATTAGAAAATTTTGCTTTTTCAGGGATTTGTTTTAAAAATACATGTTATGAGAATTTGATTAGAATCAATATTAAGGATTTAGAAAGTATATCAAACTACTTATGAACTTCAAATTAGAATAAAACAATCAACTGCTAGATACATATTGATATGATATGCTCTGCATAAAACCTTCATTTGGAATCTTTCATAGTATTATTTGTTTAAAAGTGTAGCTTTTATACCTTTTTAAGATCTTCATTAAATCCATTTAGACTGCATAATGTATCAGGTATTATTATTTCAGATAGACTGCAACTCCATGCCTAGAAAACAATATTACAAAACAAACATCAAAATCTGTCTAAAGTTTAGTTACAGGAGGGACAACAATTTCAAAGTATCATATTTTATATACCCATATTTTTACAATTCACAACTAAAAACTTCATGATAGGTAAAAATCTTAATAATTAAATATAGCTTAGGTACCTACTTACAAAAATATTTCAATATATTAAAAAACTTACAAAATTTTTGAAAATAGAATTCCTGTTGTTTTTGTTTGGCTGTCAGAATAACAATAATTGACAGTAGGTTACCATAGACGAACTTTTTAATATGTAATTTTTTGTCTTAGCTTCATAATATGAAAACAAAATAAGAATGATTTTTTTAATAATTCTTTTTCACCCAATAAAGTGGTTTTTTGTGTGAAAATTTTTTTTTTTAATAAGTCTACATATTTTAAGAGACCATTATATAAGTAAATCAAAAATATACATCATAAAATAATTTAATAGTACCTAACTGTGTTGAATTATATTATTATCTTTGGTTATCCATGGATGGTTAATACTTCACTATACGTCATATTTTGTTGTCAAACAAAAGGTTCGGATTGATATCGTCGATTATGAAAAATATAATTACCTTATTTTCAATTGAGTTTAATGAAAATAAAACTGGTAAGTCAAATTGATTAAAATATCTGTAAGCCTATGCCGTAACTTAAAACATTTATGCGTTGCTAAAACAATTATAAGGTTATAATGTTATAAGGCGGGAATTAGTGTGTTACCGAAATCACAAAATTAATTTATTTTGTTGATATTTTTTTCAGGTTCCTGAGGCAAACGTGTTTTCAACGAGACTAATTGCTTTCATCCCACCTTTTTGACATAGCAATTAAGTACATACTTCCTAAGGATCAAATTGATTGATAAAAGTGCATTTCTAACAAAGAAATTCAAAGGTTTAATTTTTGCAAGACAATATAATAATATTGTAAATATACCAAAATGGTAAGCTACCTATGTAAGAATTTCATTAATTATGTTTCTTGGATTTCTTTATGTGTATTTTAAAATCAGAAACTTTATATTGCAGATCCATGTTAGAGAGCTCATTTAAATTTCCCATTTGAGAAGGGAAACAATTATATTGAAAAAATATTCAATGGCTGCTTATGGGATGTAAAGAAGATTGACCATAATCAATAACAGTGTCTTGCGGATGCCAGCGATTTTATCAATTTTACCACATATCACTATAAATAAGTTCTCAACCCGTTAGAAGCATATCAGCTTCATATAGAGCCTAAATGTATCTTAAACCATATTATTAACCACTATTACCGCAAAGGATTACTCTGTAATGGTGAGCAATGCTTAATTTTGACAGAAAATAAATAAATATAAAAATGATAATGCTTCTGGCTCGACACAACACAAGCTGACACAATAGTGTGTTTCTAGCACATAGAATTTCATATATTCTTCGTAGTAAAAAAGTGAAGCCGATTTGGCCAGCAATTTTGACAGTACATTTATAAAGAAACTTAAAAATGATCTAATTTCACTTATTTCAATGTAAAAATATGTTTTATTGTAAAAAACACGAGAAAACTACTGAATAAATATACGCTGTACCACATTCTTTTGGGAACCAAACTGTCAAAAGTTGCAATATTTAGGCTTCACTTTTGAACGCGAGTCGGGATTCTAGGTTATTGTATGGATTTCTGTGTTCTAGCATCAGATTTAATTAAACTTTAATTTTTTTATTTCGGTTATGGAATAAAAATGATATACCTAATACTTTTGGGTTAAGAAGTGAATAACTAATAGTTTTTTTTATAACGGTGGGTCGGAATATCTTTTCTGGTTTCCATTTGTTTGGGAGAATATTTTTTTTTACTCTGCTGATTTAACAATAAAACTTTGAGATTATACATATTTTATTTTTTTATATAGCTTTTCAATTGTTGATTTTATGTTTTATGAATTAAATAATGATTGGACAAAAAATAAATAAAAATTCTTTCATTCATTCATTCATACTCATAAATAATACTACTACTAAAATGGTTCTACCTTGAAAAACTTGACATTTTTCAGAAGCCAATAACTTAAATTTGAATTTGTTTCCTATGTACATTTTGGTTCAAATTTTGTTTAATTTTAATAGATAATGGCATTTATCAATAAGGAGAAGAAGAAATACCTAAATTGGATATTGATATACCTGCATTGATTCATTGAAAATTTCCTTATAGGTAACTTCACATATTTTTTTAAATTATATTGTAGTGGTGTAGTTTTGTTTTGATTCCAATGCCTTTCTCAAAATGACATTAAATAGTTTTGCCTAATTGCCATAGAATTTTTCACCTAATTTTTCACATAATAATAATACAACATCTATTGACGTCAAGTGAGCATCTCGGTAGGTTTCGAATCCTACTATGGGCAATTAATTCTTCAATTTCCTGTGACGAGTCTGGGGATTGCAGATTTATAAGTTGAACCACCAAAATAGAGAGTATTGTTAATCTATGTAGGTGAGTTTATTTGCATAATCAAGTTGATTTTTATTCGCTCAGTAATAATCTACCAGATGTTGTTACTTGCATCTTGAAGTTATAACACATCAACCATTGATGTCAAGTTAGATGCAAAACTCTTCAACAATTTGTGGCGATTATTTTGAGTTTGATGTATCCAGACATGGAAAAGAAATTTATGGTAATCATAGATACAAATTTTTACAATTTCTCATATATATTTAATGTGATTAATAAATTTCTAAAATTACAAAATTTTCATAGTAAAATCTGCGTAAACACAGATGGCCATCTTTTGAAAACAAAATTACTCATGTAAATGTTGCATGGAACCAAAGTTTGACAGAATAAAAATGTATTTAAAAGATTCAAGGTTGTTTTGAAGTAAAAATAAATGTAATTCAAACCATATAAAACACATTTTATCAACATTAAAATGAAAGTACATTTTCAGATTACTTTTCGACTAACGTTTGAGGTCGGTAAAACAGCTGCCTTTATCATTAGCCAATCGCATAAAATTTGTACCATTCCACACATAGAGGTTGTAGGGAATGTAGTCAAGACTCAAACCATATTGAGAGTAAAACTTTCATATTATTTAGGTAGGTTTGTATTATATTACTATTAAAGGAATTTTTTACCCTTCTATTGAGCAGTGGAATTGAATCAAGTGTAAGATGTAACATATTATGATACATGCAGTTTTTTCCATGTACCTAGGTATGTGGCAGACTATAATTTTTCTTCTTTCTTTTTTATAAACATTAAAACTGTCATTCTTCTCTCTTTTTATGAATTGTGAAAGTGTAATTCTTCTTTTTCTGTGCTTATGTCAGTTATAGAGGTCAGTTAAGCAATGGGAAGCTAGACTAGAACAATAGAACCTGTTTAATTACCTACCAATCAAGCTTGACATTCGGAATTAAAAACGTAAAGCAAGACGGGTATTAGCTAGTTACAGATAATCTACATAATAATTCAGTTATGTATTTATTTATTTATATTTTCGTATATTGATGGCATATCACGCTTAAACTGCAAACTCTGCGTTGGATTATTTTCTTCGCAGTTTTTCGTAAATACAATTTTAGATCAAATATGCCAATTTCATTAAATATATTTTGACTTATATGAAAATTTCTAAAATTATTAATTTTCATAGTAAAATCTCTAATTGTACTTTATGTTTTTTTATGATTGTTTTAAGATGTTTTCCAAAGAATAAACCTATTTAGGCAGAATTTATTACAAATGTCAGATTCACTATGTTAGAAACAAAAAACAAATTGTAAGGTATTATGAGAGGGAAACCTTAACCAGTACCTACTTATGTGCGTTACATTCCAAATAAGCTATAAGTAGGTATTTATGTACGTTACATTACAAATTAGCTATAAGTAGGTACCCCTTACAACAGGTAACAAAACTCAAGATTATATTTCTTACTACCTCTGTTATACTTCCAATTGCTTTAATTTCTCTTTAACATAACTCTAATTAATGTAAATATTTTGTATTTGTTTCAGTTACGGCCCGTGTCGACGCTGTCCATATCGGGTGGCGCACCGGGGGCTTCGAGTTCGGCGCAGGGTTGCGCTATGAAGGGAGACCAAGGTTCAGCACCCGCCGAAGAGGCGGGCATTGCTCTAGTTGGAGTTCATTCGGAATACCCGCGCTACGCTGAAGAGAGGGCCTTAGGGGGAGGAGTCTACAAGGGTGCGGCTGGACCAAGACACAAGCCTAATATAGGATATCGCCTAGGGAGAAGAAAAGCTCTATTTGAAAAGAGAAAAAGAATTAGCGACTACGCCCTAGTCATGGGGATGTTTGGGATCATCGTCATGGTCATAGAGAATGAGCTATCGAGCGCCGGCGTCTACAATAAGGTGAGAACTCTACATTTATTTATTCTTTGTTTTATTGCGAACAACTTGGGAAAACAATTAAACAGGTTTTCTAGCCCATAGTTATTTTAAAACAACACAATTTAACAGGAGAGTTTTTTTTTTCATTTCAATCAGTTTTAATTTGGACGAGAGAGATGAAGATATTAGATTATGATATAATGTGAGCAGTTTTTAGACGTTTGTTTCTTGTGTGGTTCACAGATTAAATATAACCGGCGGAACTTACTGCCTGAGGCATTTTTTTCAGTCAACCGATACAGTCCAATCTGAGACAGGCCAACCCCGGGTAAAAATTTCAAGTGAACAAACACTTCGAAAAACTCTGAACCGACCGGGAATCGAATCCGGGACTTCGTTATCTGAGGTCCACGCCTATACCACGAGGCTACCGAGGTCAGCAGATTCAAACGGTTTTAAAACATATATTTTGCATGTTAAAAAATACTTTAAACTTGGATTGACTCATAGAAAAATAATAAAAAAATCGTTTTTCAATGTATATAGGAGAACACAATTATTGGTGATCTTTATAAATACCTACATATTTAATCATCGTTATAAAACTTACCTAATACACAATAGAAAAACGAAATATTTAATGTTCAAAAGAAATGTATAAACCTACCAAGTTATTATAATATATTATAATACTTATTTTAAAGTTTCTCTTTCAGTAAAGATGAAAATTACAGTTTATACCTACCTACTTCTTTTAGTTTTACCTTCCCAAAATGTTATCCTTCTAAAAATATCAACTTTTATGAATTCATCTCGTTTCAATGTTGGTTGAAAGAGAGCTTGTTATAATACATCCGTTATTATAAAATACTTACATGCATTTAATTTTCTGCCCTGCACGAAAATCATTTTGTAAATTTGAAAATGTTTTTCAAGAAAATGTGTCCGCTTGTAAGATGCATGGAAATATCTTTCAATAGGACAATAGGTGGTGGATAACGTGCTACAGTGTTTGAAAGACTAACATAAAACCAAGATAATATTATTATATTACGTTAGTGCGCGTTTATTATCGGTGAAACCCATACACACCCATGACTTGTTTCTATCGACACATTAACCACGTAGAATGTAAAATCTTTTACGACGATGCGACGTTTATCTCTTGGAATTTCTCGCACAGTGAAAATGCATGTTAACCCTTGGTCACACGCAGGGTGGTGAAACTCTGCTTGCTGTACATTTTTTAATGTACACTTAATACGTGAAGGAAAAACTTTGTGACCATTTTTACGAAAATTGCGCGGACGGAGGAGCATGAAATTTTGCACACTTATAGTTTATATAGAGAAGGAGTGGCGAATGCTAATATTTTTTTAAAAATATTATAGGTATACATAAAAATAGATTCTTCTTCTTCTTCTTTTTCCGGCAATGCACCCGATCTCGAGTGATTTATGCCCTAATTGATTCATAAAAAAACAAACAAAAAAAGAAAAATTAAACAAATTAGTTATAGGAAAGAACCACACACCTCGGTAAAAAAACAAATCCCCCAAAAAGTATGGACAGAGAAAGAAATTACCCATCGAAAATCGATTCGAAATAATATGCAATGTCACGATATTGCTGAAGTTACAGCCGTCATAGACGCACTCGGAAGCAAACAGGACCGAACCTGAGTTTCAACAACATAACATTATATTTCCTCTCTTTTATATACACATATATTTTTTTTTTCTTTTTTTTATGTCTATGTTATCTTAAAAACACACACACGCACGCACACACGCTCACCCACTCACACACACACAACCCTCGCACCCTCTCTCACAATGCACACATTATACTTTTTTATTGTACTATTTAAGGTGATTTACTATAATTTGATTGATTTTAAAATCGTTAAGTGCCAAAAGGGATTGAATCTTGATTGGGAAAGTGAGACAGATCTTTGAAATTTCTTTTATAAAATCCTGGTTTGGTAAGAGCGGGCAATTAAAGAAAACGTGGTCTATTGTTTCTTCCTCCCTCCCACATTCGCAAGTAGCGTCACCAACTATACCGATTCTAGCCAAATGGAAAGATAGAACGACGCTTCTCAATCGTAGTCGTGTTATTAGAGAGACATTCAACTTAGGAATTTTGCAATTTTGAAACCATGGACTATACGGGATACACTCTGCACTGCCCTGTAATGACCACCAGCCGCTGAACTCTCAAAAACTTCATTCTGTTCCTCCCGAATAGAATGTTCCACGGTGTTCATGTAGTCTGTGACAGGCACAATAAATGAGTGCGGCAACACTCCGCACGTACAAGCATCTTTGGCAAGAGCATTTGCCCTTTCATTACCACTTATTCCGATGTGAGAGGGTATCCAAACGATCATTACGGTAAGCTTTCTCACGAACGCCAAGTGCAAGGAACTCAAACATGAGAACTCAAAGAAGATTTGGAATTTGTATTTAAGCAATTTACGAGACTCAGAGAGTCAGAGAATATTACTGTGCGGGGTAATGACTGAGTTAAAACCTCCGTGCTTCCCTCAACGCCACGCATTCGGCTGTGAAAATGGACGCCTTTCGAGGAAGCTGAAACATTCTATTAATGTCAAGGGAAGGGATGCAAAAAGCTGCTCCACATTCTCCACCGGAAGCCTTTGATCCATCAGTGAAGACTCTAACAAAGGAGCTCCAATTCTCGTCCACCCTTTGGCTGAATAAAGTATTGACGACATGCGGGGGAAGCGATGCAAACGACTTATTGATATCAATAGATTCGACGATATTTGGGGAGTATACAGTTGCTTCGAATGGAATGGAGAACATCGGAAGTGAGGAAGCCAATTCATTGCAGATGCTTTCAAAAATCGAACAAAGTAGGGGAGGCACTTGCGAATGCCAGTAAGAATAATTACTCCGACAGCTGTCCAAAAGGACGTGTAATCCCGGGGTGAGGGGGTGATCAGATAAACTTCTCTTCAGAAGAAACTCAAAACCAAGGAATTTTCTTGATTTTAAAGCATTACTGAAACCAGACCCTCCCATCTTTGTCAACGGAGCCAATACAATTCAGAACATCAGTTTTCCCTTACCGACTTCTCTATTTGGGAACATTGCAAAGTTTTCGGTTTAGCCCAATGTTGGTGATTCCTCTTATCGCGAAACTTTCCTTGGTTCTGTGCTGCTCGGATATTCCTCTCCTACCAGGCCCTCTTTAATTGGTGGTATTTCTTACCCCGCAGAACGACAGACGCCCGCGCCCCCGCTTAAACATGGTTAGACCATTCGTCGACGTAGCCCCATTTTAATCGGTTTTTTTTTTACTGTAGGGACAACTTTTCATAAAAATCTTCAATGGGTTTTTTGGATAGTGGTTCATTTTCACACATATATTTATTTATTTATTTAATATAGACACCAACAGAACACTGAACAACAAATAAAAACAAGAGTTAGGTATCTTTAATTCATAGATACTGCTACATACATATTTATTTATCACTGCGTAAGGAAAACTAGTTTACGGTGATGAATAAAAATAAATTTGATGATAATTATTGTTTTTGGGGATTTTGTTGTGAATTTTATTTTTATCTTCTACCAAAGAGGTT
Source organism: Mystacides longicornis (assembly GCA_963576905.1). Classification (NCBI taxonomy): domain Eukaryota; kingdom Metazoa; phylum Arthropoda; class Insecta; order Trichoptera; family Leptoceridae; genus Mystacides; species Mystacides longicornis. The sequence continues at coordinate 2,956,869 of OY756421.1, read as the reverse complement.
CTACTATAGAAATGTATACGGTTGTTTGTTTTGTCGTTTCTATATAAAAGATTGCTTGAGTCGCGGAACACGGACAATAAATGTTGGAGCAATTTTGGTTTTCAGCAACAACAAAAAGTACCTACTTACCTACAAATTACACTCCAGAGTTTTTTCAATGGAATAATATGGGAAAAGCCATCTCGCTGGCTATTGTATGATGTGTTTTGTGTATTTCAGAATTTTCATTTCATTTTTAAAACATCAGTGTTTCTTTAAAATTCTCATTTTCATTCCAGCTTAATTTTACTTAGAATTTATACGCTTTTTTCCAACAACAAATTTAACAATATTTGATTTTTTTAAATATGAGAATCCCAAGTCAAGAAAAATACGAGTTCACATGAAAAGTGTTTCTAAATATTGTTTAATACATGACCTCAATCAATAATAATTTAATAATTCAATAGGGAGATACCAAATTAATTGCGAGATAACAAGGACACGAAATCCAAGGCAATAAATCAATCTTTTCATACTAATTATAGGTACATTGTCTTTTCTCGGCTCCTGTTTTTGGCTCTCTAAATTCACTTCAACACATTGGTTGTTTTGCCTGATCCCATCTTTTACTATTTTAATGTATCAGTCTGAATCTGCTTTCTCTATGTGATGTTTGTAGATGCCCCTACTTTTTTTATAAAACTTATGAGTTGAACGTGCATTCTTGTTGGGACTGTTTATAAAACAATGATTGTTTGTATATTTAATCACATTGTGTGTCATAATCTTGTGTAGCTTAGTAGAAACACGTTCTTTTCGAAGTGAAAAACACGAGATTATGTATTCTATTAACATAATGACAGACTCCCATTTTACCCAATAGCTCGAAATCCTAGGCATTGCTGCTTCGCCCTTTTCGAAATAATATTTCGATCATATTATGGTTTGTTCCATGGATAGGGAGGTCTAGACCTAGACTAGTTAGGTCTTGAGAGTAATAGAAAAAGGTATTTTTGATCATCAGTGAGTTCCACATGTAAACATAATTCAGGGCAATGAGATATTATACTGGAGATGCAATTCCATACAATTTTTAGTTTGAAACTAGCATCACGAGTAAATTTGAAGTTGAACTTAAATAAAAATATGCAATCAAGCAATACTGACGAATATTTTTGTCTTTGTCACACATAATACGCCAAACGGCTAAGTGCTGTCACCTTCTACCGGTACACATTAATAGAAATTTCTTTTTGTGCGTGAGATTTGAATGTATTTGTCAGAATTGTCTAAGAACCTTTTGAAAAAGATCTCTCGTCTTTATTAATGCGAGGCAGACAACGAACAGTTTAAAAGCACATTCATAAAAAAATATTTTTCGAAAATGGAAAAAATGATTTATTTATTTGAATCACAAATGACCCTTTTTATAAAAACACTAGTTATAGTGTACTTGCTTCTAAATTTCGTCCGGCTAGGTAAGGGCTCATACACACAGCTTAAACGAGAACCGTCAGAAATACGGCACTGTGGGAAAAACCGCTGGCGATTTCTCAGTTGTATGATGGATTTCGTAAAAAATTTCATTGATAGTGGAAAACCTCTGTTTGCAGAACATCCTTAAATTCCATATATTATAATTTTAATTAGGGAGCACTCTGTTTAAATATAAGTTGTATTCTTTTTTCTAAATAAATTGATTAAAAAAAACCTTGATAGAATAAAAAAAAATCTAGAAATATACCTATACCTATGCACTGTTGCATACGCCGCGTACGGGTGTATCTTTTTAAATTAATTTAGGCTAATTAAAAGTGAACACAAATACATTTGGAAACTTGCACACACTATGGAAGAGTTGTGTTGTGAAAGTGGAAATAGTCGGCACAGGGATTCGAGCCCATGACGTATGCTGTAGTAAGAAAGCCGTCGACTGAACCGCTGGGTTATAAATTCAAATAAAAATGTATCTACGCGTTTCATACAGACGCGGTTTTTTTAACCCCGCTCGGTATGCACCCGTAGTGTGATGTGGGCCTAACTAATAAAACAAAACCAATTGTCAAATATATTTTTATATTTTAAACATTTTATCACAATAATATGCACTTAAAATATATAAAATACGTCCTTTTTGATTAAAGGATTTTCCTCTATTGATTTCTGTTGAGGAACGACTTTTTTTCACCACAAAATCCACCATTTTCAAGAACCCCGTATTACCGCGGACACAACTGTCAAGCTCGAGCTGTTGTCAACGACTAAAACATGAGCGTGGCACATTTTCGGTGGTGGCACACTTTTTTACATGCCATTTTTTAGACTCGATTGCATCTCTAGTATAAATCTCATTGATTCAGGGGATGATTGTCACAGATCAGTTATAGGAACACGTACACACCCTACCGAGTACCCACTGTGATCACGTAACTATATACTACTATTAGATATGGTGATTTATGAACATCGACTACCGTAAAATGGATACGTGACAAACGTTGGATCACGGTTATTAAGCCATGCGAAAGTTTTTATTGAATACCGATTAAGCCGTGGCGTTAGGCTTAACGTAATACCTATTATATCTCCGTTTCGTCTGTACGTTTATCTGAATTTCATTGCTCAAGTGGTCGGCAATATGCGGTATCCGAGGGGAGAATGAAGTTTCGCCAAGAAAATGAGAACTCTTTTATTGAAAAATACTTACTGTTTCAACACAACCAGATTGATGGTGCATTTCCCAGAAATATTCAGGAATTTAAAACTTTAGTATAGAGTTAAAAGTTTAAAATTTTAGTATAAAGTTACAAAATCTCTCCAAAAATCCACAAACAGATCGATAATTTAAAAACATATGAAATATTTCCAGATCTAAAATCGTCAATAGAAGGAGACTCCAGCTATAATGTTTTCTATAAGCCGTATAAGTGTAGCCAAAACACTGCAGATGTATGGTAGTGTAGATGCAGACACTCGGCATACATTAAACGATCGACTAATAGAGAAGTATCTTGGTATCCACTTAGAAGAAAATTGCACCATGGAAAGAGATTTTTCTGTGCATCAAGCACTGTCTGGCATGGCCTTCAGCCAACTGAAGGTTTGGAAGTCAAATGCCTTTAGCATTAAAACGAAGTCCGACTATACAATGCCTGTGTCTCACTGGCCCTTCTTTATGGCTGTGAATCTTGTATCCCAATCTGCGCTCAAAACACTCGCATATTGGGATTCGACAGTAAGCGCCTCCGAAGAATGCTGGGCATCCATTGAAACGGTTTTATGCCGAACACAGCTATGAGAGACCTAACCGGCCAACCTCTGGTCTCTGCCAGTATAAGTCTCCGCCGACTTACATGGTTGGATCACTTACTGAGGAATCCTACGGAGGACATAAACCTTCTAAGGCTCAACTACCACCCAGAAGGCAAACGAAGACAGGTTAGACCCTTCCAAACTGACCTCCAAGTTGATTGTTGGTGTTGACTGAGATGCGGCTTCTAGGATTGCGGGGGACAGGACGGCATGTAAAGGTACTGTTAGATATTCATAATATTTAAGAATGGTAACACAAGAAATATTCAGATCTTCTTGTTTCCTTTCCCCTCCCTTCCCCATCCTGTACTCACCCAAATTGCAACAATATTCGATCTCTTCTGCTGTGAACTGTCGTCGTGTGCATACATGTGAAGTTCTACATAAATAAAATTAATTACTCAATATTCCATCAAACTCAATTAATAGGTTCATCGTCAGTGTAAAAGTGTCTGTGTCATCAAATAATACAAAACAAACTACAAATATTTAGTGCCAGAAGAATAAGTAGAGGATTTTGAGGTGAGTACATCAGCGTCCTTTACAGTTCCTTTTTTCAGTAGTAGTAGTATTATATATTTTTTTAAAGAAAATACTCTACAGGTACAATGTATACAAAGAACGAATAGTAAATATATTATTCTGAATAAACCAAATGGGTGGTAGGATAATCATCAATTAAAATATAGGAATACCTACGTCATAATACCAGAAATCCTAATATAGATTTCTCTCCAATGATCTTGGGAGTAGAGTCATTTATTGTTCGATCTATCCACCTTCAACCTTACATTCGTAAATATGGTCACATTAAAAAAATCATATACTTTCTGAACTCGTCATCCGTCTCTACACTGTTGCATGTAAGGCTTCTTCTAAAGCTTGTCACCTTTTTCTATCTTGCGCCGTTCTCGTCCAGTTTCTCCCCGCGATTCGAATGACATCGTCCACCCATCTCTTTTAGGGTCTCTCAATTGGCCTCTTGTTTTTATGTGGTCGGCATTTGACGAAAGGCCTCTACAATTGATCATTTATGTTTTTAGTTTATAATAATAACGAACTAAAAGTTAAAGTGAAAAAAAAAAGATGTTTTTTTTTTCAAGTTAAGAATAATATTATGTTGTGGGTATAATTTGTTTATTCTTCTACTCTCGGCTGTTTCATTTTAGTACATAATATTTGGGCTCACTTTTTGTTTACTTACATAGGTATCTACCTGTTGTACCTACCTATTAACTTCGATGAGAGAAACCATTAGGCCTGTTGGATTCGTTGTTAACTGATATGAATTCTTTATTATTTTATTATGGTTGGATTAATGTTTAATTAGGAACTCTCGTATTACATCCACACCAAGGTGATAATACGAGTTATACATACCAATCTTAATAATTAGCCAAATGTATGTTTAATACAATCATGGTTATGTAATCAGATATTTTAAAATTATATATACAGAGGGCGACTGTTAATTCGACATATTCCTCAAATGGAGTTAAAGTAGAGCTTACTTTCAATGATTTTGTTCCCAAAACCAGGGATCTAATGCTAGTGGTTCTCGAGCTATTTATTTTTTTAGAGTTTTTGTTTCAATTTTCCACCTTTGGACCTGCAACTGGAAATTGTGAAAAAAGCACTTCACTTTGGGAACTAAAAATACATTTTTCTTATATCTGACGAATGAGGGAATGGTTGAAGTAAAACTCAATGAAAAATATAAAAAACCCCAGATTTAAAACGTTTTTAAATCAAAATTCTGTTTCTTTTCTCATTTAATTTCGATATTTCGAAAATGTTTAATAAACTTGGCGTCAAACCCTTCCCCAATCAACAAGCATTCCGAAAATTTTTCAAATGTCGTTTCCTATACTATAGTTTTGGAAAATAGACCTTGATAAACGATCAGAATGCGCCGGATCAGTTCAACGTCGTCTTACCAATGCTGGAAGAAGTAGTGTTAGCGCTGAGCGCAGCTTTGAATTAAAATCTTGTTGAAGTAGAGCTGTCTGTTTGAAAACACTTCAAGATTAGCTGCTCTTAGTAGCGCCTTCTGATAGTTTAGTAAGGTTAATTTCCCAAAACTGTATTAAAATCGATAGATGATTTTAGTGAAAAAGAGAGTAAGAATGTAAAATTTCATGAGTGAGAATGACTGAGTTTAGAAGGTTATTGATTAAATTGTCCGGCCAAAAATTTTTTTTTTAAATATTCTAAATCGTAAAGCATTTTTCCAAAGATCTTTTACACCTGAAGAAGTTTCATCTATATATTGTAATGATTTAAACATATTATAATATATGAGTGTGGATGTTATTCTATTATTATATTCTATCCCTTCTTAGTTCTTCCGCCCAACAGACATCTCAGAAGCGTCGACAGTATCTATTTTCATACAGACTAAATCCATACACCGGCGGGTTTCATGAATAATACAGGGCTGTCTGTTGTGCGAATTACTCTTTTACAAGAATGGTTTTGATATAAATTCATTACACCACACAGCTCAACTCATATTTAATATCACCCTGTACTTATCTATATATAAAAAAATCTCCCACGTTCACCCTCCAAGGTTGTTGTAAGTGTCATTTATCACAACGATACAACCTAACACATACCTAATGTATATTTTGTAGACACAAATTCATATTTTTATTCAAATTAAATTGCTGACGGTATTTCATTTTATGTAAAGTAGGTAATAAATTTACTAAACATCAACTTAAATTCGGCGTAACTTACTGATTGAAGGATTCGAACATGGAAAATTTCCCACTCGACCGGGAATCGAACCCGTAACTGCAGAACGCTCGATCTCGAGTGATTCATACCAGGTACTTATATTACCTTATAAGTAATTACCTTCTAAAATATTACAAGTGATCGCTTTTGGACACCAAATATAAACTATTTTTACTAAAAATATACCTACGCAGATTTGTGCATTTTTGGGGGAAAATAACAGAATTTTCATACAATATTATTTAATATCAAATTTTGATTTGATTTTTTGAGGTGTTTGGTAGCCCACTGGTATCACTCGACGGCATTCGTACGTAAAGCGTATTCAAGGTCGTAGTTTTCACTTTCACGACACAAGCTTTTGCTGTGAAGGATGTCTAGAGTCTATTTTTGTTCACTTCGAGTCAGCCTGGATTCATCAATGTAAAAATGCATTCGTTCATTACGTGGAAATTGTGAAAATTAACATTTTCTTTTAAATTTACAACAATAAAGTAGGTACCTAAATGAACTTTCACTATGTACATAAATAAAAGAACATTAAAAAAACTTTTATTAAAGAACAAGGATTTCAAAATTTCTAACAGCATTTCTCCCGATCAATAAATAGGCTCTGTTTAATTTGAGACAGGTTTCCATCCCAGGTTGGTCAAACTTCAGGGGGAAAAGTCTACGAAAGGCTCTGACGCTTAATGGAATGGAATATTGCAATTCTTACGATAAGAAACAAAGAATACAGAAAAAACAACAAGAAAAAATAAAAAACAGAAATCAATCATCTAGATAGGTTTATAACTACACCATCGATATTGGATCAATATAATATGATGCAATATGTATGGTAATATTAGATAAGAAATGTGCTATCTGTAAATGTAAAAAAAATGTAAATAACATATAGATATGCCAATGATATAAAATAAAAATAAATAAAAAAATAAAATATGTATGTACTCAACTTTGTCATCAAGAAGTAAAATATTTAATGCTAACACATTTTATATATTTTCTGTAAGTAGGTAAACCACCCGCCTGCCGGATGGGTGCAAAACAAAAATAAGAAGAAAATAAATACCTTTCTGAAAATATAAATAAGATGAATAATGTGACGTCTTGAATTTCTACTCTTCATTTGAATAATATTTTTCTTGCTATTATGTTTCTTTGTAAACTTTTATTTTTAAGTACCCCACATTATTTAATTTGTTTCTGAAATATATAATTGTATAAAGTTTAAAATTAAAAGCTGTGAAAATGTAGTTCTATCTATGACAACTCATTTAACAATAATTAGATTGTACCTACCTTACTATTTTTTTACAATTCTCTGCTGAAAAACTTTTTCTAATGAATTTGGGCGTACCCAAATATTTCACAGAAAGTAAAGCTTGTGCTGTAAAAGAGAAAGATTGTCTGCACTGGGATTATGATTGAAGCTGAAATGACCCGTTTCTTAATTTTATTTTAATTTAATCCTTCCTTCCTTCCAACTTACATACGATTAATTTTCTTTTTTCCCATACAATAATAAAATCGCATACAAAAAAGTTAAATGTATTAAAAAGCATCTAGGTACTCGTAAAAATGCCTATCACTTCTATAAACATTTTAATTCACTCGTATGTTATTATTATATAACTAGTTTTTTTATGATGACAGGTTATTCTATTTAAGTTAAGAATATCTACCTATAATTTTGCGTTCTAGACTAAAGTATGTATTTTCTATTATTCAAAATTACGGCCGGTTTCAAAAAAAGCGACTAAAGAACTCTTTAGGTAGACGCGTTTCATAAAAAAAATATTTGAAAGTTGGTAGCAGTTGATAGTGTAACCATGGAAATCTATGGAAAACACAGGTTGTTCATAAATATTTTCGCGGAATTTCCGTTAATCTGTCAATTTCGTTTCTCAATAGAGCATCAATGTGTCGTTATTGTTGTTAATTTATTATTATGGTTAATGACTTGGTAAATGAATTCAGTAAAAAATAATATTCTTCCCGTTTTGCCATGTTTTCCAACCTATTTTGGTCATTTTTGTCCACAGTATCACCATTACAACTAGGCTACCGAGGTCGGTGGACTTCAGATCCGAGGTCCCGGGTTCGATTCCCGGTCGGGTCAGAGTTTTTCTAAGTGTTTTTTCACTTGAAATTTCTAACCGGGTTTGGCCTGTCTCAGATTGGACGGGACCGGTTGACTGGAAAAAATTGCCTCAGGCAATAAGTTCCGCCGGCTATAATGACACCGTTGTATATAAAAGTGTTGTATTATTACTATTACGTCTTCATAATATTATTTTCAGAATATTGGTAGTTTTCAAGTTAAATACTCGATTCCTAGAAAAATATGCGCCTCGGCTTTGAATGTCATTTTGTTGTTATGAAAAGCGTTATTTTTTAAAGGAAACTTAGAGATGATAGTAAATAAAAAACCAACTTTGCAAATACTACTTAATTTTATTATCCCGAATTAAGTAGTATTTGCAAAGTTGGTTTTTTATTTACTATCATGTCGTCGAAATACTACAAAGTTGATAAAAGTGTATTAGAAGAATTGAAACTTAGAGTCTCCTTTATTTTTTATGAAACCTGCTGTTAGTAATTTTCATTCTAGGCCAACATTTTATTTTATTTTATCGGTGGTATTTAATTTAACTTGATTCATTTCCTTGTGATGAGTAAGTTGAGCCATTGGTCCGCTAGTCCGATAATAAAATAAACATGTAAAATTCCATAGACGGGAAATGAACAAAAAGAAATCTCAGAAAAAAATATAAACTTTTTAATTTATTTTCCTCACAAAGCTCTCGTAAAAATGTCAAGATGAATTCCCATTTTTCTTTCATTCGTTTCTCTTTCTGCCTTTTTTTCATTGTGAGAAATAAAAGCAATTTGTTTTATTGTGTTTTACAAATTAAACTGTAATATCAGTGCCCCTTGGTGAAAATCATACTTAGTTCATTCGGTCGCTTATTATGCGGAAGATTTAATGGCGGATTATGTGGGTTTACTTACTCTTCGCAAAAATATAAAAAAATAATAACACATAATCCGAGTAGATATTGGTATGATTCCTCAACAGAAGGAATGGTTAATTTTATGTAAAAATTGGGTTTGTACTCGGTAGCAAAATGTACCAGGGCACTCGGGAAAATAACAGGAACACAGACAAAGAAATACCAAAATCAGCCGGAAAAACAACATGAAGGTTGTTTGAGAGGCCACATTATGCAAGAAAAAGATATATCGGTAAAACTGCTCAACCCGTCTCTTTTGTTTGGACGTTATTGCCCTATTTTTGGTCTAACAAATCAAGCAGGCTCGTAAATTCTTCAGGGCTAAACTGTTTGCTTCTGCTGTTTCGCTTAAACATAATAAAAGTACGATTTGTTTGCTTATATTGAATAAACTAAAATAGTTCTTGATATATTAAAGGACGTAATAAAAATCTCGGAAAGAAGTTAGCTATACTGTAGAATTAAGCAAGCAATTTATCTGCATTGTATTGCAATTATCAATACTAAAATAAAAGTAATCAAAGTTTTTTTTTTGTACAAAATACCTACATCAAACATCGACACAAAAATATTATCAAAGATCATACTTATTAAAATAGTATAGAAAACATATGCATCATTGGTTTTGGAACGACCACGTTTCAAGAATGGAAGACACAAGAGCCGTAAATTTCGCCAGAGACAACATACCACAAGGAAGCAGACCTTCAGGACGACCGCCTAAACGCTGGAGGGACAGTTGGCACTCAGCTTCCCAAGAGGACAACAGGGCAGCAAACTTAATCAAAGAGGAAGAAGAAGAATTGTCTATCAAATAATATTGGAAAAAAAAATAATACATTTAGAATACATTTTACTAATATTTGTTGAATTTGAAGACAAAATACTACATTTTTCAATCACGACTACACAGCTTCGAGGTTATACTTCAACATTGCGTGTGTGAAATTTGAAAGTTGAAATGCATTGAAAACCGGTAAATCGTACACAACACTGGTTAACTTAGCATGTGGATGACGGATAGTCAGATAATATGTTTTAACAAATTAAAGCATTGAGCTCCAACATTATCAACTCTATGGTATGGGAATGCCTATCAAAATTAAATTAATTAGGCAAGAATGATAATTTCACTCTCTTCTGGGTCCCGGGACATGTCGGGGTGAAGGGCAACGAACAAGCAGATAGGCTAGCAAAAAGAGGTGCAGCAACACACCTAGTTGGACCAGAACCTTTTGCGGTCTAAGTAACAGATTCTTCCAAGAAGAGATAAGAAGAAAGGGAAGGGAAGAAAGAAAAGAACAGTGGAACAACCTTCCCGGACTTAGGCAATCCAAAGATCTTCTTGGTGGGTTTGCCTCCAGAAGAACCAAAATATGTTTAAGCCTAAGTAAAATAGGTCTTAAAACTCTAAGAGGCATCTTAACGGGCCACTGTAGACTTAGGGAACACCTGAGGAAGCTGGGACTCGAAGATGATGGAACCTGTAGATTCTGCGAAGAAGGGGTGGAAACGCCCCACCACTTACTGACAGACTGCGATGCAGTAGTTTATGTGAGAGCAAGAAGTTTTGGTAAAAACAGGATAGAGGTGGAGGACCTCGCCACCTTGGATCCCCTCCTAATGCTGGACTTCCTGAAGCGACTGGGATTAGTGGGGAAGCTCTAATTGGGTAACACCATGAGCAAGTAGGGGAAGCATAATAGATCACTACATGTCGTAGCGTAACACATCCCCTAAAAAAAATATGTTTAACAAGACACCCGTCGGTTTGTTTGACTTACAATCTACCATCCGTCAGCAGCTTTATAAGATGGAATGTTTCTAAGACCGGCCCTTAAAAGCAGCTAAAAACATTACAAAAGACATTGGGCTTTGTACAAAGCCCAGTGGCCTTTGATCAGAATAAAAGGAAAAATAATGAGGTTTTATCTTAATTATCTTTGTCATAATATGGAGCATTTAAGAAAGTCTTCTTGTATAGAAATTCTACAACAACGTAAAACCGTCTGCATGGAAAATTAAGAAGTGGATCAAAGATTATAGATATTCAGAAAAATATCAGTCACCTTTTTTCTTGTTAATTATTACAAATTAAAAGAACCATTTAGCTTTTTTCCGGAGTTTCTAGCTTCTCTATGATTTGTCAAAAAAAAAAAAAATTTTATATTTTTTAATTATGGTAGTATTCGATACTTTTATATTAGAGAGAGATTCAATTTAACTTTTATATTAGAGAGAGATTTAATTCAACTTTTATATTAGAGAGAGATTCAATTCAACTTTTATATTAGAGAGAGATTTGTATTCAATTCAATTTTAACTAAATATGCGCTATCAGAAAATCTTAGTCGAAGAAGTTACATTTATTTATTTTTATTTTCAACAAATATACGGCCTAGGCCTTTTACAATTATTATAATATAGGTAGTCAAAAGAAACAAAATAGTTGAAAACACAATAAACATTATATTATTATAGTTAACATTGAATCTGTCAACAAATACAAAAAAAAAACGATCAAAGGTGGTTTTACTGAAGAGATGGAGACTCTGATTACTGCAATAATTATACAAAAAACAATAATAATTGATTCAAATAAGACCATTAATTAAGAGACACAGCTAATTTCCAAGCCTAAAGAGTAAGACAGGCAAGTAGGGAGGGCTATTAAAAGATGCAGACTCCGATGAGTGCATACATGTAAAGGATGGACTATCAGAAGGCTTCTTTGGTGATCCTCCTAAGGCGGCTGATGCTGGTGTCAAAGAATGTGCAATGCATGTGCATAATCTGAAAATAATAAAAAAAATGTAGTATCTAGTATAGGTACCTACCCTATTGGCATGAACTCTTTCAACAATAGAGTTACTTGAATTTAGGAGCCTCTTTTTATATGTCAAATTTCTCACTAAAGACTCATATCAGATTTCTTATTTAAATGTTAAATTTGCTTTGATTCTCCTTATCGTAGCACTTAACTCTTTTAAAGTAGATTATTCTATATCTACGAGTAGAGAGGACGATTTGCATAGAATATTTTCATGAATAAAATTTGATAGCGTGTCCTATAGCCGTTGGACTCAAATACGTATGTAAATATATTGAAATCAGGGAGATAAGAAGTTTCCATGTTACCTTTATTGCTACCTTTTGTATCGAATCTTGGTTTAATCTCAAGCTCACTTGAAAATTCTACCGACTTTATCTCTTACAAATATTTTTACAACATTGATTCTGCAATAGTTTTCTTCTTTAAGCCTATTCTTGTCCACTCCTGGACAAAAGCCTCCTGCAGCAAAAAAAATCATAAACCACTCATTTCTTATTCATGTCCACTCAATTGCACGATTAAAATTTCTCTTTGCATTCGTCTGACTTATATTCTTACAAACTTCGAATAAATTGGTATTTTCCGCAAAGCAAATCTTCCTTCCTTGATCATTAATAAATTAGATTCCGTTAAGTCTTTGTATCCTTTGACGCTCAAATTCTATTTCCTTATTTTGTTCTTTTGAAAATTATTTATAAATATCACTAACCTCTAGTAAAATAGTACGCCCTTTCAAACAAAGGTAATACGCTCTTTAAAACTTAGAAATATTTGATATTGATATATTTATAAGTTTTTGTATGTTATGTAAAAGAGATATTATATACCGAATGTTAATAAATTCAAGCCAAAAAAGTTTAAAGAAAGAAAATAAAATAAAAATAAGAATCCAATTATAAAGCATGTTTTTACTCCTTTGTTTAAATATGAGGTGGTTGATAGAGCAGCGGTTACGACACCGGCTTTCGCACTGTTTCGTGCGGAGGTCGTGGGTTCGAATCCCGGCCGTGTCGACCATTTTCCGCTTTCACGACACAAGCATTTGCTTATTGTGAAAGATGTCAAAAGTGCATTTTATTAAAAAAAAATATTCGGGATAAATTTTTCAAAAAATTTATTCAATAAAATTACGAAAAAAATTGTTAACGGAACTACTTTGTATTTTTTATGTGTAATTTTTAACATATTTGATCGGATCATGAAGATAGAATGGGAGATGGCAAAATCTCCAAATCTTTCTACAAAGAAATTACTAAAGCTCATCGAACAAAAAAAACTTCTAAACAAAAACGAGAAAAAGAAAAAAGAACTACATCAAAAAAAATCTAGTCTTTATTTAATTTTACTACATTCATCAAAGCTGCTTTTCAATTCAATAAGGCATTGTACGGAATTTAAAACAGCAGCCCGATTCACGGAAAAGTTTAAGTCTAAGTTTAGTTCGAAGTTCGAACGAAGTTCGATTCAAACTTTTCCGTGAATAGGGCTGCTGGTAATAATAATTGTAGGCGGCGACTATCTACAGTCTATGTACCTATTCACGGAGGGTTTGAATCGAACTTCGTTCGAACTTCGAACTAAACTTAGACTTAAACTTTTCCGTGAATCGGGCTACTGATAAAAGCCACAACTTACAGAATGGCAAGTAAATAATTATTGATCAAAAAAATTTCATCATTATGTACCTACTGCAATTATTTTTATACGATGATTTAAATAAAACTATTTATTTGTTATTCCACAAATGTAATAACCTGACTAGTTTCGCAGGCACAGGTCCTGCACGGTCACAGGTTACTTAGAAACTCGTTTGAGAAACTCGTCTCGAGTTTCTATGTCACCTCTGTGACCGTGCTGGACCCGTGCCTGCGAAACTAGTCAGGTTATTAAATTTGTGGAATAACAAATAAAATGTTTTATTAAAATTACCGTATTTAAATAATAATTCCACCAAGAATGTATTCGTTAATTTATTTACTTAAAGAAAAAATACGGTAGATGTATTATCGATTGCAAAAGAAATATGTTTTAAAATTGTTTCATTGTCTTAATAAATTAAAAAACACACGAATTTATTTACAAACTACTTTATAGGGTGATATTTTTAATTATTGACTTTAAACGACAAATTGGATATTAAAATGTCAACGGCCTAAACCCACCGAAAGTTTTCAAACCCCTTTCATCAAAGTCAATTCTTAAATAAAATGATTGAAATATAAGAAAAATTTGTTTTCATGAAAATTCCACCGCAGATTCATCGAGCTTCCTGAATAATTTATGTAAATAAGGATCTTCTTTGCGAACTTCATCAGGTTTTGCGCGGCCAATAATGCCCTAGATTATTTATTTATGAAAATATTATCATCTTCAAATTATAAAGGGATCTCTTAGGTAATAAATTTCAAAATTTTCTTATAACGAATTGAAAAATATTATTAATTTTCGAGAGGACTTTTCTCGTTTATCACTCACTTCCTTTCGTTCAAAGTTTTGATACTATATTTTTATGTCTCAGATATTTTTGCAAGAAAAATGTTCTTTTGTATTTGTTTGGACAACTTAATTAAGAATTAGAATACCTATGTACACCTTCTGCCTTAACTTATAAATGAAATAAAGCAAAGCGACATACTTATTTTTTATGTCAGTATTTTAATAAATCATGTCAAATTATACCGAAAAAAAAACCAAAGTCCAAGATTAACATAACTTGAAGTTCTCCGAAAATCACCCAAAATAAACAGACTATGAGATCCATCTAGTTTACCTAGTTTTTATTAGATCATGTTTTCGATCGTTTCTTTGTCCGGGTGGAATCTTACAACCAATAATTTGTAACAAACTCCCTGAATATGTAGACACTTGAAACTTTCAGAATAGCTCAGAACACGACGACAATAATGCATTATTTTAATACTAAAAGCCATCTTAAAGCCGAATTAAATTTAATTACAGTAAATTTTGATTTGTATTAACATGACAGTTGATGACAGCGGCAATATACCTACCTACTAGGTTTGTATTAACATACAAAACTCTCTGGATATATCTATGAGGTTTGAAAAACACTTTCTCCGTTTATCTAATGGTGGAGGCCCTGCGCTGGGATCTCTAGCGTATAGCGTCGTTCTTGATACGGTGGTATCATCTTACCCAAGATTCTTCTGAGGCAGTCTTCGTTTCAAATAGGTACAAAGACTATGCTATGAAATATTTATTTTGGCTTTAGCCTGGACTATGGTCAGGACTCACACCCATACAGGAGAATGGGCAACACATACGCATCAGTCAGTTTAGATACCGTCTCTACACTAAACGCCTTTATGCTTTTGATATATCAATTTATTATTTTAGAAGGTTAATTCACATCACGCCCAGATTCTTGATGTTTTTAATTGCTCCTTCATGCATATCTCACTTAATTTGTTATGGAAAGGTTCAATCCGTACATCTGCAATATAATATTCGCCTCATTAGGTGATTTTGAATGACATTTGCGAACACTAAAGCCACATTTGTGTAACATTGCACAATATCGAGCGCAATAAAATGCTCTTGTTGCCTCCCTATGCTCCTGAGTGGAGTTCAAAGAGAGTTTTGATTGTATGTATGTATTTAATGTATCATTTCCCGCAAATAATATCACGGAACAGTTAGTCAATTTTGAAGTGATTGGTAGACCGGTGGTATCAGTCGGCGACTTTGGTACGCACAGCGTATTGGGGGTTGTGGGTTCGAATCCCGGAGCCGACCATTTACACTTTCACAACTCAAGCTTTGCTTTATGTGAAAGATGTCGAAAATGTATTTGTGTTCACTTTGGGTGAGCCCAGATTCATTTTTATTAAAAAAAAATCATTTTTTTAATATGGCCACTTCTGTGAATATTCAAGCATAGTAAAATGTAGGTAAGTACAAACAATGCTAAAATATATTTGAACAAATCAATACAAAATGTGATGTTGTTGTGTGTAAAAGGAATCGGTTCGACCTTGCCAATGTGTCCGTTCTGGGCCACCCGAGTCTTTTCGTTCCCCTGATCAATAGTCCATTTAGTACGAGATAACAAAAACCCTTTTCTGCAATAATTTTTTATCACAAATACAAAACGTTTTTTCTTTTCTTTTGTAAGCCTTTCATCCTTCAATACATCGGGGCCGATCGCATTGAAATAATATTTTCCCATTTTTATAGGTTCGTTGTTGAAGGTTTTACCGAGTTTCTCCACGAAATAAGAGATTGGTTTATGTCAAAGACATTTTCATCTGATTGTAACGAATTGATTTTCCTAAATCATGAGAAGGATTATTTTTTTAAGATATTATATTATCGCCTCACTATCATCAGTCAAACTGGTTATATTTATTCAATAGGTAAATTATAACTCGTTAAATTTTGTAAAATTTTCCTATTTCATTTACGTGAATTCTTACATAACGTTATGTTCATAAGCATCCTTGCAGAGCCCTAGCTAGGATAAGGCAACTGGGTGCATATGCCCCAGACGCTATATACGGGAGTGCGTAAAAAAAAAACAAATATTTCCAACACTATTACGTAGGTACCTACTAAATTTGAAATTGTTTTATTTCTTGAACGACCGATAATACTTAATTCGGGGTTGAAAATTTTCTTCAATATTTTGATAGCGAAATGTGGAAGAAATGCTGTTTAATTGAACATGAACCAAGTATGCATGTTTGAAATGTTAAATAATATTTACGTACCGTCTGTCATATTAATGTTTTGCTTGTTATCTGTATTAATTTGTTTTGTAAATATATTTCCAGCGGCCGTGTGTGATTGTAAATAAAAGTATAATAATGTTTATCAGGTTTTCTTAAAAAGTAACATATATTTTTATAGAAACATATAAAAATAATGTTTTTTTTTTATTTTTTAATCTATTTTAACACAGTTTTATTGCATAAAATTTAATTGAAACTCGAGCACTTTCGTCTAACTTACGTAGACATTGTCAAACTACTTTAAGGGAAAAAATGGGATAGGCTATGTCGGTGTGAGAGGCAACTATTAGACCTATTTACCTTGATCATCGAATTACGCGTGAACATCAGGAGTAATTTTGCTAATTATTTTTTGTTGTATTTGGTATTGTCAGATAAAGGTTCTTATAAAAGAAAAAATTAAGAAAGTTGCACGGAACATTAGAAAAGGCAAGAAAACTTAAATAAGGTAACCTTCTTAGTTCTTTTGACAATTAAAATTAATTAAAAAAAAAATAAAATAAAAATAATTATTAATATAAATGTTTGCCTTTTTTAATTTTAATTGACGTTTGACATCTGTCAAATATTGATAGTTAGTGCTATTAACAGAATGTGTTCTAAAAACATTATTTAACATATCCATCGATTGGAATTAGGTATATTGGTTAATTAGATAAATTATTAATTTATCATTATACAAACTCGAAATCAAATTAATCGTGAGGACAGGACAACATCTGTAGGAAAATATCTAGTTATTGTAATTATTAAAAGTATGCGATTGGGCAGGAAATTCACAAATATAAAAAAAAAATATTTTGTTTTTCCAATTAAAATTTATTAAAAAGTACGGAAGGAGGGGTGGTTATAAAAGCCATCCAATTTTTTCGCCCTGGGCGCATACTATCCTAGCTACCGCACCGTGTATTTTGAGATTTTACTTAGTAGTGAGTGTTTAGTAAACTGTGCAAAAGACAAGATAACATTATTACTATTTGGAGAATGCTGGCGCTGCATAGTCTCTGGTAACAGTGTGATGTTATTGTATATTGTCTATGTATCTTGCAAGCTGTCATCACTCCGCTGTGAAACACCTCATGATGGATGGTGCAGAAACAAGAAACATCCTCTAATGTTTCCTCAACATTGCTTGTTTCTTACATAATCTATGAACAAACTAGCGCCAACTTTGATATTACTCTGTGTACTTGATTAAAACTATCGAACAAGTAGTTTAGTAAAACAACATGATGCAAAATCTTTATATATATATATAAATTTTTCCGGTCCGTGTGTGCATGTATCCTACATTATTTTATGAAATTTTGATTTTAAATGGATTAGATGCACAATAATTAGATTCAAAAGATAATTTATTATTTGACAATAAAATAGGTAGTATTAAATAGAGAAAAGTTCGTTATCTTTATGCTTTTATATTTTACTGTAATGAAAAAAGTAATTATTTTCAAACTCCAATAGTTTAATCTGAGAAGTTTCCGATGCTTTAATAGGTTTTGATTTAACCGACTTAGCTAGTAGGCAAATCTATAAAAATATGAAGTTAGTACCTATGTTTTTATAGATTTGCCTACTAGCTAAGTCGGAACCTACTTTATTTTTGTTTGTTTTTATTTTAAGAGTAAAGTTTGGATACAATATGTTCAGACTAATTTTTATTTAGTGGAAAATTATCCAGCAGGTGTAGGTATTTTTTCAGGTATTGCCACCGATAGTTTTTATTAGGGTAATTTTATATTATTCGAGGCTTTTTTTTTATTAATTTAATGTCTGCGTAACAGCGCGACCATTCATAAAACGACTACACATTTTAAAAACATTGGTGATTTTATTCCTGTTATAATAATATATAACACTTACTTGTAACTATATAAGAATAATTTTTTGTCTGAGTTTTATTGTTATTTCTTCGAAATTAAAAGAAATTACTGCAATGGGCGCCCACAGAAAATTTACAAGGGAGTGGAAAAATATTTTTTCACGCTTTCTTTATGCTAACACGGGGTGATTTTTAAAGTTTATCTAAAGTTTTTTTTTGTTTTTTTTTTTATTATTATTAAAACGTCCGTAAGACGAGTGCAACATATTGAAATGCAAGATGACACTTCCAAGTTTCAGCGGAGCGAACTGTCTTGGTACAAATCAAAATAGTTTAATCACTCTTCCAATGTCATTTTTTTAGTTGTACACTAGATACAAAAATAATACAACGATATTATATCTCTGTTGCAATCGATACAACATAAAAACACATACATTTTTGTTTCGTCTTTACACAAACCGTATACCGACTGTTTTATAGCTGGGTAGTATGAAAGAAAACCCTCTCTGATACGTTATTATGTTTTATCCTCTCGGATTGAAATATTTCAGGGTAAGAATTATGGTATTTCATAAAGATAGCCACACACAAACCCTCCAGTAATAATACTAGAATAATATATTCCCGTATATCATAATATATCTTGTTTCAACGAGATGTGACCTTATCACACGACATATTTCACCAATAACAATATCAGTCATGGCGGTGTCTCGTTTGTCATTTTAGTTACAACCACCCACCGCTTGGCGCTGTGATAGCTTTATTATGATAACCTCGCGACGTTGACGTTCGACCGCTGTGATAAATCATAATACCTTTGCCATAAATCAATCCTTGAATTATTAGATTACAAAGGTGTTTTGTATTTGGATTTTTCTCGTATCATCGCCGATACAAATGAGAAAGACATATAAATTATCTTCATAGTACTAGCTTTCCCGGCAGACGTTTGTCCTGTGTTCCTAACTATGAATATTGAATTCGTATGGTTATGAATTAATTAATTATCATTTGACTAATGTAATTCCAACCGATGCGTCTGTTTTAAACCATGTTTATTCCACCCGCATTATGTCAATCACACCAACTGTCTAGCAACTGACAGTTCCTGTCAAAATTTCAAAATTGGAATAAAAATTATACGGTTTTCTTTAATTTTCTAATTTTCCACGCAACTTTCTCATTTTTTTCTTTCATAAGAACCATCTTCCGACGAAAGCAAACACGACAAAAAATAAAATATGCGAAATTGGTCCAGCCGTTCAGGCGTGATGCGATGGTAACGCAAAATAGCTCTCAATTTTTATAATATAGATTTTTGATGCCGTATTTGAATTATGTTTCAGCACAAGTAAGTACCTACAGTATGTCAAGCCATCAGTCTTTACTGACATTTTGTATTTCAAATAAAATAATTCCAATATCAACTTTTTTAAATTTTTACTTCTACCACTTATGTTACTATCTATTAATTTGTTTCATATTTTATAAGGTGTTATTTCCTTGAGGATTGAGTTATATTAACAAGTTGAATCTAAAGAACTTATACAGGATAACGACCTTTTGAAAAATTAAGGCATATGTATATAAGCGCCCTTGAGGTGGATTTTTTTTCGCTATACAAGTCATCCGAACAATAATAATAATTAAAACTGAACTAATTATTATCACAGTCGTACCCGAGCAAAAAATATCGACCTTGGTACAAAATAAGCTAAACATAATACCTAATTATTTTTATTTTCCTACCTATAAGCTGGTTGTATTTTAATATTTTAGACTAAAAAAGTGAAAGGAATCCAAATGAATATTATAATATGAATAGGTATTGGTATTTATTAACGAAAATAAAATTATCCCTACAATTTTTTCGATATATTATATACCTACCTATTTACCATTTCCACATGTATTTATGTCGTCAATTTTTATATTCCGGTTTGTCAAAATAAAATATTGGGCTTACCACAATTCCGTATTTTTGATTTATCGTTTTTGGATGACTTATTATTTTTTCACCTTTTATTATCAAACTTTGAATTTTATTCAAGGTTTTTATTTAATACTTAATATTTTTTCCATAAATTCCTAAATAACTGAAACTTGGCACCTCCAATAATCGATAATCTAAGAATGTATCTACCTACAATATGATGAGCGCGTCCATAGTGAAACAAATATGATCTAAAGAGATTTTCGACAATTTTCACACTCAACAAAGTTTATGCGGTGAATGTAGAAGGTTAATTAATAGCCGGGTAATTTGAACTCAACCGTAAGCAGTAAGGAAGTCGACGCTGGGATCGCTAGTGCTTGTCCATTAGGGTGGGCCGTTTTACTATGGAAATTAAAAAAGTGCTTCTAATCTTAACGTAATAGTGATAATTTTTGTTGCCTTATGATGTATTATAACTATCTACAAAATTTCACGACAAAAAAACAACATCTTCTGTCTCCGAATCGACCTTGAAGTTTTTCTGCGACTGCGTTTCTTTCAGAAAGTTTGATGACCTTAACTTTTCTTTAATGTTAATGTTTGTGCGCCGACTTAGTTCGCATTTAAGATGGATCCCGTTACCTATGGAAGTTTAATTTCTTATTCATATATTTCAGTTTCGTTGTTCCAATCTTTCCATCAATTTAGAATCAGGTTCCTTTATCACTCTCTTAATTTTTGTTCATCGATATTTTTGTCCCAAAACTGATTATTCCGTCATTTTTATGACATACAATCTTAAAAAATATTATGTTAAATATATTTTTAATTTATTTATACCTGCTTCAAAATACGATAAATTTTACAATTTTTTGAAACTTTGAGCTCAATTAGGAGACAGAAGATATCTTTCAAATTGAAAAATATTTTGCATATCTATTATTTTAAACAGCATTTAGCACTAAAATATAACTATTACGTTAGCAATATCGGGAGAAAAGCAAAACGGCCCGCCCTATTGTCCATCATCTTCCTCTATTGATTCGGTGCATGGTTGCTGCTTGATTATTGACCACTGAATGGCATACGTTGTTAAGGTCAAAGTGATCACACTGGGTAATCCTCGGCAAAATACCGCCCACACTGGCAGTGAAGGGCTCAAAGTGAACACAAAAATAAACTCTATGACTCTTTCAGTAAGCTACTAAAAGCTTGTGTCGTGAAAGGGGCAATTGGCAATTGGCATCGAATCGAAGAACTCATTATTTACAATTTCATCACGTCCGAAATTTGAAATCACTGATTATGAATAGGTATATTCAATATGACGCCCATACCGTGTCATGATTATTTTGGCATTAGTTTTTTTTTTTAATTTCTTTCCTTTGCCGTTTTAATTAAACCTTCTCTTGCGAAAACCCGTCCGAAATTCCATTGAGATGAATTAAAAATCAACAAACAGTTGGATTAATAATAGCGACTCTATTTGCACATTCAGTTTGTTGAACAGGTTTATTTCGAACAGCAGCAGAAATGTTGAAACTAGGTCCCACCTGGTGGGACGTTTCTCCATCTGCATAATTGCTATTTACTTGGGGGTGAATTAACAATTCAGAACTTGAAATTGCATTAATAAAAAATAACAATAACAA
The DNA here is from genome assembly GCA_963576905.1 of Mystacides longicornis. NCBI lineage: Eukaryota > Metazoa > Arthropoda > Insecta > Trichoptera > Leptoceridae > Mystacides > Mystacides longicornis. Next base: position 2,934,813 of record OY756421.1, on the reverse strand, counting down.
AGAATACGTTCCAATTTCTTCATTCGTAAGAAAATACAAACAGTAATAGCATTTTGCTGAGAGATTTCTTTTTTTAAATCAATTTGTTATATTATGTCAAGCTTACAGAAATTAGTTCTAAATAAACTGTAAGTCCACATCCTGAAGGATTAGTTAGGCAGTAAAATCCACAAAATAAAATACAAAATTAGATCATTAAAAAAAAATTACAAACACTATTGTAAACTTCCACAGACTACTTATAAAGATCATCAACTTCATAGAAACAAATTTAAAATGAATAGCGCCTCATAATGGGCGGAGAAAGCTTTCTGAAGGCGGTATATTTTAATGGAAGATGAAGCTGGAAATATTCAAACTCATTGTGTCAAATTGAGAATAGATTAATATTGTTTTCTTTAATAATAATATAATTTTTTACATAATATATCAAAAGTGAAATATCGCTCGCTCAGTCTTTGACAATGATCCCTTAAAAATGTTCAAACTTATAATTTAAAAAAGTTACAAAAAGTTGCTACCTAAAGTGTGGCGTCAGACTTAATTCGTTTAAAACAAATGCTTACACTTTGGGAATGATTAAGCAAAAAGTTTTAATTTTTCCACTTAATATAGTGATGTCATTATCACCGAGTGCATTTTAGTAGATTACGTAGTTCTCTTTAATCCTCAAGCCCAATGGAACGTTAATGGTCCTTGAAATCAGGGCACTACGTGCTACCGCTCCCAGCAAACGTGATATCCAAACTTTTGCCACTTTTATTACGAAAATTTTTACATTTTAAAAACGGTAACAAGGTATCTTCCAAGACCATTTTTTATTTGAATATTTTTCTTGAAAATTTCGTTGTTGTTTTATTTTAAGGCTGTTGTTTAAGATTGGCTGCAAAATAATATTTTTTTATCTACATTGCTCTACCCATCCGCCTGGGAGTTGTATCTATGAGGGTTAGTTCAATATTTTGAAGAAATGGTCGTGCAATATTTCTACACGATGAAAATAAATATCCATAAAGACAGCACGACAAATTATATCAAAAACGAATTTGAAGTTTCTTACTATACTAAATTCTTATGTGTTGTTTTTCAATACTTTAATTGTAAATAAAAGAAAGTCGGGTTAGTGCGAATACTCAATAACTCGAGATCGGCTGAACAGATTCTTCCGATGTTTGGTTTATTGGATCCCGGAAAAAGTTTAAAAACGCATAAGAAATAATATAAATATGATATTAAAGTTGGTATGGAATGGATTTCATGCGACACCAACGCCATCTATGAAAATTCTATAACAAAATTATTGTTTACCTGACAACCATTTTTTTTTAAATATCCAATCCAATCCAAACTCCCTTTAGACCCCACTTAGGGGCATAGGGAGGCAACAAGAGCTTTCCATTGCGCTCTATTTTGCGCAACGTTAATGACCTCCTCCCACACCATGTCCAGATTCCTCAGCTCTGCTTCGAAGGAGCGGAACACAGTATGAGAGGGTCTTCCTCGTCTTTTTAAATATAACTTTTATTAAAATAAACAAATATACATAAGCAAACAAAAAAATGTAATGAGGAGACTTCAATACAGAATAAATACACAGAAACAGCGCAACAAATGAGTGGAACCCGTTAAGTCATTGAAATTACTTGTCAATAACTTGGTATTACAAATATTCGTAAGCAGATATTTCATGGATTTTTTTCTAGGTTTCAGAAATATCTTTTTCGTATCGTCATTCAAACATATTTTAAACGTATTTTTGTATAAACTACTAAATATTCATAGCAAGGACTACAGAACACGTCTGTCGGGAAAGCAAATTTTATATAAAGAATTTTTTGGTAAAAAATGAGGTAGGTATTCATAAAGAGAGCATTCCTTTGCAAAGTGTTGGGTCAAATATTATGTGATTATTATAAACTAAAACTTGATTGTGTTGTGTCAATTTTTTTATTTTGCAAACACGGTCACAGCTACTACAAAAACAGATACTATATTATTTTATATTGCATCCATCTAATTGAATTATTTCTTTTTGTTTCAGGCCTCATTTTATTCAACAGCTTTAAAGACTTTAATATCTGTGTCAACTTTAATTCTTCTCGGACTGATAGTGGCTTATCACGCTTTAGAAGTACAGGTAAAAATTATTTGAAATATTTATAAACATTATTTAAGAATTTTGACTGAATACCTTATCGGGCTGAGCCATTTTCGTTGCGGGTTGGATTACCGTAAATATACATAAAATATATATGGGGTCTTAGCATAATAGAACCATTAACGTTTCGTAATAAAGAACCACAATAATTGGTTGGGTCAGTGTCTGCTTCTGTATAACGAGGAAGTGGATGAAAATAATATTATAAGTGGGTACGAGCTAATCTCTGAACCAGCCTGCTCGTGTTAATTTATCAACTAAAACGCGTTTGTGTGAGTTGAAAACCCTCGGTAAAAACCAACCGGGTCAAAAAAAATCATGATTGAAAATGTTAAAATATAATATATCATACTCACTTTTGTGCACAAAGCCCTATATTCAGCTCCATTCGCCTATTATATTAGGGAAGCTTTTGAATCCCTGGCGAGTCACGGTTTACCTCTGAGGTCCAACAACCAGCGCATCCTTTCAATCCCGGTACATGGATCAACTTTCGTCTCGAACTCTTTTGCAGTTCAGGGTGCTCGTTGCTGGAATAATCTCCCATCGAACCTTAGACTGACCCAAAGTCTGACGTCGTTCAAGCGAGGTCTTAAAGAGATAATGATCTCCTCAAATACAGTCTCTGTGTCCTAAAATCCCATCTATCTTCCCTCTCTCTCACCCCATCCACCTCCCTTTCATTGTCCTTTTTTTTTGTTTGAGTTTGTTTTCTTTTTTTTTTTTTGATATTCATAGCTTTATTCTTCTTTTTTCTTTATATTGGGGTTAGTTGTTAGAAGGGTTAGTTGGTAAGCTCGCCCTCTGTATGTTGATTCTGTGATTTCTTTGTTATGTTAAGTTTTTTATGTGTAATGAAACAATGTACAGTAAAGTATGAATAAAATAAAAAAAATTAACTGTCAACAGTTTTCAACGAAAACCTTTCAACGTTACCATAATATTTTTTCTTTCAAATTATACGACATTTTCAACGTGATATTGTTTCACTTTTTTATGTTTTTCTATGAGGAAGTCCCAAAAAACCCGTCTCTAGACTTTTGGAAATTCTTTCCTCGCATTAACTTAGGCAGGTATGTGTATATTTATTTTTATTCCGATGACCTTTCTAACGTCTGGTGTTGGAATATATCCTTATTCTAAGATTTTTAATGTCCCCTTACTCTGGACCGTATCATACCCCAAAAACCTGTCACAAATCATCAGACCAACCTGTGTGCGACCTTCCGAAACTTCTTCCAGCTATTCTTAGAAACCACATTTCAGCTCTGTAACATTACATAACAATATCACGTTACATAACACTTCAACACAAATGAATTTAAGAAAGGTCAAAGTAAGACGTCCTACTAACTCAAATAGAAGTTTTGAGAAAGCAGAATATAGCTTGCCTTTTGCAGGATTATAGGTTCTCAGTAAGAGGTCATTGGATAGTATATTGCGAGATCAACTATTGCAGTACTATCCCGCATTTCATAATATATGATTAGAAAATATTAGTAGGTAAAACAGTGGATCGCCAATCAACACGTGACGCACTTCGTCGCCCGTTTTTACGGATTCGACGCTTAGGTGCCTTAAGTTCTTCCCTACACAAAATTGACAACAGAACTGAAGCAATACCTGTATGCGGTATGTGTGTTTATGTTTACCCGCCCGTTTCAAACAACAGAACTCAAGCACCAATACATGGACGACGGACTTGTCTGTATCTATGGCCGAGGAAAACGCTTGGGTAGGCGGTGTTAGTTGAGGATCAGTCAGTCAGTTTTCTTGGCTTTTTTATCATACTTAAAATTATAAGCCAAAAATGACAAATTAAATACTTCTTAGAAGGTGTCAACCAGACTCACCTTACTCGAAACAGCAAAATTATTTTTGACACCGATATTTTAGGGCAGGCCCTTATCAACGAGTACCTACATCCCTAAGGGTGCGTTCACACTATAGGTTCGATCTCGCTCCGTTCTCGGTCTGGTATAATATTAGTTTAATGGAAACCAATGTAAGTGTTCACTGTTCACACTATCGGTTCCGGTCCATTCTAGCTCCATTCTCGCTCCGTTCTCGCTCCATTCTCGCTCCCGTCACCAGTCAGTGAACACTCTTTCGTTCCTGCTTCAGTCAGCTTTTAACAGTTGGAGTGACGACTGTGTCAAATATAATATTATTGTTAAATAATTCGTATTGAATAATTGGAAAAAAATATTGATTATTTAAGTTATCTATGTAATAACGATGTATGTTTGGACTTTTGGAAAAGGTTATTTATGCATAAGCAATAATTGATCACATCATATTAACGGAGTTTTATTACAGTTGCGAATGGTGCAAATTTAATAAATTATTATGTTTTATATTATAGAACCAACATTTGATGCAAATCATTGAATCAATAATTAGGTAGTGTTTGACTTTAAGAGGTATTTTTTTTATATTTGAACCACTACGGGCTTACTTAACTTAGCCTTCTTAACGTTTTCTTCTTCGTCAAGAATTAAACACATAACACCTAATTCTTCAATCGAAAAGTTCAACGACATTTTCGGATGCGAATAATATTATGTAGGAACAAGCAATTAAATACCAAACACACCCATCTTCGTTGACTGACGGTTGAAGACTGAATGTACCAGAGCGCGCTCGGAGCGAGAACAGACCGCGAACGAACTGTGATCAGATCGAGAACGGAGCGAGAACAGACCGAGAACGGAGCGAGATCAGACCGAGACGGGACCGAGATCGAACCTATGGTGTGAACGCTCCCTAAATCGACCCTGAATAAGTAGATATAGATAGTTAAGTTCAACATTGTGTACGTGCCAGCATTTTACTACCCTTAGCTAGACCCAATTAGTACGTATTGTGTTACAAAATCGACTATATGTAACCTTTTTGGACACACAACGCCGTATCTGCCGTCTCATAATAATGGCAATTAACCAAGGGCGGGGCAAATTAATTTCTTGTAATAATCGCTATATTATTATGGATTTATAACGAGCAGCTCAAGTTTCAATATTAAAATAGATTAGATACAATAGGCACGAAAAATATTACGAAGAATGCTTGTTTTTTGGATAGATATTTTTTTCTTAAAACGTTTTCTCAGTTCTGGGCATGATTTAAAGAATGAAAACCTCACTTGCCAAGCAGATCAGCTCACAAGATGCTCATTATATTGCAGGGTTTAATAAAATACCAATATAAACTTTTACTTGAAGGAATTTATGTAAAGCATCGACAACTCTGCATAGTAGGTACTGTTACATACCACAAGCATTGTCCTAATATAGCTTATAAATATTGGTATTCTCATACACATAAGTATTGGAAATATTTCAAACTTTATATAAGAGTACCTACCTACATGGAATTGGCCGTCTAGATTCTTGTGATTTACAATACAACAAGAGAAAGGAGAAGAAAACAAGATGGTCGCCTTCTGATTAATTGACCTACAGAAATGTCTTTTGGATTCTGTCGTCTTTTCAGTTTCCTTTGATACACGATCCCTTCAAAAGCATTGATTTATCGATTTCAATAAACCCACGATGATCACTTTTAAGAATAATGACCATTAGAATCCATAATATAACATGTTTGGGTAAATAGGCAACGTTATATTATTTTTTGTAACCTCCCGGTGCTTTTTTCACGTCAACTGGTTTAGCTCATTGTGAACAGATTAGCTGCAAGAGATCTTCCCACAGTCCAACTCACGGATGATTTTTATCATACTCATATTTAGCGGGTTGTAGAGGTATTGACGAAAAAAATCAGGTCGAACTACATAAACTTAATTATTTTCTTAAAGCGCATTATAACGCTGAAAAGAAATCGTGTTTAGGTAAATGGGACGAATTCCAATTAATATTATTAAGATCACTTTTATTCGCAACTTACGTAGGTATCTATCATAAGTACCTACTGTACTTTTTTAGTTAAGGATCGGGAAAAAAATTGAAAGACGTTCTATAAATAAGAAATTTTAATCAAAAAATCAAGCTAAAATAGTTGAGCTATTTAATTAAAGGTCGTTCTCTAATAAAATGTAAATTTCAGTTTCGTTTATTATGGATTTGCGGAATCAGTTATTTTAAACGATTAAGTAAGTTAAAGTGCCAAAAAACGCGGTGTTACTGTGCAAGTACCTCTTCAGTCTCAAATATTTGTCTTGTTCTAATCTTAAACCTTTTTTTTTTTGTAAATAACCTTGCTAGAGCGTTAAGTGAGTTTTGTTTTGCCTTTTCCAGCATAATTATTGCATAACAGTGGAATTTGGGTTGTGGCAATATTATTTACGCAGAATATAAAGTTTATACTATTTGTGTGTTTTCATTCCAGTTGTTCATGATCGACAATTGTGCGGACGACTGGCGTATTGCGATGACCTGGCAAAGGATTTCGCAGATAAGCGTCGAACTAATTATTTGTGCCATACACCCCATACCAGGCCAATATTACTTTTTATGGACCACTAAGTTAGCTAACAAAGGTGGCATTATGGGAACAGAATTGGTAAGAAAAAAGCTGAATATAAAACATTTATCTGAAAAGAACGCTCCTGTCAATAAAATGTTAAAGATTGAAGAAATCAACCCATAAAAGCTATATCATGGAATAAACTTATTGTTCGTATTATCACAGAAGAGAAAAGCAATTTTTTTTTAAACAATACAAATTATCAAATGAACCAAAAGATTTCGAAATTATGTCAATAAATCATTCAACATTATTTTGATTTTACTCATTTCAAATATATTGAGTAAAATACATGAGCTTGATCAAAATTTTAACTGATTGAAAAATAAATACAAACTATTTTTGGTTGCTTCTACTATTTATTTATTTTAATGGAAATTCAGAATCGTTTAAGGGAAAGTATAATACCTATATCTTTTTTATCAGTTTTTCAATGACGCGAATATTTTTTTAAATGTTTTATTAATATAAAACTACTTACATATTTATTTGTGTTCATCTTTTTGTCACCATGTTTAATTGTGTTTTTTTGGATTTCGAGAGTATCAAACAATACTGGGTTTGTGTCAATTACTGTCATCCAAATAAGTTATTCGACAAAAAATGACAAAACATTTTTATCAAACACCAAATTGTTTAATTTACTCCTTGAACGTTCCCATTTTATCTTTATTAATAACTGTCTATTTATAATATATGTTTGCTGTGTTTGGTGGGTGTTATATATGTTAACATAAGATTGTTAAAATTAAGGTGTGCACAGAAAAAAGAAAAAAAACATTTAATAACCACCACAACAGACCTACATAGTTGTTCATTTTTGTCCCTTCATCTTAGAAACATCATGGAAACAGCTAATAAAAAGTCAATAAGTTTCGGATCTTCTTTAAAACAAAACACTTTAAGTGAAATTTATTTCATAAATAATATGTTTTTTTTATCATTTGCAATCATTTTATTATTTAGCATATCAATGTGACAGTCGTATTGCGATGCTTATGTTTAAATTGGCGCATATTGTATTTATTTTCATTATGAGGAGGTCATTAACGTTGCGCAAGATCGAGCGCAATGGAGAGCTCTTGTTGCCTCCCTACGCCCCTAAGTGGGGTCTTAAGGGAGTTTGGATTGGATTGGATTTTCAAATAAATATCGATCTTTTTTCTTCACCACCATAAAATGTTTAAACATTTTCCTTAAGCTTCGCAGACGACTGTCAGATGTTCAGAAATAAAAAAAATACAAAATTACCCTAACAACGAAAAATCTGGTCGTGTATTTACAACAACTTTATATAGTGCCTTACATTGATCCAAATTCTTTTTCGATTCTTGTAACCGGTTGATTTTTTTTTACAAAATATTTTTCATTGTTTCCGTAGGGAACCATATATAAACAAATTCAGGTCTGTATTGAATAAATTTCAAACTTCACGTAGTTATAATATAATAATAAATGTTCGTAAAGCGTTTGCATGTTTCTTTTTGCCTGAGAGGTGTGACAATTTTCCGTATTATTATTATCAATGTTCGTATCAAATTAATAATTTTGAAGAGTATTATAGACAATCCTTAAAAACTATCAATTTTAGGTGATTCATTTTCTAATAAGTTTTATTTTTTATCAGTTTTGAACAAAGCTTTATTTTTATGATTTTCAAAATATAAGCTAGTATTGAAAACGAATCAAAAAGGTAGATTATTGGTTTCCACATTTTCCAAAAAAAAAAAATTAACCATTTGTTTATTGAAAGCAATTCAAAAAATGCTGTTTATATTTTTCTTTTCAATACTAACTCATTCACATATTTTGTTTAAATTTATTTTCTTATTATACTAGTTCATTTTAATCAACATTGATTCTTCAGAGAGTTTTTGTCATATCTTCAACTAACACACATAATGTTTTTTTTTTATCTTTAGTAGGTCATCTTTATAAAAATACAAAATAAAATAAATAATTAACTAAAACAAAATAACATTTCACGATTAAAATAAAACAAATTAAAATAAAATAAATAGCTTTTTAGTAGAATTATTAATGTTGTGTGGTAAATTTTGTAAAACAATCATTATTTTTTTTATTTTTTACTGAATTAAATGTTTTGAATATATTTTTATGTTGTATTTTGTGCATGAAATAAAACTCATTCGATGAAATGCAAGATTATATTATTTTAACAAAATTGGCACGTTTTTTTTAATAAAACACTTGAATATCTCTCATTATACTATTAAAATATCGTTAATATGATTTAAAAAATTATCATATATTATTAATTTACAATAATTATTTTTACACTTTATTACAAGCCCACATTACTATTTTTTCACGCAACATTGAATTCTTGATTACCTACTACAATTCCAAATACTCATTATAACATATTATTGAACAATTATGGTTTAAACACAAACTATATAAATTAACTATAGCTTGAACTATTTATTGAACAACTTAGGTTTAACATCCCAAAGAAAACTAATCCTCATCCAATCTTATAAAACCTACAATATTTGGTCATTTTTTTCTGGTTTATTTATAAAACATCTTGCTTATCAATTTTATTTGTCTGTTTCATCCCCAAGCAGCACAAAAGGTACTATAGTAAGGTTGTAGAAGGCTACATAAAAACCTTTTCTAGTCTAATGTGCTTCTTGGATACATCACATCACATTCACACAAAGCATCTTTTGAGTTTCTATGTTGCTTTTGATATAAACATTATTTTTCACACAAAAATATTAAAAATTATATTATTATGTCGTGTTTAGAGACACGTTTTTTCTATTATTCAAATCATGATTTCAGAATATATGTAGTAGATTTTTATAATAAATAATTATTTTTGAATACGTTATATGTATCATTATTGTAACGTAGGTTACAATATTACAAAAATATAATACACAACCATGACGATTCAAACAGTCTAACAATAAAAATAAATTAAGTATTACAAATGCTTTTACAATTTTGGTAAAAAAATATGAAATTGATTTATTTTGGCCTCATATTTGGGTCTAAAAAATAACATTATTTTCACAAGGTATAATCCTCAAGGTCATAAACATTGCGCAAGATCGAGCGCAATGAAGAGCTCTTGTTGCCTCCGTATGCCCCTGAGCGGGGTGTAAAAAGGGAGTATTGATTGAATGATTGATTGATAATCCTCATGGTTGTAAAATAAATATGTTTCAATTCTTGACAATTAGGATTCAAAATACACATTTTTAAATAGAATTTGTGGCAGATATTTACATAAATAATGTTCCGTCGAGTTGAAAGTATCAGCACCGTACATGTAATTTCAAATAGTTAGGGAGTGTCTAATTTGCCGCTAGCGGTACCTATTCTAGTAAAGCGCGCTAATAAGCCTCTGTCGGCAAAATAGCTACATAATCTTATTAATTAATTTATATCATTGCTGTAATACGTAAAAAAATGAAAATGAGACCGAGAGTAGGTAGTAACTATAATGTTATAAAGATGCCATATTTAGGAGGGTTTTTTTGCTTCTCTTATATTGAATAAAGAGGGTTTTAATCGACTTGCTATACTTTTCCGTCATTTTATAAATGAATGGGATGTATTTTGATACTTCTGAATAGTTCTATGATATGGAATTCACAGATAAATTGTAGTAAAATTCGATAATATTTTTGGACTTAATAATTATCTATTATTGTTCCACCTGCGGATTCGTCCGCGCCATTTCAATATTTTGTCATCGAGATAAAAATAAGTTCAAGTCACATTATTAATTTCATCTATCTTTTTGCAAATCATCACGTCAGCTAAGTCGGTACGTGAAAGAAGGACTATCAACCACTTTTTCGCAGTAACTCAGAAGATCAATAATAGTTAAGTAATGTTCTATGCTAATAAATATCTTCATTCAATACTATCATGTCGGTAAAAGAGCTGCGTTCACTGCACAGTGCAAAGCCACTAGCGGCACACTAGATAATTTTGTTATTTTGCCGACAGAGGCTTATTAGCGCGCTTTACTAGAATACCGCTAGCGGCAAACTAGACACTACCATATTAGTTATACATATAGAGTGCCGTCCTCACGTCTATGCAGCATGAGATCTTTTCATCATAGAAAGAGAGTTATACCATACAAACGAAGACGAGAATAGATGTGAGAAGAACTTTCAGTTGCTCCAACTTACAATGACAATCATCGGACAAGTTGTCGGTGCTTCCTCTTCATTGTATTTTACTTCGCATTGTTTTTCTATCTATAAGATGTGAAACGGTTTATGTCTGATGAATGTGTTACATTACCGTTTCATTAAATTCAATTATGTACAAAAATGCATACGGTGTATTCCTACTTCTGTAGGAATTTTATTCTAAAAATCATGTGATATTTTGTTTTCCAAGGTTTATTATTCTGCATGTAACACTTTTCATAAAAAATGAAGAATAATTAATATTAAGTATTATAATCTTTTTTTAATGCATTCTTATAAATATGGCTTTTATCTCATGGTATCCAGGTTCCCTATGATGTGACCCTATCTTTACCAATGTTCCTGAGATTGTATCTCATATGTAGAGTGATGTTACTGCATAGCAAGCTTTTCACCGACGCCTCCTCCAGAAGCATAGGCGCCCTGAATCGGATAAACTTCAACACAAGATTCGTCCTCAAGACATTGATGACAATATGCCCTGGAACCGTTCTGCTGGTCTTTATGGTCTCACTGTGGATCATCGCCAGTTGGACCCTTAGACAATGCGAAAGGTAAAGATATCTGTCTTAATTTTTGTTTATATTTTACTACTCCCATAATCAATGAATGCAAATTTTATAAAAAAATCTGCAACGAGTATTTTAACGCAAATTTGTAAAACGCTTTATCAAACTGTCAAAACTTAAGAACCAACCGATAATGCAAATTATGTATATTTTTTAAACATTTTTGTTAATAATTTTGGTAGATACAAATATTATGTTATATTATGTTTGTCAGGATCTTTTACAATCACACAAAACTTTACTAAATCCCATGAAAGTTTTGGTACGCGTTCTCTAAAATTATGAAACTACAGAGTGCATCATTTCGTATATAGAAGAAACATTATTTAATAAATAATAAAAGCTTATTATTTAAAGACGCAGTTAAAACATTTTCGATCTTTTCGTACCATCTTCAGGAAGTAACTATTTTTAATTTATTCAATTAATTAACTTCATAAGACGTATTATAGCAGTATATAAAAAAAATAAACAGCCATTTTAATACTTATAGGTAGACAATATAAAATACTTAAACCATAATTAACCATAAGGCCTCAACAAAAACAAAAAAAAAAAAACAAACCATACTCAGAACATTATATTATTTTACACGACAAAGTATATTATGGTTCTAACCTATGTAGTTTATAGTTACTACAGTTAGTCTAAAAGATCGAAAACGTTAAAAGTATTTTTTGTTGAATAAAAAAGCGGTAACTTTGCAAAGTTATAGCGTGTTCGCTTAAAATTTTCATTTACAATAAGTCTCCGCTGCGTGACTTATTTCTCTTATAAAAAAACACATAAAAACATTGATTATGGGAGTACATACATTATTTTTCAATGCCAAAATAAAATGTCTACTTAATTAAATTTTTGTTATTCTTTTTTTCATAAAATGAAAACAATGATAGTAGATATAATTTGCGTTAAGGATGTACCTAAACTTATTTTATTTCATTCATTGTCATTTAGTGTTTATGAATCCCATTGTCATAGAACATGGATGATATATCGTTGTGTAAATTTTTTTCATTCCAGTAGATGAATCTTATTTGTATAATTATTTATTTAAAATAAAAATCGTTTTCGTTTTAATGTGTATGTAACTTAGTTGTTATTAAAATATTCATTTAAAATAATAAAATTATTTGACATATTAAGTATGCATGAGCTTCATTTTTGCAAATCCGAATGACCCGTATTGTTGATTTATTGAATTTTGATCTTTTTCCATCTTCTTTCATTTTTTTTTTAATATCAAATTATTATAAATCGACTCTTTTTCGTCCAATTGATTCTCCTGCATTTTTCACTCTCTTTAATTCTTATCATTTTTTTTTTAGTTTTTCTTGATTGGTGACTTTAATATTATTTATTATGTTTTTGCTTTTTACTATTATAGTTTTTTCTTCATTATTTTTAACTATTTATTATTTCATTAAAGATGCATGACTCTTTAACAGGTAAAAATGCAAAATTATACTAAAAAAAATAATTGAATAATAGTTATCATAACTCAAACGCACCTTCGTCCTTCATAATATCTAATAAAATTATTTTTATTTAATTACTAATTATATTTTATAAATAAAATATATAAATAATAATTTAACAATATTAAAAAAATAATAATAATAACGCATGCTAAAATTTTAGTGATGATATAAAAAAAATTCAATAGGTAGGTACCTACCTAATAAATTTTAAAATCCTATTTTAAATAAAAATTTCACAACTGCAAAAAAATTATAGAAAATAAATTTAGTATTATGAGCCTTAAAACGTTTTTCAAGTAATATTACAAGTTTTGGATTCCTGCGTATTCTTTGGATTTGCTTAGGTAAATATGAATTTTTCAATATTTCATTGATAAAATACAGTTAATGTCAAAAATTGGATGTGCATATTATAGGCGAGTTCAGGTAAAGCGTTGTATAATATTTTTCATTGTGATTTTTATGCAAATTTTTCATTTCAAACATTACCTACACCCAAATTTTAAATTGCTTTATTCAAACCCCTGTGGGCATACGTTTGTTTTATTCTGCTGTTTTGAAGAGAAGCCAAGGTGCCACATGAAGTGCCCTTAAATAAATAAATTATCAAAATTATGAGTGTCCTAAATACAATAAGAAATAACAACTAATAGAAAACATTTGGCCTGACGACGACGGTTCGTTTAAACAAAATGAATATGGGCTTACCCAAAGTGACATATTATTTCACCCTATGCAAAGATTTTGTCGTGAAAGAGAAAGATTGTCGCCAACAGGGGTGACCCGCAACCTTCATAACGAAAGTCGGCGACTGAATACTTAGGCTACCATTTATTTCAAAATTCGAATATATACACGCACCTACGCAAAAGATACAAATATAATAATTATTAATTGTCAAAGCAATTAGCTCAACTCATATTAAAAGGAATTAATGAGATACAATTCAACATTTGAATATAGGCTTTTAAATTGTAATTACGCAAATGAGTTAAGGAATAGTTTCGAACTAATTTATCAGCCATTTAACTATAATTATCACTATTATTAATTACTGGCGCCTTTAACAACACGACCAAATTATAGAAAGCGTTGGCTTTTAGCGTCCCGATGGAAATGAAACTGTTTCATGCGTGCAAATCAACCTTCTTGTGAGTCCTGGCACCTGAACAAAGACTGGCGCAAAAAGGTTAAAATTATCAGAATAACCACCGCATCGCGAACAGTCTTCACTTACACCACTTCTGATGTAGGTAGTAAATTTGTACATCTATTCCAAGCGCATAAACTTCCCATCTATTGTAATCAATATTACCCAATATTCCTAGTTTGCCGAATCACTCAAAAACGAGTGCAGGTCTTAGTAAACAAGATGATATAGTATTGAATCAACAAAATTACATTGAAGGTCTATGATGTATTGTCAACATTGACATTGTTGCGTACATTTTCATGATACTGGAATAATGAACAGTTTTTAGTTGTAGAAAACTTGAGAGCTCTTCGGCATAATAAGGTACATGCACTTGCAAACTCACCGTAATGTTTTAAGACTCCCGGGTAGTTTTTAATAAGAATGCACTTTCATTATGTCGGCCACTTCTCTGTGTAGAAGGCCGTGGGACTTATTATAAAATATACAAGAACCTTCTCCAGAAATATTAGTTCGTTGAAGGGTATTTCAATAATATCATCTGTTTTTTACGTACCTACTCACTCGACATAATACGTCCTTTCCGCCCGTCTGCCTTGAGTCAATCTATGTGTTCTTTTTTAAATAAAAAGTAACTTTTGTTATAAATATTAGACTACAAAAATGTTTTCTTCAAAAAAAGGTCCCTAAAAATCAATAGTTGGGTTAATATTTTCTATTGTAAAGGTTATCTGATGACCTACATTGATAAAAAAAAGTCGATGACTGACCGAATTTGGTTCAGAATTATATAAAAGGGGTGGAGAGCTGAAAATCTGACTAAACTTTTGGAATTGAACTTCAAACTTTGAGAAAGATTTTTGCCTTTTTCATTTAAGTAGATTATTAATATAATTCTATTTTTATTCCTCACCTACCTACCAAAATAGATTCCTTTTTTTATGTTTCATAAAATATTCAAATTTCAAAAAAAATATACCAAGATCGAGTTGTCGCATTATTCTAAAAGACTTTCTGCGAAATTTTTCAATTGATATCCCTTATTTTTACTCACAGTATCTTGAAGTTGAAAAATGTTCGAGAAAAACCCACAGTTTTCTTTCATTATACCTACCGTTTCATATGAAACTTTTTCTATTTCTATTTTTTGTTATCTGGCATTGTTTATTGACGCACGGTTTCCTTTTAGTATTTAAGAGACCACCGTTAAAGCCACCAAGTGAGATGGTAGTTCTTTTTAATTCAATTTTATCGCTTGTCCTCTAAAATGAATCTGAATAATAAACCCTAAAACATAAAAAAATGACAGGCAGTTACCCGACATATTATAACTTATAACAGTAATCGAGTTAGTAATATTTGGGAGGGACTTGAAATCAATAAGATCGTAGTCTATTTTTGGTGGGGTGGTATTGAATTTTTAACTCCCTACCCGACACCCGTCGTCCAATGTTACTTCACTTATTCTTGTTTACAAAATATGTATGCCTAATACCTATGTAATTCTTAATCGATAGAGTTTAAATATATTAACGAAAATAGTTCAAGCGAGGCTCTGGCGAACGGTAGGATTAGCGGTATTTATAGCCATATCAACTTTGGGACTGAATCCCCATAACAGTAACAGGAAGAACAATCTGCAGCAAACCCATAACAACCGGTTTGGACAGCATAAAATAGTATGATGTCACTTTCAGTGACTATCCAGCTAACCCCTTAAAATCTGATATAGGGAGAATGTTATTCAACAGTGGACGAAATAGGCTAGAAAGAAGAAGAATAATATGATATTCAAAAGAGGCCCGCTGGACAAACATTATTTCATAACCTAGTGAGTTCGCCTGTATATTTTCTCATTTCTAGCATGACATATTTATATCTTGAATATAAAGAACACTAAAATTTTGTACGTATTGAATAAGTGGTTGCAGAATTTTCCTATCCAGAATCACGCCCAATGAAGATCCTTTAAGACTTCATACACTTCCAATGCCGCCGTAAAGGGAGTATTGAACGATTATCCAAAACTGTTACAATCTGGGTAAAGATGTAATGTCGTTCCTTTGTTTGGAAAATAAAATAAAACCGGCAATTTCTAATAGTTTAGTGAGATCGTCCTTTTATCTCTTATATTTCAGTTATCTGTTAGAATTTTGCATAAAAAACTATGATTGCATTGCATCTTTCTAAAGTAAGTGACTAATCATTACTGAATTTTTCATCCCTATAAAAGATCCCTGAAAAAAGGCAATCCGCACCCATTCAAAGATTGAAGTGGTTGGTAGTCTGGGGGTTACGATGCTGGCTTCGTACTGCATCGTTTGGAGGTCGTGGATTCGCTCCCAGGTGCCGACCATCTTACTCTTTCACGACACAAGATTTAAGTAGCTTACTGTGAAAGAGTCAAAAAGTGTATTTGTGTTCACTTTGAGTGAGCCAGATTCATTTATATCAAAAAAATATCCATGCAGACAATCAAATGCAAAAATGCCTACATCGCATCTGAATGATATGATTCTTTTAATCGTTTTAGTTTTTATTTTAGATGGTTAGTTTTTTTTCATAGAATAGGTACTTAGGCATTTAAATTGGTTTAAAAGCTGTACAATTTTAGAGATATATAGATAGAATAAGAATTTAAAAAAAAGTAATGTTGAAAATTTAAAAAGAATCGAATATTTTTCTGTTTTATATGCTTTTTTAGCATAAATCTATTTTCTTTTGTTTTAACTAAAACTAACATTAAATAAAAAAAAACTTACGCATTTTTTCACTGTAAAAATAGCTTTAAGTATATTATTTTGAAATAAATCCCTGTTTTCAAAATAATATTCTTCTGTTCTTACTGTAATAATAATTGTAATTTATACCGAAATCAATTTATTCAGAATTAATAGCTCTCCACTTTCTAACCTGGCAAAGATAAAGTTTATGCGGTATATCATTAATTTTTCGGTACATATTTAAAAAAATATTATGAGATAGGTAGGTATATTTCTCACTATCAACTTTCAAGATGATTCATATCAGTAGGTTATTAATCATATTATTATTTCATCAACATGTTTATCATTTGCTGCTTTTTATTTTTGGTTTTGTTTTTTCAGTCGCAACGGCAAATTTATACGCAAATTATTTTTTTTATGTTTGTCACAATATATATTGAAATCGCTTGAATATCATAACGACATTATTTTATTTTGCTTTTTTTAATGTAATAATATTAATATATATTTTTATTTATTATTATTACTGATATTTGCACGTAAATCCTCTATCAAACGTATGAATGTGTTACCTTTCCAAATTCTTCCAAAGATTCCTGAAAAATTTTCTTTGCCAGGAATCATTTTGTTAAAATTTACATTGCTATCTATAATTTTTAATTAGCATTAATAATTGATGTTTTGAGTATTTTTGTCCAATTATCGTTTAATTTCTTTGATGTCGTATATATTTTTTATTATTTGGCCACCCCTTTAATTTCGTTCCCTTCATTATTAACCTATATACATATAGCTTGTTCATCTTTACAATTTGATTATGAAGCTATATACAATACCAATTTACTACCTACTACAATTTCAATTTTTCTTTACACACAAAATTCTGTACCTACTTGAAAAAAAAGAAACAACGTAATTTTTATATTACCTCTATGCATTTTTAAAAAACATTCATAAGTTTTTAGTATCTCCAGTTTATTGTTAGCTAGTTCTAAATACATACTTTGAAATCATTATTACAAAAAATGCGAGTACCGAGTATCTGAACTGGAAAGCGTTCACGCGTCCGCGCATCGAGTTTCATATAATACTCAAACGCGGACGGATCGTTCAAATTGAGAACGTTGTATGATCGCTCATCGCATGGTCGCGCGATTTCTTTTCAGTTAGGACATACTTTTGAAATTTCCTATACCACATTCTGAAATAATTTTAAAATTCACACAGGTAATCAATCAATGAGGATGATTAGTTACGTAAATAAACTAGCATTTTTAATTCTTCCTTGAAAATTCCACTTATAAAATAAAGGCTACGACTATAATAAATCAATCATGAGTATACTCTGACTTTAATAAAATCAAACGCTTTCGTTTAAATTGAATTTTCTTTTTAAAAAAGCTTCAATTAAAACTTTTCAAACGTTTGTTTTAACTGCATGCGCCGAAAGATTAACAACTCAGCTCCTACATGACTTTTAATCTCTCAATTATTCCTTCCACCATCTCACTAATTAACTTCTCAAATATCTTATCTTGTTTTTCGAAAGCTCTTTGGACGTTCCAAAGAATATTCTCAGAATAATAATTAAACTCATAATGAGGAAAATAATCCTCATTGATAACACCATTTTTAAAAAAGAGACAGTGATTAGTTAATTTATTATTAGTTTAGTAATAATTTTATACACTCAAATATTATCCCGCAAAATCCATCATTATACCTTTATTTTTTTGTTATTTTAACATCAGCACCTTTACAATAATTAATTATCTACATCCTTAGGTATAACAAATCGACGACACAGTCAAAATTGATCAAACTATTTTTTCAAGTTCATTCGGTAGCTAGCGATTTTATTTGCCGTTTCGTGATCTGCAAAAGTTCAATGTGAAATAGATTTTACACCTTAATCCAAGGTTAAGTTGTTCTTTTTATTTGCGCTTGTTGCCTCTTTAGAGAGTTTTGAATAAGTACCTACCAACAAAACAGTTATATTTTTTCGATCGTTTTGTTAAATCTAGGGATGAGCTTTGATCATTTTATTTATATAAGTATTTTTAATTTATTTTGAAAAAAAAAATATTAATTTTGAGTTGTAATTCGGGGTCGGTCTGATGTGGTGGGCGCCAATCGAACAGGTTTCATGATGCAGAACACGCCAATCTCCTGAACTCCATGTGGCTGACTGCTATCACCTTCCTCTGTGTCGGCTATGGGGACATCGTCCCAAACACCTACTGTGGCCGAGGGATAACACTCACATGCGGGATGGTGGTACGTAATGTCCAAAAAAACCGATGCCTCAGGCAATAAAAACAACAACACACACCTAACAAATTCGAAATAGATTTATTTTGAAAGTTTTCTTTGTAACATTTACTCTAAGAAAAATATCCTTCTCCATACTTAAATACGTTTCTTTGATTTTAAAGTTTATATACAATTACAAGAAGTCTGATATGAAAATAGAGTATCTATACAAAGAGTAGAAACTAATAAATTAAGGGCGCTGTTATCCTTTATAGGACAACATTCAATAAGTATGTACATACCTACTCCTTAAAAAACTGAGCCACAAAATGGCGGTTAACATACTATGCTCCGATTCAATGAATATACCTTAGAGTTAGTTAATCAACAACAATTAATTTCTACTCTTTATATAAATAGTCAGACTGTATGTGTTGCAGAGAATCTTTCAAAATAATAATGTAGAATGTAATAGAGAACTTTGATTTGCTAAACATGAAATGGGACCATTAATTAACAACTTCCGGAATTCTTCTGTGATTACGACTGAAGAATATTGAGAATATATTCAAGAATATAAAAACGGTATAAAAATCAATCTGATTTCGAATTTTGTTGGCCGTTGTGTTTTATTTTTATATCAAAGATAAAAACTAGCTTTGTAGATTTCATTACCTAATTTCGTATGGAAATCGAGAAAAATCGGTATAAAAGCGAGTCACGAAATAATATTCCAATCTTACGCATAAACAATGCAATCGTCTTTAACAATTGACTAGGATTGTAGGACAAGCTGTCATATTTTTTCGCTCCGTGCAAACTGATCTGAGAAAATAAATTTAGTTAAGTACCTGTGTACTTGCAACAATCGATGCACCACAAGAAAAATTAATTTGATTCGCTTACATTTTACACAGTTTTAATAGTCAACCCATATACAGCCTCAACCATGGGGTGAGCTAATGAAGGGTGTACGGTTTAGGGCAGTGGTTAACAAACTTATTAGCCCGAGAGTCATATAATATACTTATTCAAATTGAAATTAATTGAGAGCAAAAATATTGTAAATGTACTAAGCCTTCACATAATTATAGACCTTCGTTAAATTGAAGGTTCACTGAATAAACTTTATTTTATTCTTAGTAAAGACATCGTTCATTTTGAAAAATGAATTTGGTAGAAGACAATTAATGAAAACGGAGTATATTCTGGCATCTCTATTGAAAGTTGGTCCCCGGGACATTCATGCATTCAAAAACGTTTTATGTCCAGTTTTGGTTCACCACTATAATCATTCATTAAGTGGACAACTCTTATTTGATGCAGGTACACAATATATTATCTTCTGTATAAAATCAAATCGCAACAATAACTATACAAATAATTAGATTTGCCGATTCTTAACCTCTTAAAAAAGCTCCGTCTATCCCCAACCATCAGAAACTGCAAGCACATAATGATACCTACCTCAGATCTGAGTTGGTCGACTGTACTGAGATTGTGAGGTCCAGAATGGGCTGATTTCTGCATAGATTTTCTTCTATATAAAGCATTATCGGACGCCTTCCATTGGTTATCCTTGCGGTCTAGACGTCATCTCATCTTCTCCTTGCCTGAGCAGTAACGATATACGATCCACAGTATTTGATGCCCTTATCTGATCCACAAAGGGCAATCTTTCAGATTTCATTCATAAGGCAGTGTGAGCTTAACAAAATATCTTATGGAATAAAAATATTATCGACCAACATAATATTACGAAACAAGACATTTGGGTTGAAGTGCACGCATGGAACAATAATAAAAGTATCTTTCGTTCCTAAAACAGCCAACACATTTTCTATTTTGGTCAAAGGGTTTCTCCGCATTTACATCGCGATTCCGATCCAATTGCCATCTTTCACATTAACAAAACGAAAGATTTCACGATACTAAGCACGACAATCACTATTTCAAACATGACCGGTCGACATTGAAACCGGGATTGAATTTCGAATAACGGTATTTGACCAATATATGACCAAGATTATAAAAAAAAAACTATGTACCTATCTTTATTTTACTTCGCATGTTCTATTTCTAAAACAATGTAACAATATTGGTTTATTGGGGATTTTTTTAAGATTTTCAAATTGAGATGTAATAAATGACGCCATATTATTCGAAATCGATTGTTTTTTATTTACCGGTTACAAAATATTCATAATATGCAACTCGTCTTCCACTTTGATCGAAGGTAGGATTTTCAAAATATTTCTAATAAAACTCTTGAGTCAAAGTCAACGCCTTGATGCAGAAGGTAAATATTTTTTTTTTTTGATTAAACAACAAAAAACTATCAAAATAAAAAAAAAACATAAGTAGGTATATAAAATTAAATTTAAAAAGATCATTATTATGAATTCAATCATTTAAATAAAAAAAATGTATAAAATGTGTAGCTAATTTTACAGAAATTAATAAACTTATCAAAATGTATTTAAAAAAATTATGTTAAAAAATAATGCTTGAACAATAAAAAGCACGTTTCAAAAAAAACATCACGCTTTATGTATGTAGATGAAAGTAATATACATAATATTTTACAATGTTTACAAAAATCTAGTATTATTAAAATGCATTTTTACCTGTTATGCTCAATGATATGTTTTTTACACTAAATCTACACAATATAATATTATTTTTTAATATTTCCAATAAGCACTTTATATATCACCTATTCGTAAAATAATACATTGCAGCTTTTTCTTTTCTTTTTTCTAAAAAAATAATTTTCTACTTTTTTTTTCTAGAATGGTTTACATTTTTATTTTATTTTACCCACTAGTTCAATTTCAGTTATATTCTCCAAAATATTTAAATTATTTGTAAAAAAAAAATAACTAGAACTGATATTACTTCGTGTTTTTCTTTTTCAATTATTTTCTTTCAAACTACCTCAACAACAACGGACATCGTGCGAACCTTGAACGATTATTGAAAACTCAACTGACGAAATGGTGTATTCAACAATAATTCATCAACGTTCACTGATATTTATCTGGTTGAAAAACATCGTTCACTGATACTTCACTGGTATACCGACACCGTTTACTGACACTGCACTGGCATCACGTCATCGTTTACTGACACTTCACTGGTATACCGACACCGTTTATTGACACTTCACTGGTATACCGACACCGTTTATTGACACTTCACTGGTATAACGACATCGTTCACTGGTATGATTTATTTGAAATATAGATTCCACGACGAAGAACACGCAAATTTACTTAACGCAATGTGGCTGATAGCAATCACATTTCTGTCTGTTGGATTTGGGGACATTGTTCCCAACACCTATTGCGGACGGGGAATAGCAGTTAGTACCGGAATAATGGTAAGAAAATTTTAAAATTTATTTATTTAATGATAATTTCATTTTTATAATATAGTATAGAAAATACAAAATTTATCAAAATTGTGTATTAAAATTCCAAAAGAATATATAGGTACCTATCTAATGTTATCTTACAAACGCGGACCTGATACCTACCTACATATTATAGAAAATAAAATTGTGATTTAGTGCTGGTTAATTTAATTACCTAAATACTTAAGAAGATTTTATTACGAGTAATATTATTGTTACAAATAAGGTATGTAGACTATTTTATAACTTGGAGATGGGGTTACAAAAATGACAGAAGAACAAGTATGAAAGAAATTGTCCATTGCAGAATTCCATTTTCCATTCGAATATTACAGACAGTTTTCTCTATTCTATTCACAGATACCGCTTTAAAGTAGGTTATCTTCAATCCCCAGGCGACCGTATTTTTATAAATATGCTTTTTAGATATTTTTTTAAATAGGTACCTTCCTTTTTGTATTGATTTAAAAAAAAACATCAGTCTGGAAGATACTTTTCATGAACTGCTGGAGTATTTTAATATACCTACCAGAAACGACGGAAATGTTGTGACAGATTCCATTTTCCAAACAAGGAAAATATTTTTGAAGTACCCATCAGTTATTCAAACTGATGTCAAAAAGAAACACAGGTCCCTACGTCGAGATAGAATTTCAAATTTAAAAAAAAAAATAAATTCAAGTCAACACATGAAAACAGCAGCCCGATTCACGGAAAAGTTTAAGTCTAAGTTTAGTTCGAAGTTCGAACGAAGTTCGATTCAAACCCTCCGTGAATAGGTACATAGACTGTAGATAGTCGCCGCCTACAATTATTATTACCAGCAGCCCTATTCACGGAAAAGTTTGAATCGAACTTCGTTCGAACTTCGAACTAAACTTAGACTTAAACTTTTCCGTGAATCGGGCTGCAGTGTCTTTCAGAAAGAACAGATACTGTTTTAAGCCTAGTTCACATTAAGTTTTAGTCGACGTGTATAATGTATATACCTACACTTACAATTTTGTCGAGTAGATTAGCCGGAAGTTCCATATTCTTCTTTTTCCTGGCACTTTCCCAACTAATTGCCTCTGTTGACTGTTAGGGTCGGCTCTTCTCGTCCAGAGGTTGTATATTTGACAGTTCTGGATACCCTCTTATGTGAATCTACATAAGCTTTTACATAAACATAAAACAATGATCTCTATAATATAGATTATATTATTATGATAAGATATGGTTGAAAACCTGGCGGTAACGACGCCAGCTTTCGTACTGTTTCGTGCGGAGGTCGTGAGCTCGATCTCAGGTGCCGACCATCTTTAAGTAGCTTACTGTGAAAGAGTCAAAGTGTTTTTATGTTCACTTTGAGTGAGCACAGATTCATATAATAAACGTCTTTGAACTAACCCATACATACATAGTGTTGAGGACTGTTCATTTTAAAAACCCTCCTCGCTAGTAAGTATAGTACTCAAATATAGTGTGAAAGATTTTTGATCGAGTAACGAGTAAGTTAGTTAATAAATTACTCGATAAACGACCTAGTGTGAACTAGGCTTTAGTAAATTGTATCAAAATGCTATATTATTTTTACATAACTCTGTCAATGATGAATCCTTTTAAGATTAGGTATATAATATTTATTATAGTGTTATTTTATTGATTTATAGAAGAAATATTGAACCAGTTTAAATTCCACGATAGATCACTCTCTCTCGAGTGAATTGTCACATTGCAAGAAGAAGAAGAAATTCCATGAACTGTTTTACGTAAGTAGGCTAAGCATTGACTGCCTACATCGAAGAGATCTGATAAGCCATTAAAATTTCGGGGAAAACATATCGGGACAATTTTGTGATAAACTTTTAAAGACAAAGAAAATGACAGACATGTACCTAACGATAAAAGATTCCACTAATAATTTATTCTCATTACATACGTAAAAATTTTCAATTAATTTAATGGGTAGGTACTTTGAGGAGACGAAAAATATTATGAGACTTAAGTAAATATTGATTTTAAAATACCTATAAGTACACACATATTTTATTTGCTCTCCCCATTTTTTTTCTTACAATAACGTCTTCTTCAGTATCTTTGGAATTGAATCCATAAAGAAAATCTTTAGAGAGATTTTAATTAAGGAAAATGTCAATCAAGTTGGTTATTAAATTCTACTTATGAATTTGTTGAGAAATTCTTCATTACCTATACCTATCTATCTACAAAATAATAAAGTAATAACCTTTACATACCAACAAAGTTTTGTTAATGGATATATAAAGGTATATTCATTCTTTCTTAAATAAATATATTATAAGATTTATCGATTCGCTAGAAATGAACTAATTTTCATAACAACAACATTCATTTCTGTTGTACTCTACTATATCTATGACACACTGTTTTGATCGTATCCCCTTGGTACCTACTCCATTTTCCGTGGAAGTTTCGGCACTACATAGGTACCAACATTTTCTCTGTTTGTTTTGAAGGGCCTAGGTTCGGTAATTGTCCTTCCACAAAATCATCTCCGAGATATTATGTGTGATAGGTAACGCTGTTGTTTCAAACAAAATACGATAGAGTGAAATATCTAATAGGTAGGTACCTAAAGAATTTTTATACACAATTTTGAACTAAGTAGGTATACTGAACACTATAACAATATCTAAATAATAATAAATATATTATTCACATACATTTATTAATAAAGCTTTTCGAAAATACCGTACATTTATCTATTAAGGTGGAAGTCCGCGATGCGACCGAGACGTGAGACCGGCGACCAAATCGGTTACTTGTCAATAATGGTATGCAATATTATACGAGTGAGCACAAGTTTGCGAGCGAGACCGAAGTACGAGACACAAAACGGTCTCAGCCCCTGACAAGTTGTGTAGCGGGTCTCGGTCGCGGTGCGATCTTTCCCCTTTACTTTACGCATCTTCATAAAATTCAAAATACCTGTCCGCTTTTATTTATTTTTTTGTTAATATTTTACGATTTTCCGTTTTAGGGCGCCGGATGTACAGCGTTGCTGGTGGCTGTAGTTTCCAGGAAGTTGGAGCTTACAAGAGCTGAGAAACACGTTCATAACTTCATGATGGATACCCAACTTACTAAAAGGGTAAGGATCATTACATTTTATCCAAATTACAGTATGTAATGTTCTAAAGCTCTGTGATACTAAGAAAGCGGTGCCGCCATATAGCGAGCGTCTCAAATCGTAAATATTGTAACTTTGAACATTACTTATGTAAATTAAATGGCACAGTAATTGTTATCTGATTATTTTGCGTCCGTAATATAACGGCACTAGTCTCCTAGGAATATACCTAAAGCAGCTTATAAATCTTTCGAATTCGAGACTAGACTTTTACAATCAACTAACCAACTAACTCACTCTCCCTTTTACACCCCACTTAGGAGCATAGGGAGGCAACAAGAGCTCTCCATTGCGCTCGATCTTGCGCAATATTTATGACCTCCTCCCACATCATGTCCAAATACCTCAGCTCTGCTTCGAATGAGCGGAACAAAGTGTGAGAGGGTCTTCCTCGTCTTCGGGACTCTGATGGGAGGAAGAACAGCCCTCTCCTCGGCCAACTGTCATTCGGCATCCTTAACACATGCCCCAGCCAAGTCCATCTCCTCTCCACAATGGTAGAGATGATGGGCCCACGGTGGGTGCGTCAGCGTATAGAGTCGTTCGTGGTGCGGTGGTACCATCTTATACCCAAAATTCTCCTGAGGCATTTATTCATTCAGGTTTGACTTTTTATGCCTGGGCTTTGGTCAGGTGCCAGGACTCACACCCATACAGGAGAATGGGCAACACACGTGCATCAAACAGTTTTAATTTTCGTCTCGACACTAAACGCCGAAGCTTTTCATATCTTGTTCATGTTGTTAAAGGCGCCATGCACTTGCCATACCACATTTTACAATTGGGTACCTGCTAGAAAACCTAACCAATAATTTGATAATCTTATTTTATTTTGGTAGGGGGGGGGGAAGCAAAGTGAGAGAAAATGGAAGGGTAAAAAATGTCAATGAAGACGGCATTATGCTGAATAAGTTTTGTAGAAGATTTTAACAACTCATAATAATGGTCGTATCTCTGTAGCTAAAAGTTACTCTCAGTATTAATATTACTCACTCCGTTATTTTAATTCAATTACCGCGTCAAAAAAATTAATAGTCTATGAAATTTTACGAGTGCTATTTTCACAACACATCCTTCTCCGAGGGTAGCTATAAAAATAATTTTTAACAATGGCGTCACACTATACCTACTATATTATTATTATATTACGGTAGTTGGGAATTTTATGTGGCTCCTAATGACATAAAAAATATATACGAAATAGATGGCCTTGCTTTTATTATTTTCGACAATGAAATAGGCGCAAAACACCACTTTTATGAATTCCTATTTTATCCATAATAAGTCGGGTTAGTGCTAACACTTAGAATTCGAGATCGGCTGAACAGATTTTTATGATACTTAGTT
Source organism: Mystacides longicornis (assembly GCA_963576905.1). NCBI lineage: Eukaryota > Metazoa > Arthropoda > Insecta > Trichoptera > Leptoceridae > Mystacides > Mystacides longicornis. Next base: position 2,907,873 of record OY756421.1, on the reverse strand, counting down.
TATTGGATTCTTCTCCGCTCCGGATAACAGAATAATTATTAAAAAGTTGAAAAAAGCATGAGAAATAATATAGAATGTAATATTAAATGGAATGGAATGGATTTACTGACAACAACGCCATCTGTGAAAAATTCCATACCAACACAATTTTTACTTACTTGACAACCGTTGAGTTTCAAAACTTTGGTACACAGATTTTTGATAGAATTTCTTTCAAGCTTTCAGAAATAATTTTTCAAACATATTTTAAAAGTATTTTTGTATAAACTACAAATTCGAAATCAATATTCATAGCAAGGACTACAGGACGTCTGTCGGGAAAGCTGGTATTTTTATAAAAGAAGACGACATGTTATAATATTTTTTTTTAATGAATCTGGACTCACTCAAAGTGAACACAAATACTCTTTTGACATATTTCACAGAAAGCAAAGCTTGTGTTGTGAGAGGGGTAGATGGTCGGCACCGGGTAAAAAAATTATTAAATGACATAAACAGGTTGAGGGAAATTCTGAAACGAATGCTTTGGTATCAAATTTAAGTGTCTTGCTTCATTTTCTTTATTGTACACCCTTAAAGTAGGTATTACAATACCTACCCTTTTTATCGTGTCATCCTCAGAATGAGCAGGCTTTACAATGCCAGACAGCTTTATCTCGAAATGTTGCCCGATGCAATAAAATTAACTGTATGAAGCCTTTCGCTCGAAACAAAAGGATCTCGGATAAGGGTTTTTATTTTTATACTTGGCTACAAATTATTTTGAAAATGAACAAAACTCCAGTCGAGTATTTTGAATTGATATTCTGAAATAGGTGTTATTTTATTCAATACTAGCTTTCCCGACAGACGCTGTCCTGTAGTCCTTACTATGAATATTGATTTCGAATATGTTTGAATGTTTATTTTTTTTTCTGAAAACTCGAAAGAAATTCTATCAAAAATCTGCATAGGTACCATTGTTTTGAAACTTAATGGTTGTCAGGTAAACAATAATTTTGCTGTTAAGTATAGAATTTCTCATAGATGGCGTTGGCGTCGCAGAAAATCCGTTCCATACTAACTTTAATATAATATTCGTATTATTTCTTATGCATTTTTCAACTTTTTAATAGTAATTCTGTTATCCGGAGCAGAGAAGAATCCAATAAATCAAACATCGGAAGAATCTGTTCAGCCGATCTCGGGTTATAAGTATTCGCACTAACCCAACTTTCATTTATATTAGAGATGTGCCGTTTTATAAGCTCCATTGTGGCGACGAATTGACATTGTGGTTCGAATATTATCTATAAACTTATTGTTTTTCTTATTTTTTCTGATTAGACTTGGGGAATTCAAAATGGATCTATATTCAATCGAACAACAAGCCCAAATTGTCGAAATTTATTTTTTAAGCAACAAACAAGCAACTGTGTCCAAGTCCTGATTTTTTTATTTTTTATTCTCATTTTTTTAAGTGAATATTTTTTTTTTTTTTACCCATCACGCCGTTTCCCGAAGGGGGTAGGCAGAGAGTACGGATTTCCACTCTTTCCTATCCAAACAAACCTCTTTCGCTTCTTCCAAACGCATAACATTCCGCATTCATTCATTTTTCCATCCATACATCCCCTCACATTCCATAAACCTAACTTGCATTCATCCGTACTCCTCTTTGAGCCATCCCGCTCCGACACAGCATGATGGGTGGCTAGCCCTATCGATGTGGGTATTGTCAGAGGGGTTAGTACCTTAGTGAATATTTTATTGGTTGTTAATTTACAAAAATGTGAGAAATATGTAAATATTTAATCATGGCCACCATACATAGATACATATTATGGGGTGATAATAAGGATCTAACACGTTGGAAGTACAGATTTTTTTAATTCTATGAATGGTTTTTAGGGGCTTCAACTTATTTAGTTTAGTGAATAAGTTTACCTATTCATATTTTGATTGTCATGCAATGTCGAAGGTACCTACATATTTGATGTTCAAGTTGTAATTGGATGAAAAATACATTAAAAACCTAACCTGTGTTTTAAAGTAGTTTTATTTTATTTTCAGCTGAAAAACGCAGCAGCTAATGTACTGAGAGAAACGTGGCTGATATACAAACATACCAGACTAGTCAAAAGGGTGAATCCAGGGAGGGTGAGAACACACCAAAGGAAATTTCTCCTTGCAATATATGCGTACGTATGATTTTGATAATATATTGTTGCTTTTTTCTTCTTCATTCAAAGCCCTTCCATACCTACTCACCTATACCTTTAATAATTCCTTTCTGCCCGAAGATTCCCAATCTAATGTGACATTCGAACTGGTAGGTTAGTAACTAACGGAGGCCCCCTGATACCAGGCAACGTCTGGGTGACTGGATCCTACCCCTAGATGCGGAGCATGTTAAGACTCTATTTCCCCAACTCTGGCTATAAACTTCTGTAGAGGAAATGAATGTGGAGGGTACTTCTAGTAGGTACCTACCTAACTACACAGAGAAGACCTACTAAGATATGGAGGATATACCCGGTATACTTCAACATCAGTCATCAAAGAGAAGAGCCTACCTAATGGTCACATGATCAAAAAAATAATTGATGCATCTTTCGAGAGCATTAAAGAAACGATTAAGAAGACTTCTTGCGGAAGACAGGAGCCGGGGAAAAGCACGAAGCACAATTAATAGACCTGTTTTGGTCGCAGTGACACGAGGGGCATAAAGGTTCCTTGACCTTTCTTTGAAAAAAAAAAGAAACAGGAGTCGCCCAATTCTTAGTACAATCTCTAAAAAAAACAGTACCTACTTATATACTAGGGTTTATAATTTATGTGATTGCTTGACACTTTCAGATTGAGGAAAGTGAAGATGGACCAAAGAAAGTTGATGGACAACGCCAATACGATCACAGATATGGCAAAAGTAACTATGATTAGCACAATAAAGTATTCTCATTTCATACTCAAATTGCATTACGATTTCGATATTAGAGCTAATGCATTCCATTTATTACACAACATACTTAGATATAGGCACAGATTACTCCTTAGCAATAACAGATCTAGATATATATTTTGTTAAATTCCATCACACAAAAAAAAACATTTGTGCATTGATTTAAATGTACTACGTAGTAGATGCGGCATTCTGGACAAATTTTTCGAAATATTATGACTAGAGACTGGAAAATTTCGCGATCGCGATAAAACGATTTTTTTCGCGAATTTTGAGGTTTTTGTGCAAATAACGCGAATTTCGAAGTTTTTGCGCAAATAGCGCGAATAATGTGATTTTTGGAGAAAAAATGCGAATTTCATAATATCAATGTTACAGAAATAATGTGATTTTGTAAAAATAATATTTATTTATTTAGCGTATGGCCAGTTCATCACAAAAGATTATAATACAATCGATAAGAAAAGTACATTTTTAAAAAAGCAGTAAAATGGATTGAAGCGCAGGGGAAATTTTCCTGCTTACATGCCCTGATTTGTGCTGACAAATCGAAGGAAAAACCTTAACTAAGACAATCTTTCAACAAAACAATATTTTTTTAATATTATTTCTGAACGTTATTTCAATTATTGTAAAATTTTCTGTATTTGAATATTGATTTTTAATTTTTTTTTATTTGATTTTTTTTTGTATTACCGCATACTATTTCTTTTGATCAGATTTTTTTCATTTTTTTGGCAATGTATGTTTATAAATATTGTTAATTATACTATAAATTCTAAAAATTGCTATTATTCTTTGTTTTGCTATAACATCTACCTACCTTCATTTTGAACTAATCAACGTTGAAAAATAACGCGAATTTCCGTGTTTTAGAGCAAAAATAACACCGAATTTCTCCAAAAATAACACCGAAATTCACAAAAAATAACACCACTATTTTCCAGTCTCTAATTATGACACATTTTTGTTTATGAAGGAATGAAGAGGTATCGAAGGGAGGGAATAGTAGTGACAATGTCAAAAAGTCATCGCAGATAGTGTTAGGTATAGAAATAATGACTGCCTATGCTAGGCAAGTACGCTTTCGTTGCGAATCATTGAGTACCTATAAATTTACGAATATGGGTTTATTATTTATTCCAATTTTTTTTAACGGATTCTTATCTTCCACCTGTCTCCTTCCATCTTGATTTTTTGTACGATTGGTCGAAGCGAGACATCAATAAAACAATTAAATAATTACTGTTAGTATCTATTTTTCAAAAGGTTTCTAAATTTAACAGACGAAGAAGAGTTGATGCGTTTGAAAGTACTAGGAACTTTTATTGAACAAGACCATTGCAAGGGTTCAAGAAAAACGTCAGTCAACTTTTTTTCACTGCCACTTTTTTATGAAGAAATGCCGCTTCTAGCATGTGGTACATAATAATTCAATGCATTTGTATAAATTAGATAATTATAGGCACAGGTAACTTAGTAACAATAAATCTAGATCCAAATTAGTAACACTTCTTCACACAAATGTCATTTTTATAAGTTGGATAATTTATGAAATAACACTTAAAAATCAAGGAATTAAAATATTTAAAGTTAGATGAGCACTAATCTCCTCAATTAAGTTATAATAGCCACTTCTACAATGACTTAGATATTCGAATTAGATAATTTAATCATACACAGATCCAATTGAGTATACTAAATTAATTATTTTTGATTGAGGATGTCATAACTTTTCGCATGATCGTAATTAATTAAAGCATGGACTTATTTTTTACTAAAAAAATATGTATATACCTTCCTATATATTTTTTATACAACATAATCTTTCTCATAACATAGAATATCCTTTTTTTTGTTGGAAAAAAATAATATTTTTTTCTCTCAAAGTATAAATACCTGTATGTAGATCATATTGGACGTTTTTTAAATTAAGTAAGAAATAGCTAATACCATCTAACTGTTGATACTTTCAGCCGAGGGTGCTTGGTAGTAGTCCATTTTCACTGATGTAAAAATAAAAGACTCGTTTTTTAATAAATTTTAGTCTTTTATTTGTGCTACTACAAATTATTGTATTACCATAAACATGTTTTCAAAGATGGACATGATGGACAAAGACTCCTTTCTTCCTAGTGTTTGTCCATCTGAGGAAGGGAGCAGTCGCTCCTGAAAACATGTAATAAAATACTATGTAGTAGCAAAAAGTGATGACTCGTTATTTTTACATCAGTGAATACCATCTAAATTGGATTCCTTACAAATCAACTAAAGATCGTAATAAATTAGAAGATAAACACTTTTGGAACTATTTTTTTTTTTAATTTTAAAAATACAGTAAAGCATCAACTCTTTTTATTTAACGTTCTTACATAATTTTTCAACCTACGTGCAATATGATTATAAAAACATCCAATTTAGTGAAAAATCTGTATTTTACTAATTGTAATTTATTTTTTATATCTTATAATATTTAGTTCATATTAGATGTTTTTTTATATTATTTTTCATACCTAGCAAATTCAAAATAGATTGTAGTTTTTAGCATTTCATAAAAATATAGTAAGTTCAAAGCATGCCACTATGACATTAATGATTATTTTAATAGAACCAAACTCTGTTTTGACCACTGTACAACGCTTTTTAATGGATTAACTATTGCTCGCCGTATCTGAACGAACGCGCTATTCAAAACAGAATCCTATACTCTTTCAGACGCAGAACACAGTGTACGAAATTGTGTCGGATATGAGCTCGCGACAGGATGCAGTTGATGAGCGATTGTCCAGCTTGGAAGAAAAGATAATAACTTTGCAGGTAATGTAGATGTTCTTAAAAGAAACTGCATATTACATCAAGATATTACCCTAGAGTTATGTGGAACTTTTTTGATAGAGCTCTAATTTCCTAGGAGAGCGGTACCATCATATAGCAGTTGTAATAAAGCAGTGAATAATGTCACTGGAACCATGTAAACTAAATTGCGTGGTTTCCGAAAGAGCGGTAATTGACACTGCAATAAGTTAAGTGTCCATAATATTACGGCCACTATATAATGGAACTGGTATTCTAGGAAATCAGAGCTTTAACATCAGCTTAAAAAACATTAAAGTTACTATTTACCTGCTAATTAATGCTGGTGGCCTATGCTAGATAAGAGATCAATAATTAATCAATTTATTATCGTAACGAATATCACAGTTTCAAAATACCCCTTTGCCCTTTAGCAATCCCCTCAAAATTGGTGATCACTTCGGGGAACTTGTCCCTGGCATTGGGCAGCCAGGACATCTATCTCTTGCCAGGCCCTCTATTTTTCCCTTCAGTATAAGATGAAGAAGGCGATACTTTTCTCTTCGCAGTGTTTGGCCCAGATATATTTGATGGCCCTTGAAATAGTTGAAAACAGCTCTCCATCAACTTGCTCGCCTCAGGACTTCGGTATTGGTGACCATATCTTTACAGGGAATTCTGAGCATTTGACGATGAAGTACATTTCAAATGCTTCCAGTCTGTTCATTGAGTTGATTTTCAAGTTCTATGTTTCACATCCGTACCTACAATAGACTGGGTCATTTGATATAACATTTAATTAGTTCGGACTAAGTTTTGAATTTATATTAACATCACAGAAGAGGGGTTTCATTTGAAGTGGTTGGTAGACTAGCGGTTACGACGCCGGTTTTAATACTGTTTCGTTCGGAGGTCGTGGGTTCGATCCCAGATGCCGAGCATCTTCCTCTTTCACAACACAAGCTTTAAGTAGCTTACTGTGAAAGAGTGTAATTGTGTTCACTTTGAGTGAGCACAGATTCATTTTAAAAAAATATATTATTATTGCAGCTCTTGCTGCCTCGTATCTGGGTCGAGAGATGGTGTTAATATGCTGCCAATTTAATATTTTAATTATTAAGTTTATGAAGTTATATTACTAGATATAAATATAGCTTATAACAATACAAATTATTTAAAAAAAAATTACTTTAACTTAGGTGAATACTTCTGGCAACATAAAGATGTTAAATAATTAGGCATCTATAATAATGTTGAATTGCCTATCAGCTATAACCTGTAGGTAAGAATAGAAAATAATATTTTTGCATTGATAAAATTTTAGGAGCGGCTAGAAGCACTGCCTGATTTGGTAGCTCGGAGTCTTCAACAACAACAAGAGAGATCAGAGCAACGCAGACATTTCTTACATCCCGATACGGCTGCTTTGTTACCCTCTACTCCTTCACCTAACACCACCACTCATCTTCTTCCCCATTCCAGGTAACAAACATTTTTCAGTTTTTAATATCTACCTAATAATTTTGGAACATTGTTTTAAAATACTAGATAAAAATAACTTAATATACTTCATATGTGACTTCTTTTCTACTACACCGCCATCTCTTGAAAATAAATTAAATTACATAATCGTAGCCAACCCATTGAACTTCGTCCCGCCCGGCCTCAGAATCATAAATTGTTTCGTTTACTTATTAGCTGAATTTGATTCCGTTTTTTATTAAGTTTATGTCAATCGTCTCCTACTAGGATAACCAGAACCAGCAAATAATACCGTATTCATATAAATAAATATTATATCTCAGAAAACGGTATAGATGTTAACCCAACAATTTTTTTAATCTGATGTTGGTCGAAGTTCGACGGGCAAGTCAGCTAGTAATAAGATAATTATGTCTAAACATTGAAAAATCGTTAAATTCTACAAACAAAAATTCTATTGATGATTACTTTTTTGTAAAGTTATGGTACTTAGTTTGTTAAATTTCATTTTGTTCAGTTTAAAAGAAACACTGCATGTACGTACATTACCCTTTATCACAAGCACGAAAAGAAGTCTAATTGTTTTAGTCGTACTTAGATAATTATATTATATTGCAATTTTCAATAGGTAATTTATGTGAAACATTTTTTTGTTCTTGGTATGTAGGTACTTTTTTTTCTGACTTTCACCCTATGTAGGTACTTATAATGAATAAATTATTTACTATTAAGTTCTATTAGAATTTCTAAAACTGCTAGTTATTTTATTTTTATTAAACTACATACCTATTGCATTTTCCCTGGGTCTATATTATTCTTCTTTAAATAAATATAAAGTAGGTACTTCCTAAATTTTTACATAAGTACTTTTTTCTTTAATTTTATGAGAGTGTGTTCTTACATAGGTACTTGAAATATCTCAACCTCTTTTAATTCTTCACATTTTTTTGCTTCTCATGTAGGTACTACATACTGTTTAGCGTTTTTTAAATTTATCATATCCCTGAATGCTACAAATGTGACAATTTGTTTAGTGCTTCTAAATTTAATGAAATACAATTTTGCGAAAATCTTATAGATTTTTGTGTTTATTATCAATGTACAGTAAAGTTTGAATAAATAAATATTTTGAGTTAAGTATATTATGTCTTTCATAGAACAAAACAAGGGGAACACATAATCACATTGCACTAATGTTTAGCTTCCAAAATGTAAATAGGGAAGTAGGTACCAAATTTTTTATTAGGTGACTTTACCTAATGTACCTAAATAATATTTTCTTGAATCAGATGATAAACCATATCTTTTTCTCATTTTGTCCAGAATGGGTTCGATTCCCGGTCAGGTCAGGAAATTTCTACCTGGCGTATCCTGTCTGACATTGGACACGACTAGTTAACAAGAAAAATTGTCTTTAAATCCTTTGTGTTAATTTATATTTATAATTCTAAGAAATATGATACTTAAATATGTAGGTAAGGACATCCTTATTTGTGTTCACTTTGAGTAATCACAAATATATTTTTTTTAAATTTACCGCAGAAATGCGTTTTACACATATGACCCAAATTGAATGCGCAACGACAATATAATATTCTTTTATTTTACAACACTTTTATCTATTTTAAATGCATGACTTCTTCTATGTTCACTAATCTCTTGCATGTTATATTACGCACGTTTTCTGTTGTACGCGTATAGCCAGCTGAACTTCACCGACTTCAATTATATTAACAGCCGCAGTGTTCCCGCACCGTCAGCACCAGCTTATCCGTGGCCTTCGAGTCCAGTACTGCCTCCGGTGTCTCAGAGGACGCCTCATTTAGTTCCAGAACCGTTGCCACCTAGAGGAGGAAACCTGACTGAAAGGAGAAGTAACCCACCCAGCTGAGTGGAAATTCTTCAAGTCAAGAATGAATTGCTTTGTTAGGGAGGCTTGCGACCACCTCAGTTATATGAATCTGCTTTAAAAAAGAATGTATCAATTTAGTTAGTTGGAAGCTGCACATGTTCGTCACGTGACAATATGGATTTACTCCCTGGATGTAAATTATACTGCTAGTTGTACTAAAATCCAAAGAACGTTACAATTTGGATTAATAATATTAATCTTCTTGACTCCAAGCCTTAAATATATCAACTTTTTTCATCTCTTCCAACTTTTTTCCACTTTTCTCTCTTTATACACTTTGTGCCCTTTTCTGTATAACTAAGAACTATCTTTATATTCATATACCTAATTAGCCAAACTGTTCTTCATCTGTTCACTTTAAGTACCTACATTATTATATGGAATACAATTCTAAATACAACGAATACTACTATAACTTATCTGAATAAAACATAATACTTAAATAGACTACATAATATTACAACTGAATTTTTGAAGTTTTGACAATATTTCATTACGTAGCGAAAAATCTTACTATTATATGTGTATTTTGATGAAACTGATGGCGATGTTTAATTCTAGAGTTATGGACTGGAAGAAAATCTCAATTAAAAATATTTACAAAAACATCTGTTTCGAACAGCCGATTATAACAATATGCAAGTTTATTTTATTATAAATGAAATATTTTGAAGAAAATAAAAATAGTCTATCAGTAAAGGCTCCCACGGTTAGCAGCTATTGGTTAAAATGAACTCAGGAGAACGAAAATACATTTTTGAATGCCCTGAATAGGGCAAGTTTGTCCTGATTAGGAAAATGTATACTTTTTCCATTATTATTTGCATAATGATTCTCACCCACCTGAGAGGTTGATTCCACAAGAATGCCGCTAAAGTGTAAAATCCACTAATAAAAAAAACGCGTTTTCACTGGCACTATAGCTAAATTTCTCATGAATGACACGTTATTCAATCAATACTGTCACTGATCAATTTAACGGATACAGCTTTTGTGTAAAAAAAATCTCACAATAATCTATTATTTTTATAAAGGATATTATTAATTGAGGTCATACAAATTCTTTTATTTCTATCATAAAAAAACTACCAAGTATATGTTAATATTTTTATCGGAAATGATCAGGATGAATTTGTTTGCAAATAGCATGTTAGTTGGCCATTAATAGAATTTCGACACTTTGTTGAAATAACTTGCAACTAAATTCACATCGATCAATTTCGTAATTCGCTCAGGTTTCAAGTTGATGCTAAATTTTAGCGAATTTCTTACAGAATCGACCAGCTTGCTTTGAAAACAATTTCAAAGTTCAAGCAATAATAATATCGTATAATTTCATATGGAATAAAATATCCAAAAGTATCTATTTACTACATGACAAACCTGCCAACTTTTATAGTCAATAATATTTATTTAATTATTAAAATTTTATATTACTACCTAAAGAGGGGCACAGAAAAGAGAAAAATTTTATTGATATTATTCCAGCACTTAACCCGTATAAGTATCTTTACAAAATATTGGCAAAAATAATAAAAATGAGATGCTCAATAAATGAACAAAAGTTAACTAATATTATATTGTTATGGCTCTAATAGAGAAGACATTATTTTTTTAATATCAAATAAATATTTCTGTGGTCGGTCACATCCCATTTACAATTCATTCTTTGACTTAAATTTTATTTTAGATACTAATGGCGTGATGTTGAAATTATTAAAAAGTGAATAAGAATTAAGAATTATTGTGACAAAAAAAGTGAGATTGTGTATAAAAAAAACTCTTAAAATTATAACCTAGGTACTACTTATCGTGTGAGTGTTGTTGAAAAAGTAGCTACTAAACTTATTTTTAAAAATGAAGAAAGTGCATATTGCTACCATGAAATGGACTTGTGATTTAAAAAAAAAAACTAAATCATAGTGATATTAAAATTATTTAAATAAAATATATTATGAACAAATTATTATATACAAACATTACTAAATATATTTCTACTTACATAATATTATTATTTTATTCCACAATATTTTTTATAATTGACTGTGATTAGATATGGAATGACATTATCTTTATATTAAAATAATGTAATGGGAGGTGTTACAATATAATAATATATAGATTATAATATTATTATTATACTCAATACCAAAAAATTGTTTCATTGGTACTATTAAAATGTCATATATTATGATGTTACTTATTTTTTATTACAATTAAAAATATAAATAAAATAAAAAGACATCTATTCTATCTATATGCAAAGCCTCATCATAAGTTAAATGATGATGTACCTAACTACGCAAATTGCTACACAGATGAACAATTTTCATATTTTTAATGATCAAGAAACTCAATTGTTCGCTCAATGTTTATTTTTAATGGATGTGCTTGAAACGATATCAATATCTGTGAATATTAATTTAAATAAAATATTTCTAATACGGTATTTTAATACATACATATTTTCATTTTATCACAATGAAAAATTCATTCATTCAGGTTCACACAAAATTCATTTTATACCTATAAATTGACATTATTTACTGCCTATTGTTTAATATTATTAATTTATCGTCCTGTATTAATAGTTAAAAAAAAATGTACTACATATTGTTGTCATTCTTCCAAATGTAAAAAAAAAATGGATAATTAATATTAGCACAAATATAAAAATATCTGTTATGTAATTCAATTAATTATTGTATGGCTATTCATAATATTTAAAAAATAAACATTCGAATTTAAAAATATAAGAATAATATTCTTGAACTTATTTAGAAAACAACTATTTAATTTTAAAAATATTGCATAATAATTTTATACTTTATATTTTAAATAGATAGATAGGTAGGCACCTATAGGTAGTATATTTTAATATTAAATTATTAATTAGATAGTTATTCAACAGGAACAGAATATTGACTGTTATTCTAAAATGAAAAACTGACGATTGAGTTGCATCGTATCCAATTTTTATTGAGACTTTTGACATTTCTTTATTCTGAAAATGTTTTATCCAATACATTAGTTGCGTAACTACTGTCAACCGATTAAGTTCTAAGCAAGAGCTTCTTGCGTTGAGTTGGAACGTGAATTTGAGAATACCAGTCATTATATTGTGACAATTTATTTTGATCATATTACCTATGTAAAAAATAACATTTCTTTCTGACATATACCTAATTATAATTATCCAAACGGAGGTTGAAAATATCACTCTCCAAACGTCATTTTTTTCTAACAGTTTGAGTGAAAACTGAATGATGTAGTAATTTTGTTCTACTGTTATTCTGTGTGTTTTGTTAGGATATCGAAAATGTTCTAACAGAACGAAACGCGTCTCTGGAATAAAATAATTTGTGTAGTATATTATATAAGACAAGTGTTTTTTCATTCTCATTTTTAATTTTGTTATAAAGGATATCCCAGATTTGAATTCACCACCATTAGTGAACCAACTTAAATGTTGACAATCTTGTTTAATATCTCATTTGATAGTTTAGAGTTATTAAAAATGGACATATTATTTAAAACTTGGTATAAATAATTGACAGAAAAGTGATTAACCTTCGTCCTTCTAAAATGTTATACCATGAGCTAACTTGTTTCGGTGATACAAATAAGTCCCTTAGATTGTGTGATTTAATAATATATGGGGTTTTTCAAACTCAGAATTTCAATGCTCAATCAACTAAATTCACCCATATTTTTGCAAAATTTTACGGAAAATGTTGACAAGAGTGCTTATCAGCCTGCTGGCACTGGAGAATATTATTTTATGTGTTATTTCATACACAACTCTATCCTGTGTATTTTTGATTTTGGTTTCAACGACTATGTAAAATATAATTAAGAATAATTAATGTCAGTACTGCTTAAAACTAGAGATGATGTCATGATTATTTGGCTCTTTTAATCATAAAGAAACGCCTATGAAACTGTCACCTACGAAATGTAAAAAATATTCTGCAATCAAATCATGAGAACCTGACCAAGTATTTGTTATTCTGTATTTAGCAAAATCACTGTCATGGCATCTCTACTTACAACTGTACTGAGCTCAAAGTGGTAATTTGTATAGTAATTCATTCATAAATAGTTAAAAAAAAAATACTGTTTCGTAATCTTTGTTTTTATTTTAAATTTTCATTTATTAATGTCGCCTTGTAAATTGTGGTTTTCAGAAAAACAAAAGATTTCCAGTCTGTCATAAGAGTCTTAGGTGCTAATAGCGTACATAATATGGTTATTTATATGGCAACCCTCTTTATACACTAGCTGTAGTAATGTAAAACGCTGTAAACCATTTTTTGTAATATTGGTATGGGATTTTTCGACATTGTGATATTCTCATGATTATTAGGAGTTACGAGGATTTGAACATTACCACCTAAAGGCGAGCACACTAAACCAGCCTTCAAAATAACAGAAAATGATGACAAGTTAATATGTATTAATTTAATAAAAAACCTTACTATCAATGTTCTTTACTGTTGAAAGAATAAAATTGTTCAATAAATTTCAGATACAGATTGATTGCATAAAAATAACACGTATTTACTTACCTATATTCATCAAATTAAAATATGAACTATTTTCTAGTAGTGGTATGTCCTCATAAATGTGTCTATAAAGGAAGACTTTAATTCACCTATGCAATACAAGCAAGTTGTTTTATTTTCAAATATTACTTTTTGTGATATTTTTACTAAGAAACCTTTTAGAATATGATAATAAAATCACAATTCACGGTTACTCTGTTTAACCGTAGATATAATAACATGAATAACATACAATATTACTGTTAATAGTTAAACTCACCGAAGAACAATATACCACAATACACCAAATAAAAATGTCAAATTTAATGACAACTGACAAGTATGACGTGACTGATAGTATTGCCAGTATACTTTTTATTTGGTTTTCGACATGTTTTCGATTTAGCCATTATGGACAGATAATTATCAAATATAACAATGAGACACAAAAATCAATTTGTAGATGACAAAAAATATGGGTGTGATAAGTATAAAAACAATTGTTATGTTTTAGAAGAATCATCGATGATATATGGAATAAAATATATTTTAATGTGTAATAATAACTAATAATTAATACGAACAATTCAAAATGTCTGTATTTTACAAGAAAAATAATATATTATTATTATTGTATTTTATTTCTGGAAAGTATCACAAAACTGACCAATGTGAACCGGATAACTGATTCCGATTAATATTGATTCGAACAGTTCGGGTCGCTATACAAAGTGATTTGATAGCCATCCCCACAGAACACATACTCTCTAAGGCTAAGAACACGTAGAAAGCGGATTCCGACCCGCGCCGACCGGCTCATAGATTGTTGTCTATTGTTTCAATGCATTTAAATGGGCATGCCGGAAAGCGGGTTCCTGCTTTCTCTGTGGGTATCCCCATTCAAATGCATAGTAACATTCTTTGCGCCGGTCGGCGCGGATCGGAATCGGCTTTCTACGTGTTCTTACCCTATCGAGAGACGCCATCCCATCAGCCATCACTATGGTTTATGTATGCGTTGTGTGTGTGTGTGTGCCGCCATTGTGCAGCCCGCCAAACGTCAGATGAAGTCATCCTTTAATGATCTATTGGCCCAATAAAGATAATATATAAAATAGGTATCTAATAAAAGGGTATGTTTACCATTTGCCGAAACCATTTAAAATTATATTAAAAACAATGTCTCCATTTCAAATTTCATTTTGTAAGTAAACACAGTTTTAGCTATGGAATAATATAAAAAAATACTTTCTTAGGATTTTTTTATTTGTTAGGTTAACCACAAATTTTAGATTATTTTTCTTTTCTTCTTGTGGTGCTATGTCGGGTTTCGAGTAATCCCAACCTAACGTCGGTGATCACTTTGGTGAATCCCGAGAATCTATCTCTGTCAGTCTGTCAAGTGCCCTTCAAAACAATAATTATGATACCGTCGTACGGAAACTCGTCCATTCTCTTATATTTTCAAATCCAGGGCATTTGCGTTCTTCCAGCCCATCTGCGACCTTTGATCTGTTCCTTCACTATCAGGTGGATAAGCCGATACTATCTCCTCCCCACACATGATGACGTATTGTTCCAGATATTATGCAATTTTACAAACTTTAGGTAAACCGCAACAGGAGTTCTCCCACTGTCCCGCCTTGACCAAAGCTTTTCAATTTGTAGCTACTTACATAAGTCAGTCTAAGGGATTTTAAACATTTTGCGATGTAACCAAATCTCTAAAGACTCGATCCTGTTCACTGTCTTGGCCTTCAGAATCCAAGTCTCAGAACCATAACACTATATTTTATTTTTAATGGTGTCAAATACTCTATTATCGGGTGTACCTGTGAAATTCAGATAGGTAGGCTCGTGTCTTCCGTTTAAGCCTCGAGACACTTTAAACCCCAGTGTTCATCTTTATACTTATCTATCAATATTTGTTATGGCAGTAGGTACCTTCTACCATAGATTTACATATTATATACATAACTGGATGAACTACTCGAGCTTCTTCCGGTTTGTAACGCCGCCATCTTGGAAAGTGGTAAAAAGTACATACAAAAGTACAACTCGTATTTTCCCATATGGGGTTTATTATGAACATGAAAATATTTTAAAAAAATCTGTTTGTTTTGACTTATGAAATGGAATTGGCAATATGTTATACTTTAATTATGGAGTGAATAAATAGCAAATTACCAATATATTGTGCAAACCACCACATCGAAGGAAAGAGAACCTTAAAGATTTTACTATTAAAATTTCTAACTTAGCACTTCAATTTTGTCATGAAGGGGATACTCCAACTAAAGAAAATGCATCGACTAAACCTTAAGTTTATTATAACAACTTTTATACACCACACACGTGAAAAAGTACAAGACACAGAGAATCCTTCGCCCTAGATTCTCAACAGGCTGAGACCTTCCTTCACTGTACAACATTCCTATGACATCAATGCATTCAGAATGTTCTGATTTCATGGTCACACATTTAATCCAAAATCACCCCAAAAGGAGAAAATCGGTTTCCTCCACAACTTCTCCATGTTATGTATATAATATGTAAATCTACTACAAAATTGAATTTTTAGTGATATTATTTGCTTAGGTTTGCCACACTGAAATGTCAACAAACCACTGACAGCCTGCAGTGACAGCAAACTTGTTTGTTGTTTGTATTATGTCCACAGACTACTTATAATTATGTCTTTCTTTATTATGTGTTTACTTTACCTATTACTCTATCTATCATGTCATTTTATTACTATTGGAAATATTATTTAAAAGACATTTATAATTATTTAAAACAAACATGTGATTTAAGACAGTGGTGCCGTTTCTTTTCGAAGTAAATGTATGTAAAAAATATTAAATTTGTAAATATCTAGTTTATTTAAGGTTAGTGTGTAAGTATATCATTATAATATAGTGGTTAATTCATCTGAGACACCAATAACATTATGTTAGCTTTCTAATCTTAAATAGTTATTATATTATTATCTCTTTACCTGAAATTGAATCTATATAAATAATTTTCTTGTTATAATGTTTTCATAAAATTTTTAAACTCTATGAAAAAAAAATATTGTGAACTCCCTTATAAAATTCATCCAGAAATGTTGTAATGCAAGTTTTTTTTTTAAAGCAATCACTCTGTAAAAAAATATAAGAATAACTAATTCATATTTTTTTACCAACGAAGTTTGAAAATAACCCAAATAAGATATTATACAAGTTCAGATATTGATTTGAATACAGTCATTGTTTTTATGATGTCCCTTTTTTCACGAATCCTAAATAAAAATTGAAGCCAGTTTCGTCACTCTGGCGAGTTAAAAATAGCGGCGTGTTCAGTTTGTATGGAAGAAAATGCATTTTTTTTTAATTCATTATTGGTTATATTTTGTTGATGAACACAATAAGTTGTACTCGATTCTGTAACAAAACACTTATAATAGTCATTTTGAATAAAAAAAAAACATCATCAGCTTATCATATAAAATAACGTAAAAAAACATCCGGAGTGGTGATAAAACATTCATGTAATTTTCACCATGTTCCAATCCTAACGACTAGTGACAATGCAGGGTTTTCATTCTTGGGACAACTTCGCCACAAATATTTTTTTCATTGTTTCATTCTTCAACTACTTATATTGTATAAAGCTGTTTAAGAAGTATTATTCTAAGTAAAAACTAAGAGATTTGATATGAAAATATAAACATAAAAAATTTAATTTCATTTTCAAATTTAAAATATTTACATATTATTATATACCTACTATCTTTAAGAGTTGACCAAATTAATTATACAATTTGAATATTTAAAATTTCTCAAAATTATTATTATAATAGGTTCTTACTGGAATTAATCAAATGAAAGATTTGTTGATTTTTGAAAATAGATATACTTAGGTATTTAAAAATGACAAAAAAATTGAATAGTAAAAAGTTCATACACATATATATTAAATAAATTATAGTCTTATTATCAATATGGAAAATATAAATGACCATTTAGATAAAAAAAATGTATAACCCTAGTTATTTGCTTATTTTTTAATATCTTTTTAATCCATTAATAAAATAGGATCTATCTTACATAATTCCTTTAGTTGTTCAAATCCACCGTGCTTGACTTAGTCAAAGAATTTATTCAATTATATTATGATCTAAAGGAGACTTACAAAAAGATATTAACTAGTTTTGAAATATTATACCACACAACGTGATCTCCTTCAATTTATTGTTTCATAGTTTGATATTTTCTTTTTGTTACGATTAACTAAATAATTTTAATTGTTTATTATAGTGATTGTCAGTTTTTTTTAATTGATTATTTTAAATAGGTACATAGCTGTAAATTTGAATGAATTGTGTATGTTTGAACAGGAAAAATAAATGTACCTACCTACTATTTGTTGTAAACTTTATAAAAAAAATCTTTTTTTTAAAAGAATCACGGTAGATTCCTAACAAAATGATATATTCATAAAAAAAATAAACGAATTGTGTCTTGATTAATTTGTTCATATTAATAAAAGATTTTCATTTCCATTACCCTTCATTATTGAAATAATTTGTTTGTTCTACTATCAGCTACTTGGGAATTTCAAGTATGGACACCGGATAAATAATCAAAAATTTTGAACATACAGTGGAACCGTTTATAACAAGCATAATTTAGGTTTGATAAAAAACGGACTAAAAATCTAAAAATATGAATTTATTACTAAGTAAGTTTCAAGTGCAAAGTGCTTGGCAGTACAAAACTTTACTTTCTTATGACCAAGCCCAGATTCTGTAAATTTGGGTCAAAAGTGTCATAACATATCATTTAATAAATTTGCCACCTCCTTATTTAAGTTGAAACTATTCAAAAAAAAATTTTTATACTAAACAAAAAAAAAGAACAGCGCTCTCCTCGGCCAACTGTCATTCGGCATCCTTAATACATGCCTCAGCCAAGTCGATCTCCTCTCCACAATGGTAGAGGTGACGGGCCATCACTGGGTGCGCAGGCGTGTAGCATCGTTCGTGATGCGGTGGTACCATCTTATACCCAAAATTCTCCTGAGGCACTTCATTTCAAATGCAGATAAGTGAACGTACATACTAAAAAACTGCTGTCATTGTAGGTGATGTGTTCTTCATCTAACTGCTCAAATATACAATGTGTGAGAACATTGCAATTAGATTATTGACTGCCACAGAAAGGTAATTTTGTGTGTTTCAGACTCGTGTTTACAGCTGGAGATCCAAGAATCAACCCAGTAGTTTGACACAATACTGTTAAGTTACCTCATCTTTTTTTCTATGTGGAAATACACTCTGGAGACACACATAGATATTGGGTAATGCATACGTCATGATATAAAATATCATTTACTTGCTTGCTGTTAAATACAGTTACCTTTTACAAAGTATTTTTAGTTCTTCAAAGAGGTTTGCAGGAATTCTTACATGTATCTCACAGTACAGACTAAGTCTATAAGGAAGGTAATGTTTTGGCTTCTATATGATATACAGTAGGCGCCGGTTATTGTGATCACTGGTTAATAGACTCAGCCTCTTTATAGAATCAAAAATGAAGAATTTCATACAATTTCTATCGGATAATAGAATCACATTTTCAGTTAATAGAATCAATTGTTCAAAAAAATTACAACACTTTCAAATTTTTTGTTACGGGCGTGCGCATATTTTTGATTTTTTTTTCAATTTTGACTCAATAGACAAATTGGGCATTAGAGAAGATTTATAGCTAATATTCAAGGTCAGTTTTGAAATGCGTCCATCTGTGAATGCGTTTGTTTATTGTATGCGGTTAAAAAATTTGAACCCTGAAACAGACAAAAATAACGGTGGGCACTTTTACCGTGTGCTTTGACTGGCTGATGATATTTTAGTTTTTTGCAACATCAAACTCCCCAGATGTTTTAAAGATGTGAAGTACTTTTGTTAGTGATGTAGGTACATTTTTACACAAACCCATGAATGAAGTCATAGATTTTTGAAAACTATCTGAGACAATGGGGCACAGTATCTGCTTAAAAAAAGTCAGATTTTTTTTATCGATTTCTTATATAACGTGTAGGTTATATAAGTGTATAATATTTTTTATGTATAGTACTTTATATATGGCCGCCGCTCAATAGAATCAAAATACACTGGCGCAAACATGATCACAATATCCGGCGCCAACTGTATATTTTTTACTTTAGCTCTTTATTCTATTAGAGGGTCTCTCAATCGCTGTGAAAGGGGCACAAGCATTCAAATTTCAGAGCTAGAGCTAGGGCTTCCGAGGTCGGTATAGGTGTGAACTTCAGAAACGGCCAAGTTTCTTATCTCAGAACTCTTACATTGGCATAGTTGCCAATATTTCAGAAGAATCTGTCAATATTTTAGACAAAATTTAATGAAAGTGCCACATCTAGGAAAAAATACAAAAAATAACACGAGAACAACATCTTTATTGAATTTAAAACATACAATTTATTAGAAACATTACAGTTTTTATGAAAAAAAAAAAATGTTTACAGCCAATAAGATATAGAGGTCATATCTTGGTACCTATTTATAACAAAATTCATAGGGCCAACATTATACTGAACTATAGAAGGATTCTAATTTGAAAACTGTTTTTAACTTTTCAATCATAGTAAGTAATTATAGTCATTTTAAAAAACGTTTTAATACAAGTAAATTGAATTTTAGATCAATTCTGGGAGAAAAAAATTGTTCCTGGGAAATTTTCATGTCTAATGACGCATTGTCTGAAATGTTGATTGAACTTTTGTCAAAGTAAATTGAATTATTATTATGTACTACACACTAGAAGCGACAGCCCCTTTTAAAACGTCTATGAAAAGGAAGCCCCTTATTCTATTTCTTTTTCATAGTAAATAAAAACACCGAGATAGAAAGAGACAAGAACCTTTCAAATAAAGATAGCTCCGCCTTATTATTTCTGCCACAAAAAGTTTTTATATTTTCTTAGGGGAAAACATCCAAGGACCTAAGCAGTAGTGCCGGACTCCTACCGGCTAAAACCCCTCATTCTTCTTTTGCAGCCTGGTACCTACATTGAGGGATTTATGGAAGTGATTATGAAGAAGAAGGAGGATCATCGATGACAAAATTTGCTTCCCGGCTAGACTGAAAAGTAGGTATAAAAAGTCACTTGCCTATCTTGGTAATGCCAATGTTACTAAAATCTATCTGTGGTGATCTTTTTATGCAGTCACTTCTTTTTCTCTGTACCCTCGATATCCTTTCACTTTTCTACATCATAACCAAGATGTGATATAAAATTTTGACACTTTTGTTTTGACCGACGCTTCTAGTATCATTCAATGATTGAAACACACTTTTTTTTAGAAAGTATGTGTTGTCTTAAGATTTTTTCAGGAATAAATTGGAGTATTTTTTTGTATGTAAGTACTTGTAATTTCGTTACTTAAAACAAGATTTGACCTTTAATATGTATAAAAATAATCTTAATAATAGAATTTAAACATAGAGGAAAATAGAAAGGAAGACAAGAGTCAAAGATAAAAATATTGAACAAATTTGTTTTAAAGTTTTTTTCTTATTACTGTGACCCTTAAATAGATGACAATCATAAATAATTATAAAAGGAAAGTTCATAAAAAAAGTGAAGTAAAAAGCCAAAACCTTTCTGGAGAAAAAGGAGAAGTGTCTGGGTCCAGAAATCATAAATTTTTGCATTGTCCCATAATCAAAGCATCAATTGTTTCGATCCGGTGATGAGCAGTTCTCAGGCACTGTATATCGGGTACATGCCTTGGAAGCATTCAGACCCAGGTATTAGAGACTGTTGTATTCCAGTTATGACTCAACTTTTTACTTTTGTTTTTTTTTTTTGTTTTTAAATCAAGGGGCCCAATTCAAGTATTACATAATGCAATTTGGGGGAAGGAAGGGTCTTGTAAAACCTTATGGTGCGTTACCAGGGTGGGAAGGGGGTTCGAACAACATGTTTTTTTTTTATTTAAAATTTAGAAAATAAAAATTGAAGTATTTCCGCTATCTTGAATAAAACAAGATCAAAGGTGCTACTGCACAGCTATGGCACAAAGAAAGATTAATAAGATGCTTTACAAGTAACACCATACGTATGTATGAAAAGGTATTTATTTTAAAGGTAAAAAATAGTCACTTTGGTGATATATAACATTTAAAGAGGGGAATGGATAAAAATTATGACGCGTTACATGGGGAGGAGGGAGGGTCAAAAATCCTTGAAAATCGCCACCCAAGTAGGTATAATAATTTTTGTTTGCTAGTGTAATCATACTATATATTTATGTAAATAAATAAATAATATGATATTTCAATTTTGAAAAAAGCACAGGTTGGGTTTCATAAAGGAAATAGTCTTTGTTGAAACTCAAACCCACAACCACTCTCCTTTTGTCAATTGGTCCTGACTTAAACCATACCTTTATCTTTTTAAGTTTATGAATGTAAAATTGAATGAAGAAACCATGGCTTATCAATGTGTTGAATATAAAAATTCCTCTTTGGGTCACATAGAAATGCCGTTATCAGGAAATACCAAAATAAATTATATTGTTGAATTATTAGTGATTCTTATTCACCGATTTGTAGACACCGATATATATTAGATGAAAAACGACATGTAACACGAATACAATATCTTTATTAAGTTTAAAACATTTAATTTGTTTGAAAAATTACAATCTAATTTTGAAAAAAAGGAATACAATGGTCAAAAATGAGCTTTTAACAAGAAGTGTAACTTGAAAATCATTACCAAAGGATCAAGCTAATGAACCGGTTTTGATATTTCCAAAAATGTATCTTTATTTACATTATACCTAATTCAGTTCCAAATTATAGTCTTAGGGTGGAAGCACGTAGAAAGCCGAATCTGACCGGCGAAAAGAATGTTTCTATGCATTTGAATGGGGATACGCACAGCAAAATCAGGAACCCGCTTTCCGGAATGCCCATTTAAATGCATTGAGCCATAGACAACATTCTTTGTGCCGGTCGGCGAGGGTCGGAGTCAGCTTATTTCTATGTGTTTCCACCTTTATCTTATAGCAGCACGCATACCTATATTTATCAATCTCAGAACCTTGTAATTATAATTTTATTTTAGTAATTTTAGTTACAAATTATTCCATTTTATGGAATGATGAATTATTTAATGTTTTTAATAAATTTCTTAAATGATAGAATCTTAACAAAATTTCAGAAGAGTTCTTTAGTAAAATTATTGAAATTGCAAATATCATAGCGCACAAATCAATGTCTCAAAACTGGTAAAGGAAAAAGAGGGGAAATTTAATGTTCATGAGGTCATACACACTCACTTGTGCAATCTTTTAAGAAACAATTAAGTAAGTATGTCTTAATAAGGTAACGCTATGATGGCCAAAGAGAAAAAAAGTTAGCTTATTTGGTGCAACACACAGGTAATTGTTTGATGTTCTTATCTAGGTACTACAAGTTTTTTCTTTACAGTTTTGTTACGTAGTTCAAATTTTTACCCACAAATTATGTGAGTATTCATCACATTTTATGTGAACAGCATCATCACGTTGGAAACTGGATTTCCTTGCAATATTGATAGTTTTGAATAGGTGGGTACCCATAAAATCGATTTTTACAAGTTTTCTATACAAGTTCATCAAATTTTTATTGTGGCATGAGATATTATTTTGTCTCGATTTTTTTTTCAATTTAAGAACCAGACAATTATGATTCCTTAAAATGCATACAGACATTGATTACGATAATAATTTTTGAAACATTTATAAAATTACATGCAAAAAATGTAGAATATAGTTTTATACTACGTACCATAATTTCAAAACACCTTTATTAGAGAGAAAAAATATTGAACATCAAACATCTTGATTTACTTTAAACACACAATATGTTTCAAATTGAAATTATTGAACAGCCAATAACAAAATATGATTACTTATTTTTCAAACACATTATTTGCAAACTTTGTAATATTTAGTCATTATAACAATTTGAATTAATGATACAAATTTTGCAGTATTACAATATTTTTTAATATGAAATATATTTTCGGCCAAGCAACCATCATCAGCGTACCTACTGCAAAGTTTGTTCAATAAAATTGGATGATCATAGAAAAAAAAATCATTGCTATTCAGTGTTTTTATAGCATTCTGGACCCTTTGAATGATAATTATAAACTTAAATGCACAAGAAATACCCCAAACGAATGAATTGTTATTTTAAATAAAGTATAGGATTATCGAAAAAAAAAAATTTCAAAATAATGTAAGTACCTACATAAGAATCAACTGCTAAGTTATATGATGAAATCTTAAGATGCTAAAATACATTCAATTACAAATATCAAAGACATATTTATATTATGTATTGAAATGCAAAATTCAGTTTTTTTTTTTCAAATGTTAAACATAATCAATGAGTAATACATTTTGTTAGAAATAAACTGAAATTTGTTTTTCTACATTGGTTAAAAAAATAAGCAAACGCATCTTTAAAATGACAATATAATCATTACAAATATGATAGAACCATATTATTTCTTAATTCATATTTTTGTATACAGTTTCAGACAAATAATCTATACTTAATAATAGATGACAATAATAATAATGATGTATGTTACAATAGAGGTAGTTACACTTACATTAATAATGAGAAGTATGTAACCATGTTAATATCAAAATATTTGGATTTGTAAAGCAATAAAATAACCTATAAGAGTATGTAACAATGTATTTTAACAATAATTATTGTAAAAAAGTCTTAATAAATACAAAATGTACCAAACATCTAGAACTATTAATGGTAAGATTATCAATTTACATATATATTACAGGTTAAATCCCATTATAATGAAACTAGGAGTCACCGGTCCCTGTGTGACAATGGATTTTGACGCTTATTTTTTTAGGTTGCACAATGGTAGTAAACAACGATGGCTTAATGTGTTGATTTAGATAAATTTATGCTGTGCGTTTAAAATTGATAATAGAACTGACGGCGTACCTGTAAAGGGTGTAATATGTGTGTATCCGCCTGTTTTGAACAACAGGACTCAAACCCCACTACATAGATAGTTTCAGATGTGTGTAGTCCGCAGATATCACTTTCGGGTAGGCAGGGTTAGTCCCATCAGCAAATCAGCGTTCTGGGAATATCTATAGGTAATATTTGCAAAGGTGCTAAAACGACTTTTGGGTGCATATTGAATGCATAATATACTAACTCAGAATTTTCTCGCTTTCATACCTTTTCATTATAATGAGATTTTCCTTATATTATGCTAAGTTTACACAAAATGATGATTTTTGATCAGTGATATGGCATAGTAAAATAATAAACTTGCATTAATAAACTGCCCACTCAAAAATGAGATCAATACTACCTATACCATATCACAATTTTTGATATTATAATATTTACAATGTGATGATTTCACTTAAATGTTATTTCTTTTTTACATAATTTACAATCTTTAAATTATCCATTTAGAGAGAATGTGTTTTTTGTTGTTCAAAAGACATTTTTCTAAAGTTTTTTTTTTGTGATAAATTGTTTAATTATTAAAATTTCTTTTAGTTTGATATTTACCTACCTACATAGAACTTCACAGATGGGCATGCAAAATACCGAAATCAAAACCAAAAAAACAAGCTTTACCACAGTTTATCATCTTTTGTGTATTATAAGTAAAGAATTAAAAAAATGTTAACCGAATTTCAGTCATTCAAAATTTATTATTTTGAATTAATACAATAAAATATTTGTATTATTTTACACTTGCAGATCTACATAATATATATACATTTAAAATAATTTTTATAGGTAGGTACCTAATTAATTACGTACCTACCTATATTATGTCTTACTAAAATTATTATTATCTTTAGTATATAACAATGTTATAGTTTTAAGAAAATAGCTACTATAATATAACATCCATCATTAATATGAAAATCTGGTAAAAATCATCTTGAAGAGTAATTATTATTGTCAGTTTAAAATGGAACTTTGAATTTTTTTAAATTTTTTTCAAAATTATATTAATTATATTAGGTATATAGAACAAAAAATGCTACAACCAATATTAATTAAGTTAATTTTTCTATTAATTTGAATGGTACAGAAAGATATTAAACCTTCAACATGAAAATAAACTTGGATTTTCCTGTTAAAAGAAACATTGCACTTTATTTTACAAAAATTACAATTATTTATCATTTACCTAAGTAGGTATATCACATTAATATATTTTATACATCTTATGATTAAGTCAAATATATTTTTTAATAAGAAAAGTTAATTTATAATTTGGCGACGTCTCCATTAGTATTATTCGTACCATTTTTCATATTATGATCTCCGTTTGCCGTAGCTACTATCTTCAATGCTGGAGAGTGTCCATTGTTCGTCAGTTGTGTTTTGGAATCATCGGGATTAAGTTTTAAAGTATCGTCTTTATTGTTTGACATCAAATTAGTTTCTTCTTCTATGATAGATTCCTCATGAAGAGTTTTTGGTACCCGATCTAAAACGACTCGCGTGCTACCACGACGCATAGACGCCTGAGTTATGGTACTACGATAATTCATCATGGAACCATCTCTGAAACTGAAAAATTAATAATTTTTTAATAAATTTACAAAGAAGTTACTTGCTAAAACAAAATTCTATATTATAATATTCTTTATTCTTTAATTCGTCCACCATAGACCCACTCAAGGGCAGTTGGGGATGTCAAACTTTAATAAAATTAAACATAAAATTTACAAAAATAAACATACGACACATAATATACAAAATTAAACATTAAAATACACATGGGTGTAAGGGGCCCAACTATTCTCATGTCCAAATATAGAAGTGAAAAATAAAAATAATAGTAGGCACATAAAAAATAAATAAAGCCCAATGTAGGCATCGTGTAGGTATGCTCTATGCTTGTGACTATATTAAAACTGTCTCATTCAAACTTTGTTAATGTTGTAAAATTGTTTGTAAATATAAAGATTTATATAAAAATTCATGCTAAATGACCCAATGTGGTTTATTTAGCATTTCGCCAACTGTATAAAATGACTTTTCAACAAGACAATAATAATTGATAAGTTCGTTTGTAACTAAGTATTTTCCTTGAGACACTATTTACATTTATATTATTCGTCTGTAAGTTGATATTTGTTGCAATCAATACAACAACAAGAATAGGTATTCGGGGCAAATACTTTATTGAAAAAATGTGATAATTATTGATCAGAGATTTCTACATACAACAAACTGTTTTTGCGGGTGAAATATCAAACTGTCACATTTCTCAACGTCGTTAAGAAAAATTGAGACCCTCTTAGGGACAATATAACTGTTTTATAGAACATGTTGTCCAATAGGTTTTGCTTCTAGTTAAAAAATATAGGAATTACAAAAATTTACTTCAATTTAATTTTGGAGTTGCAGTTCAAAATGATTGTATTGTCTTTGGCCATGTTCATACATTAATTCAATATTCCAATCCAATCCAAACTCCCTTTACGCCCCACTTAGGGGCATAGGGAGGCAACAAGAGCTCTCCATTGTGTTCGATCTTGCGCAATGTTTATGACCTCCTCCCACACCATGTCCAGATTCCTTAGCTCTGCTTCGAAGGATCAGAACACAGTATGAGAGGGTCTTCCTCGTCTTCGGAACCCTAATGGGAGGAAGAACAGCGCTCTCTTTGGCCAACTGTCATTCAGCATCCTTAACACATGTGTCAGCCATGTCCATCTCCTCCACATAATGGTAGAGGTGATGGGCTCACGCTGGGTGCACCGACGTATAGCGTCGTTCGTGATGCGGTGGTACCATCTTTCACCCAAAATTGGGTGTGATTCAATATTACCTACATAATAATTATATATTTTCTTATGTAAGAACTTCATGCATGATTTTAAGTCCGATTTTAACTGTAGTCGCTGATCCTTGCAATTATTTATAATTGTATTAATGTTGGATACCTACAAATTATTCCGTTTGCTCGATGAATAGTGGATAATAAAGTATAAGTACCTTTGATTATTCCTCTTCTTATCTGGATACATCTGGAATGCTCCGTAGATGATTGGATTCATAACACTGTTGCTCATGCCAAAAAAGAAAATGTA
The DNA here is from genome assembly GCA_963576905.1 of Mystacides longicornis. Taxonomy (NCBI): domain Eukaryota; kingdom Metazoa; phylum Arthropoda; class Insecta; order Trichoptera; family Leptoceridae; genus Mystacides; species Mystacides longicornis. The sequence continues at coordinate 2,880,023 of OY756421.1, read as the reverse complement.
TTCTTGCAAGCTCTCACCTACCTGGAATGATAAAAAAACAATTCAAAATACATATTCTAAAAACCAGAGTTCCGTGTGACACCTAAAGTGAACACAAAGCAAATCTTGTGTTGTGAAAGTGGAAATAGTCGGCCTGGGATTCGAACCTACGACCTTCAGTATGCTGTATATATAACGGGATATGTATTGCAGGTCACTGGTATAGTTGGTACTCCCAGAGGCCAGAATGTTCTCATCCTTTTATTGCAAGCTTTTAGAGTTGCCAGTAATGCAAAGGTAACAACATTTTGTATTACTGTATTAATTATTATGGTGCCTTTCAGAACATTAATAATCACTATACTGAGCCAAATCAATTAAATTAAACCCGGGTCGTTCTTTATACCACATTGATTCTTCGAAGCGTTCCCCCTTTACACGAGACTTGTCTCTATAAGGGGGATACGCATAATATTATGTTTTGTCCAAATTCTCCTTGTTCATCATCTTTATCTGTGTAAAATATTATATTTGTATTGAATAAATAAATAAATAAATAAATCTTTCTGAGGCACTTTGTCTCAAATACAGACCAGAGTCACTCTGTTTTGTGCAAGGAAAATATGTTTCTCCTATCTGCCTATCCGATATAAATGATTATATCGGTAAAAAAAACTGATTGAGCGGGCTGTTGAACAGGTGTAGCGGGAAAAATGGAACACCCAAAATCCCAATGATAGACAGCTTTTCTTGGACCCTTCAGACAACCTGAACCGCAGGCAATGGATAACCATAAATAGACTAGCAACGGTAGATGTGGACACCTTTTACTCAAGTGGGGTAAAATGGGTTCATTCCTTCTGTGAATGTAGCCAGATTGAAACTGTCACGACACATCGTGCTGAGCTGTCCAATTAAAAATATTGAGGGATCACTTGAAGAAATTAGTAGGGTAACGCCTAGGGTAGTAGAGTATCTTAAAAATATTGATGCCGCGCTATATATAGCTCCAAACACGGTCGCATGCATACGAAAGAAGAAGAAGGTAAAAAAATATTTTAGATGAAGAAGATGATAGAGCATAATATAAAATGAAATTAGTGTACTCACATGCTCGGATGTATCAACGAAAATGCAAATCAACATCATGATGTAGTAGGGGGTCCACCAAATAACAAATGTCACAACAATAACTATGGATAACCGAAGAGACTTCATCTTGGCTCTGTGGATTAGCTTCCTCCTGTTGAGGTCTGCCCTTCGGCCTCCTTCAGCCACTTCCTCCCTGAATGCTTTTTCACTCTCTGTAAAAAAAATATTTTGAATAATAATATGCTATTAATGAAAACCCAATCAAAATATTCAGTTAACTATCCTCCATATACTTTCACCATAAAATGAAACATTTGGAATAGGTGTTGATCTCTGATCTCTAAGTCTTGCGGCACATACCATCTTCCATACGTATTATAGGTAAAATTTATTATTATCATTACAACTACAACACCTTATTTTGGAACAAAATAAATTTCTACCATTGGCCATCTTTTGAAAAACATCAAAAGCTTTTTTGAAAAAGTTTCCATCTAAACTAAAATATATATTTAATAGAAACTTCGTTCATTTTATGTAGATGGAGCTGTACCAGTATTTCTTCTTTTAAAATAACATTATTTAAGCCCAGAACAATGACTGACCTCGTATAACGCCGTTTACCTGAAGCGATCTCCCCAGGCCACACAACACACACATCTATTTAGTCAAACCACTAGTCATTTCTGTTATTTGAAACGGGCGGACACACACATACCCCATATACAGGTACCGTTGACAATTAATAGGGAACATGCATGCGTGCGGGATAAAAATTATAATATATACATTTTCCCTTTAAGGCCGCAAGCCAGCCCGGAGGAGACAAATCCGCAGCAAACCAGATCCGCACGAAAGTTCAGTGTCCCGCGGCACACCAGTGTGCCGCGAAAAATTGAGACCCAAATATTTTTAGAAGGTCGTGGTTCAGATGTGTCTTCTGTGTTCAGAAGAAAAGAATGGGTGAATCGGATACATTCGCTCATTTAAATGAGCTGAACAAAAAATGCAAGGCAGGAATTCTAATATTTTAACGTCTCATGGACAAAATTGAAAGCTTTCGCGCTAAGTTAGAGTATGTATATCATCAGGTACACTGTCAATGATGGTAGGTAGGTACCTTGTGAAATGTTTCCAAACGTCATGTCTGCAACAGTGCGGGCATTGATAGTGAAACACTTGCAGCTATTAACAGAAAAAATGAACTGCTACTTTATTCCTATGTGCATGTGACCTGCAATCTCTGGACTGGGTACGAAATGCATTCTCGGATACTATTTCTCTTGGGCACTGATCAGATATTAAAATTAAAAAAATACGAAGTAGAACCTTCATAAAAAAAATCACTTTTAAAATGCGTTATTTCCTTAAAACATTTAAACGCGCCGTGATTGGTTCGTGATAATTGTGACGTATGAAAGCGTCAGTGGTCGCTACAGCCCTTTCATGCATGCACTCGGCTTTTGTTATTTATCTACATATTTTAAATACTATATTATGTAATACTACATCGAATTTTGAACTGTTTATGTTCTATCATGTCGAATAGCTTGAAAGTTACCACATGGATAGTCTGTGTATTTTATCGTATGATTTGAGACCGGGAGAGAATAGACCCCATCGGCCCAACGCATCAATCAGTAGACAGATAAGACAGAGATATTTGCCGCTTCAATGTGTAGATATCGCTTATGTTTAGGATATCCGACGCCATTTTTAACATGCGGTACCTTCCGTTGGATAACGATTTATCTCTAGGATGGCTGTCAAAATAGCGATCACTGATGTTTATAAACTCCCGTAACGCCGTGAATGAGACGAACTTTCGACATGTTTTTCCATAAACCAAAATGATAATTATTAGGTACTTACATCCTCATTAAATATAACGAGAAATACATATTATAATAAATTATCATTTTGAAGCTTCGAGCAAATCATATTTTTCTTCAATGTCGATCGACAAAAGAAACCAAATTGCCCGTTTTCAAACAAACAATCTGGAATAAAAAATCTAAATGTGTTATATTCTAAAACTTTCTGTTAAATCATTGTAAAATTTCAAGTTTCAAGCGAAACAGCAAATCCATAGAAATTTCCACAGAAATCAATAGATTTCAGCATAGCAACACTGTTATCTTCTAGATATCCATATATTGGATAGTTTTCAATTGATGCGGCTGTCAGATTCTTTCCATCACTTTATCCGCTAAATAACTTTATCTTATAGATGGCTACCAAGAACCTTTAACTACATATTGATGCGTTGGGCCTCAAAGAATTTGATGAGCCAAGCGGTACCTATCCTTTAGCATTTTTTTTGAAATTATACAAAATAATTGTGTTTTTTCTAGCCATTTCGTGAGCCCGCGAACGTGAAATCACATTTATTTTTTAAATAGCCATAAAAAGCATAAACGAGCGAATTTAAAAAGAAAATTATGCCAGATTTTTCCTAATTTTTGGTACAATTTTTTTTAAATAAATAAAAAAAAAATCATGACGTACTTTAGGTAGGTACATCCAATCATCATTTAAGCCTGAATCATAATTATGATTGAGTGAAATGGTGACCTCCATATTTATCAATATCAATAAGGTAGATCATAGAATGACATAGATCATAGATAATTCTCTCGAGAGTGGATTGCCACATTGGAACGAAGAATAAGGGTATATAAATACTATTTAGTCTATTGTTAGATCAAAATCTTCCATGGGGAAAATATTATTATTAAGACTAAATTCGATTCGGCCGCGCAGTGACAAAAATAATAACGAAGCCGATTATCTCATCAACCCTCTCAGCAGGGGTCAAATTGGCTTAAGGTGTCATCAAATTTCATCCAAGTATTTGCAGGAGCGGGTGTGGGTGAAGATCATTAATTATGGGACTAACATAATCCGAAAGACTTAATGACATTGATGTATAAGGTTACCAACCTATCTATATCTACAATAATAATTTTCAGGATGTCCGTAGGTATACAAAACCTCGTCACGCTGAAACTACATACTTGCAGACATGCCATTCGATTTTTATCGACTTTTTTCGGCAAATTTATTTTTCAAATCATCCATATAGCTGAACACAATTTTAGTTTTTCTAGATTTTCTGCCTCTATCTCTATGGATAATAATGACAAGTATGGCGCCCGGCAGCCTTTCCTATCCCATGAAAGTAATGAATTACTGGTTTATAAGTTTTTCAAACCTCTTTCAGCGCTTGCAGTTTTGTAATCGTAAGGATCAAAAAAAAGAAAACGTTAAGCTATTTTTTATGCCGTGGGTTGCCGGCTAAGAATAGCACCTCTGCTCTTTTTGCTGGTTTTTCGAGCATCCTGTAGGTTGACCACCCCACGTCCTTAAACCTCAACCGGTCAGTAAAGGCACAATGAGCCTCGGACGCCTTCGAGCGCAATGGAGAGCTCTTGTGTAATCTTTGTCCTATGGCGGTTATGTAGTATCGAGTTTTTATCACACAAACTAATTTTCCATCTGATGACAACCATCCATCAGAACCATCCAGAACAAAGAGCCATCTAGCGGAGTGCGACGAATACATCTCATGTTTTACCAACTATCGCCGTCTGTACCAAGTCAACTAGCTTTGGATATTTCACGCCAGAGGGAGAACTCACCGCCTATTTTTTAAAGAATATCTTGCGTGAATAATCCTAGTATAAAAGCTTTTTCAAGATACAATTTTATTACTCTTTTCTTCAGAACCCACTACCAGTGCATATTATTGTAATTAGTTTTTAAGTTAAAATAATTTTCCTGTGATACTTTATTTTTATTCACTAATATAGTGTTTGTGTTTTTTATAATATAAATCGAGTTTCATTTCGGTAGTTAGTCAAATTCCTTGTTAACTGTTTAATCTAGTTCATAAAGAAATAGTGAAACTTGGTGAGTACTCCAGATATTCTTAACCTTGTCAAAACTCATAAGAGAGTTTCTCATCTTCAGATAAAGACCACTTTTCCCAATATCATTTGACCTTGAGAAAAGAAATCATTACTCCTTCTTCATCTCAATCTCATCTCATCTTATGGATCAGATCCAGCCAAATCTGAATGCCATAAATTGGTGACCCCGCGACTTTCGAACACCCTTCAATTATCTACTTAATCCATCATTTTCCAATAATCTCCAACAATCCATTAACATTCTCAAACAAATTTTTCTCAACAATCATTCTAACAAAATTGTCACATGTACACCTTCATCCACTAATCCATATCAAATATTTAACACTCTATACATTCATTCCGAATTATTTCTTTCACAAAGCCATCTAAATAACATTGTCCCACAATTCAAGATTTTCATATCACATACTACATTCAAAATTAAGCGCGTCTCTCACAATTTTCGATTCGGCGCAACTTCACTACACTGCGAGTACAAATGTCAAAATAGCATCACAAGCCGCTTTGTTCGCGATTAATATTTTCAAATTTTCGACAAAATATACGAAATTATAGGGTAAAATCATGTGCAAACTCTAAAATTCAACTGGTTCTGAAGGGATGAGTCATCCGATGGGTTATCAGGCAAGTAAAATCTTTAAAAATACCATTGTAAAATGACATTCAGCGCATATCTTTTCCAAACAATTTCAACCCATCGGATTATTTTTTAAAAGCCTCTTGTTTTTCTGCCTTCTATTTATTATTACAAACATTTAATCAATAATGCCTAAACCTTGTAAAAACGATATTAAAATCTTCAAAAAAAGAAAAAAACTTAAAATTTGTGAACAATAAATTTTGTAGGTTAAATTTTTTTCACGATACAATGTCACATCGAGATTTTTTCATGAAACTTTTCATGTCTTTAAATACTGATAAAACCTAATTTAATACCTTAACTATTTATAATCGCATGCTGAATTGCAATTTTAAATAATTTTTTTACAAAATAATAACCTTTGATTATCTGATTGCAGATTTACAAGTACATTATTATCATGTTGCCAAACTTTGAGGTAACCTTTTTATATTTTATATAAACAACAAGCGAAACAAATACCTACACTTTTATTTAATTTTCATAGCGCATTATTGCATTTTAAAGAAAAACAAGAAATTTAAATCGCATTTTTTCACATACATTTGTATATTGTCATATTGATATTTGGTAAACACTTAAAGGACATTCAGACTCCTTCAGCTAATATCTTACCAACATTTCAGTCATATTCTACCAATTCTTATTTTATTCTGGTCAATAAATATTATTTATGTATCAACTTATCAACGATACAAATATTTCAATGGTCTATAAAAATATTCTATCTAAATTGTCAATGTAAAACAATTATATTACCATCTTATATTACCATCTACTACTAGCCAAGTGCTATTAACGTTTTCCGCGACTAGAGAAATTCTATCCCAAGAATCTCAGTCCGAATTCAATTCGAGGTTAACTTACATATGCAAATACGGCCTAATACTTATACACATGTACTCATACACATGTACTCAAAAAAGCTCTATGTATTTCACGCCACGTCTAGTACAATGCAACGCGCATGTTCAGACCGAAATTCCCATTTCGTCGGCTAACTACATACACACAAGAGCAGAGATACTCATCTCAAAAGCTTTCTTGTAGTGACTGAGCAACAGACATACACACATGATCATAGCATCATTCGTATAGTCTACCAAAGGACATACACACATGACTATAATGTCATACGTATTGTCCATATTATACACACATGACAACAGCGTCATACGTATACTCTATTACCATCAAATATACAACTCAACGAGTTAAGAAAAAGACAATTAATGTATTTACATTCATACAAAAGACCATTGAAAACAAAATTCAAAAAAAGTGTCATACTAATTTTCCCAAATCAGTAACATTTATTTAATAATATTGACACACATACATTGACAAAGTATAACATTATAAAATTTTTTATTTCAAACACACTATGTACAACTATACTACCATGTCTACCCACTATTTTTTACTTATTTTATTGTATAAAAATTCTAATATGTATTTTACAAATGATTACAGATCCCAATACAAAACCACCAACTGTATATTGCTAATACCAGATTGGTAACAAATTTTATTATATATAAAGGATCTCACATAGTAACTTCACTTCATAAACATTATAGAAAAAGTATTTAAACATATACCAATTGCGAACCATACCTATTCAATACCAATTTTAATAATTTTTCCTAACTTTATTTTGAATATTGAACAAAAGATAACATTGAAATACCACACTTAGAAAATTTTTTCTAGAACAATTATCTTAGTAAAATATAACTTGTAAATTTTGTCAAAATCAACATTTGTTTATAATATACTCAAATAAATTCTTAATTTCAAATCAAAATTTAAAATTTACTTCATAATCTTTTAAATTCAAGAACCACCCTAAAGCAAATATACTTATACCAATTCTATTGTAAATTTTTTTGTTTATTCTATATGTTGCATATTATCTCATCACGACACTACTCAACCAACGCTGGACTACACAACCACAATCCAATTGATGGAAGCCTACGATAGCAATCTTCACCTGCTGTACTTAGCAAAGGCGGACTACACGAGTTGTCTCACAGACTTCGTAGCTCGGAGGTCAAACTTCTCCAACGAATTTTGCCCCACTACTGTCTCTCTCCACAGTGGCAGATGTACATCACACCACGATGACACCCCACTGAAAACAACTGATGCATTTTTCCTTGCTCGTCAACAGACCTCATGGATCAACCAGTTACAACAGCACACGCACCATCGCTGCTGCATTAATGGCCGAGCGCAAATCAACATCGCCGCTTCATATGGTAAAACACATCAACGCTGTTTTAACCTATTTTAGCCATCATATTACCCCAGTGCAACCGCACTAACGTCGTGAACACTCTGTCCAACTTCTCATAAGTTCCAGTCGCTACAACACCCAGCCCAGTCGAGCCATGTCAACATCCAGTACGTACCATCCTACAAACCGCTCAACCAGAGGACTGCAGAGTTCCACTCCACACTCCATCACCAGATCCACATCAGAATTTATAGCACGCCATAAATTCTTGCGGGAGGCTATATGGCGGTTATGTAGTATCGAGTTTTTATCACACAAACTAATTTTCCATCTGATGACAACCATCCATCAGAACTATCCAGAACAAAGAGCCATCTAGCGGAGTGCGACGAATACATCTCATGTTTTACCAACTATGCAGATTCATCGCCGTCTGTACCAAGTCAACTAGCTTTGGATATTTCACGCCAGAGGGAGAACTCACCGCCTATTTTTTAAAGAATATCTTGCGTGAATAATCCTAGTATAAAAGCTTTTTCAAGATACAATTTTATTACTCTTTTCTTCAGAACCCACTACCAGTGCATATTATTGTAATTAGTTTTTAAGTTAAAATAATTTTCCTGTGATACTTTATTTTTATTCACTAATATAGTGTTTGTGTTTTTTATAATATAAATCGAGTTTCATTTCGGTAGTTAGTCAAATTCCTTGTTAACTGTTTAATCTAGTTCATAAAGAAATAGTGAAACTTGGTGAGTACTCCAGATATTCTTAACCTTGTCAAAACTCATAAGAGAGTTTCTCATCTTCAGATAAAGACCACTTTTCCCAATATCATTTGACCTTGAGAAAAGAAATCATTACTCCTTCTTCATCTCAATCTCATCTCATCTTATGGATCAGATCCAGCCAAATCTGAATGCCATAGTCCAAACCATCTCAACTTATTTTGTGTAATCTTTGTCCAAAACATCTCAACTTATTTTGTGTAATCTTTGTCCAAACCATCTCAACTTATTTTGTGTAATCTTTGTCCAAAACATCTCAACTTATTTTGTGTAATCTTTGTCCAAACCATCTCAACTTATTTTGTGTAATCTTTGTCCAAACCATCTCAACTTATTTTGTGTAATCTTTGTCCAAACCATCTCAACTTATTTTGTGTAATCTTTGTCCAAACCATCTCAACTTATTTTGTGTCATCTTTGTCCAAACCATCTCAACTTATTTTGTGTCATCTTTGTAACAACATTAACCTCCATACCAAATGATACTTCTTCTTCCTCTTTAGAAAAATGATACCTATACATAGGTATAATATTGTCAGTCATGTAACATACGATACAAAAGAACGGTTGAAATATTTTATAACTTTGAATGAAATGCAACCATGCATTGTCGACGCATTAACTATCTGGATTGCTCCAGCGGTGTCACGTTAGTTCGGCGTCAGTGGCGCTACGTAGTTTAGAGGGTTTATTCAAAGGTTCTCTTGGTTTATCGACTTGAAACATAGCTCGTAAAAGTAATAACGTGATAAACTATCTATGTAGGTAGGTACATGCATAGCCACAAAGCTCACGCTCACAGTGACGTGAGTGATATTGTCTTTGAGTGATATTGACCGAATAATATAAAATACCTAATATCAGGACTCAGTCGACGTAATATTTCGTAAATTTTACCTGAAAATACCGAAAATACTCTGTCTAAACTCTAAATCAGTGTTTTTCAATCTGTGGGTCGCGACCCCCTTAGGGAATCCTTACTCTGGGGGTCGCCGACAAAATGAAAAGGTAAAGTTCTATAATACTACAATACAAAACACAGTTTCAGTGAGACAAACCTCCATTTTTTCCAATCAATATCGTAGGCACAAGTGCCAGCACTGACCAGTAGGCCTAGACAAAATGCATTTGGCGATCGACTACAAACGAATTCTTCGACAATGTAGAGTAGGAAGAAAATTAACTGCCCACTTTTTATATTTTATATAAGTGTCATAGTTTGGTTTAAATAGTTTTTTACATGTTCCAGTGGACAGTAAATTTTTTCGCACTATACATTGGCGAAATCTTCGTTTGTAGTCGAACGCCAATTTGAATTTGTCTATGGGGGCAGAAGTGTTTTACAAAATAACATTTCTTCCGTGATACTGTCATCTGCTTCAAAGCGCACAAATACGACAAACTGAGCACAATCGGAAACATCTGTCGATTCGTCAAACTACAAAGCAAACTGTGGACTCTTTAATTTTTCGACTACTTGCTCTCGAATGTCATTGGCCATATCGTTTATTCTGCGTGAAATAGTATTATCAGAAAGTGGTTTGTTTTTTAGCTTGTTTGCCTCCTGCTTCCTGACCATAATTTCAACCATATCTAGAGCTGCTGGCAAAATAAGATTTTCGGCAATTGTGTGCGGCAGTGTGGTCTTAATATTGAACAATGGTAACAAAACATAGCCTACCTTGTCTGTCTATTGCCTAAGGGGGTCGCTAGAATTTTTCAACTTGTAAAGGGGTCGGGAATTCAAAATGATTGAAAAACATTGCGCTAAATGAATGAAAGAATGTAGAAAACCACTTAAGACCGAATGCAAAACATTTGGGAAATCAATCAAAACGGAATAGTGATATGGGCAGTTGATTTTAATCGACAACTGACACCAGAAAATATTAATATTTAAATGTGTATCATTCTTGTCTTTTGTTTAAGAAAACCGACAGACAACGCCAGCTACCGACAAAACCAGGAAGAATTCATTTTTGAAAACTTCTGATCCATATAGGTAAACTGTTTGAATGAATAATAAATTAATATCCCTCGATGGGAAGAAGAACTCCCTCACGCTCTCCTCGGCCAACTGTCATTCGGCATCCTTAACACATGTCCATCTCCATAATAGTAGAAGTGATGCTGGGTGTGCCGGCGTATAGCGTCATTCGTGATACGGTGGTACCATATTATATCCGAAATTCTCTTGAGGCACTTCGTTGCGAATGCAGACTTTTTGTGACTGGGCTTGTGCCAAAACTCACACATCAGTTTACATTAATTCGTCTTGAAACTAAACGCCGAAGCTTTCGCGTATACGAAAGAGAGACAGCACTCCCGAAGGTCTCGCTACAGCCCTCATATACCTACGTGTCAAATCGAAATGATAATAAGGGACTCTTACTATAATGTTGAATTTGAATAACCCTTTATTTTTTATTTTATTTTTTTTACCCATCACGCACGTAAGGTGTAGGCAGAGAGAACGGACCTCCACCCTTTTCTATCCAAGCATACTTCTTTCGCTTCTTCCACCGACATAACATATCTCATACAACTTCTCCTATTTCTAGATAACCCTTTATTCACATATTCGAAACGACTTATTCGAGTCTCTACCAACCTCTCCTTGGCTTAACATTCCTATTTGATTTTGTCTGCCTTTTGTGATATTAAATAAGGAGGCTTAGAAAATTTCTTAAAGAACGATGACATAAAAGATTTCTAATACTGAATATTGTGCGCCAACAGGTGGGTGGTTCTTGGCAAAATACACGTAATGTTTTGATGCATAATACATGCTACTCGATAGAAGGTAAAAGTTTTTTTCGTCATATTATTATCTCGATATTGAAGTAAAATTACTTCTCAAGAGTTCGACGAATTTGAGCTTATATCATTCGATCTTACGTAATTATGTATTTTTAGCAAAAGATGTTTCATCTTTTTTTTTAATGATCTAGAGCTTGTAAAGGCCTTTCAGATTGTAATATAATATGGGAGACCGGGGTTGGTTGTGACATTTTTTTTTCTTTGGACAAATTCAACCATAAATTTGAGGCTTTGCAAGACGATTTATAAATTAACGAATAGTGCTTTTATTCAAGTACAAATGAAGTGACAACTGTCTCTCTAACATGATTAATTACAAAAGTATAAGTTTTTGTAAAAAATAAAAAGTGTGACTTCTTGGTTGTCTCAGTGTCTGGGGTAGTTTGTCACGAAGTAAATTAAGGTTAAATTATCAAAAACAAAAAGGTTTTCAATAAAAAAAAAATTAAAGAGATTTTCTTCTTTTTTGCTTGGTAGCAACATCAGTTCTGGTGAGACAAGCTCACGAGAAGACGCACTTAAATGAAGGCGTGGCATTTTTATGGGTAGTTCTGAAATAATAGACGTTTATACGAAAGCAAAAGCTTTAAATGACAAGAAAAAAAAATTACACAAATAAACATTATACCTATTACTTTTTCACAATAAACATGGAGAGAGAATGTGACACCCATCCCCGACAACAAGAGACAACCTGCCCCAAAAGACGTTTTATTATACAACTTCTAGAAATAAATTAGAATAAAAATATTTACTTAATCTACCCGTGTGACAACCGACCCCAGTCTCCCCTACAGAGTAAGCCTCCCTCGAGGTCGTTTTCCAGTTAAAGTTTAACCTTTTTGGTTTTTGGTTTGGTTTTCGCCTGGTGGGCGACTTCCATGAAGATGGCCCTGCAACGTCACGTGTACAAACCATAATCTCAATATAACTACCACCTAATCCTATGTTGCTGTATTGAATCATCCTATGTTGCTGTATTGAATCATCCTATGTTGCTGTATTGAATCATCCTATGTTGCTGTATTGAATCATCCTATGTTGCTGTATTGAATCATCCTATGTTGCTGTATTGAATCATCCTATGTTGCTGTATTGAATCATCCTATGTTGCTGTATTGAATCATCCTATGTTGCTGTATTGAATCATCCTATGTTGCTGTATTGAATCATCCTATGTTGCTGTATTGAATCATCCTATGTTGCTGTATTGAATCATCCTATGTTGCTGTATTGAATCATCCTATGTTGCTGTATTGAATCATCCTATGTTGCTGTATTGAATCATCCTCCCTCGAGGTCGTTTTCCAGTTAAAGTTTAACCTTTTTGGTTTTTGGTTTGGTTTTCGCCTGGTGGGCGACTTCCATGAAGATGGCCCTGCAACGTCACGTGTACAAACCATAATCTCAATATAACTACCACCTAATCCTATGTTGCTGTATTGAATCATCCTATGTTGCTGTATTGAATCATCCTATGTTGCTGTATTGAATCATCCTATGTTGCTGTATTGAATCATCCTATGTTGCTGTATTGAATCATCCTATGTTGCTGTATTGAATCATCCTATGTTGCTGTATTGAATCATCCTATGTTGCTGTATTGAATCATCCTATGTTGCTGTATTGAATCATCCTATGTTGCTGTATTGAATCATCCTATGTTGCTGTATTGAATCATCCTATGTTGCTGTATTGAATCATCCTATGTTGCTGTATTGAATCATCCTATGTTGCTGTATTGAATCATCCTATGTTGCTGTATTGAATCATCCTATGTTGCTGTATTGAATCATCCTATGTTGCTGTATTGAATCATCCTTCAAATAATACCGTATAAATTAAATTCCCAACCATCAGCATCTAGTACCTACAGTGCGGGGTGTTGAATGACTGTTAGCCAAAAAGAATTTTCTTTCCTCCTATGAGGACATCATAATTTGTTTCGTTCCTTCGAATCAGAGCTGAGGAATTTGTATATGTTGTGGGAGAAGTTCATTGAAACTGAGCAAGATCGACCGCAGTAGCGAACTCTTGTTGTCTATCCTAATAATTGGGGTCTGGGTTCACAAACTATAAGAGAGTAGGTATTCATTTATTAGTAGATTTAATTCTTCAAACACATTTATAAATAATTGGTTAATAAATTTAAATTTAAGTATTATTATTTAAGTCCAAGAAAATATACCTTCATAAATTTTTCTTGTTTTTCCGAATGCTTTAAGAACCCCAAACTAAGGGCTTACTAGTGAAAATTCGAGGTTATGTAAAGGGTGCGATAAATCCGATACATACGTGAAATGGTGGTGAAGGTGAGTGCGTAGGTGACTAGCAGCACTATCAGGGGGATGATGAACATGATGAGGAGGGAGAGGCAGGTGTAGACGCGCTCCTGCCAAGGCGCCGTGTAGACCCCGTGCGTCACGCACTGGTAGAAGTCTTCAATGAAAGGTCCTTTGGCTTCATGGAATACCACCATCTGGAATGCAAACAATAAAAACATTAAATTCTTATTCAACACTTTCGTGAAATAATTTGTTTTTATACGTTTGTTTTGTTTTAATATACAACAACAACACTCCCTTTTACACCCCACTCAGGGGCATAGGGAGGCAACAAGAGCTCTCCATTGCGCTCGATCTTGCGCAATGTTTATGACCTCCTCCCACACCATGTCCATGTCCCTCAGCTCTGCTTCGAAAGAGCGGAACACAGTGTGAGAGGGTCTTCCTCGTCTTCGGGACTCTGATGGGAGGAAGAACAGCGCTCTCCTCGGCCAACTGTCATTCGGCATCCTTAACACATCGCGGGCATCAAGCCAGAAGGGCGAACATGCAAAAATGCGATTTTTCGTTTTTAATGCCATTCGATGCCTGAATATTATCTCCACCTCTCCTAAAAAAATAAGATCATTCCATTTCGTATGTTTTGAGATTTTGAAAAAAATAATGATGGGCATATGCTATGGTATTGTCGATCATGTCGAGCCAGAAAGGCGTATGAACAATGAACATACGCCGTAGATTTGACAGAATATGATTGGGTAATATTGTCGAGCCAGACCCAGCCAGTTGGCGGGGTCATGTGATCAGGATGAGAGGGACTTCCCTCTCCTCTTCACAATGGTAGAGATGATGGGCCCACGATGGGTGTTCCAGCGTATAGCGTCGTTCGTGATGCGATGGCACCATTTTATACCCATAATTCTCCTGAGGCACTTCAATTAGATGCGGAGATTTTTTGTGCCAGGGCTTTGGTCAAGTGCCAGGCCAGGACCCCTCACCCATCCAGAATGAGAACACACACGCATTTCGTCTCGGCACTAAACGCCGACATTTTCCATATCTTGGTCATGTTGTTAATGGCGCCACTTTTCATACCGATACGTAGCAGGAGCTTAGCCACTAGGTCACCAGAGGTGGTATTTTTTGCTCCTAGTTCTTCAAATTAATCCACCCGGGAGACCTGGTGACCGTCAATAGTTATCGGTAGCTGTTAATCGGGGTAGGCATTTTTGCCACACGGAGAGAAATCGATTTTTGTGCTCTTAATAAATTGATAAGACGTCTCTATATATTATTAATTCAATGCGAAAGTGTTAAGAATTCGTGCGATATCACCATGGAAAAACAATAAAATACCATGCCATACGAAATAAATATCAGTGTAATGATATTTATTTCAAATTGTTTTTGTTAAACTATCATGATATTGTCACGATATTTTATATTTTGCAGGAGGAATGATAAATTATCATAACACCTTTCAAAAAATGCATTACGGACTTATAAACTATCATTACAGTGATGTGAAATTCTTGTGATCATGATATATTTACCTGAGTACTGATATTTTATAAGTACTAATAATTCTTTATAATATTTATCTTGTGATAATATGTGTACACAGTCACAATAATTTTCTTTTTGAGCAGGAGAACGGTTATTTTATAATGAAATTCTAAAAAAAACAATTTCGTGGATATAAAATATGTATACAGGAATGTGAAATTGTCATTATTTATGTAATATTTATAGGTAAACTGATATTTTCTATTTTTTCTGTGCAAAATGTAGGTAGGTACCTACCTACTTATGTTACAAATGTCTGTAATAAAAAAATTAATCATGGCTCGCCCTAAAGTAAAGACAAATACACTTGAAATATTTAACAGTAAGCAAAAGCTTGTGTTGAATGGACAAAAGTCGGCACAGGGGATCGAACCCACCACCTTCGGATTGAATGCCGCCGACTGAAACGCTGATGTAACAATAATTTTAATAATTAGGTACATACCTATATGTTAAATGTACCTAATATTATATCAATTCGTCATTATAAACTCTTTACATCCATTATCATTTTGCACACGGTACAGCAAATTTGACAGATGGTCATGTCAAATTCTCAAGACGGCAGAATAATAATTTTTATCCTTCAACAAACTAGCAAAACCAGCTAGTATAAATTTAACAGTCGGTGTGTTCGGACGCGTGCGTAGTGAATCATAATCATTTTAATGTTTTTCATTAATAATAGACTAATTTAAAGAGAATACTGTGTGCAAACGTGTTTTTACTTTTAATATTATAATATAATTGATGTAGAAACCATTCAGTTATTTAAGTGCTGGTTTAACTTCGTATTTAGAAAATTTTAAAGATCGGTGAGTATATTTTTTTATATTATTATTGAAGTTTTTTTTTCATTTAATTAAAGATTTGCGAATGAATTATAAATGTTTATGTTATGTAATAAGGTAGGTACCTATTCGATAAATAATAACAATAGCCCATACAATAAAATTATTGTGCGATTGCGGCGTCACAAGCAAGTTTGAACAAGTTTGCCTTACCCAAGGTCCACAGTAGGTACCTACCTATCAAATTTATATTTAAGATAGTAGATTCATCAAATTTGCAAGAATATTATGGAAATTTTAATATATTAGTTTATTTTATTTCTTTATGTACCTACCTAAACAATATTATTTCTCCATCAGTTTGTTTTTTTTTTTTAATTATATTGCTGCTCTGTATCATAGTGATATTTTCATTCTGTTTTATTATTTTTAATTTTTTAGTTTACTATTGACTTGCTCGTATATTTGTGATTGTTGTTCATTTTGCATGCATTTTATTTATGTTAATGTATTATTAGTAAGCACCTTATTATCTGCCAATATGACTTGTGTGTGCGAATATAGACAAAGAGATGCGATTGAAATGTTTCCTGTATAATTGTAAGATTTTTATTTTGTTAAGGGCTGAAAAAAAAGGAAAAAATGTATTGTGCTTGTAGCTTGGTTATGATTATTGTTCATTTTTCATGCATCTTAATTGTTATAATTTATTGTTTTAATTTGATATTATTTTATTTATCTGTGATTCTTTGGATGTGAGTTTAAAGTTTGTTTTATGTGCTTTTATTGTGTCTGTCATATTTTATTTTATATACCTGTATAATTGATAAACATGTAAATGGCCTTGCCGTATGTAAATAAATAAATAAATAAATAAATAATTTAAATAAAATATCTTAGTATTATCCAAATTATAAGATTAGTAGGTAGTTATTTACAAGTTGAATTGAAATTGTGCCCAAGCTTAATATTACTTAATATTCCGTTACAGAAGAATGTGTAAAAATAATTATTATTTCATTACAGAAGCTCGCATAGACATAAACACCATATTATTGATTTCGGAGCCAGAACTTAAAGAATAGATACCGGTATTAGGGGATCAAAATATCAAGATAATTTAAATAATTCACAATTTGACATCGGAATACTAGATGAACAAGAACAGTCGAAAACAGAAGATTCCGGTTTATCAGAAATTAAGGATATTGAAGAGCTGCTACGAGATCCAATTTTTTTTTATTGTTGTATCTTTATATTATTTAATATATTAAAAGTTAAACTTAATTTAAATGTTTTACTTGCATCCTATATGTTCCTCAAAACGATTTTCCCATTGTACTTATTAATGGAAACTATTGATATTTGTATTTAGTGATTTTACAGCTTTCATTTCAAGACAAATAATAATGTATATAATCCTCATCTCTATTTATTACCTACATAAACCTAATATGTACAAATATTTTTTCAGGTTTCGTAACATATTCATAGTATAGACACAGGTATGTATTTGTTCTTGTACAAATATTTTTGCAGTATTCTAAATACCTATATTCACAGTACCTAAAGACACTGGCATTTATTTTGTTCTTGTATTAATATTTTTTAAAGCTTTCTGAATTAATATTTTTACACTTTTCTGAATACCATGGTACCTATATTTTCTTTTGTTTGGATAGTCTTCAAATCTAATTATAATTACAAAACTACTTTCGAACGTGCGCTGGACATCCATTCTCAGAGGGGTGCTAAGTAAACCCCATTGATGATGGACTCTTTGAGTGTTCAAAACTTGTTAATGAATCATAATTAGATTTGAAGGCAAAACAAATAAAAATATCTACTATGGTATTCAGAAAGGTATAAAAAAAAATTCAGAAAGCTGCAAAAATATTCGTAGAGAACGAAGAAAATGTCAGTGTCAATAGTGTGAATATATTCAGAAACCTGCGATATTATTTGTATAAGAATAAATAAATTGCCAGTGTCAATGGTGTGAATATATTCAGAAACCTGCGAAAATATTCGTATAAGAAGGAATAAAATACCAGGTTCAGTGTTGTGAAAATATTCGTATAAGAACGAATAAAATGCCAGTGTCAATGATGTGAATATATACAGAAACTTGCGAAAATATTCGTATAAAAACGAATGTAAAGCAGGTGTGTACTGTAAGTTTAACATGAAAAATGAAGGAGATTTATTCAGATATCACGATAAAGCAACGGGAATTCTTAATAATTTTCTTGAGTGTTTATTAAGAATTCTTGTTAATATATTCGTTGACTTGTCATGTTATTTTATTAAGAAAGTCCTGTGTTTTTATTAGGAAGTGCTTCCTGACAATTTAACAGGACGAAAATCCTGTCAAATTAGTCGGTAGGACGCCAGTCACGCTTTTATGCAGAATTCTTAACAAGTTGTTAAGAATCTTAACAATTTCACTAAGCGTTTTTTTCTCCGTGCACGAGCTCCATCTTTCTGGCATTGGATCGAAGGTCAAAGCGTGCTTTTCGTCGCAGAGTCTTGAAACACTGCGCTGTAATTTCTTAGCTAATGTTCTGAAGAAAAAATAAATTCCGTAATGGTATCAATATTACATCACATCATTGCTGAACAGGACTGTGAAATAGATGTCCTGGATCTTAAAATTGTGGAACTGGACTATAGTTTAATCATGAAGTACGACATAATGCACTGGACACTGGACAATTGAACGCGAATCCGAATATGCCAAAATTTATGTACCAAAGGACTGACATAATGTAATCAGTTTCATACGTAAAGATAAGCCTTGATAAGCTCTGATCAAAATTATGAACCATAAAGCTTTCTATTACTAAGACATTCTGGAATATTCAAATGCCCAAATGTTTGTAATTCACACGTAGAGTATAATAATGGAACAATGTGAGGTGGCTACGTTTTAAGAAAGATGAACCATACTCACTTTTTTCAAAAACAGATTATTGGTAGGAATTTAAGCAGGTGGTAATATCGAGCATAACAACTCGATCTGGAACTTGCAGGAACGTCTATCAGGCTTCTTTTAGACAAATAGGTGCCTATTAAAGCTAGTTTATAGATTTCAGTAATTTGTGTCAACTGAGGTCTATTCAAGGACTCATCAGAATTATAACGAAAGCCTACCGGTTGATCTGAATGACAATGGTAATTTAAATAGTGAAGAGTTTTATTGTCTCCAGAAGAAAATAAGAAGTACTTTATTTTTTATGTAAATAAATATAAAGGTTTTTAAATATGTATATTTTGTTTAAATAGTTTTTTTTACAATTTAAGTAAAACTTTCAAAAAATTGATGTCATATCCATTGCTGTTATTTTACCTATTACAAATATTATGTACTAATATTTCTTTTAAATAAAAGTTTTGAGAAAAATGCATACCAATAGTATTTTGTGCTTTTTTAATTGAATCCCTATTGAAATTCCCTTAATAGATTTAGAGAAAACACTGTACGTATATGAGAGTGCTTGTTTTATGTTTCTACTATAAATAATTATTTTATTCAAAATAGACACTACTTGTAAGTGTGATCGTGTTGGCTTTATCTTGTTTTATTTTAGGGATATTCGTTGATATAACTTGAAATTAGGGACATTCAAATGTTATTAGTCTTTGTGGAAGTATTGATAATCATAATATTATATTTTTATTTATTATCAAAATCTATTTTGTAAAAAAAAAAAACTATAAAATTCCAACTATTTTCAATTGGAGAGTGATTATTACGAAGATTATAAGAAAAAGTATATACGACCTTCTGTTAAAATGGCACGGTAACACTGAAATATATCAAGCCAGAAGGGCGAAGAAACATTAAAAATCGTATAAGCTTTAGACTAATTGGCTCAATTTCTAAATCAAGGGGCTTAAATACTAGTAATAAATAAGCTCAATCATTTTTATCTATAAAATGTAGCTGTTTCCGACACTTGTTTTTACGCCCTTCAGTTTTCTTATAATTTCAAGTACAAATATTAAGTCCACATTCACGTATATAAACGAACCAGAAGGGCGTATGTGCAAAATCTATGAGTAAATAATTAAGAATTTGAATATGGATGGCACCCTTTGATTGTGATTAATATTGGCTGAATTTCATAAAAAATAACTACATTGATAAATTCAATCGTTTCGGAAATAAATAGTTTTTTGTCTCTCCTGTAAAGTAGTCATTTCGTTCATACGCCCTTCTGGCTTGATGCCCGCGACATGTCCCAGCCAAGTCCATCTCCTCCCCACAATGGTAGGTGATGGGCTCACGCTGGGTGCGCCGGCGTATAGCGTCGTTCGTGATGCGGTGGTACCATCTTACGCCCAGAATTCTCCTTAGGCACTTCATTTAAAAAGCTGAGACTTTTTGTGCCTGGGCTTTGTTCAGGTGCCAGGATGAACCATACCTCACAACCATAGAGGAGAATGGGCAACACACACGCATCAAACAGTTTACATTTCGTCTCGACACTAAACGCCGACGCTTTCCAAATCTTGGTCATGACTTATTAAATATACATTTTTTTTAATTAAGAGCCTTGTCGAAATATTGGGCGAAAATGCATATAAACACTTAAAGCAAAGTATACAGGACCGCTGTTCACTCGGCTATGCTTCACGGCTCGGAGTGATGCCGGACTGTATACAACCGAAATTAATATGTTACTATGGTTTGCGTGGGGTCATTAAAATAGATTTAAGGAAATACTATATTCGTGGTAGTTTTAGGATCGCGCCTATCCTGGAGAACCTAGAAACAAGACTCCGATGGTATGGACATGTAAATAGAAAGGGAGACGATCACGTGGTTAAAATGTCCCTTTACTATCTAGGGCTAGATATCGTCCACAGACCACATCGAACTGAGAAGGGGCAAGGAAAAGAAGAAGAGTGGTATGGTTTAAATGTGATATACGAGTAGGTACCTACCCATTAATATAGGCAGGTTTTATCAATGACAACAACGATGAATATAAAATCCCAAAGTTTTGGTTGGAGACTCCCTGACGTTCCAATACGCAGCCTCGAACAGAATGCTCACAGTTGTGTCTGCTAGCATTAAGAACCCCTATTCTGTAGCAAGTGTAGGGTAGTCACTTGAAAAAAGTGCCTATTAGGCGATACATTTTGTATGAAAAACGTCTATACGTATCGAATGCGAGAATCGCATATAGACGTTTTTCATACAAAATGTATCACCTAATAGTCACTTTTTATCAAGTGACTACCCAACACTTGCTACAGAATAGGGGTCCAGAATTCAACACACTAGTGGTCGACCAGTGCTCGAAATTCGACCATAACTAATTTAGATTATAAGTTTGAACATTATTAAGATTCCTTTGTGAGCGAAACTGAGCGAACGCTATTTCACAAATTTCTTTAAAAAATAATGACATGGATATTGGATACGTCAAATGTTGATATGTTCAAAGTTTTTCCTATGGTTATTTAAAACAAAAAAAAAATATTAATCTACATACCTTACCTACCTATTCTCAATTTGATCACAGATAAACAAAAGATCTGTGTCAAATAAAGTCAAATACATCGAAGTGTGTGTGATTATCTCTAATATAAATTAAAGTCGGGTTAGGGCGAACACTTATAACTCGAGATCGGCTCAACAGATTCTTGCGATGTTTGATTTATTGGATTCTTCTCCGCTCCGGATAACAGAATAGCTAATAAAAAGATGAATAAATCGATAAGAACTTATGTAAAATACAATATTAAAGTTTGTATGGAACGGGTTCAGCATCGGTACCACCACCGACATCTGTTGAGGAAATAAGTAGATAGGGAAATGTTTTCCCTATTTCTCTACAGATGGTGGTATAATGATTGAAATAAAAAATATCGTTTTTGATGGTACTTTTTCAAGCTTTTTTATAATTTGTTAACATCTATAATTATTATAAAAAAGTCGGGTTAGTGCGAACACTTATAACTCGAGATCGGCTGAACAGATTTTAAGGTAAAGTGTTTATTTTATTATATTCTTCGTCGCTCCGGATAACGGAATAACAACTATTAAAAAATCGAAAATGGATGGAAAATAGTATGAAATAATACAATATTACAGTTAGTATGGATAGGGGGAGTTTTGGTGTTTTTGAAATAACTGAATCATAATAACCACATAACTTTTGATTTTTTTTACAAATAGTAGTCATGTAGGTACTTAAGTTAGCTATGTTATGTTACCCGGCAATATTTTTATGACTTTTGATTGAAGGCGAGACGAAGTTCGATGGGTCAGTGTGCGTAGTGTTTTTTTAAATAATTTAATCTTTTTTTTTGCATAATTAAAAAAAAATATTAGCATTCGCCACTCCTTCTGTATATAAACCATAAGTGTGCGATATTTCATACTCCTCCGTCTGCGTAATTTTCGTAAAAAGAGTCGCAAAGTTTTTCCTTCACGTGTTAATATATAAATAACGTACGTTGACATTGACAACAAGATGGAGGGCGCTGGACTTAAGCGTTACAGGAGCTGAATTTGAGTAGGTACTGAATATATTTAAATCATAGAGAGAGAGAAGATATGGCGCCGTAGATACCCGCTACCTGTCACTTGACACCTTGCGGTGTTACTTGTCTGTGAACCGAACAATGCTGACCTCCCGCTCCTTGTGACAATACACAATTTTTACATAGAATGGTCCCCTTTATAACACACATAAAAGAACGAGTCAACTATTGTTTTAGTTGAGACAATGCCTCTGTCCTGTACCCGTAATTCAATTAAAAATAAATTATCACAACGGAATAAAAATGATAAATTACCTCTGAGCATTATAAAAAGAGCTTATCCTTTAGAATGTTATTGTTATATAATATGCCTGTCTATGTAGGTAGTCCAGAATGACAGCGTAACAGCCTCTGTAATGCTGATGTCATTTTTCTTTAAAGCTGGAATAAACTAATAATAATAACAATTGAAGCTAATTTTCTAAGTAAGTATATAAAATTTCTAAGTATTTTTTTTTAAGCCCTCACTCGTTTTCGAGTGAATTTCTAAGTATGGAATCAGTAAAAATCGTTTTATGTTTTTTTGTCGTTGTGCGTGGTTGCATAAACTTTGTCGATAACTTCGTGAAAAAATAAGGTAAGAAGAGTACATTTATACTAAAATGTAAAATAAAGGTTCATTTATCATAAGTATCAAACAATTTGTATTTTTGTCAGAAATTTCCAGAGTTTTATTTAGTTTTATGACTTTACGATGTCTATTTTTGAAGTAAATTGGGGTGAATAGTAACACCATACGGGTGAACAGAAACGTAATATATTATGTGAATAGAAACATTTCATAGGAATATCTTTTTATTTTGTACTTTATTAAGATCTAAACGTACCTATTATTTTAATGTGATATAAGATATATTTTTTCTATTGTTTTCTGCCCTACAGTCGCTGTCAATATGCCAAGAGTGTAGAAGGGAGATCATCACTCCCAAGGAATACATCTCGTACAAAAAGGGGGACATTGATAGAACATTAAAGGATATGAAAGAAAATGGTTTGTCTTATAGATGTGCCGCGAAAAAATAACATATCAATTATTCTGTCTTTTATAGACACGAAAATAAATTATGCGTTAAAAAGCAAGGTGGGCAAACCGTATTAACAGCTGATGAAGATGAGTTGATTGTGGAAAACATTAATATTTGCGCTGAGTGGGGGTATCCTTTAGACCAGTTTGACCTTAGAATGACCATCAAAACTTATTTAGATAAAAAAGGGGTAACATGCTCAAAATTTTAAGAAAATCTACCAGGCACAGAATTGCTACCGGTTTTTTGAAGAGACACAAAAATAACATTTCAGAAAGATGTGAGCAGAATATAAAAAGGGCTCGTGAAATTATTTCAGCAGAGGAAATCATTAAATATTTCAAGAATTTAGAGGTGACATTGAAAGGCGTTCCACCAGAAAAGATAATAAACTACGACGAGACCAACCTGACTGACGATCCTAGAAGGAAAAAAGTAATCACAAAAAGGGGAGTGAAATATCCAGAATGCGTAGTCAATCATACAAAATGCTCCATTTTTTTAATGATAACAGCTACAACCGCAGGCTTATTATTTACACCATACGTCATTTACAAATCGCAACCAACGTTTCCTCGTAACGAGCAGTACTTTTTTATGATTTTGTAATAATAATAAAAAAACAACATTGCAGTAGAGTTAAATAAAATATCAATAATCGATCGATCAATCGATCTTTGCAGTACTATTTACCTAATAGGTAAATATCGATATCGAAATAAATCCAAATAAGTACCTACTACCTATTTATTGTCGAAAACCTTTTTATTAAGGCCTGGGCTTGAAAAGTATCCTTTTTGTGTAATTGGAGCGAAATGTTATCGTAATATAGTTTTTGAGTAAAACGAGGTAAAATAATCAATCCAAAATATGGTCAGTTATTAAATTATTATGTCATTGTAGACTTGTATCAAATTATAATGTCTGAATAATGAAGCATGTTGATAAACATAATTTCCCCCAAGAAAAAAGTGTATTAAGTTCGCGACAAAAATGTGTAGGTAATGAGATTTGCTGTTATTCAGTATAAATGTTAGTAAGAAATAATTAGGCCCTTCTTACGCCTTAAGCATAAAACGAGAGCAACACGATTACGTAGGTACTTATTAAAAAAAAAGTCTTCAGATGGAGCGTATCGTAAAACGATCAACGACGTAAGTCGAAGCGCGTTTTACGATACGCTTACGCCAAGACACCGTGTGGGAAGGGCATTTCAATTACAAATACGCCTAAGTACATATTATTCATAATTTTAAGTATCTATTTGTTCTAGATTTGAGCCTATATAGGCAGCATTTTAAAGCAAGTTTATTTATTTTAATTTTACAAAAAAATAGTCGATGTCAGTTTGCTTATTGGACGAGACATGATTTGTTTTAAAATAAGTGATTTGTAAAAGATTTTGTTTTTTAGAATTGAGACATCTTTGGTTTAATAAAAATAATTCCAAACGGTTGGATATTATGAAACGTTTGAAACATCAAAACGGAATAAATTTAAAAAAAAAGTTGACTTGTAATGAAAGAACAAACTTTTTGAATAACGTCTTTAAGGTTAAGACTTCTCGAAACTATCAAAGAGCTCCTCGTCAAGAGACAATCGGAAAAAGGACTTGGAAATATCAAAAGAAATGAGTTTTTTTTAGAAAATAAAAGAAATAATATGTGACAAGTCAGTGTATATTATTTTCAACCATTTTTTTTTCAATGTCTGATGTCTTTCAAACTGTATAGGTACTTTAAAAAAGCGTTACAACTAAATGTATAAGTTACGTTTTTTATGAATTTCTTGAATAAATGCCTTTACATTATTTGTAAAAAAGACCCAGATACAAATAAAATAACTTTAAGATGGAATGAATCAAAATATGAAGTTTTTTTAGGATAGCTCACTGATTAGTAATACATAATATTATTTCCCCACATTTGATCAATAGATTTCTCAGATCGTACTTATAATATACATTAACTAGCATTATATACATTCCCGACAGACGTAGTCCTGTAGTCCTTTCTATGAAAATTGATTTCAAACTTGTAATTTATACAAAAAATATGTATGAATGTTAAAAAAAAACTATTTCTGAAAGCTTGAAAAAAATTCTATCAAAAATCTGCGTACCAATGTTTTGCAACTCAATGGTTGTCAGATAAATAAAAATTGCGTTACTCTGGAATTTTAACAGATGGCGTTGTTGTCAGTAAATCCGTTCCATACTAATTATAATATTACATTTTACATTATTTGCTATCCATTTTTCGATTTTTTATTATTTATTTTGCTAATCCAATAAACCAAGCACCATAAAAATCTGTTCAGCTGATCTCGAGTTATGTGTTCACACTAACCCGACTTTTTTTACATCTTTAGATATTGGAAATGTTAATAAATTTTGTAATACCAGGTTTTATTTTTAATAACCATTAACCGGTTTTCGAAAGCGACTGCTTTCTCCCTCAGAGATTTAACCACCTAAATGGCAAACGTTGTTCGCACATAAGTGTTCGCACTAACCCGACTTTCTTTTATATTACAGATTAATTAATAATCGTTTTGAAACAAAAAATACAATACAGAAAACCATCTTAAAATATTTCGTTACTTGCCCCAGGAAGCAGAAAAACATAGTTCTTAGCTTCGAATCCTACCAAGGTTATGAATTTTTTTTAGCATGTTGCGTTGACAGGCCATAGCTGATAAGGTATTGTAACAATGAAATAAAGGTTTCTGGGGGCGGATGGCGCAAGATAGGGAACTGTGGAGATCTAAAGAGTAGGCCTTCGTTCAGAAATGGACATGACAGGGCAAACGAAAGAGAAAAATGAATGTATAAGTATAAGTCAATAGCTTATATTGCAGGCTATACATATACATCACACGATTTAACACGTTAAGCTTTATTACATAGCTATTTTAATAGACATATTTTTTTAACGAATATGTAACAACTAATGACTCTAACAAATCATTATATACTGATGTTCGATTTTTAAATGGAGAAACCACTACGGGCTTACGACCTTCTTCTATTGTTATTTGGAAGGCTAGCATTTTTTTTTGTAAAACACCAAAGAAACCACCTTTTAATGGTTCCCATCTCCATTTTCCTTGTATTTGTAAAACAGGAACTCCACGTAAACTAAAGGATCAACAATAATTATTTTTTTATGAGCTAGGTATTCATTTTGTTCCAAAACTTTTGATAAGGATTTAACTAAGTATACATGAATAATTATTCGGGACTGAAATTGAGCAAAAAATAAAAATGAATAAGAATTACAACATTTTTTTATCAGTAGGTACATTGTTTACATTTAAAAAACAGTTTAATATTTGATTATTATTTCGAGCAAAAAAATATAATAAAATGTAATTCCCCAATTAATGCCAAACCATAAACCGCATAATGAATATGAATATAAATTATTGTACACAGAAAAATAACGATTGTCTGTTCGATTTTTGAAGCACCTTATTTATTTAGAATTCCGCTATAAACAACACATGCGACCCCTTAAAAATAAAATGAAATCACAACACTTAAAGATAGGAATATTATTATTCTCACATTTCCCATGGATAATTTTATAGGTCTATTTATCCCCACGACCAAACAGTGCTAAACTTGCTTTTTATGAAAATGCCGTAAAAATAAGGCGCGTTCGGAGCAAAATCGTAAATCGACGGATGTGCCATCACTCAAAATATATATGCAATACAAACTAGAGATTTCTTTTTGATTTTTTTTACAACATACTATACGAATATTATTTGCAATTTAGCAATTTCTGTTAAGTAAGTAAGCCTTCGTCGTTATGTCAATCGTTTATCTTGAGTCTGCCGTTTTTCTTTCACATTTTAGGCCTTTTGCACACGATGCCATAAAGTAAAACGATACGCTTGTCTGCGGTTTTGTACGTATTAATTGTTTTCGTTTTACGCTTAATTTGTTCATATACGATAACGTAACGCTAACGTGTTTGAAGGACCTCATTATATTAGGACCAGGTACGTAAAGTACCTAATATGTTAATAACTTTCTAATTATGTTTAGATTCTTGTGACCTTTTCAGGACTAGATCTTAAAGAAAAAATAACAACTAATGACTCTAACAATTCATTACTAATGTTCGATTTTTAAATGGAACAAACCACTACGGGCTTACGACCGTCTTCTACTGTTATTTCGAAGGCTGGCTTAGTGTGATCACTTTACGTTAACAACGTTCGCCATTAGGTGGTAAGGTTTGTCTCCGAAACTCCTAATCATGAGAATTCTCAACATGTTCAACATGTCGAAAAATCTCATGTATGCAACAAGTAGAAATTTAATAATAAAATGAAAAATAGAGATAAAAGTTGGAAATGGATATAGTCATATCCTGGCGCCAAATACATGATAGCAGTTGCTTTCTTTAAATTTGGTTGCTCTCTTGTTCTCAATAATTTTCAACTTTTTTTTTTTGAGAATTCTCATGATTAGGAGTTTCGGAGACAAACATTACCACCTAATGGCGAACGTTGTTAACGTAAAGTGATCACACTAAGCCAGCCTTCGAAATAACAGTAGAAGACGGTCGTAAACCCGTAGTGGTTTGTTCCATTTAAAAATCGAACATTAGTAATGAATTTTTAGAGTCATTAGTTGTTATTTTTTCTTGTTAATAACTTATTCCAATCATTTTACGTCTTCCTCGTATAGGGTTACACTATTCGCTTTCTCACTTCATAATGCCTGCGTCCTACCTGTCCAACTCTATGGCTTTGAAATCTGTCACTCAACGTGTGCTCAGAACTCACGCTTACCAGGTTTTGAAAGCCAGTGCCTCCGATAATATGGGCTGGTATGACTTTGTAGCTTTTTATATATTTTGTTTTGTAACGTGGTATTGAAATCTAAATTACGGAGTTATAATGTAATAAGATTTGAATTTAACATCGGTAAAAATTGGGTAGATGGTTCCACCGCATCACGAACGACGCTATTCGCCAGCGCACCCAGCGTGGACCCATCGCTTTTACCATTATGGAGAGGACATGCACCTGGCTGTGGGGGGGGGGGGGTTGGCAGCACATAGGAAAGAATGGAAGAACATGGAAGAGGCCTATGTCCAGCAGTGGATAACTGAAGGCTAAAGAAGAAGAAGAAACCTCTTATAACGAGCATAATTCGTTCCAGAGTCTAACTCTTTAAGCGAAGCAATTTTCCCATACTTTTTTTACCCATCACGCCGTGTCCCGTAAGGGGTAGGCAGAGGGAACGGACCTCCACTCTTTTCTATCCAAACACACTTCTTTCGCTTCTTCCAACGACATACCATTTCTCATACAACCTCTCCTATTCCTCGTACTTCTTACCTGGCCTTCCTTGAGGACGGAATCGATGTATTCGATCAACGTCATTCTCGGTCGGCCACGCTTTCTTACACCTTTCCTTTCAGCCTACGAATGTATGAAACGTACGATAAACATACTAATTTCTATAGTACCTACCTACGTATTTTCTACATTAATAGGTAAACTTACCCATCAATTTTAAGTGTAACTTGTTACAACTTTGAATTCAATTTCAAAGGGAATATAATTATGAGTTTATGGAAAATAAGTTTCAAATATCAATTGCTTGGCAGCACAAACTTTGTTTAATTTAAGGGATGACTAGCCCAGATGCTTTAAAATATGGCGAAAATGTGTCACAGCATATATTTTAATGAGTTTGCCACTTCCTTAAAGCAATTCAATGATTTTAAATTAAGTATATTTAGGTATATTAATTCGAGTAGCTTCTTTGTCGAAATGCAAATTTGGAATAGGAACGAGCAGAACGAGCACTAAACACAAACTAATGCACTGACACGGGAGTCGTGGCTTACAGGTGAATCTGAAAACGGGACTTTCCTTTCTGTGAATGTCGAATTTCGTACTCTTTATGCGAAATTTCGCTCGCTAAGGGAGCAAAATTTTCATATTTTATATTGCTCGCTATGAGAGGTGGTCGTTATAAGAGGTTCGATTGTTGACATGTTGATATTTTCAGCAAATTTTGAAAAATCTTGGCTAGTCTTCCTTTAAATTAAGCAATGTTTGTGCTACCAACCAATTGATAAACAACATTATTTCATTTCTCTTAAAGCTTGTATATTTCAATGTACGGGGAGGTTTAGCCCACAAAAGACAACCCGTATTTTCCTCAACTAGCACCCGGAAGGCAACAGAAAACGCGGTAAAGACGCGGCACGAATCAGTGAGGACTGCACAGGACAAAGCGGCATGACAAGTACTTATGCTCCATTTAGGGAGTGGGCATGGAAGAAAATGAAATCAATTCCTCAACAAAGTATGTAGATACAAGAGCTCCTGTTGTCTCTTTAAAATAAGATTATTGAAAGTTGAACTAACCTCTTCTCACATATTGCTCATACTATTGTTTATCTCCATTTTTAAAGGAACGAAACATTAGTATAAGAAGGTACTTACATACTTATTGTATGATGACAAAACACTTTTGAGGAAAGCATAGGTCTCCCTCTCTTCCGAAATACTTCGTGTGTAATTATTTGCATATTATTATGTCCACTTTCTCTCTTTTATGGTTGAGGTACCTACTGAATAGGCGCGCGACGGGTGCTTACACGGGACATTACACATCATCATTGTGATACGGATGTGCCATTTTATTTCCACAATCACTCCGAAAGAACCACGTATCAAACATTGAATATTAATTATTAGAAACATTATTTTGAACGCTTTCTCTATCATTTTGAAAATCAAAATTTTGAAATATCGAGTGTTTGAATAAAAAAAAAACACAAATGTAAAGAGTGAATTGTGTTTTTAGGAAGTATGTTTAGCATGAACGGAAAGTGTGATAGAGAAATTGAACGTAAGAAATTGGCTGGTATGATGCACTAAGAAACAACAACGTCTCACTACAAGCTAAAAACTAGTGCATAAAGTGATGATGTTACCATGAATGTGAAATGTGGACATGTAGAATGTAGTAAAAATGCCGTTGAAAGATGAAAGCTATAGGAAGAATATGTGGAAATACTACATATTTATTTATTTATTTTAACATTACTATACAGACAGTGAAATTGATATAAAAATAAGACAGTACATAAACATTACGAAACATATACCAGTGAAATTGATACAAAAATAAGACAGTACATAAACATTACGAAACATATACCAGTGAAATTGATACCAAAATAAGACAGTACATAAACATTACGAAACATATACCAGTGAAATATATACATTTAAGTACTCGGTTCAGATACTGGGAAAGGGAAAAGAGGACAGGGTAAAGGTAATGCACTGTTTCTGCTTGTTCTGAGAAAGAGTAGGAGAAATCTCAAATAGGTTTGCTCGCACTGGTCGGACTCTCAATGTATATGGGATGCAATAAGAATATTTGGAAGGAATGTGGTATTGAAGTTAGTGCTAAATTAGATATGAAAGTCATCATGCATAGATGGTTTGGAAATGTCAAGCTAGAGATTCAATGCAAAATAGGATTACAAAAAGAATTTAGGATACTGAAATGAAAGGCGTGAGATGGCGTGTGCGACTGAAATTCACGTGAATTGAACAATTCTATTCCATTCCCAGGGACGGTCAGGTAAGGAATAGGTACAATAAATATCTATGAAAGGTTGTATGAGAAACATAATGTCGGTGGAAGAAGTAAAAAAAGTTATGTAAGAAGAAAAAAGAGTGGAATTTCGTTATCTCTGCCTACCCGTTAAATTAAAGGAACACGACTTGATAAGTACAACAATAAGTTTTAGGAGGGAAAACCAAGGTTGCGAAAATATGTAATAGGCACTTTCCCCGAACTTCCATTTAATCACAGCAGCTAATCAAATACTCAGAGGTATTTATATTGTAGGTTCGAGTATTATCGAAAGTATTTTCTTCACAAGAACAACAATATCGGTGTTGTGTGGAATAATTACACCAACAATAATAATACCGAGTGGTTGCGCGGAATAAATAAAAGTTTCTACGGTATGAACAAGCGGAAAGCACGATAATACAGCTAGCAGGTATTGGAAAGTTTGCCTCGCAATATTATGATCTCCCGTTATGAAATACGAGTAAGCAAATAAAAATAATTCAAGGATTCTTGTT
Source organism: Mystacides longicornis (assembly GCA_963576905.1). NCBI lineage: Eukaryota > Metazoa > Arthropoda > Insecta > Trichoptera > Leptoceridae > Mystacides > Mystacides longicornis. The sequence continues at coordinate 2,848,157 of OY756421.1, read as the reverse complement.
TGGCCGATATTATAGGTACTTATTGTAAACTTCTAAAAGATTTTGAAAAAGTTTAATAAAATTGTTGCCCCACTCAAAAACGAAGGAGCCTCGTAAGGAGGAGAGAAGAATACATCTGTTGTACAAAATTCTGCTCGCTGTTATCTGCAAAAGAAAAATAAGAAGTGAATAATAGAGAGGAAAAACTTTTTCTTATGCGGAGAGCGTAAAAGGATGTTGTATAGGTTCGTTGTTGTGCTCGTATTTATATCAGATGCAACTCCGTTTATTTAAGGTTAAATCACACTCGCAATTTCAGCCATGACATTTCTCATCATCACTTGGATCAGGTTATTTTTCAACACCCTAAGAATTCTTTTTTAGATAAATCTGGTCTCATCCAAAGTGAAAGGAAAACGCATTAGCTATCATCCACTGAAAGTAAAGAATTTAACCCTCGACATTCAGATCGAAAATAAGCGATTGAACCGCTATGATATCAACCAACTATTCAGTATCATTTTATATTTTGACATTATTTTTGAGGTCGTTCATTCTCCACCTGAGTTTAAGATGAACAACTCGCCTTTCCTAATTCCATGGATATGCTTACATTGCTTACAATTGAAAAGAAATGGACTGAGATAGATACCCTGTGGGATTCCTGTCCATGTTGGTTTCTTCTTGGAGATGAGTTGATTTAGGTTGAGGCATTGTCATCCTGATCCTGCAAAGTCTTTATTTAATTAGTAAGCATTATTATTAAGTGAAATTAGAAAAAAAAATGAAGGACTAGTCGAATATCTTGGTTTAATATTTTTTCTTAACGTGTTTTATGAGTTTCTTTTTTCACTTCCCATATAATGTACCTAGGGGGACCACACGTCAAGATTATTTGCACAACGTGTATCAGGACACGCGCTGTTCTGATACACGTCGTGTTTTATCAGGAACTTGAAAAGGCTGCTATCAAACTTCTCCAACTGATTTTAGACATAATTTATTACAATTAAACTAGGTAATATATAAAATGCTTTTAATCAAATCATATTTTTTATGATCTTCATAGTATTATTCCAATAAATACAGCTAGGTATATTTTGAAAAAAAAATTACTCATTTAAATGTTGCATGGATCTAGATGCAAAATTTCCTTAATGAAATTAATTTCAAAACTACACAAAAGAAATGTGAGAAATAACGGTCTTTCTTTGCATAAAACAAAAGTATGTATGTACGTGTATGTAAATCTATTTTAAATGATACTTCAGTGAGAAATTCACATGAATTTTTTAGCTTTACAGAGCTGTTCGAAGTGTTCTGTGGATGTGCACGTTTTCCTGCTAAATACAGTATATTGTTCTGATTTTTAACGTTACAGTTACAGAAGATTCAGAATACGGGTACTATCTACCTACCCCTCTAGTGACACGGTTTCATTCGAAAAACAATAATATACAATTTATTAGGTAAGTAATTCATTCAACACAAATCGAACAACCATGTTGGATCGTTTGTAAGGACTACTTAGAGGAAGACATTTACGTACTCAGTGGAAGGTAAATTTAAATTTTGAAACTTTAATTTGAAAAGTTTCCAAGTACGCTGTATAGACATGGACTCGCCATTATAATTCACTTTCTACGTTTTTAATGCACTTATCCGTTTTCTCGGCAATATCATTGCCGGATACAGATGACAGCTTTTGTATTCAATACAAACAAACCTATCCATGAGTAATTTGATTTAGTTGAAAACGGATTAACAAATTTTGGATGTTTAGTGTTTTCAACAATAGTTCGAGCATTCAACACCTTTTCCATTTATATCCCGTCTTCAACAACAAACTCAATTAAAAAGTAAACAAAATTTTTGATTATAATATACTTAAGTTATGAATACAAAGTAATTTGGTATCAGAAAGTACCTACATCAAATAACATCTGAACAAAACATTCATGTTTTAAAGACGAAAAATCAACTTTTTGACGCAAGCAGGCATTGCATTATTTGGATGTAGGTAGGCGTTCGTATGGATTTTTTTCAAATTCTATATCTGGCTGGGACACATAGAGAGAATGGACGAACACACTACCCTCAAGAAACTCTGGAGTGAAAGCCCGACTGGCAGAAGAAGTATTGGCAGACCAAGGCTGAGATGGCTCGACTGCGTGACTGGAGACCTGCAGTCCCTGGGAGTGAGGAACTGGCGTCGCAGGACGGCTGACAGGGCGGAGTGGCGACGACTACTTGAGGAGGCCAAGACCCACAATGGGTTGTAGCGCCGTGGATGATGATGATGATGATACCTTATATGGTAGTAACGTTCGAATAATATGATACTCCTTTCAAGACTCTGCTTCGGGGCATAGGGAGACAACAAGAGCTCTGCAATGCGCTAGATCTTCGATGAAATCCTCCCACACCACGTGCAAATCCCTCAGCCCTGCTTCTAACTAATGGAAGGAACTGTCCTCCCTTAGCACATGTCCCAGCCATGTTCATCTCCTCTCCATAATGGTAGAAGTGATAGGCCTACGTACGTACAGTACGCCGGTGTGCAGCGTCTTTAGAGAAGTGGGGTACCCTCTTACACCCTAAATTCTTCTGAGACACTTCGTTTCAAATTCAGAGACTTTTTGTGCCTGGGTTTTAGTCAGGTGCCAGGACTTTCACCCAAACAAGAGAATTGAAAACACACACGCATCAAAATGTTTACATTTCGTCTCGACACTAAACACCTGCGCTTTCCGAATCTTAATTTCTACTATTCTATTAACATAAATACATCTTATCCAGACGTTGAACTTACTAATAATTAACTCCTAGTTCTACAAAGGAACATAACCTCTGGCAACGAAACGACTTCATCCAAAGTAACGCACTAGACTAGAAAAGGTTGGCAATAGGTTTTTTAGTCGTCCTCGATCTACATACTTACTGCCTATGTTGTGCCTTTTGCGTATCTTGAGATGTAACGCCTTAGCGGCTTGAGCAGGAATGTTTCTGATGTTTGTAATGAAATAATCTAAGAGAAAACAAGTATGGATGAATAAGCATGATGTTACGAGATCAACATTGTTTGATATTTCCTATTTCTCATAATTTGTAAATGATAGGTACTATTAGACAATGAAATATTTATTAAGCCCGAAAAACACCCACACTTCGTAAGTACATTATAACTCAACTAGCAGCAAAACTGGGTGATTAATTGTTTGATTGTCCTATAAATCAGTTATATCGTCCCTTAAATGATCTCAATTTACTTTTGTACATTTTGAAATGAAGATATTTAGTAAAATTTTCTAACTGATGAACATGCATTTCTTGGTGGAGTTTATTTGAAAATAAAGTTCAAATAAAAAACGAAACTTCTTAGTCTCCTGTGACCATGTAGGACGTGTGCTTACGAAACTAGTCAGGATAATAAAAATTTGTGGAAAAGTTATAAAATTTTTTATTTGGACGATATTTAGGTAAATTTTCTTCCCGTAGCAATAGTTGTATGTAAGAACCTTTGATCAAATAATATCACTATGAAATATTTCTTCGATATAATATTGTCCGAACGGACTAAAATTATTAAAAAAAATCACTTAACGAAATCTCTTTAGATCATATGAATATTTATTTCAAGTTAAAATGAAAATAATGGAGTAAGTAGCTTCAATTCGATTATTTTCAAGATTCAAAAATAAATTTGATAAAAAAATATCGACTCTATTATTCGAAATAAAATATAGATTTTTTTATGATAAACTATCGATATTATGATATACCTATACTTCTTGCCCATCACTATAGCATAGTTAGGAAAATAACCAGTTCTTAGTAGTAATTCTTGCTCATTTAGTTTCCATAGAGATCTAGACAGAATGTTCCATACTATGCTCAGGCTCTGTGTTCTTTTGGTGTATCCACCTTAGGAAGAATAATATTTCTAGTAGGTAGTTGGAATGGTTTTCTCATATGTATGAAAAATATTTCACCTAGATAACAGTGTTTCAACGTAAATACCGAGTTACGGACGAAATTAAGCAATTATTATATGTGATGATTGATGTGACTGGCAGATGTTGTGTAATGTTCTAAAATTACTTCAGAAATCAACTATAGAAGCCTTCGAAATACGGATACAAAGAGGAGTCTTCGAAATACTTTATAACTTCAAAGCTTCAATGACGTACTGGCAAGAAGCAAATATTTGTAAGGGCCCGTTTCTACTTTGTGAAGTAGCAAGTGAGAAGTGCAGATGTTAAGTGATAAAGTAAACTGAGTGAACGGTATCTTATGATAGTCAGAGATTCAAAGAAGAACTACGAGTTGGAAAACAGAATTAACCAATAAGCAATTTAATCAGTGGGAAATTCCGATACTAAAAATGGTTGAATGCTTACATAAATAGTCGACAGAGGGTTCTGGGGAATGCGTAATGAAGACTGGGGGTAGGTAGTGAGTTTGCCTCCATACTACCTCCGAAGCATTTCAAACATTTAATTATCAATTTGTTGGGGCGACACGCGCACTCGGCGATACTAATAACCGTGATAGGCCACCACCGGCTACACTAAGTCAGTATCGTGAAATTGTTTTCCAATAAATTTGCATTGATATTTATTTGATTGATAAAATATGACGTAAAACGGTCGCAGGGTTATCTGGCAACACAATGGCGGTATTCAAAAACCTCTTCGCATATTAAAACTAGGGGAAGGGTTGGTATCCAGAAAGTTGCTAAAAAACCATCACATTATGATGGAGGTAATCCTTTATTCTTTTATCGTTTATGGTGTATCCAAAATAAATTACACGGTATTTATACATACATTTCTAAGCTGCTTCATTGCTTACCTACAGGGAGAGGCGGTATTCAAAAACCTCAACGCATATAACTTGGGGGAGGGGTTGGTATACAGAAGGTTACCAAAAAACATCACATGATTGAGGTAATCCTTTATTTTTCAAAAAGCATCAGTTCAGCCTATTAAAATTAAATTTAACCCCTTCAGACCTGAATTATTGTTAACGGTATAAAAAATTATTTGATTATTGAATATTGGTAATAGGGACATCATTTAAACAAATTTATGATTTTTTTCAAAATTTTCATAAATTTTCCCCGTTTTCCAGCATGTGCATAATTGTGCACATTGAGTCTTAAATGTCATAACTGAGAGCCATACAAGTCATTTGATAACAAGGCATTTTTGAATCGAGTAAACTGTTCTACACTTTATTTTTTTCTTTGATATGCTACAAAACAGTTTTGGTACTTTTTACACGAATCTACATTAGATTTATTACAATAGATATGAATCTTTTGATGACAAAAATTATTTTTCATCATTTTCCCTCTTACTTGTTATCACCTAAAAAGAATATCATTATGATCGTCCTATTATGTTCCATTTATAAAATTGGCCTCACATCATCGTTAGGTCTTTTTACTTTTACAAGTATCTTGGGTTCTTCGGAGAAACTGGTATCTCCGGGACATTCAGATTTTCTTTTTGAGGTATTTTTTGGCGTCAATCAACGCCTCAGTAAATCTCATGAAAAAGTGAAACAAATCCAGTTTATTTTCTTTGCTATGTTAAATAATTATCAACAGTCTTTTCTGTAGGTATTCAAAACAACTATTAACTATACCTGCTAAATCTACAACGTGGAAAACATACGAAGTGTCCACTTTTTTATCTTTTATATATTCCATAACAAGACAACATCTGATCTTGGAGGTCAACACCACCCACATTTTCATTCTACTAATAATTTTATCAATGGAACCTCTGCCTTTTTTCATCTCCATATCGGAAAGCAACGGTGGATTTGTAAATTTATTGAGTGTTGCTGCTGCAAAAAATATTTTTTCGTTTCAGTACTTGAACTAGATGATAAGCTGAAATCGTTCTTTGGAAATTATAAAGTACCGATGTGTAGTTCAAACAATGTTTTTATTTCACATACATTAGTTTATTCGAAGTTCTCATGTTTTGAAGTCCATATAATATGATTGTGTTTTCTGTATTTCCTCCAAACCATTATCAGGCATATGCTTTTGGAAGTCTTCCAATGGTTTTTTCAACAAATCGACAAAATTACCTCAAAATTATGATCTCAAAGTCTTTTCGTCGCCATTTGGGTTATTCCTTTAAAGAAGCATAGGTACGTCTTCTACAAACAATTTTTCTTTTCTAAGTGTGTTAAAACCGACTGACTCAGGTCCAATTATTTTATTAGGTACATCTTGGAGGGGCTGAAGAATTTTCATAATCCCTCATCTTTCTCATCGTCGCTCAAATACCAGTCAGAATCCGGTTCTAACATTTCACAGATTATGTTTACATCAACTTCATTACAAATATAGACATTTGGCTGAAATACATAACAATTATAAGAAATATTGGGTATAAATAAGTAACACAAGTGGGGCAAGATGTTACTAAGTTGTCTTTTCTTTCGTACTCTTAGGACGGATTGGGCATAATTATGCACATCTATTTTTAAACGCAATTTACACAGTATTTTGTAGACTTTGTCCCACAGTCTTATAATTTACACACAATTTAATCATTTTTATCAACATTCGAAATATTGTTTTTGTTAGAAATCACAATTAAATGATTTAAAAATATTTAAAACATACCCCTACCTCGACGTTGACCAAAATGACTGTAGGACTGATCATGAACTATGTTGTTTGAAAGCGTTGCTAATAGATGGCACTAGTTGGATGATTTTAAAACAACTAGAAAGATTCGGTTCATGCACAGAGAGATGGTGGTAGGCTAAACATTTTCAAATAACAATTTTATAAGGATTCAAATGTTATGTGCATAATTATGCACGCAGGGTCTGAAGGGGTTAAAAAAAGATAAAGAGGTTTTGTTGTGGCCCTTGTGGACTCTTTTTGCCTCTTGAAGTATTCGATTGGATTGGAAAGAGGTTATATATTTAAAATAGGCCGAAATCTGTTATCTGCTATGTTCCAGGTGGCTATAATATCAGCCTTTAAATAAGGAAATGTGTAATATTGAAGTAAACCCTACCTATGTAAAATCATTGAAATAATAATGCAAATATTTAGGTACCTTAGTGTAGCGAATAGGGACGGCACGTAGTTCCATTTATCGGTAACGTACAACCACAAACGAACCATCTCGTGTGGATGGAAATAAAAAAAAAATTTATATTTTATGACGTCGTTAGATCCGTGAAATATCTTCTTTGGGGTAATGTGACGCTAGAGACGCGGCGAAATACCAGATTTAGAAAATATAATTCAGTTATATTTTCTAAATTTACGCCATTTATTGAATTTTAATGTATCGAAGTATATACGAGCATTATTATATTACCTATAACTTTTTCCAACATTTTAAAAACCTCCCTTAACAATATTAAAATGAAGTCATCTGGCAAAATGGATAGTTATCATAGAGCGACATACCAACAAAATATTCTTGTCACCTGTGACCTACGACTATGCAGGTCCTGTGCCTGCGAAACTAGTAAGGGTATTAAAATATAACTTGTGAAATAACAAATCAATTAATTGTTTTATTAAAAATTACTTTATTTAAAATCATGCGATCGGGATCGTTTTTTTGTATAATTTTTTCACACGGAGTTCCGTTCCTTCGAAGCATAGCTCAGGTCATGAGGTATGAGGAGGTCATCGCGTCTGCGCAGTTAAGAACTCTTGATGCCTCCCTATGCCCCCAGGTGGCGTCTTAAAGGGATATAGGTATTGAAGCAGTTAGCTCAGAGATTGAAGTATATATATAGCCAGGTCACCGCATTTTAAATCTACAAAAATGGCTCCGTATCTGGACCAAATGCATAAAAATATGCAACATTAAATTTAAAAAAAAAAAACATAATAATGATAATACCCACATTGGCTGAGCCATATTCATATTTATAAAAAAATCAATAGGTACCTATCTGTGACAATTGAGATAATGACGTACTGAATATCTCAGATCTACTTATGATAACAGTTTTTTTCTCTTTTCTTCTAAGATAAAACGCCGCCCATTACACTCTTAAGGTGAAACGAATGTCGCGAATTTTGATATAGTCTACAAATAGAAAATTCATCATAGGTAAGAACCAAATTTAAATAATAAATCGTATGAATATTGTCCCAAAACTTTTTTTTTTTCATTCATAATTATTATTTGCATATTATTTTGTACCAATACACTCGTTTAAATATTTGAAAACAGCATTTCTTTGTTGAAAAATAACATCAAACATCTCTTATCTGAAGTTTCTTCTAAGTTTTTATTTTTATTAAATTTTAAACGTCAAAGGAACGTATAAACGAAAAATGAAATAAAGCCGTCGAGTTGTTTGTGTGTAAGGGAGCGAACCGAAATGACAAGAAGAAAAACGACGCGACCATTAAGACAATAGAACATGAAGCATTAGTCGTTCTTTAGAACTGCTGCGGAACGATCCACTTTGCGGATAGTTAGAGGAAAAATGGGCGCAGAGTCAGAAGAGCGTCTGTTGGAGACATGCTCATGCTGAAGTAATCGATGTGCTCAGCGTTATAATGCGGTCAACATTAAGTCTGCTATACATTTCTACATAAGGAAAAAAGGACACTAAGCAATCATAGGTATATTAAAATATCCAACAGTAACTCGACATTTTTATTATTGGATCTTTACGGCTTCACGGTTTTAATTTTCCTTTTTTTCCAAATCCGTTGACCCGTGACAGCAGTCGCAGTCTTTAAATTGGTTGCTCTCTTGTTCTCAATGATTTCCAACTTTTATCTCTATATTTCATTGATTATTAAATATCTACTTTTTGCATACATGAGATTTTTCGAACACCTTGAGAATTCTCATGACTAGGAGTTTCGGAGACTACTTAAACATTACCACCTAATGGCGAACGTTGTTAACGTTAAGTGAACACACTTAGTCAGACTTCAAATAACAGTAGAAGATGGTCGTAAGCCCGTAGTGGTTTGTTCCATTCAAAAATCGAACATCAGTAATGAATTTTTAGTCATTAGTTGTTACATATTCTTATTGAGGCGCCTACGCTATCTAATAATAATATACCTTAACACTTTATTGGGTAAAAATATACATAATTAACCAAAATTGGCGAGCTTATTGCCTAGGGCAATTTCTTCCAACCAACCTATAACCTACAACCTATCTACTTGCAATTTAAGTGTATCTCATTGCTTGTCGTCTTTGTACTACAGTACCTACCTTCCAGCGCATATACTTGCTCAGTTTGATGTTATAACTATTAATACAGTATACCGCAAATACATAACGATTTCGACATATTATGTAATTTTGTAGGATTATTGAAATCACGTTACAGACACCTGTTATTGGAGCATTGAGGATTTTATGTGTTTATATTAATATGTATACCTACTATCTTGTATGTTCTCAGTTTCTTATATGTTCTCAGTGCTCTGTTGGTGTATTTTTTAAATAAATAATTTTTTTTTTTAAATATAATTTTTTTTTCGCACAGCAATACCGGACTCAAAATAGACATGCTTTGGTTACTAATAACCAAAATCTAAACGTCATATTGAAATGGTTACTTAGATTAGAATTGGATCACTTTTGGATTGGTATTGTGATTTATATGCAGAGTAAGGCCGCAGATTGAGATAATCACCGGTCTCCGTATGATTATGGGGATAAGGCGAGCTGAGGACAGACGCGCTTGGCGAGAGTTGGTCCCAGATACGACAGCACAGCATCAGGGTGGATACGGCTTTCAGGAATGAAGAAAACAAGAGAAGACGAAGTTATAGAATCGTACAACAAGAGAAGACGAAGTTATAGAATCGTACGCAATAATTCGCAATACTTCGTGATAATAACACTCACCTACCTACTTATTTTTTCCGCAACTTCTCATAAATTTTCCTCCCACTTCTTCGGTGAAATAAAATGAACGATTCTAAAATATTCCTTTGTTGTTGGAAACGGAAATACAATAATACGCAAAGCGCGGTCTCCCGTTTTAAAATCGCACAGTCGAGATACGAGGCCTGCATAGGTGTTTGTTTTTCAGACATTCATTCATACAGTCGAGTTGAAATAAAACTTTTCTGTAGATAACAATGATTTATGAGCGCACTGTGTAAAATATGAAGTTTAAAATTTTAAGGACGGAAGGTTTGTATGAAGCGGGGAAGGAGGGCAAACAAACCCGCGTACACGGGTGCTTATTTTATAACTGAGAAGCAATAGTTGGTAATCGTGGGAAATAAATACGAACATTCACAATCCTATATTATAACAGGCAAGTTCATCCGTAACTTGGTATATTCGTTGAAACACTCTAAACCCCACGCGGAATATTGTCATTAAATATGTATGCAGGTGTGACAAAACCAATCGAGGTGGTTGGTAGACTAGCGGTTACAACACCAGTTTTCGTACTGTTTCGTGCGGACGTCGTGGTTCGATCCCAGGTGCCGACCATCTTCCTATTTCACCACACAAGCTTTAAGTAGCTTACTGTGAAAGAGTCAAGGAGTGTATTTTGTGTTCACTTTGAGTGAGCACATATTCATATTTAGAAAAAAAAAATCCAACTCTTTTTCTTCTTCTTCGCCCTCGCCTTTGTCCCATTATTTGGGGTCGGCTCTCCTTGTCCTATTGCGCCAAGATTTTCTGTCCAACGCCATCTCCGGCTCCACTTCACACTCTTTTAGGTCCCTATTGATGCTCGACAACCATGTGGCGGGTGGTCTGCCTGATCTCCTGGCTGGAGTTTCAATGTCCATGGCTCTCTGGATCATGTTGTCTTGTGGTCGTCTCATAACATGCCCATACCATCTTCGTCTTTTTTCCATTATCTTTTTGGTTATGGGTGCGATCTTGAAACTTGCAATCAATAAAATTAAAAACCAATCCAACAAATTAATACGTCTGTAATAGGGATTGCAATCCGGTCTCATTTTGAATCCGGCCGGATCCAACCGGATTTTCGCCAATTCGATTTACAGATCCGTAAAATTTTGCCGGATCCGATATGAACATTTTGATGCCGGATCCGCCGGAAAACCGGATCCGGTTTTCCGGATTGCAATCCCTAGTCTGTAAGTCGATATTCGTTATTATTGTTGTTTAATCCGTTTATAAAATGATGCCATGTTTGCAGACGACTTAAAAAAATATTGTGAGATTAGAAGTCGTACCGATTGTGACCTGTTGCAGGATAACATCCAGTGATTTGGAGAGTGGTGTTCTCGCAATGCGCTGTTGCTTAATATTAACGTAAGCATCTACCTCTCTTATTTTCAAACCGTATGATCCCGTAGGAATAGGAAAATGAAATTTACAGGGTAATTACTAGATGAAATAAGGAAGTTTTTGAAAAATGTTTGGGAAATTTTTTTATGTGACTTTCTATTTTTTAAATCGCCCTCAAACATTTTTGTCAATTTTCTGATTTGACGTTTTTTGAGATACAACAGCTATGGTATCAAATTGGATAAAATAAATTATTACATCTAAAACTTACACTATTCAAAAATTTTGAAAAAAATAATGAAGGGTGTATCTCAATAAATAGCGTTTCTGTGACCAATTATGTCGTGACAGTCGGAGTTTTTCGAAAAAAATCGAAAAAAAATATAACTCGAAAACGACAAAAAAATCGTAGAACATACATTGAGGTTTTTGGATAGCCCTAGGGGTCCTCTATCCCTGGTTTACCGATTAACCATACTTTTTGGGACACCCTGTATATCTATGCAAGTAATCTCCATTATATGTATAGGTACCTTTGACAATTTTTCTGTGAAAGGCCTACTGGCCGTGAAAGAAAGACAAAAAGAAATTATGACTTCAAAAATGGGTGTCCGCGCGTGAAAAAATACGACTAAATAATATGTTACTCTTGATCAGATGTTCCCATACACAACTGTTGTCATGGGAAGAAATTTCACTGCGCAATACGCTCCCAAATGAACGAGTGCCGGAAATCTCGACAAAAAAAAACATCGGTAGTTTGTGAGTAGGTACCTAACTATATTTTTTTACCGGGAGGGACGAGTAAAATTATATACATAAACAGAGCTTGCAACAGTTTCAATAGAAACTGTATGGATGTTCCAGAATTAGATCCCTTTTCTGGTTCTCTCAAGAAGTTCAGGAAATGTTTGGTGGCAAGGTCCATCCAGGGAGCATCCCAGGGTGAGAGATGATCGCTTGTCATGGTGTACCGGCGTGTTATCGACCTATTCGCTGACCTACGGACGAGACTGTTTAGTACAGACTATCCGACACTGGACCCCTTAGGACAAACTGACTGACGAACCCTTGCAGACATAGACTACAAAATAATCTAGCCCTCCTTCCTTCTCCCTTCATTCCCCACCCTTCCTTCCCCTGTAATTTAAAAGTGATGTTATCAGTGTAAAGAATGTGTAATAATAAAAATTTGTGTAATTAAAGTGAATAATTGGGATACACATAAGTAAATGGCAATATAAAAATGTAAATGATATAAGTGTTAAATTTTGTAAATTATAAAAAAGCTGTCTGTATCCAATAAAGAAATAAAAAAAAATTGTTTTCAATTTTAGTTTTTTATGTCTTCTTTATGCGCGTTTTGATTTTTTTTGCTGAACAGTGAAATTGAATCAAGTGTCGGATGTCAGATTTTCAGCTCTCCAATAAATTATAACTGTCTCTGGCAGTGACACTTTATTAGAAAATTTCTTCTCTCATTTTTGTATAAAAAGTGACATTCTTTGACACCTGATAATTTTTTATCGTCTTTATTTGATAAGAGTAAGTAGCACTTTTCTTTTTCTTCTTTCTTGAGTGTGGCCAATTCGTTATTTTTTTCTGTTCTTTTTTTTGTTCAAGACGCACTTTTCTTATTGTCCTGTGAGTGCGGCAAAGATTGTTTGTTTTTAATGTTGTAATAGACGTGTCACATACAAATAATTATAGGCAACGCAACTTTTGCTAAAAACAAGTTGGCTAGGACAATGTGTCTCATAAAGGGTTAACCTAAACATGCCGAAAGTGCTCCAATAACAGGTATTTCTCGCATAGCTACTGTGTGTTCAACAAGTCATAATCGTAAATTGCAACCACTTTAAATATTGAGATAATAATATTATTATTTTTAAGTTACGGACCGGAATTCGCTATCTGGAAATTTATAATTTTAATAATAACGTAAAATGATACCCTAAAACAATTTCCTGAATACAAACAATGATTTTGATTGACACCATACCAGTTATTAATCTACGTAGGCCTAGTGATTTTAATTCTAAAGCGTACGAAATTGTACAAAACCACCAGCAAAACGTGTCGAAAGACATCTGGCATAGTAAAGGATAGGTATTTAATTGTTGATTGTCCTATAAATCAATTATACAATATTACTAGCTGTCCCGTCATGTTTCTATCAGATGCATCGGATAACATCGATGTATATTTCCGATGCAACGCACATCGATGTGTTATTTATCTTAATAGCCAACCCTACTTTACGTTCTTACTTCTTGTACATACCTACCTAATCTTTCTCTCAATATAAAGAAAAAACCTTAACATAATACCTGCTTAGAAAACGAACGACAATTTTATGACGTTTTGAAAAAAAACACAAACGATTCTTAGGTCTTATGTACGCTCTTTAGAAATAAAATCACCCTTTTTACGAACGTAGTTGTTTTACTCGAAGGTGTTTTGACATAAAAGTTGAAATCGGAGCAAAAAACGCAAAAACTAAAAACATTAATTAAAACATAAATAAAGTATCTAGAAAATCCCTGTTTTCATCTAAACCATCCTTGGGTAACCCTCGACATCTCCAATTTTTTTCATCGAAATCCGTCCAGTAATAAAGGAGGAGTTAGGTAACAAAGAAAACGGCTAGATTTTTATAGAGTAAGATATATATCGTATGGTTGTAGAGAAAGCCACAGTCAAAGGTTAAGATCATGAGAGCTCATGTATTGACTATTGAATCGCTTCAGGTGACAAGCTGAAATTACATTAATCAATTACATCGCCCCTAAAGAGTCCCAATTTTACTTCACCACGTTGAGACTGTCATTGGTAAGTTTTTATGCACGAGACGTGTTTTTTATTTTATTTAGGACTAGCTGATACCCGTCTTGCTTTACGTTGTTGATTTGGCTAGTCAGACTTGAGCCGTAGGTTATTGAACAGGTTTTGTATGCAGCTTTCCTCTTCTCAGGACCAGTAGGCCTAGACAAAATGCATTTGGCAATAGACTACAAACTACTTCGACAATGTAGAGTAGGAAGAAAATTAACTGTCCACTTTTTATATTTTATATTATAAGGATCATTGTTTGGTTTGAATAAATGTTTATATGTTCCAGTGGACAGTTAATTTTTTCGCACTATACATTAGCGATATCTTTGTTTGTAGTCGAACGCCAATTTGAATTTGTCTACGGCGGCATTTCACGCTAAGATTTAGAATGTGTACCCAGCTAATGTTTCAAAAAAGGAAAAAATAAGAGTCACTGCTAAATATGCGAAAAGTTTGAAAAACTAATGTCACTTTCAATATTTAAGTATAAAAAAAATAGAAGATGAGGAAAAATTAATACTCACTGTTGAATACGCGAAAAAATTAAAAGAAGAATGTAGTTATACATAGGTACCTACAGTGGCGTAACTAGGGGGGGGGGCGGGGGGGGCGGTCCGCCCCGGGCGGCACTTTTCAGGGGGCGGCAAAATGAGCCGACAAATAAAAAAAAAACTTGGTAAAAAACACAAAACTGAAATAGTATAGGTACGAGAATTTGTGAAGGAAAAATAAATGAGAAAAAAAATCGGGTCCCCGAGTTTGTGAAGGGAAAATAAATGAGAAAAAAATCGGGGCCCCGAGCTTGTGAAGGGAAAATAAATGAGAAAAAAAATCGGGGCCCCGAGTTTGTGAAGGGTAAATAAATGAGAAAATAAAAATCACTAAAATTCTTAAAATTGATAAAATATTTTTTTTCCTTTTAACCTGTCTCAGCGTATGCTAGTACAAAAAAGTGTACACCGGAGTGAGTTAATTCAAGTTCCTTTTTTTCTTCTTTAAGTAATTTCGGGTTAAGGTCTTAAAAAAAACTTTTGCGGTGATTCCGCAGGTAGAAAAATCTGTCAGAAGTAAGCTCTATCCCATTATCCAAAAATTGAATTTTTGTACTATATTGTAGTGTTATAAGTATCTATATATTAATAGGTGAAGGGAAAACTTTGTGCCCCTTTTTACGAAAATTGAGCGGACGGAGGAGTATGAAATTTCGCACACTTACAGTTTTTATAGAGAAGGGGTGGCAAATGCTAATATTTTTTTTTAAAATCGTACATAAAAATAGATTAAATCAATAAAAAAAACTCTACGCACACTATTGTAATAGGTATATTATAGTTTAAATTAATTATGGTCGAATTTCGACCAATGAACTGAACCACTAGTTATAAAAAATATGCGAAATTTTTTATTTTGATTTTTTTCCATTTATATAGGGGGGGTGGGGCGCCAAACTTTATTAGGTAGGTGGGGGGGGGGCGGCAAATGTTAATCCCGCCCCGGGCGGCGAAAACCCACGTTACGCCACTGGGTACCTACCTACCTAGTATTATATAATACGTCTAGTTGTTCCTAATGAAAACCTGTTTGTAGATATAGGTACCTACCTACCTAGTATTATATTATGTATAGTTAGTTTGACCTACTTATGACTGTAGTGATACATTTAATGAGGTACCTTAGGAGAGAGAGGGTGCAAGCGAACACTGCTTTACCGGCTTTAGTCATCTGTCATGGCGTACATATTTTATAAGAAGTTTCGGTGAAAATCTTTATAAAATAAGAATTAAAAGACTTCTACTTATATTTTTTGTATTTCAAATCAAACTTCGATTGATTTTGTACATTTTCATACCGTAATGCTACAGTTCTACACAAAATTTAGACGTATAATTTTACTTTTAAAACATGACTTTCTCATTTTTGTATGAAGATTTTAAATTTTTAGAAATTTGTAAATAATTTAAAATATATTTAATGAAATGTAAATATTTGTATCTCAGATTACCACAATTGTATTTGCGAAAAACTGCGAAGAAAAATATTCAACGCAGAACCTACGGTTTTAGCGTGATGCTCTTACATACAGTTGGAGTGAAACAAATAAATAAATAAATAAATAAATAAATATACATACATTACTGAATTATTATGTAGATGTTTAGATCATTAATTTCGATTAATACTATAAAATATTATACACACAAGATAAATATAACAATTATTATTACAAAGTGTTGATTTTATACTTATCGATTTTGTGGAAATAAATCAGTCAAAAGAAACTTTTAATACGACAGTTTCTTTCTCTCTTTGGCAATGCTGTTACTTAAAGTAACGGCTGGATAACATTTAACTGAAATAAAACTAACGGATGTTTTAAATTATGATTCCGAAAAACGAGTTTTATCCGCTAATTGGACGAATTTACATAATTCCCACTCTTAGATTTTACGATTCGACCATTGATTTTTTATGGGGTAGGTAAGTAAGAAAGAGTAAGGGTCTGTACACATCTGAACATGCGCGGTAACGTAACCAATGTCACGTTGCATGCAATAATATATGCTCAATAAAAAGCCAAATTCAGCGACATTTATGCAAAATATCACGGAAAATGTTGACGAAAGAGTGCGTATGAGCCAGCAAAGCAGTGGAGGCTATTTGAGATATGTGTGATTTCATTCGT
Organism: Mystacides longicornis; assembly: GCA_963576905.1. Lineage (NCBI taxonomy): Eukaryota > Metazoa > Arthropoda > Insecta > Trichoptera > Leptoceridae > Mystacides > Mystacides longicornis. Next base: position 2,831,402 of record OY756421.1, on the reverse strand, counting down.
AACCATACGCTTTGGTATTTGATAAAAAATTCAATTTATGGAAACAAAAAATTTAAACTTGCGTTAATTATTGCAAGACCTATTTATTTATTTAATAGATACACAAACAGAACACTTAACAACACAAACATAAAAAAACCCATGTAACAAACACATAGAATCTCTTGTGCTCCAATAACAGGTATCTCCCGCATAGCTATTTTGCACAGTTAGGTGGGTACAATCAAAGTCTGAACATTTAAATTAAACACATAAAAAAAAACCTATACATCTTGGTTGCACATATTAAAGAGTGATGATAGTCGCAGTGATTCAGAATAGGAGAAGGGAGAGAGACATAGATGGTTAAGAAGCGTGTGAACAGGTTATATATTATCACTATGTAACAAAAGAAGAAATAAAGTTGCGAGAGATTAAAGCCGTTCTATTACTGAAGTCGGTTGTTCCAGACAATTAAACAATATTCCCTGTGGATGGAACAGGATTAGGAAGCACGTTAAGTTCTTTAAGCCGCATACAAATCGGCAACAGTTCTCATTACAGATTTTGCCTTTAAACATTTAGGTTTTAAGCATTTTTTATATACATATAAGAAAAATCAACGAGAGAGAATCATTGTGAATCTTCATTATGAAGAGTAGGTTAATGAATCGTACATACGGGAAATTTTGACTGAATAGTGCGATTCGACGAGATTCTGAGATCTGAGTTTATCATTAAAGCAGATAGTGTCGACTCTAAACTTCGAATTAAACGCGAGTCAACTTTTTAAGGGAAATTAAATGGTCGAAAAATATTGCGTTATATTCGGGAAATAACATTTTAGACAGTTTTAGTCACGTTTAATTCGTTGGGAAAATCCGCTAAGTCGATGTAACAATGTTCACCCATCAAATAATCCCTCTCTTACTCTTAATCTTTTCTTTGTTCATAATTCACAGTTAACTGCACTTTCTTGAATGGTCACATTAAGTATGAAATAATATTTTCAAACTTATGAAGTTCCATTTACAGATATACCTACCGCTATTCAGGTACTTATAATTAGACATAGGTATCATGGGAAAGAAATACAAAAGTGCTTGAAATAGACATAGGTATCATGGGAAAGAAATACAAAAGTGCTTGAAATAGCATTAGTAATTTTTTGTAAAAAAAAAAAAAACCTCCCAGATTACTCGTTAGAAAAAAAATAAAGGATTTTCTTAACCCAGGCATTAAAGGGAAGATGATAAAATTAAAGGGTGTCTTTTGTTTTTTTTTTCGAGAGTAGAAACACATTGGTGAAATAATTTTAGCGTTAACGATTATAGTTTTCCACAGCTAAAGAAATGTTTGGTTGATTGGAAAATGATATCTGAAAAGTATCTACAAATGATCCGTAACTGAGCAATCTTCGATAGAGCCATCCACATCAGGGTTTGGAGAACTTTTAAAACCCAATATATTTTTGCTATCCTCATTTCGAAAATGATACAATCAATTTTCAATTTAAATTAAATATTATTGATTAAAAATGACATGGAACCAACCTATCGATGTGAAAATTATCATTATTTATTGAATTAATTTAGATGGGAAATAAAAAAAGTATTTATATTATAAATCTCTCATATCGGAACAAACTTCAAAAGGGTGACAATTATATTCATAATTGAAAAATTTTTACCCTTTAGATTTCGGAGAAATCTGATTTCATATTTGATAATAAAATACCATTTTTGATGTAAGAGCAATTTCAGTCAATTCATCGACGTCTGTTTGATTTTAGTCATTGGCGAAGTCATTGGCGATTTTCGTCATTTTGAAAATTTCCTTGTTACCCCCAAGATAAAGTCAAATAAATTAAGAACATTCTATGATATTCTCTAAATATTGTATCAAACAACACAGAATATTGAAACATCTAAAATCTCTCCAGTTGTATCAGCCTTCTCACCAATCAGCAGAAGTGTCAATGTCTAGCACTCCGACCTTCAAATCAAAGAACCTATCGAATTGCAAACGTTGTATTCATTAAAGTGATCACATCAAAGCAGCTTTCAACGATAAAGGTCTTATGACATTAATAACAAAAAGTTAATTTTTTGTTCATAAAATTTACGTAATAGGTACCTACGTAATGTTCCTGAATTTTTCCTTGGTGGTGAAAGATCTGAAATTTCGTTAAAAATTCACTCCATGCTAGGTGGATGTACCACAGAATAAAAATTCAACGTTATTAATTCAGTAATTATGTCGGAAGGTTAAGTTGAAAAGAAAACTCCTCAAAATGTTGATTCTGACTAAAAATTTATAATAATTGTACATTGAAAAGTTTCTTTTATACGCAGAACTTGTACATCTCCTGAGGGCATTGTACGTAGACTTAATGATTTCCACGTAAAAAAGGCATGTTTAAGAAAAAAAAAGATAAAGAATAAAATCCTTTATAACAGGGGTTCCCAAAGAGTGCGCCGCGGCGCCCTGGTGCGCCGTTGAATGTGAAGAGGGGCGCCGTGAGTCAATCCTCTATCATTATCCAAAACCACCGATCACGAACCACAAATATTCGCGGGTAGCTACCTACGTATAAAGCAACAATTCCTATTTTGAGCGTTCGCATCTTCAAAGAACATATAGGAATAATATACTCGTCGTACCGAATGCTATGCGGAAACATTGCATCATTCATAGGGAAGTTGTTGCATAAAAGTAAATGAGCTCTAAACTAAACACTAATATGTGTCACTGTTGCAGTAAAGTGCATAAAAACTAGGCCTTTAAAGGCCAAACTTTAAAAAAAACTGTGCAAAGACATGGGAGCTGATCAAAAAGCAGTTCCTGCTGTATTACTGCAATTCACGATGACTTTCATGTAGACATTTAATCCGTATGTTCGAATTACACCAAGAAATTCGCACACACGAATTTAAATCTTTCTGTTCAGGGTATGCCGTGTTCCGCTCCTTCGAATCAGAGCTGAGGGACATGGACATGGTGTGGGAGGAGGTCATAAACATTGCGCAAGATCGAGCGCAATGGAGAGCTCTTGTTGCCTCCCTATGCCCCTGAGTGGGGTGTAAAAGGGAGAATTGTATTGTATTGTTCAAGGTAACAACACGCACATGGAACTATTGGAGAAAATTCCAACGTTTAGGAAGAAACTGCATTTGTGGATAAAAAAACCGAGTGAAGGCAGCGGTCAAGATTGCTTTTCATAATCGTTTAAATATGCGGCTTCTTATGAATTGGTCGTCTCACAAGACCTGCAAATAGGCTATTTGAAATAGCTTATACGTAAGGCGCCGTGACAAAATACTAAACTTGTAAGTGCGCCGCGGGGTGAAAAAGATTGGGAACCCCTGCTTTATAACATGAAGATAATCTTAATAACGGTTAACGTTAAAACATTAATCGAAAAAGGAATTAAGCGCGAATCAGAATAACATTTTTTTTTGAAATGTACAGGAAAAACTAAAAAAAAAATTAACGGCAGCATTTTTGGTTTCCGGAGAAACACTTTATTATTGTCCTTTAAGAAGAAATAATTCGGATTTTATTTCCAAAAAACTAGCTTTTTTAATTCAAAAGTTTTTAAAAAAAAAAAACAGTTGTAGAGTGGCTTAAAAATGAGTAAGATTAAGCAATTTTCTGGCTGACAAGGCTGATACGGTTTTAAGATAAGTTGGGTGACGTTTAAATTCTTCAAGCGGGCTTTGTGTCTGACCTTTGATAATAAAATTGGTGTTTCAAATAGAAAGAGAGTAAAGTTGTAACCAAAATGATAAAACGCTGAAAGAAAACAGAGAAAAGGCGTCATATAATTAATTATCGTACTATAGTACCTACCTACGTACAAACGAGGCACAATGGATAGGGTCACCATAACTTCCAGGATCCAATACGGGACGTTTCTTTTCCAATCTTCTTCTTCTTAATCAGCCGTCCCTCCACTGCTGGATGTAGGTCTCTTTTCTTCTAAAGTTTTCCACCTTTTTCTATTTCGTGCTGTTTTCGACCGGGTTTTCCCACGACCGTGAAAAAATGTAGGTACCTACTTAGTTTTACGATCACTCGTCCACAACAAAAAAACTTCGATTTAGGGGCCCTAGACAACTTGAATTATTCGTCAATGTAGAGTAGGAAGGAAATTAACTGTCCACTTTTTATATACTGTAGCTGTCCGCTACGTCTCCCAGCTTTAAGCAAGAAGTACGTAGACGAACGAAGAAGAAGTGGACTGTATGTGAAAAGGGACTCACCGATTGTTTGCTGGCTCTTTCCTTTACTCCTGGTTCCAGTAATTTTCTTGATGTGCACAACACTTATGGGACCGCCGACCGTTATTTGGTTATGATGGTTTTCCGAGCGTAAATTTCCGAATTTGACGTTTTGCAAGTAGGCGAGTCAGAAGAAGAGAGAGAGAAGTGAAAAAACGAACGCTTTTGTTGCACTCAGTACGCATAGAATACTTTTGAAAACGACGTAATATTCGTAAACTCAATTCGATATACGTACCTAGCGCCTACCCATATTGTATATCGAACATACACCCGCCCCGAGTAAAGAAAAAGAAGAAAAGAAAATGAAAGAAGTTCATCATTTGAACCCTTGTACCCATCAAAAGTATGCAATATACAAGCCATCCCGTTTGAAGTACATATATGCTTAACCTAGAAAAGTAAAGAAAATGAAAGAAAGTTCACTTATCCGAAGTGAAAAAAAATGAAAATAAAAATAAACCTTTTTAAAAGTATTAAATAAAAAGAACCATAATGTACCCATTCTAAACAAAGATTTATTATACACCTTAAAATCCGTTCAAGATGCAGCTTGATGATTTCACCAAACTTTCCATGAGCCCGTTTATATGTGGAGAAGCTGGTGAACACCGATGTAGAACAATTTGTTTCTCCAAAAAATAAGATTTTAATACCTTTGAATTCGATTTATTGTGTAAGATTTCTCGAAAGTAATTATCTGCGCCTACGAAATTCGTTCCCCAATCCAAATATAAATCTGAAAATAGGCCCCGTCTAGAAACGAACTTAACAAGAGTGGCTATGAATGCCGCTGTGGAGATTTCTGAAACGACCTCTAAATGAATCGCTTTTGTAACTATGCATACAAACATACACAAATATGCCTTTTGGATCTTTGCCTTTCGTAAACTGGAAGATTTCATGTAAAACGGACCACCAAAATTCGTCCCTGTTTTGAGAAAAATTCGATTTGGCCTGACTCTGAAATCCGGAAGATTTCCCATCATTGGTTCCAGAGGTTTTGGATAGATACGAAAGCATTGAATACATTTATGTATAACACGTCGCACTGCATCTCTACCTGAAATGATCCAGAACTGTTGTCTAATAAAAGACAGAGTAAGTGCCGAACCTGAGTGTAAATATTTAACGTGATAATACCTAATAAGTAATGAAGTAAAATTATGATTTTTAGGCAGTATCATAGGATGCCTTTTGGAACTACCTGATTAAGTATTCTGCAATCGACCGCCAACTCTAAGTATACCCTCACAATCGATAAATGGATTTAATCGATGCAATCTTGAATTATTAGATGATTGAATATTTTTGATAAAATTCCAATCTCGTTGAAACTCGTTGTGTTGTACAATCCTAACTAGTGAATGTAGCGCTGATCTCCATTCACTCAGTGAAATAAAACCTATCCGCTTGTTTCTTTTATTTTTTAAATTGTGTATAAACCGTTTACACAACGCAGTAACCCTAATTAATTTTTGAAAATATTATTATGTTGTTGAATGTTGAATTGTTGAAAAAATATCCCAAGTCCCTTCATTGCGTACAACACTCTTCGGTAGTACCTTTGAATTAACTGTTACATTGTTATTTTCACTAGCCAGAGTGGCGACATGTGAAAATGCCATCCTCTTTTCCGTGTTACAGCTTGAATTTTGTTGATACTTCCCTATTAACACCCAGCCGAATATTGTTGCATGAGCAGTTGGTAGATTTGGATGTATTGTAACTTTACCGCTTATGGAAATATCGTTATAAATATCTCCCCCAAGTAAAATATCTATTGGTTTTGAATTGAAACAATCTGGATCCGCCAGAGTAATATGTCTATATTCCCTTAAGACATCCGAAGAAATAGAATGTGCAGGTAAATTTCCCGTGATGTTACCTAACACAAGTGCATCAAATGAGATGACTGGACCACTAGATGTAATCGGTTTCACATTGCAAGTGATCTGACCTCTTGCACTATTAGAAGAGTTTCTGCCTACCCCAGAAATATGTACATCAGCTGATTGCCGTTTCAACCCGAGACGCTGAACGCACGATTCAGTGATTATACTGCATTGAGAACCTGGATCTATTAATGCGCGAACTGACTGAAACTCACCATAAGAATTTTTTACATGTACCATCGCAGTTGCGAGTAATACTGTACTGAATTTTGAATGTGTCCTAATGTACGAAGTACAAGCAATTTGGTTACTATTATCAGCATTCGATGTTGAAGGTTGATCCTGATGTAAGAGTGTATGATGTCTGTTTTTACAGAGTTTGCATGAAAATTTAGAATTGCACTGTTGAACTTTATGAGTACCCATACAATTCCAGCATAGTTGATTTTCCCGTATAATTTCTCGTCTCTTACTAACACTCAACTCTTTGAACTTATGACACGCATATAGATTGTGTGTCTCCTTGCAAAATAAACACTTTTCCGATTTCACATGTGTTGTAAGCACATTGTGATGCTTTTTGGTAACCGAATTTACCTCTCGAACACTCGATACATTGCATGCCTCTAAAGCCCTACATTCGACCTCCAGAAAGTCGATAAACTGAGAAAATGTAGGAATCTGAGCATTAGAATATTGCAACTCAAACCTCCTTCTAAGATCTGAAGTAATTTTCTTTAACATGATATGTAACAGAATGAAAGACCATTCATCCACATTGAAATCCAATGACTTTAATGCCGCTAAGTTTTCTATTAAAGTATTAATAAAATATCTCAACTGCATATTTTTATCAGTCAAAGAAGCTAAATTTAAGATTCTGTCTAGGTGATTTTCCGCTATAAGCCGTGGATTGTTATAACGCTTATGTAAAATGTCTATCGCCACGTTATAATTTTCATTAGAAATTGTAAGATGTTTGATCAATTGGTATGCTTCACCCTTCAAACAGCCTAACAAGTAATGTAATTTTTGCACACTTGGAATTGACTTCTCGTTATGAACCAAACTATCGAAAACATTCCTGAAACTTTGATATGACGTTAAGTCACCTTCAAATACAGGCAAATGCATTTTGGGGATCGACAACTGTTTTGAATTATTAGTCACATCAGCTAGACCCGTACTAGGAGTTGTGACAGAAAGCATTGTGCTGTATAATCCTTTAATTTCGTATATAATAGATTCGTATTTAATATACTCCTTCAAATGCATCTCTGCATCAAAGTCCTTTGGTTTTGCTGCTTCCATAGAGACATATGATTCAACAAAATTTTCCCATAATTTTTCGACATCCTTATATCTCGTATTAAACTGAACGATTAAAGATAAAGAATCTTTATTGGATTGTGCATCTTTACCTAATTCTAATAAACTATCAATTGAAACTTTACTCAAATTATATTTAATGAACTTTGCCATGATTGTTTTTGTTTATATTTGTTATGTCAAAACAAACAAGATGGCCGCTATACTGAATACCGCAATCGCTCTAACTTCACGTATATGAACCGAATATATACGAAGCTAGGAGCCGAAACGTTCCGAAAGAAAAAATAGTATAAGCGTCCCTCGTAATGAATCCTACCCACAAAATTAATATAAGTACTAGGTACATATATCGAATCCGACCGCAATGAAAATTTCCGAAATGTTGTAACGTACTGAATGCAACTCACGATTCTTGAAATAGGAATGGAATAAAGGAAATTTGGGGAGAAGGACCAAAATATGTCCGCTACGTCTCCCAGCTTTAAGCAAGAAGTACGTAGACGAACGAAGAAGAAGTGGACTGTATGTGAAAAGGGACTCACCGATTGTTTGCTGGCTCTTTCCTTTACTCCTGGTTCCAGTAATTTTCTTGATGTGCACAACACTTATGGGACCGCCGACCGTTATTTGGTTATGATGGTTTTCCGAGCGTAAATTTCCGAATTTGACGTTTTGCAAGTAGGCGAGTCAGAAGAAGAGAGAGAGAAGTGAAAAAACGAACGCTTTTGTTGCACTCAGTACGCATAGAATACTTTTGAAAACGACGTAATATTCGTAAACTCAATTCGATATACGTACCTAGCGCCTACCCATATTGTATATCGAACAGTAGCTCTAGTATAAGTTTTCGATAATCGAATATCGAAACGATCATCGAAAGAGTTTCGAAAATTTTCCATACAAAAATGATCGAAAGATTCGATCGTTTTGATTTTAGAACACTATTTGCACGTTTATAAACGCTTATTAGGGTGCAATAAGCTTTCGATAAAACTCGTACTAGCCCCACTGTATGTGTCTTTGATTGGTTCACTTTGAGTAAGTACACAGATTCATTTAGGTATACGAAAAAAAAATCGACATTTGTTCAGGACAATTTAAGTCACAATATACCTATTCTGGTCGCAGTGACACAAATGGTACCTTGGTCCCTTAAGCTTCTTTAAAAAAAAGGACAATTTAACAGTTGTTGTCTGTAGAAACCTCTAATCAATTATCACATATTTCGTCGAAATAATATTTCCCGCGGACACTTTTATTGTCTTAGCAACGAATATTCGTTTACAGTTGAGTAACAAAAATATTTTACGTAGTTTGATTGGTTTTGACATATTAGACATGTCATGAAAAATTATCCCGAGAGGTTAGGTTAGTGTTTCAAACGAATACACCGAGATACAGACGAATTCACTAGTTATACCTACTATAGGATAATACCAGTTATAAAAAAAATGTGCATGAACCGCTAGTAAATGAATAACAGCTACTTTCGGTCGTCTTCTTAAGGAATATCGCAGGAAGGTTTCGCGCTTGGTCATAACCAAAATCAACTTTTAAAACGACGGACGGTAGGTATCTATCAGCTGATATCGGATTATCATTTCCATACAAAAAAAATGTATATTTGATTTGGAAGAGCTTTAAAGAGGATTTGGTTCCATACCGAGTTAATTGGTTTACTGATTAAACCTACTTGGATGATATAAATTTAACAAGGGACAGTCGTAAAACATATTATTATTATTATTACGTACAACAATAATTATTATTTATCTACATAATAATTCAGAAATGTTTGTCTGCTTTCTATCGTATATGTGAACATCACGCTCAAAATACAAATGCTACGTCAGATATGAATCTGCGCAGAGCGGTGCAATTTGCTTGAGAAGGTTCTTAAATACAATTTGCTGCATTAACTTTAATATATTTAGAGCTATTTAAAAAACTCTATTTTTTTAGGATCTTCATACAAATTTCTCAAAAAGACAGTAAGCCATCTTTTGGAAACAAAATTACTCATGTAAACGTTGAATGGAATCTTGGTATTACGGTATGAAAATGTAATAAAATAATTGTAGATTGATTTGTTATACATATAAATGTTATTCAAATCTTATTATTCTCAATAAATAAAGAATTAATGAAAAAAATTGCAAAATGATTCCTCCATTTTGAAGTTTGACAGATAGCACAAATCACCCTCTATGGGTGGAAAGCCTAATTAATTATCACACATTAGGGAATGTAGCTAAGATTCAAACCACAGAGCTCTCTCTCTCTCTCTCTATGAAAACTTGCAAATTATGTCGGTAGGTTCGTATAATATTATGAGGTCGGTGAAACAAAAATTGTAAAAGTGTCATTCTTCTTTTTCTGTGTTTATGTCAGTTATAGAGGTCTGTTAAGCAATGGGAAGCTAGACTAGAACCTGTTTAATTACCTACCGATCAAGCCTGACAATCGGAATCAAAAACGTAAAGCAAGACGGGTATAAGCTAGTCTCTTATATTACAATAAGACACAGCTGCTCCGGATTAATTTAATTCTTACAATCCCTTTAGAGCTTAAGCCTAGGATTCTTCTATCCAGAATCAAACCAATTTATTTATCAATATTCAATGCACCTAATAAATTAAAGTAGGTTATTTATTATTATTACATTATTCATAAGGCCCCCTTGTATATTAATAAATAAAATGATTTAGAATTTGCATTACAAACAAAAGATACTGTGAATTGGTGATCATGAAGATGGTCTGTTTGACACGTCCGTCTTTACTCCGGATTTAACGTTCTCTAATATATTTACAATCTAATTATATTATAAACACGACATTTGTTTTTTTTTACGATGATTCACTTTCTTAAAACTTGTCTAGTTTTCGGGATTACTGGGATGTTAACGAAGTTTTAAACAGTTTTCTCAAATGTTCACTATCTCCATATTACAAGTTTCTGAACGTTCGACCTCCAGTACGAAAGTCGCCAGGCTACCAAACACTTCCAAAGGATGTCTCCGCATTTTATAAATAAAGAATCTGTAGATAGAAAAGAAAGTCGGGTTTAAACTCCTTATAACTCGATATCGTTTGAACATATTATTCTTCCAACGTGAGATTTTTTGGATTCTTCTCCGCTCCGGATAACAGAATAACAAACTATCAAAAAGTTGAAAAATGCATAAGAAATAATATAAAATATAATATAAGAGTTAGTATGGAACACAGTTCCTGCGACACCAACGCCATCTATGAACATTTTTATACCAAAATTATTGTTTACCCGACAACCATTGACATTTAAAATATTGGTACGCAGATATTTTATGGAAATTTTTTCGAGCTTTCAGTAAGTAATATTTTTATAACTTCCAAACATATTCTAAACGTATTTTTGTATAATTTAAAAATTTGAATTCAATATTCATAGTAAGGACTACTTACAGGACAAAGTCTGTCGGGAAAACTAGTTTTGAATGAAATGCAATTTCAGGGCAAAATACAGAACTGTGTTAAAACTATTTATTTTATGATTATGATTTTTTTCTAAGATGAAAATTTATAGAAGTGGTTGGTAGTGTAGCGGTTGCGATGCCGGCTTTCGCACTGTTCCGTATCGTAGGTCATTGGTTCGATTCCAGGTGCAGACCATCTTTCTCTTCACGACGCAAGTTTTAAGTACTTAACTTAGGTACGATGAGAGAGTCGGAGTGTATTTGTGTTCACTTTGAGTGAGCACAGATACATTTTAATTTAAAAAAAATGACGATAGTGATCCTAATGTTGTGTAATATCTTTGTAAGTCAACATCCGATAGTTTTTGTTTCAAAAAAATCTTTTCATAAATTATTCTCTCAAGCTAAAATTTTCCACAAACTTTCAAAGGAAATTTTCACAAACTTTTTTTCTACGAGTAAGTTTTTTTTTTTTTTTTTTATCGAAAATAAGTCCTGGAAATTTCATTCGGTTGGTTCAATGCCATCGTTCTTAAAAGCTCTTAGCTTGTGAAAATTTTAACGAGTTTCATTATCATTCGCATTGCGAGAATCCGAAGAAGACAAATTGCCTCTGGAAATAAAATTGATATAAAGCTGTTAATTTTAAAATCACAATTTGCTGGGACCGTTAAATAATGATAAATTACTTATTTGAGATTTCACAAATTTAGTGAGACATCAAATTCACGCCAGAGCCGGGTACAAAGTTTTGACAATCTGTTTTCGGGAGATTACCGTATTAAAACACCCAGTTGTTCTACACGAAAGAGAGTGGTAAGCCTTAATAAATTTTTACACGAAAACTTTTACCTCGTAGCAATAATAAAACGGCAATTACAAAATGAGTGCGGTCTGTCTATAAAAAATTATGGTGATTTTTAAAAAGGAAAAACAATTAATATTTTACAAGTTTATTTTAAAAGTTATTTTAATGGATTTTGTCTATGGAATCTTACGTAGTAAGTACCTATACCTTTATGTTTAAAAATGGAGCCCTGTTTCATTTGGTCATCGAATCACGTGTGAACGGCTGGACCAATTTCGCTAAATGTTTTTTTTGTCGTGTTTCTTTTGTCAGGAGATGATTCTTATGAAAGAAAAAATTCTTGAACTTCTCAACCATTCTATTTCTTCAACGTTTATGGTCCTGTTCGATGACTGATGCGCAATTTTGAAGTACACTTGACAAGCCTAAAATGCTTTTCAATATTCATAGACATGGAACCACCCTTACTCAAGAAAGTGATTGAAATTGGTTGTTAGCCTGGTGGTATCAGTCGACGGTTTCCATACGTCGTCGTGGGTTTGAATCCCAGAGCCGACCATTTCCACTTTCACGACACAACCCCTTGCTTAGTGTGAAATAGGTAATGCGAACGTTGTTAAGGTAAAGTGATCACACTAAGCCAGCCTTCGAAATAACAGTAGAAGACGGTCGTAAGCCCGAAGTGGTTTGTTCCATTTAAAAATCGAACATCAGTACCTAATGAATTATTAGAGTCATTAGTTGTTACATATTCGTGAAATAGGCATGTCAAAAGTGTATTTCTGTTCACTTTGAGTGAACCCAGATTCATTATTTATCTAAAAAAAGCTATTGTTATTTGTCTTTGTTGTCAAAAGTTTCTGAAAATGCGTTTTATGAATTAGTTAATGTTTCCGATAAATTATTATCTAAAGCAGCTATTTATTTTGTTCGTGGAAATTAGTATATGACTTCTAGACAATGCAGAATATTTTATAACTGCGGGGCCACTTTTTTATCGTTTTTTTTTTCTTTCCTAAAGATAACATCTATTTACTCCGTTGGGATGTCATTATTTTTCCTATAGTTTGTTGTTAAGTTCATTGTTGTGACTTTGTATAAGATTGTTTTATTGAGAAATCGCTGCTACTTGCGTTCTTGCCTTCTTACGATTTTATTGTGCGCTTTTTTAATATTATGTACTCATAGTGTCAATGTATAATGGTTTCCCTCATATTATTAACTAGATTTTTTCAATATGAGAGTTATTTTTTAACGGTCGTCATTTATTCATCAACATAACCTTTATTTAGAGCGATGCACTTCGTTAAAATATCTAAAGCGACGAAGAAGATTCACAATAATACTTAGAGATGGGACTAACGGCTTAAATTCAAAAACGTTATAGCCATTTCGTTAATTGAAAATAACGTTAATATTAAAAGCTGAAAGCTATCACATTTGCTATTTGGAAACTTAACTTTTTCCTAAAAAAAAAGGTCGTTTCCAAACTTTGGTCCTTTTCTCAGTTTCATACATAATTCTATTTCATTCAGCTAATATTACCTGACATATTATACAACCCCTATTATTTCCCTGACTATTATTTTTATTCAACTATTATTTATAAAATAAATATCGTTATATATTAATAACGTTAGATGCGTTATTTTTATTTATCTAATATTTTTATCAGCTGTCGTTATAATGCCCATCTCTAATAATACTAATCAATAGCTTTTTCGTAAAAAGTGATTTTTTTCCAATACTCGATATTAACTTTTCCCCAAGTAAACAGCAAAAGGACGACACGTCTGTATAACCTATCCACAATTTCCGTGGTCATAATCCTAAGATTAATTTGCGACAATCATTAATTATTTTAACACTATTTCTCAATAGTCAAACCAGTCCTTTTGAGTTGCTCGTATCAAGAACTACACACGACCACGTAAATAAACGTCATGCAGGAACTCTTAGAGTGGTGGTCCACGGTAGGTTGTCCTCTCGGTCACCACGCAACTATGGTACGTAGAAGACGTTCATGGCATTCTCCTTTCAGACAGTGTTTTGAACAGGGGCCTAAGCCAAGTGTAATAAAATGGCCGCGCGCCAACATTTTATTACACTTGACTTAGGTCCCTAGACAGCGCCTTCCTTCTTAGATTGTTTGAAAAACCTCTTCATTAGAAGGACATTACAGCCACATTTCGAAAGCTTCTTTTTTCAGTCTACGTCAATCATAATGTACCAAACAATAAAATAAAAAGAATATAATTTATGATAATAATCGTCGTTAAAATTCCATAGCAATTGACTCGCATATTTATTATTCCATGGGACATATGATATAATAGGTATGCTCAGAAAGCGGTTAAAGTACAATCATTTAGTCACAGCGGCCAAGAATAGATTCAACGTTGGCATTCAAAACGCTCGCAATATAAATTCCATGCTTGGAATTTGGATTTGATACCTACGATAAATTATTAACATAATGAAAATTTTAATAACATAATTTCGAGTATTAGCACACCAGAGCCCACATTTCGCCGATAAGCCCGCAATAAAACATACTATTTCGGATCATAGAAACCCTATCACATTGATCAACCCGTAGGTCGCTAAACTCGTATAATTTTTTGAAGGTCGTTCTTAAAATGATTGTAAAAAATAGTCCTTTTGAATTAAACTTAAAGAGGACTTGATTCATTTCATTTTCATGGAATCTTGGAATGATAATATAGAAAACAAACGTTATTTTAACTTCCCTATTTATTTAATTTATAACTGCTTATTGATGTTTCGATTCTTTTGCCTTACTTTCAGGATCTTAACATATTATTATTTACAATCCACATTTGCTGATACACTTACATTCCAAAATAATACTCAAATTATCTTCGAAATTGAATGGTTTATCTTTATATTTGAACATTTTATGGGCTTTACGACCGTTTTAGCTTTACTATTATTCGAATGTTGGCTTAGTTTGGTCTTATTTAAAATCACGAGTGTCTTCAATATTTTCATACTGTTTTTGAAAAACCAATGCATCCGGTAGAATTTGAACGTACGGCCCTCGCTGTGTGATTTTGAAGCGCTAACAGCTAAGCCACCAAGGAGCCAAATGGTAGTTACTAAATTTTGATTCATTAAAATCAAGTAAAAGAGTAAAAAAGTGAGTGTTTGGGTACAAAGTACACTGAAGACTCAAATATTTGACTAAGTTTAAGCCTTAAACTTTTTCGTGAATAAGACTGCTGGATTTACCGTAGTTAGCTATAATTTTTCTTGATCTCTATTTATTGTCTCTATGGCTCGATGGAAAACAATACTAATTTTTTTGACGACTCTTGTTCCCTATTCGGGAGTAAATCGTACTTTTTTAAATATATTTTATCGTATTTTTTTTTGCTCACTTAAAGTGAACACACATACACTTTTCGAAATTTTTCACATAAAACTAAACTTGCGCTGTGAAAGAAGAAATGGTCGTTACCGAGATTCGAACTCACGGCCTGTACGTATGGAAGCTGTAGAATGATACCACTGGTGTACTAACACTAACCACCTCGAATTTAAGTCACAATTTTTATGCTAACAGTAGGTAGACAATGCTAAAAGTATACAATTTTCGTGCTCTAACAGTACACCAATCAACGATTGATGATTTACCTATTACCCACATGTAAATTATTATGCACTTATGTATTTTTATGCTAACAGTAGGTAGACAATGCTAAAAGTATACGATTTTCGTGCTATAACAGTACACCAATCAACGATTGATGATATATTACCCACATTTAAATTATTATGCACCTATATACTTATAAAAATGGAGAGCTATTTCCCGATGTCATTGCATCACGCCTAAACGGCTGGAATGATTTCACTAATTCATTTTTTGTCGTGTAGGCTTTTATCAGGAGAAGGTTGTTATCAATAAAAAAAAAATGCGTGGAAAATTAGAAAATTAAAGAAAACTCTACGTAGACAACCTCATTAGTACTTTTTACCTTATAATTTTTATTCCAATATTGAAATTTCGACAGGAATTGTCAATTGGTGCGATTGACAGAATGCGGATGGAATATACATGGTTTAAAAAAAACGCATCGGTCGGAATCACATTGGACAAATGATTATTAATTCATCACCATACAAAATCGAATTCAATATTCATAGTTAGGTACACAGGACAACGTCTGTCGGGAAAGCTAGTTTAGTTTATACCTACTAATCCAGAGTTTTTTTTTCAGTATAACTATTTCTGAATCATTTTAAAAAAAAAGTTCCAAAATCATATTGGAAAAGTTGAAAAAAAAAAAACATGTATGTCGTATGTGCAAAATCCATTATCCGTATATAAGTCTGGCACCGTTTATGGAGATTAAGCACAGAGCCAGCGGTAGGTACGGCGTGAAACAATAATTTTGTTCAAGCGAGTTCCGTTATTAAAACATTCTCAAGCGCAATACTCGTAATCTTCATTCAACAAGTATGTAGCCTCATTATTCTGTTACTCACTGGCACATCTAGGTACATATTAGATTATACGTTTTGAGAATCGTCTACACTTTCTCCAAGAATTTCCGCTTGTGCATGCCCCTAAAGCATTCAAATAATATATTGTTACCACATCTGAAGATACATCGCAGCCGGGTAAGAAAATTGACACATCGCAAGAAATGTTAAAAAACTCGACGTTATATCAACGAAAAAATATATAACATCACTCCATCCGTCCAAATGGTGCGATGTCACTCCAAAATATGACCGTGAGTGGGGAAAACCAAATGGATGATGTGGAGTGATAGGGTGAGTCGGATATCCATCAATCCAAGAGTAAATCGCGTCAAGCAATTCATCCATCACTCCAAACGACACGCCGACAATGGTGAAATCCGAGTGGACGTGGGCTAAGTTGTCACGTCACTTGAAGTGTTGAAAAACTCGTCAGTTTAGAAAACTTGGTCCAAATTTATCTCATTCAGCCTTGATTCTTCCACCAGGGTAGGTATACGTGGTTGTTTTTTTTTTTTAATTTAATAATAGCAAAATGCGTGTTTTGACGTATCTAGTGAAATTTCCTTATAATGATTAAAAAAAATTAAGTTGACATATGTCATAATGGATTGTGAACATGAATGGGATTCATTTTTTGGTTGTCATAACAGTGTTAAAAAAATATTAGCCGACTTTATTTCAATACAAGTAAAACAGTGGATATATTATGTTTTTGTACGTAAATTAATTTTCCTGAAGAAAGGGATTTTTAGGTTATGTCATTTTTCTCGCCCGACTGCGATCTACTCTCCCATAGCTGTCGCAGTTTTCCAATAATTCAATAATGATAAACTATGTGCTTACGAGGTCTAACACAAAAGAACTTAAAAGGATGGAATATGCAAAACAGCCACGATATAAAAACACAAGTTTTCAGTTTGTTTTGGTCGAAGACTAGGTATAGTATAATAGTAAAAGTAGAGGCAAGGGATTTGATCACACTAATCTCAACGAAACTTTCGCAACGAGCAGCTGGCTTGACAAAAAACCATTGCCTACTCCAAATGTAAGTAAATCTGTTTTTATATCTATACTCGTCTTATTATTTGAATTATTAGGTAGTATAAAAATATTGTTTATTATAACTTCTTGAAACTTCCTCCACCTATTTATTTATCGAGGGGGTGGGGGACCATTTTTTTTTCAATAAATCTGGGCCCGCCAAAGGATAGCAATGATTGAGTTTGTAAAAGAAGATGCCCGGACCGGGATCGAACTCACGTTTTCCAGAACGAAAGTCGACGACTCAAAAACAAATCAATAAAATATACACATTCTCCCTTTAAGGCCCCCCGCATACCGCAAGCCAGCCCGGAGGAGACCAATCCGCAGCAAACCCTACCCGCATCCGTGAAGTGGTCAACTTCACGTTAACGATAAAATATAGAAGGCTTTTTTCTTAATAACATAATCACACTCAAAAGGTCGAATTTTTATCTCTTTTAGCTCTTTCGTCTAAATCACCTAGACAATCATACTCAACTGATTTAGAAAATTTCCAGTGAGTTAGACTAAAAATATTGAGAAATTGTTTCCTTTAATTCATCAAACAGTTTTTTTTTACGCAATAAGTTATTTTCCAAAGTTTAGAATTCTCTCTCTTTAAGGAGCGCATTTACTTAATTGAAAAATACAAACTTTTTTTAAATTTTTTCCTTTTCCTTACAAATAATTAATCTCATTTGAATTCTAGAAAGTTTACCAAGTCTAGAAAATTAACAAAACTTACAAAAGTGAACCGAAACATAGTAAAAAAAAAAACAAAATTGAAAAAGGGTATTTATTTTTTATTTTTGGACTTATATATATTTATTTATTTATTGTCTACGCAACCAGCGGTTGCTTTTACAAACAATTTTGATTTGAATCAATTTTGCCAAGATGCAAACACCAAAAGAAAATAAACTAAACACAAACAAGAGACACAAAACAAACAGTTACAAATACATAAACATATGGAAATTAAATGAATACAATATTGTAACATGGGGCCAAAGAAAACATCACAACTTCATAGAAAACACAAGGTGTCTAGCTGCTCTGATCTTTTAACATTTTTTTGAAATGGTACAAACTTGTAGCAAATATATCTATTTCGCCGAGGTCGTTGCCCCCCCCCCCTAAGAATCCTCTGCATGGGCGCAAAGAAGGAATAGTTGGTGGTATGATTCGCAAGTCTGAACGTCTGCACATATTTAAATATAATGTTTTACACAGATAAAGGATGATGAACAAGAACAATTTGAACAAAACATAATAGTATGTGTATCCCCCTTATAGAGAAAAGTCTCGTGGAAAGGGATTATTAGCATTTTGTTTTTATTTCGTTTTAAAAAGTGTCGAAAATAAAAAAAAATATATTCCAAAAAGTGTTGGTTCGTAAATCTAATTTCTAGAGGGCTGTATGTGACGAAAATAAAATGATGCGTTGTGTTCAACAGAATAGGCACAATTCTTCATTTCCTTTGATAATATTTTTTTTAACCGAATGTTCATATAACCTTATTTTTAAAATAAGCCTCACAACTCTCATATATTATGTATCAACTGAAAATATTATTATAGACCTACCGCGTGGAAACGCTCCACGAATTTCAATGGCGTTGAGGACGTAAAAACATTGCTAGGAAATGTCGTTATTTGAAAACGAAAAAATATGTAACTAAGACTCTATCAATTAATTACTGATGTTTGATTTTTAAATGGAACAAACCACTACGGGCTTACGACCGTCTTCTACTGTTATTTCAAAATCTGGCATAGTGTAATCACTTTACGTTAACAACGTTCGCCATTAGGTGGTAATGTTAAGTCTCCGAAACTCCCAATCACGAGAATTCTCGACATGTCAAAAAATCCCACGTATACAACAAGTAGATATTTAATAATAATTAATGAGATATGGAGAGAAAACTTGGACATTATTGAGAACAAGAGAGCAACCAAATTTAAAGACTGCGACTGCTGTCGTGTATTTGGCGCTAAGATATGAATATTATTGAATATATCCATTTTTGTTAATGTCTCATCTTTATTGCCTACTAGCTTTCCCGACAGACGTTGTCCTGTGTTCCTAAATATGAATATTGAATTCGAATTTGTATGGTGATGAATCAATTATCATTTGCCCAATGTGAACGATGCGTCTGTTTTAAACTACGTATATTCCATCCGCATTCTGTCAATCGCACCAATTGACAATTTCTATCAAAATTGGAATAAAAATTATAAGGTAAAAAGTACTAATAACGTTGTCTTCGTAGAGTTTTCTTTAATTTTCTAATTTTCCATGCATTTTTTTAATTTTTTTTCTTCTAAAAGAACATTCTCCTGATAAAAGCCTACACGACAAAATAATAATTAGCGAAATTTTTCGACATGTTGAACATGTCGAGAATTCTCATGATTAGGAGTTTCGGAGACATAAACATTACCACCTAATGGCGAACGTTGTTAACGTAAAGTGATCACACTATGTTAGCCTTCGAAATAACAGAAGAAGACGGTCGTGAGCTCGTAGCGGTTTGTTCCATTTAAAAATCGAACATTAGTAATGAATCGTTAGAGTCTTAGTCGTTACATATACGTTAAGATCTAGTCCTGAAAAATAATCACAAGAATCTAGACATAAATATTGATAAATTATACATTTTATTTCAATAAATTCTCCTTCTTCACAGCCTTTTTTTTATTTTATTTTTTTTACCGAGGGGAAATCCTTCATGGACACCTAGCCTCAAGGGGGCCAGGTAGTGCCGGACTTCAACCGGCTAAAACCCCTCAGCACCTTTTGCAGCACGGTTCCTACCTTACGGTCTAACCCAGTGCTACAGATGCCTTATTAGCCCTGATGATTTTGGGCTCTTCGTTCATCCTCCTCTTTGACGCAGATTATTCTATCCATATAGCTCGCCACCATGCTCCGATTCTCTGGGGACTGGCACATAATTCGAACCACGTTGCTTGGGTCTATACCCACACCCAGTTCGGCCTCCAGTTCTCTTCTCTATGTGTCCCACTTGTTACAATGGAACACTGTGTGCCTCCGCGTCGTCCTCCAGTTCCTCACAATACAGACAGCTGGCCGATAGGGCTTTGCCTATTCTTTTTAAAATCTTGTAGAAGACACCGTTTCCCGTCATGCATTGAGCCATTCGGAAAGTCACCTCCCCGTGTCCTCTCTCCAACCACACAGACAAGCTTGGCACTAGTCGGTAGGTCCATCTTCCTTTTTCTGAGCTTTCCCACTCTATTTGCCATTTACTTATGGTTTCGTGTCTTTCTCTCCTTTTTTCGTCTTCAACAATATAAGCACTTATTTGAAATATGCGATTTCGCTCCTCTGCCAAGAGGTTCAATGGTATCAGTCCTGCCAGTACCAGTACCGCATCCGTCGATGCTGTCCTGTACGCTCGGCAAAACCGCCTTCTTCACAGCCTGGAACCGTCCAAGGTCTTCCACTTCAAGTTATATTGCGTCTTCTGCATCCATGTTCTACGCGTAAGCTTAACTAAGTATATCATCTCTCCGCCTATTCCAGAGAGCTCTGCATCCATGTTCTACGCGTAAGCTTAACTAAGTATATCATCTCTCAGCCTATTCCAGAGAGTTCATAGAAAAGTTTGGATAGGTAAGTACTTGATGTAATAATAATAACAATATAACACTTTTCTATACAAAGGTGTCAGTATAGCCGGCGGAACTTATTGCCTGAGGCAATTTTTTTTCCAGTCAACCGGTCCCGTCCAATCAGAGACATGCCAACCCCGGGTAGAAATTTCAAGTGAAAAAACACTTAGAAAAACTCTGACCCGACCGGGAATCGAACCCGGGACCTCGGATCTGAAGTCCACGCTAGTAGAACTGAGATGTAGAGTAGATGTAGAGTATTTTCTTTAAAAAAGATATAGGTAATACAACTACTGAAAAATATTAATACGACTGTGAAGGAAGCTGTGTAGGTACTCACCTGATTTTCACTTTCTTCACGACACTTAACTGATGATTGAAATGTTATTTTTAATTGTTTGAATTGATCGAAAAATGTGCACTTACTTATTGAATTTTGTATGATTGAACAGAACTTCACTTTTATGTGTTGACACAATGACAGTTCGCAGCAGAAGGGCAGAATTTTGTTCCAATTTTGGTGAGTACAGGATGGGGAAGGGAGGGGGAAGGGAGGGGGAGGGAAATAAAAGAAGTTCTGAATATTTCATATGCATAGTGTTATCATTCCACAAAAAATAGATATTTTGAATATTTTAACATTTGAGGTACCTACCTAGGCTGAAAACTTTTTTTTTTTTTTATTAAATGAATCTGTGCTCACTCAAAGTGAACACAAATACATTCTTTGACTCTTTCACAGTAAGCTACTGAAAGCTCGTGTCGTGAAAGAGGAAGATGGTCGGCACCTGGGATTGAACCACGACGTCCGCAGTACGAAAGCCGGTGTTGTAACCGCTGGGTCACCAACCACTTCATTTTTATAATACTTCTTTCTCTCTCTCTCTCTTTGCCTACTCCTTTTGGGACACAGGGTGATGGGAAAAAAAAGATACGCTGTAAATGTTGTTGTAAACTTTGCTATAAATGTTTGCAAAATGTATTTGTCAAAATATTTTACCTAAAATTTCCCACAATTTATATACTTGAATGCTTTTAAATATTTGCCCTTCGGGGATTCAAGTTCGTTTGCGCAAATTTATGATCTTCGGTCTGTACAGATTTTTTGGCCGTTTTCACTGTAATATTTTCAAAACATTCAAAAGAAAAAGACATTTCAAAAACAAGGATAAAACAAGTGGAACATATTTGAGCGGCTGCTAAATATGTTGTAAGTAAATACTCGTAGACACTATAGATAATTAAACTATTTGTATAATGCTATAACACATTTAGAAAAGACACTAGGTATTTCTAGATAGTGTACGTCAAGGCATTCTAAGAACTAATACATAATTAAAGACCGTCAAAACAACATCTCTCGCTTGTATTACAGGGCAAACTGGCTAACTACCCTTACTTTCGAATACCTACCAAGGATATGTGTGATGCTGCTACATACATGTTTACTAAATTCTAAAAGTGAAATACCTCATTAACTACAAACAAATGTTGGCAAATGAAATACCTTTCAATAGCCTTTGAGGTGATTTGGCACTACATTAAATTATGGATTACATCAAAATGAACGCACCATGTCGTTAAAGTCTGAGTCAAGTTATCACCAATTTGAAGTTTAAACGAGCTGATGTAAACAGATTCGTTAAAACATTGTAGACTTAAGATAATCGATCAACATTCAGCAAAACATGTGGCCCATAGAAGCGGCTAAAGTCAACGGGAACAGACGGAAGAAAATAAAAAAAAGGAACACAAAACTAGTTTAGATAAGTGCCTGTTGGCGAGAATCGCATCGATGTTAAATCCTGGTATAGGTATGATTTTTTAAACGAATATGTAAAAACCCCGGAGGGATGGAGGGAGTTAGTGAGAATGCATGGCGGTCACGATCTTCGACGTTGAGGGACCGACTTAAGAAAAAGAAAAAAAACATGGGTACTAAAATGTACCCTTACGAGACAACGTCTGCCGGGAAAGCTAGTATTTAATAAAATCTCTTGTTTCAATTTATTTTTACTCAAATAGAAAAGTTCCGTATTTGCGTATCCAAAACACCATCAAATCTTAAAGAAAAATAACATTTATTGACTAACAATTCATTACTGATGTTCGATTTTTAAATGGAACAAACCACCACGGGCTTATGACCGTCTTCTACTGTTATTTCGAAGGCTAGCTTAGTGTGATCACTTTACGTTAACAACGTTCGCCATTAGGTGGTAATGTTTAAGTCTCCGAAACTCCTAATCATGAGAATTCTCGACATGTTCAACATTTCGAAAAATCCCATGTAATTAACAAGTAGATATTCTATAATGAAATATAGAGGAAAAAGTTGGAAATTATTGAGAACATGAGAGCATCCAAATTTAAAGACTTCAAATGATGTCATGTATTTGGCGCCAGGATATGACTATATCCATTTTTGTTAATGTCTCATATTTATTGCCTATTGGCTTTGTTGGTGCACAACGTTCTAATTATGTCTAGATTCTTGTGACCATTTTTCAGGACTAGATCTTAACGAGCATGTGACAACGAATGACTCTAACAATTCATTACTCATATTCGATTTTTAAATGGAACAAACCACCACGGGCTTACGACCAAAATTAATATTCGGAAAATTACATTATTCCAAAAGAAGGCATAACTACACCTGGGCACTAAAGATAAAATAGAGGTTCGTTGAGGGATTGTATGAAGGCATATTGTTTTTATAATGAAGAACAACTTCAATGCAAAAAACTTCAGCATTAAAAATATATCAAAGTGTTTAAAATCAATATATTAAAAGCTCAACTTATTAACAAACACCACTATACTAATTTAAAAACTGTTTATAATCTATCGACGTCAGATTGCCTCTTTTTTTTTTTTAAAAAAAAAAGCATTTTAGTGTCCAGTTTTCTATAGCTTGAATGAAGCTGATATTGTTCCGTATGTAATTATAATAGACGTGGTACCTACAGACGTTTTAATCCTACATGAATGTGAGTTATGTAATGTGAGTTCAAGATAGGGATAATTGCCTTCAAATAGAAGCTAGCGAGATATTTCCCGATAATATTTTGCATTATAGAATAAAAGTAGATACCTTATATTGTCTTACATTAGTGAAAGAAAGACACAAATCATAAAATTAAAAACGTTAAAAAAAGGAACAAAGGGTGTTTTTTTTTGCCAAAAGGGATTTCCACTTGTCGTCTTTAATCATATTGAAACTCGGACACGGTTCAATGATTCTGAAAATTATTTAAAATTCATTATGAAATACTGAATAATGGCAATTTTTATTTCAGCGATTTGAATAACTTTATTGGCCCCCTATGGTAATTACTGCATCATATTCTCGAAAATTAAGGGGAGTGTTTTTATTTTTTGCATAAACATTATACGTATTTACAAACGCACCTACTCTCGGCACTGAATAGGTACCTACCTACGTAGTACTAATAAAGAAATTAAATTAAGGGAAACTATAACATCATTCATGAATGAGACCTTTCACGGATCGGATTAGCAAAATTTTCAACGTTACTTAATATTATGACTGACAAATTTCATAGATATAAGAATGCTAAATTACAGATATTAACATTATAATAGATAGAAACTTATATTCTTATCACTAAGGGTTTTACAGTAATAACATAAAAATAGTTGCTACCTTAAATGGAGGTGGGGGGGGGGGGACAAATACGTTGTAGAGAGGATAGTCGCTGGAGCCTTATTTTTTTTACGTTAATGTTGAACAGATCCTTGCCTTTCTTTAGATTTATTGATTTTCTAAGCTAGCCCACTCTATAACAGTCTCCTCCTCTATATAAAATGATCTATTATCCTGACGAATGCTGCAATTTGTGGCTCATTACACTACGCTCTGCTTATTTTATTTATGCAATACGAGGATTTTTGTATGTTTTTTTTTCGTTTAATTATTGATAGCCATAATAATTATTGTAACACTTTACTGGACGACTAGACGCATTTTTGTGATCTTGTTTCAAATATACAGTAGGTACATAATATATATTTTTGTGTATTTTTTCCCTGCTTTTCTTTGTTATGTGTTATGCATTGTTTGACAATTACGAGTGCCCTTCGGCCCTAATGGACAATCATATGAATTTGAAGTTTGAATTGGTGCGAAATTGTTGAGGAATTTGTCGAATTTTACACTCGGACTTTTCCAAGCTGTGCCAGTATCGTTTCACACGTCCACCTTGTATACATAAATTACAAGAGCTTGCATGAGTAGGTGGATTGCACGGCTCGGAGCCGCATAAGATTCATTCCATGTTCGACCCACTTTTTCAATCTGCATAGAATATATGAGAACAAAATAATATGGAGCGTTGCTTCAAATATGCTATCTATGTTTGCTGTAACGGGATATTGCTAACTATGCTTTATGACTTCGAGAGATAGAATATCACATGTCCAACTTTTTATCATTGAAATCATCACCTCTTTTCTTTGTCATAATGTAACAAAAATCTTCTTATTCTCGGTTCAAAAAAGAAAGTGGCTCTACAAATATGTGTGCTAATGTTATTTCGATTAATTTGTACAACTATCTCCTCAAATGTCTGCCCTCCTTTTTGTGTCCAAAGAACAACCGAATTCGCCGACCAGAGGTGGCTGAGAGTCGTCAGCAAACTACGTAATTACTAGGTGACCCGTCGAACTTCGTATCGAAATATATAATAAACGTATTTTAGGTTTTATGCCACATAGCTGAATGTCGGGTTTTAAAGAATTAGCGAAATCGGTCTCACCGTTTGGGCGTGATGCGATGACATCGAAGATATAGCTCTCCCTTTTTTAAAGTTCTCTTAAATTTTCTAATTCTCCATTCATTTTTCTTATTTTTTTTTTCTTCAAAAAGGACACTCTCCTGATAAAAGCCTACACGACATAAAAGAATTAGCGAAATCGGCCCAGCCGTTTAGGCGTGTTGCGATGACATCGGGAAATAGCTCTCCATTTTTATATATAAGAAGATGTATGAAAAATGCTGAAAGGGTTTTTAAATGTATTTAATGATACCCAATTTTCACGCTTGAAGCAGAAAGAACAAAGCTTGTCGATTTTGATCAATGAAGTTTATAAATAAAATTAATGGTTTTGTTTTATATTCTACTTGACACTTTCTTTCTATTCTTTCAAAGTACCTATGCATTATAATAATGACTTACTTTGTTTTGCTATGAAGAATCCGTTGTCCTATATAAATAATAATAGGAAGTATGGAGATAGCCTTATTTGCAAGGACCGTAGGATTTTCCTTAATGAATCTTTATAACAAGTTATGTATTTCAGTCCTTAATGACTATAAAAGCATTTTTCAGGCTTCAATAATAATAATTATCACCCACTGTTCGTAGTCATTTTCCTGACCAGCGCATCCACAGACAAAATACGTGAGTACTAAAATTGCACCAAAAGAATGGACAACAGCAGGCTTACTCTCGACACTCGATTCGAACCCAATTCCAATCACAAACTCGATTCCAATTGTAAAACCGTACTCTTGAACCAAATTCCGTGCGATTGGAATCGGATTTGAGATTGGCGTTCCAAGCCGTGAAAACGTTTTCGTTTCAAGTTTGTTATTGCAATATTAAAAATATTTTCGCTGTAAATTAGGAATTGATAACTGTTGTAATGTCGCGTTATTCTCAAAGAAACTGTAAGGAAGTAAACCTGACATCCGAGACTGGTATATTTTTTTTTAAACATGAAATCGAATTTGATTTACTAATAACTGTCCTACTTAACAAATATAATAATTTGACGTTGCTTTAATATTTAAGGATTTTTTTTTCTATAAATGGAAACACTCATTTATATTTCACGCATTTTGCGAATATCTTGCTATTCTATGCAAGTTATTTCGTTGAAGTATATTGAATTGTTGAGCGTTTTCCAAAATGTTAAAAAATGATGCCCGACGAGCTATTTTTTATGAAATATAATTAAAATACGTCTTTTCGACTTCAAAAAAGTTACTTTTTTGCGATCTTGTAAATAAATAATGACAGTTAGACGATTCCAACACAATACCGTGGAATCGAGTAATTGTCAAAACGACGTCAAGAGTACCAATTTTCAAATTTTACACGATTTCACAATATGTTCTTCAAATCACCACTCGATTTGAATCCAATCGTGCACAAGCGTCGCATTTCAAGAGTACCATTTTGGGATTTTAGGATTGGAATCGAGTTTCAAGAGTAACCGTGCAGATATAAGAAAAAAAAAACGATGCACATTTAACACACATTTTACAACCATGTATTCCAACTTGATAATGAAAGCAAGCATATCAATTTGAAAATATACGATAATAATGTTATCGTGTTGTAAACGTCTACGACAGAATAATAATGTTATCGTGTTGTAAACGTCTACGACAGAATAATAATGTTATCGTGTTGTAAACGTCTACGACAGAATAATAATGTTATCGTGTTGTAAACGTCTACGACACAAATATTTTAAAATAATATTCAGTTATCTTCTTCAGTATCTTACGTTATAGAAACGGTAATCTTATAATAGTCGGGTTAATGCGAACACTTCTAACTCGAGATCGGCTGAATAGATATTTATGATGTTTGGTTAATTGGATTCTTCTCCGCTCCGGAATACAGAATAAATAATAAAACATCAAAAAGGGATACAAAATAATATAAAATACAATATTAAAATTTGTATAGAACAGATTCAACGGAAAACAACGCCATTTTTGTGAAAAAATTCTATAAAAACTAAAATTTTAATGAGTTTGAAAACATTGGAACGTAGATTTTTGACAGTTTTTCTTTCAAACTTTCAGAAATAGTCTGTTAACATTCAAAATATTTTAAACGTATTTTTGTATAAATTACAAATTAGACATTAATATTCATAGTAAGGACTACGGGACAACGTCTGTCGGGAAAACTAGTATTTAATATAGCACGAAAAATATTACTAGTTCGTGATTGAGAATTTTGACAGTTCGGCAATTTCAAACACAATCGGTTGAAATTGAATTTAAGAGCAGCCCACCAGAACCTAGTAGCTTATAAGAACACCCTGGCCAAACACAGTGCCCCATGAACCCATTCATAATAAGTAGGTTCCGACATAAACATTAAATATATTATAAACATTTCGTGGCACGGTGTTTGTTACCGTACTCCTCCGAAACGACTTCCTTAATTCTATGATTTTTGTGCACTATGAGAGGCGTTTTCGGTGTGTCTATCCAGAAGGTTTGAAATATACAAAAAAGTGGGACTGCGAGGCTTGCACGCACTGACGGATGACGCGATCCAATGGCTTAAGATACGGCAAGACAATGGACCTAAATACAGCGAGTGAGAGACATGATGCGGATATATCAGGACAGAACATAGCACTTGAAAGAGAAGAAGAAAGATTGAATTTGAGACATAAAAACAAGAACTTTTAAGAATAAAAGCAAAGTGCTTAGAAACGCGAGGGAGCATAATTTTAAAATGTAAAAAAAAAAACTTTTCAAAGCGATTATAAATAAATTTTAAATCTAGTATAAAATCCCTGACTAAGACTTTTAAATTTGTTTGACAAAAGCGAGTTAAGCTGCGAAGACTAAAGACATTATTTCCCATTAAACTTTTATTACACCCGAGAACAATGCACATATTTTCACATGAAAAGTGTGCAGAGCGTTTTTAATAATGAAGTGATATTAGAAAGTACGGTCCAGGGTCTGGCGTGTTTTTGACAAACAAATTAGTCTTAATAAGAAAAGTGTTCCGATATACAGGAACACTTAACTAAGCATCTAATTCATTTGGGAGAAGAGAATAAACATTATAGGTATTATACAATATTATCTCCAGCAGATGAGCCATTAACAAAAATGGATAATATAGTCATATTCTGGCGCCAAATACATGACAGCAGTCGCAGTCTTTAAATTTGGTTACTCTCTTGTTCTCAATAATTTCCAACTTTTATCTCTATATTTCATTAATTATTATTGAATATATACTTTTTGTATACATGAGATTTTTCGACGTGTTGAACATGTCGAGATTTCTCATGATTAGGAGTACCGGAGACTTAAACATTACCACCTAATGGCGGACGTTGTTAACGTAATGTCACAATAAGCCAGCCTTCGAAATAACGCTAGAAGACGGTCGTAAGCCCGTAGTGGTTTGTTCCATTTAAAAATCGAACATCAGTAATGTATTGTTATTATAACATCATATTATGTATTGTTATTATAATATATATTTTAACATCAGTCATTAGTTGATACACATTCGATAGAGGTTATTCTTACCTTATCGATTGGGAGAACTTTATCTCAATCAATTAATCAATACCTACTTATAAAGAAATCTTTTAATATATGATCATAAAAATATACATCGAATTGTGGAAAATCTCTTTGCATTTGAAATCATATTAAGTAAGAGAAATAGGAGTAGCTGTATGAGAAATGGTGGAAGAAGCGAAAGAAGTATGCTTGGATAGAAAAGAGTGGAGGTCCGTTCTCTCTGCCTACCCCTTACGGGACACGGCGTGATTGGTAAAAAAAAAAATCTCGAAGAGATGTAATATTTGTTCACATTCTTTTACTGCTTTATAAAAAAAACTGTGATCAGTGGAAAATAACAGTTCAGCGGTAGAAAATTTGCGATCAAGCCGTCGTCGAGGTAGTTTAACCCATATCGATTGATTGCGAGCTGATCTCTGAAGATTTTAGCTCGCCATGTTGGATTTTATGTCAACTGACAGCTGTTTACAGAATACAAGAACGCTTTCTGTAATAAATATACTGTTTTTAAGTTTTTTTCCCGTCCAATTAGGTGCTATTCATATTTTGGTCAATTTTGTTTTGGTTTATCATTTTGATAATAGAAATTTTAAACAAATAAAGCAAATATTGCATTCTCGTAATCATCGAGGTCTTACAACCATGATGCACCAACTAAATTTATAAGAAATATAATGACGTTTAGAAGAAAATACTCAAAGAATACTTTTTAAGTAGGTACAAATATTAAAATTGAAGTGATCAAATATGAATTGCTTTATTTTGGCTGAAACATAATAACATAAAGGTTTCGTATGATTTAATAAGGACTTAACTATATTTTGATATAAAATAAATAATTAAAAAATAAGGTACCTATTCTGCATCAATAACTCGTTCAAATCTGACATAGCGAATATTGGCAGTTACCACTCGAGTTTCCCGGCTACTATTTATTTTGTTTGTTTATAAAATTTTGTATGAAATGTCATCTTCATACGTAACAAACGCGGATTAAATATTTTTTTTATAATTGAAGTAAAAACTGATCAGTGATTTATACGTAATCTTACGATTGACGAATTATTTATAAGTAAGACGGTTAGTGTCTAAGTCGAATTTAGTAACTAAACGATAATGAAATTTGAGAATAAATAAGTTGGCTTTTGAAACATTTCGTCATAGACTTTTTGTTCTCTGGATCACTTGCTGAATGTATGTAGTTATTGTATTGCGGGGTTTTCATTGAAAAAAGATTGTTATAAGTTAGATTAATTATATCGAATAAAGTATGAACGATTTTTGCACAGTATCGAGTTGTTTAGCTATTAAATTACTCGCTTTTCGGTATTGCGCGAAAAAGGGTTAACGAATGATGGAATTTTCTAGGCCGGTATCTTAAGAGAATTTTCAAATTTATCAATTGTAATAAATTCTATTTGTAATGACGAAAAGGGCGAACAATTTGATTTGAGTTAAGTAGAAACCAACACAATTTTATTCCTGTTGTAACGTTGAAATTAACAGGGAAGTTTACAATATTAATTTTATGGTAATTGAATTTAAAATGTTCAATTGTTTAAAAATTTATGATTGTCAAAAACATTTATCATTGCTTTCTGCAACGTGTATTAATGCAATAAATTGTTGAGTTATAGCTTTAATAAATTGCTGGCGACAAACTTTCAGTTGGCCCGGTAGCTACTTTAAACTATACTTCAGTGGTGGCTCGTTGTCTACACACCCTGACCACAATAAAGAGTTCACTCCTGGATTTCATAGGTCCTTAGCTCAATAATGCTATCAAAATCGCAAAGGAGTATTATTCAATACGGGCGAAAAGGTTCACGAATTTTGAAAAGAAGGCGCTATTAACGGAAATCCATGATTACTTTTATAAAAAAATACTAGCTGACCCGTCAAACTTCGTTCAACGTCTTCGTACGATAATGCTTTCCAAAATATCAGACTGCTTACTTTCAGAGACATCATAGTAAATAAAAAATCGCTAATCAAACAAGATTAAATGTTTCAAAGACAAACGGCATAACCTCACAACATATTAATCAAACTTAACTCACCTATGCACTTTTCGAGTTCCAATAATTTTTAATCAAACTAAAATCATGTCTTTTTATTCACCAAAAGAAAAGTACATAATAAAATATCATTTATATATATTTAATGGAATATGTTGCCTCACTAGACCTAAGTCTGTTCCGAGACCCATCGAACTTCGTCCCGCCTTAAAGTCAATAAAATATTGCTGGGTAACATAAGATAGCTAACATACATGAGTAGTCATTGACTAATCATTGTGAAAAAATCAAAAGTTTTGTGGTTATGTTATAATATTATGAATCAGTTATTTCAAAAGCACCAAAACTCACCCATTTTTATATTAGATATCTATATTGAATTTTCATCTGACTATAAAAAAGTCAGATAATACAGACTTTTTTATAAGTCAGTAAGATTTCAATGGTTGTCACATTACCGTCATCTGTGAAAACACAGGGAAAACATTGATCTATAGAATCTTTCTACCAAAATATCAATCTACCAGACATCTCCCTATTTCCCCAACAGATGGCGGTAATGTCCCCAACAGAAAATCCGTTTCATACTAACTTTAATATTACCTATATTTTATATAATTTCTATGCAATTTATTCAACTTTTTATTAGTTATTCTGTTATCCGAAGCGGAGAAGAATCCAATAAGTCACACATCGGAAGAAACTGTTCAGCGGATCTCGAGTTATAAGTGTTCGCACTCACCCGACTTTCATTTATATTAGAGATTCCATAATCTAAAAATAACGGTGATAAAATCCGTCATACGGTGACGAAGGACTTGAATCCAAACGCCGCACATAAATCAATCATATAGAAAACAACGCTGTATAGCTGATAATACACCACAAGCGAATTAGTAAGTTAGCCGAGAGATCATAGTAAATTTTTAAAATACAATTTCGATTAGGAAGAATGAAGTAGGTATCATCGATACCAATATTTTGACCGCGCAGTGTTTTGGAACATAAAAGTTGTTCGTTTTGTAAATCATCACAATTTGTCACAAGTAATCCCGGGCCATCAGAAACACATTAAGTGGCCAACTGTTTTCAATAAAGACAATATTAATATAAGATATTCACCTAATTCGTATCGTTAATAAGCATTTGGTTGACTTTTTAGGGATTTTGATGATATTTAAAGTTTTTATAGTACCTACATCTGCAGTTACGCAAAAAATACCAAGGCCTGTGAGCGTAGAGGATTCACAATATACATATAAACTCTTTAAATGATAATTGTTCGAGAACAAAACTTGCTGCAAACAAGTCGAGCTAAGTAATTAATTCTGATGAAACTTCAAACATTTCAGAGTGTTCTTGAGATGAAAACTTCAGTCATTTGTATATAATATACCCACTGGGCAGTCCCGTATATAACTCTTAAAGACTTTATTTCAACATGTAATTTTAAAACACTCCAAAAACGCATTTTTTTTAACTTTCCCTGCACACGTTTTTTTTTTTTTATATTCACCTTTTTATTTATTAAATTTATCTATGCCCAGAATGTATGTTACCTACTCGATAAATAAAAAATACAGTCATTAAATCAGAGTACGTCGGTAAAGCTGGCAACAAAATTGATGGTGACAATTTGAAAAAAAGTTCAAAAGGTAAAATTGTCAATAGTTACCACGTCTTTAGCCCGACAAAAAATCTTTGATCCCAATATCATTAATACAAAATTTAAAAAAAACATTAAATCGATAATAAGAAAAGATACAATAAAAACCATTGTATTTTTTTTTTCATTTTATGTTTCCTTTAATGGTTATGAGATCCTTTTAAAAATTTAAGGGATTGTTTGTTGTAAATGGGGTACATTTGTTGAAAATTTTCGTACGAAAAAAATAAACATACCTCCCTACGTTATTTTTACTCCCTCCCCCCCCCTTTCCTTTTCAAGCACACGTTTCATATCTTATGAGAGATACACCATTCCTATTACATGTATATATAATTGAGCTGTTTATTCGAATCTCGACATTTTCGATTGAAACGCCCTAACTCCACGAATGAAAAATTTCATACATTTTCATCAAAATCATTAATAAGAAAAATAACTACGGGAAATACTTGTTATACTTATGCAGGCTATTCTTCGGTAAGTCGGCGGTTTCTATGGCAATCAATAATAACATGTATCCGCTGGAAATATTTTACCTACATGAACTATGATAAATCTATAATTCGAGAGAATAAAAAGCCATAATCTATGTACATCTGTCACGAAATTCTCGTAATCTCAATATCAGTAGATTCATCCTTCCTCATCAATATTTTTTATGCAAAGGCTTAGGCTCCAGCCGGCTTCTTAAAATATTATGTTCTTATGAGGGCAGTAATCCAATAAACATCACTAACAGAATATGAAATCACACGGGATTGTACTTGGCTTTTTTGACAAAATAATAAACCTAGGTAAGAAGAACTTGAAGAATTGTATGAAAAGTGAATTATAATCAAATCAAAAATTATTCACCCTAAAACCTAGACGTGAAATCAAATGAAATGAATTTATTCCAAAATAATAATAAATATACTTAATCCATTAATTAATGTTAATGGATCTTACAGCCCCACTAGATAAAACCGTTCTGGGGCAGTACTATCAGTTTGTCTCTCCTACTCATGTGCTACAAACATCATTTCAAGTCTAAACGAACACATTATGACATCATAAACATTGCTCCTTCCACATGCGATTTAAAAGTGAATAATATATTCTAACCAAATTGTAATCTGTTATTCCTGCTAAATAAAGAAGAAAAATACTGGCTTTTTCAGGATCTAATATGTTATAAGCAATAAGCCCGATAATTTTGGTTTGTTATTATTGTATATTCATGCCAATAAAGTGTTTATTATTATTATTATAAGAAAGGATAAGTCATTTCTAGTTCCAAAAAACACGTGGATATGATTTTGTTACAATAAATTAATTTAAAATAACTTAATTACATTACAAAAGAAAAATGAAAAGGAATAAAATACGTTTTCTCATATATTATGCTATGAAAAAAAAAACTCAACTATGAATGTAAAAGAAATTGCAACAAATTGTTCACAACGGTTAAAATTGTCAAACAGGCGTATTTACCTATATACCTTCATAAAATTATATTTACATAAGTACCTAAATAATATATTCTTTATAAATAAAAGGAAATGTTCATACGTCTTATTTAGTTTGAATGGAACGAAATACGCTGCGAGTTAAATAAACCAAATTTTCATCACATTTCCATTAGGAATATGAGAGAAACCTTTATTTTCCTGAATGAAAGGCGTGTATTATTTTGAGAAAGTGCGTTGACAAGAGTTTGAGAATAACTTCTTAAGCTTTTCAATACAACACTTCTTTCATTCAATCATTTTTTTCAACCTTTAACGAATTCTATATCGATATAAGAACTTGATAATATTACTGACAACTTTTTCAGCAGATTTTGTTTGCAGCCGACAGTATTCGATATGGTACACAAAGCATAAAACACCTTAACTTAGCCACCCTTTGACTACCATAAGTTACTACTAGGTACGGCATTCGCAACAAAACTTTCAAAGTTTTATGTAACATTTTATCCACAAGATACGGCTGTGAGACGTCGAGGGGTAGGGAAAATAGTGATTGCGTCAAAAATCAATACCTAAATAGTCTTATGTAATGAGAAATAATAGCCATGCTAGGCAAAAGCTCCCATTGATAGCGCGCGAAAACAATTAAAGTGTATCTAGATTTGTTTGAACGATTTCCAATCGCCTCATTTTGTTGATTCATAAGCGAGATAACAAGTAAAACATGTTTATTCCTAGGAACTCCTGATAAAGGATCTTATTAAAAAATAAACCAGACAGAGAACATTTTGAAATACAACGAAATACCTAATCATTTTAGTAGGAGATGCCCCTTTTAGTACGCAGAACGTATAAATCAATGTTTTTGTGCAGAGAACCCTCGTTGTTATCACCTAACATTAAGTTTTTTAAAAGCACACGGCTATTCATCAAACGCAAGTGATAAATTTGACAAAAATATTAAAAAATACTGGAAAAATTTTTCGCTTTTATTTACTGACGGCTCTAAGGAAGGGGAAAATGGCTTAACAGGCGCAGCTTTCTATAGTCAATCTGATAGTCAATATTTTCAGCGGAATGCGTGGCGATTTATGAAGCGCTCGAATTTATATCCCAAGAAGATTGTAAAGATATTTTGATTCTGAGTGACTCCTTGAGAGCTATTCAGAGGATCGCCAGCTCTTCTTTTCAATACCCGTTTGACATCATAGTGCTAAAAATGAAAGAACTATTCTATAAGCTACACGCTCAAGGTAAACGTATTGTACTTGGTTGGATTCCGGGTCACTCTGGGATAGAAGGTAATGAAATAGTGGACCAGTTGGCTAAGGAAGCTGCGAGAATGAATACTGCCTCTCGCTGGCGGGTTCCCTTCGCGGACCTTTTTTCTATATGCAGGTTTAAAATGTACGAAGACTGGCAGAAAACATGGGAGAGTGACCGTTCAAAATAAGTTGACGTTACCTAGACAGAGTTCGTCTGTCATTTGCCAAATCAAGTTTGGATATGTTTGTATAAAAAGTTTTTTGTTCAAAATTAATATAGCAGACTCAAACATGTGTGATTGTGGACTAGAGGAGGAAACCATAAACCACATATTTTTTAATTGTATCTTGAGAAATTCATACCCAGGTTTTTTCACTGATTTAGCCAAATGCGGCGTACAATTTCCAACAACGGTTGAGTTTTTGCTCTCTAAATTTGACCTTTCCGTTTTTAAGATAATGTCAAGTTTTATTATTAAAAATAATGTTCAGATTTAAATAAGTTTTTAGATCTTCTTTGCTTGTATTTCTTATCTGTGTGTAATGTTTAAAACATGACAATGGCAGATAACACTCTCAATTAAACAGTGAATGCCAAAAAATGAAAAAAAATTGTTTTTAAACTCTACGAAAAGCCTCCGATATTTCAGAAATTGTAGCTATGAACATTTGAAATAGATATATTTATGAAATGAAAAAGAAAATATAATATCAACAGGATAAATAAAATTCCCATTTATTAATAATGCGACATAATGATAAGAGAGACGCTCGAATGCATTCAAATCGATTAAAGCGATTCGATCGGTGCGCTCGAGGGAAATGATTGAAAATAACGGAGACAGCGACAAGAAACCGCACAGACCTGCCTGTTCAACAATAATTGAAACCAACGGCTCATGAAATATTTGTATCTATTATCTTAAAAAATTCTCGCCTGCCATGATTATTAATTTTAAGGCATTATTGATAAAAAGAGTTGAATTCGAGTTTTCATACATTCTCCCTATTCCAGGAATCATAGATATAAAATTTGATACGGCTCTCCGCCGGCACCTACTGGTGTTACATTAAAGTGATACGCGAAAAAATACTATAATAAACAAAGAACTCAGAAAATAGCTCTCTATTGAATATAACACGTGTTTCTGAAAATATTTTAGGGCCAATAATAAATAACCTAGGCTATAATTTAGGAAATTCCAATAATGACCTAGGCTATAATTTAGGAAATCAATATAAGACTGATGAAGTACTTATTATTATATTATAAATGGAAATCTGATATATTTTAAGAAGTGCGAGATCACGTAAACAAAAACTATAGAACAAATCTAAGAAATATGTTAATAATCTTGTACCAAAGAAAATATTTCTTTATCTATAAAACTAGCTGACCCGTCGAACTTTGTATCGAAATAAATAATATGGGTTTTATGGTTTTATGCAACAGAGCTCAAATTCGTTTTTTTAGTTATTTAATACGAATGACTATTTACTGGCATTAGCAAAACCTGCATACCACGCTGCATTCATTGGGTCTGAGTTTATTTTTTCATCAAAAACTTTTAACCTATGTTAATATGGTGTGGGAGGAAGTCATCATTGCGCAAGATCGAGTGCAATGGAGAGTTCTTATTGCTTCATCTTGCTCCTGAATGGAGTTCAAAGGGAGTTTTAATTTTGATTGATTTGATATTAATATGTAAAAAAAGAATTTAGGTTTGTCATTATATTCGATATTTTAATAGTTATTTTGCTCAGTTAAAATAATATTGATTGATTGATCAAATTACGATAAGGAATATCTCCGTACCGATTCAAAATACGCATTGAGGTGTGAATGGTTTTTTTACCCATCACGCTGATTCCCGAAGGAGGTAGGCAGAGAGTATGGACTTCCATTCTTTCCAATCCAAACTCATACGCTTCCTCCAAACGCATAACATTCCGCATACATCCTCATAAATTTCTTTTGCTTCTGACTTGGCCCTCCTATGGTATGGTCGGTCTTTGTCATTCGAGGTCGGCCTCGTCTACGTGCACCCATTCTTTCAGATTCATATATCACTTTCGTCATTCTCTCTTCGTTCATTTTCTTTACATGCCCGAACCTCCTTTCTTTATTCACTTTCATTCTAGTCACTACACTAACATCCACTCCACATTCCTTTCTAATATTATCATTCTTCATCTTATCAATCAGTCTCTTCCTGCATATCCTACGCAGTGATCTCATTTCCACAGCATTTATTCCAACTTCCAAATTGTTCGTCCATGTCCAAGTTTCACTCCCATAAATCAGGGATGGTATCAGGATTGCATTGTGCATCAACTGTGGTTTAAAGAGAGACCTTCTTAGAGGTCTTAGTGCACCGCCAACCCTTCTGCCAGCCAATTTCCTTCTTTTGAACATGTTTTAGTTTGTTTTTTTTTTTCAATTAAGTTTATAATCAGTATTCGTTGTCAATCATGTAAAAAATTCAGTTTAATGGTGGTTTTATAAATATCAGTAAACAAACAAAAAAATATTCTACTTGTTCTTCATTATACCTAATCATGTATTCATTGTGTTAAAACTTACCTAAACTCCTTATAAAATGAACTTGAATTAAGTATAACTCCTTAATAGCAATGTTATGTATACGATTTTGTTTGCTGACGGTTTTAAAAATCTCTGTAAATAAAGAAAATTTTCGAAACTCCTTACGCTTCATTACAATAATTCATAAACATTCGCCTTCTATCAATCGCAACAACAATCAATCCACTGACAGTTAATTAATTAAAATTCAAAAGTAGACCAAATTATTTTGCAAAAAGTACTAAAAAGGTTACCTACTTTCTGTGTTTTCAATAATTTTCTAATTTCCATGCACTTTTTTTCTATTTCAACCTTCTCCGGATAAAAGCCTACACGACAAAAAAAGAATTAGCGGAATCGGTCCAGCCGTTAAGGCGCCATCCGATGACCACGCGAAATAGCTCTCCATTTTTAGATATAAGATTTCGTGGAATTTTAAATGGACCGCAAAGAAATCTCTAAAAATCTTTGTAGGTTCTTTTCTCGATACTTTTAGTATGCATATATAAACGTTCTTTCATGCGATACGTCAATAATTGACGATCATCGTAGCAAATAGTTGTCCGCATTTTTAAGAATTATCAAACTATAGGTATTCGTGTTCTTGTTAGTTTCCTCACCTAAAATTTAATCAGTGAAATTAGGCAAATTATTGCCATACTGAAGTGATAAAGTTTTTAAAAAATATATTCTTGATCATATCATATTGTTTTAATACGCAATTATCGAATATTGTGTACCTATCTTGATAAAGATACCTATGTTTGTTTCGAAACTTAATGGTTGCTTACCTACGTAAATAAAATTGCGCTGTCAAGAAATTTATCACAGAAAGGAATAACCGTTCCATACAAAATGTATGGGTATTTTATTTTCTTAATATTTTTATTCCTTATCAATTTTTCATTTTTTTAATAGCTAGTAGCCTATTCGGGACGGAGACGAATACAACAAATCAAAAACTATGAAAATCGGTCCAGCCGAAGTGGCCCGTTAAT
Source organism: Mystacides longicornis (assembly GCA_963576905.1). Taxonomy (NCBI): domain Eukaryota; kingdom Metazoa; phylum Arthropoda; class Insecta; order Trichoptera; family Leptoceridae; genus Mystacides; species Mystacides longicornis. The sequence continues at coordinate 2,792,160 of OY756421.1, read as the reverse complement.
ATGTGCACAATGTGCACTGCGCCCACGTTAAGCAATACAAAATTAATTCGATTGAGTTAAGCTTATAAAATAATAACATTAAAATATTTCTGAAACATCCATATGTCGCCAGACGTCACCAAAATTCGTCGGGGGGTGCAAAGAAAATATTTAGGCGATATTTTTGTATTATAATAAGAAATAGTGCTCCTGTTAAAAACAAAAAAATAAAAAGATATAATTACCTACTACTCTATTTAAAATTCATTAAAATTAGAAAGTCATTAAAATTAATATGACATTATAAATCCATTTTTCTAGAAGTCTGGGGTACATTGGAAGCAGAAGAAGAAGGTTGTGGCATTGGATCACTTATAAAAGCATATTATATTCATTTTTAGTTTTTTCGTTTCCGCGTTTTTTTATATCGCTCACTTTGGCTTCTATCAAAATACTACAACCGAAACCGAAAAGCACCATGGACCTAAAAGGCGCTAGAAAAGTCGCTAGAATATTTTGTCGCTAAATGAAAATGAAAAGTCGTTTTCCATGTCCAAAAGTCGCTAGATCTGGCGACAAAGTCACCAAGTTGGCAACACTGCCGATAATATTGTTGACTTTTTATGATAACGTTCGAAGCGGAGGAGTAAGTGGGATGGGCTACTGTAAGAGCGTATGCGAGAATGAGAGGGAACTACCCGCGATGTCGTCGGCGCGTCCCAGGTAACCTTTCCATACAAACTTAAATGTTGTATTTTACATCACTTCTTAACCATTTTTTTAACTTTTTATTAGTTATTCTGTTATCCGGAGTGGAGAAGAATCCAATAAATCAAACATCAGAAGAATCTGTTGAGCCAATCTCGAGTTATAAGTGTTCGCACTAACCCCACTTTCATTTATATAGTAGATATATTAAAAAATGAAACCCTGTATCCCTTGGTTTTTTGCTTTTGACAATATAAGTAAAAACTTCTATTTTTAAATTTCAATTGACGTTTGCTAAACTGACAGTTGATTGATAGTCGGTGCGATTGTCAGAACGTGCCATGTAAACATCGATCAGGTTAAAATTGGTTGTATAGGTGTATCATTGTGTATGAGTATGTATGATACACCTTTACAATCAACATGTATCACTAGCTGACCCATCGAACTTCGTCCCGCCTTGAAGTCAATAAAATATTGCTGGGTAATATAAGATAGCTAACATACATGACTACTCATTGTGAAAAAATAAAAAATTATGTGGTTATAATATTATGAATCAGTTATTTCAAAAGCACCAAAACTCACCCATCATTTATATATTAGATATCTATATTGAATTTCCATCTGACGTACGTAGCAATGGTTGTCATATTACCGCCATCTGTGGGAACATAGGGAAAACATTGATCTATAGAATCTTTCTACCAAAATGTCAAGATACCAGACATCTCCCTATTTCCCAGCAGATGGCAGTAATGTCCCCAACAGAAAATCCGTTCCATAAAAACTTTAACATTATATTTTATATCATTTCTCAGCCATTAATTATTCAACTTTTTATTAGTTATTCTGTTATTCGGAGCGGAGAAGAATCCAATAAATCAAACGGACTATCGGAAGAATCTGTTCAGCCGTTCTCGAGTTATAAGTGTTCGCACTAACCCGATATTCAGAGATTATACATATTCGAATTGAATATTCATATTAAAGATAGTACAACGTATGTTTTATAGTACAAAGCTGGTCATTTATAATTTAGGACAATGTTAATAGTTGAACAAAGACTCACCTGTGGTATGCTGAGGAGTGCGCTCAAAATGTACGCTGCTATTAAGAGCCGCGAGCAGAATGATGAATTTGATAGATTTTTCATTGGATACTTCACAGCAACAAATCTATCGACACCAATTAGAACCATCACAAATGTACTCAAATAAAGACCGAACATTTGAAGGAATTTAAATATTTTGCAAGGGATATTTCCTGCTAGCCACGCAACGGCATATTTCCAAGCGGCCTCGCCACATAAACAGAAAGCCGTCACTATAAGGTCCGCTATTGATAAATGTAATATGAGAGTGTAAATTGCACTGCATGACGATCTGGATAGTCTTCTGGTTCGTTTGCTGTTCTTTATACTCACAATTGTTAAAATATTTCCGATGTAAGAAGCTAAAGCTATTAAACACAGTATGATCACTTGCACAATTTTGTCATGAGTCAGTTCGGGTTTGTGCTGCAGGCACAGTACGTGAGTGAAGTTTTCCAAGACGAAGGTCTGTCCGGGATTGTTAGGGTCTATTGTCACGTTGAGACCCTCTTTTATACAATCGTCCACGCTCCAAGTTGCGTTGAAAAAAAAGTCCGATTCCTCCTCGGCAGACATCTTGATTTTCAAAATGGCCCCTTAATATGATTTTTTTTTATCCAATATTATTCTTGATCGTGACACATTCTCAATGATCCGTGAAGTAAATGTCAATCATGACACTAGTGTTTTTGACGGTGCATGTAGTTGACAGCCGTCTACTCGTTCTCTGAAAAAAAAAAAGAAAATCGTCATTGTACACACTATAATATCTATTTTACGAGTAGCGAATATGGAATCTCTTTTTAATTGAAAAGTGTTTAAGGTTTGATTTTTTCATGTAACAATGCTTTCCGTAAATTTGAGCCTGATTTTCATTTAAGTAGGGTTCGAAAAAGGAGCCTCCACGAAGATTGAGCTTTTTAAAGCAATCGGGCTTCCCTCAGAAGCGGCTAAACAGTCTACCACCGAAACACCAAAAAATCCCCCATTGCCAGACTGCTATCTTTGTGCTGACACACGGATCTATCTCCAGCAGAGAAGATGTTTTTTTTTGCGGGTCATAGCCATTGGTTCATACTCAATAGATCAAGAACAGGTGTCTCCCGATGTTACAGTAACCTCAAGAAATGGGGTAATAAAGACGAAGACATATCTGTGAGTGTGGCAGTGTGCAGGGTACCGTGCACCTATTCCCATGTCCCTTGATAGGAGACCACGTATGGACACACACTGTTGTTCGGGTTGCTGAACATCGGGGGTTACAGATTTGATGGGTTACAAATTTGACGGTTTACAGATTTGATGGTTTTCGACATGTTGAAAATTCTCATAATTAGGAGTTTCGGAGACAAACATTACCACCTAATGGCGAACGTTGTTAACGTAAAGTGATCACACTGAGCCAGCCTTCGAAATAACAGTAGAAGACGGTCGTAAGGCCGTAGTGGTTTGTTCCATTTAAAAATCGAACATTAGTAATGAATTGTTAGAGTCATTAGTTGTTATTTTTTCTTTAAGATTTGATGGCGTTTTGGATACGCAAATACGGAACTTTACTATTTGAGTAAAAATAAATTGAAACAAGAGATTTTATTAAATACTACCTTTCCCGGCAGACGTTGTCTCGTAAGGGTACATTTTAGTACCCATGTTTTTTTTCTTTTTCTTTAGTCGGTCCCTCAACGTCGAAGATCGTGACCGCCATGCATTCTCACTAACTCCCTCCATCCCTCCGGTCTTTGGTCATTATTATAGACTCATGTAGTGATAAAATCGGACCTTTTGATGGGTAATCGTCCCCTTCCCCTCCTACTCAAACCACCAAAATTTAATAAAAGTGTAATTTAAAAAAAAAGTGTAATTTTACCGCAAATATTGCAGCTTTTCGTTATCCCCTAAACCATTATATTAGGTACCTATTTCTTCTATATTTTTTTTTGGGCTTACGATAAAACAGTTTCCTAACATTTTTATGTTTTGGAAAAATTAACTATTTTTTTTATTTATTTGAATGACAGTTGGCCGAGGAGAGCGCTGTTCTTCCTCCCATCAGGGTCCCGAAGACGAGGAAGACCCTCTCACACTGTGTTCCGCTCCTTCGAAGCAGAGCTGAGGGACATGGACATGGTGTGGGAGGAGGTCATAAACATTGCGCAAGATCGATCGCAATGGAGAGCTCTTGTTGCCTCCCTATTCCCCTGAGTGGGGTGTAAAAGGGAGAATTGATTGATTGATTGATTTTATTTATTTATTTCTTTGGTTACCGATTTCGGCTACCAGCCATCATCAAGTTTTAAGTTTGGTCTGATGATGGCTGGTAGCCGAAACCGGTAACCATAGAAATAAATAAATAAAAAACAGTTAAAAAATAGTTAATTTTTCCAAAACATAAAAACATTATATTAGGTATTTAACTTTTTATTACAAACTTTACACTGACACGGTTTTTTATCTAAGCCAAAAATATAAGAATAATGTTTATTACAAATTGAGATTATTATAGCGAATATAGTCAAATAATCATATAAAACCATTACCAAGATTATCATTTCTCATACCTACTACATACACGTAGGTACCTATTTTAGAAACGTCATAATCTTTACGTGCGTTATAATCACATTTTGACAACTGGATATTTATACTAGGGACATATTTTTAACGATTAATTTATATAAAAATTTAAATAAAACGATTTTTATCTTTTCCACAATTTATAATATCAATAAATTGTGGAAAAGATAAAAATCGTTTTATTTAAATTTTATTTAAATTAATTCCACCAAGTATGCATGTTCAACAATTAGTTAATTTGATTAATTTATGTTCTGGAATATGGCTATTAATTGGAACAATAATAATATATGTGTGTATGCTTGTATTGATATCTTCTTCATGTATAAACACTCTCATTATTAGCTAATAATATCTAATTGTAGAAGAAAGCATTACCATTTCTGTGATCTCATTAAATGAGATCACAGAAATGGTAGGTAATGCAATTTTTTTACACGCTATTAATAAACTCACCCTTTAGATGAGTTCACTTGGTGAGGATTTTATAATTAATAGTAGTTTGATTTTTTCATACAATTTTTGTTGGTAGCAATGTTAGAATAATCTTTTTATGACTTGCAACCCTGTACCTAGGTGCTATAGAATATAATTAGAGATATATCTCTATGGTTTTTGTTATTGTTAAAATGGTGGATCTTGAATAAACTGTGTGTTTAGATAAAACAAAACTTATGTAAAAACTCGTTTTACTTATTTAACATTTTTGCCTAGCAGTGGAAAATTAATATTTTAACCTCTTGAAAACCTAGTGTCCAACTAGTAAAACAGGGTTATCCGGGAACATGCGGTCACTAATGCGTACACTATTATCTCGTTGCGGTGAAACTATCATGGAGTTGACGGGGTGCGATAATTTTAATACGCTAGGATGATAACTGGCTATCTTGTCCAAGTATTCGTGGAACAAACAGTTGAAATCCGGAATATTATTGTGATAAGAGCACTTTTATTTCTAGAAAAAGATCTTGTTGGGTTAGGTTAGGACCATTACGAAAGAGCCGCATAAGCCTTGAGATTGATTTTTAATAAAAACAAAATTTTGACTCCTTAATATGGAGAGCCTGAATGGGATAACAAATGGAGTATTAATTAATTGATTAAAAATTTAGATAGTTGTTATTTATTATGTATTTTTATTTATATTTGAAGCGGTGGGTTTTGAACCCATTGAGGCTTATGATCCTCGTTAAAAACCGCTGGTTTAGAATGATTATTTTACACTATACTTATATCTTTGGATAGAAAAGAGTGGAGGTTCGTTCTCTCTGTCTACCCCGTACGTGACACGGCGTGATGGGTAAAAAAGAAAATATGTACCTAACAGGTTCTTCTCTTATTCCATTAGGTTCCACGATTTCTAACAAACTAGCTCCATTAAGTTCCATAACTTAAACATATCAAATACTAACATGTTCTTCGCTTATTCCATTAGGTTCCATGATTTATAACAAACTTGCTCCATTAGGTTCCATAACATATTCCGAACATGTTCATATCTGATTCCATGAGGTTCCAATTATCCATATTTTTTACCTCTCCAGTAAGTATTATCGGGAGTAGTAGGCATTGAACCAACTTTTCCATGATGTGTAGAAACTCGCCACCGAAACCAATTGCTCAAGGGGGTTTTCTGTTTGATTGTCGAATTATTATGTAGATTATCTAGCATAGGTCTTTGTAATGGATAAATCTGTATGGTGCGCTAGAAAACTACTTGATGACGCAAGTTCAAACTACTGAGACCAGCGTAAGCTCACATCAAACAAGGCGCCACTTACTGACGCGACATGATGACATCTGCAAATTACCGAGAACAATGTTGGTTTTGCACAACGTTCTAATTATGTTTAGATTCTTGTGACCTTTTCAGGACTAGATCTTAAAGAAAAAATAACAACTAACGACTCTAAAAATTCATTACTAATGTTCGATTTTTAAATGGAACAAACCACTACGGGCTTACGACCGTCTTCTACTGTTATTTCGAAGGCTGGCTTAGTGTGATCACTTTACGTTAACAACGTTCGCCATTAGGTGGTAATGTTTGTCTCCGAAACTCTTAATCATGAGAATTCTCAACATGTTCAACATGTCGAAAACTCCCATGTATGAAACAAGTAGAAATTTAATAATTAATGAAAAATAGAGAAGAAAAGTTGGAAATTATTGAGAACAAGAGAGCAACCAAATTTAAAGACTGCGACTGCTGTCATTATATTTGGCGCCAGGATATGACTATATCCATTTTTGTTACTGTCTCATATTTATTGCCTATTGGCTTTGTTGGTGCACAACGTTCTAATTATGTTTAGATTCTTGTGACCTTTTCAGGACTAGATCTTAAAGAAAAAATAACAACTAACGACTCTAAAAATTCATTACTAATGTTCGATTTTTAAATGGAACAAACCACTACGGGCTTACGACCGTCTTCTACTGTTATTTCGAAGGCTGGCTTAGTGTGATCACTTTACGTTAACAACGTTCGCCATTAGGTGGTAATGTTTGTCTCCGAAACTCTTAATCATGAGAATTCTCAACATGTTCAACATGTCGAAAACTCCCATGTATGAAACAAGTAGAAATTTAATAATTAATGAAAAATAGAGAAGAAAAGTTGGAAATTATTGAGAACAAGAGAGCAACCAAATTTAAAGACTGCGACTGCTGTCATTATATTTGGCGCCAGGATATGACTATATCCATTTTTGTTACTGTCTCATATTTATTGCCTATTGGCTTTGTTGGTGCACAACGTTCTAATTATGTTTAGATTCTTGTGACCTTTTCAGGACTAGATCTTAAAGAAAAAATAACAACTAACGACTCTAAAAATTCATTACTAATGTTCGATTTTTAAATGGAACAAACCACTACGGGCTTACGACCGTCTTCTACTGTTATTTCGAAGGCTGGCTTAGTGTGATCACTTTACGTTAACAACGTTCGCCATTAGGTGGTAATGTTTGTCTCCGAAACTCTTAATCATGAGAATTCTCAACATGTTCAACATGTCGAAAACTCCCATGTATGAAACAAGTAGAAATTTAATAATTAATGAAAAATAGAGAAGAAAAGTTGGAAATTATTGAGAACAAGAGAGCAACCAAATTTAAAGACTGCGACTGCTGTCATTATATTTGGCGCCAGGATATGACTATATCCATTTTTGTTACTGTCTCATATTTATTGCCTATTGGCTTTGTTGGTGCACAACGTTCTAATTATGTTTAGATTCTTGTGACCTTTTCAGGACTAGATCTTAAAGAAAAAATAACAACTAACGACTCTAAAAATTCATTACTAATGTTCGATTTTTAAATGGAACAAACCACTACGGGCTTACGACCGTCTTCTACTGTTATTTCGAAGGCTGGCTTAGTGTGATCACTTTACGTTAACAACGTTCGCCATTAGGTGGTAATGTTTGTCTCCGAAACTCTTAATCATGAGAATTCTCAACATGTTCAACATGTCGAAAACTCCCATGTATGAAACAAGTAGAAATTTAATAATTAATGAAAAATAGAGAAGAAAAGTTGGAAATTATTGAGAACAAGAGAGCAACCAAATTTAAAGACTGCGACTGCTGTCATTATATTTGGCGCCAGGATATGACTATATCCATTTTTGTTACTGTCTCATATTTATTGCCTATTGGCTTTGTTGGTGCACAACGTTCTAATTATGTTTAGATTCTTGTGACCTTTTCAGGACTAGATCTTAAAGAAAAAATAACAACTAACGACTCTAAAAATTCATTACTAATGTTCGATTTTTAAATGGAACAAACCACTACGGGCTTACGACCGTCTTCTACTGTTATTTCGAAGGCTGGCTTAGTGTGATCACTTTACGTTAACAACGTTCGCCATTAGGTGGTAATGTTTGTCTCCGAAACTCTTAATCATGAGAATTCTCAACATGTTCAACATGTCGAAAACTCCCATGTATGAAACAAGTAGAAATTTAATAATTAATGAAAAATAGAGAAGAAAAGTTGGAAATTATTGAGAACAAGAGAGCAACCAAATTTAAAGACTGCGACTGCTGTCATTATATTTGGCGCCAGGATATGACTATATCCATTTTTGTTACTGTCTCATATTTATTGCCTATTGGCTTTGTTGGTGCACAACGTTCTAATTATGTTTAGATTCTTGTGACCTTTTCAGGACTAGATCTTAAAGAAAAAATAACAACTAACGACTCTAAAAATTCATTACTAATGTTCGATTTTTAAATGGAACAAACCACTACGGGCTTACGACCGTCTTCTACTGTTATTTCGAAGGCTGGCTTAGTGTGATCACTTTACGTTAACAACGTTCGCCATTAGGTGGTAATGTTTGTCTCCGAAACTCTTAATCATGAGAATTCTCAACATGTTCAACATGTCGAAAACTCCCATGTATGAAACAAGTAGAAATTTAATAATTAATGAAAAATAGAGAAGAAAAGTTGGAAATTATATAATTTCCAACTTTTCTTCTCTATTTTTCATTAATTATTAAATTTCTACTTGTTTCATACATGGGAGTTTTCGACATGTTGAACATGTTGAGAATTCTCATGATTAAGAGTTTCGGAGACAAACATTACCACCTAATGGCGAACGTTGTTAACGTAAAGTGATCACACTAAGCCAGCCTTCGAAATAACAGTAGAAGACGGTCGTAAGCCCGTAGTGGTTTGTTCCATTTAAAAATCGAACATTAGTAATGAATTTTTAGAGTCGTTAGTTGTTATTTTTTCTTTAAGATCTAGTCCTGAAAAGGTCACAAGAATCTAAACATAATTAGAACGTTGTGCACCAACAAAGCCAATAGGCAATAAATATGAGACAGTAACAAAAATGGATATAGTCATATCCTGGCGCCAAATATAATGACAGCAGTCGCAGTCTTTAAATTTGGTTGCTCTCTTGTTCTCAATAATTTCCAACTTTTCTTCTCTATTTTTCATTAATTATTAAATTTCTACTTGTTTCATACATGGGAGTTTTCGACATGTTGAACATGTTGAGAATTCTCATGATTAAGAGTTTCGGAGACAAACATTACCACCTAATGGCGAACGTTGTTAACGTAAAGTGATCACACTAAGCCAGCCTTCGAAATAACAGTAGAAGACGGTCGTAAGCCCGTAGTGGTTTGTTCCATTTAAAAATCGAACATTAGTAATGAATTTTTAGAGTCGTTAGTTGTTATTTTTTCTTTAAGATCTAGTCCTGAAAAGGTCACAAGAATCTAAACATAATTAGAACGTTGTGCACCAACAAAGCCAATAGGCAATAAATATGAGACAGTAACAAAAATGGATATAGTCATATCCTGGCGCCAAATATAATGACAGCAGTCGCAGTCTTTAAATTTGGTTGCTCTCTTGTTCTCAATAATTTCCAACTTTTCTTCTCTATTTTTCATTAATTATTAAATTTCTACTTGTTTCATACATGGGAGTTTTCGACATGTTGAACATGTTGAGAATTCTCATGATTAAGAGTTTCGGAGACAAACATTACCACCTAATGGCGAACGTTGTTAACGTAAAGTGATCACACTAAGCCAGCCTTCGAAATAACAGTAGAAGACGGTCGTAAGCCCGTAGTGGTTTGTTCCATTTAAAAATCGAACATTAGTAATGAATTTTTAGAGTCGTTAGTTGTTATTTTTTCTTTAAGATCTAGTCCTGAAAAGGTCACAAGAATCTAAACATAATTAGAACGTTGTGCACCAACAAAGCCAATAGGCAATAAATATGAGACAGTAACAAAAATGGATATAGTCATATCCTGGCGCCAAATATAATGACAGCAGTCGCAGTCTTTAAATTTGGTTGCTCTCTTGTTCTCAATAATTTCCAACTTTTCTTCTCTATTTTTCATTAATTATTAAATTTCTACTTGTTTCATACATGGGAGTTTTCGACATGTTGAACATGTTGAGAATTCTCATGATTAAGAGTTTCGGAGACAAACATTACCACCTAATGGCGAACGTTGTTAACGTAAAGTGATCACACTAAGCCAGCCTTCGAAATAACAGTAGAAGACGGTCGTAAGCCCGTAGTGGTTTGTTCCATTTAAAAATCGAACATTAGTAATGAATTTTTAGAGTCGTTAGTTGTTATTTTTTCTTTAATGTTGGTTTTGTTTGTACGTACGTCCAAAGGCTATGAAATTCAATGAAATATGGGTCATGGAAAATTTACATAGGTCAATATATCCCCACATATGAGGAGGTTTTTGAGTATGTGTGCCAATAACTAAATATTTGTAACCGCTCCTATTTCAAATTTTCAAATGAATGAACTGGTCCAGTACTGGTAAGGTTTCACACGAACTATGAACGCAACAATGATGAATATTATTGGTGGGCAGAATCGGTAGAGTGTGATATCTCATAATTTTTTTTTTATTTTCAGTAAATATACGGCTAAGGCATTTTACAATTATTATAATAGGTATAGTCAAAAACAAAATAGTTGGCAATACAATCAACAATATGAACATACAATATAAAGTTAACAATGAATCCGTCAACAAAATACAAAAAAAAAACAATCAAAGTGGTTTCACTGAAGAGACGAAGTAACGAATTATTCATCATATTATTATCGTAGTTGCATATTACAAATGACACATGTTACACATTTTTTTTTCAAAATTGAATGAAGTATGGTGGAGACCGGGTAGACTTCGGACAGTTTTTACTTGAATTGGTCCGATTTAATAATCATAAGTTTTAATTTTTTTTTTTCAAAACAATAACTATCAAAGTATCTATCTAAATCATTTCTTTCTTCATAGGTACCTTTTGATTTTCAAGACGGTTTAAAAATTAATAAAAAAATAAAAATGTCATGTGTACGATGTGATCTCAGGTGTGGGGAGACTCTGGACAGCAAGTAGATATATAGATATCTATTTAAATGATTGTTTTTTTATTACAAAATATTAATTATTATAAAATTAAAATGATTGCTGTTGGTCTATAGATTAATCTGACATTGTTTCTTGAAAGACCGGTTTCTTTAAGTTTTTCGCTGTAGAACTTTCTTCTTAACTGTCTTCTCCATTTTTCCTTTTTTTCCTGGGTGTCCGTGGCTGTCATAGATCGACCTTTATATCGTCCTTGATTATTAATGTTTGAGTTCCGTGGAGGTGCTTTATTAATGTTTGAGTTCCGTGGAGGTGCTTTATTAATGTTTGAGTTCCGTGGAGGTGCTTTATTAATGTTTGAGTTTCGTGGAGGTGCTTTATTAATGTTTGAGTTCCGTGGAGGTGCTTTATTAATGTTTGAGTTCCGTGGAGGTGCTTTATTAATGTTTGAGTTCCGTGGAGGTGCTTTATTTATGATTGAGTTTCGTGGAGGTGGTTTACGAAGCATGTCCAAAGTGTCCCCTTATGGGTTGAATTGTAAAAATTAAATAAAGTGTTAGAAAAACATTCATAATTTATAAATACTAACATTCCCATTTATTCGTAGGAAAATTTTCTTACTAAATAAAATAATACAAACTCTGATGAAAAATATGTGCTTTAAAACAGATGTATCGGTCGGAATGACATTGGTTAAAAGTTATTTATATCATTCTTTTAAATTATTATTCAATTTTCATCGATAGATCACAGGACAACGTCTGTCGGGAAAGCTAGTTATAAATACTTAGTTAGGATTATCCCCTTTTTGTCTTTCGAGGTGCATGTTGTTCGCATGCATTTCGTGACAAATCTTGGGTTTTCACTTCCATTCATGTTATGCGGCACTCCCCGCTTTCATCGGATTCCACGATGTGTAGGCCATTTTGAGAGATGGTCCTGATGAGACACATGCGCACAATGTCGAAACACTTCATCTTTTTGACGAATATTCGGGTGATAGGCACAGTCTCATCCCATATGCAAGTGCAGTAGCATAGTCTCTGCCAAATTCATCACAGTGTAAAGGAGTAAACCTTCCATCTTCATATATATGTATATATGTGTGTGTGTGTATTTATTTGTTTTTACTTTTTGTTTTGTGTTTGTTTACTTTATGTGATTGTGTTGAAAGAAATCAACACGGTCTTCTTTGTTTTACTTTGATTGCGAAGCAAATTTATTTAATTTGATTATTTATTTATTAAATATACGGCAAGGCCATTTACATGTTAAAAAAAATTAGGTATATAGTAGGTACAAATATGACAGACACAATCAGTTATATATACAAAATAAAATCAAATCATGTAATGTAATGTAATTTTGATTATGTAATTTAATTTAATTTAAAAAAAAATTGTTTGAACTCGTTATGATTCAACCAGGTACCTACTTATATTTTTTTTGTATTTAATTGATGTTTGTTTTAATTTTTTGTTTTGTTCAGGAATATTTTTATAACTTGTGATTTTTATATACCTACATATTTTTTATCTTTTAATATCGTTGTACGTTAGTGATGTCAAATTTATATACTTTTCTTTTTAAGTGTATTTTCTGTTTATTATTCTGATTAATCTTGTGTGCATAGAATAGGGCTAGGAATGAACCAAAATATTTTGTTCAAAAATTATATATATATTTTCAATTTGTATTCTTGGCATGTTGGAAATAAATAAATAAAAGACGTTATAGTTGTAGCCTACATGTAGGAGTAACCGCTGCAACAATAATTTCACATACTTCACTGACAGACGCTCTTTGAGAACGTGCTCCCTGTGTGCACGACTAATAACGTTTAAAATGTCGTGCAGGTTTAAAATATTGACGTCTTGTAGTTCCTTTGTGCCTCTTATGAGGGACATTTTCTCCTAATTCAAAGTACCTTTAATTCAATTAAATCTCCCATCAAACACATACCTGATATGTATTTTAAGTAAAGAAATTCATATTCAACTAGTTCACACGTACACAAATGAATTCAAAGTTATCAATGTCCTAGATTATTGAGGTTCAAACATGTAAATACCTGGGGCTCACCATTGATAATCACCTACATTTTCGAGAGATTAAAAGTTTTATGTATCTTCCAATGCTTTTGATGTATTATATTCACCACATTCATCCAATTTTTCCGCGCATATTCTAATCATTGTCTTATTACCTGGTTCAGGCAATGCATATGTTGTATTTACCCAACCTTATACTAACAAATAAGTTAACAGCCAGTTTTCGATATAAAAATACTACCTACTTATAACAAATATTTGAAAAATCAGAAAAACTATGGCTAAGGAGCTATTCAAACAGTGTTAATAGTAAACACACAGACGGATTAAGAACGTAAGACATGCATATCTCTGGCGCCTTTAAAATATAACGACAGTCATCCATATGAATGAAAGAGGTATTGTATAAATAATCTGATACTCCAGGTCGGGGTTCATGCAAGGGGCCAATTATCACTTACCGTTATAAGAATGTTAAAACGAAACCAGATAATGAGAACACTTGAAGGACGCCAGGTACACGAGGTGTAGGCAGGCCTAGATTGCTGTGGGAGGGCAAAGTCGGAAGAGATGTTACGCTATTTCTGAATTAATCTATATTTATACCGATTTAACAAACTAAGCAGAATTATATATTTCAAAGTTTGTTTTATTTATTTAAATTGGAATGACCAATTATTACAAATAATAAGAGGTGAGAATACCGGCTTAGATTAAAAAAACGTTATAGCAGTTTCATTACTTTTGAATAACGTCATTTTTAAAGCTTATTTATGTAGTTTAAATTATGTAAAAAAAGGTCATCACGAAAATTTGGTGTCCAGAAAGGTGAAAAACTCGCTAATAAAAAAGGTCGTTCCAAAAATTTGCAAACAGTTCCCATCGGCCAACTGTCGTTCGGCATCCTTAACACATGTCCCAGCAATGTTCATCTAAGCTCCATAATGGAAGAAGTGATGGGCCTGCGCCGGGTGCTCACGCGTATAGCGCCGTTCGTGATGGGATGGTACCATCTGATACCCAAAATTTTTGAGACACTTCGTTTCAAACGCGGATACTGAATAAATTCCTGCCCGCTAATTCACGAAAAATTTTAGTTCAAACTAAACTTAATTATTTGTTCGTTTTTTAGGTCAATGAAACAAAATCCAATCATCTACTACATAAAAAAAGTCGGGTTAGTGCGAACACTTATAACTCGAGATTGGCTCAACAGATTCTTCTGATGTTTGATTTATTGGATTCTTCTCCGCTCCGGATAACAGGATAACTAATAAAAGTAAAAAAATGGATAACAAATGATGTAAAAATACAATAATTAAGTTTGTATGGAAAGGTTACTGGGACGCGCCCACGACATCGCGGGTAGTTCCCTCTCATTCTCGCATACGCTCTTACAGTAGCCCATCCCACTTACTCCACCGCGCCGTTTCGATGGTTTTAGAAAATTTTCAAACAAAGTCAACAATATTAACGGGCACATTCGTGTTGGTAATAGGCGAGGTAGGGTGTGTGCGCGAGCGAATTTTTCTCAAGTTGTTTCAGAAATAGTTTCATGTTATTATATTTTATTAGCTTATCTCAATCGAATTAATTTTGTATTGTTTTACGGGGGCGCAGTGCACATCATGTACATATTAACGCGCCACTTCGGGCTAGAAGCACAGGACAACGTCTATTGGGAAAGCTAATCTCTAGTATAAATTAAAGTCGGGTTAGTGCGAACACTTATAACTCGAGATCAGCTCAACAGATTCTTACGATGTGTAATTTATTGGATTCTGCTTAGCTCCGGATAACAGAATAACTTAAAAATTTGAAAAATGGGTAAGAAATAATATAAAATATAATATTGAAGTTAGTATGAAACGAATCTCATGCGACGCAATCTTTGAAAAAATCTAACAACAAAATTATTGTCTTCTGCACCTGCGACCTGCACCCTCTCCTTCTCGCATACGTAGTTGCCACTCTTACAGCAGCGCATTTCACTTACTCCACCGTTTCGGGCGTTATAGAAATTTATCATACAAAGTCAACCAAATTATTTTTCTTTTTACCCATCACGCCGTTTCCCGAAGGGGGTAGGCAGAGAGTACGGATTTCCATTCTTTCCTATCCAAACAAACCTCTTTCGCTTCTTCCAAACGCATAACATTCCGCATACATGCTATCCTATTTCTTTTGCTCCTGACTTAGCCCTCCTCTAAGACTGAACCGATATGATCGGACCATGTCATTCGAGGTCGACCTCGTCTGCGTGCACCCATTCTTTCAGATTTATATATCCTAAACCACCTTATATTAACTTTCATTCTAGTCACTACACTAACATCCACTCCACATTCCTTTCTAATATTCTCATTCCTCACCTTATCAATCAGTCTCTTCCCGCATATCCTACGGAGTGATCTCATTTCCACAGCATTCATTCCAACTTCCATATTTTTCGTCCATGTCCATGTTTCACTCCCATACATCATGGATGGTATCAGGATTGCATTGTGCATCAGCTGTTTGTATTTAAGAGATACGTTCTTATTTCTCATTAGAGGTCTTAGTGCACCGCCAACCCTTCTACCAGCCAGTTTCCTTCTTTAAATCTTCCTTTCACACTGTCCGAACCAAGAACCTCCTTCGTACGAGGGAGATGAAGATTCTGCAAGAATATAATTACCAACCAAATTGCAAGAATATAATTGTATTCTCGCGTTGATCCCGTCTGAGCTTTGAATTTGAATGAAATATGGACGTTTTAGAATTAATATTTTAATGATATTATTAAATTAGAATTCGGAGCCGGCACTGTCCGAACCAAGAACCTCCTTCGTACGAGGGAGATGAAGATTCTCAGAAATATCTTCGGAAAAACCGTCCTGAAGGCAGATCCTTCGGATCTCCGAATTCGTGGACGTTGTAAGGCGGGGAAGACAGAGGAGACGGTTTTGGAACTACCACCTCAACGCTCAAGAGGACAAAAGGGCAGCAACAACAGTCCAGCACGCCTAATCAAAGAGGAAGAAGAAGAAGAAGAAGTAAAATATCGTTATTTTTAAATAATAAAAGATTTAATGTTTGTATCTTTATAATGCAAATGAATAAATATTCCTTTGCCTTGCAATATTTTCTTGATGAGAGCCAAAGTCAATTTCTAATTTTCTTTAATAAATTTAAATAATATTTTAGTGATGAAATGTCAAAAATAAAAATAGAAAAACAGTGTAAGACAACGAATCTCTACAGTAAGGAAATAAATCAAAATGATAAACCTAGCTAACTAGTACTTACGTACTTAGTTTGAAAATTGTGCATAGTTTGCGCGCATACTTCATGAAGCAAAAGCATAAATAACTTCTAACCAGCAGAGTGCACTCGCTTAATTAATTCTCTCATCAGACTCATCTATAGTTATGTACATGGTTTCGTATAATTACTCTCTTCCCTCACCCAGAAGAAAAGCAAATAAATAAAGCAGAATATTATGTCTTTATAATATCTAAAAGAAAATACTAATAATGGGTTAGGATTTTATATTAAAAATTCCAGAGATAAACAAAGTGAATACCTACTTTTAATGTATATTAGAAATTAAAATTCGACATTAACACTGTCGAGTAGTGTTAGGGTTAATAGGGATTGATTTCGAGCATATTATATTCTTAATGTGTCCTAATTGGAAACAAAAATGTTGAAAGTAGGTTTTTTTTGTTTGATTCCTAAATTTTCAAAGTAAAAATTCATCAAAATATATCTACCGTCTCCGCTGGCTGGGACACACGTCGAGAGTGGATGAACACTACACTAAAAATAATCAGCACTGAGAGTCCGACTGGAAGGAGTTTTGGAAAACCGAAGCTGAGATGGTTCGATTGCGTGAGTAGAGATGTGCAATCTCTGGGAATAAGAAACTGGCGTCCCAGGGCGGCTGACAGGGTGGAATGGCGACGACTGCTCGAGGAGGTTTAGACCCACAATGGGTTGTAGCGCGATGGATGGATGGAATGTTTTTAAACGAAACTTTATAACAACTTATTTTAACAATATCACATTGATAAACTTTGTTTAGGCTAGAAATAATGATTTGTACAACCATTTTTGCTAGTGGTCGCCCAGTGGTCGAAATTCGACCAAAACTTTATTTCAATTATAAGTTTGAACATTATTTTTTTTAATATTGAGATTTCATATTAGATTGAGTGACCGCTTTTTCACAATTTTCTTTCAAAAACAATGACATGGATACGTCAAATTTGAAAAGTTGATATGTACAAAGGTTTTCTATTATAATTAAAGATAAACAAACAATATTAATCTATTCTCAATTTGACCACAGATAAACAAAGGAAAAATATATTATGTGTCTGTGTCAATGTCAAATACATCGAAGTGTGTGTGTGTGTGAGTGTCAAATACATAACATAACAGTAGTGTTTGTATAAAAAATATAATTAAAAAAACTATATTATATGTATTAGCATTCGCCACTCATTCTCTGTAAAATTCGCGCAATTTTCGTAAAAAGGGGTAAAAAGTTTTTGCTTCAGGTAGATATCCGTAGGAACCTTATTTGAAGTGTCTACCTGGTGGGTTAACTTGTATATCTATTTGTCCCCAGTTTCTCAACATCACCAGGGAGGACCGATTTCTACGGGCTGTTTTCATCACCTTCATCGAGGTATCCGTAAAGTAAAGAATCTGCTTGACAAATAATGAGGATATAGTGCATCTGCTTTCGTTATTTCTCTGAGAAAGGACTAATTGGTTCTTTGTCTGTTCTTTGTCAAGAGTGTTAAACAAAATTCTCCAATACCACATCAATCAATTAATAATAATTATTGATGAGTTCAAAGAAACACATTTGCAAGTAGACATTGTCAAGAGACTCTCTTGAACATTCAAAAAGAGTAAAAATGTTTTTTTTTTCAATGTGCGCAATTTAAATTTGATCGACAGAAACATGAAATTTACAAATTAGATTTTCATAAATATTAGATACGTACCTATCTATACAAAATCGAAATGATATCTTGTAATCTAAATTGATACTTAATAATAATTGCAAATCCCGCGTAATTGATGGTTGCCGGTGGAAGCTAAAGACTTTGAAATTACCATAATATTATTACCATAATCCAAAATGAAATTAAATTCAAAAATACGATCTGCCATAGTTATATAAGTACCGAAGTACAGTCTGAGGCAGCTTAACATAGTTATGTATATACAACTGTATGATTGTCAGCCTGCGTAATCTTTTGAAGAAATTATTGGCATCCCTTTAATTAATAAAATTGTTATAACAAGGAAATTCAGCTTCGTTGTGGTTTTCAGATAATATTAATCACGGGATAATTAAGGTTTTTCACAAAGATTTTTGTTGGCTTCAGAATTCGTGGTAAAGCTTATAACAATTTACACAATAATTATTGTTCCAATTTCATTTTTTGTTAGGTAGATCGGAAATGAATTTCATTTAAATCAAGGTATGTATTAAAATACTAGGTACATAAATTTAACTGGAGGACATTTAATTGTTCAGTAATCTTTTAATATTATTTATACAGAAAAAGCAGCGAGATCGCCAAATTTAACCAGTAGAAAAAATATATAGGAGACAGTGTAGCAAAGTTTGAAGTAAAAAAAGGCTTACGTAGACACTTTATACAACGAACCTTTTTTCATCCAAAGTGAAAAAAATACCACTTCTTTGACAATATGCAAATCTCGGGACGTTAAAACGGAAGAAGGTTGGAAACGGGGATCGAACTCACGATCTACAGAACGAAAGTTGGCGACTGAACCGCTCTAGGCTAATAATCTTGTGTATGAAATCTCCTCATCCTATAATAAGTACATATTATTTCATTTGATTTCCGAAGATTGTTATTTATATTGGACGAAACTCATGAATTGATATAAACTAGTGGTCGACCAGCGATCGAAATTCGACCATAACTAATAATTTAAATTATAAGTATGAACATTATTGAGGTTCCATTGTCAAAGACTGAGCGAGCACTGGGTATTTCAAAATTTTCTTTCAAGTACAACGACATGGATACGTCAAATTTTAAATGTTGATAATATGAACATTTTTTTCTATTATTATTTATGACAAACAATATTAATCTCAATTTCACCACATATAAACAAAATGATATATGAGTCTATGTCAATGTCAAATATATCGAAGTGTGTAAGTTTTTCCTTCACGTATTAATCTCAATTTGGGTCTAAGGTACCTACAATGACTTTGAATATCCATCAATTTCCCGCTCCACCTTTCATTTGAATATACTTACCGTCTTCAAAAAAATTTCATTTTACATTTTGTTTCTATGAAGTTGATGATCTTTATAAGTAGTCTGTGGAAGTGTGGGTGAGTATCAAATACATAATATTACAGTATGTAGTGTTTGTAATGTTTATTTTTATCGATTTAATCTACTTTTTATGCATAGGTAATTTAAAAAAAAATACAGTATAAGCATTCGCCACTCTTTCGCTATATAAACTATAAGTGTGCGAAATTTCATACTCCTCCGTCCGCGTGAATTTCATAAAAATAGTCATAAAGTTTTTCCTTTACGTATATTATAGATTCGTTTAGCTTCAGCTATTAACGGGTGGAACTTAAAAGACACATCACTCATCGAGGATATAGAAATATAATAATAAACTTCTTCTGACAAAATAAATAATAATATTAGAAGGTAGGTAGGTATATGAAATAAATAGCTACATTGAACAGTTTATTAAAATAACATTCTTTGATCGTCTTCTCATAGACGTATGATAAACATTTTGTACATCAATAAACTATAGTAAATCAAAACTTATTCTAGAATTTACATATTTTCTTCATTTACGTAATACATTTCATTAGAGGAGGGCCAAGTCAGGACTCAGGAGCATAAGGAATAGAAGAGCAATATATGCAGAATGTTATGCGTTTGGAGGAAGCGAAAGAGGTTTGTTTGGATGGGAAAGAACGAAAGTCCGTACTCTCTGCCTACCCCCTTCGGGAAACGGCGTGCGTGATGGGTAAAACAAAAATACATTTCGACTGTTGCTTAGGTAGAAATTCGACAATCGCATTGCCTCATTTTTAGGCATTTAGACACAGTATCTGGTACAGCTGCTCTTGGGAGATCAATCATAGACATGAGACCGACAAAACGAAGTTTTTCCAAGGCAAAGTTAGGATTTTCCGCATCAAACTTGAAACCAAGGGGAAAGTTTGTCTCCATCAGTCTTTTGTCGCCAAATCCTAAGACCCTCTCCCCTTTACCACCCAACTCCATATTAGCTTGATTGAATGAATCCTTTAACGCGGGAGTCAATGGCTGTCAATAAAATAAAGAAAAAATGTTATACAACACCATTTTTAAAGAAATATAATTCTTTGTGTACCTAATTGCAGTGTTGTTGCCTCACTATGCCTAAAGCCTGTAACAAGGCTAATAGTAACACAGTAGGGTCGTGATAGGCATCAACTTTCAGTTGCAAACAATTATAAATAACTAATAAATTATACATAAAGTATTTAATAATAAGGAAAAAGGTCTGGATCCTCGGGCAAATCAGATCAGCCAGTCAACTTTTCTTTGTAATATGTAACATTTCATCATGTTGGCCATGGTTTTACACTCTTTTATGCCCGATGGTAAAGGGTTCCAAATTTTAGGTATGATAATGTCATCAGTTCGTCTACCATAGTCATTGTGGAAGTTAGATGATTGGAGTTGTTGGTTTGTTTTTTGTCTCGTCAGTCTGTCATGTGTCAACAAGTATTTGTTTTTTGGTGAATTGTATGTTTCTGTCAGTAAGTTGAACAGGATTTTTTGTTCGACACTTTTGAATTCTCTGGTATAGGCATGCGTGGCTGTGTGACTGCACAGAAACTTCGTATGAGGATTTACTTCGATTACTATGAATATGGATAATTTGAGTTTTGCTTTCATTATTCACAAGCTCTTTATCATGAGCCCATTTACCTACTGAGTTATTGCACTCCTGTATCTGCATCCTGTTCTGCTAGTCGAACGTTCTATGAGGCTGATATGATGGCCGTATCGTCTGCAAATTGGTAAATCTCACATTTTTAGTTGTCTATATTTGATAAATGGGAGAAGAAGTGTTGGTAGGCCTCAGAAAAACCATTGGGTAAAAAGACGACTTCCATCCATACACTAATATGGGGGTAGTGGCAGTAAGTTCCCCAAGAATACACAAAAACAGGCCAAAAAGATGAATTAAACAGGAAGAATAATGAATAAGAAATTTACTGAATGTGGAGTTGTGTGGGCAGGCTGATCTACCGACTGAGATAATGGGTCAAATAATAAAGGTTGTTGGAGTCTCAGGGTGCCTCCTAAACTCTATTTGAAGATACCCTGCTATGATAACTAGCAGCGAACTAAAAATTTACAAGATCATGACCTACAGGATCGAGTCTAGGGCTGATACCACTGCGACCGAAAATCCCTCTGAGACCCTCAGAGAAAGAGGAATACGAGGGTTAAGGAAATCATGCGAAATTGAAGACATGGGAGATGGGGAAGGCAACGAAGAAGATTCTGGTATGCACATGTGAGGAGAATAGATTCATCCAGACTCCCTCACGTGGCATTGCACGGCCAACCCCATGGAAGACGGCTGCAAAACAGACCACCAAAAAAGTGGAGGGACAGTAGTTGTGAGTCGACCTCGCAGGAGCCCCAACTCTTGAACAACAGGCCACAAGGCCTAAATTTAAAAGTAGAAGATGGGTGTGGAAATGAACAGTAGAAGAAAAACTGTTCATTTCCACACCCAGTAAATGAGGATAAAACGAGGGATTTCGAAACACATATCATTATTCCACATAATATAGAATATCTTTCTAAAGTTCATATATCGGTTCGATTTAGTTTTATTGCAAGCGCGTAATTCCAATATGACGACCACCCGTGGCTTTTGCATTTTACATTGTAGCTAGCTTTTATCACACCGAGTCTGCAGCAAGTATCTGAGTAACTGAGTGCAATACCACTGAAACGACTATGTCGTAGGTATTTCATTATATTACATATGATTATAATATAAGGTATACTCGTATGTAACAAAATAAGCCCACTGCCGCTCAAATCATCCTCTAATCCCGATATAAAGTTTATGAATGAATAATAATAATTCAGAAAATTTGGTTTAAATGGGGTATATTCTTTCAACAATAGGTATATACAAATAAGTTAACAGGTTTCACATATGATTAATTTTCTACTACTCCGCCATCTCTTGGATTTTTTAAAAAAGTAAAGCAATTAGATATAGAGGATTTTTTTTTATTTCAACCTTATGACCCATCGAACTTCACCCCGCATCCGAATCAACGATAACTATTACATAGTGAAATAAATTATTACGTAATGTCGTAAATCACATTTTATTCATGTAATAAGTAAAAAATATTTTTTTTATTCTGAGTTAGATAGAAGGTCGACGGGTGGGTCAGCTAGTGAATGAATAACTCGATGCGAAATGAACTGAATAAACACAAAACCAATTAACTATTCTATTATGCCAGAACGGACACATGTAATGTCGGTGAAGTTGCAAAAATAAGAAGAGAGATGGAGAGAGTTCCCTCTGCCTAACCTTTAAAGAACACGGAGTGATTTGCTGAATATTAACTAATAGTTTTTTATAGTTACAAACATGATTTAAAACATATGCATCGGTCGGAATTAGTCTATTTAAGTTAAATGTTTCGAAGTCGAATTTTCTAAATAAGCATACGATTGCATGATTACTAGCTCCTTTCTTAAACATAAAATTGATATCTTAAGTCCAATTCTCAAATTTTAGAAATAAACATCAATATAACTAAGATAATTTTGAGTTAAAGTTTACAAAGAAAATACCCCTAACAGGGGGTTATAAGGAATTAATCCGAGGAATTACAAATCTGTTCCGTGTAAAAATAATATTAACCAAATAATGCTTGTTTGAGATTCCCAAATGTCTATTTCATATTTTTATTAAGCTTGCCCGACAGACGTTGGCCTGTGATCTACCTATGAGTTTTAAATTTGAATATAAAAGAATGATAAAAATGACTTTTAACCCCTCATTCCTACCGATGCAACTGTTTTCAACCACATATTTTCCATCCGAATTCTGTCAATTGCACCAACTATCAAACAACTGACACTTTGTGTCAAACGACAATTTGATTTCAATATACCAAAAATAATTACAGAGTTATATACAAAAACCCAGAACCAGGAATCGAATTGCATTCTAAAAGTACCTACTCGCGATGAATTGTACCTGCGATGAATTGTACTGACGATGAATTGTACTGAAGATGAATTGTACTGACGATGAATTGTACCTGCGATGAATTGTACTGACGATGAATTGTACTGAAGATGAATTGTACTGACGATGAATTGTTCGCGATGAATTTACCGGCTACCGTTTCTTAATTCTCATTGTATGCTCAAACCTTCAGATATTTTTCTTTGTTCTATTACTCGCATACAGTCCACTTGCTCTACGCTTAGACAGTAGGGTTGCCATAACTTCTAGAAACCAATACGGGACGTTTTCTCGTTTTTTCCGATACTCCGAAACTAATAACGCATTCAACGTCGAGACGCGGATTTTCAACTACTCCGTTATGTACATAAATAATACCTACGCAATACTACGCATGTATACAATGTACTTAGTGAGAGACAAACTATAAACCTCACAAGT
This sequence comes from Mystacides longicornis, assembly GCA_963576905.1. Lineage (NCBI taxonomy): Eukaryota > Metazoa > Arthropoda > Insecta > Trichoptera > Leptoceridae > Mystacides > Mystacides longicornis. The sequence goes on along the minus strand of OY756421.1, from coordinate 2,768,123 downwards.
TGAGGATCCTCGAGGGTCACCCAGGCGGAAGACGACGAGTCGGGAGACCTAGACTCAGATGGGAAGACGAAGTTAGGAAGGTTGCGGTAAAACTTCTGCAGGTGACGGATTGGCGGACTGCAACAGAGAACAGGAGGAGTTGGAGGCGTTGTCTACAGGAAGCCAAGTCTCGATTTGAGCAGTTAAACCATCGAAGAAGTACGAGATAAGTTACGTGTGCGACGGGCGTTCCTCAAGTTGATAATAAAACTGGTAGCATAGGTTGACCAATCGTTGATACATCCCTCGGTTTTGTTAGAGTCGACACGAGCTGTCGATCAACTATTTTTATTTTTTTAATTTACTGAGCCAAAAAAAATTAATTAAACAAACTTAAAACAATTAATTTACCAATTATTCCTCAGTTGACAAATCTCTTGGAAATGAAGAAATTCGATTCTCCTTATTCCGATTAATTTCTTTCATTTTACAGTGGCTGCCTTTAGACCTAAAATCAATGAAAAAAAAATCAATCAATGTTTTATTTTCAGATTGATATTGATATTGTTTGACATTATTAAATTTTTGAAAACAATCTATATATTAATACGTGAAGGAAACACTTTGTGACCATTTTTACGAAAATTGCGCGGACGGAGGGGTATGAAATTTCGAACACTTATAATTTATATAGAGAAGGAGTGACAAATGGCTATATATTTTTTAAATTATCCATATAAAAAGGATTAAATCAATCACAAACACTACTGTAATGTTATATGTATTTGATACTCATACACTTCGATGTATTTGACATTGACAAAGACGCAAATTATATTCCTTTGTTTGTCTGTGGTCAGTTTGAGAATAGATTAATATTGTTTGTCTGTAGGTACAATATCTATATCAGTGTTTTTGAAAGAAAATTTTGAAATAGTGCTCGCTCAGGCTTTGACAGGATTTGACCTTGATAATGTTAAAACTTATGGTCGAAGTTCAATTTCGAGCACTAGTCGACTACTAGTATTAGTAAATTCACATATTTTGAAGACGAATGACTCTTAATGAAAACCTTCTCTTCTTACAAATAATACGAAAAATATTATCTGTTTCTTATTATCAGTTAAATTATTATTTCTAAATTCTTTAAATAAACTTGCCGCTTTGGTATCTGAGTACGAACAGATAAATGATGACACCTACACTCTAAGTTACGTCGAGCACAATCTGCTTCACTCGGAGACGACTCAAGGACACTCTTCGAAGTCACCCGGGAAGTCGGGAGAAGGGGTCAAAAAAGACCCGTGACGGCAATACGAGATTCTCAACGAGCCGCTGTCACTGCCCCCGAACTGATTAAAGGGAGATGGAGGGAGTACTTTGAGTGAATATTGAACCGTCCCGACCCCTCCTCACCTTACAACTTTGAGGAGGAGTTGGCTGATCTTGAATAAGATCCTCCACCACCCGAGTATTACAGGAATTTGGATATTCCTTTACACTCGCATTATATGAAGCCAAGACGGGACTCCGACATCGCCGTAAGGGTCCCACATCGGAGTAAAACCCCGTCCGATAATTTAGATAGCCAAAACTTATTCAATGTCCCACAACTAGGATCTTTTTTTTTCTTATCTTTTCTTTTCTCTTTCTTTTTTTACAAGTGTGTTAGTGTATCACCTGTTGTGAGCAACTATGTTAGTATATATATAAAAAAAAAACAAAACAAGCGTCATCTTAGGGTGTCACGTCATCAAGCACGTGCCGCATCAGCTCAAACCACGCAGCGCAAATGCAAACTCCGCAAGAGAACGGACCAGAACTCTCTAAATAAAATACGTCCTAATCTATCAGACCCGACCTAACCGATCCTAACCTATTAAAACTAATAGTAATAGGTCTCGGAGCTCCCACGAAAATCCACACTCACGCCACGCCGGCCAAGCGACCGACACCAATGCCAGAGACGCAGACAAATATGTACATGTTGGCTGGTCTGAATATACCTTAGGGAACAGTGTGAGGACCCACCGACATACAGTGAGATGGTACGGGCCGTGATGAGACTTAAGAACAACAAAGCGCCAGGATACGATGGAATTCACGCAGAGCTCCTCAAACAAGGCATAGACATCCTTGGCCAAGTACTACTTGATACATTATAAATGGCGTGGGAAGAGGAGAGGTGCCCAAAAGATTGGCAGAATGGATCCATCGTCGCAATATTAAAAAAGGGGGCCCCTTGAATGCGGAAAGTACCGTGAAATTACTTTATTGAGTGTTCCCAGTAAGGTATTATCCCAAATACTACTACACCGCATTCGGGGGCCTGTCATGGCTGTCCTTTTTTTTAATGCATATGGTAAAGACCTGGCTATCACAAATTCAATGGAAGGTCTTTTAGCCAATTGGCTGGGTCAGATGTCACCCCGTGGATTTCAGTCAGACCGCGCTGGAAACCGAAAATTGGACACTCAACTATGGGGCCCATAGTTTGGCGGTGACCACACTCACATTCGGGGCTCGGAGAAAAACCCCATCGATGCATTAAATCTGCGCATCTTCCGTGGCCAGTTCTGATTCTATTAAGCGTGGTCCACTGTTTTCGGGGCAGGTCAAATCCAGGTACTCGCTCTTGAGGGTTTTCTATCAAGTGGCCATTTGTTACACTTGCTTCTCTCCAGAGGGAGCTCCAATCCTCATTGAGCGTTAAATGCTGCGTAGACGATGCCAACTCTCTCCACATCATGTTTCTTGATGGTAGTCTGAGTGGTGGTGGTGAGAAAACATCATTATAGCCTGGCAGCTGCGGGTTATGCTCCAATTTGGTTATTTCCCGGGAAGTCACCTGCTTCCTGCGTAGGTCGGGAGGAGCTATATTGGAAAGGCTATCCTGAGAGAGCAACAATGCGGCTTTGTACCTGGCAATTCCTGACTCGACCCAATTTTCTGTGTCAGGTGCATCTTTCAGCAGTGTAAAGAGTTTAACTTTCCAGTCGCTTGTTTTTAAAAGGCCGATAGCCTACATAGACCATCGATATAGAAAATTTTAGCTCTGTACGGTATACTTCCGAAGATAGTTAAAATGGTGCAGTCCCTGTATGAAAACTCCGAGTGTAGCGTCAAAACGCCAGATAGTCCTACTGAAGCTTTAAGGATCACCACGGGAGTCAGTCAGGGCTGCGTACTGGCTCCTTTTAAATTCATTCTAATTGTAATGGACTTGCTCTTGAGAAAGTCCATGCAAGGAGCAAGAAGTATACTGATAACAAAGAGAGATGGACGAAATTTGCGATCTGAGGTACGCGGAAGACGTACGACAGTGGAGGAATTACAGCGCAGTGTTTCAAGACTTCGCCTTCGAGTCAATGTCAGTAAGATGGAGGTCGTGGCGAAAAATGCCTGCCCCGATAAACAGCTACCGATAACCATCGACGGCCACTAGGTCTTCCGGGTGGATAAGTTTAAATACTTGGGAGCAACAATATCACCTCTGGTAACCTCGGTCAGAGCTCCCGATACGTATCGATATGGCAAGTGGTGCCTTTAACAACATGACCAAAATATGGAAAGCGGGAACGGCTGGACCAATATCGCTTATTGTTGTTTTGTTGTGTTTGCTGTTTTCAGGAGAATGTCCTCATATTATAATAAAAAAATAAGAGAGTTGCGAGAAGCATTAGAAATTTCAAGAAAATTTAAAGAGGTAACCTTCTTAATGCTTTTTACAATATATGGGTTAACAAAGATGCATCGATCGGTATAACATTGGTTCAAAGGCAACAAATTCATCGTTACTATATTCAATATTCGTAGTGAGGACCACACGACAATGTCTGTCGGAAAAGCTAGTATATTATTGTACTAGCTGACCCGCCCGTCGAACTTCGACCTCACCCAGAATAAAAAAATTTTGGACCTATGTATAACCGGTTGACTGGTAGAAAATGCTTCAAGCATTAAATTCCGCCGGCTATGCCGACACCTATGTAAAGAAGAGTGTTATTTATTTATTTATTACATCAATTAAATATTTACGACATAAAAACTGAATTAAATTAAGCTAATAATTTATTGCAGTATGTAATAATAATTATTGTTCATTCGGATGCGGGATGATGTTCGATTGGTCATCAATTTGTTATAAAAACAAATCGTCTATAATTGCGTAACTTTTTGAAAATTCCAAGATATGGCGATGTAGTAGGAAATAAAAAAAAATGTTACGTTATTGTACATGTCATTGTTGTTGAAAGAATATGCTCCGTTCGAACCAAATTTTACCGAATTACTATGGTAATATTTGTTCCACTAAGGGGTTATTTAATATTTGATTTCCCAACAATAACAAATTTACACTCAAACCACCCTCCTTGTGGATGAAAAATCTAAAAAAAAAAGATTTATGTAAAGCGAACAATACTAGGTACTATCACAATTTAATCAGAGTGATTATTTTTTTAAACACACCAAAATAAGTGAAAATGTGTTGTTTTTTTTTGTTAATGGTACCTCTAAATATTCCCTTATGTAGGAGTTGATGTAATAAGTTAAATTGAATGTTAAAAAACGGGTAGGATGGGAATTTAATTTTTGAATTCAATTACTCACATAAAAACAATAATTTTCAGCGCACACGCTTATAATGTAGTGATCCATTTTGATTGCTTTATTATTAGACCCACAAAGCGAGATTGTCTTATTTTGGTTGATTTTGAACGAAACGTGATTTTGATGTTTTCAGAACCGTAATAAAACACGTATATTTAATTCGAGGCCTTATTGTTATTAGTTAAACGTGGTCACATTGTCCATCGCCACTCGCAATTCCACAGCATATGGGGTTTAAAATAGGCAACTTATTGTGACCTCTCGTACAAGCGATAAAGGATACGATGATCATTTTGAACCATTTGCCTAATGTGCCATGAAACTTTTTCAACGCTCTGTTGAATCTAGAACAGGGAAAGTGTAAAAGCAAAGGTGTTAAGTTGAGGTAAAGATGCACTTAACACGTCTGATAAAAACTCCTAAAAATGTTATGTTTTTTTCGCAAAGAAAAAGCACTCTAAATACTCAAATTTATTTTTTTGGCAACTAAAATATTTTTTGTCAGATAAAATTGTTTTGGTATGCACACGTGAGGAGAATGTATTTTTTCAGACTCCCTCAGACGGCATTGCACGGCCAATCCCTCACAGACCACCAAATAGGAGGAGGGACAGCAGCGAATCGACATCGCAGGAGGCTATTCCCACCTCCTTAATCACAGGTCACAAATTAAGGCTGTTAGAGTCGCCAAAGGGGTGATTTTAATGATTTTTCAATCCATTTTCCGGCGTTATCTACTGTCGGATTTCGATGAAAAAAATATATAACATAAATTAGACTTTAATGAAGGCGGCCTCAGAGCCGTTTTTTGATATCTAGTATAGTTTCTTGTAGAAAATAAAAATAGCAAACGTCGTTTTTCATCTTTTTTTTAATATTCCAACTGATATATACGTCGGAATGAAATAATTCTTTTTTTGTCTTAAAGAGCATTAAAAAATCTACAAGATTATAGAACGAAATGCTAATATTTATTTCCGGCTTAGCGTATAATCCCAAAAAACCTCTATTTCAAATAAACACTGAATATCGAAATATTCTATCGGCTTTAGCGTGCATGCGAGAATGACACTTATAGCACGGGAATTACAAGGAACGCACTGGTTTTCGTTGTGTAAATTATTCAGTCGCCCACAACATCGTGGACTTAGATGACGTGCAAACTGCGCTAGTCCAATTTACGTTTTGTATTGTATACTTATTGACGAAAATTCGTATATTACAGAGGACGACAAACATTGGTTAGTAATTTTTATTTTATTATTTTTTGTATTCAGCAATTAATTCTATCATTGCTGTTTGGTGATTTTAAAGTTTATATTTTTGAATTAGGTATAATATGTTTATAGTCACATTGCATACCTATTATGAACTTTTTTCTTCTAAATTATTATCATTTATGCGTTATACAGGGTGGCACGTTCCTATTGGGCAAAATTAAACTCCTTTCTAAAAATCGCTGGATTCCGAATTCTATTAGTTAATCCGAATTCTAGCAGTTTTCTATAAAACAAAATTTCTGGACAAAATTTTAAACGCCGCGCCAATCTGAATATAACCCATTCACAAACATATTGTGATATAGGTACCAACTGATTTTGGCCCAGTCGATGGATATCTTAAGTACTATTATATCACATTATTTTGCTTTTTCAGAAACTATTTTATCACGCCGAGTGCAATATTATAGACTTAGAGCGTAAAATAAAAAATCAAAATGGGACGAAAAGAGAAGTATACCGGAATAGTGAATCGTACAAAAAATGTCTCCTTGCCAAAGCACGTAACATTAAGAAGTAAGTATTTTTTATGTATAAATTGTAACATTCGGTCTATTAATAAGCCGTAATTTGAGCAGTTCGGTCATTTTTCCATCTTATGGCAATACTTCAGTCAAATTTCAGGAACTTACCGACGAGGTCCTATTTACTCCACGGGACATGGTAGCCGGAAACTGCCGAACCAACCCGAATTGTTTGAAAGTAATACAAAAAATTGCATCAACATTATAATTGACACTAATACAATCATACAGTCGTCCTCGTTACACTTCGGAATGGTTCGGCAGTTTCCGGCTACCATGTCCCGTGGAGTAAATAGGAGCTCGTAACTTACCGATGGTCGAATGACCAGATATGTAATAATTTGATAGTTCATTTTTAGATATTGTTGACTCACTTTCTTCTTATCACTAAGAGCGAGACAACCCAACGTTGTTTTGAGTGAAAGTTTTTATGGTTTTGTTCACCAGGGCACGTCATTGTTAAAATTCGAATGTTTTAAAACAGGTTCAAGTGTTGCCAAAAAAAACCATTGGAAATTAGATTATCCGGCAGTAAAATCCACACAATTTTCCACACTATTTTCGGATTGTTAAAAATGTTTTATAATACCATTATCGGAACAATTTACTTAGGAACCACCATCCGTTAGTTTACCAGCGACATACTTACAGATATTTTAGTATCTCTTTTATAGTATTGGCCCAATAAAAAAAAAATTACATTATGTATACCTTTCAAAGGTTACAGATATATCTTCAAAATCTCGTCAATTTTCAGGTCACGGAACGCTGTCCCGGACCAAATGAATGCAGCTACTTCTAAGTCCAGAGTTACTGCAAAATTAATCGATACATCTCAAGACCAACCGAGTCACAACAAGGATTTAGATTCAAAGAATATCTTAGCATGCGAAACTTCCAGATTAGAACCAACGACTGAAGGGACAAAAATATCTGGAAGGCGCGTTTTTAATATGATGTGGTTATCTTCACATCCTTTTGATACCATGACATATAATCTTGACCGTCCAGTTTTAAAGGAGGAGTTCGACGGCAATGAATCTGCACACATGCAATATATATGTACATAAGATATAGCATTTCTTTTTGTATGAATTTTGTAATTACATTTTTTTAATATGCCATTAAAATCAAATATTAAAAAAGTGTATTTTTCCCGTTCCCATTTTATAATCATATAATCTGAAATGGTGGCAATTAGAATGAATAGTATGTGAGTGTTAGAAGAAATTAATTAATGGTGAGAACTCATGTTTAAAAAAATCTGGTAAAAGCAATGTATACCTGAATGTAACGTAAAATTAATAATGTCGCTTTAACCAAATACATGTTTATCATCATTATCGGCATTATCATTATCATCACTATCATCCACCGTTGTTCAAAAATTCCAAACACATTGCAGTCAAAAGAACATTGAGGTTTTAAATATTTCGACGCATTCCACTAGTTTCCGACCCCTAACTCTACACTTACATACGTACAAATATTGTAAGAGTTAAGTAGTGGATAGAGTCCGCCCTAATTTTTATGCCCCGCCCGAAATTGACTTTGAAGTCAGAGCTGTCACGCTCTTAAGTAGAAAATAACTTGATAGAGCTGAAATTTTATAATAAAAAATCTTAGATTTATGTACTTTATACTATTAAAGGGTACATTTTTTTTTAAATTTAACATTTTAAAATAAAATAACAAAAGACTTTCAATTCAAGGCTTTTCAAAAGGGAGTGAGAGCGTGTTATGCGAAAGAAAATCTATGTTAAAATTTAAGCCCAAGTATAACGACTGAGAAATATTGATATCTTTTAACGAAGAGAATGATTAATCGCGCCATAATAAATTTTGTTGACATTTAGGTACAAAGAAACTTGAAACGACTAGGAAGGTATTGAATATAGCTGAGATCAATTCATTATTCCACGTGCTACGGCAAATCGTTAAGAACAAAGAATTCAAGAACAAAGTCTTCAACAGAATGTTTTTCAAGGTAACAAAAAAAACACGATTATAAAATTTTCTTAAAGCTAAGTACTTAACTGTTTTGTTGTTCTTGTTTATAATGTTGATGTTCTGTTCGCTAAAAAATAGTTCAAAAATTTAAGTAAAGTTTTGTTCTTTGTAATTCTCAAGATACCTATCTAGGTAATCCTGGCGATTGGCGTGTCATGTTATCTTCGGAGTAGGCGGTCTCTAATGATTACTCTTCTTCTTACTCTTTATATACGTTTCCTGGGACGCCGAGCTCCAACTATCCGTCCATCTTTTTGGACGTCTCCCGGGTTGACGGCTGCCGAGGGGATGTTGTTCACCACCACGTTGGGAATTCTGGTGTTGTTCATCTTGGGCACGTGGTCGCGCCAGAAGCGACTCCGTGACCTGCCCCATCTGACGATGTCTTCTGTGTTGCAGGTCTCTCTGATGGTAGTGTTGCGAATTCTATCCCTTAATGTTTTTCCCAGAATATCACGAAGAGTCTTCATTTCGGATGTTCTGAGCAAAGCTTTGGTTCTATTTGAGTCGGCCTTGGATTCAATACCATAACTCATAATTGGCCTCACACACGTTTTGTAAATCCTCACTTTGCTCTCCACCTTCATATGCTTGTTTCCCCAAACGAAGTTTCTGAGGCAGCCAGATATTGCGGCTGCTTTATTTGTCTGTTCTCGGACTTCATTATACAGGTCGCTTTGACTTGAAATCTCCACCCCCAAGTACCTGAAACTGGTCACTTGCGCAATTTGCTCGTTGCCCATTTTTAATCTGCATACTCTAGGCTCTTTTGAGACTACCATACACTTGGTTTTACTCAAAGAGATTGTCATGTTGTGTAGGCTTGCACTCTGGTGGAATTTGCGAAGTAGCTGTTGTAGGTCGGCCTCATTTTATGCTATAATAGTAGCGTCGTCTGCATAACATATTAAATTGACAGTCTCATTCCCCATCCTATATCCAATGTTGGGCGATGTAACATCCACTATAATGCTGTCCATAACCAGATTAAACAGAAATGTACTAAGACTGTCACCCTGTCGTATGCCACCTACTGCTGGTATCTCTTTTGACAGGTCATTGTCTACCCTGATCCCAGTCTTACAATTTGTATTCAAGCTTTGAATAATTTTCACAAAGGTTGATGGAACTTCTTTTGCCTGTAGTAGTGATATGACATCCTCCAGAACTACCTTGTCGAAGGCTTTTGTGAGGTCAACGAAACATATGTATACTGGTTTGTTATATTCCAGTGCTTTTTCTTTGATTCGTCTTACAGCAAATATAGCATATGTCGTTGATCTGTTCCTTCTAAAACCCTGTTGTTCTTCTCTATTGACAATTAATTATTTCTTCCAACCTATTTTCAGTATAGATAAATAGTTTAGGTGTTGAAGAGAGTAGCGATATACCTCGGTAGTTTCCAGGATCAGTTTTAAGGCTCTTTTTAAAAATTAGAACTGTGATGCTGCTTCTCCATTCGACAGGTATGCTACCTTCCTCGAATATTTTATTGAAGAGTCTTTGTAGCTCTATTGTTAGCTCTGGGCCACCATATTTAAGCATCTCGTTCGTGATTTCATCCAAGCCAGAGGACTTCCGGTTTTTAAGCTTTTTAATAGCCCTGGTTATTTCTATCTCGGTCAGTATTTCCGGTTCAGTAACTTCAACAATACTAGCCGTTCTCTGATCTTCACTACTGTATAGTTCTTCAAAGTAGATTTCCAAATTTTATATGTCTATCTTCTTAACCTGTTTATATTCACATATTGGTTTTTTTCTGTTTACTGAATGCCTTCCATATCTTTTTCTGTGCATCATATAAATCGTGTTCCATGTCTTTTGTGTATTTCAACCAGAAATCCTTTTTAATTTTACTGATACTGGAGTTCACCCTGTTTCTGACTATTTTATAGATTTGGTACTCTTCAGGTGTCGGGTTACTTCTGTATTTTAGAAAACTTTGTCTTTTTTTTCGGTAGTAATGATTACTCATCGAAAGAAAATAATAAATGAAGAGGCGTTTTGTGTTTTTCCAGTCTTGAAATATGGCACGGAAATTATGACCCAAACCAAACTATCTACCAAATAACAGCGAATACCTCAAAGAAACATGAAGAACGCAATTGTGGGCAATAAAGGAGAATACAATAAAGAATATGTAACAACAACTAATGACTCTAACAATTCATTACTAATGTTCGATTTTTAAATGGAAAAAACCACTACGGGCTTACGACCGTCTTCTACTGTTATTTCGAAGGCTGGCCTGGTGTGATCACTTTACGTTACGAGAATACAATAGACGGAATACGCAGCCAGAATAAATTACCTAATTTGAAAAAGCGGTGCAGATGAAGACATGGGCGGGGCAAAATGCAAAAATGGATGAGACTTTTATAGTAAAGATTTAGGCTCGGTACTCACTTGCGCCGCGAACGTGTATTGTAGGTACATCAATTTTATCAAAATGATGCAAGTGTTGCGTTCGCGATCGCTTTTCGAATCACGTGCACACTTAACCTTTCGATTAAATTCATGCAATATCACATGTTCGCGGCGCAAGTGATTACTGGACCTTAGGGGCGTTAAAAAGAAACCTCAAGGTCGACGACCCAGCCAATGACTAGTGATTCGCACATAATTGGGTGGAGTGAAGGAGAAGGGATTCATATGTTCCGATGTGGGCAAAAATGGGCTGATGATGAGTAAGATATACCTACCATAAAATATTCAAATATTTTCAACAATAATATATAATAAAAAACAAATTTACTTTTTTAACGGAATGTTTGATGTAGGTAGGTACTACTCAAACACGATTTATTACCGTGTACACATTTTCCAAGGAACCAATTCTCCTCTCAGATAGCGCCGAAACTTAATTGTATTCTTCTGAAATATATATTTATTATACCAAAGCATCTCAACGTGTATTTTCAAAAATCAAGTAAAACAACTTTAAATAATTAATTTTTATTGGAATGTTTATTTTTTCCGTGAATGCTCGGAAGAATTGGAAGAACCGACCAGACACAAGACTTTTTTGTTGTCACTGGTCGGGTATCTTAAATGTTCTTCTTTTAAGCGAATGTATATAAGTAATATTTTAATTATATAAATAAATAAAAAAAAATCGTATGGAAAAATTAAACAACGACTAACGTTTGAAAAACAATGGCATGTATAAATAATATGACCAGTGCCCGTTTCTGAATATCCGTGCGAAACAAAAACGGAGGAAATAGCAGATTTGTATGATAACGAATTTAACGCCGCCACAGAATACTTGGATAAGTTCTGCAGCTCCCATACTAGGGATTGCAATCCGGAAAACCGGATCCGGTATTCCGGCGGATCCGGCATCAAAATGCTCATATCGGATCCGGCAAAATTTTACGGATCCGGAGATCGGATCCGGTTTATAATATTAAGGGATTTTTCGACATACTCAACACGGACCGGATTCGAACCCGTATCCCTAGGAATTCCACAGGGTCATTGTAAGTACCCATAAAGATACGAAGAGAAGATTAGGCAAATGCGTCACACTGAGCGCAGTGTAAATGCTGCTTTTGCCTCCTTGTACCCAAGGTGGGGATAGGTAGTGTTGACCGTATTGATAGTATTGACTGTCGAATGAAAAGACATCTCTTAGAAAAACGGTGAGAGCATTAAGTAATTAAATTCCAATCCAAATCCAAACTCCCTTAAGACCCACTTGGGGACATAGGGAGGCAACAAGAGCACTCCATTGCGCTCGATCTTGCGTAACGTTAATGACCTCCTCCCACACCATGTCCAGATTCCTCAGCTCTGCTTCAAAGGAGGGGAGCACAGTATGGGAGGGTCTTCCTCGTCCTCAATAAAATAATATTAGCAAAAAAAATATATTAACCTTTTTAAAACCAAAACTATTGTGATTATTATCTAGTATTCATTAGATTAGTTCGGTCATAATGTGTGTGCAGTTATATTTTTATGGATAAAACTTCTCGAACACTAAACTTATCATCTGCACATCCATCTCTTTAGTGCTCGTCCAAGGGTCTGCTGGTTGATGTGATCTCATCCTTTTATAATTATCAGAATCACCGGATCTGTTCTGTTCACGTGATCATTCTAGTAATGTCTTCTATTGCTACCCCATTGTATGGCGTTGTGGATATCGCAGAAGCTCCGAATCCGGAGTTTCTAACTCTGCCTCGAATGGTTTATTCCAGAATGGGTTGGAGAGTTTTCGAACATCTTTGTTTTTCGTGGTGTCGGTTCTCTGAGAATCTTTCTTTTCAAATCATGATGAATCAAGCAGGTCAAGATAAATATTTTCGTTATTTAAATTTTACTTTTATAATCCGTAATCTAATTTGTAATTTTATTTCTTTTGAAACTACATTTTTTATAGTTTTTACCATTTAAAGTAGCCATACCCTAATTAAATTAATTTCGTGTATGTGCTGTTTTATTTTTAGCCTTCATTATTGTTAAAAATGTCAATTAATCAAGGTTATTTCAATCCGGCCGGATTGGCGAAAATCCGGTTGGATCCGGCCGGATTCATAATGAGACCGGATTGCAATCCCTATCCCATACATATTTCGTCGAATTTATTTCTATCTAACGTTAGGTGATATTTAGAATAAAGTTTCGTATTAAATCGACCTCCGTATGAAGTACTGACCTCACCGAATACTGCGCTATACCTTAAAGAGGAAAACACAACCTCCCATTCTTCTTATACATACATAATGCATGATGGGGCTATTTTGATTAACTTATAGGATAAGAGGGGGATGCTATAGGTATCCCATTAAGCGATAGGAAGACCAATATGTGGATAGGACAGAATACAGGGGTCACCGATGTGGTTCAAAAGGTCGTCAGTCAAAAATTGGAGTCAATTAGCCAGAGTTGCCGACACCAGATGGATCAAAAAAGTTCTTGATTTGTATCCGAGAACTGGGCGGAGAAGTGTTGGCAGGCCTCAGTCAAGGTGGTCCGTCGACGTAAGAAGAGTTACTGGGAGTGGATGGATGCGGCTGGGGTAGGACAGGGAGCGGTGGAAGTCTCAGGAGGAGGCCTATGTCCAACAGTGGACACGAGAGGACTGATGACAGAAAACGTTAAAAAAGTTAACACGGAAAGATTGAAAAACTGCGCACAGTTTTATTAATTTACGTGGATCTTGGGGTATCGGTTTGTTCATTCAACGAAATACTTTATACGGATTTGAAATCCATTAAGCACTTGCGAAGGGGGTTAGGCGATGAGCTGTCTGATTTCAAGAACAAACACACCACCTCCATTGCAGATTCGAATTTAATTCGCAGTCCTTATCCGTTCCACTCTAAAGAATCTATCCAGATTTTAAAATACAAATCTCATAAGCAGTATTCAATATATTTATATTCCTTGAATGTTATTAGATCCATAAAAATTATGGATTTATAAAATTTCGATAGTGTTTGTGATGATAGTGTTTCATAGTGATAATTCTCTCACTACAAACTCTTTGAAAAGTACAGTTGTCCCGCGTCTTCACCGATTAGGAAACGAGTATGCTGGTCGTATTGACTTCTTTGATACCAGCATCGGCCGCCTTAGGAAGATCACCAAAGAATCCTTCTGATAGTCCATCCTTTGCATGCATGCACTCACCGGAGTCTGCATCTTCAGCCCTTCCTGCTTGCCTGTCTTGCTCTTTAGGCTTGGAAATTCTCTATGTATCTTGTTTGTGGACGGATTAATTGTTAACTTTATAATGTATGTCTATTGTGTTTTGCCAACTATTTTGTTTTTGACTATATTGTAATTGTAAAAGGCCTCGGCCGTATATTTATTGAAATAAAAAATAAAAAGAAAATAAAATAATAATTAATTGTTGACAACACACATATTTCGTAATATTTTGACAATTTCATAAACGTCGTTTAACCACGCGCGGCGCAGATGTGTAGGGGGCCTTAGAAATAATAAAAGCACTTCAATATTTTAAAAGTTTAAAATATGTCAGCATCAATGAATGGATAAGTATACTGTGATCTTCACAAAGCCAGTGACCTTATCGTTTTTCTAATGAATGAATCTGTGCTCACCAGAGTTGAACTCACATACCAAGACTTTAAAAAATATTTTACGGAAAGCATAGCTCTGTGTTGTGAAAGAGAATAATATGGTCAACAACCGAATCGAACCTGTACCTCCATTACGAAAGTAGGCGACTGGACCGCTAGGCTACCAATCACTTCAAATATGTATAGTATTTTCAAGTGAAAACAAAAAGTAATATTTTGGTACGTTTAGAGTGACGGGTGATTTCATTTAATAGTCTCAAAGCACTTTAAAACATCTTAAGGTTTGGTTTGAAGTAAGATAGCAAGAATCTTCTTTGAATAAAGTTTGTAAGTAGGTGTGTAAAATGTGGGATAATTCTATCATTGGTTCAACGAATTGTTCGTAATTTCCCTTTGTTGTAATAATTAATCACAATGATGTTAAGGCATATTTAAACTTTGTTGGTAAGCCCAAAAAGTTTGAGAAAAGGTAGTCCTTTTCAACCGGAAGTCTGGGTTATTTTTAGAAAATTATCAGCACTGAAGGAAATAAAAATGAATATGAGGAAAACAGACTACAAACAATGTCATGAATATACATGTTCATTACATGATCAACATCCTTAACCCAACTCCGTATTTCCCGTACTCATCCAACTCCATCTGCCAGCTCTGATTTAATCGCACCTGCCTGGTGGTCCCCCTCTTTCTCTTTCCCCCTTCTGGGCTTCGCGGCTCCAATATCTTGCGCATCTAGCGAAAAACATGATCCCCCCATCTTCTTCAGCCCAACGCAGCTACCAACCGTCTCCCGAAAATGAAGGAGGCCATCTCATAGTGTGTTTTACTCCGTACTGAAGGTCTTGGTTATGAGCCTTGTAGCCGAGAGCATTTTACTCTTCCACAAAAGCAGCTTAAATTATTAGTTTAAGAGGATGTCTCCTGTAGCTGCGGTGAGACTCAGAGTGACGAACACCTCCTCACTTGCCGAGATATGCAAGACCTAATCATGAGTTGTCAATGACAATGCTGTTGCAGCTGCCGAGTATTGGAGTTGAGTGGTCTAGTGGATGGGTGATCGGACTCGTTAAGTATGTAAGTTTGAAAGATGAAGTCCTCAAAAGTGTTTATTATTCTCCTTAGGTGAGCACATTTTTTTATCTAAGGAAAGATAAGGGACTATAATACCGTCGTGTCAAAGCGACCAAAATAGGTATATTGTGATGTGACACATACTTCAATAATTTATTCATGGATCGCTGCTTCTCATTGTGCCCTTTTATTGTTTTTGGTTATGTTTGACAACTAATGGCGTTCGATAGACAGTCTTGGCGCAATAGGACAAGGAGAGCCGACCCTAAATAATGGGACAAAGGAAAAAAGGAAAGGCGATGAAGAAAAGAAGGTTTTGTTTAACCACTGATGTGGAGGTACTGATTATGACCTACACATCACGTCGTTTCAGTGGTGCTAAGAGTATCTACCTTACATATTCTCTACAGATCCAGAATCCCAGGTGCCAGGTGCATCCTCCATAGCAAAAGCAAGGGAAAGGCTTTAAGTCACCCTGACGTTGCCTGGTATTAGGGAGCCTCCGTAAGTTACTAAAGTACCCGTTAGTCATGCATCCTTCGGCACGGGTCGAATGAAAACTTCCATTGGGGATTTTTGGGCAGAAAGGTTTAATCCTTCCGGAATGATAGGACTAGGTCAGTATGGATGCGAAGGTTTTTAAAAAAATGGAGAATACGAAGGAGGTGAAGGATATCTTCTGAATTTTGGACAGCCATGGAGGGCACCCGGACGGTTTCACCCTATTTTTTTTTTATTTATCTCTTTTCCCTAAGCCGACATAACAGGGGCCACCTAGAGTAGGCGAGAGGAGAGTTCAAAAGAAGTGGCTAAATATTCGTTAAAATGCTTTTATATTGCGCGTAACATTTGAACCTCATGTGCAAATCTTTATTTTATTCAAAACCAACAGCACTATTTTTTTACGTTTTTAAGTTTTTCGTTTCAAATAGAATCAAGTCACTATGTGTATAGTACGTGTAACTATAGGTAATAATTAAAGTTAACTGCTTCTTTTTATGGAGTTATAAAATGTATACAAATTTTTACAATACGAATAAAGTTTTAGTTTTTTTCATTGGATTGATAAACAATGCTCGTAGCCGGAATAAGGAAGTTCAAGCCTTACTTCCCAAACACGTATGGAATCGAAAAAGTTCAAATTAACAAAAAATAACATGCAACTTTGGTAAAGCTTTGTAAGATGGTTTACAGACAGAAATTAGTATGTACCTATATTACTAAAAAAAATCCAGTCATTAACTTTAAGGAGTTTAAAATGAACGGCAAATTTTTGTTTCTTTCCTTCGTCAGCCTTCTCGTGTCCATTGTTGTACATAGGCCTCCCCCTGAGACTTCCACCGCTCCCTGTCCTGCGTCAGCTGCATCCACTTGCTTTTGGCAATCCTTCTTTGTAATGTCATCAGACCAGATCGCCTGAGACCTGCTCAGTGCTCACCTCCACCGAGTTCTCGGACGCCACTCTTTCGAACTGTTTTGGTTCGTCTGGCCACATGACCAGCCCAACTCCAATTTTGTTTGGCGGCCTTTTGAACCACACCGGTGAGTCCTGTTTTCGTATTATCCTTGTATTAGTCTTCCTATCATTTAATAAAATTCCAAGCATCCTCCTCTCCGTGCCTCGTTGTGTCACAGCTGATTTGTTTAATATTCTTTTAGTGGACACACAAGTTCCACAGCCGTAATCGAGCACAGGGATAATAAACACATAAAAGAGTTTGGAGACTTGACAACATACAACATTTAACCGAACGCTGCGCAAACCAGTCCTCGCCTTCTTTCTTTTACCGCTTCTTGATTCCCTCTTCCTAGATTTAAGGTATGACCAAGGTAGACATAGCTTTCAACTTGTATAAGTACTGCCCATCCACCTGGATGTTGCGGGGCTGGCTTGCCGCACTCTTCACTTTAGTTTTTGAAATGTTTAATTTCAATCCTATTTTGTGAGATGATGTGTTGATATCGATAGTTTCCAGCTCCTCATCGTCCTTGGCAAACAAGACTATGTCATCTGCAAACCTGAAGTTGTTGAGTAGTTCGCCTTTGATGTTAATCCTTTATCGTGCCAATTGAAGACGTCTTCCAAATCTAGTGCGAACAGCTTAGGAGAGATTGTAAAAAGCAAATTAATACCCTAAATTGTTTAACTATAAAACTGAAACACGTCTATCTACTTGATGAATTTCATTACACTTTTAACCTTAAGTCGTTAACCTGTGAAGAGATCTCACAAAGTTTAATTCACTGAGTGCAAGTTTATGTATGTGGTGTTAACAGAATGTTATGTAAAAGACTGGAGTGTTTAAATAGGAAATCATCAGAGTTTAAATATATAAAAGTGAATCGGACAAACATAATATATGATAATTGGTTAGGTTCGTCCTTAACTTGGAGTTTCAGTTACATAGGACAAAACCAATTCTACTACGAGAATTTATTATTTTTCATACTTATACTTATCTGTAGGTCGATAGTTCCTATTACTTCACCCCCCTGGGTGGATTGCCTAATAAAGGAAGAAGAAGAAGAACAAGACTATCTATAGGTACTTATAATATTTGTTTTGAACACTGCCTCACTGACTGACTGATGTCATTAACGCTGTAGTTCCTGCGTTTCCCAGAAGATGGCGCCACTCGCAACTAAAGACAAATTTTTTTTCTACTAATATGTATGACAGTAACATATTATGCCTGGTGGCTGAGCACTTTTTTAAAGGTCTTGATGTGGAGAAAAACAATTTTTCGGGTTATTTAAAAACGCACATGCGAAGTCAGCCATAAGAAAGCAAAGTTTACCAAATCAGGAAACTTTTACGCACAGCGAAACTTTATAGCGAAGAAAAGCCTTCCTAATGCAATGTTTGCAATAAAAAGTTTACACACTAAAGTAATTTTTTTAAAGATTCACATCTGAATTCATAGAGTAGATAATCCATACAAATGCAAAGTTTGCAATAAAAAGATTACCGTATCCGGATATTTATTTAATTTTGCATTCGTATGCATTACATTTGTTATTTTTTACGATTTTCTTTACATCTTGTTTTATGTTATAGTCCAAATCAAACTGTAAAGAGCTA
Organism: Mystacides longicornis; assembly: GCA_963576905.1. NCBI lineage: Eukaryota > Metazoa > Arthropoda > Insecta > Trichoptera > Leptoceridae > Mystacides > Mystacides longicornis. The sequence continues at coordinate 2,749,513 of OY756421.1, read as the reverse complement.
GGTAAATAAATATTGATAAACAAAATTTGCTAAACATCAATTGATATTACTACAATAATAACAGAACTGTCAACTGCCAGTAGTATAGCCAGGTGTACAAATACATATACCTACTTGCCAATGATGGACCAGAGTCCCTATTTGGCCAGCATGGCCCATAGTGTAGCTGTGGCTTTACACCGACAATCGACACGCCATTTCTCATACAACCTCAGCTATTTCTCTTGCTCCTGACCCAGTCTTCCTTGAGAACGTAATCGATGTGCTCGTTCCAAACCATTCTCGATCGACCACGCCTTCTTTCCTTTTAGGCGTATAAATATTATCATTGACTTACCTACTCTGTTTTCATCCATTCATTCCACTGGCCGTAAAGTTTTATAGTTAATCCTTATCCTTTAAATATTTTTATTTTATTTATTATGAACAACATAGTTACCCTTAAATTTTGCTCAATACTTCATAAAAAGTTCAAAACTGCTTGGGGTAGGTAGGTAGCACCGATTTTCGTTGTGGAGGTCCTAGGTTCAATTCCCAGTGCCGACCTTCTTCCTCTTTCACAGCACAAACTTTGCTTTTCGTGAGTGTGTTTTTGTTTTCCCTTTGGGTGGGCCCAGGTTCGTTAAAGATGATCTAAATAAGTGCACGACGTAATCATAAAAGCACTACACAAAAATAATTAATTAAGTATTATAAAATTTACTGTGTAGTAAAAATATATGGAATTCTTGTTTACATAGCGAATGGTTGTATTATTTTTATAACGAAGTCATCAAGTTTAAAAAAAAAAACTACGACACGCATTGTTTTATTACGCAGATTATATCGTTATATTTCAACACACGCCCGCCCAAGTTATATTTTACGCAGTAAAAAATTGTCGAAATATTCATAAGTTCAACTCCGTAGGAATAGGCCATCCACATTTTATTTGTCGCGTGATAAAAATAAGCGTTAAGAAAGACATTCTATACCTTTTATGACATTTCCTCTTGTGTTTCACAAACATGATATTTCTTTGTGTGGCCAAAACCGAAAAAAAAGATATTTCTTTGTGTTTTACACGTGAAGTCAAATTATACCTAACAACATATCTAGCTCAAACCATATTGAAGTGTATAGGTACGTAGACATATTTTTTTTTATAAATATGAATCTGTGCTCACTCAAAGTGAACATAAATACACTCCTTGACTCTTTCACAGTAAGCGACTGAAAGCTTGTGTCGTGAAAGAGGAAGATGGTCGGCACCTGGGATCGCACCACGACGTCCGCAGTACGAAAGCCGGCGCTGTAACCGCTGTGTCACCAACCACTTCTTATATACTTAGATAATTTCTGTTCTGTGTTAGATAATTTATTTATTAAAGTTGATGAATTCCGAAACTATACGACCAAACAATCTTGTTTCCTTTGCCATTTTTCTCATTTAGGTCACTTAAAATTCATTTTATTTTTATTTTTTTTTCGCTGTTTAGACAAAGGTTACCAAATTTGTAAGTATTGAATATGATGAACTTCGTTTAATATCATAAACATTTGTATTTAATTCTATTGATTGGGACAAAAAAATTATCAACAAAATGAGACAGAATTGTTGTTATACAATACAAAAGTCTATCAACAGAGACAAGGTGCTGTCGGCCTTTGAATGACTCAATCCCTATGTGGTTTTTAGAACGTACCATAAAAAAAACTGCGGCATAATACAGTATTTGAAAGGTGAGAAATAGGTAGGTACTCATCAGCATTAAATATAGCACCATGACCCTACTAACATTATTTAAGATGATTGATTTAAGAGAAAAAAAAAACATTTTAATTGAATATTCAAAGAACACTTAAGTATAACCAATGTGTAATAATTATATAACAATTTAAGCGAGAGATAAAAGTTTTCCACTAACTTTGTTAACTAAGTAGAGATTAAAGAAAATAAAATTTAATTTCGAATCTGATCACCTAGAACTTTAGCAGGACAATCATTATTAATATAAATAGGTAAAAAGGGAGCGTGCTAATGATTACAAGCTTAAGAAAATTATTTCCCAATTCAGAAAATCTCATCTAATAAATTGGCAAAGAGCCTTAAGATGTTAGAGGCTTAAGTAGTGAAAGAGTCCTTTAATAGGATAAGTATTCTCCATTTCATATACTTTGTTGTACCTTTTTCTGCAATATCAAAAAAAGTCTTCGATAAAACAGGTAGATTTTTACGAGGGTACCTCTGGTTATATTTGAAGAAGTCGTTTGCGAAAAAGTTATTTTAAAAGAGTTTATTTGACTCCAGCTAGATATTTGATGATATTAAAAGAGATAAATTAGGACAGAGTCAAGTTTCCAAAAGAGAAACGTTAAAAAAAGTTCATTGTCTAATTCCATTGTAAAATAGTAACATTTTTTAGAGAAAGGAAAGAGTTTTAGAACGTATATCAAAGAAAAGAAGTGTTAAAGAGAGTTTGTATTTTTATATTTATTTTATTATTTGTCACAAGCACTTTGATTTAATTAAATACGGGTAGGTAAACGAAAAATATGTAAATAAAGTAATGTACATAAATGCATCACTCGCCCACATGCAGTCTTTTTTAAACTATACGATATCTGAAAAGTCTGACAAAAGATGTGGACAGATGAACAAAGGGAATGCTTTTTTATTTGAAAAAAAAAAAACATCCATAAACCAGCGAATATGTGAATGTTCGAGGCAATTGTAGAAATATATTATATTTTGTAATATAAATGAAATGAAAATTTTAATCTTTTTTTTAAATATGCTGCTGAAAATATGTCAAAATCGTATCATCTGACAGATTGTAAATTGATCATTTTATAATGATTGATAAAAAAACAAATTCTTAGGTAAATTATGCGTTACTTCTTTTTTTTATGGTGTCCACGTCGATGACCACATGACAGAGAGCCGCCCTGTCTTCAGCTGTCCTGAACGAATCTGCGATAGTTCTGAGTACGGTCCACTCTCGAATGTATCGTATTCAGGAAAGTTGCTTCTTTCGGACTTCTCTGCGGCATCTTTTATTTTTTCACCTCTCATTATATGGCCAAAGAACGAAGAATTACTGTACTTATCTTAGGTGAATAATACTCTGGTTGTAATGAGTTGGAATAAAAATATGGTACATAAATGAGTTTGAATAAAAATTTGGTACATAAATGAGTTTGAATAAAAATTTGGTACATAAATGAGTTTGAATAAAAATTTGGTACATAAATGAGTATGAATAAAACTCCGGTTGTGTTCGCTCTGCGTAAGACTCCTGTGTTGGTGATCATGTCGGTCTAGGATATTCCAAACATGTTGCTCTTTATAGCGCGGTACACGTATTGCGCTATTATAAGCGTTATGCACTGGGTTCCTATGGAGCATGGAGCAGTCCGTCATTTGACAAGACGGCAGTCTTGTTTTTGTTACTACGGTATTACAATATTAACAATGTTCTAAACTGACATTCACCACTATCGCTATAGCAGTTTACCGTAGTCCTAGGAAAACAGACCATCAGAGCGCAATATATGCCTCAAGTAGTTTTTTTTTTATTATTTTTACCCATAGTATTTGATGACTTACATAAACTAATGAGGAAATGCCCACACGACAGAAATCAGCTGTGATGCCAATAGCAGGCGTATATTAATGCTTCAAAATGGCCATGGAATTAAAATATAGATGATCAACAACAATGTACACCTTCAAAACTCATCATCCACAAATTTGCAAGAAGTCACATCGTATTCCCAATTATGTACTAAGTCGGTGGTCCATAAAGAATTAACAAAAAGCTAATTTGATTCTAGACTGGAATATATAAAAGGTTTTTTTATTTTGTTTGTTAGCAAAGAGCTGACAAATTATGATTTCTTTCTTCGTTTTGATTTAGGTATTCAATTGTTTGCGTTGATTTAACGGGGAAAAGGGAGAAAATAAAAATGAGAATAAAGTGTCGGAAATAATATTGTATATACAAAAAGAAAAATGATTATGAACGTTAAAGAAACAGTAACACGGCCGAATGTTGGAAAGACTCTGTCTTCCTCTGTAGTTCGTCGACGATGTTGGTGAAAAAGAGTCCAATGTTTTGTTCATGATCGTATCTCCAATGAATTATGACAAAGAAAGCGTCAGCCTTGTTTCCCCCTCCATTCTATGTAAATAAATATATTCCTCTATTTTAGTATTTTCATTTTAAATTTACTCAGATTAATATACCGACTTGTTAACTTTATGAGCTATACAACTATTGTTCTTCAGAAACTTTCGGCAATTGGTTTGTAAGGTTTTCATTATTTTGGATCGGTTAAGAGGTAATCTAACAACTTTATTCATTTAAAATTTCTTGGTTATTTACGATATTCTATTTATCAATTACTAGCTGACCCGCCCGTCGAACTTCGACCTATCTTATAATAAAAAAAAATTACCCCTGGTTTATGCAATATTGGTTACATTTTAAACTTTTATACTTGTAACTACCCTCGAAGGAGTGGTATTGAACTCATACTCCTCTTAATATTCAATTCACAATGGAGGTAGAGTCAGACGAAGCTCTACCTTTTTTCGATGTTCTCTTCAAAAAATCTTCTCACCGCAAGTCGTCATATGACGTTTACCGAAAGGCAACTTATACAGACAGATATCTCAGCGCATTCTCACATCATCACCCCGCCCAGATTGCAGGTGTAACTCATACACTGATACATCGTTCCAAATCCATTGCCGATGAACAACACAGATCCATGGAGATGTCTCGACTGCGGACGGATTTACAGTCCAACGGTTACTCTGACTTTGTCATCAACATCAACATGGTGCCCTCACTACGCTGTTCATATAAACACAATTGAAGCGGTGCAGAAACGAGCTCTAAGACACCTGCACTTTAGAACGGGCGGCCGGGTTGAGGATTTGAATTGGGGTGAGTTGATGCTGAGTCATGGGTTGAACAAACTATCTGACCGTCGTATTATGTTCGATGTTGTCCTACTATATAAGATCATCAACTCCAAAATAGACTCCTCATACTTGGTTGGTCGCATCAATATCCATGTTCCAACCCGACCAACTAGACAGAGAGCACTTCTGAACATTGTCAATTCCAACAGGAACTACGAGCGTTTCTCTGTTATTCACAGGCTGCACAATCTGGGAAACGAGTTCGTCGAAACTATTGACCTATTCTTAGACAGCGAGCCTCAGATCAAGTGCAAAATGATGGCTTATTTACGCCAATTTTACACATAGATGACGCAGCCTGTTTTTGCTGTGTTCGCTCCATTTCATCTCTGATCCCATGACCCTTCTTGTTAATACCCAACTTTCATAAATTGACATGCGAAAGCATCTTCTGGTCAGCTTTTTCTGTCTCTTCCGTGTGATTTGGTTTGATTTCTTTGCTCGGCGTTTTTCTTCTTCTTTTTTTTCCTTTATTATGTACCAACATTTTACTTAACATACCTAATGCATGTTTTTGGAATAAGATCCTTATTGTGTAAATTGACTTTACTTTGCTATTGTATCTGATTATTTCATTTCTGCTTTACTTTGTTTTACTTTTTATTTGACTTTATTTGATTTTCTTATAACACGCAAAGACTGTGATTAACTGTTGTATTGTACGCATTTATGTATTTTTGATATAGTTCTGTTTTATTTAATTTACTTTGTTCTTCCTTTGCTATCGTTTTTCTTTCTGTCCTGCTTAAAATGTTCATAATGTGTTATGTTTTCTTCAGTACCTCATCTTTTTTTTATTTTCTTATCAATGAACTAAATTTTGCTCGAAATTAATTATTGACTATCTCACTCTTTCTGTATTTGCAATGTGGTTTTCGATGGTTTTGCTTTGTGTTCTTATGTTCTCTATTTTCTGTTTCCTTGCTTTGTTTATTATTTTGAGATGCTTGAAAATCCTATCTTATTTCGTTCCATTGTCACTATTTTTATTTTATTTTGCTATTTTAATTTAAAAAAATATCCTACATAGTGTTGACTTTATACATGCTAGAGTTGATTTGTGTTGTTTTGTATCATATACTGTTTTATTTTTATATATATTTTCTTTTGTGTTGCTATTCGTTGTATTTAATTCTATAAAGGCACATCACTGCCGTGTACATGTTGAATAAATAAATAAATAAACAGGACGTTCAACCCTAGACAACGTCAGAGGACTGATGATGATAGCACTCAGTCCCGTGGATTCGTTAAGATACCGTACATTCGTGGCACCACGGACCGTGTAGGCCGATTTCTCAAAAAGCACACAACTTCAAAGTCGTGTTTAATCTTCATCGTAAAATCTCATCAATGCTGACAATCCCCAGTCGAGTCGCAGGGAGTTTACGAAATTCCTTGTCGGGACTGTCCTAATGTCTATATTGGCAAAACCAACCGCCTAGTGTCTGCTAGGATAGCTGAACACAAAGTCGACTTGAAGGGCGAGAAGACTTCTACTACCCTAGCGCTACAAAATAAGACTGAAGGACACGTCATCGATTTCGATAGGTCGAGCACACTCGGGAAGGTCAACACTGAGTCCAACGAGTGTACCGCAAAGCTATAGAAATGCACAAAAATCCCCACAGCCTCAACAAGCGAGACGATTCAAAGAGAATCCCTTATGCGTGGCATACCATTATCGAAAAACACCGCCTCGTGTCTCTCAAAATCGCTCAGTCGATATCCAATCTTTATCATCCAGTGCAACTTGGCCAGCGAGCCGCAGCTTCAGATCACCTCTAAGCACCTCAGATGATGCCGCGAACGTCAATCCCCTCCCGCCCGCGCCAGGCGGCGAACGTGTTAACAAAAACACTTTTGGCATACATATATAGATAAACAGCGGTGAATATGTCAGTTGAGAACATTGTCAATATTGTTTCCGTAGTAACAAAAAACATTGTCATACAATTTTGAAAGACGCCGTCTTATCAGACGACGGACCGTTCCCTAGGAACCCAGTGCATAAGAAAAGCTTGCGTCACGATCACGAAAGAAGAAATCCTCAAATGTGAAACGAATTAAAATCAGTGATATTTGGGAAACGTGAATGTGTTTAAAAACTTATTTTTCTTTGTCCATGTCCGCTCCCTAGTTGGAGCACATGGACTCCACAAGCCCTCGCAATCCTAGTAGCCACATCCTAGTCAACACAAAGCCTTGGGGGTTAGCTTCGTAAAGACTTATAATTTTTTGCAGGGGCTTGCCGCTTCTCCGATCGCCTTCTTGGTGGTAGTTGAGGCTTAGACGGACTATGTCCTCCGTAAGCTTCCTCAGAACGTGACCCAACCAGGTTAGTCCGTGGAACCTTACGGTTGCAGTGACCAGCGTTTGGCCTGTTAGGTCTGTGATAGCTGTGTTCGGCATAAAATAGTTCCAAAAGATGCTCAGCATGCTCACGAATTCTGCTATCGGAGAGTTTTGAGCGCAGGTCGGGTGCCAAAATTGATCTTGTTTGATCCAAAATCCATAGAGAAGGGCCGGGAAGACACACGCATTGTATAGTTGGACTTTGCTTTTAATGCTGAAGGAATTTGATTTAAAAAATATCGAATTCCGGAATTTTGAAGGGAAAATTACTATTTTCTGCATTTTAATTATCAAGGTAAAAATAGAGGGTCGACGAGGGGTGGGCCGACGATAGATATCCTGGCTCCGAAATATTCGTGAGAGGACGGGGATCACGAGTGTTACGGAACTATTTCGTGCCGCACAGTAGGCCACATTAGACAAACTCTATTTGGCGATCGACTACAAATGTAGAGTAGGATGAAAATTAACTGTCCACTTTTTATATTTTTATAAAAGTGTTTTTGGCGAAATCTTCGTTTGTAGTCGAACGCCAAATTGAATTTGTCTAGACCCGCAGGACCGGGATGCATTCTCCAGAGTGACAGTCAACGTTGGGGCGACACGATACACAAAGAAGAACGTTCAAACCCACGGCAGCCGAATGCTGCTGAAGGCATTCCAATAAAGAACCAAGAACAGCCACAGTTGTTTTAAAAACATTAAAACCATATTGTTCAGAAGGCACCATTAAACTAATTTGGTACCGAAGAGTTTATAAATTTTAACAAAAAACATAGTTTGTTGCCAGTCGATATCGTCGCAGTGAAACTAGAAATTTAAAACCTGCGGATAACGATATTTTGTACATATGACACATTGTTTCAAACTCAGAGAAAGCTTATTAAATATATGAAAATAATATTGCAAAATTTTTAGAGAGAATATTAAGAAGCATAGATAGTCACAGAGTAGGAACGAAATTCGTCAAGCAACTAAGACTCACATACCTATTACATTTTAGGCAAACTTACATTTTCGCATAAATACAACAGATGTCCCAGCTACTAATTCACGTCTTCGTTCAACTAAGAAAACTATGCGCACATGTGTGTTGTTGAAAAATTCATTCCACCACAGTAAGAAGAATGTAAGTAAAATAGCAAATGTAAGTGTAGAATCCTTCGATCGAGCTACATCACGTTCAAATATTTCATGTAACAGGCAAGATTTGATCTTTTTACAATCAACCAATTTTTTTTTAAATAGGTAGGTACATAATTTTTTTCTTATTACCAACCATATTTAATTTTTTCCGCACGGTGGCAACGAAATCTCTTCATTGTCAGTGTGCGATAAATAATAGATGTATAAATACGGTGCGGTGCGAATATTATTCAACTCATATGAGCTTTGACGTTATGATTTAAACTAAAATTCCATCTCACAGCGTCTAATTCATCTTGAATTTTCCCTCTCGGGAACTTTACAATGAACTAAACAGAAAATGAGACATCCCAAGAGAAAATTTCTTACCTAATTCGTTTTCAAAGGAACTTAAATACGAGAACCTTTATACGCCTAAGACAATGACTAAACAACGTTTCGCCGAAAGATGTATTATTTTACGTACGGAATACAAATAGGTTCGAGGTATCAAGTTGTGTCGTATTACTTTTGAGACATTCTATATGACACAACAAAAATACGCTAAAAGATCACAGTAAGTATATCGGATATTATGTTATAAGGGTGATGTGCCTTTTTAGTATCTCCTTACCTTTAAGCTCAAAAATAAAAACACAATAAATATAAAATCTAAACATGTTTTCTCTACAGGTTAAACCAAGAAAGGGTAACAAATGATAACAATAATAATAGATTTACAGCTGGTAAAACACTCAAATACGAAATCTAGAAGATGAAGAAATTGACAGATGGGGATGATAGAGAAGCGAATAAACGAGCATTCATCTTGAATGCTGGATGCAAGAAGTGTTAGGCTGGCTAGGGGCAGATTCAACTAAGCAAAAAAGATATCTCAAAAGATGGAATAACAGTTTGGATTCAAAATAACAGAAAGCTAAAGCAGCAGAAAGTAAATAGGGCAAGGAAAGATCCAATCCAAATCCAAACTCCCTTTACGCCCACTTAACCATTACCACCACTTGTGACCTCCCAGGGCAAAGCTCCCGATAAGTTTAGTATCGGTATGGCAAGTGGCGCCTGTAACAACATGAACAACATATGCAAAGCGTCGGTGTTAAGTGTCAAGAAAAGATACAGAAGAAGAATACTAACCACCAAATCTTGAAAGCATATGTATCCAAATCACCTGAGGCAATTTTCAAATCAGATTTAAACTGTGTGGAACAAGAAAATTCTTAGAACCAGTGAAATGGATATAGTGAGAAAGATGAATGAAGTTGAAGATGTTTTAAGAAAGGATAGGGTAGGTTATAGTTATTATCGAAGGTTCAGGAACGATAATATCGTAGACATATAATGTCTCGTGAAATCACTAGATTTGAAAAGAGTGCCAGATAACAAACCTTAAGGACAACCACATCAACGCTGGAAATATCTCTAAAGGTCAGCTTCAACAATAGGCCTGCAGGCCTTATCAAGGAGAAAAAAAAAGAAAATTAGCCAATTAGTTTTGTTGAAATAAATAAGATTGTTCATTGACACTTTGAGGACGCGTTTCAACATTGTGAGCACATAGTGTTTGGGATGAACAATAAATATACACTTCTAATGCATTTAATTAGTCCTTGCGCTTGGTGAATTAGCTATTTAATCATAAAATCAATCTGTTCTGCGTTTTATTTGAGTTCAGCCATATTGCCAACATTATTGATCAGTTTATTGCTGCAATTTTGCACGACGCAATTATTATTGTTTATTGCATTCGGAATCCTAGTTTATGGTACATGCATGTGCAATACAAAACGACTATTCATATCCTGGCACGTTCGGCTTTATTGTATCAATTATAACTGGATGTTAACAAACATGAAGAGAATTATATGACGATCTGGGAGGTAAGAAAATCACGTGTATTCAAATATTAAAATTTAGTTTAAATGTTGACATGAAGCACTTAGGCCTGATTCACACGAAAGTTAAAAAAGCGGTTCTCTTAAAGTAGGCGTTAGCGTTTTTAAAACGCCCTTTGTAAATGATCCGAGCGCTTTAAAATTGCTCTTGTATTGTTACTCGATGCGTAAAACGAGGTCTAGTTTATTACTAGCAATGGTGGTTTGTATTGAAAAAAAGGCGAAAAGAGGACAAAGTAATTTGGGTGCATCTACTAAATGAAAAGCGATAACTTAAAAAAATAGTACATAGACTATTAGATGGGTAGGTGAAGCCGATAGAGATCTTGTGAAGATGTCAAAATCCGGTATTTAGACATTGAACTCTCTAGCCACAATTTAGAAAATGAAATTAGTCATCAAGCAAACAAAGTATCATTCAGCTATAACGGGATGCTTGAAAGACATTGTGTGGGAAAATAAGTATATGAGAAAAGAGAATATGTAGAGTGCGTATCTACAAGACATGTGTCAGGCAATTAAAATTCGGGCTGCTACTTCCAGAACACCAGTCTATTCACCGTACAACTGAGATAAGGACACTTTGCTCCATCGCGGGTACTAATCCAAGAGACAGAGTTAGAAACAAGACCGTTAGGGGAAAATGTAATGTAGAGGACGTTAGCCAAAGTGGCAACTGCCGGTTTTACACTAGGCAGAACTACCGCCAGGCAGGCCACCCAATAGGTGGAAGGTCAGCTGGCAGTTGGTGTCCGTGGAGAGGCTATCTGACCACGGTAGATCACAATAACCAGGAGAAGAATAATTAAAAGCAAAGAAAATACGTGCAACTGGCACCCCAGAAAACGGAAGCTGCAATCTTGATAGGGAAGAAAAAGGTAAGAAAAGAGATTAGTAAAATAATTTAAATGAAACAATTGATTTGTTATTCCACTATATTTATTTACCTTAAAATATAGGTAAATAAATATAGTGGAATAACAAATCAATTGTTTCATTTAAATTATTTTATTTAAATAATTCCACCAAGAATGCACGTTCAATTCGTTAATTTTATTAAAAGAGATTAGATTTGAAACTGAGGGTGTTGAAGTCCTCCCGAAGAAAAGCATAAAGTATTTAGGAGTAATTATTGAAAAAGCTGACATTTGGAGAGCACATAAAAACACATTGCCGATAAAGTGGCAAAGTCTACATTAGCAAGAATAATGCCCCGAGTAGGGGGAGCCAGCGAGAGTAAACGAAGAGTGCTTGCATTAGTGGCGACGAGCATAATACTGTATGCGGCCCCAGTTTGGTCTAGAGGACTTGCATTTAATAAATATGCAAACATACTGCAATCAGCATACAGAAAACTCGCGATTAGAATATGTAGAGCATAACGAACTGTCTCGTATGAGGATAGCGTTCTACTGGCACGTCTAACACCGGTAAAACTCCTCATCCAAGAAAAAATAGAAGTGATGGGAAAAGAACCAGAGGTTAAAAAAGGGATAGCAACAGACACAAGAAGAAAATGGCAAGCCCAAAGGAAAAACAAGATAGAACTGGACGATAGAGACAAATGGATTCATAAACTTATCCCAGACATTGAACCATGGGTGACGCGAGAGTTTGGCGAGGCTGGATATCACTTGATGCAGATACTCACGGAGCATGGATGCTTTCAAGCATATCTCCGCAGAATAGGGAAGAGCCAAAATGACAGTTGCGTATACTGCGGACAGAGGGATAACGCCAAGCACACCATCTTCGAGTGTGGTCGATGGGAACTCGAAAGAAACGCAGCGTGGCGATTAATGAATAGGCAAGTTCAACCAGACGAGCTAATTAAAGTCATGTTGGAAGGAAGAGAGGTATGGGAAGCTGGAAGCCAGCTTATACACACGATAATGACCCAGAAAGAGAGGGATGAAAGGGCCCGAAAAATAACGAACGTTTAAAATAAATGACACCACCACATGCGAAGCAATATCTACGGATAGTAACGCTGCAGTGGAGACGAAGAGGAGGGGTTTTTAGTCGGTAGGACTACCTGCGCGCAGGAGTCCGGCACAACGTCCAATGAGGATTTTCCCCTAGTCAAAAAGGAAAATAATTAGAAGAAGATCATTAGATGTATATTCAATTAAAAATGTTGTTAAAAATGTAATTGTTCAAAAAATAAAATAACAAACCAAATGAACATACTTTTTGTAAGGTTTGTGTATTCACATAGTGAAAGTTCATTTTGATGATTAAAATGATTACACAGTTGCACTTTCACAATTTGTGACAATGTCTGCGTGAGTCGGACGAAAGCGCTCGAGATTCATAAAAAAATTATTGTGAAAGTGGAACTGTGTAATCATTTTAATAATCAAATGAACATAATATTATCAATCAATGTTTATAATTGCCATAAGCTCAGTGCTTAAAAATAGTCGCAATTTAAAAACGCTGCCGTGTGAATAAATACTCAGATAACCGTTTTTGATTCATTAAAACGCTTTTTTAAAGGACGTTGAAAATGCTCTCGTGTAAAGGAGGCCTTACACTCGTTATATGAGCAGCGTGAAACATAGTTTAATTAATCACTCTCGTAAAGTTTTGAATAGGTACATACTATTGAAGTTATTAATCTACGAAACTAAATGAGCACGCACACTTAGAAGAGGAGGTAACTTTTTTTTAACTGACTTGAAGAGGAAGTAACTTTATAAACAAAATCATATAATTAAATTATCATTATTTATTGAATGTACTATATAAAAATTCATTATATATTTTTTTTAATTTATCAAAAGACTAGCGGTCTGCCCCAGGTTCGCACGGGAAAAAGGTAGGTACCTATTTACAAAAAAAAAGTTTTCATGTAGATCCCTGTTTTTTTTTTCAAAATATTCTATAGCCTTTTAATCTGGAATAATGTGGCATTCTAAGGGTCCCATCCCGTACGGCTCGTTTCCCAGTGACGCCCTATATCGCTCCCTAGCTAGACGAGCAGAGTGAGCCACGGAGAGCGGCGACCACTCTTTTTTTTCCAATAGGTATACTTACATTTTTAAACTCGTGGTATCTTTCGAATGGAATGTCCGAATTGAATAATTCAAAAAGTTTTATAAACGTTTTGAAGCAGTCTTGAATATGAACTAATTTATTTTGATAAGTAGTAATGCCTAGATAAATAGATAAATGAAGAGCTTTTTTTAGGAGAAGGCATTTCAATTAAATTTTGAAATAAATGAACACTTATTGTGACAAAATTATAAAAGTTAAGACATTATTCTGTCGCGACATTTTTGTAAATATTGATGTCTTCCACAAAGTCGTAATACATTATTTTATACTACATATCATCAAAAGTTTTCACAGCGCACGCGATGTAAAGAATATTTTAGGCAATTTTTTTACACCTTGGGTAACATTATTGGAGTTTTAGTAAGGATCCCAAATTTTTTTGAAAATTCAATATAGCATAATATGTTCACCGGGAATAATGTAGCTTCCCAAAAGTGAAAGAATTTTTCAAATCGGTTCAGTAGTTTTGGAGCCTACTATTCAATGCAAACAAACAAACAATCAAATCTTTTATCTTTATATATTAGTATATAGCATATACTCGTATGTATATGTAGTTGGTAAGAAAACCAACAAATGCGTTATGTGAGCATAGATAGAAGACAACTTTTTAAATAACCGAGAACCGACGTATTCTGCTTTGAAGTTGTGTCCTAATACTTCTTTTGCGATTTCAATCCTGTGGTTTGCAGCCAGCGCGAACATCTCTCCTGCACTCCTCTCGATTCTCCGCTGTTCTCTTCAGTTCGATGTACGAACTGCCCTCCATATCCTGGCATATCTGTCGCAAATATTCCTGACGCGGGTGTCTTCTAACAATAGAATCATCAGCCATCACGCGTTCAATATTTGTCCTTCCTCCCGAGCTCTCTCAAGAGCCTCTTCGTTCGTGGTATGTTACCTCCAAGATATTTTTAATATTCTCCTATAGGTACTTACTTCCACATATCGAAGGCCTCCAGTATTTTTTGTTCTCTTTCGCTGATACACCAGGCTTCACATCCATATAGTACAATGTTCCATACATAGGTCTAACATAACACTATGGGTTATTAAAAGCCTTTTCCTCTCAACTCGATGAAAAACGAAAAATTCGAATTGGATCTTCACTATTCCATATCTCTCCAATGATCCTAAATCTCTATTCAAAGCCGTCTAAAACGACACAGTTCATGTTTTGAAAATTATATTATACCACAAAACTGTTCTTAAAAGAAATTCTTCTTGAAGCAACTGGTCAGCTCTCCCGACAGTTTTAGTTCAGGTTCATACTCTTACATATTACATCTTCTACTCAAACCACGTCTTCTCTCAATATTTACTTTTTCTTTTATTTGTTCTTTTCATTTGCGTTTGAAATTAGGTAGGTATATAAAAAATATACATTTTAAAATTCCCTTTTTATCTGCTCGAAAGACGTAGTACCTACTTACTCTCTTTTCAAATTTCACGATTCTCATCATCTCAGCCTCAGGCAATCTTCGTTATCCTGCTGATTTAATTTAGGTATCTCATTAATATTACGATCTTCAAAGCACCTAAATACATACACAAGAACAATCTACCATAGAAATGGAATTCTGAATATCCTTTTTACTACTTTTTTTTTTAAATAAACTTTTATTAAATAAACAAAAATACACAAGTTAACAGAAAGATACAATAAGAAACTTATTTACACAATATATATTACACAGACACAGTGCAACAAATGAGCGGAACCCGTTAAGTCAATAAAATGACTTGTCAACAGGAAAAAGTAGAAACAAAACAATACAGAATAGAAAAATATGTCACGATACAATAATAAACTAATACCTCAAGAATAACACTACCCTTCTGCAAAACATGTTCTAATCTATACCTTTAAAAATGTCTTCTATTTTTTTCCCTCAAGAGTCTGTTTATTCAAGAACGATCTCTGGTAATTCCCTTCACTTCCATCGTTTTGGGCAATCCCTGGCCAGAGTCGTCTAATCGGAACGCCATGCGACACAAACATGCGATATTTTCCGAGGGATGATTTTTTGGATATGGCTATCACCTCTATTCAGTTACAGCCCTTAATTTCCTATAATTATTTCAATTCACGGCGTTAGCCATTTACATGTAATAATACAATATTTTATAAAACATTAAACAACAACAAAGCTTTGACAGACAGATGGTGTAAAATAATTATCAGGAATGTAGACTCGCATCGCCAGATGAGGAAAGCGGTAATATTGAATGATTCCTTGGATTTGAGAGCAGATATAGAAGGTAAGTGTGTGAGTGTGCATGTTGCCGAAATAAATAAACAGGCACATTATTATTTGATAACTTTCTCAAAAGTCCCATTAACAAGCAAAAAGTTTTATAATATTTTATTTTTATACCTTGCATGACAAATAATATAACGGTGAAAATACATCAAACGTGAAATTGGTTTATGTGTAGGTACCAACATGTAGGTAGGTGCCAACTAAAAAATAATTCGATAGTTGAATCAAGTGAGAGAACATGCTCTGTACCCCTATTCTCTATTTTATCGGAAGGTAGTCACGGTGTAAATTGAGTATTACACGACACATTTTGTATGAAAAACGTCTGTACGTATCGAATGCGAGAATCGCTTTTGTTTCTAGAAATATGTCCGTGGCGGCGCTATACACGTTTCCCATACAAAATGTATAGTTTAATACTCACTTTACTACCGTGACTACCTTGCGATAAAATAGAGAATAGGGGTTCTGTAAAAATCTTTTAAAACAGATCGGTCGAAATTATAATAATTTTAAAGCCAATTTATCAATAATAATAGTATATCATAGTAAGGACAGGAAAACCTCTTTCGGGAATGCTTGTATTATATGAAAAATTTAAACATGTATGAAATGCTGATATTTTCGATATGGCTTTCTGAGTTTTGCAGTGAGATATTAATCTCAAATCGTAGGACAAATTAATATAGGTTCTTTTAAAAATAGTAAAGAAACCAGTAAGTAAAGTGTGTACATACCTAATCGATCGAGGAAAAGATTTTATGTGGCCAGAGGGTTCAGCTGAAACGTGACAGGATTACACAGATCATTAAATAGAGGACGTACTCCATTTAACGTTACGCTAGGCAACAAAATGACCCAAGTAGTATGTTCATTGTTAACGGACCTGATAGGCACGCTATAAGGAAGGGATAGAGAACGAATTAATAACGTAGTAAAACTCGAATAAAAATTCTAAACAGGTTGGAAAATTAAGGTAGTAAACATAATCTTTCAAAAGCTATCCTACATCGAACCTTAGTAAAGAAACTAAGTAGGTATGTCGTTTTGGCAACATTGAATCGATCCCGTTTTAAGAATGCGCAAATAAAAAATAAACTCACTTCCGATAAACGGTGATTAAAAGATTCGTAAATGGCAGATGTATTTTCCACCAGCCAGATCACCATAGCGCCGGATACACTGCTTTATCGGCAAAGGCGACCTCGCATTTGAGATTTGAGAAAATAACAGGTTCTTTGGAATAAAATTTACAAGAAGGTTGATATTTGATAATATCAGATTAATATTACATCGAAGTGGAAGACTGGCGGTTCCATCGCCGACTTTCGTGCTGGTTAATCCCAGGGTCAAAAACATTCTTCTTTCACGACAAGCGTATTTGCTTACTGTCAAATTTTGTATTTGTGTTCGCTTTGAGTGAGCACAGATTTATTTAAGAAAAAAGGAAAACAGAAGCCAAAATATGACTGATAAGAAAACCGACGGTCAGGGCCATCGGTGGCTGCTGATAGCCTGGTGGAAGTGGTGGTTTCAAGACAAAAAGAAGAGAATACGTAACAACTATTCATTACTAATGATCAATTTTTAAATGGAACAAAATGAAGAGAGCGATTATGACGGGAGGGCAATATGCAAAAAAATACTGATGGAGGATAAATTCAAGCTGGACAAGAAAAATAAAAATATTCAATATACAAACCGGCAGAATCGTATCCAGTTTATAGGAACACACGCGATAACCCACATTTAGAATAAAATAAAATTTCAAAATAAGTTTAAAAAACCAATTTTTATGTTTATAATCAAAATATTTAGCGGTAAACATTTTTTGTTTGCTTAGCCAGAATAAAATAAAGTTAATCCAATAAAAAATTCCAAACAAACTGAGCTTTTATAATACAATGAGATTATTAATTGTAATATAATAATTCTATCTGACGGTAAATGTGAGAATTTCATTTTTGTTTAGACCATTTGGAGTGTACCTAAATATCACAGATTTTTTTGCGATACCCTGAATTCCCATACGCGAACCTCTGTGAATATTAAAAAATTGTGGATATAAATAAATATTTTATTGAACGTGAAAGTATAGAAAATTTATTGCGTAGAATCACGAAATTCGAAATAAAGGTTGATCCTTGCGACCGTTTTGTCTATTAACTTGTACTTCAAGACATTATATTAAATTCGCAGTCATAAACGAAATATCACTCTCTTGATAAGGAAATTTCTTACTTATAACGGCCTCGTTAAGATTGTAATGAGGTTTCTGGTAATATCTAATATAAAATCACTAATATATTATTTCTTTTTATGTAAGTAAATAATTTCGTGCGAAGAATACTTAATTTCAGTATTCAAACGATAGTTCAAAACTAGTACAAGCCATTATTATCTACTTGACTTTTTTATATTAATGCTGTTATTATAATCGATAAAATTGATTGCTGTAGTCGTCTGATCTAAGATAGAATGTTTACCTAAAAATGTGAAAAAAAATGACACGGGATGTTTCTAAAATATAAAAATAGAAGTAACGAATTGGTTAAGAATTCCATTCGCAAGTTGGGTTATTCGGAAATCTGAATCTGTTGAAAAGGTAAAATAATTAATTTTTCATAAGTATACCTATTTATTTTATGGAAATTAATTAAAATATAAAATATACACGTGTTAACCACAGGTACACATTATTACACGTTTTAAGAAATTTATTCTGACTATATCAATTATTTTCATCAAAAACATTTCTCATCCATGCATAATTTGGAAAACAAATGTTCACATCACAGATTCGATGATTTCCTGGAATGATTAATTTGCTCACTCTAGTGTTTATTTTCTGAGCCATTGCGCCTAATGCTAAAGGTCTTTTCTTTCTTATTTTCCATAAGTACTTTGCACTGCTCCCGGCAGATTGCAGGTCGATCGCGACAACCACGGATGTAGTCACGACCATCATCATCTAGTAGATAATAATATCAGACACATACCTACCTCATGACAAACAAGACCTGCCAAAAGTACGAGAAAACTGAAAGTATACATTCCTACATCTACCTTGGGCAAACTTGAAAAAGGAAAACGGGGGTTCCACCACTAAAATAACATTGTTTTGAAACCATCACGTTTCCGATATATTTAATACAAAAACTGACGTCGTGTTGGTATGGATACCATCCCATAGTGGTATCATTGGAAATGAGAAGGCAGACGAGCTTGCGAAGAGGGCATTAACCATGGCTGATCCTCCTGATGAGTTTATACCAACAGAGGATGACCTTCTATATGCCATCGCACTGTATAAAAGTGGCAATCGCAGTGGGAATCACACTCGAAGGGAATATAAGTATTACAAAAATATCCAGAGGTTCATAACTAAAAAGACCTTGGTTTTCTGACTAGAATTTATCGCGTGAATGTATTAAAAACATTTCTAGATTGAAGTTTGGACATAACAGACTTGACGGGCACCTTTATAAGATTGGCCTGTGCTCTTCTCCATTCTGCGAATGTGGCATGGACGAGGAGTCGGCTGAACATGTTTTGTTTGCCTGCCCCATAAGAAATTCAAACCATCCGGACTACTTTTTGTTCTTAGATGACACATTGTATCCAATAAATGTTTCCTGCTTGTTATCATTAAAATCTAACGCGATACGTCAAAAACAAAATGATATAATAAGAAGTAAATTAATTATTGTTTTATTTATTTATTTATTTTTTTACTTGGAATAGCGTCATTGGCTTCATCATTCTTTTTGGATGTAATGCCATTATATAAAAAAATAATAATAATACAAAAACTCCAAGTTACGCAATGAGTGAAGAAATGAAGAATGTCAAACATTATTCTAAGAGACAAGAAACGAGATGAATGGATAAAATAATAAAGTTACCGACGTTACATATTAAGCTGTGTACTCACTTCCATAGTACGCGAACGGAACGCAACGATCCGACAGAAGAAAAAATAACAACTAATGACTCTAACAATTCATTACAAATGTTCGATTTTTAAATGGAACAAACCACTACGGGCTTACGACCGTCTTCTACTGTTATTTCGAAGGCTGGCTTAGTGTGATCACTTTACGTTAACAACGTTCGCCATTAGGTGGTAATGTTTGTCTCCGAAACTCCTAATCATGAGAATTCTCAACATGTTCAACATGTCGAAAAATCTCATGTATGCAACAAGTAGAAATTTAATAATAAAATGAAAAATAGAGATAAAAGTTGGAAATTGTTGAGAACAAGAGAGCAACCAAATTTAAAGATGTCATGTATCTGTCATGGATCCGACAGAAAACTAGGTAGACACCGATTTGTCACGTATCATGCAACGTTACCAAATTCATAGTACGCGGTGGTTTGTGGTTGTTCGCCACGAACCACCGCGTATTATGGAAATTTGTAACGTTGCATGATCCGTGACATGCAAAGTTACCAAGTTCGTTGCGAACACGCGTACACATCTGAACCAAGGTAAGATACCGCGCGCGGCGCAGGTGAGTACACAGCTTAAAATAGTGTTACTAAAATTGAACTACAACAGCCAGCAACAAATGTAAAAACATGCAGTAGGTACCTACTGGACAAACGAAAGCATCGGATTATGATGATAAATGGAGAGAAGGTTCGTTGATTCTAGCGAGTTGATTAAGTTGAACTAATTATGATGTTGTTTGCATCTCAACGATCCAAATTCTGACAGAGTCGCTATGATAAGTTGATTATTTGGAAAAATGTAACTTCAAAAATCTAATAAAGTACCTATGTAACTGATTAAAATTCAACGTAAATTTCATTTTGTGTCCTTCACAGGTGTCCCTTAAAGAGTAGGCAGAAAGAATGTACATTATTTTTACTCTTTTCTATCACTTTTTATATAAGTACACTTTTTCGCTTCTTCCATCTCTATAATACATATAAATGAAAGTCGGGTTAGTGCGAACACTTATAACTCGAAATCGGCTGAACAGATTCTTCCGATGTTTGATTTAATGAATTCTTCTCCGCTCCGGATAACAGAATAACTAATAAAAAGTTGAAAATATGGATGTTTTGAAAATATTTTAATGTTAATAATTTATTATCTTAACTCAATCGAATTAATTATGTATTTTTTATGGGGGCGCAGTGCACATTATGTACATATGAACGGGCCGCCTCGGGTTAGAACCACAGGACAACGTCTCTCGGGAAAGCTAGTTATTTATAATTCTAGACAACATTACTATGCAGTACTTATTATATTTTCAAGGTTCCAGAAATTATTTCACTAGAATATTGCTGAAATCATATCCATGAAACTGAGTTATAACATAACCTATCCTTTTTTTGTTTAGAATTGCTAGGTAGCTTAAGTTAGTCAAGATAATTTATTTCGCATAATTTTTGTTGTTTTGAAAACGGATGAACGCACAATTACAAAAAGGTTCAAAATTATTTTCTTTTATAATAATTTGTTAGTTATTTTTATGCAAATATATATATATTTTCTTGAATCAATAATGTAGTTAGGAATAAATGAAAGGTATACATCTCTCCCTCTCAATCGGATGGTTCGCCTCGCATAATATAGGTGGGTAGTAGTAGGTAATGTTTTCATATTTTATTCCTATTCAAAGAATCATATACAACAAGTGATTAAGTTCGTCCGTAACTTTGCATTTTCGATGAAATATTTTTTTATACAAAGGGCAAAAACAAATAAAGTACCTAGTTGGTAGATTAGCGGTTGCGACGCCGGTTTTCGTACTGTTTTGTGCTGAGGTCGTGGGTTCGATCCCAGGTGCCGACCATCTTCCTCTTTCACGAGACGAGCTTAAAGGGCGGGTTTTTCGATGCCACGATAAGTATTAGCACAATACTCAGATGTTACTCGATCGATAGGAATATTACCGAAGTACATGAAAATCGATTAATAACATGCATACCTAATAACAGCACAATGCTTAAAAATATTTTTTCACCAAGCAAAATTGTGATACAATGACATTTTTTAATGACTTAAATATTGCTATTACTTTCGATCGAGAAACTCACCCTAAGTAGCTTACTGTGAAAGAGTCAAATAGTGTATTTGTGTTCACTTTGAGTGAGCACAGATTCATTTAAAATAATCCAACTACTGGACATATTTTACACACAAACTTATTTATTCTTATTTTATGTACATTATCTACATTGGTAGAGTATAACACATATAAACTTAACATTTTTAACAAAGACATCACAGAAACAACATACAGAGGGCGAGCTTACCACAACGAAGTTGTGGTTTCTAATAACTAACCCGAATATAAAGAAAAAAAGAAGAATACAGCAAAGTATACATTGGGTGGGAGAGAGGGAAGATAGATGGGATTTTAGGACACAGAGACTGTATTTGAGGAGATCATCATCCCTTTAATTGCTCGCCTTTAATTGCTCGCTTGAACGACGTCAGACTTATAATAATTGTTTTCGTTGGTAAGTCGATAGGTGTTTTGACAATAATTAATAATGACAGCTATCCGCGAGAAATATTAAATCGAATAAATATTTTTTCTACCTGTCATCCGACAGGGTTTGCTGCTAGTACAATAATAATTACATATATCTAGCCTGCGTATATCTTTTCCATTGAATATTGGAAAATGAACAAAACATTTTTTTTCGCATAAAACTTCCCGTATATGGCCATTGATAATATAGCTACACAGAAAAAAATACAATACCCATGTACTTACCTACAAGAAAGGATATCTGAAAAAGGTATGCTTCAAAACTGTTGTATATTTTTATTATTTTTTGTTATTTACTGGGATATGAGTAAAAAACATTTTTACAATAAAATTGTACTAAAAAGCAAAGGATAAATATTTTATTGATAGGTTATTTACGTGAGCGTGGGCTACTCGGAATATTTCAATATGTGTTACAGCTAATCAGCCTTTCATAAGCATTGCGCAGAATTAAGCGCAATGAAGAGCTCTTGCTGCCTTCCTATACCCCTAAGTGGGGTGTAAAGAGAGTATATATGTGTGTACCTACAGCTAATATTAAAAATCAAGGGACACGAAAGATCTGTCAGAAGACAGCTGGTATCCTGACTGCGAAATGTAAGATAAAGGACACTAGAAACTGGAAATGTGTCCCTTCGAAAAGTTATTCTGAACGGCGCAGGCGACAGGTTCGCCGAAGAGATCACAGGAAACCTAAAAAAGAGGGAAGAATTACAGCACCTAACATATTTTAATATTTAAAACCAAACTACTGTAGGTACATGTAAATCATACAGAATAAACAATCTACTAAATGGAACATAGGACCAAGTGCTCTTATCCACAATTTCGATTTGTTTCACGTTGTTCTTAGAAACGCATTGAAAACTGTTAGGAGATGACTTCTGGTGGGAGGGAAAGACTTTCTAAAATAAGGCCTTTGATAGCGGTTGTGTTGTCAAATGAGTTGAAATTTTAGAGACATTCAATGATTACTATACGGATATTACTATCTACTGGTAAGAGACTCAATGGAGTCTGGTTTGAGAGGTGATGTGAGAGCGCCGGATGACACCCCAGTCTTGTTGCCGGAATTCGAAAGTATCACAGATGGGGAGGTTGGTATTCTGATTGATGACCACGATGGAATTGGACCTGACTTCACTCCTTCTGCGGTTTAAATCCTGTGGTTTGGTTGACAGCAAGCGAGAATACCCCGCGCCATCAGTCCTCTCGATTCTCCGCTGTTATCTTTAGTTCGATGTATAACTACATTTCGTACCTAAACTGACATACTAAATACATATGTCTACAAACACTTAAATGATAATATGTAACAACTAATGACTATAAGAATTCATTACTGATGTTCGATTTTTAAATGGAAAAACCACTACGGGCTTACGACCGTCTTCCACTGTTATTTCGAAGGCTGGCTTAGTGTGATAAATTTACGTTAACAACGTTCGCAAATAGGTGGTAGTGTTTAAGTCTCCGAAACTCCTAATCATGAGAAATCTCAACATGTCGAAAAATCCCATGTAAGCAACAAGTAGATATTTGATAATTAATGAAATATAGAGATAAAAGTTGGAAATTATTGAGAATAGGTGAGCAACCAAATTTAAAGACTGCGACTGCTGTCATGTAACTCAATTAATCACTTGAGACCCAGTGAAACTGAAATTAAATACCTTCGAACGTCAGAATTTGACTCAACCCTTATAACTTAAGCTATCCTCTGATAAATTATTAGTTATAATAATTAATTGATCGATCAATCTTGTAGACTGAAATTTAATTACATACATCGGACGTCCATCAGGCCAGACACACGTGCCCCAGACACATCTAGGATTTGCAAACCTATGGACTAATATCATAATACGCCATCGTTCTTTATCCGTCGCCTGGTTACGTGCTACACTAATATATAGGAATTGCATTATACGGAGACAATAAACTTATCTGTGCCTTGAAATCGAAACTAACGAATTTGAATCGCATATTTTTAATTGAAAGATGATCTTACCATTATAAAACCAATACGTGTGCAGCTACTGTCTCTTTATTCTGAAACAAAAATTTGAAAATATTACAAACATTTTCATTACAAATTGATTTAAAAATGGTGTTTATAATTTGGATAAGATTTATTCTTAAAAAAATATACAAAAGGTATGTATGTATAAACATAGACGTCTTCACAAAATGATAAAACTCTTCAATATTGCAGTCATTTAAAATAAATAAATTATTGAAATGTATGTCATAAGATTTGCGTGCGTATACTCTATGCTCTATGGAGATAAGTTTAACTATACTTCAATATTAACATTTATGTCATTATTTTGTGTTCTGGTTCAAATGAAATGTATTTTGTAATAAATGGCGAATACAATACCTCTGTCTGGGATTAATGTCTTAACATTTTCATTCAAAAGAGTTACTTCAAACGTTGAAATGATTTCATTAGAAACAGCAAGACTACACAAATGGAAAATTAAATTTATAATAGGATTTGGTTTTACTTATCTAACGCAAAACCGAATTAATAAAAAATATCAAAGAACATACTTAATAATTCAAAAAAGATCATTTTTACTACCGTCCTTCACCAGCCTTCTTCAGACCGAGATTAAAACGGCTCTGACCTCCAAAACAAAAAACAACACATGACTAGGTTATTGTTTATTGTTTTTTTAAAGGGAGAAATTATTAAAAAAAATTATATTTTTTAAAGCTACATTTATTCTACCATTTGGTTTGTTGTTTGGAATTGTGATGAATTTCGATATAGTTTTCAATATTTTCAGTTAAATAGGTATGTATTTTGTTTTATGAATTTTTTTTCAAGCCATTTATGTTTTTTATATTTTTTATGGTGTTTTGGCATCTGGCTATATATTTTATATTTTGTATTGTTAATTGTTTTTTTTTTCATTCCTTAAATTATCATGTAATTGGCCTAATGGCCGTATGTGATTGAATAAATAAATAAATGAGTTCGGTGTTAAAAAATAATTGTTGTAGATGCTACAACTTCACAAACCGTGTTCTGTTGTTGTATTGTGTGCATCAAGAAGTAGGCTCATTATCATTATAACCAGTGGTTTCATTTCTAATTGTAAAATAGCCGTGGAAAATGAATGTCTTGAGTAAGTGAACGAGTATGTGTATTTAGGAAGTATGTTTAGTAGGGATGGAAAGTGGGAAAGAAAAATCGAACGTAGGAAAGTGGCTGGTAGCAGGGTGGGCGGCGATAAGTAACAAAGTCTCATTA
The DNA here is from genome assembly GCA_963576905.1 of Mystacides longicornis. Classification (NCBI taxonomy): domain Eukaryota; kingdom Metazoa; phylum Arthropoda; class Insecta; order Trichoptera; family Leptoceridae; genus Mystacides; species Mystacides longicornis. The sequence goes on along the minus strand of OY756421.1, from coordinate 2,724,044 downwards.
CAAGCAAAAAAACTAGTGCATAATGCAATTCTGTTACCATCAATGATGTATGGCTGTAAAACGTGGACATGGACTAAAAAATAAGAATGTAGTATAAATGTAGTAGAGATGAGAGTTTTACGAAGAATATGTAGGAAGACTTTGCGGAATATGGAGTGGAATGAGAACATTAGGAAGGAATGTGGTATGGAAGCTAGTGTTGTGACAAAGATGAAAGTCAATAAGTTGAGATGGTTCGGGGATGTGGAAAGAATGGATATAAACAGAATGACAAAGAAAATTTACAAGGCTGAAAGGAAAGGTGTAAGATAGCGTTGCCGACCGAGAATGACGTGGATCGAACACATCGATTCCGTCCTCAAGGAAGACCAGGTAAAAAGTACGAGAAATATGTAGGAGAGGTTGTATGAGAAATAATGGTATGTCGGTGGAAGAAGCGAAAGAAGTATGCTTGGATAGAAAATAATGGAGGTCCGTTCACTCTGCCTACCCCTTACGAGACACGGCTTAGTGGGTAAAGTGTAAATTGAACACCAAAATCAGTTTATCATTTAAAAAAATGCTATTATAATAATATATACCTATAAGAAAAAAGTACACAGAGTCCCAGGCTTATGTCTCACAAAGAGAACCTTTTCGCCTCAAGGAATGGTTTATTCGAATTTATTCCGATTTACGTCTTGAATGTTACATATTGAGAAATTCCTACTCAAAAAAAGTGAATTATATTCGTATTTACATTTTACTAGTGGTCAACCAGTGCTCGAAATTTGACCATAACTTATTAAGTTTGAACATTATTAAGGTTTCATTGTCAAAGACTGAGCGCTATTTCACAATTTCCTTTCCGAACAATGACATGGATACGTAAAATTTTAAATGTTTTCTATTATTAGTAAAGACAAACAATATTAATCTATTCTCAATTTGATCACAAATAAGATAAAGAATATATGCGTCTGTGTCAATGTCAAATACATCGAAGTATGTGTGAGTATCAAATATATAATTTTCACAAAAGCATCTTTTCGCTTTAGAAACAGGGTGTATTATTATTATTTTTTTTTTACCCATCACGCCGTTTCCCGAAGGGGGTAGGCAGAGAGTACGGATTTCCACTCTTTCCTATCCAAAAACCTCTTTCGCTTCTTCCAAACGCATAACATTCCGCATACATGCTCTTTTATTCCTTTTACTCCTGACTTGGCCCTCCTCTAAGACGGCACCGATATGATCGGACCATGTCATTCGAGGTCGGCCTCGTCTGCGTGCACCCATTCTTTCAGATTTATATATCCTTTTAGTCATTCTATCTTCGTTCATTCTCTCTACATGCCCAAACCACCTAAATTTATTCACTTTCATTCTAGTCACTACACTAACATCCACTCCACATTCCTTTCTAATACTATCATTCCTCACCTTATCAATCAGTCTCTTTCCGCATATCCTACGCAGTGATCTCATTTCTACAGCATTTATTCCAACTTCCAGATTTTTCGTCCATGTCCATGGTTCACTCCCATACATCATTGATGGAATCAGGATTGCATTGTGCATCAATTATTTGGATTTAAGAGATACATTCTTATTTCTCATTAGAGGTCTTAGTGCACCGCCAACCCTTCTACCAGCCAGTTTCCTTCTTTCAATTTCCTTTTCACAGCTTCCATCTCTGCTAAATAAACTACCTAAATAGACATACTCATCCACTTGTTCCAAGTTCTCATCATTTACTTTCACACTACATTGCGTTCTTAAATTTCTCTTTCAAAAACAAGCACCTTTGTCTTATTGACATTCATCTTAAGACCATTCATTTCACAATTTTGATACACACGCATCACAAGTTCTTGCAAATCACATTCGCTTTCAGCCATCAACACTAGGTCGTCTGCATACATCAGAGCGCACACATTCATTCCATTCAGATCTACACCTTCTGTACTGTTATTTATATCACGCACGCAAAAATCAAAGAATAGATTGAACAGCCAAGGTGACATCACGCATCCCTGCCTCACCCCTCTCGTAAGACGGAACTCTCGTGACAGATGAGTATTCAACTTGACACAAGCAGAACTATCAGAGTAAAGGGAAGCAACAGCGCGTATCAGTTGGCTATCCACTCCATAAAAAGACAAAACCTCCCACAATTTCTTTCGGTCGACTCTATCATACGCTTTCTCCAGGTTTACGAATTAATAAAATGAATATAATAAAATGAATAAATAACATTACGGTAGTGTTTGTTATGTTTTTTTTTATTGATTTAATTTATTTTTTATGCATTATTTAAAAAAAAAATATTAGCATTCGCCACTCCTTCTCTACATAAAATATAAGTGTGCGAAATTTAATACGCAATTTTCGTAAAAATGGTTACAAAGTTTTTCCTTCGTGTATTAATATTTCGATTTGAATCGTGTTGTACTCGCATGTGATAAAGGAATTTCTTCACCCAAAGGCAATTTTAAATTAAAATGTTTGAGATTTCCACCTGAACCCAATGTTTATTGGACATACATATTGTCCTTATAAAAGTTCTACATACCTAATGAAAATTATATAGGTATGCTAATTTATGAATTAAATAAAATGTAAAATGTGCGCTAGATAGAGTAGATAAAGGAAGAAGAAGAGGAATGAGAAAAAGCTCCGAAATGAAAACACTGAGATAAACTACCGGCAACGAAGGCTAGACTAAAATTAACACGTGAACTACAGATGACAGAGCGCACGTGTCGCCCTTCAAAGTGAAGGAGGATGAAGACCCACGGAAAAATCAGCATAGCGAAGGCTAGACTAAAATTAACACGTGAACAACAGTACGTCGGACGACAGAGCGCACGTGTCGCCCTTTAAAGTGAAGGGTGAAGACCCACGGAAAGATCAGCATAGCGAAGGCTAGACTAAAATTAACACGTGAACGGTACGTCGGACCGGACCGGACGACAGAGCGCAGGTGTCGCCCTTCAAAGTGAAGGATGAAGACCCACGGAAAGATCAGCAAAGCGATGGAGAGACAGTTGGCAGTCGACCTTCCAAGATGCTCAAACAGATACACATATTTGTAGAATACCTATCTATATAGAAAAACCTCGGGGACGAGCTCCCGATACGTATATGGCAAGTGGCTCCTTTAACAACATGATCAAGATATGGAAGGCGTCGGGGTTTAGTTGTGGGCCAAATGTAAACTGTTTGATGCGTGTGTGTTGCCCATTCTCCAGTATGGGTGTCACTCCAGATACAAAAAGTCTCCGCGTTCGAAAGGAAAGTGCCTCAGAATTTTTTGGGTATAAGACGCTACCACAGCATCACGAACGACGCTATACGCCGGCACACCCACCGCAGGCCCATCACTTCCACCATTACGTAGAGGAGATGGACATGGCTGAGACATGTGTTGAGGATGGTGAATGAAGGAGGATTGCGTCGAGGAGAGCGCTGTTTTTCCTCACATCAGGATCACGAAGACGTGGAAGACCCTCTCATAACGTGTTCCGTTCCTTCGAGGCAGAGCTGAGGGAGTTGGACATGGTGTGGGAGGTGGTCATAAGCATTGCGCACGATCGAGCGCAATGGAGAGCTCTTGCTGCCTCCCTGAGCTCCTGAGTGGAGTTAAAAGGGAGTTTTGATTGGATTGGAATGGGATATAGTAAAGGGATGAAAAAAATGACACTTAATGGCGATCACACCACACCGCTAAGTATAGAAGTCAGTGATATTTTTACGTCCCGTACAAATAGGACACATTTTTGTCATAAATATGCAAATATTCCTCACAGCAGAAGTGTTTTCAACGCTGGAACTATGTACATCATCCCACAGTGAAACCCCATTCAGCCACGTAGCTGTTATGACTGAATAATAATGCGGAAAATGAAAAAGTAAAATACAAGAGTGCAAGTATCAGTCACTGGTATCATTATCTGTAATATTTCGGTGTTCTTCTCGACAACCGAAATGTATTAAAGAAAACACAATGTCTCTCACTTGATAATTATATTATTACTTAAATAAAAAAGTACAAAATATTCACATGTCACAAAAAAAGCTCTTATCTCTCCAATCGATAGTCTCAGAATAAATCCCTTTGATTTAACAATAATCATCTCCTAGTGATTATTGTTCCCATTTTAATAATTTAATTTTAATGTTTATTAAAATAATCGCCCTCTATAGAATATTCATACTATACAATGGTTTGCTCCCTAGCTATAATCACAATATATTACATTATCCTTACCGAGTTATACATCTGTTGAACTTCCGCTGTCGTCGACAGGAAGTAATGTTATGCAGACGATGTGAGAAAGATGATTAATAATAATTGTCTTCACTGCAAGACATTTCATTATTTCATAATTTGTTTCCATTCAGAACGAGTATTTAAGATATGAGTAATTTTTGATTCAACATGTTACAAATTTGTTATGTTAAGTTTTCATTTGTTACTCTACCAATGTACAGTAAAGTATGAATAAAAAATAAAATAAATATTAATTTGCCGCAGCAATTAGGAAAGGTGTTAATATGTTTATACATCTTTGATTTTGTAAGAATATTAAACTAAATTCAATTTACCTATGAGTTTTCATAGAAATCTCAGCTTTCACGAATTTGAATAATTTTTGTACATTTTTTCAATAGTGTTTCGATAGCCTATAAAAAGGGGAAATACTTAACGGTTAGTTTCAATAACCTATCTGTCACTGTCACCTACATATACATACACATACATACATTCTCCCTTGAGGCACCCCGCACGCCGCAAGCCAGCCTGGAGGAGACCAATCCGCAGCAAACCCGACCCGCACGAAACCAACCCCCTAGTCTGGTCGAAGCAACCAAACCAAAAAGTCGGCCCCACACAAATCAAGCCCGCCGCGCCCCCCCCCCCCCAAAACAGCCCACAATACGGGGGACCTAAGCCCCACTAAGGAGCATAGGGAGGCACAAGAGCTCTCCATTGCGCTGGATCATGCACCTTTACAGGGGATACCATTTGCCTGAACTCCCCCTGATGCGAACGAAGCTTATATCTTGTGCCTTTGCTGACCTGTTGGGGTTTAAGGACGTGAGATGGTCAGTTTCACGGTCCCGATCTGATTTTTCGATTTCCTGGCTCTTACAGGATGCTCGAAAAACCAGCAAAAAGAGCAGAGGTGCTATTCTTAGCCGGCAACCCCACGGCAACCTCCTACGGTCACCTACATATATTTTGTTAAAATTCCATCACTTTCCCGTTTAGGTGTTAAACAAAAATTAGATAGAATTTCGTTAACGCAAGCTATGTATAGAAAACAGCGATAAACCGCTCTCTAGTACCTCGTTACATTATTTTAGTAATTACTATTTTTTCTACAGTTTTGTTATTCTCGATTTTGACAATTTGGTGTCACATAGTGCTTTGTAGTATAGCGACAAAAATCTGTTTTTTTTTAATAATTTTAAAATTTCCAGTGACGTTTTAGAAATTGTTGAGGCTGGATTCTTTGACTCTAACTTCGAGGACGAAGGTGCCGGATATGATATTCAGAAAGGTTTCGTGTACCTACAGATTTCGGTTTAAAAAAAATAGCCATAAACGATTTTTTAATCAAAATAATGCCAAATGTTCGCGATAATTTTCAAGTAATGTATCTAACCCGTTTAAAATAAAAGAACATAGATCTCTGACCTACAATATATTCGTGCTCAGTTTCTATGACAACTCTGAGGGCTACTGGATAAAAATCTTATTTGTCTTTAGAGTACCTATATTTATTAAAATGCGGGTAACTACAGAGTATGATTTTGTATTTGTATATTTTCGTCCTTAGGCCTCAGAGCAGGCACTTGGACACGTCAAGATTTACAATATAGATGTTCAATTTATAACAAATTTACACAATAACAAATTCAACAAGCCGCAACACTGCACAACCAGAAACAATATAATACACCAACAATATAATATGAGCCACGGGTCGAATGTCTGCTACGGATCCGGTAAAATTGTTGTTGTTCTAAAATGGCTCTGGCTCAAAGTACGCCTAAGCAATAAGAGCCCTAAGTCACCCTGTTATTAAACATATTATTTCGTCATTTTTTTAAATGATAGCTATTACCGTGCGGTAATCATGATATAAAACAATATAACGGTAATACCTTCATGCATAAATGATTTTTTGTAGATGTGGTTAAGTGACAAAAACACATTTTTGCGTCGTCCATATACACAAAATTTATTTGTTTTGGAAGGAAAAATATCTTTAGGAGCACTTCCATTTAACCTTTCGATTAAATTGATGCAATGTCACACGTTCGCGGCGCTAGTGAGTACTGAGCCTTAGGAGACATACTGATACAATATTATGAATATTTTGTGAATGCTGTAATACCTGTTTATTAATTTATTTCTTAAAAAAATAGAGAAATAGGAGAGGGTGTATGAGAAATGTTATGTCGGTGGAAGAAGCGAAAGAAGTGTGCTTGGATGGAAAAGAGTGGACGTCCGTTCTCTCTGCCTACGCCTCACGGGACACGGCGGATTTACTGATAACAACGCTATCTGTGAAAAATTCCATAATAACACAACTTTTATTTACTTGACAACCATTGAGTTTCAAAACATTGGTAGGCAGATTTTTGATAGTATTTCTTTGAAGCTTTTAGAAATATTTTTTTAACATTCAAGTATATTTCAAACGTATTTTTCATAGAAAGGACTAGAGGACAACGTCTGCGGGAAGGCTAGTTAGTAATTTATTTATTTATTTTTATTTGAAAAAAAAAAAGGAATTTGTGCTCACTCAAAGTGAACACAAAATACACTCTTTGACTCTTTCACAGTAAGCTACTTAAAGCTTGTGTCGTGAAAGAGGAAGATGGTCGGCACCTGGGATCGAACCCACAGATAACAAAAAAAAAATACAATAAAATCAATGAAATTATTATTGGACAGGAGGGTGTTGTATATTCGCAGATGAGACTCTAATGAGTCCAATGAGAATTTAAATACATACAAAGACAAAATGTAAATATTACGATAGTTTTTATATATTATCCGGAACTTATTTTCAGTTGACTAAGCGACCATCTACTCCAGCCGCACGGAAACGTGCGAAGCAAAATGCAGACAGAGTTGCTGCCTTATCAATTTTTTTTTTTTTTTTTTTAAATGAATCTGTGCTCACTCAAAGTGAACACAAATACACTCCTTGACTCTTTCACAGTAAGCTACTGAAAGCTTGTGTCGTGAAAGAGGAAGATGGTCGGCACCTGGGATCGAACCACGACGTCCGCAGTACGAAAGCCGGCGTTGTAACCGCTGGGTCACCAACCACTTCGTTTACCACCACCACATTTAAAGGTAAAATTCTGAATTCGGGATCAAAATCTAGAAATCATCAAAATTTAATGTCGTTTTTGCACATGAAATATGACTTACGTGTACTCAGAGTATAACTAAAGGTTGTTAATTATGTTGGGGAGGCAACATAACCTCTTGTACTAGTTGCGCATTGTGATGCATGCTTTAGAGGTTGCATACTATGAGTAGACAGGTTTTATTTTGAAAAAAAAAAAACACTAAAGACATCGTCCTACATCTCCCTCAAGAAATTTAGCATTCTCTTCTTTAAATATTGGATTTCAACTTTTTGACAACGCTTTTTACATGTCCCACAGACACATTCTACCTACATAGCTCTTTATCTAGGATTTTTTTTAAATAATAATAAGTTAACATTCAAAATAATTTTATAACATTGTGGTTTAAAAGCAAAGAACAAAAAAAAGTAAAAAATTTTTTTTTACTTCATTTGTTGTAGTAATTGTACAAAAAAAAAATAGGTAATCCTCTTCTGTTACTCAGAATAAATGTTTGTTTATAAATTCGATGAAAGAGAAATTTCATTTAAATACTGTTTTTATTGTTCAAAATATTATTTTCTTTTTTTTGTGTTTTTTTTCTTTCCTGTATTTTCTAACGCTGCGCTGGGACAATTTTAAATAGAAACGTTTTAAAGAATCCTTTATATGACGCATCGTTAGATAGGTATGCATAGATACTAAAAGTTTCGAGATATAAGCCTGAAACAAAATTTGAGTGGGTCCGTTCAATATTAACATACCTACTATAAACATAAATGTGCTGAAAAAATAACAACTAATGACTCTAACAATTCATTACTAATGTTCGAATTTTAAATGGAACAAACCACTACGGGCTTACGACCGTCTTCTACTGTTATTTCGAAGGCTGGCTTAGTGTGATCACTTTACGTTAACAACGTTCGCCATTAGGTGGTAATGTTTGTCTCCGAAGCTCCTAATCATGATAATTCTCAACACGTTCAACATGTCGAAAAATCTCATGTATGCGTATATAAATGTGCTGATAAACCGAAGGATGTAGTAGAACTATTTAGGGAATTTTTCAAATTGATATACGAGGCTCTGATAGAGGAACGAATCCCTGTAATACCATCAACTGACAGAATACACAACACATACCGCGGATAGTGTTTTACCAAAGACGACATATATCAGGGCTTGAATTTATTGGATGTGAGTAAATAAGCGGGTGTAGATCAATTAATCCCTCGGTTCATCAAATTGACAATAAATTTGCGACAAATTTACACCCACCCACTACCTGTAAATTTATACTTCACCCACTAGGAGTAGCACAGAGGAGTGTTATAAAGATAAAATTAAGAAAAAGGCGAGATTTCAGCACGGCAGGGCTTTTTTCGTTCTCAGTTCCCCGACTTCACAACATATTTACAGCCATATGTCAACTAATTAAATATATTAAAAACTTTCAAATATTAAAAAAAAAATGTTTGGGTCCAATCGCGAATCGCGGCCAGTCTCGGACCTTCTGGTTTTTATTTTTGCCTGAATTTTGGCAAGAAGGTTCCTTTGACATGGAAGGCCCTCTTTCGGTGACATTGCGCGCAGCTTGGATACAGCAGTAAACAAGACAACCGCTAAAATAAATATAGATTTTTCTATGTGTTACGGCTGTTGACTAATACAATGTTACTGAAAATACATGTATACTGAACACTGAACACGATAATATCATGTTCAGTGAATGTTGAATAATGTCACTCGTTGGACTTCGACTTAGAAAAGCACCACTTGTATGGATTTTATTAGGCACATAATCATCAACCGTCTCGTCCAGTATTGGACATGGGCCTCCCACTATAGCCATCCAATATATAGACCGGAAAGATATCATTACAGTACAAGAAGAAGATCATAGGTCAAGAATATTTCGAGGCTTCAAATGCCAAGCATTAAATTTGCTTTCTTCCTTCATTCTCTCTGCAGTTTCAATCCTGGGATTGGTTTGCAGCAATATTATTGGATCTCATTCTCCATTCCTCTCTGTCCATTGCAGTCCTCTTGAGCTCCTCATATGAGGAGCAGCAGACTTCGGAGTACACGTCTTGCAGGAACTCCCGTAGCGGTCGTCCCCGAGCGTTTGACCCCTCGGTCATCCCCTCCATGATAGTGTGTGGGAGACCTTCTTGGCGGATTACGTGTCCGATCCATCTTGCACGTCTTTCCTTCATTAAGCTTAGAGAAAAAACTATTGCATAGTCCGAAGCGGAGGGTGAAGGTGCGAAGATGTCTCTCACAGTCTCATTAGAGATAGTTACATAGCATTCCGACAAAATCATCAAAATTTCACAAAACCGTACAGATGAGAGTACCTTTAGTTGTTTAAGTCAAACAGTTACGGGTTTGAACTGCGCACATACACATGTGATGGTCTTCTACTTGCAGGAACCGCACACTGTTCTACATTACCGCGGAGCACGGAAACAATGTAATGAAACAGGAGAAATATGCATATAATGAAATGAAGACGATTATTCTAGCGCTTTAATTTCATTTAATCTAGATGTTGGTATGTTATACACTGAACTAAATTCCGTATGAACAGCTGTGTATTACGTAACCTAAAAATTCATCAAATAAACTAAAGAGAATAAAAATCTACTAAAACCATACTTTTTTATGAAATTTAATGATCCTCAGTATCACAAACCTTTGTGTATTAGTAGATGCTTTCAAGAAACGTCTCCAAAATCGCTGTTAAGGCTGCTTCCTTCCATTTTCCTTATTCCAAAGCACCGCAGTCTGCAACGACATCATCCAACCATCGCATTTTTGGCATTTTTCTATTTTCTGATCATTAGTCAGCATTCTTTTCAAGAGCACCAAGTCATATATTCACAACATAAATTCTAGCCACATACCCCAATTCGCTATCAGATCCGCCAAAAAAGTGTATGAAAACAGTAACTTTTAACTGACTGTTCTACTTAAATTTTCACGATTCCTCTAAAATGACCCGCTATTCGATCAATTTAAGCGGCACCTTAGAAAGACCCGCCAAAAATTTAGAGGAACCGCTTATATTATGTCAAAATCGTGTATTTTATTTTCAGTCAACTCTCTTAAAAACAACAATCAAAACAAAATAAGTTATTATTTTCAGTAAATATATCATTTTGTTCTTGTTTTCATCACAAAAGATATGTTAATAGTTTTATATTTCTTGATCAAGATGAATCTGTTTAAGAAAAAGGAAATTTGGCGGCCATGAAGATAATTTTGATATTTATTTATTTATTGTCTACGCAACCAGCGGTTGCTTTTACAAACAATTTTGACATTAAAAAAATAAATTAATAGGTGATGCCAAGATGCAAACACCAAAAGAAAATAAACTAAACACAAACAAGAGACACAAAACAAACAGTTACAAATACATAAACATATGGAAATTAAATGAATACAGTATTGTAACATGGGGCCAAAGAAAACATCACAACTTCATAGAAAACACAAAGTGCCTAGCTGCTCTGATCTTTTAACATTTTTTTGAAATGGTACAAACTTGTAGCAAATATATCTATTTCGCCGAGGTCGTTGCCCCCCCCCCCCCCCCCTAAGAATCCTCTGCATGGGCGCAAAAGAAGGAATAGTTATAATAGCAATAATAATAATAATATGGGGAAATTATTTGTTTGAAATCACTTGCAGCTATATTCACTTCGATCGATTTCTGAAGGAATATTGCTTATATTGGTTGAAATCACATGGAATTGCCGGCGAAATTCAAAATCTTAGTTGATGCTAAATTTTAGCGGATCTGATAGGGAATAGGGGTGTTAGTCTGTTATAATCTTGACAACGCTGACGTAGAGATTAAACAGTTCGGTGTTGTATGAACCTTTTATCAAAGACATCCAATCTTTTATCGTCCCGCTTGGTCAGTATCCAGATTTCAGGGGCATTTGTCAGCATTTAAAGATAAAACCATAGTTGTTATGAGTTATATTTACAGTCAATATTAAAATATTTCAAACAGTAACAGTTTGTACCTAATAACAAACGAGACAATTGGCAGAGAGTTTACTTTCATCCACAAAATAATTGTAAAGTTTAAGAGACAATAGATAATATGTAAATTATCGTTACGAGAGAATTATATTTTTGTCGTGTCCATCAACGCTCGCAAGGTGAGCCAACACACTATCATTGAAAACACACGCCATCATAATGTTGTGCTTTTGAATTATTCTGGATTGTATACTTAAAAAAAAAAAAACTCTGAACTGAGGAAAGGAGAAAATAAAAGTAGTGTAGCCATGAAGAGCTGTTAAAATATTAAATGTAACATGTAAACGTCCTCTACTGATGCTTTCCGAAGACTGGCTTAGTGTGATATTACGGTAAAATTCAAATCACAATCTTTCACATATTCAACATTCAAGAAAAACTTAAATAATTATAAAAAAATTAAAAAATTGTATTATAAGAATCAAGGAAAAACTTTGTGACTATTTTTACGAAAATTGCGCGGACGGATGAAATTTCGCACGTAGAGAAGGGATGGCGAATAAATAAAAATAGATTAAATCAATAAAAAAAAAAACACTACGCACACTACTGTAGGTAATATATATTTCATACTCACACACATTTCGATGCATTTGACATTATTTGACACGGATCTTTTGTTTATCTGTGGTCAAATTGAGAATAGATTGATATTTTTTTGTATTAAATAACCATAGAAAAAACTTTGAACATATCGAGATTTCAATTTTGACGTATCCATGTCATTATTTTTAAAGAAAATCTTAACAAACAAACCTCCTTCGCTTCCTCTAAACGCATAAAATTCCGCATATATGCTCTTCTATTCCTTTTGCTCCTGACTTGGTCCTTCTCTAAGACGGCACCGATATGGTCGGACCATGTCATCTGATGTCGGCCTCGTCTGCGTGCACCCATTCTTTCAGATTTATATATGTATCCTTTTAGTAATTCTGTCTTCGTTCATTCTCTCTACATTCCCAAACCACCTTAATTTATTCACTTTCATTCTTGTCACTACGCTAACATCCACTCCACATTCCTTTCTAATATTAGCATTCCTCCCCTTATCAATCAGTCTCTTTCCGCATATCCTACGCAGTGATCTCATTTCTACAGCATTTATTCCAACTTCCAGATTTTTCGTCCATGTCAAAGTTTCACTCCCATACATAATGGATGGTATCAAGATTGCATTGTGCATCAACTGTTGTACAAAAGTGCTTGAATGTTTTTATTCGTCTAATTATATTAAATTCTACTAGGTACCTACTTATACCCATCAAGAAGAAGGGGGGGGCTGTTGAAATTGTTGCGTGTAATATTATTGTTTCCCTTATTTAGACAATACGTTTGAAAGATCAGCAGCCCGATTCACGGAAAAGTTTAAGTCTAAGCTTAGTTCGAAGTTCGAACGAAGTTCGATTCAAACCCTCCGTGAATAGGTACATAGACTGTAGATAGTCGCCGCCTACAATTATTATTACCAGCAGCCCTATTCACGGAAAAGTTTGAATCGAACTTCGTTCGAACTTCGAACTAAACTTAGACTTAAACTTTTCCGTGAATCGGGCTGCAGGCCTGTGGTGGTGTGCTACGATGTTTTGGCAATGTTATTTATTTATTTGTTCATTACAATAATTATAAACGGCAATAGCCTTTGAAACAAATACAACAATGTAAAAATACAGAAATGGCATGCAAACATGTGTCAAACATCGTTAAAAAAACAAATCAGTTGATGCAACAACAAAAATATATAAAATCAAATAAGACAAAAAAAGGTCACTGTGCCAAATATGGATGCTAGCAAAAATTTACAGAATTCAAGCAGTAAAATAGACAAGTGTAAATAAAAGAATGCAGCTTTTAAATTTGAAAAAGGTAGTACACATAGGAACAATAATTATTGATTAAATTTTATTAAGACGGTCAAACAGGAACAGATAAAAGCAATAAAAGGTCAATGTGTTAAACATCTATAGAATAAGAAAGATGAAGCTGAATAATTTGATTAAATTTAATTAAGTAGGTTAAAGTAAGTGGTCGATGTGTTAAACATAATAATATATAAAATAAAATAGTGAAAGCAACAACAACAATACAGAAATCAAGAAAAACAGTCAACATGCCAGATACAGAATGAAATAAAATCAACAGAACACAAGTAATAAAATAGAAAAATGCAAATAAATGTTTGTTAAGAGTTATTGAAGAAGTTGGTCAATGACGACGGACTTAAGAAACTAGACAAATGAAATATGAACCAGCCTGCGCATAGCCAGATGTCTCCATTAATAAAATAGGATTGGCAGCTTTGTCTAAGATAAATATTATGTAGATATAAATTTCTTCTAGCTGGGTATACTTATGGGAGAAACGTGTCTGTTTCTGAACACCTGGAATGATTTTCATAAAACTTAATTAATTTGTGTGATCAGGTTGACTCAACAAAGGCTAAGTGACGATTCTCTATTTGATCCTATAATAAATGCTCTTTTAAATAAGCAGTTTAATTTATACATGAAAAAATGATACCTATGTGAGATATGATTATAATGAAATTAGTTTGATAAGGAAGTATTGGATGTTCCAATCAAAAGCTTAATAATAATAATAATAAACATTTATTCAATAGAATATCTCAGTACAAAATACAATATGATAAATCTACCCACTAGGCCAAGCCTGTCTCGGGGAGACTTAAATATAGTACATAAAAATAGAGCAAGACACAAAAAGACCAATACAAAAAAATATGCAATAAGCCTTTATAAAATTATTAAAAAAATAAGCCATAGTCATTTCAGTCATCATCAGTAAAAACATTCCATTCCTTAAACAATAATAATTCAAAGTCCAATATACGGTTAAAAAAAAAAAAATATAATTAAAAGTGCAACTGCAAAAAACAATTAACCACTAAAATAGTAAAAAAAATAAAAAAATATTATGACAAATAGTAAAAAAGAGTACAGATAAAAAAAGATAGTCGGAAATGCAAGTCCATCGCTAAATTCAATATTTATTATTGAGTCTAAATAAAAAAAAAAAAAAAAACATGAATAAATAGTCATTAACATAAGTAAAAACATAAAAACAGTCAATTGTAGACAACAAATTATCAATAATCTTTAAAGTCATCAATATTAATAACTATAAGAAAATACACACATACATACATACAACCTCTCATACCCATACATGCACATACGTTCACATAAATACATAGATATATACATATAATTAAATAATAATAATAATAAATCCATTACAATACATAGTAACATAAAAGATTTTCATCAAGACAACCACACATACACACCCTCACACATTCACCCTCCCTCGCATACAGCTCATCCCAACCCAGAGGGCACCTATGTACTAGTACGGAATTTCGTTGATTTCTACTTTAACCCAATTGTCAATAGCCTTTCGGAATACATTTTCACTTCTGGTATTTCTTATATTCACATTCAAAGAGTTGAAAATTCTCGGTGCAGCAGCAGAATATTGCCGTCGACCAAACGTTGTTCTACAAAACGGGACCCGGCAACTTATCCCTACCGCTGTTCTCGTTTCTCTGTTCTGCTGGGACCTCAATTGGGACACAGAGTTAAAGAATCTGCGCAGAGTGAACTTCACAAATAGCTGGTCCACAGTGAGCACGTCAAATTGTCTATAGATTTCTTGAGTGGGAAATCTTATGGGTTTTTTTAGGATAACTTTTATTAAACATCTCTGCGCTACTCTCAACCCTTGTAGAACCGTAGTTCCACAGCTTCCGTATGCTACTAGGCCGTAGAGAAGCTGCGACTGTGCCAAAGCGTAATAAACCGCTCTCTGTGTTGGAAGATCTAAAACGTTACGTAAATTTTTGAATATGTAGATAAGTTTTCTTATCTTTTTAATTAGATCTTCCACGTGTCTGTTCCATGCAAGCCTATCATCAATTTTGAGCCCCAAATATTTAATTTCACTCTTTTTTTCAATAATGGGACACTGGCATTCACTATGACCCATACAGTGATTGCCATGCAATTTCAAAGCTTTATCAACTCCGGGCTGATCCACCCTCCTCAGACTGAAGGTTAGATAAAGGGTTTTCTTGACATTTAAAGTCAACAGGTTTCTGTCCAGCCACTTCTTAACTTTCTTGAGACCTACCTCCGCACTACGATATGCCTCTTCCCACGTTCCAGCCGTGAACAATAGAGTTGTGTCATCCGCAAACACTATTATGTTTCCGCCCACATCAAGATTACACAATTCATTAATGTAGAGCAGGAATAACACAGGACCAAGGACACTCCCCTGGGGAACACCGTAACCAACAGTCTCATATGTACTATAACTTCCCCTTACTCTGGTGGTCTGCCTTCTATCAGTGAGGTAACTAGAAAACCACTCATTAGCATGTCCCAAGACACCCAGCTTGGCCAGTTTGTCCAGCAGCAACCGATGTGACACGGTGTCAAAAGCTTTTTTAAGTAAAATAATTTAAATGAAACAATTGATTTGTTATTCCACAATATTTATTTACCTGACTAGTTTCGCAGGAACAGGTCCTGCATGGTCACAGGTGACTTAGAAACGTTTCTAAGTCACCTGTGACCATGCAGGACCTGTTCCTGCGAAACTAGTCAGGTAAATAAATATTGTGGAATAACAAATCAATTGTTTCATTTAAATTATTTTATTTAAATAATTCCACCAAGAATGCACGTTCAATTCGTTAGCTTTTTTAAGGTCCAGGAACACACCCAAAGTCTTCTTTTTGTCCTCCAAGCTCTTTGACACGTTTTGTGTCAAATCCAGAATAGCGTCAAGTGTGCTCAACTTTTCCCTGAACCCATATTGGGCTCCAGACAAAATGGAATTGGCTGTCATGAATCCCGTCAAACGGATCTTGATTACGGTTTCTAGAATCTTTGACAATATATTTAATATAGAAATGGGTCTATAATTGGAAGCATCACATCTGTCACCATTTTTGAAAACAGGGATTATAACAGCCTCCTTGCATCGAGTGGGAAATGTTGAAGAAGCAATACTTAAATTTGCGATATGTGCAACAGGAGCAGCGATGAAATCTTTTACTCTTCTATAGGCGTCCGCACACAAACCATCAGTCCCTGCACCACACCCCGGCTTCAGCTTAGTTATTACAATTTTGATTTCATTTTCATTAGTTTCATTTATATGAAATCTCTCGTTGTCATCCCTTTCATAATTCAGGACATCCTCAGCATGAACATAATTCTCATTCACATTCCATGATGTGTTTATAGAACCATTAGAATGAATCAGCTCATCCGCCAACTTTGATCCTATTGAAGAAAAGTACCCATTTAAATAATTGGCAATCAGTCCTGGGTCACTCTCGTATACTTTAGTGTCATCGATAAATATCCTCTCAACATCCTCTCTTTTGGTTTGAACATTTGCCGCCTCCTTTATCGTCCTCCATGTTTTACGCAGATCGCCTCTATGTTCATCCAGTTTACCCCTATAGTAATCTTCCCTAGCCTTTTTTATAATGGAACTGCATATATTTCTATAAGTCTTGTACTGCTTAGCAAGTAATGGGTTATGGGGATCATTACGACACACTGCATGCAAACGGTCTCTTTTATTCATACATTTGATTAAGCCAGGATTAATCCAGGGTTTCTGGTTCCTTCTTCTATGCGTCACAATCTCAGTACAACTATCCAAATGCCTCCTGAAAACACTCAAGAAACTCTCAGTAGCCATATTTACCTCACGGCTATTCATAACATCCGACCAATTTTCATTCATCACAGATTCACTCAATTTAACATAATCCACTTTTTCATATCTTATGTAAGGGTTCTTTTTCCTCTCGCAAAACATGGATTTACGAAAGCGATACATAACAGTATAATGGTCTGTTATGGTGTTTTGGTATATCATAGCGGACACCTCGTGATTAGTTTTTACCATTAAATGGTCAAGGCAACTGACAGAGGAACCAAAAACTCTTGTGGGCCTATCCACCATCACCTTCAGACCATAAGCTGCCATAAGATTCAGATAATCACCCGAGTTAGCGTCCATTATGTCAATATTAATGTCGCCTGTTATGAGTATGTTTTCCTGTTTCCCATTGATACGCAACACCTCTTCCAAATCAGCCATAAATCCAATACAACAACGAGAGGAGGGAGACCTATAAATAGCCAACATGCACAAAAAGTCCCCGATATTCAACTGCAGGCAATTGGCACCAGAAAGAGCGTGCTCGCGGACCTCAACCCTTATACCATCTCTGACATAAACCACAACTCCGTCGTTCTGCAGTCTGTTCATGGCTGTAGAGTAGTAACTGTACCCATCAATTGATCGTATTTCCTTCAGATCGCCAAGTCTACACTCAGTTAGTGTTATGACGTCAACATTGCGTAGGGTATCCAGCAGAATCAAGAACTCATCAAAATTTTTGTTAAGACTTCTTATGTTAAGAGTGAGCGATCTAAGAGAACCAGGCGGTGACAAGAATCTACGACACACGTCGATGTCATTTGTCTCATTCACTGGTGTATTGGTGAGTTCATTTAAAATAACGTTATCTAAAAACTCCTGGTTCATAATCCAAAAATAAAGACAAGACACCACCTCTCACCAATATCAAGAGTTTATCAATCAAATGACTCACCTTCTTCAGTTGCAGAATGTCAAAGTTCCCCCCGTTCGGAAGCAATCGCAGGTATCCCACAGCAAAGGCCAAGACAAACTCGCCACCTTTATGGCAGCCATCCATATCAGATTCATACATAACTTGCACACTCACACCATGACAATAATCATTATAAAATAGGCATTCAAATATTTCATTCATAGATACGCATACAATCGCTAAAGTCACATTCACACACATACATACAATGTACTGCATAATCAGAATAATATTAAGGTCATAAAAATATTTAAAAAATACGAAATATAAAATATAAAATATAGATATTAGTAATATAAGATACAAGGAACACACAGAATAGTCGTATAATTTCCCTCTATAAAGACAATATAGTGTCAGTAAAATTCGGGCAGGTGTAAAAATCAATACAATGTATAAAAAATAGCGTGGCATTGTTATGATATATAAAATGCAACAAGAAATCACCAGCAAACAATCATAAAAACATACTCGATATAAAATACAGCAATATAAAAACTTGAAAAACAAAATAAAATCATAGAGAAGGTGAAAGAAAAGTTTCACCAACAAAATTGTGAGGCGGTCACACTGAATGATTCCATAAGAAACAATTATTATTGATAGTCATTTGGGACACATAGACTTCAAGTCTGTCACATGATAAATGGGCAATGGCTTATCATTTTCTTTCACTCGGATATACGAGTACACCTTACCTGCGTATACCCAGGCCCTAAATATTTGACCTGCTTTTCTCATATCTCTGGTTAACTTCAGAAGATGCTTTGTTTCTCTAGTAAGTCGTGGGTTTATATAAATTGGCAACTTCGATGTGTCATCCTCACTAAGGTGTCCAAGATTCAGTTTTTCAGCAACAATTTTGTTTTTATTAAAGGTGTTCACCGCGTGAAGAAAACTATCCCTCTTTATTTTTGTATGAAATCTTATAATGGTAGGACCATTCCGGCCATTATTGGTTGGGTCATCTCCGGACTCACGTCGACGGGGCCTCGAAGGAACATCATTATTATTCTCTACTATAAAGTCATCTGACTGTACGGGACAGTCAACAACAGTGCCAATCTTGTGAATTGCCTGCGATATAATGATATCCGTCCCACTGAGTCCATATAACTCGACGTCCGCAGAGTAACGCTTCTAAGGGCACTACGTCTGTCAAGTCACCTAGTCGACCCACCTTCCATAATATGAGCCCAATCGTACACTTTTCTGGATATCAATATTCAAGAAGACTTGCAAAAAAAGTGTGTACTGAGATTTCAATACATGTTAGCGTATGAGAGGTTATATTTTATTTCTATTGCTCCAATTGCTAATTTCCGTGCTTTCTTCTTCTTTTCCATGTCCCTTTCCAGTTCATATGGGGTCTTTCTGTCCTGCGTCATCTCACTGGTCAGCTGACCCTCCCTTGCTGACTCTCTCTATATTTGTCCACTATGTGGCCTGGAGACGACCCCTACCCTGGGTTGTCGGGGGATGTTGAGAGCCTACTTGACCACGTGATCATGCTTTATGATTACACATTATAAATTTGTTTGGTGTATTAAGCATCTTCCATTAATAGACACCCATTTCGGAAATCATTCGAATAATATTTCTGGCTCTAAGATTCTTCGTTAAGACTTAACCCAGTTCGAACCCAGTTCGTCATAGTATGCTTAATATTTTACCCAACAGTAAAACTTGTCAAAAACAGCCGTAAAAAAGGGTGATTAATAAAATTGTCGACCCTAAAAAGGTCCAGAAAAATGGTCGGCACCTGGGATGGAACTGACAACCTCCAGTACAAAACAGTGCTAAAGCCAGCGACGTAACTGTCAGGCTGCCAACCGAGTTTGTTTGGGGTTTGAGTTTCAATGAAAATACCGAATTATGGACAAACTCACCAATAATTATAATATCTTCTTCTTCGTGTGCCGTATCAGGTCACCCCGACGTTGGCGATCACTTCGGCGAAAGCTTCCCTGTCTTGCACTACCCGGAACAACTCTTCCACGCTTCTTATTCCGGTCCAGTCTCGAACATTTCGCAGCCAAGACATCTGCCTTCTCCCAACCCCTCTGCTCCCCTCAATCTTCCCCTTCATAATTAGCTGGAGTAAGGTGTATTTATCACTCCTCAGCACATGACCCAGATATGAGATCTTACGCGAGATATATAATATAGAAAATTCTAATGTTTTTTTGTTAACATCTACTGTGTGTATATATATTACAAGGTCTTTTCCTTAGTGAATTGTTCGTATATAGAAAGCTGGCATTATGATACCAATTTCACTTGTGAAATGGCGTACAAAATCTAAATGGCGTTGACAAGATCAGATCATGTCAATTTAGTCAAGATCCGTGACACTATTGTTGTTTTGGTAAACACATCATCTTAAACTAGTTCACGCGACGGTAATTAATGGAAATCTTAATTTGTTTACCTAAAATGTCAACAATCACGTGTGTTTACAGGCACGTATTAGGTAAGTAGGTATCTACAAATTTGAAAAGTAGCTAAACATAATCTCTAGTAATTACTTACTAACACCATCTATGTTCCTACTTCACACCACTTCTCACAATAATAATATGGAGTAGACGATGAGAAGTGCGCAATTTTTTTCCTTTATGTACTTAGTAGTTTCCATTTCATAAAGGCTTAAAAAGGTTCTGTATTTATTTTTGAGAGTAAATTCGCAGTCAAACATCATAAAAGGAATACTACAACTGAAATTACTTGATTGTTAATTGGGAAATTGTGAATCAAATAAAATAATATACGGACGATTGTTAATGAGATACTAAATTGAATACTTAACCGTGCGGGGTTTTAATGTCTGTGCGAAAAATATACTTAACTGGCGATATTGTGAATGACTAATAATTCATAAAATGAGCTACAAGCAGTGGGAAACAGTTATTTCAAGCTTACAAGTTTAGTAAAATTAGCATTACTCAAATAAAATACTAGCTTGGGCGAATATAATACTAACTTGAGCGAAACATACTGATTGGGCGAACAAAATAATACTAAGTATGTGACCTATAAACCGACTTGATTTAGGTATACATAGAGAGCTCAAAGTAGCTCAAGTCAAATGCCGAATAGAGGTAGCAAGAGCTGCATTTGATGAAATGAGAACTCTTTTCATCAATGACAAACTGAACCTGAAACTGCGACAGAGAATGGTAAAATGCTACGTGTGGTCCGTACTGCTGTATGGCTGTGAGACTTGGACTCTGAAGGTCAACACAATTAACAGGCTCGAGGCTTTCGAGATGTGGCTACATCGCAGAATGCTCAAGATTCCTTGGACCGACCTGGTGACAAATTCAGAAGTCCTAAGTCGAGCCGGGGCAGTGCGTGAACTCCTGTCGCAGGTAAAAGTTCGTAAAATTAGATATCTGGGACACATCATGCGAGGGGAAAAGTATCGACTGATCCACCTGATATTGAAGGGAAAGATCGAGGGTCCCAGAGGGGCTGGAAGAAGGCAGATGTCCTGGCTGCGCAATATACGAGAATGGACGGGTTTCCGTACTGTGAAACAATTGTTCCGAGCAGCCCAGGACAGAGAAGGATTCGCTGCAGTGATCGTCGACGTTGGGAATACCTGACATGGCACCAAAAGAAGAAGAAGAGAGCTCAACATGATATATTATTACCTCGATTTAGTTATAACGCAGGGCACTTAACACAGGAATAAAGATGTTGTACATAATGTAGACTTCAATTCGTTCGCTTAAAATTTTTATTTTTCGACATGTTTAACAAGTCGAGAATTCTCATGTTTGGGAGTTTCGAAGACCTAAACATTACCACCTAATGGCGAACGTTGTTAACGCAAAGTGATCACACTAAGCCAGGCTGTCGAAATAACAGTAGAAGACGGTCGTAAGCCCGTAGTGGTTTGTTCCATTTAAAAATCGAACATCAGTAATGAATTGTTAGTCATTAGTTGTAACATATTCGTGAAAATTAATACATTTTTTTTTCTGAGATAGTGAAAGAAGGAGAGTATCAGCTAGTTATAAAACTAAAATAGACCATAACTTTTATTTTAGTATTAGGTTTATTGTTAGTTGGTTATTTCAAAAATCTCGCCAGGATACACATTTAAATCCACGAGAGAAAAATAAGTTAAAAAAAGTTTCTCAATGGCGTACACGTGAACATAATGACACTGTCAAAGATACACTTAAACGGAAAAGGGTTACACGAAAGAACAAAAGGACCCCTAATCGTCTATTACCCACATTTTTAATGTTAAGTATACCCATTTCAATGAGTTTTAGCCTTCGTCTTTTCTCAAATTCCCAAAGGAGCATTAACTGTAGTAGAGGTCCCTTGCCTACGCAAGTTAGCAAATTTCGTAGTAGTAAAAATATAAACCAAAAGATTATTGTTAAGTGCATTCCAGTCTTATGAGGGATCTAAAAAAGCCTATACCTAAACTGAAATTTAAAATCAGAAGGAATAATTATTGACTCAGCATAATGACGAATGATTTTTTACTTTAACTGTTTTATGTTTTGACTGCTCTGGTGGAGCTGTTTTGTTTTGGTCAATCAAGTGATAGCTTACCGACATGCTTAATTAACTCACCATTTGTTCATAAAATGGTGTCATTTATTAATAGATATAAATTATTTTTTTTTTTAATACAATTTACTAATTGGTCTTGAAATCTTTGAATTACATAATTTGTTCACAATTCTAATGATTAATTTATTCTTATCTAATTTTTATGATGTTTTTTTTCGTTTTTTTTTTTTTGTTTTGTGTCCATGTTTGTTTTTTTGGATTGTTATTTTTTTTATTATTCTATTAAGAAGGTATGCTTTTTGAGTTTATTGCCGCTCTTATACAGTCGCCCATCCCACTTACTCCAATTTTCATACAAAGTCAACGTCAAGCAAATTCATAGATGTAGAATGGCTGCGCGCGCATGTTACATTCTCGCACTGTTCTCGCCTGAGTTTTGTATACGAATGAAATATGGATGTCTTGGAAATATTTTAATGTTAATATTTTATTAGCTTAACTCAATCGAATTAATTATGTATTTTTTATGGGGGCGTAGTGCACATTATGTACATATGAACGGGCCGCCTCCGGTTAGAACCACAGGACAACGTCTGTCGGGAAAGCTAGTACTTAAATATAATTTCTTGGCTATTAACAATCACCCTACGATTATTAGTGGGATTATTTTGTAAATTTATTGCGAAAAAAAACACACGACACGCAACGGCATATTTATCCTTGACTTTTATGGCTATTAAGTGCCGAGGTTGAGATACAATATATCAAAAATGGATAGCAGTTCGTTAGTTTCATTAAAACTCGAGCACAGCTTTATTCGGCTGACTTTGGTTTCGAAATATTCATGAATGTTCAGGGGTGTTTTTAACGTCGAGACTATCCGGAATAATTGCGAAAAAAATAGAAAGAAAATAAACGAACATTCAATATGTCAAATACGTCTCAGTAAATAATTATTGTTCTTTTATATTGTGTTTGAGTGCGAACTGAGATGACTTAGGATATAGGTGATACGATGGTCTAGTAATTAAAATGATAAAGAAAACGCCACACAAATCCGAAATTTGCTCTCGGAATGCCAAATTCTGAATATCCTATCCGGATATCCTATTTAGCTGCACATTTGAGTTCTCACACTGGTTCACAATAAGTTCGGCTTAATTTAATGTTCGCGTGCTTTTGACAGTTTCGTGTGTGCGGTAAATCAAAGCTCTACGGAATGTGTGAAATGCCGATGACAGGGCGATTTCGTCGACGTTGTAAAGTTTCATTACAAAACATGAGGTACATTTCACTTGTCGATGATTCGGATCGAAAGAATGAAGTGGAAATGACATACCTATTGGTGGATGAGTAACGCGATAATATCCGTTTTAGACACTATACATTATATTAGTATAAAACCGAAAAAGACGAAATTGAATCCTACAATATACTTAGACATAGAAATTTGCGATCAAAAACCAAAATATCCTTTGAAACGGAAGAAAATGATAACGGCTGATAGGAAAGTGCGATGGCGAATCTCTAGTTCCACAAAATTAAAGCAAATCGGCTATGGATAAGGGCAGCAGTCAGCCATCAAAACTATTCATGTTAGATTCAAATGCACAAACTTACTGCAAACTCACCAACCCGCTTGGCAAGCGTGGTGTTTAAATGCCTAAGCCTTCCAAAATAAAAAATCGTGACAAATTAATAAATTTACCAAAACAACAGCGCGTTCAAATTTTACTCAATTCGTGGTTATTGTTAAGTGGTCGTGAAGAGGATCCTTGCTGGAGCAACAAGATAATGGCATATTAGTTCATAGCATAAAAAATAGAAATAACCAGACCACCAGCCAGGTGAAGAGAGAGACTACACAGGGGTGAAGACATGATCAAGAAAGAAGATCACATTTTTTACAAATTCCAGTACAAACTGCCGTTTATTTAAGCCGATTGAGAAAAAAAATTTGATTGATGTAGAGAAGTAATAATCAAAATAAGATTATTTTTAAACCGATAACTTACGTATTTTGTGAACACGCTTTAACAATAACAGATGGTAGAAAATAAAAGCGTTTTATTTCACACAAAATGGGCACTTTTCAAGATATAAATTTCGAAATTCTTGAGGCGAGGGACGGTTTTATTTTGAACGCGGTAGTTGCCCAAATATAATTTATAATATTATGATTTAGTATGACGACTAACGCCCCGTTAAGCCATTGTGTCTTGTGTAACAACACTCCAGTCGCGCCGTATGACAAGCTCGCTCATGGTACGCATCTCTGTGGGCGACAGATTAATTACTTCATTTTTATTGTGTATTTACATTCTTTCCTGCCGAACGCTCGTGTTATTTTCTCATACAAAATCTACGGCGTCACATGGAGAAAACGTAAAAAAGATAATTTCTCTCAAGCTGTGAGACAATAATATTGTGTTTAATAGAAAATTCAAGAAGTAACTAAAGCAATAAAACTTGTGACGACAGATGTTCTATTTGGGGTGCAATGCGGATCACTTAGGTATAAAACTATATTATATCTTGTTATACAGAAAAAATATATAAAAATTATTATAATGATCCATAATGTTGATGCGGTTGGTAGCCTAACGATTTAGTCGCTGACTTTCGTTCTGAAGGTCGTGGATTCGATCTCCGGGGTCCAGTATCTTCCATTTTCACAACACAAGCTTTTTCTTTTCCGTCGAAGAATTCAAGACTGCATTTGAAATCACTTTCAGTGATAACAGATTTTTTAAAAAAATGTGAGTAAGAAATTTACACCCAAAATATATATCTCGTAAATTTGTCATAAAAAAATATTTTTCTTTATAAAAAAAAATTTGAGAAACCCTGGAACTTTTTCATTAAATTTAATTTGAGATACACACAGACACACTAAATGTTCTCCTCTGAACTCTGAGTAAATCCATATATGGAACATATATGCTGCGAAGCCTCTAAGTTGGTGTTTTTTGTCGTCAAATTTTGAAAATCCGTTAAAAATCTAGACCTGGCCATACAAATCTCACGTATCTTGGCTTGATACTGCCGATCTGTCTCGAGAAATAATTTCTCTTCAACAAATCGACAGTTGGATAAAAATGGAGAGTGATTTCCTGATGTCATCGCTTCACGGCTAGACCGATTTCGCTAATTCTTTTTTTGTCGTGTAGTCTTTTATGAGGAGAATGTCCTTTTAGAAGAAAAAAATTAAGAATAATGCATGGAAAATTAGGAAATTAAAGAAAACTCGTAGACGTAGACAACCTTATTAGTACTTTTACCTTATATTTTTTATTCCAATTTTGCAATTTTGACAGAAATTGTCAATTGGTGCGATTGACAGAACGCGGGTGGAGTATAAATGGTTTAAAACAGATGCATCGGCGGAATTACATTGGTCAAATGATAATTAATTCATCACCGTACAAAATCGAATCCAATATTCATAGTTAGGAACACAGAACAACGTCTGTCGGGAAAGCTAGTATATAATAATAATTACTGAAGTAGTATAGGAGCAACACGAAAGGAAGTAGTATGCAGGTTCATGTACCGTAAACAAACAATCCAAACCAACGCAAGGCCACAGATAACCACAACAACATCTCACTGTTACAACACAACACCAAATCACCTTGATACCTGCCATTGGACAAGTTGGGTGCGTGCATTGTACGAAATAGTAAACATCAGTCAAGTTACTCAACCATTCGTTCCAAATATTCTTGGCTACTAATTCAAACTAATTAATCAAAATAATATAATGAAAAATTGTCTTGGGTCACTTAGAGAATCTTCTTACGCACCTACGGTTAATTGTATCAATTAATTATTTTGCGACGTGTATAGGACAAACAATATTAGAACGTGCATTCTGCATTCTATTTTTAGTCGCATGAACATAATATTATATTTTCGCCATACATAACAAATCCAGGGAACTCGCCCTCGTAAACTACCTCCTGTATCCTAAAAGATAAAGCGAGAGAGGCTGATGTACGACGCCTGACAGTTCATACTCATTCGCAAAGCTTCATTCACATAAAAATCAAAAAGCACCCAAAATAAACTTGAATAAATAATAATACCCGATTCAAACAATCAATCAATATTCCATATCTTGAGACCTAAAAAGTATTAAGCATTTGCTGCGAGAATAGTGGTGATTTTTGAAAGGCAATAGATATTTTGCCAACTTTTTATGAGCGACATTGGAGCGGTACAATAAACAAATAGAATTGTTTTCTAAATTTAAAAATAAATAGATTGAAGTAGGTACCCACACGATTATTATTTTTGGTTATTTGATTAACAATATAGTTGGACACTGAAAAAATTTTAATATGAATTATCTTTGGAACAGGTTTTTGTTTTATTTTATTTTATTTTCGTGAGAAACAGAGGTGAACACGGTTTGTGTTTGAAATTGATTATTGGAAATTTATTTTTATTTTTGGAAAAATAGAGTGGAAAATTTAGTTCATGGCATATAATGTTCTGTATGGATAATTTGTTTTGTTGGTAAGAATTTATTGTCCAAATATTCCTAGTTTTACAGAGCTTAGTGCACATGTTTTTTGTCACATTTTCAATTAGGTACATTAGGTTTTTTTTTTACATTTTTTAACAGGACTAAACATTCAATAGGAGAATTTTCTAATTATTTGGGTGGAATTTTTTTATAATGAAGATTGGATATATCGGATAGAAATTGTGGACAAGATATAAAAAAGACTAACGAAGAATTGGGCAACACGACCAAAACACGACAGAAAGAATTGATATAGTAAAGTTTTATATTTTTTTATGTTCTTGTTGTTTTTTTTTTGTTTTTAATACCTATATAAAATAAGTTTTGTGGTAATTTAAAATTTGCTATTTTTTTTTAATCTACGAAAAGAAAACCAAGAAAACGGCCCAAGGTAACTCACCCCAACTGAGCTAAGCTGAATGGCTGGAGCCAATGATGGTTGGCCTAAAATCACGCTCCAACATTATAAATTTTCCAGGAAACCGTTAATTGTATAGCCATCACGCTAAAAGCAACTTTAAAACAAAAATTATATTAAAATTTAAATTGCTTTTAATATGTATTAATAATAATTTGTATCAGTTATAAAGTTTTAATTACATATAATAATTAAATAAGTTAGGGACTTCTGAGTTGGACGACGTGTTGCGGAGTAGTTATTATTTTTGTTTTTTGCAGTTCCGAATGGTTAAATTGGTGATGGATTATGCTTGTGAAGTGTGCTGAAAAGACTTTATTATTTATTATTTATTTATTATTTATTTATTAATTCATTGTACGGCTTAAGAGCCTTTTTTTATAACAATATACAATAATCATAAATTTACAATCATACAAACATTAAATATATCAATACACAAATTTGAGACTATAAAACACTATAAAATCCAATAAAACCATACATACATATAAAAGATTTCCTTTATAAAATAAAATCCATACGAATGTATTTGTTTATGAATGTATGTGTGTTCTTATTCTGTATTTGCGATTTTTTAATGCAAGTTGAAAACTTCATACATGGTTGATGGGTGCATGGTTTCTTTTTACATTAAGTAGTATTGCCTCAGCCCAGACTCTCGTCTAGTGAGGTACTTAATAAACCGTTTATACAAATTATATATGTATATACACACATTGTACAATGCTTATGTTTTACTGTATTCTTTGGGAATAAAATAAATAAAAAAATAATATAAAAATAAGCTATTTGAGTTGTATGGTTAAATAATAATAATTTTCTTGTTTTCACCGCAAAACTCAGTTTTCAGGCTATTTTTAAACAAATTTACCTTTTAATTATTTTAAAACTACTTTTATAAGGAGGTTGTGTGGTACATAATATAGGTATGCATACATACTCTCCCTTTTACACCCCACTCAGGAGAATAGGGATGCAACAAGAGCTCCCCATTGCGCTCGATTTTGCGCAATATTTATGACTTCCTTCCACACCATGTCCAAATCACTCAGATCTGCTTCGAAGGAGAGGAACACAGATTGAGAGGATCTTCAAGAATACATATCATAATATAGCCTTTGCTTTGGTAGTCGCCAACTTCAGGATGAACCGATAATATGGCACTCTATAGTGCTATAAAAATAGTTCATCCTGATTTTCCTTATGTGCATGACTTTCTTTTGTTTCAAGAAATCTATACGTCATAAAAATAACTATGAGTAAGTTTAAAAATATTCTACTTTATTGACATTCCTCTGATGTTTGAAAGTTCAACTACGCTAAAAAAAAACTTTTTAATTCCGTTGACAAGTCATATCAATGACAGTGGGTTCCGCTCCTTTGTTGCGCTGTTTCTGTGTAGGTATATATTCTGTATTTAAGTATCTTTATTGTATTTTTTATTTGCTTATGTGTTTGTTTATTTCAATAAATGTATAGGTATATATAAAAAAATATAAAAAATTTAGTTTTTATAAACCTTATTCATCTTAAAACTTCGTTTTTATGCTAGGTGCAAAGGGATAGCTTTGTTGGTATGAGTACCTTTTAATAATATTAGGGGAGACCGTTGCGCATGTATTGCGTGGAATTTTGGAGGGCATTCCCCTTTGCACATTGTATCGATTCCCCAACACAAACAGCGGAGTCGCTCCTGTATGCACACTGCACAGTGCACACATTGAGCAGCCCTTTATCCTTCATAATTAATTTTGTTTCGATAGAGTCGGTCCATAGAAAGTTGCAGGTGAAATACATAATATGGTTAATAGTACATAATATTGACCCTATTCAAAGTTGACATGGTTTGATGATGTTGATTACATTGTCTCGAACCATCACAATTGTTCATCTCGCCGAATATATCAATCTCGCGATGTTGAAGCAACGGTTTAAATCTATACTAATAAATATAAAGCTGATACCGTTATATATTTGAACGTTATGATCTCAGAAACTATTCGTAGGATTCAAAAACTGGAGTGGATTCAACGAAAAATCTATATTGACATTAGCTGGGTACACACGTAGCGATTTCTCTTTAAGATTTGAACGATAATCGTTCAATCGCTCAAATCTTAGCGATAAATCGGCACGTTAGTGGTGTCTGAAAGATCAACGATAAATTGGTTAAATCGTTCACCGATAAATTGGTACAATTTATCTGCTGTGCAACACACACGAGAAGATTGATTCAAAAGTTAATACAAATATTAACGATAATCGTTCCAAATTATCGGCCGATAATTTGGAACGATTATCGTTAAGATATTTTCTGAGCGATTTCTCATAACAAAATAATCGTTCAGTTAATTTGGTACGTGTGTGCTGGACGAACGATTTATCTTTCCAATTCAAAAGATTATCGTTCGATCGCTGATCTTTCGGAAATTCATAAAATTTGAGCGATAATGATGACGTATATTTTTTCAGTTGGATATAAACATCATCATAGTTCTCATTATATTTACTCCACCTGAACTTACGTTAAATTAACGTACCTACGTACGGTATACTTGTCTCCCTCTTCTTTGGGACCCTGATGGGAGGAATAACTGCGGTCTCCTCGGCCAACTGTCATTCGGCATCCTTAACACATGTCCCAGACAAGTCCATCTCCTCCCCACAATGGGCTCACCCTGGGCGCGCCAGCGTATAGCGTCGTTCGTGATGCGGTGTTACCATCCTACGCCTAGAAGTCTCCTGAGGCACTTCATTTCAAAAGCTGGGGTTTATCGTTATTTATTCCAGCTAAATCTTTTACACCACACAGTTGAGCCGTGTATATACAATATACATACATCGGAAACCACTTGACCTGGGGCCTATATGCATTTTTAGATCGCCAGGCATATTCAATAGACCATTAAAGATGTCAGTTGACATTTTGCTGGCTCTCATGTTATGGTGTGTTTTCCTCGGAATACGGTACAGCGATAAATGTGTCAGTTTAGAACATTGTCAATATCAACGAAGTGCCTCAGGAGAATCTTGGGTATAAGATGGTAGGTACTACCGCATCACAAACGACGCTATACGCCAGCGCACTCAGCGCAGGCCCATCACTTCCACCATTACGGAGAGGAGATGGACTTGGCTGGGACATGTGTTAAGGATGCCGAATGACAGTTGGCCGAGGAGAGTGCTGATCTTCCTCCCATCAGGGTCCCGAAGACGAGGAAGATCCTCTCATACTGTGTTTCGCTCCTTCGAAGCAGAGCTGAAAGGGTTGGACATGGTGTGGGAGGAGGTCATAAGCATTGCGCAAGATCGAGCGCAATGGAGAGCTCTTGTTGCCTCCCTATGCTCCTGAGTGGAGTTCAAAGGGAGTTTGATTGATTAATTGATAAATCAAGATTTATAAAAGTACTTCTCTTATGAGCCTTGTCGGGTCCCACTAACGTTGGATGTCACTTTGGAGAATTTTCCCCTGTCCAGCGCTACCCGGAACAGCTCCTTTATAGTTCGGATGCCGATCCACTCCCTTACAGGAACATGAAAATGAAGTCAGAGTAGGTATTTTATTTTACCGATATGAAGATCTTGCCCACTTTAAGTAGGTACCTATTAACGTATAGTTTATTTTTGTCTATTTAAAAAAATATTCTATAATAATGTTATGACTTCTGTTTAATTCTTATCTGTCATTCTAGAAAATATATGAATTAGTTTCGTCGGGCTAGATAAGGGCTCATACACACGGCTTAAACAAGAACCGTCTGAAATTCGGCACTGTGGGAAAAACCGCTGGCGATTTCTCAGTGGTATCATGGATTTCGTCAAAATTTTCATGGAAAGTGGAAAACCTCAGTTTGCAGTAATTCCTAAAATTTCATATATAATTTTGATAAGGGAGCACTCTGTTTAAATATAAGTTGTTTTCTTTTTTCTTAATAAATTGATAAAAAAAAACTTTGATAAAATAAAAATTTCTCTAGGAAATATACGCACTATTGCATACGCCACGTACGGGTGTATGTTTTTTAATGAATTTGGGCTAATTAAAAGTGAACGCAAATACATTTGGAAACATTCACACATACTATCATCATCATCATCATTAAGGGTTGCGCCCTCCCTTACCCCTGGATGTTTCAGGAACCTAAGTTTTCATTTCATCCAGACTTTGTAAGCCAAAAAAAAAGTAGACAAAAAGTGCAAGGTTTCAGAATGAAGTCGGAAGGACTTCATCTGACGCGCAAAGAAGAAAACAAAGAAAAAGATCCTTGCAAAAAATAATTCATTTAAGTGTAAATTAAAGAAAAACTTCAGATTGAGTTGACAATTATAATTCAATTAAATTGCGGAAATTTTAAGTTTAATTTGAATTTTAACAACCGTTAATGATTCCTCCCAACAACTACACCATAACCAAATCCCACCAAATAATAAAAAGAAACCAGCTACAACATATACTCAAACCAAAAATAAACCCATCACCGTTTTTTACTAGATTAAGCCCATACCGCAAAAAAAAAATGCACCCACAATAAAAGTTACAGTGGTAATGAATTTTGAAACACGCATCTCAACGAGACTACGTGAGTGGTGCCTCGCTGACGGGCTGCATCAGGTTATCCCATTGCTCTCTCCAGTCCTCCGCGAAGGCGCAAAAACAAAACACACACACTAAGAAAGAGTTGTGTTGTGAAAGTGGAAATGCACAGGGATTCGAACCCACGACGTATGTTGTAGTAAGAAAGCCGCCGACTGAACCGCTGGGTTTCCTCTTCAAATAAAAATGTACCTACGCGTTTCAAACAGACGCGGTTTTTTTAACCGCGCTAGGTCTGCACCCGTAGTGTGATGTGGCCCTAAGTAATAAAACAAAATCAATTGTCAATTTTTTTTTTGATATTTTGAACATTTTATATCACATAAATATGCACTTATAATAATATATTAAATACATCCTTTTTGATAAAAGGATTTTCCTTTGAGTTCTGTTGAGGAACGACTATTTTACACAGCACAAGTCACCATTTTCAATAACACCGTATTACTTGACGCTCTTCTGGTGGAATAGCTTTTCTCATCACAGTGTCCTTTTTGGTCAAGGCACCCTTTACTAAAGACAATAAAAAGTTAAAAGTATTTTCATCCATGCGCAAATAGTTCTTAAAATCATCAGGATCATCTTCTTGTATCACTTTCAAAAGCTGCATGTCGTTCATAATAAAATTAACGTCAAAAGTTCAGGAGTAGTAAAAATGGTGAGAACTATGATGATGTTTACATCGAACTGTCATATCGAAGTGATACATACGTCATCATTATCGTTCAAATTTTATAAAACTCCGAAAGAATAGCGATCGTGCGATAATCGTTTGAATTTGAAAGATATATCGTTCATAATTTTGATACGAGAAATCGCTCAGAAAATTTGCACGTTAGTGTCAAACGACCGATATATCTTAACGATAAATCGTACGAAATTATCGGCCGATAATTTGGAACGATTATCGTAAAGATTTATCTTTACGTGTGTGCCCAGCTAATGAAGACTAATGTAGGCTGCGACCGCAATTAGATTAGAACAATATCTTTTTGATAAAAGATTTTTTGTAGGTTTCAGCTAAATGACGCGTAGCAAGAGTGTTGTCTTATCTGATGCCATGTTGAAAGACACATTTAGAATCCCGTCCAAATAACGAATAGGCTGAAATTTGAAAGGTCAAAAGGCGCTAAGTGTTTCCTCGCTCGTGGCGCGATTACCTTTTCTAGGTATAGAAAAATAGCCTCCGTGACACAAGTTAATACTTGTAGATTTTATGATTAAAGATACGTCAAGTAAATCACGAAGACACTTTCCTTTTATCTGGAACATAAACAACATTAATCTTTTTTGGCCTTATCTATGTAGCTATTACAGACGTTTTGACTTATTTTGTTTGTAAGGTAAAAATCTTGTAACTGATTTTCAACTAACATCCCCCGCCTAACTATTCTCTTTTTGACCCCACTTACAATAAGAGCCCTTCACCACGCTCGATCTTGCACGGCTTCAATGCGATCTCCTCCCAAGACATGTCCAAATCTCTCAGCTCTGCTTCGAAGGAACGTAATACGGACCTCGTCTTCGCAACCATGATGGGAGGAAGAACAGCGCTCTCCTCGGCAAACTTTCAATTCTCTTTAAGCACTGCCCATCTGTCATTCGAATACGGAATTGTTTGATACTTGCATCAGTTATATCGTCTTATTACTTTACCACGTTGAGACCTGCGCACACTTCTTCCCGTAACAACTATTGTATAATATATTATATAGGATATATTATAAACTATCAAATACATTATTTTCCGCGGATATATTTTATGAATAACTGTCATAGCAACTATCGACATTCAGGCGAAAATATGCAAAATATTTCCCGTGGTAGGATTGGTTTTATCATATGTATGAAAAATATTTCCCGTGGTAGGATTGGTTTTATCATATGTATGAAAAATATTTCCCGTGGTAGGATTGGTTTTATCATATGTATGAAAAATATTTCCCGTGGTAGGATTGGTTTTATCATATGTATGAAAAATATTTCCCGTGGTAGGATTGGTTTTATCATATGTATGAAAAATATTTCGGGTATGAACGAAAATACCGAGTTATGGACAAACTTAAGCAATTATTAGGTAGGTATATTTGATATCCTTATTGGGCTACTATGGTAGTAAAACAATACCGTTATTGCTGGCCACAAATTAATTATCATCCTTAATCAAAATTATGTATAACTACATTACGTATCTTCGGAAATCCTTATCTTAAACAACTTCCTCTCAAACTTCAAACCATAAATATTTGCCTTACATACGTCTATTTAATATTTCGATATAAGTATCTCAGAAGTTTTCAAAGTAATTAGAGATAATACAAATCAAATTTAAACAACCCACATTATTGCTTATGTTCAGTGGTTTCGAATTGGTTTTGAGTCAATCATGAATGTTATGAAAAAGAATGCAGTAGATAACCTTTTTTTTTTTTAATTGTGCTTAAATCCATTTCAGTTTATCCAGCTAGGTATAGACAGCTTAAGATGATGGTTATTAAAAGCTATCTATGTACACCGTATACCTGTACATTGTACAGGTATACCGCAGAGACGACAGAAGGTGGAGTAGGAGGGTGACGGACTGGACTAGACAGCTGATGAGATGGAGTGACAAAGTCTAACGGGCCGTTGGAGCAGAGTGGATGGAAATGACCAGAAACTCGAAGGAATGGCCTGAACATGATGAGGCATTTCGCCTATTTGAATTTCATTTTTTGATTTGACCACTACCGGCTTACGACCGTATTTTAATCCTGTGCCGAAAGTTGGTTTTGTGTAATCACATTACGTTAACAACGTTCGCTATTTAGTTGGTCAAATTCAAATCCACAAAAGTTCTCACCGTGCCAGTTTCAAAAATGTCGAAAAACATTATGCTCCGGTAGGAATCAAACCCACATCCCTAGCTATCCCGTCATCTTTTCGGATTCACCTTTTCGCACCTAAATGTCAAACTCGGAAAAATCATCATCATATTCATATAACGGTCGGCAATCATAATACAGTGCAAAAGTGTTGGGAATTAACAAGTATTCTTTTCATCAGGTTCTTCTGGAACCAGCAATAAAGGTGAATCATATTCACAGTCCACTTCTTCTTCGTTCGTCTACGTATTTCCTGCTTAAAGCTGGGAGACGTAGCGGACATATTTTTTTATAAACTTATTACCTTCGGTAATAAGTTTATGTAAAGATTTAGGGAGGATATTATTTAATTATCAAGGCAAAACTGTAACATCTGTTCAAATTTTAATCAGTAACAACTAGTGACAATAGATGGCGCTAAGTATTGGTGATTTTGTTGTCTGTTTTTCGTGCCTATTTTCTATGTTGATGCACGACGTTCTATGTGTTGAATGATTCTTTTGTCATTTCATAACATCATAAGATATCAATCAATCAAATCGAAACTCCCTTTGAACTCCGCTCAGGAGCATAGGGAGGTAACAAGAGCTCTCCATTGCGCAATGCTTATGACCTCCTCCCACATCGTGTCCAACTCCCTCAGATCTGCCTCGAAGGAACGGAACACGGTATGAGAGGGTCTTCCACGTCTTCGAGAGCCTGATGGAAGGAAAAACAGCTCTCTCCTCGGCAACTGTCATTCGGCATCCTCAACACATGTCCCGGCCATGCCCATCTCCTCTCCGTAATGGTGGAAGTGGTGGGTTTGCGCTGCGTGCGTCGGCGTATGGGTTCGTTCGTGATGCGGTGGTACCATCTTATACCCAAGAATTTCATGAGGCACTTCGTTTAAAATGCAGATACTTTTTGTGGCTGTGCTTTGGTCACAGGTGCCAGGACTCACACCCATACAGGAGAATAGGCAAACGCATCAAACAGTTAACATTTCGTCTTGACACCAAACGTCGACGCCTTCCATATTATACTAGTCGACATGTTGTTAAAGGTGCCACTTGCCATACCGATATGTATCGGAAGCTCGGTCCCGAGGTCACCAGATGTAGTAATTAATATTATCATAAGATATAAACGGAATAATTGTTATTTAAAATTTTAATTATCGATGTAATATTTTAATGAATAAAACCTTTCAATATTATAATTTGAGCACAAACTGTTTACGCAGACAACCACAGTAATGGTTTTACAGTCTAGAAGTTATTTGTTTAACTTCGAATACTCTTGAATGTCAGATGTTAACCTTCCACTCCTGAAGGGTTTGTTTACTTTAAGCTAAGTTATCAGAGATTGTACATTTGTTATTAATTTTTTTTATTTTTTTTTATTTTTATTTTAATTAATTGCAAATCGTTGTCTTGAGATTTCACCAACAAAGTGATTTCCCGTGTAGGGATGGACATCCATACGATCCTAATTTGTTTGAACTCTGGATGAAAAATTAACTCAAAATTGGTAGTATTTTTACGCCATATTTTTTTAAAGGAATCTGGGCTCAAATAGCGGGCATAATAATGGGCAAAGTGAACACAAATAGGTACACTTTCAACATATTTCACATAAAGCAAAGCTTGTGTTGTGAAAGTGGAAATGGTCGGTACCGGAATTCGAACCCACGACCTCCATTGGACCTATATTAGAAAGTGAAGGTTTGGTGATGTTTAAAGAATAAAAGTGAGAAATATTAAATTAAAAATAATAAAAATCAGTTTCTTATTTGTTTGTGCATATCTATCTTTACTCCCTTTTGTATCTTCCATTTAGGAGCATAGGAAAACTACAAAACCTCGAATTTTCCACTGCACTCGATCTTGTGTAGTGTCAGTGACCTTCTACATATTGTTGAAATCCTTCAGCTCTCTTTCGAAGGATTAGAACACAGTATGAGAGGATCTTCCGGACCCTAAAAGCATGCTTGTGTCCAGGCGTGTGTTTTTTTTTGGTTTGCGATAAATTTGTAAATGTCTCCCGAATAATAAATATTCGAAATTTTTGGGACAATTCAGACATTAATGGAAGTGATAACCTAAGATTTGTCACGAAATGCATGCGAACAACATGCACATCGAAAGACAAAAAAGGATAATCAGCTTTTCGCAGGAAGCAATATGAAGATGAAAGTTTTACTGCAAGTGCAGTAGCATAGTCTCTGCCTAACTCATCACAGTGAAAATGAGTAAAACTTTCATCTTCATAATTTAGACATTATTTCAACACTTTCAGGCATTTTAAGCAGAATTGGGTTTATTTGTTTTGTGTTCCCGGTTAGATCTGACAGTTGCGCTAAAGATCCTCTAAAAATAAATGACGTGGCGCCGAATTTTCAAAATTATATCAGGATTCAGCGGTAAACTAGAAATAAATTATGATAATCTCTTCTTCTTCTTCTTCGTCGTTCCCTCAGTGTTGAGGATCGTGATTGCCAACTTTAATAACATAAGCCAGTTCCCTCCACTCACCCCGGTTTTCCAACAACCGCAATTATTGATAATAATATAGCGTAAAAGTTATTTCAATAATTTAATAATTTTAAGGTTGAATTAAACTAGTTGTGATTAGTTAAGTTGGAAATGTGGTACTTAATAAGACTCGGGTATGTTTATTTTAATGTTAAGTTAGAGGGATGGGCTTGGTAATCCTTGCCTCAACTCTCTCCTGTAGAATAATAGGAACACATTCGTCGGAATTGAACATAATTGTGCGCTGTTGTCTTTGAACAATGAACGGAAGTTCTGTTCCTGAAGTACATCATTAAGATATTTCATGTTGAACAAATAACGTAGGTACCTACCTTGTTTGAGATCTCCATTAGGTACATACGGATAATAAGGGCTAACACGTCATTTAAAACAACATTCACTCCAAAATTAACAATCCTTAAAAGAGTCAGGGAAGCGCGAGAAGGCTTTCAAACGCTGATACTGATAAGGAAATCGCTATCGAGATTGCAGGAGGAAGAAAGCAGGTATCCTGACTGCGGAAATCTGCGAATGCACAGGTTTCCGAAAAGTGG
The DNA here is from genome assembly GCA_963576905.1 of Mystacides longicornis. Lineage (NCBI taxonomy): Eukaryota > Metazoa > Arthropoda > Insecta > Trichoptera > Leptoceridae > Mystacides > Mystacides longicornis. Next base: position 2,685,931 of record OY756421.1, on the reverse strand, counting down.
AATAAGTTTTCCTAGCGGTTCGTAGGATTGGATCTTCTTATATAGTCTCGAAAGATTCAAGAGGGTTCATTCGCTGATTAAAATGTGTTGAAAGAGAGATTATCTATTGGTTGCTTACCTACAAAGGGACGAACGTTAATTGGGACCGCTTCTATAACTGAAAGTAACAATACTCGCCCCCTACAAAATGAATGTGGGTGTAAATCTTCTTCCGTTACATTTTGCCAGTGATTTAAGAGATCGCGATAAAGGCGAAACATCGTCATACAAATACAGCAGATACAATGAGACAATATCAACAATAGTATTTCTTGTGAACAATGAATATTGCCAATTATAGAGCGACAAATGTATTACAAACTAGCAGCAAAATCTGTCGGACGGCAGGTATATGATTGCACTATAAAAAATCAGTTTTTTTTTACCCATCACGCCGTGTCCCGTAAGGGGTAGGCAGAGAGAACGGACCTCCCCTCTTTTCTATCCAAGCATACTTCTTTCGCTTCTTCTACCGACATACTTTCTTATACAGCTTCTCCTATTTCTCTTGTTTAACAAATTGTGTATGCAGTTATCTTATGTTTAGCTGTTGTTTCACAATAGTTATATGAACCAATGTCAGTACATTGTGATGCTCTAATATATGTATACACTCAGTATTATAAACGCAACAACTAAAAAAACTTTTCTGCATTTCAACGTGCCTAAGAGCGCAGAGATGTGTTTTTTGTAGTTTTTTATTCAACTGTTGAAGCGTCGCGTCACGTGTATGAAAAAAAATCTGCATTAATATACTGCATCCTATCGAACTCGACAAATAAAACATCGTTAGGCGCCGTTTTTTGACCAAAGTATCCATCCATCGTTTTGTTCCCAGTTAGGTCAGAATTTTTGAAAATATATATTTCTTATATATATTTTTTTCACCTGTTAGTCGATATTCGTTGCAATGTAGATATAAAAGAAAGTCGGGTTAGTGCGAACACTCGCGAACTCGAGATCGGCTGAAAAGATTTTGCCGATGTTTGATAATAATATACCTACTTATTGGATTCTTCTCCGCTCCGGATAACAGAATAACTATTAAAAAATTGAAAAACGCATAAGAAATACTCTAAAATATAATATTAAAGTTAGTATGAAACGGATTTTCTGCGACGTCTACGCCATCTATGAAAAATTCCCCAACGGCCACACTACTCGGCCATGCTGGGCCAGAGCCTCTATTTGGCCCATAGTGTAGCCGTATGTAGGTACCTATGTTTGTATTTATAAATGTCCCATTCGCCCAGTTTGTAAACAGCGCTATAATATAATGTACAATTCGTCAAATATTTAGGGCAATTCAACAGATAATGAGACGTACATATTAAACAAGCGATAATTAAGTGTCCGTAGTATGTGTGTTGAGTCTGTTATTATAGTTCTCGCATTAATTCATTATCACTGTTAGACGCTTATCAATGTTTTTTTTTTTTTATATTAAATGTATTCAAATTATAATAATATGACGATCTATTTGAGTATTTTATTCGACATTGGTAATATTCTGATAACATTGCTAGTATAAACCTACTTATACCAAATTATCAAATAAGTAGAAAGTATATTAATTTAAAATTAGATTCAGTAAACGTCCTAGCACTTACATCCTTAGCAAACATCATTTCCAGTAACTAACTCACAACCATAAATCTATAAAATATCATAAATAAGCAGGGACATTCTTTACACTTACTTATTGATGACTAATACTAGAATTAAGTTCGCAAAAAACCGACACTTAATTTCGTATCCTTGACACTTTCTTTTTCTCATTCTTATTGAAGCTTTTGAGCTTATATGGATACTAATGTTAACGTCCCGTTAACATTTAGTATTATTTATTATTTATTTTATGCAGTTAAATATCAGTAAAATAGCCTTAACAGCTTCAAAAAACCTTTAAGTTTATGACACTTACAAGAAAATACAAAAAAATAAAAAACACAAGAAAAGAAAGCTGCTAACCTAGAGTAGCCCAGAACTCATAGTATATTATAACAGCCTTTTCGTGTAAAACATATCTTTGCCTAAAAATTCATAATTTTACGATTAAAATGAATTTATCCTTGGAATTATTATAGAAACTTTAAAATGATATCGACTATTGGAGCTTTTTATTATCTGCTTTAGAACTACATATTCAAAATTAATTGGTACTTTAAGGGGGACCCACTGAAGTTACGGACCTCAAATTTTACGTGCTTGTGTAGGAGCATAAGACCAACCCGTATACCAAATTTTATTAAAATCGAAGAAAAAATTTTTTTTTTCTTTTTTAGCCCTTTTTCTAGTACAAGTGAAATTTTCTTTGGATACTTTAAGAGGGTTCCCCTGAAGGTACAGATCTCAACATTTTACTGACTCATCTACATCGAGGGGCTAACCGTTCTACCAAATTTCAATCAAATCGGATAAGAATTACTATGAGTTATGGGTGCGCACACATTTTTGGCGTACGCGTACGGGTACGCGGAAACTAAATTTTTTTCTTTTTTTTTTTAAATTATCATTTTTGGAATCTACACCCTCGAAAACGTCGAGAAAATTAATTTCAGCGAAATCTATTTTTTTTTGAAAGCCGATCACAAGACTCATTCCATATAGGTACTATGAGTAATAAATAAAAATACAATACAAGCTATTTTCATATTAAAGCAGATCATCAATATTTCTACATCAAATACTCAATTCGATTGCAGAAAAGTTCATATATGACATTGAAAATATCAATATCATCAGACAGCTGATTCATCAAGAGCATCGCTTGGTTAATAATTGGTGAATGGTATAACGTTTGTACGTCCTCTATGAATATAAAATAAAAAATGGGAGCGAGATCTCATGTAATCGTCAGCTATGTATCGAAAGACAGGGACCGGGATGTGACAGAAGAAGGGGGTGTTTTAGCCTAGTTTAAGTCCGACACTACCCAGTCCTGAGTGCCTGACTAAGCCTGACTGTCTTTTAAGTAAAAAAAAAAAAACAAAGTAACTCACAACCAAAAAAATAACAATCATTTTCTGTGACAAATCTGATAGGCAGGAAGACTGTATGGGAAACAACATTATTATTTTTCTCGAATTTTTTTTGTCAATGAAAAACAAATATTTATTTATAATGACATTGAAAAAAAAATTAATTTTATTTATTTATTTACTTTTTAAAAATAGCACCATCCAGCATCACAGGTTTGCACCCTTTGCGCTGGACAGTGAGAACATTACAATAATGCACAAAATAACAATAACAATAATATAGGCAAAATCAAAATGCAAAAGAAACAACACAATAAAACATAAAGACAATGAATTAAATATAAACAGTGTAAGCACCGAGCAGGTAGGTACCCTTCGGTGCAATAATATAGCTACATAGATCATAATATGAACATTACTCACACAGACACACTTCAAACACGGTACGTAGTGTCATTTCACTTCATTAATATTGTTCATCAAATAAGTGATGCGAGCGTGTACATCGATAAATTCAATAATCGAAAACTCGATGAGCCCAGATGGTACATATACAAAATGAAACTTGTAAAGAACAGGGAGGCAAGTTTGTTAATGATGGAGAATCCGAGTGCCCATTACAACATGCAAAGTTAATATGAAACTTTCGTATGTGACATTAAATATATCGACATGCTCGGATAATTCGTTCATCAACTTCATTGCTCTGCCGATAGGTGAGTTACTTATTATATAAGTTCTCCCAGTCGGCTCGTAGAATAATCTATGTCCTCTAGAACGAGTATAGGAATCTGGCACATATAATTGAATGGCGGATAAAATGTAAGGGTTATGTATTATTCCCATTATAAGTTTGAAAAAATGTCGACACAGATATTCATTACGTCTACACTCCAAAGAAGAGTAGCCTAAACAACCCATTAAGAATAACGAAGGGTATAGATATGGGTAGTACCCATATTCAACCCGATAAAGGTGTCGTAAAAACCTTTTCTGAATTTTCTCAACCAGGTTGATGTGGAATGCATCGGAAGGACTCCAAATAATACACAAATACTATTACAAACAAATACTATTACAAAATTACATAAAACGAAATTAATGTTATCAAACTAGTATGGGGAAAGTAACGAAATGTTTGCAATCAGCTTGTTTTTGCCTAGTATTTGATGCAATGAGCCTGTTGTTGTGCGGTTTCACATAAAATGAGCCAATTATAGCCGTTATCTTATTTCTTTTCAATGTGATTTACAAAGAAATGGGCCAGTTTTTTTTATATTTTATTTATACCATTCTAAAGAACTCATTCAGGGGAACAAACTGCATTTAAGTCACGAAAATGAAAAAAAAAATCAATGAGCTTGTTTTTGCCGTGTACCCTTCATATGTGTTGCTCAAAGGTATATCCAGTTGTGGTAAAATTAGACAGTTTTCATATCCTTTGTAATTTATCAAGGATCCAATAAGTAATGTATGTAGGTGATTGAGCAACACCGCAAGATAATTTGTACTGAGTAGTAGTGGTGGCAACACCGAACAAGTGATGTACACCCGGAACAAAGAGATAAGCGAGATTATTTTTCAAACATTGAAGGACGAATGATTATCGGAATCCGTTCGAAAATAAACACCAAGGAAACGAATTGTGGTCACAGTGCCACAAGTGCCAGTTGTAGCTCATTGTACGCAACTAAACTGTTATATGCCACTATCCTATATTAGTGGTAAGTTAGTCTGTTACCTACTCGATATAATGCTATCACCTTACGCGAAAAACCTATTTCATACAATTTACAAAATCAATCAAAATACGTAAAATATTAGTATTATAGTGTCATAGATAGTTGCTATGACAATTTTTAATAACAGGTGTCCGCGAGAAATATGACCTCGAAGAAGAATGCGAGAAGAAATGTAAAACGTGTCGTAGCTCTCATCGTGGTAAACTCACTTATACTACAATCAAACAATTAATTAATTACCCTTTTCTATGCACGCCAAAATCAGATCGGGACCGTGAGGTTGACCACCCCACGTCCTTAAACCTCAACTGGTCAGAAAAGGCACAAGAGCCTCGAATGCCTTCGAGTGCAATGGAGAGCTCTTGATGCCTCCCTATGCTCCTGAGTGGGGCTTAGGCCTCCCGCATTGTGGGTTGGTTTGGGGGGGATCCGCGACGGGCTTGATTTGTGTGGGGCCGGCTTTTCGGTTTGGTTGCTTTGATCGAGCTGGGGGGTCGGTTCATGCGGGTCGGGTTTGCTGCGGATTGGTCTCCTCCGGACTGGTTTGCGTTGAGTGGGGGAGCTTAACGGGAGTATGTATAAATGTATATGCATGCCGTAAGGCAGTTTGTGATGTTAGTTGAATATATTTGATGAATTGTTTCTTGACGACGCGTGCATGTATAAAATTGCCCATTAGGCCAGTAGGTATGGATTATTGTTTTGTCCATCTTTATGTACCTTATTCTTCTTCTTCTTATTCTAGGCCTGAAGACCTGTTATTATGAGGTTGGGTTTGCCTCTTGCGAGGTCGACTCCCAGCTGTTTATCAATATCTTTGGTGGTCTGCCTGGGAGTCGTCTTCCGTGGGGTTGGCCGTGCAATGCCATGTGAGGGAGTCTGGATGAGTCCATTCTCCTCACATGTGCATACCAGTATCTTCTTCTTTGCCTTCCCCATCTACCTACTATCATTAAATATTTTCACATTTTCAAATGGTTTTATTGTTACATTAATGAGCAAATGTATTGGAATGATAACTAAATTTTAGACAACCTTGATTGCCCTATTAAAAAATTAAATAAATCCTATTGGTCTGTATTAATTTTTAATGTAACTAACTTTTTTATGCCCATCACGCCGTATCCCGGAGGGGGTAGACAGAGAGTAAGGACTTTCATCCATTCCTATCCCTCTTTCGCTCCGTTCAAGAGCATGATGCTTCGCGTACATTGTCTCATATTCCTTTTACTCCTGACTTGGACCTCCTTTAAGAAGGCGCCGATATGAACGGCCCACGTCAATCTAGGTCGGCCACATCTCCGTGCACCTATTCTTTTAGATTGTATTGGTGTGGATCAACTGTTTGGATTTTAGAGATACGTTCTTATTTCTCATTGTGCACCGCCAATCATTCTACCAACCAGTTTTCTTCTTTCAATCACTTTTTCACATGCTTGTAGCTTATGCTAAGATAAATTAGTTTACAACTGACATATATTACACCAATACATACTAAAAATAAGACACAACGAAGTAAAGAAGTCTTTCGGTTTGTTTTTGCCTTCCTTTAGTAAATTATTAAGTAAATGCTGAATCATCCAAATCATTTTAAACTATGATAAAAATTGTTATTTTCACTCTATCAATCAAAAAAATGAGCGCAAAATATTATAAAAGTCAATCACAACCTTGAGAAAGAACTGTAGTAAATAAAATAAAATGGTGACAATAAAAAAAAATTCCTCTCTAGAACTTTTTTCACTGAAGATCGGACAAAATAACCCCGACAACCTCAAAGTAAAATATAGACTAAATTAATTTGCATAAACTCTTTTTCGTTTTATATTCAATTTGGAAAGAACTCGATAATTGAATTTGTTTTCAATCGGTGTCTGGTTAAGCAGACATAAATAAAAAATATTAATAATATTGCTAGCAAGTCCGTGAGAAACAATAAGAAAATTTATAATTATTTACCAAAATTGGTAGTTGGGAAATTACGCTTTTTAAGTATTGGCGTATTATAATCATTTTCAACTTTTCTGATTATAACTTGGGATAATATTTCATAGCTGTGCTGTGTTCACAGTATACAAAAAAAATACCTAACATTTAATAACTTTTTCAGAATTTTATATTATAAGATTACTATACTAGGTATATAAAAAAAATATTTATACGTATCTACGAGTAAGTAAATGGACGAATAGTAAAAATATATAAATCTGTATATTAATACGTGAAGGAAAAACATTTTGACCATTTTTACGAAAATTGCGCGGACGGAGGACAATGAAAAAATTTCGCACACTTACTATAGTTTATATAGAGGAGTGGCGAATGCTAATATTTTTTTAATTTTATGTATAAAAATAGATTAAAACAATAAAAAAACATTTTGAAGGCGGTATATTCAAAAGGAAGGTGGAGCGGGAAATGGCGGGATATTCAAACTCGTTGTAGGTATGACCCAAATTGAGCTAGTAAAAAAAACATTACGCACGCTACTGCAATGTTATGTATTTGATACTCACACATACTCCGATGTATTTGACATTGACAAAGACGCATATATTCATTTGTTTATCTGTGGTCAAATGAAGAATAGATTAATATTGTTTGTCTTTAATAATAACAGAAAAACCCTCTACATACCTATCAACATTTCAAATTTGACGTAACCATGTCGATGTTTTGGAAAGAAAATTGCGAAAAAGCGCTCGGTCAGTCTTTGATAATGGAACCTCAATAATGTTCAAACTTACAATTCAAGTTAGTTATGGTCGAATTTCGAGCACTGGTCGACCACTAGTATGACGTATAATACAGTGAAATGGGCTAAATCATGAATAACTAGCCAGAAGAACTTTATAAAACAGTGACTTGGGCTGTCATATATAGGTAGGTACCTAATATTAACAGTTAATCTTATTGTAATTTCAATGGTCGTGTATTACCGCCTACCTTTTGATCAAGTTTCCTCGTCATTATGGTGATGGTCAAGAAGAAAAAGAAAACAAAAAACAAAGTTTCCTACACTATCTATTTTCTCTTCTCTTGAGATGTCATTTAGGGACATAGGGAGGCAACAAGAGTTTTCCTTGTGTTCCATCTTGCTCAATTTCAGTGATCTTCTTCCATAACATGGCTTAATCCAGCCGTGCTTCCAAGGAACGGAACACATTATGATAAGATTTTCCACATCTTCGAACTGTGTCGGTCACAGTTGGTAGTGTTTTATAGATACTAACCTCTTTTTTTTTAATTTTTTATACAAATTTCCAAACTAAAAAAGAAACAGGAATATGGTCAATATCTGAGATTCGACCCCCGATTTAGTACATTTTATCTCAATTTGGTTACTTGTATATACAAAAATGTACTAATTCGGGGATCGAATCTCAGATATTGACCATATTCCTGTACTAAGAAGTTTACAAACAAAATCTTTGTTGAAAGCTGCATGATGACAGGAGAAAATGCATATAGGTTACCTATTGTGAATCTTGGGCCGAAATTTATATCGGTTCATAAAGGATATCCGACCTAATATCGTTGCTTTTGTTTATAAACATTTAAATTACGAACGCCTATCCGAGCATGACTATTTGAGTTCACGTGTGCCGACCTTGGTACAACTTAACCTAGGTATAAATTGATTAAAAACATAGTTCGGTAACCAATATCTAAAATAAACTGAACTTGACGAAGGTCGGTAAAGAAAATACTCGTACAAAGATTATACATGAATAGCTTAGATAGCTAATGAATCGAACTGAATGGCAGATTCCGTAACTGAGTTCCGCTAAAATTTAGCTGCCGTTAAAATTTTGAATTTCGGGGAAGTGATCAATGTGGATGCAATATTGTATACAAGTTTATGTAGATGCAAAAACCCAAGCAGTATTTTATAGAAAAATTATCAATGCGAAAATATGTATCTGCAAGTGATTAAAACAGCATAACTAAGCTAGAAATGTAAATATTCTATTAACGGCCCTCAAATTTGCTTTTCGCATATCTACAAATGTATCTTGACTAAAAATATAACAATACTAGCTGACCTGTCAAACTTCGTTCAACATCTTCGTACGATAATTCTTTCCAAAATACCTGCTTACTTTCTGGTAAATAAAAATTAGCTTATCAAACAAAAATATAAATTTCCAATGACAAATGGCATAATCTCACAACATATTAATCAAACCTAGCTCCCCACTTTTTATTCACTTTTCGCGTTACAATTTTAATCAAACTAAATTCATCTCTTTTTATTCACTTTCTGCGTTTAAATTTATACAAAAATATGTTTGAAACTTAAAAAAATATTTTTGAAAGCTTGAAATAAATTATATCAATAATCTTCGTACCGGTGTAACTCAATGGTTGTCAGGTAAATAAAAATTGTATTGTTATGGAATTTTCAAAGATGGCGTTGTTGTTAGGATGTCTGTTCCATGCTAACTTTAATATGATATGTTATTTTATTTCTTTAGCATTTTTCAACTTTTTAATATTCTGTTAGCCGGAGCGAAGAAGAATCCAATAAATCAAATAACGGAAGAATCTGTTCAGCCGATCTCTAGTTATAAGTGTCGCACTAACCCGAAATTCTTTTACATTATAGATTAACGTATAAATTTAAAGATACATTTAAATCCTAATAGAGACCATTCATTTAGTACCTATCTATTGTGTTCTCGTTGTAGCTTTTAAGATTTCAAAAAAAACGATTGACAAATAAATATAGATTTGATATGAAAACGGCATCCTCTAATATTTCGGAAAGGCCTTCTCAGGTGCAACTTAAATAAATGAGCAATCAGCGACCTATAATTTATTTTACAACAATAAACGGCATTAAGCCTTTTACATGATACAAGTTTGGCCAAAATCACTCGATATCGGGTGGAAGGCCTCAACAAAAACAAAAAAAAATGATACAAGTTATAGTAGGTATACATACCGAGAAAATGCATGGAAACAAAATCATTATAGAGAAATTATGATTATTTTAGCGGAACGACTCAGTTTTTATAGGATACAAAGCTTTATCGAAATCATTATTGAATTGCTCTATGACGTAATTATCCATTAGCATTCCTTTTTTTATCAGAATTTGTTTATATACAACTAGCTGACCCGTCGAACTTTGTATCGAAATAAATAATATGGGTTTTATGGTTTTATGCAACAGAGCTCAAATTCGTTTTTTTAGTTATTTAATAGGAATGATTATTTACTGGCATTAGCAAAACCTGCATACCACGCTGCATTCATTGGGTCTGAGTTTATTTTTTCATCAAAAACTTTTAACCTATGTTAATATGGTGTGGGAGGAAGTCATCATTGCGCAAGATCGAGTGCAATGGAGAGTTCTTATTGCTTCATCTTGCTCCTGAATGCAGTTCAAAGGGAGTTTTAATTTTGATTGATTTGATGTTAATATGTAAAAAAAGATTTAGGTTTGTCATTATATTCGATATTTTAATAGTTATTTTGCTCAATTAAAATAATATTGATTGATTGATCAAATTACGATAAGGAATATCCCCGTACCGATTCAAAATACGCATTGAGGTGTTTTTTTACCCATCACGCTGATTCCCGAAGGGGGTAGGCAGAGTGTATGGACTTCCATTCTTTCCAATCCAAACTCATTCGCTTCCTCCAAACGCATAACATTCCGCATACATGCTCATAAATTTCTTTTGCTTCTGACTTGGCCCTCCTGTAAGACGGCAACGATATGGTCGGTCTATGTCATTCGAGGTCAGCCTCGTCTGCGTGCACCCATTCTTTCAGATTCATATATCCCTTTCGTCATTCTCTCTTCGTTCATTTTCTTTACATGCCCGAACCTCCTTTCTTTATTCACTTTCATTCTAGTCACTACACTAACATCCACTCCACATTCCTTTCTAATATTATCATTCTTCATCTTATCAATCATTTCCGCATATCCTACGCAGTGATCTCATTTCCACAGCATTTATTCCAACTTCCAAATTGTTCGTCCATGTCCAAGTTTCACTCCCATAAATCAGGGATAGTTTCAATCAGGATTGCATTGTGCATCAACTGTGGTTTAAAGAGAGACCTTCTTAGAGGTCTTAGTGCACCGCCAACCCTTCTCCCAGCCAATTTCCTTCTTTTGAACATGTTTTAGTTTGTTTTTTTTTTCAATTAAGTTTATAATCAGTATTCGTTGTCAATCATGTAAACAATTCACTCTAATGGTGGTTTTATAAATCTCTGTAAACAAACAAAAAAATATTCTACTTGTTCTTCATTATACCTAATAATGTATTCACCTAAACTCCTTATAAAATGAACTTCAATTAAGTATAACTCCTTAATAGCAATGTTATGTAAATTATTTTGTTTGCTGGCGGTTTTAAAAATCTCTGTAAATAAAGAAAATTTTCGAAACTCCTTACGCTTCATTACAATAATGTAGGTATTTCTTGTATTAAAACTTACCGAAACCTCTTATAAAAATTAACTGCAATGAATATAATATGGCCTATCCAATCAATCTTTTTCATACGATATATTTTACATTCGCCTTCTATCAATCGCAACAACAATCAATCCACTGACAGTTCTTTCAAATGTTAATTAATTAAAATTCAAAAGTAGACCAAATTATTTTGCAAAAAGTACTAAAAAGGTTACCTACTTTCTGTGTTTTCAATAATTTTCTAATTTTCCATGCACTTTTTTTTCTATTTCAACCTTCTCCGGATAAAAGCCTACACAACAAAAAAAGAATTAGCGAAATCGATCCAGCCGTTTAGGCGTGATGCGATGACATCGGGAAATAGCTCTCCATTGTTATAGTTTTCTTTAATTTTCTAATTGTCCATGCACTTTTCTTATTTTTTTCTTCTAAATCAATCTTTTTCTGATTAGCTTACACGACAAAAAATAATTAGTGAAATCGGTATAGCCGTTTAGGCGCGATGCGTTGACATCGGGAAATAGCTCTCCATTTTTATAGTTTTCTTAAATTATCTAATTTTCCATGTATTTTTCTTAATTTTTTTCTTCTAAAAGGACACTCTCCTGATAAAAGCCTACACGACAAAAAAGAATTAGCGGAATCGGTCCAGCCGTTAAGGCGCCATCCGATGACCACGCGAAATAGCTCTTCATTTTTATATATAAGATTTCGTGGAATTTTAAATGGACCGCAAAGAAATCTCTAAAAATCTTTGTAGGCTCTTTTTTCGATACTTTTAGTATGCATATATAACGTTCTTTCATGCGATACGTCAATTGACGATCATCGTAGCAAATGGTTGTCCGCATTTTTAAGAATTATCAAACTATAGGTATTCGTGTATACCTCTCGAGCTAACCTCTTGTTAGTTTCCTCACCTAAAATTTAATCAGTGAAATTAGGCAAATAATTATTGCCATACTGAAGTGATAAAGATTTTAAAAAAATATTTTCTTGATCATATCATATTGTTTTAATACGCAATTATCGAATATTGTGTACCTATCTTGATATAGGTACCTATGTTTGTTTCAAAACTTAATGGTTGCTTACCTACGTAAATAAAATTGCGCTGTCAAGAAATTTATCACAGAAAGGAATAACCGTTCCATACAAAATGTATGGGTATTTTATTTTCTTAATATTTTTATTCCTTATCAATTTTTTATTTTTTTAATAGTTAGTAGCCTATTCGGGACGGAGACGAATACAACAAATCAAAAACCATGAAAATCGGTCCAGCCGAAGTGGCCCGTTAATATGTGCACTGCGCCCCCGTAAAGCAATACAAAATTAATTCGATTGAGTTAAGCTTATAAAATAATAACATTAAAATATTTCTGAAACATATGTCGCCAGACGTCGCCAAAATTGATCGGGGGGGAGCAAAGAAAATATTAAGGCGATATTTTTGTATGATAGTAAGAAATAAAATAAAATAGTGATCCTGTTAAAAATAAAAAAATAAAAAGATATAATTACCTACTACTTAAAAATTAGAAATACATTAAAATTAATATGACATTATAAATCCATTTTTCTAGAAGTCTGGATTACATTGGAAGCAGAAGAAGAAGGTTGTGGCATTGGATCACTTATAAAAGCATATTATATTCATTTTTAGTTTATGTTTTTTCGTTTCCGCGTTTTTCTACTTCTATCAAAACTCACTTTGGCTTCTATCAAAATACTACAACCGAAACCGAAAAGCACCATGGACCTAAAAGGCGCTAGAATATTTTGTCGCTAAATGAAAATGAGATGTCGTTTTCCTTGTCCAAAAGTCGCTAGATCTGGCGACAAAGTCGCCAAGTTGGCAACACTGCCGATAATATTGTTGACTTTTTATGATAACGTTCGAATCGGAGGAGTAAGTGGGATGGGCTACTGTAAGAGCGTATGCGAGAATGAGAGGGAACTACCCGCGATGTCGTCGGCGCGTCCCAGGTAACCTTTCCATACAAACTTAAATGTTGTATTTTACAACACTTCTTAACCATTTTTTTAACTTTTTATTAGTTATTCTGTTATCCGGAGTGGAGAAGAATCCAATAAATCAAACATCAGAAGAATCTGTTGAGCCAATCTCGAGTTATAAGTGTTCGCACTAACCCCACTTTCATTTATATAGTAGATGATGTCATCTTAATAATACGCGCTGTCTACATACAAGATAGGTCATTAGAATTAGTTCTACCTACTTATATTTCATGAATAATTTACTGTTTTTAATAATATATCAATTAGCTATTTATAATAATTTTAACAATTATAGTGTTATGAAGCATCTGCGAGTATTTCAAAATCAGACAAGCAATGAACGGTTTAAAAACACCCTCCATTGTAAGAGGCACTATACTGTAGCCCCAGTATAAGTTTTCGATGATCGAATATCGAAACGATCATCGAAAATTTTCCATGCAAAAATGATCGAACGATTCGATCGTTTGATTTTAGAACACTATTTGCACGCTTATAATCGCTTAGTAGCGTGCAATAAACTTTCGATAAAACTCGTACTAGCCCCACTGATCATCTTTTCTCGGGATTTAGTTAGATAAAAATCCAGTTACAGTAGTTGGACAAATAAAACAGACGTTTGATGTAAAAACAAAGTGCGGAAAGACTGACAAGCGTTTTTACTAAGCTTCAAGGAACAATTACGTTTAATAAAATCACATTAAAATGGGCCTTTTACAGGGAAAAGGAATTTTTAGTTAAGACATTTTGTATTCTTTTATTCAGCTACATTTACAGGGAAAAGGAATTTTTAGTTAGACATTTTGTATTCTTTTATTCAGCTACATTTACAGGGAAAAGGAATTTTTAGTTAGACATTATTTTGTATTCTTTTATTCAGCTACGTAATCATCCTAGTTAGTCCGTAGCTCGGTTTTTTCGTTGAAACCCTAACCTCCCGCGAAATATTTCATACATTGACTGGTATTCTCAAATTCAGGTTCCAACTCAACGCAAGAAGCTCTTGCTTAGAACTTAATCGATAGCCGTCAATGACTATTATTCTGAAATGAAAAACAGACGATTGAGTTGCATCGTATCCAATTTTTATTGAGACTTTTGACATTTCTGTATTCTGAAAATATTTTATCCAATACATTAGTTGCGTAACTACTGTATTGGCAACAGATTAAGTTCTAAGCAAGAGCTTCTTGCGTTGAGTTGGACCGTGAATTTGGGAATACCAGTCATTATATATGACAACATCATTTATCTACGGGAAATATTTTTCATACTTCCCAATTAACATCGACTAGTCGACAGTTGCTATGACAGGTATCTGCGATAAATATTATATCGAAGAAATTTTTGATGGGAGGAAAAACAGCGCTCTCCTCGGCCAACTGTCATTTGGCGCCCTTAACACATATCACAGCCACGTCCATCACCTCTGTACAAAGTTGGAAGTAATGAGCCTACACTGAGTGCGCCGACGAATAGAGTCGTTCGTGATGCGGTGGTGCCACCTTATGCCCAATATTCTTCTTAGGTGCCAGGAATCACACGCATTAAACAGCTTACATTTCGACTCGACACTAAACTCCGACGGTATCCATACCTTGATTATGTTGTTTAAGACGCCACTTACCATACCAATAGATACGTATCGGAAGCTCAGCTGGGAAGATCGAGCGCAATGAAGAGACCTTGTTGCCTCCATATGCACCTAAGTGAGGTTTAAGGGGAGAATGAATATGAACCTATATATAATGTAGGAGGGTATATAATTAAGATGTAGTCATAAATTGTTCAAATCTTGAAGCTACTGATCAAAGTCTATTACTCAATAATAAAATCAAGGCGATCGATTGTTGTTCATTTGTAAATATCAAACTAAATCATGTGCAGTGTTGTTCAATACATACTCAAAATATTCTAGATGTTATTTATGTTTTATTTAACATACCCAGACTCTGTCGTAGGTACAGCGAACAGAGCGTTAATGGAAAAACAGGTTTTGACAATAACAGGAAATTAAATCTACACAAATATTGGCGAAAATAGGCAATTCTACGCTAACGGTTTTATTAACACAGAATGATGTACGTAACTATACTTACTATGACTTATTTTATACGGCCTTTCATAGTACCGGAGTGCTTATAATATCTTCGTCTTCTTCACGTGTCATGCTGGGTCCCTCCAACAACGTCGACTATCACTCGAGAGTATCTTTCCCTGTCCTGTGCAGCCGCATTAATCGCTCCAACCATTCTCATTCCAGTCCAATCCCCGATATTGCAGAGCCAGGAAATCTGTATTCGGCCCACGCCTCTTCGACCTTCTAATTTGCCCTTCAAAATCAGGTGCAGTAGCTCGTACTTCTCTCCCATGAGCACATATCCCAGATAGGACACCTTCCGGGCTTTGATGTCAGTCAGCAACTGCCTTTCAACTCTTGCTCTCTGGAGCACATTTTCATTGCTGACCATGTTCGTCTATGGGATGCGGAGCATTCGCCGATGCATCGATATAAAAATATAAAGTGGAAAGAATTAATGAATGGTATGTCGATGGAAGAAACGAAAGAAATGTGATTAGATAAGAAAGAAATAGAAAAGAGTTACTTAAATGTATGCCCGCGCTCTATTGGATTTCTGTTAAACTGAAGGATAGCTCCATTATGCGGTTGTCGGCTGAAAATCATGAATTTGGTTTTGTCTAGATTGATATTTAGGCCCATTTCATGGGCACTGCACCGCACTAACACGGCCTAGCAGCTCTTGGAGGCCCTGGAGGCTGTCGATTAGTATGGCTATTATTATATGCATATATCTAATGTTTTACGTGTTTTCTACATAGTCTTTCGAAGAGGTTCAAGCTCAATAATATAGATCCAATTCAGTTAGAAATTTTGTTTTTGGTCAGGGTTGCAAATTTTCGCCATTACCTACTGTTCAACTCGTACTTTAAAAAGGCTTTCCCGACCTAGCAAATCCTACCAAGAGAGTGAAATTCAATAATAAGAATATTTATTTATAAAATAGCTCTCCTTTTCATATATATAAGATAATATTTCAATAAATTTTTATGCACTTGATCATCTACCTAACTGGGCAAAAGCCCGTACCGAGGTAGATAATTTAGGCAAGGCACAGGCAACAGGAAGCGGAAAAATCAACTGTTCAAGCAAAAGTACAGAGTACAGACACACGTGGGAGCAAACACATATGTATACTTATACGAACATCCAAGAACACATTCGCGACTATCGAATACATAGTACACAAACTGACACCCAGATAATAACGACAATCGTTAGAGAAAAGTATAGAAGTAAAGCAGGAAACTCATTACGTATGCAAAGTTAATGACGAAGATGTTCTCACAAATATAGTCAAAGATATAATATTATAACAATCATGAAGACGAAAAAACAAACAATAAGTAGACATAATAATAATATGTTAGGGCTGAGCACACGGGCATCCATCAACACATCTCTCTCACTTGACACACAGCTGTATAGTATCCATGATTCATTTCTCAGCACAGTGAAATGCACACAATAATTCGACAACTTTCACGGCTGGTGTTGTCAGCAAAAAAAAATGGCGAGCCCTTATCTTCCATTAGGTACCTACCGAGGGGAAACTGTTCTGTTATCCTCGCGGAAACTTCAGCAACGCTGCCAGAGGTGATAAGAGTCTCTCAAACAATATTGGGAAAATAAAAAGAATGTACCATGGCTGGTTGACTTACCCCGAACAATCTTTGATGCTCAAGGGGAAACGTTTTGAAAGAAAACCTTGGTAATAATGAAGTAAAAAAAAAATGATCTCAACACTTTCCAATATTTTCTGTCTCTACGTTAAATCAATATCTATAGGTTGTATAAAAGAAAGTCGGGTTAGTGCGAACTCCTTAACCTCGAGATCGGCTGAAAAGATTTTTATGATGCTTGATTTATTGGATTCTCCTCCGATCCGGATAACATAATAACTTTACTAATTAAACATCGAAAAGGGATAAAAAATCATATAAAATATTATTTTAAAGTAAGTATGGAACGGACTGTGCTTATTATACGTAGATGTATAACGAAGGAATTAACGTCGGTTCGGTTGACCCAATGGCTAACGTCTATGCTTGAGACGTCTAGGGATGCAGGTTCGAGTCCTGTAGGGGGGGCATGGAAGATTCCCATAATTTGGGAATTCGTGGATTTCGACGAATTTGACCACCTTAATGGCGAACCTTGTGAACGCAAAAGGATCACACTAAGGCAGGCTTCTAGACAGCAGTAGAAGACAGTCGTAAGCCCGTAGTTGGTTGAAATTCGTAGTAAATTTATTAATATTTTGATGTAATGATAACATCAAATTGTTTCTACTATAATGTGACACCACATTACCTGATCAATTAATCAAAGGCAGAATAATTGAGCTTGCTAGAAATGCGTTCAACAAGACCAAGTTACTCTTTTGGTTTGATAATAATTAATTTTGTTGTAAAACTAGTGATAATGTAACTTTGTCGGGATAGCGAAAGCGGCATCAAACAAAATTGCTAAACTTACATAGTTGAGAAAATGATTTAATCAAATATAATGATTAGCTATTTTCGCCCGTAACTCTGTATTTTCATTTGAAACATTCTTACGATTACAGATTATTTCCGTCTGTAAGTTGAACTAGTTTTGCTATTACAATAATTAATAACAAAATGTTATATCGAAGAAATATGTGATACTTAGGAGAAATTCTTACATACAAATTTTGCTATGAACTCCCTTTAGTTATATAAAATCGAAAATCAAATATGTGTACCTGAGGTCCCAATGTCACTTTAGAGTGACACTCTAAAAAATAATAACTTACGAATTTTTAAGCAATAAAAAAAATTTGATAATCATTTAAACGATAAAAATTTGAGCGTTTTTATACATTTTAATCTTAGAATTTTGCCTACGGAAAATATGGGATCTTATGAATGATGCAATTTTGTTCTTTTATTTGTTAAATTTTTATAAAAGGCAACTTGACCATATTATCATGTTAATAAATAAATAAACTTTGTCCATGCCTGTCGTCTGATAGGTTTTGTTGTTAGAGAGTAATAATTGTCAGCAAAAACAAAACATTGATTAGTAAAAAAAAAAAAACTCCCTGTCTAAAAACTAATTTTTGTTTTTTCATTGAAAAAGTCTCAAAGGAATGATACTAATCTATGTCGTACGAATGATTCTTATGAGAAATGTTGTTTATTTCATGTCTCGTCTTACGAGGACTCGTATATTGGAATTTTGTTCAAATAAGTTGAAAAAAAAAATACGTGTGTACGTGAGACATTTGAACACTTCGGCACCCACTGCGAACGTTGTGAGGAGCGAATGTAAAACAAATAATAATACGTCTATCTTTAGTCACATGTTTTATTATCTACATAATATTTTAGAAATGTTTGTTTTTTTATTTGCCTTTGACAATACTTTTCCGTATATGTGAACATCACGCTCAAAATACAAATGCTACGTCAGATATGAATCTGCGCAGAGCGGTGAAATTTGCTCGAGAACGTTCTAAGATACAATTGGCAACGTTAACTTTAATATATTAAGAGCTATTTAAAAAACTTTATTTTTTTAGGATCTTCATACAAATTTTTCAAAAAAGACAGAAAGCCATCTTTTGGAAACAAAATTAATCATGTAAACGTTGAATGGAATCTTGGTATTACGGAATGAAAATGTTATAAAATAATTGGAGATTGATTCGTTATACATATAAATGTTATTCAAATCTTATTATTCTCAATAAATAAAGATTTAATGCAAAATTTTGGAAATATAATTCCTCCATTTTGTAATTTGACACATTTAAAAAAATTTATGGCCGCAGTTTGTGTAAATCTGTCGTGGCCATTAGATGAGTAAGTACCTGATAAAATCATATTAAATGTTGGTAAATAATAAAGATACATGAAATTAAATTCATAATACATTTAAATATATTAATCGTAAAAATGATTTGTGAAAATTGAAATGAGTATAAAAATTCTTTAGTAGATTTGGTCGATAAAACAGAACTCTGAAAGAAAGCGAATATGACAGGAACTAATGACGTTCCTGTTTATCAAAATCATAATGGATTTGTCAGGTATTTGTGCATGTTTATTATAGTAAAAAATATATTTGTTTTATCCACATCATAATAATTAAGAAATACTGTATAATATTCATATCTCAATTAATCACATAAAACAGATTGTTGTGGACAGAATCGTCGAATATCACTTTATTTGCTATTATAATAACAAAATTATCTAAATTCTTAATTAATAGGTATGAAGATAAATTAAAAACAATGTTAAATATATATTAATATTTTATTGCGTTAATATAACAATCTTCACATATGTTTCATAATACGAGTAATACGACAAGAAGCATTATATTAAAAAAGTATGGTATGGGATAATTGGTGTAGTAGTTCTTTCCGTCAACAACATATTCTCTTTATACATCTCAAACATGATCCTGTAGAAAAAAGAATCCTTCAAAGACCAAAACTGCAATCGTTGGATGTGGTATGTGCAGATTGACAGGTTTCGACCAAGTTTTGACGCAAAAAAACCCAAAGGTGACTCTGTCACAGCCCAATTTGATGACAGATAAAAGCAACCAAGGTTTGTGACACTGAAAATGAATAAATTAATCATCAGTCAGTAAATATTTGCGTTTATTTTTCTTTACTAACCCCTTTGCACTAATGGTTGAATTTAAAATCAAATCTTATAGTTTAGCATAAATCATATTGCTTATATATTTTCAAAAAGTGTATGATTGTCTTAGCTCATTTGTTTCCAATTCGGTTAACATTATTTCAAAGTGATTCATGCATTATTAAACTAAAAAAATAAAATACTAAGTGATGGAAAGAATGTTACAGAAAAGGTCATCATTTTTTATGTTTCTGAGTCAGTACTTAAAAATTACAAAGAAGTGATAATATAATAAATCTTATTAAACAACATTAGGTACCTACCGAAAATATCTATTGAGCAGCAAATAATTATTTTAATTTTGAAATTGGAAGCATTCCATCACTCTCTTATTTTTTTTTGACAGATCAATATTTATCAATATTGAGTGACATTGACAATGAATTCTACTAATCTATGTATTAGTAAATCTATGGTTGAGTGGCGCAATATAATCTAATTAAAATAAAGCAGCGTATTTTTCACAAATAATCATTCTTCCAGGATGGGTTGCCTAAGAATAATAAAAAAAATAATAATATTGCTTAACCAATTTATATATTTTATTTTATGTGTAAATGACATCTACTTCATAATATATTTTTATGAAGGTTGGTTTTACAGACACTATCAAAAGAAAATATGTATGTATAGCGGAATAAAATGTCGTCTATAATTAATTAGTTACTTTGCTACGTCATAATTAATTATTAAATAAAAAAAGGTTTTAATTATTTATATGAATAAAAAACATTTTCAATAATCAATTTTATAAATATTTTTACAATATTATAATGAATTATTTCTGTACTGTATGCACTATCTTCATCTATGGTATTTTTGCTTCCGTATGAGCTGTCAAATTTTATACGCAAATCCAAATATGTGCGCCAGCGCAATTTGGTACGAAAACGCAATAATCGAAGAGATTGGCGGTAATGATATTATCGTGTTTGTGTTGACAATAAGTTATGACTTTTGTGTAATGTTGAGTTATATAGCGAATTAGTTTAGTACAAAATATATATTTTAAATCTGAGAGTGGTTTGTCGAAAATAGACATCAAATCTGATTCATTCGTTGGAAAAACATATGTCAATATGAGTTTGATGGATGGACTGAGATTTAAATTCATTAATATTGGATTTCTGGTCTTCAGGTAACCTATTTCATGTATTTTTATTTATTTAGTCATAGTTTCAAAAAACATATAATTTATAACCTAAAAATAATTATGAATACATATTATTCAAACATCACCTTCATTTTCAACCTGTGGAACATTATTCCAAATTCCTTCCAATGTTTTATTGGAAATTATAAAAAGAAATAGACATTAAATGCAGCAAATTTAAAAGGCTAAATAAAAACACACAATATAATTTTTTTGTTGCAGATAAGTTTCTAGCCTGATAGAATGAAGGAGCCAGTCATTGCAAGGAATCACAGAGACGGCAGAGCAATATCTGATAATATTTTGACAAGGGGATGAACTGATAAGAATGATGAATATAACTTTGCTTGAACACAAATCAATTCTAAGTATTGAATCTTCTCAATAATAACTTTATCAATATCAATGTTTATTTAAAATTATAGATTTATTTATTTCAACAATACACGGCTACAAGCCTTTTACATGATCATATCAATTCAAAACTCACAAAAACAAACAATAAAATACAGAACATAGCACTAAATTAATAAATATTCTCATCAGTCCCACATAAAAAAAATCAAATATAAAACAAAGCATCAAATTATAAATATCCTCATCAGCAACACAAAAAAAACGAAGCAGGTATTAACTCAACAAATATCCCCATTACTTATACAAAAAATAAAATATGAAACATATTATTTTAGAATTTATTATTCAGTACATTTAATTATACTTCTCACTCCTAAAATATGTTCTTTTAATTAAACTCATGTTATATCCATTACTTTATTTAAAAAGTGTAATCTCTTATTTGTTTTAAAATTATGCATAAGAAAATTTTGAGATACCTATCTAACCTTAGAAAGTCCCATCCTAATATTGGTTTTATTATTATAGGTATAGACTACGCTGGGCCAGACATGAGCAGATAATGCTATCATTGCGAGCACCAAAGAGAATTATGGGTAGACATCCAGCATAACTGGAAGACCTAGGCTGCGATGAGAGAATGAGGTCAGGAGGGATGCCGAGAAACTTCTTGACCCACGAAATCAGGACAGAAGTAGAGACAGAGTTGTCTCTAGGCGTTGAGTATTGGAAGCCAAGGCTGAATTAGGCTGTAGCGCCATCGGAAGAAGAAATATTTATTTGATATTTAACACTTTGATTATTTTAATTGGAATAGGCCTTATAATCTTAACAAGATATTATGTTAAAATAACCAACACCAGGCCGATTAAAACGTCATTTAGGTACTTATAAAAAATTTTCACAATTTTTAATATCATTCTTATGAATATGAAGATTACCTATGTATATTTAATTTGCAGATTATGTGTATTAAGTAAGTACTTAAGTACGTAAGTACTAAAAAGAGCATTCATAGATTTGTTAAAAGAACCTAGCAACATCATTAACTTACAAGTGATTGCATTGGAGGACAATTGTTAGCCTATAGCAGCCAAACTATTAATTGTTTTTAAATTTAGATATATGATTATTTTAATTTCAGAGTTATTATCATTGTAAACCTGTTTTTTTTTGTTGAAATTTAGTTGAAGTTTCTATAATCAGACCTCTTTTCCTGTAACATCGAAAAGTGTCATATTATTACAGACTGATAGATTCAACATTAGACCGTTATTTATGGTCAATTTTAAAATGCCATTTTTTTTTTCAATTTGACCAGTACTAACTGGATTATGACTTTCTTCTCTTGCTATTTCGAATGGCTTTGTGTGATGACTTCACGTTAACAACGTTCCTTATTTAGTTGGTCAAATTGAAATCCTTGAGTATTCGACAAATTCAACAATCTGCTGAGATGCTAGCCACCGGGCCAACGGCCCGTTGCATTTATGCCTTCCATAATTCGTCTATGGAGCTGAGATTCCTAGGATTATATCTTATCATGAATGCAATGCCAAAATGTCTACAGAATTTTAAAGTGTGTCAAAATTTTCAAGATACTCTCAACAATTCTCACAACAATAACGTTTACTTTAATGTTTTGTATATCTCTTATTAATTGTCAACTCTTAGTATGACTTATATTAAGCACCTATGAGAGATGAGAGTTCTAATTCTCTAGAAGTACCTAAATATTTATACTCAAAATTATCATTTATTAAAAAGTTTTACCCTGTAAAAATGATGTTTAAAGATCAACTGCAAAATACCTTAGTTATTTATTATAAAAGTGTTTTTCTTTACCAATTGTATTGATTGTTTTATTAATGTAAGTAAAATTAATTTTTGAAATCCAAACTCCCTTTACGCCCCACTTAGGGGCATAGGGATTTAATAAATTTGTGGAATTATTGCCATAGCAATTTGAAATTTTTATTATTACCCTATTCCTGTGTTATATTTTTAATAAGCAATCTACACTGATTTTTCTATTCACACGAAGGCTGGATGTGAGGTGCAGGTTCGAATCCTTGGCCACAAAATTCTTTACTATGCTCAAAATAATTAACACCCACTTCTGGTAAGAAATTTCTGGTTCCAATTCCCAGATGGGTCAGAATATTTATAGGAGTTTTTTATGCAATATTTTCTCGCTGGCTATACTGACAATTTTTCATACAAAAGATTTTTAGGTACAAAATCACTGGCTCGGGTAGAGGTCTTAACACTTAAAATAATTATGTACCTACCTGTTAAATTTGATATTAAGAATAAATAAAGCTTTGTAGGTACATAATTAATTTTTGCAGAAGAACAACTAAAGCATTTACAGAAATCAAGTGTTCTATCTAAATATACTTGATGGGGAAGGTATAGAAAATGCTATGTTTATGACTCACCTTTTCTGCCTCCACAGCAATAATTCTACAAATTTCTCATACTATCTAATTATATCTACCTATTTACCAATTCAAATCATCTGACTTATAGGTAATGCAAACTCGATCAGTCAATCAATTCTCCATTTTTTTACTCCACTTAGGGACATACTTTATAGGTACCATATTTTATTAATCCATAAATCAGGTTCTGTAATTCACATTTTTCTCAACAAACTTCATCAACAATTTTATGGACGGGTAAAAAGGCTAGTCTATATAATAATTGAGAAATGTTTGTGTGCTTTCTATCGTATATGTGAACATCACGCCTAAACGGCTGAACCGATTTCACTAATTCTTTTTTGTCGTGTTGGCTTTTATCAGTAGAAGGTTCTTATGAAAGAAAAAATTAAGAAAGTTGCGTGGTAAATCTACATAATAATTTAGAAATGTTTTTTTATTAGCTTTTTACCTAATGTCATCGCGTCACGCCTAAACGGCTGAAACGATTTCACTAACTCTTTTTTTGTCGTGTTGGCTTTTATCAGTAGAAGGTTCTTATGAAAGAAAAAATCAAGAAAGTTGCGTGGTAAATTGGGAAATTAAATAAAACTCGCATTAGCCCCTCCTTCTCTATCTACATCTACATAATAATTCAGAAATGTTTTTTTTATTTTGCTTTATACCGTATGTCATAGCATCACGCTCAAAATACAAATGCTACGTCAGATATGAATCTGCACAGAGCCGTGCAAAATGCCGGAGAAGGTTCTTTAATACAATTTGCTGCATTAACTTTAATACATTTAGAGCTAATTAAAAAACCCTATTTTTTAGGATCTTCATACAAAATTTTAATAAACATTAAAAGTGTCATTCTTCTATTTCTGTGCTTATGTCAGTTATAGAGGTCTACAAAGTAATGGGAACCTAGACTAGAACCTGTTTAATTACCTACCGATCAAGCCTGACAATCGGAATAAAAAACGTAAAGCAAGACGGGTATAAGCTAGTTCTTGCATATTATTCTTATCAAGGCCCATTTACACTTTGACTACCGCGATTTTTTTTACTCTAAATGAATATGAGCTCACTCAAAGTGACCACAAAAAAACTTTCGGACTATGTAAAGGCAAAGAAAGATTGACGAGACCGGGGATCCAACCCACGATCTCCAAGATGATCCGAGTCTGCGACTAAACCGCTACAATAACAACTTCCAATGCGAGTGGTGTTTATAACTTACTAAATGTGCTTAGCGATAAGGAAAACACATGTGTGGACCGCAATTGACACATGCGAATGTTTAATAATCAGTTTAAAGAAACGTGTAGCGTAAAAGCGCATTGTTCGGAATCACATTGGTCAAATGATAATAAATTCATCACCATGCAAATTCGAATTCAATATTCATGGTTAGGAACACAGGACTACGTCTGTCGGGAAAGCTAGTTCATTATAAATCGTTACCAACAATGAAAAAATATCATTTTATCAAAATAAGATGATATTCTTCAAATTTTAATAAAAAATGTAAGTTAGGTATATTTTTTCAACATAACTATTTGTACACAGTTACCATCAAATATTTCGAAATAGGATTAATTAGCTATAATCTTCGAATTTGCGTCTAATTCCTTTAATTAACAATTATATTGATATATTATGTTCATGGGGATCACCGGATTACGAGAAATTACATAATACTACCTACATTCTAAGCATATTGATTTCCAGAACAAAAAAAAAACGATCCACTAGTGTGACACATCTGAGACAAGCACAGCTAAAGAAGATCGAAATACAAAAGATAAATATTATAACGTCTAGATGATCAATTTGTGATTCTCATCCATCATTTTCCACCCTCAACACCATATTTTTTTTTTAAATTATAATCTGAAGGAATTTGATAAAACTTAAATTTTTGACCATCTAAACCGAATATTGAAACATAAAATAAGTAGTCTATGAAGGTTTAGCTAGAAGATGGGATGAGTGTGTTTCTAATACCTTTCTTGAATGACAAGTTCACGGCCATTTTTATTAAATAAAATCCGTCCATGGGTTGTGGATAATTAAAAAAGAAACATGCACACGGGTTGTGAACATTATTTGATAATATCAATTAAAAATTCTTCTATATGGGTGTGAGTCCTGGCATCTGACAATAGACCAGGTACAAAAAATCTCCGACTTTTAAACGAAGTTCCTCAGATGGATTATGGGTGGTAACACCGCATTACCAAAAACACAGCTGGGATATGTGATAAGAATGCCGAATGACAGTTGACCGAGTAATGTGCTTTTCTACCTCTCATCAAATTTCGAAGACGAGAAAGACCCCCATCTTACTGTATTCCATTCAAACGGAGAATGGATGAAATCAAATCCAGATCATGAAAGATACAACGCGTTGGTTTCTAAAAGAATCACAAATGACTTTCGTAAGTGAATTAACTGTTATATTGAAATGTTATTATTTTGGAGTCTGTACTGGACGTGTCTGAGGGTACTAATGTGCTCTCCTTTATTATTTCTAAGAACATTCGAGCGGTCGCAATCGTTTTCTACGTTTCCTTTTGTTTTCTTCCACGTGTATTTATAGAACTTGGAAATCGTTTGCGTTTCAAATACTGTTATTATTAGGTCCATTAAACGACTATTGTTTTATTAATGAGATTACCTTCGCATTGGCGCGATGCATTCAAATAGCCGTAACTTTGAACATCGTATAAGTTTTTTTATTTTATTTATTTATTTCCATTATCAATTACAATTATAACAATCAGTTTACATATATAATTATTGGAATTTACTGCCCCACTAGACAACTAATTACAATTAAAGCTATAGACTATAATATTATGAATTCTGATGAAGATAACCAATTCTTTTATCTCGAATCATTGTTAAAAACTTGCATATTTCCAAAAAGGGTTGATGTATTAAAATTTAACAAGAAAAGCATAAAAGGGCTTTTAAAGTCGGTAAAGAAAATATGGGTGAGAATTATTTTTCGATTCGTATTGTATTTTTCCTCTTTTATACCTAAACACAGAAGCGTGTACTACTTGATAATATTTTTACTCTTTTCATTATGTCGAATATAATAATATAACCGTATAAAAAAATTGGAAATGACTCAATGACATGTGAAGTGGAGCCAGAGATGGGGTTCGATAGACAATCTTGGCGCAACAGGACAAGGAGAGCCGACCTCAAATAATGGGACAAAAGCGAGGGCGAAGAAGAAGAGACTCAATGACATTTTGGGAGAAGGGAGGTGGGGGGGAGGGGGAAGTAATCGAGTTTTAAAAAGCATAAAAGTATTATACAAAAATACGTATAACACTATTTCTTACCTTAATATGCAAATAAACTTACTTCAATATGCAAAAAAAAAACACAAAATTTCCAAAAAAGAATGATTGCTATGAACTGCTTTAAAATACAAAATAGTTTAAGCCGCATAATCGATTTACTACCTCAACGCGGCGGTATAACATATTATTTTATTTTGAATGGAAATGACGACTTGGACATACGATAATTCAACTACGGCATAAGAACGTAGATTTTGGGGGTGACTTGTAGCCTAGCGCTGCAGACTTTCTACTAAAGGTCGTGGGTTTGATTCCGGGTGCAGACTTACGACACTCTATGTATGATAAAAGCGTATGTGTGCTCATTGTGCCTTCAATGGAAGATAATAATTAGAATAAAGTTTAGTAAACTATAAATATGAAAGTAATAATAATACTAATAATAAACACTTTATTGGCATGAATATTCAAAAATCACAAACCAAAATTGGCGGGCTTATTGCCTGGGGCAATTTCTTCCAACCAACCTATTACGAATAGAATTTTAATTGAAGTTGCTTTTTGAAAGTAGGAGATATTAAGTATCTTTTTCCTTCTTTAAAACTGAATTTTGCAGATTTAGATTGTTTAGTTTTTATTTCAACAATGTGATAACCCAAAAATTACATCAACTGCTACATATCTATAATATAAAAGTCGGGTTAGTGCGAACAATTATAACTCGAGATCGGCTGAACAGATTTTTATGATGCTTAGTTTATTGGATTCTTCTCTGCTCCGGATAACAAAATAACTAATAAAACATCGATAAATGGATAGAAAAAAATATAATATTAGAGTATGGTACTGATTTACAATATGGTACGATTGAGTTTCAAAACATTGGTACACAGATTTTTGATAGAGTTTCTTTCAAACAAAAGATATTTTAAACATAGCTATTTTTGTTTAAACTACAAATTCTAAATCAAAATTCAAAGTAAGGACTACAGGAGAACGCCTGTCGGGAAAGCTAGTAAATTTATAAAACAAAGCAATTTAAACATGAGTTTATAAATTCCAATGAACCAAAGAGAAAACGTGCCATGATATTTTTTTGTTTTGTTTAAGTACACCAAAACAATCCAAACTTTAAAGACAATCATTAATTATCTCATTTTAGTTGTTGCAAAACTCCACCTTGCCTCAAACACCTACCCAAAATTACCTAAAAAGCATTCCTTCTATGAGAAAATTTGCAGGCAGGGACATGGAATGCTCTGGACAAAGAGGAATGGATAGCAATGGGGGATACCAGTGGAAGAAGATGGCGAAGATAGGATGATGATGAAGAAAAAAAAGCATCCAAGTACGTGGGTTGGACGTTTTAATTAGGTAGAACGAAAATGCGTAAGTTGGTACTCGTGGGAATTAATAAATATCGCTTTTGTTTTCTCCTTTATCAGGGTCTAAAAGATGTATTAATTGTAGAAGGCAATCTAATATTGAGGGGATTCAATTTTCGTTCGTTATTTAGTGCCTGCTCTTCGCTACCTTTAATTAGAACACCTGCCTTACGCACGCTGGGAATGGTTATTAGCAGTCGTTAATTACACCCTCCGTCGTTGTTAAATTTAAACGTTTAACAATACCCACACTTAACTAATCAGCTTCTGGTGTGATCGTAGTGCTCCAAGACAGGTCATCAACCGAGTGCAATACGCTTTGTCATGTGTGGGAGCAGACAGTGGGTTACGAACGCACAAACACTGTCAGTACGATTGTTAAAGTTAGTATAATGAATCCGTCATTTACGTAATTATTGTATTTTTTAAAATATTACGTATATCGGGGAAAAAATCTTTTCGTATCACCGTGTATAGTATAAACTTTAATTCAAAATTCTTTGGCTGCTGCACTGGTTGTATCTGACTGATTTTGATTACATCAAAATGGCGGAAATCAAAACAAGAACCTTAATAGAAAAATTCCGGGTATTTCTTGTTTGTTTTTGTTTCTGTCGCAATGAGTGAATTCCATGAAGAAATTGGATACATTTACAAGATAAGAATATTTTATATTTTATAAGAATATTTTAGTAAGAAGTAAGAGAAGTGGCCGGAAATGATCAATAAAAAGGGTGTGGTCTGTCATCACGTAAACGCTAGATCACACACATTTTTAGTCACTCGGCAAAAATTAAAGGAAATTGGTAGGGGGTAATCCATCAACCATACAGTACTGACCTTCTTATATTAGATATTCATCTGTTTCGATTTCCTTAGAATTCTTAAGAGCGTGACAGCTCTGACTTCAAAGTCAATTTCGGGCGGGGCATAAAAATTAGGGCGGACTCTCTCCACTACTTAACTCTTACAATATTTGTACGTATGTAAGTGTAGAGTTAGGGGTCGGAAACCAGTGGAATGCGTCGAAATATTTAAAACCTCAATGTTCTTTTGACTGCAATGTGTTTGGAATTTTTGAACAACGGTGGATGATAGTAATGATAATGATAATGCCGATAATGATGATAAACATGTATTTGGTTAAAGCGACATTATTAATTTTACGTTACATTTAGGTATACATTGCTTTTACCAGATTTTTTTAAACATGAGTTCTCACCATTAATTAATTTCTTCTAACACTCACATACTATTCATTCTAATTGCCACCATTTCAGATTATATGATTATAAAATGGGAACGGGAAAAATACACTTTTTTAATATTTGATTTTAATGGCATATTAAAAAAATGTAATTACAAAATTCATACAAAAATAAATGCTATATCTTATGTATATATTGCATATGTGCAGATTCATTGCCGTCGAACTCCTCCTTTAAAACTGAACGGTCAAGATTATATGTCATGGTATCAAAAGGATGTGAAGATAACCACATCATATTAAAAACGCGCCTTCCAGATATTTTTGTCCCTTCAGTCGTTGGTTCTAATCTGGAAGTTTCGCATGCTAAGATATTCTTTGAATCTAAATCCTTGTTGTGACTCGGTTGGTCTTGAGATGTATAGATTAATTTTGCAGTAACTCTGGACTTAGAAGTAGCTGCATTCATTTGGTCCGGGACAGCGTTCCGTGACCTGAAAATTGACGAGATTTTGAAGATATATCTGTAATCTTTGAAAGGTATACATAATGTATTTTTTTTTATTATTGGGCCAATACTATAAAAGAGATACTAAAATATCTGTAAGTATGTCGCTGGTAAACTAACGGATGGTCGTTCCTAAGTAAATTGTTCCGATAATGGTATTATAAAACATTTTTAACAATCCGAAAATAGTGTGGAAAATTGTGTGGATTTGACTGCCGGATAATCTAATTTCCAATGTTTTTTTTTGGCAACACTTGAACCTGTTTTAAAACATTCGAATTTTAACAATGACGTGCCCTGGTGAACAAAACCATAAAAACTTTCACTCAAAACAACGTTGGGTTGTCTCGCTCTTAGTGATAAGAAGAAAGTGAGTCAACAATATCTAAAATGAACTATCAAATTATTACATATCTGGTCATTCGACCATCGGTAAGTTACGAGCTCCTATTTACTCCACGGGACATGGTAGCCGGAAACTGCCGAACCATTCCGAAGTGTAACAAGGACGACTGTATGATTGTATTAGTGTCAATTATAATGTTGATGCTATTTGTATTACTTTCAAACAATTCGGGTTGGTTCGGCAGTTTCCGGCTACCATGTCCCGTGGAGTAAATAGGACCTCGTCGGTAAGTTCCTGAAATTTGACTGAAGTATTGCCATAAGATGGAAAAATGACCGAACTGCTCAAATTACGGCTTATTAATAGACCGAATGTTACAATTTATACATAAAAAATACTTACTTCTTAATGTTACGTGCTTTGGCAAGGAGACATTTATTTTTTTGTACGATTCACTATTCCGGTATACTTCTCTTTTCGTCCCATTTTGATTTTTTATTTTACGCTGTAAGTCTATAATATTGCACTCGGCGTGATAAAATAGTTTCTGAAAAAGCAAAATAATGTGATATAATAGTACTTAAGATATCCATCGACTGGGCCAAAATCAGTTGGTACCTATATCACAATATGTTTGTGAATGGGTTATATTCAGATTGGCGCGGCGTTTAAAATTTTGTCCAGAAATTTTGTTTTATAGAAAACTGCTATAATTCGGACTAACTAATAGAATTCGGAATCCAGCGATTTTTAGAAAGGAGTTTAATTTTGCCCAATAGGAACGTGCCACCCTGTATAACGCATAAATGATAATAATTTAGAAGAAAAAAGTTCATAATAGGTATGCAATGTGACTATAAACATATTATACCTAATTCAAAAATATAAACTTTAAAATCACCAAACAGCAATGATAGAATTAATTGCTGAATACAAAAAATTATAAAATAAAAATTACTAACCAATGTTTGTCGTCCTCTGTAATATACGAATTTTCGTCAAAAAGTATACAATACAAAACGTAAATTGGACTAGCGCAGGTTGCACGTCATCTAAGTCCACGATGTAGTGGGCGACTGAATAACTGACACAACGAAAACCAGTGCGTTCCTTGTAATTCCCGTGCTATAAGTGTCATTATCGCATGCACGCTAAAGCCGATAGAATATTTCGATATTCAGTGTTTATTTGAAATAGAGGTTTTTTGGGATTATACGCTAAGCCGGAAATAAATATTAGCATTTCGTTCTATAATCTTGTAGATTTTTTAATGCTCTTTAAGACAAAAAAAGAATTATTTCATTCCGACGTATATATCAGTTGGAATATTAAAAAAAAGATGAAAAACGACGTTTGCTATTTTTATTTTCTACAAGAAACTATACTAGATATCAAAAAACGGCTCTGAGGCCGCCTTCATTAAAGTCTAATTTATGTTATATATTTTTTTCATCGAAATCCGACAGTAGATAACGCCGGAAAATGGATTGAAAAATCATTAAAATCACCCCTTTGGCGACTCTAACAGCCTTAAGGCATTGTCACTTTAAAAGTGGTTTGCCAAAACTATTTGTCGCGGGTTTTTTTTTTGTTTTTATCAGAAATCCCAATTGGTGAATTGAGAAAAATTAATGTTTTAAAGATATTGTAAATTATTTTAGAAAAATAAACTGTTAATTAAAAATAAACAGGCTACAAAAACAACTAAATATAGAGCGAAATTTAAAATAATACTATCTATAAAAGAAATTCATCTTGGTTGTTTTAGAAAGTTACACAAAAGAGGAAGGTCTCCGAATAAGTTAACAAAATAAATTAACTAAAAAAGGCACGTTTAGACTCAAGGAATAGTAGTGGTATATATGACGAGTGTATTATCCTCTTAAATAAATTGGGTTTAGACACATTTCCGTCACCGTATTTACTCTCATTTCTACAAATGTCATCCTCTTCTCATCCAGAAACTTGTCGTTTCCCTCACGTTTCCTTCATCAACTCTATTTGAAACTATCATTTTACCCACGTCAAACATTAAAGACGCACAAAGATTTTAGTTCGTGGTATGTTTTCAACACGAAATATGCCTCAAATTAAGGATTACTTCATTGGTCTAGTAAGCCCAAAAAATTGATTATAATTTAGATGGATAAAAATACAGTAAAAAGTGATTTGTATGACCCTTAAAGTATCGGTATAAATACAGTAAACAATAAAGAAAATAATATAAGGGAGTGTTATCAACTTGACCACATATTCGGGACGTGATTGTGTCCACTCGAGAAAACTTAACTACCTAAATTTTCTCCGGTCACTCGGCCCCACCGTATCTGAACATTATCGTCAACGCACGTCTTTATTGGGGCCGAGGTTCGAATCCTCAGCAAAAAGGGAGTTGAGCAGTACCGAATCAAAATACCTAATGGTGAGTGTTGTATACGTAACGTGATCACAACAAAACCAGCCATCAATGATGAAGGTCGCAAGCCCTAATGATACGATTAACATTACAATAGTAGATACTCGTATTTATTTTATCAATAATAATTAGGAGACATAGATCACTCTCTCGAGAGTGAATTGCCACATCGTAAAGAAGAATAATTAGGAGTGTTTAGTAGCCTGGCGGTTAAAACGCCGGCTTTCGTGCTGGTGGGATCGATCTCAGGTGCCGACTATTTTCCTCTTTCACGACACAAGTTTTAAGTAGCTTATTGTGATTAATTTTATTTTTTGTGATTCATTTTATAAAAAAAATTGAGATATCTGCTTCATTATATTGAACTAGTATAAAAAGAAGATATTTAATTGATATATCTCACGCATTCGGAATAAAACATTTTATTGCAAATTTCCTCATGACCGACTGTTATTGTTTCATCCTTTTTCCATGAAGAAAAGTTTCATCATTCATCTTGCTAATTGCAAATTTCCTCATGACCGACTGTTATTGTTTCATCCTTTTTCCATGAAGAAAAGTTTCGTCATTCATCTTGGTAATTGCAAATTTCCTCATGACCGACTGTTATTGTTTCATCCTTTTTCCATGAAGATAAGTTTCATCATTCATCTTGCTAATTGTAAATTCGCAGAAGATTGGTTTTAACCAACTTTCAACAATTTTAAGAGTAGGTAGGTATAACATCAAAATAGTTAAAAAAAATACATTTTACCATGATTGACGGTGGCAAATTCTGTACACATTAATGATAGTGTTCAAATCCTTCGCACTCCACTCATTAATAGCAAACTGCGATATGATATTACTATAATAATAAAGTCATCTATAGGTAATACCAATCTATATCTGCATCAAGTGTTGTTCAATTTATTGCACTCATGCATTCTTATTGCGGGAACTACTGGCTCGATTATTGCAGATGTGTGATGAATGTTTCAATTCAATTATTAATTGTTTCCTTGCCGAAGCTTGGGCCAACTCAACGTTTCAAATAGTTAAGAATAATATTATGTTTATTTTATCTTGTTTAACATTATTTTTATGTTGTTTTATACATCTAAATTTTATTATGTAAAAACCTCCCTGGCAGACATAAGTCTCATTTTAAGGGAGGGATCGCTTTATGTATCCAATTAATATAATACGTACCAAAGCTTTCTTATGATTTTTTTAACTATATGCAAATTGAAGAACAAAGTATGAAATTAAACTAGATTTTTTTTATAAATAATACTGTGATGACCTTATTAATAAAAAAAATGTTGATCTTTCCGATACACCGATCACTTTTACTTTATTTAAAAAAAAAACATAATCGATTCGTGTCTGATATGTATGAAGATGACATTTTGCACAATATTTTGTAAACAAAGAAAATAGTAGGCGGGCAACGCGAGTGGTTACAACCAAGATGCGCTATGATTTAGAATAAAGAGTTCATAATGTTTATTATACTGAATTTCGTATTTGAACCTACTAAAAAGAATTTTGTTTTTTTGTCTTCAAAACGTCATTATCTTTATTAAAATTTTACTTTGTGCATCATGATTGTAAGCCCTCGAATGATCACGGGAATGCATAGGTATATTTGCTTTATTTGTATCTACTAAAATACGAAGGGAGCATATAATTGGAAGCGTAAAAAACTTAAATACAGTGTGTTCATTACAGAAAGCGTTCTTGTATACTGGAAACAACTGTCAGTTGACGTAAAACCCAACATTGCGGGTCAAAATCTACAGAAATCATTTCACAATCAAGCGATATGGGTTAAACTACCTCGACGACGCTTGATCGCATGATCAGCAGGTAAACGTTAGCAGGATTTGACATAAAAGTATACATATGTTGAAGAAAAAGACGGCCCAAAAAGGAATGAAGACCATTTACATAGTGTTTCGGTGGAGTGGAGTAATCAACAGGTAAGAGTGTCGGGAGAACAATCTTCAAAAACAAAACGGGCCCAACTATCGAAAATTTCCCCATATTGGACTCAGATCAGGTGGCACACAGAAGACGGCATAGTTTTCTTGTTTCCTGATGTGTTTAACTTCGTTCAATAGGGCAATAGGTATTGATTGATACAAAAAACTAAATCGGATATTGAGTCAATCCGACGTATTTATAGTTTCACATAAGCAGTACAGACAACACGTTATAAATGACGGAAGGTTCTGTATCATCTACGTACCTACGTTTGAGTATTTTTAAACAAGAATCCGCCAGGAGCTGGGAGATATAAATTTTTCCCTAACACCGCAGTTGACAGGTGACTTCAACGCGAAGAACGTAAGTATGTGTGTTATAGAAAGATTTATTATTTCAACATTGAAATAGCTCTCGCACCTTTTTATTGCGACACACGTGACAAATACAAAAAATGTGTTTTATATAATGCTATAATGTAAAAGACACTTTCAATTATAGGTACAATCAATTGAAATGTAACCAATAAAATAAAAATATGTCAAACTTTAATAAGCTTGTTTCGATCAATGTCCCATGTTTAAACAATCAGATGTTTCTTTAAAGATTTCCATTAAAAATAAGCATTCGAGAATTGAAAAAAAACGAGAGGTTAAAGATTTCAAAAACTTCAAAAGAACTTACGTACGTAGGTTGGCAAAAATCCGTGTATAAGCGTTCTTTATACTGTTAATAGTTTCAGACCACGCCAGGAAGAAGTGTATTGAGGACGAGTCCTCAATTAACTACAAAACCATAAACTGGTTTTCGGGAGCGATCTCTTTCTTTTCCTCGGATGGACAAAACTCAATATATGGGTTAAGGAATGTCTTCTTATGAATTTTCCCCTTACCACTCAGGCGACTGAGAAAAATATTTCCTGAATTCAACCGTATATTTCGTAGCTAGAGGTGGTGCTTAAAAGTGGAAGAGATGCGGTGATGGAGAAGGCTGCACACAAATTGATTGGGAACAAATAGAATTATACCACTTTCAAAGAGACAAGGATATCTGTAAATTGCGATTCCTGCTATCAGGACAATTTAGAGATACTGATGACATCTGCAGAAGTAGAGAAAGCCAACAACTTTGTGAAAACGCAGTTTTAAAGGACAAAAGATCAAGTTGTTAATAAATGGCGAAACCTAGAAAAGAAAAGAGAGCTCTTGTTGCCTCCCTATGCTCCTGAGTGGGGTGTAAAAAGGGAGAATAGATTGATTGAGAAAAGAAATTCTTAAATTTGTGCTGACATAAGAAATGTGCCTACTTCATTGCTGATTATCACAATTCACTGAGTTTACTAAGCTCATCTAGACTCACATAAAGTTTATTTCAAGATTCACAAATTATTCAACTGTACCTAAGTGAGATCAATGCGGTGTAAAATGCAAAATGAGATTTATTCAAATAATGTAACATAAAAGGATTGAAGAGATCTCCCTCTCGGTGGGAAGGAGAATGTGAAGTATAAGAACATTAGGTTAGAGTGTGAAAAGATGCATGACATGAAAGTGAAGAATGTGGATGTTAAAAGCTAATCGCGTTTTCAGGATATTTTGAAATATGTAGAGATGGTTTATACAATAGGTACCTTAGGAAAAGTTTTATTTTTTTTACCCATCACGCGCGCCGTTTCCCGAAGGGGGTAGGCAGAGAGTACGGACTTCCATTCGTTCCTATCCAAACAAACCTCTTTCGCTTCTTCCAAACGCATAACATTCCGCATACATGCTCTTCTATTCCTTTTGCTCCTGACTTGGCCCTCCTCTAAGACGGCACCGATACGGTCGGACCATGTCATTCGAGGTCTGCCTCGTCTGCGTGCATCCATTTTTTTAGATTTATATATCCTTTTAGTCATTCTTTCCTCGTTCATTCTCTCTACATGCCCAAACCATCTTAATTTATTCACTTTCATTCTAGTCACTACGCTAACACCCACTCCACATTCCTTTCTAATATTCTCATTCCTCACCTTATCAATCAGTCTCTTCCCGCATAATCCCACGGAGTGATCTCATTTCCACAGCGTTCATTCCAACTTCCATATTTTTCGACCATGTCCATGTTTCACTCCGATACATCATGGATGGTATCAGGATTGCATTGTGCATCAGCTGTTTGGATTTAAGAGATACGTTATTATTTTGATTAGACTTCTACCAGTCAGTTTCCTTCTTTCAATCCACTTGTTCCAAGTTCTCATCATTCACTTTCAAACAACAAAACACCTTTGTCTTATTGAGTTTTAATTCCAAACATTCAAAATAAGAAGAAAAAAAACGACAATCTCAAACGAATCCAATCTGGTTCAATTATAAATATCAACAGGATTTGAAATTCATCACTATCAGTACTAAAAATGTGTCTAGGGATGGGTCCAATATTTTAGCAGTTGTTAAAAATCTAAATATTCAAAATTATCTCCTGATGTTCATAGAATATTTAAGATCCGTGTCTCTGATTGAAAACAATAATTAATAAAGACCTCGTTTCAAAGTGGCTTGCGTGAAACGTGAAATTGGGCAAAAATACTTAGGTACCTACATACATACATATTTTGCTAAATTACCGTTTTTTCTAACAAATATTCCCCATAAATATTTTATTTCTACTCGTATCACCGATTATTTGATGATAAGATTGTACAAATATTTTTCGTTTTTTTTTAAGTAAATGGTAAAAATTCACTTTGAATCCTTTCGGGCGTACGAAAATCTCCACTGTCGTTTTGAAAACTAGCAAAAAAAAAACCCTGAAAACTGGGTTCCTATGGAGCGGTCCATCATCTGATAAAATATATCAAATTACTTTTTTTCGACAAAAATGTTAGCCGTAATGTAATGTAAAGGTGATGTGAATGTTTTAATTTTGGTAATGACCAATATCCAACAAAATATATTAGTAATGATACATTATTTAAGGTATAAAAAATATTGAGTGATAATCTAGGAACAAATCTTTTTCAGTAGCCTGAAAAATAATGACAAGTTTGATAACGCATGTTTTAATAATTATTTTTGGATTCAACATTCATTGCATGAAATTTAAACGTGATGTTAATAAAACGAGCTACTGAGAGAGATTTAAACAATACAACCAAATATGTACAAACACTGCTCAAATAAATTGTAAATCACGTCTCAAATGTTTACCCACGCAATTGCCACATTTTTACGCTGTTCGTTTGGACGCGTTCACAACACGAGCTGTCTAAAAATAATAAGAATAATTAACACTTTTCTATATAAATGTGTCAGTATAGCCGGCGGAACTTATTGCCTGAGGTAATTTTTTCCAAAAATAATCACTCGTAAATGTGTGAACTAAGAGTTAGTATTGCAAAGTCTACGGTCATTTATTGTTTGATTGTCCTATAAATCAGTTATTTCGTCCCTTCAGGGTCCAAACATTACTTCATTGGCGACTGAGGACAATTTAATAGAACCCCTAGTATAAGTTTTCAATGGTCGAATATCGAAACGATCATCGAAAGAGTTTCGTAAACATTTCTATACAAAATGAACGATTCGATCGTTTGATGTTAGGTATATAAAATTTACTCTTAATGTAAAGCTGGGAATAGGTGCCTGTAGCTGGCATGTATTGTGTATAAAGCGCTCGATACAAAATATCGTGAACTGCGTTTATTTAAAACTTAAAAAAAATTGTTTCGTTCAAAATCGAAGAGTAGGATAAGAAAAGAATATTAAACAAAGCTTATTATGTAATACATAGTTAATAAGATAAGCGGAGTTAGTCGATCTTGGCTTTGCATCATTTCATTTTATCAAGAAGTACAAAAAAGAGGTATGGATAGCTGAGAAGCTGAAATTCGTGACATGAATACTAATCACTGCTAAATAATTGTTCCCAAGAGTTTAACTGTATGTTCGTTATCCTTAAGTCTTTAAACTTAACATATTTATTTCACTTTGTTAAAAAGGCATATTTTTTATCAAGGAAAGTACTATCTAATTACTTCTATAAAAATTATGTAAAAATAGTAACATCTAAAGATATTACTATTTTACGTTAGTTCGAACACTTAAAACTCGAGATCGGCTCAACAGATTTTTATCATTTTTGGTTTATTGGATTCTTCTCCGCTCCGGATAATAGAATAACTAATAAAACATCGAAAATTGGATAGAAAATATAATTATTATTATTTATCGTATGGTCTTACAAAGTATGTCACATTTCATGTATGGGGTGTAAAGCTAGTTCGCCTCCTCGTGGTGCACCCTGGATAACGCTAAATGAGCTAGCACATAGGTCGCCAGACAATTGCCTACATCTA
This sequence comes from Mystacides longicornis, assembly GCA_963576905.1. Lineage (NCBI taxonomy): Eukaryota > Metazoa > Arthropoda > Insecta > Trichoptera > Leptoceridae > Mystacides > Mystacides longicornis. The sequence continues at coordinate 2,646,509 of OY756421.1, read as the reverse complement.
ATCTCCTGGCGTATGTCACATCAAAGCTATAAAAAAAAACATACTATAATATTAAAGTTAGTATGAAAGCTATTTGGTGGCTAGATTGACATCGATAATATATGGTGCCTTAGATAATCAAAAATTCTGTTTGGGAATCTTCATTGACCTCCCAAAGGCGTTTGACACCGTCAGTCATTCTAAACTAATAAATATATTGAATAAGATAGGAATTTACGGAAATGTAAGAAAATGGTTCCAAAGCTACCTGTATATAACAGGAAACAGATAGTCAAATTAAACGAGGTCTTTAGCAGCATCGAGCTCACGCGGTATAGGATACCTCAGGTGACGGTTCTTGGGCCGGTCTTGTTTATGATTTATGTTAATGAAATATTTGATTTAGGTATAGGATTAACGGTGTTGTCTTTTGCAGACGACACTGTAGTCCTGTCGCTTGCTGATTGCTAGCGAATCGGGACATCAACACCACTAAGAAGTGGTTTGATCACAGACTACTTACTCTCAACCCAGTAAAACCAAAATTTATAAGGTTTTCACTAAACCGTGCGGCCTCTGATGCCAGGACTATATATGTCCTTAACAGGGACTGTCATTTGGGGACCTGTGGTACGACGGGCTGTTATCTGATTTCTGAGTGCGAGAGCATCCAGTATTTGGGTGTCACAGTAGATAAAAACATAAAGTGGAAATGCCAGATTAGTCTGACGTGCGAAAGACTACGAAAAATGTTTTATATATTTTATAATTTAAGAGATATTCTTTTAGTGTAGAAATATTGAGGTCAATCTACCATGCATAGACACAGTCGGTGATCCAATATGGTATCATTGCATGGGGAGGGGCATATAGAACATCGCCGCTCCCCCTCGAGGTTCTGCAGAGATCCATCATCAAAATAATACTAAGAAAGCCCAGAGATTTTCCCACGGATGTCCTCTATAGGGAGTTTCATGTTTCCCTCTGAATCTCCTGTACAAAAAAGTTTCAGTAACACAGACATTTAAGGAATACTTTATTACTTCCTTACATGATGAACACGGTGTGCAGAGAAATCCGAGGAGGGGAATGGAGATAAGGGTGCCTCGAAGACGAACCTCTGCGGGCCAACACCACTATGGTTTTCGAGGGGTCGCATTCTTCAACGGCTCAGTGCAGAGTTAAGAGGCATCACACCTGACATAAATATAAAAAATTTCAAAAGAAAAATTCGCCACTCCTTGAGGTCCTCGGTGAGGGCCCTGGAATGAATGGGTTATTTGTTGTTGTCGGTGTTGGATTGAGGTAGATTTTATAATGTGTGTGTCTAGGCGTGTGTGTGTATACATTTTAATTTAATTAAAAAAAAATTAAAAGGATTTGTCACTGGTATGGGATATGGGACACTTATTGATATATTATCATACTTAAGTTACCTCTCCAAAACACGAGTTCTTACTCACATTGGATAGCAATCATTTAATGATTTGTATTGCCTTATTTTTTGTAAATTGTTATTTCAAAACATTTATTCATTAAATCACAATATATCATATTATAAAGCATACATCATTGTATAAAAACTAATAAATTAATAAAAAAATTAAATACAAATGCTATATACTAAATATAAAAATATCGGTATTACCTCTCATGATAGATCACGATGTAATGTAATCATGAGAGATCTTCGAAACACAGAGAAAGGAATTTTCTTAACATCCTACATAAGGACAACAGAACTGCCTTTTGGCTGGCATATCTGTGACCACTACAGATGCCAAGTTTCCCTAGATTGTCTTTAAGAGACTTAGAAATAACTCCATTCGTCGATATCACTATAGGTATTATGTGGGTGGTTGGCGTATGCCACATATCCTTGATTTCGTGAGCAAGGTCAAGATATTTAATTATCTTGTCTTGCTTAGCTTTTTTCAAATTTTCGTCGTACGGTATAGTGATATCCACGAGATACTTTATCCCGTTCCTACGATCAACCAATACAATGTCCGGACGATTTGCGTTAATCGTTCGGTCAGTTTGTATTGGTATATCCCAATATAACTTTGTATTATTGTTTTGCATTACCGAAATTGGGGTGTACCTATAATAAGGTACTTCAAAATCTAGCAAACCATATTTCAAGGCAAGTTTTTGATGAACTCTTTTAGCCACATCGTTATGTCTGTGCAGATACTCAGAACCACACAGGAGAGAACACCCAGACAATATTTGTCTGAGTGTTTCTCCCGTTTGGCTACATGCACGACATTTGTCATTGATATTCGGCGTTTTCATTATGAACTTTTTATAATTATTGGTCACAATGATGTATAAATTTTTTATAAGTAATTTAAAACGCGAAATGAGAATAAATCTGATTTTGAAATCAAATTGTGGTTTGACACAAACTGTCAGTTATTTAATAGTTGGTGCGATTGACAGAATTTGGATGGAAAATATGTGCTTTAAAACAGATGCATCGGTCGGGATGACATTGGTTAAAAGAAATTTTTATGTAGAACACCAAAAAATTTCAATTTTTGAGTAGGTACTTGCTTTAAGTACCTACCTACTTACTTGCAGTCCATAAAGCCTAGTTCATATGAATTTTAAAGAAGAAATATGTACCTACCCTTATATTGATTTCATTTCGCTAACATACTCAATAAGTTTCAGTACCAGTAGGGTACACAAAATAGATTACCTAATGTAAAAAAAAATCTTAAAAAAATATACAAATAATAATAATAATACGGAATCCAATTTTCTTATTTTAATAAACTCGAAAAATCACACTTAACTCGATATAGCGTACACAAAACCCCTTAAAATTATTAGGGTTATGTTATTAAAAAAAACCTCAGATAAATGATTATTTGTATGTGAAAATAACCCCAAACATGGCATCCCTTAACGAGGGTTTGACAGTTGAAAATAAAATGTTGGAAATGGACGAATGACAGATCCGTCGGCCCGAAAAATTACGACATTTATCTCATATTACATAAAATATCCGAGAAAAATTCGGTACATATTTCGAACAGATACCCCAACGACCAACACTTCTTATATCTTAAAATTTACTTATAAGACTCATACTCTTGCTCTTGTTGCCTCCCTATGCCCATAAGTGGGGTCGGAGAGGGAGTAATCATTGATTGATTGATATTTATATATGTATGAGTGCCGATCTAAAAGCTAGAAATACATTATCCGATGTGCTGTGTTGTGAATTGAGATGAATCTGTGCGGTGCCTGTTTTATACATTTATGCTAGAACCACACTTGCATGACGTGCACATTGACTTTATTGCTCAATTTACATCATGTTATCATTGGAGATCATTGTGCTATAGAGAAAGGAGCCTTCTGAATATCCTACACGAAATTGACAAGACTTAGGAACTTACATAGATAAAATGAGGTAGTCTCATAGATAACATGACCTCCGCCATTTTTAAATTTGCTGTCACTGAGGTGTGTTGTTGTTTGTACTGAAAATATGTCAGTTGTGCTTTATCAATTAAATACGATTGAATAAGAAGACATATTGTAGTTCCTCTAATAGTACACACTATTTCAATTGAATTATAACATTTATTATCACATATACGACTCACAAACTAATTTTAGATAAAAGGAATAAGCTGATATCACCGCTCCATAATAATATTCCTAAGGATATCCAGGGCCCATCCATCTATCACTGTTTTTTTGTATGATCGAGAGTAGTTTTATGAATTAAATTGAAAAATGATTGAGTTCCAAAGATTGTGTGGGTCTAAAAAGTTGTTTCTTGAGTTTTTTTACTTACCGCAGATAACGAAGGTGCGACAGCCGTTCTTAGACGACAAGACCATCCCTTCCATCCATTCCTTTTTCTGAAAAGTTAAATTAAAAAAAGTTTATAAATACAAATTATCTAGTACAAAATGGTGGGATACATAACATAACAATACACTAATGATTCTAACATTCATTCAATAAGACCCTTCACCACCCGAGTATTGCAGGAATTTGGAGATTCATTTTTAATGATTCTAACAAATCTCATCATTGGAGGTTTGAGGAGTTTCGGGGATTTGAATTGCAGAAAATTGAAATCTCAACAATTTCCAACTTTTATCTCTATTTTTCATTTTATTTTAAATTTCTACTTGTTGCATACATGGGATTTTTCGACATGTTGAACATGTTGAGAATTCTCATGATTAGGAGTTTCGGAGACAAACATTACCACCTAATGGCGAACGTTGTTAACGTAAAGTGATCACACTAAGCCAGCCTTCGAAATAACAGTAGAAGACGGTCGTAAGCCCGTAGTGGTTTGTTCCATTTAAAAATCGAACATTAGTAATGAATTTTTAGAGTCATTAGTTGTTATTTTTTCTGATTTGAATTGAGATTTGGGATTCGGCGAACGTTATTATCAAAAAGACTACAGGCCACCCTTCGAAGTAACAGTAGAATACGATTTCGCCCGTAGTGATACCTAACATTTACAATCGAACATTTATGTGAATTGTAATAATCATTGGTTATTGCATATTCGTTATATTTGCCTTAAACTATTCGCTGTATGAAGATCATGCATACTGCAACGTACTCCAGATGGAAACGTTCAGTATAGATAGAGGAATGCAACTTGAAATTGCGTTATATATTTTCCACTTATTCGTCCTGTTGTCTGGAGCTGTCGCTCGTGTAAACTGGGTCGCAGAGTCAAAGTCCTTGACGTGGAAATCTTTTTCTCTCGTTCAGTTAAACTGATTCTTCCCACCGACACGCGCTCTTATCACAAAACTTCTTACGTTCGTCCTTAATCTAACGAGGAACTCGCGGCAGAGTTCATCTTATATTATTTTCAAACAATTCAGTTGTTGAAGGGGGCTGACTTTTACGTAGAGATTCATTATTTGATTTCTACAAGTAATCTTCTGCAATTTTATCGTAATTCAGCGCATCTATAGATTAACCTTTGAGAAATTCGATTACCTTTTAGAGAAAATAATTGCTACGTTTATACTTAATAATAAACGAAAAGTTTCATTTACGTAGGTAGATATTTCTGCTTTTAAAATCCCTCGGAAAACTGTTATTTAGAATGGGTCAGATTGCTAAACTTTTATTTAGAATGGGTCAGATTGCTAAATTTTAAGCTCGCCCGGCTAATAAGAATATGAATAATTCTGTCGAAAGTAGGTTCAACATCAACAACTTAATTATATTGAATCATTATTCTTAAACGATAAAATGATAAAAATAATCATTAGAATGCAAAAACGATTCGAAACGAAAATATTATCAGTGAACCTGTCTGAAGAAGAAGACGTTCGTTCTTCGAAAAACAGTCAGCGTACACTGAGAGAAATTTTGTCATGATGAAGGCACGTACAGTAAATGGTTTTATAAAAACCGCAGAATACAAGAAAAAATCATGAACTTTTATGAAAAAAAACCATTATCATTGAAATAATCAATTCACCTTATCTGCTTATTTCCATTCCCAAGAATGGAATTTCCGAAATTCTCGGATCAGGGAATTATTCAAGTAATTCATAGAAAGAAACAAGTTTACTCGTTTTACGTTTTTTCCAGTAAGAATAGAAATAATGTAAATGTTGTATGTCATTGATTAAACCAATGCAACTGGAATAAAACAATGATTCAATTTATAATAATTTAAAATATCCTGTACGGGAATTGTTTTTTTTCTATTACGGAGATGGTTTATATGAAAACGCAACATCATTGGTATTTTCAATGACGGAGCATGGAGTTTTTCCTGGACATCCGTACAATGTCAAAAAGCTATGCAAGTCAAATATATTTCTGTTGTAAATTCCATTATTTCTTTGGTTTTGAGTAAAGCCAGTATGTAGGTATAAATTCATAATTACTCTCAAATAATAAACTTAAAGAGGTTGTCGAGAGTTCCTATATCCTTATCCTATTTACAACCTATCTAGAACCTCTTTAAGTGTTGGAATATGCTAGTATTACGCGGAACACGCGCATGTTCAGATGTTTACAGACTCTGACCAGAGGCGGTCCGTTCATATGTACATAATGACTGTACTACGCCCCTAGAAACAAAAATAGATATTAATCAATCAATTGAGTTAAATTATGTAATGAAATAATATCATTAACATATTTCTAAAACAACATCCATATTTCATTCGTATTCAAAGCCCAGGAGGGAACAACGTGAGAATATGCGCGCGCAGATATTCTACCTCGCCTATGAAGTATCACCTCTGCGACCTGCGTGTGCACAATTTAAAATACCCGAGAATTTGATAGATTTTGTATGAAAATTTCTAAAACGTTGTAAACGGTGAAGTAAGTGAAATGGACTACCCTAAGAGCGGCAATTTGATGCGCGGGAATGAGAGGGAACAATCTACGATTTGTGCATTGCTCCAAAGTCCTTGAGACTTCTACCGTTGATTTCGTCCAATGTTTCGCGTTGAATGAGCGTAAGAAATATGTCTATTAGTTATTTTGTTAGGATAATTATTTTAAGATACGCGCTTGCAAATTGGTCCATTTAACTGTATAATGATATTATTGACATAAATACGTTGCAGCGCGTATTGAGTGTTTTTTTCACTTTTGTTTGAATGGGTACGTAAATAAGCAGAATTGTCGCATTAGGGATTGCAATCTCGCACCATTTTCAATCCCGCGGGAATTTTGCAGGATTGACACCAATCCCGCGGGATCCCGCACGGTTAAACAGAAGAAGAAAACGAAACCTTTTCTATGGTATGTAATAATCGAATATTTATTAAAAATTGCAAAAAATTTAATAAATATAAAACACCTCACTGTGAAAAATTTAATAATTATTTTAAAACTTGACTTCTCGTTTACTTATTTAAAAATAAAAAGTCCAAAAACAATAGCAATATGAAAATATTTGGTAGTAGGTTATTTGAAAAATATTAATTGATAGTGAGTTATTTGAAATAAATTGTGTACCTATACCTACAAAGGTGTCAGCACTGTCAGTATTATAGCCGGTGGATATATTGCCTGAGGCAATTTTTTTAGTCAACTGGTTCCGTCCAATCTGAAACAGGCCAACCCTGGTTTTTTTTCATGTGTAAAACGATTTAAAATACACAAAGATTTTAAAGATTTGATAGAACAAACACCCAACCAGAAATTAAACCCGTGACCTCTTGATTAGAAGTCAGAGCATATATAACACAATTTTGTCACCTAGGTAATTAACAAACTAAAATATTAATTCTTATCTTTATTTAAGGTAGTTATAACCAGATCAGTCTTCTTTATCATATTACCTACTATGCTAATAGTCTTTTTTCTAACTTATTAATCAATCAAGTATAACGTAAGAATTTTAAAATAACAAATAAAAAGTCACTTCTCCTTCTGAAAATAGTATGATCTAAAAAAAACAAACAGCTTCATTGGTGTTATTTCCCAACCTACTTCCTATGGAACTAATATGTAGCCAGCGGCCGAAAGGGCACTTTCTGACTCCACACTTGTTGATTTGATAGTTAATAAATTGTTTTCTGCATTAACATCGTCCGCAACACGAAGTTGTGCAATTTGAGAGTCTTCTTTATGACTCAATGTTAAATGTTTGTCATTTCCTTTTAATGAGTTAACGCAATTCGATGCTTGCGGATCCGCACTTGCGCTGTTGCGGGATCCCGCAGGCCCTAAAATTACGCTGATCCCGCATTGCGGGATTGCAATCCCTAGAGGATAATCCACAAGCTTCTGTCGAAACACCATTACATCCACAGTATATTACTTTTTGGTGCGCTTTATTGGCTGGCGGAGTCATTGGTCCATATGTCTTCAAAAACGATGATGGTCAGAATGTTACTGTCAATGGTGAGCGGTATAGGGACATGATTAGAATTTTTTTCGTACCTTGATTAGCTGAAATTAATCTTGCTGACATGTGGTTCCAACAGGACGGAGCCACGTGCCACACAGCGCGCGCCAGAGTTTATTTACTCAAAGAAACTTTTGATAAAATAATACTTTCGCGTAGTGGTCCAGTTAATTGACCACCAAGATCGTGCGGTTTTACCCCATTAGATTATTTTTTTTGTAAAGTCACTTGTCTACATGGATAAACCAGAGACAATTGAACAGCTGGAAATCAACATTGAAAGAGTTATTGGCGAAATACGACCGCAAATGCTGCGAAAAGTTTGTGAAAATTGGTGTTCCAGATTGCGCCTTGTACGCGGCAGCCGTGACGGCCACATGGCCGAAATCATATTTAAACATTAGTGTCATACAGTGTTATTAATAATCTTGGTATAACGTTACACAATGGTTTATACCATGGTCTAAGAAAAATGTTATGAATAATCCAGGTATACCATAATAAACCAAAGAATAAGCATATAAAATCCTCGTTGTACCACGGTTTTAGAGATTATACCAGGTTTAGTAATTCTATGTTTTATACCAGTAATAAGGTGTTTTTATTAATAACACCGATAAAGTTTTATATCAAATAAATCCGTTTCCTTTATAGTAAAAACATATTTCATTGTTTTATTATGATTTAAAACTGTCTAACTCTATAAAAAAAACACCCTATATTATGAAATAGCAAAAAGTTACTGAAAACCTATGACACATAAAAATTCAATATGAAGTAAAATGGGACAACCCATACAAAAGAAGGATGAATCCAATCCATATTGTATAATGTATAGTCCACTGAACAACGAAATAAGGAATTCACAAAAATTCAACTAAAAGATGATTTGATAGAATTTTCAATAAAGCTACCTGGCATTATATTTTTATATTTATAGTACTTTTTTCCCTTTGAAAAGCTCTGAATCGACATTCACTTTAATATCTTCAAGTAACTATAAATATAATATCTTACATTTGTATGGCATACAAAGGTGATATTTGAAACAGATATTGAACGTATAAAAATATATCTTAAACATCAATTAGAGAGCATTAATATATTTTTGGATTATTTCGTACTTTCCAGAATACCCAATGGACGAAAAATAAAAGGCTGGCTCAAAAAGCTGAAGAGCTCGGTGTGTGTTAGGAGAGGAAAAAGAAGAAGAAGATTGTCAGTTTGCGTAGGTACCTACCCTCAAAATTTTACCGTTGCAAGGGTCTCCGGTTCTATTTGTAAACGATTAAAATGTAATCGAGAAGAACCTCCAATCTCAATAATAGCCCTGAAAGAGTTTCGAAAAATGTTCATACTAAAATGATCGAACGATTCGATCGTTTGATTTAAGGACTCTGATTGCACGCTAATTAATAAGCGCTTATTTGCGTGCAAATAGCTTTCGATAAAACTCGTACTAGCCCCACAGGTTTTCAACTGGCTGTATTACGCGAGAACCTTGATCATAAAAAGATCCACGCCAATTTTTGTCTTCCACACGGATAAAAAATTTTCAACCTGTTCATATTTTTTCCGGTTTACGATCTCGCGTAAGAAATTCATAAACGTATCATAAATTTACGAAATACCTACAATCCATGTATAAATCGTAAAGTTTCATTTTGAATGTCTCATTTGGGAAACAATGGAAAATAAAACGTGTTTATATATATTTTTTTTTAAAGAAAAATCGATATTCCGTATTCAAATTTACACCTAACGGAATTCTAAAACACACAATAACCTGAAAAAAAAACTGAATTTATTATTTGTTTATGTATCTCACCAGGCAAGGAAATACTTAGTTTACAGCAGAGAAAAGTGTAATGCTGAGGTCAAGCGAAGGACGTTTTTCAAATAATAGGAAAATGGGTCACAGAGTACCACGGCGAATATTTTATTTATCGCATGAATTATTAAGATAAAGCGCTTGCCGACATTGTTAAATTTAAAAATGCATTTATTAAACGAAATCAGTAGACAAAATTTAACTACTGGCTGCAGAATGGCAGTGTTTGGGCTATTTTTATATGCTGGTCTTTTCAAACCATACTAATAACTACAATATTGTGAAAACACAATCCAAACTCCAAACTCCCTTTAGACCCCACTTAGGGGCATAGGGAGGCAACAAGAGCTCTCCATTGCGCTCGATCTTGCGCAACGTTAACTCCCAAATAAATATGTAAAAATATTTTACGACCTATTCTCATACATACCAAATATACCTACATATCTAGTATTAAAAAAAAACATAAAAATCGGTCGAGTAGTTTCAGAGGAGACCTATAGGTACCTACTAACAAACAACGTGACACGAAATTTTGTGGTTAGTAGGATAGCATAGCAATTCGGTTGCCGATCTATGGGTAATAACACGTAGAAAGCCGATTCCGACCCGCGCCGACTGGTGCAAATAATGTTGTGTATGGTTTCAAGGCATTTAAATGGGCATACCGGAAAGCGGGTTCCTGCTTTGCTGTGCGTATCCCCATTCAAATGCATAGAAACATTCTTTGCTCAGGTCGGAATCGGCTTTCTACGTGTTCTTACCCTATCGTTTAGAGGTGCAGGTAGTGGGTTCGACCTTCGGAACTGACCATTCTTTCTTTCACACCGCAATCTTGTTGCAATTTATAAATGGATTTTAGCATTCTCCATCTTTGGTGTTTGGTAAAATAATCCCATATTAGTCCTCGGTAGCCAGATCTGTCTATCCAAATCCAAACTCCCTTTAGACCCCACTTAGAGGCATAGGGAGGCAACAAGAGCTCTCCATTGCGCTCGATCCTGCGCAACGTTAATGACCTCCTCACACACCATGTCCAGATTCCTCAGCTCTGCCTCGAAGGAGCGGAACACAGTATGAGAGGGTCTTCCTCGTCTCCGGGACCCTGATGGGAGGAAAAACAGCGCTCTCCTCGGCCAACTGTCATTCGGCATCCTTAACACATGTCCCAGCCAAGTCCATCTCCTCCACATAATAGTAGAGGTGATGGGCTCACGCTGGGTGCGTCGGCGTATAGCGTCGTTCGTGATGCGGTGGTACCATCTTATACCCAAAATTCTCCTGAGGCACTTCGTTTCGAATGCAGATACTTTTTGTGCCTGGGCCAGAGTCAGGTGCCAGGACTCACACCCATACAGGAGAATGGGCAACACACACGCATCAAACAGTTTACATTTCGTCTCGACACTAAACGCCGACGCCTTCCATGGAAGATCTGTCTATAGGCGCTGAATATTCATCAATAAATTCCAGGCTCACTAAATTGCACAAGCCAATAAATTCCTCCGAAACTAACACTACCCGATTTTTATGCATTGTGAGAGGGTCTTCCTCGTCTTCTTGTCTTGAGTCTTGGCACCTGACCAAAGCCCAGGCACAAAAAGTCTCAGGTTTCGAAATGAAGTGCCTCAGGTAAATTTTGGGTGAAATGGGTTGTTCCTACAGATACGCCGCTACTATAAACAGCGGTGAATATGTCAGTTGAGAACATTGTCAATATTGTTTACGTAGTAACAAAAAACATTGTCTTTTGAATGACGCCGGATGACGGACCGTTCCCTAGGAACGCAGTGCATAAGATGGTACCACCGCATCACTAATGACGCTATACGTCGGCGCACCCATCTTGAGTCCATTACTTCTACCATTATGTGGAGGAGATGGACTTTGCTGGGACATGTGTTAAGAATGCCGAATGACAGTTGGCCGAGGAGAGCGCTGTTCTTCCTCCCATCAGGGTCCCGAAGACGAGGAAGACCCTCTCATACTGCGTTCCGCTCCTTCGAGGCAGAGCTGATGAATCTGGACATGGTGTGGGAGGAGGTCATAAACATTGCGCAAGATCGAGCACAATGGAAAGCTCTTGTTGCCTCCTTACTCCCTATGTCCCTAAGCGGGGCCTTAAGGGAGTTTGGATTGGATTGGTTAGTTGTGCAGCAGATCGTAGAGTTGGTGACATTTGCCCGAGTCGCGAAGATAGGTTTCGCAGATTGTCTCCAACCTCCTCCTATAGGAGTGGCATTTAAGGAAGATGATTGTTTGTAAGAAGATAAAAAATGCCACAGTGCGCTATACATCTTACATCTTCAAATGAAATTTCTAAAGTCGTCAACGCCAATATTTCCATGAAATAAGAAGTGTATTTAATTTCGTATGCAACAAAACATTTAAGACAGCTAATAAATAATATTATCATCATCAAACCAAATGATAACATGACTATGTTTGAAGAGAGTTTTGGGCTAACCTCAAAAGTATTTTCTTATCACAAGTCAATAAAGTTTCATAATACCAAGATACCCGTCTCATTCCTTTATCAACTCCACCAACAATAATAACAAAGAACTTTATCGTGGATTGGGTCACTGATAAACTCGCTACCATTCAAACCGATTAAATTTTATGACCGTTCGGCTGTTTGTTAGGCAAGTGCTCGTAAAACAATTACTTGAAATAATGTGATGTATAGCAACGAGAATAAGGAGAACTTAGACTAGCAGGTACTAATCGTAACCTGTCATCATGTGACGGACTCGGTCGCCTTTTTTCATAACGTTGTCTCGTTTTAAAACCACGGCATATTCTTATTCGGTCGGCACCGGGATTCGAACCCAAGTACGCTGTACGTACGAAAGCCGTCAACTGAAAAGATGGGCTACCAACCACCTGATAATAGGTACGTGCTTAGAAGCGGCATTCGGAAATAAAATATTTTTTTTATCTCATATTTCATTCTTGAGGTACAGAGTTGATGGTACGTCGAGAAGTAGTTTTTGCGTCAAAAATATCACGCAATTATAATTATTACATAATTATTAATGCAGGCAATGACCCTTTTTCGCGAAAATAATAAGGCGGAGCTGTGTTTGTTCGAACGGTTCTTGTCTCTGTCCATCTTGTGTTTTAATTTGTCATGAGCGGGATGGCAAATTACTGTGTTTTGTAGAATTGAAAAGGTTATCTAAATAAAAATATCCCAGAAAAAATTAATTTGAAAAGCAACGACTTAAATCGACCACATTTAGTTGCATTATAAACGCACGGGTGCTTAATAAGGACCTGTCCTAATTGAAAATCATTCGCGCGTCCGAGCGATGATCGCGTCGCATTTTCAAATTGTTGTCTTACGAATCTGCGTTTTTCTGTCTTGCCCAATTAGAACATGTTCATTCAATGTTATCAGTTTGAACCTTTGAGAAGAAATAATACTAGAGAAATAATGTGCTACTGCGCATGGTCCCAACAAGAACCACGTGACTGCTGATAAACTCATACATACTGTGACGTTTATCTATAGGATAGCGGTGTGTGACATTCGATTTTTGTTTTTAATATTTTAGCGTTTACACAGATGAATAATTTTATGCTTTAATCATGTCGTAATTAGTTAAAGGAAGTACCTATGGGTTTTGTTATGTTATCTTGTGCTTGTGGGTGGATCAAAGTAAAATTAATAATAATTACTGATAATTGATTATCAGTCACGTGACTGTTGAATAAAGGAACCAATTTTCGGTTCTGCGCATCCATAACTAATAATATTTGTATGGTTTGATTAAACGGTTCGTCCGTGTTTGAACGCTTTCCAATTAGAACATAGACTAATGGGTTAGTTAATACTAGCTACATGTTAAGAGATGAACTACTTAATTCAACGCCATAAATACCAAATTCTCAAACAGCGATACCAGCGACCTGCAAAATATTATAGCACTAGCTGACCCGCCCGTCGACTTTCGACTGAACCCAGAATAAAAAATAATTTTGACTTATTACATGAATAAAATGTGATTTTCGACATCAAAAATTAATTAAATTAAGCTTATAATTTATTGTATTATGTAATAGTTATCGTTGATTCGGATGCGGGGTGAAGTTCGATGGGTCATAAGTTTGAAATCTAAACAATTCCTCTATAATTGTTTACTTTAAAAAATTTCAAGAGATGGCGGTGTGGTAGGAAATACAACACATGTGATGTCTGTTAACTTATTGTATATATTGTTTAAAGAATAGACCCCATTTAAACCAAATTTTTCTGAATTATTACGGTCTAAATGCAGTAGAGATGAGATATCTACGAAAGGAATGAGAATATTAGGAAGGAATATGGTATGGAAGTTAGTGTTGTGACAAAGATGAAAGTCAATAAGTTGAGATGGTTGGGCATGTGGAAAGAATGCATGTAAACAGAATGACAACGAAAATTTACAAGGCTGAAAAAAAGGTGTAAGAAAACGTGGCCGACCGAGAATTACGTGGAACGAACACATCGATTCCTCCTCAAGGAAAGTCAGGTAAGAAGTAAGAGAAATAGGAGAGGTTGTATATGAGAAATGTCATTTGAAGAAGCGAAAGAAGTGTGCTTGGATAGAAAAGAGTGGAGGTCCGTTCTCTCTACCTATTAATACCCCTTACGGGGCACGGAGTGATGGGTAAAAAAAAATTAAAGTAACATACCTACGCATTTATTTATGGAGCAAGTACGAGTAAATGTGAAATGGCAATGTATGGATGTGTATAAATACCTACCTACACAGGTGAATAGTGAGGTAAACACACGTTACCGCAAAAGTGACCGCACGTAGAAATATGACCACTTCAATGATTAAGCCGACAACGAATTAGCCCATTCCCAAACGGCATCGTAACGTAGGGCCTTACTTCATTGCGGAAAGATTTCATAAGTCTTAAATTTCACCACCAACGCTTTTTGCGGAATTTAATTTTAGAAAATTTCCCGTGAATATTATTTTGAAGTGACGGGCTTTTTCATTTACCTTCGCTTCATTTTCATTTTCGGCCTCATTTTTATTCATGTCGGACGATTTAATTTAATTTCTTCGCTACTCAGTTTATTTCATCTCAAATTTATTATTTCAAAAAAATATCAAGTGTAGTTTCATTTTTTGAATGGTTAGTTGCAAGCTTAATTGAACTGCGAGAAGTTTTTATAATGTACCTAACCCAAGTTTTTCTTTTTGAAATTCACTCATATACCTAAGTAGGTATCGTGTAAAAATGTAAATCATGATAATTTTTTATACCTATACATAAAAATTATTAAGCACACAATTTTGAGACGATTTTAGGCTGATATAGTTTTTCCTTCATCATCGTAAGGCCCACCATTCACGATTGTTCCATCCGTACAATTGGGGCGATGTTTCTCCAAAATATGACGGTGAGTCCATCCGTACAATTGGGGCGATGTTTCTCCAAAATATGACGGTGAGTCCATCCGTACAATTGGAGCGATGTTACTCCAAAATATGGCGGTGAGTCCATCCGTACAATTGGGGCGATTTACTCCAAAATATGGCGGTGAGTCCATCCGTACAATTGGGGCGATTTTACTCCAAAATATGGCGGTGAGTCCATCCGTACAATTGGAGCAATGTTACTCCAAAATGTGACCGTGAGCGGTGAGTCAGATATAATCCAAATTGAATCCCGTCAAGCCATTCGTCCATAATTCCAAACGGCTCATCAGATACTCGGGTCGATGTGGTCCAAGTTGACGTGCCACTCTTTGGTAAGTTTAGACCTAAAGTTGATGATGGAATTTATGTCGAATCCCGGAGCCGACCATTTCCACAACACAAGCTTCGCTTTATGTGAAACGTGACGAAAGTGTAGTTTGTGTTAATTAAGGGTAAGCCCAGATTCATTTAAAAGAAAGTTCATGTTTAAGAGTTATTTTTTTTCTCTCAAAATGGAACGACTTACGGCTTGTAACAGTCTGGATCTGCTGTTTGCTGTGTTAACCTATTTAAATAAACAACGTTCGTGGTTTAATTGCCAAAATTCCAATGATAGAATATTCTTTATTTATTTATAAATCAACGGCAAATTGCATTGCAAAGGGCATCGAGAGCTCTCAATTGCGCTCGAAAGCTTCCGAGGATCATTGTGCCTTTTCTGACCGGTTTAGGTTAAGGACGTGAGGTGGGTAACCTCACGGTTAATATTACAAAGAGAGCAGCAAAAACACAAAAAAACAATACACACAATTTATTTCCATAAGCACTACAGTGATAAAAAGTACATGTCTGACATTTGTTCAGTAGGTATAGTAGGAGAGTACAACAATATGAGAATACATTTAAAACGCTATTGGATTACTTAAGACAGTTGTCAGAGAGATGATTAGAAATCTCAATTTAAAATGATACACAAGAAGAGAGGTATTTGGAGTACTATAAGTGATTGGACAGGACGATAAGGGTAGGATATATCCACAGAAGTATCTCAGCTAAGTTTCTATGCGTTGAAGAACGTCGAAATAGAGCAAGGCGGGCAGAACAATTCTATAGATCAACCATGACAGATTATTAGTCAAATATGCCAGTGAAAAAGAGTGAAGTAAACAGTCCCGACAAAATCCATCCAAATGACAAGAGTCACTTAATGATAGGAATATACGAAAACATGTCGACAAATCCCATGTCCCCAGAGGACACGATCCCGCATGCCTAGCTGTCCAAATCAGATACGTCAGCTGTTGAGCTAACTGTCTCCAAGATAACTTTTTCATAAGAGAAATCAAACTTTAAATAATAATTATTTAATAAAAATCAGTTTTCAACAAAATTTTCAGTAGGCACCTAATTAAATTTGATTTATGAAGAGCTATTAATAACCCTAATAAATTCAATAACCCCCAATCAATTTAAAATCCGAAAGTCAATAGTCGATAGAAATAATATTGGATTGCGATAGGTCATTAGGTCAGGCACTCGTTTCAATTACTCACTCACTCGAGTTAACAGTTTGTTCCCCCGTGTTTATATTTGCCGGAGTGCGTACTTCACCTTACTTACCGGGTGAATACACGTCATTAATAGTACATTTTACTAGCACGCAACATGCTTTTAAAATTGATGTTTATTGAGCATTATCAGGTATTGGTTTATTCCCATCGGGTATCTATTTTAATAATCAAGCAGTGAAATTCTCCTTTTTACTACTGGTGCAACTCAATTTTAGACAAACATAATATATTATATAGTTTCGTGTGGAGGTCAGTGTTGTTCCGTGGGTTCGATCCCAGCTGCCGACCATCTTCCTCTTTCACGACACAACCTTTAAGTAGCTTACTGTGAATGAGTCGGGAGCCGGTAAATTCACCGTCAGTAAAATTCCTTTTTTTTTTACCATCACGCCGTGTCCCGTAAGGGGTAGGCAGAAAGAACGGACCCCCACTCTTTTCTATCCAAGAATACTTCTTTCGCTTCTTCCACCGACATAACATTTCTCATACACCCTCTTCTATTTCTCTTACTTCTTACCTGGCCTTCCTTGAGGACGGAATCGATGTGTTCGATCCACGTCATTCTCGGTCGGCCACGCTTTCTTACACCTTTCCTTTCAGCCTTATGAAATCTCTTGGTCATTCTGTTAGCATCAATTCTTTCCACATGCTCAAAACATCTCAACTTATTAACTTTCATCTTTGTCACAACACTTACTTCCATACCACATTCCTTCCTAATATTTTCATTCCTTTCCATATCCCATAAAGTTTTTCCACATATTCTTCGTAGAGATTTCATCTCTACTACATTTATACTACATTCTTCTTTTTTCGTCCATGTCCACGTTTCACAACCATACATTAGTTGTTGAATAGGTTAGGATAAGGTTGTAAAGTAGTTAAAAAGGAGGGTTTGGAGGATTGAACCCCCTTCCCCCACCTTTCTGGACACCCCCTCGAGTGATACGGTAATACTCCAGCGTATGTAAAAACCGCCGCCATCTTAATTTTAAGGAGTGGCTAAACTGAAGTACCTCATTTTAGGTCATAATAATTTGACATTTTACAATAGTTATAGAATGATGAATTATTCGCGATGAATTGTACTGACAATGAATTGTTCGTGATGCATTTTCCTAGACCCGAATGAGTATTTATTTATTTATTAAATCATCCACGGCGTAAAGGCCTTTTAAGCATGTAAATAATTTGTTTCACTTACAAGCAGAACAAACAAAAATAGTAACATATCGCACAATCGTACATGACAGTTAAAACTATAATAAAGATAATAACAATAATGTGTAAAATATATGTGTTAACTTAAAGTGAGCACGGATTTACTAAAAAAAATCGATCCAAAAAAAATTCAACTTTATTCTGTACGTACTATATACATACCAGGTTTTCCTACAAACGTTTTTCTGTGTTTACTTTGAATATTGAATTCGAATTTGTATGATGATAAATTAATTAGGTCAATACTTAATGAATATATTTCCGATCGATGCACCTGCTTTAAGCGATGTTTACAGGGCACATTCTGATATTCGCACCGAGATGAACAGATCAATCGAACATATAGATAATATAATATATAAGTACCTAGAAGTTCTATTTTTTAAGTGACAAAGATCCTAAAAATAATTAAAAAGGATATAATCTTGTATCATTGGTATGTACCTATATTTTCCTCTCCAGTTTTCTCCGTATCGTGTTGAGTCTATGTAATTTAATATAATAATAATTCATAATAATATGATGTTAAATAACGGATGTTTAACACATGGTTGAACATCTTCATAATGTTCGAGGTACTCGAGCGCTTCTGTCAACCTCGCATTAATAAAATAATATTGTGTTACATCAAAAGTCTCTTTGGCTATTGATACCTACTTTAAAATAAAATAAATGTAGGAGATATGGAAGGCGTCGCCGGCGTATAATGAAGAGAGGAAATGTAAATTGATTGATGCATATGTTTTGCCCATTCTCCTGTATGGGTGTGAGTCCTGGCACCTGACCAAAACCCAGACACAAAAAGTATCTGCATTGAAACGAAGTGCCTCACGAGAATCACGAACACGAGCGCAAAAGAGAGGTACTTACTGTTGCATCCCATTCCCTATGCCCCTGAGTGGGGTTCAAATGAAGATTGTCTGTATGATTGCATGTACCTATTAAAGAGTTGAAGAGTTATAAGCTGGGGCCTTATTCTCGTAACGTTTGAATTGCAATCTAGTTGAAAAGATTCTTAAAATGGCGGCTCGGATAAGGATTGGACCAATCAGAGAGAAAGAGGGAGTGTCTACAATACGATGTAGCCAATCGTGGAACGATCATGACACTCCCCCTGATGTATGACAATAACAAATTGTATAATAATAATAATTTAAGAAGGTAATTTAATAAGAAGGTTTTGTCTGTGCAATACAAGACCAGATCATCGTCACTAATAATTATAAAAAATATATTATTAAAACACCTGATATAATTGATAAAATATGTCGTGCATGTGGCCAAACAGGAGAAACACTCACAACACATATTTTGTCTGGGTGTTCTCTCCTGTGTGGTTCTGAGTATCTGCACAGACATAACGATGTGGCTAAAATAGTTCATCAAAAACTTGCCTTGAAATATGGTTTGCTCGATCTTGAAGTACCTTATTATAGGTACACCCCAATTTCGGTAATGCAAAACTGTAATACAAAGTTGTATTGGGATATACCAATACAAACTGACCGAACGATTAACGCAAATCGTCCGGACATTGTATTGGTTGATCGTATAGGAACGGGATAACGTATCTCGTGGATATCACTATACCGTATGACGAAAATTTGAAAAAAGCCGAGCAGGATAAGATAATTAAATATCTTGATCTTGCTCACGAAATCAAGGATATGTGGCATACACCAACCACCCACATAATACCTATAGTGATATCGACGAATGGAGTTATTCCGAAGTCTCTTGAAGACAATCTAGGGAAACTTGGCATCTGTTGTGGTCTCAGATATGCCATCCAAAAGGCAGTTCTGTTGTCCTCATGTAGGATGTTAAGAAGGTTCCTTTCTCTGTAGTTCGAAGATCTCTCATGATTACATTACATCGTGATGTATCATGAGAGATAATACCGATATTTTTATATTTAGTATATAGCATTGTATTTAATTTTAATTTATTTTTATTAATTTTTTTTTACAATGATGTATAGGTACTTCATATGATATATTGTGATTTAATGAATAAATGATTTGAAATAATAATAATAATAACTTTCTTTATTCATAGATAATAGCATTACAATAATTTTTACAAGTATTTGATTCCACCTAACTGAGCAAAGCCCGTCCCAAGGTAGACCTGTTGCAACTATTTTTATTTATTTAAGTATTAGCGAAATAAAGGATCTAAATAAGGATAATAGACAAAATTTAAATAGAAAAAAAGTAAAATGCTTAAGTAAAAAAGCAAAAGCAAAATCTTTCGATCTCTTAGAGATCACCCTCAACGATAATCCCGCCAAAGCACAACACCTCATCATCCACTATGTACTACTTAATATACTTTATCACTTCTTTCTGTAACATTGTATATATATGTATATTTATCATTCAATCATATAGGGATGTAAGAATTTAAACAATCCAATCCTTATCCGAGCCGCCATTTTAAGAATCTTTTCAACTAGATTGCAATTCAAACGTTACGAGAATAAGGCCCCTGGTATGACGAGCCTCAGGCTGGCCATCTATTCAGAGGATTTATCAAAATGATGCATACAATTTGTTATTGTGAATGATAACTACTCAATCCAAACATGATTTTATAGAACAAAAATTATTATTATGCAGGAAAAAAAAATATTCAAATTAATTCTACGTTACAATTAATTACGTCTTGGCAAAAAATATTACTTTTGATTAATTATTATTGATAATTTGTATTAGACGGGTTTGACCTTGCACTAAGAGGATGTTTGGATGGGTTTTAGGAACAAATCATTCAGTAATAATTGACACATCCTTTAAACATTTCATGCGAATTTCAAACAGTTTGCATTGCAATGTGAACAAAATATTTGTATTTAAACGATGATTATTTTGAATGGATATAATAACAAAATGTTAACATTAAAGAGGTATTTTAAAACAACAAATTGTGGTTCTCGTTCTCACACCCAACCCCCTAATTAAAATGCATAAATTAACACCTCCAATGCATAATTTCAGCGAATACTTTCCGCTACCCTTTGAAAGCAGTCGAGTCATCTCCATGTGCAGGAGACAATACCTTCGTAGTATGAAGAAAAAACAGGTACGAGATTAACATCAAACAAAATAAACTTTATTTCAGCCAGCTCTAGTACTTTTGTGGTTGAACATTGTGTAAATTTGTTTCAATTTTTATTATGCAAAAATATTTTAACTAGCTCGGTTTGCTTAATTACAATTCTGCAAAATCAGCCATATCGGGCAAAACACTGACTGTTTGATTGATCAACGGCGCCTACCCAGCGATTCCTCGCGGACCACACCCTCACACACAAAACATTCCCCGTGATGTGATGAATTTATCCAGATGTAAATTATTCAAAATATTGTTATGTGGGGTTGCTGGCTAAGAATAGCACCTCTGCTCTTTTTGCTGGTTTTTCGAGCATCCTGTAAGAGGCAGGTAATCGAAAAATTAGATCGGGATCGTGAGGTTGACCACCTCGCGTCCGGCGTAGGCCTCCTGCATTGCTGGGTGGTTTGGGGGTGATTCGCGGCGGGCTTGATTTTTCCGGGGCCGGCTTTTTGGTTTGATTGCTTCGATCGAGATAGGGGGTCGGTTTCGTGCGGGTCGGGTATGCTGCGGATGTTCTCCTCCGGGCTGTCTTGCGTTGTGCGGTGGGCCTTAAAGGGAGAACGTATGTATGTATGTATTGTTGTCATTTATTATTTTTGAAAGTTTGAAAATAAGATGGTAAAAAAGAGTTTGGAAAACAGTTGCTTGTTTGTTTATGCCGAATAACAGAGTTTGGTATTTTTACGCATTGAATAGATGTACCTACTAGGAAATCATTATAAAAATTGTTGTTTACAGGAATTAGTATATAGAGATGGCAAGGGTTCCTTGTTTTGAGATAGTGTATCTATTTGGTCCTATCAAAGAGAACGAATGTTTTTGAATATTTAGTTTAATTTTGGATTTTGGTCGAAAAAGACATCGATCTCTCCATCTATAGTTTGTCGCAATTTTTGTTTCCAAGTTAATTAATCTATAATTTCCGTCGCGTGTTTTATTATTGTCATGCCACGTTTTTTTTTTAACGAAGTGTTATATTTGGATACGGATATTGTTTGAGAAATAGTATCTGTTTATATGTTCTGACAATATGTTTATTATAATATTGAAATTTGTTCCGTCGATAGCAGCTACCCAGGACGATGATTGGGCACAGAGATATATGTTGATGTTGTATTTTGTTTTCTTGCTTGGTTGCCCCGCCAAGCATGCTTGCGAGCAAGTTGCTCCATGTGGTTTTAGCCGATAGCCGATGCGTTACGGCACAGCTACGAATATTTGCGATCTCTGTGTGCCAATGGATTTTTTGTATTGCAGCATGTACCTTACTTGTATTGTTTTCACACGTCACATATCAAGCACACGTCGCGCATCGTTATCTGTCATTCGATGGTTACCCCATTTTCCGATATCAGTGATGTGACCTAGTTTAACGTTTATTTTTTTTAATCTGGTTAGGGATTTCATATTTAGATCCAGCTTAGTGTAGAATTTTCAATTGTAATGGTACATCGAACGGTCTGATCCCGAGAGAGTAATTTTATTCAGTCGAACTATATAAATGAGATTGTTAAACGTTCGCGTCTGTCCGCGTACAGATAGGTTGTAGGTATTTTGTTTACACCACCGGACTGTGGTCATTAACCGGGTTTGGCTTTACTAAAATCTATAACTATTTTATTTGTGAAGATATATTTCAAAATGTTGTACACTAAAAGCAGAATCTTTGTTTATTATGATGATATTAATATTTTTAAGTTTTAATGTACAGTAATTTTTATAAAAATATTTGAAAATAGATTTTAGTAAAAAAAAATCATACTTAATAATATTATATTTTATTGACTTTTAACTAGATTTGAAGGTACGTAAAAGTAGATAGTTTCTATATATAACAGACAGATAAAATAAACTAAAAATATAAATTCTTTCTTTTTCACGACATAAGCTTTAAGTAGCTTACTGTGAAGGGTGTATTTGTAAAAAGGGTGTATTTGTAAAAAAAAAAATCCAATGTTCTATACAGTGCACAGCTATAATATAACTAATCAAAAATATTGCACAACCATAATAAAACAAGAATGATTTGTTATTTTCAAATGCAAATATTTTATCTAAAATTAATGGTATGCGTTATATATTTTTGCAAACCTCACTGTAGGTATATAGATAAATTATTCCCCAAAATTTTTTAAGGTATTGTATTTACTGTAAGTTTTTTCTTAATAATTCTGTAAAATTAGTAATATAACTTTTCCACAAGTTTGTCGAAGGTTTTCACTTTTACCGACGTCTCACGACGCGTCGAAATTTATGTTAAATAATTGTAGTCTAGCTAATATTTAATCTGAATGTCATTAAATTTGCTATTCCATGAAAGAGCCAAAGTTATACCTACAATTTTCGTTAATAGTCGAGTCGAAAATCTGTTTTGCATAAATTGGTATTTTTGTCAAATTAAAATGAAAAAATACGAAAACCATTAATTACTTATTAAGAAAGTCTGGTTAGTAATATGCTTCATCAGCTGAACGCATAATTTATGCGAAAAAATTGCAAAAGGCAAAGGTTAGATATTTAATGAAATTAATGAAATTTCTTTGCGGAGATGTCTCGTTGTCAGGGATCTCGGAGTACTGCTGGACAGCAAAATGACACTTGGAGCTCACATTGATGCGATCACGAACAAGGCATTTAAACAACTGGGATTCGTTGTGAGAGTATCTAAGCCATTTAAGTCAATAGAAACACTAAAACTACTTTACTTTACGTATGTGCGAAGTTGCCTTGAGTTTGCTACTGTGGTCTGGAGTCCCCAATACATCACGTATATTGACAGGTTGGAGAGAGTACAGAATAAATATAAAAAAAATAGATTTTAGAAGCTTCTTATCATTTGAGAACTCGCGTATCTCTGCACGTCACCATAAAATAATGACCTTAGAGAACAGGCGCACGCTGCATGATATGTCTTTCTTATATAAAATAACTCATAACGTAATCGACAGCAACTATCTAATAAGTAAAATTCTTTTCAACTGCCCAATCAGATTAACCAGGACGACACTTACTTTTAAACAACCGAGGTGCAGCACTTAATCCCTGCAGAGTTCTATCATTCATCGTTCATCGGATTTTTATAACGCATTTTTTGTTGGTATAGACATCTTTCATGTATCCCTTTCTATGTTTAAGAGGTCCATAATTGGATCCCTGATAGGTTCTGGGTCTCATCGGGCATAGGCGGGGGTCTTCCGATCCATTGTCGTCTTCCCTTTTCCTCTTTCCTTACCTTTCCCAATCCCCATACATTATAATGAGGGTACTGCTGCCGGGTGTCGGGAGTCCGTCATGACGAGCGTCGAGGTATGCGCCCTGGTGAGTTTTCGGGCCCGGCGGCGAGCCCGTCTAGCTTTAGTGTTTTTTTCTTATACTTGATGGTTTGTAGTGTATGTCGAGTGGGGAGAGGAAGGATAAGGACTGCATTCAGTTTTAAAATATATTTCTGTATTTAAAAACATTGTACATTGTACTTTTCACCCCACCCGACCCTACTTTTTAAAAAAAATGTTAGCATTCGCCACTCCTTCTCTATATAAAACTATAAGTGTGCGAAATTTCATACTCCTCAGTCCGCGCAATTTTCGTAAAAATAGTCACAAAGTTTTTCCTTCACGTATTAATATATAGATACCTATCATACTTAACAGAAAATGTGCATTATGTTCATTCATATTACGTATCTCAAAATATTGGCATAGAATTAAAAGCATTTTAGAGAAGCGTCAAACTAAAACAAACATCCTAGATTGTTGCAATACTCTTCTAGTCGAGGTTAAGATCTTGAATGTGCCTACTATAAATTACGATCTCGAGTCGTACATCAATAACAAATGAAGCGTGAAGGACCTTCGACTTAAGAACAGGATAAAATACGGCTGCCGCAAATTTAACAAGCTGCTGTTTCACGATACAACCCATCCGTAGTATAGTAAAGATTCTATGATAATACTAAGGAATGAAGGCTCGGTCTACAAAACTTTCCTTTTCACTAAAATTAACGAGAAAATTATACCTACCACACTAGACATTACCCCCTATTCCAATTCATATTAAGTGCGCACTACACTAAAATAAGAACGTTCCTATTTTAGTTAGCCGGATTGGTATTCGAGAAATTTTAGAAAGTTCCTATTTGTTCCTAATTAGACTTTAGTTTGAAATTAGTTCATTTTGGTATTCGGATTTCGTATTTAAGTCAATTTTAGTGCGTTTATCTGTCAAAACGTTCCTAATCTTAGTGCACACCTAATTGTATGCGTCTAAAAAGATATCTGATGATATTTTTATGATAAACGTTTTTTTTAACCAAATAATTATAAAACAAGTTCATTTTTATTAAAAATATTAAGCATTTCCCCCGAATTTATTATAATTAAGTAATACGAATAATAGCATCAAAAATTATTATCATTGAACACCAATGCAATCATACAGTCGTCTTCGTTACACTTCGGGTTGGTTCGGCAGTTTCCAGCGACCATGTTACTTGGAACTTGCTTGGAACATGGAGCTCGTTTGAATTTGTCTTCTCCGATTGGCTGTCCGCTTGTCAGAATCAACCAATAAGGCGCATGCTCGATCCATAGACAATTATAATTCAAAAAAATATTTATGGTGAACTAATATTGGTTTTTAGAACACGGCATAATTCCGAATACGAATTTTAGTTCGAGTGAACTTAATTCTAAATCATTTGGAACGTTTTTAAACACAGAAATACATTTTATTTTATTATTTATTTATTTATTTAGATTATGAAGTTACAAAAATTACATATTTTATAACTTAAAAATAACAATATTATTCCACTTATATTATACAGATCTAGACGTCACATTTCTACAACATTCACATTACTAATCTATGCTTATCACTACTCTTTAAAACACCGTTTAAAACTGAATGCCGCCCTTATGTACAAATGTAGGACTGTAGGTACCTCGTTTAACAGACGTTGTCCTGTGATCTAGTTACGAATATTGAATTCGAATTTAAAAGAATGATAAAAATGAATTTTGACCAATTTCATTCCAACCGATGCATTTGTTTTATACCACATATTTTCACATTCGAATTATGTCATTCGCACCAACTATCAAACAACTGACAGTTACCTCAATTCTCTATCAGATCCGATAAAATTTAGCATCAACTAACATTTTGAATTGTTCGGGCAATCCCATGTGATTTCAACTAATCGGAGCAATTTGCTTTTAAGAAATCGACCGAAGTGAATATAGCTGCAAGTGATTTCAAACGAATATTTTCCTTTGCCAGAAAAAATAATATCTGAGGATTATTTATAACCAATTTAATATTGCAAAGTATTTTCTGCTACAAATTGCTTCCCTTGTACTTTCTGTAAAGCCTTTCTGCGAAGACGTTCTGTCCTTTACGGTATTTGTTTCACATTATTGAACTTGAGGGTATTATAGTTATGACTATGGCAAAAGAAATATCAAAGTTAAAATATAAAATATTTCAAGAGAATGTTCCGAAAGTAATTTACGTTTAATAAAACTATACCATTTTGCTGAGCCATTGCAAAGCTTGTAGAGCGGCATTGTATATCTTGAAAGAACCATGGAGGATGTATGGTGTATACATCCTCCACAATATGGTGGATGATATACCTTGTTTCTCCGTAATCGCAGCCAGAATGCTAATTAATAATTGATAAATTATTAGCTGGAATATTCAGATGACATATTATCATGTAAACAATATTATGATCCTGGTAATGCGACGCTCAATACGTGACTTTAGACACGATATATGTACATTGAACACACACTCATTGCAAGAAACAAAATGAGAGTTTATCGAGGTCTATTGATAAATTTGTTGACAGTTTAAAAAAATTTGGCATTGTCTTGCCACAGAGTTCTTTCTGTAATCTTACGTCGCCCACAAACGCGATGATAATTTAAATTAAACTAACAAAATACTTTTATCCTCGTGTCATTTTTAAATGCACGATATTTACATGGTCTCGCGTCAATAATTTTTTTTAGGATATTTTTGGATCAACAACAAAATTTGAATGTCTTATTATACATGAATATAACAAAAAAAAAACAATGCATAAAAATCGGGTAGTGTTAGTTTCGGAGGAATTTATTGGCTTGTGCAATTTAGTGAGCCTGGAATTTATTGATGAATATTCAGCGCCTAGACAGATCTGGTTGCCGAGGACTTTAATATGGGATTATTTTACCAAACACCAAAGATGGAGAATGCTAAAATCCATTTATAAATTGCAACAAGATTGCGGTGTGAAAGAAACAAAGGTCAGTTCCGAAGATCGAACCCACTACCTGCACCTCTAAACGATAGGGTAAGAACACGTAGAAAGCCGATTCCGACCTGCGCAAAGAATGTTTCTATGCATTTGAATGGGGATACGCACAGCAAAAGCAGGAACCCGCTTTCCGGCATGCCGATTTAAATGCATTGAAACCATACACAACATTCTTTGCGCCAGTCGGCGCGGGTCAGAATCGGCTTTCTACGTGTTCTTACCCATAGATCGGCGACCGAGTTGCTATGCTATCCCACTAACCACAAAATTTCGTGTCACGTTGTTTGTTAGTATAGCTATAGGTAGATATGGGCATTATAATAGATAAAAATTACGCATCTAACGTTATTAATATTTAGCGATATTTATAAATAATAGTTGAATAAAAATAATAGTCAGGGAAATAATAGCCTACCATACCCAAATTTTGGAAACGACCTTTTTTTTAGGGAAAAGTTAAGTTTCCAGATAGCAAATGTTTAAAATATCTTTCAGATTTTAATATTAACGTTATTTTCAATTAACGAAATGGCTATAACGTTTTTGAATTTAAGCCGTTAGTCCCATCTCTACCTATACAAAGGTACTCCTCCGAAACTACTCGACCGATTTTTATGTTTTTTTTTAATACTAGATATGTATCTAGGTATATTTGGTATGTATGAGAATAGGTCGTAAAATATTTTTACATATTTATTTGGGAGTTAGGTTTTCCCTATCATTTTTTCTACTTTTCGATAAAAAAATTAATAAATTACATTTTATTTGACAACAAAAAATATCTATAATCCCAAATTTTCCATTCTACCCAGTCCACCATTTTGCAATATAAACGAGGTAAATACGCAGGTGTAATTTTTTTTTTAATTAAATTAGGTATTCCATCCACAGATGGTGAACTGTGCCATTATCAGTTAATTAGACACGTGGCCAGACAGCCAATCTCGAGATGGACTCCTAGAGTCTTAAAGTGGTACCCATTGGAATATATGAGGGGAGTCGGTCGGCCACAGAAGAGATGGGCCTCAGATATTGTTGCGGTCGCCGGGAAAAAATGGGTTGAAGCGGCCCAGGATAGAGAGAAGTGGAGACAGATGGAAGAGGCCTACATCCAGCAGTGGAGGGAAGGCTAGGAAGAAGAAGAAGAAGGTTTAATTATTATGATGTTATTTATAATTCCAATAGATAGCTATGTACATATTGACTTAATTAAACATGGAATTTAATTCAGCTATTAAGTAAAGACAACAAATATTAGTTCTGATGCAGGCAGGACTAAGTTCGATTCAGCTATCTAGTTGTACTAGTGGTCTACCAGTGCTCGAAATTCGACCATTACTATTTTACATTATAACTTTGAATTTTAATATATAAAAAATGCACTTCAATGTTAACAAATTAGTAAATAAAGTTCAAATAAAAGATTGTATAACTATTTATACAATCTAATATAATTAATACTATAACTTTCCACAATTTTTTATTATCCTGGGTAGTTTCGTAGGCCCACGTCCTAGATGGTCACAGGAGACTAAGAAACTCAGTTTTTTCGTCTCCTGTGACCATGTAGGACGTGTGCCTACGAAACTAGTCAGGATAAAAAAAAATGTGGAAAAGTTATACAATCTTTTATTTGAACTTTATTTTCAAATATACTCCACCAAGAAATACATATTCATCTAGTAAATTTTATTAACAAATTAGAAAATATAGCTGAAAAAAAAAACCATAAAAAATCTGCGTGCCGATATTTTTAATGTCAATGGTTGTAAATTAAAATTGTTTGTGTAGTTTTTTTTCACAGATGGCGTTGTTGTATCGAAATTCGTTCCGTAGGTACTATATATTATTTGCTATCCATTTTTTCGATGTTTTATTACTTGGTTACTCTTTTATCCGGAGCTGAGAAGAATCCAATAAACCAAAAATGATACATATCTGGTCAGCCGATCTCGAGTAATAAGTGTTCTAACTTACCCGACTTTCTTTTATATATTTAAAAACCCTAAAATGGATAAAATTAAAAAAAAAGTAGGTAGGTATTTTGTTTTCAATTTAAACCACTACGCGCTTGTGACAGTGTTCTACTGATGTGGCTTAGTATGGTAAATTTATATTCACAACTTTCGCAAACGAATGGAAATGTTAACACGGCGATTTATAATGTTTGCTTTGTTCACATCGTGCACGTAAGGGGTAGGCAGAGAGAACGAACCCCCTCTCCTTTCTATACAAATAAACTTCTTTCGCCGACATATCACTTCTCATACTACCTCTCCTATTTCTCTTACTTCTGTTCTGACCTGGCCTTCCTTGAGGACAGAATCGATGTGTTCGATGCACGTCATTCTCTTCAGCCACGCTTTCTAACACCTTTATTTTCAGCCTTATAAATTATCTTTATGTTTGCATCTATTCTTTCCACGTGCCCAAACCATCTCAACTACCTAATTAACTTTCATATTTGTCAGAACACTTACTTCCATACCACATTCTCTTCCACACATTAACTTCAATAAATCAGTTTTTTTTTTACATTATTTTACTGTATTTTAATATTTCAGACAATTTCTTTATTTATATTATTTTTTTAGGTACCTACTTTAAACGTGATTGGTTGAATGAATATGAATGTTAAATTAATTAACACCTAATGTATCTATTCGAACAGCGTTCACACAAAGCAAGGTTGTGGTTTGAAAAAGAAAAAAACGGTCGGCATAGGGTTCGAATCCGTGACCTTTCATACGCGATACGAAAGCCGGCAAACCACAAAACTAATCATTCAAAATATCAGGTTATTTTAACATCGAATTAAATAAACTTGTTCACAATATAAAGGTTGCTTTTCATCAAAGGAAATAATAACGTCATCGTAAAAACTTGCATTGAATATTTTAAATGAAGTCCACTGCAGGAATTCACGTATTTCGTAAAGCACTGGAGAGACCAGACTATGTGAATTAACTGACATCGGAAGATCTCCTAAGGTCCATTATTCACGATCATTCCGTAATCCGTATCGATGTCACTCCAAAAAATGGAACGTGAGTGAGGAAAACCAAATGGATGATGTGGAGTGATAGAGTGAGTCCGAAATCCATCAGTGCACAATTCAATCACATCAAGCAATTCTTTTCAATCACTCCAAACGTATACCTATCGTCGATGGGAAAACTCGAATGAACGTGGTCCAAGTTTTTTCTATTATTATTAAACACAAACAATATTAATATATTCTAAGTTTTAACTTAGATAAACAATATAATATGTGCGTCGGTGTCAATGTCAAATAAATCGAAGTGCGTGTGAGTATCAAATACATAACATTGCAGTAGTGTGCGTAATGTTTTTTTTATTGATTTAATGTATTTTTTATGGATTATTTAAAGAAAATATTAGCATTCGCCACTCCTTCTCTCTATAAACTATAAGTGTGCGAAATTTCACACTCCTCCGTATGCGCAATTTTCGTAAAAATGGTTACAAAGTTATTGCTTCACGTATTAATATATAGATAAAAATAGCAAAATACGCGTATTAACGTAGTGAAATTTCGTTATAATATTTGGAGTGATCTTGAATGTGGGTCTTAGAAATGGAAAGACAGCTGAGCCACCAGTTACTGAGTTATTTGAAAAAAAAAACAGCGCAAGATATCACAAGATAAAGATAATAAGTAAGTAGTGTTGATTGTAAAAATCACTTGATCTAACTTGATGAAAAAATCAAAGTGTAATACCATACCAACGGCAATGCCGTAAAATGCTATATTATAACGAAATTTCACTACGTTAATACGCGTTTTTGCTATTTTTATCTATATATTAATACGTGAAGCAATAACTTTGTAATTAATTATATACCTACCTACTAATTTATTCATGCCACTGGAATATTGTTGAACTGTGACCAATTAAGACAATAACTCTGTACAATACATGATATTCCAACGCATTCGTGATTATATTATTTAATACTAGCTTTCCCGACAGACGTTGTCCTATGGTTCTAGCCCGAAGTGGCCCGTTAATATGTACATGATGTGCACTGCGCCCCCGTTAAACAATACAAAATTAATTCCATTGAGTTAAGCAAATAAAATAATAACATTAAACTATTTCTGAAACATCCCTATTTCATTCGCATTCAAAGCTCTGGCGGGAATAACTTGAGAAAAATGCGCTCGCGCACACACCCTACCTCACCTATTACCAATACGAATGTGCCCGACAATATTGTTGACTTTGTATGAAAATTTTCTTAAACTATCGAAACGGTAAGAGCGTATGCGAGAATGAGAGGGAACTACCCGCGATGTCGTGGGCGCGTCCCAGTAACCTTTCCATACAAACTTAAATATTGTATTTTACATAATTTGTTATCCATTTTTTAAACGTTTTATTTGTTATCTGTTATCCGGAACGGAGAAGAATCCAATAAACCAAACATCAGAAGAATTTGTTGAGCCAATCTCGAGTTATAAGTGTTCGCACTAACCCGACATTAATTTATATAGTAGATTGATTTTTAACACAAAACAAAACGCAGTCGATGTTGGACATTCGATCATCATAAAATTGAAAACTAATAGTTTCAAACAATAAACCAAAGAATTTAAACCACAGGCCTTATCAACGACTGACCTCGACGGTCTGCTTAGGTGCCAGTATCACGATCTCTTGATATTATTATTTTTTTTTTCAAAATTTAGTAGTGGCCCTCCGAATGTAGACTTCTTTTTTTATAATAATTTTAGATTCAAAATATTTCTTTAAGATCTAGTCCTGAAAAGGGTCACAAGAATCTAGACATAATTAGAACGTTGTGTACCAACAAAGCCAATAGGCAATAAATATGAGACATTAACAAAAAATGATATTATAATCATATCCTGGCGCCAAATACATGACAGCAGTCGCAGTCAAATTTGGTTGCTCTCTTGTTCTCAATAATTTCCAACTTTTATCTCTATATTTCATTAATTATTATTAAATGTCTATTTGTTGCATACATGAGATTTTTCGACATGTTGAACATCTCGAGAATTCTCATGATTGGGAGTTTCGGAGACTCAAATATTACCACCTAATGGCGAATGTTGTTAGCGTAAAGTGATCACACTAATGCGTTGGGTTCCTAGGGAGCGGCCGTCATCTGACAAGACGGCGTCTTTCAAAATTATATGACAATGTTTTTCGTTACTATGGAAACCATATTGGCAATGTTCTCAACTGACATATCCACCGCCGTTTATTGTAGCGGCGTATCCGTAGGAAAACAACCCATAAGCCAGCCTTCGAAACAACAGTAGAAGACGGTCGTAAGCCCGCGGTGGTTTGTTCCATTCTAAAATCGAACATCAGTAATGAATTTTTAGAGTCATTAGTTGTTAGATAATTCATCAAAATATTTGCATCGGCTCGGGGTTTTTTTAAAAGGTGATAAAATATTGAAAAATCGCGAGGAAAATAGATTTTTTCTACCTAATATCAGATGCGTCACACCAAAAGATCGATACTTTTTTTTTGTTGTAGGTTACGGTAAATGCAGTATGCTCATCAAGTACGAGTAACCTTGATTTGAATAAAAATTTGGCGATGTCATACAAAATAATGTAAGCTTGGATCCAAAAATATCCTAAATATGAGATATTGACAGGAATGTGACGTGATCGTTCCATTACGCTAGTGGTAAATATAATGAGGAATCAACCTATTGTATGTACCTACATGGTTTGCGCACTGTATTTTAATAGAGACCAAACAGGGCCGCCTAAGTGCGATGAATGATAAAGCTACAAAGTGGTGTTTTGTGTGGAAAAGGTTACAATTATTATATACAAAAATATTGTGTCACGTTGTTTGCTACCGTACTCCTCCGAAATAGCGCGTCCGATTTTTTTTTTGTAATGCATATTATATTGGTGAAAAGGGTATCCCCGTTGATATTTTCTTGTATTTTTGTTTTTTTTTTACAATACTTAGATATTTTTGTTATTTTTTTTTTAATTGGCAGCTAAAGTATCTATAACACCAAACTTTCCCTCCTACGCCCACTCTCCCATTTTCTAATATGAATGCATAATATAAAGCCTTTTTTACACAATTTAATATAAAAAAAAACATGGTTACCAGAAATTATTATAAACTAATACGATAATTGAAATAAATATGTGTGAAAAAGGTAAAAAATCAAAATATATACCTACCAAAAATGAGTTGTATAACTCGTGCTTCGGGAAGGAAAACATACATTCTTTCTCCCTTTAAGGTCCCCCGCACACCGCAAGCCAGCCCGGAGGAGAGCGATCCGCAGAAAACCCGACCCGCACAATACGTTCATGAAATTCCAGTAAATGACGATATACAATGTTAACTTAATAAAAAAATTTATTTAATCCAGCTGATCTAACAATAATCCAGCTGATCTAACGCTAATCTAACAATAATTAATTATTGGTTCTAAAATGTTATATTTATATCTAATTTAAATTTTTAACTACATACATATTTACCATTTTGATGTTAATAATTTATTAGAGATGTTTTATATTATATTGTAGGTAATGTTGGGGTCTTCGCTGGTCCATAATCTGTTTCTATATTATTGATTTATATGTATGTATTGTCATGACTGTCTGAACTTTCAAAAATTGTATAAATAAAAAAAAATAAAAATAAAACGGGACGAAGATGGATGGTTCAGCTATAGTTTCTAATATTGTTATGTTCCTAAATGATATGGAATGAGATTATTCCTCTGAACCGGGATACACGCGAAAAGGAAAAAATAAGACCAACTGAGCACGGACTCACCAAGGTTGACAAAAGCTTCAGATTGTTAACAAGTAGCCAGATAACTTAAGGGCCTTAAATTCGGAGAGGTGAAATTGTATTTGTTGGATAAGGCTTTCACAATATTTGACGAAATGATGACTGAGATGTAATATCCATCATCATAGATAAACCCTTCTATTGACTTTTAACGTTTCTTGGACTTGCAAGACTTTCCATTATACTCAGAGATGTCATATTGTGTTATGCTTGCCCCAATTAATATTTAGTAGGTATTGTTAAAAATGTGCATTTTTAATTTTTCTTCTGCTTCTGACCAGTCTAAGTACCTAGTGATGGTCAATGGACGATAATTGAAATAAATAAATTTGTGTGAAAAAGGTGAAAATTCAAAATATTTTTTTTTTTTTATGAAAAATGAATCTGTGCTCACTCAAAGTGAACACAAATACACTCCTTGACTCTTTCACAGTAAGCTACTTAAAGCTTGTGTCGTGAAAGAGGAAGATGGTCGGCACCTGGGATCGAACCACGACGTCCGCAGTACGAAAGCCGGCGTTGTAACCGCTGGGTCGCCAACCACTTCCATATATACCTACCTACCGGCTCTGTTTTAAATGAATCGTCTTTTGCGAGTTAAAATATAATATAGGTACCCATCAGGACCTCTATTCTGTAGCAAGTGTAGGGTAGTCACTTGAAAAATGAATAAAAAAGCCCCCTAGAGAATAAAAAAATGTGGCCAACTGCAAAGCAACCAACTTTTTGCGGTTAAATCCTAAAAACTCTTCATACTCTTGACTATAGGTACCTAAAATTCATATTTTTCTCATCTTCCATAATATAGGGTATACGGAGAATAGCCTATGAATAGGTCTAATTGCCCCCCCCCCCCTGGGCCCCGAGCTGGCGACGCCCTTGGTTTGAGTGCCGGTCCCGACTATCTGTAGGAAGTATCTTTGACGATCTTAAAGTAGGTACTCGAAGTACCTACACTGCGCAGAATCATAACGAATTCATGACACTTTACTATATTTTGTTCCAGCCAAGGAATGTGCGTGCTTCTAAAGTCAACAGTTTAGATAAGATGTATCATCTCACCTCCCCCCCCCCCCCCCCTCTCAACTAGATAATTCTACTAAGGCCCCCTTATTCCGTAAAAATTCTCACATTACAACCCCCTCCTCACAGTAATGGTGATTTACAGACCCCTCCCCCTTTTCGACTTCAAGGAGGTACTTAATAGACAAGACCTTAGTATGTACCTACCTTCTTACAAGATGATACATTTTTTTGGCGGAAATCGAACAAAGTAGAAAAAATATAATATTAAGCCCTGCTGTCGAAGACCTCAAATACTAAAAAAAATGTCAAAAAAGTAACAACATAAAATAAAGGAAAAAAACTTGACCAAGAATACTGTAGACGACCTTGAAATTTGCCGCCATTAGAGCAAGTTGTGACAATATTTTGTCGTATTAAAGTGTTAAAAAAACTAAAGAATCACAGAGCAACAATTATTATTAAGTAGTATCATATTATTAAATTGTGCATTATCTCTTTTTATTCTACCGAATGATTGAAAAATAACCTGTATTAAACAGGAATATTCACTCGTTTAATTTATGCTAAAATGATAATAATAAAAGATATGTATGTACAATGTACATATCGTCCAATTTATTATTTATACACATTAAAAAAAAGACAATGATTATTTTTAAATATTAATAAGTTAAGATTATGCACATACATAACGCAATATTTTAATTATTGTGTAAGTACAATATTCTACTAAATATAGCACGTTTCTATTAATATTAATTATTTTTTTTCAAGCAAAAATAATGTTTTTTGACTTACATTAGTTGTATTATAGATGCGTCAGCTGTTTATTGAGTATGTAGTCCGACAGTTGATTATATAAACAATAATACACACACTATTTTTTTTATAAATTACACACTATTTAAATAGCCTTATTTTTATATCAAATTAGGTGCTAATTATTTGTCTTTTAGTATGCACAAAAACGTTATGTTAAAATTACGAGTGCGAAGTGTACAGAGGTCACTGCACTTGATATGCACATTTCAATAACACTTATGATAATAAAAATTGTTTAGTTACTTAAGTATAAATATACAATAACTATAC
The DNA here is from genome assembly GCA_963576905.1 of Mystacides longicornis. Classification (NCBI taxonomy): domain Eukaryota; kingdom Metazoa; phylum Arthropoda; class Insecta; order Trichoptera; family Leptoceridae; genus Mystacides; species Mystacides longicornis. Next base: position 2,610,224 of record OY756421.1, on the reverse strand, counting down.
ACTTATCAAGAAACACTTTTTTTAATAAAACACCAATAAACATTTATTTTCAACAAATATAGAGGCTTATGACCTTGTCAGAAATATATAATAATGTCGCAAAAAAACGTCATTTTTAAGGATGTGTCAAAGTGAATAAAAATGTATTGTTGTCTTTACACGCCGACTCACAATATTTTTATCCTCATTTTTTTTTGTCAAATGAACTAAAATTATTATATATTAAAACAGTAACTTAATAATACGATGAAAACACTTTTTATACAAGTTTCGAAAATTGCACTCAAAGTTTTTATTTAAAACTTTTGTAGTTTATGTGAAACTTTTTTTATGTTCGGCGGCAAAAAAATGTAGCCGCTATACAAACAACCAACGCCAAACCACGCCGCACAGCGCTGTCAGCGAGACTGACTATTTCGTTCAACTTTCGTCGCTGACTGTCTATGGAATTAAAATGGTGCGTATGTACTACAATATAGGGAGAGAGAGGTGTAGAGAGCAGTGTACGTAGGTACAGTCCTCTAGGCTTTACCAGATAAACTGTAACCCCTTCTTAAATACTAAGCATTTATGATCTTTTTTTTTCTTTTATACGTATTACCTATAATGATTTAAATTTATTACTTTGTATGATTGTATTAGGTATATTGTTATTATTTTACATATCTACCAGATAATAATATTATTTCTTACTGTTACCTAGATTTTTTTGTGGGTGGTTAGGTATTACCTAATTATTTAAATAATACAAACATATACTTACTTACTCATGAGTGACAAACAGTTATAAAATGTATGTGGTAAGTAGGTTTTCTCTCTTTGTGTTAATTTTATTTTAGTTTGAAAAAGAAAATATATATACATATATTGTTGTTGTTTTGTATTGTATGTGCATTATTCACCGCAAAGGATTACTCTGTAATGGTGAGCAATGCTTAATTTTGACAGAAAATAAATAAAATAATAACAATAGAAGAAAAAGTATAAAAATATAGGGTATAGGTAGTTATGAAAGTATCACCAAAGCAGTAAAAGAAACCACACATAAGTAGGTGATGCCCCCAACACCACTCAAAGTTCATGAAATTAATATTAACTAAAGCGAAAAAAATCATAGGTTATCGTTATATCTTTATTGTATACTTTACAGAAATCCACATAGGAAACAAATTTAAGTATCCTACAATTATATTCAATGAGTAGTAAGTTTTTTAAAAAAAGGTAAAATAATATCAGCATACAGGGATATTATGTACATTGTGAAACTTGGCAACAGCTTTATGAAGTAGTTACATCTGATTCTGCAAAACTAAAAAGGCTTAACTGATGATCCTTATTGAGCATGCGCCCAAATAGGTAAACAAAAAATTAAAGGGTCTTGTACATGACAAGATGGAACAAAATGAGTGATCGAATTGTTGAAATAACTACACGTGGATGGGTTCTGAATTTCGTGGAGAAGAAGGATCTAAAGCCGCAAGCTATTATTGGAGTGGCAACCTAGATCAGGGGAAAATGAACGGGCAAACCACCACCTCGAGAGATGAAGACGAATTTCCAAGAACGTTTGGGCGGAGCTGAATGAGAAAACTGAGATACAGAAGTAGCAGGAAAAAAGGTTAAGAGGCCCTCAAGTAGCAAAATATTTATAACAATACGCTGGTATTGTGGGGGCTGCCCCGTAGACAAATTCAAATTGGCGTTCGCCTACAAACGAAGATTTCGCCAAAGTATAGTGCGAAAAAATTAACTGTCCACTGGAACATGATGAATATTATAAACCAAACAATGACACCTATAAAAATATAAAAAGTGGACAGTTAATTTTCTTCCTACTCTACATTGTCGAACAATTCTTTAGTGGTCGATCGCCAAATGCATTTTGTCTAGGCCCACAGCCTTCCCGACAGACGTTGTCCTGTGATGTAACCAGGATGTAACTATGAATATTGAATTCGAATTTAAAATAATGATAAAAATGACTTTTAACATGTCATTCCGACTGATGCATCTGTTTTAAGCCACATATTTTCCGTCCGAACTCTGTCAATCGCACCAACTATCAAACATTTGACAGTTTGTGTCGAACGACAATTGGATTTCAAAATTAGATTTATCCACTCTTCGCATTTTAATTTATAAAAAATCGCTCCAATGTTAAAAAACTAGAAAAAGGCTTGAAAATTTTTTCATCAAAAATCTGCTTGTCAACATTATTGTCAGGGAAATAAAAATTGTGTTTCTATTGAATTTTTCACAGATGTTGTATCGAAATTTCCATACTAACTTTAATGTTATAGGTATTTTATATTATTTATTATCTAGCCATTTTTCAACTTTTTAATAGTTATTCTGTTATCCGGAGCGAAGAAGAATGCAATAATCAAAAAAATAATAAAAATCTGTTAAGCTGATCTCGAGTTATAAGTGTTCGCACTAACCTGACTTTCATTTATATTAGAGATTATTTGATATTAGAAATGAAAAAAACGAGTCTAAATTTCGTAATACAGTACCACGTTTTATTTTTAATAACCGGTTTTCGAAAGCGAAGAAGAAGAAGAATCCAATAAACCAAAAATGATAAAAATCTGTTCAGCCGATCTCCAGTTATAAGTGTTCGCGCTAACCCGACTCTCATATTTTATATTATAGATAACTAGCTTATACCGTCTTGCTTTATGTTTTTGATTCCGAATGTCAGGCTTGATCGGTAGGTAATTAAACAGGTTCTAGTCTAGCTTCCCATTGCTTTTCAGACCTCTATAACTGACATAAGCACAGAAAAAGAAGAATGAAACTTTCACAATTCATAAAAAGAGAGAAGAATGACACTTTTAATGTTTATTAAAATTTTGTATGAAGATCCTAAAAAATAGAGTTTTTAAATAGCTCTAAATATATTAAAGTTAATGCACCAAATTGTATTAAAGAACCTTCTCCGGCATTTTGCACGGCTCTGTGCAGATTCATATCTGACGTAGTATTTGTATTTTGAGCGTGATGCTATGACATACGGTAAAAAGCAAATAAAAAAACATTTCTGAATTATTATGTAGATGTGCTGTTGATGGTGATTGAGTGATCAGGTAACTATGGTTTAGATTTCAAGCATTTTATAAAGATGGTAATTTTGTTCTGTAATAAAGAAGCTATAAAATCAAAATATTCTTAATGTTTGTACCTATCTACTTTGTAAGATTATAAAATAATAAACCAATGAAACCATTGTACCAACCTAAGAAAACATTGTAATTTTATCGTACTTACTAGTACTCTAATGTCATTTTAAGAATTTCGAACGTATCCAATTGCTTTTTAAACTTTTTAATTCTTCTTTTATAGTTCTTTTAAACCATTTTCGATCCATAAAATAAATTAAGTTTTCTGAAAATTATTGTTTGTTTTTATATGCTCTTGTTTTTTATAGGTACGTCCTGATAATTTCAAATATTTTTTAGCTACCCAAGTGCAAATCGCACGATTGAAAACAAAATGGCAATTTCTTCGGACCATCGTCAGTAAGAAACCAGAACCTAGCTACCTAAATCGGCAAAAGATCTGCATGAATCATCAAAACCCAAAAAACATCATGTAAAAACAATTATTGAAATAAGAACCGCTGCAAACATATTCGCCAATATTATGCGCGTGTGGGTTATGGAATAATACAAACAGTCAAAAAGACAACGAAAAAAAAGATGAACTGTAGGACTAAATATGTAATAAATAAATGATTTGTAATACTATAAACACAGCATTCTTTGAGACAAGTACAAAGAATAATAATTAATTACGAGTATATGAATGAATTAAATAACACACAGTTGCACTTTCATTTCAATTTTTTTGCAATATTAGGTACCTACGTAGTTAGTACCTACCTAATATTGTAATTTAGATAAATTCGCTTTTTAAGAAAACTATTACATTACCCCTACTGATGATCATCTATTATTGGCTTCGGTCTTATGAGGTCATTTGAACCACGAAAATAATCATTGGGGCTGGTACGAGTTTCATCGAAAACTATTTGTACGTTAATAAGCGCTTATTACTTACCGTGCAAATAGTGTTCTTAAATGAAACAATCAAATCGTTCGATCATTTTTGTATGGAAATTTTTCGAAACTCTTTCGATGATCGTTTCGATATTCGATCATCGAAAACTTATACTAGGGCTACAGCAGAGCAGTATTCTTTAGTCACTCGAGTTATGTCGGTTTTCCTCAGGAAAAAAAATGTCACATGTATAATTTTAGGAATCTACACATTTTTATGTAGGTACCTACCTGTGATAGCACATAGTCTTTTAAAATTTTCATACATCTAGCTCGTAAATAATAATTTGAATAACTACACTATTTGCATAGTTGTTAGTTGTTACAACCAGCTGGGGTATTCTCGTAGCGTTCTTAATTCGAACTTGACTGAAATTTGTTCTTAAAATGACGGATTGGACTAGACCGCGTTCTTAAATTAGTTTGTTTTCATACAATTTTTTTGAAATTCGAACGCTTTTAGGTCCGTGACTGCAGTTTTTAAACTGAAACTGATTGATTACGAGAATAGCCCTTATTTCATTGTTAGTCAATAACCTTTGGTATACTGGGCAGCAAAGTAATCTGGCCCCGTAGACAAATTCAAATTGGCGTTCGACTTCAAACGAACATTCCGTCAATGTATAGTGAGAAAAAATTAACTGTCCACTGGAACATGTAAACAAGTAGTATTTAAACCAAACAAAGACAATTACATAAAAATATAAAAAGTGGACAGATAATTTTCTTCCCACTCTACATTGTCGAAGAATTCGTTCGTAGTCGATCGCCAAATGCAATTTGTCTAGGTCTACTGGTGCTCTCTGTGACGTATTCAGTAAAGTCAAAAAGTACGAGTGAAAAGAGTTGAAATATTAATGAATAAAAATATGTAATACCTATTAGCTATTAGATGGTATTATATACTAGACAATGCAAAAGCATTGATTTTGGAAAGGTAATTGGATGTCCTGTTCGATTATACATACGTATTTTTTTCATTTCTTTTTTCAGATAAGTTTTGATTGCCTTAGGGTTGTTAGACGGTATTATTTTGTAACATTCGTGATGATCCCTCGATTTCATCTACCTATATATTAATACACATAAAGCAAAAAAAATATACCTACCTCCACCTTTTTACGAAACATGCGCGACGGAGGTGTATGAAATTACGCAAAATTATAGTTTATGTGGAGTAGGAATGGCGAGTGCCAATAAAAAAATAGTTAGGTACATTAATTAAACAATAAAAAAACCAGCGGCTTCCCATCTGCCCCAGACGATGATTGGTGGAATCCAATCGAAACGTCGGGCGACCAACGGCTCTTTTCACAGCCAACTTGAGTATAATATAATACATAATTATATTGTATAAAACTAAAAAATATTGTATAAAATATATTATTATTATAAAAAATAGTCCCAATGTTATGTAAATCTATGTCTTACTCGGATATTATGTCAATCTATATAAAAGTATTATGAATTGTAATTAGTAAACGAAATCTGTAAAAAATCATTTTCTTCGCATATCCACCAATTTAGTTTTCCTTTTTCCACAGTGTCACCGTATAGGTACATACACATTATTTTCTTGCGAAGAGCTTCTGGATGAAACATCTTTGCGATAATAATACTTATATTAAAGTAAGATTATACAGTGTGTCCGAACTGGAAAGCGTTCGCGGGTCCGCGCGTCGAGTTTCATATATTCAAAAATTCAAGCGCGGACGGATCATCACATGGTCGCGCAATCACTTTTCAATTAGGACAGGGCCTTTACCTCGAACAATTTGAATGAAAAACAAAATTTTACTGTAAATAATTGATTGTCGCATTTGAGCCTCATGGTGCTTAACTGTATCATCCAAGGCGTTTGCTAGGTATATTTTTTTTAATTATTTTTATTTTTATTCAAAAAAACAGTCATTAAAAAAAATAATATATAAAATTTCGTTGAATATAAATAATAGACCATTTGAGTTTGCGGGTATATGCATAGTTGACAAGCACGTCAATGCAAGCCAACGGATGTGAGACACATTTACAATATTGTTGATGCATTTTCATGTTCTCAATAATTTTTATGCGCTGAGGAAAATTTAGAGAGGTATAAAATTATTAATATATCCTACATATTATGTAGCCTGAAGAACCATTAATTTTGTTGACCATTTGATATCATGTTTCTCTCAATAACTCCCGAATCTGGCTTTGTAAACCTTGTTTTTTTTGATAATATGGTTCAACGTGTCTAAGAGGTCCACCTTTCCGATGCCGATAGGAATCAAATACATGTACTTAGTCGCCGCAAACAGAAAGCCTAGCCACTAGGCCATCTGAATCGACACTTTTTCATTCTTTCCACAGGTTTTTAACAAAAAATTTGAAAGCAAATTGTGTGTAAATAAATGGACAATAATTAATGACGTGTATTCACTCGGTTAAGTAGTGAGGTTTGTTCAGAATTTTTCATAAATTTCACTTAGGGGTAAACTTGCAGCCTGTTATAAAAAATTGTTGAAATATTTACTATTCCTATTTCTTACAAACATGAAGTCTTTTTATTGAAGCCAGGGCCGCTGTGTTAAAAATACTTATTTGATTTTCAGGGAAAAATATTTCAACTCAGAAGATTTTTTTTCAATTTCCTGCAATCTGATGAAAATTCAACAATGTTTATTTATCGAAGGTACGCTGACGGAGAAACGATAACATATTTTAAGCCTGGGGCTTTTGCTGAATACAAAAATATTCTTCTCAGGACTTGAAAAAACATTGCTATTAATTGGTTAGTCTTCATTTCATTAAAGAGCACGTGAAATTTTTAATACTGGAAATCATGACCCGATACTTGAAAGGCTATTTAGCGTAAGCGACACTTTTGGCGAAATTGACATTTTGATCGCCACCTAGGCGAAAAAATATTCTCCATCGATGTGTCTGACTCCCACGCGAAAATTCTTATTAATCGAAAAGTTACAACAAAAAATTCATTTTATCGTAAGGGACAACTTGCTGAAAATTTTGCGTGAGCGACGTAGAGCGGGGCACTATAAGGAGAGCTGATGAAAATATGAGGGGACGTCCATTAATCACGTGATTTTTTTTTGCAATTTGTTAGACGCCCCCTCCCCCTGGTGGTATTTGGTGCAGTTTCAAAATATCCCCCCCCCCCCCCACCCCGAAAATCACGTGTACTTTTTTAATACAAAGGATTATGAAACTTATGATTTATTTATTGACATTTTTGTTTAATTTCTGAAAATGCAACTGTGTGTCTTTTGGGCTCACGTGATTAATGGAAGGCCCCTTAGATGAATAAGAATAATACCCCTAGCATTATTCATACTGAATGATATTTTTAAATTTTAGTTGAGCAAAAATAATATAATACTATCACGCTAATATTAAGCAATAATAGCCTTCACTCATTTACATGACATTTAATATTGGTTGAATTAAAATATTAGGCTTGCGATTGCTTTAATGAATGACGTTTTTTTTTTGAGAACTCGTACTTTTCCGAATAACAAATTTTGGATGTCCTTTTTTAAGGATTCTTGGAATAATCTTCATATAGGATTGTGAAATAAAAAAGTTTTAAGCTTAAAATAACGTTATTTACGATTAATAAAACTGCTATATCGTTTTTAAATTTAAGCTGCTATTCCCACGTCTATATACCCTACCCTTTAAGCCGTTATCCCACCCTCTATGCGACCATTTCCGGATACCAAATTTTGTAAATGACCTTTTTTAATGATCTTCGGAATACTCTTCACTTAGGTTATGAATTAAAAAATCTTTAAGCTTTTTAAAATAACTTTTTTACTATTAATAACTGCTTTAACATTTTTGAATTTAAGCCGTTATTCCTACCTCTTTATGCGACCCGTTTGGAAAATTGTTAGCGACCAAATTGAGCCTTGAAAAGTGTGCACTTTATTGGTGTCAATCACAATAACTTACAAAGTGATTCTTAATTAATTTTTCACCTGCAGAAACTGACTTATTTTTTTTCATTATTATTTCATAGTAAAGTTTGTGGGTAGGTATATATTTTTATTTATCCTCAAAGCGATTTCTAATTGATTTAAATAAATCATATCATCTTGTAAGTAACTAAAGTGGCAAATGTCGCTTTCATTAAAGAATATACTGCGGAAAAAGATTGCCGGAAAACTCGTGATGTATCTTGACGAAATCAAGGTGGTGGTAAATCAATAATTTATTTTGTTTATTTTTTAATTTAATTTAATGAACCTACAGCCATAGTCCTTTTACAACAATAATACTCTTGAACAATAAAATGGTTGTATTTTTGCATAATTAATTAACAAACAATCTAGTACTAACGAAATCTGAGAATAATTTCAATAATAATCATTTCAATAATAAAATAATAATAAAAATTATTAATTTCACAGAAAAAAGTTTACAAAATAAGGCAATTTACAATTTTAGAAATAAATAAGGCAATATAAATCATTGAATGTTTGCTCTCCAATGTGAGTAAAAACTCGTGTTTTTGGAGAGGTAACTTAAGAATGAGAAAATATCAATATTATGTGTACCATATCTCATCCAATCCAATCCAAACTCCCTTTAGACCCCACTTAGGGGCATAGGGAGGCAACAAGAGCTCTCCATTGCGCTCGATCTTGCGCAACGGTGATGACCTCCTCCCACACCATGTCCATGTCCCTCAGCTCTGCTTCGAAGGAGCGGAACAAAGTGTGAGAGGGTCTTCCTCGTCTTCGGGACCATATCTCATACCAGAGTCAAATCCTTTGCATTTTTATTTTTTTATTTTTTTTTATATATGCCTCCATATTGTTTCTATAATATTATTGGTTGTAACGTTGAGTGTTACTTTATTAAGAGGGCTCGACCCTCCCTTGCTCTCTCTTAAGCAAGGAAGCTCTGCCTCTCTTTTTAGCATCAAAAACGACAGGAACCGTTATCTATTACTCTCATACAATATTATGCCACGGACTTTGAGACTCTACAGGGGGTGAGCTGTAACGATCATGATTATGTCCTGAAAAGTGTTAGGTATTCTATAATTATAAATAACATGGGTTTCACATAAAAACTGAATTTATTCGTTCAATCAATAAGCATTGTAAACTACATGAATTCAAATAACTAAAATTAATTAAGTCTTTACAAAATCTTTCTGCAATTGGTTGCAGGTTATCTTATTATATGATTTCCAAAAATATAGTAAAATATTGTCAATGCTTCGACTTATTACATCTTTCTTTCCCTCAACTTCTTTTATAATCTTACATAAAGGCCATTTTTTTAATTACTAAATTCTATAAGAATATTTCAACTACCGATTTGAATATGAGCATACCATGATCTATATTAAATAAAAAAAGTTAAGAAAAGATTACTCAGCTGTGTTTCATTCCTAAATTTTAGGGACACGACCTGAACCTCTGAACTTTCCTCCTCTCCAACTGGTTCCCAAGAATTCGCCTTGAAATCTTTTGGTTCACCCTTGAACTGACCTACCCACAGGTCAACTGTTCAACGCGTATGGAGTAAGTACGAAGATAATCCGTCTTTGATTATATATGTGAAGTTTACAACCCGGGAGCTTCTGTCTTCCCCATCCAAATACTTAGGCATACAAGACTCGACGGAGTTTTGAATATTCGCCGTAATTTGATAGTTCCTCACTTTCAACTAAATACTTTATCCACCTCTGCCATCCGAAAATTATTTATCCAGAAAAAGGAATTATACCCTGTATTTTACCCCGAGACTAGAACCGCATATCTGAAAATTATCATTCAGATATACTTAATATTTAATCTTGACTTGTCTATTTTAATTTTGTCTACTAATGTTACAATTTGTAAATTTGAAATCAACTTTATCGAAAGAAAACGTACCTTATTTCGTTGCGGATTCCATCTTAGGTTTTGCACTAATATTAAATGATTTTTCAACTGAATAAACCTTACATTATCCTTCAATATGTATGGATTACATTTTATAGTTAAAGTTTTATTAATTACTTTCGTGTCTGAGACATGTCGAGCAATTCACTCACACACCGTGCGTCGCACCACCTAACTTTCTACGTGCCGGCCAAATCCTGTTCGATGATTTTTTTCGTTACCGACGTGACGAAGCAAGCGATATATCTATCTCACTCGCGCCCTTGCGGTCGTCATTATATACTCGCTCTAACTAATGTTCCTACTATAGAATATCTCGCTACAATACCCCTCTTCCCAATTAAATTTTTGTGTATTTGAGTATACACAAAATATTTCCCTCTAACCGTCTCCCTCCGAATAGCCGAATCGACTACTTTTCCCTCGCTTCCATTTTTCATCTCCATAAAAGAAAAGCAAGAAAGTTAAACGAACTTATTGTCTCATGGTACGCTCAATAAACAAATACACCTAACTTATCATCTAGAAAATTTTATATTTAAAACAAGAAATTACTCATAACCAACACACCCTAATAGCGGACCATCCTTTACTATGAATTTCATAATAAAAAAACATTAATTTTCCTTTGAAAATTTAACAAAGGTTTTGTAAGAAAAATTCAATAATAATAACATGATACAGTATATATCTAAATTTCAATTTCGAGATTGACTTTGGGTGTCCTTTCGACTAACTCAACAGCTCAAATTTACACGTACGTTCTCATTCGTACATTTTAGTTTCATTATAATGAAACGTAACCCAGGCGCCACCATAGAATTTTTGTTTGCTTAGAATATAATAAACTTAAGTATGCGAGAAATAACAAAAGCCTTGTGTTCTATGGAAAAAACAACTTCCTTCGCATACCTGAGGCATTTTTCTTAACTTTTACCTCTTAATTGCCTCGGTCACCCAAAATCGCTCTCTATACTCAGTTAGAGTATTCCTTGGTTACTCTTTAAATTATAACTTAACTACTATATTACACTTGTCTTATCATTATGACCTTATCCTAGTGTACTGAGTATTTACATGGCACGTTAAGTCTATAGACTTAAGTGGCGACAGATCATCAAGAGTCAAAAAATATTTTTTTTTTCTATTTTTTTTTTTACATGAACAGTGATAGTTATAACTCGCACCTACATGAGACAAGGTATAACCCATGGCTCATTCATTTAATAGATACAAAAGCATTGACTCTGAAATCTCTAAATTTAAATTTTTTAATTTACACAAATAGCTTTAAATTATACCTATGTTCCTTTTTTAAACTAATAAATTTTTAATACTATGACTTTAAATCTTCACCACTCATACTGTATTCCGTCGGCCACAGTATGTGCGAAACCTTCAGGTGCAAATTTTACACCGATTTTTCTCTTATCATAAGTAGACTCACCCTCTCTCCACTTTTCGCTCTTACCTCTCGATTAATACTATCACAATATACTACGTAACACACGCCCGCTGCGCTGTGTATATTTTCATACCAGACATTTCGCTAGACAACCTTTACCTTTTACAAAGTCAGACACATTAGACAGCCTCAGCTTTGGATTCATACAAATTTTCCATATGTTCAACACTCTTCCTTCACTTTTATTTCCTCTTTCATTCTAATTCCACATTCATCCCCGGGCCACGCATTTTCTTCCATTACCTTATACATCTCTTCACATACCATCACGTTGAAACATAATTTCTCATTTGACTTATCCTCAACCTAGTCCGTACCAACCTAGCCTATCCCCTTGCTTTCTGGTGATGTCTAAGTAATAATCTATCTCGCCTCAACGAGACTCCGCTCAAAGTGTAACGCACGACTATTTCTCTGTAACCTTCTTCACACAGCATGACCTGTCTCAAACCTACACAACAACTCGGCCTCATATCTTGCATTGACCCATGACGCCCGCTGCGTCATTACTTATCTATAATTGCCTCGCGGTCTAGTCTTTCTCCATGCACCCCCTTGGGTTACATATATTCGAGAACTTACCGACCACTCACTTCTACTTCACCTATACAAGTTCGCCATCCTAAATCCACAGCTTATACCCTATAACTTATTCTACATTTTAGTTATACTAGAATATTTACTATACAATTTTATACATCTTAATAACTATTCTCTCTGTTGACGGTTACATTCTGTACCGACCGTCCTACCCCCCAAAGATTTTATAATTTTCTTTTTAACCGAAGGCAACCCCTCGCATTTCGCTTCACTGTGATACGTTCAGGTGTCTCTACAACTTCGTTTCGATATCGCATACCATTGCCCGACAATATTGATGCCATCTCCACATCGTCTTTAGGTACGCTTAGTTTAATTAAGGGATCTTTGTCCATTTTGGTTTACGTTTCACAAAAAAATTTTTATCACTATTCCAAACTAAGTCTATTTCCAAGCCTGAGTAAACCGAAGTAAATCTTAACCAAAGCTGAAAATAAAAATTTTCTTCTTTGCCTCTTCCGAATTATAAAAATAAAATTTTCGTGTTCAAAAGCAGAATAAAAAACCTAAAGTAATTGCTAAAAAGGTTTAACAAATGATACTTAAGTGTATCATCAAAGTGGCTAACACTTATCTTTACCCTACGCATTTAGGTATTTATTTACATTAACTATCAATAACCAGGAAAGTTAATCTTTACCTTAATAAATATGTTTTACAAGGAAAAAATAATTCTCTTCAACTTAAATTACTACAAGGCACTTAACCAAAAAAATTGTAAACTCCTGCGCTCCCAATCTAAAACATTACAAGCTCGATAGACCTTGCTAAAGATTTCTCGCGCCTGCGTAATATTCTTTTCAATATAAAAAAAAAACAAGTTTCTGACTCAGCACGAGCGATCTATTAAAATTACTTCTTGCACATTACAAGATGTAAACAAACCCGATACATAACCTCTTGACTACAAACTTGCAATCAATAAGAAACGAATTCATAAAAAGGTCCGCTGTGTACTTATCTCGCTAAGGCCACGCGTACACGACAACCTATTCGTATTCGACGACTTCACTCTTTTAACTGAAGAGTCGCTGCTTCCTATTCAAAAATTTACCACTACCACCTCGCTATGTTTAACATACTCGGCTATGTCTATTCGATAGACCCCACTTCAAAACAACACAAAGGTAAAAATGGAGACACTCTTCAATTTATACCATACCTCATTCTAAAAAAATTTTATTCTATATAAAATCTAAATTTGCAAACGCTTCTTTCAGACCACTAGTTCTTTCTCACACACCTTTCTTATCACGAGCAGTAGAAGTAGAAAAAAAAAGGAGAGTCCACTAAACTTCAGTAACATATTCAGTATTGTTAATCAATTGTTAGAGAAAATAAAAAATTAATTCAAACATCAACTTGCGGTTTTGTTTTTCTTCTTGAAAGTGTAAAACAATATCTCCGTGTATACATATTTGGTCACTTTAAATTAGCGTTTAGAAATTTTTGTTCGCACATCTGTGTGGTCTCAGGAATTCAAACAGCATTCACAGTGAAAGAATTCCAGCCAAAACCTTAATGACTTCATCAATAACATGGATCTAGAACATAGTAATAATCGAGTACATTAGATTATATTCATTATAGATGTCTTAAATATTGGGTTTCATATAAACTTTCGTAAATTGGGTTTTTTTTTATTTTTCAAAAAAATTGCGATCAGCATTTGATCCATCAAAAAAAATTATTTTCATGTATTAACACATTACTATTTTGTTGCCTCCATAACTTCTTTAAAAAGAATTATTCATACCCACACTTATAAAATTTCAGCAGAAAAATTCTCTACCCACTGTACAAGTGTACTTGTAAATTTCAGCAGAAAAATTTTTACCCACACTAATGTTTAATTTCACAGAAAAAAGTTTACAAAATAAGGCAATTTACAATTTTAGAAATAAATAAGGCAATATAAATCATTGAATGTTTGCTCTCCAATGTGAGTAAAAACTCGTGTTTTTGGAGAGGTAACTTAAGAATGAGAAAATATCAATATTATGTGTACCATATCTCATCCAATCCAATCCAAACTCCCTTTAGACCCCACTTAGGGGCATAGGGAGGCAACAAGAGCTCTCCATTGCGCTCGATCTTGCGCAACGGTGATGACCTCCTCCCACACCATGTCCATGTCCCTCAGCTCTGCTTCGAAGGAGCGGAACAAAGTGTGAGAGGGTCTTCCTCGTCTTCGGGACCATATCTCATACCAGAGTCAAATCCTTTGCATTTTTATTTTTTTATTTTTTTTTATATATGCCTCCATATTGTTTCTATAATATTATTGGTTGTAACGTTGAGTGTTACTTTATTAAGAGGGCTCGACCCTCCCTTGCTCTCTCTTAAGCAAGGAAGCTCTGCCTCTCTTTTTAGCATCAAAAACGACAGGAACCGTTATCTATTACTCTCATACAATATTATGCCACGGACTTTGAGACTCTACAGGGGGTGAGCTGTAACGATCATGATTATGTCCTGAAAAGTGTTAGGTATTCTATAATTATAAATAACATGGGTTTCACATAAAAACTGAATTTATTCGTTCAATCAATAAGCATTGTAAACTACATGAATTCAAATAACTAAAATTAATTAAGTCTTTACAAAATCTTTCTGCAATTGGTTGCAGGTTATCTTATTATATGATTTCCAAAAATATAGTAAAATATTGTCAATGCTTCGACTTATTACATCTTTCTTTCCCTCAACTTCTTTTATAATCTTACATAAAGGCCATTTTTTTAATTACTAAATTCTATAAGAATATTTCAACTACCGATTTGAATATGAGCATACCATGATCTATATTAAATAAAAAAAGTTAAGAAAAGATTACTCAGCTGTGTTTCATTCCTAAATTTTAGGGACACGACCTGAACCTCTGAACTTTCCTCCTCTCCAACTGGTTCCCAAGAATTCGCCTTGAAATCTTTTGGTTCACCCTTGAACTGACCTACCCACAGGTCAACTGTTCAACGCGTATGGAGTAAGTACGAAGATAATCCGTCTTTGATTATATATGTGAAGTTTACAACCCGGGAGCTTCTGTCTTCCCCATCCAAATACTTAGGCATACAAGACTCGACGGAGTTTTGAATATTCGCCGTAATTTGATAGTTCCTCACTTTCAACTAAATACTTTATCCACCTCTGCCATCCGAAAATTATTTATCCAGAAAAAGGAATTATACCCTGTATTTTACCCCGAGACTAGAACCGCATATCTGAAAATTATCATTCAGATATACTTAATATTTAATCTTGACTTGTCTATTTTAATTTTGTCTACTAATGTTACAATTTGTAAATTTGAAATCAACTTTATCGAAAGAAAACGTACCTTATTTCGTTGCGGATTCCATCTTAGGTTTTGCACTAATATTAAATGATTTTTCAACTGAATAAACCTTACATTATCCTTCAATATGTATGGATTACATTTTATAGTTAAAGTTTTATTAATTACTTTCGTGTCTGAGACATGTCGAGCAATTCACTCACACACCGTGCGTCGCACCACCTAACTTTCTACGTGCCGGCCAAATCCTGTTCGATGATTTTTTTCGTTACCGACGTGACGAAGCAAGCGATATATCTATCTCACTCGCGCCCTTGCGGTCGTCATTATATACTCGCTCTAACTAATGTTCCTACTATAGAATATCTCGCTACATGGTATTGCATCCAAAAAGGATGATGATACAGCCACACATATGATATAATATTTAGGTATTTATTCAACGTCTTTTTCCAATTACGTTTTGTTGAGATCTCTAGTATGACACCATAATATCATCCATCAATTATTAAGGATTCAATTTATTTATTTATTTCAAGGTTGACATTATTTTTTTTCTGTTTTCGTAAACTGATTATTTTATTTAATATTTAGTGTGTTGTGAAAGTAAATTACATATTATGATCATTATTTTTGTTCACATATAAAAGGGTTTCCTATCGGTTCAGTCATACTGGTGGTTGTGCCCATATTAAACCTTAATTTAGTATGTAAATTGACAATAGTGTAGGAATTTGTAATCACTCAAGTGAGCCAAAGCCCATTTTTTTTCCTTCAGGGGATGTTTTGCGCTCCGACCTGTGTAGTGGTCTATTGTGCTTCCCCTACTTGCTCATGGTGTTACCCAATTTGAGCTTCCCTACTAATCCCAGACGCTTCAGAAAGTCGGCCCAAAGCCCATATAAGAATGTTATTTTCATATTTAATTTAAGAAGACACGATTACAAATCTCGCTCTTTGTTTTTAATGAATAACTAGACCTAACATATTAAATGAAATTTAATGATAGTTGATCTGTCAAACGCCTTTTAATATTCAAAGAAACAATATGCATTTGGGGCTATTGAACTCGTTGACTCGCTGAAGTAGAATTATTTATTAAAAGCAATAGATTTTTTATTTTATATTGATTGACCTTGAAGTAATATTCAGACCGCACACCGTTGTTTATTTTTGTTTGATGAATTGGGACTGTTGATTCATTTGTCTTTTATATTATTACATCTACATGCATACTTTCTTGATCATGTACATTTGTTTGTAAAAATGTATAATGTATAACCAGCGGCAACAGCTGTCAGACCTCAGGCATAGAAAGGGTCATTCATAATAATAATTGTCTGATCGCCCTATAAATCAGGTAGTTCCTTAAAAATGGTCGCAATGTTAATTTATAACGTTGGGGATTGCGGACAATTTGATATTTCTTCTCGTAGCAATAGTTGTATCTAGGAACACTATATTCCGCCGCATACCTGTTAGTGTTGTAAAAGAAACTATCGACATACGGCTATAACATAAAGATGAAAAATATTTCTTATTGTTGTATTGGTTTCGTTATGTAAAAAAATATTTCGATGCATCAGTTTTAAGCCATATTATATTTTACATCCGCATTCCGTCAATAGCACCAACTGACAGCTCCTGTCATATGCCATGTTCAAAATTAGAACTAAATTATAATGTAAAAGCACTAACAAAATTACCTACTTTTAGTTTTCTGATGTTTCGCGAAACTTCCTTTATTTTTTCTTTCATCAGGCCTTCTCCAGACAAGAGCAAATATTTCTCAATTTTGTATATACCTACTACGCAAATAAATAACAATAAATAAAACTGAGGTTAAGATTTATTTTAATGTACCTAGGTAGATAGTATTAGATAAGTTTAATTTTTTATGTAGATACATAGAAAGAGAACTTTTCTTCTTCTTCTTTGTCAGCCGTCCCTCCACTGCTGGATGTAGGCCTCTTCCAAAGTTTTCCACCTCTTTCTGTCCTGTGCAGTTTTTAACCAGTTTTTCCCGCGACAGGAACCACATCATCCACTCATCTCTTTTGCGGTCTTCCAATTGGTCTTTTATTTTCATAGGGGCGCCATTTTGCTATTCCGGGTGCACGCCGACAAAATAAATCTTTAAGATTTGTCGCTGTGACTCGCTAAGTTATACTTTTTTTGTTATAAAATATAGGTTGGCTAAGACCGTATTTTTATTCCTTTACGTTTTATAATATTGTCAAGTTAACATCAGCTATATTGACTTTTATGTTCGAATGAAATGGTATTGGAAGTCAATAGGTATGTGACATTTATTGTTTGATTAAAGACAATATTGATACGCCAGCGACATCAATAATTTATTTAATCAATCACACATTTTTTGCTGTTCAATATGTATTTAATTTATATACAGGGTGCATAGAAGATATCAGTTTTGGAAATATGTATTTAATTTATATACCTACAGGGTGCATGGAAAACTTATTCAAGTGCTCTCTTTTTTAGGATTTTTTTTAATGCTAATCCCAAAATTTGACCTGTTGGCTTTTTTAACTTTTTTATTTACACGAGTACCAATTATTACCAATTAAACATATCGAACTTAATTTTATGTTATCTTCATACAGGGTGTCTCAGAAAGTACGACTAAGCGGTAGTAGAACACCTTAAGGGCTATCCATATACCTCATCATATTATCGATTTTTTATAGTATTGATTCTATAATGATTATTAAAAGTAATTTTTTGTCGAACCTTAACTCACAGGATAAAAATGGTTACAGAAACACCAATTTTTTGAGGTACATTCATATATATATATCACTCATAGTAGGTACTCCGAATACCTGTCCTCTTATGTATCATCTAGATTGAGACTTCTAATCATCTTTCCGGCAACTGTCATCAGTCATCCATTAGCCTTGTATTCTCGAATTATTGTATTCTTCTGTTATACTGAAGCAACCCGTTGCACGAAATTTTTATCTCTGTAGTGCTTATGGAGGGAGGAAATAATATTAAGTGTGTCGTAGTTTTATAATATGTATGTGTGTATTTTGTTGATTTGTATTTTCACTGCTCTCTTTTTTCTTTAAAAGGCAATTTGCCGTTGATAAATAAATAAATTTTTTTTTTTTCTAAAATAGCTGAATAGTACTTATACCTAGCAACTACAAAAATAATTAAGAATCTATCTGATACTATCGCGCCAAGAAAAATGTAAGTACCAACAGTAAAATTGTTGCCTTGTCTTTAACTAGGATAAGGTCTTGCAGGTAGCTACGTTCCCCAATTATTATGTAGATATTAGAAGATGGTATTGGTGTTTCGCAAACTCCCAGTCATTCTCATCTACAGAGAGGTAGCTCTATGTATTTAGGTTTTCCTTCAACCTGGGTTTATTGAGGGCAGTCCACGAATCTTGTAAGTTATAAAAATAATCTCGACATTCGATGTAATAATATTTTGTCAACTAACCTTTCTGTTGATAACTCTCCACAGTACCCTAACTTTCCTTAGACGGGCCCTGAATGCAATTTTTTTGAGGAGTACCTGAGCTCCTGATTATCCACCGCGTATTTCAAGAACAAAAGCAACTCAGAGAGTGTTATTTTTACATCTGGATTTTTGTGAGATCCATAGTATACACTAGGACGAGGAAATTGTGTAGGAAGGCAGGCCCATGTAATAAGTAAACAAACTT
Source organism: Mystacides longicornis (assembly GCA_963576905.1). Taxonomy (NCBI): domain Eukaryota; kingdom Metazoa; phylum Arthropoda; class Insecta; order Trichoptera; family Leptoceridae; genus Mystacides; species Mystacides longicornis. The sequence continues at coordinate 2,591,197 of OY756421.1, read as the reverse complement.
CAAAATGAAATCATAATCTTGAGTCCTTGGATTTATTAAAACCAACAATATCTAGTGTTTGTTCCGCATAACTCAAACTTGAAATCATTAAAATCGTAGAGTCAGTGCCAAAATAAACAATAGTTGGTAGGGAATAATTTATGACTGACAAATCAAGGCTTATTTTAATACGAATAAATGAGATACTTTAATTATAATAATATTGTATTGTTGTCTAGGGCCTGTGTTATAAAGCCACTCAAAAGTGGCTTTATATATTTCTAGCATTCCCGACAGACGTTGTCCTGTAGTCCTTACTATGAATATTGATTTCGAGTATGTAATTTATACAAAAAACCATCATAATCTGTAGGGCTGTTCTCGTAATCAATCGCTTTTAAAAATCACTTAACGATAAGATTAAGACACGATCGCAAGCAGTCGTATTCACAAAACTATCGGAATCTAATCTTAAATCCTATCTTCAACTGGATCATTTTCATACTGATATTTCAAACATAACGAATTTTTAAGATATCTACTAGATATCTTGTTTTGTGAATACCAATCCGCCATTTTATGATTATCAATCAAGATAAGAGTGTAATAAGACCGCTACAAGAATAAGAGCACTGCTACCAATATTTTTAATGTCAATGGTTGTTAGGTAAGCAATAATTTTGTGGTTATAGAATTTTTCATAGATGCATGGCGTTGTGATTTGCAGGAAATCCGTTCCATACTAACTTTATTATATAGTATATATATTTTATTATTTGCTATCCATTTTTTCGAATTTTGAATAGTTATTTTGTTATCCGGAACGAAGAAGTATCCAATAAACCAAGCATCATAAAAATCTGTTCAGCCGATCTCGAGTTATAAGTGTTTGCACCAACCCGACTTTCTTTTATATTAGTAAGTTATGATATCTATGTAAGTTCATTTATTGTATGGAAAGTTTCCAATACGGTTTTATTTCATGTAAAACTTGTTTATCTCGTAACGAGCTCGTCATCATCGATTCATCAATATCAGCTGAGAGACAAACTTTCATGACAGTTTTATCTATCCAATGTACACCGCTGATGGGTAATCGCTATAATACTACACAGATCCTACTTATTCTAGTATGGATGGAGATGGACGATATAAAACATACTAGACCATTGTAACCGGTGGAGCTTCAAACTCCGGCAAACTAATTTCATTTTTTGTGCTTTTCAACTTCTCGTATTAAAGTGAACGTTGTTAAGTTATTTCTTAACTTAATTTAGAAGCCTTCGTTGTATTTAAATTGTGATAAAATGACATTGATATTTTAAAGCTTTATTTTCACGAGCTGAGTATAACGAGTATAAGTTTTCGATGATGGAATATCGAAACGATCATCAAAAGAGTTTCGAAAAATGTTCATACTAAAATGATCGAATGATTCGATCGTTTGATTTTAGAACACTAGTTGCTTTCGATAGCCCCACTGATTCGGCAAACGTTGTTCCGCCATATATATTATTTTGTTTATTCCCGGCGCGGGCGTGAGCACTGAGCATGGATCATATAAAAATCGCAACATATGAGATGCGCATGCCATGACACTCTATGGCCATAAACATCAGTGTTGGCTTTTCGCATCATGTGAAATTAATTGGTAATGAGAAAAAAAATATCTCTTAGAGACGCAACGTTCCGTAATTGAAGCTTCTTATAATCAATAATGAGAAATTCAAAACCAGTCCTTAAAATCACTCGGATAGTTTTTGATATCACGGAGCGTTCTCCACGCCTAGCGGGTGATGCGATCGGAAGACGCCTTCTTTACGGCTGCCAAACCGACACCGAGCGCGGCAGTAAGTTTGGCCGGACATGAGGGATATGGAGGAGAAGGACCAATGTATGTACCTACGATCCAATGTTGCCGGATAGCACGTAACAGCGATCCATGCGTATGTGGCAAACAGGGAAACTAGGTTAAATCTAATTTTGGGATTATAAAAGATTATAGACTTCTTAAAATTTTAAGAAGAAAGAAGCAGTTTAATTATGATCTTAAATTTAACCTGGCCAGTTATTTAAATTTTTTAAATCCTTGCATTCTGAAGCTCATCTATTTTTTTGTCACAAAAATTGCCTCGAAAATAATAATTATTATTCTCAAAATATGAATTTGGTATTACGACTCGACATACAGCTCGCCAAAGTCCTTTTAATTCATACCACCATCTGATAAGTATTTCAGTTTATTTTATTACATAGCCTTTAGAATTTAAACTGACGGGAATTCGTTATAAAGTACGCTGTAATGGCGTTATTGACAGATTTGCGAAGTTATTAATTATTATATAAACAGCTTGCTCTAATTAGGTAAAATTAGTTGAATGCTATCCATGACACGATCGTTTCAACCTTAATGTCATAATTTTTGATTATTTGGCCTATAAAATTTAACACACAGTGGTATTTGAGCGCAAAATAACAATTTTCACCTATTGTATTTTACTCTTTCCCATAGTTCAATCAAATAAATTGATTACGGGTGAGATTCTATTTCTTTTCCAAAATCCTCAATTTATTTATGTTTAGATTCTTGTGACCTTTTCAGGACTAGATCTTAAAGAAAAAATAACAACTAATGACTCTAACAATTCATTACTAATGTTCGATTTTTAAATGGAACAAACCACTACGGGCTTACGACCGTCTTCTACTGTTATTTCGAAGGCTGGCTTAGTGTGATCACTTTACGTTAACAACGTTCGCCATTAGGTGGTAATGTTTGTCTCCGAAACTCCTAATCATGAGAATTCTCAACATGTTCAACATGTCGAAAAATCTCATGTATGCAACAAGTAGAAATTTAATAATAAAATGAAAAATAGAGATAAAAGTTGGAAATTGTTGAGAACAAGAGAGCAACCAAATTTAAAGACTGCGACTGCTGTCATGTATTTGGCGCCAGGATATGACTATATCCATTTTTGTTAATGTCTCATATTTATTGCCTATTGGCTTTGTTGGTGCACAACGTTCTAATTATGTTTAGATTCTTGTGACCTTTTCAGGACTAGATCTTAAAGAAAAAATAACAACTAATGACTCTAACAATTCATTACTAATGTTCGATTTTTAAATGGAACAAACCACTACGGGCTTACGACCGTCTTCTACTGTTATTTCGAAGGCTGGCTTAGTGTGATCACTTTACGTTAACTACGTTCGCCATTAGGTGGTAATGTTTGTCTCCGAAACTCCTAATCATGAGAATTATTTATTCCTCAATTTATTTCAATAATTGCTCTAATCCTCAATAAGCATTACACAAACAGTAGGTAAGTACCTGATTATTTTCTTTTGTGATTAGTTCAGTAAGTACCTAGTCCATTTTCCCGGATGAAACAGGTTTTCATAAACTTATTTTTTTACACAAGATTTACTACAGCAAACTTTAATGTTTAACCCTCTAGTTTAATTATTATTTAGAACACATAGGAGTTCGTCAGATGCCAGGATTCACATCCATAAATAAGACTGGCAGAATGTAGGAAGTAAATGGATTTATATTTTGTACAAATAACCACATTTAACGAGTATGTAACAACTAATGACTCTAACAACGCATTACTGATGTTCGATTTTTAAATGGAACAAACCACTACGGGCTTACGACCGTCTTCTACTGTTATTTCGAAGGCTGGCTTAGTGTGATCACTTTACGTTAACAACGTTCGCAATTATGTTTACGTCTCCGTAAATCCTAATGTTGAACATGTCGAGAATTCTCATGTATAAAACAAGTAGATATTCAATAATTAATGAAATATATAGAGAGAACAGTTGGAAATTAATTCCGAGACGTTTACTACATTTTTATAGTTTTTTACAGACATAAGAATTGAGTATAAATATAGGAAATATCTCAAACATATTATGTGGCTTCTCACGTAAAGTAAATATCTTTCGGTCGGATGAAAGGAATCAAGGGATAAATCATCATCTACTCGCTTACATATTCACGGAACACTTCAAACATTATCCGGCGAACCTTCCCACTCCGCACTCCAATGCAATAAGACGTCTCCAGGTGACGGCAAAGGAGACTGACATTATTTCTCACGTGAATGTGATTAAAGGTACAGTACAAGTCAATTTATACAACAATTTTACAGGAGAGCATTGTTAATGATTTTTTTTATAGAATTTGGTACATAAAATCATACACATTAGTACTAATAGAAACTGCGTTATACCACCGTTATGATAATCATCCTTATTCCGTGTCATAACTATACCGTAGAATACTTTGGCTAGGTTGTTTGTGGTTGTTGCTCGCGGCGCAGTAGTGTAGGCGTACGCGCCATAATAGCAGTACTGGCATCGTGCGTTCAGGTGATAACTTGTTGGTAGATACCTATTATATTTCTGTTGGGACAAAATGTTTTGGGTATTAAGAGTAAGAGGTTAATTATGCTCTTAATACCAGCACATTTTGAGTAATTTACAAAAATTCATGATATTTCAATATCTTGATATTTGAAGTATCTACCTTAAATTTATATTATAGGTAGGTACTCGTACTACACAACAATCAATCCCAATATATTATATCAATAAATTGAGATTTTAGGGGAATTTGGATAGTTTTTATGACAATTTACTATATAAGCGAGGCCTACATACCTAGAACCGTGTCCAAAAAAATTAATTAAACTATTGGACCCTATTTTCAACTAGACATGTTTAAAGCTGTGTACTCACCTGATAACGTTACCTTGGTTCAGATGTGTACGCGTGTTCGCAACGAACTTGGTAACGTTGCATGTCACGTATCATGCAACGATTTCCATAGTTCGCGGTGGTTCGTGGCGAAGACCCACAAACCACCGCGTACTATAAATTTGGTAACGTTGCATGTCACGTATCATGCAACGATTTCCATAGTTCGCGGTGGTTCGTGGCGAAGACCCACAAACCACCGCGTACTATAAATTTGGTAACGTTGCATGTCACGTATCATGCAATGATTTCCATAGTACGCGGTGGTTCGTAGCGAAGACCCACAAACCACCGCGTACTATGAATTTGGTAACGTTGCATGTCACGTATCATGCAACGATTTCCATAGTACGCGGTGGTTCGTGGCGAAGACCCACAAACCACCGCGTACTATAAATTTGGTAACGTTGCATGTCACGTATCATGCAACGATTTCCATAGTACGCGGTGGTTCGTAGCGAAGACCCACAAACCACCGCGTACTATGAATTTGGTAACGTTGCATGTCACGTATCATGCAACGATTTCCATAGTTCGCGGTGGTTCGTGGCGAAGACCCACAAACCACCGCGTACTATAAATTTGGTAACGTTGCATGTCACGTATCATGCAACGATTTCCATAGTACGCGGTGGTTCGTAGCGAAGACCCACAAACCACCGCGTACTATAAATTTGGTAACGTTGCATGTCACGTATCATGCAACGATTTCCATAGTACGCGGTGGTTCGTGGCGAAGACCCACAAACCACCGCGTACTATGAATTTGGTAACGTTGCATGTCACGTACCATGGTACGTGACATGCAACGTTACCAAATTCATAGTACGCGGTGGTTTGTGGGTCTTCGCCACGAACCACCGCGTACTATGGAAATCGTTGCATGTCACGTACCATGCAACGATTTCCATAGTACGCGGTGGTTCGTGGCGAAGACCCACAAACCACCGCGTACTATGAATTTGGTAACGTTGCATGTCACCTATCATGCAACGTTACAAATTTCCATAGTTCGCGGTGGTTCGTGGCGAACAACCACAAACCACCGCGTACTATAAATTTGGTAACGTTGCATGATACGTGACAAATCGGTGTCTACCTAGTTTTCTGTCGGATCGCTGCGTTCCGTTCGCCTCGAACCACCGAACAACCGCGTACTATGGAAATTTGACACGCCTTTACACATCTTTAGCTGCATAGGTATTGGTGTAAAATGAATAAATAAATAACTCTTCTATACAAAGGTGTCAGTATAGCTGGCGGAACTTGATGCTTGAAGCATTCTCTACCAGTCAACCAGCCCCATCCAATCTGAGACAGGATTCCAACCCCGAGTAGAAATTTCAAGTGAAAAAACACATTGAAAGTTCCTGACCCGACCGGGAATCCAACCCGGGATTTTTGAATAAAAGCAATAATATAAAAGTAGGGAAGTCATAGAAACTGATGTATATTATGACTGCGGTATTTTCTTAACGGGTGTGACCAAATGAAACGATATGTATATACAGCGCATTTTGACAAGTCTTGGATTCTGTGCGTAAGACTATGTTCTAACTGTAAAGTGATCGCGCGACCATGCGTTGAGCGATCATACAATGTTCTCAATTTGAAAGATCCGTCCGCGTTTGAGTAGGTATATGAAACTCGTCGCACGAACGCATTCCAGTTAGGACACACGGTAAAGTATGACACATTTTTTTTTTAATTTTGGACTTAAACTGTTTATCACATGCACCGATTTCTACTGCTAATCGTAATGGGATCCCTTATTGTTCGTAATATCCACTGTCAATATTATACTTTATCGTATAAATCCACGACGTTCAAATCCAATAAACCCACAAGATATTTCACTTCTCAATCAACCCGGTACTTGAGGATATTTTTTTCTTATTGGTTTGCAGGTGGATCAATGAACAGACTCAATCTTTTTCTTGGTTGTGAATTAAACTAATGTTTCCTGAACAAAAAATATAGGTAGAAATATAGTTTTGGGAGACTCAGTCTGATATATTTCACAACAAACCACTACGGGCTTACGACCGTCTTGTACTGTTATTTCGAAGGCTGGCTAAGTGTGATCACTTTACGTTTACAACGTTCGCCATTAGGTGGTTATGTTTGTCTCCGAAGCTCCTAATCATGAGAATTCTCAACATGTTCAACATGTCGGAAAATGGCATGTATGCAACAAGTAGAAATTTAATAATAAATGAAATATAGAGATAAGTTGTTTTGTATTGTATGTGCATTGTTCACCGCAAAGGATTACTCTGTAATGGTGAACAATGCTTAATTTTTGACAGAAAATAAATAAAATAAATAAATAAAAAATAAAAGTTGGAAATTATTGAGAACAAGAGAGCAACCAAATTTAAAGACTGTGACTGCTGTCATGTATTTGGCGCCAGGATAATATGACTTTATTCATTTTTGTTACTGCCTCATCTTTATTGCCTATTGGCTTTGTTGGTGCACAACGTTCTAATTATGTCTAGATTCTTGTGACCTTTTTTCAGGACTAGATCTTAAAGAAAAAATAACAACTAATGACTCTAACAACTCATTACTAATGTTCGATTTTTAAATGGAACAAACCACTACGGGCTTACGACCGTCTTCTACTGTTATTTCGAAGGCTGGCTTAGTGTGATCACTTTACGTTTACAACGTTCGCCATTAGGTGTTTGTGTTTGTCTCCGAAACTCACCAAACCAGTATGTTTGTGGATGATATTATTACGAGTTTTAATTTTTGCAGAGAGTTTGCTTAAATGTTCCATGAAGGAGAGCGTTCTGTCGAGCGACACCAGTAAATATTTTGGATACACGTTGTGATTCAGTGTCTTCCCCTCGGTGGTTTGCCAGGTTTTAGCAGGGCGATTATTTTGGCACGATTCATTTTATCTGGTAAATTGCCTGATTACAGAATGTCCGAAAAGAACCGTGTCATTCATTTTGGGTTAGGTTAGTCAGCACACCATCAAATCCGGGTGTTTTCCCAGTTTTCATTTCCTTTATTGCTAACCTAGTCTCTTCTCTGGTGAAAGGATTTAATACGGTTTTCCCCGAGTCAATAGATCTCTTTAGGGCCCTACCGACCTCAGGAGATGACTTTTTTAAACATATATCTCTTTATGTCTCTATATATAAAAACGGAGCCCTATTTTCCGTGGTCGTGTGTTCGCTATTGTCAGGAGAAGGTTCTTATGAAAATTATAAGTAATATATAAAATGTTGCACGAAACATTATAAAATTTAAGAAATCTTAATTAGTTAAGAAGTCACCTTTCTATCAACCGACAGTATATTTATATTAAGTAGGTATTGTTTTTCAGGGTCTTTCTTTACATTAAATATCTGGGCAATTGTTATTTTTCCAAGTTCACAGAATATTATTGTGATACAATAAAGTAGATGAAGTATTTTCACAGTGTAATGGCTTATGTAACTGACTCGAACATAATCGGGGACATTAATAAATTTATGACCGCATAGTTTCCATGCATGTTTTATCTTTTCATCGCTCCACTAAACAATAATTGTAAATTATGTTCTGGCATTGTTAATATGATATATTATTATTATTCCATTAAACGATAACTATTCTAAATCGCATATTTATTAAGGGAAATCTGTGCTTTTATAATCTTTTAATCAAGTGTCACGGGCGTTCGATTGTTGATTCGTTGATTCTACAGGTGGGTTTAAAGGAATTTTTATCCACCACCCGAAGAAAAAGCAATGAATACGTATGGTGGTTGACTTTGTAAAAGCACTCTAGGTTTTTCTAACTCCTCGTTGACTGCCTCCTAAGAAAGCCTATGCGAGGAGCAAGATATAGGTAATCTACATATATTCTAAAAAGCGAAATATGCGTTCATAAATAGTACGCAGAGGTCCTAGGCCCGAAATTACAATGCAGGCTTAAGGTCCACCTCAACGTTAAGGAGCACATAAAGCTTGTGTACCAACAGAGCCAATAGTCAATAAATATGAGACATTAAAAAAAATGGATAGTCATATCCTGGCGCCAAATACATGACAGCGATCGCAGTCTTTAAATTTGGTTGCTCTCTTGTTCTCAATAATTACCCACTTTTATCTCTATATTTCATTAATTATTATTAAACATCTATTTGTTGCGTACATGAGATTTTTCGACATGTTGAACATGTCGAGAATTCTCATGATTAGGAGTTTCGGAGACTCAAACATTACCACCTAATGGCGAACGTTGTTAACGTAAAGTGATCAGTAGAAACAACAGTAGAAGACGGTCGTAAGCCCGTGGTGGTTTGTTCCATTCAAAAATCGAACATCAGCAATGAATTTTTAGAGTCATTAGTTGTTAGATAATTCTTACATACAATGGCTCCTTAGCACGAATTTGCGGCAAGTCCTACTCGTTATGTTAAGGTTCATTTTCCTGGGGTGTCCTCAACAGCGTCAAGCTCGCTTAAGTCATTTATTTTTTCTCACCAGCAGGCGCCACAAGTTACAATACGGGCAAACTGTACCCCTATTCTGTAGCAAGTGTAGGGTAGTCACTTGAAAAAAGTGACTATTAGGCGATACATTTTGTATGAAAAACGTCTATACGTATCGAATACGAGAATCGCATATTGACGTTTTTCATACAAAATGTATCGCCTATATAATAGTCACTTTTTTCAAGTGACTACCCTATGTACACTTGCTACAGAATAGGGGTACTGACATTTAAATGTCGTAATACGACCATATTATGGTCGCGTCATTTTTACGCTTCCAACTTTACCATATTTGCGGCAAGCCGCAGTCGAATTTTAATTGAAATTATGGTTTGAGCTATTAGCTCCATTTAACTTTAAGTCTCCTTACCAAAGCTCCAGGATAAGCTACTACAACAATAGAGGAATTCAGCTAGGGGTTTCAAGACTCAGCTAAGAAACATCACTCCTTGGTCTTGGAGTCAATGCCAGTAAATATGAAGCTCATAGCGTAAAAACATCTGCTCCAATAAATATTTTTTGCAGATAAACAATATCCTACTACCTCAGAGCTGAGCCTCCTAATGGTATTATAATATGGATTTAACTACAAAATCAAAGTATAGAAAACGTCAGCGTTGAATATTGAGACGAGATATTATAAACTGTGTAGAAAAATTAAACACATAGCCCATTTAAATGAAAAAAAAATAGGTTCGTTCTGCTAACTCGTTAATTAAAATCTGATTAAATTTCATGAATTATTTTTTTCTGAGTGCTTTAAAAATACTTTTTCGTTCATTTTTTTTTTGTTGAATGCAAAACATTTTGTGACTAGTCCAAACATAGAATTATGAAGGTACCTAGTTAGAATTGGCAGCTGATATGAAAATGACGATTAAAAAAAAAACTGGGTTAAAAAAAGAGGCTGTTTTTTGCCGTGGAATTTATATCTTATAATAGGCCGAGCTTTAATTAAGCTTCAGAATTCTATATGGTTTTTGTATTCAGGAAAAAAAACTTGTAATATGCTTATATGGTTGGTATATGGTTATAAGTGGTTGGTGACCAAGCGGTTACAACGCCGGCTTTCGTACTGCGGACGTCGTGGTTCGATCCCAGGTGCCGACCATCTTCCTCTTTCACGACACAAGCTTTCAGTAGCTTACTGTGAAAGAGTCGAGGAGTGTATTTGTGTTCACTTTGAGTGAGCACAGATTCATTTTAAAAAAAAAAAAAATATCCAAGCGGTTAGTAATGATTCTCTTTACAGCATCACATCATCAGCCTTCACTCGTCCAGTATTGAGCATTGGCTTCCCTTCCCACTCCCACAATGTTTTGCCCCTCGAATTATATCCGAAACATTAAAAGGCGGAGACATTTCTATTCGAACAGCCTACATGTCTCATCCCATTTTGTTGTTTAAAAGATTTTTGAAAGCGGGGCATCAAATGCAAATATTTCCAAGCTATTTTTTCACTCATCACGCCGTATCCCGAAGGGGGTAGGCAGGGAGTACGGATTTCCATTCATTCCTTTCCATAAAAATCTCTTTGGTATCATTCAAGGGCATAAAACTCCTCCTACATATTATCTCCTATTCCTGCCCTGGCCTGACCTTCCTTTAAGACGGCACCAATGTGATCGGCCCACGTCAATCTAGGTCGACCGCGTCTCTGTGAACTTTCATCCTTTTAGATTTGTAGATCACCTTTGTCGTTCTTCCTTCATTCATTCTCTCAACATGCTCGAACCATCACCCAACAGTTTTCTCATAATCTCTATCAAATTCACAGCACAAAGCTATCAAAAGTGTGTTGGTATGAGCTCAGAGACATTTTGTAAGGAAACAATTGAGTTTAATCTATATATCAATACGTGAAGGAAAAACAGTCACAAAGACTGTGCGGATGGAGGCGTATGAAATTTCGCACACTTATAATTATTTATAAAGAAAAGGGGTGGCAGATACTGATATTTTTTAAACTTGTGCATAAAAATAGATTAAATCAATAAAAAAACACTATGCACACTACTGTAATGTTATGTTTTTCATACTCACAGACTTCGATGTATTTGACATTATTTGACATATCTTTTTTTGTGATCTGTGGACCAGTGAGAGAGGGCGATCAGTGGCGCATTAGAACCAATGAAGAGCTGTACAATATATATCAGGCCCCAAACATCTCGACGCACATAAAGCTCCTTAGGTTGAGATGGGCTGGACACGTATAGCGAATGCCCGATTCCCGCGTCCCGAAAAGAATCCTAAGTGGACATCCAGGAGGAAGGAGACGAGTCGGCAAACCTCGGCTTAGGTGGGAAGGAATGCAGCACAAATTATCCAGGTGGCGAGTTGGAGGACAGCGGCAGAGGACAGGACTTGTTGGAGGCGCATGCTACGGGAGGTCGATATAGGCTGTAGCGCCATTGGAGAGAGAGAGAGAGATATTTTGTTTATCTGTGGTCAAATTGAAAATACATTAATATTTTTTGTATTACATTATTTCGTCCGAGGCTCATAACCCACTCAATCGGGTGCACTGCCTCATTAAAATTTTTTTTAATTATTTTTAAAGAAAATTGTGAAATAGCGCTCACTCAGTCTTTGACAAAGGAATCTTAATAATAATGATGTAAGTTTTACTCCATTTCACTGTGAAGAGTTAGGCAGAGACTTTGCTACTACATTTGCATATGGGACGAGGCTCGGCCCATCATCAGAATATGCGTTTGGATCATCATCATATTGCCTCTTGTGAAAAATTGATGATCTCTTTTTGTCTATCGAGGTGCATGTTGTTCGCATGCAGTTCGTGACAATTTATTGATTATCACAGTCATTCAAATCTTAATAATGTTCAAACTTATAATCTAAATTAGTTATGGTCGAATTTCCAACCACTAGTTATATTAATAAGTGAACGAAAAAAACTCCATTCTGGCGACAACCTTTCCAAAAGGTTAAAATATATAACATTCTTTATTTCTAACTTATTTGAAACTATTCTTTTAAAACTCTGTTCGTGTTAGAAGGGTTTGTTTTAGTTTACTCGGCTGTCTTAAATTTATTACAACTTCAAGATCTAATGCGTAACGTGACCTGAGTTTTGATGTTGAGAAAAAATGGGACGAGTCTAGAAGGACATTATTAAAAATTCATATTAGAGGGGATGCCATAGGAAAGAGTATTAGCACACAGCTGATGCCGTCGTGATATTATGCGAAGCTAAATGAAAATAACGTCGCTTACAAATCGTTCGTGTGTCTACACTTTTTTTATATGAATCCATTATTTTTGTCTCACCCTAGAAAAGTAAAATTATCTTTATTCTACCAGCCTTCAAACCATGAAGCATGCAAAACAAATATTTTATAGTAGTACTCTTACGAATAAGAACTTCTTTATTGTGTAATTTTTGTTTTTAAGGAGCATTGCTTTAAACACAAAACAAAAGGTGTGTAACAGAAACAACATCATCAGAAAGTTGACTGGATCTACGTTGGCAGCAGGGGCACTTACTTTGAGGACTTCTGCACTGGGACTGTGTTTTTCTGCTGCCGAGTATGCATCGCCTGTTTGGTTCTCCTCTGATGCTCATGTGAGGCATGTAGACGTGGCTCTAAATGAAACAGCTAGAATAGTTTCTGGGTGCTTACAACCTACCCGAGTGGATGAACTATACCCGATTATTGGTATTGCTCCCCCAAATATTAGAAGAAGGATGGCGGCGGATTCGGAAAGGACAAAACTGAAGGAAGACCCAAGAAATCCTCTGTTTGGCTACGAGCCCCCGATAACAAGACTGAAATCTCGCGAAAGTTTCCTTCAAACTACACCCCCCCCTACAAATACCACCAGAAAGGTCTCACCAAGAATGCTGGATTCATCAGTATAGCGAGATGCAGGTCATGTTGGCCGAGGCTATGAGGCCGGGATATATTTTACCCTTCGGCATATGGAAGACACTGAATAGGTTCGCGTTGGTGTCACAAGGTGCAAGAAGAACCTGCACAGGTGGGGTATTAGTCTGGAGGAGGATGTAAGATGTGACTGTGGAGAGGTCCAGGATGATGAGCATCTGCTGGTGTGCCCAACATTTGGAACAGAGGTGGGACCTGAACGACATGTTATATGAAGTGAATAAGGTTGCTGCTACATATTGGATAGGAAAGGCTTAGCTTTTACACGGACTCGAAAAGTAAGTATTGTGTAATATTTGAGTAGGTAGGTACTTATTTTATTAATTATGCTAAAATAAATAACAGCATATATTAGCTCAGTGGCTCTGTGTGGTAATTTTTAATCTTTTTGGTATTATATTTTATTTATTTATGAAGGCCTATTACATGGTGAATGTTCCATAATATTGTTATTAATTATTTATAATATTTAAGCTAAGCACTTTTTTAATTTTATTAATTATGCCAAATAACAGCATTAATTAGCTCAGTGGCTCTGTGTGGTAATTTTTAATGTTTTTTGGTTTTATATTTTAGCCAAGAACTCGGTTTTATTTCAAGTTGAAAAAACTAAAACTAAGTAGTTTTCATTGCGATACCTTTCGTCAAAAATATTACGATGTGAGATTTGCAAGGGATGTTTAAAAACTGCATTGAATGTCTTTTCAAACAATTGATATTATGGATGATCTTCTAAGAAGGTGGATTTTTTCAAGTAAGTAAATAAGAGATCATAATATTACCACTTGAAGCGATCAAGGGTTACATACATAAAATATACCTATGTATATACATACCTACACATCCATATCGTAACAACCCTTGTGGGTCTGAGCCACCCTAGGTTTCATGAGAGAGTTTGACCGTATAGCCTGAGATCAACAGGTTTTGAAAGAAGTATTCTTTTACATACAGGGTGATTGGTGGAGGGGGAGGGGACAATAAAATCTCCTTTTTCCACAAGGAACGATAAAAACACTACCCGAAGTTATAATACATCTGACCTCTATCATGAAATATCATTTGAGTTATCAAAATTAAGCCCCGCAAATAAAATAATTGTTGAGTAAGCAATATGATTGAAGAAATGGAATTAAACGTAAGACGACTTAACATAATTAAAAATAGAGACAAATTCTATCTATATATGTATATACCTAAGAAACCCAGAGTGAAAGTGGATGGTGTAACCCTAACGAATGGTGATTCGTTAAAGTGTCTTGGATAATGGATAAGTCATTTAAAACGACGAAAGTTCTGCGTTTCACGAAATGGGCTATTCCACTTGGTTAATATATAAAGTGCAGGTGTAAGTAATAAGCACCTGTGGACAGCAACTGAGAGAGTGTCAAATAATCAAGTGCAACTTGCTTCTAAAAGCGAGTTTTATTTTATGTGCGCTCATTCCTCACAAGCCGCGAGAGAACGCGCAACTTGTTGTAAGTGTTGCCCCCGATGTCGAAAGAAGAAAAAAAAACTCAGTAGGTACCTACTTAACAGAAGTGGACGCTCACTTTACACTTCCTTCTTATCAAAACCAGCTTAATACTTTGTTATATTATTATAATACTTTTTTTTCCCATCACTCCGTTTCCCGAAGGGGGTAGGCAGAGAGTACGGACTTCCATTCCTTCCTATCCATACAAACCTCTTTCGCTTCCTCCAAACGCATTTCATTCCGCATACATGCTCTTCTATTCCTTTTGCTCCTGACTTGGCCCTCCTCTAAGACGGCACCGATTTGATCGGACCATGTCATTCGAGGTCGGCCTCGTCTGCGTGCACCCATTCTTTCAGATTTATATATCCTTTTAGTCATTCTATCTTCGTTCATTCTCTCTACATGCCCAAACCACCTTAATTTATTCACTTTCATTCTAGTCACAATGCTAACATCCACTCCACATTCCTTTCTGATTTTATCATTCCTCACCTTATGAATCAGTGTCTTTCCGCATTTATAAAACCTTCTTTATAAAACCCACCTAAGTTTTAAAACTATTTTATTGAGGTACTTCCGGATAGACCTTTTTGAGTTAAAGGTTTTTATCATTTTGAAAATAAATTCAAAGAAATAGTAAAATTTACTAGATGAACATGCATTTCTTGGTGGAATTTATTCGTACTTTATTTTCGAAGAAATAGCATTATATTCACGTTACGCATTCGTTAAAGGTTGCGTGCTTCTCCATAATAATCCTGTAAATTGAATAGGCACTGGCAAATACTGTACGTAGATTCGTGTTAGAGATAGCGGACAGGTGAGCTTTCCTTCCTTGCAACGTTATGTTAATTACATGGTTCCTCAATGAATTAGCTTTAAAATATACACAGGGATGGCTTTTGCCCGCAAAGGCTGAATAAAGGTCGATTCACACACGAAGGGTATACCACAGTTTAGTTACCGTCCTGAATCCAGTAGCCCTAGTATAAGTTTTCGATGATCGAATATCGAAACGATCATCGAAAGAGTTTCGAAAAATTTCCATACTAAAATGATCGAACGATTCGATCGTTTGATTTTAAAAACACTATTTGTACGCTTCGAGCGTCGAGACGAAGTGTAAACTGTTTGATGCGTGTGTGTTGCCCATTCTCCTTTATGGGTGTGAGTCCTGGCACCTGACCAAGGCCCAGGCACAAAAAGTCTCAGCCTTTGAGATGAAGTGCCTAAGGAGAATTCTGGGCGTAAGATGGTACCACCGCATCACGAACGACGCTATACGCCGGCGCACCCAGCGTGAGCCCATCACCTCCACCATTGTGGGGAGGAGATGGACTTGGCTGGGACATGTGTTAAGGATGCCGAATGACAGTTGGCCGAGGAGAGCGCTGTTCTTCCTCCCATCAGGGTCCCGAAGACGAGGAAGACCCTCTCACACTGTGTTCCGCTCCTTCGAAGCAGAGCTGAGGGACATGGACATGGTGTGGGAGGAGGTCATCACCGTTGCGCAAGATCGAGCGCAATGGAGAGCTCTTGTTGCCTCCCTATGCCCCTAAGTGGGGTCTAAAGGGAGTTTGGATGGATTGGATTTGTACGCTAATAAGCGCTTATTTGCGTGCAATTAGCTTTCGATAAAACTCGTACTAGCCCCACAGAACCGTAGCCGGTAATATAGAAGGAGAATAACAAATTAACATCAATGTTTGTTTTCGATATTGTTTGAGTGTTCATTTTGTAACAGTTATCCATACTGAATAATTAAATCTGATATTATATTTTATACTTTTTGTAAGGTTTGTGTATTCACATAGTGAAAGTTCATTTTGATGATTAAAATAATCATTTTAAAAATTGTGAAAGTGCAACTGTGTAATCATTTGAATCATATTTTATTTTATCTAAAAACATTCGACTTGTCTCAAGTCATTGTCAATATTAACTTAAGATCTACAAATTATGTAAATATATTATTTTACAAGCTTAGCTAATATGCCTTGAGGAGGGAAGGGTTAACGGGAGTGTGTGGAATGCGGGATGTTTACATTTCACTTTTTTTTCAAGTATTGGCGGAGCGTTTGGTACGGTTATTTTATTTACAAGGTTGTTGTCGAAGTTAATGTTTTTTTTAATGAAAATAACGATGTCTCCGTCAGGCGTATTTTTGTTATATAATAAAAAATGATCAAAAGCTATTTTAAAATATTCTTGTTATAGTAAACAAGAATTTTATTAAATTTTCCCCTTATATTCTTTCATATCTCTTTTTTGAAATCAGAATTCATATTATATTTTATTACATGATAAAAATTACATTCTCGTAGAACAGGATATTTACTTAACGAATTCCGTAATTGAAAAAAAATCATTCAACATCAGTCAAAGCTTAACGAATAGTACTTAGATGAGATATTGTGAGCTGACTGCAGTGAGACGGGCGGTTCATTTGCCGTAGACAAATTAAAATTGGCGTTCGACTACAAACGAAGATTTCGCCAATGTATAGGGCGAAAAAATTAACTGTCCACTGGAACATAATATAAACAATTATTTAAACCAAACAAATACACTTGTATAAAAATATAAAAAGTGGGCAGCTAATTTTCTTCCTACTCTACATTGTCGAAGAATTCGTTTGTAGTCGATCGCCAAATACAATTTATCTAGGCCTACTGATTGGTGACTGCGCCAGCTCAGTGTAGACAGCGCCCTTTCTATGAATATTTTTTTGGGACTGACTACTCAGTACCCCTATTCTGTAGCAAGTGTAGGGTAGTCACTTGAAAAATGTGACTATTAGGCGATACATTTTGTATTAAAAACGTCTATACGTATCGAATGCGAGAATCGCAAATAGACGTTTTTCATACAAAATGTATCGCCTAATAGTCACTTTTTTTCAAGTGACTACCCTACACTTGCTACAGAATAGGGGTCCAGAAATGACGGAATGGAACAGCGACGTGACTCCTGTGTGTGAATCGATCATAAGGTGCCACCGTGATATTATTTTAGTTCTGTAATAACGCATTTATAAAATGGTTTTGAATAATCCTCATTCATCTAAAAATATTAAATCTGAAAGTACGTTCAAATATTTAAGTCACTAAAAAGCTGTCACAAATATTGTCTGTTTTATTATGTTTGCTCAATGTAAACAGTGTTGGTAGTATGAAAAACACTTCTTGAAAAAATATTGACAGTAAAATCACACGCTGGAAATCTTTCTCATTTTATTCAAACAAATTTTAATAATAATTATTTTATAATCACAATTTAACTGTTTTATATACTTAGATACATTATTTTCATAAGGTGTAAAAATAAAACGAGTAATCACTTTTTTTTTACTTTTATTTAAGCCCTGCACTCGTTTTCGAGTGATTCGGCATCAGTGCTACTACATGTTATTTGATAACCATAAACACGATTGCTGGCCAAAACATCCCCCTTGTGGATGATATATATGCCAAAAAGGAAAAAAAAACACGATTGTTTTCGGAAGCGACTGCTCCCTTCCTCAGATGGACAAAGACTTTGACTACTTAAGAAAATAATATGTAGTAGCACAAACTGCAGACTCATTTTATTTTTACATCTGTGAAAACAGACTACCTACTAGCAAGCACACTCGGTCGCAACTTTTTTGCATAATTAAGTTAACTTAAAAACTCATAGATGTGTCGTGAAAGAGGAGGTTGGTCGGCAGTGGGATTCGAATCTTCAACCTTTTTCTGTAAGAAGTCGAAGAGGTTTACTACACATTCCAATTTTATGTTCTTCAATATAAATTTTTATAAAAATTGATACTTTTTTGTATTTTAGAAGATTGTAGGACAATCTGAAATCATTACTTGCTTGCTGTCACTTGCGCAGTTTCAATTACCTATATAGAATACAAGTTTTGTAGGTTTGAAGGATTCAATATTTTCTGAAATTTTAGGATCTGTGCATTAAGCGAATCAAAAGTTATAAGGGAGGGATGGACTCACACACACACACGTTGGAAAAGCACCCCTCACCCCTTCCCTTTTAATTAATGTTATCTTTTGAAAACGAAATATAATAATTTGACTCTTTTTGTAAAAACTGTTTTAATGAAATTTTGATAAAACCAGTTTTAAACTTTTTAGGAGCCACTTAAAAATCATCCCTTTTTATATGTGCCCTTTTTCGTCCCTTTTAGTGAAAATTTGGAAACACTCTTCAAAAAAACTACTACTCATTTCTATAGGAGAATTCATATGCCAAATCTCAAGTTCGTACCATGTCTAGTTTCCGAGATATTCGCATACTTTGAAAAACATTCAACCCTATTTTTCACCCCCTTAGGGGTGGAATTTCCAAAATTCCTTTCTTAGTGGAAGGTTTTGTATTAAAACCTACCTGATTTCCAAATTTCACTTCTCTACGATTAGCCGTTTGGGCTGTGCGTTGATGAGTGAGTATGTCAGTCAATCAGTCAGTCAGTCAGGCACTTTCCTTTATTATTATAGATTAGGCCTGACTATGGCTTTTCCTCCCATGTTCAACAGAACACTGAACAACACAAACAAACAAAAATCATGAAACAAACACATAGACTGTTTTTTTCAGTGCTCCAATAACAAATATCTCCCGCATAGTTAGGTGGGTGAAATCAACGTCTTGATGGTATGTAGAAGACCTTCATTTCGTATCGCCCGCCTTTCGAGCAGGATTTTGAACAGGTGCCTTCCTCCTTAGATGCTTTAAAAAGATTCTTTATTCTTGATAATATGGTCTACCTGTTAAAAAAAATCCATTCTCTTTTTATACCCCTCGCATAGGAACAAAGACTCGCAACCCTTAACCAAGATAATTCAAATAGAGATCTTAAAAAGTTTGAGTTCCATATCTTTACTCCTGAGTAATCCCAGGAATTTAAGTGAACCGATATTTTTAGCCTTTGAGAATGACAGATAAACACTATGCTTTCGAAAAAACAGCAGAAACTTTTTGAAGAAAACTCGCTATCGTTGAAAACATATGTACATAAAACATGTTAGTTTAACAAAAAGTACGGAGGAAAGGAAGCTAGAAAGGTTAAAATCCACCTTGATATAATACGCATTTTATTACTGAAATATTCCCTGGTTGTGACTCATAAAATAGACGTCCTAGACATAAAAGTCTGTTTCCTTCATTCACAGAATTAAACTTCACCATATTATTTTCGCAGTTAATAATATGTATTGCGTCGGATGGGCGGTGAACGCACAACTTATTCACATCTGTGGGCCTAATTCCCGAACGAGATGTTATCAGCTGTTCTAACTATCGCTGTGGTAAGATTATTAGGTCTTTATACGCTTGTTTTGCTCTGAATTTATGTTGTCGTTAAAATGCGAAAAACTTCTCTTCATGTACACGTAGACTAGTAATTTGTATATTTACTTACCTACTATTTTAGTGCTAGAGAGCGCACATCTTTGACGAGTTAAATGTCAAAAGTAACTTTGCCATTTGTTATTTCATTGCTTATTATGAAGACTTTTTGTTTTAAGAATAGTAATAGAACCTATCGCCGTGCCCGTAGAAAAAAGGTCCATGTGATCATAGGTCGAAAATGAGTTTTTAATGCAGTTTAATTAAGTATTAAAAGCTCTACAAAACTGTATTTTTAGTTTTTTTCTATCGCTAATAGTTTCTGAGATATTTTTTTATAAAACGTCCTATGTGAAAAAATCTCCGAAGAAAAAAGTGACATGTGCACTTAAGCAGTTTTATTGTGCTCATTTTCATACCAACGATGCATAACTGTACGACCCATGTACACATGCGCACTTGTTCGTCGGAGTCTATACGATGCGAACGCTCATATATTTCTCATGAATCTTTTTAACGCAAACTTGTTTTGTATCCACATTTTTTTAAATATTTATCAGAGTTTACAATGTTGGTTACACTTGCGATATTTTAAGATATAAAAGAAAACAAAATTTGTATTATAAATGTCTTATGAATACTATTTTGGTACAAAGGATTGGTTCAGCGAAACCGACTAAAGTATTGATAATTATTAACTTCAGATGAGAATCAAGTGAAAAATTGATTGGAGAAGTAGAAATTAAACATTATTTTATAAACTATTTAAAATAATTAATATTTAACCAAAATTTGTGAAGTTATAATTTATTTTAACAATATTCCATTCAAAAACTTCCGTTGTGCACATAGGATGATTAAAATGTGTATTTTTTAAAAACATCGTTATCCACCTTTTTTGAGTTGTATTCATTGTTTTGATTGAAAATATCGTAATATTTTTACCGCTGGAGAATTATATATTTTTTGCAATTTTTATGTCCTAAATGCAGATGACCCGTTTTTCTAGGGATACCCCACTACCCAATGTGTAGATGTTCCTTTGTTCTACGGAATTGTTTTCCATTTTCATAGTCCTATCTTCATAACGACCCTTTTTCTACGGACACATTTTAACATACACCTTTTTTCTACTAACTATTTCCGTTATTATATATATTTTTAAGAATGTTTTTATATTAAAACTTGTATATTGGTGGGGTGTTTCATTGAGATAAACTTTTTTTTACAAATTCAAACGCATTTAATATATTTTATAATTTATATACAATATTTTATGAAACAAATCACTCGTATGATGCTGCAACTAAAATTTCGTAAATATGTGCCATTAAGCTACTAAATACATTTGAATATATATACGGTTCATAAAAAGGTACTAACATAAGCCTAAGTTAATTTGTATGAATACGTGGTAGTTTTTAAGACACTTCCTTTAATAATTTTAATTAAATTTAATGTTATACGTTTTGTTTCTTTTTTTTTAATATGTTATTTTAGAATAAATATTTCTTAAAACATTCCACGAAAAGCTAAATCTATTTAAAATGCTTGAAATATAAACAATACCTAAAACTAGGGCTTGAAAAATGCATCAGAAGTAGAAAAATAATATGAGTATATTGTGAAATTACAACTGGTCCTATAAATACATAAATCCTGTTGAAAACACAGTTTAATCAAAAAATTACATCATATTTTATTCGAATAAGTATAAGAAGTATTAGCAGTCTGGAAATGTTTAATTTGTACAGTGACTGATGAATCAAATAATCGTTAGAATTAATTCAAATCTAAACACTAAAATAGTTTCCATATAAATGCTAACTTTCATAAATGGTGCAGAAACACCAAAATAAAAATATCCTATGGAGGAGAAAATCTAAATTAAGCACATCACTGATTAAATAAGAGTACTTAGATAATATATTGCATCTCAATTGTAAACTATCTACGCGAACATAGCTTTAAACCTTACTGTTAACATAAAATACTTACAAAATTTGTAAATATGCAAAATGATTCATCATAATACACATTTCATGTGGAAAAGCTTTGTGAAACAAGAAGTACGTAATTTAGAGTGTTGCTGATGTTAATATGACGTGATTCTTTAGTAAATAAGGTTCCAAAGAGTTATGACTTAAGTCATATACTTTATTGTTTTCCTTCCAATATCATAACGATGAGGTAATAGTTTTCACCATGAGTCCTCATTCCTGTTGAAAGCAGTGTGCCAAATCACCCTTTCCAAAAGCAAAAGGTGTAGATTCAGTAATTAAATATAAATGCCTATGTTTTTCAGAATCATATGCAGATAAAGTAGATACTTAACACCAGAAATAAAAAAAATCTTATAAAATGGACCAAATATGTACACTGTATGAACAGAAAGAGAATAATTAGATTCCATACATTTAAAATATTAATTACAACTTGAAAGTATATATAACGATAATAGCTAGAAACATTTTTTGAACATGAATAAGCCCCTAATTAATGCAATATATTTATTTATTGTATTATTAATAAAAAAAATAACTTGTGTTTGACATCCTGAAAGCATTACTGGTACTATAACTGGTATTCCACCATTCATATCCATTGGACAGCATCGAGGAAAATATACTTGAAATAAAGTACCTCCATTTATAATACGTTTTTATCTTTAATGGTTCTCGTGTTAACTTTATTATATTTTTTTTTAATTTCTGCAATTCCACTCACAATTGAGTAATTTATATTTATTTATTTATAATATTTTACGTTTTGAAAATGTAGAAACCCATCTATTAGGTAGTCTATATCCGCGAAGGGGTTATCTAAACAAAACAACAGATCACCAGGTTCCAAAAAAAGAAGAAGAAGACTTTTCTAAAATTAACACACATTTAAAACCTGATATTTTTCAAAAAATAACATGCTCATAAAAATGATATGGTATATTATGTGCTGCATCATTTTATTTGAATACATATATATTTTTTGCTATTTTATATGCGCGTTTGATAAAAAATAACCAAATCATAATGTGAGTATTATTGAAAGTACGATATTTTATGTTTATTTTAAAGAAAACGATGCTTGTTGTACTTAGGACTGAACAAATAAACAAATATTTCCGTAGAATAAAGGTACGTCGTAACATAGGAACGAGATTTACGAGACGAAGTCCGTAGAAAAAAGGAACATCTTCACATAGGCTGAAAAATTTCCCTAGAATAACTGCCTATGTGATTTTTCTAGAAAAGTATACACTTTAAGGAATTTTTTAAGATGCTTAATATTAAATAGTTTTATTTCTATTACAAATTTTAAGTTTGAAGAAAATTGCTCAAATAGTTATGATGGAATCTCAAAAAATGTGTATTGGAATCTTTAAACTGCTCTCCTGTAAAATGGACAAAAGTCACATAGGCATTTTTTCTACGGACCCGACGCTATATAATTTCATGGTTTTTATAATTTTACAAGTTGACCCGTCAAACTTCGTTCAGAATCTTCGTCCGATAATTTACTTTCCGGACCATCATGGGAAATAAAAATTCGTTAATCCAACAAATAATTAAAATTTCTGAAAAATTATTTCTGAAAGAAATTCCATCAATAATCTGCGTGCCAGTGTTTTGAAACTCAATATGACTTAAAATTTGTCAGGTAAATAAAAATGTGTTGTTTTGAAATTTTCACAGATGGTGTTGTTGTTAGCTAGTCCGTTCACACTAATTTTAATATTACATTTTATAATATTTTCTCTCCATTTTTCGATTTTTAATAGATATTCTGTTATCCGTAGTGGAGAAGAATCTAATAAACCAAACACGATAGAAATCTGTTCAGCTGATCTCGAGTTGTAATTGGTTGAACTAACCCGACTTTCTTTAGATTGTACTGTGTTCAAATATTTACTATCAATCAGTTTTAAACAAATATCAACACCTTAAAAATGTACCACCAAAAGTTACTCAAAGAATGAGCTCAAATCATTTAAAAAATTATTGACGACGTGCAGGTAGGTGCTTATATACTTTTGCAGTATGTAAGAAATTTGTCTTGAAACTTTTCCATTATACCTTACCACGCAAACTTGAAAATATATAATAGAAAATTTAACATATTGGCCAAAACTTATGATAATTCAATTTAGATACAAAATGTACCTATTAGCACGAAATTTACTGCTACCAATTTAAAGTCCAATAATTCGAGATTGTTCGCAAAACCGTTTGAATTCGTAAAATATTTGTTCAAGTAACTTCTTCGCTTTAAAACTTTCTTCACGAAATATTCAATTGAATTATAATAATTCTTACTGAAGATTAAAATAATAAAAAAGCACTTTAAAAGAACTTTGTGAAATATTGTGGATTTTTCTTCTACGCTTTTTAAATATATGAATTGTTAGTTAAAACAGTAAAACTCACGAGAAACGATTTTTTATTTCAAAACCTATATATGTATCTAAAACCTTTTTATATAAGTTCATATTATATACACACATTTAAATTCTTCGGAGACTTTTTCTCGTGAAATAACATTACTTTAAAATTGGATTCTTCATCGAATAACATTCATACGAGCATACTTGGAATCAGTTTGAGATCTTCAAATTTTTTGTCGCGAGCAACTTTGTAGAACATTTTAAAATAAACAAAAATAAATTAAAATCAACAAAAACTTTGTCAGTTCTACTTGAGTATATTTGGTTAAAACGTTTTCGGACAACCGTCCATCTTCAGTAACCTTAACAATACAGTATTGTCGATTGACAAAGTTTTTGTTGATTTTAATTTATATCAGTTTGAGATGTTTTTTTTGTTTTCTTGGAAATTTATAATTGGATGTCTAACATATTATATCACTTTTAAGATCCAATGGTTTGCTACAAGTTTTTTTGTCATGGACTTTCTCAACAGGAACTCCATGACTATTATGAATACTAGCTAGTTACCCGTGGCTTCGCTCACGTGCTTTTTTCTCTTCCTAAACTGGGGGAACGCTGACACGTACATTCACTGTGTATCAGCATTTGTAATTGTATCCCATTACTTGGGACTAAACCAGGGTTTTATAATATTTTGAATAACTCATTTAATATGCTCAACCGTTTTAAGTATATGTCATAGCTAATGTGACAAGGTATAGTAAAACTTTCAAGAAAGTGTGTGTTGAAGCGAAAAAAAAATTCTTCGCAACTAAAATTGCTCGATCTGACAACCCTCTCCGTACAACATGGAACATAATTAAATCTCAATCAGGGAGATCTGAGAGCCGAACTGGAGAATTAGGTATTACATCAGATGATACGAGTGTGACTCAGTTTGAAATCGTTAACCAGTTTAACAACTTTTTTGTGCAAGTTGCTGAAATACTTACTAGCACAAATAATAATAATGTATTAAATTACAATCCTATGAAATACTTGCCGACTTCAAATAGAAATGTTAATAAAATGTTTACCCTCATGAAGGTTACTAAATATGAAGTCATAGAAGTCACGAAGAATCTCAAAACTAAAACATCCCAAGATCTTTGGTATGTATCCACCAAATTATTAAAAACTGTCATCATAGACATTGCTGAACATTTGGCGGTCGTATTCAACAAGTGTCTCGAGAGCGGGGACTTTCCCGACCTTCCCATTTTTAAGAAAGGTGAAAGGTCAGATTTAAATAATTACAGACCTATATCAGTCCTACCTGTAATTAGTAAGATTTTTGAAAAAATTGTCACTAAACAGCTCACGACCTTTCTGGTATCCAACAACATCCTACGTTTTAAACGTTCGGCTTTTTTCGATATTTTTATAAAATTCTTAAATATAATATAGGCACTGAAACGTAAATTTGTCACGAAAAAAATATTTTTCTTTATAAAAAAAGTTTGAGAAATCCTGGAACTTTTTCGTTATATTTGATTTTATATATTGTATTTTTCTATTTACATAATAATATACATTTTTAGAGTTCTTGATTTTATGGTTTTCGAGATATATGAAAAAATTAAATAAAAATTCAAAGGTTGATTACCCCTGACTGAAAAAAAAATTCTAAATTCTAAGAATAGAAATTTTGTAGGCTTAAAGTATTTAATATTTTCTGAAATTTTAGGACCTGTGCATCAAGCGAATCAAAAGTTATAAGGGGGGACGGACACACACACACATACGTTGGAAAAGCTCCCCCACCCCTTCACCTTTAATTAATGTTAACTTTTGAAAACGAAATAGTATAATTTGAATCTTTTTATAAAAATTGATTTTTTGAAATTTTCATAAAACCAGTTTTAAACTTTTTAGGACCCTTTTAGTGAAAAATTGGAAAAACTGTTCAAGAAAACTACTACTCATTTCTATAGGAAAATTCATATGCCAAATCTCAAGTTCGTACCATGTCTAGTTTCCGAGATATTTGCATACTTTGAAAAACATTCAACCACTAAGAAAGGATTTTTGGAAAGGAAGTGGAAGGTTTTGTATTGAAACCTACCTGATTTCCAAATTTCACTTCTCTACGATTAGCCGTTTAGTCTGTGCGTTGATGAGTGAGTATGTCAGTCAGTCAGTCAGGCACTTTCCTTTATTATTATAGATAAAAGGAGCTAGTACGCAGCTCTGTCTGACTCCCGTGGTGATCCTAAAAGCTTCAGTAGGACCACCTGGCGTTTTCACGCTACACTCGGAGTCTTCATACAGGGACTGCACCATTTAACTATATATTAGTATAGATTACGTAATTTTGTTTGACAGTTTGCAACTCTATGGAATGAAAATGCCTCCTTTATTTTCCTATTGAAGGAATTCTCGGTGCCTATTTAAGACTGTTTGAGAAAATTGGGGCAATTGAACAGCCTGCGAGTGCGAAAGGAATGCACTCTAGGAGGGCTTCGGAATCGTCAGAGGAGATGAAAGCACAACTTTCTCTCTTCCAATGCAAATTTGATTGGACAGTGTGGCGAAACAGCTTCGTTTCCTCCTTCCCATTGGTTCTTTCTACACATGCGCAATACTAATTATTTCAAATGTCAAAGCTGAATATTATACTATATTATTATGGCGGGCGCAATTATCTTTTTTCATATAGAGTTTTAGCAATCTTTGAAATGTTTTTATTTTTATATATTCTCTTGAAAATTCTAGGGCACGCCATGATTATTGGCTCCAGCCGCTCGCCACTGCAATACCTATTTATATTTTTCCCTTTAATTGGGAGGAACTATAATATCAAAATAGTTCAAAAGAAAAACTAAATTCGGCTAATACAATAATACTATTTATTCTGAGATGGTACGAAAATCGACGGGTCAGCTAGTATATTAATAAATCCCTCATTGATTACGGATTGTCGGGTTAATGTCTAGTAGATTGTTTTAAATACATTTTAGTTTATAGAAAAAAAAACAGCAGTGTACAATGACGAGGGTAAGAACATCTGCCGCAATAAGAAAATATCAGTTCCCTTGAGGAAATGCGGTTGTCGATCGAGACAGTCTTATAGGCCACTAAGCACTCCTTGTTTAAAACTAATCCCGGGTACAATAGATACTTGAAGGCAATGGACAATTTATTACTTTACGTAAAAGCCTAAAAAGCTGATACCTAATGCTCGAGTAAAAAAGATAAACTTATCAAGTCCCTTGTAATTTATGTTATGAATGAGTTTCTAGAAGAAAGGCCTTCAAATAAATCATAGTTTTTTTCTGCAATAATTCTCCTTTGTAATGATCACATAAATCTTTGGAAAAGTTATCGTATAATATCACTCATAGCAGATTTTTTTTTATCTATCGTTAAACTAAAAAATCATATTTAGGGCCGGCCTTATAAACATTCGTTAGTTAAAAGTCAAACCAAATAAACCGAAATATGATCCATTTGCTCGCTTTTCCGTCTCAAAAAAATTTCTTTATTCAAATTTCAGTACGACAATTTGTTAGTAAACCGTCGATAAACTTACGGAATTTATTTGGTCTCTCGTTTATAAGATCGGCCTAATTAACGAGTACTTAAACATTTATTTTATCGAATATGTAACAGCTAATGACTCTAACAATAATCGATTACTGATGTTCGATTTTTAAATGGGACAAACCACTACGGGCTTACGACCGTCTTCTACTGTTATTTCGAAGGCTGGCTTAGTGCGATCACTTTACGTTAACAACGCTCCATTAGGTGGTAATATTTGTCTACGAAACTTCTAATCATGAGAATTCTCGACATGTTCAACATGTCAAAAAATCTCATGTATACAACAAGTAGATATTCAGTAATTAATGAAATATAGAGATAAAAGTTGGAAATTATTGAGACCAAGAGAGCAACCAAATTTAAAGACTGCGACTGTTGTCATGTATTTGGCGCCAGGATATGAATATATCAATTTTTGTTAATGTCTCATCTTTATTGCCTATTTGCTTTGTTGGAGCACAACGTTCTAATTATGTCTAGATTCTTGTGACCATTTTTCAGGACTAGATCTTAAAGAATACGTAACAATTAATGACTCTAACAATTCATTACTGATGTTCGATTTTTAAAAAAATTAAATTTAAAAATCGAACATCAGTTAATGAATTTGCTAGAGTCATTATAGTTGTTACATATTCGTTAAGATCTAGTCCTGAAACATGTTCACAAGAATCTAGACATAATAATATGTTTTATCATTCTCAATATTTAACCGTTTTGAATTCTTTTTCTGAAAGTGAAAAGGAAGTATTGCTTTATTGCCATCAAAAACTCCAGATGATATGCTGGTAAAATGCGATTATATTCAACGCGTTTTTGATGGCATGGTAAGAACTTAATGATGTGTAAGAATAAAAGTGGATTCGTGTTTTGGTCATTTCTCCCCGAGAAAGAGGACTAAAGCTGTGATAATGTTTCAGGAGCACTCGAGCAAAAGACAATGTACGTAGGTACAAAGAGTCACACATGAATGGCTACTTTCACGGCTCGGCGCACCAACATAAATCTATAGAATTTATCGCCCAACAAAATAGTCACCTTTTTTAAATTTCGGCAGGAAAAAAGTTACTGACAATCAATAACTTAGCTTACTAGAATATATTCAACGACGGAGATACCTGTTATTGGAGCAATTGAGCACATTCTATGCTTTTTGGTTTGTTTTTGTTGTTCAGTGTTCCGTTGATGTCTCTAATAAATTATAAAAACACTGAAACACACAAACAAAAAAATCACTAAACAAAATCATAAATCTCCAGTGCTCTGCGTAGGGTCTGCTGGTTGATGCTTTCTCGTCTACTATAACCACTCTCACCGGATTTGTTTTAAGTAATTCGGTGTTCATACGAGGCGATATAAGGTCAGACGATTTCGCTTGCATAAAAAAAATATCGCTCGGTCGCCCATTGATCGTGTGATGTGTTCACACGAGTCCACCGACATACATTCAATCTGTCAGGTGCGCTGATTTTGACGTAGTTTTAAAAATGGCGGACGTCGGGGTAGAAGTTGCGGAGTGGTTGGGGTTAGTTGAAAATGTTGTTTAAGGCGATATAAGGAGCCTCCTAATTAAGGAAAAATCAAGAAAAAAACGCAGATATTGGGTGCGGAATTGCATTCTAAGGAGAAAAATTTTTGGAGCACTGCTGTCATCTGTCAAGAAACAGAACATAAACAGAATTTCACCATAGATACGGACGCCTTGCATATCTGCGCATGCGTGCATCGTTGCACCAGAAACAAAAGTTGAAAGGTGGTCAACTTGAGGCGATATCGCTTTCAATCATTTTTATCGCTTCAGATTTATCGACAATCTGTTCACACGGTTCAATTGGCTGGCGATATTTTGGTGTCCTGGCGATATTCGCCTCGTGTGAACACCGCATAAAATCTTCTATTTCTATCCCATCGCATTACTCCCACGACATCCCAGATTCTCTTAATAATTTCGGAAATTCATGATATTTTTTCGGGATGGTAGGAAGATTTTTTGATCTCGATGGCTCATAGGAGGCTCTTTGTTCTTTTGGTGTCGGTTCTGATTTATATTTTTGAAAAACTGAGTTCCAACACAAGTAAGTGCTTGATGTACCAATATATACATAAACTTTTTTTTTTTTTTTCAAAAGTAAACCCCTTAAGTAGAGACATAGATCACTCTCTCGAGAGTGGATTGCCTCATCAGAAATAAGAAGAACCCTTAGGCAGATATTGATCGAAACAACAGTAATGTAACGCCCGGTAAAACACATAATCTCTCATATAAATTAATGTCGGGTTAGCGCGAACACTTATAACTCAAGATTGACTCCGATGTGTGATTTATTGGATTCTTCTCCACTCCGGATAACAGAATAACTATTAAAAAGTTGAAAAATGGATAAGAAATAATATAAAATATGATATCAAAGTTTGTATGGAACGAATATGATGCGACGCCATCTTTGAAATAATCTAACAACAAAATTTTTGTCTTCTGCACCTGCACCCTCTTATTCTCGCATACGTAATTGTCCATTCTTACAGTAGCCTATTTCACTTACTCCACCGTTTCTGGGGTTTTAGAAATTTTTTATACAAAGTATACTTAATTATATTCTCGCGTTAACCCCGTCTGAGCTTTGAATACGAATGAAATATGGACGTTTTAGAATTAATATATAAATGCTATTATTTAGCTAGTTTATTTTTTGTTTCTGGAGGCGCAGTGCACAAAAAACGGGCCGCCCTGGTTAGGACCAAAGGGTCCACAGGACAACGTCTGTCGGGAGAGCTAGTATACCTACTTGCTCAGTTTGATTCATTGGTGATACGTTGGTGTCATTTTTAAATAAATAAATAATATAATTTTAATAATTATTCAGCTGAAAATAAAAAATTATCAATGAATAATTCACCAATTATTGATATCATGAAAAATGGTATAGGGTTGTATAAATATTATATATTTTATCCTTATAATCTGATATATCATAAATCGAACCGGATATTAATTAGCGCGAAAAAAGGACACAAAAAATAAGTATTAGGTTCCTACCTACATTCATCCTCAATGCGGACTATGTTGACAAATCCATCACAGAAAAAATACAGAGTTCTTTGGCAATACAATAATTGGTACCTATTCATAGGAATCTTTGTCATTGACATAAATGTCAGCGGAACAGACCAGAAGTCTGTCTATCCCTTCAAAGCGGGGTAGCTCACACATCAATGGAAAAAAAAACTCGAAACTCATTACTTCGGTAAATATTTTCCTGCGTTGGTAACTACTCATGTGTACACAACTCAAGGATTCAATATTTTTTTCCTTGTCAATAGTCATATTTTAAAGCCAATCTATTATCATGACACAATACATTCTTCAACGCATAGTAATTTAGCGACCTGAAATACTTCTCATCCTGTTTAATCACTTATAGTACTCCAAAGACCTCTCCTCTTATGTATCATCTAGATTGAGACTTCTAATCATCTTTCTGGCAACTGTCATCAGTCATCCATTAGCCTTGTATTTTCATATTATTGCATTCTTCTATTCTACTGAAGTAAAAAATAAAAAATAATAAAAAAATGTGTAGCACGTAATTTTTATCTCTGTAATGCTTATGGAGGGAGAAAATAATATGTGTATAGTAATTTTATATGTATGTATGTATTTTTTTACTTTGTATTTTTACTGCTCTTTATGTTATCTTTTTTTCTTTAAAAGGCAATTTGCCGTTGATAAATAAATAAATAAATTAAATAATAATTAAAAATTAGTATCACCTCAACACAGGCTGTCGTCTAGTTAGGTGATTAATTCCAAATATGTACCTATATAAATTCCAAATTTGTACCTATGTAAAAGTTGGAAAAATAAAAGAAAAAAAATATATAAATGCCATCCATTAAATGGCAAGTTTTGAGAGAACCATCTGATGACAGCATCCTTAACATAATATATCCCAGACATGTTGTTACGGAGTTTTCATAGATGGCGTTGGTGTCGCAAGAAATCCGTTCCATACTATCTTTAATATTATATTTTACATTATTTGCTTTCCATTTTTCGATTTTTAAACAATTATTCTGTTATCCGGAGCGGACAAGAATCCAATAAACCAAGCATCATAAAACTCTGTTCAGCAGATCTCGAGATATTATGAGTGTTTCGCACTATCATCAGTATATACTTGTCATCCTTCTCCCGCGGGCGTAAAGCGTCGTTCGTGATGCAGTCATGTTACCATTTTTATCTAAAGATCTTCAGAGACATTTCGTTCCAAACACCGGCCAGAACTCACACGAATCAAACAGTTTAGATTTCGTCTCGACTCAAAACACCGAAGCTCTCCACATTTTGGTCGTGTTGTTAAAAGCGCCACTTGCCATTCCGATACGTATCGAAAGCTCAGCCCTGAGGTGGTTGCTTTCAGGTACTTGAATATGTCAACCCGGGAGGGGACGTAGAGTGGGAAGGACATGTGTAAAAGAAAAATCATTATAACTCGAAGAATATCAAAAATTGCATAACATATTAGCAACGTTCCCCCTTTACGCGAGGATTGCCTCTATAAGGGGGATACACATAATATTATGGTTTGTTCCAATTCTTTCAGTTCATCATCCTATATCTGTGTAAACTATTAGGTAGGTATATTGGTATTCAATAAATAAATAAAAAAATAAAATATTATATTTACATTCTTAATGTGTTTGTAACCCGACAGACGTTGTCCTGTGGTCCAACTATGAATATTGAATAAGAATTTAAAACAATGACAATGACAGTTTGTGTCAAACGATAATTCACTTTTAGCGTTTAGAAAAAGCTTGAAAAAAAGTTCATCGAAAATCTGCGTGCCAATAATTTTAATGTCAATGGTTGTCAGGTAAATAAAAATTGTGTTTTCATATAATTTTTCACAGATTCCGTTGTTGTAAGGAAATTAGTTCCATACTAATTTTAATATTATATTTTATATTATCTATTTGATATCCATTTTCCGATTTTTATTAGTTATTCTGTTATCCAGAGCGGAGACTACCTACTCCAAGAAATCAAAAATGATAAAAATCTGTTGAGCCGATCTCGAGTTATAAGTGTTCGCCCTAACCCGACTTTTTTTATATTATAGATTTTGGTATTTGTAAAAAATGCAACCTATCCTCTTTAAGTTTGACTGTTAGTTACGAGTATTGAGTATTTTTATATTATAGATTTTGGTCTTTGTAAAAAATGCAACCTATCCTCTTTAAGTTTGACTGTTAGTTACGAGTATTGAGTATTTTTATATTATAGATTTTGGTCTTTGTAAAAAATGCAACCTATCCTCTTTAAGTTTGACTGTTAGTTACGAGTATTGAGTATTTTTATATTATAGATTTTGGTCTTTGTAAAAAATGCAACCTATCCTCTTTAAGTTTGACTGTTAGTTACGAGTATTGAGTATTTTTACTTTATAGATGTTGGTCTTTGTAAAAAATGCAACCTATCCTCTTTAAGTTTGACTGTTAGTTACGAGTATTGAGTATTTTTATATTATAGATTTTGGTCTTTGTAAAAAATGCAACCTATCCTCTTTAAGTTTGACTGTTAGTTACGAGTATTGAGTATTTTTATATTATAGATTTTGGTCTTTGTAAAAAATGCAACCTATCCTCTTTAAGTTTGACTGTTAGTTACGAGTATTGAGTATTTTTACTTTATAGATGTTGGTCTTTGTAAAAAATGCAACCTATCCTCTTTAAGTTTGACTGTTAGTTACGAGTATTGAGTATTTTTATATTATAGATTTTGGTCTTTGTAAAAAATGCAACCTATCCTCTTTAAGTTTGACTGTTAGTTACGAGTATTGAGTATTTTTATATTATAGATTTTGGTCTTTGTAAAAAATGCAACCTATCCTCTTTAAGTTTGACTGTTAGTTACGAGTATTGAGTATTTTTACTTTATAGATGTTGGTCTTTGTAAAAAATGCAACCTATCCTCTTTAAGTTTGACTGTTAGTTACGAGTATTGAGTATTTTTATATTATAGATTTTGGTCTTTGTAAAAAATGCAACCTATCCTCTTTAAGTTTGACTGTTAGTTACGAGTATTGAGTATTTTTATATTATAGATGTTGGTCTTTGTAAAAAATGCAACCTATCCTCTTTAAGTTTGACTGTTAGTTACGAGTATTGAGTATTTTTATATTATAGATTTTGGTCTTTGTAAAAAATGCAACCTATCCTCTTTAAGTTTGACTGTTAGTTACGAGTATTGAGTATTTTTATATCATAGATTTTGGTCTTTGTAAAAAATGCAACCTATCCTCTTTAAGTTTGACTGTTAGTTACGAGTATTGAGTATTTTTTAAACGCACTTTTTTCACTTATTCACACTAAAAATTAAGAACTAATGCTATATTTTAGCTCAGACGTTTGTTTGTTTAGTCTTAGCCCACATAAATCTTCTTATGGTATAAAAATGGAGAGCTATTTCCCGATGTCATCGCATCAGGCCTAAACGGCTGGACCGATTTCGCTAATTCTTTTTTTGTTGTGTAGGTTTTTATCAGGAGAATGTCCTTTTAGAAGAAAAAAATTAAGAAATTAGCATGGAAAATTAGAAAATTAAAGAAAACTCTACGCAGACAACCTTATTAGTACTTTTTACCTTATAATTTTTATTCCAATTTTGAAATTTTGACAGAAATTGTCAATTGGTGCGATTGACAGAATGCGGATGGAATATACATGGTTTAAAACAGACGCATCGTTCGGAATAACACTGATCAAATGATAATTGATTCATCACCATACAAATTCGAATTCAATATTCATATTAAGGAACACAGGACGTCTCTCGGCAAAGCTAGTATTAAAATATTTGTGCTTTCTGATGGAAAAATATACCAACAAGAGAAACAAAAAACTCCTAATTTCTTCGTATGAAGTCTAAATTGAGAGTTATTGGAAATGATTGTGCGTTCTCTCATATTTCATATTTTTGTAATAGTTTTTCCCCTACCGTGAGGGAAAATAATATTGGCCGGAAATCTTATACCTACCTACATTCACGATTTAACAGTTATTTTATACATATATAAAAATATGAAACCGATTCTGCGTATGTATACGTTTTTTTTTAAATGTATCTATCTATGCTCACTCAAAGAGAACACAAATACACTCATTCACAGTAAGTAAACTTTAAGAGGAAGACGGTTGGTACCTGGGATCGAACCCACGATCTTTCACGAAATATTTCGAAAGCCAACGTCGTAAACACTAGGTTACCAACCTCTTAAAAGATATAAAAATTGATATCTATTTAAATCATGACTTATAATGTAGTTAGAAAATATGAACACAGGGTTGCGCCCTCCCATCTCCCTGGATGTTTCAGGAACCTTCAAGAACTTTCAGTTCCTTGCAACAAATTATTTATTTAAGTGTAAACTAAAGAAAATCTTCAGATTTAGTTGACAATTATTATAATTAAATTAAAATGCGGAAATTTTGAGTTTAATCTGAATTATAACAACCGTCAATGATTCTCCCCAACAACTACACCACAACCAAATCCCACCAAAAAACAAGCTACAATAGACATACTTAAACCAAAATCACCATCTGTCACCATCTGTCACCAGATTAAGCTCACACCGCATTTTTATGTGAAGAACAACAACAATGAAAAACAACAATATGTACTCGTAATAAAAGGTCAGGCAAAGTTACAGAGGTAATGATTTTTCAAACAGGCAATCTTATATTATAAAAACGAAAATAAATTTGTTTGACACTGATAATATAAATTTACTACCTTATACCCGTCTTGCTTTACGTTTTTGATTCCGATAGTCAGGCTTGATCGGTAGGTAATAGACCTCTATAACTGACATAAGCACAGAAAAAGAAGAATGACATTTTTACAATGTTTGTTTTACCGACCTTATAATATTATACGAACCTACCGACATAATTTGCAAGTTTTCATAGAGAGAGCTCTGTGGTTTGAATCTTAGCACATTAGAGGGTGCAGAGAATGTTCTCTGCACCCTCTAATGTGTGATAATGAATTAGGCATTCCACCCATAGAGGGTGATTTGTGCTATGAGTATAAAAGCCGCTGTCAAACTTCAAAAATGGAGGAATCATTTTGCAAATTTTTTCATTAAATCTTTATTTATTGAGAATAATAAGATTTGAATAACATTTGTCTGTATAACAAATCAATCTACAATTATTTTATTACATTTTCATACCGTAATACCAAGATTCCATTCAACGTTTACATGAGTAATTTTGTTTACAAAAGATGGCTTATTGTCTTTTTGAGAACTTTGTATGAAGATCCTAAAAAATAGAGTTTCTTAAATAGCTCTAAATATATTAAAGTTAATGCAGCAAATTGTATTTAAGAACCTTCTCCAGCATTTTGTACGACTCTGGGCATATTAATATCTGACGTAGCATTTGTATTTTGAGCGTGATGCTCCCATATACGATAAAAAGCAGACAAACATTTCTGAATTATTATGTAGATAATCCAGGACGGTTTTTTCATTCATCTATCAAGAGGCACTACTGACCGAGCTGATACTCGTTGTCTTGTTTTGTCAAACAACCGTGCATTTGACGTCAGCCAACTTAAGAAAAATATTTTCTGAGGAAAAAATATCACAGCGAAAACTGAACTGCAACGTAATGACCTAGTTTAAGTTTGAATGAGCATCCCCTAAGTATGTTCTTGTTGAAAAATACACTTGATCGCGGAACAAACAACCCTTTTACTATGTAATTAGATAATTAGATGCTTTTAATCCAAGACGCCGCTGGGGAACCTGCTGAATCTGAACGATTTTATTTTTAACTGAAAGTGAGCTTTAAGGCCCTGGCCTAGCTGGTCGCATGATCGTACGAACGTGCGATTGCGATGATCGCATGAACTCTGACGCCCTGTTCAAACATATAACATTGTATGAACGTGTCCTAACTGGGCAGACCGACAGAAGTAAATTCGACCGTCCGATCGGTACCTTGTTTGAAATGATCGCGCGTCGCTTGTATTGCTCTGTTGTATCGATAATTATTAATATGACACTTACTTGCCAAAAGTTATTACTTGCTAACATACATATTTATTTGTTTGCGTTGTCAAGGAAAGTGGACGCGCGATCATTCGATGGCAGTTAGGACACTCAATTTTTCATCGTTCGATCACAAATTTGTTAATGCGTTCATGCGGTCATCACCATAGCACGATCGTTCGATTATGTGACCAGCTAGGACAGGGCCTAATGGAAGTATTATTATTTGGCTTATGTCAGTCACATTTCGGTTTGCATATGGGGTAACTATAACTATAACTCATATAGAGACTGTAAAGCGCCGGGTCATGTTTAGTTTTCTGCTCGTCTCGGTACTACCTACAAGTATAATAATCCAATTCCAATCCAAACTCCCTTAAGGCCCCACTTAGGGGCATAGGGAGGCAACAAGAGCTCTCTATTGCCCTCGATCT
Source organism: Mystacides longicornis (assembly GCA_963576905.1). Classification (NCBI taxonomy): domain Eukaryota; kingdom Metazoa; phylum Arthropoda; class Insecta; order Trichoptera; family Leptoceridae; genus Mystacides; species Mystacides longicornis. Next base: position 2,553,748 of record OY756421.1, on the reverse strand, counting down.
TGCGCAATGTTTATGACCTCGTCCCACACCATGTCCAGATTCGTCAGCTCTGCTTCGAAGTAGCGGAACACAGTATGAGAGGGTCTTCCTCGTCATCGGGACCCTGACAAGTATAATAAAGGCAAACAAATATTTACAAAGGCGGTCTTATTTTTTCTAAATAATTATAGCTATTTTCCCCCGTCGAGACGAAATGTAAACTGATGCGTGTGTGTTGCCCACTCTTCTGTATGGGTGTGAGTCCTGGCACCTGACTAAAGCCCAGGCACAAAAAGTATCTGCATTCGAAACGAAGTGCCTCAGGAAAATTTTGGGTATAAGATGGTACCACCGCATCACGAACGACGCTATACGTCGGCGCACCCAGCGTGAGCCCATCACCTCTACTATTACGTGGAGGAGATGGACTTGGCTGGGACATGTGTTAAGGATGGCGAATGACAGTTGGCCGAGGAGAGCGCTGTTCTTCCTCCCATCAGGGTCCCGAAGACGAGGAAGACCCTCTCACACTGTGTTCCGCTCCTTCGAAGCAGAGCTGAGAGACATGGACATGGTGTGGGAGGAGGTCATTAACGTTGCGCAAGATCGAGCGCAATGGAGAGCTCTTGTTGCCTCCCTATGCCCCTAAGAGGGGTCTAAAAGGAGTTTGGATTTGGATTGGATTTTCCCTTTATTATCATGTTTTGGAGTAGGTATAGGGAGCAAAAAAAATCCTATTATTATTACATTAACATCCTAGGCAAGCCACAGAAATGCAGACATCCATGTTTTTCGATCCCTTCAACGTGTTGTAGCATAAACAGGTTTACTGTGTTTACCAGGAGCTACTAACAGTGTTTTCCAACTTTGTTGTTGAGGTTCTCCAGATAGTAAACTAAACACAAGCTGAAGATCGACGATTTTTTAGGTCGACCGACAAAAACAAACTGACCGTATCAACTCCAATACTGACCTTCTTGCTTGTCCATTGTCTAACCTAGGACAGAATCGTAGGTATACATATAATAAGATTTACAATGGTCTTGACTCTAGACAGCGACTGGAAAGGTGAGGGATGAGCTGAAAATATATACATAATTACGTTCTCCCTTTAAAACAACCTAGAGGTAATGAGGTAACAAGCTCTTCATTGCGCTCAATCTCGCTCAATGTCTATGAACTCGACCTTCACCATGTCCACCATCAGCTTTGCTTCAAAGGAGCGGTACACGGTATGAGAGAGTCTATAGGATCCTTATGGGAGAAAGAACTGCGTCCTCTTCGGTCAACTGTTTTTGGGCATCCTTATGACATGTCCCAGCAATGTCCATCTCCTGCTGAGGTAAGAATGTGAAATCTTAATTAAGTAATGATTTCTTTCTTCAAACCTTTTTTTATTTAGTTCACCAGATCTTTTGTGTCCATTTTTTTTAAAAAGGCCTCAATTTTAATCACAGCTGCCCTACGCATCCAAAATCCTGACATATTATGTTCAAAATTCGCTTCGAGTAGGTAGATAACCTTACAGTCTCGATTGTTATCAATAAATTAACGACGAATTCTTCGAAAACGCACCATTATTCACTTTTGTTTGTTCAGTTGTAATCAATTATTTTTTATCCACACATTTTGTTACGTTTCTTTGTATAGAAATTTAAAAAAAAATGTGATTCAGTACATTAAATCTTTTTTAAGTTAAACAATATACATACAACCCAAAAAAAATAATGACATTACTCAGCTTTCTTTTGTATGACAAAAAGGAAAGCTTTCGTGAGAAATATTGTTAAAAAGTGTGACGTTATTCAACATGTCTTAGTTACATATTATGACCTTACATTGTATTATGGTCAAGTAAGCATGAATGGAAACATTATAATAACACACTCGTAAAACCTTAAAACACGCGAATTAGTCGTAAAGCTCAAACCCGACATTGGTATATTAAATTGAGAGAACAATAATAATTAGTCCTTAAAATGTTATTCATTGCCTCTCACTTAACAATTATAGGTAGCTAATAGCCATGCTTAAATAATATTTGTTTGAAAAATAAACCATGACGAAATTCATTACGAATACCGAATAGGACGATTGACATCCTCAATCCATTGATTAACAGTTGTCTTGGATGGATCTTCATCTTCAAAAATGTCAAACTTAGTTCATAGATTCATTTTAATTGGATTTGTCCACGTAAGAAGCTGCAAAAAATCGCACTAAAATGCTATTCATTTTATTCTAAATTTAAAAGATATTATTATGTAAAAACGTTAATAGACCATTTTCGCTAACATTTCTGAGTAAGTAATATAACCTCAAAAATGTCAAACATTACGATAAAAATTCAATAATTTCCAACTTTTATCTCTATATTTCATTTATTATTAAATGTCTACTTGTTGCATACATAAGATTTTTCGACATGTTGAACATGTTGAGAATTCTCATGATTAGAAGTTTCGGAGACAAATATTACCACCTATAGGCGAACGTTGTTAACGTAAAGTGATCACACTAAGCCAGCCTTCTAAATAACAGTAGAAGACGGTCGAAAGCCCGTAGTGGTTTGTTCCATTTAAAAATCGAACATTAGTAATGAATTGTTAGAGTCATTAGTTGTTATTTTTCCTATAAAAACTTTGATTGCACGATAGAATCATCAGGTTAAGACAATCCCAGCAACCCTCGTATAGTTTCGTATTTGTAAAACATTAATAAAGAGACATCTACCGTACGGTTTATAATACATTTCATTTGCCTTTTCAGAGAAAACTTTTGAAACACGTATTTTAAAAGCCCTCACCGATAATGAAATACGTTTAGTTGTTACATAAAATATATAGATTTTGTGATTATTCAGCAAATAATATCTACTTTTTCTTGGCTATTCGCTAGCTAATCAAATATCCCTTATTTTTTAGGAAAGTTTCAGAGAAAATACAAGGATTTGATCTTGATTAACTATTGTTCTAAGAGTAACTTTGGTTTAAGGGATAAATTTATTTTTCTTTTTGTTATTCTGAATTTCCAAAATAACATTTTTTATGCTTGTAGATTAACGAAATGGCGTTTATTATCAAACAAACGGAACGCAATCATGTCAAACGCTAATTAAAATTTTAATAAAAGTTTATATTGAATGGAAGTGATAACCTGGGATTTGTCACGAAATGCATGCGAACAACATGCACCTCGAAAGACAAAAAAGGATAATCAGCTTTTCACAGGAAACAATATGAAGATGTAAGTTTTACTCCTTTTCACTGTGATGAGTTAGGCAGAGACTATGCTTACTGCACTTGCATACAATTGCCTACACATCGTGGAATCTGATCTTTCGTCCTCGTGCAGCGTGCAGTAGCATAGTCTCTGCCTAACTCATCACAGTGAAAAGGAGTAAAACTTACATCTTCAAAGTTTAGTTATATTATATTCAAAAGCATTAAGAAGGTTATCGAACTCAATTATCTTTCAGTTTAGGTACCCTCTTATTTTTTTCTTATAATATAAGAAATAATTACATTCTCCTAAGAATAGTAGGTAATCATTCAATCAATCGATTCTGCCTGTCTGACCCCACTAAGCAGTAGCGTAGGGAGACAACAAGAGCCCTCCATCGCGCTCGATATTACTCGGTCTCGATGTCTTCCTCCCACACCATATCCATATCCCTCAGCTTTGCCTCGAAGACACAGAACACGGTGTGAGAGGATCTTCGTTGTTTTTGGAATCCTGATCGGAGGAAACCAACCCGAAGACGAAGAAAACCCTCATACTACGATCCACTCCTTCGAAGCAGAGCTGAGGAATCTGGACATGGTGTGGGAGGAGGTCATAAACATTACACAAGATCGAGTGCAATGGAGAGCTCTGGTTGATTCCCTATGCCCTAAGTGGGGCGTAAAGGAAGTTTGGATTTGGATTGGATTGAACAGTGCTCTCCTCGGCTAACCGCCTTTCTGCATCCTTTACACGTGTCCCAGCCAAGTCCATCTCCTCTCCATGATGGTAGAAGTAATACGCTGGGTGTGCCGGTGGATGGCAACATTCAGACATTTTCGCGTGATGCGTTGACCAAAGGAATAGGGCTTTTTCTTTCTTTCTCTTCTTTTTTTATTTTATATTTTCATTCAGTCAGCAACGAGGTCACTGGTACATATTACAAGGCACACAAGGCTCCATTTGATTTACCTATAGAGATGAAAAAAACTAGTCTTTAAATTTTAATAACCACTAGCTTTCCCGACAGACTTTCCCGTTCATTGTGCACAACGCCTTCAGAAACAAAAATAAACTAATAACATTAAAATATTAATTCTAAAACGTCCATATTTCTTTCGTATTCAATGCTCAGGCGGGTACAACGCGAGAATATATGCACGCGCAGACCTTCTACCTCGCCCATTATGAACCGATGCTGCGTGTGCACATTTTGAAAGTGCCCGATAATTTTCTTCACTTTGTATGAAAATTTTCTAGAACGCTCGAAACGGTGGAGTAAGTGGGATGGGCTACTGTAAGAGCGGCAATTACGTATGCGAGGGAACTACTATCAGGCGCAGTAAACAATAATTTTGTTTTTATAGAATATTATGTCTCTACCAATATTTTTAATGTCAATGGTTGTCAGGAAAAAAATAATTTTGTTGTTAAGAATTTTTCATAGATGGCGTTGGCGTCGCAGGAAATCCGTTCCATACTAACTTTAATATTATATTTTATATTATTACTTATGAATTTTTCAACTTTTTTATAGTTATTCTGTTTAGGTACCAACAGTCATCTTCCACGATGTTATTAAATTAAGTTGACGTTTATTTATTTTGACATGAGAGAAGCATGTTTTATTATCACGAATATTCTATTGACATATTTGTCAGATTACTTCATCATCGTTAATTCAAATAGGGGTTTGTTTGTCGTAAGCCATTAGGTACATTAGAACCTACACTATTTTGATTGATGTAAGTATATCGTTGAAATTTTCCTCTAACCTTTAATATGAAATTATGATCTTTATCGAAAAATTAATGTATTTTTTTCTGGGGGCGCAGTGCACATATGAACGGGCCGCCTCTGGTTAGGACCAGAGGACAACGTCTGTCGGGAAAGCTACATAGTTGTAATATAACCTTTATTGTTTGAGGCATTCTGCCGTAAATATAATAAATAAATAAATAAAATGTGTTGTCGCTTAAACATAAATAAACACCATAATATGCATAAATAATATATTTAAAGTGTATCGGATGTACGCAACTGCTTATCTGCTATTACATAACATAAAATCCGTTATATTGCATGTTAAAAGCCAGTGTGGTTCGTGTTTTCTCTAGAGAGAAATCAAATATTTCCCCAAACGAAATAAAAAATTTAAAAAAGATAAAATGACTGGACGTGGAATGAGTAAGTTATTTATGTTCGAAATTTTATAAAAAAAGGTACAAAACTCACTTAATGTAAAAAATTGTATGAAAAAAAATGCTTTGAACGAGGTTATAAAATAGAGATTTTGACAAAATGCTAAAAGCCTAGCGAATACAATATATTCTTGGTATTGGACTGAATATTATTATCATGGGTTTCGAACTCTCTCTTGGATAAAAAGAACATATTTTTTGTCTTTTTCAGACTATGATAAATGTAAAGTTATTTTGAGAAAAAAAAAGATCTTTTTTAAATTTAAATTCAAACATACCTAATGGTTCATGAAATCTATAGGTACTATAATATCGTCGGTATACAAGGGAAACCAACTAAGTCCAAAAACACCATTTCGAGATAATCGACAAATAAGTTTTGGTGTTTTTGTTTTCCTTCTAGAATCCAAACGAAAAAAAATAGATCGCTAATTTTTTTTACAAAACAAAGATCAATCCATATACTAAAGATTTAAAAGATAATAAACCTTTAAAATTCTAATCTATTAACCCAAAATAATGAAAAATTTAAAAAAGAGATGGAGTTAGTTGTTTTCTCCTGTTGAGATGTAATTGGTGCAATTCACCTGGTGAAAAATTTGTTCTTGTAAACTTGATGGGTGGACTTAGTTGGTTAAATAAGGAGTTGGTGTATTTCTCATGTACATAATGCTTTGTTTTTTGGAATAATAATACTGTGTTTGGAGTTAAAGGCTCATTTTGGATACTTAAATTCAAATATTTTATTTTAATTTTTTTTATTTATTCACAGAAAAGTAATGATTACTGAAGGGACAACCAATAAAGACTAGATTTTTAATTATAAATGCAGGTTAATTTAATAAAAAATAATATTGAAAAAAAAAATTAGGTAGGTAAGTACATAGGTGCCACAAAAGTAAATACTTAAATAAATAAATCTTTATATTGGCGTATAAAAACTAACATAATTGTAACAAAATATTGCAAAAAGGCAGGTTTGTTGACGTGAGAGCCCAAGTACCTACACAAAAGTGTGCACAACATATCCACAATGCCATCCCCGATGCTCTTGAATGGCTTGAAAGCCTGGATGTTGCTCTGTAGTGTGCCTGTCTCCTATATGTAGCAGATAGCATAGTACTCCTCCATCTTCTGACGTTGTCGCCCGTTGGTGGCAAAAGCCATACGAAATAATAATAAGAACTTGTAGCTGCTCAACCTCTTCTAGCACTCCCAAGCGGTCGATCAACATCACTTTGGTCTTGTCGCGGTTGATTCTCAATCTGAGTCTAACACTTTCGGCTTCCATTCGTCTGAACATTCCCATCTGTTCTAGAATATTTGACGCAATAAGAGCGAAAGTTGTTGATTTGTTAACCACCTATTGTGACTGCCGCTCGCCAGTTCTCAAACAGACGAAAATTCCGCCTGATCATCTGCTATTTTCCAATTGTTGTGCGTTGCTAATCTTTTGTTATATGTCTTGCATGATCTTCCTTCCGCGAGACAGCAGTGAAATTGTGTGAAAATTTTCGCATTTTGCTGAAAAAAACTTTTGTTGTAGAGTGGACGACAATAATTGTTTCCATCTAGTTATCTGGCCACTGCCCGGTGTGCCTTATCTTTAGGCTGTTGTTCAGCATACGGATACTCTCTCTGGAGATCTGCTGCGATTCCATTCTTTTCCACAGCATTGTTCCTCAGGGGTGCAACTCCCACTCGAACTTCATCCATAATTTCGTCCGACTCTTTATCAAAAAGATATTCAATCCTGTGAGATTCATGTTGGTCATTATTTTTGTAGAGGTTCTGGCAGTAACTTCTTCGCTATATCAGGGTCCTATCCACCTTTTCTAGTAGATTGGTTGTGGCTTTACGCTTTTCTGTCAGATTTTTAACATTTTCAAATAGGTCATTAGTGTGATAGTTGTATGCATGTTCTTCGATTTTACTGCTGATTGATTCAATATGGGAATTAATTTTTATCTCTTCTACATGCTTGTTTATTCGACTTTCTTGTGTTATCTGTATCTTTCCTTGTTATTGCGGTTGTGTTATGCCTGACTCTTTTGATACGCCGTCTCTCTGAAGAGCTTATGATCAAATCGACGTGTGCTATGTTTCTTGGAATTGTCCCTTAGGTCATTAGTAACTTATGTACGTGTGACATATCTTAAAAAATAGTACTCATTAGCTGGTGGTGGCTTCCACAATCTGCTCCTGGGTAGCATTTACATTAGAAATATCTCCATATTACGTATTGTGAAATGAACTAAGTCCAACGCTACACAAATGATAGACAGGAGATTTGCATTAATTCCACTAATGCGTTTCTCCTGCAACTGATTGTCCAATTTGGGACATAGTTGAAATTAAAAACCTTAATAACTCGTTAGCATATTGGTTTATAGGCTTGTGTGGTACATCAAACGATAGAGAATTTAAAAACCTACAAAATGGTATAAAAAACTCCAAACTGCCAAAAATGGACTTAGTTGATTTCCCTTGTATACCGACGATATATTCAATGTGTATTGTTGACACTTGATCAAACGATATTTGCAAGTCGCATTTTTTTTTATTGAAAAGCGTTTTTTTTGAAAGGTAGTACATACTACCTACATACCTACTTTATTATTATCAATTATTCTCCTCACGTAAGCACCCTTTTTGTTTCTTAAAATTCATTTCATTTAAAGGTTAGAAAGTCTTTCTTTCATAGAAAATAAACACATATCAACATCCAACAAAAAACATAGGTAGTAAAACATATTTGTTTTTTAGAAATTTGAATATTTTTTTAAAATTATGTACGTAGGTACTTTTGTTATTGGTGTGTTTTATTAAATTTCATTACTTCATCTACAAACTATTAAATATAGGTACCAAATGGGTCTGAACACTTTTTGCAACAGTAAAAATATTGTAGCTTAGTGTTTCTTGGCAACAGCATATTGTCCGCGTATAAAAATAATAAAATAATTGATTTATCCCAATCATATTTCTTACGTTAATGTCAGTCAAAACTAATATTATTGAATTGAATAAAAAAAAAACAATTCACAGCTGGGTCTCTAACAACATTAACCAATAGGTAAACATTGTGAATCTACATTAGTATGAAAAACTGCGTACATATCGTTTTATTTTGTATTTTTTATTATTTGTAAGTTCAGAGTTTCTAACTAGCCGTCGAAGTAATTCCTGAGTCTTATAACTTACTAGAGGTCCGCCCCAGCTTCGCACGGGTAGATAGGTACTTAAAAATAATTTAGTTTTCATACAGATCCCTAACTTTTTCAAAATATTTTATAGCATATGTTAATCTGGAATAATCGCATTGCAATGTACCGTGTCACGTCAATTTATCACCGTGACTACCTTACGATAAAACAGAGAATTGGTAGGGTTACTGAGCAATGAATGAACTGATTCTCGCGGTATTTCTACTTGACATGACTCCTCTCCCCGCTCGCGTACTGACGTCTACATCCTTTCAACATCGGATAAGTCGAGATGATAGAGACTATGCTTTTTTTCCAATACTCACATTTTTAAACTCCTGATAACTTTCGAATGGAATGTCCGAATTGAATAATTAAAAATTTTGTACAAACATATTAAAGCAGTCTTGAATATGAACTAATTTATTTTAATAAGGAGTAATGCCAAGATACCAATAAAGGTCCTTTACTAAAGGTGACATTTTATTGATTTTTTTTTAAATAAAAAAACACTTATTGTGGCATAACTATAATAGTTAGACATATGCTGTCGCGATATTTTTTGTAAATCATTATGTCTTCTACAAAATTGTGATACATTATTTTATTCTATCATCAATATTTTTCACAGCGTTCGCGATAAAAAGAATATTTTAGGTAAATTTATTACACCTTGGGTTACATTTTTGGAGTTTTCGTAGATTACCCAATTTTTTTTTGGAAATTCAATATAGCCTATGTTATGTTAACCGGGGATAGTGTAGCTTCCCAAAAGTGAAAGAATATTTCTAATCGTTTCAGTAGTTTTGGAGCCTATTCCATGCAAACAAACAAACAAAAAATCTAATCTTTCCTCTTTATATATTAGTATAGAATATAAGGCCCCTATTTATCGAAGTCATTCCTAAGTCTTATAAGGCCCTCATTTATCGAAGTCATTGCTGAGTCTTATAACTTATAAGGAACCCATTTATTGAAAATGGTTATGAACCAATAGTGAAACGAATGGTAATAATATGAACATGTTGATTTGAAAAATATGAAAACAAAATATTAATTATACTAGCTTTTCAAACTTATTATAGGTGGATATCATTGATTTATCAAGAAGCACATTTCATTAAATTAGGGGTGTGTTTGATATTCAGATGAAGAGGTCCCAGGGGTTCGATTCCCGGTCGGGTCAGAAACTTTCAAAGTGTTTTTTTTTTTCACTTGAAATTTCTACTGGGAGTTGGAATCCTGATTGGACGGGACCGGTTGACTGGTAGAGAATGCTTCATGAATTAAGTTCCGCCGGCTATGCTGACAACTATTTATAGAAGAGTGTTATTTATTGATTTCGCCTTCAATAATCTACTTTGATAAAATGATTGTTTAGATTTTGTTTAAAAACAAATAGTGGTAAAATCGTAAAATCTATATTCTATCTATATTTAACAACATTTTTTTATATATTTTTTTTTCGTTAAAGGTAAAACCTACTTAATTTCAAACTACATGAACATATTATTATTAAGGGCTTGTTGTAAACATGTACCTAATGACGCACGTATCATATAAATATAATGAAACTTGCTGTATCCGGATTTTCAGGACTGGTTAATACGAATGAAATATGGATGTTTTGGAATAATTTTAATATTTTATTAGCTTAACTCAGTCGAATTAATTATGTTTTTTTTTCTAGGGCACAGTGCACATTATGCACATATGAACGGGCCGCCTCGGGTTAGAAGTTAGAACTACACGACAACGTCTGTCGGGAAAGCTAGTTGTAATATAAAATCTGTTGTCAGTTGCCACTAGAAACTCAAATAAACACCATAATTTGTCTAATAATAAAAACAGAAACTTTAGAATTATATATTTTTTTATCTCGATAGAATTATTCGAGTGACATCTCGGAAACTATTGGGTACAATTATTCTAGTATCATATTGTAGCAAATTATTCTAGTATCATATTGGGTACAATTATTCTAGTATCATATTGTAGAAAATTATTCTAGTATCATATTGTAGCAAATTATTCTAGTATCATATTGTAGCAAATTATTCTAGTATCATATTGTAGGAAATTATTCTAGTATCATATTGTAGCAAATTATTCTAGTATCATATTGTAACAAATTATTCTAGTATCATATTGTAGCAAATTAAGTCAAATTTAAAAACGTCCTGAAAGGGTTTTATTTTTTTCAAAAAATAGTCCTTCAGGGTTTTAATCGCCAAAACTATTTTTGACAAAGTAGCGTTCGGCGCTCGAGGTCACAAACTTGGATCAGGCCACCATCATAAACAAATCAGCAAAAACCAGAACTACCGGATTTAACGCCTACGACCCCATACATTCAGGCGACAAAGTTACTATATCTTCTTATATATAAAAACTAGCTAGTTACCCGTGGCTTCGCTCACGTGTTACTATTTGCTTTCTCTTCCTAAACAATGCAGAATTAATTATATTCGCATCAAAATTAATAATAATAAGAAACATCATCAACATTTCTTTTTTTAAATATATATTCTAAAATTTCCATTAAATTATGTACTATATTTTTATTTATATTTGACGTTATTAATCTCTATTTAAAAAATATGTGCTTCTTATACAAATAGAATCAGCCCGCGAACTTAAAAATTTCGCTAACTTGACTGACATTGTGTTATGAGAATCCCAAAAAATAACTCGAATAACTTTTATTCCATCAAATGACGTTATTTGAAATCAATTTTTATATTGCTGGATATGAATAGAAAAATATTCAGGTCTCGAAAAGCAATGAAATTAGTGATCTTTATAACACTTATTTCTATCTGCTTTGGGCATTTTTCAAGCTACAGACGTTTTTTTAACATTTCAATTTATATCTTTCACGTTGATTTGTTGTTGTTTGTCTGGTCGTAGGTTCGAAATTTAGTTCATAAATATCTTATCCTGAGCAAACACGACATAAAAAGAATAAACGATATCGGTCCAGCCGTTCAGGTCGAAATAAATAACGTTAAACGTGAAAACTGTTAACGTTCCGAACGTTAACGTTTACCAAATTGAAAATGGTTTCCAAACAAAAAAAAATGCGTTTCGTCTTCAATATAATAGCAGCATCGTAATACTTCCAAAGATTTTGAGGTAACGTTTAACGTTAATTTTGAATAACTGACAGAATTATTTTTTTGACTCGGAATTTGGAACAACATTGTTTAACGCACGTTGAACAACAGTTTTTACGTTATCTCTATGGAAATAACAACAAATTGTTAACGTTGGAGCTGTCGTTAATATTTCGACTTGGCCTCCAGGCGTGATGCGATGACCACGTAAAGTAGGTCTCCATTTTTATAATAACGTAATATTCTCCCTTTTAAGCCCCCCCGCTCAACGCAAACCAGCCCGGAGGAAACTAAACTGCAGCAAACCCGATCCGCACAAAGCCAAACCCTAGCCCGATTGCCAAAAAGCCAGCCGCACACAGATCAAGCCCGTGGCGGTTCCCCCCAAACCATCCCATAATACGGGAGGCCTTGGACCCACTCAGGAGAATAGGTTAGGCATAAAGAACTCTCCATTGCGCTCGAAGTCGTCCGAGGCTCATTGTGCCTTTTCTAACCGGTTGAGGTTTAAGGAAGTGAGGTGGTCAACCTCAGTATTCTAATGGTATAAGTAATTGGCGTTCGACTATAAACGAATTTTCGACAATGTAGAGTAGGAAGAAAATTAACTGTCCACTGTTTATATTTTTTATTAGATGAAACGGATATCGGCAACTATCCGATATCCGGTCTATCCGGCGGCGTAAATAATATCCTGCCGGATACCGGATAGTAAAAAGAGGCATGTTTGGATAACTCATTGATTTGTTTATTAAAGTATCACTTAAGAAATACACCTTATAATCACAAAATAAATTCTACAACTTAGAAAATTGATTATCAAGCATAAGGTAAATTATGGAGAGTAATTCTATATAATATTTCGTTATATAGACTATTAGACTATATAGAGGAAAACAGCAGCTTTGCTGGTCTTCGTAAGTAAGGGAAGTTTAATAAAACAACGTTTCGTCATATATCATCCTGGCTGAAGATGCAGATAGTTTCCGCGATTTTTGGAACAATAACGTTCCGGCAACGGAGTCAGTCCAATTGGTATATACCGCCTACGTAAGCGTAATTCATGCGTTGTACCCATGGTAATTTACGCACTGGCCGGGCTCTAGTAAGGACTTCTTTAGCATTCTGCGAATTTTATAAATTTTTGAAAATAAAAACACCGATATTTTAAGGGGAGCGCTTTTCTTCCTACCGCAAGGGTTCCGAAGACAAAGAAGATCTTCTCATACCGAGAGGGTCTTCCTCGTGTTCTGCTCCTTCGAAGCAGAGCTGAGGGATCTGGAAATGGTGTGTGAGGAGGTCATAATATCCGGCTAACTGCTATCCCTTTCGTCTCTATTTTTTATACGTTCCAGTGGACAGTTAATTTTTTCGCACTATACAGTGACGAAATGATGTGGTCATTGACTTGCCAGTGTTTTCAAAACAATTATTTACGATCTGTCCTAAAATGATGTGAGGTTTTGTAGATATGTAATTTTAAAATTTAATATTTTGCACATTGACTACATTTGATATAAAATAATTTACCAATTGACTTCATAATACTATTTACCTTTTTTCAACATATTATTATATCAACTTGCGAACTTGCTATTATTATATCAAATGATACGATTCACGGAATGCTGATAGAAAATAATATAATGATATGTTTTATAACAGATGGATCGGTTACAGTACCTAGTTAAAAAGGTATTAATGAATGTATCATTATACTAATTCATATTCAATAATATAAGGACCACGTCGTCGTCTGTGTTAAATAACTTTAAACTGAAATCAACTTAAATTTATACATAAAATCTCGAACATATTATTTATATTCCAAGACGGGACGAAGTTTGACGGGTCGGCTAGTTCAAAACTATATTAATATTATAGACTAGCTTATACCCGTCTTGCTTTACGTTTTTGATTCCGAATGTCAGGCTTGATCGGTAAGTAATTAAACAGGTTCTAGTCTAGCTTCCCATTGCTTTGCAGACCTCTATAACTGACATAAGCACAGAAAAAGAAGAATGAAACTTTCACAATTCATAAAAAGAGAGAAGAATGACACTTTTAATGTTTATTAAAATTTTGTATGAAGATCCTAAAAAAAAATTAAAATAGCTCTAAATATAGAAAAGTTAATGCAGCAAATAATTGTATTAAAGAACCTTCTCCGGCATTTTGCACGGCTCTGTGCAGATTCATATCTGACGTAGCATTTGTATTTTGAGCGTGATGCTATGACATACGGTAAAAAGCAAATAAAAAAACATTTCTGAATTATTTTGTAGATAGAGAAGGAGGGGCTAATGCGAGTTTTATTTAATTTCACAATTTACCACTCAATTTTCTTAATTTTTTCTTTCATAAGAACCTTCTACTGATATTAGCCAACATGACAAAAAAGAATTAGTGAAATCGGTTCAGCCGTTTAGGCGTGATGCGATGACATTCGGTAAAAAGCAAATAAAAAACATTTCTGAATTATTATGTAGATTTACCACTCAATTTTCTTAATTTTTTCTTTCATAAGAACCTTCTACTGATAAAAGCCAACACGACAAAAAAAGAATTAATGAAATCGGTTCAGCCGTTTAGGCGTGATGCTCCCATATACGGTAAAAGGCAAATAGAAAAACATTTCTGAATTATTATGTAGATAAAATGCAATTTACGATGCAAAAACTTAATTAATTTTAGCTAATAAGTTATTGAATTAAGTTATCGTTGATTCGGGTGAAGGATGACGTTCCATGGGACATAAGCTTGAAATCAAAACATTTCCTCTTTAATTGCTTTACTTTTTAAAAAATGCAATAGATGGCGGTGTAGTAGGAAGTACATAACATGTGATGTATGTTTGCGTATTGTATAGATACGTCGGAAGAATTGACCCATTTGTACTAATTTTTCACAATTATTATGTTAAGATTACGCAATAGTTTTGACACGTGTATTGGAGAAAGTAGGTTGGGCTGGGTAGGTACCTACCTACGTATATATTCATTGGGTAGGAACACGTAGAAAGCGGATTCCGATACGCGCCGACCGGCTTATAGATTGTTGCCTATGGTTTCAATGAATTTAAATGAGCATGCCGGAAAGCGGGTTCCTGCTTTTCTGTGGGTATCCCCATTCAAATGCATAGTAACATTCTTTGCGCTGGTCGGCGCGGGTCGGTATCGGCTTTCTACGTACGCCGTACACCGCGGCACCACACCGGCCCGGCTCGCCGAATGAGATCCAACTGTCGATGGCCTGAGTCGTATGTTTATTGTATGAAACGATGTCGTCAATAAATTAAATTTTTACAAAAATTGTTAAGAAAAGTTTGAGATGTACTGCTATGATGTATGTATTTTTTATAGAAAAATAAAATATCTAGTTGTAGCGTTTCGGCGTTTTTCGATATTTTTATAAAATTCTGAAATATAAGCTCTGAAACTCGTAAATTTGTCATAAAAAAAATATTTTTCTTTATTAAAAAAGTTTGAGAAATCCTGGAACTTCTTCATTAAATTATATTTTAGATATTATATTTTTGTATATACATACACAATTTTAGGGTTCTAGATTTTATGGTTTTTGAGATATATGGAAAAATTAAATAAAAATTCAAAGGTTGATTACCCCTGACCGAAAAATAAATTAAAAATTCTGAGTATACAAATTTTGTATGCTTAAAGTATTCAATATTTTCTGAAATTTTAGGATCTGTGCATCAAGCGAATCAAAAGTTATAAAGAGGGGACGGATACACACACATACACGTTGGAAAAGTGCCCCTCACCCCCTTCCCTCTAATTAATGATATCTTTTGAAAACGAAATAGTATAATTTGACTCTTTCTGAAGAAATCATTTTTTTGAAATTTCGATAAAACCAGTTTTAAACTTTTTAGGAGGCACTTAAAAATCATCCCTTTTTATATGTGCCCTTTTTCGTCCCTTTTAGTTAAATTTTGGAAAAATTGCCGAATATGCTAACACTCATTTCTATAGAAGAATTCATATGCCAAATCTCAAGTTCGTACCATGTCTAGTTTCCGAGATATTCGCATACTTTGAAAAACATTCAACCCTATTTTTCACCCCCTTAGGGGTGGAATTTCCAAAAATCCTTTCTTAGTGGAAGGTTTTGTATTGAGACCTACCTGATTTCCAAATTTCACTTCTCTACGATTAGCCGTTTGGGCTGTGCGTTGATGAGTCAGTCAGTCAATCAGTCAGTCAGTCAGGCACTTTCCTTTATTATTATAGATTACGCAATAGTTTCGTCACGTGTATTGGAGAAAGTAGGTTGGGTTGGGTATACATACCTACGTATATATTCATACACGCTACACCGGACCAGCTCGCGGTGTATGTATGTTTATTGTATGAAACGATGTCGTCAATAAATTAAATTTTTACAAAAATTGTTAAGAAAAGTTTGAGATGTACTGCTATGATGTATGTATTTTTTATAGAAAAATAAATTATCTAGTTGTAACGTTTCGGCGTTTTTCGATATTTTTATAAAATTCTGAAATATAGGCACTGAAACTCGTAAATTTGTCATAAAAAAAATATTTTTCTTTATAAAAAAAGTTTGAGAAATCCTGGAACTTCTTCATTAAATTATATTTTAGATATTGTATTTTTCTATATACATACACAATTTTAGGGTTCTAGATTTTATGGTTTTCGAGATATATGGAAAAATTAAATAAAAATTCAAAGGTTGATAACCCCTGACTGAAAAAAAAAATCAAAATTCTGAGTATACAAATTTTGTATGCTTAAAGTATTCAATAGTTTCTGAAATTTTAGGATCTGTGCATCAAGCGAATCAAAAGTTATAAAGAGGGGACGGATACACACACATACACGTTGGAAAAGTGCCCCTCACCCCCTACCCTCTAATTAATGATATCTTTTGAAAACGAAATAGTATAATTTGACTCTTTCTGAAGAAATTATTTTTTTGAAATTTCGATAAAACCAGTTTTAAACTTTTTAGGAGGCACTTAAAAATCATCCCTTTTTATATGTGCCCTTTTTCGTCCCTTTTAGTTAAATTTTGGAAAAATTGCCAAATACGCTAACACTCATTTCTATAGAAGAATTCATATGCCAAATCTCAAGTTCGTACCATGTCTAGTTTCCGAGATATTCGCATACTTTGAAAAACATTCAACCCTTATTTTCACCCCCTTAGGGGTGGAATTTCCAAAAATCCTTTCTTAGTGGAAGGTTTTGTATTGAGACCTACCTGATTTCCAAATTTCACTTCTCTACGATTAGCCGTTTGGGCTGTGCGTTGATGAGTCAGTCAGTCAGTCAGTCAGTCAGGCACTTTCCTTTATTATTATAGATGGAGAGCTATTTCCCAATGTCATCGCATCACGCCTAAACGGCTGAACCGATTTCGCTAATTATTTTTTATCGTGTAGGCTTTTATCAGGAGAATGTCCTTTTAGAAGAAAAAAAAATAAGAAAGATGCATGGAAAATTAGAAAATTAAAGAAAACTCTACGTAGACAACCTTATTAGTACTTTTTACCTTATAATCTTTATTCAAATTTTGAAAATTTGACAGAAATTGTCAATTGGTGCGATTGACAGAATTCGGATGGAATATACATGGTTTAAAACAGACGCATCGTTCGGAATCAGATTGGTCAAATGATAATTAATAATTCATCACCATACAAATTCGAATTCAATATTCATAATAAGGAACACAGGACAACGTCTGTCGGGAAAGCTAGCTATTAGTAATTTTCAAAATTATGATTTGAATTAGTTACAGTCAAATTTCGAGCACGGTCGACCACTTGTATTTTCAAATACAGAAACGAGAACATACCGTTTATTTTAATCCCCGTGGCACGTGGAAGCAGTAGGAGAAGTGTCATAATATATCACTGTGACCCCTTGAAGAAAAATTTTAAGTTTCACGTTATTTATGTAATATCATCTTGACATTTCATAATAAACTTTACCTACTTATCACTATCAAATATTATTTTATTTCAAAAATATTTGGCAAGCCTGTTTGTGTCATCCTACCAACTCTTTCATTAAAGTTTTTTTTTGAAAATTTTTAAATTTTCGCTACCTAAACAACAAAAATGTCAAGTTAATCAAATCATGTTACCACCAATATTCTGACGTCATAACCAAAATACACCTAAATGTAAATTTACTTATTCATCCATAATACTTAAGTTATAACATTATAATTTATTTACTTTACAAGAGATTTCACCTAGGACTTCACAATTTGCAAAAATAATAGAAGAATGTGTCGTATCGCTAAGTGAAAACCTGTGTTGAGGCTAGCTGCTAACATAACACAAAACGATAATCTACATAATAATTCAGAAATGTTTGTTTTTTTATTTGCCTTTGACAATACTTTTACCTTAATGTGAACATCACGCTCAAAATACAAATGCTACGTCAGATATTAATATGCCCAGAGCCGTACAAAATGCTGGAGAAGGTTCTTAAATACAATTTGCTGCATTAACTTTAATATATTTAGAGCTATTCAAAAAACTAATTTTTTTTAGGATCTTCATACAAATTTCTCAAAAAGACAGTAAGTCATCTATTGGAAACAAAATTACTCATGTAAACATTGAATGGAATCTTGGTATTACGGTATGAAAATGTAATAAAATAATTGTAGATTGATTTGTTATACATATACTTAAATGTTATTCAAATCTTATTATTCTCGATAAATAAAGATTTAATGAAAAAATTGGCAAAATGATTCCTCCATTTTGAAGTTTGACAGATAGCACAAATCACCCTCTATGGGTGGAAAGCCTAATTAATTATCACACATTAGGGAATGTAGCTAAGATTCAAACCACAGAGCTCTCTCTCTCTATGAAAACTTGCAAATTATGTCGGTAGGTTCGTATAATATTATGAGGTCGGTAAAACAAATATTGTAAAAGTGTCATTCTTCTTTTTCTGTGCTTATGTCAGTTATTATAGAGGTCTGTCAAGCAATGGGAAGCTAGACTAGAACCTGTTTAATTACCTAAAAACGTAAAGCAAGACGGGTATAAGCTAGTATATAGATATACGAAAATCTGGTGTAAAAAATACAAAAACTGATGGGGGAGTTTTTTTATAATAAAGCAGACGCTCCTTAAAATAGTTACTTGAACTAAAAAATATACATACACAATTTTAGGGTTCTAGATTTTATGGTTTTCGAGATATATGGAAAAATTAAATAAAAATTCAAAGGTTGATAACCCCTGACTGAAAAAAAAAATCAAAATTCTGAGTATACAAATTTTGTATGCTTAAAGTATTCAATAGTTTCTGAAATTTTAGGATCTGTGCATCAAGCGAATCAAAAGTTATAAAGAGGGGACGGATACACACACATACACGTTGGAAAAGTGCCCCTCACCCCCTACCCTCTAATTAATGATATCTTTTGAAAACGAAATAGTATAATTTGACTCTTTCTGAAGAAATCATTTTTTTGAAATTTCGATAAAACCAGTTTTAAACTTTTTAGGAGGCACTTAAAAATCATCCCTTTTTATATGTGCCCTTTTTCGTCCCTTTTAGTTAAATTTTGGAAAAATTGCCAAATACGCTAACACTCATTTCTATAGAAGAATTCATATGCCAAATCTCAAGTTCGTACCATGTCTAGTTTCCGAGATATTCGCATACTTTGAAAAACATTCAACCCTTATTTTCACCCCCTTAGGGGTGGAATTTCCAAAAATCCTTTCTTAGTGGAAGGTTTTGTATTGAGACCTACCTGATTTCCAAATTTCACTTCTCTACGATTAGCCGTTTGGGCTGTGCGTTGATGAGTCAGTCAGTCAGTCAGTCAGTCAGGCACTTTCCTTTATTATTATAGATGGAGAGCTATTTCCCAATGTCATCGCATCACGCCTAAACGGCTGAACCGATTTCGCTAATTATTTTTTATCGTGTAGGCTTTTATCAGGAGAATGTCCTTTTAGAAGAAAAAAAAATAAGAAAGATGCATGGAAAATTAGAAAATTAAAGAAAACTCTACGTAGACAACCTTATTAGTACTTTTTACCTTATAATCTTTATTCAAATTTTGAAAATTTGACAGAAATTGTCAATTGGTGCGATTGACAGAATTCGGATGGAATATACATGGTTTAAAACAGACGCATCGTTCGGAATCAGATTGGTCAAATGATAATTAATAATTCATCACCATACAAATTCGAATTCAATATTCATAATAAGGAACACAGGACAACGTCTGTCGGGAAAGCTAGCTATTAGTAATTTTCAAAATTATGATTTGAATTAGTTACAGTCAAATTTCGAGCACGGTCGACCACTTGTATTTTCAAATACAGAAACGAGAACATACCGTTTATTTTAATCCCCGTGGCACGTGGAAGCAGTAGGAGAAGTGTCATAATATATCACTGTGACCCCTTGAAGAAAAATTTTAAGTTTCACGTTATTTATGTAATATCATCTTGACATTTCATAATAAACTTTACCTACTTATCACTATCAAATATTATTTTATTTCAAAAATATTTGGCAAGCCTGTTTGTGTCATCCTACCAACTCTTTCATTAAAGTTTTTTTTTGAAAATTTTTAAATTTTCGCTACCTAAACAACAAAAATGTCAAGTTAATCAAATCATGTTACCACCAATATTCTGACGTCATACCCAAAATACACCTAAATGTAAATTTACTTATTCATCCATAATACTTAAGTTATAACATTATAATTTATTTACTTTACAAGAGATTTCACCTAGGACTTCACAATTTGCAAAAATAATAGAAGAATGTGTCGTATCGCTAAGTGAAAACCTGTGTTGAGGCTAGCTGCTAACATAACACAAAACGATAATCTACATAATAATTCAGAAATGTTTGTTTTTTTATTTGCCTTTGACAATACTTTTACCTTAATGTGAACATCACGCTCAAAATACAAATGCTACGTCAGATATTAATATGCCCAGAGCCGTACAAAATGCTGGAGAAGGTTCTTAAATACAATTTGCTGCATTAACTTTAATATATTTAGAGCTATTCAAAAAACTAATTTTTTTTAGGATCTTCATACAAATTTCTCAAAAAGACAGTAAGTCATCTATTGGAAACAAAATTACTCATGTAAACATTGAATGGAATCTTGGTATTACGGTATGAAAATGTAATAAAATAATTGTAGATTGATTTGTTATACATTACTTAAATGTTATTCAAATCTTATTATTCTCGATAAATAAAGATTTAATGAAAAAATTGGCAAAATGATTCCTCCATTTTGAAGTTTGACAGATAGCACAAATCACCCTCTATGGGTGGAAAGCCTAATTAATTATCACACATTAGGGAATGTAGCTAAGATTCAAACCACAGAGCTCTCTCTCTCTATGAAAACTTGCAAATTATGTCGGTAGGTTCGTATAATATTATGAGGTCGGTAAAACAAATATTGTAAAAGTGTCATTCTTCTTTTTCTGTGCTTATGTCAGTTATTATAGAGGTCTGTCAAGCAATGGGAAGCTAGACTAGAACCTGTTTAATTACCTAAAAACGTAAAGCAAGACGGGTATAAGCTAGTATATAGATATACGAAAATCTGGTGTAAAAAATACAAAAACTGATGGGGGAGTTTTTTTATAATAAAGCAGACGCTCCTTAAAATAGTTACTTGAACTAAAAAATATACAAAATATGATGATGAAACAAAATCGCCTAAATGCAGAAAAGCAATATCCTCAAAAAAGAAAATATCCTGTTTATGTCTTTAACAATTAATTGTCTTATCGTCATGAAATGGTCTATGTGAAAGAAAAAATAAAGAAAGTTGGGTGGAACATTTGAAAATTTCAGATTATTAAAGAATGTTTTAAGGTCTTTTAACAACATAAACTTTTCTTTTTTTGAATTTTAATTGACGTTTGAAAAACTATACCTAGTTGATGCGATTATCATCATGTCATTGTGTCCTGTAAACAATTATTATTATTATTTAAAATTGAGGGGGTGGATAGACCAGCGGTTTTTTTTTTTGTTTTGGCATTCACTCTTTATTTGAGAGTGTTATCTGCCATTGTCATGTTATAAACACTACACACAGATAAGAAGTACAAGCAAAGAAGATCTAAAAACTTATTTAAATCTGAACATTATTTTTAATAATAAAACTTGACATTATCTTAAAAACGGAAGGGTCAAATTTAGAAAGCAAAAGCTCAACCGTAGTTGAGAAAATAGAAATTGTACGCCGCATTTGGCTAAATCAGTGCAAAAACCTTGGTATGAATTTCTCAAGATACAATTAAAAAATATGTGGTTTATGGTTTCCTCCTAGCTCTAGTCCACAATCACACATGTTTGAGTCTGCTATATTAATTATTTTAAACAAAAAACTTTTTGTACAAACATGTCCAAACTTGATTCGGCAAATGACAGACGAACTCTGTCTAGGTAACGTCAACTTGTTAAACCAAGGTACGCGAGTAATGGTATCACTGAGGGTCCTATATTTTGAACGGTCACTCTCCCATGTCTTCTGCCCGTCTTCGTTTCATTTTAAACCTGCGAATAGAAAAAAGGCCGGCGAAGGGAATCCGCCAGCGAGAGGCAGTATTCATTCTCGCAAGACCAGCGGTTACTACGCCGGCTTTCGCACTGTTTCGTGCGGAGGTCGTGCGTTCGAATCCCGGCCTTGTCGACCGTTTTCCGCTTTCACAACACAAGCATTTGCTTACTGTGAAAGACATCAAAAGTGTATTTGTGTTCACTTCGAGTGAGCACAGATTCATTTTTATAATTTTTTTTTAAAAAAAAATTGAAGCATCGGTCGTAATTCTAATTTAAATTCTAATTTAATATTCAAATGTCGGTGACCATTAACGGTCACGTGGATTTTGACGTTTACGTGGCGGCATGAAAAAAAATACAGTTGGTATGAGTGTGTTTATCGGGTCACGGATAGAGTCAATCTACAGATTCTACGAGTCAATTCGAGGGTGAGATCTGTGTGAGCCGTAATGATCTGTTTGTACATGTTTTGTTCACGTACACAGCCCAATAAAGAAAATATCATGGTACTACTGACAAATAAAAACTTAAAAAAAAAAATCAAATGTAACAAAGAGACACAAAAATCAATTTGCAGATAGCAAAAAAATATGTGCATGATAAATAAAATTTTATAAATAACTATTGTGAATGAGTAGAATCATCAATATTTATGGAATAAAATGATTAAAGTGTAATAACTAATAGTTAATAAGATCAATACAAAATTTCCGTATTTTACAAGAAAAAAGAACATAATATTATTGTTTTTTATTGCTAGAAGTATCAAAAAACTGACCAAAGTGAGCCGGATAACTACTAACTGATTCGAATTACTATTGATTCGCGCAGTTCGGGTCGCTATGCAAAGTGATTTGTTACCCATCACTATGGCTTATGCATGTGTGTGTGCCTCCATGGCCGCCATTGTGCCGATGCCGCCCGGCAAACGTCAGGTGACGTCATTCTTTAATGGTCTATTGTACCTAATGATAACTCGAGTAAGTAGGTATTTGTATAAATTATTAACGATCCGATATCTGTTGGGTATATTATATGCGGTGGCTTTTAATTAAGTTTAGACGTTTGCGCGGATTTATGTTCCTAAACGCAATAAAAACCGTCTATTGTAATTATTGGGACATAATAATTTTATGTTTAAGACAAGCCCTTTGTATAATATGTCGATGACACGCATTATGGTATTGTTCTTAATTAATAGAGACATAAAACAAAGGGACCACCATAGGTTGAGACGTATATAAATTCTCTATGCAGGGTGAAAAAGCAGATAAGTCACAAAAAATACTATTTCGTTTTTTTGTACCTATATTCTTATTACCGATACTGTTATTCACGGTTTGAACAGACATACAGTTCAAAAACAATCCATTTGCGATTGTTATAAGAATGTGTAATATTGAATAAATAAAATGGCTTCAAGAAGGGGGGTGTAAAAGCAGATAAGTCTGACTTATATGTTTATGCACAAGATTAAAAAAATTTCACGTGACTTACATTATAATTCACCCTATAATACAAAGATGTTAATAAATATATTTTATGTGAAAACGTGCATTCTTGCATTTATACAGGAATATAAAACAAAAATACTTGGGCTGCTATTTATTTGAAATCCTAGATGGCTGCTATTTATCCCAAAAAAACTAGCTGTTTTTGGTACGGGTACAGAGAGCTAAGCCGTAAGGTAGAGCAATCTAAGGACAGATAAAATAAGACATTTCGAACCTCAAATACGGGTAGATAAAGAACTTTGAGTTGTTCCGAAAGATCCTCATTTTACAATAATTATTAAAAAGAGATAGTTTTATCTAATTATAACTCAGGCCACTGATGGAATATGTATAAAGACCTGCCGACGACGTGAGGAGATGATATTAAATAATGACGAAGAAGAATAAAAGTGACAAGAAGAGAAGGAATTCCGGCAGA
The DNA here is from genome assembly GCA_963576905.1 of Mystacides longicornis. NCBI lineage: Eukaryota > Metazoa > Arthropoda > Insecta > Trichoptera > Leptoceridae > Mystacides > Mystacides longicornis. Next base: position 2,529,506 of record OY756421.1, on the reverse strand, counting down.
GCTCCTTAAAAAAGGCATAGACACACTTTACCTACCACTTCTTGACAGATTCAAAATGGCGTGGAAAGAGGAGAGGTGTCTGATTGGCGGAATGATATTTCAAAGAGAGACCATTTTGTATGCGGAAACTGCAATGGAATCACTCTACCAAGAGTTCCTGTAAAGTATTATTGTAGATATTAGTAGACACACACCGCAATCGGGGGCCAATCGCTTCATAGATTTTGAAAAAATTGGCCCATTGATATGGAAATACAAGCTCTATATGGTAGGTAGTTTGGAAGTAGGATTTGGGTAGGATTACGTAGGATTTGGAAAGCGTCGGCGCTTAGTGTCGAGACGAAATGTAAACTGTTTGATGTGTGTGTGTTGCCCATTCTCCTGTATGGGTGTCAGTCCTGGCACCTGACCAAAGCCCAGGTACAAAAAATCTCAACATTCTAAATTAAGTGCCTCAGGATAAGATGGCACCACCCCATCACGAACGACGCTATACGTTGGCGCACCCAGCGAAGGCCCGTCACCTCTACCATTGTGGAGAGGAGATGGACTTGAGGATGGAAGCAGAGCTGAGTGATTTGGACACGGTGTGAGAGGAGGTCATAAACATTGCGCAACATCGAGCGCAATGAAGAGCTCTTGTTGCCTCCCTATGCGGTGTGGTGTGAGTGGGGTGTAAAAGGGAGAATTGATTGATTGATATGGTAGTTGTAACTACCTCCAAAGATAGTTAAAATGGTTCAGTCCCTGTATGCAGACTTTTGAGTGTGAAAATGCCAGTTGGTCCTACTGAAGCTCTTTGAATCACCGCTGTTGTCATGCATGGCTGCGTATTGGCTCCACTTTTTTTTAAAAAGGTGTACAAACATTCACTCTTGACATCTCTCACACTAAACAGAACCGCGTCGATGCTTTTCAAACTTGTCTAAGTCACACGAAGCTTTTTTTTTGGAATTCATGATTTTTTCATTACAGCTTTGTATAAAGCTGTAATGAAAATATGTATATAATATGTATAAAGCAAATATTTAAATAATTCACAATATTTAACCTTAAATTTTAACTGATTTGAAATCAAAACTTATTTTAAATGTGTGATTTAAATGTTCATTTGATAAAACACACCTGCACGTAGTCTATTTTGAAAAAAAAAATCAGATGGACTTGGACATATTTGAAAAAAGGTATAACATATACAGGGTATGAATGCTTATGACCTCCTCCCACACCAAGTCCATTTCCCTCAGCTCTGCCTCGAAGGAACGGAACACGGTATGAGAGGGTCTTCCACGTCTTCGAGACCCTGATGGGAGGAAAAACAGAGCGCTCCTCTACCAACTGTCATTCGGCATCCTCAACACATGTCCCAGCCATGCCCATCTCCTCTCCGTAATGGTGGAAGTGATGAGCCTGCGCCGGGTGCGCCGACGTATAGCGTCGTTCGTGATTCGGTGGTACCATCTTATACCCAAAATTCTCCTGAGGCACTTCGTTTCGAATGCAGATACTTTTTGTGCCTGTGCTTTAGTCAGGTGCCAGGACTCACACCCATACACAAGAATGGGCAACACACACGCATCAGTATCCGACGAGGATCTTACGGCATTCATTACATACCATGGCGAAGATGAATAAATAGTTTCATGAATTTTCCCTGTCATATCGAAGGAGTTTGACGATCTGTGAAATTGTCAAAGAAGCCTCACCAACTTTATGCAGAAATTTATCAAGAGAAGATTATGTAAAAGCTTAGAAAGCAACGAGTAAAAAAGATATCAAACCCAAATTATCAAAAACAATCACTGCAAAACAACATAATTTCATATACTTACTTTACATAAAAAATATAATTTTTTTATTTATTATTTTTGTGTAATTAAATAAATATAAGTATTTACTTGAATTATCTGTAGTATAATAAAATAATAATAATAAAAAACTAGACAGTAATCATTTTACATGATTATTATAAAAATATCAGTTAGTATATGGGATATTTTCGTCCCATATTTGTACTTCAAGGTCGATTCGGAGACAGAAGATGTAGTTTTCTTTTGTCATGAAATTTTGTATAATACACCATGAGGCATCAAATTATCACTATTACACTAAGATTAAAAGCACTTTTTTATCTTCCATACTAGAATGGCCCACCCTACCGCGAACCTCATCACAGCGGCCGACAGGGACTCGCTGCTCAAGGAGCTGAGGGAAAGGAATTTTCCCTTCCAAACCTTCTCTACGGAGGCGAAGAAGCTGAAGAAGACAGTGATCCGGGGACTGCCGCCACTGGACGTGTCTGAGATAGAAGAAGACTTGAGGGCCCAGGACCTCAACGTCACTAAGGTCGTCAGAATTACGACCCGGTCACAGGAAAGTGCGATGTGCATCGCATACTTCCCCACGACCAGCAGATGGGTCTCGTGAAAGAGACATTGAAGGTGATTTGCCACTGCAGGGTGCAAGTGGAGAAGTACCGACCGAGAGGCCGAGCCGGGACCCTGTGCTTCAGGTGCCAGTCCTTCTGTCACGCAGCGAAGCACTGAAATCACGCTGTGAGGTGCGTGAAGTACCAGGGGGCTCACGTCACAAGTGAGTGCCCCAAGAAGACACGAGAGGAGCCCGCAGTGTGGTGCAACTGTGCGGGTCCGCACCCAGCCAACTACAGTCGGTGCCCGAAGAGATAGGAGTACGTGGCCTCAATACCGAAGAAGATGACCAGGAACTGGAGCGATGTGATGAGGGTGCCGTCCAGACCCGCCCCGCAGCTACCTACCGCCCAGACGACGGCGCTCCCAGCAGCCGCGCCCGCATAAACAACGCACGCTTCGCGCGTTTCTTCTTCTTCTTTAAATACAGATGTTTTCCATATATCTTACTAAATATATTCTCCCCAAGAATAATATGCCGCAGATATGAAACCTTGCGGACTGCGAATATTTTTCAGCAACTCTCTATTGCAATCAGCTTTCCTCAGTACCTCTGAATTACTAACTGAATTTCATTCAAGGTTCATATTGTTTACTTTCAGGATCCAGATTTCCGAGCCATACATATAGGGATATTATAAAGACTATACAATATATAGCACCTCAACAATCTCTGCCTTTATTTGAGAATTAATTTATCATTGCATTATTTTACCATTCTCATTTGGTGCTACGAGCTGCTTCCATCCGACATTTCACTTCCTTATCTGGGTCTGCAGACTTGTTAATAAGACATCAAAACTGTTCATTTACCAGTCTAAACATGTCTTAAGGAATATTTATACCACACAAGCTCTCCCGACAGCCGTTGTCCTGTGATCTAACTATTAATATTGAAATCGAACTTGAAAGAATGATAAAAATTATTACTTTTGACCAAATCATTCCGACTGATGCATCTGCTTTAAGCCACATAATATTTTCGGTAACCTAGTTGTACTGGCGTGAACTTCGGATCACGAGGTCCCCGATCCCGAGATTCCCGGTCGGGTCAGAGTTTTGTTAATTGTTTTTTCACATGAAATTTCTACCCGGGGTTGTCATGTCTCAGATTGGACGGGACCGGTTGACTGGAAAAAATTGCTTCAGGCAATATGTTCCGCCGGCTATACTGACACATTTGTATAGAAAAGTGTTAGGTTTATTATATTATTATATTTTATTGATTCGCATGTTTTTTTTTGCTTCTGGTATATGTACATAAAATTTCATAAATGTTAAAGCCTTTGACCAAAACACGAATAACGTTTTATTATGCCTATTTAAATTAAGGAACCATTTTAATCAGTGCTCTTTAGAGCATAACTTAGTCTGACCTACACAAAGCAAGATTTATCTTCAAGTATCTCTCTCACCCTTTGATTCTATTAATAAATTTAGCGACACAAGAACATGTATAGTTGTGTGAAGTATGAGCGTAGGTCCCTATTGTTGAAATAAATTCACACAACGCTGACAAAACAATATGCGAATATTTACTTAGTAATACAAATGTCACAGGAGTATAATATAATGAAGTGGTTCCACTTGGTAGGTACGAAGAATTCGTGAAACAGTCAAAGAAATCCTTTTGTTGATTTAGCGTATAATAATATTACTTATTAGGTACATAATTATCTTGCCAACAGTCTTTTTCCGAATTTTGTTGTCTTAAGATCTATTCCCGAAACATGGGCTCAACAAACTAGATTACATCCAGATTCCCTATCAGATCCGCTTAAGCTATGAATTCGTCAGAAAAGTACATGAAAAAGGGTAAATTTTAACTGACTGTTCCACTTAAATAACCGCGGTGTTGTCGGCTAGGAACCGCTTTTATGTCAAAAATACTTGTTAATTTTTTTTCCCAGATACCTATCTCTCTTAAAAAATAACTATCAAAACAAAATAATTTAACATTTTCAGTAAAAATATTATTTTGCTCTTATTTTCATCGATATGTTAATAGTGGTTATATTTCTTGATCAAGTTGACTTTGTTTGAGAAAAAGGAGATATTCTGCCGTCCATGTTGATAATTTTGACATGATGAAATCATTAGTTTGAAATAACTTGCAGCTATATTCACTTCGATCGGTTTCTTAGCAATATCATTCGGATTGGTTGAAATTCAAAATTTTAGTTGATGCGGATCTTATAGGGAATTGGAATATAAGAACGTCATTTTGTTTTCGTTTACTGGTTTAATCGATTGAAAATTTAATCAAAAAAGAAATTAAAAATGATTTTTTGTTTTAAAATTTGAATTGAATATTTTTTTTCACTTCAATATTAGGTATAAATTCGATGTTATACGTTCGAATACATTCGATTCGTCACAAATATTGTGAATATAGTTGTTCTTAGAATACATTTTATTCAAAAAAGCTATTCTAAATTTAAAAAAAAAATACGATAAGATTCCAGCCATCGATACCTCCCTGTGGTGTGAAAATATTTCCCAGTGGAGTCAAGAGTTGAGCTCCGGGATGCGTTTCCTATTCTTGTACGCAGTCAGTCGGTTCACAACTGCTGTAGCGAGAGGTTGGTTGTCGCTTTTCTCATACTGTGAACTGATGTTTTTTTTTGTTTGAAAACTTTTACTGTAAAACGTATGAAGTTTTTCGCGCCAATCGGTTGTGTTTAGCGTGCCAGATATTATAAAATGGGCTAAATATTTTTTTTTTAGAAAAAAAAAAACTGAATAATTGATTTTTATCATTTTGTTAAAAAAAACTAAGTGTGAAAATCTATGTATATTGTGTATTTTTTCTAAGGAACTTATATGGAGTGATGTCGTGTTTTTTCTCCCATGAATAAAAGGTAGGATTATTAATTAATTATTATGTTTTTTTTTTCGAATTCTATGAAAGAAAAAATCTATTATAATTATGAAATTAATTTAAATAATCTTTTATATTATTATGATTATTAAATTAAATAATCTATTATTATTTTATGTTTTTTTTTAAATTCTATGAAAGAAAGAAAAAAATATCAGAAAGAGGAAATTACAGTTATAGCGGAATTATTTCACAGGCTCTGTTAGTAATGTTATAATGTTATTCTTGAAGTTTGTCCAGTAGCCCTCTGGGTCAACCCTTCAGATTATAGTAGGGCTGAAAAATTTCCAGTCTAAGTTGTGGTAGCCCGCTCATGCGTAATCCGATTCGTATTGAATTTCATTGACTTTACATCTTAAGAATAAGAGCCCTTGCAGCATAAGCCTGAAGGTAGTTTTACAATAACATCCCTGTGATCGATCCTGTGGAACGCAGCCACCTCGTCAAATATCAGATTAGCCAATGTCTGTATTGTAAACTAAAGATGTTCATTACTTTCCCTACTTTTTTACTGCAAATTTTAATCTTTAGGTAGTACCTATATGCCTATCTACATAACCTTTTTTTTAATCTATAGTATAGGTAACAAGATTATACCAAAAATACACTTTTTGTCTACCTATAATAATATGTTGCGTATGGTTACAAACAAAGGTTATTATTTTTTTTTACTAAGAAAAGCTTTTTTTAGTGATAACGGAAGTTTTGTTTGAAAAATATCCCGTTTAATCTCTAACTAAAACACACTGACTAGAATGAAGAAATCCACTGTGAAGCTAACCCATTCTATTTTTTTTAAACAAGACCACAGAAAAGTATAGAAAAAAACACCAAGAAGACAAAATGTCAGGCAGTTTGTATTGAGCTGCTAAAAGGGTCCTACTTTGGATTTACATCGTGATTTCGATTCTATTGCAATCTCAATAGCGATGTAATTATGAAATTAAAAAAAAAATACATCTTGGTTGATGAGCATGAAAAAAGTCTAAGATTGGTCTATTTTGTTCTTAATTCTTCTTCTTTGCAACGTGGCCAATTCACTCTCGAGAGAGTGATCTGTGGTCCTGCAGGGTTATTCTCGTAGCGCTTGAATTGCAATCTAGTTGAAAAGATATCTTAAAGGGCGGCTTGTATAAGGATCGGACCAATCAGAGAGAAAGGGGGAGTGTCATGATCGTTCCACGATTGGCTACATCGTATTAATTGTAGACACTCCCTCTTTCTCTCTGATTGTTCCGATCCTTATCCGAGCCGCCCTTTAAGATATCTTTTCAACTAGATTGCAATTCAAGCGCTACGAGAATAAAGCTGCAGTATTGTTTTGTTAAAAAAATACTTTCCTTATTTATATTAGTATGTATTTTATTTATATTCTTTCTTGAACAGTTTACAAAAATACGCTCAAAATGAAAAACATATATTTATTAATTTCAAAATAGGTATATGAAAACAATATTTTACCGACAGCAATTTTATACAGCTCGAATATTTCAAACACGTACTTATTATAGTCGACATTGAAATCGGAATTGAATTTCAAGAGTAACCACCCTATGTAGATCTTTCTGATGGGGCGACCACTGCAATAGCCGTCCTCAGTAATTCTTTCGAAGATGGTGCCATACAGTCCAGGGTTGGCCTTGACAGGATTCAGGAGTCTCCACCATTCTTTTAGTTAGTTAGCTGTGGCTGAACCCGTATCGTCCTTCCTAGATCTTTCTTGTCTTTTTCGACCTTGTTGCACAATTCTACCTACTTAGGGTTTTATGGGGTTATCGTCGTTCATTCGTATTGTGTGAATAGCTCATTTAATGCACCCTATCCTGATAGAAGAGATCCCATCCCGTTATTTTGATTAATTTATAATTAATCTACTTACTTCACTATATTGAAACATTGTTCAATGTCAAGATACGTTAGATTTTCTAATGAAAGAGTATTTAAAACAAATGTTCATATTATACAAGTTTCATAATTATTCTGGACTAGCTTATACCCGTCTTGCTTTACGTTTTTGATTCCGATTGTCAGGCTTGATCGGTAGGTAATTAAACAGGTTCTAGTCTAGCTTCCCATTGCTTAACAGACCTCTATAACTGACATAAGCACAGGAAAAGAAGAATGACACTTTTACAATATTTGTTTTACCGATCTCATAATATTATACGAACCTACCGACATAATTTGCAAGTTTTCATAGAGAGAGAGCTAGCTCTGTGGTTTACATTCCCTAATGTGTGATAATTAATTAGGCTCTCCACCCATAGAGGGTGATTTGCGCTATCTGTCAAACTTCAAAATGGAGGAATCATTTTGCAAATTTTTTCATTCGATCTTTATTTATTGAGAATAATAAGATTTGAATAACATTTATATGTATAACAAATCAATCTACAATTATTTTATTACATTTTCATACCGTAATACCAAGATTCCATTCAACGTTTACATGAGTAATTTTGTTTCCAAAAGATGGCTTACTGTCTTTTTGAGAAATTCGTATGAAGATCCTAAAAAAATAGAGTTTTTTAAATAGCTCTAAATATATTAAAGTTAATGCAGCAAATTGTATTTAAGAACATTCTCAAGCAAATTGCACCGCTCTGACGTAGCATTTGTATTTTGAGCGAGATGTTCACATATACGATAGAAATCACACAAATATTTCTGAATTATTATGTAGATTATTCCATTTTTGATGTGTATTAAAAAGCGGATTTTTCAATTCCGTATTAAGTAACTCATCATAATATATTAGGTACTCATCGCAAAGGCGAAAGCTGTTATGGTGAATGGTGTTTATTTTACTGAAAATAAATAAAAAAATAAATCGATTTCTCCTCAAAGTAAATCTTTACTAAACTTTATCTGTAATTTCTAATATTTTTTATTTGAATTTTAGGCAACTAGGTACCTATATAAATTTTGAGACTATATGTATATAAAAATGTTATACCCACTATATCCAATTAGAAAATGCTTTGAATAAGAACGTACCTAATTTGCACTTGTTTGGAGTGAATTAAACACATAAATTTTCTTCTGTAATTTTTGACAAGGGAACTTAGGTACATTGTTCCTATACGTATTCAGCTAACACATTTTTTTGTAGATCTTAATAAAATTATTCAATTTGTTTGCAGTAAAATATAAATTGTGGGTGGGTCAGTATATTTTGTTCGAAACGGCAAATTCTACCCTGCCTAACCGTTTTTGTCCCTAGAGCTTCATGTTCCAATAATTATTGTCATGTTTTGCTCTGATTGGGTGTTTTCCAAACCCTTGTTAACCCTGAACCTATGGACATTCATATAGCTAATGTTTCTTTGATAGCTGGTAGATTTATAGATTTGAATAAATTATTTATGTACCTACTTGTTTAAATGACTTAATTTGGATTCAAATTTCTCTTGAAGTTATCATAAGGTTGATTAATTTATAGAAATTGTAGATTATGATTAGTTCTAATTAAATTTTCGTATCTACTAATTATTATTATATCATCTGACTTTAGTAATTAAGAGTTTAATCATATCGGAATTCAAAAGAATTGATTATTTTAATCTCGCCATTTTATGTAAAAAAAAATATCTTATATCTCGATTAATTGTGTCTCGATTTTCTTACATCGACTACTCTACAGCTCATATGGAGTCTATGTCACCTTCGCCTTCAAAATCTGTCTTCTGGTCTGCAGGAAGCTGTGCTGACACCTTTTTAACATAATTTTATGGATTTGCCTACTCATATCCTTCCGCCCAAATAATATTACTTAACAGTTCTCTATTTGAGTGCAATGAAGAAGGTATTCCTTGAACATTTCCTTCCTATTCCTTGTAAACTTACTTAACCCTTTCTTACCTTCTGATCAGCAGTTTTGTAGGTACAAGCTTAAAATAAAATCTATTCTAGACATTTCTATTTTTTTGTTTGTCCAGAAGTTTCCAAATAATAGTTTTAATAATGTGTATTTTAATATTATAATGATAGGTATTTGGTACGATTTAGAATTTCAAGAAAAATTTTGATCAGTATTTTTTTCAATGGCAAAAAAGGGCAGCCCCAAAAACTTATTTTGCGTTCGACCTTGTACAAATGTACAATGTCAAATATCTCAACCCAAACCATACTCATATCTCACAGCTCTTCATAAAAAAACAGTTAATAGAGGGCTTTTATTTTTAGCGTTTTTTTTCAACATTTAATATATGCGAGTTTTGTGGAATATTTTCTGAAACTTTGGGTCGAAACAATAAATTCACTAGGCCCTTAAAATTTTTAAATTATACCATCCGGAAATGAGCACTTTATTTCAGGAAGCATAACCAATTAAAACAAGTAAAATAAATATGACTTTCGTGCGTTGCAATGAAGCCATATGTAAAAACTGAATTTTTATTTACTTACTTAAACGTAGAGCTTAACGTGTAACGTCATTTTCTGCCAGTCATCTGGTTCTGTCAAGTCTTAATTTGAATTCAAACTCTGTTAAAAATATCAAGTGAATAACTTTTGAATACTTTTGAAAGTTCCGAATTTATTCATGATAATAATAAATAAAAAAATAGAACTTTATTCATGTTATACGTATAAGTACAGTGTGGCGACAGTATAAAACATTTGGACAGCCGAATGGGCGGACTTTCCCGAAGAATCTCTGGCAGCCAACCCAGTAAAAACAAAGACAACATATTAAAAAAGTAAATAGTTATATCAAAAATAAAAAAAACATAAATAAATAATGAATTTAATAGATAAATAAAAAAATACATTCATATTACATAGAAATACAATTTGAGGAGATAGGGATAGGATGGACTAGACTAGATGTTAAAGAGGAATAGGAAGGAAGGTGGGGTCGCTTCTCTTGCAAATAATCATATGGGTAGATATCTTTCACTATAGCCCATGAGGATCCTAGGCCTTTCTTATATACATCATTCTACTTTAACATTAGAAGTGGCGCTTCGGCTTCGACATAATTAGATAATTAGGGATTGCAATCCGGTCTCATTTTGAATCCGGCCGGATCCCACCGGATTTTCGTCATTCGAATCGGATTGTGCTAACATTGATGAATTAACATTTTTAACAATAATAAAGGCTTAAAATAAAACGGTATGTATACGTAATTAATTTAATTAGGGTATGACTTCTTTTGAATGGTAAAAATTATAAAAAAAAATAGTATTTTAAAAATAAAATTACTAATTAGATTACGTATTATAAAATTCAAATTGAAATTTATCGAAAATAAGTAACATATTTATATAACCTGCTTGATTGATAATGATTTACGATGTGCAAACTAAAACCGACACCACGAAAAGAAAGATTGAAAGAAAGAAAAATCACCAACCCATAGTGGAATAAACCATTCGAGGCAGAATAAGAAACTCCAGATTCGGAGCTTCTGCGATATCGATAACTTCAGGCAATGGCGTAGAAATAGAAGGCATTACTGAAAAGACCATGTCAACAGAACGGATCCGGTGATTATGGTAAATATAAGAGGATGAAATCACATCAACCAGCAGACCCTTGTACGAGCACCAAAGAGATGGATGGGCAGTTGGACATGCGCGTCCCAGGAGTAATACGAATACCTATAACAGGGAATAATCAGAGACACTCCTATATATTATCAAGAATAAGTCTTTGAGAAATTATTTCAGTTTTATCCTTGAATATAGCTGCACACACATTGTGACAGACTACCGAACTAATCTAATAAAAAGCAGACAATTATCACAATTATTTTTCTTTTAAATAGGTTAATATATTTTATTGCCAATAATTGTTTAATATTCTCACCATTTTTCTAACAGGTAAAAACTAGCTTTAAAACCCTACCTTGGGCACAAGGAGGCAAAAGCAGCATTCCACTGCGCTCAGTGTTACGCATTTGCTCCTTTTCTCTTTTTATCTTTATGGGTACCCACAATTTTACCTACAATGACCCTGTGAAATTGCTAGGGATACGAGTTCGAGTTCTGTCCATGTTGAGTTAGTTCAAAAATCCTTTGATATGATAAACCGGATCCGATATGAGCATTTTGATACCGGATCCGCCGGAATACTGGATCCGGTTTTCCGAATTGCAATCCCTAGACATAATGTAAGAAATCTGTCCACAACATTCTGAGTTTCCCCACTTTTCATTCACCCATCGGTTAGTCAGATAGGATTTTGCTTCCAGCTGACATGATTTGAATTTCAAGAATGGCCCCGCTAAGCCAGTTTTCACCGTCTTTCACTTTTTTCATCAAACTGTTTCTCGAAGAGAGTAGATGGAGATCACGAACTTCCTTTCTTTCCTAACCAGACAAACCTTTTTCGCTTCATTCAACAGGAAAATGTTCTCTATTATTTTTCATTGTCTGCATTTAATACCGCACCTATATGTCACGTCTCTCTTTATTCGTTCTCTCAAAATGCCCCATCCAACCCACTTACCTTTACATAATTGCTTTCTAACATTATCATTCCTTACCTTATCAATCGATCTCTCACATCAGATCTCTTCATTTTCAAACAGTTTGGAGCTTATTAGGTATGTAGTTAATACATTAGGTACAGATGAAAAAATTATGTAAAATAAATTTATGGAAGGCTTAGGTAGTTTTATGTAAATAAATAAATAAATAATAAAATTCTATTCTTCGTCTTTTTTCTTTATGTGTTTATAATTCCACTAAATAAAAAAAAGTAAATTGGTCAAAGGGGTGGAGGACATTGTTATTTATTTCCAAGTACAAATGAGAGACCGCACTTTGTATTTCATTGTGTTTGGTAAAAGAATTATATTTTTAAATCAAGCGTATAAAAAAGTATGTTAATGATTAGCGATCGGATTATAATATGCATTTGCATATTCGGATACTCCCCTGCATATTTTTCGTGCTTTTTATCGGTACAAGTTAGTGAAATTTCGCCGAAATATTAAAAATTATTTACTTGTGTACTTACGTTATAAAAATCCAAGACTTGCAGTTTGATTTAAAAATTATTGGATGATGCAAAAAGTGCAATCAAGTCAATTCTAATGAATCATTTCTGACAAGCATCCAATCAAATCCAATCTCCTTTTACCCCCCACTTAGTGGCATGGGGAGGCAACAAGAGCTCTTCAAGCTCTCCTGACAAGCATGCCCGATGAAAAAAAAATGTATATTCAAAAAACCACCCTGGTATGAATTTTGCGATAAGTTAGAAATCTTTTTCCTCCCAAAGCACGACTATCAACTCATTTTCGGAAGGTATCTTGTATAAGTATATAATTAATAATTAATTATTTGTAAGCATTTTTTTAATATTTAATAGTGTATTTTTTTTCAATAAAAGGATTTATATTATTATTTTAATGAATCTAATTCCAATCTGTATTATAGTGTACCTAGACACAATATCAAAACAATGGAAAAATTTTTGATACCTCAATAAGAAAGTAGCATTAAGATGTATCAAACTTGCGTATTTTGGCAATTTCTTTTTTTATTGTGCATATTTTGAATAATCCACGATACAAAATATTTTTGTGTATATTTCAACCATTTGAAGTTGGATATACCTTATCCGGTCTCTTGTAATGACTTTTTTATCAAGACTTCTTTTTATAATCAAACCGTCTGGCTTTCATTGTGTTCTCAAAGTTTAGTTTTATAATGAGAAAATGGAACAGTAAAAACCGACCCCATAAGTCGTTAGTCGGACGTTCTGCAATATTAAGTTATTCTTTTCAGGCAAGTTTTTTAATTCATTATACCTACAGGCAAACTCTCGGTATAATGAACTTAACGGAATCATAAAAAATATTTCGTTATAATGAAATTTCGTTATACTGGATCTATAGGAAATGGTACATTTTTTATTTTTTGTGTTGCCATAGTATCTACCTTTACCTACTGATCTCAAACTATTATTGCTACCTATTATTAAGAGAGAACAAAAACAAATTTGACGGATTTATCAATTGCGTGAAGGAAATATTATGTTAAGCAAACACTTGCGAACCCGCCAATGTTAAGGACAAACTGAAGTCGGAGAAATTTTATTGCCTAAAAATAATTGTAACATGATTTTAAAATTTTTAAACATTAAGTTCGCTATACTGAGATCGACTTCGTTACAATGAATTTTGGTTTAGTACATTTTATATGGAAGTTTTTCGGGGACGATTCGTTAAACTAGAAATTTCGTTACTTCGGTATTCGCTATAAAGAGATTTGACGTGTAGGTAGGTACCTAACAGTATCCTGGCCGTATCAAAAACACTATGCTGTCTTAAATTTTAATAAGAACGGGTTAATTTCTTCTTTGATAATTCTATACTATTTTCCTTTTTTATGTTTTAAGTTAGCCTTTTCGCCAAACTTTTTGTGTTTTAAGTTAGCCTTTTCGCCAAACTTTTTGTCGGTCATCAGTTTATCGGTTTGACTAAATATTATATTACCTTCAACAAAAGTTTTTACCATTGTTTATGCTTTAAAATATTTCGAAAGGTCAATTATTTATGTTTGTTCTTAGAACTTTTTAAAAATTCACTTTAATTTTTTTAGTTGTCACTCAAATTCTAATATCTTCTTATAACCATCAGGAAAAAATACTTACTCTATTTCAAAGCTCTGGGTCTTTGTTCGTTTGTTAATTTGTTCGTGCATCAATTACTTCAAATAATCTTACATATAATATTTATGATGTGTACATTTGGCTTTTAATTTTTTTGTTTATCGAAGCTCTTTAGTATTGGAACGATAAAACGTTATTCAATAAAAACAATCTCACAGAACACGTTTGATTGTAAAAATGTTGTAAAAAAGGATCTAGGATTTATTATTACCATTCAAAAGCTATTGTGTTGTTTTTATTCAATTTGGTTTTATTTCAAATCATGCAATTTAGGAGTGGTAAACGTGAAAGGCCTGTATATTGTTCTATTTTATAGTTTGTTCTCTTCCCAAAGACGATTAAAAAAGGTTTTATAAGAAAAAAATATGTAATTTTGTTAGACTTTTTATAGATCGAATCAAAAGTTACAAATGGATGTTCCCGTTGCATAACACCCTTCGACCTACTATATATAAAAAAATTGATATCTGTTTAATATATCATATAATTTTCCAAGTTCATATGTAACTTAATAGTCAGATACCCAAGGTATAAAAAATATAGAAACATGAATAAAAAAATCACATATGTACATTACTTTAATAATACACATACACATACATTCTCCCTTTAAGGCACCTCGCACACCACAAGCCAGCCCGGCGGAGACCAATCCGCAGCAAACCCGACCCGCACGAAACCGACCTCCTAGCTTGATCGAAGCAATCAAACCAGAAAGCCGGCCCCGGACAAATCAAGCCCGCCCCGAACTACCCTCAAACCAACCAGCAATGCGGGGGCCTAAGCCCCACTCGGGGGCATAGGGAGGCATCAAGAGCTCTCCATTGCGCTTGAAGGCGTCCCAGGCTCATTGTGCCTTTTCTGACCAGTTGAGATTTAAGGACGTGAAGTGGTCAACCTCATGGTCCCGATCTGACTTTTCGATTTCCTGCCTCTTACAGGATGCTCGAAAAATCAGCAAAAAGAGCAGAGGTGCTGTTCTTCGCCGGCAACCTCACGGCAAAGTGTACTTTAATATAGGTTCTGAAATTCGTTAAACTAAAATACCTATTTATAACCTAATATTTACATCCTCATCGTCTTTTTTCCTCATTACTGAGGGTCGTGATCTGCCACTCTCGTAACAACATCTTGCATGAAAATTGTCCTCCACCTCTCCCAAGTCCCAACACATCGTGTCCATAGCAGCCCTGATTTGGCTGGTGCTGTTCGTCTGCCTCTACATCTTCCAACAACACCAAAGACTACGCCTGGAAATGTGTCCAAGGAACTGAAGAATTCGCTAAAAATACAAAAAGGAAAGTCTCTCTGTTATGCTCAATTCTCTCAAAATTGACACATTGGTTCTTCTGGCCGTCCAGAGGATTCGAAGCAAACGTCTCCATCACCACTTCTCGAAGGCATCAATTCAGTGTCTTTCCTGGGCTTTTATTGTCCAAGACTTACATATTACATTATTTACAAACATCACCGACCTCGGTAGCCTAGTGGTAAAGTCAAATCTTCTATAATAATAAAGGAAAGTGCATAATATTTTTTTTGTGTTTAGAGTTGGAAAAATCTTTTCTACCGAAAAGCATAGAGGAATAATGCAGTTCTGCAAATATTAAAATAAAATCAATTTTACTAGTTGTATTTTCATGTTATTTGACTAAAAGTGAAAGATGACACTTTTATCCCCACCCTCCCCTACCTACATATATTATTGCCGTGGGGCTGCCAGCTAAGAATAGCACCTCTGCTCTTTTTGATGTTTTTTTTTTGAGAATTCTGTAAGAGGTAGGAAATCAAAAAATCTGGTCGGGACCGTGAAGTTGACCATATCACGTCCTTAAACCTCAACAGATCAAAAAAGGCACAAGAAAAAATAGTCCTCGGACGTGGCTTGTTGCCATGGGGTTGCCGGCTTAGAATAGCACCTCTGCTCTTTTTGCTGGTTTTTCGAGCCACCTGTATGAGGCGGGAAATTGATTTGGAAAGCGTCGGCGTTTAGTGTCGAGACGTGTGGGAGGTCATAAACATTGTGCAAGATTGAGCGCAATGGAGAGCTCTTGTTGCCTCCCTGTGCCCCTGAGTGCGGTGTAAAAAGGGAGAATTGAATTGAATTGAATACAAGTGCATTATTCACAATTTACGTTAAGACAGTTCGATATGATAATATATCTCTTTATATAAAAATGGAGTCCTATATCCCTTAGAACCTTCTTTGTGATTTTGTCAAAAAATAATCTATCTTTAAATTTGAATTTGTTGAAGTTGGTAGATAGTTGGCGCGATTGACAAAATGCGCCCTGCGTAGCAAAACAATTTTATTTGAAGTGGTCGATTGCCCATCGGTTCAGTCGACGGCTTTCGTTCGTACAGCATACTAACAAAAATATAACTCCTAACTATAAAACTCGTTTAACATATAATGAAATATTTGGATATTCCTAAAGGTTTTCTGTATAGGTATTATTGTATATTATTAGACGAATTAGGATAATACTGGTGCACAGTCAAAGTAGGTGTTAGCGTTCAGCCAGTTTAGGAAGAGAATCCAAATAACATGTAAGCGAAGCCACGGGAAACCGCTAGTGTTATTATAAGTTTAAATTTCAACATACATTGATAGATTATTATATTTGCTTCGAAAATAGTATAAAATCTTTGTAAAGAAAACGAAATTCAAATATTTGTTCTTCTTCTTCTACAGCCTTTCTTCGTCCGTTGCTTAAAGGCCTCCCCCCTTAAATATTCGTTATAAAATCAAAATACGGTGAATGGGTATTAAAACTAGTAGACAATTTTGTACGGAAAAAAACAGCACGTGGGTGTTTAGACCATTACTTATACTGATCCCTTGCACGTAAACGTAACGAACCGACATTATCCAAGATAATACCTACTGGATTCTCAAAAAGGCTTCTTTATTTCATAAGGGCACATTTTTTATTTCTCTATATCATTACTAATCGGCTTTGGACCTAATCACGAATGAAAAATTAGTCCTATCAAAATATGACGGAAATGTATCCTGAATAAATCCTAGAAAACTATTGTTTTAGAAAACGTGCTCTCAAAATAATATGGCCTATTTCTCAGTCACAAATGTCTAGAATCAAAATAGAACCTTACTTTTATAGGAAACCTAACTAGCTGACCCGGCAAACGTTGTTTTGCATAAAAAAAAACAATATTTTTTTAATCCCGTGAGCGTGAATCGTATAGCGACCTAATGTGACAACATTTACATGGCGGAAGTCTCGACATGGCCATAAACGTCAGTGTCAAATATGGCATTGCGCGTTGTAAGTTCTTCTGCTTAGTTTTAATTTTCAAATAACGTCTCAAAGAGTAGTAAAGTAGTGATTTTCACCCACTCACTCCGATGGCGCTACAGCCCGCTTGGCCTCCGCTATCTTTCACCTCCAACAGTCCCTATAATAATATTGTCGGCCGTCATCTTTTAGTTATTCGTTCCTAGTAGTTCTGCTGCATCGCTCTTCACCTCGTCTTCCAAAAATCTTCGCAGCACTTTTCTTTCGAAAGTATCCAGCATATCTGCCGTTTGCACCGTTAGTGCATGTACGCAACCATACGCTAACACTGTCCGAATAAAGTTTATGCATAGGGTAATGTGTAAAAAGTGATTTTAAATAGCTTTATTTTTCGGATTACGCCGTGCCCCTTACGAGGTTGACAGAGAGAACGTCAACCTCCACTCTTTTCTATCCAGGCAAACTTCTTTCGCTTCCGTTTCGTGAATACCACTTACGGTCTTTTATCTTATCGCGATCTAGATCTTGTCTGCATCTTATCATTAAGACGCGATAGCAATAAGACCGCTACGAGAATAAGGGCGCTGGCCTTCCTTCAGAACGGAATCAATGTGTTCGGTCCACGCCATTTGTGGTTGGCCAAGCCTTCATAAACCTTTTCTTTTTTACTTATAAATTCTCTTTGGTATTCTATTCGCATAAATTCTTTAAACAAACTCTAAGGAGATCATGTAAAGAAATCTAGCTCTTTCAGTCAAACAAAAATAAAATCATATTATTGAGTGAAATATAGTATTTTTATTTCCAAATCCCCAATTTAAGTAGGTATATATTTTATTTCGTCAATTATTCAAACATCTGGGTCTACCTAACAGGTGTCACCATCCCTTACTTATCAAGTAGTCACCCCAAGTCAACATTAGATTCGAGGGTCGCCCAATGTGTTTGCATAAAATATGTACATACCTCTACCTACACCCCTTATTCAAAGTCATCAATCAAAATATTTTGTTCTAGGAAACGAAAAGTTCTCCGTTGGCGAATTGGTGCGTAATTTATATATTAATACGTGAATCATAAACTATGTGCCCGTTTTTTTTAAATTGCGCGGACGGAGGAGTATAAAATTTCGCACACTTATAGTTTATATAGAAAAGGAGAGGTGAATGCAAATATTTTTTTAAATAATGCGCAAAAATAGATTTAATCAATAAAAAACAACATAACAAACACTACTCTGTAATTTTATGTATTTGATACTCACACACACTTCAATTTATTTGACATTGCCACAGTCGCATATATTATTTTGTTTACCTATGGTCAAATTGAAAATATTGTTATTCTTTGATAATAATAGAAAAAAAAAACTTTGTTCATATCAATATTTCTAATTTGACGTAATCATGTCATTGGTTTTGAAAGAAAATTTGAAACAGCGCTCGCTCATTCTTTGAAAATGGAACCTTAATAATCTTCAAACTAATATAATTTAAATAAGTTATGGTCGAATTTCGAGCACTGGTCGACCACTAGTATCAATTAATTTGTCACTGGTTAGTAATAGCATTTTTCATGTTTTTTTTTTTACTTCAAAAAATATAACAAAACCTTTTAACGACAAATATACGTCCTAAATATAGATACTCCTCAAAGCAGTGACTTTAGATAAAAAAAACAACTTTCCTCAGCATCTCGTATTGTCGTAATACCTAACATGTGTTAATTGCTTTCCAACTTAATAATAAATAACGTCCTAATGTTTTTAATCATTAACTACCCTTAGTTTTAAATGCGCGATGTTTATGACCTCCTCCCACGCATCATAAACATTGGACAAAATCGAGCGCGGAGAAGTGCTCTTGTTGCCTCCCAACAGTCCTGAGTGGGGTAACCAACATTGTTTAATCCAGATTCCATAATATTGTCTCGTTTTCATCACATTCCAAAACAATATACTACCACAATCATTATCAGTCAACGGTTTGTCATCTTTACAATACACACACACACACCCTCACACACACACCCTCACACACACGCTCCCTTTTACACCCCACTCAGGGGCATAGGGAGGAAAAAAGAGCTCTCCATTGCGCTCGATCTTGCGCATTGTTTATGACCTCCTCCCACACCATGTCCATGTCCCTCAGCTCTGCTTCGAAGGAGCGGAACACCATAATAGAGGGTCTACCTCGTCTTCGGGACCCTGATGGGAAGAAGAACAGCGCTCTCCTCGGCCAACTGTCATTCGGCATCCTTAACACATGTCCCAGCCAAGTCCATCTCCTCCCCACAATGGTAGAGGTGATGGGCTCACGCTGGGCGAGCAATATTATTATACAATACACATGTAAATTATTATTAATGAAATAAAATATTTTCATAAATTAAAATTAACCTTAGAGCGTGCGTGTGTGGCACCTGACCAATGCCAAGGCACAGAAAGTCTATGCGTTTGAACGAAGTTCCTCAGGAAAGTTTTGGGTATAAGATTGTACCACCGCATCACGAACGACGCCATACGCCGATCATTGTAAGACGAATATGGAGATTTTTGGGACATGCGTTAAGGATGCCGAATCACAGTTGGCCGAGTAGAGCGCTGTATAGGCCTAGACAAATTCCATTTGGCGATCGACTACAAACGAATTCTTCGACAATGTAGAGTTTTATTATATTTAGAGGAAAAAAATTAACTGTCCACTTTTTATATTTTTTATATAAGTGTCATTGTTTGGTTTGAATAATTGTTTATACGTTCCAGTGGACAGTTAATTTTTTAGGCGAAATCTTCGTTTGTAGTCGAACGCCAATTTGAATTTGTCTAGACCGGCTGTTCTTCCTTCGATCAGGTTCTCGAAAAAGCGCAAAACCATATCATACATTTCGTTGCTTCGAGGCAGAGCCCAGGGATCTGGATATGTAGTGAGAGGAGGTGCAGTGGAGAGCTATTGTTGCCTCTTTATGTCCCTAAGCGGGGTCAAAAATGGAGAGTTGATAGATTTGAAATATTTTAAGTATAGTCCTAAATTAATATTGAAAAAATATTGATCTTTACATGTAGCAAATGACACTGTATAAAATTCAGTCCAAAAATTGGCAAATGCTGATGAGATTGTCATTCACGAGAGTTGCATGTTATTAGAGCAATATTCTTACATCAATAAAGACTGTAGTGACACGCTAGAAAATATCATAGCAGGAAATTCTTTACCACATATTAAGCTATTTACCGCGGAGTGTACAGAATTGTGTTAAACATCAGGACAAGTTAATATCTGAGATCATAACCAACCTTGACATATTTACAAGAACTTACTCCCTGCTGGTGCTTCAAACATCCCCGAGCTCATTCCTACAACAATACTCTAAGCAAGCATAGGATCATATCCCTTCATATAAATTTAACTTAGTTTAGGAATCAGGTGAAAGTTATTAGTTTGAATCTTCATACAAAAATATTCTTACCTTGTGTATTGGCAAGAAAATTAAATGTCATTGTTTAGTTTTAATGCGAGGGGCTCTTAAATCTAGAATAATTCTTAAGAGCATTTCTTTTGAAGAAAAATAATCTGGTGGAGACAGAGGTGTTAATTTAACGGACCGAAAGAAAAAATATACGACAGCTCATTTTAAAGATTAGACACCCGACGAAACATTAGAGGATTTTAAAGAGAAAGTAAAGGGCTAAAATACGTTATTATTTCACTTTTATTTATTAATGAATTTTATACGTAATTCTGTTTTTGACTCTGTTGTAATTTACATCTGTTTTTCATTAATATTTTTTTCCAAGATTTCAACAAATAAACAAACGAAATGAGTGAGTACTTATTTCCAAACTACGCAGTTTTAATCTACATATTAATACGTGAAGGAAAAACTTTGTGACTATTTTTACGGAAAATGCGCGGATGGAGTAGTATGAAATTTCGCACACTTACAGAGGGGTGACAATGCTAATATTTTCTTAAAATTATGCACAAAAATAGATTAAATCTTTAAAAAAAAAACATCACAAACACTACTGTAGTTGATACTCGCACACACACTTCCACAGACTACTTATAAAGAAGATTATGGACGCAGAAAGCTTTTGGAAGGCGGAATATTTAAATGGAAGGTGGAGCTGAAAATAGCGAGATATTCAAACTCATTGCGTCAAATTGAGAATAGATTAATATTGTTTTTTTTTTAAATATGTAATAGGTAATTGAAAAAAACTTTATACATAATATCAACTTTTAATATTTGACGTATCCACTATCCATGTCATTGTTTTGGAAAGAAAATTGTGAAATAACACTCGCTCAGTCTAATGTTATCTAAATTTGTTATGGTCGAATTTCGAGCACTGGTCGACCACTTGTATAGATTTAAATTACGTAGTTGCACATTAACAACAACAACATCATAATACTCAATACAATAATACAATGAAATTTTCAATTTTATAAATTGATTTGCCCATGTCGAACTTTGGCTTTTTGTTACATTCCACTCCAACCTCTCCCGTTCTCTACTGCCATCCAACTCGAAGTATCTGCTTTGAATCCTTTCTGACTTATTTTGGTTTTCAATTCATCTCTATAGAAACATGGTAATCTTTTTGACGATAAATATAATCAAGAAATAATAGTGTCCAAAACATGGTCGCCTACATGGGGAGAGGGACGGTGGCAATAACTTCCTGTGAGCATAAATAACAACCAAGAAAACATAATACTATGAGCGCCGTTTTCACCTCAAGGGTCATAAAGAACATAACTAAAAATATTATTGCCCGAAGACGAGGAAGACTCTCTCACACTGTGTTCCGCTCCTTCGAAGCAGAGCTGAAGGATTTGGAAATGGTGTGTGAGGAGGTCATAAGCATTGCGCAAGATCGAGCGCAATGGGCTCTCTTGTTGCCTCCCTATGGCTCTGAGTGGGGTGTAAAAGGGAGAATTGTATTATAATTTATCTTTTCGACCGTGGCTACTTGGTGGAACATACTTCGAACTTATTTTAAAGAAACAAAATATTTAGTTTTTTCCACAATTTTATTCAGCTAACCGGTTTTCGAAGACCGTACGTCTTCTTCGTCAGGCTAGTAGATGTTAACTAAATTACAAAAAGTGATCCAACAGAAAATAGAAGCTATATAAATCAAAATTAGAGAGACAAAACAATATTATTCTTACACACTAGAAAGAGACAGAAACAATGCGGGTGTCAAACAAAGGCAAGTAAAGATGTTATTGAGTGCTCCAAAACAAATTTTTAAACAGAGAGAGTTAATAATAACAAAAGACATTGTCGTTAATACATAGTACCTAATCCATACCTCGAAAACTGATTCTATATTATTATTATATTTAAAAGAGAAAGTTTTTGTTTATATTTTTTTTTCGAACATAGATACATAGCTGTATGACAAAGAATGTAATAAGAAAGAGGAGACAGGGGTGGAGAACTGATACAACAAAAAAATAATAATATTGAATAATCTAGCATAGACCTCCAAATAAAAAATATATAACAAAACTATAAAATTATTTTATCTTGTACAGAGACTTAATATGTAATGTATTATACATGACATGGAGCAAAAAAAAATTAATAATCTTTCTTTCGTATAAAGGTTTACTGTATAAAGTTTATGCTTCACATAGGTATTAATATAAAGATATATATTTTATCATCCAAAAAATGTTGTCGTTAAAACGATATCCTCACCGTTCGACAAAAGCATTCTAATACATGATAAAACCTTCGTGTGATTAAGCAGGATGACTCACGACCGATCAAATCTATCGACGTTTTTCAGACATTTTGATTAATGAACCTCATTACTTATCTGAACGAATACCTACTCAATTCACAAGGGAGCACATCATTTAGATTTCAACATATCAACAACAAATCAAAACAAGATTTAGACGGATGATGGATAGATGAAAGATGACGTTTTTATGAAAATTTCTTCCAAATTATTATTAGTAAAATAATATTATATCTACTAAAAAAATACCTAACTGGTAGCAAAATCTGACGGACGATGGCTACCTATAGAAAATTATCATAATAGCTTATACCCGTCTTGCTTTACGTTTTTGATTCCGATTGTCAGGCTTGATCGGTAGGTAATTAAACAGGTTCTAGTCTAGCTTCCCATTGCTTAACAGACCTCTATAACTGACATAAGCACAGAAAAAGAAGAATGACACTTTTAATGTTTATTAAAATTTTGTATGAAGATCCTAAAAAATAGGGTTTTTTAATCAGCTCTAAATATATTAAAGTTAATGCAGCAAATTGTATTAAAGAACCTTCTCCGGCATTTAGCACGGCTCTGTGCAGATTCATATCTGACGTAGCATTTGTATTTTGAGCGTGATGCTATGACATACGGTAAAAAGCAAAATAAAAAAACATTTCTGAATTATTATGTAGATAGAGAAGGAGGGGCTAATGCGAGTTTTATTTAATTTCCCAATTTATCACGCAACTTTCTTAATTTTTTCTTTCATAAGAACCTTATACTGATAAAAGCCAACACGACAAAAAAGAATTAGTGAAATCGGTTCAGCCGTTTAGGCGTGATGCTCTAACATACGATAGAGCAACGATAAAAGGCAAATTAAAAAACATTTCTAAATTATTATATAGATTGTTTGATTTTCCTATAGATCAGTTGTTATCTTACTCTATAAAAATCTAGCCGTTTTCTTTGTTACCTAACTCCTCCTTTATTACTGGACGGATTTCGATGAAAAAAATTAGAGATGTCGAGGGTTACCCAAGGATGGTTTAGATGAAAACAGGGGCTTTCTAGATAATATATTTCTGTTTTAATTAATGTTTTTAGTTTTTCCGTTTTTTGCTCCCATTTCAACTTTTATGTCAAAACACCTTCGAGTAAAACAACTACGTTCGTAAAAAGGGTGATTTTTTTTCTAAGAAATGTTGTGTTTTTTTTTTAAAACGTCATAAAGTTGTCGTTCGTTTTCTAAGCAGGTATTATGTTAAGGTTTTTTCTTTATATTGAGAGAAAGATATAGGTAGGTATGTACAATAAACGGGCATCGCGTAAAGTACGGTTGGCTATTTAGATAATACATCGATGCGCGTTGCATTGGAACTATAGAAGAAATATTTTTTTTAAATGGGTAAACAATTATTGTGCAGATCTAAGATTTTCGCTATATTAATAAGTTTTGATAAATTCGATATTTTTAACGAGTTTTTTTTTTCAATTCGAGAAAATTTTGGAATTGTAGGTATTTATTTTAACTTGAAATACATATTTATTAGGTATGTTCTACAAGGTTCAGAGGAGGGACGAAGTTCGACGGGACATCTAGTCAATATGTATATTAATACGGGAAGGATAATTTTGAGGATTACGAAATTCCGCACAGTTTATATCGAGAAGAAAAGTGGCGAATGCTAATTTTTTTCTTTATTATGCATAAATTAAGATTAAATCAATAAAATAAATATTACAAACACTACTAACTGTAATATTATGTATTTGATACTCACACACTTCTCCACAGACTACTTATAAAGAAGATCAATTTGATACAAAAAATGTACAATGTAAAAACGATCATCCGAATTTCTTGGAATCAGCACTTATCGTGATTTTCTTATTTATTTCTTCTTCTTCCTCGTTAAATTATATTTCGTAATATAATCCATCAACTTAGGGCAGCGATGCACATACCCCGGCCCGCGGGCCGCATGCGGCCCGCAGCCAGTTTTTCTGCGGCCCGCCGACGAATTAAAATATTGAAAAATCAAAAGAATATTTAAAATATACCTAAGTAAATAATTTTGTACGTTTACCTCACTGCCGTGCCGGGGAGACGCAAAAATTGTGCACTTACGATCGGAACTATTCGGGTAGAACGCAGGCGCAGGTCCTGCATGGTCACAGGTGACTTAGAAACTATTTCTAGTCAAATCAAAAAGAAATGTGTCTAAGTCACCTGTAACCATGCAGGACCTGTGCTTGCGAAACTAGTCGGGTTATTAAATTTGTGAAAAAATACAAATAAATTAATTGTTTTATTTAAATTACGATATTAAAATAAATAAGTCCACCAAGAATGAACGTTCAATTCGTTAATTTTAATAATAATCACAATTTGTTTGTGTTTACGTTAGGGAGAAGATGTGGCGAGAGTGTGCATTGTTAATAACCTTTGTAGCTTTTGGAAGGATTATTAAAAAATTGTTTATTGTTTAATTTTTTTCGTTTCTTGCGTGAAATATCGACTGCGTTACTACGTACGTATTCTACTCGTCGTACCAAGCACATCAATTTCGATATGGATAAGCCAGGAACTAGTAAAAACGTAAAGGGCACTTTCTTGGGCCCAACTCTGTGGAATGTCTTATAGGACGATATAATGGATATTAAGGTATGCGGGGGTGTTGGTTTGATCGGCTATGTCGACGATCTTACAGTGTCTGTAACTGCGACTACAAAAAAGAGCTCATTTGAAATCTAATGCAGCTCTTCACGCTGTAGATCTGTGGATGAAAATAAATAACTTGTAAGTTGCCCTTGAGAAGGTCGAACCAGTTGTATTGATCAGTAGAAATATGGAAGGCATCCAGTTTTATATTGATGAAACTACTGTAAAATCCACGAACCACGTGACATACCTCGGAGTCATTATACACAGAAGACTCACAGAGAGGTCATGGAAAAGTGTGTGAAAAAGCTCAAAATACCAACAGAACAATACTACCAAGAGGTCCAAGCTCATGCAACAGGAGGATAATGGCAATGTCCATGTACGCCGCACCAATTTGGGCTCACGCCATGGAAACTGCGAAATACAGACAAGATTGTTCGTAGCACATAGAGAACTATGGCGTTGCGAGTGTGAAGCGCATACAGGACAGTGTCAGCAGGAACGGCGCTGGTGATTGCCGGTCTGGTGCCCATCGACCTGGTGGCGATAGAGTGAAAAATTCTGTACAACCAAAGAGGAGCCACAGAAGATACGGAGACCTAAGGGAGAGATAAAACGCTCACCAGATAGCAAGAGCACTGGGAGGAATCAGCGAAGGGAAGATGGACTTACAGGCTGATACATCAAATTAAGCCCTGGCATGAGGTACAACACGAACTTGTGACCTTCCGCATCACTCAGTGCTTGAAAGGACACGGCGTTTTCTACAAACAGCATCAATGTCAGAGTCTGCAGGCTGCTTATACTGCAATGACCCTTCGGGTACTGCTGAGCATACCGTGTTCTCCTGCCCGAGGTGGGAGTAGAAACGGAGAGATGTGGAACGAAGCCTGGAGATCCTGAGGCTGACTCCGGGAAATATGGTCTCGAAAATGTGGTCAATTATTGGTGACTTTTTGGAAGGTATCATAAAGACCAAAGAGATTGACAAAATTAATATGAAAGGCTAGGAGAGAAAAAAGAAAGGCGAAGACAATAATATTATGTGATAAGGCCCTAGAGCAGGGGGTACTCGGCGGTTGTCAGGAAGAAAGCGAGGGAGTTTTACCCGGTAAGAGTGTCCATGAAAGATCACCCCCCCCCCCCCCCCCCCGAAGTAAAAAAACGTAAGGTTAATTTAGTATTATTTTCCTTGTAGCGGCCCGTCCTTGGCTCATAATCTTCACAAGTGGCCCCTGCTCCCTATAAGTCTGTGCACCCCTGACTTAGGGTCTACCTTCCTAGAAGCTGACTTTTAGTCAGTGCCTACCTTATGTATTCTCATTCGCTGATAAGCTGAAACGTGAAATTTTAATCGAAATGACATTTTAAGAAACGTGTTATGCACCCACGCTACTTTACCACAAAACGAACCTTCAATACCTCTTTCTACTATTTAATAAATAAATCATGTGTCAAAAACCGTTAGTTCTACCGAGCTGATCTTAAGAGCTTTGGCATACCAAAGATGACATTTTACTTAAATTTATATATTAATACGTGAAGGAAAAACTTTGTAACTATTTTTACGGCAAAATGCGCGGACGGAGGAGTATGAAATTTCGCACACTTATAGTTGATATAGAGGAGGGTCCTTTAAATTATGTATAAAAATATATTTTTATTTTTTTTTATTTTATTTATTTTATCAAAACACATTACAGAGGACAACTATACATTAAAAGTAGAAACAGAATTAATTTATGACCTTAAATTAAGTTGACCTCCATCGAGATGTGTCACATGTTACATTATTTATTGTTGAGTGAAACAGGTACAACATGTTCCAGAGAGAAAAAAAA
This sequence comes from Mystacides longicornis, assembly GCA_963576905.1. NCBI lineage: Eukaryota > Metazoa > Arthropoda > Insecta > Trichoptera > Leptoceridae > Mystacides > Mystacides longicornis. Next base: position 2,502,053 of record OY756421.1, on the reverse strand, counting down.
ATATCAATAGGAATACTACTAGTGTAAGTGAAATATGAAAATAGCTAGAGGTAAACGCAAACACAAATTAATTAATAATTAATTAAATCAATAAAAAAAAACATTAAAACCGAACTGTACTATTATGTATTTGATACTCACACACACTTCTACTTATAAAGAAGATCAACTTTATAGAAAAAAATGTACCTACAAAGTAAAGCGCCTCATAATGGGCGCAGAAATAGCGGGATATTCAAACTCATTGCGTCGAATTGAGAATATTTTAATATTATATATTTTTTAAAACTTAATACATAATATAAACTTTTAAAATTTGACGTATCCATGTCATTGTTTTGGAAAGAAAATTGTAAAATAGCACTCGCTCAGTCTAATGTTCAAACTTATAATCTAAATGAGTTATGGTCGAATTTCGAGCACTGGTCGACGACTAGTATTTATAATACCAATATACGGAATTAAGTTTATAATACCAATAACTTTTACACGTTCCAATGTCAATCATCGAAAAAAAACCGTCTCCGTGTTTCTCAAAATTACTCAGTCTATATCCCATATTTACTTTTCAGTTCGACGGAGCCAGCGAGGCGCAGCTGCCGTTCACCTTCCAACACCTCAGATGATGTCACGAACGTCAATCCCGTATATGGTTAACCCTAGAGCTCTTGAGACTGCAGTTGATCTGTTGACCTGGGTGTATGTATATTTCTTCGACTAGATCTCCACGTTGTCAATGTCTAAATATATAAAGTTACCGACATGTTCTATTATTTTGTTGTTTATGGGGTGTTTTGGAGAATGTCATGCACTTTGTTTTTTCAATTTATAATTGACCTTACTCAACGGGCATTTTTGAGTGAGTATTTTTTTTCATGTGGATCCCCCTTGAATGTGGAAACTACCGTGGAATTACTCTGCTGAGTGTTTCCGGTAAGGTATTATCTCAGATATTACTACACCGCATTCGGGGGCCTGTCATGGCTGTCCTGAGAGAGCAAAAATGTGGCTTTGTACCTGGAAGGTCCTGCACGGACCCAATTTTCTGTGCTAGGTGCATCTTTCAGCAGTGCAAAGAGTTTAACTCTCCAGTCGCTTGTTGCTTTATAGATTTTGAAAAGGCCTTCGACAGCCCACATAGACCATCAATATGGGAAATTCTTGCTCTGTATGGTATACCTCCGAAAATAGTTAAAATGGTGCAGTCCCGGTATGAAAACTCCGAGTGTAGCGTGAAAACGCTAGGTGGTCCTACTGAAGCTTTTAGGATCACCACGGGAGTCAGACAGGGCTGCTTACTAGCTCCTTTCATATTTATAATAGTCATGGACTTCCTGTTGAGAAAGTCCATGCAAGGAGCAAGAGGTATACCGATAACACAGAGAAATGGTCTAATGGGCGAACTGTGCGATCTGGAGTACGCGGACGACCTAGCGTTGTTCAGTACGACAGCGGAGGAATTACAGCGCAGTGTTTCAAGACTCTGCGACGAAACAGCACGCCTCGGCCTTCGAGTCAATGCCAGTAAGACGGAGCTCATGGCGAATAATGCCTGCCCCGATAAACAGCTACCGATAACCATCGATGGTCACCAGGTTTTCCCGGTGGATAAATTTAACTACCTGGAAGCAACCGTTACCACCACTGGTGACCTCGGGGCTGAGCTCCCGATACGTATCGGTATGGCAAGTGGCGCCTTCAACAACATGACCAAGATATGGAAGGCGTCGGCGTTTAGTGTCGAGACGAAATGTAAACTGTTTGATGCGTGTGTGTTGCCCATTCTCCTGTATGGGTGTGAGTCCTGGCACCTGACTTTGGCCCAGGCACAAAAAGTATCTGCATTCGAAACGAAGTGCCTCAGGAGAATTTTGGGTATAAGATGGTACCACCGCATCACGAACAACGCTATACGCCGGCGCACCCAGCGTGAGCCCATCACCTCTACTATTATGTGGAGGAGATGGACTTGGCTGGGACATGTGTTAAGGATGCCGAATGACAGTTGGCCGAGGAGAGCGCTGTTCTTCCTCCCATCAGGGTCCCGGAGACGAGGAAGACCCTCTCATACTGTGTTCCGCTCCTTCGAAGCAGAGCTGAGGAATCTGGACATGGTGTGGGAGGAGGTCATTAACGTTGCGCAAGATCGAGCGCAATGGAGAGCTCTTTTTGCCTCCCTATGCCCCTAAGTGGGGTCTAAAGGGAGTTTGGATTTGGATTGGATTTTTTTTTCATATAAGTCTAAATACGCGGAATCTATCGCTAAGAAATCACATCGTATTTTCTATGTCTAGTGGCGTGTGTGGTGGTACGCGGTCTGCTACCATTGGATCTTGATCCAATCATAAACGCCGGTTCGGGGCGCATAGGTGCCGGGCTCCGTGTCTCTAGTCTCGAGTCACGTCAAAGGTGTTTCATTATGAATTACTTCGCGGTAATTGTTAGCTGGACATTTCCGCGTTGAATTTTTGAAGGAAAAAAGACCCTCCCAGAGTGATTTCTTATCATTAGTTAAATAATTTATTAAAATGTGATTTTCTTGTTAAAATTACTCAAGAATAGTGTTGTCTGAAATCAAGTCCTGTCCCGCCGTAACGTAAGTTCTAAACGAAACGCATTTTTGTCATATTGCAGAAATGCGGGTACAAACATATGGGTTTTAAACTGATACATTCTATTGGGATTTGGTCGTAATTTGGAGATTACTTAGACGTTAACTGGGCAGATTTTTTTGTTGTTGGATAAGACCAACATAATTAGAGAACCGCTTTCGAGAAAGAGTGGCCACAGGGGTTCGTCAACTTTAGAGTCGAAGATTCTTGGTAGACGTTCCCCAGTGTGAGGGTTCTGCTCAATTCAACCGAGTTTTGTACAACCCGTCACCCGTCCTCAAATAACTTCGCTAAATCTTTAATTGATTTTAATTACAACAGATAAAGGAAAACCATTTTAATATTGTATAATTGACGCATGAAATAATATTGTAGATATTACTGATTCGCATCTGGTAATTCGGGATCGGGATACTGAGTAAAATTTAATATAACGGAAATAATGGTTGTGGTATGGTGAATCAAATGTTAATCGCATTAGCATTGTTGCCTTGTTTTGCCAGTGGGATCTGAATGTAATCTATAAAATTAATAATATCCGAAACGACGAATAGCCATCCTTGTTACAACTTTATTATTACGTCACCCGTTACAACGTTGTAGTTACGGTAGAATAAACTGTAAAGAACACTTAATGTAAATTTTCTGTATTAGTTCACTTTTCTACCGTTCGTTTGTTTTATGCAGCATGTTTGTTATAATATTCTATCGTTGTCAGGATGGTTGCAAGCCACTATTGGCTGTTTGTACCTAAAATCTTATATGGGGTCTCTAAACTGGGTTATTTGTGTGAGATTTTCTATTAAACACTGTATATGGTAAAATTGTACTGTCGTATAAATGATTTCATTCCTTTTTTATATATTATATTATGAGCTTGAATCATATTTATATAGCAGCAAATTGAGACGCACGTGTCTTGTCACTCTATTACAATAAACGTCAGTGACAAATAAAGCGCTGCGCGTCGTGTTGTCTTTCTTCGTAAAAAACTTACAAAAATAATGTCTCTTAGATTAGTCACGTGGTTTTAAATAGTTCTATCCTTTCTCCAGAAACATGATTTCAAATGCAAAAATATGTTTTAAATCACATGGATTTTTTTAAAATCTGATGGAGATCATAGCCTTCAAACACAAAACAGTTCCAGCTTTATATAATACTAGCTTTCCCGACAGACGTTGTCCTGTGGTCCTTACTATCAATATTGAATTCGAATTTGTATAATGATTAATTTTTAACCTTTGAAACAATGTAATTCTAATTAATAACCTGTTAATATATCTTTTTCGTGTATAGACATTCTCATTAGTTTTAGCCAATAATATTTATCTACTTTTTTAGGAGTAAGTATTCACAATTCTACGACTACGATGTTATTTTTTTTTTTTTTTTTTTTTTTTAATTTTTGGCATTGCGCCCATCTAGGGACGATTTGTGCCTATCAAATCAAAAAGAAAACTAAATCAATTAATTGTCTTTTTCTAAAAATAATGAAAAGTTTAAATAAAAGAAGAAAAAAAACAGGGGGGTAACGATGTTATTTCTACACTTTATTAATAATGTCACCCTTTTGATGAGTTCACTAATATACCACAATTATTTGATGAAAACCATTTTTAGTTTGGGTAAATCAAGCGATGAACTTAACGCGCGATACTTTTTAATGTTTTCGATATAGGTGCTCATTTAAAAATCGAAAAAAAATCATTAATAGAAATAGGGCGCCCAGAAATCTGAGTTTGCTTTAAACCCATTCGGATAACCATTGAGACATCTAAAAAGTTTCTTTAAGATCCTTTCAGTTCTGAAGTAGGATTTCGATGACAAAGTATCTGAACGGAAGAAATATACAGTTTAAGATAAGATAAGTATCTATGGATGGAGCTGTTTAAACAGTATAGACGTCCATGAACGGTACAGTAATTTGTTATTTTTTTTTTTTAATTTAATTTTTGGCATTGCATCCATTTGGATGATTCATTGTTTCCTTATTAAAATAATTACTTATCTAGAAGGAAGGAGAAGCTGTTCAAGATTCAATATACCGTCTTCCGTGCTTCATCCAAGAAAGGCAGTGGTCCTTCTCCCTTTCGTAGCACCCGCTACTTTTATACGGAAGTACCTATTACATTACATCCACTCGGTTGCATTTAATCAGAAAGTAGTCAATTAATCTCTAATTTTCTACAATATCAGTGCTGTTTTATAGCAGTATTAATATTACGGACGCAAAGTAAACATTAACAATTACGGATACCTACTGTAGACGCAAATCCCTCCTTTTCTAAGTTCCTACCTATTTCCTAGTTCCTACCTCTGTCCTACTGTGTGTGACCTACATAATATTTATTTGGAATTATTGTCTATTATAAAATTATTACATGGATTTTTGAAAATGGAACGTTTGTTGTTTTTCATTGTGAAAATGGTGTTGTCATGTTGTTGTTGGAAAAAGAGTACTGTTGAGTACTATGTGTTACGTGTTGTGAACAAAATTGTGTTGTTCGGTGAAAAACTATAATAGAGATTGCAGAAGAAAAATTACAGAACCGGCCGGTCTGAAGACATCCGTTTACCAGCATCCCAGGTAGGTCACACTCATATCCCTCTTCGAAATACAGTTCACACCCATCACCTTTTCTGAGGGCTACCTGCGTTTACATATTTTTGGTCCAATCGAGCCCGGATGCCTTTAGCGCATGTTTTGTAATTTTTTGTGTGGAGAAATTCTGCATTCATTGATAGTTAGGTATTTGTGTTTTATTGTCGTATACATTGGTATACATTTTGATTTCGTGTACATTGGTATACATTTGGTTTCGTATACATTGGTATACATTTGGTTGCGTATACATTGGTATACATTTGAAGTTGTATAAAGATTGTTAGGTACAATTTGCTAGAAAAAATGGCTTTAGCTTTAAAGGCAAAGTTGAAAACTGTTTTTTCAAAAGTTAAAAACACATACGCGATTAAAGATTTGATAACTAAAGGAGAGAAGGAGAGAATAAGTACATTTATGTCTCGGTGTGAAAGGTTTAATGACTGGTATGTACAGTTTGAAGCTATGAATAATGAATTGATTGAAATTTATGTCTTAGAAAACCAGGAAAAAGAACTAGATGAGTTAAGTTCTTTAGTTGAAGAATTCAATGATATGTTTTTTGAAACGTGTGCTTTCAAAAAGCTATTGGATGATGAAATTAAAGTAAAGTGTAAAGTGGAAACAGAAACCAAGCCTGTTCACTCCGTACCAAGATTGCCAATGATTGATATTCCGAATTTCGATTCGAATATTGATAATTGGAACTCTTTTTACAGTTTATATAAGTCAGTCATACATGATTCTGATGCCTTTAGTGAGGTTGAGAAGTTTCACTATTTGAGGACATACGTGAAAGGCTATGGAGCCACTTTTATTAATTTACCATTGGTCAGTGAGAATTACAGTGTCGCCTGGAACGCATTGTGTAAACATTATCAGAATTCAAGGGTGTTATTTGAACACTATATGAATAAAATAATGAATTGCCATTCAGTGAATAATGAAAATATTGAGCAGTTAAGTGGATTGTACAATGTGTTTCATGATAATGTTTTAGCTTTAGAAAATATGGGAATTAAAGATTTATTGAGCCAAGTTTGGGGATATATTTTCATAAATAAATTGGATAGTCGTACCCGCAGAATAGTGGAAAGTAAAATAGATTTTCAAGAAATTCCATCAATTGATAAAATATTTGATATTATTAAATCACAATTGCAAGTATTGAAATTCTCACAGCCTCAGAGTACACATATTGTTAAAACCGGTTATAGTAAAAATAATAGTAATAAAAATGATAAAAAATTTATTGGTAATATTAGAAAACTAGAGTGCTTTTTCTGTAAAGGTGAACATAAAATTCATAGTTGTGAAGAATTTATTAAGAAAGATGTGTCTGAAAGAAAGTCGTTTGTTTCTAAATTGAAGTTATGTTTCTCGTGCTTAGGTACACACATGATTAAAGATTGTAAGTTTTTAAAGAAATGTCCACATTGTGATAGTCATCATAACGTTTTGTTGCATGTCAATAGTTCGCCTATTGTAGGGGTGTGTCACAATAAAATTGAACAGAGTACAGGTCAAGTTTTGTTGGGAACAGTTGTTGGTTTTGTATTGGGAGGTGATGGAAGATTTTTCAAAGCCAGATGTTTAGTTGACTCTGGGAGTCAAGTCACATTGATGTCTCATGCATTTTGTAAAAAAGCTAATTTCAGAATTAAGAATACGTGCATGAAATTGACAACGTTGTCAGATTCAGATATGCATATAAATGGTTCTGTTGAATGTGGATTGTTTGATAGTAAATATGATAAATCTGTGTTTATTAAAAGTGTTGTTGTGAATTCTTTGCCATCTCAGCTGCCGCGAGGGCGCTTGTCTCAGAAAATAAGATCATTGACGTCACATCTGCAATTGGCAGATGATGAGTTTTGGAAACCTGGTGGCATAGATATTCTGTTAGGTGCAGATGTATATGGACATCTGTTTACTGGTAATTGTAAAAAATTGTCAGATGAATTATTTGCATTTGAAACTGTCTTTGGTTGGACTATACTTGGAAAAGATTTTGTAGAAAATAATGATTCCTTGTTGTCGTGTTATGTTTCAAATGATGAATTAAATGACACTCTGAAACACTTTTGGGAAATAGAAGAAGTTAAATGTGATTTTCCGTGTAAGGTTATGTCATCTTCTGATGAAGAATGTGAACTTATGTTTGCAGATATGCATTATCGCAATGAGAATGGTCGATATGTTGTACCATTATTAGTTAAACAGAGCGAAATAGTATCATGCAAAGGCTCATTCGGATTTGCTTTGAAACGTTTGTATAATATGGAGCGTAAGTTTATACGCAATGAGGACTTGCACATTGAATATGCAAAGTTTATGAGGGAGTATGTAGAATTGGGTCATATGAAAGAAGTTCCATTGCAGAGTAATAGTGATGTGTATTACATCCCTCATCATTGTGTGCTAAAACCTGAAAGTCCTACCACTAAGCTACGTGTGGTGTTTGATGGGAGTTCTTCTTGTAGTGGTAGTAAATCGCTGAATGAAGTGTTGCATGTGGGCCCTAAGCTTCAAAGGGATATAGGTGCTTTGTTGTTGAAATTTAGAATCTATCATGTTGCATTTACATCTGACATTACTAAAATGTATCGGCAAATATTAATTAGAGAGGAAGATAGGAAATATCAACACATATTGTGGAGGAATAGCCTATCAGATCCTATTAAAGAGTATGAATTGTTAACGGTGACATATGGTTTGGCTAGTTCTCCGTTTAATGCCATTAGGACATTAAATCAGTTGGCTGAGGATGGATGTGGTAATTATCCTTTGGCAGCAAAGATGTTGAAAGATCATTGTTATGTAGATGATATTATTTGTGGGGCACATAATTTTGAGGATGCAATAAATATTCGACACCAGTTAATTGCATTGTTAAATACGGCTGGTTTGCAGTTGGCGAAATGGGCCAGTAATTGTCAAGCTTTTATGTCAGATATAGATTCGGTTGGTTTTGATGATGAATGTAGCAAAGTGTTGGGTATTAAATGGAACCCGTGCACTGATTTATTTATGTATAGTGTGAAGTATGGAAATGTTCCATGCACAAAGCGAGGTATATTGTCATTTACAGCTGGTATTTTTGATCCTCTGGGTTGGGCTTGTCCATTTACTTTCTTACTTAAGTGTATAATGCAATCATTATGGAAAATGAAATTAGATTGGGATACTATGATTCCGGGACATATGTTGGTAGAGTGGAATAAAATTAGAGAACAATTATGTTTATTAGAAAGCTATTCAGTTAATAGATATTTGGGTACGACACAAAATAGTTCATGCTACCTTGTAGGATTCTCAGATGCTTCTGAGAAAGGCTATGCAGCAGTTTGTTATTTGGTTACATGTAAAAAGCTTTCTTTGGTGGCATCCAAGTCAAAAGTGTCTCCACTTAAGGTACATACGATTCCTCGGTTGGAATTAATGGGAGCACATTTGTTGCCAAAATTACTTAAATTCGTTTTGCATGCATTTAATGATTTGATTGATATTAAGGGAGTTATATTGTTTACGGATTCAACTATTGTATTGTCATGGCTTAAGACTCCAACTTATTGTTTAAAAATATTTGTTGCTAACAGAGTACAAAAAATATTGGAAAATGTTCAAAATGCTTCTTGGTATCATGTCAGATCCGAAATGAATCCCGCGGATTGTGCGAGTCGAGGACTTTATTCTGAAGAATTGATACATCACTCATTGTGGCTTAGTGGGCTTGATTGGTTATCTAATGATGTTGATAGTTGGCCTTTGAATGATGTTTCTGTTTTACAGACAGAAGAATTACCAGAATGTAAAATAGTTAATAATGATGTGGTTAGTTGTTCATTGTTGCAGGATAGTGATGAAAGCAAATTGAGTTTGTTTAAAATTTCAAATAAATATAATAAGTTGATTCGTATAGTTGCGTGGATATTGAGATTTAAAACAAATAATTTAGTAAGTGTGGGTAATCGTAAAATGGGTTTGTTAGATTCTAATGAATTGGATAATAGCTTACAACTGATTATCAAGTATGCTCAAAATTTATATTTTGAAATGAGATTCACATGTTGAAGAATGAGAGCAAGTGTGATAATGTCCAATTACAAAAATTAAACTGTTTTATTGATGGCCGTGGTATTCTCAGGGTGGGCGGCAGAAACTGGGTAGAGTCGTAGAACTCATATCAGGAAGGATGGAACGGTACGAGTTGTTAGGGTGAAAGCTAGTGAGGGAATTTCTACACGCCCTATTGTTAAGATCTGCCCTCTGGATATATTTTAAGTTTGATGTTTTTACTTGTTTTAGTTTTTATTTTCATCTTATGTGTAAGTTTCGAGATGTGGTTGGTATACCACAAGAATTCGTTGTTTAAGATTCTTTAGTTATGGTCTTTAGGGAGAGACAATTTTTAGTTTATATTTTATAGCCATAATAGATGTATAAGTACCTATGTGAATATAGTTTTGATTAAAATGTATTATAAGGGTATGATTGATTTGGTTTTTTTTTTGGTCTGGGTAGTTTGTAGGAATGTGTGGGAATTATGTGGAATGGGTGAAGGATGGTTGTTTTTGGTAATGATGAGTATGAGTGATTGACTGTGCAATCTTTCATGCTCTCCTGATGGTTTACTACTTCGTACTTGATTGTCAGTGAATGCAGAGCTTCATAACTTCATATCATCAAATTTTAACTAAAATTTGGGTGGGCGGTATGTAGACGCAAATCCCTCCTTTTCTAAGTTCCTACCTATTTCCTAGTTCCTACCTCTGTCCTACTGTGTGTGACCTACATAATATTTATTTGGAATTATTGTCTATTATAAAATTATTACATGGATTTTTGAAAATGGAACGTTTGTTGTTTTTCATTGTGAAAATGGTGTTGTCATGTTGTTGTTGGAAAAAGAGTACTGTTGAGTACTATGTGTTACGTGTTGTGAACAAAATTGTGTTGTTCGGTGAAAAACTATAATAGAGATTGCAGAAGAAAAATTACAGAACCGGCCGGTCTGAAGACATCCGTTTACCAGCATCCCAGGTAGGTCACACTCATATCCCTCTTCGAAATACAGTTCACACCCATCACCTTTTCTGAGGGCTACCTGCGTTTACACCTACTTATGATAATTTGAAATACATTTTTAGATCCGGCAGCATTCTTACCTTACGTGAAAATAATTACAGAGACATATTGGTATAGAGTTAGTTTTTTATTTCACGCCCTCCATTTTCGATATAAAAAAATATTTAAAATTTAAAATATTTTTTTTTAATCAGGATGACAAAAATATCATTGTAAAGCAAGTCCATTTTCGTCACTCAAGCATGCTTTTAATATAGATAGGTACCTAAGGTGGACATTTTTTAATAGTTTCTTAGATATTTTTATGTATCTGATAATTGAGTGATTGGTGACCCAACGGTTGAAACGAAAGCTTTCTTACGTACCTACAGCGTACTTGGGGACATTCGTTCGGATTCCGGTGCAGACTGTTTCCTGTCAAACCTTATTTGCTCAGCGTGAAAGATATCATAGGTGTACCTATTTGTGTTGACTTTGAGTAAGCCCAGATTAATTTTGCTTTAAAACAATAAGAAAATAAAAAGTTGTGTAGACTATAATATATTTTGACTAATATAAAAAATATACCTAATTGAAGTGTTCGTGTAGACAGACTCTCGCGATAATGTCAGTGTAACATTGTCAACGCCAGATTGACGAAAGCGCTCGAGCTCATACAAATTATCGTGAAACTAACTACGTCGTTTTAATCTGTTACAAAAAAAACATATTCTGACTAAACTGATGTTGTTGGTAGACTAGCGGTTACGACGCCGGCTTTCGCACTGTTTCTTGCGGAGGTCGTGGGTTTCGATCCCAGGTGCCCAGGACCATCTTCCTCTTTGACGACACAAGCTTTAAGTAGCTTTCTGTGAAAGAGTCAAAGAGTGTATTTGTGTTCACTTTGAGTGAACACAAATACATTAATTTAAAAAAAAAGTCAACTCACTTTTATGAAAAATTGTCTTTAACTATTCAATTGATTGTAAAATAGTTTTGGTAGGTACTGTGAATTCAAATGAAATGATGTGCCATGTTACTTTATCTCGGAAGTGATTCTTTTCCATCCATCATATTAAATGAGGATGTTGGTGACAAAATGTTGAAATCAGAATCATATTCAGTGGCGTGCTGTAGTAACTTTCACACCTATTTCATTTTAAAAAGAATTGGTACAACAATATTTTACAAGAATACAATGGGTCAATATTAAACATAATGTACAGTAAAGTATGAATGAAATAAAATAAATAATCCATGCTAAAATATCGGCAACCTTCAATTGTAGAGATAATTGTCGCTAACAGCCGTTTCAAAAAAAGCGCCTAAAGAACACTTTAGCTAAAGTAACATTTAAAACTTAAAGACTCCTTTAAGCTGACGCGTTTCATAAAAAAATATTCCAGCTAAAGTTTGAAATGTCAAGAAAATATTCTTAAGTTGGTAGCAGTTGGTAGTGTTACCATGGAAATCTATGGAAAACATAGGTTGTTTACTAATATTTTCGCGAAATTTCTGTTAATCTGTCAATTTCATTTCTCAATAGAGCATCAAAGTACCTACCGTTATTGTTCTTAATTTATTATTATGGTTTATGAATTGGTAAACGAAATCATTTAACATTAATATTCTTCCCGTTTTGCCATGTTTTCCAATTTTGGTCATTTTGTCCACAGTATCACCGTATACAAATGTTCATTATTTGTGACAGTTAAAGCGCCACGTGATTTTCTATGAACTCCGGTGGTAAAAATTTGAACTACACTAAAGTCGACTTTAACTAAAAATATATATATATTTTTTTTTTATGGGGGTGTTTGCGTTCCGACCTGTAGTGGTCTATTGTGCTTCCCCTACTTGCTCATGGTGTTTCCCAATTAGAGCTTCCCCACTAATCCCAGACGCTTCAGGAAGTCCAGCATTAGGAGGGGATCCAAGGCGGCGAAGTCCTCCACCTCTATCCTGTGTTTACCAAAACTTCTTGCTCTCGCATAAACTACTGCATCGCAGTCTGTAAGTAGGTGGTGAGGCGTTTCTACACCTTCTTCGCAGAATCTACAGGTTCCATCATATTCGAGTCCCAGCTTCCTCAGGTGTTCCCTAAGTCTGCAGTGACCCGTTAAGAAGCCTGTTAGGGTTTTAAGACCTATTTTACTTAGGCTTAAACATCTTTTGGTTCTTCTGGAGTTAAACCCACCAAGAAGATCCTTGGATTGCCTAAGTCCGGGAAGGTTGTTCCATTGTTCTTCTTTTTCTTCCCTTCCTTGTTATCTCTTCTTGGAAGAATCTGTTACTTAGACCGCAAAAAGGGAGTCTCCTTTATTTTTTATGAAACCGGCCGTAAGTAATCTTTGAGATATTCAACGTGAACAGTACAATAATAATAGATTACAAATAACAACAGAAACAATCAAGAGAGAGAGAACGAGCTTATCACAACAATGTTGCAGTCTCTTACAACAGCTAACCTAAACACATCAGTTCAGTGTTTGGTTGCCTGAGGCCATTTTTTCAAATCAACCGATCCCGTTCAACTTGAGACAAGCCAACCCCAAGTAGAAATTTTTATCCAAAAAACACTTTGACCTGAAGTCCACGCCAGCACAACTAGGCTACCGAGGTCGGTAATATATGTAGTACATTATTATGGAGCGGCACTTTTAAGTACAACGAATATTATTCGCATAGTCGGCCGAAAATATATTTCGGAAATAATATACCTACCTAATCTATTATAGTAATTAATACTGCAAAGTTTGTTTTCTTTATAAATTGATATAATGAATAAGTATTACAAAGTTACAAATATTGTGTTTAAAGAATTCCTTTTCAAATTGTACCTACCGTACTACGTCTGTGTGTTTCGTTATTGATACAAGGTGTAAACATTGATGCAAGCTACTAAGCCTATCCCTTACGCAAAGGTTAAGTCGTTCCCATTTGTCATGCAACGAATCCTACAAAGTAAGGTAGGAAAATAATTATAACCTTTCAAAAAAGTGTGTGGGTTATTTGGTAAAAGTGGATATAAAATCAATATCGGTAAATTTTGATGTTCTAAGAGTAATATTAGCTTTAAAAAGTTGCTAATCATTGTTATTAAATCCCACTCTAATAAGAGCAATTTGTGAACTTTAAAAGTTGGTAAGTAAACAATATGATACAACAATGGATAAAATTATTTACTTTAAGCTAACTCGCTTGGTTGGATACCAACCCACTCAATACGGAGAATCCCGCTAATCACGTCAGCGATTATAATATTGCCATGTTTTCTAAATTAATTATGTATTATATACACACTTTTAGCATACATAATTTTTTATCAAAGGCTTAAAGATTTTGATAATCAGCCCCCGTAGACAAATTCAAATTGGCGTTCGACTACAAACGAAGATTTCAAAAATTATTTAAACCAAACAAGGACACTTTGTTTTTCGACAGAGCGCAGTTGTGTTGGGTGGTCGTGTGTTTTGTTGCGAATTGTTATTGTTTATTTTGTTGTCACAATAATTTGGTGAGTTCGTTCCGATTATTATTATTTTTTTTAGTCATACCAAACAAAAGTTCCCTTTTTTTTTTTTTTTTTTTATTTTTTTTTATTTTCTTTTGTAACTTTTTTTTTTTTTATTTTGATTATACTACCACTCAAATTAGTGGTGTTATAACAACCACGCTCCCAGGATGGATCCCCCTGACATGGGGGATCCGCCGGAGGGCCGAAAACGGCGCACCTCGGATTCCTGTCCTAACATACAACCGACCAAAACGCTTTGTTCCTCGCTCCCCTCTAGTGATTCTTCTCTTTCTAATAATACTTCTACCTCGATTTCTTCCAGTTCTCTTCCTCTATCTACAACCCCTCCTCCAAAAGAATTATACTCTATAAAATCAACTGGCCCATTTACTGTATTTTTGAAATACAAGACTCCTAATAAACCCATATGCCCGATTACAATAGGCATGTTAATAAAAAATTTCAAAGTTCAAATAATGTTTTCCTGCGAGGGTATCTCAAGGGAAAATAGGCTTACCTTATCTGTCTCATTTAAAAATAGAATAGATGCAAATATGTTCTTATCGACGAATTTTGATAATGATATTGAGACTTTCATTCCCAAGTTTAAAATCAGCCGTCAAGGGCTAGTTAGAGGAATTCCTAACAATGTGTCTATTGAAGAAGTATTGAAGGGTGTTGATATGCCTCCAGGATTCAAGATCCTAAGTGCTAGACGTCTAAACTATAAAGATACATCGAGTGGTGATACCATTTGGAAACCTAGTAATACCCTGATATTGACATTTGAGGGTACGTCCATACCTTCAAAAAATTTTCTCTACTACAACTCAATAACAGTAGAACAGTATGTCTCACCTACAGTTCTCTGCTTCAACTGCTGCCGCTACGGACATTCCAAGACCAAGTGCAACTCATTACCAAGATGCTTCAAATGTTCAGAGTCACACGTCGCCAACGAATGCCCTAATAATTTTCTCAAATGTATTAATTGTCACGGGAAACACTCAGCAGCTAACCTAGATTGTCCTGAATTTATCAGGCAAAAAAACATTAGGAAATCAATGGCAGCCGACAATATCTCATTTAAAGAAGCTAGTGTAAGGTTTCCATCATCAAAAATAAGTTATGCGGAAAAAGTATCAACCCCAACTATCCCTGAACCAGCAATAAGACCTCATACCTCTTCTCATGAACCGATCAACTCAATCAAACCTCATAATTTGGAACCGTCGTCGTCCAACAGCAATATTAAGAAGAAAGGTAAATTTCAATATAGAACACCGGTTCACTCAAATCCCAAAGATTATGAAAATTTATTGATGTTCCCTAATGGTCAAAATTTCAATCCTTCTAATGGCTGCGCATTGAACCCCCCAACGTACCAACCAAGCTCAATTAATGATTCTTACCCTAATTCTTCGGATAACTCCGCTGCTCTTCCTCCTAACGCCTTGTTTTTATTAGAAACCATTGCCCAACTTCTTATGCAACTTTTCTCTAATCAGAATATCAATTTACCACCCAATCTCATTAATTCCTCTTTATCATTTTTAAACAACATCGGTAATCATAATAGGGACACAAGCGAACAAAGGGAATGCTAGTCTCACTATCTTACAATGGAATTGTCGAAGTGCGATCCCCAGCAAATCGGACCTAACCAACTTATTGATAACACATTCAGTAGACTTAGCTGCCATTTCTGAAACATGGTTGTGTCCTGGGACAACGTACACAATTCCTAACTATACCTGTCTTAGAGATGACCGTGCGGATGGCTATGGCGGTGCGGCCCTCTTTATCAAATCTAACTTACCTTTCACTCAAATACAATTGCCAACGTTTCAATCATTCCAAGTCGTGGCTGCAAATGTTCTGGGAATAGACTTTGTCTCTTCCTACATCTCCCCAAAATCGTCATTTGATTCTTCAAACTGGTCTACTATCTTGGATAAGCTCTCTTCATCACTAATGATCCTAGGAGACCTAAATGCTCATGCCCAAATGTGGGGTTGCGCTTATTCCGACTCGTCGGGCAAAAAAATCGTGGAATTACTAGACGACCAAAACTTATGTATATTAAATGATGGATCTCCAACAAAATTATACCCACCCCACCAAAGACCAGGTGCAGTTGATATATCTATCTGCTCTCCTAATTTATCTACAATATCTAATTGGTCCGTGCTCGAAGACCCTCACGCCAGCGACCATTTCCCTATAATTATCCAAATTGGTACAAAACCCGACCTAAGATCGTACCCTTCATCGGTTAGAAACTATAATACTAGGAAAGCGGATTGGAACAAATTCAAAACAACTTTGGAAGGCCAAAGTTTGGGTGAAATAAACCCGGATAAACTGTCGGAAAACATTGATAACATTACAAATACGACTATAAATGCAGCAAATATAAGCATTCCACTGAAAGCACCAGGAAAAAATCACAAACCCTCCCCACCGTGGTGGGATTCGGAGTGTACAGAACTTGCTCTCAAAAGAAAAATAGCTGTCAAACGGTACAAAAAAGATCCTAACCAACAAAACTTCCTCAAGTTAAAAAATGCTCAAGCCCTAGCCAAGAGAACCTTCCAAAGGAAGAAACGTCAAGGTTGGAGAAACTTTTGCAATTCACTGTCTCCTGAAACACCTATTTCAGAGGTGTGGACAATGATTCGTAGATTTCGCAGTTCTATCACGCCTAAACAACCCCGTTTGTTACCTGGTGAATGGTCTTACCAATTTGCCGACAAACTAGCCCCATCATACGTACCTAACTATGATGATATTTCGATTCCTCCTACTCCTTATACAGAGGCTTCCCTTCTGAGTTCACTAAGTAGCCCTTTTTCTATGAACGAAATGATATCCGCGATTGACAACTCTGGAGACTCTTCTCCGGGTGTCGACCAAATCCCATACTCCTTCTTCAAACACTATCCAGATTCCTTTCTATCTAAGCTACTTGAGATCTATAACTTGATTCTATCTACCAACTCAGTTCCACCTGAATGGAAGACACAGAGAATAGTCCCTATTTTAAAACCAGGAAAAGACCCCACAGCGGGCGTCTCGTATCGTCCAATCGCGTTATCGGTATGCTACATTAAAATACTGGAGCACATGATTAAAAATCGCTTGGAATATTACCTTGAAGGATCAAATTTACTCCCTCCATGGCAAATGGGCTTTAGAAAAAATAAATCTTGCATAAACAATTTAAGCTGCTTAATCTCTGATATTCGTCTTGCTTATTCTAGACAAGAGGTGCTCGTAGCTTCCTTTCTTGATTTATCGTCTGCATACGATAATGTATCCCTCACATTACTTCACTCTAAATTAATAAAGCTCGGAGTACCGTCAGTATTGGCCTCCACCATATTCAACTTGTTTTGTGAAAGAAAAATAATAATTGACTGTATAGCTCCTCCAATTCAAAGAACTGTATATACCGGTCTCCCTCAGGGATCCGTTCTAAGCCCAATACTTTTTAATTTATACACGGCAGACCTTAAAGATTATTTTCCGTTAGACTGCAATATTTTGCAATATGCTGATGACTTTGTGATATATAGTACTGCAAAATGCCCTATCAAAGCAGGCAAAATCATTGAAACTTCACTAAGTTCTATAAATCAATGGATGTCGCTGAACTCTTTCTCAGTTTCTCACTCTAAAAGTAAGGTCATTATCTTCTCCAACAAACATAAAAACCCAAATATTCATGTTTGCATGGATTCATCTCCTCTTCCAATTGTAGATTCAATGCGGTTTTTAGGAATGATTTTACAGCGTAAACTTTCTTGGTCATTACACATAGACAATATTATATCAAGATGTGAAATGGGACTCAACGTACTGAGAGCTATTTCCCGGGTTTGGTGGGGTAGCCACCCTACCACCATGAGAATGCTATATTTTGCATTAATCCGTAGTCATCTTGATTATGGCTGTTTTTTGATGGACCCACTGCCTAAGACTCTTTCCCTTAAGCTGGAGAGAATCCAGGCCAAAGGTCTAAGACTCATTTTAGGTGCAATGAAATCTACCCCAATAGTCTGCCTACATGTCGAATCGGCTATTATACCCCTACCCCTTAGAAAAAAACTACTAGCATACAAATTTTTACTAAAAAATATAAATGATTCTTCTAGCCTAGTAATCTCAAAAGCTGATAACCTAGCTGATATTCGGAGTGCGGGTGGTCTGCGACAAAGCCGCCATCTACCCATTTTTCTGAATGCCCTCTCATCCCTTAGAAATGGTTTCAGGTTTTCTCCAGAACCTTCACTTCCCATTTTTGACCTTCCATTTAACACTTTATCTTTTAGACCCACTATAGTTGAATCGATTGGCCTGAATAAGCATCTTTCACTAGACTCAGCTGTCCTTAACCGCGAATTCAATAGAATTGTCACTGATAAATGGCCCTTATATACTAGAATTTTCACTGACGGGTCTAAACTTGAAGATGGATCCTGTGGATCGGGAATGTGTGTCCCTTCTCTAAATATAGAGATTGGAGTAAAACTTCCAACTTTCTGCTCCATTTTTACTGCAGAATGTATCGCTTTTAAGGAAGCAATTTCAACAATTCTGGCCCAAAAACTCAACAGATCGATAATATTTACGGATTCTCTCAGCTTAGTAAAAAAGCTCCAGGCCTCCCTCTACAAATCTAGCAGTGACAAGCTAATTTGTTTGATATTTGAACTGTTGTACTCAGCTTATTGCAGGAATTTCGAAATTATCACTATCTGGATTCCATCTCACAGTGGTATTTCCGGAAACGAGATGGCGGATATCCTGGCCAAAGGCGCCACAAAAACAGGAAGGTCTCTAAATGAGTTCCCTTTCCCCCCATCGGACTTGGTTCAGAACATTCTTGAGAGTCTTCAAAGTGAATGGAGGGATTCTTGGATGACAGATCCAAAGGGCTTACATTATAAATCTATCCAATATACCATCCCATCCAAGTCTTGGTTTTGTAAGTCTAAATTGTCAAAGCCAGCCCTGTCTACTCTTTGTCGCCTTAGATTGGGCCATTGTTCTGTAGCCTCCCACCTCCATAAAATAGGTGTAATTCCATCCCCAGTATGTGAATGTGGTGAGGAACCAGAGACCCTCAATCATCTGTTTTTCAGCTGTAGCAGATTTGATAACAAAAATTTTGTGATTAGTCTGAAAAGACTTGGCGTCCAATTCCCAACTAGTATCCAGGCTCTACTAGCCCTCCACCGAAACGACGTAAATTCCGCAATTCTAGGTGCAGTGGCGCAAAATGGTAGAAAATTCTGACCCCTTCTTCTATTAAATGTTAAATAATTATCCATCAGTAAAAATACCTACATGTTGATTGACCACATATAATATAATACAATTAAATTGTAATTTTCATAGATACCCGTTTCATCATCTTATAAATTATTGTGTTTGATATTTGAAACAGAAATAATAACAACAATCTTGTAAAGTTCCCCATGCAGAGAGTTTGGGTAATCTGTAAGTGTATTGAATGAAGTCGGATGCGCGCGCTTGTTAATAATAATAATATTGTTTGTTGGGTGAGTACTGAGTACCTACCCGCTGCATCTATAAAGGTTAATAATTGTCACCAACTTCTAAATACTGTATTCGGAACTGCGAGTATTATGATATCTGATTCATGTTGCATAATTTTCGAGTTTTACTTTTTGGATATTATTGATATGTTTTTTTATTTCTTTATTCTTGTGATTGTTTATTTGGTAACATGCACGGCAATTAATTTTAATTAGGAAGATACGTAGAAATTATGTTATTGGCATAGATCACTCTCTCGAGAGTGGATTGCCGCGTTGAAAGAAAGAAGAAGAAGAAGAAACAAGGACACTTGTTTTAAAATATAAAAAGTGGACAGTTAATTTTCTTCCTACTCTACATTGTCGAAGAATTCGTTTGTAGTAGAGATGAAACGGATAGCAGTTTAGCCGGATAGCCGGATACCGGATATTCGGCTAACTAGCTGCCGAATACCGGATATCCGGCCGCCGGATATCCGGCGTATGTTTCTGGTTAGTTTGTGCATCAATATGGGATTATTGGGAACATTGTCGAAAAAACCATCAACCGCATTAGTTAGTCTGGATTAGTGTGGTGTAATAATATTTTTTCCTATGATTAGAGCGCTTAGATTTTTAACATTTACCCTCGGAACCAAGGTTGTAGCCAGGAAAGCATTAGTGCAGAGGTTCCCAATCTGTTTAGGTTTACGGCTCCCTTAATATTCAATCCATCCCAAACTCCCTTTGTGCTCTACTTAGGAGCACAGAGAGGCAAAAAGACCTCTCCATTGCGCTAAATCTCGCGCATTGTTTATGACCTCCTCACACACCATGTCCAGATTCATCAGCTCTGCTTCGAAGGAGCGGAACACGAGGAAGACCCTCTCGGTATGAGAGGGTCTTTCTCGTCTTCGGGACCCTGATGGGAGGGAGAACAGCGCTCCCCTTAAAATATGAGTGTTTTTTTTTTCAAAATTAATTAAATTCGCTGAATACTGAAGAAGTCTTTAGTAGAGCCCGGTCATTACAGTGGGTACAACGCATGAATTACGCTTACGTAGGCGGCATACCTATACCAAATAATTGGACTGACTCCGTTGCCGGAACGTTATTGTTCCAAAAATCGCGGATCTGCATATTTCAGCAGAATGATATATGACGAAACGTTATTTCATTAAACTTTCCTTATTTACGGAGAAAAGCAAAGCCGCTTGCTACCTCTATATATTCATTCTCCATAATTTACCCTTATTGCAGTATGTTTGCTAATCAATTTTCTAAGTTGGAGACATTTTTCTTGTGATTTCAAGGTGTATTTGTTATCCAAAAATATTTTTTTTTTTACTATCCGGTATCCGGCCGGATGGGTGCTAGTTATCCGGTATTCGGCCGGATAGCATTTAGGCGCCGGATAGGCCGGATACCGGATAGTTGCCGGATATCCGTTGCATCTCTAGTTTGTAGTCGATCGCCAAATGCAATTTGTCTAGGCCTACTGATATTTTGTGGCGCATATGTTATGTTATGATCATCAAATTTTGTGAATTTCATGGCCTTAAGATTAATGACATGAATAAAAGTTAGTGCTTGTGTGAATGTTCAAAATGTTAATTAAAATTTAGAACAAATAGATGAGTGGCTTATTTTGGTTGAGATGCAAGGTTTGAAAAAAAGAGATTTTCCGACAGACGTTGTCATGTAGGTACTCCTTAATATGAATATTGATATCAAATTTGTAATTTATATAAGAATACATTTAAAATATATTTGCTGGTAAAAGAATATTTCTGAAAGCTCGAGAAAAATGCAAAAAATCAAATATCTGCGTTCCAATATTTTTAATGTTAATGGTTGTCAGGTATACAATAATTTTGTTGTTAAAGGAAATCTATTCCATACTTACTTAAATATCATATTTTATATTATTTCTGATGCATTTTCAACTTTTTAATAGTTATTCTATTATCCGAAGCGTAGATGAATCCAATAAATCACACAACGGAAGAATCTGTTCAGCCGATCTCGAGTTATAAGTGTTCGCACTGACCCAACTTCCTTTTATAATTTAGATTTGTCGCTCTAACGCAAATTCTTCAGAACTCAGTTGAAGGACAAAGGTCTCACAATAATCTGTCACCATCTGTGGGATATTCTCCATGAAGTGTCACGCAATATCAGCCGACCTCCGTGAGGCAAAAGATATTGCTTTGTTCGGCTGTTTGATGTAATAGGGTAATGTTTGCTGCGCTCAGCCCTAGACAAACATCTGTGTTCTCCAACTTTAATAACACACTCGTCATATTTTCATACATTTTCTTATAAAAACGTAACACAACACTACACAATAATATGTTATCGGTTTTCCTAAGAAAATAATATACTATTACAAAAAACGTCCCGGTTAATATTTTGGTTTTTCCTATAATTGTTTTTTTATTTTGGGTCTTTTTATAATGAACCTTTTTATAAATAATCTTAATAACTGAAAAAGGAAATTGTTAATTACCTCAAAATTTTACAAGTTTATTTTAACATTTAACCAAAATTTGTTATGTATAATTGTATAAACAACTTCCTAACGCAACTTACTTATCAATTTCGAACAGAAGTGTTACGTTAAAACAAACTTTCCCGGAATCGAACTCCAGACATGGATGCTTGCAAAATGAATCTAGACGAGGAATCATGACGACTTCCATTTAAATTTCTTAAGTTTAAATCAACGGCAAAGAATCAATCTTTCCTTCAAATGACAAACATACCAACATACTTTTTTATATAGTCATTGCCTTGTCGTTCGCCAGGATAAGGTCTTGTAGATTACAACTTTCCCCAATCAATGAATATTTCAGGGGATGGTTGTCATCTTGGAGCACACCACACTCACATTCAGTCTCATCGGCAGATAGGTAGCCTCATATATGTAGGTTTTCCCTACACCTGGTGACACCAACCCTGAGTCTATTGAGGGTATTCCACGAAGCGTAGAGCAAGTGATCGTCTGAAGTAATGCCCTCATGTGGGATCATCCACGGCATCGCTCCAAAGTCCGCTTTCCACAGCTTCTCTGCGCTACTGTGACGAATCAACGGGAGAGGCGGTATATAAAATAAACATATGAAAAAATGAGGTATAATGTAATATGGTAAAATAATCCATGTCACAAACGATATTTTTCAAAAAACCCTTTTTCAGCGGGATATTCAAGCCTATATTTTTAAATATTATGTAGTATGAATGCAGTAGAGATGAAATCTCTACGAAGAATATGTGGAAAAACTTTATGGGATATGGAAAGGAATGAAAATATTAGGAAGGAATGTGGTATGGAAGTAAGTGTTGTGACGAAGATGAAAGTTAACAAGTTGAGATGGTTTGGGCATGTGGAAAGAATGGATGCAAACAGAATGACAAAGAGAATTCATAAGGCTGAAAGGAAAGGTGTAAGAAAGCGTGGCCGACCGAGAATGACGTGGATCGAACACATCGATTCCGTCCTCAAGGAAGGCCAGGTGAGAAGTAAGAGAAATAGGAGATGGTGTATGAGAAATGTTAGAGAAGTGAAGTGGAGAGAAGAAGAGAGTGGAGGTCCGTTATCTCTGCCTATCCCTTACAGGACACGGCGTGATAGGTAAAAAATTTTTTTTTTAATAAATTTATATACCACTTTTTATGTAGCATTTTTTTTTTCATAACCATATTTTTTATCCCTTTCAGTATTCAGTTTGAAAAAGCTGCGAAAATTGGCTGGTGAATTTAATAAAGGAAAGTCCTCCTACCTTCCACCAATTAATTTCTTTTGAACAAAAAGCTCGGTGGCGTTATAAGATACTTTGACTATTTTATCACGCAAAATTTTGAAAATGTATCATAACTTTCATAGAATACGAACACTATTCATACAAAATTTCATATTATCGTGTAAAGGCTTGTTAGAAATTGAAGATTGCGGCAATAAATGGATTCTACCGATAGTTGGTAATTACTTATACTAAGTATAATAATAAATGTATTTGAACTTTGAACCTATTCAAATAATCGTTAATCGTTAGCTTAAAACATGGCTGTATTTCGAAAGTTCAAGAGATGAATCCTTAGAGCGTTTATTTATATTTCAAAGAATTTCGAGAAATATTTCACGCTAATTTTAGATCCTATTAAAACAAAATTTAATGGATGAATACAAGATCAATTTCAATATCGATCGACGCATTTCGAATCTAAAGGTTGAACTCCGTTAGCTACAAATCCATATTATACAAATGTAAGTGATATTATATATCTAGAATATAAATGAAAGTCGGGTTAGTGCGAACACTTAACAGAATAATAATTCTTAAAAATTCGAAAAATGGATAGCAAATAATACAAAATGTACTATTAAAGTTAGTAAGGAACGAATTTCGTTTCAACAACGCCATCTGTGACAAATTCTAAAGAAACACGATTTTCATTAACTGACAACCATTGATATTAAAAATATTAACTACAGATTTGTGATGGATTTTTTCAAGCTTTTTTCTAATTTGTTAACATTGAAACGCATTTTTTCATAAACTTAAACGCAAAAAGTGAATAAAACTGATTATGCATTCAAATTGTCGTTTGACACAAACTGTCATTTGTTTAGTAGTTGGTGCGATTGACAGAATTCGGATAGAAAATATTAAATATTACCACCTAATGGCGAACGTTGTTAACGTAACGTGATTACACTAAGCCAGCCTTCGAAATAACAGAAGAAGACGGTCGTAAGTCCGTAGTGGTTTGTTCCATTTAAAAATCGAACATCAGTAATGAATTGTTAGAGTCATTAGTTGTTACATATTTTTTAGAAAATAGGTAAGTGGTTCAAAACAGATACATCGGTTGAGATTGGTTAAAAATCATTTTCATCATTATTTTAAATACTTATTCAATATTCAAAGTTAGACCACAGGACAACGTCTGTCGGGAAAGCTAGTATTATTATAGATATCTGGGAACTATACTGGGAACGATTTATTGATATTAATTGGCGGTCAACTTATTGAACCAATCGATACTTTAATATTCAATTTATTGAACTTCGACAACAAGACAATCAAACACATTATGCGGGTAATGTAAACACCCAACAGCTTTTATGTATGTTATAGAAGTTCTATAATAGAAAACAGAAGACTAAAGAATCTTTTTCTGATCAATCTTCGTAATGTTAATTATTATTTCTATCGTAGAATTTTAAAAAAC
This sequence comes from Mystacides longicornis, assembly GCA_963576905.1. NCBI lineage: Eukaryota > Metazoa > Arthropoda > Insecta > Trichoptera > Leptoceridae > Mystacides > Mystacides longicornis. Next base: position 2,477,474 of record OY756421.1, on the reverse strand, counting down.
AAAATTCTGTGCATAAAAAATAATTTTCGTTAATATAGTTATAATATATGTCTGTCACCGCCTCACTAACTGACTGCTGTCATTGACGCTTTTAGTTTCTGCGTTTATCAGAAGATGGCGCCACTCGCATCAACAAGATAAATTTCGTTCTATTAATATGGCTGACAGTACCATATGACTTGTAGCTGAGCACTTTTTTAAAAAGGCTTGATGTGGAGAAAAACAATTTTACGAGCTATTTAAAGACTCACATGCAAATTCATAGACGAGAAAAGCCAAACGAATGCAATATCCCTTCTAATATAAACACTTATAACTCGAGATCGGCTGAACAGATTCTTCCGATGTTTGATTTATTGGATTCATCTCCGCCCCGGATAACAGAATAACTAATAAAAAATTGAAAAATGGATTACAATAAAAAATAATATTTAAGTAAGTATGGAACGGATTTTCTGTTGGGGACATTACCGCCATCTTTTGGGGAAATAGAGAGATGTCTGGCAGATTGATATTTTGGTAGAAAGATTCTATAGATCAATGTTTTCCCTATGTTTCCACAGATCTATGGTTATGAGACAATCATTGAAATTAAAATTTGATACGTAAGAAAATATTTTTGATTGTACTTTTAGCAAGCTTTTTTAACATCTATTTATTTATTTAATATTTTTATTTTTTATGCATATTAAAAAAAAATAGTGTTTAAAAAAGTGGCAACGGCGGTATTATAGCCGAAGCAATCTCCAACAATCAATCAATCAATCAATCAATCTCATCCAACCACATCTAGCTATAATATAAAAGAAAGTAGGGCTTCAGTGCGAACACTTATAACTCGAGATCGGTTGAACACATTTTTATGGTGTTTAGTTTATTAGATTCTTCTCCAACAGAATAACTATTCAAAAATCGTAAAATGGATGGGAAATAGTAGGTATATAATATTAAAGTTAGTATGAAACGGGCTTCCTAACAACAACAGCGCCATCTGTGAAAAATCCCATAACAACACAATTTTTATTTACCTGACAACCATCGAGTTTCAAAATATTGCGCATTGGTACGCAGATTATATTGATAAATTTTCTTTTAAGCTCCAGAAATATTTTTTTTTTAACATTCAAACATATTTTTGTATTTTTAAACCAATGAATGAATGTTTTTCTGGTGTTTCAGTTGTGCAATAAATTTATTATCATCTGACTTATAAAAAAGTCTGTATTACCTATATGACTTTTTTACAAGTAAGAAGTTCGATGGGTCAGCTAGTTTGTAATAAAAAGTTTAATCAATCAAATAATTTAAACAACCACATGCTTACTTACTTACTTTTCGAGTCCGGACTTCAGACTTTGCCACTCCAGTATGCAGCGACGGATATCGCTTTGTCATTCGCCCTCACAAGGTCCTCCACCCCACCCCACATGCTAAAAGCCATTCGAATGGCAAGTTTGAAATAATAAGTTTAGGTTTTTTTTTTAATCTCTATAAAAAAATCAATAAACCAAGTACCTACTTTGAAGTCTCACGAGCAAATTCAGCCATAAGAAACCAAAGTTCGCATGAAAAAGTTTACCAAATCACGAAACTTTAACGCACACACGCGACTTCTTTGCGGAGAAAAGCCATACGAATGCACTATTTGACTCGATTGCTTTTGGTATGTTTTTATAATTATTATGGCAACATTCATTATAAAGCCGGCAAATTTATTTTGTATGGTAACCTCGGAGGTCTATTAATGACAATGCCTTTTTGTTACAGCAGCTGCTTGCCAGATATTATAAAAATGTCTCCAGGATCTAAATCATCAGAAGGTGAGAAACCTCCATCATTACAAAATTATTTAATTTCACGTTTTATTTTCTCTCTCATTAAAATATTGTTTGAAAAACTCAATCCGAAGGTAGTGGATTCTCGGTACTGACCATCTTCCCCTTTCACAACACAAGCTCGGCTTTTTGTGCAAGGTGTCAAAAGTGTGTTTTTGTGTTCACCTTGGGTGAGCCCAGATTCATAAAAAATTTGAGTAAATCTTGTTATACATAAGTTTTTATTTTATAATAATATTTTATTTCATGTACCAATTTTTGATGTTGTGGGTTGTGGTCGGATTTTTAAACTGTGATTATTATCTTCCTTGCCATATTATATTTCTATATCTACTAGCTTTCCCGACAGACGTTGCCCTGTGGTCTTAACCAGAGTCGGCCCGTTTTGTGCATAATGTGCACTGCGCCCCCAGAAACAAAAATAAACTACCTAATAAAATATTAACATTCAAATATCTGGAAAACGTCCATATTTCATTCGTATTCAAGCTCAGGCGGGGGAACAACGCGAAAATATAATAATATGCGCGTAATTTTGTTGACTTTGTATGAAAATTTTCTTAAATGCTCGAAACGGTGGAGTAAGTGGGATGGGCTACTGTAATAGTAGCAGTTACGTATGCGAGAATGAGAGAGAACTACCATCAGCTGCAGAAGACAATAATTTTATTGTTAGATTTTTCATAGATGGCTTCGCAGGAAATCCGTTCCATACTAACATTCAAATTATATTTTATATTATTTCTTATATATTTTTCAGCTTTTTATTAGTTATTCTGTTATCCGGAGCGAAGAAGAATCCAATAAATCACATATCGGAAGAATCTGTTTAGCCGATCTCGACTTATAAGTGTTCCCACTAACCCGACTTTTATTGATATTATAAGATTGAGTAAGACACTTATGTATTATCAAACAACCCAACAACTTCATGATCCTGAAGTTGAAGCCTCTCTTTTTGTAGCCTTTCGCCCTCCAACAACCCTATAGCCTCAAGCTATAATAATTCCATTAGTATGCATAAACAGTCTAGGATTATAAAGATTTCAATATCCCATTCAATGTTCCAATAATAATATATTTGCTGTGCTTATGAGATACCAACTGTCACCGCCATATTTCAGTCCATTTCCGCTTTATATTCTTAATGCGGAAAAGGAAAGAATAAATTGGCGTCGTTGACTTATAAGGTTACCTGTTTATAAGCAACTTCCTTTCAACAGTCCATCTCTATCTCCATCTCTTAGGAGGTTTTCGCGTTAGTCTGCGTCCCTCTGGAATCTCCACTTTAATGGTGAAGCAGTAATTTGCTTTGGCTATTCTTGAGGGGTTCATCCTCTGCACGCAATCTCTCCAAAAACGCCTGATCTAATATTGATAATTATATAAAAAAAAAATAACAAAAGTTTTCAGAACTGTTTAGAGAGAAAATAAACACTCATTTGATAAAACCTTTTTGTTGTTTGAATTAGAAAATCTATATATTAATACGTAAAGGAAATACTTTGTGACCATTTTTACGAAAATCGCGCAGACCGAGGAGTAGTAAATTTCGACAACTTATATAGTTTATATGTATAAGGTTAGTGCGAACACTTATAACTCGAGATCGGCCGAACAGATTCTTTCGATATTTGATTTATTGGATTCTTCTTCGCTCCGGATAACAAAATAACTAATGAAAAGTTGAAAAATGGATAAAAAATAATATAAAATATAATATTTAAGTTAGTATGCAACGGATTCCCTGCGGCACCATAACAACAAAATTATTGTTTACTTCACATGATAGTAGTTCCCTCTCATTCTCTTTTTTTCTGGGGGCGCAGTGCACATTATATGTACATACATTATAGACGGGCCGCCTCGGTTTAGAACCACAGGACAACGTCTGTGGGGAAAGCTAGTATTTTATAAAATTACGCATGAAAAAAAGTTAAGATAAATGAAAATAAATATTACAAACACTACTGTAAATTTATGTATTTGATACTAGCACACTTCGATGTATTTGACACTGACACCGACGCATATATTCTTTTGTCTATATCTGTGGTAAAATTGAGAATAGATTAATATTGTTTGTCTTTAATAATAATAGAAAAACTTGCATATCCATGTCATTGTTTTTGAAAGAAAATTGTGAAATAGGGCTCGCTCATCCTTGGAGAATGGAACCTTAATAATGTTCAAACTTACATACATACATACATTGATATAATCTTAATTAGTTATGGTCGAATTCGATCACTAGTCGACCATTTGTTATTTATGAACTCTACAAGGAGTATAAGGTTACCTATATACATATTATACTTATAAGTAATTATTATTTGACAAACACACGACTGCTTTCAATGTTTGTATTGATTCAAGGAATAAGAATTCGGATACGACATAATATTATTAACTTTTCCGCGGACTACTTATAAAGATTATCAACTTCATAGATACAAATGTAAAATGATAAGCGCCTCATAATGGGCGCATAAAGCTTTTTGAAGGCGCTATATTCAAATGGAAGGTGGACCGGGAAATTGCGGGATATTCTATGATCCAAATTGAGATTAATATCTATAATATTCAATGATAATTGAAAAAAACTTTGTAGATACTTACAAATTTGACTTATCCAATATCCATGTCATTGTTTTTGAAAGAAAATTTTGAAATAGCGCTCGCTCTGTCTTTGACAATGGAACCTTAATAAAGTTCAAACTTGTAATTTAAATAAGTTATGGTCTATTTCGAGCACTGATTGACCACTAGTTATTATTATTTTACAAATTTGTGGGCGCACCTTGTCCAAAGGCAAGGCGAACGACTCAAATCTATTTCCGTTTTAAACGACTGCGACATTTCATATCAAGTCGTAAAGATTTTCACTCTGATTTGGTTTTCAATGCTTTTCTTAGAGCTGTATTGTTTATCCAGCTATGTAGGTACTCTTGGTAATAAAACGCACTCAAATAGTAAAGCCGGCACAATTTTATATACTTTGATACTTAAAGTTTTATGATATTTGATATCTCAATAAATTGTGAAATGGTGAAGAAATACCTACTTAATCATAACCACTTTATGCTTTTATTATTAAAACCTCAACTACTAAATGTCAAAGGAAACCATAAATTTGCTTAGAATGTACCCTACTTGTACTTAATAAAATTGAATTCATTGTTCAGGTTTTGAACGACTTAGGGCGTATAAAAATGTAACGATTTCGAATATAGATGTTATAAGGTAGAGAAGAAGCTACCATTAACTGAATGAAAAATATAGATTTTTGCTGTTGCATGCAAAAACATTGATCTAAAAAACCTTTGTAATGAACCTAAGCTGGTGATACGGGGGAAGATCTTAAATTATCGTTAATGTAAAAATTCACTAACAGCTGTTGCCATCTTTTGGAATTTGTATGAAATATTAATACTAGGTGCTTACTGTTTTGATTCAATTGAGTTACAATGGCCAAATTCGCATCAGTATACTTCTGTCCTGCTTAGAAGAGCTCCGCCCGTGCAAACACGGTGGATGTATATCTGAATATGAGGTGTGTGCCTGAAAACATCCAAATCGGACCCATTCCACCTTAATGGTATTGCACCACCCGAAGTGAGAAGGTGTGTGGCCACAGACGGAGGGAGCGACAGAGGGTAGGTACATTATGACTATATCAAACATATTTTAAACATTTAGGTAAAAAAAATCATTGAATTTAACATTCTCTGCCTACTCTGCTAGGGTAAAAACCTATACTTTTTCTAAAAACAAAAAATCCGAAATTCGCGATTAAGACTCGTATAAAATAAATAATACATTTTAATGATGTGATTTGATTTTTCCCGCGACTAACCTAAACGTTGAATAAAAGTGTTTAAATATGTTGTCTTTCTTACAATAATAATATGCCAATGATAATAAAAATAATATTTAAACCTACATTCCCCGAAAATAATGGTAAGTATATACCTAATATTGAGAATAGTATTCTGGGCGTATTAATGTAGCTTGAAGCTTATACGGAAGATAACCTACTGGTTGGTTAGTGTATATTATGTATACCTACAAGTTTAATATTACTAGCTGACCCGTCGAACTTCACCCCGCCCCGGAAGAGGAATTGTGTTTTGCACGACGTTCTAATTATGTCAAGATTCTTGTGACCATTTATCAGGACTAGATCTTAAAGAATGTATTATGTAACAACTAATGACTCTAACAATTCATTACTAATGTTCGATTTTTAAATGGAACAAACCACTACGGGCTTACGACCGTCTTAACATTAACAAAAATGGATATAGTCATATCAATACATGACAGCAGTCGCAGTCTTTAAATTTGGTTAATTAATAATTTCCAAATTTTATCTCTATATTTCATTAATTATTAAATATCTATTTGTTGTAGACAAGAGATTTTTCGATAGACATGTTGAACATGTCGAGAATTCTCATGATTAGGAGTTTCGGAGTCTTAAACAATACCACGTAATGGCGAACGTTGTTAACGTAAAGTGATCACACTAAGCCAGCCTTCGAAATAACAGTAGAAGACGGTCGTAAGTCCGTAGTGGTTTGTTCCATTTAAAAATCGAACATTGGTAATGAATTTTTAGAGTCATTAGTTGTTACATATTCTTTAACAATTGTGTTTTATTAAATTTAAGCTAATTCCATATTTTCTCACTGCATATTCAAAAATATCCCGAAGTATGTAATGTCTAATCTTTTGATTAAATTTTTGTATTTTATTTTATACAAAAATACGCTTAATATATGTTTGAATGTTATTTTTTTATTTATTTATAGACCTCCAACCGGACTCGAGTGATTTTGGAAGAATTTTTGAATGTTAAAAAAATATTTCTTAAAGCTTGAAAGAAATAATTCAATGTGTCAATAATCTTCATACCGTAGCGATTTGAAACTCAATAGTTTGTCAGGTAAATAAAAATGGTGTTGGTGTGGCGTTCTTGTTAGGAAGTCCGTTCCATACTAACTTTAATATTATATTTTATATTATTTTCAACAAAATTTTGGATTTCTTAGTTATTCTGTTATTTATTTAGCTTTTGCCAGTCACATTTCTTATTTTCTTATTTTTTCTTATTTTTATTTGAAAACAAAAAAACATATTACACAGATTATAAGATTTACAAAAATATATACCTATATGTATATATATATATACAAACGTACAAATTAAAAAAAATCGTTTACTCTCTCAAAAGAACAAGTCTTGTGTCGAGAGAGTGAGCTCCATAGATTTTTAACATAAAAAAAATTAAGTAGGCAAAAAAATTATTAAATGAAAACAATTATTAATTAAGTACATGAAAAACAAAGAGAGAAAAAATACAAACAAAAAGATTCTTTTCAAAAGGGCAGTCTCCAATATATATAACATAATGTGCATATTAAGTATGCCAGATATTACATTAAACGCACACAGGCATTTTAGTCACCAAAAATCTACACCTTCATAGTATCTATAATAATAATATGTATTTTATTTACACCTCCACACGCAGAACTACGAACTATGAAATATACTACATAGGTACGACGCTAGTACATCGATCAGTTGGGGATACAGCATTAGAATGCACGGCGCGGTTTATTACAATTTTACAGGAAAGGATTAATACAAATAAGGAAGATATCAGCACAGGGTCAATGTCTAGGTTATCAATAAATAATGCTATCGCTCCGTCGGTTAAGGTGAGGAAATCTGAGAAACTGCCTTGATATGCTCTTCTATCACACTCTGTAACTGTGATTTATGGTCTCTCAGCTCCACAATCGCACCCAGGGAGATCTGTCCAACCACGTTTGAGTGCGAAGTCCGCGTATCTGCCGTCTCCAGTGCGGATTCTATTAAGAGCGGACCAGATTTTTCTTGGCTTGTCAAAGCCAGGTGGTGTTGTTGTTATGCACGATAGGGCGTCCAGTCCAAGGATTGTTCACCAGCAAATTCGAATTCGGCATTCCATGATTCTAGTACGTTGCAATTGTGGCCTTCGTTAATGTTATTGGCGGTTCTGAGTGGAGGGTTTCTTGATCTAAGCCGGTTACTATGAGCGAGGTATTGGCTGGCAATGCAGTTATTCTGTTAAACGGAGCGGAGAAGAATCGAAGCAACCGAGCTTCATAAAAATCTGTTCAGCCAATCTCGAGTTTTAAGTGTTCACACTAACCCGAGTTCCTTTATATCTTTAGATTATCAAAGTAAGTTGTTAATGGTTTCACATATTCGAATGGAGGTTATCACTCGACTGCTACCTACTCGAGGGTTAATAGTATCACAGCAGTGTATAACATAGTCCCTAATAATTTTTTACAACCCTTCGGTATATTATCGAACTTACGCCATATGAATATATAATATACTTTGTTTCAAAGTTTGTAGCTGATTCACAAGTTTGTTGGATTTCAGTACCTACGCTAGATGTTACGTATAATAATGTAGTTAGATTGATTGCCAGATTCCTTTTTCCGTTTATTACTTATTCTTTCCAATCCCGAGTATATTGCATAGTTTATTTATCGGTCATTTAAAAATGTTAATTGTCCATTTTCTTAAGATAAATATGTTGATAATTTAAGGGATAATATAATTCTTAAACGTCCCATATGCTAAGTTTTTCTGTACATAACCCGTTATTTGCGTTGAAATACTGTAACCCCTCTTAATTTTTTTTTACATATGAAACAACCAATCCAACTATGGGATTTTCAATTTGTCTGTAAAACGTTTTCTATGACAATAATACTTAGTGTCTGCGGGAAATATAAAAAATTGACGAAATAACATTTGATACTCGATCAGAGGTCCTACATAGAACTGCTGCTACAGGAAGAACTGTCTTTTCCGCAGTCCCTACGAAAGTTAACATAAAATTGTGGGACCCTTTATTTATTTTTTTATTCACTTTTTCACCTATAGGCCGAAGCCCGATATAACTTATTTGTTGGACAGTCAAACAATCTATAGCCCTTTTCTATGTCTGTCATCCGACAGGTTTGCTGCTTTTTATTTTTAACATAATATACCTATTGATTGGTATTGATTATCGCACTGCCCATCACTATCGGCGAATGACTGATATGGGTATCATGATGGCGAACAATATTTTTGTCTATGACTCAATGTAATGTGAACACTTAAAAAGGCGTACTTGTCATTTGTATGTATGCATTATTTGTTTTGTATTTTCAAATGAAAATTTCAGTTGTACCTATTTTGTTTTGTAATGTTTCGGTTATGTGTTTGTCTTTTTAATGGTAAATTTTTGATTTTGTTATAGTTTTTAAACACCATCAGTGCAAAGGCGAAAGCTGTCATACTGATGATGTTATATTGTAATCTTGTAAAATAAACTAAATAAAATAAAATGTTTCGAAGTGTCAGGTCATCAGATTCCATAGAACGAAATCTCCTCTTACATTTGATTACTTTATTGACAATGTCATACTTGAGTGTGAAACTAAAATAAAAGACCTCGGTATCACCTTCTCTGAAAATTTGACTTTTAATGCACATATAGAGGAAACTGTTGGCAAAGCGATGAGAATTTTGGGCTTTGTATTCAGGCTGTCAGCTGACTTACAATTGATTCAGTCCTAGAGGCTCTTATTTGTTTCCCTGGTTAGGCAACTGCTTGAATACAACTCTACGGTGTGGTCTCCGAACTATACCATTCATGTAAATAGTTTGGAGAGGGTGCAGAGGAAGTTCTTGAGGCTGGTCAACTTCAGAAAAGGTATCCTTTTAGATAAAATAGATTATTCTGCCCTTATGAAAGAACTTCGATTGCTCAGCCTGCGAAATCGCAGAGACATATATCAGACCTCTGTTTCCTTCATAAGCTGATTAATGGTGCCATAAACTCCCCGGAACTTCTCTCACTTATTCATTTCCGCATCCCAGCCAGATCTACTCGACAGACGTCTCTGTTTCGGTAGCAGACAACTAGAAATAATTATATGTTCCACTCTCCTATGATACGGAAATCTGGTGGATGGTTGTGCGGACATCGTTGCCGACAGTTTCCTCAAATTCAAATCTGACATAATTATCTTCTTCCACTCCTTGTATAATTGACAATGAGCAAATCGATAACCCGCTTCAACGCTTTTTATCCCATTTGTTTTTATTGACAAATGCTTGAATTTATTTAGTATTCTTTTTTACCAAATTGCTTAAAATGGACAAACTTTGTTTAATTATATAAAAATTATCTAACCATATTCCCTCTGAGTCATCATTATAAATTTAACTCTGACTGACTGTCCTCATTTTATTTCTCACTAGATCTGACCAAAACTTCACGTTGACTTACATATTATTAACTCTATTTATTTCATTTGTTTAACTGTGATAATTAAAACTGGAAACTATGTATTTATTGTTGATTATATCGTTATTGTTCTTATGTGTTACAAATCTTATCGTAATTGACGATGCATTTAGAATCGCATTAGACCAAAATGACTGGCGATGCGATTTTATACTCCTGATTATCATCATAATATGTATCACCCACTTTGATCTGTTCAAATTTTGTTGTTGTTAATAATTTATATATTAGCACAAATCACTCTTTGAGGGTGGAATGCCTAATAAATAATAATAAAAAAAATTATATGTACCAAACTGTATTAACATGTAAATGGCGTTACGCCGTGTGTTGAAAATAAATAAATAAATAAATAATACCTATCTAATTATTTGAAATATCTTAATTATTTTGTATAGTTTAAGTTACATAGAAACCATGTTTATATATTTTTTCTTTTTTTTTAATGAATATTATGTGCTCACTCAAAGTTAACACAAATACACTTTTGACATCTTTCAGAATTTAGACGAGTAAGAAGGCATTTAAAACATTCCTGTTCCAAAAGTCATTCCCAGATTATCCTTCATCTTAAATAATATCTAATTGTATGTTTCTTAATATGCATGTACCTATCGGTAGATTTAACGTAGAGCTGCAGAAGCGCTATAAGCGAACTATTTGTCTATGAAATTTGATAAATATTATTTTATCCATGCATTACTGTATTTGTGTAGTTAGTACAGCGCCCTTGAGGTGACCTCTAGGCCACAAAACGGCGCTCTTAATGTAAGTTAATATAGTATTATTACCATAACAATACCACGCCAGTACAACTAGGCTACCGACTGGCGTTGACCTCAGATCTGGGGTCCCGGGTTCGATTCCCGGTCGGGTCAGAGTTTTTCTAAGTGTTTTTTCACTTGAAATTTCACGGATCTGGGAGCTAAGTCGAAATAAATAACGTTAAATGTAATAACTGTCAACGTTCCGAACGTTAACCAAATTGAAAGTGGTTTCCAAACCAAAAAAAATGTGAGAAAATGTGTTTCGTCTTCAATATAACAGCAGCGTCGTACTGTTTCCATAGATTTAAGGAAACGTAGGTAACGTTTGACGTAAATTTTGAATAACTGACAGAATTATTTTTTTGACTCGGAATTTGGAACAACATTGTTTAACGCACGTTGATCAACAGTTTTATGTTATCTCTATGGAAATAACAACAAATTGTTAACTTTGGAGCTGTCGTTAATATTTTGACTTGGTCTCCTGATGATGTCCGGATACGGAAAGTAAGTAAGTACCTACTTAGTAATTAACAATTTTTAAGGAATAGCTAACTCAAAATAATACGCTTTGAAACCTTGTTGTAATGTTTTGTGAGTTGGAAATCCCTTAAAATTCTTCTCAGGTAACCCATTACAAAACATATTTTTGACCTTTTTAAATTGACATTATGTAAATCGAATTCTTTAACTTTTTTAAAATTACTAACAAAAAAACGGATCTAAAATAACATTACACACAAACGTGATCACATTGTTATTTATTAAACAAGATTTTCTCCAAATATAAACGCGAAATTATGATAAAAAACAGATAATATGTAGATGAACTATATTATACTTTGATATTTTTTTGTAAAATATTAAGTTTTAAATATTTATTTCAACATAAAAGTTTAATAAGTGATTGAATTAAACATTTGAGGTGTGAAAAATCATTCTCGAGTGATCTTTGAATTTTATGAATTTTTTTTACATTTTTTTATATGAAGGTATACCTATTATGTCTGTCTATTGATTAAGTACCGATATACAGATAGGTACTCTATTCTTCTTGGTTGAAAGTACATCTCGATTATTATATAAAAATGGAGTCATATTATCCGTTGGCATCGCCAACGCCTGCACAATTTTTTTAACCCCTTTTGCACTCGTCGTCGAGTGAAGAGTTTTGCTACGGCGTAATCAGAATCTATAAAAAATTAAAGGTTTTTGACTATTATGCCCATATGTTATGAGTCTGAAGGAACCCAATTAAGTTGTTATAAACTTTCGTCAACTCCATTGCCAGGGGGCATTTCAAGTTTATGGGGAATGTGGAGCATTCTCTCTTTATGCATTCCAGCAATTCTGTTCTTGAAAACTGTGCGCATTAAAAAACATGTGTTCAAGTGTCTCATCCATGTCAATCATCAAAACTGATGGCACTGGTGATCAATCGATTGCAGACTCCACTATCAAAACTAGAATGCTCCATGTAACCATTATCATCGTGAAGTATATATTTCTCAATTTTCTCCAAAGATATGCACTAATGATTTTTTGACGCTTTATAACACAATTCTTCCTTTAAAAAATTATCGAATTGAACGAGCATTCTTGATGGTCGAATTATTTAAATCGAGTTATTCAAATGTGGAGGGAACTTTCATCCGCGTACATGCACTGTTTCGTGTCATGACAAAGCTTCAGCCCCCGGCTATCAGCCTAGTAGTATAGACCTCTCTGTTGTGCTCGGCGGTTTTTATAAGTTCGTAGCCAAATCAAGGTCATTTTGACAGTCTTCTTCGACTCCAATGGAGTGGTGCAGCATGAATAGGTATGCACCACACGGCCAAATCCTCACAAAAGAATACTCTCTTGAGGTTCTTCGTAGCCTACGTGATGCTGTGCGCCTTACACGACCGAATCTGTGGGCAACAACAATTTGGCAGCTCCATCACGACGATGCACCTGCACATCTAATTCAGAGTTTCCTGTTAAAATCAACACTCCTCTGGTTCGCCAAGCTTCGTACTCCCTCGACATGGCTCCCTACAACTTCTGGCTATTTCCAAAGCTCATAATGCCCTTGAAAGGAACTCGATTTCAAGAAATAGAATATGTTTAACAGAAAACGACGGCCGAGCTTAACAGCATTCTAAAAGATACCTGCCAGAAATGTTTCGAAAAGTGGCAGAAGCGCTGGGAGAATCGTGTGCATCACCAAGGAGACAACTTTGAAGGGGATTAAAAGTTTGTAGCTGGTGTTCAATAAATGCACTTGTTATGAGCAAAAGTCCGATACTTTTTGAAAAGCCCCCGTATATATATGAAACTTTTCTTATATCCTTGTAATACATCATAAAAATGCTTATGCCTTGTTCAATTCTATTTCGATGAAATTGTTTTGAAGAAAACAAGTGTTACCTACTACCAAAAAACGAAAAACCCCCGTAATTCTCCTTAATTTATATTTCGCCAGGGTAACATCAAGGTATATGTTATAATATTCTTCATTGCATTATTTATTTCAAGATCGTATATCCGCGACCCAAGGGTGTATGAATTAAAAGTAATGAATGAGGTGGTAGTATGTCTACGGGGTGGAGACGAACTTTTAATGACTTGTAGCGGGGAAAATATCCCTGCAACTTCATGAAACCTCGTCATTCGCCAACCAAACGATCTTGTACATAAATTTGATATGTCTGAAACTATGGAAGTATTGAGACGCATACCTATATAAAATCACTTTTTCTAAGGGCAATAAGGGCTTCACATAATTATTAACGATCTTGTACTTACTCGGCAGGTTATTTTAGGTTATGCGGTTCGAATTTCCGCTTCCTATATAATCCCCATAATAATAAAACCCTTATGTGACACATTGCTCTTTATTACTACGGTGACACAGATGTTAGGCATAGAAAACCCCATAATGAGGACCTTTTTATCACATTGATCATATAATTAAAGGAAGTTTTCGTAGGATGAAATAAATCTGTAGAAAAATGCGTCCAATTCATAATATCCTCTTCTCAGAAATATACTCAAATAAACCATCAACAAAATAACATATAATAACACTTTCCACTTATAAGATATAACACATTGACAATGACTTAGACACTTTAATATTTACTTTTACAAGAAATTCTCACAAAAACGTTTAAAGAGATTTAGCTTTATTTTTTCCACTAACACTTGTAAAAATCTTAGAATGTGTGAGCTAGTAATTTCATAACGTAATCTTGTAATTATCTTAGAGCTTAAATAGTTTAGCTCCTAATCAAACAAGATTTCGTTTAATTATTATTGAAAAAACACAGTTGTTTATTTTAATTTCCGTTTAAAATCTTAGACCTTTAAAAAATGACTAAGTATAATATAAGTTAAGAAAAAAATTGATTAAACTGTTTTAATAATCTGCACGAAAAAAAATATTTAATATTTTCACAGTTCATTTAGCTTATCAATCAATTTATTTCGCATCACCCCAACAGAAGAAGCTACCAGAAAATATTATACGACCGATTTTCTGATAAAGTAATATTTTGCCGTGGTACGGAGGTTCTTGGTGGCGTAATAATTAGATCCTAAAATACAAATAAATGTAGAACGAAAACCCAGATTCGTGTTTCCATAGCATTATTTTTAAAACCCGCAGCGGTTGTTTTTTATTTTATATAAAAGAAAAATTGCCAGGAAATGATTCACGGCAATTTTTAATTTCCCAAAGTCGAGATTTTCATTGTGTTTAATTAAGCATTGTTGTTTAATTTTAGTGATTCGTTAAAACACGCTGTGAAACAAAGATTCTTTTATTTTCCTTTCTATCAGGGATTTATAAAACATTGTAGGATTGTTGTTTTTTTTTTAAGGAAACTGGGAGAGGTGTCTTTTTGTTTTCATACGTAACCGGGTTACACGTGTTATATCTTTACAGCTCTTGAAAAGGACCAGTGAGATCTGCTGAGAGAAAGCTCGAGCATCGACTCAAAAAACTACGCGGAGAACCGAAAACAGGTAAAATGGCAAATATAAGTACGTGAGATCGACCACCTGACGTCCTTAAACCTCAACTGGTCAAAAAAGGCACAATGAGCCTCGGACGCCTTCGAGCGCAATGGAGAGCTCTTGTTGCCTCCCTATGCTCCTGAGTGGGGTTTAGGCCTCCCGCATTGTGGGTTGGTCAGGGGGGGTCCGCGACGGACTTGGTTTGTGTGGGACCGGCTTTTCGGTTTGATTACTTCGATCGAGCTGAGGGGTCGGTTTCGTGAGGATCGGGTTTGCTGCGGATTGGTCTCCTCCGGGCTGGCTTGCGTTGTGCGGGGGGCCTTAAAGGGAGTATGTATGTATGTATGTATATATTTTTTGTTGTGGGGCTACCGGCTTAGAATACCTTCTTTTTGCTGGTTTTTCGAGTATCCTGTAAGAGGCAGAAAATTGAAAAAATCAGATTGGGACCGTGAGGTTTACCACCTCACGTCTCACCAAAAGGTCAAAAAAGACCCCATCAGGGTGGGGGGGGGGGGGGCTGTGGCGCAAGATCGAGCGAAATGGGAATCCCTTGTTGCCTCCTTGTGATCCTAAGTGAGCCTTAAAGGGATAATGAATACATTATTTTTTTAATTGATAAAAGTTCTCTTTCTTAATAGTATTTTGTTCCAATCTACCATATATCCTATCATATCTTTCCCATCTCCCATATTTAGTTCAAATTTAAAATGTTTGTTTATTTTTGAGAGGTTTCTCTCAGAAACGGAATTTTTCATAAAGATACAAGAAATAAAAAAATAAACAAAATTTTAAGTGTAGTTTTGATCCCGGAATATAGATTATCAGTTTTGCAATAACTGTGTAATGATATGCTCTTTTATAACCATTATTCTGTTTTTTTTTCAATATTTTTTTGTATTTTTTGGAGCTAATGTTATTGATAATGGTTAACTTGGTAAATTTAAGGGCAGAATAGAGGTGAAAGCCTTACTCATTTTTTTTTGGTCATAATGTTTTTAGGCCCTGTTCTTATTGAAAAGAGATCGCGCGTCCGAGCGTCGAGCGATGATCGTGTGGACGCATAGCACATTTTTATCGTTCGTATCTCCGTTGATCCGTTTTAACCCAATTAGAACATGTTCATACAGCGTTCTCAGTTTGTATGGTCCGTCTGCGCTCGACTCGCGAACGCTTTCCAATTAGGACACACGACAATGACTATATTATTTTGAAATGAAAAACATAAGTACGATTGATTTGCGTCGTATCCAATTTTTATTGAGACTTTTGACATTGTCAATGTGTTAATCATAAACTGGAGTGTAAGGATATTGTCACATAACAATGTATCTGAATATTGTTACTACTTAAATAAAATCAGTCTAATACTGCCATCCAGCGTAAAGAGAAGAAAAGGTTGTATTTAAAGTGACAATCAGAATGCTCGGGAAACCTCATAAAGAAGAGAATATCGATAGAAATTCCAGTATTGGTAGACGGCAGGTGTCCTGGATATAAATCATAAAAAACCAACCGAAATTTAATAAGTAGACGAATTTTTCCGGCTAGTGCATAACCAATATCCAAAGTTGGAACCTGACCTAACACACAAGATGATTATGTATATTTTTATGGGTTTTATGAGAAATTTGTCGTAATTTATTAGTACTTTGTCTTCTTTAACCATTAAAACCATTAAAAATTAAATCAAATATTTGCTTTTAAAAACCCAAAATATAAAAGAAAGTCGGCTTAGTGCGAACACTTATAACTCGTAATCGGCTTAACAGGTGGATTTATTAGATTTTTCTCTACTCCGGATAACAGAATAACTATTAAAAACTTGAAAAATGCATAATACATATAGGTTAGCATTAAAGTTAGTATGGAACGGATTTCCTGCGACGCCAACGCCATCTATGAAACATTATATAACAACAAAATTATAGTTTACATGACAACCATTTACATTAAAAATATTGGTACGCAGAATTTGAGCTTTCAGAAGTATTTTTTTTTTGACATTCAAACACATTAAATTAATAGTATTTTTGTATCAATTAGAAATTTGAAACCAGTATAAGTAAGGAAAAGCCACAGGACAACGTCTGTCGGGAAAGCTTGTTATATATTATAAATATTAGTTATATGGATAATGACGTAATAAATACTCCTTGTGGCTTTCATATTATACTTTCTTATACGAAAGATAATAATTCGCTTGCTGGAATAGTATTTTCGCCATAAAATAATGTACTTACAAAATTGAAGTTTATTTTTAAGAACCATAAACATTGTTGGGTCCACCTATTGCTTGTTTTACCGTGCTATTGCGTTTTATTGTTCCTATTAAAGTTGAATGATATTTTACATGCAAATGGCGTATTTTATCAAAATAACTCGTCCACTTTCCAACTAAAATAAAAGGTGTAGCGATGTTTTCGTGGTTAAAGTAAGTTTATTTATTATTGAAGTTGTTCAGAAACTTGATACAATATCAGCTGTAATCAACGAATCCTTCTCAATCAACGTCAATATAATAATTAACCGTTCCATTCATCTCGCTGAGATAAAATAATGTCTATAATAATAAAGCTTCGATAGTGGTAGCACCTCTTTAAATACAATGTGTTGTCTCGACACTTAATCAAACGAATTGGTAGAATAAAACACAAAAAATTACCAATGAAATGGCGAAATTTTTCTGGAAATGCTCTTATTCTTCTTTTGTAGAGGAACTTCGATTTTTGAAATTGTAATAATCATACTCTCTGTTTTTATGATAATTTTCATATTACTCATAGTATAAGGAATATACATGAGTCTTGTGATCGGATTTCAAAAAAAAAAAAAAAGTATTCGCTGAAATTAATTTTCTCGACGTTTTCGAGGGTGTAGATTCCAAAAATGCAAAAAAAAAATTTATTTCCCCGTACCAGTACGCGTACGCAAAAATGTGTGCGCACCCATAACTCATAGTAATTCTTATCCGATTTGATTGAAATTTGGTAGAACCCCTCGATTTAGATGAGTCAGTAAAATGTTGAGATCTGTACCTTCAGGGGAACCCTCTTAAAGTATCCAAAGAAAATTTCACTTGATCTAGAAAAAGGGCTAAAAAAGAAAAAAAAATTCTTCGATTTTCATAAAATTTGGTATACGGGTTGGTCTTATACTCCTACACAAGCACGTAAAATTTGAGGTCCGTAACATTAGTGGGTCCCCCTTAAAGTACCGATTAATATTGAATATGTAGTTCTAAAGCAGATAATAATTATTGTCTTCTGGCTGTTATAATATACTATGAGTTTTGGGCTACCCTAGGTTAGCAGCTTTTTACCTTCTTGGCGGTGAATACGAGCCACAACAAAAAGAGATAAACCCAAACCAGCAGACAATAATTTGTGAAATAAACTTTTTTTTTTTTTTTTTTTACCCATCACGCCGTGTCCCGTAAGGGGTAGGCAGAGAGAACGGACCTCCACTCTTTTCTATCCAAGCATACTTCTTTCGCTTCTTCCACCGACATACCATTTCTCATACAGCTTCTCCTATTTCTCTTACTTCTTACCTGGCCTTCCTTGAGGACGGAATCGATGTGTTCGATCCACGTCATTCTCGGTCGCCCACGCTTTCTTACACCATTCCTTTCAGCCTTATGAATTTTCTTTGTCATTCTGTTTGCATCCATTCTTTCCACATGCCCAAACCATCTCAACTTATTAACTTTCATCTTTGTCACAACACTTACATCCATACCACATTCTTTCCTAATATTTTCATTCCTTTCCATATCCCATAAAGTTTTTCCACATATTCTTCGTAGAGATTTCATCTCTACTGCATTTATACTACATTCTTCTTTTTTCGTCCATGTCCACGTTTCACAACCATACATCATCGATGGTAGCAGGATTGCGTTATGCACTAGTTTCTTTGCTTGTAGTGAGACGTTGTTGTTTCTCATTATAGGTCTTAATGCACCGCCCACCCTGCGACCAGCAACTTTCCTACACTGAGAAAAATTCTAGTAAAAAATAGGTCATTTTTTACTAGAACGGAGTTAGTTGATGAGTTCTAGTAAAAGTGGTTATTAGCGGGTACTAGCTCGAAATTAGTAAAATCAGAGTTAGTTAACTTGTTAGTTGAGGGTACTTAAAAACAATCTGTTAGTAACTTTTACTAGAGAATTTTAACTAACTTTGTTAGTTGAAATGTTGAAATAGTAGATTGTACTAACATGTGTTTGTAGACATCAACTAACACATGTTAGTTAAAATTCAAGTTACTAGAAATCACTAACTTGGTTGACTAACACGATTTGTGAATTACTGGCATCTCGATAGCTAATCTTACTAATTAGATCTAGTATTTATTTTAGTAATATTTACTAGTCTCCTTGCTTGCTAACGAACCTAATTTTTTTTTAATGAATTGAGCTCACCTAATTTTTTTTAATGAATTGAGCTCACCCAAAGTAAACACAAATACACTTTCACATCTTTGACAGAAAAAAAAACGGAAAAAAAAGATTGCCCGTACCGCGATTCGAACCTACAACCATCAGTATATGAAAGGCGGCGACGCAACCATTCGTCTGCTGAGAGCTTAAGATGTGATGCCGCATATTGGTAATATCTATCGCATTTTCGCGCATGCGCACTTTAGCCAAGGATTTTACTGGCGCGAATCTGATTACCTGTACATACTATAGGCACCCTGTTGCTACGGGAGGATTTTAATAATAATATGTCAAGTAAAATTGGGATGCTATTATGGACGATATAACTGATTTATATTACAATAAAATAATTAATGACCCTTTTCTATGCTACTGTTTTGCTGCTAGTAGTTATATAATTATAATTGACAATATTTTATTATTTTAACTTTTTAAATTACTTAGTTTCATTTTATTGATTTGACAACCCATGCATGGCCGATATTTTTGATATTTTAATAATTATTTTAATAATTCTCAATCTTTTAATAATTGTTTTTGTATACCTACTTATTTGCAAGAATATTCTGTATTAACTTAAATGAGATGTGACATACATATTATAAGACCATACGATAAATAAATAAATAATATGCAATATACGCATGGTAAGTACCTATATAATATAAATATCTATACATAGATCATTACAAAATAAAAAAAATATCATTCAAGTATTGTTGCAAGTTGCTATACCATCAGTTGTATTCAGGGTTGCCAGTGAAAAGATGTGAACATTTTGAAGAAATCAGAAACAATATTCTATTAAAATGAATGGGTATATAGATGGAAATGAATGGGTATTATACACCTGGCAACCCTGGACTTGTATTTCCGCATGTTGTTTTTCATAAAAAAATGTTTTTTAACTACACTAACAAAAAATTGTGAATGTTACAAAAATTGCAAGTACCTAAAAATTTTGTTTTCTATTTTAAGTAACAATAATTAGTAAACGCGACTGACTTCATAGGTACCAAAATGGTTTGTTTTTTATTGTTACCAGATACAAAATATTCTTGTAAAATTTCATAGAAAATTCTTTAACGACTTGCTAACTAAATTATTATCGCCCTTGAATTCAAGGCTATATATATCTGCCCTCACCGCGCTTTCACATCAGTATAATAATATTATCTTAGCGTATGGACTTGTCTGCGCTGAGCAACAATTTTACGTTTGTGCGGATGTGTTTCGATCAAGTTTTGATAGTCTTTCTTTGTTCTTTCTTCATTCCTTTGTTCTATAACGTCTTCTTTTCAGTAAATTTTGTGTGTGTCTCTCCATACATGCCGTTTTCGTTACAAAAAACTATCTTGAAACGCCATTTTCGAGTAGTCAAAAGTGTGCGTCTCGCGTCAGCCAAAAACATTGAAATGGAACCCTTCTTACTTAATGTAGGATTGTCACATCTATATGGAAAACTTTTAGGTAAGTTTTTAAGATCTAAGTTAATAAATACACAATAAATTATATTTTTTACAAGTTCATGCGTAGATTATGTTTTTTTGCCCACGTGGTTTGCCAACCTAACCAATTTTGATTCATTTGAACGACACGTGAAGATTTGTCTAAGAAAAATGTTCGGCAATATTTATTTTAGTAATTCATTAGAAAACAGGACAAAGCAATAGAGAATTACTATTGTTTTTTAATGCATTATTGCATTACAGATAAGAATAATTTTTACTTTGTAGGTGATGGGATATCACTCGACATTCTACCATATCTGTCAGACAGTGAAATACGTTCTCTCTGTTCTACATTAGGGGAAGCTGTTCGCCTTCGCTTGGCTGCTAGAAAAATAAAGGTGAATAATAATAAAACTTGATAAGCTATAAAGCATTATGAAGAATGTGTAATATGGCCGAATCATTCCTGGAGTATCGAATGAATAATTAATGAATGCATGCATGCATGAAGAGTGTGGATGAGGTGTAAGAATATAGAAATGTTCTCTCTGCCTATCCTAAAATAGTTGATACATATAATGTTTTTTTTTGTTATTTTCACAGGATCAAGCTACGCTGAACGTCCCTGAGCCATTTCAAAAATACTCTGCGTCCTACCCATCTCAAAGCGCCCCAGGGCCCTTTTCAATTGCCAGTGTCTCTCAGCCATCGGAAGTTATTGATATTGAGTGCTCTAATTTTGAAAATACCAATCTCCCACTTCTAAGCCTCTCTGATGAACTGTCACACAATAATCATCAAGCTCCTCAGCTCATTAAGGATAACCGAAGCGATCAAAGCCCATCGCTGGGAAGTATTTTATGCTCCAATAAAGATTCACAGCAACTGGTAAGTAGTTCTTTTGCTTGTTTGCAGATTTTATGAATATTTCCCTTAATTACCACAATGTTTCTTTTTTTTATACTTTTAATAATTTTTTTAGATGGCATAATACATATTACATACCTTTACCATGGATGTTATGTACCTGTATTCATGCGAGTATGTTTTGTATTTTTTTACAGATAGAACATCACCTTACAGAGTATAAATTGACATCCAGTATTGACGCGGTACAATCTGTGGACGCGGTCCAGTTTAGGGCTGAAGAGCTTCAGAAAAAAGACATAGAGGAGTATATTCACAAATACAAAGCTCTGCGTACACCACTTGGTTTTGACTTAGTAAGTTTTTTCTACTGAAATGTGTATTTTTTATTAGATATATTTTACATAACATTACATTAAGAGCTAATTAAATTGTACTTTTTTCAGCTCCTTGAAAAGGGATACAGAGATCAAGTTAACAAATTCGTGGAGCGTTTTCCAATACTTAGGAGCAGACGGATTTCATTGCTGAGGAAAAATTACAAGACTTGCTCCAGTTATCCAAAGGTTTGCAAGTTATCTATCTTATTTTATTTATTCCAATATATTTTATGTAAGTACATTCATATCATAATACAAGGCAAATATACTAACATCTGTTAATGCATGCATGTGTGTGTCTTTTTTTAAATATCTAATATATCTTTATGGTTAGACGAAAGAAATCGCTTCAGCGATAGTCTCTCCAATATTTTGATTACTTTATATCTATGTATCCCGTACTTACATATAATTATTAAAAGTAATAAAATAATTAAATCATTGTATTCCCTTCCAAGCCATTTTTTATTTAGCGAAAAAAGACAATGTAATCGAATAATTA
Organism: Mystacides longicornis; assembly: GCA_963576905.1. Classification (NCBI taxonomy): domain Eukaryota; kingdom Metazoa; phylum Arthropoda; class Insecta; order Trichoptera; family Leptoceridae; genus Mystacides; species Mystacides longicornis. Next base: position 2,454,864 of record OY756421.1, on the reverse strand, counting down.
TTCATTTGCAGGTGGTGAGGAGCAGAGAGATTTTGCAGCCTTGATGGCCATCTCCCGCTTGCTTTTGAAGATTCCGTCAAATATCATCGCAGTCAGCAATAGAAAAGTCAGCTGATGGAGACTATCACGGGAAGAATTAGTAAATGTCTTCATTAATTTAACATCTCTAACAAGTGGTGATATTGACAATCTAATCAATATTTTTCAAAAATATAACCTACCTTTATTTATCCAACAGTCCAACATTGAAAATAATTTAATTATATTTTAATTAAAATTATTATTATATTTATTATTTTCATGTTTTACAATCAATAAACTATTGCCATTTGCTATAATGTATGCACTTGTTTATAATTTATTAACCATACATTTTGTCTTATTTTTTTACATAGTTACATCGCGTCGAGGACTTCATTTTGCTGCCATGACTGCTGGACCTGAGTTTCTATGGCGTAGGTTTATTTCATCAGGTTTTCGCTATTATATTGTGTCTTGTGTTTAGAATTTGGCTCAATATAGATTGAATCATCATCCAAGATTGACAAATCTTTGATGAGGATCTTATCAAAAGAGCCAGATTTGGAACCAATCAGCGGTATAGAAGACCTGACAAAATAAGCCTACGAAAATAGTCATGGCAACTAAGTGAAGACTTTGATGATTACTAGCACGCGCTAGTAGCCTGTGGATAGATTACTAGCATATGCTACCGCAAACTACTAGAATGTGCTAGTAACCTGCAGATAGGTTACTAGAATCATTTCGCTACCTTTACTAATACAGGTAGAAAGGACTACTAGAAAAAAAAGCTAGGTTTACTAGAAAAAACCTGGAGCTACTAAACAAAAGGAGCTAGATTTACTAGCAAGGGCATTAAAATCTACTAGCAGAGAAAAGGCTACTAGAATAATTTAGCCACCTTTACTAATACAGGTAGAAAGGACTACTAGAAAAGAAAGCAAGGCTTACTAGAAAATACTGAAGCTACTAACAAAATAAGTCAAATTTACTAGCAAGGGTTTTCAAAACTACTAGCGGAGCTAGTAACTTTTAGGCTAGTTAGTTGAGACTACTTAAAGAAGTTAGTTATATTCACTAAGTCCAATAATTGAGTAGGTGGAACTTACTAGCTGAAACTATGGAAGTTAGTCGCATTTACTTACAACGATAGTATATTTAACTAACCAGTCCCTGGCACAAATAAAAAGTGTGTATTTTTTTATAGAATAAGCTAGTTCTTTTTACTTCCTTTCAAAATGGGTGGAGCTTAAGTTAGTAATATGTGCTAAAATATTTTCTTTGTTAGTTACTTTTACTGCTGGAGTTAGTCGGCGCTCTTTTTACTAGCTCAGTTTTAGTAAAAAAGTTAGTAATTTCTAATAACGATTTTACTAGAAAATTAACTAGCTATTTCTAGTAATTGCTTTTCTAGTCGTTTTCACTATAAAGATGGTAGTGGATTCAACTAACTATGGAATGAGTTAGTTATTTTCATGGTTTGTAATAAATACTAACTGGTATTACTAACAAAAATATTGTTATCGGTACTTCCTCGAATTAGTCGGCGCTCTTTTTACTAGCACGGTTACTAGAATTTTTCTCAGTGTATACGTTCGATTTCTTTTTCACACTTTCCATCCCGACTAAACATGCGAAATAAACTATGAATTTAAAAAAAAATCTACCTCAACGAGAAAATCTACTTCTTTAAGTCTAAAAGTATGAAACCAAAAACAAAAAATTTATTTCTCACTTTTTTACTAACTGCTTTGTTGATGAAGTAGAAGAACTTTTCAAAAAAAAAACGCTTTTTCATTCATGAATTTTTCTCTTTTATTTGCACAATTCGTTTGATCGAGTGTTTAGAAGGCACATAAATGTAAGTGTATAAGTGTTGCTAGCAATGGACATGCGTTAATGAAATCTGGCTGTGACAAGATTCTCCCGGTTATCACACACTCCAATATTGATTTTGACAAGATCAATATACCTAAGTACCCTTACACGAGACTTGTCTCTATAAGGGGGATACACATAATATTAGGTCTTTGTTTACCTATGAAATTGCCGTTATTCGGTTCCTACTGGCCATTTCAAATAAAATAAAAAGTTTTGATTGGCTGTGAATTCTAAATTCAAATTAATTTTGTTTTAAAAAGATAACATTCTTTTTACAAAATCAATTGATTTTGTTTATTGATAAGTTTTGTATTTTCATTACATAATGGATACTTTAAAAATTAGTGTAATTATGGAAATTGAGTGCCATCGTGGCACCAACGCGGCACAAACGGCACATAACATCAACAACGAACACACAACCCGTTATTGATTTTTCCGGTTCCGTTCTGGAAATTTTGACTTGAAAAATGAACCACGTGGTCGTCCGGACACTTTGGTCAAGAATGATGAATCAATGGCGATAATGGAAGCAGGTAATACTCAATCAGTAGCTAGCTATCAGCAGCTTTTGATGTTAGCATCAAAACAATATCGATCCATTTTCGACAAATTGACAAGATAAAAAAACTTGTTAGATGGGTGCACCACGTACTCAACGATCGCCAGCGCAACTTACGTGTCGAGATCTACTTTGGCTGCTCAACAGGCACAGAAATGAAGGAATTTTGATCCGAATTGTTATGTGCGACGAAAAGTGGATTCTGTTGGACAATCAAAAGAGGTGAGCCAATTGGTTAGATCCTGGTTCGGCACCAAAGCAATACTCTGAACGAAAAATTACCCCTAGAAAGGCGATTATCATTGATGTTTGGTGGTCTAGTGCCGGTATAATTTATCACAGTTTCTTACAAAACAGATGAGCGTTACTGCATAATATGTGTATTGTGAAGAACTGAAGACAATGATGGAGAAGCTCGCTCTTATATCTGTGTAAAATATTATATTTAATAAATAAATAAATAAAATTATTATATGGTGACAGCATAGATCCATAATGTCCCAACTCCATTTTTATATTGATTCATTTTAACGGTCATGAAATCTGCATGGATTTTGAATGGTTCGTAATAGAAAAAGGTTGAGGTTTGTTCCTCTTGGCCGGCCATCTTGCTTTATCCACAACACAAATATTGATTTCTGTTTAAGATGTCACAAGTGTTTTTGGGTTTACTTTGGGAGAGCTCAGATCTATTTTAACAAATATTTTGCTTCTATGCTTAAGTTTGAACTTTCAAATCATGTCATTCTTTTGTATTATTTTTTTTTCTATTTATCAATGATAACAAAAGTTCATTTACAAATACTTTTACATTATCCCAAAAAGCATTATATTTTAAAGTTATTTAAAAAAGAAACTGACTTAGTAATTACTGAACCAAATAGGAGAAAAATTATCCAATTTGCAAGACCTGACATACCAAGGAAAAAGAATCCCTTTTGCAGGATAGAAAGCAAGTCTCACTGCTCGATTCAAAGAATGAGACGAGTATTTCGTTAATATTGTGGTTGGATGTTAGAGATTGCTACGGCTATAGGTAATCCCGCCATTGCCACTTGTTTATACACTATTTTTTGTACACTATTTTTAATATGCATAAAGTATAAAATAAATAAATAAATATTTCAGAAAAATGCCAACACCGGTATCCAAAAATGTTAAGTACAAAAGTCAAGAATTTTTTATTCTTTCATTGATATTACACGTAACTTGAATATTTAGTTTTATAAAAAAAAAAAAAAAATTCAAATTGGTATCGAGTAGGTATTGGTAATTAATATTTCTTTTCATATCTTTTCAAATCCAACACTGTTCCTAGCCTCAACAAAATAATATTGAGATAAAGATCCCCAAACATGCTAAACAATTGAAACTTGTACTATTTTTTTTTCTAAATCTAAATCTTCTCTCGGCCTTATGGTCAGAAAAACTAAAAAGGCCAATATTTCATTCACAAACACTATCCAATGATGTGATGTTGACTTTTGATAAATGAATGCATAGGTACTCAGCTCCCGCGCGTCTAGACGTGAATTATTTACGAACCATTTTCATTGTGAAAAATGAAGCTTATCTGGCCACTTAATTTGTATATAATTAATAAAGGCTATTTATAATAACGCAGTAGACATATTGATTGACACGTGAATAATGGTTAAGTCCTCCGTGACCAGTAGCAGCTCCGTTTAGGAATTTTCATTTAATATTAAATAGCCTCCGGAGTTTTAGATCTAAAATTAATAATCCGAAATCTTCCCCCTTCCTTTCTTTATCTACGTTATCACTCTCTCTATAATCGTTGATCCTTTATCTGTCAATAATGATGTTAATCCTATATCTGTCAATAATGATATCATTTCATGTTATCTTATACAGGTTGTCCCAGAAAATACGACTAAGCGAAAGTCCCTTAAGGGCTATTCAAATATCTCAATTAAGCGATTTTTTATAGTTTTTGAGCTATAATTATTTTAGTTTTAGAATAATTAGACGATATGAATGGTTACAACGACACCAATTTTTGAGATATACACATATTAATATTGGCGTTGACTGGGGTGCGACTGCTAGAATCGTGGGAGACAGGACCGCGTGGCGAGGATTTGTGGAGAAAATACTGTGCTCCAAATAGGGAGCAAACATGGATAAATATTATACCCAGCTTATACAAAAACAATTATGGGTCTATCTGATAATATCACGGCAGCAAAAAAATTTTTTTATTTTTTTATTTTTTTTATTTAAAGAATAATAATAGTACAATTTTATAAAGATATATTACCATACAATAATTACTTAATGCTATTTGTATAATATTATATTTACTGCTCCATTGTAAGCATATAATTTGTGTATGGAGCAGAGGTACATTTTTTTGTTATAATATTATATTACCAGTTTTTATTTATTTTTTATTTTATATATATTATTTTTTTCTACTTGACCTTATGGATATTTTATATGAAGTTATGGATATTGCAATGACATATTTATATGAATTTATTTACAAAACTATTGACATAAATACAAATTTTGTTATCCTTAAGATTATTTTAATGATGTAATACATTTGTGTGAAATGTGAAATGTATAGATATTGAATCTCAAAAAATGGAATAATTTAAAATTTTACAAAAACTTTGAAGACAATTAAAAAAAATCTCTTATTTTTTTTTCTTCTAAATAGTTTCAAAAACTTACCAATTTATCAAACTATGTACCAACCCTGTAAATTTTATCAAGCCACCTTATCAGAATCATACCTAAAAACTCTTTCTAAGTATAAAATGCGGTAGTATGGAAAGTTATCCAAATTTCCACCAGACTTTTCGCTTGAGGTATTTGAATAGTTCAGCCCTTAAGGTGTTCTATCTCTGGACTTTCGCTAAGTCGTACTTTCTGGGACATCCTGTATATAAAAATGATTAGCTGTGCACGACTGATTTGGCTACTTTAGATTTCTTAATAATTGTGGGTATAAGCTCAGCATATTATTTTCAAATGATGAAAAATTGCGAGGAAAACAGAAAAATAACAATTTTGTTTTCCCTTATAAAGTCTTCCTACCTGTCAGATGTGTCGCAACAAACGGTTGTTACTTAATTCTTTTTTGTTTGTGAGTGACTAGAAATGAAGACGTATTTAAACGACTTTTACCGAATCATCTACTTAGTTATGTAGTAACAACTCGTATAATACTTTGTTATGTAGTAACAACTCGTATAATATGCTCTACAGTAGATTTTGGTTTGAAAAGTCTTATATTAAAGGCGTCGTCTAATTACTGAATCTGGATTTGGAATTTTTAAGGAAATTTAAGGCTGTAGCAAAAAAATAGTTTATCGATAAGGACAGTTTAAAGTAGAAAGAAGCAAGCTATACTAATCTTTTTTTAATTTAAACTTTCTAAATACCTTCTCACACGCGATAAGAAAATACCACGCTTTCACACATTGTCTGTGAATGTTCGACTTTTTTATTGTTGCATTTATTCAACATTTTTGTTTTACAGCATACAAGAATTTTATACCAATTTGTAGCTTAAACTGTCTAGATAGTCTAGAAACTTTTAGTAGTCCGTGTTCAAGTCCTGGATCATTCCATATTCCCAAATTTCAATATTAAAGAGAATAAATTGTTTATTCATCATCATCTGCCTGCCTTCGCACTTGTCAAACATAAAGCCTTCTGAATTCCATTCCTCTATTTCCTGAGCGGCCTTCATATATACCAACGTCACCTATTCATCTGACTTGGGACCTGCAAATACTGAGCAATCCCTATCTGAAACGAAAATAAAATAATATGGTCAGCAAAAGAGAACAATAATAATTATTAAAGCATAAGTGAATGTTTATAAAAGAGTGTATAACACACCTTCGTTACTGATAAATTATTATGTTCGTACTTCAAACCATTCAACGTTAATGGTAATTTTATCGAATCAAATAGTTCCCATTAACCTAACGGCTTCCTATTGATATCAGGTTACGCGTATTAATGGCTCTCATTTATCTAAAACACCACCAAATGTACTCATCAATCATGCCACTTGTATAGAAAGCGAAACGTCTTTGGGCCTATGGCAGGAAGTACTACGTGGCTGCGAAATTCAGCGTTGATATTGACTGAAGTAACTTTGTGAATTTTTTTAAACTAAAACTACTGTTTTATTAAAGACAGAAGTTTAAATTCATTGAAAATCGGAATTTTAGAGTAAAACTGGTACAACGGATAACCTTCTCATAAAATGTAAAAATACTTCAGAAATTTTACAGCACACTCTATTGAGTGTGATAATGATAGCGGCATGGGTTTTCATTTGTGAATACATTAGTCCAACATTCACTGTCACAGCAACACCGGAACCCTAAAAAAATGTTGCAGTTGAAGTATTAGCTATTACTATTAAGTACTTTGTTTATACATATAGACGAACTAATATACATAATGAAATTTAATAAATTAGTGTGGTTTGGGCATGTAGAGAGAATGAATGAGGAAAGAATGACAAAAAGGATATATAAATCTGAAAGAATGGGTGCACGCAGACGAGGTCGACCTCGAATGACATGGTCCGATCATATCGGTTCAGTCTTAGAGGAGGGCCAAGTCAGGAGCAAAAGAAATAGAGGAGCATGTATGCGGAATGTTATGCGTTTGGAAGAAGCGAAAGAGGTTTGTTTGGATAGGAAAGATTGGAAATCCGTACTCTCTGCCTACCCCCATCGGGAAACGGGGCGTGATGGGTAAAAAAAAATAAAAAATATCATACTTTTTTTGAAATAGAATTGTTTTGTTCGCTATAAAATAATAGGTTGATTATTACAACAGACCGTATATGTGTGGACCTTCAATCGAAATTATCGCTAATACAATAGACGAATTCTTCATCTTTCCTTAGCAATTAATTGAAAAAATACAAAAATAATATAAGTAGGAAGGTACTTACAGATAAGTATGTCTTCATTGTAAAGCGCCTATAAATGAGTAGAAACTAATTCACTGATTATAATTGAAGTATGTCTGACGCAATATAAATATGTTCTATTTTTTTTTTCATGTTTATCCATGAAGAATATTTTGTATGAAATTGAAAACGTTTATAAGGAATATTGAAATGATGAAATTTTAATATCAATCAATGCCCCTGTCTGAACACACTTTGGATGACGTCTTCTTAAGCATTGTATTGGAAACGGAAACGAGAAAATTTGTTCATCAAACATAAAAAGTCAAAAAAGAGTTCTTAATTTGGCAGTCAACCAACAACAACAACACTCCATTTTACACCCCACTCAGGGGCATAGGGAGGCAACAAGAGGTCCCCATTGCGCTCGATGTTGCGAGGATTCAATGGCCACCTCCTACACCATTTTCAAATCCCTTAACTCTGCTTCGAAGGAATGGAACACGGTTTGAGAGGGTCCTCGACTTTGGGACCCTGAGAGGAGGAACAGCGCTCTCCTCGGCCAACTGTCATTCAAACATGTCCTTGCCAAGTCTATCTCGTCTCTATTATATAACGTCGTTCGTTATGCGGTGTAACCATCTTATATTCAAAATTCTCTGAGAAACATGGGTTCAATACCAGGTGCCTACCATCTTCCTCTTTCACGACACAAGCTTTAAGTAGCTTACTGTGAAAGGTCAAAGAGTGTATTGGTGTTCACTTTGAGTAAGCACATACTCATTTTATAAAAATAAAATAACTTTTTCTACATATATATTTTTTCGTTGTTTGTGTGCATGTAATCGAATTCCTTCAATGGGATGTTTTTTTTTCCTTTTTGTGTCACCAGAGGCGCCCTTGCTAACCCGGTCTAATGTCAAATTCAGTGTTGCCAACGTGGGCGATTTACCGCCATTTGGGCTATTTATTTTATTTATTTCCATTATCAATAATTACACTTAACAAACCGTTTACATATACATATACACATACACATTCTCCCTTGAGGCCCCCGCACACCGCAAGCTAGCCCGGAAGAGACAAATCCGCAGCAAACCCGACCCGCACGAAACCAACCCAAAGGCCCGACTTTTTGGAAGTAACCAAACCAAAAAGTCGGGCCCACACAAATCAAGCCCGCCGAGAAACTCCCCCCCAAACCGACCCACAATACGGGGGGCCTAAGCCCCACTGAGGAGCATAAGGAGGCACAAGAGCTCTCCATCGCGCTGGATCATGCACCTTTACAGGGGGGACACCATCTGGCTGAACTCCCCCGGATGCGACCCAGGCTACCGAGACTTATATCTTGTGCCTTTGCTGACCTGTTGGGTTTTAAGGACGTGAGATGGTCAAGGTCACGGTCCCGATCTGATTTTTCGATTTCCTGCCTCTTACAGGATGCTCGAAAATCCAGCAAAAAGAGCAGAGGTGCTATTCTTAGCTGGCAACCTTACATATATCCAAATCCAATCCAAACTCCCTTTAGACCCCACTTAGGGGCATAGGGAGGCAACAAGAGCTCTCCATTGAGCTCGATCTTGCGCAACGTTAATGACCTCCTCCCACACCATGTCCAGATTCCTCAGCTCTGCTTCGAAGGAACGGAACACAGTTTGACAGGGTCTTCCTCGTCTCCGGGACCCTGATGGGAGGAAGAACAGCGCTCTCCTCGGCCAACTGTCATTCGGCATCCTTAACACATGTCCCAGCCAAGTCCATCTCCTCCACATAATAGTAGAGGTGATGGGCTCACGCTGGGTGCGCCGGCGTATAGCGTCGTTCGTGATGCGGTGGTACCATCTTATACCCAAAATTCTCCTGAGGCACTTCGTTTCGAATGCAGATACTTTTTGTTCCTGGGCCAAAGTCAGGTGCCAGGACTCACACCCATACAGGAGAATGGGCAACACACACGCATCAAACAGTTTACATATATAATTATTGGAATTTACTGCCCCACTAGACAACGTCTGTTTTAGGGCAATACTACTTCAAATCAAATCATGTAACCAACCAATCATTTTGAACGAGAATCGGTGACGAAAAAATCTAAAAGGCTACAGGTAGTCGATTGGGCTACTTTCCTTTTAGCGAATTTTCACCTTAATGACATTTTTTTAGTGAACTCCCACCTCTCTTCGGATACTAAAATGTTCGGAATGACCTTTTTTTAGCGACATTTCATCTTTCCACATACCATATTTTCAGTTGGGCTACTTTGCGTTTGAAAAACGGCGACATTAGGAAAAGTACCGTTGACAACACTGGTCAAATTAACGTTTATAACCTCAAACATATGAATTTGCGTGTGTCGGTTTGGTGTCTTTCGTAAATAAATACTTTAATTTTTTTTGTTTTTATTTTGTGTGACAGTAAAAATGAAAAAACAATTTATCATTCTAATTTATTTCAAATTAAACAACATATATTATTATTAAACATGAAAACCTACAATAGGTTTAATATAATCATTGTACATTTCTTTTTACATACCTACTTTACAAATAAAAAAAAATATCTTATTTTATTTTTTATATACCTACATAAATACAAATGAAAAAATACCGTAACAGAAAACAATAAAATAAGAAGATACAGAACAGCACCACTGAGATTTATTCTCAAAGAACAGCACTGGAAATCCACCCTTGAAGACAAATACATAGTGCTTTTGTTTGTGTGTGGTGTAAAAGGACACACTATGGTTTTACTGCTAGATTAAGCCATTTTTGTAATCATCAAAAATTAAAACGTTTAATTATTTAATTGAGAAAACCAAAAAGAGAGGAAATATATAATATTCACCAGTCAATGTTAGATGGTATGTTTCATAGCTGTAATAATATTAGACCTGATTTGAAGTGCTGCCACCTAGTGTGTCTTGTCGGAAGCTCCCCATAAAACATCCCATTGCTAGACTGATACTATTGTACCTACTATTGTAAATATGTTAATGTCTTTTAGGTTTATTCGAGAATAGCTTAAAATAAGATTGGCAATTTATACCACACTAGTGGTCGCCCAGTGGTCGAAATTCGACCATAATGAATTTAATTATAATTCAAATTCACATATTTTACCTATTTATAAATTAAACAAACTTTGCAGTGTTAGTATACCTAATATATAGATAAGTGTTACAAATAATGTGTTTGTAAAATCAAATATTTTATTGATAAATAAAAAAAAACCCTTGCATATAGGTACCTACAATAAACAAACTTATACATAATATATTTAATATACATTTTACCCCCAAAATCGAGCAGAGCTCGTGCTGTGAGGGATAAATTAAGTATAGGGTTCATATTTATATTCAATAAATTCGACTAACTTTCCTACTTGATTCAATTTCAACAAAAACATCAAAACTGATACATTTTATGAATTTGACTTTTTTGTTATATTTTTTGAAAGACAGATATAAAGACAGTGATTATACAAAAAAAAATATTGCACTGTTTTAATGGTTAACAAAACAGCAGTAAAAAATAATTTCATGGTTTATATTTTTACGTACCTAATATTTTCACATCGAAGATTGCCTCTTATATTTCGGGATTCTCTTCTTAGTCTTGGACTCTAGAAACTAACGTTTCTGTTTTGACATTTTAACACTTGGTTTACTCCGAAGAAGCGATTTATACGATTGAAAAAAAAATGTTTTTACGGATGCCCAATCAATGTATGAAAAGTGCTTGAAAGATTAGTTCAATCATATTATGAGAATATTCATTGGTCTTCCTGGAAATAACTTAGACATACGAAAAACCAATATTTTTGGGAAATATAATTGTGGTATTTTCATACAGATCCCGAAATATAAAAGACAATCTTTGTAATTCAAATTCAAATAAAAAAAATCTTGGCCCATATTCCCGATACTACCATTTCCATGGCCTTTATTCCTGTCCCCAGTGATTTGTCAAAAATATTATGTCTCTGCCTGTCCCCATCAGTAAAGAACTGTCCGTAAAGAATCTTTAAACTCTATTATGCGTGAAAATTCATCAAGCTAACCTTCTCCGTCGTTTCCTCGCCTAAAATTATATCATGAAATCAAACTATTGACACGTTGAGGTGATAAAGTTTATTAAAAAAAATCATATCGGTACAGGAGATAGACATAGCTGGAATATGAAAGACAGTTGGCTGTGAAGTGCGTCGTTCTTCCTCCCATCAGAGTCCCGAAGACGTGGATAATCCTCTTATACCGTGTTCCACTCCTTCGAGCCAGAGCTGAGGGAGTTAATGTGCAAGGAGGTCATGAAAATTGCGCAAGGTCGAGCGCAATGGAGAGCTTTTGTTGCCTCCCTATGCCGCTGAGTGGGGTTCAAAAGGAGTTTTGATTTGCTTTGATTGAGAGCTTAGAGTATTTTATTTTTATTATTTTTGATTGATATCGGTACACTGTGTTCCGCTCCTTCGAAGCAGAGCTGAGGGACATGGACATGGTGTGGGAGGAGGTCATAAACATTGCGCAAGATCGAGCGCAATGGAGATCTCGAGCTCTTGTTGCCTCCCTATGCCCCTGAGTGGGGTGTAAAAGGGAGTGTGTGTGTATCGGTACATACTCACATCTCAACTTATTTAACCTCTTGATGTTGAAATTAAAGGAACCTATTCATCCGATTCTCTTTTGTGTAGTTCAACGTATTGATTGTAAAGTATATAATTTATGTCCATTTATATTGTGTATCTTCTAGTGCTTTTGCAATTTTCCCATTCGGTGGTGAGTTTATGATTTTCTAAAAAGATCAGGTTCTTCAAATCTCATTAAAACTTCCCTAAAATATCCTATGACACCCACACAATGTGTTGGATACCATTTGAAAAATAAAAGCAAATTCAAAAAAAAAAATACTGATTGGTACAGGAAACACTCCAAAGAAAATTTATACAATCATAAATTTTAGTTTTTGACAACCGAAGAAGCGATTATAAAGCATGTTCTGAGGTTCCCCAATCGTAGAGATAAGAGCTCTTCGAAAAATAATGTGGGATATCGATATAAATAAGAATATTAGGAAGGAATATGGTATCAAAGTTAAAAAATAAAAAAAGTATGTCTGTCAATAAAATAATTTTACTTCTGTTTCATTTATTTATTGTACAACAATTTTACAAAACATTATTTTCATCACTTATGGTTTTGTTTTTCATTTACCTTGAAATTTGTTTGAAGTCAACACATGAAGCATTTCTTCTTGCGCATTGAAAAAAAGATTCTTATTGCCAACTTTCTGCCCTTGTTGATGTGATTGTGATGCTTGAAGATCGGCCACACTATCTCTTTCAATGCACTTTCGTATTTATCTACAATCTTCAAAATTTCCGATGACACATGACACACGTTTCACAATAATTAATATTAGGTGTGTCAGACTTAGCTCGCCTCTATGTATTCACTTTGCGCAATAAAATATTTGTAAAATCTTAAAATATCAGCTTACGTCCTTAAAACTCTATTGCAGGTAGCAGGTATTTAAAAAAATGCACAATAATATCCATTCAGTGGAAGGTATATCAGATGAAAAACATATTAGGTACATAAATAACGTTTGAATGAAATTATGTCAACAATCAGGGTAAATTCGTTGCTAACACGTTACCAAGTAAATAAAGTTCCTATCATACACCAATTTGAGTGATTTCACAATTGGAATAAAAAATATATTTTAAAAAGTACTAAAAAGGTTACCTACTTAGAGTTTTCTTTAATTTTATAATTTTCCACGCAACTTTCTTAATTTTTTCATTCATAAGAACCTTCTTCTGATAAAAGCCAACACGACAAAAAAATAATTGACGCAATCGGTCCAGCCGTTTAGGCGTGATGCGACAAAAAATATTAATCTTTTCTCTATTTAGCCACAGAATGTCAAATACATCGATGTGTGTGTGAGTAGTAGTGTACAAACATTACATTAGTGTGCGTAATGTTTTTATTGTTAATTTAATCCATTTTTATGTATGATTTTAATAAAAATATTAGCAATCGCTATCCTTCCTCTAATATAAACTGTAAGTGTGCGAAATTTCATACTCCTCCGTCCGCTCAATTTTCGTAAAAAGGGACATAAAGTTTTTGCCTCACGTATTAATATATAGATACCGTGATTGGCAAACCTTGATGAGGAATAAATACCTCCCAAATAATGGAGAGAGTTGATAGTCGACGTCTCAAAAGGCTGAAGCGGCTGCACAAAGAGCTCTCCAGGATTAACGAAAAAGGAAAAAAAAGAAAAATATAACCGATAGATTTTTTTTAATACTCAATTTACTATTTTATTGCCTTTATTGTTTATTGTTTCATAGTTATTTCTACAGAAGCAGTTTTGTATGGGTAACAAAAGAATTACCAAGGGCGTGATGCAGGAGATTCCAGATGAATTTCGGCCACCAGAACGCCCCCCAAAAAGATGGGACGAAAGCTGGACTTCATCACCATAGGGCCCCAATTTGAGCGCTTATGGATCTAACAAAACCTGTAACAAAATCTGTTGGAGCCAGGCAAAGAAAAGGGTCTAATTTATGATTGTCCTACAAATAAGTTATATCGTCTCTTAAAGGACCCAATGTTACTTTACCACCGATGACAAATCGGCATTATTTCCAGCAAGAGTTATATGTAGGAACAATATTTCCAGGGGATAGCTTTAATCAAAGCCACAGAATCCATCGAAATGAAGAAATATTTTTGGTTTCTGTGTGTGAAAAATATCTCGTGAATTGTTGGTTTTTCAACAAAAATGTTACGAAAGAACTTAAATAATTATTGTGATTGATTTTCATCGCATCGGGCAGTCCCCAACCCTTAAGACCTCCAAAAAAATGGAAAGATAGCTGGAGTTCGGAAACCCAGGAAACTTCTATAAGAACAGATATTTGGATCTATTTCAAGAGTCAGAAGATTTTCATTCTAATTTGGAAAAAAAATCAGAATAAAGAAAAAATCTTTAGACATGAGAATTCCATCAAAGTTTAATTTGCTTTAAGAAATGAACTGCGAATCAATTGAAATAAAATCGAACTAAATCAAACGTATAAATTGCAAATAAAATTACGTAAAACTGAATACTTTGCGAAGAAGTTATTAGCAAAAATGTATTATTTCGTTCCAGTGATTCATATAAAAGGTTATTTTTTGAGTCGTGGGATTGATATTATTATTGTATGAGTTTTCTAAGCATAATTGAAATATTATTGAAGGTGACTTTTTTATTCTCAATTAATTAATCGTATAAAACGATTATTAGAAGGGGATTAATTAAGCAAATTATAATAATTAATACGAATTACTTTATTTCTTCAATCTACTGGATATACACACTATAAACTTGACATCATCCCCTATGCAAATCAGAAAATAACACTTTGTAATTAAATTGTGTTCGATCCACGTCATTCTCGGTCGGCCTCGCTTTCTTACACCTTTCCTTTCAGCCTTATGAATTCTCTTTGTCATTCTGTTTGCATCCATTCTTTCCACGTGCCCAAACCATCTCAACTTGTTAACTTTCATCTTTGTCACAACACTTACTTCCATACCACATTCCTTCCTAATATTTTCATTCCATTCCATATCTCATAAAGTTTTTTCACAAATTCTTCGTAGAGATTTCATCCCAACTGCATTTATACTACATTCTTATTTCTTCGTCCATGTCCACGTTTCACAACCATACATCATCGATGGTAACAGGATAAAGTTATGCACTAGTTTCTTTGCTTGTTAAGAATTTACAGTTAACATTTAGAATCCAATCCAAATCCAAACTTCCTTAACGCCCCACTTAGGGGCATAGGGAGGCAACAAAAGCTCTCCATTGCGCTCTATCTTGCGCAATGTTTATGACCTCCCTCCACACCGTGTCCAGATTCCTCAACTCTTTTTCAAAGGAGCGGAACAAAGTATGAGAGGGTCTTCCTCGTCTTCGGGACCCTGGTGGGAGGAAGAACAGCGCTCTCCTCGGCCAAATGTAATTCGGCATCCTTAACAAATGTCGCACATAATAGTAGAAGTGATGGGCTCACGCTGGGTGCGCCGACGTATAGCGTCGTTCGTGATACGGTGTTACCATCTTACACCCAAAATTCTCCTGAGGCACTTAATTTCGAAACATGAGACTTTTTGTGCCTGGGCTTTGCTCAGGTGCCAGGACTCACACCCATACAGGAGAATGGGCAACACACACGCATCAAACAGTTTACATTTCGTTTCGACACTAATGGCCGACGCCTTCCATATCTTGGTCATGTTGTTGAAGGCGCCATTTGCCATACCGACACGTATCGGTAGCTCGGCCCCGATGTCACCAGAGGTGGTAATGGTTGCTCCCAGGTACTTAAATTTATCCACCCGGGAGACCTGTTGACCGTCGATGGTTATCGGTAGCTGTTTATCGTGGCATGTATTATTCGCCATGAGCTCCGTCTTAATGGCATTGACTCGAAGGCCAAGGCGTGCTGTTTCATCGCAGTCTTGAAACACTGCGCTGTAATTCCTCCACTGTCGTACTGAACAACGCTAGGTCCGATTAGACAATCTCTCTGTGGTATTGGTATACCTCTTACTCCTTGTATGGACTCTCTCAAGAGGAAGTCCATGACTAATATAATAATTATAAATGGAGTCAGTTAGCAGCGCTGTCTGAATCCCGTGGTGATCCTAAAAGCTTCAGTAGGACCACCTGGAGTTTTGACGCTACACTCGGAGCCTTCATACAGGGACTGCACCATTTTAACTATCTTCGGAGGTAGTCTCATCACGGTCAACACCATCTTACTGTAAGTCGGCGGATCCTCACATATCCCAGTTGCCTGAGGTATAAAGTTAAAGGGAGGGCTCGGGACGGTTTAATATTGACTCAAAGTACTCTCTCCATCTCCCTTAAATCAGTTAACCATTTAGAATACAGCATTGTATTTAATTTTAATTTAATTTTTTTAAATATTTTTTATACAATGAATTTAGAGGTACGTAATTTTCGCAAATAAAAATTGTAATATCGCATTTAAAAAAATATTAAAGCGAAATTTCGCATTTATTCGCATAAAACGTAAAATGTCTATAATAAAACACCTTTGAGTATTTTAAATATTTAATTAAAAGTAAACAATTGTAGAAAACCTTTATAAAATATCAACATGTAATAAAATAATATACGCTTTCAATTAATACAATTTAGTTACATCGGCGACTTCTACTAACTGATTTTTCAGTTTCCATTATTTTCACAAGGATAAAGCAGTTACTTGATCGTTTACCTTTAAAATATAATAATTATCGATATTTCACTGACATTTAGTAAAATCTAGCTTTCCCGACAGACGTTGTCTTGTGGTTCTAGCCCGAAGTGGCCCGTTAATACTGCGCCCCCGTAAAACAATACAAAATTAAATCAATTGAGTTAAGCTAATAAAATAATAACATTAAACTATTTCTGAAACATCCATATTTCATTCGTATTCAAAGCTCTGGCGGGAAGAACTTGAGAATAATGTGTTCGCGCATACACCCTACCTCGCCTATTGCCAACACAAATGTGCCCGACTTTGTGTGAAAATTTTCTAACGCTCGAATCGGTGCGTTGGTGGAGTAAGTGGGATGGGTATGCGAGAATGAGAAGGAACTATCCGCGATGGCGTGGACGCGTCATAGGTAACCGTTCCATACAAACTTAAATATTGTGTTTTACATCATTTCTTATCCAGTTTTTAAATATTTTATTAGTTATTCTGTTATCCGGAGCGGAGAAGAATCCAATAAATTAAACATCAGAAGATTCTCTTGAGCCGATCTCGAGTTTTAAGTGTTCGCACTAACCCGACTTTAATTTATATAGTAGAAGATGAAAACATCGCATTTATGGAATATACTAGCTTTTTTTACCCGTCCACCAAAAATTTGTAGAATAATGGGAGTTATAGAACCTGATCTATGGATGTTTACATACAGAGCTTTATAAAAGTATGGTGTACCTACATAATGTTAAATGTTCACTAAATTGTGTATTATTTTTAATGTATTATTTTTCATTGAATAAATTATTATTATTATTTAATTAGTTGTACTTATTTTTTTGTAACACCTCATCAGCAAGAAGAAAGCGCTGCAAGAAATAATCATAGCCTGGCGACTTACTCTCTATGCTTACCCCATAGTTAATAAGACAGTGCTCGAATGTGGTGAGCTATGGGCTCTCACCACAATGTTGATTCTATTATTCTGCAATTAAGTACCAAAAAAGCTTTTTATGTTCCTTACTTAAAGTAAAGCTTCTCACTATGGAATATATCTACAAATATAAGTAAACTTAGAAGTCGGCACCTAATCTTCAAAACTTAACGCAACAGTTGAAGAATTTAAGGCCCACACCAAGTTTCAAACCTGCGTTTAGCTTTTTCATCAACAGGTCTATTGCGTTTAAGTGCAGTAACTACACATTGAGGTGTGACTACTTTTACATTAAAAAAGTTCTCGGTAGGTGGTTCTTCTTATAAATCTGATATCCTTTACCCATCACAGCAAGCTTAACTGTGATGTAATCATGTTGAAAAGTGTATGATTCGAACCTACGTGTAGCTATCTCACAAACTGATATGCTCCTTTTGACGTCATAAGTCATTATTAGGTAAGTTATAGGAGGTAACTACAATGCTTTTATAATTGGCAAACTTCAAAAGTTAGAAATATGTACCATTTTATGAGAGTATTTGCTGCTATGTTTATGGGACACATTATTATAAGAAATGTAAATGAAATGACTTGCTGGTACGACCACCACTAATAATATAGTAAGTTGTTTTAAAATATCACATTATTTGATATTTTAACACAGAAACATCATTTGAAAATAATTACTTACCAAAATCCATGAATTCTCATCGTTTACATTAATATGTCGTGGAGGCATTATTTAACTAAGACTAAGAATCGCTATAAAACATCTATTGTTTGGAAATGGTTCAGGAGAATATATTATTAGATGTTTTATAGAAAATTAAAACAATATGTAATATTTTTCAGTTTATTTCTGGTTATAAATAAATGAAAACATTCTGTTTATTTAATTTCAATGAATATAACACACAACTACCATTTTGTAAAATGATAATTATACTAATCATACTAAATGTATGAAACCGAGGTTGCTTCTAGCGTATCACAGCTCAACAAAACACTTTTTTTATACAAATGAATCTGAACTCACCCAAAGTTAACACATAATAATATACAATTTTGACATCTTTCACACAAAACAATGCTTGTGTTGTAAAAGTTGAAATGGTCGCAACAGAATTCAAAGCCACAATTGAGTACACAGTACGTAGCCGTCAACTGATACCAGTGGGCTACCAACCTCCTGTTTCTGGTACTGTTACCGATGGTTATTAATTTATCAAAATAATGTCGTCTAGTATTGTAACAGCGTATCCATATGGCACAATTTTTAAGAGCATTGGCTGCCAGTTCATTTTTACCGATTGTGATTGTGTTTTTTACATTCCAAACTACGAAAACATTGAATACTTTCCAGTATCCTCATTCAATAGAAATTTTGGGGGAACTCTTTAACATTAATCTGTAAAAAAAACATTATGTAATTTAAATATAGACAAAAATAAGAAAAGAGGTACCTACAATTATCAAATAATAATACGGGACTTACCGATTTTGCATATTCCAACAATAAAATGCATACTTATACATTTTAGAAATTCACTTCTGTTATTTTATCACTCTCGAGAGAGTGGATTGTCACAGTGGAAGTAAGAAGAAGATTGTTGAAAATATCTTGTAATATCTATCCTGTAAAAATATAGTTACATAAAATAAATTAATATAATAGGCTAGCTGCATTGTAATTATGCGATTATTTTGAAACAATATTTACTCAATTAACTTTGCTTACCTATTTTATTATTCCCAAAAAAATAATTTTATAAGCCGTAAAAAAATTCAATGTTTACATTTTTATAGTTTGACAACAAAATAGACATATCCATAGATTGACAATATGACAATACATTAACCATAGAAAACGCTAAAAAATATCTGGATAAATTATTTTCTGATTTACTTATTTATATAAAAAACATTTTTCATACAAAAACCACTTTAAATGTGTAGAAGAATTATTAAAGTGGAAAAAGATCCTGAAAAAATCAATCTTATTTTGTTTTCATATTATGAAGCTCAGACAAAGAATTACATTTTAAAAAGTTCGTCTATGGTACTCACTCATTCTCCTACTGTCATGTTATTATCCTGACCACTGACAGCCGACGAAAACAAAAGTTAATTTGAAAATTTTGTAAGTTTTTTAATATTGAAATATTTTCTACGTAGGTACCTAAGCTATTTTAATTATTAAGATTAGGCTATTCATTTACCTACCTTTCATGATTTTTTTAGTTGTGAATTGTAAATATATAAGTATAAAATATGATCATTTGAATTTGCTGTTTATTTTGTATTTTATGTTCTAGTCATGGAGTTGCAGCTTTCTTCAAGTCTATCTGAAACAATAATACCTGGTGCATTATGCAGTCTAAATGGATTTTAAGAAGATCTTAAAAAGGTATAAAAGCTACACTTTGAAACAAATAATATTACTAAAAATTCTAAATTAATGTTTTAAGCAGCACATACATCAAAGATTGTTTTATTCTTATATGAAGTTCTTAAGTAGTTT
Source organism: Mystacides longicornis (assembly GCA_963576905.1). NCBI lineage: Eukaryota > Metazoa > Arthropoda > Insecta > Trichoptera > Leptoceridae > Mystacides > Mystacides longicornis. The sequence goes on along the minus strand of OY756421.1, from coordinate 2,434,745 downwards.
GATATATTTCTAAATCCTTAATATCGATTCTAATCAAATTCTCATAATGTGTATTTTTAAAACAAATCTCTGTCAAAATGCGAAATTTTCTAATGTCGCCTTATATATTTACAACCATGGCCATGTTATCACTGTATTTTGCTTTCACATATTAATAGAATTATGTTTTTTCTAGATGAGAGCATTGCAAGGATTTTGGATATGTCAAGAAACGCTGCCGAACCGAATGCTTCCATCCACTCTGTGTTGTGTGTTGTGTTTATTAAAAATATTACCCACCTTGTTTTATGATGAATATAACATTAAATAAAATAAATAATAAGGAAGAAAACATAAGTTTGCATTTATCTACATAAGAATTTTGAATAGTGTCGTTAATACCTACATATTATCTAATATCTGTTATTAATTTTTATGTGGGTAAATCAAGTGAATTTTTTTACCAAAATAATTACATATCTGATTCTTTTCCAAAATAAACAGGAAGTGTTGTTTACTATTGTTTGCTGCAACATAATATTTGAGCTGTCAAATTCACTTTGGTAATGTTTTGAGATTCAGATGTGGGTAAGTACCTGTTTTACCGTTCAATTCTTGCTATTTTATGGATGTTCATACAAATTTCAAATTAAATTTTCATTCATAAATTTTATTACCTAAACTCTATTATCTTGAATCATTTTACATCAGTTCTATATAAAAATAATTATGTACATTACAATATGCAGGGAGGCATCTAATTTAACTTTGATTCCGATGGCTACAACTGTTCTAACAACGGTGGCCATATTCTTATAATATGTCAAAATTTCCTTCAAAATGGAGTAGCGTTTGATAAATTTTATGAAAATCATTATTTTATAAGGTTTATAACATTTGAATTACATTTGTATGTATTTCAAATCAATCTTCAATCTTTTAAATACATTTTCATACCGCATTACTCCGATTCCGTGTAATTTTTACATGAGTAATTTTGTTTTCAAAAGATGGCTTTCCGTGTTTGGTGAAATTTTACTATGAAGATTTCATAATTTTAGAAATTTATTAATAACTTAAAATATATTTAATGAAATGTAAATATTTGTATCTCAGATTACCACAATTGTATTTGCGAAAAACTGCGAAGAAAAAATTCAACGCAGAACCTACGCTTTTAGCGTGATGCTCCGACATACAGTTGGAGTGAAACAAATAAATAAATAAATATACATACATTACTGAATTATTATGTAGATTATATTTCTAAATCATTTTGTGGATAAAACAAACGTTTTATTAAACTGATTAAAATCCTGAAACCATTTAAAGATTCTCAATTATTGTCAATTTTATTTCTTTCTCTCAACAATTCTGTCAAGTTCACTGTACCTAATGATCTAATTTTAGGCAACTGTTTTACCGGCCAGTTTGTCTATGGAATGTTCATACAAATTTAAATGTTTATTATTTTACTTGCAAATCTTTTTCGACGACGACGATTTTAAGATTTAAACTTTATTTATATTTCAGAAATATAAAATGATTCCACAATTATTGCTAAATTATTTTATACTTATCTACATTTGAATATGATTTTATCAGGTAGCTACATAATTATTACTCATCTAATGGCTACGACGGTTTTACACAAAATGTGGCCATAAATTTTTTAAAATGTGTCAATTTTCAAAATGGAGGATTTTTTTTTCCAAAATTTTTCATTAAATCTTTATTTATTGAGAATAATAAGATTTGAATAACTTTTATATGTATAACGAATCAATCTCCAATTATTTTATAACATTTTCATACCGTAATACCAAGATTCTATTCAACGTTTACATGAGTAATTTTGTTTCCAAAAGATGGCTTTCTGTCTTTTTTGAAAAATTTGTATGAAGATCCTAAAAAAATAAAGTTTTTTAAATAGCTCTTAATATATTAAAGTTAACGTTGCCAATTGTATCTTAGAACGTTCTCGAGCAAATTTCACCGCTCTGCGCAGATTCATATCTGACGTAGCATTTGTATTTTGAGCGTGATGTTCACATATACGGTAAAGTATTGTCAAAAGCACGCAAACATTTCTGAATTATTATGTAGATTGACAAATTTCGCATTTATTGCATCTATTTCGTAAATACGAAATTTACGTACCCCTAACAATGATGTATAGTTTGTATATTGTGATTTAAGGAATAGAAGTTTTGAGATAATAAATCATTATTATGAAACCAAAAAAATAGTATGCTTTTATATCAAAACTAGCTGTCCCGATAGACGTTGTCCTGTAGTTCTTATTATGATTATGATATTGATTCCGAATTTGTAATTTATACAGAAATACATTTAAAATACTTAATATGTTTGAAAAAAATTCCATCAAAAATCTGCGTACCAATTTTTTGAAACTCAATGGTTGTCAAGTAAATAAAAATTGTGTTGTTATGGAATTCTTCACAGATGGCAGTAAGTAAGTACGTTCCATACTTACTTTTATATTATAAAATATAATATTATGTATGATATTTTTAATAATTATTCTGTAATCTGGAGCGGAGAAGAATCAAATAAATCAAGCATCATAAAAATCTGTTCGGCCGATCTCGAGTTATAAGTAGTGTTCGCACTAACCCGTCTTTCTTTTATACTATAGATAATAATGTATTGTTTTCACATTTTGGTCAGTTAGTAAAACGAAACCCTTCTTGCTAGACCAATATAAATAAAAATACGAAATTGAAACAAGATATAAACTAAATATAAATATATAAATAAATTTCATAGAAAAAGTGTAGTGTAGGAGCTTTGATTCTTCTTTAGATTAAATAAAAGTTCTTTTATATAAAATTATAACACATATATTATTTAACACGGAATATAAAAATGGCAAACGAGACTCTAAACTATTAACTGACGGAGACAATTTAATATGATGTTGCTTGTAGATCGGTGCGTCGCGGAGTGTGTCGGCCGCGGGGCGCTCTGTCGAACTTCTTCAATAACACATTCATTACACTCTCCCGCACTTAATTGAAAACTATCCTATTCTAATATTGAATATACATTTGATTGTAGTCTCTTGCCTGAAGAAGATTCTATACATTATTTGATAATAATCAATATTTGAAATTTCATTATTTATATACTGTCGAATGTACGATCCTAAGTAGATCCTGTCGTCACACCTCGAGGTCTCAGAGTCCTCAGCCAGTCTGCTCGGTCTCTGAAACAAGGAGAATCCTCGATTAGCCCAGACCCCCTCGGCTCACTTACCTCGAGCAATAACTGCTTCTTCCAAGCATGGTTATCAGAGACAGGTTCTACGTCATCACAGAATCGAACTCCTTTCCTCATGATGTGATCTACACTGCGCTTCCAAACTAGGTCAGTCCCTTTTACCAAACAGTAATATGTTTTTGTTCCCATACGGTCTTTTATTGTGGCAGGAATCCATTTTCCTCCGTATTGTCTGCTGAAACTTTTAATCAACACTTTATCACCTATGTTAAATATTTCCCTTTTTCTCCCCGACTTATAAAAAACTTGCTCATCCTGTGATTTTTTCATTGAACTCAGTGTATCTGAAGAAATTTTCAAAGAATTTTCTTCATTTCTACTTGGGCCTACTAAATCCAATTTTGATTTAATTAATCTCCCTAACATTAATTTACTAGGTTCAACACCAGTTGAACAATGAGGTGTATTTCTATAATTAACTAAAAATTCCAACAAATCATCTGTAAAATTACTATGCAGTTTACCGTTACTCATTGATTTTTTAAGAAAATTTTTGCATAGCTTCACAACAATTTCTGCCTGCCCATTACTTTGTGCATGGCAAACCCCCGATGTAAGATGTTTAATACCATTCTTTTTACAAAACAAACCAAATGCCTCAGACATGAATGCTGAACCGTTATCTGTTACTATTGTAGATACTAAACCAAATCTAGAAAACAATTGTTTTAATTCATAAACAGTATTGGATGTGTCGATATTCTTTACTGGAATACATTCTACCCATTTTGACGTTGAATCAATAACTACTAAAAAGTATTTTCTATCAACAGGCCCAAAAAAATCTAAGTGTATACGACTCCAAACCCGTTCATCTATTGGCCACGGAACAGGAACTGTTCTCGGTGGCGATTGAGCCCATTTTGCACATTTATGACAATTTTTAACCAAAATTTCAATGTCTTTATTGAAACCAAACCAGAAATAATAATTTTTACCCAGTGCCTTTGATTTAAAAATGCCCATATGAGATTCATGTAATAGTTCTAGCACTTTGCCTTGCAATTTACTTGGCACAACTAACCTATTATTGAAATACAAACACTTTTTATATATACTAATATTGTCTCTAACATTAAACCATTTCAATAAATCTCCCGATAATTTATCTTTTTCTGGCCATTCATCATTCTCAACCCACTTATATACCGTTGATAATACTTCATCCCTCTCTGTTTCTTTACAAAAAACTGTTTCATTTAAATCTTCAGAGCATTCAACAAAATTAACCTCAAAATCTTTATTGTCATCTAATAACACAAAATCCAACTCATCTTCATCCACAGGCGAACTCACACTTTCATCTTTCTTCATACTTGTTAATCTAGTCAAAAAATCTGCTTTATTTTCCTCAGATTTTACATGCTGTATGTTACAATTAAATGACGAAAGAATTAGAGCGTACCTTTGTAACCTAGCTGTAGCAATGGTTGGAATTGATTTATTTTCACTCAATATATGCACTAAAGCTTTATTATCACAACACAATGTGAATTTACGTCCATACAAATATTGAAAATATCTTTTCAAACCAAAAACAATAGCAACAGCTTCTTTATCTAAAATAGAATATTTCAACTGTGTTTGACTTAAGGATTTACTCGCGTATGACACAATACGCTCTGGTTCTCCTGGTTGCCACTGTACCAGGATAGCGCTTATTGCGCTGTGACTCGAATCCGTATACAATTTTAAATTTTTCGTTTCATCAAAGTGTACCAAAACTGGATGTTGAATTAATAATTGTTTACATTTATTAAAAGCTTGTTCATGTCGATCATTCCATATAAATTTATTATTTTTTCTTGTTAACTCGAATAATGGTTGTAGAATTGCTGAGATATTTTCTATAAACCCGCGGTAATAATTAATCATCCCCAAAAATGACTTAACCTCTGTAACATTGCGTGGACTACTCAAATTCAAAATTGCATCTATTTTTGTCTGCAACGGAGTATAACCCTCTTCAGTAATTTTATACCCCAAATACTCAACCTGAGTTCTACCGAAGTAACACTTCTCTTTATTTAACGTCAAACCAAATTCTTTTAATTTCTTTAAAACCTCCCTCACATTCTTATCATGTTCTAATTTAGTTTTACCAAAAACCAAAATGTCATCAAAATAGGTAACACACCCTTTTAAACCCAGACAAACTGAATTTACTACATTGCTAAATATACTCGGCGATGATGTCAAACCATACGGAAGCACCTTATATCTAAATAAACCAATATGCGTAGATATAACACACAAATCTTTCGATTCGTCGTCTAATAGAACTTGACCAAATGCATTTTTTAAATCTAACTTAGAAAAAAATTTACCTCCACTTAAGGAAGCTAACAAATCTTCAACTTTTGAAATTGGGAAACCGATTTCTTCCAAAACCGGATTCAATGTTTTTTTAAAATCTGCGCATATGCGAACTGAACCATTTTGTTTTTTAATTACTACTATAGGACTTGCATTCTTACTATAATTAACCTGTTCAATCATACCTTGTTCTTGCATACTTTTCAACTCATCTTCCACCTGTTGTCTCAAACTATACGGCACAGGCCGTGGATTTATAAAAACTGGCACATAACCTTCTTTCACTCGAATATTAGCCTTGAATCCGTTGAAACATCCAATTTTATTCTGAAATATAGATGGAAATTCATGAGCAAAATCAACTTCACTTTCATCTGGGACTGAACGAACCTGATTTACTGTAAACCTAACCTCAAAAAGTTTCATAAAATTTCGACCTAACAAAATTTCGTTCCCACTATCTGTAATGATAAATTCACACCTCTTTATTTTATTATTTAATTCTACCATTAAATGAACACTGCCCTTAATGCATAATTCCGACCCATCAAATGTTTTTAAAGTATATGTACTTGGTTTCAACACAATATTCCTACTACAAATATCCACAAAAATTTTATATGGCAAAATATTCAAATGTGAACCTGAGTCTAAAATGGCTTTTAAATTCTGGTTGTTTACTTTAATATCAAATTTTATAAAATCTTCTTCACAAGCGTGAACATCTATATTCGCTACCAACATATTAACCCGTTTGCAAAAATATTCTACATGTCCCTGTTTTTTACATTTCTTACAAATTGCATTTTTAAAACGACATGTATTTTTATAATGCGGACCTCCACATGCGTAACATTCTACCTGTGACCTATTGTACTTATGGGTTATATTATCATTTTGACCTACAAAGGCCTGATTCCTAAAACTCGAATTTGTCGTTGAATTTGATGACGTAGAAAATTTCCTTTTTTGATTATTATATTTATTATAATTCTTATCTGACTCCCTTGAACTATTCGAAGAATATGAATTCTTTCGATGTCTGTACCCCTTATGATCACTCGTTGAAGCATGATTTCTAAAACACTCTTTTTCAGTTTCATACTGACTAGATATGTATTCTAGCTGCATAGCTATTTGTAGACAATCTTGTATAGTAACTTTCTCATTTAAACCCTCGGTGAATAATTTTTGTTTGATCATTTTGTCTGATACCCCAGTAATAAACACATCACGTAGATAACTCTCTAAATTACTTTTAAATTGACAAGGAATACATAATCTTTTTAGTCTCAATAAAAAATTTTTGACTGATTCACCCTTTAACTGTTTAGCACGTAGAAAAATATCCCTTGACTCAAAAATATTCTCCACTGGTTTACAATGTTTTTCCAGTGTCGATAAAATACTCTCATATGTTAAAGTCTCAAGCGTTTCTGGAAAGCTGAGATCAAGCACCATGGATTTGGTTTCGTCACTCAGATGACACCACAAGAAAGCACGCTTTCTTTCTTTTGAACCTTGTAGTTCATCATTTAAAACCATGATGGCTTCCATGCTCGATTTAAATAAGCCGAAGTCATGGTCATGAGCAACCGAGAATGGCTCTATGGAACCGACTGAAACTTGAGTCCGAAAACCCGCTCCAGCCTGAGCCACAAAACCACTCCCTTCAAGGACCTTCTGTTCAGACCCGCCCATACCGAGTGAGAACCCTCAAACCCCGAAGCAAAAACAACAAGATCTACTTATCTTTATTGGACTGCTCTGGGACGCTGCTCGGCTGGTCTACCCTGGTCTGGTCTGCTCTGGTCCGGTCTGCAAATTGTGGTCTTCGTAGAATATGCCCTGTTGTCTCGTTGTCGTAGAATTGTAACTGCTCGTTGCCTTCGTAGACTGCGCTCCGCTCCTTCGTAGAATTATTCAATCTTCCTCGTAGACTAAAATGTTTAAAAAAATAATGTAGAAATCGTTAAAACCGTTTGGTCGTAGATATGTTCTTCCAAGAAAAAATTTCTTCCTCTTCTTTTCTTCTCTCGTCCGTGACAATACTATTTTTTTCACCAAAATTGTCACCCAAATGTCGTTGAAAAAAATTTGATGTATATGTGTCCTCGTTATCCTTTCCAAAATTGCCTTCAACCTCGTAGAAGTTCCAAGTTTGTGTCCAATACTGTCGTAGAATTGCAAATCTTCTCACCAATTATTTTCTTCGATCATGTAGTAGCAAAATCTACAACACCAAAAAAAACTCGTAGAAACACGTAGAGCTGTTTACCGACTGCGCCAAAATTGTAGTGTAGGAGCTTTGATTCTTCTTTAGATTAAATAAAAGTTCTTTTATATAAAATTATAACACATATATTATTTAACACGGAATATAAAAATGGCAAACGAGACTCTAAACTATTAACTGACGGAGACAATTTAATATGATGTTGCTTGTAGATCGGTGCGTCGCGGAGTGTGTCGGCCGCGGGGCGCTCTGTCGAACTTCTTCAATAACACATTCATTACAAAAAGTTTTAGATTCTTGGTCTGACGATCCGGACTCGGAAAGTAAGTAATTTCATACGAAATAATATTATTTATAATTTTGATATATATTTTATGATCGAAACACGTAAAACTTGAGGCTAATTTACGAAGCTTTCCGCCATAACCTATTGTTCCCATTCCATTAACCTAGTACCTTCTAAATAATCTTCTCATAAAATGTCTAAATTTAGTACCTGCTAACCTTTAACCCCGATAGAACCCGGATTTGTATCAATCTTGGATAATCGATTACTGGAAATAGCAAAAAATGACCGCTGTTAAGAAAAATTACGGCCTTTTTATTTTATGATATTTTATTCTGAAGGAACTTTTTAGATTTTTTTTTTTTTTTTTATTTATTTATTTAAAACAAAGTTACAGGCAACAATAGACACATTTTTACAATAGGCAATTAAGTGACAATCAAATTGATTTTCTTTCAAATGGTTACCCGGTTATAAAGACTAGGTATGTCTCGTGTTTAACCGGGGAGCACGCCCCACCCGTGATATTCCAATCAACATGACAGAACAAACGGACAGGGCGCTGTTTTGAGATATACTATGACGTAATATCAATACCAATACAATGATAATTATTTACTACAGACAAATTATAGTAGTAAGGTAGGGTCGCCAAATATCGTCACCTTTTTGTAAAAAATAGGAAGAAAAAAAAACAATGATAGATAAATTGATAAAACAATCGGCTAACATTAGTTCAAACATTTCTTTATTCATATAAACTATCAAAACTTTGTTAACTTTAATTAAAATAGTATAATTTTAGCTTTTTAAAAAAAGCACAAATTTAAAAAAAAAAAATTTGGGCTCCTAATTTCGCCCCCCGGGGACGATATTAGGAACCCAAAAGTATGTATAAGAATCTCTATTAAACCTTAAAAATACTGAAAATAAGTGATATAATTGTATTTTGGAATCATTTTTGCTTGCCAATCATGAGGAGAGCAGAATTTTCCAAACAAGTTATACAGATAAATTTTGTTCCAGGATTTTCAATGCAGGTCTCATGCATCCACTGGAAACATTTTAATGCGCATCTTATCCGTTTTTCTCCCTTCTTATCTTTAGAAAAGCTTTTTTTTGACAAACTGGGTATTCAGCGTCATTGCTATCACTTTCTTCTTCGTCAGTAGTGACTATAACTAGGTCATCATCATGTTTCTTTTTTCGCTTGTTGGTTTTGTTTTTGGCTTCTAGTACATCTGTTAAAACTGTTTTTCTTCCCATATTCCCAAAAATCAAAATATTAACCGAGGTTTCAGATTTTTTAAATTAATCTTACAAAGTTGATCGCGTTTTTTTATATAGCCCATGTTTTTTGTTCTTACATCATCAACTGCTTTTTTAATGCTTCAGAATACCATAGCTTTCTTTTTGGCATCTAAAGAGTAAGATAAAAACATAGAAAATAAAAAGAAAATGAATTTTAAAACGAATTGAGAAAGTCTCCTAATATCGCCCCGGGGCGGTATTTGGTACCATATGAGGGGACGATATTAGGAATTCGCAGTTTTTTTTTAATAAATATCCCTTCAACAAAAAACGTATGATATAACCTTCAAATATTCATTTGGTTTAAATTAAAATGAAATAAAGATCTTTTTTAAAAATCTTTCATTTGAATAAGTGCGGTATATTATCATTTTTGAAAAGAATGAAACTTATCAAGAAAAACTCAACATCAACGGTTTTTTATTTTTTTAAATATCTTTTCCTAGAAGCTATCGCTGTCACTTTTTTATAGTAGTCAACTGAGGTAATTGATATTCGATTCCAGCTATCAAAACTATATGGCGTTGCTTGCATTAAGAGAATCGCAGGGGGGCGAAATTAGGCTCGGGGACGATATTTGGCGACCCTACCTTACATAAGTATAATACATAAGAAGATAATGTATTTATGAATAAATTTCCATAAATGAACGAAAAAAGAGCTTTATATTTTATAAATTTAGTTTTTTTTCATGAATAATTTATTTTTAATAATAATAATACCAATTTATTTTCGATTTAAAAAAAAAACATACCTAAATTAAACACACAGATATTCACATAGGTACATTCCTTTGATTTGATTACAATTTCGATCGAAAATCCCACTATAATAGGTACCCATTTGATACTAGCTTTCCCGACAGACGTTGTCCTGTGGTCCTAACTATGACTATTGAATTCAACTTTGTATAATGATAAATTCATTGCTTACCTACCTTTAAACAATGTTACTCCGACCAATGCATCTGTTTTAAATCAAATATTTCCCGTCCACATACTTTCAATCGCACCAACTATCAATCTACTGACAGTTTCTGTAAAACGCCAATTTAATATCAAAGTTAGAATAAAAAATTTATTGCAAAAAGTACTAAGAAGATTAGAGTTTTCTTTAATTTTCTAATTTTCCACGCAACTTTCTTAATTTTTTCTTTCATAGAAACCTTCTCCTGATAAAAGCCAACACGACAAAAAAAGAATTAGCGAAATCGGTCCAGCCGTTTAGGCGTGATGCGATGACCACGCAAAATAGATTAATATTATTCGTTTTCGAATAATTGTTTATGTTTTGTTCATTACAATTATTATATTGTCATGTTTATGTTTGTTTGATGATATTATATTTAGGTATCATATTATTATCTACTCGTTAATGTTAAATAATGAGATGGTTGGTAGACTGGCGGTTACAGCGCCGGCTTTCGTGCTGTTTCGTATCGGAGTTCGTGGGTTCGATCCCAGGTGCCGACCATCTTCCTCTTTCACGACACAAGCTTTAAGTAGCTTACTGTGAAAGAGTCAAAGAGTGTATTTGTGTTCACTTTGGTGTATTAAATCCAAGTTAGGCTAATTACGTTTTTATTACACTTGAAGTTCCTTTTTATGTTAAAATATGCTTGGCCACTATCTCTTGCCTTTTCCTTTTAATTATACATATTGTAGAGATAATAAAACTGAATGATAAAAAATGCTTTATAACTTCCTTTTCCAAACATCGGAATAAGGTCGGGTATGATTTTTTACCAACATGTATAGATAGTGCTTTCCTTGAACACCAATTTTGAATTGGAACTTGAACCCGTTAGAATTATTCGAGTGACATCTAAAATATTGCGAAAAATCGCCAAATCCAAAAAAAAAAGATAAACTTTGAAAGGGTTAATCTCACAAACTATTGGGTTTACAATTCTAGTATCATAATATTGTAGCAAATTTAGTCAATTTTAAAAACTTCCTGAAAAGGTTTTTTCAAAAAATAGTCCTTCAGGTTTTTATCCGCCAAAAATTGAAAAAATAACGATTTTTTCGATATTTGACAAAGTTGCGTTCGGCGCTCGGGTCACAAACTTGGATTATTCATCAGGCCAACATCATAAACAAATCAGCAAGAAACCAGAACTACCGGATTTAACGCATACGACCCCATACATTCAGGCGACAAAGTTACTGTATTATATTACGAAAAGTATAGGTCGCAATCGGAAAGGATCTAGATCTAGAATATACTTCCATACTCAGGACACGCAACTGTTTAGTGATGCATCGTGCAGGTCTCTCTACCCACACTTGAGCTCAGACATGAACTTCAGGAATTTTGTACCCTGGGTAGGATAATATTATGTAGGTCGGAATTCGGCACTCCCGAACTTTTAGGGTGCGTTCACACCATAGGTTCGATCTCGGTCCCATCTCGCTCCGTTCTCGGTCTGGTATAATATTAGTTAAATGGAAACCAATGTAAGTGTTCACTGTTCACACTATTGGTTCCGGTCCATTCTCGCTCTGTTCTCGCTCCATTCTCGCTCCCGTCACGAACCAGTCAGTGAACACTCTTTTGTTCCTGCTTCAGTCAGCTTTTAACCGTTGAAGTGACGACTGTGTCAAATGCATATAATGTTATTGTTAAATAATTCGTTTTGAATAATAATTGAAAAAAATATTGATTATTTAAGTTATCTATGTAATAACGATGTCTGTTTGGACTTTTGAAAAAGGTTATTTATGCATAAACAATAATTGATTTTTTAAATGATATTAACAAATAACATAAGAATAACACACTCCCTTTGTAACCCCACATAGGGGCATAGGGAGGCAACAAGGGCCTTCCACTGCACTCGATCATGCGCAGTTTCAATGACCTCCTCCCACACCATGTCCAGATCCCTCAGCTCTGCTTCGAAGGAGCGAAACACAGTTTGAGAGGGTCTTTGACGCCTTCGGGAACCTGATGTCATTTGTCATCCTCAACACATGTCCTAAAACATCATATAAACGGAATTTTATTACAGTTGCGAATGGTGCAAATTTAATTAATTATTATGTTTTATATTATAGAACCAACATTTGATGCAAATCATTGAATCAATAATAATAATTAGTGTTCGATTTTAAGAGGTATTTTTTTTTTTTATATTTGAACCACTACGGGCTTACTTAAGTAAGCCTTCTTAACATTTTCTTCTTCGTCGAGAATTAAACACATAACACCTAATTCTTCAATCGAAAAGTTCAACGACATTTTCGGATGCGAATAATATTTTGTAGGAACAAGCAATTAAATACCAAACACACCCAACTTCGTTGATTGACGGTTGAAGACTGAATGTTACCAGAGCGCGCTCGGAGCGAGAACAGACCGCGACAGGAGCGAGACGGGACCGAGATCGAACCTATGGTGTGAACGCACCCTTATCTATCCTCAACTTCCGAGCTCCAACCTCAACCGGATCGATTGATACTTGACAAGGACAAACGTGGGTTTGTGGAGTGAGACTCGTATGCCCAGAGTTATGATTATCTGCTTTTCTCCTTATATACTTTAGCATTCCTTATCATGTCTTCGAGAAACAGATTTTCCTTACGGTACGAAGTACTTTTAAATTACATAATATTTAATTAATTCGCTATAAGTAGATAGATAATCAACCGATTGTTTTCTTCCCATACTCCTTTCTCCCTCCCTCCCTTCCAAGTTTCTTCATTTTGCATTATTGCACTTTCTCTCCGTATTTTCTCATTTTGTGTTTATATAATTTTTTATTTTATTTTATTTTATTAGATATACCTACCTACGTCACCAAGTGCCATATTTTTTTATTATAAATTTACAGTTATTTTTCCTGTTATGTGTTTTGATATCTACTATATAAATTAAAGTCGGGTTAGTGCGAACACTTATAACTCGAGATTGGCCAAACAGATTCTTCTGATGTTTGATTTATTGGATTCTTCTCCGCTCCGGATAACAGAATAACTAATAAAAGTAAAAAAATGGATAACAAATGATGTAAAATACAATATTTAAGTTTGTATGGAAAGGTTACTGGGACGCGCCCACGACATCGCGAGTAGTTCCCTCTCATTCTCGCATACGCTCTTACAGTAGCCCATTCCACATACTCCACCGCACCGTTTCGATAGTTTTAGAAAATTTTCATAGAAAGTCACCAATATTATCGGGCACATTCGTGTTGGTAATAGGCGAGGTAGGGTGTGTGCGCGAGCGCATTTTTCTCAAGTTGTTCCCGCCAGAGCTTTGAATACGAATGAAATAGGGATGTTTCAGAAATAGTTTAAGGTTATTATTTTATTAGTTTAATTCAATCGAATTAATTTTGTATTGTTTAACGGGGGCGCAGTGCACATCATGTACATATTAACGGGCCACTTCGGGCTAGAACCACAGGACAACGTCTGTCGGGAAAGCTAGTAATAAATAAATGAAACAAAATAATAAGTCAACTTAGTTTAAGGCCATAAATTTATATTGTTTCTGCTTTTAATATATAGTTGTCCTCTGTAATGTGTTTTGTCAAAATAAATAAATAATTAATATTCTTCCATATTTTGTATTCCTTTTAACAGTTGTTTATTTTGTAATATCTGTCAACAGTGAGAATACCAAAGGCTCTGTTTTGAAAACAATGGGATAATTTACTGCGTTGTTCAACTAAATGCCTGTGTTCGACCGGTAAAAACAAGTACCTAGTGAATTAGCCTCCACAAAATATGCGAGCAACCTGTGGTCCTAGATTGCTGATCCGGAAAAAAACCGTTACAAGTCTGAAATCCCCATACAATTTAAGCTAGCTCTTTCTTCTTGAAATGTGATGTGTAATTTTCCAAAGTTTTATTCAAGTGTAAGGGTAAGAACACGTAGAAAGCCGATTCCGACACGCGCCGAACGGCTTAAAGATTGTTGTCTATGGTTTCAATGCAATTAAATGGGCATGCCGGAAAGCGGGTTCCTGCTTTTTCTGTGGGTATCCCCATTCAAATGCATAGTAACATTCTTTGCGCCGCATTAACGAGCATTTCGACTCGAAAACCGGACAAATGTGAAAAATACAAATTTCATTAAATGACATTTAAAAAGTTATTTTTACATATATAAATAACCATTGTATCATAAACTTAACTAAGATAGAGTCTACCCTTCTTGCCGTGACTCTCTAAGCAGTTGGAAACTGCTCCTCGTTCAATAGGCACTCATTCATCTTAGTAACGCTCTATTTTATTAAACTTGGGTTTGGTGTTTGACATTGTTTAAAGTGAAATACTTAAAAAAATTGTAATGGAATCTGAAGAACAAGGTATGTACTTTATTTTAATCTATAATATATGTAATTATAATGACTATTTTATATTATCATGATCTAAAAAGGATATGAGAGGAGAATTTCTTGTTTATTGTAAGTTATTTTTACAAATTAGTGTTTTTGTAAATGTTCCAAGTGAGGTCGGCTTACTATTTTATTTTTGGAATAAAGTATAGAGATTCACCATATAATAACATTCAAAACCTTTTCCACATCTTTCCACCAATTGAAAACAAAAACTATTTTTTATCACGCAGGAATTTTTTCAAAAATGTTGTTTTCTTATATGGATCCTTTTTTTATGTTTACAGATTTGACATCAAATTTTATAGATATACATGCTTTAATTTCATAAATGCTTTTTAAAGCATGTATAAAGTTTATAAATGCTTTAAAAGCTTATATAAAGTTTAAGCATGTATAAACAGAGGGTCCCAGAGGCAACAGTTAGCCTGGAGACAGTTATATTGTTAGGCGATTACTTTGTTTTTAGTTAAATTTCTGACTTACTAGCCATTTAAAACTTTTAGCAGATTAGCGCAATTATAAAAATATAAATTGTTAAAAAAAATACCTGTTTAAAATCGAATTGTATCAATAATTGCAGCAAATATTTGGTTAAATAATTTTGTCCAGTTTTTTGAGGTAAAATGCTCGTCAGTGCGCCGGTCGGCGCGTGTCGGAATCGGCTTTCTACGTGTTCTTACCCTATGGCAACAAAGCGTGAATGTGTCATTTTCCTGTTGTGCCTACAAATGATGTCGCGAAAAAAATGTCAAAAATCGTTAAGTGGTCGAATTAATAGTAGGTAATATTATTCTCTATGATAATTTCAGGGTTTTTTTTAATCCAAGTACCTAAATCGGTGCTCACTCAAAATGAACACTAAAACACATGGTCTGCACCCGGGATTGAACCCACGACCTCCATTACGAAACAATATGAACGCCGGCGTCATGACCGCTAGGCTACCAACCACTTATTATCACAAAGAGATGAATAATTCGCAACATAAAGATTTTTTTGCCGAAATTCTAATTATCATAATTATAGTATTGAGAATGTTAGCAAGAAAACGTCACAGGTGAAAACAAAAGTATATTTAATTTATTTTAATAGTAGTTACAAGGACATTGAACGAGATAAGTCCATGGTAGACGAAGTAGTTTTCCTTCAAGTGTCTGAACTTACGACTTATTCTGAGACTTTAAAGAGTCTAACATACCTCATAATTATACTGGTTTAATTCTTTAAAAAAAATGACGATTTTGAAAAATTAGTTTTTTTGAACTGTGCCGTTTTTCGTCCGAATCAGCGATGATATTTCCCGTAGTTACATTAATAAACAACAAAATTTGGCATACAGCATTGCTTAGGCAGTGTTCTTTATGATTCATATTAAGTTCCTAATTAAATAAGTTTTTCCCTTTATATATTCGTGTACACGATAAAAATCTGTATTTACAAATAAATGAGAGACTATTATCTGACTCAACGTCCTTCAAAATTATCACTTTCTCTAACAAATTGGTAGGTATAATATAAAATCTCAAAATATTTACTCATACAATTATTATTATTGAACGTGTAGATAAATTAATATACCTAAGTACAAACATTATTCAAATTATAAATACAAAAGGTTTGGCCGAAATGAAGGTTTTTGTTGTCATATTATTAGAAACAATAAACGTTACGTAAAATAGAATTCTCGCTTTGGATTGAAAACATTCGTAACTAGCTATAAATGTACAAATAAACATTTTATCTTAAATGAATCTGAATTGTTCTAGTTAAAACTCGGGAACGTTTCGCAATTATCAGAATAGAAACAAACTGAAAAAATATATTAAAAAGTTAGTTAAAAAAAATTTATGATGAACTTGCAATATTTGGTAGATGTTTTAGAATCAAATCATTACGAAAATATCCAAATCCAAACTCCCTTTACGCCCAAGCGCGGATCTAGGGGGGGGTCAGGGGGGTCAGGGGGGTCATGACCCCCCCTGGGCTGGGTCCAGGCCTTTAATTTGAAGTACAGTACTTACATTTATTAAAAAAATACCTACTTTTCTATTATAATTACAAGTTATTGTGGTTCATGACCCCCCCCCCTGGATCATGGAAATGACCTTTTTTTTAGGAAAAGTTTAATTTCTAGATACCAAATTTTGGAAATGACCTTTTTTACTATGTCGTGACCCCCCCCCTGGCGCCAATGCTGGATCCACCCTTGTTTACGCCCCACTTATGGGCATAGGGACTAGGGAGGCCATTGCGCTCAATCTTGCGCAATGTTTATGACCTCCTGTCTCACCATATCCAGAACCCTCATATCTGCTTCGAAGGAGCAGATATGAGGGTCTTCCTCGTCTTCTACTGTTGATAAAGCGTTTACTTAGAAAATATTTGACAGGAATAAATAATAACACAGTAAATAATAATAGTACTTATACCTTCTCGTAAAAGCAAATAGCAACCCGCTTCTAACTGTTTCGAAACAAACAATAAAAATCTGATGGTGTTTAAAGTTTGTTAAATAGGAGTCGAATAATTATGTTGAGGCTTTTATTAGGGTTCGTTAGGGTAAGTCAAGGGCGGGTAGGTAGGTCAGTTATCTAGATAAATTAGTTTTTCAACTATATTTTAGTATTCATGAATAATTAATCTGTTTATTATAAATTGTGTATCGAAGGTTTTTGTTGTAGGACACAATAGGTGTGTTTGTGTTTTTGTGCTCGTATAGTAGGACACAATATAGGCACTTACAAAACAATACATAAACAAATAGCACTCTTCTATATAGTTATGTGCCATTTTGGCGCGCTTCTTTGAATAGTTGAAGCATTATCTATAGTTCATTTTTTTCTAAAGTTAGAGTACCTACTAGAAAAATTCGGCATACTCCCACATACTCCCACATACTCCCATTTCATTATTTACATACATAAGATATAGAAACACACTACTTCTATAAGATTTATGACTTCGCCGAGAGGCGGTACATAAACTATTTTTACACTGTAGCTGTTTTTATGGTTGCAATGCACACTGCACGACTTTTATGAAGTGCAGTCAGTACCCCTATTCTGTAGCAAGTGTAGGGTAGTCACTTGGAAAAAGTGACATTTTGTATGAAAAACGTCTATATGCGATTCTCGCATTCGATATGTATGGACGTTTTTCAAGTGACTACCCTACACTTGCTACAGAATAGGGGTACAAGTTTATCGTATTTACTTCTCATTTTTATAAAACTGAGAAGACAACATATTAAAGTGATTTTAAAAAAGAAAAACTTTGTATGTTCTACTTTTTATTTTGAATATATAAGGTTAAAACGTTTTCGGACTACCGTCCATCATCAGTAACCTAAACTATACAGTTTAGGTTACTGATGATGGACGGTAGTCCGAAAACGTTTTAACCTTATATATTCAAAATAAAAAGTAGAACATACAAAGTTTTTCTTTTTTAAAATTATTTTAAAATGTTCTACAACGTTACTCACGATAACAAATTTGAAGATTTATATTAAAGTGATTTATGTTGCATTTTATTTTGGTTTAGGTAGATGTAGGTATACCTACTTTTGTTTCTTCTACAGGTTATATTATTAAAAATACATTCCTTTGTTATATAATATAATGTTAATGTATTTCATAAAGTATAAATTGTTAGATAATATTATACACAGATTATAAACACACAATTATTTCGTTTACAGAAAACTTTTTTGCGTTGTTTGCAGTAACAAAATCATTACTTAAAAACTATTTTTTCGCCAGAATAAATAACCGTTTCTCTGTTGGCGTTTTTGGGCAATCAACTTATTATAAATAGCGTCATGTGGTTGGCCCCAGGATATGAATATATCCAATTTCGTTGATGCGTCATCTTTATGATGATTTAGGTGATTTTGGTCTACAGTGTCAGAAATGGATAAATAAATCCGAAAAAGTAAACTGTAATGTTATTAAACTGATTTATCGACATGTTAGCCAAGACACGACGGCACTTATCGAGTGCAAAAATAGTTAAGAGTGTGCTACCTGGTTAAGTGTGGGTACTGTTACCGCCTCTCAATAAAACAATAAATCTTATAGTCCTATAAAAGTTTTGTGTCTCTTTCTTATTTATGAAAAGAATGAAATAGAAAAATGACAAATTTATCTAGTACTTTATCTATTTTTAAACAAATGAACTATATTCAACCGATCCCTTACAATCTATGGGTAAGAACACGTAGAAAACCGATTCCGACCCGCGCCGACCGGCTCAAAGATTATTGTCTATGGTTTCAATGCATTTAAATGGGCATGCCGGAAAGCGGGTTCCTGCTTTTTCTGTGGGTATCCCCATTCAAATGCATAGTAACATTCTTTGCGCAGGTCGGCGCGGGTCGGAATCGGCTTTCTACGTGTTCTTACCCTTAGACGGGATTTCAACCCCGAGTAAAAATTTGAAGTGAAAAGTGACCCGACCAGGAATCCAATCCGGATTGATCAAAAGTAGGCACCTATGCTACATCCCTTTGGTTCTTATCCCCGAAACTTCTAATAATTATTATCATGAAGATTTTCATTATGTGGAAAAATCCCATGCCCCCGTCAGGATTCGAACCTGCGTCCCTAGTCGTCAGACGCAGACATAAGCCACTGGGCCATCTGCCCGACGCCAATTCCCTCATAGTACATAGGTATATAATATAACAAGTTTCAATAATAAATGCGATACCTATATAGAGCCATATTCTGTTGGCGTTTTTGGACAATCAACTTTTTATAAATAGCGACTGATATCACGTGGTTGGCGCCAGGATATGAATATATCCAATTTCGTTGATGCCTCATATTTATGATGATTTAGGTGATTTTGGTCTACGATCTACTTTGTACGGTCTACTTTGGTCAGAGGCGGCCCGTTCATTGTGCTCTGCTTCCATATTTCATTCGTATTCAAACCTCAGACGGGATCAACGCGAGAATATAATTATATGGGCGCCATTTGGTTGACTTTGTATAAAGAAAATCTAAAACGCCGAAACGGTGGAGTAAGTGAGGCTATTGTAACAGTGGCTATTACGTTTGCGAGAATGAGAGGGTGCAGGTGCAGATGACAATAATTTTGTCATTAGATTTTTTCAAAGATGCCCCGCATGAAATTCGTTCCATACTTACTTTAATTTTATATTTTATATAATTTCTTATCCATTTTGAAACTTTTTATTAGTTATTCTGTAATCCGGAGCAGAGAAGAATCCAATAAATCACACATCGGTAGAATCTGTTAAGCCGATCTCGAGTTACAAGTGTTCGCACTAACCCGACATTCATTTATATTAGAGATACAAATACGAATTTAATATTCATAGCAAAGACAGGACAGCATCTTCCTGGAAAGCTGGTATGGGAAACCGGGTACAGAGAGAGACAATGGACGCATTAAAATCTGTCGCCCTGTTATTGCTATAATAGGCAATAGAATGGAGAGGGCAGTAATAAAAAAGACAGTTAAGAAGACAGGAAAAAACGTAAAAAACGGTTCTTCAAGAAACATCGTCAGATTAATAAATACACCAACAGCCATCATTTTAATTTTATAATAATATATATTTTGCAATAAAAAACGATCATAGCTTGAAATGACATATTTATTTCTTTGCTGTCCAGAGTCTCCCCACACCTGGGGTGACTTCGTACACTTTTAAACCTTGGAAATCAACAGGCATAAAGAAAGAAACAATTTTGATAGATTCTTTGATAGTTATTGTTTTGAAAATAAAATAATATTTAGATTTTACAAAAAGTAATGATTATTAAACAGAAAGGAGCATATCGAGCATATCGTCCAACAGGCAATAAACTTATATGCTCCATGTTCTGTGACTACAGGGAGATCTAGAATCCTGGGTGACGCAAAGGCACGAGCAGATGCAAAGATGTGGGGTAGGGGAAGTGGTGCAGCAGAGGAGAGTGTACACTGTACAGTCTGAGGACGAGGAGAGCTGAGCCTAGCAGTCTTTAAAGACGCTTAGCTGGGAGCAAGCTAGGGAGAGAGAAAGAATGATTATTAAACAGACCAATTTAAGTAAAAACTTTTCATAGTCTATCCGGTCTCCCCTATATTATAAAAATGTCAACACTGTTGAGACTTATTTTGAATCTGTTGAATAATTTCACGTTTTTTTCGTTTCAAATTGAGAAAAAGGCGTTCTGAAAAATAAACATTACACTTGAAAACGGCTGTTTGTTGGTAAAGAAGAAAAAACATTCATTGTATGAGTTTATCCACGCAGGACTTCTAATGGATGCCACGTTCCTGTTGTAAAAATTCAAATTTCATTGTGTTCTTTTATACAGTTGTCTTGTTACAATATATCTTTGGAATCTTTATCTATTTTTTATTCGAGGTTGTAGAATTTTCTCACGAATAGTAATGGTCTTTTATTTTCTAAATTTTACGAAAACGGATTTTTCAAACTCTTCCGAAACGTCTGAATGGATCTGAAATTAATCTAAGTTCCCAAGTTAAAAATCTCGGCATCGTGTTGGATAAACACTTTGTTTGGAACCCACAGATCAGTGAAGTCAGTCGCAAACTCTTCTATCAATTTCACGCTTTGAGGAAGCATCAAAACCTACCCATTTCCAATAAAATTCTTTTATGTCAATCTCTCTTACATCCCATATTGGACTATGCTGACGTTGTTTACTTGGATATTGCACAAGAGCAACTACTAAGGTTGGAACGTCTGCAAAATGTTTGTATTCGTTTCATCTTTGGCCTCAGAAAATTTGACATAGTACCTATCTCAGTTCAGATCGGAACTCTCTGGCCATTCTCCCACGAGGATACTCACGGGCTACGCGACTGAGACGCAATCCGTTGGTCGTCAACGCGTATGCTACTCTATCAAGCTAGGTTCCGCACACGACGCTACCCAAACTATGACTACATTCATCATTTATTTGTTGTAACTCTTGAGAATACACGCTCGTTCATAAAATGTCCAGTGATTTTAGCGATGAAGATAATGTTCTTCTCTTAATTTATAAAAGGAATAATCGAAAAAAAGTAGATTTTGGGTGCACCCATACATAACTACATGAGAATGATGATAATAAGTTTCTTCATTTTTATTGAATGTCAAAAGAGTCTTTTTCTAATTTGATGCAGTTATTAGCTACACATATTCATAAAAAAATACAACAATGAGAGAGCGCGTGTGCGAGTTGAGTTTCTTTCCTATCTCAGCCCACGCCTTATCTCGTACGTATATTCCTTACATAATCCGGCAGTCCATAATTATATAAACATGGATAATTTTCAACCTCCTGAACAAATTTAATGTTTTCCGCTTGATCTGACGCCATTTTATTACGATTAAAGTAGCGTCGCAGTCGCGTTGCAGTCTCTTGCGACCAGCATGACCAGTCGCGTGCAACTGGTATCAAACGCGTCGTAGACGCGTTTTGTCGTGTGCGAAACCGATCAAATATGTATGCAAGCGACTAACGAGCGACGCGTATCATACGCGTAGGATACTCAAGTCGCTTGTGAGTATCCTCGTGGGAGAATGGCCAAATGGTTAACTATGTCACAACGACGAGACAAGCCCTGTCTTAGCTGGTCGCATGATCGCACGATCGTGCGATTGCGATGATCGCATGAACGCGGACGCCCTGTTCAAACATATAACATTGTATGAACGTGTCCTAACTGGGCAGACGGACAGACGTAAATTCGATCGACCGATCGGTCCAACCGGATCGCTTCGCTTGTATTGCTCTGTTGTATCGATAATTAGTACGACACCTACTCGCCAAAAGTTTTAACTTACTAAGATTCATATTTATTTGTTTGCGTTGTCAAGGAAAGTGATGCGATGGCAGTTAGGACACACAATTTTTCATCGTGCGATCACAAATTTGTTTATGCGTTCATGCGATCATTGCAATCGCACGATCGTGCGATCATGCGACCAGCTAGGCCAGGGCCACACATTCTCACATTACTTTTCTCGGTACCTACTCTCTAACCCCAACGCTCATAACTATCTGAGGTCTTTATTCACTCCGTTAGCATATCATGGCCTTCCTCTGCGGTCTGCTGCGCGTGGCATCCTACAAATCCCAACACATCGTTCTTCATTTTTCGCTTCATCTTTCACTGCACAGGCGGCCGGGTTATGGAACCAATTACCTGATGACATCAGACTCTCTCCAACGTTATTCTCTTTCAAAAACTGATCGAAACGTCATTTACTTTCTGCTACTCCTGATCCTTTCCTTCGTTAAAAAAAAAAAAAACAAAATTGAAGACATGTTTGAATATTGGTAGGAGAAAACACTATTACTAACAGATGTCAAAATTATTATTAACTAAGTACTACTTAGTGGTCGGCCAGTGCTCGAAATGCGACCATAACTAATTTAGATTATAAGTTTGAACATTATTAAGATTCCTTTGTCAAAGACCGAGTGAGCAACAAAACTTTGTCAAAGACAATTTTCTTTAAAAAATAATTACTTACATGGATACGTCAAATTTGAAATGTTGATATGTTTAAAGTTTTTTCTATAGTTATTTAATACAAAAATATTAATCTATTCTCAATTTGACCACATATAAACAATATATCTGTGTCAAATAATGTCAAATACATTAAATTGTGTGTGAAATTTTGTATTTTTAGTCTCTTAATGTCTACATAAGATAGACGAAAGCGCTTGAGCCTCAATAAAATATCGTGAAAGTGCAACTGTGTTTGTTTAAATTCATAAAAAATAAATTTATATTCTAGCTGATTGCCCCATATTATTATTGTTTAAGAAGGCCAACAGGAGGAATATGCAGCGGCATAAACACACTCCAGGATCTATAGAAAGAACTCTTACTTCAAATTTCCTGCTGTAGTTAACTTTTCTGCCACCGGGGAACCTATTGTATTTGCGACAGCCTCTTCCAGCAACAGAAATAATAACGAGCCACTACGTAGATGTGGCTTGCAGATAGCGTTAATCGGTCAGTTGTTTATGATGCTTGGTTTATTGGATTCTTCTCTGTTCCGGATAACAGAATAATTATTATTAAAAATATCATACATAAAAAATCGAAAAAATGCTTAGCAAATAATATGAAATATAATATAAAAGTTAGTATGGAACTAATCTCGACACAGCTACGCCATCTGTGAAGAATTCTATAGAAACTAATTTGTATTTACCTGACAACCATTGATTAAAAATTTTGCCACGCACATATTTGATGGATTTTTTTCCAGTTTTTTTTTTATTTTGAAAACGCGAAAAGTGAATAAATCTAATTTTGAAATCAAATTATTGTTTGACACAAACCCTCAGTTATTGTTCGATAGTTGGTCCGATTGAGAGAATTCGGATGGAAAATATGTGGTTTAAAACAGAAGAAACATCAGTCGGAATCACATTGGTTAAAAGTCATTTTTATAAATTCTCATTCAATATTCATGGTAAGGGCTACATGACAACGTCTGTCGGAAAAGCTAGTATTATAATATAAGAATTGTTATAAATAAAAAGATACATTTAACAGAATTCATAAAATGAGGGCAAAGTTGAATTCCACCCATAACGCAATTAAACATAAATACATAATTATTCACGACGTACAATTCCAATTTCAATTAAAATACAATCTCATTATTTCGCTCGTGGAATTTTCACAAAATGTCTTGAAGCGCAAGCTCTTGCGGCTTGACAGGAGATCATTGTATCATTTATCTCTACCCAGAGTACTAAGAATTTCTACTTAAATAATACAGCAAAACATCCACTCAAAACATATATTCGCGTGTATGAACTGAATTAATAATTTAATCATCTTCTCCGCAACTACTTTGCGACTTCATGCTGTAAGAATATTTATCAAGAGACTTTCTAACCCGCTTATAAGTGTATAATCCTTAAACTGCAATTAAGAAGGTTGGAACTTCAAAATGTAACGAAGTACACTTCGTAAAAAGGGATTAATAAGCGTGTGTTGCCGTATCAAAAAAATACACACATCAGATACAATTCTGCGTAGAGTCGTGCAAAACATGTGGAAGCGTTCTTATATTATATAGTTTTCTACGTAAACTCAAAGTTATTAAAAGTTTTGGAAAAAGTATCACACACTTTTACGTTCTTCATATTTATAAATAACCATCTTTTGAAAATGAAATTACTGACAAACATAAATGATGGAATCGTAGCTTAAGTTACATAACGGTATAAGTTTATGAAAATAATTGATTTGAAATTAAAATAAGAAAATGTTTTTCAAGTCATTTTCGAAATTCATAATAAGTACCTACTTAAAAAAATGATGATAACATTTGAACAATGGAAAGGGCGGTCAGCCAACCCATTAAATAACAATGGAAGTACATATTTATACCGTACCGAATTAGCTACTAAACCAATGTTATATCGATCGATGCATCTGTTTTAAACCACATATTATTTTGAATCCACATTCTGTCTTTCGCACCAACTATCAAACGACTGACATTTCCTGTTTAACGCCAATTTAATATCAATATTGGAAAAATATACAATATTAATACGTGAAGGAAAAACTTTGTGACTATTTTTACCAAAACTGCACGGGCGGAGGAGTATGAAATTTCGCACACTTATAGTTTATGTAGAGAAGAAGTGGCGAATGCTAATTTTTTTTAAATAATGCTTAAAAAATATTAAATCGATAAAAAAATGTAACATACACTACTGTAATGTTATGTATTTGAAACTCACACACGCTTCCATAGACTACTTATAAGAACATCGACATCATAGAAACAAATGTAAAATGAAAAGCGCCTCACAATGAGCGCTGAAAGCTTTTTGAAAGAGGTAAATTCAAATGGAAGGTGGAGCTGGAAATGGCGGAATATAATTTTAGAATAGATTGATATTGTTTGTCTTTGATAACAACATAAAAAACTTATTACATGTCAACATTTTAAATTTTAGATATCCATGTCATTGTTTTTTAATGAAAAATTTGAAATAGAAAAAAACGAATAAACATATAGGTATATGATATATCTGTATGGATTCTCAAAATAAATTGAAAAGAAAAATATTCAATGTAAAAAATATTTTTAGTACCTACGTACTAAAATCGTATTTCTCAATTAATAAAAAAAATATTTTGTTAGATTATAAAAATTATTCAACGAAAAGATTGGCAAATAAAAGTTGAATCATTTGAGTTTATTTTTTAAAATATGTTTACTTAACCTATTTTTTCAAGTACACTTCCATAATATTAAAATTGAATTAAATAATAATAAATCGTTGGTAAGAGATTGAATAAACAATAAGAATTTAAAATATTCGGTTCTTAAAAAATATGTAAAAATATACGGAAAGAGTAAGTAAACCTATCTTGCCCAATGATATTTTTTTAAATAAAAAATAAAGCCAGTATAAAAGTCGCCACTTGATTTCATTGCCTACGGCAATTTTTTGTTTTACCCATCGCGCCGTATCCCGTAAGGGGTAGGCAGAGAGAACAGACCTCCACTCCTTTCTATCCAAGCAGACTTCTTTCGAATCTTCTAGCGATATAACATTTCTCATATTATTATAACCTCTCCTACTTCTCTTAATTCTGACAAGTCCTTCCTTAAGAATGGAATCGATGTGTTCGATCCACTTCATACTCGGTTGGCCACGCCTTATTACACCTTTCCTTTCAGCCTTATAATTCTGTTCATTCATTATTTCCACGTGCCGAAACCATCTGAATTATTGACTCATCTTGGTCACAGCAATTATAACTTCCATAAAAATAATAAGGATTATTTAAAAAACGCGCGGTTTCGTGATACATACCACACTCCTAATAATATTCACATTCCTTTCCATATCTCACAGAGTCTTTCCACATATATGAAGGGCACAACAACAGAACTGCACTATGCGTACAGCGCAGTGTGGTGAGTGGAGCCGCCCAGTGAGCGTTGCATCGTGTCTATGGATATGATGTCTGTTTACTTGCCTTTCTTTTTGTATATACTAATCAGAAATATTTTTAGCCTTTGCTGTTATGCATTATTTGTTATGCTGAGTGCGAACATTTTTATTAAAGTTAAATAAATAAATATATTCTTCAAAAACTCTCAACTCTACTGCATTTATACTCCATTCTTCTTTTTTCATCCAAATCCACGTTTTACATACAGTCATCATTGATGGTAACAGAATTGCGATATGCACAATAATTATCTGTTGTCAATTTGTTTATTTTTAACCAGCAGTAAAAGCTGTCGAACGACAGTTCATCAATGGTTTGATTGTCTAATTAATCACTTAGATCGTCCTTTAAAGGGTCCTAATTTTACATGACCACTTTGAGAACTGCTGACAAGACTCGGTTTATTAAAATCTAAGACTATCGTTTAAGAGGATTGTCATTGTAAAAATCAGTACACTGACCAAGTCATATGTTTCCAGCACTAACCTATATTTGCAAACATTCAATGATAGCAGGACTTGATCTAGTTGTAGTTGATTGCCCAATTGTGACATTCGGTTTTCTGAGAAAGAGTGATACTCACAAGGACCGAGATTACAAATTGAGGGGACGAATTCTCAGGAAGACTTGAAATGCCAAAGGAATTCAGGAGGAAAATATTAAGAAAATTACTTTTAGTCTATGTTCCTAACTGGTTCGACGCGGAGGGACCGTTCAAATTGAGAACATTTCCTAATTGGGTAAGGCGGACAAACGCAGGTTCGAAATTTAAAAATTTGTTAACGCATCCACACAATCATCGCTCGACGTTCGGACGGGCGTACCCTTTTCAATTAGGACAACGCCTTAGAGAGAATGAAATGAAGAGAAGGCACAGCTCTGGAAAAAAGTGAAGAATATTGCAAACCTAAGCATAAAGATTTTACTGTTCAAAAATAAAATAAAATTCGCGAAAATGTCAAAATTTTTAATTAAGTATATTAGCGTGAAATGAAAGCAACTTTTTATATTTTGTTTTTTTTTTGTCTGCGTGGGAGAACAATAATTTACTTATCATTATAATCTATTTATATTTATTTGTCATTCCATCCCACCAGGACGATTTGTACCTCTATTCTTAAATTATTATTTTTTTTACAAAAAAAAACAAAATAATTTTAAAAAGGCAAATAATCATACTGTTTGAAGAGTAATAAAATTTATTTTAACGAACTCCAGGAAAAAATTGTGGAGCAATTAAGTATTCATTGAAAAATGTATATTTTGCAATTGTACAGTCTTTACTCGCTTATGGCGTTATTGGATGGGGGTCGTGTTGAAGTCATGAAAGTAATAACTACTGCAGGTGACTCAAAAGAGTATAATTAAGACAATGTTTGGTTCACAGGCGTTTCCCTCCCTTGCAATTCTTTGATGACCTTAAATCCTAACAATTGAGCATCTGTTTGTGAAGAAAGCTCTTATACATTTCATCAAGTCTCGTGTCGGACTTGAGAGATCCCAACAGAGAACAGTCACCAGAAGAATGTTATCTTTTTATTGTGAGTTACCTTTTAAAAATACAGCGTTTGGGCAGCGACAATAATTCTTATACGTTGCGCCTAGAACATTTAACTGCCTGCCTGAGAACATTCGTGAGATAACTGCCCCTTGTATTCTCGGGCAGAGAGTTTCTTGCTGGGTTCTTGGTCTGTCGGTCGTGTCCTTGCATGACATGCTTGGAGAATTGTCTAGCATCTAAGTATGGAGTATGGTTGTGCTATTTATTGAGTGGCTGCCTTATTTGTGTATAGAGTGGTTGTTTTTTATAAAGTAGTAGTTATTTTTTCTTTAAAGTAGTTTTGTCTCACTTATATGTTCTGTGTGTGAATGTGAGTGAATGAGGGTGTGAAGTGGTTGTGTATGTGTGTGAGAGAGAGAGAGTCTGTTGTGTTTTTTTTATCTATTTTTTAATAACTTGTGTTCTTGTATTTTTACTGCTCTCTATGTTATCTCTTTTTTCTTTAAAAGACAATTTGCCGTTGATAAACAAATAAATAAATAAATAAGACTATATTTTTATAAGCTTTTTTTAAGTTTGCCCCAGCACAGGCTATTTGAGCAACATTTTTGTAACTACTTATTTAAAATGTTTATATCTATAAAGTAAATAAATAAATTCAATTTTTATAATTTTCTTTCTCAACAACACTAATTATTCTAAAGATAACCGCTTATTTTTGCTACGTTTTTTTTCAACTAGCTTTCCCGACAGACGATGTCCTGTAGTCCTAAGTATGAATATTGTTTTCGAATTTCATGGTGAAAAAAACTTCGCTAATCAAACAAAAAAATACATAAAATTTCCGATGACAAACAGCATACATCACATCAATTAGATAGTCAAACTGAACTCACCTGTTTTTATTCACTTTTCGTATTTTAATTTATAAAAAAAAAAAACGCTAAAATATATTGTATTGTTAACAAATCATTTCTGAAAGCTTGAAAGAAATTCAATCAATAATCTGCGTACAATGTTTTGAAACTCAATGGTTGTCAGGTAAATAATGGTTTTTATTTATTTATTTATTTTTCTATCGTCCTTGGGCCCTTACTTTGCAGGCGCTTGGACTCATCATACAAAATACACAGTTTATAAAAAACAATAGCAATAAATAGTCAAAGAAAGATTCAAAACAAAGTCATTGTGAACATTCATCGGTTGTGTTGGTGTGGTTTTTTTCACAGTTGGCGTTGATGTTAGAATATAAGTTCCATATAATTCCAGTTTAATTATTTTTATCCATTTTTTTCTATTTTTTATTATTTTTCTGTTACATATATGGAGTGGAAAATATTCCAATAAACCCAAGAACCATATAAATATGTTCAGCCGATCTTGAGTTATAAGAGTTCGCTCTAACCTGACTTTATTTTACATCTTTAGATTAGTTAGGAACGAATTATTGTTTTTCCTAACATAAACCACTATTCTGAAACTAACTTATGTATTTATTTATTTAAGAACACACACACGGTCTTTGGGCCAATTACAATTAATTATTATCTATATAAATAAATAAAAATAATGTACATTACATGCACTTCTTCGAGGCTGAGCTGAGGAATTGAGACATGGTGTGGAAGGAATATAAATGAAAGTCGGGTAGTGCGAATAATTATATGTAACTCTATAGATTGGCTGGACAGATTCTCTCGATGTTTGGTCTATTGGATTCTTCTGTAATGCGGATAACAGAATGACTATGTAATAAAAAATTAAAAATGGATAAGAAATAATATAAAATATAATATTAAAGTGAGTATGATAGCAAACTTCCTTACAACAACGCCATCTGTGAAAAATTCTATAGAAACTCAATTTTTATTCCTTTAATAACCATTGACATTAAATATATTGGACGTAGGTAGATTATTGATAAATTTTTTTCCAGCTTTTTTCTAATTTATTATCATTGAAGCGCAATTATTTTTATACAGTAGGTAAATCAAAACGCGAAAAGTGAATAAGTTAATCTAATTTTGAAATCAAATGGTGTTTGACACAAGATGTCAGTAGTTGTTTAATAGTTGGTGCGATTGACAGAATTCGGATGAAAAATACATGGTTTCAAACAGATGCATCGGTCGGAATGACATCTGTAAAAAGTCATTTTTATCATTCTTTTTTATTCTTATTCAATATTAATAGTTAGACCGCAGGACAACGTCTGTCGGGAAAGCTAGAAATGAATATATTGAGAAAAAAAAACAGATAAAATAAGATTAAAATCAAATAAAATTAATTTCCAAGAAGCGTACCTGATAATATACATAATATTATTATAACTATAAGTCAGTACTTAAAATATTTTCAGAATAGGGATTTAGGCGAATATCAACTAATGATTCTAATAATTCCCTAATGATGTTTGATTCTAAATGATATAAACACACCACCACCTGAACACAAAAACTGAGCCCGTAGTCATCTTTTGTAGGGATTCGCAAGAAGCATAACGTAGCAAGCATAGTAACTTATCATCAGATCGAATTAAGGACCGGTCTTATAAACATCCGTTAGTTAAAAGTCAAACCAAATAAACCGAAATATGATCCATTTGCTTGTTTTTCCGTCTTAAAAAAATTCGTTATTCAAATTTCAGTACGACAATTTGTTAGTAAACAATCGATAAACTTACGGATATTTGGTCTCTTGTTTATAAGATCGGCCCTAAGTGTTTTACCTATTTTATTCAAAAATAAACCAATTGAAATGAAACACCCAGTGTGTGAGCTATAAACACAGTTTTGAGTTTTCAAACAGAAATTAATAATATGATAATGATAATGTATCATTACAGTTACTGATGTGAATATTTCATTATTATTTTTAAACTGCTGATAGAAAGAACAGTGTGAATTAACAGAAATGTACGTCACTAGGAAATTATAGATATTATTAAAACAGATGTCCGTTGTCGCTGGTCGTTGTATGAATATTCAAAATGTGGGGTTGCGCGGTATAAATAAATGATAAATAAATTTAATTAAATTATAAATCAATAGCTAAAGTGGACTGTATGGGCGGTGGTATGCTGTGCTTGAGGAGTGGTGCGACCAGCTGGAGAGAAAATGGATCAAGGAAGATGGACTAACCTTAACTCCACGGTGATGTCTTTCTGCTGGCCAGCTCTTCCTTGTTGAACACAAAAACATAAAACAACACAGCACAATTTATAATTATAAAACGCGGCGCGGATGATTGTTTTATTATTAATTTAATTTTAGAAGAAGATCGAATTAAATGAATATAAAATGATTTGTTTAGCGGTGCGATGCGGTTGATTTCTTCTATATAAGAGTATTGTCACTTTTCCTGGTTAGCTAAAGGTAGGAACCAAAAAATGGGTAACAACAAATTTGATGGAATAAATGAGATTTATTTAATTAGTACACGGCACACATGTGCCTTTTAACAAATAACAATTATAATAGATTTACACCAACACATAATTATACAAAAAAAGTGAAAAAGTAAGCGATAATAAAACCAATACACATAAGATATTTCAAAGTAACATTATATAAGAGAGATGATTGTATAAGAAAAATCAAAACAGAAAAATATAACTTTAAAAGAATCATAGTAGATCAAAGTAAGGTAAAAATACATAGCATATAAAGCAAATGTAAAATTACTTAATATCTGCAAATATTATATAGAGAGAGAAAAACATTAAACAAGTACAAAATGTAAGAAATTTAAAAAAAAAACAAAATTCAAAAAGTCCAGATAGACTAATAAAAAAAGATATAAAACAGGAAAATCAGAAGAGAAAATATATATGTACATATTATAAATCCAAATCAATAAAAAAATAAGGTTAAAATTAAATAAACGAATAGAGAACAACAAAAAACACAAAGCCATGTCAAAGAAATATGGCAATTAATTACAATATTCGGAATAGAATAAGATAACATAAAGGTAAATAACAGAGTATCATAGTACATACATAAACAAACAAAAAAACAGAACAAGTAAGAAGCACTAATGAAAAATTTGAAGTAAGAAAATCAAAAAGAAAATTTTAATATTAACATTATATAGAAACAGAAATTAATAGAATAGATCACGGGTTTCAATATACCAATTCAAACCAAACAAACGTTAGAAAATCAAATAAAATTTAAAATAAAATGTAAAATATTTAATAAAATAAAAACCAATTATGCACCTATTCATATCAAGTTTTAGAGCATACACAAATATACACCTACTTATTTTCTTGTAAATAATGATTACCAGGATGAAGGTTAATATAAAAACACTATAAATAAACAATAGTTTCAAGGCAATCAAACAAAAACAAAGCAGGTGCAGAATATAACATTGTATAAAAATGAAATCGAGTTAAATCACACACAAAAAGCAGTCACAAAAAATAACACATTCGAAATAATGATGATGGGGCTTGAGAGAATGAAAAAAAATACATGAAATAAAATTAAATCCATACAAAAAAAATAGCATTGATAATATTACTAGAAAAGACAGTCGAAACAAACAAATAAAACGAAACGAAATCACATTATCGCCTTTAAAAAAGAAAAAGAGGATGAGAGATTGTGGATGAATCGGGTACAATCAAGCGGAGCGAAGTAAAATGACCTCAAAAAGAACAAAAAAAAAAACACACACACACAATATAGAAAATCAAATAAAACACAACATATATGATCAAATAATAAACAATCAATCACCAACTATTTGATTAAATAATATTCGAAAACACGCAACTCGGTAGATCCGGTCAATAGATTCGCTGAACTCATTACCCAGACGGAGTATCCGATGAATAATTATATCTGGTAGCGTGCATCCTGCCTCCTGAAGCCTCTATCCTCGCGATAATAGGCTTACCCCGAGAATACTTAATATAGACGTCAGTTTCTCCTTTCGCCTTTCTCTCCAACAGTTGGTTGCGCAGATCTGCCATATGCTGCCTCTGCATGACTGTGCGATCAGGATATACAGGAGATGGAAAAAGGACAGGTTGACACTGGCAACACCAAAATGTTTTACGCGTATCATCGCGGTAATATTCAATCACTTATTGTTTTTCATTATAAAATACGTACATAAGCTTAATTACACCACAATACGAGTAGTCATTTTCACTTTCTGTTGAAACAAATATTTTTGAAATGTCTCTCTCTGAGTTTTAACAGTAAGCCCATATTATTCTGAAAAACAAACATGAATAATGTTTTATTCTTTGTTCGTGTCGATCTTTGAACATAGGAGAGCTCTGAAAGACAATTCAATAGATCTCAAAAGAATCTTTCAGTCTGCCTCAAATACTTACCCAAAATTATTGTCTAACAGCTCTGGCCCCGTAGACAAATTCAAATTGGCGTTCGACTACAAATGAAGATTTCGTCAATGTATAATGCGAAAAAATTAACTGTCCACTGGAACGTATAAACAATTATTTAGACCAAACAAAGACACTTGTATAAAAATATAAAAAGTGAACAGTTAATTTTCTTCCTACTCTACATTGTCGAATAATTCGTTTGTAGTCGATCGCCAAATGCAATTTGTCTAGGCCTGCTGAGTCACCATTGAAAGACCTTGCACTGCCTGAGAATTAATGAAGTTAGCTAGCTCCTTTTATATTCATAATAGTCATGAATTTCTTGTTGAGAAAGTCCATGCAAGGAGCAAGAGGTATACTACTAGGGTACTCACAGAAGTTCACCTTTGAAGCACTTTTTTCGCTTTCCAAAAAAACAAATAAGGTTCCTGACGAGGACCTTAACAGGACACTGCAGACTGCGCAAGCATATGTCCATCTCAGATACGGCGAGCACAGTCTGCTTCGCTCGGTAATGACTCAAGGACACTCTTCGAAATCACCCGGGAGGTCGGGGGCAGAGGTCAAAAAAGACCCGTGACGGCAATACGACGAGACTCTCGTGGAGCCACTGTCACTGCCCCCGAACTGATTAAAAGGAGATGGAGGGAGTACTTTGAGTCAATATTGAACCGCCCCGAGCCCTCCTCACCTTACAACATTGAGAAGGAGTTGGCGGGTCTGAATATACCTCAGGCGACTGGGATATCGGACGTGATCTTGCGATCAACGAATTTTTATAAATAATACTGAATAGCATAATACACTTTGAGATTCTGTGCTGATTTTATTTTATTATACTTACTTTTATTTTATTATATCGACGGTCACCAGGTCTCCCGGGTGGATAAATTTAAGTACCTGGGAACTACCATTACCACCTCTGGTGACCTCGGGGCTGAGCTCCCGATATGGCGTATCGGTATGGCAAGTGGCGCCTTTAACAACATGACCAAGATTTGGAAAGCGTCGGCGTTTAGTGTCGAGACGAAATGTAAACTGTTTGATGCGTGTGTGTTGCCCATTCTTCTCTATGGGTGTGAGTCCTGGCACCTGACCAAAGCCCAGGCACAAAAAGTCTCAGCTTTTGGAAGTGCCTAAAGAGAATTCTGGGCGTAAGATGGTACCACCGCATCACGAACGACGCTATACGCCGGCGCACCCAGCGTGAGCCCATCACCTCTACCATTGTGGGGAGGATATGGACTTGGCTGGGACATGTCGTGTTAAAGATGCCGAATGACAGTTGGCCGAGGAGAGCGCTGTTCTTCCTCCCATCAGGGTCCCGAAGACGAGGAAGACCCTCTTACACTGTGTTCCGCTCCTTCGAAGCAGAGCTGAGGGACATGGACAAGGTGTGGGAGGAGTTCATAAACATTGCGCAAGATTGAGCGAAATGGAGAGCTCTTATTGCCTCCCTATGCCCCTGAGTGGGGTGTAAAAGGGAGTGTGTGTGTGTGTGTGTGTGTGTGTGTGTGAATACCTACTGGACGATATTATGCAGATAGGCCATTTACACCTATCAGCATTGATCTACTAATATCATCTTGAAATACAGTTTTAAGTACTTGATATGTAATTTTTTCATGTCAAACATTGATATACCTACATTGTACTTTAATTATTTTGAAGGAATGAAGAATGAAGTCTTAGGCGGAGGCCCTTGTAAGCACATTACTGCCTTCGAAAAAACTGAGGCGAAACATTATCTAATATTCCGTTGTTATAGAGAAAAATAAATAACAGAAGAAAAATATTAATCTTCTGATCCAAGAATCACAACACAATATAATAAGATATTTTTGTAAGAAAATACTAATAGAAAGCCGATTATAAAGAAGCTTCTCTCTTACGCTCAGATAATTAAAATAGATTCGCTCCTCGGCATCCAAAGTGTTTCTATTAATACTTTTTTTCTGTACATCTTTTTTATAAATTCAGATCGTTTATTCTTGAAATTACCTACTGTATTTTTGATATATTATATTTTCTAGTAGGTACTTTTTTAAATGTAACTTCTACACCGCAAAATGAGTTTCAGAACAGACGGATAAATTCCGCCCCAACCCACAACACCAAACTACAGTAAGTATAGGCTAAGCGAAGGGATTATTTATTTTAATAATATTAAAAGTACCTACCTATTGAATTTATCTGAGGTATGTAAGTGTAAAAAATTGAAAATCATGCCCGAGTTGTTTGACCATATTATTATTCTCGTAGTATTAAATTTAAAAGCTTTCGAGGGTTTTATGAATGCCTTTCGAATTTAAAAATTTTAAAACATTAGTTGTCTTTATAAGGACACGTGGACTTATGTGTCAAGTCACAAAGTAAGACTTTTACAACCACACGCAGTATAAAAACAGCACTAAACTCTTTGAATAGCACATAGAAGGTTTTTGTATTGTAAGTTTCTAATATGAGTCACACTAGCTATACTCTACCGTTAATTTAATGATTTAAATCGACTTCAAAGTAGGTACTTTCGTACAATATTTTAACGCTTTATTTTTTGATTTATATATTATTTAACAAAAATGAATCTGTGCTCATTCCAAGTGAACACAAACACACTCTTTGACTCTTTCACAGTAAGCTGCATACTTAAAGTTTGCGTCGTGAAAGAGGATGATTGTCGGCAGCTAGGATCAGACTCACGACTTAGATCAGCACGAAACATTTCGAAAGTCGGAGTCGTCACGGGTCACGGATAGGGTATCAACCACTTCATACTTAATACACATAGACCTCTTATGTGTGCTCTATCAGATCAACCCGACGTTGTCGATTCCCTCTGTAAATCATCAGCTACTCGGCTTATTATAGGTAAATGTTTTTTTTTTTTTTTATAGTATGTAATCAATCAATTCTCCCTTTTCCACCCCACTCAGGGGCATAGGAAGGCAACAAGAGCTCTCCATTGCGCTCGATCTTGGGCAACGTTTATGACCTTCTCCCACACCATGTCCATGTCCCTCAGCTCTGCTTCGAAGGAGCGGAACACAGTGTGAGAGGGTCTTCCTCGTCTTCGGGACCCTGATGGGAGGAAGAACAGCGCTCTCCTCGGCCAACTGTCATTCGGCATCCTTAACACATGTCCCAGCCAAGTCCATCTCCTCCCCACAATGGTATAGGTGATGGGCTCACGCTGGGTGCGCCGGCGTATAGCGTCGTTCGTGATGCGGTGGTACCATCTTACGCCCAGAATTCTCCTTAGGCACTTCATTTCAAATGATGAGAATTTTTGTGCCTGGGCCTTGGTCAGGTGCCAGGACTCACACCCATAAAGGAGAATGGGCAACACACACGCATCAAACAGTTTACATTTCGTCTCGACACTAAACGTCAGATACACATAAAGATACAGATAGATAAACAATTCTAAAACCAATTCAACAATTCTATAAAACTCACTACACATTAAAAGGCTTCCCAGACAGCAATGATATGCTGGTATGAGGGGCGGATGTCATTCTAAAGCCTTAACTTAATTTGCGCCTTCATTATAAATCAAATCACCAAGAAGTTATCTTAATTTCAAATATCAAGCAATAAAATGTCAATTTCAAATAACTACCACTATTCGGCATCCAAGTATGTGGTTTTCAAATGCTTTTTAAATTGATCAATGTTCTTGAGTTCTTGTTTTTTTTTTTTTTTTTATTTAAATTTGATTATTTAAATTACTTCCACCAAGAAAAATGCATGTTCAACAACTTTAAATATTAGTCAAAGCTTGAATAAATTCTGTCAATAATCTTCGTACCGGTCTATTGAAACTCAATGGTTGTCAGGTAAATAAAAATGGTGATGTTTTGGAATTTTCACAGATAGCGTTGATGTTAGGAAGTCTGTTATATACTTACTTTAATATTATATTTTATATTATTTTCAATCCATTTTTCATTTTTTTAATAGTTATTCTGTTATCCGAAACGGAGAAGAATCCAATAAACTGACCATCATAAAAAAAATCTATTTAGCCGATCTCGAGTTATAAGTGTTGACACTAACCCGACTTTCTTTTATATCTATAGATTATTTTAAACTGTTTTTTAAAAGAAGATATTGAATAGTTTGAACGCACTATCAAAAGAACACGTGCATATTATTATTATCATCCTTCTTGATCCTCTCTCCTTAAAAATATAATTACTAAAATCTGGTAAATAAGAAGCTCATGTCTATTCTGGATCTCTAAAAGGCTGTTTGCAGGAGTCTTATATATAAGACCGTTAGTACCTTTTCAGTAAATATATATTTATAGAGCCGAGAGCCGTAAGAATTACCTATGTACCAATATTATATTTTAAACTAGCTTTCCCGACAGACGTTGTCCTGTAGGGGAGAGGTGTGTCAATTGTTACA
Organism: Mystacides longicornis; assembly: GCA_963576905.1. NCBI lineage: Eukaryota > Metazoa > Arthropoda > Insecta > Trichoptera > Leptoceridae > Mystacides > Mystacides longicornis. Next base: position 2,396,706 of record OY756421.1, on the reverse strand, counting down.
TCGCAAATATAGCGCCTACTAAACCTCAAATGGTATAACATAAATACTTAGATAATTGCCAAACAATTAACTGTTTTACCGACGTAGCCGCCGGTCAGGTTGGGCTGCTGTTATTTTGGCAATCGCAGTTTATATGGTTTTGGAATGTATTTGATTTTTGCGGCGAGCGTCAAATTTTTTAAATTACTCTAAATATAAATAACGCAGGAAATTGAGAGGGGTATTAAAAAGCTTATTAAGGATCAGGCTTCATATTAATGTAAGTATTTTGATAAATATTTTGGTAGTAGTTCATATAACCGTATTTGTGAAAAAAGGGGTGTCAATAGTCAGGGTGTCAATTGTTACATGCACCCCCTTTAATACGATATATTTTTTGAACTAGGATTTATTGAAATATATACTTATCTACATATTTTATTTTAATGTTACAGATTCACGAATATGGTTTACATAAGTGTTTGTAGAACAACTAGAGGTAACATACCCAAGAGAGACATAGTAAGGAGGTAAAAAAACATCCCAAAATGGCAAGCCTACATTCCAAAAAAAAGAAGAAATCTGAAGAGAGCGATTGTTCTGGCAATTGGTCTGAAGATGGTGTTATTTGCCTTGTGTTGTAAACCTTACAATCAAAGTAAAGAAGATTGGTTACAATGCACCGATTGCCGCAAATGGGCTCATAGTACTTGTGCGCATAATGATCCAAATATTATTTTGTCTTCATTGCTTATTCGAATGAAAAATGTATCATATATGTTCGGTTTATGCTTTTTCTTTAATTTAATAATAATATTAATAAATATTATCAAATGTGTTGAAAGTTTTTTATGTTAATTATTTTTTATATTTAGTAATATTTTTTATGATATTATTTTTCTCGTATTTTTTTAAACTCTTTGTATTATTTTATTTTTCTACTATTCCATTAAATACACAATTACTTGAGCTATCATCTCACTTTAATTTTTATCTGTAAATTTTGCATCATTAGTCTGAATAATACGATGAGTTGAAATTGTAACAATTGACTCAGGGCACTGTAACAATTGTACCACCCAGTGGGACAATTGTTACAATCCGACCTGCATCACATAAGTGCAATTATCAGAAAGACCAATGCGTTTTTTAATGTTTATAACATTTATAGTTATAGCCAAAGAATGTATCTAATAAATGTAAAAAATAATTATATATTATGATCTTTAATAAAAAAGTTATGTCGATGTAAACAAAAATTGTAACAATTGACACACCTCTCCCCTACTCCTTACTGTGAATATTGATTTCGAATTTGTAATTTATACAATTTTTAATGTTAAAAAAATATTTCTGAAAGCTTGAAAGAAATTCTATCAAAAATCTACGTACCTACCAATGTTTTGAAACTCAATGGTTGTCAAGTAAATAAAAATTGTATTGTTAAGGAATTTTACACGAGTGGCGTTGTTGTCAATAAATCTATTCCATTCTAACTCAAACATTATATTTTATATTATTTGTCATCCAATTTTCGAATTTTTAATAGTTATTCTGTTATCCGGAGCGAAGAAGAATATAATAAACCAAAAATGATAAAAATATGTTCAGCTAATTAATAAGTTCGCACTAATCCGACTTTCAAAAGAAAATAATATAAAAATATAGATTTTACACATCACCGTGCATATTTTATCATTAAAAAAAATATGATCAAATCAAAATATTGTCTGATGGTTATGAATATAATATTCTATGCATCGTAAGCAGTAAATTTTTACCTGCACATCTTTGTTAAAAAAAACATTGAAACGACCCTAAATTTTGTATCGGAACCCCATTCTATTGAACAAGGGGTGCTAAACCTATGGCCCCTAGGTACATTTTACAATAATTCTAAAATGATACATTATGTACCTATATGTATAATATATATGTATGTGCGTGTATGTATATGTTTCTAAGATTTTATTCCTTTGGTTCAATTTGTTTTAGAGAATGGTGAGACCAAAATCACTTGTTTTATAACTAAGCAACTGAGCGTTTAAACTGTGTTGGTCCACTATAAATTGTAAAGAATTTTTTTATGTTTATGGATGAACAGATTCTTCCGATGTAAGATTTATTGGATTCTTCTCAGCTCCGGATGACAGAGTAACTGTAATAGAAAGTTGAAAAAAAAATGGATTAGATATATTATAAAATATAATATTAAGTTTAGTATGAAAATTGCAACGCCACCGCCATCTATGAACAATCTATAACAACACGATTCGATTTTTATTTACCTAACAACCATAGAGTTTCAAAACACTGGCACGCAGATTATTGATAAAATATCTTTCAGCCATTCAGAAATATTTTTTTGAGATTCAAACATAATATTTTATACATAAATCTTTGTATAAATGACAAATTTGAAACCAATATTCATAGTAAGGACTATAGGACAACGTCCGTCGGGAAAGCTAGTTGATAAATACCGACCGACCGAACCGACCTCGGTAGCCTAGTTGTACTAGCGTGGACTTCAGATCCGAGGTCCCGGGTTTGATTCCCGGTCGGGTCAGAGTTTTTCTACGTGTTTTTTCACTTGAAATTTCTACCCGGGATTGGCCAGTCTCAGCTTCTTGTTGAAAAGCCTATCTACCCCTGTTTTGTAGATAAATCGTTGAGGCTAACAAAAACATACTGCAGCTGATGTGGTCACGTATGACGACACACCACTTCTTTTCCCTGCGTCTACATAAACAACATGTCATTGTGTTTTTTTTTTAATATTTCTAGCAGTTAGAAACTGCGTGTCTATGTGTGCGCACGCTTGAATGGTGCGCAACGCGAGTGCGAAGTCTATCTATCTCGTGCACAGTAAATATTTAGTGTAAATTTGTTCCCATTAAAAGTGAAAAATATTGTCAAAAATCAATCAAATATATACCTAGTTAGATACAGTTTTTTTAGTGATAAATACCTACATGTTTCCAAAAAAAATGTTGCCGTATTACTAAATTATTGTTTAGTTTTGTTTGTGAATAGTGCAAAGATTACATATTATTTTGCTTTTGAATACAATAAGAAGATTTAATTAAACAAATCGGGATTTAAAAGTAAGTTCACATAATTTAATTTTAATATAAACCCATCAAATTGGCCGTCAATTGAAAAGCTGCAAATGAAAATAATTAAAAAAAAATACGTGTCTTGTATGCACATCAGGTTTTACATTTTATTATTTATTTTTATAAAAATTCGTACGCACATACTTAATTAGATTCATTGTTTTGTGATTCTGTGAGTTCTATTGCACTATAAAGTACAAAGATATTTGTACATTTTTTTCTATGGACTACAATATAACGTCAAAACTTTAAAATGGTTATTTATATTTACATGTTGAGAAAAATTAAGGTGATTAGCATTTCAAACTTTTTATCGTATAAGCCACGCTGTGGATAACCATTTGAACACTGCGTGCTCTTGTGACTATAGTCGCCAGAGAGTACTTAAAAGCTGTAAAAAAATTCTATTAATTCTGAAATGGCAGACCACGTCAGAGAAACAGGACATCGGTTTAATATATTAAATAGTTTTAACTTCTTAGTAAACGTCTGTGATAAAGGGTACAAATTGACAATTCTGGAAAATCTCCACATAAATAATAATGTAAATGTAAATATCTAATAATTTAATAAATGTCCAAATTCCTACTATCAGTTCCCCCCTATTAAAAACATTATTAGCTCCTCCCTCTACTTCCTCTCTCCCACACCGCACACCCCCACCCCTTCCTCTGCAAGTCCTAACCTTTTCTCTCTCTATTTTTCATTTTATTATTAAATTTCTACTTGTTGCATACATGAAATTTTTCGACATGTTGAACATGTTGAGAATTCTCATGATTAGGAGTTTCGGAGACAAACATTACCACCTAATGGCGAACGTTGTTAACGTAAAGTGATCACACTAAGCCAGCCTTCGAAATAACAGTAGAAGACGGTCGTAAGCCCGTAGTGGTTTGTTCCATTTAAAAATCGAACATTAGTAATGAATTGTTAGAGTCATTAGTTGTTATTTTTTCCCTAACCTTTTATTGTAATAGTCTTAATCCTAGATAATATTATAATAATACACTGGTTTAATTAGTAGGTATAGTTACTGATGATGATCTGAGACGATCGAAAGCGTTTTGTTTTGACATATTTTTTTGTTAAAATATTAATAAAGTGAATATACCTACACACACAGTTTATTGGTGTTATTTTAAGTATTATTTAAGGTGATTAGAATATTCGCCTACTTACCTAATTTATATACTTAGCTGTAACATTATTTTTTTTTTAATGAAGCTGGGCTCATTCAAAGAGTCGCAAATATACATACACGTAAATAAATATATATGTGTATACGTAAAACTTGTGTTGTGAAAATATATGGTCGGCATCGAGGATTGAACCAATTACCTCAGAACGAAGGGGATACACTACCGACCACACATTAGTTATCATGTAGATGTAATTTCAATAATTTTTTTTACAGAATCTATGAAAATTTACGTTTAAATTATTTGAAGAAAACCAATAGGGTGTTTGGTAATAGGTATTATGTTTTATAAAAAAACATGTTACTACGCAACATTGAGTGAGGTAATAATAATATAAAAGAAAAAATAACAACTAATGACTCTAAAAATTCATTACTAAATTAGTAACATTAAATGTTCGATTTTTAAATGGAACAAACCACTACGGGCTTACGACCGTCTTCTACTGTTATTTCGAAGGCTGGCTTAGTGTGATCACTTTTCGTTAACAACGTTCGCCATTAGGTGGTAATGTTTGTCTCCGAAACTCCTTATCATGAGAATTCTCAACATGTTCAACATGTCGAAAAATCTCATGTATGCAACAAGTAGAAATTTAATACACAAACCGTTTATAATGAATAATAATATAATGAGTATGCAGGTGATAAGTATACCTAGAGCCGTGAAAAAAAAATACACAAACCGTTTGTCCGAAGAAACCGTAAATAAAAAAACATTTTAGGTACCTAGGTATATACCAAATTTTTAAAAAAAGTTTTTTTTTCATCCGGCCTTCTAGAATTAAAATGAAAAGTCGTTGAAGCGCTAATTAACATTAATAATTTAATAATTTTAGCGCCTTTCAACAATCATTTGGTTTACCTTTAAAACCTTTTTTTTAATAAAGCCTTTATTAGATTATAAGTAGGCAAGCTTAATTTCCCTTTTACAATTTTAATTTTAATGTTCAATTGTAATGGAGCGAATAATGGTGTTTCACCCAACTTCATTGTATATATAGTACCTAAACATGTACCTAATTTTGTTTAGCGATTATTACTGCTTTGGCCCAAAAGATGAACGTATAATTTTATTCAATCACCCATTCAAATCCTAACCTTAATCCGATAAGTTTTTTTTTTTCTTTATTTTTGTTAATCACGCTAAAAATTTATCCACTGGATATATAATATTCATTTATCGATGTTTAAGATATGACGAAAAATTAGGCAAGTTTCACATGATTCCAAATTATTTTATCACTATCTTTAAAAACACACTTTATGAAAAAAATAATTTTAACTTTGATGGACACTTATGTATGAAGGGATCATTAAGGGCCGAAATTATAATTTGTAGCTTATCCTGGAGCTTTATTGAGGAAGCTTACAAATTAAGTCGACTGCGGCTTGGCTAAGCCGTAGATATGGTTAAGTTGGTAGTCCTACTTGTCTTTTTTCGTGGTTTTATCTATGCATTACGCTCCACATCTGTCATGTTCACCGGGACGCGCGCCATTGTTTATTTGTGTTGTTGTTTTGGTTTTATGGATGCTCACTCTTGGATTCTGACTTGGAATTTATGTGTTACGACCCTTGCTTCGGTTATTTTAGTTAATTAAGATACAGCTACGGAAAGTGAAAGATGCGTTCAATAATAAACAAAACCATACATCATACATTCAACTAGGTTAAACCAAATCTTGTAATTATTATCAAACAGTGCGAGCAGTGTATAGCGGTCAATGTGGTGGTCAAATAATCAAAGAAAGGGTCACGAATAAATCCAAATAGAATCACTAATGAAACAACCTTAGCAACAGCGAACAAATAAGCGTAATGAATCATGATTAATAATTAGCCCTTTCACCTTCAAAAAACGAAATAACTGCGCTGCTATATAATAACATTTTAAATGTCAGTTTGTCCGTATAGTGACTTGTGGCGCCTCCTAGTGAGAAAAAAAATAACTGAGTTAAGCGAGCTTTACGCTGTTGATGACACCCCAGGGTATCCCTTAACTTAACGAGTAGGATAAGCCCCAAATTCGTGCTAAGGAGACATTGTAATTTGCATAATTTTGGTAAGCGAAGCTTAATGTGGACCTTAAGCCTGCATTGTAATTTTGGGCCTAAGACTCACGCCTTTACTCCTAAATTTAACTATGATTCCCCGATGTATAAATTGGCAATACGTGATCTAAATTATTATTTCACCGGGTTGCCAGTAATTAAATAAGAAAATACCTAATTCTATATTGAATTATTTCGTTGATACTACGCAATATTGAGCAAAGTAGAAAGATCTTAGGCCTTAGTGGGTCAAAATTGGGAAGTAATTCATTGAAATGCCCAATTTTTTTTCATTACTTACCTATTATCATGAAACTAAAGGTTTCCTATCACTATCTGCCGCATTTATAACTTCGATTGTAGGTACTAAGTTCTTGTCTACAAAAATACACGTAGTGAAATTTTTAATGTAAAGAATTTCAATAACAAAAATTTCCTGTGTTTTTTCAAATGTCTGCCATCGGGGTGATTGTTTTATAAATCATGTTTTCTTTTTAAATTCTCTCGTTGCCAGGGTGGTTCTCAGCCACTAATGCTGTACGTACACAAAAATGACAACTAACTGAATGAATGGGGTATATGTGTGTGTATTTTTAAACAACAGAACTCACACCCCACTACATATGTACGTAGTAGATCTGTGTATGCACAATTGCACAGTCGGCTGGGAATCGCTAGGTGAGTGGCGTTAGTTGGTCATTAGCTGGGTACACACGTAAAGATAAATCTTTACGATAATCGTTACAAATTATTTGTCGATAAATTGGTACAATTTGTCGTTAAGATATGTCGGTCGTTTGACACTAACATGCAAATTTTTCTGAGCAATTTCCCGTATCAAAATTACTATCGTTCAGTAAATTTGGACCTACGTGTGTGCTGGACGAACGATTTATCTTTCAAATTCAAAAGATAATCGTACGATCGCTGATCTTTCGGAATTTCATAAAATTTGAACGATAATGATGACGTTTGTTTCAGTTCGCTATATGTCAGTTCGATGTAAACATCATCATAGTTCTCACTGTTTTTACTACTGAACTTTTGACGTTAATTTTATTATGATATTAGCCGTATGTAACAGTAATCTTGGTTACCTGCTTTCCCTTAGAACAGGGATGCACGGACTTATAGGGAACAGGGGCCACTGGGGAAGATTATGAACCAAAGACGGGCCGCTACTAGGGTTGCCAGATGTGTTGAAAAAAAAACCGAACAGGAGGTTTGGTATTACTACTTCATTCGGCTAATATTACCTGACGTATACATAATTATCTACTTAGGTATATTTTAAATATTCTTTGATTTTCAAATATTTTAATTCTTCGGCGGGCCGCGGTATGTGCATCGCTGCCTTAGAATAATGGGTTACACCATCATAAAACGGCTTAGACGAAGTAAAAGTTGAACAAAGTGGGTGAAAACGTGGTTTTTAGGAAAGATCTGAGTAATTATGAAGTTCGCGGGCCTATTAGATTTTTCACGATTTTTTATATGAGACACAATCAAATTTATATGCAGATTGGTAAATAAGCATGTTATGGATTGATTTGATAACATTTTAAGTATTTTATCAACCATTTTTAAATAAAAATCAATTTCAAAAGTTGCCTATTTTCTCATCCAAACTTTTCCTAGCTTGGAGTGACATTTTATTTTTTGTCTCTTAAATTGGTGTTTTTGTTTGGAAAATGAAGATATTGCTGGTCATTGTCAATTTGGATAGATTAGGTGATTTGAAAACATCCTAGAATGATAGCACTACGATTTCAATAGGTTAGGTTAAGGTTGGAACGTAGTTATAAAGGGGGGTTTGCTTCGCACACCTCCCCGAGTGATAGGTAACACTACACTAACTGTAAGGTTGAAACATATTCATTTAGAAGGGATTTGTCAAAAATCGAAGAAGCCCTCGAACTTAATAATTACCAAGATCTGCATCGCATCCAGGTTTTGAAAGTGATACAAGTAGATGATCCTGATGATTTTAAGAACTACTTGCGCATGGATGAAAATACTTTTAACTACTTATTGTATTTAGTATAGGGTGCCTTGACTAAAAAGGAATGTTGTCCGGATATTTTGAATTTTTTGTTTAACGAAATTATAATCAGCTTTATTGTTGTTTTTTTTACAATAATCAACTAGATCCTTGTAGGCCAATTTTTAAGGGTTTTATTGGTATATCCCGATGATGTAAGTTCCTTAAACTTTCATGTCTTCTGTATATTCCGATGAAACCTTCAATCAATTCTTTTTGAGACATTTTAAGATTGTGATATAAATACTTCTTAACCATCAAGAAAACAAATATTAACTTTAATGAATAAATATTCTCATATTTTCTAGAATGAAGAATTAAACAGAAGTCATTATTATAGAATAATATTTTTTTAAATTGACAAAAATAAATTATACGTTAATAGGTACTTGAAGTGGATAAGATCTTCATATCGGTTCTTCATACCGGCCTATCCAGTAGCGTGAAATTGTCATTACTGGGACATATGTTAAGGATGCCGAATGACAGTGGCGGAGGAGAGCGCTGTTCTGCCTCCCATCAAGGCCTCAAAGACATGAAAGACCCTCTCATACTATATTTTTTTTATTTATTTAGGTAAACAGACAGTCATTAACAATACATAAATATTAAAACAGGTATGATAATAATAAGTGGACCAATTAAGATTAATACTATGTTCCGTTCCTTCGAGGCAGAGCTGAGAAAGCTGGACATGGTGTGGGAGGTCATAAGCATTGCTCAGGATCGAGTGCAATGGAGAGCTCTTGTTGCCTCCCTATTCCCCTGAGTGAGGTTCAAAAGGAGATTGTTGTTGTTTGTTATGCAAAAAAAAAGATGCCACGGGCACTAGATATTATAGTTACGTCACTGGCTCTATCGCAATGTCTTCTTAGTCCTGAAGATTTTAGAACTCATGATAAAACATATGTTAGTTTGGTTAATTCAGAGTGTATCTCTGCAATTGGATGGCTGCGATGTTCCACAGGTCAATGAGGCGATGGGTACAATGCTCGGTAAAATATTATCCTGGGATTCTCATGTGCATCATATTTTGCCAACAGCAACCTCCAAATTAATGCAGAAATTATACTTTCTCTATTCGTTAAAAACAAATAAATATCCTTTCTATTCTCCAATTTACTCTCTTGCCGTTGATGTATACAGCATACACCAGACGTGCATGAGAATATCGGCTTAGATAGACACATAATTGTTTGAAATAAGCTAGTTAAAAAAATAACCTTAATTATGAAGTAAGAGTAATTTGTGCGGTGATTGGTACGATTTATCTTTCATCGTCACCACCGATCGATCTTCTCGTGTGTGTTGCACCACAGATAAATTGGACCATTTTATCGTTGAAAGATTCAACCAATTTATCGCTGATCTTTCAGACACCACTAACGTGCAGATTTATCGCTATGATTTGGAAAATGAGCGATTATCGGTCAAATCGCAAAGATAAATCATTACGTGTGTATGCAGCTATTAAATCGCTCAGTGTTTTGGTCTGATAGAGATTTTTAAGAATATTCATTTACTAAATGAAGTGTGTAATTGCAGATTGTTATACAATACTTCCTCTTTTAAAAACAGCTTGCATAATGTTTATTTTCTTGCATAGAAATACATAATTACTTTGGTTTATTAATTAACTTTGCGACTGATATAACGAGTAATATGACCATATTTTCCATCCTAGACTGTTTCACAAGCACCGACCGCTGTGAAAAAAAAACACTTTAGAAAAACGACGGCTACAGACGCGCGCTATCAAGCATGAAGAACGTATTTAATTATTGCATCTCGCCCTTAATCGAAAATCAATGCAGCGAACTCCGACGTAGAAACGAGAAAGTATGAACATTTTCACCGAAATGTTTTTTTTTAGTTAAAAAAGTGTTTTTACATACCTACAGTATTTCCGCATAATGACTTACAATTTGATTGTTAACTGGCCTCAAAACTTAACTTTATGTGAGTAAGTTTGAAGTGGTTGGTATTCTAGCGGCTACGACGCCGGCTTTCGTACTGTTTCGTTCGGAGGTCGTGGGTTCGATCCCAGGTGCCGACCATCTTCCTCTTTCACGACACAAGCTTTAAGTAGCTTACTGTGAAAGAGTCAAGGAGTGTATTTGTGTTCCCTTTGAGTGAGCACAGATTCATTTAAAAAAAAAAAGTATGTAAGTACATATAATTTAAGACCTATAAATCTTTTTTCAAATTATAATACTTCTCAGCTCATTCATATTGGAATTTAATATATTTTCGGCATTCATAACTAGGTACAATCAGAGAGGTCTTCACTAAAAAAGTCAAAAGTAACGAGCCCCTACCTGTAGGGAGGCTTTTGAATCAAGTCTCACCGGAAGAATTCATCATTTTACATTATAACTTAGTTGTTTTTCACTTAAGTTGATTACTTAAATTAGTTATTCCTAAATAAGTTTCTCCTTGCGATGAACGTGGAAAGAAAAAGTGATTGTTATTTAAATACCAAAAAAATGAAAATTTCTGATTGACCAACAGTATTGAAAATATATTTAATGCGGCCTTCCACCTGAAGAATAATGAAAATCAAACTTGCTCTGAAGTTACAGAAGGCTTTTTGAGTAGATTATTTACTTACTTACTTAATCCACGTTCGCTCCCAGTGCGGAGCATGCGGACGCCACGAAGTTCATCCAAGCCCCTCTATCTTGCGCCAGTTGCACAGCTTCATCCCAGCTTAGTCCATCATCTTGTAGAACCGCAGTGAATGCCCGCTTGATTGTTAATTTCGGCCTGCCTCGCCTTCGTGTCCCACCCGGATTGTAGAAAAAACTCGCGTATTCAAGACTCTCGGGGGACATGCTGTGAACATGGCCAATCCAGCTCAATATGCGATTCTGGATTACCGAGGTGATTTGCTGTTGTGCTGTTCTGGGGCTTACGGTCTCATTTGAGACATAGTGGTGCCACCTAATCCCCAAAATCTGTCGCAGAAATCTAATCTCAATACTAAGGATATTCTTCTTCGAGTAGATTATGGAATTATATTTTTAGCGGAAACTTAGATACCTACTTACTGTCTATCTTACAAATTTCCTGCTCACCACATCATTAATTAGGCGCACTTCTGCTGCGCAAAAGCAAGCTGAAATTTCTAGTACTTACTTAGGCGTATTATAGACAGTTTATGCCTACACCACAACTAACTAATCTTAAGACGCGTGTAGTGGCATAATATTATTAGTACAAAAACATTATACCCACAGTAATCGAGATGAAAACATTATTGTTTGTGGCTTGTGACAATATGGAATCCAGATGGAATCTTATTAAATATAAGGTAACTGGATAGTGGATAGGTCTTTTACCAGTTAGAGGAATTCGAGATGTGGTTACACAGAATAATTTTAACTGCACTTTGCACTGTCCCACTGGATCGCCATACACTTTTAGGCTCCCGGTCTGCAGAACACACAAAACTCTTTCTTTTAGACAGCTTGTATTTTATCGAAATGTCGACATTTCAACGTTCCTTCGAGCGTTTAAGGGTAAAATTTTAATTTCCCCGCGTGGTTCATGATGGCGAATGTCCGTGGGCACCGAATCTCCCTTTCCCTTCCCTTACTTTCTCTTATTTTTGTCGTTACCTCTGCCACAGTACTTATGCCTTTCCCTGCTTCCATCCTCTATCCCTGAACTTTTTTGTTACTTTTTCGTAAATGATTACATACACAATCCATGTGGCTACTTTCTTTTTCTTTTTGATGTTTGGTCTATTTTGTTATTTATTAAACATGTATTGAATCCGTTGGCTTGCATTCGATTGAGTTAAACTAATAAAATAATAACATTTCCAAAACATCCATATTTAATTCGAAAAGCTCGGGCATTAACAACACGAGATTATATGCGCGCGCAGACATTCTTACTCGCCTATGAAGTGCCGATACTGGGTGTGCACATATTATTATTATGAAAGCGCCCGATAATTTTGTTGACTTTGTATGAAAATTGGAGTAAGTGGGATGGGCTACTGTATGTATAAGAGCGGCAATTACGTTTGCGAGAATGAGAGGAAACTACCATCATGTGCAGTAAACAATAATTGTGTTGTTATGGCGTCGCAGGAAATCCGTTCCATACTAACTTGAATATTATATTTTATATTATTTCTTATCCATTTTTCAACTTTTTAATAGTTATTCTGTTATCCGGAGCGGAGAAGAATCCAATAAATCAAACATCGAAAGAACCTGTTCAGCCGATCTCGAGCTATAAGTGTTCGCACTAACCCGACTTTCATTTATATTATAAGATTGTAATAGTATGTTCGAAATGTATAGAAATCATACATTTCTCGCACTGGGTAAACATCCCCTAACAAGTATCACAAAGCTAACGGTTCGAAACGAAAAATGATCGGTCAAAAAGGTTATTTATAAAGTAGACTACGTATTATGTTGTTTGACTTAACATAATATTATAATAAACCATATCGTGGTTATGCGCCATCTAAGAGCTCGTAAAAGTTATGTGTTGTAGCGGATTGGATAATAAGCGTTTCTGAAAGTGTTACAGTATTGAGAATTATTATGATTTGATTTACATAAAAATTTTCATCTTGTTCTGCTAGAATGTCCAATTAAGAAGGAACTCAGCGTAAAACTCAACCAACTGGAAAAAAAGATTCCTAGTTACTAAAATAAATATAATATAGCTTTAATGCTAGGTACAAAATAATACAACATCAAAAACCTACTTATAATACCTACTTACCCCCAAAAGATCGCTTCCCGTCAACTCGTTGTAAGAATTTTTTAATATCAAGTTTCGAAATGCGTCAAATGTTTTTGGATTTTTAAAGATCATAAATAAATAATTAGTGATGGAGGAAAATTTTATTTTTAGCTGATAGTTTTTTTTTTGTCAATGTTGCAGTTTATGCTCCTGAGTGGGGCTCAGGCCTTCCGCATTGTGGGTTGGTTTGGGGGGATCCGCGGCGGGCCTGATTTGTGTGCGGCCGGCTTTTTGGTGTGATTGCTTCGATCGAGCTAGGAGGTCGGTTTCATGCGTGTCGGGTTTACTGCGGATTGGTCTCATCCGGGCTGACTTGCGGTGTGCGGGGGGCATTTAAAGGAAAATGAATTAATGTAGTTTAAATAATTAAAAATTAATCCATCATAAGAACTGAAAGTCTTTCTTATACTATACATTTTTGTTTTACAGGTTGGTTCGAGCCTCCTTTTCTTTTGAGGAATTTATGTACCGACGTGCGCATTTCAAAGGTAAGAGCGTTATCTATTCAAAACTGTTTTATCAAATTTCGATGATAAGTACTTATACCTAAATACATAATATAATCAACTACTTCATCGAATCAATTACAGTATTACTTATAAAAATTCGTTGATCGCACGATTAAGGGCCGAAATTATAAAAGTCCGTTAGTAACAAAAAATTGGTCCAAAATTTGATATAACTACTCGTTTTTCAGAATTATAAACATCCGTTAGTAATATTTCGGTAAAATGTTACCATCGGCTTTAACTGACGGCCTGACCACCGATTAAGCGACAGTAACTTCATTGCCGTCTCACTCTTTCACCTAAGAGAGAAGGAAATAGCAATAGGCCGTGGCTGTCAGGCTGTCATTTCATTCTTTTAAATTCGTTGTGCGTATTTTTTGGTGTTATTGTTGCGCGTTGTTTTGGTATTTTAAAATGTTTTCCAGCAGTGATAGTGATGCCTTTATTAACAGAGTTTCATTCACTTCTTCTGATGAAGAAGGGGTGTTTTTAAAGTTTGGATCAACTATTTCAACACCAAGAGAATAGTTATAAAAAAAAAATGAAAATAATTGAATGTCCCTATTTCGCTAAAACAAAATAATCAATCCTGTCTCGCAAAGTTAATTTCACTAATTAAAATAAAGAGTCCTGTCTCACGAAGTTGATTTCACTTGCAAATATTATAAAAGATAAACAACACAAATTACGCACACCAAATTATAACGCTTTTGCGCGGTTTGTTTACTGATTTCGTTTGTTTTGACATGGTTTTGACATAAGAGTCGGTAAAATTCCATAGAAGCTTTCGAAAACCATAAACAAATATACGGATAGTTAATTTTGGTTTATAATATGGTCGTTGGTAAACTTTACTAACGAGTCGCCGTTCGTTAGTAACTTTGGCATTTACTGACGAAAATATGATCCAGTCTTTATAATTTCGGCCCTAAGTATGATTTACCGATCAGTTTTTACTTTATTTATAAAAAAAAATCTTCAGTATGTATTTCTTTTGAATATACCAATAGCGACTGATGTGCTGAATAGTAAAAAAAAAAACAATTAAAAAACGATTTAAAAAAAAAATTAAAAAAAGAACACAATATTTATTCATAAAATAAAATAAGTATGTAAATAGGCACCTCTATTTTTTTAAAGATATTATGTGAAAAAAGAATAGGTATTATACTGCCGTATAAAATTGTACTATCGTAGAAAATGGCTCATATGAAATAGCGACTATGATCGTTCAGATTTTGCTTTTTATTTTATGTTTTTGGATATATTATATACACATGCAATATATCATTTGATGTTATATTAAAAACTCAACCATTGTTTTAAATATTTTTAAAATTGACTTAAAAATTATTTTCATTTTTTTCTCAGAGTTTTTTCGGATTTTGTTGGATCATATGTAGCGTTGATATTACAGGTTTTATGTTTTTCTGAATAAGCGTGTATTTGAGATAATATTAAAATTTAAATGAATCTGATTGGTTGATAAATAAAAAAAGTTATAGACACTAATAGGTAAAATTTTGGGATTTTTCCAAAATTTTTTTTAAATAATCCTAGAAAAAAAAAGCAACACCTTCTATACATTTTGATGTATGGAAACGATGTTGGAAATGGTCCCCTCTATATACCCTACCAGTTTGGCTAACGTTCTACATAACACCCTGAGAAGGAGTGGCGACTGGCGAATGCTAATATTTTTTAATTATGCATAAAAAATACATTAAATCAATAAACAAGTCGCACACTACTGTAATGTTATGTATTTTATACTCACACACTCTCCGATGTTATTAGACATTGACACAGACGCATATTATATTGTTTTGTTTATATATGGTTAAATTGAGAAAATGTTAATATTGTTTGTCTAATAATAATAAAATAATGTACACATTAACATACTGACGTATTCATGTCGTTGTTTGGAAAGAAAATTGTGAAAAAGCGCTCGCTCAGTCATTGAAAATGGAATTGAGGTTATGTCCTAACTGAAAAGTGATCGCGCGACCGTGCGATGAGCGATCATACAATGTTCTCAATTTGAACGATCCGTCCGCTTTTGACGCCAGAACGCTTTCCGGTTAGGACACGCGGTAATAATGTTCAAACTTATAATTGAAATGAGTTATGGTGGAATTCCGAGAACTGGTCGACCACTAGTTTATCCTATTAGTTCAAAAACCATTATTTCTATCAGTTCTAAATACAAGTAAACTCTCTAGCTTGTATTAAATGAGGTCATCTTAATAGATTTCATGAAAATTCTTTCGTTCGGAAACCTCTAAGATATTTCGCGTAATAAAATTTAATTGCCGAGTATAATAATAATACCTTAAATACTCCTCCAAAGAAGTGAGATAATCGATTCCAGTAATGTCAACCTATTCGCGTCACGATCACTATATTTTTTATTTATCTTTTGGTTATATGAGCCATGACCTGCTAATACTAGATGCTTTCCGCTTCTTCGTACCCCGATGATTAGCTGTCGCTCCGGCGTTCTGTTGGTCTTCCTCTTGTTCGATGACCGCCAGGAATTTCTTTGAAGCTTTGATTGAGAATTCCGTCATCTCCAATAAAATTTTTTTTGTTGAGGCCTTTCACCCGATATCGAGTGATTTTGGTTCTCCAATAATTATATTCTGCTTAGAGTATGTTGTTCGTCGTGGTGGTTACAAAATAGAGTGGTAATCAAACAGGGCTCTTTGATCAACGTTAAATTGCTTGGTCAAAATCGCATTGCTTTTATTTTAAAATACACCTGCATCAGAGTTTATACATAACTCTGAATTTGAAAATAACCTACTATATAAAATGCGAATTTAGTTTTTTTTTTAGTTCTAGAGATCTTAGTTGATTTCTAAATAAAAAGGTGTCAGCATAGCTGGCGGAAATTCTTGCCTGGGACAATTTTAACCAGTCAACCTGTCCTGTCCAATTTGAGATAGGCCAATCTCGGATGGAACTTTCGTAAAGTGAAAGACAATAGAACCTTGTTTTTCACAGTTTTTCTTGCGGAGGTCGTGGGTGCTATCCCAGGTGCAGACCATCTTCCTCTTTCACGACACAAGCTTTAAGTAGCTTACTGTTAAAGAGTCAAAGAGTGTATTCGTGTTCACTTTGAGTGAACGCAGATTCATTTAAAAAAATATCCAATATCTGTATATCCGTATTTTAATCAAGGGATAAATTTGTACTACGGATTCTCAATATTTTGTTAATTATGGCGTTTGCGGAATATGTATGTAAGTTTTCCGACCCCTGACATACGAGTAGGTCATAATGGGTTAAACACAAGTTTTGTTTATCCTGGTTTTACTCTGTCCGCATGTAATTTTCAGATAGTATCCCTATGAAAACCGACTTTTCCAGCTATTACGACTAAATAAACAAAAATGTATAGGGGGACCGGGAATGGGTTAAGACTCCGCATTAGGAGAAAATTCTCCCTGGAGTTATCCTATAATGTTTCCATTAACAAAACGTAAACTTATGATTGCCATAACTAAAATCTTGGCATTAAACGGAACTGAAGTGTTTTTAATAAAAGGCTCTAAGACATTGTTTCTGCGTTGATAATGTGAGTTGGGTACCTACAAGGGTTAAAACCGGTACGAGAAAATTCTGTTCCCAAAATTATAAAGGTTATAAGATACTTAAGTAGTGTGAGATCCCTTTTATAGCCATGCTTTATTTTATGAGTACGTAACTCTCATTCTGGAATATCTGCATATTCGCGAAAGGGAAAATTTTGTCGTGATACCACCAGGCACCTTTCATTGGTAGAACACAATGTTCCAAACATTTTTGCACTTCTTGTACCGTTTTCCAGGGCTAAGAGCTCTTAAATAATATTGAACCAACTATTTGATGCCGATCATTCAATCAATTAGGGTTCGATTTTCAAGAGATAAATTTATACAAGTTTGAACCACTAAACCATTGGCTTCCTAGGGAGCGACCGTATATTCATCAGCTTACGACGGCGGTCTTTACGGTGTCATTTGGAAAGTTCCGTGCCCGTATTTGTGTATTGTGTCGGAACCTTAAAATGAACGATCTTGCATGATTGATTTAGTTATTTGTTTGAAGGATGACCATTGACCAGGTATCAGAGGAGGATGAATATAGTACGGGGGAAGACAATTTATATAAATCTCGTAGCACAGAAGGTGCTTTTTTATCATTTCCCCTAATTCACGCCACCAACCGTTCTTCATCTGCGTTTTTCGGTATTCTTTATTTTTAACATTATAGATAGCTTCTTGATTACGTACGAAATCCATTAAAATTTCGTCATCTTCACTTCTCTAGATGGAGTTGGAACTCATTTTGTGCAGCCCAACAAAGAAACTAAAAGCAAGAATAGATATTTTAATAAATAAAATAATTCAGTGCTATCAATGAAAGCGTTCACGAAATATCTGACACTGACAAGACGGCGGCCGTTTTTGAAAATGATGGTCATCATCGTCCAGACAATGTTTTGTGTAACTACGCTAACAAAATAAACAACGTTCTAATGACGCAGTTCTCTGAAATGTCGCATTCTTAGAACAAGAAGCCATTAGGCATAAGACCGTATTTTACTGCTGTTTCGAAGGCTGGCCTAGTGTGCTCACTTTACGTTAAGAACGTTAGTCATTTAGGTGGTCAAATTTGTCGAAATCCCCGAAATTCCAAAACGTAGGAACTTCCACATGCTCAAAATGCGGAAAAGTCCATGTCCCCTGATAAGACTTTCATTATACCGGTAGGTATATTCCGACCTCGGTTGCTATGTGGTGGTGGCTTAGACTTCAGATCAAGAGGTCCTGGGATTCCCAATCGGGACCTCTTGATCTGAAGTTCAATCAAATTTCGTATACTTTGAGATCTTACAATACCTATTCATCTGGAGAAGCGATATATATGTATTACTAGCTTTCCGGACAGAGGTTGTCCTGTAGTCCTTACTAATATTGATTTCGAATTTGTAATTTATACAAAAATACTTTTAAAAAGTGTTTGAATGTTTAAAAATTATTTCTGAAAGCTCGAAAGAAATGCTATCAAAAAATCTGCTTAGGTACCAATATTTTGAAACTCAAGGTTGTCAAGTAAGTAAATAAAAATTGTGTTGTTATGGAGTTTTTCACAGATGGCGTTGTTGTCAGTTAATCCGTTCCATACTATCTTTAATATTATTTGCTATCCATTTTTCGAAATTTTAATAATTAATATGTTATCCGAAGCGGAGAAGAATCCAATAAACCAAGATTCATTAAAATCTGTTCAGCCGATCTCGAGTTATAAGTGTTCTCACTATCCCGACATTCTTTTATATTATAGGTAGATTATTATATAAGTTCCGAAGGTAGTACTTATTTTTTTTATTAATTTTATTCAGAGATATTTGTAGGAAAGTGGTGAGAACATTTTAACTACCAAATTCTGAACAATTATGACGTTTTATATAACTACATAGTAAATACATATTTTACTGTCTAAAAGAGTATTGGAAAATTGGTATTTACGTATTTTCTCTCTTTGGAATAAAATAACTTTATTTAATCTCAAAGTTTTTCCCTTTTGCACATATTATTTATGATGAAATAAATATTAAAATTTCATTTCATTTTCCCTATAGGAAAAAAACTTTCCCTACGCACAACAAATGTATGTGTATCGACCGACCCTAGAGGGTGCTTTGCATAGTTGTGGGTGACTATATGAATACTCATTCAATATTATTTATTCATTTACTAGCAGTTCTGACAAACATTCTCCCGTCAACTATTAATTTAGAATTCAAATTGGTATTACGATAATAAATTCTTCTTCGCACTCCCACGCACATCCCATTATTAGGGGTTGGTTTACCTATCTTGTCCTATTTCGCCAAGAGTCTATCAAACGCCATCTCTGGAAACAAGATAAATAGAAACACAAATTAGATTTTCAGTTGACGACTTGTTTCCACTACATTACAACAGATGGCATTCACATGGAACTCCAGTTAGTAAAAAGCCTTATAGAATCAGTCCATGTGTTGTATTAATTCACCAGTAGATGTCACTAGCCTCGAAAACCGTTAAAAAATTGTAGTATTTTCCCACTCACTGTATATAATATACAAGTTTCATCGAAATGACGATTGGCAACAAGTGCCACGACCCACATCCATATAACAGCACTAGTATTACACAAGCATTAAAAAGACGACATTTGGTTTTTACTGAGAAGTATCTATTGACAAAAAGTACAAAAATATTAAATAACACACGTATCAAAAAGAGTCAAAGGGCGGATTTATCCCGGAAGATTTCTTCGAATCTTCATCTACTGGAATTATAGGAGCCAGAACTATGCTGTTTTCGTAGGTATTATATTGTCCGAGTTTAGTTCATGTCATTCATCATAGTAGGTAAGTATATAGTTTTGTATAAGGAATGTTTATAAATAAAACTAACTTTTCAGTATTACAATAGGACCAGGAGGTATATACCTATTTTAATACTGAAAAGTTAGTTTTTTTTATAAACATTTATAATGTCTAAGTATTACAAAGCTGAAAATAATGTGTTTAAAGAATTTTTTTTTTATTTTTATAAAATAGTAATAATAATAATACATCAAAAACATGAATAACAAAAAGTGATAAACCTCCTCCAATCTTACTTTATCTCATCAAGGAATAAATTGGGTTATGAAGACCTCATTGCGTGTGATTTGAAGTACACGCCCTTAAATTTATCAAATCCTGTTTCACCACCGATAATTGGGGTACAAGATCGGGTTGATATTATATGGAAAGGCAAGTCTCTCCACGGTCGATTCTTCGAAACTTTAATTTCATCACATGTAAGTCTTGAAGATTCGACTGGATGGTTGAGGTTTGGTGAACTATTTAGCGAAACAGAAGGTTTTGTCTAAGCAATACAAGACCAAGTCATCGTAACCAATAATTATAAAAAATATATTATTAAAACACCTGACACTATTGATAAATGTCGTGCATGTGGCCAAACGGGAGAAACACTCAGACATATTATGTCTGGGTGTTCTCTCCTGTGTGGTTCTGAGTATCTGCACAGATATAACGATGTGGCTAAAATAGTTCATCAAAAACTTGCGTTGAAATATGGTTTGCTCGATCTTGAAGTACCTTATTATAGGTAGGTACACCCCAATTTCGGTAATGCAAAACAGTAATACTAAATTGTATTGGGATATACCAATACAAACTGACCGAACGATTAATGCAAATCGTCCGGACATTGTATTGGTTGATCGTAGGAACGGGATAACGTATCTCGTGGATATCACTATACCGTATGACGAAAATTTAAAAAAGCCGCGCAAGATAAGATAATTAAATATCTTGATCTTGCTTACGAAATCAAGGATATGTGGCATACACCAACCACCCACATAATACCTATGTATAGTGATATCGACGAATGGAGTTATTCCTAAGTCTCTTAAAGACAATCTAGGGAAACTTGGCATCTGTTGTGGTCTCAGATATGCCATCCAAAAGGCAGTCCTGTTGTCCTCATGTAGGATGTTAAGAAAGTTCCTTTCTCTGTAGTTCGAAGATCTCTCATGATTACATTACATCGTAATATATCATGAGGGATAATACCGACATTTTTATATTTAGTTGTATTTAATTTTAATTTAATTTATTTTTTATTAATTTTTATACAATGATGTATGCTTTATATGATACTAGCTAAATACCCGTGGCTTCGCTCACGTGTTACTGTATTTGCTTTCTCTTCCTAAACAATGCAGAATTAATTATATTCGCATCAAAATTAATAATAATAAGAAACATCATCAACATTTCTTTTTTTAAATATATATTCTAAAATTTCCATTAAATTACTATATTTTTATTTATATTTGTCGTTATTAATCTGTATTTAAAAAATATGTGCTTCTTATACAAATAGAATCAGCCCGCGAACTTAAAAATTTCGCTAACTTGACTGACATTGTTCTATGAGAATCCCAAAAAATAACTCGAATAACTTTTATTCCATCAAATGACGTTATTTGAAATCAATTTTTATATTGCTGGATATGAATAGAAAAATATTCAGGTCTCGAAAAGCATTGAAATTAGTGATCTTTAAAACACTTATTTCTATCTGCTTTGGGCATTTTTCAAGCTACAGACGTTTTTTTAACATTTCAATTTATATCTTTCACGTTGATTTGTTGTTGTCTGGTCGTAGGTTCGAAATTTAGTTCATAAATATCTTATCCTGAGCAAACACGACATAAAAAGAATAAACGATATCGGTCCAGCCGTTCAGGTCGAAATAAATAACGTTAAACGTGAAAACTGTTAACGTTCCGAACGTTAACGTTAACCAAATTGAAAATGGTTTCCAAACAAAAAAAATGCGTTTCGTCTTCAATATAATAGCAGCGTCGTAATACTTCCAAAGATTTTGAGGTAACGTTTAACGTTAATTTTGAATAACTGACAGAATTATTTTTTTGACTCGGAATTTGGAACAACATTGTTTAACGCACGTTGAACAACAGTTTTTACGTTATCTCTATGGAAATAACAACAAATTGTTAACGTTGGAGCTGTCGTTAATATTTCGACTTGGCCTCCAGGCGTGATGCGATGACCACGTAAAGTAGGTCTCCATTTTTATGATAACGTAATATTCTCCCTTTTAAGCCCCCCCGCTCACCGCAAACCAGCCCGGAGGAAACTAAACTGCAGCAAACCCGATCCGCACTAAGCCAAACCCTAGCCCGATTGCCAAAAAGCCAGCCACACACAGATCACAGCCCGTGGCGGTTCCCCCCAAACCACCCCATAATACGGGAGGCCTTGGACCCACTCAGGAGAATAGGTTAGGCATAAAGAACTCTCCATTGCGCTCGAAGTCGTCCGAGGCTCATTGTGCCTTTTCTAACCGGTTGAGTTTTAACCTTTAAGTACTGACGTGGTTAGGCTAGGTTATTAATGGTGATGTGACGACTCACAGACGGCCTTTAGTAGTAGGTATTTTTTAATATATTTTCATATGGATAATATTCAGTGAATTATTAAATATGTTTTAACAATATTTAGGAACATGATGAATAAAAAAAACGAAAGAAATATATTCAAAATTAGTATTTATTTGGCTTCTTTTAAAACCTTACCAAATAACAGTGTTAACATTTTGACTTATCTTTATTCTAATTTTTTAACATTATATAGGAATTTTCAAGCTTGGAAATGCTATAAAATGACTCTTATATTAATGAATTAATATTAAGAAGAAATAAGTATTTGTTTATTAGCCTGAAATGTTAATAGTATCAGCGCAAACAATGCAAATAGTTTTAGAACATACGAGATAGATTGGCTTGCAACATGTTACACACGTGAACTTAATATGCCTCTTGGGTAGCGATGGTCATATTTTGCATGATTTTTTTTACCATTTCTGTGTCAGCATGTGGAGGACTTTCAGATTGTGGGGCAAATCATTTCCAAGAACACGCTTTATTGTCAATCTTAGTTCTCTTAGCAGACGATCATTGTACACTCTGCTATTCAGATGAGGTCGAACAAAATAATCGAGTAAGATCTTGAAGGAACCTTCCTCTAGGGCCTAGATGTGGATCAAAGAACGACAAGATCTGCTGACAGGTTCTTGAGTTGACCACTTGAAACCATTTTTGCCATAATTATATTTTTGGTTACCAGAACATTGATTAGAAAAACTTGATGAACGTATTGGTGTTTCTTCAATAGTAGCCGGCAGCTGTAATATTAGAGGCAATCTGTTTTCATCTTCAACCTCACATTGCTCAGATTCTGTTTCATGTTCACTGTACAATTGAAAATCCGGATCAACTTGATCGTCATCGGCATCACTGAAGTCACCCTCTATTTTTTGCTCTCACCATGTCTGTATCGTGTTGTCAAAGTCAG
This sequence comes from Mystacides longicornis, assembly GCA_963576905.1. Classification (NCBI taxonomy): domain Eukaryota; kingdom Metazoa; phylum Arthropoda; class Insecta; order Trichoptera; family Leptoceridae; genus Mystacides; species Mystacides longicornis. Next base: position 2,373,093 of record OY756421.1, on the reverse strand, counting down.
GAACCTTGTTAGGTACCATCCTTCTCCTTTTAGCACTACTTCCAGAAGTACTTGGTTCGTCCATCTAAAACAATACACTTATAAGATTTCACGTGACGTCCAAAATAATACAAACACTAATACTGACCTCACGTCTCAGAGACACTGGAGTACCGTACACGTAAAACTATTCACTCGACGCGAACCTAAACGTAAGTGATAAATCAGGATCACAAATCATGAAGCTAGCGGAAGGCGCGGGGATAAATGATTTAAAATGACGAAATCATGTCCAAATTTGTGACAGCGCCGTCTGTGGGACACCCACGTCACTACTTAAAGGTTAAGGAAGTGAGGTGGTCAACCTCAGTATTCTAATGGTATAAGTAATTGGCGTTCGACTATAAACGAATTTTCGACAATGTAGAGTAGGAAGAAAATTAACTGTCCACTGTTTATATTTTTTATTAGATGAAACGGATATCGGCAACTATCCGATATCCGGTCTGTCCGGCGGCGTAAATAATATCCTGCCGGATACCGAATAGTAAAAAGAGACATGTTTGGATAACTCATTGATTTGTTTATTAAAGTATCACTTAAGAAATACACCTTATAATCACAAAATAAATTCTACAACTTAGAAAATTGATTATCAAGCATAAGGTAAATTATGGAGAGTAATTCTATATAATATTTCGTTATATAGACTATTCGACTATAATATAGAGGAAAACAGCAGCTTTGCTGGTCTTCGTAAGTAAGGGAAGTTTAATAAAACAACGTTTCGTCATATATCATCCTGGCTGAAGATGCAGATAGTTTCCGCGATTTTTGGAACAATAACGTTCCGGCAACGGAGTCAGTCCAATTTGTTTATACCGCCTACGTAAGCATAATGCATGCGTTGTACCCATGGTAATTTACGCACTGGCCGGGCTCTAGTAAGGACTTCTTTAGCATTCTACGAATTTTATAAATTTTTGAAAATAAAAACACCGATATTTTAAGGGGAGCGCTTTTCTTCCTCCCGCAAGGGTTCCGAAGATAAAGAAGATCTTCTCATACCGAGAGGGTCTTCCTCGTGTTCTGCTCCTTCGAAGCAGAGCTGAGGGATCTGGAAATGGTGTGTGAGGAGGTCATAATATCCGGCTAACTGCTATCCCTTTCGTCTCTATTTTTTATACGTTCCAGTGGACAGTTAATTTTTTCGCAATATACAGTGACGAAATGATATGGTCATTGACTTGCCAGTGTTTTCAAAACAATTATTTACGATCTATCCTAAAATGATGTGAGGATTTTGTAGATAATTTTAAAATTTAATATTTTGCACTTTTACTTCATTTGATATAAAATAATTTACCTATTGACTTCATAATACTATTTACCTTTTTTCAACATAATATTATATCAACTTGCTATTCATGGTTTACGCAATAAATTCAAAGCAAGATTACTCACATAGTTTTTTTTTGTTGCTAGTGTTTTTATGAAATGGCTTCAAATATTTTGACAGATCAAGACATAAAGAATTGCAATACAATCCAGATTCTTTTCGTGAACTTACCGTAAATTATTTTAGTAGAGATAATAAATTACTAAAATAGGTAGGTACCTACATAATGATTTTAATGTCGATCGTAAAAAAAAACAATTCAGAATCGCTGTACAGGATGCATGGTACGAAAAATATATTGAAGTAGGTAGGTACGTAAAGTGTTTGTCTGAATTCACGGAAAGTGTATTATTTATCTCTTATATAAAAATGGAACGCTAATTTGCGCGGTCATGTATGGGTAAGAACACGTTGAAAGCCGATTACGATCCGCGCCGACCAGCTCAAAGATTGTTGTCTATGGTTTCCATGCATTTAAATGGGCATCTCGGGAAGCGGGTTCCTGCTTTTTCTGTGGGTTTCCCCATTCAAATGCATAGTAACATTCTTTGCGCCGGTTGGCGCTAGTCAGAATCGGCATTCTACGTGTTTCTTACCCTATGAGAACAGCTGAACTTATATCGCCCATTTTTTTGTCGTGTTTGCTTTTGTCTGAAGGGTCTTATGAAAGAAAAAAGTTGCACGGAATAAAAATAAAACTTCCATATTATTATTAGATTTTTTCTAATTTTGAAATTAAATCAGGCGTTTGACAGGAATCAGTTGTTTGATGAATGATACGATTCACGGAATGCTGATAGTAAATAATATAATGATATGTTTTATAACAGATGCAGCGGTTACAGTAGTTAAAAAGGTAATAATGAATTGTATCATTAAACTAATTCAAATTCAATAATATAAGGACCACGTCGTCGTCTGTGTTAAATAACTTTAAACTGAAATCAACTTAAAGTTATACATAAAATCTCGAACATATTTTTTATATTCCAAGGCGGGACGAAGTTTGACGGGTCGGCTAGTTCAAAACTATATTATTATTATTATAGATTACGCAATAGTTTCGTCACGTGTATTGGAGAAAGTAGGTTGGGTTGGGTATACCTACCTACGTATATATTCATACACGCTGCACCGGACCAGCTCGCGGTGTATGTATGTTTATTGTATGAAACGATGTCGTCAATAAATTAAATTTTTACAAAAATTGTTAAGAAAAGTTTGAGATGTACTGCTATGATGTATGTATTTTTTATAGAAAAATAAATTATCTAGTTGTAGCGTTTCGGCGTTTTTCGATATTTTTATAAAATTCTGAAATATAGGCGCTGAAACTCGTAAATTTGTCATAAAAAAAATATTTTTCTTTATAAAAAAAGTTTGAGAAATCCTGGAACTTCTTCATTAAATTATATTTTAGATATTGTATTTTTCTATATACATACACAATTTTAGGGTTCTAGATTTTATGGTTTTCGAGATATATGGAAAAATTAAATAGAAATTCAAAGGTTGATAACCCCTGACTGAAAAAAAAATTCAAAATTCTGAGTATACAAATTTTGTATGCTTAAAGTATTCAATAGTTTCTGAAATTTTAGGATCTGTGCATCAAGCGAATCAAAAGTTATAAAGAGGGGACGGATACACACACATACACGTTGGAAAAGTGCCCCTCACCCCCTACCCTCTAATTAATAATATCTTTTGAAAACGAAATAGTATAATTTGACTCTTTTTGAAGAAATCATTTTTTTGAAATTTCGATAAAACCAGTTTTAAACTTTTTAGGAGGCACTTAAAAATCATCCCTTTTTATATGTGCCCTTTTTCGTCCCTTTTAGTTAAATTTTGGAAAAATTGCCAAATACGCTAACACTCATTTTTATAGAAGAATTCATATGCCAAATCTCAAGTTCGTACCATGTCTAGTTTCCGAGATATTCGCATACTTTGAAAAACATTCAACCCTTATTTTCACCCCCTTAGGGATGGAATTTCCAAAAATCCTTTCTTAGTGGAAGGTTTTGTATTGAGACCTACCTGATTTCCAAATTTCACTTCTCTACGATTAGCCGTTTGGGCTGTGCGTTGATGAGTCAGTCAGTCAGTCAGTCAATCAGTCAGTCAGTCAGGCACTTTCCTTTATTATTATAGATGTTGTGATTTAATAAATAAATGTTTTGAAATAATAATACAAAGCCTTTATTGATAAAATATACAAATATAAAAATAACATGCTTACAAATAATGATTAACAACTAAAATATACTTAAACAAGATACCTCACGAAAATGAGTATATAGGTACTCGTGCTTCGGGAGGGATAATATCCTTAACTTTTGAAAAATAAGCAAATATTCGTCAAAAATATTATTTGTAACTTTATAATACTTATTCATCATACTTATCAATTTATAAATAATGTTAGGTTTTTATTATTCCGAAATATATTTTCGGCCGACTAAGCGACCATCTAAGGTCGAAGTTCACGGTCGGGTCAGCTAGTTTAATATAATGTTTAAAATGTTACTATAATAATTATTATTTGGTTTGTTCTTTTCCACATTTGATTAATACTTATCAAGTATGAAAATAAAACGAATACAATCATTCGATTAATTATTTTGAAGCTCCTCTCTATTCGCCACTAACGGCAAAAAAGACTTCTCTTCAAGGGGTTTTTTTTTAAATTTATTCTACATAACTATTACTAGGAGGAAATTATTCATTAATACTCCCTTTCAAATTAAATTTTACAGACGGGTATTATTTTACCAAATACTTTTTTCGTCAGAATCCCAACGTTATTAAACAGCTGTTTGATCTTTACACACTGGAATTTAATATACCCAACTTTTTAAGTGATAGATTCTAAATTTTAGTTTATCATTATTTAAATCTATAATATAAAAGAAAGTCGGGTTAGTGCGAACACTTACATATAACTCGAGATCGGCTCACTTATAACACTGATCGTCAACACTTTTAACTCGAGATCGGTTCTTCCGATGTTTAATTTATTAGATTCTTGTCCACTCCGGATAACAGAATAACTTTTAGAAAGTTGAAAAATCCATGATATAAAATATGATATTAAAGTTAGTATGGAACGGATTTCCTGCGACGCCAACACCATCTATGAAAAATTCCATAGCAACAAAATTATTGTTTATCTCACAGCCATTGACATAAAAAATACCTTTTAGTACGCAGATTTTTGATCGATTTTTTTTTCGAGTTTTCAGAAATGATTTTTTAACATTCAAAAATATTTTAAATGTATTTTTGTATAAAATTACAAATTTGATATCAATGTTCATAGTAAGGACTACAGGACAACGTCTGTCGGGAAAACTAGTTTATTATAAAAACAACAACATCAACAACAGTACAAAGATGTTACAAACCACTATTACATACCAACCACCTCATCTATGGTCGACCATCACTTTTCACAACTTTCTTTTGGCTCAGCTTGATATATTTTTATATTTATTGTTTTTCCATAAGCACTCATTCTTTTCACGTGTCTAAACACTTTTTATTACATCCTATCTTTATTTCCTAAATTTCATCCATCTATAAAAATAAATATAAGTGAAATTTTCCTGGTTGCCGTGCGTCGGCCCTTGGTTTATATTAAATGCCCTATCCTAACTGGAAAAGGATCGCGCGACCATGCGATGAGCGATCATACAATGTTCTCAATTTGAACAATCCGTCCGCGTTTGAGTATATGAAACTCGACACGCGAACCTTTTCCAGTTATAGGACACACGGTAACTCGTTTTTTGATAGTAGATATCTCTGCGATACAATACAAAATAGCAAAATATTCTTGAGATGGTTAATGAATGATGGTTAACACAAGTAAAATATTAAAGGATATTTCCGGTTTGGTTACTAAAAAGCATCTTTGATGATCGTGGCTATAACAAATAAAATACTTCCTGGGTCGTCTTGCATAAACTGATTGAAAAACTTCATCACGTGTCCCCATCCTACGCACTACGCAGTGCGTGCTACTACACGTTTCCGTGTCTCGATCTTTTCAATATTCCAGTCGCTTCTTAGAATCTCAAAGTTTTTTTACCAGATTCAACACGTTGGTTATATTATTATCTAGTATTATGGAGCTTTGTGTTATTTCTTCTTCCCTAACATGGTTTACCCAGAGTCAATAAATCAATCAATTCTCCCTTTCCGACCTCACGTAGTGGTGAAAGGAAGGAACTAGAGCAGTTTCGATGACCTCCTCCCACACCATACACAGATCCCTCAGCTCTGTATCTAAGGAACTTTACTCGACTACCTGTCATTCGGGATCCTCAACACATACCCCAGCCATGTCCACCTCCTCTGCACAATGGTGGAAGTGATGAACCTGCGCTGGGTGCGCCGACGTATAGAGTCCTTGGTGATGCGGAGGAAACACCTTATGCCCAATATTCTTCTTAGGCACATTGTTTCAAAGGCGGAGAACCTTTGCATTTAGTTGTTTACCAATCAATCTGGTTATCTTTATACTACTTCAATCTTTTCATCAAATACTTAAATAAATTGACAACAACTTTTCTAACAAAGGTGTCAGTAAAGCCTGCGTAACTTATTGCCTGAGGCAATTTTTAAGCCAATCGTTCTCTTCCAGTACAACTTCGGAAAGCAATTTCAAGTGAAAAATACTTGGAAATATTTTTAAGCTTTTTCAAAAATAATCCTCTTTACCACTAAGTTTCCGATGTCGGTATTTTCGTTCCCAATTGAAAACTCTCTTGGACTGCATAAATTCACTAGAACTGACGAACTGTACAGGATAACCCAAAAATTTAGACTTGAACAAATATACCCCGAACTAACAGAAAAAGATTTACTTTTCTCCATTCGGCGACCGAAATATTTAACAACTTGCCAACAAATATAAAAAAATTGTCCTACCTTTGTAAGATTCAAGGATGAACTTAAAAAGTATATGAAAACAACGTTAACATGTAAATGAAATTATTGGTAGATTGTTACCATTTTTTTTAAATGAATCTGTGCTCACTCGAAGTGAACACAAATACGCTTTTGCGAAAGCCGGCGTCGTAACCGCTGGTCTATCAACCACTTCATTGAAGGTTGTGTGATGGTATGTGTGAGAGTATGTTGTGGGAGTGTGTGCGTGTACAATTTGATGATGAAATGAATTATTATCTTTTGTATTTTTGAAATGTTATTCCGAACAACCCATCACGCCGTTTCCCGAAGGGGGTAGGCAGAGAGTACGGATTTCCATTCTTTCCTATCCAAACAAACCTCTTTCGCTTCTTCAAACGCATAACAACATAGAGCTTATAAATAATTACTACTGCAATTTATTTATTTATCGTATGGTCTTACAATGTATGTCACATTTCATGTAGGTTAATATATCATTTTAACTCAGTAGGCTTTGGAAGTTGTTTCTTTTTTCTTTCTTTTCTGATGATTTGGTTTATAGCTTTGATGTGACATACGCCAGGAGATTAGATGTAGGCAATTGTCTGGCGACCTATGTGCTAGCTCATTTAGCGTTATCCAGGGTGCACCACGAGGAGGCGAACTAGCTTTACACCCCAACACACCACTGCAATAAATGGATATAATATGTCTCATATGTACAGAAACATAATAGTATGACAATATGAACACTTTGTAAAAATCAAGTATGTATTACTTATTTTGCATGTTTATTGATAATGCAGTAATGACTTGTTTGTACTTTTGTATTTTACCCTTCTAATACCAGTAAATTTTTTACTGATTGGAGGGTGAGGGAGGAAAAAAAATTAATAATAACTCATGCCAATAACGGGTTCAACCATAATCTGCAGATTCGAACGTCTACCATTATACGTTACTTTTAAATATAAACGTGTATCAACAATTTCAATAAAATCCACCCGAGAATAAAAAAGAAATTACTTTATTTTATTGTTTAATTTTTAATCAAACAGACGTAAAAAACATTGAAAAATACACTTCTGGCGCAAGAGTAATAAAATAAATATTTTTATGATAACAAGAGTAGTTACCGATAACCGATAACAAAGAAATCAAAATTTTATTGAGTATCGATATCAATTTGTAATAGGGTGGAGTTTAAGTAGCGATATAAAAAAAATAAACACCTAAATTATTATGACTAAGCCGAAATAACAGTAGAAGACGGTCGTAAGCCCGTAGTGGTTTGTTCCGTTTAAAAATCGAACATCAGTAATGAATTCTTAGAGTTTTTAGTTGTTATACATAATATTACCTAAATTATGATTTTTGGATAATGCTTACATGTTCATATACCTACGTGTAAGGCATTATGAATAATCATTTTTAAATCAACACACGTTTGGGTTTTTTTTTCAATCAAATTAAAAAACAATTTTCTATCTTTTTTTAATTTTATAATGGAACCGAATGTTACCTATGTTATTTTCGAAATTTTTCCCTACACTAACTGGTTTCAAAGATGGAACGTATTTTTATTCAAGCTAGTTGATGGTAAAATTTAACAAACCAATTGAAAGGCGAATCGAGTAAAAGTTTTTTGTGTATGTGATTGACTTGAATGGGGTATTCGTTTGATAGGATATCTCTTTCATTTTGTCAATCTATCGAACAATTACGGTTTTTATTATCATCGACAAATTGATGTTTTACGATTCGAATCGATTTATTATTATGATGTTTTATTAATATGCAACCAATACGGCGGGTCCGCTTCTACCTATAGCAATAATCTACATGATAATTTTGTAATGTATGTATATTTATTTATTTGTTAATTTTTTGTATATTGGAGCATAACGCTAAAATCGTAGGTTCTGCGTTGGATTTTAATCGTCGTGGATCCTTGCAGGTATGTTTATGGTAATCATAAATATAAAAATTACAATTTCTCAAATATATTTAATGTAATTAATAAGTTTCTAAAATTATAAAATCTTCATAGTAAAATCTCCGTAAACACAGATGGCCATCTTTTGAAAACAAAATCACTCATGTAAATGTTGCATGCAACCAAAGTTTGACTGAATAAAAACGTATTTAAAAGATTCACGATTGATTTGAAATTAAAATAAATGCAATTCAAACCATAGGTATAAACACATTTTATAAACATTGAAATGAAAGTACATTTTCGGATTACATGAGTAGAAATGAGTAGAAATGAGATCACTGCGTAGGATATGCGGAAAGAGACTGATTGATAAGGTGAGGAATGATAGTATTAGAAAGGAATGTGGAGTGGATGTTAGTGTAGTGACTAGAATGAAAGTGAATAAATTAAGGTGGTTTGGGCATGTAGAGAGAATGAACGAAGATAGAATGACTAAAAGGATATATAAATCTGAAAGAATGGGTGCACGCAGACGAGGCCGACCTCGAATGACATGGTCCGATCATATCGGTGCCGTCTTAGAGGAGGGCCAAGTCAGGAGTAAAAGGAATAGAAGAGCATGTATGCGAAATGTTATGCGTTTGGAAGAAGCGAAAGAGGTTTGTTTGGATAGGAAAGAGTGGAAATCCGTACTCTCTGCCTACCCCCTTCGGGAAACGGCGTGATGGGTAAAAAAAAAAAAATAAATAAAAAAAATTTCGGATTATGTTTCGATTGACATTTGAAGTTGGTAAAACAGCTGCCGTTATCATTAGTCATTTCACATAAAATTTGTACCATACTTACCATAGAGAGAGTAAAACTGACATATTATGTAGGTAGGTTCGTATAATATTATTATTAAAGTATTTTTTTACCCTTCGATTGAACAGTGAAATTGAATCAAGTGTGAGATGTAACATATGATACATGCAGTTTTTTTTCCATGTGAGTGGCAGACTATAATTTTTCTTCTTTCTTTTTTATAAACATTAAAAGTTTAATTCTTTTTTTTCTGTGCTTATGTCAGTTATAGAGGTCTGTCAAGCAATGAGAAGCTAGACTAGAACCTGTTTAATTACCTACCGATCAAGCCTGACAATCGGATTTAAAAACGTAAAGCAAGACGGGTATTAGCTAGTTACACTCGATTCATATTTCTCGTAAGGCACAAATGCTTATGTAGTCCGGTACAAAGTTTATTCTCCGAACTTTAAACATCAGATAGTCGTAAAAGCAACACTATATTTTCTTATCATAAGAAGTTTGAGGAAAGTTGTTAAAATTACATTCACGTCTAGTTTTATTAAATACGAAAGGGGTTTTTCAAGTAACTCATTACCAATTTAAACACTAAACTTTTTATACACCCGAATCGGAGTCGCTTCGGAAAACAGCTGATAGTTTTCATATTAAGGTATATGGCTTTTGCAATTTTAGACTTTTACTGCTCTATAATATATCGATATAATCGGTGAAGTATTTTGTAGCTATTTTTGGTGTCTGACTGCGATTTAAATGCACCATCCCAATTTTCATTGTTCGAAGAAACCGTATCAACACCTGCATAAGTTGTTAATACAAAAATGTTTGACAATTTTTCATATCATTTTGGATATGTGCCTATTATAAACTTAAAATATATCTGAAAAAAAAAACTAATACGGTATGTAATTTGAGTTAATTGTTAGAGACCGCAACTTCGTTGTGGTAAACTCGCCCTCTGTATGTTGATTCTCTGATGTCTTTTTTATGTGTTACTCATACTACCAATGTACAGTAAAGTATAAATAAATAAATAATTTGTATCTAGCATTACTAAAATTATAATTGCAAGGTTCAACGATTATTAAAATCGAACATCAATACTTCCTTTTCGAGTTGAATAAATTCAGCTGTTTTCGTAAAAAATAATTGGAATATTAACGGCGTAGGTATATATATGTAGAGGTACCTTGTTGTTCATTATTGTTGTCGGACTATTAATTCGGACGAAGGTCGGTCACACAAAGAGTACAAGCTAGTAGGTAGGTATAGTCGAACGCAACTACATACCTACATACATTTGTTGGATACATACTCGTATCATTGACATTAATTGTATGTAATTTTGTAAAATGTACAGAGGATGATCACAATGGCGCGACAAGTCTGTCCAACTATAAAACAGTGTGACATTGCGGTGACGATTGCGAATGCGGAAGGTTTTTTTTATATGGACTTTTTTCGTGACGTCACTTGTTCGCAAAAAAACTCTGTATAAAGATGTTCGCAATCGTCATCGCAATGTTGCACTTGCCCAATAGGCCAGGTTCGAAGTAATTCACCACGTTTTTATTAGTTCGTATTCTTGCAACCAATTTTATCATATTTTTCAGGATTGCCGTTGTCACAGAGGTATAGTGCGTAAAAATATGAAGCAATAAAAAAAAACAAAATTAGAAACCAACTTTTTTTATAAAAATGAATCTGTGCTCACTCAAAGTGAACACAAAGAAACTCATTGTTAGTAATCGCGTAGTTTGTAAAATTGTGTAGGTTTATAATAATTTTATCATTTTACTGTGTTCCGCTCCTTTAAAGCAGAGCTGAGGAATCTGAACATGGTGTGGGAGGAGGTTGAACATTGCGCAAGATTGAGCGCAATGGAGAGCTATTATTGCCTCCATGTGCCCCTAAGTTGGGCGTAAAGGGAGTATCTATAAGATATCCATATCCAATCCAAATTATTATTATCAATATTATTAATCAATCTAGTAAAGAATATATCGATATAAAAAAAATACATTTAGACATGAGAACTCTTGTGACATGAGAATCTGGAAAGAAGATGTGACACATAGAAAGAATGAAAATGTTAGAAAGGAATATAATATATATGTAGCAAGGATGTTAATGTTGTTACAAAGATAATTAGAAAGTAAATAAGTTGAGGTGGTTTGGACACGTTGAAAGAATGGGTTCGAATAAGATTACAAAAGAATTTATAACGTAAAGTCTTGTGCTTGGATAGAAAAGATAGAAAAGAGTGGAGGTCCGTCTCTTTGCCCACATATTTGAAGGGTATAAAATATATTTATCGACATACAATCCGATTTTCCTACTAAATAAAATCATATTATTAATACATACCTACCCTGAATGGATATTTCAATTGGAAAAAACCTTCTACCCACGCATGTCCTTAACCTTCCCTAGGCTATCGGGATCAACCGCCTCCTTCACGTCCCAATAGACCGGACAGTTAATTGAATCAGTAGGCGGTACAATGCCACCAGACACTGTATGTACCCACGTTTATCGAACCGCGTCGTGATCTTCGCAGCGAAATATTATTTTTTATATCACATTGTGTATTTCGTACACACAACAAACACCAATTCATACGTTTAATCATAAATTATTCATAATACTGTATACTGATACATTAGATGTGTGTGAGTGGGTTGCGTAACCGGGCACCTACGAACATACTCTAGGTCGCCGACAATATTTGGAGGCGCGATATCGTCATAAAGTATCCAAAATGTTCATTCCACTACGTATGAGTTTACACAACCGGCAGAGTTCTTTTTATGGTGAATGTTTTATTTTTCCGGTTGAAAACTGGTTGAGTAACAAGCCCTAGTTGATAATTATCATGTACTTATCAATTCTTTGGCATATCGTTTTTTTTCTACTATGCTATTCTGGCCCGCTAAGTAACAAAACACAAATATTTCATAATCGCAGTCCAAATTTAAGAGTACGTTTTTGAAAAGAAAAAAAAAATGTTAAACGGTAAGTACAAATATTTCATTTAGCTTACACTTGGGAAAAAACATTTTGAAATTAATAAAATTCTTTATATTTTTTTAATAATTTGGCCATTTTTGAGGCCATTTGTAAGTAAAAACGCTGTATTTGCAAGTGCAGATAAGTGTAGATAAGTATCTAGCCGATATTTTATTTGTTGTGAAACATATCCCCATAATATTTATTATTTTGAGTTAATTTCTAATGAAAAAAATATTATTTACATAAGTACATATATGTGGTAAATTTTATCAAAATTAAAAAAAACAAACACTTATGTCACCGCGACCAAATTAGATCTATTGTGACATCCTTCAATTCATTCATGGAGCGCTACCTCTTATTTTACCTCGTCTCTAGAGGCCTCTTGCAGAGTGAAAGTTTCTCTTCCCGACTGCTGTCCTCCGCAAGAAGTCTCCTTAATCGTCTTTTGATGCAGATGTTAATGTTTATAATTGTTATGAAATTTGTACCTGATACTAGGTAATTGTTAACCATATTCATAACCATTTCTGTAAAAGGCTTTAGCCGTTGATCTGATAGAATTGATATTGATTGTTGAAACGTGATCCCAAAGAAAAAATACGTTTGTTTTGAGATACCAGTTAATGTTTTCTAAAGGTATAATGATGTTTATTTAATGGTACCCCTTAGGTATAACATCTGTTGGAACCCTGTATTTAGCAGAGTAAAAAATGGTGATGGTCCATTAAATTAATATAGGGATACACATTACAAAGAATAATAAAGCGGAAACGTAGATTATTTTTAATTAAAGCACATTAATCTCTCGTACAACTTAGATTCGTCTCGTTGAATAATAACTTGTTTAAGTATACACATTAAAGGCAATTCGTACGCTTGTTTGAAATATTAGCATGTTAATTCGTACCAAAGAGCCTTCAGGATGTAAATAAAGAGCTTTTTGAATCCATTAACCGAATAAAGGGCCTAATTCTGATGAAAAGTATTCTCTCTTTTAGCTTCATTGAATAACACAACTTTATGACATGGGTACCTACTAGCTGAGCCCGCAAACGTTGTCCAACCAAATAAATTATTTTGGTTATATCTGTGAACGCAAATCATGCAAGAGGTGAGAACACAAAGAAAGCTGATTTCGACCCTCCCAAATAATGTTTCTATGTATGTATTTTAATTTGAATGGGCATGCTGGAAAGCGGGTAGGTACCTGTTTTTGTTGCGCGTATGCTTATTCAAATCCATAGAAACATTCTTTGCGTCGATCGGCGCCGGCCGGTCGGAACCAGACTTGTTAGTGTTCTCACCCATATACGAAAAAATTTAAGACGCGCATTTCCTACATAGTATGGACCATCGAGTATAGGTAAATATTAGAGCTTTTGTGGATGCGCAGAAGCAAAAATTGGTTCTTTTATCTAACAGTCAACTGACTGAAGATAAATTAATATGTAATTATTCATTTTCAATACGATCAAAAGCGCAAAGAGCGTCAAAAATTAAAAACCCATACTTCCTTTAAATAATTTTATGATTAAAACATGAATGTATCTGCGTGACTAACACTACAATATTAAAAATTTAAAATATAACTGAATCTCACAAACCACTACCAACGAACGTCACGTGTTGCTTTACATAGAATCTAATGAAGTTAAAACAATAATGTTTACATATAAGAATCATAACGATCATAAGATAAAATGTATTGCTGACCCGCCCGAGCGAACTTCTACTTAACACAGGATGACAAAATAACTTTGATAAATAATACAGATTATGACATAAAATCTGAATTAAGTTTAGTTAATTATTTTTTATTGCATTATGTAATAATTATTGTTGATTCGGATGCGGGATGAAGTTCGACAGGTCATAAGTTTGTAATAAAAACGTTCCCTCTATAAAAGTTGCGTAACTTTAAAAACATCCAAAAGATGGCGGTGTAATTGGAAATAAGTCACATGTGAAACACGTTACGTTGTTGTAGGTATATGTTGTTGAAAGAATAGGCTTCTTTAAAACCAAATTTTACCGAATTACTATGGTAAGATTGCATTAAAGTTGTTTCAAATATTAGAATAGCCCCTAAAGATTATGTAGATTAATCGTGTATAGTCACAATAATATCTACATTTTGTATATATCGCAGTGTAATCTCTTTTCTTTTGGGTTTCAATCCAAATATTGGTCTGTCCCAAGCATTTTGATTCCCTCTCTCCACTCATCTCTGTCACACGCCATCCTCTTCATATCCTGATAGCCGCTACATCGCATGTCGCCGATCTGTAGCTGTGTTTTATGTACATAGTTCTTCCTAGGGTGACCTCTGTCTTCTTTGGCGCCTTCTATCATTCCCTTTCGTGTGACTTACACATCAAATATGTCACGTTTTTTGCTAACTTAAGATTGAAACAGTTTTCATAATCAGTGAAGCTTAAAATCATCCCCTGTTTCCGAGATTCAAAAAACAGAAACGTTTCAATGCATTTAAATGGGCATGCCGGAAAGGGGGTTCCTGCTTTTTCTGTGGGTATCCCCATTCAAATGCATAGAAACATTATTTGCGCAGGTCGGCGCGGGTCGGAATCGGCTTTCTACGTGTTCTTACTGATAGACAACGTTCTTTCCCCGGTAGGCGCGGTTCAGAATCTGCTTTCTACGTCTTTCCACCCAAAGAGATAGTGTGTTTGTTTTTTTTATGGCATTGCATCCAGGCTTGGACGATATCATGTCACCGACAAATCATTGATTTATAAATAAAGTGGGTTATTTATTCTTTCATATAGTAAAAAAGTAAATAAAATAGGAAAATCAAAGTAATTAGAAGTCGATTTGGTATACTACACAATCACTATGTTTTTCTCAATAAACCTATACAATAATCGATATATATCCACAAATCCCAGACTCAATAAATACTCCACACTCAGTGGGTACTCTTCGTCTGGGATTCTGTGGGGCTAGTACGAGTTTCATCGAAAGCTTTTTGCACGTTAATAAGCGCTTATAAACGTGCAAATAGTGTTCTAAAATCAAACGATCGAATCGTTCGATCATTTTTGTATGGGAAATTTTCGAATCTCTTTCGATGATCGTTTCGATATTCGACCATCGAAAACTTATACTAGGGGTACTGGAATCTCAAGGGGCAACCGAAAAAAAAGTGGTTCAGTGTTTCATCATCGAAGCCGCACTCACAAATTGGAGAATTGACGAGTCCCAGCTTATACAAGTGGGCGTCCAGCCTGTGATGTCCAAACATCATTCTTCATATTGTGGAGATTAGTGATCTGCTCATGTTTTTTCTTTTGTACCATGGATCAGCACGAATTTGGCCTTGAATACGCTCATAATACGAGCCCTTGTTAGATATTTGTTTCCATTTGTTAGTCCATTGGCTTATGGCATCTTCATTCAATATACGCAGAGTATCACTCTCAGGGAGAACAAAGTGGGGCGGGGTCTGGCCCGCAGAGGTGGCTAACTTTGCCAACCCATCGACCTTCTCGTTGCCCCTTATTCCACAGTGTGAAGGAATCCATGTTATTTAGACATGTTTATCATTTCTTTTAAATTCAAATAGAAGTTTTTTAATTTCTAAAATCAGTAGAGTTTGTTTTTGTTCACTTTGATTGAGCATATATTCATTTATTAAAAAAAATACAGAGCTATGGAAGAACAAGCAATTATTGTATTAACCGGTTTTCATATTATAATATTAGGATTTCATGTATTCGTATGATTAAACATTATTTTAACAATGCGCTTCTATAAACAGGTAAATAAAATATGTACTGATTATTATTTTCTTACCTTCGTTATTTTATCCATCCCCCAGGACTTTGATGTTAGAAAATCTAAAAATAAAACATGAAACGGAGAATATATTATTATCTGACCGAATGAAATTCCTTTGATTCAATCCCCATAAAAGCAACATACTCCTACCCTACAGTGTCTACTTCGCGATGTACCTAAATAAATTTTGTTGTGAGGTAAATTTTATAAGGCTGCGTATCTTACGAAAAAATCCATGGGAAGATATTATGTGAGAGCAAAGGGCACCTAAACTTGTGACATAGGTATGTATTAGTATAAGCTAATGTGCATATTTTATTAAAAGACTTGCATTAGTATTTCTCAAGTCGTAGCCTAGAACTGACACGCCTTGGCCTTCGAGTCAATGCCAGTAAGACGGAGATCATGCCGAATAACGACTTCCCCGGTGAACACCTATCGATTACCGTCGACGATCACCAGCTCTCCCGGGCAGATATATTTTGATACCCGGGAGCTACAATTACCACCACTGGTGACTTCGGGGCAGAGCTCCCGATACCTATCGGTATGGCAAGTGGCGCCTTTAACAACGTGACTAAGATATGAAAAGCGTCGAGACAAAATTTAAACTGTTTGATGCGTGTGAGTTGCTTATTCTCCTGTATGGATGCGGTTCCAGGCACCTGAACATAGCCCAGGAAAAAAATTATCTGCATTTGAAAGCCATTTAAATTCTAAATCATCCGTTAACTTTCACAAACCAAATGCTTTGGGGATGATTAAAACTGCTTGCGAAAGAACCTAGAAAGTTTTTCAGGTTAAGAGAAATTCTTCTGAACATTCAATACAATTAGTACTAGCTCTGGAAGCGGAAAACGCTAGAACTAATTATTGATGTTTTCATCTTGACTAATAATGTAAGTGGTGAATTTGTAATTTGTATATCTATACATAGGTAGGTATACTTTAACCTACGTATTTTATTTTTTTTTAATTCATTTTATTTTACTTATTTTTATTGTGTGGTTGTTGATTTTAACGTTGGCATTCTCTTAACTTATGTTGTTGTTTTTTTGTATTTGGATTTACAATTGAAATGTACATTGTCCATCATAAAGGTAAATTAAATAACACAAAATATAATAGGTAGGTATGTATTATAACAGAGTTATTTATTTTTTTAGTGTTGTGATATAGCAAGGATCAAGGCAAAATGTTATTACCATCCTCAAACCTACACACATATATTTAAAATGAAAAAAGTCTCGTGTCCTCATCTCTACAATCATATATGAAATAATAATGAAGGGTATTATATTATGATATCTTTGTTGCGATCAAAGGATAGATGTTCGATACTCTTTGAAATGCCGTTCATTAAAATATAGATTATCATTTTTTTTCAAAGTTTGGCAGATTTTCATTTCATACTTCGTTTGAGAACTCGAAACTAAACCTAAAGTTATCATTTATACCAATAATAATAAAGCACGTTTTTTCATACCTACTAGTGGTCGCCCATTGGAAATTCGACCATAACTATACACACATACTATTTCACAATTTTCTTTCAAAAACAATGACATAAATAAGTACGTCAAATTTGAAATATTTATATGTACAAAGTTTTTTTTTAATATTGAGTATTATTAGAGACTCATAATATTAATCTGTTCTCAATTTGACCACATACAAACAAAAGATTATATGCATCTATGTCTATGTCAAATACATCGAAGTGTGTGTGACTGTCTAATACATATCATCACAGTAGTGTTTGTAATGTCTTTTTTTTATTGATTTAATGTATTTTTCGTGCATAATTAAAAAAAATATCACCATTCGCCACTCCTTCTCTATATAAACTATAAGTGTGCGAATTTTCTTACTCCTCCGTCCGTGCAATAGGGGAAAACAAATTTGTTTCATGTATTTAATATTGTATATAGATACCTTGTAGAGTTCAGAAAAGAAAAGATTTGTTTATATGAAAATACCACAATATACCTACCTACATATAATATGGGCCCCGTGCGGCTACTCTAAAAAACAACACCTGTGCCCTTGTTTTCAACCTTTCACACCCACATGACAGGTACTTAATCGAAATATCGCATCCGAATCATGGGTTTAAAAACCCATCGTTTTTAAAAGACTTGGTGATAAGATCCTTTCCTTGGGGAAAAGAGGGCAGCTGATGTCTATCCTAAGGCAACGTTGACAAGATGGATGAAAGACGCTAAATCAAAAAAAAACTCTATATTTAATTATTATTCGTATACTGTTTATAGCAGGGTTTTCCTTGACCTACATCTGTATTAAACTGCATTCTTGACATCGCGTAAAACCACACTAAGCCAGCCTTCGAAATAACATTAGAAGACGGTCGTAAGCCCGTAGTGGTTTGTTCCATTTAAAAATCTAACATTAGTAATGAATCATTAGTTGTTATTTTTTCTTTAATGTCAAAAGTTTTTTTTAGTTACGCCGAAGTTTGAAACAATTATTTAAATTCTATCCATCACAATATTTTAATATCTGTAGGGGAGAGGTGTGTCAATTGTTACAATTTTTGTTTACATCGTCGTAACTTTTTTATTAAAGATCATAATATATAATTATTTTTTACATTTATTAGATACATTCTTTGGCTATAACTATACATATTATAAATATTGAAAAACGCGTTGGTCTTTCTGATAATTGCACTTATGTGATGCAGGTCGGATTGTAACAATTGTCCCACTGGGTGGTACAATTGTTACAGTTCCCTGAGTCAATTGTTACAATTTCAACTCATTGTATTATTCAGACTAATGATGCAAAGTTTACAAATAAAAATTAAAGTGAGATGATAGCTCAAGTAATTGTGTATTTAATGGAATAGTAGAAAAATAAAATAATACAAAGTTTAAAAAAATACGGGAAAAATAATATCATAAAAAATATTACTAAATATAAAAAATAATTAACATAAAAAACTTTCAACACATTTGATAATATTTATAAATATTATTATTAAATTAAAGAAAAAGCATAAATCGAACATATATGATACATTTTTTATTCGAATAAGCAATGAAGACAAATAATAGTTGGATCATTATTTGCACAAGTACTATGAGCCCATTTACGGCAATCGGTGCACTGTAACAAATCTTCTTTACTTTGATTGTAAGGTTTACAACACAAGGCAAATATCACCATCTTCAGACCAATTGCCAGAACAATCGCTCTCTTCAGATTTCTTCTGCTTCTTCTTTTTTTTGGAATGTAGTCTTGCCATTTTCGGTTTTTTTTTTTACCTCCTTACTATGTCTCTCTTGGGTATGTTACCTCTAGTTATTCTACGAACCCTTATGTAAACCATATTCGTGAATCTGTAACATTAAAATAAAATATGTAGATACATATTTCAATAAATCCTAGTACAAAAAATATATCGTATTAAAGGGGGTGCATGTAACAATTGACACCCTGACTTTTGTAACAATCGTACCACCACCCGTTTTTTTTTTCACAAATACGGTTATATAAACTACTACTAAAATATTTATCAAAATACTTACATTAATGTGAAGCCTGATCCTTAATAAGCTTTTTAATACCACTCTCACTTTCCTGCGTTATTTATATTTAGAGTAATTTAAAAAATTTGACGCTCGCCGCAAAAATCAAATACATCCCAAAACCATATAAACTGCGATTGCCAAAATAACAGCAGGCCAACCTGACCGGCGGCTACGTCGGTAAAACAGTTTATCGTTTGGCAATTATCTAAGTATTTATGTTATACCATTTGAGGTCTAATAGGCGCTATATTTGCGATGTAACAATTGACACCCTGTAACAATTGACACACCTCTCCCCTACCTAATGTGTTCTTTTTTTAATCCAATATTTTGCGATCTCACCTGTGTAAACAAAATACTGGAATGACACAACTGATATAATAATTATGTCGTATAAAGGTAGTCAACAACGTCTTAAAACTATTTATTTATTTATTTATTCATATTTTACTTTATGCAAGTACATTAACGACAAATAAGAAACAAAATTAAAAAAAAAAAAAAGAAATAGGTATAAAAGCGTTACCTACATAAAAATATCAACGTACAGAGGGCGAGCTTAGGTAAGTACTTATCTAACAATTAACTCAAATACACATAAAAAGGAAACAAAGGGTAAAAAAAACTATCTCGTGTTAATATCTCGTTAAGATCGTTCCTAACACGATACTCACGATAATTAACTCAAATACACATAAAAAGGAAACAAAGGGTAACAAAACACTATCTCGTGTTGATATCTGGTTAAGATCGTTCCTAACACGATACTCGCAATAATTAACTCAAATACACATAAAAAGGAAACAAAGGGTAAAAAAAACTATCTCGTGTTAATATCTCGTTAAGATCGTTCCTAACACGATACTCACGATAATTAACTCAAATACACATAAAAAGGAAACAAAGGGTAAAAAAACACCATCTCGTGTTGATATCTGGTTAAGATCGTTCCTAACACGATACTCGCGATAATTAACTCAAATACACATAAAAAGGAAACAAAGGGTAACAAAACACTATCTCGTGTTAATATCTGGTTAAGATCGTTCCTAACACGATACTCGCGATAATTAACTCAAATACACATAAAAAGGAAACAAAGGGTAACAAAACACTATCTCGTGTTGATATCTGGTTAAGATCGTTCCTAACACGATACTCGCGATAATTAACTCAAATACACATAAAAAGGAAACAAAGGGTAACAAAACACTATCTCGTGTTGATATCTGGTTAAGATCGTCCCTAACACGATACTCGCGATAATTAACTCAAATACACATAAAAAGGAAACAAAGGGTAAAAAAAACTATCTCGTGTTAATATCTCGTTAAGATCGTTCCTAACACGATACTCACGATAATTAACTCAAATACACATAAAAAGGAAACAAAGGGTAAAAAAACACTATCTCGTGTTAATATCTGGTTAAGATCGTTCCTAACACGATACTCGCGATAATTAACTCAAATACACATAAAAAGGAAACAAAGGGTAACAAAACACTATCTCGTGTTGATATCTGGTTAAGATCGTTCCTAACACGATACTCGCAATAATTAACTCAAATACACATAAAAAGGAAACAAAGGGTAAAAAAACACTATCTCGTGTTAATATCTGGTTAAGATCGTTCCTAACACGATACTCGCGATAATTAACTCAAATACACATAAAAAGGAAACAAAGGGTAAAAAAAACTATCTCGTGTTAATATCTGGTTAAGATCGTTCCTAACACGATACTCGCGATAATTAACTCAAATACACATAAAAAGGAAACAAAGGGTAAAAAAACACTATCTCGTGTTAATATCTGGTTAAGATCATTCCTAACACGATACTCGCGATAATTAACTCAAATACACATAAAAAGGAAACAAAGGGTAAAAAAACACTATCTCGTGTTAATAACTGGTTAAGATCGTTCCTAACACGATACTCGCGATGACACCCACGTGACACATCTTCATACATTTTTTTTTTTTTCATATAAATGACAAAGCTAATTCATCTGCGAGAAATATTTTTCAAACTTTCAATGACGATCATTAATAATAACAAACATATTAAAAAAAATAACACATCGAAGAAACAATAATATGTGATACTTGAACTGGAACAGAGGTTCCAACACAGTAGCCGTTGCTACGGGAAGAACGGTCAAATTGTCCGCAGTCTCAACGTGGTAGAGTAGAAGGCCCTTTAAGTAACGTAATCACTGTTATATTTTTTAAGTAACAATCCATGACCCTTTTCTGTGCCCTTTTAACAATGTTTTGCTACTAGTTAAAAAATAAAACATAATATATACAGTAAGTCTAGTAAATACATTTTTTGATCATTGATCAAGTAAGGTTCACCCTTAGTTAATGGTCGTTTCCACTTAAGTGAGTTTTCGTTTGAATCTGTTAAGCACGAGTCCAAAATGTCGTCGTTCAGATCAATTTGTTGTGTTTATTATATTTTTTCAAGGGCAGCACTGATAAACAGTGTCCACCCACGAATATGTAACAACTAATGACTAACAATAATTCATTACTGATGTTCGATTTTTAAATGCAAAAAACCACTACGGGCTTACGACCGTCTTCAACTTTTATTTCGAAGGCTGGCTTAGTGTGATCACTTTACGTTAACAACGTTCGCCATTAGGTGGTAATGTTTAAGTCTCCGAAACTCATAATCATGAGAATTCTCAACGTGTTCAACACGTCGAAAAATTTCATGTATACAAGTAGAAATTTAATAATTAATGTAATATATAGATAAAAGTTGGAAATTATTGAGAACAAGAGAGCAACCAAAGTTAAAGACTGCGACTGCTGTCATGTCAGACACGACAGTGTCCACCCATCTTAATTTCCGGTATCTTGCGCACGTGGGGAATAAGGAGTTAAGGCTATTTTAAAAAAAGAACCCGCTTCTATCACTGCTAAGTTGACACCGTCATTTCACCCTCAACTCACAGTTCTATCCTCACATGTCTATATACTTGTTACTTCGCACTTGCACTGTTATATTATTACATGTACACTCGCTACTTCGCAAAGTGGAAACGGGCCATTAAATCCAGTTGTAAAAATTATACACATTATTTCTTTACGATGTAAAAAAAAAAGATCATTAGTCAAAATTAATTCATTTTTATTCAAACGAGATACTCTTTTACGTTTTCGAAATAAAAATATATCTTTACGAATTGTTCAAAAATTTCTCATTCGGCCATAATTATTATTTGCGTTTTCAATATTCACAAAGCACGTTCGTGGCGTATTGTTTTATATAATGGAGGAGGCATCTTAAAGGCTGACCTCTGCAAATATTAAGATGTTCCCTCCGGAATCTGTTACAAAAGGATTAATCCCACAAAAAAGACAAATGAAGTTTATTTTCTGAGAACCTCCAGTTGTAAGTGATATTTAAATTAAAACACTTTTATATACGTATTTTTATCAAGAAAATATTCCGTAGGCACATAATCAGGATACATGAGAACAAATATAAAACTCTACGAAGTGACGTGGACGATTTACAAGAGAGCTGGAATTTATTTTGGGTAGATAATAAGAAATATGTTATTTAATATTTTATTTACATATTTCAAAACAAACACCACTCATCATAACAACGAAAAGCCTTTGCGATGAGTGATGAATATGTAGGTATATTAGTGAAGGCGTCACATCTGTCGAATTCTCACAAAAAAAAAATAAAAGAAAAAAGAAAATTCCATCACGTAATAATCCAAAGTTTAGCATTTCAAGAGAAACATTTAATCTCTAATATAAATTAAAGTCGGGTTAGTGCGAATACTTATAACTCGAGATCGGCTGAACAGATTCTTCTGATGTTTGATTTATTGGATTCTTCTCCGCTCCGGATAACATAATAACTAATAAAAAGTTGAATAAATCGATAAGAACTTATGTAAAATACATAATATTTAAGTTTGTATGGAACGGGTTCGGCATCGGTAACGCCACCGACATCTGTTGGGGAAATAAGGAGATATCGGGTAGATTGATATTTTGGTAGAAACATTCTGTAGGGAAATGTTTTCGCTATTTTTCTACAGGTGGCGGTATAATGATTTTTAAATGATTAAATTTATGATTAAAAAAGATCATGATTAAAAATATCGTTAAGACGTTTTTGATGGTACCTACTTTTTCAAGCATTTTTGTTAACATCTATAATTATAAAAGAAAGTCGGGTTAGTGCGAACACTTATAACGCGAGGTCGGCTGAACAGATTTTATCGTGATTAGTTTATTAGATTCTTCATCGCTCCGGATAACTGAATAAAAATTATTGAAAAATCGAAGAATGGATGGAAAATAGTATGAACTAATATAATGTTAAAGTTAGTATGGAACGGGCGAGTATTGGCGCTTTTGAAATAATTGATTCATATTTAGGTACCACATAACTTTTGATTTTTTACAAAGAGTAGTCATGTATGTTAGTTATATTATGCAACCCAGTAACATTTTATTGACTTTAAGGCGAGACGAAGTTCGATGGGTCAGCTAGTTATTCATTAAAAGAGGAGACATAAAAACAATGAAAAATAAATTTGCGAGGGTTGAAACCATTATTATTAATTTGCAAATATTCTCTATAAAGTTTTGTAAAATATTTTGTCTCTGTGTGTGATATTTTGCTCTCACTCAACGTTCTTACTCATTTGCTAGATTCAAACATCAAACAGAACTTTTATTGTGGAATATATTAATTTTTGCGGTGCCGGAAGTGCCGGAATTCTAATGGGTTGTTTTCCTACAGATTCGCCGCTACTTTAAACAGCGGTGAATATGTCAGATGAGAACATTGTCAATATTGTTTCCGTAGTAACAAAAAACATTGTCATACAATTTTGAAAGACGCCGTCTTGTCAGATGACGGACCGTTCCCTAGGAACCCACTGCATAACGCATCGCTTCTAGAACGGCGATAAAACTCATAGGGTCCGTTATTTGACAAGACTGCCGTCTTTGAAAATTGCACACTGTTTCTTGTTATTACATAGACAACGTTCTACTGATTTCATTCACCGAATTCCTAGGAAAACAAACCATAATGCAATGAATTTCTAGGGAGCAGCGGTCCGTCATCTGACAAGACTACCGTGTTTTAAAATTGCACACTGTTCCTTGTTATTACATAGACAACGTTCTACTGATTTCATTCTCCGAATTCCTAGGAAAACAAACCATAATGCAATGAATTTCTAGGGAGCAGCGGTCCGTCGTCTGACAAGACTGCCGTGTTTGAAAATTGCACACTGTTCCTTGTTACTACATAGACAACGTTCTACTGATTTCATTCACGGAATTCTTAGGAAAACAAACAATAATGCAATGAATTTCTAGGGAGCAGCGGTCCGTCGTCTGACAAGACTGTCGTGTTTGAAAATTGCACACTGTTTCTTCTTACTACATAGACAACGTTCTAATAGTCTTCCACCGCAAAATGACAGTAAAGCATTTCTAAAAAAAAACATAGATACCATTACCAAATTTGCGATTATTTATTGTTTTCTTTTTCCTTATTGTAGTGTCCAGTAACGTATATTGCAGAGACAGGGAATTGTCGTCACAAAATCTCTACAACCCTCTTTCTCGAGTTGATTGGAACAGTTCCTTCAGAATAATTTAACCCTTTTGATTTTACCAATGTTCCTTAGTAACCATGTTTTTTTTATCAACAAACAGCACGGAACAATACAATTTTATCCAATCCAAATCCAAACTCCCTTTAGACCCCACTTAGGGGCATAGGGAGGCAACAAGTGCTCTCCATTGCGCTCGATCTTGCGCAACGTTAATGACCTCCTCCCACACCATGTCCACATTCCTCAGCTCTGCCTCGAAGGAGCGGAACACAGTATGAGAGGGTCTTCCTCGTCTCCGGGACCCTGATGGGAGGAAGAACAGCGCTCTCCTCGGCCAACTGTCATTCGGCATCCTTAACACATGTCCCAGCCATGCCCATCTCCTCCACATAATAGAGGTGATGGGCTCACTCTGGGTGCGCCGGCGTATAGCGTCGTTCGTGATGCGGTGGTACCATCTTATACCCAAAATTAATTAATAAACAATTTTATAGCATTCGTTAAATTTTCTTTCAGTAGTAATAACTGAAAAATTAATTTTGTACACAGTCACCTTAGCCCTGAACTTAGCAGTAGGTTACAAGTAAGTACTTAACCTAAGTTGTATTTTGTATTTCTTAAATAAAACGTTCAAAGAAAACCTTGAAATATGCAGATTTATCGAAATAAGAGGAACGCGTTTAATTCCTTTTTTTTTTTTAGTTTGGATACAATAATAATTATATTCTTTAACTCGAATAAAAATATTCGAAAAGGAAAAAAAATATGCCGTGTGAAATTGAAATTTTGCCTTTGGGGGAACTAAAAGAAAAATTAATTATACTTTTAAGTTTTGAACTTCTCTCTTCATTTTAAATTTATTAATGTTTTTATGAAGTTTCGGGATTATTTTATTTTTTTAGCTTGCACGTGTGAAAGGTACTGTTTTTCAGGTAAGATGTCTATTATAATTAATATAACAACAGATAGGCTACATATTCATAACGATATTTTTAAATAAGTTGTTAATTGTTTAATTTCTAATACATAGGTATGACTAGCCGACCCATCAGACGGTGTCCTGTCTTAACTATGAATTCCTATTCAATTCTATTTTGTATAATAAGAAAAAAATGAGTACCTACCTATGGTTTATCATTCTAACACTTGACTGATGACTCAAGTTTACATATATTGTAAAATGCACTATGAAGGTTCCATATAAACCTTCTCTTTCTGCATATCCTACGCAGTGATCTCATTTCTACAGCATTTATTCCAACTTCCAGATTTTTCGTCCATGTCCGTGAAGCATGGACATGGACGAAAAACCTGGAAGTTGGAATAAATGCTGTAGAAATGAGATCACTGCGTAGGATATGCGGAAAGAGACTGATTGATAAGGTGAGGAATGATAGTATTAGAAAGGAATGTGGAGTGGATGTTAGTGTAGTGACTAGAATGAAAGTGAATAAATTAAGGTGGTTTGGGCATGTAGAGAGAATGAACGAAGATAGAATGACTAAAAGGATATATAAATCTGAAAGAATGGGTGCACGCAGACGAGGCCGACCTCGAATGACATGGTCCGATCAAATCGGTGCCGTCTTAGAAGAGGGCCAAGTCAGGAGTAAAAGGAATAGAAGACCATGTATGCGGAATGTTATGCGTTTGGAAGAAGCGAAAGAGGTTTGTTTGGATAGGAAAGAGTGGAAATCCGTACTCTCTGCCTACCCCCTTCAGGAAACGGCGTGATGGGTAAAAAAAAAAAAAACAATAGCAAACAAAAAAAAAATTGCAAAATTGATCACACGTAATTCCGTGACCAATGGAAAAAGGGATTCACTTTTATATAAAGACTAGTTGAACCGCCAACTTCGTCCCGCCTCAGAACCAATAATAATCGTTGCGTTAAATTAAAATCTGAATTAAATAGATTTTTTGTTGTGTTTGCTGTTTTCAGGAGAAGGTTCTCCTCATAGAATATCCCTATCTACTGGGATTACATGAAACGTCACACACCCCCGTATTCATATAAAAAATCGGACATATTTTTGTTATCAAATAAAAATAAATTTGTATAGCGACACCCTTATTAGTTATTACCTAGCGGTATGAAATGAACTTTACGTCCTATTCTGCTACGTAGGTGCATAAAATATCATAAAACCTGGAGCCGATTAGATGAGTATGTATGATAATAAACATCGTGATCAGAAATTTATATATTAAACTAGCTAGTTACCCGTGGCTTCGCTCACGTGTTACTGTATTTGCTTTCTTTTTGAGATTTTGAGGTAACGTTAACGTTAATTTTGAATAACTGACAGAATTATTTTTTTGACTCGGAATTTGGAACGGCATTGTTTAACGCACGTTGAACAACAGTTTTTACGTTATCTCAACAACAAATTGTTAACGTTGGAGCTGTCGTTAATATTTCGACTTGGCCTCCAGGCGTGATGCGATGACCACGTAAAGTAGGTCTCCATTTTTATAATAACGTAATATTCTCCCTTTTAAGCCCCCCCGCTCACCGCAAGCCAGCCCGGAGGAAACTAAACCGCAGCAATCCCGATCCGCACAAAGCCAAACCCTAGCCCGATTGCCAAAAAGACAGCCGCACAAAAATCAAGCCCGTGGCGGTTCCCCCCAAACCACCCCATAATACGGGAGGCCTTGGACCCACTCAGGAGAATAGGTTAGGCATAAAGAACTCTCCATTGCGCTCGAAGTCGTCCGAGGCTCATTGTGCCTTTTCTAACCGGTTGAGGTTTAAGGAAGTGAGGTGGTCAACCTCAGTATTCTAATGGTATAAGTAATTGGCGTTCGACTATAAACGAATTTTCGACAATGTAGAGTAGGGAGAAAATTAACTGTCCACTGTTTATATTTTTATTAGATGAAACGGATATCGGCAACTATCCGATATCCGGTCTATCCGGCGGCGTAAATAATATCCTGCCGGATACCGGATAGTAAAAAGAGACATGTTTGGATAACTCATTGATTTGTTTATTAAAGTATCACTTAAGAAATACACCTTATAATCACAAAATAAATTCTACAACTTAGAAAATTGATTATCAAGCATAAGGTAAATTATGGAGAGTAATTCTATATAATATTTCGTTATATAGACTATTAGACTATATAGAGGAAAACAGCAGCTTTGCTGGTCTTCGTAAGTAAGGGAAGTTTAATAAAACAACGTTTCGTCATATATCATCCTAATGGATGAATTGCCGAAAAGGATATAAAAAAAAAATAATAAAAAAAAACAATTCAGAATCGCTGTACAGGATGCATGGTACGAAAAATATATTGAAGTAGGTAGGCACGTAAAGTGTTTGTCTGAATTCACGGAAAGTGTATTATTTATCTCTTATATAAAAATGGAACGCTAATTTGCGCGGTCATCGTATGGGTAAGAACACGTTGAAAGCCGATTACGATCCGCGCCGACCAGCTCAAAGATTGTTGTCTATGGTTTCCATGCATTTAAATGGGCATGTCGGAAAGCGGGTTCCTGCTTTTTCTGTGGGTTTCCCCATTCAAATGCATAGTAACATTCTTTGCGCCGGTTGGCGCTAGTCAGAATCGGCATTCTACGTGTTTCTTACGAGAACAGCTGAACTTATATCGCCCATTTTTTTGTCGTGTTTGCTTTTGTCTGAAGGGTCTTATGAAAGAAAAAAGTTGCACGGAATAAAAATAAAACTTCCATATTATTATTACATTTTTTCTAATTTTGAAATTAAATCAGGCGTTTGACAGGAATCAGTTGTTTGATGAATGATACGATTCACGGAATGCTGATAGTAAATAATATAATGATATGTTTTATAACAGATGCAGCGGTTACAGTTATTATATTAAGTTGAAAAATAATATAAGGACCACGTCGTCGTCTGTGTTAAATAACTTTAAACTGAAATCAACTTAAAGTTATACATAAAATCTCGAACATATTATTTATATTCCAAGGCGGGACGAAGTTTGACGGGTCGGCTAGTTCAAAACTATATTATTATTATAGACTAGCTAATACCCGTCTTGCTTTACGTTTTTAATTCAGATTGTCAGGCTTGATCGGTAAGTAATTAAAC
Organism: Mystacides longicornis; assembly: GCA_963576905.1. Lineage (NCBI taxonomy): Eukaryota > Metazoa > Arthropoda > Insecta > Trichoptera > Leptoceridae > Mystacides > Mystacides longicornis. The sequence continues at coordinate 2,343,981 of OY756421.1, read as the reverse complement.
AGGTTCTAGTCTAGCTTCTCATTGCTTAACAGACCTCTATAACTGACATAAGCACAGAAAAAGAAGAATGACACTTTCACAATCCATAAAAAGAGAGAAGAATTTCAACACATTTAATGTTTATAAAAAAGAGAAAAGTTTGAATTACATTTATTTTTATTTCAAATCAATCTTGAATCTTTATTACATTAAATATATTTGAAAATTGTAAAAATTTGTATCTATGATTACCATAAAAATATACCTGCAAGGATCCACGATGATCAAAATCCAACGCAGAACCTACGCTTTTATGCTCCAAAATATAAAAAAAAATACTATTATAAATAAAAACATTACTGAATTATTATGTAGATTATATTTCAAAAATTTGATCAATTATAGGTACTTAAGTAATCTAAATAATAAAAATTGCTGAAACAATTAAAATATCTATCTTCATTAAAAATATTGACTAAAAGTAGGCATGAGCTACCATAAAATATACCTGCAAGGATCCACGACATTAAAATCCAATGCAGAACCTACAGTTTTATGCTCCAATATACAAAAAATAAATAAATAAACATTACCTACTGAATTATTAGGTATGTAGATTATATTTCAAAAATTTGATCAATTATAGGTACTTAATTAATCTAAATAATAAAAATTGCTGAAACAATTAAAATATCTATCTTCATTAAAAATATTGACTAAAAGTAGACATAAATTTTCTTAAGATTGTTCAAGTTAAGCTTCTTACTATGGAATTTATGTATAATTTAATATAAGGAAACTTGTCTTGTCCTATAAATACTACAGTAGTAATATATAATCAGTGTAGTCCCTGAAACAATGTATTGTATTACGTAAGAAAGCATCTATAAAAACTTTGATTCCTTCAGAAATAGAACCCTTGTCCTCAAGATCAAAAGTCGACATCTTAATATTGAAACTTAATGCACACAACTGTTGAATAACAAATTTAAGGTCCACGTCAAGTTTTAAACCAGAATCTAGCTCTACTTAAACTGATTATTTTCTCTAGATGTGGTTATATAGAAGAATGCTGAGCATATCATGTGTTGATAGGGTGTCTGTGAGTCCTGGGAATGATACAAAAGTAAAAAGAGAGCTCCTTACCACTGTCAAGAGACATAATCCCCCATACTTTGGCTACATACTCATTACTCCGTGATGAAAAGTATTCCCTCTTCCAACTTAAAATTCAAGGAAAAAAGTGGTTTGAGCAGAAGAGAGTCTTCTGAGAAAAGGCTGGCTCAAAATCATGAAGAGTTTGCAGTGATGGTCACCAACTTTAGTTAGGAGAACCACACGAAGATATTCATATACGTCGAGCCATGATTGAAATCCTCTATTTAGACCAATATTTTTTTTTTCTTTTTTGGCATTTCATCCACAAATTTAGACTAATATGTAACAACTAATGACTCTAACAATTCATTACTGATGTTCCATTTAAAAATGGTTTAAACCACTTCGACGAACGTTTTCTACCGTTATTTCGAATGCTGGCTTAGAGTGATCACTTTACGTTAACAAAATTCGCCATTAGATCTAATAAATCTGCTATCCTGGACCTTAAAATGAGTAATTATGGTGAAAAGTTTCATGCCAATTGCAGGATTCAACCCCTCATAGGGATATCTCCTACATGAAGATACTTCTTTTGACACCGATAGACATTGTTAAGTTATATGCAACAATGGGAAATAGTTCATAAGGAAGAAATAGCACTTTGTGGGACATATTAAATTTATAAAGAATTTTATATGAAATTGACTTGCTAATAAGACAATCATGTTATCTTCTTGCTTCCTAAATTTACAGAATAGCTTTTTAATAATAATAAAGTAAGTTGTGTTAAAATGACACATTATTTGATACTTATTTTAACAATAACATAAATATCTTATGTAAAAATACTTACAAAACTCCCTGAATTCTCATAATTTCTTTTTGCTGGAGGCATCATTTTTAAATTTAGTGGTGTTTGGGAGAATATATTATTATGTTTGATGAAAAAGAAAAACATAATGTTATTTCATTTAGTATATTTCTAGTTATGAATAAAACAATTTAGTTTATTTCATTTCAGTCATATGACAATATGTCATTGTAAGATCTAACAGATAAAAAATAGAAAAAATATCTCCTATACAAATGAAAAACGGGGTTAGTGTGTTGATTCTGTGATGTCTTTGTTATGTTAAGTTTTTATGCGTATATGTATACAAATTTACAGTAAAGAATAAATAAAAACCTGTATAAAAATGTATTTCATATAGAGTCAGCACACAAAGCTTCAGACTTGCTAAACCAAAATATTGTGTTTCAAACTTGACATAGTTAGTGTCATAAATAATAATTGTTAATTATTTATCAAACAAAAAAATGGTTTATCGTCTTGTAGGTATTGTCGCAGCATAACTTATCTATACCATGCAAAGTTTTAGAGGATGACAGCCAGTTCATTATTACTGATTATGACATAATAGTTGTATTTTTACATTCCAAAATTGGCAATTGGCAAACATTTAATATTTTTCAGTATGACTTGATTCTGTCCTCGTTGAATTGGTAACTTTGATAAAGGTTTTTACGTTTTGGAAATTCACCAATTGTTGTTTGTTGAAAATGCCACCAGAGCCTGTAAAAATATAGTTACACAAAAAATTAGTCAATGACATTATAACTGCCATATAATTATTAATATTATATTGTTTTGAAACAAATAACTATGCTTACCAGTGGATTGTTCATTAATATTCATGTTCGTTATTTATAATTAAAAAATAACCAGACAATAGAAAGTTGGTTACATTTTATTATTTTCATTAGAAAAAGAATAGTTCGAATAGTTCTTCAATTTCTAGTTGACAACAAAATTAGAAGTGTCAAAAAATTCATAGACAACGCAACAAAATATTTCTTTTTTAGTGCTGCAGTCGTTTTCGAACTAATACAAAAGTTTTGTAAAAAAATACGTAGGTGTGTATATGGTGTGTATCGTAAGTAATTTGAGGTAAGTATTTTTATTAATTTAAAGAATACATTATTTACACAAAATACACATTAAAAAAAATCATTATCTTTCACAAAAATATTTCATTTTAATCATAGCCTATGGTTCACAGCTGTCATTAATTTTGACACATAGACGATGTAAACAAAACATAATTAACTGTTGTTCGAAGTTTGAATAAATTATAATATAGGAATATTATTGCTGCTGTTTATTTTTTTCTAAGTAGGTACCTACATTATAATATTAAATTAATCAAACTGCACATAAAATATTTTGTTGTGAATTATGTAGATAAAAATATGATTTCTCTTAAGTGTCATTTACCTTGAAATCTAATGTACCCAACCCATGACTGTATGTTTTTAATTAACTTTGTTTTAAAAGTTTTATGTTCTAGGTATGCCTTAGTTTGATTTCTTAATTGTTAATATTGATTTCATTGTGATATTATTCATTTAAATACTTTAAAAAAATACCTGTAATAAAAAGAGTGTTGATTTTGGCTAGTTATAGATGTATTATATACCTACAATAACTTTAATTAATGTACATGATATTACATAACGTAAATTATGTGGAAGATGAAATGACATTAGGTTTATGTCGTATCATAATAATATTATATTTATTCTAGGATGAATGATTTGTCACAAACCTTTGCGGGTCGTCAAGTAAGGCTTCCAATCAAACCTCTTATTGGCCGCTGTCTTTGAAGAATACTTCTTTTAACACAATTGGTTTAAAGTTAAGTATGTGACACCCTATGAATATTTTTTTAAATTAATTTTCACGCCAACAATACGACCATGAGTCCAAATTTTTAACAGTACTTTTATAATATGCAGGATAAAATAAATAAGCTAATGTGGTTTTGAGTTTATTTACATACTAATTTAGATACAATGTAATACCGCTGTTGAGTGTGATTAATTTCAATACAAATATTATATTTCTAAATTATTATGTGGATAAAACAAACGTTTTATTAAACTGATTAAAATCCTGAAGCCATTTAAAGATTCTCAATTATTGTCAATTTTATTTCTTTCTCTCAACAATTCTGTCAAGTTCACTGTACGTTATGATCTAATTTATCGGCTACTGTTTTACCGACCAGTTTGTTTATGGAATGTTCATACCAATTTCAACGATGATTTTAAATTTAATCTTTTTCAACGATGAATATAAGATTTAAACGTTATTTATATTCCAGGAATATAAAATGATTCAACAATTATTTTTAAATTATTTAATACCTATCTACATTAGAATATGATTTTATCAGGCACCTACATAAATACTTATCTATTATCAGTGGCTACGACGCTTTGTAAAAAACTATGGCCATAAATTTTCTAAAATATGTCAAACTTCAAAATGGAGGAATGATTTTTACAAAATTTTGCATTAAATCTTTATTTATTGAGAATAATAAGATTTGAATAACATTTATATGTATAACAAATCAATCTCCAATTATTTTATTGGATTTTCATACAGTAATACCAAGATTCCGTTCAACGTTTACATGAGTAATTTTATTTCCAAAAGATGGCATCTGTCTTTTTTGAAAACGTAGTATGAAGATCCTAAAAAAATAAGAGTTTTTTAAATAGCTTTAAATATATCAAAGCTTATGTAGTTAAATATATTTAAGAACGCTCTCTGGAATTTTGCGCGGCTTTTGGCATATTAATATCTGACCTTTACGTTTGTTTTCTATGATTGATGCTGTTACAAAAATATATATAAATAAACGGACTAAAATATTATGTAGATTACGCAATAGTTTCGACACGTGTATTGGAGAAAGTAGGTTGGGTTGGCTAGGTGTACCTACCTACGTATATTCATACACGCTGCACCGGACCCTCGCGGTGTATGATGTATGTTTATTGTATGAAACGATGTCGTCAATAAATTAAATTTTTACAAAAGTTGTTAAGAAAAGTTCGAGATGTACTGCTATGATGTATGTATTTTTTATAGAAAAATCAATTATCTAGTTGGAGGGTTTCGTCGTTTATCGATATTTTTATAAAATTCTGAAATATATGCACTGAAACTCGTAAATTTGTCATAAAAAAAATATTTTTCTTTATAAAAAAAGTTTGAGAAATGCTGGAACTTTTTCATTAAACTATATTTTAGATATTGTATTTTTCTATATACATACACATTTTTAGGGTTCTAGATTTTATGGTTTTCGAGATATATGAAAAAATTAAATAAAAATTCAAAGGTTGGTTACTCCTGACTGAAAAAAAAATTCAACATTCTGAGTATACAAATTTTGTATGCTTAAAGTATTCAATATTTTCTGAAATTTTAGGATCTGTGTATCAAGCGAATCAAAAGTTATAAAGAGGGGACGGATACACACACATACACGTTGGAAAAGTGCCCCTCACCCCCTCCCCTCTAATTACTGATATCTTTTGAAAACTAAATAGTATAATTTGACTCTTTCTGAAGAAATCATTTTTTTGAAATTTCGATAAAATCAGTTTTAAACTTTTTAGGAGCCACTTAAAAATCATCCCTTTTTATATGTGCCCTTTTTCGTCCCTTTTAGTTAAATTTTGGAAAAATTGCCGAATACGCTAACACTCATTTCTATAGAAGAATTCATATGCCAAATCTCAAGTTCGTACCATGTCTAGTTTCCGAGATATTCGCATACTTTGAAAAACATTCAACCCTATTTTTCACCCCCTTAGGGGTGGAATTTCCAAAAATCCTTTCTTAGTGGAAGGTTTTGTATTGAGACCTACCTGATTTCCAAATTTCACTTCTCTACGATTAGCCGTTTGGGCTGTGCGTTGATGAGTCAGTCAGTCAATCAGTCAGTCAATCAGTCAGTCAATCAGTCAGTCAGTCAGTCAGGCACTTTCCTTTATTATTATAGATTAGGTATCTATTTGTTTTAAATGTTTGAAAATTCAAAAATCGAACGGCTGGCGTATAGGATTGTAGAAAACAACGTAGATAATTTGGGTAGTTACCTATTGCAAATTTCAATACTTACATGAAAAAAAAAATTGAAATTTGATAACAAAAATATCAAAAATACATAGCGTGAATAATTCTAGATGTACAAAAAATAACACTCTCAATAATTATACTCATTGCGATTCTGAATCATGAAAAATAATTGTTATCTCGTGAATAAAAATATTGAGCAAATCTCCAATTAAGACACCCTATCCAGCAACTCTCTGCCAATCATTGTTTAACCCATTCGCGCCTATCGTATTCTGCCGGATACGCGATTTGTTTATTTTTTTTGTTAATAAGTAGTTAACTATTACAAATTTCAATACTTACCTACTCTATCAATTTTTTACAATAGATTTTTTATTCCAATTTCGAATTGTCACTTGTTAGATAGTTGGTACGATTATCAGAATAATCTCTATGAACAATGTTTAAAACAGATGGATAAAGACGGTGATTCCACCATGGCTGATAAAGTAGGTACCTATACAAACTATTTTATATTAGTTTTAAAAATTGAGTATAAAGAGCAGTTTTGAGGTGACCAAACTAAAAACTATTATTAAACTAAATACTATTTAGCATCTTTACCAATCTTCTTGATTTCTTCTTCCTCTTTGATAAGACTTACTGGTCTGTTTTTCCTGCTGCGGCTTTTCTCGCGTTTGGTCCTTCTATCACGTTGTGATATTATTTGGTTTATCTTTTTTGTACTAAAACAAGTCGACAAATTTTAGATAATTTTGATTAGGTACTCTCTAGCTTTTTATTTGACTTTATTGAATTTATACATACTCTGTTGTTTTTTGTTTTGAGTTTTTTAATAAATTGAAAGGCGCAACCTCGCATTATATTTGTATTAAAGTTTTCTTTAACCAAATCGAATATACACTACATCAAATGTATTTTGCTTTACATAATTAGGATAATATAAAACAGACTGTAAATCATTCAATCAAAATATGAAGATATAAAAAATATGTTTGATAGTTTTAACAAACCAAGACCCAAAGCTTTATTATTTTTCATTTAAGAAAAAAAATAAACAAAAGCAAAACTCGTGACCCGAATGAGAAAATAGGAAACAACGTAATAAAGGTAAAATCGCAAGTTCGCCTTTGTATATTTTTCAACCATGAGATTTGATAGAACAAGATCAATCTAGCATTAAAACTAATGTTAACTGCCATAAACCTCATACCAGGGAAGCATTTTTCTTAGTTGTTAACCTAGATTAAGCGCACTCACTCGAATAGGTTAACCTTTCTCAATATGAGAGTAGCTCAAGATATTATTATTATTAGGTTGGGTGGTTGAAGTTTCACAATATCGAGTTTCTAGAACAACTGCATTGTCTGTACGAGCTAGCTACTATTGAACTGTATCCTGTTAAATGGATTACTTTATACAGCTACTTGAAACGTTTAATATTAATTTCATCTCGGGGTTCCTATCTTCTTCCTTCCGTGCAACTATTTTCTTTCATATCTATAATATAAAAGAAAGAAGCGAGAACCACCATTAGCTCTTGAAAAGAACAGTTTGATTTTATACTGACGTCTGATAAAATAATAATAAATGTTCACATGATTTCATCCCATAATATTTTATATGATGGAAGGAAAAATCACTGTGCTAAATAACCGTATTATACGTTACTAGGTTTTACCTGGCGATACATTGCCAGTAGCGTAATACGCTAATATTCGATAGAGTCATTTTGTCGAATTATTGTGATGGACTACATTCTTCGCCTTGCTGTGCCCCATGATCGTGGCTTAAAGTTAACTGAGAACCTCACGTTAAGCGACCTGGAGTTTGCCGACGATGTGGTCATCCTTGAAAGAGACGTCCCACTTGTGGCGGAAGTTCTGGAAAGAATAAAAGACTGCTAAGAATCCATAGGTCTAAAAATAAATTTTAAAAAGACCAAACATATGCTCAATGAATTCTGCAGAAACCAGGCAAGCCTGCAACTGGGAGGTGACTCTATAGAGAACGTCGACCACTTTAAATATCTAGCAGTGCATTTAACACCGGATGGTAGTAGCGGAAAAGAGGTCTCTATAAGAATATCCCAAGCCAGCTCTTAATTCAGTGACATGAAAAAGATTTGGAGGTCCAACAATTTCTCCACCAAAACCAAATGTCGCCTATTGAACGCATGTATTATGCCAATTCTGTTATACGGCTGCGAGTCCTGGCATTTGACAAAGGCTCAGCAAAGGAAACTTTTCAGCGTTGAAAACAGATTCCGGCGACAAATCCTGGGAATAAGGTGGTATGATTTTGTGACCAATGACTCTGTCCGAGAAAGAACACTACAGCCCTTCGTTACTTCAGTCATCCTAAATCGCAGACTGAGTTGGCTCGGGCACGTCCTCCGTATGTCTCCCGAAAGCGTTGGCCAAGCCAGCAGAAGAGGAAGACCGTGCCTCACGATTGCGTGAGCCTACAGCGCCATCCTGCAGAATATCGGATTGACCTGAGAGCAAGCGGAGCGCAAGACAGAAGTGCATGGAGGGACCTAGTGGCGACCACATGCTCCACCTTGGGAGCGAACGTGGATAGGTAGGTAGGTAGATGATAGATAGAAAGAATTATTATACAACATCATAAACTTTTATGCTGAACGAATAATAAACGTATTGTTTGACAAGTTCTGTTTGTTTATAACCTTCACCACTTATTGTTTATTTAATTTTACTTTACCTTCACGTAAAAAATAGGAAATATGCAAAGCTTAATTATTGCTCTCAAATTGCAATATCAAACATTTAACAACAAAACTAAACTTTTATATATGAAGATAACCGACACGTCTTGTAGTAAGTGTAAAATAATCGCACATTATTTTGATTCATCTTGTCTTTTTTGAAAATCTGTTATCCACTTTATCATGATAGGTACTCGGCAATTTTTCATGAACACTTTACTCCCACATATGTATAGCTTAATCTCCAATGGCATAATTTAAAATACTGAACATAGTTTTCTAACGTTATCGATGTCGAAATGATCGATTTATATAATAATGAGCTTACCATAAATATCATGCTTTTAATGAGTATACATACATACATACATTCTCCCTTGAGGCCTCCTGCACACCGTAAGTCAGTCCGGAGAAGACCAATCCGCAGCATACTCGACCCGCACGAAAACAACCCCCTAGTCTGATCGAAACAACCAAACCAAAAAGTCGGTCCCACACAAATCAAGCCCGCCGCGGACCTCCCCCAAACCAACCCACAATACAGGGGGCCTAAGCCCCACTAAGGAGCATAGGGAGGCACAAAAGCTCTCCATTGCGCTGGATCATGCGCCTTTAACCTCAACAGGTCAGCAAAGGCACAAGAAATAAGCCTCGGACGCCTGAGTCTCATCAAGGGAGTTCAGGCAGATGGTTTTAATGAGTAGGTAATAATAAATAAATCTGACACTAGAAATACTTGAAAATGTTGAAAGACTTTTGAAGGGAAAAACTAAAAAAAAATAAACTTGTTCTGAAATGAATACAATGTTTTGTATTCCGTACTTTTGAAGCAGAGCTGTGGACAATTAATTAATTACTCAATGGACGTGGTGTGGGAGAAAGACACTGCAACTGCGAAAGACCGACCGCAATAGACAGCTTTTGTTGCCTTCCTGCATGCTAGAAGTGAGGTCTCAAAAGAAGTTTTGTATATTTGGATAGAAAAGTACATTTGTCCTTAAGAGCTTTGATCGTTTTTTGATACTTAGTATTTAATTATTATGCATTCTTCTTATTTTTTGAACCGTAACCATCCACATTTGAATGATGCCTCCCTTGCATATTATTATATCTCAAAACTTCTGAATTCAACGTGCATGATATATGCGAGGGTTAGTAGGTAATACAACTCCACGCCTGCCAAGCCAATATTCTGACAGATTCATATGAAAGGGCTGATTTGGGTAGGTACTTGAACTTTAATCAATCGATCAGTCAAACATTTTATCTATACTTATATTATAAAGAGGAAAGATTTGATTGTTTGTTTGCACTGAATAGGTTCCGAAATTACTGAACCAATTTGAAATAATCTTTCACTTTTGGGAAGCTAGACTATCCCCGCTGAACATAGGCTATATTATATTAAAAAAAAATGAAATGCGGCAAAGATATAGGCGTCACTGGGGTACGAGCCGGACGAAAGGGGATATTATTCCAGATGCATGGCCTATATTATTATAATATTTTGAAAAATTAGGGATCTATAAAGATCATAAGAAAACATAATTGTTTTTTTAAATACCAATCTACCCGGGCGAAGCTGGGACAGACCGCTAATTGAATGTAAAACTACTAATGACTTGTGACGGATTCTACTGACCTCAGATGAGATGAGCAGAACCCTCACACTGAGGACCGTCTGCCAAGAGTCACCGACTCCAAGGCAAACGAACCTCTGTGGTCACACCCCCTGGAAGGCTTTAAACAGAGTTGTTGGTCTCATCCAACAAAAGAAAAATAAATCGTTAATCAGCCCAGCTATACTCAACTTCAGACTCTACTCAGGTCGTGGTTCAATAGCCCAAAATGTCCTCTCATCAAGTGGGGAATTATCAAGAGATTTTTAAAGAAAGAATTTAGAATTAAAACGAATAAAATTTATTGAACTAAAATACAAATAAATAGATCCTTCTTTGAACAAATTATAAAACTAATCGTGGATCTTTGATAGCTCCAAATAAATAAACATAAAAAATTTACCTTAAAATGGGAAAAATAAAATTTAAAATTTCAATCATTAAAACATCAGTATTTAAAGTATAAGGCCATTTATATTGTTCTTAATAATCAAAAAAAATATTTTACTTCTTAAACTCTCGTCAGACGTTTTACAACAATTTTTGGGCCTCTATTCCAAACTTCTTAGGTAAACATATAAATATATCAAATAGGCTTCAATTAATATGGATGAGATTTTTCCCTTTATAGATTACATATCGAAATGAGAAAACATTAGATTCAGGTTTTGTATAAAACAGGGTCGAAGGTCAAATTAAGGTTGGTGCATTTGCTCTCCACGAAAGAAGAATGAAAAGGTGTCGGCGGTAGGTCTCACAGAATAAAACGTATGATTTGATATATCACTTAACTTAAGATTCGATCCCCTAATCTATCTCGCGCTGATCTCTTCAAGAAATAGCTTGGCTCCACGAATGTCGAATAGTTTCAAAGAATCCTCAGCTGGAGTTCTCACGTACAAATAGACTTCTCAGAACAAGAATTGGCTTCAGATGGCTCGATACAGACGTTTCGGTACATCGACGTAGGTAATACATAAAATGTCCCCAGATTAACATCTCATTCCAAGATCAAGAATTACGTTTGTAACCCGAAGGGTAGTTCCCGCACTTCTGTAATACGATAAAGAAATGCGTTACAATTAGGGATTAGAAAAATACCCACAAAAAGAAATAGAATTCACGACAGACATAATAAACGTAAGATTCTCACCTGTTTTACTTGCGGGGCTAAATTTAGTTTTATTAACGACACTTCACTTAGACGATTTTACAAAATCAAATTCCGCCAAGAATATTCAACTTAGCTATTAACAAATCACTCAGGAAGGGTAGTTTTCACCCCTAACCCCCTTTTAACACAGAGTGTTGCTCCAACGCATTCGTGGACGCAATATATAGTCAGCAAAATTTTGACGTTTGCAAACGTCAAATCCCACAATAGCTTGGCGCTAACACGGCCGCCGTTTCATTGGATAAAAACATTAGCATCCAACGTACCCACGAGCTGCGTTGATAATGTCCCGCGCGGAGGGTACCTACCGACAATACGGCGAGATTTCTATTCAAACAGAGCCCGCGAATTTGATTTAAACTTCAATAAAAACAATCCCAAAAACTGATCGTTACAATACCCCTTCACCCGTAAAAAAATTTGAAAACCAGAGTTTTGGAATTTTTTCGCCTACATTACCCGTTTCGCGACGCGCCGCCACCAACACCCCTCAATCAAATATAATACCGTATTGAATCAACTACTTTGGTAGTTCAAACCACCCAAGTTCTTAGATCAACGGAGTGTCCGGTTGCCGACTAACTCGTCAGTCATCTCAGTTTCAATGTTTGGTAAGGGCGCCATATGATTTTATTTTGTTCACCAAGTCTCACAAGATAGTGAGGTCCAGGTTCAGTGGGTATAAAAATCATAAAAAATTTTCCACATAAGTTTTGAGAAAGTTGACCATCATCAACCTCCCTCTAGAACAACCCCGTTGACCCACACGAAACATCTGCACCTGACCCGCATCAACCCCCAACCCGATATGCACAAACGACATAACTCATATTGATAAACTTAACACCACTAAATTTACACAAAAAGAAGAGAGCAAAATTCAGTACCAAATAAGTAGTAAATTAATATCAAAATATTTATATTTTACTTATAAAACTAAACGTAATATTTTATACAAAAAAATTCCAATTAAAATTGGTAATAATCAATTATTGCAATAAAATGCTTACTAAATATCTTATGCTAATACGTGCAGTGGTAATTTACAGAACTGAACTTTTATTTGGGTCACAATGGACTCTAGATTGATATATTAACATATTTTCACAAAACAAAAATTTACATATTTTATATCATACAGGCCACTTGGCCTAAACACGACCACTCTCAAGGCCGCTCCGCACTAATCGGACTCCACCTCTTGGATTGGATACGATTCGACCAAAAAATAATAACTCTTACTCGGACACAATTTCTGTATTTTCCTTTCCGTGCCTTGAACATCGCTCAGCAACCACTTAGTACTTACTAGGTCTCGCTTCTCACTCTACAGAGCCTTTATACACTACATCTTCTAAAATTTCCCTTCTTTAATATACCCACTCAATCACCGACCATTCATACGATCACAAAATAACAAACCTAGGATTTCCTTGAAAAACACAACTTATTCGCATTCCACCATACATCACCAACCATACCATGCATACAGAGTGAGATTGCCACATATGTACCCCATATTAATTCGACATGTACTTATCGGATGGAAAGGAGCTGACTTCTGCATATACAAACAGCGGTTCGAAGCCGACTAGTTCGATGTACCATGTACCCTCGGAGGGTTACATATTATTATGAGCGAACTCAGTACTATCGTTCTATAATTTTTTTTCTTTACATACAGCAAGTTATATTCCCTTCGATACAGATTCCGATTTCTCTCAGTATTAACGAAATACCGTAGTGTTGCTTGATTCCCTAATGCACTCAAGAGAGCTGCATATTCATGTAACCAAACTCCAATTTAAAATATATTCCTTTTTACTACAAAATCACGATTTTAACGAAGACGAGACGCAACTCGTTTTTCACTAAATACCACAATGTATAAAACATAAGGATTTCTATTTTCCATGCACCCATTGGGGTTGCATATTTGAAATATGTCAGTTCCCCATTATTCCTCAATTACTGCATTCTAATTCTTCACAAAAATCTTAAATCGATTTTACAGATTTATTACCCTCACTAGCTCAATAGGGTAATTAATAATTTAAAACATAAGCGTCCTAAACACAGCCGTCTGACTTCTTACTAACCTACACTTAATATTCACAACTATTTCCTATTTACAACTATGACTCAATTTTAAAAATTACTTAGCTTAACTATACCTAATAACTAATATGTACAACTATAACCTAACTAAAACTTAATATATTTACAATGGAAAATCAACTTTTAATATCACTTTTATAAACTAAATTCTACACACCTAAATCTATATAAATATACACTTATAACCTAACTAAAATTTTCAGTCGATTTACATCATCATTCAAAATAATCCCATAAAATATCTGGTGTATTGCAGATCTTAACCTAAAAATATTTATACCCAATACTTCGCCTTAATAATAAAATTTAAACTAACTAAAATTTAATATAAATAAAATCATCAATGGTGAATCACCGAACGTACCAAACATGGCGTCTAAGAGCCACTGTACCCCATGGTCCGAAAATAGGTGCGAGCAAATGTCCACCATGAGCGCTACTCGGCCAGCGCTCCTTCTTAATTTTAAATTTTCATGGCTTGATTTTGCCATAGTAAAATCGCTTGTATTTCCTAAGACACTTTCCCCAGATACCATGGACCTGACGCCTGAGTCAGTTACCGGAATTTTCAGTTCAAAATCTTTCTCGCCTTCCATTATTAGACGGTACTAAATAGTATTCATAGTAAAGTTGAAGCTGAAGTTCACTCAAGGTCACCCATTAAGCCTACGCATAGCTAATACATTCATACCATCCACTCTCGATCATTGTTCAAGACACAGAGGCATGGAAGGTACAGCGTGCCAAATCAAAGTTAAAAAAATATTTATGAATTATTAATTTTTACCCGACCGGATCCCTTGACATTGGGTAGACTGGTTTTCGGTTCAATAATACTCGGCGAGGCTAAGTCCAATCAGCACAGAAAGATCCCTGAAGACGGCACGAGTCCAGGACACGAGTAGCTGAATGACCGATGACTTCACCCTTCGTACAAGCTGAAATCAATTCATATATTTTGAGTCTCTCATATAACTAAAATTTTATACATGGGGTTTGATTACAAAAATCTAAGTGTTTTGAGAATACCAAAAAAATTTCTTCTAAAAGTGCATTAGTAAAAAGGAAATTCCAATTCGTGTTAATCTTGTCTTATAGAAAAGACAATTCGACTTATTAATGTGGGTATACCATGTTGCAGGTTTATAAAAGTTCAACAGAAAAATTTACTACCCACCTCGTGACCTTTGAACTTTTGCAGTGTAAATTGTACAAATTACAAACAAAAATGTTCCAGAGAATATTAAAAGGGCTATGTTAATGGTTTACCTTATAAACTAATGGGACACCTGCGTTGAAAATGGAAGAGAAACATTATATAGTTATATACAAAAAAAACATAAAAATTCGTACATCGATCCCACAGCTTGACAAGAGGAGATTCTCAGCAAAAAGCCTTTTTTCTGCTCTTCCAAATGGGCCCCACGTTGGGCGCCAAATTATGTGACGGATTCTACTGACCTCAGATGAGATGAGCAGAACCCTCACACTGAGGACCGTCTGCCAAGAGTCACCGACTCCAAGGCAAACGAACCTCTGTGGTCACACCCCCTGGAAGGCTTTAAACAGAGTTGTTGGTCTCATCCAACAAAAGAAAAATAAATCGTTAATCAGCCCAGCTATACTCAACTTCAGACTCTACTCAGGTCGTGGTTCAATAGCCGAAAATGTCCTCTCATCAAGTGGGGAATTATCAAGAGATTTTTAAAGAAAGAATTTAGAATTAAAACGAATAAAATTTATTGAACTAAAATACAAATAAATAGATCCTTCTTTGAACAAATTATAAAACTAATCGTGGATCTTTGATAGCTCCAAATAAATAAACATAAAAAATTTACCTTAAAATGGGAAAAATAAAATTTAAAATTTCAATCATTAAAACATCAGTATTTAAAGTATAAGGCCATTTATATTGTTCTTAATAATCAAAAAAAATATTTTACTTCTTAAACTCTCGTCAGACGTTTTACAACAATTTTTGGGCCTCTATTCCAAACTTCTTAGGTAAACATATAAATATATCAAATAGGCTTCAATTAATATGGATGAGATTTTTCCCTTTATAGATTACATATCGAAATGAGAAAACATTAGATTCAGGTTTTGTATAAAACAGGGTCGAAGGTCAAATTAAGGTTGGTGCATTTGCTCTCCACGAAAGAAGAATGAAAAGGTGTCGGCGGTAGGTCTCACAGAATAAAACGTATGATTTGATATATCACTTAACTTAAGATTCGATCCCCTAATCTATCTCGCGCTGATCTCTTCAAGAAATAGCTTGGCTCCACGAATGTCGAATAGTTTCAAAGAATCCTCAGCTGGAGTTCTCACGTACAAATAGACTTCTCAGAACAAGAATTGGCTTCAGATGGCTCGATACAGACGTTTCGGTACATCGACGTAGGTAATACATAAAATGTCCCCAGATTAACATCTCATTCCAAGATCAAGAATTACGTTTGTAACCCGAAGGGTAGTTCCCGCACTTCTGTAATACGATAAAGAAATGCGTTACAATTAGGGATTAGAAAAATACCCACAAAAAGAAATAGAATTCACGACAGACATAATAAACGTAAGATTCTCACCTGTTTTACTTGCGGGGCTAAATTTAGTTTTATTAACGACACTTCACTTAGACGATTTTACAAAATCAAATTCCGCCAAGAATATTCAACTTAGCTATTAACAAATCACTCAGGAAGGGTAGTTTTCACCCCTAACCCCCTTTTAACACAGAGTGTTGCTCCAACGCATTCGTGGACGCAATATATAGTCAGCAAAATTTTGACGTTTGCAAACGTCAAATCCCACAATAGCTTGGCGCTAACACGGCCGCCGTTTCATTGGATAAAAACATTAGCATCCAACGTACCCACGAGCTGCGTTGATAATGTCCCGCGCGGAGGGTACCTACCGACAATACGGCGAGATTTCTATTCAAACAGAGCCCGCGAATTTGATTTAAACTTCAATAAAAACAATCCCAAAAACTGATCGTTACAGACTCTAACAATTCATTACTGGTATTCGATTTTTAAAACGAACAAACCGCTACGGGCTTACGACCGTCTTCTACTGTTATTTCGAAGGCTGGCTTAATGTGATCACTTTACGTTAACAACGTTCGCCATTAGGTGGTAATGTTTAACTCTCCGAAACTCCTAATCATGAAAATTATTAACATGTTCAACACGTCAAAAAATCCCATAAACATTTTATTCACATAAATCTGTGCATACTCAAAGGAAGATAAATACACTTTTTGACTCTTCCGCAGTTAAAGCTTGTGTCGTGAAAGAGGAAGATGCCACGACCTCCAGTACGAAACAGTACAAAAGCCGACGTCGTAGCCCGTAGAATACCAACCACTTTAAAGGTAAATGAAAAGAGAGTAAAAAAGGAGATGAACAATAATAGACATTGCGTATGTTCGAACGCATTGGAAAGCTCTCGTTGTCTTCCTGTTCCCTAACGGGGGAAGATATGTAGGTATGTAAATTTAAAAAACGTAGTTGAGCATTGACGATCATTATAATTTGAGCCCATGCTCAGCTCTTAAAATCAACATAAGTGCTTATGAAGGTATGTGCGTAAGTGCAAAGAACGGTGGATTTTACTTTAAATATTATTGTTTCTACTTCTATGTCTGTTGCTTAATTCTGTCAATCTTCAGAAGGGAACCCGGCAAGTTTGTTAAGTCGGCAATAATTCAATGTCGTTTTTTTTATCATCTTTGAGATATTCTTTTTCAGATAATATCCGAAATATTATAATGACGATTTATTTTAATGAGATTGGTCATAGCAGTAAAAAAGAAACTGAACGTGATACAGAGAGATAACGAAACCAATTTTTATTAATGTGACCTAGACGCAAACGTTACAAACTGTAATGAGATTTATTTTTGTAGAAATCCAAAGGTCGAGAATAAAAGTGTACCTTCTTTTTATCATAAACATTTTATGTACCTACACATTATTTCATAAAAAAAATACAAGTTGCTACTTGGCAATAGATCAGCAGTACCTACCTATTTAATATTTTTTTTAATCAATGCTCATTATAATATATATTCGCCTCGAGCATTCCCGGAATTTGTTTGTGTTTATCAGATTAGTTCTTTAAACTTCTATAAATAAAATTCTTTTAAAACCAATTTTATTCAAATTGTACGAGTTTAATATATTGTAGAGAGTTCATCCTATTTTGCAAATTTCTCTCATGGGAACATTCTTAGTTAAATATTCCTTATATAAGGTGATTTTTTTCCTAAAAACCTTTATGGGTCTGTACCTACAGACCTGAACACGCGCAGTACCTAACGTAACCAATGTAACCGCACGTTTTCAGGTCTTTACAGATCCTATGATTTTTTTTACATGTAGGTAAGACATCTAGATATTGTGTTGACATCCGGCATTTCCTTTCAATAAGACCTATACCCAATTTTCTGGCACTCTCAAATTTTTCTGGGTTAATTGCGTCGTATTGAACTTGGCTGCTTATTTTCTCTTGCCTCCAACATTGACAAAGTATTTTCTTACTTCTCGATCGGTTGTCACCACATGTACACTGTATTTTATTCCGTTGCCAGCAGAAGAACTTTTACCTCGTTTCAAAGCCCAAAAAGTCTCACTTTTTGTTCTTCGTTTGTAACTAGGCTGGAGACTGGTATTTCAAGAGGGTGAATCATTCAATCACCTTAGCTTATTATTTAGGCCCTTCGTACATGATGTTTTGCGTTGTTCGTGAAACCCGGAAAGCGCAAACGGCGCAAGCAACACACACGTATCGAACAGTTTTCATTTCGTCTTGACACTTTCATAGGTACATTGATCATATCTTTAAAGGCTGGTTTACACGGACTACGTAGCTAAGTGTTTTAGTACTTGTCACTAATAATAAGCCTCGGTTTGTAAACTGTGCAATTAGTGTGTGTGTGTGTAGTGCAAGTGAATAGAAATCGATCCTATTTACTAAGCGACAAGTCGATATTGATCCGCGTGTTGTCGCTTGATGACCTTGTGTAAACAACTCTACAAGTTAGTTGGTGACAAGTTGTACACGGTCGATCCATTTCGAATTTCTGGTCACTAATAACTTATACTGGCTGCAATATGTAAACGATTACTACTCACTTGTTATATTGAGGCTTAGTATTAGTGAAAAGTACTAGGCACTTAACTACAATACCCGTGTAAGCCAGCCATAAAGACGCCACTTGCCATACCTAGTTTTGAATAAATTAACTAAAATGAAACAAAAATATTTGAAAACCTTATCTGTAAAATCCGCACAAAACACACAGCACTATACATATAATGTAGGACGGGTAGTTTATAAAGATAAAAAAAAACCTTTTAAAAGTTTTCCAAAATCAGATTTTTTTATAAATAGGTAATAAATCATTTGAAGTATTCGCAAAGAGTGTTAGTTGGTTCCTTAAAATAGTGAATTATTTCTTGGGAAGTTTTGCTGAGATTTTGATTTACCTATACCACCGAAAGTTATTATGCACGTTGTTATGTCGATATTAAACTTGATTACTAATCACAAAAGAAAAATCCTGTCAAAAGTAAATCTAGATCAAACAAGTAGGCATACCTAAATAAGTCACTATTTACGAGTATAAAAAAAGAGTTCTTAATAATAATAATATCATGGATAAAATAATATACCTACTCTTACACGTCAATAGAAGGACATTGTCTTTTTTCGTTTTATTAGATACCTGTTTAACAACACAGTTTTCTAGTGTAATGTTAATAAAAGAGATCTTAGAGCCTTTAATGAACACAAATACACTCTGACTCTTTCACTGTAAGCTACTTAAAGCTTGTGTCGTGAAAGGGGAAGATGGTCGGCACCTGGGATCGAACCCACGACCTCCGAACGAAACAGTGCGGAAGCCGGCGTCGTAACCGCTAGTCTACCAACCACTTCGTTTTAATTAAATTAAATCTGTTTTCAAGCAAGCATACTTTTATTGAACATTTTTAAGATAATAATTATTGAAGTGTTTGATAGTATCACATTCTTCTTTAATATCATATTTCTCATGGACACCAACCGTATGCCGTATGACTATTATTGGTTGTCATTGTCATGGTAACGAATATCGACTTAGGGACGAAGTATGAAAAATGTTACCGTTGTTAAATTGGTTTTGTCTTAAATATGAATAAAAGACAACCTTAAGGTAAAATGTTAAGAGGGACACTTTAAAGTGCATACGTATGTAAATGTATGAAGAAATTACTACTCGGTATATTTTAAAAAGAAAGGTATTAATGGCAAATGGTCTTTGTTGACATGGGTTGTTTTTAATGACTTTCTTAAGGATGATTCAAAAATTATCCGCAACATTTACTTGAAAAAGATTTGATGAATTGAATCATGTACCTATATTTACTTACTTAATCCACTTCCGCTCTCTAGGTGGAGCATGTGGTCGCTACAAAGCCTCGCCAAGCATCTCTATCCTGGGCTAGATCCAGGGCGTCATTCCAACAATATAGGTACCTATATAGTGCTCCTTAATTGAACAATAAATACGGTTAAAGAATGTTGTAGGGAATAGTGTGCCGAAGCTGCTTAATATGATTCCCGCGTCTATAAGGAGGAGCTCGAGCAAAAATGGACTATAGGGACTTATCAAGGAATAAGTAAATAAATAAGTCCACACTTCTAGTTGCAGAAGTGTGGACTTATTTATAACTCATATTGTGTTAGCCTAAATAAATAGGCACTAGTTAGTGTTTATATATTGTGTTGTACCTACTTACAAATGACTGCATTAACTTTATTTTAACTTAAGGTATATAAAATGTGCTGTCAAGTAGTCTTCTCTTGAAACTTGGCGTCACACAATATTTTAATTGAATATGTTTTAAGATAATGACTGTTATTCTGAAATGAAAAACAGACGATTGAGTTGCGTCGTATCCAATTTTTATTGAGACTTTTGACATTTCTCTATTGTGAAAATGTTTTATCCAATACATTAGATGCGTAACTACAGGCAACCGATTAAGTTCTAAGCAAGAGTATCTTGCGTTGAGTTGGAACGTGAATTTGAGAATACCAGTCAATAACTCGAAAGAAATAAATATTTCAAGTGTTGAGTGTTACTTATAACGAATATCCTTTGTCACGAACGAACTTACCGTTAGTTAATTATAGGTTATTTCTCTAGAACGCTGGTCAAATATTATTTATATAAATTATTAATCTATTCTTCGTGATGAATTGTTCATATTATCAGTTTAAAAATTGAAAAAGTAAAGCTTTTTATCAATAAAACATGATTATGATGAAATTTCAGTGAAACGATTTGCATTTTCCCGTTAATTTCATTGGCGACTCCCACCATTATTATTCTTAAGAAGATCCTTGTATTGTGCACTGAAAATGAAATGAAATCTATCTGGAAATATTCCTGTTTCTCTTTTTCTTTTTTGTCATACAACCTGTCGACGAGACGATGCATACTTCTGTGCAAAAAATTACACAATACAATATTATACGAAGACCTACTTTTTCATAGAAATATACAACAGAGCACGAATAATATAGTTTTATGTTTAATCTTACCTAGACATTGGAAAAGCGGGGCCCTTTTCACCCAACCAAACTCTTATAATAATGAAATGCCTTGCTCTGTGGAAATATTTCAAGAAGTTGTACAACAAAGTTGAACATTTTATTCTTCTCTTGTAGTCTTTCTGTATTCTATAGTATCTATATTTTTTTGTGATCTGTGTTGTGTATATATTTTGTACCTACCAGTGGTCGGCCAGTGCTCGAAATTCGACCATAACTAATTTAGATTATAAGTTTAAACATTTTACAGATTCCTTTCTCAAAGACTGAGCCAGCGGTATTTCACAATTTTCTTTAAAAAATTAATGACATGGATACGTCAAATTTGAAATGTTGATATGTTCAAAGTTTTTCTATGGTTATTTTATACAAAGTATATTAATCTATTCACAGTTTTACCACAGATAAACTTTTGTATATAACATCTACTTTTATGCATTATTTTGAAAAAATATTAGAATTCGCCACCCCTTCTCTATGTATACTATAAGTGTGCGAACTTTCATACTCCTCCATCCGCGCAAATTTCGTAAAAATAGACACAAAGTTTTTCGTTCACGTTTTAATATATAGATATTCTATTTTTTTGCATCTTTGTATGTAATTCTGTATTATGTGACATATCCAAGTGACTGATGGGTGGGTGTATAAAAAATTTAAAAAATAAATAAATTATATAGTAGAATGTAAAAGTTGTATTTAGTTAAAAATCTTTCACCTTCTTCACTCGATCTCAATCTTACCTTACACAAGAAGAAAAGCTTGTGCCTAACAAAATCTGTGTGCGGCTGTGTAAAGTGCACATGGAATAAAGTATGCAGTATAGAGATACAAGTTCTACGAAAAATATTCTGTGGTAAATGAAAAGGAATGAGAATTTTAGGAAGGAATATGGTATAGAAATAGTGTTGTTAGAAAGGTTTATACGCTGAACTAGTTTGGGAATGTTAAAGAATGGATGAAACAGGATAACCTACGCCTTAAAGAAAAGGTGTAAGGGGATCAATATCAACCAAGGCGAATTTAATGTTGGTGATAGCGAAAGAAGTGTGTTTGGATATAGGTACAACAAGCGAACGTTCGTTCTCTTTGTCTACCCTTTAAAAAGTCAAACCCACACTTTGAACTGAATCTGGATTCCGCTGAGGTGCTCGTTAAGAGCCTATCAATTATTTTATACACTTTTATAAGTCGATTCTTCAGTCCCATCTCTACGTAAGAAGACGGCAGCTCTGAAAATGGGTTATCTTAAATCCATAAAATTAGACACGGGAGAGCTCCAATGCGATTGCTCAACCAGAAAATGAATGAACTGGGATCGATTATAACTGAGGGATGCAATTGGCGCAGTGCCGAAAAGGTTGGAGACGAATCGAAAAAAAAACTGAAATGACAATAGGTCACGACCCTCTAGACATGAAAAATTCGATCAAAAAGGAGAAAATTGCACTAATCCAGGGACGGAGATAGGTTTTGGAGTACATTTTGAAGGTGTTTTGGACACAAAGACACCCACTTTATATTTTAATCGTTTTAGGAGAAAAAATTAAGTCAGAGCTTTATTCAAAAGACAAGTACAAAGACAATCATATTAACAATGAAACATTTCTAGGGCCTTTGTTCACATCAGCTTTTAAGATGAATTTGTGTTAAGAACATCGGTATCAAATGAATAGGTACATAACATAAATTGTACACTCGAACGATTCCCGAAAGAGAATGAAATAAGACACCTTAAGAGTGTAACTCGTACAATTGATGGTTTCAATTAATTTAAACGTTATTCTGCTTTATGGGTTACCTACGGGATTCTTTTTCACTCGACAAAAGATTTCAGCTGGTGTTATCGTTAAAATTTACGCACGTAGTTAACCTACAACTTAAGAAATCACGAGACAGATTAAAATATTATTCATTGTATTATAATAGGTGTTTTATGATAAAACTTTTTAAATCGCTTCGCGAAACTATCAAAATTTACGACGTTTAAGTTTAAAGAGAAGTTACAATCGAAAATTGACTCAGCAAGGGTCCTAGATTCGAATCCTACCGTGGGCTTGGGACTTTTTTCAACATGTTTGACAAGTTGAAATACTCGTGATGGTTCGTGGATCTGAAATTTGACGACAAAATGTCAAACTTTAACAAGTTAAATTAAAACAACAGTAAATGTTGGTCGTAAGTCTTAATTTATTATTCAAAATTCTGGCATATCTGGTAATGTAAGGATCCATAAGTTAATAACATCCCGTTTGTTTTACTTCTATTTCCTTATACATTGAATACAGACTTTGCCTCTAACAGAGTGTGGAATAAATTAATCGATTAGTAGCTACCCATAATTTCCACATACTATAGGCAGAATATCAACATAAAATGACGCTATTGAGAAATTCCTTAAAAAATGTTTGGGTCTAGAAAAAAATTGCAGAAGTATTTCGAAAGAGGTATAGTCTATTTACCAATCCATATCTATAACTATTGACCTCGTATGTTTATCTTTTTTTTTTCATTATAATTGCCCGAAATCTTTAATCTTCAGTGGCTTATTTTCTAAAGAGCAAAGTACCAATTCTATATTTTTCCAGGTTCTATGTTCTATATATGTATGTTTACGTGTTATTTGATATTAATTTCTACTCGAAATTGACCTATCTCTGTTTTCTGCCATGCTACGCCAAACGGTCATTCTCCATCTATTCCGTCAGCCTTCTCAATCTGTGCTTTACAATTCTCCACTTTGCAGCGGGTCTTCCACGTGAAATATCTTTGAAAACGGTCGGTTCGCTCGATCTTTGAACACGGCCCAGGCAAAGAATTCAACTAAGCTTTATGAATTTGTGCCAAAAACTTCATTTTGAGATAATCTAATAAAACTGATTTTTCCCCCATATAGACATAGTACTTCGATGATTTTTGGATCTGTTTTTTTACGCCTTTAGATCATCGATATGAACTCGGTTCAATATTTAGGCTGTTAGCAATGGTTTATAGAACATTTCCTCATACTCAACTCATTTTTTTCATTTTTGGCGCTTAGTGCGTATTTTATTTCCACTATACAATTTTCTAGCTTCCCCAACAGACATTGTGCTGTCTTAACTATGAATGTCAGTTTGAATTTCTATTTTGAAATATAAATTAATCTTTTAACCAATATAGTTCTGACCAATGCATCTGTTTTAAACGCTGTTTGCAGGGCACATCAAGCGGCAGTTTATTTATTAGAAACATCAACCGAACACTGAATTAGTTGTGTGAAACGCCAAGAATAATAAAAAAAAATTGAAATGTTTTATATTGTCAAAAGCACTAAGAAATTGACCTACATTAAGTTTTCTTAAATTTTCTCATTTTTGTCCTTCATAGAACCTTCTGACAATAACAAACACAACATAAAAAGAATCAGCTTAATCAGACCACGCGTGATGTTGTAACCAAGGGAAATAGGGATCCCTTTTTATATAAGAAGATCTTTTATAGTAACAGCGTTGATCTTTTGTAACATATATGTCACCCTGTCACTAAGTCGCACTTTATACCTACACAGTACACATATATGGGCATTCATTTGAATGTTGACATTCTGTTCACAAATCAAGGACAATCTTTGCATTAATTACGGATTCAAATGAGCGATTTGTATACTAATCCGCATTGTTTACGTATAGGTACCTACATATATACAAATTAGAATATTTTGGCCTCAATTCATGCAAATGATAATGTGTTATCTACGTATGAAGTTTCCTATATTTCTCTATTTCTGGATAGAATTACCAAAAAAGTAAACGACTTTGAAATTTTTTAGCGCGTTTAAAGGCGACTCACGCCCGTTTATCACACACCCATCGTTGACCGTTTAAAGTTAAAGCCTTTAGCCTAAAGCTTACAAGCCCAAAATTGTAAGTTTTTTGGCCGTTCTCTCCAGAAAAATAGAATAGTTGCATTTTTGTAATACCAAGCTAGGCGCATACAAACCTACAACTTTTAATCCCCCGACTTTTTATTTATCAGGGACCAGTTGAAGATTAAAAAAAAAGAGATATTTGGGATGAAGTCGTAGTGTATCATACAAAGTCAACAAAATTATCGGGTACTTTCAAAATGTGCACACGCAGCATTGGTATTCGGTACATCATAGGCGAAGTAGAATGTGTGCGCGTGCATATTATATTCTCGCGTTGTTCCCGCCTGAGCTTTGAATACGAACTTTGACGAAATGTTAAGTGGCACATTGTAATCATGAGCAAGACGAAATGCAAACAGAGCCCTTTACATTCTGTTTGCATTGAACTTTGAATGTTCTTTTTCTGCACTATATTATTGTATTGTTGATGTATTCTATTGTTTCTGGTTGTGCAGTCTCGTGTCTTATTGAATTTGTTATTGTGTGAATTTGTCATAAATTATTGTAAATCTTGACGTGTCCAAGTGCCTGCCCTGAGGCCTAAGGACGAAAATATACAAATACAAATGAAATATGGAGGTTTTAGAAATATTTTAATTTGATTAGTTTAACTCAATCGAATTAATTATGTATTTTTGTTTCTGGGGAACAGTGTACATTATGCACATATGATCGGGCCGCCTCTGGTTAGGTCCACAGGGCAACGTCTGTCGGGAAAGATTGTTATGAATATTTGTGGCCGTATGACAGTGTCTTGTGGGACGCCCTTCTGACTTTTTAAAAGCTCAATTTTAGCATCTCGAACTCTTACTTGTTGTCGTCTATTTGCGATACTTTTAAATAATATCAGGCGATTACTTAAACTGAAAGAAGATTAAAATACATAAACTTTAACGTAGTCTGGAAATTTTGATTGATAATTCAGAATATTCTTCAATACTTACTGTTTCATCTGAAAATAATTATTGAAAACCTTAACAAATTCTAAGCAACTTAATTTTGGAGTTCGTCATTTCAACCCAGACTCGGAAACCTTTTCCATTACAAAAGAGGTTACTATCCCTGATGTCAACCTTATTACATATTGATTGATTTATTTTCTTTCACTTCTTTTGCAATTATTATTTCTTCAACACATTTTTCTTCTCAAGTTTTTGAAAGGATTCTCCCATAACACATTGATAATTTAACTTCGTAATATTTTTTTGATTCGCAGTATACTAGAATGTTCTTGCTTTTCTTACGTTCAATTCTAGCTCTATTATTTTTTTTTTATTTTTATTTTATTCAAGCAAACTTACAGTCATGTAACATATTATATTATAAATTTAAAATTTGGTACATCAATTCGACCAACTAGTATGCTAATATTACAATTATGTCATATGCTTACAATACATGAAGTAATAATAAGTTGTGAAACAGTTTTCTACGTATAAATATAACTCTATTACTAACTAGAAAAACGCTCTAAAAAGGGAGAATGAGGGAAGAAGGGAATTGGGGAAATCGCAGTCACAAACCAGACAGTGCAGTTAGACCAGCTATTACGTGAGTTGAACAGGGCAGCCACCGCAAGACTTTTAAATTTTGTTGCCGAAGATTGAAATATATCGACGCACCTGAAAAAAGTATTATAATTACTGCATGTTCTTTGTATGAAGGGATTCTGTGCATAATTTGTTCTACACCGTGGGAGTCTAAAGGTTGGATGTGCTCTTGTTGTTCGTATGGGACAATCTAGAGAAATCAGCCCTACAAGGTATTCGGAATCAACAGCGCCATGTATTATTTTATGCAAATAAGTCAAGTCCTTAATAGTCCGCCTATTTTCTAAGGTAGTGATTTTATGGTATTCGGCTGATTGTTTCCTAGTGTCAAAAGCCAAACGACACCTGTAATCCAAGTTTTTTTTAAATTTGTTCTGAACCCTTTCATACCTTTCTATGTATGTTACATATTGGGGATTCCACACAATCGAGGCATACTCAAGCAAAGTTCGAACATACGTGTAATAAAGTAGTTAAAGTGTTTGAACAATTATTAAATATATCAATTTTTTGTTGTACATGTTCAAAAAACCTAATACCTTCAATTTAAGATGAGTCTGCTGAATCTCAATTTGAAGCGGAAAGGAGTAAATTATTTTCCTCATCGAACTAACTCGTATTTATTTAATCATAAAAATGCTTTTTTTAGATTTCAACCCTGTCGAACGGTTAAATATTAAAAGCAAAACGCACATCCCTTTCTATCACATTTATACCATTTTTTGTTTCAAATTAAATCGGAATTCTTCAGTATTTAGATATATACTTGTACAACTGGTGGATATTAATCCTAAAATTGGCAATTTTACGACACAAAGTCACGTTTATCACATATTGTATTAAAACGAAACATTACAGTCGAAGAAAAACGTACCCAATTACTTTTTATTACACCACATATTAAGCGGAAAATAGCTACCTCCAATCCGTTCGCTTGGAACATCTGTCACAAAAGTCTCAGCATTTGTCACTGTCTTATTTATTTGTATTTTATATGGGATAAATTAAAAAAATAACACACCTATCAATCTTATCAAGATTTTGAATATTTTTGAACCCATTTATTCAGTGAAAGATCGTTTTATGAATCTTCATAGATTATTCTAAGTTTTCCGATGAGAAAAGTCGCGCCAAACGGTTGGTCAAGTAATTGCATAACGTTCCATACTAAGAATAGTATGAGTGTTAAAGGCATCACTAGATTGGATTGAGAACTTTTTCTAACCCCATGATAAGTATAAGATCTCAACTGAGATCCAAAGAAACGTAACTGCATAAGAGCACAGAATGCCTCTTTAGCCACTGGATTTCAACTTCACCATTACGTGGTGGACCCTGTTACATTGATGCAGGCTAAAACTGCTGTGCAGTCCCTTGGGTACTAATGCCGACTAGCCAACTTTTGGGTACTAATGCCGACTAAAAACTTTAAGGATCTCACGATAGAGTTATTTCGATCGTAGTGAAACGAGGGCATAATAATATGGTCCCCTAAAAATCCCTCAACTTTCCTTTTGAATAATACTGGACCCCTATTATGTAGCAAGTGTAGGGTAGTCACTTGAAAAAAAGTGACTATTAGGCGATTCTCGCATTCGATACCTATAGACGTTTTTCATACAAAATGTATCGCCTAATAGTCACTTTTTTCAAGTGACTACCCTACACTTGCTACAGAATAGGGGTACTGTTGTTCTGAAAAGACATACAATACAAATCTCTCTAAATGCTCTGTCTAGCATAGAACACTTACATAATATTGGCACTTATATTATTAACGATGTGACAGCGTACATGGTTGATATGGTTCGGGCATGTTTTTTTTTTTAATATAATATTCTTTATTCAAATACAAGGTTACATGAATGCACAGTCCCGATAAGCTCACACGAGCTTGTCATCAGGTTATGCTTTTATACAATTTGACATAACAATTACAATAAGTCAGTTTACATATTATTTACATACTAGCTTATACCCGTCTTGCTTTACGTTTTTGATTCCGATTGTCAGGCTTGATCGGTAGGTAATTATTTATTTATTTATTTATTAAATCATATACGGCCATAGGCCATTAACATTATTACATAATATACAATATATGAAGCAAAAAGAAAACACATACAAAAAGGCTAAATCAACACATACACAACAAAAAACCAAAGAAAAGAAAAGTCAGCCAGTGAGAATCATACAATCAGTCGGTACAAAAACAGTTGATGCAGACAGAAATTATACAACAGTAAAAGTCAGTAAAAATAAAAGCAAAAATAAAAAATATACAAACATTAACTGACATAAGGACAGAAAAAGAAGAATGACACTTTTAATGTTTAAGGTAATATATTAAACATAAACTGACATAAGGACAGAAAAAGAAGAATGACACTTTTAATGTTTATTAAAATTTTGTATGAAGATCCTAAAAAAATAGGGTTTTTTAAATAGCTCTAAATATATTATAGTTAATGCAGCAAATTGTATTAAAGAACCTTCTCCGGCATTTTGCACGGCTCTGTACAGATTCATATCTGACGTAGCATTTGTATTTTGAGCGTGATGCTATGACATACGGTAAAAAGCAAATAAAAAAACATTTCTGAATTATTATGTAGATAGAGAAGGAGGGGCTAATGCGAGTTTTATTTAATTTACCAATTTACCACGCAACTTTCTTAATTTTTTCTTTCATAAGAACCTTCTACTGATAAAAGCCAACACGACAAAAAAAGAAATAGTGAAATCGGTTCAGCCGTTTAGGCGTGATGCGATGACATTAGGTAAAAAGCTAATAAAAAAACATTTCTGAATTATTATGCAGATTTACCACGCAACTTTTTTAATTTTTTCTTTCATAAGAACCTTCTACTGATAAAAGCCAACACGACAAAAAAAGAAATAGTGAAATCGGTTCAGCCGTTTAGGCGTGATGCGATGACATTAGGTAAAAAGCTAATAAAAAAACATTTCTGAATTATTATGTAGATTTACCACGCAACTTTCTTAATTTTTTCTTTCATAAGAACCTTCTACTGATAAAAGCCAACACGACAAAAAAAGAATTAGTGAAATCGGTTCAGCCGTTTAGGCGTGATGCTCTAACATACGATAGAGCAACGATAAAAGGCAAATTAAAAAACATTTCTAAATTATTATAATAGAAGAAGATACTTCCATATCAAACAGCAAGAGTTATTATTTACAATAATTGACGTTATAATATAAACATAATAATTACAATTTACACTAAATTAATTTACATTTACTTCCATACCGCGAAAGATATTATTCACAATAATTTTAACAATAGGATATACAAAACTAATATTCTGAAATAACAAAAAGGTAGATACAAAGATAATAATAAAATGATATGGGTGGAGCGGTATGGTCAGATCTCAGGTATCTGCTGCAAGATAAAAGGATTAGAGCAACGCAAAAATCACAAAAGGCAAATAACCTATTTTAACAACCCAACCCTGCCATGCAAATTTGAATGCCTTAAGGATAATAACTTATTTTTTTTCTATTACCAAGTTGGTATTTATTTTTTAATGCTGCAATAAAAATAAAAATAAATATCAGTTATCCTATGTCTCAAGAATGTAGTCTAATAAACACAATAATGTCTGGCGGCATTGGAAAGTTCGGTGTTCGGTGTTAAAAGAATGAATGCACATAGGATTACAAAAAGCGTTTATTTGGCTGAAATATGTATGTAACAAGGAGTGGTTGTCCAAGAATGACGTGGATTGACTGAAGAAATACAAGAGTTTGTATAAAAAATGATATGTCGTTGGAAGAAGCGAAAGAAGTGTGTTTGGTCTGTATGTTCTGTGTCTACCCATTGATAAAAATGAAAGTATGGAAATATTATATTATGGCCTCAACACAGGCATAGTGAGGCTATCAAATATGCATACATTGTGTCATCATGTAATGTTGTAAATTTTGTATAAATATGTAAATAAATTATCATTTATTTCCCGTTAAACAAATCCCTTGTGGCGTTCAGTGTCACCAATAAAACTGAAAATTCTTGTTATCAAACATAATTTTACCACGATAATTATTTTTAACGTGGGATTGAGTGTTTGTTCTTCTCGCAAAATATGAGATGATCAACACACGACTTTGGCGTCACATTTCAACGCTGTCAGCTCTTATAAAAAAATATATATTACAAAATATCATTTTCCATATTTTGCGTTATGAATTTCTGCCTTAAGGCGAAACTGAAAATATTAGGTACCTACCTACTTTTTTACCAATGAAATTTACCAAGTTGTTTCAAAAGATGTTTTGAATACACCTACCTTACATCACTCAAATTAAGTAATGACTGTGTTGTTGATACTTTATTAATTTTTTTAATACAGTTTTTTTTCATATCGAATATTATTATTAAATCATAGCGTCATAGGAATGGTTCATAGGAATAATTAAAAAAAATCATTATTTTAATAGAAAAATGGACATATTGCTTTAAATTTAAAAGTACACAACCCTCTTTGATGGTAGAGCAAAAGCGGGTGCCCATGCTATGGCCTATCCATTTGGTACGGCAATTATCTTGAGGAGATGCCTTGTTTCCCCGGCTCTACTCACTCACTACTTCGTCATTTGTGTTATTATCCGACCAATGGATCCTTGGCTTGCATCTGTAGCTCCACGTTTCAAAATATTGCTCGACGCCCGGACTCACTCTTGCCAATGGTCCAGACAACAGTCTTGAAGCATGTTTTCCTCTCCTTGATGTCAATATTGGGAGATTCAAATCTTTGATATTTTGTTGAAGACGACTCTAGCATAACTATCAATAATATTTTACTAATTAATTGAATCTATGTTTGTGTAGATGACCATGTTGGACTTTTGGAATAAAAACTTTACAAAATTCTTAATAAAATAATGAGTAGGTAAGTAGTTATTTAAGATAATGATATTAACAATAATAATAAAGTTTATTGAATACAAATATAATATTTACACACAGATAAAAGTACATTGCATTAAAAAAATCATATAAGTAACACAAGGCATGTCCCAATCAGAATTTTTTCTGGTATAAGGGTCAAGCCGTATAAAAAGGTTATTCATATTTCTTCTTTGAAAATGAACTTCTATCAAGCACACTCATCCGTTACTATAAAGTGTTATTTAAAACCGTTTTTTTTAATTTTTAATCAAGTACGTAAGTACATTAAAATATCCCATTTCAAGTTTCTAATATTTTGTTTAAGAAAATGTCGATTGAATGATATTTAAAGGTTGAGTAGGTATTCTTAGAATATCTTGTTCAACTTACAAGTGAAGGATTCCAAAATAATTCACAATCTCTTCCTTTTTGTAAAATAATTACCAAATTGTTTTTTTTTTTTTTTCTTAAGGAAGGTTTTTTTATTTTTTCAGAAGAAGTATATACACTTAATTACACTTAATAATTCAAATAATTTTTTTTTTTTACAAAAATGAATCCGTGCTCACTCAAAGTGAACACAAATACACTCCTTGACTCTTTCACAGTAAGCTACTTAAAGCTTGTGTCGTGAAAGAGGAAGATGGTCGGCACCTGGGATCGAACCACGACGTCCGCAGTACGAAAGCCGGCGTTGTAACCGCTGGGTCACCAACCACTAAATATCCGTTTAATTTTTATGCATAACGTACTTTGTGATCAGCTGGTAAATTTTTAATTTGTGTTGTAGGTAATGCCAGTAAGGCGGAGCTCATGGCTAATAATGCCTCATATGATTATTTTTTCTTGTTTTTGGCTTTCATCCACGGGGGATGGTTTTGCCATATGTTGAATGTTAAAACGCTATATTAAAATAATAACGTAACTTCACGAAAAGAAAAGTACTGTTATGTACTTCTAATGACTCCGTTTAGTAATTTCTTTATTTTTTGTTGTATTTATTCCATTGTGAAGTATCTGAAATAAAAATATATTACTTAGTTACTTAATCCAGTGTGGAGCATGTGGACGCCATAAAGTTCCTCCAAGCGCCAGTTGCACAGCTTCATCCCAGCCTAGTCCAGCATCTTGTATAGAACCGCAGTGAATTCCCGCTTGATTGTTAATTTTGGCCTTCCTGGCTTTATGGTCCCACCCGAATTGTAGAAAATGTTTGCGTTTTTAAGACTCTCGGGGAACGTGCGGAGGACATGGCCAAATCAGCTCAATCTGTGATTCTGGATTACTGGGGTTGTTGGCTGTTATGCCGTACAGTCTCATTTGAGACATAGTGGTACCACCTAATACCCAGAATCTGTCGCAAAAATCTGTTCCCAACGCTAAGGATATTTTTCTGTAGATCCTTTGTCATATAATAGCACTGGCAGAATGCACGCATTGAAAAGGCGACACTTAATTTTGGTGGTGAAGTTAGTGGATTTCCACAATTTCCTCATGTTGTTGAAAGACGAATAAGACGAACTCTCCTTTGCAATTCATATGGAAAGTTCCGTGATATATCCCGCCGTTTTTGAAAAATAAACACGCAAAGCAGACTTTTCAATACATTTTTCTTATAAATTACGTGAAAAACGTACTTATTATTTCACCGTTATGTTAGAGGAGAGAATATTCATAAGAAGAAACATTGCGTCATGAATATGCAAACAGGAAAATCTACATCTCGCTCTTTAGTTCGAATACAATTTCATTATTCAAGATATATTTTTTTTATTAAAACAACAATACTCATCTGCAGAAGAAAATATCGGATTGGATGTTATTGGAACACCATTTCAATTAAAATTATAATACGGAGAGAAAGAACTACGAATCTTAGTTTCACGATTTTTGAAATTTAACTACTCTGTTTCCACGTCATCATACTCATATAAAGAGCGCGGTAAAAAGTATAGATAGGTAGGCACTACGTGTTGTTATAATAATTATATTGATCTATTGTTTTTTTTTGCTTACCTAACATTATAATATTTACCTACATATTTTTTAATTATTATATTTTGTTACATTGTTTAATTTTTAAAAGGCCCAACAGGCCGTAAATAAATAAGTGAATTGCAGATAGCTGTTTAGCGAGAAAACAGATTGATGCATCAAGATGCCGCCATACCTTTAAATAAAATAAGAAAACAAAATAAACAAATTTGAATTTATTATGCCTAGATTCTTGTGACCTTTTCAGGACTAGATCTTAAAGAAAAAATAACAACTAATGACTCTAACAATTCATTGCTAATGTTCGATTTTTCAATGGAACAAACCACTACGGGCTTACGACCGTCTTTTACTGTTATTTCGAAGGCTGGCTTAGTGCGATCACTTTACGTTAACAACGTTCGCCATTAGGTGGTAATGTTTGTCTCGCCATTAGGTGGTAATGTTTGTCTAGGTGGTAACTAATCTTTGTACCTTGTAACAAGGTACAAAGATTAAGAAATTGGCAAGTTTTTGAAAAGAGTTCGTCTTCAAAGATCAAAATTTCAATTGGTAGGTAACTTATTCAACATTTTTTATTGGCATGGTGGTATCAGATAGGCCCATAATTGTTATTTTATTTGCAAGGTATACTATTAAGTTGCTTCAGAAAAAAATCTAGGAGTCAATAGAACCATTACTGTTATTTAAGTCTGGGTTCGAAGAAATTTGATTAATAATTGAATTTCAATCAAATTTCAAATTAACAGAATGAATTAATCTCATACAGGAACCATAATAAGTCTCTCACTTGTTTGAACATTTTGTATCTACCTACCCTGATAATATACAAGTATTTTGCTATGCTATAAATGTAATATTACTTATACGACCTTTTTATTTTTCAGGTATGTGGTGAAAACAATATCTTTCTTTGAATGTACACAATGTATCATAAAAATGAAAAGCTCGGTAAGTGGAAATTCAATATTTCTCGCGAATACACAACTCCACACAATATTATAACACTTTACCCTTAATGGTATTCTCTACGCATTCTCTGTGTCTTTTCGACAGTAAAACCTCGTATAACGAATGTTTCTCACGATTGGCAAAACAAATAATTGTGAGCGAAACTCTCTTAATAATATAAAAATTTACCAACTTCCTTCATCTTTAATAGCTTCTCCCCAGACACATAACGTCGTCACACATGCGTGTCTTTCTACGCGCCTATTATTGACACTCTTTAACATAATCATGAAAGGCCTTAGTATAGAATATACCTACCCTTTAATACCACGCGAAATATTTCATTCTTATAATTTTCGATGACAATAACAACAGGTCTCCGCGAGAATTATCGTTCCTTACAATTGTTTATACAGGAAGAAATGTCATCAGTTATGCGGTGTTCAGACGAGGCGAATATCGCCAGGACACTAAAATATCGCCAGCTAACTTTTGTATCTGGTGGAACGATTCACGCATGCGCAGATATGCGCGGCGTCCGTATGTTCTGTTTCTTGACAGCTGACAGCACTGCTCTAAATTTATTTCTCCTTAGAATCCAATTCCCCACCCAATATCTGCCTTTTTTTATTTTTCCTCAATTAGGAGTCTTTTTATATCGTCTAAAACAATATTTTCAACTAACTCCAATTACTCCGCGACTTCTACCTCGACGTCCGCCATTTTTAAAACAATCAGCGCACTTGACAGATTGAATGTATGTCGGTGGACTCGTGTGAAACCATCAGACGATCTATGGGCGACCGAGCGATATTTTTTTTATGCAAGCGAAATCGTCTGGCCTTACATCGCCCCGTCTGAACATCGCATTAAGGGACGATAATAATAATAGATTTATAGGACAACAGGTAAAACTGAGGTTTTCCCTTAAAAATAATATATTTGTTTGTTTCTGTAATCATTATCAAAAACTTAATTTAAATACCGGAATATGGAAGTTAGAATTGATTTAATTATCTTAACTGAGTGTTGGTTAAGGTCGCTTATGTCTATAATAGAAATACCCAAGTACACAGCGCACTATACGGCCCACAATTATAAACAGAATGATGGAGTGGCAGTCTATGTGAGGAATGGAATAGATTATGACGCTTGTGAACTTAGATTGTGCAATGCAAATTATTGTATACAGATTAGCTTAGTACCAAATACAAAAATTTTAGCTGTGTATCGTTCTCCAGCTACAGGTAATGATATGGATTTCATATCGTCACTTGGAGGGGCATTATCACGATTATCAAATGTAGAAAATCTTATACTTATGGGTGACTTTAACATCAATACACTGGACTTACGTGACACGTTTGCGAATGAGTATCTCAATTTGATATTGTCTCATGGTCTCCTGAATCTTATCACTGTTCCTACCAGAGTTACTCCCCTTACTTCTACTTGCATCGATCACGTCAACTGTAGAACTAAGTTTGATAGGGAGGTGACTGTTCTGGAAAATTCTATATCGGATCACTTTACTATATTCTTTTCTCTTAACTTTCGCACTAATAAGGTTAAACCTAATAGTGGAACTTTTACTGCTCGTAAACTGGATAAAGAGGGACTTAAGACCTCTTTGGAGGCTGAGTGTTGGAGTAGTGTCTACGATTCTCTTAGTCCAAATCTGGCGACAGAAAATTTTATTTCCACTATGGTGAGACATGTTGATTTCAATACGACGGTTTCTTTAAGAACTATTCCTCATAATAAGAGGAAATTAAAGCCTTGGATAACTCCTGGACTTGTTAGATCTATTCACGTGAGAGATAAATTAAATAAATTAAGAAATAGCCATCCTTATGACGTTGAACTTCAATCACGGTACAAAAAATATCGTAATGCATGTCATAGACTAATTACGGTTACTAAGAATAGCTTCTATAGGAACAAAATCAGTAATGTAAAGGGAAATCCGAAAGAAGTTTGGAAGACAATTTTCCAAGCGTCAAACAATAAATTAAGAGATAGGAAACACATAAATAAAATTGTTATTAACGGTTGTGAATACTCGTCGGAAAGGGAACTTCCTGTTATTGTGAATGAATTTGCTGAGCACTTCACGAATATAGGTCCTATTTTGGCAGATAGAATACTTACACACCTTAATATCAGTGAAGTTGACCTGACAGGTGGGGAGTTGAACTCGTTTCATCCGGTGAGTAAATTCAGGCTTGAGCCATTTTCAGAAAGCGAAATATCTAGAGCAATTGATGGGTTGAAGATGACTTGTTCCGAGTCCGGTGATGGTCTTTCTACTAATACAATTAAGGATTCGAAATCTTTTATAGTTAAGCCTCTTCAATATATAATTAACTTAAGTATAAAGGAAGCTATATTTCCTGACTGTTTGAAGACAGCTACAGTGATACCCCTATATAAGGGTGGTGATGCCTCACATGTTTGTAACTATAGACCAATATCTCTTTTACCACACCTGTCGAAACTTTTTGAGCGGCTCATTAAAATAAGACTTATGAACTACCTTGATATAAATAAAATAATATCTGACAATCAATATGGGTTTAGGATAGGTAGGGGTACTGACGACGCTGTTGCAAAAGTTACTGAACATTTGTCGAATGCTTTGGATGGAGGACGCAAGTGCATAGCAGTATTTCTTGACTTGGCTAAGGCATTTGACACTGTATCTCATAAAATTTTAACTAACAGACTGCGTGAGGTTGGAATATCCGGCAATGAGTTGAGTTTTTTCCTTGACTACATGAAGAACCGTACTCAGTCTGTGATGATAGATAGGACCAAGTCGTCTTCAAGGAGTATAACATTTGGGGTACCACAGGGGAGCGTTTTGGGTCCTGTTTTATTTTCGATTTACGTTAATGACTTGCTTGCCTTGCCAGTTGAGGGTAAAGTAATATGCTTCGCAAATCTCATAAAAGACTGGCTGGATAGATCTTTATTATCATTGAACATTGACAAGACGAGTTATATATGTTTTAGCTTGACTAATCGTAAAGTGACTAGCTATACCGGTAAATTAAGAATCCATTCATGTGGTAATCAGACTGTTTGTAATTGTCAATATATAAAGAGAGTAGACTCAATAAAGTATTTGGGCATTATAATTGACGAAAACCTATCGTGGAAAAAACATATCTTTGACCTGAATAACAAGCTAAGAAAGGTTGCTTATATGACTAAATGTGTTAAGGGATTCCTTGATAAAACAACATTGAAAATGGTATATTTTGCTCTTGTACAGTCTTTACTAGCTTATGGCGTTATTGGATGGGGATCGTGCTATGAAAGTAATATGAAACTACTTCAGGTGACTCAAAAGAGTATAATTAAGACTATGTTTGGTTATCACAGGCGTTTCCCTTCCTTGCAACTCTATGATGAGCTTAAGATCCCAACAATTGAGCATCTGTTTGTGAGGAAGGCTCTCATATATTTCATCAAGTCTCGTGTCGGACCCGAGAGATCCCAACAGAGAAGAGTCACCAGAAGAATGTTATCTTTTTATTGTGAGGTACCTTTTAAGAATACAGCGTTTGGACAGCGACAATTCTCATACGTTGCGCCTAGAACATTCAACTGCCTGCCTGAGAGCATACGGGAGATAACTGACCCTTGTATTCTCGGGCGGAGAGTTTCTGGCTATGTTCTTGGTTTGTCGGTCATGTCCTTGCATGCCATGCTTGGAGGAGTGTCTAGTATCGAAGTTTAGAGTATGGTTGTATGATTTATTGAGTGTCTGCCTTATTTGTATGTGGAGTGGTTGTTTTCTATAAAGTAGTTTTGCCTATGTGTGAATGTGAGTGAATGAGGTTGTGAAGTGGTTGTGTATGATTGTGAGAGAGAGAGAGATAGTATGTTGTGTCTTTTTTTTTTATATGCATTTTGTAATAAGAATATATTTTTATAAGCTTTTTCAAGTTTGCCCTAGCACAGGCTTAGCCTATTTGGGCAACATTTTTGTAGCTGATTAAAAATGTTTGTACTTATAAAATAATTGTTAAATAAATAAATAAATAAATACCTATAAAAAAAAACAATTCGTTTTCCGATACCCTCTTCACACCACAGGCTATATTCTACTTTTTTACTTTCTATAATGGGCATAACGATGTATTTAATTTATTTTGTATTCGAAATATTGTAAAATGCCTTCTTTGAATTTAAATTCGCCAACCAAACAATGCGTTATTTATATTTTTGTAAGCCTTTTCGAAAATAATGAATTTTTTGATATTCAACCTGATTGTTGGTTTTGTTACGCTACAAAATTAAAGCGACTTATTTATTGCACCTGAACATTAGGGTGGTGCGAAAAACATCAAGTTGATGATATCGATTCGCCATAGTGCGAAAAGTTGCGATTGGTGACAAGAAAAGCAAAAACAGAATTATTGAAATCGGACACCTAAAAATTGAAGAAAAATGAAAGTTTTTTTTCAGTGTTTTTTCAGAAATTTTACGCACACATATTTTAATCGCTATAGTGAAAAATAGTTACAGATTGTACAGTTGAATGATAATAAAAATATTGTTGGGTTTCGATAATATCTTCCGATCGCGCATAGCTCATTAAACTAATCCCAGACGCTTCATCACTCCTTACTTCCCATTATAATAAATTTATTATCAATCACTCAATCAATTCTCCCTTTTTGACACAATTTAGGGAGACAACAAGATCTCTCCACCGGCTCGATCTCGCGCAGTTTCGATGATCTCCTCCCACAACATATCCAGATTCCTCAGCACTGCCTCGAAGGAAAGAAACATTGTATGTGAGAGACTTCCGCGTCTTCGAGTCCTTGATCGGATGTAAAAAAGCAAATCGACAAAACTAGGGGATGTTTCACAGGGACTATAATATAATAATGTACTCTTTATTATTTTATCACTAGCTTATACCCGTCTTGCTTTACGTTTTTGATTCCGATTGTCAGCCTTGATCGGTAGGTAATTAAACAGGTTCTAGTCTAGCTTCCCATTGCTTAACAGACCTCTGCAACGGACATAAGCACAGAAGAAGAATAATGACACTTTCACAATTCATAAAAAGAGAGAAGAATGACACTTTTAATGTTTTAAAGAAAGAAGAAAAATTATAGTTTGCCACTCACATGAAAAAAAAACTGCATGTATCATAATATGTTAGGTACATCTCACACTTGATTCAATTTCACTGTTCAATCGAACCTACCTACATAATATTATGCTAGTTACTCTCTCAATGGTTTGAATATTAGCTACATTCCCTACACCATCTATGTGTGATAAAGGCAGCTGTTTTACCGACCCCAAAATGTCACTAAAATATGTCAAACTTCAAAATGGAGGAATTATTTTGCAAATTTTTTCATTAAATCTTTATTTATTGGGAAAAATAAGATTTGAATAACATTTACATGTATATCAAATCAATCTCCAATTATTTTATTACATTTTTATACCGTAATACCAAGATCCCATTCAACCTTTACATGAGTAATTTTGTTTCCAAAAGATCCTAAAAAAATAGAGTTTTTTAAATAGCTCTAAATATATTAAAGTTAATGCAGCAAATAGTATTTAAGAACATTCTCCGGCATTTTGCACGGCTCTGCGCAGATTCATATCTGACGTAGCATTTGTATTTTGAGCGTGATGCTCCGACATACGATAAAAAGCAAATATACAAACATTTCTGAATTATTATGTAGATTTACGTTACGTTTACGAGCGACCTATTATATTTTTATGAACGTGTATCAATAATGGCAAATTATTATTATGATCTGCTCCGCTGTGCGTTAACAATTAATAATGAATGAGCAATATTATTATCTTAATCCGTTTTGAAAGATTGACTGACAGTGACATTATCCCAACCTAGCTCTCAGAT
The DNA here is from genome assembly GCA_963576905.1 of Mystacides longicornis. Classification (NCBI taxonomy): domain Eukaryota; kingdom Metazoa; phylum Arthropoda; class Insecta; order Trichoptera; family Leptoceridae; genus Mystacides; species Mystacides longicornis. The sequence continues at coordinate 2,303,483 of OY756421.1, read as the reverse complement.
AGAAATATGTTTTCATCATTTAAGTAATGTGGACAGATATGGTGAATGATGTTAAACGTTGCGTGTTTATATTTTATTTATGTATGTAACATTTATTGAGAAAACCATCAAAAACTATTATTTTCACTTGGACTCAAATCAAATCAAAAATGTCAAACAAGCCCTCTCTCGGTATAAACAAATGTGTAGAAAATTAATGTCGAAAATGAATTTTTCATCAATGTAGTAGGAAGAAAATTAACTGTCCACTGTTTATATTGTTATATACCTAGTGGTGTCTTTGTTTGCTTTAAATAATTGTTTATATTATGTTCGAGTGGACACGGACATACGCACCATTGTTTTCGCACTCTACATTGACGAAATCTTCGCGTGTAGTCAAACGTCAATTTCAAATAATCTACGGGGCAGTTTTCATTCTCACAGCCGGTTTCATAAAAAGCTTCAAAAGAACACTTTAGTTAAAGTTCCTTTTAAATATTAAAGATTCCTTTAAGCTGACGCGTTTCATAAAAAAAAATATTCCAGCTAAAATTTGAAATGTCAAATAAGATTGTCTATTATTACTTGATGTAGGATAGTTTTTTTTTTAATTTTCTTATTATGTTTAGTATACCCTCACACAGGCTTAGCCTGGTGGAATCTTTGGTTTAATCATAAAATATGTTGTTTATATTATACTATTTACTGTACCAATGTTTGTTAAAAATAAATAAAATAAAAATTTCTTTTTTTAATCAGTCGTAGTTTGTTTCGATAATCTCAAAACTTTTTGTGACAATGAGAATCGGTTAAAATTCATAGTAAACAATTGAAATTGACGTTCAAGATAGAAAAGTGTAAAACAAATAATAAATACGTCTTATGTTTTATTTAAAAAAAGGTTTCTTAAGATTGATATAATTATTGTTCTAAATTAATGGCATTGTATAATTTGGAGATATTTTTATGACTAGGTATATACGATTTATTTAAAGCTCTAAACTAGTGGACTGTTCCAATCAGGATTTGTAAAAACGAGTAGTATTGTTCAGTATATTAGGTATATCTTAGATTTATATTTGAATTAAATGTTTATTTAATTTTAAATTGTCAATAGCTTTTTGAACCCACACGTATCGCAGACTATTTTTAATATCTCCTTGGCGTTTCATCTCTTTGATCTTATCGAAATCAATACGCAGACAATTCCACGCGTGTCAAGGTTGTTTCGCGTCAACTGTTTCCTGACGTTTACTCAATAGGTACGGATATTAATTAAACAGCACGAAACAATTCCTAAACATTCATTCATCGATACTATTTGATGTAAATGTTTGAAGCAGATTGCTATATCGTGATTCGAATTATTCCACAAATAATTTCAGTGGAGCTCAGACATAAAACAGCCAAAATTGTAATGCAGGAGCTTAGGTTCTTCTTTTAATTAAATGAAAGTTCTTTTTAAATAAATACAGACACATAATATATTATATTAAACGGGAATACAAAAAGGGCAAACGAGACTCTAAAAACTATACTGACGGAGACAATGAAATTCGATGTTAACTGTTGATCGATGCGTAGCGGAGTCTGGGTTGGCTGGCAGAGATCCTTCGGGATAAGTCCGCCCTTTCGACTGTCTTATTTACTGTCTCCACGCTTCATTTTGATATTATAAAGTTTTATTTATTTATTTAAAACATGGTTATTACCATCAAGTTGTTTTTGAATCAAATACAAAGGCAAAATGCAATATATCCTCATATTTTCCATAACATTAAAAACGGTCAAAATAAAAGAAAGTTAATACGAATATTTTTTTGTGGGTTAACCAAAAATTTAATATCAATGTTAACAATCAGATAAGGTTGAGAAAAATGCATACGCGGCATAATATGCTACTATACGCTTTAAAAAAACACTTTCCATTGTTTTAGTGGTCTTAATAAATCATCTTCGCCTTTCTAATGAAAACGATTTAGGGTGCATCGTTTTATTATTTAGGGTCTATAACGTACATAAATAGAATTATGTTTTCTCTTTTATATACTAACTATAAGTAGTATTTATTTTGCGAGACAGTCCGAGCAATAAATCATTCTACCTGGCATAGGTTAGGTAAATGTTCAAATTCTAAAACATCGATATTTTTAATATGTTTTTTTATCAAATCATTTCTTAATTCTTTAACTTATAATAATATTTTTTACAGTGAATAAACCTATTGTTATCATTTAAAAATACCTACTAATGCTTTTTTCTAAGAATATGTTCGGTATTGTACCTTTTATTTTTTTCATAGATTTCATATAATTTGTCATAAGATGGGCTTACAAAAATTACAAAAATAATGCTATCTAAACTTTTGTTTTATACTTTCACCTCGATTCTTTCATACAAATGACTCGATGCATCGATGCGCTCGATGCAGTCATCTATTGATAAACATCACTACCTCCTTTTACCTGCCATAAGCATAATAGGTGCGAAAGAGATAGGGAGTTAGAATTGTTTTATTATTGGAACTGTCCCAGTAAAAAAATACTACTTAAACTAAAAAAATACTTTTAATAGGTATTTATTAGGCACACTACTGTAATGTTATGTTTTCATACTCGCACACTCTTCGATGTATTTGACATTTTTGACACAGAACTTTTATTTATATGTGGTCAGATTGAGAATAGATTTTATTTATATTTTTTTTTTTTTGCATAAACTAACTTTGAAAATATCAACATTTCAAATTTGACGCATCCAAGTCATTGTTTTTGAAAGAAAGTTGTGATATAGTTTTTAACAAAAAAAATCTTAAAAATGTTCAAACTTATAATCTAGATAAGTTGTTATGGTTGAATTTCGAGCACTGGCCGACCACTAGTTTACTTTTAATCAGAACGACTGTCTTCGAAAAATATTTATATTTAGATTTATAAAATATTTTACAAAAGATCGTGTAATAATAAATTGTCGGAAGTTTAAACGAGATGGAAATAACACCCACACACAGTGTACTGTTGGATAACGATCAGTCGAACTGTCTTGTCAGGTGCCAAGGAAACCCATCAATCATGACGGCTACAGCGAACTAGACCAAATTTCTTGTAGGTACATCTACTACCCAACACTCAAATTTCGTCCGAATCGTTTAAATAACTATCTAAATAAAGTACTTTAGTAAAGAGTGTCTCAGAAAACTGCTGTTTTAGTCGTAATATCGAACATACCTACATAAAAAAAAAAGATCACAGTTGTGGGACATTGAATAAGTTTTGGCGGTCTTAACTATCGGTCGGACAGAGCGCAGTTGTGTTGGGTGGTCGTGTGTTTTGTTGCGAATTGTTATTGTTTATATTTGTTGTCACAATAATTTGGTGAGTTCGTTCCGATTATTATTTTTTTTTTAGTTATACCAAACAAAAGTTCCCTTTTTTAGTTATTTTTTTTTTTTTTTATTTTTCTTTTGTAACTTTTTTTTTTTTTTATTTTGATTATACTACCACTCAAATTAGTGGTGTTATAACATCCACGCTCCCAGGATGGATCCCCCTGATATGGGGGATCCGCCGGAGGGCCGAAAACGGCGCACCTCGGATTCCTGTCCTAACATACAACCGACCAAAACGCTTTGTTCCTCGCTCCCCTCTAGTGATTCTTCTCTTTCTAATAATACTTCTACCTCGATTTCTTCCAGTTCTCTTCCTCTATCTACAACCCCTCCTCCAAAAGAATTATACTCTATAAAATCAACTGGCCCATTTACTGTATTTTTGAAATACAAGACTCCTAATAAACCCATATGCCCGATTACAATAGGCATGTTAATAAAAAATTTCAAAGTTCAAAGAATGTTTTCCTGCGAGGGTATCTCAAGGGAAAATAGGCTTACCTTATCTGTCTCATTTAAAAATAGAATAGATGCAAATATGTTCTTATCGACGAATTTTGATAATGATATTGAGACTTTCATTCCCAAGTTTAAAATCAGCCGTCAAGGGCTGGTTAGAGGAATTCCTAACAATGTGTCTATTGAAGAAGTATTGAAGGGTGTTGATATGCCTCCAGGATTCAAGATCCTAAGTGCTAGACGTCTAAACTATAAAGATACATCGAGTGGTGATACCATTTGGAAACCTAGTAATACCCTGATATTGACATTTGAGGGTACGTCCATACCTTCAAAAATTTTTCTCTACTACAACTCAATAACAGTAGAACAGTATGTCTCACCTACAGTTCTCTGTTTCAACTGCTGCCGCTACGGACATTCCAAGAACAAGTGCAACTCATTACCAAGATGCTTCAAATGTTCAGAGTCACACGTCGCCAACGAATGCCCTAATAATTTTCTCAAATGTATTAATTGTCACGGGAAACACTCAGCAGCTAACCTAGATTGTCCTGAATTTATCAGGCAAAAAAACATTAGGAAATCAATGGCAGCCGACAATATCTCATTTAAAGAAGCTAGTGTAAGGTTTCCATCATCAAAAATAAGTTATGCAGAAAAAGTATCAACCCCAACTATCCCTGAACCAGCAATAAGACCTCATACCTCTTCTCATGAACCGATCAACTCAATCAAACCTCATAATTTGGAACCGTCGTCATCCAACAGCAATATTAAGAAGAAAGGTAAATTTCAATATAGAACACCGGTTCACTCAAATCCCAAAGATTATGAAAATTTATTGATGTTCCCTAATGGTCAAAATTTCAATCCTTCTAATGGCTGCGCATTGAACCCCCCAACGTACCAACCAAGCTCAATTAATGATTCCTACCCTAATTCTTCGGATAACTCCGCTGCTCTTCCTCCTAACGCCTTGTTTTTATTAGAAACCATTGCCCAACTTCTTATGCAACTTTTCTCTAATCAGAATATCAATTTACCACCCAATCTCATTAATTCCTCTTTATCATTTTTAAACAACATCGGTAATCATAATAGGGACACAAGCGAACAAAGGGAATGCTAGTCTCACTATCTTACAATGGAATTGTCGAAGTGCGATCCCCAGCAAATCGGACCTAACCAACTTATTGATATCACATTCAGTAGACTTAGCTGCCATTTCTGAAACATGGTTGTGTCCTGGGACAACGTACACAATTCCTAACTATACCTGTCTTAGAGATGACCGTGCGGATGGCTATGGCGGTGCGGCCCTCTTTATCAAATCTAACTTACCTTTCACTCAAATACAATTGCCAACGTTTCAATCATTCCAAGTCGTGGCTGCAAATGTTCTGGGAATAGACTTTGTCTCTTCCTACATCTCCCCAAAATCGTCATTTGATCCTTCAAACTGGTCTACTATCTTGGATAAGCTCTCTTCATCACTAATGATCCTAGGAGACCTAAATGCTCATGCCCAAATGTGGGGTTGCGCTTATTCCGACTCGTCGGGCAAAAAAATCGTGGAATTACTAGACGACCAAAACTTATGTATATTAAATGATGGATCTCCAACAAAATTATACCCACCCCACCAAAGACCAGGTGCAGTTGATATATCTATCTGCTCTCCTAATTTATCTACAATATCTAATTGGTCCGTGCTCGAAGACCCTCACGCCAGCGACCATTTCCCTATAATTATCCAAATTGGTACAAAACCCGACCTAAGATCGTACCCTTCATCGGTTAGAAACTATAATACTAGGAAAGCGGATTGGAACAAATTCAAAACAACTCTGGAAGGCCAAAGTTTGGGTGAAATAAACCCGGATAAACTGTCGGAAAACATTGATAACATTACAAATACGACTATAAATGCAGCAAATATAAGCATTCCACTGAAAGCACCAGGAAAAAATCACAAACCCTCCCCGCCGTGGTGGGATTCGGAGTGTACAGAACTTGCTCTCAAAAGAAAAATAGCTGTCAAACGGTACAAAAAAGATCCTAGCCAACAAAACTTCCTCAAGTTAAAAAATGCTCAAGCCCTAGCCAAGAGAACCTTCCAAAGGAAGAAACGTCAAGGTTGGAGAAACTTTTGCAATTCACTGTCTCCTGAAACACCTATTTCAGAGGTGTGGACAATGATTCGTAGATTTCGCAGTTCTATCACGCCTAAACAACCCCGTTTGTTACCTGGTGAATGGTCTTACCAATTTGCCGACAAACTGGCCCCATCATACGTACCTAACTATGATGATCTTTCGATTCCTCCTACTCCTTATACAGAGGCTTCCCTTCTGAGTTCACTAAGTAGCCCTTTTTCTATGAACGAAATGATATCCGCGATTGACAACTCTGGAGACTCTTCTCCGGGTGTCGACCAAATCCCATACTCCTTCTTCAAACACTATCCAGATTCCTTTCTATCTAAGCTACTTGAGATCTATAACTTGATTCTATCTACCAACTCAGTTCCACCTGAATGGAAGACACAGAGAATAGTCCCTATTTTAAAACCAGGAAAAGACCCCACAGCGGGCGTCTCGTATCGTCCAATCGCGTTATCGGTATGCTACATTAAAATACTGGAGCACATGATTAAAAATCGCTTGGAATATTACCTTGAAGGATCAAATTTACTCCTTCCATGGCAAATGGGCTTTAGAAAAAATAAATCTTGCATAAACAATTTAAGCTGCTTAATCTCTGATATTCGTCTTGCTTATTCTAGACAAGAGGTGCTCGTAGCTTCCTTTCTTGATTTATCGTCTGCATACGATAATGTATCCCTCACATTACTTCACTCTAAATTAATAAAGCTCGGAGTACCGTCAGTATTGGCCTCCACCATATTCAACTTGTTTTGTGAAAGAAAAATAATAATTGACTGTATAGCTCCTCCAATTCAAAGAACTGTATATACCGGTCTCCCTCAGGGATCCGTTCTAAGCCCAATACTTTTTAACTTATACACGGCAGACCTTAAAGATTATTTTCCGTTAGACTGCAATATTTTGCAATATGCTGATGACTTTGTGATATATAGTACTGCAAAATGCCCTATCAAAGCAGGCAAAATCATTGAAACTTCACTAAGTTCTATAAATCAATGGATGTCGCTGAACTCTTTCTCAGTTTCTCACTCTAAAAGTAAGGTCATTATCTTCTCCAACAAACATAAAAACCCAAATATTCATGTTTGCATGGATTCATCTCCTCTTCCAATTGTAGATTCAATACGGTTTTTAGGAATGATTTTACAGCGTAAACTTTCTTGGTCATTACACATAGACAATATTATATCAAGATGTGAAATGGGACTCAACGTACTGAGAGCTATTTCCCGGGTTTGGTGGGGTAGCCACCCTACCACCATGAGAATGCTATATTTTGCATTAATCCGTAGTCATCTTGATTATGGCTGTTTTTTGATGGACCCACTGCCTAAGACTCTTTCCCTTAAGCTGGAGAGAATCCAGGCCAAAGGTCTTAGACTCATTTTAGGTGCAATGAAATCTACCCCAATAGTCTGCCGACATGTCGAATCGGCTGTTATACCGCTACCCCTTAGAAAAAAACTACTAGCATACAAATTTTTACTAAAAAATATCAATGATTCTTCTAGCCTAGTAATTTCAAAAGCTGATAACCTAGCTGATACTCGGAGTGCGGGTGGTCTGCGACAAAGCCGCCATCTACCCATTTTTCTGAATGCCCTCTCATCCCTTAGAAATGGTTTCATGTTTTCTCCAGAACCTTCACTTCCCATTTTTGACCTTCCATTTAACACTTTATCTTTTAGACCCACTATAGTAGAATCGATTGGTCTGAATAAGCATCTTTCACTAGACTCAGCTGTCCTTAACCGCGAATTCAATAGAATTGTCACCGATAAATGGCCCTTACATACTAGAATTTTCACTGACGGGTCTAAACTTGAAGATGGATCCTGTGGATCGGGAATGTGTGTCCCTTCTCTAAATATAGAGATTGGAGTAAAACTTCCAACTTTCTGCTCCATTTTTACTGCAGAATGTATCGCTTTTAAGGAAGCAATTTCAACAATTCTGGCCCAAAAACTCAGCAGATCGATAATATTTACGGATTCTCTCAGCTTAGTAAAAAAGCTCCAGTCCTCCCTCTACAAATCTAGCAGTGACAAGCTAATTTGTTTGATATTTGAACTGTTGTACTCAGCTTATTGCAGGAATTTCGAAATTATCACTATCTGGATTCCATCTCACAGTGGTATTTCCGGAAACGAGATGGCGGATATCCTGGCCAAAGGCGCCACAAAAACAGGAAGGTCTCTAAATGAGTTCCCTTTCCCCCCATCGGACTTGGTTCAGAACATTCTTGAGAGTCTTCAAAGTGAATGGAGGGATTCTTGGATGACAGATCCAAAGGGCTTACATTATAAATCTATCCAATATACCATCCCATCCAAGCCTTGGTTTTGTAAGTCTAAATTGTCAAAGCCAGCCCTGTCTACTCTTTGTCGCCTTAGATTGGGCCATTGTTCCGTAGCCTCCCACCTCCATAAAATAGGTGTAATTCCATCCCCAGTATGTGAATGTGGTGAGGAACCAGAGACCCTCAATCATCTGTTTTTCAGCTGTAGCAGATTTGATAACAAAAATTTTGTGATTAGTCTGAAAAGACTTGGCGTCCAATTCCCAACTAGTATCCAGGCTCTACTAGCCCTCCACCGAAACGACGTAAATTCCGCAATTCTAGGTGCAGTGGCGCAAAATGGTAGAAAATTCTAACCCCTTCTTCTATTAAATGATAAATAATTATCCATCAGTAAAAATACCTACATGTTGATTGACCACATATAATATAATACAATTAAATTGTAATTTTCATAGATACCCGTTTCATCATCTTATAAATTATTGTGTTTGATATTTGAAACAGAAATAATAACAAAAATCTTGTAAAGTTCCCCATGCAGAGAGTTTGGGTAATCTGTAAGTGTATTGAATGAAGTCGGATGCGCGCGCTTGTTAATAATAATAATATTGTTTGTTGGGTGAGTACTGAGTACCTACCCGCTGCATCTATAAAGGTTAATAATTGTCACCAACTTCTAAATACTGTATTCGGAACTACGAGTATTATGATATCTGATTCATGTTGCATAATTTTCGAGTTTTACTTTTTGGATATTATTGATATATTTTTTTATTTCTTTATTCTTGTGATTGTTTATTTGGTAACATGCACGGCAATTGATTTTAATTAGGAAGATACGTAGAAATTATGTTATTGGCATAGATCACTCTCTCGAGAGTGGATTGCCGCGTTGAAAAGAAGAAGAAGAAGAAGAACTATCGGTCGGGATTCGCTCCGATGTGGGACCCTTACTCTCCGAATTCCTGTAACACTCGGGTGGTGGAGGGTCTTATTATTTATCTCTAATATAAATTAAAGTCGGGCTAGTGCGAACACGAACTTGAGATCGGCTGAACATATTCTTTTTCGATGTTTGATTTATTGGATTCTTCTCCACTCCGGATAACAGAATTGGTATCTAATAAAAAGTTGAAAAATGGATAAGAAATAATATAATATTAAATTTAGTATGAATCCAATTTCCTGCGACGCCATAACAACACAATTATTGTTTACTGCACATGATAGTAGTTCCCTCTCATTCTCGCAAACGTAATTGCTGCTGTTAGAGTAGCCCATCCCTCTTTCTCCAATTTTTATACAAAGCCAACAAAATTATCGGGCACTTTTGTAATAATGTGCACACGCAGCATCGACACTTCATAGGTAAGGTTGTCTGCGCTGTCTGCGCGCGCATATATATTCTTGCGTGCTGAAGATGTTCGTATAGGCGGCCGAAAATATATTCCGGTAATAAAATACATAATCTATTATAGTAATACTGCAAAGTTGGTTTTATATATATAAATAGGTATACCTACCTAATGACTAAGTATTACAAAGCTACAAATAATGTGTTTGAAGAGATTAACTCAATCGATTTTTTTTATGAATCTGTGCTCACTCGAAGTGAACACAAATACACTCTTTGATATCTTTCACACTAACCAAAGGGTTGTGCCGTGAAATCGGAAATGGTCGACACGGCCGGGATTCGAACCCACGACCTCCGCACGAAACAGTGCGAAAGCCGGCGTCGTAACAGCCGTTCTACCAACCACCTCATATAATTAATTTTTTTTTTTTCTGGGGACACATATGCACATATGCCTCGGTTTAGAACCACTGGACAACCTCTGTTGGCAAAGCTTGTTATGATCGATTGATGCGTTCAAAATCTGTTCTGAGAAATCATGAAAGTAGGGGAGGTGGGTAGATCCCATTGTGGGTTCCGAGCGATAAGAAAACAATAACACGGCGACAGTTTGTCCCTAACATAGGCTTTTGTTTAACTCACAATATTCTAGGTAAACGGGTTTTTTTGGATGCTTCGAAACACCGTAGATAAGGGTAGCTCTTGAGTGCATGTTATTGTTTTGCAGAATGAAAAAACCCTTGTAATAATAAAATATAGAATATAATAAGGGGTTGGTATGGCAAATATAATTGTTTAGATGGCATTGTATTTTGATTATCAAATTATGTACCTATGTAGTTGTAACTGTAAATTAACAGAAGTAGGTATGTTGTTGTTCTATAATAGACTATGGTTTAAACAAGACTTAAATACTGAATAAATAATGTGTAGAGATTATAATGTTGTTTTGAAATGATAAATTATAACACATATGCTTAAGGAGTAATATAAGATATTATAAGACTATTAGATTAATTATTGATTAAGGCACGTTAGTTTAATTACTGATAAGCATCTTAATTAAGAAGGAATATACCTATGTGTAGGTTAAGAATTACCTAAGATAGAATTGATTAATGGCCAACATTAGTAATAAGATTAATAATAATTAATATTAAGACAATTATTGAACATGTCTAGTATATAAGATTTCTAGTATATAAGATTCACAAGGTTGTAATTAATTTTAAGAGATAAATTAGCATAACATGATTAGAAGATTGAATTAAGCTTTCAAAAGATTATTACTAAGAGATGTATTAAAGTTAGGTTTATGTTCAATGTAGATAAGACTAACATATCGGTTAAGAAAAAATGATGTATAAAGAAAAGATTTATTAATTACTAGGTATATGAAAGATCCATAAAAAAAAACTATGTATAATTATTTCATTATAAGTTGTTCGCGCGTAGACAATTTGTAGCAGTTATAAAAACAATTACCCTGTCTCCCTCGCACACTACATCACAGGCGCCTCCACCAATAAGATCAGCCTTTGACTCCATTTTTTCCCCCTTCCTTGTCCTAACTCCGCCTCTCGGAAGTTGTCTTAAAACGAGTTGTGTTGCAAGGCAAGCCCGCATAACACGCTAATACGTAGCTGCACGCATTTAGACTTACACTGCTAACGCTTGCCTGTGTTGTTTTAGAGTTTGACGTAGTATTTTGATTCGACAGTATACGTAGAGTTATTGTAAAATAATTAGTTATTCGGTGGAAGTGATTTTTGGTTTATATTTGGAAATAAGCGTAGAGGGGTGTCGGGTATACTGTAATCGCGTAGTGACGTATTAAAGTAAACAAGTAGAGACAATTAGTGATACATAGTGATTGAATGTGTTTGATATTAGTGTTTAAATAAATAATAATTGTTGTGTAGTGGTACCTACTGGGATTAATTGGCTGGTTGCAGTAGAGGTTTGGGTATCTTAGTTTACTAACCATAGTATTTGTTCATACCCAAGTTCGTATTATATGAGGATTTAAATTTTGCTTGTTTTGTTTTACTAGTTACACAGTCGTGTGACAATTAAATTAAATTCACTAGAAGAGCCTCTAAATGTACCATCCTTAGAGGGGATCAGGGAGGGCATTCCTCACACAATACCTCCCACGGGTTTTAGTATACTAACCGAAGTAGTATGAAATTTTTCTGTTTGTTTCGCTTATAGGTATTTCATAATATTTTCAGGTTTTGTCTCCCGAGCCCTATAGGCATAACAACTTGGCGCCAACGTGTGTTTAGTTATATATTAAGCATTGACGAATTCACCCTGAGACGAGTCTTCAATTTTTATTATTTTTATAGTGAATTTTATAGAAATTTCGAATATTTGAACACGTGGAGACGTCGCGGTTTATACTATAATCCAATAAGATTTTCTTACTATCCATCAATTTCATTAGTTTAAATCCCATTTTACATCGACAAGTAAAATGATTATTTTCAATTGGTTCGAGTTGTTGCTACGCGTTTGCAAACTTTTTATTTTCGCGGTGGTCACGAGAAATGGGGCTGCATCGGCAGGTTCGTTAGGCGTTGACGAAACGCCACCTATTTCGTCACATGATGATTATGATGACCACAATGTGCCACCAGCTGACACATTAGAAACAAGAGATAGGAATTTTGATTCAAGACCGCAGATCGTTTATGTGAGAGATGAAGTACTCAATGAGAACTTCTTTTTTAGCGGGTTACCTCAAGAATGTCCGAAGGCATTTATCGCGGATTGCCAAGAGTACTTTGCTCTTCGGAACATTAGGGAATCGGAGAAAGTCAGGTTGGCTGCTCTGAAACTTCGCGGTGACGTGAAAACCTGGTGGACCAGCCGTGGAAATGGGTTGCTGAGATGGTCGGCCTTCAGCGCTCTTTTATTACAACGGTATGGGATTGATAATAACAGACTAGCATTGACTGGCCATTTACTCTCACATAAACAGCAGGAGAATGAGTCCGGTTCTTCATTTTTGAGTAGAAAGACAAAAGTTTATGACCGGGTTTATGGCAACGATGTCATTTATTCAGCAGAGTTTGCTTTTCACCTATTAAATTTGATGCTGCCACGTTACACCAATGTTCTGCGTAGAGAATTCACCAAAGATGACATCACGTTTGACAGTTTAGAGAACCGCGTCTCTGAAATTGATTTCCCGACAGAACTGGTATACCCAGTTGTAAATTACGAGCCGGCACAAGCTTCACAACAGCCTCAAAGGCGAACTTCTAGCATTTCATGTTACAACTGCAACGGGCAGCATTTACAAAGGAATTGTCCATTGACTAGGAATAGGAACGATAGGAGTTTTGATAATAGGAATAGCGACGGACAATTCCATAGGCAGGGAAATAATAACAGGGGAAATTTCCAGTCAGATAGGCAAGGAGATAATAATTATTATCAGTCAGGTAACTTTAGAAACTCTAATAGTAATTTTAATCAGACGAATAATTTTGAAAATAGGGGTAATCAAAATAGAAATAACTTTAGAATGGACAATAGGAATCATGACCAGAACAGGAACAGAAATACAAGGAATAATAATAGGCAGGATAATAATAATTTTAACAATAATCAGGCAAGGAATAACGTTGATAATAGACAGGAAAGGAATAACTTTGATAATAGACAGGGTCAAAATAGGAATAATAATAACTGGAATAGAAATGGGCAAGGACAGAATAGAAACAATTTCAATCAAAACAGGGGTAGGCAAAACGGAAATCAGAACGCGAATTTAAACGCTCAAGGCCCTGGACGGAACGCCGGATCAAAGCCGTCTCAGGGCAATCACTAGAAAACGGATTAGAACATAGGGAGGTTGAATCAGAGTTACGACCGACTATTCAACCTGTAGCAAAGGTCCTTGATAATGATGTGAAGCTTAGGTCTAGAAACATAGTTTCTAAACCAATTTCTATAAATAATAATGAAACGTTAGATGAGGTGCTAATATGGGAAGATACGGGCGAAAGTAGTGATGGGCCAGTCGAGGTTCAAGCGTGGTTACATCGTGAAGGTAAGGGTAAAGATGTTGAGCGCGATAATTTTAGACTTTTGGGTTCAAGTTCCGAAGAGGTAGAGAATCCACAACGCGATAGAGATAGACAAAGGTTATCAGATGTAGATTTAGATGCGATAGAATTTTTTGAAGAACCGCAGTGTGTAGCTATTGTAGATTCGGGAACGCCATTACTCCCGCGAATTAGAATGTCGTTTAATAATATAGAGTGTACAGCTTTGGTGGACTCTGCGTCTTCGTATAATATTGTATGTAGCCGATTAACTAGAAATTTGCGTAAGCAACAGACCCATATTGACAGATTATATTTAGCAGAACAAGGTGCTTACATGGAGGTAACGGCTAGACTTGAGACAAATATTTTAGTTCAGGGTATAGAGGTTATTTGTGAGTTTTTAGTCGTAGATAAGCTTAGGGATGATGTTATTCTCGGAGTGCCGTGGATGACGTCACAAAAGTGCGTTATAGATTTTCATAGGGGTTGCCTTCATTTCGGTAGAGTAGAAAGAGTGACGACGCATTTGATACCGGTACGTGGGGAAATGAAGTGTGATGTCGAATTGCCAGAGTTGCAATCCGATATACCTCGCGGACACCGAGAGAGTCTTATAGGTATTTTAAATGATTTTAAAGAGGTATTTCTTCCATATTCTGGCCCTGCTCCGCTACAACCTCACGAGATTAAGCTGAAAGATGCACGCCCGATTCGTTTACCTCCGTATAGGCTCTCTGATGAGAAAAAGAAGCATCTCTTGGCCCAGCTGGAAGGCATGCTGGCTGATGGCGTGATCGAAAGCAGTAGATCATGTTATAGTTTTCCGGTAGTTATGGTCCCCAAGCGAGGGAAGGATGAATATCGCTTTTGTGTAGATTATCGTAAACTCAACGACGTCACTGAGGACGAACCATCACATTTACCCATTATTCATGAAACGTTAAAAGATTTAGGTAACGCGAAATATTTCTCGTCATTTGATTTACAAAAAGGCTATTGGCAGATCCCAATGTCTGAGGAGTGTAAACACTTAACCGCTTTTTCAACCCCTGACGGAGCTTGCTATCAATTTAGAGTTATGCCCTTCGGTTTGAAAGGTTCCCCAGGAACATTTCAACGGATAATGAGTCAAGAGGTCTTGGCTGGATATCTACGCGATTTTTGCCTTGTTTATCTCGATGATGTGATCGTTTATTCTAAAGATTGGGCTTCACATATGTATCATTTGAGATTAGTTTTAGAACGGTTACAGCAGTATAATTTGCGGTGCGCTTCAGATAAGTGCAGGATCGGTACCACAGAATTAGAATTTTTAGGTCACGTAGTTTCGGCTAGTGGTAACCATCCCCAGAAGTTACATGCAATCTCCATTGCAAACTTCCCAGTGCCTACTTCAAGAAAGAAGTTGAGGTCCTTCCTCGGCTTATCGAATTGGTTGCGCGAGTATCTTTATCGTTTTGCAGAGATAGCAGCTCCATTAACTGATTTGTTGAGCACGAAGAGGCCATTCAAATGGAATGCCTCAGCACAAAATGCAATGGATAGCATTAAAATTGCTATAAGTAGGCCACTCTCCCTATGCAGGCCAGATTTCGAGAGGCAATTCGTATTGCAAACAGATGCCAGCAAGTTCGGAGTTGCCGCCGTTCTATATCACGAGCGACCTGATGGCGGTCGTGATATTGTCTCTTACGCTAGTGCTCGTTTTTCTGATGCAGAAAAACGCTGGCATTCGAACGAACAGGAAGCATTCGCGGCTGTTTGGGCGATAAAGAAATATCGTCAGTATTTGGAAGGTACACATTTCATCCTACGTACAGATAACAAAGCGTTGACATGGTTAGAACGGGTCAAAGATGAAAGAGCTAAGTTAACTAGGTGGGCATTGTTATTACAGGAGTTTAATTTTACGTTAGAACACTGCCCAGGTAGGAAAAATGAGTTACCAGATTTCTTGTCGAGGAATCCGGCCGAATCTAATATCACTGAAGATATTGATTCGTTAGATAGGGGAATGTACCCCAATGTTAGCCAGGAGGGCTGGAAAGCAGATAGAGGTCTACCTCAGGTGACGCTCATTGGGAACGGTCTGGATCTTCGGGACGCTGAAGATCAGCAGTCTGGAAAACTGGCAGATCGTGTGCGTGGTGCACAACGCACCGATCTACGGTTGTCTCGAATGATAAACCATTTGGAAAGCTTACTTTCTGCCAACAGTCCACCAACAAATGCCCGTGATAGGCATTGGTTGGAGATATACAAATTAATTGATGGTTCCTTATATAGACAGGTTAGCGGACAATCAGTTCCGAAATTGATTGTACCGAAATTTATGATCCCTCACGTTTTAAATTTTTATCATAACAGTAGGCATGCTGGCCACCCTGGTGAAAGGGAAACGCTTAGAGCGACTCGGAGATATTTTATCTGGCCAGGCATAAATAGAGATGCGAAAAGGTTTGTCAAGAGATGTATGACTTGTGCTCGAGCGAGAGCGTTACCAAGTCGTCCACGCGCGCCTTTAGGATCATCGGTAGCACAAAATCCTTTTGAGATTTTAGCTATTGACTTGATGGGCCCATACCCTAGATCAGCTAAGGGGAATACGGTTTTATTAGTAGTTACAGATATGTTCACAAAATGGGTAGAAGCATTTCCTATGCGATCGGGGAGAGCACCACAGATTGTAGGCTTGTTAGAGAAAGAGATTTTTTTGCGGTATGGGTATCCTAGGGCTATTCTCTCAGACAACGGACCACAGTTTAGTCACGAGTCTTGGAACTCGGCAATAGATAGGTGGCAATGCCAGCATTGGACCACAGCGATTTACCTACCCCGTGCTAACATAACAGAACGCCGAAATCAAGAGTTAAAAAAATTGCTCCGTGTTCACCTATTAGGGCGTGAACACAAGCGTTGGGATGAGCACTTAAGCTCAATTTTAGAGTCAATTAGGGGAAGACGTAACGACGCGTCGGGAATGACTCCAAGCCAAGCTCTATTTGGCTACGAAATTAAACGACCTGGCGAATGGTCGTCGGTAGCCCCAAATACTAATCCGGAAAGATCAAATAGATTAGATATAAATAAAAATATTCGTCAAAACCAGGACCGGTATAGAAGTAAATACGCCCAGACCAACGGAAAGGCCCCTGGTTATGTCACTGGACAGAAGGTTATGTTGAGAGAACATCCACTCTCAAAACGCGTAGCGGGTTTTCATGCTGGGTTTGCACCAAAATACTCCGGTCCTTATACGGTTCTATTACCAGTAGGACGGGGAAACGTTTACTGGATAGATCGTAAAGGAAAACCTATTAAAGTACATTCAGACGAATTAAATTTAGCCCCTGTTCAACAGGAAGAGGTCCAGGAAACTGAACCTTAAATTAAAGTTTGAGTTTCTTATCGATCGGAATATAGGCTAAGTAGTGAAGTAAAATAAGTTATATTAGAAATATAGGACATAGTTAGAAATTATATATTATAAAAAAAAAACAAAAAAAAAAAAAAAAAAAAAATACAAAAAAAAAAAAAAAAGAAAAGAGGTTGTGGGTAGAACTTAGAAGTATATAGTTGGTAGTGGTAAATACGTTTAAAACATATATAGAATTGTAGTTAATGTTGGTGTTGGATGTTTTTTTATTTAAACTAGGATAACTGGCTTATACATTCACAGCTATCCTAGATATTACCATTGAATGTATTGGCGCCCTAGAAGGTTATATTAAGTTAGTTTACAGTTATTTAAATAACAGATTTTGAACGTTTAAGAGGGGGCGGATGTTATGATCGATTGATGCGTTCAAAATCTGTTCTGAGAAATCATGAAAGTAGGGGAGGTGGGTAGATCCCATTGTGGGTTCCGAGCGATAAGAAAACAATAACACGGCGACAGTTTGTCCCTAACATAGGCTTTTGTTTAACTCACAATATTCTAGGTAAACGGGTTTTTTTGGATGCTTCGAAACACCGTAGATAAGGGTAGCTCTTGAGTGCATGTTATTGTTTTGCAGAATGAAAAAACCCTTGTAATAATAAAATATAGAATATAATAAGGGGTTGGTATGGCAAATATAATTGTTTAGATGGCATTGTATTTTGATTATCAAATTATGTACCTATGTAGTTGTAACTGTAAATTAACAGAAGTAGGTATGTTGTTGTTCTATAATAGACTATGGTTTAAACAAGACTTAAATACTGAATAAATAATGTGTAGAGATTATAATGTTGTTTTGAAATGATAAATTATAACACATATGCTTAAGGAGTAATATAAGATATTATAAGACTATTAGATTAATTATTGATTAAGGCACGTTAGTTTAATTACTGATAAGCATCTTAATTAAGAAGGAATATACCTATGTGTAGGTTAAGAATTACCTAAGATAGAATTGATTAATGGCCAACATTAGTAATAAGATTAATAATAATTAATATTAAGACAATTATTGAACATGTCTAGTATATAAGATTTCTAGTATATAAGATTCACAAGGTTGTAATTAATTTTAAGAGATAAATTAGCATAACATGATTAGAAGATTGAATTAAGCTTTCAAAAGATTATTACTAAGAGATGTATTAAAGTTAGGTTTATGTTCAATGTAGATAAGACTAACATATCGGTTAAGAAAAAATGATGTATAAAGAAAAGATTTATTAATTACTAGGTATATGAAAGATCCATAAAAAAAAACTATGTATAATTATTTCATTATAAGTTGTTCGCGCGTAGACAATTTGTAGCAGTTATAAAAACAATTACCCTGTCTCCCTCGCACACTACATCACAGGCGCCTCCACCAATAAGATCAGCCTTTGACTCCATTTTTTCCCCCTTCCTTGTCCTAACTCCGCCTCTCGGAAGTTGTCTTAAAACGAGTTGTGTTGCAAGGCAAGCCCGCATAACACGCTAATACGTAGCTGCACGCATTTAGACTTACACTGCTAACGCTTGCCTGTGTTGTTTTAGAGTTTGACGTAGTATTTTGATTCGACAGTATACGTAGAGTTATTGTAAAATAATTAGTTATTCGGTGGAAGTGATTTTTGGTTTATATTTGGAAATAAGCGTAGAGGGGTGTCGGGTATACTGTAATCGCGTAGTGACGTATTAAAGTAAACAAGTAGAGACAATTAGTGATACATAGTGATTGAATGTGTTTGATATTAGTGTTTAAATAAATAATAATTGTTGTGTAGTGGTACCTACTGGGATTAATTGGCTGGTTGCAGTAGAGGTTTGGGTATCTTAGTTTACTAACCATAGTATTTGTTCATACCCAAGTTCGTATTATATGAGGATTTAAATTTTGCTTGTTTTGTTTTACTAGTTACACAGTCGTGTGACAATTAAATTAAATTCACTAGAAGAGCCTCTAAATGTACCATCCTTAGAGGGGATCAGGGAGGGCATTCCTCACACAATACCTCCCACGGGTTTTAGTATACTAACCGAAGTAGTATGAAATTTTTCTGTTTGTTTCGCTTATAGGTATTTCATAATATTTTCAGGTTTTGTCTCCCGAGCCCTATAGGCATAACAAGCTAGTGTACATAATATGAAAATTGAACCTTATTTCTCTTGGTAATCGCAACACGCGTGAACTGCTTGTCCAATTTCGCAAATTATCTTTTGATGTGTCTGTGTTTGCTATTGCAAAGAGAAGTTTCTATGAAAGAAAATAGTAAGATAGTTGCGGTGAACATTAGAAAGTTTAAGAAAACTTAACGTAGGTAACATTCTTAGTGTTCTTGACAATATGCCTACACTTTACTACCTATTTAAAAAATTTCAGTTTATCTACTAGTTTTCTAAATGAAATGACGGTAATTTAGTGCGTCAGAATCTTCCCTGTAAACATCGTTTAAAACAGATGTATCGTTCCGAATTATACCTATCTACATAATAATTCAGAAATGTTTGTTTGACTTTTACCATACTTTTACCGTACATGTGAGCATCACGCTCAAAATACAAATACTACGTCAGATATTAATATGCCCAGACCCGTACAAAATGCTGCAGAAGGTTCTTAAATATAATTTGATGCATTAACTTTAATATATTTAGAGCTATTTAAAAAAATCTATTTTTTTAGGATCTTCATACAAATTTCTCAAAAAGACAGGAAGTCATCTTTTGGAAACAAAATTACTCATGTAAACGTTGAATGGAATCTTGGTATTACGGTATGAAAATGTAATAAAATAATTGTAGATTGATTTGTATATACAACATATGAATGTTATTCAAATCTTGTTATTCAAATCTTATTATTCTCAATAAATAAAGATTTTATGAAAATTTTTTCAAAATGATTCCTCCATTTTGAAGTTTGACAGGCACAAATCACCCTCTATGGGTGGAATGCCTAATTAATTATCACACATTAGAGGGTGTAGGGAATGTAGCTAAGATTCAAACCACAGAGAGCTCTATGAAAACTTGCAAATTATGTCGGTAGGTTCGTATAATATTATGAGGTCGGTGACACAAAAATTTTAAAAGTGTCATTCTTCTTTTCCTGTGCTTATGTCAGTTATAGAGGTCTGTTAAGCAATGGGAAGCTAGACTAGAACCTGTTTAATTACCTACCGATCAAGCCTGACAATCGGAATCAAAAACGTAAAGCAAGGCGGGTATAAGCTAGTTGGTAAATAAGAGTGGTGACATTGTTGCCTGTCTGTATATTACCAAGTACCAATTCTATCTTTTGAGCTATATTCCTCTTTAGGCTGTGGTTTTCATTTCTTTGTAGACACAATTGGTATAAATTAGGTAATTCAAGTTTTTCACACTTAGTTAATAATTAATTTGCTTTAATTTGGAATTTCACATACCGACTTACTCTCTCTCTCTCTTTTCTGGCTTTTATTAATTATTTAATTGGATTTTTTGTAAGTCGTATTAAACTGACTCCTGTGACGAGAAATTCAGTTTTGTCAAAAAATTGAAATGTTGAACAAGATAATTAGACCAAAAACATTTATACTATGTAAGTGATCAGTTTATGTATAATGGGGATCAGGAGAAAAGTTCAGAAGTAGAAGACTTTTATTTCCATTCTTGAAATATACTAGCGTTGGAACAAGTCTTACATCATCAGATTTCCATAAAGTTTAATTTATTTTATTCGGTTTAATATCGGTGAAAAAGACTTAACAGCTTCAAAAAGCCTTTGCGTTTATCACACTTAAAATGGCCGCTTGTTCAGTGAAAGATGTTGTGGAAAAAAATGAACAACGATGTGCTGGGATTTCAAGGACGCTGCGTGCATCAGACCTCAGAGAAAGGCCATGAATTGCTAATGGAGTGGATAAAGACCTCAGATAATTTGGAACGTTGGAGTTAGACAGTAACGTAGTACCATCAAAATTAAAACTTAATTACATGAATAGTTAAACAGACACGGGCTTTAACCTGTTTCTTTACATTATTTCTGGGATTTCAGCATTCAATGAATGGTCCTCTCGTGGATAATAATGCGTTGACAATAATAATAAATCATCTGAATGAAGCACAGCTTCACTTTTGTTACGTTCCATTAAATTTCTTTATGATGTCATTAATAAAACTGTACTAACATTGACCTATTTCAACTGGTTCGTTCGTCCAATTGTGAAATGATTTTATCAACGCTCTCGTTGAAAATTATAAAATCTGACCCCAATGAAATTTACGAGTTGCGTTTAATGACTGCCAATATACCTATACTGTCATCAGAGACAAGCTTTGTCAGATATAATAACCATCTTGCAAGATACACACACACTCGAAAATCAGCGACATTATAATAGACCTACTATAGATCACGTGTTTTTGGGTGTCCACTGAGGGACTCCTTGGATATTTATTTTCTCTTCAAAAACGTCAGTTTCCCTTTATGTATCATTTACTTGCTTTCTCTTAATTCCCCAGATGTCCATAAAATATTGTTTAATTTCATAAATAAAAACATGCTTTTGTTGTAATTTTTCTTTTCTCTTTTTATGAATTATTATTTGTTTTTGTTTTGACTTAATATGACAAGAGTCTGGCTGTATCATCCTTTTTTGGATGCAATACCAAAACAAAAAAAAAATAATTGACCTATGTATTATGCTAATCAGTGTTTCACTCCTTATAACAAACAAATTAAATGCCTTAAGCCGTGTATTCACTATTGAACCCTAACTCTTGCTATAGTTATCTCTAATATAAATTAAAGTCGGGTTAGTGCGAACACTTATAACTCGAGATCGGCTCAACAGATTCTTGCGATATGTAATTTATTGGATTATTCTAAGCTCCGGATAACAGAATAACTAATAAAAAGTTGAAAAATGGATAAGAAATAATATAAAATATAATATTAAAGTTAGTATGGAATGAATCTCATTCGACGCCATCTTTGAAAACATCTAACAACAAAATTATTGTCTTCTGCACCTGCACCCTCTCATTCTCGCATTCGTAATTGCCACTCTTACAACAGCCCATTTCACTTATCTACTCCACCGTTTCGGGCGAAATTTTCCATACAAAGTCAACCAAACTGCGCGCATATACATACATACATCCTCCCTTCAAGACCCCCCGCACACCGGAGGCCAGCCCGGAGGAGACAAATCCGCAGCAAACCCAACCCGCATGAAACCAACCCTCTAGTTCGATCAAAGCAATCAAACCAAAAAGCCGGCCCCACACAAATCAAGCCCGCCGCAGATCCCCCCCCCCAAACCAACCCGCAATGCAGGGGGCCTAAACCCCACTTAGGGGCAAAGGGAGGCACCAAGAGCTCTCCATTGCGCTCGAAAGCGTCCGAGGCTTATGGTGCCTTTTCTGACCGCTTAAAGTTTAAGGACGTGAGGTGGTCAACCTCACGGTCCCGATCTAATTTTTCGATTTCCTGCCTCTTACAGGATGCTCGAAAAACCAGCAAAAAGAGTAGAGGTGCTATTCTTAGCCGGCAACCCCACGGCCAGTTATAGTTATAGTATAGTTAGTTATATATTCTCGCGTTGATCCCGTCTGAGCTTTGAAAAGGTACGAATGAAATATGGACATTTTAGAATTAACATTTAAATGTTATTATTTAATTAGTTTGTTTTTTTTGTTTCTGGCGCAGTGCACAATGAACGGCCCGCCTCTGGTTAGGACCAAAGGGTCCACAGGACAACGTATGTCGGGAAAGCTAGTTGTTACTAAACAATGCTTTGTTTTACTAAACTTGTTCATGTTCATAGACCACATAAGTTAAAATTCCCCATCAAGCTTGCACGACATGACGACTATTGCTTAAAATATAGAAAAAAGAAAGGGAAGATTGTTCAGGGATGTGATTGATGGTTGATTTTTAAAGAAAATCGTTATAATTCTACACGAATGAATAAACATATCAATCCAAAACTCCTATATTTGGTGACATCCAATTCAGAGAGAAGACACTGTCATGAAAATGTAACATTAAGATTTCTATCACCGGGAATATAATAAACGTGAGTGTCTAAAATTTTCACCAATAATATCTTCTCAAGCTTAAGATTTCTTCTTCTTCTCGCACCTTGACACTTGAGAGAAACCCCCCATATCTTCAGCTGCCCTGAGTAAGTCTCCCATCACGAATGTTTGAGAGCCAGAAAAGTCGAGCTTGTGTTTTTCACCTCCAATTAAATGACCGAAATAGGAAGTCTTACGAATTGAGATTAATAATTGTCTGATTTTTCCGCTTTGACTTCTGACTTCTGTGTTGGTGATCACGATGGTCTAAGTCGATACACACTTCAAATGCTTTGAGGCGATTTTTATTATATTAACTTTGAGGGTCCAAGCCTCTACGCCGGCCTGCGCCGCGCCGCGCCGTACAGCAAAACTGACCACACGTCGCGGTCGTTTTAACTTCAGGTTGAGGTTGTCGGAAAGGAGATAGAATATTTGGGCGTTTATTTCTTTGTCGAGGTATTTATTTAGAGTGATAATGCTAAATTCCGTAAAAAAAATCTAATTCGTTTAATACATCATATGACATTCTTACTAAACAGATTGGCGATAAATCTATCCGCCACCTAATTTATGTAAGAATGTCATATGAGGAATTGTACTTAATAAGAATAAGTATTGATCCTTTTGTTTTTTTATCTATGTTTGAACTTCATGGCTTTCTAGGAACACGAGTGGCAAACAGACCTTTAGAACAGCAAATAAGGCGGATAACAAACTATTGTTTTAACACGCCCGTGCAAATGTTGTTCAGGGGGGCAGGGACAATGAACTTGAAGAATATTGTCGTAATTCAAAATTTAAATTCAATTTTATATTCCTCGAGTATAAAAAAGTAGTGAACAAATTTGTATGGAGATTTCTTAATACACTAAATTCTCACAAGTATAGAACTTTCTGGTGAACTATCCTTGTTTACTGATAGCATTACATTCCATATATGGTCACGTCTGCAATTCTCTTCTCTTATTGGCTAAGACAATCTGGGGCCACGGGCGAGTCCATCTTTCCCTAGGTTAAACGAATTTGGTAACGAACTTCCATGCAAATCCTCCCCGCGCGTTTCTCACCTCCCTGGAGACTATAATAGACATGGTATCCACACTGCAGCGTCTTTCAATTAGCATACGCCTTCGTTAGAACACCTGTCGATTGAGACGGTTTGGCTTGAGTCTACCCACTATAGAGAAGTACTTGCTACAATTTGGGCCCACTTCTAGGGCAATAGAAGATACTTTCCACCTCATTAGAGTTCTACATGCTACAGTTGTCACCCATCCGTGTGGCTTCTTGGAGCGAAGGAATTGAGGATCTACATGCGACAGTTGTCACCCATCCGTGTGGCTTCTTGGAGCGAAGGAATTGAGGATCTATATGCGACAATATGTAACAACTAATGACTCTAACAAGTCATTACTGATTCGTAATTTTTAAATGGAACAAACCACTACGGCCTTACGACCGTCTTCTACTGTTATTTGGAAGGCTGGCTTAGTGTGATCACTTTACGTTAACAACTTTCGCCATCAGGTGGTAATGTTTCCTAAACTCCTAATCATGAGAATCCTCAACATGTTCAATATGTCGAAAAATCTCACGTATGCAACAAGTAGATATTTAATAATAATTAATGAAAACTAGAGATAGAAGTTGGAAATTATTGAGAACAAGAGAGCAACCAAATTTAAAGACCGCGACTGCTGTCATGTATTTGGCGCCAGGATATGACTATATCCATTTTTGCAATGATCTTGGCTAAATTATATTTGCTACATATACAGGGAATATTAAAGGAAAGGTAACGCTTGAATTGTTTCATATATTTATTTTTATTTTGTGATACGTATGTGGAAATGTGGAAATTTGCCGTTTTTATTTTTTTTTCAGACTTCAACCGTCGGTCGCGCAGATTTTAAATTAATAAAAGAAATAAATAAAAAGGCTGGTGTATTTAGGTACGTGGTTAAAGTTCATCATGATTATTTATTTATTTATTCATACAAAATATAACTTTCAGAAGTTCAATATATTCTACAATAATCTATAATAATAAAGGAAAGTGCCTGACTGACTGACTGATTGACTGACATACTCACTCATCAACGCACAGCCCAAACAGCTAATCGTAGAGAAGTGAAATTTGGAAATCAGGTAGGTTTCAATACAAAACCTTCCACTAAGAAAGGATTTTTGGAAATTCCACCCCTAAGGGGGTGAAAGATAGGGTTGAATGTTTTTCAAAGTATGCGAATATCTCGGAAACTAGACATGGTACGAACTTGAGATTTGGCATATGAATTCTCCTATAGAAATGAGTAGTAGTTTTCTTGGACAGTTTTTCCAAATTTTCACTAAAAGGGCACATATAAAAAGGGATGATTTTTAAGTGGCTCCTAAAAAGTTTAAAACTGGTTTTATCGAAATTTCAAAAAAAGGATCTCTTCAGAAAGAGTCAAATTATACTATTTTGTTTTCAAAAGATATCATTAATTAGAGGGGAGTGGGTGAGGGGCACTTTTCCAACGTGTATGTGTGTGTGTCCGTCCCCTCTTTATAACTTTTGATTCCTTTGATGCACAGATCCTAAAATTTCAGAAAATATTGAATACTTTAAGCCTACAAAGTTTGTATACTCAGAATTTTGAAATTTTTTTTCAGTCAGGGGTAATCAACCTTTTTTTTTTTTTTTTAGTAAAGAAGGTCAATGGACCATATGCCCTTTGAGTCACCGCGACCAATAAGATCTATTGTGACATCCTTCAATGAATTTTTGGAGCGCTACCTCTTATTGTGCCACGTCTCCAGAGGCCTCTTGCAGAGTGACAGTGCCTCCTCCCGGCTCCTGCCCTCCGCAAAAGGTCTCCATAATCTTCTTTTTGAAAGATAGGTCCCAACAGGATTCCTATCTCTCGGTTTCAATAAATGCTTTTGATCATGTGAACTTATGTCCACTTTGACCACTGATGCAGAAGTACCTATTATATCCATCACACCAGGTCGGCTCTACAAAGGTGCCATGTACATCCTCCATAGCCAGAACTAGGGAAATAAAAGTCCGCCCCTACACATCCCTGCATGTAGGGGTAAGGCAAAAAGTCACCCTGAGGTTGCCTGGTATCAGGGAGCCTTCGTTAGTTACTAACCTACCCGTTAGTCACGCATCCATCGGCACGGGTCGAATGACACCTTGGATTGGGGATTTTTGGCCAGAAAGGTTTACTCCTTCCGGAATGATAGGACTATAGGTGAATATGGATGGGAGGGCTCATAGAAGGCAGGAGGAAAGGAATCAGGTGTAGGAAATGCCCTGCATGTTGGACAGCCATGCAAGGCACCCCGTACTCTCTTCAGCTTGTTGACCCTAGCGTCAACAGGGACCGAATGTAACCGCCGTTTCAGCCTGGGCCAACGTAACAAGGTCCACCGCTTGTAGGTGAGAGTCGAGTTGAAATGCAGTGGCTAAGAGGCATTAAATGCTCTTATATTGCGCGTAACATTTCCTTGGACCCCTGTAATCAACCTTTGAATTTTTATTAAATATTTCCATATATCTCGAAAACCATAAAATCTATCTAATCATCCATAAATGTGTATGTTTATAGAAAAATACAATATCTTAAATATAATAATATATAAATAACACAAGCATTGTCCCAATCACATTTTTTTCTGTTATAAGGGGTCAAGCTGCAGTGAGTCATGATTTGTACAGATCAAAAATCTCCTTGTAATGCAAATCAAACAAACGAATTTTTCAGCATCAATTTTCATTTGTTACCAAAAACGTTAATTTAAATAATTTATTTTGTTATGTAGGTAATAAAAATATGAACTTTGAAAACGTATTCTTGGTCATATTTTCTTTGTTTAACATACGCACTTACACGTTAACTATTGTAACTTTGAAATGTTATTTCCTGAATGGTAACTTAAGCAACTAAATGAAGAGGAGTTTCAATATTTACATTGTGTTGATGTCAAGAATGTGATTCCGTATGAGGCAATATGCTGGCACCTATCGGACGTTTGTAAATACGACAAATAGTTATTCAATCATATCATTTGATAAGACATAATATCTCTTATGCTCTTATCAGATTTTGTTTTTGTGTGTTTCCAAGAAACATAAAGAAATATAACAAACACAATAAGCGATAGATTAGGTGAAGTTGAAAAAATCTTTTTTGATAACCCTAGAGAAAGCCTTGTCTTTTTTTTTATTTTTACCATCATCAATGGGCCTCAAAGTATTATATCTACTCTGAAATAATCACTGCAAAAACGGCATAAGTTTATGATTACACTAGATGGTCTGTTAAACGTTGTGAGCGTGAATCATATAGAACACATGACAACATTTAAGAAGCGCATGTCTCAACACTCTATCGCCATAAACGTCAGTGACAAATATAGCGATGCGCGTCGTTTTTCTTCGTTATCAATAATTGTTAACAAAAATAATGTCGTTGAGAGTAGAAACGCTGTTTTAAAATAGCCTAAAGAATTTCCCCAGAAAAAATGTTTGTTTAATATCATGGATTCTCTCTAAGATTACAGTATTGAAAAATTAAACAGTTTCAGATTTATATAATACTACATTTTGGCTCTACCGAAGAATGCTCCGCATCTCTTGGAGAGATCGAGTAACAAACGAGGAGGTCTTGAGTGCAATGAATAAGGAGAGAGAGCTGCTGACCACTGTCAAAAGACGTAAATCCGCATACTTTGGCCATATCTTTCGCAACGACAAATATGCTCTCCTTCAACTGATTGTGGAAGAGAAGATAGAGGGCAGGCGAGGTATGAGCCGTAAAAGAGCCTCTTGGCTTAAAAATCTACGACAGTGGTTTGGTGTGCCAGAGGCTGCAGAATTAGTGAGACTTGCCCTGGACCGTGAGACTTAATCACAGATGGTCGCCAACCTCCAATAGGAGTGGCACTAAAAGAAGAAGAAGACAATACTAGCTCATACCCGTTTTGCTTTACGTTTTTGATTCCGATTGTCAGGCTTGATCGGTAGGTAATTAAACAGGTTCTAGTCTAGCTTCCCATTGCTTAACAGACCTCTATAACTGACATAAGCACAGAAAAAGAAGAACGACACTTTTACAATTCATAAAAAGAGAGAAGAATGACACTTTTAATTTTTATTAAAAAGAAAGAAGAAAAATTATAGTTTGCCACTCTCATGAAAAAAAAACTGCATGTATCATAATATGTTACATCTCACACTTGATTCAATTTCACTGTTCAATCGAACCTACCTACATAATATTATGCTGGTTTTACTCTCTCTATGGTGTAATATGTATAAAATATTATGGCTAGGTTCAGGGTTAACTACCATGACTAGCTAAGGGTTAATAGAATAATTTCTGCGTTCCGCACGGACCCCAGGTACCGCTCCACCACCCGTTTCCCCTCGGCGCGCTATGCCGACCATTAAGAGTACTGGCATACGCTAAGCACGTGATAAACAATGTAGTATTGGTTCTCGTGGTTCGGCAGTTGAGCTGTCCACGGAGTGGGGGATCGCTACCAAGCGTCTCTTTTTAAATTCTCGAGTCACTTCCGTTTGCGAGCTGGTTACGACACAACTCATGTGTGAAAGGGTGGCGGTGGAATTGTCCTTTTAAGGACGAAATCCCTGTCCGCCCGCCTTAGTATTTAAATTCAGTAAAGAAAATTATAGAACAATGTTTGTTTAAGTTTACCAAGTTAAATAAAGTGATTGGACATGAGTGTCGAGTGGATTCGTAGTTAATTCATCTCTTCAGTGTGTGTTAAATTCTTATAGACTAATAAACTAACGAACAATAAAGTAGATTCCCTTATATTGTAAAAATGTGATAACTGAACAATGTGAAAATGTCGTCTCCAAATGCCTCGTGCATCACGTAGATATAATTCGAACCATAGTATGACCAAATCAAGTGTAAGTGACGAAATCCCAGGCAGAACTTTGTGAAGAAATGTAACGTAAATTCTTGTAGTGATAATTTGAATATTGAACATTTAATGGCTTGAAAATAATATAATTTGCAACATAACTTCTTGTAATGAAACAGAAATAAACAGTTTGTTATAATACAGTGCAATATCGAGTTTCCATTTATAATACATTATTAAGAAGATCCACGAACTACAACGAATCTTGACGATGAGAGCATTGGTCTACCACTGCAGCTGAGCCGAGGCAATATGGTAAGTCTTCATTAATATGATGTAGACCAAATTCAACTCCATTCCCCATTACCACCTAGAAGGAAGGAAGTAAGAGCTTTCAGCGACAATTAAACTTAGAGATGTAAACCAAGAGGAATAAACCGTTACAAAATGGCGCCCAACGTGGGGCTCGAATGGATTTTCTTAATAATAGATTTCACATTTAAATTAAATTAAAAAAATGTTATAATTGTTTCTAATTGTTGAAAATTAATTCTGTGGTCAGATGGCAAAAGACGATATGTCACATTTTTTGCGAAAATGAGTTATGCATACCGTTGAATTCGTCTCAGCGAGATCTAGAAGATGGCAAAAGTTGATATGTGTGAGTATTGTATGCTTCGAGAAAATCGCTGTGGCAATATGTGATATGTCAACTTTGTAGAAATTACAAGTTGGCAAAACACGATATGTCATATAACCTTGTTTGCCACATTCCATATCGAAACATTCAATAGACATGAAAGTAGACAAAACATGATATGTCACTACCTAGTCATTTTTTGCCTACCTGTTAATTCCTGTTTGCCGGTTCTAGCCTGAAGATGGCAGAACACAGTATGTCCTATATAGTATCAAAATAGGCTGAGTGGTATTGGCGCACGCGAATAAAAAAACTATAATTCGTATATTTTTAATTTTTAATGTTATTAGACAAA
Organism: Mystacides longicornis; assembly: GCA_963576905.1. NCBI lineage: Eukaryota > Metazoa > Arthropoda > Insecta > Trichoptera > Leptoceridae > Mystacides > Mystacides longicornis. Next base: position 2,273,389 of record OY756421.1, on the reverse strand, counting down.
TTGTGTCCTGCCTTCTTATTTTTAGAAGTATTTAAAAAATATATGAGGGTTTATTTATTTCCAATGTTTTATAATTCGAAAACCATTACATTAAGATCTTGAATTATTAATGTAATGAAAACGTCGCCATGAAAAATATCGAAATATTTTTGTTTACTGCCAATTAAACATTTTTTCTAGTAACAATTTTAGTGTGAATACCTGGTTAGTCGCTGATCTCGATTTTTTTATTGAATAATATGCTTTTTTGGGGGTTCTATATTCTTGATCATTAAAAAGCGTCATTTGCAAAATAAAGATTTTTTAATTAGAGATGCAACGGATATCCGATATTCTTATCCGGATGTTCAATCTCCTATGAAAAGCCTTAGACAATAACTCATAACTGATTGAACTCAAGAGATCAATCCAGAGATCTTTGTCGCGGGATTACGTCTGCCGATAATTCGCCCCGTCAGTTGTCCTTTATTTGAATAATAATCTATGTAAAATTAAAATAAATAATATCAATATTTGGACAACTTTTATGGCGCCATTTAGTGAAACAACTTCACCTCAAAGGCAAATGAAAAATATATAATTATCTAAGCTGCCGAATAACGGATATCCGTTATTCGGCAGCTTAGTTGGCCTAATATCCGGTTATCCGGCTAATTTGCTATCCGTTTCATCTCTAGTTTTAATATTCCCCTGTCTCCCTAGCCGATAAAACCAGTATACTGGATTGCATAGGAATATAAGGTAATGTAAAGAGACCCAGTTCTTGAATCTCAAAAGTTAGAAATGATTAGTAGCCTAGTGTTTCAGTCGTCGACTTTCAAACCGAAGGTCGTGGGTTCGATCCCCGCTGTTGACCGTCTTTCTCTTTTTCAACAAGCCTATGCTTAGTGAGAAAGATATCAAGTAGTGTATTTGTTTTCACTTCATTTCATTTGAAAAAAAAATACCTTTGTGGGTCATTGATTTTTTTTTCATTTAACGCATGTTTTTTTAATTTCTTAACCAATAATTTAATTACACATACATATGACAGAAATTAATAAAATGATAATAATCTGAAATACAACACCTGGATTTCACATTTTTAAATTCTTTCATCCGATTCAGGTTTGCAGATATAACTAGGTATGATTCCTATGGGATTTTTTGACATATCATGTTTCGCCATCTTCTAACAAACTGGCCAAATGTGATATGTCATGACAGCATGACAATATTTTCAAAAAAACTGTTTATTTTTGTATACTACACAAGCAAATGTATTATGTACATAAAAACAACTGTTTTTTACAGGTTTTAGCAAAATTTGGGGTTTATTGATTTAGATTCTGATTTGTTGAAGGAATTCAAACTTTGAAATTGCTCTCCTGTAAAATCTGTCAAAACTGACATATCAACTTTTGCCATCCTTCCACAGAATTGCTGTAAAGGTTGTCCAGAAGTACAGATATAATATTGTAGTTCCCCATGTGTAAAGCCGGTTGACTGAAGGTTTTGTTGACCCACAGAAATGTAAATTTAAATTTTTTTTAGAATATTTTTTTTGAGTCAAGGGATGTCCCAATACTTGTATAAATAGTTTTTGCAAGTTAAAGTAAAGAATAAAAGTACCTAATCAAAGTGCCGAAAATAGATAATTTGAATTTAGAGAAAATATTGTTTCATAAAATATTGTATTGTTATAAAAATAGACTCGTCCAAAATATTGCAGGTTGAATCATGCCTCAAGGCCGTGCGCTGTTGCGAAGTATGATGTATGTACCTGCCGTACCTACTTCCATTGTATTAGAATTCTGGGGAATCGATATATTAAAAGCGGAGCGCCGTTGAGATGTTTGTTCAATTTTTTTTACTTCAAGTTTGGTATTTAATAGATACAGAAAATAGCAGAATATAATTTAATAAAGGAATAGCCAGCGAATACAGGATTCACATTAGCATAGTGTTAAAAGAATGTAATTTTGTGACATGTAGAGTTGCTTCCATGAAAGGAATTAGTCTCCTTTTCATTATAAGGTAAATAGAAATAAATTTTGTCTAATAGGATGTTTAATTTTGTTTATATGGTTAGACATCGGTTCAGATAAACAGAAAGACTTAGTTACAAATAGCATAAAGTTAAAATAGCAGTTTGGTCCAGATAAGAATTAATAAACCCAGTTGGTAAGCAAGTAAACATCATCCGTAGAAATATGTAAAGTAATTTCATATATGATTTAAATTTTTATTTTTTTTCGGAAGGTTAAGTGGAACTCAGGATAAAGTACCCAAGCTAGTATCCCCGTGTAAAATGGTATGACCGCGAAATAATTGAACCCGTGTGACCCCGTTGGAGGTTAATAATAATAATAATTATTCGCCCGTTCCGAATGTAGGTACTTATCGAGCGCATAGTACAGTTAGCAAAAGATTTCGATGCCGAATTATCGTAAATAAGATCGCAGATTCCAGGTTTTGAAGGTCTATGATAGGAATTGGTAGACAATTAAAAATGCGAATAGCCACGCATAAAGTAAATTTGGAAATTAATAAGATCAGCGTAAAATAGGAATGCCAATTAGGTATGGATTAAACTTTGAAAATAATATTGCGGTAGTTTTTGTGAACTTGAACTCTCGTGCAAGAATAATGTTGCACACACACATACAAGCGAAGTGCGGAAGTACGTATATAGGAATTTCGGAAAGACACAGAAGCGAGCGGTAGTTTCAATAAAGGTTTAATAATCATTTGAGATATAGTTTTTTTTTATTTGTTTTGGAGTATACCTACGTCGTATTAATTTTGTTTAAAGACACACAGAAAGTTTAATAAATTCAAGGGATTAAAATAATGACAGTGTAGCACGTAATTATGTATAGTTCAAATTTAGTTTCGTTTTTGTTTCACGACGTGCGTGGAAGAAGGTAATAATAATAATAATGAGTTTTGCACAATAGATTACGTTTCTTAAAAACAATTTGAATAATAGCACTAGAGGAATCCTACGTTTAATTACAGTTTGTAAACCAGGAGAAAGAACAATCTCCATTTTTATTTTTTTTGTTACACTGTATACTTATAGTCTCATGTTTGGGTAGGTATTATTTGGAAGATTGAGTTGAGGATTTCACAGCAATGAGTGAATCGATTGTCACTATTAGAAGCAGTATATGGTATACAGGGAATTCTAGCTACGTGTAAAGGGAGAGTAAGATGTTTTGTAATCAAGTGTCATTTAAGTTATGATCACTCTAAGGGGAAAGATTTAATGTTAAAAGTCACGCGCGACTGTGCGTTTGAGTACGTATGAAAATACGTAAAGTACGTTCAATGTCTGAAGAGATATTGTATCGTATCCTATACTCAGGTTGTAGTATATGGAATTTTGGTACGTGTCGCGATTTGGAAAATTCAATAATGTTTGAAACCCAAAGTTGCGATTCGTAAATAGTTTAATAGATACTCATGTGTTGGAATTGAGTATAGGTATCAGAAGGAATCTGATATCCGAGTGGATGTATGATATGATTATTCATGCAGTCACCAAAGCCAGACTGGCTAAAAGCAGGTCAACGTTGTTTATCGTTTATTGTGTACATTCATATGTCCTACAGAATTTTCCTCCGGATTGACTATTCGTAGCGAGGCTGTGTTCATATTTAGTTTAAGTAATTTTGTTGTTGTGTGCGTGCGTATATGGTTCCAACTTGTACAGTAGATTCATGTTAATCAACTGGAATGCGGACCTTTGTATATTACAGTACGGTTGTTAGTTAATTATTTGAGACTGATTGTAATTTTGATAGCTATCTCCTCGTATCGTAAGTTAGGTACATATAAATGTAGAGCTCTTAGTTAAGTGTTAGTATGTATGTCGTTATTGTGTTGCAGGGACGCCTCAACTCAAATAACCAACCCTTAGATAGAATTTTCTTTTAGCTAAGTATAGTTAGCAGATAATAGTAATCTGTTATTGATAGTAATACGGATTAATTATAGTTATAGGTATTTCTGAGTTTTCCCATGTAAGTGAATCAAACTCAGTGGCGTCCGACATATATGGTCTAGTGCATCTAATGACCATCGCTAGCAAAGAAAATAATTACCATCAATTCTTGTTCACCCGCATACATTACTATGGGCAGTGCGTGGTTAAATTAGGAATTAATTTTTTTAGTTAATTTAGGTCACGGCAAGTATAGTGTCGTGTATATTGATTCCTCAGTTTTGAATTTTAGATCTGTGACAACCTGGTAAAATTTTATAAAGTAGTTATTTCTAAAATAAATATTTGAGCTTTTGAGCTGTATAGGCTGTGCAACATTTAAACCAAAGGTGATATAAAAAGTGAATAATTATTGATAGTGCGGTGTTACCAACCTTATGGTAACATTAGAACAATTTAACTTCAATAAACCCTAAAAATAATGAACTGCACAGATAGGTATTGAAATAAGTACATGACACTTGTAACTTGTATAGTATAAGATTAATTAAGATATAATATAATATTATATTCTTAAGATTTTGAGTAAGTATCAAGTATGAATGTATAGTCCTAAGCATATAATAATTTGTACTGTATTTCAGTGGTCGTGGACGAGAGGCGGAAAGTAAAATGTTTGGTACCTACTTGTGAGTACTAGCGTACGACTCCGTACTAGTTTTCTGCCCGGTGCACCTCTTTTCCTCCACTTCCACACAACCTTGGTTTTAAATTTTTCTGTTGTTGTTTAAATCATAATGAGATATTTGTTTATGGTTTGTATTGTATAATTACCTTCTCCTGGATTCGTCACATTTTTGGTCAATTCAGTTTTCTTTTGAAGTACCCCTAGTTTGAGTGCTTTTTTTTATTATTTTTTTTTGCTTTTTAACCATCGATGTATTGTAATATGTATAAAATATTATGGCTAGGTTCAGGGTTAACTACCATGACTAGCTAAGGGTTAATAGAATAATTTCTGCGTTCCGCACGGACCCCAGGTACCGCTCCACCACCCGTTTCCCCTCGGCGCGCTATGCCGACCATTAAGAGTACTGGCATACGCTAAGCACGTGATAAACAATGTAGTATTGGTTCTCGTGGTTCGGCAGTTGAGCTGTCCACGGAGTGGGGGATCGCTACCAAGCGTCTCTTTTTAAATTCTCGAGTCACTTCCGTTTGCGAGCTGGTTACGACACAACTCATGTGTGAAAGGGTGGCGGTGGAATTGTCCTTTTAAGGACGAAATCCCTGTCCGCCCGCCTTAGTATTTAAATTCAGTAAAGAAAATTATAGAACAATGTTTGTTTAAGTTTACCAAGTTAAATAAAGTGATTGGACATGAGTGTCGAGTGGATTCGTAGTTAATTCATCTCTTCAGTGTGTGTTAAATTCTTATAGACTAATAAACTAACGAACAATAAAGTAGATTCCCTTATATTGTAAAAATGTGATAACTGAACAATGTGAAAATGTCGTCTCCAAATGCCTCGTGCATCACGTAGATATAATTCGAACCATAGTATGACCAAATCAAGTGTAAGTGACGAAATCCCAGGCAGAACTTTGTGAAGAAATGTAACGTAAATTCTTGTAGTGATAATTTGAATATTGAACATTTAATGGCTTGAAAATAATATAATTTGCAACATAACTTCTTGTAATGAAACAGAAATAAACAGTTTGTTATAATACAGTGCAATATCGAGTTTCCATTTATAATACATTATTAAGAAGATCCACGAACTACAACGAATCTTGACGATGAGAGCATTGGTCTACCACTGCAGCTGAGCCGAGGCAATATGGTAAGTCTTCATTAATATGATGTAGACCAAATTCAACTCCATTCCCCATTACCACCTAGAAGGAAGGAAGTAAGAGCTTTCAGCGACAATTAAACTTAGAGATGTAAACCAAGAGGAATAAACCGTTACAATGGTTTGAATCTTAGCTACATCCCTCTATGTGTGGAATGGTACAAATTTTAGGTGATTGACTAATGATGAAGGCTGCTGTTTTACCGACCTCAATTAATATTATACGAACCTACCTACATAATTTGCAAGTTTTACTCTCTATGGTTTGAATCTTAGCTACATTCCTTACACCCTCTATGTGTGATAAAGGCAGCTGTTTTACCGACCCCAAATGTCACTAAAATATGTCAAACTTCAAAATGGAGGAATTATTTTGCAAATTTTTTCATTAAATCTTTATTTATTGAGAATAATAAGATTTGAATAACATTTATATGTATAACAAATCAATCTCCAATTATTTTATTACATTTTCATACCGAGATTCCATTCAACGTTTACATGAGTAATTTTGTTTCCAAAATATGGCTTACTGTCTTTTTTGAAAAATTTGTATGAAGATCCTAAAAAATAGAGTTTTTTTAAATAGCTCTAAATATATTATTAAAGTTAATGCATCAAATTGTATTTAAGAACCATCTCCGGCATTTTGCACGGCTCTGCGCAGATTCATATCTGACGTAGCATTTGTATTTTGAGCGTGATGCTCCGACATACGATAAAAAGCAAATATACAAACATTTCTGAATTATTATGTAGATTAGTAAAGATATTATATTCCAAAGAATTACAAGAGGGTAGAAAATTAGTAATGTCTTTAAATCTGTGGTAGAAATCTTATTCAGATATTATCTTGATATTTTTACAGACAAAGAAAACTTAATCACTATTTTTACATAATAATTTGGCAACGTACTTATTTATGTAAGGGTCGAAGGGTCTTAAATTAATATTCTAAATCACGTGCAAAAAACCTCACCGGTATCTCTTTAGGGTGCAGCCGCAGACAGGGGATTTATTTGAGCACCCCTAACAATCTTATGATGCGATCTTCTGAACTTTCTAAATAATTGAACTTATGATAGTACCTATTTATGTTGAAATCGTTTGGTTTTCAATAGAAGGTCTCTTTCTTAAGCGCAAGTTGAAATAATAATGTCAAAATCAACAATTTCTTACTACTAAATCATAATTGCTACGTTCGGGGCTCGTAGAGTTTCACTTATTTCATCTTTCATACCGACCTCGGTAGCCTAGTGGCAAAGGCTCCGACTTCAGATCAAGAGGTCCCGGGTTCGATTCCCGGTCGGGTCAGAGTTTTCTAAGTGTTTTTTCACTTGAAATTTCTACTCGGGATTGGAATCCTGTCTCAGATTAGACGGGACCGGTTGACTGGTAGATAATGTTTCAAGAATGGTCCTTGACCAGTTTTCAAAAACCGAATATAAAGATAAACCGCGACATATGCACCACACTAGATTTAAGTTTAATGACGGGTATGTGGTCCCCAAATTTAATAATAAATACGGTAAAAGAACATTAGAGTATAACGTGCCAAAGATACTTAATATGATGCCGGCATCTATTAAGGAGTGCAAAAGTAAAAATATTGCAAAAAAGTTAGTCAAGGAATGGTTAATAAAGTGTGGGTTTTTGTATAATTAGTTTTTAAACTAAAAACTGAATATTTAATTTTAGGTTATTTTAATGTAGTATATTATTATTGAGTTTATAGAAACCTACCACCTAATGGCGAACGTTGTTAACGTAAAGTAAGAGAAAAAAAGCTAAGCCAGCCTTCGAAATAACAGTAGAAGACGGTCATAAGCCCGCAGTGGTTTGTTCCATTTAAAAATCGAACATCAGTAATGAATAATCACCGTCTTACTTATAAAAATTCGTTATTTGTAAGATTACGTATAAATCACTGATCAGTTTTTACTTCAACTATTTAATCCGCGTTTTTTATGTATGAAGATGACATTTCATACAAAATTTTGAAAACAAACAAATAGTAGTTGGGCAACGCGAGTAGTAACTAGCAATATTCGCTATGTCAGATTTGAACGAGTTATTGATGCAGAATAGGTACCTTATTTTTTAATTATTTATTTTATATCAAAATACAGTTAAGTCCTTATTAAATCATACGAAACCTTTATGTTTCAGCCAAAATGAACCAATTCATGTTTGATCACTTCAATTTTAATATTTTTGTACCTACTTAAAAAGTATTCTTTGAGTATTTTCTTCTAAACGTCATTATATTTCTTATAAATTTAGTTGGTGCACTATGGTTGTAAGCCCTCGAATGATTACACGGGAATGCATATTTGCTTTATTTGTTTAAATTTTCTATGATTGATAAAATACAATTGACCTAAATATGAACGGTGCACATAATTGGGAAAAAAACTCTAATACTGTGTATTTATTAAGTACATAAAGCGTTCTTGTATACTTGAAACAGCTGTCAGTTGACGTAAAATCTAACATGGCAGGTCAAAATATAGGTACAGAGATCAGCTCACAATCAAGCGATTTGCATTAAACTATCTCGATGAGAGCTTGATCGTAATATTTTCTATCGCTGAGCTATTTTTTCCACTGATCGTAGTTTTTAGAGTTTTTAGTTGTTACGTCTATAAATATTATGATTTTTTTTTGAGTTATGGGTCGAGAAAAAAATTGAGAGGCGTCGCAGAAAAAAAATACTGAAGAAGTATCCTAAGTTAGCTAAACTATTTAATTAGTTTTCGTTTTAAAATACAACTTAAATTTTAGTTTGGTATGTTAACTAACGGAATCATTAAGTATGTACTTATAATCTATGTATAAGTGCAAAAAACGGGTGATTACGTGCAACGCACCGTTAAGTCTCAAATATAAGTAAACAAGTCAACTACTTCTAAACTTCAACTTTTTCGTGAATTGTACAGGTATTTTTAACATTCGCCACCGTACGATTCATATTGCAATTCAATTTCAAGAAATTCAAATAATGTTCTATTGATATTTTATTAATAATTTAAAAGCGCTCTAGATTAATATTGCATACCTAAATATTACCACCTCTGGTGACCTCGGGGCTGAGCTCCCGATACGTATCGGTATGGCAAGTGGCGCCTTCAACGACATGACCAAGATATGGAAGGCGTCGGCGTTTAGTGTCGAGACGAAATGTAAACTGTTAAACGTGTGTGTTGCCCATTCTTCTGTATGGGTGTGAGTCCTGGCACCTGACTAAAGCCCAGGCACAAAAAGTATCTGCATTCGAAACGAAGTGAATGAAGGAGAATTTTGGGTATAAGATGGTAACACCGCATCACGAACGACGCTATACGTCGGCGCACCCGGTGCAGGCCCATCACTTCCACCATTACGGAGAGGAGATGGGCATGGCTGGGACATGTATTGAGGATGCCGAATGACAGTTGGCCGAGGAGAGCGCTGTTTTTCCTCCCATCAGGGTCTCGAAGACGTGGAAGACCCTCTCATACCGTGTTCCGTTCCTTCGAGGCAGAGCTGAGGGAAATGGACTTGGTGTGGGAGGAGGTCATAAGCATTGCGCAATATCAAGCGCAATGGAGAGCTCTTGTTGCCTCCCTATGCTCCTAAGTGGAGTTCAAAGGGAGATTTGATTTGATTGAAATAAAAATTATACATTTTTAGAATGAATAAATATATTATGGAGGACATACATAGTATTGGTGTGTACAAAGGGTGGGTTTATTGTCAAAATTTCTTCATGATTGTAAAAAGATCATCAGGAAATGATTTCGCTCAAACAGTATAAACTAGTATAAAGGATGAAAACGCTTATAGCAACGATTTCAACAAGCCCCCAACGTTAATTTTCTAATACCCTTTGTGCGATATGTTTAGGGAGAGACTGATCCAAATTTGTTTGAAAGTGTCTTGACAAACGGTTAACAGTATAAAGGTTTACTTAGTTTAGCAAAGAAACATCGAGACGCAGACGTCATTTCGTTAAAAGGCTTTGTCTTATTTCATTCTTCATCATGATGTTCTGGTTGATAACCTTCATTACAATGCGTAATCCTCTAATAGTATTAAAGTCAATGAAACCCTAACGAGAATTAATTATAATTTAATTGATAAACTGCAAAATTAGTTTATTGTAAAAGATTTACGCAGACGAAGTTCGACAAACCCGAGAAAATAAAAGCAAAAACCAGAACAAAAATTAATTATTATTCGAGCCAAGTATTCGGATTTTTTTTGTAAACACAATAGAAAAACTCATTAATTTGTAAAAAAAAAAAAACAATACTAATTTGTGTTTTGCTTATTTTCATTTCTAAAATGGAGTAGCCATTTTAAAGAAAATAAAATTCTCATATCGGTTTTTGACAGCTGTGACTCTGTAATTTCAAAAACTCATATTATGTATATGAAAATTATTTTGCGAGCAGTTGCGGACGACTCCTAAATTATATACAGGTTCGATAGGATTGTACGTACGTGATTTTCCTAAGCGATATTTGAAAAGACCCTCGTACGTATCACAATTGTCCCCGAACGTATGAACGTTTGGTATTTCACCTTCACACACCGCACATAACTCTTCAATTTCCATCTGGAACGGTTTTCACGCGCTGAGGGTAGGTATAATGAATTCTTATACGCGTCCTCCTGGGATTCCTCGGAACATCTTTTATGTATGTAGATACACCGTCCATTGGTAGAATAATCTTCAACTCAAAACACCTTAACGTTCTGTTCTGTTGATATACGCGTAGGTATTGTCTGTCTGTTCTAACTTCGGATTCTATCTATCAAGCTGTCACGATTCACGAATCGTCGTTGCATATGAAATTAAGTACTTATATGTGAAACTTTTATCAAAATTTAGTGTGAAACAAACTCAACTTTACTCTGTGTAAAAACTTACGAGTACTAATTTTCAAAGGGTTGTAAACATGAGTCATATTATGTGAGAAACTGTAGTTTATTTTTAAAATTTATCTGATCTCACCATAGTAAAAAAAAAGCTGCTAACCTGGGGTAGCCCAGAACTCATAGTATATTATAACAGCCTTTTCGTGTAAAACATATCTTTGCATAAAAATTCATAATTTTACGATTAAAATGAATTTATCCTTGGAATTATTATAGAAACTTTAAAATGATATCGACTATTGGAGCTTTTTATTATCTGCTTTAGAACTACATTTAAATCTTTTTTTTTTTTGAAATCCGATCACAAGACTCATGTATATTCCATATACTATGAATGGTTTACGGGTTGGTCTTATGCTCCTACACAAGCACGTAAAATTTGAGGTCCGTAACTTCAGTGGGTCCCCCTTAAAAAGGGCTAAAAATGAAAAAAAAAAAATTTCTTCGATTTTCATGAAATTTGGTATACGGGTTGGTCTTATGCTTCTACACTAGCACGTAAAATTTGGTCCGTAACTTCAGTGGGTCCCCTGTAAAGTACCGATTAATATTGAATATGTTGTTCTAGAGAAGATAATAATAATTGTCTTCTGGCTGTTATAATATACTAGGAGTTCTGGGCTACCCTAGGTTAGCAGCTTTTTTTTTCTCTTTTATGGCAATCGTACGACGCACTATGTTTCTAAGCATAACAGGCTGAAGCATCCAATAGTCTTTAAGCGCCGTCAAGCCAAATTGTTGTACTGCAAGTTGGTCGCCATTATAATTTGAACTTTGAAGCTACACTACGTCGCTAGATGCATTCTTTCACCGGTCAGCCAATTTGAGCGGTAGCAACTCGACATTTATCGAGCCTAATTCATTCATCAGAACTTAAGCTTTATATTCTTTGTTGGTCCACTAACTGTTTATTGTTAATAGTTAATAATATGTTTTGTAAATGACTGTTTGTTTACATTGATAAATAAAAAAATAAATAAATATTCAGCGATAGTGTTGGGCCAAACCATTATTTATTGCTTCGAATATTCAAAGTCTTTTTAAACCAAAGAAGAGATACAGTACTTTAAAAAATATAGGTTACTAGCGGTCTGCCCCAGCTTCACACGGGAAATATGTACCTATTTAAAAAAAATAGTTTTCATGAAGATCCCTATTTTTTTTTTCAAAATATTTTAGAGCCTTTTAATCTGGATTCCGTCCTCAAGGAAGGCCATGTAAGAAGTAAGAGAAATAGGAGAGGGTGTATGAGAAATGTTATGTCGGTGGATGAAGCGCAAGAAGTGTGCTTGGATAGAAAAGAGTGGAGGTCCGTTCTCTCTGCCTACCCTTTACAGGACACGGCGTGATGGGTAAAAAAAAATCTGGAATAATGTGGCATTCTAATGGTTCCCTTCCGTACGGCTCGTACCCCCGTGACGCCCTATATCGCTGCCTAGCTAGATGAGAAGAGTGAGCCACGGAGAGCGGCGACCACTCTTTTTTTTCTAATGGGTAATTACATTTTTAAACTCGTGGTATCTTTCGAATGGAATGTCCGAATTGAATAATTCAAAAAGTTTTATAAACGTATTAAAGCAGTCTTGAATATGAACTAATTTATTTTGATAAGGATTAATACCAAGATACAAATGAAGAGCCTTTTCTAGAAGCGGCATTTCAATTAAATTTTTAAAATAAAAGAACACTTATTATGGCATAACTATAAAAGTTAGACATATGCTGTTGCGACATTTTTTGTAAATATTGATGTCTTCTACAAAGTCGTAGAACATTATTTTTTTCTATCATCAATAGTTTTCACAGCGCACGCGATGATAAGAATATTTTACGTAATTTTTTTACACTTTGGGTTTTAGTAAGGATCCCATTTTTTTTTAAATTTAATATAGCCTATGTTCACCGGGGATAGTGTAGCTTCCCAAAGGTGAAAGAATTTTTCAAATCGTTTCAGTAGTTTTGGAGCCTATTCAATGCAAACAAATAATCAAATCTTTCCTCTTTACATATATGAATTTGTTTGTAATCTTCTTGCACAAAGTATGAACATTATCGCCTTGACAGAGACGTGGCTTCATCCTGGAGTGTTTGATGCGGAATTATTCGATGACAGGTATACTGTGTTTCGTAGAGACAGACAATCACGAGGTGGAGGTGTAGCTTTGGCTGTTTACTCTAAACATTTACAAGCAGTACAGAGAATGAATATCATGGAAACGGACGGCGAGGACATGTGGATAAGACTTACATTTAAACGAGTGACTATTTTTGTTTGTGTTGTGTATTTCCCCCCTAATTCAGACCGAGATTCCTTCTCAAATTTCTTTGAAAAGCTGGAAATGTCAAGAAATATTTTAAATGACAAATACATCCTAATATTGGGAGATTTTAATTTGCATTCTTGTAACTATTCTAGTGACGAATTGTCTTTTTTTTTGGAATCTTTCATTTTGAAACAACTAAATCACATTAAAAATTTTAATAATCGTATTTTGGATTGTGTATATACAAATATTGATGAAAATTTAGTGGTAGTTAATAGGCACGATTTTCCATTAGTTGCCGAGGATGCACATCATCCGACGCTCAGAGTGAACATCGCATTGCCATCCCATAATATAAAATATTTTAACACTCATAGCAATAATGTCACATTAAGATGGAAGTTCCATGAACACGGCATTGCGTCTCTTAAAGAAAAAATAGCGGAGCACACTTGGGCTGAGGTTTACAGTGCAACGAACATTGACGACGCTGTTGAGGGTTTTTACTCGATTATAAATAGTATTTTTGACGATTGTTTTGGTTCTTATGCGAACAATTATTGTAATGATTATCCTCGATGGTTTTCCCGAAACTTGATTAAAAATATAAAGAAAAAACACTTTTTCCACAAGCTATGGAAGAAGACAAAATCTTCTCTGGCATACTCTAGATATTCGGAATTGCGTAAATCTGTAAAGCAAGATATTAGTGTTTGTTACAAACATCATATCGAGTCAAACGAGGATAATATTTGTAGAGACCCAACAAAATTCTGGAGTTTTATCAACTCCAAAAAAAGTACAACGAATGATCCCCAGGAGATGATCCATAACAACATTGCTTATTCGGATCCTCAAAAAATTGTTGATGCATTTTCGAACTATTTCGCATCTGTATACAGTACAACTAAGCCACTCTTGAATGTTGACTCTTTTCACTCATTTCCCTCGAATACCTCTACTGTTTGTGATATTTCGAATGTGACGTATAATGATATCGATTATAGCATAATGAAAATAAAGCCGAAACGATCATCAGGGCCTGACCAAATTCCAGCGTACGTGCTAAAGGAAGTGGGCACTGAATTGCGAGACATTTTATATTATCTTTTTAACTTATCATTAAGGTTGGAATGCTTCCCCTCAGTATGGAAAACCACAAAGGTCTGTCCGATTCACAAAAAAGGGGATAAAGCGAATGTGCAGAATTATAGACCGGTCGCGATATTGTCCGCTCCAGCTAAACTTCTGGAGATTATCTTGCACAGGAGAATGTGGGATAGCCTTGGTCAAACTTTAGTCGACGAACAACACGGGTTTAGACCTGGAAGATCCACTGTATCAAATCTGCTGTGTTTCAACAATTTTATCGAAAAGCGGTTAGATAACCGCCTGCAAGTTGATGTTATATACACAGACTTTGAAAAGGCATTTGACCGCGTTGAACATGATAAACTTCTATTAAAATTGCATGCATTTGGTTTGTCTGACAGACTATTACGATATATGGCTAGCTACTTGAGAGATAGGCAGCAGTATGTTAGTTTTGGAAATCATGATTCTGGCACCTTTTTCACTTTCTCTGGTGTTCCACAAGGTTCTAACCTGGGACCTCTACTTTTCACAGTATTTATTAATGACATTGGTATGTACATTAAAAATTCAGATTTTTTGCTCTATGCAGATGATCTCAAACTTTATAGACAGATTTCAAGTGAAAATGACGCAACGAAACTCCAAGAAGACATTGACGGAGTAACTGAATGGTCAAGGGCCAATGAATTGTTCTTTAGTACACCGAAGTGTCACGTGATGACTTACTCAAGGATAAGAAATCCTTTATTTGCCGATTATAGGATGAATGATGTGGCTCTTGCTAGAGTAGACGAGATTAGGGATTTGGGAATTTTGTACAAGCCTGATATGACGTTCGGTTCACACATACAGCTAACAGTAGAAAGGGCATATAAGATGTTGGGTTTTATACTTAGAAATTCGGTTCAATTCAAAAACCCAAATACCCTTAGAATACTTTATGATTCCCTGGTACGCTCTATATTGGAGTCGGGATCCATGGTTTGGTCTCCTCACGAGGTGACATATATTCTCGCGTTGGAAAAAGTCCAAAAAAAATTTTGTAGACATTTGTACAGAATATCTTACGGATACTACCCGTACTTATATCCATCTCTTTTCGTGAATGGATGTCTAGGTATATCGACTCTCCAGATGCGGAGAGATGAATATCTTTGCAGACATTTCTTTAAGCTTTTACATGGTATAATTAGCAACCCAAAAATCTTACAGGAAATTAATATTTATGTTCCGGATTCTTACACTAGATCTAGACGTCATAACTTATTTTATCTCCCAAGTGGCAGAACTAACATTTTGATCCATTCTCCTTTATGTAGAGTGGTCAGCATTTTTAATCGGTTGTCTCAGCACATTGACATCTTTCATATATCTTATAACAATTTTAAACAGGAGGTTGGCTATTTGTTGTTTGTTACGTGAACACTGATTATCTTCAATTTATTTATATAATGTCATTTGCTCTTTTGTTCATAGTAGCATTATTTTTGTAATTTTTGTTCTGTATAAGAAGTAAGAAAGGTTAAATTGGAACTATGTTCCTATGTTTTTTTTTTTTTTTTTTTTGTTAGATATGTCTAGACCTACTTAAGGTACTATTTTTGTATTGTATGTTATGACATGTATGTAATGTTCTCTCCCACTGCTCACCGAAAAGGTCAAACACTGTAATGGTGAGCAGTGTTCATCTTTAAAATGAATAAATAAATAAATAAATAAATATATTAGTATAGATACTAGTGATCAAAAAAGCCCCTGGTAGACAGGCAGAAGAGGTTAGGGATACCAACCTCCATTGACTTGGAAAAAAGGGTCTGCTTACATTACAATAAGGTTCCCTGTTGCCCTGCCGTCAAATGTCATGTTGTTGAGAGCTGTTGTTAGATAGGTATTATAGAGAACGAATAAAATTAGAAATGCAGGAAATCTAGAATAACGATAAGTTTGTGAAATTATTCTTCAAGCCAAAAAACATAAATTATTCCTGATGTTTGTTTTTATAGCACCTTCCTTTTCAAGGAAAACTTTTTTATCTTTCATGTTAAATCTAAGATATAATTTCGGCCCCTATTAAATTTCTGTTACTTCACAGGAAATCTAATTCGGGTCTAATTATTATTCAGTAATTATTCAGAAATTTTTGTTGCTTTTAATATAAATGAATTTAATTAGGATTAAAATATGTACATATTTATTTATTTCCATTATCAATTACACTTAACAAACAGTGTACATATATAATTGTTGGAATTTACTGCCCCACTAGACAACGTCTGTTCTGGGGCAATACTACTGCAAATCAAATCATGTAACATATATTGTTTGTTACCCTCGCTTTCAGCTAATGCACTTTTCATTTTTCGAATCAAAGTCTCATTTTTTTTTCTTAAAACAGGTGGGTTGTCCGTTTTATAAATTGTTTCCTGAGTGAGAGGCGTATTTTGCCTACTAACAGCTCATGGTCAATGTATATGTTCCATACTACAGGGTTGATTTCTAAGCATTCCGTACGAACCCGATTAGACCCTCGAGAAAGTTCGTGTACGGAATATCGCGAGGTTGTACGAATCGGTACATCGCTTTTACTTCCGATTACCTGGGGTTAGCCAGGAATAAAGTTAGCATGGGAATTATTCTTGTTATAGCTTATTAGTAGCACTTTTGCTTATTGCGCGTGTATTCGAAGAATATCGTTCTATAAGTACGGCTGCAAATGTTTATGACACTTATAACCACCGAACATACTCTCTCTCTCTCTCTCCAATGGCGCTACAGCCCATATCGAGCTTTGGCCTCCCGTAGCATTCGCCTCCAACAAGTCCTGTCCTCCGCCGCTGTCCTCCAACTCGCCACCTGGATGATTTCTGCTGCATCCCTTCTCACTTCATCTTCCCACCTAAGCCGAGGTCTGCCGACTCGTCTCCTTCCTCCTGGATGTCCACTTAAGATTCTTTTCGGGACGCGTGAATCGGGCATTCGCTGTACGTGTCCAGCCCATCTCAACCTAAGGAGCTTTATGTGCGTCGAGATATTTGGGGCCTGGTATATATTGTACAGCTCTGCATTGGTTCTAATGCGCCATTGATCGCCCTCTCTCACTGGTCCACATATTCGACGCAGAACCTTCCTTTCAAAGATGTCCAGCATATCTGCCATTCTCACTGTCAGTGTTAGTGCCTCGCACCCATAGGTCAACACAGTACGTATGACTGTTTTGTAGATGATTATTTTTGTTTTCCTATGGACGCTACGCGATTTGAACACTGGCAGCAGGGAGAAGTAAGTTTTGTTGGCCGCTGTGATTCTCTTTCGAATTCGAACATACTACTATAATAGATATCGCTACTATGAATTGTAAAATGTTTAAATAGGTATGATTGAGACGCTACAACCTTTTTTTTAACAATTTTTTCATAAAATAATATTGCGAAGTTCGCATAATGCAATGACGAAATGTATGAAAGTGGAACGGTGCCCTGTTTAAGTACCCTTTTATAAATTTCCTTTGACATCCGATTCTACGCAAGTTAAATTTTAATCCAAAATGGAAGTACATTTTTTTTTCTTCTAAAAATGCCTTACATTTCTAAAATGAGAAATACCTATTGTATACTTCAAAGAATTTCAACATATTATTTAACGTGTTGGTTGAGTTTTGTAGGGCAAGTCATTTTGAATTTATTATGAAAATGTAGATAATATACGACATAATAATGTGCGTACGGCAATGTGCCAAATTTGTCCTATAATACTGAACGAACTTCCTGTAAGATATTAAAACGGCTGGATTATAAATTTATTTATTTTTTTCACCCCAAAATTATCTCGTTACACATTACATCACATACACGCCTCACATCACATCACACGCCTACAGCAAGAAAAAAAGTCTATAAATATAAAACGCAATAAAACCTAATTGAAAATAATCGAAAAGACATTTTGTTGAGTTAATGAAGCTTAACTGGTAGATTTAGACAGTCGTTTTATAACATACATTCACCTCAATACTCTTAAGAAATAACGATCTCAATCGCTGTTTCAGTTTTAGGATATGTATATTTTTAATGTTTATATAATTTAATACAACGTCGTACTCAAAAGCTTCTCGTAATAAGATACTCAATCCTATGAACATTATCAATGATGTGCGGATGTGAAACGTGTACATGGACATAAAAGAGTACCTACTTAATGTAATATTATGAAATTCAGTAGAGTTGAGCGCTCTACGCATGAGATAATGTGGAAAAAATCAAGACTCCTCTTACTGTATACCTACTTGCCTCCCTACACCTCTATAGTTATGTAGATAGGTAACATTTTTATGATACTTACTTTACTTTACTTTTCGTATGGCTTTTCCGGAAATAATCTTGACCCGTAGAGGGTTGCGTCCCGTCCTCTTCTACAGTCTTGGCTCCAGCGCCATCAGCCAGTCCACTGCTTCTGGAGTAGCCTCGTGGATGTTTTGGAGGCTTCCTGTGAACTTTTTGAGCTGGCAGTCTTGCACAATGTGTCTTACTGTCTGCACAGCCCCGCACTCACAATCGGGGTCAGTCCTTTTTCCCCATTTCCAGAGCAGGTAGTTGCAACAACCCTGCTCTGTTCTCACTCTGTTTTGTTGCACCCACACCCTCCGTGGGAGATCAAACCCAGATACTCGGGTTGTGGGATCCAGTATGAGGTGTTTATTTACTGTCTCCTTCATGGCCCATCTTTCCTTCCATATCCTTTCCGTCTCTGAATTTTTTGCTGACGTTGCCATCCAGGTGTACTTTTACTCTTCTGTTGGATAGCATATTTTCCAATTAAGCTATTGGAAAATATGCTATCCAACAGAAGAGTAAAAGTACACCTGGATGGCAACGTCAGCAAAACAATAGTACTGCAAAATGGTCTTCCACAGGGGTCTGTGCTGTCCCCACTACTGTTCAACCTCTATACAGCAGATGTGCCAGATACAGTTTCAAGAAAGTTTATATATGCCGACGATGTAGCCCTTGTAGCTCAGGCTAAAACCTTTGAGGATTTGGAGTCCACTCTGAATAAGGATTTGGAAGACTTTCAGAAATATCTGGAACAGTGGCATCTTCAAGCAAATCCTAAGAAAACTGTTGCACTAGCATTACATTTGAACAATAGAGAATCTGAGAGAGAGTTGAGCTTACATCTATGTGGTGAAAGAATCCGGAATGAGAAAAACCCGAAGTACCTCGGAGTAAAAATAGATAGAACCCTGACTTACAAAGCCCATACCGAGGGAGTTAAAAATAAAATAAAAGCCAGAAACAACATAATAAATAAACTGGCAGGTACATCCTGGGGTAGCAGGGCGATAACTCTGAAAACATCCGCAATGGCCCTAGTGTATAGCACTGCGGAGTATTGCTCCCCTGTTTGGGGTAGAAGCGCACACTGTAATAAAGTGGATACTGAATTGAACAAGACAATGCGGACCATAACTGGTACAACAAGGTCAACTCCAACCCAATGGCTTCCAGTACTATCTAACATAGCCCCTCCAGACCTGCGGAGGGACCGTGCTACAGTCAGGGAAATAGAAAAAAAAAATTTATGATATTTATTGCCTATATTTTTTTTATTTAGATATTTTTAAAAATATTTACCTATATTAAAGAAGTGCGTGATATTGATAAGATAACCTTTTGTAAAAATACATATTATCTAGAGGGTCTATTTATGTGTTATAGATAAAATTTAAACTAGCACATCTAGTCCGGTGATCATTTTGTTCCTTATAATATAAAATTTAAATTAAATTAAAAAACACTCTTCAATACATAGGTGCTTGAAGCATTCTCCACCAGTCAATCGGTCCCGTCCAATCCGAAATAGGATTCCAACCCCGAGTAGAAAATTGAAGATTTCTGTCCCGACCGGGAATCGAACCCGGGACCTCTTTATCACCACATCATCAGCATACAGCATGCTCCATGGCGCTGGTCCATTACCAAATTAAACAGCAGTGGACTGAGCGGCGATCCCTGACGGACGCCAACACTGATATCGAATGGGTCACAATACCTAATTTTTTTTTTTTATAATTGAAAAGACGCGATTCGGTGATCAAAACCTTAATGAAATATTATTCTTACTCATAACATGACAATTTGAGGTTACTTATCTGCGTATCCTATCTGACAAGTCAGTAATCGATGATCGTGTCAGTATTTTCATAAACAACTGAAACACCGTTTTTTTTAAATTAAGGACACAAATTCAATACCTACACATTTGTTATCTTTCAAAATAAGCAGAGATTTTGTCGTGACACAAGACACAAAGGATGCTTATTCTGAAACATCTAAAAATCTATAATATAAAAGAATGTCGGGTTAGTGCGAACACTCATAACTCGAGATCGGCTGAACAGATTCTTCCAATTTTTTATTTATTAGATTCCTCTCCGCTCCGGATAACAGAATAATTGTTAAACAGTTGAAAATGCATAAGAAATAAGATAAGATATAATATTAAAGTAGGTATGGAACGGATTTCCTGCGATGCCAACGCCATCTATGAAAATTCTTTTACAAAATTATTGTTTATCCGAGAACCATTGACACTAAAAATATTAGTACGCAGATTTCTTTCAGAAATATAATTAAACAATTCAAACGTATTTTTGTATAAATTACAAATTTGAAATCAATATTCGTAGTAAGGACTACAGGACAACGTCTGTCGGGATAGCTAGTTGTACATATATCAAATGTATGTAAAATTTAGTGAACAAAGAAAAATTGACAAAACCTTAAAACTTTACCAAGAGTCAATCATCATTTGGTACATAAGAACCCTTTTAGTGGAAGACTCAAGAAATACAGAATTATTATTAGCCGTATTATAATAAAACGTTTGTAAAACTAACCTTTCATTGATGTTCTTGATTTTTTACTAAAATAAACCATATTATTACTAAAAGAAACCATATTATTACAAAAAGAAACCATATTATTATTATTACTACGATTATGCTTTGAAAATGATATCTGCCTGCGGTTATTTCAAATAACTGAATGAAATAATCATTTTCAGCAAAAAAAGAGATGTAAAAAAGGACCGTCTCCTTCGGGCTTTGGATTCATGGAAGAACTTTTGAAGGGTTTACTTTTTTATTAAATTGTTGAGGGCATATTTTTCACTTCGTGGTGATCAGTAGGTATACTTCCGTATCCATGAATACGATTTTGTCCTTACGTGCTTTATTGAAAATACTATATTTATTTACGCTTTGAATACAAAATATATTATTCAATAGCACACACTATGTTATCTCGGATAAGTAAATATATTTAATTTTTATTATATTATAATAGCAGACGTTGTCCTGGAGTCTTTACTACGAAAATTAATTTCAAATTTGTAGGTAATTTATACAAAAACACGTTTAAAAAATGTTGGAATGTTAAAAAAAATATTTCTGAAAGCTCGAGTGAAATTATATCAAAAATTTACATACCTACCTACCAAGTTTTGAAACTTAATGGTTGTCAAGTAGGTAAATAAAAATTGTGACGTTAGGGAATTTTTCACAGATGGTGTTGTTTTATCGAAGTGCGTTCCATATTAACTTTAATATTTTATTTTATATTACCTTTTCGATATCCATTTTTTTTTCTTTTTTTTTATTAGTCATTCTGTTATCCAGAGCGGAGAGGAATTCAATAAAACAAGCATCATAAAAATCTGTTCTGCCGATCTCAAGTAATAAGTGTTCGCACTAATCCGACTATTTTTTTATATTATTATAGATGATTTTTACACTCCAGCCGCAAATTTGGTAACACTTTAATCATAAACAAACACAATAAGTAGTTAAGTTGTTGTAATTTTATCAGACGTAGACAAACACTCTCTTGGTGTTCGTCAAAAAATGTTATCGCTTCGTGAAGTTTTGGTAAAGATGTTTTGTGTGTGAAGTTTTACTAAAAATTATGAGAATATTTAGTGAAATATGAAAAGTTCTAATACTTAGTGTGTTTTTAGATGATAAAAGTTCGAATGTGTTTTTGGAGTATTTTTTATATTAACGAGTATGGATCATTCTTTTGAGGTATTTTTTTTTTACTCATTATCATTGATAACGATATTCTTTTATAGATAAGAAAAAATATTATTATAATTATTATTGTCACATGATATCGTGGTAAACAAGCAAGTTAAATCGTAATAGACATCACTATTCAAAAGTAACCTTCATTTACAGGTAATTGATAAATAGTGTCATCGAACTCTGTTTACGTAAATTCCTATGTCTTGATGGGAGTTCAAAGCTTTGGTTCCAGAGAAAGCAACGTTCTCAGTCTTTGAAAAGATGGAAAAGCGAAGGATAACAGAATAACTAATAAAAGTTGGAAAATGGATAAGAAATAATATAAAATATAACATTAAAGTTAGTATGGAACGGATTTCCTGCGACGCCGGCGCCATCTATGAAAATTCCACAACAACACAATCTTTATTTACCTGACAACTATAGAGTTTCAAAACACTGGCACGCAGATTATTCATAGAATTTCTTTCAAGCTTTCAGAAATATTTTTTAACATCCAAACATGTTTTAAATGTAGTTTTGTATAAATTACAAATTCGAAATCACTAGACATAGTAAAAGCTATAGGACAACGTCTGTCGGGAAAGCTAGTTACACAATAAATAAAACTTTATTGGCTATGGACACAAAAAAACATGTAAAATATTCAACCTGACGAGAAAGAGCCACAGGAAATTATGAGCATTAGTGATGTGGTGGAGGTTGAAATAGGAGAAATCACCAGAGCAATAAAGAAGCTTAAAAACAGAAAGGCATTTGAAGTAGATAACATTAGCAATGAATTGATCAAGTACGCTGGATTACCCCTTACAGACGAATTACTCAAACTAATAATAACATTTTGTTAACATCAAACATACCTATTAAGTGGAAGACCAGCAAAGCAGTATTTGTGTTAAATTAGTTACCTGGGAGCAACCATTACCACCTCTGGTGACCTCGGGGCTGAGCTCCCGATACGTATCGGTATGGCAAGTGGCGCCTTTAACAACATGACCAAGATTTGGAAAGCGGCGGCGTTTAGTGTCGAGACGAAATGTAAACTGTTTGATGCGTGTGTGTTGCCCATTCTCCTCTATGGGTGTGAGTCCTGGCACCTGACCAAAGCCCAGGCACAAAAAGTCTCAGCTTTTGAAATGAAGTGCCTAAGGAGAATTCTGGGTGTAAGATGGTACCACCGCATCACGAACGACGCTATACGCCGGCGCACCCAGCGTAAGCCCATCACCTCTACCATTGTGGGGAGGAGATGGACTTGGCTGGGACATGTGTTAAGGATGCCGAATGACAGTTGGCCGAGGAGAGCGCTGTTCTTCCTCCCATCAGGGTCCCGAAGACGAGGAAGACCCTCTCACACTGTGTTCCGCTCCTTCGAAGCAGAGCTGAGGGACATGGACATGGTGTGGGAGGAGGTCATACACATTGCGCAAGATCGAGCGCAATGGAGAGCTCTTGTTGCCTCCCTATGCCCCTGAGTGGGGTGTAAAAGGGAGAATTGATTGATTGATTGAGTTAGCAATACCAATAAAGGTAAAAAAAGACTAATCCGTATAAATAATTATAGAGGAATATCATGAGCTGAAACTTTTCACACAGATCCTAGCATCCAAATTAGAGCTGACGGAGTGAAGGAGCTGGAGATGAATTCCGTAAAATCCGTTGCACGACAGACGCAGTGTTTATAGTGAGGCAGATAAAAGAAAAGGCCGTCGAATTTAATTTAGCAGCTTACGCATGCTTTATTGATATTACTAAAGCGTTGGATCGATCCAAATGCAGACGGAGTGGTGATTTTCGCTGAGACTGAGGAGGATCTGCAATCTTTTAATCAAGCATGTCAAAATTATAATATGAAGATATCTTTTGCAATGACAAAAAGCATGGTGTTTTCTCGGTCTCCGGTGGATCTCAACCTATCCGTGGACGGTATCCGTATAAGAGGTCTTCTTCATCTTAATTTAGGTCTTGTGGCCTGCAGTCTCAGGGTGCCTCCGAAACTGTATTTTTTAAAACCCTGATATGAGAACCAGTAGCAAAGTAAAAATTTACAAGACTTGTGTCAGACCCATTGACGCAGTCTGGACTGGCGGAGTAATAAGACCCATCATGATGTACACGATCGAGTCCAGGGCTGATACCACTACTAAAACTCCCAGCAGTTAAAAGAAAATTGGGAAACAAAAAACAATAGAAATGTCTCTTAAATTAAATTGATTCCCAGAATATGTATGTTGACAATGTACAATACATAATTGGGATATTATCAATTATTTTGGTAATCCGTTATAGGCATAACTTCCCTCATTGTGAAAATAAGATTTTAACCCATACTTGTGTAAAACGTCTGAAATGTTTTCAACGAAGAATTTAAATCAAAGTTTTCGTCTAGTATTTTGACATCGTGATAATAAGAAAAGTTTTACAACTATTTTGTACCCTAGATATAAAGTTCCCAAAGCAATAATTATTAATTACCATCACATATTTAACTGAAGGTAATGAAGGTATACGTTAAATAACATGATGAAAAGCTCTGCCAAAGACATCAATCGTCACATTTTTTGTCCCAAAAACTACTTTTACCGTGCAAAACTCCAAATCTCTCTATATAACTGGGAAGTTCGTCCGTAGCTCGATATTTTGTTGAAACACTCTAACCCCACCCATTTCATTTTTCATACAAAGGATAAAACCTATTCAACTGTGAGAAATATTTTTCATACTTATAATTTTTGTCGGTAAGTCGATGGTTTCTATGACAACTCATAATGCGGGAAATTATAAACCGCAAATATTAAATACAAGCTTTCTCGACAGACGTTGTCTAACTATGAATCCTATTGAATAATAATTTAATAGAATGACTTTTAAGCAATTTCATTCCGACCGATGCATCTGTTTAAAACCACATATTATTTTCCATCCAAATTCTATAAATCGCACCAACTATTAAACAACTGAAAGTTTGTGTCAAACGACAATTTGATTTAAAAATTAGATTTGTTCACCTTTCGCGTTTTGATTTGTTAACAAATTAGAAAAAAAGCTTGAAAGAGTCCATAAAAAATCTAGGTGCCAATATTTTTAATATCAATGGTCGTCAGGTAAATAAAAATTGTGTTTCTATAGAATTTTCACAGAGATTTGTTCCATGCTAATTATTTTAATATGATATTTTATATTATTTGGTATCTATTTTTCGATGATTTTTGGAGAAGAATCCAATAAACCAAAAATGATAAAAATGTGTTCAGGCGATCTCGTGTTATTAGTCTTCGCACTAACCTGACTTTCTTTTATTACAATCTCAAGTGACTAAGGTAGTAAGGTGTACTCCATATATTGGTATCCCTTTGCTTTCCCACTCTTAAATATTAAACTAAGTACAGTAACTATTTTGAAACAATAATTTACCTTGAGACAAGAATAAATTATAATCTTTTATGAATGCTAGGATAATAAATAATTATAATAATATTATGAAACTCATCGACGTCTCATTCCTAGATATTATAGAGTTGGAATAAAATGATAAAGTTTATCAGATGCTTGTAAACTGCCTTAGTACTGACTTTGTTATAATGGGATCACCTTGATACCGTAACATTGTTTGCGTCATCGAGCATATTATATTTTAATATTACATGTAAAGAAAGTAAACTGAGAATGTAATGGAATTTTCGTTGAAGTAGAACAAAGAGATAAATTCTCAAAGCTGTACGGTACGTGTACATAATATTATATAAAAGCACCAGTTTTATTTGAAAACTTCCATTATATAGGTTTTTAGATGTTTGATCTAAGGTTGGATTCTCCTTTACTTTTTTGAATCTCTTACAATTTTATTGACGCCTCACCATGCAATACCTTCTGCTTCTCTGATTCTTCAGAATACGTTGTTTCTAAATCTCATACAATATCAGAACTTTCATCTCTTGAGTGCGTGCGTTGCTTAGTATAAATAAACCGTGACAGCTTTGACTTCAATTAACCTTAGTGCGCATAATGTTCATTATTGCAGATAGTTTCCGTAACACAACCCGATAATTCTGCACCGTAAAAATCATTATGTACAAGTATTCAAATTGTTATACTTACCTGTTATATTGATTTGTTTCGACAGTAAAGTCAATAGATGCTGTTTTCTGTCTATTGTCAGTCATTCTTCATTTTTTTTGGGTGCCATTTCAGTTCTCCCCGTCTTTGATGTCCACCTGTGCAAAAGCAACCGTATCCTACGCTGCTCTAAAGAGTTCATAGACCCTTGCCATTCCGGTCCGGATATATCGCAGACAAGACGTCTGTTTCCTGCCCACTCCCCATCTCTTAATTTCGCCCTCTAACTTCAGTTGGAAAAGGCGGTATTTCTCCCCTGGCAGCACATAACCCAAATAAGAAACTTTCTTCCTTTAATTTGCGTTCATTCTTCCTTCTTCATTCATTCAGTTTTTGTTATAGTATGTATTTAATTGAAATGCTGAAATAGATTGTATTTCGAGCTGTAAACTGTGTGCACACTCTAATTGTTGCGTTCCGTTGATGGTGTTATTCAATAAGTCTCTGAGTCAAGGCGTCTTCCCCACATTCTGAAAGACGGGAAATTTGACCCCGATATTAAAAAATGGTAACAAAACAGATATTTCAAATTAGAGGCCTTTATGCCTTTTGTCGACAATACTAAAATTGTTTGAATCTCTGGTACTAATTAAATTGATGCCTTTATTATTCCGTATTATAATCCCACAACAGCACGGCTTCCTTCCTAGCAAATCTGCGACGACCAACCTGCTTCTCTACGAAGACTATATCATACAAAACTTCAACAAAGGATTCCATGTCGATGCAATATATACTGACTTCGTAAAAGCGTTTGACAAGGTCTCCCATGATATATTGCTGGCGTTGTATAAAGTTGAGGGCAATAGGAGTCGTCGATCCACTACTTCGGTGGTTTGTCGCGAGGTCGGAGTCTGCAGGTCAAGATCGATGGATCTTCATCAGCCCTTTTTTCGGCCCCGAGTCGCCTGCCTCAGGGTAGCCACCTTGGGCCAGTCCTCTTCTTCAACGATATAGGGGCACGGTGTGATATAAACTATCTTCTCTTTGCCGATGATCTGAAATTTTTCTTGAGGGTGTCAAACATGACCGATTGTGAGACCATTAAAAGAAGTCTTATAAGCCTGGATGAATGGTGCGCCGCGAACAGTCTGTACCTTAGTGTCCAAAAATGCAAATTCATTCAGTTCACTAGGAGGAAGAACAAAGTGCCTTTCAACTATAGCTTGAATGGGATAGGGCTGGAGAGGGTAGATGAAATGCGCGACCTGGGAGTTAAAAAAAAAACTTTCATTTGTCTCCCACGATTAATCGTATCGCGGGGGATGCGATGAGAACCTTGGGTTTTGTCTTGCGTACGGATCGCGATTTCCAGAGCATCCACGCCATCCTCTTGCTGTACATATCCCTCGTCCGCAGTAAATTAGAGTACGCATCGTCTATTTGGTCCCCAGAATATAAAAATCATATATGTATACACCACCGAATGCATACAGAACAAATTCCTTAGATGTATAAACTACATGTTGGGTATACCCAGTAAGGATATAAATTACGACAGCCTATCTGAGAGACGTGCATCCTTTATACGCATGCACTCATCGGAGTCTGCATCTATTAATAGCCCTTCCTACTTGCCTGTCTTACTCTTTAGGCTTAGAAATTCACTGTGTCCCTTAATCACTGGTCTTATTTGAATCAAATATTATTTTGTATAATTATTGCAGTAATCAGGTCTTCATCTCTTCAGTAAAACCACTTTTGATTGTTGTTTTTGTTGGCATATTCAATGTTAACTATAATTTATGTGTTTATTGTGTTGCCAACTATTTTGTTTCTTTCGACTATATAATAATTGTAAAAGGCCTCAGCCGTATATTTATTGAAAATAAAATAAAAAAAGTAGCTTACACAATGTGTTCACTTAAGTGCAGTTATACTCGTAATTTCACATGTCACTGAAACCACTGCTCACATGAAGCTTCGCCTCTTCATTTCATCTTTTTACATGGATGAATTTTACTTCCAATAAACTTATTACAATTTCAAAATATACCAACAATGTCAAAAAGATCATAATATGTATGTCTATAAAAATTCCTGTCCTACTTGAGGTCCCGCACTAACAAGATTAGAAAGCCTGTGGTTTTGCATCCCTCCCACATGCCTCATCGAATAATCAACCCCACGTGACATCTCTTGATTATATTTCATGCATTAAGAACTACACTATATTTTATAAAAGTACAATTTTGTCATTTCTGTAATCCGGAAAGCAGACTTGGTGCCAGCTGCGTATCATTTAGTCCAATAAAAATAAGCTTCTTGGTTTATCAATCCAACTTTAGTTTGTATTACTTGATAATTCGACTCTGAGAGGTTTAATAATAATTATAATATGATCTTCGCTCTTATCCAATTTCATTTAGAATCTTTGAAAGAATAACTTGATACAGTTTATACAACCTAAGGTGGTGTGAGTTATTTTCTTAATAAACTATACTTGGTACTTGGTAGAAGTTTGTTCTGAGTGGGAATACTTGTTGAAATTAAAACAGACTATTGAATTAAGGGAGTTTACTTGTATAAGACGAGAAATAATTGAAGATATTATCTCGCTCTAATTTAATCGTTTATATATATATATATATATATATATATATATATCAATTCAAAATAAAGTATAAGATTTAAAATAACGAATACTCATCTAGATTCTTTAATCCTTTGTTCATGCCATCACATGCCGTGTGGAATTCTACATAGATGTTGTATCTCAAATATCATCCTAGTCGTTTATTATTCTATTTAAATATTCACTACTTTATTTATAAAGTCGAATCAGTGGAAAAATAGCTCAGCAATGGACATGGACAATCTAGATGGACAAAATTCGATTTAGGAACATGTCTTGAAATACTCTTAATTGCAATAAATTCAAAGCCAACATATTATACTACAATAGAGGAATTTTTTTGGAATCTATTCGAAAGAATAACTGGAATAAACGGTTCGGGACAGCCGGCCGCTATAGCCATACCGCCCGAGGTAACTCGTTGGGGTACATTGTCTTGTGGCCTTATTTTGTTTTCGTCTTTTTTGTTGTGCACCGTTTACTCGTTTTGCCTAACCACATAGGACCATAGACAGAACAATTCATAATAGTACCGATCCTACACCTAATAAAAAAAAAATGCGCAGAAAAAATAGCAAGAATCACCTCAGCACGGGCTCTTGCCTAGTGGGGTGATAAATTCCTATAATTTTATTCTCATAATGTAATTCATATTTATTTGTATTATTTTTTTGGAAATAAAATTAAATAAATAAAATGTTTTCAAAAAAAATAACTGTACCTACATATTTTTTTTTCATATCATATAGACAAACATTCTGCTATAAGAGTACAAAATTTGACAAATATAGGAGTTATAGATTTTAGTAAAGCCAGACCCGGTTTTTGTCCACAGTGCGACGCGACGCACAGTCGATATTATGATAATCTAGTGGGACAAAATTATTTTTTCCCATATTTATGTTCCTCTGCCCAATAACTAATTTGAGTTAACGCAACAGTAGTCAGGTTGACGTTTTCTCTATTATTCAAGTCTTTGCATATCTGTAGAAAGGAAAATTAATAAATGAACAATAAGTTCAAATGTCCAACTCAGTCAGGCATGAAGGGACGATAAAAAAGGGGTAAGCTGTATTTGACAATATATTATGACGATTCGTATAATATCAGAATAACAAGTACCTATACATACATTCATCCAAATATGTTTGCGTATTTACAAAAATAGACAGAACGGTTATGTATTGAAAAAAAGAGTACAAAAAATACCAAACCAAATACTAGTTATAGTTATCTCAAAAAATACTGTGACCAATGTGACCATGTAAGAGGTGTGCTCTTTCATAGCCCCTGGCCCTCAAAAAAAATTGTCTCAGGCAATAAGTTCCGCCGGCTATACCTTTGTCTAGAAAAGTGTTATAAAAAAAGGTCGACGGGCGGGTCAGCTAGTCTATAATATAAAATAAAGACGGGTTAGTGCGAACACTTATCGGCTCGAGATCGGCTGAACACATTATTATCATTTTTGGTTTATTGGATTCTTCAGCGCTCCGGATAACAGAATAACTAATAAAACATCGAAAAATGGATCGAAAATATTATAAAAAATTAATGTTAGTATGGAAATTTCTATACAAGAACGCCATCTGTGAAAAATTCTATAGAAACACAATTTTTATTTACCTCTCAACCATTGACATTAAAAATATTGCCACGCAGATTTTTGATAGATTTATTTTCAAGCATGTTTCTAATTGGTTAACATTGAGACGTATTTTTTATAAATTCAAACCCGAAAAGACAATAAATCTAATTTTGAAATCAAATTATTGTTTGACACAAACTGTCAGTTGTTTAATAGTTGGTGCGATTGACAGAATTCACAGATGCACCGGTTGGAATGACATTGGTTAAAAGTCATTTTTCTTTTAAATTCTTATTCAACATTCATAGTTAGACCACAAGACAACGTCTGTCAAGAAAGCTAGTAGGTATATAAAAATTGAGCCCTTGGTCAACGCATAACGCGTGAACGGATGTTTGCTTTTGTTGAGAGAAAGTTCTTATGAAAGAAAAAATTAAGAAAGTTGCACACAACATTAGAATATTTAAGAAAACTTAGGTAAACTTTTTAGTACTTTTGACAATATAGACTTTGCTATTTTTTTTTTTTATTGGCGTTTGACGTCTGTCAGATGTTTAATGGTTAAGGCGATTGTCAGAATCTGCAAACATCGTTTAAAACAGATGCATAAATTGGTTAAATAGGTAATTTGGTAATTTATCATTATACAAATTGAACTTGTGTCAAGGTGAATACTCATCTGTCACGGTAGTTCCGTCTTACGAGAGGGGTGAAGCAAGGATGCGTGATGTCACCTTGGTTGTTCAATCTATTTTTTTGATTTTTGAGTGCGTGATATAAAAAATAGTAGAGTGGGTATAGATCTGAATGGGATGAATGTATGCGCTCTGATGTATGCAGACGACCTAGTATTGATGGCTGAAAGCGAACGTGATTTGCAAGAACTTGTGACGCTTGTGTATCGAAATTGTGAAATGAATGGTCTTAAGATGAATGTCAATAAAACAAAGGTGCTTGTTTTTGAAAGAGAAGATTTAAGAACGCAATGTTGTGTGAAAGTGAATGATGAGAACTTGGAACAAGTGGATGAGTATGTTTATTTAGGTAGTCTATTTAGCAGAGATGGAAGATGTGAAAAGGAGATTGAAAGAAGGAAACTGGCTGGTAGAAGGGTTGGCGGTGCACTAAGACCTCTGATGAGAAATAAGAACGTATCTCTTAAATCCAAACAGCTGATGCACAATGGAATCCTGATACCATCCATGATGTATGGGAGTGGACATGGACGAAAAATATGGAAGTTGGAATGAATGCTGTGGAAATGAGATCACTCCGTAGGATATGCGGGAAGAGACTGATTAATGAGGTGAGGAATGAGAATATTAGAAAGGAATGTGGAGTGGATGTTAGTGTAGTGACTAGAATGAAAGTTAATAAATTAAGGTGGTTTGGGCATGTAGAGAGAATGAACAAGGAAAGAATGACAAAAAGGATATATAAATCTGAAAGAATGGGTGCACGCAGACGAGGTCGACCTCGAATGACATGGTCCGATCATATCGGTTCAGTCTTAGAGGAGGGCCAAGTCAGGAGCAAAAGAAATAGGAGAGCATGTATGCGGAATGTTATGCGTTTGGAAGAAGCGAAAGAGGTTTGTTTGGATAGGAAAGAATGGAAATCCGTACTCTCTGCCTACCCCCTTCGGGAAACGGCGTGATGGGTAAAAAAAAATAAATTAAAATTCAATATTCAAAGTAAAGACAGGACAACGTCTCTCGGGAAAGCTAGTCTATGTTTATTTAAAATACATATACCTAACATGATAGTTAATAAGGAATAATTGAAGTTGAATACTTCTCATTTCAAACACGAGTGTAGGTGAATTAGACTTTATTAAAATATATTCCTGATCATCTTGAAACACAATTCTACTTCTCTTATTGCAAGTATAATGTGTTGTATCTATAATCCTGTAACATTATTATTACAAATCTGTATATTATAATCCCTGGTAATCTGTTTCATTATATTTACGTCATTTTAATCGGATATACAATATGTTTACTGAAGGATACTCGGATCAACCTGATCCTTTCAAACAAAAGGACTTTCTGTTATTTAATCTAAATAACTTCTGAGCTGTGCACGATTATTATTATTTTGTGAAGCTGGTGCCCATCTCCTTTGGATATCTTTTCTATAAGCAGGTACTTAATGATTTTTCAATTATAAATGAAAATTTCGACATTTGGACTTCATAAAGAGAATACTAGTATTCGTTCTTGAGACATGAGATTCTTGATTTTTGTATTTAGCAATGGATTTTTATGTCTAGATGATAATTCAGTTATGCACCTACCTACTTAATTTCGTATGTCATCACATCGCGCATAACCCGCAGACTTTAGGTGCGATTTTTGTGATCTCTGATCCTAGCAATATTATAAATGTAGTTTGTACATAGTTAATACAAATCATTCCATTTTTTTATTCATTTTAGAAATTTCTAAAGTGGTAGGATCTTCATAGAAAATTTTCAGTAAGAGACTGTAAAACATGACGGGTATCAGCTAGTAATAAATAAATTTACACTTTTCAATACAAAGCTGTCAGTATAGAGCCGGCGGAACTTATTTCGTGAGGCAAGTTTTTCCAGTCAACCGGCCGCGTTCAGTCTGAGACATGCCAACTCCGGGTAGAAATTTCAAGTGAAAGACTAAAAAACTCTGACCCAACAGTGAATCCAATGTAGCGCTTATGTCATTCGACTACCGAGGTCGGTACATACGAATAAATTTAGATTAATATAAAGATGATACAAATCAATCTGCTGTATGGATCACTAAAATCTCATCATAGTACATGGCATCAAAAATACCTTCATCAAATTTTCTAAGAACTCATCAATATTCAAATAGAATGATTTTAATGTTATAATAATATTATTTCTATTTTATAAGAACGATTCCAAAGAAATCATAATTGGAAAAGTACGTAGGTACATATTGTTAATCTATTGAATAGCTTCTTCTAGGAATTATTACGGTGTCCTGCGTTCTTTGGATTGGATCTTCCACACTTTGTAAAAATAATTTAAGATATTATTCATGGATTAAAAATATTTGATTTCATTCACGACAAAATTAAGCATCAAGAATAACTATTGTTAAAAAAATATTGGAATTTTTCGCATCCAAAGTTGTATTAGAAAAACACTAATCGACATTGTTAAAACTTGCTTACAGCTGTGCATAGTATTTCTTGAAAACGATTTCACAATGTGAACTAGGTTAGGAGCTAGCAAAACTACCCTGCGAGATCGGGTAAGAAGCACAGCAATCCTGCGATATGCGAGGTCAAAAATTTAGTAAGATGGGGACTCCTATGCCGGCGATATAAACACCAACGCATAGAGAAGGTGAAGACAACTAAGATACCGTACCTACTTGAACCTGCGTGGAATTCAAGATGGGCAATCCCAACCAGAAAGACCCCAAAACGATGAAAAGGAGGGTAGAATTCAGCAAAGAAAACAACCGTTACTAAAGAGACCCCTGAGTCTACGAAAAGAAAGGAAGTATAAGATTATAAGATGATAGATTGAAAAGTTAAGCAGGATAAATATTTCGAACATGGCAAATTTTCTGTCCTGATAGTAAGAAGTGTGTGTTAATGATTTCGAATGGGTGTTAGGTATAAGGCATCAGAAAGTACGAAAAAAGCGTGCCTCATCTTATACCATCCTACAAAACGCAAGGTCCAGTAGAAAGCGACTTAAATAATAATGCCAATCTTAGCGGAACTAAAATCTATCATCACTAATGCTTAAAAGAGTAGATAGTTTTATGCTTATATCATGATGGAGAAATGGCTTTTCCTTAAAACTTTCTATTTTCCATGATCTTGTGATCATACTACGCATTTCATAGACCGCAATATTAAGTATCTACATATATCATTGCCGTGGGGCTGCCAGCTAAGAATAGCACCTCTGCTCTTTTGCTGTTTTTTTTTTGAGAATTCTGTAAGAGGTAGGAAATCATAAAATCAGTTCGGGACCGTGAGGTTGACCATATCACGTCCTTAAACCTCAACCGGTCAAAAAAGCCACAAGAAATAGTCCTCAGACGTGGATAAGTCTCCGGCTCGGAGGGTTGGTTTCGTGCGGGTCGGGTTTGTTGTGGATTGGTCTCCGGCTACCATGCTGGCTTGCGGTGTGCGGGGGGCCTTAAAGGGAGAATGAATGAATGATGAATACCGTTTCCATAATTGAAAAATTTAGATTTACTGATATGAAACATCTACCATATCATTTCGTTAATATATTCGTTGAATCAATACATAAAAATATTATTTCCTTTAAATGTTCTACCAATATTCCAAGAAACAATAATTATTATAAAAAATCCGTGAATTTTCTTTTTTGTTTGATAAGTACATAAGTAGCCTTACCTTTTATTTATCAGTAAACTTCAGCAGTCACTCACCTCAACTTGAACTTTTCACAAAAGCTTTAGTCTAAACATTAACTTAATAAATTGTTCCTTTCAAAAAACGTATTACTTTTAAGTAAACTTCAGCAGTCACTCACCTCAACTTGAACTTTTCACAAAAGCTTTAGTCTAAACCTTAACTTAATAAATTGTTCCTTTCAAAAAACGTATTACTTTTAAGTAAAAGGTAGATTGTGGATATGTAAAGCTTCAAATGATACAATAGGGTTTTTTTAGTAATAAAAACATATAAATATCTACTCGTATAGCAAAAATAAGAAGATAAAAATCTCAATAATACATTTTCATTTTATTTTTGTTTCAGATATACCTACCTACAAAGCAACCTGTGGAAGTGACATGAAGAAAAATGTACTGTAACAGATACAAAAGTTAAAACGCTCGTCTCTAAAGACTTTATTGCAAGAAATATTATTAACCGGAAATAATGGACGTCGGTGCCAGCGGAGACGTTACGTTTCTGGGAGTGGAGGAGTGCCAGCAACTCCAAGAAAACGACACAATCCCCTCACAAAATTCCAGTTTGTATGCAGCCGTAACTGCTTTAAATGACAGCGTCATCTGCCTGGAACATGCTCCACAGTTCACTAAAGAAAACCTGATAAAAGCCGTCGTTTTAAGTTTGCTGGCATTTTTCTCATTAGTGGGGAATGCCGCCACAATATGGAGCATAAAGAGAAGTCAAAAAGCCAGACGCTTTTCGAGAACATCGTGCAGCGCTATATACACCCTCATCTTGCATCTCTCAATCGCCGATCTTTTGGTAACGATTTTCTGTCTGGGCGGAGAAGCGGGTTGGAATATGACGGTTGCATGGATAGCTGGAAATGTCGCTTGTAAAATGTTCAAGTTTCTTCAGATGTTCAGTTTGTATCTGAGTACATTCATTCTCGTCCTCATCGGAGTGGACCGCTTCGTCGCTGTGAGGTTCCCCATGAAGAATCTCTCCACCGGACGTCGAGGTGCTGCCCTGTTGATATCCGTTTGGATTCTCAGTGCGATATTCAGCATTCCACAGGTAAGATAACCTATGTTACCATTATTAAAATATCTTTTCATCTTATTCTGATTCGGGCTCGTGGTCTGAATTTTAAAGGTTTACGTCTACTTCTAGCTGTCCCTCTTCTCTCTGCGATTCGTCTTCCAAGGAGATGCAATACGGCGTGAGGAAATCTAGATGAATCTTATCTCCTCACATGTGCATACCATAATAAATTTAATTTCTTTGCACATTTTTCTGGCCTATCGATTTTTTTTCTATCTCCAAGACTCTTTTCGGCTATGGAATTTTCGTTTCTGAAACTTTCCGCGCATTTTTTTTCTCAGTTATATCAACCTTTTCCTCAAACTCCTATATTACATGTAGGGATCATTAAATAATATAACTTCTACATGAGCTAGGCTATTACAGTAATCAACTTAATCGAAACATAGAACTTAATTAATCAGCTGTAGTTGCAAGACAAAAAACGTTCTCATATTGAAAAAATGTAATCAATTCAAAAATGTTCAACTGTTAACATAGGATCCTACATATTTTGACACTTTAACAGCCGGTTTCATAAAAAATAAAGGAGACTATAAGTTTACGTTAATAAAAAATAATACGTTTCATAACAACAAAATGACACTTTATGTTGAAGTCCCGTTATTGGGATTTAAATTCGACTTAAGTGTGGTTCAATCTTTTACCAGAGTTCATAGAAAATTCCGTGGCTCTCTCTCTGTCACAAATGTTGAACATTTATTTTGTATACGGTGACACTGTGGACAAAAATTACTAAAATAGAGTGGAAAACATGGAAAAACGGGAAGAATATTATTGTTTACATATTTCGTTTACTAAGTCATAAACCATAATAATAAATTAATAACAATAACGGCACATTGATGCTCTATTGAGAAATGAAATTGACATATTAACAGAAATTCCGCGAAAATATTAGTGAACAACCTATGTTTTCCATAGATTTCCATGGTAACACTACCAACTGCTACCAACTTCCAAATATTTTTTGACATTTCATACTTTAGCTAAAGTAAGCGGGAATATTTTTTTTTGAAACGTGTCTACCTAAAGGAACCTTTAAATTTTAAATTTTAAAGGTTCCTTTAGCTAAGATTTCTTTAGTCGCTTTTTTTAAACCGGCCGTGATAACCAATTATACGAATATTTTTTTATGAAACGCGTCTACCTAAAGGAAACTTTAAATTTTAAAAGTTCCTTTAGCTCAAGAATTCTTTAGTCCCTTTTTTGAAACCGGCCGTAATATAGCCAAATCTTTACATTTTTATTCAAAGTTATCTGCTTTCAATAAATATTTTTTAACTCTTCGATTCTAATTGCATTCGTAGAAAAAAGTGTATTTTGTTGCTTGTTAAAAGTTGCAAATCATCAACTTTTCGATTTTATTTTTTTTTAAACTTATTTTAGACGCAAGAAATCTCATATGAAGTTGTAAGTACAAAGATTTTTTTTTAATTGTTTAATAAAACTAATATTGGTTTTTAGAACACGGCATAATTCGAGTGAACTTAATTCTAAATCATTTGTAACGTTCTTAATAAGAACGTTCTAAAATCCGAATAGGGGGTACTATATTTTGTACACGTTTTGAGAAAGCATCAAAACCTTCTACCCATATACACTAAAATTCTTCTATGTCAATCTCTCTTACATCCAATATTGGATTATGCCGACGTTGTTTACTTGGATATTACACAAGAGCAACTACTAAGGTTGGAACGTCTGCAGAATGTCTGTATTCGTTTCATCTTTGGCCTCAGAAAATTTGACAGAGTATCTCAGTTCAGAACGGAACTTAAATGGCTAACTATGTCACAACGACGAGACTTACACATTCTCACATTACTTTTCTCGGTACTCTCTAACCCCAACGCTCCTAACTATCTGAGGTCTCTATTCACTCCATTAGCATCTCATGGCCTTCCTCTGCGGTCTGCTGCACGTGGCATCCTGCAAATCCCTACACATCGTTCTTCATTTTTCACTTCATCTTTCACTGCACAGGCGGCCAGGTTATGGAACCAACTACCTGATGACATCAGACTCGCTCCAACGTTATTCTCTTTCAAAAACAGATTGAAGCGTCATTTCCTTTCTGCTACTCCTGCTCCTATCTCCTGATCCTTTCCTTCCTCGCTATGCTTGACTTTGTATTGAATTATAATATGGTTTACTTTTTTTTTTTCATGTATGTATATATTTTGTTTGTATGTGTATATATGATATATTTATATATTTGATTGTTGATGTATTTTTTGTATATATAGAAAAAGCAACTTCAATTAAAATGTTATTTGTAATAGGTTGGTTGGAAGAAATTGCCCCAGGCAATAAGCCCGCCAATTTTGGTTTGTTATTTTTGTATATTCATGCCAATAAAGTGTTTATTATTATTATTATTATTATATATCTGTACCTTAGAGCATAAAGTGTGGGAGTCCACTTTTTTGCGATTTTGACTTAATGATACAGTTTTATTCGCAATTGAAGGTTCTATAAGTGGTCAAAATATTGAAGTCACCACTTGTTAAAAAAGGTGACTTTTGAAATTAAAAATATGTTTAAGTCCAATTTTTGTTAGAACATAATCCATTATATTTTCTTATTATAAAGGATATTGAAAATTGTATTAATTAAACATAAAACATGGTCTAATTGGTGAAAAAAAAATATTTTCAGATTTAATATTTTTCATATAGAAAAAAAGTTCACGTTTTGTAATTTCAAGTTTCACTAAATCCTCTCTTCTGCAAAATTACTAAAATGTGACTCCCACACTTTATGCTCTAAGGTACAGATATATAAAAGAGAGTCGGGTTTGTTCCAACACTTATAACTGGAGAACGGCTGAACCGATTTTCATCGTTTTTGATTTGTTGTATTCGTCTCCGTCCCGAATAGGCTACTAGGTATTAAAACAAATGAAAAGGTGATAAGGAATAAAAAATATAAAGAAAATAAAATACATTTATTTACCTACCATTGAGTTTTAAAAACATACATAGGAAGGTACTTATATCAAGATAGTTACAGAATCTATAATAATAAAAGAAAGTGCCTGACTGACTGACATACTCACTCATCAAATCACAGCCAAAACGACTAATCGTAGAAGTGAAATTTAGAAAGAAGGTAGGTTATAATACAAAACCTTCCATTAAGATAGGATTTTTGGGAATTCCACCCCTAAAGGGGTGAAAAATAGGGTTAAATGTTTTTCAAAGTATGCGAATATCTCGGAAACTAGACATGGTACGAACTTGAGATTTGGCATATGAATTCTTCTATAGAAATGAGCATACATATGTGGGCAAGAAGTGGGCATACTTTGAAAAGCCCCTTAGTTGAAATAGGAACCCTATCGGGTCCCACACGTTGGGATTGCCAAAATTACGTGTCGTCCAACTAAAATCGGGCCCCACGTTACCTGCTCCAAAATTGACGTGGCGTCCTTCAAAAATCGAGCCCCACACGTTGGGGTCATTTAATGACACGACAACTTTCATACTGGTGGTTATGCCCGCTGCTGATGAATTTTATTAAACAGGGTGTAACCTTAATTTAGTGTGGAGATTGTCAAAAGTGTACGTATTTGTGATCTAAGTTTTTTAGATATGTGTATCCACTGACTGTGTATATGTTCAATCTCTATACAATTGTGATATTTATTTGTACGTAAGCTCAGGTAATTTCATACCAAGCAAGGTAGGTCTTCATATTTTTACCTTTAATTGGAAGGAACCATAATACCAAAATGGTTCAAAAGAAAAACGAAATTCAGCTAATACGATTTATTCTGAGGCGGTACGAAGTTCGACGGGTCAGCTAGTTTTATATAAGAAAGATATATCATGTAGCATTAGCCTCAAAATGATAAGAAGCATCTAAAATCTAAATGTTTTAAAAATTTATTCTGTACTCTCTCCAACCTGTCAATATACGTGATGTATTGGGGACTCCAGACCACAATAGCAAACTCAATATATCTTCGAACATACGTAAAGTTGTTTTAGTGTTTCTGTTGACTTAAATGACTTGGATACTCTCATAACAAATCCCATTTGTTTAAATGCCTTGTTTGTGATCCCGTCAATGTGAGCTCTTAGTGTCATTTTGCTGTCCAGCAGTACCCCGAGATCTCTAATAACGAGACATCTTCTCAAAGAAATTTCATTAATTATGTACTCTCAATAATGGAAAATTGAAATGAGTATAAAGTAAATTCTCACTTTGTATTCATACCGATGTTTTAATTATTCTTACAACAAAATAATTTTCATGATAATATTGACGACCCTCGTGCTCTCAAGAAAAAATAATTATTGATTTCCTTTTTTTTTATTTGATAAAACATTATTATTTAGATAAGTAGGTAGGTATTCGATATTTTTAATCATTGTTTCCTGATCAAATAACATTTTCCGCGAAACAAAAAAAATGTTCAATCATGGTAGGTATATTTTTCCAATCACGAAATATTTGAGATGGTTTTAGTAGGTATGATTACTTTAATTTTTTTTTCTTATAACAGCTAGTATCCGGTGCGACTCGGACCTACATATTATAAGTCGTTTGAATATTGAAAAAAATAATATTATTGGTATGTAGGTATTTATTTTCTTTCCATTAATAACTGGGGTTAGTTATTAGAAACCACACATTCGTTCTCTGTATGTTGATTCTGTGATGTCTTTGTTATGTTAAGTTTGTATGCGTTACTCTACCAATGTACAGTGAAGTATGATTAAATAAATAAAAATATCTGTTTTCCATGAAATAAGAAATTACGAATAACAAGTAGTGCCGTTTAACTTTTGGCAATTAAGCTTATGAACTTTCCGTATGGAAAACCATAAGTACAGTCAGTTCGTCAGAATACTGATTACAAAGCTTCAGGTTCGATTACCGGTCGAGAGCCCGAACCACGTTCTTTCTTAAAATTTCTACCCGATGTTGATTTCTTATTTTTCCTTCTCATTACACTAAACTCATCAACAGGCAGGAAATTTCCCAAATTAAAATTAAATTCCGAAAATTAAAGTTATTTAATTTAAACCGAGTGTTTATGATGTTTAACGGTATTAAAACTAAATAAACTGCAAATATTATAACGTTTTAAAGTAATCAAATTTCAATAACTACTTAGGTAGGTACATAGCTATTATCAAATTTATAAGATCAACAGAATAATAATAAAAAAAAATTCACTGCCCTCTGTACTGTAAATTTAAAAAACTTTTTTTTTTTATTTCTTTAAAAAAAACAGCAACTTCTATTTTTGTTAGTTCCATTAAGAAAAAGTTTAATTTTATAGCAAAACGGTTGTTATTATAACTGTAAAAATAATTTATTCGTTTTCTTGAAACGATTATTTAAAATTCAAATCTGTTTTTTTTTCAATAGAAATTCCCATAATTGAATCACAAATAAACGAAAATTATAAATTTATGAAAAAATCTTTTACCTAAATGACTGGTTGGCGATTTAAAATGAAAATTTTTACTTATCTTTGCAAAACATCTCCTTCAGTATTTGAAGAGAAAAACTTTGTTTGTTAAAAACTTTGCTCGTCCAATGACGGACAGAACTGCCCGGACGAGTCTCGGACGTGTATGTGCTTACACTGCTACAGTGCCACTTGTGCCGACATTGGACGTTACCGATGTTCTGTAGTTGGTGTTGCTTACAGAGCACTGTGTTCAGTGTGTTGTGTTGCTTACAGAGCACTGTGTTCAGTGTGTTGTTTTGCTTACAGAGCACTGTGTTCAGTGTGTTGTGTTGCTTACAGAGCACTGTGTTCAGTGTGTTGTGTTCCTTACAGAGCACTGTGTTCAGTGTGTTGTGTTGCTTAACAGAGCACTGTGTTCAGTGTGTTGTGTTGCTTACAGAGCACTGTGTTCAGTGTGTTGTGTTGCTTACAGAGCACTGTGTTCAGTGTGTTGTGTTGTTAATGGAGAAATTCGAAGAAATAATGTTTCTTTTAAAAAATTCATACCGCAATTTAATTCGTTGACAATACCTTTGTAACACAATTAATATTTGTAACGATATAAAATAACAACATAATATTTATTAATAATAATAACATAATAGGTATTTAGTAGATTACAACAAAATTTTACTATAAATAGGTACAATCAATTTGCACTACGATTGCCGATAAATGCGAACAAATTCGGACTCCACGACCCACGTGTCAGTGTACGCGTACGCGCTGTTTTTCTTTTACTTTTACTATTATAGTGTTTGATTCAATCGTCCGTTATTGCCCGTCAACGGACGAGCAAAGTTCGTCCGATAACGGATTTAGCCGTTATGGTCTCACATTGCTTCTTCTATCGGTTCGTTTGTGTCACCCTTATTACAAACTTTCCGTGTCTTGATCATCAGATCAAGAATCGAAAAGGTCTGCTTTCTATTCAGCCTTACAATTTGTAATACTGTGTTCCAGGCTGCATCTCTCCATTGTCCGTCGTAGGATGGCATCTTCATCATTGATAGCACGACATTCCAGTTGTTAATCTCTTCAAAGTTCTTCAAATGGGGGATGGTAGATTGCAATAATTAGCCATTTTTTATATATATATATATAAGATATTTTGTTAATAAATTCAATACAGTTTATTGTTTCTTTCTCTGAAAAGAGAATAAATATTTATTGATATAATTAATTGTTCTACTAATATAATGTTTACAAATAATAAAATAACAAAACAAACCTGAAAAGAAACGACATTAAAAGTAATGAATTTAATAAATTGAAATAAAATAACTATTGATAAACAACAATTGTACGAATATGACAGCCGATGTCATATTTGTCATTTGTTTGTAAAATTTTGAATATGTTCCAAATCAATGAAAATTATAATTTTCTTTACATCTCCCCCCCTCGGAAAGAACATAGTACAATTATTACACAGTTACAGTTTCAATTTCAGGGGATGGAGTTAATTTGGATTTATGGAAATAATTTGATTCTGATTTCCTATGTCCGGT
Organism: Mystacides longicornis; assembly: GCA_963576905.1. Classification (NCBI taxonomy): domain Eukaryota; kingdom Metazoa; phylum Arthropoda; class Insecta; order Trichoptera; family Leptoceridae; genus Mystacides; species Mystacides longicornis. Next base: position 2,230,484 of record OY756421.1, on the reverse strand, counting down.
GTTTATTTTGTAAATAGAGTTTGATATTTTTTCCACGATTTTGAAAGGTCCTATTCTTAATTCATCCAGCTTTTTCCTATTTAGTTTATTTCCATTCTCCACAAAAACAGTATCACCAACTTCAAAGTCCACATCTTTCCGATTTTTATCGTAAATTGTCTTGTTGTAATTATGTGATTTGATTGTGTTTTCAAATGCTTTTTGCCTGTTTTTAACTATATTGGGCTTAGTATTCTTAAGTTTCAGCTCATTCGGCAAAATCGTAACATCTGTTCCATCTAGTAAATACTTTGGTGCAAATCCAGTGACAGTGTGCTCAGTTTCATTATAACTTTTTACACAGTTTTGTGCTATAGTTGTCCATGCAATTTTTTTATTTTTTTCGTTTATTTTACATCTGATCTTATTCACCAATGTTTGGTTCAGTCTTTCGTTTAACCCATTTGAGAAGGGCGAGTTCACTGCTGTAAAAACTATTGGTATATTTCTTTCATCCAAAAATCGTTTAAATTCTATAGAATTGATTCCTGGGTATTGATCTGAGAGAATCATGCCAATGTCCTCATGCTCATCACATTTTTTTATCAGTTTTATAAAATCGTTTGCATTTTGAGTACTTGAAGTTAAAATATATGCATATCTAGTAAAGTGATCTGATAACAGGTGCAGGTATCTTTTTGTTGACCTCGAGCCTCCAAAGCCTCCAATGGTATCAATAGAACATATCTCAAAAGGTTTTGTTGCGGGACCCAAGTGGGACATCAATCCATATTTATTTTGACCTCTTGATTTGTTCTTTATACATACTATGCAATTCTCACAGATTCTTTTAATATTTTTCGTCAAATTTTCTGCAGTATATATTGAGCTGATCATTTTTTGCATTTGTGTGACTCCTATATGACATAGTTCTGTATGCACATTTTTGATTAGTCCTACACTGCATTTCTCTGATAGTATAATTTTATCTTTTTTATTTACTTTCTTGTAGTAAATATTGTGTTTTTTTATAAACTTTTCTTTTCTGCATTGTATTACTTTATTTCCATCTTGATCTCTCACAATGTCTTCTAACTTTATTATGTTTACTATTTTCAACTGTTCTTCATGATTTTCATTTTGTTCTAAGACTGGATTCCTGCTAAGGCAATCAGCTTCGATATTGTATTTTCCCGGAGAGTATTTAATTTGGAAATCATATTGTGACAAATAATATGTTAAATCTCCCAATTCCTCATCCGTTCTCGACTTGATATTCATATTCTCCAACGGTTTATGATCTGAGAAGACTGTGAATTTTCTACCAATCAAAAGATGCTGCCAATATTTTACACACTCTTTAATTGCGAGGCATTCCAGGTAAATAGCTTTCTTCCTTTTTTGGACTTCATTCAATTTTTTTGAAAAGTATGCAACCGGTTTTTCTTCATTATTTTCTTGCGGTTGTTTTAATACTGCTCCTATTCCTAGTATGCTGGCATCTGTATATATGTGAATGGGCAATTTGTGATCAAAAATTGTTAATATTGGTTGAGAGCATAATATGTCTTTCATTTCATCAAAAGATTTTTGACATCCTTCAGTCCAGTTGAAGATTTGCCCTTTTCTTAAAAGCTTATGCAATGGTTCCAATTTTACTGCTATATTTGGTACATATTTGTGATAAAAGTTTATTTTTCCTAAAAATTGTCTGATGTTTTTTTGTGTTTTTGGAGTAGGGAAGTTTCTGATTGATATCAAGTTGTCTTTCAATGGTCTAACTGAATTGTGCTGTATTATATGGCCTAGATATTTAACAGAATCTGCTGCGAATATGCATTTTGAAAATTTCAGTCTTAGGCCTTCACTTTTGATTGCTTTGAAAAGCTGCTTGAGATGTGTGACATGTTCTGAGAACGTTCTTGAAAATAATAAGATATCGTCAATGTAACATACTGTGAATTCTGAAAGATTGTGTTTTCGTATTATGTTACACATTATTCGTTGAAATATTGCTGGTGAGGTTTTTAAGCCGAATGGTAAACAAGTCCATTGGTAGTGACCCTCCTGTGTGACAAACGCTGTTTTATATCTGTCTGTGACACGCATCGGAATTGACCAAAATGCAGAATTTAAGTCTAGAGTTGAATAAAACTTGCAATCTCTTGTTTTGACTATAAGGTCCTCTATGAGAGGGAATGGCTGTGATTGGGGAATAACAATTTTGTTAAGGTCTCGAAAATCTATGCATAATCTTGATTTTTTATTTTCATCTCTTTTATAAGCTAATGTAACCGGAGCTGCAAATGGACTATATGATTCTTCTATTAATTTTTTTTCCAATAATTTTGCAATCTGATTTTCAATTTCTTTTTTATCATCAATTGTGCAACGATATGGCCTTTTACTGCAATATTTATCTACTAATAGATCAACGTGTGTGTTATGAACGACACTCATTGCAAATAATTATTATGATTTTCACTATTCAGGTCCGGCTATTTAGAGCCCGAAATTTCTTACAACCGCAGAGTGAACACTTGTTTTCTGCACTTTGATTCACAATTGATTACCTGTAGATCCACTTATTTGTTATTTCTGTGTGTTTGGGTTTTAATATAATAATTTCTGAGTGATTGGCAGGCTCCATATAGATTATTTAAGTAATTTGTAAGAAATATTGCTATAATAATATCGTCCTACCAGCTGATGTAGTGCGAGTACCTACCTACTACGTGTAGTGGCCACCGCGCTCGCGCGGGTATGAATGTATGTAGGTAGGTGCCTGCTTGCACACGTAAATCGCTGTTTGCATCGAAGTCCTTCTAAAAATGTTTTAAATAATATTGATCTATGTGTGTGCTTTATTATTTTTCATTTTAATTATGAATGTACGTACCATATTATATGCCGTTTGATTGGAAATAAAATACAGGTATGTGGCAGTCAGTCTCCGAGGACCTCCTCCTTCGACGGTCAGAGTGCGAGTGAGAGGAGCGCGGGGAGGGGTCCTGTTAAAACGTTCCTCGCCTAACGCAAGTGTGAATGGGTCACTCTTGCCGCTAGTGTGGAGAGAACTGAATTTAATAAAAGGAAATTTGATTTTCGTTTATATCGTTTGTATAATCGCGTTATCATCATTGTGTTATCATCGTATCGTGGAATAGTATCGACTGACTTCTTCGGAAACTGACTCTGCCTGCCTTCTTCTTCTATACAAAAATTACTTTTTATTTGGTACACCTTACAACACCTCTCTCTCTTTCTGCACATACTTGCCACTGTGGGCTAAGTATTTCTCTTCTTCACGCCGACCTGGGACGGAAGCCTCTGGGACTGTAAAGCTGTGGACGATCCAGTGAAAAATTGTGTCGATGTAGCCCTGTCTGCTACATTTGCTGGTCCTTCGAGCCGGATTGTGTCAGTGACAACAGGATGCCAGGACCTCTGCGGTCGGGGAAGATGTTGGGAGCAGTTGAGAAAGAGGTTATCGCCGTGGGTCCTTTTCAGGGCCAAGAAACAGAGGAAGATATTGAGCAGGAATGTCAGTTAGAAGATGAAAGTCAGAAAACTATTCCAAATTCGAGCGTGTTCGGTTCGAGCCCAGTGGGGTCGTCGGGTGATATGTTATCACGACGGGAATTCGAAAAGACGAGACGCGCTGACCTGGATTCGGTACTCTCATACATCAACAATGCGTTTGAAAGGTTGATGGAGAGCCAGGCCCAAATCAGCCAGATGGTGATTGATGGCAACCGAATGCCAGCGAATAATCCGGAATCTTTCGTCGCCGGGGGTTCCGTGAGAACAGAACCAGTTGCATCGCCGCGGTCGCAACTGGAAAGTGATCACTGTCCGTCAGTGAATTCAAGCAAGAACAGAAGTGACTATGAAGGGATCAACATTGCTGCCTTATTGGCGAGACAATCTACTTCAAGAGATCTGCCGTACTTTGACGGCAACCCTCTGGAATGGCCAGCTTTTAAAGCTCAGTACGACGTGTCGACTCAAACCTGCGAGATGTCCGACGCCGAGAACCTGATGAGACTTCAGAGAGCCTTAAAAGGTAAGGCAAAAGAAGCAGTCAGTGGTCTGCTTTTGTATCCCAGTGGAGTGAAGGAAGCCATAGAGACACTGGAGGATCAATTCGGAAGACCTGAAATTATTATTATGGGAATGCTAGAGAAGGTAAAACGACTTCCGAAGTTATCAGATTCGCCGTCCAATGAAGAGCTCAACAAATTCTTCATCACAATTAAGAATTTTGTTTCAATAGCAGGACAAATGAGAAGAGAATATCTTAATATACCTGGCTTATTAAGTGACCTAGTGAATAAACTGCCAGGCCACATGAAAACCTGGTGGATGTCTTCCCAGCAAGGAGAAGACAATAGACGAAGCAGGGACATTAGTGATTTCTCAAAATTTCTAAAAGAAGCCTGCGATCTTCATTTGTCATGTGCTGCTGATAAGTTTGTGAGTAAAAATAATAATTTTCAAAATAAACATAGTGTGTTAAATACGTGTGAAATAAAAATGAACTGTGAACTTTGTGACCAACCGCATAAATTGAATAAGTGTGATGTGTTTTTAGAAATGTCTATAAACGATCGTTGGGCCACGGTTCGTAAGTTAAAATTATGTTTTAAGTGCATAGACTGTAAACATTCTCTGAAACATAAATGTAAATACTCGTGTACAGTGAAAGATTGCGGCGGAGCCCACCACGTAAGCTTGCATAAAGACAGTGCGTCAATACGAAATGAGTTGTGCACGAATACCTACTCGTACAGCGCAGTAAATTTAAAAATTATTCCTGTAAACGTTCGCGGTACAACAGGAGACTCAACCCGTGTCTTTGTACTTTTGGATGAAGGAGCGACTGTTAGCTTGATTGACCAGTCGGTTGCAAATTATATCGGAGTGAAGGGTGACCTACACCCACTGAAGATACACGGGGCGAAAGGTATGTATGCCGATGAGAAGAAATCAAGAAAAGTGAAAGTGACCCTGAATGATAAATACGATGTATGGGCGCACACAGTCAGTCATTTGCAGCTTCCCGCGCAAAAATGGGTCGACGATAACTCTGGAAATATAAAAACAATTGTTCCTAAAATTCTGTTGGGACAAGATAACGCCAGTTTGATTGTGACCAGAGAAATCTCGATGGAGGAAAACAATAAAATAAGATCGCGCACACAATTAGGTTGGTGCACGCATGGAAAGATGACTCCCGAATATCCAAGACGAGGATTAAAAAGTACTGTCGGGATTGTGACACACATACAGATTGATGACAGGATGTGTGAAATAATTAAGCCTCAGATTACTCTTGAAACTCTCGAGGCATCAGACCAGGCTCAGATGAACAAGATTGAAACGCGAGCCGAGAAGATTACAAGTACAACGGAGAAGTCTTGTGAAACAGAAGTGTCGTCGAAGCACAACACTATTATGATACCAAATGGACGCGCCGACAATCAACTGTTGTGTTTAAAAAATAATTTTGATACATACCCTCGACAAGAACACTCCAAGAAAATAAAGATGTTTAGTACAAAGAAACCATCGACTGAAGTAGTGTTTGAGACGGCAACTCGGTTCCATGGTATGTCAGTGTGCGTCAAGTTACGCAAGGGACCCGATCAGCTGATAACTCTAATGAGATGTCCGATAGGATTTGGAGAAGTACCTAGGTTAAATAACTTGTTATCAATATTCAACACGACCTATGATAAACAAAAAGCACAGTTGTTATTATGGCAGGTCAACCAAGATGAGGTACCTAAAGCAATTAGAATGCCTCCCAAGATCGAATTTAAATCCATTCCTTCTCCGAAAAGTGCACCATATGTAATAGATATGATAGAAGATAGCAGTCATCAACTTGAAGCGATAAGTACATCTATAAATCAGTCACCTGCGAGTGTGAATATAAAAAATATTACGATCTGCTATTATAATAACAATAGGACGAGAATTTCATGTTCAAGGTACAATATTGGCCTTGATGATATTGGGGTGAAAGCCGAGACGAATACACACATCGATGACGTAATTATAAAAATACGGAATCATAAAAAACAGTGGGTCAGCAGTGCCGGTGTTATGGGAACTTTATACACTCGTGATTTCGTCAAATGTGTCAAGGTTAATAAAGGACTGTTAGAGATGGTGGCTCGGGGTAGTGTCAAGTGGAAACAAAACATTATCAAGTTTGAAAGAGTGCATTGGCATATGTATAAACAGTGGATCAAAGATTCGTTTCGTTTACTTCGTGTGTTAGTTTTAATAATTGAAAACCAGATGATGTCTAATCATTTCTTTATTTTTGAATTAATTCTTTTTTTTAACATTTGTTTGAACTTTGATGTTGGTATACATTTATTTTGAACATTGATTTGTACTTGTATTTTGAACATTTATTTTGATTTGATTTATTGGTTAATTGATACAATAATAATACCTAGGTACATATAATTTTTGATGATGTATACATATATCTTTTATACTTGTTGTATATGTAACTGTTATCAATTGATTGTAATGAGTGTCCACAAATTGGTGAAACACATTGTTTCACGGTGGGGCTGTTATGAACGACACTCATTGCAAATAATTATTATGATTTTCACTATTCAGGTCCGGCTATTTAGAGCCCGAAATTTCTTACAACCGCAGAGTGAACACTTGTTTTCTGCACTTTGATTCACAATTGATTACCTGTAGATCCACTTATTTGTTATTTCTGTGTGTTTGGGTTTTAATATAATAATTTCTGAGTGATTGGCAGGCTCCATATAGATTATTTAAGTAATTTGTAAGAAATATTGCTATAATAATATCGTCCTACCAGCTGATGTAGTGCGAGTACCTACCTACTACGTGTAGTGGCCACCGCGCTCGCGCGGGTATGAATGTATGTAGGTAGGTGCCTGCTTGCACACGTAAATCGCTGTTTGCATCGAAGTCCTTCTAAAAATGTTTTAAATAATATTGATCTATGTGTGTGCTTTATTATTTTTCATTTTAATTATGAATGTACGTACCATATTATATGCCGTTTGATTGGAAATAAAATACAGGTATGTGGCAGTCAGTCTCCGAGGACCTCCTCCTTCGACGGTCAGAGTGCGAGTGAGAGGAGCGCGGGGAGGGGTCCTGTTAAAACGTTCCTCGCCTAACGCAAGTGTGAATGGGTCACTCTTGCCGCTAGTGTGGAGAGAACTGAATTTAATAAAAGGAAATTTGATTTTCGTTTATATCGTTTGTATAATCGCGTTATCATCATTGTGTTATCATCGTATCGTGGAATAGTATCGACTGACTTCTTCGGAAACTGACTCTGCCTGCCTTCTTCTTCTATACAAAAATTACTTTTTATTTGGTACACCTTACAACACCTCTCTCTCTTTCTGCACATACTTGCCACTGTGGGCTAAGTATTTCTCTTCTTCACGCCGACCTGGGACGGAAGCCTCTGGGACTGTAAAGCTGTGGACGATCCAGTGAAAAATTGTGTCGATGTAGCCCTGTCTGCTACAGTGTGCTTCATAATCACTTACCATTCCAATGTCATATTTATCCTTTGCAAATACAGATTTATTCTGAAATATCAACTCATCAATTACTTGTTGATTCTGATGTTCCAAATGGTTTATCTTGATTTCAAAATATTCACTTGTAACGTTTTCGTTGAAATTTACAAAATTAACAGGATTTATTTCCTTAGAAATATCGTTATCTGATTCAATTCTTTGAGTATAAACTTTTTTTTGTTCGATTTCTAATTTTTCATTTTGGATTAGGTAAAAGTTTTTAATACAATCCAGCCCAATTAAGAAATCGTAATTGAAGTTTTCATTGTCTACTACAAAGACATTCATTTCTTTTTCAACATTAAAAATGGTTATATTTAATGTTATAATACCTTGTGCCTGTTTAACGCCATTAATTGTTTTTAAATTGGTATTTTTAGAATAGCTCAATTCTTTATTGTTTATTTTTAACAATTTTGAATTTATCAATGAAACATTAGACCCTGAGTCATATATTCCATCAACTTCTACCTTTCTATTCAATACTAGTTTTATTTTAATCAATGGCGGCACTATCAGTTTTTTTGAACCTCGGATTGCAATTCACATTCCAATTCTGCACTGTTGATGATCTTTACTTGTTTCATATCTTTTTCATTAAATTTTTTCTTAAACCAACATGAATTTTCTGAATGATATCGTATACCTTTATTTAATTTTTCACAAATATTACATTTTCCTTTAATCGGTGTCGTATCGTCATTTTTCCTTATAAATTTCTTCCTTGTTACTATGTGTTCTAACTTTCCAAGTTCATTAAATAGATCCCTTGTTTGTATAATTTCTTCTTTATTAATTCTGTCTGTTATGAAATCTGGTAAACCAGCAGCTATAATGTCTATCAACGTCCCTTGATCTATTGTATCCCTTAATTCAAGTAATAGTTTTTCTTTTCTAATAGCGTAATCTAATAAAGAACCTGTTTGATATTTGTACGATAATGCATACTTAGTATTGCCCCATCCTTTATTATTGTATGTACGTAAAAAATTTGCTTTCCACTCGGACCACTTAGACTGTAGACCATGCTTTATATTCATTGAAGAGTACCACTCACTTGCTGACTTCTCTAAAAATAATCTGAATATTTCTATTTTTTCTTCATCATTTACTACCTCAAATCTTTCACATTCATTTTCAAATATTTTCATCCACTGACATGGACTTGTATTTTTTCCATTAAATTTTTCAATCACAAACCTCTCAGCTAGCTTTTTAATATTTATTTTTTTATTATTTTGTTTACTTTCAACTAATTTTTCCAAAATTTTCAAAATATTTTCATCTGAATTTATTATATCGTAAATCTCAGATTTTTCCTCCGTATGTTCTTCAAGGAATTGGTCTTGAAAAATAGCGTTATCATCCTCATCAAAGTATGTATGTAGCATATCCTCGGTGGTTGGTATCCATATATTCCTATTTTCATGTCTTTTTTTCAATGTTTTTTTTACAGTCTCATAAGCTTTAGATTTTTCAACATGCTTGTGAAGCGATACTGCTTGATACTCTTCAGGAATAAGAAACACTTTGTTATCTTGCGTGGTTATTGTCGTTACTGCAATGAAGTTCGACTTTGCACATTCTAAAGATTCTTTAACTTGAAATCTAAATCTTAGTTTCTCCATTTTATGACAGATAATGTCGTTTTATAAGATATTTTGTTAATAAATTCAATACAGTTTATTGTTTCTTTCTCTGAAAAGAGAATAAATATTTATTGATATAATTAATTGTTCTACTAATATAATGTTTACAAATAATAAAATAACAAAACAAACCTGAAAAGAAACGACATTAAAAGTAATGAATTTAATAAATTGAAATAAAATAACTATTGATAAACAACAATTGTACGAATATGACAGCCGATGTCATATTTGTCATTTGTTTGTAAAATTTTGAATATGTTCCAAATCAATGAAAATTATAATTTTCTTTACATATATATAAAGCGTTGTTTCGGCAGAGCCCTTATTAAATTTAGCTGGTAAAGTTGGGAATCTCGATCTAACAAGGGATTTCTGGGATCTAAAAACTTTGTTTGTTTTTCCGAATCAATCAAAATTACCATCCTTTTAAATTTGATATTTCTCATAAAATCACTATTAAATGGAAGCGATTTTTATTGTCTGGCGAATAATTTTGTCATATTTTGATATCGATAGCTACTTATTATTCATTTGGTCGTTGACGTCATCTATTTGGTAGACTAATACCCCTATTCACTATCAGATCCGCTAAAATTAAGAATCCGCCAAAAAAGTGTATGAAAAAAGTAACTTGTAACTGACTGTTCCACTTAAATTATCACGATTCATCTAAAATGACCCGCTATTCGATCAATTTAAGCGGCACCTTAGAAAGACCCGCCAAATTTTTAGAGGAACCGCTTATATTATGTCAAAATCGTGTCTTGTTTTTCAGTCCCCTCTCTTAAAAACAACAATCAAAACAAAAAAAGTTGTTATTTTCAGTAAATATATCATTTTACTCTTGTTTTCATCACAAAAGATACATTTATAGTGTTATATTTCTTGATCAAGATGAATTTGTTTGAGAAAAAGGAAATTTGGCGGATATGATGATAATTTTGACATGGGGAAATTATTCCTTTGAATTCACTTGCAGCTTTATTCACTTCGATCGATTTCTTAAGGAATATCGCTTGGAATGGTTGAAATCACATGGAACTGCCCGCGAAATTCAAAAATTTATTAGATGCTAAATTTTAGCGGATCTGATAGGGAATAGAGGTATGACTCAGATATTCCAGTCTATTTTTTGCCACTGGTTGAAAGGTCACCAACCCTTAATACAGAATAACAATATCGACCGTTAAAATAATTTGAAAAATCTACGAAACGCTTTTTTACTTGCTGTAACTTTTAAGCCCTTTTTCAGTTGTCGCTTTCAATTTCCAATAAAAACAAAATTTCAATTTTGTTTCCTCCTAAATCCGAGAGCCTGTTGTTATTTATTTTGAAATAAATCACTTTCAGATTCGAAAATTTGATCACAAAATAAATAATTTATGTATGTAGAGGTCAGTTGGTTTGTTTAGCGAATAAAAATTTTGATTTCAATTTCTCAAATTGAAATATATTTTTTTACGAAAGTGTACCTACTTATTATATGAACCAATTTTTTTATAGATTAATTATTTATTTATTTTATTCTTCATTATATCATTGTATTACAAAAGCATCATTTTGTTGTAGTAAATAAATAGAAACGTTTGATCAAAAATGAGATTTTTAAATTAAACATACCTACGTAATGGCTCCCGGTGGAGAACATATTGTGGACACCACGAAACTTGTCCAAGTAATTTGCACATCGTCATTACCTCAGAAAAAAACGATTTTTTGTTCCATTGCGATTGCAGAAAAAGCTTATATTACTAACGTTTATCTTCTTTGGTCTCAATCCTGGTCGACTAGATTGCAACAAAGATCTGCATCTATGTAATTCTCCACTCTGTCCAGGCCTCCACTGCTCTCGTCAGCTCTATTGTAGGATGCGCAGAGACCATGTCTTCATATAGGTAATTGTTCAAGGTACCTACTCTCAGTCATGCCCTCTATTATTGTGTACAGGAAGATTTCGTGACGTAATAGGTAATATGTGGCATATCCATCTGGCCCACCTGCCCCTATCTGATATGAACGTGCCTGTAGCAAGGTTTATTTCAGTTTAACCGAAGATTCTAGACATACTTCTTGGTAAAAATGCTCTAATGTTAGGTAATTATTTTGAAAATGGAAGTAGGCAGTACTGGATATTTGACCATCTGATGCGATCGTAAAACGTTGTTAACGTAAAATTGATCGCACTCAGTAAGCCTTAGAAACAACAGAAGTAGACACTTAAAAGTTCGTTGTTGTTCAAATTAAAATTATTCACTAAAAATCGAGCAAAATAACTAGTATGATTTTAGCATCCAATAGGTTGATTTTTGTCATATCTATAATTATTGTATTTTTATTAGGTACAATTTTTATATCATTATGGATATATATACGAGTGATGAAATAAGGTAGGTACGTTCATTCATATCAATTGAAAAGTATTTACTCTATTCATATACCTACATCTCTCTAAATAAATATGTATATAGATAGGTATGTTTTTATTTAACCTGAAATACAATATTGAAGGTGGAATTTTATCACAGCTCGAGAAAGGTTCCTAAATGTTACTGAACGAAAGGGAGTTATAAAAATATCCTCATTGAATTTCTCTGAATAGTGTCTGATCTTATCTATTTTTTCAATAACATCAATGGGTAGAAAACTCCTAGAAAAATCAATAAATATGTCAATTGAAATAAATCTATTATCTTCGATATCTTGTGCAGAAAGCATGTTGATAGTTCGTTTCAAACAAATGAAAAGTAGATTATATACGTACAATCAAAGGTAACAATCGTCCTTTTCTGCTATGCAGCTTTTAATTTATTTTTCATAATAAAAAAACACTCTTCTTTACAGAGGTGTCAGTACCAGTGGCGTGCGGTGGTTTTATTTTTTCAAAAAATTGGGCAAGCCGACACAAAAAAGAAGAAGAAGAATTTCACTAAAAAAATTCGTTGCTTTTTCCGCATTTTTATCCATGAATCATCAATGTATGTAGGTAGCTATCTACTGTTAAATTTTATTTATTAAAAAAAAAACATTTTTAGAAAATAAATAACATTTAACAGTAGATAACTACCTACAAACATTGATGATTCATGGATAAAAATGCGGAACAAGTGACGATTTTTTTTTGAAAAACGATTTTTCTTCTTCTTCTTTTTTATTACTGTTAAATCTATTTGTCTAATATTTGTCTTGAACATTGCCTCACTGACTGACTGATGTCATTAACGCTGTAGTTCCTGCGTTTCCCAGAAGTTGGCGTCACTCGCAACTAAAGACAAATTTTGTTCTAGTAATATGGCTGACAGTAACATATTTATTTTTAAAGGTCTTGATGTGGAGAAATTATTTTTCGGGTCATTTAAAGACTCACATGCGAAGTCAGTCATAAGAAAGCATAGTTTGCCAAATCAGGAAACTTTTACGCACAGCGCGACTTCTAGCGAAGAAAATCCTTACTAATGCAATGTGTGGAATAAAAAGTTTGCGAACTCAAGTAATTTAAAGAGTCACATGGGAACTCATAGCTGAGAAAAGCCATACGAATGCAATGATTGCAATAAAAAGTTTAATCAATTAAATAATTAATCACTCTCATGATTAAAGCCATTTGAATGCACACTTTGTTATAAAAAGTTAAAGATTTTTTTGAATTTTCATAAAGAGTTCAATTATCAAGTGCTTTAAAGTCTCACATATGAATTCGTCCATAAGAAAGCAAAGTTTACCAAATCAGGAAACTTTTACGCACAGCCGGACTTCAAAGCAATGAAAAGCCTTACTAATGCAATGTGTGGAATAAAAAGTTTGCGGACCCAAGTAATTTAAAGAGTCACATGCGAACTCATAGCTGAGAAAAGCCATACGAATGCAATAATTGCAATAAAAAGTTTAATCAATCAAATAATTAATCACTCTCATGATAAAAGCCATTTGAATGCACACTTTGTTATAAAAAGTTAAAGATTTTTTTGAATTTTCATAAAGAGTTCTATTATCAAGTGCTTTAAAGTCTCACATATGAATTCGTCCATAAGAAATTACGCACAGCCGGACTTCAAAGCGAAGAAAAGCCTTACTAATGCAATGTGTGGAATAAAAAGTTTGCGGACCCAAGTAATTTAAAGAGTCACATGCGAACTCATAGCTGAGAAAAGCCATACGAATGCAATAATTGCAACAAAAAGTTAAATCAATCAAATAATTAATCACTCTCATGTTAAAAGCCATTTGAATGCACACTTTGTTATAAAAAGTTAAAGATTTTTTTGAATTTTCATAAAGAGTTCTATTATCAAGTGCTTTAAAGTCTCACATATGAATTCGTCCTTAAGAAAGCAAAGTTTACCAAATCAGGAAACTTTTACGCACAGCCGGACTTCAAAGCGAAGAAAAGCCTTACTAATGCAATGTGTGGAATAAAAAGTTTGCGGACTCAAGTAATTTAAAGAGTCACATGCGAACTCATAGCTGAGAAAAGCCATACGAATGCAATAATTGCAATAAAAAGTTTAATCAATCAAATAACAACTCATGATAAAAGCCATTTGAATGCACACTTTGTTATAAAAAGTTAAAGATGTTTTTTGAGTTTTCATGAAGAGTTCAATTATTAATCAAGTGATTTAAAGTCTCACATATGAATTCAGCTATAAGAAAGCAAAATTTGCAATAAAATGCAATGGGCGCACTTAACAAACTAGTATTCTGAGATTAATTTTATTAAAGGTTTACTGTTACATTCTGAGATTATTCATTTAAAAACATATTGCGAAATCAAACATACCTTGACGTCAGTAATATTCTTGATAATGACTGGACACAGAAAACATGATTAAATCATGATCAGGTTAAACAGCAACAACTGTATTATTTTATTAAAAAAACATTTGATGTTTTTTTTAACCTTTCATTGATAAACTTTCTGGCTGCTTAAAGCATATTCATATCGAATGTCATTTTAAATAAACACCCAGGCTTATACTAAAGGCTGCCTTAAAAGGCCAACAGGTTTTGAATCGTCGAAACACTAAATTACCTAAGTATAAAGTTCACATTAAATGACAAAAAAACTATATTATAAATTTAAAACCGACAATAAACAATGACCCTTCACCTTCAGTTCAAAAAAACCGTGTTAAATACTGTTAAAATACATTTTGACAGTTTATATTACCGATTAAATTGCCATAATACAAAAATAAAATAAATCAAAATGATGTGAACTTACTGTTGTTATAGTAACCGATAAAATATGTATGGGTTAATCTGCTCCATATTACATTCATTTTTTATTATTAAAAAGCAAATAACAGGATATTTTGTATGGAATCCTCATTAATTTCTGAATTATATAAAGTAATTCCAATAATTTCATTACGTGATTTTGTTTGAGAGTTGGCAACTCTAAATAATCCCGGATTAAATTTCCTTTCGAAAAAATGACCCGTGGTGGGCCAATTGATATTGACGACGGTGTCGACAAAATTAAAGGGAAGGGATCGACCTGCAAAATGCTAGTGCGAAAGGGACGCACTGAGCCTTGACTAAGGAGTGCTTCAGGAACGTCAGAGGAGATGAAAGCAGTACTTTCTCGTTATTATTGGTCCATAGAATATAAAAATACTGTTATACCATGGCAACCAGGGGTCATGTGAGAATATTTTTTTGACGTGCATATAAGTTTTTTTAATTTTTCGTCAGAGTTATAGCAATCTTTGAAATGTTTTTATTTTTATATTCCTCTCGAAAATTATAGGGTAAGCCAGGATTATTGGCTTGTACCAGCCGCTCGCCACTGGACTCAGTACCTATAGCTGGCGAAACTTATTGCCTGAGGCAAATTTTCCAGCCAACCGGTCCCGTCCAATCTGAGACAGCGTCAATCATCATCTTCAGCGTAACAACCCGTGGTGGGTCTTAGCTGCCTCTAAAAAGCTTCTCCATCCTGATCTGTCACTGGCTGCCACCCTCCAGTTATGCTGCCCCAGAGCCCGACAGTCTGAGACATCGCCATCCAGTCATCTTAGTTTTGGTCTTCCGACGCTTCTTCGGTGCAAATGACCCAGCCAGCGCAGTCTGTTAATCTTAATGAACCTGACATCCTGGTAGAGATCATAGAGCTCCGTGTTGTATCTTCTGCGCCAAGTTTGACCATCATTTATAGGGCCTTTAGTAAACTTGTGAAGGTTTGGAGGTCGAATGCTTTCAAGACAAAGGCTCGACTGTATAATGCCCGTTCTATTCTATAGTTGTACAACTTGGCACCCAAAGTGTGCCTGTGAGTACCCAAATACAGCCATATGTAAGAGACTAAACGGGTCAACCACTCGTCAATAATACCATACAGTTCAGAAGATATTACGTGCCTAAGCCTCAACTTAGTGCCATCCGAAAGGCAATGGAAGGCGCGGTAGGTCCAAAAAGTCAGAAGATTAAACGAGGCTGATCTTCTTGGGTGCTGGGATGAACTGGGACGATGGGATGAACTGGGACGATGGGATGAGGACTGCAGGGGACAGGGTTGCATCTAGGGAGCGGACATGGTCGAAGAAAGAATATTATGTTTTCGGTTAAGTCACTCGTAGTAACGAATATAATAATTCTAATTCATATCACATAAATTTGAATACTTAAAATGTGTTAATGTTTTAACAAATTTACAATCAGCCATGCGTCACCAATTTAATAGTAGTTCGTTCGCTCCTTTATTTTCAAAAAGACAAAGTGATGCGATAAGCTTTGTAACGTGACATTGTTCTGTGACCTTTCCCGTTTTAGTTGGAAATTTCGCTGTTATCTTTTTGAACATACTCACCTCAATTCCAAATGTTCCACAAGAAGAACCTTTTCAAACTATTTTGAAACGAAATATATATAATTTTACTGCCAGGTTTTCCGATATATTTTTATTTATTCCATTATGACTTACAGCTTCATTGATCGATAGCTTTCAAAAACCTGGTGTTAAGTAGGTACCTTAATACATTTGAAACTTCCCTATGGTATTGTTACACGTGTAAGTAAAATATAATTTTCCATATAACTTCATTTTTCTTTCTAATTTTGTAGCCCGAAGGTCTTGTATTGGAAAAAAATCTGTTCTGAAATATACAATACATACCTAGCAGATACATATTTTACAGTAATACCTACACGGTGTCACAAAAGAAAGTTTACATTTATTTTTTCAAGCATGAACGCGTGGAATTCGTCACTCCAGTACACCAAGCATCCGTCACATCGGAAAATAAGTCAAAATTAAAAAAAAACGGTTCTACACTAAACCAAATACTGAACATTGATAAATAAAAAATATTTTTTTATAGACATCATATTATCTTTTGAAACACCATGTATTAAAGCTTGCTCAAGAGATTTTCTCCCTTGTGACATATATTTATTTTTAACAAATACCTTCATTATTTTGCACCAATACATCTTCGAAATCTTTCACACCAAGAAACGCTACCTATGGTCGGAAAGGTGGAATTGGTCGGCTTCGATATTGGAAATCTCTATCTTCCGAAAGACGTTGGACAGACAAATTCTCCCTAAACATGCTCCCTAATTAAATTATGCGAGAACCCGCACCCATGTCTAGCAAATACTTGTCCCCGTATAGATCAGGGGTATCAAACTAAAAGAATTATCTAACAACTAATGACTAAAAATTCATTACTGATGTTCGATTTTGGAATGGAACAAACCACCACGGGCTTACGACCGTCTTCTACTGTTGTTTCGAAG
This sequence comes from Mystacides longicornis, assembly GCA_963576905.1. Classification (NCBI taxonomy): domain Eukaryota; kingdom Metazoa; phylum Arthropoda; class Insecta; order Trichoptera; family Leptoceridae; genus Mystacides; species Mystacides longicornis. The sequence goes on along the minus strand of OY756421.1, from coordinate 2,213,512 downwards.
GCTGGCTTAGTGTGGTCACTTTCACATGTATGCAAAATACAAAATCTCATGTATGCAACAAATAGATATTTAATAATAATTTATGAAATATAGAGATAAAAGTTGAAAATTATTGAGAACAAGAGAGAAACCAAATTTAAACACTTCGACTGCTGTCATGTATTTGGCGCCAGGATATGACTATATCCATTTTTGTTAATGTCTCATATTTATTGCCTATTGGCTCTGATGGTACACAACGTTCTAATTATGTCTAGATTCTTGTGACCCTTTTTCAGGACTAGATCTAGTCGGAGGTTTTTCGACATGTTGAACATGTCGAGAATTCTCATGATTTGGAGTTTCGGAGACTCAAACATTACCACCTAATGGCGAACGTTGTTAACGTAAAGTGATCACATTAAGCCAGCCTTCGAAACAACAGTAGAAGAAGGTCGTAAGCCCGTGGTGGTTTGTTCAGTTCAAAAATCGAACATCAGTAATGAATTTTTAGAGTCATTAGTTGTTAGATAATTCTTTAAGATCTAGTCCTGAAAAAGAGTCACAAGAATCTAGGTATCAAACTAGTTTAAATCGGGAACTAATTTAAAATTTTAAAACCTATCGCTATCAACTTAATAATTATGTTAATATATAAGGGCACGGACGTAGCCTAACCCCCACCCCCTCTAGTGAATTCCTGGTCTAGGGTAAACGCTAAAAATCTCAACGAACAAATCATAGGAAGAAATATTCTCTCTGATCCAGAAATACTAGTGCAGTGGATGGTTTTATATGTTTCCAATGAATCTGCCTCATTGGCCTCACATTATTAGTGATTTTTAATTATACCAGGAGGGCGTTCAGATCCCCTAAAACATTTGATAATAAAGACGGTAGTCTCCAAAAATCGGTTCATCTTTGAATTTTGTGGTAGAATGATTTAAGACTCCTTCGTCGCATCGCACTTTTTTCATTTCATCTTCCAAGGCAGTTTCTCAATTTGGAACATTTCTTCAAATTTAGTGGCTCGAATATCCAATGCTCTCTTTGAATGGGAAAAAGCTCATTTCGAATGTGAGTTGAACGGATATTTTAACGATTTAAAAAACGTCTCCTGGTAAATAAATACGTAGAAAAATACTAATATGGATTTCGAAAAAATAGTCGATTATTTCGCGATCGACCATTTTCTGACCGGTGATCGACTTGTTGGCTACGCCTGATATAATAGATAACGAGAGATTACGTAATCTAAAGATCTTCTAGAGAAAGTAGGGGTCAACTTATCAAGCCACAGCAGACCCTAACACAAAAACCTGCATCGATTACATTTGTGGAGCCCCTAATCATTAGCTGTCTTATTTAAAAAGATTCGTTAATCGTACGTAAGATTGCGTATAACTCACTGATCAGTTTTTACTTCATTTATAAAAACATATTGCTGGACAAGCCGGAGCCGCCGCACCCAAAGGAGGCAAACAGAAGGTCAAAGCAGCCACGTAAATTTTTTTTTGTAAGGAAATATTATATTAAACATATTAAAAAAAAAAAAACTTTTCCAATGTTTCATTTTTTTCTTTGTATGTGTATTAAATTTTATGAATGTAAAAAATGACATTGATTCTTCGAAGCGTTCCCCCTTTACACGAGACTGTCTCTATAAGGGGGATACGCATAATATTATGTTTTGTCCAAATTCTCCTTGTTCATCATCTTTATCTGTGTAAAATATTATATTTGTATTGAATAAATAAATAAATAAATAAATATTTGATCCGAGTTTGTTATGTATGAAGATGACATATCACACAAAATTTTCTAAACAAACAAAATAGTAGCCGGGCAACGCGAGTGTTGTTTACAGCCAATATGCCCTATGTCAGATTTGAATGATTTCGAGTTATTGATGCAGAATAGGTACCTTATTTTATAAATATTTTATATCAAAATATAGTTAAGCCTTATTAAATCATACGAAACCTTTATGTTTCAGCCAAAATGAACTAATTCATGTTTGATCACTTCAATTAGGTACTCATAGTATATGGAATATTTATTTATTTATTTATTATAAAAGACACCAACAGAACATTGAAAACACATACAAAATAAACATATTAGGAAACACATACACCTCTGTCTTGTGATCGGATTTCAAAAAAAAATAGATTTCGCTGAAATTAATTTTCTCGACGTTTTCGAGGGTGTAGATTCCAAAAATTCAAAAAAAAATTTTTAATTTCCGCGTACCCGTACGCGTATGCCAAAAATGTGTGCGCACCATAACTCATAGTAATTCTTATCCGATTTGATTGAAATTTGGTAGAACAGCCCCTCGATGTAGATGAGTCAGTAAAATGTTGAGATCTGTACCTTCAGGGGAACCCTCTTAAAGTATCCAAAGAAAATTGAGGTGGTTGATAGACCAGCGGTTACGACGCCGGCTTTCGCACTTTTTCGTGCGGAGGTCGTCCGCTTTCACGACACAAGCATTTGCAGTGTATTTGTGTTCACTTCGAGTGAGCACAAATACAACAATACAATACAATGCCCCCTTTTGCACCCCACTCAGGGGCATAGGGAGGCAACAAGAGCTCTCCATTGCGCTCGATCTTGCGCAATGGTTATGACCTCCTCCCACACCATGTCCATGTCCCTCAGCTCTGCTTCGAAGGAGCGGAACACAGTGTGAGAGGGTCTTCCTCGTCTTCGGGACCCTGATGGGAGGAAGAACAGCGCTCTCCTCGGCCAACTGTCATTCGGCATCCTTAACACATGTCCCAGCCAAGTACATCTCCATTTAACATTTTGACAGAAATTGTCAATTGGTGCGATTGACAGAATGCGGATGGAATATACATGGTTTAAAACAGACGCATCGTTCGGAATCACATTGGTCAAATGACAATTAATTCATCTCCATACAAATTCGAATCCAATATTCATAGTTAGGAAACACAGGACAACGTCTGTCGGGAAAGCTAGTTTCTTATAAATTTAGTTGGTGCATTATGGTTGTAAGACTTCAATGATTACGAGAATGAATATATTTGCTTTATTTGTTTAAATTTCCTATTATAAAAACGATAAACCAAAATTCAATAGACCCAAATATAAAGGGGGCATATTTGGATGGGGAAAAAACTTAAATACGGCGTATTTATTACAAAAAGCGTTCGAAACAACTGTCAGATGACGTTAAATCCAATATGGCGGGTCAATATCTACAGAGATCAGCTCACAATCAAGCGATATGCGTTAAACTATCTCAATGACAGCTTGATATTAATATTTTCTATCGCTGAGCTATTTTTTTCACTGAACGTAGTTTTTAAATAAAGCAGTAAGCATTCAAACAAAGAAAAGCTTCAACCAATACCGTACTAATGTGCAGCTCATTCTAAAGGCGATACCCTTAAAATCAAAATAATGATACTTAAAAATATTCGTTGATTTTTTATGTTGATAAATTTTCTCTTTCCTCGCCGTTTATTTTGTTTTCTTTCAAAAGTAGATAGGTAGGTAGGTATCAAATAAAAATATAATTTATAATATATAACCACTCTTTTGGACATTTTTTTAATATGTTTTTTATAGAAAAATAAGATTTATTTCTCCTAAGTAAATACGCTTTTATATTATTATACAGAATCCTTACCTGTGATTATTTTCGTACCAATATTTCTTTCTGTCACAGAGTATACTTCCAAAATAAAATATTATTCGTTCCCATTTTTTATTTGAGCTCAGTATTTATCACCTGCTTATATAAGTTATTTGCCGATTTCAATAGCCTTGTGTTACGTGTTCAAATAAAGATGTAGCCATATTTACTTTCACTATGGAATGTTTCGCTTGCTACACTTCCAGACTGTTATAATTTATAATGTTTTTATTAGGTCGAAATCTTTTTGTTCGGAAAAATCTTACTATCGATTTTTAGCCAACTTCCCGAGTAGTTAGACAACTGAAACTTTCACAATAGTTCAGTGGGGCTGGTAAGAGTTTTATCGAAAGCTAATTGCACGCAAATAAGCGCTTATTAGCGTGCAAATAGTGTTCTTAAATCAAACGATCGAATCATTCTATCACATTAGTTTGAAAAATTTTCGAAACTGTTTCGATGATCGAATATCGAAACGAACTTATACTAGTGGTTCAGAACACGGTGACAATATGTAGGTACATTCTTTTATAAAATGAATCTGTGCTCAGTCGAAGTGAACACAAATACACTCTTTAGACTCTTTGCCAGTTTGTTACCTACGCAAAGTTGTGTCGCGAAAGAGGAAGATGGTCGGCACTTGGGATCGAACCTACGACCTCCAGTACGAAAGCCGGCGTTGTAACCGCTAAGATATCAAGCACTTGATATACATACATACATACATTTTCCCTTTAAGGCCCCCACACACCACAAGCCAGCCCGGAGGAGACAAATCCGCAGCAAACCCGACCTGCACAAAACAACCCTCTAGTTAGATCAAACCTAAAAACCTATACATTAAATTTTAATACTTTAATCCGTCTGTAAACCGAATAGACTTAATTTTCATGACAGTTGTCGACAGGCAATATATTATTATAGGTACTATATTTTATATCGAAAACTCTCTATAAATACTAATAAAAGCGTTTCATAAATTATTTTTTCATTAAATATTCCAATTCTTGAGGAAAGCTAAAGCTTTCTCAAGAAAAAAATCTTTAATTTTTTTTTCTAAAGCACATCACGTCTCGACTCTTATTATCTAACATTTTCTCATTCATAACGAAAAAAAGCCGAATAAGTGTGCAATAAAAGTTTACCTACTGTACATGAATCGAAGTGGTTGGTAGACTAGCCGGCTTTCGTACTGTTTCGTGCGGGGGTCGTTGGTTCGATCCGATGCCGACTATCTTCTTCTTTCACGACACAAGCTTTAAGTAGTTTACTGTGTAATAGTCAAAGAGTGTATTTGTATCACTTTGAGTGAGCACAGATTCATTAAAAAAATATAGCTATTAGGAAGTTAAAGATACATTTGAGAATTCAATGGATCTAAGTAATTATTTATTTATTTAGCGTATGGCCAGTTCATCACAATACATATAATTCAATACTATATAAAATATCTTAAGTAATAAATAGCCAAATGCTCGTAATGAAATGTATATGCATACAAAAAAAACTCAAACGTGAAGTAAGTAATAAATGTTGCATCTTTCGTGACATTCACTCAACAGTGATGACAAGCCTTACGAGAGTAATTTTTCCGTCAAAAAGAGCAGTCAATCAGGCACATTGAGGATTCATTTGCGAAAAACGAGTGCAATATCTGCGCTAAAATTTCCTCATTTGCTAAATCTAAAAGCATTGTCAAGTTTTTTTTTTTTTAGTTTTGGCATTGATTCATCAGAAAATAAAAAAAAGGTTAGGTACATATTTAAAAAGATCTTTTTATCTTGAATTATTTTGTTACAGATCATTGTTTTCCACGTGGCCCAAGGACCTTTTGTTGAAGAATTTTTCCAGTGTGTGACTCACGGAACCTACACAGCCCCATGGCAAGAGCAACTCTACGCTGGTCTCTCCATATTCTTCATGTTTGTACTGCCTCTGCTGATACTGACCATCACATACGCCGCCACCTATGTTACCATTGCTAGTGAGTATACATCTCATGATTAAGTATACAACAACTTTTTTTCGTTTACTTCGTTTCGTACAGGGTGGCGCAGAATGAACGTTATGGTTTGAATTCTTTATTAACTCTTTTAATTACGCGACAATCAATAAGGAAAAAGAACGCCCAAAAGGTGTAAGGAAGGCGGAAGGCCCGGGTCACCCGATCAGAACAGATCGGAAGACTAAGAAGAAGATAATAAAGTATTATAACAACTTTTTTGACCATTTTTGCTTCACATAGACGGGCTCGATATCATCGCGAATAGTTTTTTTTTTAATTACGAGATGATTCTTGACTCATGTCATTATAATATCAAAGTACACTTATGAGTATCCCAAAGGAAATAGTCGAGAGATGTAAAGTCCGGTGAACGTCAAAGAAAAACACCGCCTTGTTCGTATAAATTTCACGAAAAATGTTCTTGCGCGCTGAGTCAAAATAATGGACCATGAATTTCGACGATTTTGGTTCGATTGAATATTGATCCATTTTAAATTCCCTATGTCTTCTTTACAAAATACTGAAAAAAAATTGTAGGGAATTCAAACCAGAAGGTCCGTTCTGCACCACCCTCATACCAAATCATCAGACATTGAATGTTTCAAATGCCGGCTATTAGAGTTGAGGGCTGACAACCTTCTTTAGATTGTTAATCCATTAAATTTATTTTTATTTGAAATTTTCACCCGGGGCTGGCATCATGTCTCAAATTGGACGGAATCGGTTGACTAGATATAGTTACCTACATTAGTCAAAATATCTACCTTCTGTCTGATTAAAGAAGTGCTTATTTATTTATTCCCCCAAACTATAAATATTTATTTCACTATGATACCTTGAACAATATTAGGTTCATATTGCCTAAATTAGGTGTAATTAATTTGTTAAAATAAACATGTTCTAACATACCCAAAAAACCTGGCACAATCAAACGAACCCTAGAATATTAATATTAAAAAGTGCAATTATTGTGTTAAAAGTACATATTACCATTAAAAATATCTAATAAATGATTGATATAATCTTAAGTTTCAAAATATTCAATAATACCTACATATAAGAATCTAGCTACAGTTGCATTTTAATCTTGAAATCGTTTATTAAATTGGAAAATATGATATTGAGTAGGTAACTAAACGTACAAAATCCTTATATTATATATTATTTAATTTCTAATACTACTACAAATCTTTAATTTTCTTTTTTACTATTGTCTACATTTAACTTTAAAAAGTCGTGTAATTTAATTTATTTTTTTAATTATTATACGTACTATCTTGTTGTGAAAATATCTAGCTGCAGAGATCTGTATAACGAAATTTTATTTATTTATTTATTCATAATATTATACTGCATATTGCCTTTAACAATAATAATTTACAACAAATATAGCGCTTACAATAAATGACCACACGATTAAATAATCAAAAGAAAATCAAATTACCGAAAAAGAACAATTCATATTAATACAAAATATTAAAATATTGGCAGAATAAAAATTAACAGAAAGCGAACGAAACATAAACATCACACTTAGGTTACAATGAGACAAATGTATGATTGGCACTTCAGAAAATAATCCACAATGAACAATATATAAAAATCAGATTAAGTAAAATCAGAACAACAATAGCATTATAAAAGCAAAAACAAAACACAAACAACAAAAAAATTAAATGATCAGAAGACGCGGATTTAGTTCAATGTCGCCATACTAATACCGGACGACCTATGTACATAGTGTTGGTGATCATAACGAAGCGCAGCTTTGGATTTTATTCGTGTTGAAGTAGAGCCGTTTGTATGAAAACGCCTACGCCATTATAGCACCATCTGATCGTTTAATATTTATTATTTTCCAAAAATGTAGTAAAGTGGAATACATTAAATTTATACCTTTTCGTAAAGCTTATTAATTGGGGAAATTTTTCCTGTGATTTGTACGCCAAGTATATCATACTTTTTTGGAGTTATTCCCTTAGAAAAATCGAAATTAAAAATGAAAAAAAAACCGATTAGTGATTTTAAAAAGTTGTATTTCTGAAGTTTTTGCAATTTTCTTCTTGATTTTTTACTTCAACCATTCCTTTATTCTTCAGCTACTGTAAAAGTGTATTTTTTCTTTCCTACATGAAGTACTTTGTTCACAATTTTCAATTTTAGATCAAAAGGTCGAAAATAGAAAAAAACTCTAAAAAATTAAATAACTCGAAAACCACTGGCATTTGACCCCTGGTTAATGGAAACAAAATTGTTGCAAATTTGCTCTAGTAAAACCACTTTGAAGGATTGTATCGAATTACCAGTCACCCTGTATTTACCTAGGCTAACCTTGCATGATACAGAGCTTGCATAATTTGCATAATTTGCAAGAGAGACTATTAACATACTTTCCAGACTTGCACTCTGATGCTGACAATGAATGTAGATGGATTCTAAATCCTTTCTTGGATAAGTCAGTAGAACTAGCTGATCTCACAACAAATATATTAAAGAAAATATTATAGATTAAGCTGCTGACGGCTTGCATATGATGGAATTTCATTCCCAAAGTGTTGACGTGTTCTGGATGAAAAGAAAACAAGAATATCCAGAATGGCAAGGCTAGCTCTAAAATTGTTAGTGCCATTCGCCACTTCTTACCTCTGTGAACTGGCTTTCTCATCAATGGTGGACATAAAAGCTAAAAAGAGAAACAGACTTCAATTAGAAAATGATTTGATAAATAACATTTCAAAAATAACACCACGATTTGAGATATTTTTTGAAAAATAAGCATTCCCATCCTTCTCACTGAAACTGTGTTTTGTATTGTAGTATAGAACCTTGCCTTTTCCTTTTGTCGGCGACGCCCAGAGACCCCTAGGGGTCGCAACACACAGATTGAAAAACACTGATGTAGGCAATCGCGTAAGAATGTAAAAAGCTTCTTAGAGTAGGAGTTATTATCGTGCAAGAGTAAAGTACCCTGAAAGTCTGAAGAGGTTTATTGCTGTTGGGCTCCTACGCACGTCTCAAACAGAATATTATTTATAATCACGAGTGTTTCATATTTCGATACTTTGTCTATAAAAACAGAATCTAGCTATTTTTAACACACCTTTCAGTGGTCGGTAATGTGCGGCAGACGCGCTGCATGTCAGGAAATTAGTTTCGTCAGAGCGAGCTTAGTTTTGATGCTAACATTACATCAATCCTGTTAGATTTTTGATTAGTTTATTTGGATATCTTAACAACATTCAGCAATTTGTGGTCAAATATCCAATACATCATCAGTGTCTTCAACATATGAATATAAAACAAAAATTGTAAAATACCCCCCTGTAGGACTCGAATACCTATGACTAGAGACTGGAAATATCGGTGTTATTTTTTGTGAATTTCGGTGTTATTTTTGGAGATATTCGGTGTTATTTTTGCCCTAAAACAGGGAAATTCGTTGTTATTTTTCCAACGTTAATTTGATTAAAATGAAGGTAGATGTTATAGCAAAACAAAGAATAATAGCAATATATTAAGAATTTATAGTATAATCAACAATATTTATAAACATACCTACATTGCCAAATTAATGAAAATCGAATCAACAAAAGAAGATAGACAATATACCTACCTATCCAAAAAAAATTAAAAGCAATAGTAAATATAATACACAACATTATACAATAATTCAATCAATGCTACAATAATTTAAATTATGATTCAAAATAAAGACAAAAATTATTGTTTTGTTGAAAGATTGTATAAGGTTTTTCCTTCGATTTGTTAGCACAGTGTTGTACTAGAGCAAGGCACCCAAATCGCTTTCAATAAAAAAACACACTATTCGTGTTATTTGCGCAAAAATCTCAAAATTCGCGCTATTTGCGCAAAAACCTCAAAATTCGCGCTATTTGCGCCAAAACCTCAAAATTCGCGAAAAAAAATCGTAGGTAAACCAATTATCCTCTCAAATATTCTAATGAAATGCAAGATACGTTTTTATATAAGTTATTTTCACCATTTAAACCTAACTGCTGCCCTTTACAAAAATGTTAGCCAGCTTGGTTGGTTGACGCCTTAAATTCATATAATTCTTTATCATTTCCTTAATACATCATTTACTTAAAGATGTTCATACTAGATAAAATTTTATTGAATAAAGGTCTATAAAATCCACTTGGAGAGCTCCTATTGAAGTCATGACTCACATCGACCTTAAAACGGTGAGTTAAGACATTGAAGGGTGTCACAAAAGATCTATTCTGGTCGCGGTGACACAAGGGGCATATGGTCCTTTGACCTTCTTTCAAAAAAGCTCTTAAAATCATAATTAATAAATAGACTTGGTTCCCACAATTTTACATAGGGCAATAGGTATATTTCAACCAGATTTGATGTTTCGCGTGCATATGGAGGAGACAGTAAATAAATCATATCGAATGTTAGGATTCGTCGTAAGAAACTCGAAGTTCTTCAGGAGTCCTATTACTCTGAGAACTCTTTACGAATCCCTTGTTAGGTCGATAATAGAATCGGGATCTATTATTTGGAGTCCTTCCGACGCATTCCGCATCAACCTGGTTGAGCAAATTCAAAAAAGGTTTTTGCGACACCTATATCGGGTTGAGTATGGGTACTACCCATATTTATACCCTTCGTTATTCGTATAATGGGTTGTTTGAGCTACTCTTCTTTGGAGTGTAGACGTAATGAATATCTGTGTCGCCATTTTTTCAAACTTATAATACGTACATAACCCTTACATTGTATCATTCAATTATATGTGCCAGATTCTTATACTCGTTCTAGAGGACATATGTAGATTGTTCTACGAAGCGACTGGGAGAACTTATATAATAAGTAACTCACCTATCGCCAGAGCAATGAAGTTGATGAACGAATTATCCGAGCATGTCGATATTATTATTTAATGTCACATACGAAATTTAATATTGACATTGCATAGAATTCTCCATCAATAACGCCTCCCTGTTCTTTATTATAAGTTTCATTTTATTTTATGTATCATCTTGGCTCATCGAGGTTTCGATTATTGCATTTATCGATGTACACGCTCGCATCACTTATTTGATAAACAATATTAACGAAGTGAAATGACACTACGCACTGCGTTTAAAGTGTGTCTGTGTGGGTAATGATCCTTTATTATTATAAATCCAGCTATATTATTGTAACGGCGGGTACCTACCCGCTCGGTGCTTACACTGTTTATTTAATCCGTTGTCTTTTTGTTTTATTGTGTTGTTTCTTTTGCATTTTGTTTTTGCCTGTATTGTTTTATTATTTTTTCTCATTATTGTAATGTTCTCACTGTCCAGCGCAAAGGGTGTAAGCCTGTTATGCTGGATGGTGCTACTTTTTAAAAAAAGTAAATAAATAAATTATTCTCATATAAGGTCATAAAAAATATACGCATTTGACTTTTTGATGCCAAAAAGTTTGCTGACTACTGGAAAATTATATTTCTACAAAACTTACTATTGAGCGATATTTCTCTTTGTTATATCAAAGAAAAGTTATATAACTCTTATATAATTTATCGAAATATATTGTATTGGATTTTCAGAAAGTTATTTAATCCCTGTATTATCTTTTGTACGAATATCAATTCATCGTTACCAAAAATACATAGGTTTCGGCGATCTATTTTGAAATCTGGTCCGTACCTGCCTATATTATTTCCGTGACAAAGTCTTAAAAAATAAAAGTCAAATTCCAGCGAAGAATTAGACCCAAAAAAACCTAAAAATCAACACGTGTAGCATTAACTAATTTTGTTTGACTGCCATAGGTGGCCAAATTACTAGGGACAGTGTAAAAAATTTAGGGACAGTGTAAAGAGTTTTAGCAAACATCAACTTCTTACTCTTCCCCTCTGCTGGAACCAACTGCCAGCTATCCGTCTAGCGTTTAGGCGGTATTCCTCAAGGTCTGTTTCTATGTGGTATCTTGTCCCTGGAAATTTTGGTGAACCCTCAATACTTGAGACATTCCAAAACCATCCTCTCTGTATTCTCCACCAAGGCCGAATAGCCCGAAAAACCAATTGAAACTAAATTGCATTTTATCCCTGGTGATTTTGGGCTCTGCGCTCATCCTTCCATTTGAAATAAATTATATCTTATGCATATTTCGCCACTTAATCCCAACTCTGGCTTGGGCACATACACATTACACATTAATACAAACCCTGATAATTATTTAGCCACCCGCTTGTAGGTGTGTTTTCGAATAATTTCCGCATTACATAGTCGAATAATCAAAGACACAGAGAAAATGAAGTTTGTCTGAACATACATAGATCATAAACATCTTTCAAAATATATTTAATAAGCCTGTGTGGGCTCATTTCAATTACAATTTTATATTAAGTATTATGTACACTAGCTCTCCCGACAGACGTTATCCTGTCTTTATTAAGAATATTAAATTATAATTTTTAAAATGATGAATAATTTATTATTTATATTTTACCAATATACTTAACTCTTAAACCATCTTCGCACTATGAACTCTTTGGTGAAACAGAGGTTGAAGTAGTTACATCGGTTTGATTGTTTCAAAGTTTATAACGGACATGTGATAATTTATGTCTTTTATATACCTTTAGATTCTTTTGATGGTCTTAAACCATTTTTGTGTTCTTACCATATGAAGAAACCGTTTCGGAGCATATTTATTTATTGCTTCATATGTCTATAACGTACATAGAAACAATTTGTGTCTTAAAAATATGGATTACTTAATATTGATTGCGCTATTATGAACGACAAAATTAATGTTTAAATGGCTTTTCATAAATGATACTTTAAGTTCGATAAACAAACCTACCATTTTCCAGAGAGTGAAAAGGTGTTCAAGGATGAGGTGATTGGCAGGAGGCCCGATATCAACCGTCGCCGCCTGATCCACAGGGCCAAGATGAAGTCTCTCCGGATTTCTGTCGTCATTGTGATCGCTTTCATAATCTGGTGGACCCCCTACTACACGACCATGATCATATTTGTCTTTTTGGACCCAGAAAAGCAGGTGGGGATTCTCTGTATGCATGAATAACCAGTGAACATGCCACACAGCAATTATAATATATTACTATTTTCTCTATTGATGTTAGCCGTAATTTAGTAGACATCACTTCATATATTATTAATGTCATCATTCATTACAAACTGTTTGCTTCAGACAAAATCAAAACACAAATTTAAAAAGCACTCTTCTATTTTATTATTTCTCTAGTCACTCAATAGTTTTTTGTTAATTGTTTTGTTTTTTTTTTATCAATAATTATTAATTTCTAGTTAGCATGTTCATTGCTTACTCTTGCTAATAGATTGTTCTCGCTTGTTTTTAGTGATATATTTTTTTTTATATTTAATTGTTTACTAATGTAATAATTATTGTTGATATGATCTTGCGAATCGTGAATAAGGAGAGCGAGCTGCTTAACTATGTCAAAAAAAGAAAAGTCGTAAATAATCTTCAGCCACAACTGCTACAACTTCGGAGGAAATCGAGGATCGGAGGAGTGCGAGAAACCAATTTATTAAAGATCGATCGAGCGGAAGCCGGGGAACTTAGAAGATTGTTCCAAGATCGATGTACCAAAATGATGTTGCCAATTTTCCACGAGAGTGCATGGCAATGAAGAAGGAAAACAATATAAATTGATGAAGTTAAAAAGCTTGGCTTTTGATGATGTTTCAATGAGTGTCCCGAAATGTTTTTTAAACCTGAATTCTTATTATTTTCTCTTAGGGTTGATTGATGCTGCTAAAGCTGTGATTTTTGCTAATATTATCTTATATTGATCGAATGAAAAAATGCAACACTCCTCGAAGCACGAGTCATACTCTTTTCGAGGTCAAAATAAATTAGAAAATAAGATAGAATAATTCATTGTTACCATAAAAGTTAAAAGAAGTGGTTGGTGACCCAGCGGTTACAACGTCGGCTTTCGTACTGCGGACGTCGTGGTTCGATCCCAGGTGCCGACCATCTTCCTCTTTCACGACACAAGCTTTCGGTAGCTTACTGTGAAAGAGTCAAGGAGTGTATTTGTGTTCACTTTGAGTGAGCACAGATTCATTTTTATAAAAAAAAAAAAAAAAAAAAAAAAAAAAAAAAAAAAAAAAAATGTATTGTAAATATTACAAATAAATAAATAAATAAATAAAAAAAAAAAAAAAAAAAAGAATAGCGCTATACGTCATCCAAAGCGAAACAAACCGCAAGCCACACATACACACACATCTGGCGTTATCTACGTAGTGGTGCGTGAGTTCTGTTGTTTGATACGGGTGGATACTCACAATAAATTCCCTAAAAACCCAACAATGCAATATCCAAATTTACTAATCAATAAAGTGAATAAGCTACACATTAATACATTATTGCTTACTTACTACGAGTATCATTGTATACAGTCGTAAAAATGGGCGACGAAGTTCCTCTATATCAAACTAATAATAAACCTACCTACAATTTCGTTTTGAATGTTAGTATGTATATTATATAGTATGGACGTCGTTACTGATAAGACAATTATTAATTATTGTCTGATGAAAAATCTGCAAGTCAATCGATGTGTCCAAATTTATGCGTGATGCAAAACCGGTGTAAAAATTTTAAACTTCTAGCATTAAGTCGCCTCAACTAACCACTGATATATCAACTTTGTGAGCTCAACTGACTAACAAAAGGACTACATTCTACATATGTATGACATTTCCACATTTTAGATAGTGAAAAAGTGTTCAAAAGCGAAGTGACCGGAAAGAGACCAGAATGCAACCGTCGCCGCCTGATCCACAGAGCCAAGATGAAGTCTCTGCGCATATCTGTGGTGATCGTGGTCGCGTTTATCCTATGGTGGACCCCCTACTACGCCATGATGATTATTTTCGTCTTCTTGGAGCCTGAACAGCACGTAAGTATTTCAGCTTTCTTTAGTTTTTATTTTGTTCTGCTTTCTCATCTCAATTTGTTGTTGCATGAATTCTAAGTAGAAAATCAATGTATCGATGTAATGTAGAAATCCATCTTTCATATCAATTTAGACATCTTTTGTTATAAATTCGTTCAATAGTCAACCAGCGGTGTATTTTCGACGTGTTATATACACCTTCGTCTACCAGGCCAAATCGAGATCCAGAATTGGAAAATTATCGACTCAACAATGCTTTTCGTTAAAAATGACAATCCAATCTCCCTCAAAGTGCGAATCATACGCTTTTTCTTAGAGACGCTCTATCTTTATAAGATGCTGCAAACTCCGTGGAGATGAAGCAGAACGTTGAAACGTTACTTTGGATGAAACTGTTTTTATAGCACTGAACTCGTTTTTGAGTGATTCGGGATGGAACTTGGATTGCACACTTTACCCAAAAGGCTGTTTCCACAGTGGAATCATACCTCTTCACCCTTTGCCAAAAAGTTCAAACCCACAGCCCACAGCTTAGCCAAGAAAATCATGGTACCTATTTTCGTTTTTGACTGCCAAGACATAACTTTTAATTGAGTATATGCCCCAAAAGGAGATCATCATCTCTGCAAGATACTGTATATTATAAGACCCTTAAAAGTTGCGGAGGGCAATTCAGAACATGAGGAGAGGCATGGGACCCTGCCTTGTCAAGGCCAGATCACACGACCAACGCTGCGAAGAAATTGTTTGCCACATTCAAATGGGATGTCTTGAATCATCTCACGCATTACCCTGACCTTGCACCTTCAGATTACTCTCTCTTAACCTCCCTGAAGCTTCGCATGGGTTGAAAAGTGTTTTCAACCAAGAAGGAGGTTGAAAACACTTACTTCCTTTATGGCTCCCCGCACAACGCAAACCAGCTCGGAGAAGACCAATCCGCAGCAAACCAGACCCGCATGAAACCGACCGCCCTAGCTCGATCGAAGCAATCAAACCGAAAAGCCGGCTCCACACAAATCAAGCCCGCCGTGGATCCCCCCCAAACAAACCCACAAGGCCGGGGCCCTAAGACCCATTCAGGAGCATAGAGAGGCATCAAGAGCTCTCCATTGCGCTCGAAGGCGTCCGAGACTCATTGTGCCTTTTCTGACCGGTTGAGGTTTAAGGACGTGAGGTGGTCAACTTCACGGTCCCAATCTGATTTTTCGATTTCCTGCCTCTTACAGGATGCTCGAAAAAACTAGCAAAAAGAGCAGAGGTGCTATTCTTAGCCGGCAACCCCGCGGCTAAAATCATGATTACTTAACTAATGCTTATTTTAAAATAAAGTTGTTCCATACTACTTGTTGTTAAACAAAATACCTACGTAATTTAATAATAATATGCTAGCTTTGGTATTTTAAATTTACTCTTAAGATTAATTCAATAACAACGAAATGTTGAAACATTATTTTGTAACTTAGTCATTATACCGATTTATAAAGGAAACAACATTACAACACAAATAAAAAGGAATTCAAATGCGAGTAAATTTTTGAAGTGTTTTAATTGCTAATTTAGTTATTGTGTACTGGAAATAATATTTTAGTTTTATCAGTACATAACAACAGAACTAAGTAATAACTCAAACAAACAGTAATTTGTAACTGAAAATAATTAAAAGGTCAAAGAACCAAACACAATTATTTTAATATTAAAGAAAAAATAACAACTAATGACTCTAACAATTCATTACTAATGTTCGATTTTTAAATGGAACAAACCACTACGGGCTTACGACCGTCTTCTACTGTTATTTCGAAGGCTGGCTTAGTGTGATCACTTTACGTTAACAACGTTCGCCATTAGGTGGTAATGTTTGTCTCCGAAACTCCTAATCATGAGAATTCTCAACATGTTCAACATGTCGAAAAATCTCATGTATGCAACAAGTAGAAATTTAATAATAAAATGAAAAATAGAGATAAAAGTTGGAAATTGTTGAGAACATTGTTTATTGTTTCTGCCTTAGAAAAAATAAATTTATTTTTTAACCAATATGAAACATAATACTAATTTATATACATGAAAATGTGCACATAAGTCTAATTCTTTCCTTTTTTTATTTCCCAATCCATGAGCCCTTAACGGCACTTAGTGGGGTCAAAATAATTACAGCAATTACAATGTATTTCAATATTTGGACATGAAATAATTTCATATCGGGTACTTAAAACTGTACCAGATGAAACCCAGTTTACATTCCAAACCATTGCCACGACCCACTCAACTACTTTACTCCACTAAGCATAAATATTAATTAAATACAATAATAGAGGGAAGGTCTAATCCAACATTTCGTCAATTGAATAAAAAGAGTTTGCGACGAGATACTCCTTGACCGCTCCCCGAAAGGCTTTTCCCTCCAGCACTTTTACAGATTCTGGCAGTTTGTTGTACAGTCTGACACTGCGGCAAACAAAACTCTTGGAAACCCTTGACAATCTGTGTTTGACGGGCCGAATCCTACTGCCATGGAGTGTGTTGATGATTGATGGTAATCGGAGTTTAGTGCCGTGTTCGGCAGGTTATTTTTGGCAAAGATAAGAGGCACTCCTGAATAGGTATATTATGCTCCTGCGAACGCAAGAATTCTAAGCGTTTTAAATCCATTACACTAAGAGTCCCTCATATCCATATACAATAGAGTTCTCACAGCTCGTTTTTTGCAGAATAAATACTCTGGAGACATCAGTCGCCCCACCCCAGACCATCACCCCGTAAAGTCATAAGAGAGTAGAATTACGCGAAGTAAACACTTTTGGCGGTATTAGTTCCGTAAAGATCACGATTTTTTTTTAATTGCAAAGATGGTTGAATTCAATCTACCGCATAGTTGGTCTATGTGATCCGACCATTGTAGTTTGTTGTCGACGACTGTGCCTAAAAATTGTATTATAGCAACCTCCAGTTGTTTGTCGACAAGCGATTTCATAGTCAGGTTATTTTCATCTCGCCTTACGGAGAGCAAGAGCATTCGTTTTTGTTACATTTACCTTGTACCTACAAAATTTTACACATGACTCACACTTTGTGCGTGCAATGATGACGTAGGAACTTACTAACTACACTATCAACTTTATAAGTAGTGGACAATAAACTCACCAATACACAGTAGTCTGTTCAGTTCCTTTGAAACAGGACTGAGGAATATGCGAATGATGAGAGAAACTTCATTGAAAATGCGCAAGACTGGAAAGAGTGAATTGTTACATTATTTAAGAAACATTTATAAGAATGTTTTTTTTTTTAAATGAATATGTGCTCACTCAAAGTGAACACAAATACACTCATTGACTCTTTCACGCACGAAACAGTGCGAAAGCCGGCTTCGTAACCGCTAGACCACCAACCACTTCAATTAATAATTATGTAGATATTGTATTCAGTCGAGTACCTACGTAACCAATTTCGAAATCAAGCATTCAGTGATATGTAAGTTGATACCTACGTAAAACTTCTGGTATAATCATTAATTTCTTGCCAAAAATAATGATCGACCTATAATGAATTTATTTATACAAATTGTCGCTAATTCGAGCTTTATACTTGGCGGTAGCAAATTAGTTTGAAACGCGGCTGTTTCCTAATAATGGCAATTTGTAAAAATTCAACATTAAACCCACGCAACAAGGCCATGACTCTATGGCGCCACGAAATGCTAATAAATGCTAAAATATCTGATTAAAAAGATGAAGAAGCGTAGGTACCAGTTACAAACTTCGAATAAACACTGGACCAAATCGTCTAAAGTATGGAATGTTTGAATGGCTGCAATGTGTCCGGATATTTCAGAAAGGCTAGAATGAAAGGCGAGATGGACTCCTAGATTCTTAAAGTGGAGACCATGGGAAAACAAAAGGGGAGTCGGTCAGCCACAGAAGAGATGGGCCGACGATATTGTTGCGATCGCCGGGAAAAAAATGGGTCGAAGCGGCCCAGGATAGAGAGAAGTGGAGACAGATGGAAGAGGCCTACATCCAGCAGTGGAGGGAAGGCTATAGGAAGAAGAAGAATGAAGACCGTGACAATGAAGAAGATCCAGGTGATGTTGGCAGAGTTCAAATACCTACTAGTTATCCTTATCCTGCCTCCAGAATTTATGCATTCTGACCAGAATATAAGCTGTTGAAGAGCTGTTGAACTGTCTTCAACAATTCATATCAGTTGTAAACGTTTCATAATAATATATAATTGTTCTGGTACGAAACTAAAAAAATGTAATATGGCAAGGTGAGATGGAAAGTGCCTTTGAGGTGACCGCTATTGTCACTGAATGGCTCTCAGTATATTAACTGTCTTGTAATTTATTTATTTGATCAAAATAATTACAAAATGAGAACTCCCGAGATAAAGACATTGAGGATTCTTGCCGGCAAAACTTTGTGAGACCGAGTGAGGAACTCCAACAGAATCCGTGAGATGATGTGTGGGGCTAATGATATAGTCATAGGGGGCAGACAGGGAAGAGGAATGGCAAACCCATGCCTGAGAATGGGCACTACCAGACTCCCTTATTTCGCTCTAAACAACCAACCCCACGGTACTCGTCCTCAAGGAAGATCGCCTCAATTCGGATTCTACCTCACAAGAGAATAAGCTTCAATAGAACAGGCCAATTAATAGGCCTCATAAAAAAGAAGAAAAAAATACAAAAAGCTAGTATATTTATGTAGGTACCTATAATATAAAGAACGGCTTGATGTTGACATAAGAGATTTTCAATCTACAGAGAGAGAAACTTTTTCAACATTCTAGACCTAGAAGATGTCAAGAAGATTGCCTTTTGACTCGCATATCAGGGACTTCCCAGACCTTGCAGGATTGTCCTCAACTAGTTCTAGAGAAGTTGAACTAAAAAATAATATATTCTTATGGATTCAGTGATTCAGATTATTTTTCTCTGTTACAAGATCTACAACATAACAATACGAACATAGGTACATCGGGTTGCAGAACTTTTCAATATAAATCAAAACTTCATCATTCTATAAACATACATAATATTACGAAATAGTAGGTACTTATAAAAAAGTATGTAACACTAAAAAGAGTTTTTCGGATGATAATAATAAGTATGCTAATAAACAAATACCTATTTACACTTTTGTTGCATACCATTGTTACATACCAACATGTTGCTTAATTTCATAACATTTCTATTTTTTTAGTTGAGTGAGAACATGCAATCCGCAATTTTCTTCTTTGGAATGACCAACAGCTTAGTGAATCCAATCATCTATGGAGCTTTTCAACTGTGGCCATCTCGCAAAAGGAGAGGAAGTCAAAGGTATTTTTACTATTCATTATTCAGCCATTTCCTCGTTTGCCTCTTTTACTGAGTACTATTTGCCATCTATTGAAAGTACACGTAAGTAAAAACGACAGGTGTCATCAACATTAAGCTTTTGTTGAACATTGATAGATGTCGGTAATAACCCATAATTACTTTGAAAAATACCACTGTATTAATAATTAATTATTGTTGTATGGTAAGTATAGCACCAATGTCACCATTTTATTTTTACTAGTTTTATTTTGAACAAAAGTGCTCAACATTTCAAAGTATATTATATGGGTATGTCAAAATAATATGTAAACTGAATATTTTATCAAACATTTTGCGTGTTTGATCATCTTTTCATTCACTTTTTAATCTAATACTGTTTATACTGAGTAAAAATGACATTATTATTAGACATTTAACACGTTTTTTTTTGCTAAAATATGTTGGCTTGACCTAACCTGAATTTATTATTCACATTATCACAAAAATTTTAAGAATTTATTCCTTGATTTTAGAATTATTTAACTTTCGTCCATATATTATAATATAAACATTTTGCTTGCTATAAGGGAGATACGTAGATACTTGCCCAGTGTTGCCATCTTTGGTGTGTTTTTGACCCGAACCTTTGAGTAAAAAAGATGTTTTAACCCAGATATAACATAGCACACACCCCCTTTGTGACCCCACTTAGAGGCACAGGTAGGCAACAAGAGCCCTTCACCGCTCGTTCTTGCTTGGCTTCAATAAACTCCTCCCACACCATGTCCATTTGAGTAAAAAGACTTTTAGACTCCCATGTGCATTTTTACAGTGTTAAAACTGCCCCATTTAATCCTGCACCTTAAATAACAAGTGCAACAACTTGTTATTGTGTTGTTTTCAATACTGTGGTGGCAACACTGTGCTTGCCATTTAATATTACAATATTTATTTATTTATTATAAAAGACACCAACAGAACATTGAAAAAACATACAAAATAAACATATTAGGAAACACATACACCTCCCAATGCTCCAATAACAGGCGTCTATAACATAATTAATATAATCCCACGAATATATCTATCAAGTCATTTGTACATATTATTTAAGTAAGCTTATATACTATAAAATGACAATAATTATTGTTATGTAAGACAATTCTAACAAAAAAAAAACAAAAGTAAACACGAAAAGAAAATGAACAATATGGAACATTGGTCCAAAATTGCTCCCACTTACTCATGCAACGAGTTCTCAGCGCACAATCAACGTCCCCCACGGGAGTGGCATCAAGAATCATAGGCAAGCCCGAATTGCAGGCGGACTTAGAAAACTCGTCCAGATGCTCATTTCCTCTAATCCCCGTATGCAAAAGGATCCAGGCTGTCACGATTTGAATATTTTTTGAAAATGCTGTATACAATAAATTCACTATGGAACATAATATTGTATTTTTGGACTAAGATCTATTATTGTATCATTATACAAAATTTAAAAAATTTCTTCAAATTTTTTGTCGTGAGCAACAACAAAAAATATATAATGGATGGTAGACTTTTGACCACGAATGGCTACGAATATATCTAAAAGAAGAAACAAGTTAATTTCTTTATATTTAAACAAAGTGTGTTTTGATGGAGATGCTTAGCTAGTGAATTTCCCTACCTAGATTTGTTTGTTCTTGTTGATCCATCAAACTGCACCCAAATAACCATGGCCACTAATTCAAAATGTACGTTTATTTTTAGCCGAGATTTCTCTTCGACAACTCGAGTTACCCATGCATCTATGGTTCGCAGCAGCGTGCATGGAAACAGGAGCCGGCTCGGTAGTAACAGCGTCTACAATCCCGAGTCCACAGCGCTGGTAACCATGAAGAACAACGAGAGACCTGCAAACGGAAACCTACTGCACCCCAACTATCAACCAAAGAAACCTACAAACAACGGCAGTGCCAGAAATTCTTGGAATGGGATAACAAGCACTCAAGATGAGCATAGCCTTTTGGCTGTCTCGAATGGTGATGCTGTAACAAGAGTATGAGTGTCGGATGGTTCTGTGTATCTGTCATACTACAAGAGTGATTATTACTTAAGTACTAAAATATCACCATAAGATAAAACACAGAAACAAAATAATTTGTTTTTAATGACTGAATAATTGGTATGCAGTGTTGCAATTTAAAAAAATAACAATTCTCAATGTGAACATTATTTATTGTGAAACCAACTCAAAACTTTCCAATTTGTGTTAAGGAATTTTGCATTTTTGCTCATGTATTTATTTTTAATTAAGCATTCTTAAGGTAAATAATACCATTAGCGATAGATATGAATTGATTTAAGGAAAAAACAATGTTCTTATAAAATGATATCAATGTTATTTTGACTTTATCACAAATTTAAAGCATTTTTAGTAGAAAATTTCTTTTTGGAATAATGACTACATAATATGTAAGAGCAAGATATTATCTTGCTCTTTTGTACCAATCACACAGTTTGGTGTATCTGAAACTGATTGCTACGCAGTAGTCCATAAATATTTTGCAACATGGTATCGGACTATTGAAATTATCAGACTATAGACCCCCCATAATAATTGTTACCATGATGATGTGACAATTATTATTGATGGAATAAATTTATTCAAAGATTAACGAAAAACTTTACATACAATCAACAGTGATAGGCATAATGAATTTCAGGAGGCAGCAGATTAGCCAGGGGTTGGGTTAAGTGTATATATTTTTTTTTATAATAGGGGAGAATTGTTACCAGTGAGCGTCCTCAATCTTGAGATTGAGGGTCGTGGTCGTCAATATGTAAGGTTAGAATTTAATATTAAGTACCTTTTTTAATAATCAATACAAATTTTTGTGCCAAATATTTCTTCTTCTTATAGAATAATATGAATGGTGCAAGGCTGAACAGCGAAGTATGGTAAATAAATAAGTTCTTTGATAATCCTTACTGCGAAAGACATAATGTTTCATGTTTTCTTCATAGTTTAAACAGATAAACCCTCTTATACTTACATACAATATTGATGTTTAGTGTATTTAAAATTTAATGTTAGGATATAAACTCACGATTCATATAAAATCAACTTCATAAACTCATGCATGCCACAAAACTCTTACCAAGTTATTTACCAGAATCAACAGGGTTTTATAAAATGACTTATGTATACTTACCTACATTATAATAATAAAATTATTACATTTAAGTCATATTGTATATTATTTTTTAATAATAATTATGAGCTATATTTTTCCAACGAATTATTGATATTTTTTTTTAAATATTTTACCATCAATGTTGATGTAAATACATAAGTTAAGTGTTCATATTATAATGAAAATTTTAACGTATACTCTATAATATTATTCATTTAAGTAGGGAAAAACAATTTCTATAGAAAGTGTGCATATCAATATCATCTAAAATATATCTCAATATTTTGTAACCTTCTTATTACTTAAATGTTTATATTTAAATAAGATGTAAAACTTTTGGAATAAGAATATTTTTATATCATTAAGTAAACGTCATAATATTTTCTAATAATTATTCTTGAATCTTATTTCCAATACTTAAACGAAAAACTAATAATATTATGAAAATCTATAATAGATTAAATGTTGATATTACTGTTTTACAATTACGTATTATAAGTATGGATGTATCATTTTGTACCCTCAATAACAAAGCCGAAGTGAGGGTAGTGTGCACCTACGCAACAAAGTTTAGTATGGCCTCTTGTTGCAGCCTATTTCTGGCAATAATATGCAACCACCTGCTCTTGCTATGGATCTGTTATAATCTAAATACTCCTAAATGTCTTAAGTACTTAAATGTATGTACGTTTAAATTACTAAATTGCAGATATACCTATAAATGTTTATAATTATTATACATTTATTTTGAATAAATAAAATTAACTAAACCATTGTTTTAATGGTGTAATTTATATGTATTTATATAGAAGTTTTCATAATGACTGGTATTCTCAAACTCACGTTCCAACTCAATGCAAGAAGCTCTTGCTTAGAACTTAATCGGTTGCCAGTAGTTACGTAACTAATGTATTGGATAAAACATTTTCACAATACAGAAATGTCAAAAGTCTCAATAAAAATTGGATACGACGCAACTCAATCGTCTGTTTTTCATTTCAGAATAGCCGTCATTATCAGACCACTTGGTTCAGATTTAAAGTTGTGTATAAAACTTAATTCGTGTTATTCATTTAAAAATGATTTTGAATGTGTTTAAAAAACTATCGTAAATGTCTATTTCTCTCGTTGTAATCACAATGTATTTTCAATAATAATTGTTATCAATGTCAATAAATGTTCAGAATTAGAACAATATTCTTTTTTGCACACTGAATATTATTATTTCTATATTTAATTATAAAATGACTTAATCTCTCCGGATTTCATTGTACATCTAGAACGCCAAGCAATCTATTTGGTTCTTCAACAGGTATTAAATATATGTAAACAAAACATTTTTTTTTTTAAAAAAACACTACTAAATCCAATTTCAAAATAACAATTTAAATTAAATTAAATTACAAGTTATTGGTAGTACTTAGTACTAACACCGCTGTTGACCACTTAGTTCTCTCAGATTTTCTTGCAACCTGCACACTAACTTGCAGATTCATGCAGAAATTACTGGCAGTGTTCTTGTCAACACTCTTGCAACCTGCACACTAACTTGCAGATTCATGCAGAAATTACTGGCAGTGTTCTTGTCAAAGGCATTCTGATCCTATGTATGTCAGTTTTCAATATTTTCAATATTTTACAAAAAAAATATTTAGACCTTAGAAACTAAATATCTACTATCATACATTTTATTTATGTCTTTGCACCCATTTCTATTCTATTATTTTCTGACCCACCAGAAACATATAGGTAGGTACTTATTCTTTTAAAAATGTCTACAGATTTTTTTAAAACACTTATTATATATATTATGAATGTTAGAATAAATAGAATCTAAGTATCTGTTAACATTGATGTTAATTATAACATTTCTGTGAATTTAATGTTTAATGTAACATTGTGTCATCTTAGTAGTGTTCCCTTGCGCCTGTCCTGTCCTTGACTCTTGACCAATGCCACTTCTCATTGCTGCCGCCTCAGTCACATCAAATATCATGATCTGATTGGATATCCAGTCTTTTATCTTCCTATATTGCAGTGTAATTTCCCAGGCATTATTCATTTTATTTTCCTATGTACTACCACAACTTTTTTTTTTTTTTTTTTTTTTTTTTTTTTTTTTTAATAAAATGAATCTGTGCTCACTCAAAGTGAACACAAATACACTCCTTGACTCTTTCACAGTAAGCTACTTAAAGCTTGTGTCGTGAAAGAGGAAGATGGTCGGCACCTGGGATCGAACCACGACGTCCGCAGTACGAAAGCCGACGTTGTAACCGCTGGGTCACCAACCACTTGACTGAAAGCAATTTTCATAACTGCCTATGCATAATTTTTTAACTATCCTTGAATGTCAAACTCTACCTTTTTTGCCTCCACTTTTCCATACGAAAATTCCAATCTTAGTGGAAATAATGCAAACTTGAACAATTCATTGCAATTCAATTCACCCTTTTTGACCCCACTCAGTGGCATAGGGAGGCAACAACAGTTCTCTACTGTGCTCCATTTCACGCAGCTTCGATGACCTCCTTCCACACCATATCCAGATAACTCAGCCCTGCGTCGAAAGAATGGAACACGGTACGAAAGGGTCTTTCTTGTCTTTGAGACTCTGAGGGGTAGAAAAATAGCGTTCTCTTGAGGACAAATGTCATTCGGCATCCCTAACACATTTCCATCTCCTCCAATAATTTTATTATTTTAATTTTTTATTCTTGATAAAGTTCAAATTTATTTTTATTATTCAGTAAGTACTTATCTATATAAGTTAACATTATTTTTAATACAAAATTTTGTTTATTAGACCTAC
The DNA here is from genome assembly GCA_963576905.1 of Mystacides longicornis. Classification (NCBI taxonomy): domain Eukaryota; kingdom Metazoa; phylum Arthropoda; class Insecta; order Trichoptera; family Leptoceridae; genus Mystacides; species Mystacides longicornis. The sequence continues at coordinate 2,187,633 of OY756421.1, read as the reverse complement.
CATATTATACTTAATTAAGTTATTTTACATTTTTTTTTTGTTGATAAAGTGGGTGAATGTTTTATTAACTACTTTCACATAAAATTTATTTGTTTCTTAACAACAATCAAATTTTGATATAAATGACAAAACCAATTTGTAGTTTGTGCTTAGACGTCTTATTATGTCTCATCTGTTTTATATAGGCAAATCTATTTCTATGAGGAAGAGAAAGACAGAAATTGACCAAATAATATTATACTGCCTTAAGATTGTGAAGTTGTCAGAGAAAAATCTACTTAGAATACCATCAGGCCAAGATGCTAATTATTGGGGCATCCAAATTGAATAAGTCAAAGTTTCATAAAATCTATGGTAAATAGAAGATCAGTAAGTTAATGAACAAAGTCCTCAAACAGATGATTTTTGTAAACCCATCATCACCCACTTTGCATTATTTTATGATTTCCATTATTGTTACTATAATTATTTTTACAATGTATCGTTCATGATATTATCAACCTCTACCATTAAAATAGTAAAATATTATGTGTAGTTATCACTTTTTTCATTTACCGCTCCATTAGCCAACTGACCCATCCGAAGAAAAGTTTCAAGTGAAAAATTACGAAGTCACTTAAAAATTTTGACCTGATTAGGAATCGAACCCGGGACCCCTTCAGAAGTTAGCATTATTGCTTTTAATTTTCAGATACGTGAGATATTAAATAAACTAAAGTTTACTAAGGTTTGGTCAACAGATATGCTTCTTTGATATTTAAATACTTTTTAGAGTGTTCTCCAGGAGTTCAAAGGTGCAATAATTGTATAAAAACGAAATTCAGTCAGTATACTCCTCAAGAAGAGAAGAAGAAGAAATATAATCCTCAGAGACTTGACGACTGAGCAAATTTGAATGCAAAATATTGCTGACCGATCAGATATGGAAAACATTGTTTGTGAATCATAATGTGGATATATCAATGCTGCGAAACTCATAAATCTTAGCCGATCGCTAGCTAGGTCATGTTCAAAGATCTTACCAAGAAAGAGATGAAGTAGAGAGAGACCACAGGTTAGTGGGGTTGGTGATTGGTGGAGAATGAGGTGGCCTGGAGAGATCTTCTGGAAAGTGTTTGGTAACGTTGTTGCTGACTTTACAATAATCGATTGGTCCACCAATTCAAACTTTTATCATTCAGCTGTATTGGTGATGCAGATTGTCAAGTTCGCTCGTAAGTCCGTGCAATATTAACTAACTATTACTACTATATTTATTCACTTTAATGATTGAATTGTTTATTTCTATTTCAATAGAGTTTTATTGAGTTACTATAATTTTACCATCTTACTTTTATTTTTCCATCTTCTACAGTTTTACAGATACTGATCACTATAACTCTTTTGATTATTCATAACTATAACTTTTTCTGGAAGTTTTTGATTATGAATAATGTAAAGGTTATGAATAATATGAATGAAAAAACACTTGTCTTATACTACACAAATTATTTATTGCAGAGACGCGTTTCGTCCTGTTAGAACATTGGGAAGGATGGGTATACGGTGGACACTGTTGGAGCAGGATAGGTCTATTCATCCTTATCTTACACATTTAACTATACATCCCTCTCATTCAATAAGCCACATATGTTAACAATAATATCTTTAAAATTTTAACTTGGTTGATCATTGTAAAAATATTTTTAAATCAGATCGAAAATGTTCTAACAGGACGAAACGCGTCTCTGCAATAAATAATTTGTGTAGTATAAGACAAGTGTTTTTTCATTCATATTATGAATTACTACACGGTAAACACCAAAAATATTAGTTATGAATAATAACACACAGTTGCACTTTCACAAAATTTATATTGTATCTCGAGCGCTTTCGTCCAACACACGCAGACATTGTCGGAGTCTCTTGTTGGACGAAAGCGCTCGAGATTCAATATAAATTTCGTGAAAGTGCAACTGTGTTTATTTAATTCATAATAATGAACTTTCACTACGTAAATACACAAACCCTCCAGAAAATAATGTAAAGGTTGTTCAATAGATAACGCAAGTGGACTATTTTTGAATAATATTTATTTTTCTCTTAATTTTTCAACTTTTCATCCATCAATTTTATCATCTTACAATAATACATGCATTATAATAGTATTCTAAATAAATAAATATAATAAAGGATATTCAATATTAATAAATACCTAAAAAAACATAATTTTTCAGTGAGCAGTCAAAATTTCCAAATACATATATTATGGGTATTTCCAAAAACTCAAGCTCCTATATTTTGAGATTATTTCATTTTGTGTTTTTTTTTAGACAAACTAATAACAAAGGTTTGTTCAAATTATTTGGGTAAATGTACTTAATTTTTTTTTTATTTTCTAAAAATTAGGTACAGAATTTTGAATGTGATGTTTTTTGCGTCAAAATTTTGTTACTTATACACTTTTTGCTTATTTTCCATTGCCCAAGTACTGTAATACCTGCCTCAAATGCGATAATCAGATATTAAAGTCCATAGATTGGGTTCAAGATTTCATAAATTACTTTTTTACGTAGGTATATGTACATGATAATAGTGTATTCCGTCCAAAATAACTGAATTTTTCTATCATAAACATAAATAATATACCTATCTAAAGAAAATAGGTTGATATCGAGAAATATTATTGTTATTTCTCAACTCTTTTTGAAAGAAATAATATTTCTTATTTCGTTATATTATTACAGCCTAAAGCTATAAAAATGTTTATTGCTCATGAAAAGAAAATTAAAAAAAATGTGTATTGTTATCTATTATTTGATTGAAATAAATTCTGTTTTATTATTATAATTTTTTTTTCGTATTTCATGACAGCTTTCAGACAAATATCCTTTAGGAAATTATAGTAGAAAAAGTATTAAGTATGGACTTCTAGATCAGCGTGTTCTTGACATTCTGACAATTGCTTTAATTCAAAAGAATTTCCTGTTTTATTTTCACTGCCAGAAAAAAACGAAAATCCAAGTCAAAAATCATATTATTACCTATAGATTAAATTCAAGACAAATTGATTGAAATACGAAATTTCGGGTTTTCATAAAAATTTCAAGAAGGCTCTAAGTTATAAATGAAAAAAGGGCAGAGATAGATAGGTACCTACAACATCATGATTCAAAATCTAAACTTGCTGACGAAAATAACAATGTCAATGATGCGAATGTTGTCCCAATTTCTAGATAAAAATTCCAAATGGACACGGAACAAAATGTTTCTTAGAGGTTTACGTGCAATAATCAAGCAAAACCATAGTTTGATTATATTAATATGAAAATGAATACTTCTGCATCTATGTTAATAGATCTATTTCAGTTTTGGTCATCTATTTTACCTACTGTATACTAAATAATATTATTTATAATAATTGATATAGTCATCTGGAAAACATTGTATGCCAAAAGAAATCTAGAAAAGAAGATGTAAGTATGTCAATATAAAAATCTAGTGTGAATAATTCACAATTTTGTTGACAAGTAGTGTCCTTAGTGGTCAAATCCCATTTGTCGAATTTGGTTTTTTAAAATGGTTAAAACCAGAGCAGTGATAATCGAAATCGGTCAAATCCAGTCCGTAATAACAAAACTTCTTCTGCGGTATCAATCCTACGGATTGGTTTGCACCAAAGATCTGCATCTAATTTTCCATCTCGTCTGGTCCTCCGCAGCCCTCTTCGGCTCCATGTAGGATGCGCAGCCCATATCCTCATATAATTGTTCGAGGTACTCTCGACGCGGACGCCCCCTAATATTCGTACCCTCAGTCATAGCCTCTATTATTGTGTGCAGGAGATTGTCGTGGTTTAATATGTGGCCTATCCATCTGGCTCGCCTCTCTGATAAGGTTTTAACAAGGTGCCTCCCTTCTTCGAAAAAACAAAACTAGTCAGATCAAAATTTCCAATTGCAATAACTATTCATTTCTATACTGGCGCAAAGGTTTTTACTGTAATGCTAAACAGTGTCATTTTTTTAACAATAAATAAATAAATAATACTGCTCAATAGAAATAGTTTGGTTTCAAAAGTCATCTAACAAAATTCTAATTCTTGTTTTTAACTTTAGAGTAGGTATGTAATAGATTAGGCTGCACTAGGCTGTGATAAAATTTGATTATTATTCAACAACTATGTGACATGGAGTTGACCATTTTTGATACTCTTATCGACACAATTATTAAAGTTTTAAAAATAACATTGTATTAAATAAAAACATTGGCATACCCTGATTTTCCAGAACACTCTTCAACCAAATATTGCATTGAAATTAAAATCGCGTATAAGGGATACAAATAATGACATTTAGATGACAAAATAAGACCGATTGATACCTATATGGTAACCACAATATAATTAATTTTGTACAATGTACCATATTGAAATCATAGACCTACTATACTATGGACTGCTAACGTGAACTGTCAAAGGAACAACTCGATGTTATCAACATGCAAGGATTTTTCCTCTCGTAAAAATGTGCGATCTGGTACTCGTTTGAAGCCTTTCAACGTAAATTCTGCTGTATTTTTGTAGGGGAAAACGTCTCACGGTTACATTAATGATGTACCTATCATTAAATAGTCATAATAATTATTGTTGTTTTTCATCTTCGTCATGTTGATAACACCGGGAACTCAGGTTAGCAATCCACAGAATATAAGATCATTGATTGAAATCATAGACAAAAAAAACAACAAATTATGACATTTGAATAAGAAAATAAGAAGCTTGATATTTTCTAAGGCATCATTCCTTACTTTATACATTTATCAGATTATGGTTGTTCTAAATTTCAATCATCTAATTACATAAATATTTATTTCATTCAAAATTTGATATCTTTTTACACAACATACATTTTACTCTTCATAATCTATCCTACAAAATAAGCAATAATATCGTAGTTGCACACAAAATTTAACTAAAATGGAAATTTAATGCACTCCAAATTGAGTTCCGTAGTATTGTATAGCATTGTAGCATAACATATTATTTATTTTGCATGCATACAAATTCCATATTGGTCATATTTTGGGAGCAACAATGATATGCATTTCAACTTCAATTTTTGCTTACACAATGATTTTTATAATTATTGTGGAACTTATTGAACGAAAAATGCATATTCACAAGATTATAAAATAAATGAGACATCAGATATTTTCGTATGTCTGTTTTTATGTTTTTTTTTTCATTAAAAGGATGAAGCAATATAAAAAAATATCTTTTGATTTTGCTTCTTTATTATTTACATTTAGTTAATCGCCAATGCAATATAACAAAAAGTTTGTAATAATAATTTGAATCAAATTTAAATAACGCAAATTAAATAAAAAAAAAAAGTAAATATTCACAGTAATGGTTATAAGCAACACATTTTTAGTGTACGAATTGTTGCAGTTTTTTTTTATTTATAATGCGCGATAGAAATAATAATAGGTACGTACTTAGTGAAAATTATATACTTAAACAATAAATAAAAGCAAAACTAAAGTCAAAATTAAACAATCTCAAGAAAATGACCTATGTGAAAAACTGTTACCATTAGGTCACAACCACGATCTGATGACTGAATCCCTACATTGCTTAAATTATAAAGAAAAACACAATAAAACTAATTTAACTTAAGCAATATTAGTTTAACTAATTAACAGAAACTGACTTCAATAAATTAATACAAATATAATCACAGAAAAAAATTGCACAAATGTTTCTTTTGATTTTTTTTGCCACAACTTTATTGAGTAACAATTTTTTTTAAAATAAATAAACAACACAAATCCTGTCATTATTTAAATAAAAACGAAATATTGAGATTATAAATTGGTATTAGAAACAACTTACTACATAGATAAATAGATTTGGACGTAGATATGGCTAAATGATTACATACAAGAAAAATTATACAATGTGTTACCTCGACACCTTGATTGTAGACAAAACTTTTTGACGAAAAGGCGACTTTTTTTGGAAAAGATATTCTTCAAATTATCATAAAATAATATTTTGGGTCTGTCTTTTTTTGTTATCGTGATACTCATCGCCAAAGTTGACGACAATAGTGTCTCGATAACACATTGTATTCGAAAATAGGATGGGATGGTTGCAGATTAAAATACACGAGCTGTGCTTCTTGAAGTGGTGAGATTATATTGCACGTAGATGACTTAATTCAAAACAATAATATTGATTGTACCTACATTGGAGTGCAAAGAGACACATGTCAGAAAAATGATTAGAAGCAAATCATTCTACCTACAACAACACAGCTTCAACAATAATTAATTAATCACTATGTCAAAGTATAATAATATACTAATAACAATATAATATTATAATCACTATTTTTCCATATTTTAGGTACAAATCTGACATATCTTAAAAAGTACAGTGTGTATTGTTGACTTGATCATGAAATGATTTTAATGTAAACAAAATCAACAATATTATTTAAAATGTTGCCACATTAAAGTGGTCTATAGCCTAGCAGTTATGACACTGGCATTCGTACTGGAGGTCCTGGGTTCGATCCCAGGTGCCGACCATCTTCCTCTTTCATGACATAAGCTTCAATCAGCTTACTGTGCATGAAAGAGTAAAAAAGTGAGCACAGTCATTTAAGTTTAAAAAAAAAGTAGATTGCCAAAAAAAGGCTTCGAATAGAAGTCAAGAACAGGTGGTAACAAAGCCCCGGACAAAGGGGTCTGGTCTGATAAGAGTAACAAAATGCGAAGGCTTACAGGATAGAATTGACAGTAGAAAGTGAAGAACAATTTAAAAGTTCAATTTTGATTGCAGCAATTGAAACCAGGAAGTTTTAAGAGGATAAAGTAAATTCCATTTTTTTTGTGATAACATCAAATTTGTACTAAAAACACAATAGGTACATTAAAAATATTTTACAATAGTTGGGCAATAACCGGCTTAGACAAACACATATGCTCGGCCCCACGAACAGGCAATCTATTTAAACAAAAGTGTCTGATCATTTCAGGTATATTATCAAATGGCCTACTGAATTGTCCCAATATATACTTTCCATTGTCTTCTGACTTTTGAATTCTCATGTGCATAAAGCCCCGTGCAGATCTGAAATAAAAATTAAAAATAATACAGTATTAATAAATTGATGCCTTTTTAAAAGTAAGGAGTAAAATAGAACAAAATTTGACAATATGATTACTTTAAACTGAGAGAGTAATCCCTTCTGGTCGATTCGCTGTTCCTTACTAGAAAACCTCCTTCAGTGGATGTTCGCAGGACTGCTTCAGCCTCCAACCGTGTCATTGCACCATGATACCAACTGCAATAGTAAGAAACAAGTCATTAACATTTTCTCGGTTTGGAAACTAGAAAAAAGATACGCAATAGACCTCTTTGGTCGCAATGGCAAGAGGTGCATACGGTCCCTTGACCTTCTATAATAAAAAAGATTCAAAGATTTGTTCAACAGGGGATCAAAGATCTAAAAAGTTCAAAATTCTTACCCTTGGCGCTCTAAAGGTAAAGTTGTATCCACAACATCAGCAAGAACTGGTACAGCCGCGGCTCCAAAATTCAGAGCCAATCCACGATTACTTTCTGCGTTGGAAGATACAGGCGGACCCTTCTCTTCAAAGTTGAGCGTTAAGTTTGGACGACCAACGGCTAGAAAAAAAATACAATTTTAACAAGTTGTATATAAAGTTTCAGCCTTACAGATTATCTACGTTTTCTTTCCTCCTGACTTTTTCATGCATCCATCTTAATCAAAAACTTATAAGTAAATAAAAGGTGATTGTTAATGGCAGATCCATTAGAAGAAGAATAATAATAATACCTATAATGATTCAGAACTATTAACCCTAATACCATTATAGGGTATCATTCACCCCAAAATACAATTGCAATATACATCAATCAAAGATACATAGTTTGATTTGTTTTTGACATGTGAAATAACATATCCATCAAGCCAAATAATCAGGACAGATTACGGTGATAATATGGTAGAGGGAATGTAAGAGCGTTGTTTTGATTCCACATGAGAAGACCCTATACTTACGTATTTTTCAGAGTAAGAGACGAGACTAAAATTAAAAAAAATTCACATGAACAATACTCAAAATTTCTGAAGAGACTTCTAACAAGTTTGGAAATGTATAAAAATATGAAAAAGATGAAATACCTTGAGATTTTTCAGCCTCTTGAACACTATGACTAGAGGAAGCTTGGGAACCTCCACTACTTGCAGGACTCGAGGTTGCCGGAGCTCTCAGTCTTCTTCTCAACTTAGGCATATCAAAAGGCAAGTCCCTCAAATCTACAGAAGTTGCACTTCCCGACGTACACGCGTCTTGATTGGCAGCTCTTCTACGGCGCAGTTTGGGCATGTCAAATGGCAAATCAGAAAAATCTGCTTGACCATTATTGCCATCTGCTGCTTTACTATTTGTGCTGTTTTTATCAACAGGTCCTTGATTCAATTTAAGAAATCCCAAAAACGCATCCCTAGATTTGAACCCTTCACGAGAGTGAATGGATATTCCGCTATCTGAACCTTGTATTTCCGTTTCTCCTGAGGTTGCATGCTTGAACGCCAGATTCAGCAAATTTTTATTGATAGGTGGTCTTCTTTTAACTTTCACATTAGTATTATTATCTCCGTTGCCTCCGTTACCAACTGTGTTCTCGTTATCTTCTGGAGATGCCTTTTGTGAGTTATTGTTTTTATTATTTTCTGACGTTTCCGATGCTGGTTCTTGTGAAGATTTGTCTGATATTGGACTCAAAATATGTAATTTATTAGGATGATGAGAAATAAATCCACTTAAAGAATTGCTATGAAGGCCTGTAAACCGACTGTTATTTCCAGAATCAGAGCTGTGGGAGCTTAAGGACGAAGAATGCCTACTGTCGGAACTAGACGAACTTCGATTTCCTTCACTAGTACTGCTTCTAAGAGATTCCATACTGCCGCCACTACTACTGGTGGCCATGCTTTCCGTGCTAGAATATTTGTGTCTCCGTCTATTCGAGGGCCTTCCTTTAAACTCGAGAACAGGACCAGATTCCTTTACACCTCGGTATCGATGCATTTCTGGTGTGTCTGTATCTGAGGCTGGTCGGCCCTTAATTTCTAAAAAAAGCCCATTGTTCAACCGTACACCACCCTTACACTCGGAAACTCTATCCTGGGTATCTTGGATCATATTTCTTACTCTGTTTCCGCACTCAAACTCAGACGCATTATTATTGCTTCGTTCTTTAATTTCTAAAATACTAGCTTCACTACTTGCTGGAGAGTCTCTAGCACGAAGCGATTTCACTGGTAGCCTTAAATCTTTCAGTCTGGGATGTGCAGGTTGGGAGGGCAAGTTTGGGGCGCTCTTTATACTATTCATGGCGTGACTATCTTTAGATTGTTGGAATTTAGTAGGTAAAGGCGCAGTGGACGGAGGTGATGGCGTGTATCCCCTCAAAGGGAGATTTGAGACGGATGAATCTTTCTCGTCAGTCCCATTGTTTATTTCTAAGTTTTGCATTTCTTCAGACAACATTGAACCTACGCTATTTTCAATTTGATTATTTCGATTTGGCACATTTTTCGGACGTCTATTGTTTTCGGATCTAGGATACAGCTTCCTTCGAGTTTTCTCACATATACTAGATATTGGATCGACGGTGGAGGATGAAGAGGAAGCAAAAGTGTCCAGACCAAGCACGCGGCCATCCCCACTCAGCTGCAGCAGCAACGGATGGTTGCTCACCCTATCGACGTCATCTAAATCATCATCAGAGCGTGCAACTTTGCAGTCAAAAGCCGTCTCATAGAGTTGACGCGCCTTGGCACTCATTTCAGGACCCAGATAAAATATCGTACGGGGAAGATCGTCTGGCGGGCGGCACGCACAGCCGCGACCCGGGGGCATGGAGCAGATGGAATCTTCGGAGGAACTCTCTTCCTCCCCTTCCGCTTCGTTTATAAACAACCCGTCTTCAGTGAAAGAAAACCGTTTCTCCGGCTGATAGCGATTCTTCAACGCCGCGGAGTCTACAGTCGCTGCCTTGCCACACCGCGCGAGATCCCCGTAGTAGTAAGGAGACGGTTGCCGAAGCGAGCTCGTCTTGCCGCCCGGCACATTAGCGTACTGATGTTCCACCAACTTATTCCGCTGTTTGTTTTGAAGCTTCTTAGGCTGAGCGTATCGCGGAGGACGTCTCGGTCCGGGAGGTAAGCTTGGCGCCCTCCCGCTAGTAGAGGGCGCTACACTCAACTCGGATGACGATGCCTCGCCGGACGATCCATCTGAAAAAAGAGCAAAGAATTTTTCAATGAATGATGTGGCAAGCTTTTTAAAACTCACTACAAGTTCGACATATTTAAAGTGCACTCTCCCTGTAGCGTTAGTTCACTTTAAAATTATTGTAGTTATCTAGGTACACGAATTAGACTCCTGGGAGCCGTTCCGTTTCAAAATAATATTCATTCACGTTACAGGGGAGCGACCCTCTCGCCACATCCATTCAGGAATATGAGAGGTGGCATTGTTCCAATACATATTTCACGTAAAAGCCCTTCACAAAGGGGTAAATCATATTAAAAATTAAAATGACATACAAAATATTTTGTTCTCGTGTAAACGAAAGGGTTGTTCAAAGTCAATGGCTAAAATCGGCAGAAACTAAAGGGAAATAAATAATAGAAAAAAAAAAATAAAAGAAATAGCATTTTTAAATAAGTAAGTACCTACCTACGTAATATTATTATTTAAATTTTTAAGTCAAAATTTACTTTTAACTAAGCGGCAAATTTTACCACCCCTCGTTTAGGTACATCTTAGTTCCAGCTATCCACATGTTTTTATTTTCAGCTAGGGATTTTTAAGAGAACCTTAATTAAAAATTATTTAAGTGGACTCTTAAGCATAACACAAAGGCGCCAACCTTTTGAATCGCGGATTTACTTAAATTATGCTTTCAGAAGTGACAGAGGTATGTTTATACTTTTTTCTTCTTCTTTAATCTTTATATCCTGCATATAAAGGAGGTACACCTATACTATTTTACGCTCACAGAACGAAAGGTGCATACGTGCTTCATAGTGATAGGAAACAATCTCCAGAGACAACGACATTGCCTTTTGGCTCAGCTCAAACGAGACCATAGTGATTGCTGTCTCTTTCGCATAGACGTCGCAAAGTCAAACGAATGAGAGAGACAGCAATTTCGATGGTCTCGGCTTAAAGGGCCCTTCTACGTACTTCTTCAATACCAAATGTCTTCAAGTCCATATAGTATTTAGAATAATTCAATAACTGATGTTGCCGATTTATCAACCAAATAACCATTTCTTCAGGTAAAATTATAATTTGAAGTATTTCTGGCTGCATTGTTTGTAAAAGAATATACATTAATTAAATTTGACAACTGCGAAATAGTGAACATTGTCGCAACGTAGAACCGCCCTTTAGACTAAGCCAAAAGAAGTTGTAAGCCCGCGACGCTGGCCGGCCAATTTATAAAATTTTTTTTTCGTAAAGCAATATCGAAATTTTAATAGACCTACGTGGAACTATTTTTATGCATAGCAGCCAAAATCTAAATGTAATAATGACATCGTCAAGATTGAAATTGGATCGGTATTGTGATTGAAATACAGAGCAAAACCCCTGATCTGTACAATGTATTTATATCATCTTTTTAGTTTTTTCAAAAATATTAGTCAGTCCCATATTAGGTATGGTCAATTTATCTAAACACTCCACAGTTTAAAATTTGATATTTTAATAAATTGTATGTAAACAAACTGATTTATTTTATTTGTATAGCAGTATAGTGCGGTTATTTGTTTGTAAAACATTCGTTCCGACAAGTGCATCCATACAGGATCAGCCTTCATCCCTCTTTCTCGCAGGGGTGAGCTCAGAACCCTTAACAAAATTATTCTCCTACCTTTATAAGGTAGGTACCTACACAATAACAACAACAAAAAAACATTCTCCCATATAACGCAATATTGCTTCATAGGAATGCGAAAAAATAAATCACAAAGTTCAATGAATCCAAAAATTAATTTAGGTAGACGTACTCTCTATGTATGTATGTAAAAAAAGGGAAAGAAATTTCCCTTTGATATAATATGTATACCTACCAACCATATTTTTCTTTCAGAGTTATTCATAAGTATGTATTTTTATCCATATTTATAGTCGTCACAGTATTATTATAATGTGTAGGTACCTACTATTCTTTTTTATTTCAATTTAATTCTCGTCTTTATACTTCTTTCGACCACTCGGAGTCGTCAAAATATAAACAATATAAGGTATAAAGTATGGTTCACACAAAGAAGAAATAACAAAGGCTCTTATTTTATTTATTTTTTTAAATTGTCAATAACATTAAAAAACTCAATTAATTAAATATAATGCATCGCGAAAAACAAATAGGCGAGGCTGTGCCCGTAGACAAACTCAAATTGGCGTTCGACTACAAACGAAGATTTCGCCAATGTATAGTCGAAAAAATCAACTGTCCACTGGAAAATATCAAAAATATTTTAAACCAAACAATGACACTTATATAACAATATAAAAAGTGGACAGTTAATTTTCTTCCTACTCTACATTGTCGAAGAATTCGTTTGTAGTCGATCGCCAATTTGAATTTGTCTAGGCCCACGAAAAGGTAAAAAGGTCCTTTTCGGGGTCCTGTCAGTAAATAAGTAACATAAATTAAGAAAAACAATATAGGTACCTACAATTTGACATAACCATGCGAGGTGCATTTTACAAACGGTACTCGAACGCGAGGCTAGTTCACAGGTTGACCGTCTACCAAATAAAAAATGTATATTATTAAGTAATTACCTACTATTGAGAATCTGATTCCCCGCAGAATGAAATATTCTTATTCAGTTTGTCGTTAACAGAGTAAAAAGATGTTTCAACGTAATAAATACTCTTGAGACCACGGTATTTTCTGAATGCTTGTGACCAAATGTTAATTATCACATTGATTGGCCGATCTATTGAGTTATTAATAAATCCTTTGAACGTGCAAAGTCTACCACCACCTTAATAATAATAATATGCTACTTAGTCTACAACAGTGTTGCGCAAACGGTGTGCCGCGGCACACTGGTCTACCGTGGCTTTTATAGGCTCTTGGTTCAGATTCGGTTTTTGTGTTAAAAAATGGGTAGTAACACTACTTGTATAGACAGTAGGCAGATAACTGCCGGACATTTTCGCTCATTTAAATGAGCTCAACAGAAAATGCAACACAGGAATTCTAATATTTTAACCTCTCTAAAATTGAAAGCTTTCGCGCTAGTTGGTGTAGATAAGGCACGCTGTCAATAATAGGTAGTAGGTTCCTTATGAAATGATTCCACACGTCATGCCTACCGATTCAGGAAAAAGCTGCCGTTATTAATAATGAAACCCTTGGAGTTATTAGCAGAAAACTGTTAATTTCCTAAGTGTGATCTGCAACTTATGGACTGAGTAAGAAATGCATTTTCGAATACCAATTTCTCTTGGACACTGATTGGACATTAAAATAAAAAATCCGGAGAAGAGGCTAAGCCTAAGTATCCCTGCGTTCAAAGCATGTGTTGCAATTCTATTATCATTTACCACAACCTACTTATGCGAATTGCGGTAGGTATAATATACAATAGTCACATAGTTGGGGAGGGTGAAATGTTACGGTGCGTTCAATTGGGGAGGGGGGGGAAGGGGCTAAAAATTTCAATGGTGTACCTCTGAAATTCCTTGATTTGGTAGGTGTACCTTGAAAACAAAAAGTTTGCGGAACACTGGTCTACAAGACATTGGATACATTTCAAGAATGAAAAAGTTTCTTTATCTTCTTAAAATCCATTTATGTCGATAGCGTTTGAGTACTTAACTGTTATTTAAATTCCCTCCTCCATGCATGGATCATTCGCAAATTCACAATAAAACCCCAACAAATAATAATTAACTATCTGAATGGTTTAATGTGTTCATTTCAGTTATAAGTAGGTACATAATATCTACAAATTTAGATACGTAATAGGTAAGCCTACACAAGCAGGAGAGTACCTATCTGTTATTACACGACGTGATGGGAAAATTACCGGCAGTGACGCATGTCTAATTGAAGGGAAATCTATGGGGGAAGTGAGTATCGCACATACTAACTCATGCTCTCCTAATACCTCGCCTGCAGCATCATTATATCTCTGTGCATGCACATACTCATTACGAGTAGTTACTAAACACCCTGCTCTCAATACACCCCTTTATGATGTTGTTCTCCTGATAAAGATTTTTTCGTTTCATTTCTAACTATTTACGCTTGTTTTGTGGAACGAATAAAATAGATTTAACTCATGAAACTTGTCGTGTTCGTTTTGAAAAGAGTCACAGTATTTACCATAAAAAATTAAGAAAGTGTTAATCTTATTATATAAAAATGGATCCATGTTTCCCATGGTCGCGTGAACGCCTAGATCGATTTTGTTAATCATTTTTACTTTGGATTGCTATTGTCAGCAAAAGGTTATTATGAATGAAAAAAATAAAGAAGATAAAGGAAAGTTAACTTAAGTAACCTTCTTAATACTGTTGAAAATATAAAGTTTTCTATTTTTGGAGTTTAATTGGCGTTTGACAAACTGTTAGTTGATTGATCCAATCCAAATCCAAACTCCCTTTAGACCCCACTTAGGGGCATAGGGAGGCAACAAGAGCTCTCCATTGCGCTCGATCTTGCGCAACGTTATTGACCTCCTCCCACACCATGTCCAGATTCCTCAGCTCTGCTTCGAAGGAGAAGGAGCGAAACACAGTATGAGAGGGTCTTCCTCGTCTCCGGGACCCTGATGGGCTCACGCTGGGTGCGCCGGCGTATAGCGTCGTTCGTGATGCGGTGGTACCATCTTACCCAAAATTCTCCTGAGGCACTTCGTTTCGAATGCAGATACTTTTTGTGCCTGGGCCAAAGTCAGGTGCCAGGACTCACACCCATGGAGACACAGGAGAATGGGCAACACACACGCATCAAACAGTTTACATTTCGTCTCGACACTAAACGCCGACGCCTTCCATATCTTGGTTATGTTGTTGAAGGCGCCACTTGCCATACCGATACGTATCGGGAGCTCAGCCCCGAGGTCACCAGTGGTGGTAATGGTTGCTCCCAGGTACTTGAATTTATCCACCAGGGAGACCTGGTGACCATCGATGGTTATCGGTAGCTGTTTATCGGGGCAGGCATTATTCGCCATGAGCTCCGTTTTACTGGCATTGACTCGAAGGCCGAGGCGTGCTGTTTCGTCGCAGAGTCTTGAAACACTGCGCTGTAATTCCTCCACTGTCGTACCTACTGAACAACGCTAGGTCGTCCGCGTACTCCAGATCGCACAGTTCGCCCATTAGACCATCTCTCTGTGTTATCGGTATACCTCTTGCTCCTTGCATGGACTTTCTCAACAGGAAGTCCATGACTATTATGAATATGAAAGGAGCTAGTACGCAGCCCTGTCTGACTCCCGTGGTGATCCTAAAAGCTTCAGTAGGACCACCTGGCGTTTTCACGCTACACTCGGAGTCTTCATACATCAGGGACTGGACCATTTTAACTATTTTCGGAGGTATACCATACAGAGCAAGAATTTCCCATATTGATGGTCTATGTGGGCTGTCGAAGGCCTTTTCAAAATCTATAATATATAAAATAAGTTGATTGATAGTCGGTGATATTGTCGAAATGTGCCCTGTAAACATCGTTTATTTATTATTAACAAATTCGAATTCAATATTCGTTCTCGAGACACGTTATGAGAATGCAACAGGATGGGAGTGACTTAAAACTACCACGTATATGGACTTATCCAAATCTGTAAAACTATACCAGTCCATCTGAGCATTTTTAACGCGGTGGTCGTCTTTAGAGTCTAGACGTGATTGCTTTTTATCATAAGATCCAGCATTCAGATGAATGAATCATGGTTGAGTTGAGACACACGCTTCATAAATGTTGCCATGTGTTACTCTATGGCAGAACAACGTTCGCCGGATCGGCTAGTTATCGATATAATTAAACTAGGTAAATGCTGAACACTCGTCGGATGTCCCCAAACACGAGCGGCGCCCCGCACCAGGAACCCGAAAGGCGTCGCAGATTGCAATTTAAATCGCTCCAAATTAAATAAAGCTTTGCCGCTCCGGATATTTATTATAGGAAACACTCTCGGTAGATATTCTTAGTCCAAAGTACACTACTATATCACTTTAGCTTGATCAAAAATGTATTGAATAAGATAGTTAAGATTTATTTTATCTTTCCACAATATAAGCGTACAACAACAATACACAAAAAAAAAAACACCAGACAGCGAGATGCTGGTATAAGGGTACAAAAATACATACCTCCCTATAGGTATTTGAAACAAACAATCTAAAAAAATAATTTAAAAAAAAATATAGAAAAAAATGTCTAGGTATATAGGTATTTGTTATTCCTTCTAAATGTTGTAAACAATTGCTCAGATAATAATTGGAACTAGGTACCTAAGTAACATCTAGATAATATATATGTGTTTTTATTTCTTCTTATTCTACTTGGTTGAAGTTGACAATAGGGGATCAACATCGCAAGAGGAACAACTCTAGCCAGCATAGCCTAAATCCAAGAATAAGAAGAAAAAAAAAAATAAGAAAAATAAATAAAACAAACAAAGAATCAGAATAAATAACTCAAAACAATGAAAACATAAAATAAATATTTGAATACTAAAAACTGAAGTTTTTATAAAAAAAAGAAAATAAATAAGTCGTTTTTCGGTTTAATATATTATTAAAAAGAACAAAAATATTGTTGGCTGGCAAAATATTATTCAAATTTTAATTTTTAAAGTATTTGGATAACTGCATTTCAGAACATACATAATGATCACACAAAATAAGTTTCTATGGATGAAATGAAATCTTTTAAAAATCATAATATAGGAACCAATAGAAGAAAATAATCACACTAAAAAGGCGAATTTAAAAAGTCTAGGGATTGTTCGTGCAATGCTGTGATGGACCACAGTGGCTGATGCGCCTCAGGGTTGAGCAAGAGAGGGCGGTGACTAATCTCATCAAAGTTCACGCATGAACCTCCATCTGATGACGCTGAACTCCATAGACCACCCGGTCGTTCAGCTACAGTTTTTCACACCGTTTTTCAGAAAAAGGAGTATTCAAACCATTTGAAATGATATTTTAAACTTGGTAAGCTCATATTGAGGAAGCAGTCTTCATTTCTTTTTTTTAATGAATCTGTGCTCACTAAAAGTGGACACAAAATACACTCATTGACTATTTCACAGTAAGCTACTTTCAAAGCAAAAATTGCGGTAGCTAAGGAAAAGAAACTGTACCTTATTTCATTGAGATTCATCATTTTTCGTTGGAACGATGGTATCAGATATACCTACCCATAATTGTTTTTTTTTTATCTGATAGGTATACTATTCAGCTATTCCAGAAAAAAAATTAAGGTATGTACTTCAAAAATTGGTGTCTTTGTAATACCTATAATTTATATCCTGCATGTCAGGGTTTGACAAAAAAGTACTATACCTAACTAAAATAACTATAACTCCAAAACTATAAAAAATCGCTGAACATATTTTGAGTTATTTGGGCCCTTAAGGTGTTCTATTTATAGACTTTCGCTTAGTCGTACTTCCTGGGACACCTGTATAATATCAGTTGGGAGTTGTTTGGCGGTTCTGCACGTGCCAGAGTCCTTTAAAAATTACCGTAGGTATGCCTTCTTCAAAAAATTGAACAACCATCGCCAAAATCGAACAAGCCAACAAATAAAAATTACAAATTATCATTACAAGTTATACCGTTTTAATTTTAATATCCAGAATAATAGCCAGAAGTGATTCTCTAGAAAATATCAATTACCGAAATGGGGCTAAGATTTGAATTAGATTGCACTTAGAACGTATTTAGACAAACTCATGAATAGCTCAAATTGCAATCAACCAGTCATAACCAATAAGTATTATTTTTTGCATTCAAAAGGCAGAAACTCCAATGAAACTAGTAACGATTTAACATGAAAAACATTTCACAATTATTCATTTCGCAATCATAAAGCCATGAAACAAATGAACGCATTCGACTTTATGTGTACCTACATTGTACACTATACAATCCAGTCAATACCATCAGACATAAAATAAACTGCTGATTACAATAATAATAGTCAAATGTTACAATGTTACAATCGGCGAAAATTTTATAATTTACTTCCCCTAAAATGCGCACGTTATAATGATATCATACTCGTACTATTATTATTATGTTAGCCGTGAGGTTGCCGGCTAAGAATAGCACCTCTGCTCTTTTTGCTGGTTTTTCGAGGATTCTGGAAATCGAAAAATCAGATCGGGCCATGAGGTTGACCACCTCACGTCCTTACACTCCGACCGGTCAGAAAAGGAACAATGATCCTCGGACGCTTTCGAGCGCAATGGAGAGCTCTTGATGCCTCCCTATGCTCCCGAGTGGGACTTGGGGTTTTTTTCCTGCACGATAAACAGGAAAAAAAACATGACACACACGAAGGTTATATTGATAAATATTGGGTTAAAAGTAGGTCCCAATCGGGGCGGGGGTTAGAAACTCTTTTTACCTTTCAAATGGTAGCACCAAAAGTATAAGCCCCTGTTCTTATTGAAAAGCGTTCCAATTAGAATATAGACCTATGAGTCTATGAGTATTGGCTCTTAGAAGTTGTGTAAAAGAAATACTTCGCAAAAATGAAGTTTAAAATTTTATTGAATTATGAATGCCTTCATGAAGAATCAGAATTTATTTGCAAAGCATACTCGTTGCTTGCATTATCATAAGTGTGCATTCAAACCAAACGAACATAGAGCCAGGGCTGGAAGTTCAGTAGATTTTCTTGATCGTTGATATGGCCACTAATCTGGCATTGCCCATTAATTAGTTCTTGCATTTTATTGTTTCCAATATCAACCATAAAAGAAAGTATGCTGTATTTCTAGATTTGACTTTATGTTCCTTTGGTGTAAACGCACACTAAGGTAACGATTATAGTTCAATATGAGTGTACGATTTATTAAAAAATCTGCTCAGATTTTCGTAAATATATGTATTTCAAACGAATTGATTCAATTCATGTATTGAACAATCGGATATAAAGCTCTTGTTTATATCGAGGAAATAACATTCAGGGTAATGTCGGAACTAAGTTGCGCACTTATCGTAAAGAAGATGTGTGGACGTTTCATTAAATGACGGAAGATCAGTGAAAGTGAGAAGGTCGCAAGTTGGGGGAGGGAAGGCCTCGCAGAAGTCTACGTTACAATAGTAGTGGTATAACAAGTAACGACGATATAACGGTCGTTATTGTGGCGAAGAGTCACCGCTAAACGGCCTTTATCTGCCACCGTTGTGGGGAATGGACAATAGCTGTTGTTAGAAGGGAAATATTGCATAGTTTCTTGAAACCATCCGTAGGTACATATCTAACAGAAGTGATACGATTATTGGTTTGCATATTAAAGATCTCAAAACATCCAACACTCACATATTACATGTATCTACGAGGTTCTATTATATTATTTCGTGGTCATCACTAATTCTTTTTTAGTTGTATTTTCTATTGTCGGGAGAAGGTTCTTATAAAAAAAATTGAAAGTTGCGCGGAGCATTAGAAAATTTTATAAAACTTAAAGTAGGTAACCTTCTTAGTGCTTTTATTAATATAATTGAATTCTAATTTTCTAATTATTGATTCAAATTGGCGTTTGACAGAAACTGTCAAATTATTATTGTTTGATGATACATTACATTTGTTAAAAGTTAATTACTGTACTATCATTAGGTACCAATACAAATTCGAATACAATATTCAATATTCATAGCTATTACCACTGGACAACGTATGAAAAGCTAGTAGGAATATAAAAATCTATCACGTTGGAACTCTGGTGTAATCCATCCTAACCACGTGGTCGCGACAGGAGCGTAGGTACCTTTATCCTGCTCCATCTAAAAAAAAATCTGCGTTGCAGGTCCCTCTGCATGAGTTGTTCCGGGCAAAGCTTTCGTTTTATTTCTGTCGGCCCTGGATGAAATTCCATATGTCAAAATTATTGGACTCACGCATGTTTAACAGATCCTCACTTTACTCTCCACATTCACGGCAAGTAATGATCTATGTATTTCAATAATTAATCGATTTCCCACTAAAAAGTGACGGCACAAAAGCATAGTTAAAATGATGTCCTAAGCTCGAACAAATATCTCCCCCTCCGTCCATAATAAACACAGGAAGAAAATGTACTATCATCAAAAACGTCATAATGTTATCTATAGAATCCCGAACCGAAAAGCAGCCAGTGTAAATAATGTGCGGATAAGACAAGTACGTAATTTAAGGATAAAATGCCCTTAGAATAACAGCCGGTTAAGCGATTCGGCCGCTGTAATCATTAGTATCTATGAACCGGTTTAATTTTATTTACTCAGTGCCTCTAGCCAAAGGTGTATTTAAAAAAAATAGGATGATTAGTAAGTAAGTGCTAATAAAACATGAAGAATATTTAATCTACTATTTGTCAAATATTAATTCTAAATATTAAATCCCTTTAAATATATTTTAATATTACATCAGTTTGATTTCTGTAGACAAAGAGTTTGGACGTAGCAACTCACGATTTTCCTTAATATTGGACTAATAATATACCTACCTTTCAATTGGAATGGACGTTCTCCATTCTCCTTTTTATATACATACAAATATCTATCTCCTTGGGCCACATCTTGATTCAACATTATCATATCATTTTCATTACATTTCAGTCAAAAAGTTGAATCAGTTAACCGATCGCTGAAATTCTCGGATACCCCAAATAAACCGGTTTAACAACAATCGGTTAATCGGTTGACCGCAATGCAAACGATGAGTAGTTGACTAAATGAGAGAGAAACAAAAATGTTTGCCATTCTAGCAGCTATTCCGTTACAAAAATAAACTTGGGACGAAGTAGACAGAGCAGGGTCGGGTTCTTCTCCCACTGAACGTAATGATATCTCATTACCAGATAACCGCGTGGGTCCTAGCATTTCTACCCTCGGTCTCGGTTACCTTTTTTTGCTAATGAGCGGATTTAAATATCTGTGAAAAAACATACTAAATTCTCTGTATACTTACTATTGTAGAATTTCGACGTTATTACGTTACCGACCTCGGTAGCCTAGTGGTATATAGGCGTGGACTTTAGATCACGAGGTCCCGGGTTCGATTACCGGTCGGGTCAGAGTTTTGTCAGTGTTTTTTCACTTGAAATTTCTACCCGGGATGGCCTGTCTCAAATTGGACGGGACCGGTTGACTGGAAAAAAATGCAACAAGCTCCGCCCGTTAGACTGACACATTTGTATATAGGAATGTGTTAATTAATTTATTTATTTATACTTATATAAATAAATACAAGAAAATTTTGTATTATTTCTCAATTTCAAATTTCATTTCAATATCTAAAATTTATATCAACATTATCTCAATACATTTCTTAAAAGTTTTTTTTATTTTTTTTTTTTATTTTTGGCATTGCGTCCATCTAGGGACGATTTGTGCCTATCAAATCATGAAACATATCTTATACCTAAATGTGAACTGTTGAATATAAACGTTTTAAGTGATCATGTTCTTATTTTAATTTCTCTCATAACGTGTTAAAATCCGGCCTCTTAAAATAAAAGAAAAATCTACACGACCCTTTCGTATACGAAATTGAGAAAATAAACACCACGTTAAATAGGTACCTACACAAGTTTTTATGTATTTTCATACATTATATAAACTTGAAAATCCTAACCACGAGATTTTTGACGATATTTCTTTGTTTAATTTGTATTTACCCACGTGAAGTTTAGGTAACAGATAAAATCTCGACTAACGCAGTTAAGGTTTGCTCGAATAGAAAGATCGCATAATGTATTATTATAGTGTTTAAAATAAGCGCTTTGGCTTTAACGAAGAAGTTTGGTGTAGGAAGGAACAAACATACAGACATATTCGGAACGATGCACTCGAAGCGAGGATATTCAACAGCCTCTAAATTTACTGGCAAATATCATCCCTTAACCATTATAAGTACAGACAGGGTGTTATTTAGAAGCCGCCGGAAGCGGTTGTAGTTAATGCAATTACTTTCCGCCGAGTGTCGCTACTGCCCGAGGTTGTAGCCGGGAGAGAAATGTCACACATTATAGATTATATTATTTTGGTTCTCAAAAATATAATGATTCATCTTAAAAAAACACTTTACTTTTCTTACTTTAGGATTATTTTTGCTAAATAAACGCGTAATAATAGATACATCAGACTTTAGAAATGGGAGTGATATGAATAAGTTTTCAGCCCTATAACAGGCCGTTCAAATTACCATCACCCAAACTAAAAGTTTATTTCATCAAATCGTTTATTTTGGTACCTACAAACTTTGCAATTGATTACTTCTATAAACAGCGGTGAATGTGTCAGCATAGAATAAGTGGTAACCTTATGATACGTTTTTCTAGGAATAAGGTGCTGCTGTGGATATGTCAGTGTAGAATATTGTCTAGTGGTAACCTTAGTAACAAAAAACGTTGCAATTTTGAAAGACAACCGTCTTGTCAGACGACTCACCGCTCTCTTAGAACCCAATGCATAATGAAGTTCTCTTTTAAATAGTATTAACAAACCACTACCGTCTTCTACTGTTATTTCAAAAGTTGCCTTAGTGCGTAATCACTTAACGTTAACAACGTTCACCATTTGGTGGTAATGTTCAAATTCCCGAAACTCTCCATCATGAAAATTTAAAAAATGTGGCTGAATCTCATGCCCCGGCAGGATTCGAACCTTTGTCCCTACTGTTTTCATTTCTCTTATCAAAATATTTGTTCCATTTTAAGCTCTAAGATCCTGGTTCAGTAGCCTAAATTGGTATCTCATGCTATTGGAAGGCTCATTAGATGTGGGCTCGAATCCAGCTATCTGCCATCTTCTTCTTTCACGATATACAACCTTTGCTTAGTGTGAAAGATGTCGAACGCGTATTGATGCAAATAAGAGCAGATTTATTAGTTGTATTTGTACATTAAAAAAAAATGTTAATACCTGAAAAATAACGTCCGAACATAATACATTCGGCATATCTTTTTATACATTTGGTGTACCTACCGATTGCATATGTATGAGGAAACAAACACCCTTCAATTTTATGAAAGGAGTCCAAAATCCATACAAATCAAAATATCTTAAGAAAGCCATAAACACATGCAAAAGCATTCAAAGATTTCCCTTTGATACAGAAATATCTATGAATAATTTTTCAATCTCGATTCTACGTTATTATTATTTCAAAAAGGTATGTATCTACACTCCAAAGGTCCTACATAGGTATATACCTACATACATTGTACCCTCTTTGATAAAAGTATACCTATTGTGAAAAAATATGTTTTCAGAAAATAAATTTTTGATCCATTCCCATGAATCAGAATTTTATTGTCTAGGAACAACGTACGAGAAGGTAGGTGCCTACACAATTTTCAAAAAACACCTGTATTTCCATTTCATTTCATTTATTTGTACAAAATATAACATATTATTCGTAGGTATTTAACTCAATAAAATTGATTTAACCTTATTGCTTTCTTTACTTTTCTGTATTCCTATAATATAATACTCGTACATATATGTATCAGCTGTCTATACATAATTCTCTTCATTGTTTTGTCATTGTCATAAGACATGTTATTTGTTATTGTTTTCTTTGATTCCATTGGCTTCTTTTACTTATATACATACATACCCCATTTAAGGCACTCCGCACATCGCGAGCCAGCCCGGAGGAGACCAATCCGCAGCAAACCCGACCCGCACGAATCCGATCCCCTAGAACGATTGAAGCAATCAAACCGAAAAGCCGGCCCCACACAAATTAAGCCCGCCGCGGTCCCCCCCCCCCCCCCCCCCCAACCAACCCACAATGCGGGAAAGCTTGTGCCGAGAATAAGAAATATGGTCGACACCTGAGATCGAACCCACGACCTCGAGAACAAAACAGTACGAAAGCCGGAATCGTAACTGTCAGACTACCAATTCGTATAATCTCAGTAGTATTTTTAACGGTGAGAAAATATGACAAAATTGCGAGGAAAATAAAAAAAATGTGTTTTTCCATATATATGATTTCCCACATTAGAGGGATATTTGATGAAATTTTTTGATAAGTTTTGACGACGGATGCAATAACATTGAAAAATTTAAAACCTTTAGATACAAATTGTACTTTTTTTATATTCAACATCCCCTAATAACGTTGACTGCTATAAACCATGGAGGGTGGCAGGGATGAGAAATGCTCCATTTGTTGTTTAAATCGAGCCCCTCTAAATAAAAAGGGCGGTAAATCTTAGGGAAAAATACTAATTACTTCATCTGTATATACGAATATATACGATATACAGTTGTTTTTTTATATAAATTCAAACATACTTCATTGGTGCTGTAGATTTGAATATTTTGCCGACGGGTGTTTTACAAAAAAAAAAATAAAAAAAATAAGGATTCATTTCAACTGATAAATCCTTTTGCCCTCTACATCATACTGAACAATAAATTATAAAAAATATCACAAATAAGTTTTTTTTTCATATGTAATGTGTCTACGTTTAAAAAAATAGCGAATTCATCTTAATTCCGTTAATCCGTATGTTCTGGCCAACGCAATTGCGTGATAATGCTTGCAATAAGGCAGAAATATTACCTTTGCCTAATTTTGATATTTATTTATTTTAGCTATCTTTTTATATATAAAAAAATATATTTTTATCTAAGTTTTCTTCTTATCGACTAAAGTTCAATATGCCGAGAGCAGCGAAAGCTTCATATATGTTTAAACTATACCTTCATTCATCCAATATAATTAATTAGATATCTTATTTCGTCAAAAACCAATTATCATTCAATAGGACAAGTGAACTACTTATGCTTGACTTAGTAGCATAGTATAGGAACATAGTCATAAAGCATAATCCACTTGCCGCATATATCTGATTTATGGCTCTGAAACGTGGACAGGGACAAAAGAGAATAATGAAGTTAAAATACCGTAGAGATGAGAGATCTACAAAGAATACCTATGTGGAAAAACTCTGTTTATAGGATATGTAAAAGAATGGGGATATTAGAGTAGAATATGGGATTGAAATTATTGTTGTTACAAAGGTGAAAGTTAGTAAGCTGAGATGGTTTGGACGTGTTGAAGGAGTGAATGCAAATAGGATAACAAAATGAATTTTATAGAGCTGAAAGCGAAAGGTGTAAAAGGGCTTGATTGACCGAGAAAGACGTGCTCGAACATATCGATTCCATCCTCAAGTAAGGCCAGATAAGAAGCAAAAAATAGGAGAGGTGGCATGTCGCTGTAAGAAAAGAAATAAGATGGAATATAGTGGAGGCCCGTTCTCTCTGCCTATTGGGTAAAAAAGTGTAAACAACTTTCTTGATTTTAAATATACACAACGTCAACAAACTGATTGCTTTAAAAACACACATTATTAACCCCGACATAGTACAGTAGGTAGAAAGTAAACAATAAAAATGACATCGCGTGTCTGTACGAGGGAAGGGATGCGAGACATGGTTTGCGTGTGTATTATTGGTTTCTGTTGTTACTTCAAATGCTTGAAGAAGACATACGAGGGTAGTAACTATGAACACAGCATCACCTTAACTCTCCTAGGGGTGATACGAAAGGGTTGCAAGTATCCAAGGGTCAAATGAAATGAACGAGTCACCAGGAGCACAGAAATTCGAAGGGGAACACCGTGTAGTAGTAATAATACCATGAATATAGTTATAGGTAGGTATACACAGTATTAAGGAACCGTCGTACATCAAAGACATCAGTTATATTCCGTAGGATCTGGAACTGTTCCAGACAGGATTGGGAATCTTAAAGGATTATCAACGTAGGGAGGGAATTAAAATGTTTCGATCAAAGGAGACAATTTTGAATAGATGGCCCTTCTATTTGGGATTTTCAAAAGCGACCCCCTTAAACCCGCTGATTTTGTCAAATCATTTTATTTTAATTGAAACGTTAAAATTGTGTTATTAGTAAAAAATATTAAAATAAATCAACCTCAGGTTACATGGCAAGAATGCATTATAGTAAAACATGTTTGTGACTAAAGTTGAGCATCAATTAAACACAACAAAAGTGCTGAAAAGTTGTTGACAGTAAGTATAGTGGCTCACATGACATCTTACAGAGAACTCGAGGGTTCGGGCTTCGGAGTCGACCATCTTTCTTATTCTCTTACACAAGCGTTGCTTAATGCAAAAAATGACAAATTTGTATGTCTTACTTTAGTAACCCTTATTTATTCCCAAAAAAAAAACATTAAATTAAATATAAGAAATTCTACTTCAATAGATTATCGTAGTATATAATTCAGGGGTAGGTACGTAAAATGCTAGTCTAGAAAAGGTTGCCAAGTGGTTATATAGTCTTTTAAAACCTTTTAACAACCTTTCTAAAACCTCGTGTGCTACTTGCGTAAATTTTAGATTACTTTCTTTTCGACGGTTTGATTAGCACATAAAACCCGTCCTTGAAGCCTGAACGAGACCTTGCCCTGACAATGATTGTATGGCAGCACACTTGTAAAAAATATACGACCATTTATTTCACTTGTTATTCTTATCTGAAGGCCTATCGTAAAACTAAGAAATATTTTTTTTATGTATAACACAAAATTTACTACCAAATCAAAATGTTAACGTTTGAAATTTCCGGCAGATTACTTCTCATTTTTCTCCCAAAGTTAACCGTATCAGAACATTCTAATATTCTTTATTTTTCAAACAGCATGGGTAGAAAGAAAAACATACCTGTGGTATATGGCTGGGAAAAATCCCTCCTAGATCCACGAGATGGTGCTGGTTCCGGTGGACTTCCACGATCCTGTCCGGGTGTTTCCAAGAGATTTTGAAATTCTCCACTATAGCGTCCTTGGGTCGAAGAATCTCCCGGGAATTCGAAACCTTCCGAGCTCGTCCGTCCCTGCTGCCACTGATGGCTTGTCGGGCAACACTGACTGGGAGATTCCAACAAATGAAGAAATTCTCCACCAGATTGTCCTTGAGAGAAGTCTGATGTGCGGCTGACGTGCGTCAGATACTGATTGCTAATTTGCCCTTGCGAAAAATATCGAGTCCCTGTCAGGTAGCTAGTGGGAGAATCGAGCAAGGAAGGGTTCTGGTTGGGTTCAACTACACGTCGAGAGTCCCTGGGGTCGCAGTATGTTTCGACGAACTCGACCTGAAACAAAATATTAAAATTCTGTCAAAATTGATACTACATAGCTAAATTTTCCAAAAATAATAGGTAAATCGATATAGTTATTTTTGAATTACTTTAATTTTTTAATAATATCATTTTATCTCTCAGTAAAAACATAGACAGTAAAAACAAAGTCCAACATAGTCATTTATTTACACATTGGTACATATTAAGTTAATAAAAACATAATTGTATCGACCTTCGAAGAAACTGACCAAGAACCCTGAACTCCCAGCCGGCCAAGACCTTGGACATCTTCTGTCTGCCAATAGCCTCATTTCGAGGAGACCTCCACTAAAAACTGGAAAGAACCTGTATGACAACAACTTCAATATCACAGAGGCGTGGAGATTGAAATACTGCTGCTTCCTTTCCCAGCATCACTGATAAACCTCCAGGTTTTGACCTTCCAAGAAGAATGTGGACCGCGCTGAATAGGATACGCACGGGTCATGGAAGATTTGCGGAATACTTTTTTTAAATGTGGTTGGCAGAATTCTCTAGAATGCGACTGCGGAGCAGATAGACAGGCGGTGAGCCTCGTTGTGTTTGAGTGCACCCTCAGATCATGCGAGGGAAGCATTGAAGATTTCTATACACTAAGCGAGACAGCGACTGACTTTTTGAAAACAATTAATTTTAAATACTGTCAATTTTTATTGACAATATATCTCAATTTTTTGTTTTTTTTTTGTTTGTAATTAATTATGATGTGATGTATGTACGATAAATAAATAAATATAATGATCAATTGAATCTGTACCCGCGGCCCTGTGTTATTAACATTTATGGTAAGTACCTATTATTGATGCTTTATTGTATAATTTGAAACCAAAATAAATCGATGTTTTACATACTTAGTACCTATGAGGTAGATCACAGAAATAACTTAATTACTTCCTAATGTTGTTTATTAAAGGACTATTTAGTGCCTACATATCTGACTACTGTACTTGTACACAAAGGGGAACTGCGGGCCTCGTATAATTGTTAATTAAAATAAGCCTTGATGGAGCAGATAGGACATTGTGAAGTGCGCCTAGCCAAATAAATACGTATTTGCCGCTATCGTTTCGAGCGGATTAATCAACCGAGAATTGGGGGAAATAAATCAATGCATTTCATTTTTATATCGTTTCAATCTATAATATAAAAGAATGTCGGGTTAGTGGAAACACATAACTTCGAGATCAGCTGAACAGATTCTTATGGTGCTTGGTTTATTGGATTTTTCTCCGCTGCGAATAACAGAATTACAAATAAAATGCTGAAAAAGCGGATAAAATAAATATAATATTAAAATTAGCATGGAACGGATTTCTTGCGACGCCAACGCCATCTATGAAAATTCCACAACAACACAATTTTTATTTACCTATCAACTAAAGAATTTCAAAACACTGGCACGCAGATTATTGATGGAATAAATACGTATTTTTGTATAAAATAACAAATTCGAAATAAATACATAGCAAGTATAAAGGACTACAGGACAATAATGTCTGTCGGGAATGCTAGTTAAGTAAAATATAATACGTAGTAGAGTATAATATAATTACTAAGCGAATCGGAAAGCCAATAGGTAAGTATGGTGTGCAAAGATGCGTTTTTCCAAACGAACATAATAATAGTCAGAGCTGGAAAACAGAGTAGGCACCTATATTTTCTTGATCGTTCATATGGACACCGAGGAAATAACAACGAGGAAGAACTGTCATCACCCATAATTAATAAGTTGCTGTTTCCATGATGTCTATAATTCGATAAGAATAAAAAAGTGTAATTTACTTCCAGCTATGGCACTACGATAGTATGAACATAACCTTTATCGAACCAACCATTTTGATGCTGTCATTAAATCAATAAATGTTTGGTTTTAAGAGGTTATTTTTTACAAATTTGAACCACTCTGCCGTAATCTAATGCCAAAGGCTGGCTAATCACTTTAAGTAAACATAGTTCACTCATAGAGTATTGTAAAATAGAAAAACAAACCGATCTAACCAACTTACTGGTTGCTCTAGTGGAATGTGCATGATGACTTTTAGAAATTTCAAAATTACGATTGTTGTTTTGAAACATCTCTAAACTTCAAAAGGGTACACAAAACATTTTACTTTCGGTGATCAAACTCGTCAAATCCCCGAAATTCCAATCAAATGAATAGTCATCTCGAAACATCATCTTCTAAGGAGGCGGGTTTGAGTCCTGCTGGGGGCATGGAATTTGAATTTGACCACCCTTATGGCGAAAGTGATCATACTAAAGAAACTCAGCATTGGCAGCCCAACAAGGAGTATTGGCATACCGAGTTTGAGATGATTGAAGTGCATGAGTCGAGATCTGCAATCTGTGGAGACAGGGAAATGGCGTCGCAGGGTGCATGGCCGCCAGGGTGGAATGGCCACGACTGCTTGAGGAGGCCAAGATCCAAAGTGGGTTGTAGCGCGATGGATGGATGGATCACACTAAAACAGCATTCAAAAGAGCAGTAGGAGACGGTCATACATAATCCAGTAATGGTTCAAATTTAAAAATATACCGTATTATAAGAATTAAACATCCATTTATTTAATGATAGCATCATATTATTTGGTTCTATAATGAAGTGTAATGTTTTTTTGCTAGCCGAGTGAGCAGAACAAAAAGTCATGATTAATCAAAAGTATTTAGTTAAGTAAAAAAATATAGTTTCCAGAACGTCAATAAAAGCATACGATTTAATTAAACTGATCTTTGTCTGACATGTCTAGTGTAGTTAAAAAGTTAATTGTTACAATAAATTTAATATGTAGATATATGGAAAGGAGACATGTCACGCGTGTTTAGATCTAAAGATTAGCATCCTCCAGCCTGTTAGAAGGACGGGACAGAGAGATTAGTGGAATAGATTCAGGGTGACCTTTCTGAATAATAAATCGGCGTGTGGCACTCTAACAGATTACATGGGAGACCCGCCGCTGGTCCCAAACCGTAGTTCCCTATTCATATCACTATTATTATTCATGGACTATCATACTAGTGGACGATATTAAATTTGTGACACGAAGAAATCTCACATAATCTATCAAAGCTTATTTGCTACGAAATGTAAAAAAAATGTATTTTGTTTATTTAACGGCAGGTCGCCCTATGATAATGATTTGTGCAAAAAACACGATTTACGATGAAATTAATAGTTACAAAACAAAATAGGTTCTACGTAGGAACATTTTGTTTTTTATAAAAATGAGTCAGCACAGATTCATTTTAAGTAAGCTACTTAAAGGTTGCATCTTGAAAAAGGAAGATGGTCGACACCTGGCAAGGAACTCGCGACCTCCGCACGAAACAGTATGCCGGCGTCGTAACCGCTAGACTACCAAACACATCTAACGAAACTAAAATATCATTAATCTACATAATAATTCAGAAATGTTTGTATGTTTGCTTTTTATCGTATGTCGGAGCATCACGCTCAAAATACAAATGCTACGTCAGATATGAATCTGCGCAGAGCCGTGCAAAATGCCGGAGAAGGTTCTTAAATACAATTTGCTGCATTAACTTTAATATATTTAGAGCTATTTAAGAAACTCTATTTTTTTAGGATCTTATTCATACAAATTTTTCAAAAAAGACAGTAAGCCATCTTTTGGAAACAAAATTACTCATGTAAACGTTGAATGGAATCTTGGTATTACCGTATGAAAATGTAATAAAATAATTGGAGATTTGTTATAATATTACTGATCAAGCCTGACAATCGGAATCAAAAACGTAAAGCAAGACGGGTATAAGCTAGTTTTATATAAACAAGAAAAGCTAGTAATTCAAAATTTCTTTCAATCATAATAATATGTAATTATTGCTGCATTGATTCAATCACAATCTTGGGCAAGTAAAAAACTTATAGATAATGGGTAGGTTAAGGTTATTTATTTAATAAGGAGGCGTATTTCAGAATTAAAGAGTGGGCAGAAGGAAGAATAATTATTATATCGAATTGAATTTAATTGTAATTATTATAAAAAAAAAACTAGCTTTTGAAAGGCGCCCGTCGCGTCCACTTCTGGATTTTCTTGCAAACATTTCTTTCGTATCGCTGAATTCGAATGTGAGTCTTTAAAGCACACGGTTGATTGAACTCTTTATTGCAAACATAAAATGTTTTTTTAACTTAACTGGAACTTTCTTAACTGGATGACAGTTCTTTCTGGTTATTATTTCCTTGATGGCCATATCAACGATTAGGAAAATATACTCTATTTTCAAGCTCTGCATCTTTGTTCGTTTGGTATAAATGCTCCTTTACCGTGTGTCCTGGAAAGCGTTCGCGCGTCCGCGCGACTTGATTCATACACTCAAACGCGGACGGGTCGTTTAAATTGAG
This sequence comes from Mystacides longicornis, assembly GCA_963576905.1. Taxonomy (NCBI): domain Eukaryota; kingdom Metazoa; phylum Arthropoda; class Insecta; order Trichoptera; family Leptoceridae; genus Mystacides; species Mystacides longicornis. The sequence continues at coordinate 2,155,819 of OY756421.1, read as the reverse complement.
AACATTGTATGATTGCTCATCGAATGGTCCCGCGATCAGTTAGGACATAGCCTTAGTTGAACAATTTGTTACAATAAAATCAATCAATTCTCGAACCATATGCAAAGATAGATAGATGGTGGAAATTTGGGAACGAAATACCTATAGAAAATTCAGACACCCACACAATTATTTCATTAAATTTCTTCTTACCCATTATCATGACTGAACAAAAATAGAACTTCTCAGATCTAAACAAAAGGTGTTCGGGTTTCAATTTGCTTACGAATGCGTCAAACTATAATAATATAACCCTGATTCAATTATAAATTCATTAATCAACCAGACTATTCTAGTTGAATTCAATCGACTGAATTGCTTCCAGTGAAGGATCACACATTCAACAAGTCGTCAATCATCAGGAAGATCCTGCAACAGACTCACCCGTCACGGAAGTCTCAGAGACACGAGTCACCCCGTCATTTAATTAATTATTTAAGACATCATTCAAGAGTCCTGGAGGAGCCATCAAGGGAAGACCTCCTCCTACATTAATTGGAGGACTTTCGTAACATAATTGAATTTCGTCACGAATTCTCGCCCTACGCACTGTCTCTGTAACAAGAATTTAACAATCCAAAAAAATAAAACAATGTGAAATTCCCGAAGATCAAGCCAAAATTCTAGCTAGATTATTGGGCGTCAACTGATCAAAACTTTTCGATGTCAGATTATTTTTTGTGTTTTTCTTTGATATTATTTCTTCCCGTTGTTGGCATCTCATTTAAAATTTAATTTAATCCTTGAAAGAAAATCTTTAAATTATTTATACAAAATTTAAGATATTTTCCATTGATAAAGTATGGATTAATAACTCAAGTATTTAAAAAAAAACGTAACGGAACAAGACAAAAATACAAAATTCATCATTATTTTTGATTTAACTACAACAACAAAAATCACACAAAAATCAATTGATCACAACATTATACAAGGACAAAATCGTGTAGTAAAATCATTGCCAGAAACAAATTTCACGTCCATCACCCAGAAACTATCACCAGATCAGAAACAGTTAGCAAATACAAAAGCCCTAACACTAACAAAACCAAAAATCAACGAGCAACCCGACCAAAATACGAATTATTTATTACGTAGGTAACAATGACGGGTGTTAAAAGAAAAAGTCTTAATCATCGGTCTACCTGAAAAAAATGTGACAGCGACGGAGAAAATCCCTGCATATTTCTCGCATCAAACCTTTTAATACGTTAAAATTTCGATTTGAACCAAATGGATATCATTCGCTTGTGGGCTTTTCTGGTGAATTGTCTTCTCGCTACAGTACGGATCGCTTTACCACTAATACTGGGACATAAAAATAGAACGCCTTGTAGTTTTCTACCTTTATTTGAGTACAAAGTTTTTCACTTACGAGTTGCAAAACAACAAACAAAAAGTTACGCAACGTTTCTACAAGGGAAATCCCATCCACTACTAAAGTAATAATACGAAAAAGGAAAAGGTACCTTTATGCTCTCTTTGATTTTAATTCTTTTTTTTTTCAATTTTAAAAGCCTCTTCTTATGGTCTTTCAAAGACCAAAGTCGATGGATCGCATCACCCGTAACTCCAGTGTAGGCTTGGGACACTCATTTATGAGTTGATCGATTGTTTGTGTCATCCCAAATGTGAAATGTGCAGTCTGATGAGTCCATCCATTCCCATTTATATAAGTTTAAAGCGGTACAGCCTATATTACATACATCTTATTCGATTCTTTAAACCTACACAAATCACCCTCTATGGGTAGAATGCCTGATTAATTATAAAAAAAATACCTAGGTTTATTACATCTTTCTGGCTTTTGCAGAGCAAGGCTATTCTTTGACGAATTACCTACTGGATAATGGTTGCTCTATCCATAGTTTTCTCAATTTGTCTTCAAATTCTGCAATGTCGGGATCTCAGTTTAGAGGATGATTATCATAATGAATTGACAGAATATCGTTGGTCAGCACTTTTCTTAATTCTTGAAGAAAGGCTTCCTGTCGTCTAGTGTACGGGTGCTATATTAAAAGGCACACATAACCACACCACAGGAGGGTACATATACCTACTAAATAGATGCTGGAGCCGCTGGAGGTTTTATATTTTAACTTTCATGAGTTAAGAAAATTTAAATTATTTTTTTTACTTACTTCAATTTTCATCATAAATTTGATGCATATACAATAAATAGCAACACTTTCACCAAATTTTATTGAACCTGGAGCGTTTTAAGAACGGTACAATTACCTATGTATGTAGGTATATTTATATGCGCCTTTTAACCCTTGATACGAGTTCGCTACGATATTATGAATAGCTATAATTGGGAGCATTATAATATTATTTGGAATTTAAGAGCTCAATAATTGAACCAGTATTATTAAACATAATAGAAAAGCTTGCATGCTCTCTAGGATATAAGCAGGCCCACGAACAATGCAAGTCCCAGCATCCATATTATTATAACGGAGTATTGGGAATGCATTACGGCATAATAGATAAATAGCAGCGTAACCCTTGGTCCGGGCTATTAGTCATCCCTATTACCTTCATTCATTAATCCCACCCCTGCATTTAGCTTTCGGAGCCGAAGCTCTCAACAACAGCCACGTATAGATATAACTTTTGACTTTCCTTCCATTCATACTATCGCTCCAACGCAGACAGCCTCCATTGTTACACTTCATCCCCCAATCTTTCGAACATAACTTAAAAAAGTCCAATATTTTTCTCTCTTTCCATTGACAATGAATAGTCTGCAACCCCCAGTGGGTACGTAGATATATTTTTAATATCCACTTGAATACGACGTGATTATTTCTGAAGTGATTCATAAATTTCGACTTGAAATATTTTATAAAATTTTCTCGACAATCTCTTTCATTAATTACGGGGTATTGTGCAATGAAGCAAAAACCCTAAAAAGACTTTTGAAAAAAAAAGGATTTTTTTAGCTTCTGGAAGTAAACGATGATTTTAAATAGAGGAAATTAGTTTTTACAAGTATCGACTATAATAATAATATTTATTTGTCTCCTCTCTCTAATTTTCGCATAATACATAAGTAACGTGTGAGTGTTCAAACAAAATAGAAAAGTATTGAAATGATAGAATCGGTTTATCTAGAAAATTTCATAAACCAAAACTAACAAGAAACTACCAAGGTTTTCATAAAAAACAAGACGTGTGATATACTCTAAGCTCTTTTATTATGATAATCGAAAATGACCTCATCAAATCGGAATAAAACAATACGTATGTATGCTACCCATTCTCCTTTATGGGTGTGAGTCCTGGCACCTGACCAAGGCCCAGGCACAAAAAGTCTCATCATTTGAAATGAAGTGCCTAAGGAGAATTCTGGGCGTAAGATGGTACCACCGAATCACGAACGACGCTATACGCCGGCGCACCCAGCGTGAGCCCATCACCTCTACCATTGTGGGGAGGAGATGGACTTGGCTGGGACATGTGTTAAGGATGCCGAATGACAGTTGGCCGAGGAGAGCGCTGTTCTTCCTCCCATCAGGGTCCCGAAGACGAGGAAGACCCTCTCACACTGTGTTCCGCTCCTTCGAAACAGAGCTGAGGGACATGGACATGGTGTGGGAGGAGGTCATAAGCATTGCGCAAGATCGAGCACAATGGAGAGCTCTTGTTGCCTCCCTATGCCCCTGAGTGGGGTGTAAAAGGGAGAATTGAATTGATTGATTGATGTATGCTACAAAACTAGTCAAATATTAAACTAAAAAAATCCCTAGTTTATCATAAGTCGGAATAAATCTTTAAGATCCATAAAATTTCAAATTATCTTTGGCTTAATTCTTTCTTAATTTTTAAGTCTCCCATACTCAGCTTCATTATTTAATTTTATTTATTTGAAATCTAAGCAACCAATGGTTGCTTTTACATACAATTTACAAAACAGAGGAAGAAAAAAATACAATACTTATGCATCACAATAAGAAAAATAAGTATCTCAAAGAATTTAATGAGCCAAGCGGTACCTATCCTTTAGCATTTTTTTGAAACCATACAAAGGTGCAAAAAATATATCAATTTCGCCAAGATCATTACCCCCCCCCCTCCTCCCCTAAGTAACCTTTGCATGGGCGTGTTGAAAGAATAGTTTGTGACACTGTTTGCTAATCTAAAGTGTCTGTACTTCGCGTGCTCCTGGAAGGGACATGAAGCTCAACCATAGAAAACAACCGAGAGGAATCAATCCGGCCACCGATCAATCTATGCAAGAAAGTCATATCCGTTTTTGTGCGCCTTTCGAATAGCAGTGTGAGACCACATTCATGGCGAAGATGATCATAGTTAACATCCGCAGCTGGTATACCCAGTTTGAAGTTAATAAACTTCAGAAGTCTATTTTGAACCCTTTCAATTCTCTTAATGTGAACCTGGTAATATGCATGGTGACCACAGAACCGAATTCTAACTGTGGTCTAACGAGACAATACACGTGTACAAATGAACAAACGTTGAGACTTTGGAAAAACTGCGGGACAAGCGTAAGACAAACCCAAGTACATATTCGGAGTGCCCTTTCCACCATTGAATTAATGTGCCGGACAAATGTCAGTCCAGTATCAAGCTGCACTCCCAGATCCCAAGTCCGGGAGTCCGGGAAATATTCAAATATAGAGCAAGATCAAGTGTCATCACTCAGCAACTGTCAAAGTTTTATTTTGAGGAACATACTGAGAAAGATTGAGTGCAAAAGTGAGTTATTTTTTAACTTTAATACACCCAAATGGAGTCTTTAATTTAGAAGCTTTGTGGCTTATCAATACCTAGATAGTTTTGTAGTCATTTTGCATTACTTGTTTATTCTATAGTTTCGAATAAGCCAGGGTAACATCAGCAGTAACATCCGAAATTCTAATGAAAAAAAGCCTCCAGCAAACAGGCTCGTATTTTCACGAGGGCAAGTGTGTAGAGCGGGCAGTGACCGTGAAGGGGAGAGAATATTTATTACAGAGAACAGCGGGCGGTGCAGCGAAACCAAACAGATAGTAATGGGCGAAAATGCCCATAAAAATATTCCACTACAGCGCAATTCTGATATCCTGATACTTGAAATAATTCAATAGCATACGGAGGAAGTAAATAATTTCATATGAATAGACAGATTTTTCCACGTTATTGTACTTAAAAAGAGGAATGTTAAAGAGTATTCATGTCCAAAGGCCTATTTGAATTAAAAAAATAATAATTTAATTTTACCTATAGGATGTAGAGCGTATTGAATTTTTTTCAGACAAGAATCCTGACGATTTGATTATAATTTAATTTCACAGAAGACAGCAGGCATAGAAATAGGCAACTGATGATTTGAATGACCTAAAAATCAGTTAAGTCGTCCCAAGAGTCCCAATTTTACTTTACTACGTTGGTAATTGCGGACAATTTGACATCCCTTGATGTGGCAAAAGTTATATGTACTACCTGTGATCAAATATCACAATATGTACCTACGTATATTGTATATAAATAACTCTTTTTTAAAGGCGCCCACTTCTTGGTTTTTCTTGCAAACTTTGCTTTCGTATCGCGGAATTCGTATATGAGTCTTAGTAGAACAAATGTTTTCTTTAGTTGCTAGCGGCGCCGTCTGGTGATAAACTAAGGAACCAAAAGCGTTAATGACATCAGTCAGTAAATGAGGCTATGACAGAGACATTTATATTACAAAATTATTATTTCGTCGATATAATAATATAATATAAACAAAAATTTGCATCTCACTTGATTCTGCGACGTGCTTGGCAAAGAGACTCTCTTCTGTTGCTTATTGGAGCGGCCCAAATGGTCTAACGGCTGACTGTACTCGTCGATCCAAAACTGAAACAATATCAAATACGACTTTTAAATAAGTTGATCAAACCTGATCCTACATGAGAAAAAAATGGAATCAAAGATTTTACTCAATCTTGGAAAATGCTACCTTAACATACAAATCCAAAGGTTTTTTATAAATTCATTTTGGGTAAGTAGGTACATATAACCACAATCCGCATTAATAGCAGAATATTATGGGTTTTGCCTTATCCACAGTAACCCTTGTCCTAAATTGGTCAAATATTCTAATGATTTATGGTTTAATAATTTTAGCAATGCGTTTGAATGGAGGGGCGAGAATTTAAAGCGTTGGGGTTTCAAGCATTAATATTATATATTTGGATACGATTGATTAATATCAAATCTACCGAATCTCAAGAATGCTTTCTAAAAATAAAGATTTCAATATTTTGTCTTGTCCCGAAAAAGACCTAGAGAAGTAGGAGAGCTTCTAAAATACATAATTACTTTTTCAGACAATTTTAAGACCCTGAGATTTTCTTCATCATCCGATCTCTTCTGACGCCAATGACCACTCCTCAGCATGATCTCTCCAGCAACGTTCTCTGTTTCCACTCAATCTCACATTCTCGCTATCGCAGACTCTCCTAATTTCAGAGTTCTGTCTGGGGTGGTTAATTCTGGAATTAGGTGGAAAGTTTTCATGTCGGTATTTCGTAAGATTCTTCGATGGCATTATAGTTTCAACTCATACTTTTTTTTTAATAAAAATGAATCTGTGCACACTCGAAGTGAACACAAATACACTTTTGACATCTTTCACACTAAGCAAAGGCTGGTGTCGTGAAAGCGGAAATAGTCAGCACCGCTTTACTATGTTAAGACAAAAAACAATAGTTAAGGATACACCTGACGTCAGAGCATTAACTTCGTATTTTTTCTTCCACGCTCCTTATGCCTGTTCCACACTCTTAGCCTACACCCCTTTAACCTCATGCAAGCTTAGATATTATTATACTAGTACATAAGTTTTGTTATCCAGACCTTTTATGAAATAGTTTTTGTGTCAACAGCAGGGTAATTTACGAAAAAGTATAAGTTTAGAACATAAGTCATAAGTCAAATATTTGAAAATCAAGGGCCCATTCCCTCAAAACAGTTGTTTTTTTTTCACTTTATCGGCACATACGAAACTGAAATTTATGTTTTATTGTGGAATGAAGTTTAACTATGTTAATTGTTTAGCTAGTTTAGTTGCGGAAAATGTTGAAAAACAATCTTAATGATGATTGAAATTTGTTTCATTCACCTATAAAGTTTTTTTCAGAAAACGACACTTAAGTAAATAATTATGTTTAGCTCGAACTTAAGAGTTTCGCGAATTAAGGGTGTGTTTTTTTATCTGTCTTATAAAAATGGTTTCGATAATGTTCATCATGATTGATCTTACGCAAATATTAAGCCTTTTCTTTAGTTGATTTTTGAGTGCGTGATATAAAAAATGGTACAGTGGGTGTAGATCTGAATGGGATGAATGTATGCGCTCTGATGTATGCAGACGACCTAGTATTGATGGCTGAAAGCGAACGTGATTTGCAAGAACTTGTGACGCGTGTTTATCAAAATTGTGAAATGAATGGTCTTAAGATGAATGTCAATAAGACAAAGGTGCTTGTTTTTGAAAAAAGAAGATTTAAGAACGCAATCTTGTATGAAAGTGAATGATGAAAACTTGGAACAAGTCAATGAGTATGTTTATTTAGGAAGTCTATTTAGCAGAGATGGAAGGTGTGAAAAGGAGATTGAAAGAAGGAAAATGGCTGGTATAAGGATGGGAAACTAAGACCTCTAATGAAAAATAATAACGTATCTCTTAAATCCAAACAGCTGATGCACAATGCAATCCTAATAGTACCATCCATGATGTATGGAAGTGAAGCATGAATGCTGTGGAAATACGATCACTGCGTAGGATTTGCGGAAAGCGACTGATGGATAAGGTGAGGAATGATACTATAAGAAAGGAATGTGGAGTGGATGTAAGCGTAGTGACTAGAATGAAAGTGAATAAACTAAGGTGGTTTGGGCATGTAGAGAGAATGAACGAGGAGAGAATGACTAAAAGGATATAAGAATAAAAGGAAGCGAAAGAGGTTTGTTTGGATATGAAAGAATGGAAGTCCGTACTCTCTGCCTACCCCCTTCGAAAAAGGGCGTGATGGGTAAAAAAAAAAGTTTAGGTAGGTAGAGCAAGAAAATAAAGCTTTATGACGAAAGAATAATCATTCGGAGAATTCCTAACCAATAGTAGGCATGATAAGGAATAGATAATCGATATGTGATGGGTTCGCACAATTCCACTCTCTCATCCAAACATTCCCCGAAACACCTACTTATATGGGGGGAGGCACTTATCTGTTTTATTATGCAGTGGAGCGGATTTAACCATTTAAATAATTGATAATTATTACCTGTACGCGTGTGTACTATTTCTCCCTCTTCTATTATCTAGTAGGATTATAAGCTCGCACATTCCTAAAGGGTTTTCATTACAGTGCCTTGCTCTATTACTCAGATCTAATTGTAATTATAAAATTAATACGGCGTTAGACTAGGTACTCGTATTTGAATGTACATTTCAAAATTTATCACTTCAATTTTAAATCAATACATGGTTAATGGTAAATTAAACTATTCCTAGAAATCCTAGAAAGGGGCAAATTTGCAATAATTTTGTTCCCGTTAACAAGGGATGCATTGCCAGTAGTTTTTCGAACAATTATCTTCCTTTTTTTATTTATTTATTGGATACAGACAGTTTTATATAATTTACAAAATTTAACACTTATATCATTTACATTTTTATATTGCCATTTACTTATGTATATCCCAATTATTCACTTTAATTACACAAATTTTTATTATTACACATTCTTTACACTGATAACATCACTTTTAAATTACAGGGGAAGGGAGGGTGGGGAATGAAGGGAGAAGGAAGGATGGGGAAGGAAGGTTCTTTTGCACTTAAACTAGAAATTCATTTCATTATTTTGCACTTAAACTAGAAATTGTGAAAAAGTACTTCAATTTGGGATCTAAAATATTTATTTTTCTAATAGAAGATGAATGAAACAATGTTTTAAATACTAATTCACAGGGAAAATATGAAACACCTTAGAAAGTCAATTTTCTTTCCTAATTTCGATTGAGGGAATGTCCAAATTGAAAACAAAAAAGTTGTATTTAAAACTTTTACTAAACAAAAAATATATTAAATAAAATTAAATGAAAACAGTGCAACAAATGAGCGAAATTATAAAAATATTTTACCAAAAAGGCAAAAGGGTACCTATAACATACCTACCCCAAAACCAATCACTGTGATTTGATTTTATAAATAAATAATAAATGAAAAAAAATTACACTTTTCTTTACAAAGGTGTCGGCATTTTTTTCAGTCATCACTTCCCGTCCAATCTGTGTCTGTGACTAACCTCGGGTAGAAATTTCAAATGAAAATAACTCTGATGGGATTTATTGATTTGAAATCCACGCCTTTACCACAAGGCTAGTGGAGGCTAGGAGGTCGGTAGTCCCAATGATTTGAGTAGATACTATTTTTTTTAAAAACAAAAAATCCGAGACCCTGAAAGGGGAATGCCATCTATAAAATGAAAATCGAACGATGAAAATATATTCAGATCATACTTTTATCAAGGATAACAAAGGCATAACTATACCCCTTAACCTTTAAACGACGCTAACCATTGGTCAAACCTTTTTTTTTGTTTGCGTCACATAATTTCGCAAAGCATTCAAAATATTTTTACCGAATGGAAATCATAACAGCGGGGGAGCTTTGAACGTTAGGATTTATACGTCGGCAGGGCCATTGTTACCCAGCAGAGGACTGCGAGGGGAGGGTGGAGAAGGACATCGGGGGACTTACAGGGTGGGTCGGGAGAGAATTTAGTATTTTTAAGGAAACTGAATAATTTATGACGTCCTTATCAATGCAAAGAATTCACACCATATAGCTAATGGAATTAATATCCAACACTTGTCTTTGAGAACCAACGCATTGTTATCTCAACAAAAAACAACATAACTAACTAATAATACATACCTACTTATAACAAAACGTTTCATATGACACCTACTAGATATTTTTTTTCGTTAAAATTTAATAAGAATTTGGCAAGGTATTTATAATGATGTTTCATTATCAATCAATCAATCGATTGATTGATTGATTGATTTCATTATACAGAATAATAAAAACCGATTCAAATGTGCTCAATGCTACAAAGTCACAAGATTATCAAAATAGTCTCAAGCCAGAGTTTTCTACTGCTGTTTCGAAGGCTGGATTATTGTGATCATTTTACGTTAACAACGTTCGTCATGAGGTGGTAATGTTCAAATCCCCGAAAATTATGAGAATTTTCAACATGTTTAACATGTACAGGGACGACGAGGAACGCAGGTTCGAATCCTGCCCGGGGCATCGGATTTTTCCAATTTCCTTTCATATTACTGTTGCAGTAAAATTTTTGTTAGATCGTGCATAAAAATATCAAAAAAATTAACCGGAATTTTTGGTTTAACGATTTTCGACGACAAATAATTATTCAAGGTTCGTTGTGCTCAGAATTTCGAAACTTCCGTATTCGTTATGAGATTTAATCCGCACGATCCGGTAAAATTTCCATTTTAATTTAACGAAATCGATTAACAAACCGAATAGAAAACAATTAATGAATTCCATTTTAATTACACGAAATCCAATTGTTAGTTTATACAGTAAAGTAAAGGATTCGAATCACGTTCCGGAAACAAAAACAAATTAACTAATTAATTGAATTTGTCTACCAAATGATACGGAAAAGTTTCACGTGTGTTTTGGAGCTTTGTATAAAATTGATATTTTAGATTTTCCAATACGTTTCAGTATGATAAGTGGCGCTTTTAACAACATGACCAAAATATGGAAAGCGTCGGCGTTTAGTGTCGAGACGAAAAGTAAATAATTGTTTCATGCGAGTGTGTCGCCCATTCTCCTGTATGGGTGTGAGTCCTGACACATGACCAAAGCCCAGGCACAAAAAGTCTCCGCGTTCGAAACGATGTACCTCGGGAGAATTTTGGGTATAAGATGCTACCACCGTATCACGAACGCCGGCGCACCCAGCGTAGGCCTATCACTTCTTCCATTATAAAGAGGAAATGGCCATGGCTGGAACATATTTTGTCGGGATGCCAAATGACAGTTTGCCGAGAATATCACGATTGTGGTTAAAGCTATACTATGAATTACTTGGTATCGTAACCACCACGAATAATTTCTAAATTTCTCCAATACCGTTTATGAATATCTCAATTTCACATACTTCTGTGAAAACCTCGATATGAATTACTCCTGAGAATATTTTTTTCAGTTTTATTGCTTACGATTGGGATTGGATACGGTTTTTTAGCCGTCAATAATTAACGGTTATTTTACTACCCTGAGATCTTCTATAAAATTATTATTTTTTACTCGTAAAACAATGTACTTTTAATGACTAATAATAATTCCTACCCGCAATTGTAGGGGTTTGAAAAATCTTTGCAGTGGCTTGATTTTTTGTCAACTCCACTCTAATCTTTTCTATCCAAGCACACTTCCTTCACAGCCATTTGGTTTATCATACTGCCTCTTCTATTGCTTTTGTTTCTAAACTGGGCTTCCTTGAGGACGGAATAGATGAAAATAAATAAATAAATAGGTTTATTCGTCACTTTCTCAAAATACTAATATTATGATACATATCAACACAAATGAATAATTAGGCAGCCTAACATGGTATAAAACTGTTTTAAGGCCCACCATTTTGTTCGTGTGTTCGGTCCACATCATTCGTCTGTCGATTATGCTTTCTTACGACTTTTCTTTCAGCCCATTCAATTCAATCCCATTTTCAATTATTCTTTCAACCTGCCCAAAACATCTAGACTTATTAACATTCATCTTTGTTTTGAAACAACACTAACATCTATAGGTACCACTAATTTTTTTCATGAATCTTTCCACATATTTATTCTTCGTATAGCCCTCTTGTCTCTGCTTCAATAAAATAACTCACTTCAATAAATTATCAAATAAATAAATAAATAAAAACCTAACCTAAGTCTACAGAAAAAAACAAATTGTACATAATAAAATTTAAAGGAATCAATTGTTATCTGTCTAGCTAGATGATCCTATATAGGTAGAGGAATTCGTGAGGAAGGTATTCAAATTCCTGGTGGTGCGTTTAACAGTGATCGCCGCAAATCCCTCTCATGCTATGCCGGACGTGTTTTGATTAAATGCTAACAGCTTCCCCAGCCCCCAGCCCGCCTCGTCCGAGTAAGACCGATATTTGATTTAATGATGTTGATACTGCGAGGAGGATCACCGTACAGCGGGACACCATATTGTGCGCTACTGCAATACTGTACAACGCCGTCTATCTAACTTATTAACAAAATAACCCAAACTTGTTCCGTTGTATGCTCTTCAACACATTGTGTGAAGAAAATACGAAAATACGTAAAAAGTTATCTAAAGAACCAAAAGAAAGTCGGGTTAGTTCAAACACTTAAATCTCGAGATCGGCTGAACAAATTTCAAAATCATTTTTGGTTTATTGGATAATAAAACATATTTTTTTTATTAAATGAATCTGTGCTCATTCGAAGTGAACACAAATTCACTAATGACGTCTTTCAAGCAAATGCTTGTGTCGTGAAAGCGGAAATGGTCGGCACGGCCGGGATTCGAACCTACGATCTCCAATACGCTAAACGTACGAAAGCCGCCGATTAATACCGCTGGACTACCAACCATAAACATCGAACAATTGATATTTCTAATTTACGCTATTTGTGAAAAACTCTAATATAAATAAACTCTATAGAAACACAATTTTTATTTACCTGACAACCATTATTGACTTTCAAATATTGCCAAGCAAATTTTTGATGGAATTTTTTTCAAGCTTTTTTTCTAAGTGTTAACATTGAAAGGTATTTTTTAAAATAAAACGCGAAAAGTGAAAAAATCTAATTTTGAAATCAAATTGTCGTTGGACACAATCTGTCAGTTGTTTGATAGTTGGTGCAATTGACAGAATTCGATTCGAACAGAAAATATGTAGTTTAAAACAGATGCATCAGTCGGAATGACATTGGTTAAAAGTCATTTTACATACTTCTAAAATCAAGTATTACTGTTTTATAGAAAAATCGCACACAATTTAATATCGATTTTTTTTATGATTCACATGAAATTGTTAGAGTTATTAGTTGTTATTTTTTCTTTAAGATCTAGTCCTGAAAAGGTCACAAGAATCTAAACATAATTAGAACGTTGTGCACCAACAAAGCCAATAGGCAATAAATATGAGACATTAACAAAAATGGATATAGTCATATCCTGGCGCCAAATACATGACAGCAGTCGCAGTCTTTAAATTTGGTTGCTCTCTTGTTCTCAACAATTTTCAACTTTTATCTCTATTTTTCATTTTATTATTAAATTTCTACTTGTTGCATACATGAGATTTTTCGACATGTTGAACATGTTGAAAATTCTCATGATTAAGAGTTTCGGAGACAAACATTACCACCTAATGGCGAACGTTGTTAACGTAAAGTGATCACACTAAGCCAGCCTTCGAAATAACAGTAGAAGACGGTCGTAAGCCCGTAGTGGTTTGTTCCATTTAAAAATCGAACATTAGTAATGAATTGTTAGAGTTATTAGTTGTTATTTTTTCACATGAAATTATTATTTCTTAACATTTATTCCACTACACACGGGATAAAAGCTAGTTAAAAACACCACAACCCTCTATAAATACGAGTGACATGTCCACACATGCCTAGCCAATATTAAACTGAAACCCGTAATGGCTCGCTCATAGGCATATTTAGAACATTTTCAATATGACGATACACTAAAGCGTTATTACGGAAATACCCCGCACGAGACCGGGAGTTATGGTATTACTACCAGGGACACCAGACACCATACAGGAATATGGTTTTTATGAAATTCCTATCGGTTTTATTATTTCGATGCGTTTTTCCCCTAACTCCATTCAAGAACATCCGTTTATCACGAAAAATCGTAGGCACGATACACCTTCCATAAGGCGTGGCCACAGAGGATTGTTTGCCTTGTAGTCGAGGACTCCCGGCAGACTTTCTTCGGTGTGTGGGTTCTTCTCAGTTTATCCAAACTCAGGAGAATCCGTCACAGTATTAGGTAACGCATTTTTTTAAACATTTTAACCCTCCTCCCCCAGGTAACGCACCGTAACGTTTTTTGTAGCCTCCCCCTCCCCTCCCTTACCACACAAGTCACTATTTTTTCCCTCAATTCTGACTATGTTGTGAATGATATATACTGGAAGGTCTCAAAATACCTTTGAACTTGTTTCAGTGTCGTTTGCGTTAATTCCTCCCACCCCGGTAACGCTCAGTAACGTTTTAAGAGACCCCCTCCTACACCCGAATTGCATTACGTAATACTTGGACAGCCCCAATATACTTTTATAATCGTGTAACCTGTATCTCATGAGGTGATACGGAATTGGGATCTTAAATCCAGTGTTTATTCTGTACCAAGCATTAAAAAAATTTGAGTTCATATGCTTTTGTTTTTTTTTTATGGTGTATTTGAACCGTTTATAAAAAGACAGGATTGAGTGCTCAAAAAGCATTCAAATGAATAACCAAAAAATAAATCATTGAGCATCTCAAGCTCGCGGTATTCAATAATAAACCTGTGAGTAGTTTAATTACTTTAATTGATAAATTGTCGATGATGTATTTTATCGAAAATTATACCGAAGTCTCAGATTTCTTAAACATACCGATTGATCGTTGCCTACTGCGTATAAATCTCTGGACAAATCAGATTGTACCAAATTCTTGAAGCTCTTTAGTCTCAAAGGGAGATCAAATTGCAATACAATATTAATAACATCCTTTCCATCGTGTAACAGGGTGTAAGGTATATTGTAACTGGGGATTAACATTGACAGATTTGATATAAACCGTTCAATAATGGAGAGGCTATCCATCAAAATAACCATCGAAAACAACCACACTCCGTGTGCCGCATGCCATATTATATTGAACTCTGTTAGATTCAACTGTTTGTACTGGTTATGAGCAAAAAATTTAGCCCGCTCAAATTAAAACTCCAGCATTTTTTATCAAGAACGAACCTCCAGTGGCTACACTTATGGCCTTGTCTGTGACACACTCCTGCGTGCACCCCTCTTTAATATCCGGATATTCCAGAAGAATTTATTGAAATAAGTGGTCGCCCAGTGGTCGAAATTCGACCATAACTAATAACTTAAATTATAAGTTTGAACATTATTCTTTTTATATTGAGATTTTTTTATAATTAGCAAGCGCTATTTCACAATTTTCTATAAAAAAAATGACAATCTATATGTCATATTTGAAATGTTCAAAGTTTTTCTATTACAAACAAATATCTATTCTCAATTTAACCACAGATTAACAAAAGAATATATTCATCTGTGTCAACGTCAAATACATAACATTACAGCAGGCTTTATATTTTTTTTATCGATTTAATGTATTTTTTATGCATAATCAAAAAAAATATAAGCATTCGCCACTCGTTCTCTATATAAACTATAAGTGTGCGAAATTTCATACTTCTCTTTACGCGATATTTTCGTAAAAAGGGGCAACAGGTTCTTCAACAGGCAACATTTCTCGTATTAATGTATAGATTTTATTTGTCTATTGTTTTGATATTATATCCAGTGTTTATGACTATTGAGGCAAGGAAAATCTAGTTCTTATTTATTCATCTTCTAAGATGAATTCAAATAGTATGATTAGAACAAAGCACATATTCTTGTAGGTTGCATTTCTTGTGAGTAGCGTAAGTGACAAGACAAGGGTTAGGATGTAGTGTAGTTTAAGGGTTTGGAGAAAATAAATCAGTCTTAGGTAATGATCTTCAATGGCGAAAAGTAGAGAAAAATAATATTTCTATTGAGTTTTGTTATTCATCATTACATCGATGTGATGTAGAACCAAGAACTTCAATCTATATTATTCAGATTCCTGTGGCGCAATTTGGAATCGCTTACAAATTATTGTAATCTTTAAACATAAATAAAACTTCTGAAAATTCTCAAGAAAAAAACAGTGAAATAGAGAGGCTACAAGAAGGCCATCACTCATTTTGAACTTGCGAATTTCATTTTCTATCGCCAACGCTTTGCCCAAATTCCCGAGAGAGCAGATAATTAAGTAGGTTCGTGCACAGTAAGACATGATCGATCCATTAGCACTCTAATGAGATTGGAATCCCATTGTTGCGGTTTCCTAGTAGATATTATAGGTGTGCTGCACAAGTGTGTAGTGAGGCACGTGCTGCACAAGTGTGTAGTGAGGCACATGCTGCAAGAGAAGTTGTGAACCCACGAGGGTCTTGGACAATAACTATTTATGAGACCACATATTGTGTCGCAAATTGAAAAAATAAATATATTATTGTACCTAAAATTTAGCTATAGTTTGAGATATAATATCCCAAAGACATTAATTTCAAATGGGGAAAGACATACATGCACCAAGAAATTTTAGATTCCGGACCTAGTTAACATTTGAGAACTAGACTAATCTTTGAACTATATATAAACATGGGATATTTGAATATTATATTATTAAAATTATTTTATTCTGTGGTGTGAGTGAATACTGAATAGTATATAGAAGTTAATTCTGCAACAGTTACGATAAAATTCAATTCAACTAAAATTTGAATGTCACGGGTGATTTCCATCGAAATAACATGAACCGATAGATATTCCATAAGAAATTGATCGATGTGAATATAGCTGCAAGTGATTTCAACCAAATAATATCAGAATACTCGTAATTGCCGCTTTTTCAAGTTTATCTTCAACAATAAACACCTATAATAATATTAAAGTACAGTCGATTATGGAAATACAAAAGTTACTTACATAAGATAATATTTTTTGAGTGTTTTCAAGATTTTTTTTGGCGGCTCATCCATATGGCCGTATGTTATCATTGTAAGTCTTTTGTTTGTAAATAAATAAATAAGTATGTCACAAAATCATATACGAATTTCATCTAAAATACTCTTTGTTATATGATATTTGTACAAACGTCTCGACAATATTTATAATTATTTAACATAAAAACGGTTTCCTCTAAATTTTGGTGAGACCTTCTCAGGTGCCGCTTCGTGCCGATAGTTAAGCGGGTCATTTTAGAGGAATTATGAAATCATTTTAGCGAAACTGATAGTTAAAAATCGAATGAATGCAGCTTTTAGATGATTCAAAGCTTTAGTAGACCTGCTTAAGAATCGCCCCAATATACACCGCAATAACAAAATAATATAGACGACAGTTAAAAGAAAATAGTACAAACTGTTTATAGTGATAAAAATCCTTTGCCAAATTTGTCAGAATTCATTGGTAGGTACTATATATTTTGTTTACCCAACTCAGCAAACTTTTAAGCTTTTAATGTAATAACACAAAAGATAAAGAAGGAATAGTTATTGTTTTATGGTTCTCTCCTACATTTTCTTAATGAAGCTATGTTAGGTTCATCAAAATAAAACTTTTTTTTTATTTTACATCGATGTATTTTTTTTTCTGAACAAAAAAAAACACAATCAAATTTGTGTTGTGTGATGTGAAAAAGTTTTTTTTTAACATCCAATTAAGTTATAACTTTGGCCTCGGAGGTGAATTTTGTGATAACCAAAAACAATTAGGTAATCAATTAAAACAACAATAATTTCATCTTCCAAACAATACAATAACACAAAGATAAGAAAATGGGATTTTTTCTAGATCCACTGTTCATGTTTTTAGGCGTTTTTTACGAACTATCTTGAGATTTGTAGAAACGACAACAGTTTAATATTATGTGTAATCTAAGCCCGCAGACATTCATTTCCGGTCATAGATCATATCTAATTTATTCCTTTCTATACTCTTCTTCAGGATTTTGCGCCAGATAATATATGTTCCTTTATCGTCACTTCGAGCAACTCCACACTCTTATTTCAGCTTTTATGACTTTTATTTCATATTCTTTGCGTAAAACTTTCGGCCCGATCGTCGATTTCTTGTTCTTCTTCTGTAATTTCAAACCAATGATAAGTATTAACAGATATTATACAAACGTTAATAATTTAGGTTATCTCAAAGTGGATACAAATATGCTTTAGACATATTCGTTCAAAGAACGTAAAGCTTGTGTCGTGAAAGAGAAAGATGGTCGGCACCTGGGATCGAACCCATGACCTCCGATACGAAACAGTACGAAAGCCGGCATTATTTTAAACAATCGCACCACAATTAATAAAACGCTTACCCAACTTGTTGAAATATTTTTGATATTAATTTGACAATAGAATCAAATATTTATTTGCCCCCTTTCAGATCTCGCACTCACCAATAACAATAATTATAGCCAAGCATACCGCAATTATTATACATTCAGACACAAAATTAATAACGATTTGATGTTATGACATTTTTAATCCCATATTTTTGCCTAACAAAAGACTCGAATGTACGTATTATTTTCATGATTATAGCGCAAACACATTTAGAGAACAATGCGTTTTCACCTCGTTCCTAAACGAAAATAATCACGAAACATTAAACATACAAAGGGAAAACATTAGATTTTGCACAAAGAGTAAAAACATTTAGCGCGAGGCTGCGATGGAGATCACAGACCGCGCTATACGCTACCTACTATACAGTATTTTTAGGGCGTTCAAAATGAATAAGTATTACACATTTTCGATGATTTTGTTGTATCTGTAAGTAGGTACATACCTAAAAAGTAATACAATATATTTTTTCCTTTTATTGAATATTTAAAATTATTGTGATAATATTATATTTATTACTTAATATGTATCGTTTTAAAAATTTAATTTTAATAATAGAGCGATGAAGCTGTCGAATGATGACGGATGATCCCTAACATTTTATTGAAAATCTTTTATAATCAGGATGTAAGAACCAATAAGGATTGATAAAAGATTGGACAATGTCCTCTTTATCCGTTTTGTGGGCAGTTTATTGTACAGAAAATAAATAGACTTGCGTGGGGACAGCTGTCGACAAAAATTGCTGATGGTTTAGAAGAAATGAAACGCAACGATAAAAAATATCCCTACCAGAGGTCACAAGACAATGATGAGAGTTCACCCCCAAAGCTTCACAACAAAGAGAGTTCATATGAAATAACAAAGGGCAAATACCAAAATAAAATCATACCTGTAGGTATGATATTATCCGCAATTTCAAAACAAGGAGTCACACGAAGACAACAATTTATAATAGCCGGATTCTTAAGCAACGAGTGAAAAACTTTCCAAATCTGGCCCAGCAACTCTCTAAATTAAAATTGAACGTCTGAAAAACAAAGTTGGCAAGATGGGTTCAGCTTGTTGCATCTCATAAGAAGCAGAATCTTTCCTTGCAAATGTTCACCTTGGAACGTCGAAAATCGAAAAACATGTCCAATACTATTTTTATTCGTATCGCATTTTCGGTTCCAATCTTCTTCGGCCGTATAGGCTGCGTCATATTCAACGCCTAGATTCCAGCAATCTTTCGATTCCAGTTTCCGGTCATGGAAATCTTGGCCACTTCTTATGAAGTTTCTTTTTTGTACTCCTAAACCAAATGCCGCCGTCTGCAAAGCTCTACATAATTATATTTAACAGAGTAAAAAAAAAATACAAGAAGCGCCCAGGTTCCCTTCCTAGCCTGTTTTGCTGTAGGTACCCAAAACTTTCGTGGAAGATCTGTTTCTGAAAACTTGGATGTGTGGTTTATTGATTTACGCGTGATTTCCTATTGAAACGATGAAAGAACTAACAAAATAATCATGGTTAATGAGAATTGTTTAAGAATTACAATCTTTACACTGAGCATTTAAGCTGATCGCGTAGAAAAAGATGGGCAGAAAACAAAGATGAAAAATAAACTTCATAATTTTAATCTATATTCACATTTCGAACAAATCTCAATATTTTTACACGAATAAACACAGAGCATACATTCATCTGATTTAAAATTAATCTAGCGTAAAATTAAAATTTCGACGCGACTCTCCATCCCTATCGGAAGATGCAGAAACTTCAAAACGAAATGATCCATTTTTGTTGACTTTCTATACGAGGTAGGGAAGTATGTACATATCTAGTAGAAATGGTTGTGTTAATATTTAAGTTGTAGCAACGGGGGACGAAGCAGGAACAAAGAGACACGATTAAGACTTGAAAATCGTTCTCACCCCTAATATCACACCCCTTCGGTGGAAGCATAAATGCCTCTTCTGAAGAAAACCGCGTTAAAGGGTTTTAAGGAGTGAAAGATTTATGCGAAGGAGCCTTCCTGTGAGGTACCTACCCTACTGACGTGGCTTTCGACGGCAATCTTTGCAAATTCAAATTCGTTGAAAACAGTCTAACAGACATTCACTAGACATTATTTTTGCAAAACGGGTACATATTATCATGTCATTTTATTATAGCCATCATTTTACCATGTTTTAATTAGTAGGTGAGTATTTGTTTGTCCAGTTGGAAAATTGCAATGGATCTTTAGTCAATAAGGACATCGTAAGGTTGAAAATTTACCATTGCGAGTGTGTTACTGATTTTTATGGAAATGAAGATGAAATTTCAGATGAATGATCACACTTGGTGAAAATAAATAACATTGAAATAAGAAATTCTCAAAGTTTAAAATAAGATGGATTATCGAGTTAATTCAACTTTATGGAAAGTTTATTCTATACCAGGCCCCGTAGACAAATTCAAATTGGCGTTCGACTACAAACTAAGATTTCGTCAACGTATAGTGCGAAAAAATTTGCTGTCCACTGGAACATATAAATAGAGACAAATTCAAATTGGCGTTCGACTACAAACTAAGATTTCGTCAACGTATAGTGCGAAAAAATTAGCTGTCCACTGGAACATATAAATAATTATTTAAAGCAAACAAAGACACTTACATAAAAATATAAAAAGTGGACAGTTAATTTTCTTCCTACTCTACATTGTCGAAGAATTCGTTTGTATTCGATCGCCAAATGCAATTTGTCTAGGCCTACTGATATTTTAAAATAAATATGGTGTACCTGCCTAATAATCATCACAAATTCCATCAAAAAATACATTTTTGTTTAGTACTTACGTTTTTTATATATTTTGGAAAAAAATATTCATTTCCGTATCAAATTAAATAACCAAGTAGGTTGATGTGAAAACAGTATTAAATTTCATTTCATAAATTTCCCTACAATTATTTTATTCATCCTTTTAATATCCGGCTGTAGACATAATATATTTATATTATAAAATAATTTATTCGATTTATAAGATGTAGATTGTTGAAGTGTGTTAAGTGTATAGGATTTTGTCGTGGTGTTTTTCTTTAAAAAAAAACATGTTTTATATTGAAAACCAATTTTATTAGATTTACTCTGTTGTATTTTTGCGTGCCAAACTAGAGGTGGTTAATTTAGCGCATAGCATGTTATTATAACGCGTTAATTTTAAATAGCGCACGTAGCGTGCTATGTTAAATAGTTTGTAGACGCTATGTCGTTATGAAATAGCATTTGGAAATCCACACTAGACTATTAGTCATCGCGTGAATGCTGTGAGATGCGGACGCGTTATGTTTCTGTTGCAGCCCGCTAAGACTATTATTTATTTATTCTGTTAAAATTGCGTTTTTGCTAATAGGATACTACATGGCAGAGTAGATATTATAATGTGTAGACTTGGTTAATTTATGTAGGTTAAAAAACTCTTTGTGTAGGTAATAAAATAAATAAATCTTTATTGGATATAAAAAAAATACAGTGTTAATGCAATTTTGAAAAACTACCAAAAGGCGGACTTATTGCTGCAAGCAATGTCTTACAGCCAACCTCAATGTTAAAATTATTATACTAGGTACTCATGTTAAAATTATTATTTAAAAACAATTCCGTGTTTTTATGTTAAATTTGATATTATAGGTATACATAGACAATTTTTCTTTAAATACACCTATAATAATTAATTTAAAATTTACAATAATGTTAAATACCCACCTACCTAAATATTCAATTCAACTGCCTATAGACAGTAATAAGCCTGAAAAGTATGTAGAAAAGTTCATTGGTTTCCTTTAAAAAAAATTATCAGTTATGCGACGTATTAATAAAAAAATATTCTTGTATACGAGTAGAAAATAGCGCGCGAATAATCTGTATAACGAACGAGGTGTGACGTAGCGTGTTACGAAATCTGACGTGCCGCTAATTTTAACACACCATCCGCGATCGTAGGTCTCTGTTAAAAAATAACGCGTTATAAAATAGCGTATGAAATAGCATGCTAAATATTTTTAACATATAGTCTGTAGCGTGTTATTCGTTTATAGCCGTTTTGAACAACACTATGCAAAACTCGTATCGAATGCGTGGGAGCTTATGACCGCGCTTATTGATTATCCGATACAAAAAATAAATTACACCTTAATGACCTATAATTAATTTACTAATCTAGGTAGACTGAAATAAAGCAAAAAATACTGCCTGTAAATACTACTCTACTTAAAAGTTGGCTAATTAATAGAAAAAAATCTCTCTTACTCTGTTCCGTTCCTTCGACAAAAAGCTAAGAGATTTGTAAAAAAGCAAAGAAAAAGGTCACATTGCTATCATGCGAGGTTTACTTGGCCGCACTTTGCTTACCATTTAACGGAGTCATGTTGTGATATTTGTTTGATTCCTAAAATTTGTTTAAATACACATAAAATCAAACAAAATACACGTTTCGGTATGAAATACAATGCTATTAAATATTTTTCAATTTCCATTAGCTTTATTAACTACCACACCACGTTACCGATCGGTAACGTAGTGTTTGAGTGACAGTGTGTCACCGGACAAGAATGTTCCTGAAATAGAAAGTCAAATAAATGGGGAACCTAATAAATGACTATCCTGAAAAGGGTATCTTAACATACTAAGTATACTCCAGGCCTATTGTTCCTTTGATATAAACTTTATATATACATTTCTTCTTTATTGTCACCAAACTCATCCATAACGGCTTGGTGGATTTAAACGAAACTGTTAGTATGTGATAATCGTAAATCAAGGATGGTTTATTGCACAATTTCACCTTCATTTCGCAATCTCTAATATAAATGAAAGTCGGGTTAGTGGGAACACTTATAACTCGAGTTCGGCTGAACAGATTCTCCCGATGTTTGATTTATTGGATTCTTCTCCGCTCCAGATAACAGAATAACTAATAAAAAGTTGAATAAATTGCTAAAAAAGTTGTCTAGTGGGGCAGTAAATTACAATAATTATATTTGTAAACTGTTTGTTAAGGGAGATGTCTGGTAGATTGATATTTTGGTAGAAAGATTCTATAGATCAATGTTTTCCTTATGTTTCCACAGATAGCGGTAATGTGACCACCATTGATTTTAAAAATATTGATACGTACGAACATTTTTGATTGGGCGAGTGACAAGGCGATATCCGTCGCTGCATACTGGAGTGGCAAAATCTGAAGTCCGGATTCGTAGAATTTAATGCACACCTCCTGGGGTATTTTTTGAAGGGACAATATTAAGGTGTTCACAATCTTGAAAGCCTAGAGGTGACGTAAATGAATAGTTGGCCGGAGGCAAGGCAGTTAAGAAATGGACACGTAGAGCGCCTACGGAAGCGCATGATGCACGCTGTTGTGTAGACTATAATTTTGAGAACATTTCAGACCACCACTAATAAGATAGTTAGTTACATAAAACACAAGTGTCTTTTCCATTCCTTATAATTGGTGCTTACAACAAAAAAAACATGACATAAAAAACGTCTTTGGCAAATTGAACAAAATAATGGTGACTAACAATATAAGGGGTGTAAAAAGGCAATAAGAAAGTCAGCACCGCTCCAACTAGACAGAGTCCCGTAACATTGTCTTCCCCGTCTTCCTGGAAGATCATTACTTACCCGGGAGTGGCGGGGAGACGAAACATCGTGCATTAACTTGAAATATGGTCGACACTTTTCTGGCCGCTGGTTCCTCTCCCGGTGTGTGGACGCCCTGACAAATGGACGCCTATTAATTTCCTACTCTCTTGCATTATTCATATTGATGTCTAATCTCGACAATACATCACCTTCCACCACTTTTGACAAATTGAAAAGTGATAAGAGTGAGTGAGATAACACCAGATTAACATTGCATCTTTTAAAAAACTATGTATACGAAACATATTAATATATAACTCTACCTTCGTACTGTAAAGCTACTTTGTTTAGTTAATGTAAGAAATGTTGTGTCGTGTCATATTGTGAACAATTTTGATTTCACTATCATAATAATTGTAGTGTGGTGTGACGTGTCAGGTCTCTTGTTTACCGCGCCCGATAACGTACCGTGTTTATTTACCGGATTCGCGTCTGTGTTCTTATTATGAATGTGTGTAGATAAACCGGATACATGACTTAACACAGCACGACGCATGATTCAAATTGACACGACATGACACAACACAGCATGAAGTTATGATTCAAAATGACACGACATGATTCAACACGACACTACTTCGTACCTTTTTTTAGTTTCAGTTTTAAGACCTCCATCCGAGATCGAGTGCTTTTGACTACGCTTTAATAGATCTTACAGTTGTCCTACTCAATGCCACCCTTGCATTTCCCCTAGTACATAAGATAGAAACATTACGTACATAATGTTATGATGAATGAAGATACATCCTCATTATAAAATACCTTCGATATAAATTAGTACATTCTTGGTAATAAAACCTTCCCTTCGATGAAAATATTATGAGTAACACTTTGTGACACTTGATATAGGGTAAGATGAATGTCACAATCAATTTGTTGCCACAAAAGGATTAAATTTCACTCATCTTTAGTTAATTATCTATGTACGTAATGCCATCAAAATGTGTCATCGGGTTCAGCATAAATTCGATATTTTGAAAACCTCAATTATCCCAAAAATCTCACGTTCTTACCTATTTTGAGATACTTCGGTAATAAAACTGATATCGTCGTAAGGTTCAAAAGACCTTTTGACCCTATACCGGCTGGGATTTTTTGTTTACATATTCTGTAAATAATTATGGCACCTTAGTATAAGGAACGTGAAGTCCATGACCCGTGGGCAGTAAATAGAGTAAAGGGGTGAGTCAAGTTAAGTACCTACTCCCGGAGCCCTTTCAGAATGTAGCAATGCAAGGATGCTTTGTAAAATTCTTATTCTAATTTTATTTCGAAGGAGTTACATACTTTTTGCAATATCTAAAACTAATATTTTGTATGAATTCTCAGTATAAAGAATAATTTAAATTGCAACACGACGAATCAGTTTTCATCAAAATGTAAATACACGAGAAAGTGTTCAAAAGTACCTAATTAATTCATATAAGTTAATCCACAATAGAATAGAGCGGAACACAGACTGATTAAATGATCGACTAACGGCACCTACCCGAAGCGATTTTCACAGCCACACATCTATCAAGTGGTGCAAAAGTTTTGTTGTTTGAAAATACACACATATTTTACCTTATTCTCCAACGAGAGAATTTAATAACGATGCATGCTATAGTGAACTATACTTACTAAAATTGAAATTAAAAGTTAAAGAAAATTATCTCCAATTCTTACCATATTTGTATAGACTTAGAACATTAGTAACCTACAGCGTTCATACGCGTCTAATCGAAATCATAATGCGCTACATGGTGACGGGTGAGCTCTAGTTAAGATTTTATAATATAATACTACTACTTTCCACCCATTATTATTAAATTAAAAAAAAAATGATTCGTCTATAATAATATTATGAATTTAAACAAAGCGAATATTATGAAAGTAAAATTACTTGTTCATATTTTTTTTTATTTTATAACTTTTTTCAACAACTTAGCCCTTTACATAAAAAAGTTTGTCGAGCCCAACTCTAGACAGTTGTCAAACACTAATAACATGACAATATAGTATGAGAGTTGAATACTTATTGTCGATAACTGTTGGATCTCTCCCTGATTTATCCTAAGGTTAAAAAATAATCTATGAAGACAGTGAGTTGATATTTTATAGGTATGTTGCCATCTCCCCTTTAGAGTTTACACAAGTCCATCCCTATAATGTTTCTTTTGTGATACATATATCTGACAATAGTAAATCTACAGGAGTAACCTTTCATGCCCTGAAGATATTTGTCTTCCAGCGAGCGATTCTCTATAAGATATCGGAAATCATTTCTTATTACAACATCCATCTTTCTCGAATATTTGCGATGTATTAATAATAAACAAAACATAAACATTGCGCAAGATCGAGCGCAATGGAGAGCTCTTGTTGCCTCCCTATGCCCCTGAGTGGGGTGTAAAAGGGAGAATTGATTGATTGATTGATTGATTAATAATTTTACTAATAACTATGATCCTATGTTTGATAAGAAATCATCGAATTCACGGCGTAATTTTTTATTATTATTTTTTTTTTTTTGATGGATCAAGGCTCATCCAACCTAAACTCTTGACATCTTTCATAAAGAAGCAAAGCTTATTTTAGATTAAAGGTGTGAAAAGGATATTGAAAGAAGGAAACTGGCTGGTAGAGGGGTTGTCGGTGCACTAAGACCTCTAATGATAAATAAGAACGTATCTCTTAAATCCAAACAGCTGATGCACAATGAAATCCTGATACCATCCATGATGTATGGGAGTGAAACTTGGACATGGACGAAAAATCTGGAAGTTGGAATAAATGCTGTGGAAATGAGATCACTGCGTAGGATATGCGGAAAGAGACTGATTGATAAGGTGAGGAATGATAATATTAGAAAGGAATGTGAAGTGGATGTTAGCGTAGTGACTAGAATGAAAGTGAATAAATTAAGGTGGTTTGGGCATGTAGAGAGAATGAACGAAGAGATGACTAAAAGGATTTATAAATCTGAAATAATGAGTGCACGCAGACGAGGCCGACCTCGAATGACATGGTCCGACCATATCGGTTCAGTCTTAGAGGAGGGCCAAGTCAGGAGCAAAAGGAATAGAAGAGCATGTATGCGAAATGTTATGCGTTTGGAAGAAGCGAAAGAGGTTTGTTTGTAAAGGAAGTCCGTACTCTCTGCCTGCCCCCTTCGGGAAACTGCGTGATGGGAAAAAAATAGAATCACTTCTATCTAATCTCTTAGCCTGGAATAACATTAAGACGAAATAACATAGAATAACATGTTTGTTTTGTCTTGTATCCTTATGATCATTTAAGTAGTTGTGCACAATTAGTTTTTTTTAATAATGTAGTATTTTTTAAACACTCTGGCATGTCCAAAACCATCGAGAAATTCACAACTGATATACCTAGGTAGATTTAGTTGAACTGATTTTTATAGCTTTAATATTTTTATTATCCGAAAGGCGTAACACTGAAAATAACCTTGTGCTTTTGTATTAAAAATTCAAAGGCAAATTTCTTAGCCGAGCATTGCGATGTTTATAATTTCAGTTCAAAAACTTACATCTTGTGAACACCAAATATAATACTGGAGTTGAAATTGCTTTTTGACATGATTTTGAAGAGGGAGACAATGTACCTACATTTCTAGGAAATTGTCTTTAAACAAACAGCAGTGAACATTATTTTGGTAGGAGAGTTCAGGACAGGGACACTTCAAAACGTTGTCACAATTCCGAAAATTGCGCAGAGTTTATGACACAAAATAAATGGCTTCATTAGGAGTACATGAGAGACGAGGAGGTACACTTTGACCCTTTTTGTTTGTCGCTAGTATTATTCTTATTAATATAACCAGTGAGAGAGGTGGAGTGTTAAGTGATCACCCTCAGTGTGGTCTGATCTCCTGGGACAGGGCTATACAAACGAATATTATTATTCTAATACAGATATCTACCTAGATACGTGCACTCGGTGGTAGTTGGAAGAAGGAGAAGTAAGTCGGTAAATAATATTACAAACTCCCGTTAAAATAATATAATGCGTGACTGAAGGTGAGATGCAAAATGAAATAAATTATTACGAGACTTCCAGCGAATTCAATTCCACTTCTCAGCACGCCTGTTCTCATCTTCTAAACTAAATGCATTCTTTTAATCGTTTTAACAACTTTATTCGTAGACACTCGCATTATTTATTTTATTTATTTATTTCTCATATTTTCCATAGGCCCCGTCTGGGGCACTTGGATTCGTTATGGTAGGTACAATACAATGACAAAACAACAATACAATGATGAATTGACAATTATAAAATAATGATAATTTAATATTCAATGCCATTCTAGATGTAAAGGGTCCAGAATGGCATTTCGTCAAGTATATAAAAAAGGGATCACAAAATAATTTACAATAAGCCATTTACCTACATACAATGTGCTGCCAAAATAAAAATATATTAGATATCCATGTTAAATGTTGCATATAGCTTCATTTAACATGTCGTCAACAGAGTAAAATTCATTGTCAACAAGATACATCCTCACTCTTCTACAAAACTTGTCCTCACTTGAAGAATAAAATAATATAATAACGGAAAATAATTTGATACCTTAAAGTAAACCCAATGGGAGGTTTTCTGGGGAGCTTCCTACAATACACACTAGGTGGTAGAACTTCTAATCAGGTCTATTGTCAAATTATGACAGCAGCTGTCAAACATACCATCTAGCATTGACTGATGAATATTATGCTAATATATCTCCTCTCTTTTTTGTTTTCTCAATTAAACAATTTAACGTTTTAATTATTGATGACTGCAAAAGTGGCTTTTTCTACGAAATAAACCATGGAACCCACGTCCTTTCACACTATACACAAACAAAAGCACTAGGTATGAATTTGTCTTCAAGGGTGGATTTGCAGTAGTTCTTTGAGAATACGTTTCAGTTCTGTATCTTCTTGTTTTATTGTTTTCTGTTACGGTATTTTTTCATTTGTATTTAGGTAGGTATATAATATCTAAATAAAATAAGATAAACAATTATTTTATTTGTAATAGTATGTAAAAATAAATGTACAATGATTATTCTAAACATATGGTTGAGGTTATAAATGTCAAAGTTGAGCAGTGTTGCCAACGCCGTTTTTCAAACGCTAAGTAGCCCAACTGAAAATTTGGTATGCGGTCATTCCGAAAATTTTAGTATCCGAAGAGAGGTAGGAGTTCACTAAAAAAGGTCATTTAGTATCCGGAAAGGTGAAAATTCGCTAAAAGGGAAGTAGCCCAAGTTGCTACCTGTCGCCTTTTAAATTTTTTTCGTCGCCGATTCTCGTTCCAAGTAGGCCAAATAACAGTAAATTACCCCCTTTGGCAACACTGAATTTGACAATAGACCGGATTAGCTAGGGCGCCTCTAGCGGCACAAGATGGAAAAAACATCCCATTGAAAAATATTAAATCTTTTACCCATATAGGTACCTAAAACTAGTATTTAAATTGAGAATGTATGTGATAGAGCAAACACCATTTTTAACATGAGGTAACTTGACACAATAATAAATTGATAGAACGTTTTCGTTCTGAACAAAAACAACCCCAGCGGACATATCACTCGCCGGTTTTGGGATCGGTCCGGTCTCAAAGCGGAAAGAAAATCAATGCCACTCGTATTCAAACCCTCTGTATCTGCTATGGACATAATGTGTATACAGGATGATTCGACCAATTCCTTGAAAGGGGTTATACAAGAGCGTATTTGCAATAATTTTGTTCCCATTAACAAGTGGTTATCAAGATTCAATTTTACCGCATTTTGGCCTTTATAAAACTGGAAATGGTTAAAAAAGTACTTCATTTTAGAAACTAAAAATACTTTTTGATAATAGCTGATGAATGAAGTTATGGCTGAACTAAAAAAATCAGTGAATTTTCAAAAACCTTAGATTTAAAACTTTTTAAATCATTAGCAGTTTTTTTTTTTTTTTAATTTTTGAAGGAAATTACTCAAAAAAGGATTTTAGACTTGGCGTACAAACCACAGGAAAACTTCCCCAATTAATATTGTAATGAAAAAAAATGTATGTATACCTATCGTCCAATCTGAGGTAGATACTTTTTTCACAATTTTCAGTTTTAGGTCAAAAGGTGAAAAATTTTAAAAACTCAAAGAAAGAAAATAAATATTTGAAAACCATTGGCATTAAACCGCTGGCCAATGGGAACAAAGTTATTGCAAATAAGTTTTAGAATAACCCCCATGAAGGAATTGATTGAATCACCTGTCACCCTGTATATTTTACTACGGAATATACAGTAGATACATACAAACAGAATATTTACCCCATCTAGCACTCTTTACATTGATGGAGATTAATGATTGTCTATCATCTTATACAAAGAGAGGTACCATATATTATTATTGTTTTCTTTTTTTTTCCATATAAGAAGATAAGGTACAAAGACGATTAACATAAGAACCTACTTAAAGAATGTGAAAGGGGCAACGGAATTAAAACAACTGGTGACCAATAGGACGAACTCGAAGTGTTATGGGAGGTCTTTCAATAATTATTATTGTTCTTTACAGCTACGTAAGATGGCATAAAAAACAGACCCCAGGATTCAGAAAGGCATGTGTTTGTGTAATACCTACTGCTAATAAAAAACTTTTTTAATGGAAATGTATTAGTTTACCACTTAAAAAAAAGATGATGATGGTCAATTTCGATAGTAACTAGCTAAATGTCAATTTATGACGTATCTTTTTCGCAAATCTTATAGAATCCATTTCTATAAATGAGAAAAAATCATCCAAAATATTTTCCTATCATGTATTATTTTCAAATTTGAGTTAAAGCCAGTAAAAGATTTGTGTTAGCTGGTTTCGATATTCAAAAAACTTTGAAACTTTAAAAATATGTAATACCTAGGTACCTACTTTATTTTTACATTATTTTTCACAAAATTTTAGTATTTCGCACACGGCGGAGCGAGCTCCTATGTTCAAAACATTCTAAATCAAAAAAATTATAGGTAGGTACATATTTTTATTACAAATTTACCCAAAATGTATTACAATATTATTATCGATTCAAAAACTGTGTTCGTAATGTTATATACCTACTTACCTCCATTTAAACAAAATAACATAAATTTCCATTTCAAATAATTAAACGGGTAAAATTTTTGAAAAAAATCCTCAAAGGTAGTTTAAGGCATTGGCGTCCTAAATGAAAAATACCGCCCTAAGCGAACATTAAAAAAAGCGCTGAATTGAATTTTTTTTTCATCAAGATTTGGTTGATACAAAAATACATTGACTGGATTTTTGTAAACAAGTAAAGCAAACGTATAAAATTTAAATAAATATGCGAGGAATAGAGATGGAATGATATCTCCTTAACACTTCACCATCGGATCATATCCATTGTTTGCACACGCCCAAGATTACATTTTGATCTCCTGGGATTTTTGTAAAATATGGGGGAACAGGAAAAGCTCCCTTCTCTGTAGCAAGTAGATGAATGAGAATCAAGAAAGTGTTTCTTATGCATAGGTTTATTTTGGTGTACAAGAGCAGGTGGAGATTCTTGAATTAAAAATAATTTACATACGATATAAATTAATAAATTAACACTTTTCTATACATACATATCAGTATAAAATAAATAGCCTGCGGAACCTACTGCCTGAGGTTCTGAGATTTCTTTTTTACCCATCACGCCGTGTCCCGTACAGGGTAGGCAGAGAGAGCGGACCTCCACTCTTTTCTATCCAAGCACACTTCGGTGAAAGCACCGACATGCCAATTCTCATACAACCTCTCCTATTTCTCTTGCATCTGACCTGACCTTCCTTGAGGACGTAATCGATGTTATCGATCCTCGTCATTCTGTGTCGGCCACGCTTTCTTACATTTATTTATTTTATTTATTTATTTGTTGCCACCATAGGCCCAATTTGGGCACTTAGGGACGTCAGAAAGGTTTTACAATATATTTTTAACATATATCTAGATTTTATAGATCACATATAAAATTAATAAGAGAAAAAAAATTATAACAATAAGTAAGTATAAATTACAAACACAGGAATCATAAAAAAATAAATCATAATAAGTTTAATGATTTGAGTCATGGTGTAAAGGGCCCAACCATGCTCTTGTCAGTCCCAACAGATACATGATATTATTTGGTGTTAAAAGTACATTCTTAGTCATGTCGAAGTTAGTATACATATATTATTATCATTATCAATGCTAAATGGTACAATTTGTCTCATTTAGCATATCGTCAACTGAGTAAAATGACTTATCCACGAGATACGTCCTCACCCTCCTCTCAAACGCTTCCGCCTCCAACAGTCTCACGTCAGCTGGTAGTTTGTTGTATAGACGGACACTAAGGCAGAGAAACCCCTTCGAGACCTTTGATAGTCTTGGTTTTATGGCCCGAAGGTTCTGCCCGTGTCGGGTGTCGTACTGATGGATATCACAATTTCTAGGAAGAACGGACAGATTCCTCCTGGCAAGTATTAAGCATTCCCAGATGTATGCTCCCGCTAATGTAAGTATTCCTAAGGATTTAAAAGCATTTCTGCAGGAATCTGTTTGATGCATACCCAGGATTGACCTTTCCTTTCAGCATTATGAACTCTCTTTGTCATTGTGTTTGTATTCATTCTTTCCACATGCCCAAACTATCTCAACTTATTAACTTTAATCTTTGTCACACTTACCTCCATACCAAATTCCTTCCTAATATTTTCATTCCTTTCCATATACCATAGAGTCTTTCTACATATTCTTCGTAGAGATTTCATCTCTACTGCATTTATACTAGGTATATTCTTCTTTTTTCGTCCATGTCCACGTTTCACACCCATACATCATTGATGGTAACAGGACTGCGTTATGCACTAGTTTCTTGTATGGGTCTGAATATATCACAAGTCTACTGAGGTCAGTACGTACGGATTAATGTTTTTTTTTACTGCAATATAGCGGATGCCAGCATCCCGACACGAGCATCAAGCTAACGCCATTAATATTTTATCAGCTCGCTTGGAAAATGGAATATTTAATCAAGAAATAATTAATTTAAATTAATTAGCTTTGTTTTAAAATTTTAGCAACACTGCAAAAAATGTTGTTGTTTTTTTTATTTTTGGCAAGAATTCAACTTTTGAGTGAATTACCCAAATCATTGAATTTTAATTCATGTGATATCACATCATGAAAGTTTGTGTGCTAATAACAGCTCAAAATGTACAGAACCATTTTAAAAAACAATATCGCTTAAATTTTAATACGCTATCCACTAGCTGTAAGCTGACCCATTGGTGTGGTTAGGCAAATCTCTGATGGTAGTATGTTCAAAGAAAGTCGTAAATTAATAGAAACTGTATTAACAATTACCGCAAGTTCCGGTGGTATCTTATACATCTTGCACACAATCATTCCCCATGTGTTGAGTACGAGGCTTTGTGCGGAAAGCAATTAAGATTTTAGCGAACTAAAAGCCTGCGTGAGTATAAAAGGGAAGGATTTGCTTCCTTTACTAAGTTTGCTGATAATTAGGTGACGATGTAGGTTTGCTAGTGGGGGGAAGTTACAAGGAATTGTATAGCTTCACTTGGTTACCTATACCATAAGCAACTTTCATTATTAAGGCATCGGCTTAGAATAATTACTATGTATGTATGTATTCGAAATGTATTGTTTTGAGAGTTTTGTAGGAGCCATATAATAGAAATACGAACACAAAAGCCTTACAGTGTCATATTTTCAGTCATTTGAGAAGCAGGGCTAGATTATTTTTTTGAACTAAAGTATCTATTAATCGAGTCTCTTCATGACCGATGAACAAAGTCAGAGAACAACCAAATAAAGCTGTAATTGTAGCTAATATTTAGAGAACAAAAACCTGTTGAAGGAAATCAAAATGAAGATCTGTTAGACCTGCGTAAGGCCGATCATGACATAGGTGTGGAAATCAGAGCCGACACCACAAGAACAAAGAATCTCATGAGAACCACCGAAAGGAAAACTTCGTCCCGTCGCGGGTTTAACCATTCGAAACAGAGTTAGAAACACCAAAATTCGGGCAATCTGTGATTTCGAGGAAGTTGGGCGATGGGATAGAAACAGAAGTCGTTGAGGGAGAGACTACGTACGCCAAGAGATCAGATTTGGGTAGAGTGTTTAAAATAGCGGCAGGCGAAATATAAACCAACAGACATCCTGAAGCCGAAGAACTTTTTTTTATACTTTGCGTTAGAGATAAAAATGCAATTTTTAGGTGTGACTAATTATCGATCCGGATTTGCTTATTTTCAAACTGTAATCAAAATAAAAATGTCACAATAACCGTTATTTAACGAAAGTCTGTTAACCATAATATACTCTTACATACCAACAAGTATTCAGGCATTAAAAAATGGAGTCTTTAAAACGCTTGTTATATTTAACGTTCGTTATACAAATGGAACTACATTAGTAGAAGTTCAGCGTGACTAAAGAAATTGTGTAATAAAAAAAAGTTTTCGTACAAATGTGATTCGCCAATTCTTAGATCCACCCCTTCTAATTAAGACGGAATGGTTGTCTTAGGAGTCCATAGATGTTCTCGGCCCGTGAAGTAATTTGGAACTGAGATTAGACGGACTTACCTGTTATCCGGGGAACATGCCGCCATACAAAAACCATCTCGTCGAACAGTCACGAACATCTAAAGGTTTAGTTAATATTCAGACCAAGTACTAATAATGGTCGTTACTAAGGTTGAATTTGTAGAAAGACTCGACTATCGTACTGTTTTGAAAAAAGGCTGTTATATAGAAGATCAACCCTCTTTTTCTCCATATCCGTACACACACATTGGCTCTGATACAGAATGAAGAAAAAAATATCGGAAAACATGAATTCATTTAGGTGAAAACACGATTCAGGTCGGACCCGTTAATTGAACACGGGAGAGTAAATTGAATAGGCGCTTTACTACCATAACACATATTGCAGGTACGAGAACATACAGACGGTGGAAAACTTTTATTGGATTATAATTAAACTTCCTGAAAGGTCTCTGTCCCCGGTGTACGGCTGATTGGGGTTGCGGACAGCAAATACTGTACAAAATATCTTAACTCGTGATTTGATTTCGTTTCATTGGATATTTATATATAGTTTCTGTGTGCTAGTATTGAAGCGTTTGACCGGTACCTATCAAAAAAATCATCGAGAAAAATATATTTTATAGATAAAAATAATATGGATTTTAAAAATTTAAGCTGTGAAAAACCCTATCATACTGAATGCAGATTTCAGGCTCTTTTCTACAACTTCCCGTTAGTTTTTTAATGAATCTACAAATCATTTTGAAAGCCGTTCAAGTCTACGTCATAAAAATTCTAAAAAATAAGATTATTGTTGTTGTCCTTATAATTGAATTTTTGGAAAGGTTCAAAATCCTATCGGAAAACCAATTTGGCTTTCGAAATGGAAAAAACACGGAAGGAGCAATTATGAGGCTCACGCACTATATCTCACAGAATTTGGATGATGGAAAAAAGTGTATTGGAGTTTTCATGGACCTTGCCAAGGCCTTCGATACAGTGCCGCATGACAGACTGCTTCAGAAGTTAAACAGGGTTGGAGTGAGAGGAAAGCTGAACGAATGGTTTGGGAGCTACTTGTCGAACAGGAAACAGGTTATTAGATATAACGATGTGCTAAGTGAAGAATTAGTTATAACAAAGGGTGTCCCTCAGGGCAGTATTCTGGGCCCAGTACTTTTCTTAGTATATATTAACGATCTGTGCAGTACTAATCTGAATGAGGGGGAAATAATTACTTTTGCGGATGACACTGTATTGTTGTTCCGGGGACAATCATGGGAGAGAGTATTTCGGAATAGCCAAGATGGCTTTGACATGGTGGCGGAGTGGCTGAAGCACAATCTGTTAACACTCAACGCAGATAAAACTAATTATGTGTGCTTTTCCATAAACAGGCGAACCACGCCTTGTCCGGACAGCAGCAGCATTGTATATCACCGATGCAGGGGAAGCGAGGTATCACAGCAAGGCTGCTCCTGTCAAAGCCTGGAAAGACGTGATGTTGTGAAGTATCTGGGTGTTGAGGTGGACGAGAACCTCTGTTGGCATCAGCAAGTTATCGGATTGACAAAAAGGATCAGGAAGCTTATCTATGTTTTTCGACAACTTAGGTCTATATTGCCGATTAACCAACTGATAATGGTATATTACTCTCTTTGTTATTCTCTTATCGGGTACGCAATAATGGGATGGGGTGGTGCCGCCAAAACAATTCTAGATCCACTCTACAGGGCTCAAAAACTCGTCATAAAGGTTGCGCATGGATTAAGATATATGCATCCAACGGTGTCTCTCTTTGCGGAGACTCGACTACTGAGTGTGAGACAGATTTACATCTACAGGATAGTGATGAATGAGGTGGATAATGGTATTGAAAGACGCACCCGAACTAGAGAAGGGGTTTCTACTAGAGGACAAACCATTAATTTGCCTCGCTGCAGGACGACATTTTGTCAGAGGTTTCCAGCTTATCTGGGGCCTAAATTATATAATACAGTAAAAACTGGGATTGCAAACGGAATTATGAGAGGAAAAAGTGTGAAGGAATTTTTGATTGAAAGGGGTGTGGTCGAATCGGAGGAGTTCGTCAGCAGAAGAATTATGTGATGAGCGAGTGACTGATTGTCCATGCATGTCATGTGGATGGTATGCGGAGGAGAGTTAAAATGAGCTTTCGAGTGGTGGAGCGAATGTTCGATGGGCATATCTTTTACTTTTTTCTTTTGCTTTGTCTTGATGACTCGAATGGGATGCTGGATGGGTTTGTTTTGTTGTGACCTGCTTGCTGCATGGTCTTTCTTCGTGTTTTTGTTGTTTCCTGTTAGATATATTCTTTGTTTTTTTTTTTTTTCCTTATTTTTGTTCTTTTCTGCCTCGGCACAGGCTTTGCCTAGTGAGGCGTGAAGTACGAATTTTTTGTTTGTTTTTTCAATTGATGACAGTAAAGAAAATTGAATTATTAATTAGAAATTGTTTATAATTTGCTAAAAGTAAAAGTAATGTGAATTTTATTTTAAATTATTATATTTGTGTTGATAATGATGTTTTATAAGTATCAACATTTAGAATTGTACTAGAGTTATGATCGAAATTTGATTTAGGTGTATAAGATGTTCATATTGTAATACTATTATGGTTCTGTACATTGTTGAGATAAATTAGTTATGTATTGTTCATATGTGTATATATATATATATATTATTCATGTATTATTGTTTTATGTATTATTATTATTATTAATTTTATTTTATTTCAATTTCAATAAAACTGTATAAAACTGTATGTATTTGATTGGATTATTATTAAAATAAATTTCATTGGCCGCCCTATATTTCGGTCCTGTATTGGATCCTAGAATTGGACAAGAATTACTAAATGAAAACTTTACTGAAATTTTTCAAGTATTTACTACATGGGCAGAACAATAATTAATAATATATTTAATCAATAATTCGTTTTGATTCATTTACGTGTTTGACGTGAAATAATGTTGAAAGCATTACATACAAAAAAAAACTCAATTTGTCAAAAATAATTAAGGAATCGTATTCATTGATATCTGATTCAATATTAAACACATGATATGTACTTGTACATACATGCATACATACTCCCTTTTACACCCCACTCAGGAGCATAGGGAGGAAACAATACGTAGGTAGGTATTTATAACGTTTTACAGTGAACGGCAAGACCTACAGCTATTAAACCCGACGCACTTTACTAACTATACAAGAAAAATATTAAGAACTAGCTTTCCCGAAAGACGTTGTCCTGTAGTCCTTACATAAATATTGATTTCAAATTTGTACAAAAATACATTTAAAATATGTTTGAATGTAAAAAAAAATATATTATCTGAAAGCTCGAAAAAAAAATCAATCCAACACCTGCGTACCAATATTTTTAATGTCAATGGTTGTCAGGTAAACAATAATTTTGTTGTTATAAAATTTATCATAAATGGCGTTGGCGACGCAGAAAATCCGTTCCATACTACATTTAATATCATATTTTATACTATTTCTTATGCATTTTTCAACTTTTTAATAGTTATTCTGTTATCCGGAGCGGAGAAGAATCCAATAAATCAAACATCGGAAGAACCTGTTCAGCCATTCTCGAGTTATAGGTAAGTGTTCGCACTAACCCGACTTTCTTTTATATTACAGATACTTAGGTCGACGACGGGCGAATAAAAATAGATATTATGCGTCATTTATGCTTTGCAGTAGAAAACAAATGCGCGATTCTGTTGTAATAATAAAATTTTTAATATTTTCTTGTCTTCTTGTTTGAAACCTTACGAGAGTAGTGCCAAGTTCAGGGATCATCTGTTTCTATAATTGTATTATCTATCGGAGTACAGAAAGAATTAAGCATCATAAATTCAATTATTTCTTATAGAATAAATGCAGATGAAAACAAGATTGTACTGGACGGCCACACACTGAAACAAACAGCAGATATTTTTCCAATTCTCTTTGAGAGAAAGTTTTGCTTTCTGTGAAAGACCTCAAACGTATTGTTCACCTTGGATGTGCTCGATTCATTAATAAAGGTTAATATTAAAAAAAAATTAAATGAGGTAAATACCTTATGGTATGTGATATTAAATAGATTCTCTAATAATATCATTGTACTCAGTGGATACGAGTCTAATTTCTCACCAATTTCCAACTTTTATCTCTAAATTTCATTTATTATTAGATATATATCTACTTGTTGCATACATGAGATTTTTCGACATTTTGAGAATTCTCATGATTAGGAGTTTCGGAGACTTAAACATCACCACCTAATGTCGAACGTTGTTAACGTAAAGTGATCACACTAATGGTTTGTTTTCCTACGGATACGCCGCTACTTTTAAAAGCGGTGAATATGGCAGTTGAGAACGTTGTCAATATTGTTTCCGTAGTAACGAAAAACATTGTCATATAATTTTGAAAGACGCCGTCTTGTCAAATGACGGACCGTTCCCTAGGAACCCACTGCATAAGCCAGCTTTCGAAATAATAGTAGAAGACGGTCGTAAGCACGTAGTGGTTTGTCCATTTAAAAATCGAACATCAGTAATGAATTGTTAGAGTCATTAGTTGTTACATATTCTTTGAGTCTATTTTTTGCGAGTAATTATAAGCGGGTCGATAAGCAATCCACTGTTAAATCTGCAATTCGTATTATTACCAAGTTTAACACATGCCATTAGGCTACAGCGGATCGCTGAGAGACTCGTCAGGTTTACCCATGACGTACTACAGGCAATTGGCACTTCGCGTTAATACCTGGAGGACGGGCAATCCCACAGATAAAACTTGTTTACAATAATAACATCGTATAAATCTCTGATATTATTAGAAGCAGCCTCTGTGTGTCTTTTTGTTTGTCAAGAATGCAATAACACGTAACTCAGATATTATTCACACAAATAGGTAGGTAGAAATCGAAAACCAGAGAAAAGTATCTAAATAGTCCTGTTTGAAATCAGTAAAGTTTGCGCACTCAATTTTTTGTGCAACTTATATTTATGTATTTATTGTCTACGCAACCAGCGGTTGCTTTTACAAACAATTTTGACATTAAAAAAATACATTAATAGGTGATGCCAAGATGCAAACACCAAAAGAAAATAAACTAAACACAAACAAGAGACACAAAACAAACAGTTAGAAATACGTAAACATATGGAAATTAAATGAATACAATATTGTAACATGGGGCCAAAGAAAACATCACAACTTCATAGAAAACACAAAGTGCCTAGCTGCTCTGATCTTTTAACATTTTTTTGAAATGGTACAAACTTGTAGCAAATATATCTATTTCGCCGAGGTCGTTGCCCCCCTAAGAATCCTCTGCATGGGCGCAAAGAATTATTTAGTTAAACACTGAATAAAAATAATTTTGCCCAAGTCACAGCCCGAGGAGACCAAGACCCTAAAGCTAGAGAAAGAGAATTGAGAGGAAAATAGTATTTTGAAATAAAAAAATTACTTTGAATGAACAAATCTTGTTACTATCGGCATAGAATAATCATTATGGTTTTGAAAGAATCTACGATGACTTAAGACATAACAAGCAGATTCATTACAATAAAGTCACATGTGTATTTTTTTAAGGACAAGCTATATTATATATTATTTTCGACAGGCATAAAAATACAAAAAAAATATGACGTATAATCGTGTGGAAATTCAAATTATGTACCCACATTTAGATAAAATTTATCTAAAAGTTTTCTTTGACAATGGTTTTTTCGCATTAGCCCACGAAACATAAATTCTATTTGAACAACACTAGGATTTTTTTTAGATGAATGATGATTTTTTCCCAATTAGGTACTTATGTACGAAATGGTGGGTTCTTGGCTAAATCATTTCGGGGGAGGGGGGGAATTACAGCTTCGGGGGACAAACCAATGTATACCAAATTAAAGGCAAGTGGGGAAAAATGAAGGTGAATTGGCTAGTTGAGGTTGCACTAGTGAGTGGCTTTGCGCGGACAAGCTTCCAGTCTGCTGGCTAATCAACCCAAACGTACGAGTGATACTGAGTTCAGTGGAGGAGTTTGTTATTGTTTTTGACAATGTGAAAAATAGTGTAAACTGAAACAACAAATGTTTCAAACTGATCTATGTAAGTTTTTTTTTTAATTATTGTTTTGTTTCAGAGGCACTCTAAAAATTAAAAATTAATAAGCGCCATTTTTAAATCCTTTGTATCTCTAACGGCCGGTTTCAAATAAGCTGCTAAAGAACACTTTAGCTAAAGGAACATTTAAAATTTAAGTTGACGCGTTTCATAAAAAAAAAATTGAATGTTGGTAGCAGTTGAAAGCATCGATGTGTAGTTATTGTTGTTAATTATTTATGAATTAAATAGTTTATGAATTAGTATGTAAATGAAATCAGTAAACAATCATATTCTTGGTATTTGGTCATTTTTGGTCATTTTTGTCCACAGTATACAAATGTTCATTATTTGTGACAGTTAAAGCGCCAGGAAATTTTCTATGAACTCCGGTGTTAAAATATTTAACTACACTAACGTCGACTTTAGTGCCAATAACGAGACTTTACCATAAAGTCGGCTTGAAATGTCATTTTGTTGTTATGAAACGCGTTATTTTTTTAAGGAAACTTAAAGTCTCCTTTATTTTTTTATGAAACCGGCTGTAAGTGTAACTCATCAACAAACTCTTCAATCAAATTTATTAAACCTTCTTAAATTCTCTTCCCAGTTATTTCGAACATTCAAAATATTATAAACAAAACTGTTTAAAATGAATTTTTTTATCCCAACAATCAAAAATCGCTAATTCTTTGTGTTCAACGAAATCATGTTTATGTTTATATGCTTATTTTATTATTTTAAACATTTTTATATTTTTACATGTTTATTTTATCTAGTGACATTTGAAATTTCCAGTATTAGGTAGGTACTCATGCTTGTAACAGTTTGCCTCCGCTATCAACAACGTATCTATTCAGATCATTTATTCAAAATGTTTTCAAACTTCTAACGTTTGCTTTTTGATTTTCAGAAGATGTGATACATTCACTTTCTGCCTGGAGTCTGGAGTAAGCCTTTCATAGCCTTTTGATCGAGACGTTCGTGCACTCGAGAAGACCTACTTCAACATGCATCACAACTTGATCACGGCGATTTTCATATCGACGATCAACTCGAACATCACATCGGGGATAAAGCATTATGTTCATAAATACAACCACACAATGTTTGACAGCTGCGATCACCAAAAGAGCTGTTTGGAGTTCTACGATCCCGAATCACCACTATCAGAATTCATATTCATACACAACATAACACTCGGCGTTATAGGAGTGTTCGGGATATTCGGCAACATACTTTCGATCGTGGTTCTGTCCAAACCTGAAATGAAGAGCAGCATCAACTGCCTATTGATCGGCCTGGCGTACTGCGACACATTCGTTGTATTATTCGCAACATTTACAGCTCTATTTGGGAGTATATTTCAAAACACCGGATACTTCTTCGAGTTCAACTTTTATCTAATACCGTACATTTATATTTATGTCCAGCCTCTATGGTATACGGCGCAAGTTGCTTCGGTGTATTTGACAATAGCCATCGGTTTAGAGAGATATATAGCTGTGTGTTATCCGTTCAGAGCTAAAGATATTTGCACAATTGGCAAAACAAAACAATGCATATACATTATTGTCATACTGTCATTCCTATATCACATTCCCACGTATTGGGAGAATAGTATTGTCCAAGTAGTACACGACGAATGCAATATAACAGTGATGTGCGCGTATTCTACGGACTTCGGTAAAAACAACGTTTATTTCATGGTATACTGGGAGTGGCTGCACTCAATACTCACATTCCTTATCCCGTTTACGTGTCTGGCATTTTTCAACATGAGAATTTTCATACAAATAGAGAAAGCCAAAAGGACAAGGATGAAAATAGCGGGATGCCACAAGAACGACAAGGAGCAGACTAAAATACTTTTCTATATAGTGGCGGTATTTTTCGCATGCAATAGCATGTTCCCTCTATCCTATATATACCAATACTTCTTCGGTATGGAAATGAACCTGACTCACACGATAATTAACCAGTTGGCTATGAGTATGTTTGTTCTGAATAGTTGCGTCAATTTTGTTATTTACATCATGGTCGGTAAGAAATTTAAAAAAGTTTTTAAGAGTATTTTCAGAAGTACAGAAACGACATCCGTACAGACGGTTAGAATCGTAATGTGAGTTTATCTTTTACGTTTATTGTTTTTTTTTTATTCATACTTACGAGCATTTTGAAATATGCGAAAACTTGTTTGAAAGTTAATATCGCACGATGTTACCTTAGAATTTAAATAACTTTTTTTTTTATTCTAATGAGTTTGAGGCGTATTCCATATACTCGTTAAGCGTGCGTATATTGTTTTGTATAATTAATATACCGAGCAAATCGTTAAATTAAAAGTTTTTTTATGCACGCGGGAAAAGACTGAATAAAATTAGGAATACATATTTTCTCTTATTTTGTAAATATAATTATTTTAAGGTAATAAATCAGCCGATGAGAGAAGATTTATGCAGAAACTTATTCCATAATTTCGGCTTCTTATTCCGAATAGCCGATGCGTTCTTTTGGAATAGTTATGTTGGTATTAAAATTCTTTTATTACTTCTTTACATGAAGAAAACTTTCAAATTGTTGGTATTTTTGTACTCATGTAATTTGATGTACGAAATATACTTCTTAGACGTAGAAAAAACCAAATGACGTACTTACATATGTAGGTCCCTATACACATACACATACATATTGTGTACCGATCAACATGAGTTAATAAAAATCATAAAACATAGGTGTTGTCTTATGGTGTATAGTACATTATAGATTTTATGCGACAAAAAAATAAAATAGTTCATATGCAAATTTGTATTTTATTGAGAAATCCCAATCAATGATAAAAATATGATTAAAAAGTTAGTTCAAATATACTTACCTATTGGATTCTAATGGCAAATTTTTTAAGGTTAGTGTATTTACATTGGAAAAGTACATTTTTAAACTCATAAATTTTCAAAGAATATGTACCTAACAACTAATGACTCTAACAATTCATTACTAATGTTCAATTTTTAAATGGAACAAACCACTACGGGCTTACGACCGTCTTCTACTGTTATTTCGATGGCTGGCTAAGTGTGATCACTTTACGTTAACAACGTTCTCCATTAGGTGGTAATGTTTAAGTCTCCGAAAGTCCTAATCATGAGAATTCTCAACATGTTCAACATGTCGAGAAATCCCGTGTGTGCAACAAGTAGATATTTAATAATCAATGAAATATAGAGAGAAAAGTTGGAAATTATTGAGATCATAAATTTTTATTAAGTTGTTGGTAGACTAACGGTTACGACGCCAGACTTTTGATTGTTCGATCCCAGGTGCCGACCATCTTCCTCTTTCACGTCACAAGCTTTAAGTAGCTTACTGTGAAAAGGTCAAACAGTGTATTTGTGTTTTCTTTTTTTCATTTTTTTAATAAGATGAATCTGTGCTCACTCAAAATGAACACAAATACACTCTTCGACTCTTTCACAGTAAGCTACCTATTAAAATCTTGTGTCATGAAAGAGAAAGATGGTCGGCACCTGGAATCGAACCCACTACCTCCAGAACGGAACAGTATCAAAATCGGCGATGTATGTATCTCGTTGCTATTTCATTTCAGTCTCAGTTTAATCAAAACACACCCTTACACATAATTTAATCAGCGTAGAAAATAAATATCGTAGAAATGTTTTAAACGTACGTGTTACGTGAACGTGAAGGTTGAAAAGGTTTCAGCGCACCTACGTAAACGTTAGAATGAGTCATCGATACAACCACGTACTCCGCG
Organism: Mystacides longicornis; assembly: GCA_963576905.1. NCBI lineage: Eukaryota > Metazoa > Arthropoda > Insecta > Trichoptera > Leptoceridae > Mystacides > Mystacides longicornis. The sequence continues at coordinate 2,111,341 of OY756421.1, read as the reverse complement.
AAAACACTGTGACTCATCGCCCTTGAACCTCCCAGCCCCCACGATTCTCCAACACCCCCTAGACACACTGAGAACCTTGACAAACATAGATTTACATTACCCGATATAACAGAAACTGTTCATTCTGTTCAAATTAATCAAAACTCGAACACAGAGTCTCACAAATAAAGTTAATCGAATTTCTGAACACGACTAGTGAATAGAAATTATAGCCATTTAAATTCTGAAGAACCCTTTGCACGTTATGTGAGTTTTCATTTCGTTAAAAGGGCTATGAGCAATGTAGTAAATTATTAAGAGTAACAAATAAATGAATTTTAATTTAAAAGATCGCTATCGTTTTACCAAGTCGTTAAAGGCTTTCAATAATGATTAGTATATACATACGTTGGTTTGTTTGATAAAAGTTTTATAACTGTGTTCAAAAGTTCCAATCAAACTCATAATTTATTGAATCTATTTCATATCAAAGTTGTGTAAGTTGAAGCAGAACTAGTCCTTGTTATGATACGATATCGAAAACCAATAATTATCGATTTAAGTATAGAACTACTTACTTTGTTCTGTCAAATGATCAACCATGGTTGATTTTGATAATGTGATATTTCTAAGTTTGATGCGAACATTTGGTGAATATATTTTATACTAGCAGCAAAAGCCTGGGTTGGTTGGAAGAGATATTTCGGTATAAGTCCGCCCTTTGTTTATTTTGTGTGTTCGTCTCAAATTGGTATTTTTAATTCAATAAAGTGTTATTTATAGATAAATAAAAATGTATTACTACGTTGTTTCTGCCACCAATAATTATTAGTGACAGAAACAACGTAGTAATACATTTATTTATCTAAAAATGGATAACTGTCACAAAGTTAACCCAAAGACAATTGAAAAAAGTGTTATGTATTTATTATTATTTAGTTTATATATTAAAGTCTGTCGGACGACCGGCACAAAAAAAATACAAAGGTTTAAAATTTGAAAATATGAACCTCGGATCAAATAATACTTCGTTGATATAATATTTTCCGCGGACAAATATAATACCTATTTATGATTGTCATAGCAACGAATAACGACTTACAGGGGAGTGATATATGTATAAAAAACACTAACCAAAGTTGTATCGGTTTTGTCATGTGGAAAAATGTGTAAGAAAAACATTTCGCGTGGGATTAGACTGGTTGGAGCGATTCAACGAAAATGCCGAGTTACGAACGAACTTCCCTTATTATAATAATCAGATATTTCAAACCAATCGAATAAAACGATTAAGTTTTTTTTTTATAAATGAATTCAGCAGGTAGCCAAATAGCATTAAATAAACAGCTAATAAGTATATCGAAATAAATAATACAAAAGAAAAGACCTAAAGAAAAAAAATAACGTTAAGATTTTTAAATAGAATTACATCTGAAGAATGCAGATAAGAAAATAATAAGAACCAATGCCATAACCAAAAGACCATTTAAAATACTTTGCGAGATTAGGAGGACATAAAAGCAAGCACTAAGCTCTGTTCCCCCCAGACACCACCCTTCACTAAGGGAGGCTTGAGGGAGGAGATGAGAACCCGAGATCGTTATATCATCCACTTTTTTCTTCTTCAAGAGGGTGGTAACGATAAAAATCCTAATATTATACGTTTAAAAACCAAGTGTTCCTATCTAATAATATCTGCGTGTACTTAGTGAAATTACACGTATAAATCATAGGAGAACATAAATGTTAAATGGGGGATCCATATTCGGGGTACGAAAATGTTGAGGGAGTTACAACATTTTCAGAAGTTTGCATGCGTTTAGCTGTTGAAAATCACTTGAATATTTTTATCAAAGATTGTAGGTAACGAAAATAAAATGTTCATGCCTTGACAGTTTTGTACGTACTAAACTTTGAACAAAGGAAATAATTTATGAGACGCGTATTACATATATACAGTTTAAACATATTATTATAATATGATGTAGGGTAAGTTACTTTGATGGTTTGTACCTTTGGAGCGTTACAAGAATAAAGTTTCACTCCAATTCAAACCGATAATAAATTATTGTTAGTTCGCTCACACACACACACATAGAGCCTTTCATAACAATACACAAACAATCTTAAGTAAATAACACACTATATTATCTACTATACTTGTATTGAAGTTTGTAAATGAAGAATTGTAATTTACAGGGTAGAAACAGCTTTGTATATTAATCAACCCTTAAAAAAAAGTTTTATTGTGGGAATTGAACGTTTTTCTTTATTCTGATTTTAGTACCTATACTTTGGTCATAAACAATACTAGCATTAAGTTACCATTTAACATCAATTTATATTTAGATTTGGACTTGGTGTGGGAGGAGGTCATAAGCATTGCGCAAGATCGAGCGCAATGGAGAGCTCTTGTTGCCTCCCTATGCTCCTAAGTGGAGTTCAAAGGGAGATTTGATTGATTGATTGATGAATATTCTTCATGTAAATATTATTATTGTTTTTTTTTATTGGAAGCATCAAAAAAGCATGATATATCTGCACTTTACACAAGAAAACATGTTTAAGTACCTACATACTAGTGTCACTAATAATTACTATTGTCCGACTGTCCGATAATTTTACATAACCACGTTGAAAACTGCGGATAATTTCTATTTTTTCCCGTAGCAACGATTGTGCGTAGGAACAATATTTTCATCAAAGGTCAGTTATTATAGAACCTATCGACTTCTGGGTAAATTTATTATAAGTATGAAAATAATTTCCTAAGTTTGACTGGTGTTGTCATTTTTATGAAAAACTAGCTTTCCCTACATACGTTGTCCTGTGGTCTAAGTGTAGTTGAATGCTGAATTTAAAAATACGATAAAAATGACTTTTAACCAATGTCATTCCGACCGATGCATCTGTTTTATACTATATTTTTTTTTTCATATTTTCCATCCGAGTTCTGTAAATCGCACCAACCCTCAAACAACGAACAGTTTGTGGCAAACGACAATTTGATTTTTTTCACTTTTCGCGTTTTAATTTATAAAAATAATTTGAAAAAAAATCTGCGCGTCTATATTTTTTATGTCACTGGTTGTCAGGTAATTAAAACTTGTGTTTCTACAAAATTTTCACTGTGGCGTTGTTGTAAGGAAATTCGTTCCATACTAACTTTAATATTATATTTTATATTATTTCATATCCATTTTTCCATTTTTTATTAGTTGAGCTGTTATCCGGAGTGGAGAAGAATCCAATAAACCAAAAATGATAGTTGTTCAGCAGATCTCGAGTTATAAGTGTTCGCACTAACCCGACATTCTTTTATATTATAGATATAATATTAAGCAATTATTATATTTGAAAAAAAATTTCAACATAATATGGCAGATGCATATTGAGTTATCAATCAATATACATAATAAAAGTTGGTTAAATCACAAAAAAAAACACAATAAATAAATGTTTAATATTATTTTTCGAAAAATTTAGAAAAACTTGCTACTTTAGTTCGCTGCATTTTGTGTGTAAGAAAATTGAACTAGAATTTTACAATAATGTACGAGAGTGGAATTAATTTGAAGAGACAAGGGCGGAGATAAATGGAAATTGACCGTGACGGAATGCGGGTGTTTGCGATGCGGACCAACTCGCCACTCTGCAGCAGCCAATAACAATATTACAAGGAGATGATAAGTATGTAGATAGAGTTATACGAAGGCCGTTCGTTATGATTAAGTAATATAATAGTTTAATTTTTTATATACTAATTGGAAACTTTACTTTCAAAGGTTATACTAGAAGCAGAAACCAAAGGACTTCTTCTTCAAGTGCCATGTCAGGTCCCCCCGACGTCGGCTACCACTATGGCGTAGGCTTCTCTGTCCTGGGCTAACCGGAACAGTTCCTCCACTCGCTGGATTCCGGTCCACTGTCTGATATTTCTCAGCCAGGACATCTGCCGTCTACCCACACCTCGACTTCCATACCAAAGGACAATACAACTAAATACAGAGAGGACAGTTAAAAATACTCTAGAAGCAACTTATTGACTCGAATCTTCGATTTGCCGAACAAAGTAGGGGTTTGTTGATTAATCACATTAAATTAACTAGATTCTTTGAACGAACATTCACAAGGAAGAAGGAAAACCGATTTTTAAATGGGAGGATGAAGTAAAGGGTGGTTTACACGTTGTTAAGTAGCAAGTTTATGTGCGAGTGCCAGTTAAAAGGGTCAAAAATTGCAGGTCAAAAAGGAGTGTTCACTTCTGTGAAGTGAGTGTTAGTGCGAGTCCAAAGTTGCTCCGGCCATTTCAATGTGTTTCAATATTCTCTTTTTTCGCCACCGGGGGCAGCACTGTCAAACGGGGTGCGCGCACCTTTATTCGTGGTATGCTGCATATCTGGGAGGGTGGAGCGAGGATACTCCCAAAAATAGAGCCCGCTTCTTTCACTGTTAAGTAGATAAGTACTGTAAAGTTCACTCGCAACTCGCAGTTTTGTTCACGAGTGTTTACAACTTGTTACTTCGCATTCGCACATACACTTGCTACTTTACAATGTGTGAACGATCTATAAGAAGCTATGCGGCAGAGCTTGTGAATGTGGTGTGCTGAAAAACAGGAGCGGAAAACAGATGAAGTTTGCAAGAGGTCAAGGCTCAACAATTACGGCATCGCAATCGCAGAGAGAGAGAGGAATACTTTGAAAATGAATGAACACTAGAACAATAACAGATAATAAAAAATGTAATGATAATGTGTTATTTAGATAGGTTGTATACATACAGGTATTAAAATATTAAACAATATTGGCAGACATCGTCAAAATTCAACAAAAATTCACGGAGGTTGCGAAAGTTTAAAAAACGTCAGACAGTTTCTGCAAGGAAAACCTGCGACAGAAAAAGGAATTATTAATTCTTTAAGTAAAAAAAAACACGGATAGGTATTATATTAAAGTGGTGAAGTTTTGAAAAACATTAATCTCGAGATGAAGGCAGATATCACATTCAGGCATCGCGTCTGCTCAGGGGCGTTAATAATGAAGCCGAAAGTTTTTTTTGTCTCTGCGAGAGCGGACTCAGAAAGAAAGAGATCTGTTTCAAGATTTACTTCTATATTATAGGTATGAGAAAATATTATATTTTTTCAGACACAATTTTTTGTTAATGTAATGAGGTAAAAAAACAGGTATGGCCGTCCATAATGGCCAAAGGAATTTTTTTCTTGTCGTTCAATACTGAATTCAAAACATCGTCGAAGAAAATCTCTCCCATTTTAAACCAAATTTCGTCGGATCAGTCATACTATGTAGCATTCGGTGGCAGAAATAGAGGTCTTTGCAATCCCCATACTTCGATTAAACTAACTACCATTTCAGTTAATTCTTCCATCAAAGTGGTCTACGAATATTGAGTTTCTTTATACATAAATACTCATTGTCATAATATGGACACATACGACATACAAAAACGTGTTATGTCTTTTAAAAAATACGCCTCGTTCGCTTTTTGCTCCACACCTTGAAAAAACGTCTGACGTGTTCACTGTTCAAACGCCTTAACAAAAAGCGCCAATCTCTTACGCTACTTGTGTTGAAAATCACCAAGTACCTACTTGTACTTTAGCTTTGATGTACGATGAGTTTCATCTCGAAACTTAAAAGAAATATGCAGCTTTTTTATATATATAAAATAGTCAGCCTAGTTGGTAATGCCACTTGCATTGAAGGTTGAAAGTTCAAACCCCAGTGCTGACGATTCTACTTTCTTCAACAAAATCTTCTTCTATATACTTTCTTTCTCAGCCATCTCTCCACTGCTTCCATTCTCTATCCTGGGCTTTCCTTATCCCTTCTGGGAAAATATTATTATTCCGTATTTTTGGGGGCCAGCCCACTAGTCTTCTTCATCCGTTCCTGACTGGGACCTAGACCCGCACATGGCCATTTCTGTTTAGCTACAAGATCCAAGATTAAAAATAGATCGAAAAAGTATTTTAGCTTTATTCATTTATCATTTCGTCAACAGAATAAAATGATTTATCAACCAAATACGATTTCGCCTCTCTCCGGAAATGCATTTTATTTAAGCTTTTTACGTGATTAGGTAGCTTATTGTATAAGCGTACGCTGAGGCATAGGAAACATTTATCAAATTTGGCAAGTCTATGTTCCACCCACCATATGAAATGCAACTATCATTTGACCATATTTTTTGCCATTTTTTTGACCATATTTTTTGCCATTTTTTTGACCATATTTTTTGCTCAATAATGCCAGCGAGTTAGTGGCGAGTTCTATAGTCTGTAAAGATCTCATTACCATAATTGTATTATAAGGTCCATAAAACAAATTCAAAACAAAGAAACATAAATTTTAATTATATAATTAATACACCCGCTATTATGAGAAATTGTTAAGGTCTAAATTGCCTGGTAGGCTCTTAAACGGAAGAGAATAAATTTTATATCGAGACATTATTTCGAAGAAAGTTATTTGAAAACATAAAGCCCTCGAATACAGCGTGAAAGCTGTACCTACTCCGAAAATTTCACAGGTGTATTTAGATTATTAAATGCGGCGAAGAAATTCGTTAAATTTTGTTTTATAAAATTTATAACGTAAATACGATAATCGGTAAAAAAATTGCTGGTATTATTTTCTACCCACAGAAATTATTTTCACCTGTGTCTTTCTTTATTGCATCAAATATTTTTGAAATAATTTTCAAAATAAGTACCCCTTTTTACAAACTTCAGGCATATATTAGGAAAATCATGTTTTTATCTATGACACAAAACACAAACAAACACGCTACCCATATCAAATATTTAGTGGTGATTGGAAAACAAAGAGTATAATAATACTAGGTACTTAAAATTGGACAACATACAGATACCAAAACATGGTCTCCTTTTAAACTATGAAACGAAATACTCTCATCACAAGAAATACGCGTTTATGTAAAAAATCTGCTATTGGTAGCCTAGCGGTAGGTACCGACCACCTTCCTATTTCATAAAACAATCCTTTGTTTACTGTGAAGGATGTCAGAGAGTGTATTTGAGCACATTTTGAGTAAGCACAGAGTCATTTAGAAAAAGAAGAAAATTTCTCTCAGAGACTGGTATCAGACCATTTTGGTAAATTGTTATCTTTCTTCTTCGTAATTTAGGCCTCACGGGCTGTAAAAATGAATATTTTTTTTAATTATTCTGTGGACCTTTCACACTAGTCTAAGCAAAGGCGTTTGTCGTGAAAGTGGAAATGGTCGGCCCCGGGATTCAAACCCACGACCTCCGATACGCTGATGTATGTACGAACGCCGCCGACTGAAACCGCTGGACTACCAACCATCACTATTCAAGAGAGAGGGTTAGCCACCTGGTATATCAACTCTCAGCCATCCGCCTCTTTGGTGGTTTGCCTGGGAGCCGTCATCCATGAGTTTGACCAGGAAATGACATGAGAGAATCTGGATGAGTCACATGTGTATACCAGAACTTAAAATGTCTTCGTTGCCCTCCCGATTTCATTAAGTGTTCGACGTCGAATAACTAATTCCCTAACTCTATCTCTGAGTGTCTTCCGAGAAATTTTAAAATTTAATACCAACCTCAAATACAATCAGCTCGTTGAAAGGTTCGTGAGCATGTGGTGATGTTTACATTAATATGCAATTATCAAGCTATATTAAGAATGCGAAGCGAATTTTAAAATAAGAACACGCTGTACATAACAAGCGCAGATGATGAAGTATATTTTATGATTATTTAGATGTTTACATAAATTGAGCCACCACCACTGGAATATGGTGTACTCCGGGGAGCAGGTATGTAGTGAACAGGCTGTGTGAAGCTCCACATCGGTGTTTATGGATGCAGGGAGAAGTACCAACGCACGCAACATCACTTTATATTCTGGTGCCGAAAAAGCTCAGGTGTTCTGCTATGGTGGGCATTAAAATATCACCTGCTCGGTAGTTTCCTAGCTTGTTTACCTACCACCGCAGCCAGCAGAGTATTATATTATAAGCCCCACATCTTGAGCAAAATTTTTCATCGATTTCACAAAAGCAATCGATGGCAAACTTCATTATCCGGATTTCTATAAAGGTTGAATAAACAAAGAACTTACATTAACTTGAAGCATTTAAGAAGATCCTAATGGAAATATCGAACTAAAAAGTCAATGTTTATTGTAAATTAAAAGTATAATTAATAACACAAGATAAAAATAACATTTTATATCAAATTGACAATTCTTTACATTGGATTAGCAATGTTATGCATATTATTTTTTAATCAATAAATGAAAATAATTAGTTATTTCAACTAATATGGTATATTAATCAAGCAATCAACACTCTCTTTAAGATCACAATTATGGGCGTAGGGAGGTAGCAACACCTCTCGACTACGCAGGATATAACGGAACGAGGCTCGATCCTGCATAGTTGTGTTGACCTCCTCCAACACCATATCCATATCCTTCAGCTCTGCTTCAAAGTAACGTAACATAGAGTATGCAGTTTCAGTCAAACCGTCTCGTCCAGTCTGCGATAAATGTTTGAAAAAAAAAATGATGGCATCGAGGCGTGAAAAGCGTTACCGTCTCCCACTATACAGAGGCGTCTTGTCGCATCGACGCCACGACGCAAATGGCTGATGTTTGCACTAATTTATGAGATGTTTATATTTTATAACCAGTTCATGTCCCAACTTGGGGAAGTTACAATCTATGTATGTATTTAGTACCTACAAGCATCCACCGCATGGGGGACATACTACCAAAACATTTTTGAAAATGTAGGTTGCTTCTTTCTTCCTATTTAGCTATGTACTTATTCAATAAATGGAATTAAATTTTCTTTACTTCAATGAGAAAAAGATTCGATGTTGAGTTTTGATTATTTTCAAAATACATACATTTTGATATGATTGGTTCCTACGAGTACCTATGTATAAAATCCTTAAGTGCAGATATAGATTAATAATAATAATACATTTTTATTCAATGAAAACAAAAACAATACATTAAAAAAATAATACATAATTTGCTGACTCCCTCCACTAGGCAATGCCTGTCTTGGAGAGGAGGTTATTGAACAATAACATTAACCATCTAGACCCAATCACCAATAATACAGAATAATAAAATTACAATCAATCAATAAAGGCCAGTAAACAATGTCATAAAATACAGATCAAGCCTGTATCCAAATTATACTCATTATTATTTCAGACACATCATTTTTATTTGCATGTTATAAAATGTTACCTATAATAATAATAATAACTTTATTACAACAAATATGACATGTAAAAACAATATAAACGCAATTAAAACATTCAAGTTAAATAAATACATTCAAGTGCGACCTCGGACACCCTCACTAGGCATAGCCTGTGTCGAGTGGTGTCCGAAGTAACACCCTTCCTCTTGAAAAGCCACAAAAAAAAAATATACAATACATGCTCAAGTTAAGTAAGAACACGTCAGAACAGAATACAAAAAAGACAAAATAAATAAAAATGTTAATCATGACTCAGTAAAGAGTAAAATCTTATTGCATGTAATAAAATGTTACCGAAAAAACAGAAATGAAAGTACCGGAAGTCGTAAAATTAGTCAGTTAAAGCAAGTCAGTTAATAAAATAGTAAAATTCGAAGATTAGAAAATAAAATATAATAAGTAGTTACGTAAATTTTCACAAGACATTAAAAAAGTGACCTCTACCTACATATTGTCTGACAAAAAAAAACGTGTAGAATCTCTACTTATACCTACTTTTTCTGTGGTCATCGTATCACACATAAACGGCTGAAATTTAACTTTTTTTCGTTGTGTATGTTATTCTTAGGAAATGTTCTTATGACATAATAATTATTAAGAAAATTACGCGGGATATTAAAAAAATTAATGTAGGTGACCTTATTAATCATTTAATTCTAAGTTTGACTTTAAATTGGCGTTTGACAAATACTGTCAGTAGTTGGTGCGATTGGCAAAGTAAGGATGGAAAATATAGGTACCTATGGCTTAAAACAGATGCATCGGCTGGAATCACATACATTGGTTACATACAAATTTCAATTCAATATTAATATCTAGGACCACAGTCGTGGTGAAATCCAACATATGATAAAAGTGTAAAATGACTTAAAAAATATTATGTTCATGGCCTTTTATTGCAAATAGGTAAAGTAAGAAAGTAGATTTCATTAGGTAGGTACGCGTGCAAAAAGTCCTTTAAACTCCTCAATCGAGAAAGTTTTTTAATGGCCAAAGCATTAAGGTATATAATGTTTGCGTTGTATTGTAGCACCCCTTGACAAATTACGTCTCATAAAGAAAATATTCTTGTAAGTTAAAGGTGCAAAATAGATGCGTTCCGACTTTTCAATGTCCCTGCTGCAGGGATGTATTCCGCAGTATAATCAAATCAAAAATATGATATAAACATAATAAATGTATTCAATTTCCCAAGTCATTTTTTCACGTAGAATTTGTATAAAGGTAACACGAGTACCTATGAACATAACTTATGTATGAGATATTTCGATGTAATTTTTCATATGCCCCGTTCGTTTTTTACTTTTGAAGGAGACGTTGTCGTGTTGCGTGCAGATAAAAACGTGTGAAAAGAAGACGTGCTGCGAGACATCCGACGATTTATCATTCCTCCTTATTTTATGCTATCCTGATAACATCTGAGTGCTGAGAGTACATACTCGCAGGAGGAGATCTAAATATGAGTGGAAACCGTAGGGAAGCATGTTTTTTACGATTTTTTACCAAAAGAGGCAGGTTACATACATATTATAAAGCAACTTATAATGAGTTGGAATTTATTTATCATTGATTTACATATTTTTCATGTACTTAATTAATAATTGTTTTCATTTACTAATTTTTTTGCCTACTTAATTTTTTTTATGTTAAAAATCTATAGAGCTCACTCTCTCGACACAAGACTTGTTCTTTTGAGAGAGTAAACGATTTTATTTTATTTGTACGTTTGTATATATATACATATAGGTATATATTTTTGTAAATCTTATAATCTGTGTAATATGTTTTTTGTTTTCAAATAAAAATAAAAAAAAATAATAAAAAAAATATAAAAATTACAAGAATCGATACATATTTGGAATGTTTTGATCATAATAATATGACGTGGTTGGTAGACTGGCAGTTACAACGCCGGCTTTCGTACTGCTTGGTGCGGACGTCATAGTTCGATCCCAGGTGCCGACCATCTTCCTCTTTCACGATACAAGCTTTAAGTAGCTTACTGTGAAAGAGTCAAGGAGTGTATTTGTGTTCACCTTGAGTGAGCACAGATTCATTTAAAAAAAAAATATTACCTATGTCTGTACCCGTATTCTTTCTAAGTTTTATCGGAACGTAGTCACGGAAATAAGGTGAGTAACACGACACATTTTGTTTGGAAAATGTGTATACCACATAACATAACATTCTCCCTTTTAATGCCCCCCGTACACCGTAAGCCAGCCCGGAGAAGACCAATCCGCAGCAAACCCGACCCGCACAAAGCCGACCCCTAGCCCGATTGAAACAATCGGATCAAAAAGCCGGCCACAGACAAATCAGGCCCCACTCAGGAGCATAAGGAGGCATCAAGAGCTCTCCATTGCACTCAAAGGCGTCCGAGGCTCATTGTGCCTTTTCTGGCCGGTTGAGGTTTAAAGAAGGTCCAGATAAGAGAATAAGAACTGAATAACTTTAATATTGTATTTTATATTATTTTTTTCATTTTTTTGTCAACATTTTATTGGTTATTCTATTATCCGGAGCGGAGAAGAATCCAATAAATTAAACATCGAAAGAATCTGTTCAGCCGATCTCGAGTTATATGTGTTCGCACTAAGCCGACTTTCTTTTATATTATAGATATTGAGTAAGTACGAAGGCATATTATTGTTCCAAGAACAATGAAACCAGCCTCATCAAAATCAATACTCTCGGCTATTGTATTCTCGAAAATAAATCAAGGCGATTCTTCAAAATTCGAGCACTAGATTGAAACGTAGATTAATATCCGTTAACTATCCCTTTATTCCGGCCATTATATTTCCCAGGAGGCATGATAGTGCAGAAGATTAAACATCGGCCGCTGCACCTCTCGACGTAGAAGGATGAACTGAACACACTCACAAACACGCCCGAGCAAACTAAATCACATTAGGTCTAATGTTTTCTCTACGCACTTTTATTTATCTTCATTCCCCTTGCAAGCGTCAGCTCTACACAGTTATTGAATTATCTTAATGTCCCCCGATGTGACGTCTGGCTTTTGGCAAAGTGCAAACCAACAAAGAAAACAATAGAAACACTTCATTGTCGTTCCATTGTTTTTGTTGGAAGAAGCAATCTATTTGGTATAATTCAATTGTGGTATAACTTTTATTGGTTGCTATTATTATTTTACCCAAACTCATAAGTATGCTATATTATATTTACAAGTAAAAATACTTCTGACATAGAATAAAAGTTTAAACATTTTTTTTACGATTCGTTCAGCTGTCATGCGTTGATTTGAGGAATATTATATATTCCATATACGTCATATTATACCTCCCCCATTTGGCGACATCTCTCTCTGGTTTCTGCTAATCTGCTAAAACTAGGAAGCCACGATGCAATCACTCCTTGTCATCACAAGTTTTCGTTTCCCAACCATGAACGCCATTGTGTTATTTTACTGGTGCCACAATCCTTCCTAATATTCTCATCCCATTCCATGTCTCACAGAGTCGTTCCAAATATTCTTCATGAAGCTACTGCATTCATACTACATTCCTCTTTTTGTCATCAAAATACACCGAATTATGATGTGGAAAATACTAAATATACTTTGTTATCATTCCAATTTTGTAAAAATTTGCATTTAAGCATAACTTTGCGTACACTCAAATCTTCAGATGACTCATAACGAATAATTTACACTGACATAATATATTTTTCAGGTAGTTGAGAGAGTAGTAAAAGTCACATCTATACAGGTCCAATTTCACTTTAAGAATAAAGTAGGTACTTGACAGTCCATTCTCGTACGAGTAGAACATATCACCGTTAAGGGGTTTCCATCGTGTTTTATTACCACAAATCAACACACAAGTGTACAAGAACCCTTGTACCACTCTCTACTCGATTATACCAGAGGTAAAAATAATATATTATCTATTTCACTACACACACCAGGGACATTTTCACTTGGAGACAAATGATTTTGTGATGATGTTTAGTACTATAGAGTGTCCCATAATTTGCGCAAAATTTTAATTCGCCACCATTCGTTCAATAAAGTGTTGGCAAACCATTTTTGTACATACCACCATTTCTCAATTGATAGTTGATGGTTTAGGATTAGTAAAAATGACTACACTTGTAATAAGTGGTACGAAATAGAGACGGATTAGTGATTTTACTTTGTCCTCTTAACATCTTAAGATCGTGCGCTTGTCCGTTTCGGTAAAATGTTAAAGTCTCCTAGGTTGTGTGATTCAACAAAAGATTTCCTTATTATGGGGTTGTTCAATGTCAGAGGTCACTATCAACAAGCCCACAAATACGTGTGCGCACTTAGAAAGGAATGCAACGCTCAATTCAAGAAATTCAGCCACATTTTTGCAAAATTTTATGGAAAATGTTGAAAAAAGGGTGCGTTAAAGCCAGCAAAGCAGGGAGGAGATTTGCCATATGTGTCATTTAATTCATAATGCTATTCTGTGTGCATTGCGATTAAGTTAAAAAAAAACGTAATTAAAAAAAAACAAATCTCTGTGGGGCTAGTACGAATTTTATCGAAAGCTAATTGCACGCAAATAAGCGCTTATTAGCTTGCAATTAGTGTTCTTAAATCAAACGATCGAACCATTCGATCATTTTAGTATGAAAAATTTTCAAAACTCTTTCGATGATCGTTTCGATATTCGATCATCGAAAACTTATACTAGGGCTACTGTTTTTTTTATATGATAAAAATGTTGCGTTGATTTTGGGTCACTCTATAGACATCCGGAAAAAAATAATGAAAAATATCACAATAGGCCTAGATCACAATGTGAACTAAAATGGGACATTGAAAAACTCTTGGATTCGTGAGTAATCCGTCCGTTGTACGTCGTACTTTTAGAACCAGCACGACATCTTTTGAGAAGAAATATTAATCTAATGCGTGAAATCATAAAGTACTTACAGTCCATATTGGTACCTTTTTGATTAGGATTTCTTAAATTTCTTATTAAAGGGAAGAATCGTTTAAAATATGCAGCATCCATCATACCTGAAACAAAAATGAAACAACATTAATAATTATAATTAATTTAATAAAGAATAAAAAGAATTTACTAAACATCTTAATATAAATAATTGGAATGAATATTAATGAATTATACTTATAAAAATTACTACACGGTATATCCCAATAATATCAACAGGTGTTAATAATATTCAGAATAAAGTTGGCATATTCAAAACTGGAATATTCAGAAGTGGTTGGTGACCCAGCGGTTACAACGTCGGCTTTCGTACTGCGGACGTCGTGGTTCGATCCCAGGTGCCGAACATCTTCCTCTTTCACGACACAAGCTTTCGGTAGCTTACTGTGAAAGAGTCAAGGAGTGTATTTGTGTTCACTCTGAGTGAGCACAGATTCATTAAAAAAAAAAGAAATGAAGACAATATGAGCTTACCAAGTTTAAAATATCATTTCAAATGGTTTGAATACTCCTTTTTCTGAAAAACGGTGTGAAAAACTGTAGCTGAACGACCGGGTGATCGATGGAGTTCAGCGTCATCAGATGGAGGTTCATGCGTGAACTTTGATGAGATTTGACGTAAAAGAAAACTATGGAAAAATATCACAAGTAGGCTTCAGAACTATCATCTATCTCTATATATAAAAAATAGTGCCCTATTTCCCGTGGTCATCGAATCACGCATGAACGGCTTGAACGATTTCGCTGATTATTTTTTTGTTTTTTTTCTTATAATCGACCATTTGGACATCTTTGCAATGTCGCGTAGACAATTTGCAAAGGCCGTGGCGCAGACCATGCATGCATGATACATATATTAAAAACATATGTACTATCCTTTTGCATCCTTCCACTCTTCCTTCTTCTTTTTCTGTCTCTTCTTCTCTCTCTTGACTTCTGTTCCATACTCTACACGTGTGGGTGTCTATGTATTTAATGCCTTATACTTTATTATTATGAAAACACTGTAATTGGCCTTATTTCTCTTATAATTTAAATTTATTGTCATGTTATATGTATTTGCTGTTGTGTTTTTTATGAAATAAATAAAAACATTTAAGAAAACTTAACGCAGATTCTTTGTACTTTCGACAATACAAACTTATCTATTTTTGAAATTTAATTGGGTTTGATGTCAATGCCAGTAAGACGGAGCTCATGGCGAATAATGCCTGCCCCGATAAACAGCAACCGATAACCATCGATGGTCACCAGGTCTCCCGGGTGGATAAATTTAAGTACTTGGGAGCAACCATTACCACCGCTGGTGACCTCGGGGCTGAGCTCCCGATTCGTATCGGTATGGCAAGTGGCGCCTTCAACAACATGACCAAGATATGGAAAGCGTCGGCGTTTAGCGTCGAGACGAAATGTAAACTGTTTGATGCGTGTGTGTTGCCCATTCTCCTTTATGGGTGTGAGTCCTGGCACCTGACCAAGGCCCAGGCACAAAAAGTCTCAGCCTTTGAGATGAAGTGCCTAAGGAGAATTCTGGGCGTAAGATGGTACCACCGCATCACGAACGACGCTATACGCCGGCGCACCCAGCGTGAGCCCATCACCTCCACCATTGTGGGGAGGAGATGGACTTGGCTGGGACATGTGTTAAGGATGCCGAATGACAGTTGGCCGAGGAGAGCGCTGTTCTTCCTCCCATCAGGGTCCCGAAGACGAGGAAGACCCTCTCACACTGTGTTCCGCTCCTTCGAAGCAGAGCTGAGGGACATGGACATGGTGTGGGAGGAGGTCATCACCGTTGCGCAAGATCGAGCGCAATGGAGAGCTCTTGTTGCCTCCCTATGCCCCTAAGTGGGGTCTAAAGGGAGTTTGGATTTGGATTGGATTGATAAACTTTCATTTGATTGATACCTAGTTGATGCAATGTGCCCATTGACGGAATGTGCCCAGTTAAGATACTTAAAAGCAGATGCATCGGATTGGGTAAAATTGTTTAAATTGGGAACTAATTATTTTCATCATACAAATTCGAAATCAGTACCTATTCAATATTCATAGTAAAGATCGTAACTCGGGATAGTTAGTACGTACGAGTATAAAGCCGAAACCGTTTAATATTTGAACGCTACAATAATCTCAGAAACTATTCATTGGAATTTAAAAAAATATTTTTGCATTTGATATTCCATTTATTGGAGAAGGTTTTTGGCTATTTAAAATCACGTTACGTATTAATTCATTATGAAAAAAGAAACATACGATGCTTTTATTTGTCACTGACGTTTATGTCCATAGAGTGTCGAGACATGCGCGTCTTAAATGTTGGCATGATTGTCACCCAAGGGATTATTATAAAAATATAGGAAATAATTTATATGGCAGAACAACGTTTGCCGAATCAGCTAGTCTCATATAAAGAGATCTCGCCTATAGGTATCAGGGTAGAAAAGATACTCGTACGTCGAATTTGTTACGAAAAGAAATCGTTGTAATATTTGTGTTAAGTCAACAATGGAGGGCGGAAGTGGGGGATATAGCGGATAGATGCCTCTCCGATAGAAAATTGCATTCCTTTCTTATATCTACCCTCTTTTCACCGCAAAACGGAGGTTTTATTTTCAAAATACCAAATTTAGCAGCAAAATGGATACATACGAAAATATCATGAGGAAAAATTTAATTTAATAACATTAATCAATGAGTATGTTTAATTCATAAAATGCATAAACTTAAAAAAAAGAAAATTCAAATTAGGTATTTACTTGAAATTAAAGTACATAGTAAATGCTCCATTCGGGTAGCCACAGTTGCCTTAAATAGCGTTCTATGTCAATATTGATTAGATACATTTTTATAGAAATCAACTTAATTATTACTTTTTTCGCAACAAAACAATTGATAGCTGTCAATAAAAATAAGTGTATAACACTGATTTCTGTGATTGTGTTTTCAAGTACCCACCTCGCTACAATATAATGAAAATGAAAGTAAATAACTCAAATTTCTTGATTAAGTATATCATCAGTTCAATCAAAACACTCGGATTTTTATGGTGGACCAAAAAAAAAACAAACATACAGAATAAGTAGGTATTACTTAGGAGGGTGACCAAAAAAATAATACGCACTGTCTTAAAATCTTGAAATGATATAAATTATTTTGTTTTATTCCATAACATTAAATGACCCGTTTCATATAGCGACTCTATGGAAAACAATTAATCTTTCTAATATATTATTACAACAAAACATAAGTCGTACTATTAAAAGTACAACGGCGTAATATATCACAACAAAAACCTCTAAATGCGACCTCTGCTACACAGTAAAACTCCAAATGGAGCCTGAGAGTGGAGACCATTAATCATAAAAGGACGGATTGTATGAAAAACTCGCATAGGCATGTAAAGCGAAGTATTTATTAGCGGAATACATTACGAGCCCTTCGATACACCGTTGCCTCGGGTAATATATTACTTCAAGCGCTTCAGGAGTGTAATTATATCTTATAATATAGTGCTTCCAGCGAGTTAATGTGCGTATGGTATGATGGTCTCTTTCTCTCGTGATAGTAAGGGACATAGATAGGTAAACACTATTGGATCGGTAATCTATACAACTTTGGGGTGTCATGATAAAAACAGCTGATTAGCTGCAAAAGACAGAGGTTTTGTATGAGAGGAGCTGCTAGAAGTCTGTATTAAACGTTCTTATTATCATATATTTTCGTAATTTGTGTTTATTTGGTGTCTACGTGATTAACTGAACATGGTTAAATCGTGGTGTGCGTAAAATTGTACTCACTGAAAACCAGTGTAAAAAATAATTATAACGCAATTAGCTACTAAAAATATGTATGTTTTCTTTCAAAGAAAAAGTATGGAAAATAGGGATTCATAAATATTGTCCTAAAAAATGTGTATTCTGTATTATTCGCTATAGGAGACAAAATGCATAACAAAACATTTCCATTCATCACAAACCAACAGAATTTTTTAAATAGAGTATTTTAATCGGAGAATTTTGCTCTCAACCATGAGCAATTTTGTATGGGCTCCCATACAAAGAATTCCCCCTTGCCGCTAGTCACGTGACTTTCCATACAAACAGTGTTGTCACGGTTTGACTGAATGTTTGACAGCTCGCATTACCAGTCCATTAATATAATATGTCTATGGTAAGGGACCCTTATATTTTTGGTTGACAGCCACTAACGCGCCAATCACAGCGGACCGCCAATGGACGGTCTAGGGACAAGGGACAGGATAGAAGAAGGGGTATAGAGGGTGCTCGCATGCACTTACTCGGTGGAAGCACTATAATGAGGCATTATGCAATGGATTTTTTTGAAAAACGGACTCACGATTGAACGGCCTTATACAAAAAAAAAACAAATTTTCAACATAGCTAACTAATTTTGCGAAAGTGTTTGAATTTAACCTTTTTTACTCAGTTCATACACTTTATTTCAATGAATATCATTCTTGTTTACTGCAGTATCCAAGATATACTAATTGACACTAAATGTCAATATCGCACCGTCTCTTTCCCGCGTTCACTATTTTACTGCCAGCAGTGAAAGAGATAAATATATAATGTTTCGTATTTGTCTCAATTACTGCGTTCGTAGTGCTACGGCCGGTTTTCTTTTTTAGAATAATAGCATTTTAAAAGTTCTAAAAGGAGTATTTATTTTTATTTATTTATTTATTCACTCTCATCCCTAGGCCCTTTAGGGCACTTGGAGTCGTCAAAAATATACAAAACTAGACATAATTAAACATTAAATTTAAGCACATCAATAAAAGATAAAAAATACACAATAACATTTTTAAAATCCATGAAATAGGATAAATAAATGAAAGCGTTGGCGTGGCTGAAAGGGTGTAAATGGCCCATTCAGTCTCCTGTCAGTGTATGTAAAAGAAGAAATAAATTATGCAAGATGATAAAACAAAATACAAAATATAAAAAAAAAAAAACCGAACAACAGAAAAATATGAGGTAGGTACACTATTGCACCACGATTTCAAGGATCACAAATTGGAATTAAAAACATTTTTTGGTATCTATCACACTACCCAAGGCTTGCATCGTGAAAGAAATTGGTCAGCTCGGACCTATTACGTCACGTAAGTCGGCGAAGACAACGCAGAGCAACACAGCCATTTAATTTGATTTGTTGCAGGTACATTGTTTTTCACTATTTTTGATATTTTATTACGTTTATCTCATTGTTAAGCAGAAAACTGAAACATATTAAGTTGACAAGAATATTGTGTTATGTTATATTATGTATAGGGTAATGTTTGAAAATGCTATGTATTACTTAGAATTATGTATCTCCTTACCTTCACACACATGCCTATATATGCATTTTTGAAGGGGGGAATATTATATTTAATATAAATAAATAAATATACTTTCTAATATATCATTCAATAGATGATGCAACAAGAACTCTCCACCGCTCTCAATATGAAATATGAAAAAGCCGAATTATTTGAAAACGAGAGCAGTGCTTGAAAAAACATATGAAAAAGAACATTACCTCTCTGTTTGAAGTGAGCTTTTCGACATTTATAAACTCACAAATCAAAAATTCAATATTTTATGAATTAGAATTATTATTTGGATTTTTTCGACCCAAAAACAATTGAATATTTTATTTCACCCCAAATCACTCGACGACAAATGCAAAAGGATAAAAAATTGAATATTTTAACAAATCAACCTTCGAATATGTAACAACTAATGACTAACAATTCATCATTAATGTTCGATTTTTAAATGGAACAAACCACACGGGCTTACGACCGTCCTCTACTGTTATTTCGAAGGCTGGCTTAGTGTGATCACTTTACGTTAACAACGTTCGCCATTAGGCGGTAATGTTTGTCTCCGAAACTCCTAATCATGAGAATTCTCGACATGTTCAACATGTAAAAGTTGGAAATTATTGAGAACAAGAGTGCAACCAACTTTAAAGACTGCGACTGCTGTCATGAATACATGGCGCCAGGATATGAATATATCTATTTTTTTTTAATGTCTCATCTTTATTACCTATTGGCTTTGTTGGTGCACAACGTTCTAATTATATCTAAATTTTTGTGACCATTTTTCAAATATCAACCTTCAACAAAAAACGGTAATAAAAAATAAGATCTTAAGCGAAAAAACGCTTTTTCTCACCCACGCACCGCCTATAACTTATTCGACGTAGGTACCTACATATTATTTTAAATTGTGTAGTAGTTGACGATGTTTGTTTATGTCTCTTTCAAAAGTTATTTCGAGCTCGTTTGCGCGCAAAAATATATATTATAAAGATAAAAGAAGAAACATTTTTTATAGCAATGAAAGTTTAGCAGGCAGCGAAAAGACGTTGCATAATGATACCAGGAGAGCAGAAGAGGGGTGAAGTAATAAACAGATATAATAAGAAAACTTTCAAACCGCCCTTCATCATCGCGCTAGATGCCTTTGAAATATCGGAGGAAAAATACAATGCTTGTTATAAAATATTACAGTCAAGCGGAGTATATTACCTACAACCTACAAGTAGTATTGGTATGGTTTTTGTAATGTAAACATCCCGTCAGCTATCACTCCACTTACTTATACGCTCCTGATAACTTTGCGAGAAAAGTGTTGCGGGGAAATAGAAAAAAGAAAAATAAGACAAAAGGATAGCAACTTATATAATATCTCTTTTTCCATATATGTAAAACGCGTTCCCCAACTATTATTGTCGAGTTCCTAGAAATTAAAATCCCGTAGTTTTTTATATACCTACAACAAAGATGGAGTTTTCCTATATTTTTGTCATAAAAAAAGTGAAGTATTATTGATCGGCACTTTTGACAGATTTTTGGTTCGTTGGTAAATTTAAAGATATTTTGATTTCTGTTTAAAGAAAAAGGGGATACCTTTACTTCAAATTACCTACTTAAAAATCAATAAAGAACATATTTAGTGAACAATTCAATTCACATTACCTACCACTTTTCTAATCAAACTGTCAAATAAAAAACGAAATTTGGCCTCACTTTTGAATGCGAGTCAGGGTTCTAAGTTTTAAATAGAATTTTGTTGTGAAGACTAGTATTAACGATAGCACGAGAGAATTCAATAGAGAAAATTATTGAATAATATTACAAGGTGTTGTTTTCTACGAATTTTCTTTTGACATTTCGTGAAAGGAGTTCCGACCAAATCAATATTTTGTTTCTAAAGACATGTCAATGATACCCTTTCAATATGGAAAAGCTATGATAATAAGCAGTAAACAAATTTTACGTCTCCAAACAAATTTCATCCCGACGAGTTTTCTTAGAAAAGAAAACATGCGTAACTCATTCCGCCAAAAACGTTTACCTATAAAAGCTGTTTTTATTGGAGTAATTTATTATTATTATTCGGGTATTGATGATCAATAACAAGAAAACAAATTTCAGTAATGGAAATCGTTTGTGTAAACATTATTTATTAAAAGTAATCTTCCATATGTCCCATCCCAGAAATCATTTCAGTTTTCCAGAACCGCATATGGAGCTGGCTTGAACATGTTCTCCGCATATCGTGCCCAGCATTTTCTACAATCCGGACGGGAAAAAAGACGAGTCAGGCCTAAATTAAAGATAAAGAGAGCATTTTCTGCGGTTTGACAAGGTGCTGGCCTATCCTAGGATGAAGCTGTGCAACTGGCGCAAGATAAAGAGGCTTGGGGATATTTCGTTGCCTCCACATGCTTTGCACTGGAAGCAAACATGGATTACAATAATGTATAGATAAAAATAATTGACAGCAATTTTCGACTAGGTACCTTCACACATTCCAATTTTTAATAGTTTCTTCTTCTACTCCACACCAGCCACTAATAATTTAGGGGATAGTTGGATAGTCACTGTAAGTGACATCATACAACGCTATCCAAGCGAATTGACAAAGGTTTGCCACAGGTTTTTCTTCAGTTACTATAAATCGCCAATTCTCGCTCGCCAGAACCTCGTGCGTTCTAGCAACACCAAAAATATGAAAATAATACCAAAGAATATAACTTGCAATTGAAAGTTATTCGAAAGGTTTGACAATTATTAAGTTATCTGCTCTGAAATAATGGAAGTAACTTTCCTCAATTTGACGAAATTGTGATGTAAAAAAAACTCCTATTAATGCTGTTTTTTTTTATATAAAACGCACCGGTACTCAACCCCTCCAACATGAAGAGGGAACAACCTTCATACTAGGTTTTCCACCGAAACCACATGCATTATAATAATTATTATTGATTGTGTTAAAGTTAATAGATAGGTACAGCAAAAGCGCAAGAATTAAATTGAAAATCAACGCAGCTTCTGGACCTAATGTGTTTTGAAACCACAGCCCTAACGACTAGATATTAAAATGCAAAATAGCGCGGTTGGAAAAAGTACTTAAAAACCCAACAGAACCTATCATTTCACACGCCCAATAATATTGAATTCTTAAGTATAGCTGGAAGACCCTGTAAGCTTTGCACCACATATATCCTAAGCCTTTTTATCTACTTCATTTCCAGCCAATCACAACAACGATTCTATGTTGTGACACAATTGACAGGTAGGTAAACTTTGTTCGTAAAAAATAAGTTATTGTTTTTTTTTTTATTTTCCTCGCAATTCTCGCCGTTTGAAAATATCCTGAGCTTATGGCAAATATTTTTAAACCAGAATTAGCAAAATCAGTCAAGTCGATCTCAATTCTTAGCGTGACACACGTAAAGATAACCATTTTTTTATAAATAAAAAGATAGATTTTGCCACGCAAATTGAACTTTCAAACATATTTAAAGAAAGAAAAAAAAAAAAACACTTAAAAAGTTTTGTAAGACTCACAAACACAGCATAACTTATTTAAAAAGAAAACACATTTTATTAATATCATAGTATGTTTTCAAAAAATCAACGTAGGTACATAATTTTGAAGCGGTAACGAGTATATGCGGTGAGATTTGTAAGAGAATGTTAAGCCCTAAGCTTACAACAAAATCTCCAGGGGGACATGTGAAATATCGTAACCGCAAACACTTATTTCCCATACTTACTGATTTCGTCTACGTAGTACGTCCCACTGTTACCAATCGTCAAGTGAGAAAAAGTCCCTCCGAAAGCTAACAAATTACCCAATCCACCCAGTTGTAACTTGTACATTAGCGATGTCAAGTCAGGCGTAAGCTTGTTAAAATCCACTTAGAATCTTTTATACTTTGGAGGCTTTGCTAAACGTCAACTTTATCTGAAAGTTTGGTAAAGTTCGCTGCTGAAAATCTCATAAGATGTAAACAGCAAAATACTTTTATTTATTTTTGTACACAACTTGTCTTATTCCCCAAGCCGCTATTTTCCAAAAACAAATTTTTAATCAATGGCTTCAATCCGCATTCTGTCAATCGCACCAATCGACAATATCTGTCAAATTTCAAAATTGTAATAAAAATTATAAGGTAAAAAGTAGATACTGTCTACGTAGAGTTTTCTTTTCTAATTTTCCATGCATTTTTCTTAATTTTTTTTTCTAAAAGGACATTCTCCTGATAAAAGCCTACACGACAAAAAAAGAATTAGCGAATTCGCTCCAGCCGTTTAGGCGTGATGCGATGACATCGGGAAATAGCTCTCCATTTTTATATATAAGATAGTAAAGGCTTTACGAGGAATATTATAATTATTAATAAGCCACGATTAAAAATGAAAAAAATATTCAAATCAAATTATTGAAACATTACAATTAACTACACAAAATTTCATAAAAATCAGTTCAGCCTTTTAGGAGAAGGAGAAGTAAAACAACAACAGCTTGAACCCCTCCGTAAAGGAAAGACGGTCGTATATATTCCACGAATGTATTTATCTACCGAGGTATTCCAATTTCGCTAGTGGAATTAGAACATAAGCAATAATTCTCGGCGACTAGGCCTTGAGCTAAGGGTATTATACCCTCGTCGCTATCGGGGCTGCATAATGAAATAGTGGCATATTTGCATATCTACAAGATTTGTGGTCTACTAAGGAAACACGAAGCCTTATACAAGATTAAATAATATCAATAAGGGACGGCTTTGCTCAAATGGCGCCGAGATATTAATTTAACAAAAAATAATTTATAGCAGATTTTTGTAGTCAAGTAAATTTAAATACATAATATATCTTAAAGTATAAATGAAAGTCGGGTTAGTGCGAACACTTATAACTCGAGATCGGCTGTACAGATTCTTCCGATGTTTGATTTATTGGATTCTTCTCCGCTCCGGATAACAGAATAACTAATAAAAAGTTGAAAAATGGATAAGAAATAATATAAAACATAATATTAAAGTAAGTATGGAACGAATTTCCTGCGACGCCACCGCCATCTATGAAAAATCTATAAAAACAAAATTATTGTTTACTGCACCTGATAGTAGTTCCCTCCCATATGTCATTGTAATTGCCGCTCTTACAGTAGCCCATCCCACTTACTCCGCCGTTTCGAGCGTTATAGAAAATTTTCATACAAAGTCAAGAAAATTATCGGGCACTTTCAAAATGTGCACACGCAGCATCGCCACATCAGATTTTTATAAAGGTCTAGTTTGATATCCAATTTAGTGTTCGTAAATTGTAAAATTATTTGAAGTAAAAATAAAACCTGTTTCAAGAAAGGCATAAGCGCGCTTCATGAAATTCAACAATACACGACGACCTCCTCTGTCCAACAAGTTTCACTATTGTCGAAGGGAACGAATTTACATATAATGTCCAAAAGATAATACTAAAACTGCGAGCGTACACGCAAATAGATTCAAAGCATACCTTTTGAAATTAAACTTTTATTAAATAAACAAATATACACAAGCAAACAGAAAGATACAATAAGAAACTTATTTACACAATATTTTACACAGAAACAGTGCAACAAATGAGCGGAACCCGTTAAGTCATTTAAATGACTTGTCAACATGTACCGCTCTGTATAAGAACAGAAACTATGAAGAAGAACCTATGTATAAGAACAGAAACTTATAAAGTATAAAATAAGATGGAATAAAATAATAATTAAAGAATTTCAGTTTCACTTACATTCTCAAACCACAAAGTTTTGCTTCCGTTGAGAATCATGGCCAGCGAACGGAGGCAAAGAAATATGAAATCACAAATAGATAACGATAAGCCGTTTAGGAATTCATTTACATGCACTTGGACAAGAGAAATTTAAGTATACCTACTTCTTCTTCATCGACCATGTCCGCTGCCTAGTTATTTTTATGTCCGTCAGTGTACAGAAAATAGCTTAGATATAAAACCTCATCACGAACATGAGTGATAAAACAAACAGAGGAATGCTCAAGTTGGAGATGTTTGTGTAGATAATTTGTGTAGATAATTTGTGTAGATAATTTGTTGTAACGTTGGAATAATCACCAGGTCGCGTGCTGCTCGACACGGATTGTTCTCGGGGGTTAGAGCACAAATAGAACCTCGGAAAAAATAAAGGATTCGTTAAATAAGAGCAAAGTTTGCCTTTTTGTAGTCATTTCGATCATCAATAACGTGGAATGTCAGACACAATTAAACCGGGGGATAATTAGAAAAGTAGTTACATCTGTCACGACAGACAGACAGACAATCTACTCTCTCACGCTACTCACACACAGTCCAATCAACTAATATGTCCGCCACTAATCGATGAAATAAAACTGCTTTTTATTTTTAAGATTTTGTGCGTCAATGTTCCTCTAGTATTTGTATTTGAAAAAAATGTTATCTATACTAATATATAAAGAGGAAAGATTTGATTTTTTGTTTGTTTGTTTGTTTGTTTGTTTGTTTGTTTGTTTGTTTGTTTGCTTCGAATAGGCTCCAAAACTACTGAACCGATTTGAAAAATTCTTTCACTTTTGGGAAGCTACAATATCGGCGGTGAACATAGGCTATATTTAATTTCCAAAAAAAAGTGGGTAACCTACGAAAACTTCAATAATGTAACCCAAGGTGTAAAAAATTTACCTAAAATATTCTTTTTATCGCGAACGCTGTGAAAACTAATGATGATAGAATAAAACAATGTTCTACATTTTTGTAGAAGACATCATTATTTACAAAAAGTATCGCGACAGCATATGTCTAACTATTATAGTTATGCCACAATAAGTGTTTTTTTATTTAAAAAAACCCAATAAAATGTCACCTTTAGAAAAAGCTCTTTATTGGTATCTTGGTATTACTCCTTATTAAAATAAATTAGTTCATATTCAAGTCTGCTTCAATATGTTTGTATAACTTTTTGAATTATTCAATTCGGACATTCCATTCGAAAGTTATCACGAGTTTAAAAATGTGAGTATTGGAAAAAAAAGCATAGTCTCTTATCATCTCAACTTATCCGATGCAGAGTGCGTATGGGAGCCGGGGAGGGCTGAGGGGAGTCGTGTCAAGTTTAGTAGAAATACCGCGCAAAGTAGTCACGGTGGTAAAGTGACGTGACACGATACATTGCAATGCAATTATTCCAGATTAACATATTTATGCTATAAAATATTTTGAAAAAGTTAGGGATCTGTCTGAAAACTAAATTATTTTTAAGTATCTATCTACCCGTGCGAAGCTGGGGAGGACCTCTAGTCAGTAATACTTTCATACTTATAAATCTATATTCGTTGGTATAATAATAATAGAAATCCTAGAAATCTACAGATATCGACAAAATATGTGATACTTGCTAAAAGGTTCCTACATAGTATACAACCGTTGCTTTGGAAAGTAATGACAAATTCTTCGAAATCCCCAACGTGGTTAACAAAAATTGGGACCCAGGAAATTATGAACAAAAATTAGGACAAACAGTTAACCTTTTCTTTGCCTGTCGTCCGGCGACAGGTTTTGTTGCTATTTATTTATGCAAGGTTATGTGACGTCTAAAAAATACTGGTTACTTTTCAAAAGCTATATGGACCCCCACGCCCTGTCAACTGGTTTGAAGAATCTATTTTTATTTTTTAGTTGCTTTGAAGAAGTTCATACGAAAACGTCACAACTAAAAAGTAGCACGTGCGCGAAGCCGCATTCAATACCATGTGTTTCATAGTTTGGTTTAAACTTTACAGTGCGATAGTGCCCTATCAGGGCTAAAACATTTTAGTTTTATGTAAGTGTATTGGTTGCAATTCATTTTCATATAACCGGGTCCTTCATCTTTTGTCAACAAAAGAACTGTTTTAAGATTTTTTTTTGAAAATACTAAATTATTTATGTCACAAATTTTGAAAGCGGAATTAAGTGGGATCAACCTGTCACAAGTTAAAAAATCGTTGAAATAAAGTTGAAGATTCAATCAACAATAGAAGATAGAATAAGTCACAATTAATATTTTTCCCACCCCACCATTAATTGGAAAAGTGTTTATCATAACTGGGAGGCGTACGAGATTATACACCTCAATCTCGTGTCTACATAATGAGGGAGTCCTGCCGATATGACTAAGTCTACTGAGGTAGGCCCTATGTAAGTCTCTACACCTCAGTTAGGTGGGTACTAGGTAGATAGGCAATAATAAATGCCCTGTCGTATTACACGCTGCATCAGAACATTGATTGCAATGAGAGAGGGGCGGATAGGGATCAGGACGGTTTGACGTGTAGGTTTTGATCGAGCCGATTTCTTTAATTTTTTTTTTTTAGTGAGGCATATGATTTTTCACTACTCGCCAACGACTGTGGTCCTACGCTTTTTGTAAGCTTATTTTTTTTTGCAGACTTGCAACTTGATATCGTAAAATGAAACCCATAGCAAAAAACAAACTATTAATAGAGTGAAAACTGAAAACATTGTTGAATATTGCGTTTATAGGCTAAAGTCGTATATATTGTGTAAAATAAAAAAAATATATGATATTAATAAAAAAATGAGAGACAACCAATAATCTGCATATCTGTTTATTTTATTTATTTACTAGAGGTCCTCCCCAGCTTCGCACGGGTAGATAGATACTTAAAAATAATTTAGTTTTCAGACAGATCCCTAACTTTTTCAAAATATTTTATAGCATAAATATGTTAATCTGGAATAATTGCATTGCAATGTATCGTGTCACGTCACTTTACCACCGTGACTACTTTGCGCGGTATTTCTACTAAACTTGACACGACTCCCCTCAGCCCTCCCCGGCTCCCATACGCACTCTGCATCGGATAAGTTGAGATGATAAGAGACTATGCTTTTTTTTCCAATACTCACATTTTTAAACTCGTGATAACTTTCGAATGGAATGTCCGAATTGAATAATTCAAAAAGTTATACAAACATATTGAAGCAGACTTGAATATGAACTAATTTATTTTAATAAGGAGTAATACCAAGATACCAATAAAGAGCTTTTTCTAAAGGTGACATTTTATTGGGTTTTTTTAAATAAAAAAACACTTATTGTGGCATAACTATAATAGTTAGACATATGCTGTCGCGATACTTTTTGTAAATAATGATGTCTTCTACAAAAATGTAGAACATTGTTTTATTCTATCATCATTAGTTTTCACAGCGTTCGCGATAAAAAGAATATTTTAGGTAAATTTTTTACACCTTGGGTTACATTATTGAAGTTTTCGTAGGTTACCCACTTTTTTTTGGAAATTAAATATAGCCTATGTTCACCGCCGATATTGTAGCTTCCCAAAAGTGAAAGAATTTTTCAAATCGGTTCAGTAGTTTTGGAGCCTATTCGAAGCAAACAAACAAACAAACAAACAAACAAACAAACAAACAAACAAACAAAAAATCAAATCTTTCCTCTTTATATATTAGTATAGATTTACTTCTCCACCCATATAGGCTCATTCAGGCACTTGGGAGTGTCAGAAACAGTACAACAATGATTAAATTAATATATACACATGCACATGAATACAGATATTAATTCACATGAAAGACTACTTCAAAATTGCAAAAATTATTAAAAGTTATCAAAAGACAATTAAACAATTATGAAAAATAAATATACAATGGAAATAAAACTTATAGTCAGATACATTGTGTATTCGCTCGTGCGTGTAGTAAAAAGCCACTTTTGCAGTCGTCAGAAATCTTAATCATATGGTTACCAATAATTACAATAAAAATATCCGCACAGGGTTTATTTCTCAATGCAGGATGGTGTAGGTAGAGGGTCACCCCGCATATCGTCATAACAGAGATGATCTATTTTAGGAAGGTGCCCTTTGTTTTGGGACAAAATATTAGCTTATCTAAGTACTCTTCTTAGTGTTTTTGAGAATATAAATTTTTCTAATGTAACAAAAATACATACTTACAACAGTGAAAACAACATAGGTAATTAGCAGTTTTATCTTCAAAAACGAATGGATAGATAGCTAAAATATTAAAATTCTTCATTAACAAGCATATATATTTATATGAAAATAGTATAAACGAATAGGGCGCCATCCCAAGGATGAGGGATTAAAGAGTATTTCAATAAGATTTACACCCCCTGCACTTTTGTGCAATACTCTAAAAGGCCTACACGGTGCAATGCCACTCTCCCTTCTAACGCGCCCTCTCTCGAGTTTGCTGCAGTTAAAAGCAGAGCAGGTCACACAGAGTAAACGGCGAAGCCGACTAGAGGAATGAATAGGCACTTCCATTTGGGTCCCGACGGGATATTAATAGTCAAAAGTTGAATGAATTTTTTCACCAACAAAACGATCATAAAAACGACAAGAAGTCGTGACAAGCAATTCTTCAAATAAAATAAGCGCAAATTCATGATATTTATAAGCTCTCGATATTGTGTTCTTTATAACTAGGATCACCCGTCACCCTGTGACGCATAATTGTAACTTCAAGGGAACTAAAATTAAAGGAGGAAGTCTCTTAGACCATATTGTGACCTCCGCCATTTTCAAGTTTGCTGTCACTGCGGTGTGTTGTTGTTTGTACTGAAAATCTTGTAGTGCTGAATTCGAATTGGATTTTCGCAATTGAAATAAAAATTGCGTTGGAAATGTGACGATACAGACGCATGCTGGGGATCCGTTGGTCGGAGCATATCACAAATGATGAGGTACTGAGTAATGCCAGTAAAAAAAAAACCCTAAAAAAGAGTTGCCCAACAAAGTGATAAATGATTAAGTCATAACACCAGGCACCCGGTTCTGCTCTTTGCCATCATCGAAGGAGTGATTGAGGGCAGAAATCATAGAGACCGCCCCAGAGATTATTATAAAGACCAGGTGATTCTGCTGACAGGGAGGAGTGGAGGAACAGAGTCGGTATGCTCGGTGCACACCAATCTTAGAATTATGACTCAAAAGAAGAATATTATGGTTGATTGTGCGACCCCAAATTGTTCCAAAAGGATGTGCTTTTTACGACTACGACTATTACAAATGGCGTCCGTCCTTTGCTTAAGAGTTTGACAGCTCCCTATGAATCGCCCCCATTTATATCCAAGAACCTTAATAATTTCGATCCGTCGCGACCTGTAAATGATGTATTCCATCTCACAAAAAAACTGCAAAGGAAAAGGTTTATAGGTATTATATAAGAAAATATTTTTTTCTGTAACTAATAAAACAATTTGCCGCAAGTATTTCAAAATTTTCATATAAAATATACTTACCTACTGTGAAAGAAATCAGAAGGTTTCTCAAATATAATTACGATTCTTTTGTTAAAGAACAAAGGAAGAAAAACTTTTGTTTCGATAATTTAATTACGCCACAATCAGGAGAACGAAGTAATAATTCCTTCCAAAAATGAGAGCTGAAGAAAATTCGTGATGAGAGATTTATATTGTGTCCCCGCGCTGCGTCCCCCGACAAGATTTTCATCACTAATGGAGTGCCCCAGGGACAAATCCCGGTCCCTTTGTCGCTATGGGGTGACTCGGCACACGGGTACCACCATCATCTTAATATTGCGTCAATATTGTGTAATAGCGAAATATTGTAGATAAATTTCATACATATTTTGTGATAGTGTATGAAAATCGGCTAATAGTATTATATACATACATATCCAGCAATAAAGAAATTATTTTTTTATGAAAATAAACCTTGTGATGATAGATTATGTATTAGGTACATGTTTCATGACACAAGTTTTGTTTTATTTATTGTGTTTACTTCACAGTCATATATTAAAAAAAATATAAAAAAAGTATTAGATCTTACATAATATCGAACCAGCTATTTGATCTCAATAAGTAAATTTTAAGTAATAAATAAGTAAATTAACACTTTTCTATACAAATGTGTCAGCATAGTCAGCGGAACTTATTGCCTGAGGCAATTTTTTTCTAGTCAACCGGTCCCGTCCAATCTGAGACAAAGCCAACCCTGGGTAGAAATTTCAAGTGAAAAAAAACACAAAACTCTGACCCGACGGGGAATCGAACCCGGAACCTCGTGATCTTAAGTCCACACCTATACTACTAGGCTATCGAGGTCTGTGATTTTTATACAAATTTCAACAATTACGGGTTTAAGAACATCTTTTACTGCTGTGTCGAACGTTTTTAACGTTACGACAAAAACCTGTTGATTGAGAACAAGCCAAAGACGATAAAAATATTTTAAGTTTTAACTTGTTGTCAAAACAAAATTTTCAGTAAATAATTTGAAAATGTACGAAAAGCAAATAAAAAAACTTCGAATAAAATTTTCGAGATTTAATAGCAGTACTTGAAAAACGTCAAAAAGGCTTAACGTGAAATTTCAATAACACTCCGAGGGAATATTCGCCGACTATATAATTTCGACGTTTACGGATTATTATTTCAAAGAGCTTTAAAAAAACTTTACCGTAGAATAGGCGCATAATATTTCCCGGAGTCGGGAAGAATAAAAAAAGTGTATTAAAATACGCAACAATGTAGAAAAATATTCCTCAAGGAAAAAAAGCAATTTCAAGAAAATCACAACATCACGATGAGTTATCAAATTCCATTCTTAACGCAATTTATTCAAGAGCAAATATCATTCATAGTCTTATTTCTCACATCGGTTAATGGCCAAAAATTTTAAGGTACCTACCTACTTATATTTATCTGGCCCAAATGGTTTGATAACAATAAGTACTCTTTTTCGGAATAATTCTTACTTAATTTCGAATGTCCGGTTGGTGGGCCACATTTACAGTTCTGCCAGTAGCATCAATAATCAACAGCTGTCAGACATCCGTGTAAAATTACCATCGATTTTAATAACTGACGGTTCGTCAACCATCGATTCCAGCAGTAATTTCAACGAACATCATTGCCGTCCCTCTCTTTTATATCAGAGAGAAGGAAACAACGATAGATTGACCTACGCACCTGTGTAGTCTTGCTGTATCTGTTATTTCATTAGTACATTTTGGCAGATTTATTTCTTAAAAAATATAACCAAAAAAACTAAACTATTACCTAACTCGAGATCGGCTGAACAGTTTTTCATTTGTGGTTTATTGGATTCTTCTCCGCTCCGGTTTACAGAATTATTATTAAAAGTTCGAAAAATGGATAGCAAATAATATAAAATATAATATTAAAGTTAGTATGGAAGGAATCAAACAACAACGCCATCTGTGAAAAATTCCATAACAACACAAATTTTATTTACTTAATTGACAACCATTGAGTTTCAAAACATTTCTATGCAGATTTATGATAGAATTTATTTAGAGCATTCAGGAATATTTTTTTAACATTAAAACATATTTTAAACATATTTGTGTATAAATTACAAATTTGAAATCAATATTCATAGTAAGGATTACAGGACCCCTATTCTGTAGCAAGTGTAGGGTAGTCACTTGAAAAAAAGTGACTATTAGGCGATACATTTTGTATGAAAAACGTCTAGATGCGATTCTCACATTCGATACGTATAGACGTTTTTCATACAAAATGTATCGCCTAATGGCTGCCTAATGGTCACTTTTTTCAAGTGACTACCCTACACTTGCTACATAATAGGGGTACAGGACAAGGTCTGTCGGGAAAGCTAGTATGTTTATGAAATAAACATCATCACGCAACAACTCATCAATGACAGAAATAATAGGTACCTACCTATATGGATGAAAATTTTTCTTTTAAAATATGGTCGCTGGTAAACTCAACTTACGAATCGGCGCTCGTTTGAAATAAAATTTGATTCAGGCTTTTTAATTTCGGCCCTAAGTCGAAAAAGAAAACATAAAAAGATTTTATCGAATAACAATCTTACTTAAAGCGAAATTGAAAAGTTTCGAGTACCTACGTACGTTTTATTGGAGAGAGAGTGCCCTCTGGTAATGTAAGGAATAGTTACATCAATGTCTCCTGTATCCGGACTCGGGACAATTTAATGGATGAACACTCAACCTGAACCGTGTAACAGGGCAATACGATATAATCCCAAATCGTTCCAGTGACGTGGGACGCACAATCTAGTTTTTCACCCCCCTGGATACTTTGGCAATAATGTAATTCCCTATTATTCGCCCGTGTATTACAGGCACGTCGTACAAAAGGACAGACGAACTATTACAAAACTATTTCTCATCCTTAACTATTGATATTTTTCTTATATATAATTACGCAATTCGGAATTTTTAAATCAATTGGCATTTCTTACCAAATTCTTACCGAAAATATGACCTTTTAAAAATGCAAATGATTAAATTCAATTAGAAAAAAAAATACGAAGAAAGGGATTTCCTTGTAGGTACACTTGCTTTTATCTCGTTCGTTACGGTTTATAACTGCTTGGCTAAATAGAGTATTCAATAACCTTTTTCAAGGTTAAGTACCTATGTTTGAAGAGCGATGTTGTTTAAAACACAATTCGTAATAAGTAGGTAGCATATAATATATGTAAAATTATTATACATTCTCTTATACAAAGGCAACAAAGAAGACTAAACACATCAATTTTAGAACAATTTTTCGAAGAATGTTGATCTCCAGCGCTCAGCCTTTAAGATAATCGTATGATTGGAATCTTGTGTTTAAGATTTTTTTCAAAAGGTGATAACACCCGGCCAGCATTCGAAATGACAATAGAAGAAGGTGATAAACCTGTGGGCCTAGACAAAATACAGTTGGCGATCGACTACAAATGAATTCTTCGACAATGTAGAGTAGGAAGAAAATTAGCTGTCCACTTTTTATATTTTTATATAAGTGTCTTTGCTTGGTTTAAATAATTGTTTACGTGTTCCAGTGGACAGATAATTTTTTCGCACTATACATTGGCGAAATCTTCGTTTGTAGTCGAACGCCAGTTTGAATTTGTCTACGGGGGCTGTACTGCATTATTTAAAAACTACGATCAGTGGAAAAAAAATCTGTAGATTTTGATCCGCCATATTGGATTTAACGTCAACTGACAGTTGTTTCGAGTATACAAGAACGCTTTTTGTAACAAATACACTGTATTTAAGTTTTTTCCCCGTCCAAATATGTGCTCCCTTCATATTTTGGTTTATCATTTTAATAATAGGAAATTTAAACAAATAAACCAAATATGCATTCTCGTAATCATTCGAGGGCTTACAACCATGCTGTACCAACTAAATTTATAAGAAATATAATGACGTTTTGGAGAAAATATTCAAAGAATACTTTTTAAGTAGGTACAAATATTAAAATTGAAGTGATCAAACATAAATTAGTTCATTTTGGCTGAAACATAAAGGTTTCGTATAATTTAATAAGGAGTTGACTATATTTTGATATAAAATAAATAATTAAAAAAATAAGGTACCTATTCTGCATCAATAATTCGAAATCATTCAAATCCGACATAGCGCATCTTGGTTGTAAACACTCGCGTTGCTCTGCCACTATTTTGTTTGTTTACAAAATTTAGTATAAAATGTCATCTTCATACATAACAAACGCGGATTAAATATTGTTTTTTTTATAAAAAAAAAACATTGCGCAAGGTCGAGCGCAATGGAGAGCTCTTGTTGCCTCCCTATGCCCCTCAGTGGGGTGTAAAAGGGAGAATTGATTGATTGATTGATAAATAAAGTAAAAACTGATCAGTGAGTTATACATAATCTTACGATTAACGAATTTTTTATAAATAAGACGGGTAGTGTTCGAAATTTAAAAATAATACCATTTGACATCAATGTAATCATTTCATAATTAATTGGTTATTTGAGTTCAAATATTGGCAACATGCTAGTATTTTAAAATAAGCATAATGACTTCCTTCTTCGGTCCTTGTCGTCATAGGTGTCATTGTTTGATACAACGTATGATAAATTGGATTTTGTATGTTAGGGTTAAAGGGTTGAATTAAATAGAACACGGAAATAGTGAAAACTATCAAATTGTCAATACCAGAACATAAAAATTGATACAATATAATATAAATAATGGTCTAAAATCAATAGTGGCGCCCTCGATATTTGGAGTATGTATGACTGCGACCCTCCGCTGAAATTCTCACACTCAAGCGAGCCTAATTCGTCGATACCTGCTCGGCCGTCCGGAAAACCGGTGGTCGTAAAAAGGCGGTAAACTCAGACGTTCTTCAAAGAGGAAATGTGAACATTATTCAGGCATTTTGTCCTTAACTCGGCACAATTTGTAATGAAGTTTGCCAAAAGACTGCGGGGTATAATGAGACCGTAGTCCAAAAATACAAATTACCCCTTTCAAAATTATAGTCTGTTATTTGTGTTTGTTTGACCATGGCTCTGGTATTCATAAAATTATTCAAATTGCCTCTATTCATAATTTATCAACAGCAAAACATTATCCGGTTGGAACTTACAGCATTATTTCAGTATAATTATTTTTAGTGTTTGTAGGCATTCTAGGTCACTACACATAAATCTAAGCCTTTGACCATAAAAACTGAAGAAGACTGATGACCAGTGTAGAGGAGATGTGGCACAGGTGATGGGTTGGGTTCATCAAAGTTGCCATCAGAAACACCCTTTAAGAAGCTGTACACATCACCACTATCATGGCTGCTCGAGATCCTCAAAACTAAGTGACAGACTGTGAAGAACATGCCTTTAAAGTTCATACATCATTCTGATAAACCAATCCCGTCTGACCCTTGTTTGGGACATATGGAAGCAACTAAAGCCCCCACTGTGTTTTATCTTGCGCAGATTCAATGAGCTCTACCCATACCGTGTCCAAATACCGATAATCTATATAAAAAAAACTTTGTGACCATTTTTACGAAAATTGCACGAACGCGACGGAGGAGTATGAAATTTCGCACACCTATAGTTTATACACAGAAGGAGTGGCGAATGCTAATATTTTTTTGAATTATGCATAAAAAATAGATAAAATCAATATACAAACACTACTGTAATGTTATGTATGTGATACTCATACACACTTCGATGTATTTGACATTGACACAGACGCATATATAATTTCGTTAGTACGTGGTCAAATTGAGAATAGATTAATATTGTTTGTCTTTAATAATAATATAAAAAAACTTTGTACCTAAATAGCAACATTTCAAATTTGACGTATCCATGTCTTTGTTATTGAAAGAAAATTTTGAAATAGCGCTCGCTCAGTCTTTGACAATGGAGCCTTGATAATGTTCAAACCTATAATTTAATGAAGTTATGGTCGAATTTCGAGCACTGGTCGACCACTAGTAAATATAATATGGCAAACAATATTCTTTTTATTGGGATTCTCTAGATCCAATTTCTAGTTAATTTTGTCAGTCAGATCGCTCCCTACTATCGTTGAATCACTGATAACTCCATTTATGACAGTAACCAACCAACCATTTGAATTGAGCAATACGCTGACGCATGTTAAAAACGGATGACTGGCAGACGGTGTGTTAACGACACTGCTTGTCACTGACAGATGAATAAAAGAGCAGTTCGTTAAACCTTAATGAAAGGGTTGTTTTTTCGATGATGAGAGACGAATTATTTTTATGAAATACAAATGGGAATAGATGGGCATGAAAGGAAATATGAGAATCTATGACTAATTAAGCTTTGAACAGGTTCATGTAGAGAAAGTTCAAAGGGTAAAGTAACTGAGTTCAAAGGGCCAGTCACAGTGAGCTACATCTTCCTGGAAGATATATACAGGACCCCTATTCTGTAACAAGTGTAGGGTAGTCACTTGAAAAAAGTGACTATTAGGCGATACATTTTGTATGAAAAACGTCTATACGTATCCAATGCGAGAATCGTATATAGCCGTTTTTCATACAAAATGTATCGCCTAATAGTCACTTTTTTCAAGTGACTATCCTACACTTGCTACAGAATAGGGGTCCAGGTGTAAAATGTTGTGAAAGGCCAGTTTCATTACGCTAGTGGATAGTGGATAGCACAATTTAACACTCTAGTTGCGTACCCGGCAATATGTTCACATTATGTGAATCATAGCAAATATCGAGAGGATGAAGGGCACATTTCTTGACCCTACAGAAATAGGAACAAAGAAGGCCACGAGAAACTACTCTAACAATTATTTTTCAGGAAATCACCATGGTGAAGATTCTGTCCTTTGAGCTGGTGATCGCTATTATTTTTTTTTTATTTTCCAAAATATATTAATATACTTAACACATTCATGTGTATAAAATATAAATTCAGATTAACATAATGGAATTTATCACCCCACTAGACAAAATCCCGTGCTGAGGTGATACTATGTATTTATGTACCGCGCATTAGTTTTTATTCCAATATTCCGAGTATTGGAGTATTTGGAGTATTATGATGAATAACTATTTACTGTAGTTTTGTGCAAGCAGACGTAAACATTAACGAGACATAAAGAGGAGCAAACGGTGTACAACAAAAACAAAACAAACAAACAAAAACAGCAAAGAATCAACAACATACTCAACCAACCTCCGCAGTCCTCTCCCAACATTCAACGTAATACATGCGT
The DNA here is from genome assembly GCA_963576905.1 of Mystacides longicornis. Lineage (NCBI taxonomy): Eukaryota > Metazoa > Arthropoda > Insecta > Trichoptera > Leptoceridae > Mystacides > Mystacides longicornis. The sequence continues at coordinate 2,073,222 of OY756421.1, read as the reverse complement.
CAAAGCCAACTCCGAAGCCTCCCTGATTTAAGTACTCTCAGAAGAAGAAGACAACGTCCCTAATTTTTTATTTATTTATTGACATGAAAAATTTGTACAATTATTATAAATAGGAATTTGCCTTATCCCTTACGGGATTTTTGGCTGCAATTAAAATTAAAACCTTACAAGCCATGACTAAAAGATCCGTACGAAAAGAAAACTGATAATGTGATGCGATATGCAGAACCTGACATCGAAGGATGGAACAAACAGGAGAGAGAGAAAAAGAAAGATCGTACGCAATGGATTTTCAACAGTTAAAATCCAGATAAAATCTAACCACCAGGTTATGGAGAGGATAACCCAGAATTAGACATTATCTGATAGCTATATGTATAGGAAGTACAGTACTTCAAGCATCCCCGATTCGTTTTCTTCGGAGAGGGCTTAAGTGAATAATCTGTCACTTTCTCAATAGCCCCGAGGCCTTCATCACGCGTTAGTGATGCGTAAAGGAAAATTCACACATCGAAAAACAAACAAGGAGATTTTTTAAGAGGTTGGAAACAATATATTCTTCTACTTCTTCGTCAACCAGTTTCCGTACGTTGCTGAACATTCCGAGCCTACCCCTTCCCAATCATTTCTGTCCTGAGCATCCCCTCAACCACGCGCGGCCCGCAATCTTGTCGATTTCGTCCGTCTATCTGGCCTGAGGCCTGCTGACATTCCTCCTCTTTTGTCTAGGCACTCACTCCACCACTCTTATGGTCCATTTGCGGTACGGGCACGTGGCGACCACATCTAAATAATAATTGAACAAAACTAAAATTAAGATTAATCTAAAGTTATTTTCTTGTTTTAGTGTCAACCGTCTCCATTATCAAAAATGTTTAAGACTGAATTGAATGAATATCATGATACAAAGAAAATTGAAAAATTAAATTGAAAAAAAAGCCGGTTAAAAATTAGGAAGTGCCTCTAGAGCCGTAGACGGAAACATCAAAAATTTGGTACGGCGTCCGTAGATCTCCATAGACAATATTTTATCATAGACAACTAAAAATTGACATTGACAGATGATATTAAATTGTCGCTGAGCACGGATTTGATTATTAATATTGTTGAACAATAATGTAATTGTATAACAAAATTACAACTATCAGCAATAGTAACAATAGAATACTTATTAATGTAGATGTTTTTATTTTTTAGAAGTATGGTTGCCACAATATAACATTTTAGAAGTTAAAACGTAAAAAAATATTTGGTAATTATTGAGTTCGCGGGCTGATACGATGATGATGGTCATGATCCTCAGAATTAAGGGACCGATGAAGATGAGGATGAATCTCAATTGCTCTTGAACTTCTTATTCAATACGTGGAGGCAATTTAAGTAGTTGCTGCCACAATGCATTAAAATAAGCTTGCAAGGATGCATGGTTATTACAGTTGTCACAGTAAAGAATTGTCCACATTTTTACTATGAAGGTGGATGGAAGCGGGACAATCTGTGACAAAATATTTCTTGTGGTGTTTTCACTTTTTGAGTGGTATTTCTTGCCACCTCTTATACAACTTAATGTTGCATAATAGTATTTTAAAGACTCCTTAGCATCTTTTTCTGTATGATGCCACTTTATTTAATTTTCAATACTCCTTGCGTCTATTATATTTATCAGCCAAAACATTAATATTTTGAATAATTGATTAATATTAACACTTCACTATCAACCATGCAAAATTGCCAAGTATTGAGACATAAATTTGGGATTCCTAGAATTAGGTAATCCGCCATATTTTTGATATTTTTTTTATTTTACATAATATAAACGGCTTTCGGCTTTAAACACAAATTCATTTCACGTATTCAAAAAAATATCACTAAAAAAAAATATAAAAAAAGTCACAAAGAAATAAAATAAAAAATTAGTAAAAAAAGACTAAGCTTTATGTAAAGACATGCAAATAAAAATTCAAATTTTGAATAATATAGATGTTTAATTATTATTTCCGGATACTAATAGTATCCCATGTATCCCCAATGAGATTCGCACGAAAATTCAAACTGTCCTTTGGTACTAATACTAAATTCGCGCCAATTCACGCTTTGACATTAACTGTCATTTGAGTGTTACCATAGTATGAACTGTAATAATATGGCAACACACAAATCTACGGACGCGGGTACGGGATCCGGCTACGGCTCTAGAGGCACTTCCTAAAAATTATATTAAATAATATCATGTGGTTGAACAATGGAAAACTGTATTTTATATCAAAGTACCTTTCGTACAAAACATCGAAAATCATATTATTGTTAATTTTTCAAACATTTTCTCTGTTTTTTAGGCCATTTTTTTGTTTTTTTTTTTCAAGGTTATTGAATTCCTGAGACATTTTTCATACAGAACATTATTTAAATACTTTTTGGACATATTACAAGTATTGTGAATAAAAATGTGAAATAATGTATTAAAAAGAGAAAAAAGTGGGTGCATTGGCCGATCAAAGCAATCTTTTATTATCTAACCTTACTCTTTTAACTTAATCTTTAGTTAATCTTTGTACTTAATCTTTTAATATCCGACCATGAAAAATATATAAGAATACGTGCAAATATAAATAATATAACTAATTGGCATAAAGTAAAACAAAAAATATCGTTGCAGAATCTGTATATCTTGTAAAAAAAAAACTTTCAAATTCAAAATATAATATTTTAATCTGATCATTTGCCTATAATTGGCATTGCATGTCAACAAATGGCTGTTATTCCTAATGTTCAATATCTGGACGGGTTTTTAGAATAAAACGCAGTAAATTTTTAATTCATCAATCGAATCGATGAAATATTCATCTCGGGGCCATTTTTACAACCCCTAACCACCGTACGGAACTGTGTAGCTAGCGTTATTAACAACGCAATACAGTTGTGACGTCAATACTCATCCCTCTCCGGCAATTTTATATTATATCATCATAGCATAGCTGGTTTTTAAAGGTGTGTGCATTGTTATACAGTATAGGAATATTTTATTACAAACAAAGGATTTCACCTTCAATAGATTTTACAGTAGATTTTCATCCATCATCAAAATATTGATTATTTCTGACCACACACAAAAAATCTGTATCAATACTTGTATCTTCTTTTCTGGTCACAATCCTAGGATTAGTTGGCAGAAATTTTCCCGTCTCTCTTACTCTCTACTTCGCTCTTTCTATAGCTGATCTTTTCAGTTCCTCATAGGAGGAACAGCACATGCAGATATTTTCGACGTCGTCGTCCTCGATAGTTTGTACCTTTGGTCATCTCCTCAATGACCATACACACGTAGGAGACCGTAAGAGGAAAGAAAATTCCTTAGAAAATTTGTACCCGATGTAGGTTTTCCAGTCTCAGAATCGGACAGGACAGGTTGAGTGGTAGAATCTAAAAATGACAATATGTCATTCTGAAGAAATTTTATTTTAAATATTGTTTTGTACCTACATAACGTGTTTTCTTAAAGACTTTTTGTGTTGCTCTAAAATTAAGAGGAAATTTTATTAGATAAAAGAATTACATTAAATTTGTCTAAATAATAATTACAAATAACTTAATATCTTACCTAAAATTAATAGATACAACATTTGAAGTATAAAATTTCTACAGAATGACATAATGACGGCTATTCTGAAATGAAAAACAGACGATTGAGTTTCGTCGTATCCCATTTTTATTGAGACTTTTGACATTTCTGTATTCTGATAATGTTTTATCCAATACATTAGATGCGTAACTACTGGCAACCGATTAAGTTCTAAGCAAGAGCTTCTTGCGTTGAGTTGGAGCGTGAATTTGAGAATACCAGTCATTGTCATCAAATGGTAGATACCTATCATTTACATATGTATTTTTTTTACTCTCTCTATCGATGCATTAAGTCCACGTTCTATTCATCGTTCTATATTTATAGGCCATCAACTATTTTTGTTGAAATTATAAAATGCCTACAACAACCCTATGTGTTAAACTTGAAAATATTCCAATCAAACGCTCGTATGCGGAGCAATGCACCACCTCATAAAGATTTATTAATTTGTTCCATATGTGGCAAGAAACCACAATTTATATTGTGATCACGTCTCTTCAAATTTGTCACAGCATACGAGCAGTCAGATCGGCAGCGACAGACGTCCCCCACCATATTGTCGTGTATCGCATTTTTGCCATACGGATTGAAGAGGTCGGTATAAAAAGGACGACATACACCGCGAAGAAAGAAAAGGAGAATGCCTCCGGCACAACGAGGTGTCAGTCAGTGAGAAAGAGATGGGTTAGAGAGGGATAAATGAAAAAGAATAATATATTTTGATATTGCTTCTAAACTATTGTATGTGTGTGTAGGGGTGACACTTGCCGTATACACGAGAAATAGAATTGATGGCATTACCTATTACCACGAGGACTACGCTAAAAAAATATTCTCCCTTCGATACAAAGAACAGCGATGATAATAATACCGTAATATCATTATGATTATGAGGCGGTCTGTAGTGGTAGAATAAATGTTTTCTCATCCGAGTCGTTGTTAGCAAAGTGCCGAATGACGAACCAAGTTTATTCGCCGAATGGAATATCATAATATTATTAGGACAGTTATGTACAGACAACGGTTTGTATTATTATCAAAGATATCGAATAATATTATTATTATTCTTGGCTATTTCAATTGTTTAACTGGTTCAAAGAAGAACTCAAACTTTTCAAAACTTTCTTATTAGTTTGATAAATTAGCCGCTAGTGAAAATAATTAGTGGGCTGTCGGTAATTGGGTTCAGTTTAAATAAAAATAAGGTCGAATATTTGAAGAATCATAAATGAAAACAACATGTTTTTTCACTTAAAATGCGTGGTATCAAATTGTCAAATACAATTCCCTTACCAGGGGGCCTAGACAAAATGCAGTTGGCGATCGACTACAAACGAATTCTTCGACAATGTAGAGTAGGAAGAAAATTAGCTGTCCACTTTTTATAATTTTATATCAGTGTCATTGCTTAGTTCAAATAATTGTTTACTTGTTCCAGTGGACAGATAATTTTTTCGCACTATACATGGGCGAAATCTTCGTTTGTAGTCGAACGCCAGTTTGAAATTGTCTACAGGGGCTGGTTGCCAGAAATGGCCGGAGAGCTCTACGGCAGAGATTTAAGAGTGTATCTATGGAAAAATTATGAGGATCAGACCTGGGGCTGAAGAAGGCTACAGGAATCTTCACAGGAAGCAGAGAGAACCGAAACATTGCTGCAGACAGCACACAGCCTACAGAGCTGTTGTGAATTATGGTGATTTACAGTCTCCAACGTGACATTATCACTCAGCCCTCCTTTAAATCTGAACATAAGGTTCTGACAATAGATTAACAACAATTTCTAAAAACAGTTCTTGCTCCCATCAGGGTCCTGAAGACGAAGGAGACCCTTTCATACCGTGTTTAAAGTTTAACGCGATGTCCCTATAATCCATATGCCCCTATGTGGGGTGTAAAGGATGATTTGAATCATTGATTTTTTTAAAAAATCGGTCATCTTTAGTGTTGAAGTTTCAGATAGATAATTAGGCTATCAAAATAATCTTGATACTTCAGCAAAATAAACCTCAGGGTTCACATAAATAAATTCTGTCGCTTAGATTAGAATTGTTGAATTTGAAACACATCTCTTTAGTTAATTAAACTATGAATAAGGAACTATCAATCGTTGAATAATAATAGTTATTATAAAGATGAATTCAAGGAAGAATTTTAAAAATGCAAAACCCAAAATATCAATATAAATAAAATAAACTCGCCGTTGAAGAAAAATAGCTTTTTAGTGCAAATGTTTTATCTTCCCCAAAAATGCTCTAATTAAAAGAAGAAGAATATATTATTTAAACTTCAAAACAATTTCACATAGGTTCATTCGTTTTTGTCATTGAAAAAATGAAGATATATGAAATAATCACATCGCAAAAATTAATGAAATTCGTAACACGCGAGAAAGACCCCGAGATGTTTAACTTAGCCCGAGGCGATGTATTTTTTGGTTGGCTTGTCGGATGTAATGAAGGAAATCATCGAATGATCCACAATATCACCCTCGGATGAGTTTGGAAATATGGCGAGTAAATAAAAAGGAGAGAGGAGTCAGTGAGAGAAAGGAAATGTCAGGAAGTGAAATCAGGCATTTCTTCTCAAACAAACAACCCAATACAATACACAGTCCATTTCTTTTGTTCCAAAACAATAAATCATCATACATTTGCACACTCATATAAGACAACTTCCATAAAAGTTTTCCTGAGTCTTTATGTTGTAGAGATTCTTTAGGGCTACTCCAATTTAGCCTCCTTTAAATTCAATCACGATTTGAACCCGAAAAATCTTCATCAATAACACGAAGTATTAATGAGAACAAATCAATTACCATATTGTTAGTCACTTTTCGGTCGATTCGTTTTCACAACATAATTTTCAAAAGCCTTTGTTTTCTGACAAAGTTTTCAAATTTTTGGTAATCGCAAGCTCCGGCAAATCTATTTCACGCTGATTCAAATTCAAATTCAAATTCAAATATTTTTATTAAGGAAATAAAAAACATTAAAAAAATACATTCACAATAACAAATTTATACATTTTTTTAAATATATTTTTTTTTACCCCCAAAATTGAGCAGAGCTCGTGCTTTGGGGGATTGAATAAGAATTTTAAAAAAATGATAAAAATGACTTTTAAAGAATGTCATTCCGACCGATGCATCTGTTTTAAACCACATACTTTCCTTTCGAAATCTGTCAAACGCACTACCAAACAACTGGCAGTTTGGTTCAACGACATAATATTCATTTCAAAATTATATTAATTCAATTTCACGTTTTAATTTATAAAAAATACGCTACAATGCTAACAAATTAGAAAAAGCTTGAAAAAAACCATAAAACGTCTTCGTGCCAATATTTTTACTGACAATGGTTGTGAGGTAAATAAAAATAATTGTGTTTCTAAAGATTTTTTCACAGATGGCGTTGTTGTATCGAAATTCGTTCCACACTAACTATATTATTATATTTCACATTATTTACTATCCATTTATCGATTTTTTATTAGTTATTCTGTTATCCGGAGCGGAGAAGAATCCAATAAACCAAAAATGCACACCCAGCGCGAGCCTATCACTTCTATTATTTTTGAGAGGACATTGACTTTGCTATATAAGACACGTCCGTCGGTATGTTACATTAGGGTCCCGAAGACAATGAAGGCCGTCTCAGACCGCGTTCCGTTCCTTTGAAGCAGAGCTGAGTTATTTGGTGATGCTATTAAAGAAATTGTCGCAACTTCGGAGGAACGTACGAATTTTTTTGTACCGTGATATTAACGTTCAACGTTGACGTACAATGAAGGCTACGCCTGATATATAGCAACACTTATAACATGGATTATTTCAATAATAATTGGTCTCGCTCGGGCAATAATAAACGACAATTATTCTTATCCAGTGATTTCTATCTATCTACATTTCGAAACATAAATTTTGCTTTACACTATCTTTGAAACGCGTAGTAAAAATTTATCACCAAATACTACAATTGAATATTCAATTATTATTAAAATAATAATTGAATATTCAATTATTAGAAGTAGGTACTTGGCAAAAATATGTATGAAATTCAGATTTGAAATTAAAAATTCTTTACGAAATCACCGCATCTAATAAAAATTCGTTTCTTATCCCCAGCTTTGAAAAGATAAAAGTGCTAGTAGGAACTAACAAAACACAATCAAGACAAAGAAAACAGTGTTCGTGTGGTTGCATAAAATGAGGCGAACGGAACGTTTCAGCCATTGGTGCAAGTAATGAAGCGCCCGAACTAACTGAGGGTGTTGGCGAATCTTAATCGATTGGTGTTTTTATTTTATTATTACTTCATCCCTCGTTGAAGAATATCTATACTAATAAAAATATTAAGCTGAAACAGTTTTACGTTTGATCGCTCTGAAATCAGAAAATCAGGTGACTGTTTTGAATCTGATAATCTATATGAGGAGAAGGGCCATTAGAAATCACATTACGGTTCTTATAAACATTATTATAAGAAAAACTAGACGACATGTAACGCCATATTTATCACAGACGTTTATTGTCATAGTGTCGAGAAACCGCGTTTCAAAATGTTGCCATGTGTTTCTATATGATTCAAGCTGACACTAATTTTAATTAAAAAAAAAAAAATATTTTATATGACATAAAGTTTCGGAATCAGCTACTGATAATTTAAAAGATCACGCAATAAATCCTGTCCTTTGTGAATGAGGCGTGAAAATATCTTTCTTGCTTTCTCTCGGGGTTTATGGTATTTGAGGTTTTACAATAGATGACGTGACAATAATAAAATATCCCGGATAGGTATATGTACATAATATGTCAGGATTGTGTGTATTTATTGGGAAATTCCAATTAAGAGATGATGACAATATAACTTTCTCACTTCTTTGTGTTGCTTTCTGTAATAACGTATTGTGTTTGTGAATTCAATCGCGCCATTGTATGATCTGGTGAATTGAATCAATCACTTCCATTCAGTTTTATCACAATACGAAATCTTGTGCTAAAAGACAGGATAAAACGGATCTATTCTCCTGCCAACTGTAGGATAAAAATAACCTATTTTTGTTTGGTGTTTTATTTATTTATTTTATTATACTTTCATCATTAACATATACTGAATTCGTAATGTAGTGTTTCAAAATCAGTTTTTTCACAGATATCAAAACTCACGCATTTATCATTTTATTTTTTTTATATTTATATTTTTTATCAATTCATTCAATTCTCTTCTATTTCTTCCTATCATCATATTTTCTCTGGACTCTTTTTCTTGACATGTGTCATATTTGTACTTTTTATATTTCTTTACCTTTACGACCTAAATAATTGTACACGGGAAATTATTTATTTATTAAATTTTTGATTCTATCAATGTTTTTCTATTGTATATTATTATTATGTTTTGTGTATTTTTTTGTGAGAAAATAGACTATCAGATTTGGTTCTCATAAAGATAAGATAGGTATCATATTTAAGGTCAGATATTGAAAGTGTCTTACTATGTTAAAAAAATAAATCATTCCTGCTACAGGACACACTGATGAATAAAAATTGACGCATTTCTTACATTGGAGATACTTTATGGATACACTTTAATAATAATTTGTTGTTGTATGTTATTGTTTCTTATAAGTATAAATGTACAGTAAAAAAATAATAAATAAAATAAATAAATTATAATTAACATTTTTTTTTTCATAAATTTTCCCGTCAACACCATCTTATCTATATATTTCTTGTGTGCAGATTCTTTGTCGTCGAACTCCTCATTCAAAACTGGACGGATCTTGAAGAAACTTTTTGGGTGTCTCAATGGTTATCCGAGGATGGGTTTGAAGCAAATTCCGGTTTTCGCCCTATTATTATTTTAATCAATGATTTTAACGATTTTTAAATAAGCACCTCTATCGAAAACATATAAAAGCTTCGCGCGATAATAACAGCGGCCACGTGCCTCGAATGATCTACAACAAAAAAAAATCCAAATTGTGGTATATTACGTAAACTTATTAATAGGGTGACTTTGTTTATAAAATGTAGAAATAGGGTCGTAGAATTTTGAATTTCTCTTAAAAAAGTAGATATTATTGGGTTATGAGAAATTTTTACACTAAGACGAATGTTGTCCAACACATGTCGATAGTAAAAAGGTTCGTTTTAATTTTATAACCGAAGAAATGAGATCCTTGGAAGTTGTTCTTTTTTTTTCATGAATGTATGGAAGTATTGTTTGAGGGTAAAATACAAATTCGCATTCAAAAATCTCAGAACGGATCGCAGGACAACGTTTGTCGGGAAAGCTAGTTTTTTTACTAGAAAGCTAGTAGAAGTATAACTTTAGTATTAAATGAAGAAATATTAAAATATTTTCTTTATTTTATTATGCGAATTTCATCGTAATATCTGTAGGTGCGCCAGTGTGTTTTCAGTTTGGTTTGAAATAAAAACAATTAAAATAAATTTAAATATTTTCCTGACATGAAAGTAAGACCGGCGCTATATGTAAATGACAACCATTAGAGACATTAAAAACATACACAGAACACACGCTTTGAGTTTATTCAAAGTCTCCACAAAGCGTTTTACAATATTATTACTATTATTATTTTTAGCGTTGGTCTAAAAACAATTAGATATACAGGGTGTCTCAGTAACAGTGCATTTTTTCATCTTCTAACTAAAGATATAAAACAAAAGTCGGGTTATGTAGTACAAACACTTAAAACTCGATATCGGCTGAACAGAAGAAGCTACCTATATATAGATAACTACCTAATAAAAAATCGAAAAAAAGGATTGAAAAAAAGAATAAAATATAATATAAAAGTAAGTACGGAACGAATTTCCTTACAACAACGCCATCTGTGAAAATTCCATAGAAACACAATTTTTATTACAACCATTGTCATTAAAAATATTGGCAAGCAGATTTTTGTTGGATTTTTTTTCAAGCTTTTATCTAATTTGTTAACATTGAAGTGTTTTAAAACAGACGCATCGGTCGGAATGACATTGGTTAAGTCATTTTTATCAACCTTTTAAATTCGAATTCAATATTCATTGTTAGATCACAGGATAACGTCTGTCGGGAAAGCTAGTTTTACAATATTTTTTTTTTATTTTGTGATTTTTTCAGTAGGTACTATAGTTTTAATATTTTTTTTTAAATCGATACGCTGTGCCCTCAAATAGGGGTTATAGAGAGGCAACGTGAGTACATAACTGCGCTCAATCTTCATCAATATCAATGACAATGAATAAAAAAAATATTTTTGAACGAGTGTTCTTCTTGTAGCTGACCCTGTTAGAACAGAAATAACTAAAAAATCGTTCTAAGAACGATGATTATTCAAGGCACGGCGCACGTTAGGGGCGGCTCATACATACGCTCAGTGCTATAATATGGGGGTATTTTGTTGATGACAAATTGTATACGAACCATGTGTATATATACCTAAAAATACTCCCAGACTTATTATTATTGTTAAGTTTTTGATACATTAAAATGCAATATGAGCTTTATTCAGGAAGTTTCAGAGACTGACAACAACCGGCGCCTCGATCTTAATGAACTTTTAAAAGCATCTGCTTTCATGATCGGTTAAAATGCTTAAATTCAAATAAAATTAATTGAATAAAAAAAGTGGAAGTGAACAATTAAACTCTTTCACAATATTTTACGGTAATCCAAGCTTGAAAAGTAAGAAGTTGAAATTGTTCGGCTTCAGAATTTGAATCTTATATTAAAATTAGTAAGTTCGTCCATAACTCTTTTTTTTTAAACACTCTAACCATCAGTCTAACCTCATGGAAAGTGGTTGGTAGACTAGTGGTTACGACGCCGGCTTTGGTGCTATATCGTTCGGAGGTCGTGGGTTCGCTCCCAGGTGCCGACCATCTTCCTCTTTCACTTAAAGGTGTATGTGTGTTCATTTTGAGTGAGCATTAATTCATTTATATAATATATAAAAAAAGTTACTAATATTGTTCGTCTGTAAGTCGATACTAGTTTTTATAAAAATGCCCGCGGGAAATACTCTATCGACGAAATGTAGACACTTCACCACCACGATGGCTATAGAAAAGTTTTTCATCATATAGCTCTAGACTTGAAGCAAAGTTTTCATACTTTGGTCAAGTGTTCAAAGGCGTCGCTAAATTTTAGGTAAAAAGATAATACCTTTGTGGCGTTTTTATTTATCTTTCTACGACCTTGTGAGCCATTTACAAACCATATGGAACCATAACAACACACAAACAAAGGTATACACACAGCATTAAAAAAATCTTGACAATATACGGAAAAATAGTTAAACCATGATAGTGTGGTGGGTAGAGTAGCAGTTCAGTCAACGACTTGACCACAGGACAACGTCTGTTGGGAAAGTTTGTATAAAATAATAATCATAATAAAATGTTTGCAGTCTCTCGACGCGGTAAAAATATCAATCTTACAAACATCAGATCTCAATACCCAAAATCATTTGAACTATTCAATCCAATCCAAACTCCCTTAAGACCCAACTTAGGGGCATAGGGAGGCAACAAGAGCTCTCCATTGCGCTCGATCGTGCGCAACGTTAATGACCTCCTCTCACACCATATCCAGATTCCTCAGCTCTGCTTCGAAGGAGCGGAGAGGGTCTTCCTCGTCCCCGGGACCCTGTTGGGAGGAAGAACAGCGCTCCCCTCGGCCAACTGTCATTCGGCATCCTTAACACATGTCCCAGTCAAGTCCATCTCCTCCACATAATAGTAGAGGTGATGGGCTCACGCTGGGTGCGCCGGCGTATAGCGTCGTTCGTGATGCGGTGGTACTATCTCATACCCAAAATTCTCCTAAGGCACTTCGTTTAAACTATAATATAATAATATTATGAATTTAAGGTAATAAAACATTCAAATGCCACAATTCCGAGACTGCACAGATAAAAATAAATATCATTCCAAGTATTTGTTAAATGACATAGCAAGTATTTTGTAATTAAAACCATCCCACCGCTCCTTTCATACGTTCTAGTAAAAACAATGAACAAGAGGTAATCAAACAAAACACGGAAAAAAAAGAAATTCGATTGTGACAAGTTAAACAAATCATAAATTCGATTCTTACCCAAGTCTAGACCGACCGCAAATAACACCCAGGTGCGCTTCTTCCTGTTGCGATACAACTACCCCTAGACCAAACAGACAAGATTTTACGGACATAGAAACAACATTTTTTTCTTTGCTTTCCCCGCTTAAAACAACTCATAAAAAAAAATTTCAAACAAACTGTTGAATATTCTTCGAAGATTATTTGTATTTTTTTTAATGAATCAGTGCTCACTCTTTCACAGTAAGCTACATAAAGCTTGTGTTATTAGACAACGTACGAGTGAGTTAAATTAAAAATGAGAAATCCACTTAATTCATGTTGAAGTTTTGAATAATTCTACTTACACGAATAATATAAAAATGCATGTCATACTAGCTTTACGTTGTCTCGTTTTAGTAGTCAGTCGCACAAACTCTCATCTCAAACAACATTAATTTAAATTACAATTTGTAGAAGTAGAAGATTTTTTAGTGACGAAAATTTAATTTTCGATTATGAAAGCAATAACTCTTTTCACAAAAACAAATATCTATTGTTATTTATAAAATTGAAGCGAATTTCATTCTTTTTCGTTACTATTTAAGTATACTAACGTTCCGCGCCACACAAATCGGAACAATTTATTTATCGAGCCACATATGCTCACACTGGGGCTCCATTACACAAATGAAACTTAGAATGGTGTTAATCCACGCATGAGTTTCAGCAAACAATCAAATTGTAATATATGATTATACATAAAGGAGAGGAAACAAGATAGAAACTACATTCATAAACAAGATCCTGTGGATAACAGTATGTGTATTAGTTTACCAAGTCTGGAGTTTATTAATAGCCATGTGTCTATATCGTATGAAACCTTACGAGATGATATTATCAGCAGTTTTTCGTCTCTCCTTTTTGTCCTTCAATATACAATATGATATAGGTATAATACCAAGATTGTTTACGAAATCAAGATTGGATTTTTTTGCCTTCTTAATCAGGCTTTGCAGACGCATAGGAAACTTTTCAATTTGTCCTGTACTCTTCAAATATTGGTTGAGTTCCCCACGTAAAACTATCATACATATGTAAAAACCAATCCAATTAAGTGAAATATTTACCGTAATTATTATGTTCGCCTTTAAGTCAACAGTTTATTTGTTATAACTATTTATAATAACAGATATCCGCGGTAAATAAATAGCATATTAATGAAAAATATTATACATACAATATGATCAAAGGTTCCAGTTCAGAGACTCTTGTAGGTATAATCATGACCTGAGCTTACACACAATGTGGAGAACCGTCAAAGCTAATGTTCTGCCAGTGCTGCTGTATGGTGTGGAAGGTTGGACCCTCAGTCTCAACCATGAATAGGATTGAGGCATTTGAAGTCTACCTCTAACTCTGGCGCTTTGGATGGTGAGAGAGCTGCTGACCAGTGTCAAATGCCGCATACTTTGGCCATATCTAGCACAATGATAAAAATGTGATCTCCTACAATTAAAAACAATTGTGGGATAAAAGATAAAGTTAGGCGAAGTATGTGGGGCGTAAAAGAGCCTCGTGGCTGAGACATTGCATGGTTTGGTGTGCCGGAAGCTGCAGAGTTGGTGAGATTTTCCCGAGATCGCGAAGCTTATCCACAAATGATTGCCAACCTCCTATAGGACTTGCACTTAAATAAGAGAAGAAGAGGTTCTATAAAAAAACCGTTGCTACGGGAAGTTATAAAATGATAAAGTAAAATAACGACAATTGAAGGAACTATATCACAGATTTATATTACAATCAAACAGTAGTCCAACAGGTTTTAAATAAATCGGTAATCAAATCAAATGACTATTAAGTCTGTTTTATAAGACCAATTTTATCATGTAGGTGTGTAATTCGACTTCATATTTCAATTATGATTTTTTGAAAAAGTTTTATTATTAAGGTTTATTTTCTTACCATCAGCTAATCAAACGGATTGAGTTCATTTTGGACATACCTGGAACAGAAAAACAATCAATTTTATTTGTGAAATCAAACACATAAATATAATTTACACAATCTGAATAGATATCTGAATGTAACGATCCGTATGTAAATACGCAGATACAAAATAAACATGCCAGCCAGCGCCCCACAATATATGTGCGAGTATCTCTCTACTTGTTGTACTTTCCTTTTGATTTTCAATATTGCCATCTATAAATTCAGAGATAACAAGTTTCCTTGCTTGTTTGATATTTTTTTTATTCTGTGTATAAGTAAAAACTCAAGCTCATTTGAAGTACCTAGGTATACAATTTATTACGTATCTTTTTTATACGCTTGTACATTATTTCCCCATCATTTCAATCACCGTTGTATTCAATTCAAAGAATTTATTCTCTTTTCATATTTCCATAAAAAGAAAAACATCACAGAGTGAACAATATAATAATTAATTAGTATTAGGTATCTGTATGAAAAAAAAATCAAGATATACCGAAAAAAAATCTACTAAAAGTTATTATTTTGAATAAGTTTGTTTGTTTTTTTTTCGATGCAAACAAAAACACACTTTCCATTATTTCTGATAAAAAGAAAGTTTACATAATGTTGACCAAGTACGTCATTAATGTCGACGAACAAGAACTAGACTTCTGGAGCACGACATGTTCTAGAGATGTTGATCACTTAAGACTAATGATTTATTGATCATTCTTTAAGTGACTGAGGCTGGTAGTAAATTACTTCGGTTTCTGAGACTGAAGTATTTGCAGGTTTTGTTTCGTTTATATTTCGATCGAAAATTCTCCTAACACTCCGTAGAATAAGTAGAGCAATGAAATAATTATGATTTTTGTTTATACTCAAGAAGATTTCGGTAGAATCTAACGGTATAAAATGTCGCTGTTTTGGTCTAATCCCACATATGGGAAGAATATTTCAAAGATCTACCCCACAGTAAAATATAATATCATATCACTTACATACATCAAAGTTTCGCACACACGAACAATGACGAAGATGCTAGAAGTAAAATAGAAAATGTTGTATTTTTTGTTTGGAAAATAGATTTTTATGTTAATGTGCAATACGTGTTATTTACAAATCAACTCTCGTTGACTTAGATGTGAAATGCTATGGTGATTGAACCCCTTTCTTCATTGTTTTATTGACGAATATTTCAGTTAAAATAAATAACTGTTTAAAACCCTATTTAAAACATTTTGTTTTGTTCATTATTAATTTTGTATAGAACTTTTTTAGGCTCCAAAGGTCGTAGGTACTTATAATAAAATTATTATTATTTTAAATAAAACTCTCTTTATTTCTCTTTTTATTTTTTATTGGCAGAGACCTGTTTCCATTCGTTTACGTTAAAATATAAACATTGATACCCTATCCTAGCTTTGGTTCTATGTTCTTATGGTCTAAACCCACCTTAAGGAGATCGTTTTCAGGGAGAACAGAGCGAAGACAGACAATCTTTCAAATCAAATCTTTATAATAAACAAGCATTTAGCAAGTCCATGCTCGTCGCTCAAGCGTTAAGTTGCTTTCGACGAGATGGAAAACTAAAAATATTGATAAAATCTTGTAAGTAAAAGATCTTCATACTTTTAACAAATAATTGTGTACAATACTTTATTTGGAATAATAAATATTCTTAAAAAAAAAACAATGAATCTCTGTTGATGTTCTATGGGTCCTCTGCATAGGTTCATTTAACAATGAATCGTGTTTTAAACGAAAAAATGAAGTTTTAAGAGGGCTGTGTTTCTACACCATCGCAAACAAAGTGAAAAATCTAATACAGCATTTTGTATATATATTGACACGCGGCAAAATAGTACAGGGCTGATTCCTTCGATACACGGCCCACATACCTATTCTAGGAGAGTGGCTATAAAGATAATGACGTCACCGCTAAGTCATAAAGCAGGGATCACGTCTAGGAGGCACTTTGTGCTTGATTGGATGCGGGGAATATCTAGATTACCTCAGCAAGCAATATCACAACCCCGTTTCATAACCAGAATATACTTTGTAATAATACCACGAAGATGCGACACAAAAGTATCGATATTATTCCATAGATTTTTTCTATGAAGTTTAATACTCCAAAGTATATAAGTCCTTGTTGTCAGTATGAATAATGTTGTTAGAATGCTTGAACCAAATGATAATTTTTATCGTGGATTTGACTGATTGTTTGTGAAACTGAAAAAGTGGCGCCTTTAACAACGTGACCAAAATATGGAAGGCGTCTGCGTTTAGTGTCGAGACGAAATGTAAACTGATGCGTGTGCGTTGACCATTGTCCTATATGAGTGTGATTCCTGGCACCTGACCAAAGTCCAGGCACAAAAAGTCTCCGTATTTGAAATGAAGTGTCTAAGGAAAATTTTGGGATGAAGATGGTTTCGCCGCATTACGAACGACGCTATATGCCGGCGGTGCACCAAGCGTAGGCCCATCACTTCTACCATTATAGAGAAAGATGGACTTGGCTGGGACAAGTATTGTATTAAGGATGACAAATGGCAGTTGGCCGAAGAGAGCGAGTTCCCGTCAAGGTCCCGAAGATGAACATTAACTTGGCAAAAGGTGACATGTATATATTTTTTTTAATTTTGTCCCTCTAACACCGTGTTCCGTTCCTTTGAAGCAGAGCTGAGAGCTTTAGACATGGTGTGGGAGAGGGTTTTGAAGCCGCGCAAGATCGGACGCCGTGAAGATCTCTTGTTGCCTCCATATGCTCCTGAGTGGGGTCAGACAGGGAGTATTGATTAATTCATTGATTGAATGTAGATGTAAGCTAATTAATATTCATCGGAAAAATGCGATCCGATATAGAAAATAAGTAAAACCAAAGACGGTGGATGTGTAGCTGTCTTGTTGTTATTTTGAAAGGTAATTCAATCATTCGTGGGTGCTTTGCATATCTAGGGGCGTTGGAGATCTACTTGCTTTCCTATGACCCAAAGTAGGATTATTAGTAGAAATTGGCATTATAACGATAGCTGATAAAAATCTCTTATATAAATAAAAATAACGTCTCCAACGTTATTCATATTAAACGATATTTGTAAATATGTACGTCTCCAACGTTATTCATATTAAACGATATTTGTAAATATGTACGTCTCCAACGTTATTCATATTAAACGATATTTGTAAATATGTACGTCTCCAACGTTATTCATATTAAACGATATTTGTAAATATGTACGTCTCCAACGTTATTCATATTAAACGATATTTGTAAATATGTATAAGTTGAAAAAAAAAAAAAGTTGAACAAAAATAATAGTCACGCTAATATTAAGCAATAATAATAGCCTACCCCCACTTAATTTACATGAGCGCTAATATTAGTTGAATTAAAATATTAGGCGCGCTCACTTTACTCAATGACCCTTTCGGATATTAAATTTTGGAAATGACCTTTTTTTGTTAGGGAAAAGTTAACTTCCCAGATACCAAATTTTGGAAACGACCCTTTTTTAAAAGGAAAAACTAAAGTTTGCAGATACCAAATCTTCATTTTTCATTTTACAATAAATAATAACGTTATTTTCAATTATTGAAACTGCTATAACGTTTTTCAATTTAAGCCGTTATTCCCACCTCTAATAGTTAGTAGAGTCCCTATAGAAATTCAGTAAAGTACCTAGGACTATATATATATAGACACAGGCTAGGACAGTTGGGACTAACTTCTAGCTATGAAATTATTGAAAACAAAAATTAAAAGTTTTCAATATAAAAACTTCAGTACAATATAGCCGAACAAAATTTATTTTCAAATGTATTTTTATCGTCAGCCGGTACAATTTAATCTAAAAAAAAAACATTTAACACAAGGTGCATAATGACTGGTATTCTCAAATTCACTTTTTGCCATTAGTTACGCATCTAATGTATTGAATATATTATTTCAGAATAGAGAAATGTCAAGTCTTAATAAAAATTGGATACGACGCAACTCAATCGTCTGTTTTTCATTTCAGAATAACAGTCATTATTTCAATTAAAAAAAAAACGCATTGAGGAAATCTGGTCCATCCGTGTGAAAAATAAACTAAGTTGATGTTCGTAAGTTGCGTTGAAAAACCAATAAAACGCATTGTTAAAACAAGTTATTAAGAAAACAATGTAATGTCTAATTATTGCAGCATTGGAGTAAGCTATTACAAAATATTATTTTATACACACCTTAATGTTACTATACCAGTAAATAAATCGCTAAATACATCTGTCAATAAGTAGCTAACGACTGAAGGTATTTAGAAACTCCAAAATGTAACAAGAGCTCAGCCACTCGTACGTCTATAAAGTTTTAAAAGTTTTTTACTGCTTCCCACAATAGCCTTTGCAGAATCACGTACCTAAGTATTTTCAAACTAAATTTTATTAACAAAATGATATACTCTTTTGATAGGTAGGTACTAAAAAAGTAAGACATTCGATATTTCCAAAATAATGTAAATATTATAATATAAGGGCTGTTTAAAGTAAAGGATAGAAGACACCGTGGAAGCTACACGTCCCGTCAAATCTCTCATAGCATCAGACCGAGAGAATCACATGAGTCTCCCACGGGAAATAATATTCACAGACAAGTGGAACCAAATTTACATGAATGTTCGAATAAATCTGAACTAAACAAGAATATAATACGGTTGCCTCTACCACGAGACATGATTTTATTATAAGAGCACAGGGTTTTTTACTCATTCTAGGAAATATCAACCTCAAGATAGACAAAAAAGAATAAACAATGAGAGAGAGAGAGAGATGCGGTTTTAAATAACTTTAAACCTTTTTCAAGAATTGGGATAAAAGTTCAAAATAATATTTCAAATCAGTTATGTAGTTTCAGAGATTTGTAGCGCTTAAAAACAATCATATTATTATGATACTTTTTACTGCAAACGTTAAACTTCCATGTATATTCTCAGTGTGAAATGTCAAAGTCACCGATCGACAAAATATTGAAGGTTTTACACATGAATTACGTACAAAATAACTCGAGTTCAGATGGAGATTTAAAAAAAACAATAATTGAAATACTTTAAGATTGATAAAATGAAAAAAAAAATGTAAATGTCTCAGAAGATCCAATATGATTCTTACCCATCCTTGAACCAACCTTACCACATCCAATTTTATTTTCAATTGAAATCCGTCTAGCCGTGATGGAGTAGTTTGGTAACAAAGAATCTGCACAGAAGAAAGTAGAAAAACGTCCAATCTTGGTCGAAGTATTACAACAATAAATAGATATTTTGTTGACATGATGAGATTTTTTTTACATTATTTATTGTAAAGTTTTTCGTTGAAAAACTTTAGGGTAGTAGAGGAAAATGCCCATAAAAAAGACTTAAATTTTCCCTTTTTTGCAAAGAGGGTCAAGGTGCTCAAGCCCCTTGTATCACCGGGACCAGAATAGATCTATTGTGACGTCCTTCAATGTGACAACTCGCTTTGAAGGCTCACAATCTGTCTCGATGCGAGTAGTCGTGCCTTCTCAGAGTGTATTATTAGTCCATCAAGTGGACGGCTTCTTTTGTGTGCCGGTGCACAGTAGCAGAGGATGTGAATAGGTATTTCACATTCCTCTGAGCAGAATCTATAGTCTGGGGTGTCTGCTAGTCCAATTCCGGACTTATGCCTCCGCAGTGTCCAGTCAAGGTCCTTGTGAGGATCCTATTTGTTTTTTGGAAAGCTTAAGTGCTTCGTTGGTGAACTTCTGCGCACCAACGAAGCACTTATGCACTCCTTCCCAATTGGAAAATATTGTAAAATCTTAGTATCTTAACTGTCTACGTGTCTTGTGATCATGATTTTGGAGTGTAAGTATATCTATAAAACAAGTTAAGTACCCACTACATAGTAACCCGTATTAAGTGCCAAAAAGTTTAACTTTTGTGTTTATGATATACTTTTTCATTATCCTTAAAACAAAAAACAAACGTTTAAAAGTAATTAAAAATATTCGTTGAAAAAAAATAATAGAAATGATTGTTTTATAACTGTTGCGAGTTTGATAATTATATCCCAATTATCAAACTTACGAGAAAAGTTATCAAAGGGAAAAATCAAATTATACTTTTCTAACAATTTGGTGGAATTGTTGCTCCAAGACATTTGTATTTAATATCTCAAAAAAGTAATTAACAAGGTTTTAATAAAAAGATAACTCTTAAAGATTATTTCCCGAATATCTTCCAATCATTATTTCTCCGGACAAATGTTTCCCTCTGTTGTAGTTGGTACCGCAGTTATTAATATTCGAAATATGGAAATGGAATACAAACACAACTCAACTTTAATTAAATTTACTGCAGAGATACATTTCTAACAGCAAGAGTTGGAACATTTGTACCAGTAAATTTTATATACATACCTACTATAATAATGAAACATAAATAATATATTTTTTACCCATCACACCATGTCCCGTAAGGGGTAGACAGAGAGAATGGACCCCCACTCTTTTCTAATTTAGCACACATCCTTCGCTTCTTCCACCGATTTAACATTTTTCATACAACCTTTCACATTTTTTTTACTTCTGACCTGGCGGTCCCTGAGGACGGAATCGATTTTAGATTATTTATATAAAAAAAAGTATTTGATTCTAATGCTATTCTACTGCTCAATTAATTCAACGTCCGATAAAACTTCGTGGATCAGTAATAAATCAAAAATACTCTATTTGCGTTCAATGAGTTGAAACAAGAATAAGACAATGCGCGGCTGATGGATTTTCGAAGACGCGAGGCATTTAATAAATTACTTAGGTTTGTAGGAAATTGTGTGTTCTACATTTTTCAACGAAGTACACAATTCAAAAAACAAAGTTGAATCAAATAAATTGTGTCAATTAATCAACAATGCATTGCTATAAATTAATTCCATTCAATATTGTACAATTCATAATACGCAGATTAGAATGACGAACTGGAGGAGAGCGGCAGAGGACAGAGAGAAATGGAAAAGATTTCTTGAGGAGGACAATGTTCATAACGGGCTGTAGCGCCAATGTCGATGATAAAAAATCGTACAATTGCTTGGTTATTTGTTTTTTAATCTTTGCTGCAAAGTATATATTATGTAAGTATATAAGATTGATCAAACAGCATAAAATAACCGTATTTCCATACGGTGATTTTATACAAAATCTAGTTGTGGTTACGTAAATAAAGTTTTGAAGAAATTATAAGGGTGAAATACAAAAAAAATTGACCGTTATTTAATTTATGCTTGAAATTATTTTGATATTGAAATGAGAGCAAAGGTAAATAAAATTGTACCTAACAAAAAATCATTTTAAAAACAAATACCTGTCATAGGACGCCTCATTTAGACTTCGTCTCTATCAGACATTAATTGAAACTTTCATGTCGAATCCGGTTAGGTAACGGATAAAGTTTATTTCGGATATCCGATAGTTTCGGTTAGGGTAGGTAAATACCCCTAGACTTAATATCGAGAGTACAAAAATAGTCGGAAAAGAAATCGGAGAGAATCTAACGAGGAAATAATGTACACTCATTTGTAATGTTTCCGCTGTAAATAAATCTAGAAAGTTTTTTTACAAAGTTTCTGTTGACAAATTTACGTATGAGGTGGAAATGGAAAAGTGAAACCTTTCCGAGGGAGGCCCACTATGGGGTGGGCGCACACTGGGAGGAATGTTTTCTTGTTAATGGAAACTAGAGCCCCGTAATAGCCTCCCAGACATTCTCATTATCATAGAATAGCTCGAGTCTCGCTCGTCTACTCCTAGTGCACACTCTCATTACCACCGAAGCATAATCTGGCTTTTTGTGGATCCATAAATATTACAATCTGGATTATTCATATCCCGCATCAATATAAGGTTTCACTATTTGTCATAAAATACACGTACCCGCACATCAGACGGAAAGGAAAGGTTTAATCTAAGGGAAAGGGGTGTATTTTTCAAAAATGCAGTAGGTATAGGTACCTACATTATATCAACACGTTTTTTAAAATCTATAAGTCCTGTAGCCAAGCGTCTGTACAAGCAAAATTTTCATAGCTTTACATTAAAATCTGAAAGAAAGAATGTTATTAGCATAAATAGTATTTCCTTTCCGCATATTCCACACTTTTAGGCATATACCTAACTACTTACATTCAGCTTTGAAAAATAGTAGATGCCTATTTAATTAATTTTATTTCGAACAATACCTACATTCATATTTTTAAAGGGTCAAAAATCAATAACATAAAAAATAATTCAATTATTCATCAAACAAATTGACCTTAATTGATATTGCCCTGTTAATTTTTTCTTCTTCAAAAAAATCTAATATCTACACAATCTCGTAGAAATGAGAATGCCGCATCTATCATCACCATCAGGTTTCTGGATATGTTCCTGTCTCTTCATATTTTGTTGAGACATCATATCAGTGGTCCTCGCACTTTTCGCCATGACTTCCTACCCTTCTCGTTACCTCGGTTTGGCCTTTACCATGGTTGATAAAAGATTTTAAAAAATGAAAAAAACGTATGAATCATTTCCAATTCCGAAAGTGATCCTGTCAATTGAAGAGTACTGAACCCGTCTACAGTGAGATAACAAATGGAAATGCTGCTCAAATAGGCCAAGCCTGTACTAGGGCAAACATCTTAACAGTTTTTTTTTTTTCATGGCATTCACCCTCTGGAGAAAGTGTTATTTGCCATTATTATGTAGGGGTTCAAAACTATGCAATATTATTTAAGGGCTTAAATTAAAATTATAAACACGTTAAACGAAACAAACAAGTAAACAAAAAACACAATCCCATTACACTCTCACGTCGTTTCTCATTATAAACTTTGATATCCCATAAAAAATAATATTCAAAGGAACAAACAAACACGAACCACAGCACAACCACCAACTCAACTACGTACAGTCCACAAACAAAGCATAACCCCACAGTCACAACACCCTTCGGCCCAACAAACATCAATCAACAGTATAAAGAAGAAAGAAAAAAAAAACAATACCAAACAAAACTACTTTATGGGACAAAACCCAAGATATCCTGCAAAACTTCCAACTGAATACATGAGACCCAACCAGAGCAGGCACGTTTCGTATATTTAGAAAAGCACAAGATTTTTTTAATCTCTACAGGCATTTTATTAAAAAGTTTAGGTGCAGTGTATACGAACTGTCGTTGGCCAAATATTGTGCTCTTAAAAGGAATATCATTTGTCTCGTGACTCTACCGTGTTGCGACCTCCTCCAATCCAATATTTTCCATATTCTGTTATAAGCATAATATATTAATGTCTCCTGCAGCATTATAAATGCCGACTATAACAAATTCACAATTAAAAAGATAAGAAAACGTAGTAAAAAAATATAAAAGAATCAAAAAGCACTCTATTTTGTATTTTTTTAAAAGAAATCTTGAGAAGTTTGTGAAGAGGTTGTACTTAGATGAATTTAAAAAGAAGATATAAAAAAACTGTGCTACACTTAAAATAAGCAACCGTTTGAAAAACTGTAAGAATGCAATTAATTGAGGAAGGCAGAATGGGGGGTGGGTTTTAAGGTGGGTCGAACAGTAAAGACAATCGGTCACGTACAAGCTCCTCCGTCTCTCTCGCCCCATTCTTTATGTTGCTTCGGAGATTTTATTGGATTTTTTTTAAAATGTATTGTTATTGGAGGACATTATTTAAGGTTTAAATTAATTTCACCGAGCTAAAATAATTGATAATTTAGTTAAGTTGTTGGTAGAGTAGCGGTTACAGCGCCAGCTTTCGTATAGTTCGATCCCAGGTGCCGACCATCTTCCTCTTTTTTACTACTTGCTACTTTCATTGCTACTCTATTTCGTAAATAAAGTAGCAATAATAAGTATATTATGGGTATTTTGTTATACAATATTTTTTCAAGTTTTTGTTTTTAAATATTTTGAAGAAGGTAAAATTTAATTTAATGAAACGACCCTGCATATCTATGTACATAAGACACCACCTAGTACATAACGCAATCCTGTTACTATCAGTAATGTATTGCTGGGAAACATGGGCATGGCCATAAAATTGAACGTTGTATAAATTTAGTAGACATGAGAACTCTTCGAAGAATATGTGAGAAGACTCTGAGGGATGTGGATAGGAAAGAGAATATAAGGAAGGAATGTGGTATCGAAGTTAGTGTCGTGAAGAAGATGAAAGTCAATAAGTTGAGATGGTTTGTGCATGTGGGATGATTGGATGCAAATAGAATTACAAAAAACAATTTATAACGCTAATGAAAAGGTGCAACAAGGCGTTATCGACAGAATCACTTGGATCGAACACATCTATTACATCCTCAAGGGAGGCCGGGTCTGAAGCAAAAAAATAGGATAGTTGTCATGAAAAAAAATTATGTTTGCGTAAGAAGCGAAAGAAGTGTATGTGCAAAGAAAAGAGTGGAGCTCCGTACATTGGATAACCATTTACCGTATCATGGTACGCGCGTTTACATCACGTTGGTATATTTTTAATCAACAACACGCAATTGTCACATCACCCCACACAAGCTGCCTTACATATTTGGGGTATATCTTGTTCACCGAATTTCCTATACACAAAACCAAATATGAACTGTTGATTTATACTCACCCTAAAATTAATGAATTCAAGTCACTTGTTAAAATAATAATTTTCCAAATAATAACATAATGATGTAGTGCTAACATATTTCTTTCACAATATTCAATAATAAAGAGTTAGCCGTTATCATGTGACGGAATTATGATTTCGATTCGACGCGTAAATAATGGCTGTAGAGTGTAAGTTTTTATCTACACAAACATGGTAAGGACTTCTCATTTCAATTTTCTGAATTAGACCACCGAGGCATGTTTTGCTATAATATTATCTCGTCGCCAGGGTGGTTGTCAGATACTAATTACAGGAATATTATGGAAGTAGAGGGTACTGCTAGTCCACAGAGACAACCTGGTGTGGATGATTTACCCAGCACCTGCCTCTACATCAGTGGACCAAGAGGACGTTGCGTAAATAATTATTATTGTTGCATCTGAGAGATGGAAATCCTTTAAGGACCTGTCTTACAGGGCAATAAAAAACGGTAATGGAGACTTCTTGCGGAGGAGCGGAAGACCTGATAAGAGGCAGCGCTCCATGAACGAATTAAAGGATGTAGCAATAGACTTGATTTGGTCGCAGTGACACAAGGGGGGTATTATATTATTTAAAAAAAAATCTGTAAAATTCTTTAAAATAAAAACCATGCAAACAGTGGCAAATAATATCAAAGGAAAATCAACAAAGTATAAAATATTTAAATGTATACTCTGTAAATAAGCAAGTGTTAAAAGGAATATAATAAAAATAAAGAAATTAATTTCGGCTTGCTGAAGAAAAGTTTCGATAGAATTATTTCTATGAAAGGGTTTCATACAGAATGAATTATTATTTACGCCTTCAAACCCGCGGGATTTCGAAATGATAGCTTCTCCAAAGTTAAACAAGTATTCAAACAGTCCACGGTTTTGAAATATCCGCTGCAGAAAGTGTTCTCAATTATTATTAAGAAAGTTGCATTCATCCGTTAACAAATATCAGATCTCTCATACTCCCGCTAAACATCTGTAACGGGCAATAAAGTATTGCTATTCAACTGTGGAACCTTGGAGAACGTTCGTCGGAGGATGAATGCCATCAGGGTGAAGTTTTAAAACTAAATGTACATTTTCTTGTGACAAAATTAACTTTCCGTAAGAATAATAATTGTAAAAGTAGTAGATCTTGGAATGAAGATTGTAAGGAAATAATGTTGAGTGTTGTAGTAAGGTCCAGGATGACTTTTATTTTTGAAGTTTTACACATAATGAAAAATTACAAAGACGTCCTGTTCCTGTTTCGTAAAGAAAAATATGGTCTTAACAAATGAGAAGCTACCATCTTATTACTGTCGACGCTAACGACTGTCTTTTATTGTTCTTTCGAAAGGTGACTTATACCCTGATTCCCTATCAGATCCACTAAAATTTAGCATCAACTAAAATTTTTTATTTCGCGGGCAATTCCACGTGATTTCAACCAATCCAAGCAATATTCCTAAAATCGATCGAAGTGAATATAGCTGCAAGTAATTTCAAACGAATAATTTCCCCATCTCAAAATTATCATCATGGCCGCCAAATTTCCTTTTTCTCAAACAAATTCATCTTGATCAAGAAATATAACACTATAAATGTATCTTTTGTGATGAAAACAAGAGCAAAATGATATATTTACTGAAAATAATAACTTATTTTGTTTTGATTATAGTTTTTAAGAGAGGTGACTGAAAAAAAACACGATTTTGTCACATTATAAGCGGTTCCTCTATAATTTTGGCGGGTCTTTCTTAGGTGCCGCTTAAATTGATCGAATAGCGGGTCATTTTAGAGGAATCGTGATAATTTAAGTGGAACAGTCAGTTAAAAGTTACTTTTTTTAATGCACTTTTTTGGCGGATTCTTAATTTTAGCGGATCTGATACCGAATAGGAGTATTAGTGTTATCACTTAATGTTATCAACGTTCGCCATTAGATCGACAAACTCCAAGCTTAAAAGAGTTGAAAAATGGTTCTTTACAACAAAGTGTTTGAGGGAAAAATATAACTAAGACGAAAATAAGAGGTTTATGATTTATTTGAAACTTGCTTTCCTGTGGACCCTTTGGACCTAACCACAGGCGTTCATAATAATATGTGCATTATGTGCACTGCGCCTCCAGAAACAAAAATAAACTAATTAAATAATAACATTAAAATATTAATTCTAAAACGTCAATATTTCATTCGTATTCAAAGCTCAGACGGGATCAACGCGAGAATATAATTATATGCGCGCAATTTGGTTGACTTTGTATGAAAAATTTCTAAAACACCCGAAACTGTGGAGTAAGTGAAATGGGCTGCTGTAAGAGTGGCAATTACGTATGCGAGAATGAGAGGGTGCTGGTGCAGAAGACAATAATTTTGTTGTTAGATTTTTTCAAAGATGGCGTCGCATGAAATTCATTCCATAGTAACTTTAATATTATATTTTATATTATTTCTTATCCATTTTTTTTTCAACTTTTTATTAGTTATTCTGTTATCCGGAACTGAGAAGAATCCAATAAATTACACATCGGAAGAATCTGTTGAGCCCATCTCGAGTTATATGTGTTCGCACTAACCCGACTTTAATTAATTTATATTAGAGATGAAATATCACGGTTCATTTCAAATGAATTATTAATTTTTTTACATATTACTTATGTATTTTGTGTTTTAAACCATTTATATTCCATCCGCATTCTGTCAAACGCACCAATTGACAATTTCTGTCAAAATTTCAAAATTGAAATAAAAATTATAAGGTAAAAAGTACTAATAAGGTTGTCTACGTAGAGTTTTCTTTAATTTTCTAATTTTCCGTGCATTTTTCTTAATTTTTTTCTTCTAAATGCACATTCTCCTGATAAAAGCCTACACGACAAAAAAAGAATTAGCGAAATCGGTCCAGCCGTTTAGGCGTGATGCGATGACATCGGGAAATAGCTCTCCATTTTTATATATAAGATAGGATTGGTTGGTAGACCACTGGTATTAGTCGACGGCGTTCGTACGCACAGCGTATTTATGGTCGTGGGTTCGAGTCCCGGTGCGGACCTTTTCACAAGCTTTACATTGTGTGAAAGATTAATTTTCATAATAAAATAAATTATTTACAATTATTTAAATTATGTTCCAACAAGAAGATAGTTTCAAAAGGCCAAATACACAAAGATTTGAAGCATTTCGTCACCCATGATAATTCAAAACCGCATTTCCAAAACGTTGACTTTTACCCTCTTAATAATTTATTCTGAAAACCAGAAATGTCTTTGCCTTACTTATGTATATTTTGCAGAAACACTCTAGGGACGATAGAATTATTTTGATAAACCCTCAACGATATGTACGCACTTATAAATTATTATGTGTAAATAAATTTCAGAAACTGGTGAAAGCACTTTGGGTTCTAATACTTTATAACTGTCAGAAAGGACGAGACATAACTCATCGTGGTCAAATAATACCGACGGCCGTCCATTAAAAGGGTTTTGTACATCGGCAGGAAAGTAACGTTCAAAGACGAGATCAAAATTTAATGGATTCGAAGTGATGACGGAATAATATTGTGGTTACTCTTCAAACAACTTAAAAAAACATAAAAAAAAAATATTTTACGGTATACCTAGATACTCGGCTAACCTATTTCACGCATAGGTACGTGATTTCTTCAGTGGAGATGGGAATAAGGGCTTAAATTCAAACACGTTATAGCAGTTTCATTAATTGTAAATAACGTTATTTTTTAAATCTTTTTCATTTCACAAACCGAAATGAAGATTATTCCGAAAATTTGGTATCTGGAAAGTTACAATCTTCCTAAAAATTAGGTCATTGAGTATGTCATCGCGAACCTAATATTTTAATACAACTAATATTAACTGTCATGCAAATGAGTGTATTTTTATTCAACTAATATTTACAAATATCGTTTAAAATTAATAACGTTACAGGCGTTATTTTTTTATCTAATATTTTTATCAGCTATCGTTATAATGCCCATCTCTTATTTCTTGTCTCTAATCATCTAAGTATAATTATTTTTACCACCCATTTTTTAATGCGTAAATTTGTTGTCGAAATGAGAGAATCTTGATTTATTTCAAGTGGTAGAGAAAATGCAATCTAAAAATATAACTTCTTTACCCGCAGATCGGCAACTTTCATCATAGCGATGGTCCTTCCCAAAGCTTAATACATCAACACAATTGAAACTGAAACGTTATGTTTCTGTCATTGCATATCTTTTATCAGGGTTACAAGACATGTTGTATGCCAACAACTAACATGGATAAAAAATTATCCATACTTTGCCATATAGAATATGGGGATTATCTGTGTTAAGCATATAGAACAGCATTATTTAGTGCTTGGACTATGCTTGGTTATGATCGATTTTAAGAATCTGCTAACTTCTAAAAACCATGCTCGTTGGATAATTTTTACCCATGGGGCATTGCGAAATGTCTTTTTCTAGGGACTTGGGAGGCAAGGGTTGTATTGCTAAAAAGCCCCGCAAGTTATGAAATTTCTGACATATTATGAATCCAAAAGAGGCCTTCGACAAACAATGTATAGCAAAAATTTAAGCTGATGGCGTTTATCTGTAAGCCATTGTGAATATATTATAAATTTGAATATATTCAATACATTTTGTAGTAAAGAGTATTGAAACTGTCAACTTACTTGACAAAATATTTCGTAACTTTCTGGCACTTGACGAAACCGCCTACAAAATGAAGTGGTTATTTTTATCGAACAACGCAAAAATAATAATATTATTATGAGTATGAGTAGCGATATGAAAATGTTGGCGGGTTTAGGCAGTAATGACGCCGTTAAGCTAATTTATATTAATTCATGGGATCCGGGTTGTTCGGACGTCCAGTTGAAATAGCCGTGAGGGGTGAAGGGAGGTGGACCCTTAACGGTTATTAATAAGCAAAATGTTTACATGGCTTTTTGAATTTTTAATTCAATGTTGAAATGTTGGTATTTTTTGTGAATAACTACTATTGTTACTAGTTGTTGGATTCTGAATTTAGACAAACTTTTAATTCAAGCAGATGTAGGTAATCTAACGTAGAACACAGAGTTAAAATGGGTTTATTGCCTTTCAAGAAAATCAAAGGGGGCAAATAATGAAACACTTTAGTAAATAAAATATAAAATAACTAGCAGCAAAACCTATCGGATGACAAGCATAGAAGAGGGGCATCAATTGTTTGATTGTCCTATAAATCAATTATATCGTTCCTTGAAGGGTCCCAATTTTACTTTACCACGTTGAAAACTGCGGTTAGTATGACATTTTCTTCCGTAGCAACAGCTGTATGTAGACACCTCCAATCAAGTCACATTATATCGTCAATATGATATTTCCCGTCCCTAATACCTCGCAATCAATGATTTTTAATACCTAATGTGTATTCTATTGGTGATTTTTAAAATACTCTCTTAATTTTGTACATAAATTTTGAGATATCAATTTTAGAAACTATAATAATGTTTAAAATTGTATTTAATATGAACAAATGCTACAAATTTAATACCCTAATATGCATATTCAGAGCTCTTGTTGCTTCCCTATGCTCCTGAGTGGGGTGTAAAAGGGAGAATTGATTGATTGATTGACAGGCACAGTGCATGTCGTTAATAAAAGTTAAATGCAATGTTATTAATTGAAAGACTTTTTTTTATATTGAGAAGAGAATTTCAGGCAAGTATTTATCTCCAAAATAATATAACAGCCACTTGGTAATATCGAATTTGAAATTGACCGTGCTCCATATCGAGCCCAAATATCAACTTAAAAACACAAAAATCTTTAGGACTAGATTGCTTAGAAAAATAAACATAATACTATTCTTTACAATTTGAATCACACATCCTCGATGAAATATTTTAGTTCTAGTCGCTATTTTTTAATTCTTACTTCTTTACTTAAATCAAAACAGTATTTTGTGTACCTAATATTATAAATTATTCTTGATGGTAATCCAACATAACTTTCTAATGGTATAATTCTGAATTTAAAAAGTAGACTATGAAGGTTGTTAAGTGGCGTGATTACAAACACAATAGTATAACAAATCAAACACATAGGTATAATGCTTGACAACCTCAATCACTATTTTGACACATCGCTATCAAACCATCTAATATTTTTACATAATGACTCTCAGAGCCAAAGAGACGAATAAAATAACAATAGAAAACTATAAACTTCTGATTTCACTCTATTAATACCAATTGCCTTACCTTAAAGCGGCGATAAAGCGAATATAAATAAGCTTAAATCTGCAACATGCTGCAAACAAATGCCTCACTTATCAACGAGATTGTCAAATAAACGGAACTTTCTCACAAACATAAAGAAAACAAGATCTTTCCACAGCAACACGCGATAAATTAAACTTTGAGATAATGTTTTCGGAATTGAAATGTAGCAAACAAAGCTTTGGGGTTATGTGTATTTAATATTGTTTTGTGATAAGGGTAGAAGATGGCGCGAAGCAACCACCCCTATGCGATTCCACGAAACGACTGAACATGTTGTATGACATCATACTGTTTAGGGGTGGTGGTAGAGATGATGTCATATCCCTCCAATCAGAGACGAGGGGTTGGTACGCAGGCGCCGCGACGTCTTCCCAGCCGTAGTGGCGCCGCTACAGGGGAACTGGCGATGTTACTAAGCACTGTATTTCAGTCATCTACGCAGAAATTCCACGGTGAATATTTTAGAAGCATTCAACAGAATGAGCTACTATGTACTCGCAATACCTAGTAGGTATGTGCGCTATCTGTTGAGGCCAGCCGAATACACTCTATATCTACCTTTATAACGTGGGTAGGTAAACATACATACTCATTAAGTACCTGCTTGTTATTTTGTACTCCTCCAAATATTTTTTTTTTATTTAATTTTCAGATTGTAATTATATTTATTGTTTATTTAATAATAATATTTTATTTGTATTACAAAGTATAAAAAGTTTAAAAACAATCATAAATTAATAAAAACAAAGCGTTAATAATAAATAACAAATATAAGAATACAAATACAAAAATAATCCACATAAATAATAATAATAGTCATACTATAGCAAACTACTTAAGAAATTTACTAAACATATTTATTTAAAGAAGTAAAATATTATAAGTAGATCTATTAATTCATCACGCACAGTACATTTAATGGTACAAAAGCAAGCTCAACAAAATGATATATCGTTAATAAAAATACTAAACAGCTTTACAAAAATCTTTAAAACAACAACTTATAAATAAATACATGACTTCGTAGACAATATAATATTCTTTTCTTGAATCAATTGAATCACACCACACAAAATTCCGTAAAATTCACGTTTATGTTTATTTTTTTTATAAAAATGAATCTGTGCTCACTCGAAGTGAACACAAATACACTTTCGACATCTTTCACACTAAGCAAAGGCATGTGTCGTTAAAGCGGAAATGGTCGGCATGGCCGGTATTCGAGCCTACGACCTCCAATACGCTGTACGTACGAAAGTCGCAGATTCTCTTCAGATCAGAGATAAAAACAATGCAATTGAAATCAAAGAAAAAACCCTCCATGTTCTGGATGAGGTGGGCGAGTGGTTCGATAGCAATAATCGCTTTTCCCTTAAACGGTCAACACAGGGTGACATTGTGACTGATGCCTTAATAGAACGTGAGGTACAAGTGATGGACGACTGTAAGTTCCTTGGAGTGATGATTGACAGGAAATTGCAGTGGAGTCCACATTGACAAGGTGGCACCCAAATTGAATTCAGCAATATTTGCAATCAAAAAAATTAAAGAAACCTGTGGAGAGAGCAGCGCGAGAGCTGTTTACTTCGCCTACTCCACTCAATCATGTCGTATGGAACACTGTTTTGGGGAAGCGATACCGACGCATCTCGCATATTTTTATTGCAGAAGAGAGCGATCCGAGCACTTTGTGGAATGAATCCGCGTGATTCGTGTAAGGAAGCATTCATCAAACAAAGAATATTAACCTTGCCTAGCCTTTTCATATTTGAATGTCTCACGTATGCACATACAAATATTAATAACACTCCTTTAAATAGCGACTTTCATGATCATAATACACGTTCTAAAAGGGGTTATCAGACCAATGAAACATAGGCTTACTAAAGAAGACAAAAGCTTCGTTTGCACGTCCATTAGATTATTCAATCAATTACCTGAAAATTTGAAATCTGACAATTTGAAGATCTTTAGAGGACAGGTGAAATCGTACCTAATAAGTAAATCATATTATACAATTGACGAAATGCTGAATGGATAACTCATGCTATATGTAAAAGAAATTTAATTTTTTATTGTGTTTTCTTGTTTCCACTCTCAATACAATAATATCGGCCAAAATTAGATGATGGTCTTTGCATATCCAACACCTCCAGTTATTTTTTTTTGTTTTTATTATCTATGACAAAATGTGATATTGGACCCTTTACATCTGGTATCACATGGCTATTATTGATGTTATTATGTGCCTTTTGTATTTAAAATGCTTTTTATATTTTTATTTTTTGCATAACAATGTGATGCTTTGATGTATGGTTTTGATAAGTTTGAGTGCCCAAATTTGGGCCTAGAAACTTAGAATAAAGAATTGATACCACTGAACTACCAAGTACCAACCACCTCAAAAATAACATATTTCAATAATAATAAACATAGAGAATAGTTAAGAAGGGTCGTAAGCAAACAAAATAATTAGACGACTGTGGTGGTCTCAATTGTTTTATCTTATGTTCCGGCTACGAGGTTTGTGTGCGTGTCAAAGGTCCCTGCTGAGAGGATCTGCGGCTTTGGTCTGATTTAGACAGACACACATAAAACAAAACTATCCTAAACTATGGGGTTGAACCATATACGTAGGCACATTCTTGCACTCCTGGTACCTACAATCGTAGATACACATGTCGTGTGAATTATTAAGTTTGTTGGAAACACGCATGCAACACCTACCCTTGCACATTGGGGCAAGAAACTAAACTACATACCTACCCCATTGTTCATATATAAGATGGTATTTTATCCTCAAATTGTAGGAGATTCATTTTGGGACCTATGAGCGATGAAGAATACGATTTAATGGGGAACTTATTATATTAACAAGGCTCACATACTTTCTGCATATTCCATCTATAACCTCACCTTTCTTTGAGTTTACTCAAGGAAACTAGCACTACATGCCCGCCTTACACTCTGCAATTAGTAGGGCAGGCCTGCTTCAAGTGCGTCAGAAGGTCAGAAAGGTTTACCATAAATTCTGACTAGTTTTCAGGTGGGTTGTTTAAAAACTGATTCATCTTCTATATGAAGATTAAAAGGCTAAGATTAGCAGGACATATGAAGATAATGCCAAAGACGCGCACACTAAATATAAATCTCATAGGACCCCTTTTTGTCAGAAGAAGACTGCAGTGGGAGGATTGGGTTAGTAGAGATGCTTCACACCTTTTGAATATTTTCAGCTGAATATTTCAAAAGAGTTAGAAGAGACTGGAGGCGAAGTTTACTGCAGAATCGATATGGTTCAATTCATTTCATCGGAAAAAAAGAAACAAAGACATTCATTTTCGAAGGTGTAAGTTTTTCTCCTTTTCACTGTGTCATCATGCAGAGACTTTGCTACTGCACTTGCATACGTCTATCGGGGTGCATGTTGTTCGCATGCATTTCGTGACAAATCTTTGATCATCACATTCATACATTCATTTTCATTAATTATACAGTTTTTATAATATAACCTGCGATAATCACTAACAGATGATGAAAATCAGCATAAATCAGGCATAATATTAACAGGTCCGGGAGACACAGGTCTGTTCATTCTTCTATTGGCAGAAGACCGCCGAAATAGCCAAAACAGCTATGGGCAACGTCGACGAATTTAGTGAGTCTGGGAGATTAATGATAGTCCATTGAGCAGGGCCAGAATGCTTGGAAACACGTTTCAACTCCCGAGTTTGATTCTTGCCATAGGTACGGAGCACTCGAACTTTGTTAGTATTAAAGTAATTGCACTAAGTCAGCAAAAGAAGACGATAGCTGGTTGTAGTTCAAATTTAATAATTTTAATAATACGGTTCAAATTGTAACGATATTTTTCGTCTACTGAAACATCTGCAGCCCCATCGCATCTATCTACCTGCCACCCTGAAGATCAATTGGGGTGGAGGTCACAGAGATGCGCGGTTAGGAAGCTTGGCCCAGGGCAGCGGTGACGCGCAGGGGACAGATCGCTTTGGGTTACATCCTGAAGAAGTTCGTTTTTTTTCCTCGAAGTGTAAAGCGGCCAAATAATGGAGTGACGATCCTAGCCTTTTTGGTAGAGGAGAGAGGATTTATCCTCCTCCACAGTAGATATGCGCGTGCGTGGATTTTGTCTCTAGAACAGTAAATTAGTGTTGCGCAAAGACTCTTATGTGATTTTAATGGACATTCATAATATGGACTGTTTTTTTACGGTCCGTATCGTGCATTAGGAAGAATTCGGATACCTAATTATAATATTAGTTTTAATGTGTTTTAATTTTAAGTATAGTTTTAAGTTTTGGGCATTGGCCTTAATTATATTATGTAAGTTTTAAATAAATTATAATTTTTACCTTAAACTGAATTTTTAGTCATTTCCTCAACACAAGGTACTGGTACACAGATGGCTCCAAAAAAGATGACCGAGCAGGGTCTGGAGTATATGGCGTGCGCCCTAGGATGGAAATATCAACCAGCCTGGGAGAATATGCCACTGTCTTCCAGGCAGAAATGAGTGCTATCATTGACTGCGCTCACATAAACCTGCAACGATCATATTATAATAAAAAAATCTACATCCTCTCAGACAGTCAAGCGGCTCTTAAGGCCCTTGAGTCAGTAGAGGTGAGATCCAAACTAACGATGGAATGTATACAGGCCCTGAATCACCTTGGTGCAAAAAACACGGTGAGACTAGTCTGGGTGCCCGGGCACTGTGGAGTCATGGGCAATGAAAAGGCCGATGAACTTGCCAGAGCTGGCGCAGAAAAACCCGCATTTGGCCCAGAGCCCATCTGCGGACTACCACGTAACGCTCTCAGAACCAGCCTAAAGAACTGGGTCAAAGACAAAAGTTACGAAATCTGGGCAACCAACCCAGGGATGAAACATGCGAAGGAACTAATCTCAGGGTACTCGCAGAAGTTCACCTTTGAAGCACTCAAGCTTTCCAAAAAACAAATAAGGATCCTGACGAGGACCTTAACAGGACACTGCAGACTGCGCAAGCATATGTCCATAATAGGACTCTCAGACACTCCAATCTGCAGATTCTGCTCAGAGGACCACGAAACACCAATTCACATCCTCTGCAGCTGTGAAGCACTCGCTCACAAAAGAAGTCATACCCTCGGTGGGCCACTACTGAACGCTGAGAAGGTAAGACTGCTCGCACCTAGGCAAATTGTGAGCTACATGACTCACATAGGCCTGGATAACGAGCTGTAACATTGAGGGAAGTCACAATATTCCTATCCTGGTCGCAGTGACACAAAGGGTACCCTGGTCCCTTAACCCTCTTTCAAAAAAAAAAAAAAAAAAAACACAAGGATTATGCCCCATCTACCCCTAGACAAGAATAACCCGAACCTGAGAATAATGTAGCATTATAAATAACAATAATAATACGGTTTCTAATCATAATTATTCTGTTTCAAAAATAATTTGCATAGCTATCGTGTTTACTCTTAACGCCTAAACTGTAAAATTATACGAGGCAGTATAACAAAAATAATATAAATGATACTGTTGCAAACAGAGCCTGGTAATGAAACAAACGTCAAAGGGTGGATCGATAAATGAAAAGGGTAAACAATAGCAAGAACATCATCGTACATTTTAATCTCTATCACTTCATCATACCACCCCTTGTCTCTCCTCTGACAAGCCATCACCACGGATGATAATAATATCATTTCAGAAGTAGTAATGACTGACAACGCCACCTTCTATGAAATATGATAACCTGGAGTTCTCTCTATTAATGTGTAGACATCGCGGGATGCCAGGAAAGGCTTACCGTAATGAAAGACGTAACAATATGGGTTGGGTTATTGATTACCGTCTCTATTGTCCTCCGATTGACAGACAAACAGGTGTGGGAGGGCTGGACAACCGCGTGTTGCATTGTCACATAGCAGATAAGCTTTGAACGCATCAACAGAGGCGCGATGTATTGTTCAACATACACCCACATAGGTTCATCTGATGATTAATTAACAGGTATTAAATAATCCGAATATTGTGTAATAATTGACAGTATGTACTGTTGAAATTTTCATTCGCACTTCTAAATTGGTACGGTACGAGGGATGCTTCCAAAGCTCTGGGAATTTTTGTTTATAACTAGCTTTCCCGACAGACGTTGTCCTGTATTCCTAACTATGAATATTGCATTCGAATTGGTAGGTATAATGATAAGCTTATTACCTTTTAACCTATGTAATTTAGATCGATGCATCTCTTTCAAACCACATATTTTCCATCGACATTCTGTCAATCGCACCAACTATAAAAAATCTGACAGTTCCTGTCACACTTTAATTTCATTTCAATTTTTCAAATTTGGAATAAAAATTATATTGTTAAAAGTACAAAGAAGGTTACCTACTTACAGTTTTTTTTCTAATTATCCATGCAACTTTCTTGATTTTTTTTCTTTCATATGAACGATTTCTGATAAAGGCCCACACGACAAAAAAAGAATTAGTGAAATCGGCCCAGCCGTTTAGGCGTGATGCGATGATATCGGAAAATAGCTCTCCATTTTTATAATATAGACTATAAATTACGCGACCTTAAAAATGCATTGTGATTGGTGCCACACAAGTCTTCACGTGTCTATGCAACTATCGAGTTACAATAATGTTCAGGCACCAATCACATTACTTACATCAAATTCTGCGTAAATCCCAAAACTTCGGAAACGTCCTATATATTTTCCATAGGGAATTCTATCATCCGGAACTGCTATCGGTCCAATTTTATCACCTGCTTACCAGTTAATTAATTAAACGGAATAAAACATCCAAATTCAACAGTCAAGGTTTTATTTAAAAATATATTTTTAAGAGCTTAAAATTCTTTGATGCTTTTTTTTGGCGACTTCAATATCTGACACTTTAATTTTTTGAATGGTACGTGCGAGTAAAAAAAATGTGTTATTGTTATCAAAATTATTAATTTTATTTAACTTTCAATGTCGACCTCGTCTCCCTCTTGACAATATCCTTTAGAGTTTTATAGCATCATCAATTACTATCTTTCTTGAAAATGGATAAATATAAGGTCATTTTGAACAATTCATTTATTATTTTTGAACATACAAATTATAAAGACCTTGCAGATAGTAGGTACCACTAACCAAAATGGAACATTACACACAACACTCCTATGGTGCATTGATATGACGTAATGCTTAAAAAAAATCATTTTTAGCCAAACATGTTTATGAGCAAGAACATTCCCACACGTAGCAAAATGTCTAAGCAGGACATAATATATTTGGCAAAAAAAACACACAATATTTTAAACTTTATCTTTTTTTTCATGCTTCTTGCCTTAACCCGAGATAAGATCGCTGTTGCGAACATAAAGTACGTGATAGATACGAACCATTTAAATCCTACATTTCATAGTCGGAGCAAACGTAGTTCATTTTTTATTCTCCTTAAAATATCCTACGAAATATTCCATGGCATTAGGTTTATTATTTTGAGTAAAGAAACACATTTCTTTAATAAATTGAACTGACATAGGTACAATTTATTAAAACAAGGCAATGGTATTTACGTAATGGTTTGTACAATAATGTGCTTGTAAGATTAACAAAATGATTAGACCCACAAGTTTCCAATCCATAGTTATATCATCGGTCTTAGAACCGTAAAACACAGTGCGGAAAGCTGGAGGAAGAGGAAATGCCCACTAATCACCATGCAGTTCCCCAGGTCAAGCCAAGTCTTTTGCAGAAGATACTATAATGTTAGTTAGTTCGTGAAACATGGCCCTAACATTGGAATTGGCCTAGCTTTTAGTCTCCGTCTACAATGTCCAGTAAGTAAAGAGTTGATATCTTGGTCTCACCCGCTTAACGGTAGCAAAGCTCTATTTTAGACCCCCGATATCAAGATACTTTTTTAAGTTCGATGTATAATCGACCATTCGTTAAAAGAGATTTCACATAAATATTACTTTTTTTATGAATGAGTTTGTGTTCACTCCTTGACTCTTTCACAGTAAGCTACTTAAAGCTTGTGTCGTGAAAGAGGAAGATGGTCGGTACCTGAGATCGAACCCACGACCTCCGCACGAAACAGTGCGAAAGCCGGCATCGTAACCGCTAGTCTACCAACCACTTTCCTAGCAAGTTGAAACATGTCCTACCCATTGCATCTATATCTTTTCAATGTGATTCATTATATCTTTTTCTATTCTTTATACCTTACTTTCTTATTCTAATACCAAGCGTGGATCTATCCATGGAGCACATTTGAGATTTTCCACAATTCCTTTTTGTGAGGGCCACGGTCTCTAGTGCATATGTAGGTATACATTATTATGTAGTTACTGGAAGTATACATGCTCCTTAGATTTCTTTTCAATCAGATTGAAGTCTCTTTATTTATAAAATAATATGCTTGAGAAGTTTGCCAAAATCCGGCAAAGTGTGAAATAAAAAAAATGGAATATGACCGACACAGTTCTTCTATCATGTGAGTGTGACAACCTTCAAGTTGGAAGATTAATTTTTAAGATCTGATGATAGATTTGACCGGTCGCCATAACTCATATTATGTATTATGATGTTATGTATTCCTTGGTAACCGTTAACCCAAATATGACGAAGGTTTAAGCTTTATGAAATTATCTGGCTTCGTTCGCAGTTAAACGATTTATGAGTTATTATCTCTTCGTTGAACAAGAAGTGAAGCGTGGGTTCTGATGTTGAATACAAACCAATAAAAGGCCGTTAAATTATACGCTCTACATTAAAAATATGTTGTAATGTCATAATTTAACTAGGAGTCATCCGTCATCCTTAACGCAGTTATAACTTCAATTCGAGGCGTAAATGATGACTAGCGTGAGTAAGTTATGTTCTTGTTTACAGACATCCAGTGAGAATTTAATGTAAAGAACTCTTAATAATTCAAATTTCCTGTATTAGTTCACTTTTCTAACACCGGAGCGTTACTTTTATATGGCATGCTTTGTTATAACATTCTCTCGTTGTCAGGGTGGTTGCCAGCGTATAATTTTTATAATGAAAAAACCCGGTGAAAACCAATAAAATAATGTATCAAATGTTATGATTTTATGATGATGTTATGACACACATTTAAAAACAATTGTTAGAAGATAAATATTTCGAATGGCAATTGTTTGACTAAAAAATTTTCACACATTTGACAGAAATTACAATTGTTTTGTGGGGATTATAAAAATATTATGTCAACAACAGCTTCATAGCTCAAGCTTAAAAATGGTAATTATTATTATTATCGTATGGCATCAGCCACCCAGAGGTGACTTCGTCAGAAGACAAGAGATAAAAGAAAAGAAAAGAAAAGGTTTCACTGCTGCATCCAGGAAACACACTAAAGAGCAACATCCAAGTTACTAAGCAATTGCAAGGCATTAGGAGTGGCATTGTGTATTTCATTGTATGTTCCAGGGAACGCTCTCAGAGGGCAAGTCTCCACGATATGTAAAATGGTAATGCAAAATAACCCAAAAAAACATCGCTCTACGATAGGATGTTTATTCAATTATTTCAAAGAAAATTTGGTTAATAAGTGCTTTCATTAATGTTCAAAATATTAATGCGAAATGTTTCTCAATCTCGCCGTTGCCTTAGAAATAAATAAAGAAGATATTTTTATGTTTTGGAAAAATTAACTATTTTTTAACTGTTTTTTATTTATATATTTATTTCTTTGGTTACCGGTTTCGGCTACCAGCCATCATCAGACCAAACTTAAAACTAGTTTTAAGTTTGGTCTGATGATGGCTGGTAGCCGAAACCGGTAACCAAATAAATAAATATATAAATAAAAAACAGTTAAAAAATAGTTAATTTTTCCAAAACATAAAAATGTTAGGAAACTGTTTTATAGTAAGCCCAAAAAATATAGAAAAAATAGTAAAGAAGATTGTATATAGATTGTAGATGTTGCCGAAAGGCAGTAGACTATAAGCTTACATAAATCGTGTATTATTTATAATACGATTTCAATTAATAATGAAGTTTACAATGCCTTAAGGAAGATAAATCAAAGATTATTTGAATTCTAATTCGTAGTAATGTCTTGTAACGATTTAAAAGAATTGAAATAAACACAAAAAATGTGTTTATTTCAATTCTGTTTAAATTTATATTTTCATATTTTATCATCCTTAGATATATTTTCGAATACAAAGATAATTCCGCAAAAATGATGAAATGAAAGCTGGACATTCGTACCTCAGGTCTCAGACTAATTCTTTCCATAAATATCCAAGACATAAATAGAGAATAATAAGAAGAATATTTCATAGCTTTCGTCGTCTATGGAAATTTAATACGTTGCATGCAACGTTACATTGCTTACGTTACCGCGCGTGTTCAGATGTGTACAGACCCTTAGAGTATGACACCGTAAGGCATTCCATATTTGAGTGCTAGGAATGAGACCAATGAGAGTGGCCGCATGGGCAAATATCGGCAGTGGATCATCTGGTAAGTGATATTTTAGAGAACGATGATACGCGGAAGACCTTAATCATCATGATTTTAATGATCATGGGGAAGAAGTAAGCTGATGACAGAGACAAGAAAAGATTACAATCACAGCGGTAGTCTCTAGATAACACTGCAATGAAGCAATGCTTAATTGCGGTTCCGCTGAAGTTTGGAGATCTAGAGGAGGTATTTTCAGTCGGTAGCTCTTGGGCAGAGGTTCATGAGGATTTTAAGGACATCGATGTTTTGGACAGAAGGTGCTTGGTGATAGTCAATTTCAAAATAAAAATGAAACAGTCTTGTATAGTTCTATCGCAAAATTTATATTTCAAACATGAATCATACATTTTTCATACATTTTTCATCGATTGGAGATGGGAGTCTCCGAAAACCGGTTCATGTTTAAATAATACCTAATTATAAATATACAACTTCTAAAGACTCATTCATTTTTATCATGACGATTTTCCTTGCTCTTAAGAAAAAAATATATCTATGATAAAGATAGAAGAGAAAATTACTAATCATTCTGAGCACATTTACGCAAATTAATTAAGCTGGTGATCATCTTCAGACATTTGCACCTTAAAAAGGCAGACCTTTTACTACACAACAGGTGTGCGTATTGTAAAATTATCTACATATTATTTAGATCGTTGGGTGTCGTAAAGTTTGAATTTTAGTGCCAGTTTAAAAACCCACTCAGTCCCATTCCTCAGAGGGCATTCTATATTTCCCACGAGTTCTTATTTTAACTGCGACTCTTGTCCAAGTAATGCAATAATAATTCCTTTCAACGTAGATATTACAACAATATACAAAAATTTAGATTGCTGAATATTATTTTTTGTGCAGCTCGATCCTATATAGAATGATAGAAGTGGTTGGTAGCCTGGGAGTTAACACGCCAACTTTCGTACTGTTCCGTACGAAGTATACATTTATATCTTGTTTTTCAACTCATTTTGTGTCGGATATCCTTGTATTTTAAGAGAGAAAGCATAGTGTGATCTATATTTTTTAAGGGACTGGTTCACCTGACACCAAGGCTGTCTACATTCAGAAACGCCTTCGCTAATAATATTTTTTTCTTAAAGCCTGTTTTCACTAGAGATAGGTTGATGCATACAACTAAAATTCACGAAGAGTTTTCATATCGAAGAAAAAAAGATCGCAACTTTGAATTTGGATGCAAGATGCATGTGTAATCACTTAGATTGGAAACGAGTGTCCCGTAAGAGGAGAAATAGCCTTATTTAATGGATTCGTAACGGTAATAAGTGACCAAAATTAATGGATACTTAATATTAATCCATGGGCAAACGAGAAGTTGTGCTTGCCGAAGACTTGACAAGCGTTGATTTCTTTTTTAGCTTCAGAATTAAGTTCGCCGAATGAAACGCTGGGTTACCAACTAAGTACTTCAAATCTAAATTCTAGCATATTATTCAATTGTTTGGGCCGATATTCAATTGTTTCTACCATATCATTTCCAAAAGACGAAAATATTATAGAGATATATTGCATGTCTCCAAAGGCTTAGAATATTATAACACTGTAGGAGATAAGATAGAAACATATCTCCGAACTTTGTCTTCCATTCTTACCCAACAGTAAACAAAGTTCACTCAGATCAATAACCCAATCCGATAGAAAACTAGTAGAGATTAACCTCACAAACAAGCCTAACTACCTGAACCGAGCCTTCAGCGTTTCTGGACCAAAGTCATGGAACAATCTTCCAACGAATATTAGAACGGCTGAGACTATAAATGAGTTTAAGAAGATGTTAAAAACCCATCTATTTCGTAAGTCGTATCCAGATTGTCCTACATAAGATTATATTCAGAACTCATGTAATATGTAATGTTATTTTTTTTTTTGTAATTAATGTTTGTAATTTGTAATTCTTAAGTACACATTTTGGTTTTTAATGCGAAGTAGAAACCGGGTTATAGTTTCAGCATATACCAACACATCATAACTTACCGTATATATCTAGATTAATTTAAATTGTTTAGTTGTAATTTGTTTTTTCTTCTTATTATATTATTATTACTGCAAACTTAAAAGCGCCCTTGAGGTGACCACTGTCGTCACTAAACGGCGCGTTATAAGTTGTCCTATTTATTATTTATTATTATTAAACAAGATTATTATTTTAATTTTTTTAGTCGGAAGAATTATATATATTAAACACAAATAACGTAGGTATATTAAATACCAAATTTTTATTGTAGCATTATTTCTACCTATAAACATTGAAATTCATATTTAAAGTGGTTGATAGACCAGTGGGTCAGTCGACGATTTTCGCACGCACAGCGTATTGGAGGTCGTGGGTTCGAATCCCGGTGCCGT
Organism: Mystacides longicornis; assembly: GCA_963576905.1. NCBI lineage: Eukaryota > Metazoa > Arthropoda > Insecta > Trichoptera > Leptoceridae > Mystacides > Mystacides longicornis. The sequence goes on along the minus strand of OY756421.1, from coordinate 2,028,725 downwards.
GGACACGACACACCCTTTGTTTAAAAAAAAACAAAATCCGCCAAATATGTGCATCTTAACATAATAATTCTGAAAAATTGGTTTAAATGGGTCAATTCTTTCGACATATCTATACAATACGCAAACATACATCACATGTTATGTACTTCCTACTACACCGCCATCTATTGAAATTTTTTAAAAGTAAAGCAATTAAAGAGGAAATGTTTTGATTTCAAGCTTATGTCCCATCGAACGTCATCCTTCACCCGAATCAACGATAACTTAACATAATTCAATAACTTATTAGCTAAAATTAATTAAGTTTTTACATCGTAAATTGCATTTTATCTACATAATATTTTAGAAATGTTTTTTTATTTGCCTTTTGTCGTTACTTTACGGTATGTCCGAGCATCACGCCTAAACGGCTGAACCGATTTCACTAATTCTTTTTTTGTCGTGTTGGCTTTTATCAGTAGAAGGTTCTTATGAAAGAAAAAATTAAGAAAGTTGCGTGGTAAATCTACATAATAATTCAGAAATGTTTTTTTAGTTGCTTTTTACCGTATGTCATCGCATCACGCCTAAACGGCTGAACCGATTTCACTAATTCTTTTTTTGTCGTGTTGGCTTTTATCAGTAGAAGGTTCTTATGAAAGAAAAAATTAAGAAAGTTGCGTGGTAAATTGGGAAATTAAATAAAACTCGCATTAGCCCCTCCTTCTCTATCTACATAATAATTAAGAAATGTTTTTTGCTTTTTACCGTATGTCATAGCATCACGCTCAAAATACAAATGCTACGTCAGATATGAATCTGCACAGAGCCGTGCAAAATGCCGGAGAAGGTTCTTTAAAACAATTTGCTGCATTGACTTTAATAGATATATTTAGAGCTATTTAAAAAACCCTATTTTTTAGGATCTTCATACAAAATTGTAATAAACATTAAAAGTGTCATTCTTCTTTTTCTGTGCTTATGTCAGTTATAGAGGTCTACAAAGCAATGGGAAGCTAGACTAGAACCTTTCTAATTACCTACCGATCAAGCCTGACAATCGGAATCAAAAACGTAAAGCAAGACGGGTATAAGCTAGTATATTAATAAATAAATAACTAACACTTCTAGATACATAGGCAACAAGAGCTCTCCACTGCGCTCGATCTTGCGGAATGGAGCTCTTGTTGCCTACCTTTGCTCTTGAGTGGGGTGTTTGGGGGAGAATTGATTGAATTCATTGAGATACATAGGTGTCAGTATAGCCAGCGGAACTAAATGCTTGAAGCATTCTCTACCAGTCAACCGGTCCCGTCCAATCTGAGACAAGATTCCAACCCCGGGTAGATATTTCAAGTGAAAAAACACATTGATAAAGCTGACCCGACCGGGAATCGAACCCGGAATCTCTTGATCTGAAGTCGGAGCCTCAAACCCTAGGCTAACGAGGTCGGTTAAATTTCTTTTTAAGAAGGTATCTATGATATTTATTTTGCATACTCAATATTAATTTTAATAATTCTCAAGCGCTTTCGCTTTTCATGTCTCTAACTTGAGGGAGGGAGTAAAAAATTTTAAGGCTTTAGCTGACAATAGTAAGGAAAAAATTTATTGCGAAGTGGTTGGTGGTCTTGCGGTTACGACGCCGGATTTCGCACTGTTTCGTGCGGAGGTCGTGGGTTCGATCCCAGGTGCCGAACATCTTACTCTTTCACGACTAGGGTTGCCAGATGTACGGTTTTCGACCGAACAGTCCGGTTTTCGTTATGCTTGTCCAGTCAAATCTCAATAATCCGGACAGAAGATTGTCCGGTTTCCGAGAAAATTACGAACACTTTCATAACTGACTGAAAATCGTGCAGAATGTGTGTAGTATTCCCGTATCTAATGCTTTTGCAGAAAGAATCTTATAGCGTCATGGGAAAGGACAGAAGAAAGAAATCGTCTCGCCGGAAATAAACGTTAATTGTGCGTTTTCTTTAATATAACTGCTAGTTGTCCTGAATTTAAAGATGCCATCTCAGACAATAAAACCTTAATAATAGCAGTAACATCAAGTACTAAATATATGAAAAGTAGGTCTATTTAGTACCCCCCCCCCCGTCATCACCACAGGACAGTTGATCAGTCTCCAAATCTCCGGACAGCCCCCCCCCCCCCCCCCGCCCCGGCCTATATATATATATATATATGAAAAATAATTTATTTCAATGATTCTAAAAATAAAGGGCCCGGAGTCTATTAAAATAACAGATAATTTAAGACATACCATGACTTAAAATACGTATTCATTGTAACGAGTTTCCCGTGTAAATAAAATGTGTCATAAAGACGTCCGGAGATGATATCACAGTGTGCTCCACAATGAACATATCAGCATCCGGTACGGAGAGTAACTCTAATTAAAATACGGTGACGTTAAGTTATTTAATCTCCATTGAATTAACAATCTTAACTGCCTTTTATTGGTCGTAATTCAAGTACATTGAGTTGTTCTATGATAATTCACTACAGCCTTTTTTACAAATATGTACGAAATAAATAATAAGTATATTTTCATTCCCACGTTCAAACATTAAAAATGCTAAAATTGGCACTCCTAGGTGCCTTTGCCTGGCAACTGCTTAAGCTTTTCACTAAAGAGTATCATTTGTTTTTGGTTCGTCGAAGGTTAATACAGATTTTGTACGATGACGCAATTATTGTATATACTAGCAGACTTAAGACAGTCAGCCGGACGAGAAACATATAGATAAACATCAGTAATAATTATTGTTTGATTTTCCTATAAATCAGTTTTAGGGTTTTAATTTTACTTTACCACGTTGAGAAATTTGGACTTTTCTTTCCGTAGAAATAGTTTTAAGAAGGAAGCTCTGGCCAAATATCACATGTGATCAGGAATGGCATGTGCCTGCAGAAATTTTGTCAAAACTATTAATTAATGATTTGTGGAGTTAGAAATTCCACATCCAAAGAATGGCTGAAGAGGAGATGCCGACGAAGATTTTGTACGGCATTCCGAGCGGAAGACGAAGACCAGGAAGGCCGAAGCTTCGGCGGCTGGATGATGTAGTGCGAGACGCCCGACAGATTGCAAGCTCTTGAGGAGGCCAAGACCCGACCTGGGTTGTAGAGCCACTGATTAGATTAGATTTGGAGTTAAAAATTCATAGCTATATTTTAATCACTGTATTTGAAAAATTCCCACCAAGAATTCACGTTCAATTCGTCAACTTTATAAGATTATTTTATAACTTTTGCTGTAATTCATTTTGTTAAAAACGAAATAAACCATTGATTGCCAATTTTGAAAAAAAAAAATATTCTTGTCTCAACTGCTATACCGGCAGCTTGTATAATGAGTCTTTGATCAATGAAAGACCGTACCAAACTTCAACCTTTTACATCGGGAATTTTATAGATGATCTTAAACTTATCTGTGAAATTTCTTTGAGACTACATGATTTTGTAACAGCTCCATATTAACAGTTAAAACTGACTTCTAGAATAAGCGGAATGCTTTACGTCAAAACGAATTTCGAATAGTTCGACGAATAATAATTTGAGTAAAACTAATTTAAATAACATTTTTGAAATAGTTATTTAAATAATTTTAATAATAGGGGCGAAGATCGTATTATTAAGAATCGTGATGCACGCATTTCTAGAAAATTTTAAGGTGTGTTAAAAATTACGTTCCTATGTGCCCACGGACACTAGCAGAGATAAGTTGGGTACGTATGGAGAATGTCGAGCAAGGTTAAGCAGTTCAAGGTAAAGATGGTAGCCGAGTAATAAAACTTCGGAGATGTGTATAAATCTACGCGCGAGGACTTGCTGTGAGTTTTATTGTCGCAGATAAAATAATGGTAATGGATTAACGTTGAAACGCGATGCCGTAATTACAGATATTTTACCAACAAAACGTATCCTGGTTATATTTATTTCGTTTATGCAATGTTTAACTTAAAATTTACTCTAAAATCTTGTGAATATAGATGTAGAGAAATAAGTAAATCAACTATAGAATACAAAACAGACAGGGGAAAAACTTGCCAAAGGCAATTTCCAAAAGTCAACCGGGCCCCGTTCCACCATCATACTTTGCAACATGGCAGTTTTTCAAATAATAGCATCGTTTTTGTTCTAGAGAACAAACAGTTTTGTTTCACCATAGACACTTTTCATTTAAAAAAAAAAACATTGCAACTTTGCGAATGAATTGATGAAATGAAACAACTATTTTGACGTTTCAAATTTGCGTTATAAAGTTGTTGTTTCAACACGTACCACCCTAGATACCACTGTACAGTGTTAAATTGAAAAGAGTTTTCAAATGATCCAGAGGCCGCCAAGCGAATATAATGTTTTTTTTTCGTGGAACAAGATTGTTTCGCGCTAAGCGATTTTCGCTTAATGCAACGTTGTAATGTGCAAAGTATGATGGTGGAACGGGGCCCAGATTTAATTTATCCTAAGAGAGAGACTCTTAACCACGGGAAATAATCAGAAATAACCAGCCGAACGTCTATCGAACCCGCAAACCTAGCTCCTTTTCAGATTTTGATGCCTTGATAAAAAAAGGTCTACCGTTCGAAGTAAAACCTTGGCTCGGTGGCACATTTTTTCCAGTCAACCCTTCCCAATAAATCTGAGACAAATGATAAAATTACAAATCGAATCGAACGATGGACTAGTGAAAGACGGGATGGACATAGAGAACTATGGTCGTCAATGCGAGTTGCAGAAGATTAACCATGGGTCAAGCGCGACTCTAAGTTTAAAAGGAAATGAAGGATGGAGAGAAGTAAAGACGGGAACCAATGAACATTTACAACTCGAGATTCTTTCAATGTTTGATTTATTGGATTCTTCTCTGATTCGGATAACAGAATAACTAATAAAAAGTTGAAAAAATGGATGAGAAATTATATAAAATATAATATTAAAGTTAGTATGGAACGGATTACCCTCGATAGTACCCTCTCATTCTCGCATACGTGATTGCCGCTCTTACAGTAGCCCATCCCACTTGCTCCACCGTACCGTTTCGAAAATTTCTGAAAATTTTCATACAAAGTCAACAAAATTATCGGGCACATTCGTGTCGGTACTTCATAGATGAGGTAGAATGTGTGCGCACGCATTTATTCTCACGTTGTTCCCACCTGAGCTTTGAATACGAATGACATATGGAAATATTTTAATGTTATTATTTTAAAGAAAAAATAAGAACTAATGACTCTAACAATTCATTACTAATGTTCGATTTTTAAATGGAACTATCCACTACGGACTTACGACCGTCTTCTACTGTTATTTCGAAGGCTGGCTTAGTGTTATCACTTTACGTTAACAACGTTCGCCATTAGGTAGTAATGTTTGTCTCCGAAAATCCTAATCATGAGAATTCTCAACATGTTCAACATGTCGAAAAATCTCATGTATGAAACAAGTAGAAATTTAATAATAAATGAAATATAGAGCCAAATTTAAAGACTGCGACTGTTGTCATGTATTTGGCGCCAGGATATGACTATATCCATTTTTGTTACTGTCTCATATTTATTGCCTATTGGCTTTGTTGGAGCACAACGTTCTGATTATGTCTAGATTCTTGTGACCTTTTTTTCAGGACTAGATTAAGATAAAAACGTAAGCACGTTTTTCAGGACCAGATCTTAAAATCACGTAAGCTTGGATATGCTGATGATGATGCCTCACAATACAATACCGTCGCGTCGCTTTAAAAACGTTGAATCAGAATAAACAGTCGACAAATAAAATTTTGTTTAGTAAATGTGTGCACACGCTAGCCATGCCCTGCCCACACAATTTTAATTATGCTGTCTGATATGTGATGTCAATGACATTTTTGTGCTTTAAAAAGTACTAAAATAATTATGGTATTTATTGCGTTTGATATTTATATTACCTACCGAGTTCTAAATGTGCGAATCGTCTCCATATTTTATAAAAGCAGTCGTAAAATCTAATTCTAACTAAATAAGCCGTTAGTTTATTTATTCGCATCGTAATTTCTAAGGAATGAGTTATGTTATTCAGGTGCGTCATATATCAATTTATATGTCCTCGCACTGATTACCAACAGGTTTCAAAGATTCGAGATACTCAAAATGATTTACAAACCGCCATTCGTTTGTAAGACGTAGGCCTAAAAGATATACATTAAACAGAACTGATGAAAATTCTATAAAAAATGTTTGAGGGTCATGACCTTATGTTAATCTGGTCTCTGGAAATGCACTACTTTATCACCTCAGCTATTTTCGATCACAGTTCATCCTTGGCCTGGTCCTGTCGTCGTAGTGAATCTTACAATTTTTCTCGTCCTCAACCATGCAGATATCCGAAATCTTACAAGACTCAATATCGAATGTTTAAGAATGATTCTCGAATTTCCGGGTATACGAGCATGCTGATTGTTGATACATAGTTCTCACATTCAAAGCATAGTTATTCAGCATTTTAATGACTGACAAAAAAAACTTTTAGCTTAAGGAGAGCTAAAAAGAGACAGGTATCACCGCTTCCATAAAATTCACACTACTAACAAACTCTAACTAAATTATTTCCTTTAATTCTTCCTCTTTCACGACATAAGCTTTAAATAGCTTACTGTGAAAGAGTCAATGAGTGTATGTTTGTTCACTTTAAGTGAGCACAGATTCAATGAAAAAAAAAGAAAAGTTTCATACTTATGTTGTTCGTCTGTAAGTCGATACTAGTTTTTATAAACATCTCTAATATTAATGAACGTCGGGTTAGTGCCAACACTTATAACTCGAGTTCCCATGTTTGATTTATTGAATTCTTCTCCGCTCCGGTTAACAGAATAACTAATAAAAAGTTGAATAAATGGATAAGATATGATATAAAATATAATATTAAAGTTAGTATGGATCGGATTTTCTAACTTGTACTGCCACCGCCATCTGTTGAGGAAATAGGGAGATGTCTGGTAGATTGATATTTTGGTAGAAAGATTATATAGATCAATGTTTTCCCTATGTTTCTACAGATGGTGGTAATGTTACCGACATTGTGATTGTATATAATAACTTAATAACGCCATGTATAATAACACAATGAGTAGTCATGTATGTTAGCTATGTCATGTTATCCAGCAATATTACCGACCTCGGTAGCCTAGTTGTACTAGCGTGAACTTCAGATCCGAGGTCCCGGATTCGATTCCCGATCGGGTCAGAGTTTTTCTAAGTGTTTTTTCACTTGAAATTTCTACCCGGGGTTGGCCAGTCTCAGATTGGACGGGACCGGTTGACTGGAAAAAATTGCCTTAAGCAATAAGTTCCGCCGGCCATACTGACACCTTTGTATAGAAAAGTGTTATACCTATTATTATTAATATTGTTTTGACTTTAAGGCGGGACGAAGTTCGATGAGTCAGCTAGTAGTAATATATAAAGACTCTGTGGGACTATGGAACTTCCTATGGAAGTAATGAGAATATTAGGAAGGAATGTGGTATGGAAGTTAGTTGTTACAAAGAAAAGTTGAGATGGTTCGGGCATTTTTAAAGAATGGCCGCATTAAGTACATACTAGATATGTCTTGTACATACACACAAGGCCCCCGCATAACGCAAGCCAGCACGGAGGAGACCAATCCGTAGCATATCCGATCCGCACGAAACCGACCCCCTAGCTCGATCGACACACAAATCAAGCCCGCCTATGCCTTGTGCGCAAGTAAGATTACATAAATAATTTATAAGACTGAAAGGAAAAAGTGTAAGTGGATCGAACACGCTGGTTATGTCCTCATGGAATGCCAGGTTAGAAGCAAAAAAAAGTAGTAGAGGTAATAGAAACGTAGATCGGTTCTTTCTGCCTATCCCTTAAGGAGGCGTCCATTAATCACGTGATCTCAAAAGGGGGAGGGGGGGTCTGGGAAAAAATCACAAAAGATCACGTAGGGGGAGGGGGGGGTCTAGTGAGAAAATCACGTGCATTTATTTTTTCTGATAAATTAAAAGAAACACAGAACTTTCATAATTTTAAAAAATTGACGAAAATTAAAATCACAAGTTTCTTATTTTTTTGTACTAAAAAAAGTACACGTGATTTTCGGGGAAGAGGGGGGGGGTATTCTGAAACATCACCAAATATCACCAGGGAGGAGGGGGGGGTCCAAAAAGTTGTAAAAAAAAACATCACGTGATTTATGGACGTCCCCTAAGGGACACTCCGTGAAATCTATAAACAAAAAACTAACCAACTTCATGGAACTCGAGAAAAGATGAGTAAGGCCCTGCTTCAAAGAGTTAAGACTAAAAAAAGGATCAAACCGACATTAAAAGAGATGGAGTTAACTAATAAATTCATCGCATTTAATAGTCTGATCCATTAGTGCAATGATGCATCTGCTATGCTCTATAATATTATTAAGAGGCCACCCTTTAGGTCCCCCTCGCAACATTTTTCATTGAATGGGTACCAAGCTACTCACCTTAATCGCCCGAGTTCCGTTCAATGAGAGACAGGTGAACATCGGTGCATTTGGTAGGAATGGGCATGATGACGGCGTAGGTTTTATTGTATTAAAAACTAGCTTTCCCGACAGACGTTGTCCTGTAGTCCTTACTATGAATATTGATTCCAAATTCGTACAACAATAAGTAGGTACGTTTAATGTTAAAAAAAAAAGTTCGAAAAAATTCCATCAAAAATCTGCATATCTACCAATATTTTGAAACTCCATGGTTGTCAAGTAAATAAAAATTGTGTTGTTATGGTTTTTTTCACAGATGGCGTTGTTGTCAGTAAATTCTGTATAATACTTTATGTTATATTATTTGCTATTTTTCAAAGTATTCTGTTATCCGAAGCGGAGAAGAATCCAATAAACCAAAAATCATAAAAAAACTGTTCAGCCGATCTCGAGTTATAAGTGTTCCGACCTCCTTTTTTTTAATAAAAATGAATCTGTGCTCACCTAAAGTGAACACAAATACACTTTCAAAATCTTTCACATAAAGCAAAGCTTGTGTTGTGAAAGTGGAAATTGTTGGCACCGGGATTCGAACCTACGACCTCCAATACGCTGAGCGTACGAGAGTCGTCGACTGATACCACTGGTCTACCACCCACTTCGAAATCTTTAGATATAGTATTGCAACTGGACTCCCTGGTGGGTACCATTTCTAGGATTTTGTTTACAAAACATAAACTAAAACAAACCACAAAGCAGCGGAGCTTGTACAACGGCATATCATGTTCCTCCTCAGCCCTTGAGAGATGCCACCTTCACAAACTGTCACAGTCTCACAGTCGAATCGATGGTGTCATGGCAGCGGAGAGATGATCTACTTTCTGATAATGATGACTGGGTGACCTTCACCAAGAACTCGTCCACATGCGGCCAAACCAGAGTATCTGCAAATCTCGTATGGAAGTGAATTATCTCATATGCTTGGTTGTAAAAGTAGGGATGTCGAAAATGGTAACACGTAAATTTCTCCCCCGAATTAATTTAAAGTAATACAAATATTAAAAAAGAAATATATTCGTAGAAATATTCATTCGAATAATTCGCTTTAGAACAATTGTAGGTACATAATTCGAACAATTGATTTTTCGAAGAATTGTGTTTCGAAGAATTTTCGTGGAATCGTCGAAAATTACCAATTTTTTAGAAAATGTATCACAATAGGTATTGTAGTTGTACTTGAAATAATATTCTCCCAGTCGGGGAAGATTTTTTCAGTGTTTTTCACTTAAAATTTTTACCCTATTTTGGCCTGTCTTGGATTGGAAGGGACTGGTTTGCTTATAATTATTTCCACCAGCAGTAGGTACTGACACTTATATAGATAAGTGTTTATTTACATTACATAAAATTATGTTTTTTTTTTAGAATAATCCAGAATGGCCCGATGTTTACTATATTAAGGGGCATCTGAGAAATTATACCGAGTTTTTTTTGCAAATCTTTTTCAAAGATATCATTAAATAAGAATATAAACATCAATATACTTCATCATTTTTATGTTTACTGTATGCAGAGGTGTAAAAAACTGTCACACTTAATTTACAATGTAACTTATATAAAAGGCATAATGCAGTATATTGTTGAAATAAATAAATTATCTTCAGTAAAATAAGTTCCGCCGGCTATACCGACATCTTTGTATAGAGAAGTTTAACATAAAATATAAATATTGGATTGGCTGAAAGAGATCCTTGGGGATTAGTGCACCCTTTGAAAATTTTGTACTTTTTTGATAATTGGTATCTAGTTTTTTCATAACAATAATCTTTTATATAAATGAATCTGATGGGCTAAGCTAAGATGAACAAAATACACTTTGGACATCTTACACAGAAAGGAAAGTTTGCGTTGTGAAAGAGAGAATAGAAATGTAGACCAAATCCACGACTTGAGTAGTCGAAGGAGAAACCAAAGACCATTGTTTCACAGGAGGCAAATTTAATTTTAAAATAAAATATCTACACGCATAGAAAGATACGTTTAAGACATCGGTCGTTTATAGATTGAGTCGTTTATAATAATAATAATTATAAGCATAATCGCGATTAACATTAAGGAGGACACAAATAAACATGGAAGTTAATAATAATATAAATCGATGTAATGTGAAATTACGTGAAATATGCAACGATATATAATAAACCCATTACTTTATTTTCTACATTTAAAATAATATTAATCGTCTTCGTTCAATTAGTCATGATATATAATTTCATAATAATTAAGTATACGGTGTACCTTATAATTTATAATTTTATTTTATTTATTTCAATTTCCTGTCTACATGAAGCTTTTGGTACTAACATTATTGTTTTGTAAATGCGTTTTAGTGAAACGCCATATTTTCTTACTGCAGTAGAAACAAGATATAAATATCTACCTACAGGCATTCTCAAAACATTATCCATTGAAATTCATATTTAAAATTTAAAACGATTAATATAACATGCCCAATTTATTTCTTTACCCTTACATTATTCTTCTTCTTCTCAGCCTATACCTACGGGTTCACTCCTCGATAAAGGCCTCCTCCATCTCCTTTCACGCCGCTCTATCTGGAAGGGAAAGAAGGGTAAAGAAAGAAATTGGAAATGCCAAGCTTTCTTCTGCTTTAAGGTTATGATACAAAAATGTAAGAAGTTCCCTAATGAACATACTATGTCCTTAACTAGAAAATACGACAAATAAGCATTTACTTTGTCTTTTGGGCCACCACTTCTTTGTACTTTGCTAGCTAGAGTTGATTTTGCTACATAGAGCGAACTATTTGGCGTCTAAAAGATTAAACATCAGCTACAGCGCTTTATCATAATACGCTTATGCTATATGTAGAGCAGTCTTGCTCTAGAAATATTTTATAGTATGTACATGGTGTTTTTTAACTCTATAGAACGTTCCTTTTGAAACGTTGTGTACTCTAACTAAGTCAGTTTATTCAAAACACTCTAGGTGCTCTTGCTAGAAAAAAAAACAGCTCTGCAGTTAATAGACATTTGTCTAGCGAGGTTGATAGTGCCTACTCTAATTAGATTACTAGCTAGGTTGAGTGTGCCTACTGTAATTAAATTACTAGCTAGGCTGATAGTGCCTACCTACTCTTATTAAATTATTAGCTAGGCCAATAGTGCCAACTCTAGCTAAATAACTATCAGTAATATAATTAATATTACCTAGAGTATATTGGCACCTTTTTTCGAAAGTTGGTCATTCAAAATAATAATAATATATTATTTATATTGTAAGTTGTTGCTCAAATGTTTTCGTGATAATTACAAGCAGTGGCAAAATTGCGAATTTTCGAAGGTAATGCTATGACGAGTGTCACAATGTTCCAAATAATAAAACCACTATCTTTGGAACTTTATACTGTAAAGTTTAAGAACTGTTAAAGACGTTTTTTTTTGACACCATGATTTTGCTGATAACACGTGCTTTGCTAAGTACAATACTAACTGAGCTTAGACTTATAAGCTTTCAATTTGTAGAATTAAGTTTAGAAAATTTTCTGTGACCTTTTGAGATTATTAAATCTTCTATGATTAATTAGAAGAGTGATAGATAGGACGTATAAATTACCAATAACACCTACTAATAAAATAAAAGTACTCCACAAACAACTTTGTGATATATTTAATTAATTCCTGACACATCTGACCTCTATGGCAACTGTAATATAGGTACCTAAACGCCTAACAGCACAGTGCTCTTAAAATGATGTGTGCCTGCTCAGGTTAACGCGATTATAACTTATGTAGGTACTAGTCGTACTCCACGGTTTTGCCCGTTCATTGATTTAAACTAGTTGCGTGTATACATGAGATCCAACTGTCGATGGCCTGAGTCGGTATGTTCATTGTATGAAACGATGTCGTCAATAAATTAAATTTTTACAAAAAATGTTAAGAAAAGTTTGAGATGTACTGATATAATGTATGTATTTTTTATAGAAAATTAAATTATCTAGTTGATATGTTTCGGCGTTTTTCTATATTTTTTTTAAATTCTGAAATATAGGCATTGAAACTCGTAAATTTGTCGTAAAAAAATATTTTTCTTTATACAAAAAAGTTTGAGAAACCCTGGAAATTTTTCATTGAATTCAATTTGAGATATTGTATTTTTCTATATACATACACATTTTTAGTGTTCAAGCTTTTATAGTTTTCGAGATATATGGAAAAATTAAGTAATAATTCAAAGGTTGATTGCCCCTGACTGAAAGAAATTTCTAAATTCTGAGTATACAAGTTTTGTAGGTTTAAAGTATTCAATATTTTCTGAAATTTTAGGATGTGCATCAAGCGAATCAAAAGTTATAAGGGGGGGGGGGGGGACACACACAGACACACTAAATGTTCTCCTCCGAATTCTGAGTAAATCCATATGTGGAACATATATGCTGCGAAGCCTCTAAGTTGGTGTCTTTTGTCGTCAAAGTTTGAAAAACCTCGGGTCCTACCAGATGGTCCTCAGATAATGTAGGTAGCTTTAAAATAATCTCTCAATCATTTCAGCTGGAGAGGTAAAAACCTGGATCAATGGAACCTAATGGTGAATAGTTTCTATAGTGTAAAATGATCATTCTAAACCAGCCGCTAATGCGAGGGTCATAAGCCCCAATGGTTCTAAATCCAACTAGGTAGTTAATCTTCAATATTGGCTTCAAATATTGAAATAAAAAATTCCATCATAAGTTTGAAAAACCGTTTAAAATCTAGACCTGGCCATACAAATCTCACGTATCTTGGCTTGATACTGCCGATCTGTCTCGAGAAATAATTTCTCTTCAACAAATCGACAGTTGGACAAGAAATCAACAATAATCAGATTTCTACCTGGAATCATCCTGTCTCAGATTGGACGGGACCGGTTGGCTTAATAGGTTCCGTCGGCAAAACTATTTAAGTTAAATTTCATATGTACATATATTCTACAGCTTTTCTCGAAAATTTGAATAGATATAAAAATAAAAAAAGATGTTTCAAATCCAATTAGTAGCACCAGAGTCGTTCTGTAAATCTTTTGGAACATCGGAGACTCGGACTTGAAATAATTTTATTATAATTATTGATTAGAGAGGATAGATGCTTTCGAGATGTGGTGCTGGAGACGAATGCCAAAAACACCTTGGACACTGGACAGCAAGAAGAACAGATGTCTCAATACTGCAGGAATAAATCATCACAGTCAGACAATCGTCCGTCTGTCTCGAGTGTTTGCTCAAATACTTTGGTCACGTACGTCACAGGGGAGAGGAATGCTTAGAAAAGCTGATATTTGTCGGGAGAGCACCGAGAATAAGACCCAGAGGCAGACTGCCAATGCGTTGGTTCAACCAAATAAAGCAGAACATCGCGCCGTACATCTGGCCGCAGACGGAGAACCCTACATGATGACAACAACCATCAAGAATGAAGATGATGACTGTTAAGGTTAGAATTGATAGATTGGCATGGATCGGAAATGTTGTCCACAAACAATCTTAGTCTAGAGAGCAAACCCATTGGCTGAAGACCACCAGGAAAACCATGACAGCGTCTGATGAACAATGTTGCTCGGGACCTGGACGCACTAGGTGTGTGAGATCAGTGGGAGTCCGTTATGCAGGACAGGATGGCTTAGAAAAACATAAAAGAAAAGCCAAAACTCTGTAAGTATGTATTCTAATTTTGTAAAAATTGGACGGCTGTTTAGGATACGAATACGAAACGCTCAAATACGAACAGACAGAAGAATTTATATATAAAGATAAGTAGGCATAGATTCACAATGGCGCAGGAGAAGATGAACTTGTTCCACAGTGTGGGATCACACATTAATCAATTCTACATCAATAAAAAATGTAATGATCTTGTTGTTGGAAGATTAATGATGGCAAATTAATTATTACACCTGGAGAATACTCAACCCAACCTCACTATTCATGTGTTTGAACCAGTTTCAGTATTGCGTCATCCGACGACGTCCGACGTGTAGGAGAATCGTATCGATAGAAAATAGACACAATATAAATATCCAAAACTTACCTTGCCAACAACAGCAACTTGCAAATTCAACAGTTTACATTTTATAAGAATACTAGCTTTCCCGACAGACGTTGCCCTGTGGTCCTAACCAGAGCCGGCCCGTTCTCTTTACACTCCAACCAGCATTGCTCTTGTATGATGTTCTTTCGACTGTTCTCTGCTTCTATATAAACTATTAATTTTTTTCCATGTATGTTTTTTGTCTTATTTTCAATTTTTTTTTAATTGGATAAATAATATTCAAATGACGATTCCAAGTGTCCGAATGGACCTAAGGATGATAAGATACAATAAGCAATAAACAATATGTGCATAATGTGCACTGCGCCCGAAGAAAAAATTACATAATTAATTCGATTGAGTTAAACTAATAAAATCATATTATCATTTCATATTAGCCCGTGATTATCCACTGCAGGACATAGGCCTCCTCACGCTCACGCCACTCCTCTCTGTCCCTGGTCATCCCCATCCACTCTGTCCCAACGGCACGCACGATGTCGTCGCTCCACCTCATCGGCTGTCTTCCCACACTCCTTCGGCCAGTCTCTGGTCTCCAGTCCGTCACTCTTCTACTCCACCTTCCGTCGTCCCTGCGGGATACATGAGCAGCCCACCTCCATTTGGGCTTGATAAGCTAATAAAATAATAACATTAAAATATTTCCAAAACATCCATATTTCATAGGACCTTATTTAGTTTCATCTCAATAATATTTCTCTACTAACTTGTTACTGTTAAAATGATAAAATAATGATGTAAAAACAGTATTTGCGATTTCACGGATTCATAAAACGGATCGAAACGACTGGGTTTAAAATTGCAATTATCCACTGTAAAACAGTCATAAACTATCAAATGTCATACATTTTCTAGAATCCTCGATAAATTTTGCTAGGCATCGCCAATCTAAACAAATTGCTCCTAGTGCAATAAATGTTTTAACCGTGTTATTAACCTTATACTAGGTATATTTATTCCTTTCAATCTGTAAAATATTAAAGTTTCTTCATAGATTGCAGTTAATGATTGTAGCATGTATTTTTTTGTTATGAAGCTTCACCCGTCTCAGTACGGAATATTCTTTATAAATTTCAAATATTGCTATACATACCTACCCCTATACTAACAGGTATGCATCTATTTATAATTTGGTTTCTGTTGATCGTGCGATTTTGCACGTAGGCCACAGGTCATGTTGCCAAATATGGATATAATTGCACTGGTGTAAGTGGGATGGATGCCTATGCATTTCACTCACTCACTTTCTCTCCACCCCTTTTTTATAATTAGTTACGACGCAGATTCTATTCCTATGTTGTCAAACTTTCGCTACTGAGTATGGGAATATGAGAGGCAGATATCTTCCATCTCTCTCACCCAGAGTCACATGATCACGGGCCTGCTGACCCAAGTAAAACGACCGTTAAGTATTTTTTTCCTTTGTTTCAAAAATTTATTCTTAAAACTCACCTTGTGGGAATGAGACGTATAAAATTTTAGAGTACTCCCTGATAGTTGGAGAAACTCAAACCATTTCTTACCGCGATTTCCTTAGAATCCAACCAATTATATTCATAGATACGAAAAGTGATTAATATTGTTGTTTTAAAAGAATAAGCAAACATTTTAATTGATTGTAAATTTGATACAATTACTGTTGTGAATTACGTGAAAATTCTGAACTTTTGTATATTTTCCAATTTCCTGTTACACGCAATAAACAAGTGTTTCTTAATTTATCAAACAACATCTTTGATTAAACAAATCATCATCTCCTCCTGGATCGAACTTCCAAAGACCAGAGATTCTGGAGTCCGCTCTACCAACACTAGCCGAGGCAAGTATTCATGGTTAAAAGAAGAAGAGAAGCTGAAGCAGATTCCGACTCCGTAGAAGACACGTAACAATTATGGCGCTATCCAACGTGTGAGCATCAAATCCAGAACGAGCTGATGGCAATGCGAGCAGCGTCAAGATTCGAAGACATCCAGAGGAACCTTGTCTGCGCCTCCCTTGACTCACATAGATGCCGGACAGGAAATTGGTGAGCGAAACGTAATTAATAATCCAATTCTTTTGAAAATCACTAAATAATGCAATAACACAGTGTTCTGGTGTTTAAAGTTTTTTTTGATAATGGTGTATTAAGTTGCCTTTTTTTTTCCTTTTCTTCTCTCTTGAGTATTAGCAAGTTCTATTATCTCAATTTAAATTCTGAAATTGCTAAAATTTTGTTGTGGGCCAAGAGCCGTAAAGTTTTGCAATACCTACAGATAAATTCAGCCGACGGCAACTAGAAAAGTTTTTTTTGTGTTTTGTTGCAATTTTTCTTAAAAATTTTTATTTTTGCATTTGGGTACTCTGTTCTGCCACAATAATTCAATAACTTTCCTTGAGAAAGGGTCTTCCTCCCTTGAATGTTGGATAAGTGAGTGAGGTTGAGATAAAACTTCGATAATTTTAATAATTTTTTTTTTTTTTGACTTTCTTGTGATCGAATACTCCCGACGGTGGTCAAAGTTTGAGATAGTCACACTCCGCTAGTTTTATTTCTTAATAATGTCATCCCTGGTCGATCAAGTTATTCCGCGTGTGGAGAGGGCGACATGCAAGACTCTCTCTAAAGCACTGTTGAATAGAGGAATCCAGCCTGATGTAGGTATTGAATCTCTGCGAAGGCAATGCAGACTTTTCAATTCTAACTTATTGTCTGATGTAGGTCAGCGTGACAATCACCCTTCGGGATTGTTAGGTATCCAACGCCCTGATAGCCTCTCGGAGATTAATCCACCTCGTGATAGTTTTGTACCTTCTTCTCCGCCCACTCAAGCCGTGACAATGATAAATACTAATGTTTCCAACGATTTAATTATTACACCGGTTCGCAGAAATTTAGATAGACCCAATCCTACAGTTAGCCAATCACACATCATACATTCAGTAAATTTTAGTTCATGGCCAGTTCAACATTATTCCGGTGTCGAGGATGTTAGGGATTTCTTTTTGAGATTGGAGGAAATCTCCCGAGCTCGAAATTTTCCACTGGAAAACCTAGGCCCCGCCTTGCCCGAATTTTTGGAGGGAAAAGCACTCACCTTCTACCGGACATTTTATAACAGTGTTAAAACTTGGACACAGCTTAAACAATCGTTTATCAAGCGCTTCGATTTGCCTGATGCTGAAGGCAACAGACGATTGGAAATCTTAACTGCATCACAGCAACCTTTGGAGAGTGCTAGTGATTACATTTCACGTATAACCCTTTTGAATCAGTCCTTACAGTCTCCATTGCGTATGTCAGATATCCTAAAGGCCATCAGAAAAGGATTAGATAGCAGATACGCCAGTGTATTAGTGTCCAGGCGACCGAACTCAATTGCTGAGCTAGATGAAGTTTGCACGGAGTTGGAGTGTGTTTCGGTTACAGTTCCAACCCGCTCTCCCTCTAAAGTTAAGATAGTAAGGAAAAACCCTGTTCAATCAATTTCTTCTCAACAGCCTTCTGCTCCTATGATTAAATGTTTTCACTGCGGACGTATAGGTCACATTGCTCGAAACTGTTACTCTAAGTCAGGACCCAGTGCCAATAATGTTCATTCATTTCAGTTTAGGAAACCCTTCAATCCTGTGCCACGCCAACGCTTACCTGACGTGAGTAAACCGCCTCCCCCACTTAGAAATTCAAAAAACGAACAATGAATCCTGCAATTTTCCCGAGCCCAGAGACCTCAGCTCGCGAAAGATTGTCGTGGATTCAGAGTGTTAAATTGTTCTTTTCAACATTGCAGGTCAATAAAGTTTCCGTAATAAACGAGAGAGATCGACGCCCTTATTTGCTATTTTCTATCTCTCAAATACAACTCCGAGCCTTGCTTGATACCGGATCAGCTTGTAATGTCCTGGGGGGTCAGTTATATCGGTCTTTTATCGAAATAGGGTTCCGTCCTGAATATTGTCAGCAAAATATTCGTGGGGTTGACAATAATTCCATAAGATCTATAGGTACCATAGTTTTGCCATTATGTTACAACAATAAAATTCAGCAGGTTAAATTTGTTATTGTTCCTTCCATTCCTGACCAATTCATTTTAGGGTCACCCTTTCTGGAAAAGTCAGGAATAATTCCTCGGTTGTTCCCCACCAAAACTCATGTTACGGTAGCATCCATATCTGATCAACAGTCGTCTAATGTAGAATCAGCTCCAAAATGTCTTAACTCCATAAACGATTTGACAGTGTCGCAGAGGAAAATTTTGGATGACCTGAAAAATGAATTCGAGAATATTTCTTTTGAGAAGATGGGTTTGGGTAGGACAAATGTAGTTTCTCATGTCATTAATACAGGTGATAGTTTGCCCGTTAAACAGAAATTATATCCAGCTTCCCATGTACGACGAGTTCAGATGTGTCAAGAGGTAGATAAAATGATAGCTTTAAAAATAATAGAACCTTCACGTTCCCCTTGGTTAAATTCCTGCTTCTGTGTACCAAAATCCGATGGCACAGCTAGATTCGTTCTCGATCCTAGAAGATTGAATGAGGTCACAGTCTCAGACTCTTATAGACTCCCTAATATCAACCATATGTTGGATAATCTGAGAGACACCAAGTTCTTAACCACCTTAGACTTGAGCTACGGCTTCTGGCAAATTCCTTTGAGTCCAGAAAGCAGACCTAAGACAGCCTTCTATGTAGAATCCAAAGGGATGTATCAGTTTGTTACCTGCCCGTTCGGCCTGAAAAACGTGCCCGCCGAAATGCAGAGAATTATGGATAAGCTTTTCTCCGATTTGGGACAAAGAGTATTCAGTTTCCTTGATGATGTTTTGATTTGTAGTTCAGATTTTGATTCCCATATTTCCACCTTACGAATTGTTCTCCAGCGCTTGAAAGAAGCCAACTTGACAATTAGGCTCAGTAAATCCGTGTTTTGTAAATCATCGCTTAAGTACCTCGGTCATATTATTGACAGGGAGGGAATTCATACGGACCCAGATAAGATTAGTGCTATGAAAGATTATCCTAGACCATCCACCAGTAAGGAAATCCGCTCATTTTTGGGATTAATGTCTTATTACAGGCGTTTCATTAAGGACTTTTCTAAGATTGCTTCTCCCTTGACTCGCCTCACGAGTAATAAATTTAACGGTAAAAAAATTCGAATGGTCAAATGAAGCTGAACTTGCCTTCCAAGCCTTGAAACAAGCAATGATTTCCGCTCCAATCCTTAAACCACCAGACTATTCCCTTCCGTATACATTGACGTGTGATGCAAGTGGAGTTTCCTTGGGCAGCTTCTTGTCCCAGAAAGACTCTAATGGAGTAGAATATATAATTGCTTATCATTCACGTAAATTGTCCGGTCCAGAACGAAATTATAGTACCACGGAGAGAGAACTTCTCGCCATAGTAGATTCTATACAACACTTTAAAAGCTATCTGGACGGAGTACACTTTACAGTAGTCAGTGATCACGGATGTTTAAAATACCTAAACTCAATTTCTTCACCTTCTGGTAGGTTAGCCAGATGGGCTTGCCGACTTTCACAGTTTGATTTCACTTTTGTATTTAAGCGTGGCTGCGAAAATAACCTTGCCGACGGATTGAGCCGTA
Organism: Mystacides longicornis; assembly: GCA_963576905.1. NCBI lineage: Eukaryota > Metazoa > Arthropoda > Insecta > Trichoptera > Leptoceridae > Mystacides > Mystacides longicornis. Next base: position 2,008,565 of record OY756421.1, on the reverse strand, counting down.
TTCCTGTTTCTAGTCTATCTGTTCCAGAACCGTTTGAAAATATTATAGACCCCTGGTATAAAAAGGTGTACAATTCTTGTCTTCAAAAACCCCAATCGTTCACTAATTTTATGATAAATGATGGACACTTGTATCGTTATTCTAGGTATAAAAAAGATTCCTTGTCTAACTCTCCCACTCACCTTTGGAAATTGGTTGTCCCTGCGTGTAAGATAGAAAGTCTCATATTGGACTACCATAAGGGAAACTGTCATTCTGGAATGGAAAAAACCTACGAATTTATTTCCCGTACATACTTCTGTAAACGATTATTACCTCTTGTTAGACAGGTTGTGAATGAGTGTGAAATATGCAAGGCCTACAAGTATAATAACCAAATGCCCCATGGTCTTATGAAATACCCTAAAAAAATTGAACGTCCCATGGAAAGTATATCTATGGATTTCATAGGTCCCTTACCGCTGAGTCATAAGCGAAACCGTTACATTTTCACTGTAGTTTGTAATTTTAGTAAAATAACTTGGGCATTTCCTCTCCGAGCCGCAAATACCAGTAGTATAATTCAAATCTTAGAAGAAAGAATCTTTAAAGTCTTTGGAATCCCTCGACAGATTGTTTTAGACAACGGAAAACAGTTTGTTTCTCGACAGTTTAAAGAATTCTTACATTCCCACGGAATAAATGATCTTAGATATAACGCATATTTTCATCCCCAACATAATGTCTCCGAAAGATATAATCAGTCTCTAGTAACCTTGTTGGCAATATTAGTAGAGGAGGACCAACGCAATTGGTGTAAACATCTTCCAAAAATCTGTTCTTGTTTAAATTCTATGACTAACATTGCTACCGGATATTCTCCACATTTTTTGATGTTCGGTAGAGAGTACATTCCCCACGCCTCTTTTTATAAGCCACTACAGATAAATCATGATTCCCCGTCTGAAACATTTGATCCCTTAAAACAAAGATTGAATGACATTTCCACCTTAGAAAATCTATATAATAAAGTCTCACAAACGTTAGTACAAGCTTTTAATAAAAATAAGGACCGTTATAATTTGCGTCGTAAAGACATATCCTTGTCAATTGGTCAGCTGGTATGGAGAAGATCTCATTATCTCTCAAATGCTTCGCAATATTTTTCAAAAAAATTAGCTCCTCGCTTCATTAAGTCTCAGGTTGTACGTAAAATATCAAGAACAATTTTTGAACTAAAGGATTGTGATAGTGGATCCATCGGTAGGTTCCATACGAAGGATATAATAAAGTTGTAGTTTAGGTTTTATCATATCTTGATTTATGGTTAAAGGGCTCCTGAGGACCCGTTCCCATACGTTTATTATCTTTTGACACCCTGACTAGTCTCGTACAGTCAGAATCATAAGTCAAATTGGGCTCACCCCAATACATGTGAATTTTGTTTAAAAAAAAAAATTCTAATCGAAGTATATTCAGAGATCCTAAGTGTGCCTCCTGGAACCCAACCTTCTGTTGGCTATTCATTTGGGAGGAGCAGGGCGAGAATTCCAAGTATACGATCCTACTTGGCATCTCTCTTCCTTGTGGTCCAGTATGATAGCTTACTTCTTGCTTCAGGCTATCATATTGGGACAACCCACGTTTAAATACTGTCTTACCCGGGAAGAAGCATGATCTCCATTTTTATTATTTATTTTTTTTTGTTGCACTAAGTGTAACTTCATTTTTTTATTAATTAATTTTTTTTTTTTCGTCTAACGACTTGAACTCGGTACGCCTTCTCATTAGATTACCGTGTTCCTTGTCCGAGGATGTAGGCTAAGTCATGAAAGACTTCTTTCCATTATGTGAATTCCATTAACATATCTTCTATACCACCCACATCCCTCTAGGTTGTCGAGTAATTTTTATAATTAAAATTATCTCAAATAACTTGTAGAAGAATTACGTCCTAAGTTCCTTTTTTTTGTGTGACTGTAGTAAATAAAAATACTTCCCAGAATATCTTAATAAATAAATGTTGTGACGTTATCCCGCTCCGCTTTTCATATTATAACTTCACATCACTAACAAAATGTGTGTTCTCTCCTTCATTAAACTGGTTTTTCACTCACTAATCGTGTTGCGTCCCCGACACACAGCACCGCCCAGAGTCGGCGAGTGAGCGAGATGGCATGTTTTGAGCCTGTGAGAGAGTGGTTCAGACATATTACACATTACGTGAACTTCCACAGTTGTTTACGAATTGCATCGCTCGCCCCGTAAAAACTTCCATGCGCACCGCTAGACCCACCTCCCGGCCCACAAAACTTCCCTGCGCCCCGCATCGCGGCTAACGAGTTTCATAGAAGCGCGTCAGAATATCGACTCTTTTCATAAATTCCCCACTAATAATTTTTTTGTCGAATACGTTTTGTTTACTGGGTCAGTGTAATTCTAGGTGTCCTATATAATTTCTAGTTTGGTATTGAGCGCGGATACTATTCTGTGTTGTTGTCTTTCGCTTCTGCGATTGTTAATTTTTTTTTTTTGAACGTTAATTGTAGTCACGATTTATCCACATGGAACTATTTTTTTTTTCTTTTCTTCATGATATTACCCTAATCGTAGTAATACCTTCTATACTGTTTTGTTACACACAGGGTCAATATTAGTTATTCACTTCCTTTTTTTTTTTTTTGGAATGCTCAATTCACTTCTCCTTGATCTAATCGCACCCGTTAAGAAAATTTGTGCGAATCATAAACTTGGTACACTCTCAACCTTCCTAATTAATTTTTTTTTGAGAGCTGTAAATGAGCAAAGCACACTTGTGAGAATGTGTGTTGAATGAAATTTTTTTTTAGTACATTTCTGGTTATGCCAGGCTTGTAAATCTGTGCTATGATAAGCGCAATAATAAACTTTGGTACACTCTCAACCTTCCTATTTTTTTTTGAGAGCTGTAAATGAGCAATGCACCCTTATGATAATGTGTATTGAATAAAATTTTTTTTTTGGTACATTTCTGGTTATGCCAGGCTTGTAAATCTGTGCAATGATAAGCACGCTATCTGATGTAAAAATGGCATCTTTCGTCACCGCGTTGTTGGCGTAGAGCAGACATCAATTTCAGTGAAACTTTTTTTTTTGTGTTCCTAATTAAGGCCACAAATCTTCTTAATTATTAGTTAATATTTTAGTCGACTCATAACGTTAGTCTACTGACAATTTGTAGTTAATACTTCTCTAATAATCTTAGACAATTTTTTTTTTGAGTTGCAACTCGTTTTCTCTATTTAAGTATATTCTTAACTTTTCTATTCGATTGAAATGAGGACGCTCGGATCAATCTTATACAACTTTGGCATACTCAAATCTTTCTCTCTTGTCAGGAAGTAAGATAATATTTTTTTTTTTTGCTGTTTTGGTTTATTATTGGAATTTTCCTAGTTCATTCCCCGTATTTTCCCAAACTAGGTGGCGCTCAAAACTTAGTATTGTGTCCTAATTACAGGACAATAGCTAGCATGAAGTTTGACATCTCTTCTTACTTGTCGATCCGTAATCTTTGGGCAACGGATACCTTTCTCTTATATATTTTTTTTTTATTAAGTGAATTTCTTTCTTTGCAGGATACTCTTATGCAATTGTAAATGATATAATATTTTTTTTTTTTGTACAAACACCAGAACATTTAAATTAGTTCTCTCCAAACCTTTGAGCTACAAGCTAACCTTAGGAGTGCTCTTAAACTACTCAGTGAACAGTGAACTAAATCAGTGGACATTTCTCACTTTGAGAAATGTTATGGGCATTTTAAAATCAATATTAATAATAATCTAAGTGAGCACTATCAGATATTCTTAAGAGATGTCCTTGATGAAGAGGAAATATTGTACGAAATATTTTTTTTATTTATATCTTTTTTTTATGTTTATGTTTAATATTCTGTCACCTTCTACTTCTTGACAGTTGGATTGTTAATTGTATTGATTAAAAATAATAATTTTTTTTTTGTGGAATTATTGGATTGCAGTCTCTGCTTGGAACCATTATTTAATAAATTTTTTTTTTGTGTTGTTTGTCTAACCGTGTGATAGTAATTATTGATGAATAAATCTAGGAGTGAGAGGTTATGAATGAAGGCCGTTAGGGATGGATGAATAGGTAAGAAAGTGTGACAAACAATTTACCAATCTAGGTTGTACTCTTCATGAGGGTTGTCCCATACTTCCACAATCAAATTTTCTTCTCATGCCATGTTTAAATTCCTTATCTATATGTATGAAAATATAAATTTTTTTTGTTATACCTAATTACTAAATTAGGGTATCTATCTTTGGTATACCCCTTACAACTTTGGAACTCTTGAAGTTAAATGTTCAAGGATTATTCTAAATTCCTTGATCCTACCTTATTGGATCAGTTACTCCTTAAGAGATTTTTATGTACTCAAAATCTTCTTTTTTTTTCTTTTTTTTCTTTTGGTAACTAAAAATCGATTTGTAGCATGTATTTTTTTGTTATGAAGCTTCACCCGTCTCAGTACGGAATATTCTTTATAAATTTCAAATATTGCTATACATACCTACCCCTATACTAACAGGTATGCATCTATTTATAATTTGGTTTCTGTTGATCGTGCGATTTTGCACGTAGGCCACAGGTCATGTTGCCAAATATGGATATAATTGCACTGGTGTAAGTGGGATGGATGCCTATGCATTTCACTCACTCACTTTCTCTCCACCCCTTTTTTATAATTAGTTACGACGCAGATTCTATTCCTATGTTGTCAAACTTTCGCTACTGAGTATGGGAATATGAGAGGCAGATATCTTCCATCTCTCTCACCCAGAGTCACATGATCACGGGCCTGCTGACCCAAGTAAAACGACCGTTAAGTATTTTTTTCCTTTGTTTCAAAAATTTATTCTTAAAACTCACCTTGTGGGAATGAGACGTATAAAATTTTAGAGTACTCCCTGATAGTTGGAGAAACTCAAACCATTTCTTACCGCGATTTCCTTAGAATCCAACCAATTATATTCATAGATACGAAAAGTGATTAATATTGTTGTTTTAAAAGAATAAGCAAACATTTTAATTGATTGTAAATTTGATACAATTACTGTTGTGAATTACGTGAAAATTCTGAACTTTTGTATATTTTCCAATTTCCTGTTACACGCAATAAACAAGTGTTTCTTAATTTATCAAACAACATCTTTGATTAAACAAATCATCATCTCCTCCTGGATCGAACTTCCAAAGACCAGAGATTCTGGAGTCCGCTCTACCAACACTAGCCGAGGCAAGTATTCATGGTTAAAAGAAGAAGAGAAGCTGAAGCAGATTCCGACTCCGTAGAAGACACGTAACATGATTTATGTTTTTAGAGCCTAGAAGCTAGGGATTGCAATCCAGCAAAGTGGGATCCCGTGGGGTCACAAAAAGACCATGTTATATTAAGATTGAATAACATGCATCCTAAGTGGTTAATGTCATATGTATGCCACCAAGAAAGGACGATCTCGCTAGCACGGCCATTCTCAATTCAAAAGATTTGAGCATGATGAGATAGAGGCATCGTCCAGCAGTGGCTGATGAATAGAGGAAAGGCAAAAAAATGGAATCATCAATAGGTAGTCATAATTTTCTTTTGAGTACACTGCGTTTCATAGACAAGATTGATTACGAGAATAAAAAAAACAGAAGAAGCTTTTTTACCCATCACGCCGTTCTCCGTAAGGGGTAGGCAGGGGGGACGGTCCAAGCACACTTCTTTCGCTTCTTCCACCGACATACCATTTCTCATACAACCACTCCTATTTCTCTTACTGGTCTTGAGGATGGAATCGATGTGTTCAATCCACGTCATTCTCGGTCGTCCACGCTTTCTTACACTTTTCCTTTTAGCCTTATAAAATTTCTTTGTCATTCTGTCTGCATTTATTCTTTCCACATGCCCAAACCATCTCAACTTATTGATTTTTAGCTTTGTCACAAGGAAACATAACAATACAATTCATGAAATGGACGCTTGAGTTAAGAATATCGGCATCTGCCCAAAATAAAATAATGAAATAAGTAGGTACTATAATTTATCTTATAATATAAATGAAAGCCGGGTTAGTGCGAACACTTATAACTCGAGATCGGCTGAACAGATTTTTATGGTCCTTAATTCATTGGATTCTTCTCCACTCCGGTAACAAAATAGCTAAAATCGAAAAATGGATTGAAAATAGTACAAAATACCTATAATAGGTAATAAAGTTAGTATGGAACGGACTTCCTAACAACAACGCCATCTCTGAAAATTCCATAACAACCTAATTTTTATTTACCTGACAACCATTTAGTTTCGAAATATTGGTACACAGATTTTTTATAAAATTTCTTTCGAGTTTTCAGAAATATATTTTTAACATTCAAACATATCTATTTTAAATGTATTTTTATAATCATAGTAAGGCCTACAGGACAACGTCTGTCGGGAAGACTAGAGTTACATCCTGGACAAGTCACAGAGATGTAAACAGTCCTGTCACCCGATTTCCGGTACGTGCTTTAACGCAAATACCAGCAACCACGTTCCAGGAAAATTGGTAACGTGTGCCCTCAGCAGCTCTCGAGATTTCTCACGGGAGCAAGGTATAAAAGAGGAGAGGATGTACCTCTCGGGGTCAGTCGTTACTTGGCATTTCCACGCACCTAAAACTATCCTTCGAACCTTTGTTACTTTTAATATTATATCTGCTTGTGATTACTAAATAGTTTTTAAAAACTTAATCACTCGCAGCAGAAACGTAACCTCTTGTATTACTATGATATATTATTATATCTTTCGACTACATAGGTACTTACGAATTTGACTAATATTTAGTAATAGAGAGATCTTATTAGCGGATTGAAACGAAACAAATCTTACCATAATAATTCGGAAAAATTTGGTTTTGACGAACGTCAATTATTCCTTCAAGACCATATAGAATATCGTAACGTGTAGCACATGTGATTTATAAACTACTACACCGCCATCTATTGGATGTTTTTGAAAGTTTCACGTCAATTGAGGAATTAATTGTTTTTATTACAAAACTCATGACCCGTCAAGCTTTATCCCGTGTCCGAATTAACAATAATCATTATATACATAATGAAATAAATTATTAGATAAGTTTAATTCAGTTTTTATGTCATAAACTGTATTTAATTCATGCAATAAGTTTAAATTATTTTTTATTCTGGATTATGTCGAAGTTCGACGGGCAGGTCAGCTAGTTCATAATAAAGATAAAACTTCTTCAAAAAGTCAATTTCAGAAATTGCATATAATAGAATTAGCATGAAGATTAAGAAGCTACGAAATATACCGTTTAAGATCTAGTATTTTTATTGGTTTATTAATTTATGAAAATAGCTCCAATTTAGAGCACTCTTGTACGGATGTCTGCACGAAAAGATTATATGTTTACAACACTATTAATTATTTAAGACATAATAATAGGTGTTCTTTACATACATATGAAGCTTAAAGCCTACTGGTAACAACACTTAAATTCATTGTTAACCTTGATTGATTCCTACAAACACTTTTCTATCTATCGTGATCGATGGTTTAGTTAAATAAAATAAATATGAGTTAAAACGTAGGTACCAGTTTCAACTAATGACTCAAATACTTGCCAATAAAAATAGATATATTATTATGATAATGATGAAAAAAAGTTTTCCCATAAATCGATTCTTTGAAATATTTTCTCAGAAAAAAAAGGAATAACAAATAATGATCTATCACTATTATTGATCTAATTTGCATTCCTTTGTAATCTGATACGAGATTCTGACATTAGTTAACTAAGCAATTGAAATCATTTTCGATTCCAAACTTTCTAGCCCAAATTTAACGATGCCGGTTATAATTATTGTAGATCAAAACATCACAAGAGTCGAGTCTGTGTATTTGGGACATACTGTTAAACTGGGAAGGGATATGGAAGTTAAGCTAAAAAGGTAAAAAGCTTTAAGATGGACTGCGTATTGGTAAACTATCAAATATCTGAAATCCCTTAACATCCCCAATCCATCTGAAGAAGAGAAAATTGTATTAATGTGTACTCCCAGTGCTGTATGCGGTTTCGAGAGATCCGCTCCAACAAAAAAAATACACCCCAACATTAAAAGAATGAGGCAGAGAAATATACAAAAAGATGTGAAATATATTACATAGGGAATCAAAAATTAACGTTTTTGAATAAAGACCAAAGCAAACGAAGTGGCTTAAAAAATCTCTAAACAGATCATGCCACGGATATGGCTGATTGTAGTTGGACGAAGAGACCGAGAACAGGACGCAGAAGCGTGGGTAGGCCCCAGAGAAGATGGTCCAGTGTTATAAAAGAAGAGAATCGCGTCCAACGGGGAATTATGGATTATGAAAGTCCAAGAGAGAGGCTTTTGTTTAACACATGGAAAATAAAGGTTACCCATTAAATCTGAGCCAAGGTAAAACAATACTTAAAAAATATCAACGACTCCACAGCATTCGATTTTAGTATTGTCAATTATCTCTTCCTACGCCATATCCAAAACCCTCGGAACGCTGATGATTAAATTACGTAACGCTCTCCTTGCCGAGTGTCTTTCACCATGTTAAACAAGTGGCTCAGCCATTTCTACCTCCTCTTCAATAACGAGGAGTGAATGAGCCTGCACCGGGCAAAAAAAAATTACTGGACAATATTACTTCAAGCAGGTCTCTCAAATATCAACACTGATTTGAAAATGATTTACAAAAATTATGTAGTATAAGGTGTCAATATGGTTTGTGTGATAATAAATTATTTTTCAAAACGTGTGTTATTTGGATTTTAATGGCTTAAATATTATGTTTGTATAACAATTGATAAATAACATCGAACGAATAGGATGCGATTATCTCCTTCCGCAAATTAAAGCATGCCGATGTTTTGTGTATTTATTTTATGTGTTCACAATTCGAGTATCCCCCTACTCTATGCGTAACAATGTCATTAATATTATGTAATGTCAATAATTATTGTGTTAATGATTCCATCGTGGGTTTTTTTTCAATAAACATCGTTATCAAACCAGCATTTAAATCTATTAGGTGACGATTTTGCAATATGGTCCGAACTGTAAATACTTTTTTGTTGTAGGTATTTATTTCATTCTATTCTCCACTTGTCAAAATAAACAATATCCTCCTTCTTCTTCTAAGGTTTCCGTCCTGCGGATTATTTGACAGTAAGCGACCTCGGTAGCCTAGTAGCAAAGGCTCCGACTTCAGATCAAGAGGTCCCGGGTTCGATTCCCGGTCGGGTTAGAAATTTTCAATGTGTTTTTTCACTTGAAATTTCTACTCGGGGTTGGAATCCTGTCTCAGATTGGACGGGACCGGTTGACTGGTAGACAATGCTTCAAGCATTAAGTTCCGCCGGCTATACTGACACCTATGTATAGAAGAGTGTTATTTATTTATTTATTTATTTTAACATCTCCTCCTCCACTCCTCTCGGTTCTCTGCTGTTCCCTTTAGTTCTATATGTATGAGCTGCATTCCGCGCCGTGGTATATTCTACAGATACTCCAGGTGCGGGCGTCCTGTACCAATCGAACCCGTGACCATTCCCTTCAATATAATAATTCCCAGATAATTGTCATGCGTCATCACAAGTCCCAGCAATCTCATGAATCTCTCCGATATGGTGTCAAACTTTTGTCTTTCATATTCCAATTCTCGAAAAAACCTTTTCATTCTCGAAGTCGTGTTCCCTTCAAGATATTTTCAAAATTCATTTATACGTCCACACTTCGAAGGCGTCCAGTCTTTTGTATTCTCTTCAATCGAAGGTGACGATTCGTGTTCGAGTGTTACCGATGGCATGCGTTTTCTAATAAAAAATGTTAGCCATTTTGAAGACTCCGTAATGGAAAATTTCAGGATTTGAACTCTACTTAAATCGACAATGTTGTAAACACAAACTGCTTTATTTAAAAACTACTATCAGTGGAAAAAATAGCTCAGCGATATAAAATATTACGATCAAGCTGTCATCGAGATAGTTGAACTCATATCACTTGATTATGAGCTGATCTCTGTAGATTTTTAACATCAACTGACAGTTGTTTCGAGTATACAAGAACGCTTTTTCTAATAAATACACTGTATTCAAGTTTTTTCCCCGTCCAAATATCTGTTCCCTTCATATTTTGGTCCATAGTATTTTGGTTTATCATTTTAATAATAGGAAATTTAAAGAAATAAAGCAAATATGCATTCTCGTAATCATTCGAGGGCTTACAACTATGATGAATCAACTAAATTTATAAGAAATATAATGACGTTTTGAAGAAAATATTCAAAGAATAGTTTTTAAGTAGGTACAAATATTAAAATTGAAGTGATCAAACATAAATTAGTAAATTTTGGCTGAAACATAAAGGTTTCGTATGATTTAATAAGGATTTAACTATATTTTGATAAAATAAATAATTAAAAATAAGGTACCTATTCCCAAATCACTCGACAACGAGTGCAAAGGGTTTAAAAAAAAAAGGCACCTATTCTTCATCAATAAGTCGGAATCATTCAAATCTGACATAGCCCATCTTGGTTGTAAACACTCGCGTTGCCCGGCTACTATTTTGTTTGTTTACAAAATTTTGTATGAAATGTCATCTTCATACATAACAAACGCAGATTAAATATTTTTTTTTATAAATGAAGTAAAATCTGATCAGTGAGTTATACGTAATCTTACAATTAACGAATTTTTTATAAGTAAGACGGAAAGTGATTACACAAAGCCATCCTTCCATACATCAGAAGAAAACGGCTTTAAGACTATAGTGAATATATTTTTTTAATATTTTGAAAATTAACCTTAGTGCCTAACGATGGAATACGCAGAACCTGCAATACCGGTGACATTGCAAGAGGGAGTAGGAAGGGGAAAAGGTTCTGGAGGGAACATATCGAAAGAATAGATGACAACATAATTGCCAAGGTCGTGATGTATCCCAACAAACACCGTCCAAAAGAAATGGAGAGAAATCTACTTCATCATCATATGAAACCAATTTCAGCGCTTTTTAATAAAATCATAGATGTAATAAAGAAAAAGATTTAATAACAGCGTCACACTATTTGATATTTATATAACCGAACACCGAACATGCATGGAGCAAAAATACCGAACAGTTCGGTAAAATACCGAACACCTGGCAACCCTGGACCTGATTGGGGTCAGACAGGGAGTATTGATTGATTATATATTTACGTTGTGAAAGTTCTTTAATTCCACAACATTTTAATTTTAATGACATCCTAGTAATTTCAAAATTAATTTTATAATGCCAATGCTCGCATGTACAAGACGCCGTATTTAGTTTATTCGTAAGATTAGCTTTCATGACAAGTCACTTAAAAATAAGTTAAATTATTTATCAGCATACAAATTCGGACCTGTGCATTATTACATACATAATTTCACAAAATTGTTGACGATGTTAATGTCTGAAATTATCCCTGCTGAAAACCTTTTGGCTTTTTTCGTATAAATACTGTAAAATTCCAATAGAATAACCATTAAAAAGTTTTGATTCAGATTTGAAATCAATTCACAAACAAACATGAAAGTGATTACAGTTTGGCTGTTCTTCGCATTTGTGATGGCTGTATTTATGGTGAGTTAAACATTAACGTTAGCTTTTCCCATTAGAGACGTTGCCTCGTAAGTGCTTATTTTAGTACCTATGTTTATTTTTTCTTTTTCTTCAGTCGATCTCTCTTTGCCGAAGATCGCGACCGTCATGCATTCTCACCAACTCCCTTCATTCCTCTTTTTTTTTATAAAATGAATCTGTGCTCACTCGAAGTGAACGCACAAATACACTTTTTGACATATTTCACACTAACCAAAGGGTTGTGTCGTGAAAGCGGAAATGGTCGGCACGGCCGGGATTCGAACCTACGACCTCCAATACGCTGTGCGCATGAAAGCCGGCGATTGATACCACTAGACTACCAACCATCTCTACAGTTGTTGTTATGGACCCCATGTTGTGAGGTCCCCGTTGCCCGCTAGATAAAATTGGACCTTGTCATAGGTAATCGACCCCGAAACCTTTTCCCTGAGACAATATTTTTTTCCAGTCAATCGGTCCCGTCCAATCTGGGGTAGGCGATGGTTGTACGAATACCATACATCATGTGAACAGTCCTTTACAAATTTTTATATTAATTACTAATTTTATATGTTTGAGTAAGTTATTCTTGTTTCGAACAAAAATCCAGCTCTGGGTCTTTGTTCGTTTGGTAGAAATGCACCATTATACACCCTTTTTTGTTACCATGATGGATGAGCTAGCCTCAACACAGGTCTATACCTAAAGAGGAGAAACCTTATTTTTTTTTTGTAAATTTAATTACCTATATTTAATTACCATCGTATGGCATCAGCCACCAGTAGGTGGCATCGTCGGAAGACAAGAGATATAAGAAAAGATACATTAACAAAAATGGATATAGTCATATCCTGGCGCCAAACACATGACAGCAGTCGCAGTCTTTAAATTTGGTTACTCTCTTGTTCTCAATAATTTACAACTTTTATCTCTATATTTCATCGATTATTAAATATTATCTACTTGTTGCATACATGAGATTTTTCGACATGTTGAGAATTCTCATGATTAGGAGTTTCGGAGACTCAAACATTACCACCTTATGGCGAACTTTGTTAACGTAAAGTGATCTCACTAAGCCAGCCTTCGAAATAACAGTAAAAGACGGTCGTAAGCCCGTAGTGGTTTGTTCCATTTGAAAATCGAACATCAGTTATGAATTTTTAGAGTCATTAGTTATCAATTTTTAGAGTCATTATAGTTATTAATATTATAATATTACCTATATGAGAAAATGTTTCACTGCTGCAATTTTTTAAATTTTTATTTATATACCCTAAATAATACTTATAAATAATTCTTCTTCTTCTTTTAGTGCCACTCCTATCGGAGGTTGGCGACCATCTGTGAATAAGTCTCACGGTCCTGGGCAAGTCTCACCAACTCTGCAGCCTCTGGCACACCAAACCACTGTCGTAGATTCTTAAGCCAAGAGGCTCTTTTACGGCCCATACCTCGCCTGCCCTCTATCTTCCCTTCCACAATCAGTTGAAGGAGAGCATATTTGTCGTTGCGAAAGATATGGCCAAAGTATGCGGCTTTTCGTCTTTTGACAGTGGTCAGTTATAAATAATAGATAAATTATAATATGGCCATGATTAAATAACTAAAGTGGACGATCAAAAGTAGGTGTAAAGATCATGTCCTTCAAAACAACAAAAGAATCAATCAAATATTTGGAACTTTTTTTTTGAAATTTTATTGTTTTCATAGAAATTTGAATCTAAAAATCTAAAACGATTTAGAATTTGTATTTAATAATATTTTTTTGTATTTGATGGTACACGAGCGATAGGAGGGTAACAAAGTTCGCGTAAATCAATAAGAAAATACTTTCAGGGATTGACATGCGCCCAAGATGACGATAGGCAAAGACCAAATTTTGGAGACGATGACATGGGACCACCAGACGATGATATGGGACCTCCTGGAGAAGGTCCAAACGGAAGTGCACCCCCACCTGGCGCAGAATCCGGAAGCCGAAGACCCCCACGTGAGTATATTTCGGAAACATTAAACCGAATATTTTCAGAACGAATTTTTCGTCAATGTAGAGTGCGAAAAAAATGAACTTTCCACTGGAGCATATTAAAAACAATTATTATTTAAACCAAACAAACACACTTATATAAAAATATAAAAAGTTGACAGTTAATTTTCTTCCTACTCTACATTCGCGAAAAATGCTTTAGCACAATTCAAATTGTCAGGGCCACGGGTGATTTTTCCATCAGTTTTCATAGAACGTAAAGAATAACGTTCGAATCTTCTCCCTATTTTACGTCACAAGCTTTGCCAAGCGTGAAAATCGTCAAACAAAAAGTTTCATCTATAATAATTTCTACTGACCATTTTTGTGTGTCTGAACTTCCCCTACACGGCTGTAGTAATGATTTTTATAAAATTCTAATTGATAATATATTCGAGAATGGTTAGAATTGACTATTTGATGCGATAAAATGAATGATTTTTTATTAACTTTACTTTTTTACGACTGACAAATGTTGCCATGTGTTGAAATTTTAATGATGTAATAAAAAATTACCACGTTCGTTAAATTTCATTAGATTTACCTATTAAATTACATAGTTTCGAAAAAAATGGCATATTAAGCTTTAAGGGCCCAAATTACAATTTTGCAACAAGCTTTATTGAGGAAGCTTACAAGTTAAGTGGAGCTTACCGAATTTGAATCAAAATTCGTCTGCGGCTTGGCTAAGCCGTAGATATGGTTAAGTTGGTAGTCCTGCCTTTTATCGTGGTTTTATCTATGCATTAATTCAAATTCAAATATTTTTATTAAGGAAATAAAAAACATTAAAAAAAATACATTCACAATAACAAATTTATACATTTTTTTAATATATTTTTTTTACCCCCAAAATTGAGCAGAGCTCGTGCTTTGGGGGATTATAGGGTTGTATTTATTTATTCAATGAGTAAGTCATTTCAAGAAAATAAACATACCAACATACAACAAACAAACATCACAAAGGACACATGCAAACAAAAATAACAATTGCAATAACAACAGCAATCACAAAATCATCAGAGACGGCAAAAAACAAACAACAGCCAAATTCAAGACACATACACTCAAGCCAGAATTACAAAAACAAAACAACAAAATCAAACCATAATAACAAGGAAAAACGAATTCATCAACACACACCCAAAAAATCAGCACACCCAAGAATAGTGGATCAAAATATAAGACAATAGAGCCAACAATCAAACGAACAACTCCTATCGAATAGCTTTCTTTATATTAAGCTTAAATTTACCTAATTCGTTCGAATACTTAAATTTATATTCTTTTTTTAAGTTATTATACCAACTCACCCCAAGATAAGAGTAGTGGTGCTGACCAGCAGCTGTCCTTTTCGTAGGCACTTTAATACGGCCTCCTAATCTTGGACATTCACTGATACTTCCCACTGGATGTAGTTTTTGGAGAAAGTATTCCTTACACGTCTGGCATATTGCTTTCCTCTTATAAATAATTTCCAGAGTGGGAACCGAAAATTCTTCGAAAAGTTTCAGGGTTGGGTAGTCAAATGGTTTCTTAAGCTCCACAACTGTCATGTGCACCGGGATGCGCGCCATTGTTTGTGTTGTTGTTTTGGTTTTATACTCACTCTTGGATTCTGACTTGGAATTTATGTGTGACGACCCTTGCTTCGGTTATTTAACTTAATTAAGATACAGCTACGGAAAGTGAAATATGTGTTTAATAATAAAGATAACCATATATCATACATTCAACTAGGTTAAAGCAAAACGATCTTGTAATTGTTAGCAAACGGAGGGAACAGTGTATTGCGGTCAATTTGGTGGTCAAATAATCAAAGAAAGGGTCATGAATAAAGCCAAATAGAATCGCTAATGAAACAACCTAAGCAACAGCGAACAATTAAGCGTAATGAATCATAATTAATTAAACATTTCACCTTCAAAAAGCGTAATAATTACGCGGCTATATAATGACATTTTAAATGTCAGTTTTTCCGTATAGTGACTTGTGGCGCCTCCTAGTGAGGAAAAAAAATAACTGAGTTAAGCGAGCTTTACGCTGTTGAGGAGACCCCAGGGTATCCCTTAACTTGACGAGTAGGATAAGCCTCAACATCGTGCTAAGGAGACATTGTAATTTGCATAATTTTGGTAAGCGAAGCTTAATGTGCTCCTTACCGTTAAGGTGGACCTTAAGGATGCATTGTAATTTTGGGCCTGAATGATAATCAACCAATTACCTAATAAAAAATTCAAACTTTTGATTGAGGAGCAATCAGCATTAAAAAGTATTTTGAGTGAACATCGTCTGCTAGTATGAACATCCCGTTTTTTTTTTAAATTAATCTTATATCCTGTATATTATTGTTCCAGGTACCACCACAGATAGCAAGTAAAACCAACAAGCTTTCCCGCTCAATGACAACTCTGAATACTGAATGACACAATACAAGTCAATATTTTTGTTGGTCCTTCATACTTTTTCGTTACGTGAATTTCATTTTCGTTTTGTGCTTTTATTTTGTTAATATTCCATAATAAAAATTTATAATCATTTTATTTGATATGCAATATTAAACCTATTTTTTGTTATAAAAAAAAACACATTAATAAATAAAAAAAAAATCCGTTGCTTAATAAAAAAATATTAAACATTAAGGTAAAGGATAATGTATGTATGTATTACACTCCAAAGATCTAGATTTCTTATGGCTATTTACAGGACTGGTATCAGAGGGGCATCCCTTTCTTCTATTTTTAGGTATATTCATTCTTTCGAACTCGGTTGCCTAGTGGCATAGGCGCTGACTTTTGATCTAGAGGTCCCGGGTTCGAATCCCGGTCGGGTCAGTATTTTTCACTTGAAATTTCTATCCGGGATGGGCCTTTCTCAGATTGTTTGGGACCGGCTGACTAGAAAAAATTGCCTCAGGTATACACAGGTATCCACTAACTATACCAATCCAATCCAAACTCCCTTTACGCCCCACTAAGGACAACAAGAGCTCTCCATTGCGCTCGATCTTGCGCAATGTTTATGACCTCCTCCCACTCCATGTCCAAATTCCTCAGCTCTGCTTCGAAGGAGCGGAACATAGTATAAGAGGATCTTCCTCGTCTTCGGGACGCTGATGGGAGGAAGAACAGCGCTCTCCTCGACCAACTGTCATTCGGCATCCTTAACACATGTCCCAGCCAAGCCCATCTCCTCCCCATAATGGTAGAAGTGATGGGCTCACGCTGGGTGCGCCGGCGTATAGCGTCGTTCGTGATGTGGTGGTACCATCTTACGCCCAGAATTCTCCTGAGGCACATCATTTCTTTTTGTGCCTGGGCTTTACCAGCTATACACTTCAAAAACTTAAGAAAAAAGCTGCATCCCACTTGGACTTCTCTCGGACTTTGGCTACTCGCTTGGACCTGGCTTCTCTCACTAGTCTCACTGGACACCTTTGACTTGGGCTCACCTCTCCTGGACTACGATTCGAAATACTACAGATGCACTAGCCAGTGCCGTGAAACGTCTTGCTTGCTGCTAAGTCGCTTGCCAGTGCCCCTTTTGTTGGAGACGTTTCGCATGAGTGCTCACACTGCTGTGTGAGTGAATTTCGCATGATTTGCTGTAGTATTGAAACGTTTCGCACTCATAGTGAGGGCATGAGTGCTCACACTGCTGTGTGAGTGAATTTCGCATGATTTGCTGTAGTATTGAAACGTTTCGCACTCATAGTGAGGGCACTTTTCAGTGCTAACTACGGGAACGGGAGTAGCAACGGCTGAGCGCTCGCAGATCGGCGTATGTGCGTGGATCTCGCGTCGAGGAAGTATCCTACAGAGAACAGAGAACTTACCTACCACCTACCCCAGCATCGAATCAACGCCCTGATTTCAACTCCTCACCGCCTTCGAGTTATAGTCTATGTACGCCAGTGCCGATCGGTGCGGTACAGTATTCATATCAATATAATACCTACCTATACCTTCAATCTTTTGGCGCGCAGCGGAATTTTAATAAGAATTTTGGTGTGTCGTAGGAGAGAAAAGGTTGCGGAGCACTGGAATATATTATAACCCGTAATGAGGAAACAATGTTACTATATTTAATCCAAACATGTGCACTTTTGACCAATTACGTAGCCATTTAAAAACGTATCGCTCAAAAGAAGTTAACGATCCCAAATCAATAAAAACCAAGTATCACTCTTTGTTAAAACATTAAGAGTGCTACATAAATATATTTAGCTAATTGAATCTTCTTCACGATATACACAAGTTAGAATAAGCCCATTCACAAAATAACAGTGATGGAAACATGTGTACTTATTAGCGGTTGGTATGCGAACGGTGTGTATGTATAATTAATTGATTGGACCAAATAAAGAGTTTATTGATGAGCAGTAGAAAAAGTGGCTCTACAATCGGTGCAAGGTGATCACCCTCCGCCACCACTAATTATTATTGAACATCCATTTGTTGATGGTAGAGCGAGACGCTGCGCTGCGCAACCAATGGCCATCATAACGTATAGCCAATCCAATTATTAACACCGAGATGCGCGGAGGTCTCTTGTGAGGTGCTGCTATACGATAAAGGGACATAATTTAAGTAGAAACAACAATATGATTGAAAAATTCAGTCTATACCCTCATAACTTTACTTTCAAACAAATACATTCATTTTAAGATCCATATAAGGGCATAGGGACACAACAAAAGCTCTCCATTCCGCTCAATCTTGCGCAATGTTTATGATCTCCTCCCACACCATATCCAAATCCCTGAGCTCTGCTTCGAAGGAGCATAATACGGTGTGGTTGGATCTTACTCATCTTCGGAACCCCGATGAGAGGAAGAACAGCGATCTCCTCGGCCAACAGAGGAAGAACAGCGCTCTGTTCGATATCCATAACATATGTCCCAGCCATTTATTCCTCCTCTCCTAGGTTCTATTCCTGGCCTTCACCGGGTGCACCAAGTGTCGTTCGTGACGTGATGGTACATCATTACACCCATACCGAAGATGGGAAAATACACACGCATCAAACAGTTGGATTCAAACATTAAAAATATTTTATTTTGAATCAAAACAAACACAGTTGCGCTTTCACGATATTTTGATATAATGAAATATCGTGAAAGTGCAACTGTGTTTGTTTTAATTCATAATAATGAACTTTCACTACGTAAATACACAAACCTTACAAAAAATATTTTATTTCTTTACATTTGAACCACTTCGAGCTGAAACCCACCTTTAACCACAATTTTGAAGGTTTAGCAATAGAGCACCCGAACTCCAACACCACTGAGTCGTTTATATAGGTAACAAGTCAACCTAGACAGAAAAATCCATAACAGGATGCTCGATGGCCACAGCATCCAAAATGGATGGCTAACTTGAGAATATAAAGGATAACCACACCTCCTTTGGTATCATTTTGCGTAATCTCATTATATATATTCGTATAGTATTTGGCGCACAAGAAAAACAAATAAAACAAAATCTATAAAAGTATAAAAAATATCCAAGATTATATAATATATCACGTCAAAAAATAAGACTTTTATCCCTTAGCCAGTTTTTGGCTTCGGTCGTCACGGGATTAAAAAGCTCCTCCATTGTACCATCGAACCTGTGGAGTGGGCACTCATTAATGACATGATGTATGGTTTGATTGGGCGCTCCGCAGTCGCATCGGGGGGTCGTCGATGTAACCCCATCTGTGGCGTTCAGCCGCACTCCTGCTGCATCCAGTTCTCAGACGGTTTAGGGTCGACCATTTTTTTCTGTCAAGCTCAAAGCCGGCGACTCGCTCAGATGGATCCACAACAAGGTGCATGTTTCTAACGTCTGCGCTCCTCCACTCCTCCGTCCATGCCTGAGTAACCGTAAACTCTTCGTTCTCTAGAGTCTTTGCTCTAGTCCAAAAGGGTTTTCTTGACCTGAGCCTTGTCGGTGGAATATTGTTCAGGGCCACGTTCAGGAGAGAGTTGTTGTCCCCTGCTGATGATGATGATCACTTCTTCTATACTTCCCTTGTCTTATTATTATCTACTATATAAATTAAAGTCGGGTTAGTGGGAACACTTATAACTCGAGATTGGCTCAACAGATTCTTCTGATGTTTGATTTATTGGATTTTTCTCCGCTCCGGATAACAGGATAACTAATAAAAAGTTAAAAAAAAATGGATAAGAAATGATGTAAAATACAATATTTAAGTTTGTATGGAAAGGTTACCTGGGACGCGACCACGACATCGCGGGAAGTTCCCTCTCATTCTCGCATACGCTCTTATAGTAGCCCATCCCACTTACTCCACCGCACCGTTTCGATAGTTTTAGAAAATTTTCATACAAAGTCTACAATATTATCTGGCACATTCGTGTTGGTAATAGGCGAGGTAGGGTGTGTGCGCGAGCGCATTTTTCTCAAGTTGTTCCTGCCAGAGCTTTGAATACGAATGACATAGGAATGTTTCAGAAATAGTTTAATGTTATAATTTTTTAGCTTATCTCGAACGAATTAATTTTGTATTGTTTAACGGGGGCGCAGTGCACATCATGTACCTACATATTAACGGGCCACTTCGGGCTAGAAACACAGGACAACGTCTGTCGGGAAAGCTAGTTACGTATAAAAATAAGTAGAAACTTTTTTTTGAAAACATATGCCCTACCTACATCTCACCAGATTTCAACAAGACTTTTTTTAAACCTTCACCCGTTTGCGAGTGTTGGTCATAATAGATATGTCACGTGACTTACTGCTTGGTTATCATTCTGTACAAGAAATCATCAAAATTCACACAATGTCATGTTATTCACATAATAAATATGTACTTATAATAAAATTATTATAGACCATTAACAGCCACGTGGATTTTGACATTAGCCTGGAGGGATAAACATAAACAAAAAGTTTAAGAGTTGGTATGAGTGTGTCTCTATGCAAAATACTTTGTTACCCAACACTATGGTTTATGCATGTGTGGTGTGTGTGTGTCGCCATGGCAGCCGTTGTCCCTCCAGCCAATGTCAGATGACGTCATCCTTTAATGGTCTGTTATTTTAAATAAAACTGTTTATTTCAATTTTTTATTTTTTATTGGCAGAGGCCTTTCGGTCACACGACCATCTTCAGTACCTACCACAAATAAAATAATTAAAATGGCCAATAAAAAGTGAAATAAACAGAGTTTTATTTAAAATAATAATTTTATTATAAGTACCTGGATAAAATTGTTGATGGAATCATTTTATAATAATATAAATTTTGAATTCATAGAATATTTTTTGTTTGTTCGTTCCACCGAAGAGTGGAAGCTTGTACAAAAGTACTTTTCATTTTGAATCTGGGCTCATTTCTTCGATTGTATTTTGGCAGTAACATTAAACTCTGATGTGAAACAAACTATTGGACGTGTTTTATTCAGTACATACAACATAAGTTCAAACAGTACCTATTCAATACGGGATTCACAAAGTTTCCGCCGAAAACATCAATAATTTGTTCACATAATATTAAGTTCCTAACATTTTTATCTTTGGTAGCTACCAAATATATGTTGAATTTTAAAAAAATTACTTTACCTAGGTACCATTCTAACCAGGTATGATTCCTAGTGAACCAATAACTATACCTAACTTTTTTTTTAATTTATAACCAAAGTTTAATAAGAGCATCGAAAATAAATTCTTTACACTTATTTTATTATTATTCTTTTCGGCTTTCTTTTATTTATTTAATTCCTTCTTTACACGAATCCTGAGGTTAAGAAAGTTCGATTTTGTGTCCGATCATGAACGTTGCAAACCTCCAGTGACAACGGTCCTCTTGAATGGCTGAGCTGGATCGGCCACGTCCCCCGAGTCCATAGATTATGGAAGTACGGGACCACCCGTACTAACAAGAGACACGGCATCCCAAGACTCGTCATCGAGAGAGCGTACGATGGAGACTTTGAGGATGCCGGCTTGGATTGAAATGACTCCCTAGATTTAGTCCAGGACAGAGATGCTTGGCGAGGCTTTGTGATGACCACATGCTACACCTAGGAAGAGAACATGGATAAAATAAGTAAATTGATTTATCAAAATTAGTTTGTCTGTCGCAATAATACACCAGGTACTAGTTGGTAGATTATAAAAAGCAGGTACAATATTATCTAAGTAGGAAAAATTGCCATTTTATCGATGACTCAGCCGGTCGACTATCGCAAATAAATCAATAAATGACAGCTCCAAACAATTCAGAACACATTGCTGATTGAAAACCTAGTCGAGACTTCATAGCATCGATAGTAATAAAGCGAATGACTTGTAAGATATCACAGGTGTACTCGTACTTCTTGATAATGCGCATCGACTGTGTGTTATATCGATGATTTTAAAAGATGATACTTTATGATTAGGTATAAGTGGTGTATTAATTGCATTACTCGCATTCCACGTCCAATCGGACACTCGGCCTAACAGCCTCCTTAATGGGCTCAAAATAACCATCCATTCACGACTATTAGGACTTAATGCAGGTACCTACTTGCCCTTATCTAATAATTTCATAGTTTTAATTTAATTACACAGCCTTAATGGTTTGTGCGTGTCAGAATTTATGCAGTAACATCAGAACCTATGTATGTACGTTAATTTATGGATGGTAAGAAAGGGCTACTACAAAAAAAATATGATGTACATAGATGCACCAATACATCTATATACTATATGAAGGCGTGATCATAACCGATGTGTTGAAGATTTTAAACGTCTATGAAAAAAACCGTATGGACGCCCGCCTGTTCTAAATGGGACTGATTGACTCTTCACTTTGCGAATACAGCATTGATGAGGAAAGCTGAACCATTTCTTCTTCGCTTTAGATATAGCTGATTTGAACTTTGCCACAGAATCCCAAATATAGAGTACCTACCCACTGAATGTGGAGTATTTTTGAGTTTAGTCTCTTTTTTAAATATCTGTTTTATTGTAGAATGAACTTTAGTTAAGTAAAGAATATGTAACAACTAATGACTCTAACGATTCATTACTAATGTTCGATTTTTAAATGGAACAGACCACTACGGGCTTACGACCGTATTCTACTGTTATTTCGATGGCTGGCTTAGTGTGATCATTTTACGTTAACAACGTTCGCCATTAGGTGGTGATGTTTGTCTCCGAAACTACTAATCATGAGAATTCTCAACATGTTCAACATGTCATGTATGCAATAAGTAGAAATTTATAATAAATGAAATATAGAGATAAAAGTTGGAAATTATTGAGAACAAGAGAGCAACCAAATTTAAAGACTGCGACTGCTGTCATGTATTTGGCGCCAGGATATGATTATATCCATTTTTGTTAATGTCTCATCTTTATTGCCTATTGGCTTTGTTTAGTTGAGTAGTTAAGCTGGTTTAGGATGCTTTTTGAGTATATTTTTTCAGGAACGTCTCTGAAATTATTTCATGATACCTCAAAAAATTAAACTGTATTTAAACCTTTAAGTATGATGCCGAAAATGTGAATATTAATCTTAATAATAATCTGAATTCGTCTCATTTAATGACCCTTAAGTAATAGAATAAGTTTAGTTTAAAATGAACTTTTTCGTGAATACCCATACTGATTGTAAAAGTCTGTCGTATAAACAAGGCATGTGTTTAAAATGTATAAAAAGTATCTTAACTCTCGAGAAATTCTTTTCAAATTCCCTACCAGAAACAAAAAAATACGTCATGCATTATTTTTTTTCGTAATCGTCAAGTTTTTTTTTAACAAGTGTTGGCATCGTGGCAGAGCGCGCCTAATAAGTTCAATGTATTATTCACAAGATCAAGTTTACGGAGTTAAGATGAAAAGTGATTGTGTAACACGTCATTACAATGAGGAAGATAAAAAGTGGTAAATCCATTAAGAAATTGGTTGGAGGAAGAGGTGTGTGGGGACACGCCTTTGATAAATCAATTTGGTGTTCAGGTTCATTGTCTTGGGCCCCAAGGTCATTGTTATTGTTCGAGACGAAAGTAAAAGGAAGTGCTTCATTATGCAACTCATCTCCGATGCACGAACAACAAGACTATGGACAGCTTTTTTTGATGTGTCTATGGGTGTTGGTAAGAGTGACAAGCTATTACGATAAACAAAATTGATTAACATTATAAAAAGAGCGGTTCACAACTATCACACATAAACTTCGGTAAAAAGATGATCAAGTTGTTTCGGCCAACGACGACGAGCAACTTGGATAGGTTTCGAAAGATGTAGGTAAATGTGCATTTTGGACTCTTGCTTCCAAACAAGAGTCAAAGTCCATTTTTAGAGCAGTCTTAAACCCCTATTCGCTATCAGATCCGCTAAAATTAAGAATCCGCCAAAAAAGTGCATGAAAAAAATAACTTTTAACTGAGTGTTCCACTTAAATTATCACGATTCCTCTAAAATGATCCGCTATTCGATCAATTTAAGCGGCACCTTAGAAAGACCCGCCAAAATTTTAGAGGAACCGCTTACATTATGTCAAAATCGTGTCTTTTTTTTCAGTCACTTCTCTTAAAAACAACAATCAAAACAAAATAAGTTATGTATTTTAAGACAAGTAAATATATCATTTTGCTCTTGTTTTCATCACAAAAGATACGTTAATAGTGTTATATTTCTTGATCTAGATGAATTTGTTTGAGAAAAACGAAATTTGGCGGCCATGATGATAATTTTGACATGGGGAAATTATTCGTTTGAAATCACTTGCAGCTATATTCACTTCGATCGATTTTTAAGGATTATATAATATAATATAATAATAATAACAAAGGTGTCAGTATAGCCGGCGGAACTTATTGCCTGAGACAATTTTTTCCAGTCAACCGGTCCCGTCCAATCTGAGACAGGCCAACCCCGGGTAGAAATTTCAAGTGCTAAAACACTTAGAAAAACTCTGACCCGACCGGGAATCGAACCCGGGACCTCGGATCTGAAGTCCACGCTAGTATAACTAGGCTACCGAGGTCGGCTATATCGCTTGGATTAGTTGAAATCACATGGAATTACCCGCGAAATTCAAAATTTTATGTGATGCTTAATTTTAGCGGATCTGATGGAATTGGGATAAGACAGAAACTCGAAGACAAATTATTTCTTTAACATCTACCTACCTAGTTAAAAACTATTACGTAACATTGGATATAATTTTATTACAATAGAATGAAAATATTAAAAAAAAAAAACAGGCAATTAAATAATAATTTTACAAAATTTCTACAATCATTTCAATCAACAGCTTATCGTTACTTTCAAACTACAAAAGAAACAATTTGTTATTTTTTAAATCTTTAATAAACTGTTTACTTTATGAAATTCCTTTTTTTATGTTGAGAGGCAAAATAAAGATCCATCTTTCTATAAAAACGCAAATTGGACCGTGAAATAGGAGTCATTCAATTTTTTTTAGATTTCAATCAGTTACGCATGATCAGAAAATTGATCTATTATAAAATCTTGAATAAACATACGTACATTGTTAACAGTTAGTAAAATAACTAAATTGCTGATAGGTACTAGGGAGATAATAATAAAAAAATTGACGAACTTAAAAGCATAACACCCTCCATTCTGTGTGTACTAAATAAAATACACGTGATTTCGGGGGGGGGGGGGTATTCTGAAATCTTCCATATATCACCAGGGGAGAGGGAAGTCCAAAGAGGTGCAAAAAAACATCACGTGATTAATGGACGGCCCCTACGGTCTTGATCGCCCATTTGCTAAGACCGTGTATTTGTTAGTATAAAATTCTCCTGAAAAAATTTGAAACATTTACAGTATGTAGTTGAAACATTCTACATTGAAACCATTCTGTTGAAACAAGCACCAATATGTTTCACGGGACCTTAAAGTGCACCTTTACTGCACTCGTCTTGATCCTCTACCTGCTGAACCAATCGATGTTGGTGTATGTTTGGGAAACAAGATATCTGTATTCAAACTTGTCTTTGAATAGATTACAGAATCTTATTTCCCTAAATGCCTAAAGCCGAATCATACAATATGTCGATCTAATTTTAAGTTTTCAATTTTCTTATCTGACTTTTCTTATCTTTTCTTTTCAATTTTCTTATCATGACTTCTTATCCTAAACCTTATTCTGATGTCTTATTCATTCCGCAATTTAAAAAAAACAGGCATATCTACCAGATAATATTTCAAATCCGGGATGGAATTACAATGAAGTAAGTACAACCTCTTTATTGAAGTTATAAAACCATATCAATGTTTAATACTTTATTAAACGATTAATATAAGTTATCATCTAAAAATTCAAATCCGGTACCGCGAGTAAACTAATCTGAAGGTTAATAAAGTACGTGCTTTTTATAATTTAATATAATGAAATACGATGACAATGAATAAAATATTGTACCTTTATTATTTGGAAAATGTCGCTAAAAATAGCGTATCTCTTCATATCCGTTAGTATGATGCGAGATGGATTTCCCTAATTATGTACTTGAGAATAGCATTTCATATTTTAATGTATTAAGAAATAATTGACACTGAGATCGAGTCTGTACAATCTTGGAAATTTAGTTGAAATTTTGACAGTGTTAAGAAGCGGATAATAATTTAGTGTAGTGAGAAAAAAATTTATTCCTTTCTTTTTTATACGTTTTTTTTATATTATTGTTTCGTACAATATTTAAATTAATAAATAATAAGATATGCAATTGACAAATTTCATTCTTAGAAGTGGAGAAGATTCTTAGAAGAATAATTTATTTATATATAGTTTCTTCGCCCTTTTATACTTTATTAAACACAAACTGCTAGAAAACGACAAAATACATTTACAAAAAGCAGCGTTTGACATTTCCAAGTAACACTCAAGTCGTGTACGTCGACGACTTGAGTTTGACAGCTACTTGAGTACTACTTGGGTAAGTTTTGTATGACTATGAAATGAAAACAGCTACTTAACGAGCACTCAAGTAACGACTATGAATTCGGGTGTAAGTCTATAATATTGCACTCGGCGTGATAAAATAGTTTCTGAAAAAGCAAAATAATGTGATAGAATAGTACTTAAGATATCCATCGACTGGGCCAAAATCAGTTGGTACCTATATCACAATATGTTTGTGAATGGGTTATATTCAGATTGGCGCGGCGTTTAAAATTTTGTCCAGAAATTTTGTTTTATAGAAAACTGCTAGAATTCGGACTAACTAATAGAATTCGGAATCCAGCGATTTTTAGAAAGGAGTTTAATTTTGCCCAATAGGAACATGCCACCCTGTATAACGCATAAGTGATAATAATTTAGAAGAAAAAAGTTCATAATAGGTATGCAATGTGACTATAAACATATTATACCTAATTCAAAAATATAAACTTTAAAATCACCAAACAGCAATGATAGAATTAATGGGAAGTTTTCTGGTGAGCTTCCGACAATACACACTAGGTGGCAGAACTTCTAATCAGGTCTATTGTCAAATTCAGTGCTGCCAACGTAGAGATGTTTTTTTCAGTGATGCCAACGTTGGGAAGTTTGTTTTCCATTGCGTTGCTAAGAAGTTGTTGATTGAGTTGCTAAGAAGTTGTTGATTTTGTTGCGCATAAATTTGAGAATAAATCTCAGGGGTGCTGTTCTGTATTTTTTAATTTGTATTTAGGTAGGTATATAAAAAAAGATGAACAATTTTATTTGTAATAGTATGTAAAAAATGTACAATGATTACTCTAAACCTATTGTAAGTTATCATGTATAATAATATATAAGTTGTTTAATTTGAAATAAACTAGAATGATATTTTAGAGGTTAGATTGTGAGCGACCATAAGAAGAAGAAGAAGTAAATCGCCCCCGTTGGCAACACTGAATTTGACAATAGACCGGATTAGCAAGGGCGCCTCTAGCGGCACTAGAAGGAAAAAAAACATCCCATTGCTGAATACAAAAAATAATAAAATAAAAATTACTAACCAATGTTTGTCGTCCTCTGTAATATACGAATTTTCGTCAAAAAGTATACAATACAAAACGTAAATTGGACTAGCGCAGGTTGCACGTCATCTAAGTCCACGATGTTGTGGGCGACTGAATAATTTACACAACGAAAACCAGTGCGTTCCTTGTAATTCCCGTGCTATAAGTGTCATTATCGCATGCACGCTAAAGCCGATAGAATATTTCGATATTCAGTGTTTATTTGAAATAGAGGTTTTTTGGGATTATACGCTAAGCCGGAAATAAATATTAGCATTTCGTTCTATAATCTTGTAGATTTTTTAATGCTCTTTAAGACAAAAAAAGAATTATTTCATTCCGACGTATATATCAGTTAGAATATTAAAAAAAAGATGAAAAACGACGTTTGCTATTTTTATTTTCTACAAGAAACTATACTAGATATCAAAAAACGGCTCTGAGGCCGCCTTCATTAAAGTCTAATTTATGTTATATATTTTTTTCATCGAAATCCGACAGTAGATAACGCCGGAAAATGGATTGAAAAATCATTAAAATCACCCCTTTGGCGACTCTAACAGCCTTAAAAGAGGGCGTGTACTTCGAGTACATTGGAGTGATCAGATCACTAACGTACCCATACTCCAGCAATCTGGATGTAGTTCTATTGTGGATATTATGTTGGTGTAAATAAGGTTGCGATGTCTGTGTATATAAAAGTGAACACGCCGACAAGTCTTCTGTCGAGACTTGGCGTGACACAATTGTGCAATTATTGTATACTAGCTAGTTACCCGTGGCTTCGCTCACGTGTTACTGTATTTGCTTTCTCTTCCTAAACAATGCAGAATTAATTATATTCGCATCAAAATTAATAATAATAAGAAACATCATCAACATTTCTTTTTTTAAATATATATTCTAAAATTTCCATTAAATTACTATATTTTTATTTATATTTGTCGTTATTAATCTGTATTTAAAAAATATGTGCTTCTTATACAAATA
This sequence comes from Mystacides longicornis, assembly GCA_963576905.1. Classification (NCBI taxonomy): domain Eukaryota; kingdom Metazoa; phylum Arthropoda; class Insecta; order Trichoptera; family Leptoceridae; genus Mystacides; species Mystacides longicornis. The sequence continues at coordinate 1,979,898 of OY756421.1, read as the reverse complement.
ACTTGACTGACATTGTTCTATGAGAATCCCAAAAAATAACTCGAATAACTTTTATTCCATCAAATGACGTTATTTGAAATCAATTTTTATATTGCTGGATATGAATAGAAAAATATTCAGGTCTCGAAAAGCAATGAAATTAGTGATCTTTAAAACACTTATTTCTATCTTTTTTTTTTTGGGAGGGGAGATCCTCATGGATACCCGACCGTTCTGACCGGGTTATGACGGACTCTTACCGCCTAAAACCCCCCCCCCCCCCTCTTCTGGATATGATAATGTTCCCGCCATCTTTGGCCTACCACTACCATTCCTTTTGTCTATTCTTTGAGTGCTCTCTCGTCTGACTCCTTTTGGGACATTATGGCTTCAAATAGCCTGGAGAAGGATTCCCACTCTATTACACTCTTCAGCATGGCCGCCACTATATTTTCCGGCAGCGGAAATTCTGCAAGTTGCAGTTCTTCCTTCAGGGCATCTCTTTCAGCACTCCATCTGGGGCAACAGAATATAGTGTGCTCTGCTGTGTCCTCTTCGGAGCAGTATATACATTGGTCCGTCGTCACTTTTCCTATGCGTTTCAGATAGGCGTAGAAAACGCCGTGGCTTAAAGTATTCAATAGTTTCTGAAATTTTAGGATCTGTGCATCAAGCGAATCAAAAGTTATAAACAGGGGACGGATACACACACATACACGTTGGAAAAGTGCCCCTCACCCCCTACCCTCTAATTAATGATATCTTTTGAAAACGAAATAGTATAATTTGACTCTTTCTGAAGAAATCATTTTTTTGAAATTTCGATAAAACCAGTTTTAAACTTTTTAGGAGGCACTTAAAAATCATCCCTTTTTATATGTGCCCTTTTTCGTCCCTTTTAGTTAAATTTTGGAAAAATTGCCGAATATGCTAACACTCATTTCTATAGAAGAATTCATATGCCAAATCTCAAGTTCGTACCATGTCTAGTTTCCGAGATATTCGCATACTTTGAAAAACATTCAACCCTATTTTTCACCCCCTTAGGGGTGGGATTTCCAAAAATCCTTTCTTAGTGGAAGGTTTTGTATTGCGACCTACCTGATTTCCAAATTTCACTTCTCTACGATTAGCCGTTTGGGCTGTGCGTTGATGAGTCAGTCAGTCAATCAGTCAGTCAGTCAGGCACTTTCCTTTATTATTATAGATTATAGATTACGCAATAGTTTCGACACGTGTATTGGAGAAAGTAGGTTGGGCTGGGTAGGTACCTACCTAAGTATATATTCATTGGGTAGGAACACGTAGAAAGCGGATTCCGATACGTGCCGACCGGCTCATAGATTGTTGCCTATGGTTTCAATGCATTTAAATGAGCATGCCGGAAAGCGGGTTCCTGCTTTTCTGTGGGTCTCCCCATTCAAATGCATACCTAGTAACATTCTTTGCGCTGGTCGGCGCGGGTCGGTATCGGCTTTCTACGTGTTCTTAGCCATACACCGCGGCACCACACCGGCCCGGCTCGCCGAATGAGATCCAACTGTCGATGGCCTGAGTCGGTATGTTTATTGTATGAAACGATGTCGTCAATAAATTAAATTTTTACAAAAATTGTTAAGAAAAGTTTGAGATGTACTGCTATGATGTATGTATTTTTTATAGAAAAATAAATTATCTAGTTGTAGCGTTTCGGCGTTTTTCGATATTTTTATAAAATTCTGAAATATAGGCACTGAAACTCGTAAATTTGTCATAAAAAAAATATTTTTCTTTATAAAAAAAGTTTGAGAAATCCTGGAACTTCTTCATTAAATTATATTTTAGATATTGTATTTTTCTATATACATACACAATTTTAGGGTTCTAGATTTTATGGTTTTCGAGATATATGGAAAAATTAAATAAAAATTCAAAGGTTGATAACCCCTGACTGAAAAAAAAAATTCAAAATTCTGAGTATACAAATTTTGTATGCTTAAAGTATTCAATATTTTCTGAAATTTTAGGATCTATGCATCAAGCGAATCAAAAGTTATAAAGAGGGGACGGATACACACACATACACGTTGGAAAAGTGCCCATCACCCCCTCCCCTCTAATTAATGATATCTTTTGAAAACGAAATAGTATAATTTGACTCTTTCTGAAGAAATCATTTTTTTGAAATTTCGATAAAACCAGTTTTAAACTTTTTAGGAGGCACTTAAAAATCATCCCTTTTTATATGTGCCCTTTTTCGTCCCTTTTAGTTAAATTTTGGAAAAATTGCCGAATATGCTAACACTCATTTCTATAGAAGAATTCATATGCCAAATCTCAAGTTCGTACCATGTCTAGTTTCCGAGATATTCGCATACTTTGAAAAACATTCAACCCTATTTTTCACCCCCTTAGGGGTGGAATTTCCAAAAATCCTTTCTTAGTGGAAGGTTTTGTATTGAGACCTACCTGATTTCCAAATTTCACTTCTCTACGATTAGCCGTTTGGGCTGTGCGTTGATGAGTCAGTCAGTCAATCAGTCAGTCAGTCAGGCACTTTCCTTTATTATTATAGATTACATGATATTATCTTTAATAAATAATTAAAAAAAAAAATGGGTAGGACACATCGTAGGTATGGATGAACATAGACTTCCAAAGAGACTTCTCTATGGTGAAATTGATGGATGGGGAGACGACGGAGATCTACATTGCTTGGTTTCGAACTCGAGACGCAATCCTTGATGTTAATTTAAACAATATTTTGGGGCGATTTAAATGCAAAAGCTCCCGAGTGAGAAGGTACTTATAAACTAGCGAATAACGTAGGCAAAGCCGCCAGATAAAAGCCTTGAAATAAACGGAACTTGTGAGAATTCCACGTACTAACTTGTTTACTCACACTGACTTCACAATACATTATGAGTACAGATGCTCCAAAACATGGCGATAATTGTACAGGTATATTATCATACAGAGCCATACCCTTGATACATTTTACATTATTTTCCCATGACGCTTTTAAAGACTGCCATACCTATACGTACTATAGTCACATATGGCATGAAAAATGTCTTGTTGTCTTGAATCTTGTATTTATTATAAGTAGGTACACGTAATATGTAAGACTTTGTTTATTGTTATAGTTTTATTTTGGCTCCACTTCAGATAATGGTTATTTTCATTACGACCTTAACGACAATACTTTATATTGTCTTTACTTTTAAATTCGTCTGATGATAAAACTACAATTATCCGTTGTCCTCTTTGCGCTTCCCCTTTTATAGACACGACATGATGAGTGGCGAACCTCATCGCTGTGAAATAGTTCGGGCATGTTGAAATAAGGGATGCAAATAGGATAAGGCTGAAAAAAATGGTACTCAGATAATGACAATATGTTGATAAGAGGCAATTGAAACAAATAGTTAGACATTAAATTATAGACACTCTAAATAAATGTACCTAATTTAAAATCCTTCAATTAGTTTCTCTATTAACACATGTTGGCGTTCTAGATTTCCCATGGGAAAAAATGATAGATAGATGAGGGCTGGTGAAAGACAATAATGGTTGTTATTGTTATAAGACGTTGATAAAAGTTCGAATGATGGAAGACCGCGAATCATTTAAAAACTGAGGAAGGCCTGTTAAAAAGACAAGTAGAATACGGCATTTATCAGGCAATCAGGAATGCAATTATCATAATATGAGGAATCGGAAAAATGATGCAGTTAAAAAACTACCAAAATGAAAACAAAAAGAGTCAGAATGCCCAATAATGATTTGAATTGTAATGTCGATGATAAAATGGAGAACCTAAACAGAAATTAATGTTTTTGAGGGACCATGTTTAAATGTTGAAAGAAAAGTTAGAAAGAATTGCATAGACGTTATAAAAAACCCCGATCACCGGCTAATTATATGTACCTATAGGAGAAGTCCCCTTCAGATATGAACGGAAATTCGGACCTCATCTTCATGAATCACAATTAAGCAGATCATGGATCTATACAAAAGAGGAGTAACAAAAAATTCTGAAAAATATTTGAGCAGTTTTTGAATGTATATTTTCTATCAAAATATCAAAGGACATGATATAAATAAATATACTGGAAGGTGAACGACTCTTTAATGCAGACCGATTTAAAGTCTATGATGCCTTGTACGTGAGGCAATTAAATTAAATAATATGATGATTTTTTTCCAAGAAAACGTTTTTATATTTTTGTATACATTTTGAAAACACATATGTTTATATCAGAAAACTGATTTACCGTACATAAAAAAGCGTTTGAACTTTTTCATATACCTGGTACCAACTCGCAAAAAATATACAGAGTGTTTTATAGTTTGTCACTTTAATGAGATATGTGTGGGTGTGTGGTTTTTTTTTTACTTAATTAAAAAAATGGTTTTGCGCGGCTATGCGGGCTCATGTTAAACAAATTCATTTATTTCAACGACACAATCACATGGCACCATTTATACAGATAAGCAGAAAGACTGTTTACTAAAGAAATTAATACATGGCATTTTTTACCCAGATGTTGCAGGTCACACCAAAGTACCTACATTGATGTGTTCTGAAAATGATAGCTTTGGTCAGTTTTAAATGTGTATATATTAGCCCGTGATCGTCCACTGCAGGACACAGGCCTCCTCATGTTCTCTGTCTCTGGTCATCCCCATCCACTCTGTCCCAACGGTCCGCAAAATTTCGGATACCTATGTGTAACTGAAGAACACTTCTTATCGTCATTGCACTAAAAAATACTGATTTGGAAATTTCATTGCACACACAATTAGTCTTTTTGCAAAAAATGCGTGGACTTGACTCATATTTTGTGGAACGATTTTATGCCACCTATTTTACACATTATTTACCTTTAGTGTGTGTCCTAATTGGAAAGCATTCTCGCTTGAATATATGACGCTCGAAGCGCGGACGGACCGTTCAAATAGAGAACATTGTATGATCGCTCGACGATCGGACGCGGGATCACTTTTCAATTAGGACAGGGCCATAGAGTTACAGTTACAGAGATCTACTGTATGCCGTAAAAGTAGCCCATACGTCTATCTACCTATACTAACTACAATTTTTTTAACAAATGTTAAAGAAATTTTATGCATAGGCTCTTTGGAGTGCAGGGCTAACAGGAAACAAAAAGAAGTAAATACCAGCTTTGGATGAAACGCAAAAAACACTGCCAATAAATTGATTATAAGAATGATAATAATATATCCAGATGGGACCTTTCTTGCTAGACGAACAAAAACGAACACACAATTTCGTCGTAATTGAGGTTTCGACCTTCAAACCGGAATTGGATCTCGATAATACAAGATGTACGTGCATACCCCGGGGCTTCGGAAGATATCATTAAAATAATCGAAATATTTCTCCAAATTTCAGGATTCGTTTTCGTACCCACGACCCTGCCAATACGATTGACAATTTTGTTTAATTTAACACCAGATTTTATTCAGAGAAGGCCAAAATGTGTACTTATTGGGTTTTTTTATATAATTACAAGCTCCTCACGATTCGAACCATTGACCAATGAAAGAACAATATCATTTAGCCCACCAATAAAATCCAAAACTGAACCCACAATGATAAATCGTTAATTGGCAGTAATAATAGTAATACTACTTTGGAGGATTTGAATGGCAACCAAGGAAACAGTATTTTTGTATGATTGCCGATCCATAAAATTATTCTTAAAGTCAGCCTTAAGTCCTTCCTACTTAATCGAATCGAACAAGAGCGTGAGTTACTAGGTCGGGAGATAAATATCAGCAAAACAAAAATGATGATAATGGACCAAGCTGTTCCAAGAAGGGCAGAATGACTAGGTTATCTATCTTCAGGGATGCGGAGACCAGATTGGTTATTAGTCTACAACCTTCATCTACAATCTTCATGTGTGAAGAAAACGTCCAAGAATTTTTTCTACTTACCAAAGAAGGAGTAACAGTCATACGCGCCTACTTACCAAAAGATGATGCAATCATTTGGAGTAATTTTTTTATTGCAAAAATTCATGCTCTATTCATTTAGTTGGCTAGGACTCTCTATTTTGGCATTGTGGAGGAGCTCGTTTATGGTGTGCTGATGGTAGAAAGGCACAACTATATGAGGATACCAATAATCATTGAAGACACTTTAGGTTATATTTTGAAGAGTAAAGTTGGAAAAGAACGATATAAATAAAAGTTAATACGTTCTCTTCCGATAATAACTAGACAGCAACTTTCAGTTTCAATATTACGCACCAACCCTGAATAATAAAATTTTCATTCTTGCTCCTTCTATTTGCTTCATGTAAATAATAAAAACGGGCCTTCGTTTAAACTTAAAATCAAGAATGAATGCCCTTTTCTGCTCGGCTCAAACCCACCTTCAGATGCCAGCCGATGAAATAGCGTTAGGAATAGTCGTAAGTACGAGTCATTGAATTTTGGAACAAAACAAGAACAACTAAGATTAATAGCGTCCATCGTTGCACACGATCAGTTTACAAACAGTCGCTTATCCAAAAGAGAGGAAACCAGTTTCAATATATGCAAGCAAATAACAATAAATGATACACTTGCAGATTGACTCACAAGGCCGGACTCGAAAAATGCGAGTAATGCAGCTTTAAATGAGAGAAACGGTTGAGTAAGAGCTGGCACAGCCTCGAACGGGATGATCTAATAGGTTGCGTTAATACTATACGTTCTGCTAAAGCCAGACGAATCACACAATGATCCACAAAATTAAATCAAGTGTTGTTACAATTATTACAAAGTTGATCAATGTGTGTTTCTTAGTAAGACTCTATGGTGGCAAATCATAGTAGCGTTCAGCTGGCTGAACATTGGGAGTTACATTATTTGATGGTGTTCTGGGGCCCTAGACAAATTACATTTGGCAATGGACTAATTTTTCAACAATGTAGAGTAGGTAGGAAATGAACTGTTTACTTATGTAAATTGTCTACGGTGGGATACAGAAAGTAAGTAAGAAAGTAGGTACTGTGAAATAAGAAAGTAGGTACACACAGAACAAGAACTTAATTTTGCGAGATTCTTATACAAAATACATACTAGGTTAAAATGTTATCTTGCTTTATAAAACATTAAAATCTCCAATGATAGTTTCCACTACTGAAAATATCGATTAACTTACCAGCCACTTAACCAAACATTATGTTCTTTGACAGCTTTTGCTTACCTGGAAAAAAATAACATAGGTTATAGTTATTTAGAAATACATAATATCAAAGGACAGTATTATTAAGTTACAATGAAAATACATAAATCAATTTGTAATTTTGATGCACTAAGACCATTTTAGGACGTGCAAAAATGGCAGAAACATCTTTGAAAAGAGGTGATGCAAAGAACTTGTATGTAGACAATAGCAAAGCAATTTATGATTCTTCGCTTCTTGTATTAATATGACATTAAATTATGATTGATTTCATACAAAAAAAAAAAACATAAATTATAACTAATTTTGAGAGATAAATATAAAAAATTTAATAAACATTCTAACGCGAGTATTCACATTGATTCTTCTTCCTAATGTTCACAATGCTTTGATAAAAAGCAATAAATTAGAAATAATGTGCAGTAGCTTGATGGTTATAAGTGCAGAGTAGACAATATAATTGAGAACATTTTCCAATAGTCGTATTTCTTCTTGAAGAAAGAAACATAAGAATTTAAAGTAGTGTATAGTAATTATTGATGTCGATGTTTACCAGAGATAAACAACATTGGTAGATGAAAAACAAATCGACACAATAAGCTTTATGAAATTTATGAATAGTTGCATCGATATTGATAGAATCAGGTAAGATCGCAAAACTCAGATACCAGATAGGTAGAAAACTACCAGCAAAGCCAGCTAACTGTCGCTGTCCGCAAAATGGTTTGCTTGCAGATAATAGATCGCAGGATCTAATGGGAGAATTATGTTAAATTCATCAAATAGATGGTAAGATATAATTTTTTTTTATTTTATTCTAATTTATAATGACTTCATTTTTATTATTCACCTACTATTTTATTTTGGAAAATGACGAACCTTTGTGGGATTATTGTTATATTAACATTTTTTTGGCAAGCCTGTTGGTTATTATTTATGAGCTCTACTTTTGTGTGTGAGGCATCTTTGAGATAAAGATTCTTTACTAAACGGCGCTATAAAAAATGGCCAGTATAATATGTACCTATACACATGTTTATAAAATACTGTTCTTCATGATACATTATGGCATAATGTTATTACGGGGTAGCTTCGAACTGTAAAGAGAGGAACCTTCACAACAGAACTGCCTTTTGAATGACATAGCTGAGGAGACCTCTAGATAAATATTATTATTGTTTTGAAATGACAACCATTGACGGTCACCAGGTCTCCCGGGTGGATTAAATACCTGGGAGCAACCATAACCACCTCTGGTGACCTCGGGGCTGAGCTCTTGATACGTATCGGTATGGCAAATGGCGCCTTTAACAACATGACCAAGATTTGGAAAGCGTCGGCGTTTAGTGTCGAGACGAAATGTAAGCTGTTTGATGCGTATGTGTTGCCCATTCTCCTGTATGGGTGTGAGTTCTGGCACCTGAACAAAGCCCAGGTACAGAAAATCTCTGCATTTGAAATGAAGTGCCGCAGAATTTTGGGTATAAGATGAAACCACCGCATCACGAACGACGATATAAGCCGGCGCACCCAGCGTGAGCCCATTATCTCTACCATTGTGGAGAAGAGATGGACTTGGCTGGGACATGTGTTAAAGATGCCGAATGACAGTTGGCCGAGGAGAGCGCTGTTCTTCCTCACATCAGGGTCCCTAAGACGAGGAAGACCCTCTCACACTGTGTTCCACTCCTTCGAAGCAGAGCTGAGGGATTTGGACATAGTGTGGGAAGAGGTCATAAACATTGCGCAAGATCGAGCGCAATGGAGAGCTCTTGTTGTCTCCTTATGCTCCTGAGTGGGGTGTAAAAGTGAGAATTGATTGATTGAAAAGAAATGTTGTCGAGCCCTAACGGCACGCGACCTTCGAGCAAAATGTGATTCACGCGTGAAATGGATATTGGGTATTAGAATAGGTATATTGCAATAGCGATCACAAATTACTATCCACAGTTCATAATGTCGATACACAAACATCACCCAGAGAGGCTGCGCTGACGTCGGATCACTACAATATCTAATCATTATTACACCATGAATATAATTATCTAAACGCCTTTAACTTACATGGAATATTTCGTACATCGGTCTGATAAGTAGTCATTATTGTGATACAGTTGTTCGATACACAAAAATATTGATAGCCAAGGTAAATCTTCTCTATGTACAATAATATGGCAGAGCGTCCAACTAGTATTTATAGTGTGTAATTTATAACTGAAATAAATAATAACACGTATGGACATATAAATTAAGATCAGTTTAAGTAAACTATTTGCGCTATTTTAAGACATTAATGATTGTTCAAAGTACCTACTCGAAGTAACTCTTAAATTTATCTAAATTCAACTGGTCTCCGGCACGGCATGTAAAGGTGCGTCAAAATGTATCCACCATGCAAAAGGGCCCAACGGACACTCCAGCAAGTGTGGTATTGTCTGCCCGGCACCGCAGTCACACGCACCGGACTCGTTCTGTAGGGAGCCCCATGATTCCCTATTTTCACGGCAATTGCCCACACCAGACCTCAGACGGTTCATTGGTTACCCACGGCCTGTAATCCAGCTCGCTTCCAGTGGCAAGGTGTTCTTGGGCTCTGAAAGGCTGGCATATTCGCTGATCCTCCACCCACATGCGTAACTGCTCAGAGGAAGCAGGGCCACGTAAAGGATAAAAAGGATCGCCTGGAGCTAAGTCGTTGTGGTGGGGGGACATGGTTAGACAGGAGATGTTTTGAGTTCGTTTCCTGTGAGGTTCATTCGCCATCTGTTGCTACACTTCGTAGGATATTCGGGATAATTCCTGCTAAGCAATATAGCTTATTAACTGGGGTTGGTTTCAGGCAGCCAGTTATTAGTCGGCATGTTTGATTTAGTGCTACGTCCACTTGTTTTGCATGTGGGGAGCGGGCTCATACTGCACATGCATATTCTGCAGCGTTTCAACGAAATGACAATTGGCGACAGAGTACACCGAATGTTTCCTAGGAATAGAAAGCGCTTTAAACCTGGCCTAGGAGGTTGTAAGCCCTCAGCTCTGTTGTCCAAGATCTGATAGACTCATTGTCTGTTGAGATTGTTTCCCAATACATGGGTTAGGATAAATAATAATGAAGAAAGAAATTTCAATCATTAAGTATTGCCTACGTTGTCTTTTTTATTTAATGATTTCTTCTTTTAAATACTTTTTTTTAATTATTTCGGTATTTCAGATTTGATCTCTTTGTAAAGCCCTGAATATTCTTTTATAAAAATACATTTTAATGATAACGACATTCATAGGCGCCAGAATCATTACTGAGAAATCCTATTTATGTATGTCATTATTTTGTGTTTTTCACGTGATATATCGGCCCGGGGTATGGTGGTCCCAGATAGGACGGCACCAGTTGTCTAGAAAAAAAATCCTCGGGCAATATATGTTCCACCGGATATACCAACTGAAGTCTTTCGCTTTTCCTAAGGTATTCCTATAATGCATCTGCTTTATTGACAGACACATAAAAATATTTAAAAATTTTATTAAAATTTTTAAATATTTTTAACGGGTATAACGGGCTAGTCTAATAGCTCATCTCTCATTCGCTGATGCAATAATCTCGATAATTGATTCGGAATTTTACAATGGGTAGTTGATTGATAGTTTATTGATTGAACATTACTTTATTTCATATACCAACGCAGCATTCTTCTTCAAGGACCAAAGGATGTGGAAGTTGGATACGCTCCATACGAAACCTTTCATTTGATTAATTAGAGGCATTCTCGATATTTGTATTTTTGTATTGAACATCCTGCAAAGTTGCAGATATTGACAACTTAACATCTCTAAAAGTTTTCGTTATGTATACAATAAAAAAGGAAATTATGACGTATTATTATTTAAACAAATCTTTTCATTTTCAAGAGGATGATCGGAATCACAAAAAAACATCATTTATGTAGAAGCAATATGTATATATCTTATCCTGGTCACAGCCTCAGCCAACGAGTGACTTCAGTTTTAAAATGCTCAAGTTGTATAAGCCGTATATTCTCATTCCTTTTCATATCCTCCAGAGTAGACCAACAAAATGGTTAACTCCTCATATGTAGGTACAATATCCATTGAGAAAAATAAATTTGTTCAATTGTTTCGGGTGCATCATTAGTTTAATTAGTTAGGTTTCAATTTCAAAACTGTCTGTTTTAATTGTCTGTTTTGAATGATGAGAACTTGGAACAAGTGGATGAGTATGTCTATTTAGGTAGTTTATTTAGCAGAGATGGAAGGTGTGAAAAGGAAATTGAAAGAAGGAAACTGGCTGGTAGAAGGGTTGGCGGTGCACTAAGACCTCTAATGAGAAATAAGAATGTATCTCTTAAATCCAAACAATTGATGCACAATGCAATCCTGATTCCATCAATGATGTATGGGAGTGAAGCATGGACATGAACGAAAAATCTGGAAGTTGGAATAAATGCTGTAGAAATGAGATCACTGCGTAGGATATGCGGAAAGAGACTGATTGATAAGGTGAGGAATGATAAAATCAGAAAGGAATGTGGAGTGGATGTTAGCATTGTGACTAGAATGAAAGTGAATAAATTAAGGTGGTTTGGGCATGTAGAGAGAATGAACGAAGATAGAATGACTAAAAGGATATATAAATCTGAAAGAATGGGTGCACGCAGACGAGGCCGACCTCGAATGACATGGTCCGATCATATCGGTGCCGTCTTAGAGGAGGGCCAAGTCAGGAGTAAAAGGAATAGAAGAGCATGTATGCGGAATGTTATGCGTTTGGAAGAAGCGAAAGAGGTTTGTTTGGATAGGAAAGAGTGGAAATCCGTACTCTCTGCCTACCCCCTTCGGGAAACGGCGTGATGGGTAAAAAAAAAAAAAAAGTTTTAAAAACCAATAACAATAAATCCTTACTTTTTAGATACAGAAGATCAGGAGCAGGCTACTCCATGGAAATACGTAGATTGAGGTAAGTAGTTATTTAAGGCACATAGAACTGTGATGATAATATATGAGGCTGACATGTAAGGTGGAGTATAAAGTGAAAGAAGGAGTGGTATAGCCACATTAAAAAAGGACACAAACGGACTTTATTATATCGCACTTACTTTTTCACGGAACTCATTCTAAAGAGAAAGGCCTCTCAAAAACTCGGATAGTTGGGTCCTCCAACCTCACAATAGGAACGTCTCTGGATTAACAAAAAAATAAGAAAACATAAATGTACAAATTATATGGATATTGCATTATAAATAAATGTACAAATTATATGGATACTGCATCATAAATAAATGCAACAATATTTATTTTTTTATTGCATTCAAAGTATTTACCAAATAGGAAAAAAATGTACGGCTGAATCAGTAGAAACACTATCCTTACCGAGGGGTTGCTGTTATTTATTTTATGGGCGAATAAATTAAAATATTTCACACTCAATCCATCCGAAACAGAACATTAATATGAATCTCTCGACGTAAGTGATATTAGTAACTGCCAGAACAGCACAGCAGCGAATCATTTCAGTCACCCAGAACCGCAGATCGAGCTGGCTTGGCCATGTTCTCCACATGTGCCACAAGTCTTGAATATACCCTTTTATGATATAGATAGAAGAAGACAAGGCAGGCCAATCAAGTGGGCATTTAATGCGGTTTTACAAGATGCTGGCGATAGCTGGAATAAAGCCCTGTAAAACTGGCGCTATATAGAGAGGCTTGGAGTTTCGGTTTCGGCTAGTATCGGCAAAAAAAATCTAGTTTCGGCATAATTTTCGGATTTAGGCATAAAATCTGTCGAACCTTCGACCACACCGAAACTCTGCGTTCGTGAATTATCGCACGTCGTTCTACTGACTTCGGGTGAGTTCGTGTTGGATCGTAGAATGTTCTACAAGATTCCAGAAATTTCTCTGTAGTGGAAGAATGTTCCAGAAAGTGATACAAGGTTGGGACTTTAGTATAAAAGGAGGAGATTTGAATGTAGTTCATATCCTATCTTGAGAAAAGCGATCTTAAAGTATCTTTCTGCTCCGCCCACTAGTGTTCCAAGCGAGCAGCTTTTTAGTGCCGCTGGACAAATAAGTATACGCAGATCGTCGGAGCAACCTGCTTGGTTAAAATGTAGAGAGCTGTTTTTTTAGCTTAGAATATTAGACTTTTTAATTACGAATACTAAAGTTAATTAGTAATAATAACATGTTATGTTTATTTGTATCATTTTCGTTTGTTTTAGGGAAAAAAATCACTTGCTTACCGAAAATTCGGTTTCAGTTTCGGTAGAAAATCCTGTTTCGGTCGGACACTATTGGAGATATTTCGTGACGTTCACATACTCCATACTGGGAGCGAACGAAGAATATGTCAGTAAGAAAGTGACCACAGACTGACAATATAGGACATGATCAGATCATGTCATGTTTTTGTAATAGTCCTGAGAAGATGGACCAATTATCTCTAATTAACATTAAATGTAGTTTTTGAAGAAAAATCAAAAATTAAAACACATTTAGGTATTTATAACATTCATTAAAATTTGAACTAAATGCGGTTGCGATTGAGATGACAGTCGAAGATTAACGAAGATCATGCTCAGATAATCCCACGAAGGTACTAAGTAAATCATGTATGGTAATGAGAGAATTACGCAAAGCATTTCGGAAAGCAACGGAATTGGGTAGGTAATGTGGCGCATCAGAACTCGAAGCTAAACTGGTTTATTTTATTCAATTTACAAGTTAAAGGCACTTTGTAAGTTGTATTAATAATTTAAATTGTTCCAAGAACATGACTCGGATTTCATTTTTAAAATTAATTGTTTTTAATGAAATTTAAGCAAACAGTTTATGTGTTGTTTATTTTTTTACAATCTTATTATCTTAACTTATTTCGTAGATACATTTCTATTTGGTGACTTTCTTACTGACTATATCCACGTTCGCTCCCAGTATGGAACATGTGGACTTCACGAAATTCCTCCAAGCCAGTCTGTCTATATAGCGTCAATTTCGCAAGGCTTCAGCCCGACTTATGCCAGATTAGCGTCTCTACTTCTTATGTCATATAGTTAAAGACTCGCATAGTTTTTGAAATTTGTAGATTGTTGCTGTAGCTACGAACCTAGTTACCTACTAGATACAGCATAGAAGGTTAAATTTAAAATGCCGTACCTATTCAATAATATTTTATACTTTATACATTCCTTATTATTTCGAATTTTGATAGGATGATATTTAGAATCAGTGGAGCAAGAAGTGGGATAACAGTGATAAAGAACCTCAAACTCTCGTAGACTCATAAAATAAAATATAATGTTTGACAGAAACAAACAAATTTCAACAGAAAACAGTTAATATGTATAGCTAGTCTTTAATTCTATTCAACTAGGAAACCCTAAAAATAAAAAAATTATCTTTCACAATGTCATTAGATAAATTTATGCAATATTTAAGAATTATTAAGAATATGAAGCACGCATTTAAGTGAAAAGAATTCGCAAACACTAGGAAACAAAATATGTGAAATAAATTATAATAGGTGCATAATATCATATTAAAGTTCCGGTGGTACCTGTTATCAGTTTACTCTTATTATGGTCTACGCGTGTGGAGCTGTCTTTGTTAATGACTTCAACGAAAATGAAAGTGAAACAAAACATGCTGCCGCTCGTACCGGACAAAGAGGGACGGATGATACAGTGAATCAATGAAATGCGTTAAAACCAAAGGTTGTTCAGATTCATACTCATAATTAAAACCATTATTCAAAAATGTATTTAATTAAATCAATGAATACATTATAAAAAGAAAAACTCATTGTTCAAAACAAAGGAATTTTCGTGTGATTTATGATCTCATGGTAATTTATACAATTAAAATATTGCACTACAAATATGTCAACAAAACAGTTGCTAAAATAGGAATTCTCACAACAAAGACAATGTAATTCCTCTAATCGAGTTATATAACATTTATGTTGGTATTTCTATTAAAAGTATCGTAGTGTATGTATGAGTTTTGTAGGAAGGTAAAAATGTCACGAATTGCTTGACGCTCATCGATAAATCATTTAACTAATTAAACAGTTATTTTAATAACCAAACTATTATTTAAATATAAACTTAAGTATGATATTCGATTCAAAAATATTTCTAGTAGTCAATATTGAGCATAAAGTGCATAAATAATCAATTATTAAAATATTTTCATAAATGATAATTAAAGAAAAATGTTAATACTTTGTATTTTGCTTTACGCCTTTTAATGGTTTGAACTATTTAATAAAAAAAAATACTTTTTAACCACATATAAATATATAAATTGTAATTTTGATAAAAAAAATCATAGGATTTTTCTTCAAACTGTTATTTTCTTGACGTGTCATTCTCAAATATACGCTCTTTTAATGAATTTCATCAGTTTCAAAATATCCTATTATAATTTGGGAATCATAATAATATCATGGGATGTTTTGAAATGGCTGGACGGAGCAGAAAGAGACCTCGGACTGATGGGGGTGGACGATTGGCGGAGCATGGAGGGGACAGGGTGGCATGGAAATGTCTTCTGGAGGAGGCCAAGACCCACACAGGGTTGTAGCGCCACGGATGTATGTATGTTTTGAAACTGATGAATTAATTTATTTGCCTAAAAAATACGATTAAATGAACAAATACCATAAAACCATTTGAAAAGGTTATTTTTAGCACAAAATAGTAAGTCATTTAATTTCATTTCCACTACTGAGAAAATGCATATTCAACAACTTTTAATATTTTCAATAAAATTTCTAATAAAAAGCATTATTTGAAAAATATTATAAATATTAACGAACATAAAATATATAAATAGAAATTTAAGTTAATAATATAAATTATTAAAAAAATATTAAAATAAGTTTGATAGAAAGGATATTTTATAAGTAAGGTGTATTACCAATATTTTTTATCCTAGCCCAGTTTGAGTTTCGTATGAGTAGAACGTGTGTAAATTGTAAGTAAATTGTATTTGAAAAATGTACCTTTAAATAAATGGAACTATTTCTTACTTAAATTCAACAGAAAAATCTGCACACCAAAACAAACGAGTCAGCTCGCCACAGTCTGTTTTTTGGCGTACACTATAAGAAGTATTAGAAAGATAGAAGTTCTTACTTATGTATTTATCGATATATTTAAAGTAGGACACTTTTATTTCTATTTAATTATCTATGAAAATAACTGACGCATTTATAATCAACTCCAGATCGATCAATTAGTATAAAAAATAATGATCTGATTGAAGTGACGCGTCAACGGCCTTTAGAAGTTGATCTGCCCGCCGCGACGGTGAACCGCTCTCGCGATGGGCCCGAGGATGAGCGTCTTGGTCAGCGGCGTATGTAGAATAGGAGTGCAAGGATGCGTCCACAAGTATATAAGCACAAGAGGAATCTTCACCAGGTACAGTCACAATCAGGCCAACGCACCTGACACATCTCCGAGTCTATCTGTTATTGCTATCGCTATTATTACTTATTGTTGTTTCACTAAAGAGCCTAACATTAGACAGTGCAACATGAGACTGGTACGTACTTTTACATTTGACTTTGTCTAATTCTCAAAATCATCCCTCAAAAAATTACTTAGTACCAAAAAGATTGTTCTAACACCTTCAGTTATGAATATTTTTTCGTTTACATACATACATACTGCATAACTAGGTATTCATTTAAAAAAAGTTAGAGATACAGTTTTTCATGATCTTTTTTATTTATCGCTTTCTTTACTACTTTAATAATATCACGTGCTACCCCATACAAATACAATAGAATATCTTCCTTTTACAACACACTCAGAGGCATAGGGAGGGAACAAGTGCTAAGGGTTAATTTATTTTGAAAATTTACGTGATAGGTATATTTGATTTTTGTAAAATAGATATTATTATCTTTGTTAAATTATAACCAAATTTTATCAAATAAAAAGTGTATTAAAAGTAAATAATATACTTACTAAGGGTACAACTTTTAAAATTTAATAAATTTTCTAATATAGAGCATGAATTGAAAAATATACCTAAGATTAACGAACATAAATTATTATTTAAATATTCTTATTTTGAAACTTTACTTTAAAAAGTAAATAATATACCTACTGTAATAATATGTAGGTTTGTGCCGCAGATGATTTAGCTCTTAACAAAATACGAATTTTAACATTGATGAAAGAAGATTCACATGACGTCTAGGTTTATAAATTAAGTTCGATTATTAGTAAACTTCTGCTTATAATTTCTTTCAACTTTAATTCATTCTAGGGTATTTTCATAATAATTATGAGTGATCCCATATTGACATACAGTGATCTGAGTGATTAATTTAATAGTACCTACGGTTTGTGAATGTAAATGATTACATTTCAATGTTTTCTGCATTTTCTTTATTTGTACTTCAAATAAGTAATTCGCTTTCTTATTTTAACTAAACAACGGTATAAATCTCAAAAAAGTGAAATTGAAAAGTTTTTAAAATTTACGAAGGGATATAGTTAGTAGGTACGTTTGTAATTTGCCAATACATCTCTACTTTTATAAATTCTAATAGTGATATTTTATATTTGTCCTTTTAATAGTTATAATAATGCATATTATGCAGAATGGCACATTTAACGGAATAAAAATATTATATTATAATTTTTCCAATAATTAACAAAAATATACGATCCAAAAACTAGTGCATAGATCGATCGATAATGCAGTGCACAATGTACAGATCTCATTTTTAAAAGTGTATTAGATATACATAAGCATGCATAGTCCGATTTTGATTTGATAAAACATTAACATGGATATACTTACTTAAGTTAATTAAAATCAAAATGGATTATCACAATATTATTTATTAATAATCGTATGCACCCAGATATTACAAATTTTCATATCAATATTTCACATTGTTTTACGATCTTAACCCAAATATTGACTTCTTCATACATTCATACTTTATTTTGCAACCTTTAAATGATTGCAGTGTTGCACAGTTTACGAATGTGGAATACTATGTATTGTGTGCAATGCGAGCATTCGCTGAACCGCGTGTGACCGTCATTGTCATAATCACATACCTACTCATTACCTACCGGTCATCTCATTAACGGAGGAAATTGACACACAGCCCGCTTGGGGTCGGTCAGGCCTCGTTCTTTTTATGACATTATTTTGCAAGCTTCCCCCGGCGTAACATCGAAATCACTTTATAATCGCGCAAATTTCCTCCAAATATAATATGTATTTATTTAAATGACGATATTTAAATAGTATTAATCTAGGTCTCACCAAATTACTTAAAGAAGTACTATGTGGTCATCAATGTTACGGTCACCAAAACCGGTATTCCTTTTTATGTAGTTGCGTGTTGAGAAACTATTGTAGGTATTTTGAACATTTAACTTTTATAAAATTTTCAGTATTTAGCATATACTATATTTTAACAATTATTTAATACCTAAATTTCTTCAAATAGATCGACTGTTTTTAACACAAGGTTTTCAAAAAGCTGGTGGATCTTTCGCCTGTGGAATTTTTCTTTTAGTCAATCGGTCCCGTCCGATTTAACTTGTGATCGATAATACACCTGATTTCATACACACAATGACTGGTAGTCTCAAATTCACGTTCCAACTCAACGCAAGAAGCTCTTGCTTAGAACTCTTGGGGTTGCCAGTAGTTACGCATCTAATGTATTGGATAAAAATTTTCAGACTAGAGAAATGTCAAAAGTCTCAATAAAATTGGATACGACGCAACTCAATCGTCTGTTTTTCATTTCAGAATAACAGTCATCGTCTATGCACTTCGGAAATTCGCTTCAATAATTGAAATGCTTTGGGATATTAGAGCCACATCTTTATTGAATGAATGGCGTCACCGTTACAAAGCCTATAATAAGCTTGATTCACACCAAAAATACTTAAAATAGACGAAAATAATTAAAGATGGTTCGATTTAGATCAATGTACATTACTACCCCCTCCCCCCTCCCCCTCTGTCGTGCGGAGTTGAATTTGGGGAGTAGGTTTTTACCTAAATATTATTAAGTATACTTACTTACACTATAATTATTCATAATATAATATTCATAGAACAATAATATTGTTTGGACACTGTGCCAAATCGTGTAAGTATTGATAATAATAATAATTCAGATTTATTTTCGATATATAAAAATTCAGTATAAAAAAACAAGCACACAATTAAAACAAAAAGCAAATACAGGTATTTAAAACAATTAATCGAAAATCCCACAAGGCAGTGCCTGTGTGTGGGGGTATACAATAAAATAAGCCACAAAAGTCACTGTTAATAAAATTAAATAAGAAAAAAATCAAAATAATAAAAAGTACTTAGGTAATAAAATTAATGGTAAAAACGCTAATAATATAAGATGTATTAATAAAAAATATTAGATTGACTAGCAGTTACGAAGCCGGCTTACGTACCTACTGTTTCGTTCGGAGGTCGCGGGTTCGATCCCAAGTGCTGACCATCTTCCTCTTTCACGATCCAAGGTTGACTAGCTTACTGTGAAAGAGTCGATGAGTGCATATTTTGTGTTCACTTTTAGTGAGCACAGATTTATTTTTTATATTTTTATATATATTATAATTTTTTTTTTATCATGAGATGGCACAGGGCTCAGATCTGCCATAAGCTGTCATTGTTTGCCTACTTATTAATAAATTTATTTACCCACTTCATTGTAGTGATTTTGTAAATATGTACATTGTTTAACTAGGTACCAACCATCGTTTAAAATATTAGTCATTTTTTATTAACACGAAAACACTCATTTTCGATTATTTAGAGGTGCAACAAAAATGTTTTATAAATTCCATTTTTTCATATCAAGAGTAGTGGCTTAAGGAATCTCTTGCGAAGAGCAGTACCTATGTGCTGTATACCAGAGATTAAGATATTATTCCAGCCGTGCCCACTGACACGGGAACCTCCGCGTGTGAACGCAGCATTCACTGACAGCTGGTTTCTTGGTACCTACCTACGCATTGTGTTCTTTTTATCTTCACATATTAAAATACTCTTATTGGGTTATCTGCAAGTTACGATACTTTTTATTCTATGTTATCGTGGATTTGTTTTTACTAGCAACTCCACCCAAATCTCTTGTATTTATTCTTGGTGGCTCCAACTGAGGATTTTAAGAATCCATATTTTATCTGATCTCCTCCCGTAAAGATAGCTGTACTAACAGAACTCACGCAGCACTACATAGATTTATGCGGTTGTGTGGCCCGCGGTGAATCACAGTGTTCTGGCAATAATTCATCTTCTTCTGCCGTATCAATACTGTGTATTGGTTGGTGGCAAGCGCGAACATCTCCACTCTTCTAGGTTCTCCGCTGTTCTCTTTAGTTCAACGTAGTAACTTCATTCCGTTTCATGGCATATCTGTTGAATATTAAAATGAAAAAGTCTTATATAGTTCTATCACAAAATTAAAAAAAAAAAAAAAAAAAAAAAAAAAAAAATTAATTGTAATAGAACTATATAAGACTTTTTCATTTTAATATTGAAATGGACTATCACCAAGCACCTTCTGCCCAAAACATCGAAGATATCTGTTGAAAATACTCCTGGTGCGGGCGTCCTCTACCAATCGAACCCTCGATTATTCCCTCCAATATCGTATCCAGTAAATTTTCATGTCTCATTACATCAATCAAATAAGATTTTTTTTTTATAAAACAATCGGTCTTGCACGGACTCGAGCGGCCGATCTTGCCACGAGTGTTACATTTACACATGTAATTCTCAAACGGCGCACACCTTCCCTCTTGAGACGCCTCACAAGTGTAAAGTACGCAATAGTTCGCGCGGGTCTATAAAAGTACCTACTGCCTGCCTATTGTTTTGTAATTACAATGTACCTAGCGATTGTTCCAAAGCGCCGTAAGATGCGTGTACAATAGACAAGTAGTAATATTCGGGTGTATTTCATATTACAGTATGATTAATCATTATTCTCGCATGCGAATTCTTCAACGATGCATTTCGTAAAATATTTACATACGAGTTAATTATTTTTTTTGCTCTGTTTAAATTAAACAATATAATATCGCGAATGGCGAAACACAAGACTCCATAGCCCTAATAGGTTCAAGTATGCTTAGGAGGGTCTAGTTGATACAACGTTTGCCGATTCTTATATGTATTACTACATAAAGACCTCTTCATGTGCTGAAAATTGTTATGTTATTTTATCGGACTGATGAAATACTTCATAACATGAACGAAAACCCTAGCTGTGGAACATTGAATAAAATTGTCGGTTTACTAAATTATCAGGCAGAAATCAGGATCATCAAGGAGGCCTTCTGATAGTCCACCCTTTACTAATGCATGCTCTCATCAGAGTCTGCATCTATTAATAGCCCTTCCTACTTGCCTGTCTAACTCTTTAGGCTTAGAAATTCACTGTATCTGGTCTTATTTGAATCAATCATTGTTTTTTATAATTAATGCCGTAACCAGAGTCTTCATCTCTTCACTAAAACCACTTTTGATTGGTTTTTTTTTTGTGTTTATTGACAGATTCAATGTTGACTATAATTTATATGTTTATTGTATTGCCAACCATTTTGCTTCTTTTGACTATATTATAATTGTAAAAGGCCTCGGCCGTATATTTATTGAAAATAAAAATCCCTCCGATATGGACCCTTATGGCGATGTTGAAGTTACGTCTTACCTTATATAATACTAATAAAAAGGAATTTCCGAATTCCTGTTGGGGGTGTTCTTATTCAATCGAGTGGGGGTGGGTCATCCTTACAGTAAATACCTCCCATCCACTAATACTCCAGGATTGTGTCTCTCTGAACCATCCGTCATTTTAGCATGTCAGTTTTTGGTTCAATTTTCAAGAACAGAGCATCAACTAGAAAAGCTTAGTAAAAGAATAAACAAATATTTAAGATATACCTAGCTCAAGATAAACAAGATATTTGATGTTTTGGCTGGCATAGGGATTTGTTTACCTATTTTAGCATAAATGAGATAGTTCATATTGTATGAATTGTGTGGGACATGTTACAACTTTAAAAATGATTATGTGTGATTGTTTTCAGGTAATATTTGCCACCTTGATCGCCGCCTGCTCGGCTGACCTTCTGACTCTCAGACAGAAGGCTCCCCATAGCGCGCATTCAGCTGGTGGAGGTGACTTTTTGAGCAGCCCGAATAAACCCTCATACAATTACAATCCACCGCAAAACAATTACATTCCACCCCAAAATAATTATCTTCCACCCCAAAACAACTACCTCCCGCCCCAAAATAACTATCTTCCGCCTCAGCAACCCTCTCCGAAACCCCAATATATTCCTCCAGCAACTACAGCTAAGCCAGTGACCCAATACCTGCCTCCTCAAAGCAGCTACGGACCTCCTGCCAAGCCAATGAACAATTACCTTCCACCACAGAACAACTACCTTCCTCCTTCTGGGCCAACCACACCTCCGGTTCCAATTTTGAAACAGACTAATGAGCTGAACGAAGATGGAAGCTTCAAATATGAGTGAGTATTAAAAATATTATAGTGTGATTCAGTCAACGAACTAGTTTATGTGTTCTAAACATTTAAGTAATAACATTACTAGGTACTATAACCAGAATATCACCCTAAATGTGTAGGTTAAATGCTGTTCTAAACAGCTTTGTATTTGGTATTTTCTCCAAAAGTGTCCAAAAAAAATATCCGCTAAAGATGGTCGCATAGTCGGCCCAAAATATTTATTTCGAAAACATAATTTATCGTAATACTGCAAAGTTTGTTTTCTTTATACATTGATTTAATTTACTATTGTTTTATGACATATTTAATTTTAATTATTTTATCCGAATGCCGCTTCTACATATTATGTAGTGTATTTGATTCTATGGCCCGAACACTAATAATAAATTATACCCAAATATTTTTTTTAGATTCTTGACCGGTGATCAAACCAACATCGAAGCCATGGGCCACATTGAAAACCCAGGAACAGATCACGAAGAACAAGTCATGCACGGATCATACTCCTACATTGGTACAGATGGTGTGACGTACAAGGTCACATACGTTGCTGATGCCAATGGATTCAGGGCTTTCGGAGACCATCTCCCAACCCCACCACCAATCCCACCAGAAATCCAACAGTAAGTAGACCATTAAAACACTTAATTGAAGCGTCTTTAGGGCTTTAGTCCGTGGTCTCTTTCTGGGCACAACTAAATGTAGTCACTTTCAAAATTCCATTCCATTTGCATTTGAATTAGTAACTCTATTTATGAGCCTACTAAGGCATTCCGGATCTTTGCACACGACAGCAATTCTGCGTTTGTTCCGGCTTTACAAATCATTTCAATGTTACTGTCCAAATCGGTTCATGATACACGAAGCATTCGTCGATGTGACTTTATATGTTCATCTGAATCAAAACATTCAATCTGACAAGCATGATATTCAAGCCTACACCTATAGGCGTGGACTTTAGATCACTAGGTTCCAGGTTCGATTCCCGCTCGGGTCAGAGTTTTTCTAAGTGTTTGTTCACTTGAAATTTCTACCCGGGGTTGGCCTGTCTCAGATTGGACAGGACCGGTTGACTGGAAAAAATTGCCTCAGGCAAAAAGTTCCGCCGGCTATACTGACACCTTTGTATAGAAAAGTGTTATATTATTATTATTGTTAGAGATGTGAAATTTGACTGCCTAACGGCGAACGTTGTTACTTAAAAGTGACCATGTACACTAAGCCAGCCCTCGAAAGAAGACAGTCGACAGTGATCTCTAAATTATCAATTTAAAATCGAACACGATTGATGTTATGTTACCATAAAAAAGATGGTCGTTTAACATATATTATTTTCGGTATTTATTTTACGTACAGCATTGAATATGCAATACTTCAACAATGCATTCTTCTCAATCTTAGCTATATTTAAAATAATTACTATACCTACCTGCGAGTACTGAATACTTTCAAATTTAAGAATTTCCCATGACATCACTATATATATATTATTGGTTTCTGCGTGTCACATCTGATGAAAATAAATTAATACAACCTTGCATGGATTTAGTAATAATGAGATACAAAAAATAAATAAATAGATGTTGATAGAGTTTCGCAATTAGACACATTATTTCTGGTATCTGCTATGATAAATGTAGGCATTTATGCGTTACGCCTTAAAAGTGCGTTATCATTGCAGAGAGCAATGCGAGATCTTATTATACGTTTATTATTACAAACGTGCCAGACGAGCCATTTAAGTCATCTTAATTGAGAACTTGACATTCTGTTCAATATTATGGAGTATAGAGGCAACTCATGCTAATATCAATGATAATATGGATCGATTTAAGTACTTAAATCATATTGCCTTTTTCTGTTTACATGATGATTGACAAATAGCGATTGAAAATGATGAAACACCATGAAGGATCATATGTTTTTACAATGGTATTGCTTTTTAATGGGCGTGTGTCGTCGATCACATAAAATTTAAACAAACTATTAAATACCAAAACCCAGGCACAAAAAGTATCTGCATTTGAAACGAAGTGCCTCAAGAGAATCTTGGGTATAAGATGGTACCACCGCATCACGAACAACGCTATTCGACAGCGCACCCAGCGAAGGCCCATCACTTCTACCATTATGGAGAGGAGATGGACTTGGCTGGGACATGTGTTAAGGATGCCGAATGACAGTTGGCCGAGGAGAGCGCTGTTCTTCCTCTTATCGGGGTCCCGAAGACAAGGAAGACCCTCTCACGGGGCGGAGCTGAGGGATTTGGACATGGTGTGGGAGGAGGTCATAAACATTGCGCAAGATCGAGCGCAATGGAGAGCTTTTGTTGCCTCCCTTTGCCCCTAAGTGGGGCGTAAAGGTAGTTTGGATTGGATCGGATTAACAAACCACTGCGGACTGCCGAGCGTCTTCTACTTATATTTCGAAGGCTTGCTTAGTGTGATCACTTGACGTTAACAACATTCGCCATTAGGTGGTCATATTCAAATCCCCGAAACTTTCAATCAACATGTTGGACATGTCGATTCGAAGGTGCTTCCTTAATCGTCCTTTGCAAAAACGCCAGCCACTGCCCCGACGCTTATTCCTTCATAATACGTATATATAACAAGTAGGTGAGCATGAGGTATAGAGCCATCTGTTGGAAATGTTTGAGAACATCTAGAGCAACTAAATTTATAGACTGCGACTGTTTTTATGTAGTTGGCGCCAGGTTATGAAGATATCTGTTTTTCGTTGATGTCTCATCTTAATTGTTGATTGGTACACAAACAATATGTTTCTCAATAATTCATACCTATTTTGTTTCAGATCCCTCGACAAAAACGCCGCTGAAGAGGCTAACCAAAATCAAGGTTATCCATCTGGACCAGCTCAAGGATATCCATCTGGACCATCCCAAGGATATCCATCTGGACCATCCCAAGGATATCCATCTCAAAAGCCCCAGCAAAGCTACTTGCCACCTAGCCAACCATCATACAACCCACAAACCGGATATCATTACTAAAAATTAATGTAAATAAATAAATTTATTTCCACGAAACATGGAAATAGCAATTATTTAATATGACTGTAAAAATTGTAAGCATCTAAGTCTACTTATTGATGGATAGAATATCAATATTTTATCCCTGTTGTGTGCAATTTTGGTTTAAGAAAATTCTTTGTTTTTTTTTTTTGTTGATTTTTTGTGTATCGAGCTAAAACAAAATATACTGTGTCTATCAATAAAACGTCATCCTTGTGGAAACTTTGTATATTCAACGTGTGAATGCTTTATATTGTGTGAATGATTGTGTATTAGGTACTATTTAATTTGTGTGTATGCATTTTTACGGTGATTTTGTATATATTTCATTTCGTGTGTGTAATTATTAATTTTTTTACATTTGTAAAAACTGTATAATTTATTGAATTATTTTCATAATAAAATTGCGCAAATTATGACATGAATCAGAACTTTTATGTTGAACCTTTGTAGCCCTGATGTTTAGCGAATTTCCTCTAGGTTTTTTGACCCCTATATCACCTCTGAAATCACTCATCCATCGTTTGTATTACAGACAAACGCCTACCTGCAACTAACACAATATAAATCATTATCTTTTTATATCATCATCTTGCATTGAAATCTATCTACGGATAAAGGTACTCGACTGACCTTGCAGGTTTATGAAATATCGATGTATTCTCTTTAAATAATCGTAACAACTCAAGTATGACGAGTATCTTTATAAATACCTTCATGTGTTTGAGTTCACTGCATTGAAATTGCTATGCTTTTATATAGTTATGTCGTTTGCCAAAGCAATAAATTTTATACTGACTTTATTATGAACACTTTAATTTCTTCTGCAAAAAGGAGATGTTGACAAGAATTACGAAACTGAAAACTGAATAAGGTGGCTACAAAATATTACGAAAAAAAGAAAGCTCTTCTTCTTCGTGCTAAATAAGAAGCTGATTGGATTAATTTTTAACATGCCTTGCTAGCTAGCAATAATCTGAAACCTTTATAGTGGTAGATTTATAAAAATAATGTTTCGTCTTATCCTTTTATGCCTAGATTGAAATTCTTCTTCTTCTCAGCTTGTATCAGTCCACTCCTGGACATCGGCCTCCTCCAGACTCTTCCACGTCCCCCAATCTTGTGCAACCTGCATCCACTGTGAGCCAATGGTTCTTAGAATTTCGTCCCTCCATCGAAGCTGTGGCCGACCAGGCGGACCAGGGTTTCTAATTGTAGTCCTAGGGCGCCAGCACAGGAGGCGTTTGGTCCATTTATCCTCAAAACGAGCGACATGACCGGCCCATCGCCATTTTAACGCTGCCACTCGTTCGACAATGTCCGACACTCCTGTTCTAGTTCTTATTATGGTATTTCTAAATCTATCCCTAAGACTTATACCCAGCATCGCTCGTTCATTGCTCGTTGAGTTACCCTTAATATCTCAGCACTTCTTTGGGTTAATGTGATGGTTTCGAACCCATAAGTAAGTACTGGTAAGACACAAGCAATTGAAGACACAAGCATGAAATACTGTAAAATAACAACCACTTTACTCCAACCTAAGCCAGGCTCTCAAGCGAAGTCAAAATTTGATATTGGAACAACAGTTGGAGCAAGAATGATAGGGAATTGTCAAGAAAAGTGGAGGATAGCTAACAAAACATTCAGACTCTTATTGCGACAACATTAATCCCGAATCGTAGGCTGAGCTGTCTCGGCCATGTACTACGTAGTATGTCCCCCGAGTCCAAATATTATGGAAGCCTAAGTCCAAACCAGAAAACGGACTCAAGATATCATTGCTGCATTGTGATTGCTCAATCATCGAAATTATTCATTACTACACCCCTCAGTAAGTAACACAGCGAGGTCCAAACTTAACCTTCATAGTTGAGTACGAGTCGCACCTTTATCACAGACTCTGGGGCCACGACATCTCCCACACACATGCCAAACACTGAATAGATGGAAAATAAATAGACTAGAAATGGAAGTATACAAGACGACGAATAGCTTCATGGTTGTCAAAAGACAAATAAATAAACGACGATCTAAACAACGGTGTTAAAATTGCTGGCGAAACTTAAAAACGATTTTTCTATTCAACTAGTCCCGAAATAGAGATTTGAGAGATTGGTGCCAAAATTGAACTAAAAATGTTTGATTTTTAATGATTGATTTAAATTTGAACTATTTGACCATATTATACGGTTATTTCTATGTACGTTTTTGCAAAGGAAGATCAGTTTTACATGGTATAGATCATTTTACATGCGAATAATCCCAAAGATTTCAAGTGAAAGTCGAGAGAAGTATATTCTGGCTCTAGCGAGAATCATACCCGGGACACATGGATAACGAGTCTGACGCCCTAGTTAGCTTTGTTACCGAAGAAGGTAATAGAGAGGTAGAGGAAACTATATTTCCATCACGTCTATTCCAGATTTAACTATTCAACGGCTTACCCGATAGTCCACCATTAGTATACTAGAGTATTAAACGGGTCTTTTGCAAGTTAAAGGGGGCTGAAGACAACGTAAAATGGAACATACAAATAAGTTACTTGATTCAACTGAATGTCATCTGCCTGTAGAATCTAACTCGACGATATTACGTAGAAAACGTATAACATACGACAAGTATGATTTATTCTCGTCATACTGTCGCTACCAATGGTAAAAGATTGATAGAGGCTTGTAAACATACGAGCAGGAAACTTATTCTGCTTTACGCGTGTTAGTATGTTCGTGAGATGAGGTTCATCTCACATTTTAAATATAAAAAAGAACGTCAAAAAGAATAAAGTTAACATTGTTAAGAAGATGGAAGGTTTACTCCTTTTCACTGTCATGAATTCGGCAGAGACTATGCTACTGCACTTGCATATGGGACGAGGCTGTGCCCATCACCAGAATATGCGATTGGATTCGTCAAAAAGATGAAGTGTTTCGACATTGTGCGCATGTGTCTCATCAGGACCATCTCTCAAATGGCCTACACATCGTGGAATCCGATGAACGCGGGGAGTGCCGCATAACATGAACGGAAGTGAGATTTGTCACGAAATGCATGTGAACAACATGCACCCCGAAAGACAAAAAGGGAGACATGTGCAAGTGCAGTAGCATAGTCTCTGCCGAATTCATGACAGTGAAAAGGAGTAAACCTTCCATCTTCATATTGTTTCCTGTCAAAAGTTGATTATCCCGCATTTCGTGACAAATCTTGGGTTTTCACTTCCATTAACATTGTTGTTCTTTTTTTTAGAACGAAAGCAAAGAAAATTAATATCTATAAGCCCTGCGTATGAACGATAATACCGTAAACCTATTAAAACAAGAGCTGATATATCAAAAAACAAAGAGTCTACTAGTAATTAAAATTTAAATAAATTACACCTCCTTTCGACCTTACGTGGATGGACAATGGACGGGCCCTAACCTGATTATCATTCCAGCTTATGGAAAGTCTTCCACTGTTTCAGATACCAGCAGTCCTTAACATTACATGTTTACATATACAAACGTGCGTGACTATAAAAATATGTCCGATGTAAAGGTCCGGTGTCTTCGTCTCTGCTAACCTAGATAATATGCTAATAGACAGGTGACAACAAAATAATAATATGCTGAATGATCTGCAACAGTTTAATGCCGTCTTATGGTCGTTGCCTTATTAAAAATCTTAACGATCTGTGCTCCAACAATCTAAACGAGGATGTCCATATTGTAAGTATGATGACAAAGTTCATTTCTGTTTTAATCAAAATATGAATCTGTTTTAATCAACGGCGACTGAGTGAATGTCGTATTGTTGTAATTTAGTTAGTAAGTCAGAATAATGTTTGTTATAAGTTATTTTTAAGGTTTAATTGCAACTTAATAAAATATGCCGCGGGGTTGCCGGCTAAGAATTGCACCTCTGCTCTTTTTGCTGGTTTTTCGAGCATCCTGTAAGAGCCAGGAATTCGAAAAATCAGATCGGGACCGTGAGATTGACCATCTCACGTCCTTAAACCCCAACAGGTCAGCAAAGGCACAAGATATAAGCTTCGTTCGCATCAGCTGTCCCCTGTAAAGGTGCATGATCCAGCGCAATGGAGAGCTCTTGTGCCTCCCTATGCTCCTTAGTGGGGCTTAGGTCCCCCGTATTGTAGGTTGGTTTGTGGGAGGGTCCGCGGCGGGCTTGATTTGTGTGGGGCCGACTTTTTGGTTTGGTTGCTTTGACCAGACTAGGGGGTTGGTTTCGTGCGGGTCGGGTTTGCTGCGGATTGGTCTCCTCCGGGCTGGCTTGCGGTGTGCGGGGTGCCTGAAGGGAGAATGTATGTATGTATGTATGTAATAAAATAAATAAAAATAAAAATAAAATCAATACGTTTAAATCACTTTATTAAAAAGCCTTTATTCGTAAACAACATTTACCTATATTAGAAAAAAACACATCTTATTTGTTTTTCTTTTAGGCTAATAAATCCACATGGGGGTGGTTTGAGCAGTTGTGTATATATTTTTAATTTCTGATTAAAATAAAAATTTAATTTATAAATTTTTGGAAATTATTGAGAAAAAGAGAGAAACCAAATTTAAAAACTACGACTGCTGTCATGTATTTGGCGCCAGGATATGACTATATCCATTTTTTGTTAATGTCTCATCTTTATTGCCTATACATTTTTTTATTGGTATATTTCTAACAAGTCAAAGGATTATAGGTTTTTATTTATTTGGTCTGCTCGAATGTCTTTCTCGGTCAAGGTGTGGCAGCCAACTGATTTAAGAATAAATGGGTAGGTATACGGTATTGGTTGTTTGTTCCGCATCACGCTTTTTCTACCCGCTTTTCATTTTACAGTTTCAAACTCCCAGACCTATCGACCTATCACCCAATCGTTTGACAACAAAGATTCAAAAAAAATTTGTCAAATAATTTGAGTTCAAAATAAAAATCTCATAAAATTGTATCTATAAATTTTGAACTGATTTGATTTTAATGTAGAAATATTAACTTTGATTAAGAACCCGGAAAACAATATTGGTGAAGGAAATGCCAGGTTCCGCCTTTTGTGAAGAAGGTACTCTAAATAGTTGACACGATCATTGTATTGTTACTACTAGTGAGGTATTGACTGCCACCTTGACATTCCACAACACATTTTCAATTGATATTCAATTCGCCGGTTGTAAATAAACAAAGAAAACTAGTAGGTAACTCGAAATAATGTTTCTACTAAATAGAAAGATATTGTGTCAATTCTTATGGCAAGTGGCGCCTTTAACAACATAACCAAAATATGGAAGGCGTCGGCGTTTAGTGTCGAGACGAAATGTAACTGTCTGATGCGTGTGTGTTGCCCATTCTCCTGTATGGGTGTGAGTCCTGGCACCTGACCAAATCCCAGGCACAAAAAGTATCTGCATTCGAAACGAAGTGCCTCAGGAGAATTTTGGGTATAAGATGGTACCATCGCATCACGAAAGACGCTATACGCCGGCGCACCCAGCGACGGCCCATCGCTTCTACTATTATGTGGAGGAAATGTACTTGGCTGGGACATGTGTTAAGGATGCCGAATGACAGTTGGCCGAGGAGAGCGCTGTTTTTCCTCCCATCGGGGTCCCGAGGACGAGGAAGACCCTCTCATACTGTGTTCCGCTCCTTTCAAGCAGAGCTGAGGAATCTGAACATTGTGTGGGAGGAGGTCATAAACATTGCCCAATATCGAGCGCAATGGAGAGCTCTTGTTGCCTCCCTATGCCCCTAAGTGGGGTCTTAAGGGAGTTTGGATTGGATAGTTCAAGAGACTCTTGATATCTACTTGGGTTATACGAAAGCGCTCAAGCCTGAATATAAAAATCCTGAAAGTGGAACTCCGTTTTACTACATTCATAAAAATGAACTTTTACTACCTACGCAAATACACGAACCGGGTAGCAGGGTGAGCGGTGCACTAATGCAGTGGGTTCCTAGGGAGCGGCCGTATATTACGGCAGCTTACAACGGCGGTATTAACGGTGACATTTGGAAAATTACGTGCCCGTATTATTCCTCCATTTTTCAACAACATACGTCAATTTGCGTATTGTGTCGGAACGTGAAAATGAAAATGAACGATCTTGATGTGTCTTTAGTTATTTGTTTGGAGAATGACCAGGCATCAAAGGAGGATGAATATCGAATGGGAGAAGACAATTTATATAAATCTCGTAGCACAGAAGGTGCTTTTTTAATATGAAACAATTTAGTACTATCAATGAAAGCGTTCACGAGTCACCTGACACTGACAAGACGGCCGGCGGCCGTTTTTGAAAATAACGACAATGTTTTTTGTAACTACGGTAACAAAATAAACAACGTTCTACGGACGCCGTTCTCTGAAACGTCGCATTCTTAGGAAAACAACCCATTATGAGAAACAGCAACGTCTTACTACAAGCAAAAAACTAGTGTATAATGCAATTCTGTTACCATAAATGATGTATGGATGTGTAACGTGGACATGAACGAAAATAGAAGAATGTAGTATAAATGCAGTAGAGATGAGATCTCTACGAAGAATATGTGGAAAGACTCTGTTGGATATGGAAAGGAATGAAAATATTAGGAATGTGGTATATAGAAGTTCGTGTTGTAACAAAGATGAAAGTCAATAAGTTGATATGGTTTGGGCACGTGAATAGAAAAAATGAAAAATTATCGTTATTAATGAAATGAAAAAATATTTTTTCATAATTAATATAGGTACATATCTACTTACTGAAGTTTCAGCAAATTAACCTTTTAAAAATGTTCGAGGATAATAATTATCAATAATTACATATCTGGTTATTGAGACCAGGCAGACCACCCGCCACATGGTTGCCGAGCATCAATAGGGACCTAAAAGAATGCGAAGTGGAGCCAGAGATGGCGTTGGACAGAAAATCTTGGCGCAACAGGACACGGAGAGCCGACCCCAAATAATGGAACAAAGGCGAGGGCGAAGAAGAAGAAGAATTACATATCTGGTTATTCATTTCGTGACTAAACATAGATATGTATATAGTGTTAGATATGTACCTACATATTGAAAAAAATTACAATATCATAGAAGTATTTTTAAGGACTAGATCTTAACGAATTTACTTAGCTATGGATCCTTCGCATCCGGGAAATCAAAAGCGGATAGTGGCGTCTAATAGAGGGTTAACGGATCCAATTAGGAGTCTCTGGACACAACAAGAAATATGAATAAGCACCTACATTTTCAACATCTTACTTAATATTTTTCCGATATTCATCTACACACTAAGTACAAATAAGTCAGACTAATTAGTAAGCGAGATTTGTTTCCAGTGACTGCAGTCCGAATACTTTCCTTATCATAAAAGTAAGAAATTACCAGTGAAATGTGAAAAATGCAGCTCACCAGAAGAACGAAGCATATCGGAAGAGCACGCGAACCTCACTTCAGCTTCCTCTGGACCAACACATAAATGTACTACACACAATATTGTCTTTCGTGGCTATAAGTATATGGAGATAATCATGAATTTATTAAATTATTGAATGATTTAAAAAATATACCTACACATTGTGGTGAACATCTACCACAGTGTTTGTATACAACTCATTTTTCTTCCTATCTCTTTGATAGATCTCCGATTTTTTTTATCTAGGAATCTCAGTCTTATTCTTGTATTGTCCGGTTACCCTCCATCTCTTTGGAGGTCTATCCGGTGATCGGTGTCTCTCTGGGCCCCGTCCCTCCATCATACTTGGAATTTTTAAATTTTTTTTTTTCTTAATAAAAAATGCATCTGTGTTCACTTTGAGTTCACTAATTAAAAAAATTGAAAAACATTGTACGTTCTTCTTTTTATTTTTGAATATATAATGTCATAACGTTTTCGGACTGCCGTCCATCATCAGTGACCTCTGATGATGGACGGTAGTCCAAAAAATATAAAAAGTAGAACATACAAAGTTTTTAATTTTTTTAAATGTTCTACAAGGTTACTCACGACAATAAATTTGAAGATTTACTAGTACACTCTTTAACTATTTCACAGTAAGCTACTTAAAACTTGTGTCTTGAAAGAGGAAGATGGTCAGCACTTGGGATCGAACCCACGACCTCCGCACGAAACAGTACGAAAGCCGGCGTCGTAGCCGCCAGACCACCAACCAATCCAATCCAAATCCAAACTCCCTTTAGACCCCATTAGGGGCATAAGGAGGCAACAAGAGCTCTCCATTGCGCTCGATCTTGCGCAACGTTAATGATCTCCTCCCACACCATGTCCAGATTCCTCAGCTCTGCTTCGAAGGAGCGGAACACAGTATGAGAGGGTCTTCCTCGTCTCCGGGACCCTGATGGGATGAAGAACAGCGCTCTCCTCGGTCAACTGTCATTCGGCATCCTTAACACATGTCCCAGCCAAGTCCATCTCCTCCACATAATAGTAGAGGTGATGGGCTCACGCTGGGTGCGCCGGCGTATAGCGTCGTTCGTGATGCGGTGGTACTATCTTATACCCAAAATTCTCACCACCAAAAAGACCACCAACCACTTCAACTATATTGCGAATCAATTGAAAATAATATTTTGTGACAATATCACGTGATTAATATACATCCCCTATCTCGCGCAACACCATATCAGGCAGTCCTATAACAACCATTATTTCAGCGTGATCTCCAAATTGCCTTTTTCTCTGCTCCGTCTAGTAACCCTTATACCAGTTCTTTGGATTTCCTCATTGAACGTCCTGTCTCTAAAAGTTATTCCTAGGGCGTGCCTGATTTCAGCCGTTCTGGGTTGTTTAGTTCTCACTGTATCTGCCCCTTTTGATGTTGAATGATGGAAAATAAATTAAATAGAAAAAGTTCATAATATTACGGTAAGGAGTCATTCAGCTTAAAACTTAGAATTGAAAATAATGTACCTTGATACTTGATGAAAATGAATTAGGTATTATGTTTTAAAATCAATATCAATAAGCAAGTATACATCAACGCATCAAATTGTTTATCAGTAAAAAGATACCTACTCAAAAACTTTTCAATATATTAATTATTAGTTGTGATTTCACGGTGTATAATTCAAGTAAGTTTCACACCCTAATGTATAAATAAGCCTCTCATCTCTTTATGGTAAACAGTTACACGTGAATCACCGTCAAGCGAAGAGTGAATATTAGAAATTAGAGCAATTATTACAACAGCAAAGAGAGTCTGTTTCTCCACTAGACATGATTCTGGTAAGCGTATGTGTACAGTAATAGCTAAAGTGCGTTCGATATAATGGAGAACATTCTGCATACATATTTAATCAAGTGAAAGAGTTAAAGTGTGAATTAAAAGTTATGTGATAATAAAAGTGGTGCTTGATGGTCCAGATGTTTCGGTATACTTTTAGTTAGTATTATTCTAATGTCCATCTTCCCCTTTCAGGTGTATATTCTGATGCTGTTAGTCACTGGTTCAGTGACAAGCTATCCGCAGAGGCGCCCATCGATTACAAGGAAATTAAAAAGTAATAATGAGGTACGAGTTAAACCGTCACCCTTTCCAAACCAACCAATGGAAGATGAAACTCAAAGATCTTTGAAACAATACATTCCTATACGTAGAACACCCAATATCAAAGAAACCAACGTGAACTCGAGGTTAGACTATTATGGGTCTTCGGAAGTTGATGAATTTGGACAAAACCGTAGGTCTAGCAGAAGCAATAATAATTTTATGAAAAGATATATAACCTCCGATCAAATCAGACCTGGGAAATCCCAGCAAAAAACTTCTCGCGACAACCAACAGAAACATAATTTGTTCGTTACCAAAAAGAGTGATCACGACGAATTAAAATATTCGCAAGTAAATACCCAACAACCTCTAGAGACAAGAAAAACTAAAAATGA
This sequence comes from Mystacides longicornis, assembly GCA_963576905.1. Lineage (NCBI taxonomy): Eukaryota > Metazoa > Arthropoda > Insecta > Trichoptera > Leptoceridae > Mystacides > Mystacides longicornis. Next base: position 1,944,255 of record OY756421.1, on the reverse strand, counting down.
ATATACAGATTTTCAATACAAGAATGCAATAAATTTCGATACGAGTCGCGTGACATTTACAACTAATGAGCCTGAAGTACAAGATGAATACGGAGACAAACATTACTTTGAAAATCCGTTTTTGTCAACTCTTTTTAGAAAAAAACCCGACTTTATTCCTCCAATCGTTGAAAACACTCCATCAGATGTGAGATATTTACCGCCAATTCAGCCAAACGATGTGTTTTCCCCCAGTTCAGAAATTATTTCACCCAATAATCAAGGTGTTTTAGTACCCCTAGAGGATCAAATCGTTATCAATAAAAATCCATTTTTAGAACGTTTTTTCGTATCAAACAAATCATATATTAATTCAAATGAACAACCGGAAATATTAAAATTTGATTTAGGAGACTTAGCGCCACTTGAATTAACTAAAATTTCAATTACATCGCCTAAGCCACACATAAGTGATCAATTTTCTGAAACTAATATTTCACCAGCTGTAAAATATTTACCTCATATTGATGTTCAACAAGTCTCATCAAATAATCACGATTTTATTAAGTTTTCAAATTATCCTATTGAGTCTAATGAAAATTTTGAAAATCCCCATATTGCTCCAAATTATACTCAAAAACAAAGTAACATAGATTCATCGGAGATATTAAAGGCTGATAACGCAATGAAATTTAACAATGACGAGGAAATTAAAGTCCAACACTTGCCACTTACAGCCAATAACCCTGAAATAATCATGCATCTTCCAATCAACGCTGAAATTCCGCAGAATAATCTATTCTTGCCACCCCAGTATTCATTTGATTACAATACTGAAGAATTTTCTAAAGATGTTAACATTAATGATGGTGATGACACACACGATGTTATTCCACAAGATGCCATTAAAGAAATGTCTTTTGAAAGCACAAAATTGAGAAATCCTTCACATCGAAGTAAAAAAGCAAATGAAATCAAAAAAGTTTCACTCAGTTTACAACGAAGTACAACGACAAGTGCATTGCCTCTTACTACAAACGAACCTAGCACAACAACAATTTTAGAAAGGCAAATGATGCAAATCGAAGATTCAGTGCCACAATCTGATAAAAAATATGAAACATTGAGAAGAAATGACGTCTCTCCATTTTTAGAAGACCATTTTTATACCAACATTCCGTTAAATAATTACAACTCGGAAGGTCAATATTTAACCCCACAAGCAGAAAATTACTATACTAATTATAATGAAAAATCGAATGAGAATTGGATATCTTTTGATACAATTGATCCTAATCCTAGTACAACTCATAATCAACAAGGTGATGCTCAAACCATAAATAAAGAGGACACAATATTTCAAGAGCAAAGTCCTTATGGATCAAAAATAATTCAACAACAATATGATTTTCCAATAGAAAGATCCAACAACCAACAAGCCGTTATTTACGAAGATAGAGTGTCACCTTCCAGTAAACCTGTGCAATCTACCACCTCCACATATGAATCATTAAGTAATAACAAAAAACAACCTAGGGAATTTGTGAGCCCCACCAGTATGGTAACACATTTTCAAGAATTCAATAATCATAACGTGATACAAGATAATACGGGAGCTGCAAAATCTATAACAGATAACAAAAAAGAAGAACCTTTGTCAGTCAATAATAGAAAAAGCTTCCCAATGGCGTACGTCAATGTAAGAAATAAACCTGATGAATTTATAAGCTCAACGACTGCAGCCTACCCTAAAGAATTTGCAAAAGCTCTCAAGGATTATGTAGAAAGACAAAACTCTAAAAATAAAGAGGAAACTAGTACAGATAAAAAGATTCGTCAACCTAAAGAGTTTCCAAAAGAATTTCAACATAGATCAGATGTGATTCTAAGTAACCCAAACGATTCATTCTATCTAAATAGTAATCAAATAGATTTACACGACAATACTAAATCTCAAACAAACTATAATAATTATACATACAATAGAGGACCAACTACTGAATCTATTCCAGTTTTGAAAGAAACCAAAGAAATGACAGTGGATGGCAGTTTTCATTACGAGTGAGTGTTACTAAATGTATAATCATAACATATTTTACAAAAATTTCAAAAATATAAGTATTTTAAAACTCGTACAATTTCAGAACATTGATAGGCGATCAAACACACGTCGTTCAAGAAGGGTACATTGAAAATCCAGGAACAGATGATGAAGAACAAGTAATACACGGCTCATACTCATTTTTAGGCGACGATGGAAAGACGTATACAGTAAATTATGTGGCGGATTCAAACGGTTTTAGAGCTTCTGGTGACCATCTGCCAACACCACCACCAATACCTGATATCATTCAAAGGTCTGTTTTTTAAACGCAGTTTTTACTCTCACTTTTAATTTTTTGATCACTCAGCCATTTATTGCTAGTTGGTTGCTATAAATAAAATATCCTTTTCAGATCAATTGAAAAAAACCTGGCCGAAGCAGAAAAAAATCATGAATTAGTATCGGATACAGAAAGTAAAATCACTTCTACCTTTAAAGATCACAATGGAATTATAGAACGTCGGTCTAATCCAAAAACAGGACCAGATTCTTATGAAAAAAAGCAAGAGAATAAAGCACAGCAACTTAATATTGAACACCCAGTCCTACAACCAAGAAAAGATAGAGAGGAAATTTATTATAAACCAAACTATCCTTACAATACTCATTTGATGTATCAGAGGGGGGAAATGATTAACAACAGGCCAATAGTACAAAGAAGATCAGATGACATCGCAATTGAATCGATTGACAAAGATATACCAAACGAAGCTGAAAAACAAAGGATTATAAACCAATTAGACAATCTGTCGAGGAACTTTATGAAAAATATAACTCGATTCAATAATTCAGAGCACACAATAAACCTGGACAGTAATAAAAGTTATCAGAACAGTCTTAGAGAACTTCACGAAAATCGTGAAATCAAAAGTATCGATGGCTTTGTCCAAGATTCTTCAAGACAAATAGTCGATGAGGCGACAATAGTAAACCATCAATTCGCATACGATCCTGTTTCGAGTAATATTGACAATCATCCCTTTTACAGCAACCAATACAGCCGAGTGCAGAGCTACGAAATAAACCCACCAAAACATCAGAACGATGAACAGATTGCTATGAGAAAAACTTGAAAATATAAGAAACTATTAATAAAAAAAAACTAAAACACGAATGAAACAGTTGATGACTAACAACTGTACGTTAGGTAAAGCGATTCAAAACGCTTTGTACAAAATAGTCTTACAAGATTGATCGCATTATTAGATTAGTCGCAAATTTTAATTTTGCATCCAACGGTTATCGTTGGCATGTAACATAAAGAAGAATAAAAAGTAAACACGAGTATGAAACAAATACGATAGAATAGAAATCATAATAGTATATCGTAAGAGAGCTATCTCCCGAATATCGATGATGGAACATTGATTTTCTACGGTCGCTGGTAACCAACAATGCATGTAATCTGCCACGCTTCGCCCATGAGACGTTGAGATGATAATATCGTGATAGCCACAATAAGTTATGTATTTATTTAAAAAAAAAATATTTGCTCGTTTTCATATTACATTTTATATTATGTAAAAGATTCTGTTAAATTTATGGTAACAAAACAGTAGTATTTTTTTTTTAGTTATTGTTTTATATTGATTTTAAATTTTGAATTACAAGAACTGATGGAGTGATGGGTAATTTACTTTTTAACGAAGAATATTCTAATGTACGCATAACATTTAAAGTTGATTCAGTGCTTCGTTTCAAATATTTGTTAATAGATACTATTTATGTATCGATGTGATTTTAATAATTTATTTTGTTAAGTTGTATATATGTAAATTTTATTAAATAAATAAATTACTTTAGCTACAACTCCCTTTAGGGGGATAAGATCATTTTTTTCTATCGATAAAAACTTCTTCCAATGACTGAAAAACAATATAAATTAAATAACTAAAAAAACTATAAACTGGGATTTGAGTCCAGAGCCAATACTGTCAAAACCAAAAGTGTCCTTCGCACCAGCGAAATTAACGTATTCAGAAATATCGCTGGCAAAACACTTTGAGACAGAGCACAGAATACGGAAATCCGAAGTGTCCATATGCGAGGTTGAAGATGTTATTAGGTGGGGACGACATAACAAGCCAACAGGCCTAGTATAAGAAGAATAATAAGAAAAACTATAAAGGAAAAGGAAAATTCTTAAAGCAACTTCATATAAATGTAATAATACCTAATAATATATAATACCTACCTACTGTTGCGATAACAAATTTGAAAACTTAAAAAATATATAGATACAAATCCCCTTATACCTACTATTAATATTTTTAGAGTTTTCTTCTTCTCCTTTTCATTGTCTATATTGGGCATCCGTCAAACATCTTAAAAAGCTTGTTGAAAAAAAAGATGAAATACCATGTACTAAACGGGATTTAAAGTTAGCTATGTATATAAAGTGCAAAAGTGAGATTTGGTGATACTTAAAAAACCATAGCAAGGTATCATTATATAAATTTAGCGTAATCTTTTTTAATTTATATTCAGGATATACAACTTCGTAATGTTTTGCATGGAGCGATCCCCAATTTGTTTATAGGGAAAAAAAGGGATGATGGCAAATCTATCAAGGGATGTAAAAGTGAACCAGTGCAGGGCAGCAGTCACCGCGGCGTGACCAGAATACCTTGATGCTGGCATCCACCCCTAAACATTATTTTTGCATGTCAGAGGAGGAAAAGGAATATGTCTCCACAACTTGAAATGTTTGAGCTCACTCCTAATAATATGTTTCTATTCTACCTATAAACAAACAATAATTAAATTTTAATCTTGAAAAACAAAAGAAAATGAATATTTGATGCCACTAGAGGTTGCATTTGCAAGTTTATAAAATTTAATGAGTTGTTCCTTTTTATTTTCTACTAGCTTTCCCGACAAACGTTGTTCTGTGGTCCTATAACGATTGATAAATCACTTTTAACTAATGTCTGTTTTAAGCCATATAATTTCCACCAGCACTCTGACAACTGCACCAATTATCAAACAACTGACAGTTTCTGTCAAACGCCAATTCGATTTCAAATTAGGATAAAATTTTACTGTATTTACTGTAAAAAACACTAAGAAAGGTGCTTACTTAGAGTTTTCTTTAATTTTCTAATTTTCCACGCAACTTTCTTAATTTTTTCTTTGATAAGAACCTTCTCCTGATTTAAGCCAAAACGACAAAAAAATCGGTCCAGCTGTTTAGGCGTGATGCGATGACATCGGAAAATAGCTCTCCAGTTTTATAATATAGATTCATTTTTTACATCTTATGTAATAGGCGTTTGTTTAAGCCTATCGGTTCAGTCACTGATTTTCGTTCTGAAGGTCGTGGGTTCAATTCCCGGAGTCGGCCATCTTCCTTTTTTCACAATACAAACCTTCTTTCTATGAAGGTATCAAGAGTGTATTTTTGTGTCCCCTTTGAGTGAGCCCAAATTTCTTTATTAAAAATAAATATAAATATGGGTATTTCATGAAAATTATTGCATAAAAAAAATCCGCTATTTCTTACACGCATACACAATCCTTCTTCCAATATTTTAACGTTTTTCTTCTTACCCACACAAACTGTTTCTACTCGTTTAGAAAACTCTGTTTATTTCAGTAAAAGACAACAAACAATCGATTTCGATAAATGATTTCCATCCGATGCGGGGTTTGGTTATACTTTTTTACAAACATCCTGAACCAACCCTCTATAAATTGCCTAAATTTCGGTCGTAAACCCTTTTAATACAGCGATAAAATTAACATGAGAATCTGGCTTCTATAGCTAATAAAAATATCATCGTTCAAAATCACACACCTATAATATTTTAGTGCCCTTCATATTGTTTTGATATCTCCTAGCAATATTTTTATTCTTTCTTGCCCAAGGCTTACTTTATAGTTTATTTGATATTCCCATTGCATTTTGATCCTTTTTCTATTATGCTAATGACGGATATTCAGGAATGCCTCTGATGGAGGATTTGATAAAAGGGAGAACATAATAATATAAGGGATAAAAATCATAATAAAACATAGATAAATGTGTGTATACATTACAAATCTACCAACCCCTCTCAACTAAAATAGATGGAATAATTTTGAATTTATTTCTCGAGTCTTGAGGTTTATACTAACTCATCAAAGGAAGAACACTGTGTTATTAATAAACGTGGATAAAATTTCTGAAAAGAACTAATCCACCGCTTAACTATAAAATGTGTATTAATACATTGGTCACACTAAAAGTTTCCGGAACTTACATAAACAATATTTAAAAAAATAATTACAACATTTGAAAATGGAACTCTTTGGCTGTAGAATGCAGTTTATTCCATCTGACTGTCAATTGTTTTTACATTATGACACCATTTTAAAAATTCAGTGTCTACATTAATATGGATTTAACGTGGGAAAATTTTCATAGTACGGTTTTCTTCGATTTTAAATGAAATTTGACAGCTCAGCAGAGCCTCGTTCAGCCTCAAACTGCTTTTGCCCAAAACTAAGCAGCAATCGAGCGTATGGGTCTTTGAAAGTGTGCCGAAACCAACGAAAGTGGCGCGCGAGAAAAGTTCCTCTAAGCGGATTATTGCTTATTTTTTAAATAAAACTGGACACATTGCTACTGTTGTATTAGAGAATCATCATACCGTGAATAGTGACTGGTACACGACCATTTTTTTGCCGGAAATTACTGACAAACTGCGTAAAAATAACCATAAACGCCGTATCATCTTGAACCGCGACAATGCCAGTTCCCACACGGCCAAACAGACAAACGAATTTTTGAAGGCGAAAAACGTAGAACTTCCACCAGAACCATCCTGCACACAGTCCCGACCTGGCACCTTGTGACTTTTTTCTTATCCCAAAAATTATGAACCAATGACGCGGTCAACGATTTTCATCACCAGAAGAACCTATCGAAGTGTATGAAAAACATGTTTCTGAGGACACTACGGAGGAGAGGCAGAAATGTTTTCAAAATTGGTTTAATCGCATGAAAAAGTGTAATTATGCAAAGAGAGAATATTTTGAGAAACAATAAATTCATTTTCGACCATTTATCGTCTTTTTTCTTATTCATTCCGGAAACTTTTAGTGCGCCCCACGTAAAAGCCGAGCAGTGAAAAAGTATATTGTTATCAAAGGCGCCGAGATATGTAAGCCTGAGCGTTGACCCACCATGTCAGATCTTAAGTCAGCTGAAGATAGTTTCGAGTTTACAAGTACGCTTTATAGTTAATAACTTAAGGTAATTATTAATGTTTTTATCCCGTGCAATTTTGTGTCCGTTTCATCTTTTGGTATATAATTTTAATAAGAGGAAGTTTTAACCAAAGCAAACATGCATTCCTGAAACGAATCGTTATCAGTGGATGGATAAATAAATTATATTATTTGTATTATAGTTCTTATCTAAGCAATTATCTAGGATAATTTTCAGGTTCTATCTAATTTAAACAAGATGTCAACCGTGAGTAATGTATGTCGATGAGGCTGATCAAAAATATCACGGTTTTAGAATAGTTTAGGAATAGGCAATGTGAGACCATAAAGTGTGACAGACAAACCTGTATGTGTATATTGTATTATTTGTTTACCGTAAAAGTCACTGCAGATTGTCATACAGGTAGTCTATAACAACATCAACCATTCGTCAGGGTACAGATCAGAACTCCCTGACTAATCTGTCTAGAATAGATGCACCATGCGCACAAATAATGCTATCATTTTGAGGGGGATGCATCTGCCCGCCATTAGCTGATACAGTCTACTTCAGAATCCTGTTAGTCGCGTCTAGAGTCTGAACTTGATAGTTTGAGATTTAACTTAATGAACGCCATACCACGAATTCAAATAAACAAATTGGATACATAAAGACATTGACGAAATTAGCCTCAAGAGATAGTCAGAGATTGATGTTGGATGGATCACATCATCCATTTGGTTTTCTCCACTCACGGTCATATTTTGGAATGACATCGTTACATTTGGACGGATGGAGTGATTAGAGATTCTCATTGATATGCCTTTTTCTTTATTAAAAAGCAACGATAGAGCATAACATAACAAACACAATAAGTCAAAAAGATATGATTTAAATTAAAACAACCCAAATGTTGTAGGAATAATTACTTAAAACCGAAACTTTGAAACAACGGAATAAAACTGAATACAAATTTACTCAGTAAAAAAAAAGAAACTTTATGTTCTTGGTTGACTCGGAGCAGAATGCCGACGGAATGTCTAATAAGTAGGTACTTACATTCTGTGTAAACTTCACAGCGATGCAGTACTGGTCCTGTGTGCAGATATGCAAATGCATAAGCTTAGTTTTATTTTAAACTCAAGTTTAAATATTAGAGCTGCCTTGTATGTACCTATATTGTATGCCCTTGTTTGAAAAAATAATTAAATTTTATTTCAAAATTCCAATATACGAGGGTGGTCCGATAAGTAGTTAGCCTCACCACCTGAAATCACCACAATCTTAACAAAAATTTGCTATCGTATAGTACGTTCTCGTAGACGACTACTGTCAAAATTTCAGCCGATTTGGACACGTAGTTTTGTTTTTACCGCTTGTGGAAGCCGGTGTGTCCGTAGATTTTAGAAAAATGGAAAAATAACAATATCGTTCGGTGATTCGGTTCTTGTTTTTGGAAGGGAAATCACGCAGTGAAATCAAAGAGCTCTTGGATGCTGCATACAGTGAGTCTTCTCCTTCGATAGCGACTGTTAAAAATTGGATTAACGAGTTTCAGCGTGGTCGCACGTCAGTTTTTGATGAGTCACGCCCAGGTGCCCCAAAAATGGCTACCACGGAAGAAAACTTGACAAAATTCCATAATCTGGTGTTAGCAGACCGCCAATTGAAGGTGCACGAGATTGCTGAGATAGTACGCATCTCCAAGGACCACGTGGGTCATATCTTACATGAAATTTTGGGTATGAAAAAGCTGTCGGCGCTATGGGTGCCGCATTTGCTCACTCCGGACAACAAGCGAAACCGTGAGATCGCTTCAGAGCAATGTTTGACGCTGTTTAAGCGCAATCCCAAAGAGATTCTGCTCCGTTTTGTGACCGTCGGCGATACATGGGTCCACTGGTACACACCAGAGCCCAAGAACAGTCGAAACAGTGGACTTTACCCGGAGAACGTGCTCAGAAAAAGGCGAAGACTGTCCTATCGGCCGGAAAGGTGATGTCCACCGTTTTCTGGGATTCACAAGGTGTGATCCACATTGACTACCTGGAGAAGGGCAAAACGGTTACAGGGCTGTACTATGTTGAATTATTGGGTCGATTCGACGCCGAATTGCGGAATAAACGGCCCCATTTGGCGAAGAAAAAAGTGCTCGTCCACCATGACAACGGACCGGCTCACACTTTCGTTGTCGCCACGGCTAAATTGGTCAAATTGAGCTACGAATTGCTGCCCCATCCACCGTATTCTCCAGATTTGGCCCTGTGCGACTTTTTTTTGTTTCCAAACTTGAAAAAGTCTATCGCCGGGCAGAAATTTCAGTCAAATGAGGAGGTCATCGCCGCCACGGAGGCATATTTTGCAGACCTCAAGAAAACTCATTTTTCAGGCGGGTTAAGGAAGTTGGAGGATCGCTGGGTCAAGTGTATCGAGCTAAAAGGAGACTGTGTTGAAAAATAAATCACCAATTTTCCAAAATTTTCGTTTTTCTTTTGTAGGCTAACTACTTATCGGACCACCCTCGTAAGTACATTAAAATTTATTATTCCTTCAGTCGCAGAAGTTTGTGTAAAGTAGCCTTTTTAGATTCTTAAAACAATTCATTTTATTTTTATTTATTTTTTTTAATAAATCTGTGCTCACTCGAAATGAACACAAATACACTCTCTGACTCTTTCACAGTAAGCTACTTAAAGCTTGTGTCGTGAAAGATAAAGATGGTCGGCACCTGGGATCGAACCCACGACCTCCGAACGATACAGTACGAAAGCCGGCGTCGTAACCGCTGGAGTACCAACCGCTTCACGGCTATATTTATGGCTTTCGCCTTTAAACACAAGATTATTTGAAACAATATAGAGATATGTATATCCACGATTCGGGCGAAATCGTGGATATACATATAGGTAAGAACCTGTAGATGAAATATCTTAACCTAATGGAAACTCAATATAATGACTGGTATTCTCAAATTCACGTTCCAACTCAACGCAAGAAGCTTTTGCTTAGAACTTAATCGGTTGCCAGTAGTTACGCATCTAATGTATTGGATAAAACATTTTCAGAATAGCGAAATGTCAAAAGGCTCAATAAAAATTGGATGCGACGCAACTCAATCGTCTGTTTTTCATTTCAGAATAACCGTCAAAATCTGGAAAGACTTCCTAAATAGAAACATTATTTTGTCCTCAAACTTGTCTATAGAATAAAAATAGTGATAAAAATATCACATAAACAATAAGAGTAACTAAGTATTTACGTGTAGGTACTTTTTAAAAAACTCTGTATAAGAATCTTTGCATTCAACTTACATTATATTTAGTAGATATATACCCCGATTCCATATCAGATCCGCTAAAATTTAGCATCAACTAAAATTTTGAATTTTGCGGGCAATTCCATGTGATTTCAACCAATCCAAGCGATATTCCTTAAGAAATCGATCGAAGATAGCTGAGATAGCTGCAAGTGATTTCAATCGAATAATTTTCACATGTCAAAATTATCATCATGACCGCCAAATTTCCTTTTTCTCAAATAAAATAATTCTTGATCAAGAAATGTAACACTATTAACATATCTTTTGTGATGAAAACAAGAGCAAAATGATATATTTACTGAAAATAATAACTTATTTTGTTTTGATTGTTATTTTTAAGAGAGGTGACTGAAAAAAAGACACGATTTTGATATAATATAAGCGGTTCCTCTAAAATTTTGGCGGGTCCTAAGATGCCGCTTAAATTGATCGAATAGCGGGTCATTTCAGAGGAATCGTGATAATTTAAGTGGTCAGTTAAAAGTTACTTATTTCATGCACTTTTTTGGCGGATTCTTAATTTTAGCGGATCTAATAGCGAATAGGGGTAATAGTCACCCACACACAACAGATTGTAATATTTCAATAAGACTCGCTACAAAAGTGTACAATTAATCCTATTTGAATAAAACGTTCAAACAAAATAATATTAAATTGCATCTTAGCTTCGAATATTTTGTGATTTCGTTTGAATGCAACCAGGCGTACTGCTTCATTACTTGGAGCTCGTTTCATTTAACGAACAGTTAATTTAACTAAGCCTTTTGCAATGAAATCTTGAATAAGGAGAATCCAACGTTGTTTAACATCTTCTTTTGATGAATCAAAAAAAATACTAAAATATGAAATGAAGCATGTACCTAGCGGTGTTTGTTAAAGTAATCTTCTTCTTTGAGTCACAATCCTAGGATTGGTCTGCACCAAGCATGTTGACTCTTCTTCTCCACTCTTCCCTGTCACTGGCCAACCTTCTCATTTCTTGGAAGGTGCTGCAGCGCATGTCTCCGATCACCTGGTCTATGTAGTTATCCCTGGGGCGGCCTCTGTGGTTTCTGCCTTCAATCATTCCTTCGACGATAGTAAAGAGCAGACCCGGGTGCCTGATGTTAGGGCCTATCCATTTGGCACGTTGTTGGGCAACTCTTTTTAGGAGCTGTCGTAATAGAGTAATACTTCATTCTAATTTATTCAGTTTCATCTAAAGCTCACCATCTCATAATATCTATATCTTGTACTAATTTTCGAATGAAATAAGTAGGTATATTATGATTATTGCAACTTTTCAGATAAATCAAAAACCAAAAGATATAATCTATAATGTCTCATATAGGTACATTGGTACTCTTAAGTTTTTATTTTTTATTATTGTTTACCAATATTTGTAATTGTTTACAACTATTTCTAATCGCTTGCTACTATTTAATTTTAGATAATTCCCATATAATATTCATCTAGGTACTTTAATCCAAACAAAATCAACAAGGTATGATCAGAGTGAGTTGCAAAAAGTGTGACTCATGATTTTTTCGGCTTTGTTCGTTTTCTTGGTATTACGAAACAATCGGACAATTAGAAGAGTTTTGAACTCCTAGTTCATACATACATAGACAGAGCTAAGCTTTAAAAACTTCCAAAGGACTCTTCGCCCCCCTCGGATACAAGAATGACATTAAAATACAAATACGCTTCTAGCATAGTTAATTCCGATTTGCTTCTTTTTTTTGTTATTAAATAAGAGTCCGAGAATTTAAAAGAAAAGGGATTGGGACGTGTGGAGAATGAGGAATTCTTTATATCATACTAGGGCTTACACGTCACAATGTGATGGATTTCATCCCCCGTTTTTTCGCTTGCACAATTATAGTGAACAATAATACGTTAATGTCTTCTTATTCTTCTTCTTTCTCTTAGGGCTGACAACCTGATTTTATTGTAGAGGGGTTACTTGGGACACCGAACTCCAACTGTCTCGCCATCTCTACGAGGGTCTTCCTGGTTGTCGATTTTTCATTGGAATGTTGTTTGGCTGCTACCTGAGGAAGTCTATCACCATCACCGTCCATTCTATCAACGTAGTCGTGCCAAAAACGCCTTCTTCTCCTGCCCCACACGACGATGACTTCAGTGTTGCAGGAGTCACGTATGACGGTGTTCCGTATTCTGTCCCTAAGTGTTTTATCCAGAATAGCACGCAGGGTCTTCATCTCCGCTGTTCTCAGCAGTGCTTTAGTCCGGCCTATGTCGGCTCTGGATTCGAATCGGTGAATTCACGTAACACTTAAATAAAATTCTACCACTGGGGTAAGTAGGTACATATTATTTGTATCCGCCCACTTCAAACAACAGAAATAACGCACCTCTACATATGTAGCTCGTAGATATGACGCCATAGCGTTAGTCGTTCAGCGTTGTGGACATTTATATTATAAGATTTTTAAATAAACCAACGGTCGTTGGCTGACAGACATCTTGTACATGTACATATACCTACACTAATTAAGCTTAGGTACCTACTTAAACCGCTCAGAAATTATGAAAACTTCGTCTTCGGCAATAATTCAATTATTTTCTTTTCTTCGTTATGACAACTTTAAAAATAAAATGAAAAAATAATCGATATAATACCCCCAATACATAGGCTACGTAAAACTGGCGCGATTTTTGGATAGATAGCGAATTTTTCCGATTTCATTGATATGATTAATAATTAGGTATACATTCATATGGGATGTTCTACCAGTAGGCGAAATGATATTACGTTGATTATAAGAAAATTATTGAATTCTTACCTGCTTTTGTTTAAGTATCCATTAGGGCTAGCACAAATCGTCTCTCAAAGGATGCGATGCCATAATCCAATAATTAAGTTATCTCTAAGATCGATTTTTTTCATAATTGATAAGTTCGTCCGTTACTCGATATTTTTGTTCAAAGAACATTTAACTGATTTATAGGATCTCAAACAATTTTTGAATGACCTCATTATATGCCTGTCGTTCGACAGATGCTACTACTAGTCTATATTATAAAAATGGAGACAGATTTTGCGTGGTCATCGCATCACGTCTAAACTAAACTGGACCGATTTAGCTAATTATTTTTTTTATCTAAACTAAACTGGACCGATTTAGCTAATTATTTTTTTATCTAAACTAAACTGGACCGATTTAGCTAATTATTTTTTTATCTAAACTAAACTGGACCGATTTAGCTAATTATTTTTTTATCTAAACTAAACTGGACCGATTTAGCTAATTATTTTTTTATCTAAACTAAACTGGACCGATTTAGCTAATTATTTTTTTTATCTAAACTAAACTGGACCGATTTTGCTAATTATTTTTTTTATCGTGTAGGCTTTTATCAGGAGAAGGTTATTATGAAAGAAAGAATTAAGAAAGTTGCGTGGATAATTAGAAAATCAAAGAAAACTCAAAGAAAAACAAATTTAAAAAATTGATATTAAATTAAAGTTTGACAGGAACTGGCAGTTGTTTGATAATTGGTGCGATTGACAGAATGTCGATGGAAAATATATGGTTTGAAACAGATGCATCGATCTTAAAAATAACATTGGTTAAAAGGTAATAAGCTTATCATTATACCAATTAGAAATCAATATTCATCTGTTAGGAACACAGGACAATGTCTGTCGGCGGGAAAGCTAGTCTTTAATAAAAATGTTTTAGTAAAAACCTTTTAAAGAAAGGAAACGAATTGTTAACAATATAACAAATGTCAGATACAGATATATAAACAATCAGAAAGAAAAAGTTTCATAAAACTCTAAAAATTTTTGATATAAAGAACTCTCTCAATTCTTCAGACGTTCAACTTTATATTTCAGTTCATGTACTGTTCGTTATACTAAACTTGTCTTCGTAAACGTAAGGGATTTTTGCCAATCGCTAACTTCATCTGGGAATATATTTTGTTTGACGAGTATTCATAGTGGCGTGTATGCAGGTTTAAAAGTGCTCAATATTATGTAGGTACGTAGTCAGTGAGGGAGTGAAACTCCAAAAGAAATTTCCAGAAAGTTATTTCAGCACATCCAGTTAAAACTCCTTGAAAAAGTTCGATGAAGTTCTACATACTTTATTCGCGCGTGGAAAGTCAGTATCACTTTCTGTTTGATTGTTTAAGATCTAGTTAGGTATAAATAATAATATTATTTCCTTGTTAAATCTACAGAATTCTAAAAAAAAATTGTTAAATTTCTCATGTTTTCTAGAAATAGAACATCAATAATGCATACCTACTTAATAATTATTAGCAGTTTGTTATAAATATTTATCATACTCAAAAAATTAAGTTTTTTAATCGACTAGGCATGGCTGGGACATGTGTTGAGGATGCCGAATGACAGTTGGCCGAGGAGGGCGCTGTTTTTCCTCCCATCATGGTCTCGAAAACGTGGAAGACCCTCTCATACCGTGTTCCGTTCCTTCCAGGCAGAGCTGAGGGAGTTGGACATGGTGTGGGAGGAGGTCATAGGCATTGCGCAAAATCGAGTGTAGTTCAAAGGGAGTTTTGATTGATTGATTGAATCGACTGTTAGTTCATAAATAAATATATTCCGGTTACCACGTAGGGACTAGAATGAAAGTGAAAAAATTGAGGTGGTTTGGGAATGTTGAGAGTATGAATGAAGAACGACTAAAAGGATCTATAGATCTGAAAGAATGTGCACGGAGACATGGCCGACCTAGGTTAACGTTGACCGATTATATCGGGACGTCTGCAGAGCCAAGTCGGGAGTAAATAAAATAGGATACAATGTATGCGGAACATTATACTCTTGAATGGAGCGAAGGAGTTTGGTCCGAGTCTGGATAGGAAAGAATGGAAGTCCATAATCAACTGTACAGCAAATTATTTTTCAAATATATTTATCTCCGCCACGATATCAAACTTATGTATGGTGTATGATAAATAGTGTAAGCTTATTCTGGTTAACGTACTAAATCTTTATAAAAATAAAATTTCTATCAATATCTTTGTAAAAGCAAAAACCATGATCGTTGTTAAAAACGTGGTGAGTTCAGAAAGGATGTTAAGTCATCAAGAAGTAGTTTTCTAATATTTTTTAGCGTCGATTCAGCGCGTATTATATTACATTCGAAAAATAGCTTAAAAGTAGTAAAAAAAAACATTATAATCACATCGCATTTCAATAAATAAAAAAAGTTACTAAAATACCAAAGTTTAGTTTTGGCATATTCATAGTAGGCAGTGATCGAGGTTGATTTTAAGCCGTTTCGAAGGGAAAAAAAGAAGAATCACGCAGACAAAGAGACACAAAGGTTTATCCATGTAGGTTGTGTGGGGTGGTTAGGCTGTATCGCAGCTCGTAACAATAAATCAAGCCACCCCCGTGTAGTACCGGCCTAACAGCCAGACTCATCTCTCAATAAATCAAAAATACCAAACCTATAACGAAGCGCACATCATACCCTCTTTGAGATATGCATATGTGCGATTGTGCAGCGTATTGTTGCCATATCAAAGAGTATTTTGAGCTAATAGGTATACAGTATTATGAAAACCTTTAACTTTAAACACATAATCTCCTTAATATTTCTAATGCGGTCTAAGTTTTGAATCGAAAGGACATTTGGATCAAATCAGTGTTGCCAACCCAAATTAAAAAAAAAATAAGTGGAAAAACTGCCAAAAAGTGGTAGATATTAGGTTTTGTTTTCCGGAAATGTGTAAGTGTACAAAAAATGACATTTTATATAAAATTTGATTTTTATATGGGTAACTTCTAAAGTAAGGAAAAAAGGTAAATTCAAATTTCTGGCTGAAATCGGTAGATGGGTAGAAAAGGGGCAAAATCGGTAGATCTACCGAAAAGTTGGTAGGTATGGAAACGCTGGGTCGAATGAACGTACATTGTGGGAAGAAAAGATAACTTATATGGCGTTCATACTGATAATAATTTCGTAAAACAAAAAATTGAAAATATCCGGACAACATTCCTTTTTAGTCAAGGCACCCTATACTAAAGACAATACCTAGTTAAAAGTATTTTCATCCATGCGCAAGTAGTTCCTTAAATCATCAGAATCATCTACTTGTATCACTTTCAAAAGCTGCATGTGATGCAGATCTTTCCTCAATAACCACATTTTCACCCACTTTGTTCGACTTTTACTTCTTTTAAGCCGTTTTATGATGATGTAACCCATCATTCCAAGGGAACGCAGGAAACCAAGATTACTGTTACATACGTCTAAGTTCATAATAAAATTAACGTCAAAAGTTCAGGAGTAAAAACAGTGAGAACTATGATGATGTTTAACATCAAACTGATACAAACGTCATCATTATCGTTCAAATTTTATGAAATTCCGAAAGATCAGATTATCTTTTGAATTTGAAATATAAATCGTTCATCCAGCACACACGTACAATGTATGGTGGCCTACTGCATTTTCAAAAGTTTCAAATAACGTAGTATATTGTTAATGAAGGTACGGCAAATATGGTCGGTTGCTTCGCGATTCTTTGTATCGATAACTATTGATGTAGGACCCCAAAATCGATCTCAAAAAAACAATTGAAATGAAACAATAGTTCATTTTGGAATTTACATATACAAGATACAAGCACCTAAAGTTATGAAAGTTTTAAAATGAAATCTGGGTGTCATTTATACAATTCTATTCCAGTATATTGAAATAATAAAAGCCCTCAAATACTCGTACCCTTGACTATTTGACGACCGGCGACAGTCGACTTTTTGCTTTCAGTTTTGCCAACGTTTTGTTAGTTGTCTCACAATGGACTGGGCTCTCTATACGAGTGTGTGGGATCCGCCCCTCATCGTTTGTGACGATTAAATAATGTATGGCCCTGGATGGGCATAAAAATAATATCCCTCCACGCTCCATCACACGCACGCAGCTATCATTATTCATCCCTCCCCTTGCTGCACCATCTTCGAATTTCTCCCGTTTCCTGCTAATGTGATTTTTGCATGAACAACACTTCGCTATTTTCGCACAAAGATGAAAAAAAAACGTATACAGTACTTAACATCCGAAGAAAAACTTTTTTTTTGCTGGCCCATCATCTACTAATCCATTGAATCTTTTATTCTCTCGACAAACTTCTATACTTATATCAACTAAAACTAGATCCATTCGGTTTATGCATCGCGTAACTCTCACGAGGGAAGTTTGTTGAACTACGCGTGCTTCAGGTGAATTAAACTGCAGTTTAAGAAATCCGATATGAATAATGGTAATAAAATGTATCCACGGAGGTGTTTAAATGTGAGTATTTGTGTTTTTTGCGTAATCATGGAGGGATGAAACGAGTGTATGATATATTATCTCTCTTTTGCTTGTACACTTCTTTTGAAATATGATAATATATAAAAGAAAAATTAGATATATTCATACACAAAGTTCAGTGCATTTTTTAAAGGATAGAAATGGAGATATTCGAGGTTAACTATAGGTATACATATAGTGAGATGGGGGAGGCAAAGAAGAAGATTCTGGTATGCTCACGTGACTAGCTCATATTGCACAGCACGGCCGACCTCATGAAAGACAACTCCCTGAAGCCAGTGGCGTACCGAGGGGGGGGGCGGAGGGGCGGACCGCCCCGGGCGCCTCTATTAGCTTTTTTTAGGAAATGACATGTTTCCAGATACCAAATTATAGAAATGACCTTTTTTTTTTTTAGGAAATGACATGTTTCCAGATACCAAATTTTAGAAATGACCTTTTTTATGTGGGGGCGCCAAAGGGTGTGGTTCCCGCCCCGGGCGCCAATAACCCACGGAACGCCACTGCCTGAAGCAGACCACTAAGGGTACGGAAAGACAGTTGGAAGTCTACGTCGCAAGAGGCTGAAGGCACTTCTTAAATCTAAAGTAGGTCATAAGGTCTAAAATAATGAAATGAAAGCACATGTGGTATGGAAGTTAGTGTTGTGATAAAGATGAAAGTCGATAAGCTGAGTTTATTTATTTATTTATTTATTTATTTATTGTAAAGACACCAACAGAGCATTGATAACACATACAAAGATAAACATAATATTATAAAACACTTGCACCCCCCAATGCTCCAATAACAGGCGTCTGTAACATAATTAACGTAATCATGCGAATATTTGTATCATCTGTCAAAAGTCATTTGGAGTATAGGTACGTATCATTTAAGTTATTTCGCTTATATACTATATTAGGTCAATTGTTAAGTTTGACAGTTCGAACAAAAACAAAACAAAAAAAGTACACACGAAAAGAAAAGAATATTATATCGAGTGGACTAGGCGCAATGCGAAGTGCGCGCGAATCCAGGAATACAATTAAATAAAAACAAATAAAAATAATAGTAGGCAGGCACCGCTGAACTAAGAACAAAATAATAACATTGTAAAAAATATTATTGCTACATAATACTGAGCTCGTCGCCAGCCGCTGTAGGCGGGCGGTAAGGTACCTTCTCATTACAAAAGTCGAGTGAATGCGTGCCGCAGACAATATCACGAACTGGAAACATGTTAATAAGACTATGCATAAAAAAGGGTAAATATTTCATACAAAAAACAATACATACATATATATACACACACACATGTATACAAACATACACATACACACACATATTTATCTGAATAGTAGTTATAGGTATATTAATAAAAAATGATGCACATATCATGCGACTACGTAATACCGTCAGTGACTGACCGCGAAGCAATGCCAGCCTGAATTGCCGACCTGAACACTCTAGTCGTGCCAGAAAATAAGTCTAGATCAGGCAAAGCCCTTGCCATGTTGTTATAGGATCTCATCATCCTGTCAATGGGACGGAAATAGCCTATGTTGGTGTTGTGTATTTTTAGTCTAAATAAGTCGGTGCACCTTAATCTATTATTAGCATGGAATCTCAGCAGTTGTATGTCCGCCGAGTCGAGATCTCCATGGATGAGCTTATGGAGGTATACTAGTTCAGCAACATCACGCCTATCAGACAACCTATCGATGCCGAAGAAGGACAAGCGCTCCCGGTAAGTCATATACCCACCTCGACCTATTCTGTAAGAGAGGAGTCTTGTGAAGACCCTTTGAACACGTTCTATGGTTTCCGTGTGACAGGCGTAATAGGGCGACCATATGAAAGATAAATACTCTAGTATGCTACGAATCAAGGAATAATATAAAGCGATTATACTTTCTGAATTCTTGAATGGCTTAGTGACCCTAAATATGAAGCCCAACAACCTGTAAGATCTTTCAGTGATGCTCTCATAGTGATTCCTAAATGTAAGCTCAGAATCCAATATCAGTCCCAAATCCTTTATAACCTGCACTTGCTTTATGTCTTCTGAGTCCAATTTATACGTAAAATTAATTCGTTTTTTATTACGAGTGAAGCTGATTGAATAGCATTTCTTAGTGTTCAGTAACATATTATTATTATTACACCACTCCAACAATGTTTCCAGGTCAGTCTGCAGCCTCGCACAGTCGGCAACGCTGTGTATTCTCGTAAATAGTTTGAGGTCGTCAGCGTACATAAGGTAATCGCATCTCAATTTTGCGCCTATATTGTTGATAAATATTAAAAAAAGAAGGGGACCCAAGTGAGACCCCTGCGGAACACCGGAAGAAACTACAACAGGATCGGAGTCAAACCCCTCCACCGAAACCACCTGAACCCTTCCACTGAGATATGAGTGAAACCAATTCAACAACCTACCAGAAATTCCGAAGTCCCGTAATCTGCATATAAGCTTTGAGTGATCGACACGATCAAAGGCTTTACTAAAGTCGGTGTAGACTGCATCCACCTGGACCCTAGCATCTACACATTCACTTACACAGTTAACAAATTCCATAAGACTAGTTCCGGTCGATTTCCCTGAAACAAAACCGTGCTGATTACTGTCGAGAAAAGGCGACACATGGTGATAAACATACTGATAGACTGCCTTTTCAAATAATTTACCGAAACAGGGGAGCAAACTTATAGGTCGATAATTAGTCACATCCGACATGTCACCAGATTTATAAATTGGAACTACCCTTGATATCTTCCACAAATCAGGGAAGACTCCCTCCGACAAAGACTTCCGGAAAACAGCAAACAATGGGTCCACCAACGCATCGGCACATTCCTTTACAAACAAATTAGGTATATCGTCGCTACCGGCACCCTTGTTCGCGTCTAGACCTTTCATCATTCCAAGCAGATCTGTCTTTTTCAAGAAAATATTATTCAAAGATTGGCCTCCCACAGAGAGCTCAGAACCACCAGAGCTTGAAGGATCAACAAATACAGACGAGAAAAAGTCCGAAAACAAATTACAGATGTTATCGCCTCCTGTCGCCGAGACACCTTGATATTTCATTTCACGAGGAATAGCATTAGAAACTTTCTTGGAATTAACATAGCCCCAGAATGATTTAGGCGAGTGCTTAACAGAACTCTCAATGGAAGAAATATATGATCTTTGACAGTCGCCTATGGCCTTTTTAACCCGAGTACGCAACAGAGAAAAAATCTGCCTGTCTTTGGCATTACCGTATTTTTTAAACTTTTTATGATATCTATCCTTTTCCCTTATCATATGGATAAGAGAAGTGCTGTACCACAAAGGGTACTGGGGTGTTCTCGGTTTCAGTTTAGGTACGTGATGTTCGATCGCCTGCCATATAACATTATATAAGGTCTGTAAGGCATCGTTGCAATTCAGGGCATCAATAGTCGACCAATCGAAATTAGATAAGTCAGTTTTACATAGAGTATAATTGGCCCTCCTAAAATTGTAACGTTTATGCTGCATATTACAATCCAGATACCTCGCACGACTGAAATTTACAATGCTAACCAGCAGTGGAGGGTGAAAACCATCTGGTCTCACCAATCCATCTGCCAAAGACACCTGCATTGGAGCATTAGAAAGAACAAGATCCAAGATACTAGAATTTATGTTCCCTATATGATTATACTGCTTGAGATCAGTCAGGATTAACATTTCATAAAAGAGTTCAGCCTTTGCCCCATTTCCACGAGTGTGATGAGGGTGGGTGTTTCCATCAGACGCCCATTTAATGGACGGTAAATTGTAATCGCCAAGAATAATATTAGTGGATTCAGGAGAGCTTAGGCAGACAGAAGCACATCTGTTAAGATGCCTATGGAAAAGCTCCACACCAGTATCCGGTGGCAGATATGCCACACATATATTTGCATCTGCCCAGTCTTTGTCGCTCGATTTGATAGTGATCCATAAATCTTCCAACTCAGTATTCCACTCTGGTCTATGAACAACGCCGAATTTCTTTTTAACCGCTATTAGAACTCCCCCTCCCATTGACCTGCTAGAAAACACTGTGTCGCAGCGATCTCTCCTAAATACCAAGTATCTATTGTCAAATATTTCTTCGCTGGCTATACTTCCGTGCAACCAGGTCTCAGTTAAGCATATTATGTCGTAGTCTCCCTTTAAAACTTCCACGTAAGCTTCATTGGTCTTGGTTCTCAACCCTCGTACATTCTGGTAAAAAACAGACATTGCAAGGAAAAACTAATCACAACTATAAAAAGAAAAAGAAAGAAAAATGTACCAAAAGTGATCACAGTTTGTCTAGGGAAGCGTAGTCTCTGACCTCCATTATGGGCGATGCATCATTTTTCCTTGTAAGTATGCGTCCGTTCTGCACCCACACATACTTTATGTTCTTCACCTTGGACACTTGTCTAGTCTTAGCGTGTAGTGCTTTAAAGAATGGCGACAGATGTTCGCCGACGTAAAAGGGTTCCTTGGACTCAAAACCAATGAGTCCAATGTTTAATTTATCATTCTTATTGACTTTATTGTAGCTCTTGATGGCTTGTAGAAAATTATCGCGGTAACGACCACTGGGAAGTTCAACAACGATATTTTTGGGGCGGGTTGATTGGTTAGATTGGTGTTGTACCCTGTGACATGCAAGTATATCTTCGTTCTTAATTGGACGGCCTATAATCTCGCCGATCTTCTTTGTGATATCCAAAAGGTTCTCTCCCTTCCTTTGTGGTACCTGTTGTATCTCTATGTTGGCACTTCTCTGCCTCTGCTCCATCAAGTTAAGTCGGTGTTCCAGAGCTCCATTCTTCTCCAAGAGCAGCTTGTTATCCGCCCTAACCACCTTCATCTCTTCTTCATTCATCTTGAGCTGTTTGTTGAGTCTATCATATTCCTCCGATAAAAATTGAATTGAATTTTTGATGTCATCAAACTGTAAAATCTTTTCTTTGATGGTCAAGAGATCACTTGCCAGATCTCCCTTAATGAAGTCGGCAATCGGATCCAGTTTCTCCTTCAAGTAATTCTCGAGCCTTGGCCACAGATCGTCGCCTGCTACCACTGGCCTGGATTTACAAACGGAGCATTTCCATTTACCCTTATTCATTTGCAGCATGTTCGTGAAAGATTTTTCAGACATTCCGGCACAAAAGAAGTGTAATCTCGACGAACATTTAGAACAGACGAGCGTATCCTCCTGAATCAATGACTCATTGCATTTGGTGCAATTCATTTTAATGACCAACTGCTGACACTGTCTGCAACCTTCAGTGTGTATGTTTGTCGGACACTGCTATAGGGTTTGTTCGTAGTAGTGGCAATGTGCGATTGTATGTGTGTATGTATCTATTCAGAAGTTTTTTTCGGGATTAATTTCTTGAATAAGCAAGAGAAAACACAACTCACAGTTTAATAGTTGTACGGTTCCCCTGTGTGCACAGTTTTAACATTCACTACAGCCTCAAACTTTATATTAGAGAGTTTAAAAAAAACAATAACACGGAGCCGGTAAAAAAAGCAAACTACTCCTTTGACAGATGATTGTTGTATGATGATTGTTGTATGAGTTGGTTTGGGCATGTGGAAATAATGGATGTAAACAGAATGACAAAGAAAATTTACAAGGCTGAAAGGAAAGGTGTAAGAAAGCGTGGCCACCGAGAATGACCTCTCATATTTCTCGTACTTCTTACCTGGCCTTCCTTGAGGACGGAATCGATGTGTTCGATCCACACCATTCTTAGTCGACCATATCTTCTAACACCTTTTCTTTCAGTCTTATAAATTATTTTTGTAATCGTTTTGTAGCATACATCCTTTCAAAATGTCCAAATTATTGTAGCTTTGTAATAAGGGATTTGATGAATATAAAACAAAGTCCAAGATCCGTTTTGAGAGGATAATATCTCAGGCTTACGGTTTCTACAAAAAGAGGTTGTATTTTAATGTTCCCACTCTATTGATGTATTCCCCACTTGATATTTAATCGAATTTACTGGAAAGTACTCTTATACCTTTTAATAGTCTCGTTGACCGGCACTAAAGCTGGGAATACACATGCCTGTAGCTGGCACACTTGCATCTCAGCTCCTGGCACATGCCACCTACTATCATAGTAGATGGTTGCCTTGATAGTAGGTGGCATGTGCCAGGAACTGGCATGCAAGTGTTCCAGCTACAGGCATGTGTATTCCCAGCTTTATGATAGGTTGGTTGTCAAAAAAGAATGTTGGTATATGGATTCGTTAGCATAAGTTTGGATATTTTGTTTTAAGTTATAGAGAAAGGTGATATAATAAGCTCAAATTATTTAAAAAGCAGTAGAGAATATCTTTAAAAGAAACCACTAAGAAAAATAATCGATTTTTGCCAACCGAAGTGTTAAAAGATGAACTATTTGGGCATCGCTTTTGAATACAAGTTGGAGTTCTAGGTTTTTTATATATCTATATTTATATAATATATTATACACCTATTAATACGTGAAGCAAAATCTTTATACACCTTTTTACGAAAATTGCGCGGACGAATGAGTTTGAAATTTCGCACACTTATACTTTATATAGAGAGGAAATGGCGAATGCTATTTTTTTTTCTTTTTAAATATGTATAAAAATTACATCAAATGTATATAAAAAAACATAACAACACTACTGTAATGCTTTGTATTTGATACTCACACACACACTTCGATGTATTTGACATTGACACAGACACATATATTCTATTGTTTATCTGTGGTCAAATTGAGAATAGATTAATATTATTTGTCTTTAATAGTAATAGAAAAAAACTTTGTACATATCAACATTTCAACGTATCCATGTCATTGTTTTTTAAAGAAAATTTTGAAATAGCGGTCGCTCAGTCTTTTACAATGGAACTTTAATAAATGTTCAAAGTATCAAACTTATAATTTAAATTAGTTATGGTCAAATTTCGAGCACTGGCCGACCACCAGTATAATATGTGATTCTATGATTTCACCTTTGTTGTATGTAAAAAAGTGTTTTACCATATAGGCAATATTATAGTTACCAGGAGTTCATAGTGCGAAGGCGGTAAGAGATAAGGGTCGAAGTAACGTGTTAATGCGCCCGCTCACACAACATGAGAACGTACACCTGCACCTAATGTTCCGTCCTGAAATGTCTACCCCAACCACACGATGCACTGGCGATATTATAGAAACCACTTCTGTCCACACTGTTCAGTGCTGGAGGTGTGGGATGTCAGACGGAAACAGTCGTTTGACTAGCAAGTCTCCTCATAGAGAGTGCAAGACGTTTATTTCTACAGCACATTTGACACTGTGATATCTTGTAGATTGTGCGATTATAATAAAAATAAGTTTCTTTTGTCCCCACTCGTATTCTTGGCACAATATCAGCAATTCTTCTGTTTTATTTGCATGGCCAAGAAAACTCATTGTTGAATTTAACAAATATAAGAGTATCTTTGTCCGTTGTAATCTATACATTAAAACGTGAAGGAAACACTTTGTGACTATTTTTAAGAAAATTTCGCGGACGGAGGAGTATGAAATTTCGCACACTTATAGTTTTTATATGTAGAGAAGAAGTGGCGAATGTTAATATTTTTTTTAATCATGCATAAAATAAAAGTAGATCAAAAGTATAAAAAAACATTACAAACACTATGTATTTGATACTAAGACACGCTTCCGCAGACTACTTAAGATCATCGACTTCATAGAAACAAATGTGCTTTTGAAGGAGGTACATATATTCAAAAGGAAGGTGAAGCTGGAAATGGCGGGATATAAATTGAGAATAGATTAATATTGTTTGTCTTGAATAGTAATGGAAAAAACTTTGTATACATATCGACATTTCAAATTGGACGTATTCTTTCATGTAATTGTTTTTTAAAGAAAATGTGAAATAGCACTCGCTAAGTCTTTGACAATGGAACCTTATGTTCAAACTTATAATCTTAATAAGTTATGATCAAATTTCAAGCACTGGTTGACCACTAGTCCCTTGAAATAAGCGCATACCCTCTGAGCTCCGCCAGCAGTATAATATTTCAAGTTTTATCTGTAACTAAGTATAAACTAGGGGTCACCATTATGTGATGGACTTCGTCTCTCGTTTTTACGGTTGCACAATGATATTGAACAGTAACCTAAAGTTCTTTTCTACACAAAATTGACAATAGAACTGACACGGTACCTTTAAAGGGTATGTGTGTATCCACCAAATTTAAACAACAGAACTCACGCACGACTACACAGACAGCACGAGATTTGTGTGTATTTGCGTTTATGTGTGGCCCACTGATATCGCTTTGGGTAGTAGTCGATAAGTCAAGTCAGTCAGTCAGTGTTCTGGGATATTCTAGAAGATATACATAATTAGCATCTTCTAGTCAATAAGTCTGCAGACTGAGCTATCATACTACGAACTTTATATTTGTACAAAATTATATCGATATTTCCAAAAATCACTCGTGATCGTCTGAAGGTTATAAATCAAAAAAGTATTGAGATTTCGTCAACTGCTCCCAGCAGAAATTTTTTGGACCACTATGATTCCCAAAAGATATCACCCACACATGAAAGTGGATGCAAACTATATTGTGCTGTACCGCAGTGGCGAGCAGACTAACAAGCACAGCGCAGTGCTCGACTATCAGCCCCGCATCACACCCTAAGCCAGACACGTGTTATTTACTTAGCGGAACGTGACTTATACGTGGATCGTGGCCTCTTCAAAAGTGCACACTAACTAATTCAGCGACTAGCTTAATACTTCGTATATGCCTAGGCAAAACCTTAATTGATCAGAGTTAAACAATGTTGCGACATTTATAACGCATCAATAACATCAACATTCATAGCCATGATAAACTAGTTCAATCAATTCTAAAGATGTTTATCTTCCAAACATTGAAGTTTTCCAGAAAACAAATTGTTACCCTTTCGAGGATCAGATTTAACCACCACAGGCTGGATTCTCATCTGTTTAAGTTGGGTCTTGTGTCTTCCCCTTGGTGTGAATTTGGACAGGACACGGGATCCTTGGATCACGTGTTTTTTGGCTGCCCGCTGAGGGATGTCTCCCCCTTATATCACGTTTTAGATGTTTGTTATCCGGTTAATATTCTTCATTTATTAAGTCTCAATTCTCTTGAAATAAATAGAGAATTATTAGCTTTTGTTGAAAATAATTTGATCCTTATTTGACTTCATTCTTTGATCAGGAGCCCGATTCACGGAAAAGTTTAAGTGTAAGTTTAGTTCGAAGTTCGAACGAAGTTCGATTCAAACCCTCCGTGAATAGGTACATAGACTGTAGATAGTCGCCGCCTACAATAATTATTATTACCAGCAGCTCTATTCACAAAAGTTTGAATCGAACTTCGTTCGAACTTAGACTTAAACTTTTCCGTGAATCGGGCTGCAGTACTGTTTTTATGATTTTCTCTGGATTTTAAACTCATGCAAAATCATTCCTTGCGGGATGCAATTGATGGTAATTTCGAAAAAAAATCTTAAGAACACTGTTATATAAAATAACCTCATAATAATATATGCAACACGCATCAGCTTTGTATTAAAATAATCTTGTATTAGTTATTTTGATGAGGTATTTTTTCCATTTGAATTTTTTTATTTTTTCAAAGGATTGCAGCATCTGTTCCAGGAACCACTCAGATGCAGGCATGTGTTGGTGGATGTCTGTCTTTGTAGTCTAGGAGCGATGGACGGGAGGCGGAAGAAGATGAACACGACGCCGTGTAACACGATACACCGGCGCTTTCGAGACATCGATACTCCCATAGCGTAGCTACTACACCTTCGAAGTTCAAAGTGAATTTTAGTTAGGCAACATCGATGCCATAAACAAATTAATAATAATAACATCCAGCGATGCCAAAAACCATAGATATTAGTTCTTTACTTTGAAATAAGTTAAGTATATACTTTTTAATCCATCACACCGTGTCTCAATAGGTCTGTTCTCCTAAAAATACGGTACTGCTATTAAACAACGGTGAATGTGTCAGTTTAGAACATTGTCAATATTGTTACCGTAGTAACAAAAAACATTGTCATAATTTTGAAAGACTGCCCTCTTGTCAGTCAGCGCACCGCTCCCTAGGAACCCAGTGCATAAGGGCATAGACAGAGAGAACGGAGCTCCACTCTTTTGTATCCAAACACTCTTTCGCTTCTTCCACGGACACGGACATAAAAGTTTATGAATTTATTTTACAAGAACATTTGATACACAATTTATGAATTTTTCATTTTATTATATTTTTTAACAAATTAGGTGTTTAGTAATATTTATTACCTATCTATAAATTAAATGATTGTTTCATCTACCCCGTGTATTTATTTTTCTGTACCTTTTGGTGTTGGCAGGCCCATCACTTCCACCATTAGGGAGAGGGCATGGCTGGGACATGTGTTGAGGACGCCGAATGACAGTTGGCCGAGGAGAGCGCTGTTTTTCCTCCCATCAGGGTCTCGGAGACGTAGAAGACCCTCTCATACCGTGTTCCGTTCCTTCGAGGCAGAGCTGAGGGAAATGGACTTGGTGTGGGAGGAGGTCATAAGCATTGCGCAAGATCGAACGCAATGGAGAGCTCTTGTTGCCTCCGTATGCTCCTGTGTGTTTAAAATTATTTGGCATGTGCTAGTACGTTCTGTGGAACGTTATATTCGTGTTTGTTAATTCGGCAGAAAGGATCTAATATATATCGTCTAGTTTGTAAATATCGCTTCAACAATATGGCCGGAGTCAACTGTCCTAAGTTAAGAAGTCCCTGTTGAAAAACCCTTCATATACGAGTACGTAGAAAGTCGAGCTTGGGCATTTAATTCTTTTAAAAATAAGCTTTCGACATATCAATTTGGACACACCTATGGGCCTAGTACGAGTTTAATGCGAGCTTATTGCCCGCTAAAAATCACTTAATAGCGTGCAAATAATGTTTTAACATCGAACGATCTAATCGTTTGATTGGCAATTCTCTCGAAACTCTTTACATGATCGTTTCGATATTCAATCATCGAAAACTTATACCTGATGGAGGAATTGCCGAAAAAGTAAAAAATAAAAAGAAGAAAAAAACTTATAAGTACTTATAGGGATACTGGTCTCATAAATAATTTATGTATTAACTTACTACCTATAGGTATATTTTAGATTTTGGTGCGCAGTAGTTGAGAAAGGGTAGCGGAGCACTGCGTTAAAGGGTTATTGGTTTGAATGAAAGTAGGCGTAGAAAATGGCAGTTTTTCATTACCATGACGAAAAATCTGTGGTATTTTTCAACGTACGTACTACTAAGCACTCTATTGTTATTAGGTACCTATCTTATAATGTATCTATATAAATAAATAAATAAATAACACTCTTCTATACATAGGTGTCAGTATAGCCGGCGGAACTTAATGCTTGAAGCATTGTCTACCAGTCAACCGGTCCCGTCCAATCTGAGACAGGATTCCAACCCCGAGTAGAAATTTCAAGTGAAAAAACACATTGAAAATTTCTGACCCGACCGGGAATCGAACCCGGGACCTCTTAATCTGAAGTCGGAGCCTTTGCCACTAGGCTACCGAGGTCGGTTATATATTAATACGTGAAGGAATAACTGTGACCATTTTTACGTAAATTGCGCGGACGGAGGAGTATGAAATTTCGCACACTTACAGTTTATATAGAGAAGGAGTGGCGATGCTAATTTTTTTTTAATTATGCAAAAACAAAATCAATAAAAAAAAACATTACAAACACTGCTGTAATGTTACGTATTTGATACTCACACACACTTCGATGTATTTGACATTGATACAGACGCATACATTATTTTGTTTTTCTGTGGTCAAATTGAGAATAGATTAATATTGTTTTTCTTTAATAATAATAGAAAAAGCTCTGGACGTACATATCAACATTTTAAATTTGACGTATCCATGTCATTGTTTTTGAAAGAAAATTTTGAAATACCCAGTGCTCGCTCAGTCTTTGACAACGGAACCTTAATAATGTTTAAACTTACCTATAATTTAAATAAGTTATGGTCGAATTTCGAGCACTAGTCGACCACTAGTAATGTTTATTCCACAATTAAATTCCGTAAAATAATAATAATCTTGAAATTCACTTGTTAATGTAGAGAAAACCATCGATCGAGCTTATAATAATTAAGAATATTTGATGGGAACCATCCCTAACACAAATAACGCATCCCTTAAATGTTTATATATATATATATATATATATATATATATATATATATATATATATATATATATGACTGAAAGTGATGACCTAAGATTTGTCACGAACTGCATGTGTAAAACATGCACCTCGATAGACAAAAAAGGTCATCAGCTTTTCACAGGAAGAATATTAAGATGTAAGTTTTACTCCATTTCACTGTGATCAGTTAGGCAGAGACTATGCTACTGCACTTGCATATGGGACGAGACTGTGCCCATCACCAGAATATGCGTTGGATTCGTCAAAAAGGTGTAGTGTTTCGACATTGTGCGCATGTGTCTCGTCAGGACCATCTCACAAAATGGCCGACACACATCGTGGAATCCGATGAAAGCGGGGAGCGCCGCATAACATGACTGAAAGTGATGACCTAAGATTTGTCACGAACTGCATGTGTAAAACATGCACCTCGATAGACAAAAAAGGTCATCAGCTTTTCACAGGAAGAATATTAAGATGTAAGTTTTACTCCATTTCACTGTGATCAGTTAGGCAGAGACTATGCTACTGCACTTGCATATGGGACGAGACTGTGCCCATCACCAGAATATGCGTTGGATTCGTCAAAAAGGTGTAGTGTTTCGACATTGTGCGCATGTGTCTCGTCAGGACCATCTCACAAAATGGCCGACACACATCGTGGAATCCGATGAAAGCGGGGAGCGCCGCATAACATGACTGAAAGTGATGACCTAAGATTTGTCACGAACTGCATGTGTAAAACATGCACCTCGATAGACAAAAAAGGTCATCAGCTTTTCACAGGAAGAATATTAAGATGTAAGTTTTACTCCATTTCACTGTGATCAGTTAGGCAGAGACTATGCTACTGCACTTGCATATGGGACGAGACTGTGCCCATCACCACGCTCCACCACATTCTTCCTGTGAAAAGCTGATGACCTTTTTTGTCTATCGAGGTGCATGTTTTACACATGCAGTTCGTGACAAATCTTAGGTCATCACTTTCAGTCATGTTATGCGGCGCTCCCCGCTTTCATCGGATTCCACGATGTGTGTCGGCCATTTTGTGAGATGGTCCTGACGAGACACATGCGCACAATGTCGAAACACTACACCTTTTTGACGAATCCAACGCATATTCTGGTGATGGGCACAGTCTCGTCCCATATGCAAGTGCAGTAGCATAGTCTCTGCCTAACTGATCACAGTGAAATGGAGTAAAACTTACATCTTAATATATATATATATATATACATAACACCCGAGTCAATTCTAATATTTATAGAGTAATATTATATCTCCCACCATTGCGCTCACAGTTCCTGCGCTGTGTAATCCAGTTATTCGTATATTTGCATAGCTAATTCACCAAGTCTCTCGGTCTACCCCGTCTTATTTAAACAATACAACAAACAGAAAAACCATTGCGGGTAGCCCAAAATGATGGTCTTATTTGTAACACAAAGCAACAAAGGCGACGAGACGGTTTCAGAAATTATTCAGACAGACCACGACCAAAATCTACAGTTTCGTAATGTAAAACATAAACAATCTTATTAATAAAAATCCGTTGATCCGAGTGGTTCAGCCACCGAACAATTTTTACTTTATTTATAAAAAAAATATTTGATCCGCGTCGGTTATGTATGAACATGACACTTGCACAGCCTCATCAGGGTCTTGAAGACGTGAAAGACCCTCTTATACCATGTTAGTTGGACATGTGGAAGGGGATTATTAGTCTTGCGCAAGATCGAGCGCAATGGAAAACTCTTGTTGCCGCCCTATGCTCCAGAGTGGAGTTCAAATGGAGTTTTGATTCAGTTTAATATTATATAAAACTAGGTGGCCCGTCGAACATCGTCCCGTCTTAGAATAAATAATATATTAAGGTACATATTATACTGTAACACTGCTGAATTTCAATTTTGTTGAATTAACATGAATAGCCATTTAGTGGCCTTACCAAGAACTTACAAGCAACGCTGTATTTATTCTGTCCGAGTTTCTGGGTGAAAAATAATTATCTTGTTAAGAATTTTTTCACATATGGCGTTTGTATCATGAAAAATTCGTTCCGTACAAGCCATAATATTATACTTTGCTTTATTCGTTTCGTTTTATCGTGTTTAATAGGTTATTCTATTATCTTGAGTGGAGACGAATCCAACAAGCCATAAAAATCGGCTACCCTAAATCACTCGAGCTCGGGTGGAGATTTTTAATTAAAAAAAAATCAGTTCAGTCGTTCTCGAGTTATAAATAGTGTAACTAAACCGACTTTCTTTAATATATTATTTAGTTCAATTATTAATCTAGATATTGACATTCAGTAAATACGCACCGAACATAATATTGAACAAATACAAAATTAACGGAAATGTTTGTAAAGTAAATGTTAATAAATTTCCATCTTCGAATATCGTAAAATCATTCCATCCAATTTCATTCCACATGATAAAAATATATCATCCCTTAATGATCTCCAGGTGGTTGATCATATTGTTCCTACGGGTTATAATACCTGTAAGAACAGGGTATTGAATAACGATCAGCCACTAAACTATCACGTGTGTGGGAGCCATCAATACGAGAGCTACAACAACCCTTAGACCATGGGGTCTCTATCATCAAATTCAATTAAAGTAACTACCTATTGATATATGGATCTAATTTAGTAATATAGGTTCGTTCAAAATAATACAAACTTTGAATGATGGTTCAATAATACCCAGTTAATTTATGGAAATATCCATTTTCTCTTGTTTATCAAAATATGTATGATGAAGGTTTGAGACACAATGGGGATCGTTTGGCCTCTATGATAGTTCCGTTCCTCAACTCCTCCCTTTTACTCGCCAGCCTTTTCTATTCCTGCAGCGTATGTCTCCGATCACCAGGTCTAATTTATCTCTGGGGCTGCTTCGCTGGTTTTTGCCCACACGACGATTATAAAGAGCAGTCCTAAGTGCCTAATTTTAAGTAAATTTTTTTTGAGTTTCCTTGTTTCCCCGGTTCTATTCAGTGCCGCGTTATTTTTGTATTATGACCCGATTAATGGAAGAGACATGCTAGCCCGAGACTGTAGCACTACTCCAGACAAATATAAATATCCATATTATGTACTGATATTGTTTAAAGTAACAACCTGAAATAGACGTTTCTGCACTGGAATCCATCCTTCCTTCTGAATATAATATTAATGATGAAGTGGCTAATTATGGAATGTAAGAGTATAACTACTCTTGATAAAAATTCTGATAAAGAAAAACCATATTTTGATAGACTCAGCTAGACCAGTTGTATGGAAAAGACTACTATAACTCCTTCTTCATAACATTTGCCTAAATGCCCAAAGTAGAGTAGTTTTTGACTGCTATTTTTCGTCATAGCTGAGTGACGTCGGGTTTCATGTTTACTTTGAGAATATGGCTGCTTAGACGCGTTACGAAAAATGTGCGTCTCCAAATAAAGT
Source organism: Mystacides longicornis (assembly GCA_963576905.1). Taxonomy (NCBI): domain Eukaryota; kingdom Metazoa; phylum Arthropoda; class Insecta; order Trichoptera; family Leptoceridae; genus Mystacides; species Mystacides longicornis. The sequence continues at coordinate 1,910,643 of OY756421.1, read as the reverse complement.
TGACAGATTATGTCGTAATTCAAAATTAATTTAATTTTCAATTGCTCCAGTTTGAAAAGTAATGAAGAAATTTGTACGAAAAGTTCATGTTGCATAAATTTCTCGTAAGTCTAGATTTTTCTGCCCGATTATTGTTTTCTAGAAAGTAAACAATACATCGTCGCTCCTTATATGGTCAGGGATAAAATTCTGTGCTCTCATTGGCTAGACCGCATGGTGCCACAGTGTCGAAATTCAAAATTGATTTAATTTTCAATTGCTCCAGTTTGAAAAGTAATGAAGAAATTTGTACGAAAAGTTCATGTTGCATAAATTTCTCGTAAGTCTAGATATTTCTGCCCGATTATTGTTTTCTAGAAAGTAAACAATACGTCGTCGCTCCTTATATGGTCAGGGATACAATTCTGTGCTCTCATTGGCTAGACCGCATGGTGCCACACGGAAGAGTTCATCTTTCTCAAAGGTAAACTAATGTTGGTCGAGTCCATCTTGAGAACAAAGGACTTTCTGTGCAAATCCACCCCGCGCCCCTCTCATCTCCCTAGAAAGTATAAAAGAGATGGTGTCCACACTCCGGAGCATTCTTATAATATACAGCATTCATAAAACACCAGCCCCTCCGATACGATCGATAACGAATCAGTACTTGCCTCGCGCAGGTATTTGGCGCGCATTATGGGGACTGCGTAAATAGGTAATAATTTCTTTCTTGTTTTCGGTAATTCATTTCAAGTGTCATCTATAATATTGGTTAATTATAAGTGCGCACGTCCGATTCGGTATTAAAAAAAATAATCATTATGTTCAGTGTAAATCATATAAATCTAACCACCCACGGGTAATAATAAGTTCATTTAGTTACCATAACAGAAACTTTAAATAAGTGCGTCACAGTGCTGATAAGTAAAAATCCATAGAACAATAATTAACAATGTGTAGAAGCAAAAATAAAATATAGAGATATGTTTCATTAACCTAATTAATTTTACTAACTCAGTATTATTGCCACCTGTACAAACTTTATAAGTATGTAATGGACCGACCGTGACAGTGTTATTTTAAGTTAGATAACACTCCCCTGCAGCTGCATCCTGGAATGATATGGAGGCCGAAGGTCATATCAGTCCTAAGCCCATGTGTTTTTGTACCTACATAATGATAAGCGCTTCCCCACAAGTGCTTTCAATTATGATATAGAGGGCATAGGTTAAATTATTAAAGCTCATATTGATAACACATATTTTTGTCTCAAGTAATATGATACTTTCATGATAAAACAATATCAATTGTAAGTACCATATTCCCACAGAAGTTGGAACATAATATTTTGTTTATTTGATAAGGATGATAAACTGCATCCTGTTTTTCTCTTCACTTCGTTCAGGAAGTATCAAGTTATCATTATAATGTACCAATAGATAAGGAACTATTCTAGTATATAAGCCATACAACTTAGAAAAGAAGGGCATTAGCATTACATTAAGCACTTCATTAAGATCACTATCCGATCACTCGCTCTAGTTAAGTCTATAGTAGTAAATCTAATTATAATATTGCTATGTAATTAATTGAACTTAAATAAAAAGACTACCGTACATATCGATGTTTGCTGATTTAACCCTTGGCACATAACAATAAAAAGTGGTGTCAGAAGAAAGGGATGAAATAATCGTCGCGAAATTATTTTCATCAAGAATTTATTCAATAAAGACCGATTGTACGACTGTTTGTCTTGAATCTGCTTAAGGCGATTTAGACAATTGGAAGAACTTCATAGTGCCAACATCGATTATTGCTGATAAGTTGCTGGACCGCTGTCGCAAACCTTCACAATTGAATCGTTGGGTCAACCGATACCAATTGCCTGCTGCTGCTGCAAGAGAGTATACAACCGACTGAGCTACGGATCTGGTGAAGCCGACCCGTGCTGAAGCCACATTAGAAGAAATCTACAGTCCAAACACAAGACGTCCTGATAGCTGCTAAAGGAAGAAGAAGCAATCCTGGATATGTACCGGTTAGTCTAATTAAGTTAGTTTTAATTTTAGTTATAAATTTTAATTTTAAATTAATTGCTGTACTTATTTGATTTTGATAATAATTAATATTTAGATTTTTGGGTTATTGCTATTTGAATTGACTATTGATTGATTGATATTAAGCAGTTTGTTTTGAAAAATTAATATTAACTTCATTGATTTTTGATTAAAGAATTTTAATTTGCTAGTAAACAATAAACAAAATTAAAATGGAAAATAAAGCAAATGTTGTTAAACAGGAAGAAAAAGTTGATTACGAACGGAAAGTGACATTAGGGTTTTTAACTGGGTTTATTGAAGTTTTTCATGGTGAACCGGAAAAACTCAACTCATTTATCAGAAATTGCGATTATGCCATGCAGTTAGCTGACCCATGGCAACAGAATGTATTGTTTAATTTAATTATGGGTAAAATCAAGGGTAGAGCTGAAGCTGTCATATCTTGTAGGCAAATAAACGATTGGAAAGGCTGCAAAGAATTCCTTGTAGAAAACTTTAGTCGAACACAATCATTTATACAGCTATTGAGCGAAATAAAAACTTGTAAACAAGGTAGGAATGAGTCAATCTCCGAATTTACTCAAAAGATAGATCGATGTTACGCGAATCTATCTCGGGCTGCCAAATCAGAAACAATAGATCCAAACGAACTGATAGGCCGAAGTGCAGTTATCAAGGATATTGCGCTTCACGCATTTCTCACGGGTGTTCAACCCCAGTACGTTCAAATACTTAGGTCAAGAGAGCCTAAAACGTTTGAAGAAGCCGCCCAAATGGCAACGGCTGAGGAGAAATTTTTCCCTCAAACTACCAAATCGTCACAATTTATTCAAAATAAATATTGCAACATTTGTAAAAGAAGTAATCACAACACGGCTGAGTGTTTCAAAAAACTTAAAGAACCGCGTATTTTAAATGCTAGGGTAGATAACAAAATCATTTGTTATTTTTGTAAAAAAGCTGGTCATGTTAAAAGTAAATGCTATAAATATCAAAAATTCTTGGAAAATAATCCCAAGAATTTAAACTCTCAAAACCATTCATCCGCTGCCGGGGTGAAGGTAGTCGAAAGTTTGAAGGCAGAATAGTACCGGAAAATAAAGTAAAAATTAATAGAAGTTTAGTAAATATTAGTAAGTCACTTAGCATAGGACAAGTTACCGCTTACATAAATATTTGTGTAGACGAATCAAGAAATAATTGGTTAAGATTATTGATAGATAGCGCGGCTGACATAAGCCTAGTGAGACCGTCATCTATTAAAGATAAAACGGTATATGATGATTCACAGAAAATCATGTTGAGGGGTATAACCTCGGGATCGGCACAAACATTGGGTGTCGTTAATTTAACCTTAAGGGTTAAGGAAAAATCTATTACCCATCAAATGCACTTATTGCCCGCCAATACAGATGTTCCACTCGATGGATTGTTGGGTTCAGATTTTTTGGAAAAGACGAAAGCAAGGATCGACTACGGAAATAATAAATTGTTTATTGGTACTACAGGTATACCTTTCCATTTCAAAGACAAGGATATTGTCAAGGAAAGTGTAGCCATGGTAGTGCAGGCGCGTTCGGAAACGATTGTGCAAGTTAATGTTTTGAACCCAGAAATTAAAGAAGGCATGTTGCCAGGAAAAGAAATTATTCCGGGGGTTTATTTAAGTAAAGGAATATGTAAGGTCGATCAACAAGGGAAAGCTTTCGCAAGTGTTCTAAATACGTTAGAACGGTCAGTAAAAATAACTGAATGTAATTTGTTTTTAGAAAAGTTTAATGAAAATGAAGCGATATTGTTAGAAAGTGATTGTAATGAACAATCGAATAAAAAGTATAAAAAGGGTAATGTTTTTCGCATAAATAGCGATAGAGAAAGGTTAGAAAAACTTAAAAATAATTTAAGGTTAGAACATTTGAATCAGGAGGAACAGTCCTCGGTTATGAATATTTGTAATAATTTCAATGATGTATTTTATTTGGAAGGTGACGAGTTGTCACACACGTCTTCGATTTATCACGAGATAAACACCGGGAGTAATGGACCAACTTTTACAAAGTCTTATAGATATCCGGAAATACATAAAGCTGAAGTGAATAACCAAATGGATAAAATGTTGCAACAAGGAATTATTAGACCGTCAACGTCTCCATGGTCTTCACCTCTATGGGTAATTCCGAAAAAGGATGACGCTTCTGGTAAAAAGAAGTGGAGAATCGTAATTGATTATCGGAAACTTAATGATATAACTGTAGGTGACGCGTACCCATTACCTAATATATCCGATATATTAGATCAGTTAGGTCATTCCAAGTATTTTACAACATTAGATTTAGCTTCGGGGTTCCACCAAATACCAATGAAAGCGGAAGATTCTCAGAAAACTGCTTTCTCAACTCCATTGGGGCATTATGAGTATAATAGAATGCCATTCGGGCTAAAAAATGCTCCTGCAACCTTTCAAAGGTTAATGAATAACATACTTGCAGGTATTCAAGGAATTAGGTGTTTTGTCTATCTCGATGACATAGTTATTTACGCGAGCGACGTAAAAATGCATGAGGATAGGTTAAATGAAATATTTAATATATTAAGGAAACATAATTTGAAATTGCAACCTGATAAATGTGAATTTATGAGACAAGAAGTCACATATTTAGGGCATATAATTACGGAAAATGGTGTGAAGCCAGACCCGGGAAAGATAAATGCTATAGTGAATTATCCAATACCTTCATGTGTTAAGGATATTCAATCGTTTTTGGGATTAGTGGGTTATTATAGAAAATTTATAGAAAATTTTAGTACCATTACTAAACCATTAACTAAGTTGTTAAAAAAGGAAATAGCTTTTAGTTGGGGTAAAGAGCAACAAGACGCTTTTGATATATTGCGAAATAAGTTAACTGCAGATTCCATATTACAGTATCCAGATTTTTCTAAACCATTTTACTTGACAACTGATAGCAGTAGTTTTGCTGTCGGAGCAATATTAAGTCAATTTAAAGATGATCACGACCTACCTATAGCTTTTGCTTCTAGAACTCTGAATAGAGCTGAGACAAATTATTCAACCACGGAGCGCGAGCTCTTAGCCATCATTTATGGTGTCAAACATTTTCGCCCATATCTCTATGGTAGAAAATTTATAATCGTTACGGACCATAAACCGTTAAAATGGTTGTTTAATGTTAAAGATCCAAGTTCTAGGTTAGTCAGATGGAAGTTGAGGTTAGAAGAGTATGATTACGAAATCATATACAAAAAGGGTAAATTGAATTCTAATGCTGATTCTTTATCAAGGATCAAATTACCGGAATCTAATATATTGCATATTCAGAATATAGACAGGGATACTTACGAGGATTTCTTGAAATTTAATAGCTTAAAATTAGACCCTAACATTTATGATTTTAGAGAAGTTGATGATAATTTGTTATCTAGGAAAGATAACGTGTGCTTCTCCACATCAGGGGATTTAGAAATGGGTGACGAATTGTCCGATTTTAACATTGAAAACGTTGTTAAAAATTTAAACGAATTGAAAAGCAAAACAATTAACGTAGGAGACATCTTAGAATGTTCTAATAAGGATAGTAATTACAAAATATATATGCTAGTTAATAGGCAAAATAATTGGGAAACATTATCGTATAAGGATTTATTTGATGTTTTAATAAAGTTTAAAGAAAAATTAGTTAATGAGGATATAGACTCAATTTCTTTTCCAAAATTAGGTATTAATAATAATTTAAAATGGGAAAAGGTTAGGCAAATTATTCACTATGTTTTTAGAAATAGTAACATTAAGATAACTATTTGTAGCGATAGAATAATGACACCGGATAGGGAAAAAATTAACGATATATTGTTAGAAAATCACGATAGTCCAACAGGTGGTCATTCAGGTTTTCATCGAACTTATAATAGGATAAAAATGAAATATCAATGGAATGGGATGAAAAACGATATAAAAGAATACATATCAAAATGTGAATCTTGTCAGAAAAACAAAATCTCGCGAAAGAATTACACACAACCGATGGAAATCACTTCCACTTCTAGTAAACCATTCGAGAAAATTTGCATGGATATTGTGGGTCCATTGACGCTAACAGAAAACGGGAATAAATATATTTTGACGATTCAAGACGATTTAACAAAGTATTCTCAGGCTCATGCAATACCAAACCACGAGTCTGTAACTATCGCGGATAAATTAGTCACAGAATTTATTTGTAGATACGGTATTCCTTCTTCTATTTTAACCGACCAAGGTGCTGATTTCACATCAAACTTGATAAAAGAAGTAAGTAAAATGTTTAAGATTAAAAAATTACAAACCACCGCGTATAGACCACAGTCTAACGGATCTCTTGAGCGCACGCATGCTACGTTAGCAGATTATCTCAAACATTATATTACCAAGACCCAAACCGATTGGGACAAATGGCTTGATTTTGCTATATTTTCTTTTAATACGACGCCTCATACGTCGACGAAATTTACACCTCATGAGTTAGTATTCGGGAACAAACCAAATTTACCTAGTAATATTGTTCAAGAACCAGAATTCCGTTACACATACGAGAATTATGTAGACAATTTAAAATATCGTCTTAACAAATCGCATGAAATAGCTATTAATAATTTGTTAGATAGTAAACATAAGTCTAAGGAAAACTACGATAAAAAGGTAGCTTGTAATGAAAAATTTGATGTAGGTGATATGGTATATTTGCGAAATGATGGTTCCAAACCTAGAGGGTGCAAAAAACTCTCGCAGAATTATGCTGGACCTTATAAGATTGTTGAAATTAATTCTAATGTTAATTGCACTATATTGATAAAAAATAAAAGGGTTAAAGTACATTTAAATAGATTAAAACGTGCAATTATTGCAGATTCCTCGTAATCTTCTACATTGCCTCTAGTGCAATGACACGAGATGGCATTAACATGGTTGCTGGTGCCAACGATGACGTTACTTGGAAGGAGATACCATCTTCCTCTGGTATTTATTACAATCATATACATAGCTTAAATATTCAAGAAGGTAACTGGAATCTCATTACATTTTTAGATTTAAAGGGGTATAAAGACAAGCTAGATTTAGTTAATATAGTTCATAAGAAAACTGAATCTATATGTAATCAGAGTATATATAAGGAATTAAAGATGTGTTATCCAACATTCAAAATATTAAGTGAAATTGTTACTGATTTAAATAAGAAACAAATAGTGTTAGATGAAGTAGTACAAAGTGAACCAAAAAGGCAAAAAAGAGCATGGCTCGATATTATCGGTAAAACTTTTAAAACGATATTTGGTACACTTGATTCCGATGATGCTATATATTATAATAATATCATTGATAAGCTACACAAAGATGAAAATGAACTACATAGTATATTAAAACAACAAGTTCAAGTAGTAAAAACAGCTATTGTAAATTTTAATTCCACCATGAGTAATTTAAATGCAAATGAAGAATTGTTTAATAAAAACTTTGATAAATTTAAAGCATTTGCTGAAGAAGTTGATAAACATGTATTTAATATTGAAAGTGAATTAGGTATAGAAAATCATTTAACTAATCTAATGTTAATTGCAACTGAGTTAGAAAATGAATATTCACAGATCACAAATTCAATTATGTTTGCTCGTAATAATATGGTGCATCCATTTGTTTTGACTCCTAATCAATTTTTAGATGAGTTAATTAAGTCAACACCATACTTACCAAATTCATTGACCTACCCAATGCCATTATCTTTAAAGAACGTTGATAAATTGTTATCTATTGTAAGTTTAAAGGTTTATTCAGTAGATGGGTCGAGATTAATTTTTGTTTTATCAAATCCATTATGTAACTATTTAAATTATAACTTATATGAATTGATATCCTTACCAATGAAAAGACCAGATAATTTTTATGTTTTTATTCTACCTTCTATAAAGTACTTAGCTTTGTCTGATAATAGAAACCAATATATTGTATTCGAAGATTTAAGTGATTGTAAACAAACTATTGATGATAAATTATTATGTAAAGTAAATAATGCAAGATATTCTGTTCAAGGTAGATCTATATGCGAAATTGAATTAATAAATCCAAATAATAACTTTATACCAAAACATTGTAATACTAGAGTTCTAAATTATATTGATGAAGTTTGGCATAAATTGAATGAAAATAATTGGATATATGTATTACCGAAAGAAACAATTGTAACATTTAAATGCAAGGAAGATAATCCATTTGATGTAATTTTGAAGAATACTGGAATAGTCAATGTAAAAGCTAATTGTGTAATTTATAGTAGTGTATCAACTGTACACAATGTTAAAAATGAAATTGATTCGAAGATAACTTTACCTATAGTAGTTACTCCAACATTTAATATTTTAGAAGATGATTGTTGTAAAATTAATGATACCATAAAGCATATTAATGTTCCTCATATTTACCCAAGAATAAATAATTTAAATCGAGATGATTTAGCAGTCGCAAGTCATAAACTTGACGACATTTATAAAGGAATTAATGATATGAATGTCTCTGATGAGCATATTTTTAAGAAAATTGTAAACAATAATTATTTCTCTTTTATTATGATGAGTTTACTTAAATTATTAGTTGTATATCTTATATATAAATTTTATAGATATTGTAAAAAAAGGAATAGTAAAAATGACTGTTGTAGTAATATAACAAACTGTATAACATTTAATGTACTAAAGAAATCTAACAGAGTTTCAAATAAGGTTGTAGAAATACCAATGTCTGATGAAGTCATTGAAGAGATAGAGACACAAACAGTAACTCAAAGACCGAGACGGAGTTCTCGATTGAGTCATCAAATCATATGAGATCTAACACGGTTATATCTCATCTTAGGGCGGGAGGACTTTTTATTGTTATGTGCCAAGGGTTAAATCAGCAAACATCGATATGTACGGTAGTCTTTTTATTTAAGTTCAATTAATTACATAGCAATATTATAATTAGATTTACTACTATAGACTTAACTAGAGCGAGTGATCGGATAGTGATCTTAATGAAGTGCTTAATGTAATGCTAATGCCCTTCTTTTCTAAGTTGTATGGCTTATATACTAGAATAGTTCCTTATCTATTGGTACATTATAATGATAACTTGATACTTCCTGAACGAAGTGAAGAGAAAAACAGGATGCAGTTTATCATCCTTATCAAATAAACAAAATATTATGTTCCAACTTCTGTGGGAATATGGTACTTACAATTGATATTGTTTTATCATGAAAGTATCATATTACTTGAGACAAAAATATGTGTTATCAATATGAGCTTTAATAATTTAACCTATGCCCTCTATATCATAATTGAAAGCACTTGTGGGGAAGCGCTTATCATTATGTAGGTACAAAAACACATGGGCTTAGGACTGATATGACCTTCGGCCTCCATATCATTCCAGGATGCAGCTGCAGGGGAGTGTTATCTAACTTAAAATAACACTGTCACGGTCGGTCCATTACAAGTATGTGATTCCTTGCAATAAATGGATATTTGTCTAAAAAACAAAAAGTGTCTTTGAAAAATCATCATAAATACCTAATATTCATCATAAGCGAACTTTCACTTAAAACCCTTGAGAAGAGAGACATTCTTGTTATAAAGTATTTAAATTCATGCTCTACAAAACTTTATCGAAAATCTTAAGTGAGTTTATTACCTAACTGCTGACTGAGCAAGCCAAAGATAAGACTAAGAAACTTTTGGTGTTCTCTCCGACCAGTGACCCTTTTGTTGAACTCCTCCTGGCATTCCAGGCATAAGCATATTTTTGAACAATGTTGAACAAGTGCTTCCCTCCAAGATCTCCACTAGACCACAAGAAGGATGAAGTAGATTGGAGAGGAGATATCATCTCGACAATCTGACTCGCACCTGTAGGGCCATCCGGTAAGAAACATCGAGCTACATCTTGCTACATGCTACATCTGACGCCCGCCTGCGGGGCGATTCTGGTCTAAGAGAAGAACCTGCACTTCATACGACAGTCTGGCTCCCAATGAGGGGTCTTGAGGAACATCATACGACAATTATTGAAAATTAATTTTATAGTCGATGGGACGATGAATAAAAAATATCATTTTTTAAACCATGAAGCTTGGCTCATCGTAAGTGAAATAAAATACCACATTGACCTCTTTCAAACTACTCAAAGGCTTTTCTAACGAAAGATGGAAGAGTTCGGTGCCGGGAGCGAACCAACGAGCGTTCAGAATGTATATCGACGACCGAACCGCTATAATACCAACCACTTCATTGTGTACGTACAACGCTTGTGGTTTATAGTTATCCTAGAACCCATTTTTATATAAACTGTACCTACAGATGTCTTTGAACATTTTCGAAATAAACCGATCATATAAACGCGTTACAGTCTCTCGTACTCTAGTCACTCGCATAATTCGATCTTACACGCATTCATCTCACACCAGTCCAGGACAGGTCGTATTACCATACAATATTCGCAGTATTCTCACCCCTCAACGCATCCGCTGCTGTCCATTTTACTTCTCTCGGAAAATTTGCATAAAAATTGAATTGTAGAATCAATTTGTTCTTCAGAGTCTGTCTATCTCCGCTTCACATCGGCAGTACTCTTCTTTGTCTCGACGCCCTTTGCCTTTCAATTTTCTGGAGATGAATCATAATAAACTCCTTGCGCCCCCCACGCGAGGTACTTAACACTATTTCCTGCTCCTGAATTTCCACCTTGTGATCCTTTGAAATGTGCAAATTTAATCACAATGTCGTTAGTTGCTCGAATAATATCAACTCCGCATTAGTTAAAGATATCCAAGATATATCTTGTGAAGGCTTTGGTTAAAAGTTGTTTAAGAATTTGCCACTTCAGTTTAATTCAGTTTAATAGCAGCAAAATATAATATGCTTTTATATTCTAACTTTTTTTCGATTTTAACTGTTTTATATTGGGACATGGTGTGGGAGGAGGTCATAAACATTGCGCAAGATCGAGCGCAATAGAGAGCTCTTGTTGCCTCCCTATGCCCCTGAGTGGGGTGTAAAAGGGAGAATTGATTGATTGATTGATATTTGAACCACTAGGAGCCTTCGATCGTCTTGGATTGCTGTGGTGATCAATGGCTGGGTTAAGGTGAAATTCTCAAGCGACGACTGTAGCGACTTCAGCCGCAAAACTAAGCCGCGCGACTTTTGTCTCATACTGATTCGTATGTAAATATGTATATGAGACCTTTTCCTATGACGCGGCTCAAGCGTTGCAGCTACAGTCGTCGCTTAGGAATTCCACCTTTGTTGTGAACATTCAAGGACACCATTTCAATTAAGGTAGATAACTACCGGTACATAAAACCGACCTCGGTAGCCTAGTTTTACTGGCGTAGACAGCAGATCACGGGGTCCCGAGTTCGATTCCCGGTCGGGTCAGTGTTTTTTTCATTTGAAATTTCTACCTTGTGTTGGCCTGTCTCAGATTGGATGGGCAAGTTGACTGGAAAAAATTGCCTCAGGCAATGAGTTCCGCCGACTATACTGACACCTTTGTATACATACATACATACATTCTCCCTTGAGACCCCCCACACACCGCAAGCCAGCCCGGAGGAGACCAATCCACAGCATACTCGACCCGCACGAAACCAACCCCCTAGTCTGATCGAAGCAACCAAACCAAAAAGTCGGCCTCACACAAATCAAGCCCGCAGCGGATTTCCCCCCCCAAACCAACACTTAGGAGCATAGGGAGGCACAAGAGCTCTCCATTGCACTGGATCATGCGCCTTTGTATAGAAAGTGTTATAAAATCAACATATTTCTTAATAACACTGTAAGTTGTCCATTAAAAATCTAACATAATTAACTTAATGTGTACATTCGTAAGATTTGATATACATACATACATTATTTTACATTTTCATAAATTCAAAAAATATTTTCTTATTTTCTTAGACTAATAAAATATTAAATTTTAATTTGATGGATCTCGTCTTTGTGCCAACACATAAAAAATAAGTCAATAAAAGTGATACAGTATAAAGAAGTAAAAAATTAATAATCTTAATTAAGTTAATGTACCTTTACAGATCGTCTCATGTCCCCGGATTTTAAACTATACATACAATGCCTTTGATTCAGAATCGAAAGCATGGCATAAAAAGAGGGCTTTTTCAAATTCGCACAAACAGAAACGAATGCAAGTCCATTTAAGTCAGTTATATCACATCAAAGAGTTTAGCCATGCAGAAACTAAAAGACAAAAAACAGAACGCCATACATTTCAGTTATTGTAGTGCCTATACGAATAAAATTATCCCGGTTAATTTCCAGACAGAGCAGTACCTACGTACCTACACAAGTTTGTGGAAACCTACGTCGATAGCAAAATATGCATGGCATATCACTCCCATTTTACCTCCATATAGTCACCAAGTAAATATATTTTTCTGTCTTTCTTCTTTTGCTATCGCGTCTACACATATTTTAAATTTTGATGTTGAAAATATCTTCGAAATTTTCGAACAGAGCATAATCGTATTGAATTTTTGGTTGAAATACCTACCTTCACGTTCGTCACAAACAATGAAAATTTTCTTTCAGAGTTCTCGGACGTTTTGAAAGTACTCAAAGCTAACTTAAAACTGAAAATGTTTAATTTTTCAACAAGTTTGGGGCTGTTAATCTCAAAAGTTGTTGGCGCTATCAAAATATTGATTAGAAAAAATATGAAAACAAATATCAATTACTAAAATAAATAATTCTGTATCCGTTTATAGATATCAGGGTAGTGTTTGGAGTTCTTGATACAAAAACTATTCAATTATCTACATTTACTTTTTTAATAAAATAACAGTTCACATAGTTTTGAAAAAAGAAACATTTTTTTTTATTTTATTGTGAGCATTCTTGGTGGTATGTAAACTGTTGTAAGTTGTATCCATACATTAGCCGAAAAAAAAATGACAAAATATGATTGATAATTTTCATTGTTTGTGAGAAAGATAGGTAGGTAATTTTTTTTGTAAATTTTATTGTATCGAATGTTTGTTTATTTGTTTAAATAAAATATACATTATAATGTGAATATAAATTACAAAAAAAATGAGTCAGCCACAAGTCGATTGTTAATTTGGTTGGTAGCCTAGTGGTTCGGCGCCTCCTTCGGAACCGCATAACTGTAGGTTTGGGCACCATTGCGCATCTTCTTTCTCTGAGACAACACAAGCTTTTCTAGAATGAAAGATATGGAAAGTATGTAAAAGTAGGTAAGTACTGTATTAAGCCGCTAATATAAGATTAGAACATTTAAGATATGAATGAGAATGAGATTTTTTTTAATTACACACAGGAATAAAAACTATCACACAGTGCCATCTGTTGTAACGCATTGAAAGCGACAGTACGTGTACCTATCTGTGTATCTAATACATATATTATTATTATGTACTTCTTCTATCATTAGGGGCCTAAAGATCCTCTCATGTGTTGCGTTCCTTTGAATCAGAATATTATAATATTTTTGATAGGGTGTCGTGAGGCGAGCAGATTATTGCAGTAGAAAAAAAGTATTAATAATACAAGTTAAGATTAATTTAAAAAAAAAACATTTCTATATAAACAACAGTTTCACAACTAACTTTTAGCAACGATATATAATCTAAAACTTTAAACTTCATCAAATACATACATCTTAGAATTACTGATATAAATTGAACATAATATTTTTATATCAGACACGTTTGTATAATTTATGGAGCAACTAGTATTACTTCCAATCGGAAGCAAACGCTAGCAAAAGAATCCCCTATCGTATTGCTGGTCCCATCTGGTGACAGAGGCGCGGCATTAGTATGGAGATGAGGCAATCAAGGACCCCACATCGGCCCTTCTCTACGGTTATTATTATTATCATCACTATGATGGGTAGGTAGGCGCTTATTTTCAGTTATAAAAGAAATGTTCAGCAAGTACCCGATACATATGTTGCACGATGTGGTCCCTCGATACTAGAAAGGAAATTTATTGATAGTTCCGAACGATTGCTGACATTTATTTGGTGATAACATAAAAATTGCTTTTATTTTTGGTTATTTGATAAGAAACAGTACAATTTATTGCATTATTTGTGATTTTTAATGTACTTAAGTGATTTCTAGATAGGTTAATTGCACTATCCGAGGATCTTCTCCCTTGAAGTCAGAGTCAAGGACACGAACACTAATTCTAAACCACTCTCGTTACTTGAAAAGGTCTTTTTAAGAGAACATCTTTGTTGTTGCTTAACAAAGTACTAAAGTACAAAGAGGCAGGTTATTGAAACGCTTTATCGCTTATTGCTGTTGAATGCATAGCTCGCAGATCTGTGTATGATAGATGCAAATCTATCTTATCTTTGTTTATTGGAACACCATAGATAGAGTTTCAACAAATGATGAGAGATAGATAGGTTTTCAGAATAAGGAATACAGATTTAGTAATACATATAACTAGCCTTCTGTCCTGCAGCCTTTACTATGAATATTGATTTCAAATTTGTAATTTATACAAAATACGTTTTTTTTATAAAATGAATCTGTGCTCACTCAAAGTGAACACAAATACACTCCTTGACTCTTTCACAGTAAGCTACTTAAAGCTTGTGTCGTGAAAGAGGAAGACGGTCGGCACCTGGGATCGAACCACGACGTCCGCAGTACGAAAGCCGGCGTTGTAACCGCTGGGTCACCAACCACTTCAATAAGAAAAAATATGTTTGAATGTTAAAAAAATATTGCTGAAAGCTTGAAGGAAATTCTATCAAAAATCTACGAACCAATGTTTAGAAACTCAATAGTCAAAAAAATAAAAAATGTGTTGTTATGGAATTTTTCACAGATGGTGTTGTTGTCAGTAAATCCGTTCCATGCTTACTTTAATATTACATTTTATATTATTTTCTATCCCTTTTTCGATGTTTTATTATAGTTATTCTGTTATCCGAAGCGGAGAAGAATCTAATAAATCAAACATCGGAAGAATCTGTTGAGCCGATCTCGAGTTATAAATGTTCACACTAACCAGACTTCCTTTTATACTTATTATAAGATTATGGGAATCGCATCTCAGCTATGATAATAATACTTTAGACAAACTTTTACACTAGGAGTGCCTACCACACCGGATCAACTGAACGTTGGCTTCACCACAAGAAAGGAAGGCCCAGATGATTTCCTGGTAGCAAATTAACCAGAATGGTTTCACGTTGCCTTCTACAGTGTTATATTTTTTCTGTAACGGTTGTCTTCCCTTAGCCAGTTGATTCTGTTTTGAAGGCACCATTCATCTTCTCGTTTCCTGCCATGGTTCACACGATACGACCATACTCATATTTCTCAAGGCTTGCAATGAGGACTATTTCTTCATCCATGTCCGCTCCCTAGTTGGAGCATATGGACTCCACAAGTCCTCGGCATGCGGTCCTGTCCCCTGCGATTCCAGCAGTCGCATCCCAGTCAACACCAACGGCCTGAAGTTAGCTTCGAAATAAATAAAAATATTCAGATATTTCCGATTTTACTATATTTATGCCATCGCGATAGCTACCTGTCCAAAAGCCAATTATTTATTTATTACTAGCTCTCCCGACAGACGTGGTCCTGTGGACCCTTTGGTCCTAACCAGAGGCGGCCCGTTCATTGTGCACTGCGCCTCCAGAAACAAAAATAAACTAATTAAATAATAACATTGAAAATTTTAAAAAATTATTGATGTTTTCGGCGGTAACTTTATGAAATCCCATATTTTTAAGTACTTATAATAAAAAACTTTTATTATTTTAAATAAAACACTGTTTATTTTAAATTTATTTGTCTATGATTCTCCTAATATCTTACTTGTCTATGGTTTAACTTTCTTTTTCTATGACATTCACTTCTTTTGTTTTAGTTATAGTATTTGTGGCACTGAAGATGGTCGTAGGACCGAAAGGCCTCTGCCAATAAAGAATAAACGTGAAATAAACAGTGTTTTATTTAAAATAATAAAAGTTTTTTATTATAAGTACTTGAAAAATTTATTCTAAAACGTCCATATTTCATTCGTATTCAAAGCTCAGACGGGATCAACGCGAGAATATAATAATATGCGCGCAATTTGGTTGTCTTTGTATGAAAAAATTCTAAAACGTCCGAAACGGTGGAGTATGTGAAATGGGCTGCTGTAAGAGTGGCAATTACGTATGCGAGAATGAGAGGTGCAGTAGACAACAATTTTGTTGTTAGATTTTTTCCAAGATGGCGTCGTATGAAAATCGTTCCATACTAACTTTCATATTATATTTTATATTATTCCTTATCCATTTTTCAACTTTTTATAAGTTATTCCGTTATCCGGAGCGGAGAAGAATCCAATAAATTACACATCGGAAGAATCTGTTCAGCCTATCTCGAGTTATAAGTGTTCGGACTAAACCGACTTTAATTTATATTAGAGATATGCAAAGTTATATGCGACTTATCCTTCGTCACTTAAAGGTTTTATTTCAAACGAAAAAGCCTTGGTCCAAATGAATATTTTATTTGATGAAAATAGATTCGACCAAGACCAAGAATGAATATTTTAGTACAAACCCCGACATACGCATTATGATATTACGCCCGCATACAAATGTGACCGCTATAGGAAGATGGGCCGACGTGGGTACAGATTAGGAGGCTGAGGTAACCAACCGAATGAATACATAGCACCTATTTTACATACATAATGATTAGAGGACATTTTTCGCAATTAGAATAAGTTTTACTTTTTCTTCCACAGGATCATAGGTAATATTTACATAGGTATTTTTTAATTATTTTTTTTTTTTTTAAATGAATCAGTGCTCACTCGAAGTGAACACAAATACACTTTTGACATCTTTCACAGTAAGCAAATGCTTGTGTCGTGAAAGCGGAAAATGGTCGACACGGCCGGGATTCGAACCCACGACCTCCGCACGAAACAGTGCGAAAGCCGGCGTCGTAACCACTGGTCTACCAACCACTTCAAATTTATTTAATTTATTTAATATAATTTAATTTTATTTATTTCAATAAAAGAGTCATACTCATAACACGCCTTTAATAAAGCTGAAAACGTTTTATGTTTGAAATCTATAATCTCAGAACCGTGAGGTTGACCACCTCACGTCCTTAAACCTCAATCGGTCAGAAAAGGCACAATAAGCCTCGGACGCCTTCGAGCGCCATGGAGAGCTCTTGATGCCTCCCTATGCTTCTGAGTGGGGTTTAAGCCCCCGCATTTCGGGTTCCGTGTATCCAATAAGGGTTCCGTGGCAAAATAAAATCGGTAACCCCTGACCCAGGGAAATAAATAACACTCTTATATACCTAGATAGGTGTTAGTATAGCCGGCGGAACATAATGCTTGAAGCATTCTCTACCAGTCAACCGGTCCCGTCCAATCTGAGACAGGATTCCAACCCCGAGTAGAAATTTCAAGTGAAAAACAAATTAAAAATTTCTGACCCGACCGGGAATCGAACCCAGGAAATATGACTCCATTTTTATACATAGGTAGATACGTACCAACATAGATTAGAAAAATTTGAACAGCGTGATGGTATAGTGAGACGGACATTTTTATTCAAAGAAGAAACTTACCAAATTAAATAATATTATGGTTGGGATGACTAAGGTAAAATTGTCTGTCAGAATCGTACCTACCTACATCTAACCCCAAAAAGACTAAGAGAAATGTGTGGACGAAATGAAAACACCAATATACACTTAGGAGCTCCGTCAAGTGACAAATCTTAAAGAAGACAAGGCAGTGTTATTTTAAAAATAATGTAGGGAGACGTTAGGTTTTTACGAATAGTTAATTGAATTTTATTTCGCAACGACAAAAAGACAATATTTTTCCTCCGCTTAAGTGGCAATGTACACACCGGTTACTGCGAAACGAGAAAAATTCACGTTCCGTTTTGCAAAAAACACGAATCTTTTAACTTTTTGTAGAAAATAAATATTTATTTTCTACAAAAAGTTAAAAGATTCGTCCATTCCCTAGACCCTAGACGTTTTACTTTACGTTAAATTGCAATGACATGTATTTTTTAAAACGAAAATTAAACGAGTTGTCGTAGATTTCGTAATACTTCCAGTTTTGGAAATCATTTGATAAGTTCCAAATGATAAAATAGATTTTAATCAATTAAAATTTTTTAAATAATTGAGTTGATATTTTATAAAGTTACTTATTAATGTGCCATTGAGATATACCCTCAAATATTGCGCAGTGAACGGGCCGCCTGTGCCTGTAGTTAGGACCAAAGGGTCCACATGACAACGTCTGTCGGGAAAACTAGTTTATTATAAAATAAAATAAAAAGCAATCAAATTGCCGAATCACTCAAAAACTATTGTTGTGCTAAAAATAAAAAAATGGTAATAAAATTAAACTTTATCTCTCCATCTATTATCCCTTTAAGGGGCATAGGGAGGCAACAGGAGTTCTCACTGCGTTCGGTCCCGCGCAATGTTTATGACCTCCTCTTATACCATCTCTGTCTCAAAGGAGCGGAACACAGTATGAGAAGGGTCTACCGAGGCTTATTTCGTGCGCCTTTTTCGGGCTGTTGGGGGGAAGTGAGGAGGTTAGCCTTATCTTTAATAGGTTTTGTATTGATCTCAATTACAAATTTTTATAAAAAAAAAACCTTTATCCAACAATGTCTAAATCCTGGTACAGAAGGCTGTTCGTAAAATCGATAATATGTTTTTAATGTTCTTCGGAGAGAGGTGAGAAAAGATATTATTATATAAACACGAGATACCTACTTATGACATACCTAATGAAGTTAGAAATTTCGCAGAACTTGAAATTTAGATGAACTCTTAGTATTACATTATTTAAAAGTAATTATGAAGTTAAACTATTTAGTTAATACTTATTTTTAGATGCTAGATATAGGTCCGAGGATCTGAAACACTGAGGATTATTATAAATGGGAACATAAAACAAAACTTTTGTTTCTTATAGGGGCGTACACGAGATATGACCACTATACTACCTATCACCTAATTTGATGTGAAAACTTTTCAGTCGATTCCGCTCAAGTGTGTCCGCTACTCCCAAATACAATACCTGGCAGTAAAATTAATGTTCGATCACTTTTCATTTTTATATCTTCCATGGAAAACATCGCCCTAGTGCCTCAACTCTTTTATTTATTTACTGTAAAATAATGGAACTGTTTAGCATGAAAGTAAAAATTTTTGCGCCAAACAGTGTTTATAATACAGAAAAAGTGTACGAGTAAAAAACAATATGACGACACAAGCTTTAAGTAGCTCACTGCGAAAGAGTCAAAGAGAGTATTTGTGTTCACTTTGAGTGAGCACAGATTCATTTTATAAAAAAAATATATATACCTACAGTATCATTTTACAATGTGTCAATAAATGAAAAGTTAGATATTTTAAACCAAATAAACTGGAAGTGTTTGAATGCAAAATGCTCCCCTGAATTTTCAAACCAGCCAAAAATGGTGATCGTTGGCGAATAAAATTCACCTCAAACATCAGAGTCGCTAAATTTGTCAACATAAACCGGCTTGAGGAATTTATTTAAAAAAAAAATAGCACTCTCTAGTATCCACAAGACCCCAAGGGATGAAAATCATCGGGAAACCGAAGCTGAGGTAGTTGGACGAAGCTGAAGGATGGCAGCGGACAGAGAGAGAAGGAGAAAGCTTCTGAAAGAGACCTAGACCCACACTGGGTTTGTTCATATGTGTATAATATTTAAAATACATTCAAAAACGCCCTAGCTGAAAGAGTGGAAATCCTAACTCTTAAATGTAGTTGAAAGGCGAGATTAATAAATAGATACAAATTTTAAAGACAACAATTAAATAGTAAAGTCATGCTTATAAAATATTAGAGTGCTGTACATGAATCATTGGTACATCGCAGTAGAAGATATTATTATTTGAGAAGGTCCGTCCGCTGTTGGGTATTTTCGACAAATTGGGTTTGACGCTGTCTACTCGAGTTTGCTCCATCAAAACTCATACCCATGGGAAGTCAGAGACGGTGAATTAAGATGTTTTTGTCTATGATTTATTGGAAGGAACGTGAGGTCAGAAAGTATTTAGTGTCAGTAAACAACGGAACATAAAACGTATTAGATTTTGATATATTACGGGGCCGAGAGCCAAGTGCTTCATGTCTAGGAATATTAATAGTTGGAAATTTCTGTGAGTTTGAATTTTTGTTTGTATTTTCTAAGCAAATCTTTAAAGAGATGACGAGAATTTCTATAGCTTACTTATTTCGTAAAACCTTTAAAAATATTTTGTTTGAACGCTATGATCTCAGAGACTATCCGTCACGTTAAAAAAAACACACTTTTTGCATTTAATATCCTTTTTCTTGGAGAAAGGACTATTTAAAATCACGTTTCGTGTATAAATTTAATCTATTTTTAGCTCATTTTTTTGCATTTTATGGAATTAAAGATAATTCTCGTTTTCCTTTTTCTCTAAATATCCCGTTAATACAAACGAAAGTTCTAAAATCGTAGGGTTTTAGCATATTCGATTAGTTAAAAATTAAGATAAAAATTCAATAAAACTCTAGTAAGCAGGGACCAGAAGGATTAAAAAGTAAGGTAACTGTCTTAGAGAATGCTCTTTATTTTGAAGTAGACTCAATAAGACTATCCTAAATTAATTGATGGTAGTCCACGTGATCTTGTTTCTCTACACGGGGAATCGTTTCGTTCGAACTAACTGGATTTCATCATTGAACCTCTTATTTTATAGACAGCAACACAACGTATTATTATGCAAGTCATTTGGTCCAGAATATCCAAAAACACATCCAAGTTTCATGCTCACCGTGACACGCGTATTTAGTTGCCCACAAATAATAATTACCATTATATATTTTTCTAAGTTTAAGATCATAGATCACACTCTCTTGAGAGTGGATCGCCGCATTGGAAGGAAAAAGAAGAAGTTAGGTTTACTGTCGCTCTATTTTAGAGTTGGCAAGTATTTCCTGCTGTTGAAAAATTGAATATTTCGTAGTCATCTTATTTGAGTTTGGGGTTGATAAAATTAAGTGTGGCGAAAGCCAACATGGAGATGGGAGATAAGTTATGTTATTTTCATACTGCGTACTGTTTGATGATGTAGACAGCCTAGGAATGACTGGTATGGAAATGTCAAGTTAAAAAATTGTTGTTATACAAATATTATTGATGTTTTAATTTATTTTCTTTATAATATGTGTACATATATTTCTTAAACTTTGATGACTCCAAGTGCCTGTATAGGAAGAGAATAAAGTAAAAAAAAGTTCCCTATAAAAATTTACCGACAACCAGATTTGAAAAAATAAGTAATACCTGGGAGCAACCATGCTAACCACTGATGATCTGGGCGATGAAATTCCTATACGTACATTGTTAAAAAAAATCTTGAAGGAATGGGCTAGTATTTATACCATACCTTGGAGTCTGGTGAGAGGAAAAGGTACTAGCATAGGTTGTACTGCATCTCGTAGCGTGACGGGTCGGCATAACGCGGTTAGACTAAATCCACAACTCATTCTGTTCTCCTCGTTTATCTTTCACATCAATTTTTTGTTCATATTTCATGTCCAATCAACTGGACCGTTTGATTGACAGACGTGATACTAATTGAGCCGCGGGACACACAACAAACAGGGAGATCCCCCCCTCCCCTCTACCTAGCACCGGGGGCCATGCCACTGAAGGGGGGAACTGGTGGTGACAACAAAGCGAATACCAATCATGATGTATGGCCAATATACACCTAACGTTATAACAAGGTAGTTCCAGGATGATTAATTATAATGTTTCAGCAAAATTCTCGCAAACTCCATCGATAGACGTATCATTTCTTTCCACTTGTAGGGGTATCGCTTTTTTAGAATATCCTGCACATTAGAAGGTATTTGTTAATGATTCTGTCTCATTAATAATAGAAAGAGAGTATCCACCAATGAACTATAAAGTGACAGTTTGTCACTAACACAATAACATGGCATGGGTACGTATTTTGAGGAAGCACCTGGCACCTCCGTGTACAGAGATTATGGAAGATTATAGTACCGCTACAGAGACGACCTAATATGGATGATCAATGGTCAAAGGCGACGATAGGTCACATGACCAAAAAATATATATGTGGGCAACAAAAAGACGATTAAGGAGACTTCTTGCGAGGGACGGAGTATAGAATAGGAAATGACGAGGCCCAACAAAATGCAGCACTCCATGAACAAATTAAAGATAGTCGCAATAGACTTAAGGCCCCTTGACTTTCTTTGTAAAAAAATCTTTGTCGTACGTTTGCACAAGAGACACATTTTCTCGGGTACTTTACTACCTTGTCACTCGGAGGACTATACCAAAGAGAAATCTTTTGATTGGCAATCTTTGTTTATTAAAACACGGGTAACGAAAGAGTAGTACTTAGGTAACCATGGTTAATTGGCAGATACGCTATTGAAACCGGTCGTAAATAGCGATTCCTCTAATTTACAAAATAAAGCACTTACAAGCAATTAAATTTACAGCAGTACCGGATAACGGGAAATATATTCAACACAATCTCACCCCGGGCGAATGTAACAATTATATGACGTCCATGTAGCCCACCCTCCTTCCGATACTACCGCCTACAAGTATTCCTAAAACAGTAAATTAATATTATGATAAACGAATTACAATCACGAGTACTTATAATAATGTATTATCACAAGTTCTCATCATTCACTTTCACACAAAATTGCGTTCTTAAATATTCTCTTTCAAAAACAAGCACCTTTGTCTTGTTGTCATTCATTTCAAGACCATTCATATCACAATTTTTATAAACATGCGTCACAAGTTCTTGCAAATCACGTTCGCTTTCAGCCATCAATACTAGGTCGTCTGCATACATTCATTCCATTCAGATCTACACCTACTGTACTGTTTTTTGAAGATGAATGAATCATCCACTGAACAAATGGATGAGCATGTCTGTTTAGGTAGTTTATTTAGCAGAGATGGAAGGTGTGAAAAGGAAATTGAAAGAAGGAAACTGGCTGGTAGAAGGGTTGGCGGTGCAGTAAGACTTCTAATGAGAAACAAGAACGTAGATCTTAAATCCAAACAATTGAGGCTCAATGCAATCCTGATTCCATCCACGATGTATGGGAGTGAAACTTGGATTATTTCATCTGATAATCAAGGAAAAATGAAGGTTCAATGAAGCTTTGGAAAAGGTAGGGTTTATAGTTGAGAAAACGAGCGTGGACAGGACTGGGAATTTTGGAGGAGGATTTAATATATAAAGCAGCGGTATCTATATCGCTTAGTGCCTCCTTATGCTCCTGAGTGGGGTGTAAAAGGGAGAATTGATTGTGTAAGCTGGCTTGTGTCAGCTGGGCAGGGTCCAACCAGTAGCTCATGTAGCTACGAAGGCCCTCAGTATCACCGACACGCTTACGCACCAGATGTCGATAGATCGGGAGACAGCAGCGGTTCCATCATTGTTGAAGCTCCGATCACCAGGGGTTGTGAGAGGTTGTAGAAATGAAACCAGCTTTCAATCTTGAAGGCAGACGTCCGGCGAGTTGGTCTTCTAGAAGTGGTCCCAGTGAACAGTGGAGTATCTCAAGTAGATTCCAGTAGTCAACTCAACTCGCCGTACATTTTGCGATTTTATTTATATAAAAATCGAGAACAAAGAAAACCAATCACAGGACTGGTTTAAATTAACCAATCAACGGTCTCTATTTTAGGAAAAATGGTCAACATTTTTCACTATCAATTTGTGACATTTTTCATCATATCTTTTGAATTACAAAATTTATATTGATCAAATAATAATTAAAGCATACATATTTATCAGGCAATGAAAACTAACGAACAGAGAGGTGCGGGACATGTCTGGCTGGCATAATATTTCAAATAAAGTACCAAAAGTACATAAGTTCCCTTTTACGTGAATCTCACCAGCTCCCATCGAATTGATGTTTGAAGCCGAGGCTCTCGGACGCAGCCACAGGTTTTGGTCATAATTCGCCAGGCTTTGTCAATTCAAAAACCCTGGCCATTCCAAAAGTTTTAGTACTTTTACAAATGTTACATTTATCAATTAACATTTAGGCGTCCCTCTGCACGTAGTGTATGATACTCTTAGTAGTACATACTATCTTATACATTATTACAATCAAAAAATATAAATCCATAATTAACCTATTAAAAGTGTTTATAGTTACTTCAAAAGATTCTAAAAGCAATGACTCTAATATGTATTAGGAAAAGCAACCTAAAAACAATATAGAAATGTAATATTTCTGTGTATGGTAATATGATCATTTTTAATACAAAAATTAATTCCAATAAACTCTGGACTAATTAACCAAGTTGATTATTCCTGTTCGATTTGACATCAAATGCTTCTCATGTTTACCAGCAGACAGCAGTCTCCAGAACGAAATATACTTACATCATATGTGTACTTTGCTTATAGATATGTACATAGGTTTTCACGTTTTCTTAGATATGAAAACTTGAATATCTCCAGGTACATTCTATGTATCAAGTTGCAATTTTCACCAACTTATGTAAGACTTAATTACCCACAAACTAGTATAAAAATAATCCCCATACAAATATATTTATGTACCTAAAAATGATTAGCAATGGTAATAAATCCTTATAAAATGTACTCTTATCTAGTGCCTTAATTAATCTTGACCTTATTTTCCAAGATTTAATACATATTCCAATTGATACATTTAGAGAACACTAATTACTACATATTAGTAAAAGAAAAAATGGAAAAACATTCAAAACAGCAAGGAAAACTCAATATCAATACAACAGTGCTGATAATAAATCAAGTACCACAACACATCGATATTGTGAAGTGTACACTCAGCGATAGTCAAATATTGGTATGACAGTGATTTTGTGTATGTGTGAGTGAATACATATTTATTAAAAATGTGAGTGTATGTGTGCCTTGTCCTCCTAAAAGAGTATAGTACATATCGTAAGTAACTACTCAGCCATCAAACAAAGATTTCTTCGGCGTAGGACAAAGGTATAAATATGGGTCACAGTTCATACAGATGCTCATTAATAAATATGATTCGATGCTGGAGTGATGTGTCCAATACAGATTGATTGATTGGTATCTATATATTAATACGTGAAGCAAAATGTTTGTAACCATTTTTACGAAAATCGCGCGGACAGAGCAATCATAGTTTATATATATATATATATATATATATATATATATATATATATATATATATATATATATATATATATATATATATATATATATATATATATATATATATATATATTATTTTGTTTATCTGTGGTCAAATTGAGAATAGATTAATATTGTTTGTCTTTAATACCTAGTAATAGAAAAAACTTTGTACGTATCAACTATTTCAAATTTGACGTATCCATGTCATTGTTTTGAAATAAAATTTCGAAATAGCGCTCGCTCAATCTTTGACAATGGAACCTTAATGGTATTCAAACTTATAACTTAAATTAGTTATGGTCGAATTTCGAGCACTGGTAGACCACTAGTATATGTAAATACGCCGATAGCAGCAGAGAACAATAGGACTCAATGAGATAATTGACGCGTTAACAGAATATAATATATCCAACTGCTGATGTGCGAGTAAGGGCAGGGCTAAAGGACGCGCCCGCCTCCACCAGACACCCTAAATGCTTCAGTCAGCAAAATACTGAGGCGACGTCCTGCAGACAATTTACATAACACAATAAAGATAATTAACGAATGGATTATTGCATCACAGTAGCCACGGACAGTACGATTTAAGGAGCCTACCTGAATAGTGTCTGTCTGAAACACACTACGCAGTATGCCTACAGAATCACCCAAGTGCTAAAAAATGGAGTTTCATAATTTTCAATTATTTTGTTTAGAGTCGCTGTTTTAGACCACAGATTAATGAAAAAGATCCCGAAGGTGATGATTCAGTCGGGTCAAATTTTGATGACTTTTTTTTCTACCCCGATTTTGAATCATGTTTCAGATTGCTGCACATATGACTATAAAAAATGCAATTAGGCATTGAGTTCCTCCGGCTTTTCTGACTTGTATAGGGAAGGCGTATATAATAAATGAAAACATAATCCAATCCAATCCAAACTCCCTTTAACCTCCATTTAGGGACATAGGGAGGTCACAAGAGCTCTTCATGCGCTTGATCTTGCGCAATGTTTATGATCTCCTCCCACACCATGTCCAGATCCCTCAGCTCTGCTTCGAAGGAGCGGAACACAGTATGAGAGCGTCTTCCTCGTCTTCGGGACCCTGATGGGAGGAAGAACAGCGTTCTCCTCGGCCAACTGTCATTCGGCATCCTTAACACATGTCGAATTTTCAGTAACGAAATAGCCAATGTTCCGCAAAGCGTGTATTATCTTTATTGTATTGTAAAGCACTGATGTACCGTGGTCATCAGTTGGTGTGTCGTAAAAAAAAATAAGAATTTGTGAAGACTATACACATAAAAATACAAGAAGGAAAATGTAATATTATACCAAATCACTCGATAACGAGTGTCAAAGGGTTAAAAAAACGAATCTGGACAAAATTGAAAGCTTTCACGCTAAGTTATTATTTTCTGGCCATGGCAGCCGATTCAGAAAAAAAAGTGCAGGCTTTTGATAGTGAAACATTTGGAGAACTGACATTTTATGTTGTTAGCAGTGAAGATCTTTGCAAGAGGTCTTGAGTAAGTACCTAAAGTTTAAGCGATCAAACACGGTTTTACGCCAATCTTGATAATTATTTGAGTAAGGTGACATACAAATAAGAAATAATATACCTACAATCAATCCTACAACAAACTAAATCAAAAGTATTCGCCTATTATTATAGTCGCGGGCGAAAGCAATATTCCGCATTTTTCATACTACATCGCGTGAATGTTGAGTTTATCGTACAGTAGTGCGCCATCTACACGATTTTATTGGAATGCTCGATGAATATTTTTTAGACTTGAACCGTAAATACGAATGCGCGGGCTTATTCCCGTGATGTTTTCAAAATTTTCCTGTAGGTGGCTACAGGTTTCGTCATAAAGTATAAACAATAATGCATTAATAGGGAATTCATTTATCAAAATAAGTAAAATTGGTAAATACCTAAATATAAGCGTCTGGGATTGGTGGGGAAGCTCTAATTGGGTAACACCATGAGCAAGTAGGGGAAGCACAATAGACCACTACAGGTCGGAGCGCAAAACATCCCCTAAGAGAAGAAAAAAAAAATACCTAAATATTATGCATTTTTTTATTTTCAATTCAAGGCGTAAATTCTGTCTTAAGTTCTCAATGTCTAGACAAAATATGGTGAGAATTTATTGTTCACTAGCTTTTTTTTTTTTTATTTATAAAACAAATAAATATTTACAAATATAACAAATTGAGTCAAATCTTATAAGATTTGAAAGGAGTTGTGTCTTTACTATGGATTTTGAATTTCTTTAATAATAAATCAATTACTTAATTAACCGATATAATTCCGACCAATGCATCTGTTTTAAACTGTGTTTACAGGCCACATTCTGACAATCACAATCAAAAACTGACAGACGTTAAAGGTCAACCAAAATTCAAAAATAATGTTTACCTACTACCTACTACTAATGGTTACCTACATTAAGTTTTTTAACTTTTCTCATGTTTTGCGCAACTTTCTTATTTTTTTCTTTAATTCATGAGAACCTTCTCCTGATAATAGCAAACACAACAAAAAGAAACATTCGTGAAATTGTTCCTGTCGTTTACGCGTAATGCGATGACCAAGAGAAATAAGTACCTACCCATTTGGCATAATTTATATTATAGACTAGCTGACACGCTCCGACTTAACCAAAAAAAAATATTTTGACTTACCTACTACCTATATGAATTAAATACAGTTTTCGACATAAAAACTGAACTATGTAAATTTAGATAATAATTTATTGCATTATGTAATAATTATCGTTGATTCGGATGCGGGATGAAGTTCGACCGGTCATAAGTTTGTAATAAAAACAATTCCTCTATAGTTGCACAACTTTAAAAAAATCCAAGAGATGGCGGTGTAGTAGGAAATAAATCCCATATGAAACATGTTAGGTTATTGTATAATGTTGTTGAAAGAACAGATTCCGTTAATAACAAATCTTACTGAATTATTAAGTACCTATGGTAAGATTTTGGCCGGTTAGTAACAAGGAATGTGTATTGAAGTCTTCCTACCTTGTCGCCTGTTCTAGGACACGTGTTGGCGGCTGAGATGGGTGGGCCGTCCTGTCTCTCGAACCTCTCGAAACGGAAGCTGTTGGATCGGTACAGCTGGTTGTCATCCTCGACTCTTCTTCCGCACAGTCTTCTCGTAATGGACAATGTCTTTGACCTGCAATTAATTTAACACGAATCGTTAACAATTAAGTTAGTAGGTATTTTAGAATTAAAATTTCAGGATTTTAAGGGTGATTTTATTATTATTTAAGTAATCACCCTTGCAATAGATGCATCTTTGCCAATGCAGTGGTAGTTTATTGATGCTCTTCTTGTAAAAATCAGCTGCACGGAAGACAACGAACTTTTCAAAGGAATTTTATACTGCCTCTCAGGGATTGATTTTTTCCGCTGAAATGTTATCCAAATTTTGTAAAAAGTAATAGTCGATAGGAGCAAGGTCTGGCGAGTATGGTGAATGAAGGAGAACCTCCAACCACAACCATCGGAGCTTGATGGAGACTGTTGTGCAGTATGGGGTCGCGCGTTGTCGTGAAGGAGCAGCGATTGTCCAATTCCGGTTGCAGATGTGCGAGTTTCTCCATCATTGTCTTCGGTGCTTCACAATACACATCTGCAGTAATGCTCATCTGTTTTGTGAGAAGCTGTGAAGAATCAGAGCTTCGAAGTAGAGCTGAGGGACATGGACATGGTGTGGGAGGAGGTCATAAACATTGCGCAAGATCGAGCGCAATGGAGAGCTCTTGTTGCCTCCCTATGCCCCTGAGTGGGGTGTAAAAGGGAGTGTGTGTATGTGAAGAATCACACCGGCACTAGAGCACCAAACAGTGACCATCAACTTTCTAGGGGTCATTTTTCCTTTATGGCATTGCTTTGGTGCTGAACCAAGATCTAACCAACTTGCTGAGCTCTTTTGATTGTCCAACAGAATTTAATTTTTATCGCACGTAACAACCGGTGTACGTGGCTGTTGAGCAGCGCAAGGTGCGTATGTTGCGCTGGCGATCGTTGAGTTCGTGATGCACCCATCTACCAAGCTTTTTTACCTTGCCAATTCGTCGCAAATGGACCAATACTGTTTTGATGCTAACATAAAAAACTGCTGCTAGCTCAGCTTTAGATTGAGTATCATCAGCTTCCACAATCGCCTTTTATGCATCCCTGACAAGTGTCCGGACGGGAACGTAGTTCATTTTTCACCGATAACGGGTTGTTCATCATTAAAAAAATACGTTTTCATTCCAACAGAGTGTTTTTTTTAATAATCTATAGGTATGTGTGTACTGTTTACCTATACATTTATAGTAATATAGACCCTCCCATTATATACAGCAGGGGTGCTCAAACGGTCGATCGCGAGTGCTTTTTGAGTCGATCTCTAGAGAGGAAAATATATATAAAATATAATAAAACTATTCACAGAATTTGTTTTAAAAGG
This sequence comes from Mystacides longicornis, assembly GCA_963576905.1. Lineage (NCBI taxonomy): Eukaryota > Metazoa > Arthropoda > Insecta > Trichoptera > Leptoceridae > Mystacides > Mystacides longicornis. Next base: position 1,880,811 of record OY756421.1, on the reverse strand, counting down.
TAGGTAATTAAAACAAAATGTAATTAATAAACAATTAAAATGTATTCGATCCACAATTCCACATCATCTGATACAAAATTCTGGCGTTTTATATCTGAAGAGAAATATCCGAATCTAAGGCAAATCGCCCTTCAGCTGACGGCAATGTTTGGGTCGACTTACTTATGCGAGTCCGCATTATTTTCTGATATGAAGATAATTAAGTCAAAATATCGCAACCGACTCACTGACAAACATAATAATATGTCATCATGCTTGCGATTATAGCACTCGGTAATTACGTGCCAACATGCTGAGGATATGCAGTGCCACGCTTCATCATCCAAAGTCACTCTTTAGTTTAGATAAGTTTAGACACTAGAACTCGTTTGTTTTGTAAGAACCAATAAACTTGAAATTTTCAATAATTATGAGTTTTCCTTGACATTTTAGAGCAGACCTTCACCTAGACTAAAAAATGCATATTGTGCGGAAGACTAATACGCCACGCCACGATATACCCTACCTAGACGACAATCCTGCATTACACATACAAGTCTTGTAGCCTCTCATAGTCGATCGATCGTTGTCTAACAATATTGAGGTAGATCGCCAGCAGTTCAAGTCTGAGCACCCCTGATATACATTATTATGAATTTTTGACAAATGAAAATTAAATTATTTCCTTGGTCTCGTGAATTTCGTTATGTCTTTATACCGGATATGTCATTTTACACACACACACACACCCACACACACCCTCACACACACCCTTGTTTGTTTTTAGAGTAAAATGCGGACCTTTACAAAAATCATCATTGTGGGGACCCACCTTTCTAGTTGATTGAAGAGAGTGTAAACTCATTTTTAACGTTTCCCTATCTCTTTCCAATATGAACTTCTATTCGACATTTTTAAACACACTCGTGAGACAGAGATATAAGCAAACAAAGTTTTGGACAAAAATACGGCTTATGAGGACATAGCTGATTGTGAGGACCGTCCTCACGTTATTTAAAATACGTACGTGTTTTACACTAAGTCCCCGCTTTACGTATAAATTTGTATATAGTTTTTACGCTCCGAGTGACATTGGCAACGTCGCGTCGCGTTGGTTATGGTTCGGACGTGTTGTGGTCGCACCGTTCGTATTATTAGCTACAATAATTAATAAATTGTGTTGCTTTTATAGAGTTAAAATGAGTTATTACAAAGGAAAACATAATGTAAGTATATTTTTATCTCAGTGGATATAGATGGCCTATATAAAATTACATAATCAAAGGAGATCATTAACTCTTTTTTTTTACCCATCACGCCGTTTCCCGAAGGGGGTAGGCAGAGAGAACGGACTTCCATTCTTTCCTATCCAAACAAACCTCTTTCGCTTCCTCCAAACGCATAACATTCCGCATACATGCTCTTCTATTTCTTTGCTCCTGACTTGGCCCTCCTGCAAGACTGCACCGATATGGTCGGACCATGTCATTCAAGGTCGACCTCGTCTGCGTGCACCCATTCTTTCAGATTTATAAGTATATCCTTTTAGTCATTCTACATGCCCAAACCACATTAATTTATTCACTTTCATTCTAGTCACTATGATAACATCCACTCCACATTCCTTTCTAATTTTATCATTCATCACCTTATCAATCAGTCTCTTTCCGCATATCCTACGCAGTGATCTCATTTCCACAGCATTTATTCAAACTTCCAGATTTTTCATCCATGTCCAAGTTTCACTACCATCATGGATGGAATCAGGATTGCATTATGCATCAATTGTTTGGATTTGGTATCTCTTAAATCCAAACAGTTGATCATTAAGTCTCCATACATTATTTGTTTTATTTGTGTTGACCGGTACTTTTAGAAATTGGCCCAAAATGAATGATCGCCTCTATGTTGCACAGCGTATTTTAAATACCTATAACTATTATGAACAAACATCTTTTTTATTATTAAAAATTATTAATTTCAGTTCGATAGCTCTAGATCTAACAAAGCAGAGATAGAAACCATGAATATTGATATCCATAAACCAAAAACACCAAAATCCAAAGAAATAAAAAATTCCAAAGATTTCCGCGGACACCAGCGGCAAAAGACGCAATGAACAGACAAAATATGGCTGTGTTCTGGCTTAGAAAAAAAGGACCGAATAAACAGCTCGGTAGCCTAGTTGTACTAGCGTGGACTTCAGATCCGAGGTCCCGGGTTCGATTCCCGGTCAGGTCAGAGTTTTCTAAGTGTTTTTTCACGGGGTTTCCCTGTCTCAGATTGGACGGGACCGGTTGACTGGAAAAAATTGCCTCAGGCAATAAGTTCCGCCGGCTATACTGACACCTTTGTATAGAAAAGTGTTATATTTTTATTTATTTTTAATGTGAAGAATGTCTCAAAAACTAAAAAGATTTAAGTATGACGCTGGATTGATATAAAAAAATTACGTTTATAACATAAAAAATGCTAAAAAATACCATATATTTTTTAATTATTATATATTTTTTTAATTAATAATAAGAGAAAACTAGTTATATATTTTAATAATACCTATATTATTATTTAGTTTTATTTTATCATGCCTATTTTTAATGTGATTTACCGATAACACAGAGAGGTGGTCTAATGGGCGAACTGTGCGATCTGGAGTACGCGGACGACCTAGCGTTGTTCAGTACGACAGTGGAGGAATTACATAAATTGCACAAAAAGTATCTGCATTCGAAACGAAGTGCCTCAGGAGAATTTTGGGTATAAGATGGTACCACCGCATCACGAACGACGCTATACGCCGGCGCACCCAGCGTGAGCCCATCACCTCTACTATTATGTGGAGGAGATGGACTTGGCTGGGACATGTGTTAAGGATGCCGAATGACAGTTGGCCGAGGAGAGCGCTGTTCTTCCTCCCATCAGGGTCCCGGAGACGAGGAAGACCCTCTCATACTGTGTTCCGCTCCTTCGAGGCAGAGCTGAGGAATCTGGGCATGGTGTGGGAGGAGGTCATTAACGTTGCGCAAGATCGAGCGCAATAGAGAGCTCTTGTTGCCTCCCTATGCCCCTAAGTGGGGTCTAAAGGGAGTTTGGATTGGATTGGATTTTTAATGTGTCTCAATCAATCAATGACGATCTGTTTTTTTTAGTTTACAAATTGTGTTAGGTATATTCCATCAATGGAAAACTAGAAAAACGGTTTTGTTTAATTTTATATTTAAAAAATACATATATTATCACTTAGTTTTATTTTAACATGCCTATTTTTAATGTGACTCAATCAATCAATGACGATGTGATTTTTTTTATGTTTACAAATTGTGTTATACTCCATTAATTTTATCAAGGGAAAACTAGAAAAACAGTTTTGGCTAATTTTATATTTAAATAATACATAATATATTATCATTTATTTTAACATGCCTATTTTTAATGTGCCTCAATCAGTCAATGACGATGTGATTTTTTTATGTTTAAAAATTGTGTTATACTCCATTAATTTAATCAAGGGATAACTAGAAAATCTGTTTTGGCTAATTTTATATTTAAATAATACATAATATAATATCATTTATTTTAACATGTCTATTTTTAATGTGCCTCAATTAATCAATAACGATGTGATTTTTTATGTTTACAAATTGGTTACCATTAATTACCATTATTTTTATTTTTACAAATTGTTTTATATTCCATTAATTATATAATAAAGGAAAACTAGAAAAATAGTTTTATTAATTTTATATTTTAATAAAATCAATTTTATTATTTAGTTTTATTTATAAAAAAGACATAGAGAAGAGTGGAGAAAAGGAACTAAGCTTATTGCAGACCAATCGAACGAATCGAATCGATGATGATGATGTATAGGTCCCCACTTTACTCTAGCTGCGAACAAGGGTGTATAGCCTCTTGTTATCAATTCTGTTTTCTATTTAGTATGACAAAAGAATAGTTGAAATATGCGACGTTGCCAAATCTTATTACATAGTGTAATGATATCGTACCAGCTCCATATAACGTGGGGACTTTGATTTAGAGTCCCCACTTTGGAGTAAGCGTGCGTAATTATACACTAATTGGGCTGGTGGCGCCACGTGGTGGATACACTCCGAACTTCATTTTTGGTTTGTGTAAGTTTTTTTCGACAAAAATACTGATTTTGGGGTCCTCAACAAAATTCGCTGAGATTTTGCCAGCCGACCAATCAGATCACGAGGATTCGATACGTACCTTTGAAGATATGGGTTGTATATTGCGGGGACGTCCCCGTAATCGGCTTCGTCCCCACAACCAGTATATTTGTCAAGTTCAGGTCCTCACAATATTAGGAAAACAAACGCACACCCTCACACACACCCTCACACACACACCCTCTCACACACACACACACACACACACTGTCTAATTATTTATGTTCAAAGTAAAACGTTTCTCCGTTCAAATCAAACCCCCTTTACACCCCACTCAGAGGCATACGGAGGCTACAAGAGCTTTCAATTACGCTCGATCTTGCGCAATGTTTATGAACTCCTTCCACACCATGTCCATAAGCTCTGCTTCGAAGGAACGGAACACGATATGAGAGTGTCTGAGCTCAAACGAGTCATAACAGGGGGGGGGGGCACATTCTTGAACCCCTCCCTTGGCGAAGTCCAGGGATCCGAGGCTTTGTTTTGTTTCCTTTCCTGACCAGTTTGTTTTCAGGGCGTGAATTTCATGGCTCTAACAGGATGCTCGAATAACCAGCAAAAAAGAGCAGAGGTGCTATTCTTAGCCAACAACCTCACGGCATAATGTTTCTCATCTACAATATAAAAATGACTACTTTATCAGGTAAGTATGTTATAGTGTTGTATAATGTTTTTTTTTAACAAAATTTTCGTCACAAAGTGCCTTTTCAACAATAAAATATAACAAAAAGCAGAAACAAGAATTAAACAATAATAACATAATATAGTTGTTTATATCCGTGCATATTTTTATGCTACACCTACTGTGAAATACATCATTTTGACGTTTTCTATTATTATCAACTATCCTTTTTTATTTTCTTGGGAGGTATTTAACTACTAAATTATTGACGTCCGGTTTCAAAATCACTCCGACGCCGACGCGACGTCTTGATTTTATTTATCATCATATTTTCATCCGCATAAAATTCTGCCAACTGCTGTGCACACATTTTACCACTCGAACTATTCCTTGCTGCCTTTGGTTTCCGTCTTCCTAGCCACTAAAAGTTGCGTCATCGCAAGCACCTTGAACTTCCAGCTTAGCTTCCGCTACCTATTTCGTCTCGCGGATGTCTTGGAGACTTCCCAAGATTTTTCTTCCTTGGCCCTCCTCAACCATGTGCCTCATCGGCCCGATACATTCGGAACTTTACCCACATTCAAAATAAGTTACAATACCCGTGTTACGTTCTTACCTTGTTTTGCTGTACCTACTCAACTCTTCGGTGACAGATAAGTATATTATTCCTGGAACCTTGAACGTGAGATTTGATAAGGTTGTAAACCACCATTCTTTCCATTAGGACCATTAGGTTGCCGAGTCTTAACTTTCTCTCTGAAGAATTTAAGAATTTCTAAACTGGATATTAGAATCTTAATTGTTTTTTTTTTTCTATTTTACTTCTTCAGACATTCCTCGCTTTATTCACTCCCTTAACATCTTCATTAAGGACGTCCGAGTGGAAACCTCCCGAGAATTTAGATTAACAATAACCCTTTCAAGGGTTCAATTTTAATCTGAACAAATTCTATTCAGTCAGAAGCTGCCTCAGTAGACAGTTTTTTTAGCTAGCAGTGGTAAAATATACTAACACGCAGAATTTCAGAAACAAAAAATCCGACACGATGGAATATTATTTATTAATTATAGTTGATTGCGACAAAAGGTAGGAATTAGAAATTTATCGGTGTATTCCTTGAACCTGCTTTTCTTTCTCAGACCACGTTTACAACCATTACCAACAGCAAAAATATTTCAAAATTTTAATATGATTTCTGTGTAGCAAATAATAATTTAAATTTTTGCCACGATTTTAAAAAGTTATTCAATAATTTTAATATGGTTCTGGGTGTAGCATTGACAATAAAAGTGAGAGAGAAAAAAATAGCTCATTCAGCAAATGCCAAGAGTCGTAAAAGAAATCCTCTCTTGCGGAGGCGGCTGGCAGGATCGATAAGCGTCTCAGGGTAGCAACCCCTAAGGCAGGACTTGACTCCACTGCTTGTACCTACTCTCATGCGAGTGGTTCGTCGACTCCCCTTGCACGTCTCAGCCCGCTGTTCATTAGATAAGGTTTTGGTCACCATATTACAGAAAAGAAAAGGTCATTTACATAAAATAAAAAATCAACAGCCTACATAGTACATAGGTATACACTCTAATATTTCTTACCTGACACAAGCAATTCTCTTATTTGATTTCTATTTATTTAATAAAATTACCATTTTTATAACCTAGAAAGCAGTATTATATAAGCTGGATACACACGCAACGATTTATCTTTAAGATTTGACCGATAATCGATCATTTTTTCAAATCTCAGCGAAGAAAACAATTGACAAATGAGCGATTATCGTTCAAATCGTAAAGATAAATCGTTACGTGAGTATGCAGCTATTTAATCAAATAAGGTAAGTATAATAATTTCTAAAATAAAAAACATGTTTTATGACATGTGATATCGTGAGAGCAGTGATAGGCAAACTCGGTAGCCAAATTTATAATTTTTTGTAAACTTTTTCCAGAGATTTAGAGACCTTCATGAAATTCTGAGTTCACTGAATAAACTTTTTCCCTAGGTACTTAACTATCTTTCCCCACAGACGTTATCCTATCTTTAAATATTTAATTCGAATATGCATAAAGTTAAATTAATTAAGTACTTAGGTAATTATTTGAAATGGCCTGGCGTTTACAACGCCGGCTTTCGTACTGTATCGTACTGGTGGTCGCGAGTTCGATCCCAGATGCTGACCATCTTCCTTTTCACGACACAAGCTTTATGTAGATTACTGTGAAAGAGTCAAAGAATATATTTGTGTTTACTTTGCGTGAGCACAGATTCATATTTCATTCTGACAATTGCACCAACTATCAATCAACTGTCAGTTTGTTAAGATTTAATTAAAATTAAAAACTAGAAAAGTTTAACTGTTTAACTAAAAATACAAATAAGGTTTTACTTACATTAAATTTTCTAATGTCCCGAACAACTTTCTTAATTTTGTTCATTTACAACATAAACGCAAACGCAACAAAAAAAAATGCGAAATCAGTTCAGCCGTTGCGATGATAAAGAGAAATAATAGGGATTCATTTTTATATAAAGAGACACTCTATGGGTTGAATTTTTTCTATCCATAACTCAAATAATTTATAGAACTAAAGGATACGGAAAATTGTGAAGATAAATGAGTGGATAAGATAAAGGAGTCGTTGGTAGACTAGCGCCACTAGCGGTTACGACGCCAGAGTGAAAATGTGACGATGTATTGGTCTTCCAGAGAACAGTGAAATCGTATCTGGGCGATAAATCATTTTATACTATTGACGAAATGCTAAATGAATAAACAATATTATATTATTTCCTTGCTTTTTTACTAGAATAATTATGTATCTACTTAGTGTTATACCTATTTAAAGTTGCAGATCCGGACTCTACATCCGCGACTGCATGCATAAAAATGTACCCAATGTTCAAAATAACTTTGTTTTTTTTAATCTTTCTTTTCAATTATTTATTTACAACTTATTATTTGATATGAATTTGTATATTATTTTTTCCAAGCGCCTGTAAAATAAGGGCCCAAGGATGATGAATGAATGAATAAATAAATGCATATAAATTGGTGATAAATTCCAAATATGTACCTATATAAATTTAAAATATGTACCTATGTAAAAGTTGGAAAAATAAAGAAATAAATAATAAATAAATATCGTATAAATGTTAAGAAAAATATTGAAAGCGAATGTGAAAGATTACAGGAAAAAAAAAATTTTTTATACTCTTTATTAACTGCAATTCAATAGTTGGGGTTATAGCCTTTTGCGAGTTAGACTCCCATCCATCTCATTACTGGTCTGCCTGGAAGTCATCTCTACGTTGTTTGCAGTGCAATGTGAGGGAGTCTGGATGATCCCATTAGAAATTTTTTTTTTTTAAATAAAAACGTTTATTTATTAAAAATATTAATAGGTAGGTACTTAATTACAATTTAAAATCCATTATACAAACAAGAAAATTTTATGGAAACAGAAAAAATTAAATTTTACCACTTTATAAGTGATGCCGTTCTTGTATAACAATTTAAATGCCTAACGTAAATAAAAAAAAACACAAAAGCTATGTACTTATAATGGAAAAAATGTTATAAGTATGTATACAAATTTCAGGTCAAAGCTTCTCTAGACGAATCAGTATAAAATGGAATCAAAATTAATTTAAAATGTACCTATATCTTTAATGTATAAAAAAATTAAATGTTCTTTTTAACACATTAACAAAATTTTTAAAGAAATGGAAGAATTATTATGAATAAAAATTTAAACGCTGAAATGGATACTGTTTATAGCAACAAAAAAAAACATTTTTGAGGTGTTTCTTTTCAAAGAGCTTCGCTTTAAGAAAGTGTCTTACCATCAGGTAAGATTGAACGTAGAAAAATAAACGATTTTTATTAATTTAAAATAATAAAATGTCCCAACGCGTGATGACCTTAGAATTTTTATTTTATTTACATTTCTCAAAAATAATTTATAATAATTTATGGAAGGAATTTTGGAAAATTATCATATAGAATGGAGGGAGAGGGAGATATGAGAGTGACGCATCGAAGTTTTTTTTTTACATTGATTATAAAAAAAAAGTATAGTGAAAGAACTTGACAACCATTCCATTTTAACTGATGAATAAGGATTAATGCACATTCCTACTGAATACGATTTAGGCTGACTGTCCACGGCAGCGTATCGTATGCAGCGCGTACTCGTATTTTGCTGCATGGAATACGATTGCGTGCAGCTGCAGATACAACGCTGTGGACGCAGTCTCATTGTGTTGTATGTGCAGCTGCACGCAATCTTATTCCATGCAGCAAAATACGAGTACGCGCTGCATACGATACGCTGCCGTGGACAGTCAGCCTTAGTTAATAAATATGATAAACTTTTACAAAACATTTAATAAATATACGCGAATTACAGACACTAGTAATATAATATACAGAAAAAAAAACGATACACATCATAATATTATAAACATTGTCACAGAAAACTGGGGCATTCTAAAAAACTATTTAGAAAAGAATAAACCTTCGTTCAAACAGCGACTCCATACACACAAACATCCGTCCGTTTACATAACTCAGACAAAACTTAAAAAGAAATAAAAAATAGACGGCACCAAGGATTATTCGCGAAACGGTCTTAATATGATCGAGTTGCGATCTGATTCAAATCTTAGCCAATAAAATTTAACAAATAATATTTTTTTAGAGAATCACTTCAACTAAATCTATATGTGTATAGGTTGCGAATTTTTTTATGGTTCTTCAGATGCCAGAGTGCTTAAAAATATTGCAATATTTAAAAAAAAGATACTTTTACAAAACTACTTTATTTTTTTATTTTTGTTTCAATATGTGATAATGATGGTTTCTCATTATGTGTGAATGATATAACAATATGATGTGCTGTTTATAGTATTGTTGCTAGTTTTATTATTACTTTGTTGCTGTTGCATCATGTGTATGCACCGCTTTATTTTTTTTTAATTTTCTCTTTTGAATTTGGTGAAAAGTGTTTATTTTATATTTTTATACTTGCATTAGTACTGTCCCAGAATCTATTGTAATACTGCAAAGTTGGTTTTATTTATTAATAAATATAATGAATAATGACCAAGTATTACAAAGTTGAAAATAGTGTGTTTGAAGAGTCCCAGAACAGATTTTTTATCTAGTCGGACGGTGAATTCCAGGAAGGGTTTTGAAGATTTTTTTTTATACAATTGATGAATTTAGACTATATTTCTGTATGTGTTCTTCTTGGAAATAAATTTCATTTCACTTAAATAATCATTACACCAACAGATAAAAAACATGACATTCTATGTTATAACATGTTAATTATGCCAGCCTTGGTGATTAGCCAGAAGTGATTCTCTAAAAAATAATTTGTTAAAATTGAATGTTGTCTGAAAGGGCAAAGATTTGAATAAGATCGCAACTAGATCGTATTTGGAGCGTGCGAATGGACTCCTCATGGCCATATCAAACATAAGGATAGGTACAACATACATAATTTATTTATTTATTTATTATTATCCTTCGTGCGCATTTCAGCCGAGCACCGTGTGATAAGGAGATCAATGCATCGACAAATCCTTATAAATTTGTATTCACAATATCACAAATACACTTTTCTTTTTTTTTTAATAAATACATACGTACTATAACATTATTATCATTATGAAAAGAAAATAAAAACAGAGCAAGCGTTAGTTTACAAAAAAAAAATACCAACGCATACTTTTATTTTGTAGGGTCTTTTTTATTGTCCTAAGTTTAAATTATAACAAACTACATACGCGGTATTCTTACAGAATTTCGTCGTTGCATCGAAAATAATAATTATTCGTGTGTAAAGTTTAGAGCAGAATTTCATTCTGAACATTTGTTGTATCACACTCAAATTTTTTTAACTCGAAAAATTTACACACGACATATTATTTTTTGTGTAACGACTATTCTTTTGTTAATTATTGTACAGTAATTATTGGTTATTGTGATGATTCCGTCATATTTTTCATATCACATCGTCGATGCACAATAATTTGCAATTATATAAATCATAACATGAAATTTCGCCAGAATATCATTCTAAAGCCACATTATCATTCTAAACTAAGAGTTTAAAATAAAGTAACAGTTTCTCAGTTAACTGTGAAAAAACAAATCGGAGATTAATTAGTAAAAATATTTGTCGCCAAACAAAAGTGGTAATGCGAACCAGACGATGAACCTATTCCCAATATTAAAGACAGTTCATTTACTGATTTGTAAGAACCTCTCTCCCATAATAATGAATAAATAACACTCAGTTCTATACATAGGTGTCAGTATAGCCGGCGGAACTTGATGCTTGAAGCATTCTCTACCAGGGAACCGGTTCCGTCCAATCGGAGAGAGGATACCAAGCCCGACTAGAAATGTCATGTGAAAATGTCACATAAAACAAAACTCTGACCCGATTGGGGACCTTTTGATCTAAAGTCAGAGACCATGACACTAGGCTACCGGTAAATAATACTATAGGATATAAATCACCGGTTTTGGTCAGTAAAAATACCTACATAAACAAGGAAATTCTACATTTTTTAAAATATAGGTACTACTCTTTCATTTCGGATACACTTACTTGTAGGAAGATCAAAGGATTATTCCAACTTGGAAAAGACTGTATTATGGAGATGCATTACATTACAACAAAAAAATACCAGAGAAAATTTCATAAACAAAGAAATATGCTTTTTTTGCACAGATATTTCGAGATCTAATTGGTCCTATAAGCGATTAATAAGCCGCTGGGCTCGATATTCATTTCTTAAATTAAATGAAGATTAAAATATAATATAGTGGACCATTTAGGCTGATGCGACAAAAATATGCTGTATTTAAATTGTATCCTAGGCACGTCCTTGTTAAAAAAAAAAACCGCGAACTTTGAAATTCGCACTATGTCTCCCCTGAATATTTCTAGAGCAAATAAAAATACAGGGTCCAAAATATACTATGATTATTATAACAGGGTTGTTTACTTGTAGAAATAAGCGACATGTATTTCGATTTCAACATAGCACTGTGATAAAGAACTTGTACATGCGCATGATTGTATTCGTAAAGGTAACATTTTTAACAAAGCAAAGATAATAGGCTCATAGATACCAATAAGTAGGGACCTGTATTTTTGCATTTACTTTTATTCGCGAAAAATGCGACATCAATATTATTAATAAAATAAAACCTAAATACACTGCTTACACTAAACGAATAAAGAGCCGAAGCTAGGAATAGATAATTACCTCCTAATCGCTGACGTCGACACCATGTAAACAACAGTGAGAAAGAACTAGGTGTAACTCTAGCGCGCATTATCTGTCATCGCCCATTAATTAGGTTATATGGTGTCAATTCTTGCTCGTTGTTATTTGCTTGGTCAGCGATTAGTTCGTTAATGCTCTATTTTTGTATTTGGCTCTATGTTCGTTTGGTGAGAACGCGCACTTAGAAGAAATAAATATAACGAAATTCGCAAATAATGACGAAATTAAAAACATTAATTGCATAACCTAATTGGTACCATTTATGTGGTACCAATTTTAATCGTGTGAAGTTGGCTTAGCCAAGGCATTGAATATTATGAAGCTAAAAGAGGAATGATATTATATGCTGCGGGAGTTAGCGAAGCAGTAGATATAATGCATTATAGAGTTTTGGCTTCTTACAACACGCTTTAAAAGGATAAAATTCAATTTTAATCTTGAACCTTCATAAAATTGGTTTTTTAAATACATGTTATCTTTTAATAAAATGATACCGAAAGCTGTGAAAGATTCAAAAGACATCACCACTTTTCCATAAAAATAACGCGAAGAATTCAGGTCCCTACGGCAATAACTACCTAGTACTGAATAATAATAATTGGTCTTACCTGAAGCTACTCTGCTAAGAGGGAACAAGATAATAAGATGGATATAGATATACCTACTTAATTTATGTAAACAGTTTGTAAAACAACAATCACTTGCTCAGACTTAACATTAATAACACCGATCAATTACATCACCTATGCACTCCCAAGGCAAATACATATAATGTTACATAGATATTGTAGACTATCATAATAGGTATAAATAGATTAGGTATCATAGGTTAAAATGTATAGCACCACTGCAGGTATATAGGACTAGGGTTGGTTGGTGCGCGGCGCCGGCGTCGGTGGTGTGGAGATGTTCTCGTAGACCAGGTGGGGCGGAGTCGAGGCCCGCGGCGGCTTCATCGGGGCCCCGGCCCTCCGGATGTTGGTGTAGTCCCTGTCGGACCTCTGCTCCACGGCCATGCGTTGTGTCAGTGTCTCTATGTAGTGCTGCACCGCGAGATACACGAATTTGTACTGGGCCTCCGTTTGCACCATGCCGCTCCTCTGCGCCCGGACCATTTGGATAGTCCTCTGGATGTCTATCTCGCAGTCCAATCCTTCCCGCTTGATCTTGTCCAAGATCATGTCGATGACTATGAAGGTGCCCGTCCTGCCGATGCCCGCCGAGCAGTGCACGCAGATGACGGGTTGGAAGGGTGGATTCGGCTCCGACATTATCTGCTCCAGCCTGCGGTTCACGTCGTGCAAGAAATTTAGAACACAGCCGGGGTCTGAAGGTACGCCGTGGTCTGGCCAAGGTTGAAATCTGTAGTGATAAATTTTCCGCTCGTTCTCTTCTTTTCCCTTCACACACTTAGTTATGGTAAATTCTCTAAGCGTATAATCCGCATTTACTTTTTGAGAATCGGTTCTGATCTTGTATTTGCCGTGAACTTCCGTTTCTTTGGGGGCCGGCCAGTAACGAGCGCATTTAGATTTGCCTCGCTCAAACTCTTTTGTGGTCATTACTATAACCCGAGCGTCTTCTTGCCAAATCATCGCCCAAAAATCTTGAATAGTGGCAGGCAAACATCCTTGAGTAGCTATGTACAGCTTGGAACTTAGGAGAGAGTTATTTTGCCCCGGTGACACCATATTGTGACAAGCAGTCCCCGACATAAGAGCGGCAAGATCTCCACTAGCGATGTCTCCATTCGATAAGCTCGCTTGCATGTGCATGATCTGGTCGATGTCGACGGCAGTCTGTCGGATATAGTTGGCGTTGATGTATTCCGCTCCAGGAGGGGCATTGGGCTCGATGTCTTTTAATTTCACTCTAGTGTGGTCAAACGGTAAAATATTTTTATATCTATTTTTCTCTTTGTTTTCAGGTTTACTGCCCTCGTCTCTCGTGAACAATCTTCGACATTCCTGCTGCTGCAACGATTCGAACTCTTCCCAAAATCCAGCTTTACTGCAGGCAAACGTGCCGTTGTCTTTTTGCAACTGCTGGACCCTCGCTTGGATGGTTCTCGCGTTTATTCTGGTCGCGTTGAAAGGCGTCCTAAGATGCACCACTCCCCCAGACGTCTCCACCATGGGATTCTTCTTATAATGTTCCACGAGTTCGTTGAGCGTGTCGAACTTCTCTCCTCCTCCCACGTCGTACTTGTTGTCGTGGCGACGAATGATGACGTGCACCACCTTGTCCTCGGACCGCACAGAGAGAACACAGTCACCGGGCTTACTTCTCGACTCCCGGACCAAGAAGGAACCATACTTGCCGCGCTCCACCAACAACCTCTCTGCGTCTTTAGGGGAAATGTTTCCGTGGAACCATCGCTCTGTAGTTGGCTCTGCGCAGTTCACTGGATATTTTAGTTCAATCACGTCTCCGTTCTTTTCCCTTAGCTGTCCTCTATTTTCCATATAATGCTGCACCAGCTCGGAGAGGGTAGCGAACTTCTCACCCCCGTAAAGATCGAAGAAGTCGCCATTGTTTTGAATTTTGATATGCGTCACTTGGCCATTGCGTCGAACGGATAGTGTGAAGTCCCCGGGACTGCTAGATGAATGCCTAGCGAGGAAGGAGCCGTCCACACCTGATTCCAACAACACCTGTTCAGCGCAGTGCCCCGAGAGGGTGGGGTGGAACCAGCGCCGGGAACCCATGGCCCGCTTTTAGATTCTGCCGAATAAAAACATTCAAAGCATTTTGAATAACTACAAATTAAGAACATGTTAGAGAATCAGAACAATCAGAACATCGCACACTAGGTGGAACTGTGAAAATCAGTCGGCGTAAAACGTAAACCTAAAATAGCAAAACGTAAATTTTGACCTCGTGTCATGTCGCAACCGTTTCACCGAAAAAAAAACCATCATCACTTTCAACAAAGACTCCTTAGTTGGTTTCTAAACAAAAACACCGACGGGCGGGATAATAAGAGACAATATGGAGGAGCCAGAAATGTCTACGTTTGGATAGTGCTAGTGGTTACTCACCGAGTTTCGTTAGAGTGCAGCGGCCACTCTATCCCGAATATCCGCAGCCTGGCTGGAGGCCTCCTGCTAGTGCTACGTCGCCGTCTTCTCCTCCTCCTCTCCACCAGCACATACTCGTCGCCGTTCTTTATCACGTAAGAACTCCTGAGGGTGCCCTCGTCACCACATTTCCATTCTTCCTCCACACCGACACTTTTCTTAGCGTCTTTCTCTCTGTCCCGCTTTCGTCGGGACGTGTGGAGACCCACTTTTTTCCACATCTTCTCCATTTTCACGAGAAACACTTTGTACCCTTACCAAAAGAGCTAATACTTTTTCAAAGGCCCATCGAAAAACCTACACAGTTCCGGACGCCACAAATTATTTAAACAGAGTGTTACAATATACATTACGTTAAACTATGTACTTGTACAAGATATTATAAGTTCACTGATATGTGTGTTGTATCACTATTGACTCAATAAAATCACGATGATCACTACTACGTCAGATTTACTAGGAATTACGAAGCTTCAACATAAGCAAACCGCCGTACATCGCACCTAATAACAACAGAAACAGTCAACCTGTTGCTCACACACTTACTTATAAAATGTCAATGAAAATATTATATTTTATTATACCCCTTCATCTAATGGGGTAAGAACATGGCGTGCTGGAAATTTAGGGTTTCGTATGTTAAATGAAAGGGCGTATTATGTGAACTGCATTCTTATTTTCACGCTATTTTTGTGTAGACGAACTATTTTGACTTTGAATATTACCTACTCTACTTAGCTTATTTAATACGTTAAACTTCAAAGTTGCTTCGCTATGACACCGATTATTGACAAAATCATATTGTAAAATGTGTCTTGAGTAAGACAATAGAAAGCCAAAAAAGCCGTTAGTCCATAAATAATTAGAGGACTTCTCTCTGCCGAAGGCTAGCTATATCACGATTAGTGCCAATTCGAATTTATCGTACCTACAAGATAAAATGACCGTTAGTAAAATATTATAGCATATTGGCGAACAATGGATGCCTATTATTTGCCATTGAGATTATGGCAGTTTATCGCGAGCCATTATTTCAGATAAATCTTAACACTAACGCTGGGACAATAAGTAAGGGAGAGCAGATCAATATCGCAAAGGCTAAGGCGACCCATAAAATTGTTGGTGTCGGGAAGCGATGCGATACGACAAATTATACGGCGATGTGGAGTCACCGGAAAATCTTTGATGTTCCGTTAGCAATTTTTTGTAATTATTTGCGTGAGACAATCCGTGATGGCAGCAGATTAGATGGGCCGTTTCTAGCACGAATAATAATACAGGGATCGATCGATATTTTAGCGGCATCCAACTAATTACAGGGGTAGTTATCTGTTACATGTTATAAGAGTTCATCCACTGTATTCAACAACATCTAGCTACATGGAACAGACCTTTGTTTACTGTAAAAGATATATGGTAAATGTTCAATATTTGGATATTATCCTTATAGAGAAAGTCCAACACGAGAAGGTGGATTGAGGATTCCTCCAATTATGGGAGCGTGAGAGTAAAATCTCATAGAACGAATAGGAGTAGGATAGTTCAAAATAAAATGAACGAAGAGGCTTATTAAATAAGAAGAAAAGGTGGCAATTATTGGATAACTTCGTTTATGTTTAATCACAGGGGGGGGTAATTTTCTGGAGGTTTTGAGACATATTATGTAGTCGTAAGTTATTGTTTACAATTCTCCCAAAATACTTCATTAGGGTACTTGAGTTTAAAATGAATAAACATATTTATACAGAAGTGCTTTGGAGCTAAATTACTGGCTATTTCTTACAAAAAAAAACAGTCTCTAACGATCTGATAATAGAAGCAAACCCTCAGTCAAAATTCTCGGAATTCAAGGGTACGGGATATACTTATGCGAGTTGGAAAATGTAGTGAGATGGGGAGGAAAGATGGATTCTGGTATGCTCACATGAGCAGGGTGGACTCGTCCAGGCTCCGACCCGACCTGACGGAAGACAGCTCCCAGGCAACCCACCAAAGAGGTGGATACACAAAAAGCCGGGAGTCACCCTCGCAGACTAACCCATCTCCTAAAATAGGTCACTTCCGAGACTATTGTCTTGTGAGAAGAGACTCTTGGCAATTAGGTGATAGTAGTTCCCTTTCATGTCCTACGTACATAAAAACAGAGATATCATAAACGTCAAGTTTTCTGGATCCTTGTTATTAAGCCAAAACTTTCTGAAATATTCTGAAGCAAAGAAGATAACAAACCTTCAGTTTGTTAATTTCCCTTTGAGTATTGAGTGTCAAAGATCGCGTGTTTTAATTAACTTAATGAAGGTTTATGAAACCATATGCCGACATGGGTAGGTACATCTGAAATTAAACTAGTTGTAAAACTAAGTATAGTGAACGATATACCTAATGATTATTATCTGGAATATTACAATCTTCTAGTGACAGTCTTTGAGACTCTTAAAGTAACCGCTTAAGGAATATCCTCAATCAACGTCCACTGCCCGTAATACGGAGGTTGGATACGCAAAACAGGAATTCAATTTATATCTTCTGAGCCATCCCATGTGGCTGTGGAGACCAATCCAGGACAAACTAAGGAATATCCACTATCACATTGAAGTGACAGAAGCTATCGATAATCTGAATACAGCTATACATGTCGATTTGAATCTTAAAGTGAAATTTGAAAAGATGAAACATCAAACAAATGGACTAAGGAGACGATATAACGAATATATTAGTGTTTTTAAGTTTATTATTTGTCTCGCGATTTGTGCAAAAGGATTTATGATGAGAAAAATATCTGTGTTGTTATGTTAAATCTGAATCACCATTTAACCCTGTTGAAGATGTCTAATAGAAGGGCTTCGCTGGCGACTGACTCATCACGTAGATACCGTGAAATTTTGAACATTTGCCAATTTCGTACCCATGAAAGAGAAAATGTATGGGGTATTGATGGTGTTTGGGAGACGTGACGTATGCATATTTGTAGGTACCTACCTATATTAAAACAATACGGCCCAATTTCCCTAATATTATATGCTTTGTTTATGCCCACCAACTCTTATTTTAAACTATGTTTTACATGTAGGTATATCTCACTGCGAAACCCTCCATATGCCAAATTAAACATTAGATTAACTAAGTGACAAGGTATTAATAATTAGCGGACAAGGCAAAGATGCGATGAATAAAATCTAAATAACTGCATACAACATGTGCGCTGTTGACATTTGTTATCAAAATTCTGCAAATCCGAACACGGTTGTTATTATTATTCATAGGAACGTTCAAACACAAACGCCTTTGCTGAAACTCGAACCCAGAGCTATTAATTGGTATGATCGCTTTTGAACTAGGACTCACACACACCTACGTAATTGTGCACAAAAACGGAACATTTTTTAAACACACAATCGGGAGACAAAAACAACAACAGTTTCATAACTTGCACACCACGTAAAGCACATCCACCCCGTAAATGTGAGTGCAACTAAACGAGATGAACGCGCAAACCACTGCTTCATTCACTATCAAACTCGTATAAAAGACTTGCACAGTGTGAGCATGTCTATTTACGTGGGACAAATAGAGATTTTAATGAATTTTCTTTCAGATGAACGACGAAAATTGACATGCCGATACCAAGAGACACGGTGCGCGCAACACTACAGGGAAATCACCCCACGAATTAATGTATTCCCCCGCCCCCGCCCCGCCGCCTCTACAAGGCACAGACCCCAAGTAATCACCGCTGCTCTAGAACGCGTGCGCACAACCGACCAATGAGGACTAATGTCATCTTGACATTTCTAATAAACACCTGTCAAAATAAAATTACGGGATGAATGGTGATATTGAAATCTTGTAATGGACTCGCTTCGGGCTATTGTATGATTTCCGTGATGTTTCTCAATTTCATATCCGACTGCCCGAAAATTAAAACCGCACAACGAACGGAGAAAAATTCATTCTATTTTTATTTGTACTTTAACTCATAAACCCTTAAATATATTAATAATATAATAGGTAGGTATAGATAATATATCTACCCAATCCATCGCTTCTTAAGCTCATGTTACTAACATGTTACATAATACAAAGGAACATCTTTCTAAACTTGGTACCTAGCCGGCTTCAAAACATTTTTTTCACAAAACTGATGATACCTAAAAGATGATCAGAAAAAAATTGCTTGCTATAAATTTTTTGATTGTATGTAATTGCAAGGAAGGACTATTCTTATGTCGAACCAATAAGGGCATTGTGCCTATTTACTGCCCTATTTCATGTGCCCAGCCTTTACATACCCCATCACATTCAGCTTTCTATAGATGCAATTAAACTGCTATGTCTATGACACAAACCACTGCTTACTTTTAAGGTTTAGAGGATCCGTCAAAGACTTTTTATCTCTTGCGTTTCGGATACACAAATGGAGCTACACGCAAAAGCCAAAATGCAAGAATATATCAATGGACGACGAATATCAATGATTGAAAACTACCATGCCAGGAATACTTTTAAAGAACTCGTCAAACACATTTGTTTTGCATATGTAAAAAAAGATAAATTAATTGTTTAACACTTTTCTATACAAAGGTGTCAGTATAGCCGGCGGAACATATTGGAAATTTTTTCTAGTCAATCGGTCCCGTCCAATCTGATACAGGCCAACCCCGAGTAGAAATATCTTCTTCTTCTTCCTTTATTAGGCAATCCACCCAGGGGGGTGATGTGTGCCATTATCAAGATTAATAATATAAGGGTTCATAGGACAGAGTAGAAATATCAAGTGAAAAAACACTGACCCGACCAGGAATCGAACCCGGGACCTCGTGATTTGAAGTCCACACCTATACCACTAGGTACGCCCAGCTGATGGCCTAGAGGTCAGCGTCTCGACACAGAACACAATAGGTAGGTTGTAGGTTCGTATCCTGATAAATCGTGGGATTTTCCAACATGTTGAACATACTCATGATGGGTAGAGGATTTCAAATTTAGCCACCTAATGGTGAACATTGTTACCGTAAAGTGATCACACTAAGCCAGCCTTCGAAACAACAGTACAAGGTGACCGTAAGCCCTCAGTGGTGCGATTACTATAATGTAACCTCAAAATGTCCGTAGCTTGTCATTATTAGTAAAAAAAGTCATGAAATAACCACAAGAATCTATAAAATGTGAAATGTTGTGTCCCACCAAGCTATAGAGGCAATAAATAGAGACAAAGAAAAATGGATACACTACCGGCGCCATCTAGTGATTTATACTGCAAACTCCTCACTAAAAATATCATCTAAAATATTTGCTTTTCTAGGTAAATGGGATGCTGATTTTCGTATAGATGAATAATTATTATTATACATAATCAAAATATTTTGTAAAAAATTCATCTTTTATAAATCACAGTTCCACCTAATGTTATGTAAACTAAAATAAAATAATATTTAGAATAAAATAATACATATCCAAATAGTTTACTAAGTACAGTGGAACCTTTATAAAGAGCTAAATTTGTTCCACAGTTTTATTCCTTTTTTGTTATTCTCTTCATAATAAGTTCTGCTGTACCTAATAACTATCTAAAAAAAAATATTTACATATGTAGGAAATTAAATTAACAATACATTTGATAATAAATTAAAATCAATATGTTATCTTTAACAAAGAAATAACATGAAGTACCTACTATATAATACCTACATTGAAATGAAATTGTTTAAATGTTTGTTTATTTATTGACTCTGCACTTCAATATAGAAGAAATACTATAACAAGTTAAAGTCACTCATCACCAGATGACAGACTTTGTCGCCTGTTTAAAGAGTTGCACAATATTCTTCGTAAACATTTCACAAAAAGACAAAAAGTGGTGTAAAAAAATTATTAAAAAAAATTCTCTATCAGATCAAATTGTGAATAATTTTAACCATTCTCAAATCTACTTAATCACACACACACAAAATTATAAATCAGATCGAGGTGGTTGGTAGTCCAGTGGTATCAATCGGTGGCTTTCGTGTGTACAGTGTATTGGAGGCCGTAGGTTCGAATCCCGGCTGTGCCGATCATTTCCACATTCACCACACAACCCTTTGGTTAGTGTGAAAGATGTCAAAAGTGTATTTGCGTTCACTTCGAGTGAGCACAAATTCATTAAAAAAAAAGATCAGGCAATAAAGAATAAGTGTTGAAAAGAGTGTGTCAAGTGAAGGAATAAGATGAGACGTGAAGATATCAGGAAACTATTTATTTATTTATTTATTCAATACAAATATAATGTTTTACAGATAAAGGATGATGTACAAGAACAATTTGGACAAAACATAATAGTTTGTGTATCCCCCTTATAGAGACAAGTCTCGTGTAAAGGGGGAAGAATGTTAGTAAATTCCGAGCATGATCAGTATGGTTCTCTCTCAGACTCGCACTATTTTTATGCTCTAAATAACTTTTCCAAAAGACATTGTCCTGTCTAAAGACATGGTAAACTATGAATATTGAATTTAAATTTGTATAATGATAAATTAATTACCTATTTAACCAATATAATTCCGACCAACGCACCTGTTTTAAACCATGTTTACAGGCCACATTCTGACAACCGCACCAACTATCAAACAACTGACAGTTCCAGTCAAACGTCAATTAAAATTGAAAAATAGAAAATTTTATACTGTATTGCCAAAAGTTCTAAGAAGGTTACCCACATTTTCTCATGTTCCACGCTACTTTAATAAATTTTACTTTCATAAGAACCTTTTCCTGACAATAACAATCACAGCAAAAAATTATTAGCGGAATTGATCCAGCCGTTCACGGGTGAGATGATAACCAAGGGAAATAGGAATCCATTTTTATATATAGAGATTAAGTCTGTGAACATGAAAGAAGTGAGAATCTGTGTTGGTTTTATAATCAGGATATTCGTTGAGGATAGTTTTAAGAGTTTTTGCCAAATTTACTTTCAACTCTTTAAGGTGACTGTCAAAATGAAGCGGGAGATAGGTAAGATGAAGAATTTTTTTGAGGGAAGCCGACACCCTCGCAGAATTGTAGCGTCATGTCATGACAAATCCACAAAAGGGTCAAGCAGCAATAATAGTAGCTCAATCGTGGGTCCTCGTCTATCTGGTGAGTTAACTAAGGGTGGGTTGTTTGATCGTTAGTAATAGCAAAACGTTAGCAATAGCATCTTTTTAATCATTAAAAAAAGTCATTTTATCATAATTTTGCATGATGAAAAAATGTTTTAAGCATTGTGATGTTGTGATGCATGTTACTAATCGGTTACCATTTAATTTGACATTCCTTACGATCGAGGAACACCTGATAGTAAAGTATTGTGCTAATACTTTACTAAGTCTAAATAAAAGCAAGTCTGCTACAATGGAAGAATATAATGATAACTTTTTTTATTAATAAGCAAAGATAATAGAACTATTTGAACATTCAATAAGAGGTTTATAATCTTTTCAAATTCCAGACTGGATATTTTCTAGTAACTGAGTAAATCAAACCGAACATGTCGGATCACAGACATTAGAGCTGACAACCTCAATTATCTCAGGTTAAAAGCCTTTTCACTACAATATTTCCCATTTCCCTATTGTATAACCATTTAAACATCCACTCAGAACTAAATTGAACAGATTTATATGTATATTTGTAAATATTTCAAAAGTTACTTTACTGTACTTGCATCAACCATTTCTGACCATCAACTCACACAATTTTTTCTCAAAAACTACTAATATATAAAAATATTTCAATGTCGTATCAATCAGAAATGTCTACCTTAAGTATATATGTATATCTTCTAACCAACAAACTAACACCTTTAATCATGTTCCAAACAACATCGGGAACAACTCACAACGCGGCTGTATCCGAAATAACAATTCACATAATATACCTATAGGTATATAAGAATATACCTTCTTAATGTTATGTATTTATAGTTTTCTTAATTGAAATGCAGAGGTTTTAAAAATTATTTGATTTTTTCACTGAAATCTAACTAAAAATTAATGAAAGATCATACACACCGAAAATATCACATTGTTCCTCCGATTCCTATTAATGATAATTCATGACTTCATATCTCTTTAGAGAAACTAAAACAAAAAGAAACACATAGTCACATAAATAAACATTCAATATAGGTAGGTGAGTACTTATTATTCATAATTGTTTTCTTATTATTAAAAAAAAATGTGTAAAAATTTTAGTTTCATTGACATTTTATTTTTTCCTACTAAGTATGTGACTTTGTAGAGTTACAATTCTAAAGTTAAGAGAACATCGTATGCATAAGGAACAAAGGTAACAGGGTTAACAGCAGTTTATCTTGTTTGTTTTTCAACTTATACAGTATGAAAGCTGTTTTCTTTACTCCGACTAATATATTGAACTCTAATATTAATTAATATTCCTATCATGTATTTAGTACCCACTAACATTGTGAAAATTAGGTTTACCATCAATCTAGGCATAAATGTCATTGGAGCATTGAATTGTAAATACAATACTTACAGCAAAGGAACGCAACAGATTTGTTTAACATTTAAATGATTTGGACAACCAGATGTTAAAAGATGGCTTGTAAGTGATTAGAATGACACAGAATTAGTGTAAATCACTTCTCTAAATCAGCTATTTGACTTGGTTATTATAAATGGTACAATGGCACATTACCTTAGAATACTTCCATAACCAAGGAATGAATAATGACACATAACGAAGGTTTGGTTAAAATATCATGTATGTAAACTCAGTGTGGAAACTTACCTGTACAATTAGTATTTTTTATCGCAATAAGAAGAAATATGACAAAAGTGAACAGTACCCACTAATCACATTGCACCTCACGGCCAAAGATTATATATTATTATTATAATACAATGCATGAGTACTACAATACATACGGTGAGTAAAAGCGAGTAGAATAGATAGACATTTAGGTATACAATATACTATAAAATTATAGTATGTGCTTAAATAGGTACGGAATATAGACAAGTCTAGAATTACGTACTTCTTTCCACTGACACTTACAAACGACATAATAATATAGTACATTTACGCTATCAGGATGAGCGGAAAAATGGAATACTATTTGACAGCTAAAAATCCCTTTTTTGTAAATTTATATTTAATAATAACGCTATGTTGCTATGAATGATTTTGACTAAAAGTTCAATAATTATTTTATTTTATTTGATGGAAAACACTCACTTTACTTACTTATTTCATCATAGTATATCATCAACAGAAAATAATGATTGATTCTGTGAAACCATTATTATTTCTTTGGGTCAAAATGTTTACTGGTATGAAGTTACTAATTTATTAAAAAAATAAGTACAATAATTAATTGTGGATATATATAAAAGTAATAATTTGATTTCTCAGTGTAAAAAAAAAAAAACGACACCAGCGCCTTTCCCTTGTTGTCGAAACATAATTGTGTAAATATATCCATAGATAATATGACAGGTGTGTGTTTACCTTGGAACAACCATAGACAAAACATGTAACTAAAATGTTTTTGCATCGAAAACAAAAAATATTTTTTTATGAATTAGGTCTTAGAGTAAGAGAATACTAGTATTCTCTTACTCTAAGAATTAGGTATTTTTCTTAGGAACGGCCGGTATACTATTTCAATTTGAAAATAGGTGTATTAGCGATCGGTTATAATGAAAATGGTAAAAATAACGATTTGCAGTATCCCATAAAACCAATGTACCTACTTACTTGCGCCCTTGAGGTGATAGGAATACCACAAAACGGCGCGATATAAATTGTCCTTATTATTCAAATAGTTATATATTTATTATATTATTATTACTAGAAGAGATCTCTACCTCTACCACACCAAAGATCTTTCCAAAATTTCACTTCAAAGCTTATAATACCCATCTTTCCGGGCGTGAATGGTGTTTATCCAGACTTTGGATTTATGCCCTATATCCTATATCTCCGTATCAGATTTCCCTATTATCTGACTCATGGGATACATAAATAATGTCTCGTTCCCACTACATTAGTATTTTATTTTAATAACTAAATGAGTCTGAACCAACTGAACGACACAAAATAATTATTTGTTGCTCATTCCGCCCCACCGATCCGGATTCTACACTGATTCATTTACCGTTCATGCTGCTAGGCTGTGGAACCAACTTCCGCTTTCCATAAGAGGCTCTCGGACCATTCACTCGTTCAAAAAGTCACGGATGACATGATAAAATATTATTCCAATTACAAAGAGGATCCCCTCCCTCCCTCCTTCTCTTCGGTCTGCTTTGTTATTTATGTACCTATTTATTTATTATTATCATTTACATCTTATCTATCTATTTATAATATTTTGTTGTCAATATTTGCTTTTTTAATAAGTCATTTTACTCACTCCATTATGTATGATTTTTTTATATATTTATGTATCTTATAGAATAATATTGTTAACTGGGTTGGCTGGCAGAGATCTTTAAAGATAAGTCCGCCCTTTGAATTGTACAAATGTTTTTTTTAATATTGTAATATAGACAGCAATACATAAAGCTTTATTATTATTATTTTAAATTGGATGGGATTGGTTGACTTGATGATGTATAGAAAAGTGTTATTTCTATTATTTATTTCATCAGTTATATTTTTAGTTCTTGCCTTTTTCAACTTGATGCAAAGTTTAGTAAGCCTTCTATGATAGTTTTTTTTTTATATATATATTTAAGCTGTTGATACTTACTTTGTTTTCTTACCATATTATTTTGAACTCACCCCCCCCCCCCCCCCCTAGGTTCTTGTGACAGCCATGGGTTTTAGAAAATTTCTGGAGCAACACAATTTAAGCTACAAATGGACTCTGGTCTTGGTATGCCTCAGATCCTTCTCCTAGAACAGAGAATTCCTGTAAACACTAAAACAGTGTAGCCACCTATCTTTTTTTTTAAGCAAATTTTCACCTTTTTGGATACATACCATATTTTCGAGATGACCTTTTTTAGTGAAAATTTTACAAAGGTGGCAACACTGCACTTAAATGATCATTCTAAGCCAGTTGCTAATCAACACCACCTATATAAGAAGGCCTTAGCGCTGGCGGCCATTTTGGCCTCTCGCGTCATCAGGCCGCCGGCGTGTAGACAGAATATATCATAGCGTACAGGTATAGGTAAGCGAATGGTGGGCCTCACGATGTGACGCAGCACTAAGGCCTTCTTATATAGGTGGTGTTGGTTGCTAATACGGGGGTTATAAGCCCCAGTGGTTTCAAATCCAACTAAAAAGTCTTCAATATTGGCTTCATATACTGAAAAAAGTACATCTTAAATCGTGTAGATAAAGTTATTAAAAAATATGAATACAGAGAATTCCTTTTTCCCACCATCGTGCTGACTTGATTCAAGAAATAGTAAATATATATATGCCCTCTGTTCACTGTGAAATTGTGAGAAATATTGTAAATGTACAAAACTAAATAGATGATGTGTCTATCAGATATAAAAGGTGGTTAATATTCTGACGCCATCTACTAATTAGCAGTTGCTCATAAAATTTGGTTTCATTGTTCTCAACAGTTTCCAACATATGTCCTTCCGTTAAATTAATAAAAAATATCATTTCTAGCTACAATGCTGAAATACATATTGTATTACGAAAGAATTAGGGTCAGGTCAGTTGGTCCAATGCCTAGAATCTCCGCTTGGGCGGGTAGATTAGGGATGCGGGTTTACTCCTGCCAGGAGCAATGGAAATTTTCATAATGTAAAACATGTCGAAGATCCCCATGATGAGACTTCTGATGTATTGAATTTGGGGTATTTTTTTTTATCCATATTTCTATTTTGAAGATGGGGTGAAATGTAAAATAAAATATATTGTTAAAGTACTGGTGTACATTTTATTAAAGTTGTCAATTTCAAATTATATTGATAGATACAAAACACTATTTTAATATTCGTCCCACCTAATTGAAAAAGGGTTATGTGAATTTTTTCAAACCTTTTTAAAAAAAAAAGAGCAATTGTATGCGCAGCCACCGTTGATCAAAATGAATGCTTTTTATTGAAATTAATTCCCATAATGAATATTAAATGAAACATAACCCAGTTTATCAAATGAAGCAACATGAATAAAACTATTTCACGATGTACAAAAGGACCAATTAGTACCTATTCAAGGTTATTTTCTTCCTTATGAAATTACAATGTGTATGATATAATAATAATTAATGTAGTATAGTAATATTTTACAATCAAAATGAATAAATTTGCGTAGGTATGTACAGATTAATTTTGTATACGAATTATAGTTTTAGTTCCCGATACAAATATTCAAGAACATATTATAAGAACTATCACTAAACAATACTGTCAACTATATTACATAGTCCACTGTTAAGCAGCAATTAAATCTCCACCAACCGATTCAGAAAAAAAATAAAATAAAAATTTAAAAGCTTTTTTGCCCCAGTATCGCTTTAACCCATTCCCGCCCACCGTGCACAGATGTGTACACCCTTTCAAAAGTTGTTCAAGAGTAAAGATGTCAGCGGCAATCTCCAACCACATCTTGTACAGTCTCAATAATAGTTGACCTAATAATAAAACCCAACATGATAAATATAATTTTTGTTATAGTGTACACACCTGTAAACGATTGGCGAAAACTAATGAAGATTAGAATAAATCTGTTCTGCGCTCAATGTTTCATCTAAATAATCATCTCACTGTTAATATAAAAAAGCACAAATCGTTAACTCAATTTATCTACAATAAATAAAAATTATAACTACATTGACAAAGTATACATGATTGGAATAAACTTGAAGCGATTAAGCTTTACTCTAAACCAATCGTTTTAACACGTAAAAGTAGTTGTTTGTCAAATATACGAAAAGGTCAAAAAATGCCTTTTTTCACCATATATAAAAGAAGTTTTTTCTAAGTTTAACTCATTACTTCATCGTACACAAGTGTGTACAACATTTCAGTTTTTTTTTTTTTTTTTAAATTTTGCTAATAATTAATAGAATGGAAATAATAAATTACATTTTTTTCCTTTACCGTGAAAACAAGTTAAGGTTAATATGAAAAATTTTAAATGCTGTACACAGCCGTATACGGCGGGTGGTAATGGATAATGGTGAATTTTATGAAAGGATTAGTTTATTAATCCATTGGTACAAAACCTTAATTTAAATTTTAAAAAAAATAACTTAAGAGAAATAAATATGTAAGTATATATAAAATCAGTTCTTTGGATTTGTTTCTATAAATAATATTCTTAGTTCGTTCTATCACATACACGCAGACAAATATTATCCAAGTACTATCAGCAAGTTGGATTGTGTTCCAATGAGAGAGTTAAGAGAGATGACTTAGACCATACTAAACAGTAAAAAAAGGATAATAATATGAATTACAGTACTATTTCACATCAATAAATAATAATATACAATATCTGAATGCAGAGTATAAACACAACATATTTACACAAGAACCCATTCTTTTATACTACATTATGAATATTACTCACTTGGGCCATGAAGCTGCTCATAACAAATCTATGCAATGAGTACACACATTTAAATAACTAATTAGATTTGCCAAAGTAAAACCAATCAATACAATTGGACATTAGAATATTTATACATTTAGGAGATATGTAAATGGCGAAAACTCTTTTAGTATTATATACAAAATACACATATTATTATATTACACCCAGGAACACAATATAATATTTGCAATTTGATAATCTACAAAGTCACTGCAGATTATGCTATCAAGTTATCTAATTTATTTTACAAAATTTACAAAATAATTTATACATCAATGAGATATACGTACCTATTTTATTCCTCTAACAATATTATTATCTTTCCTATGCTTTTTGTCAAATCATTTGCGTGTTCATAATATCAAATCCCATTGAAAAAATAATTAAAACTATATACTATTTTTAATATATATATATATTATGTATTGTCCATGATTAATTAGTACCTACATATTAAAACGGCCTCTCCGTCCCGAGTCCACACAGTCCAATTCACCGTCACACACCATATGATTAACCTAACCTAACCTAATAACTGGATATCAACAATCCTCAACACGCCACACTTTAAATTACTTCACAACTTTCCTTCCTGGTAACAGAATGATTTGATTGCTAATCAATAGACATCGGATTATGTGCACTATCACAAAAATAGAAATTAAAAAAGGCCGAAATATGCACTAAAAACTCGTCAAAAAGGGACGTTTATATTGAAAAATTACAGAACAGCGAAATATTCATGAAATTGTGACAAGTTTTTCTGGGAATATATAAAAATCAGGTATTTTTCCAAACATAACATGTTCGTCAAGCAGTTATCTTAAAAACGACCTTTCTTCGTCAACTGATGTCATTGGATAAAATTAAAAATTTGGTGCCATTTTTAGAAGCAGGGCATGATTTGCGCCCTTGCTAAAGGCACGAATGTTCTTCATAATATATTCAAGACACGGTTTTTTAAGCAAAATAGTGTCTAATTTTTTACAAATCAAGAGTGTTAACCAATTGAATCATTGTTTTAATGTGCACGAAATATGCAATAATGCCGTTATTAAAGAGTTGTATTCATTTGTATAAAACCCGATGTCTAATAATCAATATTCGTACCTCCCAAACCCGCATGGTGCCGTAACAAAAAGTCCATTGTAATGTTATTAAAATAAACAAATAATTTCCCTTAAATAAAAATGCAAACATAAAAAGGGAACAGGAAATAAATGCTTTGAACACAAAACAATGGTTGTGCGATCTCCTAAATAAATATCTGTCCAACATAATTACATTAAACTCATTAGAGAATCAACACAAATAATTCAACTATGAAAACTGCAACAAAAATATAACCTAACAAAATTGGTTGTTGCTGAAAGCACTAACCCATTCAAGAACAGGCTTGACAATTGGAAGTGTGTGGATTATCAACTCCAAGCTGCCTGCTTGACGGAATTCAATAATCATAATAATAAATTCAGGAGCCATTTTCATAGTCTTCAACTATTACAAACAAAAAGAAATTAATTTTTCTTGATAAGTAATTAAAAAAAAAATAAATAATGACTGGATAAAAATCAGATCTATGAATATTGTTCTCAATATTTAGTACAATATCTACAATACATAAGAAATTAGGAATGCACAGTAATAAGAAGAGACCTTAAAGAAGCGACATACAACAGTACAGTGGACCCCCGTAATCCAGCAACCCCTATAATCCCACACGCTTATCATTGTTGATTCACGAAGATATTCAGATTACAAGAAAATTCTGCTTCACAGAGCTGTATCACAACACCAGCCCATAGAAAAAAAACTCAACACGAAAGACTTAGTTTCCGCTGTTGGCCAATCACGGAATGCATTGAACCCATCAACTATCACATGTCATGGAAAAAAATAGAACTATAGTTGGGTTTTAGGCAGTACTCCATAATCTACAAATTCGATAGTTCGATACTACCTTGCAAAGCATTTGTCGGATTACCACGGGTCCACTGAATTCTGTTTGAATATACAATCTCAAAGCTCAAAGACACGGAACATGGCATTGGTTTACCAGAATGTATAACGAAATCGTTGGTTAATTAATTTGAATGCTATTCACTTCATTAGGATTTTACAATATAGTTATTAACAAAAAGTCCACTTAGGAAATATTCCGTGACAGGAGTGATACTAGGACATAATAATTGTGGGTGTGTGAGAGAGAGTAGCATAGCATCATAACACTAATAGTAGGGGGGCGTGTGTGTGGGTGGGTAGGGGGCCCACAGTGAGGGCTAGCTGGTGCGCACCCTCTTGGCCTGGGAAGCCTCCTCGGACACGGCCGCCCCCCCTAATGGGTTGCTGTTCAGCATGTATTTCAGCTGTGGCAAGTATGTCATCACGTCCCTAATTTGAACAAGGGCTACTGCGTTGTCCGAAGAGTTTTTGCATTTACCCGCATTTTTCAAAATCTGCATCTGAATTCTGCAAAAATACAAGAAACAGTGTTTAGTATACATTTTAATGTTGTCAAATTAACGGGTTCTTTATTTTTAAGAATTTTTTCTTCCTATACTTTTAATGTTTTACGATGATGAATTAAAAAAAAAGCATGTGTTTTCATTTGGGCTATATCTACAATAACAGACTAAAATGGTATGACAATGTTTTGTGTAAAATATCTGAATTCTACAATCCAGGAGATATAAGGGTGCATTTAGACCAAACGAGCATAAAGCCAGAGCTGGGGAAGAAGCATTCTTTCTTTATTGTTGATATAGACACAGGACAAACAACAGTGAGCTAGAACTCTAGACGCGTGTAATCTGTCATCACCCATTAATTAGTTCTTGATTTTAATTCTTACTTGGTGTCAAGAAAAATGTCAATACAGTGGAGAGCTCTTATTGCCTCCCTATGCTCTTAAGGGGAGTCAAAAAGGGGGTATGCTATCTTATGTTATAGTAATAATGATTATTAATTACCTGTTCCCCTTGTACAACTCCACTCCTAAAATTTCAAGCACTTGCCGACAGACATGAATGGGCTGATTGGGGAAAAAGTGGCTGACCAAATCAGGCAGTGTCATCAATAGCTCCGTGTAAACATACGGCTTCATGTTTATACACGGGATCATCATATTCTCCACCAAAGCTTTTTGCACCTGTTCAAATATTTCAATCAATTAGTACTCAAACTAATTCATGTGCAAAGTATACCTAGTTACCCTTGATAAAATGTCCCCAAAGAAAAACCAAAAGAAGACAGCTATACCTACTTGATGTAAATCATTGAATAGCTTCACAATAATTTCAATCAATTAGTACGCAAACTAATTCATGTGCAAAGTATACCTAGTTACCCTAGACAAAATGTCCCCAAAGAAAAACCACAAGAAGACAGCTATACCTACTTGATGTAAATCATTGAATAGCTTCACAATAATTTCAATCAATTAGTACGCAAACTAATTCATGTGCAAAGTATACCTAGTTACCCTAGACAAAATGTCCCCAAAGAAAAACCACAAGAAGACAGCTATACCTACTTGATGTAAATCATTGAATAGCTTCACAATAATTTCAATCAATTAGTATGCAAACTAATTCATGTGCAAAGTATACCTAGTTATCCTAGACAAAATGTCCCCAAAGAAAAACCACAAGAAGACAGCTATACCTACTTGATGTAAATCATTGAATAGCTTCACAATAATTTCAATCAATTAGTACGCAAACTAATTCATGTGCAAAGTATACCTAGTTACCCTAGACAAAATGTCCCCAAAGAAAAACCACAAGAAGACAGCTATACCTACTTGATGTAAATCATTGAATAGCTTCACAATAATTTCAATCAATTAGTACGCAAACTAATTCATGTGCAAAGTATACCTAGTTACCCTAGACAAAATGTCCCCAAAGAAAAACCACAAGAAGACAGCTATACCTACTTGATGTAAATCATTGAATAGCTTCACAATAATTTCAATCAATTAGTACGCAAACTAATTCATGTGCAAAGTATACCTAGTTACCCTAGACAAAATGTCCCCAAAGAAAAACCACAAGAAGACAGCTATACCTACTTGATGTAAATCATTGAATAGCTTCACAATAATTTCAATCAATTAGTACGCAAACTAATTCATGTGCAAAGTATACCTAGTTACCCTAGACAAAATGTCCCCAAAGAAAAACCACAAGAAGACAGCTATACCTACTTGATGTAAATCATTGAATAGCTTCACAATAATTTCAATCAATTAGTACGCAAACTAATTCATGTGCAAAGTATACCTAGTTACCCTTGACAAAATGTCCCCAAAGAAAAACCACAAGAAGACAGCTATACCTACTTGATGTGAATAGCTTCACCAAAATTTAAAAAAAAATTTAAATGAATCTGTGTTCATTCAAAGTGAACACAGATACGCTCTTTCATAGTAATCTACTTAAAGCTTGTATCGCGAAAGAGGAAGATGGTCAGCGCCTGGGATTGAACCCGCGACCTCCCACGAAACAGTATGAAAGCCGGCGTCGTAACCGCTAGTCTACCAACCACTTCACCACATTTTCGCCAAATTTTGCAAAATAAAAAGAAGCAAAGTTTGTGCTGCCAACCACTTTTAAACATGAAACTGTCACAAATTCATATTACCTTTTTTATCAAATCTTAATTATATTCAAAAATTTTCCCATTTATATTCCTTGAATATTTATAAGTATGTTTATCTTATATAGAGTATCGATAGAAAATAGTATTTTTTCGGCGTGTATTTTTCATATCATTTGTATGAAAAAGAATGTTTCACATACCGAGTGTTATGCATAGCAAGCGAGACTCTGGAATATTAAACCTAACCCACTCCCACCCTTCCTATCGTTACCCTCAAACTAGTTGGTTTTGTTGTCAAAAGCCGTTGTTGATAGCTCACCTTGTAGGGTATGTGGGCACTGGAGGTTGCCACGTCGGCAATAGCGATGAGCCTCTTGGCCTGGTCTTGGGACCCTGCCAGGTTGTTGTGGTGCTGGGAAATAGTGGAGTTGTTCACAGCACTAGCCCCAGTGGGCGTGTGGTGGCCGTTAGTGCTTTGGGTCAATTGGGTCTGCTGTCTGCTGTTGCGACTGTTTATACTCGAAGACTGGTGTGCCCTGTAACAAAAACAATGTACATTATTACATTTAGAGTTCATCGCTTAGTCCAGCCTCATGTATCATTGGGGGCACTCACACAAGAGGTCACAAGAAGTGGCTCTCCACACTTCAGAGTCCAGGATCACTAGGTTCCTAATGGATCTTTGATTATAGGCCTTGGAATGTTACGACCCTGGGTCCCACTCCCGAGATTGAGTGAGCGTTCATTATCGTTTTCTTTGGCTATGATGCCCTCGTGACCGGGTACCCAACGCTAGATTAACTTATTTTTGCTTTGCTTCCTAAGGTATTTAATACGATGACAGGAAAGCATTTGTCAGAAACTACAATTGTTAAAATTTTTACAACATCATCTTAATCTATCATTATCACACCACATAAGGTATTTTTTTTTTATTTTTATCTTGTATAGGGGTTATAGCTATATGCTATTATGGCATCTCGACCCTTGGGATCTTTTATACCTTCCCCCTCCTTAATCCGTGATGGACTTCAGGTAGCTTATTGTGCTTCCCCTTGGGATTGAGGCATAGTCTTCTGGTCTTGGGTATCCACTGCCCAGCATCCTGTGTCTCTTATTAGCGAGAGCGTCGCAGTTACATAGTAGATGTTCCATAGACTCTTCACACTCGCTACAAAATCTGCACTTGGGATCCTCCACAAGTCCCATTTTAAATACAGTAGAAGTCCGATAATCCGGCACGTTCGGGACCGGCTCGGTGCCGGACTATCGAAAATTCCGGTCTATCGGGCGGTAATTATAAGAACAATTAGGTTAATAATTAAACTACAAATACAGTGTGCAAATATATACAACAAAGTTTATTTTACATTTCATATAATGTATGTACACATCGTCGTCTGTTCAGTGAAACCTCTTATGTGTCAATTTTTTCGAATATGAGATTTGTATGCCAAAATGTTCGCATTGGCCTTTTAAACAGTTTTTACCTTCTCCTGTAAAATTTGTTTTGCTACACATAAGAGCTTTCACTGAACAGACGACGACATACTATCAAACATATTTCACTTAGATTTAAAAAGTCACGAATGTCTTTTTGTTTTCTTGACTTTTCGCATTTAGTATAAAATTTATTTCTAATGATATGGAAATCAATAATTTCTGAAGCACTGTGGCTAGTACTAGCATCAACAAAAGAGATAAACTTATTTAGTGATTCTGCAGCTTCTGCCCAGCTGATTTTTTCCTTTTCTTTCGTTTCGGCATCTGAGTCACTTTCTTCAAGATTTTGAGTAGGTTGAGGGTTTACTACAATGTTGATAATGTCCTCATTGGTTAGTTCTTGTTCAACAGGCTCATTCTCGTCGATTAGAAGCTACTCCTCTACCTCATCTTCAGGCAGGTTTTTCCTAAATCTTGGCCGAATTTCTTTGCCTTTTCAACAATCATTGGCCCTGTCATTGCCGCTAATTGTTTTCGAACAACACTGAGCACTTCCGGATGATCCCGAACTATCCCGAAAACTTCCGAATAGCTCTCGAGCGTTTTTATTTGCTTTAAAGACGCACTTTTGGAGAAAACTAAATTTTTTACAAATTTCCAGTGCGATGCCGGACTATCGGGCATTCCGGACTGTTGGATGCCGGACTAATGGACTTCTACTGTAGTATCCTATTGACACCATAGTGTCCGGTGAGTATTCCGATTGTTGATCTGATATACCCCTTGCCATAGTTCGAGATTTTGTGGATTTGGTCTTCATTTACATTCGTTTTGAATTTTTTCGAGTTTCTCAGTCCTGGTGAGGACCTCCACTCCTCTGAGAATTTATTATTCGCATAGCTTTTAATCGCATTTATGATCGACACATACGGTAATCTCAGAACAGGTTCTGGTCCCGTATATGTTGTTTCTGATCCTTTCCTTGCTAGTTCATCAGCCTTTTCGTTGCCCTCAACCCCCACGTGCCCAGGGACCCACACTAGCCTGACCTTGTTCCAGCGACCCAACTTGTTGAGTGCATGTGTACAATCCAGTATAAGTGCGGAGTTTATCCTGTACGCACATAGTGCTCTGAGGACAGCTTGGCTGTCACTGAGGATATAAACAGTTTTATCTCTTGTAGATCTGTTTAGTACCGTGGCGTATTGACCCAGGCTTAAGAATATCGAGCATCCTCTTGAATAGATGCCTGCTCCCGATGGCATTTTCGAGCCATCCGTGAACCATATTACACTATTCTCCTCCTTGGGACGAAACTCCCGCTTCCATTCGTCTCTTGA
Source organism: Mystacides longicornis (assembly GCA_963576905.1). NCBI lineage: Eukaryota > Metazoa > Arthropoda > Insecta > Trichoptera > Leptoceridae > Mystacides > Mystacides longicornis. Next base: position 1,844,689 of record OY756421.1, on the reverse strand, counting down.
AGGGATGTGGATTTTATAGTTCCTTTTGCATACTAGTTTAGTTGTCACTTTGTCACATCCCACATCCAGTATTCTTTCAAGTTCCAGTGTGGTTTCCATATTGGTGTGTCTAGTCCTGGGCTTGGATTTGTCCCACAGTCCGGTCATTGACAGCCTGTGGAGAGCCTTCCTTGCCTCAGTTTCTATCACTAAATGCAATGGCTTCATTCCTAATATGGATTCCATGGACATTGTTGGTGTTGTTTTGAATGCCCCCGTGATGGCCATGCAGGCGTATCTCTGCAATTTTGTTAAGAGTCCCCCTGCATGTCCCCAGGGAGGTTCTCGGCCACCAGATGATGCTACCGTAGGTGAGTATGGGAATCACCATTTGTTTGTAGATCCAGTATAGAACCTTTGGTTGAAGGCCCCATGTTTTCCCATAGGTCCGGCGACAAATGTTAAAGATTTTGTACGCCTTTTCCATTTTTCGTCTTGGTGAGCTACCACATAAGGTTGGTAGACCAATGCGTCCACTTCAGGCATGTTTTTGACCAAAAATGGCATGACATTGATTGTCCATCCACCATATTCACGGGATCGAGCATGATGGTAATTCTTTTTATATCCTAGACTTAAAAAAAACGTGAGAGGAAAACATTTAGGCACTGTCGAGTAAGTAAAACCAAAATCGCCAGAAGGCTTAACTCTTAATATCCTGATGATTAATTGTAAAAAACGTTTTGGACAGTGAAAGAAAATTTGCAGAGGTGCGTTAAAGGGAGAACTTTAATTGAAATCCAAATTTGTTGTAAAAATATTAACAAATAAAGAAATTATAACGAAATTCCCATTTAATTTGGGTACCCCCTCCTATATTTAATTCCCTAATATCTGAGGATCGTGATCACCTGTGCTCTTTCCATAAAGTGACCATAAACTCGACCAACAATAATGAATGTGTAAGAGTGACTTACGGTATAGAGTTGGCCTGAGATCGGACCAGTGGGGGAGGCTGGGGCGCCGCTGCTTGCTGCTGAGCCATGGCCAGAGTCAGAGCCGCTGTGTTAGTTGGGAACTGGAAAATGCCATTTCACATTACACACATCTTTATAAACTTAAAAAAGATCTCTAAATTATGATCCTACCGAAAACATATTCATTCAGAAAATATCTTTAATAATCGATAATATATTTTGGAATTAATTATAACAGCATTTACAAAATATTTCCTATACAGGTTTTTGCCTAGCAAAATTTCTATCTTTCGTTATTGAAATGAGGGTAGGTAGAGATAAAATAGGAACTAATTAAAACTGAGTCATATTCAAGTCTTTGCTGGATACAATGCTGAACATTTTTGCTGCTGATGTCTATAAAGTGGTTTGGAAAACATGCAGACTGCGAAAAAAAACACGCTTGCAACCACATTTTAAGAAGGTCAATGATCAAAAATTGTAGGTACTTAGATACAATTTTCCAATGATAAAAATAATTATTTGAGGTTTATTTCTACATGAATAAAATATATACCTGCATGTGTCTGGCTTGAGATTGTGAAAGCGCTGAATGCCCTCTACCCGAATTGTATCTGGCTGCAGCCTGAGCCTATTGGAGGAAAAAGAAAAAACTATAAAAACACTCATCAATATAATGACTATTATTCTGAAATGAAAAACAGACGATTGAGTTGCGTCGTATCCAATTTTCATTGAGACTTTTGACAATTCTCTATTCTGAAAATGTTTTATCCAATACATTAGATGCATAACTACTGGCAACCAATTAAGTTCTAAGCAAGAGCTTCTTGCGTTGAGTTGGAACGTGATTTTGAGAATAGCAGTCATTATCATTTATCATATCACGTTATTCTCTTTCAAAAATAGATTGAAGCGTCATTTCCTTTCTTCTACTCCTGCTCCTGTCTCCTGATCCTCTCCTTCCTCGCTATACTTGATTATGTGTCACATTTTATTTTTTATTATTTTTATATGCTTATATGTGTGTGTTTTTGTATACCTATGTATGTGTGTAACTGTATGTATTATGTATTTATTTGTTTATATATGTGTATGTATTTTTTTTATATAACATGCAACAGATTAAATGTTATATCTATAATAGGTTGGTTGGAAGAAATTGCCCTAGGCAATAAGCCCGCCAATTTTGATTAATTATGTATATTTTTACCCAATAAAGTGTTATATTATTATTTCAAATCATTTATTCATTAAATCACAATATATCATATGAAGTATACATCATTGTAAAAAAAAATTAATAAAAATAAATTAAAATTGAATACAATGCTATATACTAAATATAAAAATATCGGTATTATCTCTCATGATACATCACGATGTAATGTAATCATGAGAGATCTTCGAACTACAGAGAAAGGAACCTTCTTAACATCCTACATGAGGACAACAGAACTGCCTTTTGGATGGCATATCTGAGACCACAACAGATGCCAAGTTTCCCTAGATTGTCTTTAAGAGACTTAGGAATAACTCCATTCGTCGATATCACTATAGGTATTATGTGGGTGGTTGGTGTATGCCACATATCCTTGATTTCGTGAGCAAGATCAAGATATTTAATTATCTTATCCTGCTCGGCTTTTTTCAAATTTTCGTCATACGGTATAGTGATATCCACGAGATACGTTATCCCGTTCCTACGATCAACCAATACAATGTCCGGACGATTTGCGTTAATCGTTCGGTCAGTTTGTATTGGTATATCCCAATACAACTTTGTATTACTGTTTTGCATTACCGAAATTGGGGTGTACCTATAATAAGGTACTTCAAGATCGAGCAAACCATATTTCAAGGCAAGTTTTTGATGAACTATTTTAGCCACATCGTTATGTCTGTGCAAATACTCAGAACCACACAGGAGAGAACACCCAGACAAAATATGTCTGAGTGTTTCTCCTGTTTGGCCACATGCACGACATTTATCAATTATATCAGGTGTTTTAATAATATATTTTTTATAATTATTAGTGACGATGATCTGGTCTTGTATTGCACAGACAAAACCTTCTGTTTCGCTAAATAGTTCACCAAACCTCAACCATCCAGTCGAATCTTCAAGACTTACATGTGATGAATTTAAAGTTTCGAAGAATCGACCGTGGAGAGACTTGCCTTTCCATATATCAACCCGATCTTGTACCCCAATTATCGGTGGTGAAACAGGATTTGATAAATTTAAGGGCGTGTACTTCAAATCACACGCAATGAGGTCTTCATAACCCAATTTATTCCTTGATGAGATAAAGTAAGATTGGAGGAGGTTTATCTCTTTGTTATTCATGTTTTTGATGTTTAACATGCCTCTACCACCAATCTTCCTTGGTAAATATAATCTCATCAAGGAACATCTTGGATGATGCATCCTATATTGTGTGAGCAAACTACGTACCTTTAAATCCATCTTGTCTAGTTCCGTTTGGTTCCACTTAATGATTCCAAAAGAATACAAAATTTTCGGTACAACCCATGAATTAATGGCCATAATTTTATTTCTCCCGGAGAGAAAACTTTTCAAAACTTTTTTTAATCGTTTAATAAATTCATTTTTAATGTTATTTTTAATAATTTTGTGGTCAAAAACTAGATTTTGTTGAAAGCCAAGATATTTGTAATTTTGATTATCTAAAAGAGGAATGTCTGTAACAGATGAAGAACTATTTTGATGATTGTTTCGGATTATTCCTTTTTGAACATTAATTTTTGCACATTTTTCTAAGCCAAATTCCATTTTTATATCATCACTAAATTTTTATTATTATTATTATTATCATTTAAAAACCAGAAGAAGAAGAAGTCTGCACCTCAAGACAATTACTTACAGCTAGCACCTGTAAGCTTAATGGTTCATTTGGATACCAATCTGGTATAAAGCCAAAGGGGTCAATTGGATAATAGTTAATCCACTCCATCCTTTTAAAATTTTGCAAATAAATGGTTAACTCTCCTCCCCAAAAGTTATGACTTGTTTCTCTAAACACAGTGCACCACAATGATAAGCGTGTTCAAGACAATGGTTGTTTATTCAATAAATGCCAACGCACAACTGACTCACTTGCTGTTTATACACATACGTGACGAGTGTTAAGTCAAATATACAAAACTATTGTGATGAAAAACTGATGAGATTTTATATGATAAATTGGGGGTATAATCATTCATTGAACTACTATGGGCTTGAATCCATCTTCAACTACTATTAGTAGAGATAGAATAGACATCAGGTGGGCCAGAGAGTATTATGGCAACATCTACAGGCTAAATCGCTATCCGTTTCATCCCCAATTACTAGGCTGACCATACATCCCGTAGTTATGATATTATATATACTCCTGAAGACAAGGATGATCCCCTTATTATGTGTTCCTTTCCTTCGAAACAGAGCTGAGAGATTTGAAAGTGGTGTGGTAGAAGGTCATTGACACTGGGTTAAAAGCCGAACAAGATTCACAGATATTAAGAATTGACCATGTCCCAAAACAAAAATGGCAATGGGTTGGACATGTGGCGAGACAACGAGTGCGAGATGAACACCCAGAATTTTTGAAATGGCAACCACATGAGAATAAGGGCCCTAAAAAAGCGGGCTGACAACGTGACTCCAGTCACGGGGAGAAACTGGTCGAGAGCGGTGCAAGATAGAAAAAGGCGAAAAATTTCAGCAGATCCTACAGCCAGCAGTGATGAGACAGCTGATGAAGAAGAGAAGATAGAGCATAGTGGTAGCCCTTCTTGCCTCATGCAATCAATATGAGATTTATGTAACAATGGTTTCAATTCAACCAAGTATTTTTGATTATAACGTATTATCAGTGAGTTGGCCTGTCCGGAACTGCCCCTCCACCAAAACATACCATCTGATCACACCATGCGCCTAAAATCAAGGTGCCCTTCCTGGAAGCTAGGCAATGACCTCATTGAGCAGGGCTATAATATTGAACAGGTTTGGCGGGAAAATTGGAACGACCAAAATCCCGACGTTGGACAGCTTGTCCTAGATCTTACAGTCAAACAACCCGGGTTTGACCTACCCCGCAGGCAATGGACAACCCTTAACAGGATTCGGACTGGTCACGGTAGATGTGGACACCTTTTACACAAGTGGGGTAAAAGGGATCATCCCTTCTGTGAATGTGGCCAGATCGAGACTGTTGGACACATTGTGCTGAGCTGTCCCATTAAAAAATTCGAGGGATCACTAGAAGAAATCAGCAGGGTGACGCCTAGGGCAGTGGAATATATTAAAAATATTGACGCGGAGCTATAACTCCAAAAAAAGTCGCACGCATACGAAAGAAGAAGTGAGTTGGCACCTTTATAAATCTGTACGCCAGTCTTAATAAGAACGTTCCAAAATTCTGCACGAAAATTTTGGACTTAACACACCTCACTTCTCACATACAGAAATAAATAATATACTCTTTTTCTTTGAGGCAGATAATAATAATAATTAATTTCCCAATCCATGGGTCAAAATAATTACAGCAATTACAATGTATTTCAATATTTGGACATGAAAAAATTACATATCAGGTACTTCAAGATAACAGAAGGTGAAGAAGTCAAATTTCCTAAAAATGACAAGGTACATCAATGCTGATAGGTGTAAAGGGCCAATAGGCATATCATCCAGTATAAAATAAAAAAAGAATAAAACAAAATCAGCACAGAATGTCAAAGTGTATTATGCTAATCACCAAGGGGAGACACTCCCGTGGGAGACCCAGTTCTAGATGAAGCCCACAGGTGATGAATATGTAACGGAAAGTTCTTGTTGTCTCTCTAAACTCCCAAAAGAAGAAGTTAGCTAAGAATTAAGCATCACTAAGTATAATGACAATGATTTGATATGGTTTGCATTTCATTGTTTCTGAGAATTTGTGGAATTGTGAGAAATGGTATTACTGCCCGTTCTCAAGCTAGGAGTCATGCTGATTGTGCATTCTATGAAAGGTTCTTCAAGTGCTAACTATGCCAGTTTACATGCGTCACTCACTGCTTGGACGAGGTTGGATCAAATTGCTGATCCACAATGTTTGCTTCTCGGAAGTTTGTGGTATATTTAGGTGTTTGTACACCACACAATATATGAATAGTCTCAAATACTGATATGTTTTTTGTCCTTATTGAATAATGAAGAATCTTATTCCTTACTAGAAAACATAGAGAAACATTTGTACTTCCATAGAGACCAGCGCGCTCCCTTCCTGTGGTCTCCAGTAATAATTCATAATTGAAGAGCGGCAGAACCCACAATTCATTCATATTAAAATAAATTCTTTTAACATTTTTTTCTGTGGGCTGATCGTTTGATGCGGCTCTCGGAAGCAGATTGTTCTTGTAATCTGAAGGTTTACCAAAAGTTTTACTGACAATCGACTGTAATAGGCGTGTAGGCTTACAGGGAGCGCCCGATAACCGGAGGGGGTACTGTACATTCAAAATGAAGGAATATACAAAAATTATTTTTATGAAAAATAAAAAAAAAATACGCACCTGGGCCATTCTATAGACTTGTTGAGATAGTCCCTGAGGGAAAGCACCTTGTCCATTCACCATGCCACTCCATCCATTGGTCAGAGCCTTCAAATTCAAACAAACAACACTTTAATAAAATAATGTGTGCGTGGGGTAGATTAATGTAATAGTTTAAGTAGCCATGATGAGTTTGATTTTTCCAGCCTCAGACATAGAGGCGATTCAATTACATATTCACCAATTAAAAACTAGGTAATTTGTCAATAAATAAATGTATTACTACGTTGTTTCTGTCACTACTAATTTTATTTGAGTACCTATACATGTTGAGTGTGGAGTGTGGGATGTTGTCTTTTAACGGAAATATTTTAAGTATCGGTGGTGGGTTTGGTATGGTTATTTTGTTTACAATATTGTTGTCGGATTTAATGTTTTTATAAATTTCAAGAGTCTCTGTCAGGTGTAGTTTTTTATACGTCATACAGAGACTCTTGAAATTCATAAAAACATTAACTCCGACAACAATATTGTAAACAAAATAACGATACCAAACGCACCACCGATACTTAAAATATTTCCCTTAAAAGACAACATCCCACACTCCACACACCCCCGTATTCCCTATCCCTCCTCTCGACATCTTAGTTAAGCTTACAATATAATATGTAGATCTGTAGATTTTAAGTTAGTATTGATAATGGCTAGGGAATAGCCGAAACATGTATACTCAAATAAAATTATTAATGACAGAAACAACGTAGTAATACATTTATTTATCTAAAAATGGATAACTGTCACAAAGTTAACCCAAAGACAATTGAAAATATTAATTTGTCAATTCTTGAAAATTAAAAAGTGACAAGGACTAAAAAGAAGAATTGTTTAAATGCAGAAAAGATAAGAGCTTCAAGTAGATATGGAAAGACTCTGTGAGATATGGTGAGAAATAAAAATAGCCCAAAAGAATATGGTATTGAAGAAAACATTGTAAAAAAGATGAAAGCTAATTGAGATTGTTTGGAAATTTTGAAACAATGTAAGTAAAGGAGTGGTTAAAAAGTGAAAGAAATAGGATAGTTTGCAGTGGCGAAGCGTCAATATAAGCTGATTCCTTAGAGCTTTACCAATTAGGTATTTTCAATATTTCCAGAAGCAGTGTTTTTAAGTACCAAGGGATAGTAATAAAATAACTTTGGAACCAGGAGAAACTTGCTTAATTATTTGTCATGGAGATTTTTGCTCTTCGCCACTGATAGTTTGAATGAGAAATTGTGTAAAATGTCTAAATAGAAAATATTTAAGCTTATCCCGTGTTATTAAGGTTTTAAAAAAATATTCATCCATGATAAAATAGCAACTATTTTAAGAAACAAGGTGAATTGAACCATTGGTTTAAGAAAGAATGCAGCTAAATAGACTAAGCAGAGCAATCGAACTCATAAAGACTAATAGACAAAGAGTACCTGTACCGCGGCAGCAGTAAGGTTATGTGAAGCAGCAGCCGCTTGCAGAGATCTCTGTGCTGCCACCAGCTGTTGCTGCTGTTGGGTGGTGGCTTGCTGCAGTCCTGTCTGCGCAGAGTTCTTGGGTTGAGGACCTCGGCGGGCCCTGGCGTAGTCTCCAGCAGCCACAGTAGCTCCCCCCGGGCCTGGTGGAGGGGCTGGAGGGGCACGCGTCCATTGCCCCCCTGCACTTCCACCCATGGATCCTTAAATTAAACATTATTATACAGTGTTTTCCATGAAATACTTTTTTTGCATTGAATGCCAAATTTTTTACTTATATTGTCTGAGCTATTTCACCCTAAAAGCCTAGCAGGGGTGGATCTTATAACCAAAATTATTTAATACTAGCTTTCCCGACAGACGTTTTTCATAGTCCTTAATATGAATATTTATTTCAAATGTGTAATTTATACAAAAATACGTTTAAAATATGTTTGAATGTTAAATTTTTTTTTTCTGAAAGCTGGAAACAAATTCCATCAAAAAACATGCGTACCAATATGTCAATGATGGTTGTCAGGTAAAAAATAATTTTGTTATAGATTTTTTCATAGATGGCGTTGGCGTCGCAGGAAATCCGTTCCATACTAACTTTAATATCATATTTTTTATTACTTCTTATACATTTTCAACTTTTTATTAGCTATTCTGTTATCGGGAGCGGAGAAGAATTTGTTCTGCCGATCTCGAGTTATAAGTTTTCGCACTAACCCGACTTTCTTTTATATTATAAGATATATGGTGAGTGTATCATTTGCAGGGCTCTGGAACGATGGGAGGGTGGAATCTCCATAGGTGGAGAAAAGATAACAAATGTAAGATTTGCCGACGAGACCACACTAATTGCTGCAAGTGTTGAAGAACTGAACCAACTTAACAAAAACCACACCCATGATCATGGGAGCGTGTTGGGAGCAGGCTTGTCAGGTGTTCGATATTTTAGCACCGTGTTCGGTATGACAAAAATACCTAACTATAGGCAGTTCGGTATTCTTTTGGAAAAAATCTGGCAACCCTGGTTGGGAGATGCTAATCAGCCAACTGCGGGCATTGACTTTGTCAATGAATATGGTATATTTGGGCTCCCTAATTAATAATAAGGGTGCGTGTGAGCAATAAGTGATTCCACACATCCAGATGGCGAAAACTGCAATGATGCCCTAAGATAAAATATGGAAAAGTCAAGACATTGCAAGGGCTACAAAGAACTGGGCCAAAGACTAACACAGTTTTAAAACATGTGGAGGAACTGATTAGAGTACTCACAGAAGTTTCAACCTGCTCTGAGCAAATAGCAGATTAAAAATTACAGTGCTACAGGTGATAGCAAGGAGGCCATGCAGGTTCACCCACCACCATTATCAAGAGAATCACCATGGACATTATTACATGTAGCCACAGTTACCAGAAAATGAAGAGAATTATTAGCCAGTGAAACAATTTGGTGTGATGAATTCTGTAAAAAACTTATAAAAATATCTATAATATTGGGATAAATGAGATTCTATTTGTGATAACGTAAGCAGAAAATATTGCTATCCTAGATACGACTCGGGTAATAATTTGATTAGTTATCCAAGTGTAATACCATGAGGCAATGTCTCTGAAATCTACACAATAAATGGGAGTTATATCGACTAGATTTGATGGAAAAGTTTCAACTGTATCACTTCAGTAGAACTCCTTTACAATAATTTCAATTTTTCAGAATATTACTCATAATCCACAGCAGCTTGGTGGCAATGAACTTGAGGGATTGAGTTTGAGCTAATATAGCTCAAGACCATATTTTTCTGTCGCTATAGCATAGAAACCGTAGCATAACAAAACCAATCATGTACACTTCAAATAAATTTTTCAAATAATGTTAAAATTCTTAAAATTTTAAATAATGCTCTACGCTTTACTCTTACTTGACTTTCAGAATGAAAACTCACCCTTGGCGGTTAAAAGCAACTGCGACTCCATGAGATTGCCAGGCCAATAATCCTCAAACTCCGTTCCAGGGGGGAAATAAGTTTTAATGTCATTTAAACTAATCACTGAACACGTCTCACTTGCAAACAATTCGTTTCTGATTCCTTGCACTTTGCAGCAGAACTTAAGGTAGGACAAGTCCCAGCCCTCTAATTGATCTGCTTTCAATTTCAAATTGTCCGTCTCACCCTCGAAATAGAACAAGGGCACAAACCTCTGTCCGTCTTTAACAGTATAAGGAACTACAGATTCTCTATTTATTCTAATAAAGCCGCACCTGTCTTTGTGGTTAGTTTTTTCTTGGATTAACTTATTGTAACACACGTCTAAGAAGTTATAGAACTCATTAGCGTCAGATAACCTAACAACCAAGTCTTTTTGTGTAAACAATTCCCTGCCAAACTGACAGTCACAGTGTTTATTGTTGATATCATTCAATAATCTACTTTCAACTTCTGTAATATAATAACTCCTAATGCAGGTGCAACTGTATATATCTTGGTGGAGATAATTCAGATACTTGTTCAGTAATTTTATTTCAACCATACGAACTGCACAATATTTTTCACCAGATCTGAATATATAGGGTATATGACAATCTCCTAGCTTATCCCAACCAAAATGTCCTTTCCAGCTGGCCTCATCTGGTGCTGGAACTTTTTTCTCAGTTTCTTGAGGAGTTCCCGTCGCGACCTGAGCCCCTGTAGTTCCAGCGGGACCTTTGCGCGTCAAGAAATTGAGTATACCAAGCTGGCCATTCCCCGTTGTAGCTAAGGCAGTTCCAGGTGGTCTAGCTGCGGCATTGGCAGCGGCGCTAGCTGCTGCCAAGACTTTAGCCTTATTGGCCTCCACCATCTTAGCAGCCAATTCCCTGATTTCGGCCTCATCTGGTCGCTCTACTTTGACTTTAGCTGGTAAAATATCTGACATGACTTTACGGTAGTTTTAGACCCTAGGGTGCCTATGAAACTAATTCATAGACAGCCGCAAGGGAATCATTGCACATAAAACTTAGCTTTCGAATACACTATAGGATCACAAGTGTCATTCAAAAGTGGGTCATGGAAAAACAACAAAATATATTTTTCAATAAAATAACTAATATATCACATAATTTGCGAATACACTGAACAAATTAGACAGATTTTGATTGACACTGCACTATTTACATATCGCTTAAATGACAGTTCAACAACATATAAACCAATAGGTATTAACAACACAGTTTTGACAACCTTCACAGTTCACTAAAATATTATTGCGTGAAATAATACGTTGATTTACGATAAACATGAATTAAAAAATAAATTTTACTGGTTTATTTTGAAGATGGTCAGGCTAATGCTGGCGCCATATTATTTGGTTAATAAACGCGCCAAAACACTGCTATTTTTCAAAATATCACAGTAGATACAATATTTTTCAAAAGAATTTTCCGATTGTCGGGTCATATAAAGTCGCACGGTTAACAGATATCGAAAATTTCACTATTTAACAGTAAAATTGGAGACACGAGCACCAAACCATGCGATACTTTCATACGGTACCATAACATTAGAAGCAAAGTATGTTTAGAGAAATGCTTCGTCTCAAAAATAATCTCGCAACGAGTATCTGTTAAAATGCAGCCCTATTTTTCATCACTGTGACTCACTAGTAGCCAAAATGGCCGCCGTTACTATCTCTCAACCAATCACAATCTCGGAATGGTAGTTAAAAAAAAACTACCTCTATACGTACTTCTCATACCCGTTGCGAGACTATTTTTCCAAGGACTTTCCTTTTGGGGTTCACAGTTTCGTGTGATATTTTAAAGAAGATTTTTCGTTCATTACTAACTTCATTAGGCATTCTGAGTGTTCAATATTTTAGTTACAATTCAACTTTATAAGCTTCAGGACATATTTGCCATTAAAAACCTATATTTATGCAGAAAATACATGGAAAACAGAAGTATAATAAGTAATGTATCATGTCTAGTTGTACGGATTGTTGGTAGGTACGTTAGATTTTAGTCGTAAGAGCCTGATATCTGGCGTAGTGTTGGTTGATGTGTAAAAACTTGGCAAGGTGAATTCGACCTTATAACTAATGTACATACGACCGTTGAAAGATCATTTTACACAGAAAATTCAACTTTATTCTTGATCTCAAGGCCGCTATAACGCGCATGTCACTATGGAATTAAATAGGTATCCATATACCTACATTGTGTAGTAGGTATTATATAAATAGAATTGTATATTAAGTTATTATTATTATTACTTCGTCAAAAAGTATGTAATAGTGTGATATACCTATAGCTTCCATAATATAGATGTAGGTTGAGAGTAGATAGGTACCTAAGTGTTATATCTATACCTACTTGTTTATATTCAAAATTATCCAAACTTATAGGATACGATTTTTTCTTATTTTACATTTTCAAAATAACCTAACAATAAAATTTTCTGTTCAATTAAGTATAAGTTATTTTTTCTTAGTTTTATTTTGCAAACATACAGTTTTTTAATACACAATAACAAATACTTACACGAAAAAAATCTTTATTTTATCAATGAGTATTTTCATCGCGAATTGATTAAATCTAAAAAAATCACATTAATAAAACAATCGCATCTATTTTAGCACTAAACAGTTTGAAAAATAATTCTTTAAAATTTTAAAATTACTTTTCCGACAAATTGGGCTTGCTGCAAAAAGTGTCAATCAACGTAATGAAATTGTTTGGGGCACGTCAACAAATCCTCGGCCCTTTTGGCGGATGACACCGCTATCTTCAAAGTTTTTTCAAGGCATCGTTTGATAGCAAATATTCTTAAACTTTTATGAAGCGGTATTTTGTTTTTGTTTATAATAAAATAACACCTTTAAATTATTGCGTATTGTTAAACAAATTTCGTGAATTCTTTATTAATTACTTTATTTCAGACGTACATAATAATATAATATATTTAATTAATTTAATTACTGTTTGTAAAAAATGCACCTAAACAAATTAATGTTTTCCTTTTTCTTTCCTTAGAACTAATCAGAACTAGATTATTAAGTATAGCTGATATATTATGTTTTTTACTTTTTAAACATAATGCATTATTAATAGGAGGGAATTAAAAAAACTAAATTCTTAGAGTTTCGATAATAATTAAAAAGTTTATATTTTGCCTCTTTTTGGAACACTTAAAATTATGTGTTCCTTATATGTTATACTTTGTAAGTGTTTTCAACGTTCTGATGTTAGCGACATCAAAATATGAATAAGCTATTGCTATTTTAGGTAATTGGTGTTCCACAGGGTCGAGTTTTATGACCATTACAAAAACTTTTAATAAAATAAAGATTATATTATGTAAACACAAAAAATAAATAAATTGTAAAAATCATAAAATTTAATACATAATGACCATCTACTCAAGTAGGTTCATACATAAGTAGGTTGTTCCGATATTTTACTACACGATACAAGAATATTATACCTAGTCGATAAGTTCGTATAGGTATACGCAACGGTACTTAAGTCCGCTTATACGTAGATGTCTGTAGGTTAGGTTGTGTAGGTATATAGGTATATGCTGAAGTAGTAGACAAACATTACTTTATACTTAGGTAGGTATAGTGGGAGAAGTAAAGTAGGTACATACATATATATTATGTACCTACCTACTCTGAGAAGGGTATTCGTGAGTATAATAGAATATGACATTTTAGTAAAAACGAAAGGTCATAATAATATTCTTTTGTTGCATATTTTGCAAGTTTGTATATGCGTATTGCTTGTAAAAAAGAGCAGGTACCTAAATTGAATATTTTCCCGAATAAAAAGACAGTTGTTTTATATAGGTACATAAAAATCTGACGTAAATTACAATACATCAACAAACTTAAATTAATAATAAATGTTACGTAAAATAACCTATTTTTGTATATTGAAAAGTGTTTTGTAACCTATCAACTATTTATTTAACAAACTAGCTGACCCGGCCGTCGAACTTGGACATAATCCAGAATAATAAATAATTTTGACCTAGGTATTGAATAAATGAAATACAGTTTATGACATAAAAACTGAATTCAATTTAGCTATAATAATTTATTTAATTATGTAGGTATATATTATAATGATTATTGTTGGTTCGGATGCAGGATAAAGTTAGACGGGTCCTAAGTTTGTAATAAAAACAATAAATGCTTCTATAGATGTGTAACTTTAAAAAAAATCCAAGAGATGGCGGTGTAGTAGTTAATAAATCACATGTGATAGGTACGTTACGATATTCTATATGTTGTTGAAAGAATAGAAGTCCATCAAAACCTAATTTTACCGAATTATTATGGTGAGATTCATTTCAACTTTTGCACACCACATTTTTAGGATAAATTCTAATTATACTTCACCAGTCACCTTAGGGATTTCGCGAATGACTTCTTGATGGCCCAATTTGGCTATTTTAAGAAAGGTATGGCTGTGATTTTAGGTAAGTATATAAACCTGGTATACAAACAATGTATTCAAGTACGAAAATTATGACGTAACGTATATGGAACAATATTAGGTATATAGTATAATCTATGGGTTAAAATGTGATACAAACTGGTGTTTACCTATATATTCAAAATATTTAGTATTATTTATTCTTTTTCAAAAAATATTTTGTATTCTATTTATCGCAAGAAATTTAAAATTCCTATAGCTTTTTTATATAAATAATTGGTTAATTTCGTTTGAAATCTGATTTTCGATTCTCAAAACCAATGGTTTCCATGACCACAAGCGTAGGTAACAGCGGGAAATATGGAAATATCCACTCGTATCGTCATAATATTGTTAAGAGTACCTACTTTTCTTTGAGTATAAGAAAAATTTATTAATTTCTGTCTTGTATTTGGAATTAATTCACCATAATTTATTTAAAATGATAGATCCTACTTAGAGATTCTTAACTATAATGGATGAAAACATTTTTTAACAACTGTCAAAAAGCCAAAATGAAAATGGCGGGTAAGTAAAAAAAAACATAACCTAATTAAATAAAATAATGAAACAATAAGCTAAATTTATTCTTTAACCATTTCGTAATATAATATTCAATAACTATTTATTGATATAATAGACATAAAAGGTTTTTCTGTCTATGGGTGAAATAAAAAAGCTTAAAATTATTGGGTAGGTGTAATGAATTTAAAGGCAACGTTGTACATTGATATTTGACAACATCGCACACAACGGTCGATATGGTCACCGTGCAACTAGAGATGAACCCTTACCTCTGCCTCGGGTAGCAACAATGCATTCTATACCTACATACACCATACACCCACTATTGCGTATCAACATACACATAAGTATTGTTTTTATGTGTATTCGATACCTACTTACATACATACCCACTTTATTGAGACACACAAGTATTTATAACACTATTTTCAATTAAAAGCCAAAGAAATTCATGTACTACGTAAATGACAAAATTATGTTGCGCAAATTCGATTTTCTTAGCAATTTATTTAGATAATTATAATGATAATAAGTTAATAAATTGAGGTGGTTCGTGCATTTTTTTTTATTGACAATATCATATTAGCCCGTAACTATCCACTGCAGGACATAGGCCTCCTCACGCTCACGCCACTCCTCTCTGTCCCTGGTCATCCCCATCCACTCTGTCCCAACGGCACGCACGATGTCGTCGCTCCACCTCATCGGCTGTCTTCCCACACTCCTTCGGCCAGTCTCTGGTCTCCAGTTCGTCACTCTTCTACTCCACCTTCCGTCGTCCCTGCGGGACACATGACCAGCCCACCTCCATTTGAGCCTTGCAATTTTATCTCCCACATCTGTGACTCGAGTGCGCCTTCGAATTTCAGTATTCCTGATGCGATCGCGTATTGAGATACCCAACATTGATCTTTCCATAGCGCGCTGTGCGACTCTCATCTTATGCATGGTAGTCATTGTATATTGACAATATACAATGACTTAATTAGGTACCTACACAGTATTATCATAGCAACAAAACTGTACATACGTATACCTACACTTCTTTTTCATCGCATTTTATTAATAGGTATAGGTATTACTTATAGCTTTTAGCTTGTTTCAATTTGGTTTCAATAACTTTTGTTCAACGAATGCTTTTATACTTACTTATGTATTTATAACGAATAATAAGTACCAAAATAACGAAATTATCAAATAATATAAAGAAAAAGAACCTTCAAAAATTATTATTTCTGTCCCGTACTCAAACAAAACTAGCGGATACCCGGCATACGCTACTACGCTAAAAATAAAACCAAAAATTTTATTGGCACCTACATCAACCATACGCATGCTTACCTTATACTAATCTACTTACATAAAACAACTACGGGTTTACAACCATCTTTTAAACGCGGTTTACACTATGCTGGTTTCAATCGTGAGTTAAAAGAAGCCGTTATTATAAAAAAAATTAAAGTGTCTATAAAAGAAGCTATATCTCTATAAAAGTGCCGTGGGGTTGCCGGCTAAGAATAGCACCTCTGCTCTTTTTGCTGTTTTTTCGAGCGTCCTGTAAGAGGCAGGAAATCGAAAAATCACATCGGGACTAGATATATGTGCATTATAACGATCCAATCCAATCCAAACTCCCTTTAGACCCCACTTAGGGGCATAGGGAGGCAACAAGAGCTCTCCATTGCGCTCGATCTTGCGCAACGTTAATGACCTCCTCCCACACCATGTCCAGATTCCTCAGCTCTGCTTCGAAGGAGCGGAACACAGTATGAGAGGGTCTTCCTCGTCTCCGGGACCCTGATGGGAGGAAGAACAGCGCTCTCCTCGGCCAACTGTCATTCGGCATCCTTAACACATGTCCCAGCCAAGTCCATCTCCTCCACATAATAGTAGAGGTGATGGGCTCACGCTGGGTGCGCCGGCGTATAGCGTCGTTCGTGATGCGGTGGTACCATCTTATACCCAAAATTCTCCTGAGGCACTTCGTTTCGAAAGCAGATATACTTTTTGTGCCTGGGCCAAAGTCAGGTGCCAGGACTCACACCCATACAGGAGAATGGGCAACACACACGCATCAAACAGTTTACATTTCGTCTCGACACTAAACGCCGACGCCTTCCATATCTTGGTCATGTTGTTGAAGGCGCCACTTGCCATACCGATACGTATCGGGAGCTCAGCACCGAGGTCACCAGTGGTGGTAATGGTTGCTCCCAGGTACTTGAATTTATCCACCCGGGAGACCTGGTGACCATCGATGGTTATCGGTAGCTGTTTATCGGGGCAGGCATTATTTGCCATGAGCTCCGTTTTACTGGCATTGACTCGAAGGCCGAGGCGTGCTGTTTCGTCGCAGAGTCTTGAAACACTGCGCTGTAATTCCTCCACTGTCGTACTGAACAACGCTAGGTCGTCCGCGTACTCCAGATCGCACAGTTCGCCCATTAGACCATCTCTCTGATGTGTTATCGGTATACCTCTTGCTCCTTGCATGGACTTTCTCAACAGGAAGTCCATGACTATTATAAATATAAAAGGAGCTAGTACGCAGCCCTGTCTGACTCCTGTGGTGATCCTATAAAAGCTTCAGTAGGACCACCTGGCGTTTTCACGCTACACTCGGAGTCTTCATACAGGGACTGCACCATTTTAACTATTTTCGGAGGTATACCATACAGAGCAAGTATTTTCCATATTGATGGTCGATGTGGGCTGTCGAAGGCCTTTTCAAAATCTATGAAGCAACAAGCGACTGGAGAGTTGAACTCTTTGCACTACTGAAAGATGCACCTGGCACAGAAAATTGGGTCGGTGCAGGACCTTCCAGGTACAAAGCCGCATTGTTGCTCTCTCAGGACAGCCATGACAGGCCCCCGAATGCGGTGTAGTAATATCTGAGATAATACCTTACCGGGAACACTCCACGGTAGTTTCCGCATTCAAGGGGGTCCCCCTTTTTAAATATTGCGACGATGGATCCATTCCGCCAATCTTTTGGGCAACTCTCCTCTTCCCACGCCATTTTAAATATATCTAATAGTACTTGGCCAAGGGTGTCTATGCCTTGTTTGAGGAGCTCTGCGTGAATTCCATCGTCTCCTGGCGCTTTGTTGTTCTTAAGTCTCATCACGGCCAGCACCATCTCAATGTATGTCGGCGGGTCCTCACATATCCCAGTTGCCTGAGGTATATTCAGACCAGTCAACTCCTCCTCAAAGTTGTAAGGTGAGGAGGGCTCGGCACGGTTTAATATTGACTCAAAGTACTCCCTCCATCTCCCTTTAATCATCAGTTCAATAGCTGATAAAAATATTAGGTAAATAAAAATAACGCCTATAACGTTATTAATATTTAACGATATTAACAAATAATAGAACAAAAATAATTTATAGTCAGGTAACATTAAGCAAAAATAATAGCCGATATTATATATATTATATAGGCGAATGAAAATAATATACTGACTGAAATTGGAAAACTTTTTTTTTAGGAAAAGTCAACTTGCCAGATAGGTACCAAATTTTGGAAATGACCTTTTTTTGTTTTTGGAAAAAGTTATGTTTCTAGATACCAACGATTCATTTAGGCTTTTAAAATAAAATAGCTTTAAAGCTTTTAATATTAAGGTTATTTTCAATTAACGAAATTGCTATATCACATTCGTCTATTACTGGGCAAATTTCGTTTGAGCAAGTTTCAAGATAACACATTGTATTTTTTTAATTTTTGTCAGTAGGTTAGGGCTGCCATAATAGGTCCCAGTACATGTCCCGGTTTTGAGGTTTGTGTCCCAGTGTCCCGGTCCAAGAGTCATTTTTGTCCCAGTCGATTTTAAATTTATGCATATTACAGTCGGGGAAGGGGGAGAATGGAATCGAATTGAATTTATATTATACTAGGTATATTAGATTTGATAAAAACGCATCCACAAAAAAAACATCAAATTTTTCCAATCAAACTGAGTGTTCCAAATTGATCCCAAAACGTTTTGCTCTTGGAACACCTATTATCATTTTTTTAGCTCTGCACTCGTTTTCGAGTGATTCGGCCATATTATCAATCTCTACTTTAATAATTATTCTTTATTATCCTTGATTTTTTTTAATATTGTGCAATTTCTTTTATAATAAAGCTATTATTGTCGATAAACGGTCTTTCGGTCGGTAGTCCGAAAATCATGGCAGCCCTACAGTACATATATAATAACTGAGTTAGAAATCCTAGAACGCACATTTGAATGGCCTGTGAAGTTATGAATGACAAGAAAGTTAAAAGTTTTTTTAGTAATGAGTAAGTATAAAGCAAGATTTTTTGGAACCAATAATAATTATAACTTTGATAAGTAAGCTTCACTTCGAGAAATCTCAATAACATACCAACGAAAGGTTCTGATGACGAGAGAGAGAGAGAGATTGTGAGAGTACTAGTACTCGTCAGTCTGGCTGGACGGTAGATCTAGAAAATGGACTTGGAAGAGGCTATTATTTTGTGGTTATATTACAAAGCTAAATATAGGAAAAGACAACGGACACATTGGGTTCGCCCAATTTTGAAAAATAGACCCAGTTTGTTACAAGACAATGAATCTAAATTTTTAAATTATTTTAGAATGTCTATAAAATCATTCGACAATTTGCTTCAACTCATCCAGGAGGCCTTTTTTTCTAGGTACTTCACCAGTTAGTAGGTCGATGTCAATGTCTTCAGATTCACTCATTTTGCGAAAACAGGACCCCTATTCTGTAGCAAGTGTAGGGTGGTCATTTGAAAAAAAGTTACTATTAGGCGATACATTTTGTATGAAAAACGTCGATACGTATAGACGTTTTTCATACAAAATGTATCGCCTAATAGTCACTTTTTTCAAGTGACTACCCTACACTTGCTACAGAATAGGGGTACAGTATATACCTAATAGTTTTTAATGACTATCGTCAAATAAAAACAAAAACTAATTAAGTACGTGCAATCGCAATGAAAACGCGCGCTCATCTGAACACCAAACCGTCGGTCGTCGTTAAGGGGCCTTACTCCTAAAATAGCCGCTTTTCACTGTTTTCTCCGCTCAATTCCGGCTCTATATTCATGGATAAGGAAATTTTGATTATGTGTATACGTAGATCAAACCTTTTTACTATATATGTTCGTGGCCGATTTTCCATAAAAAGCATGCTTTACACGTTATTTGAGGTTTTATCGAAGTTGTCTCAAACACTTTTTGACGCATATCTCGAGAAGTGTAAGACTTAGATAAAATACGTTTAGAGATAAAGATCGTGGTGAAAATTTTACAATATATGTTCGTGAGGATTTTTCGCCAATTTTCTCAGATTTTTCAGAAAACACTAAAAATCATTTTCCAATTAAAATCTTACCAAAGCTCTGTCTTGTTAGATTATTTTTCAAAAATATTCCAATATATTGGAAAATTTCTCATGACGGCTCATATCAAGTCGTTGTACCATAATGGTCCTTATGACCATTCTATTTGTATGAAGTTGCGATAGAGATTCTTTTGCAAAGTTTTGAGGGAGTCTAAGTAAAATACGGCGTTAGACTCTCTCTGAAGGAAGATTTAGATATCCATGATTTTTCTGATATCCAACCAACTAAAAATAATAATAATATAGAGAAGTTAGGCCAAACATGAAATAAACAAAAACGTTTTATGTTTTGTAAGTTTATAATATGTGTAAGTACCTACCTTATTACGTTGCGAATCAAGATTGAAATAATTGGCAGCGCATAAGAATATGGAATTATTTTGAAAATATGTTTTTTTGGACATGTTTTTGCTTATCAATAAAACACGAACGACGCTATACGCCGGCGCACCCAGCGCAGGCCCATCCCTTCCACCATTACGGAGAGGAGATTGGCATGGCTGGGACATGTGTTGAGGATGCCGAATGACAGTTGGCCGAGGAGAGCGCTGTTTTTCCTCCCTTCAGGGTCTCGAAGACCTGGAAGACCCTCTCATACCGTGTTCCGTTCCTTCGAGGCAGAGCTGAGGGAGTTGGACATGGTGTGTGAGGAGGTCATAAGCACTGCGCAAGATCAAGTGCAGTGGAGAACTCTTGTTATGCTCCTCGCTATGCTCCTGAGTGGAGTTCAAAGGGAGTTTTGATTGATTGATTGATTATAAATAAAATGCTAATAGGTATTTAAGACAAAAAAATATTCATTGCCGAGTGTTATGTCTTTTGAAAATTATTAGGTAGGTATTTTGAAAAATATTAGGGGGTTTTCGTACGTACATCGTATTGAAGGTCGTGGGTTCGAATCCCGGTGCCGACCATTTCCACTTTCACAACACAAGGTTTGCTTTATGTGAAAGATGTCGAGAGTGTATTTGTGTTCACTTTGAGTGAGCCCAGATTCACTTAAAAAAACGTGTTTGGATAATGTTTTTTTTATAATGTATCTGATCTCAAATAATTATTATTATACACTTTTTTGCACACCAAGAGTGAGACACGATGGAACAATCTACAATATTTTTATGGTTAGAAATATTTTATTTGTTTTTATTTCCATCCACAATACAATTGAGCACAATAATAATATGGATTCAATAAATGAATTTATGATATGCAATTTACCTACTGCTTCTTTTTTTTTAACTGACTTGCACCCGAAGTATGGATCGAGTGATGCAGCAAAAACTTACAAAAAACTGCTTCTTTAGCAGCAAATTTTTTCTTATGGAGTTTTATTATCTTTCATTCATTCATTCTAGGTATAAGAAAAGTAGAGCCAAGCTACATAAATGAAGGTTTACTTTCAACACCCTGCGAATGAAACAACAGTGCTATCTTGTGTAGGTTGTATTATGGTTCCTAGACAGTGAGTGAAAAAAAAAAACGATTATTGTCACATCTATAAAAACATACCCACCTAGGTATATTTTTAGCCATTGCATCTGGCCAGTCATCTGGAGTCAAGGAACACTATAATAATATAGGACACACACTACACGGACCTAGTGAATGTCTGTAAAAACGTGTTTGAGTTATACCCATACAATGTGATTTTTCAAATCGACACATTACTGTTCTGTGAGACATCGTCATGTTTCTTTAAATTTATAACTAGCAGCAAAACCTCTCGGACGACAGGCATAGAAAATAATGATTTATATCTTCTCTCAAAGGATCTCAACTTCTTTTTACCACGTTCAGAACTGCGGTCAATTAGACATATCTTATCGTAGCAACTGCTCTGTTGTATGTATAGTCGGCTCTTTCCTTTTTGGCTCGCGGTGGCCCATATTGGAACTATTACGACGTAACATTTTCTACGTAGATCGCCCCACCATTCCCGCGCGCCAAATAGAATGATGCAGTCTATTAGAAAAATATTTACCGCGGACATTTCTTGATTGAGTGTCTTAGAAACCATCGACTTACCGACGAAAATTAAAAGTATGAAAATATTTCTCGTAGCTGGATTAGTTTTATCATATGTAATATATGGAGTTACGTACGAACTTCACAATTATAATTTATTGGAATTATTTATTTTTACTAAATTTCGATGGGTTCCATTGGATAGTGAACACAAAAAAGGATCATTTTGTGGGATATAACATAAAAACATGGTTGCAAGTGAACGAAAGATCACGTCAATGGCTGTAAGTCATATTATTATTTTTACTAGTCCCTAAACGGACACTACTTGTTACCAGATGGTTGATATTATTGTGTCTTCTCAAATGCAATCAAATGTGTTAGTGTTTCTGCCTAGCCACATACCTACCCAAACTTTTGCAGTTCTAAGACGTCACATTGTGAGAAATGTATGTTTTAATTGTTTCTTTAACAGTGGCGGAACAGATAGTTTTTATAGTATTTTATGTAACATGTCTGAGTAGGTATTTAGATTGGGTGGTTAGTCTTTCGCGGAACTTATGTAGGTATTTGAAGATAATATCATCGCATAAATATATTATTTTGAAAGATTTTAGTTTTTCCATGTGTTTAAAAAAATATTATAAGTAGGTCCTTAATTCATCACAATTAACACATCTGATAAGCTTGCATGATTCAATATTTAAATTGTTGAATATTTAAAACCAAAATATTGATAGATTAATCATAAAGAAATGTGTTTAAAGAATAAAGAAATGTTTCTTATTCCACAGAAATACTTCACAAGTATATTGCTACACCACTGCGCAAAAAAAAAAAGTTATTATTATTATGAACAAGAGGGTGTAAATGAAATAGCGATATATTATGTTCGTTATGTTAGTTGAGATGGATAGATACGATTTTAACTAAATATTTTAACAGATTTTAAACATTTTGTCATCTCAAGTAGTTTTTATATCCATGATTTTGGGGGTCTAATTGGAATTAGGAGCGTAATCAGAATCTATATTCCAATTCAGACACGAAAAATATTTTGCGTTACATAGCCCCTTAATACCTAAATATTAATACCAAGACGCGAGTCAACGCGCGTCTAGACTAGTCTAGAGACTTTTTCTCTAAGCGCTGCGCTAACGCACGCTGACGCACGTTGACGCGCGTTCATGTGAACGGTTATATAGGAAAATATAAGAATATCAAAACGTACGATTTGAAAACGCGCGATTTGAAAACTGTTGTCATGTGCATGAACATATAGCCTAATAGGTATCGTAGCAAAACAGAAAAAGCTTTGGCTATTTATTTATTTATTTCAAAGAGACACCAACAGAACACTGAACAACACAAACAAAATAAAGACATGAAATAAACACATAGAATATCCAGCGCTCCAATAACAGGTATCTCCTAAAAGGCTATCTAAACATTGTATGAAAACCAGGCCCCCCACATTATTTCCTGGGCCCCGTTGCTAAAAGTCATGATGGGCCCCGGGCCCCCCTCTCACTACCAAAAAAAGAATTTTCGACCCTTTTTTACAATATACATTTTTTAACTTTTATTACAATTATTTTTCATTTCATTTATTTTAAATACTGGTACAAACATAATTGAACAAATAAAATCTTAAATATTTTTGTTTGCTTGATTATTCACACATATAAAATAATAACTGTCGTAGGAAATTGGTGGTTACATTATAAACCGTGCATTACGAACCATGGTTATATTTTATTTATTAACGAGCTGACCATGCACACTTCGTACCGCCTCAAAATTAATCACCATGTTTTAAATTATAAGCATTGATTCACATAAATCTAGTCCTAGTGATTGTATTTTGGTTTTATTTCTATGATTTCTATAGTTCTACTTTTTAATTTATTCCCCCATCCTTGCGGGCCCCCTTGGCCCACGGGCCCCGTTGCCGTAGCATCGGTAGCACCGGGCATGTGGGGGCCCTGATGAAAACACGCCGAGTTTTCAATGCATGTAAATGGGCATGCCGGAAAGCGGGTTTCCGCTTTTGCTGTATCCCCATTCAAATGCATAGGCCGGTCGGAATCGGCGTTCTACGTGTTTACACCATTCTTTAAAAACTTAAATTTCAAAATTTCACTCGATAGATAAAAGTTTCAAAGTTTGCTCTGCTACCTTAACTGTTATTTGGTCAATGTTTTGCCTATTTAATAGCAAGTGTTATACATTTTTAAATACCTATACATAGCTAATGAGACGTAGAAGTTTTTTAAATTATCTGCAGAATAAGTTCTGTAACTTTTTTTATTCTAAAAAGCTCTTCAAAGTTTATATATGAGTATTGAGCAATCTTTTTAAACTGTTAGGCCCTGTTCTAGCTGGTCGCATGATCGCACGGTCGTGCGATTGCGATGATCGCGAGCGTAAAACGGGTAAAGCGCGCAAAAGTTTTTTTAATGAATCTGTGTTCACTCAAAGTGAAAGTGTCGTGAAAGAGGCAGATGGTCGGCACCTGGGATTGAACCCACGACCTCCAGTTGCCCGAACATACATCGCAATATTTTTTTTACCGTTTGCAAATGTTTTCAAACGCCACATTTATTCATCTTACCATAAAAATTCGGTAAAATTCTGGCAACAAATATTTCAAATGTTACTTATTTCCTTCTACACCGCCATCTCTTGGATTTTTTTAAAAGTTACGCTACTATAGATGAATGAATTGTTTTTGTTACGAACTCATGAGGTCCCTGTTAGAAGATCCTTTACAAAAAACGTTTTAGCTCAAGAACTAAAATAAATCACAAGAAAAAATAAATGTTCTTGAATTAGACGAGACGAAATTAAGAGCATGTCTTATCGCATTTCTGAATTCATAAAATTTTTTAAACAATCCAAGTACATAATATAACTTATAAAATTACATCCCCTCCCCACTCAAGCGACGACTTTCTATAGATACATTCGATCTACATAGGTATAATTATTAATTGTTTTACGCAAAAACCATTCTCTGTTGTTCAATTTGAACGAAAGATAAACTCCTCCCTCTTGGGGTTTTGCCGAGAAAAGTTAGCTCAATTAGGGTTTCCAAAGACTATATCAATTTCTAGAAGTTATCAACTCGAAGTAAATGTCTCCAATACCAAATTGCGAAGGTATCAATCATCTCTCTGTTTTGGGCTTTCTTTGTCCATGTTTTGCCTCGATAGGAAAATATAAGGAAATTTTAGGTAATAATTTTATTATTGTCGTCTCCAAATATACTAAATAACTAAATCTAAATACACCAGCATGGCAGATGCATTTTTATACAACGGTTTGATGTAAGTAAAAAAATGTTGTAAGGAAAGTATTACAAAATTGCAAGCGATACATATTTAGGTAGGCAGGTAGGTAATAGCCAGAGACATGTTATGCAATAGCAAGTATTTTTACATTTTAATTAGGTACCTACTGTACAGAGCAGCATTTTGTAGTTTGTAATACCGATTAATACCTACATAAATAAATCATATGAAGCCTAATTTTGACATTCCAAGTGCATGTAGGAATAGAAACAGCCTGCCCCTTGGGATATATTAAAGAAAATAATATCTCAGTATCTCACTACTACTATATTGGATTGGCACCGTCTGGTCCAACACCACCTATATAAGAAGGCCTTAGTGCTGGCGGCCATTTTTGGCCTCTCGCGTCACGGCCGCCAGCGTGTAGACAGATATTATCATAGTGTACAGGTAAGTACATACAGATATAGACAAGCGAACGGTGGGCCTCCCGATGTGACGCTGCACTAAGGCCTTCTTATATAGGTGGTGTTGGTCTGATCCAGCGGACACGAAATAAAAACGATTACGATATCAATACTTCTACCGACATCTATCGAAAGCTTTGAATAGTATTATCTAACAGCATAATAACAGATTTGCCATAGACAATATATTTATAAACAATAAGTTTCTTTGTTTATGATCTATGTAAAGTCTATGGTAAAATCATAGACAAATATGAAAACAACTTGAAACATTCTTTCCTGTCAAAATCCCGTAAAAAGCGGTGGGTACACTTTCGCATCTGTATACTTTTATCGATAAACATCGGCAATAAAGAAATATATTCGACAATTATTCGTACGTAAATTGAATGTCGTTGGGATTTATTTATTAGTTTCAACACTATTTGTACTGTTTAGATACTTAAAGCTGATAATGTTTAAAGTCCACGTTAGATAGAACTGTCATCGAGTTTTTGTGCAAAGTTTGTTAATGTTGTATTTTATAAATTTTTAGGAAAATGGGTCGTTATTCACGAGAGCCTGATAACCCTGCCAAGTCATGTAAGGCGCGCGGATCTAACTTGAGAGTTCACTTCAAGGTATGTCTAGATTATTTCACGATAAATGTATCTATTGTTTCTAACCTTACTTGTTGGTTAAATACAATGTACTGATAGTGTTATTTTAAGTGTACAATATAACTCAACATTTGATCAGGTCTGCATGCATTATTTCTATTTGAACTAGCGTATTCAACAATAACAATTATTTCAAAGTTATTCTCCAAGCCCCACATTTATTTTTTATATTTTTGTCAGTTGTCTAGTATTTTAATTATTTTTTCATATCTGCAAACCATCTTGTAATTTCAATCCGTAGTGTATAATTTATTTTTATAGAAATATTTTGCTTCTATATTATATTGATACAAAATTTCCAGAACACTCATGAGACTGCAATGGCAGTCAAACACATGCCTCTGCGCCGTGCTGTGAAATATTTGAAGAATGTCATAGAAAAGAAGGAATGTATTCCCTTCAGAAGGTTCAACGGTGGTGTGGGCAGGTGTGCTCAAGCTAAACAGTTTGGCACAACCCAAGGAAGATGGCCCAAGAAATCTGCAGAATTCATTTTGCAGCTTTTGAGAAACGCAGAATCCAATGCAGATTACAAAGGATTAGATGTAGATCGTCTTGTCATTGACCATATTCAAGTAAGTTTATTATTTTATACTAGCTTTTCTAACATTGATGTTGTTGTGACCTATGTATGAATATTGAAATTGTTTAATGGTTAATGAATTACCTATTTAACCAATATAATTCTGACCTATGCATCTGTTTTAAACAATGTTTGCACTGACAGTTATGCCCAATTTAAATTCAAAAATAGAAAAGGTTATAATATTGCCGAGGTAAAGTTTTATGCTCCACGCGGCTTTGTTCATTTGTTCTTTCATAAGAACCTTCTCCCGACAATAGGCAAAATTGATCCATCTGTTTACGTTTGATGCCGTGACCGTAAATAGTTAAATAGATTCAAGGGCGATAGGGATCCATTTTTATATGTATATAGATTTTGTCCTGAGAAATTGGTCTTGGAACAGTTTTTCCATTCTTTCCTCAAAATATTTTTTCTTCTCTAAATTCTAATGTGGAAGTAAAAAATGTTGGTCTTCTTCAGTCATATTATCTGTCTTCTGCTGGACAATGGCCTCCTTCACCAACTTTGTCCAAATATTTTTGTTTTCAACATAATATGTTAGGGAATTACACCAACTTAAGTTATCAAATGATTTTAAAAAATAGTCCCCATGTCTTATTCTTCTTTCTCTTCCTCTTTGATTAGACCTACTGGCCTGGTATTGCTGTGTTTGCCTCTCCCTCTGGTGAGGTGGTCGTCCTGGACTCCTCTTATCTTTTTTCTTTATCCATCTTCTCTACCTAGTTTGAGCATATGGACTTGCATTTCCTCACCATGTTGTGGTTCACTGCCATACCTCAGTCTGCTTGTGCAACGTCTTACCAATTGTTTGGAAAGTCTTCCACGACTCCTATTCCTTTCAGGATGGTAGTTGTGGCTTAGACGGGTTAAGCCAGGTCCAGAGTATTAATGCTCTGCAGTACAATCTGACAAACTATGGAACACAGTCTGTATTGCATTTTGAATTATTGTCTCTGATTCTTAATCAAATTGTGAAATTTAAACATTTAATCTTTTATAATTCTTGAGTATGGAAAAATATTTGTATAGTGGAAATAAAATACGCACTAAAAGCCAAAAATGAAAAAAATGAGTTGAGTATGAGGAAATCTTTATCTTTATTTATCCCCCATAGGCCCCTTGCGGGGCACTCGGGTTCATTAAAATATTTTACAAATCACAATAGGTATATAAAACAGAAGTACATAATTATTCAAGATTGTATGCAAAATTTGACAAAATATAAATATGAATGTTATTCAATGCCAAAGGGGTGTAAAGGGTCCCATATGTTCTATAAACCATTGTCCATAGCCTAAATATTGCACTAAGTCCATATCGATGATCTAAAGGCGTAAAAAAACAGATCCAAAAACCATCATAGTACTATGTCTGTATGGGGGAAAAATCAGTTTTATTAGATTATCTCAAAATGAAGTTTTTGGCGTTTAGTGCGTATTTTAATTTCCACTATACATTTTTATTTCAACCTGTTTTGCAAACCGGTGATGATTACATTCTGGGTAATTTCATTATTTTTGAGAGCCTTTCAAATATAATTTTAGACCTTTAATGTAACTTTATAATTTTAAAAATTTAAATTATACTTTAGTGATAATAAAAAACACAACTTTGCAATTATCACTTTATTTTTTATAAAATCCAAAATATTTTCAACCACAATGTGGCCATCTTCAGTAGTGATTTAAATTAAAAGTTTTAATTTAAATCACCACTGAAGATGGCCCTGTGATACTTGCAAAGTTGTGTTTTTTATTATCATTATGGAAAAGTACCACAAAGTTGAAAAAAATACTTTAAATAAATTATACTTTAGTATTAGTAAATGGGGACGAGGAGGACCCTCTCATACTGTGTTCCGCTCCTTGGTGTGGGAGGAGGTCATTAACGTTGCGCAAGATGAAATTTAGTCTCGAAATGACTGTGTGGTCCAATTCCAAGTCTACTGGTTCAGATGCCATTCCCAGACTGTTGCTCTGACACTCCTTGAATAGATCTTCCATAGCAGATGTTGTGATTGGTCCTCTTTTGCAACTACGCAGTTCGCAATCTGTTGTTGTTCTTTGACTATTGGTGTTTAGTAGGATTCCATCCATTTTTTTAATTTTTAAAAACAGAAAGAGATTTGCAACACTGGCCTCTATTTATTGCATAGTGATTACCTGGGATCGATTTAACCAATCAAAATGTTCCCTTCTTGGATGGACCTTTCTGCTTCCTTAACCTTGATGGCTTTGCTCTCTGAAACTTGGTATTCATCTTTTAGTTTCATGGTGTGTTGAACAGGCTAGGGAAATGAATTTTTGTTAATTTGTGGTCCACTTGATATGAAGATCCTCTTTTGATACTGAAATTGAATACAGCACTTCACTGTGTACAGCTGTTTATGATATAAACTTTTTTTTTTCTCCAAAATAAATGTATTAAATTTTTTATTTTACCACTCTTTCTTAATAAAATCCTGACCCAACTGAGACCTCTTACTCTGAAATGCCGGCTTCCTTTCTACCTTACTCTTTGTTAATTTGGAATGTTGATAGCTCCATGTTTCTTGACTTAATTTTTACTTGATAATTTACATTATACTTTTGACAGATTTAGTAATTTATTGAAGGCACATAATAAAGTGAATATTACAAATTAGTATATTTTTCTAGGTTAACCGTGCCCCATGTCTCAGGCGTAGAACATACCGTGCCCATGGTCGCATCAACCCTTACATGTCTTCACCGTGTCACATGGAGGTGTGCCTGTCGGAGAGGGAAGAGGTGGTAGCCAAGGCGGCTCACGATGATGAACCAGCCAAGAAGAAATTGTCCAAAAAGAAGATGGCCAGACAAAAGGAAAAGATGATGAGAGAATAATTTAAGTAAATTACAATAAATGCCCATTTACACATTCCCGCTCTTTATTCTTATTTGATTCTTCCTATTTCCTTGTTGTTTATTTCCTTGACTTATTTAAAAAATCAACTTTTGTGGTTTTAAACTAGAAATTTAGCACAAGACGATATCTTAGTGCAGCTAGGTACCTCTGTTTCCTGTGATTTGTAAGTCCAAGTCTCAGAGCTGAGCTAGATATAGCTCTAAAGGTGAATGCCCCGTTCTGCATAGAAGTATTTGAAATGTGGCTACCTTGATGTATTTAGCCATAAAATGAAGAATTTATAAGAATAGCTGAATTAGATGGAGAACTTTTTTGTAAGTGGCATGCTTTGTGTTGAAAAGTACCAACTATGGCAATTAATAACAAGGGACTGATCGGAACTAGACATTGTGGTTGAGGAACTTGGACTGAGAAGTAGAAGAACTGTTGGTGAACATTTCATTATCAAACTCTTATGTCTAGCATTCATCTTCTATATTACAAAAATGGAGAGCTATTTTCCAATGTCATCGCATCACGCCTAAGTGACTGGAAGCATTTCGATAATTTTTTTATTGTCAGGAGATGGTTCTTATGAAAGAAATAATTAAGAATGTTGCGCGGAAAATTGAAGAAAACTCTAAGTAGGCAACCTTGTTAGTACTTTTACCATATAATTTTATACCAAGGTTGAAATAATCGACGGGAACTGTCAATAGCTGGATACAACGTAACGATTTATCTTAAAAGATTTGACCGATAATCGCTCATTTTTCAAATCTTAGCGCAAGAAAACAATTGAAAAATGAGCGATTATCGGTCAAATGGTAAAGATAAATCGTTAGGTGTGTATGCAGCTATTTGTTAGATAGTTGGTGCAATTGACAGAATGCGGATGGAAAATACATGGTTTAACAGTTAGGTGTATAAATGACGCCGCCGGAGCATTTGGGAAATTCCCTCCATTGTTTCCATAGGTAAAACTTGGAATTTTTTATTGAGACTCCTGACAGATACCTGACTTTATGCCTATCAACACTTGACGGTTAGAACAGATGTATCGGTCAGAATTATATTGGTCAAAAGATAATAATTAATTCATCACCACACAAATTGGAATTCAATATTCATAGTTAGGACCACAGGGGAAAGCTTGTTTATTATTATTACAAAATGATGTCTGGTTGTGCTAATAAGTTTTCTTTTTTTTACATTTCTAATAAAGCTAATAGGTATCACACCGATACCCTGTTAAAAACATTTTTTTTTATATTCAATGAGCAGTGCTGAGGGATTTGAACATGGTGTGAGAGGTATAAACCATTTTTTATTTGAATCCAATGGAGAGCACTTGTTGCCTCCCTATGTAAAGAGAGTTTGGATTGGATTCAATGAGGCCTTCCACCTGCAATGACCACTACCAGAGTGTGGTAGTGGTCTGTCCAAAACGGCCTGACCAGGAGTGCAGTGTAAAGTTATGGCTCTTTGATTAGCAATACCAGTCATTATGTGTTGGACTATTTGTTCAGGCAACATTTGAGACGAGCAATCTTTCTAGAGGAGAGTTGTACAACTGCTCGTCTGTTCAACATTGCTGTGGACTGGCTTCTAAAATAAATAATCTGGTTCTTTCCTACACAAACTTACACCCCAAAGTCAACTTGGCTGGATCCTGCGCAATTTGTCAATATTGCAACCCCCTTATCACACCTTCACTTTCTTGTTGTTGAATGTTGTCTATGCATTTGGATGCATAAACAACATTCTTTGCGGTGATCGGTGCCGGTCGATTCGGCGTTCTTTGTGTTTTCACCCTTACACAACATGTTCAAAACCAACCCAACTGTCTACAATACTACATTCTTATCAGAAGTTGAAAAAAAACCCTCAACTTTGGATAATATTAACCAAGGCCTCAATCTGAAGGTTCTGGTTTATATCCTCTCTGCTGACCATTCCCAACACAAGCTTTGCTTTCTGTGAAAGATCCAAAAGTGTATTTTTGTTCATTTAAAGCGAGCACAGATTCATTTACTTAAAAAAGAGTAATCTATTATTTATCTCTGGAAGCTAATCCACTATGGTAGGGGTTGCACTGTTATTTTGAATGCTGAAGTTTGTCTGGAAATAAGTTTTAATTCCAATGCCAAAACAAAAGTATCAAATTCTTAATATGTCCTGTGT
The DNA here is from genome assembly GCA_963576905.1 of Mystacides longicornis. NCBI lineage: Eukaryota > Metazoa > Arthropoda > Insecta > Trichoptera > Leptoceridae > Mystacides > Mystacides longicornis. Next base: position 1,812,308 of record OY756421.1, on the reverse strand, counting down.
AAGCTTAGTAACAGCAAAGAATAAACGCTTTCAGAAAAACAAAAAAATATGTTATAAGACTGAGGGGAAAAGTGTAGTTAACCAAGAATAAGATGGACTGTGTCCTCAAGGACGGCAGACGTGAAAGACTCGGGAGGATCTGTATGAAATTGGTAAAATAGTGGAGATGCTTTTCTGTGATTACTCTGGGCACAGCGTTACAATAATAAGTGGTGGAGATAAAAAATAAATAAAAGTCCAATATTTTTTTGTATTTTTGCTGCATGCATATAAGTATAGAATTTATTTTTTCTTTTTTCATTTATATTTTTTTATCATTTCACAATATAATAATAATGATAATAATAATAACTTAAGATTAAAAAATAACTAGGATTTTTTACAATAAGACCAATTCCCTCGAGTTTCTCACTCCTGAGGGTAATAATGTTACGTATAAATGTTATATATTATAAAATCCAATAAGTTTACTATTGATGACAACTACGCACTCACTCCCTTCATTCCTTCTATATTTATTATTACTACATCATTTTACTATTGACATCAAATAATTATGTATTTAGGCACTGAATCACCGATATATATACATAATATTGCTATCCCAAGTGGCAACTTATAGTATATTCAATAAATGCGTATCATTACATACATAAATAGGTATATTATTACAATACATAAGTAGGTACTATTTAATAAACTCCTTTACAAATTTGTGGATAATTACACATTACCAAGATAGAAGAAGCTTTACGATGATTGTTCTAAGACTAGACAATTGATGTATATTTATGTACATATACTCTTATGATTGTTCTTCACTGTTTTACTTCTGACTATATATTTTTATACAGAAACATATTATCATACCTGCTGTGCACCATTATCAATAACAATTTAATTTCACACGTGTGCGTGTTTGTTTCAGAAGAGAACAGACAAGCCACAACCAAAATTTGTTCCCCATCTCCTCGCCCAATTATTCTCTTTTTTATAAACATACAGTGCCATTGGATATTGTGTATTTTTTAATCTTATCAAAATTTTAAAAAATGATTGGAAATGTAACAACTAGCTCCCATTACATTTAATGCGTAATACAAATGTATAAATATTTCATATTTGTACAGGATTTTTATCCATTTGATCTAAAAATTTACTAAATATTATACAAAAATATTAATATTTGACAAAAATATATTATGATATTGTATATTGCAGAATGCTAATTAAAGATGCAAGGACATTTGGCCTTGTGTAAATGTTCAAGCAATCTACTGAAATATAAAAATACATTTTTTATGGTAGAGAAATATTAAATTAGAAAAATATGTTTCCACACACAACCGTGTAGGGGGCCATAGACAAGTGCAACAAAATGGCCGCCAACGGTATCTGTCAGTCGACAACAGACTGAATGATTCCGTAGGTGGCCATTTTGTAGTACTTGACTTAGGCCCCTTTTGCACATGTATTGATTGAAGAGGACTTTATGATTATCCTCCTGCTATATTGCAAGTGTGCCTCGCCTCATTACAGAGTATACAACAGCGGATAAAAGAAAAACAAGGTAACTGTATGTAACACTCAACAAATAAAACAAAAGAAACATACATTTATGCATAAGTAATAAAATATTAAACTTATACGGGGCACAGCCCCATGGCAAAAATAAAAAGAAAAAACTTAAAAAATATATACAAAATAAAAATATACATTAATTACATATTTGTATATTACAAAATATTGCCCCAACATTGTATTCATCTTTACAATAATTTTTTTTTTGTAAAGGAATCATTGGCATAAACATGCATCAATTAAGATTTTACCAAGCTATTTGAGCAGATTTCACAAAAATTGGGAAAATATATATATTTATTTTTGGTAAAAGCGGCAGTAGTATTAAAAAAGCCCTCTTAAAATATTTCCCTTATGAGCACATAACACGCCATTCAATTTAGGCACAATATCTTTGTAATGTCCCTACATTATCAAAATATACATACTAAAATATAACGATTTGTTTGTTTCTACAGATAGAAGGCTACCCAAAAACGTGAACCGCAACCAAATATTTTAATATAAAGCGTTTGGCAGTCTTCACAATAATTGGATCTGGAGTTTTTTTTTTTTTTTTATAAAATTAACGAATTGAATGTGCATTTTTTTAAAAATGTGCATCCTTGGTGGAATTATTTAGAAACTGATTTTAAGACCTGTGCCTGCGAAACTAGTCAGGTTAATAAATTTGTGGAATAACAAATCAATCATTGTTTTATTTAAATTACCGTATTTTTTTTTTACCAGCGACAGATTGCTTTTGTTTGCACATTGAATAGTGGGTTTCAAACTGTAAAAAGGTAGCAAAGCGCGACTAAAAAACCAAGGCACTAATACTTCAATTTGTTTGGTATTAATTTCTCCATAGAGAAAAATATTTATTGCTTATTAAGCCACTAAGCGCATATAGTTATATTTCTCGTGTTTCCAGTTTATTCAATACTAAAGTGATTTGATTGTTCAACTAAAATTCAACATTTTCTTTGATTAACTAGTTAAGTGTTATAAAATAATAATAGTAATTACATTTTCAAAACTGACGATAATAATTTATTTGGTGATAAACTCCATTAACATTTAGAATATTGAAAAGAACTCAACTCCATGTTATTGAAAGGTGTTTCTTTGAAAACAATTATTTGGTCTGAATTCTGATCTTAAAGTGAAATTTAATGTAGCTTAGCTTAAACACCTCCCGCGAACATATTTAGACTCTGATCTTAAAGTGAAATTTAATGTAGCTTAGCTTAAACACCTCCCGCGAACATATTTAGACATGTTGAACTAATAAATTCCTTTAATAAAAATGTAATAATTAGATAATAATATGTGAAAATAGTTATGGGTCATAATATGGCAGGTACTAGAAATAAATATTAATATTTAAAGCAGGAATTTTTACACATTGCCACTTGGGATTTATACACACGCACACACTCATACACAATGTATATATGTATACATAAATATACAAGCAATTCTATGTTTGTATAATGTAATAATATATAAGAGTATATAATATAATCTTAATGTTTTTTGTTGTTGTAATTATTAGTGCATAGACAGACTATGGATAGTGTTTTCAGGTATAACAATTTTATATAAATACAACTTCCAAATACTGCGATATCAACACAAAGATTCGCCAACATAAATTTATTGCTTTGTTTTGGTACCTATTGTTTAAATGCCCCGTGCACAGATAATCGGGTGTGGTGTCTTTTCACATTGTACAAAAATAACTGACAAACTTTATACACCCAGCAACAAAGTATTACAAACATTGAATCACTCTCTGTTACAACAGGGCCCCTGTCTTTTTACTTCAAATTGATCTTTCAAAAGTTTAAGACATAAAATAACGATGATTAATAAAATTTTGTCCATGGTGAAAAAAAAATAGAAAACACAAAATATACAATAAGTAGGTATGTAAATTTTATTCTACAAGTAAAACCAAATGGGAAAAAACAAAAAGAGTTGAAAAGATCAACAGTAAAAAGCATAAAATTTAATCTAGAATTAGTGGAACAATATTATATAATGACAAGAAACCAAATAGGTACAAGAGGTTTAAATAAAATGAAATATTATGTCATGGTATTTTTTTCCCTTTGAAGCATCATTGGTATGATCATATCGCAACTGCTAGTTAACACATCATGTAGGTATTAAGTAATAATAAAGTATATATCGTATGACTTGGTACATTTAAAAGACAAGTAAACCTAACTTCAATATTAAATAGTAACAATGACTCCACAACATAACTGCACATTGGCACGGGCTGCACACTTACATGGATGTGCCCCAATCTTCTCACATTCACATCCAACACTCCGGTAACTGCGGCTTCTTTCAATCTCAGATTCTACCCTAACTTAGACCCCTGGCTTCTTTCCTTTCTCTCCGAACGGAAAAAAAATTAGCAGCAAAACGTAACTTATCTAAGTAGAGAATGACAAAAAAAAGTAGTGTTAGAATAAATCGATTTGAATTTGTGATTGAACGAAAAAAATAAAGTAGCGATGAGAGAGTAAGAAAGACGAGCAAGGGTCGTAGTGAATCAAAGAGGTCCAAGCCTGAGCCGACACATCCGGACACACACACTCACAAATACCCATTAACAAACCCTTAAAACTAGAAACTAGAATACGTAAGTAAATCATTCTTTTTTATATTTTCACATTTATAATTTTTTTTTGTTTCCTTATTTATGATGGTATTAGATTAATATCATAATCAAATAATAAAGAATAAAGTGAGAAAGTGAAACCATCACTAAGTTAGATTAGTAACAACGGTGAGGGGTAAAGGTAAGGAAAGGTTGAACCTTGTCCAGAGACAGAGTGGAACAGTTCCGCAGAGTCTCATCTCTAGCCTTGACTATCTCCCTATATATTTTCACTTAGCTTATACTTAACAAATAATTTAATAAAATAATCAATCATGTAGGTATAATAGTAGATACATGTGGATATCATATCATTAGAAGCCTAAGTCAGTATTCATAGCAGAAGTCAGAAGGGGCGGGGGCAGCCCACCGCCCGCTTGTCTTGATAATTATCATCACATTGTGATAACGTAACCTAACCAATAACATAGTATATTTGTCACTAAGCTAAAGCAAGTACAACGCCTGACACTTTAACATCTCCTCCAATGGAAGTACTCAAGTACTCTGGCCTAGAGGTATATATATATACGTCTACCTTCCTACATCAGACTCACTCTATTACATATATATTTTTTTGTTAATTGATCCGATATTCCAAACAGAGTAATTCCCTTTCAACTAAAATTTAAAATCACAGTTGGGAAGACACATGTCGTTTCCATGTCTCATTATAATATTAATACAATATACATACATACATACATAGGCGGGCGTCAACCTTCCTAGATTATTGTAGACTCGGAAAGAATCACTACGGTAGAACAAACAATGATAAATATTACAAATTGATCAGCTGAGAATTGATATTGTGATGAGCTAGATCCTCTAGGGAAGTTACTACAAGGCGTCTTTTTCAAAGACAACCTCACTTTTATATACACAAAATTTCCTAATATAAATACAATTACACAATATAAATAGTGGCATTATGCAAAAAACAAGATATAAAATTAAAAGATAACCATAGATATAACATTTTAAAATTTAAATGGATTGGATTGGAGCACTTGCAGTGCTGTGATCTTTGTTAACTCAATGGACTGGACAGAGTAAAGAACTCTCTGAGCGAGGGACTCTGGCGTTTTGCTCAGAATTGATCATTGGACAAATTGTAATAAAAACGCAGTTAAATGCTCAATTAACATCTACTCTATAATATTAATATCAATGTACTAGATAATTTTTGTTACAAAAATATGGACTGAATCGTGGGACAACAAAATTGTGAATATCAAACATGCGCGCTGCAAACTAATATATTATCAATCCTTCATTTATGAAACTCTCTCTCGAGCCTAATTCACTATGAAACTTTCTTGCCAACTTATGGAGGGATCCGATACAAACAATACTCCAATTTGTTAACTTATTTTAAGAGAATTCCGATTCAATTTTTGACAATATCATATTATTATTATCATCATAATACTGTTACAAGCGCATAACAATATGGAACATTGATTACACAATCATAATAAACAACAATAACTTGGATGGTTCGAAAGGACAGAAACTGTGGTCTCGGACAGCAACATAGCCAACACATCTAATTGTGAAACTAACATTTAGGATTATGGAAGCAGATTAAGATGATATTGAGTTCGGTTCACTTTGCCAAACCAGAATAACAAAAAGGAACATTTCTAACAACAGATGGTGTGATGATATGCAAGTAAGGTATGTAGATTGTTCTCCATTTACCAATACAGTGGACCCCCTGTGTTCAGCCCCTCGCTATTTGCAATTGATTTGTTTGTAAAATTTTCAGATTTTTACTCTTTGTCAATCTTGGAGTGCACCGACTCTGTCAACTATCACATCGTCATGGAAAAAATTGGGACTATAGAGAGTAGTACTGATAAACGGACAATTTCGATAGTCCGACGCTGCCTTGCAAAACGTTTGTCAGACTAATGCGGGTCCACTGTACATCAAATTGATATGTTTTCCAATACATTACGATGTATCAAAGAATGAACAATATGAAAAATAAGACAAATTCAAGACATAACCTATTCAAGTATATTGCACTTTAAACAACAAATTTAAATCAATAAAAAAAAACAGAACATTGAATCATTGTATACTTTTGGCTCTCTATTGGATCATCATCAAGGGTGACTTCCTTAACAATATCTTGCTACTAAAGATAGTCAAGTCACCTAGTCAGTCGAAAAAATAAAATTAAAGTAAAATTTGTATAGGTAATGGAAAAGAATAACAAAGTTTCTAATAAAGTGTTTGAACAACTAAAACAAAAAGGGCGTAATAGGTCATGTTTATTTAAAACATGGAAATATTTGGAAGTATTCAGTGTCAAAATTGAAGACATCACAGTCCAGGATGTGACATTAGAAAAACATTTATCATAGAACAAGTAGTAGCAATCATCTATTAAAATTGTCTAAATGGAATGTTTATAAATATAGAGTAACAGATACCTGGAACAAAACAACCTACAGATGTGTGATTGTATCCGTTCCGTGACATTGCAATGAAAACGTCAACAGTCTTTTGATTTGGTTGGAAGGCAAACTTCTCTATATTATGGTAACAGGTTTGTGTGGGACTGACAAACGAGGAATCTCAGGTTCCTTCCTCGGGTCAAAATAAGTTAGACCTTTTATAAAATGATTCACAACCAACGTTATTACCTAACTGATATTTCTTTTAAGCAACTCAAGTGAACAAACATAATATTAATATCATTAAATTTTGAGAGAAATATCATTACATTTTACATTGTCTTAGAACAATTTCTATGAGTGAGCATTGTTAGAAATCAAAATGTTTATCAGAGATACCAAAAAAAAAACATACAAACAAAATGTTTTCAAACTTAATGAAAATCTGTTAAAATTAATTTATATCAAGAAAAAAAAAACAATATACAAATCAACAATTACATTTTATATGTTTGTAAGTTAAATTAAAAACAGACTTTACAAATCTGCCCATAAATAATAATAATATATGTACATAAAAATTTAGTTGTAAAAATAAACGAAACAACACCCGTTCCTGTGGACAGAGACGTAGTGGGGATGCAGATGCAGGGTGGCAGGCGCAGGCGGGAGGATGCGAGGGTCAGTGTGCCAGGGTGGCGCCGTGGTGCTCCGTGTCATATTGCAGCACTAAGCGCTTGATGTGAGCCAACTTGTGGTGCAGCTGCTTGAAGTGAGCCATGTCTCGCTGGTACTCCGTGTCGCGCTGGGTTCTTTGATATTCTTCCACTATTTGTCTTTGAATTTCCTGCAAAACATTCATCCATATTATACCCGAACATCACTTGCCTACGAGGATTGAATGTGAGGTGAGAAAGGTACCTTGTAAGTGGGAGCTCCCGGCAGTTCTTCTTTGAGCCTCTCTTCCAGCTTCATGAACAGCTGCGTGACTTGCTCCACTTTGGTGTGCAGCTCTCTGTACTCGCGGTACTGGGCAGCAAACTCCGCTTTATATTGGCGTCTCTGTTCGTCACTTCTTATTTGAGTATATTCACTGAAACATTTTGCAATCGTCAAATAAATTTTCCATTCTTTGTTATTTATGTTGATTGATAATCTACAAGGTCAACAATGAAATAGGGGTCATCTTCATGTATATCATATTATAATAATATTTATTAAAAATACCTAGAAAAGTCAGGGATCTCCTGCTGGTTGGTTGTGGTCGAGTCGGGTGATTTGTCTCGAGTGCTCGAACTCGCTGGGGATATGTTGTCCTTAACTACACAACAAATTAAAAAAGACCATTATGTCAAATTTATCACTCCAGTATTTATGGATGCTTAAAATACACAATTTGGAAAACATGTACAAACGACTTGTGTTGGTCCAATCATGACATATGGCACGTCCAGAACCAACACAGTCAAACGGTGTAGAAAATTATTGTCAAACATAATATATCCAGATTGACAGACATGAGAGCTGTTAAGGTTGCAAAGGGAGTGTTAGTCTAAGCCAGGCCTGGGCAAACTGTGGGACGCAGCCGGTCTTTTTAGGCTGTCTGTCATTATTAAATCTTCAGAAGATTTTTATATGAATGAAATTGACATAAATAAATAAATAAATATAACTTTATTGTGAAATAAAAAAAAAACAATTATTCATAGAAACATTGATTGAGTCAAAGGGCGGACTTATCCCGCAGGATCTCTTCCTGGATGGAACAGTCTACAAGTTTGGAGCTTTAAATAAATTGTACCCTCATAAAATATCTCCAAATTTTATAACGCCATTAATTCAGAACAATAATTATTCTTATCTTAAGAAACCTTTTTTTAATAAAGCATACTTATGTGTACTTTTATACTTTTTTATAAAATAACCAATTATGTGAACTTTCATATTTTTCTATTTTTAATAAAACATACTTATTATGAGTACTATCATACTTTTCTATTTTTAATAAAACATACTTGTGTACTTTCATACTTTTCTATTTTTAATAAAACATAATTGTGTACTTTCATACTTTTCTATTTTTAATAAAACATACTTATTATGTGTACTTTCATACTTTTCTATTTTTAATAAAACATACTTATTATGTGTATACTTTCATACTTTTCTATCTTGAACATCAATTGAAATTGTTTACGATGAATTTTTACCGATGCTCATTGTCACAAGCAGTTTTGAGAATATCTAAAAAAACTGATGATAGTATAATTATTTTTCATTGTGTTTGTCTATTTTATTCACGACTATGAATTTATTCTTTTAAATGTTTTCATTATTACTATTTATTATTTTATTCATGGATTTTATTTATTGACAGTTTTTTATTATTTTGTTTTGATTGTATTTGTGTTGTGTGTTATTATTGCCAGTTAAGACATTTTTTTCTATAATTATTTTCATTGAATTCTTGTTTTTTAGATTATTTATTTGAAGTATTTGTATTTTTTGGCCCCTTATACCAGCACCTCGCTGTCTGGGGTTTTTTTTTCTTTTTCTTGATAATATTTTATGTATTTATATTGCTTTAGTATTGTAAATTGTGTATGATTGTTGTACGCTTATATTGTAGAAAGAAAGAAAAAGAATAAACTATCTATCTAAAAACTTCAACTTATTTAAAAAAAGAAATAGGTATCTAAGTACAAAAAGAGCAGTTCACTTCTTCTCATATTTTTTTGTATTGTTTTTTCCTGATAATAAACGATGTAAGTATGTAACATAAAATGGTGATTTTTCGTCTCTTTCTTAAAAGCAGAAGATAATATTGTTTTCTTCTTCTTTGCGGCCCACCGCTCATTATGAATTATTGAGTTTGGCCCGCCATCCAAAAGTTTGCCCAGCCCTGCTCTAACCAATAAACCTGGAGAATGACTTTATTGTTGGGAATCCACAGACCACAATGCACAGAAAGAGCGAGAGGTTGGCTCACTTACCAGGAGATGTGTGGTTTGCCATAATGGCACTATCATAGCCATTTTGTTTGGGGGGTGTCCCCAGGAAGTTTTTGGCCGTAGTTCCGAGATTCAGGGAGTAACCATTGTCTCTTATGCCTGTAAACAAATCATGTTGTATTTTGAGCAACACACACATACAAGAGTGTACTCCAAATTAGGATAGTTAGGATAAAAAGACTAACCAGGTAACTGGGTGTTGGGTGGAGGAATATCTTCGTCGCTGTAGCTCTTCCTCTCCCCGCTGCTCATACTGGTGGAAGAATGGTAACCATTACTCAACGCTGCCGGAGATCCAGAGCCCTCTCTACAAATTACAACGCAGCATGTAAAGACCATAATATATCATCAAATAAACCCAGCACACATAATACAGCATGTAGGTGGCCAATAAACAGTTACCTGGAGTTGCTCTCGTGTTGTGCGGGCTTCTTATAATTAGAAATACGTTGCTTTTTGATAGGAGGCTGTCCCACATTCTGAGATGAAGGTGAGAGAGTAGTGATGGGGCCCGGTGCAGCACGCTTGTGGCCCTGGGGAGGCGGAGAAGGGGAATGTCCAGAGTCGGAACTTAAGGGAGGAGTCAGATTCTGTGGTTTGCGCCTGAAACAGAGTATACACTTATTAGTACATACAACATAACGAGACAAAGCAGAAAAATAAAGAAGGAATTGATATTATGATAAGTACCGTTTGAGCAACTGTTTCTCTTCTTCAGAGTAAAATGGCCAGTCTTCATTGACGTCGTTCCAAAGATGCCGGTGTAGTTGGAAGCAGTTATCTTTCAAGCTAGATATTTGCATTAGTATTGTCGTAATTACACTCTTTTCTTTATCCTTGACACCTTCTGCTTAGACAAATAATTCACAATTTTTTTAAATTAAATAAAGGCACTAACAAACAAACAGCATGTAAAAAAATATAATAAGTTTATAACTAAATATTTGAACAAGATGGAAGCGTGCGTACCGGAAATGATTCTCTTATACAGTTCTGGCTTTTTGTATGGCCTCAAAGCTAAAAGTTGGATGAGTCTTTCTCTGAAAAATTTAAACAAAAAAAAAAATATTATTCTGTGTGTATTGACGTAAGATAGTAACAAAGGAGAACATTGCGGGAGGATTATGAACAAACCTGATTGGCCGCCTGAGAAGGTCCGGGTTGGTTGCAGGGAGTTGCCTGTTGGAGTTCTGCTGCTGGCCAGTGGCCTGAGGCCTGGGCTGAGCCGCACTAGGAGGATGCTGCACCCCGTACTGTCCCCCCATACTTTTACTAACATTATTACTTACATTAACACTATTTAGGTTACTAAGATTATGATTACTCTTGACATTATGATTAGTATTATTGGCATTGTACCCCCCGCCCCCTCCCCCTCCCCCACTGTACACCCCCGTGTAACTATTGACGCTACTGTATCCGTGACTATTATTATTCCCTATGTGGACTCCGTTGCTATTGGAGTTATTATAGACACTACCAGTATTGTTACTACCATGAAGAGCACTGACATTGTTTACACTATTATTACTATTGTTGCTATTCACATTCACATTACTGCCGGCATCCCCCAAATTCCTATTGGGGTGCAGAGAGTTGGACGATGTGGACAGGGGGCCGGAGGAGGGGGGCAAGTTTCGGGAAGACGGTGTCTGGGAGACCCTCTGCTGTTGTTTTACTTTCACCTTCCTGCCGATGTCTGTCTGGTTGGGTTTGATCACTCTTGTGCTGAAACAAAGTAACCACACACACTTATTATAGGGACAAACTATAATATAAGGTGAATGAACAAAAGTAAGTTTGAAATAAACTGACCAGTTTTGTCTCTTAATTTCGGTTTCAGACGCCATCCTCTTTTTGGTATTTTCATACACATCTTCATTCGCCAACACCCTCATCCTGGTAGGCATGGCACCCAGAGTCTGCAGGTGGCGGCTTCCAGTGGCTTGGAGACATTCAAATGAGCCCTGCCAGCAAACAACACTTTCAATACATATCTAATAATACTCTTATCACAATTGACTTTGTTAGCAATTGATAAAGTGTCATTAAAATGACTTCTTGAATATCATTCTTGGAGTAGAATAGATTGGAGTTCCCAAAACTTTATGCAGCACATAGATGTCCATTGAAGAAAGGGCATTATAAACATAAGAATTGCATTTTGTCATCATTTAACATAATAATATATTCTGTGCAAATTTGACATTTCCAAAATGCCCCAAATCTCTAAGCATTTAAAACAAATGTATTCAAACCATAATAAATCTGATAAAATAACGTCATAGTTTTTACATCACCGTGTAAAACTATCTTTTCGGAGACAGTCAAGTTATCTATTGAAGTCAAGATTTATTCAATTATTTTCGGCATGGAAATATAAAGTTAATTTGCAATATAATCGGGAAGAATAGGTAATTAATTGCACTGAATGCAGTGTAGCTAAGTACAGGGCTTGTCATTCTCAAGACACGAACATTCAGGAATGTCAACAATGTTAAAGACAACCAACGTGCCCTTGCCATTTAATTTTATAGCTGCTGAGCTGCTCTCCAAGAAATGCTACCCTCAAGGGCACGGCACTCACAAATGAAGGCAATGAGCGACTATTTTTTTTTGCGTTTTTAGTAAGTTTTGTTTTGAATCGAACATGACAGCGGCAATGTACAATAATCCACAAAATTCTCTGGAAATAACTATCTACCAAGTTTGAAAAATCCATTTTACATTTAATATCCCAATTCTTGAGATTCATGGCCTGACTCTTAATAATCTCCCAAATCAAATTTGCAACAAGTGGTTTACCTAAGACTTCATTTGAAAGTTTCAAGAAATTAAAAACACATTTGAGAATTTATTGGATCTAATTTGATTATTTTTCATAACAAGTGATGACAGGCCATAGGAGTGCAATATCTGCTCCAAAAAGTACTCATTTGCTAAATCATAAACCGTGAAGAATAATAATTGTCAAATTGATTTTTCAGAAAATTATATAAATATAAATAGTTATTTTTCTCTTGATTGTTTTGACTATCCTGAAAAAAACTTATTGTGTAAAGTACACAAACTATTGGGTAATGTGACAGGACAGGTAATGAGTTATTAGTCATCAAATCGTTGTGTCACAATACATGAATGATTGGTGAGTCATAAGGGAAAAAACCGAGTTCCAGTATTATTTTATTTCATTACCTGAGGGCCCTCCATCTCGGCATTGCTGACCAGGTTGAAACGGAAGGTGAACGGTTGAGAGCTACCATTTGGTATTGAGATTATCTGGAACAAAAAAAGGAAAAAATATTTTAAAATACCTACAATATTGAAAATATACTTAAATACTACTTTATTTATAAACTCTGATCAGTGGAAAAAATAGCTCAGCGTTAGAAAATCATGCGATCAAGCCATCGTCGTGGTATATTAACCCATATCGCTTGATCTCTATAGAGTTTAACCCGCCATGTTGGATTTTCCGTCAACTGACAGTGGTTTCGACTTTCGAGTGTACAACAACGCTTTCTGTAATAAATACACTGTTTTTTAGTTTTTTTCCGTTCAATTATATGCTACCTTCATATTTTGGTCCATTTTGTTTTGGTTTATCATTTTAATAATAGAAAATTTAAGCAAATTTGCATTCCCATAATCATTCGAGGTCTTACAACCATGATGCACCAACTAAATTTTTAAAAAAAATAATGACATTTTGAAGAGATAATTCAAAGAATACTTTTTGAGTAGAATTAATTATGAAATTCGGTAGATACCTAACATTATGGAACTCTTAATTAAAAATTTTGCGAAAAAACTAACTGTAACTCCATATTGCTTTGTTTTTACGAAAAAGGTACCTAAATAATTAAAATTTAGTGATCAAACATGATGAAGTTAATTTTGGCTGAAACATAAAGGTTTCGTATGACTTAATGCAACTTTTTATTTTCTGAAATAAAAATCAGGACTTGAACTATATTTTCTATATTTTGGTAGAAAATAAATAATAAAAAAATAAGATACCTATTCTGCATCAATAAATCGAAATTATTCAAATCTACAGCGCATCTTAATTGTAAACACTCGCGTTGTCCTGCTACTATTTTGTTTGTTTACAAAATTTTATAAATAAAGTAAAAACCGATCGGTGAATCATACGTTTTCGTGCGATCAATCAATTTTTATAAATAAGAGTGATAAAGATTGAAACTTCATCTCACATCTAGACACTAACTTATCCATATAAAAATGGATCCTATTTCCCTCGGTCTCTCATCATCCGTGAACGGCTGTTTGAACCGATTTCGCCATCTTTTCTTTTATTCCCAGGAGGAGGGTTCTTATGAGAGAAAAAATTGAGAAAGTTGCGCAGAAAATTAGATAATTTCATTAACAAATAGCCGTAGAAATGTTAAATAAATTATAAGAACCTGCTTTTAAAATAAATTTAATCATATAGATTCAAATTCAATAGATACTCCAAGTTAAGACACGACAACGTATGTCGGGTATCTGTCAAAAATGCTATCCAGCAATTACTAATCATGGTTACTATTCTATCTTTACCTTTTAACTACGTTTAAATAAGGAATGATAGATAGATAGGATCCATTGTCACATATTATGCTGTGTTTTTTGTACGTGTGTTTTTTGTTCCTTGAAAATATTACGCGCAAATTTGGTATTACAGTACGAGGGTGTTAGGTCAAAACATATTACTGTCTATGAGTTTCTAATGCAGATATCACGTTTTGATCTAACACCGTCGACTGTATTTCGATCAACAAAATATTTTTTAAGTACGTACGGCTATTTTACTAGCCGGTACGCGAAGTATATATTATTATTCGACACGAAACCGTCAACATGGGGTAAACAAAAACTGTAGACAAAATAGGAATCGTAAATATATCACAACTCACAAGCTACTATACTCCGAAAGATAGATAGACAAGTAGGTACACAATTTGGATATGAAATCTATCTTATCCTTAAAACGGGAAAATATAGAGTTGGAATCCGATATAGGTGAATGAAATCGGTCGTTAATGAAATCACTAAGTGAAAGACAATCTTGGGAGGTAGCTACGTAATATTTGCTTATTTTGAGAATGTTGAATTGAACGATGACAGATATGTGAGAATAGAATGAAAGGACTTCTCGTTGATCTTCAAAAAACTGTAATATTATATTATATAGGATTGTTTGAAACAATGTGCAATGTATAATGTAGATATACCCACTTAGCTATTAAACATATTATTGTGATTGGCACTAATCCAGGTGTAAATGACACAAAAGTAACGACGAAACAAACACCATGTAAGTATTTTAAGTGGCTCAAAGCATCGAGGCGATGGGTATAAACATATGAGAAACTAATATATGATATTACAGCCTTATTATCCATATAAATATAAATTATTATTATCCAAAGACGAGGAAGACCCTCTCATACTGTGTTCCGCTCCTTCGAGGCAGAGCTGAGGAATCTGGACATGGTGTGGCAGGAGGTTATTAACGTTGCGCAAGATCGAGCGCAACGGAGAGCTCTTGTTGCCTCCGTATGCCCTTACGTGGGGTCTAAAGGGAGTTTGGATTGGATTGGATCCATATAAATTACCATGAGGCTTTCAGCTCTACCTTTTACCTTTAAGTGCCGCTTTTATTAACGACAGCTTAAATATCCGTAAGTTAAGGGTAACTATGAATAGCACACCGCACCATGGAGTAAAAGCTTAAAAAATCGGCCAAAATTATTTTATGCATGTTTTCGCAACTTTTCACCGTTTTTCTAGTGTGTTTACACTCAAATAATTTTCGATGCTAAGCTGTTAGAGCTGATAAACGTGTGCGATTATACGGAAAGAGATTTGATTCCGTTCGAGTGAATATAAAAGCAGGTGTACATGAAACAAGAATATGTGTGTGTGTTTGAAGCTGACAGTAAACAACAATACAATACACACTTGTAGGTCACCTCCAAAACAATATTATAATAATTTTATGACGAGATATTTGACAATCAGAGTGTACCGTACATACATGTGCGCTAATTTATTATTCAATTGTATCGCTATCTGTGTCTTTTGTCTACGTGATACTGAAGTTACCACATATGCAAACGTTCTCATGTATTGGTGATGCATTCAGTCAGAGTACAAATCCCATTTTATGTTTCGCTATGTACAACGCCAAAAGGAAAACACTACAAGCACCTATGTACAACATTTTTATATGGCAGAGTCCGTTGCTATCTGAATGTCATTTTAACGTCTCTTCTCTAAAAAAAGAAACGGCGATAAGGGAGAACTTACTCTTGGGAAGCGACCTCTACGCCATTTATTATCGTCAGCTCAATATCGAAAGTCTGATACATGATCCAGCTTGTAGCAGGCTTTCATAATTTCGGTTTCTGCTTCCATGATAATTTATCGGCGCAAACAAGTGTGTTGAATACAAAGTAGCTGTGTACCTACCAAACACATGCATGGGCATGGGCCCAGCCGACTGATAACCTGTAGTCTCGGCTGTTAACGTGAACGCTGATAAAGCCCTCGCCTGCACACTTGTCAGAATACAATTTACCTACTCGTTGTGGTGAAACATCCAGTAGGAGATCTGGAGACCAGAGCGTGGAGCCACATAGGGGACAGTCGACAGTGACAGCCAGAGTGAGTAGAAGGTGACGTCACTGGTGCGGATTTAGATTTAGGAGAGTTGATTTCCGCCCACGGATTGTTCACGAGTTGTATTTGCGGATGCGAGTATTAAATTATAACACCATCAGTACGGTGCAGTGCAGTACAGTAGGTAGGTACGAATAGCCTTGGTGACAATAGGTAAAAATATGTAGTTATCAATGATGGACGAATAAAAAATAGGATTTGCGAAGATAATCGCAGCAAGCACTGTCATCGAGCTAGTCTCCTGGATACACTAGTGTAGGGTAATAAATACAATACCGACGACTCGGCTGTTCAAACAGAATGTTTTAGCATTCAACACACGGAGTTTCGACACAAGGTTATATTATCATTTCATTGTTTAGAGTTGGCGAATAATTTCACAAATTATTGTTTCTGTTTCTTAGAGGAACTTCAGTTTCACGTACGAGTAGGGGTCGGTAGCGGGTAGGTAGAAGGCAAGTAGCAAGTAACCCGATGCTCCCGGATAGATGAATGGGGAATGTCGCCGCGTTTGCTCCGAAAGCGGTCACGCTGCTTTGTGCGCGGTGGGTTTTGTTGGTCCATCGATCGTTTCGGGCCGACTCTACGGTAATTGGAGGACGGCCAAGTGGAGAAGTATTTTTGGGATGATCTGGACGTGCTCGTTCTTTTCAATTAGGTATATTGTATTATTATTCGCACCACCTCGCACTCCTCCTATCAGGAATACTTTACGGGCGAATCGCTGCACGCGCGCTGACATTGGACGGCACGGGAACAGGGCGTCCCGTTCCTCACACATACCATTCATCCCATTTAAATACTTGTACCTACTGCATTTCCTTTCGTTTTGAAACACTTGAAAGAAACAGTAAATAAGGGACAGCGTTAGCAAAGTATGACAAGGCGACAATTGCGATTATTCATATCGCATCACGCAATTTAAAGACGTTCGAATTAGTTCAAGATGTTTATTCGATAGTGGAGCACCCTGGTGTAAGAGTGCACAGAGGTGCGCACTTAGTCGCGACGACCTCCGTCTGCGCCGCCCCCGCGCGATTGGTCGGCTGTGTGGCGGGGGGCGCTTTCACTCGCGAACCTCGACTATAAAAGGCGATCGAAATCTAAAGAAAATGCATTCGATTACCACTTCTGTGGTAGTGGTGGGTGCCGGAGCGTTCCGATTATTTAACGACACAATCAGCTGTTTGAAACACGATTATTGTTTTATTACACCCGATGCACAAAACGATTTAATTACCCTCCTTTCAGAATTACGCGCATTTTTAAAATTTATGTAATTATTGCCTTTCCCTACGATTTTGTTATACATGATTATAAATGAATAGCTATTGTATTTTGACGATCTATTGGGGCTAATACCCCAAGCTTGTAATAATTAAAAGGCGATGCTACGAGTCTGTCTCTTACGAGAGCAATACGGAAGTGAGTCGCGAGCACAGTACTGTATAGTGTATAGTGAGTGCCGTGAAATGTATAACCGCGATAGGAGCGACTAGGTATCTGTCTCGAGTACATTTCTACCAGAGAACGAGTCCATGTCTTTAATTACCACACGATAACGTGAAAATCAAACCGCCTCCAGCGACGCAAGTTACACTGTAACAGAACAGACGGCTGCGAGCTACGAGCTGGCGCAGAGAGAAGGCGAGGCGAGTAAAAGGTGGCGAGACTCGAATCGAACGAACGACCAATTGTTACCTAACACTGCAGTGCACCGTATCAGACAGTTCTGCTGTTGGTATAGTAACAGATATACATATTTCGTTACACGGGGATGACCTTAATAAGAGGCAGACTAGAGAGGCGGGCCTGCCAACCACTAGCCGAACTTACGTAAACACATTCTACAATATTTTAGTGGCAGCTACTTGCACAATGCGGAAATTATAATAAAAACACGGTAATTGTAGTGAAGTAATCACGCAACACAATGCCCGATTCAATCTTCTGGCTTCATACTCAATCAGTTATTATTTCGCCTCTAAACCATTCTTAACAACCTTCAAAAGTAAGTTCTTTTCAAAATCTGAAAATTACCTACTGAAGATTCGCAACCGAAATTAATAAATAGATAGTGCAGGCACATAATATAATATATAAATGCGCCGTATGGCATAGAAATAATCGGCAGATAACTAACTGCTTACTATACCACTCCAGTGAAATGTCAACCCAATAAAACTGGTTTTCCGATTTAACAATTACTTACAAGCCATACCTTCAATAATACATGTGCGTAGGCAGGTCCACAAACTTTTTTATTGCAATGGCATGTGTATTCACTGATGGTAATCAAAAGTGAGCAGTGATGGTGCACAAGGAGAAATGTGAAGAGCAAGAGCGGTAGATGGCGGGTGGCGGGCCTCTAATATCGGCGCGATTGCGGTCAACACGAATGATGATTCAATGCATCGAGTGGTTGGTGTGTTTCTAGGTAACCTAAATTAGCGAGCGCTCACTCTCTACATTAATACGGAGCAGCGGCGTGAGCGTGCGACAGTACACAGCAACTTGTTGTAAGAGTACCAGTACACACCTTGCTGGCTGCCGCCGCCGCTTCTCTAACGGACCTATTTTGGTGGCCTCGCCGACCACTGGTTAAAATCCCCAAGAGACCAAATCTTCAATACGATTTAGATAGATTTTTTGCGAGCAATACGGACAAGGTTGCATCTATGGCTGTAAGCGGCTCTCAATACAGCACCGATCACGCGGTGTATAATATAGGAAGAATAACAATTTTGGTTCATGTTCAAAACGATGTGCGGCCAGTGGGAAAACGGTGTCAAGTTCTCGTATATCACAACACAAGTCACCCGTCCACGTAGCTATACGCTGTGCACTCTACACTAACACCAATACTGCTGGCCTGGCATACAATCGTACAACCAAAATTACAACACAGAGGCACACTTCACTAACCTCACCGATAGATTTTCATTTCTACAACTAAATTGGTTAGCTCAATCTCAAAAACACCTTAACATTACCCAGCGGGTCTACATAAGTCTAACAGTTGAATCTATAACTTCTTGATCAATACTAAATGGTTTGAGTTGTGACACTTCGTTTCATTAATATTGCCCAAAATGTATCAGAAAAAAACGGTCACAAGCGATTATTGACAAGGGCCTGAAGATCTTACATAGCGTCTACGTAATCCAATAATAAGTACTTCCGTATCAGGTAAATTCCCTCTTGAATACTCTAAGATAGATCGTTATATCCGGGTTTCTGTTTGGGATGACGGGAGTGGGAAGGAAGGAATTAAATCCTGCATGTTCGATCACCAAATAAGTACCCAATAAAAATAACGTCTACACACAATATTCTCTCAAGGAATTGCATCAATAGTTTTGTTTTGAAGGCTGGGCGATATTGTGTGTGAAACAAACATAATACACGTCCAATTTATGTAGAACACTTATTGCAAACGCCTGTGATACTTTTTTCAATGCAACACTTCATGTCGAGTAACAAACTAGCCTTGTTGGCTGCCATAGCTATGTGTGTGTATAATACGTGTGTGTGTACTGTGTAAACGCTATTTATCATACGAAACAACAATTCAAAACAACACATTTTCCGTCATGTACTGTCCACGATGACAATAAAAAATTTACTTACTTAGATTTTTTTAAATTATATTTTTTCACATGGATTTGTAAAAATCACGACGTATCGGACACCGGAAGGAGGCAAGGAGAGCGGGGGAGGGGCGCGGCCTTGCTAACAGGGTCGCGGCCTTGTTGCTGCGAAGCGTCACGAGGGAAAGCAGAGGCCCTGCGCGGCGCCGTCATCTGGCGGATAACGGGACCAGCTCTTCCGATCCTCTACCTGGCCACCTCTATCTGCCATAGCGAGTATCGACAATCATTATTATACAACGCTCTTCGTATAGGAACTACACTACACTCTACCAAGTCCCCAAACAAACTTTCGTGTAGAACACTTGCCTATCACAGACGCCTATTTACTCAGACAAATATTTCTACTTATATGCAAGTAGTTTTATTTTAAATATAGTAGGTACCTACTGGAAATAATCTTTGATGAAATTCTTCTTCTTCTTCTTCAGCTTATCGCCGTATTCGCCGTCCACTCCTGGACGAAAGCCTCCTCCATGTTCCTCCATGTCGATCTCTCCTGCGCAGTCTGCATCCATAGCACCCCAGCGTGTCGCTCCAGGTCATCCCTCCATCTCATCTGTGGTCTTCCTACACTTCTTCTCGTGTCTCTCGGTCTCCAATTCAGCAGTATTTTGGTCCATCTTTCGTCAGTAGCTCTAGCAACATGTCCTGCCCATTTCCATCCATTGATGAAATTAGTTAAGGTAAATCGAATATTAGTACCTACATCCTATGTTTAATGATACCTTGGCAATTTAGCAAAGCGGAGATCGAACGTAGACGAGGTTTGAAGTGCGCTGCTTTTGGAAAACTGCCCTACATTCTGAAGTAAAAGCGATTCGCAAACCACTTAGAGAAAGGGGTATTTGATGCTCGCATCATCCCAGTACTAACATACGATTTTGAAACTATTATAACACCTTCACAAAAAGAACCATACAAAAACTCCACATAACCCAAAAAGCAATGGAGATAAGGTTGCTTGGTATCAGTTTGCGAGACAGAAAGCGCAACGAATGGATTAGGGACAGGACAAGGGTGACAGATGTGGTCCAAGAAGTGGCATCACAGAAATGGAGGTAAGCTGGTCACGTGGTCAGAACAACGGATGGACCAAAAGAACCCTGGAGTGGAGACCAAGAGCGTCTTCTGACCTCGGAACGCTCCCTAGAAACCCAGTATTCGGAACAACGGTAGAAGACGGTCGTAAACACGATGTGGTCTAATTATTCCATTAAAATTTCTAACATGATTAGTGTAATGTTAGATTTAAAAAGTTGAAAACTTTGAAAACATATCACTAGTGTATGATATGAAAATGGTTCCACTAATGGAACCCTTAAATTATGAAACATTTTTGTTGACCCCCATTTTGATTTCATGGACCCTCGTAATTTACTGACATAAATAAATCACTTAATAATCACTGCTATATTCCCTTACTCTCACAGCTGTGTACACTTGTAGGTACAGCACAGTAATTCTGATCAATATGTTATACAAAAGTGTAGCATCTTCAATATTAAGATTGTCTGTCCTGGCCTGGCGACGTGTGGACATCAAATTGATTGCCCGTTTCCTTAGAAAAACACTGATCCGACAGCGATCGAGTGGCGTGTCGTGGCCCTCGCAACACTAAGTGTATCGTGACAAGACAACATGATCACAGCCTGTGAGTACATCGATAATAAATTGTATTATTGACAATAATTTTATTACACCATCTTTGTGCAGTATCTACTTTATAAGATATACGTGCCAACTTAAGATAAACCTATTAAAATCACCAAAGACTTTGTTCACACCACTTTATTTTGGTTAAACCTTCCAAAGACCTTTCGGTCTGTCCAAAGACTGTCATCTCACCGTGTTTCCAAGTTTCACTTACTGAGGACGGCCATTTGATTGAATGGCTTTCTGGATTGATTGATGTAAACAAAGTTACAGGTTCTGGGCTGGGAGTCCACATCAATCAAGTACCTAATTCTCCATTTTTGACCACACTTATAGGGACAAAAGGAGGCAACAAGAGCTCTCCAATGCACACGATCTCGCGCAGTTTGAATGACCTCTCCCACATCGTATCCAGATCCCATAAGAGGACAACACTCAACAACGGGGCTAAGAAGAATAGGATACTTCAGTATGTGTTAGTGGATTTGTTGGTAAGAGACACGCGGTGTTGGACTGTTGATGAGGTAACTTGACTAACACACACTCTTGCTTCACGGTCCGACAGTGCGATGGTACAAAAGGAAAGTTAGAATGCAGTCGGTACACATAATATACCTACACGCCGCACACATATTGCTGTATATACCGCTGCTACCACAAGACACAGGTGTGACTCGATTGAAACGCGTCTTCGATAATATACCTACTGTCTTAATTACTGTTTAACTAACTTATATCTGTAAAACTTAACTATTGGATATTTGTAACTCGCTTCTTACATACCTAAGACACGCGAGTGGTTCAGTAGTTAATGGAACTTAATTCTCCCTTGAATGTGGTCCAGAATCGGGACGACATACTTGGTGCCAAGTTCTCGACTATTGAGCTGTCACTCGATAAGGTGGAAATTTATTGATAAAGGATACAGAAATGACAAACCTACCATGTTAAGAAGAGCGTTATTTAAATAGTTTTTAATTTAATCAACGAGTTGTCAGGCGAGTGAATGTGTGACAAGGTAGTTAGCGACTATCATTCGAATTGGCCACATTAGACGGGAAAGTTATAGGCAGTTATTTACATTTTACAGCGACGACGGACGGTCGTCCATCGAGTGGGCAGCGCTGAGCACACACACAAACCTCCGTGTTCCGGATACCTCCGCCGACGGAATGAGAGATATCGCGGCTACCACATTATTATACAGCTACATCACTAATTATTAATTGTTACCAGTCAAACCATCGGCAACAATCTACGGGACGGGTGCGCCACAAGTTTCTCAGTTTCTGTGTACATATGCCTCGTCTTTATATAAAATAGATTTTGAGGAATTCTTTAACTGGACAGTGTACAGGAATGGTTATCATCAATCAGCTTAAATAAGACTTGATTATCAACATATACCTAAAGAAGATTCTGTTCAATCTTCTAAAACTACTTTGCGAAAAAAAAAATATATAAATTTTTTTTGGGCCGAAGTTGGACGGTGACGGACGGACGGTCAATATATTAAAATGAAAATACGAGTCTAAATTATTTAATAACCATTAACCGGTTTTCGAATGCCGCCGCTTTCTTCCTTGTCTTACTCCATCTAACGAAAAAAGCCGGTTAGTGGTAATTAAAATTACGAGTGGTTTCTTAATATAAATACATATTATTTTGTTCCCTCTCAATAACACTTTACTTATTAAATTTCTATGAAAGTCTGCACGTCAAGGACGGATTCAAAGATTTAGTGTCTGTGCAACAAAGTTTTAAAGGAAACTGTCAAAAGTCGTGAACTTTTAGGTAGGTACTATTATTATTGGACAAGTAGGTATATAGGAAATTTGACTGAAACAAATCGATAAGTTGTCACGACTCCAGTATAGTAGAGGTAAGAACTATTGTTGCTATTCATGTGGCGGCGTTAATGTCGAGACTACACGCTGGTGACTAGACAAGCCCCGCCGTAGGCATTTTGACTCCCTATAGGTATATACAGAATCCTGAATTCTCGATTAAACAGCGTGTATATTAATCAATTGATTTAAACAATACTAGATGACTCCACAAATGTCGTAGCCAAAACATACTTCTACCCCAATTCCCTACCTCAGATCCGCTAAGATTAACTACAATTTAAAATTTCGCGGGCAATGGCAAGTGATATCCACCAATCCAAGTGATGTTACTTAAGAAATCGATCATTTCAAAAGATTTCCCTATGTCAAAATTATCATCATGGCCGCCAAATTTCCTTTCTTCAAACGAATTCATTTTGATCAAGAAATATAACCACTAATTTTCGAATTCCTTGATGGTTCTGCACATGCCAGAGTAACTACAATAATTTTGTATTAATTTTGTTAGGTTTAGAGATTATAGCTGAAAATTTGAATTGAATAAAAACTAGATTTTTGAGTGATTCTCTCAGCGTAAGTATCGTGTTTTAATAAAATTTAATAACACTCTTCTAAAAATGGACGTCAAGATAGCCGTCGGAATTTATCACTTGAAGCATTCTCTACCAGTCAACCAGTCCCGTCCAATCTGAGACAGAATTCCAACCCCGAGTAGAAATTTCATGTGAAAAACACAGAATAGGTATTTCTGACCCGATCTGAAGTTGGCGCCTCTACCACTATGCTACTGAGGTCGATGTTAAGACCGTTTCGAGAATAACCCTTCAGATTAAAATGAGGTAAGTACATACTTTAGGTAATAGATTGTTTGATGTCTGATAGTGAATGATAGCCATAAAAGTGCAATTTCAATTAGAGTGATGGAATGTCCGGGATGTTGTTAGCACAGCTGATGATGTGAACGTCCCGTTCCTGCAGTGCCTTCACCTCGGCCTCGGCTGGAGACCAGAGGGTCCGTGCTCTGTACTCTGTCTATATTATGACACACACGCGCCAGGCCGGTGGGTCGTTACACCTGACGTTCAACGTCCCCGTTCCTCGGCCCGTCTGGATCGCAACTAACCGACCGCTCCTAAACACCTTTGCTAGCCGAAATCTTGAGAAGCAAAACCCTTGTAGGAAGGAACGTTTCAAAGGTGTCGGTCAGAAACAGACCTACAAATATCGTTTAAAACAGATGCATCGATCGGAATTAAGTATATTGGTTAAATGGATAATTAATTAATCTTTATACAAATTCCAATTCAATATTCATAGTAAAGACAGATCTACGCCTGTCGGGAAAGCTAGTTTAGTCATAATACCTAATCATACGGCGGCTAAAGAAACAAACCCGATTAAATTATGTTGATCAGGTCATTAACGTGAACCGGAGGGAAAAGTAAATCGATTTAATACATTTTTGTGTGCTGGGGCCGATTCGGACCATTTATAAGGTCGTGTCACTTCACACAATCATAATCCGACCACGAGTCGTTTTTATCGGTTTCAAAAAACAAAACCGTCTAATAAACGGGTCGCGTGGGAACGATCACACACAGATAGATTGTGTCGCAGAACAATTATAATTGAATTTAAATACTTAGCAAACAGATCAAGAGAATGCAAATCTCGAGCCAAATTACGGTTACATATTACAGTGTTGCAGGTCTGGCAGCATTGTGTTATTCTCTAGCTAGTGAGCAGTGTAAACTGCCGTTGCCAAACACCTGAACAATGTGATAGCACGTAGATATACAAAACATCGGATAATTACATGTTACAATACAGAAATAGGAAAATCCTATCTGAATGAATTCTTCAGTCGTGAACAGACTTCGACAGAGGACAAAAGTATGAAATTCCGTAAGATTAAGTCAAAATATATTTTGCGAGTAATCATTGACTTTTTATAGAAACTGATAGTTTAGTTTAGTCACGAAAAAGCCTATGCAAGTTAACAAACAACAGTAAGAATTTCTCAGCAAAGTGCAAAGTGAAAATCAAGAAATGTTTAGATCAAATGAAAGAAGTACATATAATTAAATGATTACTAGCTTGTCCAACCGACGTTACCCTGTGGTCCTTTTATTATGAATATTGTATTCGAATTTGTGTGTGAACAATGAGCCTCGGACGCCTTCAAGCGCAATGGAGAGCTCTTGATGCCTCCCTATGCTCCCGAGTGGGGCTTAGGCCCCCGCATTGCTGGTTGGTTTGGGGGTAGTTCGCGGCGGGATTGATTTGTCCGGGGCCGGCTTTTTGGTTTGATTGCTTCGATCGAGCTAGGAGGTCGGTTTTTTGCGGGTCGGGTTTGCTGCGGATTGGTCTCCGCCGGGCTGGCTTGCGGTGTGCCTTAAAAGAGAGTGTGAGTGTATTCGAATTTGTATAATCTCTAATATAAATTAAAGTCGGGTTAGTGCGAACACTTATAACTCGAGATCGGCTCAACAGATTCTTCCGATGTGTGATTTATTGGATTCTTCTCCGCTCCGGATAACAGAATAACTAATAAAAAGTTGAAAAAAAAATGCATAATAAATAAAATCTCGAATATAAAAGTTAGTTTGGAACGTATTTCATATGCGACGTCATCTTTGAAAAAATCTAACAACCAAATTATTGTCTTCTGCACCTGCACCCTCTCATTCTCGCATACGTAATTGCCGTTTCGGGCGTTTTAGAAATTTTTCATACAAAGTCAACCAAATTGCGCGCATATACTTCTCGCGTTGATCCCGTATGTGTTTTGAATACGAATGAAATATGGACGTTTTACAATTAATATTTTAATGTTATTATTTAATTAGTTTATTCTTGTTTCTGGAAGCGCAGTGAAAAATGAATTAGGTTAGGACCCTGGTTAGGACCAAAGGGTCCACAGGACGTCTGTCGGGAAAGCTA
The DNA here is from genome assembly GCA_963576905.1 of Mystacides longicornis. Classification (NCBI taxonomy): domain Eukaryota; kingdom Metazoa; phylum Arthropoda; class Insecta; order Trichoptera; family Leptoceridae; genus Mystacides; species Mystacides longicornis. The sequence continues at coordinate 1,785,866 of OY756421.1, read as the reverse complement.
GTTAATAATAAATTAAATATCACCTATTCAACCAATGTTATTCTGACCGGTTCTTATATACGTTCTTCATGGTGATGAAGTTACTTAGTGTTGCTGTATTTATTTCAAAAATAAAATTTTTCATAACCCGATACGATTAGTTCTCATTAATTATTTAATCTGCGTCAGTCATCATTGGATAAATGTCATTGTATTTCATTATTATTAGTTATTGTTCTAAATTTGAATTTGTTATTCATTTTAAGGTCTTATTGTTTTGTTCTAGAATTGTATAGGTACGTTCTTCATGGCGATGAAGTAGTGTTGTCGTATTATTTAAAAAATAAAACATTTTATAACCCGATACGATTAGTTCTCATTAAATTTTTTTTACATCTGTTTTTAACCATATATTTTCCATTCGCATTCTGCCAATCGTATCAACAACTGTCAGATGTCAAACGTCAATTAAAACTGAAACATAGAAAAGTTCATACTGTATTTTCTAGAAAAGTTACCTATAAAAGCACTAAGAAAGTTACATACGTTCAGTTTGATTAGGTTGATTTTCGAACGTTTCATTTATTACATTACGTTAACAACTATATAATTCATTTCTTGCATATGAACCGTGTCGCCTGACAACAGCAAACACAACAAAAAATAATTTCGAATCTAAATGCATAGTAAGGCCCTTAGGGCCGAACTTATAAACGAAATAAACAAATCCGTAAGTTTATCGATGGTTTACTAAAAAATTGTCATACTGAAATTGAAATAACGAATTTTTTTAAGACGGAAAAACGAGCAAATGGATCATATTTCGGTTCCTTCATCTTGAATAATAATAATTATTGTATGTCTCATAAGTCATAATATGCACGATTGTCTATGAAATTAGATAATATTATTGAATCCATTAATGTTAATGTAAATTTTGCCTTTGTATAGTTTGTACAGCGCCCTTGAGGTGACCTCTAGGCCACAAAACGGCGCTCTTAATATAAGTTATCTTAGTATTATTATTTATTTGGTTTGACTTTTAACTAATGGATGTTTATAAGACCGACCCTTACTGTAATTAATTATTCTTACTGATGGATAACTTTACTAAGTCATTATGATTATTTAAAATAGCCAAGTAAATGAGATTTAGATAAACACGTGTTGCTGCAAACTACTTCAAATATGATTTATTATCTTTTAACAGTTCTGTTAGGATGAAAATTATCAAAAGATTCTCATCCCACAAGCATGAATTATTATTATTCAATTATCCTTGAATCGTGTTTCTAAAAAAATAAAATAAAGGTGAAGAATAGACTAACGAAATAAAATAAATGAAATTTGGTGACCGCGCAGACAGACATAAGGTTTGCAATTAACGCTTAAGTTGGTCTAATTGACTTGGGTCGACACACTACTTGTAGGCGACTGCTTAGCACTGGGTCAAGAACATGCGCCGAGTCCGAATACACGCCACCACACCATGACTGTGCTGTGGACGAGCAACATCGTTCCCTATACCTTCGCCGCACTGTGTCGCTATTATCGAATTACACACAATACGAGGTGAAAGTGATTGGGCAAGCGCTGTGCAACACCACCGTGCGAACGGATCAGATTACACTCTTCAATTAATACAGGTAGAGGCAGCGAAGAAAAATATCATACTTGGGCTGCATCCTTCTCAATATCAGATTGCGTCAGCTTACAATGTTGGCTGAAATTTATAATGAACGTCGCGTTGTGGGCAGACAGAAGTCCTGAAACAAAAATTATAGGGGACTAACTCGCCCGTCAAACTTCGTTCCTCTTGACAAACAATTAAATAAGTTTTGTTCAAAACTAGAAGATTCAAGTCGTTCTAAGCCACCCTAGAATAACCCTTGATTCGCCCGTTTTTTTATACAATTCCAACTAGCGGGATAGGAGGGACAAGGCAACAACCAATTTTCATAGAATAATTAATATTATAAAGAGTACTTGATTCTGATGAATAATAACTGACACTTTAAGAAAATAAAAACAAGTAGAAAGACAATCATCAGCTTATATCCAATAGCACCCGAGTCTCTCTTTACCATCAGGGGAAAAACCAGAGAAGCTGCTTCAGATATTATTATATAGACCAGGTAATCGGGGATATGCGCTGCAGCTTCTACCAGGAACTGAAGAAGTTGATGTGCAATAAGAAGAAGTGGAGGAAATGAGTTATCGTGTGCTTACTACTGACCAATCCCTTGATCAAAACATCGATATTAAGGGGAGCTCAAAATGTCTCGAACTATTATGGAGATCTTATAGTTCAAATAAAAAAATATAAAGGTTAGCGTCTGGATGAATGAGACAGAGATGTGTGATAGCTGGGTGACGTCGCACTCACCTACCACATCACTCGTAACAGATTTAAATCTCTAAAATGTTTAGGTTACTATGCCAAATTGTGTCGCCGCCTTTCTACTTCCGAATGGACTGGGATAAATAAACGAAAAAATCGGTGATAATAATATGTAATTGAAAACAATCATATTATAGCGTTGTATTGCAAGAGCCATTCGCATTACCTAGATAAAAACGGTAAACGCAGTAAGGAAACGAAGAGATGATAAGGCTTTATCTATCATAATAATTAATACTTGATATCCTCCGACATCTCTTGCAATCGTGTGCCGTGTTATCGTTATTTGTTTTCAGAATGGCTCTGATTGTGGTTCGACAATGAGTATTTAATTCAATAACAATAACTTAGTCATAATTTCATACAAAATATAGGAAGGAATACGTACCTAGCCTAAAAGTCTGCTAAATTCGACGAGCTTATATCCGCTACAATTGTATATTTAATTTATTAAAATTTACAAAAACGTAAATAAAATTTGAACCACCTAAACAAAGCTGAAACACAGCTAATTCTATGGGGGTTAAATCTATGGATGGGTCCTCTACCTCCCTGCTTCGGGTTATCCACCGATTCATACCGATTTCGCTGTTTCGCTGCTTTATATAGTTGTATTTTTTGTTGTCAGCAGAAGGTTCTTGTAATAGCAAAAAAGAGAGTTGCGCAGAATACGAAATAATTAAAGAAAACTTAACGATATGAACTTTTCTAAAGTTACCCTCTTAGTGCTGTGATAACAATAATATTACATACCTTTATTGATTAAAACACAAATTTCAACAATCTCGTGGTTTAGAAAGATCAGCATATTATAATATACAAACAAAATTACCTTCAGAAAATCAGTTAAAGCTCGTGCTCGTCTTGTTATAAGCAAATGGCGTTTCGGAATTATATTAATGAATAATTAATTTATTATTATACCAACTCGAATTCAATATTAATAGTTAAGACAGGACAAAGTCTGTCGGGTCAGCTAGTTTATACATAAAATCTACGACTGGAAAACAACGAAAGAGTGAATGCGAATGCAGCCCTGCATATTCGCGCACCTACATAGGTACATGATGACTTTTCTTACATCGGATGACGTCGCTATGAAAGTAAAGCGCCTGTATAACACAACACGAATGAGCGAACGGCTCTGACACTCCCAACCCACCACAAACGCAACCTTATTTAGGCACGACATGATAATAAATGTGCCAACCTAGCTCATTTCTTGGTAGAAATTGCCCAAGGCAATAAGCCCGCCAATTGGGTGATTAAGTGACCCAATAAAGTGTAGCTTCTTAGGTCGAGAAAAATAATTACTTACACATTCTCTTTATTTACATTTTATAATGAACTCTGAGCTATTCTGAAATTTTTAAGTGTGTAGCTACTCGGGAAGTTGGTTAAAAATCGATTGCAAGATTCCACCCGGACCTTAACAACGTGGTAAAAAAATGAAAGCTATCTATCATCGTAGGTAGGATGAGCAAAGACGCAATGCCCTATTCTATTGAGGAGCCAATATCAGGTGCGTAGATGTGAAACGTTTGGCTGTGGTGCTTGAATGCCTACGCCGTAGTACCGATGTTCCGTTAACTGTGTGGGTATACTCCGTTTCACAAGAGCTTGCAGACGCCACGTTGTCTGGGGTAGCCTGCTTATAGGGTGTATATGTACAAGTAATATTGCATACATGGAAGATTATTCGTGGACGTTGTCATTAAATTTTAATATTAAACTATGATGAATAGCCCATAAAATTTTTACACGATAATAATATCCTTTGCTTTCCTAGATTAATTTCCTTTATCTGCGTTTGTTTTATAACTGTTTCCTTTCTAAACATATAATTCTTACCTATTATACTTTTATTATTTCATTTCTATCAATTTAATAAATCATAACTTATTAGCAAATGTTATAAAATGCATTTCCTGGTCTCAATATACGAAAAAGCAAACTAAGATAAAATTATTAATGTGTTGTTTTATTCGGCTTGTAATTTTACGGACCAAAAAAGCCCACAAAACGCTCTTCCTTAGACCAATTTGCTTGAAAAATACGTTTGTAAATAAATATTAAACATTGTTAACACCCCGTATTTAAAACCAAGAAAAAAACGTTCTGTCTCCAGTAAAGCTATACAACAAAAGGATTCACTAACATTGTCGGCAAGGTTAGATGAGATCAGCTATACATTATAGTAACTAGGCAGACGACGGCTCAGCTAAACAAATAAGACATACGTATGTATTGTAGGTATTTCATATTATAGGATAATAATATTAAGTACTGTGGCTACGAAATGGCCGTCACAAACAAGGTAAAACAGATATGTTTATATCGCAATTCTAGTCTCTTTTTTATGTGTCTATTGCAAAAGTTTTTGTTTATAAACATAACATTATTATTGTACTTCAATCGGACTATTCCTAGTATCTACAATAAATATTTTGCGTGCCTACTCCCAATACAATAATTTGATTCTAAGAAAACGCCAAAAATAATTTGATTAATCAAAAGTTTTCACTTGTGACGTCTTAATTCATTCATTCTCCCTTTGAGGTCATCTAAAAAAAACAACAAACAGATGATGAGGTAACGATGGGCAAAAGAAAAACAAAATGACCCCTCAGATTTATTGAAAAACTAATAAGTGTAGTGTTTATTTCAACAGATGATAATCAGCACAGTACATAATATTATGATGATGCACTAACTAGTGTGTTGCCAAATCAGATTCCGCACGTCACGCGAACTATTTAAACTTAAACCATTTAAAATAGTGGGTGAACGAAAATTGGGTGTATGATTCATTCTTTACAAATATTTTTTTCCTTCCCGTTTGAGAATGTGACTCGCACAATTAAGTAGCTATAGGGCAGATTCTGTATAAAAAATCTCGAAGGCGTGCTATCTCGGCTCACTGCTTGTAATATGACAATTATAACAAATAATGTTTAACACGTTCAACCCAGCAGAGTATCGTACAGGCACAGAATCTTTTTTTTGAATATTCTTAACATAAATTAAAAAAATACATTTTTCATTGTTTTATATTGATACTATTAATACAGAAATATAAAAAGGAGACTTCTCGAATACCACTACAAATGTTTGCAAAAGCAGTTTAATTTCGTAGGTAGGTATACACATTCGAAATTTAATCATTGAATTAATTATTTTTCTTGTTTTAAATTTAGTTCTCCACTATGACTTCTTGTTTTGTTTTGTTCTAGAATATTAAATGTTTAAAATAAAACAAATTTTGTTTGTAATACGTTGTTCTCTTCATATTGATGAAGTGCTGTTGAAATTGGAAATAAAACATTTTTAAATATAAAGTATCCGATACGATTTCTTTTCATTTTTAACATTTATCTTATAAACCTGTTATCATTATACAGTAGGGTTAATTTATGATTTTACATTGATTAATCAATAAAATCGCGTCGCGTCGCGTCTAGAACATGAAACTGTGATTTCTAAACCATCCTTAACACGCCTATGTATTTTTTATTCAAATCCATCTGGCCGTATGGGAGAAGTATGGTAACAAGTAACAACCAACCTGCACGGAAGAAATTAAAAATAAAGAAGATAAACGAGTCCAAAAGGATGAAAGTTGGATAAAGATCATGACGAATTCTTATTGGCATTCGACGTATAGAACAGTGAGATGTCGCGTTGTTGATTGGATCCAGGCCCAGGCTGGCCCCTCATCTTTGGAAAGTTCGGTAAGCGGCATTAAATTGGTGATAATGTATTCACGGCTTGCATAACAGTCAGGTGGCCAGCCAGTAGCGGTTCTACGCTTACTTCTGCATATCCGCCTTCGGTCCCTCTTCTCTTTTACTCGTACGCACCCATATCTACTACTCACTACACACACAGCCTTATTATAATAATATACCGAATGTTTATAGTTTGTTGGTAGGTACCTAAGTACCTACCAACAAACTATGCGGAGATTTCTCGGTAGCGCGATGTAGGTATATTTTATTATCATCATTTTAGAAATACTATAATAGGTATACATTATTATCATCGTTTTAGAAATACTATAATAGGTAGGTATACTTTATTATCATCATTTTAGAAATACTATAATAGGTATACTTTATTATCATCATTTTAGAAATACTATAATAGGTATACTTTATTATCATCATTTTAGAAATACTATAATAGGTATACTTTATTATCATCATTTTAGAAATACTATAATAGGTATACTTTATTATCATCATTTTAGAAATACTATAATAGGTATACTTTATTATCATCATTTTAGAAATACTATAATAGGTATACTTTATTATCATCATTTTAGAAATACTACAATAGGTATACATTATTATCATCGTTTTAGAAATACTATAATAGGTAGGTATACTTTATTATCATCATTTTAGAAATACTATAATAGGTATACTTTATTATCATCATTTTAGAAATACTATAATAGGTATACTTTATTATCATCATTTTAGAAATACTATAATAGGTATACTTTATTATCATCATTTTAGAAATACTATAATAGGTATACTTTATTATCATCATTTTAGAAATACTATAATAGGTATACTTTATTATCATCATTTTAGAAATACTATAATAGGTATACATTATTATCATCGTTTTAGAAATACTATAATAGGTAGGTATACTTTATTATCATCATTTTAGAAATACTATAATAGGTATACTTTATTATCATCATTTTAGAAATACTATAATAGGTATACTTTATTATCATCATTTTAGAAATACTATAATAGGTATACTTTATTATCATCATTTTAGAAATACATACTATTATAGGTATATTTAGGGGTTTTGTTTGCCTAAATCTTCAATGTTTCTATGGTTTATGTGAACGCTTTATGCTTGTATGGAGAAATAGATTTTTTCCGTTTCTTATTATTTCACAAATGAAGTAAGCTTGCAACGTAATTTCTTTTTCGCAGTGAAATGGAAGAAAATATTTGAACGGACAATTGTTTAAGTTTAAGTTCGACGATCATACTGAATTTACAGGTTCTGTGATGGTTCAAAGAATCTCAAAGATCGTGTTATATGAGCGTTGAATTCGATTAACTACATATATAAAATAAAATAGTAGGTTAATTGTACACAACTTTGGGAGTTTGACGGGTAGAGTGACAACAGCGAAGACATTCGATACAAATCACATACAAAGTTGTAAGAAGGTGTTACGAAACAAGGTGATTTTTGATAGGGTTTCGCATTGGCTAACATCTCACTAGAAAGGCTGCGCACTTGACAAGGTAAACGGAATACAAAGTGACCAGCTAAGCCCCGCTTTTGGGATTAACATGATTCCAACACCCTATACATTCTTTAACAGCGAACTGTAACATTCTACCTTTGAGATCCTAAGAGGCATATTGAGCAACTAGTGCTCCCCTTAATACCTAGAAAAATATCTTTAAAAAGCTTGATGTGAGGGATTTATTCATATCTTGTTATTCAAAATATTGTTAAGTCATTATTTGAAAGTTTGGGAGCGCGATGGTAAACAGTTTGAAAAACAGTTGCTTATTTGTTTATGCCGGATTAGAAAGTTTGGAATTTTTTTACGCACTGAAGGTATGTCCAGGAAACCATTAAAATTTTCATTGTTTACAGCGATTAGTATAGAAGGCAAATTCTCCCGTTTTGAGGCGAATGCTTTGATTTTTTTTGACTTCAGTTCAATATCAGATCTCGTTCAGAAAACATCTCTCCATAGTTTATCGCAATTTTGTTTCCTTGTTAATCAATTTATAATTTTCGTCGCGTTTTATAGTTTCTGTAGTAATTTGCGAGTGCTTGACGATTGAGCTATGGTGTGTCACATATTTAGAGTTTTTCTGTTTAGAGTCCCGCGTTTGTCAATAATTAAACTTTCCGTTTAATTATGGTTTATTATTTATTGAAGATGTCCCGATCCGGCGGGGTGGCGTGGCATGAGGTGGAGAGGGAACAAAGTGACACACCATACCTCATATGTGTGAATGTGACGTGTTTATTTTCTTTTGTGCTGTGTGCTTTTATTTTGAAGGTATGCTGAATTTCGGGTGAGTGACCATATTTTTATTAGAGTGTTTTTGTTTCGTCGCTGGCAGCTACCCCCAGGACGATGATAGGGCACAGAGATATATTTTTATGTTGTATTTTGTTTGTTGCTTGGTTGCCCCCCCCCCCCCCCCCCGCCAAGCATGCTTATGAGCAAGTTGCTCGATGTGGTTTTAGATGAGAGATATATGGCCGACGCGATACGGCATATTTATGAATATTTGTGATCTCTGTGTGCCAATGGATTTATTGTATTGCAGCATGTACCTACCTGTATTGTTTTCACACGTCACCTGTCAAACACACGTCGCGAATTGTTATCTGTCATTCGCGGGTTACCCCATTTGCCGATACCAGTGGTGTGACCTATCTTTAATGTGTATTTTTGAATCCGGTTAGGAATTTCATATTTAGAACCTTCTAGTAAGCTCAGTGTAGAATTTTTATTTATAGAGGTACATTGGTGTGTTCCCCGTGAGAGTAATTTTATTCAGTCGAGCTATGAATGAGTTTACTAAAGTTCGCGTCTGTCCGCGCACAGATAGAGTTTATATTTTAGTTTTCGCCGCCGTGATAAATGTAAAGTTATAAAACCGGCATGTGTAGGAGGGCTGTTGGCGCAAGCTGAAGACCTTCCCCACATGACTGTCTATGAGAATGGGCTGTTGCTGATTTGGACGCTTTTCAGCTCAGTTCATGAGGTTCACTGGCGAAAAGGTCGCGCGCTAAGACCGAAGCAGTTGAGCGATTTGGAATTCCAATGAGGAAGGACTTGCGGTTTAATGACAGCCCGTACGTAATTTGACTAGAAGGTTGATTTGTTCGTTTATAAAGTAATTGAACGTTTATTTTGATATTGAGATCGATAATAATTAAATGCACGCGAGATAGACATTAAAATTGTTAATAGGCAGGATCGTTTTGACTGCAGCTAGTCGTGGCATAATTTTCGCGAAGTAAAATCCTGTCCTATTTAGAGTCTCTGCTGGAAGTACGTTTAGGCATTTAGAGTCAAGAGTCAGATAGTTAAAAGATAGCTTCCAGCCCCTGTAGTCTGTACACCATCAGGAACCTTTTCCGTTTGTCTATATACACTATATCTGATAGCCGAATTTCGGCCCCCTTTTTGGTACCTGTTCGAGGCGTGAGGTCGCATCGAAATTGGGCCAGTCTCGGACCTTCGGAGTTTTATTTTTGCCTGAATTTTGGCAAGAAGGTTCGTTTGACATGGAAGGCCTTCTTTCGGTGGCTAATTCCTCCCATAGACCTCGATCATGCTTATCAAGCTTACGGTAGGTAATTTACAAAATAATACTCTTAGATACAAAAAATGAATAGCGTTCCGTGTGTTTTGCTGAAACTAGAGAAATGCTGGGCCCCATTTGGCTAACTTCGGTTTCGAAATGTTCGTATAAGCTCGGGGTATTTTTTAAACGATAAGAAAGAATGGAAAATTGCGAGGTAAATAGAAAAATAACAATTTTGTTTTTCCATACAAAGTATTTCTGGCAGTCAGATGTGTCACAACAAAGCAGCGCTATTTTTCGAGAGTTTTTTGGGAAATGAGGAGGCTACTATAGGCACAGGATGATGGCCAGACAAAGTTCAATAGGTCTTATTAAAGTAAATATGTAATGCCTACACAATCACCGCAACAAAACGCCACATTAAAATATTCAACAATAACAAATCAAACACAATGGAGAATATGTGCATACAAAATTTAAATTATCGAATAAAGGAAAAAACCAAAGTGTCACATTAATAAACAAATAGACAAAATATCAAGGCTGTACTAGCCAACCTATACAATTAGATACACTCGAACGGTCTCATTACACGAAATTATAACATCTAAGAGGATAATTTGTAGATAAAAGATATTCCACTCAGTTACACAGTTTGCTCTAGTCCTTTCCAGATACCGCGAGTTGTCTTTTTAAATCGGTTTATGCTTTTATTTCTCACTAAAAGAGAGACTGGATATTTCGTAATATGTAGTTAGATAAGTACCTACAGGTAAGACGATCATGGCTGAAGATAGGGAGGTGTGGAGAGAAAATTGCGGAAGGAGACCCGAAAAGGAAGAAAAGGTAGGTAGTGGACAAATGAAATGAATTTATTCCGAATATCCGCCGTATGTCAACAATATAGCATTCATAATAATTATTAACAAAACAATCAATTTATATACATAGGAATAGAAACCAACATATTTCCAAATTTCGTAAGTGTATCTTCTTCTAAAGATATACCTAAAAGAAAGTCGGGTTAGTGCGAACACTTATAACTCGAGATCGACACAACAGATTTTTATCATTTTTAGTTTATTGGATTCATCTCCGCTTCGGATAACAGAATAACTAATAAAAAATTGAAAAATGGATAGCAAATTTATTTTTATTTATTTTGATTATTTTCAGTAAAATAAACACCACTCACCATTACTACAGCTTTCGCCTTTGCGATGAGTGATAATAATGATAATACAAATTATAATACTATTTTGTATGGAACGAATTTCGATACAACATTATCTGTGAAAAATTCAATAGAAACACAATTTTTATTTACCTTACAACCATTTGATTGCCACCTAAAATATTGGCACAGAGATTTTTTATGGCATTTTTTTTCAAGCTTTTTTCTAATTTGTTAACAGTGAAGCGCATTTTTTAAAAAATAAAACGCGAAAAGTGAAAAAATCTTATTTTGAAATCAAATTGTCGTTTGACACAACTGTCAGTTGTTGAATAGTTGGCGCGATTTGGATGGAAAATAATGTGTGGTTTAAAACAGATGCATCGATCGGAATGACATTGGTTAAGTCATTTTCATCGTTCTGTTAAATTCTTTCAATATTCATAGTTAGACCACAGGACGTCTGTCGGGAAAGCTAATTAAAAATGACAATTAGTTGTGTAGGTATATGTTTTTTGATGCGAAGCGAAAAGGCAAATCTATAGTTTGTTGTTGTACCGCCGATATGCAGATGTAGTTAGATAACTTTTTTAATACAAGGAGTAATAAAATTAATGTTGTAAAATGTCACCTATTGGATAGTTTTATGTATTGAATAACTTATAGTGTGGGCAAAAGGTATACACACTAAGCTAAGCAAGTATACTAAAGAACTGGATATTGGGACCTATATAGGTAAGTACTTATAAGTTCACCTAATTCGCTAGTGTTAATACAATGACATGTGAGTATAGGTTTCAACGTTGATTTTTTGAAAAAAGACGACCGACCACTCCAGTTTTATTTATTTTTATGTCGAATACAGTGTCTTAATAATAAACGAGTTTGAAGTCATTCACTCGGTGCGTGATAGCAAGCCTCCGCTGCACGTCTGTGTGGGTGACTACGTTGCTCTAATACTAATACATAACAAACTACATTATTTACTACATCGCTGTAGCAGTACACAGGTACAATTATTGTTCTAATGTATTATTAAATAGAATTTGTCGCATACAAAATTTGACTAATTATTTGGAAATTGTAGTGCACATAAAAATGGACTAATTTGGACATTTTAGTACACATAAAATTTGACTAATTTGGACTTTTTAGCGAACACAAAACTTGCTAATTTGGAAGTTATAGTGCAAACGGCTTATCTACTCGACTAAATTTTAGGTGTTCAAATATCAATCGCAACTCGACCGATGTGAACTTGGCTTAAGATAGTATGTGTATGGTTTACCGTCGAGTGTGCGCACGCGCAATGCAGCGGCTAACCTCGTGGACGAGAATGTGAAAGTTGTCTTGTAACGAGCGCGCACCTCGTACTGGCCCTGCGCTCCAATCATAATAATTGATAACTGGCGTATGTAATAAAATATTAGTATTATGATCCACGGTGATTTCTTTCTTCTTCCTAGAGCCGGACCTCCACACGCCACCTAGCTGCCCACGCCTCACCCTAGCACTGGTAAAGGTCGAATGGCATGTCCGACACGACCAGCAGAACACACAGCTCTCACCTGCAACCGTTTGTGAGATTTATGTTCAAGTAGCTTACCCGGCAGACGTGTCCTGTAGTCCTTACTATGATCATTGATTTCAAATTTGTAATTCATATTAAAATACGTTTAAATATCTATGTTTGAATGTTAAAAAAATATTTCTGAAATCTCAAAAGAAATTCAATCAAAAATCTGCGTACCTACCAATGATTTGAAACTTAATGGTTGTCATGGTAAATAAAAATTGTGTTGTTATGGAATTTTTCACAGATGCCGTTATTGTCAGCAAACCCGTTCCATACTAACTTTAATATTTTATATTATTTGCTTTCCATTTATCGAATTTTTAATAGCTAAGTACTCTGTTATCCGGAGTGGAGAAGACTCCAATAAACCAAGATTTTTACGCTGGCGTGAAGCAACAAAATCTTGTATGGAAACGTGTACGGCGCCCCTACAGAATACTTCGGAAAGCTACACAGACCCAAAATAATTCCCGTTCTCACTTACGTTATTGAGGAATATTCGGAATACGGGTACCGATCTACATCAAATTGATAATAAGATTGTGGTCAATTTAGCGAACAAGGCCAGCGCCACTAAACATTAAAGATTATGCTCTGAACAGTAATAATCACCAGACTGGGTAAAAAATAACATCAGATAAGTCGCGGTATTTCGTTGAAAATAATAACACACCTTTGCATTTTTATTATATATTTTTTTACTGGCCACTGAGTAAACGAGACCAGGACAAACTGGACATTTTCGAAAGGAGGATCCTGCGCCGCATATATGGACCAGTCAAAGATGGAGATCACTGGCGAATAAGATACAACCGTGAGATTTATGAAATGTACAATGACATTAAAGTGTCCACATTCGTAAAGATAGGCCGGCTCCGTTGGCTGGGACATGTATCGCGAGCAAATCAAGACTCGGTTCTAAACAGGATCTTCCGCACGAGACCAGAGGGAAGGAGGAGCATAGGAAGACCGAAGCTACGATGGCTGGATGGCGCTGAGAGGGATCTGGGGCTTTTGGGGGTTGGTGACTGGCGCGCACTGGCGGCTGACAGGGTGGCTTGGAGAAGTTTGCTGAGGGAGGCCGAGACCCACTCAGGGTTGTAGCGCCGCAGATGTATGTATGTATTTTTTTATCAAAATATCGTTAAGTACTTATTGAATCATACGAAACCTTTATGTTTCAGCCAAAATGAACTAATTTATGTTTGATCACTTCCATTTTAATATTTGTACCTACTTAATAGTGTTCTTTGAATATTTTCTTCAAAACGTCATTACATTTCTTATAAATTTAGTTGGAACATCAAGTTGTAAGACCACGAATGATTACGGGAATGCATAAAATAAATAAAATAAAATCTTTCTTTATTTCTCGGATAAAAAAATTCGCAGACAATTGAAACATATAAACAACAAAATTATACAAACAATAGTTTAAAATAATATCAAATAGCACATAAATGAGAAATCCCACAAGACAGTGCCCGTTCGTGGGTATTACAGAAGTATTAGGTATCTAAAATTGGATTTTTGTATTATGGAAGTAAAAAATAAAAATACTAAAATATTGATTGAGATCAAAAACTTAATCACATAGAGTGAATAAAGAAATGCATATCCAATCTAACAATATAAATATAAATAAAAATACTCGGTCAATATATTAAATCATCCATTGTAAACACATATTTGCTTTACTCGATGACAGCTTGATCGTAATATTTTCTATCGCTGAGCTATTTTTCCACTGATCGTAGTTTTTTAAATAAAGCAGTGTCAGTTTAAAATACATAAAATTTTATAAATACCTTGTATAAAAAAATACTTATTTAATATTCATAAACTGCGTACCTGCGTACATAAGACAAGTATGTATAGAAAAAAAAACCACCAAGTGAAATCTTAGCGACCTTGAATCGAATTATGGTTGTTTATTAATACCTCCCATTAGCCATGTTAGTTGATCATTAAGATCGAAACAATGTTTTAAGTAGCATAGAACTGGGCACGTACAATACCAAAATGGAAACTTCCGATCCAGAATAAAATACAAATTACATATTCACGGTAGTTTATAGATTAGTCATTCCTCATCAATACCTAATGATTTCATTTCGTTATCAACAGATTTTTATCCCACTCGGAGTGAATCGTTTCAGAATTCGCCGAAGTTACACCTTCAGCCGACATATCGATCGCAGAAGACTCGTGGTGGCAGCGAGAATCAACAAGTACAGAAGTGGTGTATTAATCCTAGACGAGCGGCTGAAACTCCAGACGACGCCGACGCGTGGAGGCGAACGCTTTATATACGAACTTAAGAATATTAAGATGGCCAGACTGATCTATTATAGAGTTATCCAGGGTCACTCATGGCGACCGTTCTTTGGACGCACACGTGAAATAAAATAAGTATTAAAAAAGTATCTATCATTCAATTCAACAAGCTTTTTATTAGAAAAAAATACAATCTCAGTACGGGACAATGTGCCGGATATTAAGTTCTATTGAAGAGTATGTACCGTACATCAGAAAATCCTACACGATGACGTCGTTTGCCAGTTAGCGGGAATCCCAGAGGCAGGCGATCGTACTGCAGGAGTCCCCACGAGTCTGGCGACTGATAACATTCTACGTAAATACCTATAGTCGCTAGTAGCACTGATATTTCCTATCTTGCATCGTCATACAATACATAGATTAATGAAGAAACGTGATTTAAGCGTATCAGGTAAATCTAAGGTAACCAACCATCATGCAATCTTATGTGCAATGAAACAAGACACTACGGAGAACAGACGATTTTAATAAATTATGTTATGTAAAACGTTGGTGATGTGAGTAGGTACCTACCTACTACCTACCCGCACTGCTTGGGTCCGCGCGAATGGCAAAGTGAGCATTGAAAGAGATCGGGTACAGACAATACAATATAATAATGTCAGTCAATCACAAAAATTAAGTAAGTAAATGAATGTTGTAAAAGGTCAATTGTAAAATCATATCAAGGTATGAATAATAAATTCATTGATAAAATAATAATAATGCGATTGAATTTAACCTTCTCATGTCTTGGAATCGAGTGTCAATGATTGTTTCAATAAGATAAAAAAACAACTCAATAGATAATATAATAATAATATGAACAGTGTAATATGCAACACTTTTAAAAAGTGTTGAAACGGCAACGTTGCAAGGCTCCACTAGTTCCATTGCCTTCGAAAATCAGAAACGGATTCTTCTTCACAAACTTTAGATTAACCTTTTTAACGTATAGGTGAAATTTCAAGCGGCGTCAAGGAAAATAATATTTACATGTACCACATTGAAGATGAAAGTATCGAGTCTTATTTGCGAAATACGCCCAGTGCATCGACAACAATCGATCATTATGAAAGTTGTTGTATTTCTCTTATATAAGCCACAATAAAAGTAATGAATTGCAAGACGGCCGGTATCGCATGGCAAGATACAAATTTTCCTATTCCTTTCCACAGAGGCACCAGTGTTGCTAGAGTGCACTAACTAGCACGCCCAGACCCATGCGATGCGGCTCCACGGGAAACAATGAAAGTAAGTTGATACGTCCGACCAGAGTGTGGAGGCGCGCTTCGGTTCGCTGTCTCCGGTCTACAAATAGTGCTGTAGCTTGTTTTGTGCTGCGTCTGTCATGTTAGTGGCCGTTTTCCAAAACCAGGAAGTAGACAACTGCTATCGACTAAGCTGTCAAAAACACTTACTTTGAATTAAGCGTATCGATACATATCATATTACATCACATGACAACAAACTAAATGCCTACAAAAACTATGAAAAATGTATCCCAATATTTTAAATCGAAGAAAATATATTTATTTGTTTTGTTACAAAGCAAACAAAAATAATAATAATGCAGAATGTTGGAATTATTTCATGACGGTAGGGTAAGAGTCAGCTTATAATGTCAAAGCTCGCATATTTTTATCTTGTCTTGCTAATCAGACATTCAAGAGACGAGCCCGGGTAGCAGGTGTGGGGGCGTTCAAGTATTACGTAACGCAATTTGGGGGGGAGGGGGGGTCTTGCAAAACGTTACTGTGCGTTACGAGGGCGGGAGGGGGGGTTTGAACAACTCGTTACGTAACGGTATTTTTTTTCTTAAATAAAAAAAATTGGGAAATAAATCTTCCAAGTTGGGCAATCCTTTTCGTTTATGTTTTACGGGGAATCCCTCGATTGTACTGTACGTCATTTTTGTTTTTTTATTCTCCGAAGTTGGGCACCCTTTTCGTTTATGTTTTACGGGAAGTCCCTCGATTGTACTGTACATCATTTTTTTTCTCCGAACTTAGCAAAGGAACCCTTTTCGACAATGTTTTACGGGAAGTCCCTCGATTTTTATTTCGTCATTTTTCATTCAACGTCATTTTTATTTTGTTCAGCTTTTGGTGGAAACACGTAGAATGCCGAATCCGACCCGCGCCGACCGGCGCAAAGAATGTTTCTATGCAGTTGAATGGGAATACGCACAGCAAAAGCAGAAACCTGCTTTCCGGCATGCCCATTTAAATGCTTTGAAACCATAGACAACATTCTTTGCGCCGGTCGGAATCGGCTTTCTACGTGTTTTCACCCTAAGCGTAAGAATTTTTCGCTCTGCGAAAAAAGGAACCTTTTTCGTTTAAGTCTTACGGGGAGTCCCTCGACTGCATTGTATGTAATTTTTATTTCGCCCTCCCAAGTTAGCAAATCTTTTATTTTTTACGGGGAATCCCTCGACTGTATTATACTTACGTCATTTTTATTTTATTTTCATTGTCAGCATTCGTTAGTGGTCAAAAGGGGGGATTTACATCATCAACTGGACTTGCCAACGCAGCTATGCCAAAATTTGGAAAACAGCAAAAGAAAAAATAAAGATAAATTTATGGAACATATAAATAGTATTTTTTTTCTCCGAAGTTAGCAAAGGAACCCTTTGAAACCCTTTTATTTTTTACGAGAGTTCAGTAAAAAAATAGTCTCTTGGGTGTTACGTAACATTTAGGGGGGGGAGGGGGGGGGGTACAGAAAAACGTTACGGCGCGTTACATGGGGGGGAGGGGGGGTCAAAAATCTTCAAAATTTGCGTTACGTAATACTTGAACGCCCCCTGTCCTAGGATTGCGTGGGACGAATAAGAAATCAACAACGGGTACACCACAGAGCAAAAAAAAAAGCTAAAGCGAGTCAACAATCTAATATTAGCTGGACTGTATTGACAGGATCGCTATAAAAGAAACAAAAGCAGACCGTGGAACACGTCGATATTGAATAATGAGAGTAAAACAGAGGCATAACGCGGTGCAGGTAGCGATGGGTGTCGCAGCCTCGGCTAACCAGGTCAAGGTGTCGACGGCGACATTCTTCGTCACTTAAGGGATAAATCTCGCGACCAGCGACGCGCATACTACCTCGTCGTCCCGCGTCTGAAAATGCAATGGACGAGCACAGAAGAGTCCTCTGAAGCAGTTGACTGTCGGCGACATTGAAATGTAAACCGACCGTGTAATAGCACAGTATCTCCGTTAGATAGAGTGATTAGTTACTTTCTAAACCCGGATGTACGCAAACCCACCTCTTTCATTGTACAGTCGATTCTGACAGAACGAAGAAGATTAGATTTTATAAAGAATGTGATTTTAACAGAAAGATGTGAAAAATCCTAAGTAACAATTGGTCAATGCGAAAAAAATTGGGAGAGATTACGTAGATAAAGAGATGTGCCATTACTGCCACAGTGAGGCAATCAAGGTAAGAAACACGACCGCGAGACTTGTGAAACAGTTTTGGTTCGAGGTAGCGCTATGACAAAATAAAGACTGGATCTGTTGTGTATATAGATACATACCAGCATTGTAGTGTTAATGTATCTACTGTATGTACTATAAATGCACCCATTATTCGCTGCTCGATCAGACGGAATAAACGTCCACGGCGAAGGAGAACGTTTAAAGACAATAATGAGGCTCGCAATATTACAATTATTATTTGAAACTTCGTGGCCATAAAAGTTGCTTTAATATGATCGGTATTTCTGAATTCGTTTCACTATTTCTTTTACTTCCATAGGAGTGCCGGAATATCTTTTGAAATGGGATGGAAAATACACCCTTACTTATTACCGTAGAATTGTCGGACATCGGGTTAGACAGAAGACAGGGTAATATGGACAGTATAATACGGCATATCTACGTTGCACATTAAATATGACCACCGTACTAATTTAAGAATCATATTTTGTGTGCACCGGCTTTTCATTCTGTTCGCCTTGACTTTTTTATTGTAAAAATATGTATTTTATAACTAGCCAATTCGACCGCTGCCTGAATCTGCTATATATTATGTAGGTAAAAAGACTACTTGTAAGTTTGTCATTGTTAAAATCATTTTCATATTATGACAGAGGTTATGACAAAAATTATTTGAAATCCATAAGCACATGTGAGATATTCATTTATTAACAATAATATTTTTCGATCTGTATTTTGTAATCATTTTTTTTTATATTTCAGTAAATTAAGTAAGTATTTTTTTTTCTCTATACTGCTGGGTCATTTAGGTACTATAAGCCACGGATTGTATTGAAAAAGTATTGCCTAAATTATTGATAGGCAGTTATTTTTTTTTGTAATGAAGAGCAATTACTAAAATTGGCAAAACGTAATCGGACCTTTTTAAAATAATTACTGTATTATTTTCGAGGTTATGTCTGAGCCGCCCGACCTAGACAAGTCATTCCAAACTGCTCGTCACTCACACACTCGTCTACAGAGGCGCTTATCTGCGTGCATGCCTGCATGTATGTTGTGTAGTATAATGTCAGAGCACACTCATACACCCGGCCAGCCAGAACAATTATTTACGACTGTTTGCGCGTACTCTAGCTAGCAAAAGGTCATATACAACTCGTACGTACACGTACTAAAGCCGGCTATACCCGATACTAGTTTCAAAGGATAACACTCAATACAATATAGTGTTGCTGATTTCGAGGCTGTGACCGCTTTCCTATTCAACAAATCGCCGCTAACTCAACGACCGACTTCTTCATGATGAAAATAATGTAGGTATTTAGATACACGTGAAGAAAATATGTTAAAGATATTCAGAATACCAAACAAAAGAAGTGGTTGGTAGACCATCTGTGGTATCAGTCGACAACTTTCGGACGCACAGCGTATTGGAGGTTGGATGCGCCTTTAAGTGGCTTGTCTCAGTTTAACAGAGATTCCTCAAACCAATCTACAGACCACTAAAATACAACGAACCAGCGCCAACAGAGGTCGTGGGTTCGAATACCGGTGCCGACCATTTCCACTTTCACGACACAAGCTCAGATTCATTTTTATAAAAAAAAAACATACAAATTTAATTAAACTGAACGTATGAAATGCAAAATCTTTAAGTATGAGTTTTGAGTTATATATCGAGAAAAAATTAAGAGTCGTTTCATAAAAAAGAGGAATACTCAAAAAGAATGCTAAACTGTTTAATTTACATTCATTCACGGAAAATTCATCATGTAAAAGTGCCAAAAAGGTGTTTGTTTCCTTGCCAAGTTCCCTTATGTCATGTTCTATACTTACGTTTTTTCGTGATAAATCTTCTGCGTATCGCCAATTGAACGCAAGGTAAGCTACAAACAAATACTTAAGGCTTTTAGCGTTGAAAATATTTAAAAAAGAAAAGGCAATTTTCATTTTCAGGGAAGAGCTTAAGCGTAATGTCTCGTTCGAGATTAGAAATAAGCGCAGGTAGAGGCTGGGCATTGCTATAATACTAATACTAATAGCGATGTGATGAATAACAACGCATGAAGTGACATTGAAGTCATATTGAGTAATTATTATTAATGTCGGTATGTGCCGCGATGGCGTACAGTGGAGCGCGTATACTCAGAGAACGAAGGGAATACGGCGGCGGCAGAGAGAGATGGAGAATAGGTATCTAGCGTGACGTCACCGCGCCGTTGTGACGTCGGCGTGACGTAGTTCAACACGATCCAAAGCGTTCCACTCGCACCACATTGTTCCCCGGTTTGTGAAAAACAAACCTTCGGCTACGTGCTGATTTGTAGCAGCTGATTCCGGCGATAGTGGATGGCGTAGGCGGTGGTGTGCGGTCTCCCGGTGTAGTGCGGCCATCTCTAACCCCGTAACACGCGCGTTGGTACTAGAGATTTTACAAGAAGTAAAGAGTTCACGTGGCAGAGTATGATAGAACGTGACGGGCTCCTGGACAATGCGGGATTATTAATTGTTATTCTGGAGGCGAAAGCTGACAATAATAAGCCCGTGTCCTATATCACGTTTCTTATAAAAATGAAACATTACATAGATACTATTATTATTTATTATATATCCTAACCTCATATTATACTATCACACTCCAGACCCAGACTATGACATAAGCGAGAGATCAAATTCTATGAAATGCTATTCATAACACTATTTTTAAAACCACTCAATTAAGGAAAATCGCTTAAAATTAATACATTTAGGAACGATAGAAGATATATAATAAAAACCATATTATACAGAGGGATGAACGCAACGTACGGCATTTTAGTCCAAACGGGTGGCTATTCTCGTAATCAATCAGTATCAGTTTCAATTTAAAAACTGCAGTCACGGACCTAAATGCGTTCGAATTTCAAAAATATTGTATGAATAGAAACTAATTTAAGAACGCGGTCTAGGGGCCTAGACAAAATGCAGTTGGCGATTGACTACAAACGAATTCTTCGACAATGTAGAGTAGGAAGAAAATTAGCTGTCCATTTTTTATTATTTTGTATCAGTGTCATTGCTTAGTTCAAAAAATTGTTTACTTGTTCCAGTGGACAGATAATTTTTTCGCACTATACATTGGCGAAATCTTCGTTTGTAGTCGAACGCCAGTTTGAATTTGTCTACGGGGGCTAGTCCAATCCGTCATTTTAAGAACAAATTAAAGTCAAGTTCGAATTAAGAACGCTACGAGAATACCCCAGCAGGGTTGCCAGGTGTTCGGCATGACAAAAATACCGAACTACACATAGACTGTTCGGTATTTTTGTCATCCTTTCCGGATAGCAAATTTCGAGAATTACCTTTTTGTGAAATTTCATCTTTTCGGATAAAAAGTGGGAACACTGGTTCGGATTTTTTTTTAAAACCTGGCAAACCTGGTCCAATCCCAAAAAGCTTTTGGGAAGAAGACATTAATTTAATGAACTCCTCAATACTGATTTATACACTATACAGTCCTAGCCAGTGTTAAAAAAAGGAACTGAAAAAAGGCGTAGAAATTGGTAGATTGGTTTGTGTCAGGAAAGGTTATTTTATTTTTATGTATTTATTCAGTCTCGGCCCTATGCCTCTTCTTCGGGCATTTGGAGTCGTCAAAAGTTTACAGTTACAAGTTAAAATTGACTTTAAAAAAATTCATAACGAGATTTTTTTTAGTAAACGTTTGGACTAAAAAAGACTTGAAATTTGATCTCGTAAAATTGATTTAACAAATTTCTAGGATCACGTCACACGTGAAAAGAATAATTATTATTGACGAGAAGATACCAAGCTTCAGATAACAGCGAATTATCTGTCATTCGGAATGCCACTTTAGAGACGGAATGATATTTGAAAAGAAAAGAAAAATACTTTCAAGTGCAAAATTATTTTGTTTTAGCCATAAACTTTCACAATTGCATAGCGCATAAAGACCTTCATCTATTCTATTCCGAAGTAGTCGTGTTTGATGAATGAAGCTATTCTATAACCAAAATAAACTAGGGAACGGGGTAGTCAACCATTTAATATTCTAACTTTTTTTTAATTTAATTAATTTAATTAAAATTTGCCGTGCCTTTTCGAAGATAAAAAAATAAGAATTATTTGGCAATGTTTGGCGTGCAATATAATGTGTAAATGTGTATAATATGCCTAATGGTATAATAACATGTATGATTGGTTTTGTTTGTATCAATCTTTTGTTTTATATAAATTTATCTATCATGGTAGAGTCAGCAGTATTCCAGTATTGTCTACATATCTGGTGTGACCAGGGTTGCCAGGTGTTCGGTATTTTACCGAACCGTTCGGTAATTTTGCCCCATGTTCGGTGTTCGGTATGAAAAAAATACCGAACTATGGAGTGTTCGGTATTTTTACTTCCGGGAATAATATTCATTTTTCCTAGTGAATTTGTAACTTCCCGGACAGCAAATTTCGAGAATGACCTTTTTTTTTTAGGGGAAATTACTACTTTCCGGGTAGCAAATTTTGAAAATGACCTTTTTTTTTTAGGGGAAATTACTACTTTCCGGGTAGCAAATTTTGAAAATGAACTTTTTTTGTTTTGGTTCGGTATATTTTTGAAAAAAACCTGGCAACCATGGGTGTGACTATGATAGAATAATCAAACAATCGAATTATTTTTGTATTTTGTAATAATTGTGTAAAGAACCTGTTGACAAGGCTTGTAAAAGCCTTAACAGGACTTGTATTGTTTTTTTTTTATTATTTTGGTGAATAAAGAGAATTAAAAAAAAAAAACTCTACGATCGATCCTTACAAAGACATAGTAATGTTAACTTCAGTAGTATATTTTTACGTACCTAGTTTAAAGTGAAAGGTTGGTTTTGGAAGAACAATTAACTTATTCAGACAGGAATTAATAAATACAGATTTTATTTCCAAGAAAAAAAAACTACGAGCTAAAGCGATAATTAATACATAATTTCAACCAAAAATATTGGTTATTCATTCAATCGATATTCCATTCTTGTCTTCTCCTTAGAACTAGTTCAATTTAAATGTGTACTTCTTTGGAATAAAATCTTTCCAAATATCTTTTGAAGTGGTTGGTAGACTAGCGGTTACAACACCGGCTTTCGTACTGTTTGGTGCGGACTTCGTGATTCGATCCCAGGTGCCGACCATCTTCCTCTTTCACGACACAAGCTTTAAGTAGCTTACTGTGAAAGAGTCAAGGAGTGTATTTGTGTTCACTTTGAGTGAGCACAGATTCATTTTTCAAAAAAAAAACTTTGTATAATCTACAATAAGGTAAAAAATATAATCAACTCGCTTAGTATTTTTGTTGTTTTTAATCTTCCGTATTATATAAATATATTATTCTTGATAATTCATAGAGATTCACCGATAGGAATAATGAATCATCGACTATCTACTACTACTTGTCGATGCACTTTCGTCCAATAAAAACGCTCTCTAGTCTTTTTCAATGATGGGTGGGTTGGGTATTGCCTTTAATTGCACAAAAAGTTTCAATATGACATACTTTTTTAGTCATTCTTTCCAGAAATGTATAGAATCCTTAAAGAAATATTTGCCCCCGTTAGCCAGTTACTTTGCTCGTTGTTTAGGAGGACAACTTAGGTGTAAAGTATATCTAATGCGCGGGTAAACGGGAGCATATTGCCTGCATAACAAACAGAGATAAAAAGAAAAAAAAACAAGCGCACACCTTGACACGGTGGGCTGAAAAATATTATTAATCGCTCCGGTGTATAATTATTGTTATCGTATGTATGCGTGCTGTCACTAGATTAGCGACTGTATAGTAAATAAATACACTGTACTCATAGAGGAAACTAGAGTGACCCATTTTTAAGTGGGGTATCGTTTGAAAGTACACACCAGACTAGCAGTACTTAAGTCAAAGCACTTATCCAAGGCACTTAGTTGAAAGTACGACCATAAAGTATAGTATCGCGATACCTCATAGATAAACCTTTATCAAATAATATTATTATTGTAAAATTAAAATTGTATTTACACAAGGTACCTTTTTACCTATACGAATGCAAATAATATAGAAATTATCCTCAAGATAGAGTTACATTATTAAATAGGTATTATCATAATAATTATTAAAAAACTTACCCCGACGCCGTTTGGCAATAATTGTATAGTAGGTCTAGATCCAATTTTTCCCTGAAAGAAAAAAGAAAATTGTAAGGTTAATATTAAATGTTTGCATATTCATAGATATTATATTATTATTCAAATTAATAGAAACATGATAATATTATGATCGGTTCATTGAGTTCACTTACTGAATGTTATTAGAAATCACCCAGTTTAGGCTAAAGTTATTTAGGTATTTGCTCGCATTTTTGTTTGTGCAGTACGAATATTTGAAACTAAAGATCAAATAAAAAAATTGTTTAACTTTTCCACAAATTTTTATTTCCCGAACAGGAGACTAAGAAGCTGTGACCATGTAGGACGTGAGCCTACGAAACTAGTCGGGAAATAAAAATTTGTGGAAAAGTTAAACAATTTTTTAATTTGATCTTTATTTTCAAATAAACTCCACCAAGAAATGCATGTTCATCAGTTAGTGAATTTTACGAATATTTGAATCCATTTTTAACCAACTTTCAAAGTAGCATAGCATTCGAAACTTTAAAAAAGGCCAAAACCCAATGACAATGCATTATTTAAAAAAAAAAATTGAAATTATGAATCTGGGATTTAAAAAAGTGAACACAAACACACATTCGACATCTTTCACATAAAGCAAAGCTTGTGTTGTGTAATTTGAAAAGGTCGGCACAGGGATTCGAACCCATACGTTCAATACGTTGTGTGTACGAAAGTCGTCGACTGATATCACTGGTCTATCTTTGTCATCTACCATCATCAACCAATAAATTTAAAAAAGTTGAGACTTTAGAATTTAGATTATACCTATTTATTATATTATTTAGTATTTTTATACAATATGATAACTCGAGTTTAATTTTAAGAAAATAGGCTGGATACTTGAAGAGAAAATTAATAAAAACACCAACTATGCAAAAAAAAATTAAATTAAAAAAAAAACGAAAAGATTACACTGCTCCTATGAAAGAATATGAAATTTTCTCATTTTCATCCATTAGATTTTATGAAATATTCACACATTTAGTTTGATCAGGAGTCGATAACATTGTAAATTCGATGAACATGGTGTTAATTTTTGGAATTTACACAGGGTAAGATAAAGATGACACCGTATAATGATTCTAGGGGATACGTAAAAACTGTTGTAAGTGGGATAAGCACTTATTAATGTCTGTGTTAGGACATAAAGGTTAATTGAAATGCATAGGTACACAATTGATTGTTTTAAAGTAAAAACATACAAAACGTATTGGCTGGGCAGTGAACCAGGTTATCAGTGCTATCAACGTTTACTCACTACAAGATAACGAAAAACAATAAATTTTATTGTCTACGTGCGTTTTATAATAACACTTGATTTTTTGATAGCGGGGTACGGTTTACGTAATACGATAAACCGGCGGAACCTGGAGACTACTGAATTAAAAACGTGCGCTAAACTAAAAAAAAAAGACAATTAAAAATGATCATACTGTGAAACATGATATGGAATGGCAGTCAACTAAAACATGATTGTTTTGGTAAACTTTTCAAATAAGGCAAGAGCTTATGATTGATGGATTACAAATCAACAATATCCCATCTTAACTATTAGGCATTTTAAGAAATCCGAATCGAAAATCCAAAAAATAAAATAATCGGACAAAATGAAAAAAATATATTCCGTTTTATCGGTCACGAAACCGTGGACCTAGAAATCAGATATCAACGTGCGAGATAACATTCAAACAAACGGTATCCGTTTTTATCAAAAATATTCAATGTCAAAAACGATACAAGACGGTATTCAGTAAATATAAGTTTGCATCAAGACAATATACCCTAAAAATGAAATTTCCCACAGCTAAATCTGCAATAGTTTGTTTCGGGTTCTATAAAATAATCATGCAATTATCAAGAAAGAACCAATGTTTTATGTTTAAAAGAAAGCCCCGGCATACGTCCTTGCAAATTGTTGCGTTTTAACACAAATTATTTATTTATCAAATTATCCTACATATGGGGCATTTTAGAGTTGTTAAATGGCGGCTTACGTGAAGTTTATTTGACTAAGAAACAGTTTGTGAGAAATGTTTCTTAGTCACCTGTGACCATGCAGGACCTGTGCCTGCATTAACTAGTGAAACTAGTCAGGGTATAAATTGTGGATAAACAAATAAATTGCTTCTTAGGCTTTCACGGCCGGCGTTCGAACAATTAGCAGTGGAGTGTTCCGGGCTATTAGGCCGTGGTCGATTTGGGATTCTTGTGCCCAACGTTTCGTCTCCTAAGTGGGGGCCTGTGGAAGACATCTTCGGAGGCTTCGGCTGGGCACATGAATCCCAAATCGACCACGGCCTAATAGCCCGGAAAACTCCACTGCAAACAAATAAATTGTTTCATTTAAATAAATCTACCAAGAATGCACGTTCAGTTCGTTAATTTTATTAACAAATGTAAAACTGCTTGATGCGTTTGTGTTGCCAATTTTTCTGTATGGTTCTGACCAAAGCTCAGGCAAAATTCTCCGTCTTAGAAGATAGTACTATATTATGGAACATTTAAAATGTAAAAGGCCTAGGCCGTAGATTTCATAAATAAATAAATATTACAATTGTTTAATGAATAACAGTATACAACGACGCACCAGATGCTGAGAAGATGGAAGTTGTTGGGAGTGCTGGGACATGTCATAAAGATGACGAATAACACTAGGATCCTGAAGACGAGGAAGACATTAAGATTAACACCTTAAAATTTAAGGTCTTAATCGCTCATATTTCATATGAGCGAGATTGAGACCTCTTATTGTCTATCTATACGCCTGATGTTTTCTTACGAATACGAGACTGATATGAACAGAGGAGCTCCCTGGGGACCTTTTACATAAGCGGGGTCACGAAGGGTGTTTGGATGGATATAGATAGACGGGGAAGGATATAGCAAGGTTCTAGTGTGCATTACATTAATACTAAAAAAGTGTAACTTCTCCAAGAGTTACCCTAAAGAAGTTCTAAAAAACTCTAAAGATTTGAATGTGTATGATGTATTATTAATGATTGTGGTGAATTGCAAGTTCTAACCGGATGCAGCAAGGCTTAAGATTGGCTGCACGAGCCGGATACATTGCGGGAAGGATCCTAAGGTCGGTTGGCACATTCAATGACTCCACGCTGGCATCCTGTCAATACTGCCCTACATATTATACACATCGATATATAAGTAGGTACTATTATACTATACGTAGGTACTTACATATTAATTATACACCTACAACTCTTCATGAAGGAAGCAATATGGCGGCGCGTGGTGTAAGTCTAAGATGGGCACCCAGAATTGCAAAATGGCACCCCTATAAAAATAAGAGGCTAATTGGGAGACTCCAAAAAAGATGGGTGGATGATGACGTGGTTCCGGTCGCGGGGAAAAACTGGTCCAAAAATGGTGGAAAACTTTAGAGGAGGCCTACATCCAGCAGTGGATGGCTGACAGTTTTTTTTTACCCATCTTTTTTACTTTTAACCAATATCATTCCGACTGATGCATCTGTTTTAAACCAGATATTTTCTATCAGCACCAACTATTCAACAACTGACAGTTTGTGTCAAACGACAATCACCTAGATTTATTCACTTTTCGCGTTTTAATTTAGGTATAAAAAAATGCGCTTCAATGTTAACAAATTTGAAAAAAGAATCCATCAAAATTTGCGTATTAAGCTATGTCCACACATCGCAACATTTTGTATCTCCAACAAAATGTTGGAGATACAAAATGTTGCGTCAACTGTATCTGGATACTGTTGATAGCGATGTTGCGCGTCCACACATCGTTTGTTGTTGAAAATCAAAATATGCGAATAATAGGTATACAGAGTGTTTGGTAAAACGTTAGACAAACTGGTATGGTACATAGAGGAGATCATTTGGAAATAAAAATACGTTTTGCTTGTTATATACACACATGTTGTAGGTATACTTTTTGAAAGAGAATATAAACCTTACCCTTACCAACTCACGTCCACTCCCAAGGTAGAGCATCTGGTCACCATTAGGTTCCTCTATGCACTTCTGTC
This sequence comes from Mystacides longicornis, assembly GCA_963576905.1. NCBI lineage: Eukaryota > Metazoa > Arthropoda > Insecta > Trichoptera > Leptoceridae > Mystacides > Mystacides longicornis. Next base: position 1,757,442 of record OY756421.1, on the reverse strand, counting down.
TTGTCTGCTTCCTCTCAGATCAGTGCGTTCAAGCCATATTCGGGGGGCACAGCAAGGTGTGCCAATACTCAACCCTGTTTTTCTTCCGTTTTACTGATATTTAAGGAATTTTTACGAAATTTGAAGAACTCATGGTGACTTTCACCAACGGTTCATAACATTTAAGTTGCTCGTAGCCTTTTATATAGTGTGGAGTGGAGGACAGTAAGAGCTACGTAAAAGTTAGGAACCATTGGTGAAAGTGACCATCAAATTTTTTTCTGAGAATTTTGAAATCTGAAGTAAACTTATTTCGTGGATGTTTCTTTGGAATATGAAGGGATATAACTTTTTATTAAGCCATTTTCTTGATTATTTTACTTATTTTTTCTAAAGATTTGAAATTTGAAAAAATAGTTGGATAAATAAAAAAGTTACAGAGTGACTTCTAGATAAAATCACGGGATTTCTATTTTTTTTTTTTTTTTTGTAAAAACGCCTAAAAAGGGAGCTCTTTATATAAATTTTGAGTAGGTAAGTACAATATATTACAAAATAAATTATCTAACTTTGTACCATACCAGTTTATCAAACGATCAACCAAACCTCCTGTATTCCTACATATTCTTCGATCGTTTTTTAAAACTTATCGATGGAAATGAACGATGAGTGAAGCGTTCTGCAACTCGTGGGCTCGAATCCCGGTGCCAACCATTTCCACTTTCACGATACAAACCTTTTGCTTAGTGTGAAAGATGTCAAAAGCGTAATTGTATTCACTTTGACTAAGCTCAGATTCATTTTAAAAAATGTGGAAATCTTTAGAAAATTGCCAGATTTGAAGCTCATGGCGAATAACGCCTGCACTGATTCACATTTACTGAACATCATCGACTGTTAATCAGGTATCCCGAGTGGATAAGTTCAAACAACTGGGAGCAGCCATTACCATATCTATTGACCTGGGGACTGAGCTCCCGATTCGCATCTGTATAGCAAGGGGCGCCTTTAACAACATGACCAATAGGTATATGGAAAGCATCAGTGTTTGGTGTCAAGACGAAAATGTTAATTGTTTGATGCGTGTGTGTGTTGCCCATTCTCCTGTATGGTTGTGAGTCCTGGCACCTGACCAAAGTCCATGCACAAAAAGTCTATTCTTTCGAAACGAGGTGCCTCGGGAGAATTTTTAATATAAGTTGGTTCCACCGCATAACGAACGACTCTATACGCCGGCGCACCCAGCGTAGGCCCATCACTTCTACCATTTTGGAGAGTAGATGGACTTGGCTGGGAAATGTGTTAAAGATGCCGAATGGCAGTAGGTCGAGGAGAGCGCTGTTCTTCCTCTCATCATCAGGGTCCCGAAGACAAAGAAGACTCTCATACTGTGGTCCGCTCCTATGAAGCAGAGCGGGGTCTGAATATGGTGTTGGAGTTGGTTATCGAAACTCTGAGTATGGGAAGTGTTTGGTAGACTAGCGGATACGACGCCGGCTTTCGCAATGTTTCATGCGGAGGTCGTGGGTTCGATCCCAGGTGCCGACCATCTTCCTTTTTCCCGACACAAGCTTTAAGTAGCTTACAGTGAAAGAGTCATATAGTGTATATGTGTTCACTTTGAGTGAATATATAGTGAACACAGATTCATTTTTATAAAGAAAAAAAAACTGCTCGAGATCGAGCGAAGTAGAGAGTTCTAGCTGCCCCCCGTTGCCCCCGAATGGGGTCAAAAAATGAGAATGGTAGCCTAGTGGCAAATGCATCAACTTCAGATCAAGAGGTCCCTGGTTCGAATCCCGGTTGGGTCAAAATTTTCAATGTATGTGTATTTTCACCTGAAATATCTTCTCGAAGTTGAATCCTGTCTCATATTAGACGGGACTGGTTGACTGGTAGAGGATGCTCCAAGGATTAAGTTCCGCCTGCTATACTGACACTTATGTATTGAAGAGTGTTACTTATTTATGTAATAACTCGGATCGAACACATCGATTCCGTCCTCAAGGAAGGCCAGGTAAGAAGTAAGAGAAATAGGAGAGGGTGTATGAGAAATGTTATGTCGGTGGAAGAAGCGAAAGAAGTATGCTTGGATAGAAAAGAGTGGAGGTCCGTTCTCTCTGCCTACCCCTTACGGGACACGGCGTGATGGGTAAAAAAAAAACTAAAAAGATTACCTACTTCCCACCGACCTTTCTTATTTTTTTCTTTCATAAGAACCTTCTCCTGATAAAATAAAAACCTAACGACAAAAAAAGAATTAGCGAAATCGGTCCATCAATGATGTATGGATGTGAAACTTGCTCACGCACGAATATATGGAAAGTATCTGTGGGATATGGAAATGATGAGAATATTAGGTATGGAAGTTAGCGTTGTACAAAGATGAAAGGCAATTATTTGAAATAGTTTGGGCATGTGGAAAGAATGAATGTAAACTGAATGACAAAGAAAATTTATATGACCAAAAGCAAAGGTGCATTAATAAGGCATGCATGGTCGACAGAGAAAAATCGACCTCGATAGCCCAGTGGCAAAGACTCCGACTTCAGATCAAGAGAGGGGTTTTGATTCCCGGTCAGGTCAGAATTTTTCAATGTGTTTATTCCTATTATATAATCCTGTCTCAAATTAGAAGGAACCCTTTGACTGGTAGAGAATGCTTCAAGCATGAAGTTCCGCCGGCTATACTGACACATCGATTCCGTCCTCAAGAAAGCCTGTTTATGAAGTAAAATAAATAGGAGAGGTTCTATGCGAAATGGTATGTATGTCGGCGGAGTAAGTGAAAGAAGAGTGCCTGGATAGAAGAAAGTTGAGGTCCGTTCTCCCTGCCTATCCCTTATGGCTTGATGGGTAAAAAGAAAATATTAAATAATTGAATAATTAGGTACCTATTTAGATTTGAAATTAATAAAAACTTAAAAAATTTTCAAAACAAACCTATAAAAATAATGTAGAAAGGTAAAAAAAACATTCACAAATTTAATAATACCTCAACCAGTGAGATGAACGTGAAAAGTTGACGAGTTACCCGTTTGAAACGGGAAACTTGGAAACATGCAATAAGCAACATTTCCATATGATTTTTGGCGCCAAATATCGACGAGTATCTGTCAACTTCACAACAAAAAGTCAATGAAAACTCGTCAACTGTTGATATCAACTTTTTGTTGCCATGTGTGGACAGCCGGGATACACGGATACAAGCAACATGCATAATTTCTCTTTGATTTTTGCACCCAAAAGTCGGCGGTCGACTTAAAGTATCCGTCAACATTTTGCGTTTTTTGCAACAAAAAATTGATAGATACCCGTCAACTGTTGATATCAACATTTTGTCGCTATGTGTGGACATAGCTTTAATATTTTTAATGTCAATTATGTTTCTATATAATTTTGTTGTATCGAAATTCGTTCCATACTAACTTTAATATTACATTAATATTAGGTATTTGCTTTTATATTTTATTAGTTATTCTGTTATCCGGATCGGAGAAGAATCCAATAAATCAAATATCAGAAGAATCTGTTCATCCGATCTCGAATCATAAGTGTTCGCACTTATTCGACTTTCTTTTATATCTTTATAGATAGGTACATATCTATTTTGAAACATGATAAAAATCTATAACAATAAGTTATCCCATCGCATTGGTTTTACGAGAAATAAGACGTTTATTTCAACTAGTGATAAGAGGTAGCGAGTTGCGTCATTGAAATACCCACAAGGGAAATAAATATCTTCATAATAGGACAACACGGTGACAACGCTTTGTCTTGTCGCTGAATGCGCTCGGAATTTTCGCGCGTAGAAAAATACAGTGACGGCAAATCGCCATAGTCGAGGAAATGAAAATAACACGCATCGTTATTCTTTAATCAGCGTAAAAATGCTTTCTTCTTTTGTCCGAAGGTCGCCAAACAGTAGTGTGTCCAATAAAGACAGATCCGTATCGAGGGAAGATTGCACCCGGATCAAGAATCTAATTTTCTCCCAATACGAAATCCGATAATAAATGAATTAACACCAACAAATTTTAGCTTTAAAAAGTTAAATACGATTTATTTTTATTTTCGAGCTGTTGTATTCAATCAATCCATAAAAACTCCATGCGAACTCCACTCAGGAGCATAGGGAGGCAACAACAGCTCTCCGTTGCGCTCGATCTTGCGCAATGCTTAAGACCTCTATCCACACTATGTCCAACTCCCTCTGCTGTATTACAAATGTATTTTTTGTTTTACCCATCATGCCTTGTCCTCAAGTGGAATGAACATTTTTTTACTATAGTTATTACTCATTCTTTGTACGTAAATTTGAAAAAAAGGCGGTTAACCACGCATCAATTTTGATTCCAGACCTTCGAACCCATAACTGTATCTTGTTTTCTACTCTTTTCGGGGAAAAACGATTATTGGAGAAGGAGAGACGCTTAATACTGGACGAAGAGTAATTTATTATGTGTGAAAAAATATTGAATTTCCCTTTGTATTTCAAAGAGTAAACAATTTTTTTATTCAATCGAATTTTGTTTAAAAGCTTTTATTTCACGAATGGATACTAGTTTCGGTGTTCGGGGCATATGCATCCTGTTGCTCAGCCTCGCCACAGCTCTGGGTAAACATAGAACAGGGATATTGATGACCCTTATCGGCGGAATAACGCTCGAGATAACAATCCTACCACGCGATTAATACATTAACAACGATGTAAACGTTAAGATTACAACAGATCTTTACTTATCACGTCATGATTCAGCCAATAAGCGAATATTCCGTCAAGCGTCTCGGTATCCTATGTATGCGGACACTTTGCGGCTTTTTTATCCCTTCGCGTGGCGATATTAAATTTATCAATGGTCTCAATACAGAAATGTTTTTATTTCTTTCAATCTAAATAAGGAAAAGTCTGTGGAAAAACGACTAGAGGATTTTTCCTCAAGGATACGGATGAGTATAAAGCGAGAGATCAATTTCACAAGAAGGCGACGGTTCGCGAGAATAAGCGCAATCGTTGTCAATATACACGAAGGCTGAAAATGATATTAAAATAAAGCAATTATGTACTTCAATTCACATTGTCTATATGCAGACTAGCGGCAGAGAATGTCGGACGACAGGCATAAAAAATACAAATGTTTACAATTTGTCATTTTTCCCGTAGCAACAGTTGTATAAACCAACCTCGGTAGCCTAGTGGCAAAGGCGTGGACTTCAGATCACGAAGTCCCGGGTTCGATTTCTGTACCCCTATTCTGTAGCAAGTGTAGGGTAGTCACTTGAAAAAAGTGACTATTAGGCGATACATTTTGTATGAAAAACGTATATATTATTATGCGATTCTCGCATTCGCTACGTATATACGTTTTTCATACAAAATGTTTTTCAAGTGACTACCCTAGACTTGCTACAGAATAGGGGTCCTGGTAGGGTCAGACTGTTTTTTCACTTGAAATCTCTACCCGGGGTTGGCCTGTCTCAGATTGGACAGGACCGGCGACTGGAAAAAATTGCCTCAGGCAATAAGTTCCGCCGGCTACACTGACACCTTTGTATAGAAAAGTGTTCATTAATTCATGTAGGAATCTCTGATCAAGTATACCATATTTCGTCGATATAATATTATCCAGGGTGAGTCTATGCTTGTTATTATTGTATTGGAACTTACAGACGAATTAAAATATATGTAGCTAAAAAAAATTCGCGAAGTTGGATTTGTTTTGTCATATTATTATGTTCGAAGAATATTTCGCGATAGGCCAGGCTTCGTGAGCAGGACGCGGGGTACAGAGGGACTTGGAGGATGAGGACAAGGAGAGCCGACCCCAGGTAAATGGGATAAAGGCTATGACAAAGAAGAAAGAAGAATATTTTACGATGGGTTCATGTGTTTAAACGCAAATACCGATTAACGGACGAACGTAATCAATCTTTACATTATAATATAGCATGTAATATACTTAGGGATTGCAATCCGGAAAACCGGATCCGGTATTCCGGCGGATCCGGCATCAAAATGCTTATAGCGGATCCGGCCAAAATCAACGGATCCGGTGATCGGATCCGGATAATCATATAAAGAGATTTTTAACACGGACCGTACTCGAACCCGTATCCCTAGCAATTCCGCAGGGTCATTTTAGATATAATTGTGGGTACCCATAAAGATAAACAGAGAATAGGAGGCAAATTCGTAACACTGAGAGCAGTGGAATACTACTTTTGCCTCTCTGTGCCCAAGGTGGAGATTTAAAGGAAGTGTTGACTGATTATATTGATACTATTGATTATCGAATGAAAAGACATCAGTTCGAGGTGGTTGGTAGTCCAGTGGTATCAATCGGCGACTTTCGTACGTACAGCGTATTGGAGGTCGTAGGTTCAAATCCCGGCCGAGCCAACCATTTCCGCTTTCACGACACAACTCTTTGGTTAGTGTGAAAGATGTTAAAAGTGTATTTGTGTTCACTTCGAGTGAGCACAGATTCATTTTCTTAAAAAAAAAAGAAAAATGGTGAGGGTATTAAACAATAAAATATATATTAGGTAAACTATAAAAGCATTTTGGGAAACAGACGGTATGATTTTGTAACTAATGACTCTGTCCGAGAAAGAACATTGCAGCCCTTGGTTACTTCAATTATCCTTAATCGCAGACCAAGTTGGCTCGGGCACGTCCTCCGAAAGCGTAGGCCATACCAGCCTATTTTACAATCTGATATAGGAGTGTCCCTGATTATTCCCGGATATAGGCATTTGTCCTGGGACACTAATGTCCAACTGCCCATCCATCTCTTTCGTGCTCGTCCAAGGGTCTGCTGGTTGATGTGATTTCATCCTCACCGGATCCGTTCAGTTGACGTGATCTTTCCAGTAATGCCTTCTATTTTTACCCCATTGCCTGACGTTCTCGATATCGCAGAAGCTCTGATTACTGAGTTTCTAAGCCTCGAATGGTTTATTCCATAATGGGTTGGTGAGTTTTCGAGAATCTTTCTTTTTCGTGGTGTCGGTTCTGGTTTGCACATCGTAAATCATGATCAATCAAGCAGGTAATATAAATCGATCCGTTTCGTAGTTCGATCTCAGGTACAGACCATCTTCCTCTTTCATGACACAAGCTTTAAGTAGCTTACTGTGAAAAAGGGCAGAGAAGAAAAAAAAAACTTTTTAAACTAAAAAAATTAATGTTTTTACTATTTAAAAGTAGTCATACCCTAATTAAATTAATTTCCTATACATCCCGTTTAGTTTTTAACCTTCATTATAGTAAAAAATGTTAATCAATGAAGGTAAGTTCAATCCGGTCGGATCCGATCGGATCCGGCCGGATTGACGAAAATCCGGTTGGATCCGGCCGGATTCAAAATGAGACCGGATTGCAATCCCTAAATATACTATAGGCAGGTACACCAATGTTTGGTAGTCTAAAGTCATGGTGTAGAGGTTGCGACACCGACTTTCGAAGTGGAGGTCGTGGGTTCGATCCCAGGGGCCGACCATTTTCTTCTTTCACGACACAAGCTTTAAGTAGCTTACTGTGAAAGAGTCAAAGAATGTATTTGTGTTCACTTTGAGGGAGCGCAGATTCATTTTCATTAAAAAATGAATAGATCAAGAATACAATATTAATAGTATAATCTGTGTTATTACTTACTTAAATAAAATATATTATACTGCAGTAACAAGAAGAATAAACAGTGTAGGCAGGAATGGTCGGTGACTGAAGCATTCCGTGGCATTGAATAAATAATAATGTTGAATATTAGCTACCGATCCTCCGTATGTCCCGACTGTTCAGTTTGATTTAAATACACGGATCGACGCTAAAACCGATCACAGTCTAGTCACTCTACGATCGGCTATTATACCTATAGTTAAAACTTGATTAATACGAAAGTTCAGGGACATATTGCACTAAACGTGAATCGTTAGAGGCTGTTCATAATAAGGTGTGCAACATTAGCAAGAGTTCGATACCGAAGAATATCTAAATTCACTTAGGCCGCTTCACAATTTTGGAGTCCAGCACATATTCATACACGACGACTTTTCTTTCGCGACATAAGCTTCAAGTAACTTACCGTGAAAGAGTTTATTTGTGTTCAATCTGAGTGAGCACAGATCCATTTAAAAAAAAACTATAATACGATTTTCGAAATTTTGATCACATATTGCATTACACGTTAAAACTGGGTTGGCTTGTGACGAGCAAAAGAAGTGAATTTCATGTCTGATCAATGTAATCGTTGTCTTTCCCATATTACCTACTTGAAAATTTTCAGTAGGTACAAGCAAGCCATGACCTTTAATTGCGATCAAAGAGCAAGCATCAAGTGGAGATACCAGCACACAGATGATTGTTCTATAATAGCTTTTCGTCATCCTGCTGTTCCCGGTGCTCGCAGTCTTTCAACGGTTATGGGGCTAATGTCTTTGGGTGGGTTGTTCGACGCCGCGAGTAATAGTAAAGTATTAGCACAAGACTTTACTATCAGGTGTTCCTCGATCGTAAGGAATGTCAAATTAAATGGTAACCGATTAGTATTTATTCTTTATTCATCCCCCATTAGTAACATGCATAATAACATCACAATACTTAAAAACATTTTTTCATCATGCAAAATTATGATAAAATGACTTTTATTAATGGTTAAAAAGTTGCTATTACTTTGCTATTACTAACGATCGAACAACCCACCCTAAATGCATTGCAATCCTGGAATGTCTTTCCCTATATCCTCACAAGTGTGCCGACAAAGTTCTTTTTTTTATTTCTCATAATATGCTCGTTGGTTGGATGATATAAATAATTTTTAACGATAATAATCCCACCAAAGTGCAACACTTTGCTGTTTGTGTTATAAAATTAAACATTATTTTTACTGTTCAGTTTCACTCTGGAAAACTTCTGCAGGAGATTTATATTCATGCATTAACATTCACGGTGTATTCAAGTTAGGATCAAAAAGTTTACGAGGATTTGTTAAAAAAAAACATGCTAGATGGGATATTCTTACATCGACATTTCCTCTTACTTAACTCATTTTGACCATAATTTGAACATATATAGGATAGTTCTGCATTAATGTAACGTATCTTTTTGTGCGTTAGTATAAGAAATTAAGAAAATACAGGTAAAAACAACCTAATTCCGAGTGATACGGAGTGTAAACACAGATACAATAATAATATATCGCTATATACATTACAGTGTATCGCGTCGTCTATTCACATCAACAGATATGAGGGTACAAGCGAACCTCGCCACTATGGAGTGGGCACATCGACGTATTCTTGGTTACATGAGTTGCTTAATTTATTATCGTGTTAAGCTTTATCGGCAGGCGCCCAAAAGGTTGTTGTCCTACGCGACCGACTGGTCCGATGGGCTCCCTGCCCCGCGCCCCTCCCCCTCGCTTGCCGCCCCCACAGGATCACGCGCACACAGACAACAGGAGCACGTGAGATCCCTTTCCCTACCTCCTATCCTATCATAACCACCATGGCTTTGCAACATAATTACATTGCGACTCTAAAACACTCTAAGCTAAGCGATAGTAAGGTCAGCCTTTGAAACAACAGATTGGCAAAAAAGCTACGAGAAGAAAATAAATGACAAATTGTTCGCAGTCTCCAACACGGTTAAGTAAAATTGATCCCTTCAAGGAATGATATAATTGATTGGTACGGCGATCAAACAATGACCTTTTGGTATTGCAAACAAATCACGTCACGTTACATACAGGAACTAAGTGCTATAATGGTGGCTACAAATAAGAAATATGAAGAGGTTTTAAATAGGCTGCATTTTGACAAATTATGAAATCCCGGTCCACCTGAAAAGGAAAACATTAGATCCAAGGTTTCGAGAGACCTTTCTACTTCTTCCTCGTTTTCGAGAACTTGTTAAGTGGTCTTGGGACGACGAGGTCCAGCTGTCTTTCCATCTCATAACCGAAAGTCGGAGTGGTCTGCGTCCCTTTGGAATCTTTACCATTGCCGCTTTGGCTATTCTTGACACCTCTTCTAATAAAAAGAATCCTCGTGGGAAAGGATCAAAGAATTGCTGTACCGAGAAAATCATGTAGGTATCTCTGATGACGTAAGGACGAATACGGTAACACGCAGGAGCGAATTATGGGTAGCCTCTAAACAAGATATTCCCGTGACAGTAAGTAGATTCAGCATTGGAAGAGAGTCGCGGCCAACAACGAGAGTCCTAGCCTAGAGGGAAGCTTTTGTTCAATAGTGGGACACTGGACGAAGGCTGAAAATATGATTTACACAGAATGTCATAGAAGAATTGACACAGGTACACAATAATAATATATGTATGTCTTATAATATTAAGTTGTTACCAAGAGACATTATTGTTGTGGATTAACCAATAATTAATACAATAAAGGCACAGCTGATGACCTCAACATTTATACCAATAATGTATTAGACAATATTACATTTTTATTATATGGGTGAACTTGAATATGGTGGTAAAGCTATTCTGATTAAATACGACCATCCTCTAAGCAAAGCAAACACAGAAGAAAAAACCCATTGGTAGGGTATTTTTTTTAGTTAAAAAACTCATCTCTTCTTGCGAACGGTTACAATAATAATTGCCCGGGCAAACAGCGAAAACATCTGACACAAACACCTGCCATAACAATTGACATCCACCCAAGTAAGCGTGTATGCATTATTTGCTATGATAATATAAGTTTGTAGGTATATTTGATATGTAACTCAACACGCTTTTAAATAATAGCTCGAGCCACGAATTGAGTGAAATTATATAATGTCGTTAAACGAGAATGACGTTATTTCGAAGTTAATCAATATCGGTTCACATAACCATTGACTCAGTTTGCAGTTTATATATACCTAAACTAAAGAGGTTACTTCGCAATGCAATAATCCATTATAAGCCAATTACGCTGCCATCATTATAATAATTAAATTATTACACATGACCATTATTTAACAAATCAAGAATAAATAAACATGAAAACCGATAACGATTTTATCTTATAATTTTTATCTCGGTTGTTCATTGTGGTGTGATGTCTTGTTTTTGACACAGACTTATTATGTTTTACGATTCATTGCTTATTTTTTTCCATCGTTATAATATGAAAACTCAAATGGGACAAACTCCCCAGGACGACCACGCCAGGAATACCTACAAGACGTGTATTCAGACATGTGCTGTTCCTCATAATGACGAACTGCAATTCTGAAACTACCGCGATTATTATGTAGCTCTCTTTGCAGAACATTTACATAAATATTTTCAATGCTGTTGAAGATGGACGCTTGTTTAAAAACGTATAATTAATTAATACATTTCTCAGTACAAAATACCTTTCTAGATGATACTGGGATCTGTATAAAATAATGTAAATATAAAAAAAAACGCTAAGGAATATTATTGGTGTGCGTGTGTATGCGTACATGGCTCACACCAGGTGACGTCTTCACAAAAGATTGGCCGGGGCCAGGTGTTCCATAAGGCGAGATTGAATTCTTCACGTGGGGAGAATGGGAGACACCTGTGATCGGGAGAGATGTTCATTCATTCGCCTTTAAAAGAAAAAAAAAAAAACAGTGGGACACAATACAATGATGTACGAAATAATACTATAAATATTGTGTTTGTGTACCAGTGTTGCAATTTTAAACTGGAACACCTTTTTTGACTATTTTTATAGAACATTTTCAAAGTTATGTTGCTACGTTTATTACTTGTCATGTGATCTATCTGGACGCCTTTTTCTAAATATCTCTAAAACTAAGCTCTAGAAAAGGTAAAGCAGAATAATTCGTTTGATCGATAAGTATATCTATTACCAAATATTTATTTATTTTCATATAAAAAACGTATTAAGTAAAGTGTTTTGTAGACTTTACAATTTTATATTAATGCTAGTCTCAATTTGTGTAAATTTGAACGGAATTTAGTGTGACATAGCCCATTATTCAGAATAGTTATCTGGTATTATACCACACTTGGTATTGTTTGCACTGTAAGTGCATTAAAATAAACCAATGAATCACATCTATCACGAAAAAAGACTGGCCTACAATGTAATGGGACAACACTACTTTATTATTTTGTAATTTCAAGAACATCTTAGAATAATAATAATAATATTATTATCTGGTATTCAATTTCTTGGAAACGTTTTGTGTCGTCCAAATATGTCCGCCCCTGGACTTTACTAGCGTTTTCCGTGAAATTGGCCTTTTGTTTTTAGATACAACACTCGTTATGATAATATTTTTGTCTAGACCAGGTAAAGAAAATATTCCTATAAAACAAACACAATGTTGTCGGAAATTCAAATAAGTTATCAACGGATTATGTGAGGATTTTAGATAAACCCTATTGTTTTTTGCAACCATAAACAAGGTAACTTAAAAATAAAACAAATGACCACTCTTCCGTTCTGGGAATACCTTAGTCACTTTCTATTTAGGTAAATTATTATTGTTTGGAGTAAGTAGGTACCTACCTTTCTACAAAACATTCATAGAATTTTAGATATTATACCTATCTCCTTTTTAACATTGTATTTAAGTAGGAACATACCTAACAAGGGCAACATCTTTAATTATTATGTAAAACTTCCAATAATAGAATCAAATGTCTTAAAAATAACCACATAGCAACACTATAAATAGGAATACAGTTGAAAAAAATATCTACCTAATTAACATTTTAAATTAATCCTTGTAACGTTGAGTGTTACTTTATTAAGAGGGCTCGACCCTCCCTTGCTCTCTCTTAAGCAAGGAAGCTCTGCCTCTCTTTTTAGCATCAAAAACGACAGGAACCGTTATCTATTACTCTCATACAATATTATGCCACGGACTTTGAGACTCTACAGGGGTGAGCTGTAACGATCATGATTATGTCCTGAAAAGTGTTAGGTATTCTATAATTATAAATAACATGGGTTTCACATAAAAACTGAATTTATTCATTCAATCAATAAACATTGTAAACTACATGAATTCAAATAACTAAAATTAATTAAGTTTTTACAAAATCTTCCTGCAGATGGTTGCAGGTTATCTTATTATATGATTTCCAAAAATATAGTAAAATATTGTCAATGCTTCGACTTATTACGTCTTTCTTTCCCTCAACTTCTTTTATAATCTTACATAAAAGCCATTTTTTTTAATTACTAAATTCTATGAGAATATATCAACTACCGATTTGAATATGAGCATACCATGATCTATATTAAATAAAAAAAGTTAAGAAAAGATTACTCAGCTGTGTTTCATTCCTAAATTTGAGGGACACGACCTGAACCTCTGAACTTTCCTCCTCTCCAACTGGTTCCCAAGAATTCGCCTTGAAATCTTTTGGTTCACCCTTGAACTGACCTACCCACAGGTCAACTGTTCAACGCGTATGGAGTAAGTACGAAGATAATCCGTCTTTGATTATATATGTGAAGTTTACAACCCTGGAGCTTCTCTCTTCCCCATCCAAATACTTAGGCATACAAGACTCGACGGAGTTTTGAATATTCGCCGTAATTTGATAGTTCCTCACTTTCAACTAAATACTTTATCCACCTCTGCCATCCGAAAATTATTTATCCAGAAAAAGGAATTATACCCTGTATTCTACCCCGAGTCTAGAACCGCATATCTGAAAATTATCATTCAGATATACTTAATATTTAATCTTGACTTGTCTATTTTAATTTTGTCTACTAATGTTGCAATTTGTAAATTTGAAATCAACTTTGTCGAAAGAAAACGTACCTTATTTCGTTGCGGATTCCATCTTAGGCTTTGCACTAATATTAAATGACTTTTTAACTGAATAAACTTTACATTATCCTTCAATATGTATGGATTACATTTTATAGTTAAAATTTTATTAATTACTTTCGTGTCTGAGACATGTCGAGCAATTCACTCACACACTGTCCGTCGCACCACCTAACCTTCTACGTGCCGGCCAAATCCTGTTCGCTGATTTTTTTCTTTACCGACGTGACGAAGCAAGCGATATATCTATCTCACTCGCACCCTTGCGGTCGTCATTATATATTCGCTCTAACTAATGTTCCTACTATAGGATATCTCGCTACAATACCCCTCTTCCCAATAAAATTTTTGTGTATTTGAGTATACACAAAATATTTCCCTCTAACCGTCTCCCTCCGAATAGCCGAATCGACTACTTGTCCCTTGCTTCCATTTTTCATCTCCATAAAAGAAAAGAAAGAAAGTTAAATGAACTTATTGTCTCATGGTACGCTCAATAAACAAATACACCTAACTTATCATCTAGAAAATTTTATATTTAAAACAAGAAATTACTCATAACCAACACACCCTAATAGCGGACCATCCTTTACTATGAATTTCATAATAAAAAACATTAATTTTCCTTTGAAAATTTAACAAAGGTTTTGTAAGAAAAATTCAATAATCATAACATGATACAGTATATATCTAAATTTCAATTTCGAGATTGACTTTGGGTGTCCTTTCGACTAACTCAACAGCTCAAATTTACACGTACGTTCTTATTCGTACATTTTAGTTTCATTATAATGAAACGTAACCCAGGCGCCACCATAGAATTTTTGTTTGTTTAGAATATAATAACTTAAGTATGCGAGAAATAACAAAAGCTTTGTGTTCTATGGAAAAAACAACTTCCTTCGCATACCTGAGGCATTTTTATTAACTTTAACCTCTTAATTGCCTCGGTCACCCAAAATCGCTCTCTATACTCAGTTAGAGTATTCCTTGGTTACTCTATAAATTATAATTTAACTACTATATTACACTTGTCTTATCATTATGACCTTATCCTAGTGTACTGAGTATTTACATGGCACGTTAAGTCTATAGACTTAAATGGCGACAGGTCATCAAGAGTCAAAAATTTTTCTTATCTTTTTCTACACGAACAATGATAGTTATAACTCGCTCTTACATGAGACAAGGTATAACCCATGGCTCATTCATTTAATAGATACAAAAGCATTGACTCTGAAATCTCTAAATTTAAAATTTTTAATTTACACAAATAGCTTAAAATTATACATATGTTCCTTTTTTAAACTAATAAATTTTTAATACTATGACTTTAAATCTTCACTACTCATACTGTATTCCGTCGGCCACAGTATGTGCGAAACCTTCAGGTGAAAATTTTACACCGATTTTTCTCTTATCATAAGTAGACTCACCCTCTTTCCACTTTTCGCTCTTACCTCTCGATTAATACTATCACCATATGCTACGTAACACACGCCCGCTGCGCTGTGTATATTTTCATACTAGACATTTCACTAGACAACCTTTACCTTTTACAAAGTCAGACACATTAGACAGCCTCAGTTTTGGATTCATACAAATTTTCAATATGTTCAACACTCTTCCTTCAAACTTTTATTTCCTCTTTCATTCTAATTCCACATTCATCCCCGGGCCACGCATTTTCTTCCATTACCTTATACATCTCTTCACATACCATCACGTCGAAACATAATTTCTCATTTGACTTATCCTCAACCTAGTCCGTACCAACCTAGTCTATCCCCTTGCTTTCTGGTGATGTCTAAGTAATAATCTATCTCGCCTCAACGAGACTCCGCTCAAAGTGTAACGCACGACTATTTCTCTGTAACCTTCTTCACACAGCTTGACCTGTCCCAAACCTACAAAACAACTCGGCCTCATATGTTGCATTGACCCATGACGCCCGCTGCGTCATTACTTATCAATAATTGCCTCGCGGTCTAATCTTTCTCCATGCACCCCCTTGGGTTACATATATTCGAGAACTTACCGACCACTCACTTCTATTTCACCTATATAAATTCCAGTTCGCCATCTTAAGTCCACAGCTTATACCCTATAACTTATTTTAAATATTTATATTTTACCTAATAATTTTTTTTTTTTTTTTTTTTTTTACATTTTTACAGTCTAAGACTGTCCAGTTATTCAACCATACGTTCCTTCTCTCGATCGGTTTGGGAATCCTTCCTACCTTTCATTTCGCGTTCGGAATTAGTAAAATTTGCGTTCCCCTTCAGTTTTGTCGAATTGAGGCGGCTATAACAATCTACCTGTTTATGCCCTGTTTTATTGCAATAGAAACACCGTATATTACCGTTACGCTTCACGAAGTTACTTGTTAAGTGTTTGTTGCGTGAGCTATTTTTGCTCGTGAAATTTGAATTCGGCTGACGATTACTGTAACGAAACTCATTCTTTCCCTTAGAATCCCCCACGACACAGATGTTTCTCGCCCGTTCGGTAGTTCGACTGGAACTACAATGTTGATTTACTTGGCTACACGTAACATTGTCATTTGACAGTTCCATAATTTTCCCGGATCCCGAGTTATATCTGGTAGACTTCTTGTTGACATATGAGTCATATTTCGCACACACGCTCATTAATTCCCGCGTATTAGTTACGTTAGTCGTTGCCAATAAACCTGCGTATTTTTCAGACAGACCCTGCTTAATAATTTCTATGAATTCTTCACCGTCAATCGGAAAATCGAGTAACTTATTCTTCGCGACCAGTTCTAGAATAAATTCGCTTGCAGATGTACCATTACTCTGCCTTGCTGACATAATTTCTAATTTTAATTCTCTTTGCCTATTAGTGCCTTCGAATTGTATCAAAAATTTTCCCTTAAAGTCTCCCCATTGCCTCTCAATTTCTGTTGCTCTAAACCAAACTAAAGGAAAACCTGATAGAAGAATGGGCATGTACCTAACTAAAGAGTCCAAATGTACATTATATACTGACGCTAATTCTTCTACACGCGTCAAAAAATCGCGCGGATCGGTATTTCCCGAAAAAGTTATATTCCATTTCCTCGGATCTACATCTTTTGTTCGACTCACGCCGCTTGATATAACTTGACTCTCCTGGTTCGTTAATAACGGTTTAATATCCTTTTTCTTAAATGAAGGCGATTTCCTTGTATGCTGTTTCACATTCACCGTTTCCGGTAGCTCCGAATCTATATTTTGATACTTTATACCGTCGCCGTCCGATAATGTTGATGCTAACTCCACATCATCTTTAGGTACGCTAAGTTTAATTAAGGGATCTTTGTCCATTTTGGCTGATGTTTCACCAGAAAAGAAAATTATAAAATACTAAACTAAATCTATTTCCAAGCCTGAGTAAACCGAAGTAAATTTTAACCAAAGCTGAAAATAAAAATTTTCTTCTTTGTCTCTTCCTAATTATAAAAATAAAAATTTTCGTCTTCAAAAGCCGAATAAAAAAAAAACTTAAAAGAATTGCTAAAGAGATTTATCAAATGATATTTAAGTGTATCATCAATGTAGCTAACGTCAATCTTCACTCTACTAATTTAGGTATTTATTTACCTTATCTATAGATAACTAGGAAAGTCACTATTTACTTTAATAAATATTTTGTACAAGGAAAAAAAAATTAACTCTCTACAACTAAAATCATTACAAGGCACTTAATCAAAAAAATTGTAAATTCCTGCGCTCCCAATCTAAAACATTACAAGCTCGATAGACCTTGCTAAAGATTTCTCGCGCCTGCGCAATATTCTTTTCAATATAAAAAAAAAACAAGTTTCTGACTCAGCACGAGCGATCTATTAAAATTACTTCTTGCACATTACGAGATGTAAACAAACCCGATACATAACCTCTTGACTACAAACTTGCAATCAATAAGAAACGAATTCATAAAAAGGTCCGCTGTGTACTTATCTCGCTAAGGCCACGCGTACACGACTACCTATTCGTATTTGACGACTTCACTCTTTTAACTGAAGAGTCGCTGCTTCCTATTCAAAAATTTACCACTACCACCTCGCTATGTTCAACATACTCAGCTATGTCTATTCGATAGACCCCCCTTCAAAGCAACACAAAGGTAAAAATGGAGACACTCTTCAATTTATACCATACCTCATTCTAAAAATTTTTTTCTATATAAAATCTAAATTTGCAAACGCTTCTTTCAGACCACTAGTTCTTTCTCACACACCTTTCTCAACACGAGCAGTAGAAGTAGAAAAAAAAGAGAGTCCACTAAACTTCAGTAACATATTCAGAATTGTTATTCAATCGTTAAAAAAAATAAAAAAATTAATTCAAACATCAACTTGCGGTTTTGTTTTTCTTCTTGAAAGTGTAAAACAATATCTCCGTGTATACATATTTGGTCATTTTAATTAGCGTTTAGAAATTTTTGTTCGCACATCTGTGTGGTCTCAGGAATTTAAACAGCATTCACAGTGAAAGAATTCCAGCCAAAACCTCAATGACTTCATCAATAACATGGATCTAGAACATAGTAATAATCGAGTACATTAGATTATATTCATTATAGATGTCTTAAAGATTGGGTTTCATATAAACTTTCGTAAATTGGGTTTTTTTTTTTTATTTTATTCTTCAAAAAAAAATTGCGATCAGCATTTGATCCATCAAAAAAAATTATTTTCATGTATTAACACATTACTATTTTGTTGCCTCCATAACTTCTTTAAAAAAAAAATTATTCATACCCACACTTGTAAAATTTCAGCAGAAAAATTCTCTACCCACTGTACAAGTGTACTTGTAAATTTCAGCAGAAAAAATTTTTACCCACAATAATATTTAAAAAATTTGTAACAAATTTTTGTTTCAAAAAAAAATTAAATGACCCAACTACTGTTTCTTTTACATACAAAAGTAAAACTGATTAAAAGACTTACAACTAGCTTAAAATTAAATGAGGATTTGGCCGTCACTTTTCGCACCAACACTTTCTAAGACATGTACAAGTCGCTACCCCAATGAATTAATCAAATTAGAACAAAAGGAAAAAGTTGGATAATTCGATTTTGTGTCGTTTCTGATGCCTCAAACGTTGGACGCCATTTTGTAACGTTGAGTGTTACTTTATTAAGAGGGCTCGACCCTCCCTTGCTCTCTCTTAAGCAAGGAAGCTCTGCCTCTCTTTTTAGCATCAAAAACGACAGGAACCGTTATCTATTACTCTCATACAATATTATGCCACGGACTTTGAGACTCTACAGGGGTGAGCTGTAACGATCATGATTATGTCCTGAAAAGTGTTAGGTATTCTATAATTATAAATAACATGGGTTTCACATAAAAACTGAATTTATTCATTCAATCAATAAACATTGTAAACTACATGAATTCAAATAACTAAAATTAATTAAGTTTTTACAAAATCTTCCTGCAGATGGTTGCAGGTTATCTTATTATATGATTTCCAAAAATATAGTAAAATATTGTCAATGCTTCGACTTATTACGTCTTTCTTTCCCTCAACTTCTTTTATAATCTTACATAAAAGCCATTTTTTTTAATTACTAAATTCTATGAGAATATATCAACTACCGATTTGAATATGAGCATACCATGATCTATATTAAATAAAAAAGTTAAGAAAAGATTACTCAGCTGTGTTTCATTCCTAAATTTGAGGGACACGACCTGAACCTCTGAACTTTCCTCCTCTCCAACTGGTTCCCAAGAATTCGCCTTGAAATCTTTTGGTTCACCCTTGAACTGACCTACCCACAGGTCAACTGTTCAACGCGTATGGAGTAAGTACGAAGATAATCCGTCTTTGATTATATATGTGAAGTTTACAACCCTGGAGCTTCTCTCTTCCCCATCCAAATACTTAGGCATACAAGACTCGACGGAGTTTTGAATATTCGCCGTAATTTGATAGTTCCTCACTTTCAACTAAATACTTTATCCACCTCTGCCATCCGAAAATTATTTATCCAGAAAAAGGAATTATACCCTGTATTCTACCCCGAGTCTAGAACCGCATATCTGAAAATTATCATTCAGATATACTTAATATTTAATCTTGACTTGTCTATTTTAATTTTGTCTACTAATGTTGCAATTTGTAAATTTGAAATCAACTTTGTCGAAAGAAAACGTACCTTATTTCGTTGCGGATTCCATCTTAGGCTTTGCACTAATATTAAATGACTTTTTAACTGAATAAACTTTACATTATCCTTCAATATGTATGGATTACATTTTATAGTTAAAATTTTATTAATTACTTTCGTGTCTGAGACATGTCGAGCAATTCACTCACACACTGTCCGTCGCACCACCTAACCTTCTACGTGCCGGCCAAATCCTGTTCGCTGATTTTTTTCTTTACCGACGTGACGAAGCAAGCGATATATCTATCTCACTCGCACCCTTGCGGTCGTCATTATATATTCGCTCTAACTAATGTTCCTACTATAGGATATCTCGCTACATCCTGATTATGAAATATGAAGATTACAATATTGAGGTACGGGGGGAAAATGATCCAATTTATAATTTATAAGTTACAGGCAAGTATTTTTTTTTCATAAAAATGAATCTGGGCTCACCCAAATACACTTTTAACATCTTTCACAGAAAGTGTTGTGGAATAGGAAAATGGTCGGCACCGGGGATCGAACCCGCAGAATGACCCAACTAGCAAAATCTGTACTTGTAGCACTCCCAAGAGTAAAATTTTGTAGACTTATAAGATACCTATAGCATACTTTAACCCTGGATTTGGGCGCAGTTATAGGAGCATTTATTTCTATAACGATCCTATAATCTGTTCTTATAAGAGACTTATAGCATTCTTCAATCACAAGATTTGGACGCACTTACAGGAGCATTAATTTCTATATCGATGTTATAACGAGCTTACAGAATGTAAATAATCAAATAATACACTTGACGAAGCGCAATTGGTTCTATAATGATCTTCAGCTATGCATTCACAAGCATAAATACTCCTATAAGTATCTGCCATAAGTATCTTACCAGACCAATCTTGTTTAATGTTTACTGGTAAAGTACTGTATAAAGTAAGTTTTGTTATGCTTTTTGTGCGTCGTGGAAGTTTTTTGTTCTTGTTTTAAATACTAAAAATGTAAGTACATTTTCTATTATTAATATAATACATTTATTAATAAACAGCAAAATATAATTGATAAAGGACACTCATCTATCCACTGTTGGGAACGTGGGAAGTCATTTTTACTGTAAATATGTACCGCAATTTTATTATTTTATTCACGCGCTTCGGAAAAAAGCTCAATTTACAGTTGTTGTAGAATTTTTATTTCATCAGTTTTATATGAAAATTCGCCATTTTTAAAAATACTCTGCATTGAGTACTTTACAGAACCATTATAGGTACATTGTTACTTATAACAGTTTCAATCAAGATAACACATTGCCTCCATTTTAACAAATTAGGGTAGATCAATTTGAACCTCATTATTGTTAGAAGTTTTTTTTACTTATTTCTTGATGTCTTCAGTTAAATATTTCGACTTATTTTCGATAAATTTAGATAACTGACAAATTGTACGGAATATGCAAGTCAGTTGATGACAGTGGAGGCTGTTTTTATATTAAAAACAATAAAATCTCTGGAAATACGAACCAGGTTTGAATTTTTTACATATTACAGTCTACACAAATGTAGTATTTGCAATCAAAATTTCCTTAAGAAAGTAACGCGGGAGGAATTCACGAATTATTTAATGTGAAAACCACGTGAGTGTTATATTTTCTATAAAAACTTTTCTCAATAAAACAAAAAAAAATAGTTTGCGATGTCATAATCGAGAACAATTTTGATTAGATTGATAAGAATTATAATAGGAAAATGTGTATGATGTAATAATACTATAGGTACTATAATTATTCAAATTGATATTTTCGAATTTTTGGCTTTACAACCTATACAAAATGTAGTATTTGCAATCAAAATCCCCTCTAGGAATAAACGCGGGAGTAATTCGCTAATTATTTAATGTGAAAACAACATGAGCGTTATATTTGCTATGAAAACTTTTCTCCATAAAACAATAAAATAGTGGTCTGCGAATTCATAATCGAGAAAACCCATATGAATGTAATATTTGTAAATAAAAGTTCACTGTTATCAACCAGTTCAGAAAGGCATTTGGGCTTTTTAATATTGCCTCGTCTCTAAATACATGAATAATTATTGGGTAGACATAAAGGTGCACATAATAGACAATGTATGCAAAAAAAAATATAGGTACCTAAAAGTTATATTACTAGGAACAATTATTTTGAATAGAATTTATTAGAATTACAATAAGAAAATGTATATGTACTACATATATAAGTAAATTCAAATTGATATTCTCGAATTCTTGATATTACAGTCTACACAAATGTAGTATTTGCAATCAAAATTTCCTTAAGAAAGTAACGCGGGAGGAATTCACGAATTATTTAATGTGAAAACCACATGAGTGTTATATTTTCTATAAAAACTTTTCTCAATAAAACAAAAAAAAAAATAGTTTGCGATGTCATAATCGAGAACAATTTTGATTAGATTGATAAGAATTATAATAGGAAAATGTGTATGATGTAATAATACTATAGGTACTATAATTATTCAAATTGATATTTTCGAATTTTTGGCTTTACAACCTATACAAAATGTAGTATTTGCAATCAAAATCCCCTCTAGGAATAAACGCGGGAGTAATTCGCTAATTATTTAATGTGAAAACAACATGAGCGTTATATTTGCTATGAAAACTTTTCTCCATAAAACAATAAAATAGTGGTCTGCGAATTCATAATCGAGAAAACCCATATGAATGTAATATTTGTAAATAAAAGTTCACTGTTATCAACCAGTTCAGAAAGGCATTTGGGCTTTTTAATATTGCCTCGTCTCTAAATACATTAATAATTATTGGATAGACATAAAGGTGCACATAATAGGCAATGTATGCAAAAAAAAATATAGGTACCTACCTAAAAGTTATATTACTAGGAACAATTATTTTGAATAGAATTTATTAGAATTACAATAAGAAAATGTATATGTACTACATATATAAGTAAATTCAAATTGATATTCTCGAATTCTTGATATTACAGTCTACACAAATGTAGTATTTGCAATCAAAATTTCCTTAAGAAAGTAACGCCGGAGGAATTCACGAATTATTTAATGTGAAAACCACGTGAGTGTTATATTTTCTATAAAAACTTTTCTCAATAAAACAAAAAAAAATAGTTTGCGATGTCATAATCGAGAACAATTTTGATTAGATTGATAAGAATTATAATAGAAAAATGTGTATGATGTAATAATACTATAGCTACTATATTCAAATTGATATTTTCGAATTTTTGGCTTTACAACCTATACAAAATATAGTATTTGCAATCAAAATCCCCTCTAGGAATAAACGCGGGAGTAATTCGCTAATTATTTAATGTGAAAACAACATTTTCACGAAGAATAAAAACATTTGAACCACCTCGACAAAATGACTGGCGTTTACCTATAAAGTGACTGAGTTAGTAGTTTTGTGTACATTTGCTCTTATAACGTATTAATTAAGTACTGTTGGTTTTGTAAGAGTCTTACACTAGGCTATAGCAGCGAGAACTTATAATGATCTCAGCCAAGTATGTTAAAGAATCTAGTTTAAAGACTATTTGCACTTATAGTGTTCTTTTGAAGTACTATTTGTTTCATATGAGTCTTGAACAAGACTTTATGACGATTACTTATAATGATCTCGGCGAAGTATTTTATAGGATTCTTTTATCTTACAAAATGCTACTTTAGGATCAGCATTTTTCTCAGGACTATTAAGTCTTAGTGCATGCTCTTATAGGATTAGTCCTCCTATAACTTACCTATAAAATAGTCTTGTAGCTATCTATAAGTCTGAAATACAAAATCAAATGCTCTTGAGATTATCAACGCTTGTAGAATGCCATTATAAGTAAGAGTATCCTATAACTGTCCTGTGCGATAGTTTTGTAGCAAACTATAAGACTGAGATATAAAAACGAATGCTCTTGAGAATATTAAGGCTTGTAAAATGCTATTATAAGTAATACAGTCTACAACAATGCCATTATAAGAGGTTTATAAGTATTGAAAGACTTATAATCTTTCGTTATAGGATTACTTTGCTAGTTGGGGAAAGTCGGCTACTGAACCGTTATACTACCAACCACACAGGATCTCCGTTTTAATATATTCGAATATAAAGGAGTATTTTTTTTAAAAATAAGAATCGATTTATGTAGCTTTATCATTTCTGGTTTCTTTCTGGAATGAGGAAAACCGTGTTGTAAGTATAGGTAAGTTATTACATTTGGTTTGGTGATAAAAAAATGAATCTCCAGGTGGATACAAGGCCTATATTTAGCAGATTCGCTTGTTCTACATTTGGTTGCAAATAAACCAAAAAAACCCTGAAGAGTAAGTAGTAAAGAATTGCATAATAGTTCTTATAAAAAGAAGCTGTGTTTTGTTGAAAACAAGCAGTCTCACCCAAACATAAAAGTGTGTTAATTTGCCTTTCATTTCGTCTGAATACATTATGTAAAGTGTGAGAGATCAAGAGAGAAGTGACACGGACACTACTTGCAAAATATCGCGGCTGTTTCCGCAATCATTTCAAGTGTTGCACAGCTTCTCATAGAATCAAAACTAGTACGTACTATGTAAATAAAAAAAATACTAAGGAAAAACCACCACACCGATTGGCAAGTATGAAAATACCAAAATTTGAATTCATATTCAAAAAGAGAACACGAGTATAGAAGAAAGAAAAATAAAATAAATAACAGCAATAAACTGACATTTAATTATTTATATAAGTAGGTATTTAGCATTGATAATAATTATTATTCCGAACAAATTTTGTGGTCCGTACGGTAGCAATAGAGGTCAATCTTGGACCAGTACAGTCAATTTCACAAGGTTCCATTCATTTTACTTATCATCTGGAGAGAATTATATGATAAATTGCCCTTAATCTAGATACATAAAAGGTTGCCAGATTATTAATAAGACTCGTCTAAAGTTGCAATCGCGTTTGGTTATTTTAGAATTGCTAAAATAATAACGCAATTAACCTGGCGGTTTCGCGAGATAAAAGACAACAAAGATAACACTTGTTGACGTGGCGATGTACCAATTGCTCGTTATTTTTTTAAATATTCCGGTATAAAAGTCTGCGAGAAAGATTTTCAGTTTCAGGGTGCTTCTTTTGTACGATATTTGCCAAGAAATGAAACATCGCGTTAGCCTCCACAACTTGTAATATGGCGACTAGAACACGACACTAACGCGATTAGAAAGGTCTCCCAACAGATTCACTATGATCTTACCATATTTCCAACAAACTCCTCTATGGATCGGAGGGCGGAATCCGTCAGTTTGACGAAGACCAGATCCTTGGCACCTTGATTAGCTGCCTCCGAAGACAGCCCATACTGAACACCTGCTGGCAGGGTCGCCATTTCTTAACACTATTCGCACACTCACAAGACCAGCTGACGTTATGCTAGTCAACACTGATATTTTTTATCAAACACACATTTTCAAAACAACGTAATCACAAATCACAACCCAATATAATATTTAAAATGACAAATAGAAAATAAAACACTATTTCAACATTAAATCTGTGTAAACTTGTCACATATGCTAGGCGTTTAATATTTTGTACAGAGCACTGAGAGATCGGCAGTTTACGCACTGGTAGCGCTAGTAACACTCGGCAGCCGTCGGACAATTTCGGCTCGCAACAACGACAACCAATCTTCTGAGTTGCCAATAGCAAAAATATATAAGATGCAATAACGGACAACTCCAAGACAAGTCAGTTTCCATAGAATAACGAATGAAAAATGTTTCATTTATTTATTTTATTTTAGATTAAATTGAATATTCAACTTTTAACAAGCAAAATATTTATTCTCATTTTTAATTATTAAAATTTAAGCGAACTACCACATTGTTTTTTTACATTTGAAACTACAATAAAGCAATACTTAAGAAAGTACTGAGGTAAGTAAAGGTTAAAGCTAGATAATTTTAATTAATTTTATTTATTTATAATAACACTGAACTAATAACAAACTGAAAATCTTTTTGTTAAAATTTCCAATATACATACCCATTACATCTAGCTATTTATGATAAAAAGAGAATCTGATTTTGTCTTCGGTGATATGGTGGTGAAGTAATTTGTTTTGAAAGTTGGAGCATAAAGCTAAAATATGATATAAAACGCAAAACTTTTATTAATTTGTTTGAAATTTTGCTATTTCGTTTGATCTATAGGAAAAACTAATACTTTTTAAAAGCAAAGCAATAGATAATAGATTATTCAACCATAAAAATAACTAAATGCGGATTTCGAAAAAAAATATTATTCTAAACTATTTGCATCAATCTTTGAGATTATAGAATGTAAAATGAATCAATATGTAATTAAAACATACCTATTATATTGATTATTTTGTAAGTGATTTTGTACCAAATCATTATTTTATTCGTTTCATCATTTTTAACATCTTATATTCACTAATGGCAGCACTGGTGACATTGAGTACCTACCTCTATCACACAGCTGTTCATTCTTGGCGCCAAATTTAAGCTTTGCACTATTCACAAAAAGTAGTTTCCTAAATGGGAAGTTTTTCTTCCCTTGTGTGCCGCTAGGGGCGCCCTAGCTAATCCGGTCTATTGTCAAATTCAGTGTGGCCAACGGGGCCGATTTACTGCCATTTGGTAGGTAGCAGCATAGATAATATACTGGGTGGGTAGCAGCGCTTCTCATCTAAATATTATAATAATATGACAGATGGTTATTAAAACATAAATACGTTCGGAGATTTCTCAGTTTGAGACTGTATTTTTGTTATTTTTACCATTGCGTTTAGAAATAATTTTAAAATGAATAGAAATTACGGAGAATGGTCTATAAATCAGTTAAAAAAAGAATTAAAAAGACGTAATGCGAAGGTTTGTGGGATTAAAAGGCCGTATTAGTAGGAAGGTTAGTATGATTTTTATAATAAGATTTTTCTAAATATTCATAATACACATTATACTTACAATTCAAAGTTTCCTTGAAATAGTCATTTGATTGAAAATGATCCTTGCAAACAACTGAGCTAAGTGACGGTTTCCAATTTTCACGTTTAATAGCATGTAACCACTTTGACATCAAGGTTTTATCCTTTGGAAAAAGATGTGTTCCCTTGTTTTTGCAAAACGGCACGCAACAGTATGTTGAAGGCATATTTAAAAATATTTTTTTTTTTTTTTTTCAAACTTTTTCCTTCACGTATTAATATTATATATGTAGATATTGAGATTATAAACGTTAATTTGACATTTACCATAGACCGGGTTAGCGAGGGCGCCTCTAGTGGCAGAAAAAGGAATAAAAACATCTCTACGTTGGCAGCACTGAATTTGACAATAGACCTGATTAGAAGTTCTGCCACCTAGTGTGTATTATCGGAAGCTCCCCAGAAAACTTCCCATTGAAAGAGATGAAAAAACAAAAAACAAGACACGATAGTTTAATATTTGATGAATATGTATGTCGAGTATAATTTTTTTTAGTATTAGATGGCGCTGATATCATATTAAAAAAAATGTATTTATTTCTATATACTTATAGTTTTTTATGTCTAACTATTTTACTGTATACATTTTAATCTCATTCATTTTTTAAGATGTATTGTTTTTTAATATCTTCTTGAGCTATGATTGACGATTGAATAATTTATTTAGCATTTATTGTTTTTTTCCGTCTGTTTTGGTGTTGACCGGTTTCTCTTTGTCCGGTTCTGCATGAAATATTGTAACCCTTTTTCATCTTATTTTTATCTTTTATGGTTTTATAGAAAGTTTACTTTCACTTTGACTATTGTTAAATCTTATTAGATACCCCCACTAACGGGCATTTGCCTAGTGGGATTTTCGATAGAAATTGTAATCAAATCAAAGGAATGTCTATATTTCATTTATTATTAAATATCTCTTTGTTGTACCTATACATGAGATTTTTCAACATGTTGAACATGTCGAGAATTCTCATGATTAGGAGTTTCGGAGACTCAAACATTACCACCTAATGGCGAACGTTGTTAACGTAAAGTGATCACACAAAGCCAGCCTTCGAAACAACAGTAGAAGACGGTCGTAAGCCCGTGGTGGTTTGTTCCATTCAAAAATCGAACATCAGTAGTGAATTTTTAGTCATTAGTTGTTAGATAATTCTTTCAAAGGAATGTACCTATGTGAATATCTGTGTGTATAATTGATATTATGTTTAATTTATGTAAGTTTTTTCTTTAAATCGAAAATAAATTGGCATTATTGTATTATTGAAATATTTTACAAAATATAATGTTACTCACTAAAATCTGTACCTAAAGTATAATATGTGTAGACCTAGTTCATTTATGGTCTCGTAGTATAATGGTATTGTGCTATGCTGTTTCTCCAGAAGACTACAATAATAAAAGAATGGGTTAACATGAACCTTTTTCACTGTGTATCTAGTATTTTTGTAGATTGTATAGAATCATGGGGACTCTCACAAATAATCCTGACCTGTCAATCACCATCTTCCAAAAGCACAAGGTCCCATACAGCCATCACATCAACCTTATTCTTTATATTATTATGCTCCTCTTTTTGTCACAGAAGTACATATTGTATACATACTCTGCTTAATTTTTTTTTACCTAAAGTGATCACAATAAGCCAGCCTTCGAAACAGTGGTAGAAGATGGACGTAAGCCGACAGTGGTTCAATTTTTTTTTACAATTTATCCTCTTAACATCGAAGTTTAATTGATTTAATGATTGCATCAAATAGTTAGTTTTATTCTTGGATATTTTCCAGAAGAAATCAATACATACCTATTATTTGGAATTTTGTGTTCATTACATTAATGAAATCCTTTCAAAATGTTTCCTTTTTGATTTCCTAATGGTTTAAATCCAACTCTAATTTATTGAAAATAAATATTATTAAATTGGTTTTTGTTGATTTGAAATTATTTGTTATTAATTGAAATAAAACAATTAAATTGGTATTCCACAATTATTTTAATACCCTGACTTTATAACTCTATTTAATTTATATCTAGGTACCTTACACTGACTATACAGAGGGTGGCCAAATTAATGTACTCAACTCAAAATTTATCACTTTTTCTGTTTTAATTGATCTATTTATAAAATTATTTTGATGAAGCGTTTTATTTTTAAGTATTATCAAAAGAAGCTTTTAATTGGAACAAAATAAAACAAATTTACATATAAAATCTTTATTTTTAGTCATATGGGTAGAAGAATTACATAATGAATTTAGTATTTTGTAAAACCGCCCTTTGCAGAAATCACTGCTTCGAGTCTTCTTGGCATGCTTAAAATGCATTTTCTAGTTATTTCTTCCAAGCTTGGAGTATTGTGCCAAGCTTTTATTATTTTTTCTATTAACTCCTGCTTGTTTGTGATGACTTTTTCCTTTGAAATTTCCTTCTTTAGTGCTCTCCAAACATTTTCAATGGGATTCATATCTGGCGAGTTTCCTGGCCAATCAAGAACCTTGATGTTTTGATCCTGCAGATATTTAGTTATGGATTTTGCTTTGTGGCATGGAGCTGAGTCATGCATAAATACAAAATCGTTATTAGGAAACGATTGGTGAACCTGGGGCTTCAGCCTTGTCTCCAGAACCTTCCTATACTGGTCTTGTCTCATCGTATTCTGCACAATGTGAATCCTGCCGTTTCCTTTATTACTGATGACAGACCAGATCATGATTGATAATGGATGCTTCACCCTCTCAACTATGCAACTTTCATCAAACTTTTCATGGGTTCTTCTTCTCACGAAGTCACATGAGTCATCTAGAATTTGTATAGAAGATTCATCGGAAAAACATACCTGCAAAAAAAGTATCATTCCATACATTAGATTGAAATAAACAAAAGGCCGTAAAAATTATACATTTTCTTGATAAATCATGTTTCAAACCTTATTCCAGTCTTCTACGGTCCAATGTCTGTACTTAAGAGCCCATTCCATTCGTTTCTGTCTCATTGCTGGTGTAAGTTTGGGTTTTTTAATAGGTCTGCGACAAGCAAGGCCCATTTCAGCAAATCTTCTTCTTAGTGTGCGGTCAGATATACTCACACCATCCAATTCTAGCAGATACTTCAGGGCTTTTCTAGGTTTTCGTCGATTCTCTAAAGCGACTTGGCGAATTTTCCTCTCAGTTCTGGGAGTTGTGATGCGTTTTCGACCGCAATTTCCCAATCTTGATGTTTCAACGCTTTCATTATTATCCAACTTTTTCTTTATATTTCTTACTGTTGACTGTGAAACTCCTATAATTTCAGAGATTTCTCTTTGGCTGTGTTTTGAATGATTTAGAAGGGTAGATATTTTGGCTTTTTTCCTTGGTGTCAGGTCACATCCTCTCGCCATTCTATAAATAATGGTCATAAAAGAAAAATTTAAGATAATATTATATAATGTAATTAATAATGCAATAAAATAGTTTATTTCACCACAAAATATTCAAATACAATATACTTACGTAATAAAAAGCAATATTACTCCAAAATAAATAACAAAAGTATAAGAATTGACTTCAAAAAAGTAAATCAAAACCGCACATATGCCGCACGTGCTTACCGAAAACTAGCATGAGCTGAACTAAGATCTGCAACCAACTTCACTTCAATAGTACTAAAGTGTTGTGATCACTCAAAATAATAAACAATATTGCCAGTAATCAACTATAGAAAAAAATCTTGCGATAGCTCTGTAATAAGAAAAGATATTCATAGTTTTATGTTAGGATATGTATATTTTTTATATGAGTACATTAATTTGGCCACCCTCTGTAGTTTCTCAGTCACAGATCCTGCATGGTCACAGAGCTAGGTGACTTAGAAACTGATTCTGAAACACCAGTGATGTTGCAAGTTCTTTGCCTGCAAAACTTTGGATATTAAAATAATGTGGAATAACAAATTAACTGTTTTATTTCAATCAAGTACATTCTTCATTTAAGTAATGCCACTAATAACGCACATTTTACGTGATTTTACTCGCTAATTTACTTGGAATTACTTTCTTTGCAAGAAATGGTCCAAACGAATTATTTTGTATGTTGAATGTTAATACTATAATAACGATTAAATAGATAAATAGTGATATCGACAATGGAGTTATTCCTAAGTCACTACTTAAAGACAATCTAGGGAAGCCGAGCATCTGTAGAGGTCTCAGATAATATGCCATTCAAAACGCACTTCTGTTGTCCTCATGTAGGATGTTAAGAAGTTTCCTTTCTCTATAGATCAAAGATCTCATGATAATATTACATTGTGATGTATCATGAGAGACTAGACCGATATTTGATAAATAATTTATAGCATTGTATTTTTTTATACAATGGGTTTTTATGCTAATATTGCGCATATATTAATAAATATCTTAAAAAGAAAAAAATATTATTAAAAAATCATCTTTTATATTGGGGAAATAAACCAATGATAACATTATTGCTCATTTTGTTTATTTTCCTTATTCAAAATTGGTAGGTATACAATTAAAAAGATTTTTGTTCCCCAGGTGTAATATTTGCATTGGTTGGCATTTTGCCAGTATGAGAATCATCAGTACTTTCTATACCTATTTAGATACAGCAAATTTTATGTAAATTTTGTAATAAACTTTTAAAATATCAATTGTTTTGATTGCATCCTATAAAAATGTAGTATTAATACTTATTAAGTATATTGTTACCTTTTGTGATGAATTGGCCATACGATAAAAATAATACAAATATTTATTTATCTTTGAATGATGTCTTTGTAACCATTAGAAAAGCTTTCAATTATTGAAAACAAAAACAATAATTTCTGGTTAAAAAGTACAATAAAATGTGCACTCTACCGCCATCTATCGCGTAACAAAGTGAAACTGATGACACATGTGCAGGTTTCTGTTTTACCGTTTTATCAACCAATCAGAATTGGAATCGTAAGTTCTAAATTTTGATGACGTCATTAGTTCCACGTTGGAAGTTGTGCGTGAGGGGGGTGTTCCTTTCGTTGGTCCTTTGACGTATAACTGTTTATTATTTCTTGTGAAGTTATTTTGACATCATAATAATCCTGCGTGTTTATGTATTCGTTATTGTCGATATTTATCAACAGTGAAAACTATCCAGAGATATTTTTATTTCTATAAAAATTAACTAGAGCGATGACATTTGGCTTCCAGAACCAATATGTCAGCCGACAATAATGACATCGACAATATTATGAATTATTTGATGAAGAAAGAATTTGATAAAATGGAACCTCCTCGGATGGGATACGATGTGAACGTCCCGGATCAGTTTTTGGTAAGTAATAGCTCGTGGAAGTGAATCGTGACCTTTCTCTTTACGTTTGACCTAATAATGATAATCTTACGCTGACACGGAGAGGGGCTGGCTACGAGCACCGGTTTGCACTACTTTCATTACGTACTTATTCGGATATTAACCGGCCTGGCCCATATACCGTTAGATTTCTGCGTTACTTAATTGCTTGCTTAAATATTTTTACATCCTCATCATCCAGGTATCTATCGCATATTGCGACAATCTCGCACCTGTTACAACATTCCGGGCATCAGTCGTGTTTCGTGAGTGGTATCGCGAGTCGCTTTAATTATTTTGAATCGTAGTTTTTCCTCTATCAAAACACTAGCACATGGTTCCTATGTGGCATATGGAAGAGTCTAGTTTCACTTGAATGTTTTCCGCGCATAGTTGTTCATTTATTTAAATCAGGACTTGTTTGAAAACAAAATCAGTTTTCCCTGTGTTAAATTAAATTTTTCTCATGAAAATATTTTGGTGAGGTGTTAGAAGTGAAGTCAATATGGATTACAATTCTGCCAAGATGGATCTCATGTCCCTTCTTGAGGTACTTTCTATCTATTACCAATCTGTTCTCTTGACTTAAATTAGTTAAACAGTTAATTTATTTCACTATTATTGTTGGTTTCTAAAACTATGAATGTAAAATATGGCTATAAAGATGTTATGCTGCCAGGTCACCATATGTAAAAAAATAAGTGATAGGTTTTATTAAATACCTAGTTTTTATTAAAAAAAGGAAAGTGCATGACTACTAAATTAATTATAAATTCAGTTTTTTGAGACAAATATTTCATACATCTATGGAGTGTTGTAATATATATGATATTAATGTTTAACAATTATCCATAAACTATCGAGCAAGTAATTTACAAACTTCCCAATCTCTCCTCAATTAACTTTAACATAATCCTCCCATAGGATGTTGACACAACACATCTCTGAATGTTATCCTGCTTGTTGATAACAATCACCACATCTATGAGTCATAACATAAGACATCCTGTCTACAGTGGTGAATGGACTTGAGACACAAAACACTTATTCATTATTTAATTCTGTGAATTATTTTTAATGAAAAACAAAACAGTGATGTTTTCAATTCGCTTAATGAGTTTATTAATTATAAAAAAATATTGCATCAACACATCAAAATTTGACTTCGCAATGCACATAACAAACACGAGACACATGCATGCAAAATTAGGTCTATGAAGGTGCAAATTTTAATTACTTTGATAAAGGCATACATTTGTCATTTTCTTTGTGAATTTCACCCTAGATGATGAAAATATCATCAATATTTTTCATCCAAACAATAGATTGATAAAAGTAATCAGCGATTGATTGATTCCAGCATATTTGCCCTCAGTAAAGCTGATAGCAAGTCTCTTGCACCAGCGTTTCATTATACAATATAATGGAGTTATTTGTATGGCTTGATGATTCACACCTTCACATAGATATTTGTATTGTATGCACCAATTGTGTTGTGTTATGTGTGATGTAAACATTGTTTTCTTTTGTAAGCCCTTTTCATTTGCACAGTAGGGCATTCTTTCATTGCTATTTCATAGAATTAACAGTGTGGGTAACCCATATTTTTTTCATTTATCCTGTAAATAAACCCATTATTTACTCGTCAAATAAAGCATAATATTTTATCACATATAATAATTATTCTATAGACACCATGTCAATATACTTTGGAGCAATAAACAATGGAAATTTTCCTCAATATTTTTTTTTAAATTTTTTAAACTATTGTATTCTAGCCACTGATATATGTACTTGCACTAGAAGCACCATCTTACAAAATAGACTAATGAAAAAAATTGGTTGGCCGTTGCCTGTGTGATGATCTCTTGTTCAATAAAAGATTGTATTATTTTCTTCTTGGACATAATAAGTATATAAAATTTCAAGCCGTGGTCATGACAGATGAAAAATAAAGAAACTGTTCAAATAAATTTGGCTCTGTCCGAATAAATAGTATACTTACTCGTATTTCGAATATAGAAAGCGCATATTCCTAGCAGTGGCAAAGCAAGCGTAAGAGCAAATCCCCCATAGCTTTACCAAATTTTGTTTGGTGTAAACGCACACTTAATAATAGAACACTTCTATACAAACGTGTCAGTGTAGCCGGTGGAACTTATTGCCTGAGGCAATTTTTTCCAGTCAACCGGTCCCGTCCAATCTGAGACAGGCCAACACCGGGTAGAAATTTCAAATGAAAAACACTTAGAAAAACTCTGACCCCACCAGGAATAGAATCCGGGACCTCGTGATCTGAAGTCCACGCTAGTACAACTAGGCTACCGAAGTCTTAATGTGTTGTACATACATTTAAATCAGCGATTCTAGTTCCAAGATATGAATTGCACCATCCAATTATCATTTAGATACAATGACATATTGTTTAGATTATTATTAGCAAAATAACCAAGAAATAGTATTAAAAGATTCTTGTTAATGAAACATTTTGAATATTTCAGGACGATGTGTGGCCGTCCAGTCCTGATGATTTACTGGATAATATATTCTCCCTGGAAGGCGGCCCTTTGATGGATGAAGGGCAGATGGACCCTGTTCAGATGGATCAAGGGAATCTAACGCCTTCCGACAGTGGCTTATCCATGGATCATTCAGATTTGTATGTTTATTTTCAAGTTTTTATAGCTTAAATTTATGTATGAAAACTAGTATAATAATACCTATACTTTAGCAAACAAATCAATCATATAAGAAATGTAGTTTTTTGAAATAATAAAATTGTAACTCTTCAGGAAATGACACATTTTTGTATTTCATATTAAACCGTGCGTGGACACCTTGACATTGTTCAGGGATCCCCAAGTCAATTTCCAATGTTCTTGACCCCATAACGATCCCAGGGACCCCTGGGGATCCACTGGTCTATAGATTTTGTATAATGTTTTGGTACTAGTAAAATTGTTTGGTTTGCAGTGATATGCTGTCACTTTCTCCTCTGCTGAATGCGGACTACGACAGTGGTGATGGAGGCCCCCTCATAGAGTCCCTCCCTCTGCCATCCCCTCTGCCGTCTCCCTTGTCCTCCATGAGCCCCTCCCCACCCCCCATCCCCGTCCAGGCCACACCACAACAGATGATCCAGCACCCAGTCATACACATCACAGAGAAACACAATATCATAACTAAGGGTGAGTATATTATTTATTTTCCCGTTTCTCATTGTTTTGTTCCAACTTTGTCGTCAATTTTTTCTATAAAGGAAGTCCAGGGACCACTATTATGCCCCTTGTCTCACTGTGACCAAATAGATCAATTACGACATCCTTCAATTTGTTCATTTTGCACTGCCTTGTCTCCAGAGGCCTCTTGCAGAGTGACAGTGCCTCTTCCCAGCTCCTGTCCTCCACAAAGAATCTCCTTATTCCTCTTTTTTGATGCCCCCGAAAGATAGGTCTTAACAGTATTCCCACCTCTCTTATTTAGTAACAATTGTATAGTGGAAATAAAATACGCACTAAACGCCAAAAACTTCATTTTGAGATAATCTAATAAAACTGATTTTTCCCCCATACAGACATAGTACTATGATGGTTTTTGGATCTGTTTTTTTACACCTTTAGATCATCGATATGGACTTAGTTCAATATTTAGGCTATGGAAAATGGTTTGTAGAACATTTCCTCATACTCAACTCATTTTTTTCATTTTTGGCGTTTAGTGCGTATTTTATTTCCACTATACAATTGTTTTTGCTCATGTGATCTAACTTCCCCTTTGACCCACTGATGTTTTATTTTCAAATGAATCTGGGCTCACTCGAAATGAATACACATACACTTGTGACATCTTTCACACTAAAGCTACGGCTACACTATGGATAAAGCTGGACCATGCTGGTTAAATAGGGGCTCTGGTCAATTCTGGGCAAGTAGCAACATTTGACAAGTATATTTGTATACCTGGCTACACTACTAGTCCAACTTATGTCCAATGTTGACAGCTGGCGCGAATGTGTTTTGTGTTTTAAATAGAAAAAGTAAGTAAATATTCAAAATAATCTTATATATTTTCAACTTCCATTATTTTTTCTCAACTTGAAAAACAATAAGGTAAAAAGACTATGAAAAAAATAACCTAGAAGATGTGTCAGCTGTCAATATTGGACCAGTATTGGCAATATTTGTCGACTTGATCGACAAGTACACAAGTAATAGCCAATGTCAAATATTGGGCTATATTGGTAATTGGTGAAGCGGCCACACTACTTGCCCATGATAGACCAGAGCCTATATTTGGCCAGCATTGTCCATAATGTAGCCGTGGCTTAAGCAAGGGCTTGTGCCAAGAAAGCGGAAATGGTCGCACCGGGATTCAAACCCACAACCTTCAGTTTGTCGACTGAACTGCTGGGTTACCAACCACTTCAAGTGAGGAAGTACCGGTAAAATATCCTCCTCATTAGAGCGTCTCTGTGGAGGTAGCTACTTCCATTTTGGATCCTTATCATGATAAGAAAGTTGGTGACGGATCCACTGGGCTAGCAAGCATTTCATCTACCAGTAAAGAAAATATTGTCTTTGCATGTGATTTACAGAGAGAGGATGTCGTATTAAAAATATTCTTTTTGTGTATAAAAAATACACAATAATGTGCAAACTCAAAATAGTCAATAGGTATATATTTTATTTGATAGCTTATCAACAGTTAACGGATTAATCTACCACATTGCAGTATAATTTTTAAGTATTTTTTTTTTCATAATCCCGGATTAATTTTAACCAAAACTGTTTATGTAACACAAGGTTTATGTAGGTACTCTATACCAAATTCAATACAGCTTCTTTCAAAGTAAAGATTGGTAATTTTTCGCAGCATGTTTGTAAATAAAGCATATCGTCGATGAGACTGCAATACCGCGGAACTGTCAGTTGCGAGACTGCGTAACTACAAGTTGTACTAAAATTGAGATTTCACACGCAGATATCACTCTAGCAAGGGGCTTCCCTAAAAATTGAACGCAATCATTTTTAACCAATCAGAAACGTGAATATTCTTTATGTTGCAAATACGCGGTATTGTTTCGATATACTTCTGATCGCCATAACACATTGTTACGCGGTATTGCTTTTATATTTCATGTATGGTGATTATTGGTGATATTCATATTTACGTGGTTTTAGAAATTCATTCTTATTAATATTTTTTTAATTCTTTTTTTAAGATAGGGGATGTTAATAATATTCTTGTTGAAGATCATGAGGAGGAAAATGAGGTTGTAAAAGTTAGGCAGCTACAACTGAAGGGGCTGATGGAGAACCAAAACAAATTGCCTTATTATTTGGAAAACGTAGCATGATGATGTTAAAAATATTTTTATCCAAGATAGTAATATAGACGAATCTTTGACAGAATCTTATAATCAAGCTGTAATGCAGGTTTTTTTTATCTGACGACACTATCACTGATCCCAAGTCCCAACTATGCATACCTATTACCTAGTCCCTAAAGGTTTTCGTGTACGTGATTTGATAATACAATCTCCAGAAATAAATGATAGATTTTTGCATACCCAAACGGTACTATACAACAGAAGACAAAATTTCATGATCAATTTAGTGATTTATCTAGAAAGCCAAAAATCATGCCAACGTTAAAAATTGTGAAACAACTTCACCCAAGAAGACTGAAGATATTCAAAACTGAATACAATAATCTGCAAGAACTAGTATGTGATCTTAAAGAAAAAATTACAACTAATGACTCTAACAATTCATTACTAATGCTCGATTTTTAAATGGAACAAACCACTACGGGCTTACGACCGTCTTCTACTGTTATTTCGAAGGCTGGCTTAGTGTGATTACTTTACGTTAACAATGTTCGCGGTGGTATTGTTTGTCTCCGAAACTCTTAATCATGAGAATTCTCAACATGTTCATCATGTCGAAAAATCTCATGTATGCAACAAGTAGAAATTTAATAATAAATGAAATATAGAGATAAAAGTTGGAAATTATTGAGAACAAGAGAGCAACCAAATTTAAAGACTGCGACTGCTGTCATGTATTTGGCGCCAGGTATAATATGTAGGTACACATATTATGTATACCTACATATTATATCATATAATTGAATAAAAAAATATTATATCTGAAAATTCTCTATTTCTACGAAACGCTTAAATTACGAGGAAGCTTAGTGCTTAAATCCGCATATCTACTCATTTTGTCGCACTTTTGGAAATTGCAATTTCGCATAAGTGTCATAAAATACGTAGTTATGAATTTATAACATTGAATTCATAACAGTATTGTAAGACAAGTCCATACAAACTTATGTTTGCAAATTTGAACCTT
This sequence comes from Mystacides longicornis, assembly GCA_963576905.1. Lineage (NCBI taxonomy): Eukaryota > Metazoa > Arthropoda > Insecta > Trichoptera > Leptoceridae > Mystacides > Mystacides longicornis. The sequence goes on along the minus strand of OY756421.1, from coordinate 1,718,790 downwards.
ATAGCTAAGGCGGTTATGGAAGTAAATAGTTTTTTGTGTTTCCTGTAAAATTTGATACTTGGTAGTTACGCGGTTTCGCAATTAACATTTCTGCGGTATTGCAGTCTTATCGACGATATCCAAGCTTTGTCTTTGTCATCATTATTTTACGTCACTCTACTTCACAAAACCACTTATTCTTGATTCATCGTTCTTTAATATAATAACACATTTAGCTAGCTCCACAACCTACTCAAAATACAAAGATACCTATTCAGCTTATTACCTAATCAGGAAATAATTTTTGGCATTAAAAGATTTTTAAGGCCATTTCCTCTGTATAGTAAATCCTATATTAGAATTATTTAAGTTTGTTTGTAACACTAACCCCACATGAAATATATTTCATACATACGTCAAAGCCAATCCATCTATGTGAAATATTTTTCATTCTTAAAACTATTCGATTGTAAGTCGTTATTCGTTGCCACGACAATCAATTTTAGGTGTTTGGGGGAAATATTATATTGAAGAAATATGTGATACTTGATCAGAGGTTCCTGCATACAGCTTTTGCTACTATCGGACAATCAAACAATTAATGACCCTTTTCTATGGCTGTTGTCTGACAGGTTTTGCTGCTGGTTCTAACTTAACTGGATGTGAATAACATTATTTAAATGTGTTTCGGTTTATATTATTTACTATCCATTTAACATATGTCACAGTCACATTTCGTTTTAGATAAAAGGGGTAGAAAAAGTAAAGTTTCCTGCTTGTCAGATGCTAAGGTCTTAATGTATGCAATCACTTCGTTGGTCAGAGGGAGGAAGTCTGATGAGCCGCCGTGGTATGCTCTTTTTTCACAATCAGCAACCACGTGATCCTCGGATCCACAGTCGCACCCCGGGGAATCTCTCCGTCTACATTTGTGTGCAAAATCGGCCCAACTGCCATGTCCAGTATGGATTCTATTTAGGGCCGACCAAACCTTTCTTGGTTCGTCAAAGCCAGCTGGCGTTTTTGTTATGCATGTGTCAGGGATTCCAGAGAGTGTTCTGCTTAATATTGACTTAAACAATATCACAGACCAATCGGTTAATTAAATCGGGTCAAAGTTTTAAATTTTATTTATTAGAAATTATGTAACTGATGATTACAAACTAACAATACATGTAGGTATGTAAACATTATCTAAAATTATTCATAAGTATTTTGTCTTAATTTTATTTTGCTCTTGTAAACATTTAAGTAGGAAATTTATCTAAAATTTCTTTTATACAAAGTAAAATATAGGTAGGTATATACCTAATAATGTTTTAAACATTTCAAAAGGTTATCGCAAAATATAGGTATATTTATATTTTGCATTTGTGCGAATATTATTAATGTGTAATCAACAATGTCATAATATAGTTACAAAACACCCCACATCTTCCTTTGTGAGCATAGAGAGGCAACAAGACCTTATTATATTTTACAAAATGTCCAAGTACAGTTGATTCCGCTTAATTTGGACACATCGGGACTTGGGTGTTTTGTCCCAATTAAGCGAATTTCACATTTATTTTGGTTGCACTAACGATTTGATATTAGGAGAAAGAAATTCCAGCTGTATATTTTGTAGATTGTCTAAATGAGGGTGTGCCGCACAATTTTCCAATAAGCAGCAAAAATTTTCTTTGTAAGTTTTGTGGTAAAAATTTTGGTCCCAACTAGTAAGCCAATTTGGAAAAATTTCAGAAGTCGTCCGTGCATTTTTATTTACACGGTACTCCACTGGTAAACCCTCCATTCTTAACCCCTTAAAGCATTGAGGTCTAGCACTTTTTCCTATGATCAGTAGCTTTGGTTTGTCAGTAGGTGCCTGACATATTTGTACAGTATAATACAGTAATGCGGTCCATCGCCTTTTTATAACCAGACAGTGCGATGTGTTTATAGCATAAGGAACCATCTGGTGTAGCACGATAATAGAGGCCGGTTTCATCAGCATTGTAAATGTCATCAGTGCAAAAATTCTCTAAAAAAGTAGGGATCTTAAATTTACTGTCCCAATTAAGCGGAATCTACTGTATATATTTGGTTACAAATACACTCTCGGTTTTTCAGAGTTGTTAATACTTGAATTTTTGATAAAAAATAGGTTGAAGGTTGGCCTAATCTCTATCCAGGATTGTAATAGATTAAAGCTATTCTTTCTTTATAATTCAACACATACATGAAACACAAATATCTTAATACTAGTTTTTTAAAGGCGCCCGTGGCGCCCCTGGCCGGAGAGGTGAAAGTTCACCAAAAAAAGGGCATTTTGTCGTCGCCAATTCTCGTTCCGAGTAGCCCAAATGGCGATAAATCGCCCACGTTGGCAACACTTAATAATATTAGTTAGTATACCTGTATGTTCAACGCGCGTGCGCATAACGGCAAAACGCTATTGGTTACTCAGAAGCATCCCCGATCCGCTGGATCAAAACTTGTTTGAGGGTGCGAGTGGCGCGCCATCTAGCGGCGTTAATGACATCAGTCAGTCAGTCAGTCAGGCAGGCAGTCAGTCAGTCAGTGAGTCAGTGTTCAAGACAAATATTATATAGATGACTTAACTGTATGGGGTTTTGTTGTAATGCATTCATATCTTTTTGTTTGTTTCGATGATTATATTATTAAATACAAGTTTTTAACGGGAATGTAGTATAAATGCAGTAGAAATGAGAGCTCTACGAAGAATGTGTGGAATACTCTGTGGGATATGGAAAGGATTGTGAATATTCGGGCAGAATGTGGTATGGAAGTTAGATGAAAGTTAATAAGCTGAGATAGTTTGAGCATGTTGAAAGAATGCACTCAAATAGAAGCCTTGGTTGACCAAAAACGACGTGGATGGAACACATCAATTTCGTTCTCAAGGAAGGCAAGGTTAGAAGCAAAATGAATAGAAGATGTTGTACGAGAAAGGTAATGTTGATGGAAGAAGAGAAAGAAGTGTGCTTGGATAGAAAAGAATGGAGGTTTATTCTCTCTGTCTACCTGTCAAGGGACAGGGGGTGATGCGTAATAAAGTTTTTTTAACCTTATTAGCTCGGTTACTGATACAGCTCATCGTTATTGGTTTGTTAAGATTACAATATGTGTCTAATGTTGTGACTCCCTTATCAGGTCCGGCTGATATTGAGTTGGTGTAATAAAAAGAATAATAGGCACATCACACACGTTATCTAAAGGTGTTACTCAAGGCTATGCTATTTTGTTGTACGCAGTGTATTTCACTGATTGTATCATTGGCTGAAGAATAAATCTTCCATAAATACTTTGAATATGTAACAACTAATGATTCTAACAATTCATTACTGATGTTCCATTATTTAATGGAATATCAGTAATTAAGAAAAATGGCTGTCATGGCTGTCCTGAGAGAGCAACAATGCGGCTTTGTACCTGGAAGGTCCTGCACGGACCCAATTTTCTGTGCCAGGTGCATCTTTCAGCAGTGCAAGGAGTTTAACTCTTCAGTCGCTTGTTGCTTTATAGATTTTGAAAAGGCGTTCGACAGCCCACATAGACCATCGATATGGAAAATTTTAGCTCTGTACGGTATACCTCCAAAGATAGTTAAAATGGTGCAGTCCCTGTACGAAGACTCCGAGTGTAGCGTGAAAACGCCAGGTGGTCCTACTGAAGCTTTTAGGATCACCACGGGAGTCAGACAGGGCTGCGTACTGGCTCCTTTTATATTCATAATTGTCATGGACTTCCTGTTGAGAAAGTCCATGCAAGGAGCAAGAGGTATACCGATAACACAGAGAGATGGTCTAATGGGCGAACTGTGCGATCTGGAGTACGCGGACGACCTAGCGTTGTTCAGTACGACAGTGGAGGAATTACAGCGCAGTGTTTCAAGACTCTGCGACGAAACAGCACGCCTCGGCCTTCGAGTCAATGCCAGTAAAACGGAGCTCATGGCAAATAATGCCTGCCCCGATAAACAGCTACCGATAACCATCGATGGTCACCAGGTCTCCCGGGTGGATAAATTTAAGTACCTGGGAGCAACCATTACCACCACTGGTGACCTCGGGGCTGAGCTCCCGATACGTATCGGTATGGCAAGTGGCGCCTTCAACAACATGACCAAGATATGGAAGGCGTCGGCGTTTAGTGTCGAGACAAAATGTAAACTGTTTGATGCGTGTGTGTTGCCCATTCTCCTGTATGGGTGTGAGTCCTGGCACCTGACTCTGGCCCAGGCACAAAAAGTATCTGCATTCGAAACGAAGTGCCTCAGGAGAATTTTGGGTATAAGATGGTACCACCGCATCACGAACGACGCTATACGCCGGCGCACCCAGCGTGAGCCCATCACCTCTACTATTATGTGGAGGAGATGGACTTGGCTGGGACATGTGTTAAGGATGCCGAATGACAGTTGGCCGAGGAGAGCGCTGTTTTTCCTCCCATCAGGGTCCCGGAGACGAGGAAGACCCTCTCATACTGTGTTCCGCTCCTTCGAGGCAGAGCTGAGGAATCTGGACATGGTGTGGGAGGAGGTCATTAACGTTGCGCAGGATCGAGCGCAATGGAGAGCTCTTGTTGCCTCCCTATGCCCCTAAGTGGGGTCTAAAGGGAGTTTGGATTTGGATTGGAAGAAAAAGAGAGCAACGAAATTTAAAGACTGCAACTGCTATCATGTATTTGGTGCAAGAACTCTTATACTATACAATACTTTGTATTGTATTGTCTAAATAATACTGATATAAAAGTATTTGCTCAAATTTATATTAAGTATAACATTTTAACAGAGCCTAGCTCCCTAGGAACCCGGGTTACATTCTCAGTCATAGCAGATTTATTCAAGTATTCTTTCACTTCTGAGACTTGGCACCTATCTCCAGATTGGACGGGGCCAGTTAATTGGAAAAGTTGCGTCTGGCAGTAAATTTTATTGGCTATAATGACATATTTCTATCGGAAAGTATTATTTTTTACCAATCCCTTTTGTCCAATCACATGTTCAGTAGCCAGCTTTTGTTCTGGAGGTCGTGGGTTCGATCCCCGGTGCCAACCGTCTTCCTCTTTTACAACACAAGCTTTGCTTTCTATGAAGGATGTCTAAAGTGCATTTGTGTTCACTTTGGGTGAGACCAGATTTAAAAAAAATTTCAGTCAATTTTATTTCGTTTCATTTATGAATCATCAATTAATAATTTCAAAGAATGCATTTACCATAGTAAAATTTTTAATGATATACCTACACATTTTATTTTTCTGTAATTGTTTTTTTAATGTTAATCAGGTAATGAAAATACCCACTAGATTCCATCTTGTTAGATTATTATTATGTCTGAAAATTCATTCTAATCTTCCCAAAATAACTTGCATTTTGAACCTATTACGAATGATGCATGTTGTGTTAAAAATAAACATAGGTATATTATAAAAATAAGTAAATTTATATAGCTATAACAAGGACATAATTTGAACATTCCATTTGTCATTTTTCAGACGGCACTAACAATCTTAAGAGAAAAACCTCCCTATCACCAGTTACCGTCTCATTACCCAAAATACAAAAGCATTACATTAACAGAAGAGACTCCACCAGCAGCTCTTCCAGCAGCACGTGCAGCTCGGGCCCCCAGCGCGTCGTGATCTGCAACTCACCACCTTCCATCAAGCACCAGCAGACCAGGAAGATCATCCGAGTGGCCCCGGTGCAAGGGAATATCTCCAATCCACGCTCAATATTGTTACCAGTGACACTGAAAGATATGAAGGAGTTGAAAACCATCAAAATTATCAACGCGGCCGATTTGAAGAATTCCCCAAACATTAAAATAGCAACGGCTAACTTTTTACAGCAGTCCAAGCAGATTATAAGGGAGACTCCCAAAACAAGCAAAATCTTGTACACGCAGCCAGCGTACAATGTGGAGGAACAGCGATACATCATGGGTTGGTTTCATCTCATTTCTTACATGCTGCAAATATTTAACTTACATTTTACATACAAGTGTTGTGAAATTTCATGACGAGTTTTAAAGAACTACTGTTGCATTCTCACAAAATTTTGTTTAAGGTTAAGCAAACTAATATCAAGGTCTGGTTTACACACACCTAACCTTATTAATTAATGAGTACATCATCATATTATGTTTGCATAAATAGTGATATTTGTGAAGGTCATCTCGATCCAATATACAACAATAACCAGTTGTTGGTTTCTTTATTTGATCAGTTGGATCATGTCAGGTGTATTTAGAAAAAAATTGAAACATTTCAGAAGAGTGTGGTAGCTCTGGCCGCAGTGAAGAAGAGGCCGATCATGAGGATGAAGAAAGTCACGAAGAAGATTCCAACGGAGACGGCAAACAGTTCCCCAGACTCCGACTCACTGCGGAGGAAAGGAGGTTGTTACAGAGAGAGGGTGTCTCTTTGCCAGACAGGTATCCTTTGACACGAGGAGAAGAGAGAGAGCTGAAGAGGATCCGAAGGAAGATAAGGAATAAGATTAGTGCCCAAGATTCTCGCAGAAGGAAGAAGGAATATGTGGATGGATTGGAGGATAGGTATAAACATTTCCAGTTTGCTTAAGTACTCAAATTCTGTTTGATCTTTGAACTAAATCTCATGGTAATTATTTATTTTCAGAGTCAAACAATGTACAGACGAGAATCAGACACTGATGAAAAGGATTAAAATTTTGCAATCACAAAATAACTCCCTCACAGCACAATTGAAAAAGTTGCAGGTAAGAAATGTTTGTGCAAATTTCTAGGCAATCATACATTTATTATTAAAATATTAAATCCGCAACGTCTTCTTGTAGAGTATGATGTCTGGGAACAATGGATCCAACACAAAGACAGCTCCACCAGCCACGTGTCTGCTGGTGTTACTTCTATCCATGGCACTGGTGGTTGCTCCTAACTTGCGGCCCAATGCAACGCAACACAATCAGCCGGCTCAACATTTGCCTGCTGTTCATAATTCCCACATGGCTTCAGCCACACACTCGCACTTTGTGTCTTCTATCAGGAGGGCACTACTGTCTATGCAGGTTTCTCATCCAGGTAATTGTTCTCTATTGTTAAATAGCAGATCTGACATTGAGTGAACATTTTGTACACACAAATTGATAGGCGATGACTATTTTCGTTTAAAAATAATGTTAATAAATACATTAATAATATTGATTTGCTTAGCGTTTCATTAACTGACTCTTGTAGCACACTTTGGGTGAGCCAAGATTCATAAACTAAAAATAAAAATGAATCTGTGCTCACTCAAAGTGTACACAAATACACTCTTTTGACTCTTTCACAGTAAGCTACTTAAAGCTTGTGTTGTGAAAGAGGAAGATGGTCTGCACCTGGGATTGAACCCACAACCTCCAGTACGAATCTCGGTTTCGTAACAGCCAGGCTATAAACCGCTTCAAATAAATTACTTGAAGAATAGTCATTTAGCCAACAAATAAAAAAATAATTCTATGTTATACTGTTTTATTTTTGTGTCAGTTTTAGTTTATGCGATTCTCTAAAAAATATTTTGTTAAAATTAAATGGGTTAAACTATTTTGTGTTAGGTTACTTCTTGTTGTAATATTAAGAGGTAATATTTGTTTCAGTAACACCATTGGAAGAAGTGATTGAAGAGGAAGTTCCGATGGATGAAATGGTTCTAGGGGATCACACCTACAACATGCCGGGATCTCCCAAGTCCATGAAAGATCTAATAGGAACGGGGGCTCCTCTCTACATGGACATGCCGCTGGACGGCGATAGTCTACTGAAAGTGGAGAAGATCGATTACGACTCTGACTATGGGGGGAGCATAACAGCCGAGCAAATAATTTCCAGTGATTGGGGAGGGAAACACAACATTGATTTGACGGCTCTAAACAAGAGTTTTACGGCACCTCGGACACTGGTTGTCACCACTACTGATACTACTACACTAGCTGGCTCCGACACTTAGTTAAATTACTTCACGGACATCCACGAGCATGCCGACACGATTAAGTGAGACCTAATTAGTTTTTATGTTTTTAAGTGTACAAATACGCTATCCCCCATGAATCTTGATAGGAACATTTCGTAAACTTGTTATGGTTGAGAGCGGAGTGAAGATGTTGAATGGCTGAATGTAAATGATTTAGCAGAAAATGGATGAAATGGCGATACATGGTTGTCCGTCCAAACTTTTTGTATCATTGTAATAGTGTTACGATTTACATTTTAGTTGTGGAACTTCACAATGTTTACATAATATGCCAGTTGATATATCACAATGTTTGGATATCCTAGAAGCATTTATCACTAGTATAAAATACCAGAATACCCATCAGTGGGGACACTGTACTCTGAAGTGCAGATCATCACAATGCTTTAAAATAAGTAACGAGCTTCAGGTAACAAAATATCCCTAATGCCTGCTTTGGTGTTACAACGGAGTTTATATATACATTTTTTTTTATTTCTTATTTGATTTGGAGCGATTGTCAACTAGTGATACTTTGTACTACAAGTTGGGATATAATTAGCTAATTTCGTCTTATATAAAAGTATCTTTTTGCAATAGATAAGTATAATATTTTTGAATAAGGGATATAAGGGATGAACCCCTATAAAATATGTACAGATAATATATAACCGAAATTATGATAATTTTAGAGTTCATTATAATTCTTTAATCTTTTATTGTGATGTCTAATTTTTATGTTTTCGATTTATAATATCGTGTCAAATTGATTTTTAAAATTCATTCCAAAATTTGCTTTGAATGTTGACACAATTTCAGTTTAGCCTCGATTTGCTTCTGCAGAACATACAGCGCTTTTGAAATGTAAATATGTAATTTAATTTTTTTGTAATAATAACCTGTTTTGACCATTCTGTTTTGTAATCATAACCATTTTTAATAATTCTGTTTTGACTAAAAAACCTTATTTCCATTTTTAACATAGATTAAATGCATCCATCTTTTAAACGTTACAGATGAAATAAATAAATAAATGAAAATGAACTTTATACCAATAACCTGTTAAAATATAGCTGTCCTCTGTTATGTGTTTTGTCAAAATAAATAAATACATAGATGCTTTGACTTGCAACTGAAAAAAAAAAAAAACATTTGGTGTGATGGGTAAACTAAGGTTTTGTACTGGTCTATTTACCTGTTGGTCATTATAACGGCTTTGACCTATATCAGATGGCCTGGAAACGTGTTATCAAGATATTGCAATATCAGATCTCAGTTATTTTATCTTGAATAAAATGAAATTTTTTTACACTATATTTTGTTTGGCTGGGAAAATTATTTATGATAATCAGATTATATTATTTATGTGAATGTTAGAATAAACTTGAAGTAATAAATGTGAGGTGCAAATATTATATGTAGTATTTGTACATTTATATATTATATATTTTATTTTAACAATATTTATATACTTACTTATTTATGTTCCTGTTTAGTTATAGTCATTTGTTATGATGCGTATTATAATTTTAGTCATGTTTTCTATAAAATTTATTGCTTTATATAATGAAGCAATTTTAATAGATAAGGTTTGTTAAGAAATATTAATATAATATTATATACCTATACTTGATTGTTTTGATTTTAAGGATTTGTATAAAAAATATTATAAATAATTATGTGAGCACATCATAATAATATTATTATATTGCAGTTTAGTTTTAAGTATTTTAGTGAATTTTCCGTACTATGAAATGGGTTATCTTACTAAAGAAGATGACATTTATGAGTTGATTGATATAATATTTATGTTATTTTTACCATTGTTAAAGTTGATACAAATTTTGCGCTATTGTAAATTGGCTTTTATTTAAAAGATTTATATTCTATTACGTAATAAAGTATGGCTATCATATTTAATTTTTCCATTTCGATCCCTGCAGATTATTGAGTACACAGTGCGATTCAGTACAAATAAACAATTTGGGTGAAAAGGAACTTAAGAATTCTTTTAATGATGAATAGTATAATGGTGAAAATGACACCATCTTTATGCCAAAAAGGGAGCGTTCAAGTATTACATAACGCAATATGGGGGGGAGGGGGGGTTAGTCTTGTAAAACGTTACTATTGTATTACCGGCGCCGCAACAAAGGTATTTAGTAACTTTCCAGTAATGATTGCGATTTGAGGCATACATAGTTGTAATATGGCAACGTTTAGAGAATGTGAAGAGGGGTAACAAATAGCGTTACGGTGCATCTTGGGGGGGTAATAATCTTTAAAAAATGGCTTACGTAATACTTGAACAGATGGAAGTATTGTCCATTTTATAGAAGGATATCCAGAAAAGAATTTGAGGACTTCAAGGGTTCTCGGTTAGGACATTGGCTTGCCCTTCACCATTTGAGGTCCGAGGCAATATTTTCGAATTGGGGCCCCCAATAAAAATTGACACATTGAACTTAATTCTAATAAACTACCTAAGTAAGTTGTCATCCGACATGATAATATATTGTGTGCATTTTAGTTCATTTTTTTCCAAGAGCGTATGCAAATATACATATTATTTATAGAATAATAACTACATATTGAATTTGGGAAAAATAAAAATTAAAAGAAATCCATTCTCAAAGTTTTCTGTTCTGCAAGTAGGTATAATATTCTATTCCAAATCCAAACTCCCTTTACGCCCCACTTAGGGGCAAAGGGAGGCAACAAGTGCTCTCCATTGCGCAATGTTTATGACCTCCCACAGCATGTCCAAATCCCTCAGCACTGCTTCTGGAGCGGAACACAGTATGAGAGGGTCTTCTCGTCTTCGGGAGCCCATCACTTCTACCATTATGTGGAGGAGATGGACTTGGCTGGGACATGTGTTAAGGAGAGCGCTGGGTGTGTCGACGTATAGCGTCGTTTGTGATGCCGTGGTATCATCTTACACCCAAATTTCTCCTGAGGCATATTCTATTACGTCGGGGAAAAAGTCTTTTCGTATGTATAAACTTGAATTTAATTTTCTTTTTTAAAAAGACCAGCTTCAGAAAAATGTCATTCGCTGTACACATTGTTGCAAGGTGCTGAAAGTTGAGACCGAATATCCGGTATGCGGCTAAACTGCTGTCCTTTCAATTCTAGTAATGACTGGATTGTAGTGAACACAAATAAACTTTGACATCTTTCACACTAAGCAAAGGCTCATGTTGTAAAAGAGCAAGATGGTCAGCACCTAAGTACATCACTTTCGTAGCTCTTGCTTATGGCATACATATGTCCACAGTGTACCATGGGTGTGTCCACATTAGCATGCCTTTTGACCATCTCCAGCTGGTGAACATCAATTAACTGCAGTAGCTCTGAAAGCCATCCTTTTTACACCCCAATATACAGTTGATTCCGCTTAATTGGGACAAAACTCAAAGAACAGTAACAAAACTAAGAATCTAATGGTAAATTTATATGTTTAATTGGGACAACATTCCGTTTAGTTGGGACAGTCAATTTAAGATTCCTACTTTTTTAGAGAATTTTTGTGGCGGTGACATTTACAATGCTGATGAAACCGGCCTCTATTATCGTGCTACGTCAGATGGTTCCTTACGCTATAAACACATTGCACTGTCTGGTTATAAAAAGGCGATGGAGCGCATTACTGTGTTATGCTGTACAAATATGTCAGGTACTGACAAACGAAAGCTACAGATCATAGGAAAAAGTGCTAGACCTCAATGCTTTAAGGGGTTAAGAATGGAGGGTTTACCAGTGGAGTACCATGCAAACAAAAATGCATGGTGACTTCTAAAATTTTTCGAAATTGGCTCACTAGCTGGGACCAAAATTTACAACTTAAACAAAGAAATTTTTTGCTACTTGTTGACAATCGTGCGGCACACCCTTTATTAGACAATCTACAAAATATACAGCTGGAATTTCTTCCACCAATACCACATCGTTAGTGCAAACAAAAAAAAATTGAAATTCGCTTAATTGGGACAAAATGCCCAAGTCCCAATTAAGCAGAATCGACTGTATTTCCGTAAATAGAATGTTCATAATAGCATATGTTAGATTCGAAGGGTTGAATAAAATTCATCGAGGACATATGAGAAATGGAAAAATGAGGGATTCATTGCATTATACATCAGAGGGTAAAAATAAAACAAAGGTGAAATGAAATTAATATTCTCTATCTTTTAATGATTGAATATACAAACATTCATCTCGAAGCTTATGAACGTGATGTCTGTAAACAATAACCAACTCACATTACTGTATATTATAATGGCTACACACTTCACTACACACACACAGCAGGGCCCGAGTCCCCCCCACTCGCACATCTTGCTCGCACGCACCCTCACTCGGATACATGAAGTGCGTATCAAAGCGCATCCGTACATTCATCAAATATATATACGTATGTAATAGTAGTATAATGACAATTCATTGAAAAAAACAAAGTAAAAGGAACATATATTTACATGATTCACAAAATGATAATAATTACCAATTAATTATCTAGAATAGTTAATGAATGTATTACAATAGGTTTTATAGTTTAAAGAAATATGATAACAAAGATATACATTATACATTGGTTGAAAGAGTTCATTTACACACAGTCCACTTCCAACTGCAATAATCCCTATGTATTCAGTTAATTACTTTAGTTTAATGTATGTCGGGAGATCAACCTGACAAAAGATAAAATTCACCGTTTCTTATCAATTTGTCTGATTTGATTGACTGTTTAGTACAATAATTGGCATGGCTGTTTCGAAGGAAAATACATTAGAATATTCTTCCATAAATACTGAGGTCTAATAATAATATCAAGATTGTCAGACATGCATACCATGAAAAAGTCTCACAATGTAACCTAACTGCTTTGCTTTGCATAACGTTTAATACTTTCCCCACATTTCAATGAAAGAATAAAACAACTGTCTTTGCGCAGGCCAGGCGACACTACTCTTATGAATTCCTTGTAACACCATTTTACAAACATAAGCTTGAGTGATAATAACTTACTTACACGTCAGGAGAAATTTACAAAAGTCATAGATATTCAAATTTCTTACAGAATATAGGTATAATAATAATATAGTACATATATAAAAAGATGTTAGCCAAATAAAGTATATTATCTATTATACGTAAACTGTGATGTACAAATACAAGTTCAGCAACGAGTTTTATAATCTAAAAATAGTGCAATTAGTCTGTGTAAAAAGGAGAGTTGGGAGAGCATTAATGACCACTCAGACATCCCTTTCCGCTTTTGCTGATCCCTCACAGGTAACACAAACATCCCATTGGAATGCCTTCACACAACTTCACATCCAAAATGACTTTTATATTTGGCTATAATAATTACATACACTACAGTAATATAAAATAAAAACAATATTCACAAAACAATCAGATGAAAATCAATGGTTCAATGATAAAAGGATTGCTTCGAGCCAGGAGCAAACAATTTATCTATTTCTTTAGAGAAACCATAAAAATACACACTCGTTATCACAAAATTAATTCAATGGTAATCTACCTATGTACACAGTCCCGCGCACTCCATAAGGAAGTTATAATACATTAAATACGTATAGTAATCCCAGCAGCTGTTTATTGACGGTGAATATTATTAGAATTCAGAAAGAGATCCCATAGGTACGGCATCACATGAGTGCCTCAACAGAAAAGTACTCATCACAAATTGTTTGAAGCATTCTCAAAACGGCAATAGCATATTCATATAATATATATTTTTTAGTAAAACGTAATAGCACAAAGGATTAAGAACATTCCAAAAAATATATTGTGACAAATATATATACACAGCGTAACAACTAAAGCTTTTGTTAATACAAACATCATCTAACGCCTTGTTATTCATAAACGGGTACCAAACTAGTCCTGACCTACCAGCATGTTGGATGAACCACACCTACACATTACGTAAATTATCACAAGTCAAAATTTCAAAATACTGGATATTCAGGACTCAATCAATCCCCCATTCCTCCGCTGCTGCTCCTATTATATAAACTATCTACTTTTGGTTACTTCACTGGATTGTTTCTCAAAATAAACACACACTAGGGCATTGAGAATCTGTGATCAGCTAAACGATTCACACGTCCAATAAAAGGAAACATTTGCACATTACCGTTTTTTCCTTTTATTTATTTATTACTATTATTATAATTTGCACCAACGTAACAATGAAAAAAAAATTATCTTAAACTAAATCACTTTTTATAATAACTAATTACAAAAATTTAATACAAACAATGACTGAATCAATTTTTGTATACAATGGTTAAAAAAATGCAAACTATCTATTTCCATATTGAAATGTATTTACAATTTGAAGTTCATTCATTTAATTAAGCTAAGTATGAATATAATTACATTAATATTATTAGAAGTAATGCATAAAATATAATTTATAATTGATATTTGTATTATCCAGTCCATTATTTTACAAATGTTATTTAAGTATACAAACGTTGATAAAACAAAATTAAAAAATTCATGTGTTACAAAAAAATCCCTTCGCCTTTCACATTCAATTGTAATCAATTTATTAAAAAGGGTTTTACAGACCAATCTCGGTTAATTTCTAAGACAATGTCACATACAGTTAGGAAGAAAACTTATGGATAATATTTCTACAGTCGGGATAATAATATTCTCAAATTGTGTAAAAAGAAGCGGATAATTAGAAACTTGTCTTTCTGTATACATAATGGAGCACAGACAGTAAAGTCTAAAGCAGTGCATTTGTGTTTTCACCCAATTTAAGGATAGAGAAATATGTTTACACTAGAGGTTTGGATTGAATAAAAGCCGTCGGACAATGCTTTTTCACTAAGAGAACATGACACGCAACACTCGAGTCTAATTTAAAATTAAATGATTATTACAAAAAACCAGTCTTAAAAATTTGAAAAATTCATCGTACATTTAAGGAGAAGAGTTTGACAACAATTTGTTACAACTAGAATAGAATATAGGTAGGTACTTATCAACTCTTGACAGAATACCAACGTCTATCAGATATAATATATGTATGTATATTATGTAACAATAATAAGTTATCAAAGCAATTTAGATACCTATTACGTAACAAACTAAGATATCCAGATGTGCTTGAAAGGTGTTGGCAGCTGGACCAGTGATCTCCCAGTTTACTAGCATCTAACACTAAATTATTCTCATGTGATAACCAACAATTATAGGTATGTAGTTGCGACTAACATGCACAAGTTATATTTAAATATGCGCACACTTGGTTCTGCAGAATGTGTAGGAATCTTGTAATGGTTTTGTTTCTTTGTTCTGGGAATCAGGAATTTGATAAATATAATAATATCACCACTATTGTTCTGGACTTATTCACACTCGTCTCACTTCAAACAGTACAACGTAACTCTTTGTTTCAATGTCACATCCGTCATCTGGCACTGGCAGGACCTTTGCCTTTGCGTTCACTTTCCCCGGCCCGAGCATTTTTTTTTCTTTCGCTTGAAGAAGCAGCAGCACCTGTACAAATTAAGAACAACACTTTCAGACATTTTATACATCAATGGTATAGTGAGGAATCTTTATTACTAGCCAGTTTATTTAACCCATTCCGACACTATTTCATTTTAACAACATTTTTTTTAGAGAATCACTGCAACTAAGACTGACAGATAATTTAGCCATCAGAGAATAAGGAATGACAATTATTTATTCTTTGATGGCTAAATTACCAATTCTATTCTTCATCTTCCAAGTAGTTATTAAAGAATGTCTTGATGCATAAGGCAAGAATGTGTTAATGCAGAAATACCAAGTAATTTGTACAAATACAACGAGGGACTCCCTTTTATTTTAGCTGTCTTGTCTACATTTTTTCTATCTGATTAGGTGGACAAATTTGTGGTTATACTCTTCTAGTATTTGGCGACCATTTTGTAAGTACAGACAATTGCCTTGATGTCATGAAAATTTAGTTAACGTTAAAAATAAAATGTTCACTCAGAGTTGGCGGTGATTTGTGGGCATTGTGTCGGAATGGGCTGATTGCAAAATATTTTATGAACAAACAAATATGAGATTTCTAAATAGATAAGGAGGAAATCAAGGTGAATTATCAATTAGGTATATTGGATATGAGCTGTGCTAAATAATATACATACAATGTGGTATGAGATGCATGACATAATAGGACAAAAATATTTGTAAACTAAAATGCAATAAAATACTGATCTAATCCATGTCTCAAATGAAATCATGAAGGAAATATACTAGAAGCAAGGAAATCAAAATGAATTCATACATGAATCTTTTATAAGGGTGAAAAGTAAATAATATGATGAATGATTTAGTGGAAGATGGGGAAAAAAACAAAGGAAAAAGAAAGGATTACTTATTCCCAGAGACTTTGGATTGGATGGTTTGGGTCGGGACCTATAACAAAAAACACTTTCACAATTCATTTCAGGACGGACAGAATGTGTTTCTGAACATACCCAACAATTCTTAATATTGAGAATCTACAGCCTACTTAACTACATTGAAGTTATTAGGGGATGGTGAGGCATGGGATTTTTGGCCTGGGATCGGGTTTCTAAGAATTATTGTTATTGACGTAAAGTGATCACACTAAGCCAGCCTTCGAAACAGCAACATATGACTGTCTCAAGCCGTCAGTTTTATTCATACCATTTTAAAATTGAATGTCATTAGCGAATTATTAGAATCATTGGTTTTTGTATATTTGTCAGAATGAGAATCATTTGCAAACCTATAATGGACAGCAATTGAATTCGGTTATATTGAGAAAAATTATTGTAGTGATCCCTCATTTATTGCTGTTAATGGGGACCAGAAACCCCCGGGTTATATTTTTTTCACCATTACACAAAATAATGGTGCAGAATTGTCAAAATAGCTTCTTAGAAAGACAACGAGCCTTTCACTTCACTTGGCGAGGCCTAAGGCTCATGTGAAAGCTCTCTATTAGAGGCGATAATGGTACATGTTGTGGTCTACGAGGGTGGTCCGATAAGTAGTTAGCCTACAAAAGAAAAATGAAAATTTTGGAAAATTGATGATTTATTTTTCAACATAGTCTCCTTTTAGCTCGATACACTTGACCCAGCTATGCTCCAACTTCTTTAACCCGTCTGAAAAATGAGTTTTCTTGAGGTCTGCAAATTATGCCTCCGTGGCGGCGATGACCTCCTCGTTTGACTGAAATTTCTGCCCAGCGATAGACTTTTTCAAGTTTGGAAACAAAAATAAGTCTCATGGGGCCAAATCTGCAGAGCACGGTGGATTGGGCAGCAGTTCGTAGCCCAACTCGACCGATGTATCCGTGGCGACAGCGGAAGTGTGAGCCGGTGCGTTGTCATGGTGGAAGATAACTTTTTTCTTCGCCAAATGGGGCCGTTTTTTCTGCAATTCGGCGTCGAATCGAACCAATAATTCAGCATAGTACAGCCCTGTAACCGTTTTGCCCTTCTCCAGGTAGTCAATGTGGATCACACCATTTGAATCCCAGAAAACGGTGGCCGTCACCTTTCCGGCCGATAAAACAGTCTTTGCCTTTTTTGGAGCACATTCGCCGGGTATATTCCACTGTTTCGACTGTTCCTTGGTCTCTGGTATGACCAGTAGATCACTGTTTCGTCGAAGGTCACAAAACAGCGCAGAAACTCTTTGGGGTTGCGCTTAAACAGCGCCAAACATTGCTCTGAAGTGATCTCACGGTTGCACTTGTTGCCCGGAGAGAGCGAATGCGGCACCTACCGCGCCGACAGCTTTCTCATGCCCAAAATTTCAAGTAAGATATGACCCACGCGGTCTTTGGAGATGCGTACTATCTCAGCTATCTCGCGCACCTTCAATCGGCGGTCTGCCAACACCAGATCGTGGACTTTTGTCATGTTTTCCTCCGTGGTAGCCATTTTTGGGGCTCCTGGGCGTGGCTCATCAAAAACTGATGTGCGAACACGTTGAAATTCGTTAAGCCAATTTTTAACAGTCGCTATCGAAGGAGAAGACTCACCGTATGTAGCATCCAAGCGCTCATTGATTTCGCTGCGGGATTTCCCTTCCAAAATCAAGCACCGAATCACCGAACGATATTGCTCTTTTTCCATTTTTCTAAAATCTACGGGCACACCGGCTTCCACAAGCGGTAAAAACAAAACTACATGGCTGAAATTTTGACAGTAGTCGTCTACAAGATAATAATAATGCCCATTGCCCGTGAGTCGAGCATAAGGAGCACAAAAAGGACTAGTTCTGTCTTCTATGCCACCTTGTGTGGCTGTAGAGGCCTATTCTCGAAAGACAAATCCTGCCGCATTCCGAGCACGGGTATTCTGCTCCCTCGTCTGGACCTCTCCTTCTCTGCATCTCGGTTCCCTGACTTGCGGCAACGATCTTCCTCCACTCAGGCCTGTTTGTCGCTGTTTGTTCCCAGTCTGACTGCCTACTAACACTCTTCAACGCAATATGTAGATTATCCTTATACCTCTTACGTTGGCCTCCATGCTTTCTTTTTCCTATTTCCAGTTCACTGTATAGGATATTTTTGGGAAGTCTACGGTCATCCATTCGAAGCACGTCTACAAGAACGTACTATACGATAGGATTTTTGTTGTTGCGATAGTGGCGCTTTTAGGCGGTGAGGCTAAGAACTTATCGGACCACCCTCGTATTGCTTGCTGTCCATGGTTTTCAATCAAATGCTTTGTCTGAGCACCAGTGAGAAAACATACAAATAATCTGAAGGAATTTCTCACTTTGCCTAGCGTCTGGAAAACCATGATACTGCGGTGTTCCCCCCCTAACCCTGTTTTATGAAGGATGCATTGAAACTCCGTGCATTAGCGAGGGACCACTGTATAGTTTAAAAGTACTAAGAGACACCATTTTTTTCTACAAATATGCCTGCCATTTGAAAATAACAGACCCTTAAAGTTCGAGTAAGGGTGCGTTTCCACCAAACTTGGGATGGAGATGGAGCATTCTTTCTTTACTGTCGATATAGACACAGGACAAACAACAGTGAGACGCGTGTAATCTGTCATCACCCATTAATTAGTTCTTGGTATTGTTTGCTTAAAAGTGTAAATGTCAGTGATCAGGGGAATTGCTCTATTTCTATAGAAGGCTGGCATTGTTCTCAGAGCACTCCCAACACACGGAATATAAAAAACAGAAGGCACTGACTTGGTATCATCGATGAGGTCGTCATTTTGTTGTGGCTGAGTGATGGGTGTGTTGGAGTGTCCAGCAGTAGGATCGTCAGCTGCCAACTCTCCGTTTGTAGAGCTGACCACCTAAAAACAAACAATCATCGCATTAAACAACGCCACCACACATCCTCGACTTTCTTACAACAAAATATTCATACATATTACATCACATTATCTTCCTTAGTGGTTATTCTAAACTATACAATATACAATTTAAAATTAATCATGCATGCACAACACACACCCAAAACTTCCCAACTAAGTATTAGGAATTATTTGAAATAATATTCAGTGAATATATCGGGAGTCACTTCTTCTTTCAAAGTACAATATATTATTGAGGTGACATATTCATTTATATTTTTCAAATAATTTCAGTGATAGTGTGTAAAACAAATTAAATGTAAGTAATGTATAAACACCAAGTGATGTAACCAAGCGGTGTATTAGGATAAGTCCACTGTGTCTTTATTTCAGATCACCGTGCGTGAAGAAATTAAATATTATTTGCCACATAAAAGAAATGCCGTTTTTGAGGTAAAAATGTTAAAAGCAACAAAAAAGCTAAGCTGATTGATACAAAGTATACAATCCATTATGACTTATATTCAAAGATGTTGAAATAATTCCAAACTAATTTCATCAATAAAACATTTTAAGCTCCTCCCGAAAGGTATTTATATTTGTGGAAATTACAGAGAACTCTGTTAATTATAAGTGAAAATCTATAAATGAAACTAAAAGTTAGTTATAAGTACTAAATAAATTTGATTACAACCAAAAATATTTCAACAGTTTGAGGCGAAAAAGAGGTCATGAGAAAAAGCGCTGCTGGGGAAGTGCAGTCAGGGAGGCTGCGGAGGTCCTCTGAAGGCTGCCAGTGGTGTATTGGTGTGGAAGAGCCAACAGTTAAAAGATTAATATTCTTTCACAGAAACTCTTGAAAATCAAAAACAAAATAAAAGCAATCAAGTGTTAAAAAAAAGAGAACATTGAACAATCAATGTCTGTGAGAGGTAACCAAATATTGCTGTTACGGAATCTGATAAAAATTCCATAAGAATTGAGAAGTTTGCAAAAAAAATGACAAACAAAAACATCAAGATGAAAACTGACCGTCGTCATTGACTCTTGAACCCTGAAGTACCAAAAATTTGTCTTCGGTGTCGGCTAAAAAAAAAGTGCAAAACAGCTAAACCACGTGTACAAATTTACCAAGGTATAAACGGCTGACAACTTAAATTACACACAAAACAACTTGTTGGAGATTAGTTCTATACTGTATTATTATATTCTTGAGATCAGGTTAACTACATCATGTACCAGTACTCCACACCCCCGAGTTCTATCATTACCAATTATTACTTAATTTCAGATTGCAGATCTAAGACCATGACTCCTATTGTGTCTCTGTTAAACAAATATTAGAAACAAGAACATTTTATGCTACATGATCCTTATCATATTTATATTCAATATCCAAATCATATTATAACTACACAGATAATTATACTGTATTGTACATTCAGATACAATCAATAAATCGTGCTTATTTCAAAATAAACATGACATACAACAGACATCTAGATGAACTGTGACTAAGCTTTAAAACCCCCGAATACGGCAGACATTTTGGTTGGCCCACTCCTTTGATAGCTTCAAATCGCTCTAGAGCTTTGAAACGGGAAAGTTAGAAAGGTAACGTCAGCAGTATGGGGGGATTCTAAAGCATACTATTAAAATTTGGTAGTAAAAAGAAAACAAACAAAATTAACAGCTGTAAATTAAGCAACATAATCAAAATAACAATGCGATTGCTCAAATGGTTTAGTTAAATTCAAACAATATCTGAACAATAATTTTATTTTTAGAAAAAAAGATTTCCTTTCAAATGAATGAGGATCGTATTATTATATTACAGAAAATACATAATATATGTTACTGATCTATTCAAAGTATTAGTTATGTTATTATAATATTGCATTGCGTAGTATGTTAATAAGCGTAATACAGAAAGCATAGATCAAGCATCAAATTAGAGAAAAACAGAAAGGAGACACTCAGATCTGCATTCATAAACATTGCTTGATGACTGAAGGTGGTGCTCTATGAAAAGTTGTAACCACAGAAAGAAAACCTTGTGCGGGTAGATTTTAGAAGAGTTAGAATGTGTATTAGAAAGACAACAGATATTATTCAACAGTAGTTATCATCAATGCCATGGTGTGGTGTGCCACTCTCCACACAACTTAAGAGCCATAGACAATAGTGAATCATACATTAGTAGAACATTTATGAATGTGTAAAATCTTGATAATATAAGCAAATTGAATAAGAGTTATGCCATGATTTCCTAGAAAATACATTACAGACGCGGTATTCTTTGAGACAAATACAAAGCATTCTACATTTATCTCTTTCACTACTTAGTGTAAAGAGATAGTGTAGGCTTTACATGAAGTGCCATTAAGCGTAGCTTGAATACCGCAGTAAACAAGACGCCCGCTAAAATAAAATTAGATTTTTCTATCCTTTTCTAGGAAAGCATTGCACAAGAGCCCTGGTTGAGATGGAGTGCGGCACAAGGCGTTGACGAGGATGTATAGTGAGCGTGTGTGAGGTACCTGCACAGATCCGTGTCTGTCGGCGGGTGTGAGATGACCGGCCAGGGTGCTAGGTTTGGTGGTGGAGTCAACCCACGCGGCGCCTCCCGTCACACCACCCGGGGTCTTAGTTCCCTGCAGCACATACAGCATAAGCTTCAACCTTCAACTATATCACACTTCAGCAAGCTAATACACTACATTCATTCCTTCAGCCCCACATACACTTCATGAACCTCTCTAGTCAGCTTTTAATGCATAATATCTCAACTTAAGTGTTTTGCAATACGAGGACATAACCTTTATTCACTCTGCAAGTAATTGATTATTATTTCATTTGCAACAAAATTTAAGGGTATAATAAAAGAGTTGACCCATTCAGGAGGGGTATTCATAAAACACTCTAATAATAATAAGTATGAAATAGCGCACCGTTAAGTTCCAAAATAAAATAAGATAATTTATTAATGAAGTAATAATATTTTGATTGTATTTATTTCAATCAATCAATCAATTCTCCCTTTTACACCCCACTCAGGGGCATAGGGAGGCAACAAGAGCTCTTCATTGTGACCCTGATGGGAGGAAGAACAGTGCTCTCCTCGGCCAACTGTCATTTGGCATCCTTAACACATGTCCCAGCCAAGTCCATCTCCTCCCCACAATGGTGGAGGTGATGGGCTCACGCTGGGTGCACCGGCATATAGCGTCGTTCGTGATGCGGTGGTACCATCTTATTTGTATTTATTTACCTACATTATTTCACTACCAATCAGTTTTTGTTTTCAAAATGTTCACTCAAAGACAGACTGGTGATTTGCTGGCTTTGTTTCAGAATGGGTTAAAGAGAAAGTGAATAAAACAGAATGAATAAATCTGGCAAATCGAGACTCTTAAGTCAAGGTATCACCCAAATACCTCATGCACATTCAATCACATTGCTATGAATACTCAGGCCACCATGCACATGTGCAGCACTTAATGGCAATATCAGGAGGTTAGGTGATTCTCACATAACTCTTTATTTCCATAATGAATCCATTCTCAAACTACAACATTCCTCGTTTCGTGACACAACTCATACGAAAGTTTCTGTAGGATGAAATAATTCATCTATAAAGTGTGAGTTATCTTCTTGTGATGGGGGGCAATATCAAATTGGGGTTACTTTTCATGATATGATTAACATTTTAGAACTAAATACATAATCAGCAGTATTACTGGCAATGAAAAACTCTAGCATCCAACAATATATAATATCACTGCAAACGTAAGGCAATAAGTAAACAAACGGCAATAGTAAAATACCATAATCTGGGCAAACACTAATGTTATGTTGTCACTGTCATTCACTGCATTGGACTATGGAATATGCAAAAGAAGCGGAGCACAAGTCACTCCAGATTGACAACTTGTAATTAAACATACACAATACTACAATTTAAGTCCAGTACAATGGAAGTTATAACAACCTTAAAATATATTATTTTTTTAACAAAGATAATTGAAAAATAAAAATATATATATATTATAAAAACAAAACAAATAATTTAAGAAAAAAAATTAATAATGGTTAAGTGTAATATTTAAAATGAAATTATCCCCTTAGATCTATTTCACACAGATGCAATTACATTCAGCTAGGAATTGAATGGCATAACATAATACAATAGTTCTTCCTATAGGGTGAGAACTCTCCAGAATGCCAAGATGGTCTTGTCCCTCACGAGAACAGTATGCCTACACTAAGCTCTTAGCCGACACTTGCAAGTGTTTTTGTGCCTCGTACTTATTACAGAAACACTAATATGATATATAATATACATATTGGACACTACAAAGACTAATCTCCAACACTGAACACAACCAAGAGTTTAGCTATACAGTCAAAATGATTTGGGCATTGTGTAAGAATGAAGGATGAAGAGGGACTACAGTAGGTATAGTATGAGACAGGTGACATAAAACACACAGAGCCGTGTCTCACAAACCTCCGGTGGACAAGTCGAGACATCTCTGTCCTCGAGACCATCCAAATAATCACATAGTTCATCCTGTAGAACACACATCACTATATTTCCTATTCCTTATGAATATCCCCATTGATTATTTTTTTTAAACAAAATATTGCTTTCTGTACACAAAACTGACTAGTAAAACAAAATTATTAAATAAAAATAAATATTAAATAATAGGTAAGTACTTATAGTTTTTTAAGAAAGAAAAAACAACTCAAGTAAACGAATATTATTTTTCTATAATCATTACGATTAAAATATAATATAAATAATGCAATAAACTTTTTTTTAGTAAATAATCAACGGTTTCAAAACTGTTGGTCAATTGATAATCTAGTTCAAATTGAAATATTTCTAATGATTACTCTAAATCTTAAATGACACTCAGATTTAGAAGTATTTCAGTTTCATATAGATTATCAACGGAGTAACAGTTTCAAAACCCATAGTAATTATTGATTAAAATAAGTTTGTAGCAATGTTTATTTAGTTTATATAATTTATTCATAATAATCATTATGTACAGAAACTACTGAATAATAGTGAATGCCATACAAATACTTTTTTTTTCTTTTTTATACTACAAATTTGAGTAATTAATAGAAATAATAAAAAAGGAATATAGAAGGTACCTTGTGGAAAGCCGGTCTCTCTCTGTTGGGCGAAACAACCATCTCGTGAGCAGTCTGCAAGGATCCCACAGGTGTGGACTGAAACATAATCAAGGGGTGTGTGAGGCATAAGAATTTGAAGGGTTGTTATTGAAGCAGGTATAACACTAAAATGATAATCAAAACAGAACTACCAATGATAGATTAAAAAAACACAACAAAATGCTAGCGTAAGAGGGTGATATTATAGAAAACTCATTGAATGCAGACTAGCGAGTGTTGGATAAACATCAAGAGAAATACGTGTTTCTTTACCCAAGATTGTCAGGCAGCTGAAATTGAACGCAGAAGAGGCTTGGCATGGGCTGCTTTCGGTAAATTGTCCTATATACTCGAGTTCAAACGATTCGCCAACCACTTCAAGAAAGGGCTATTTGATATGTGCATCCTTCCAGTATAAACATATAGATTTGAAACACCACCTTTACAAAATAGTCAATACCAAAACTCCAAGAAACACAAAGAGCGATGGAGAGAAGGATGTCCACCATTAGTCTGAGAGACAGGAAGCAAAATGAATGGATTAGAGAAAGAACCAAAGTTACCCATCTGACAAATTAAATATCATCCATATGACAGATGGACCAAGAAAACCCTCGAGTGGAGACCAAGAACAGGTCATAGAAACCCAGGTAGGCCACAGCTCAGGTGGTCTGATGACATTAGGAGATTGGGCAGAAATCAATGGCATAAAGACAGAGAATTGTGAGGCTGATGATAATCCCAAGGACTAAGCATAAAAATCGTATTGTAGGAGTAATAATATATCATGAGCCAGGTCTAGCATACTTAATAAAACAGTTATGCTCCAAATAAAAACCTTATCCGATTTGGTCTTTCCTATATGTGAAGGAGGCGCGTTTCGAAGTTGTCTCATAATATGCAAGTTGGCTGGCTGCAGAACCAATCCAAATATTAATTTTGTTTTCGACAATTTTAAGTTTCCTTAAAATGCTAATAGAGACGGGATTTTCCATAGAACATACTACTATATTGAAGAAATCTACACTAGTACATACAAATTTTTGTATGTCATCCCATCAACCATAGATTTTACATTTGATTTTAATCACTGCTAATCTTTGCAATTTTAATTGCAGTAATATTAGATACAAATATATTTTAGTTTTTTTTTTATATAAAATAGTAGGAAAATAAGTTATGTGTAAGGGAGAGAAAATAGAGCATACCATTGTCTTCCCTGTCCAGTCAAACTCCCCGTCATCAATGTAGCCTCGTCTCTCAAATAATTCCCTAAACATCCGTCTCAACTGCTCATAGTCTGGTGTCTCAAAGAAATCTAATCGTCTGACGTAGCGCAAGTATGTGGCCATTTCCTCCGGATGTCCCTCACACAGGACGTCGATAGGCGTTGCCCTTTTAGTGTCCCCAATTTTTTGGTACCTCTCCTTGAGAGTCTCGGCTTTCAGCCCCTGCCATGGCAGAGACCCCCTTAAGAAATACATGAACATGTGCCCCAATGCTTCCAGGTCATCTCGTCTCGATTGCTCTAAAATAATGAAGATTTCAATATGTGAACATCTCTAACAAACAAAGCACATCTAAGAAGAATAAAGAATCAATAAAAGCTCTCTCACCTTTCCCTAGATGAGTGTTGATAGACATATACCTTGCTGTGCCCGTAAGAGATTTGTGTTCCCGAAATGGAATATGTTTGTTAGTCTCTAGGTCTATGTATTCTTTGGCTAAGCCAAAATCTGGAATTCAAAAAGGCAATAGAATTATTATATTGAATTATACACAAGAGATCTGTCAAAATAAAACAGTAAAAATTCAAGTTTAACAATTCAATTTCACAATACTTTATTCAGCTTAGCACCTTGATCACCCGACAACTAGAAAAACTAACTTTCAGTTCCAAGTTAGTGTCTTATGAGTACCGATGATGACCAAGGTGACCGATTGAATAAAATAGTCCTCGAGTCGTAGGAAAAGAAGAGTTACGAGAGGTTCTGCAAGATCCCCCAGATTCTGATGGGAGATGGAACCCTGTTCTCTACTGGTAGCCTGATGCAGAGAGAATATCATACCATGCCTTTGCAACTGAAACGTCATAGGGGGCGTCCATTAATCACGTGAGCCTAAAAGGGGGAGGGGGGGTCTGGAAAAAAATCACGAAAGATCACGTAGGGGGAGGGGGGGTCTAGTGAGAAAATCACGTGCATTTATTTTTCTGATGAATTTGATAAAAAACAGTTGAATTTTCAGAAATTTTAAAATTGTCGAAAAATAAAATCATAAGTTTCGTAATTCTTTGTACTAAAAAAGTACACGTGATTTTCGGGGGGAGGGGGGGGGGTATCCTGAAACATCACCAAATGTCACCAGGGGGGAGGGGGGGTCTAAAAAATTGCAAAAAAACATCACGTGATTAATGGACGCCCCCATATTTGAATTCCTCACTCGTGATTGCAGGTCCTCAGTCTCAGGCAATATAACAAGGGATATTGACGGTCTGCGTGCCCAGTCTGTATCTCTTTCCAGCTCCTTTTACCTTCTCCACAACCTCATCCATGACGACGTTAAGGAGGAATAAGCTCAAGCTGTCTCAGGGCAAATCAGACTTGTGTTATCATTTTTACAGAGTAAATGAACTCATAGAGTAAATGGTCTCCAAGAGTTTCATTTGCCAGAGTGTCAGACTGTACAACAACCTACCATTAGGTCTAAAGGCACTTGAAACCTTGGAATTCAAGAGAGAGATAAAAAGTATCTTGTCGGCCATGCTTTTTACTCAATTGAAACCTAGACCTAGCTAGACATGGACCCAACTCACTGACACTATCTACAAACATACTAGATAAATGTTTCTTGTGCACTTTACTGCAGTGATTGCTTTTTATTTGTTCCTCTTTTCTCTTGTATGTATATTTCACATCCCTCTAGCACTGAATAACTTACTGTTCTCACCTACTCTTCTCACTATAATTATTCTCTATATTAATTTTATTTATGTATGATGAACCCGAGTGTCCTGTAAAGGATCTATGGGAGATATATTACAATAAAACTACAAGCTATAATCGCTATTCATACTTATGATGTACAACTCACCTATAATGTGAATAATTTTTTCCCGTTTGGTTGCATTTCTTCCTATTAAAAAGTTTTCAGGTTTGACGTCCCTATATATTAAATGTCTCCCATGCACATACTCTATCCGGTGCAGCTGCAAATATTCACATGTAAACATAAATAGTTATTCATCAATCAATACTCCTTTTAAGGCCCCACTTAAGGCAACAAGAGAGCTCTTCATAACAGAACAATTGAAACATATCAAAATAAAGAACAAAAGTGTGCGAAGTTTGAAAAGAATTTCACGCAGATATCTGTACTTATTTAACAACATACTTAACTTATCATCGTTGGTTCTATGAAACCTCTTATGTGTTCAGACACAAATTTTACAGGAGGCACGAAAAACTGTTTAAAGCTTGTAGGTTAGCCTCAGATAGATTTATTTTTTCATGATAACATTTTTAATATATCCCTAACACATAAGATATTTCATTGAAATATGCAGCTCGATGAAACAAACAATTTGACACCAAAAACTCGTTTTGCAAAAATTTACACAAGAGGTTTCGTAGACTCAACGACATTATGATAAAACTAAAATACTATATTTCAAACCAAGTTACTTTCGGTTTTCTTATTGATTAGACCTCTACTGCTTTATTAAAAAACTCTATATTAATCAGTGGAAAATAAAATCAGCTGTAGAAAATTTGCGATCAAGCCGTCGTCGAGGTAGTTTAACCCATATCGATTGATTGCGAGCTGATCTCTGTAGATTTTAGCCCGCCATGTTGGATTTTATGTCAACTGACAATGGTTTCGACTGTACAACAACGCTTTCTGTAATAAATATACTGTTTTTAAGTTTTTTTCCCGTCCAATTAGGTGCTGCCTTCATATTTTGGTCCATTTTGTTTTATCATTTTGATAATAGAAATTTTAAACAAATAAAGCAAATATTGCATTCCTGTAATCATCGAGGTCTTACAACCATGATGCACCAACTAAATTTATAAGAAATATAATGACGTTTTGAAGAAAATACTCAAAGAATACTTTTTAAGTAGGTACAAATATTAAAATTGAAGTGATCAAACATGAATTGGTTTATTTTGGCTGAAACATAAAGGTTTCGTATGATTTAATAAGGACCACTATATTTTGATATAAAATAAATAATAAAAAAATAAGGTACCTATTCTGCATCAATAACTTGTTCAAATCTGACATAGAGAATATTGGTAGTTACCACTCGCGTTGCTCAGCTACTATTTGTTTGTTTACAAAATTTTGTATGAAATGTCATCTTCATACATAACATACGCGGATTAAATATTTTTTTATAATTGAAGTAAAAACTGATCAGAGATTTATATGTAATCTTACGATTAACGAATTTTTTATAAGTAAGTTAGACGGCTAGGGTTCATGGAGAAACACGGGTTCCGGTTCAGGAATAGTTCCAATGTGTAGAATTTTTTAAAAATCAATATGCGCTCACCCGAAGTATACACAAATACACTTTTGGCATCTTTCACAGAAAGTGGAAGATGGTTGGCACCGGGGATCTAACTCAGAACCTCCGCTACAAGAGTGGGTGACATAACCACTTGGATATGAATGGATTATTATTATTATGGAAAACATCACTCACTAGTTGGATGGCGATCATAAGAACAGTCTTTAATGAGAAGCGTCTGCCACACATGTCAAATAAATCTTCTAAGGATGGTCCCAGGAGCTCCATGACTAGAGCATTGTACTTGCCACATGGCCCGAAGTAGTACACCTCGGGAATGCCTTCAGCGGTGGAGGGGGCTGTAATCACACGCAAACATTGCACTTGCATTGCCTCAAAGAGGTTATGTCCAATACGGTATAATTTCAACAAATGAACTTACAATGTGTTCCTAGTAATTTGTAAAATCTGTACTCTAAGTGGAGTTGCGGCGCTTTGGATTTCATTTGTTCCATTTTAATGGCTACATGTTCGTTCGTGTAGAGGTTTTTACCTGAAATAAAAATAGTCTCCCTTTAGTGAACAATCAATCAATACTGAACACAGTATTTTATAGTGAATTATCCATAACCTTTCATGGGTAATTATTTAGTAGTAACCAAAATAAAAGTAACAGATATAACAAAGGACGAAGTAGAATTTAATTTAGAACGAAGACAAACATGTAAAACTCTTCCAACTAATGTTAGATATAGTTTTTTGCAATGAAAGTAATATATTTGACGCCTTTAAGGAAATATCTGTGTTTTTTTATGATATTCATAGTAATATTCCAGTAAGCACAGCTAGCTATACTTAGAAAACAAAATTACTCAAATAAACAACGAAAATCAAGACGGATATCAGGTATGCTAATTTATTTGTGTATGCAGTCAATAAATATAATAAATGCGGTCAATACATTCTAAAATTTGTGATAAATTGAACACATTACTAATTGCGATATCTTCAAATTAACTATTCTTACAGAAGAATGGTGCATACTCGTTATGACTGCAGAATAGATCATTTTTATTGCAAGTAATATTTTTAGTTTGTCCTAAATAAATGAGGTGAAACCATATCGGAGGGTAGCATACAAAGGGAGCAGGCTTATGCGAGGGTGGCATAGGACTGATACACATCCCCCACAACACGTAGTTACAGTGTGAAGCCATAGAGACAACTGGCAAATATATTTCACTATTTAATGCTATTAAAACAGCACATAATAACATACACTACTTATACAGACCAGAGGTATGAAATAAACTGATGTTAATGACATTATATTCACCAGAATGTACCTACTTGACTAAATGAAACGTGTCCTAATATCATTACTGAGTCCCCGGGTGACACCATGGAACAAATATCCGAAGATTTTTCAAAAACAAAATGAACACTTACCCAAACGTAGTTCACCGAAATTGCCGCATCCAATTTTTTTGCCAACCCGAAAGTTGGGGCCCACCATGAGGACTCCAGAGGAGGCGGTGGAGTGTCTAGCTCCACTTATCCCCCCACCCCCTCCAGCGCCTCCGCCACCTCCCCCTGCGCCAGATGTCCGACCACCACTAGAAAAAGCAAAAATATACAAAGTTCAAATTTATTCTATGTTAACGACAATTCAAATTTATTAACAGCACTATCGTAGAAGAAAAATTATAATAATAAAGTATTAGCACACACATCTCGAAACCACAGAAAACATTACATCTCACTCACCGCTTCTTCTTAAAAACAATGCAGTGCAACATTGTAGAGTATCAGTGTTGGAATCAATACTACCAACTGAGAGTGAGCCATATGAAAGCCACTAAATTAATAAGCTGGACTGAAAGAGTGTAAGTACACCACTAATTGCTCAAAAGCGCCTCCACTAGTACACGTTACATAATACAACATATGTAAACAATAATTTACCTAGAACTATCGGAAGAACCACACAACGCGGCATCTCTGGGGTACTGCCCAATCAGGGTTAATTTCAATCTCGCAATAATGTCATTTTGATTTTGAAACACACTGGATTTATCCAAATACTCCGACATTATAAATATACTATGACAGCTCTCGCTCGCTCGAATAGATGTCAAATGTGTTCCAAAGGTGGGACGGAATATCTCACATTGGGTCAATGATAATGAAAATATTATTTATGTGTAGAATAATAAACAGTCTTTGTGAAATATTGAGTAGTGTGGTGCGCCTAATAATAACCTTATCTGTGCACTCATATCCAAGTTGTCCGAGTGGTATCTACAACTACATACTAGTGTACATAATATCTCAATGAAGAAGACGATAACATTGATAGCGAAATGCTGGTAATCATTGATGGAATTAAACAAAACTTTCAAATTACAAAATCTACATGGGATGTAACATACAAAATATAATTAGGTATGACTACTAATAGCAATATCCATAATTATTTTAACCAAAAGACCATTACTAACTCTACTATAGGTAATTTCATTAATACATTTTTTGTGCGTGCAAATGCTATAATCTCATTGGTTAATCAGGATGACGCAGAGAAAAAAGATACAGATTTGTGCAAACTGAACACAAATATAATTTGTAATTTTTCACACCAAGCAAGAATGTGGGACATGAAAGAGAAAGACGGTCGACCTAACTCCTAGGCTATCAAATATATTGAATTTCTCTACCAAAGAAATGTGACTATAAACAGAACTAATCCGTTCATACTGTGTTGATTTTTGTTTCATAATACTAAACCATATACATATTTACAGTTACACTTATCACCACTAATTTATCACATCTCCTCAACTATCTAATTTCACATCAGAAAGAATTTTGGGTATGACATGATATGCCTGCGTCTCAGGCCCATCACTTCATCCATTATGGAAAGGAGGTGGAAATAGCTGGGGCATGTGTTAAGGATACCTACTGACAATTGGCAGAGGCAATGTTGCCACATGTACGGCTTTCGAATGACTTTTTTTTAGTGTACTTTCACCTTTCCGGATAACAAATTTTCTGAATAACCCTTTTTTAACTTTGTATCCGAGTCAAAATTTTTACAAAGGTGGCAACACTGGGCAGAGGAGAGCGTTGTTCTGTCTCCTATCAGGGTTCCGAAGACGAGGAAGACCCTTTCGTTCCTTGGAAACAGAGCTGAAGGATTTGGATATGGTGCGGGAGGACGTCATCGCAGCTGCGTGGGATCAAGCGCAGTGGAAAGCTCATTGTGCCTCCCTATGCTCCTTAGTGATTTGGGGTGCTAATTGTGTCCTCTTTTCATGTTTTTGTATGATAGTTTGATCCCACTAAGTGCCCGTAATAGTCCATGGATTGGGAAATAAAGTTATTATTATTTATTACACAAGAGAAGAGAACAGCATAATAATATAGCACAAAGAGCAAAACCACCATCAACAAAGTTTTGTGACATATTGTAATAGGTAGACTATCAACCAGAAAGCCACGAGACATAGTAATAATGATTCTGAATCTTTTGGAGACAAACTACAGTATTCCCCATATTGTGGGGAGCTACCAAATAGTCCAAGAGTGAGCATTACGTATGAAAGGTGCTCTAAAGACTGGACATTGAATGCACTTGACATATTTTGAATTAGGTCACAAAGGGATTAATAGGAATTTCCAATTATTACCTTGCATTGACAGACGGCATAATAAGCACACTCAAACGGAACAAGGAAATTCCAAGATAAGAAGGTGTGCATTAACTATAGGAATACATACAAATTGTCAGAAAAGCGCAGCGGGGTAATTCATGAAAAAGTTTACGTTTAGAATTAGTCAAATTCAGAATTAATTGGCCATTCTCTTAAAATATCCGTTTCTGGCAATTTTTCTTAATCGATATTTCATGGTTCCGCAATTCCTTAGCATACGGAACTGAAATTTACGTTTTATTGTAGAATTAGCTTTAATTAAATAGTTTAGCTAATTTAGTTGCGGAAAAATGACAAAATAAATCTTATTGATTGGAATTTGTTTTATTCACCTAAAAAGATGATTTTTTAAGGAAACCACATCCAAGTAAAAAATTAAGTTAGTTCGAACTGAACTTTTTCTTGAATTAGGGGGCTGATCGTACCGAGTGGGAAAACCCTTATTTAAAGAAAAACTTCTAACTTGCCAATTTCTACAACTTTGCTTCTAGTATTGGGACACTGTGGGAAGCCCTGCACATGTGGTTGGACCGGGGACGGCCGGTTAGGATGGCGGGGAGTAGTGCTGGTCACGATTCTCAGCAATGAGGGAGAGATGAGATAATGCTGCTAGTAGTCTATTTTCGTAAAGAATATAGAAAAAATATTTCTCCTTTCTCATATTCGCTCGAACTAAACTAAGTAAGCACCATTTAAACAGTGCTGATTGAATTTAAGAGTGGCGCTTAAGGCCACAAACATAGAGTGTTGTTAATGTTTAACTGGCAAATCAGCCATCTCCATATCCATCAAGTTGTACAGGTTACACTTCAAAATAAGTTCATAGATGCATTTTTATTGGGTTCGTTTAACTAGACTATGTTTATCAAAATTGTGAAACCAATGGTCTTAAGATGAATGTCAATAAGACAAAGGTGCTTGTTTTTGAAAGAGAAGATTTAAGAACGCAATGTTGTGTGAAAATGAATGATGTAAACTTGGAACAAGTGGATGAGTATGTTTATTTAGGTAGTCTATTTAGCAGACATGGAAGATGTGAAAAGGAGATTGAAAGAAGGAAACTGGCTGGTAGAAGGGTTGGCGGTGCACTTAGACCTCTAATGAGAAATAATAATGTATCTCTTAAATACAAACAGTTGATGCACAATGCAATCCTGATTCCATCCATGATGTATGGTAGTGAAACTTGGACATGGACGAAAAATCTGCAAGTTGGAACAAATGCTGTGGAAATGAGATCACTGCGTAGGATATGCGGAAAGCGACTTATTGATAAGGTGAGGAATGATATTACCTATTAGAAAGGAATGTGGAGTGGATGTTAGCGTAGTGACTAGAATGAAAGTGAATAAATTGAGGTGGTTTGGGCATGTAGAGAGAATGACTAAAAGGATATATAAATCTGAAAGAATGGGTGCAAGCAGACGATTTCGACCTAGAATGACATGGTCCGACCATATCGGTTCAGTTTTAGAGGGTCAAGTCAGGAGCAAAAGGAATAGAAGAGCATGCATGCGGAATGTTATGCGTTTGGATGAAGCGAAAGAGGTTTGTTTGGATAGGAAAGAATGGAAATCCGTACTCTCTGCCTACCCCATTCGGGAAACGGCGTGATGGGTAAAAAAAAAAGTTTAGTCTATGTTTAAAGTTGTAAAAAATACACTAAAATGCTCCTGATTTTATTCAAAATTTTAACGTTTATAGTTTTTTAATTTATCATGTAAAAACGTAAATAGCCCAATTTCACTAAAACTTTCCGAGTAAACATAACCTCAAAATATCAAACATTTTTATGAAAACATTAGTTGTTCTGTTGTCAGATGAAGAAGGATGAAGGATCTAATGTAAGGAAAAAATAAGAAAGATGGGCAGAACATTGGAAAATGTATGAAAACTTGTAACTGGTATGTAGCTTTCTTAGTGCTTTTGATAATATTTTTGAGTTTTAATTAAAGTTTGAAATTTTATTAGTTCATTGTCAGAACGTGTCCTGTAAACATGGTTTGAAACAGATGCATTGGTCCGAATTATATTGGTTAAATAAGTAATCAAGGCCCGGTCTAATAAACATCCGTTAGTTAAAAATCAAACCAAATAAACCGAAATAATATGATCCATTTGCTCGTTTTACCGTCTTAAAAAAATTCAAATTTCAGTACAACAATTTGTTAGTAAGCCATCGATAAACTTACGGATATTTGGTCTCTCGTTTGTAAGATCGGCCCTAATTTAACATTATACATATTTGACAGCAATAAAGCTTTTATTTATTTGAATTCAATATTCATTCTAAAGACAGACCAATGTCTGCCTGGATAGCTAGTTTTTCATACAAATGACAAAATTAGTACAACTACAATCCATACTTACATTATTTGCTCTAAGTTAATGGTTTCTATGACAATAATAAAGGATGTTCGTGGGAAATATTGTTCCTACATACAACCTTTTCTACAGGAAGAAATATCAAATTTTCCGCATTTCTCAACACGGTAAAATGATATTAAGACCCCGAAACGAGAGGGATGATGAAACTGATTTATAGAACAGTCAATGACCCTATTCTATGGCTCTCATTTAACAGATTTTGCTGCTAGTATAAGACATGGACAGCAAAGTTATAAGAGATAGAGGGGCCAGAGATAAAGCTGATCTGTATTTATCTTAGGCTTTTAGTAAGAGAGAATACAGGGAAGAAAGGTTGGTATACCAGCTTCATGGGCCCCGCCCTCCCAAAAGGTGCACGGATAGATGGGAAACAAGATCACGGAGAAGTATTACTTAGGTATATCTTCCAAAAATGCACAATGAGCCTTGGACGCCTTCAAGCGCAATGGAGAGCTCTTGTTGCCTCCCTATGCTTCTGAATGGGGTTTAGGCTTTCCGCATTGTAGGGTTGGTCTGGGGGGATCCGCGGCAGACTTGGTTTGTGTGGGGCCGGCTTTTCGGTTTGATTACTTCGATCGAACTGGAGGGTCGGTTTCGTGTGGATCGGGTTTGCTGCGGAGTGGTCTCCTCCGGGCTGGCTTGCGTTGTGCCGGGGGCCTTAAAGGGTGTATGTATGTCTTCCAAAATAAAAGTGGGAAATATATGTCTTGATTAGTAGCTAGTGCAGTGGTCAGTTAAAGATTCTGGAAGTTGACTGGGAGCCGTGAGAATAAGTTACAATGCTGAGCTATGAACACAGCATCTACAAAGTTTCCAAGCTATTCGGATTGAGCAACTTGGGATGCGAAGACATGTTAAGGTTGGGGATGGTGTAGACCAGGCGTGGCCAACCCAAAAAGAGTTGAAACATAAAAAAAGTGAGAGAAAGTTTGAGATTTGCTTATGCACTCTTAGACATATCCTTTGCAAAGATCTCAATGTAGGTGCAAGCGTACCAATCTTGGTTTTGTAGGTTAGAAGTTGAAGCAATACCAACAACTTGGCTATTGAAAATAAGCATGCATTGGGATAGTCCGAGTGCCAGATTACACTTGCCTCCCATAAATACCTAATGTTATTTAACAATCAATAATAACTGTTTATCATTATTTCAACAGTTTACATAAATAATGTTTATTTTTAAATATATTTGTTTTCTCTACTTAGCCATTTATAAAATGGATATATGTAGGTAGGTATTTTGTATGCAAAAGTGTGAAAAAGCTCTCAGGAAGCACAAAATTACATATCAGCCCGCAGGTTGGCCACGGCTGTTGAGTTGAGAATACACACATCGCATTCATACACTTAATTTGTGTAAAGAGATAGACAAATTATTTGTGCACTATGCAAATGGGAGATTGGTGTAATAAGATGTGGAAATTCATTATTTTTAATGCATATTTACGGATTTGCATATTTCGCATATTTATGGATTGATGAGCTAAGAGAGAAAAAGTCACAGAGAAGGGGTAAAGATTCACGGTCAAAAAGTGGGTATGATAAGATTCGCTGATGACATTGCTACGATTGCTGAAAGTGAAGATGAGGTAGGTATTAATATTGAACAGGTATTAACAACAAACTATAGAAAATATTCTTTGGGATTCACAGTTTGCTTTAAAATGCCTAAAACCCTTATCTGAAAGGCTTGCAACAGGAGTATGTGATATGTCCTGAAGATCTCCTACATACAGTTATTAAGGGGATGATCAAGGGACCCATGGATGACCACATGGAGAGTATCTACAAGAAATATATGTACCTATACGGGGAACTACAGGAAACTCGACCAGAGAGAGAGATTGAAATGAGAAGGAAAGAAGATGTGGCATAACTCTGCAGGGGATGGAAAACAGAGTAACGACCCAGGAGGAAATGCATATTGGAGATCTAGGATCGACATTAGCTTTGATAGCATCTGAAAAAAACATTATCCATATGGAAATATTTGCTAGAGGCAATGAGAGTATCTACTTCAAGCTCAGCTAGAAACTATCGTCATAACAACACCGTCATCCAGATTAGTTACATATTGGGCACACACAATAAGTTGATTACAAAAAAGTAAAGTTTATCAGACTGATTAATCAAGAGATTACTT
This sequence comes from Mystacides longicornis, assembly GCA_963576905.1. Classification (NCBI taxonomy): domain Eukaryota; kingdom Metazoa; phylum Arthropoda; class Insecta; order Trichoptera; family Leptoceridae; genus Mystacides; species Mystacides longicornis. The sequence continues at coordinate 1,681,533 of OY756421.1, read as the reverse complement.
TCAAGATAATACTATGAGGCATCACAGAGCCTCGTGTGGCTGCAGATAAGACATAATTAGGACTGAGATAGGTTCTGTAGTGAGGAATGTTCATCTAGAACAGTGTTCCTCAAACTTTTTGTGTTCAAGGTACACCTACCAAATCAAAAAAAAATCAGAGGTACACCAATGAATTTTTTTTTATATTTGCCCCCCCCCCTCCCTCCATGAAACACTTGAACGATCTAAAGAAAATGCTTGTATTTCTTTTTTTTCTGATCATAAAATCAATTAGCTTAATATGAAAAAATAATTTTTAATGAGAAAAGTGAGACTTTTTAACTGAGCACAGCATTGATAATGCTGCTCTTCCTATCTTTATTGATCGTCCTTTGCAGTTCTTTTTTTTCGATTTAATAATAGTCAGAGTTGAAAATCGCAATGCGCATTATTAAGTTGTGGCAAATTGTGATAGCACTGGAACAGGACGTATTGAATGCAGATACTTAGGATTATGGCCAGCTCTACTAAATTGTTTTAATTTTAATATCCAATCAGTGTCCAAGAGAAATAGTATCCGAGAATGCAATTCGTATCCAGTCCATAGGTCACTCATAGGAACACTTCATTTTTTCAAGTGTTTCACTATCAATGCCGGCACTGATGCTTTCTTAATCGGCAGACATGACGTTTGAAAACATTTCATAAGGTACCATCATTGACAGCGTACCTTATGATACACTAACTTAGCGCAAAAGCTTTCAATTTTGTCCAGGAGACATTAAAATGTTAGAATTTCTGCCTTGCATTTTTCTGTTGAGCTCATTTAAATGAGCGAATGTGTCCAGCAGATAAACAAGTTTTACCACCCATGCTTTTCTTTTGAACACAGAAGACAAATCTGAATCACGAGTCTAAAAATATTTGGGTCTTATTTTTTTGCGGCACAGCAACTGATGACCATGGCACACCAGTGTGCCGCGGCACACCGTTTGCGGAACACTGATCTAGAACACACTAAACTTCTCATTCTCATTCAAAGCTTGATAAAATCTTAAATAAATACACTTATTAGCACTTCCCTATGCGGAGGTATCAGACTAGCCGCTCTAACTCACTCTTGAAACTATCTAACTGAACAGTAAATTGGAAGTGTTCTACTGACTTTGCTGGCGTTTTCAGTTTTGTTGACAGACGTTGTTTCAGAACTGTGTTAGTGGGAAAAAAATTTACAGATAAAATACATAAAAAATTGCATATTAAGCACTGATAATGATTGTGTATATATGTATGAATTCTATCTTTTGTATGATGAGTATCTGTCTAATTAATATATCCTCAATAAAGGGTTTCTGATGATTTCGAATTGAAGACTAAATTTTTCCTAACATCAAACTATAGTACTGTATTAGGATAAATCTCACCAGACACTGAATCTGTCAGATCTTGGACAGTAGTGCTGAGGGAAATTTCATTTAAAAGTTTCACCAACAATTTTTTTATATGAAATGAATCTGTGCTCACTCAAAGTTAACACAAACACACTCTTTGACTCTTTCACAGTAAGCTACTTAAAGGTTGTGTCGTGAAAGAGCAAGATGGTCGGCACCTGGGATCGAACCCACCACCTCCACACGAAGCAGTGCGAAAGCCAGCGTCGTAACCGCTAGACCACCAACCACTTCTACTCAAACAATCACTCAATTATTAACATATTAGGTATTACTTATTTGTAAACTGATGAATAGTTTCTTTAGTTCCTATCTCGCTAAGGGTCTAATCAATCATTTCTCCATAAAAATAGACATTTTGGATTCACTATTGTTTTTAAATATGCCCCAGCTGGGGGTCTTATTTGACTTTCTATCGATGTAGGTATGAGAGAAAACTTGTATGTTAAATGGTTACTGTGTCAATGTACTTAAATGTCGTGGGTTCAATCCTAGGTGGTGACCATATTCCTCTTTCATGACACAAGCTTTTGGTACCTGACTGTGAAAGACTCAAAGAGTGTATTTGTGTTCGCTTTGAGTGAGCATAGATTTATTTTATAAAAAAAAGTTAATTCTGATTAAATTTACAAGTTTTTGATTGTATTAATAACAAAATCTGAATCAAACCGCTGTCCGTGAGAAGAAGTATCACGCTCATCACTGGCTAAAAACTCATGTAAACAATCTCCTATCTTTATGAACATGCATTGCTTGCGTTGAACAATAAAATAAGCTTTATTAGTCCTATTTGTTACATAACTAGATATTCCACAGTAAGGGTAGTAAAATCTTTTGAGCAAACGACTGTTGTGAGAGTTTATATTGTTCACAATAGGGAAACAGGAGTGCATTTTGCTTTGACAGAGTACGCTTGTCTTAATCACAGAATGTGTTCATATTATGTGGTCTATGAGGTAGCTGGGAAATTTAGATTCAAGCAGCTCTTTCAAATTATAATGCATACAAATTACAGCTCCTTGATAGCTGGTAATATAAAGTGACTTCCTTACCCAGGTGCTCGTTTATCCTCAGCCTGTCTGTCCCGGGCTCCATCTCGTTTGTTCATGATGTATAAGTGCAGAGTAGGCGCGCTAAACCCGCGCGCCCCCAACCGCACTTTGCTGCCCAGTTCCCTCCTACTCCTGCACTAATCTTGACTCCTGTTACCTCATCTCACAAAAACTTTCAATCTTATTCCTTATATAAGATTGAAATATCAAATAACTTTAGATAAATAGTCAAACACTCTCCTTAACACTGGCACTTGCAAATTTTTTGGTTGAAATAATCTTTACACACTTTTGACAATTTCATTGAGATTAAAATATTCTAATTTATTTACAAACTATACAAAACTGAAACAAATAAACTCGCATTGAAAAACCTTTCAGATTTTTTATCTCAGTACTCCAAAACTGTATAAAAAGTGGGCATTTTCATTCAACTATGTTGGTTGCGCAGCAAAATGTTGAGTTTGAAAGAATAACAGGGTATTGGTTAAATACTATACAAAATGCATTAATACTGTAATAATTCAATTATATTTATGAGTGATGTGGTATAAGCAATCTAGCTAACTCGACCACATATTGACAATGCAAGTAATGACACCGGAAGAGTTTACCTGTAGAACTACATTAATGGTGAACAAAACTTAGCTCGATATTATAAGGGAAATAATAGTTTCGCATAAAATTATACTAAAATCGGTGAATAAAGGTTTCTTAATGAAAACGACGAATAAAATAATATGCTCGCCATTACAACACAACATAGGCCAATACCCTTTACCTCTAGATCACTCACGCACCGACTTGACCAAGTAATCAATGAAAGGTGCAACATACAAATAAATAGTTTCGAACAATTTTCCGGTCACATTATTTGGAAAACGCGGTTCTACGGCATGCGGTTTGTCTAAAAGTTTAGAATAGTCTTCGCCCCACTTTTTTACAGTAAAATAAATAGTTAATGTAGAAACCATAAGAATGATAGCTGAAATTAATGTTAACGAGAGCGATCCTGAGCTCACAAATTAATGAAAATGGATTAAATATAAGAGACAAGCAGTTGTAGCGTAACTACAAACTAACATTAAGTGTACAAGCAACTAATCACTAGTTTTTGATAAACGAACCGACATTTTTCTTTCATGTACACTCATCACTGAACTCCAATACCCGAGTCGAGACGAAACACGAACGGAACGATGCGATTCCGATCGGAGATGGATGCGATGATTCACAGTCAGTGTTACCATTTTAAATAATACTAATTTTCAATTAATTATGATTTGAAACTTCAGTATTTTGATATAACGCGGATTTATTAGCTCATATAAAAATTATTTCACAATTTGTCTTCAAAGTATAGACCAAACGACAATATTATGTTTTTAGAAATGTTTTTTCAACCAATAAAAAAATACGTATTTACGTCACGTTATGGCAAGAGAGATTTATATGTCAGTGGCGCATGCGTCAAATTGATATCCGTATAAAAAATGATCTTCAATCAAATTATTAATTTTCAATATTTTTTCAGAAACTCATCAAAAATTTATCACAAAATATATTTTTTTATAATTAAGAATTTATTAATGCCAAAGTTTGTCATGTCGAATAAAAAAAACACTATTTTGATTTGATTGCACAACGGAAAAGGCGTTTCTATTCGCTATTCGCGCTATCATACGTCTTGTATCCATGGCAACCGTCATTGTCAACCATCAGATGCTAGGATTTCAAAGCTAATGTCAAAACACGGATAACTGACAGGATTGGTGTAGTACAATAATTTTATAAAGTGAATAAAGTATGTGTAAATATGTTTGGATTTTTTTTACGGTAACGAAAACCATTTTGGATCATGAACGAACTAAAGGGATCCAAAATATACGTAATTTTAAGTGTTAAAGAAGGTATACAAATATTATTTTTAAAACCAACTTCTAAAATAATAAAGTTGCAATTTTGTGTTGAATTGAATTGAAGTTTGATCAATGATAATTCGTATTATATTTGAAAAATCTTCCTAAAGCACAGGCTCATATTTTGAAAATCTTCATGACCCAAACTTGGAACTTTTTACGAAATTAGTAAATCGTGGACTAGAAAGAAGTGGAAGAAGAGTTAGCCTAAAAATTATGGGCTACCCATATAAAATTTTAGTAAATATTGGTTCTTACTAATCCCTCATCAGTCATCCAATCCAATACTCCCTTTTTGACCCCACTTAGGGGCATAGGGAGGCAACAAGAGCTTTCCACCGTGCTCGATCTTGCGCGACTTCAATAACCTCCCACACCACGTCTAAATCTCTCAACTCTGTTTCGAAGGAATGGAACAGTGTGACCCGGTCTCCCTCATCTTCGGGACCCTGATGGCAGGAAGAATAGCGCTCTCCTTGGCCAACTGTCATTGGGCATCCTCAAAACATGTCCCAGCCAAGTTTATCTTCTCTCTGTAATGGTAGAAGTGATGGGCGTGCAGGTGCAACCAGTCATCAGTTTGCTTAATTTTATCATAATTTGATATCATCTCTTTCCAGGCGAAGGATTTGGCTTTTTACAAGAGTCTTCCATAGTATCATGCTCTCTCAATGGCCACAGTCTTCAAACTGATCCTTGTGGTGTAAGAAATTCCCCAATTTACGATTCAGAACTAATTTGGGAGACCGATAAAAAAACACTGAGAAGGTACGACTAATGCTGGTTATATTTTTGAATTAGTAATAATGGCATTTATTAAAGCTGTATTTTTTTATTGATAGCTTGCGACTTCAAAATGTCCCAATCAAAATCACCGTTACCGGAGTGACTGGGAAAAAAGTTGGCTATCTTCTGTTAAGTTTGATGACAGCCTCACCATGCCCTGATGGGAAATATATTGTGGTATATTGAATTCTGTTACTTTAAAATAAAGTTAAATTTCATGAATCTTATAAAGAACTAGCTGACTCGACAGATGTAGTCCTGTATTAAAAAATTGAAAATTTTACATTGTTAAAAGTATTATAAAGGTTTTATTAGAAATGTTAATATGGTCCTTAATTTTTTTTCTACATGTGATGGATGCTGGGCCAAGGAAAAGAGGGAGACTTACCTCAGAAACAATGTGTTATGTTATTAGCTAAATTAAACTCCATTTTTAATCAAGTTGATATAGTGTATCGCCATCTACTGGAAATTAAATAAAATAGCATACACCTCCATTGTCATATAAGATGAGAGGGTGGGGTAGGATGGAAAATTTGAAGTTATATACATATTTTTTTTAGCCTAACAAAAAACAATTTGGACAGCAATTAAAAAAAATCTGTATTAAAAAATTCATAAAAATCGGCAGAACCGTTTCCGTAACAAACACCGTGACAATTTTTTTTATATGAACTTAAAATTTGTTGCTGTTTGTATTTTATTGATAATTCGAATGGTCGGTGGTAATTTGGTTCAAATCTCGGCACCGACCATTTCCACTTTCACCAACACAAGCTTTGCTGTATGTGAAAGATGTCGAAAGTGTATTTGTGTTCACTTTGGGTGAGCCCAGAATCATTTATTAAAAAAGATAATAATTACTGCAGGGATATTCACGAAAAAGTTTAGTTCGAATTAAACTTAATTAGTTACTTAAGGAGTCCTTTCCTCAAAAATGGCTGTTTTGAGAGAATGGGCCCTTAAGTCTCGAATATTTGACTAGTTCTAAACTTAAACTTTGTCATGAATCACCCTGCTTACCTCTGCTGAGATGTGTAAAATTGCAGGTTGGACATTCATGGCATAAGTTGTTGGGTGTAAGCGTAGAAGCTAAATCATCGGAGCCCAAACTTTTATTGAGACTTATTGTAAGTGACTCGGATAAGCCCAGTAAAAATGTTAGTATTCTGTAATAATATTATTTTATAAGTTAATTCGTATTGGTAAAAGCCTCTTCAATTAAAAGAAAACAAAGGCTTTTTAAAAATCATGCCTAAAGTGGAGTGCTGAGGATAAATCCAATATGGGCATACGACTAACTACAATACTATGTAGTTTGAAAATAAATAGTTTCAGAATCCACAAAGTACATTTTTAAAAGTGCTTACTTCCATTGATTTATCATTAGATAACTTCCAGGGTCTTCTAGTAGCAATGATTTTGATAGAGTTTTTTTCCACTTTTTAATCGTGACTTGACTTAGTTTCATCACTAAGAAGTACTGGAGTCAATCCGATATTTCATTGTGTTTCAATTGCAATATTTCCTACCTGGGGCTAACCTTCTGTCTCAGATTAGACAAAACCGATTGACCGATTGAATAAGTTCCAATAGCTGCTTTATTGACCATTATAAAAGTGTTAATTTTTATGATATATTTTAGGTTGAAGAACTTAAACCTTCATCAAGTATTTTTAATCAGTTTACTAAAACAGACTTTACATCAAGCAACAACACTACGTCTTCCAAACAAGGTAATATCTGTAGTTTTCTGTATCCGTGTACCATTCACAGTTCTTTCGTTTTTTTCTTTGCTTACCACAAACACTATTTGATGAGGCACCTATCTAATGTTTCCTGTTCACAGCGTCATACATTTTCTCTGCATCAAATAATATTAAAAAAAAATCTAAAACATATTTAAATAGTCATAATCTTATCTGAAAAAGTAAAATTGTTATTCTGAAATTAAAAACAGACGATTGAGTTGTATCCAATTTTTATTGAGACTTTTGACATTTGTTTATTCTGAAAATGTTTTATCCAATACATTAGTTACGTAACTACTGGCAACCGATTAAGTTCTAAGCAAGAGCTTCTTGCGTTGAGTTGGAATGTGAATTTGAGAAATTTGTCTTATATTGTCTGCTTGGTTGTCTAAGGTGTCAGAATCATTATTGAGATTTACGGTCAGGTTAGAATTATTTGGGTTTTTCACTAGAAATATCTCATTGGACGAGACTGGTTGACCGATGCATTGTGCATTCTACATGTGTTTAAAAGAGTGTTCATTTATTTCCTTGAAATTTTGAATTTATAGCTGTATCTGCAGAAGTATATATATATTTTTTCTTTTAATGTATTTCACTTGGTTAAATAATATTAAAATATTTTTCGCAGATATTGAACTAGATAATAAGGAAATTACAATAACAACACATACCGTAGAAGAAAATGTGAAAGAAAGTGACGGTATAGGAGACAATGCAAATGATGAAGTACGTTTAGTGAATCTATACTTTATTAACTTAATTATACTGAATTTTATTTCTAAAACCTAATATTCTTGTATATATTAATTGATTTCAGTATGGTTTGGCAAATGTCTCGCAGCCAAAAAGTTCCCACGAAGAGTCCAGGGAAAATGTGGAGGTGGTGCAGCACAATGACACCAGGGATGTCTCCAAAGTTAATAATAATGTCACATTTCAATCCCACAATAATTCAATTGCGTAAGAAATATTTTATTGATATACTAGCTTTCCCGACAGATGTTGTCCTGTAGTCCTAACCCATTCATATGTGCACTGCGCTCCCAGAAACAAAAATACATAATTAATCCGATTAAGTTACTAATAATGTTAAAATATTTCTAAAGCATCCATATTTCATTTGTATTCAAAGCTCAGGCGGGAACAATGTGAGAATGTATGCGTGCACACATTCTACCTCACCTATGAACTACCGATACGAATGTGCCCGATAATTTTATTGCCTTGTATGAAAATTTTCTAAAACGCTCGAAACGGTGCGGTGAAGTAAGTGGGATGGGCTGCTGTAAGAGCGGCAATCACGTATGCGAGAATGAGAAGGAACTACCCGCCATGGCATTGGTGCGTCGCATGTGATCCGTTCCATACTAACTTATATATTATATCACTTCTTACCCATTTTTTTTTCAACTTTCTATTAGTTATTCTGTTATCCGGAGCGGAGAAGAATCCAATAAATCAAACATCTAAAGAATATGTTCAGCCGATCTCGAGTTATAAGTGTTCGCACTAACCCGACTTTCATTTATATTAGAGATAAGTACCGATTTGAGGGGTTAAATAAAACTTTGCAGTATTACGATATTATCGTAATACTGCAAAGTTTTATTTAACCCCTCAAATCGGTATAATGGCTAAGTATTACAAAGTTTCAAGTAACGTTTTTGAAGAGATAAGTACCTACTCCAATACCATCTTACAATGGTTACGGTTTTTTTGAATTTCTGAACTAAGTTAGTTGAGTAGATTTTCCTATAGACTGTAATAAGCACTTGTGGTTTAATTTCTGTTTAGATGGAAGTTTTTCAAGAACAAAGCTGTATCGAGGGCAGTGGTGTGCGCCCGGTGCAAACATCACATTTACCTCTTTCCACCTCAATTTTGCAAATTTGGAATTTTCATTTATTTACAGGAAAAAATGAAATAAATGATCCTTTAATTGAATGAAAATGAAAAATTCCTCTTCTTATTTTTATTTGTTTTATTCTATTTATTACAGAGATTCTTCACAAGATGAACCATGTAGATATGATTCACGTGACGAGCAAGCTGACTCAGCCCCCAAGCATTCCCCAAAAGGTGAATATATATTTTTAAGCAAAAATAATATGATCATCTTCTTCTCTAGTTGTCTTCGTACTGTTGTTTCTTTTAGCTTTTTTCATTCTATCTTTTTTTGTGGCCATATTGGCCAATCTCTTCTTGTGACTCACATACAGTCACCCAACACAGTGGTGTCAGATTATCAAATTTTCTGGATTATAGAGTCTCGTCTTTTGATGAGGCTTTTAGAAGTAGATTTTTCTCGAAATCTAAAGAATTGCGATAATTTTTAAATAAAATCAACAGTGATAGGCATATCGGATTACCTTACCTTACCTTTCAGCCTTCTTCTTCAGTCCAGCACTTTCTTCGTCCACCTGCCATCAGACATACGCGCCACATGACCTGTCCAGCTCCACTTCTGCTCTACGATTCTTTGGGTCACATCTGTTACCTTGGTCTTTTCCCTAATCCGTGCATTCGTTTTTCGGTCCCTAAGTGTAACATTTAACATCTTCTCTCCATTGCTCTTTGAGTAACACGAAGTTTGTGCATGATTCTTTTCGTTAGAGCGGATGTCTCGAACCCATAGGAGACCCGTATCGGATTACTGGAGGTCAACTGTAATTTGTTTTTAATTTTTTCTGTTTTTTTTTGTATGTTTCAGGAAAACTTTCTACTAAAACGAAGGAAGACATTCTTAGGAAAACTGTTTACGCTCTAGAAAAATGGAAAGAAAAACAGCAATTTCTGTATACGGAAAAGGTGACATTTTACTTTATATCTTGTGGAATGAAAGAATTTTATAGATTGAATGTTACAAGGTGACATTTAATTTATATCTTGTGGAATGAAAGAATTTTATAGATTGAATGTTACAAGGTGACATTTAATTTATATCTTGTGGAATGAAAGAATTTTATAGATTGAATGTTACAAGGTGAGAATTTTATAGATTGAATGTTACAAGGTGAGAATTTTCATACGAATTTCTTATTTTAGTTACAACAAGCCGAGAAGCTCTTTATGAACCAAATAGAAAAGGAATGGAGACAAAAGATTACTGAGCAGGAGAGGGTGGTAAAGGAGTGTGCGCTGCTTATAAACACACTGCAGGAAGCTATTCAGGATCTCACAGAAAGAAGCAATCAATTATCCTTGAAAGAAAATAAGGTGAATAGAAACAGCACTTCTATTGTTACGATTTGATGCCAGCAATCCCAAATTAACACTTTTCAATACAAAGTTGTTAGTATAGTCGGGCCAATCGATCCCTGAAACAAGGCCAAGGTAGAAATTTAAAGTGAAGAACACTTTTAAAAATTGTGACCCGGCCAAGAGTTGAACCTCTTGATCAGAAGTTAGCGCCTATACCACTGGGCTACCAAGATCGTTTTTTAGTATCCTTAGTAGATGAGGCTATCCTATAAACCCATAATACCTACTTTTTAGGAGATTTATTTCATGTTCAACCTAGTCGAATACTTGAATGAAGTCCATATAATGTTGAACAAAAAACAAATCACATAATTAAATACTGTTTATGTCCTTTCGAATTATATTCTGGATTTTTCTAATAGCTACATTTTAAAATCTAAGTATTGGAAAAGAATTTTGACAGATAGACTTTGTATTTTTCAGCTACGTCTAGCAAAAGATGAATTGGAAATGCTTTACATGACAAAATACCACGAGTTAAATGAAGCTGCTCGAAGGATGGAAGATGATTACAATCATCAAACAAAATTACAGCATCTGGCATTGAGTCAACTCGAAAGTAAATTGCAGTCCTTAGAGGACAGTAATGTACTTTATAAGGTATTTTATTTAAATCATATAATAAAGTAGAAAACTTACTTTTCAAAATGTTTTCTACAAAACGGGCAGAGACTAAATAAAATAAAGTAGTTAGGGTGTCACCTGTCACCATGTGATGGATTTCGTCACCCATTTTTTACGGTTGCACAATGATAGTACACAATAACCTAAAGTTCTTGTCTACACAATAACCTTAAGTTCTTGTCTACACAAAATTGATGTATGTGTATGTATCTGCCAATTTCAAACAACAAAACTCACGCACACAACATAGATAGGGCCAGATGTGCTTGTGCGTGTGTGATTCATGCGTGTAGGTGGCATTAGTTGATCAGTCAGTATTCCGGGCTATTCTAATATAGATATACTTTGTGGTTTCTATATATTTTCCTTCAGCAAGCCAAAAATATAATAACTCTCACACACTTATAACTCTACAAATTTAACCATGCATTTTCTTCATATGAAAAGCGTGATGAGGTAAGATGCACTTCAAAGCTTCACTTACTAAGCAATCGTTTATCTGTCCACAGATTTGTATCAGTTTCTTTTGTTACATAATTTCACATTAATGAGGAATAAATTCCTTTTTCAGAACAAATTAACTATTGCTGAAGAAGAGGTGGAAAAACTTAAACAAAAATCATTATCACAAGATGACATCATCAAAATTCAAAAAGAGAAGGTAATATTTGGAACTCTTATATTGGCTCCATTTATATTTATTATTGTCATGGACTTCTGCTTGAGAAAGTCCATGCAAGGAGCAAGAGGTATACCGATAATCGAGAGATGGTCTAATGGGCGAAATGTGCGATCTGGAGTATGCGGAAGACCTTTGTTCAGTATGACAGTGGAGGAACTATAGCGCAGTGTTTCATTTCAACACTCTGTTTAATGAACAAACATCGAGTCAATGCCAGTAAGACGGAACTCTTAGCAAATAATGCCTGCTCCCCAATAACATCTTTTTTTCAAGGGTGATCAGGTATACTTTGCACATAAATTGAGCACCTAATGTCTGAATACAAATTTGGAAAAAGGAGTGAGCGGAACGAGCACTAAACACAATCTAATGCGCTAGCCCGTAAGTTACGGCTCTTAAGTGAATGTGAAAAGGGGACTTCCCTTGCTGTGAAACTTGAATTTTGTACTCATTAAGTTTTCTTATACTTTAAAACTGATTTCTATAATTCGTGAACACATTTGATTGAATTTGAGTTTAAATAATGCCTTTTTTATGTTTTAGGAATGTCTTCAGAAGCAATTAGAGATTGCTGTGAAATCTAAAGCGTTCTTCAAAGAGCAGTGGACAGTGGCCGTGAGGGAGGCAAACATTTTAAAGTTGAAATGTTCCACAAATGTCACACACTTTCCCCAATCCGATTCCACCACATACAGGTGATGAAATGTCCTGGTTTTTGTTGGTTGTGATCTTCTCTTATCTCTAGTAATTGATTAAAATGCAGTTCCACTTTATTTGGAGAGCCCTGCCCGTGATCATATATTGTAAACTAGCTGACACGACAGACGTTGCCCTGTCGTAACTATGAATATAGAATTCCCATTGGTATAATAATAAATGAATTATTTTATCTATATAAATCCGATCAATGCATCTGTTTTAAACAATATTTATATTTTGTCAATCGTGCCAATTTTTATTAAATTTTCTAATGTTGTGCGCAATTTTCTTAATTTTTTCTTTTATAAGAACATTCTCCTGACAACAACAAAAAATTGTAAATTTATTGGTGATGCCGTGACCAAAAGACATAGGGTATTCAGTGTTTTTATATACAGAGGTTCCATGACATAAAACATTCAAATAATGTTATTGTTCTCTCAATTTTAGATTTCAAGAGTTATTACTCAACGAGGAAGCCATTCTACAACTTGACAATGTGGTGCTAAAGCGTTTAAAGGATGAAATCATAAGTTCCGAGAGATCTGACTCTTATTGTAGGTTATTTTTGTATATGATAATGAAATAACTGCCTTATAAAAACAAAGATTTTTTCAAATTTAAATATAGATGTGAATAGCGTCATGCCTCAAATGAGGTGTTGCACACTAGCTTACTTTTCACTGGTTATCTCAGTATTGTGGATGGATGAGAAAATAAGTTCTAAAATTTTTTATCATCTATGGTCAGATCACCTGCAATAAAAAAATATTTTAGGAGATAAAAAAACAATTTTTAAAATTTTAAGAGACTTCTAGAAATACCGAGTTTCCCTAGATTGTCTTTAAGAAACTTTCAAATAACTCGAATTGTCAACATTATTATAGGCGCTTCGTGGGTGGTCAGTGTATGCCACATGTCTTTAATTTCATGAGCAAATATCAAGGTTTTTTATAATCTTGTCTTGCTCCGCCTTCTTAAATTTTCATCATATGGTAGAGTGAGATAATATGTTATTCCGCTCCTACGATCAACCAATAGAATGTCCCGACGATTTGCATTTATCATTTGATCAGTTTTTATTGGAACATCCCAATATAACAAAGAACATTATTACTATTTTATGTACAAAATCTTGATGATTTCATTTCAGTTGCTGAGAAAGGAAATGGAGATGCTAAAGAATATCCACCGAGGCTAGATTCGGGAAGTCCAAGTAAAAAAAGCGTCTCTTACAAATCAGATATATCATTTATTTAATTAAAAGTTGTATTTAACATTCAATTTGTTTTATATTTATCAAATAAAAATATTGCTATGTTCATAAAAAATTGTGCATACAATATTTTACAATAATTGAGACATCCACATTTTGATTTAATTAATTGGATCCTCAGAAGAATCCAAGAAAAAAAATTAAATAAATATATTTTTTATATAAATAAGTAAACGAATCTGCGCTCACTTAAAGTGAACACAAATACATTCTTTGACACTTTCACAGTAAGCTACTTAAAACTTGTGCCTTGAAAGTGGAAGATGGTCGGCACCTGGGATTGAACCTACGACCTCCAGTATGAAACATTTCGAAAGTTGGAGTCATAACCACTAAGATACCAACCGATTCATGTAAAAGAAAAACCTCAAAGATCACATGTATTTTCTAGTCATTTTTTAATAACACGGTGTGGAAGGAGGTCATAAGCACTGCTCAAGATTGAGCGCAATGCCTCCCTATGACCCTAAGGGAGTTTGGATTGGTGTTCAGACAAAACATAAAAATACATTTGACGTCATCGAAGTAACTTCTTAAAGAAAAAATAACAACTAATGACTCTACCAATTCATTACTAATGTTTGATTTTTAAATGGAACAAACCACTACGGGCTTACGACTGTCTTCTACTGTTTCGAAGGCTGGCTTAGTGTGATCACTTTACATTAACAACGTTCGCCATTAGTTGTTAATGTTTGTCTCCGAAACTCCTAATCACGAGAATTCTCAACATGTCGAAAAATCTCATGTATGCAACAAGTAGAAGTTTAATAATAAATGAAATATAGAGATAAAAGTTGGAAATTATTGAGAACAAGAGAGTAACCAAATTTACGTAACTTCTTACTCTTACCATATTCCTGTCCCTCACCCTTAGCCTCAAAAGACAAGAAGCCGCATGCTTTGGCCATATTTCCTGCAGTGATAAATATTCTCTCCTGCAGTTAATTGTGGAAGAAAATACAGAGGGCAGGCGAGGTATGGGGCGTAAAAAGGCTTCGTGGCTAAAGAATCGGAGACAGTGTTTGGTGTACCGGAGGCTGCAGAGCTATTGAGGCTTGCTTGTTCAAGCTTATTCAAGAATAAGACTCTTAGTCCTCATCCTTTTAACCCAGCTGAGCTTAGATATACTGTCATCCACATTTGTCTGTTTGTCTTTTGCTTCTCATCTATTTACAATTACCTAATGTTTGTGTTAAACAATACTAGTGTTTTAGTTGTCCATACTATTTGTTGTAAAATAAAAAAACTCATGTTTTAATTTGTATCGCGTCATCGTGTTTTGAACTTTAAGAGTTTCAAATGCTTAGCTAATCAAGAATTCAGTTAAAAGTATATTGTTAATATAGAACAAACAGACCTAACCGCAGACAGACAAATAAAATTGTGGTGATAAATAATTATAAACAACCACAAAAAAGTGAAAATAATAATTATTATAGAGAATCAAAATCAATTTTTATCAAAATGTAAAAGATTTTACTATTGCATAAAAACAGGAATGTTATAATTTAATAATTTAAAATCAGCAGTAAGAATATTTCTTTTGCGATAAAGAGACTGAAGAATCCCTGATTATTAGATAACTAACGGATTTCTTCCACCTCAGAATCACTTTTACCGTGATTACCGTAACCAGAGAAAATAAACAGCGCAGTCTGAGCAGAAACTAAATGGCTCTGTAAATGTGGTATCACCTACATCCAGGCATCTTATCTCCATTTTCAGTCAATCACAACTGTTTAATTCATAGGTAGGTGGGTGCCTACTCAATGGGAAGTTTTCTGGGGAGCTTCCGATAATACACACTAGGTGGCAGAACTTCTAATCAGGTCTATTGTCAAATTCAGTGCTGCCAACGTAGAGATGTTTTTATTCCTTTTTCTGCCACTAGAGGCGCCCTCGCTAACCCGGTCTATGGTAAATGTCAAATTAACGTTTATAATTTCAATATCTACATATATAATATTAATACGTGAAGGAAAAAGCAATGGTAAAAATAACAAAAATACAGTCTCAAACTGACAAATCTCCGAACGTATTTATGTTTTAATAACCAGCTGTCATATTATTATAATATTTAGATGAGAAGCGCTGCTACCCAGTATAATATTATTATATTATCTATGCTGCTACCTACCAAATGGCCGTAAATCGGCCCCGTTGGCCACACTGAATTTGACAATAGACCGGATTAGCTAGGGCGCCCCTAGCGGCACACAAGGGAAGAAAAACTTCCCATTGGATGAATATCAAGGTATTTAATTATTTTTAGTTATTGTTCTAAATTTGAATTTGTTTTCCATTTTAAGGTATTTTTGTTTTCTTCTAGAAATTATTATTATTCGCTCTTCATGGTGATGAAGTTGTGTTGTATTATTTAAAGTATTAAAACATTTTATAATCCCGTCACGATTATTTGTTCTCATTTTATTATTTAACAACAACCACAAGATCCTCTTTTGTGACACTTCTGACAGGTACGAACACTTTCAATGGGTAAAAGAAATTGTTGGTTTTTTTTTCAATTTTCCTCGAAATTATTCCATATTTCCTCTTTGTTTAAAAATACCCTTAGCTATCGGAATATTTTGAAACCAGAATTATCCAAATTAGTTCATCCCTTTTCGAGATTTAGCAAGACACACTACTAGGTCTTGGAGATATGGCACTGCTTTATGGTGAATTGTTTGAAAGATTGCGTAATT
Organism: Mystacides longicornis; assembly: GCA_963576905.1. NCBI lineage: Eukaryota > Metazoa > Arthropoda > Insecta > Trichoptera > Leptoceridae > Mystacides > Mystacides longicornis. Next base: position 1,665,342 of record OY756421.1, on the reverse strand, counting down.
CTGCATTACCCACCAAATTTCCTATTTGGATCCTCAATTTGGCCTGCTCGTACCGTGGCAGTTTTTTAACAATTTTTGCCATCGAACTAAAAAAGAAATCAGTTTCATCTAAACAATTTTGATCGGCAATATCTTGATCGTGATCACTAATCTTTGGTTTCTTATTGTTTAATTCTAGAGGGTTGAATTTTGTTTCTACATTATATTCTATAAATTCCTCTTCAGAGTTTTCAGTTAGTTCGCTGCTTTCAGTATCCATAGTTACAAAATGATCTCCTGGGCTTTGATCTGAAATATGGCTCATAATGGTTCTTTGATATGATGGGAAGGTGTCTAAGAAGGACAGCAGACCTGCTCTTTTCCTGGCTGCTTCGCCACTGGAACCTGGTTTTCCTCTTCTTCTAATATAATAGTCACGAATGTAATACCATCTTTTTGAACAATCTGAATCTGTAAAAAATGTTTTTAATTAATTATTACTATAACAAAGAATATATCGAGTCGTATCTTTATACAAATTACCTTTTCTTTTTATATCAACAAAATGTTCCTAGTAGTATGGATGAATTAATTTTTTTCATTACATATCGCTCTCTAGCTTTTCAGTATAGAATGAACCATGGCCGGATAAGTGTTATAATAAAATAAGTTAGCACAGCTAGTATCGAAACAATATTCAATTTAGTTTTATCAACGTCAAATTGAGATGGAATTTTCCAAACTCTGCGCTTGTAAATTTGTTGCCATTGATGTTGGTTCTTATGGTCCAGTAGGAGATGCCGGTGTTTACTTATAAAGTAAAATGGGTAATATATTATAAGAAATTCAATACATCAGAATAGAAGGCACTACCTACAACAAAATGATGTGATACCGCATGTTTCTGTAGGAACTTTTGAATTTTATGAGGTTACTTCAGATTATTTTTTGTACCTATTCCTAGCGCCCCAGCTATGACTGACAAACTAGTAGTGAGTGGATGTATTTTAAATACTGGCATCAGGTCACAATATTGCAGCCAAAACGAATCCTATACTAATACTGGAATCGGTTATTGAAAAATTACTTGAATGGATCAGGGGCTATTAATTGTCAGCATAATTATGGGATACAACATTAGGGGGTAGGGTGAAATAAGATAACAGAAGATATAAGAGAGCCAGTAGGTACAGTATTTAGATAATGTGTATCTACTGTTTACTATCTACCTACATAAGTTCAATCAAGTACTGATAAAATATTTTTAACGAAATATGAGATGAAAATCTTTAGTGTATTTTACATACTTACTAACCTGTTTTATTTAAAGTTTCTCCTATTTCACGCCACCAATTCATCTTCAACTCTGATTTCCTGTAATCTTTATGTTTTACATTATAAATTGGTTCGTGTTTACGTATGAAATCTATTAAAATTTCATCATCTTCGCTGCTCCATTTGGAACTCATTTTGTCCAATAAAAAAATACTGTTGCTCCTAGCTGGTGCTAGTCCATCTTTGTTAATATCGTCATTTTTACATATCAAATTGTTTAATTCCTGAGGGTTGAATTTTATTTCTACGTTATATTCTACAGTTTCCTCTTTAGGGTTTTGAGATAGTTGGCTGCTTTCAGTATCCATTTTGGCAAAATTATCTCCCGGATTTTGATCAGAAGTCTGACTGACGCCAGTTCTTTGAGATGATGGAAAGTTGTCTATAAACAACAGGAGTTCTGCTCGTTTTCTGGCTGCTTCACCGCCAGTAACTGGTTTTCCTCTTTGTCTGACATAATAGTCACGAATGTAACACCATCTTTTCGAGCATTCAGATTCTGTAATCAATCAATTTTATTTATAACTATAGCTAAGAATATGTTGAGTCATATCATTATATAAACAACATTATATTTTGCATTACATACGAGAGTCTTTATCGTTCGTCAGCTTTAAAAAAGATATAGCTGGATGAGCGTTACAATAAGTCAAAATCAATCAAATCAAATCTCCCTTTAAACTCCACTTAGGAGCATAGGGAGGCAACAAGAGCTCTCCATTGCGCAATGCTTATGACCTCCTCCCACACCAAGTCCATTTCCCTCAGCTCTGCCTCGAAGGAACGGAACACGGTATGAGAGGGTCTTCCACGTCTTCGAGACCCTGATGGGAGGAAAGTCAGCAAAGCTTTATTAAAATAGAGGATCATTATATTACAACGACAAGGAATATTAAAAATGGTATTGCTAGCAGTTATTTTACTATATTTCATCATAATTGTGTTAATTTTTATAACTGGTGATCAATTGAATTGTTATATCGTTATTATTTGTGTTTTTTCACATGAAATTTCTGCTTGGGGTTGGTATCCTGTCTCAGATTGGACGGGACCGGTTGACTGGTAGAGAATGTTTCAAGCATTAAGTTCCGCCGGCTATACTGACACCTATGTATAGAAGTGTTATTTATATTTTATATATTTTTCTATTTTTTTCTATTATTTTATCCAAATAAGATGGATATAGATTCGGAATGACTGGCATGTGATTTTATATTCCTGATAATCGTGTCAATAAGAAACTTCTTTCTGTCTATTGAAATTTTTGTTGTTTCTTACTATAAATAAATAGTAATAATATGTAAATGGCTAACGCTGTGAATTGTAAAAATAAATATACTTGAATTGAAAGCACTAAGTATATAGAACAAGTGATGTGATACCACTATCATTACCTATTGAAAATTTAATATCCTTGACAAATAATTATAATGTTCGAGCAGAAACAAAACCTTCACAAATATCAGAATTGTAAAAAAAATACTTGAGTGGATCAAGGGCTATTGGCTGGCAGGATAATTATGTGGGGGTACAGGGAGGAAACATAGAAGATAATATAAGAGACAGTTATTTAATTAAGTACCTACAGGTTTTTAGATATTATGCGCCTACAGGTAAAATTTTTGTCTTTCAATCTGCCCCACATCTACCTATCTATTTAAGTTAAGTAAGTGTATAATATTTTAAACGTAGGTAATATGAGTTGCAAATATATTATTTAAATCTTTATAAAACTTATAAGTTTATTTGTTTATACGAATAAAAGTAGAACATAACAAATTTCTTGTTTAACTATTGATTAAAATCATTTTGTGCACTTTCTATACTAACCTTATTTTTTTTTATTATTAATTAGGCATTCCACCCTATACTAACCTTTTTTATTTAAAATTTCTCCTATTTCACACCACCAATTCTGTTTCAATTCTGTCTTTCTGTGTTCTTTATGTTTTGTATTATAAATAGCTTCATGCTGACGTACGAAATTTATTAAAACTTCATCTTCCTCGCTGCTCCAGTTGGAACTCATTTTGTACGTTGTCAAATAAAAAAAAAAACAATAGCAATATTATTTTTATAAAAAACAAAAGAGTTCACGAATCATCTGACACTGACAAGACGCCCGTCATTTTGTCATTACGGTATCAATAATTATTACCGTTCCCCAGGAAACCGCGCCATATTGTTTACGTACATAGACAACGTTCTATGATGTCATTCACTGCTGCACAAAACACATTATACTCTCTATGGCACTGCTGTATAACGCTAAAATTTCCTAGAAAAGTGGCCGGAACATTACGAACGCAGTATTCTTTGAGACAATTACAAAGCATTCTATGTTTATCTCTTTCACTATCAACAGTGAAATAATGAGTGCGCGAAAGAGACAGTGCAAGCTTTATTATGTATATTGTGTAGTGTCATTGCGTAGTTTGACACCGCAGTATGAACAAGACTGTCGCTATAAAATGCATGAGCGAAGTAAAAAGGGTAAATTCAAAATCATTAGCAATATTAGTTAGTAACACTGAAACTTCGATTTTTCTATGTATTACGACCGTCAAATTGTGAGTCCGCTGTTCTAAGAAAACATTGCATGTGATCAGATTTTTTAAGTTGGAAAAGCGGGATATCATTCCGGGTAGAAATTTCAAGTAAAAAAAAACAAAAACCGGGACCTCTTTCTCAAAGTTAACGCCTAATAACACTAGACAACTGAGGTCGGTTTTAAATAATATTAAATCTTAAGTAGGTACTTAACAAATGGGATATCGAAAAAAAATAATCACATTGGTAGTTTCACAGATCAGTCAGTAGGTACCTACCCATATCCCGTGAAATTTACTTTGGGGTAAAGTGACAAAATGCAAGTCAGTTAAAAAAAAAAGCGACATTTTTTTTTATGAAAACGTCTATATAATATTATGTAGTGCAGTAACTGAAAACTTCGCAAAAATTCTCGCGATTATGGCAATTAAGACCTGTTGACACTTTGTTAAATGCGAGTGCAGGTGTTGAGTGAAAAGTATGACAGCAACTGATAAGTGCGAGAGATTACTTTTAACAATAAGGTAGAAACGAATTACCGCACTGCCACAGCTGAAGGAGAACCATGGGAGAACCCCGCTTGTTAGTGCTGCTCTCGGTGGCGAAAAAAAGATAATAAACAACCATCGAACAAAGCGCAGAAAGTTAAGTACACACAGAGGATAAATACTTATATTTAACACTCATCGCTTGCACTTAACAGATACTGTCAACGGGTCTTTACGTTCGTGAGTCATATATTGATAATTATCTTTTTGTTTTCTTGGCTTAAGCAGATGCCAAGTACGTATATTTTGCATAGTAAACTTTGTTCAATAATCATAAATAGTCACCGATATTTGGCGTTTGTTATAGTTTTCTTAGTAATTTCATGCAATTAATTTTGTCTTCTCAGAACGGGGAAGACGTTGGCTTCCAGTATCATAATGGACGGGACGGGTTGACTAGAAAAAATCCTTCATTCAAAAAATTTCGTCGGCTATAAATAAATGAATAAAATAACACTTTTCTATACAAACGTGTTAGTATAGCCGATGTCTGATGCAATTTTTTCCAGTTAACGGGTCCCGTCCAACCTGAGACAGGCCAACCCCGGGTAGAAATTTCAAATGAAAAGTGAAATCAGAAAAATTCTGACCCGACAGGGAATAACTGGCGGAACTCAATGCTTGAAACATTGTCTACCAGTCAACCGGTCCAGTCCAATCTGAGACAGTAAAAATCCAGGTGGAAATTTCATCTGAAAAACACTAGGAAAAATTCTGACCCGACCGGGAACTCGGGACCTCTTGATCAGAAATCAGTTCCTATTCCGTCTGGGCTACCAACCTCGGTAGCCCAGTGGCAAAGGCTTCAGCTTCAAATCAAGAGGTCCCGGGTTCAATTACCGGTCGGGTTCAAAATTTTCTGTGTTTTTTTCATTTGAAATTTCTACTCGGGATTGGAATCTTGTCTCAGATTGGACGGGACCTGTTGACTGGTTGAGAATGTTTCAAGCATTAAGTTCCGCCGGCTATACTGACACCTACCTATGTAAAGAAGAGTGTTATTTATTTTTATTTTATTCCTCTAGGGCCCGAGGATACCTTGATGGAAAAGAGCTTTTTTATTCTAAGGGTATCCATAAAAAAAATTTGATTGTCGTATAACTTTTGTTAAAAATGTAGGTATATTATTATTTTAACCTTTAATTTTGTATTAAATGATAAATAAAAAAGTAGTACTATTTTTTTTACTTTAGGTTCAAAGCCCTGGCTGACAACCAAGGTAAGACAAGCCAAAGTACAGAGAACATCACCAGTCATTGCCGCCACATATTCTAAACACGCCAAAAACTGGTGACGCCAAGCACACCCCTTTTGGCTGGTGGTGCGCATACTCCGAGCTCCGGAGATACTCCTCAGATCCACGCCACCACTAGACCAAAGTGTGTATTTTTTTACATTAAAAGTCAGTTTATCACTTTAAATTTAGACTATTCCTTCCTTATAAAGACCTACGACTAGTATCTTGATGTACGGCTGTGAGACTTGGTGTCTATACGAAAGAGGTAAAAGGAGACTGGAAGCTTTTGAGATGTGGTCCTATAGAAGACTTCTAGGTACATAATACATCCTGGAGAAACCGCATAAACTTTATTTAATTTCACATTTTATATTTTCATTTGGAAGGAACACCTTTTATTGGAACACTTGCGAATTTTGTGTTGTGTGCTCTGTTTGTATCGTCTAAATATCAGGGTCTCAAAAATAAATAAAGGTACCTACTTAAATAAATAAATATTCCTCCAAGTCAAGCCTCGTCTCAGTCCTAACTCTACATTTATAAGAGGATGAATATTCCGAAGTAGGTACGTTGACAAAATCGAGATTGCGAGATTAAGTTTAAAATCAAACGATCATAGAATTATGTTTGACAAACCCCATAAGCTAGGGTAGAGGATCTCAAACTTTTTCACTCTATCACCTCCTTATTCGAGAGAGACAAACAAAAAAAGTCTTTGGGGTAAAAAATGATTTGACTGCTCCTTAAATTTACCTTTGGTAAAAAAACTCCCTTCTTGATCTTTTCAGAGCTACATAATTATATACCTAAGCTGAGAAAGAGATGGGTAGGTTTGTTGATCGAAATGCAACAGAAGTGCAAGGGAAAGGATTACAAATGACAAGGCGGTGGTCATCTTTCATTTATTTGTTTTTGGGCCTGCGCTCAGTTCGCTGGCATCTAGCGTCTCGTGTGACCATTTGTACCTACCCATGTTTCTTCCGAGGCACTTTGTTTCTTAAGATATTTATTCGATTTTACTGATTACTTGTGTTTTGATAAGAGTCGTATAAGTACCTAGATGAATAATTATTTTTATAGCAAAGTTCCTTTTCATGTTCATTTTGACTATAGAAATAAAAAAGCTGCTAACCTAGGGTAGCCCAGAACTCATAGTATATTATAACAGCCAGAAGACAATTATTATCTGCTTTAGAACTACATATTCAATATTAATCGGTACTTTAAGGGGGACCCACTAATGTTACGGACCTCAAATTTTACATGCTTGTGTTACATGTTGAGGAGCATAAGACCAACCCGTATACCAAATTTTATGAAAATCGAAGAAAAATATTTTTTTTTCATTTTTAGCCCTTTTTAAGGGGGACGCACTAAAGTTACGGACCTCAAATTTTACGTGCTTGTGTAGGAGCATAAGACCAACCCGTATACCAAATTTTATGAAAATCGAAGAAATTTTTTTTTCATTTTTAGCCCTTTTTCTAGAACAAGTGAAATTTTCTTTGGATACTTTAAGATGGTTCCCCTGAAGGTACAGATCTCAACATTTTACTGACTCATCTACATCGAGGGGCTAACCGTTCTACCAAATTTCAATCAAATCGGATAAGAATTGTTATGCCTATAGGGCTCGGGAAACAAAAATATGAAAATATAATGAAATACCTATAGCAGAACAAACAGAAAAAATTCAAACTAATGCGGTTAGTATACTAAAACCCGTGGGAGGTATTATATGATATATTTCCCTCCCTGATCCCCTCTAAGGATGGTACATTTAGAGGCTCTTTTAGTGAATTTAATTTAATTGTCACACGACTGTGTAACTAGCAAAACAAAACAAGCAAAATTTAAATCCTCATATAATACGAACTTGGGTATGAACAAATATTATGGTTAGTAAACTAAGATACTCTCAAACCTCTACTGCAACCAGCCAATTAATCCAATTAGGTATCACTACACAACAGCTATTATTTATATATAAACACTAATATCAAACACACTCAATTACTAGGTATAACTATGGATCTCTACTTGTTTACTTTAATACGTCACTACGCGATTACAATACACCGACACCCCCCCTACGCTTATTTCCAAATATAAACCAAAATCACTTCCACCGAATAACTAATTATCTTACAATAATTTACGTATACTTTCGAATCAAAACACTACGTCAAAACTCTAAACAACTCAGGCAACTGTTAGCAGCGTAAGTCTATATGCGTGCAGCTACGTATAAGCGTGTTATGAGGGCTCGCCTTGCAATACAACTCTTTTTAAGAATACTTCTGAGAGGCGGAGTCAGGACAAGGAAGGGGGACAAAATGGAGTCAAAGGATGTTCTTATTGGTGGGGAAGTCAGCGGTGTGTGGGTGAATGAGACAGGGTAATTGTTTTTGTGACCACTACAAAATGTCTACGCGCGAGAAACATATAATAAAATAATACACTTATAACATATCTTTACCTTATAAATCTCTCATTCCTAGTAATGAATAAATCTAGTATTTATTCATGATTTTTTCATCTTAACCGATATGTTAGTCTTATGGTCTATTTTGTACATAAATCTAACTTCAATACATTTCTTCCTAATAATCTTAATTCTATCTTCTTATCATTTTCTGCTTATTTATCTCTTAAAATTAATTACAACCTTATGAATATAAGTGTACCTCGAAATCTTATATACTAGTCATGTTCAATAATTGTCTTAATATTAATTCTTATTCTGATTACTAATATTGGCCATTAATTAATCACATCATAGATAAATCTTAACACTGCTTCTTAATTAATCTTATAGTCTTATAATATCTTATATTACTCCTTAAGCATATGTGTTACAATTTATTCACCTCTTAAACATACCTTATTTGTTAAGCATCGTTTCAAAACAATATAATCTCTACGCATTATTTAATCAGTCTACAAGATTATAAACCATAATATATTATGTACATTCGAACAACATGCCTTCTTATGTTAATTTACAGTTACAACTACATAGGTACATAATTTGATACTAAAGCTACAATACAATCTAAACAATTCTATTTGTCATAACAAACTTTTATTACAATGGTTTTTTTCAATTAGCCCAATATAAAATGCATGCACTAAAGATATTATTATCTACCTTCCTTCGAAGCATTAAAAACGCATTTCGCGAGAATTTTGTGTATCTTTTATATTTAACCATAAACAACAGACTATGTTAACTATGTAAAAACCTTATCTACAGTATCCGAGTAAATTGACATAAGGGCATTGTAATCCATATCTTGTTTCGTCGCCTGGCCAAAACCTGGAACAGGGCCATGTTCAATTCGATCGCGCCTTCCTTGTCTATACGCAACCCGTTAAGTGAATTTACTCTGAGGTATTGCAAAACGCTAAGGTACTGAATTTGTAATTTATCCAACAGTAATGTGACTCTAATATATGGATCGCCAACCCACTTCAATTTAACCTACTATACATTTTGTATTAAAAAAATTAACCACCCATTGCACGTTCCTTCCGGCACTATCCCGGAGCACGCCTCTGCTCGTCTTCACCCAAACTAATGGGAATTCTGTTGTTTACCATATCGGTGTACTGGGATAAGCCCGAGCCTTTGTTTATCTATCAGAACTTTCTAAAATTTTACAATGCATCCCACAACACTATTTTTCTAAGAACGGATTTTTGGACGCTGTAGGGTGACCATAACAGAATTACTATGAGTTATGGGTGCGCACACATTTTTGGCGTTAGTTTTGGTACGGGTACGCGGAAATTTTTTTCTTCTTTTAAAAAAAAATTTTTGGTTTCTACACCCTCGAAAACGTCGAGAAAATTAATTTCAGCGAAATCTTTTTTTTTTTTTTTTGAAATCCGATCACAAGACTCATGTATATTCCATATACTATACTATGAGTAAAACATTGTAAATGTAACACTTAATTATGTACTTACACATGTAAAAGGATTGATTCCGTATACTGTTGAATAAAGAAATATATCGCTGGAAGTTGCGGTTTTAGATATGTGATTGACAGGACATAGTTTACATAGTTTTTCTTTTAAGAAAACGACATCCATCAGCGGAAGCAGAAAACCATTGTCCAGAGAACCTGATATGCTGAAATCGGACAGTGATGAAGCTGCATGATATTGCAAGAAGACAAGCCGTATTCTTTTGAAACCTTATTGTAAGAAATCACTCTTGGCGTCACATACGGCTTCGAACCGAATACCAAAGATTAAGTGTACCTACCTACGCGGTCATTCGCTGCGTTTGGTTACCTGAACGTCATCGGCGGAAATCACAAATCATTGGAAGCTGCTAATTCAATATTCGCACTCATAAAAGTTTGTTTGTGTGATGAAATAACTATAAACATGGTGATATCATAAACTTCTATAACAAGGAGCCATCTAAAATGTTTGAAAATAAGGAAAAAAAACAAAACGAAATTATGGCTGTTAGTAGGTATAATTGTTTATATAGAGGTGCGTCTGGCACCATTATTTGAAAAAAAAATTCAGCCATGATGGCATATACATCCTATAGGATGTATAGACCATCCCACTTTCTCTGTCTTTTTGGATTTGGATTTGGTTGCTCTCTTGTTCTCAACAATTTCCAACTTTTATCTCTATTTTTCATTTTATTATTAAATTTCTACTTGTTGCATACATGAAATTTTTCGACATGTTGAACATGTTGAGAATTCTCATGATTAGGAGTTTCGGAGACAAACATTAACACCTAATGGCGAACGTTGTTAACGTAAAGTGATCACACTAAGCCAGCCTTCGAAATAACAGTAGAAGACGGTCGTAAGCCCGTAGTGGTTTGTTCCATTTAAAAATCGAACATTAGTAATGAATTGTTAGAGTCATTAGTTGTTATTTTTTTTTTAAGATCTAGTCCTGAAAAGGTCACAAGAATCTAAACATAATTAGAACGTTGTGCACCAACAAAGCCATCAATAGGCAATAAATATGAGACATTAACAAAAATGGATATAGTCATATCCTGGCGCCAAATACATGACAGCAGTCGCAGTCTTTAAATTTGGTTGCTCTCTTGTTCTCAACAATTTCCAACTTTTATCTCTATTTTTCATTTTATTATTAAATTTCTACTTGTTGCATACATGAAATTTTTCGACATGTTGAACATGTTGAGAATTCTCATGATTAGGAGTTTCGGAGACAAACATTACCACCTAATGGCGAACGTTGTTAACGTAAAGTGATCACACTAAGCCAGCCTTCGAAATAACAGTAGAAGACGGTCGTAAGCCCGTAGTGGTTTGTTCCATTTAAAAATCGAACATTAGTAATGAATTGTTAGAGTCATTAGTTGTTATTTTTTTTTTCTTTTTGGATTTGCCAAGTCTACGGTCCCAGTTCTCCCTTACTCTGGCCATCCCCATCCATTCGGCTGACTAGCAGCTGTCGGCCTGGCAGTTCTGCCTTGTGGTAAGCCTTACATCTATCCCACATCCTTCGCCTAATTTTGCCACATATCATGACGTCGTATACATTGCACATTTTCTATGGGTTTAGCCACAATCGTTCTCCAAATATTTGGTTCTGGTATGCCTTCCTTTCTCCGCATCTCGTGTTTAACTTTAAACCCAGGTTGCCTAGTATTTATGTAACTTTTCAATTTTGAAGAGGCCCGATCTCACTATTCAAAAAAATTACATAAAACCAACATTATGCAATATCTGTGGTGGCATGGTAAAAGGCATTAAGTCGTGTTTTTCAGCATTTTGAGTTATATGCGCTACATCATACATTATCACAAACAGAACAAACTTCAAAAACATAAGTTTAAAAAAATCCACTTATAAAGGATTTAAAAGCATTTTTTCATTCCGGCATAACTCAATAATAATTTTATTTGGCAAGGTAAAACGACGCGCGTCGAATTTTGTCTACCACGAAGTAAAACGGTGTTGTCTGTGATAGAGCTGCCGTTCTTTTAAAAGTGAACCTTTTTAAAATGTGATTTGTGAACTTTGTGGCAGGTATCATCCTTATCTGTCGACCAAACTGTTTACAACTTTCGTTGTTTTTATTGTTAAGCTATAGACAATAGATCGGTAATACTATCTGCATATTATTTTTTTTTTAATATTTTTTCATTGCTATTTTAATACTATTATTAATATAATTTAAAGAATGTCGTGCTAGTGCTATCTATTATATCAACAACTATGACTGATTATACAGTTCGATTTTAAAATAGTATGAACAAACCACTACGGGCTTACGACCATCTTCTAATGTTGTTTCGAAGGTTGGATTAATGTGATCACTTTACGTTAACAACGTTCGCCATTAGGTCGTAATGTTCAAATTTCCGAATATTCATCTGGTTTGCAATGGTTTGATGTTGGAAACTCCCCTGCACATGATTTTGTGCAGCTTGTATGACCTTTTCCCAAACCGTGTATAAATTTCTCAGCTCTCCTTTGAAGGATCGGTACATTGTGAGAGAGGGTTATCTTAACAAAGGTAATAATACCTATAATTAACTAATTTCATTTTATTATTCAAAGAATATTCTTCATTTATTACTTAAAAATATTACATTCTGAGCAAAAAAAATATACCTACTGATGTTCTGGGAATGCTATGCTAGAAAATAATAATAGGTATGCTAAAAAATAACTAATATTTATGAAGAATAAAATGTAAGTGTTGAAAAATAATAAATTAGCATGTGATAGAGAGTAACTGGGTATATTTCCTTGTAAAATTTGACCTAAGTACAAATTTTTTCAACCTATGAGCCAAAATTGTCAAGGTAAAAAGACACGCATTATAAATAAAGCATGTAAACAAAGAAATATTGAAGAAATAAATATGAGTTATCGTATAGTGAACCCTTTTTAACGAAGTAAATGCATCAAAGTTCATCTATTTTATTTGTATTAAATAATATTTGACAAAAATGAAACCTCTTAAAATACTGACACGTAAATCCGCCATACTGAGAAATGTCATCCCACTGACTTAATGCCTTTTACCATGCCACCACAGATATAATTTGAGAAAAAGTGGGATGTATTTATTTTAGGTACCTACATATTTTAACTTTGTAGGATTTTCTGACTAACAAACAAATTGCAAACATTTTTTTTATGAATTTTCTTATCATAGAATTAGGTAAGATAACGAATCTCGATATTTAACATCTAAAATAGCTATCTTTTTATTTGATTACTATTTTATCCTATACGAGTAGGTACCTATTCATTTCATTTCATCATACTTATAGGTAGGTATTTATTTTATTAATTTAAAAAAAAAATAATTAAATAATGAATCCGTGCTCACTCGAAGTGAACACAAATACACTCTTAACATCTTTCACAAGCAAATGCTATGAACTGCAATAATTAAAATAAAATAGTCATTAGGTACCTATCTACTTTTTGATTAGTTCATTTTCAGCGTCACAGATGAGCACTTGGTCGGTCATCAAATCTAGCAATATTTTCTCTTTTACAAAGACCAAGGCGTAAAATCAGGTTGGTGTAAATTTTATTTGTGTTATTGCAAGGAATGAAAAACGTAGGTATCCCTTGTTTTTTTTTTTATATTCTGTTTATTAATAAACAAAGCATCATCTTTTGGGGTGTTTCATAATTTGCTATTTTAATATACATGTATTTCTGGGTCGGCTGAAAAATAAGGATGATTGAAATTGGATAACCCCTTTGAAACTCAACTTGTTAATACTTGAGTAAGGCTTTGTTGAGACTCTAGTCAGTGTGATACTATATGACGTCATTATTGTTATCTATGTAAAGGCCGGTGCTTCTGCGTATATAAATACCGGTTTTCTGCTACACAGCACGCAGTCATTTGGAGACTATAGCAAACTTAGTTGCGAGCAAAATATTGGGAGCAAAAATTTGACATCGGTTAGTGATAAACTGATTTTACATATTTCTTATATACATATTTTTAAGGCTTACTATAAAACAGCTTCTTAACTTAAATAAAAAAGAAAAAACAGTCAAAAAATAGTTTATTTTTCAAAACATAAAAATGATTTTACATAATTTTATTTTTTACTAGCTGATGCCCGTCTTGCTTTACGTTGTTGATTTGGCTAGTCAGACTTGAGCCGTAGGTTATTGAACAGGTTTTGTATGCAGCTTTCCCCTTCTCAGGACCAGTAGGCCTATACAAAATGCATTTGGCAATCGACTACAAACGAATTCTTCGACAATGTAGAGTAGGAAGAAAATTAACTGTCCACTTTTTATATTTTATACTATAAGGATCATTGTTTGGTTTGAATAAATGTTTATATGTTCCAGAGGACAGTTAATTTTTTCGCACTATACATTATCGAAATCTTTGTTAGTAGTCGAACGCCAATTTGAATTTGTCTACGGCGGCAGGAGTATATGTATTATCTTAATAACTGGGTACACACGTAACGATTTATCTTTAAGATTTGACCGACAATCGCTCATTTTCAAAAAAAAAATTCGCTAAGATTTTAAAAATGAGCGATTATCGGTCAAATGTTATAGATAATCTATCATTTTCAAAATTTTTCACGCTAAGATTTAGAATGTGTACCCAGCTAATGTTTCAAAAAAGGAAAAAATAAGATTCACTGCTAAATATGCGAAAAATTTGAAAAACTAATGTCACTTTCAATATTTATAAAAAAAATAGAAGATGAGGAAAAATTAATACTCACTGTTGAATACGCGAAAAAATTAAAAGAAGAATGTAGTTATACATAGGTAAAACCTACCTAGCATTATAATACGTGTATTTGTTCCTAATGCAAGTCCTTCATACTGTGTGTAGATATAGGTACCTACCTACCTAGTATTATAATATAATACGTGTAGTTGTTCCTAATGCAAGTCCTTCATACTGTGTGTAGATATAGGTACCTACCTACCTAGTATTATAATACGTGTAGTTGTTCCTAATGCAAGTCCTTCATACTGTGTGTAGATATAGGTACCTACCTACCTAGTATTATAATACGTGTAGTTGTTCCTAATGCAAGTCCTTCATACTGTGTGTAGATATAGGTACCTACCTACCTAGTATTATATTATGTATAGTTAGTTTGACCTACTTATGACTGTAGTGATAAATTTAATGAGGTACCTACCTTAGGAGAGAGAGGGTGCAAGCGAACTCTGCTTTACCGGCCTTAGTCATCTGTCATGGCGTACATATTTTATAAGTAGTTTCGCTGAAAATCTTTATAAAATAAGAATTAAAAGACTTTTGCTTAAATTTTTTGTATTTCAAATCAAACTTCGATCGATTTTGTACATTTTCATACCGTAATGCTACAGTTCTACACAAAATTTAGACGTATAATTTTACTTTTAAAACATGACTTTCTCATTTTTGTATGAAGATTTTATATTTTTAGAAATTTGTAAATAATTTAAAATATATTTAATGAAATGTAAATATTTGTATCTCAGATTACCACAATTGTATTTGCGAAAAACTGCGAAGAAAAATATTCAATGCAGAACCTACGGTTTTAGCGTGATGCTGTGACATACAGTTGGAGTGAAACAAATAAATAAATAAATAAATATACATACATTACTGAATTATTATGTAGATCAACAAATAGTTGCAAATTGTAATTCCAATAAAGTCGTTAAGTTACATCTATTTAAAGATTTTTTTTTTCTTTTTACCCATCACGCCGTGTCCCGTAAGGGGTAGGCAGAGAGAACGGACCTCCGCTCTTTTCTATCCAAGCATACTTCTTTCGCGTCTTCCACCGACATAACATTTCTCATACACCCTCTCCTATTTTTCTTACTTCTTACCTGGCCTTCCTTGAGGACGGAATCAATGTGTTCGATCCACGTCATTCGCGGTCGGCCACGCTTTCTTACACCTTTCCTTTCAGCCTTATGAATTTTGTTATTTTTTGTCAGCCAATTGATTTTAAAATTACGTAGTTGCTATTGATAACGTTTGATTCTGTTTTTTTTGTGCCTGGCATAGTTTTATCCTGTGTATTGCATTTGAATTATTATGAATGATAGGTATTACACATACTGCAGTCCAATTATTTTTAGTTTCATCTAGTAGGTATATAGTGTATTGTTTAGTCAATTTCCATTTTCAACTTGCAGCTTGCCTTTTTTTATTACATTATCAATATATTGATAGGTATATCGTCGAATAGTATTTTGTTGTAATAGCTGGTAAAATCACATTTTTTTAGTTTATTCTAGGTTTTGTTATATTTTTCACTGTCTGAGTTTGTTTTGCTTCAGAGTTGTTGCAAAAATTCTAACCTCGTGTAAAATTAAAACTCGTAAAAATCTTGCCACAGTGATGAGTTGTATTGTAATTGTAAATGCGAGTAATTGTCCAAAAATAGTTGTATTGTAATTGTAAATGCGAGTAATTGTCCAAAAATAGTTGTATTGTAATTGTAAATGCGAGTAATTGTCCAAAAATAGTTGTATTGTAATTGTAAATGCGAGTAATTGTCCAAAAATAGTTGTATTGTAATTGTAAATGCGAGTAATTGTCCAAAAATAGTTGTATTGTAATTGTAAATGCGAGTAATTGTCCAAAAATAGTTGTATTGTAATTGTAAATGCGAGTAATTGTCCAAAAATAGTTGTATTGTAATTGTAAATGCGAGTAATTGTCCAAAAATAGTTGTATTGTAATTGTAAATGCGAGTAATTGTCCAAAAATAGGAAAAATTTTAAACAAAAGCTATCAAATGCTGATTCGCAGCGATGATACATTACATTAGGATCACTATCGAACTATTCTAAAGAAATCGTGATCGTAAATTATTCAATGTTTAGCCACAGTTTTGTAGTTTATTCTGAAATACGATTTTTATGCAAATTTCACAAAAATATAAAAAACTTTTGAGCCACCGAATATCGCTGAACATGAGGGTTAAGTTGATAGGTATTAAGGCCCTCTACCTCCCTGCATTGATCACCTCCTTTTAGTTTCACCATGTATGTATGCACTACTAAATGTATCTGGTTTCATATCCACTAGCAGCAAGTACTGCAAACGTCATGTTATCTATATATTATAGTTTATATAGAGAAGTGGCGAATGCTAATATTTTTTTTAAATTATGCTTTAAAAAATCATTAAATCAATAAAAAAAAACATAAATACACTACTGTAAAATGTAATAATTGATACACACACTTCGATGTATTTGACATTGACACAGATGCATGGTTTTGATTTTGATGCTTTTGTTTATCTGTGGTCAAATTGAGAAGAGATAAATATGTTTGTCTTTAAGAATAATAGAAAAAACTTTGTAGGTTCATATCAACATTTCAAATTTGACCTATCCGTGTCATTATTTTTGATAGATAATTATGAAACAGCTCTCGCTCAGTCTTTGACAATGGAACCTTAATAATGCTCAAACTTACATATGTAATTTAAAAAAGTTATGGTCGAATTTCGAGCACTGGTCGACAACTAGTTTTATGAATTTCGCAAAAGCCGATTGTTTTTTTTATAAAGTATCGTAAATGATAATATGTGTTAAACTCATAGTTTCTCCATTTTATATAACTCGTCAATAAAAATATCGTATTAGGTATAAGATGTTTTATTCTTGAATTTGATAAAAAAATATAAGTAGGTAAGATTTGTATTGTCATTTATTATGTTTTTTATTAAATCGTAAAGTAGACAGAATAGGGCAGTTCATAGACTTTTAACGGCTTTGTTGCCATAAACATACTCTTTTTGCGTATTTTACAAAATTTCCGTGACTATGTTGCATATTATATCTGGCTGAGAACTGTTTTTACAAAGTTGAATCGCCATCTTTAAAATGCGCGTGTTGGCGTAGACCAGTGTTTCTCAGATAGGTCCATACGGACCTTGAGTGAAATAGAAAATAAAAATTGGGGGTGTATGAAATGAAAATGGGGTCAATGTTAGGGAAGTATAAGTTTCAATAGACAATGACTACCAAAATCGATTTTTTACGATGATAATTAAATAGAAAACGGGGGTCGGCAACACGGAAATACCTAAAATTCACAATATTGAATAAATAAACACGAATAATGTTTGTATTTAGGGAGCTGAAACACATTTTTCTAATAGCTGATGAATGAAGTAATGTTAAAATTTTAAATGATTAAGAACATTTCAAGAACCTCAGAAATAAAATGTTCTTAAAGTGCAATGAAGTTTTTTTTTCTATTTGGATTTCGACTTTTCGAAGGAGACAACTCAAAAAAAAGTATTAAGTACACTTTGCATAAAATCCACAGTGAAAAATTCCCCAATTCATAAGCTTTCCGAAAATGTGCAAATTTTTTCCACTCGAGTTCCTACAGGTTTTCAAAATAAGAGCAGATTTCAATGAAATTCTTATTGAAGTAGAGTTGATGTTACGTTACGAGATAGGTATCTCATCTCGGCGTTCACATAAATGTACCTAGGCCTGTTTTTACACCAAATTCGGATTGTATTTTTAAAGTAGTCTCCCTTAATCACAACGGTGTTTACATTCGTTTATCGGGATGCTCTTAAAGGGAGCGTTCACAGCATAGGTTCGATCTCGGTCCCGTCTCGCTCCGTTCTCGGTCAGATCACAGTTCGTTCGCGGTCTGTTCTCGCTCCGAGCGCGCTCTAGTAACATTACTAACAATACTAACATTCAGTCTTCAACCGTCAATCAACGAAGTCGGGTGTGTTTGGTAGGTATTTAATTGCTTGTACATATATTATTCGCATCCGAAAATGTCCATGAACTTTTCGATTGAAGAATTAGGTGTTATGTGTTTAATTCTCGACTTAAGAACTCGTTGGTTCTATAATATAAAACATAATAATTTATTAAATTTGCACCATTCGCAACTGTAATAAAATTTCGGTAATATGATGTGTTAAGACATATTGTGTTGAGGATGCCGAACGACATCAGGATCCCGAAGGCGAGAAAGACCCTCTCAAACTGTGTTTCGCTCCTTCGAAGCAGAGCTGAGGGATCTGGACATGGTGTGGCAGGAGGTCATTGAAACTGCGCATGATCGAGTGCAGTGGAAGGCTCTTGTTGCCTCCAAGTGGGGTTACAAAGGGAGTGTGTTATTATTTGAGTGTATTTTATTTGTTAATATCATTTAAAATATCAATTATTGTTTATGCATAAATAACCTTTTTCAAAAGTAAAACAGACATCGTTATTACATAGATAACTTAAATAATAATCAATATTTTTTTCAATTATTCAATACGAATTATTTAACAATAATATTATATTTGACACAGTCGTCACTTCAACTGTTAAAAGCTGACTGAAGCAGGAACGAAAGAGTGTTCACTGACTGGTTCGTGACGGGAGCGAAAATGGAAGGTGATTGGACCGGAGCTTGATCGGAACCAGACTGTCACCGATAGTTTGAACACTTACATTGGTTTCCATTTAACTAATTTTGACCAGACCGAGAACGGAGCGAGACGGGACCGAGATCGAACCTATGGTGTGAACGCACCCTAAGCCTTGGAGCGATTTTGTTTTACCTACACTACAGTGCCAAAACGCATTCCTCTCGCGTTCCTTTTGAGTCTAGAGAACAAAAAGATACAACAGCGTTCTAGATCCGGTGAGTACTGGGGTGGACAATAGGTGTCTTGCCGGTTTTGGTCAATAACATCCCCGAAGTCGACACTTCATTTGCTCGTGTGTGAGAGTGCAAGGGACAAATTTGACTGCAACCTTCTCATATGCAAAATGACTAGACCAGAAAAGTGTGATGACCGCTAACCTAATGACTCTAACAATTCATTACTGATATTCGATTTTTAAATGGAACAAACCACTACGGGCTTACGACCGTCTTCTACTGTTATTTCGAAGGCTGGCCTAGTGTGATCACTTTACGTTAACAACGTTCGCCATTAGGTGGTAATGTTTGTCTCCGAAACTCCTAATCATGAGAATTCTCAACATGTTCAACATGTCGAAAAATCTCATGTATGTAACAAGTAGACATTTAATAATAAATGAAATATAGAGATAAAAGTTGGAAATTATTGAGAACAAGAGAGCAACCAAATTTAAAGACTGCGACTGCTGTCATGTATTTGGCGCCAGGATACGAATATATCAATTTTCGTTAATGTCTCATCTTTATTGCCTTGGTTTAGAATGTGATTTGGGTTTTTGTTATTTTATAAACATTAAGTTAATTAACCTTCGGTGTCTATTTTTTTTGTTCCAGAGTCAATGTCTTGACCATGGGGAACAGCAACACCCACGTGTATAACGAG
Organism: Mystacides longicornis; assembly: GCA_963576905.1. Classification (NCBI taxonomy): domain Eukaryota; kingdom Metazoa; phylum Arthropoda; class Insecta; order Trichoptera; family Leptoceridae; genus Mystacides; species Mystacides longicornis. The sequence continues at coordinate 1,645,374 of OY756421.1, read as the reverse complement.
TCAACGGTTAGAATTGTGGCCATTTTAACAGACAACAACAATAGGAACACCCAAATATATCTTAACCCTAGGGAGGTGAAAAATATTCCAACTGTGGGTGGTTCTATAACCTTGACCGTACAAATACCGGAAAACGGCAAAAAGGGATCGTGTGTGTATACGGACGCTGCCGATAGAAGCTTCATCGTGAGAGAAAACAACGGAGTTCTAGAAATATTAAGGTCAAAGTACGGAAGTGTGAAAGAAGTGGATGACGGGATGAGATAAATGATTCACACCTATTCAGCGTACAACTCTTTTGCTGTCTAATATATCAGGTGTGTAGGTACCTACTTTTGCTGTCTAATATATCAGGTGCGTAGGTACCTACTTTTGCTGTCTAATATATCAGGTGTGTAGGTACCTACTTTGTTTCATAATGCAAACACATTTCAACACAAGTTTTTCGTGGGGTCTAATACTGCTTTTCTCCTCAAACATTTGTATTCTTAGTTTCCATCAAATGAAAACAATATCCAATCCAAACTCCCTTAAGTCCCCACTTAGGGGCATAGGGAGGCAATAAGAGCTCTCCATTGCGCTCGATCTTGCGCAACGTTTATGACCTCCTCCCAGACCATGTCCAGAATCCTCAGCTCTGCTTCGAAGGAGCGGAACACAGTAAGCTCTTCACAGCAGGGGCGTGCCTAGGGTTATCTGGGCACGCATGCAAATTATTTTCGAGAGGTCCATAAAAGAATAGTACCTACACCTATAAATATGAAGAGACTCCGAAAATTAAGTTAATTTCTCTATTATCACTTTATTAACCGACCTCGGTAGCCCAGTTGTACTGACGTGGACTTCAAACCACGAGGTCCCAGATTCGATTCCCGGTCGGGTCAGAGTTTTTCCATAAATTTGATCTTTTTTAATAAACTAGGTATACTATTTTCTCTATCGCAATCATTAATAGCTCTGACATACGATCTTGTGTTTCTCATATAAGTATGAATTCGTTTTAATGCTCAAAACGCACGTTCTGTATGAAGCGCTTGCTGCTGGTATGGTAACGCTTAATTGGGATAATTTAATCAGTTCCGAAAAAGCAACATCCAGACCATTTTCGTTGATGAAATCTAACAGTTGGAAAACATTAAATGATTTTAGTTCTGGAGATGTAGGTATACAGAGATGAGATATCAATTGATTTTAAAGTTTTTAACACTCATGATTTATGTTTAAAAAATGAACTTCAGGTAATTAAAAAAAAAGCTGTTATATAACCATAAAAATGATAAAATAAACAATATGGTTAAGAAATCAGTAGAATAAATAAATAAAAAATGGCCTGTTTTAAATGATGTCCAATGTCAGCGATCTCCTGATGCACAATTTTCACTAAAGGTTCACAGAAAACTATAATTATATCAAAAAGAAAGCATTGAAACAAACACAATCTATGAAACCACAAACCAGTTTAAGTATATCATGCACAATATTACGAAATTTTAATTTCTTAATTTCTTATTATTTTTAACAACTCCACAAAAAAATGTAAACTAAGACTTAATGAGCTAACCTCAAAAAGAAAACATTGCATCAGCTGTGACATTGATACGGTCAAAATATTACATCTAATAATAAATAAACCACCTGCGTGAAGTTTGCCCTAAGTGAGAAATCAACCAATGAATCTTTCCAATTAATCTTTTAAAGCCCGGCCTCTATGGACTTGCAATTTTTTCATATAAAAATGAATTATTGAGGCATAACCATAGAGACGTGTATATAGTGTGTCGCATGTTTCTCGCGGAAATATCCAGACTTTTGTGCTGGAAAGAGTGCGCAACATAAAGCCCGGTAAAAGCCAAATAGGTGCGAGTAGTACACTGTTGCGGTACCTATGCAATTCATTATAGTTCGTTATTATAGTCGATTTTTGCATACGTACGGCGTACCTATGTCGTATGTAAATACTTACTTCTATTAATTGTACTTTAGTACGAAATACAGGCGGCGCGAAATTTGAATTTTGTGTGGGTTAATAATTTATCTTTCTAATGTTTCTTGTTTTTTCTGTTAATAGAAAATAAATTATATGGTACTTATCATTGATTTCGCTACGCATGCCAGGCTTTTGGGCTTATATGGAGGTACCGCCCCTGCTTCACAGTAAGGTCTTCCTCGTCTTCGGGACCCTGATGGGAGGAAGAACAGCGCTCTCCTCGGCCAACTGTCATTCGGGATCCTTGACACATGTCCCAGCCAAGTCCATCTCCTCCACATAATGGTAGATGTGATGGGCTCATGGGTTGTTTTCCTACGGATACGCCGCTACTTTTCTAAGCTCCGGCGACGGAATATGGAGATTCCGATGTTTATGGAGTACCAGAAATGGAATATGACCTTGACGAGTCTGGTGCCCCTTCCACATGGTGATATTCATTTCGGCGTATTATAATAATGCTTTGTATATTTATCATGATAACAAACTGCATAAATGTCAAATACTGCCAATACTAGTTGACCACCCGTGGAACTTTCAGTCACCCCAGAACAATAAAAATGTTGTGTTAACTTTTAAGCTGAATGAAATTTCGTTTCCATACATCTAATTTACTGATTTCGTTGAATTTTTTATTTCTTTGTCTCGGCCTCGACTAATCTTCTCGGGCATTCAAAAAGCACCCGTTCCGGCTATCTCTGAAACTTAAAAAACGCAAGTTACTTCAGCTTATAAGTTGTTAACATAACAATTTTTGATTCTGAGGCAGGCCCAAGTTCGACGGTGAGCTAGATTATAATAAAAATATGTATTACCGTTCAGATTGTGTTACTTTTTTGTAAATGATTTAAAAACCAAACTTCATGGCCAAAATCAATCGATTTCGGGTGGTAGGCCTCACTGAATATCAAATAAAATATGTTCACTTTGAGTGAACCCAGAATACATAATATAATAATAGACTCTGTCACTGACTCACTGACTGACTGATGTCATTAACGCTGTTAGTTCCTACGTTTACCAGAAGATGGCGCTGATCGCAACTATCGAGAAATTTTGTTCAAGTAATGTGGCTGACAGTAACATAATATGACTGGTGACTGAGCACTTTTCAGGTTTTGATGTTTAGAGAAACAATTTTACATACTCGGGTTATTTAATTAAAGACTCACATGCGAATTCATGATGGTTGAGAAAATCCAAACGAATGCAATATTTGTAATAAAAAGTTTAACCAATCAAATAATTTAAACCACAATGACATACTAAAAGCCACTGTAATGCTAAGTTTTTAATGAAAAGTTTAGGTTGTTTTTTTTATGTTCGCATGAAGAGTTCAATCAACCGTGTGCTTTTAAGACTCACGAAAGAAAAGTTTGCCATAAAAAACATAAGTGGGCGCCACGGGCGTCTTTCAAAAACTAGTCATTAAACAAGTACCCAAAGATGTAGGTAGCTATATGCAAAAAAAAATTTTTTGTGCAATGCAACATAAAGGAAAATAATATTTGTAAGTACCTAAGAATTATTTTTATTTTTATTTATTAACCTACTTAAAACATTATTTCCAATACATTTGATTAGCAATGAGTAGCATGAATAAAATTCAAAAACAAATAAAAAACATGCATAACCAAAATCTAAATAAAACATCATTTACCTATATGTACCTGCATTCCCGTTCTACGCATCCGGTATAAAAAGTTAGAATCCGGGCTGTAAAAAGAGAATTGGGGGGTTTTAGGGTTCGGCACTACATTTTAAACATCTATGATGGATTTCCCCTTATATTCGAACACATAAAAAATCGGTATGTAGGTAATGAAACCAGACAAGTGGTTGGTAGGCTGGCGGTTAAGACGCCGCGCCGGCTTTCGTACAGGAGGTCGATCCCAGGTGCCGACCATCTTCCTCTTTCACGACACAAGCTTTAAGTAGCTTACTGTGAAAGAGTGTCTCTGTGTTCACTTTGAGTGAGCCAGATTCATTAAAAAAAAGATAATTAAAATAAGTATCCAAATATATTTCTTCTTATTTACCTGGACTATTTGAGCTCCATTATGACACAGCATAATAATAATAATTTTAAATAATCTGAACTGCATAGCTAACCATCATTCTATTCTAATATACAATGTTTTGCAAGAGGTAATAAATAAATTAACATTTTTCTATACAAAGGTGTCAGTATAGCTGGCAGAGGCATTCCAGTCAACAGGTCCCGTCCAATCTGAGACAGGCCAACCCCTGGTAGAATTTCATGTGAAAAACTCTGACCCGACTGGGAATCGAACCGGGACCTCGTGATCTGAAGTCTACGCCTATACCACTATAGGCTACCTAGGTCGGTTACACAAAGTATTTTAGTATTATATGAGGCAAGTATATTTAGCTACCTAATATACAATATGAGAGGGTCTTCCTCGTCTTCGGGACCCTGATGGAAGAAGAACGGCTCTCTCCTCGGCCAACTGTCATTCGGCATCAACACATTTTCCAGTAAACTCCATCTCCTTTCCATAATGCTAGAAGTGATGGGCCTAAGCTGGGTGCGCCGGCGTATAGCGTCGTTCTTGATGCGGTGGTACCATCTTATACCTAAAACTCTCCTGAGGCAATTCGTTTCGAAAGCGGAGACTTTTTGTGCCTGGGCTTTGGTCAGGTGCCAGGACTCACACCAAAATAATATTAACTTCTTCAATAATAGTGTAAAGGATATTTACGTTATAAATCCAAAAAGTCCAAAAGTAGCAAACAGATTCTTGCGATACCTTTCTACCCACAAACTTAGTGCTTTTTCTCATACTTTGATGTACTATTGGTATGGCCTTTTACAAAGATGGATTTAAAGTTGGAGAAAGAACCGTGGACGCTTTGTCCACTTCTATCGGTGCTGCAATTGGAGGAGCATTATTTTCTCTTATTCCTGGAGTTGGAACGGCCGTTGGTGGATTTCTCGGAGGACTAGCTGGAGGCCTAGTAGGGAGTGGAATAGGTTCTCTAATCTGCAGTTACTTCTTCCCTCCTGCAGAGCAACCAAACATACCACCACCTAGGGAGTATTTGTCATTGTTGTACGATTCTCCAGACTGCGAATTTAAAAAATACCGAAATTTTCGGAGCTCCGGATACCGAATATGTACCATATGGAATTTTCGGTGCCCCAAGTACAGGATTTGAAATCAACATATAATATACGGATCTCCATCACCTTGGTGATAAAAGAATAAAATAAATTAGTTTATATTTTTGAGTGTTTGATTATTTAAATTAATTTCTAATTAGTTTCTCGTATAATAAATATGTAAATCTAGTTAGTAACAGATACGATATAAACTCAATAATAATATACTACATTAAAATAACCTAAAATTAAATATTCAGTTTTTAGTTTAAAAACTAATTATACAAAAACCCACACTTTATTAACCATTCCTTGACTAACTTTTTTGCAATATTTTTACTTTTGCACTCCTTAATAGATGCCGGCATCATATTAAGTATCTTTGGCACGTTATACTGTAATGTTCTTTTACCGTATTTATTATTAAATTTGGGGACCACATACCCGTCATTAAACTTAAATCTAGTGTGGTGCAAATTAATAATGAAAAGTGTTTTTAATGAAAGAATTGAAAAGGGTGCCATTTACACAGGATTTTTATCTGCTGCAGGCGTTTGACCAACACACATTTAGAACATATCGTCGAACTTCGAACTTCCTTAAAAATATTGTGTTGTAGCTGAATTTAATTTGAACTCAAATTTTCTTAGAATTTTTCGGAGACGGCTGCTAATCATCTATGTATGGAAGAAATTCATTTAGGTATATTCCAAGACCGGGAGTTCAATCAGACATTCCCTAGCACTCCAATATCAGCGACAGTAGTTTTTTTTAACATAAATAAACAAAAAAACTTTACAGTAACAATAATTACAAATACGATCTGTACTAGTATAAGTTTTCGATGATCGAATATCGAAACGAACATTTATTTATTTATTTATTATGTTCTCTAGACAGCTTTATGCTGGTATAAGGAGAAATAAGTACAATGTTTTCATAGATAAGTACAACAAATCAAGTACAAATACAAAAAGATCAGAATGAATTAAACATACAAAGCATGCACGCAATTAAATCAAGAAAAATAATACACAAGACCCAATACGTCAATAAATTAAAATAAGAAATATCAATTCAAATAAAGATAAAACAAATCAATAAATTAATAAATATCCTCATCAGTAACCTAAAAAATAAAATGTAAAACGTGGTGTTAATTTAATAAATAATATCATCAGTAATATATAAAAAAAAATCAAATACAAATCAAAACAGTAAATCAATAAATATCCTCATCAGTCATAAACAAATAAAATAGAAACAAAGCAGTAAATCAACAATAATTATTGTGACGAACCACACTCATTTCATCAACTATATTTAAATTTCCAATATTGTATTTTGCATCGTTCTAAAAGAGAGAGAGAGAGAAACGCGCGTAGCGCGGTTCGAGCGCGCGTAGCGTGCGTTTATTTGGTCAAAATCGTGTTGAGTTTACTTGAATGTGTTGCTTGAGTGTTGAAAATTTTCCGCGGACTGGGCCCGTGCCATTATACGGATTTCTACTTGTGGTTGTGATTTCATGTGGTATGTATTGAGTGTGTATGCGCGATACAAGTGCGTTCGCGGCTAATAGAGTGTGGGGACTTGAACTTGACAAAAATGCTCATTGTGGAGACTTTTCCGATAGCGAGGACGTCCTCACAATATTTAAATGCCAAATCAAAGGTACCATTCGAATCCTCGTGCTGCGATTGGTTGACTGTCAAAATATGGTCGAATTTTATTTTGGGATTCGCAACCGAGCATTTTGTCCAAAAAAGTTAACACACGAGAGAAAAGTAGTTCAGGCGTGTCACCACCACGTGGCGCCACCATATTTAAGAGTGTGACTTAGTTCGAATTTCCATATAAGTGAGGACCCGCAGGTAGTTCCTCATTTTATATGGAATATCGTAATCAATTGTAACACTGATTTGAAGTTTGGCAACGTCGGCGTCGCGTGCCATGCAAGTTGTATTCATAACAAAATAATAGCGATGTTTATTATTAACTGCTCAGAAGGAAATTTTGATAATTTCTTTTGATTTGAATAAATTGACTATTCCTAACTAAGTAAAAACAAATTAAATGTTTAAATAAAACAATGAATGTGTTATTCCACAAATTTATTTACCAAATTACCTAGGCTTTTTTTACACTAACAATTCATAACAAATGTTTGATTTTTAAATGGAACATACCACTACGGGCTTACGACCGTCTTCTACTGTTATTTCGAAGGCTGGCTTAGTATGATCACTTTACGTTAACAACGTTCGCCATTAGTTGGTAAAGTTTTCTCGTTGAGACTTAACATAAGAATTGTTAGTGTCATTAGTTGTAATATATTTCTTATGATCTAGTGCTGAAAATTGGTCACAAGAATCTACATAATATTTTAGTCCGTTTATATTTTTGTAACAGCATCAATCGTAGAAAACAGACGATAAGGTCAGATATTAATATGCCCAGAGCCGTACATAATGCTGGAGAAGGTTCTTAAATACAATTTGCTGCATAAACTTTAATATATTTAGAGCTATTTAAAAAACTCTATTTTTTTAGGAACTTCATACAAATTTCTCAAAAAAGACAGTAAGCCATCTTTTGGAAACAAAATTACTCATGTAAAAGTTGAATGGAATCTTGGTACTACGGTGTGAAAATGTAATAAAATAATTGTAGATTGATTTGTTATACATATAAATGTTATTCAAATCTTATTATTCTCCATAAATAAAGATTTAATGAATAAATTTGCAAAATGATTCCTCCATTTGACAGATAGCGCAAATCACCCTCTATGGGTGGAGAGCCTAATTAATTATCAAACATTAGAGAATATAGCTAAGATTCAAACCACAGAGTTATCTCTTTTCTCTATGAAAACTTGCAAATTATGTCGGTAGGTTCGTATAATATTATAAGGTCGGTAAAAAAGTCATTCTCCTTTTCCTGTGCTTATGTCAGTTATAGAGGTCTGTTAAGCAATAGGAAGCTAGACTAGAACCTGTTTAATTACTTACCGATCAAGCGTGACATTCGGAATCAAAAACGTAAAGCAAGACGGGTATTAGCTAGTTTAGACATATTTTTACAATTTTGTTTGTCTGTAATAATATTTTTATAGACAATTTTTAACGTAAAGTGATCACACTCTGCTTCGAAGGAGCGGAACACAGTATGAGAGGGCCTTCCTCGTCTTCGGCACCCTGATGGGAGGAAGATCAGCGCTCTCCTCGGCCAACTGTCCTTCTCCATCCTTAACACATGTCCCAGCCAAGTCTATTTCCTCCACATAATAGTAGAGGTGATGAGCTCACGCTGGGTGCGCCGGCGTATAGCGTCGTTCGTGATGCGGTGGTACCATCTTATACCCAAAATTCTCCTGAGGCACTTCGTTTCGAATGCAGATACTCTTTGTGCCTGGGCTTTGGTCAGGTGCCAGGATTCACACCCATACAGGAGAATAGGCAACACACACGCATCAAACAGTTTACATTTCGTCTCGACACTAAACGCCGACGCCTTCCATATCTTGGTCATGTTGTTGAAGGCGTCACTTGCCATACCGATACGTATCGGGAGCTCAGCCCCGAGGTCACCAGTGGTGGTAATGGTTGCTCCAGGTATGCTGTGGGGCTGTCGGCTTAGAATAGCACCTCTGTTCTTTTTACTGATTCTTCGAGCATCCTGTAAGAGGCAGGTAATCGAAAAATCTGATCGAGGCCGTGGGGTTGACCACCTCACTCAAGTGGTCAGAAAAGGCAACAAAATTAAGCCTCGGACGCCTGGGCCCTACCAGGGGGGGATCCAGGCAACTATAGAGTCTCCCCTGTGTTGACCATGGCTCGCTCTAGGAACAAGAGTTTGAAAATCGGGACCCTGAATGTCCGCACTCTGAGGGCGGGCGGGGAGCTTGTTGCTGCCAAGTTGGCGGGGACAAAACTTCAGTGAAATTGGATGATAAGAAGCAACACCACCTATATAAGAAGGCCTTAGTGCTACGTAACAGCGTGAGGCCCAGCATTCAATCTTCTATATCTGTATGTACTTACCTGTACGCTATGATATCATCTGTCTACACGCAGGTGGCCGTGATGCGAGAGGATAAAAATGGCCGCCAGCACTAAGGCCTTCTTATATAGGTGGTGTTGATAAGGAGTGCCTTAAAAATCGATTTCAATTTTAAAACCGGACATACAGATAAGAAAGCAAACTAATAAAAACGTGCTCAAATAATATACATGTATAAAAATCTTTTAGTAAACCACGTTTATCATTTATACAAATTAATCGATTTCAAAGAGAAGAAGAAGAAGAGTGTTGCTAAAATATCGAACTGTCATCCGAAGCAAGCAATTATACAAAACTTCAGTAAAATTGGATGATATGAAGTGCTTTAAAATCGATTTCATTGAGAAGAAGAAAAGTAATGTAAATGTTGAAATATTGAATTGTCATCCGAAGCAAGCAAATATACAAAATTTCAGTAAAATCGGATGATTACCAACTACTTAATGCAAATACACGTATTATAAAGTACATAGGTAGGTAATTATTAGCGCCGGGTCTGTCGGCCCAGCGGCTAGCGTCTCTGCTAAGACGGATAGGGATGCAGGTTCGAATCCTGCCGGAGTATAGAATTTTACAACATTTTGAACATGTCGAAGATTCCCAAGACTTGGAATTTGGACGAATTTGACCACCTTGGAGAACATTATTTACGTAATGTGATCACAATATTATATAATATAGAAAATATAACAACTAATGACTCTAACAATACTAATGTTCGATTTCTAAATGGAACAAACCACTACGGGCTTAAGACCGTCTTCTACTGTTATTTCGAAGGCTGGCTTAGTGTGATCACTTTACGTTAAGAACGTTCGCCATTAGGTGGTAATGTTTGTCTCCGAAAGTCCTAATCATGAATATTCTCAACATGTTTAACATGTCGAAAAATCTCATGTATGCAACAAGTAGAAATTTAATAATAAATGAAATAAAGAGATAAAAGTTGGAAATTATTGAGAACAAGAGAGCAACCAAATCTAAAGACTGCTGTCATGTATTTGGCGCCAGGATATGACTATATCCATTTTTGTAACTGTCTCATATCTATTGCCTATTGGCTTTGTTGGTGCACAACGTTCTAATTATGTCTAGATTCTTGTGACCTTTTTTCAGGACTAGATCTTAAAGAAAAAATAACAACTAATGACTATAATATAATAGAGCCAACTTGTTGATGCAAATCATTGAATCAATTAGTGTTCGATTTTAAGAAGTATTTTTTTTTCAAATTTGGACCACTACGGGCTTACGACCGTCCTTCAATGCTATTTGGAAGGCTGTCTTAATATGATCACTTTACGTTAATAACGTTCGCCATTTACATAGGTGGTCAAATTCAAATTCATGATCACACTAAGCTAGCCTTCCAAGCAGTAGCAGAAGACAGTCCTTAGCCTGCAGTGGTTCAATTTGTAACAATTTACATCTTAAAATTCGAATAGTTACTAATTTATTTAAGTAATTTGACCCTTTACATCAACTGGTACTGCATTTTATATTATTTATATTCCATAAGATTTTATTTTGTGCATAATCTGAGAATTGTACCTTGTCATATGTAATGTAATATGATGTCCAAACAAACAAAACTGTCGCCCTACAATAAGAAATATACAAAATCTTTTTCATTTTAGAGTACCTACCACGGTTTTTATTCAATATCTAAAAATCTACGTATTTTAAAATGAATATATTATTCAAAAGTTTACTTTCATATGGTGTATTTTTATATTCCATTAGGTATACACTATATTGTTTATTAATATATTATTAAAGGTTTTATAATGATTGAAAGGTCAACGCTAAATGAAATTGATTGAGGATCTATTATTCTATTAGCAAATAAAATCCACAAATGCGACGTTGCCACTGCTTCTTTCGCGGAGTGTATAATGGGGTATGATTTTTCCTCAATGCGAGGACGTTGTGTTATTGAGTTCGAATTTTCATTAAAATGAGGACAGTGTGTAACATGAGTCTACAATACCACCAAAATGCGGACGTACCTAAAGTCTTCATAAGCCGCATTTTCGTCTATTAGTTTGACGCCCAATATCTCTGTCTCAAGAGAGTGTTTAAAAAATACGTATAGAGTTGTATGTTAGAAAGAGAGAACTCTACATTGCCAATGAGTTTATACTCGCGTACGTCGATCGGAAATGTGCGTTCCCACAATGAGGATTTTTGAACAAGTCCTTTTAATGTTAGTAGCCGCAAACAAGGGTGTGTTCGTGGGAGAAGCTACGTTAGTGTATGTGTCGTGAGGTGTGTGGTGATGTGATAGTCTGTTTGTGAGTTGTAAGTGCAGAGTGTGGTGTGTGAGTGAGGTGTGTTTGTCTGGACGCGTTTTCGTCGGCTGGTCGGACACCCTTCTGATGTCCTCTGTGTAGTGGTCTCCATCCTTCTGATGGTCCTTGAAGATTGTTGCTGGCCGTGCCTCTGCCCAAGTGTGACCGAGAAGAAGGCGTTGGACTGAAATAATAAACGGTTAAGCAAAAAACAAAAGCGAGACATGAATGAAATTGCAATCTGCGAGAGGTTGTGTTAACGCGAAGTTAATTTAGGTATGCAAGTGAAGTTACTCGCGACTTTGGTACCACCATATTCATATAAAAGGCCCCCTTCAGGGATTTTTCTTATGCCCCACTGCTGGTAAAAAGCCCCACGGCATAAAAACCCAGCAGCGGCGCTAACTTAAGATAGGCTAATACAATATATTTTGCGGTCGGGTTATGCCCGGCCGCGGCTCTTAAGTTATTTGAAAATTAATAACAATCTGAAATAAGAAATGATTAGGCTGAAAGTGAAAGGTTAGTGTTACCTGAAAAGAATTTTGATTAATACGACAACTTACTCAAGGCTGTCCATGAGCTCTAGTATGACGAGAGCCTTCTCCATCTTGTTTTTGCATGCAGCCAGCCTGGGTTTGATCTCCATGATCAACCTGACGAGCTGGAGCAGTTCGCTGGGGTCCTCTTCGGCCGCTTGTCTCCTCTCTGCAGGTACGGGCGCTGCTCTGGCCGCGGGCGCGGCGGCTGGGGGGGGCGCTGTCGTCTGGGCGGTGGGTGGCTGCGGGGCGCGTCTAGACGGCCCTCTCACCACATCACTCCAGTTCCTGGTCGTCTTCTTCGGAATGGATGCCACGTACTCCTGTCTCTTCGGGCACCGGCTGAAGTTGGCTGGGTGTGGGCCCCCACAGTTACAGCACACTGCGGGCTCCTCTCTTGTCTTCTTGGGGCACTCACTTGTGACGTGAGCCCCCTGGCATTTCACGCACCTCACAGCGTGATTGCAGTGCTTCGCTGCATGGCCGAAGGACTGGCACCTGAAGCACTGGGTCCCGGCTCGGCCTCTCGGTCTGTATTTCTCCACTTGCACCCTGCAGTGGCAGATCACCTTCAATGAGTCTTTCACGAGACCCATCTGTTGGTCGTGGGGGAAGTATGCGATGTACATCGCACTTCCCTGTGACCGGGTCGTCATTCTGACGACCTTGGTGACGTTGAGGTCCTGGGCCCTCAAGTCCTCTTCAATTTCGGACACGTCCAGTGGCGGCAGACCCCGGATGACCGTCTTCTTCAGCTTCTCCGCCTCCGTGGAGAAGGTGTGGAAGGGGAAATTCCTTTCCCTCAGCGCCTTGAGCAGCGACTCCCTGTCGGCCGCTGTGGTGAGGTTCACGGAGGCCCTCCCTCCGGAAATATACTTCATCGTAAACGATGAAGTTGGCGACGTATTTTCCTTGATGAGTCCCATCACCTGGTTGTGGGTCATCTCACCAAGCCTTACGATGACGGGCGGGAGTCTACTCGTCCGTGGTGACGGCCTCGCCCCTTCGCGCACCTCAGGTAGTGCGCTGAATTTGTTCGCCAGCGGTGTCGCGTTCGCTGGGCCCTCAGCTTTCTTCTTCTTGGCGGGGCTCTTCGGCACCTGCCACTCGGCCATCTCTGCTGCCGCCTTGCCCTTCGGTCTCCCCCTCGTGCCGGTCTTGGAGGTGCTGGGCTGGGTCTTGGAGGTGCTGGGCTGAGCCGGGGGGGACGCTTTCCTCTTCGTAGGCGTCGGTGGTGCGGCCGCCGCCATCTCGATGTAGCGACACTCGTCCTCATGGAGCAGGGTCGCTGGTGGCCCGTTGTTCGCCAGGTACTGGGCCGCTTCGGTGTCGTCTATGGGCTCCAGGCCCGAGGCCCTGACAATGGTACCGTCGGGGAGCCTGATGCGCATCCTGAAATTAAAAAAAAGAAAAACACAAGAATATAAAATTAAGAATTTCTTACTCAGTCCGCTCTGTGAGTCAGCTTTCGCTGTCCTGTCCTGTGGTTGTGGCTTCAGTCCGCTCTGTGGGTTTGGGCCGCAGCTCGATGTTCCGGGTGGTGCGGGACAGCTCTCGCTGTCCGCCTTCTGTGGTTGTGGGTCTGCAACAGAGAGACAGTATTATCTGTTCCGGCTGGCGTGCGTGAAACGTTTTGCTCTGAAAAGAGCACTTTGAAGCGTGTGGAAACGTTATGCCCACTCAGTTCTGAAAAGAACAAGTAGGCCTGTAGATATGTAGTCAGCTGGCGTAGCAGGTAGTCGTCCCAGGAGTCGCCTCGGTGGTCCGTCTAGCAAGCAGCAAGATGATCGCATCGTTCTAAATTTTGTGTCACCCATATTTATAAATTCGATCTACACTGTGTGCTGCTGGAATCATGCTCCTTCTAGCGCACGCGTCTCTCGCCTCTACGGCAAGAGGACTGCGCTAACGCACACACTCATACCGTGTGTATACTATATTCACGCATACATGCATAAAAGTTAAGACTCCAAAAATGCTTACAACCGCGGAGAGAGCATGCTAAAAATGTAATCCAAATTTATAAATGTGCCTTTTTATTGTTTGTTTAATTGAAGTAAATTATCAGAAAAAGTGGTGTGTGCATGGCCCGCCCGCAGTAATACGACAAATCTACGTATTATTAGATGTGTACCACGGTAGCGGCGCGCCCGCACTCCCATATAGGTAGATCCTATGTGGACACGAAGCACTGGGCAGTGGGCGCTGCTCCATACATACACCACGTAAAATGATTTTGCGGGAATATCCCTTTAATTATAGTTCCTTTTTTATTTATAATCATGTTTATTACTTATTTTTCTGTATAAATTTATATAACAATACATTGTAACTTAGGAAATAGTTTTAATAATTGATCATATGTACCAAATTTGTAGTGAAAAATAAATTGCATTTGGGGACTAAATGGGGGCCTGTGATTGGCTAATTAAACAACACATGTCATTGGTCAAAGATTAGTATAAATAAAGGTGGCAGATGCTGGGGAGTTCAGTACTACGGTAACCATCTAGACTCTGAAGACTAGCAACACTCCTGGGACTGAACTTCTTAGAACTTCTGCCTTTCTGGACAAGCATCGCTGTTTCATTTCTCTCTCCTCTCTCACTCACCACTCCTGGAGACCTGAGACGCCACTGGACCTGCTTTGAGATCCATCCACCACTGGTCGTAGTCCTGTCGACTACATTTTGGTCCTTCATTGCCGGACGGAGTCAGCAACAGCAGGATGCCGGGGCCACTGCGGTCTGGAAAAATAGTGAGAGAGACTGAAACCGATGATGCTGGTCCTTTTCAGGACCCCGAATGTGCAGACAGCCCTTTTCAGGGCTCGGAAGATAGCTACGTTCCACCAAACCCATGTCAAGGACAGTGGGCGAGTGACGCTGGTCAGGAAAGTCGAGGTGGTACTCCACGCGTTCTCGAATCGACCCCCGGGGGGTCCGCGGGCGAAATGTTGTCACGATGCGAGTTCGAGAAGACAAGGCGTGCGGACCTGGATTCGGTTCTTTCATACATCAATACTGCTTTCGAGAGGTTGATGGAGAGCCAGGCCCAACTAAGTCAAATGGTACTGGAGGGCAACCGAATGCCAGCGAATGTCAGTGCTGCTCCGATTGTACGGGATCAGAGTTCCGAGTTCCGCGAATCAGTTCAAAGTGAAACGGTTACTTCACCAACTCGTGTAGTGAATTCGGGAACGAGAAATGAAAATGTGCAGTGTTTTACACCAGAAAAATCTGGAGAGTCCTGCTCCAGAAGAGACAGTTTCATTAAATCAGACGACGGTGTGATCAAGCTAAGCGCTCTCATGGCGCGACAATCTACTTCGCGAGACTTACCATACTTTGATGGTAATCCACTTGAATGGCCGTCCTTCAAAGCCCAGTATGAAGTTTCGAGCCAAACATGCGATCTATCTGACGCCGAAAATCTCATGAGATTGCAGAAAGCGCTTAAAGGAAGAGCCAAAGAAGCTGTGAGCGGCTTATTGTTGTATCCGAGTGGAGTATCCGAAGCAATGGAAACTCTAGAAGATCAGTTCGGTAGACCGGAAGTGATTATAGTAGGTATGTTGGACAAAGTGAAGCGTCTTCCGCGATTATCCGATTCACCGAGTAACGAAGAACTAAATCGATTCAGTGTGACGATTAAAAATTTTGTGTCGGTAGCGGGACAGATAAAAAATGACTATCTCAATATACCCGGATTGCTATCCGAGTTAGTGAATAAACTACCAACACACATGAAGAGTTGGTGGATGGCTTCACAGCAAGGTACAAATAATCGTCGTACCCGAAATGTCGCCGACTTTTCTAAGTTTTTAAAAGAAGTTTGCGATTTACATTTGTCGTGTGCGGCAGAAAGGGCGGGGAACTTTAAAAGTGGTCATTTTAACAAACAAGTATACACGCATAGTGTGCAAAGTGAAAATAGACAAGTAGTGAAATGTGAACTATGTGAAAGGCCGCATAAACTGTTTAAGTGTAATGATTTTATAAAAATGACAATTAATGATCGCTGGGCGACTGTGAGAAAGTACAATTTGTGTTTTAAGTGCGTGGACCATAAATATTCTTTGAAACACAAATGTAGTGTCAAGTGCGGTGTGTCAGAGTGCAACGGCGCGCATCATACTACTCTACATAAAGACAGAAGTCCTCCTCAAGACAATTTGTGCGTTGCCAATACATACTCTTACGGGTCAGTGTCGTTAAAAATTGTACCCGTTGAAATTCGCGGACCGATAAAAACAGTCTCCTCCTTCGCATTGCTTGATGAGGGTAGCAGCGTAACTCTTGTAGACAACTCAATAGTGCATACGGTGGGGGCAGTGGGTGAAATACATCCTCTGAGGATACACGGGGCCAAGGGCATGTGTGCAGACGAAAGCCAATCTAAAGTTGTCAACATCACTCTCAATAACAAGTTTGACATAAGGGCCCACACCGTCAGCAAATTACAACTGCCTGCGCAACGCTATAATAGCGGAAAAACTGTAAAAATGGTTGTCCCGAAGATCCTCATAGGTCAGGACAATGCATCTCTCATAGTTACACGAGAGATAGGTGTGGATACCGGAAAGAAAATCGTATCGCGAACCTTGCTAGGCTGGTGCTCGCATGGTTATACCCATAACGACGACAGAGAGAATGTTGCTACAGTGGGAATAGTAACGCACATCCAGATGGAGGCAGACGAAAAATTGAGTCAACTTATTAAACAACATTACGCCATAGATTCACTTGGTGTAACAGGGCCCGCGCGTGTAAACAAAAACGATGCCCGAGCCGAAAATATAATGTGCACTACAACAAAACAATTAAATAATGGCCACTGGGAAACTGGACTCATCTGGAAGAACGAGTCAATTGGCTTACCAGAAAACAATCGATCAACAGATTGTTGAATCTGGAGAAAAAGTTTGAAAAAGAACCGCAATTAGCAATAGCATATTCAAAAAAAATAAATGAATATATTGAGAAAGGCTACGCAAGAGAAGTCCGAGATGACGAAATAATGCTACCACACCCTCGACGATGGTATCTACCTCATTTTGCAGTGGTCAACCCAAAGAAACCAGGAAAACTAAGAATTGTTTTTGACGCAGCGAGCAAATGTAGAAGTATGTCCTTAAACGACGCTCTACTACCCGGACCTGACCTACTTGCCTCATTGGTGGGTTGCTTGATGAGGTTCAGGGAAGGTCCCATCGCGGTAGCCGCGGATGTCAAGGAAATGTTTCTGCGGGTGAAAATACTGCAAGAAGACCAGCAGGCTCAACTCTTTCTCTAGCGGCAAAATAAAGAAGAGGATATAAAAACATATGTCATGACGTCGATGATATTCGGAGCTACATACTTGTTCTCCCAGTAGCGCGCAATATGTAAGAAACAAAATTGCTCAATCAGCAGCACGCGAAATACATTCCGAGGCGGTGAACAGCATCGAAAACAACTTTTATATGGACGATTACCTGCAAGCATTTGATGGTGTAAAAGAAGCAAAGACTATCGTGACAAGTGTTGACAGTGTGTTAAAAAGTGGCAAATTTGAGCTCACAAATTGGGCTTCAAATCACTCAGCGGTATTAGAACATTTTCCAGAGAGTGCTAAAGTGAAATCCTGTGTAAACATTATGAGTGACAATAGCGAACGAATTCTTGGTATAAAGTGGGACACGAAATCCGATAAGTTTATTTTGAAATTTGACATTGAAACTAAATTCAATGACGAAATACCTACAAAGCGTCAGCTGTTGAGTACCGTCATGCAGTTATACGACCCCTGTGGGTTTCTCACTTGTATCACGGTCAAGGCCAAAATTCTGTTACAAGAGGTGTTTCGAAGCGGTCTTCAGTGGGACCAGAGAATCAGTGAATCTCAACATGAGAAGTGGAAAAAATATTTTGAACTTATCAGAGACTCCGTGTGTTCAGTGCCTAGATGTGTTATCACTAATAAACAATTACCAGTGGTTCTACATATATTTTGTGATGCTTCCGAAAGTGCTTGTTGCACAGTGGCGTATATGGTTGAGGTAGCAAACTGTGAGCATCGAGTTAGTTTCATAGCCAGTAAAGGAAAAGTGGCACCTCTTAAGCCACTTTCTATTCCTCGATTAGAGTTGCAAGCAGCCTTGATGGGAGCCAGACTGGCGGCAACTATAAAAAATCAAAGTAGCTGCATAATAGAAAAAGTTATATACTGGACTGATTCTACCACAGTTTTGCAATGGATACGCTCAGATCCAAGGAGCTATACAAGTTTTGTGGCAAATAGACTTGGTGAAATCGATGAGCTAACAGAAGCTTCTCAGTGGCGATGGGTACCATCGAAATTAAATCCTGCTGATATGGGAACTAGAGACACAGAGCCACCAGACGTGACTGAAAAGGGGCAATGGTTCCATGGTCCTACTTTCTTATCTCAAAGTGAAGCAAGTTGGCCACAGCAACCCACAAAGTTTGAGAATCACAGTAATGCACTTAACGAGATGAAGGGTCACGTGCTTACAATCTGCAAAGTTGAAAAATCATACGGACTCCCAGATATTAATAGATTCTCCAAAATAAATAGATTGATAAGAACAACTGCGTGGGTTCTAAGATTTATCCAGAGATGTCAAAAAAGAGGTACCAGGGGAGAAACACTTACCGCTAATGAAATAAAAAACGCCGAACTACAATGGGTTCAACAATCCCAACATGAATCATTTCTACAAGAAATTGAAAGTTTGAAAAACGGTGAAACTGTTTCTAATAATAGTCGCATATACTCACTCAACCCCATATACATAGATAGTGTACTCAGAATGAGGTCACGTCTTTTTACAAAACAATCATTCGATGCCAATACAAGGTCACCCGTTATTATTGACGGGAAGCATAAGTTCGCTAAACTACTTATTTTGCGGGCACATGAAGAATGTTTACATGGAGGAACAGAACGAACAACATTTGAGATACGAAAAAAGTACTGGATGTTACATCTGAGATCCAGTGTTCGAGAAGTGGTACACAAGTGTGTTCAGTGTAAAGTTGCAAGAAAGATCTCCTCTCCACCCTTGATGGGAGAAATTCCAGAAGCCAGAGTACAATGCTACAATCGACCGTTCAGCCAATGTGGAATTGATATGTTTGGACCAATGCTAGTTGCTGTTGGCCGCAGAAGAGAAAAACGATATGGGGTCATCATGACATGTATGACTACACGAGCCATTCATCTAGAATTATCATCGAACATCTCAGCAGATTCCACCATTATGGCAATAAGACGCATGGCTGCTCGTAGAGGCTGGCCCGATATATTCTACAGTGACAATGGCACAAATTTTCACGGAGCTGAGAAAGAATTGCGACAAGCCATCAAGAATTTACAAGTGAATGCCGATTTCCAAAATACCTTGGCGAACAAAGGCGTTAGCTGGTCATACATTCCTCCAGCCTCGGCTTGGATGGGTGGCGCCTGGGAACGAATGATAAGAAGCGTAAAGAGCTCATTGATGGTAGTTCTTAAAGAAAAAGTACCACGTGAGGAAACACTTCTAACGTTACTCACAGAGGTAGAATATGTCGTCAATAATCGACCACTCACACACGTAACTATCGATCCTGAAGACGACAATCCGCTAACACCAAACCATATATTGATGGGAGCAAATATGTATTTACCAGCTCATACAAACAATCTTGAGCCAACAAGATGCGTAAGATCGCAATGGAAGTTCGCACAAACCTTGGCCGATCACTTTTGGAAAAGATGGGTTCGTGAGTACCTACCTACACTGGCCCAAAGAAAAAAGTGGCACAAAACCGTTGAACCTCTACAAGTTGGCGATGTGGTGGTGATAGCAGACTCTAAACAACCTAGGAATTATTGGCCCAAAGGCATCATCATAGAAGCAAAGCCAGCAGCAGATGGACAGGTGCGAGCGGTGAAAGTGAAGACTGCTACTGGAGAGTACATTCGACCAGCTGTGAAAATAATCGTGATAAAGAAAAATGAGTGTCGTACAAGTTAGAGGAACGGATCGTTCCACGGGGAGGCTGTGACGAACCACACTCATTTCATCAACTATATTTAAATTTCCAATATTGTATTTTGCATCGTTCTAAATTTTGTGTCACCCATATTTATAAATTCGATCTACACTGTGTGCTGCTGGAATCATGCTCCTTCTAGCGCACGCGTCTCTCGCCTCTACGGCAAGAGGACTGCGCTAACGCACACACTCATACCGTGTGTATACTATATTCACGCATACATGCATAAAAGTTAAGACTCCAAAAATGCTTACAACCGCGGAGAGAGCATGCTAAAAATGTAATCCAAATTTATAAATGTGCCTTTTTATTGTTTGTTTAATTGAAGTAAATTATCAGAAAAAGTGGTGTGTGCATGGCCCGCCCGCAGTAATACGACAAATCTACGTATTATTAGATGTGTACCACGGTAGCGGCGCGCCCGCACTCCCATATAGGTAGATCCTATGTGGACACGAAGCACTGGGCAGTGGGCGCTGCTCCATACATACACCACGTAAAATGATTTTGCGGGAATATCCCTTTAATTATAGTTCCTTTTTATTTATAATCATGTTTATTACTTATTTTTCTGTATAAATTTATATAACAATACATTGTAACTTAGGAAATAGTTTTAATAATTGATCATATGTACCAAATTTGTAGTGAAAAATAAATTGCATTTGGGGACTAAATGGGGGCCTGTGATTGGCTAATTAAACAACACATGTCATTGGTCAAAGATTAGTATAAATAAAGGTGGCAGATGCTGGGGAGTTCAGTACTACGGTAACCATCTAGACTCTGAAGACTAGCAACACTCCTGGGACTGAACTTCTTAGAACTTCTGCCTTTCTGGACAAGCATCGCTGTTTCATTTCTCTCTCCTCTCTCACTCACCACTCCTGGAGACCTGAGACGCCACTGGACCTGCTTTGAGATCCATCCACCACTGGTCGTAGTCCTGTCGACTACAATTATCCTCATCAATCATACAAAAAAACAAAGCATTAAATTATATCATCATCAGTCAAACAAACAAGAAAATACAAAACATAGTATCAAATATTCTCATCTACTATTTAAAAATAAACAAAGCACGCACGAGACATGCACGAGAAAAAAAAACTGAAGCAACAAAACATAATATGCAAGAGATTAGTCAAGTCATGATTAGTAGTCAAATAAGTTATGTGCCAAAAGGGTTCCTTAATTAGATATCAATTAGGCATGAATTCAGTGGAGAGCAGAAACATCCCCTGTCATCTTTGGACACTCACATTGCAATTTTGGAGTATCAATGTTTTTAATTGTCTAACAAGGTGTTTGACATTACTGCTCTGCTTTATCTCTGCTGGCAGATAATTGAAAGAGTTTCGAAAAATTTCCATACAAAAATGATCGAATGATTCGATCGTTTGATTTTTAAACACTATTTGCACGCTAATAAGCGCTTATTAGCGTGCAATTAGCTTTTAATTAAACTCGTACTAGCCCCACTGTATATCAAAAATATATTGGCGCAAAATAAAAATAATAATAAACTACATAAATCATATTTGCCATTTTTTTCTACCTATCTTCGCAAGATACCCGACCAGTGAAAACAAAAAAGTCTTGTGTCTGGTCGGGGAGTACACCATACCCGCGCACCCCATCCCTAATGCCCCTACCACACGCTCCGTCTTACCTGTGGTCTTGCCTGCGCAAGCCTGGCTTGTCAGGTAAGACGGAGCGTGTGGTTGGTAAAACTGTACACCGCACAAACTCGGTGGCGCGGCTTGACGGCTTTTCGTCTTGTTTGAAATTTTACCTGCGCAAGCCTGGCATGTCAGGTAAGACGGAGCGTGTGGTTGGGAGTTCCGTCTTACCTGACATGCCACGCCAGCCGCAGTACTGCCGCAATTGATCAGTCGACGTTGAACATTCGGAAATGGCAGACCTGCGTTATTATAATCGCGAATATGCTATCGAATTATTTAATTTAAAAAATATCTACCTGATCTATAGATAATCAAATCTAAGTACTATTGACAGAATACTTCATATGAGAAATTGAGAAAGGAGTTGAAAGGGAAAGATATATTATAGAAAATATTTTATTATTTTTGTTTTATATATTTTAATCGCATATCTTGTCATTGAATTAGAGATAAAAATACCCTATGGATATCAATAGGAAAAAAATATATCTATCGATATTTTCACAAATTATCGATGCATGTAGACTAAAAAATATGATTATATTTATACCCAAAAGTGCAATTAACTATTAAGATATTCAGAAATAAATATAGAATATCGATATTTCCATAATAAAAAATATCCACGATTTATATCAATTATTTAAAAAAAATATGTTGATATTTTTACATCGATATTTACATTTATCATTTGGAAATATGTACTATAAAACAACCATTTTTTTCCACATTGTTCGTTTACGCCTTGTTCTACATAATATATAGATATAAAAACACAGCAGAAAAAAAATAGTTTGGAAACATTATTTCGACGGCAACGGTTTGCAAAAGAAAGTGTTGTCCTCGCTGCACGGTTGCGAGAAGGTAATGAGGCTTGCGTCCGTCTTACCTGTGTCGTGTGGTAGCAGTGTCCGTGTTCCGTCTTACCTGTCGTCTTGCTTGCGCAGGCAAGACCACAGGTAAGACGGAGCGTGTGGTAGGGGCATAAAAGTAGATAGGGGCCGCGCAAATATATTGCTATTTGCAAAAATCAGGAATTCAGCAATGCAACCATCTTGCTGAAAAAAAAAACTGGCTGCTCAATTGACTACAGTTCTTTTTAGGTATTGTAAGTAAAAATAAAAGTAGTATAAAATGCACTCATGATAGATAATATATAATATTTTTTATGATACAGTTTTGATAATGTCTATTTTCTTACATAGATCTTCTGCAAACCACATCCGAATCATTTTATCACAATGATGTACCTATACGGTTATCTTGGTTCACAGAACATACAATCGATTATTGACTCGATAAAACAAACATAATAATTCTAGCCATTGTTTATTTTTAGTTCCACTGTAGCTACCGCTAACAGAAAAATGTGATCGATAAAAAAACCCAATAAGGATGGCTAATTTAATGATAAATTAATGCTGATATTAGGCGATGGTTGCCATGTACTGAAGGTAGTGAAGGAGGTTGGATATTTGGGAATAGGCCTGGATTCACCTAAAATATAAAAACTACATCTCGAAATTAGTAAATTAATTTAAATAGGTACTTCATACATTTGAGGAGCTTAGAACTGTGTACTTTGCACTGTTACCTACTGGGTACGGTATTATTGTTGTATGGGGTAGATCACACGCAAAGGTCAACACTCAACATTATTTTGAAAAAGGTTTTACTCCGAAAAATAGTTGTTTGAGAAATTTAAGTACTCTCCATCGATAAAATATAAAGACGGTAAATTTCTTTTCCCCGAAAATGAAATAAACAACTATTCCTGCTCATAAAAAAATCTGAAAATGTACTGTTAGAAGAACTGCCCTTTTTTATGCTGTCTAATCGATTTCCCCGTATACACTTAAGTAATTTCTAACTATCCTCATTGGGAAACTCTGGAATACAAAGACCAAGGTCATACGAAATAATCTATAGGTATATTAATACGTGAATGAAAACCTTTGTGACTATTTTTTCGAAAATTGCGCCGACGGAGGAGTATGAAATTTCGCACATTTAAAGTTTATATAGAGAAGGAATGGCGAATGCTAATATTTTTTTAATTATGCATAAACCATAGATTAAATCAATAAAAAAAAACATTACAATGTTTAATCAAATTTAAATAAAAAACTTTTTAACTATTCCACAATTTGTGGAATAGTTAAAAAGTTTTTTTTTTAAATTTGATTATTTAAATTACTTCCACCAAGAAAAATGCATGTTCAACAACTTAAAATTTTATTACAATGTTTGTTATAAGTCACTTTTAAGGTTAAATTGTAACTTAATACAATAAATAAATAAATAAAAAATAAATCACTACTGTAATGTTATGTATTTGATATTCACACACAGAATACTTATATTCAAATGGAAGGTATATTCAAATTGAAGGTATATTCAAATGGAAGGTGGAGCGGGAAATGGAGGGTTATTCAAACTCATTGTAGGTATGACTTAAATTGAGCTAGATAAAAAAACATTACGCACACCATAATGTTATGCATTTGAGACACACACTCCGATGTATTTGACATTGACACAGACGCACATATTCTTTTGTTTTGGTCAAATTAATGTTTGTCTTTATTAATAATAGAAAAAAGTTTCTATATATACATATTATTATCAACTTGTCGTATCCATGTCATTGTTTTGGAAAGAAAATTGTGAAATAGCGCTCGCTCAGTCTTTGACAATAGAACCTCAATAACGTTCAAACGTATAATTTAAATAAGTTGTTATGGTCGAGTTTCGAGCACTGGTCGACCACTAGTAATAATAAAACATGAACTATTAATAATTTATTGTCGGTTATTTTTGTGTGCAACGGCGATATGCTGAAAGTTTTCAAATCTTTTTATCTCATTACTTGGTTAAGCTAACCACTATTTATTATAATTTATCTTTAACATAACAAATATAATTTTGTTTATAAATGTGTACGTCAGTTCCCGAACATAGGAATTTATATAAATAGTGTTCGGAAGTAAATATCGTCTTCAGAGTGTGGCAAATATCGGCCTAGTTGCTATATCTTTTCTTGTATACTACATTTATTTTTTAAGTGGACATTTGATGAGCGAAGTCACACCTACAGTTTATAAATATTGGTAAGTATACTCAGATATTTTGATTCGTTAATTCCAAGTTTTAACTCATCAATATTTTACCCATATTATTCCAAGTTCTTTAATCCTAATGCATTTGAGGGGATTTTTTTTGTTTTAGAACATTGTATGAACATATTAGAAAATGGGAAACAATAATACCCATGTGTACAATGATTCCCGGGTCAGAATTGTGGCGATTATAACAGACAATAACAATAGGAACACCCAAATATATCTTAACCCTAGGGAGGTGAAAAATGTTCCAACTGTCGGTGGTTCTGTAACCTTGACCGCTCAAATACCCGAGCAGGGCAAAAAGGGATCGGCTGTTTATACTGACAAGGCCGATAGGAGCTTCATTGTTAGAGAAACGGATGGGGTCCTCGAAATATTCAGAGCGAAGTACGGCACTGTTTCACAAGTGGACGAGGGATTGAGGGACTGATCAAATATTGCATTTCTGGTTGCCGTTAGCAGGTGCGTGGAATTGCTTGCTATTTCTGAATGAAATTGTCAAAGTAACAATGGTAGACAGTTTAAATGTTGAAGAACCATTAGAATATGTTTATAGTCTTCACGGCTGCACTAAGCTAGTTGTGGGTATGCTTATGAGAGATTGATTGTGTTTATGGCCGTAAAAATTGAAGTCAACGTTTCGAGAACCAAAAGTTTGATTTTCTCAGATGTTTTGTTGTCCAAGGAGTCAGACTTCGGCACAAAAGCCCTCGGGTTCATTCCTCGGCTATTTATCAACATTTATATGTACCTATTTTTTATACGAGGTCGGGACCTTACTGAAACATTCACTTAGTCGTATTTTCTAGATAATTATACTGAAATCTTTGTATAAAAATAGTATTTGTGTAACTTTTTCAATTAAAGTATATTCTTTTCTTGCAGTATTCACCAACCAAAATAAAATATAAGAGTTAACAATGGCAACATCTGAATTAAGTCACTACATAGTGGCACCCCATAATGGCGAAGAGTTTACCGTTCACTTCAACAACACACAAAGCACTCAGGATGACAACGCAATAGTACAGGGGATTCTCAACGGGTTCATTGCTCCATTACCAGCAACCGGTCCAGCTATTCATAACGAGCTGTCCTCTAGTACCTCAGTTTATAGAAAGATGTCTGAAATTGAAATTGCCAAAACTTTGGAAAATGGAGGCTTAGCGCCAAGAATATCGAATTCGAACAGCAGGAAATATATAACGGACTCATTATCGAAAGCCGTTGATTTTTCGAATGATGCTCTGCCCGTCGAAGAATCAGCCAAAGCAAAAGTTGTGGAATTCCGAGTAAATCGGAACACCTACAAAATTATCAAAGAACAGGCCATTCCTCAACTAAATGCAACCAAAATCAACCCAACTGCGGATGTTTACAATTTAGAAGGCATTAAACCTAATAGTACGAAAGTAAATCTAGGGATACACGCTGATAATATTATGCATTTCAACAACAATGTGAAGGATATATATGTGTTGAATCCTAAAAGCCCTTGGGTTAGAAACAATTTCTTGCGGTTTGTTTCAAAAAACAAGCTAGCAGCATCGTGTGTTGCATTCTCGGTAATTTTTGAAGGTGTCAATATTGGTGTAGCCATATATCAAGATGGAAATAAAATTGGAGAAAGAACTGTGGGAGCTTTATCATCAGCAACCGGTGCTCTGATTGGTGCCGCAATTTTATCAGTAATTCCAGGAATTGGGACTGCCCTTGGTGGATTCATTGGAGGTTTAATCGGCGGTCTAGCTGGGAGCGGTATTGGGTCAGTGATTTGCAGCTACTTCTTTTCCCCCACAGCTCAAGGCAATGGTGCTCCTCCCACAGAGTACCTTCCGTTGCTATACGATTTTCCTGAATGTGAGTTCAAAAATGATACCGTCTATGGAGCTCCTGAAACGGAGTTTACCCCGACTGGGGTTTTCGGAGCGCCAGAAATTGATTTCGAGGTTAATGTACCTGGAGCCCCATCAACGCTTTGATGAGAATCTCTTTATTACTTATTGCAACGGTCTCTTAATTATTTAAATCACTCAAATGCTTCTCTGATAGAAATTTAGGCATTTTTTTACGTTGAAGTTAGATGAAAAATGTATTGCCTTATATAAATTACAAGATCTATTTTTTAACAACTGATACATTTAATTATAATTAAAACAATATAATACAATCTAAGTATGTGTGATTTATTCATATATCCATTAATAATAAAAGCAATTATCTACGTATCGAGTTTAAGCTGCTTCCGAGAAAAGCTTGTATCTACATAATATGTACGTAAGAACCACACATTTTGATAAAGTAAGGCTATGTTAAGGAGGGTATATTTTTAAATTCACTATAATTTGAAATATTATGCATATTCTCTCCTTAAAGTGCATGTTAGCCAAGCTACGTCGGTCAGAAAGCCTCAGATAGAATGGCTTTAAGTGCTCAGCGTAACTCAGACCGCGAGCATGGCAGGATCAACTTGAGATGTTTTTTTTTTTAATAAATGCCACTACTTTCTGATAAGAAATTAATAAATTCGCAATAGATGTCATCAAATAGGCGTACATAAATATTGATGTAATGTTTATTTTGCAAGTTACACAGTATTCTATGTATGCAAGTAGGTATTACTTACTTACATAATCCACTTTCGCTCCCTAGGTGGAGCATGTGGTCGCCACAAAGCCTCGCCAAGCATCTCTATCGTGGGCTAGATCCAGGGCGTCATTCCAACTTAAGCCGGTATCCCGAAGGTCTTCATCGTAAGCTCTCTTGATCGTGAGTCTTGGTCTGCCACGTCTTCTTGTATAACCCGTTGTATAGAATAAGCTTCCATAATCTATGGACTCGGGGGACATACGCAGGACAAGGCCGAGCCAGCTCAGTCTACGAGTCAGGAAAACCGTTGTCACTTATGGTATAATACGTAGGTATTAGGGGACAAAATATTGATTTCATAAATCATACCACAAATCTTGTTTGCGGTGGATTTGATCAATTGGTTTTTTAATGAAAAAAATGTTAGGCTCGGTACTCACTTGCGCCGCGAACGTGTATTGTAGGTACATCAATTTTATCAAAATGATGCAAGTGTTCCGCTCGCGTTCGCTTTTCGAATCACGTATATACACTTAACCTTTCGATTAAATTGATGCAATGTCACACGTTCGCGGCGCAAGTGAGTACGTACCTTTACATTTTCTATTCATAATATATTTTCTTTCAGAAAACATTTTGATATCACGGCCATCGTTAGTCTAGAGATCCATCTTCTTGAAGGTGTGGGTTAGATTTGTGCTGTTTATATTTTTGAAAATAACTTTATACCCGGCACGTAATATATAAAAATATTTTGGCCCATTTTTTAGAGGAAAACTCACTTTTTAATAAAAGTTTACACACCTGATATCACACGGCTACCTAATTAAATGCTAACTAGCCATAATAATAATTATTATATTACAAATGGCCATTATAACGATAGCTGATAAAAATCTACTATATAAATGGAAGTCGGGTTAATGCGAGCACTTATAACTCGAGATCGGTCGAACAGATTCTTCCGACGATTGATTTATTGGATTCTTCTCCGCTCCGGATAACAGAATAACTAATAAAAAGTTGAATAAATGAATTACAAAGATATAAAATATACATTTAAAGTTAGTATGGAAAGGATTTTCAGACCGAACTGCCACCGCCATCTATTGGGGAAATTAGCGAGATGTCTGGTAAAAAATAGTAGTGATATTTTGTTAGAAAGATTCAATAGATCAATGTTTCGGTAGATGGCGGTAATGATTTATATGTTGATTATTTATTTAGAAAATTTTCATATAAAGTCAACAATATTTTTTTTAAACCCTGCACTCGTTTTAGAGTGATTCAGCGATTCGGCGTGTGTGCGCGAGCGAATTATTATTACGTTGTTCCCGCTAGAGCTTTGAATACGTATGAAATATGGATGGTTGTAGAAATATTTTAATGTTATTATTGTATTAGCTTATGTAACTCAATCGAATTAATTTTGTATTGTTTCATGGGGGCGCAGTGCACATTATGTAGGTACATATTAACGGGCTAGACAACGTCTGTCGGGAAAGCTAGTATTAGATAAATAAAAATAACGCCTCCAGCTTAATATTTAACGATATTTATAAATAATAGTTGAACAGAAATAATAGTCAGTCAATTTAGGAAAGAAGTTAACTTTCCAGATACCAAATTTTGGAAATGACCTTTTTTTTTAGGAAAAGTTATGTTTCAAGATACCAAATGTTCATTTAGGCTTATAAAATAAAATAGATTTAAGCTTTTAATGTTAACGTTATTTTCAATTAATGAAATTGCTATAACGTTTTTGAATTTAAGCCGTTAGTCCCACCTCTACAAATGAGTGCCCCAATTAGGACCTAAAAATGATATCAAAAGAATAATATTTATCCCTGGTTCACACAAACGCTTTTGATACTAGGACTTTTTTTGTTCCAAATAAATTGAACAAAGAATGAAACATTTAAACATGTCAGTTGCTCTCTTGTTCTCAATAATTTACAACTTTTATCTCTTTTTTTTTTTTTTTTTTTTTTTTTTTTTTTTTTTTTTTTTTTTTTTTTTTTTTTTTTTTTTTTTTTTTTGTAAAGAAGGTCAAAGGACCATATGCCCTTTGAGTCACCGCGACCAATAAGATCTATTGTGACATCCTTCAATGAATTCGTGGAGCGCTGCCTCTTATTGTGCCACGTCTCCAGAGGCCTCTTGCAGAGTCACAGTGCCTCTTCCCGGCTCCTGCCCTCCGCAAAAGGTCTCCTTAATCTTCTTTTTGAAAGATAGGTCCCAACAGGATTCCCATCTCTCGGTTGCAACAAATTATTTTGATCATGTGAACTTATGTCCACTTTGACCACTGATATGGAAGTACCTATTATATCCATCACACCAGGTCGGCTCTACAAAGGTGCCATGTACATCCTCCATAGTCAGAACTAGGGAAATAAAAGTCCGCCCCTACAGATCCCTGCATGTAAGGGTAAGGCAAAAAGTCACCCTGAGGTTGCCTGGTATCAGGGAGCCTCCGTTAGTTACTAACCTACCCGTTAGTCACGCATCCCTCGGCACGGGTCGAATGACACCTTGGATTGGGGATTTTTGGGCAGAAAGGTTTACTCCTTCCGGAATGATAGGACTAGGTGAATATGGATGGGAGGGCTCAGAGAAGGCAGGAGGATAGGATTCAGGTGTAGGAAATGCCCTGCATGTTGGACAGCCATGCAAGGCACCCCGTACTCTCTTCGGCTTGTTGACCCTAGCATCCACAGGGACCGAATGTAACCGCCGTTTCAGCCTGGGCCAACGTAACAGGGTCCTCCACTTGTAGGTGAGAGTCGAGTTGAAATGCAGTGGCTGAGAGGCATTAAATGCTCTTTTATTGCGCGTAACATTTCCTTGGACCCCTTTTATCTCTTTATTTCATTAATTATTTAATATCTACTTGTTGCATATATGAGATTTTTCGACATGTTGAAAATGTTAAGAATTCTCATGATTAGGAGTTTCGGAGACAAACATTACCACCTAATGGCGAACGTTGTTAACGTAAAGTGATCACACTAAGCCAGCCTTCGAAATAACAGTAGAAGACGGTCGTAAGCCCGTAGTGGTTTGTTCCATTTAAAAATCGAACATCAGTAATGAATTCTTAGAGTTTTAAGTTGTTAGATATTTGTTAAAAATCTGTACGTCAGAGGTGAGGTGTGTTAGGTCACAAATATAAAATTTTACAGGAGAGCCAATTAAAAAAAATAATCAGCAGTTTTTTATGAATTATGCTAAAACGCTGATACATATTGTAATCATTCTTTCTGACATAGAGGCTACTTGTCTTATAAAGCAGAATTTAATTGATTTGAATCTTAATCTTGTAATTTTTATACTTTAGTCAGTGGTGGACTTGACATATTTTGCCACTAACAGGTTAAGGGACTATTTCATCCAACCATACCCTCGAAGGAACGGAACACAGTATGAGAGGGTCTTCCTCGTCTTCGAGACCTTAATGGGATGAATAATACTTTTCTCCTTCTAACTCTTGAAACAGACCCGAGGATCTGTTCTTTTCACATAAAAGTTTCCTGGGACCCCGAACTCCAACTTTTTTTTCCTTTAAAATGGTTCACAGCTCCAGGAGATCCAATCCAATAACCAATTCGTTAAGCCATTGCAGAGCCTGTAGGGTAGCATTGTGATTGTCCATAAATGAGCCATTAAAATCTCTTCGAGGGCACTCCTCCACAATATATGCGATCGTCTGCGTTGGCTCTTCACAGTCGCATTTGCCATCTGTAAAGCATTTGGGCGCAGCGTCCATCACCGGTTCGGACACGGTTAAGCTGACCCATTGGTTCCGTTCTCGGTAGGTTGAAACCAGGCATCTCAGAACCTACCTCTTGTAACAAACCCCGAGGTCTCAACCAAAACTACTCCACTGCTCTTTCCAAATAAAACAACAATAATAATTAACATTATCTACACTATGAATAGATAATAATTGAAGAATATCTATAATCTATCTACCATTTATGCTTTTGTCAAAAAAAACTTGATGCAGTATATCTTTTTAAAATAAATAAATAGCAGAAACGACTATAGAAAGATAGAAGTATGCGATGGCAAACGTTTGTGGAAACATAACATAATGTTAAACAGTTGGAGGATGGTGGGATAGAATAAAAGTAGTTGGGGGAGGGGGGGGGGGGGATCATGATAGGAGCTATCACGAAAGATTGCATTATGAAAGATACATGAATAAAGAGTTAATAATTTCCCTACTCATAATTTTTGTCCGTAGGTCGATAGTTTCTAAAGTAATACTGACAGTTCTCCGCGAGAATTATTGTTCCTATACTATAATACCTACTGTAAAACAGAAGAAATTTCAAATTTCCGCAGGCCCAACGTGGCTAAGTAAAATTGGAACCCTTTAAGAGACAAAACAACGGATTAAAACTTGAGTATAACCTTTTTCTATGTCTGTCATCCAACAGGTTTTGCTGCTAGATATCGAATAATAAAAAAAACGTTTTTTTTTTCAAAATCTAAAAACGTGATAACACTACCATGTTTGTTCGTCAACTCCTGTCAATATTTTTCATAAAATTGAAAAATAAAGGCAAACAAAATATTTGTAAAAGAATAATCCAACCACATGACTTGAAAACAAGATTACTAGACATTTTGTTATTCCCACAATAGTAAAACCGCGATATTTTCCAGCGAGAAAAACAATGAACATTATTTTTTCAATAATAACTATTGCTATGATAATTAATTACAAACGAATTGATACAGGATATTCGCTACTACATCTGCAATATGCCAGAGAGTGGTGAAATATTTTATCAGAAGAAAGGTGCGCTCTTATTTGAGTTGAGGGAAACATTTTTTTCAAAATGAATCTGGGCTTACCCAAAGTGAACACAAATACACTTTGAACATCTTTCACATAAAGCAATGCTTGTGTTGTGAAAGTGGAAATGTTTGGCGCCGGGATTCGAACCCACAACACGCTGTACGTACGAAAGGCATTGACTGATACCGATGGTCTACCAACCACTTCTATATACACCACCACTATTATACTTAGCTTTTAGTATACGTAATGGGATGATTTTTTCTAGAATAATAACGGCTTTTATCCAAGTCAACCATTCTTGATAGGATTACTCTCTCAGGTAAAATGTTTAACGAAAAACCATTTCCTTTAAAAAAATATGACCTGACCGAGAAACGATCCCGGGACCTCGTGATCTGATGTCCACGCCTATTATACCACTAGGCTACCAAGGTCGGCATTTTACTTTCTCTAAAAAAAATATATGAAATCTGATATATTATTCAGATAGGACGGGATCAGTTGACTGGAAAAAAATGCCTGAGGCAATTAGATCAGCCGGCTATACTGACACCTTTGTATCGAAAAGTGTAAATTTATTTATTAAAAAATCTATGTGTTGAAAAAGTTTAATGAATGTTTTTTTTGCATTTTATGCAACCCCATGTATTCAATCAACTGTGTTTTTTTATAATATCAACCTATTACTTAATATAAATATGCAGTTATTTGTGGAGCTTGTCATCAGTTCTTTTGATATTGTTGAACGTGTTGGTGAGTACCAAAAATCTTATAATATGGTGTTGATTAATAATAAAACAATGCATTTAAATACAACAGTAAAGAACAATAAAAAGATGAGTAGATTTACATATTATTTAACCATATGAGCAAATAAAATCATTTGAAACACATAATAATAAAAAGAGAAACAACACAAAAGATGATATAAACCAAAGTCGGCAAGTTAATGATATATATATATATATACTAGGAGCTAAATTCCAGACTTAGCCATATATTTCAAGTCATTTATTGTTTCTCCAGAACTGACAAATTGACGACAAAAATGATTTCAATTTACAAAATAGATTCTCTTTATGGGGCGTCCATTAATCATGTGAACCCAAAAGGGGGAGGAGGGGTCTAGAAAAAAATCACGTAGGGGGAGCGGGGGTCTAGTGAGAAAATCACGTGCATTTATTTTTACTGATGAATTTAAAGAAACACAGATGTACTTTCAGAAATTTTAAAAATTGTCGAAAATTTAAATCATAAGTTTCTTCATTCTTGATACTAAAAAGTAAACGTGATTTTCGGGGGGAAGGGGGGGTTATTTTGAAACATCACCAAATATCACCATGGGGGAGGGGGGTCTAAAAAATTGCAAAAAAACATCACATGATTAATGGACGTCCCCTTAGTTCTCCAAGTTCTAATAGTTCTCAATAATTTCCAACTTTATCTCTAGGTATATCTCGATAATTATTAAATATCTACTTGTTGTATACATGAGATTTTTTGGCATGTTGAACATGGTGACAATTCTCATGATTAACAGTTTTGGAGACTTAAACATTACCACCTAATGGCGAACGTTGTTAACTTAAAGTGATCACACTAAGCCAGCCTTTGAAATAATAGTAGAAGACGATCGTGAGCCCGTAGTGGTTTGTTCCAATTAAAAATCGGACACCAGTAATGAATTGTTAGAGTCATTAGTTGTACTATATTAAATTTGTATAAAATAGACATGAATTATTTTAAACATGGTTTTTTTTACTCGTAGATCTAAACTAAATCAAACGAGATAATAATGGCATCAGACGCTGTAAGTCACTACATGGTAGCTCCTCACAATGGAGACGAATTCAATGTTCACTTCAACAACACACACACTAATCAAGATGACAACGCTATTATCCAAGCCATTCTCAACGGATTCATTGTTCCACTCCCAGGAACTGGTCCAGCTATTCAAGATGGCTTATCTACAACGACGTCTGTTTATAGAAGAATGTCGGCTGCTGAAGTAGAGGCTACATTAAGAAACAGAGGCTTGGCACCCAGCATCAAAAACACCAACAGCAGAAAGTATATAACTGATTCCCTATCGAAGGCTAATGAGTTTTCAAACAACGCTGTAACTGCAGAAAACTTGGCCGCAGAAAAGATTGTAGAATTTAGGTTAGACAGAAACAATTACAGGGTCATCAAAGAACAGGCCATTCCTCAACTAAATGCCAGGAGAGTCAATCCCACAGCGGATGTTTATAACTTAGAGGGGATAAGACCAAACTCCGACAAGGTGAATCTAGGAATCCATAAAAGTAATATCAGGCATTTTAACAATAATGTAAAAGATATTTACGTTCTAAATCCAAAAAGTCCATGGGTCAAAAACAAATTCTTGCGATACGTTTCAAGCCACAAATTTAGGGTTGCTTCTTATGCTTTTTCGATCGTATTTGAAGCTGTTAACATTGGCATAGCCGTTTACCAAGATGGAAACAAAGTTGGTGAAAGAACCGTAGAAGCGTTATCCTCGGCTACTGGTGCTTTGATTGGTGCAGCAATTCTTTCTATTGTACCAGGTATTGGGACGGTCATCGGAGGATTTATCGGAGGACTTATTGGTGGCCTCGCAGGGAGTGGAATAGGTTCGATAATCTGTAGCTATGTTTTCCCAGTTACAGCTCAAGGAAATGGACCACCACCAATGGAGTTTTTACCATTATTGTACGATTTACCAGAGTGTGAATTTAAAAATGACAATGTTTATGGTGCCCCAGTGACCGAATATTCACCGACCGGTATTCGCGGGGCCCCAGGAACAGATTTTGAAATCAACATTTCCGGCGCTCCATCAACTTGGTGACAAAAGAAATACGCCCCCACCCGACCAATATATTTAGACAATGACATTCTTCTTCTGATAACTGACTTACATTTCCAGTCCGGAGGTATACTCTGCCACTCCAGTTTACGGCGACGGAGATCGCCTTGTCGTTAGCCAAAATCATGTCACCAGGACTAAAACAGCTCTCCAACAGTGGAATAACTATGCTTGATTTTTTTATCTTTATTCTAATTTACTTATAAATGATTTTATGTAAGATCATGAAGACAGGTATACGTAATCAGAGTTCAGCAATTTATTAATATTGTAATGTATTTTTTTTTGTTTTATATCAATAAAATATACGAAATTTACTAGATGAATATGCATTTCTTGGTGGAGTTTATTTGAACATAATGTTCAAATGCATGCAGCGATCCATGGAAAGATCCATGCTTGGTATAACCCTAAGAGATAGAATAAGAAATGAAGAAATTAGGAATAGAACCAGAGTGGTAGACATCATGGATCGCATAGCAAGACTAAAGTGGCAATGGGCAGGACATGTTGCAAAACAAGATCCCACAAGATGAAGATCCCATTAGACGGAGACTTCTAATCAAATTTCTAGCAACTGTCATCAGTCATCCATTAGCCTTGTATTCTCGAATTATTGTATTTTTCAATTATACTGAAGAAACGTGTTGCACGTAATTTTTCTCTCTGTAATGCTTATGGAGGGAGGAAATAATAACAATATGTGTATCTATATAGTTTAATATGTACTTATATATTTTTTTACTTTGTATTTTTACTGCTCTCTATGTTATCTTTTTTTTTTCTTTAAAAGGCAATTTGCCGTTGATAAATAAATAAATAAATAAAAAAAGATGGACTCCAAAGATTTTGAGATGGAGACCCTGGGAGAATAAGAGAGGCGTCGGAAGACCTCAAAAAAGATGGTCCGATGACATAGCCGCTGTGGGGGGAAAAAACTGGCTGCAAATAGCGGCAAATAGGAAGAGATGGAAGAATATGGAAGAGGCCTACGTCCAGCAGTGGATAAATGAAGGCTAAGAAGAAGAAAGAAGAAAAGTAATACAAATTTCAGCCGCTCATTTTTTCACAATTATTGCCTGACACTAAGAAAATACAGTTTGCATATTATAACTAAAATTTTGCTGGTTGGACAAACTTTTTAAAATAAAAAAATAAATTAATAGTGTACCTTTTTGTGAGGTACAATATTAATATATAAAGGTATTTTGCCTTTTCTCTAGTGTAATGTACCAAATTTTTAGTGCTGGAACTCTTTTTCGTATGTATTTTTTTGATTACAGATTAGAGTGCTAATAAATTTATTTATACCTTTATATTATTTTAGGGACATTAAATAATTGTATTATCCAGTCAAGCAATGTTTTTTTTTACAACGAAATTAATAATACACAACTGCATAAAAATCACACACACTTCAGACTTCTTGTGTTTTGTTAGTCTTCCATAACTATGTAAGACGAGACTCACTTCGACGACGAGTACATAATATTATTATCATACTTGTAAGTACCGACCAGGTTGTGGATATTCTATGTTTATTGGTGAAGGGTAAATTAAATACAACACAAAAACTTTACATAATATTATTAACAATAAAAAACAATAATAAAGGGTAATCTTTTGGTAACTTAAAATATTGATCAGATAATGGCAATTTACGTTCATTTACGTAGGTGTATAGATTTATTTTTTTTGTTCCAATTCCAATTTCAACTTATGTAAGCTCGAGTGTTCTACTATTTTGGCTACTTCAACCTCTTCTTCGGAAGATTCTTCGATGTTTTCACGCAGAGGGGAAGGGGTAGGGGTAGATTTATTTATATTATTAGTTTGAAATATATTATTGGGAGGCAAGGTGACTATTGCCGAAGTTTTGTTTTCAGTAGTTTTGAAGTTTTCATCAGAATCAGCATGAAAATTTTTAGATGACAAAAAGGGTCTTGTTTTATTTCCTAATTTCAAGCTTATTGAAGTAACATAACTTTTCTTTGTAAGTGGAGTATACATAAAATCTTCATAATCTTGTTCAGTTTTCAATGTTGTGACTTCTGTAGAATTTTGATGTTCATCAACCGTACGACTAAAGCTTGTAGTTTGAGATTTTTCAGTAAAATAATCCGTTTCGTCTGTAGCAGGGGATTCTGTGGTTGTTTCATACGAACTTGTGTCATTATAGCTGGCATTGATGAGTTCCTCCATACTTGTAGTAGTTTCATAATTAGAACCATCTGATATTCTATCAATGCTTTCGTCCTTTTCAGATTCTCCTTCCACATTATCCTCATGAATAACATAATTTGTTGTCGGATATGTTTCAGTATTTTCATGATCAGTCACATCAATATCAGTTTTTTTATCAAGCTCATCTGCCGTAGTAGATTTTTCTGTTGTTGTTGTCGACGAATTAAATCTACCACGCCTGTAATTCCACGAATTATATTTTCTTTGATATTTTCGGCCCGTTGTTCTACGATCCTCAATAGTTGTATCATTTGTCTTGGATAACTCTATGTCAGGTTTAGTACTAATGGATTCTAAAGTTAGATTAGAATTTGTTGTTTTGTCTTTTTTATGTGTTATTGGTTTGGTTGTAGGAGTTTTGAGCAATTCTGAAAAAGTTTTTTGCTTTATTCTTCTTGTTATTTTGTAAGGTTTTCGTTCAATTTTATTTTTAAATTTAGGAGCTTCAGTTGATATATCAATATGTTTTGTTGTTTCTGGATAAACAAATTCAATCGGTTCAATAGATGTGTTGTCTTTATGCTCTTCATTTTCGTGTATTGATGTTGAGTTTTCAGAAACGTAAATATTTTCAATAGTGGTTCCTTTCTCTGGAATGATCAATGTTTCCTCATAGCTTAAAACCGGAGAGTCAGATGGTATGCCGTGATAGTTTTCAAATTCTTCGTCGTGATTCGAATATTTTACATTTGAATTAGCTGAATCATGACTATTTGAGTTAACAACGGTAGATAATTGAACTGAGTGTTTTGGAATTGTTGTGGAGACATATAAGGGATCTGGTTCTGAGTATATTATTCTTTCATCTTTCGGACTAGGAATGAATTGTTTTGGTTTCCTGTTATTCTTTTTATTCCCCTTTGTATGAGATAAACTTGATGCCAGCAAATTAATTTGCTTTACATTAATAGGCTTTGTAGTAGGAACGTCCGTTGTATAAAATTTTGTGTCCGGTGATGTTACAGGGAAAGTAGAAATGTCGTCGATTTCCCCATTTTTAGCCGTTGATGAGAAAATTGTTTTTTTATTATGAGATAAAACACTTCTAGGATCCATCTCAATATTTTGTTCACTAGGATGAGTGTTGGTTAATAAGACATCTTTGTCGTTATATTTATCATACATTATTGATGGCTTGGACATCGGCACTCCCTTATCATTTAAATAATAATGATGATGCAGGTGAGTGATAACCGACATTGGGGTTTTATGCTCCTGAATATCTTCTTCGTATTCGTTCATGATTCTAGGATCCGGTTTATTTCTTAAGTCTGCTAAATTTAACGACTCGCTAACTTTCGTATTTTGAGAATTTCCATTATCTGTGTCCAATTGGGTGGGATAATATTCTTGAGCTTTTTCTACATTAAACGCTATTTTGTTACTTTTTTTATTTACAATATCAGTAGAATATTCCTCATTTTCATTGATTGTAAAAGTTTGTGACGGTAAATTATAATCTAACTTATCTTCGTCTGTTTTTGGTGATGCGATTGAAAACATCAATTCATACATAAATTTGGGCTCTGAGCCATCTGTGTTTCTGTGTCGTATTCTTCGCACAGTCCACAATGCTCTTATTATAGTATTTTTACAATTAGGGTGGTCACATTTTTTCATCAGAATCTTTTCAGCCTCATCCTCGTTTGGTCTTGCACTAAATAAATGACATTCTATACATTCTTTGAAATTCTCGTCTTCGACAAATTCAAATCCACCTGGTTTTTCAACTAGTTTACCCCGAGATAAAATAGCAATGTCTCCAAAAACTGGACCTCTTTCTTTGCCATTACTTTTAAATGGAGCTTTCTTGATATGGCGCCAAAGATCAACGTCGGTGCTTTCGTAAACATCCTTTCCATTAGGATTTTGATTGAAGCTCTGTAAGCTCGGTCTTCTTTTGTTTATTAAAATGTTATTTATTTTATCACGTATCAAGGTCAAGTACACACTGTGCCTTAAAGCGTCCTCCCAAGGTAGATGAGGAGCTGGAGCGTAAGTCTGCCGTATATCGGCCAAATTGTTTATATTCTGAAAATTTCCTGTATTCTGTTTAATTTGATTTGTTTGATATTCTCGTTTGAAAGGATCTCTTGGAAAATATGCTTCCGTATTTCGAAAATCTTCATCTAAGAACCAGTTGTTTTGCCGATTGAAGCGAGGATTGTGATGATTTTTTTGCCTTTCGTTTTCTTTGAAGATATCTTCTACACCAACCGGCGACGGTCTTCGGCCGTAATATGACAAATGGCTGTGTTCTCGGTATTGGTCCCTTTCATTGTAGTGATGGGTGAATTCGCTGAGAGGTGTTCTCCAGTGTTGTCCCGAGCCACGAGTTGTTATAGCTTCGCTGAAACTGGTCGCTACCTGAAAAATAAAATGAAAATGGTTATATAACAATCAAACCAATTACGGTCCCGGGTTCGTTTACCGGTTTTCGGATTACAAGATGTAGTGTAGTGCCTAGATAGCTTACTATTAAAGAGTCAAAGAGTGAAGTTGCTTTCACTTTGAGCGAGCATAGATTCATTTAAATAAAATGAAGAAAAAATAATAACTAATGACACTAACAATCTATTACTAATGTTCGATTTTTAAATGGAACAAACCACTACGGGCTTACGACCGTCTTCTACTGTTATTTCGAAGGCTGGCTTAGAGTGATCACTTTACGTTAACAACGTTCGCCATTAGGTGGTAATGTTTGTCTCCAAAACTCCTAATCATGAGAATTCCCAACACGTTCAACATTTCGAAAAATCTCATGTATGTAACAAGTAGAAATTTTATAATAAATTAAATATAGAGATAAAAGTTGGAAATTATTGAGACCAAGAGAGCAACCAAATTTAAAGACTGCGACTGCTGTCATGTATTTGGCGCCAGAATATGACTATATCCATTTTTGTTACTTTCTCATCTTTATTGCCTATAAATATCTCTATATTTAATTTATTATTAAATTTCTACTCGTTACATACATGAGATTTTTCGACATGTTGTGAATTCTCATGATTAGGAGTTTCGGAGACAAACATTACCACCTAATGGCGAACGTTGTTAACGTAAAGTGATCACACTAAGCCAGACTTCGAAATAACAGTAGAAGACGGTCGTATGAATCTAGAGATAATTAAATAAAATGAATCTGTGCTCACTTAAAGTGCTCTTTATGACCCCACTTCGGGGAATAGGGAAGAAACAAGTACTCTTCATTGCGCTCGATCTTGCGTAATGGCATGGCTTGGCCCACATCTGCTTGAATTTCCCGATTATGAACCGTAGGACTGATGGAAGAATGGGTTGACGTGAATGGATTCTGAACTTGTTGGATATGCAACTCATCCCATCATTGTACATCTGCCATTTGGTTTTTCCCACTCACGTTAATATTTTGAAGAGACATCGCTCCATTTGAATGGAAGTATTGACTGTGAATGGATGTATTGATCGTATATGGCCTCAATGGTAGTGAATGGCCGACTTCACAAACCCTTACACGCACATCAAGTTACTTATCAGATTAAGAAGAACATTTTTTAACAAAATCATCGTGACAAAGATAAAGAGAAATAATGTAACATGAGTTAGAGGCCAATATATGGTGGTTCTGTATGTAACGCAATCGATTACGATTTTAAGGTTATTTCATAAATAAGAATGTACCCAGAGTACTTCCCGGATGAGGCAAAGTAATTGTGTAATCACTGGCAGTAATTAATATTCTTCGCAAATTATATCCATCTCTGTCTCTAGATCTCCATGTTATTGTATTTCCTGACAAAATACTTAAATGTTTCCGTCTTATGCGATTTATTGTTTTGTCATTCTGTTAATTCAAGTATGTGGTTGTTTAAACGATGGAAGAGCCATAAATGGGTGATAAGGGGATTCCCAAAAACAAATACATAACCCCTTTTCCATCCAAAACTTATCACAAAAGCAGGTGTTACTTATTACTTGAAGCAATTTTTTACTTTCAAATGGTCCCGTACAATCCGAGATACAGAAAA
Source organism: Mystacides longicornis (assembly GCA_963576905.1). Classification (NCBI taxonomy): domain Eukaryota; kingdom Metazoa; phylum Arthropoda; class Insecta; order Trichoptera; family Leptoceridae; genus Mystacides; species Mystacides longicornis. The sequence continues at coordinate 1,603,982 of OY756421.1, read as the reverse complement.
ATAAACACATAGAAAATTCTGGCACTACCGTGAGTTTGAACCCGGAAACTTTTGATACAGAATATATTTATAGATTCTTACGCCGTTTTTGATCACCTAAATAGCGTACGTTATTAACGTAAAGTGATCACACCAATGGTTTGATTTCCTAGAAATGCGGTACTGCCAAATACGCTTAATAGCGGCCATTAACAGCGGTGAAAAAAGTCAGTAGAACGTTTTCTATGTTATTACCGTAGCAAACAAAAACATTATCGCAATTTAAAAAAACGGCCCTTTTTACAAACGGCGCGCGGCGGCGGGCCGCTTTCTTGGCAGCTTCTTAGCCTTCGAAACAGCAGGAAAAAACGATCGTCAGCACTTAGTGGTTCGAATTCAAAAATTCCTCTTAAAATCGAAAACTGATTGCATCAAATTATTGGTTCTACATATTGATAATGAGCCTGGCACCTGGAATATATACCATTGGCTCTCTGTGTGGCGCATAGGACACTGTTTTTGGGATAACCTCACTTCCTCGATATTAGTAGTGGAAAGCTATAGTTTTTAATACAAATTTGTTCTTAAGTATAGGAACACTTAGTTTTTTTAATTAGGTATACAGGGACTCAATTCAAATCAATTTATGTGAGAAACAACTAAAGGATCAATATTAATTCTAGTGCTTGGTTATAGGCAAGTTGGTTTATTAGCAATATTTAAATTACGTGACGATTTTTTTGGGAGATGGCTCCGTCAAATCTGTGTGAGAGAGAGAGAGATGAATACAGAGCTGAGAAAAAAAGGGAAAATAAATTTTTGAAGTAAATGCCGCATATACCTACATAATTCAATTTATCTTTGTGTTTTTATGTAATGAAATAAGACTATGAAAAAGAACATAATACTTTACATATAAAGTATAATAGGTATAATAACTAATGACTCTGACAATCCATTACTGATGTTCGATTTTCAAATGGTCTTCTACTGTTGGCTGGCTTAGTGTGATCACTTTACGTTAAGAACGTTCGCCATTGTTGTTACATATTCGTTAAGATTGAATAACGGCTTTCCGTGCGATATAAAAACTCAAAATGTGCTTAAGTAATGTTAAAAAGTTATAGCAATAGTATTAGAGAGGCTTACATAGATATTGGTGTTTTTGGCTAGTTAATAAAATAAAAAAACTAAATAAAATTGAATTTTAAAAAGGTTTTTTTATGTTGGATAACCGCAGTAATTACGTTCGATTCATTGCTGATGCTTGCAATTATAATTGCATTAATGTTAGATTGCAATTATTCCATATTTTTTTTCAAAAAGGTAATTTATAAGTCTTGTATAGGATAAATGCCAGTAAAAGCTATCTTATGAAAAATATAATGATAGAAGGTATAAGCTAATAATATATCAAAAAATAAATATTTGGTTGAAGATTCGGAGCCAACAAACATTCTGATTTAACTTGTTTCAGTTTCAATTCAGTCAACTAGAGTTTTACCACAAGAATTGTAGAATACGAAAACAACTAGGTACACAAACAATTAAAAAAACCTAACAAAAAATACTTACTGTCAAAATAATCACTATGAATAGAAAATGCATTTTCACATTAGTTTTTCTTCTGAACACTCATAATAACAGATATTTTTTTTTCAATACACCGATCTAGTTCTACATGTTTTTCTTTTAAATAATACTTATTATCATTGTAAAATCACTGTAAAAAATTCACATAAAATCCGTTGAGTGTTATTAAAAAATCCACAATGCACAATAATGGCTGTTAATTTTCCATTCGACGGACACGTAGTTCTTGCGACTGGTGCTCGGTAAGCAATAAGGTTCTATAGTTTTAGTCTAAGCCCCTTTAGTTGAGGCATGTAGGCTTTTACTTTTTTGGGTGGGGTGTGACTCGTCTACACTCCGAGGTAAATGTAAATGATGCGAGTGGGCAATTTTACCACTAACTTGTCAACACGGAAAATATCACTTTATCAATGACACAGCAAATGTTTAAGTCCGACTAAAAGTTCCTAGCTTTTTTCCACTTTTCAGTCGTCTGATAATTTAGTTGCTTTATAATGAATGTCGTTATTTATTTATTTATTATTTTTATCAAATAGTCATTTCAAAACATACATATTTTTTTTAGATATTATGCAATTAGTAGACATAAACAAATTTTAAACGCTTAGTAAGGTGATTTTGGTGTCACCATTCTTCGTTATTACAATGGTTTACCTTATCTCGAATGTCGTTCATTCATCATAGGAGGCCTCATCCATCTCCCTGCACTCCGCTATATCATAGGCTCTCTGGATCCAGTTGACACCAACATGCTTTACAAAGTTGTCCCTCCACAGTTAGTGGTGGTTGTCAATTACAGTTTTTGTAGGTACTTGTTTTGGTTTACAGGTATCAACCCTCTTCAACTACTGACACATTATATTATCCAATGTATTGATGTATGTATGACAATGAGTCTATCAGATTTGGACAACAGAGCTGTGGGCTTACAACTACGTATTCCAGGTTAAAAGCGCTTTCTATCCCTAGAAAACATTCGCTATATATATATTATATATATATATATATATATATTCGCTGTTCTCTGTTGCCATTGTCATTCCGCTGTAACTTGTATATACCTGTACAGTGAGTGGGGAAATGTTCATTTTCAGTTGAAAAATGGTTTCCGTTACATTTCAACAGACGTCACTAACTTAGAACTCCAGAAGGTACAAGCCTTATAGAATCAGTCACTATAGTCTCTAAAATTGGGATAACTCGGCGGACCATTGCATAGTACAGGATCATAACTTTGATTCTGGCAATGTAATTGTAGGTACCTACTACATTCAGAGAGCCACAGAAACCGAAGACTTGGACTCGAAACCTTGGAGATACAAAAGAATAGAGCGAAAGTGGTTAACGTCCAGATCCTAACACCATCAGCTTTACTAGGCTAGGATAAAAAAAACTGTATGTAAAATAATAATAACAATGTCTTGTTGTCATCCCGCACTAACAGATATAACCAAAATGTCTGTTTATCGAGGACTACTCTTAGTTTAAATTTCTTAGTTTAGTCTCTTGATAATGTCAACGCGATATTGACGAAAGCGCCCGAGCTCATATAATTTATCTGTTCTGTTAATTACATACTTGTTAGCCAGAAAATTTTGGAATTTGATCAACCTAAGTAAAGAGGGTTGTTTACTGCTAACATGACGTGCATCATAACAACGATTATTGGTCTGGTACCGTCACAATTTGATCAACCTAAGTAAAGCGGGTTGTTTACTGCTAACATGACGTGCATCATAACAACGATTATTGGTCTGGTACCGTCACAATTTGATCAACCTAAGTAAAGCGGGTTGTTTACTGCTAACATGACGTGCATCATAACAACGATTATTGGTCTGGTACCGTCACAATTTGATCAACCTAAGTAAAGCGGGTTGTTTACTGCTAACATGACGTGCATCATAACAACGATTATTGGTCTGGTACCGTCACAATTTGATCAACCTAAGTAAAGAGGGTTGTTTACTGCTAACATGACGTGCATCATAACAACGATTATTGGTCTGGTACCGTCACAATTCACGGTTCGCATAGCACTCAAATAATTGTACACGACATGTTGGTGGTTTTCGTTACAAAATAAATTCATATTTGAGTTGGTTTTTACATTGTGTTGTTGTCTTTAATAGAGAAATTTATAACCAGCTGCCTACTTACTGGAGAGATGTTATCGTACTCATTCACATACAAAGCTTTTCAATATGTTTCTTAAATTAAACATATTGTTTTTATTTATGATTTTATTTGTAATAACTTTTTTATTTTCTTTATTAGGCTGCGATTTGTTCTCGTGTCTTAGAAGATTCTTCTATAGTACAAACAGTCATTCTATTGAATTCGTGCACAAACAGTGGGGCTAGTACGAGTTTAATCGAAAGCTAATTGCACGCTAATAAGCGCTCATTAGCGTGCAAATAGTGTTCGAAAATAAAACGATCGAATCATTTGATCATTTTTGTATGGAAATTTTACGAAACTCTTTCGATGATCGTTTCGATATTCGATCATCGAAAACTTATACCTACTAGTGGTACATTATGGGACATACCTACAGATATTGATTCGTAAGATTTGTATATTCACGCGACGACTTGAAACGATTCAAATCCGTGACCCGATAAATACACCTCTTAGGTAATTCTCGTTTGACCACCGGCAATTTCAAAATCCACGTGACCGTTAATGTTTTTTTTTTATTTAATATAGTGTTTTCATATATATATGTAGATCGTAAAATATACCAGAAACCATTGGGATCGAAAAAATCAACGGTTAATACCATACGGTAATTAATTTACCTACTGTACGATTTTTGACGCATACGTTTAACTTAAGGAATTCATGGAAACAAATTGTTTAGGTTTTTGCGCAAAAAACGTAGTGTGAACGGTTCTATGTGCAATGTGCAAAGTTATGTGCAATTCAATGTATTCGTTTAGTTGAGACATATTCCCATCTCCTGCAAAAACGTGCATTACAATAATTATTACTGTGGTGTCAGCTTCGCCTAATCGGATCAAAAAGTCAAAATTACGGAATTCAAGCAAAATTTGAGACTTGAATTTTTAAAAAACTTAGGTATTTGTATTCATCAAATTTTGGTAGCATGTTGAGATCTAGTAGGTTATAGTGTTAAGAGTTAAATCCGTGTAAGTTAAAAAATACAGTTTGATATGAGGTGGTTGAATATAACATAACTACTAAGTAAGTACTTATTACGTGTGTAAAATATGTAAGTCATTATAGCGAGATATACCCTCGTAATACCTTAAAACGTAGCGTATCTAGTGAGATCGTGGTAAAACAATAGCGAGGAAGTAAGCAATTTCGGGGAATAGACAATCGTGTCATAGATTCCTATCGCATCCTAATAATGCCACACATCACACGCCGTGATCGTCTACTTCTTGGGGCCCATGCGCTATTCAATAAAAAAAATACCATCATTAGAATGCTATTGGAAAGACCTCTTATTGTTCACAGCTTTAATCACCTCCGTTCAACCATACACATTTTACATCACATTGTTTATGACAATTCAGCTTGACTAAAATTTCCCTTACATTTCTCAAATCGAAATAAAATCCAGGTTTTAAGTATCTATGAAGGGCTTATTTTATAATTAACAACCCATCTGGCTAGAATCGGCATAGTATCTTCGCCTTTGTGTATCTACATGTGGACAGGCGGATGAGACACTTGAACACATGTTTTTTGAATGCGCACAGTTTTCAAGAACAGAATTGCTGGAATGCATAAAGAGAGAATGCTCCACATTCCCCATAAACTTGAAATGCCTCCTGGCAATGAAGTCGACAAAAGTTTATAACAACTTAGTTGGGTTCCTTCAGACCCATAACAGATGGGTATAATAGTTTGAAACCCTTAATTTTTTATAGATTTTGATTACGCCGCACCAAACCCAAATCACTTCACAACGAGTACAAAGGGTTAAAAAAAACCCACGAATTAAAAAAGACGAATTGTAAAAGGCATTAACGCCGTATATTATGTAAATAAATAAATTAGGAAAAAGATATAGTTAAGTGAATTGTATAAAATCGAGTACTTATACAACCAAGTCATGTTGGTCGATTCATATCGTTTTTCATAATTTTCTATTATTAAAATGATGAACCAAAACAAAATAGACCTAAATATGAAGGAAGCACATAATTGGATGGGACAAAAACTTAAATATGGGTTAATCTACCACGACGATAGCTTGATCGCATGATTTTCTATAGCTGAGCTATTTTTTCCACTGATCAGAGTTTATAAATTAAGTTGTAAGAGAGTTGGCGACGGAACCGCCAAGCTGCCAGCCGCGTCTTAACTGAAAATGAGAATAATATATATATTTTTTTAAATGAATCTGTGCTAACTCAAAGTGAACACAAATACACTCCTTGACTCTTTCACAGTAAGCTACTTAAAGCTTGTGTCGTGAAAGAGGAAGATGGTCGGCACCTGGGATCGAACCCACGACCTCCGATACGAAACAGTACGAAAGCCGGCGTTGTAACCGCCAGTCTACCAACCACCTCTATTAACCACCTAATTATTAGCATAATATGTATAAAATCCCAACAATATAACGACACATTAAAAATTATGCAAATGTTATTCGTTACAATACAATATTAAATAAAGTTTTTATCTCAGTTGGGTCATTAAGATTTTGTATAGAGCTTTGATAAAAATGTTATAAAAAATAATGTTAAAATGCTGTATGTAATACGAAAATTTTAATTATAAAAATACTTACATACATAGTTTTTTAGGAGACATTGCACAAATGGGAAATAGAGTTTGTTAACACTCAATATTTCTCATTGTTTAGATACCTACGTAGGAAGTGTCGAATAAATATTTTCCTGCATGCGATGTCGTTGCACGAGATTAATGTGTGAGAGAGACTACACTGTGACGAAATGTATATAATATGATTGTTAGGTGAGTTCGATGTTAATACTATTTACCATCGAAATTGTCATTGTTAGACTGGATATTTTTTTATTTCATTATTTGCCTAGTATCCCCTGGCCTAGGGCCACTACTTTGATTATTATACCTATATATTTTTTTTTATAAAAATGTATCTGTGCTAACTCAAAGTGAACACAAATACACTCTTTGACACTTTCACAGTAAGCTACTTAAAGCTTGTGTCGTGAAAGAGGAAGATGGTCGGCACCTGGGATCCAACCCACGACCTTTATACGTACAAAACGTACTTTTAAACGCCAGCCTTCGAAATGGCAGTAGAAGACGGTCGTAAGCCCGTAGTGGTTTTGTTCCATTTAAAAATAGAACATCAGTAATGAATTATTAGAGTCATTAGTTATTATTCTTATATTCGCAAAAAAATGTACCTATCTTCTTCTTTTTATGGTCGCTCAAAATCTGACCTCCAGAGACCGAAGCCCATCGAGTCATATGTTAGTGCGTGCAAGTCCTGCAGTCTCTCTTTAAATGCGTACATGGGGCACTCGTTTATCAGATGATCGATTGTTTGTGTCATCCCACATGCGCATGCAGGTGAGTCCATCCATCCCCATTTATGTAGGTTTGAAGCGGTGCAGCCGGTTAAATATACACCGTATTTTTCTGGGTTGCGTTGAGCCCAGCCCAGTTGCGTCAGCTACTAGCTTCTGGTTCCTTACTGACGATGCGGTCCATACTTGTCTCTATTTGTCTTCAATCGAGTAATCCGTAGTTGTAGCAGCAGCTAGCCAGTATGGGTTGCGGGATTTCAGGAGAGGGTTAGTTATCTAAATCAAAATGGATTGGTAGAAAATGGCTGGAGTCCACTTTCCTTACTTCTTGAAGAAAAGCTTCCTCTCGTCTAAGGTAAACTGTGCCTATTACTTGCTTCCGATTGCCGTACAAATCTTGAGTATTTTGGTCTTCTGAACAGTGTTTTTACAAGCCATCCTTTTCTGCGCAACGGACTCTAATTGATCTCCCACAACCAACACGTCGAGGTCTCAAACCACGATGTCATTCTGGTGCATGGTTTTACTCTCCGGACTTAGAAACATGCCCGATCCATGCTGATCTTCGGATCAATGGTTGTCCTGTGGGCGTGCGTATCTCCACAATGCTTCTCAGCCTCAAGAAGTGTGATGAACTTATATTATTGATATGGGAGAAAGAGGAGATGCTGCAAGACGACGGTGATTGTTCCTATCCACTTGGGGGATGGAAGGCAGAGAGTAGCAACTATAGAGGCAGTCTCACATTTTGTTGGTCAAAATAAACACTTTTGTAAAGGAGTCTCTGGGAGATTATCAGTGTGGCATTCGAGGAGAAAGAAGTACTGTTGATCAAATATTCTTACTTAAGCAAATACGGGTACCTACAACTCGATTTAAATAAACTGTAATTGTGATTCTCCAATAAATTCATGAGTGGACCAGGAACTGTTTGGTGTCACTTTGGACCGGAAAATACATTTAAGGGTGACCTAATGAGAAGATGAAGAGGAAATCAACTTTTTCTTTTTAGGTATCTTGTCAGGTATCTCCCACATTGACGGTCATTTCTCACTATTCTGCGCTACCCGGAAGAGTTTCTGGGATGCCGGTCCACTCCCACACATTGCGCCGTCAGGAGATAAGTTGTCATCTACTTAATGTAAATTCAGTGTTAAGAAACCTTGGTTTGGTACATATTATAGTATTACTTAAAGCTATATTGTCAATTATTATCAAGCTATCATGACTGAATTCTCTTTTACCAACACCTGTAAAATTAAAGAGACACCGGTGGAAGGAATATGGATTATGTTGGGCATATGTGACCGTTTTGATGATTTTTTTCGTGATGTCAGGCATTGCCGTCTCTACGCTGCGACCAAGTTGGGTAGCTGCCAATGTGAAATGCAACACAGTAAGACAATGACTGAGAACTATTATTATTATGTAAAACACCTATGACGTGTTGTTTTAACAAAATTATTGAGAATTTGGTCATTTTATTGTTACGACACACATAGGTATTTAGTTCATCTTTAAATCGATTTTCAGATCACGTGACGCTGTCGGAACCAGCCCAAAGAACTTGTTCATACGAAATTTGGACAAACATCATAGGTTTAAGGCATGTGAAGGAACTGTATCCTTAGAATAAGTTTACTATGATCGAATATCGAAACGATCATCAAAATGTATGATATATAAACAAAAATGCCTCATCGCTAAATGGCTATAATATTTTTTGAATTACGTCAAATAGAGTAGAAAAATTATACCTAATAAAATATATGTCAAAATGTGCCAATGAAAAGAATTAAAAGAAACAAGAATGGCCTATGCATTTGGCGTCACTATACTTGACACTGGTTCTTATTTTTTACAATTATTTATTTGACGACGCTGCTGGCTACTTTGGTATGGTATTCTAGTCAAAAATGCCCCTTAGATGACCGATAGAGTGCGATGGGCCCTTACTTCAGAAAGACTGGGATTCTGAGAAGTTATGTAGTTAAGTGTTTATTGCAAGCGGATGCCCGGCTGTACAGTACTACTACGATTGTTTGATATGATCGATGCAATAACCACAAAATATATAACTTTTATGATGTTTTAGTGGTTTAAACTCATGTTCCCATGATTATCTTTCAATAAGGGACGTCGTTTGGATGGAGTCCAAGTTGGACATATGTAGAAACATTTTTTGTGTTTTATGTATATAGTGGTCTTACTATCCTCACTTTATTATCTTTCTAATGCGGTGGTTTCCGAGTTTGTAAATGACATAGGAATATTTTTTGTCTTTTATAGAAATTCATAAATACAGTGATCCCTCTGGTAAAGATTGTTCATTCATTTCCGTCTTGCTCTTTAGCGTAATACTCGTTGTGCGAAGCAATTTCTTCCTATGTTATGAAGTAAAATTCAATATCAGGTGCGATGGTTTAGTAACATTTACCTCGATTTCCGATTACTTCCTTAAAATTTTCTAATAAAATTTTCCGCTTTCACGACACAAGCATTTGCTTACTGTGAAAGATGTCGAAAGTGTACTTGTGTTCACTTCAAGTGCGCACAGATTCATTAAAAAAAAAATCTACAAATTCAAATGGTCACAAAGATTTGAGGCAACGATAATTTAACAATTACAATAATTAACAACACTAACGTGTTAACTAGAGTTTGAAAAATTGGGTATCTATTACTTATATAAAAGTATGTAGGTTATACTAAAGTGGCTCAAAAGAGAATGATCTGGAATGTGGGAGTAAGCGATCATAGCAAACATCTCTAGTTAACAGAACATGATTTCTCAATCTTTTTGATTGGAAAGGATTTTAGCAAATTTTTATTTAAGCATCTTTAATATATTTATGACGTTGTTTGTGCGATGAATAAATGTCGGGTTAGTGCGAACACTTATAACTCGAGATTGGCCGAACAGATTCTTCCGATGTTTGATTTATTGGATTCTTCTCCGCTCCGAATAACAGAATAACTAATAAAAAGTTGAAAAAAAAACGGATTAGAAATATTATAAAAATATAATATTACAGTTAGTATGGAAATGATTTCCTGCGACGCACCAACGCCATCTATGAAAAATCTATAAAAAAATATTGTTTTAGATAATTTTCATACAGTCAACAAAATTATCGGGCACATTCAAAATAAATGTGCACACGCAGCATCGGTACTTCATAGGCGAGGTAGAATGTGTGTGTGTGCGCATATATTCTCACGTCGTTACCGCCTGAAGTTTGAAAACGAATGAAGTATAAATGTTTTAGAAATATTTTAATGTCATTATTTTATTAGTTAAACTCAATCGCATTAACTATGTATTTTTGTTTCTGGGGCGCAGAGCACATTATGCACATTTGAACGGGCCGTCTCTGGTTAGGACCACAGGACAACGTCTGTAGGGAAAGCTAGTATCAAATTAAAAAAATATTTTTACCTACCTATCAAAATAAGTTTTGGAAAGAAGAGTTCTACTTAACTATTGGTTGGGGTCCAAGGAAATGTTACGCGCAATATAAGAACATATAATGCCTCCGACTCTCACCTTCAAGCGGTGGACCCTGTTACGTTGGCCCAGGCTGAAACGGCGGTTACAATCGGTCCCTGTGGATGCTAGGGTCAACAAGCCGAAGAGAGTACGGGGTGCCTTGCATGGCTGTCCAACATGCAGGGCATTTCCTACACCTGAATCCTATCCTCCTGCCTTCTCTGAGCCCTCCCATCCATATTCACCTAGTCCTATCATTCCGGAAGGAGTAAACCTTTCTGGCCAAAAATCCACAATTCAAGGTGTCATTCAACCCGTGTCGAGTGATGCGTGACTAACGGGTAGGTTAGTAACTAACGGAGGCTCCCTGATACCAGGCAACCTCAGGGTGACTTTTTGCCTTACCCCTACATGCAGGGATCTGTAGGGGCGGACTTTTATTTCCCTAGTTCTGGCTATGGAGGATGTACATGGCACCTGTGTAGAGCCGACCTGGTGTGGTGGATATAATAGGTACTTCCGCATCAGTGGTCAAAGTGGACATAAGGTCACATGATCAAAAGCATTTGTTGTAACCGAGAGATGGGAATCCTGTTGGGACCTATCTTTCAAAAAGAAGATTAAGGAGACCTTTTGCGGAGGGCAGGAGCCGGGAAGAGGTACTGTCACTCTGCAAGAGGCAGCGCTCCATGAATTCATTGAAGGATGTCACAATAGATCTAATTTGGTCGCGATGACACAAAGAGCATAATATGGTCCCTTGACCTTCTTTACACAAAAAAAACCATTAGTTATCATAAAAAAAAAAACATTTTTATAAAAATGTTCGTACAAATATTTCCAAAGTAATGCATCAGGTTTAATCACTGTGCGGACTACTCTTTTCAAGAAGTGGTCGTTTAGCGAGGTACAAGTGTACAGTGTTACATTCTACTTGGTCATGCATTGCGATTATTTTGGTTTTATTATTTAGGCGTACTTGGTTAATTATAACATAGCACTGACTTTACCTTGAAATATTTTGATGTTATATAATGATAATTTATGTGCCATATACATATATACGTCATTGAGTGATGACAATACCTATGAGTTTCAATGAGCGCCATTTTTACATTACTTTACATAACTAATATTTGTACTTATTTTTTTATTGTTTATTACGTTTGAGATACATATACACCTACAATAAAATAGGTATTGCACATAGCTCTAGATTAAGATTTTTATCACAGAGTATAAATATATATTTATCTTTAATTTTTATGATCTCCGCTTATGGGCTTTGGGTAATTTAGGTAATTGTTTGAAAATTAATATTTCCACTATTACGAATACAAATCAGTTTAAAAATTTGGGATAGTCAAATCTTTAAAATAATAAGGTAATCTCGTTTCGAAGAATGTAGGTATGTTATCGAAAATACGAATCTTTATCTTTTGGAATACATGTACCTAACAACTAATGACTCTAAAAATTCATTACCTACTTATGTTCGATTTTTTAAATGGAACAAACCACTACGGGAATTAAATTTTTATTTTTTTCAAAAATGGAAAATCTCTACGTTAAGTTTTCTCAAATTATCTAATGTTCCGTTTATTTTTTTCTATCATAAAAAATAAATAACACTCTTCTATAGATAGGTGTCAGTATAGCCGGCGGAACTTAATGCTTGAAGCATTGTCTACCAGTCAACCGGTCCCGTCCAATCTGAGACAGGTTTCCAACTCGATTAGAAATTTCAAGTGAAAAAACACATTGAAAATTTCTCAGCCGACCGGTAATCGAACCCGGGACCTCTTGATCTGAAGTCAACGCCTTTACCACTAGGCTACAGACGTCGTTTAGAATCTTCTTCTGATTGTTAGCAAAAAAAATAAATAATTATATGTGCTTATTTTTTGTACTTTTATGGAAAAAAATATAAAAAAAATAGTGAAATTGGTCCAGCCCTTCAGGCGATGATCAATTGAAATAGGGCTCAATTTTTGTATGTATAGAATAGTATAGATTTGCAAATTGACGCTTTTTGAAATCAAATCTAGAACACTGGGGCTAGTACGAGTTAAATCGAAAGCTATTTGCACGCAAATAAGCGCTTATCAACGTGCAAATAGTGTTCTAACATCAAAAGATCGAATCATTCGATCATTTTTTTATGGAAATTTTTCCAAACTCTTTCGATGATCGTTTCGATATTCGATCATCGAAAACTTTTACTAGTGGTACAGGCGTCGACGCGTCGTATGTTAAGGATTCCATGGACTAGCAAGAGAGCTTGAGAACGACTCTTTATTCAATCTTAGAATATCCGAGATACTGTCTAGACTCTAGAGCCTCCAGTTTGTAGAAGAGAATCAGTTAATATAGTTAGAATGATAATTGTTTTCAAGATTGCTTTCAGAAATTAATTGCTATTTGTATCAAAGTTTTACATAAATGAATACGTTTCACCCTTACTCGAATTTCAAAAGGCTTAATACAAAGGTCTTTTCAACTACATAGACATCAGTAGGGTGCTTCTTATATGGTCGAAAAAATTTTTTTTTTCTAATTTTTTAGGGGTCATCCCTATATTTTATTCTATGCTATAATTTATTGCTACAGATTTTTTTTTAGAATTTTTAAACAACTTTTAGGGGTCGCTACCTCTAGAAGAAAATATCATAAGTCGGTATAAAGAAATAAATATTTTTAATTTATTTTTATTTCAGAACTTTAAATCCTACAGAAATTTTAAAATAAAAAAAATATTGATATTAGATATGTAGCTATTATAACAATAACTGTAAGGAAATTTTCCAATTTAGATTCCGTCTCCATACATTTTCTATACAAACTTTCAACAGCCGGTAGCAACCCCTAAACTATGTTTTAAAATTCTGGAAAAAATTGTAGTTCCATTTTTTACATAGTAGAACTGAATGACCCTTTGACATTTTAAATTAAAATTTTAAGAAGCACCCTAATAGACAGCCCGTGTGGAAATTGGCTTTCTTGATACGTGTAGGAATGTATGTACTCGTTAGAAAACAATACGTAGAGTTTCTATCGGTGCGGCGTTTGTAAGGTTGAACACTGTAGGATTTCCTTTTAGCAGATACATCGTAGACCACGATAACCGTGAATGCATGGGAGGGAGGTATCAGGCCGCTTTATCTGCCCATCACCACGCAAAGATAACATCTCTCGGTTAATAATATCTTACAAGTAATTATTTAAAACTAATTGATCATAATAAAACATGATTAGTCAACAACCTAATATCGTATATTGTTGATTTTTTCTTTGCTTTTTTAGCGACTTCTTGCCTTGCTATATACGTGTTTTTTTTTCTTTTATAGGCGAGTGATAGTGCGAGAGAAGGACATATCAATAATTCGTAAAATTTAGGTTTGAACTGGGTTCTAGCTGCCCCTTTGCTCAAACTTGAAAATTTTAAGGTCAAACTGATGATAGTTGACATTATAAACGGTTTATACTGTCAAACTATGAGGTAATTTATTTCAAATGTACCTATACCTAACACATAGATAAAATGAAAATTTATAAGACCTGCGTAAGCCTGTTCACGACATACGGCGTGGAAACCACAGCTACCGAACTATATACAGAATGAAGAATTTCCTAAGAACCACCGCGAAATGAAGGCTCTCGGCCCCATTGCGGGATTAACCATTTGAGATAGAGTAAGAAATTCGGGGAATCTGCGATGTCGTGCGATGGGTAAGAAACAGAAGACGCCACTGGAGAGAACCTGTCAGCAGAACCAATCCGGTGAGAATGGTAAAAATAGCGGCAGAAAAAATTCCATCAACCAGCAGTCATTCTGTTGGATGCTGACCAAAAAGATGGAGGGACAGTTGAACGTCCGTACCCCAGGAATATATCCCAGTGGTCGGCAAACTTATTAGCCAAAGAGCCAAATATGCAAATTAAAACGATTAAAAAAAATTGAGAGCCAAATCTGTTTGTAAAAAGGTATAATTTTCTTGAAATAATACATTTTTTTTAGTTCAAAGAACCGCATGCAGCTTCGGAGCCGCACTTTGCCGACCTCTGGTATATCCAATTAAAATAGGATACAGTCCTATATCAACAAGAAGAAGACAGCCTAAGATATATGTATGAAATAAAGAAATTTCAGAAATCTAAATTTTTATAATAACCAGCAACAAAAGCTGTCGGACCGGCCCTAAAAGGCCTTTAACCAGAGTGGAGTTTGCAAGCCCTCAGCCATCAAAAAAATTATTGGTGTTCTCCTCGTTTCACACAAGCGACTTAGCGCTTTAGAAACTCAATAAATAAATTACATTTATTCTTCTATCATTTTGTGACAAAAAAGATCAATATATATAGGGAAATTTACACAGATCTTTTTTATGTCGATTAGAAATTGTTCACAATTCCGTAAAGTGGACTGGAAGAACACGTAGTCCAAATTTTTCTCTTCTTACCGCACGTACAATCGGGAGAATCCAGTTATAAAAGGGTTGGATTAAGAAAAAATTAAAACGAAGAGATTGTTTTTTTAATATAAACATGTCATATTCTTAACGCGTGGCTTTGAATGGATGACGATCTATGTATTTGTTCTGCGCATATTCACCTCCACTTATGCGCCCGTTATAACTTGAGGTTTCCATTATTTTGTAAGATTGGTCGTGCATCGTTTGAGCCAGCACTTGCTCCAAAGATTTCCTACACTCGAAATAATCATAATAATTATTATGACATCACAGCGTTACATAATATTAAGTGTAGAATCTCACAGGTGTAGTAGAAGTGATACTCTGCTGATTTTTGGAGTTGAGGGGTTTTAGTCGAGTTGAGTTGCGACAAAGGCCGATTCAGCTTGGGTGTTCATGATTGATTTTCTTTGTTAGAAGTGACAATTATTTTACCCGATTTCCAAAAAAATTAAGACTTAAGGCTATGAAGCAGTACCTAACGATGATACCTGAATATGCATTCTATTGTCTTAGTTGGCTAACAATATAATGCATCTGTGTCTATTGTCACTTGTGACGGTAAATTACATTTTTTAAGTTTAGCCTGTGATATGCCTAACAGCAGTAACAAGAATATTGTTTTGATCCAACACTTTCTTACGCCCAGAAGATGGCCTGGAGGATGGCGGCTCGACACGGTATATCGCAGCTTCGAATCCTATACCGGGGATATGGGATTTTTCAATATGCTAAAGATCTTAAAAGCCCTGATGATGGATCTGGTATTTAAAATTTTACCATGCACGAGCCCGCCAATTTTCGTTAATTATTTTATTATGTATATTTTAACCGAATAAGTGTAATATTTTTATTATTAAAAATATTTATTTATAAATTCACAATATATCATAAAAAGCATATAATATTGTATAAAAAAATAATAAATAAAAAAAAGAAAAATTAAAATCAAGCACATTGCTACTCACTTTATGAAAATATCATTGATAGTTTCGGCCGCCCGTCTTGTCTCTCATGATACATTACGATGTAATGTAATCATGTGAGAGCTTCAAACTATTGAGAAAGGAACTTTCTCAACATCCTAGATGAGGACGACAGAACTGCCTTTTGGATGGCATATCTGAGACCACAACAGATGCCAAGTTTCCCTAGATTCTCTTTGAGAGACTTAGAAATAACTCCATTCGTCGATATCACTATAGGTATTATGTGGGTGGTCGGTGTATGCCACATATCTTTGATTTTATTATTATTATAATTGTTAAAGCAGGTAACGTTAAGTGATCAGTCACACGAAGCCACAATACACACACAATTTTCCCTTTTTCACCCCACTCAGGGGCATAGGGAGGCAACAAGAGCTCTCCATTGCGCTCGATCTTGCGCAATGTTTATGACCTTTCACACCATGTCCAAATCCCTCAGCTCTGCTTCGAAGGAGAGGGTCTTCCTCGTCTTCGGAACCCTGATGGGAAGAAGAACAGCGCTCTCCTCGGCCAACTGTCATTCGGCATCCTTAACACATGACCCAGCAAAGTCCATCTCCTCCCCACAATGGTAGAGGTGATGGGCTCACGCTGGGTGCGCCGGCGTATAGCGTCGTTCATGATTCGGTGGTAACATCTTAAGCCCAGAATTCTACTGATGAGGCACTTCATTTCAAAAGCTGAGACTTTTTGTGCCTGGGCTTTGGTCAGGTGCCAGGACTCACACCCATATAAGAGAATGGGCAACACACACGCATCAAACAGTTTACATTTCGTCTCGACACTAAACGCCGACGCTTTCCAAATCTTGGTCATGTTGTTAAAGGCGCCACTTGCCATACAGATACGTATCGGGAGCTCAGTCCCGAGATCACCAGAGGTGGTAATGGTTGCTACCAGGAATTTAAATTTATCCACCCGGGAGACCTGGTGACCGTCAATGGTTATCGGTGGATGTTTATCGGGGCAGGCATTATTCGCCATGAGCTCTGTTTCACTGGCATTGACTCGAAGGCCAAGGCGTGCTGTTTCATCGCAGAGTCTTGAAACACTGCGCTGTAATTCCTCCACTGTCGTACTGAACAACGCTAGTTAATCACACTCAGCCAGCATTCGAAAAAATAATAGAAGACCATAATGGTCCACATCAATCATTGGAAATTCGAACATAATTGAGGTAATGATAACATCAAAAAGTTCAGAACTTATCATGTGCATAAATGCGTAGACGAAAAGTTAGTTGCATAAGCGGTCCATAGTTTTGAATGTGCTTTTAACCTACCTTAAAGATTCCAACCAAAAGTGCCAATGATAAAAGAGTGTAAAATGTTCTTTACATGGTAGGTTAACTATCTATAAGGGACCCCAGAGCAGAGGGGTATCTACCCCGCAACTGTGGAGCAATCTCATCTAGTGGAAGCTGTGTAGGAGATCGTCGGTTTCTGGGGGTGGAAAGAAGATGTAAATATCAATATTTTTTTACCATTTATTATTTGTGCTGACCGACGAAAAATAAAGGCAAAAAACGGAGGAGACATTTTAATTATCGTGTTATTAAAAAGTTATGAATTATTCAATGTAATTTTATGATTTATGGTTGATTATTAATTACATACATAACAAGTGTAACATTTCAATGAAACGTTCATGTCGGACTTTTCTCGATTCCTTTAAAATAATAACACAAATCTAATAAAATAAATTGTTTTCTTAACCCTGACACAGTATTTTGATGTGGATCATATTTATATTTGTAGGTATTTTTTTGAGCGGGTTTTTTCATACTCAACATTTCAACTACATAACTTTGATTTTCATGCAAACTATAATATAAGAAATTATTGATGTTTTCGGCGGTAACTTTGTGAAGTCCCATTTTAGTACTTATAATAAAAAACAGTTATAGTATTTGTGGCACTGAAGATGGTTGTATAACCGAAAGGCCTCTGCCAATAAAGAATTAAGTGAAATAAACAGTGTTATATTTAAAATAATAAAAGTTTTTTATTATAAGTACTATAATATAAGCACTAGTCTTTAAAGGCGACCGTGCCGCCCACTTATGGCCATTTCTTGCAAACTTTGCATTCTGGTTTTGCATTCTTAATGGTTTTTACCATGTGGGTGTTTAATTATTGGATTGATTAAACTTTTTATTGCAAATATTGCATTCGTATGGTTTTCTCCGCTATGAAGTCGCGTGTGTGCTATAAAGTTTCCTGATTTGGTAAAATTTTTCATGCAAACTTATACCTTCTTATAGCTGAATTCGCATGTGTCTTTAAATAATCCGCAAAATTGTTTTTCTCCACATCAAGACCTTTAAAAAAAGTGCTCAGCCACCAGTCATAATAATACGTCAGCAGCCACATTAGTAGAACATAGTTTCTCTTTAGTTGCGAGTGGCGCCATCTTCTGGGAAATGCAGGAACTAACAGCGTTAATGATATCAGTCAGTCGGTGAGTCAGTGACAGAGACATTTATTATGTAGATGTTTTCCTTTAATTCTACGTTTTAGTTACCTAGTGTGATTGCAGTATAAAATATAGGTATAAAATGTTATCAATAGAAGCTGGTCTTAGTTATGGTACTAGACCAAACCCAGGAACAAAGTCTCCACCTTTGAAACAAAGTGGCCAAAAGAATATTGGGTATAAGGAGGTACCACCGCACCACGAACGACGCTAAACGTCGGCGCACCTAGCGCAGGCCCATAGTTCCATCAACCATTATGCATAGGATAGGAGATGCTTGCGATATGTGTTAAGAATAGCGAATGAGAGTTAGCCGAGGAGAACGCTGTTCATCCTTTCATCACGGTCACAAAGACGACGTAGACCCTCTCACACCATGTTCCGTGCCTTC
Source organism: Mystacides longicornis (assembly GCA_963576905.1). Lineage (NCBI taxonomy): Eukaryota > Metazoa > Arthropoda > Insecta > Trichoptera > Leptoceridae > Mystacides > Mystacides longicornis. The sequence continues at coordinate 1,585,092 of OY756421.1, read as the reverse complement.
GAAGCAGAGCTGAGGGAGGAGGTTATCGCAACTGAGCTATCTCGAGCGCAGATGAGAGTGTTTTTGCCTCCCTATGTCCCTGAGTGGGGGCCTTAAATTGAATATTGATTGATTGATAAAGTCACTTTTAACTTATCACACCTAGATACAATATTTTGACAATCGCACCAAGTATGAAACAACTGACAGTTAGTCAAACGCCATTTGAAAGTCAAAAATGGAAAATTTTATACTGTCAAAAGTAGGTACCCACCAAGAAAGGTAAAAGTACCTATGGCGGCTTAGTTTTAATTAACTTTCTAATGTTCCACACAAATTTCGTATTTTTTTATTTCATAGGGACTTCTCTTTGACAAGTCGTCAAAAATCACATAATTATTTTTAGCAATCTAATGGTAGCAGTATTTAGAACTCTTTGAGCATTATTCACTTTGTATAGTTTGAAGCAACTCGCCTTTATAATAATGAGATTATTATTAATTATTCAGCGGTGATTGTATAAGTTACAACTACTCAGTTTTCGCAATCTTTAGTACCTATAGCATATTTTACGCGTGTGTACTGTGTGTTCTCTATCATGCATGAAATTAAAACTGTTCTGGGCCTATATGTTAATGAAATTAAGCCGTTATTGGAATACAACAATTATCATGCCAGAACAGTAAGTGTTTTTCCGTTTCTAAAGAATTTCAAGAGATTTTGGTGCCTCCTAGGTTACACAATTTGATGCGATTATCAAGATTTCCTACGTCCATATCGATGGTCACAATTATAGAAGACTAGCTAATACCCGTCTTGCTTTACGTTTTTGATGTCGATTGTCAGGCTTGATCGTTAGGTAACTAAACAGGTTCTAGTCTAGCAAGTTTAGCTTCTCATTGCTTAACAGACCTCTATAAAATGACATGATCACAGAAAAAGAAGAATGACACTTTCACAATTCATAAAAAGAGAGAAGAATGACACTTTTAATGTTTATAAAAAATAAAGAAGAAAAATTATAGTCTGCCACTCACATGAAAAAAAAACATCATAATAATATGTTACATCTCACACTTGTTTCAATTTCACTGTTCAATCTAAGGGTAAAAAATACTTTAATAATAATATTACACGAATCTATCTACATAACTAGGTGAATACTGCACCGAAATGCCGGCTGATGAAAGAAAAATCGAAAATAAATAATAATAATCTATGCAAGTTTTGTGACACTCTCACATGGTTTGAGTCTTTACTACATTAGCACCCTCTATTTGTGGAATGGTACAAATTTTATGTGAAGTGGCTAATCATGATAACGGTGGCTGTTTTACCGACCTTGGTAAACGTCAATCGAAACGTAATCCGAAAATGTACTACTCGTATTTTCATTTAAATGTTAATAACATATGTTTTATATGGTTTGAATTACACATATTTTTATTTCAAATCAATCTTGAATCTTTTAAATACGTTTTTATTCAGTCTTATTTCGGTTTCATGCAACATTTACATGAGTAATTTTGTTTTCAAAAGATGGCGATGGAGATACAAAGGAGATTTTACTATGAAGATTTCATAATTTTAGAAATATATCCTAATTACTTAAAATATATTCGATGAAATGGAAATATTTGTATTTAAGATAACCACAAATGTATTTGCGAAAAACTGCGAAGAAAAAAATCCAACGCAGGGTCTGCGGTTTTAGCGTGATGTGCCAATATAGAAAAATATAAATAAATAAATAAATATACATAAATAAATAAATAAATATACATAAATAAATAAATATACATAAATAAATAAATATACATAAATAAATAAATATACATAAATAAATAAATATACATAAATAAATAAATATATATATCTACATAACTGAATTATTATAGCTTCTTATATAGCTTAGGTAGGTATGTGTTATAGTTTCATTAAAACATATCAAATGAAGTTGATTCGAATACTTTGATATAAAAAAATAAGTAAAAAGATGCGCAGCTTAGCATGTAATATGTATCAAAATATCCAAGACCTTGAACAGCCGTTCACGTAGATACAAACAGTAAAGAATTAAATAGTTGTCGAGTTTGTGTATCATTTCATTAATTCATAACGGCATTTCTGTTAGCCATATACAAAGAGTCTGCAAAATCTCCGAAGCAGAAAGGACGCCGTACGTCCTTTGACTATAGATGTAGAAAATTTAGCTTGAATAGCCATTGAAACTGTTTGTACCCAATCATCAAGTAAGAGTTTTTCAAGCAAGTCGAGCAAATCGAGTTTGAAATTTACTTACATTTCAGTTGCATAATATAATAAAGAGGCCGGGCAATGTTTATTCTAACGGCTTATTGTCTCCTTCCATCTTGTTGTTTCAAAGGATTTTTACAACCGAAGGCTTTTACAATCTGGCTGATGCCACAGGCCACATTATGGCCCGTTTATGAGCCACATTGGATAATATAATATAATGTTTCATTCCAATGCGTCAAATAATAATTTACCCAGTTTGATTTTTTTATTTTAGAAGGTTTGAATTTGAGGGATCAAAATGTGTAAAATCCGTACCGTTTTCTTAAATTATCAATGGAAAATTTACACATAGGGAAGTGGAAAAGAGAAAAAAGAAAATCACGTTGCGAAACGTGGACCATCAGGCCAAAAGAAGCGGGGCTTATGTCGTGTGCTTGTGAGATGTGGTTTTAAATAGACGATGGCTGATGGAGTTCACTGGACAGAACATATCAACAATGATGAGATGCTGGCACGGTTGGACCAGGTGACTTCTCAAAAGAATTGCACAACATAAGGCAACTTGGATATAGGCCACGAAATCCAGCACCCAGGTTCATTGAGGGCGGAAATTGCAGAGATCGCCCCAGAAATAGTTACACAGAGCAGGTGATTGGAGACTTTCGCTTTAAAGAAGAAGCTGCCTGACGACAAATAAAAGCAGAAGGATTCCTGGCAATATCTTGCAGAGTGCGCATGCAGGACTGGAATGTCCGGAAGATAACATACTGGAAATGGATGTATAAATAAGAAAGTAGGTTCATAAGTACAATCTTAATATAAATGAAAGTCGGGTTAGTGCGTAGACTTATAACTCGAGATCGGCTGAACAGATTCTTTCGATATTTGATTTATTGGATTCTTCTCCGCTCCGGATAACAGAATAACTAATAAAAAGTTGAAAAATTGATAAGAAATAATATAAAGTATAATATGTTAGTATATATTATGGAATGGAATAGTATGGAACGGATTTCCTGCGAAACCATAACAAAAAAATTATTGTTTACTGCACATGATGGTAGTTCCCTCTCATTCTCGCAAACGTAATTGCCGCTCTTACAGTAGCTTACTTACTCCAATTTATACAGTCAACAAAATTATAGGGCACTTTCATAATAATGTGCACATGCAGCATCTGTACTTCATAGGCAAGGTACTCGTGTTGTTCCCGCCTGTGCAAAGCTACGAATGAAATATGTTAAATTTATTAGTTTAACTTTATTAAGTTATTTAATAGAATTAATTATGTATTTTTTTCTGGGGGAGCATCAGTGCACATTATGCACATACATATGAACGGGCCGCCTCGGGTTAGAACCACAGGACAACGTCTGTCGGGAAAGCTAGTATTATAATATAATAGTGTCATTACGTATATTTATCACCTTTTTTACAGACATACTAAAAGTGAACTCAATTTACCGTCGTACTGACGAGCATTTTACCTCAATAACCGGACAAAATAATTATTTGGTGCAATAATTGAAACAATTCGATTTTAAAGAGGTATTTTTTAAATGTTAACCACTACGGGCTTACGATCATCTTCTTTTGATGTTCAGAAGGTTAAATTTTTTTATATGATACAATATTATATTTGATTCAAACTTACAAAACAACATACAAAAAAATGGAATTGGGATTGAGATTTTGCCATAAATTTTACTTTAAAAAGCATGTATGAAGTTAAATCATGTATATCTATAAGATTTGATGTCAAATCTGTAAACAAAAAAAAAAATTCCATATAAGAAAACAACATTTTTGAAAAAGTTCCTGCGTTATAAAAATTACTTTTTTTTAAATTGGTGGAAAGATGTGGAAATGGTTTTGAACGATATGATATGGCGAATCTCACTCGGAACATTTACAAAAAGACCAATTTGTAAAAATAACTTACAATAAACAAGAATGTTTTCTTTCATATCCTTTTTAGATCATGATAATGTTAAATAGTCATATAATTAAATATATTATAGATAAAAATAAAGTACATACCTTGTTCTTCAGATTCCATAACGATTTTTTTTAACATTTTCCCTTAAGACAATATCAAACACCAAACCCAAGTTTATAGAGCGTAACGAAGATGAATGAGCGCCTAGTGAACGAGGAGCAGTTTCCAACTGATTGGAGAGCCACGGCAAGAAGGGTAGACTCTATCTTAGTTAAGTTTATGATAGAACGGTTATTTATGTATATAAAAATCACTTTTTAAGTGACAATTAATGTACTTTGTATTTTTCACTTTTGTCCGGTTTTCGAGTCGATATGCTCGTTAGTGCGTCGCCAAGATCGAGCGTAATGAAGATCTCTTGTTGCCTCCCTATGCCCCTAAGTGGGGCGTAAAGGGAGTTTGGATTGGATACTGTACTTTCCTGTGAAACTTACTTAATAATTTCTTTTTCTTCTTCTTCTCAACAGTACATTCAGGTATTCGCTTCACCTTTGCCTCTTTTCTTTTGCCTCCTACACACTTGCTGTCGTCCGATGTTGGTTTCCCAGTAGTTTGATACCTCGGCAGTTTTGTTGTTTTCTTCCCATCCTCATTTTCCCGCTTTCCACTATTCTTCATACATGGGTTTGCTGGTATCTATAAGTATTATTTTTGAATGCTGTGAGTTTGACATTATCTTTACGTATTAAGTAGGAACATTTTAATTATGGGGAGTCTTGTATCTGTAGGTATAGATATGAGGGGTCTACTAGATTTAATACTACCTTATGACAACCAAACTTATAAGTAATCGAAAACCAAACCAAGTTAATGTGAAACTTAATCAGCTTTCTAAACAACGTACGTGGAAGGTTGATTCTAACCCTAGAAAATTTCTAGGGTCTGTACAGGTGAATACTAAATAACATTTTGATGCACTAAATAACATAGAACACACGGGTGAATGTACTAAATAACATTTGATTGAAATAAAGTTATATCGGTAAGTAGGCATATAACTACAGGCATATAGTAGGTACAATAGCTTTAATAAAAAAAAATCAACAGAATTGAACTTTCACCGATTGTCATTTGTCTAGATTAGTAACAAAAGAAAACGTGCGAAATTCACGCAAATTTCGGCAAAGAAAATAATAATTAGTCATTGTTTGAGAATGAGCGGTATTTAATAACGGCGCGAAATTAAAAAGTCATTAATAGGTATATATCTACAAACCTACATAAGCATATTGGTATGGTAGATATATGTATAATTGTGCTTATAACTATTTTTAGGAAGTTGTAATGGTTTGAGAGTTGTGAAGTAACTTGAATTTAGAGTTAATTTGAGGCACCCACTTGAGTGACTCAAATTAACTCAATTATAAACTAAGGTTGGTATTTTTCTTAAATAAGTACACTTAAGTTCTCGATTTAGTTTCATTCATTCATTCATTCTCCCTTAAAGGCACCACGCACACCGCAAGTCAGCCCGGAGGAGACCAATCCGCAACAAATCCGACACGCACGAAACCGACCCCCCCTAGTTCAATCGAAGCAATCAAACCAAAAAGCCGGTCACACACAAATCAAGCCCGCCGCGGATCCCCCCAAACCAACCGGAAGGCCTAAACCCCACTCAGTAGGGTTATTCTCGTAGCAGATATCTTAAAAATTCGTTATGTTTGAAATATTAGTATGAAATTCTATGTAATCGGCATTCCCGTAACTATCTTACAAACGTCAAATTCAAGGGCGACCTGATTGCGATCATGTCTTAATCTTATCGTTAAGTGATTTTTAAATGCGATTGATTACGGGAATAAGGCTCAGGAGCATAGGGAGGTATCAAGAGCTCTCCATTGCGGTCGAAGGCGTCCGAGGCTCATTGTGCCTTTTATGACCGATTGAGGTTTAAGGACGTGAGGTGGTCAACCTCACGGTCCTGATCTGATTTTTAGATTTCCTGGCTCTTACAGGATGCTCGAAAAACCAGCAAAGTTTAGTTTTAACCCTAGAAATTTGCTTGGAAACGGGAAAGTTGTGACTCAAATCAACTCTCTTCCGGTGAACGACTGCAAAATAAAATAAAGAAACTAATAATTAAAAAGGATTCTAAGAAAACTATCAAAGAAGTGGATTGATCAAATCGATTGGGCTTTCGGAGCAAGAACAAGAAGGAAATACCATCCTGATTTCAATGTCGATCGTCTATCTATACTTTTAGTGCTAAAAGTAAATCCTTTTTTATCAATATTTATGGTAAAGCAATACCGGATTCAAAAAAGAAACTATTTTATGGTTAATATTATTGGTGTTTACCGTGTAGTAAACACCGATAATATTATCGATCGAAAATGTTCTAACAGAACGAAACGCGTCTCTGGAATAAAATCATTTGTGTAGTATTCGTATAAGACAAGCGTTTTTTCATTCTCATTATTTTATGGTTATCAACGAAAATCTAAATGTCATAATGACATTGCTAATAAGGTTGTAATTGGATCGGAATAGCGATGTAAATGCAGAGTAAGGCCCCCAGTGGGCCTAGACAAAATACAGTTGGCGATCGACTACAAACGAATTCTTCGACAATGTAGAGTAGGAAGAAAATTAGCTGTCCACTTTTTATAATTTTATATCAGTGTCATTGCTTAGTTCAAATAATTGTTTACTTGTTCCAGTGGACAGATAATTTTTTCGCACTATACATTGGCGAAATCTTCGTTTGTAGTCGAACGCCAGTTTGAATTTGTCTACGGGGCCTGGTCAGAAGTAAAAGAAATAGGAAAACTTTCTGCTAAACGATTGTATTAGGAAACACAAATGTAAGCACACCTACCTATCGGGTGCTTATTGTTAATGTATTGTATATACTGGTTAAAGGCAAGGTGAAAGGTCAAGGTTGCCCTGTCCGGGTGTCCGGGCGAAAAAAAAAATGTCCGGGTCATAAGTTTAATGACCTTTTTTTTTTACCGATTTTTCACCTTTCCGGATACCAAATTTTCGGAATTCCTTTTTTTTAGTGAACTTTTAACTTTCCGGATTCGAAATTTTCCGAATGACCTTTTTTTTTTAAATTTGTGTCATGGTCAAATTTTTTTTACAAAGGTGGCAACACTGGTCAAGGGGTAGATACAGAATAGTAAACTTAATAATTAATTTTAGCATAGGTAGGTATATAAAAATGAAAGATAACGAAATAGGATCATTCACATTATGGTACAATCTCAACGATTGTTTTACAAGAAGCAGCTTATTTTAATGAATATGTGCTCACTCAAAGTGAACACAAATAAATACAATTTTGACACCATTCATAAAAAAACGAAGGCTTGTGTCGTGAAAGTGGAAATGGTCTGTACCAGGATTCGAACCGACGATCCCCAATACGCTGTACGTATGAAAGCCGTCGACTGAATCGCTGGGCTACCAAACAACTCATATTTTTTCTACCCTTCCCTAACCTCATATTCCACGACATAATGAAATAGCTCCATAGAACAATACCTACACACCTGCCTACTTAATATTTTTTCATTATTATTCTTTATTTAGGACCTATGTTACTGAATCCATTTTGAATTCCTTAAAATCGTGAACGATGCTACTGCCTAAGATTTCAGAAATTATGCTGTGTGTACTGCATACCTACGCTTCTTTTCGAAGCATTCTCAATGAAGATATAGGTACCTATACGTATAATATGTGTGCGATAATATTACGTTAGTTTGTTGAAATTGTCCGCACTGTCAAACGAAAAACTTAAATAATTATACTTTTGATAAAACATACCTACAAACTTTTGAACAATTAATAATAATAATTATTGGTTATTTCTTAGAAAAAGCTGCTAACCTAGGGTAGCCCAGAACTCATAGTATATTATAACAGCCTTTTCGTGTAAAACATAATATCTTTGCATAAAAATTCGTAATTTTACGATTAAAATGAATTTATCCTTGGAATTATTATATAAACTTTGAAATGATATCGACTATTGGAGCTTTTTATTATCTGCTTTAGAACTACATATTCAATATTAATCGGTACTTTAAGGGGGACCCACTGAAGTTACGGACCTCAAATTTTACGTGCTTGTGTAGGAGCATAAGACCAACCCGTATACCAAATTTTATTAAAATCGAAGAATTTTTTTTTTCTTTTTTAGCCCTTTTTCTAGAACAAGTGAAATTTTCTTTGGATACTTTAAGAGGGTTCCCCTGAAGGTACAGATCTCAACATTTTACTGACTCATCTACATCGAGGGGCTAACCGTGTTACCAAATTTCAATCAAATCGGATAAGAATTAGGTACCTACTATGAGTTAAGGGTGCGCACACATTTTTGGCGTACGCGTACGGGTACGCGGAAATTAAAAAAAATATTTTTTTTTGTATTTTTTGGAATCTACACCCTCTAAAACGCCGAGAAAATAAATTTCAGCGAAATATTTTTTTTTTGAAATCCGATCACAAGACTCATGTATATTCCATATACTATGAGTAGAGACTGGAAAATAGTGGTGTTATTTTTTGTGAATTTCGGTGTTATTTTTTGGAGAAATTCGGTGTTATTTTTGCTCTAAAACACGGAAATTCGCGTTATTTTTTCTATGTTTCTTTGTTTCAAATTGAAGGTTGATGTTATAGCAAAACAAATAATTATAGAAATTTTTAGAATTTATAGTATAATTACCAATATTTATAAACATACATTGCCAAATGAATTAAAAAATCTGTTCAACAGAAGTATGTGGTATAATATTAGAAAAAAATCCAATATAAAAAAAATTAAAATCAATATTCAATATCTACTACAGAAAATTATCTTATTAAAATTATATTAAACAATAAGTAATTGAAACTATGTTCATGAATAATGCTTAAAAAAAAACATAATTTTTTGAAATTAAGGTTTTTCCTTCGATTTGTTAGCACAAATCAGGGCATTTGAATGTGACAAGAAGAAAATTTTCCCCTGCGCTCCAATCCTTTTTACTGCTTTTTACTACATACAAAAATGTACTTTTCTTTTTGATTGTATTATAATCTTTTGTGATGAACTGGCCATACGATAAATAAATAAATATTATTTTTACAAAATCACATTATTTCTGTAAATTAGGCATGAAATTCGCATTTTTTTCTCCTAAAATTACATTATTTGCGCAAAAACTTCGAAATTCGCGTTATTTGCACAAAAACCTCAAATTTCGCGAAAAAAATCGTTTTATCGCGATCGCGAAATTTTCCAGTCTCTAACTATGAGTAATTACTAACCACTGGCCAAACGGTGTATATAAATAAAAAAAAAACATCTGTCGATTACTTTTGAAACGTATTCGCGTTTCCGACTTATTATTGGCTCAAACCTTTTATAACGAAAAGCATTGCTGCCTAAGTAGGTATTATGTACACACCAAGTGCAAATAGTTATGAAGATTTTCGATAGATGTCGGTGATAGCCGCGATTATGAAGGGAAACAGTGACAACGTTTTTGTATAATATTTACATTCGTTAATTTTTATTCGAGTGCGTGAGTGCAATTAATAACATTTTTTAAACGTTTTCTTTGTCGAATACTAGCAGATACACGGCGTTTGATACCATGCTTAAAAAAGAAATACCTAAGCCATAACAAAAAATAAATTTCGCAAAGAGACATTAGTACACAATGTTGTTTACCAATCAAGCCGATAGGCGATAAAAATGGGACATCAACAAAAATGACAGCAGTCGCAGTCTATAAATTAGGTTGCTCTAAGTACTTAGTTGTTCTATAAATATCCTACACATTAATTATTAAAATTGACAATCTACTTAAGTAAACTACACGAATTACGAAGTTATTAGCGTCGGGCCCAGTGGCTAGCGTCTCTGCAGAGGATGAGTAGGGACGCAGGTTCGAATTCTGCCGGGGACAAGGGATTTTTCGACATGTTGAAAATTCTCATGAATGGAATGAAGTATCATTTCCTCGATAAATATTTTCCGTACTTGTACTTACTTATTTACTTATTTTTCGGTACTTGTTATTATTATTAATTTTCGTAGCAATAATCGACTTACAGACGAAAATTCCATGGTTTTGTCATTTGTATGAAAAAAAAAAAAACTATGAAAAATGAAAAGCGTGGGGTTATAGTGTTTCTACGAAAATGCCGAGTTACGGACGAACTTGGCCCATTATTATATTTGATATAGTTCATAATATTTTCAAATCAAATTGCATAGATAAAAGGCAATTTTCGAACAGTCAAAATGAATATCTTTTATCTAGGTATGCACCACCTGCCTACCTACGATGATTTATCTATGGTCCATTTATAGTAGGCACAAAATAAATCGTCCCACACAGCGCTGATTCGCTTTTTCACCGCTTTTCGCCACCATAGACAAAAATACGTCGCCACTCTCATAGAAGGAAACATTATTTTGTTTTATATCGTTGTATCGCACAAAATTTGAGTTATGTGGAAATTTTTTACTAGGTATATCAAAATTGTACTTCAATGCTGGATGTTGAATAATATATCATACTCAAATAGCTATTCATAAGTAATTTTTATATAAGTGACTAAATTAAATAAATTGCTAATCTTCTGTCCAAGAAGATGCAACCCATAGATCGTGACTCGTGGGCCTAGAGTAAGTACTAGAAACAGCGATGGGGCAAAGTGATAGGTGTGTGAGGGAGACGGGTAGATATTTAAACAGTGTCGGTACGTCAGAGCAGGTGATTTGTGGACGTTTCCGGGCAGCGGAAGTGAGCCGCCCGCTTGGAAAACTACCATTCGATTTATGAACCCACTTATCCGCGTCTTTCAATTTTTTCCTCGTGTAATTTATTGAACGTACGCCGTGCCATTGGAATCTGAAAAGGACAGGGCTGTTTCCAGGCGGGGTATTCATTCAAATTTTTCGTTCAACTTTCATATTAGGTATATACTAGCTGACCCGCCCGTCGAACTTCGACCTGACCCAGAATAAAAAATAATTTTGACTTATAACATGATTTATTATAATGATAAAAATTATTTTAACTTAGTACAGTTTACGACATAAAAACTGAATTAAATTTAGCTAATAATTTGTTGCACTATGTACTTAATAATAATTATTGTTGATTCGGATGCGGGATGAAGTTCGACGGGTCGTAGGTTTGTAATGAAAACAATTTATCTGAAATGGACTCCATTAAATTAAATTTTACCGAATTATTATGTTAAAATTAAATAAATAAATAATGCTTTATTGTTACTAAAAATGCAGCCGTGATACAATTCATTCATGAGAATCAAAGGGCGGACTTATCCCGCAGGATCTCTTCCAGCCAACCCAATTTTATTAAAAATTACCAGACCAAAAATAAAAAAAAGGAATTTTTTCACAAATTCCTTACAAAATATTACTTTTTACAAAACTTTCGTTTGATGTCGTAATTTTTTAATTATCTGTTCAGATAGGTAGACTTTCTTGCTTTCAAAAAAATAAAATAAAAAATGATTGGATGAAATAATGTTGCAATTCAAAAAAACACCATTTTCCTACATTATTTTTTGTGTATTATTCGCATATCCTAGACATTTCTTAAATAAACGTGATGTATTTTCTTCATCTTTATTTCATCCCCCATAGGTCCCCCACGAGGCAGTCGGATCATAAATAATATTTAAAAGTACATCTTATATAATATTTACTTAACATAATTTCTCGATATAACACAAGAACAAGATCGATAATCGACTTAAACGGTCCAATTGGTATCTCGTCAATGTACAAAAACCACTAGTATTCAAAACAATCTTAATCACAGTTGCAGTAGCGACATTAAGAATAAAGCCGAGAGAATAGAAACATGTACTACGGTAATTATGTCTACAAAGGTTAGAAGAATAAATAAAAATCTACATGTCAGCAAAGGATCAAAAAGCATTTTCTACATCTCTCTGGAAACTTTACTTAGGCCCAACGCATCAATCGGTAGACAGATAAATTTATATTAGAGAAAAGCGTTTCTTTGAGATATTTGCCGCATCAATGTGTAGATATGGCTTATGTTTAGGATATCCGACGCCATTTTTAACAAGAGGTACCTTCTTGTTCGTTGGATAAGGATTTATCTCTAGGATGGCTGTCAAAATAGCGTTCATTGAAGTTTATAAACTCCCGTAACGCCGTGAATGTGAAAAACTTTCGACTTATTTTTTCCTTAAACCAAAATGATAATTATATACATCTTCATTAAAAAAATATACATATATTATAATAAATTATCATTTTGAAGCATCAAACAAATCATTTTTCTTCAACATCGATCGACAAAAGATACTAATTTGATCTGGAATAAAAAATCTAATTTGTGATCGAAATGTCCATAAAAATTTCCATAGAAATCAACAGATTTCTGCATAGCAACACTGTAATATTCTTGGTATCCATCTATCGGATAGTTTTCAATTGATGCGGCCGTCAGATTCTTTCCATTGTTTTATCCACTTCATAACTTTATCTTATAGATGGCTACCAAGAACATTTATCTACATATTGATGGGTTGGGCCTTACAGATTCAGGTAATTTAAGTTCAGGGGAGAGACGATTATACAGCCTCGCGCTCATGCAAAAGAGCTCTTTGACAGTTTTGTTAGGCTATGAAAACGAATGGATTTCAAATAATTTCTGAACACGGCCCTGAATGTAAGTTGATAATACCTTTTACAAGGAAGGTTAAAAAGGTTGTTTATCTTATTTGTAGCATTTAAGTTTGTCAGAGAGGGGTGTCAAAATGATGAATAGTTTTGTACAAGATGATTCCTAAAATAATGCTTATTAACTTCATAAAAATACACTTTCATGAATAATAAAAAGTCAAAGTTCTACATCTTTATAGAGTACAAACATAAAGTTCGATGTTTCATGATTATAAAATGAAACAATAGTATGGTGCCTATGGTGAAAAAAACTGGAGTAAGGACAACTACAAATAGGTTCATAAATTTTAATAGATTGAGAAAGAAATCCCCTTTTAAATTCTTCATTTCTTTCTTGTCCATTTGGTCCACTGCTGAACCAGGCTTTCAGTCAACACACTGCGTAGGACGGTTGGTATATGCATGGGTTTACTACAGTTTTCCTTCCGTTGGTATTACGGAAATTTTGTTCCATACAAGTTAAACCATTGTACCGCCAATGCTTGGTCGCCAAAGCCTCGTTAGTTTTTTAGCAGGAGATTCTATGAGTAGGTAAGGTTAATAATGTTTGGGTCGGCTAGGTGTGTTTTCGCCATCACCTCTTTGTGTGAGTAATTGCGGAATATGAAAATATTAAACATCTTTCAATAAAAGACTTATCTCCTAAATCTATAACTGCTTGATTTAAGAAATGAGGACTTACTTCTGAAAAGGTTTCGTGACGCAGTGTTGAATATTAGTCTTCCCTTACTACGATTGAAAAAACAAGGCACGGATCTTTGAATCGCGAAGATTTTTCAGCGTTTTATTAGCTAATGATGTTGAAAGTGAAAACGCTTCATCTGTATTGTAGTATATGTATACATACAACCTATACATACCTCTCAGCTAGTAGATACGTAAAGTTATGGGGCTTTGTGAATGATGAGCGGTAATTATATTTAGCTGGACGTGAGAGGTGGACAACATTTCAAAGGCATATATTATGCGCTCAATTTTTCCAGGTTTTTGAGCATTTCTGGATTGCATTTCTATTCTCACCTGGGTTGGATATCTGCTAGGACAGACAGAGTCATAGAATCTTTCATTATTATTGCTGCAAAAACCTTTGTGAGCCTTGAGCTTTTCCAAAGTTCTCTGCCATCTTATCCAGTTCATTGTCGGCATCCTCCAACTGATTAGCTCAATTGACCTCCTTGGATTATATTAGCCATTCTGAGTAAGAAATAGAGAGATAGAATAAGGAACATCGTAACAATGAAAACATCGACAGATGGGGCACGACAAGAAGGCTCTTTTGGCGCGACCACGTTGAAAGAATGAACGTTGATAGACTCCCACAGGTGGCAACCCACAATATTCCATATTGAAATCACCAACCAGGAAGATGCAAAGACAGTTGGAGCTTGGTGTCCCTGGAAACCTATACAGGTCAACAGAACTATTTAAAAAGAAAGAAGTCATCCATAAACCTTAACCCTTGAATCTTTCCAAACTCCGTTTTTTCACCTGGATAATTTCTATGATTTTACTGAGATTTCACTTTTATTCCAGACATTCGTTCACAGATACCCAAAATTTTAAAACCTTAGCATCTTGAATTTCTTATGATACGGAGATCGAAATTGGAGTAGGTAATTATATTTAGGATGCTGTTAAGTTTAAACCCTAACATTTTGTTTGAAAATAAAAATAGGTATCTACTCTTAGTAATTTGCAGAGAAACTTTGGCCTACTGTGTGACCTTAGGTATGATCAAATGTTCATTGGCCATGATTTCAATCAGCGTTGATCTATCATAAATCACTTGGTTGATCTTTTTTATCCTAAAAAAACTTTCATGTTTTGATTGAATACTATATTGTTGGGGCTCTTCGTAAGGGCTCATGTATTGGGATAGAAAAATTATTACAAGTTCATTTTTAAACTTATTGCGTACTGAATTATCAACGACTACTTTATGCGCCTTCCTATATAAAGGTTTATCATGCTTTGATCACAAAAGTAAAGGGTGTTTTTCTTTAGAAATGGAGAGATATTATCAATGCATAAAAACCTTAATTCTGTACTTAGTTCTACAAGTTTTGTAATTTTTCAAAGCTTATAAAATATTTACCTTTTTACAAAAAAGTATGAATGACATTAAAATGATAGGTAAAACAAAAAAGTTCAGGTATAAAAAAGAGATAACAACGAAATATGAACATAAAAAATGACAATAAACAATGATATGCGATCATAAGATAACTGTTGAATAATGTATAAGAAAATTGCGTAAAATATAATAAAAATAAAATAAAGTAATTTGCTGTAAAAAATAATTAGGAAATGAGCTCGGGGCCACACAAAGAGGACGGAATAAAGAATGGAGGGAGGAAGTTTCCTTCTAAGAGTTGCAAACAAATTGACGGGGTAACAAGCAAATGTAACGGAAGACGCCAAGAGGATTGCAGAATGAAACAGGAATTATGCTGGTTATGTTTATAGAATGCTGAAAGGTAGATGTTTTATTATATGACAGAATATAAGAATGTACCTACTCGACCCATCAGAGTCCTAAATCTTCTCCTGCTTCTTATTATTCTCAGCCTTCAACCGTCCACTTCCGTCCCGGCAACTCTTTCGACAATATCCTGCACTCCTGTTCTGGTCTTAACAGTCTTATTTCGAATTCAATTCCTGAGACTGATTCCCACCATAGCACGTTCCATCGCTCTCTGGACAACTCTCAACCGTTCTGCATTTTCAACACTCCGCAGACACGAGGCTACCAAAAGAGAATGGTTGAAATGCATGGCTAACCCAGCTCTGCCTATTCACCAAGACATCCCCAATGTCGAATTTCATCGCCTCGGATTCCACCATTCCACCTGGAAGCTTCGGAGAGAACTGGTGTCACGCAATTACGACACAAGATCGGAGACCCCACAATGATGCCTGTGGGTGGAAACCTGCCTCGCTGTCTGTGGAGTAACATCAACGGAATAAGAACAGTTTTTAGTAGGCCTAGGCAAAATGCATTTGGCGATCGACTACAAACGAATTCTTCGACAATGTAGAGTAGGAAGAAAATCAACAGTCCACTTTTTATATTTTTATAGAAGTGTCTTTGTTTGGTTTAAATAATTGTTTCTACGTTCCAGTGGACAGTTAATTTTTTCGCACTACACATTGGCGAAATCTTCGTTTGTAGTCAAACGCCATGAATTAGTCTACAGGGGTTGGGCATGGAAGATGTGGTCTTCTCTTCCACAGATGGGGCAAGCGTGACCAACCTTACTGTGCTTGCGAAGAGATAGTTTGTGAACCACATCGTTCAAGAATGCCAAATAACCAAGTTCGGGGGCACCATGATGGACATTCACAGCTTGTCACCTGAAGCAATACATGAGCTCTCACGATTTTAACCTTTGACCGTGGCTTTCTCTACAACCATACGATATAATATATACTAACATAACACTGAACAACACAGACAAAACAAATCATGCCACAAAAACAAATAATTTTCAGTACTCCACAGCCGAGTATATTTTTCAGAAAGATGATCTAATCTCCACAAAAATTATAGATTATTTTAAAATGTTGCTTACCACTGCAAAATGTTTCTGTTCCTATCTGTCTTAGCTTCACATACACGCACACAGGAACTGGAATAAGCTCATACACACAAAAGATACAAATCACAGTGACCCCGACTGAGAATATCATAGCGAATAATTAATCATTTCGGTATCCCTCAGCAATATGGCGACTTCAGCTGTTACAGCGATCTTTCCTGGACCATTACCGGGACTCCTCTCTGGAACTAAGTAGATACACTAATAAGCTAGATTGCGCCTAATTTATATCATTATTTTTACCTTTTATTATTCCCGAAATTTAAATGAGAGATTTCTTTCTAACCTCATGATCTAAAACGATCCAAAAAAAGTTTCATTAAGCCATTTAAGTCATTATTGGAAATTAGGAACAGAGCATAGATATAAAAATTCTAGGAAGATGTCGTTAGGGTTTTCCAAAAATCTCATTATCAAGGATAGCTTTCTTCTAAAAAAAAAAAAAACAAGTGGGGTAAAATGAGTTATCCCTTTTGTGAAAATGGCCGTATCGAGACTGTGACACATCGTGCTAAGCTGTCCCATTAAAAAGTTATAGGGATCACTGAAGATCACTGATCACCGGTCAGTTGACATCAAGGGCAAGCAAATGCAAGAAGAAAATTATTAGCTAGGAGCAGCTTTTGATGTTTTTCTAATGTATGTTGTGATATTAAGAATAATTATAGTTCTTATCAAAACGTTTTGAAAGGTATGTCGTACATTGTCAAGCTCCTTGAATGATGTATTAGTGTTATAGATCTTATAATATAAAAGAATGTCGGGTTAGTGCGAACACTTATAACTCGAGATCGGCTAAACAGATTCTTAACCGAAACAGATTCTTAATTATATCTTATAAAATATGAAGTATGGAACGGATTTCCTGCGGCGCCAACGCCATCTTTGAAAAATTAGGTATTTAACAACAAAAATATTTTTTTACCTAACAATCATTGACTTTAAATAATCGCAGATTTTTGATGAAATTTTTATCGAACTTCAGAAATATTTTTTTTTATAAATTCAAACATATTTTAAACGTATTTTTGTATAAATTACAAATTCGTAATCAATATTCATACAATAAGGACAACGTCTGTCGGGAAAGCTAGTTAATAATAATTATTAATATCTCAATTTATTTAGCTATAACTAGTGCATAACGCAATCCCGTTAAACAAAAAAAAAAACAATTTATTTTTATAACGATTTATGACAAATTCTTTGGTGTCTACTCCTTTTCAGATATTTATGAGATGATTCCAAGAATAACGGGAATTTTTGAAAGATGATATTTTAATTAACAAGATCAGGCGTCGATCATAATTAACTAAGTTATGAATTATTGCTTATATCTTCATTCTGCCTGGATCCCTCATGATCAACCACTATCAGGAAGGTATCTCTGCATATTTTCCATCTCAATACCGATCCAATTTCAATCTTAATAACGATGTCATTATCACATTTAGATTTAGGTTGCTATGCATGAAAATAGTTCCAAGTGGGTCTATTTTAAAACCACTATTGCTTTATGAAAAAAAAATGTATTGGATTTATACATTGAGATCGGGATCAAGAGTAGCCCCCCAAGTCTATAGATTATCGTCTTTAAACTGATTTCTTGAGGTCTTCTCAAAATTTCTTACTTTATTACCGGAAGAATATGTAACAACTAATGACTCTAACAATTCATTACTGATGTTCGATTTTTAAATGGAACAAACCACTACGGGCTTACGACCATCTTCTACTGTTATTTCGAAGATTGCAGGGTACGAAAGCTCTACAGTAAGTGCACGGCTGTGCAATAAAAATATGTTATTCATTTTTCTTCTCACAGGCTTATACCAAACATATGGATAAAGACGAGAAATTGCACATTGGAAAATTAAATAATCTTTCAGTGCCCTAGAGTATTACTTTTGGACACATTTTCTATAGTCAACGATATGAATTAATGACTGGTATTCTCAAATTCACGTTCCAACTCAACGCAAGAAGCTCTTGCTTAGAACTTAATCGGTTGCCAGTAGTTACGCATCTAATGTATTGAATTAATTATTTCAGAATACAGAAATGTCAAAAGTCACAATAAAAATTGGATACGACGCAACTCAATCGTCTGTTTTCATTTCAGAATAATAGTCAATGACTGGTATTCTCAAATTCACGTTCCAACTAAACACAAGAAGCTCTTGCTTAGAACTTGATCGGTTGCCAGTAGTTATGCATCTAATGTATTGGATAAAACATTTTCAGAATACGGAAATGTCAAAAGTCTCAACGACGACACAACTCAATCGTCTGTTTTTCATTTCAGAATAATGGTCAATATTTGCATCGCCAATATTAACTGAAGTCTATAACTGATATTTTGTACATTTGAAAACATTTATCGGCAATGTTTGTATTAAGAGCAGGCATAGCTGTTATACCCGGAAATTCTCCTAGCTAAATCAAACTCTGGAAAATGTCAAAAGTAGAGACAGTGCTTTAAGCTATCGCAAACAAGCTTGACAGTTCGTTAATCAAACTTGATGGAATAAATCTACGAGGGTATTTGCAGATATAAAGCCTGGATGAAGGTCAGAGTGGAAAATAGTCCCCTGTCACAAATTCCAATTAAATTCTAGATATTTTAAGCCTAATCATATATGTATTTTGTTTTCATATTTTAAAAATATTACAAATAAAACTAGATTAAGGTGTAATATACGTTACATTTATTCATAAATTTATTTACAAAATTTAAAGTGTTCACAGAACTTAACTTAAGAGTTACACATGTATACCTAATAGTAAACTATGGCATTACTTAATTTAGTAATATTCTATCACTAAAATTACATTACGTACATACAGAAAAGATACTCACAAACAGAAAAGGTCGACCACAGTGCGATTCCAAGAATAGAGTCTCTGTAACTTGCTCCCTTGGGTTTAAAGTTTATCTAACTCATCAGATAATTAAATATTATCGTACGTGCAAATTATATATTTTTGAAAAAAAAATGGCGACGGCATAATAGGACTTTGTTAAAAAATAATATAATTAACTCTTTTTTTTGTGTAACTCAAAAAAAGATTAAAGTGAAGGTGACCAAAAGGAATAAAGATATGTAGATAGACATAAATTATGGACCCGTAGTATGAAATACATAAGTGTTCGATTGTAATCCTCGCTGAACCTTGCAATTAGAGTTGTATTAACGTTAAATACAAATTATTATAATTTCTTGAATAAATTTCTAAAATGATAGGATCGTCATAGTAAAGGTTCAGTGAAAGAAATGGTCATCAGCGAGATGGTAAAGCAAGACAGGTATTCAGTCGGAATTATTCTCTTATCACGTGCCTGATAGGAATTTTTCCGAGTCAACAACAGGTTGCGTACAATATAACGAGACGAGGGGTCATTTTAATCGCATGTAGCCAACCTTTTCCTTGATAAATCTAACGAATAATTGATATAAAACGAGTAAACGATCATCGATGGAAGGTTCTTGTTTTATTATTTATTGATGAATTATTGAAAAGCCCCAAAGGCTCTGCGATAATTATTCACATGGAGCCTTTTGTTTCAGACAGCCTTCATATCCTTATTTCGTTCATGAATAATCTTTCAATTTTTTGATTCATCATGTTAATAATAATAACTACTATAGCATATTATCATCGTTTCGCACAAAATATGAATCATGTGTTTTTACACAAAATTTGGGTGAAGTGCAAATTTTATCAAAAAATAAAATCTGTGCCGATTTTGTTAGTAGTAAAAATAACGCTGTAAATACATACTACATAGGTCTGACCAATTTTATTGAAACAGAAACTTCATACAATGAAAAATAACAATTTAAATCTTCTCTATTGTATTATATAAGCATAAATGATTTAGGCCATAAATATCCAAATACAAATTGCCAAATAATGATAATTTCAATGCTTCGTCCAAACAAGGATGTCTGATGAACCTGAAAATTTTAGGAACTCTTATTTATTCAGAGATTTTATCTCAATAAAACAATTTCTTTAGGGAATAAACTTTTAAATCATAATATTCAATTGTGCTTTTATTCGCACTTAAGTCTTAAGTCACCCATTCTTCGCAATTGATAATTTTGTCAATGCTTGAACGGAGTGTAACATACAAAAATACCTACTCCATCTTTATGTTGCAGGTGTGCCGTTTCAATGTTAGGTTTGCTATTAAAATGGAAGCGATCTTTTATAAAATCAATTTTCTTCTTCGATACTATCGATGATGCAATCTTACACATTGTATTGTTATATTTATTTGTAATTAGTTACAATGTACAAAGTTGAAAAGTAACAGGAACACAAGTGTTTGTCAATTCACGTAGTGAAATGTAATGTTCTTTGAGAAGAAATAATACCAGAGAAATAATGTGCTACTGCGCATGGTTCCAACAAGTACCACGTGCCTGCTGTTGAACTCATACAAACTGTGACGTTTGTCGGTGACATTATTTTTAATATTTTAGCGTTACCATAGAGGAATTTTATGTTTTAATCATATAATTAGTTAAAGAAAGCACCTATGGGCTTTGTTGTGTTACGTTGTGCTTGTGGATGAAAGTTAAATGAATTATTATTGATAATTTATCTCCAGTCACGTGACTGTTGAATAAAGGAACCAATTTTCGGTTCTGCGCATCCAAAAAAGTTCTCTAATAATATTTTTGTACTCAGTGGTCATGTTAATGGATTATTTTAAACAACGAAGTTTCACGATAATAGGTAGGTACTTAATTCATGTTGTCACGAAAGTGTAATAACATAATATTATGTTTTTTCAATGTACTAATTTTGAAAAATAATTTTAAATAGGTACCTATAAACTTTTATTAAAAAAAACACTCGTAGATAATACATTTATTTAATTATAAGTTTATACATTATGTTTAGGAAACAGTTTACCTATAAATTAAATGACAATGATATGATAAAACATTAAGAATTTTCAATTTGTAAATATAGCTACATTTTTGACACTGTGCAAGATCGAGCGTAGTGGATAGCTCTTTTTGCCTCCCTGTGCCTCCGAGGTGGGTCACAAAGGGAGTACAGATAGATAGATAGATAATCTTAATTAAATTTTGACCAGGTGATGACATTAATGTAAATACAACGTTTATATGCATATTTGATTTTTAGAACAAATAAATCAACACTACAAAGGTGTCAGTATAGCCGGCGGAACTTATTGCCTGAGCCAGTTTTTTTCCAGTCAACCGGTCCCGTCCAGTCTGAGACAGGCCAACCCCGTTTAGAATTTCAAGTGAAAATACATTTGGAAAAACTCTAACCCGACCGGGAATCGAACCCGGGATCTTACCGAGGTCGGTAATAAATGTCTTTTTCATAAGGTACTGAAAAAAATGCGGTGACCACATCGATATTTTCATATCAAATTATCTTTGTTTACAGATTTTTTATTGAGTTTTTTTTTTCTAATTAATGCTGCTTGAATATTTCATTTAAGTTATTATTTTAGTATCTTTAAATGTATAAATAATATAAATAATTTTGTGTTTACCTGAGAAAAATGTTAACTACCTAATCATTTGGAATGTTTTTGAATGATAGATATTTACTTAAGTATAATGTTTTACTGATTATTTACAGATAAAACTATTTTTATAAATTATACATTTATTGTAGTATTTTACTTAGGTATAGAAAAATTGTTACAATCATATTGTGTTTTATAAATAATGTTATATCTTAACTTAAGAAGTTAAACATATATCTTTATAATAATATAAACTTTGAATTAATAGATAATTAGATATCATTTATAATAAACATTTATTTTAATATTTAGTTATTTACAAAATTTTATAATAAATTTTGTAAATTAGTCCAAATTATCAATATACACCCATTGAAACTGCCACTTTCCAATTTCAATAAATAATCAACATCATGTCCAATTTTTTTTTTCATTATTTTTATAATTTAAATTTAATACATTTATTTAGTTTTATTCACTCTTCACAAGTATATTATAAACCGAAGCGAAAAGATCCACGGTTAAGGAGAAGGATGATCCTTGTCACATGTACTCGTGGATTATTCGAAGGAGCAGGGCGGAGAGCAGCGCTGAATGGAGTCTGCTCAAGGAGGTTCCTCCTGTCTGCATGGCTGCTGGTCTTTCGCCACTCAACACATGGACCACCACCGAGGCCGAATCTGAAATAAAAATAAAATCTTATTCAATATCAAATATGACGATAATAAATTTCGGTGCACCTAATTCAAATTTTGTGTGTGCCTTAATTATTTACACACGCGTCATATTGCTTGTGTAACGCGTCATATTTTGTGTGAAATGCCGATATTATTTAACAGCAATAAACCGAGATTATGGAGGAGATTGCTAAAAATATTGCGACAGAAAGAAAACTATGGAAATCCATAAGTCTATCCATGGTGCTTGTAGAAGAAAGTAAACTACTAAAAGGTCATTGAAGCGGCTATCCTAAAATACAGCTGGGTTGGACATGATGTCAGCTGCTCCCATTCTAGGCGGACCATGAGTAAAAGAGCTGTGGGAACTGGGAAGGCCAAAAGAAGATGTGATGTGTGGTGAATCACTTCATGGAGTATGATCAGAGCATAGACTTTTGGAGAATCAAAGGCAATGACTGTATTCAATACTAGAATGAAAATAGCTGACGAGAAGAAAAATATGTAAAAAAATCTTAGTAACTGAAGTTAAGAAAATAAATTTTAAAACTTGAACAGAAGTGTTGTGACTTTGCACCTGCAATTGTTACTTGGCAAAGTGCAAATAGCCCATAAGGTATAAAATAATTTTACCTGAAGTGCTGGGTGCACAAGTGTAGTTGCCCGAATCGGTGGGTCCAGCCCTGGAGACCAGCAGTCGGGATGTTCTGGTCTTCCTCTCAGTTTCAACACTCACCCCCCCTCTGGCCGCGTAGTTCACCACCTCCCCATCGTGGTACCAATAAATGAAACTGAAACAATACAAAAAAAATATTTTTAGAATATTTTTACTGTGGCAATCAACGGAAAAATAAAATCTAGCATAAACGCATCAGTTTTTAAACTATGTTTATATTTGGTGAACGCAAGTTCGAACTCCGACGATGCGATGCGATTGATTTTAGGAGCACATTACCGCTTTGTTTTTATATGTAATAAATGGTTGAGTTCGTCCGTAGCTCGATTTTTTCGTTGAAACACTCTGTAACTCTACACAAGCTATTTTCCAAACAAATGAGAAATATAATTTACGTCTGTAAGTCTATGGTTTCAATGACAATAATATCAGGTCCAAACGGGAATTATTCTTACGTGGAAAGTAGAATAGGTACCTATCCTTAAGATATATTTTTTAGAGAAAACAAGCTGTGCTCACTCAGTGTGATAACAAAAATACACTCTTAGACTCTTTAACAGCAAGCGAATTAAAGCTTGTATCGTGAGAAAGGAAGATATGTTCGGTACATTTATAGGACAATCGAACAACAATAATAATTGACCCGTTTCTATGCTTGTCGTCCGATAGGTTTTGAGATTAACGCACCATTTTATTTCCTCGTATTTTTTCATCAAAATATATTTATATTTCTTAGCAAGGTTTTACTATAACCTCAAAAATATACTTTAATGATGTAGTAAGTACATACATAATCCCCTTTCATAGTGTGCTGACGAACCTTTCAAATATTTGATGAAAATGAAATTCGAAATTTCCTTTAAGAATACAAATTCCGTCCAATTCGTGGAATTTATTGGAATTCCTTTCAATAATTTCCCATCTTGTGTAGTTGATTGTATTATTTCTCACTGTAATATTGATCCCAACAGGCGGAGTAGTTTGAGGTTTGCGGTTTCACTGACCTTTGATCGTGAAAACAAGGTCAGAAAGTGGTTAGGACTAACCTAAAATTTAATCAAAGTTCAATCAACAATATTATTTTTTTTAACACGAATTAAGCGTAAATTATTTTCTATACCTATACAAAACCTACATCTAGCATTAGGTCTAAAATACAAATCTAACGTCGGATTTTTTTCATCGCAGACCCGTGCAAAACATCTCTGACCGATTTTAGATATAGTTTATCGCAATTAAACTAATACTAATAAGTTTAAATGTAACAATTTGATTTGTTATTTCATAAATTAATTAATACCCTGAGTAGTTTACCAGGCATACATCATGCATGGTCACAGGTGACAAATAAAGTTTCTTTGTTACCCGTGACCATGCAGGACCTGTGCCTGCGAAACTAATCACCAGTCAGTAAGGGTATTAAATATTTTTTGTTTTTTTTTTTTATTTAAGTGATTCCACCAATAATGTATATTCAATTTGTTTATTTTATTTCAACCAATATATTATTATTATTTAACGCTTTTTAGAAAAAAATGTTCCCGGCGAATGCCGACTAAAAGTTTCGTTTTAAAATTAAGCATTATTTGTTTAAGTAAGCCTATGGATAAAGTATAAAGCAACACAAAGCTTAAAATTATTAATTAAGATAATCTAATACAAGAGTTACTACAAGTATGAAAAAATAGATATCGCTTCGATGTCGGTAGGACAGAGCCATGCAAATTACTCTCTTATCTTACGATCGAAACTAATATTATTTTTGTAAAACTAATGATGTGTCAAGCGAAAATTATTAAGGTAATAATTTACTTCTTTACCGAATAAGTATCCAACTTTATTTTTACTTTGGTTATTCTTCGAGGAAATGAAAGAAAATTTATCATTTTTCAACGTGTAGATTTTCTTGTTATGTCTTAAGTATTTTGGAAATATAACTTTCTTACAAATACGCTGTTTACTATTTTAATAAAATGTAATATACTTACAACTTTTCTGTGAATACAACTTTCTTGTAATAACATTTCTCTCATCTAATAAAAAAAGTTTTTTTTCCGTCGACTGATAAAGAAGTATAAACTGCCTTGTTTGCGATGTGATGATAATATGTGGTATTCATTCGTCCCTGAACACAAAATATGACTTACTCGTACACTTTGATCGACACCAAATTTAGATTGATACACCAAATTATTGAAAGTTGCACTTAGGGCATTTAAATTGACAAATTAGTCATAATTATTTTGTGTTTTGTGTTTTATGATTTATTTTTTAATATTTAGTAGTTAAAAATATTTTTCCGGAGTTTCATACTACATATTATGTAGATATGATGATGTTTCTTCACTTTTATATGATATATTATGAAATCCTGGCTATAATAATAAAGCCTTTATTGATAAAATATACAAATATAAAAATAACATGCTTACAGATAATTATTAACAACTAAAATATACTTAAACAAGATACCTCCCGAAAATGAGTATATACTCGTGCTTCGGGAGGGAGATTACTATAATATATCACATAATATTATGTTCAAAACGATTAAGTCTTTACTGAAAAATATTAGCGAGGACTTGTGGAGTCTATATGCTCCATCTAGGGAACGGACAAAGAAGGTCAAAGAAGAAAAATATTGGCTTTTATATCCATCAGTATAGATGGATCATAAGATTATCCTTAAAATAATGAAGTTTTCGAGTATTTAAGGCTGGTGGTTGTCGGCCAAAAGGATGAAGCCTTGTCACTGGTTGGACCAGGGCCCTTATTCTGCATTTCTTTGCAATTCTGACTTTAACATAAAGTCGGCTTTAAATGTCATCTTGTTGTTATGAAATGCGTCATTTTTTAAAGGAAATGTGAAGTTTACTTTATCATTTTTGAAACTAGCTGTTAACCAGCTATGGCACTATTCTCGTTTGGTATAAACGCACCTTTAGATCTTGACCTTGCTCTTCACAAGGATGTCGAGTTTTTTTCTCCATACAATGTAATGTCACTGATTTTTATTTATTTACATACTTTACTGAAGGTACATATTTGTTAGTATGAGTAACAAATAAAATTTCACATAAAAATACATCACAAAATCAACATACAGAGGGCGAGCTTACCACAACGATGTTGCGGTCTCTAACAACTAACCCAAATTATAGGTACCTACAATAATTTAAAATGCATAACAATAAGTATTAAGTATATAAATTTTAGTTCAGCAAAATAATATAAATTTTTAATGGATTTGCAGGGACTAAGGAAAATATTTATGAAAAAACTTTAAATACGAATTTCGGGTATGAAAACTTGACTGGAATAAAATACAAAAACGAATTAAAAAATTTAAAATTAATTAAAATTATACAATACAGAGTTTCCGTCATAAATTATTAATAAGACGTAATGAAATTAGAAACTCGGCGAAAACTTTGTCCAAGTTGTATGAAATGGAAAAATTATCATTTTAGATTTGCTGCTTATCTGACAGCCGTGTGTCTGTGTACGCGTTACACCGCATTTTTTGTCTACATCCAATACGATTAATTTATTTCCAAAACTTTTTGTTCTGGGGATACATTATTTATGTTTGCTCTTGAGAAAGGTGAAGCTTGAAAATATATATACAAAAAAAAAACAATATTTAACAGTAAAAATATTTTTCAAGGTACAGCTAGTGAATAATTCAAAAACACAGATTCGAGTAGTGATATAATTTAAATATGAATTTCTAACCGGGATTTTGTATTATATTGAATAGAATAAGCTGATTTAGAATTTATTTTAAAACAATTCATGGTCCTACCAGAATGTTATCTATTTATTTAATTTTCATTGGCATTCCATCCACAATTATTGGATGATATTATGCCACCAAAAAATCACAAAAGTAAATGTACAATTTCATTCATATACAAAAAAAGTCACAAGTCACAGCTTTTTGACTTCTTACAATATCACTATAATTAAGCATATCTATCATACGTGATTTTTGTGAAAAAAAAAAACGACTAGAAAAATATTTCATGCAGACTGTTGATGGCCTATGAGTTCTATTCGATATTGTTTCTACCCAAGCCTAAGAAAAATCGAAGACGATTTTTAAGTTTTTTACTATGAGTTAAGAAACTTTAATATCATTTGATGAATTTACAATTATCATTCCATAATTTTATTTTTGTTTGTTTTATATTTTATTAAATTTTGCGTCTATAAAGTTGTACTTACAAGCATTTAATATTGAAAAATTTATTAAGACTGAAAATAATATGCCGGTATAAGTGGGAGGAAGAAGACGCAAGGAGTGAAGAGGTGAATGGAGAGGTATCCATTGGAATTTTGACACTAAAATACGGTTAAATGCTTTTGTTAGATTAAATAGATACCTACTGCTATAAGTAGGCGCTTTTATATCCTTACAAAAAGTGAGAAAATGAGCAAAAGAAATGGAAGAATGAGCAAAAAACATTCTCGCAGGAATGCCTGAGATTTCTAGGTGCGTGCTACACGGCTGCTCACTGACAATACTGCCTAATGTACTCTCCGCTCCTCTCCTCAGATCCTCACAAATAGATTTCCACGTGAAAGGGAGTAGGGTGGTGTATTGTGGCGGCAGTCGATTCCTTTCAAGCGAGAGATTTAATCAAAGTTTTGATGGATGAATCAACTGCTCTATTTGATTTCAGTTATATTTCATCATAATAATACATCCAACTTTTAGCATTTCACTGATTTTAAGACTCTTGTTTCGTTCTCGTAAACATCGGGCAAGGATGTGGAAAAATAAAAGGATAAAAGACGTTTGAACTATAAGGTACAGTTAGTCACAGGAATATTCAAATAGAATCAGTCTTGTTTGAAAATATACACAATAATCTCTTAACTCATATTAAAAATGGACGGGTCCCTATTCCTCTTGGTCACGGTATCACTCGTGGACGCCTGGGCCAATTTCACTCATTTTTTTTCTGCTTTGTTTGCTATTGACATTCATTATCAATCTAAACAGGCGGTTCAAGCAGACAACATCTGCTTGAACCGTCTCCTGATGGGATCAAAGCGTTCGGTGCTTATTTTATTTATTTATTTACTCGAAATCACATTAGAATCATATCTGCTTACATAAGTCTGCTTACACACATTTATTATTTATTTATCGTATGGTCATAATATGTACATCACATGTAGAAACAATACAGAACATTATATTAAAATATATTACAAACATCAGTTGCAATGGCTTGCAGTTTCTTGTCTCTGTGATGTGATGTACGCCAGGTAAATTAAATTATGTAAATTAATCAATATTACAAAAATAAATTACAAGGAAAATGCTCACTCACTAGGAGATCAAAATTAAGTAAGTAATCATTCTAAAACACAAACTACTTTCACAGTGAAATAATTATATTTTAGATACCTCATTATCAAAAGGTTAAAATTTATGATTTCTTTCACTCGCTCTTCATTAAGGTAAAGTAAAGTGATAACTCGAGATACAAGTGTCTTGATATACCTATCTACGTGATTTTTTTAATTCTAGCAGTCCTTAAAACTGAATTAAGTTCAGCGAAGTTTAGTATCTCTCTTAGTATTACTCTCATACTGTGTTCCGCTCTTTCGAAGCAGAGCTGAGAAATCTGGACGTGGTGTGGGAGGAGGTCATTAACGTTGCGCAAGATCGAGCGCAATGGAGAGCTCTTGTTGCCTCCCTATGCCCCTAAGTGGGGTCTTAAGGGAGTTTGGATTGGATTGGAAGTTTAGTAACGCTAAAGTGTAGCTCATTCGTGAGTTTAAATCGACTGATTTCCAAAGAAAATTTTATAAAGCCAAATTATTTCTATACAAATTATCCTCTCTCAACACAAACTCTCTGAGTTTTATGAGAGAGGAAGAAAAAAGTAATTATAATATTACGAATTATTGTTATATTATAAAATTTTATCTTAATTAAACACATTGTAAGAAATTTATGAAATAAAATAAAAATATAATATAAAGGTTTATTTATAAACTAGTCAGGTAAATAAAATAGTGGAATAACAAATCAATTGTTTCATTTAAATTATTTTACTTAACTTAATATTAATGTTTTTCTTTTTCAAAAACTCAGAGCAATTGTAATTGCGGGCTGGAATGGATTAATGGTATTTCTATTATTAATTTCACTGGGGAAATTCCTTTATGATACGAGCAATGTAACGGACGGAATTAAACTCGTATAACAAGGTATACCTATAATTTTTTTAACTTAATAACTCATAAAGGTAATGTTTGAGTTCATTGAATTGTGCGAATACTCGGAAATTCTAAAACAAAAGTTTATTTACGTCAAAGAAAGTTATACACTTCTAATTAAACTAATTAATTTTGTTATTAAATAGGAAGGCCGTAATAAGTTTTGATAGAACTTTATTTTATTTGGTTTTAATTACCTACTTTTTAGTTTTGAAATTCGAAGGTGTTTTATCATTCAGGGTACTACCTACTAACAAATGAAATTCCTTATTTTTAACATGGTCGCTTCAAACTCTCGCTGAATGATTTTTTTATCAAAGATTATTTATCATGGCTGACATGTGCAGCCTCGTTCCAAGTGGAGCCACTAGATAATAAAACAGTGTCATCCGCATATGAGACAATCCTTGATTTCGTTAACTTCATGCAGCACAAATCATTCATATAGATGAGAAACAATATAGGACCCAAAATGCTGCCCTGCGGTACCCCATATGAACCCTCGATTGGGTCACTGCAGACATCACTGTACTTAATAATATTATGAGTACGCTCTTTCAGGTAGCTTTCAAACCAGTCCCTTGCTATACCTCTTATCCCAAAATACCTTTATTATTTATTTCGATACGAAGTTCGACGCGTCAGCTAGTAAATAAATAAATAACATTATTTAACTATGTATGAAGGCTTTAAGTTAAACCCAACAACACCTCTGAAATAAATTAATGCACCACGTATAATAATTAGATTTATTTACGGGCACACAATATAAGGCATATTGTATTCATTATATTTTATTCCGCCCGAAGGTAGATTTTAATTAATTTCAAAGTAGAGAATTTAATTAATTCAATCAAAGGTAATTATAGTGATTTAGTACAGAAGAACAACGCATTAATTTTATCGTCTTTTATTAGAGGGAATGTGTTCAAGAACAAGTGTTAACAGAACAAAATTAACACAATGAAATATTTGAGGCTTTGAATAATTTTCTAACTGGTATTTTGTTTATTAATCGGATAACGAGGCAACTAATATGTAAAAATGTTATTCATTTGTAGCATAAATGAGAAAATCATAAAAACAAATTATAATTTAAACTTATTATCTTGCTGAAAGTTAATAGTTTCTTGTTAACGTTTGAGACATAAGCTATAGACAGTCATCTATGATCTAGAATTACGAAGAGACATGAGTAACAGGCATAATTAGACAGGGAAGAGACATTAGCTAGACATGAGTTAGACTTACAAAGGGACATGAGACAGGCATCATTAGACAGGGAAGAGGCATGAGTTACACAGGAGTTACATGAGACTTGGCGGAAAGTAAACAACCACGTTTTTTTTGTCCACAATTTTTGTTTTTTTTTATGAATCTGGACTCACCCAAAGTGAACACAAATCGACTTCTTTCACAGAAAGCTAAGCTTGTTTTGTGAAATTAAAAATGGTCAGCACCTGATTTCGAACCCACGACCTTCAGTATGCTGTGCGTACGAAAGCCTTCGACTGATACCGCTGGTCTACCAACCACATCAATTACTTTCATTACTTTGCTTTTTTGTTCACATCAATTAGAATTACGCAGCTGTGTCCTTGGATATTTTATTCACTCCAATTTTAAATATTTTTCTACGCATTTTCTGTTTCAGTATTCGGTTTTTTTGTTTGCTGTTTCTCAAAGTATAAGAAAAACATTTTACAAATATCTTTTCTTTTCAATTGATTCGGAAACGTTGAAGCAAGTTTCTCCAGTTGTTCTCCGCTGCATTTCCCTATGGATCAACCATTCATTACTGATATAAATTCAGACGAATATTTTTTCCCCAAAAGATGATGATATTATTATAACCGCTCGGTTGGGTAAAAATAAACAGTGTTTATCCACAAAAATGTTTGGATCATTTATAAAGATCAACCTTTTTTTTTTGGTCCGTCTGTTATTTCGAAATCGTCCAATTTACCCCCCCGTTTTGGGATATTTCGACATAATTAAATTTCAAAAAAAATATATTTTTAAATCCACGAAATGAGATTCGTGAATTTTTTCGAGCGGATGAAATTGAAAATTATTTCGGCATTTCGCATTTTATTTTACATAAATACGAAACGACGTTTCCCTCCTTCCGAGGAATACACGAAAGAAAAAGTTTGTGTTTTTTATTCTAGCAAAAATAAAATAGGAATTACTTACTTCGTTACTTAATTGAAACACAAGAAATCCTGCTGATTGAGGAAAAATCCCCAGGAAAGTTACTTCAACTTATATAATCGGATCATTATTGTTGTTCTGTACTTCGAGCAATACTTCTAATAATTACTCATTTTTTATCCCATCACGCAGCGTCCCGTAAGGGCTAGGTAGAGAGAAGGGACCTCCAACCCTTCTATCCAAATCCATGCATACTTCTTTCCTACACATCCACCAATATACCATTTCTCACACAACCTCTCCTCTTTCTTCTGACCTGGCTTTCTTTGAGGATGGAATCGATGTGTTCAATCCACGTCATTTTCGATTCTTAAACGTTTCCTTATAGCCTTATAAATATTCTCTTTGTCTAAATTCCTTATAAATTCTAATTGCATCCATTCTTTCCACGTGTCCAAACCATTTCAACTTATTAACTTTCATATTTGTAACAATACTAACTTCCTTACCACATTCCTTCCTATATTATCATTTATTTCCATGTCCCACAGAGTGTTTCTAACATGGTCGGCCATCTCCAAAGTTAGAGTTAGAAGTACGGGACACTCCTTTGATTGATAAATATATGTGATGAAGGTTTTAAATTAGATATTTTAGAAAACATAGAAATAGTGAAAAATAATAGTTGTATAAGTAATACTAAATTGTTAAACATTCAAACTCCGCAAATCACATCCCTCTGTTAAAATAATTATTGTTGTTACCTCCCTCACACACTCCCTCCACATCCCAATGACAACCAGACCTTAGTTTTTATGTTTAGTAACTTGTTTACAAGTTTTTTTTCAATTGCCAATATTGAAAAAAACTTGTAAGATGCTACTGAGTATGGACGAAAGTCCGAAAACGTTTTAGCGCGAATTTATATTAAAATTTATTAGGTATTTATTTTAATAAAATATTAGTAGAACCAACAAAGTTTGTTTGTTTTTAATTTTTAATAGTTAGTAAAATCGAATTTTATGCACAAAGCTGTTTCTAATGATCCCACCCAACAATATGTATATCAATAATAACCATGGGGTACCATAATTGTCTTCCCTTTGATTTTTGTTATTTTATTTTAGTCTCTTGACAATGTCTGCGTGAGTTGGACGAAAGCGTTCGTAATTCAATATAAATTTTGTGAAAGAGCAACTGCCTCTATCATAATAATGAACTTTCACTACGTAAATACACAAACCTTCCAAAAATTAAAAATTATATTGTTAAAAGTACTAAGAATAATACCTGCTTAGAATTTTCTTTGATTTTCTAATTTTCAAAGTAACTTTCTTAATTCTTCCTTTCATAACAACTTTTTCCTGACAAAAGCCTACACGATAAAAAAAGAATTAGTGAAATCGGTCCAGCCGTTTAGGCGTGATGCGATGACCACGCGAAATAGCTCTCCATCTTTATATAATAGATAGAAGGTTATCTTTAGGTACTCTGATAACTAGTAATTCCTTGAATTTTTGTATGATCGCCTATGTTGGGACTTCTATAAGAAAAATAAATACATACCAAATTTTATATTTTAATGCCAGAGACGACAAAACAGGCAATGACTAGATAAATGTTGGGCACCAGTTGTAATTCATACTTTATAAAGTAGAGTCTCAAAGGGAGAAATAAATGTTTTATCCTTGTTTTCCAGCTACATTTTTTGACATACAATATAATATTATTCCTAGTGAGGCCACTGTTATAATTTTTTTAACAATGAATAAGGTATAAAACAGAGACAGACAAAATTTTGTTATGAGTTTTCTTTTGATTTTTATCCATAAATACCGCACGTATCGCTCAGAAATTATTCTTTTAAAACAATACATTCGAATCATTGTTTAGGATTAAATATGTATTTGAATTACAAACAAAGTTCATTTATCAAATTGAAAATATGGATTCTACGGGCTCTAGATCTGCATTCATGATATTCACATAATATGTATTATTATTTAAAAGCGGTAACCGCAAAATATTCAAGTCGACCTCTTTATTTGAAATGCTCAAGCTGTAAGCGTTCGAGTTGTAAGGCAGAATGGGCGAATTTCAAAAGGGTTGTTTCTCTTTTTTTATTTCAGAAAAACGGTTATATTACGAGTAAGTTTATATGCGCTGAATGCTAGGGTTTGTCACATTTTTATCTCAGCTTTCCACGTGATTTATTTCTTTTTGTGTTTGGCTTATTTTGTAAGGTTTGCAAGTTACAAAGGAGTAAATTATTCAATTTTACAGTTTTTATAAAGTAAGTAGATACATCATAGGTAATTTTTATTAAAATTGAGGTATGAGGGTGTTCAAGTATTAGGTAACGGATTTTTGGGTTGGCTGGAAGAGATCCTGCGGGATTTGTCCGCCCTTTGACTCTCGTGAATGGATTGTATCAGGACTGCATTTTTTTTTAACAATTAAGCATTATTTATTTATTTTTTTAAAGATTTTTGACCACTGCTCACGTCACGTAACGCGCCGTAACGTTTTTCTGCCCCCCCCCTCTTCCTAAACGTGACGATTTCCTTAGTTTTTTTTTATTTAATTTTATTTAAATGTTTCATAACGTATTTTTTTAAACATCCTATATACTCGGTAACGCACAGTAATGTTTTGCAAGAACCCCCCTGCCCTTGAATTGCGTTATGCAATACTTGAACGTCCCCTATGTAGTACATAGTTACCGCAAGTAGACGACAAACATAAAAGAAACGGTTAAGTACCTAAATAAATCGATCAATACTATCTTTGTGATCCCATGCACTTAGGGTCTCTTCTTTGAGTTCGATCTTACGCTTTCAATATTCTGTGGACTATGACTGGAAGTATGGAGAGCATCAGACGTAGAGGGTACTCACGTTTGAGATAAAGTGACCAAGTGAGAGAGAGAGACAACTCGGGAAACCATTTATGGGAAAGTTGGCGGAGAACCGAAGCGAGTGGACAGATATGGTTTATGACAATCGCGACCCTCAGCACTGACAGAAGGACAAAGTAGAAGAGAGCCGTTGATGATCGACTAGCGCACGCCGCTTATCCGAAAACTGACGAGTGAGTTCTGTTGTTTGAAACGGGCGGATACATGCACAGTATAAATTGTTGTAAATTTTTTGTAGGAGTAATACCAAATGTTATGAACATTATTACGGTCATATTTCGAACAGTGGATTTTTGACAAATTAGAAAATTGACGAAACACGTTGATGATGGCAAAAAAAAGAAGAAATTTTGATGTATCGAGAGAATTAAAAAATTCTCGAAAGACTTTTTGACATGATAACTGAAAAAATATGATTGATTTGCCGCGACACAAGAGACATATTGCACGAGACGATGGAGGTGTCGGGGGCACTTTTCATGATGGATGAAGCGTCAAGTGCGTTCATCAGATTGTTGCTTTTTTCATTTCGGATTTTTTCTTCTTCGATGAGTACAAATCTTAATGATATTAATCTTATGAAGTTAGGAATCTCATGAAATATTTCTCATAGATCTCTTCGTGATACTGCTTTGAAATATTTGTAAAGTATTTGCAATATCTTTCCAATATGCGCATTTAAATGACGTTTTTTTATCGAATATGTAACAACATTAGTTGTTACAGTCATTAGACTCTAACAATTCATTACTGGCTTAGTGTGATCACTTTACGTTACAAACGTTCGTCATTAGGTGGTAATGTTTAAGTCTCCGAAACTCCTAATCATGAGAATTCTCAACATGTTCAACATATCGAAATATCTCATGTACCTATACAACAAGTAGATATTCAATAATAATTAATGAAGTATAGAGATAAAAGTTGGAAATTATTGAGAACAAGAGAGCAACCAACTTTAAAGACTGTAATATTTGGAGGGTTTGTGTATTTACGTAGTGAAAGTTCATTATTATGAATTAAATAACACACAGTTGCACTTTCACAAAATTTATATTGAATCTCGAGCGCTTTCGTCCAACTCACGCAGACATTGTCAAGAGACTAAATTACAATAACAAAAAATCAAAGAGAAGACAATCATGGTACCACGGTTGTGGGAGAGGATATTTACAGATGACAAACATTATTATTATTATATATATATAGGTACATATTATTGTTGGGTGGGATCATTAGAAAGTAAACATTGGAAATGTGTGACCGAAATATTATGAATTTTGAAGTTGGTTAATTATAGGGTAAACATAAATTGATTAAACTTAACTATGAACATAATATTTCTAAGATAATAGAGGAGATGGTGTAGGGACTTGAATATTAACAATAGTGTCGCGATTTTTATGTATTTCGAGGGTTTCCAGGCCTAATCTACGGTACTTGTGTTCCTCCGAGTGTAATACCTTGACATTGTTCATACCAAATGCATGGTCATGTTCAATGCAATGGTCCGCCATCTCGGAGTAACCAGTTAGACCTCGAAACGCTCTATGATGTTCTTTTAGTCTAGTGGTTATGGGTCTGCCAGTTTCACCAACGTATGTAGCTGGACAGTCACTACACCATAGCATATATACACCACCTTCATCCATGCTATCTTTTTTATCTTTATTGTTAAACAGTAATTTATTAAGATTGTTTTGCGTGTAAAAAGCACTTTTATAATATTTTTTTGTGAAGTTACTAGTTGTATCAGAGACTTTCCAGGTATATAATATTTTTCTCCATGGTACATCTTTGATACTGTGTTGTGGGACGTGTGGGTATATATATTGGGTGGTTATCAGTTTTAATTGTTTAGTTTTGAGTATGGTATCAACTGTTGAATCATTATATCCGTTATTTTTAGCAATGGTTTTAATTACTTTAAGTTCTTTGATAAAATCAGTATTGTCTAGTGGGATGTGTAACAATCGATGGACCATGGAGTGGAAGAAGGCAAGTTTGTGTGAGCGAGGGCTATTGGAAGAGGCATGCATGATGGCATCTGTGTAAGATGCTTTCCGATATATACTAAAATTAAATTTAGACTCTACAATACAAATACTTATATCTAAGAAATTCAATTTTTTATTATTTTCTATTTCAAGGGTAAATTGTATATTAGGTTTAATTGAATTTAAATGTTTGAGAAATAAATCTAGTTGTCTCCTCGTACCGTTCCATACGCAGAATATATCATCTACGTATCGATAGTAATTGGAGACACACTGTAACAAATTATTGTTTGAATTAAATAGAGTATCTTCAAAATCATTCATGTATATTTCGGCTAGCAATGGAGATAATTGGTTTCCCATAGGGAGTGCATCTAAAATTTTATAAAAACAATCATTAAATTTAAAGTAATATTAATTTTTTAACAAATGTGCAGAACAAATCTCCAAAAATTTGAACACACGTAGTACCAACAAAAATATTAATAAAATTATTAAAAATGTGCGTAATAACATAAAAACACATGAAATTATTTTAACGAAAGCTGACAAAGGAAATTCCATAGTGGCCATTAAGAAATCTGAATACCATAACAAACTCCAAGATGTGCTTATTAAGGATAAGTGTGAACTGCTAACAAAGGACCCAACCAGTACCTACCAAACCCGAGTTAAACAACTACTCAAGAATGGACATTATTCCCAGGCCGACACATGGAAGCTGCTAGTCAAAAATCCCCAACCACCACGTTTATATGGAACAGTTAAGCTGCACAAACAGGACAACCCCGTACGGCCAGTCGTCTCCTACCTGAATGCTCCAGCAGTCAAAATAGCACAACACCTGAATAAGACAATACCCAACCTAATAAATTTCAATCCTAAATATAGTGTGAAAAATTCAATAGACCTAACACAAAAACTAAAAGACTTTGTCCCGCCTAATAATGCAATATTAGTATCTTTTGATGTAAAAAATTTGTTCACAAATGTGCCTGTCGGAGAAGTCATTAATTTAATAAGTGATAAACTGTACAATAATAATATAGACAATAGCGTAATCAATAAGACCCTAGATCTCATTAAGCTATGTATGGACCAAAATTACTTTAAATTTAATGATTGTTTTTATAAAATTTTAGATGCACTCCCTATGGGAAACCAATTATCTCCATTGCTAGCCGAAATATACATGAATTGTTTTTTTTTT
The DNA here is from genome assembly GCA_963576905.1 of Mystacides longicornis. Taxonomy (NCBI): domain Eukaryota; kingdom Metazoa; phylum Arthropoda; class Insecta; order Trichoptera; family Leptoceridae; genus Mystacides; species Mystacides longicornis. The sequence goes on along the minus strand of OY756421.1, from coordinate 1,547,172 downwards.
TGTTTTAATCAGTATCTGATTTTGAGTAGTGTTTTATATTTTGTTGACATCTGCCGGCGCATAGGTTAATACTGTAATACCGGCTGACGAAAGAAAAATCGAACATAAATAAATAAATAATAATTAATAAATCAACATTAAAATCCGTCGTTTTAAAAAGCGTGCCATTGACCAACTTCCTATTTATATTTTTTTAGAATGCGTAAGGAAGGACCATGTTTTTTTAATGAAATAATGCCTCCCAAAAGTGAAAGGAAACATAATTTTGACAACTTCCACACTTAGCAAAGGATTGTATTATAAAAAAGGAAGATATTTGCCAACGTGGATCAAATCAAAACCATGATCTTAAGAACAAAAGTCAGTAACTGCATCACTTGACTTTACGATAAAAGTGTAACAAATAAAAAAAAATTATCGCATTGGAGATCGAATCTTAGATTTATAATAATTCAGAGAGAGGGCTGAAAAATATATTAAGCTGCTGTCTTCGTAGGTTTGAACTATTCGCGATATTAGTCCAATTACTTATCAGATCTTGTTGAACTATTAAATTGATCCCGATTCCTTCAACACAAATAATGTTATAGGTCTATTATGAGTGTTTGTTAATCTAAAACTTGAGTGCACATCTAATAAAACAATACCATAAGATAATAAAACTTTGCAGACATTGGATAATGAAGGCGAAGGTTCTTCAAGAACCTCTCGTAATGGTTATACTGAACCCTCAATCATTTATGTTTGTCTAAATGAGACATTCGATTTGATCAGGATGAATGGCAAATTTTTTTCATCTCATTTGTATTTTCGATAACTCATTTAATTTGCAACTATCAACCTAGTTTTATCCATAATAGGATTAAAAGTTTTTCTAATAAAGAAGAATGAATATACTTCATTTGGATTATTTTTAGCTTTTCTTTATTGAACATTATTTAATCATTTATACCAATAGTTGCATTATTGATTTTTTAAATTGTAACTGCTTTTACAAACAATTTGGAGGGTATTAAAAAACACAAAAATCAGTATGTAATGCCAATAAAAGAATAAAATCAAAAGAAAACAAGATACACAATACAAACATACAATATTTTAAGCAAATAAAGAGTATTCATTTCGGACTGTAAATTTTTTATTTCATCTTGATAATATCCTTCAAGCTTAATGTCCCTTCCAGGATCACGCGTTATCACATTACAGACCTTTAGATTAGCAAACAGTGTCACAAACTATTCTTTCAACACGCCCAAGCAAAAGTTACTTAGGAGGGGGGGGGGGGTAATGATCTTGGCGAAATTGATATATTTTCTACACCCTTGTATAGTTTAAAAAAATACTAAAGGATAGGTAACGCTTGGTTCATTAAATTCTTTGAGACAAGCGGTATCTAGATATATAGTACATTACAAATAAACAAATAAAAGTTGAGAAATGTATAGATAAAGTATTGAAACAAAGAAACAGGCCAACCCCGGGTAGAAATTTCAAGTGAAAGAGACTTTGAAAAATTTTGGATGGACCAATCTCGTGGATATTAATGCACTTTTTGATGAAAGTCTATAATTGAATATCTCTCCCATGAAATAAAATAAATGTGGCCAACACCTTTAACCGTTATTGAGCCAATAGTGATATCCACACTTAGTCGATCAATGAGAGATATAAGATTTTTTAAAGTAAATTGTGATTTTTTTAATAGTTATGCAGTAAGTATCAAGTATCCTTGTCATACGTTAGATCGTATTAGGGCGAATCACAAATTGATCGTGGTTCCTGCGTAAGGTAAAACTAATTAAGTTTTTATGTCTAAACATAAACCCTTGTAAGTAATTATTAATTAAGTCAGTGATTGGCATTCGCATTAATTGTTATATTATTATGTTTGTTTGTATATAGGTACCTATATAGTAGGTGTGTTCATCCAACATCTTCTTCTCAATCTCATTGTGTATTGGTATGGTATGACTTTATACAATGGCATTCTCTATATGTGCGTGTGGATGACTGCTATAATAGTATAATAATCGATTTAATCATCAAGTGTTTCCAAAACACTGAATAAACCTACCGTCTCATTTATAAAAAAATCGTAAGATTACGTAAAACTCACGGATCAGTTTTTACTTTATTTATAAAAACAATATTTAATCCGCGTTTGTTATGTATGAAGGTGACATTTCATACAAAATTTTGTAAACAAAAATAATAGTAGCCGGGCAACGCGAGTGTTTATAATCAAGATGCGCTGTGTCAGATTTGAATGATTTCAAGTTATTGATTCAGAATAGGTACCTACCATATTTTTTAATTATTTATTTTTTTATCAAAATATAGTTAAGTCCTTATTAAATCATACGAAACCTTTATGTTTCAGCCAAAATAAACCAATTCATGTTTGATCACTTCAATTTTAATATTTGTACATACTTAAAAAGTATTCTTTGAATATTTTCTCCAAAACGTCATTGTATTTCTTATAAATTTAGTTGGTACATCATGGTTGTAAGCCCACGATGATAACGGGAATGCAATATTTGCTTTATTTATTTAAAATTTCTATTATCAAAATGATAAACCAAAACAAAATAGACCAAAATATGAAGGGAGCACCTAATTGGACGAAAAAAAACTTAACAACAGTATATTTATTACAGTAAGCGTTGTTGCACACTTGAAACCATTGTCAGGTGACATAAAATCTAACATGGCGGGCTAAAATCTACAGAGATCAGCTCGCAATCAATCGATATGGGTTAAACTACCTCGACGATGGCTTGATCACAAATTTTCTACCGCTGAACTCTTATTTTTCACTGATCAGAGTTTTTTTATAAAGCAGTTAGAGTTTCATATTTGTCATTATATGAGTTGGGCAGGAGTTAAGCGAGGGGACAGTCTGAGTCCATTTCTCTGCAACTTGGCTATGGGTAAAATAATTGAAGAAGTCGCTGACATAAATCTGGGATACAAAATGGGGAATAACATGATTAGCATCATAATAACGATGTGACGATGCTACTATTGGCTATAGCTGAATCTGAGGATGACTTGCAACATATGCTACACCGGTTCCATACCTAAGCATCCAAAAAATACAACATGTCTATCGCTTTTTCCAAGAACAAATGCATGACCATATTTATTGAGGGCACGTTGAACAGGTGACGAATTTAAATACTTTGGCGCCATCATACCATTAAACAGCGATCTTTGCGGTGAAGTCTTAGAGCAATCCCAAAAGGCTGTAGCTATTTCCGGATGCTTAAGAAATACGATCTGGCAAAATAAACATTTGAAAATACCAAGCAAAGTCAGAATATATAAGAATTGTGTCCGCCCCATCATGACATACGGCATTGAGTTCAGAGCTGACAATGTCAGCAGAACTAAAAATCTCCTTCGCACCAGCAAAATGAAAGTACCTACTCAGAAATATCGCAGGCAAAATCCTTTGAGAGAGAGTACGGAATACGGAAATCCGAAGAGTAAGTATGCGAAGTTGAAGATATTGTCAGATGGGGACGTCAGAGAAGAAGATTCTGGAACGAGCATGTGTCCAGGATGACGGACGCAAGATCTCTAAAAGCAGATAGGGATGATATTCCACAATCTGGCAGGCTTCCAGGACGACCACCCAAAAGATGGAAGGTTAGTTGGGAGTACACTTCACAAGAGGCAAACATCACAGCAGTAATATGACAGGCCAACAGGCCTAGTAAAAGAGGAAAAAAATGAAGACAATATACGAGTGTTAAGAATGTCAAAAGACATTTTTCAAACATTTCAAAACTAAAGTTGAATGATCGAGATAAGAAGAAACATTTTTATTGTTTAAAATCGTATGGAATTCGTTGATTTATATGCAGAATGTACCTACTAGATATTATGAGACATTCCAAAACGAAAAACAAAAATTTTATGTCACATTTTTTGTTTGCAAGATACGGAGGGAAAGATACGTCGATTAATTATAGGCAAGTGCTCTTTCATAGCGAATATGAAAATATTGTTCGAAAGATGTCTATTTTCGTCTCTTTGTGTGAAAGAATTAACAAGTAGCAAAGTTTCTAGAGAGAAAAAAAACATTATAATGATCTTCTCCAAATATAAAGTTAGAAAGTTTGGGAACCATTGATGGCTACACCTTATTCGGATAAGATTAATTTTGATTTTCTCATTTAAGATATTCCACCGCGACTGAGTAAACACTAATTAAGATATTACATATATACAGGGGTAGCTACCTACATACCAACATACTGTACATAACTGCTATATAATACAATACACTCTATGTAGGTATACAATACATATTATTAATTATTTGCAGCCATTATAGAAAATTGTATTCCACTTTAGGTCGGCACTAAAGGCACCCATTTATCCTTAATTTTGTGGCATCCAATACAACACGTATTGGATGTCACTCAATTACACGGCTACATGAAAGGGCTAAATATGTCTAGGTAACATTTTAACTTTCCTTAGTAAAAAACATGGATGTTGCCTAAATTTTATGATATCGATTGTATAGAATGGTATAATGGTATGGGCGCTTATGTATACAGATGAAGAACTTGTGTCGAGTGTGTTTGAAAATTGTGCAAAAACGGTCTTAAAATGAATGTTTGCAAAACACAAGTTTTGGTTTTTGAAAGGGATGAAGCAAGAACGAAATGTAAAATAACCGTGGAAAATGAATGTCTTGAGCAAGTGAATGAGTATGTATGTGTATTTAGGAAATGTGTATGTTTAGAAGGGATGGAAAGTGTGAAAGAGAAATCGGACGAAGGAAAGTAACTATAAGCAGGGTGAGCGGTGCACCTAGACCTATTATAAGAAATAACGTCTCACTACACGCAAAAAACTAGTGCAATACCGTGACCATCATTGATGTATGGATGCGAAGAAGAAGAATGTACTATAAATGCAGTAGAGATCAGATCTCTACGAAGAATATGTGGAAAAATTCTGTGAGAAATGGAAAGGAAATTGTAATGGAAGTTAGTTTTGTGACAAATATGAAAGTTAATAATTTGAGATGGTTTGGCATGTGGAAAGAATGGATGCAAACAGAATGACAAAGATAATTTATAAGGCTGAAAGGAAAGATGTTAGAAAGCGTGGCCGATCGAAAATGACGTGGATCGAACACATCAATTTCGTTGTCAAGGGAGGCCAGGTAAGAAGTAAGAGAAATATGAGAGGCTGTATGAGAAATGTTAAGTCCGTGGCAGAAGCGAAAGAAGTATGATTGTATAGAAAAGAGTAAAGGTCCGTTCTCTCTGCCTACCCCTTACGGGACACGGGGTGATGATTAAAAAAAAAAGTTTTTAACCACTAGGCAAATAAGGCAGCATATTAAGCGGACATTGTTTGGAAAAACAAATAAGACCGTATTATTAAAACATTTGTGTGACCTGTTAAGACGCACGCAGTTGGGACTCGTATTGATAAGTACATCCAGTACTACTAAATATTTTCTTCGTACCATTGAGATGAGAAAACTCCACTCCGTCGCAAGTAAAACACCGAGAGACAGAGCCAGGAACAGCAGCATAACGAAAACATAAAGATACTGGAGGGAGCATATTAATAAACTACGGAGGTATCGTGTGTGTACGACAAGACGGAAGACGGTCAAGCAGATCACCCAAAAGGTGGAAAGACAACTGGTTGTTGATGTCTGCGGAGAAGTTGCCTCCAAAAAACAAATAGCATAATCTGATAGGAGGATAAGACTATTGACATTCCTAACAACGATGCTTATGTGGAATGAGAATGAACAGTAACATATATCTCAATTTACTGAAAAAGTGAAACAAAAATATTCCAAATATAAATTAAAATCAATGATTGTGAAATAGATTAATGTCCCGACAAAATTTTGAAAAAAATATGACCACCGTATGTCAGAACTTGCATGGTGAGGTGGATATCTACATAAAAAGATTGGACAAATCCTACCCAGAGCATTAATGCTACGAGTATGATTATTAAGAAAAAATCATTATAAGAGAAAGGCCAACTTGACTCGAGTCGGTAGGATGAAAGGGCTTGTGGAGCAAGTGGAGGCTAAAACACTTGACGGCTTCCAGCGCCACTGATGAATGAACGCTGTATTAAATTATTATTGACGTAAGCACAGCTGTTAACGCTCAAGAGAATCAGCCTTCCAAATGTAAGAAAAAGCTCGTCAAAATACAAAAATATCAGCAATAGACTACAATCATTTAAGACAATAGTCATAAGGTTGGAGGTGAGTTTAAATTATTATTGTCAAAGAAATGTCAAACCTTTTAAGACGATTTATTTTCAAGTTAAATAAATTAGGTACCTTTGCTGTGTTCTAATGTTAAAAATAAACGGACAGCCAGGTTACATAATTCTGTCAGTGGATTCTAAGTTCGCCCACCCGTCAACTTATCTCGGGGCGAAACCACGGGCTCGGTTGTCTTCCTCGTTACGTTTCCTGTCAAATTCTAAAGCAGGCAGGTACCAAACTTGATTATTATTTAAATTTTTCGGAATTTTCATTAAGTTTAACATCCAACGTAAACATCGAGGCTTTTTGTTATAAATTAACCTTCCTGATGGATATTTTCAAAATATTATTTTCTTTATTCAGTTTATAAAAAAAATAAACCTACTCACCCATTTATTATAATTTGACGTAGGTATGAACTTCTATTTGAAAAATACCGAGAAAAATAATTCAAGACAACTTCATTCAGTATTTTTTCTTCTTCTTCCACCTGTGCCTTGTTAGCGATCTCTTGTGCGAATCCCTTCATGTCGCTTGCGAGGTCAAAATATTCTTCCACTCTTTTTCTTATTAATTTTTTTTTATATCTCTTTTTTACTTATTTTATGCTTCTTGGTTGGATGGTAGATATCGTTTTCAACGATAATCCCGCCAAAGCACAACACTTTGTCACTAACATCTTGATGGATTGAACTGACCTTAAGCAAGAAATTACATCATTGAAATGTTTCTTCTCTATAACCCAGGTCAGATCTAAGGCGACGATCTAACGCTTCGCTGGTTGGAGACTTCAATCTGTGGTGCACCTCGCATAACATCATCCAATAACCGTAGCATCAGCCTTACTGTTCTCCTTTCCTCATCACCCATTATGAGGACGCGGGTGATTTAAATCTGATAATCCTGAATTTCTTTAGTGATGTTATCGAACGTTTCATAAATTTGATGATTATTTTTGGTTTTGCGGCCAGTTTAAAAAAAAGCGACTTAACAATGGGAGCCCTAGCTAATCCGGTCTATTGTCAAATTCAGTGTTGCCAAAGGGGGCGATTTACTTCTATTTGGGCTATTTGGAACGAGAATATGCGAGGAAAAAATCTAAAAGGCGACAGGTAGCCACTTGGGTTACTTCCCTTTTAGCGAATTTTCACCTTTCCGGATACTAAATGACCTTTTTTAGTGAACTCCCACCTCTCTTCGGATACTAAAATTTTCGGAATGACCGCATACCAAATTTTCAGTTTGGCTAATTTGCGTTTGAAAAACGGCGTTGCCAATACTGGTCAAATTAACGTTTATAACCTCAACCATATGTTTAGAATAATCATTGTACATTTCTTTTTACATACTATTACAAATAAAATAATTGTTTATCTTATTTTATTTTTTTAAGAAGATACAGAACAGCACTGCAAATCCACCCTTGAAGACAAATACATACCTTGTTAATTAATGTTAACTGTATTATTTTGTTTGTGTGTAGTGTAAAAGGACACACTATGGTTTACCTCCTAGAAAAAGCCACTTTTGCAATCATCAATAATTAAAACGTTAAATTGTTTAATTGAGAAAAAAAGAGAGGAGATAGCATAATATTCATCAGTCAATGCTAGATGGCATGTTTGACAGCTGTCATAATTTGACAATAGACCGGATTAGAAGCGCTGCCACCTAGTGTGTATTGTCGGAAGCTCCCTAGAAAACCTCCCATTCTTTAGCTAAAGGTACCTGCTTTAAAAAGTCTTCTAAGTTTACCCCCGCCTAAATATCCCCACCTACTTTATTTGAAGTTTGAAATGTCAAAATATTTGAAGGTTGGTAGCAGTTGGGCAGTATAACCATGAAAATTTATGCATTCCATAGCTTATTTGATTTTCAATAAATCTGCCAATTTCATTTCTCAAGAGAGCATCAATGTGCCGTAACTGTTGTTAGTTTATTATTAATCTTGATATAGGTATGTATTAGTAAACAAAATCTGTTATAAATAATACTTTTCCCGTATTTTAGTCATTTTTCTCCACAGTGTCACCATGTACAAACGTTCATCTTCCTAAAAGCTTGATAATGAAAACATCGTATTGTTTACATAATAATTTTTAGTTACTTTATTGTATTTTAATGCGCTTTTTACATCGTCCTCTTATCGATTAATGTTGCAATCCACTCTCGAGAACCCACATTGTTTCGTGATCATAATAAACTGTTCATATACCTATGTACATACATACTAAGTACATGACATATTGAATATGATATTTGTGACAGAACACGTCACGACATTTGCTATGAGCTCCTATGATAAAAGATTGAGCTACACTAAAGTCGACTTGTCAAAATGCCAACACCGGGACTTTAGTTAAAGTCGACTTTAAGTGACATTTTGTTGCTATGAAACGCGTTATATTTTAAAGAAAACAGAAAGTATCCTTTATTTTTTTATGAAACCGGCCGATAGACTTTTTCGTAAAATTAACATTCATCATTTTGCACATATGTAGGATGATAATAATATGGAGAAAATCAACGATTAGAGTTGGGTTATATGTAATACATCATCGCTCCAATTTTTTATTTTATGTGCATAGAGGACGTACAAATGCTATAAAGCATTCACCAATCAACCGAGCGATGCTCTTGATGAATCAGCTGTCTGTTGATGTTGATATTTTCAATATTACATATGAACTTTTCTGCTGGCGAATCGAGTAATCGATCTGCTTTAATATGAAAATAACTTGTATTGTATTTTTGGTTATGATTTATTTTTTTATTTTTTGAATTTTCTTGTAAGTGTGATAGACGCAAAGGCTTTTTGAAGCTGTTAAGTCTATTGCACTGATATTTAACAGATTAAAATAAATAAATAATAATAACTAATATAATTTTAATAATATCATTTTAAGCTGTTGAATAAAAAAATATGTACAAGATGATTATTTTGTGCCATATTTAATTCATTATTCATTCATTCATTCATTCATAGAGAAAAATTACATTTGGCATATTAAAAAAAAAATAGGAGTGGTTCGTGATCCCGCGATACAAAGCGAACATTGTTACGAAGGAAGAAATCACAAAAGAACAGGCATGTCTTTATCTGGCGCCTAACAATGAGGACGAAAGGAAAATATAAGTTGTAACTCAACAATAATATTCGAGAGGAGAAAAGAGCCGCTATCATAACAATAATATCATTCGCATTTATTTTTCATTGTGTTATTTCTACGTAGGGGCTCATAATAGTAGGTAATAATATATTAGAATCATGTTTCAATATTTTGCGAAGAATTCATGATAATTGGTATTAAATTAGGGAGTCATGTATACACAAACGAAGCCTTGGGGGCAGTAAAAATATACCCTTTAGAACAGCGGTCGTCACACTTTTCTGTTCAAGGGCCGCATTGGACAATATGAGCTCTCACCGCGGGCTGCATCATGGGCGCAAGCACCCCCCCCCCTTCCTCCCCCAACTGGGTAGATTGAAAATAAACAAATTATGTTGCTTTTACAGTAAATTTTTAAATCACTTTGAGTTACCATAAAGAAAGTGTGAAAAAATATCCCCCCCCCCCCTCCTTAAAAATTAGCACATGGGCCGCATACTTATAAATTAGGTACGAAGGGGTGCACAAAAACGGGAATGGAATTGCCCTCGGAAGGAGATTGGGGAAACCTACTGTTCGATCCGGTGCCCATTGCAGACATGTCTTGTGAGCTTTTCCATTTCCGCGAAAAACGTGATGCTTGGCTGTGAAATTGCTTTGGACGCGAAAACTGAATATGCTCCAATAAATATTAATTCGTAAGCAGAGATCATCAAGCTCTCCGTGGATATCAAAAGACTCAATAGTTCATGACTTTGTGGAACACATGAAAATCTGGTGAAAGATGGGTACCACCACAAATCCTCACACTACCGCAGTAACAAACGCGAATTGAATTTTCTATGGAGAGTTTGGAGCTCTGGGGTATTCTAGAAGTTTTTTTTTGTTCGTATTATTACTGGGAATGAAAACTGATTTTGTCATTATGCTCTTGAAAGAAACGTGAGACAATACAGCGCGTAAAGAACTCCCTCCGAAGTAGTTCAATGTCATGAAACCAGTCGAAAATCTCCTTACGACAGCATTCTGACTCGAAAGAGTTTGTGCTTTTTGACCATTTCAAAATAGGCCCAAGTATTACCGCAGCAGTTTTCGCAAGCACAATGCATGATTTTGTAGGAAGCAATTGAAGAAAATCATCAAGGAAAATTGACCATCAATGCCTTGTTCCTCGACGACAACGCGCCGAATCGATTGGCGTGCATTGCTAACATTGGTATTCGATACTATGGTTTTCAGAATTTCAATCTTTCAACCTTAAAGCTTAGCTCTGGGACCTGCCGACATTTTTCGTTGCCGAAACAGAGGAATAAACATTATTGGAAAGCGGTTTTCCGACGATGAAGACTTTAAGGTGGCCATAAACCATTATTATTTAGAGAAAGATAAAAAATATTTTTGAAGGCTGTTGAAAAGATACATAAATTGGCGATGGACTGGCTGATGGCGCTGGAGCCAAGTCTATGGTAGAGGATGCACGCAGCCCTCTACGGGTGAAGATTTTCCGGCAATGCCATACGAAAAGTAAAAAAAGTAATAGGCGCTTCATAAAACGTATTAGGGTTGAAAACCACCCATACCGAGAATACTTTGAACTCTCCTCGTATGTAAATTGAAAAAAATAGTGATACCTGCCTACGTTATATAAAAGATTTTTGGGTTGATATTCGCGTTGAGTTGGAACGGGAATTTGAGAATACCAGTCATCGTATAACCATGTACCTACTTAAGTATGCAAATGAACAGTTGATAACAGTGATGTGAGTTCAATCGTAAAAAGCGTATCAAAATAAAAAATATAGTTATGTAACAACTTGTGACTCTAAAAATTCATTACTGATGCTCGACTCCTAAATGACAACTAATATTTTCATTAATTATTATTTTTAACAATACGAGTTTTCATCTTAATAATAATATAACACTTTTCTATACAAAGGTGTCAGTATAGCCGGCGGAACTTATTGCCTGAGGCAATTTTTTCCAGTCAACCGGTCCCGTCCAATCTGAGACAGGCCAACCCCGGGTAGAAATTTCAAGTGAAAAAACACTTAGAAAAACTCTGACCCGAGTAGAGGATTTAAAAAATATATGATTATGAACATGTTTGACAAAATAACTTTCTGCATTAATAACATTCATCGTGCAAAATTTAAATATTGTTTTTATTTTAGACTAACTTCTGTTTTGTATTAAGTTTATATAGAATCACCAGTCTTTATTTAAACATTTTGATAATGGAGACGGTATTCTCCGAAAACCAGATCTTGTTTGAACAATAAATTTGTGATAGAACTGTATATACAAGACTCTTTCATTTTTACGAATATGTAACAACTAATGACTCTAACAATTCATTACTGATGTTCTATTTTTAAATGGAATAAACCTCTACGGGCTTAAACTCTGACCCGACCGGGAATCGAACCCGGGACCCCGGATCTGAAGTCCACAATAGTACACTAGGCTACCGAGGTCGGTTCGAGGTTTTCGGAAGATGACAATTTGTGTACGGTGACACTGTGAAGAATAATTGGTAAAATAGGGTGGACGCAAAATGGGAAGAATAATATTAATGATTTTTAAAAGATTTCGTTTATTAATTACCATTAATAAATATTATTAAACTAAAATCAGTAACTGCGAATTTATGCCCCATTGAGTATTGAAATGTCATATATTTGTTGACATTTCAAGCTGTAGGCTGGGCATTTTTTTTATGAAACGTGTAAACTTAAAGAAGACTTTAGATTTTTAAACTACCTTTAACAACTAAAGAGTTATTTTGTCGCTTTTTTGAAAACAGTTGTAAAACTTATTTTGACCGCATTTCGTTAAAGATTTTTAATACAAAAACCTGATTTGTCATTCGCTCATCAAAAAGTTAGAACATTTGTGGTTACTTCGTCGATCATGTCAAACAATCATAGTAGCACATCAAGGAATCCGCAATATAATTTTTAAAATATAACTTCTCATGCAGTGAAATGTGTTCAAACATGTTTGTGTTTGAAGTAAACACACAGCGTTAATCAGGCTTGTCGTGATTCTGATGAATAGGTTTGGCATCAGCGAAGGGAGACGATTGAGACAATTCAAGGGGCGAAGGCTGCAGAACTTTGAAGAATTTTATTATTATAACAAACATCCCCCAAGTATTTGGACTCACGCCAATATACATTTTCCTAGAATGAACCGAGTCATATGTGGCTACAAGAACTCCCTGATTGTTTTCGTTTAAGTAGGGGATTTTAAAGAACGACAGTAAAACTTTTAAGTATTTTGAAACGGTCTCAATACGATTTTATTCAAATCCTAGTCCTTTCAGACACCATTCAATTCCAACAAAATCTTTTTTCAAATTGTCCATTCCTCGCCAATCGGTTCTTGGTCGGCATTCCATATTAGTTTTTTTTCATAAAATCGAAGTTATGGCTGTGTTTGGTGTCTTAGTACAAAATTTCTTCGATTCGATTGTTTACCTACTTATAATTTTTGAATAGAATAAAAATGATGATAATTTTTAAAAATGTTAATTTTAGGATATTTAATTTTTTTTTCATGTAGTTATATTGACCGTTAGAATATTGATGCGACGTCTAAAAAAAAAACAAAATATATTAAATATAGTCATTCGGCTTTATATGTGAAGATTGTGGACCTGTCTCCTGTGCCAAATTTTTATCCGAAGATTGTGGACCTGTCTCCTGTGCCAAATTTTTAGTAGGTACCATATTATTTTACTATCCAACCTACCTACTATTTATATTACTGTGTATCGAATTCTTTATTCGAGTATTTACAATATATTCATACTAGGTATATGCGAGCACTCTGAAGAGTCGAAAAACAATAATTCAATAATTACCAATCAAATAACAATATTGTATAAGGAGATAGACTTGACTGGGACATGTGTTAAGGATGCCGAATGACAGTTGGGCGAGGAAAGCGCTGTTCTTCCTCCCATCAGGGTCCCGAGAACGAGGAAGAACCTCTCATACTACGTTCCGCTCCTTCGAAGCAGAGCTGAGGAATCTGGACATAGTGTGGGAGAAGGTCATAAACATTGCGCACGATCGAGCACAATGGAGAGCTCTTGTTGTCTCCCTATGCCTCTAAATGTTGGATTGGATTTGGTATAATGAAAACAAGGCACAAGAGAAAGAAAAACAAACCTACGCAGGTCTAAAAACATCCACTAAACATATTAAAAAAAATTAAATTCAGATAATGCAGGGTGTAAAGGGCCATGAAGCATTCGTCAAGTATAAATTAATCTATAAGGTCTTAAAATACACGAATAAATAAATAAAACTAACAACCAATGACAGCAATACGGCTATAATAAATTTTGATTTAGGGATCCTGTCTGGTGCGATGTGCCATATTTGCATCGTCTGATAATAAAAATAAGACACAAAACGAGAGCAAAACAAAAGATCGTCCTTCAGGAGTCGCTGGCGTAGATTTAGGTACTTTTAATGCGGATTCAAGTCAAATACGAGGAATATCACAACACACAAGACACTAATAATAGTTTTTTTTTTACCCATCACGCCGTTTCCCGAAGGGGGTAGGCAGAGAGTACGGATTTCCATTCTTTCCTATCCAAACAAACCTCTTTCGCTTCTTCCAAACGCATAACATTCCGCATACATGCTCTCCTATTTCTTTTGCTCCAGACTTGGCCACTGACACTAACAATAGCAAATACAATAATCAGATACGACAAATGAATAGACAGAAGTAAACTAAACATCTCGTCAACAGAATAATATAGCATTTGTCAACACGGTACGATTCAAAATATCTAAAACTGATCGTCTAAAGAGCGCTCTTATAATAATATGATGGAGTTTCTTGTATTAAAATACCGATGAGATGGTGCGCATTGCCCGGGTTTGCCTGTACGTCTGTTCTGTGTGCAAGTTAGTTCCGTACGAGCAAACATTTTGGACATGAACAAAACACAGAGCCCGCGTCTCATGACGGAAGGTTTTTATGTCTGTGTCTTAGAATTTAGTTACATACAAACAGTTTATTTTTAGTGCTTTGCGGTTCTATGCGCACAATCGTGTCAACATACTGCGAAAAATAATCAACTCATATTTTTTTTTATATCTGCACGATTACATTGATTAGATGGGAGGTTATTTTACGAATCTTAAATATTATTGATTTTGAGAGAATTTGGAAACGAAATCTTCCAAGAGAACATGTTCTCAGAAGCCCACTACTGAACTCCGAAAAAGCAGTTTGAGCTTTCTATCATTATAAAAATTCGAATTCAATATTCATACTAACGACACGACGTCATTAACGTCTGTCGGGAAAGCCAAAATATTATTAATATTATTTATATAAGTAAGAGATGTTACACTGGTATATAAGCAATTTTCTCAGTCAACGCTGAGACTTCTATAATACCAGAGTGATATGCTGCGAAAAAATTAACAACACTCATAAACAATTTAGGTAAACAGTACATGCTTAAGCCGAGATTCCACAAATAATAAAAAATCTTTAAACTATTTTATCTTTTTCCAATTTTTATCTTCACTGGTGAAATTTTTATTCTGAATTCGAAATTTGTTTTTCGAACGAGAATTTATTGAAACCGTTGGTTATAATATACCAGAGTGAACCGCATCGTACTTCATTACTATTCAGGTTTGCTCGGTTTCAAATTCGGACAAGCAATGAATGGTATATTCGACTGTGGGGAATCGGTCTCTTGCATTTTGATATAATCAAAACGGGCACAACGAAACAAAGCGGTTGGTTTGGAAAAAAAATCAAAAGAAACTCAGACGTGAAGTAGATTCATTTTTGAAATCGAAAAAATATTCAAATTTCAAATTTGGATTACCATATTTTAAATAGTGTCGTAAAACATGGTCATTTTTGACGGATTTTAACCTATTGAATCTTAACGACCATAAACAATATGTAATTAAAATATTGAAACACAGTCTCATAGCTTAAGCACACAGTAAAGAAATAGACGGTTATATCAGTAGTCTTATATTAATAGCTTAGCAAAGCCGATTCGAAAAGTGTACGCCATAGAGTGTTGTTGATTGGAATATTGTATAATCATAATATATAAATAAGGTTTCGAAGTGGTTGGTAGACTAGCGTTTACGACGCCGGTTTTCGTACGGAGGTCGTGATCTTCCTCTTTCACGACACAAGCTTTAAGTAGCTTACTGTGAAAGACTATTATTAATATACGTTGTTAACTTAAAGTGATCACACTAAGCCAGCCTTCGAAATAACAGTAGAAGACGGTCGTAAGCCCGTAGTGGTTTGTTCCATTTAAAAATCTAACATCAGTAATGAATTGTTAGAGTCATTAGTTGACGGCTTGAAGGACGGCTGAAAATATGAGATGTTATTAATGGCATGGAAATCGTGGTGTACACAATATAATATCGTGTATTTTAAATATTTATATCCATTATTATGGTAATAAACATTTAAAATACAGGTTATATTATGAACTTTAATAATTTTCACTTTATTAGGTGAAAATGATTAAAGTTCTAGGTAACACAATAACAAAAAATTAAAAGTTTCTAAGTCTCCGGTGACCATGTGTGACACGTGTTCAAGTGAGGATAATAAAACAAGTGCAAATACACACATATACTGCATGAATTTGAATTTTATTAAAATAATGTTTATTCCCAGTGTTTTCCAAACCTCGACGTTGTTTCATCAGCACACCTCTGAATAAAATAGGTTTTGAATCTATATATGTTGCACGAGTGTCCAATGGTTTGAAAATTTAAAATAGTTCTGTCCATAGGGACTGCAGGTGTTTTCAAATTCTCTGTATACATTGCTGATGTGTGTTTTACCAACGAATTTGTAACTGCAAAATATTTATTTGGTATTCCCAGGATTGTTTTTGTGAGTTGAGTTTAAGTTTGTTTTTTATATAAAAAAATCTGCGATCACTCAAAGTGAACAGGAATACACTTTTGATATCTTTCTAACGTCGACAAGTGGTTGGTAGCCTGACTATTGCGACGTCGGTCGACTTTCGTACTTTATCATGTGGAGGTTATGGGTTAGATTCCAGGAGCGGACCATCTTCCACATTCACGACACCAGCTTTATATAGTTTACAGTGAAACAGTCAAAGAGTGTATTTGTGTTCACTTTGAGAGTGCACAGATTCGTTAAAAAAAACTCTGAAAACGAGCATTCGTTAAGGTACACAAATATCAAGAACGAATACTAAACACACCTTCACAGTTGACAGTTTAGAAAGAACGCACGAGTAAGTTATCATGTTGATATACCCATTTCTATCCTTAAATAAACAACAATTAAAATTAAACTAGGGTGTAAAAATGATTTGTATGGAGAGAGAATAATAATGGTGTTTTCACCCTTCTCCACACTAATGATCCGTTTGACCACACAATGTAATTCACCAGCCAGAAGTATGTAACGGTCCAGTTTGAAATCAGATTTCCAGGCACAACTAATGCTTCCCTAGATTTACTTTGTTAGCCGCAATGTATACAGATCGGTGTGATTTGGTTACATACATTTGCATTTACGAGATAAAATCTCACCTCCTACATTCTAATTTGAAACTGTGATAATTATATTAACTTATGTAGAAATTCACACTAAAGTGAGGACACTTTTTATATAACAACTAGCTTTCCCGACAGACGTTGTCTTGTGGACCCTTTGTTCCTAACCAGAGCCGGCCCGTTCATTGTGCACTGCGCCTCCAGAAACAAAAATAAACTAACTAAATAACAACATTAAAATATTAATTCTAAAACGTCCACATTTCATTCGTATTAAAAGCTCAGACGGGATTAACGCGAGAATATAATTATATGCGCGCAATTTGGTTGACTTTGTATGAAAAATTTCTAAAACGCCAGAAACGGTGGAGTAAGTGAAATGGGCTAGTGTAAGAATGGACGATTACGTATGCGAGAATGAGAGGGTGCAGGTGCAGAAGACACCCGTGCGGGGTTTTTGGTCCCCCATCGGGCGCGTCCCCAGGTGGTGGATTGGGGAATGCCTCACAGAATTAAAACCTCTGTGGTGGTATCGGGGAAACAAAATACCCGGCGCGAACCAAAACCAAACAAGACATGATGGCACAATCTCAATATAAATTACCCCAGGAGGGTACCGACCGCGACGCGGGAGGAGAATCCCTCACTGGACTAGTTCCAGTCAGCCCCACGGATTCTGGGGGGGGCAGGTTTTGCTGTAATGATCCTTTTAGACGACGAGATAGCATTAAGAGAACACCAACTGGACCACAACTCCAAATGGAACATGTTCATATGGAGCAAGACGACGTGGAAGTCTTTATTAAACAAAATCAGGAGAATGCAATAGAGGTTGTTGATAGGCAGGAGACAACAGATGTAGAAGAGATGACTGGTAACAACCAACGATTCACTACACCAAGAAGGCCAAAAAAGAAACGTAAGACGATATCGAGCCCAATATGGAAAGGATTGCCGAGTATGCAACTACCTAGAGAATTGGCAGACCTTCAAGAAAAGGCCGAAGAACTCATAATATACTCAACCGAAAACAAAAATATTCGTAAGGGAGTAAAGAGAATGGCTGCAGAAATAACTGAATTAATTAACCAGGTGTCATTGAAGTACAAAAGGGAGGCGACAAAATTTCAAGAATTGTATCACGAGTTCCAAGATTACAAAAAAGAACAAGAACAGATGAGAAAGAAAATGGAAGATGAAATAACAATGATGAAGACAACATATGACAAAAGGTTCGAAAACATTACAAGAGGGGGTATTTGCGATTCGTGCACCTCTAAAGAAAGACCCAACCTTACATCTGTTGAAAATTTTGAAGGCTTAATGAGAGAAGTCAACAAAATCTGGACGGAAAGAGACTTCGACGGCGTTACTGTGGAGCAAGAAGATCTGTTTGCAAAATCAGAAGAAAATGTGATATATTTCTGTGATAATGATAAGCAATATGAAAGAGATGTAAGACTGATAAATCACTTCCCAGAAATTATAGAGGGAGAACGCATTAAATGCTCGGGAGGAGAATATATTAAAATGGAGAGGAGTATCTCCTTCATAACAAACCAAGGTCTACAAACAAGACATACAAAATGTTACAATTTTCTATGGAAATCTCGCGGACAAAAAAACGATCTATAATATGTGCCTACAGCTGAAAGGTTTCTCTGAGGTATTAAAAAACAAGAGTGTAACAATTATTCCTCTGCAGTATAAGGACGATTCTATAAGAAAAATAGTGGCGGCCATTTTCCAGGGAACAGGAGTAAAAATTACTTTAAGAATAGATAAGACTATTCAAATAAACAAATACGCGAAACCTTTTAAAAAGGACGAAATAATAATTATAGAAAATGGAGATACAGCATATGCAGACGCACTCAAGGGGCTCAAAGAAAACCTTAAAGATAGTCAAACCATTGAAAAAATCAGGGGCACTAGAAAGACAAGAAACGGAGAACTGCTTCTTCGAGTTGGAGAGCACAGGGAGGAAGTCAGCAAAGCTATTGCCGCGATGACAGCTTACAAGATAAAAGAAAACAAGCCAAAAACAAAGATACTCCATATAAGAAACATCGACGGGGCAACGGAGAAAGAAGAAATCAAACAGGCAATTAAAGACTATGTTGAGAAAATCGAATTGGATAAAGTTTTGGTGAAGTCTCTCAGACCAGCAAGCAATGGAAACCAGGTTGCTACAATAACTCTTGAGAAGCAGTATGCAGATATACTAATAAAACTCAAAAGGCTTAGAATCGGGCTGAGTATATGTACGGTACAGGAAAGAGTAAACGTAGAAAAATGTTTTAAATGCTGGGACTTCGGACATAAAGCCGCAAATTGTGATGGAGTGGATAGAAGTAAAATGTGCCGGAAGTGTTGCGAAGAAGGCCATACATCAATAGAATGCAACAAAGAAGAGTATTGTCCACTGTGTAACAAAGCTGGACATGTAGCTGGAACATCCAAGTGTGATAAGTTTAACAAAGCTCTCTCAACGGCGCGTCAAAAACGAAACCAAAGCAAAGGAAAACAATTCAGAAGGGAACCACAATCTCTTAGATAGAGGAGCATATTTTCTAATGGAATGGAACTTAATATTTTACAAATAAATGTGGGTAGAAGTGTGGCTGGACATGATTTGGCTATGGCAATGGCTAAAGAAAGAAACTGTGACTTGGTAGCAATCAGCGAACCGAATAAAAAGAAATGTGCAGGGCCCCATACATACAGTGACGAGAGAAATGATGCTCTAATAATAAACTTTAGCAAAAAACACTGTGTTCAGGAATATGTATCAATGCAAGGAGTTGTCAGAATTAAAATTGAAAACACTTTTATATATAGTATCTATCTTAGCCCGAATAAATGCGATATGATTGAATTCGATATAATTTTGAGCGAAATGAGAAAGGATATGAATTCTGCCACTGAGAAACTCCACTTTGTCCTACTGGGCGATCTAATGCAAAGCATCCAACGTGGGGTGGAAATGTCACAAACAGAAAAGGCATAGAACTTCTGAATTGGGTTAACTCCCAAAACCTAAATATTGTTAATGATGGAATGAATCCTACATGTATTAGGCATAATGGCTCATCCTACATTGACCTCACTTTGGTATGCAATGGAGTACTAAGAAGGGGAATAAGGTGGGAGGTCATGGATGAGGAAACCTTAAGTGATCACAGATATATACTCACCACGATCAAAGGCCATATGAAAAATGACAGGTTTAAAAGAATATATGGATTGACAAACTATCAAACACTTCAAAATAAATTTAGAGTGCTAACACAAGATAAGGAAATCACTGTAGATGGGTGTGCTAGGGCGATAGAGATTGCCTTTAAAGAAAGCACCCCTAAAGTCAGAGAGGAAGAGGGAGGAAAGCTTCCCTACTGGTGGACACTCGAGATCCAGGAAACCATCAAAGCAGTCAGAAAAAAAAGAAAAGCCTTTCAAAGAAATCAAGATGAAGAAACCCGCTCACTAAGAGAAGAAGAATACAAGACCGCCCGAAAAAACTTGCGAAAAATTATTGAGAAAGAAAAGAGAGACGCGTGGAGATCTCTTTGTGAAAAATTGGAAAGTGATATATTTGGAGATGCCTATCAAATTGTAAAAAGTCAACTTAAAGTTTCAGTGCCCAACACAAAACTAACCCAAGAAAAGAAAAAGGAAATCTTTGAAGAACTATTTATTGGCCCTAAATCTGATGCATCAAATAATAATCTGAGAGGAAATATCACGAACTCATCCGAAGACGAACATATAGAAATCACTGAGAATAATATAAGAACTGCTGCGAATAGAATAAAAATAGGTAAAGCCCCGGGCCCCGATGGTATCCCACCAGATGTGATCAAGGAACTGGTAAACAAAAATATAAACTACTTTAGAGGTCTATTTGAACTGTTGCTGCGCAAGGGGATGTTCCCAAGTCAGTGGAAGAAAGCTAAACTGGTATTGATCGAGAAACCCAGAAAAAACTCAACAGAAGAAAAAAAATTCAGGCCAATCTGTCTGATAAACGTCATCGCTAAACTATTCGAGTCAATCATAAACGAAAAATTAGTTAAGGAAATAGAAAACAATGGAGACTTCAATAAGCATCAATACGGATTCCGGAAGGGTAAAACAACTATGCATGCAATCATGGAGGTCCAAAAAATGGCAAATGCAGCTAAGGAAATGAGAAAACTTAATACGCTCATCCTTGTAGATGTTAAAAATGCCTTTAACACAGCATCTTGGAGTATCATAATGCAGAAAATAAGGACAAGAAATATTAATAAGAAAATCACAAATGTCGTAGCGGACTATCTAACTGATAGAAAAATAATAATTGACTTTAAAACAGAAATGGAAGTTGGCGGAGGTGTTCCGCAGGGCTCGGTTTTGGGGCCGACGCTCTGGAACATTATGTATGACGACATAATGAATGTCACAGTTCCCGAAGATGTGGGCCTGGTATGCTATGCTGATGATCTGGCAGTCTCAGTCACGGCCGCAACAAAGACCGAGCTGGTTACAAAAACTAATAAAGTCCTTCATAGTATCGCCGAATGGATGAAAAGGAACGATCTTACCGTTGCACCACAAAAAACGGTCGCAGTTATGTTGAGTGGAGCAAGACGAATAAAGGATATCTGCTTTGAATTCGAAGGTTCTCAGGTAACAATATCTAAAGAAGCAACGTATCTAGGGGTGGTTTTAGACAGTAGTCTGAACTTTTCCAAACATATTGCGTATGTTACTAAAAAAGCCCAAAAGACAACGCGAGCACTGTCCGTACTTCTGCCGAACACTAGAGGACCTAAACAGAATAAAAGGAAGACATTGGCAATGGCCACACAGTCTCTACTGCTGTATGCTGCACCTGTTTGGGAGGGTTCATTGATCGTAAAGAGCAGAAAGAATGCACTTTTAGCTGGCCAGAGACCTATGGCATTAAGAGTGTGCTGCGCATATCGCACAGTGTCTGCTGATGCTGCTCTTGTAATTGCCGGTATGGTCCCGATACATCTACTTGCCGAAGAGCGCGGAAGAATCTTCTCCTCAGAAGAAGACACTATAAACGATGCCCGCAGACGTCAGCGACAGCAAACGCTCGACAAATGGCAGAGAGAATGGGACTGTTCCGACAATGGAAGATGGACACATAGGCTAATCCCCAATGTCACGTC
Organism: Mystacides longicornis; assembly: GCA_963576905.1. Classification (NCBI taxonomy): domain Eukaryota; kingdom Metazoa; phylum Arthropoda; class Insecta; order Trichoptera; family Leptoceridae; genus Mystacides; species Mystacides longicornis. The sequence goes on along the minus strand of OY756421.1, from coordinate 1,525,052 downwards.
GTGGACCTCAAGAGCACATGGTGAGGTGACATTCCGGCTTACCCAATGTCTCTCAGGTCATGGAGTATTTTATGCATACCTAAAAAGAATTGGAAAAACAGACTCTAGCGCATGCATATATTGCGGCGATGAAGATACAGCAGAACACACAGTGTTTAAATGTGACAGATGGTCAGAGGAGAGAGAAATGACAACACACAGGCTTCAACTGGAGAGCTTTCCCGCAGTGGCTGATTTAATCAATTATATGCTCAGAGGGAAAACGCAGTGGAGTGAAATGACCGGACTAATGGAAAGAATAATGAGACAAAAGGAGAAAGATGAGATGACACTAAAGAGGTGATCAAAGACAAAACCAGCAGTGGTAGGCCCTAAAAATGGGCAGGGACACTGCTGAGTTTGGAGTTGAGGGGTTTTAGCCGGTAGGAGTCCGGCACTACCCAGGCATGTCCATGGGTGTCCATGATGGATTTCCCCTCAAAAAAAAAAAAAAAAAGGTGCAGAAGACAATAATTTTGTTGTTAGATTACAAATCAAAGATGGCGTCGCATCATATTCGTTCCATACAAACTTTAATATCATATTTTATATTATTATTTCTTATCTATTTTTCAACTTTTTATTAGTTATTCTGTTATCCAGAGTGGAGAAGAATCCAATAAATCACACATCGGAACAATCTGTTGAGTCAATCTCGAGTTATAAGTTTTCGCACTAACCCGACTTTAATTTATATTAGAGATTGTGCCAAAACTGAATCTTAATTTTAAAACTTCAAATATCTTGAGTAATTTTGTAGAATATTTTAACAAGCAAATGAAACGATGTGGTTGGTAGTCTAGCTGGTTCAGTTGGCAACTTTCGTTCTAAAGGTCGTGGTTTCGATCCCCGGTGTCAACCATCGTTTTCTTTCACAACACAAGCTTTTCTTTCTGTGAAATATGTCAAAAGTGTGTTTTTTTGTCGATTGATTTCGACAATGGAACCTTAATAATATTCAAGCTTATAATTTAAATAAGTTATGGTCGAATTTAGAGCACTGGTCGACCACTAGTTATAATAATTATTCGTTGGAAAAATATAATGTTGTTCATTTCTATAGATTCTTGAAGCTTGAGTGCGATCGTCAATATCACGTTGGCGCATTGTCGAGAAAATATTTTTACAATGGGTAAAGATTTTATTTTTAAAATTAATTAAATGTACCTTATTAGTTTTAGAATAGTGAGCTTAGTTATATTATCTATTTTTTTGGCACTACTTTGGGGCGTAGGGAGGCAGTGATGAGAGCCCTGCACTGCGCTCCATCTTGGCACTTCTCTTGAATCTTTGATTGATGATTCGTACATAACGTTACATCACTCTCAAAATATTTCCATAGGTAAAGCTAGGGACCTGAAAATCGGCTAGAACCATTTTACACCAAAAAAATAATTGTGATAAAAATGTTAGTTGGAACCTTTTCAAAGGCAGGTAATGTAACGATGCGGAATTTTTTATGAAGTAGCGCATGTCATGAAGAGTTTCGTTTTTTAATACAATTCATTTCACCTCAGTACTTCAATACTTGAAATCGGAAGTTGAAAATTTATCCTGTCGAATGTATAGAACTACGGAAATAATGAATTTAATATTTTCGAAAAGGTTTTTTAAGTCCAGCAAAAGAAGGCGGGTCGCAGTTTGACGTACATAGATACGGTTCTAAGAATAAAAAAACTCACTAATATGAAGTGTGCTTGAAAATACTTTGGGCGTTTCAGGGAATTTTTGTGCAGAGAACGAAGAGCATTTTGCTATATTTTAGGCGTGCATACGATTGCCAGAGTGTTCTATTCATATTTTGGCTCAAAAAGTATGTTTTTTAGTATCGAATAGAATCAAATATTTCATTGTCATTTTGATCCAGCCAAGATAAGCTGACAGATCAGGAATGCCATGCTTTCAAGAACGATAGAACGCCCTGACGCTACTGTCTTCATCATATTATTATGTCATGATTTTTTTTACCCATCACGCCGTTTCCCGAAGGGGGTAGGCATAGAATACGGACTTCAATTCTTTCCTATCCAAACAAACTTCTTCCGCTTCTTCCAAACGCATAACATTCCGCATACACGCTCTTCTATTCCTCTTGCTCCTGACTTGGCCCTCCTCTAAGGCGGCACCGATATGGTCGGACCATGTCATTCGAGGTCGGCCTCGTCTGTGTGCACCCATTCTTTCAGATTTGTATACCTTTTAGTCATTCTGCCCTCGTTCATTCTCTCTACATGCTCAATCCCATGTCTATGATAACGTGAAAACCCTTCTTTAGAGCGCAGATGAGACGTTAGTTTGATCTTTTGTTGTTGCAGAAAGCGTATTTAGGCAATTACCCATCAATAAGGCTAATGTAGGCTATCTTGACTCTGATTAGATTTTACTGCTATTCATTAGTGCTTGTACATAAGAGTAATATCAAACATTGATACACCTTTATTGATGTTGCTGACCTGATGGAAGAAACCAAGTATTGAAAATGTGTGTTCTGTATGTAACTTCTGAACGAACAATCGGGTAGAAATTTTAAAATTGTTGAAACTCGAGGCAAGAATTATTAATTATATCGATCATCATCAAAATAAATTATGATTGGGTCTAGAGAAGGCAAGGGACATAAAGCAACTTAATCTTAATATATAAAGGAAAATGCCTAACTGACTGACTGACTGACATACTCACTCATCAACGCACAGCCCAAACGGCTAATCGTAGAGAAGTGAAATTTGGAAAGCAGGTAGGTTTTAATACAAAACCGTCCACTAAGAAAGGATATTTGGAAATTCCAACTCTAAGGGAGTGAAAAATAGGGTTGAATGTTTTTAAAAGTAAACGAATATCTCGGAAACTAGACATAAATAGTTGGCGCGATTGACAAAATGCGCCCTGCGGTAGCAAAACAATTTTATTTGAAGTGGTCGGTGGCCAATCGTTTCAGTCGACGGCTTTCGTTCGTACAGCGCACTATAACTCGTAAATATAAAAAGTCGTTTAACATAATATAGTGAGATGTTATAGATATCCTTAGGGGGCGTTCAAGTATTACGTAACGCAATTTTTGAAGATTTTTGACCCCCCCTCCCCCCCATGTAACGCGCCGTAACGTTTTTCTGTACCCCCCCCTCCCCCCCCAAATGTTACGTAACACCCAAGAGACTATTTTTTTACTGAACTCTCGAAAAAAATAAAAGGGTTTCAAAGGGTTCCTTCGCTAACTTCGGAGAAAAAAAAATACTATTTATATGTTCCATAAATTTATCTTTATTTTTTCTTTTGCTGTTTTCCAAATTTTGGCATAGCTGCGTTGGCAAGTCCAGTTGATGATGTAAATCCCCCCTTTTGACAACTAAAGAATGCTGACAACGAAAATAGAATAAAAATGACGTAAGTATAATACAGTCGAGGGATTCCCCGTAAAAAATAAAAGATTTGCTAACTTGGGAGGGCGAAATAAAAATTACATACAATGCAGTCGAGGGACTCCCCGTAAGACTTAAACGAAAAAGGTTCCTTTTTTCGCAGAGCGAAAAATTCTTACGCTTAGGGTGAAAACACGTAGAAAGCCGATTCCGACCGGCGCAAAGAATGTTTTCTATGGTTTCAATGCATTTAAATTGGCATGCCGGAAAGCAGGTTTCTGCTTTTGCTGTGCGTATCCCCATTCAACTGCATAGAAACATTCTTTGCGCCGGTCGGCGCGGGTCGGATTCGGCATTCTACGTGTTTCCACCAAAAGCTTTAACATCGGAGAACAAAATAAAAATGACGTACGGTACAATCGAGGGACTTCCCGTAAAACATTGTCGAAAAGTGTTCCTTTGCTAACTTCGGAGAAAAAAAATGATGTTCAGTACAATCGAGGGACTTGGAAGATTTATTTCCCAATTTTTTTTATTTAAGAAAAAAAATAGCGTTACGTAACGAGTTGTTCAAACCCCCCCTCCCGCCCTCGTAACGCACAGTAACGTTTTGCAAGACCCCCCCTCCCCCCCAAATTGCGTTACGTAATACTTGAACGCCCCCTTAAAGTTTTTATGTATAGGTATTATTATACATTATTTGACGAATTAGGATAATGCTGGTGTACAGTGAATGTAGGTGTCAGCGTTCAGCCAGTTTAGGAAGAGAAACCAAATAACATGTGAGCGAAGCCACAGGTAACAGCTAGTATACAATATAAGAACAAAATGTACCTATTTAACATAATATGTTTGAATGTCGAAATTAAATCATGCAAAGCTCGAAATTGTTCAGTGGACATGTAGATAAATGTAGGTAGTAATAATTTATTTGATGTAGTTTGGTATCAGCCCTATACGGGTGTGTTGAATCGGAACATTATTGGATACGAGCCAAAAGACTCACTTGTGCAGATGTCAAAGGTTCAGATTATTGGACAGTACGCTGTTAACAAAACGAGGAATCTATACGGTACGGCTAATATAGAGGTGGCGCTGCCGTAGTACGTAATAGAAATAATAAAAAAAATCTACATGCCTTTGTGATAACGCCGCGCCGCCAGAAAGGGAAAGCCGAATAATAGATAATGATATTGTTAACACATGTCGACATTTTAAAATTGGTTTTTCTAAAAACATGTTCCAGAAATTTTGTGAAACGAACGTGTTATGGAGAGATCATACGCTTGTAAAATGGAAACAGTTTCGTTTTATGACAAGGGGAATGTACCTACCTACCTATAAAAGTATTTTTTGAAATTTTGCGAAAAAAATATTGTGCAAATTTGAATGTTTTTCATGATATTTTGTTAAAATGTCTGCATTTAGTAGGTAGGTACCTTTATAAAACCGTGGATCTATAATTTTTTATTTTACTTATTTTGCTATGGTAAATATTTACTGCTTTATAAAAAAATTGTGATCAGTGGAAAATAAGAGTTCAGCGGTAGAAAATTTGTGATCAAGCCGTCGTCGAGGTAGTTTAACCCATATCCATTGATTGCGAGCTGGACCCCTATTCTGTAGCAAGTGTAGAGTAGTCACTTGAAAAAAAGTGACTATTAGGCGATACATTTTGTGTGAAAAACATCTATGTATATGCGATTCTCGCACTCGATACGTAAAGACGTTTTTCATACAAAATGTATCGCCTAGTAGTCACTGTTTTCAAGTGAGTACCCTATACTTCGTGATCACGAACGACGCTATACGCCGGCGAACCCAGCGTGAGCCCATCATTGGATTGGACCCTACACTTGCTACATCAGAATACGGGTACTGATCTCTGTAGATTTTAGCCCGTCATGTTGGATTTTATGTCAACTGACAATGATTTTGAGTGTACAACAACGCTTTCTGTAATAAATATACTGTTTTTAAGTTTTTTTCCCGTCCAATTCCCTTCATATTTTGGTCTATCATTTTGATAATAAAAAATTTAAACAGATAAAGAAATCACCGAGGTCTTACATTCATGATGCATTAACTAAATTTATAAGAAATATAATGACGTTTTGAAGAAAGTACTCAAAGAATACTTTTTAAGTAGGTACATATATTAAAATTGAAGTGATCAAACATGAATTGGTTTATTTTGGCTGAAACATAAAAGGTAAGGTACATGTAATCTTAACATTTTTTTTATAAGTTAGACGGTTAATGTTTTTTTTATTTAATGTGTTCAACATTTTTCTTTGATACATAGTTTATTTTACACACAAACACTTTGACAAGAGAGCGTCTTAATACGCAGATCTTTCAGAAGCAGAAAATCAAATAAATAGAATCTTCCTTTTAATTTTATAAAGAGCTACTTAATTATAATAGTATACATAGATGTAAAAGTTACTGCAGAATAATAATTAGAGTATGAGAAGTGGTTGGTAGGGTAGCAGTTAAGTCTCCGACTTTCTGCACACGAAATCGTGGGTTCTGTTTGAAAAAATACTTTTAGATCTCACAATGTACTCGGGAAAATATCTGAATTTAGGAATCACAGGTTTAGGTCTCTATCACTTTTACCCTGAAAACAAGTCAACCGTTAATACAAAATCACGAATGAATAATTCACTATGAGTAATGAATCAATCTGATCATACACTCAAAAGCTTTCAAGTGTATTTTAATTATCTACTTGGATGATTTGAATTGATAACTTCTTTTTAACATAATGTTTAAAGGGCGAGTAAATGGTGATGCGCAATTGAGAGCTCTTGTTGCCTTCCAACGCTCCTGAGTGGGGTATAAAAGGGAGAATTGATCGATTGATTAAAATGGTAATGGCGAATCAACCCCACCTGCACGTGATACCCTCGCTAGAAAAATATCGAGGTTCTGACGGCCGAGCATCAGCGGTTATACACTTATACAGCCTTATCACCTTTATGAGACTTAAGTAATACCCATTACATTACAAGAATAAATTTTTCTCTTGGTTTTGAAAAGCCGATCATCTCTTTGGGACCTTTTCCAGAATTCGACCTTCAAGTATCTCATTACAAGCATGTTTTATCTAGTCTGTTTTGCTCCATTTTTTTCAGCACAAACCTTCAAATTATAGCAATCATTTTGTCATAAATAAATAAACATCAAATTCACGTATTTATGAATTTTTCATTTTTTATATAAACCAATTGGAATGCCTTTGTGTGATACGATATAGAAATATATTTATATTGGTATTTTGTTCGAATATTTCATTCGCACAATTGCCAGTAATTAAACAAAAAAAAAGATTTTATTTTGTACTAGGTACCTATATGGTGTTAAAAATAAAGCAATCTAAAAGGAGTGAGAACTAAACATGACATGTTGCATTCTATTAATTGCGTTTGTTTCAAATGAATGTCACGCCCGTCACTATAGGTACTGTATTTTATTACCAACGTATTTCATCGAATATACCTATGTACAATTTGTATAACAAGAACTATGTACAGATAACTACTATATCTACGATCTTTAATATAAAAAAAGTTGGGCTAGTGCGAACACTTATAACTCGAGATCAGCTCAACAGATTATTCCGGTGTTTGATTTATTGGATTCATCTCCGCTTCGGATAAATGACTAATTATTAAAAATTCGAAAAAATGGATAACAAATAATATAAAATATAATATGGAATGGATTTACTGACAACGCCATATGTGAAAAATTCCATAACAACACAATTTTTATGTACTTGACAACCGTTGAGTTTCAAAACATTGGTACGCAGTTGTTTGAAAGCTTTGAAAAATATATTTTTTTTTTATATTCGAACATATCTTAAGAGAATTTTTTTATAGATTAAAACGCAGAGAGTATAAAAAGAGGTTAATCAAGTTTGTTTAATATGTTGTGAGGTCATGCCGTTTGTCATCGGAATTTTTTTGTTTGTTTGTTTGTTTGATTAGCGAATTTTTATTTCCCATGATGTTTCTGAAAGTAAGCAGACATTTTTGGAAAGAATTATCGTAGGTACGAAGATGTTGAACGAAGTTTAACGGGTTAGCTTGTAGATAATAATAAACAAAGCGTTGTCATTGTGATATTGGGTCACTTGTGAGAATCACTTCACGTCATGGAAACCAATATACATAACCAATGTTCGACCCAAAAATCTGAATGTTGGACATCGAAACAAAAACACCAATAGAGCATGCACACTGCAGAAATAAAGATGCTCAAATAGGCTGGAGGAGTAACCAAATTTGATAGAGTTAGAAATGTTCATGTCCGAGGAAGCTTCAAGATCGCACCCCATAACCGCAAAGATAACAGAAAACAGGTTAGGATGGTATGACGACAGGACAACATGATCCAAAGACCAGGCAGACCTACCGCTACATGGTTATCTAGAACACGAGGGATCTCGAGGAAAGAGAAGTTGAAACAGAGCTGGGGGTTAATAGAGAGTCTTGGCGAAAAATGAGTAGGAGAGCCGACCCCAAATCATAAGATAAAGGCGAAGGCGGAGAACAAGATTGTCCGACCCAAAAAGGAGTTGAGTTCGTCAGGGATGATTACAATCCAACTCACATGATAAACAAAATAATGAGAAGTGTACTGGAGATACAGACAGGGGGTATCAAATTTGGGGACAAAGTAATCAAAATATACAATAGTTCAAGATTTGCAGACAACGAGTCTGTAATGGGAGAATTTACTACCTAAAGCCAACACTATAAGTTAGAACTAAATCAAAGGCTAAACTCATGATGATTGACAAAACAGACCTCCAAATCAAATCAGTGCAGAAATCAAGAGGCAAATCTCAATATCAAAACGTTTGCTAAGCTGTCAAAATGAAACCTGAAGGTTCGAGAAATTCACAAAAATCAAACTGATTTGAACTGTAATTTTCCCTATATTTTTTTATATCCTCATTGTTGCAGTAACTTGGATAGTAAAATCTCGAGATCGATCAAGGATTGTATGACACTTTATCACTGCTATTCGATTCAATAGAATAATTATAGGAAACTAGCTAATATCCGTCTAGGTTTTACGTTTTTAATTCCGATTGTCAGGTAGGTAATCAAACAGGTTCTAAAAGAATATGTAACAACTAACGACTCCAAAAATTCATTACTGATGTTCGATTTTTGAATGGAACAAACCACCACGGGCTTACGACCGTCTTCTACTGTTATTTCGAAGACTGGCTTAGTGTGATCACTTTACGTTAACAACGTTCGCAATTAAGTGGTAATGATTAAGTCTCCGAAACTCTAAAAATGAGAATTATCAACATGTTCAACATGTCGAAAAATCTCATGTATGCAACAAGTAGATATATATAATAATCAATGAAATATAGAGATAAAAGTTGGAAATTATTGAGAACAAGAGAGCAGCCAAATTTAAAGACTGCGACTGTTGTCATGTATTTGGCGCCAGGATATGACTATATCCATTTTTGTAAATGTCTCATCATTATTGCCTATTGGATTTGTTGGTGCACAACGTTCTAATTATGTCTAGATTCTTGTGACCATTTTTCAGGACTAGATCTTAAAGAATAATAATATGTAACAACTAATGACTCCAAAAATTCCTTACTAATGTTCGCTTTTTGACTGGAACAAATTCTCTTGTTCTCAATAATTATACATACATTACTGAAATATTATGTAGATTTGAATAGGTTATGTTAAGGTTGGAACGTAGTTAAAAAGGGGGGTTTGGGGGTGGGACCCCCCATACCTTTTTGGACACCACCCCGAGTGATAACACGGTAATACTCCAGCGTATGTCAAAATCGCCGCCATATTTAATTTATAAGAGTGACTAAACTGAAGCTTTACCTTATTTATAGGTCATAAACAAATTGACAGTTTACAATATAGATTGATGAATTGTACGCGATGAATTGTTGATAATTACAGGAGTGGCTAAACTGAAGCTTTACCTTATTTATAGGTCATAAACAAATTGACAGTTTACAATATAGATTGATGAATTGTACGCGATGAATTGTTGATAATTACAGGAGTGGCTAAACTGAAGCTTTACCTTATTTTTAGGTCATAAACAAATTGACAGTTTACAATATAGATTGATGAATTGTACGCGATGAATTGTTGATAATTACAGGAGTGACTAAACTGAAGCTTTACCTTATTTTTAGGTCATAAACAAATTGACAGTTTACAATATAGATTGATGAATTGTACGCGATGAATTGTTGATAATTACAGGAGTGGCTAAACTGAAGCTTTACCTTATTTTTAGGTCATAAACAAATTGACAGTTTACAATATAGATTGATGAATTGTACGCGATGAATTGTTGATAATTACAGGAGTGACTAAACTGAAGCTTTACCTTATTTTTAGGTCATAAACAAATTGACAGTTTACAATATAGATTGATGAATTGTACGCGATGAATTGTTGATAATTACAGGAGTGGCTAAACTGAAGCTTTACCTTATTTTTAGGTCATAAACAAATTGACAGTTTACAATATAGATTGATGAATTGTTCGCGATGAATTGTACGCGACTAATGGTTCGCGATAAATTTTCCTAGACCTATCAGAATGTGACATGTAAACATCATTTAAAACACAATATGTTTTGTATTCATACGCCTTCAACCGAGTATCAAAATAACTGTCATGTACATGTACAATTATTAATAATAAAGTGCTCGGAAAATATTAATAAATAAAATTGGTTATTCAATTTATAAGTATTCGTACTCAATATTCTTAGTGAATACTGGATAAGGTTTGCCGGGAAAGCTAGTAACTTCTAAAAATTGATGTTTACAAAAGGTTTGAAAAGTAGGTATCTGCTGGATCAAATCCTTTTTATACGTAGATGGTTCATCGTCTGTTTATTTTGGAAGTTGTGGGATTAACTTTGAAGGATTCTTTTAGAGCACGAACAATTCTTTACGCTGAGCTGATAAATGGAAACCGAGGATTGATTTATAAACGAAATATTGTGTGATGGAATTTCATGTTAGTGCTTACGGGATTAAGGGAACCGAAAAAGTTACCTGAGGGGGAATATGATTTTTTTTTCGCCCAAATTGAATTGAAGAGATTGAGCCTTTAATACCTTGCAATCACTGAAAAAATTAACGGCAACTCCTTCAAGGTAATTTGTGTCGCAGGGTTGTTCTTGTAGGTAGATGTATGGATGTATTATAAACATTACGAGCACCAAAGTATGTCTTCCCGTATCAACAGTTGCATCCAGTATCACAATATATTATTTTCATCGATATAATATTTTCTACGGACACCTGTTATTTTCAATCGTCATAGCAAAAAAAAATTGACTAACAGACGAATAATAGATGTAAGTAAATATTTCCCATAGTTGGATTGGCTTAGACCAGGGGTTCCCAAACTTTTTCAGCCCCCACGCACTTGTAAGTTTAGTATTTTGTCACGGCGCCCTTCTTTAGTAAACTATTTGGAATATATATACTTATTATAATCCATATTAATACAAATTGCGGGAAGCAATCTTGATCGCTGCCTTCATTCAGTTTTTTATTCAAACTAAAGTTTCTTTCTAAACGTCTCAATGCCATCGGATAGTTTTAGAATGTGCGTGTTGCCTTGTAAAGAAAGATTAAAATTATTCAGTTAACAAGTATATCGCAAAAGTATGCTCGTTTTAGTACTGGTTCAGTGTTTTTTTTTTTGGTAAAAGTGCGATTTTCTTCGTGTAATTCTATCTCAAAATAGTAATTATTTTTTATTTTTTTTTATTTTATTAATTTTATTAAGTTATATAAAAATCTTTTTATATATCTTATAACAATGTTGCTTTATATATATGTACCCGCGAATATTTTTGGTTTCGAATAGTGATCGGTGGCGTCGGATAATGATAGAGGATCTTCTAACTCACGGCGCCCCTCTTTACATTTTACGGCGCACAAGGGTGCCGTGGAGCACGCTTTGGGAACCCCTGGTTTAGAGTGTTTCAACGAAAACGCTGAGCTACGGAAGAACTTAAACAGTTAGGTATAACATAATACTATCTGCTTGAATTGCTTTATTTAAAGGTATTTTTTTCTAGTCAACCCGTTATATATCCTACTGATTCAAGTGAAAAAACATAAAAATTCAGACCCAACCAGGGATAAAACCCGAGATCTCTTGACCAATGTCTTTTTGACACATGTAGCCAGGCCGCATCCACTCATTATGTCTAGGTATGGCTTATACTTTAGAAATAAATAGTTTGAAAATACCACAAAAACATATCACGCTATAATAGATAGAAAATTACAAGAAAAAATATAACATCGTCGCTATGAATTTTGTTTATTATATCAGTTAATGTTGGCATCAGTAGTTATAGGCCAGACAATCGCAAAACTGAAGTAATAATGTTACCTATGATCTCATTATAATATTAATGTGCAAAACCAGTTAAGTCCAATAGCGGCTCAATAAATGGGGAGACATATTGACTTATACAAATGAGTTTGACAGTAATAATTATTTGATACCGAGCCAAATTAGAATTCCGATTTCAAAGGGATTGTGGATTGAGAGAGGCATAAAACCCAATCAAATATTTGAATATCCATAAATTTCTTACGATATGACTGGAAGCCTTGCGTAGCTATAGATAAAGGTTAGTGTATAGGGCTAGACAAATGGTAGGGCACATTTTATGAATAATTCGTGATTTATTTCGAGCGTGGGGCCGGCGTCGTTTAAAAAAAAGAAATTAAGTAAGTGTGTGACTTAATTACATAAAGAATTGGAAATTTAACAGTGTATGTATAGTTTTTTCAACCGTTTCCTCAAAGCTTAGGGTCGTGATATAATAATGGTACCATGGATGAGTGAACGAAACGCTTCCAATCCTAGCTTTCCTCCATCGTCCGCACCCTTTTTTTCTATATCTGCGGAATCACAACCCTGCGTAGAAGTTTGACCTGCTTCATTTTTCTGGGATTCTTTCGTCTTTTATGATGGACTCTTAAGTAATTTTTACAGTAAAGTTCAAATAAACTCCACCAAGAAATGCATGTTCATTGCTTGCTTATAGTCTTGGGACACCATTACGTCATTTTAAAAGCACCAATTTTCGAGCGATATCAGGATTTTATAGTCCAAAAACTTATTTTAAAATAGTATTGAGGCAAAAGAAGATGTCTCCTGCAACTGTAGCGAGAGTCATGCGACGAGCAGATGAGGTCATTTGCCGAGATATGCCTCTGTAAAAGACCTATACATGAGAAACGACAATGCTTTTGCAGCTTCTTACTAGCTATTGAGGCAGAGTGGCATGGTGAACAATGTGCTTAGATGCGCTACGTAAGTAATTATTAAATGAACCTTTTGAATTCACAGAATGTAGACTAAAATAAAGAAAAAAAATAGATTACTAGTTTCTAAAGTTCTTGTTACCTTCTAAAGAAATTTTCGAAAGTTGGGTATACAGACTAATCCAAGTGAAGAGCGGAAGGAGCTCAAAGGTTGTGACTTTGAAATAAAAAAGTTTTCAAAGGCGCAAAAGTAAAACACAAATTTTATTTTCGAACCGTTACAAAAATGATCCAACAGCCAAATTGTGAGTGGGTTTCAGCTTATAAAGAGATTCAACTAAAGGAATTTATATTTTAGTTACTTTTTAAGTTTGTTTAAAAAACCCACACGACGAATCATCAAATCACCTTTTGTGGTCCACCATTTTGAGCATAGAGAAACAACGTTTCAGTTCTCATCTATGCTTTGTTTCGAGGAACTTCCAGATCGTTCGTACTTTATCGGAGGAAGAACTGTGTTCTTTTCTGCCAACTTCTTCTCCTTCTTCTTCCATGGTACTCTTACAGCTCGTATCGAGCTTTGGCCACCCTCAATCTTCGCCTTCAACTTGCTCTGTCCTCTGATGCAGCCCTCTTGTCGGTCACTCTTGACCTCGTCCTCCCAACGTAGTCTGAGTCTACTCTTCTCCTTCCACCCGGATGCCACTCCAGGATTCTCTTCGGTACCATAAAGACGGCATTCTCTGAACATGCCCTGCATGTCCTTCTGCGTCTACTATACTATTCAGAATTCTTACTTCGTATGTCAGCTATATTCATATCCTCTACATTATAGCAGGAGAAACGGGGCAGTCTCAAATTTATTCGTGGTGCGATTGTACTATTTTATTCCAGAATTTGTACGCTTGTACCTTAATCAACACACAAACAGAATAATGAGCATATTATAATAATTAATATTTCGAAATATATTGTTTTAACTCGAATAACACTGAAATCAATCTTCACCGGAATGAAAAAAAATTAATTATTTTTCTAAAATATACATCTACCTATTTGGATTTTTTTTCTTCAAAGGATTGAAAATAACGATCTCCACTCAATGGCGTAATTATAGCTATAATAAAACGTTGGCCATTTCCCTCGTTAAGACCACAATATTCTGTAATGAATGCCTCGCTAATTTTTCGTGTTGTTTAAATTAATACTTGTTTAATTTGAAACAAAAGGGGTGAAAGATAAATTTGAGATTCTAATTGATCCCATTAGAATGCTGCGGAGTCTAAGAACTAGGGAGGGCGAGAGGGGGCGGGGGTTAGAATAAATAATAATACAAAGGAAAGAAGATTTATTTGCTTACGTTTGTGCTACTCTTTTTTATTGTTAGTTACTTTCTCTCTCCTCTCAGCTCATAGATACCCACTTCTTTGAAGACGTAAACTTCGATTGCTCATGTTTTTCTTTGTCTCCTTATTGAAGGTTAAATCTTTACGACCGTCACATCGAGGAACCGTCCGGGTTAGAAGGCTTCATGAATTATTATTTTTATTATTGACAACCAAACAATCAAGGTTTTAAAAGTCACAGAACTTTGATAAACTTTTGAATGAAGTGAGAAATATGGACTTTTTTTTGTTTCTTGATAATAAAGAAATTGAGATTGACTGGGCACTAGATAATACGTAACAAAAGCTTGTTGTTTTGTAACTTGATTGGTTGATCCAGATTCTCTCGTATATTAAGCGTGCGCGTGTCGACATAGTTAATCTATTCCGATCCAAAAAAGTTTTATATTACTAACGTGTCGCTGAATCTTAACCGTAAAAAGTTGATTCTTTCAAAATAATTTTAAAATAAAAATGGCCTCACCCATAGAGAACACTAAAGAGACACATTTCGATGTGGTGGGTAGCTTGGCAGTTACGACGCCGACTTTCGCACCGTTTTTTACGAGAACTTGTGGGTTCAATCTCATGGAGACGATCCTCTTTCACGAGAAAAGCTTCAAATACGTTACTGTGAAAGGGTCGAAGAGTGTATTTGTGTTCACTTTGAGTGAGGACACATTCGTTGAAAAAATATACATTTTTAACATTTTAGGAGGTTGTATGAGTAGATAGAAGGGTTTGTACGTGTGGCAGGCTGCTACCGGGTGTCGACATCATGGAGAAATACTATTGGTGGATGATGTCGTCATGCGAAACATGGCCGCTACAACATATTTCCAGAAAGAAAAGCTTCGGCACCGGGGATCAAACCCATAACCTTCAGAAAGAAAACGGCGACTTAGCCGCTGGGTTAGCTGGTTAGCAACCATTTCCATACATATTATGATTCGATGTCGTAAAATTCTTTAGGATTATAAATATTAAGCTTGTTACACGATGCGGTAGACTCATCCAAACCATTAGAAGACTGTTGGTAGGGGGCGGATCTTCGAAGAGCCGGTGTCGACAGGGATGAAGCAGTGGAGATAGCAGGAGACAGGGCAGCATGGCGATGATTTCTGGACACCAGACTTACCATGGGATTTTAGGACACAGAGACTGTATTTGAGGAGATCATCATCTCTTTAACAGCTCCGTCATGATCCGTTGTTTATGTTGACATAGTGATATTTTGTAGACAGCAATATTATATTTGTCACGAGGGAATAGGGCAGTGATCTCGTCCAAACTGAGACAGGATTTCAACCCCGAGTAGAAATTGCAAAGGTATTTTTTTTTCAAAAAAACTAACTTGACATGATTAAACTCTTAAAACATCACCATCACTCAGATTTTGTGTCTGTATGTATAAAGAGAGAAGTATAATGTTATATGTATGTTTTAGTTCATAAATAAGGTCCGTGAGGTAAATACTATGTTAAGAGGAGAGTGTAGTGTTTTATGTACCCGATATAATGTAAGCACTGGGGAACTGAGACCTTAAATAGCTTTCTGACCCTTATTTACATATTTTAAAAGTAATAGGAGGCATAATAAATAATAAACTCACCCCCTGGACCAGTGATTCTCAATGTTTCAGAAAAAAAAAATATTTTTTAAACGTTACAAAAATTATCCATATGTAAGTACACATATAGTTGATGATTGCAGGCACCTGACCAAAGCCCAGGCTCGAAAAACCCCGCCTTCGAAATAAAGTGCCTGTGAAGATTTATGAGAATAAGATTATACCACCGATTCACGAACGATTTTACACGCCGACGTATCCGGTGCAGGAATAACACACTACCATTATGGAAAAAGAAATAGACATGGCTGGAACATGTGCTAAGGATGCCGAATGATAGTGGGGATAAGAACAACGTCGTTTTATTCCATAAAAAGAAAACACCAAACTGCGCATAGGTTTTGTAAAGTATTCTGTATTATTATTTAGATCTTCCAGGTTTTTTATGAAGAGTCAATCAATCAATTCTCCCTTTTACACCCCACTCAGCGGCATAGGGAGGCAACAAGAGCTCTCCATTGCGCTCGATCTTGCGCAATGTTTATGACCTCCTCCCACACCATGTCCATGTCCCTCAGCTCTGCTTCGAAGGAGTGGAACACAGTGTGAGAGGGTCTTCCTCGTCTTCGGGACCCTGATGGGAGGAAGAACAGCGCTCTCCTCGGCCAACTGTCATTCGGCATCCTTAACACATGTCCCGGCCATGCCCATCTCCTCCCCACAATAGTAGAGGTGATGGGCTCATGCTGGGTGTGCCGGCGTATAGCGTCGTTCGTGATGCGGTGGTACCATCTTACGCCTAGATCTCTCCTTATGAAGAGTCACCTGTCCTTTTTCTGATACATCCCTATCCCCTTTTATTATACAGCGTGATGCGAAAAATGTGATTCCGTGTCAACCACAAAAACACAAAAAAATAAAAAAAACACTCTTCTTTTATTTTAGAACTAGCTTTCCCGACAGACGTTGTCCTGTAGTCCTTACTATGAATATTGATTTCGAATTTGTAATTTATATAAATATACGTTTAAAATAATATTATGTATGAATGTTAAAAAATTATTTCTGAAAGCTTGAAAGAAATCCAATTAATAATCTGAAAGCTAGTGTTTTGAAACTCTATGGTTTTCAGATAAATTATGTTGTTATGGAATTTTCATACATGGCGTTGGCGTCGCAAGAAATCCGTTCCATACTCACTTTAAAATTATAATATTTTATATATAATATTATCCATTTCTTTAATATTTTCATGACTGGTATTCTCAAATTCACGTTTCAACTCAACGCAAGAAGCCTTTGCTTAGAACTTAATCGGTTGGCAGTAGTTACGCATCTGATGTATTGGATAAAACATTTTCAGAATAGAGAAATGTCAAAAGTCTCAATAACAATTGGATACGACGCAACTCAATCGTTTGTTTGTCATTTCAGAATAATGGTCAATATTTTCAACTTCCCGAACCACCGATTAGTTGGCTTTGAACCGGATTATTATTTAGACGTAATCATAAAATAACATAAAATGAGGCTGGCATATTAAAATAATTCCATAGAGAAGTCTGTCGTGTTTTCATCAAATACCCTTTACACTATTTGTTTGGAAAAGCTTAAAAGATATAAAATAATATATTCGTAATTAATTAATTAAAAAATATGGCCTTCAAATAAGACAACATTGAATGAATTGGAAAACATTTTAAAACATCAAAAACATTTCGAATAGGCTCTTAGCAACGCCCTAAGTAAATATGATTATTTTCTTCTTCTTCTTCTCAGCCTATTCCCGTCCACTGCTGGACAAAGGCCTCCTCCATCTCCTTCCACACCGCTCTGTTTTGGGCTTTTTGGACCCAGTTGACCCCAGCGTATTTGACGAGGTCGTCTCTCCACCGTAGTGATGGTCTCCCGACGCTCCTGGCAGTCGTTCTGGGTCTCCGAGTTTCCACCCTCTTCGACCATTTCTCTGCCTGGTCTCTTACCAAGTGACCTGCCCATCGCCATTTGAGGGAAGCGATACGTCGGGCAATATCTGCAACCATGGTTCTTTGTCGTATCACTTCGTTTCTCACTCTATCTCTCAGAGTGATACCCAGCATGGCTCTTTCCATGGATCTTTGGGTAACCCTTATCTTTTCTGTACTCAGCTTTGTCAGCATCACTGTTTCCAGGCAATAGGTTACAACCGGCATTATGCACGTCTCATAAACTCTGCGTTTAAGGTTCATGGGGATTTTACGGTTTTTGAGTATGTGACTCATTTTCCCGAAGGCTGCCCAACTTAATCCAATACGTCTTTTGACGATTATTTTAATGAGGATTAAATATCAGTAATCAACTCATAAAGAAACAATTAAACTCTGAAAAATGTACCAACATAATATACAAGTGTAATGTTTCGAATATGTATGAAAAAAGTACACGAATATGAAATCTTTTGAGAGATAAAGGTGGGTTATACGCGCTTATCATTGAAATTTAACTTACTAGCATTTTTATCGGACGAAAGAGCAACGACAAGCTAGAAATAGATAATCAATCCCGAATTCACCATTGGGTTCCATTGATCCAGGTTTTCACCTCTCCAGCGATGTCGGAGGCAGGCTTTGAACCAACGTTCCTACGATGTGTGTAGAAACCTGCCGCCGGTAACCATTAGGTCACTGGCAACTATACTCCGGCCGATTTACTTGTGCATGTTGGATATGCCCGTCGCACTTACTCGTCCCAACCTTTCGGTCTCGCATTCATAGGTAACTATTTCTCAGATATATAGTCTTAAACTTATGGGGGGAACGAGTGGGGAAGAATCACGGGGGGTCTGCATGTGCAAAGTAAGGACAATATTGACATCAAATATTGAAAAATTCCATCATAAATAAGAGCCATCTACCTTTTATAGTAATGTAGATAAAGTTATCAAAATATTACGAATAGATACTTTATATAGCAGCTTGAAAATTGGCTTTTTTGTATCTTCTTAAATAAAATTATTAAAAGCGCTTAATGCGTAGATATCGAATGGCACAGATTTGAGGGAAAAACGTATTAAAGCGAGGAGAGAAAAATGATAATAATTAACCATAAATGTAGGGCTTGACGAATGCTTGTAATTGCACGTTATCTACACGTAAGTGAATCCATTTTGCGAAAGGCCTTTATCCGCCACTTGACAAATTGCGGGTGTTGTGTTTGGAAAAGGATGGCAACAGAGTAATACCGTACAATTACGCGATGGGAGATAATTGTATGGGAAGAATCAATTTAGACACTAATTTACTGACATTACAAATCTCAGTATACATATTATTATGTAGATTTGGTATGTTCAGGATTAAATCTTCACATGTCCCATAATTCTAATGCATCTAAACCGTTTTATCTTCGAAGGCTATAATTTCAGAAACTATTATCAGTTTAAAAAAAACTCTCATTGCGTCTGATATCATATTTCTTAGAGAAGCTCAAGATTCTTGGGATATTATTTGTAAATTCATTACGAAGAAAAACCACCCGACGCGTTACGCCGTATTTATCACTGACATTTATGACCAAAGAGTGTTGAGACATGCGCGTCGCAAATGTTGCCGCGTGTTGTTATGAACCATGCTGTCAGGAATAAACAATAAATGAAAAAAAAAATTAACATAACAATGTTTTCCGGATCGGCTAGTTAAAGGTACTTTTAGAGGATTTTTACTTCAAATTGGACATTTTTTCATATCAAAATTGACTTTTTAGAAATCAAATAGAACGTTTTGATTCAAACGGCAAAATGAAAACGATCTATATTATGTAATATAAAAAGTCCTGTTTGACTTTTTTAATGTCAAATTTGAAGTAAAAAAGTGTACATAGGTAGATATAAATTTAATACTACTTACGGGCTATTTCACCAATTCTGGATAAAGTTATCCCTAGGACAAATTTATTTATAGAATAAATTGAAGTGAGCGTTTCACAACACAAAATTTCTTTCGGATTGTGTTCCGGCGGATACCAGTGGCAACGTTGCAATTCCATGCTTTTATGTGGTCTTGTCCTTGTTTTGTTGACGTATTTGGACAACTGTGTCGATGTTTTTAATTGTAAACAGTGAACACGCGGTGCGACATCTATATTTTATTGATGAGCGCATGTAACTACGATTATAAATAATTATAACAATTACACCTCGAGATATGAATTTTCGAGAGGACGAAATAGATGTAGGTATATAGGTCAATTTGGTTTGTCAACACAAAAATAAAAAAGCAATGCCACTTCCTGAAAACAGAAGGAAATGACTTGGCAAAATATTGAAGGGCAGTTTAAATGTCAAATTTGGTGATTAAAGTATATGTAACAACTAATGACTCTACAAATTCATTACTAATGTTCGATTTTTAAAAGGAACAAACAATTTTTAAATGGCTTACGACCGTCTTCTGTTGTTAATTCGTAGGCTGGCTTATGCGATGGGTTCCTAGGGAACGGTCCGTCATCTGAAAAGACGACGTCTTTCAAAATTACATGACAATGTTTTCCGTTACTACGGAAACAATATTGACAACGTTCTCAACTGACATATTCACCGCTTTTAAAAGTAGCGGCGTATCCGTAGGAAAACAAGCCATTAGTGTGATCACTTTACGTTAACAACGTTCACCATTAGGTGGTAAAGTCTCCGAAACTCCTAATCATGAGAATTCTCAACATGTTCAACATGTCGAAAAATCTCATGCAAACAACAAGTAGATATTTTTAATAATTAATTAAATATAGAGATAAAAGTTGGAAATTATTGAGAACAAGAGAGAAATCAAATTTAAAGACTGCGCCTGCTGTCATGTGATGAAAAATTTGGTGATGTTTTCAGACTCGCCAAGTTCCTAAGGTCAAAACACGACGTTTTGAAAAAAAAAATACGATAGTAAAAATCGGTTGTCACCGTCGATTTGATCATAAAATTCCTACATCATTTTCAAAAAATAAAATGAAAACAAATCTAGATAAAGCACATGTAAGCACATTTTGACAGTTTAACACTATCTAATATGCGTAGGTACTTACCGCGAACATTTTTCACTGGATAACATATCTAGAACTTTATCTGTCGAATAGAGCTGTCAGAGAGTCCTGAAATGCATTTTCCTTTTTATCCGTTAGATTTGTGTTAAATTGGCTATTCGGCACTTCATCCAGATGTGGTGAAATAGCACGTTAGTCAAATGTTAGTTAAACGATCCGGCAAACAATATTTAGTAGTCTAATTTGATTTAAAGTAAAACTGTAACAATAATATTTATTAAAATGATGCGCTATACGAAGAGATAAAATAATATATTATAAATTTTTAATTAATGTTATCTCAATTTAAATCATTTTACCAAAGAGAAAATCTATTATTTGATTTCATAAATTCATTTCGGATGAACTAACAACGATTTAGCTTTCACAATACGAAATAATTGCTTTATTCGAAATATTCATTTCTGAGATAGAAATTGCCTAACCGAATCAATCTAATTTTACATTTATTATATTTCTACGAGTCAGTTAGAACAATACCATGTTTCTTCTTTACTAAAATCATTAGTCATTATTATGTTACTTTTTTTTTTCAAATCATTTTAAGTACTTGACTGATTTTTATATCTCTTTATTGTTCTGTCTTATGTACCTACCTCCATTGATAACAATGCAAAGTTCGATATTTTCGTATTGTTTTTTTTTTAATTATCTTCAGATCTCTACAGATATTAAGATAATTAAAACGCAGACGTACCTAGGGACGTACATCTTTATTATTTTCTAATGTTTTCAACAACATGAACAAGATTTGGAAAGCGTCGGCGTTTAGTGTCGAGACGAAATGTAAACTGTTTGATGCGTGTGTGTTGCCCATTCTCTTGTATGGGTGTGAGTCCTGGCACCTGACCAAGGCCCAGGCACAAAAAGTCTCAGCCTTTGAGATGAAGTGCCTAAGGAAAATTCTGGGCGTAAGATGGTACCACCGCATCACGAACGACGCTATATGCCGGCGCACCCAGCGTGAGCCCATCACCTCTACCATTGTGGGGAGGAGATGGACTTGGCTGGGACATGTGTTAAGGATGCCGAATGACAGTTGGCCGAGAAGAGCGCTGTTCTTCCTCCCATCAGGGTCCCGAAGACGAGGAAGACCCTCTCACACTGTGTTCCACTCCTTCGAAGCAGAGCTGAGGGACATGGACATGGTGTGGGAGGAAGTCATAAACATTGCGCAAAATCGAGCGCAATGGAGAGCTCTTGTTGCCTCCCTATGCCGCTGAGTGGGGTGTAAAAGGGAGAATAAAAAAAATAAATAAAATGTTTTCAGACCCCTCTTCGATTCCATTTGGAAACATATCATGGATGCGGTAAGTGCACCCAGTTGTCAGAACTTTTTTCCACAGAACTTTTCTTGCACGTAAAGGTGGTGGATTCGACTCTTACCGGAAGAATGAGGTTTCCAATAAGTAAACAATTAATTTTGTAAAATAATGCAATTCATAACCAGTATAAAATTTATATTTGGCGATGTTTTTTCCTTTTTGACTTTTTTTTGGATGGTAGATAATAAATAAGGTTCCAAAATCGGTAGCTAAATAAACGATAAATTTTGTAGTTAATAATAATATATAAATGAACACCTTATTGAATCTTGTTGAAAACTTCTTGTTTGGGTGTAAGGTCGTGGCAGAGGGCATGAATGATCTCGCCGACTTTCTGTTTACATTAACACTTTTCTATACAAAAGTGTCAGCAAAGCCGGCGGAACATATTGCCTGAAGCAATTTTTTCTAGCTGACCGATACCGATGAATAACACTACCTTGAATTTTGATTGCAGCTAGCGCCTCTATACCACTATGCTACCGGGGTCGGTAGTCAGTTATGCTCACATACGATTAACTTTTTCAAATGCATATGGCATGTTTAGCCTAGCGGTTAAAAAATCAGTTGTATGTCTCTCAGCCAGTTGGCAGCGTCTGTAGTGACCGCATGCATCTCATTGAGACCGCGCACAAAGCCAAAAATTGGACTCTCAACTATATGGCCTATCGTGTGGCGGTGGCCACATTCACAGTCGGGGCTCTGGAAAAAGCCACAAATAGGCGCCCAAACGTCCCTTTAAGGACCTCCTGGACAGCCTGGCCCAAACGGTCCTTGCCAGGACCATAAAGACCACCGAAATAGTGGGACAAATCTCAATTTTACTAATTACGACAAAATACAATAAATAATATGTCCGCACAAAATAATTAATGTCTTATGTAAAAGGTTAAACTATATTTTGTTAAAATTTACAAAGATAAATATAATTACTCTGGTAGGAATGGGAGTTATAAAGTTTTCTACTAAAAATTCGTCAAGACATTTAAACTTTGGCGAAGGAACCTTGGATCGAAATGTCACAGTAATTATTATTTGGCTTAAATTAAGTTTCGATCAAAATATTGCGGGACTGGCTTGTTAAATAATTAACAAGATGACTGAATATTTTGTTGAGAAGAAATTGTCTGAATGATAAGATGAGAAAATAACACCGCTAATAATTAACGACTTAGTTAAACGAATAAAATAAAATCCAGAAGCTTCATTTTATTGAGTCGGTTTTAAAGAATGCTTTAATTTTACAACCAAACTTGCCTTTAAAATTTATAAATGATAAATATTGTACAATGTTCATTGAGTTGTACGCATCAACTTAAATCTACATAATAATGCAGTTATGTATGTTTTAATGTATTTATTTTCGTATGTTGTTACATCACGCATAAACCGTAGACTCTAGGCTTGATTTTAATCGTCATTGATCCTTGCAGATATATTTATGGTAGGTAATGATAGATACACTTTTTTTTTCAACTTCTCAAATTTAATATATTTAATGTTACCTTCAAATTTCTAAAAATTCTAAATCTTCATACAAAAATTTATATAAATGAGACAATCATCTTTTAAAAGTAAAATTATACGTGTAAATTTTATGTAGAACTGTAGTAGCATAACGGTATGAAAATGAATAAAACAACATTGAAGTTTGTTTAAAATACAAAAAAATGGAAGTACAATAAGTCTTATTTAATAAAGATTTTCACAGAAAAATATAAAATATAAGGTACGCAATGACAGGAGGGTAAAACAGTGCTCTCTTTTGAGTAGTATTATCATAGTCTATGGCTCGCTTGGACGATACCAGAGATAATGTACCAAGTTATTGAAAACTCCAGCTAAGTAGGTTAAACTACAAAAATAGTACAAATAAGTACCTATATCTACATACATACAGTATTAGGAATCGAGGTAAAAAATCGCATTTAGGCGTTGAACAGAGTGATAATATTACGGACACGGAAATTTTGTTGCAATGTGACTGGCAGACTATTTTTTCTTCTTTTTCAATAAAAATATTGAATGCGTCATTTTTCTTTTTCCTTTTTCACGTATTTAGCAGCGCCTCTTAATTTTTCCTCTTCTTCTCTTTTTTTATTGAATGTCACATTCTTCCATTATTTTTCTGTATGAAACATTAAAATAATACATAGACTCCCGAGCAGAGGAAAGCTAGACAAAAAACTGTTCAGTAACCTACTGCTCAAGTCTAACTATCCGAATCAATAATGTAAGGCAAGATGGTTATCAACTAGTGAAAAATAATTTCATTATAACTTTCACAAAAAAGCCTTTTTTAATAATCAAATAATTGGCTTACTCTATCCATATTTCAACAGGTTTAGAATATTAAAAAAGGTGGTTGGTAGTTTTGCTAGAGGTTTAGTCAACTTTTTTTTTTCACGGTGCAAATTTTTTTCTCGGCTTAAGTTTTTCGTAGTATAAACGATTTAGAAATATAGAGACCAGATCCATTAGCTTAATAGTCGTCAAATCTTAGTTTTTTATAGAATTAAATGAAAAATATTTTAAGAAAAATATTTTGGTACCTATACCTACTTAGAAATAGATAATAGGTATAATGTTCTATTAATAATATGGAATAATTATTATTGCTCCTAGGTACAAAGCTAGCACCAAATTTTGTATATGATTATATGGGTAATGATTTTATTATACGGGTATTCGGTAGGTATTTTTAATTAAGACTACTTATTTTATTACGAATTAATTTATACTGAATACCCACGGGCTTGAAACAGATTTGTGACTGTGGAATATGATTTAATAAAACTACAAAGAATACGAATTAAAATAATTATTTTGTACCTTTTGTTAATTGCAAAACTTTGCATATAATTTGGGAATAATTTATATATGCTCACATATTGCGCAACTTAGATTAGGAAAATGTTTTGTAATAATTGAAATGGTTCATTTGTTTGTATGCGTACGTTATACGCAAAGCGTTTAGAAAATAATATCGTTTAATGTTTTATTTATTTATTATAAAATAAAATATACGGCGAAAAACGCCAATTACAATGTTACATACTTATAATAATTACAAAAAAAAATATACAAAAATACAATATGAGGAAATTTTATGTCCATATTTTTTACATCTTAGTCATTTTGAATAAAATTCACATCGATCATTAAACGAACAGTGGCTCAACAACAATACAACAGTAATCAAAATCAAATTGACAACACAATAATTAATAAATATTTCCCAGCTCTCTCCATAGAACCATAACAAAAAAAAAACAATGATACATCTCAAAATGTTGGTTTAGGATTTTGCACAAAGAATGAGTTCGGTGCTCTGACCTATTGAGCTAACGGACCTTTGCACAAAGAAAATGTGGTCAAAAAATATCGCAAACCTGACACCATCATAAATCAACCAACCAACCGCCAAGACTCGAAAATCGATTCCCCAATGTCAGTTAATCATTCTGTTTTAAGTAAGTTAATATGTAATTTTTAAACACTTGGAGACTATCAGCAAAGATATCAGTCCGATCACCCACCAGGTTTCCCAGTCTGTGAATCCTTACAAGAGGTGAGTAGTATAGGTAATTGCTTCGAGTATGAGTCTCATGAAATGTCACAGCGTTTCTGGTGGCCTATGTTTTTAACATTTTTCTTTAAATTTTAAACTTTGCGTTAATTTTAGCACTCATTCAGATATAACATAAACCTACCCATAATAATTATGAAGAGTACCTCAGTTGTAGAATCTTGTCAATAGTAAACATTACAAAATGACATCTTGTGATTAAGAAACCCAAAACGATTTTGAGAAAAGAATTGGATGTTGTTGAAATCTGTTGTATAGAAACGACATTCCAGGACTTTCAAATAAGGAAAAGCTATGATAGCGAGGATGTCTTGCTTTTGAAGAGAGAGCAGATTCTGAAAAACTGATAAAATAGTAACAGACTCGAAAACATTAGACTACACCCATCAAAGAGATGAAGGTAAAAAATAATAGAAATAATAGGATATTTTGAAATCTTCATTTCGCTCTACCGTAAAAAAATGTAATTTGTGGCTTGTCGTCTTATTGCTCCAAGGCTTTCAATTGTATATTATCTGAAAATAAAATACATTACACAGTTCTAATAAGAGAAATTATGTAAAAACAATGTACCAAAAACCAAATTTTCCAAAGAAATTGATTAATATTGCTATCACTTTTTCATTTTACTCACCTGAAAATATTTACTTAATAATACGTAGGTACATATTTCAAAGTTTTTCCATTCATAATTTTGAAATATAATTAATGTCGAAACGCATATTTCAATTCTTTTTCCAAGAAGTTTGCAAAGTTTTGGAATATTAATGTAATGAATTAGGATGATTACTTTGGATCTACGATTTATATTAAAATAATATGCTAATGGGCTCCATCCACGATAAAGATCTCACAAATTCAATGCGTATTGAATTAAAAAGTGTTTCAACGGTTTTGTTTCAACGATAATCGCGTATTGAGGTAGAATCGTTTTCGTTACAGATTATTGACACCATAAATCACTTCTTTTCAATCATTTATGTGCACATTTTGCACGCGGCATCTTCTACTGCCATTTGGCATGTCAAGGAGAGCTAGATTTACAATCCTTGTTGGAATACTCTTATTATTAGTTAAGTCCATCCGTCCGCATGTGTCAAAGTGCTAGAGCCCAGAACTCATCATATTTGGAATGTTTTATTGTTTATCTGGGCTTTATATAACCAGGGTCATACAATATTTTATCAATTTATATATTAGCTTCTGATTCCTTAATGTCGATGCGCTTCATACTCTTTGTAGCAGTTAAATACTCGTAGCTCAAGACTTTTAATAGGTCAGAGATGTATTTTTAAGTAGTGCTATCAAGAGATTTGGCGCACCCAGCGTAGACCCATCACTTCTAGCATTACAAAAAGGATATGGACTTGGCTGGGACATGTGGTGAGGATGCCGAATGACAGTTGGCCGAGGAGAGCGCTGTCGTTCCCGAAAAAGAGGAAGACCCTTTCATATCGAATTCTACTCCTTCGAAGCAGAGCTGAGGGAGTTGAATATGGTGTGGTAGGAGGTCATAAATAGATCGAGCGCAATGAAGAGCTCTTGTTGCCTCCATATGCTTCTAAGTGGGGCGTAAAGGTAGTTTAATTGGATTGTATCAAGAGATTTGAATATAATCACCTAATGGTGAACATTGTAAGGGTAAAGTGATTACACTAAGCCAGACAGTAGAAAACGGTCATTAGCCCAACATAATAATTATTGATTTTTTTAAATCATGTCAGTCATTAAATTATTAAAAGAATGTTCATAAAGTGAAAACACTGCAATACAAAACAACCAAATAATATGAGGGGAAATTTTAAAATGCTTCTTACAAATTGAAAATAAAATACGACCGAACGTTTATACCTAGTCAATGAGAAAAAAGCCAATTATGCAAATTGACCGCAACACCAAAGTCACTAGACACCCGGGGTACCTACGTAAATTTAACGCGAACGTTGAATTTTCATATAAAAACTTTCATATATGAGTCTGAAATGTCTCAGGTGCTGTTGACAATGTCGTACGCTGTTACGCTCAGGCGAACGAAGAGTTATGTTGTCGAGTTGTTGTTGTTTGCTGAACGTAAGGTAGGTACCCAGTACCCGCACCCACCTAACAGAACCAGCCGTAATCTACGTTAAATAACCTCCGTATACACAATATATGTTGTTGGGAAACTTAATCAAACGAATTGTGCGAATATGAGTAAGTAAAATTTATTGATGAAAATACGAAATTTTTCTTCCTCTTTTATCCCCGCACATTTTTTTTAATTAAAAAAACTTTTTTTTATAAAGAAGCTTAATGGAGCAAATGCCCCTTGTGTGATCGCGACCAGATTAGAACTATTGTGTCATCCTTCAATTCATTCATGGAACCTCTTCCCGGCTCCTGCCCCTCTCAGGGTAATCTCCTCAACCGTCTTTCTGATGCCCTCGAAATATAGGTCCCAACAGGATTCCTATGTCTCATATGCAACAGTTGCTTTTGATCATGTGACCTTATGTCCCCTTCGACCTCTGATGTGGATGAAAGTACCCATTATATACATGACATCAATATTAATAATTTCCAACTTTTATCTCTATATTTCATTAATTATTAAATATCCATTTGTTGTATACATGATATGTTTTGACATGTTGAACATGTTGAGATTTCTCATGATTAGTAGTTTCGGAGAATTAAAAGTTACCACCTAATAGCAATCGTTGTTAACGTCGTCTCTACAGAGGTGCCAGGTACATCCTCCATAGCAGGAGCTAGAGAAATAAAAGTCCGCCCCTACAGAGCCCCGCGTATTGGGGTAAGGCAAAAGTCACCCTGCGGTTGCCTGGTATCAGGGAGCCTCCGTAAATTACAAACGTCCAGTGATGGGACTAGGCGAGTAGGTATAGATTTTACCTACAAACTTTGTATTTTTATTTGCGGAAAGTTTTGTATGCTGAAGATGGTCACTTAGTCGGCCGATAATTTATTGGTAATTCATTGTTGGTAGTCCAGTGGTATCAGTCGGCGACTTTCATGCGTATGGCATATTGGAGGTCGTGGGTTTGAGTCCCGGTGTCGACCATCTCCACCAGCCTTTGCTTAGTGTAAAAGATGTCAAAAATGTACCTATTTGTGTTCACTTCGAGTGAGCACAGATTCATTTAAGATTTAATAATAATAACATATTTCTAAAACATCCATATTTCATTCGTATTCAAAGCTCAGGCGGGAACAACGCGAGAATTATATGCGCGCGCAGATATTCTACCTCACCTATGATGTACCAATGCTGCGTGTGCACATTTTGAAAGTGCCCGATAATTTTGTAGAACGCTAGAAACGGTGGGGTAAGTGGGATTGGCTACTGTAAGAGCGGCAATTACGTATGCGAGGGAACTACTATCAGGTGCAGTGAATAATGTTGTTTTTATAGATTTTGCATAGATGGCGGTGGCGTCGCATGAAATCCGTTCCATACTATAATATTATATTTTATTTCTTATCCATTTTTTTCAATTTTTTATTAGTTACCCGGAGCGGAGAAGAATCCAATAAACCAAACATCGGAAGAATCTGTTTAGCCGATCTCTAGTTATAAGTGTTTGCACTAACCCGACTTTCATTTATAATATGTAGGTACATATAAGATTGTATTATTTCAAATTTATTATTGTTGAATGATATTTAATCAAAACCAATGTATTGGAAGACAGTCTCAACAGACAATGAGTCTATCAGATCTTGGACAACAGAGCTGAGGGCTTACAACCTCCTAGGCCAGTTTAAAAGCGCTTTCTATTCCTAGCATTCTCTGTTGCCAATTGTCATTTCGTTGAAACTTGTATATATACAGTGAGTGGGGGAAATATTCCAATTTTTAACGATTTTCGAGGCTAGTGACATCTACTGGTGGATCGATACAATACTTGGACTGATTCTAAGGTTTATTTACTAACTGGAGTGAATGCCATCTGTCGTAATGTAGTGGAAACAAGTCGTCAACTGAGAATCCAATTTTTTGTTTCTATTTTTCTTCAATAGGTGTTGTTGAATGTACTTGATATTTTTTCGTTATCTGCCGAGGATTTGTATTGTTTTTGTGGTCCTCGAGAGCAACAACTTTAAATGAAAAACTGTTTTTGTACCTTCTGTTACTGCTGTACTTATTTTTTTTAAATATAATGTAAAAGCAACTTAGTTGCGTAGAAACAAATAGATATTTTTTTATTTTTTATTTTTTTATTTATTAAATCATTAAAATAAGAAAAAAATACAAGAAAAATACAAAAATACAGAAATACATTAACTTAGAATGAACATTTGGGATACCCGACCAGTGAAAACAAAAAAGTCTTGTGTCTGGTCGATATCTAAATAGATAAGCATATTTTGTCGATGTGTCGATGAATTTTTGTTTTTGGTGCGATGGTACACTCACTATACCGGCGCGCGACTCGACAGTATTGTTGACGTCTGTGCGTGTGTGTGTATGTGACTGTCGGCGAAGTAAACTGTCCATGTTATGTTATTATAATATTATTGTCTATGGATTGTCCATTTTTTTTCTCTCTTTGTATGGATTTTATTTTAGTTTAAGAAAATATTGTTGTTGTTTTGTATTGTATGTGCATTGTTCACCGCAAAGGATTACTCTGTAATGGTGAACAATGCTTAATTTTTGACAGAAAATAAATAAATAAATAAATAAATAATAAATAAATCGTTTGATCAAGTGTCGAGAGAGCACAATGTGTACGTTCCTTTGCATATTACAATACATACGTGTATTTACTTGAAAATACTTCAAAGTACTCATTACAGACATATAAGTTGAACATAACATTACATTATTTAGCTTATATTACGGCAAGCAAGGTGTTACTGAAACACTGAAACGGTTCGTCAACATTTTTTGAATGAAATATTTCAATGAATGCACGAGAAAATCCTATAATGCGAGATAGGACTTTACTCATTAATTAACTGAAATAGCAATAGGTACGCATCTCTTTCAAAAATTACTCATAAAAAGTTCTAAGCAAAGTGTTTCATATAGAACCAGCTATTTGATGCAAATCATTAAACAATTGGTGTTCGATTTTAAGAAGTAGGCAAATTTTATACAAATTTGAGGCATTACGGGCTCACGGCCGTCTTCAACTGCTGTTTCGAAAGCTAGCATAGAGTAACCCTAATCACTTAACCGTACCATAACCATTTAGGTGGTGAAATTTGTCGGTAAAGGTATTGGGAGATTCGGGGGCATGGGATTTGGAAGATTTTGGAATTCCAGGGATTTCAACGAATTTGACCGCTGTCCGATATGTATTTTCATATCAATAACTCACCATGAAAACAATATACAACGTATTTACAGTTAAATGCAGTATGTTAATTGTTATGAATTTTTATTTAAACAAACCAGCTTTCCCGACAGACTTTGTTCTATCTTCACTATGAATTCTTCATATCATATCTTCACTTTCTATAATGATACATTAATTTCGTAACTAACCAAATTATTCCGACAAAGGCATCTGTTTTAAAAGATGTTTGCAGGGCTGATTTTAACAATCGCATTAAAAAAATCGAAAACCACTGACATTAGACGCCTGGTTAATCCGAACAAAATTATTGCAAATAAGTTCTAGGATAACCTTTTCAAGGAATCGGTCAAATTACCAGTCACCCTGTGGAGAGATGACCGTGACAGGATTTTGCCCCTGAAATAGAATTCGGGACTTGTCAACGTATGTACCTACTACAGAATCTGTCATCTATCTTTATTTAGAAGCAGATTCGTAAATAAATGATAGCTATATTAAGAAATTAGAATCGCTGTCCCCAAATTTCTGCGTAAATATACAACGATTTTTTATAAGATTTTAAAACTGCTAAATGTATGTATGTCATTTTTGTTTGCGGTACAAAATATTTGGGTCTAGGAAAATTCATCGCGAACAATTCATCGCAGGTACAATTCATCGTGAGTACAATAAATCGTGTGTACAATTCATCGCAATTACAAAATTGTCTAATTGTAAAAAAATTTATGACTTAAAAATAAGGTAAAGCTTGAGTTCAGTCACTCCTATACATATAAAAAAGGCGGCGATTTTGGCACACGCTGGAGTATTACAGTGTTATCACCGTGTTATCATTCGGGGAGGTGACCGAAAAGTATGGGGGGTTCCACCCTGCAAACCCCCCTTCATAACTGCGTTCCAACCTTAACCTAGCCTATTCATATCGTATATAAAATAACCTCAAAATCATTAGGAGTGACTAAACTGAAGTTTTAACAAAAATAATTACAGAGTTACATACAAAAACCCAGAATCCGGAATCGAATTGCATTCTAAAAGTAATCGCGATGAATTGTACCTTCCCACGATGAATTGTACTGACGATGAACTGTTCGCGATGAATTGTTGGCGATGAATTTACCGGCTACCAAAATATTTAGCTAGGGTGATATATTAAAACTCGTTTATAACGAAGTTTACGGTTATAAAAATTACATCTACCGCTTAACGGTGAGTGGTATCATTTCAAGTTTATATATCTTTTATACGAGCTTACATCCGAGCCCCCAGTAAGTTATGCCCTATCTTACTGATGGATGCAGATAAAAAAGCTGGGAGTAAACGTTTAGTTGATGGCTTAAAAAACATCCACTTAAATGAAATACTCGGTTGTCTGAAAAAGAAGGTTCTTATATGAAAAAAAAAAATCTTGTCATTTTGATTCCAGAACTGATTAACAGTCTCCTTTCTATATATTCATGCGGTATATTGTATTCAAACCTCTTCTTCTTATTCTCAGCCTATTTTTATCCATTGAAGACCTCTTTCATCTCCTTCCATACCACTCTACTTTGGGCTCTCTGGATCCAGTTGACACTGTGGCGACGCCAAAAATTACTCATAAAAAGTTCTAAGCAAAGTGTTTCATATAGAACCAGCTATTTGATGCAAATCATTAAACAATTGGTGTTCGATTTTAAGAAGTAGGCAAATTTTATACAAATTTGAGGCATTACGGGCTCACGGCCGTCTTCAACTGCTGTTTCGAAAGCTAGCATAGAGTAACCCTAATCACTTAACCGTACCATAACCATTTAGGTGGTGAAATTTGTCGGTAAAGGTATTGGGAGATTCGGGGGCATGGGATTTGGAAGATTTTGGAATTCCAGGGATTTCAACGAATTTGACCGCTGTCCGATATGTATTTTCATATCAATAACTCACCATGAAAACAATATACAACGTATTTACAGTTAAATGCAGTATGTTAATTGTTATGAATTTTTATTTAAACAAACCAGCTTTCCCGACAGACTTTGTTCTATCTTCACTATGAATTCTTCATTCGCACCTTTATTTTCAAAGTGACACTAAACGAAAAACATAAATTTTCACAATGAGCATTTGAAAATTTGAAATTATTCAATGTCCTGTAATTTTATATTGTTGGGTTTTTTTCAACCCATTTTTTAACAGTATTTTTAGGAATGCTAAATAGATTGCATACTTTAGTAAATAAACCTAATAAATTGTAAAAATAGTAGGATTTTCACATAAAAAAATATATAGTGTCACTATGACATTAATAAATTGATTTAATGCTCAACTATTTATGTGAATGAAAAATGTAAAAGTGACACTAAAAAGAGTTGAAAAATTAAAATGGGGTATAATTATTGGGATAATAAAAAAAACTGTTAGGTTTTACTCTTATTTTATTAGGAACCGATAGTAACAATAAAAGAAGTAACAGAAATCTTAAATTTAACAATATTAACTTAAATACTTAATAGCTGAGATAATATTTTTAATACCAATTAAATAATACTACATAACTATTGGAATTATCAAAATAGCTGTTAAGTTTTACTCTTATTTTATTAGGAACCGATAGTCACAATGAAAGAAGTAACAGAAATCTTAAATTTAACAATATTAACTTAAATACTTAATAGCTGAGATAATGTTTTTAATACCAATTAAATAATACTACATAACTATTGGAATTATCAAAATAGCTGTTAAGTTTTACTCTTATTTTATTAGGAACCGATAGTCACAATGAAAGAAGTAACAGAAATCTTAAATTTAACAATATTAACTTAAATACTTAATAGCTGAGATAATGTTTTTAATACCAATTAAATAATACTACATAACTATTGGAATTATCAAAATAGCTGTTAAGTTTTACTCTTATTTTATTAGGAACCGATAGTCACAATAAAAGAAGTAACAGAAATCTTAAATTTAACAATATTAACTTAAATACTTAATAGCTGAGATAATGTTTTTAATACCAATTAAATAATACTACATAACTATTGGAATTATCAAAATAGCTGTTAAGTTTTACTCTTATTTTATTAGGAACCGATAGTAATAATAAAAGAAATAACAGAAATCTTAAATTTAACAATATTAACTTAAATACTTAATAGCTGAGATAATGTTTTTAATACCAATTAAATAATACTACATAACTATTGGAATTATCAAAAAACTGTTATGTTTTACTCTAATATTATTAGGAACCGATAGTAATAATAAAAGAAATAACAGAAATCTTAAATTGAACAATATTAACTAAGTATAATAATAACCGAGATAATGTTTTTAATACCAATCGTAAATGAATTGATATAAAAAATAACATAATTGAACAAAATTAAGACAAATTAAGACATTAACCAAATAATAATTATATTGGAATTAAAAATTAAATGTTTTCTAAATTATTATGTACTGATAAAAAGAAGAGTGGTAATAATGGGGGATTAGCCCATTATCAACCAGTGATTTGAGATCTTTTTTTTTCTCTCTGTTAACTGCAGTTTGGAGTTATAAAGATTTTGTAAAGACACTGAATTATTTTGAGCACATCTAAATTTGTAATCGATTTCCTTGTAATCTTCAAAATAACTTGTTTTCATTAGTATTTTCAGATCACCGTTTTCTTTTTTTTTTCAATACTTACTACTTTGACGTCAGTGATTTTGATTGATTCTCCACTAGTGCTTTTACTATATTTGTACCCATAATTGATATTTTTTACATTATAAAAATCTTTGTGACTCATTTCACGAACCACAAAAGGGCTCTCTTTTTTTTTGCATTTCGAATAGCTCCAATGTACTGCTCTGGTACGTAAATCGGGCCAGATTTCAAATATTTCTTTACCTCTTTTTCTATGGTTGAATGTACAGCTTCCCCCTCGTTTTGGGTATGACCTTTTATTAAAAATTTGTGTGTTATGCTATTAATATTAAACTTTTTCACTGCGTAGACAAACGTATTCACAATAAATTGGTTCTTTTGTTGGCCGCAACAATTGTCGGAAAAATTGTAAAGTCCATTGGATCTGGATCGCTGCGTGACAACATCTTTTAAAAAAAAAATAATAATAAATTTAATAATAAATAAAATAAATAAAAATTTAATAATAAATTTTTAGTAGGTAAATATTAAAGGGACACTTAATACCCGTTAATAGTTTTACATAACATTTGATATTACAATGTTATTATCGAAGAGGTAATAAACAAAAAATTACATTAATGATATCAACAATATTAAGATCTATTTTCTTGTGTTATTTTTGAAATGACATTAAACACATCATGACACTAATAATATTAACAATATAAAATTTTATTTATATGTGTTATTTTTAAAATGGCATTAATCAAAAAATGACATTAATGATATTAACAATATTCAAATTCATTTTCATGGGTTATTTTCAAAGTGTCATTAAACAAAAAATGCCACTAATGATATCAACAATATTGAAGTTCATTTCTAAGTGTTATTTTTAAAATGACACTAAACAAAAAATGACAATAATGATATTAACAATATTCAAATTCATTTCCATGGGTTATTTTTAAAGTGTCATTAAACAAATAGAGACATTATATCAATAATAAAATGAAAAAAACTTACCAAATTTTTAAAGTAAATCCGTTTCAATCCAAAAAGTGTCACTTTGAAGCGCAGACTACCTGACAGATCAAAATCTTGCAGGACACTAAGCAAAATGTGTCACTTTGTCGATAAAAAACGTTAAATTTTTTGAATAGGTACAAGTTGGTGTCTGGCCACCTGGTGGCTACTTTTGGAACTAGGAATCTGGTGTTTTGATATTTAATAGACGGCGTTTGTCCTATACACCTAACATTGAAAACAAAAAATCGTGAAATTTTGTTTAGTGTCACTTTGAAAATAAAGGTGCGAATTATCATATCTTCACTTTCTATAATGATACATTAATTTCGTAACTAACCAAATTATGAAAAAAAAAAATCTTGTCATTTTGATTCCAGAACTGATTAACAGTCTCCTTTCTATATATTCATGCGGTATATTGTATTCAAACCTCTTCTTCTTATTCTCAGCCTATTTTTATCCATTGAAGACCTCTTTCATCTCCTTCCATACCACTCTACTTTGGGCTCTCTGGATCCAGTTGACACTGTGGCGACGCCATCTACCGAAGAACACAAGAAACATCAGTTTCTACTAAGCAGAGCAACGAGTACACACTTCGGTTTGCAACTTTGCTAGCCAACAAGCTTTGCGAATATTTCCACAGAGAACCTCCGACCTTTTGACCTTTCCAGGACTCTATAAAAGCCAAGACAAATAGGTATCGTGCTGCCATTTAGTTCTCAGCAGTTCTACAGTTAATTTGTTCATTTAATCTTGTAATTAGTATTTAAGTAAATTATTGTTAACCTTATTTTGACCAATATAAAATTGCGAGTTTATAATTTACTGTGAGTTTTTATTCTATCAAAAGTACCTCGTAAATCTTTAGACATTGGTAAGTGACCAAACATAGATATTATACTGTACTCTGAGACACAAATCCTGTGACTTGGTTAGATTCCATTCACTATATGCTTACCCTACATTTTATCCATCTCATGAAGCATAAGAGCTCTCATAAGTACTCCATTTCTATTCATATCTGAACATTGCTATTTCACATTCAATCCAAACAGACACTCCCCCATACATGGCGAGGACCACTAGACACCCTCAGCCATAAGTGGCGACCGATCAGCCATAGTGGTGACCCCGACGTGATATGAACACGCAACCTTCTGATGCAACGCTCTTAGTAGTCCTTCAATCGTCTTCGACCACCTTTCTTTTTGATATCAACAAAATGACCTGCCCATCTTCATTTGAGAAATGCGAAGCTTCTTCTTCTCCTTGATATACGAACGATACTGCTTGTTTTTTTTCTCAGAAATATTATTCATGGGATGCGGAAGTCCAACTCTCCCTCCATCAATTTGATGGGCATTACATTGGGTGTGCTGGTTGATGGTATTTCTTCTGTTGCTATTTTTACCACTCTCACCGGATCCGTTGTGTTGGCATGGTCATTCCAGTAATGTATTCTGTTTCTTCCCCACCTTCGGCATCGCAGATACCCCGAATTTCAGAGTTTCTTATTCTGTCCCGTTGTATCATCTCAATATCTGCGACTTTTGTTTTCTGACGTATCATTTCATTTCTCACTCTATCTCTCAGGGCGATACCCTTCATTGATCTTTGGGTAACCCTTATCTTTTAGATGCTCTGTTTGGCCAGTGTCACTGTTTTGGTGAGATTTTCAAGTAAATATATGACTCGTTTTCCCATTGAAACCCAGAATTATTATATTTTAGTGTAGCAGTATTTTGATCAAGCCTGAGCCTCAAATAACTTCTTCTTCTTCTTCTCCCTAGCTTGCTCCCAACTTAGCGTCTAAGTAGACTGTTGGGGTCAGCCCTCCTCGTTCTTAGGCTATAAGTCCGTCTCTCCTGCACCACCTCTTCCAATCCCAATCTTCGCATCCTGAGCCTCAAATAACTGATGGTTTAAAAAAATAACTGATGAATCCGCCATATTATTATATTTTTATTAAATCACATCTATATAAATCTCTACCACATTCAATTGTAGAAATCTACACGTACCAAATAGAAAAGATATAACGGAGAGACGAAGTCAATTTATCATACTGCTTTTCTATTATTCGGAACACTGATTAGAAGCAAGAATCGGTATTTAATGTTCTGGAACATTAAAAATTGCAATGAGGGCTGTTGGAGGCTGTATTCTCTAGAGTAAGCGAGAGAGAAGAGAAGAATAGAAGGAGAGGAAGTATGTATGTGTGATATTATTAATAGAAGTTACGTGATATATCGCCGTGCTGCGATCTAAAAACCGAGGGGCCATACATTATCCCTATCATAATACATTTGGAATTTATCGCAGTTCAATGAGGAAGAACTTCCTTCATCCATTGTTGGTATACAAATTGGCTGCACGATGGAAAATAAGCACTTAAAGGCATCTCATGAAATTTATTGATATGAATTTACAAGTGATTGTAAACATTTTTAGAAATTTAAAATGAGCCAAGAATTTAGAATCATAACGGTTTTTATCCACTGAATAAATTACATAGCTTGGATTTTTTTTGTCAATCAATCACAACGATTGAATACATAACATTCTACCTTAAAACCCTATTTAGGGACAGATAGGCAACAAATGCTCTCCTTTGCGCTCGATCTTGCGCCATCACAGAGGGGACTCCAGGTGCCTGAACTCCTTCCCCCCCAGATAGGGCCCAGGCGTCCCCGGGACTTATTCCTTGTGTCTTTTCTGACCTGTGCATGGAGCTTAAAGGATTGAATACACTTAGGTAATTCTAAAACTTAGGGTGATCTTTGCTAATTATTGTCTTAATATATATTATTTCGATATTGTACAAATTTAGCAGTAATTCTATTTTTTACGAGTTTATTGTACATTATTTTTTCAATAGTAGGCACCTACTTATATTATTATTGGTTTCATTAGTTCGTTAAAAAACGGGCATCTCACTGTTGTTATGTTATGTATTTTACCCAGATTTAAGCCCATCTTCTTGTTTGTATCTTTGTCCAGATGTTAAAGTCTTACTTTCCGTATCCATCTTCTTCTTTGTATGTTTTTCCAGATGTTCTTCTTCTTCTTCTTCCTCAGCCTGTCTCCGTTCATTGCCGAACACAGGCCTCCCCCCTATCCTTCCAATCATTCCTGTCCTGAGCCTCTCTCATCCATGTGCGGCCTGCAATCTTTGCGATGTCGTCCGCCCATCTGGCCTGGGGTCTGCCGACATTCCTTCTGCCTTGTCTAAGCTGCCATTCCACTACTCTTTTGGTTCATCTGTCATCCGGCATCTGGCCACATGGCCCGCCCATCCCCACTTCAGAGTGGCAACTCTCTCCACTACATAAACAACCCTGGTCTTCTCTCGCATCCATGTGTTTGTTCTCCTGTCTCTTAAAGAAATACCCAACATCTTTTTTCTCATGGCTCTTTGTGTTACTGCCAGTTTGTGTATTATCCTTTTGGTCAGTACAGTTGTTTCCATACCATATGTTAGGGCTGGGAGGACGCAAGCATCAAAAAGTTTTTTCTTGTGTGGATGTGAGTATTTCGGAGACTTCAGGATATGCGAGAGTTTGCCAAACGCCGCCCAGGCGAGACCACGTCTTCTTTCTATCTCTGCCTCTTGATTTTCCCTGCCTAACTTTATCTTGTGGGCTAGGTACACATAACTATCGACCTTTAAGTTTGTCATCCACTTTGATTATCGTGTTGTCGGGCTGAGTTGCTCATGTATTTGGTTTTGGCTTTATTCATTTTAGGCCAATCTTTTGTGCAGCTTTATCCAGCTCGTTGAGCATGTCGTCCAATTCTGTTTCAACGTTGATAAATATATAACGATATCGTCAGCAAACCTCAAATTACTGAGCATGTCTCCATTAAAGTAATGTCCAGAAGTATTGAAATTGGTTTTAATCAAGTCCCGAATAGCAATAAATTTGAAATATTAAAAAATCAGTTACAGTACATTATTTGCAGAATTTTTAATTCAAAGAGTCGATTAGCGTATATTTTTGTTGTTGGTCTACTAAACTAAACTAAACTAAAATATACTAGGCCAACACCGGTTGATTTGTTGTAGTAAATATAACGAAACGAGAGAATTATTTGTACCTAGTTGTTATCGTGATTGTTCTTACCTTTGTAACGGATATATTAATAATTAGCTTTCCCGACAGACGTTGTCCTGTAGTCCTTACTATGAATATTTATTTCGAATTAGTAATTTATACAAAAATATCTACGTTTAAAATATGTTTGAATGTTAAAAAATGACTCCTGAAATATCGAAAAAATTGTATCAAAAATCTGCATACCAATATTTTTAATGTCAATCGTTGTCAGGTTAACAATAATAATAATAATAATAATAAATTTTTATTGAGACATAACAGTTTGAAGTACATAATATAATAATAATTACACTATTTTTGTTATTTTGTAGAAACCTAAAAATATCTCACTGGGTTTGCACCCGTATCGAGGTATTTTTTTTTTTTTTTCACATTATATAATAAATTGACATAAAGATTTTCAGACTCGTCCAGTCCCAGGCCGAGCAGAAAGGATTGTACTGTCCTTCTTGATATGCCCTGATCTGGGATCCTCGGTAGCACGGCATTATAGAGACGTGGTCCGAGAAACGTGTGGAACCGTCTGGCAAATGATGTGAACACCTGCGGCACTGCAAGGCTTCCACTCTGTCTTGTATTTCGGCTGTACACCATGGCCATATATTTTTCATTTTTATTAGTTAGCATTATGAGTCGAAACATATAAATTTGTCTGACATTCAACATCTTGACATCATTATATAGTTGTACAGTCGGGTATCTATATTCTAATCCGAGCATAACTTTAAATATTTGTATACAATACATTTTGTTGTTATAGAACTTTTCATAGATGGCGTTGGCATCGCAAGAAATCCGTTCCATACTAACTTTAATAATATATTTTGTATTATTTCTTCTGCATTTTTCAATTTTTTAATAGTTATTCTGTTATCCGGAGCGGACAAGAATCCCAAAAGGTATCTAAATCAAACATCGGAAGAATCTGTTCAGCCGATCTCGAGTTATAAGTGTTCGCACTAACCCGACTTTTTCATATTACATATAAGAAAATCGATATTTGCATAATGGAAGTAATGTATGCCATGAGATTGTGTTGAAATTTTTGAAGGGACTTAATTGAATATAATTCTCGTATACCCAAGGCTCAAACCACGTTAATAAAGCCCATTACAAAATATTATATGATAATTATTACAAAGAGAAGGTACTGAAGGTCCTCACAGAGTAAAGAAATATTTAAATTATGTTTTATTATACGAGGGATGTCAGTAGATGGGTTTACTCAGTGGTGTGCGGTGGTTTTCAAAAATTGCTCAAATTACGATTAATAATTTTTTTCCCCTAATGACTTAATGCGTCAATCAAACCAAGGTATTGGGTAACAATAAAATTTTGAATCTCATCTAGACAAACTTAGAATGTTGTGTACCAATCAAGTCAATAGGCAATAAAAATGAGACATATACAAAAATGGATATAGTCATATCCTGTCGCCAACTATATGACAGCAGTAGCTGTATAAAAAGTTGGTTGCGAATAGGGGATGATAAAAAGCAACTTCTAGATTAAGTTTGCTGCAAACTAATCTGCAGTGTATGTGCAGTCTTACGCTCTCACAATATTCGACATTGTCATAATTAAATAGGCAATCAAGGCTAAAAAATAACGAAAATGTAAACGTAAGATAATCGAGGTCTATAAGTAGGTACTTAGTGTTATAATTTATAATGGATAAATAATAATAATCTAGTTGTGTCCCTCTTTCTTCCCGCCCCCAAATTATCACGTTGTAGAAATTTGATACGTTTTTGTATAATTTATCGAATCATCAAGAAAGTTTGAGGATGGTTTTAAATTACTTACCCTTTCCCCCTCTGATGTCGTGTGAAAGTTCTCTGAGAGAAAATGCTCGAGAGTGATTGTTTGTGTTTAGGTAAACGATATTAACTTTCAACAAGTTTAATTAAGACCAGTATTGCTCCTTTATTAAAGCTGAGTCCCTCCAGAGCAGCTGCACGCCTCTTCGTCTTCTTAATCATTCATTATAATCAAGACTTCTTGTTAAAACATTCATGGGAATTAAATTGGAGGAGAAACAAAAATAGTTTGCTTCTATTTTATAAAATACCTACCATGTTTTTTAACATTCAAAAGCTGAATATACCCTATAGCTTTAACAAAATATTTTCCGTTTAATAATCTGAATTAGTGTTAGATTTATATTTTGTCTATGACTGATATGGTTCTCTTTTGCCAATATTCAAAGTGACAATTTAAAAATTTCATCGCTCAACCATCATTTTGTTTTTTCACAAGCGTGTGATTAGAAAATTTTTACCAATATTGAACACCGCGCTGTTATTAAACTCGAAAAAACATCGATCAAGGGCCGATCTTATAAACGAGAGACCAAATATCCGTAAGTTTATCGATGGTTTACTAACAAATTGTCGTACTGAAATTTGAATAACGAATTTTATTAAGTCGGAAAAACGAGCAAATGGATCATATTTCGGTTTATTTGGTTTGACATTTAACTAACGGATGTTTATAAGACCGGCCCTAAGAGATACTGGTGGCTTACCAAATTGTGTTTCTACGTTTTCTATCATTAAAAAGTGTTAAAGTAAAATTTAAAATAGTCTATAACTCTATAAGCTCGATCAGTTGGTCCTTTTTAAACCTCAAAAATTTCATGACTGTAAAATAATCTGAAATTAAATATAATAATATAAATAACGGTCAAACCATCTCGAAATAAAAGCACTTTGCTATGATAAGCCGATGAAGACAAAAGCTGTCTTGTTTGGAATGAACATAAGAGAAGACAGCATGGAGGATTCATATTATCCACCAAGACATCAAACAATATCGATTTAGTCAATAAGGCGATCTGTTTCTGAGAATCATATCGTATCCCGAGATCTCGTATTAGGACAAAGTGGTATATCCACATGATTAAAAATCACGTGTGCTGAGATTTATATAACCTGTAGAGGTTTAAATCTGTATACAACCTACGATTGATACAACATAAAATATAATATACATATGCATATTAGGTAGGTACTAGCTGAACCGTCGAACTTTAACCCGCCTCAGAACCAAAAATCATTGTGTTAATTTTTTTTTATTCATAAGTCTTATTGTGTTAACTTATTAAGCGTAATTAAAATCCATTTTAATTAAGTATATAGGCTATGTTAGAACAAGTGAACTGTATGGATAGGGAAAAAACTAGGAGATTATGGGTACAATATACTTGAAGGGATGCACAAATAAATGTATGACAAATTGTGTACTCACCGCCTTTTGCTCTTGAAGTCACTTAAGCACATTTAACACTTTGAAGCAAGAACATGAAGTCTAACACGAAGTTACACGCACTATAGCCGGCCACTGTTGTTGAAGTCTTTCTTACGTCTGTATTTCTTCACTAGTGCGGTGGTGACAATAATTCGGCCGTAGTAACATCATCTGTGCGGGAAACGGGTAGGTATGGAATAGAAATGCCCTAACATAACCGCCCACCAATTTTAC
Organism: Mystacides longicornis; assembly: GCA_963576905.1. Classification (NCBI taxonomy): domain Eukaryota; kingdom Metazoa; phylum Arthropoda; class Insecta; order Trichoptera; family Leptoceridae; genus Mystacides; species Mystacides longicornis. Next base: position 1,481,826 of record OY756421.1, on the reverse strand, counting down.
GAAGTAAAATTCCCACACAAAAAAAAAGAAAATAAACTGAAAAACCCCAAAGAAAGAAACAATCAAAATCTATAACAAGAGCGCCATACAAAACGCTGATCGAAACACAAACAAAAAAAATAATAAATGTATACGAAAACGAAAGAAATAAAATCTGTTCTCAATGCTTCACAAGCGAAAGACAACCGAGCATTCACTGGTTCTCGGTAAAAAGTAGCATATAACATCTAGCAAATCATATTTGCAAATCAACAAAAACGTAATGAAAATAAAATAAATAACAAAATAAAAAGAGTTGAAATATCATTTCAAACAAAGAAAACAAGTAACAGACACTTCGATAAGTGTATACTTAAAAACTAGAACATGAACCTTTTACATGTGAAACATTAATTGACAATTTTGGATTTAGTAGTTTTAGCTCCTCGAAGCTTATGTACGTTGAGCAGAAAGGGTCCCCCGAAGTCAATGCCGAAACGCGAAAAGGAACGGCTGGGGTAAACTGTATTCGAAGGAAGGTTTCCCATTAAAGGTGTTATAGAAGATGCCCTCAGTCTGGCACAGACCGGACACTTAGACAGACGAGACTTTGTCCTACATCGAGCTGAAATGATCCAAAACTTTTGCTGGATAAGGAATTGCCGAGCTCTTGGTCCAGCATGAAGGTAGCTCTTATTGTAATAATCCATCAAAATATCGCTTAGATGGCTTTGTTTGGATAAAACCACAGGATGCTGCTGGCTTTCCTTAAGATTAGATTGCTTCGACCGCCCACCCACGCGCAATATACCCGATTCATCAATAAATGGACATAACTTTTGAAGTTGACGAGAACAGTTCGCACCCAACTGGATGGTCTTTAAATCATGATAAAAGTGCTTACTTATCTTTAGTATAACATCACTTGCAGGTTCACGCTTAGATACGATGTTAACGTGAACTGAAGTTTTGGTATCAGGAAGCTGTTCCATTTGAATCACTTTGGGTGAGTTAGAAGGCCAGTTTGACACAGGAAGTTTTAACCACATTGGTCCAAAAAAGCAAGGGTGGTGAACAGTAACTTGCTCAGCAAGCAAACCTCTAGAAGCAGGATTATCATGTGACACCACATGACGCCAAGATGCGTTGTTGGTGTTTTCATTTATTTGTTTTATACGATTGGCTACAAATATTTTTAGCAGATAAGGAGGAGTCCTTAGCCATGACAAAACTATAATAGAATCTGTGAATAAACAGACATTGTTTATATTCACAGAACCATTGACTGAAGAATGAACGTAGGGTATCAATTTTGACAAAAGAAGAGCTCCTTGCAATTCCAGACGTGGAATTGTCAAGGTTTTCAAAGGAGCAACCTTAGATTTAGCTATTAGAAGATGAAGTTTAGGAATAGAACTATGTACAACAATGTAGACTACGGCGGCGTAACCACGCTCAGACGCACCCGAAAACCCTACTAATGAACACGGAGTGTTTTCTGTGGTGCCCAAATATCGGGGAATATGAAGACCTGACAGAAGTCCAAGGTTACCAGCAATTTTAGCCCACTCTTCTGCAACTGTTGCAGGAATGGGACTATCCCAATCAATCTTTTGCCGCCATAAAGTATGGATTAGACATTTTGCTAGAAATAGAACCGCAGGACCCTTCGATAATTTACATTCTAAGTTTTGTAATCGATGAAAGGCTATGTTATAAGAATCACGGAGATTTAAGTTCTCAGTGATTAACGTAAGGGGTACTACATTCTGACCATCACTCTGCCGGTAATGTTTATTTACAAAAATCTCTTCACACTTAACGTCATCAGGATTTGGCATGTATTTGGATGGTGGTTCCTCAATGGCCCAAAATCGCTTAATCGAATCGTCAAGGGAAAGCTGAAGTGAAGTACTTGGTGTATTTGGTATGTCACCTATTAGCACCAGACCAAATATTGTCGACAAAATCGAAATATTACTATTGACATTTTTGAAGTTTGTGGCCCGCCCACCGTCAAGAATTGAAGGAAGTAAAGTGGCTCCGAGTAGGAAGTCGATTTCACCGGGAACATCGAAACCTTCATCAGCCAACTCCTCTCTCGAAATACCCATTAAAGACAAGTCCACATGTGGCCTTGACGCAGGCATCTCACCAGAAATATTTGAAATAACAAGAGCCCTCGATTTTATCTGGGGACCGCTCCTGCGTGCTGGCTTGAGGCAACATTTTACCTCACCTATTATGTTTACGGGGTTCTGACCAACCCCCTTTAAGCCACCACTGTAAACATTGATACGCAGGCCCAGACGTTTTGCGCAGCGTTCAGTCATTATGGAAACCTGTGATCCGGTATCTATTAACATTCTAATAGATCTATAAGCACCGGCGCTATCCTTGCACTCCGCCGAAGCTGTACCCAACAGAGCAATGTTGAAAGAAGCAGGTACAGCCATTAAGGTCTCATCTACCGATATTGAATTGGCAGAATGAGATGATTTCACATCTCTATGTAGCAAGGTATGGTGACGGCCACCACACTTATTGCATGTGAATTTAGAAGCACAATTTCTCACCTGGTGAGACTTAAGACAATTGAAACACAGTTTCAATGATTTGACGATTTCCATCCGTTTGACATCTGTATTTTGAAGAAATTCAGAACATTTCATTATAGGATGTTTATCGCTTTTGCACAATTTACAAGTTTTCGTAGTATAACCATTTGTAGTATAGCCATTTGTAGTATAACCATTTGTAGTATAACCATTTGTAGTATAGCCATTTGTAGTATAACCATTTGTAGCAACAAATGCGCGTTTATAATGCGCACTTGTATTCGAAGAAGAAGAAGAAGCACTCTTATTAGAAGTAGAACGAGGTAATGTACTCGACATTTGTAGAACGCGTAGATGATTATGTAAGAAATCTAGTACTTTCGTAGCGGTAGGTATTTCATCAATTTTCAATTGCAATTCAAATTGACGTTTCGTAGGTGGATCTAAATTTCTAATGATAAGATGAGCAATAAATAGCTCGAAGATATCTTGCTTTTTAAAAGATTGAAGTGCGCTAAAATTGTCTTGAAAGTAAGCTATAAATTTCGACAATCCTTGTACAGACTCAAAAGTAATTGGTTTAATGTTAAGCAATTGCTCAGAATAGTGACAGAAGAGAACTCTCGAGTTTTCATAATGCTTGACCAGCGTATTCCAAACAATAACATAATTTTCCTCCACTATCGGAAATGATTTTATTAAACTGAGCGCTGTTCCGCTGACACAAGATAGTAAGTAATGATATTTCTCAATGTTAACATACGCGTCGTTTTCGTGAATCATGCTTTTGTATACCGAATGGAATTGACACCAATCCTCAATTTTTCCATCAAATTTTGGAAGCGAAATTGGAGGTGGCCTAACATTGAGTATTGGTTTATGCGGTAATATTGGCTTGGTGTCGGTTTCTTTTTGATCTGATTGTTGATACAAACGTTTGCCCACAGCCTTGATGTTAAAGTAAATTTCATCGAAACACGACTCTGCACTGGTCAAATCGTCATGATTTTCATCCCCACGATACTCGCATAAAGACTCCTGTATTTTATCCTGAATGTCTTGAAAATTACTATAAATATCCTCGAGTTTATCAAATCTCGCAATAAATAGTTGACGTTTAGGTTCATCCCCTAAATGCGGAATCAGTTCTGAAGTAACTGTAATTTTGGAAATAATTCTTGACCGTTTTGCCTTTAACATATTGATTTTACGAATTACCGTCTCCATTCTATATAGGTATTATGAATAATATGCAGGTTTAACACAATGAGAACGATATAACAGAAAGCAAAGCAGGTAAGAAAAGAGAAAGAAGTAGAATAATTTCACGTAACTGTAAGAACTGTAACGTATCCGTACTGTTATATTGTTTTTACTTTTAAATTATGACACGCAAAAATATAAATGTGCAATCGAAATGTATTATATAAAATACAAATTCACTGAATGACCATACGAAAAATAAGTACAAATAATACTGTTTTTACACCAAATTATTCTACGAATGTTTTGTGAAAATATACAAGATTCACTCATACAAAATAATATTTAACTCGTAGGTATACGATAAATTAATAAATATCAATCGTGTAAGCAACTTTTTTACTAAAATGTATGGAACCTCGCGAACGCTCAGTCGAAATTCGCTTGTACTTGTACGAACATTTGTACACAATGAACAGATTGAGAACTTAGAAATATTCGTAGTTAAAAGGCCGGTGAAAAAAACACAATTAAATTATACAATCGAAGTTTAAACTATTGAAATATTGTACCCGAATGAATTATCTACTTTATTAACTAGTTTTTAACCCCAAGCTAAGAAGTAATCCTGGATCGAATGGACCAAAAACGAAGGGATGTTAGAACAAGTGAACTGTATGGATAGGGAAAAAACTAGGAGATTATGGGTACAATATACTTGAAGGGATGCACAAATAAATGTATGACAAATTGTGTACTCACCGCCTTTTGCTCTTGAAGTCACTTAAGCACATTTAACACTTTGAAGCAAGAACATGAAGTCTAACACGAAGTTACACGCACTATAGCCGGCCACTGTTGTTGAAGTCTTTCTTACGTCTGTATTTCTTCACTAGTGCGGTGGTGACAATAATTCGGCCGTAGTAACATCATCTGTGCGGGAAACGGGTAGGTATGGAATAGAAATGCCCTAACAGGCTATCTCCTGGGATTACATCAAAAAGCTTACACCTCTATAACAACTATTCATATTAGAAAATGGGAGAGTAGAGGAGGAGGAAATTGGGTGTTAAGTCTGGATATTTTTTGATGCCAAATAAAAAAAAAAATTCAAAAATGAATCAAGTAAAGAAAAAAATCTAGATAGTAACAACCTTTTCACATAGCGGTATAAAATAAAACTTAGGTACGATCTGTTCTCATACTTACCAAATATAAGTAGGTAGGTACACAAAAAATCCTAGAAGTTGCTTGAGCCGTTTCGGACAGGTACGAAAACAAACACCGTGACATGAAATTTTTACATATTAGATTTCTACTTAGTTATGTACTTACCTAAATAGGCAAAATTACAATATTATAATACTAGCTGACCCGCCCGTCGACCTTCGACCTAACCCAATTGAAAAAATCATTTTGACTTATTACATATGAATAAAATGCAATTTACGACATAAAAACTTAATTAAATTTAGCTAATAATTTATTGCGTTATGTTATTGTTATCGTTGATTTATATGCGGGATGAAGTTCGATGGGTCATTAAGTTTTAAAGCATAACAATAATTCCTGTATAAGTATTGTTTGTTAAAAAAAAATCCAAGAGATGGCGGTGTAGTAGTAAATACATCACATGTGATGTATGTTTACTTATTCTATACATTGTTGAAAGAATAGACCCCATTTACTTAAACCAAATTTTACTGAATTATTATTATATATTATGGTAAGATAAAGGCTGTCAGAACGATTCGCTCAAGGACCTTTTACTTTAGATTCCTGGCAATGCAAATAATGCAATGATTAAAACAGGGAAAATAAAAGCTTTGCTATAGCAAAATAAATCGCTATAAAACATACATAATATAATATTGTTGATCATAGTCAAAAAACATTCTTTGAGATAAAACTATCAAAGATGATGGGAATTGTATACTTGATAAAACACTTCACAAAATTCTTATGTTCGTTTTCACTTTTATGCTTTTGCCGCTTCTTTGATTCTATAGATATAGGTTACATTTATTTGAGTGCTGTTTTTAGGCAATGCAATGAATAGTGATTTCAGCCAGTTTTGAGGGATAAGCGTTTACTCAAACTTTTGGTCACAGAGCTCGCAGGGAAGAGGAAAACTTAGAAAGGCTGTTATTGGTCGGGCAGATTGTCGGTGCGTTGGTTAGACCAAATAACCATAACATCAATCCATCGCGTCGTACACCTGGCAGCAGACAGAAGCCTGGAAAACAATAGTCTACGACAGGGTTCACCAAGCATGATGACTACGACCCTCAAAAGTTAGGATGACGACTAGGAGATGAAGAAGAATTAAATCTGAAACTTACCTCGGAGGGTCTGGAGTGTGCTTAACTACGCAAGTGAGGTTGATATCTGAGCCAGCTCGGACGAATATTTCAGGACTGGACATGATCTCTGCTCTGGACACTGCAAACAAACAATAAATCGTTAGACACGTACGATCATTCTTCATCTATGAAAACACAATAACTTAGAGCAATCTACGTTAGCATATTTTTTCCATGAATATAATTAAATATGGGATCCCCGAACTCGAGGCCCGGCAAAGAAGAGACACCCCAGTTTGGGTTATGCAAAACAATAATGTTAAGTTATTATATTGGGATATACCAATACAAACTGTCCGAAAGACTAGCAAATCGCCCGGAAATTGTATTGGTTGATCGTAGGAATGGAATAACATGTCTCGTAGATATCGCTATACCGTATGATGAGAATTTGAGAAAATCCGGGCAGGACAAGGTAGTAAAATATCTTGATCTTGTTTGCATACCACAACATCTTGAGTTATGTGGCATACAACAACTACAACCCTCATACAATACCTGTATAATAGTGATATCGACAAATGGAATAATTTCTAAGTCTCTTACAGAGAATCTAGAGAAACTTAGCATTTGTAGTGGTCTCAGATACGCCATTCAAAAGGCAGTTCTGTTGTCCTCATGTAGGATGTTAAGAAGGTTCCTTTCTCATAACTCGAAGGTCTCTCATGATAACGTCATTCATCGTGATATATCATGGGAGACAAGACCCTTATTTTATAATTAGTTTATAACATTTTACTTAACTTTAATTTTGTTTAAAGAAAGTAGGTAATTTAAATAAAACAATTAATGTGTTATTCCACACATTATTTATACCCTGACTTGTTTCGTACGGCACAGTGGTGCTAGTACGAGTTTTATCGAAAGCTTATTGCACGCTAATAAGCGCTTATAAGCGTGCAAATAGTATAATAAATTCAAACGATCGAATCGTTCGATCATTTTTGTATGGAAAATTTTCGAAACTCTTTCGATGATCGTTTCGATATTCGATCATCGAAAACTTATACTAGGGCTACAGGTATTGCATGGTCACGGGTGACTAAAAAAACAGTTTACATGCATTGCCTGTGCCTGAAAAACTATTCAGGGTATAAATAATAATTAATTGTGGAATAGCAAATTAATAGTTTATATTTAAATTATTTTATTAAAGATTTATCTTTACGTGTGTGCCCAGCTATTTAAATGATTCCACCATGAATGCTTGTTAAATTCCTTATTTCTATTAATTTTGTTTTAAAATAATTATTTTCTTATACAATAATAATTATGTAAACTTTTTCTGTAAATACTGTGCTTATATTAATAAATATCTTGATTAATTATAATATACTAGCTACCCCAACAGACTTCGTCCTGTGGTCCTTACTATGAAAATTGAATAAGAATTTGTATACTGATAAAATTAATTACTTATTTAACCAATTTAATTCCGACCGATGCATCTCTAAACCATATATTTTCATCCGCATTCTATCAATCGCGTCAACTATCTAACAGCTGACAGTTTCTGTCAAACAACAGCTTAATTTCAAAATTAGAACTAAATTATATTTTAAAAAGTAATAAAAAGGTTGCCTACTTAAAGTTTATTTAATTTTCTAATTTTCCACGCAACTTTCTTATTTTTTTCTTTCATAAGAACCATCTCCTGAGAATAGCAAACACGACAAAAAAAGAATTAGCCAAATCGGTCCAGCCGTATAGGCGTGATGCGATGACTACGAAAAATCGGTCTCCATTTTTGTAATATAGATTTACATGTACCCTATATTGAATGAAAACCCAATTTTAATACAGAAAAACACTGTTTAAAGGATCATCACTATGTGAAACATATAAGCTACCTCCTGAAAATGAGTTAAAACTCATGCTATGGTAGGAATTTGTTTGTTATACTTAGAGTTTCCACCAAATCCTTCAACGATATTAAGATGAGATTTCAAAGGGCTGAATTATAAAAAAAATCCCGAAATAGTAACCCGCTAGCTAATAAGCAGTAGAATTTTACAAAAAAAATCGTTTTGATGTAGGTATATCTAGATTTTTTCTGTGTGAGACTAATCTCTTCAAAAAAAAAACACAACTCATCCTAAACGGCTGACTTTAATAAAATGTTGCGTGGGTCTGAGTTGATTCGAGAATAAAATATAAAATGTATTTATACGACATAGTCTTTAGAAGCTTCGAGAATTAGGCGAGTTAAGGGAGGCATGAAAAACATTCGTATTTCAAAAATCGTACCCAGCTTATCTTTCATCTTTATATATAAAAATGGATCCCTATATTCTCCGTGTTCGTCGCATTACGCGTGAACGGCTCAACCAGTTTCGCTTATTTTTTTATCGGGTTTGCTATTCTCAGAAGAAGGTTCTTATGAAAGAAAAAATAAAGAAAATTGCGTGGATGATTAGAAAATTATAAAAAAAAACTTAACGCAAATTGGGGTTGTACCTATAATAAGGTACTTCAAGATCGAAAAACCACTTGAAAGCAAGTTTTTTGTTGATGTATTCTTGCCACATGTCTGTGTAGATACTTACTGCCACAAAAAAGAGGCCACTATGACGAAATATGTCTAAGTGTTTCTCCCGTATGACCACATTCATGACGTTTGTCAACAATATTGAGAGTTTTCATTGTGTTTTTGACAGTGTTCTTTATTTCGATGACACAGAAAAAATAACTTTCTGTTTCGCTAAGAAGCTCACTAAACGTCAACCATCCAGTCGAATTTTCAAGACTTACATGTGATGAATTCAAAGTTTCGAAGAATCGACTGTTGAAAGACTTACCTTCCATGTATCAGCCCGACTCTGTACTCTACATCGGTGGTGAAACAGGATTTGATGTATTTAAATATGCTTACTTTTAATCACTGGCAACGATCTTCATAAGCAAACTTATTAATTGACGATGAAGTAAGGTTGAAGATGGTGTATTTTTTTTAAACATCTTGGTTCATGCATCCTGTATGCTGTCATCAAAGTATTCATATTCATGACAGCATACATGATGAATTATTATTATTAAATTGTTCATTCCTGTCAAAAATAGTGTGTTACGATAACGACAATAAACTTAATTTTTTGAACATTTATGGATTGAACAGGATTGTCATAATATCCTTATATAAACGTGTCATTATCTCAAGCTATTGAAATTATGTTCCATCTCAATGAAAAGGCTTTGGGAAAACTCAACAACGAAATAACATGCAAGCAATAATTGTTAGGTACATATTTATTTATTTCCAACATGCACAAACAGGCTAAGAATATAAATAGAAAAGATATATATAATTTTTTAACAAAATATTATGGTTCATTCCTAGCCCTATTCCTTACACAAGATTAATCAAAACAATAGCCTGAGAAAATTCACTTAAAAAGAAAAGTATATAAATTTGACATCACAAACATATACGATATTAAAAGAGAAAAAAAAACATATAGGTACCTATATAAAAATCACAAAATATAAAAAATAATCCTGAACAAACAAAAATATTAAAAAAATATCAATTAAATGCAGAAAAAATGATAAGTACCTAATTGGATCATAACGAGTTCAAACAAAAAAAAAATCAAATTAAATTAATCAATATAAATCAAGAAGGCCTTTCAGCACAATCACATAAAGCAAATAATAACAATAACAAACACAAAAAAATAAACAAATTAAAAACAAAAAACAAACAAATACACACAACCTATTATAAATTATTGATAAGTACATACATAAATATTAATTATTAAAGGAGGAAAATTTGGAAAGGAGAAGCCGAGAACAGAAGGAAAAGAGAGAAATACAGAAGATAAGTGAAGAAGAGGAGAGACACCATTGAAAAGAGAAAAGACGTGGTGAGCGATCACATCGAAAGACCCCCAACGAACTCCTGCAGCATCGACCTAAATTTACCTGTAGTGTTGCAAAAAATGTCAAAATCAGGGAATCGGGCACAATAGTCTCTGGTCATCCTATACAGGGGCTCACGCACACCGGCATTGGTGGACGGAACCCTCAAGCAGAAGGGCTGCTGCAGCCTCGTTCTTGTCGGAATCTTAAAACCTATCAATGCTAACAGCTCCGAAATATCTACAACTGAGTTGCAGATCTTGTACAAGAACACGGCATCGGCAATTTGTTGCCGAACAGTCAAGTCCGTCAACGAGCTCCCCAGAGATACCCCCGGAAATTTTCGCTCAAAAAACCTATGAAATTTTTTCTGTATTCTGTCTATGTTGTTTATATATTTTTTATACAGCGGGTTCCATAACGATGAGCAATATTCAAATTTGGGTCTTACAAGAGTAGTATAAAGGGTTAATAGTGTTTTATGTTCGCGAAACTCTCTGGACGTTCTAATAATGAAACCCAATGCTGCATTTCCCCTCGTAACAATTTCGTTTATGTGGTCATCAAAATGAAGTCCACTGTCAAAGACAACGCCCAAGTCTCTCATTTTCGATACCATCTCCAGTTTGCTATCACCTATTTTATATTATTAACTGCTATGCTTTTTTTAATGCGCTCATCTCTTAAACTACCAATCTAATTTGAAATATTATTTTTTCATTTGATATAAGTAAGAATTTAATTCGGCTTATACACTTTAACATTATTCCTATTCTGAGGCGGAATGAAGTTCGACAGGTCAGCTAGTTTATGTATATTAAAAAAGATAACGAAGAATCGTCTATTATCAGCTGTAATCTACATACAACGATGGATTAAGTATTATGGGTAAGTATAATATTATTTATTGAAAGCGTCTATTATCATTGCCAAATATTCCGAGAAATACCATCTGAATTGGATAAAAAACAAAAATATTCCTTTGTACGATTAGTAGCTCAGTGGCACGTGTATGAGTAAAAACTGTTTTTACGAAAAATGTTTGATTTGATAAGAATTCTACAAGCAACTGAATACCATCCGATTCTATGATATATATTTTTTTTTATTAAAACTGGATTTTTTTAAGCAAAAAGTCTTTTCGCATGAATAAATTTATAGAGGTTTTTCATTGGAATTAATAAAAAAAAAAAAAAACAATAATTCACAGGGTAGGTATACATTTCATCCCAAGTAATTTGAAAACCATATTTTTAAGTGCTGTTCTAATGAGAACGATTTCTTCTTACTGAAGTTGATTCAGAGTATTTTATATCAAACAGGTCAACTAGAAAAGTTCGAAGAAAATTCGAGAAAATTACTGACTTGTTTGAAAAATAATAATGTGGGACTATTGAAGGAAGGTATGTACTTGGATGTAAAGTTAGTAGGAAGGATTGTATCAAATGCGGAGACCCTAAAATAACAAGGGTTTTTCTAATTAAAATAACAAAAATAATATGAAAGTTTTTCGTATCAAGCGCTTTTAAGAGTCGATATTTAAATTATTAATTTTACTTCCAATTCTTTTGTTCTCGTTACCTCCCTATGTCCCTAAATGGAGCGCAAAGGAAAATTGGATTGGGTTGTATCCAATTTTGTGATTTCGTGGATATCATATTGTGTTATTATTGACTTTTGTCTTTTAGTTTTATTTCTTTTGTAAAGGCTCTGTGTCCTTGATGTGTCGACTGTTTAGATGTCGCATGCACTGCTAGTCCTGGAGCAGATACTCCGTAGACTTGTTCAAGACCTTCGATAGTTCGATGTATTTGAAATTTTGACAGAAAATAGCAAACTATAACCTATTTTAAATTACAATATGTACTTCAGCTTTGAGATATTGATCTCTAGTTACCCTTTAAAAGAAGTAAAAAGTCTGGCAAATAAACCTGTCACTTTAGCTGGATGGATGAGTGCGAGTATTTTCGAAGTTTATTAAGTAGAATTGGAAAGTGTTAAAAATATATTAGAAGAAGGAAACTGGCTGTTAGCAGGGCTGGCGGGGCACTAGACCTCCAAAGAGAAATAAGAAGATATCTTTAAATCCAAACAGTTGATGCACAATACAATCCTGATGTATGGGAGTGAAACTGGGACATGCACGAAAAATTTGGAAGTTGGTATAAATGCTGCAGAAATGAGATCTGAACTCAGTATATGCGGTATAGACTGATTGATAAGGTGAGGAATTATAATAATAGTAAGGAATGTGGAGTGAATCATAGCGTAGTGACTAGAATGAAAGTGAATTAATGTATGTAGATGGTTCAGGCATGTTGAGAGAATGACAAAAAAGATCTATAAATCTGAAAGAATGGGTGATGGAGACGAGGCGGACCTAGAATGACATAGAGCGATCATATCGGTGATGTCTTAAAGGAGATCAGGTCAGGAGTACAAGGAATAGGCGAAACTGTATGCGGAACGTTATAAAGAGGTGTGGAGGAGAATGGAAGTCCGTGCCTCCAGGAAACGGCATGTGGGTGAAAAAAACGGATTATAAACCTATCAAGTTTGTTAAATTCAATGATAATCACGCTATAGATATAAAAGAACGTCGGGATAGTGCGAACACTTATAACTCGAGATTGGCTGAACAGATTCTTCCGATGTTTGATTTATTAATTTCTTCGCCGCTCCGGATAGCAGAATAACCATTAAAAAGTTGAAAGATGGTTAAAAAATAATATAAAATATAATATTAAAGTTTGTATATTCACTGACAGCAATTCCATCTGTGAAAAAATCTATAGCAAGAAAATTATTGTTTATCTGACAACCATTGACATTAAAAATATTGGTACCTACGCAGATTTTTGATTGGATTTTTTTCGAGCATTCAGAAATAGTTTTTTATCATTCAAACATATTATTTTAAACGTATTTTTGTATACATTACAAATTTGAAATCAATATAGGACTACAGGACAACGTCTGTTGGGAAAGCTAGTATTAAAAACAGCAGGAAGGCGTGTTTTCTTGTAGAAAATCGCCTTCAAAAATGGATTTTTTCATATTGGCATAAATATTATTTCCCTATGCACAGTCTCCCTAATAACTTACAGATTTTTATGAACACGCCTGACAGATGAGTTTGATACAAGGCCAGGTGTTGTGAAGCGGCGAACAGGTACTTAAACACGATTATTCATGGAACATTAGAACCAGGGAACAGTTACAGAAACACGTGTACATACCTTCTGTACCTTCACTGCGATGAGGTATGATACCCTCGCGTGTAGTAGCCAGGGAGGTACGCATATTTCATAATACCGTGAACCAAAAGATGATTAAATAGGTACGTTTTATTATATTCCACGAATTATTATGAGATGGTTCTTTCCTGTAATTGTTTTCCAATGTACATTAGTCACCAGATGGCACTGGTGGTCGTTATTTTCTTTTTTTTATTACCTAACAATTTTATAATTTTTTGGTCTGGCGATAGACGAAACCGGAAACCTATAGGTAGGTACTCTATTTTTGGAAACAATGACCAAAAGAGTATATGAATTCGAAAGTTTTTTTGCGCATGAAAGGCGGACCACATTTTTGTTTATCACACCCACATCATATTGACATCTGATGTCAAGCGTTTTTATTGAAAAAAAGTGCAACGAATGTCTTTAATTACAAAAAATATCAAATTCTTATATTTTTGGTAATTCTCTCCAGAAATTGAGAAAAGTTGTTCATTTCTTTACATAAATGTGTATCGGAACTGTTTTATAACATATCATTATACTCTCTTTATGACCTCGCACTTAGGGACATAGGAAGGCAACAAGAGCCCTCCACTGCGCTCAATCTTGCGCGGCTTCAATTCCCTCCTCCCAAAACCTTATAGTAAACCCAAAAAAAATAGTAGAAATTGTGATGAAAAATTATGTACCTATAAATTCAGCCCATATAACAAAAACCATAAAAGTTTGTGTTGTCCAAATATTATATAGGAACTTGCGAGATGATACATATAGAAAAGTGTTCCCATTTTGGAATAGGCATATGATGACAATCAAATCCACTATAAAATACTTCTAATCATCTAATGTACAAATTCCTTTCCTACTATGCCCATAGTATATCGAACCGCAGTCTGAGAGACTCAAGTGTTAAGTCTTTTCTAGACTTTTTTCTCTTTACCTTCATCAACCCTCTCGTGCCCATTGTTGGACATAGGCTTCCCACTTCCACCTCTCTCTGTCCTGAGCCAACCGCATCCACCCGCTCTCAGCAACCCTTCTAATGTCGTCGCTTGAGGTCTGCCCACACTTATCCACCCAGTTCACGGACGCCACTAAAGAACTTTCTTGGTTCATCTGATGTCAGTTACTCTGGCTACATGACCACTATGACCAGCCCAACTCCACTTTTGTATGGCGAACCTTTGAACCATATCGGTGACTCTTGTTTTCTGTCTTATCCAGGTGCTTGTCTTCCTATCACTTAATGAGATACCTAGCATCCTCCTTTTCACGGCTCGTTGTGTCACAACTATGTAAGTTATTTAATATTCTTTTAGTGAACACAAAAGTTTCACAGCCACATCAAGAAGTTTTCTCTTTAAGTAGTTGGAATAATTTGAAGACTTCAGGATATAAGACAGTTTACTGAACGCTGCCCAGTGCCTATGCCTTCTATATATTTCCACTTATTGATTCTCTCTTCCCAGCTTTATGGTATGGCCAAGATACACATGGCTTTTAACTTGTTCAAGTATCTGACCATCCACCTGGATATATTTTTGTGTTGTTCAAAAATATTAATTTATGATTTGGGAGAACAACATATAAATTGCTGATTGCTTTAAGAAGTTTCAAGATTTTTATATGCTACTCCCAGGTGCCGACCATCTTCCTCTTTCACGACACAAGCTGTAAGTAGCTTACTGTGAAAGAGTCAAGGAGTGTATTTGTGTTCACTTTGAGTGAGCACAGATTCATTTTTATAAAAAAAAAATCTATTAGCGGGTTTTCTATGACAGGCATATGGAAATAGTCAGGCATACAAGTTTCATAACATCCGACGAATGATATTGACTTACTTACTGAGTGTGCGATAAACATGACTATATTTTCAATTATAGGTATATTTAAAGGCTTCATATTAACACACTGACGTGATTGAATATTTTAGGAAACATAAAAGAAAAGTGTTTCTGGAACATTAGTGACCTGTCTAAAATATTCAACATTTTATTATATTGTTGTCAAGACGTCATTTTGAAGGATTATTATAAGAAATATCGGGAGTTAAATAAGGTTTCTGTCAAAAAGGACGATTATGTGGAGGGATCATCCCGCATTAGCGACATAAAAATGATAGATAATTCGCAGTCTGGTAAAAATATGTGAAGGATTATTGGCCCTACTATAAAGATTAAGGGTATTTTATTTCCAATAAAAAAATATTAACTAGGAATTTTTTCCGCTATAAGGTGATGATAGTAATATTTTTTAGTACTTACTTTGAATGGTACCAACTTTTTTATAAAAATAATATTTCAATTTTTGTAGGGTTGCGTTTTCAAATTTATTGCAACATCCTACTACTATTATAGCCGAATCAGAGGATGATTTGCAATAGATGCTAGATCGGTTCCACACTGCACAAAAATACAACATACCACTAAGACCAAATGCATGACCCTTTCAATAGGGTTGGTTAGATGTAGCGTGACAATGGATGGCTCTCTTGGGGGCCATCATAATATGCAACAGCGACCTCTACGGTGGACTTCAAGACCATTCTCTAAAGATAGCTCTCTATGCATATGCTTAGACCAAATGTCAAATTCAGATACAAAAAATATTGATTACTTAACGTCCAGGTGTTTTTTAGGTTCATAGTGATTTAGTAATGAATGACAAAGCTGTTCCCTGCGTTCATTACCTCCTATTACGTATTACTCAACGTGTATCATGGCTTCACAGGTGAAATATTATGGGATTGCGTGTGGAAAATATTTCTACGGCGTCTACTCATATTATTCTTCTTTATTCCCGATCGTTTTGTTTCGTATTTTTTTGTATTTTTATTATTATTTTTGAATGATTTGTTTCCCATCTTTAAAAATTATACAGCGAGTTTCATTTCTATTGTGCGTATTACTACCATTATTGGCACCACTATAATTTACGGAATCAAATAAAAATTTATGCTGAAGGGGAAAATGTTTTACAATTCGTTATTTTATTGATTTTGAGTTATTCATACTGAAGCAACATCAGATTGGAAATTATTATATAAATTGGTATGTCATGTCATAAATATCTCTCATGTCTGGCCATGTTCTGGCTTCGATCGTCGAACTGTTAAAATCTTCTACCGCTCATTGGGACAATCATCAAGGATATGATACTACAGTGCCCTTATTCTCGTAGCGGTCGTAATACGCTCTTATGTTGATTGACAATCATAAAATGGCGGATTGGTATTCACAAAACAAGATATCTAGTAGATATCTTAAAAATTCGCTATGTTTGAAATATCAGTATGAAAATGATCCAGTTCAAGATAGGATTAAGATTAGATTCCGATAGTTTTGTGAATACGACCGTGTCTTAATCTTATCGTTAAGTGATTTTTAAAAGCGATTGATTACGAGAATAGCCCTACAGGGCTTGGGAAGCGGCACCAAAGTCGTACAGAGTGCTACAACGTAGCCTCGTTCTAATGCGGCTAAGTCTCACCCACCCCCTATACGGTCCAGGTAAAACCCACCCACTCATTTAGTTGGGTTAGCTACCAGGAACTTTTTCTTAGTATCTATCTATTTCCACTCATCTTGCCAAGACTGTTCTGTCCTAGTTTTCCAAGATCTGCGTTCTAGACCAGAACGACTTCCTTGATATCAGTCTTTCAAATGGAATATCTCTCAATGACGTTTTGAGAAGAGAAACATGAATTATCATTGGCTTTAAACTATTCTCTGAGTGTTGCGGCTTCGCTACGAAGGTGAAAGGACTCAATGGTCGCCAGATTGGGCAGCTACTGACACTGGCTATGTTTAGTGCATCAAATATAGTTGCCAGTGGAGTTAAGTTTTATGTCCACTTTTATGGCATGGGTACATTCGTTGATTCTTACCTTCTCTCTATATCAAGCTACAAAATTCCTGAAATACGCATATAAATGATCGAATACAACAATTGGAAAACCAATAGACATCACTTTTGTTCTCATCTTGAGTAGTGTAAATGGGTCTATTATGTATTGTACCTATTATGAATTATCCTTGTCGAAAATAAATGGAATTTCTACTGAACTCACGGAATTTCTCCCGCTTGCAAGTAATGTGAAAATAATAACCGATGCCTTCATAATTTAATGTAGGTAGCGTTCGCTGAATATTTTCCGCACTCACTCCATCCATATTATGTACGAGTACGCCGTACATTTGCGTCTTAATCCTTTGGTGGAAAATGTCGTTTGGGAGTTATAAATCTTTTTGAGTGCGTACTGTTTATTTTTAAACAAATCAATAAAAGAAATACATTTATGGTTTTATTGATCCGTTGTTGGTTATACATTTTCCGAAGACGGAAGTTTCTTCATAATAATTTAGGTAACTCATCTAAAAATATAAAATAAATTCGGGTTAGTGCGAACACTTATAACTCGAGTTCGGCTGAACAGATTCTTCCGATGTTTGATTTATTGGATTCTTCTCCACTCCGGATAACAGAATAACTATTAAAAATTGAAAAATGCAGAAGTAATAATACAAAATATATTATTAAACTTAGTACGGAACGGATTTCCTGCGACGCCAACGCCATCTATGAAAAGATCTATAACAACGAAGTTATTGTTAAAAAGTTGAAAATCCATAAGAAATAATATAAAATATATTATAATGAAAGTTATTATGGAACGGATTTCCTGCAACGCCAACGCCATCTATGAAAAGTTCTATAACAACAACATTTTTGTTTACCTGACAACCGTTGAAATAAAAAATATAGGTACCCAGATTTTTGATGGAATTTTTATCGAGCTTTCAGAAATAATTTTTTTAACATTCAAACATATTTTAAACGTGTTTTTGTATAAATTACAATTTGAATTCAATATTCATAGTAAGGACTACAGGACAATGTCTGTCGGGAAAGCTAGTTATAAATCAGTAAGTAAGCATTTTTAACAACTTTTTAAGCCTCTTCAGTTGCTTCTTTTTGTTTAAATATAGATTTTTTACATTTGAATTTAACTTAAAGGAAAAAAGACTGATAGATTTTACAGCCTCGGTCCGCAGTACTGGAATCGATTGAAATAAAACGGAAACCCTGCACAAACAAGGCGGCATATAATGAATAGGGGTTTTAAGGAGTAGGAGTAGTAAAGAGGCAGGGTAGAAAACGGAGAATCAATTAAGTATACATTTTTAGTTCTTCATCTTCTTTTAGTTATGTAGAATCAAGAATCTGTTTAATCAAGAAGAAGCCTTTTAAAACACTACTTTCCAGTTCTCCCTTTTGCTATGCGGTATAAAATGAATGAAATAATAATTAATTCTTCGGATATGATGGAAGCTACCAATATCGACACTGCTTTCAACCCCATTTGACCACGTCATCGACTCACGGGTTTTTACATCATTTATTATTTAGTTGCATTTCTGTTTTGTTTGAATTATTATAAAAAAATGGTTTCAGTGTGAAATTTTTGTTGTTATTAAATTATCACGATAATATTGTACCTATATCATTAGTTGGACGTCTAAAAATACCCATTTAGGTACACCGCGGTTCCATTAGTTAAAGTGCCGAGGGCAGATGACGTCACAAATTGTGTTTTTTTCCTCGAAAGACCGTTTATTTTGTGGAATTATGTGTATTTGTTAAGGAAGTCAAGTGTTGGACATCTAGGGTGGGATTACAACTATAATTTTGATATGTATAGTGATAGGGTGCGTAAGCAAACCATCCGATAAAAACGAGCAAGAAGTATTATTACAAGGTACTTTTTACCTATCGTCTTTGAAATAAAATTAAATATTTAAATAAATCGTTTTAATTAAGTACTAGCTGATTTCAAAAAAATATTTACTTTCAAAAGATGGTTACCTTTTATTACTGAAATTCAAGCAACTATCATTTTAGCAATTTATTAAAGTTTTTAAATATATTTCAATAATTAATTAATTAGATATATCGCATTACTACCTACAATAAAAATTGCAAGGTTGAAATCGAACGCAAAATCGGCGGCTTATACGTAATGCGATGATATGAGAAAGTAAGTTAGGCAAACATCTGATTTATATAGATTTTACTTGTTTCTTTCTTCTTAATCTTTAGCTAACCTTCCACCGCTGGATGTGAACCATCGTCGTACGAGTATTTTATTGGTTAACCACCATCTTCTTCTACTTTTTCGAAAATTGTTTTAAGCCATCAACATTATTTTCCATTCGGATGTTCAAATTTTCAAACCCTATCATAGTAATTTTTCGACATTTTTATATGTAGATATGGTGGAACTAAACCAAATATATTAAAAACAATAAACAAATAATAATACATATACTAAGGACATTGCATCCGGCAAGGCAAGGAGAAACAGGCTGCTGAATTTAAGCTACGAATCGGACCAAGTCTGTCTCTAAAAATAATAATAAGGGATATGTTCTAAAAAATCGGGAGACATCCGCGTCAACTTAAAGAAGATAATATATTATTATGTGCTAGCAAGAGCTACATGAAGCTTTGAGAAAATAAGTCTAACAAAACAAAGTGCAGAAAAACTACGGGTAGCTCAAAGAGATTTGGAAAAGACATGCTGGGACTGTTTGACAGAAAATGAGTTGGAAATGAAATTGCCAGAAGCTCGGCTGAAAAATTGGTCATAAGCGTATTATCATGGAGACCTCCAACGACAAAACGAAGCGTAAGAGTTTCAAAGCTCAGAAGGAGAGACGATGTTGAGCGACATGCTGGGGTGACCTGGATGCAGCAAGCACAGGATAGAATAGCATGCAAGCAGATGGGGGAGGTCTTCGTCCAGGAGTGAGCGGAAATGGGCTTTATCTATTAGAAGAAGAAAAAGGTGTTCTAGAAGAAAAAACTATTACAGTTGATACGATCATGGAGGGACGCTAGCCGCTGTACCAATTGACCGATGTTAATCTCTTATATTGTTTTCTTATTAATTATTTGCATGGGTGGTGGTAAAAAATGATAAAAGTTTTTAATTTCTCAATAAAAAGAAACTAAAAAAACTATTCGGAATTAATATCTGCCAAACTAAATAAAAGGAAGGATTTATTTTGTGAAATTATTATATATTCATCCTTCTTAGAAGTATGTTTAATATTTTGCTTAGATTCTTAGCAGAAAATCTTCTCTTGTATCTAATTGATTGGAATATACGTAACGATATAGGTATTATTTTCTGAAACCGTTTCATGGCTAAAATATATTTTTTATTATCATTCCTAGCAGTTGTACTTAAAACTTATTTAGGTTTAAAAAAAAAACTTTTTCTTATTGTTTATTGCTTATTGTATTTTATCATCCTTAGGTCCATCGTCATTTGAACATCATTTATCCAATAAAAAAATTGAAAATAAGACAAATTCAAGAAAAAGTACAGACATAGAAAATATAGATGTAAAATAATAATTAATAGTTTATACACAGGCAGAGAACAGTCAACAAAACATCATACTTGTATGCTGTGGGGCTAGTACGAGTTTTATCAAAAGCTAATTGCACGCAAATAAGCGCTTATTAGCGTGCAATTAGTGTTCTCAAATCAAACGATCGAATCATTCGATCATTTTAGTATGAAAATTCTTCGAAACTCTTTCGATGATCGTTTCGATATTCGATCATCGAAAACTTATACTAGGGCTACTGGTCGCAGTGTAAAGAGATCCGACCAGCATTTTAGGAAATGTAATCTTCATAATGAATTATCAATGTAATCAAACGCTGGGCAGGATGTATAAGTTTCTGGCCAGCGTTCACGTCAATCGTTACATGGTACAAAGGAGTGCGAGACAACCGGAGGAGACACAATCCTGGCTGCTATAGTATGCCTAACTATAACTTGGCAGGAAATAACAATAAATATAATAAAAGATGATAATCAGATTTGGAAAAGAATTTAAAAAATAATAACAACAGCAAACAATTGATAATAAAAATAAATGACGAGAATAATCAATAATAATTTCAATGACACATATAAGTAAATAATTCACAATCAACAAAAACATACAAAAAAAACATACCTAATATTGCATAAAAATATTATAGATCGGCTGTCATATTATAATATAACAGTTTCTAACAAGGTTTTATCAACATGTGACATAATGAAGTGGAGGAAGTAGCGGACACCTTTTATTGGAACACTGGTGAATTTTGTATGTGTTTTGTTCATTTGTTGTATTAAGTAAGTAGGTAAGTAATTAAAAGTAAGTAAGTAAAAGCAAAGTAAGTAAAAAAAATCAAGTACCTAAGTAAAAAAAAAGAAGTTTAAATCAGTGTTCTGTTGGTGTTTTCAAAATTGT
Organism: Mystacides longicornis; assembly: GCA_963576905.1. Taxonomy (NCBI): domain Eukaryota; kingdom Metazoa; phylum Arthropoda; class Insecta; order Trichoptera; family Leptoceridae; genus Mystacides; species Mystacides longicornis. The sequence continues at coordinate 1,460,299 of OY756421.1, read as the reverse complement.
AAATAAATAAATAAAAGTGATTGGTAGCCTAGCGGTTAAGACGCCGGCTTTCGTATTGTATCGTGCGGAGGTCGTGGGCTCGTTTCCAGATGCCGACCATCTTCCTCTTTCACGACAATTTTACTAGCTTAGTGTAAAAGAGTCAGAGTGTATTTTTTGTGTTCACTTTGAGTGAGCACAGCTAAGGAACAAATGAAATTTCAAGAATAATATACAATTATCTCCTAATTTTACCGTTCATTTATAATAATAATAATAATGGATAAGCCCAATTGAGAGCAGACCAGAGAAAATAATACAGGTTCTTATATATGTAGTAGAGAAGAAAACACGTCTAAAATAATACAAAGTTATATTGGGATATACCAATACAGACTGACCAAACGATTAACGCAAATCGTCCGGACATTGTATTGGTTGATCGTAGGAACGGGATAACGTATCTCGTTTATATCACTGTACCGTATGACGAAAATTTGAAAAAAGCCGAGCAAGACAAGATAATTAAATATCTTGATCTTGCTCACGAAATCAAGGATATGTGGCATACACCAACCACCCACATAATACCTATAGTGATATCGACGAATGTAGTTATTCCTAAGTCTCTTAAAGACAATCTAGGGAAACTTGGCATCTGTTGTGGTCTCAGATATGCCATCCAAAAGGCAGTTCTGTTGTCCTCATGTAGGATGTTAAGAAGGTTCCTTTCTCTGTAGTTCGAAGATCTCTCATGATTACATTACATCGTGATGTATAATACCGATATTTTTATATTTAGTACTAGCTGACCCGTCGAACTTCGTATCGAAATAAATAATATGGGTAGGTACTCTAGGTTTTATGCAACAGAGCTCAAATTCGTATTTTAGTTATTTAACATGAATGGCTAAGAACACGTAGAAAGCCGATTCCGACCCGCGCCGACCAGCGCAAAGAATGTTACTATGCATTTGAATGGGGATACCCACAGAAAAAGCAGGAACCCGCTTTCCGGCATGCTCATTTAAATGCATTGAAACCATAGACAACAATCTATGAGCCGGTCGGCGCGGGTCGGAATCCGCTTTCTACGTGTTCCTACCCAATGACTATATACTGGCATTAGCAAAACCTGGATAACACGCTGCATTCATCGGGTCTGAGTTTATTTTTACATCAAAAATATATAACCTATGTTAATATGATGTGGGAAGAGGTTATCATTGCGCAAGATCGAGTGCAATGGAGAACTCTTATTGCCTCACTTTGCTCCTGAGTGGAGTTCAAAGGGAGTTTTAATTTTGATTGATTTGATGTTAATATGTAAAAAAAATTAATTTAGGTAGGTATGTCATTATATTCGATATTTCAATAATTATTTTGCTCAGTTAAAATAATATTGATTGATTAATCAAAGTACCGATTCAAAATACGCATTGAGGTGTAAATACTTATTTTACCGATCATGCTGATTCCCGAAGAGGGTGGGCAGAGAGTATGGACTTCCATTCTCTTCAATCCAAACTCATTCGCTTCCTCCAAACGCATAACATTCCGCATACATGCTCTTCTATTCCATTTGCTCCTGACTTAGCCCTCCTGTAAGACGGCACTGATATGGTCGGACGATGTCATTCGAGGTCGGCCTCGTCTGCGTGCACCTATTCTTTCAGATTTATATATCCTTTTAGTCATTCTCTCTTCGTTTCTTTTCATAACATGCCTAAACCTTCTTTCTTTATTCACTTTCATTCTAGTCACTACACTAACATTCACTCCACATTCCTTTCTAATATTATCATTCCTCACCTTATCAATAAGTCTCTTTCCGCATATCCTACGCAGTGATCTCATTTCCACAGCATTTATTCCAACTTCCAAATTGTTCGTCCATGTCCAAGTTTCACTCCCATTACTCCCATAAATCATGGATAGTATCAGGATTGCATCGTACATCAACTGTCGATTTCAGAGATATGTTCTTAGAGGTCTAAGTGCACCGCCAACCCTTCTCCCAGCCAATTTCCTTCTTTCAATCTCTTTTTCACACCTTGCATCTCTTCTAAATAAATTACCTAAATAGACATACTTCCAAGTTCTCGACATTCACTTTCACACAACATTGCGTTCTTAAATCTTCTCTTTCAAAACAATGGAAATAAATAAAAAGCACATTTAATGCAGTAGGTATCTGTGATTTTTTTCTATCTTCTATTACAACATGGTGGATGTGTAGCAATTTTTATTTTCAATAAAGAAACAAATGCTAGGTTATTAGCAAATAATATCCAGCTTTTTTACATATTAACGATGCATATTATATTTACGTTATATGTAGGTCTCATCCTCTGTAAAAATCAGCCCATAAACGAAGAATTGATTTTCAAACAAACAAAAAAAATATTCTACTTGTTCTTAAAATTCGCATTCTATCAATTGCAACAACAATCAATCCACTGACAGTTCTTTCAAATGTCAATTAATAAAAATTCAAAAGTAGAAGAAAATTATATTGTAAAAAGTAGGTACTAAAAAGATTACCTACTTTCTGTCTTTTCTTTAATTTTCTAATTTCGCGAGCATTTTTCTTATATTTTTCTTCTACATTGTCCTGATTGAAATCCTACACGACAAAATGAATTAGCGAAATCGGTCCAGCCGTTTAGGCGTGATGCGATGGCATCGGGAAATAGCTCAACATTGTTATAGTTTTCTTAAATTTCCTGATATTCCATGAATTTTTCTTAATTTTTTCTTCTAAATCAACCTTCTCCCGATAAGAGCCTACACGCCAAAAAAATAATTAGCGAAATCGGTCCAGCCGTTTAGGCGCGATGCGATGACATCGGGAAATAGCACCCCATTTTTATATTGTTCTTAAATTTTCTAATTTTCCATGCATTTTTCTTAATTTTCTTCTTCTAAATCAACCTTCTCCCGATAAAAGCCTACACGACAAAAAAAGAATTAGCGAAATCTGTCCAACCGTTTAGGCGTGATGCGATGATATCGGGAAATAAATCTCCATTTTTATAGTTTTCTTAAATTTTCTAATTTCCCATGCATTTTTTAAAAATTTTTTGTTCTAAAAGGACACTCTCCTGATAAAAGCCTACACGACAAAAAAAGAATTAGCGAAATCGGTCCAGCCGTTTAGGCGCCATCCGATGACAACGCGAAATAGCTCTCCATTTTTATATATAAGATATAGCATTGTATTTAATTTTAATTTAATTTTTATACACTGATGTATGCTTTATATGATATATTGTGATTTAATAAATAAATGTTTTGAAATAATAATAATAATAATAAAAGTAACATTAGTTGAAGAAGAAGAATAAAATGTAAATTTCAAAATATTTGACAGCCATCTTTCCTGGTATTTACTGTCCTACTAGATTAAAAATCTGTTCTGGGACGCATTATCTTTATCATTATTGCATCTCCCATAGGCCCCTCACGAGGCACTCGGGTTCATTAAAATATTTACAATTTAGTACCATAAAAGACAAACAGATTTCATTTTACAAAGACATCAATATTATTGAGAATGTAAATTCGATGCCAAAGGGGTGTAAAGGGTCCCATTGGCATCTCGTCAATGTACAAGAACAAAGTCGAGAGAAAAGAAACAGACATTACATAGTGTCAACATAGAAGGTAAAATTAATATTAATCTACATGCCATTAGTTGAATAAAAAGCATTTTCAACAAGATACTTTTTGACCTCCCTTTGGAAACAAATAGAGTCAGATAATTTGAGTTCGTGGGGGAGGCGATTATATAGCCTCACGCTCATTACGAAACTCTTTGACACTTTTGTTAGTCTATGCTCAATAGGTCTCAGTAAGCTTTTATTGCGGGTGTCGTGGTGATGAATGTTCAAGTTTTGAGGAATATTTGATAGATTTTTATGTGCATACTTTATACATTCAAATATAAATAAACCAGGCAATGTTAAAATGCGCTGTTCTTTAAAAGTGAAGTCTACATGAAGAAAATTGAACAAATAAGAAGGTCGCAATATTAATTCATGATCTTTATGAACTCTCATGATAAAACCGTTTCTAAGACAAATAATCGTGAAATGATAATTAAGTGAATCACGAAACTAGACATTAATCAAACATCACCAAACTCATATTATATCCAATTTTATGTGTGTGATATTTTGGTATAATTATTTTCTAGAACCTTCCAAGAACTAGGTAAGTATTATATGTATGTCTTTACCCTAAACACAATTTATCAGAAAAGGTTGTTAAAAATATTTTTTTTTGGCGAGAGAAAGAAAAAAAGTTATAGGAAAAATAGGGGAGTGAATTCTGTTTATTTTATTGACATATTATTATCAACACTTAATAATATCTTGCAATGATGTGTAGTATTTTATAATATTTTATAGGACATAATATAAATATGAAAGGAGAAGAAATATTATTGATTTGAGATCCCCCATTGCGAAGAAGGGATGAAGGCTTGTATGTAGTATAGGACCGGTAAAGTTTTTTTTTTCAGATAGAATTGTTACTAAACTAAATTGGTATTTTTATCCCAAATTTGTAAGTCATATGTATATAATATAATATTAGTAGGTAACCCAGCTGTTTTGATTAGTTCTGAGAATGATCCGAATCTATCTATCCATCTACCTCAAGGGCGGATCCAGCCTTGGCACCAGGGGGGGGGGTCACAAAGTAAAAAAAAGGTCATCTTAAAAATTTGGTATCTGGAAATTACACTTTTCCTAAAAAAAAAAAAGGTCATTTCCTAAATTTGTTATATGGTACTTTTGCTCCAGGGGGGGGGGGGGGTCATGGCCCACATGAAATTATAATTATGCTAGCAAAATAAAGATTTTATTAATAAATATCACTGCCCTACTTGAGATTACATAGCCTAGGGGGGGGTCATGACCCCCTTAACACCCCCCCCTGGATCCGCGCTTGATCTACCTTCGCAATTGTTTCGTTGATAACCGATGGCCGTCCGGACCGCTGTGCACCTGTTTTTTTTAATTATTTGCACCTTTTGAACAATCATTCACATTTTATCATACACTTATAATAGTTAAGAATGAATTGCGCTCACAAATTGGGCTTTTGATCACAAAAAATGAATCACGGAGCGTTCTTTTCACCTGGTGGACGATCCGATCCGGAGCTCCATTCTTTACGGCTGCCAAACCAACACCGAGTGTCACAGCAAGTTCGGTAGGGCAGAGTGTGAAGAGAAAAGACCAATGCACGGTCCAGTGTTGCCGGATCACACGTAACATCGATTCGAGCTCTCGTGGCAAAAAGGGAATCTTTTACGGACAACCCTGGTACCTGTCTTATTATAAAACTTGCTTATTTTCTCTTTTTGTAAAATCGTTAAAGGAGAAAATAACATATGAATATTATCAAGAAATCCGTCATGCTCGACTTCAAAAGAAATAAGAAAAACATACTTTCAATATTCGTACAAAAAATTAATTAGCACTTTGAAGATTTTCGGCATCACCGAACACGAGTGCTTCCCAAGAATTTCTTCATGAGACAACTCTCGTGGAAACGCTTTCAAATAAATTAAATATCAACGGAATATTTTTCTTATCTTATATATAAAAATATCAACGGAATATTATTCTTATCTTATGTATATATAAAAATATCAACGGAATATTATTCTTATCTTATATATAAAAATATCAACGGAATATTATTCTTATCTTATATATAAAAATATCAACGGAATATTATTCTTATCTTATGTATATATAAAAATATCAACGGAATATTATTCTTATCTTATGTATATATAAAAATATCAACGGAATATTATTCTTATCTTATGTATATATAAAAATATCAACGGAATATTATTCTTATCTTATGTATATATAAAAATATCAACGGAATATTATTCTTATCTTATATATAAAAATATCAACGGAATATTATTCTTATCTATACTAATATATAAAGAGGAAAGATTTGATTTTTTGTTTGTTTGTTTGTTTGTTTGTTTGCTTCGAATAGGCTCCAAAACTACTGAACCGATTTGAAAAATTCTTTCACTTTTGGGAAGCTACAATATCGGCGGTGAACATAGGCTATATTTAATTTCCAAAAAAAGTGGGTAACCTACGAAAACTTCAATAATGTAACCCAAGGTGTAAAAAATTTACCTAAAATATTCTTTTTATCGCGAACGCTGTGAAAACTAATGATGATAGAATAAAACAATGTTCTACAATTTTGTAGAAGACATCATTATTTACAAAAAGTATCGCGACAGCATATGTCTAACTATTATAGTTATGCCACAATAAGTGTTTTTTTATTTAAAAAAACCCAATAAAATGTCACCTCTAGAAAAGGCTCTTTATTGGTATCTTGGTATTACTCCTTATTAAAATAAATTAGTTCATATTCAAGTCTGCTTCAATATGTTTGTATAACTTTTTGAATTATTCAATTCGGACATTCCATTCGAAAGTTATCACGAGTTTAAAAATGTGAGTATTGGAAAAAAAAGCATAGTCTCTTATCATCTCAACTTATCCGATGCAGAGTGCGTATGGGAGCCGGGTAGGGCTGAGGGGAGTCATGTCAAGTTTAGTAGAAATACCGCGCAAAGTTGTAGTCACGGTGGTAAAGTGACGTGACACGATACATTGCAATGCAATTATTCCAGATTAACATAAATGCTATAAAATATTTTGTAAAAGTTAGGGATCTGTATGAAAACTAAATTATTTTTAAGTATCTATCTACCCGTGCGAAGCTGGGGCGGACCTCTAGTCTTATATATAAAAATATCAACGGAATATTATTCTTATCTTATAATATATAAAAATATCAACGGAATATTATTCTTATCTTATATATAAAAATATCAACGGAATATTATTCTTATCTTATATATAAAAATATCAACGGAATATTATTCTTATCTTATATATAAAAATGAATTGATGTTCGTTAGTCTCGCGAAAACTGGAAAACGGCGGTCCGATTTGGCAAATGCTAGTTTCGAAATATTCCTTTAAGTTTTATTTCCGAGATGTAAATGAAGAGTATGGCCCAGATCTCGGACGACATAGTTGAGGGTTGACAACCTCCTATTATTCTTCTTTGGGTGCCCTGTCAGGTCCCTCCGACGTTGGCGACCACCTCTGCAAAAGCCACTCGGCCCTGCGCTGCTCTGAAGAGTTCATCGACCTTTGATATTCCGATCCATTCCCGGATATTTCGAAGCCAGGACATCTGCTTCCTGCCCACTCACCGTATTCCCTCAATATTGCCCTCCAATATCAGTTAGGGAAAGCGGTACTTCCCCCCTGCAATACATGACCCGAATATGAAACATTCTTCACATTGAAATGCGACAGCAATTAATTCTCTCCGTTGTTGGCTCTCTCTAAGACTTCTGTAGCCCTAGTATAAGTTTTCAATGATCGTTTCGATATTCGATCATCGAAAGAGTTTCGAAAAATTTTCATACTAAAATGATCGAATAATTCGATCGTTTGATTTAAGAACACTAATTGCACGCAAATAAGCGCTTATTAGCTTTCGATAAAACTCGTACTAGCCCCACTGTGTTATCTAATCATGTCAGTCCTCGGTATTTGAAGCATTATTCTGTGTAGCCACATCTCGAATGCCTCTAACAGTTTCATGATGTTCACCTTGAGTGTCCATGTTTCATATCCATAAAGGAGAGTTGACCATACATATAGCATTCGATGAGACGCTTTCGTAGTTTTAAATTCAAGTTATCATCGCAAAAGAAGGATCTCATTTTACTAAATGAGTACCCTCTATTATTTGTTTGGGAAAAAATAGCACACCTACTCAGGAATCAAAAATAATCAAATGACTTCGTTAAATTTTGTAAGAAATTGTCAATTTTCTTTGTAAAACATTAAACTAGAAATTAAATTTATTTACGTTAGGAATTTCACAAAAGGACAAAAAAAAATTTCAAGGCCACTTGATAGCTTATCTTAAACCAGGTAAAATCAGGCTTAGGTCGACAACTGAAGATGGGATTCAGTGAGTTTTGAACGGTACGATGAAGAGCGGGTAAAAGGAGTGTAATTCTGAATAAACATTAAACAGCCATTTATCTTGGAATCAGTTCTCGGCCCCGCCTTGGGAGTAAATCAACGATCGTCGACAATAAATAAACAAAAAAAAAGAAAAATAAACACACTACGACAATATAATTATACAATAAAATGTTAAAAAATGTTTTCTTAAAAAAGAACATGTACAATGAAATCATAAAATATAATGAGACACTCACCCACGACATTCAGCTTGAAAGCCTGGCTTATCTTCGGTTCTGTGGAGACTTGGCATTCGTAAACACCAGAGTCCCTCGGCTGAGCTGAGGCCACCCTGAGGGCCCACTCGTCTGAGCCGTCGGCGTGGAGAGCTGAGAACCTTCCATCGGAACTGTACGCCGCTCCACCCACCGTCAAAATATGCAGATCCCTCTTCCTTATCCATGAGACCTGGAAAGATGAAAATTGTTTATGTAGGTACGTTTGTATCGTAAAAGTTACAGTTTGATAAGAGTGCCTGCAATATCTCTTCAATGATCGTTTCCTATGTTTTTGTTCTAACGATGTTCTTAAAAGTTGACCACCTACTGGGTGTAAAAACTGTGGTAATAATGAATGTGAGCTTACTTTTCATAAAAAAAAATCTATACCCGTGCGTGCGTTGCAACAATAATGAGGTTTCCGATGTTAATATAGGCGTATAAACTCTAATTTCTGAATATTTATTACATTTCAAGGCGAGTTTAATTGATTGAGTGTTTTAAGGGTAAAAGTTTGAGAAAGTTTGTTAATAAAATAAGAAACCGATTATTGTGGAAGCTTAATCGGATTATAAAGCTGAATGAAGGTTGTTCGATCCTTACCAAAGTTTATATATAAGTATGAAATACAACAATATAATATGTTCTTTTCTGTTTGGATACCTACCCAAAGCATTGAAACTTGAAACCATTAGTTTTTTATTTCAAACAAATTAATATTAAGAGCGCGCTTTAGACATCCAAGAATCGATATTTCACAAGATGTAAACTACGGTAGTTTAATATCAAACGAAAAAACAGTAGATACCTAGGTCTCTACGCCACGGCTCGACAATGCCGTTTGAGGGTATATTATATTTGAATGTTTTTTTTTTAAATATCGAAATAAGATGTTTCGATTATATTTTTTTTAATTTTTGTACATCGCATCGATAAAGATTTTAGCAGTCTTTTTATGAGCATAAAATCCAGTTCATTGTGTATTTCGCCTTCAAAAAAGAGAAATTAATAAAAAAAAAATTTTCCCCAAACGGTCGGTGTATTTGAAAAAATAAAATATTTTTTTCCATCATTAAAAAAAATATATATCAAAACTATTATTAGATTCAAAAAGTAAATTTAGATAAGTAATTGAAAGTTTTTCGTATTTAGGGCCATAAACAGACCCCTAATTTTGATTTTATGAAATATGCTTTTTTAGCGGTTCTGCATATGTCAGAGTGCTTTGAAATATACTAAACTCTTCAAAAAATTATTGTACATACTACTTAAATAATCATTACGCCAACAAATAAGAAAAACAAACATGTTGTTCTATGTTATATAATTATTATGACATACTATTTTAATTTTATGTCAGGTTTTGTGATAGGCCAGAAGCGATTTTCTAAAAAATATTTTGTTTAAGTAAAATAAATAGATAAAATTGTGTTGGAATGGGCTAAAATTTGAATGATATCGCAACTAGATCGTATTTCGACTATTTCGACCATTTCATAAAAACAATCCCTCCTGTTTCGATTAGCGCAAGATAGGGAAGCGATTTTACAAAATGCCGTCAATACCGTGGGGTCCCGATAGGATGCCAACAGAAATAGAGATAAATAAATAACTAATAAATAAATAGTGCTTTATTGTTCGAATTAAAAATGCAGTCGTGATACAATCCATTCACGAGAGTCAAAGGGCGGACTTTTCCCACAGGATCTCTTACCTACAGCCAACCCAACAGATATTGAGAAACTTGTCTAAAAGTCCAGCCATTAGATTGGTAGTGGCTATTTGATTTATTAGAGAGGCGGCATATTTGTGCACCTAATAGAGCAATGCTTTAAGATTTGATAATAATCTTTAAAATTGATCGCAATATTCCGTGATGGAGAGTCTATCTACTATTTTAGGATGTCCGTGCTGTCAGATAACAGCCTTTAAGATCCAAAAGGTAGCTTCAGAATAAGTTTGATTATACCCGTAGAAATTTTCAATGTAGTTATTATTCTATTTTGTGTGCGTGCTTATTCTGTATTTACGATTTTCTAATGCAAGTTGAAAACTTCATATATGGTTGATGGGTGCATGGTTTCTTTTTCTTTTTACATTAAGTAGTATTGCCTCAGCACAGACTCTCGTCTAGTGAGGTAATAAACCCTTTATACAAATTATATATATATATATATACACACGTGTAAAATGCTTATGTTTTTTTGTATTTTTTGGGAATAAAATAAATAAAATAAATAAATAAATAAAATAGTTATTAACCATCCTATATTTATAATAATAATTGCTTAGTTCGTCCGTAGCTCGTAATTTTCGTTGAAACACTATATTCACAAAAATATATTTTATACATAATATGACAAAACCAATCCAACTTCGGGAAACATTTTTCATCCTTATTCTTTTATTCTGTAAGTCGATAGTTGCTATGACAATTATTAATAACAGTTGCACCTATGCTGGAATGATTATACAAGAAAGGCCTACGCAAAGCCCTCTGTGTTGCCACCACACTATCATTGTTTTTAACGAACGTTTCTACGACAAAGCCTCGATGCTCAGCGGACCACTGCATGGTGACTATATACTGAAATGAAGATGGCGTCGATTCTCCCACAAAACGCCAATATTCCCACTCCGCTAACCCACCAGCGCGCTCTACAGTGAGTGTTTGAAACTAGGGAGTCCATTATGCCCCATCCTGTATATGCAAGAAATATCCACAGAAATGAAGACTCTAAGACGTATCGCTGGGAAAACCCCTAGAGATAGGATAAGGAATACGAAGGAACGGGAAATAGGCGAGGTTGAAGACAAAGTAAGATAGGGAAGGGAAAAAAGGAGATTCCGGTGTGAATACGTGAAGAGAATGCTCATAGACGCCCCCGAAATCGCAATGGACGGCCAACTCTATGCAAAAAGATGGATATGCAGCTGAGAGTCGACCTCTAAAGAGGCCAACCCCGACTCTTAATAACATGTCTTCAGGCTTAAAATAAGAAGATGAAATATGCGACACTTTCTCAAAGATACAACTGTTGCTACGGGAAGAAATGTCAAATTGTCCGCAGTCAAATATAAAAACGCGACCCTTTGAGGGACGATATGACTTATTTATTTAGAATGTCCATTTTCTTTTCCTGTAGTTCGATAGGGTTGCTGCTAGTTATAATGTAAAGCGCGCGGGAGGCGCATCAGGTGTTAACTGATCATTCCCGTCCTTGATAGACATAACAAGCTCGAGCGATTTTCCAATACGCTGTACTCGTTATTTTCATTTAAACAAGTTGTATAATACTTATCAGGTTTTCAATTTCAATTCTTCAATATCTATAAACGTATTTTGGTTTGTATTTTCACAAATAACAGGCACAAGTTTTAAATATAGAAAAACTAGCAGTAACCTCTGTGAGACAACAGGCAATTGATTGTACTATAAATAAGTTAAATCATCCCGTTGACACTTCTTTCCCTAACAACAGTTGTATGTAGGAACCTCCGATCAAGTATCACATATTTCATCTATATAATAATTCCAGCGTACATCTTTTATTATTAACTTGCTTTCTCGACAGACGTTGTCCATGGTCTAACTATGGATATTGAAAAAGAATTTAAAAGAATGATATAAATGACTTTTAACCAATGTCATTCCGACCGATGCATCTGTTTTCAACCATATATTTTCCATCCGAATTCTGTCATTCGCACCAACTATTAAACAATTGACAGGTTGTGTCAAACGACTTTGATTTGATTTCGAAATTAGATTTATTCAATTTTCGCATTATTAAAATGCGCTTCATTGTTAACAAATTAGAAAAAAAAGCTTGCGAAAATCAATCTGCCAATAGTAATTGTGTTTCTATAGAATTTACGTGCCAATAGTAATTTTGTTTCTATAGAATTTTTCACAGGTGGCGTTGTTGTACCGACATTTGTTTCATACTTACAAACTTTTTCTATTACCTAATTTTATATCATTTGGTATCCATATTTAGATTTTTTAAATTCTGTTATCCGGAGCGGAGAAAAATCCAATACCTAAGCCAAAAATGATTAAATCTGTTCAGCCGATCTCGAGTTATAAGTATTCGCACTAGCCCGACTTTCTTTTACATATATCTTTAAGATAAATACCCTATAACAAGTTGCGTCGGTCAAAATTAGAAAAGTATAATAGTACAGTCGCAGTCTTTAAATTTGGTTGATCTCTTGTTCTCAATAATTTCCAACTTTTACCTCTATATTTATAAATTATTTAAAATATCTACTTGTTGCATACATGAGATTTTTCGACACGTTAAACATGTTGAGAATTCTCATGATTAGGAGTTTCGGAGACTTAAACATCACCACCTAATGGCGAACGTTGTTAACGTAAAGTGATCACACTAAGCCAGCCTTCGAAATAACAGTAGAAGGCGGTCGTAAGCCCGTAGTGGTTTGTTCCATTTAAAAATCGAACAGATTCTTCTCCGCTCCGGATAACAGAATAACTAATAAAAAGTAAAAAAATGGATAACAAATTATGTAAAATACAATATTTAAGTTTGTATGGAAAGGTTACTGGGACGCGCCCACGACATCGCGAGTAGTTCCCTCTGATTCTCGCATACGCTCTTACAGTAAGTAGCCCATCCCACTTACTCCACCGCACCGTTTCGATAGTTTTAGAAAATTTTCATACAATGTCAACAATATTATTATCGGGCACATTTATTTTGTGTTGGTAATAGGCGAGGTAGGGTGTGTGCGCGAGCGCATTTTTCTCAAGTTGTTCCCACCAAAGCTTTGAATACGAATGAAATAGGGATGTTTCAGAAATAGTTTTATGTTATTATTTTACTAGTTTAATTCAATCGAATTATTTTTGTATTGTTTAACGGGGGCGCAGTGCACATTATGTACATATTAACGGGCCACTTTGGGCTAGAACCACAGGACAACGTCTGTCGGGAAAGCTAGTTTGAAATAAAAGATATTAATATATAAAAATACCTAACGTTGCAGAGAATCGGAAAGTGTCTCTATAAGGAGATGGCGTTAGGTAAAATATATCGTACAATTTTATTGAATGCAACACAATGCTACATATATTTACATTGGAGTATGCTTGTGACTGCAACAATATAATATGTACGAGCATGCTTATTAAATATAGATTTACTGTAGCATGGGAATAGTTGTCTGTACGCAATAAATTGTAGGGTAAATGTTTAAAATTTCAGCGCTCCATATAAAAATATTAGGTTTTGTATCGCTGTTCATAAAATACCGTCGGAAACCAATAAATTATTCATATCACACATAAATAATGAAATCATTTCGACTGTGAAAATATTGTTTTTGAATATGAAATTTTATGCTAAGTGTAGATTCATTTCGATCGGTTGAATAAAAACTCATGTAGGTACCTACTTGTTACAGTACCTACTTATAAATTATGAGTCATGTGCAAATTTTACTCTGAATATGAATTTTTGTGTGGTTGTAGACTAGCGGCTACTAGTAGAGATGGGACTAACGGCTTAAATTCAAAAACGTTATAGCAATTTCGTTAATTGAAAATAACGTTAATATTAAAAGCTGAAAGCTATTTTATGTTATAAGCCTATGTTTGCGCCGCGGAATGGATCCCGCTCACGGCGGGCGATAATGGGTTGACTCCTTCACACCCATTATTGTTGCAATCCTTTTCACCGAACATTCCTTTGTTACCTGGTCGCCTCACTTAGAAATTCGTCGCCGAGAAAAGATAACGTTTCGAACTTACAAATTCGTCGCCGTATCAATCGTCGTTTTCAAACTGAATACCTAAGATCTTCGAACATTTCAAGTAATTGTGAATGTGTTGTGTTGTTTTTGTTTGTTATTGAATCTGTGAACATTTCTATTTGTAAGCCTTTGGTGAGTTCCGACGAGAAGGAGGATTCAGAATAAGGTAAGTGAGGCCCGCCTCCTTTCATTTCATTTCTCTCCATTCCCGCTCGACTCATTTGTCGCTTCCATAAAGCGTGGTCCTTTCGAGCAAACACTTCGAAAAATACGCCAGATTTACGCCCTGGCGGAAACATTTGGTCCGTATCGAGCTCGGATTGAAACAGCATTAATTGAAAAATCGTTCGTAATCGTATGAAATCAAATCTCCAATAGTTTAAGAAAAGTATTTTGTTTTTTTTTGACATTAATTATTAATTTTCGATACCTCATAACATTTAAATTTGTTTGAGTATTATAGTATTAGTGATAGATACTTATTGTAGTTTGTAGTTCAACATAGCATTACAATATTATACGAGTGTAAGCTGTCGGTGCCTATAATATTGTGATTTTTGATGCGAATATAATAATATCAATTTGTTTAAGAACCATAGTTAGGTAAATAAGTATTTTTCTGTTGAATAGATCTATTTGAATAAGTGAGCATAATATTTAAGACTTGAGTAAGTACTACCTACTCTTATACATCGAGTACATACATTTTGTTTTAATATTCGTATGCGGTACAGATATACCTATATATAATAAAATTTGTAGGTTAGAGTTATTTTGTTTATATCCAGATAGAACAGATAAGTCATTGAATGAAGATTTAATAGTAGAATCACCCTTCGTTGGTTATGTTGTTGAGAATTTGTTAGTTATTTAGTTATTATATCATTAGTAATAATTGATTTGCATTGAAACTACATAGGATAGTATCGATAGTTTCGTAAATATCGCACAAAGATACATGCAAGTGTTAGGGTGGCGTCACACAACGTATCTTATTATTTGTATTATTTATCACTCACAAACATTTTGACTTGTATTAAAGTACTACTTTGCTTAGAATTTTTTGTTTAAATTAACATAGAAATACTATTTCAATTGGTAACTCGTTATAGAAATTATTAATTTATAAACGACAAAAAATTGAATATTTAAATATTTATTTAATATTCATATCTTGGGTGTTTTAACACTTATGTCTTGTGTTTATTTTTTTCTGTTAGGAAAAACCATCTTCTTGTTTACCTAAATTAACTTAGAATTTTTTTTCAATTGAGAAGTCGTTGCAGAATAATATTAATTTTTAAACGATAAAAATTTAATATTTTTATTTTAACAGTGTGCTGTTTAAGTACAGGGAAATTACTTGCATATTTACGTTAAATTGAATTGTTAAAAATGACTGATGTTCAGGAAGAGGTCTCTAGTAAACAAACTTTGGAGTGGGAACTTGAGTTAGCAGAGGCGCATCGAAATGCTTGCTTCGAGCAAATTCAAGAAATTTTAAATTTGTCAAAGGACGGCATTTTAAACCTGGCTAATAAATCTGAATTCTTGTGTAAGATGCACTGCATCGATCAAATAAAAAGGGATTTCAGAGACTACGATGAAACTTGTAATAGGTTAACTAAAACATTAAAACCTAAGTCTGCTTTTGATGGGAAAAAACTCAAGTCGTTCCTAGACATTTGTTATAAGATGGAATATTTGCATTCTAATTTGTTAAAATTAGACACTGTTGAATCTAAACCTGCTCGTAGGTGTCGTCTACCGTCTATTGAATTAGTCTCGTTTGATGGAAAGTTAGATAATTGGAATGAGTTCTACGTAAGTTTCAAGTCAAATGTACATGACAATTCTGATTTGAATAACGAAGAAAAACTATTTTATTTATTGGGAAGGCTTTCCGGTAAAGCTAAATTAGCCATACTAGGAATAGACCCATCAGGTGAAAATTATGAACTTATTTTCAAGACGTTGAGGGAACGTTACGAAGATAAACGCGGCTTAGCACATAGTTACATTCATAAAATTTTAGAGTTTAGGACTTTGAATGGACACTCGCTCAAGGAATTCGAAGAATTCCTCGATGGCTTTGTTTCACCCTACAATGCTTTAAGCAATTTGAAATTACCTAATTTGTTGGATTTCGTTATGGTTCACTTGGCCATGAAGAAATTGGACTTGGAAACTGTTCGAAACTTCGAAATGCAATCGAATGAAGAGTTCCCAAGTTTTGAAAAGTTTATCGATTTTGTTAAACGAAATATGAAGATTCAACAGAATCTGGGAAACAGAAATGTTGTTACAGCCAAATCTATTTCAAGGAATTCACCACGAGCATTCTTATGCAATTCGGAAAATAACGTGTGCCCGTTGTGTGAGAAGGGTGATCACAAATTCGTTTTTTCGTGCCCAATTTTTTTGGAACTGCCAGCCAGAGCTCGTTTTGAAGAGATAAAAAAATTGGGATGGTGTATTAATTGTCTGAAGGATTCACATTTGCAAGCGAAATGTCCCTCACAAAACTCATGTAAAGTTTGCGACGCTCGTCACCATAGTTTATTACATTTCGAGAAAAAGGTAGTCAATACAGTGGATATAGATGACGGCAATGTCGTGGCAGGAGTTACTCTATGTTCTACAAATGAAGTTGCAGTAAGAGAGACTGTGCTTCTGGGCACAGCCATCGTGAAATTTAGGAATAATAATGGAAAATGGGTCGGTTTAAGGGCTCTGGTTGACAACGCGTCCCAGAGCGATTTCATCACTATGTCGTGTTGTAAGAGACTAAAACTAGAAGTCTTCTCAGACAAGGGACATCGTTTTGTACATGGGATAGGCGCTGAAAAGCACCCCGTTTTGGGTATTACCAAGTTGGAAATATTTTCGCGACATAATGATAGTTTTACATTAGAATTGCAACCTTTAGTTATAGATCACATTTCTGATCGATTGCCGACATCCATAGTTAATAGGAAAAAATTGAAATATTTAGAAAATATACCGTTAGCTGATGAAAGATACCACTCTCCAGGAGAGGTAGATATCATCATCGGAGCTAGATCATTCCCAATTATATTAAAAAGTGGGCGAATATCGGGAAATAAGAAAATGCCATACGCAATAGAGTCAGAGTTAGGCTATCTGATAATGGGGACAGCTCCAACTATTAATAATGATTTACGTTGTCAAAACAATCAAAATCGATATGAGAATTTGTCATCCTTTTGCATCATTTCTTCCTCCGCTGATATGATGTTAACTAAATCTTGGGAGTTGGAGAGACAACGTGAAAGATCAATTAATTCTCCGGAAGAAAACAACTGCGAGGAATATAACGTTCGTACCACGCACCGAAATGATGAAGGTCTATATTATGTCGTGGCGCCACCATTCAAAGAGGACCCCGGAACTTTGGATGACTCGAGCAATTCGGCACGTCTACGAGATTTGTTACAAGAAAAACAAACATTGGAAGAAACGAAGATAGCATATAATGAAGAGATTCGAAAATATTTGACAAAAGGTTCTTTCTCGAAAACCTCGGAAAACCTTTCGTCTAGCCATTATATCCCTCACCATGGAATCGTAGGTGAGGGTAAATTATCGACTCGATTAAGAGTAGTTTTGGATGCGAGTGCCGAAACTTCTAACGGTAAATCATTAAACGATATCATCCATACAGGAAAAAATAATATACAGTTAGACATATTCGGTGCATCGTTGAACCTGCGTCTGTTCCCAATAGTGATGAACGCAGATATAAGACAGATATGTTTACAAATAAAGGTCCCTGAAGACTATCATACATATCAACGTATTTTGTATCGATTTAGTTCGGACGAAAAACTCAAAAGTAATCGGTTTGATTGTGTAACATTCGGAATGAAATGCAGCCCTCTTTTGGCTCTTCATACTATACAACAATTAGCTTTGGACGAAGAAAACAAATATCCCTTTGCAGCCGAGATTAAAAAAAGGGGTATTTACATGGACGACGTTGTTGCGAGTGTCAGGTCGGAAGAAGAAGCAATAGAAACATCACACCAGTTGACGAAGTTATACAAAGCAGGGGACTTCGCATCTTTAAAAAATTGTGGTAATTTACCTTCTGTTTTGAAGAATATTCCGGAAGCTTCTCGATGGTCGAATACAGTGGAGTTAGATAACGGAGAGGTATTAAAGATACGTGGAATGTGTTGTTTACCTCAAGAGGATATGTTGTCTTATGAGGCGAGTACTGCCTTTCGTGGCTCATGTACCGGGAGAAACATTCTGTCTATAATCGCTGGGTTCTGGGATGTTCTGGGATTGGTGGCGCTCTGCATATTATTAGCGATTTTACTATTACGGAGACTGTGGATTTTAAATTTGGATTGGGATGAGACCCCTCGTATTTTTATGAATGAATTTATAGCTTTGGAAAAATTGAAGGTGCTTAGATATATTGGTTTGAATAGGGATGGGGCTTTGTTACCATTGTTTGGAGTTGCTGACGCTTGTGAAAATGCATATAGTGCCGAGATATACACATTCATTGAGTCTCCTAATAGCGAACCTTTGATATGTACCAAATCAAGAGTGGCACCTCATAAAACTTTATCACTACCTCGTTTAGAATTGTGGGCTTCAGTGCTACTGGCGCAATCGCCATCATCAATAAGATCAGCGTATGCTCCGCGACATCGAATATTTCGCACAGCGGCCTTTGCCGATTCAACCGTAGTGTTGAATTGGATACATTCATCGCCACATATGTGGCAAAAGTTCGTTGCTGACCTCGTATCGCAAATAAATTATTTATTAGATTTAAATATTTTTTATCACGTTGATGGAAAACGAAATCCTAATGACAACCTCTCCAGAGGTCTTACTCCCTCTCAAATACTTGACTGTTCTCTTTGGTTTGATGGACTGCTATGGTTCAGGACTCTCGTGTCAGAGTGGCATTTCGGGGGAATAGTATTAAAGGTCACGGAGAAAACCCCTGCTGGTTTTTTGAACTTCACTTCGATGAAATTTTTGCTCATTCCTTTGGATGGCCAAGATCGGCTAAATTTAATAACGCGTAGGACGTTGTTAGATGAAATGGCGCGATCATTTTGGAGGAGATGGCGAATGGAATATTTGCACAATTTACAAGTTCGACAAAAATGGAATACTTCAACAAAACCCATTGAAGTGGGGCAAGTAGTAATAGTTTCGACTGATAATATTCCAACATTGCATTGGCCATTAGGGATCGTCGATGAGGTTTTTCCTGGTAGAGATGGGATCGTTCGTTCCGTCAAAGTTCGCACTAAAGACGGGTCTTATTTGCGACCCGCAGTGAGGATCTGTCCATTGCCCGAACCATAGATAAAATGTAAGAGTAGACGTAGTTAGTAAGTTATTAGGTATATTAAAAAAAAAAAAAAAAAAATTGTTATGCTTTGCTTCTTGTTGATTTGTTTCTTGCTCAACTGTTGGAGAGTTGACTTCATCGGTTCATTGTTATTATATGTGAAGAACATATTCTTCACAGCCCGGGGGAGTGTTTGCGCCGCGGAATGGATCCCGCTCACGGCGGGCGATAATGGGTTGACTCCTTCACACCCATTATTGTTGCAATCCTTTTCACCGAACATTCCTTTGTTACCTGGTCGCCTCACTTAGAAATTCGTCGCCGAGAAAAGATAACGTTTCGAACTTACAAATTCGTCGCCGTATCAATCGTCGTTTTCAAACTGAATACCTAAGATCTTCGAACATTTCAAGTAATTGTGAATGTGTTGTGTTGTTTTTGTTTGTTATTGAATCTGTGAACATTTCTATTTGTAAGCCTTTGGTGAGTTCCGACGAGAAGGAGGATTCAGAATAAGGTAAGTGAGGCCCGCCTCCTTTCATTTCATTTCTCTCCATTCCCGCTCGACTCATTTGTCGCTTCCATAAAGCGTGGTCCTTTCGAGCAAACACTTCGAAAAATACGCCAGATTTACGCCCTGGCGGAAACAGCCTAAATGAACATTTGGTATCTAGAAACATAACTTTTTCCTAAAAAAAAAAAACATTTTCAAAATTTGGTATCTGAAAAGCTAAATTTTCCTAAAAAAAAGAGAGTTTTCTTAATAGAGTTTTCTTTAATTTTCTAATTCTCCATGCATTATTCTTGTTTTTTTTTGTCTAAAAGGACATTCTCCTGAGAAAAGTCTACAGCCGCTTAGGCGTGAAATCGGTCCAGCCGTTTAGGCGTGATGCGATGACATCGGGAAATAGCTCTCCATTTTTTATATATAAGATAGGGTAGGCTATTATTTTTGATTAATATTATCTGACTATTATTTTTATTCTAACTATTATTTATAAATATCGTTATATATTAATAACGTTAAAGGCGTTATTTTTATTTATCTAATATTTTTATCAGCTATCGTTATAATGCCCATCTCTAGTTACTTCGCCGGCTTTCGTATTGTTTAGTGTGGAGGTCGTGGGTTAGATACCAGGTGCCGACCATCTTCCTCTTTCACGACACAATCTTTTAGTAGCTTACTGTGAAAGAGTCAAAGAGTGTATTTGTGTTCACTTTGAGTTCACATATTCATTTATAAAAATGTGTGTTTTTTGTTTAATTTTATTTACATTCATAATAATATACGGCAAAACACTTGTAACAATAATTAACATATGAAATTTTAAATATCACAACAAGACAAAAGATAAAACAATAATTAGCACAACAAGACAAAAGATAAAACAATAAATAGCACATAATATATCAAATAATTCAACGATCATGAGATAAAAACGACACACATACAGCAAGAAAAAATAAAAGTAGAAAAATAGATGAATGGTAAATCTCTGATGAATCATAAACAATTATTGACTGAAATAATTTGAACAAAATGATTAAAACAATAATGATATGTGATTAACGGTACCGGGTACATGTCAAAATGATGAGATGACCATTTATTCAATTGGCATAGTGAGAAAAAGAGAAACTTTCAAATTATAAAATATATAAGAAGAAAAAATATAATTGTGACTTTTATATAATTTTAACCTTACAGTTGTAACGGAGTTCAAATTTTGGTTAAAATTTACACATGTGCCATATTTTATGTGCTATAATATTTATATTTTGTGTGCTAAACGAAAAAAAGATGTAGGTATGTAATAGAAACATTATTCAATGCTAATTATTAAGGCGTAATAACTATACGACAACACCAAATTTTCAATAGCGCCTTTCCAATCGTTTATAATAAATAAATAGTGAAATTATAAAAATTTTGAGTCCTTCCAAGATAAGAAAATGCTAACAAAATAATTTCATTTGCTTAAAATCGAATCCCAATGCTTTAACGATTATATTTGATCCGAATCTGCTGTAAAAACCAGTCTGGAATAATATCCCTCTTTTTCCTCCAGCCTCCTGGTTGTTTTTTCCTTGTTTTCCTTTTTTTTTTTAGACTCATGACCTATAAAAACTAGTTCTCTGTGTCCCTGATTTCTCCTCTATTCCGACCCTAATTCAGCCTTGATCTGGTTCATCCGTCGCATTGGAGCTCTCCCCTTGACTATGTCTAAAGGTCTTGGCCTAAAGAACCAAATTATCCAGGGAACTGTTTTGACAAAAAAGGTATATTTTCGCATTCAGCAATAACTGGATTTATAAATTGATTTGGGTGTTTGTGTTTTCGATCGGTGAAAGTTCATTTTTTATAATATTTTAACTTACTTATTTACTTCCCGTATCCGGTTTGATGTTTCGGTGCTGAAAGGATTAGCCGGCAGTAATGCCGTTACCAGGGGACGCCCGATTGCTTTTTCGTTTCGTGAAAACTCAATCTGCGTGGAGGCTCCTTTTTTTTTCTTTCTTTAACAAAATATTTGCACTTGAAGACTTCCCTCAAAAGTCTCGAGCTCTATCTATAAAAAAATTATACCAGTTATGCCCAGTCTTATGTAGGTACATGTTCTGTTGAATATGTGTGGCATAAACTTAATTATGAAATTGGTTTCATTCCGTTTAGGAAAAATAATGCCCCCGCTGTATAATCTTTGACTTTAACAAGCTATAAAAATGTATTGTGATGAAATGGCCATACTTTCCACAGCTTAATAAATTCTCAGTTTAAGTGTAGGTATACTTTAAACTTGTTTACTGCTATTGTTCTGTATTTTTATACCTATGCAATAATATGCTTATTTATTACTCTCTTGGTAAATATGTATACATTTGAATTCATCTTTTTTCACTCTTTAACGTATTTTTGCTGGACTTTTCTAAAAGAAAGGCTACGTTGTGTGGAATTATGGTATTTTTCTGTTAATTTTATGTACCCGTTTTTGCTGATAGTGAAAAGAGTTGTTTTAAAGAAACATAGGTACGCGCTTATAACAATTACTTCAGAATATTTTCTATAAGTCTCATCATGTTTCTCAGTTCTCTATTCATACACCTTTTCGAGCATATTTCCCAAAAAAATATGCTTTTATTTTTCAGATTCTGGGCGTAGAGCTTAACGTATTTCTATATACAAATCGAAACGTCGGAAATGCTGCTAATATTTTTTGCTCACATATCGATACACCGAACAACATACTTCGCACCGTACATACAGCTACAAAGGCTACAGTCATTGTTGTCTCTTCCTATATTTTTATTTTATTTTTTAAATGCCATGAAAAATGTCGCAAACGATAAAGCCTTCTACCTGAATTCTTTCCGTTGAGCGAGTAAGCGTTGTAAGCGACATTATTTAGTCAATCGAATAAAACATTCACTTCTGTACGTTGTATGCAAGATAGGTAAAACGATTTCAAGCCTTCTTACAAAAGTATTCTTTCAACATTGAAACCTACTACCAAATCTAGGAAATAAATGATTTTTTTAAAAATATTATTGGACTAACGGTCACAAGTTACCATGAGAGACAATCATTATAATGTTGATTCGACACGTAAATGATGGCTGCAGGTACTTAAAGTTCTTGTCAACACAACTGTCGCGGTGCCCGTATGTGTGTGTGTGTATCTGCACGTCTCAAACAACATAATTTACGCATCACCGCATAAATGAGTTTTGCCAAATTAGTAGGTTTTCGTTACCATGTGGCAGGTGCTATAAAACAACCAATTTCGAGAAAATACAGTTTTTTTAAACACCAGGACCCCCTATTCTGTAGCAAGTGTAGGGTAGTCACTTGAAAAAAAGTGACTATTAGGCGATACATTTTGTATGAAAAACGTCTATACGTATCGAATGCGAGAATCGCATGTAGACGTTTTTCATACAAAATGTATCGCATAATAGTCACTTTTTTCAAGTGACTACCCTACACTTGCTACAGAATAGGAGTCCAGGTTACGAACTTGTGAAAAAAAGAATTCGAATCGAAACATCCAAAAATTATTTTATTGGTTACTTCACCTACGCAATTCAGCCGTTGTGGACCGCTGTGTTATGATTTACAGCGTGTATGGTCTTTTTATATAATATATAAAGGAATGAAATAATAAAAATTATGGGTAAAAAGATAATATTGAACCGAATGGGAAAAATTAGAAATACGAGCTGGGGTACTAGAGGTAGGTCCGATAAAACGGTTGGGTGACCTTTGGGTGTTTGTTGGAATGGAAACGGGACTGTCACGGCTGGCGCTGGCATGACTGTATCTAGGTGACACGTGTGTGTAGGTAGATTAATAATCCGAAAAAAATATATAAATGAAATTTTTTTCGTTATTTCCAAAAGAAAAAAAGCTGCTAACCTAGGGTAGCCCAGAACTCATAGTATATTATAACAGCCTTTTCGTGTAAAACATATCTTTGCATAAAAATTCATAATTTTACGATTAAACTGAATTTATCCTTGGAATTATTATAGAAACTTTAAAATGATATCGACTATTAGAGCTTTTTATTATCTGCTTTAGAACTGCATATTCAATATTAATCGGTACTTTAAGGGGGACCCACTGAAGTTACGGACCTCAAATTTTACGTGCGTACGTACGTAGGAGCATAAGACCAACCCGTATACCAAATTTTATGAAAATCGAAGAATTTTTTTTTCTCTTTTAGCCCTTTTTCTAGAACAAGTGAAATTTTCTTTGGATACTTTAAGAGAGTTCCCCTGAAGGTACAGATCTCAACATTTTACTGACTCATCTACATCGAGGGGCTAACCCTTCTACCAAATTTCAATCAAATCGGATAAGAATTACTATGAGTTATGGGTGCGCACACATTTTTGGCGCACGCGTACGGGTACGGGTACGCGGAATTTAAATTTTTTTTGCAATTTTGGAATCTACACCCTCGAAAACGTCGAGAAAATTAATTTCAGCGAAATCTATTTTTTTTTTAAATCCGATCAAAAGACTCCATATACTATGAGTAATACAAGCTTGGCTTTATGTGAAATATGTTAAAAGTGTATGTGTGTTTACACTTTGAGTGGGCCCAGATTCATTTAAAAAACGTGACAGACTCTCTCCAGAAGATAAAATTGAGCTCAAGATGGACTTGGTCGCCTCTTTCTTTTACATACATAGACGAGATTCAAAGAGGGGAGTTAGTTACGAATAAATTTTCTCTAACTCATCAGATGGATTTCGGAAGTTTACCTTTGCCGGAAACGGACGAAGAAGTTGCGGATGACTACATATTAATGAAACCGCAAAACTTAACGCATTGCTTAACCAAGTTCGACACAACGATTTGTTTTATCTAGGTATATATTAATACGTGAAGGAAAAACTTTGTGACTATTTCTACAAATATTATTACGACAGAGGAGCATGGAATTTTGCACGCTTAGGTATAGTTTATGTAGAGAAGGCATTAGATTGTTCGAGGCTGCTATGATGTGTCATATAAAAAACAATACCACCTCAAGTTTTTGGAGAAACTTGGAAAATGGAAAACCCCCGACAGTAAACAAAGTCTCACTCTTCTTCATATTAATTTCTATCTTCAGGGCTATTCTTCATTGCCTTTATCTATATCCTCGAATTCGCATATTTCCTTACTCTATCTCCGAGGGTCTTCCGGCTATGCTCCTGAGAGTTTTCATTTCTGAAACTCTCGGCGCATTTTTGGTCACAGTGGTATCGGCCCTAGACTCGATCCCGTACGTCATGACGGGTCCAACGCAATCAATCAATACTCCCTTTTACACCCCACTCAGGAGCATAGGGAGGCAACAAGAGCTCTCCATTGCGCTCGATCCGGGTAAAACAATAATAAAATAAAAATTTAATAAAAATCTTATCCTTGCTGTTAATTCGCATGTCAGGATTTTTCCGTATTTAAAATTTATAAACTTCTGTACCGTAGAGAGTATAAGAAATTAATAATAAGAGATCATTTAAGTCACGCAGGATTGAGCGCGATGGAGGAGTCTTGTTGCCTCCCTATGCCCCTAAGTGAGGTCACAAAGAGAAAATTTTATTGTATAAGTAATTAAGATTTCTCATTAGATGAATGAATATGCGAAATTGAAGATATTGTGGGATGAACGAGGTAAAGAAGAAGATTCTCGTATCCTACTGTGGGAAACAGATTACTTACTTCGCGTTGCATCCAGTGGTCCAAGCTAAAAAAGTTACAGCTGGTGTACGCCCAAACTTAAAACAATAAACGGGCCACTAGAACATCTTAAAAATTACAAAGTTTTTTTTGAGAGAATGACTAAAAGGATACACAAATCTGAAAGAATGGGTGCACGCAGACGAGGCCGACCTCGAATGACATGGTCCGACCATATCGGTGCTGTCTTAGAGGAGGGCCAAGTCAGGAGCAAAAGGAATAGAAGAGCATGTATGAGGAATGTTATGCGTTTGGAGGAAGCGAAAGAGATTTGTTTGGATAGGAAAGAATGGAAATCCGTACTCTCTGCCTACCCCAATTCGGGAAACGGCGTGATGGGTAAAAAAAAATTACTAAGTTTTTTTCATATATTTTAACTATCCTTTCCGGCTTTCGATCTTAACAAGTAGTTAAGGTCAAAAATATTAATTTATTCATTCACTTGATTTTTTTCTAGACTTTTTCACTTTCTAAGTCAAAAACAGATTAAATGCATATTCTGTTTCAGACTGAGCGAGCAAGTGTTGTATTCGGGTTTCACATCACATCATAAATTCACGCTTGAATAAAAAAAATCTTGTAATTCTCTCTCTCCCATTCACTTAATTTTCTTTTCATTTTTCATCTTTTATTTCACCTTGTCTTCCGTAGCTAGGTGCCTACATTTTTGTTGGCGAAATAAACGATGATTATTTTAAAATAACAAAATAAATGTTGCCTACATTAACTGTTAATGACATGAAATAAATTCAAAAATAAATCACACTTTCGGCTACTTGGAATGTCATATTTTTTCTTTAATGATTGTTTTTTTTTGTTTTTATGGTGTAAATAATGAAAAAAATACACAGCGTAGGAAAAAATTAACGCTGTTCATATAAGATTTATAATCTAAACATAACAATATATCACATAGTTTTTACGTACAACTTTATTAGTGAAACATCTAAGGGTCAATTATTATTATTATTACGAAAGAAAAAAATACATTAATTTGTAATTAAATGAACTGTATAATTAATTTTCTTCTAATTTAGTAGTGTTTTATTATTAAATAATATTTATACTACAGAAGTTTCACCCCCTGTTTAAATATTATCCCTATAAACAATTTTTAAGAGGGTTTCAAACTTTCCAAGCTTAAATCATAATAATAGTGGGTAATTAAAATAATCGTAAATCATAAAACTTTAAATCTTCGTCTAATTCAGTTTTTCAAGTAAATGCCTATTAAAAAAATGACAAGAAAAATATTAAAATAAGCCTTAGCAATTAAAAAAAAAACTTTTAAAAATACATATTAAAAATTATTCATCCTATAATGAATGTGTCTCATCCTCTCATTTATTTATTACTGCATCAAATACAGGATTAAATACCTACACATATTTTTCTGTGAGGCCTGTCATATGTGATATAAGATAACATCCCCGGATAAAAAACACATTATCAATTCAATTTCTTTTCTCTATAATCTCAACTTGTATCTGGACAAGTTTTGGTTTCATTTAAACTTTCGATGATTCAATTACTTATTGTTTATTAAAAAACGGAACCAGATATTTTTTGTTGTTATTTGTTTATTTAATATAGACACCAACAGAACACTGAACCAAACAAACAAAAAATAACATGAAAAAAACACATAGAATCGTTAGTGCTATTACGAAAATACAAAATAAATAATGCGGATTAACATTTTTGCGGTAAATGTTCATCGCAATAAAATTACTTTTACCGTCAAGGACAAAAAAAAAACATATTGAATACCTACAAGCAAATAAATTGCGTATATCAAAATCAAATTCTATTTCGTTATGTGTCAAAACATCGGGAAAACTTAAAAAAACATCGAATACAAACTAATAAATCGCGACTAATATGTAGCTATATTATATTCAAAGCCAATTCCATTTCATTTTGTTTCAGTGTCAATTCAACTGAGGCTTGTAGTTTGAAGATCTACATCACAATGACATGCTCTTTTCTGCCACATCTTATTGTACCATTCATTGCCTAGAATAGGGATCCATATGAAGTGGTTGGTGACCCAGCGGTTACAACGCCGGCTTTCGTACTGCGGACTTCGTGGTTCGATCCCAGGTGCCGACCATCTTCCTCTTTCACGACACAAGCTTTAAGTAGCTTACTGTGAAAGAGTCAAGGAGTGTATTTGTGTCCACTGTTCACTTTGAGTGAGCACAGATTCATTAAAAAAAAAAAAAAAAAAATATATATATATATATATATATATATATATATATATATATATATATATATATATATATATATATATATATATATAGTCTATGATCTCTAGGGAAATACGTAGGACTTGACCTAGCCAGTTTAGCTTACAATGTAGGATAAATCCTAATATGTAAACGTAGTCACAAAGGATTGCGTTGTTCAAGATTGGATAGTTCCGCTGGATTTAAAATAAAATGATCCATTCCCAGGATTTCTTTTAAACATTTTTTTTCAATTCTTAAAAGTTTTTTTTTGTGCGACTTCGTTAGACGCCAAGATTCACAGAAGTATAATATCGCTGAAATTACATAATCATTAGAGTGGACGATAAGTATTTTTTTTAAGAATTTGTTCGTTATCTAACAATTTTCTTGAAGATGGATTCTGAAGGGCCATTTTCTCTGGAAAGTTTTTTGTTGCAATTAAAAAAATATTCCGAAAACAAAAAATCTGACGTAACTAGGAAGCAAACTCGAAACATCTTGTTCAAATATCTAAGTATTTTTTTTAATGACAGATCTTACAAAATTTAAGTATCAAACTAGAGAAAAAAGAAGTATACTGACTTGTAGGTATTCAAAGAAATTAACTTTATAAAGTTAGAGTAGATTCTGATAGAAAAATCTTTTGAGTTAATACCTAGGTATTTTTACGTGTACCAATATGCATGTTAGCAAAACATCAAGATGCAGTGTTTGTTGTGTACGTACGAGTCTTTTTACCGTTTGAAGAGTTGCAATAATAAAGTGGGTTAACTACTTGCCCTGGTTTGTGATTGTAGCACAAAAGTGGCTCGAACTATAAAAAATTACGTAATAGCATGAACTATTGTTTGTATTTTTCATTATATTGACAGATTTAGATTTATTTTCCAATGAAAATTATAAAGCCAATATTTCACAGCAAATTAACACAAAGATAGAAAAATTGGATCATTCGTACCTTTTAAATACTTTCTAAATCCATGTTTTGTTCGTACATTCAATGATTACTTCTAGCGGCCAATTCTATCACGCTTGATGCGGCTTAAAACCATTTACTGTAATCCATTTTAGATTCGTCAATTTTGATCAAAAGTGATGAACATGTAAATGAATTTTAAGCTGAAGCCTTATAGCTAATATTGGGTACCTACTTACAGCCAAAATAACCCGAGGCACAAGCGTTCCTCCCACACGATAATGTTTGGAGATGTTCCTTGTTTATTTGATATCTTGATCCTATTTAACATTATCATAGTGACAGTACGGCAAAGGGTTTCAAAAATCTTAGTAACGTCACTGGAAGGCATGTTCCATAGTCCTTTATTTATACAATATGTATTACATAAGGTTATTGTATCTACTGGAGTGAGTTTCAGGAGGAACAAAACAGTGAGCCGTAAAATATGATATTCATATTGGTATAGATACATACAAAAAAGCAATCAAAATACATTTCTTTAAAAAAAAAGAATGAAAATCAACAAAAAAACCTTAAATTATTGTAACGTCAAACTTCAATAGAGTATGGTTGAGACAACTGAAGATGGACGGTTTTTGAAAAAGTTTTCCACAGTACACTCATAAGTAGAATTGACAAAGTCTTTATTCGTTTGTAATTATTAGGTATGTGAAATAAAAATTGAAGTTTTGTTAATTTCGTATTTTTTAACACATACAGAAGCACACAAACAATAATGGAAGTGCAAATTAAAATTTATTTATTTATTGAATTCTTTATGCACATATTACAAATTAGTGTATAAAACTAGTGGGCAATGGCGGGATTATTGCCAAAACGTATCTCTAACATCCAACCACAACCAATCAAAATCCATTGCAAACTTTCACTTTAGGTACTAATACCTACGGTTGGTTTTTTGCCATTACGATTTGTTCGACATCGGATCCAATTTTTGACCCGAAGACTACAATGGTCGAAAGAATCTAGTGTGATGATTTGTGCAATAGTATGAAATCAGATATCCTCAAAACTATGCCATCGGTGAGTGATCGATAGAACTCAGTCACCGTTTATCTCCCGTACTATCGTAAACGATGTAGGTATCACCAAAAAGTGCGTGGATATTCGCACAGTCAGAAATCTGATGTTTTGAAGCGCACAAGACCTTGACAAGGGGAAAAACAGAAACAGAGAAAAAGGAAAGACCTTTAGCAATAGTTGATCGACTGAAGTAGGTAGTACGTATTTTTTTTGTTCGTCCATTATTTTTGTATTAAAAAAGATGGAAATTATCGTTTAAAGGTTCTTAAATGGGATACCTAAATCAAAACCTGTATGTACTATTGAGAATATAAAACTTTTTTGATACGTGTTTTTACTGTGAAGGAAATCTCTTTAAATTGTTGATCAAAGATTTATACAACAAAAGATTACTACCACGGAATAAAAATAATTTGGTTCTATTAAAATTTAGAAAGATTTTGTTTTCGAAATTACCGGAGTCGTCTCGTTCAATTAAGAACGTATTTTGCCGTTGTTAACTTTGATCAATAAAATCCTTTGAAACGCCAAATTGTCACGTACTCAGGGTGTATGCGGTGTAATGCGAGAAAGGATGGTGGATTTTTCGCTGTACTAAACTATGATCAATCAGCTAAGAGAATGCAAATCCTGCAGAAAAATTCACCTAAGAAGGAATTTACAGTGATTGCCATCGTCAAGCTTTCAAGACACGGCAGTATTATAATATGTAAGATGTTAGGTACGATCTCAATACAGAAAATTTGATAGACCACATGCTGAAATTGCCAGAAATATGGAAGGCCATTGAGTGTTTTATGGAGGTGATTATGAAGAAGAAGGAAGAAGATCATCGTTGACAAAATTTGCTTCCCGGTTAGACCGAAAGGTGGGTACCGGGCTGCAAAAGGAGAATGAGGGGTTTTAGATATAAACAACATGGGAGGAAATGTCAAAAACTAGCTTAAAATAATAAAGAGTTGCTTATCTATGGGTTGACATCATCTTCACACAGGAATGTGGTTTCTGAAAGCTCAAGCATACAATAGAGAGAAAGATATAAGGCACTGCACGCTGTAATAGACAGACATAGTAAGTCACTACGCATACGTGACAGAATTATTATTAGTATTACTGGAATATTTCCAAACACAAGCTATAAAGCACGCCATCTATGCCTTTTTATATTATTACATTGTAATATTAAAGAGGCCTATATTATGTATTGTTGGAACTATGTTATATTTGCCAACGATATTATTAATGATTAGCAGTTTTCCACATGACTTCCTCCCTACAGAGACATCGGCATTCTACAATACCTAAACTTTCTACCACAACTTTTATTATATTATGATAAAGTCAAAATACCTACTTTTGTTTCCGCGCGAACGTGTATGTGGTGGGGGAGTAATTTTAAACTATCATCCAGTGACTCGCCAGTATAATTATTATTTCATTAAAAGAGGTATTTTATCATAAGAATCTACACATTTGAAACTATTGATCAACTGATGATGTATGTTAGCGTTAGCCCAATCTTCTCTGGTGCAAATGACATTAACTTGGAAATTGAGTGTATCGAGTATTTTCTCAGCTTATCACTACTACGTAGGTCTCGTAGGTACAATTAAAGTGAATGCCATTGGTATTCAGAAAGGCGAAAGCTGCGCTGTATGTATATTAGGTATATTTATTAGAATCTAAAAACAAGATACAACACCCAGATTTATGGTCTTTACCAGAATATCAGCGCAGTTCAGTTCATCAAGAAAAAAACAATGTTTCACAGATTAATTTATTTCCTGGTTACCACTGTTACCAGTCATCATCAGACCAAATTTAAAGTTTGGTCTGATCATAGCTGGTATAGCAAAAACCAACTACCAAGCGGAACGGTGTTTATTTCCTTACTTGAATGTGTTACGAAACTATTTTTAAGTAACTTCTTAAAATATAGAGGAAAGTTCATCAAAATTAACTGACTAGGAAAATTTGTTTGATACGGGGACATGGACCTAGTAAAAAGAGTTTGTTGAATGATCTAGCTGGAAGACGTAGCGTCTGAAGCCTTAGGCCATTCTCCCACGAGGATACTCACAAGCGACTTGAGTATCCTACGCGTATGATACGCGTCGCTCGTTAGTCGCTTGCATACATATTTGATCGGTTTCGCACACGACAAATTTGCGACAAATTTGCGACGTTGCATGCGACTGGTCTTAGTTGGAGGACGTCGTTGCAGACTTCAGAGCTGTAGGCCAAGAAATTAAAAAATGGTAGCCAGCGACACACAGGTTTGAAGATGTTTCTTCGAGGCATAAAATGTAATTTTGTAACAAAAACGGCAATTGTCTTGATTTGAAATATCAATTCAGGCGTTGTTGCTTATATTTCAGTGGAATTTAGTCCATAAAACATATTGTTTGGAGCATTCATCCGCGGACGACGCTCACAATGACAATATTATTATGACAGTAGGTACATAGAATTTTTCTCACGTCATAACAAAAAGTGAGGAATACGCGTGGCACAAAGGATACGTTTTGAGGCTTCCTTGCGTAACTGAACCGAGTCACGTAGACATTCCGGTGGAAGATATAAAAACATATTTACGATCGAGTTTTTGGTAATCTAAAGAAATGAACATAAAAACGTTCCCACATACACCCAAGATACTTGTATGATTCACCCTAAGTAGATTTCATCCTATGAACATTGATACTGTATTTTTTTAATCGGAATTTTATCTCTTGAGCACGCACAGGCATAAAAACCATAACAAAAATAACAACCACGCGTTTCAAGCGTTCTTTCAGCAAGGACTTAATATAATAATTGTATTTGCAAAGATCACACGTCGTTTATATTTAAGCGGCCAGAAAGCTCTGCTGAGAAAGGGATAAAGAATGTATTGTCACAAAGAACTCTCTTAACAAAGTGTGTGAAATGAAGTGGAAGATGTTGGAGGATGTCTTCGCTCAGGAGTAGATGGGAATATTAAGAAATCTTTGCAAACAATGGATCGGTAAGTTATTAAAATGCCTAGATTAGTGTAATTAGGTAAAGACAGAAGGCAATTGGAGAATAATATTAATCGGAACTCTGCCACATATCACAAAAAGTAAACACCAGGGAAAATTCAAGGAGCCTAGTGGTATCTATCCTTTAACATTTTTTGAACCTATATTAAAGTCTAGCATTCATTGATCAATGTTGAACAGATGCTTTAAGAAGGAGTGCGTAATTTTTAGAATATCTTTGAAGAGAGTAATCTCTTTGTATATTATTTATTGGTTCTAATCTTTTCTTTCAATGCTGAAGTACACAACACAACACCAGTAGGTACGCCCAACACACTACTATATCGGGGAGAGGTATATTTTAACCAGTTTCCTTATAACTAGAGATCGGCTGAACAGATTCTACCGATGTTTACCTTATTGGATTCTTCTCTAACTAATAAAACATCGAAAATAGATAGTAAATAATATAAAATATAGTATTAAAGTAAGTATGGAACGGATTTACTGCTACGCAAATTCCATCTATGAAACATTATATAACAAAAAAATAACTATTGTTTACCTGATAACCATTGACATTGAAAATATTGGTGCACAGATTTTTGATGGAAATAATTCAAACGTATTTTTTTATAAATTACAAATTCGAAATCAATATTCATAGTAGGGACTGTAGCACAACGTCTGTCGGGAAAGCTAGTATTGAATAAAATATTTAAATGTTATTTTTTCCGAAAGAATCCCTATCTCGTAACGGAAGGCCACATATCTGGGATTCGTATCTGGGATTCGATGGGAAAGCGAGGTATGTCTAATTTATTTTTATATGAAGAACATTTTTCAGTACAACATTCTTTTAATACTTTGCCTAATTTACATACATATTTGGGAAAAAAGTTTTATAATATTTACATAATACAAAAAAGGTTGGTGTTGATTTGCATATCACCTTTTCGTAAAAGGAGACGTTTTGTATGTAATATGTAAGTATGCCATTCGGATAAGGTTTTTTATATGTTAACAACAATAATAATATCCGGCAACCCCCTGGCGCTTCCATTGTAAACATTGAATGAATTTTTAGATTCGTGTAAAGAATTGTAATGTTGTTCAAAATGGCTCATAAACTTTTTTAAGTACAGTGAAAATCGCATTGCTGCAAAGATTTGAAGTGAACATTGTAAAAGTTGAGTTTTAAAGCAGACGTTGTTACAGGAATCTTAGAACTACATAAGTTGATAAGTATGTACCTAGTAATCTATATATGTTACTGTCAATCCTTATACCTTCTGCCATTGTATTCGCACTTAAAGGCGCTCGATATTTTTGCAGTTTTAATGTCCTTCACCTCCAATATGTCCAAATCCCTCAGCTCTGCTTTGAAGGAGATGAGCACAGTATGAGAGGATCTCCGTCGTTGTCAGGAACATGATGGGAGGAAAAATAGTGCTCTCTTATCCAACTGTCATTCGGTATTCTCCGTTCGTGATGCGGCTATATCATGTATACCCATATTTCAGAGTAAACACAAATACACTTTCCCCATCTTTCACAAAAAGCAAAGAGGAATATGGTTTTCACGGGGAACGATCCCACGACCTTAGAACAAAAGCAGAGGACTGAACTGCTAGGCTACAAACCATTTGTTTCATTGGCTAAGGAGATTTTCGTGGCTCGTGTTGATCAGGTGCCAGAGGTCACACCCGTATAGAAAATGAGAAACATACGCGCATCAAATAGTTATAAATTAGTTACGTCGTCTCGATTATAACGCCGACATTATTTATACTTTGGTCAAGTTAAAGATGTCACTTGCCATACCAATATGTACGGTACGTATCGTGAAGTTCAGTCACAGGGTAATCAGTGCTGGTAGTGTTTGCTCCCAGGTATTTGTAGGACCATCACTTCTGCCATTATGGAGAGGACATGGACCTGATGGCTGGGACATTTAGGACGTCGAACGACAGTTGGCCGAGGAGAGCCCTTTTATTCCTCCCATCAGGGTCCCGAAGACGAAGACTCCCCATAAGTGATGGGCTCACGCTGGGTGCGCCGGTATAGCGTCATTCGTGATGCGGTGGTACCATCTTACACCCAAAATTCTCCTGAGGCACTTAATTTCGAAAGCTGAGACTTTTTGTACCTGGGCTTTGGTCAGGTGCCAGGACTCACACCCATACAGGAGAATGGGCAACACATACGCATCAAACAGTTGACATTTCCTAATGGCCATTAGGCAATAAAGATGACACATTTACAAAAATGGATATAGTTATATCCTGGCGCCAAATACATGACAGCAGTAGCAGTCTTAAAATTTGGTTGCTCTCTTGTTCTCAAAAATTTCCAACTTTTATCTCTATATTTCATTGATTATTAATTATATATCTACTTGTTGCATACATGAGATTTTTCGACATGTTGAACATGTTGAGAATTCTCGTGATAAAGAGTTTCGGAGATTTAATCATTACCACCTAATGGCGAACGTTGTAAACGTAAAGTGATCACACTAAGCCAGCCTTCGAAATAACAGTAGAATTGGTCGTAAGCCCGTAGTGGTTTGTTCCATTTGAAAATCGAACATCAGTTATGAATTGTTAGAGTCATTAGTTGTCAAATATTAGCTGACATTTCGTCTCGACACTAAACACCGACGTTTCTCTCGTGCACCCGTTTTAATTTTTGATGTTAAGGGGACAAAAGCTAGTTGAATTCTATTTCAGTTATCTTACTAATTAGAAATCGACAGTGTTCGGTTGTTCGTATTTCCACACCTCGACGTGGTCCTATGTAACTTTGTCGTTCACACAGACTTAATTGCATATTCATTGACCTATTTCCCATTTATCGGCTTAAATAATCTTCAAACTACATAATATTGTAGCATTGTTAAAAAGTAATACAGTTGCAGATTGTTAAAAATAAAGTTTTTCAACTCTTTTATAAAAATGAGAATTTTACATATTTACGTAGGTACTTATTACATTTTTTTGAAACTTTTTTCGAGAGCAACTTTACCATTCACGGTAGGTACTCTTACAAACCCAATATACTCGGTAAAATTTTATCCGTGACGGAACTAAATTTATTTTAACGGTTTCTTTATCGTTCGTCTATCTCGTTCCATCTATGTATGTAGTTATTTTGAATGAATTGCCTGAAGTGGGATAGCAATAAAACAACAATTATTGAATTAGTTTAAGAATCGAGAGTTTTTTTTTAAAAACGTATAAATTTAATATAGGAGGAAAATTAGATTCATTTGAAAATAATACGAACTTTTTTGGAACGAAGGGTGACGGCCACTAGCCCAGTCAACTTTTCTTCATTATGCCATTATAAGAGGAGAATTTTGGCGCCAAATCAGCATATCAGCAAAAATTACAAAATAGTATTAAGCTTGCATGCATTGCGGCTAATATGACGGGTAAATACATTGATAGCTGTCGGTATCAGGCAGGTAGGTACACCATCGGATTATAGCACAACCATAAAATTAGATTTTATCTATGGACGTTAAAGTATTGTATACGACCAGCTTTATGCAGGTACATACTCCCTCTTATTGTTACAGAGTCGGTATTCACCCTCTTTATTGTGTTATTCCCGATTTGTACATAAAAGTAGCGTTAAGGCCTGATTTCCTATGAAAACGGTGTCAGAATATAGCGGCAGCAATACAGGGTGGTAAAATATCACTTTGAACGTTGTCTATGTAAACTATAGCAGCCAGGATTGTGTCGCACTCCTTTGTACCATGTAACGATTGACGTGAACGCAGGCCAGAAACTTATACATCCTGCCCAGCGTTCGATTACATTGATAATTATTCATCATGAAATTTACATTTACTAAATTGTGACAAAATGCTGGTCGTAGCTCTTTACACTGCAACCAGCATTGCTTTTGTATGATGTTCTGTTGACTGTTCTCTTCCTCTGTATAAACTATTATTTTTTTTTCCACGTAGGTATATTTTTCTATGCCTGTGCTGTTTCTTTTTTGACTTATTTTCTATTTTTTTGTAATTGGATAAATAATGTTCAAATGACGATTCCAAGTGTTCGAATGGACCTAAGGATGATAAAATACAATAAACAATAAAAACCAAATGGTTTGTTTAACGTAATTGTTTACTGTTATTCGACGACAGCGATTTTCTGGATGACAGCCATATTTTAGGTATATAGGTATGTAATTTCATCATGATTCTTCTTCACCAACTTCACCCATGTCCACTCTCCAGTTGGAGCATATGGACTCCGCGAGCCTGCAAAACACTGGTCTAGCAATCGAAAATTCCCATGACGTGAGATTTCTTGATTTGAATTTGACCACCTACATAAATGGCTAACGTTTGCTTCTTCCAAAGATATAGAATTTCTCATTCAGCCCTTCATTTTATTTGAGGTTATTTGAGGACGCAATCTATGTTTCGAATTTTTTTCCAAAAATATATTTTTCATTCATTATTTGAATTTCTCTTCAATATAAAAAATAAATTTTCACAAATCACTCGTTGACGGTGGAATGCCTAATTAATAAAAAAAAAATGTTAATAAACGCCTTGTTTTATACAGAAAGATAATTCTTAAAACTTATTTTTCACAATGTAAAAGGTTATGCATCCTTAGGCAGTACGAACCGGACATGGATAGAAAAAATAACAAGCTATGAAAAACAAAACATAACGAGAATGAAGGAAAAAACATAACAAAAAGAATTAATTGATGTTTTTCTTTATCAGTAGAAGTTCTTCATTAGCGGTTCGGGACAACTATTGTAGGCCAATCTACTCAATAATAAATCATCCCCGCGAATTAAGGGTCTTTCAGTAAGAGTGCACTTTCAGATTTTATAATAAACTATTTTTAGAGGGTTGTAATATTTTTAACATATCACTGGTTGTAATATTTTTATTGTTGACTTTTGGTAGATTTCCGACCGTTGTCCTGTATTTACTGTGAGTATTGAATTTGAATTTGTTATGATACGTAAATTAATAACCTATTTAATCAATGGAACTCCGAACGATACATCTGTTTTAAACTATATTTACAGGCCACAATGTGACAATCGCATTATCTAACAAACGTCGAACGGCAATAATTGAAATTCAAAAAAAAGAAATGTTTAAGTATGTTGTCAAACGCAGGTTACCAACTTCAAGTATTTTTAATGTTTTTTTTTTAACATAACGCTCAACTTTCTTATTTTTTCTTTCATAAGAACCTTCTTCTGGCAAGAGCAAACGCGACAAAAAAATGATTCGCGAAATTGGTCCAGTCATTCACGCGCGATGCGATGAGCAAGGGAAACAGGACTCCATTTTTAGGAGATTTAAGGAGAAAATATGTTCCGATTAAGAAGTATGGAAAAAAATGTCTGGCAAATGTCCCCCACGGCTCTAATAACAGGGCATTACTATTTTCATGACTTTATGCATCGAAAAATTTGAATTGCTGAAAACGATATCGAATTGATATTGCTTACATGGTGACAACTGTATTGAAATAAACATAAGTGACAACTGTCTTGGAATAAACATAAGTGACAACTGTCTTGGAATAAACATAAGTGACAACTGTCTTGGAAAAAACATAGGTGACAAAACTGTCATTCCGCCACCACACTTCGCTGTGCGTTATTCGGCAGCATACGACGAACTGTGGAGAGCTTATTCGGCAATATTTGCTATATTCGCACGCATCGCTTAAGCGCGAATGGCAAATACGCCTATCCGTCCTAATATGTTCGGTTCGCTAGCCGAAGTGTGGATGGCTCGATTGTTGATCGCTCACATAATGAATATTTGGGCGAATACAGCGTAGCCGCATAAAGAATAACGCATAGCAAAGTGTGGTGCCGCCATAAAATGACAGTGCTGCCATTTGCAGGAAAAAATACAAATAACAATTTAAAATTTGCACTCAGACTGAGACACCCTTTATATCTATTAAGAGAATAAAATTCAATAAAGCTAAAGCAGAAAGCTTTCTTAGGGAGAGATAATAATAATGCATGATTAACTATAAAGGTGAAAATTGAATAAACTCTTCCAGAGTGTATGTAACCACTCAACAACGGAGGGAAGTAGAAATAATGTGCTATAATAATTCATTAAGAAAGGCCCGTTTGTGTGTGTGTATCAGTGGCGTAGCTGCAGGGTGGCAGGGCTGGCGGAACGCCACGGCCCCCTGACCCGAGAGCCCGTCAACTCAGAAATAACCTGAAATCTTTAACAAAATCCTGTAGACAACTACCTATCTACTTAAAATCAGTAAGGTAAATTTTAACAAAACTAAAACCATATACGAATTCAAACTAATCGATTAAATTTCATGGCATTGTGGTAATTAGAATTATTGATTTTTCGTACCTAAAGCAGGGTTGTATTTAATTTTGTTTATGTTTTTTTTTTACTTTGACGATGGCGTAAAAAATACTTCTGCGAAATATAAAAAAAAAAATTAATGAATTTTCTTCTTCTTCTTCAGCCCTCTCTGGTCCACTGCTGGACATAGGCCTCTTCGATTCTCTTCCACTCTTCCATGTCATTTGCCAGTCTCATCCACTGTTTTCCACCCACAGCTGCAATGTCATCAGCCCATCTCTTCTGAGGCCTGCCGACACTTCTCCGATTCTCCCATGGTCTCCATTTTAGCACTCTTTGAGATTATTAATGAATATCTTATTAAAATTAAATTGTCTCATGGAAATAAAATTAATAATATTATTTAATTATTAAAATGCATACATACATTCTCCCGTCAAATCCCACATATGGGCATAAAGATGCAACAAGAGCTCTCAATAATTGCGCTTGCTATGATAGGGGAGACACCAGCTCCCTGGACCCCCCTCCCCCCTGATGATGTCCAGGCGTCCGGGACTTATTCCATGCACCTTTTCTGACTTGTTGGGGCTTAAGGACCTGAGGTAGTCAACCTCACGGTCCCGATCCAATTTTTAGATTTCCTGCCTTTTACAGGACGCTTGAAAAACCATAAAAAGAGTTGTCATTAACCGGCAACCCCACGGCATATAGTTTACGGTATTATCAATAGTGATGGGTAACTGCTGCACTTTCCTAAGAAGTTTATTGAATGTCAATTAAAAGGAGACGATTTTTTGTGGAAGGCAAGTTGAGGGGGAGGGAGTATTAAAAAAAAATTGCCGCGGGTCTCAGATGGTATAGTTACGCCACTGGTATGTGTGTTTGGAGAAGTCTTACATGTTTTGCGTGTTAAAGTTACGTGTAGGTAAATACGTATCAGGCTGGCTGTGCTGGTATCATAACCTGACTACTGCTCGTGTCGGTTCATTCCTGTATATTATTTTATTTCAAACATCCTTCCTTCAGACATAAACAACACTAAACTTACTGTCTGTCTTGCCATTCTGTTGAACCTCAGATCAAAAGTGGAACAATATGGAAAATATCCTCTAACATTTGTAAGTCAATGAAAGATTTTTTTTTAATTGTATTATTTTGCTGTATTTTCAATACTAGTTTTGTTCGATATTATACTTGTTGTGAAAATCAAAATTTTATGATACAGAACAGAATTTTTAATATTTTTTCTGTAAACTTTTTTATTGCTTGGCAATATATATCGGGTCAGAGTTTCGCAGTAAGAAAAATGAATATTAAAATTTCATAAATGTTTATAAATAAAAATAACTTTGCAGTATTACAATAGGTTATATATTTTTTTCCGAAATATATTTTCGGTCGACTATGCGACCATCGTCAGCGGAGAGTTTATTAGACAATAAACTCTAATAGAGACTAGACAATCTAGACAATAAAGTCTAATAAACTCTCCGCTGACGACGGGCGCATAGTCGACCGAAAATATATTTCGGAAAAAAAATATACTTATAACCTATTGTAATACTGCAAAGTTATTTTTATTTATAAACATTAATGTCTAAGTATTACAAAGTTGAAAATAATGTGTTTGAAGAATTAAAATTTCATAAATATTACAGTACTAGCTTATACCCGTCATGCTTTACGTTTTTGATTCCGATTGTCAGGCTTGATCGGTAGGTAAATAAACAGGTTCTAGTCTAGCTTCCCATTGCTTAACAGACCTCTATAACTGACATAAGCACAGAAAAAGAAGAATGACACTTTTACAATTTTTGTTTTACCGACCTCATATATTATACGAACCTACCGACATAATTTGCAAGTTTTCATAGAGAGAGCTCTATGGTTTGAATCTTAGCTACATTCCGTACACCCTCTAATGTGTGATAATTAATTAGGCATTCCACCCATAGAGGGTGATTTGTGCTATGTGTGATAAAGGCAGCTGTCAAACTTCAAAATGGAGGAATCATTTTGCAATTTTTTTCATTAAATCTTTATTTATTGAGAATAATAAGATTTGAATGACATTTATATGTATAACAAATCAATCTACAATTATTTTATTACATTTTCATACCGTAATACCAAGATTCCATTCAACGTTTACATGAGTAATTTTGTTTCCAAAAGATGGCTTACTGTCTTTTTGAGAAATTTGTATGAAGATCCTAAAAAAAAATAGAGTTTTTTAAATAGCTGTAAATATATTAAAGTTAATGCAGCAAATTGTATTTAAGAACCTTCTCCACCATTTTGTACGGCTCTGGGCATATTAATATCTGACCTTAACGTCTGTTTTCTACGATTGATGCGCCTTCAAAAATATAAACGGACTAAAATATTATGTAGAAGATAAAGTAGGTACATGACCAAATAAAATAATTTAAGAATGAGAATAAGAAAAATGAAATAAATGTCCTTTTGACCTGATAGGGCCACTAGAAGAAGAATGAGAAGTACGTATATATTTAAAAAAATATTAATAATTTAAGAAGAAAGCAAGACCTATTTTTTTTAAATGTCCGAC
Source organism: Mystacides longicornis (assembly GCA_963576905.1). Classification (NCBI taxonomy): domain Eukaryota; kingdom Metazoa; phylum Arthropoda; class Insecta; order Trichoptera; family Leptoceridae; genus Mystacides; species Mystacides longicornis. The sequence continues at coordinate 1,418,477 of OY756421.1, read as the reverse complement.
CTAAGCAGGCAACGAGGTCCATATCAATAGTTGGGAGACCAGGAAAAATGTAAAAAATTTGTTAGAACCCGTGGCGATCAAGATTCTCATAATGGACATCCAGCGTATTTTCATTAGGCAAAGGATTGAAAATCGGAAAAGAAATCAGTTGTTGCAAAGGCAGGCTGATTAAAGTAAAACCATAGACTAAGTATGTATAACTATTTAGAAAAAAAAAAAAATGTAAGAATTTTATCTATCGAAATACGGAATAGCTACCACAGCAAATTGATAAAATAAACATTTCATTAATCTAGAAGTTATTCTTCCCTTTACCGGCTTTATAAGAACATTCTTAAGAGTTATAATATGTATGAATCTTGACAAATTTGACCACCTTAATGGCAAAAAGCGGCTAAAGGACACTTTAGCTAAAGGAACATTTAAATTTTAAAGTCTCCTTTAAGTTGACGCGTTTCATAAAAAATATTCCCGCTTACTTCAGCTAAAATTCGAAATGTCAATTAAATATTTGATAGTTGGTAGTGTTACCATAAAAAATCCATGGAAAACATAGGTTGTTTACTAATATTTCGCGGAATTTCTGTTAATCTGTCAATAATTTCATTTCTCAATAGAGCATCAAACTGCCTTTATTTGTGTTTATTTATTATTATGGTTTATGAATTAGTAAACGAAATCTTTACACAACAATATTCTTCCCAGTTTGCCATTTTTCCGCCCTATTTTAGTCATTTTTGTCTACAGTATCACCGTAAATAAATGTTCATAATATGTGACGGAGAGCGCCACGAAATTTTCTATGAACTCCGGTGGCAAATGATTGAACTACACTAAATTGTCGACTTTAAGTCCCAATAACGGGACTTTAACATAGAGTGTCATTTTGTTGTTATGAAACGCGATATATTTTTAAAAGAAACTAAAAGTTTCCTTTATTTTTTATGAAAAACCTTCGGAACAGCCCGCAGTGGTTCCAATCGCATTAAAATTTCCTCTTAAAATCGAACCCTTTTTAATTTAATGATAGTAAGTATCAAATAATATCAATAGGTCATAAACATTGTGCAAGATCGAGCGCAATGGAGAGCTCTTGTCGCCTCCCTAAGTTTATTTGCTTAAAAGAGGTCAAATTCAAAAGTACTTTGGTGTTACAATCTGTACTTAGGGTCACAGCATACGAGCGTGGAGTTTTTGAGGATTATTAACGATCATGTTTCCTCACAAAGTAATTGACGTTCGGGTCGGCTAAACATACATTTTGTAGATACGCCACTTGTGCGTCGAGTAAACGATATGTAGTAATTATTTGTTATTAACCCCTTACGGGTATTCCTCCACTAATTAGATAAGGATCTAATTTATTATTTCACCCTTTACACGAAAGCGTCTACTTGTAAGTGAAACTCATAGGTACCTACTCACTTTGTTCGCACTACGGACTCAAAGTTACGCTAACTTTCAAACAAACATCACATCGGCTGGTAGTCCTGTGGTTTTTCCTTTGTAAATAACCGCGATCTAAATCTACTTAATATCACGTACACCTTCACACGCTAATATTCATTTTGGAAGAATTGGTTGGTTAGTGGTTATGTTAACCGATAAAATTTCAGAACTTATTAAATGAATAATACAAAAAAAAACTCTAATATAAATGAAAGTCGGGTTAGTGCGAACACTCGCTTATAACTCGAGATCGGCTCAACATATTCTTCCGATGTTTGATTCCGATTATTGGATTCTTCTCCGCTCCGGATAACATAATAACTAATAAAAAGTTGAATAATTGGATAAGAGATGATATAAAATGTAATATTAAAGTTAGTATGGAACGGATTTTCTGCGACAACACCGGTACTGCCACCGCCATCTATTGGGGAAATACGGAGATGTCTGATGGTAGAAAGATACTATAGATCGATGTTTTTCCTATGTTTCCACAGATGGCGGTAATGATTTATTTTTTATTCTTGTTACCGAAATTGTATTGTAACTTTTATTTCGGAACATTAAAAAATTGACATCCAACGTAGCCACACGTGTTTATTTTACACCCCAAAATTATAAAAAAAATTATGTCGAAAAATTATAAAATAAATTATGTCAAAAATGTTCTCACGTAATGGTTCTCAATGTGGTCCCTTTGAATCATTAGGGGACTCTAAAATTATTAAGGGGGTCCATAGGGTGAGTTTTGGTGCTTTTGAAATAACTGATTCATAATATTATAACCACATAACTTTTGATTTTTTCACAAAGAGTAGTCATGTATGTTAGCTATGTTATGTTACCCAGCAATATATTATCGACTTTAAGGCGAAACGAAGTTCGATGGGTCACCTAGTTTAAATAGAAAAAATAATTTGTTATTCCACAATTCTTTGTCACATTGTGACCACGCAGGATCTGTGCCTGCAAAAGTAGTCAGTGTACCTACCTATTGAATAATTTGTGGAATGACAAATTGATTGTTTCATTTAAATTACTTTATTAAATACTAGAGGTCCGCCCCAGCTTCGCACGGTTAGATAGGTACTTAAAAATAATTCAGTTTTCATACAGATCCCTAACTTTTTCAAAATATTTTATAGCATAATATGTTAATCTGGAATAATTGCATTGCAATGTATCGTGTCACGTCACTTTATCACCGTGAATACCTTACGATAAAACAGAGAATTGGTAGGGTTACTGAGCAATGAATGAACTGAGTCTCGCGGTATTTCTACTTGACATGACTCCCCTATTATAATAATTTGTTAGTTGTTTAAATAAATAATTATGGGACTTCACTACAAGAACATTCAGCCAAACATTCCAAAAAATCCATGGTACAATAAGAAACCTTTTTCTAAATTCACTGTTTCCTCAATTTTTAGAATAAGATCCGGGCACTGTATAGTAAATTCTCACCTTAACAAAATTAACGTCCTTGATTCTCCTGAATGTAAATGTGGAGCAGAGGAAGAGACATTAGACCATGTGTTTTTCTCATGCCCACTTTTTGACTCCGAAATTTTCCTACTCAACATTAAACAAATAACATTTACCTATCCACTGTCCATAAGTTTCTTACTCGCCCAGGGTTGTGACAAAATTAACGCCGCAATAATGATAGGTGCATCCAGTTGAACGAGAGAAACTTTTGATTGGATGAATCTTACTTTGTTATATTTATATTTTATTTTATTTATTATTGTAACTATTATAGTATATCGTCACACATTAGGTTTAAAAAAAAAAGAATTCTATATGTTAAAAACACCACCTATGTATAATAAGGTATCTTTAGTTGTGTAAAATGTATTGATATGTAATATTATACTATTGTAATCTGTTATAAATCTGTATTTAGGCACATATCATTCTTATAGGGTGAGTTGCCGTAATAAAAAAAAAAATAATAATAATTATGATAATAATTATAATAGTCACAATTTCGAAAATACTGGTAGCTTATGCGATTCCAAATAAAATCGTGAATCTCATAAAGTCTCTTCATGAAGACAGCAAATGTCGCGTGAGGCTAGAAAGTGACTACACTGACTGGTTTGAAGTCACGACGGGTGTCCGACAAGGCTGTGTCCTGGCCCCGTGCCTTTTCATCATTGTTATGGACTTTATTCTTCGCCTATCCATCAAAGCTAACTCAACATTTCCTAAAAGCTCAAGCTGTGTGACCTCGAATTTGCCGACGACCTTGTCATTCTCGAAAAAGATGTTGCAACGATGGAAGAAGCTCTGAACAACATTAAAGAGCTTTCGCAAAGAGTTGGCCTAAAAATGAACATGAGAAAAACTAAAACCACGCACACTAATTATTCTGGAAACCATGGTAGTCTGACTCTGGGTAACAGCAACAACACTATCGAGAATGCCGATACATTTAAGTACCTCGGAGTCTATGTAACACCTGATGGCGGAGTGGAGAAGGAGTTATCAGTGAGAATCGCTTTGGCGGGATCCACTTTTAACAACATGAGGAATATATGGAGATCGACCAACTTCTCGGTAAAAACTAAATGTCGTCTTTTCAATGCTTGTGTAATACCAGTGCTGTTGTATGGATGTGAGTCGTGGCACTTAACAAAAACACACAAATACAAACTTCTAAGCATTGAAAATAAATTTCTTAGACGAATCCTGGGGATAAGATGGTTCGACTTTATAACAAATGAAACCTCTAGTGACAGCGGTTATCCTGAATCGTAGACTGAGCTGGCTCGGCCTTGTCCTGCGTATGTCCCCCGAGTCCATAGATTATGGAAGCTTATTCTACACACCGGGTGGTACAAGAAGACGTGGCAGACCAAGACTCACGATCAAGAGAGCTTACGATGAAGACCATGATCTAGCCCAGGATAGAGATGCTTGGCGAGGCTTTGTGGCGACCACATGCTCCACCTAGGGAGCGAAAGTGGATTAATGAATGAATGAATGTTAGTAGCATGAGATCATCCAATTGTGGATGGAATGCCAATAAAAAAAAGATTATAATAAACATATCATAACTCACTCAACTATGTGTGGAATTGCAGAAAATTAAAAAAAAAAGTATCCAATAATTAATAATGTTGTCAAAATATTTTGAAATGATGTTAAACAGTAAATAATTGTAAACGATTGACATTGCCATGCTGAAATTAAATTGACGCACTTTTCGTAATGTTTGACCAACGACAACAGTTGGAAATTAATAATTAACAACGATTACATAACTGTGTAATCGTTGTTGTATGAAAATGATAATATAATTATTGCGTGAAATATACCTAACATTCACACTGTTGGAAGATCGTGTGTACTCAAAACAAATCGTATTATTTTATGTATTGTGAAAGGCTTTTTCAGTCGATTCAGCTAGTGATTATTTTATTCAACTACAATAACTCGTTCGAGCAAAAATGCTTGGTTATAGCAATGTTAAGCATTTATTCAATCTGATAATATGAAAAATGGATGAAGTGAAACTATTTCAATTTTAACCACGAAATTTATTTGCTCCTATTCTTGTTTGTTTATCTGGGTAGAATCTTGATATAGAATTTTCACCAATTTTTCGTGTAGCTCGAGACTTTCATAATAGCTCAAAAAACGGTGACAAGCATTATTCAAACACTTTAAGCCATTTTTTAAACCACGTTGAATTTATTTTCTGTAAATTTTATTATTTATTTATGGAATATTATAGTTTTGGCAGTGGAATTAAACTGTAATATAATTTTACAAAAGTTTCAACAACTGCGAATCTGATTATAACATTTCTGAATGTTTATTTAATTTAAAAGACGTATTTATGAGTCCGCATAAGTGTAAGATTTTCAATAAAAAGTTCACCGTTTTAGGCGATTTAAAGAAACATTTGCGAATAGGTACATAATAGGGAGAACAACCAACCAGTAACATTTCCTAGAAAAAATCACTGTATCTGGTGGTCTTGAGGGAATTTAAATTCATTTTATAATTTTGACTCTGATGCGCCTTTTAACCATACGACGATATGATATACATAAATAAGGGAATGGAATAGAATAGAAAAAAATATATTTCTCATAAATAGCTAATACAATGTTTACACAATAAAAATGATCATAAAAAAAATAAAAACCAAAAATTCAGGACATACCCATAAGTAATATAAATATAACAAAAAAATATTGTAGGCACAACAAAATCCCATAAGACTCATTGCTTAAATCAAAGTATAGAGTTTTCAAGTTGATTTATCAGATAATTAAATAAAAAATTGCCTACCTAGGTATATAAAAAGTTTTTATTATCATTTATTTATCATATAAACGGCAAAATGCATTTAATAATATAGTGAGTTACGTATTATGTACAAAAAGGGAAAAATAGTAAAATCATGCTAAAAAAAATCATAATCACAAGCAGTGACAGTGATTAACATAATATGAGAGAAAACGATAAAAATCAGTTGTTTGAAGTGAGAAGGGAAAAACACGAATGATCATGTCGTACCTACCCTACATATTATTACATTTTTAAAGCCAAAACTTTCGTAAGGGCCTTTTCCGTTCTTTAAATAGGGAACGGATGGAAACAGTCATGGGTCAAACGCTCAACGATAGCTACGAAACAATATGCTAATGTTGATTCATTTTATATAAATCATTATAATTAGAAGCCACCAACTATGAGAAGATAAACATGAATAATATAAAAATACACCCTTGCCAGGCTGGGGAGTAGACTCGCGCCGTACTTATTATAGAACATACATCAGAGCGACCTTCGTACGCTATATTTGTATTTATTGCCCTATCTACATAAATTTGTTTTCTTTATATTCATAAGGGTAAGTTCCGAGCCTACAAGAAACAAAATATACAACCCCAGTGGAGACGGGAGTGAATGGAGGTCACTGTGATTCTTAATATTATTATTTTTCTAAGATAGATTTATTTTATCATTTACATTTAGATAATATTTTTCTGTTCATTTTAATACAAAATACCATCATAAATATCAATACTCGTATGTTTCTTTTTATTATAGCTAACTAATATCATTATTTTTGTGTCCTAATCCTACTGCTAAAAATCAAACGCATCATTCAATTTCATTTTATAAAGATCGATTGTTTTTTTTTGTCATTTCAAAATAAATGATCATGAGATTTTAAATATTTTTTCAGATGTTTCAAATCATAAAAAATATATATCTCTGGGGCGGCCTCTATAGTTTTTGTCTATAATCATTCCTTCGACGATGGTAAAAAAGCAGACCCGGGTGCCTGTTGTTATGGGCCTATCCATTTACCAGGTTGTTAGACAATTTTTTTTAGGAGCTGCCTTTTCCCCGGCTCTACTCTGCGCCTCGTCTTTTGCGATATGCTCCGTCCTGTAGCACCATATTTGAAATGCTGCAAGACGCTCAGGTAGATATCCGATGAAAAGAAACCTGCTATTTGATTATCCTGAAGGAAATATTAGATTTAATAAGAAGAATAACAGGTAATGCGATTGAGATGAAATCGAAGACATAGTCTGAAGATTTTCTTGGACATCCTTATTATCAAGAGTTGCCTGTAAAGAAAAGCTTTTCAAGCATGTGATTTGAACGATAATACGAACGGAGTCGAAAGAATCGACCAAAAAATAATAGCGATTTCACACTTGGAACATTGTAGGCATTCACGACCAGTGAAAGAGGAATTTTTATTATTTATGTTAGCGAGTAGGCTACTGCGTGTACTCCCATGTTTCGTCCTTTATACAAATATTTTACAATACACTCGCGGAGCGACCATGTTCTACGCACATGAACCCCTTCTTATAAAACATACTCACATGTAACTACACCCTCATATATCACAATAAGACTAGTATATTAGAGATACCTATTATCGATCCTAAATATTTGAAAGTACTTATCTAGATGTAAGTCCGTTTCGAAAGAAAATTGACGATTATTTAAAGTACCTATAGCTGAACATGGCTATGGCTCATATTTCTGGAAAATGACTCTCAAGGATCACTAGCGTCTGCTGACATTTGAGTATAGGATTATTCTGTGACGGCTTTTGGGACCGAGCCCAGGAATTACGGCTAATACCTGAAGCAATGCGGAGATACTTGCGCTCACAGGATAACAATTGAAGTCCAGTGAAATCAGAACTAGAATATTGGCCTGAATCGGGCGTGTAAGCAGTTCTAGGGGAAGAGAGATTCAGAAAGAATCTTCTGGACAGTAAGCCCATAGTCGGAGACCGCCAGGAAGACCAAGGCAGCTGCCGATGGTGAGTCCTTTGCGCAAGACAGGGCGGCTTGGAAAAACACTGTTCAGGAGGCCAAAACTCTGCAGCAGTTGTCGGGAGGCCATCGGAAGTAAACTTATTTTTCCTAGATGTGCCTTATCAAGTTAAGACAACGTTTGCGATTAGGTAGGTAGGTACTTAGGTGAAAGATCACCCGTCCTATAGTTATCCGGAACAATGTAATCTAAATCAAAACTAATTGTAGGAATAGCTCTTAAAAATAGAATTCAAAATGAAACAATACGGAGAACCGAACTGATTCAATACTATATGGATAGTGTCAGATGTGTGTGTATGTGCGGCATGCGTGTATCGCTTTGGGAGGCAGCGTTAGTCGATCAAACTGTGTCCTGAAATATTTATTACTAATGTATGAATTTTAAATATTCAAACTAAACCACTCAGGTTGCCCCGTCCAGTTTTCAAATAAAACGAATTACAAATTCAACAAAATATAAATCTTTAAGCACCGCGTAATGTTAAAAATTTAATTCCAAAATAACTGGCAAGTTTCCTTGTCGTATCTTGTTTTCGAAAGCTCGCCTTCAAGGCAACAAAAACTAATAAAGTTGAGAAGGTGTCCATTATTTTTAACTTTCGGTAAAACCTGTCGGACGACAGCCATAAAACAATGTCACTCATTGTTTGATAGTTCTGTAAATCAGTTGTGGCAACGTTTAAGGTACCAATTTCACTATCGCGTGGGGAATATTTGGGGAAATATGTAATTTTTTTCCATAGTCTTATATATAAAAATACAGATATTTTCCGCGGTCATACGCCAAAACGGCTAGATCGATTTGGTTAATTCTTTTTTTGCCGTGTTGGCTTTTATCAGGAGAAGAAAAAAAATAAGAAATTTGCGTAGAAAATTAAAGAAAATTGTAAGTAGTTAACCTTCTTAGTACTTTTAACAATATAATTTTTATTCCAAATTTGAAAAAATGAAATTTAATAGCTTTTCTGGAATTGTCAGTTGTTTGATAGTTGGTGCGATTGACAGAATATCGATGGAAAATATATGGTTTGAAACAGATGCATCGATTTTAATTACATTGGCTAAGGGGTAATAAGCTTATCATTATACAAATTCGAATTCAATATTCATAGTTAGGAACACAGGACAACGTCTGTGGGGAAAGCTAGTATTTAAAAATTTTGCCAGGAAGAACTCACCCAAAACCCCAATAAAAGCCGAGTTCCACAATCATGGGCCCCGTCATAACACCAACATAAGGTCCATAAAATGAAGACTTGCCAAAATATCGAAAAGCTTCTTTTGTATCAGCATAAGTCTATTTAATAATTACCTCTCAACATAAGAAATGTGAAAGAGAGGACAAGTTTTGTGGAAGAGTGAAGAAGTATCTTGTTGATAATGAATTCTACTCTATTGACGACATGTTAAATGAAGCCATTTGTAACATTTAACATTGATATTCAACTATAATTTTCTTGGCAGCACATTGTACGAGTATGTAAATGGCTTATTATATAATATATTCTGATCCTTATTTTTTTAATTTTGCCTTTCTGGACCCTGTAAATGTAGAATGTCATTAAATATAACATAATTACCTATTATTTCATTATTACTATATACATTATTATTAAGTAGGTACATATACAGTATTATTGTACCATAACGTGCCCCAGTAAAAATAAAAAATAAATAAAAGTTTCCCACAGAAATCTGTTTTTTGAGTAGTGTCATAGAAATCATCGAGTTACCGACGAAAATAATCACAAGCGTGAGAAATAGTTCCCGTAGTCGGATTGGTTTTGTCAATTGTACGAAATGTATGAAAACATATTGCGTGGACTTGGAATGTTTTAACGAGTTACAAACGAACTAAGTACACGATCATTACAATTATTATTCATTTTACGAAACATCCGTTCGATTTTTTTTAACACTCATATTTTTTTTTTACTTTGACGGTTAAATATAATAAAAAAATCTCACATCACGTATACCTAATTGTAATATATTGTGGTTATGGCTTATATAATTATAAAAATAATCGCCCTCTATAGAATATTCATAATAGACAATGGTTTGCTCCCTAGCTATAACCACAATATATTACACTAATACAAAGGGAGACCCAAAAAATCGGATGATGCAATGCAATAAAATCATGCGTAGAAACGAAATCTTACAAGAGGATATCCAGAATAATTATTGTAGAATATACAACCTCCAACAGAGACGATAAGTTGGTTGAGTGTCAGGAGGAAGAAGAAGGGATAAACTAATATAATAAAAATCTTCTATACCTACATAATAGGTGTCAGTATAGCCGGCGGAACTAAATGCTTGAAGCATTCTCTACCAGTAAACCGGTCCCGTCCAATCTGAGACAGGATTCCAACCCCGAGTAAAAATTTCAAGTGATTAAACACATTGGAAATTTCTGACCCGACCGGGAATCGAACCCGGGTCCTCTTGATCTGAAGTCGGAGCCTTTGCCACTAGGCTACCGATAATATTTAGGAAAGTGGATAAGGTCGAAGTAACGCTTGGTGACATGGGTACCAAATTACAGATTGACCAAAGAGGTAGGTATTATATAAACGTCTTACGATTTTTTAATAAGTAGGTACCTACACAATTTATGGAAAAAAAATCATATTTTTATATAACGTTATTTCGTGATTGTACAATTAAGTATTGTTTGCAAAGGGTTTCTCTTCTTTAAAATGGTCCTCGTGTTGTTACATGCGTCGTATTGAACCTTAAAAGAATTTGTTTATGCTTCAATTTCCATAACAAAAGGATACCCTTCCTCATTTTTAAGAAAACTTGTAAGTACGTCATTTATTATCGTTAGGAAACAATACAAGAAATATCTTATGTAAATTTTCGAACAATAATAGATAGGTAATATTTATTGTAGATTTTATTTTTTGGTTTCACAACAATCAAATACCTAATTGTTTCTACGAAATGGGGAAACGACAGGTGCCAATAATGTTGGAAAGTTTATCTCTATATAAAATAAATTAAAGTCGGGTTAGTGCGAACACTTATAACTCGAGATTGGCTCAACAGATTATTCCTATGTGTAATTTATTGGATTCTTCTCCACTCCGGATAACAGAATAACTAATAAAAAGTTGAAAAATGGACATGAAATAATATAAAATATGATGTTAAAGTTAGTATGGAACGAATGCCATGCGACGCCATCTTTGAAAAAATCTAACAACAAAATTATTATTGTCTTCATCACCTGCGCCCTCTTATTCTCGCATACGTAATAATTGCCACTCTTACAGGAGCCTTATTCCCGTAATCAATCGCTTTTAAAAATCACTTAACTATAAGATTAAGACATGATCGCAATCAGGTCGCCCTTGAATTTGACGTTTGTAAGATAGTTACATGAATGCCGATTACATAGCATTTTCATACAAATATTTCAAACATAACGAATTTTTAAGATATCTGCTAGATATCTTGTTTTGTGAATACCAATCCGCCATTTTTATATTGTCAATCAAGATAGGAGCGTATTAAGACCGCTACGAGAATAACCCTACAGTAGCCCATTTCACTTACTCCACCGTTTCGGGCGTTTTAGAAAATTTTCATACAAAGTCAACCAAATTGCGTGCATATAATTATATTCTCGCGTTGATCCCGTCTGAGCTTTGAATACGAATGAAATATGGACGTTTTGGAATAAATATTTTAATTGTTAGTTTATTTATGTTTCTAGAGGCGCAGTGCACCTAGAACGGGCCGCCTCTGGCTAGGACCAAAGGGTCCACAGGACAACGTCTGTCGGGAAAGCTAGTTTTATAATAATAATTATTGATTAGGTGTTTTCTCGTTTCACGAAAAAATTAATTGGTTTTCAAACAAAATATGAAATACAAAAAGGAAAAAAATATGAATAGAAATATTTGTAAAGAGAGAAAATGTTGTTAGTATAAAAGATATTTTTTCATACCCAAGAAATAATTGCTGATTTTTTAAATAATTTTGTATGATTTCTTACATTGAGACACAAAAACCTTTGTTATGGAGGCGACAGAATTTGAAAGATTTTTTCAGTCCCTCGACTTTACCTGGTATTGAGTGTTTTGTACAAGCGTTATATAACTTGATTGACGTCTTAAAAGTTCAAAATGATTTTTTTTTTTGAAAAAGAATTCAAAGACGCAACATTAGTGAAACTTTTAAATTCATTCACATGTTCCATCTCATGACCTGCTGAGAGAACCAACTACTCGATCCAGGACGAGCTCAGCATTTCTGAAAGTTAATTTGACTACATTCCCAGAAAAGAAAAAGCTAACCTGGATAGTAAGATTATCATTGAAAGCTTTCCGGAAAAGAAAAACAATGACAAAGCACCAGGAAGGTGTTGTTAACAGAAACAGAACGATTGGTTTGGTGGTCAGAAATGGAATCTTCAAAACCAGGAGTCACAAACCTCAGCAACAAAAAAACGAAGGAGGAGAAATTATTGCTTTTAAAACCATCACTAATCGAGAAGCTAATAGTTATTGATGTCATTCAAGAGATTTAGTATCTAGAAAAAAATCAGAGGCATGAGCTAGCTGGAGACAGGTTCGTGAAAGTAAACTTATGTTCAACAATTATTATGTAAGGGAGAAGGCAGATGATGATGATGTTTTTTTTTACATCTCTTCTGTTGATAGAGGGCGAGTCATTAAATTTGTGTTTGTGCGTAAGAAAGGAACGAGAGTAGTTAAAGCAGTGGCGTGCTACAAAATTTTGAATTTATCAACAAGATTATAACGAGAAGATGGTTTATCAATACATTTACTTTAGACGCATAATATGGCCGAAAATAACTGTGATGGTGCATTTTTGACTGATTTTAATAAGAAAAATAGCGGTTTAATGGTAAAAAAATTCCGAAATTGATAGGTTAATAATACGACACGACAATAATATGTAGATTTTGTTTTACGCAAGACGCTCCGTGTCCCTTACGGCAGAAAGAATGGACCTTCACTCTTTTCTAAACAGACACACTTTCTTTTCCTTCTCCCACAGACATAATATTTCTCATAAAACCTCTTTTATTTCTTCCTCTTCTAATTAAACCTTCCTTGAGGATGTAAACAGCACCTTCTCACATATTTCTTTCCTATCATAAAATAACGTCAAGCGTATTTTTATTAGTAGTTATGTAATTGGTTATTTCTGTTGGTATCTCTATTAAATAAATAAATACAGCCTTCAAAAATACAGTAGAAGACGGTCGTAAGCCCGTAGTGGTTCGTTCCATTTAACTCCAACATCAGTAATGCATTGTTAGAGTCATAATAAGAACGTTGTGCACCAACAAAGCCAATAGGCAATAAAGATGACAGCAGTCACAGTCTTTAAATTTGGTTGCTCTCTTGTTCTCAATAATTTCCAACTTTTTTCTTTATATTTCATTAATTATTGAATATCTACTTTTTATATACATGGGATTTTTCTACATGTTGAACATGTCGAGAATTCTCATGATTAGGAGTTTCGGAGAGTTAAACATTACCACCTAATGGCGAACGTTTTTAACGTAAAGTGATCACACTAAGCCAGCCTTCGAAATAACACTAGAAGACGGTCATAAGCCCGTAGTGGTTTGTTCCATTTAAAAATGGTACATCAGTAATGAATTGTTAAAGTCATTAGTTGTTACATATTCGTTAAAATAAATAATCATTTAAGTTGTAACCAAATCATGTTTAGTGAAACCATTTGTTCGTATACATGAGTGTGATTTAGTTTATTTTTGCCTAGCAACAAAACCTGTCAGACGACGAAATAGAAAAGATTCATTAATTATTGTTTAATTGTCCTATATAAATCAGTTACAGCATCCCTTAAAAGGTCCTTAAGAGGTGGTTGGTAGTCCAGTGGTATCGATCGGCGGCTTTCATACGTACAGGGGATTTTGGAGGTCGTGGGTTCAAGTCCCGGCGGTGCTGACCATCTCCGCTTTCACTTTCCTTTGCTTAGTGTGAAAGATATCAAAAGTGTATTTGTGTTCACTTCGAGTGGGCACAGATTCATTAAAAAAAATGTCCCACGGATATCTCTTGATTGATTGATTCCCATAGCATCCATCGATTTATTGACGAATTCTCCAAGTATGGAAAATGATTCCCGTAATAGTTTTGCATTAATTTTGAAAAATAAAGTGTATGTAAGTTTTTTGCGAGGGGTGAGGGTGATTCATCGAAGTAATCAAGTTACGGATGAACTTATATTATATTTTAAGGGTTCTAGAATAATAATTATTATTGGATAAGAAAGGCTCTTTGGTTTGTATGGGCTGTGCGCCCCTGATTTGTAGGTACCTACACCCTGGGTTCAAATTAATAATGCAGATCAAACAAAATTCAAATCTGTTCTAAGATTCCCAATTGACTTTTCCAATATTTGTTTAATAATAATGGAGAAATGTCGTCGCTCCAATCCGTCTCTTTCGTATTTTATGACCCTCCACCGATAAGGCTGGCTGTCCCTCCAAATAAATAACCACCCGTCTCTGTACACAAATCTTCTCTACAGACAAGAGCCTTTGGATGATTATTATTATTTATTATTCTTATTCAAAGTTCCAAATTTCGGAAACGAAGTTAAATTATTTTATTCAATTGCTCTCATATCAGATTTCGATAGCATCAAAATATCCTTTTTAGAATATAATATCACGCCAAAACGCCAACTAAGGTATGGGTTCATAAAATGGCGACAATTGCATCACCTGAATGTTGAAAATCAAGAGGATCCCGCAACGTGGCATTGGGTAAGACGAAATCCAGAACGAAGAAGAGTGCTTCCAACAGCCAACTGCCGATAGTTTGGAAGGTGCTGGATGGTGTATCGACGTCGCTGATCACTTCAAACTCCGTGCCAGTCTCTAACGAGAATTTCTATAGCTGAAATATTATTCAATAGCACTCTATTTGTACCACTATTTTTTTCAGAAGACTCTTTTAAAGCGTCAGGCCCTGTCCTAGCTGGTCGCATGATCGTACGATCGTGCGATTGCGATGATCGCATGAACGAATAAACAAATTTGTGATCGTACGATGAATGTTTATCTAGGTAGTATATTTAGCAGAGATGAAAGATGTGAAAAGGAGATTGAAAGAAGGAAACTGGCTGGTAGAAGGGTTGGCGGTGCACTAAGACCTCTAATGAGAAAAAATAAGAACGTATCTCTTAAATCTAAACAGCTGATGCAAAATGCAATCCTGATACCATCCATGATGTATGGGAGTGAAACATGGACATGGACGAACAATTTGGAAGTTGGAATAAATGCTGTGGAAATGAGATCACTGCGTAGGATATGCGGAAAGAGAATGATTGATAAGGTGAGGATTGAGAATATTAGAAAGGAATGTGGAGTGGATGTTAGCGTAGTGACTAGAATGAAAGTTAATAAATTAAGGTGGTTTGGGCATGTAGAGAGAATGAACGAGGAAAGAATGACAAAAAGGATATATAAATCTAAAAGAATGGGTGCACGCTGACGAGGTCGACCTCGAATGACATGGTCCGATCATATCGGTTCAGTCTTAGAGGAGGGCCAAGTCAGGAGCAAAAGAAATAGGAGAAAATGTATGCGGAATGTTATGCGTTTGAAAGAAGCGAAAGAGGTTTGTTTGGATAGGAAAGAATGGAAATCCGTACTCTCTGCCTACCCTCTTCGGGAAACGGCGAGATGGGTAACAAAAAAAAAACGATGAAAAATCCTAACTGCCATCGCATGACCGCGTGTCCAATTTCCAACACAACGCAAACAGATAAATATGAATGTTAGTAAGTAAGAACTTTTGGCAAGTAGGAGTCGTATTAATTATCGATACAACAGCCGGTCTAGACAAATTCAAATTGGCGTTCGACTACAAACGAAGATTTCGCTAATGTAAAGTGTGAAAAAATTAACTGTCCACAGTTTCCACTGGAACATGTAAATAACTATTTAAACCAAACAAGTACACTTATAAAAAAATATAAAAGGGCCTCAACCATTCAGCTGGATTATAGCATTTCCTGTTGATATAATGTTTAATTTGTCTATGATTGGCAGACACGGGAAATCCAAAAAAAAAATCCACACAAATATCTCATAACGGACCCATCAAAAAGAGTTGCCGGATTTGAACTGAACCGCAGAGAATGGACTACCTTGAATCGTATCCGGTCAGACTGCAGTAGGAGTGCATCTGAACTTCACAGATGGTGATATTCCAACAACCCCAGCTGCAGTTGTGGCGAGGAGATTCAGACTACCAGCCATATCGTTGGGCCATGCCCGCTGTATGGGTTTCGGGGAGCGATGGGAGATTTACATGAATTGACGACCGAAGCCAGGATATGGCTGAGGGATCTTAACATTTCTTTATAGGCGCCATATACCATAAGCATATATATATATATATACGGGAAATTGACATAGGTACCTGTAAAACTACACATCTATGATTGTCAGTCAACGAGTAAGACTGTAATAATTTAAAACCAAATAAATCTGAGTACATAATTAATGAGTTAATTAATGTAAAACCTAATCAATAATAGGTAATATGGAGTTTTTGAACTGAGCGTGATACAATAAATGCGAAGGGTTACTGGCAGCGCCCTTCCACGTTGGCACAGCAAGGTCAACACTATCCACTAAGGTTGGCTACTCGTTTTTTTTTAATATTTCAGCAAGTTGGAATTTCCAAAAGGATAAACGGTATTTATTGTGTTTTGTTTCTTTAAATTGAAAATGAAGGAAATATAAGATTACATCTGTTATAGGTATTTCGAGTTTTTATTACTTTATTTTATTTCTGACATTCGATCTCATTGGGAATAGATTTTCTTACTTATTGACGTTAATTTAAGAGATACAAAAAAAAAGATAGAAATAGTTCGTCGGGGAATTGAAAAAAACTAGAGCGGAATGAGAAGAAGCTACACATTTATGTGGGATCTAATAGAGAATAACAGCTTGTTCCCACTTGTGTGTCGGGTCTGATTTTTATTCGGGTTCTCTGGTGGAAATACACCCAGCAACAATCGGGCCGGATAAGTGTGAACAGCTTTGTACAAAATTTTCTGCCACGAGAGTAGGTATCCGAGTAAAAATTGGACCCGACACATGAAAAGTGGCAACAGGCTGAAACTGTATGCGACTTAGCACTTCTTAGAAGAAACCACTGTTTTGCGCAAATTTTTCAACTTCTCAATGCATTTACATAAAAAATTGGGTGCTTATTTATGCATGCGATTCATTTATTTTTTAATGAATCTGTGCTCACCTAAAGTGATCACAAATACACTTTCAACATAAAGCAAAGTTGTGAAAGTGGAAATGGTCGGCACCGGGATTCGAACCTACGACCTACAGTACGCTGTACGTACGAAAGCCGTCGACTTATACCGCTGGTCTACTAATGGTCTATTTTCCTCGGAATACGCTACAACTATAAACAGCGCTGAATGTGTCAGTTTAGAACATTGTTAATATTGTTACCGTAGTAACAAAAAACATTTTCATACTTTATGGAGACAGCCGTCTTGTCAGGGGTGAAAACACAAAGAAAGCCGATTCCGACCGGCGCCGATCGGCGCAAAGAATGTGTCTATGGTTTCTGTGCATTTAAATGGGCATGCCCGAAAGCGGGTGCCTGTTTTTGCTGTGCGTATGCTCATTCAAATGCATACAAACATTCTTTGCGCCGATCGACACCGGTCGGAATCAGCGTTCGTTGTGTTTTCATCCAGACGACGCACCACTCTCTAGGAACCCAGTGCATTACTCTGTGATGGTGTTGTTCGACGAATTGTTAATTTGGCGCACCTACCCACTTACTAGAACGTCGTTATCACGCTGGAGTCGGTTATAGCTTTTTGGTGAGCAGTACACGGCCTTATAAACTCTTATATCTGAGAAAATAATATTTATCCCCGTTTCACACAAGCGACTAAGCGCTTTAACATCGGGGTCCATGTATTTATTGTTCTCAATAAATAAAAAATAAAATAGGTATACCTATGGAACTTTGCCGTGGGGTTGCCGGCTAAGAATAGCACCTCTGCTCTTTTTGCTGGTTTTTCGAGCATCCTGTAAGAGGCAGGAAATCGAAAAATCAGATCGGGACCGTGAGATTGATTACCTCACGTCCTTAAACATCAACTGGTCAGAAAAGGCACAATGAGCCTTGGACGCCTTCGAGCGCAATGCAGAGCTCTTGTTGCCTCCTATGCTCCTAAGTGGGGTTTAGGCCTCCCGCATTGTGGGTTGGTCTGGGGGAATCAGCGGCGGACTTGGTTTGTGTGGGGCCGGCTTTTCGGTTTGATTACTTCGATCGAGCCGAGGGGTCGGTTTCGGGTGGATCGGGTTTGCTGCAGATTGGTCTCCTCCGGGCTGGCTTGCGTTGTGCGGGGGGCCTTAAAGGGAGTATGTATGTATGTGGAACTACAAAAAAAAGTTTTTCAGCTAAAATCCTAATAAGAAATTTGGCACCTTAGACAACTAGACTATCTTCTATTGAGTAATGTTGAACAACTGTATAGAGAAAGTTCACTAAATAGACATAGGTATTTAGACATATTTTTAAAGGAGTCACAGAAACATCAAGATTGAATATTTTGTTTGTATTTGAATGTGTTAAGAGAGTACGGACCAATGATGAGATCGGAGATAAGGAGAGGTGCTTCAAATGAAACAAGACATCGTTAAAGTTCCTTGATTGTTAGCGAATAACAACAAGAGGTACGCAAATATCTGACCATAGCGATATTGTCCTTCAGTAAATAATAATGATCGACTGTGTAAAGCGATGTTTGAGAACCCTCAGAGGTTTTGTGTTCTGTACAGTTATTAATCAAAATCATTACTGATTGAGAGAATTTAAATTTAACCTACAGAACTATAAAAATAAAAAAAAAAAATTGACTATAACCTGCCCGGGGCGTGGGATTTTTACATGTTGAAAATTATTATAATAGTCGGGGATTTGAACATATAACCACCTAATGGAGAACGTTGTTAACGTAAAGTGATCACACTGAGTCAGCATTCGAAATAACAGTAGTTTTTTGAAACCATTTAAAAGTCGAACAGTATTAGTCAGTCATCAGTTGTTGTTGATGTATTATTATTATTATATAAATATGGCATTACGTCACGTAAAGGACGATTTGTGCCAACTGGCAGCAAAGTAAGACTTACTCACAGACGGAAAATAGACATGGAGAGAAAAAAAAAAAAAAAAAAAAAAAAAAAAAAAAATTACTAAACAAAAAAATAGCTATCTATAATAAAATCATATTTTTCTCTATGTACACCAAAATATGTTTGTATATGCTCTTCGAAGGAGTGGACAAGAGATGGGTCATATTGATAGGGAGTTGAATATTCATTCTATTGTACAATTCGTATCTGTCTCTTAAAGGACAGTCAAAGAACACATGGTCCAAGTTCTCCAGATCCAGCTCGCACTCGCAATATGGACTGTCGACTAGATTAATTTTGAACAAATGACTGTTCAGTCTATGGTGACCAAAACGCATTCGGCAAATGTTAACGATTTGAGGTCGGGTCAACTTCAAATTATGATACCAGGGTTTTTTGGAGATACTATTTTTGATAGCTTTGTATAGAGATCCCTTGGTAAGGCTCTCTCTATCCCAGAAGATTTCCCATCTTTTAAAGGCTGCCTCCTCCATAATGCGCCTCCGGTCACTTATAGGAAGAACAAATCCCCCAAGAATGGTCCCAGAAATAGATGCTGATCTCGCTAGAGAATCAACTTGTTCATTATATTGTATACCCTTGTGTGATGGGATCCACGTGATGACTGTCTCCTGGTGGTTATTCATTTGATCAAATAGTTCCTTCTTAATTTGTAATAATATCTCATTATCCATACGAAATGGGTCTGAGAAAGAGAGTGATTGGACCAATGAGAGGGAATCTGTGAATATAACCGTTTTATCGAATTTAAGATCACTGACGATGTCAAGAGCCTTCAGCAACGCAACACACTCCGCCGTGAAAATCGATGCTTCTGGAGGTAGCTTGATTAGAACTTTTATGTCGAGAGAGGGAATAAGGACTGCTGCACCCACGCATTCCTCGGAAGTAGTTTTGGAGCCATCAGTGTAAACTTGAATATGCTTTGGCCATTTAGACTCAATTTGAAACTGAAATTCACTGTTTATTTGTTGGGCAGACATCAAACAAGATTTGTCTAAACCCATGTGTGGAACGGTATCAGGTCTAAAGATTAAAGCTTCGAATGGGAGGTTGTATATAGGGGAGGGAAATGGGTATTTTTGTACATGGAAGTTGATGCTCGAAAAACTTTCACACAGATTAGGTGGTTGTCGTTTCAACCAAAATCTATCATTTCTTACGATGTTATTGAGTACAGCAATTCTGCTGGTTAAAGGATGTCCTTCGTACATTATCTTTTTCGAGTAATAACAATCCGACAAATACCGACGTCGAATTCTCAACGGCATATCAGCACATTCGACCTGAAGGGCGTTATTTGGAGTAGATTGCATAGCTCCTAGAATCAACCTCAGGGACTTTGTCTGAATCCTGTCCAATTTAGACTCCAAAGTTTTTGGGAGAGGGTCAAATAGGAAACTCACGTAATCCAAATGACTTCGGATTAAGGCATTATAAAGTAGCTTTAATGTGGAAGGGTGTGATCCCCAGGATATGTTGCACAGAGCTCTCAACATATTGATACCTATTTCACATTTTTGAGATATATGATTAATTTGGGAATGCCATGATAGCTTCCTGTTTATGAAAAGGCCTAAAAATTTGACTTCCTCCACTTGAGGAATTGGAAGACCTTCAGATTTTAGTACGATTGAAGGGTTGTTATGTTTTCTAGAGAATACTATTGATTGTGATTTATGGGCCGAAAGTTTCAAGGAATTATCAAACATCCATTTGTTGATTTTATCAATAGCAGAAGATATGCACTCCTCAGCAAGGGAGAGATTTTTGTTTGACGTATATATTGCGATGTCATCAGCATATTGGACAATAGAGCAGTTAGGTGGAATAAGAGGTTCCAGATCAGAACAGTACAGGTTAAATAAAGTTGGGCTCAAAACGGATCCCTGAGGAAGTCCCTTCCACACGCTTCTACTCACATTTTTCTCACCATGATTGACGACGATGGTTCTTTCAGAAAATATGTTGAAAATTAATTTGGCAAAGGGTTCCGGAAAGGAAAGATTTATCATTTTTTTATAAAGAGTGGAAAGACAAACATTATCATATGCGGAATCGATATCGAGGAATACTGCGATAGTAAACTCTTTTTTGGAAAGAGCTATATGTACGTCGGAGATAAGTAAGCTAAGATTATCAATACAAGAAAGGGATTTACGAAAACCGTATTGGGATTTGGGAAGGATTGACTTATGTTCAATTAACCATTCAATTCTATTTTTTAGGAGGTGTTCCAGAATTTTCAAAATGCAGGACGAGAGGGCGATAGGTCTGTACGAGGAGCCTAAAGAAGGGTCTTTTTTTGGTTTAGGTATTGGAATGATAAGTTGTTTTTTCCAACTTTCAGGAACAGAAGAAGATATGAGGATTTTATTTACAAAAGACAAAAAATATTCTAGGAAAGATGGTGGGGCCTTTTGGAAAAATGTATATGGGATCAAATCTAAACCTGGAGCAGAGTCTTTTACACGCTGCAGACAGCATATTAGTTCCCCCATTACGAAGGGTGAAATAAGAGAAGAGAATGTTTCTGAGCTGGAGTAATTTAAACAAGGAGGAGAAATTTGATCAATACGTGGCGCGTATGGGGGAGCCAAGAGATTCACAAATTCAGGTAACCAGGTCTCTACTCCTTCCTTAGGGAAGGAAGGAGAGAAAGAACCCTTAAATCTCTTAATCATGCTCCACACGTATGACGAATGAGAATGAGGAGACAGCGAAGAGCAGAATTTCTGCCATCCCTGTCTCTTTTTTTGTCTCAATCTTCTTTTGACTTTAGCCTGGATAGACTTAGCCGTTAAGAAGGCATCCAAACTAAAATTTTTCCGAACTTTGCGCATAGCCTCCTTTCGATCTCTGATGAGCTCAGAACATTCTTCATCCCACCAAGGGGCATTTCTTCTAGGGCGATTATTACATGCCTTTTTAGGGATGCTTTCAACCGCAGCTGAGTAAATAAACTCTAATAATACAGTATTTTCTTCATCCACATTTGAACATTCGTTTCCTTTTGAAATTAATGATGGAACGTTATTATCTAGATGTCTAGAGAAGGCATTCCAATCTGCTTTGTTCAAATTGTATAATTGTCTTCCGTGAGGAGAATTTTTGATAGGTTTAGTATGAAATTGAATCACAATTGGATAATGGTCACTGGATCGAGGGTCATCCATAATCGACCAGTGGAGGGAAGCCATTAAGTTATTGGTACAAATAGATAAATCTACTGCGCTTTTGTTCTGGCCTGGAGGGGTCATTCTAGTTGGAGAACCATCGTTGACAATACATAAGTTATGAGAATCTAAAAATGAAAGGACAGAATTCCCTGCTCTATCTGAGATAGAGCTTCCCCAAACGTTGGAGTGACAGTTCAGGTCTCCTAAGATAACGAAAGATGAAGGAAGAAGTGCGACAACAGCGTCAAAGAATCCGACGTCGAAGCCGGTGTTGGGAGGAATATAAACTGATACATATGCGATCCCATCGACAAGGATCGCCACTATTTCCAAGTACGGGTTTTGTGGTAAATTAATAACAGAGTGAGGTATTCTATGATCAACTAATATGGCAGCTCCGCCACCTCTTCCATATAGTCTATCTGAACGCGAGCATACATAACCTGGTACATTAAAATTGAAATGAGGAAGGAGCCATGTCTCTTGGATCAATGCGATATCAATGTCCAAGTCATGGAGGAGTTGAATTATTTCGTGTTTATTTGATACGGCACTTCTGCTGTTCCACTGTAATAAATTTAAATGATCTCTTTTGTTTTCATTGTTATCTTGTAAATTTGCCATGATTATTATTTTATTGAAATATAAATGTATAAAACGATCGATTAATGCGTTGTACTAAGGTTGTACAACACATCATTCTCGCTCTCAGACATCTTTTCAAATACTTTTGTAAGCATAGGGAGAATCAAAGGAATAACATCATCTTTAGGACTAGAAATAACTAGTGAGAGAATCTGGGAAAGCATTTTAAATAGTTGGTTTTTTTCTGAATCGTATGAAAGCGTGGAAGGAACGGTTTCTATATTTTTAAGAGCGCAGCCATTTTGGAGATTTGTGGATTGCCCATTGGAATATGAAAGAAGGGCCTCTGTGGCTCTTTTATCTAGATTTGGTTTTACCACAGGACGTGTAACAGGGGTGGTAGGTTTATTTTTTGTAGATGAACCATACTGTTTTTGTGAGGACGAAACCACCTCACTGTAAAATTTTTTTGAAGGGGGAGTTTGTTTGACGGCTTCAACAAAAGAAATATTTTCAGATGCCATAATGTATTTTATTTTCTTTTGCCTGATGAATTCAGGGCAAGAAACATCTGTCGTCAAGTGTTCTCCCTTGCAATGGGAACACTTTGGAGGGAGTTCTTTATCTGGGCAAGATTCACCAAGGTGATTTTCACCACAACGGAAGCATTTAGGGGAAGAGGTACAGTTCTTTTTAGTATGTCCAAATCTAAGGCAACGATGACAAATATAACATGGACGAGCGTACAACTCCACTTTGATGGAGTTATAGAACAAATATATATGCTCAGGTAGGGATTGGCCCTCAAATGATAACAAAATAGTGGTAGATGGTTTCCATATAGTAGTCCCATCTGGAGCTGTAATCCTTCTGTTTAGCCTTCGAAGTTTATTGAGCTTTCCACAAGAAGAGGGAACCTCAATATTCTCAAAGATTTCTTCGTCTTTAAGCTCTGTTGGTATTCCGCGAATGATTCCATGTTTATACAATTTATAGCTTGGAATGAATGCATTCAAATTGTATGTAGATAAAATATCATTAGAAATGAATGAGTTCGCTGAATTTGCAGATGAAAAAGTCACAGCTATTTTATTTCTACCGTCTGAACGCACGCCACCACTTACGATGCCTTTAACGCCATTCTTAGCCACTAGACCTCCAAATACCATTGGGTGAAGATGTTTGTCAGGGTTTTTATTTTCTACTATGACCAAAAATGGAGCATGAGAAGATTGAGGGTACCTGGCCGGAGCCTTTCCTTCTGGGTTAGGTTGGGCCTCGGTACTCGGAGAAGGTACTGATGAAGGAAATTGAGCATCCATGATTGTCCCAGAAGCGGACATCAGAGAAGAATCATCCGTTCTTCTTCTCTTGGTGCTAGAGTTTACATCGTCTAATCTGATTTTATCGGGGTCGGGAGGATCTCCCATGATGCTACATTAGTATTGAAGAAAAAAAAAAATAACAACAAAAAAAAATCTAATTTTAGAAAGAAAAAGAGAAAAAAATAAATGGGTACTTATACCTACTTAACACTAATAAGTGAAAAAGAAAAAAAAAAAACAATAATATTATTATTAAAGTGAAAAAATAATAAATGGTTTTATAAATATCTGTTTTTTCCCAGCAATGTTTCAATGTAAATAAATGACGTCACTACTGAACACCTGCACAAGAAATAATAATAATAAACGTAAACACGACCGCTCGCCACAAGAAGCCGGGGCGAAAACTTGATGTATTATATTCGTTTTAAATATGTAGTCTTTAAAAATTGACACAAGAATCTAGACAAACTTAGAAGGTTGTGTAAAAATATATATCATGTTATCTTATGGACGTTTTAAATAAAAATATACATTGATGAAGGCTTTGTAAGATAAATATACCTATTATTACTAGCTTTCCCGACAGACGCTGTCCTGTGTTCCTAACTATGAATATTGAATTCGAGACGCTGTCCTGTGTTCCTAACTATGAATATTGAATTCGAATTTGTATGGTGATGAATTAATTATCATTTGACCAATGTTATTCCGGTTGTATAAAAAAAAAAAACGATTTATTGGTTATTCCACAAATTTAATAACCTGACTAGTTTCGCAGGCACAGATCCTGCATGGTCACAGGTGACTTCGAAACTTTTTTTTTAGCGTTTCTAAGTCACCTGTGACCATGCAGGACCTGGTGCCTGCGAAACTAGTCAGGTTATTAAATTTGTGGAATAACAAATAATTAGGTATTGAAATTACCGTATTAAAATAATTCCACCAAGAATGCATGTGCAATTCGCTAATTTTATTATACAATGTAATTCCGACCGATGCGTCTGTTTTAAAACATGTATATTCCATCCACATTCTGTCAATCGCACCAACTATCTAACAACTGACAGATCCTGTCAAAATTTCAAAATTGGAATGAAAATTATATGGTAAAAAGTAGTAAAAAGGTTACCCTACTTTGAGTTTTCTTTGATTTTCTAGATTTCCACGTAACTTTCTTAATTTTTTCTTTCATAAGAACCTTCTCCCGGAAAAAGCAGACACGAGAAAAAAAACCTACCTACTTGCGGCGATTTTAAAGCACAAAAATAAAAGAAAATACTTAGGTAGTCGTTCTTCATAATAATCTATTTCATTTGATTTTCGAACAAACTAAAAACACCATTTCCGTTTTCTATTTGGTTAATTTATCTTATCCATAGAGAAAGAAGGAATGAAAGTTAAATCATTTTGTAGAGTCGATAGGTTGGCAACGTGCTAGATTTTAAAAGAGAATCTGTCTATGTATGTATTCATGCACGCTGAGAGTTATAAACGGGGTGCACGTCGTTGGAGGGGCACCTACCTAGTTGGCAATTCAGTTCAGAAGCGCATTATACGTGACTTTTGTATAGTTTAGTTTCTATGAATCCACATAGATTTACATCTCTGGTGTGGAGTGTGGCAAGTTGAACATCATTTTAGATATTAGCGAATTATCAAAATTAAAATAAAAAGTTATCAACGTGACCTATTACGTCACCTTGTGGGCCAGCCACTGAGGATGACCGCTGTGCGGTTGAAAATATTTTGGCAAAATCTCTAATATAAATCGGGTCTAATAAAAAGTCGGGTTAGTGCGAACACTTATAACTCGAGAACACAGAATAACTAATAAAAAGTTGAAAAAAATGGGTAAGAAATTATACAAAATATAATATATAAGTTAGTATGGAACAAATCACCTGTGACGCGCCAACGCCATCGCGGGTAGTTCCCTCTCATTCTTGCAAACATAATTGCCGCTCTTACAGTAGCCCATCCCACTTACTCCAATTTTCATACAGAGTCAACATGGAGCACATAGAGGTGGAATGTCTGCGCGCGCATATTATATTCTCGCGTTGTTCCCGCCTGAGTTTTGAATACGAATGAAATATGGATGTTTTGGAAATATTTTAATGTTGATATTTTATTAGTTTAACTCAATCGAAATAATTATGTATTTTTGTATGGCGGTTCAGTACACATTATGTACTTATATGAACGGGCTGCCTCGGGTTAGAACCACAGGACAACGTCTGTCGGGAAAGCTAGTGAAATATAAAATAAGTTATATTGCAAAGTTCTTTTTTATTTTCAAACTCATTAAAATGGTAAAAATATCACAAAGTTGATGAAAAAACATTTACTAAATTTTCCACATATTGTTCGAAGGGCTCTCATCTCTACTGCTTTTATACTTATAAACTGATTTGATTTCTGACTTGTAACAAAGTCCCTTCGCTGGTTATCGCTCTCAAGAAGATAGGTATCTTGGGAGTTTATAATTACTAGTGGTCGACCAGTGCTCGAAATTCGACCATAACTAAATCTACATAATAAGTTTGAACATTATTAAGGTTCCATTGTCAAAGGCTGAGCGAGCGCTATTTCACAATTTTATTTCAAAAATAATGACATGGATACTTCAAATTTGAAATATTGATATGTACAAAGTTCTTTCTATAATTAACAAAGACAAACATCTATTCTCATTTTTTATCCCGCCATTTCCAGCTCCACCTTTCATTTGAATATACTGTCTTCAAAAGCTTGCTGTGCCCATTATTAGGCGCTTTTCATTTGTTTCTTTGAAGTCGATGTTATTATAAGTAGTCTGTGGAAGTGTGTGTGAGTATCAAATACATAACATTACAGTAGTGTTTTTAATGGGTTTTTTATTGATTTCATCTTTTTTTTATGCATAATTTCAAAAAAATATTAGCATTCGCCACTCCCTCTCCATATAAACTATAACTGTACCCGTATTCTGTAGCAAGTGTAGGGTAGTCACTTGAAAAATGTGACTATTAGGCGATACATTTTGTATGAAAAACGTCTATAATACGTATCGAATGCGAGAATCTACACTTGCTACAGAATAGGGGTCCTGTGCGAAATTTCATACTCCTCTGTCCGTTCGAATTCCGTAAAAATGGTCACAAAATTTTTCCTTCGCGTATTAATATATAGATATAGAAGCCGTTAAACACGGACTTTTTGGCGGCAAAAGATAGCCTTCGATAGCTTCGAAATATTGATGGGTCGATTCGCATTGTGAAACATTCAGCATTAAATATATTAAAATCACACCTGTTTCTATTCACAAACACAACAATATACTTACCCGCGCACAACAATACTGTTAATTAAAGGAAAATTAACGAGAAAGACGATGAAACTTCGACAACCAACTTGGTGTTTATTTTTTCAGGCAGCATATTATTTTGTCGATATCATTGATAGGAAACAATAGCTGTGTTCAATATTCACAACAATATTATGTTTGATACTTTACAGAAAATATACTCACGCTACGACCTGTCCTTAAATTACAGTCATAGAATGATATTGAGGTTGTTAAACTTTCTTTACTGCTCCTCTAATTGACGCTACATACCAATTTTCTTGTGCAACTATAACGTTAAAACTTTCGCTTATAAAAAAAATAAATAAAAATGATGCATTTCGTATTAAACTAATGTGCACACATTATGCTTATTAAACTCAAGACGTTTAGACGCCTGTCAATAGAGCACTGTAGATAGTGTAGATCCTATGTGAGATTGTGTGCTTGTTACATGACGTCCATTGGGTTGGTGAACTATTGGTTGTCTCATTAAAATTTTATTTATATGGCTACTAACGCAATGTTTTACTAGTTCTTCAATAACCAATTTTTCGTGAAGTTTTTTTTTAATTAAATCCAACTACCTGTAAAAAAAATATTAAATCCAAGTAACTAACAAATTTACTTGAGACTGGCCAGGAACACCACAAGGTGAAGGGCATTAAAATAAAATAAAATAAAAACTAACAAATTATAACTGTTATTGCAATTTACTACTATTATTGTGATTTGTTAACATTATTAATATAAATAAAATAAATAAATAAATCTTTATTGGACACAAAAAAAACAGTGTTAATACAATTTAAAAAAACTACCAAAAGGCGGACTTATTGCTGCAAAGCAATGTCTTACAGCCAACATCATCTTGTTCTTAACTTTATTTTCCAAAGATTTATTGTGTTTTAATGTGCCTACCTATTCGTATATGCATGCTAGCCTCAACACAGGTTCACACCTAGTGAGGCGGCAAAATTTTCTTTTTTATTTGTATCTGGTGTGTATTATTGTTTTGAACTGAACTGTGAAAATTTGACTTCTTGACTTTTTATTATTTTAATGTTATATTTTATATCTAATTTGAATTTTTAATTACTTACTATTTTGATGTTAGAAATTTATTAGAGATGTTCTATATATTGTAGGTAATGTTGGGGTCTTCGCTGGTCCATAATCTGTTTTTGTATTATTGATTTATATGTATTGTCATGACTGTCTGACCTCTAAAAAAATTGTAAAAATAAAATAAATAAAATAAAATAGTGTGTATGAATTTGATGTGACAATGATTAAATAAATAAATAAGTGGGGTTAGTATTTATCAAGTGTTTTAGAAATTGCGATATTTTCACATATTCAAAATAAGATGTGGTATCATACGAGTTTATGACAAAGTACTGTGAATGTTATTATTAATTAATAGATGGCGTAAAATTTTAATTAATTCGGTTAGTTAAGCTCGATGTAACACTTTATATGCCATATCGAGCTGTAAATGGTTTTAGTCCAGCATTCGAAAGCAACATATTTTTTTTAGGCTTTCACGGCCGGCGTCGTATGTTGGTTGAATTCACCGTTATTAGGCCGTGATCTTTTTTTTTAAATTTAATTTATTTATTTCTCTTTCTACGGCTTTATAAGCCATTTACTTAAAACAATATAATAATAAACAGACACAGGTAAGCTTAACATTCTGGTGCTAATACAGTCGGTTTTCGTTTGAAGATAATAATCTTTCTAGATCTTGTGTCTCGTCGATGTTTTAAAAGCTTTATTGCGATTTTTATCAGCCCTTGAATATCAGCTTTTGCACTTGTTTGCTATCGCAGAATTATAAAGGTTTTTTTGTATGCAAAATATTAGACAGTTGCCGTCAATAATATTATGTTATTGTTATTATTTAGTAAATTCAAGGTGATCTGCGCCGAGCTTTTATTGTTTGCAAGTCTGCCGCCAGAAGAGTTAAGATATGGACATGGAAATGTAATTAATATTTATGAATTTTAAAAAAAGTCTTCGTCAGGACCACGAGAGGAGCGGGTCGCATATGGTCGTCGACGGGATTTCGTACGACCTCCTCCCACACCATGTCCATGTCCCTCAGCTCTGTTTCGAAAGAGCGGAACACAGTGTGAGAGGGTCTTCCTCGTCTTCGGGACCCTGATGGGAGGAAGAACAGCGCTCTCCTCGCCCTACTTATATAGTATTGATATATTATTATGTTGTTATTATTTTCCACCATGTAAATATCTTTAAGATTTTTAGAAATGTTATTTTTCTCTCTTTTTCTTTTATTTTAAAACCTACGGGTTCTGATGGCGTTTTGTTTTTCAGTGAACGATCCTCGGAACCCTAGTTTCAAATTTCCTTATCATTTTACATACAAAAAACAATAATAATAAAGAAATAAATACATATGCAAGTATGTCATAAACAAAACAAAACCGTTAAAATCATAAAAAATCAAACAAACCTTTAAATTTTGTGAAAATGTACTAAAATGAATATAATATGCAACAGATTATAAAAATTATTATCACAGTGTGCTGAAATCATAAATACTCAATTAGGGAAAACTTCTATATTTACTTTTACACACACATATTATACGTATATTTATTCAATCTGAAAAACTATGTTACTTCAATTCGAAAAACCTCCATAAGTCTTGTAGTAAATGTTCTTAAAAAAGGAACTAAAAATCAAGCTGAGGCCGGAGTCTTGTAGTCCTTAGGTACTCAAATAGCTAACATTACCTTTTGTCAACGCACCTGGTTTACTGCTAATGGAGAAAGTTTGACCAGGGGGCGAAAACCCAAACTAGAAGACCCAGGTAATCTTAATTTCTTTAGCTTGGTGAAAGTTTAAGGGACACAGAACAAAATTTATTTTCAATTCATCTCAACCATAAAGGATATGGATCACAACAGTCTTTTTAAAGAGCAAATCTGAAAAAAGAGAAATTAAAGAAAAAAAAAAGATTTTTTTCAAAAGGACATTATTCATAGCGTCAACGAGTTTTGAGATTAAGCCTGCCAAACTTATTGAAAACTGAACATTTATCAATTTTCAATAAAGGCGGCCTTAAATGTAAAATCATTTTGAAATATTTCCTACGAGGGCGGAAACAATAAGTACCTATATCTAACAATAAAATGTATACTCGATAATTCACCCCATTTAGTGGGAAACCGTAGGCGGTAAGAAGCATGCGGTTGTATTGTGTCTCAGCTGAGTTTATATTATGTTTTCAATAAATTTCATACAATAGTTTTAATAATTATCGGCGGAATGTGGTATAACAGAACCGTTCATAGAATTCTATCGAGAGATTTTTGTACACTCGCTTGGGTGAATGTAAATTTATCAAAATCATCAAGGGAATTTTTTTAGTTAAAATATTTATTCATAGAGCAACCAATTCGTACGAAATTTGTAAAAATGTTAATAATGTTAAACTTAAATAAACTAAAAAAAAAATCGTTCTTATGAAGAGATTCTTAATTAGAAAATGTTCCAGTGAAATAATTTATTTTATTTATAATAAATTCTCATAAACGTTTTCTGAGAAGATTTTTTCAACATTGATTGTGAAGATATTATTTAGAAATGTAGAAAACATTAGTTTATCGGGGAGGATTTTTATGCCACTGGATACCTAAATAGTGTTACGTGGAAAGTCGTGCCGAATATTAAAGCATTCAGGTCATTTCTGATGGATTTGATCCAATAATATATCCGAAACATAACCGTTATGGAGACATTGACTTTTAATGATTGCTCCATAAATTTTAACTTTATCGAGAAATATTTTAAGCTGTTAATATAAGTTAAACATTTTTATTATTTGACATGTGCTCTAACAAGATGCATTAAAAAAGGATCTGAAAAAAAAGTCCTAAAAAAAAACAAAAAAAAATACGGATTTTTCAAAAAGTCTTTAAAAGTCAATATCTCCAAAACGGTTAAGTTTCGAACACTATATTTTGGATCAAATCCATCAGATATAACCTGAATAATAACGTCCTTTAATATTCCGCACGACTTTCCCTGCAATCCTGTTTAAAGTATGAAGACTTTTGATCAAGCGATAGCCAGCTTTAACATGGGGGGAAGGGCTGATTAGGAGCTAAAAGTGCAATAATTAACTAAAAAAAATTTGAATGGCTAAAATAATCATGGAGTTAGTCACCAAAACATCTTTGTGTGAGTTGTTGTTAAGAGTTGTAGCTTTATACTAAAATCAATAAATTGAGCTATGTAAGTACATATTATGTAGGTACCAAACTATTACCTATAGTCATAGATATTATTTCATTGAGATAATGAAAAGAGGAAAAAAAGAAAGTTTTAAATAAGAGATTTGTAATCTAAAGAAAATGTTTGCCATAAAACAAAAGAGATCAAAGATTTAATTGACTTTGTAATTAACAAACAAAAGAAGTTCATGAAAGATTTGGAATTACAAAAGTACGTGAGGTCGGTACCAATATTTCCATCCTGATGCCTTCCATTTATCTTCCGACTCTGCCCTGTTCTTCAACAATAAATCCGACAGCCGTTATATTATTTCATTGAAATTACTGTCCAACAACCTAACTGTCACGATCACAACTTTTTTCACTGACAATTCATTGTTTTAGACGGGCTTATTCGTGTAAATTTATTAAAAAATTATAAGAAAATGATTAATTACAAAAGAACCTTCGCCAATGTTAAACTTTTTCATGAAATGTTGAAAAAAGGTATTTTTTTATAGAAAAAATAACAACTAATGACTCTAACAATTCATTACTAATGTTCGATTTTTAAATGGAACAAACCACTACGGGCTTACGACCATCTTCTACTGTTATTTCGAAGGCTGGCTTAGTGTGATCACTTTACGTTAACAACGTTCGCCATTAGGTGATAATGTTTGTCTCCGAAACTCCTAATCATGAGAATTCTCAACATGTTCAACATGTCGAAAAATCTCATTTATGCAACAAGTAGAAATTTAATAATAAAATGAAAAATAGAGATAAAAGTTCGAAATTATTGAGAACAAGAGAGCAACCAAATTTAAAGACTGCGACTGCTGTCATGTAATTTTTTATGCAAGTTATGATTGTATCTTATGATATAAACGTCTCTGTAACTGCCTCACTGATTGACTGTTGTCACTAACGCTTTTAGTTCCTACGTTCACCAGAAGATGGCGCCACTCGCGACTATAGAGAAATTTTGTTCTACTAATGTGGCTGACAGTTGACGTATTATTATGACTGGTGGTTGAGCACTTTTTTAAAGGTTTTGATGAGTAGAATAAACAATTTTAAATACTCGGGTTATTTAAAGACTCACATGCCAATTCATAGCTGAGAAATGCCAAACGAATGCAATATTTGTAATAAAATTTTAAATCAATCAAATAATTTAAACAACCACAATGAATGGCTAAAAGCCATTCGAATGCAAAGTTTGTTATAAAAAGTTTAAGTTGTTTTTTAAGTTTGCAATAAAGAGTTCAATCAACCAAGTGCTTTAAAGACTCACATGCGAATTCAGCGATGATAAATCAAAGTTTGCAAGAAAAAGCCACGGGCGCCTTTCAAAAACTAGTTAAGTTATAAAAATACCTAAATTTAAATACCTAAATTTGAATTAAACATAAAAAAAATATTGTAAGTATTAAAAGCTCTTGCAAGTAATTGAAGCCATCCAAATATTTTTGATCTTCGAGTTAGATATCTTGTACATTTTTAATGTCACTACAGTTCAAATCGAACCATGGCCTCCTGTAAGTATAATATCTTACATTTTATTTTTACGAACAATAATTGAAGATAACGTTAGTGACGAGTAAGGTTCGCATATATAAAACCTGTATCAGACTTATAGTATAATGATTAAATTTGAAGTGTTTGTGTAACCGACAAGGCTACTACCAATATGATTGATTGACTCAGGGCAGCAGCTGGTCCAGTAGAGAGGCTCCAGATCACCAGGGAAATGAGAGGGTAGAAATTTAATGAAACTAGCGGTGTATTCCTGAAGGCAGATGTCCGGCGAGATCACGAGTTCCAAAGTGTTCCGACGAGTAATTCACAATTCGAACTAATGATCTGCCTTACAACTGCGCCTTTATTTATACTAAATCTCAAAAACAGAAAACCAATCAAAATCATTGTTTATTTTGACCATCACAGGCCTCCATTTTCCAAAAATTTGCTAAAAATATTCACTGTGAAATTCGGACATTTAGTGAAATATCTTACAAACTGCACAAGATACAATGTCATCTGTATATAACAATCAAAGATCTATAAATAGAGAATATGTACAATAAGCATTTTATCGATGAGATGTTGCAGGTATTCGTGATAATTGATTAAGAACACCAAAAGTTCAAGGTTCAATATTTACATAAAATTTACGAAAATCGACCACAATAGGGGACGGATCGGACTTCGCCAGCAAAATTTTATTGATTCCACCCAGGAATCGACAACTCAATAACCTTGAGTGCCAACACAATTTTTTACTAAAATTGTGGCATCTCGAAATTGATTATTTCGATGTTAATTTGCACATAATATATTCTTATTGAACAATCAAACAGAGTTATACAATTTGTTTATCAATTAAATCAAGTTTTACATACATGATCTTACAATAGTTACTCTATTCGGGTCATTTTTGGATATTTATTACATTATCTTATTTATTTAAGAAACATTGAACATATTTCACCAGTTGGCAACCACTGTCTAAGATCCAAGAAACTACGCAGTATTTTAATAATTGCGCGTCATTTTAATTCCACAAACTACGCAGTATTTAATTCTAATAGGTAAAATCAATTTACTTCCTTAAATGCGTGTATTTATGTTTTAAACTATTAATAATGACTAAATCGATCAGAAATTGCCACGAAAGCATGAAATTAATTATTTTACAATAAGATGATCGGTTTGACATGATGTTTAATCTAATAACGTAGATACAAGGTTTGTAAGCTATCACAAAGATCCCTTTTTATATCAAAACTGATCAATTATATCGTAATCTTCAAAGTAATGCGATAAAAACATCATTTTGATGCTTCAAAATATTAATAAAACAATATTATTTAATTTTTATTCAAGGATTTATGGGTCAAATTTCCGAAAAATACATGCTCGCACTGCAGTATCTATAAAATTCGATATCAAAGGTCAATAAAAAATCGTGAGAAGCACACCACGGTGCCTATAATATTTGATATCAAAAATCAGAGTAGTGAAAACGATTAACGCTGCCGCCATAGATCACGATTAGTATAAATACCAGTGTTGATCCACTCGCGTGTTCCTTTTGTATCGCGCATAAACTCTCAATACACATTTGTATGGCGCATACACTCCCAATACACATTTGTATCGCGCATACACTCTCAATACACATTTTTATGGCGCATACACTCTCAATACACATTTGTATCGCGCATACACTCTCAATACACATTTGTATCGCGCATACACTTTCAATACATATCACATGAAATCAATACCACACGTAGAAATTCGCATAATGGCACAGGCTCAGTCCGCGGAACATTTTAAAACTCAAGCAACAATCTCAATTAAACTCCACAACATTTTGAACTAAAAACGCACGCTACGCGCGCTCTAAGACGCGCGTCGTGTCTCTCTTTCTCTCTCTCTCGCATCTTCCTAATTTTATAAATGTATACTGGAAATAAAATACGCACTATGTGCCAAAAAAATCATTTTGAGATAATCTAATAAAACTGATTTTTCCCCCATATAGATATAGTACTATGATGATTTTTGAATCTGTTTTTTTTACGCCTTTAGATCATTGATATGAATAAAGTGCAATATTTATGCTATTGGCGATGGTTTATATAACATTTGCTCATACTCAACTCATTTTTTTCATTTTAGGCGCTTAGTGCGTATTTTATTTCCAGTATACAAATATGAGACACACGTCGTTGCATTCCATGAGAGACCACCAAAGAGATAGTGGGAAAACTCGTAATCGACTTCCACAAGAACCAGGATGCAGATCCTAGATCTAGATAGAAAAGAGGAAGAAGACTATCAAAATCTGTGAAAACGTAACGTTGTTTAAAGATTGTACGAGAAAATATTTAACGGTGATGGTGGTCGTGAAAACCGATTTGACTGTGTGAAGAAACAGTAGGTCTATTGTGTGATGTACTCGTATTGTGATAAAAAATTCATTTTATATTTTTTTCTTTTGCAAAACGAACAAGGGTTAAAGGGTCAACAGGCCTCATTACTAATTAGGTTTTTCTTTCATTCCAACCTCCATCCTTGGAATAACGTATTAAGCCAGTAAATAAATAAACAGATACAAGAGAAGGGAATAGAAAACACAATGAATGTATATTTTTTTTAAATAAAATCTCTTCCTAATTAGATTACGGGTCTATTCAAAATACACAAAAGGATCCCATGCTTGTATATTAATTGCTACTGAGGCGCAATCGGATTACTTTATAAAAGTGGATACATTTAACATGAAAGCCACTTATTTTTTTTACTTACTTATTTTTTTTTAAATTATACCAAATGGGTATTGGTAGCATACATAGAACAGCTCCCCCTAGATAATTTGAAATTGGCGTTCGACTACAGGAGTGGAATCTATGAAACGCCCTAAATACGATTTAGTAGCGATCTGAGAATTGCTTGACTATTCTGCACAAGCCATAGTGTTTTTAAAAGTGGGAACCACATTCTTCAAAAGCTACAATCATGGAGACAACAAATCAATCAAATCAAAATCAAAACTCCCTTTGAACTCCACTTAGGAGCATAGGGAGGCAACAAGAGCTCTCCATTGCGCTCGATCTTGCGCAATGCTTATGACCTCCTCCCACACCATGTCCATATTCCTCAGCTCTGCTTCGAAGGAGCGGAACACGGTATGTGAGGGTCTTCCACGTCTTCGAGACCCTGATGGGTGGAAAAACGACGAGACAACAAATAGGAAAAAAAATCTTTCTTTCTATGTTAGGTTTTTTTTATGCACTGCACTCGTTTTCGAGTGATTCGGCCTTTATTAGGCCTTTGAAATGTTTTAATTTTATGCCAGATTTAGTGTGATTAGCCCGAAGTGATTCTCATTTTTTTTGTTAGATTGGAGCGAGATTTTTGGCCATCTATCATAGGCCCCAGCCATCCAGCTTACCTTAGTACGGGGTGGGTCACCTAGGGCTGTCTTTTTGTTTTTTTTTGTAGGTTATGAAATAAAATCAAATTTAAAATCACAAGAAAATTATTTAATAAATTAAAAACGAGAACAAAAAATAATAATACTATGCGCCGTGCTGCTCAATTCGTTTTCTTCTTAACCTCAATTTACATTCGATATGATCAATAATAATCTTCAATAACGAAAAAATCTCAACCGAAATAAAATAGGGGAAGTTTATACTGTGGTTTGTAAGCCAAGTATATTATACTTTTTTGGAGTATCTATCTCCATTAGAAAAAAAAAAAAAATATTAAAATAACTGACTTGTGATTTTAAATTGTTGTATTCTGAGGTTTTTCTTCTTGATTTTTTACTTCAAGTATTCCTTTATTCTTCAGCTATTGGAAAAATGTATTTTTGGTTTCCGAAATGGAGTACCTACCTACTTTGTTCACAATTTTCAGTTTTAGGTCAAAAGGTGGAAAATTGGAAAAAAAAAAAAATCTTAAAAGTTAAATAACTCGAAAACCACTGGCACGTGAATGTCCTTATTTAACATGAATGTTTTAATTGCGTTTATATGATTGTTTTTACATGTCATACAATAAAGTTATTATTTTACCCCTGGTTAATGGGAACAAAATTATTGCTAATTTGTTTAACACCTATCAAGGAATGTATCGAATTACCAGTCACCCTGTATATTTACTTTGTTTTCCAAAAAAAATAAACAAATATTTAAATAAGCAATACCAAACATCAACCGTGTTCATCTCTGTTATTTTTTCTCTCTGACGAAAAGGAATAAAAAAACAAAAACCTGTTCCAAAAATAATTAGAATTCAAAATTATATTTTATTGTCCCACTATATTATGTTAATCAAATAGCCAAAAAAAAAACCTGTCGGTACCTACTTTAAAATCTTTTTTTAAATTTAGAAAAAAAAAGTATTTATTTATTGATATTTATTGATGTATATTACGAGTATGTAGGTACCGCTCCAAGATTTATAAAATCTTTTATTCCCAGTGACTTTTTGAATTATTCTTTTGAAGTGGTTGGTAGACTAGCGGTTACGACGCCGGCTTTCGTACTGTTTCGTGCGGAGTTCGTGGGTTCGATCCCAGGTGCCGACCATCTTCCTCTTTCACGACACAAGCTTTATGTAGCTTACTGTGGAAGAGTCAAAGAATGTATTTGTGTTCACTTTGAGTGAGATATATATATATATGATTATGAGCTTTTTCGGGTACGTCACGTGGTGATACGTCACCACGTGACGTTTTTCGGGTACGTCACGTGGTGGTACGTCACCACGTGACGTACCCGAAAAAGCTCATAATCATATTCCTCGTCGCGAAAAACTATATATTAACATATATCGATGCCCCAGTTCCATACTATTACAACTCCGAATGTGTACATTCCGAGTAATCGGCTGTCAAAGTTTTGACACTTTTTTAAAAGCGGATAAAAGTACTAAAATGAACGGCTTCTTTAAATATTTTTATGTAGTAGTGTAGCAAATACATCCTAAAATAATATTTTAGTGAAACAAACTCATTTTAAAATTGTTAAAGGTATCTTTTTGCCACATTTATGAGTTGTAATGTTATGAACCCAGAATCTTTACACAATAGGACCATCTGTTAGTATTACATTCAGAAATAGGATATTATGAATCCGGAACGATTCAACAAATGCACCCCGCGGCGCTATTACAACTCTGAATGACGCGCATACCCAACTAAACCTAACTTACAAATAATATTATTTTATGCTTATTTTTTTTTAATTTTGTAATTTATGTCAATTAAGTGAATATCTTAATACCTATCAATGATATTTATTTTAAAATAATATACTTTTAGCCATACTAACATTGAACAATCTCGTACATAATTTGCACCTGTTGGCTAGATTCACACTACTGTAGGTATAAAATAAGCATGTATATATACGTAAGTTTTTTTATAAAAATAATACCTAACCCTAACAGAACTGTACCTAC
Source organism: Mystacides longicornis (assembly GCA_963576905.1). Lineage (NCBI taxonomy): Eukaryota > Metazoa > Arthropoda > Insecta > Trichoptera > Leptoceridae > Mystacides > Mystacides longicornis. Next base: position 1,379,812 of record OY756421.1, on the reverse strand, counting down.
TACACTTCTGACATCATTCACAAATCAAAGCTTGTGGCACCAAGAGGGAGAAGGTTACCAGAGACCAAACTCAACACCTTCAGTATGTAACTCGGCGAATGAACCACTAAGATTATAACAACTACTTCCCTTACAGAAAGCAAATAAAAGCTTTGGGGTTAAGCAATTGTATTTAACAGAAGGTCATACTTCATGTCAAAAATCTTTTTTCATAAATGCTGGTCGCACTTTTGAAAAGTATTAGTATCTTACCATCAACATTTTTTTCATTACTTTTCTACACCAAGGTTTCAAAGGAAGCATTTTTTCCAGTCAACTGGTCCCGTCCAATGTGAGACAGGCCAACTCCGGTTATAAATTTCAAGTAAAAAGTCTGACCCGACTGGGAATCGTACCTGGGACCTCGTGATCTGAATTCCACGCCTATAGGTATAACTAGGCTACCGAGGTCGGTCAACCTCATAATACACACCCTAAACTATTATTTCTTCAAAGTCAAGTTTTTCCATTTTCATGAATCATGATAAGGGACTTCAAAGTATGTTATCCAAAAAAATGAGGTAATATTATAGTTTAGATAAAACAGATTTACAAGGTAAAATTTTATTTGAATAAGAATCGTGAAATAATTTGTTAGGTCATTGTTATAGTCTGTTAGTTTCAAAATATTATCTATACAATACCATATGAGTAATAGAATACATAATATTATTATAATAAAACTAAATACGAATGTACTTACTTACTTGTACAATAAAAAAATAATAAGAAATAAAAACTAAATTTGACGAACACCTGAAATGTTTTCTATAGTCAAAGACACTAAATTGTGATAAAATTGAGCTAAAATAAATTTAAATTAGAATGCCTACTTATTAACGGGGTAAATTATTAAAGTTTACAGTGTTGCTGTCCTCCAGTCTCCTTTCTCTCTCTCAAAACGGTTAGTAAAACATTCGTTGCATCTTTATTTCAAGCTGTTTATGCTTCTTAGATTGAAGTGGTGGTTTGATAGCACAGAATCTTGGTCACTAATTTTCCTACCGATGTTTTGAGGAATATGGGCTCCTACCTCAAAGCCGATAAATAATTAAAAAAAAACAATAATATGACTAGTTACTCCTAGATGTTTTTTTTATATAAATTTGAGAGTAACAGATTAATATACTGAAGAATGAAATCCCTTTGCGTCATAATGGCACCAATATTCCACAAGTTTTGGAATATCGATGAACAATCATCTACTGAAGTATTTAAGGTGTGTACAGTAATCTGCATTTTCTGGAAACACAGAGCCTTAACATTGTGGCAAGAGACTGCTTTCTTCGCTGATCTACTTACATATCTCTTAAACTTCTAAATTTGGGTATATGTAGCTCTACTAAACGGACGTTGTTTTCTTTTCTTGTTGGTGTGGCCTAGTCAGAAGATTTATAATGATGTTTTTGTTGTTATTTAACTGTTCAGCCATACTCCCACTTCCAGCAGATGAAAAAGCTTTTACTCTCTCTGATAATCTGCAAGTATGAACAGAAACATTTAAAAAATGAATTTAATTTGTATAACGTTTCTTCCATCTCGAAGATCAAAGAACTCTATTGCCGAATAATATTATCTTTAAACTAAAATTATTTTCTATATTATACAAATTCAAAAGAGTGCTCATCAATAATTTTTATATGAATTCTTTGTATCAACTTCCACTGATAAAAATATTGTTCATGCAGCCCTTATTTTTTTCATCAATCACAAAAATTCATCAATATAATACTTCATAAATTTTTTTTTGAACAAAACCACAAGAGAATTCATAAAACTTGGATAAATGAATGAAGGTAAACATACTTACAACTTTTTTCCTTTTATTGACCTTCATCCTGTTCATAGTGTTCTTGGCCAGTCTCAAGTTCAGGATTTACAACTTTGTTTATGTTCTTAAATGTTCGCCCTTATATCTTTTCATGATCTGATGGACTCATCACATTGCTAAAATAAAGTCACAGAGCATGATCAAATTGTCATTTGAATGTAGTTTTACACAAAATAATGTACCTAATCATAATGAACTACGTAATGTCAAATTATACAAGAATATTATTACTTACATTCATAAATAAATAACACTTTTGTGAACTGCTAACTGCAACATAATAACCTTTATGTCTTTAGGGTAAACCAAAGCATTATTTTTTTTTTCATTTAAATGTTTTTAAAACATAGAATTTACCCGCGTACGCACACTCAATTTGCCGCGCAACGGAGAGTTGTAATATGCGCCGTTGCAAAACTCGCTCACATTCCAATTTCATACTATCCTATTTCGGAATAGGATAGTGTAGAACTGAGAGCGGCACATTTTTTTTTCAATTCCATAATATTACATTTCGTTTTTAAGGAAACTTATTGATTTTTTCAAAATTCTTTTTTATGAATATCAAAGATATGACTAATCTTCATTGATTTTTATAAAAATCTCATTTTTGAAAAATTTGGACTTGTAATAGTATGGAACTGGAAGATCGATATATATATATATATATATCTCACTCAAAGTGATATATATATCTCACTCAAAGTATATATATATATATATATATATATATATATATATATATATATATATATATATATATATATATATATATATATATATATATATATGTGTAGATATGTAGATCTCGTTTCTTTTTCTGCCTACCCCCTTCGGGAAACGGCGTGATGATGGGTAAAAAAAAGAAAAGAGATCTACATAGGTATAACTTTAGAATAAAAAAAGGTCGTATAGGCGATATTTTGCGTGATTTCTTTTTAAAACTAATGAATAACCCAAAGTGAACACAAATTATTTACTTTTGACATCTTTCACATAAAGCAAAAGGCTTGTGTTATAAAAGTGAAGATGGTCGGCACCGGGGATCGAGCCCACGACCTTCGGAATGAAAGTCGCCGACTGGACCGCTATGCTACCAACCACTTCATTATTTTTAATGTTTTGTTGTTTGGATGCTTTAATTATGTGATTAATCAATCAGTTAACTATTGTTAAGAAATAAGTTGTAGGCCTTAAACAGGTTTATATTTATTTATTTGGTTCGGCTGTCTTATTTTCATATTGACTAATATTCTGAAATGAAAAACAGACGATTGAGTTGCGTCGTATCCAATTTTTATTGAGACTTTTGACATTTCTGTATTCTGTAAATATTTTATCCAGTTCTAAGCAAGAGCTTCTTGCGTTGAGTTGGAACGTGAATTTGAGAATACCAGTCATTATGTTGACGAGATAATTGTTCATAATATGTACAATAAGAAATTAATGAATAAAACTTATTGATTTATTTATTTACTAGCTAATACCCGTCTTGCTTTACGTTTTTGATTCCGATTGTCAGGCTTAATCGGTAGGTAATTAAACAGGTTCTAGTCTAGGTTCTTATTGCTTAACAGACCTCTATAACTGACATTTAATGCAAGTAAATTTTACAAGATGCAAAAAAAGAAAAACTTTATGTATATATTTTTTTCATTTGGCTAAAATTGTTTTTTATCATGACTTAATTCATATAATACGCACTGACTTGTATCGCGGTGCCGGGCGTGGATCGTCGATGTATCGATGGTTTATGTTTGGTACTGCGATGCACACTCACTACTTACACACTACACAGTGCGTTCTATCGGACGCGGTGTTACAACCATGTAAAAATGTAATTTTGTTTTGGCGAAATTGTTTTTATTTTATGATGCCTCAATGCATTTTTATATTTATTTGTTATTTTATGTGTGTATATTTGTATTATTAATTATATAAATTTATTACTATTAATAGGTAATTATTTTATTGTTTTCTAGTTTTTATCTATTTTGTAATATGATTTTTATTTTATTTTATTGTTTGTTTTGTCATCACTCATCGCAAAGGCGAAAGCTGTTATGATGAGTGGATTATACGAACCTACCTACATAATATGCAAGTTTTACTGTCACTATGGTTTGAGTCTTAACTGCATTCCCTACACCCTCTATATGTGGAATGATACAAATTTTATGTGATTGACTAATGATATCGGCAGCTGTTTTACCGACCTCAAATGTCAATCGAAACGTAATCCGAAAATGTACTTTCATTTCAATGTTTATAAAGTGTTTTATATGGTTTGAATTACATATTTTATTTTTATATCAAATCAACATTGAATCTTTTAAATACGTTTTTATTCAGTCAAACTTCGGTTCCATGCAACATTTACATGAATTATTTTATTTTCAAAAGATGGCTATCTGAGATTACGGAGATTTTACTATGAAGATTTCATAATTTTAGAAATTTATTAATAACTCAAAATATATTTGATGAAATGGAAATATTTGTATTTGAGATTACCACAATTGTATTTGCGAAAATCTGCGATGAAAAAATCTAACACAGAGTGCAGTTTTAGCGTGATGCTCCAATATACAAAAATAGAAACAAACAAATAAATATACATACATTAGGTACTGAATTATTATGTAGATTCATTCACGAAATTACTTTGGAATTGCCCTTTATTCATCCAAATCAAAACTTTATTTTAAAGAATTCAATTACTAAGTAGTTAAGACGAATCGATTAGACAATAAAGTTGAGGTTTAATCCAAGATCAACCTACGGATTAATATAAACGTGTTGGGTGTTAGTGGATGTGTTAATACTCACAGCTCTGTCTGCCAAGTTTCTTACTCGACAGTGCAGATAAGCCGTCTGTCCTACGGCCGCTGTCACCTCGCGCTTAGTCGAGTTGTCGAAGTAGGGTTGCTGGAAGGGGTCCCAGCTTGCTGCACCCGCACCTGCAACAAGAACAATATTGCTTTTAAATACATTACAATTAGTGAACAAAAATGTATGTAGATAGAAGGTTCTCGTTTTGTGCAACAGATGTCTTATCATTTCGAAAATAAGGAAATAATTTAAATATCCAACCACTTCTATCGCCAATCTTACCGGGAAAAAAATGATTTTTTTTAACATGCGATTACACTAGGCCAGGCTTCAGCAATTTCTAACAACTTTGTGCTTTTTGAGTCGTAATTTAGAGTCAAAGAGGCATAGTTGGTGTAGTTGTAGTCTATGTATATACAATATACATTAAGGGTTAAAAAAGTATAGTAAACAACCATAGGATTGCAGACATCCATGTTATTCAACGTGGCGTAACATAAACACTAAACAGCACACCCCGGTTCTCGGAACATTGGGAGCGTATGCCTCCAACCAGTTCCTGATCTTTTCCACAGGAGTACTTAACCTTTTAAAAGACCTGTCGATAAGTCACTTGGGGCCAGTCGTTACATGGTATTTCCACGCTCGCAATTCCCACATTACCAATTTATCTGAGAGTGATTTATAATTACCAAACTTCTTAGTCGATTCAAAAGTTGTAGGAATGTATGCACCAGACCTTAACCGTCTTTTACATAAAAATGTTTGATCTTAACGTAAAGTAAGCAAATTTTTGTTACAAATCGTGTTAAATTTTTAGTGGCTGATTGATTGATTTCGACTATTACTTAAGAAAACGATCACAACCGACTTCAATTGTCACAACTAGACTCCAATGTATGCATTAAAAAAATTTAATGAAATTTAAATTTTTCACTTTTGTGTTCCTACATATTTGTTCATTTTAGATATCCGCAATTTCACATGTTACAACTGTGAATATTTATATACCAAAGAAGAAGAAAAATCTCAGAAATTTAGTTATATAAAATTCCGTGAAATAATATTTATTTTCAACGCTTCCAAATTTTCATTTTCAAATTTCTACCAATTAATATTTCTTAATTGTACGATTTTTTTGTTTGCAATTTAATTTTCAATCAAAACTCTGATAAATACGTTTTTTTTTAAATTTTAAAACAAACAAAATTTGTTATAAAATAGATTTATTTTGAAAAAAAAAAGTATATTGAATACTACCTAAAATAAACATTTTCCCATAGAATAGATTCCAATAAACAAAATTTATTTTCGGATATTTTTTTCAAATATAATTTTGTATGTATAGACAGTCAGTGGTATGCCTAAGCGAGGGTGCAGTCAGGTATAAAATGGGAAAAGTTCAACTTTTCAGATCTTTCGTTTCCTTTTCGTTTACTTTTAAAATGAAGGATGTTTGATGAATTTTATACTTAATTCGTTTTTGATTTTCGATTGTAGGATCTATAATAATATTATCTAAACATATGATCAAGATAATTTTTCAATTCAAAAGGTTCCAATCAATACTTTTCTTGGTTGGCTGGCAGAGATCCTTCGGGATAAGTCCGCCCTTTCGACTGTCATATTTACTGTCTCCACACTTCAATTTGATATAATAAAGTTTTATTTATTTATTTTTATTTTTTTTTACTTTTTCAAGTCAAAAAGTACATATCTTCTTCTTCTCAGCCTATTTCCGTCCACTGCTGGACAAAGGGCTCCTCCATCTCCTTCCGCACCGCTCTGTTTTCGGCTTTTTGGACCGAGTTGACCCCAAACGTATTTGACGAGGTCGTCTCTCCAACGTAGTGGTGGTCTCCCGACGCCCCTGGCAGTAGTTGTGGGTCTCCAAGTCTCGACCCTCTTCGACCATTTCTCTGCCTGGTCTTTTGCCAAGTGACCTGCCCATCGCCATTTGAGGGAAGCGATACGTTGGGCAATATCTGCAACCTCGGTTCTTTGTCGTATCACTTCGTTTCTCACTCTATCTCTCAAGGTGATACCCAGCATGGCTCTTTCCATGGATCTTTGGGTAACCTTTATCTTCTCTTTACTCAGCTTGGTCAGCATCACTGTTTCCAGGCCATATGTTGCAACCGTGCAAAAGTACATATAGAAAATTTTCTCCAAAATAATTACTCGGATACAGATATTTGTATATGCTGCTTAGTAAAACTGTGGCCTTTGTAAAATTCTTGTGGTGAGTATACCTTTATTACACTTGAAACTGTGGTTCGTGAGGAACTTTGTAGACCGACATATTATTAATAATTATTAATTGATGGGTCACTTACACAGTATGGATGATTTGGAGCTCCCAAAAGGGTGCTGTAACATAACTAATCGGTAGAAGAGTATTGGAAGACCAAAGCCACGATGGTTGGATGGTGTCGCAGATGGTCGGGCAATGACATAGCATAACTGGAAAGTGGCAGCCAGTGGTTAATCAAGATTGGGAAGTTTCTAAGAGGCAAATCTATACAAACAAAAACAATTTTGTATGTTGATCTTTTATGAAAACGTTGGCTATTTTAAAGTTTCGTTTTGTACTTTTTCTCGTATATAGCGGCAATCTATCGGCTGGAAAAATAAGAAACAAAGCGGTGCCGTCACAGATCTCAACTGAACCGGAATAAAACAGCCGGGTGCCTATAATAATTCTCTCTCAACATATTTTTAATGAGACTTTAAAACAGAAAAATCTACCGTAGTTCTTTTTAAACAATGATTTATATAATTACGAAGACTTTCAATAATTTATTTTTTGTCATAAGATTAACTAGGATCAATATTTATTACATATATAACCAAGCAAAGTTTGTACATGTACATTAAAAGAATGACGATTCTCGGAACTGTAGGGCTATTCTCGTAATCAATCGCTTTTAAAAATCACTTAACGATAAGATTAAGACACGATCGCAAGCAGTCGTATTCTCAAAACTATCGGAATCTAATCTTAAATCCTATCTTGAACTGGATCATTTTCATACTGATATTTCAAACATAACGAATTTTTAAGATATCTATTAGATCTATTAGATATCTTGTTTTGTGAATACCAATCCGCCATTTTATGATTGTCAATCAAGATAAGAGCGTATTAAGACCGCTACGAGAATAAGGGCACTGTCGCTTAAGCCGTCAAGTACGCTGGTACATGAGAATACTGCTCATGTTAAATTCCACGAAAAATAATAAAAAACTACCAAATTTTCGATCAAAAAACCACTGATCTCTTAAATATTATGACAGTAAAATGATTATCAAAAAGTGAAAGTTTTATGAATTTTTTATTCCAACATCTTCCCTGAACTATCTAGTTGTTGAAAAGGATATAGGTAGGCTTCTGAGTATCCTGTTTTGTTATAATATTTCAAAGGAAAAGCATCGTCCATGTTTTCTTGTATTGATGAGGGTCTAACAATTTTCCCAATTCTTTTTCCCAAGATTCTCCTGAGGCACTATACTTCGAATGCGGAGACTTTTTCAGGTCAGGTGCCAGGACTCCTACCCAATGGGCAACATACACGCGTCAAACAGTTGCACAAATAGTTACCAAATACAAATACCTGGGAACAAACACTAGCGCCACTGGTGACCTCAGTACCACTAGTATAAGTTTTCGATGATCGAATATCGAAACGATCATCGAAAGAGTTTCGAAAAAATTAATACGCGCTAATTAGCGTGCAATTAGCTTTCGATTAAACTCGTACTAGCCCCAATGGACTGAAAACCACCATTGGTCCATTGTGGACATGTGTTAAGGATGCTGATTGACAGTTGGCTAAGGAGGGCGCTGTTCTTCAGGGTTTCGAAGACGCGGACGACCCTCTCATACCATGTTCCCTTTGTTGGAAGCAGAGGTGAGGGGGTTGGATATGATGTGGGAGGATGTAATAAACATTTCGCAAGATCGAGCGCAATGGAGAGCTCTTGTTGCCTCCCTTTGTTCCAAAATAGGTTTAAAAAGGAGAATGAATATATTTTGTCAATAGATGCACAACATGTAATGATGTACCTACCTGATACTTATCTAGATGTACATAGGTAAGCATAAAGAGAGAGAGGGTAGTGCGGCAGTGTATCTAAAAATATCACTTTATCCCTGGGATTAATTTGTCTATGTAGCATCCAATCTTATCAATCTTAACGCAAATCTAACGGTGAATGAAGCGTTAATTAATAATAGACAGGGATTTCTAATACTCCCGTACACCGAGATCTTCCGATAATAACGCGGCCCGAACATCGTTGGCTTAGTGAGATATCGCCTTACCCAACAACATTGGAAATGTGTAACAACATCGTGTAAATCAATCTCAAAATCTTTCATGTAACAAACAAGAGATAATGAGGGGTAGTAGCCAACTCCCCCCCTGCCAAATTACCCCCGTATTGTGTTTCTAAATCAAAGTTAGCGAACTCAATCAATAATGATTCTAGGATATCTATGTCTGATCACTACTGGTAATATTGTTACGTTCCAACTTTTATTTTATTCAGAGCCTTTCAGAGAGTTTAGAAAAAAAAACGCAAGTATCTTTTGAAACAATACCGGAGCCAATTATTGTTGGTGGATCCATTCCAGTGAGCTAATAATTCTGGGTCTTTAATTAAGAGACTGCTTATTAAAATGATGGATGCCGATGATCAGCTTTACCACTACCTTTTTGGTGGTCTGTGTCTGGTAGTTCTTTCCTTACAATCTTAGGGGTAAGAGGGGTGGCACTTGCACCCCCTGGATATATTGAAAATAGTCAAATAATGTGACTATTATTTTAAATCACTTCATGTTAGCATTTACCCCTACCTATTATTGTCTTTTGAAAATGGAATAATACAATTCGACTCTTTCTGACGATACATTTTTTTTGAAATTTCGATAAAACCAGTTTTAGACTTTTTAGGAGCCACATAAAAATCATACCTTTTTCTATGTAGCCTATTGCACCCCTTTTAGTAAAATTTTGTAAAAACCATCGAATACTATAATATTAATTTATATAGGAAAATTCATATGTCAAATCTTAAGTTCGTACCATGTCTAGTTTCCGAGATATTTGTATACTTTTAAAAATATTCAACCCTATTTTTCACCCCCTTAGGGAGGGGTGGAATTTCCAAAAATCCTTTTTTAGTGGAAGGTTTTGTATTAAAAGCTACCTGCTTTCCAAATTTTACGTAAAACTCTATGATTAGCCGTTTGGGCTGTGTGTTGATGAGTGAGTATGTCAGTCGGTCAGTCTGTCAGGACGCTTTGCTTTATATATATATATATATATATATATATATGACTGAAAGTGATGACCTAAGATTTGTCACGAACTGCATGTGTAAAACATGCACCTCGATAGACAAAAAAGGTCATCAGCTTTTCACAGGAAGAATATTAAGATGTAAGTTTTACTCCATTTCACTGTGATCAGTTAGGCAGAGACTATGCTACTGCACTTGCATATGGGACGAGACTGTGCCCATCACCAGAATATGCGTTGGATTCGTCAAAAAGGTGTAGTGTTTCGACATTGTGCGCATGTGTCTCGTCAGGACCATCTCACAAATGGCCGACACACATCGTGGAATCCGATGAAAGCGGGGAGCGCCGCATAACATGACTGAAAGTGATGACCTAAGATTTGTCACGAACTGCATGTGTAAAACATGCACCTCGATAGACAAAAAAGGTCATCAGCTTTTCACAGGAAGAATATTAAGATGTAAGTTTTACTCCATTTCACTGTGATCAGTTAGGCAGAGACTATGCTACTGCACTTGCATATGGGACGAGACTGTGCCCATCACCAGAATATGCGTTGGATTCGTCAAAAAGGTGTAGTGTTTCGACATTGTGCGCATGTGTCTCGTCAGGACCATCTCACAAATGGCCGACACACATCGTGGAATCCGATGAAAGCGGGGAGCGCCGCATAACATGACTGAAAGTGATGACCTAAGATTTGTCACGAACTGCATGTGTAAAACATGCACCTCGATAGACAAAAAAGGTCATCAGCTTTTCACAGGAAGAATATTAAGATGTAAGTTTTACTCCATTTCACTGTGATCAGTTAGGCAGAGACTATGCTACTGCACTTGCATATGGGACGAGACTGTGCCCATCACCAGAATATGCGTTGGATTCGTCAAAAAGGTGTAGTGTTTCGACATTGTGCGCATGTGTCTCGTCAGGACCATCTCACAAATGGCCGACACACATCGTGGAATCCGATGAAAGCGGGGAGCGCCGCATAACATGACTGAAAGTGATGACCTAAGATTTGTCACGAACTGCATGTGTAAAACATGCACCTCGATAGACAAAAAAGGTCATCAGCTTTTCACAGGAAGAATATTAAGATGTAAGTTTTACTCCATTTCACTGTGATCAGTTAGGCAGAGACTATGCTACTGCACTTGCATATGGGACGAGACTGTGCCCATCACCAGAATATGCGTTGGATTCGTCAAAAAGGTGTAGTGTTTCGACATTGTGCGCATGTGTCTCGTCAGGACCATCTCACAAATGGCCGACACACATCGTGGAATCCGATGAAAGCGGGGAGCGCCGCATAACATGACTGAAAGTGATGACCTAAGATTTGTCACGAACTGCATGTGTAAAACATGCACCTCGATAGACAAAAACTTTCAGTCATGTTATGCGGCGCTCCCCGCTTTCATCGGATTCCACGATGTGTGTCGGCCATTTGTGAGATGGTCCTGACGAGACACATGCGCACAATGTCGAAACACTACACCTTTTTGACGAATCCAACGCATATTCTGGTGATGGGCACAGTCTCGTCCCATATGCAAGTGCAGTAGCATAGTCTCTGCCTAACTGATCACAGTGAAATGGAGTAAAACTTACATCTTAATATTCTTCCTGTGAAAAGCTGATGACCTTTTTTGTCTATCGAGGTGCATGTTTTACACATGCAGTTCGTGACAAATCTTAGGTCATCACTTTCAGTCATGTTATGCGGCGCTCCCCGCTTTCATCGGATTCCACGATGTGTGTCGGCCATTTGTGAGATGGTCCTGACGAGACACATGCGCACAATGTCGAAACACTACACCTTTTTGACGAATCCAACGCATATTCTGGTGATGGGCACAGTCTCGTCCCATATGCAAGTGCAGTAGCATAGTCTCTGCCTAACTGATCACAGTGAAATGGAGTAAAACTTACATCTTAATATTCTTCCTGTGAAAAGCTGATGACCTTTTTTGTCTATCGAGGTGCATGTTTTACACATGCAGTTCGTGACAAATCTTAGGTCATCACTTTCAGTCATGTTATGCGGCGCTCCCCGCTTTCATCGGATTCCACGATGTGTGTCGGCCATTTGTGAGATGGTCCTGACGAGACACATGCGCACAATGTCGAAACACTACACCTTTTTGACGAATCCAACGCATATTCTGGTGATGGGCACAGTCTCGTCCCATATGCAAGTGCAGTAGCATAGTCTCTGCCTAACTGATCACAGTGAAATGGAGTAAAACTTACATCTTAATATTCTTCCTGTGAAAAGCTGATGACCTTTTTTGTCTATCGAGGTGCATGTTTTACACATGCAGTTCGTGACAAATCTTAGGTCATCACTTTCAGTCATGTTATGCGGCGCTCCCCGCTTTCATCGGATTCCACGATGTGTGTCGGCCATTTGTGAGATGGTCCTGACGAGACACATGCGCACAATGTCGAAACACTACACCTTTTTGACGAATCCAACGCATATTCTGGTGATGGGCACAGTCTCGTCCCATATGCAAGTGCAGTAGCATAGTCTCTGCCTAACTGATCACAGTGAAATGGAGTAAAACTTACATCTTAATATTCTTCCTGTGAAAAGCTGATGACCTTTTTTGTCTATCGAGGTGCATGTTTTACACATGCAGTTCGTGACAAATCTTAGGTCATCACTTTCAGTCATGTTATGCGGCGCTCCCCGCTTTCATCGGATTCCACGATGTGTGTCGGCCATTTGTGAGATGGTCCTGACGAGACACATGCGCACAATGTCGAAACACTACACCTTTTTGACGAATCCAACGCATATTCTGGTGATGGGCACAGTCTCGTCCCATATGCAAGTGCAGTAGCATAGTCTCTGCCTAACTGATCACAGTGAAATGGAGTAAAACTTACATCTTAATATATATATATATATATATATATATATATATATATATATAGATAACATGATCCATATGAATCGGAGTTACGCCTCAAAGATTTTACAGTGTACACAGTACTAGAACCTGTTAAAGTTGAACTAAAACGTGATAGCTGGTGAAATTGGTAATTTTCAACTAACGGCGAACGTTGTTAACGTAAAGTGATCACACTAAGCCAGCCTTCGAAATAACAGTAGAAGACGGTCGTAAGCCCGTATTTGTTTGTTCCATTTAAAAATCGAACATTAGTAATGAATTGTTAGAGTCATTAGTTGTTATTTTTACTTTTTATTTTTTTTTATTTTACTACCCATCACGCAGTATCCGTTAAAATTCATTCCACATTTCTCTAAAAGGTAATAACATCATTCCGAACCTTATCAATCAGTATTTTTCCGCATATCCTGCGTAAAAATTTCATTTCTACAGCATTTACATTTACCAACTTCCAGATTTTTCGTCCATGTCCAAGTTTCACTGCCATTAGTGCCAAACATAATGGTTTGTATCAGGATTGCATTGTGCATCTCATCTGTTTGTATTTTATTTTTTATTTTTATTCAAACAAACATACAGTCACTAAATAAAATATTACCTACAAATTTCATTGAATATGAATAATAGACCATGTCATTGTATTGTAGAGAAATTATATTCTTATTTCAAAATATTTTAAAAATACAGTTTGAAGTTAATAAATATCATTCAAAAATAAAATTATTTCTGTCGGATAATTATTATGAAGGCCCGTAAGTTAATGCGCTCGGTAAAATTTTCCTGTTGTAGATTGTAAACAATAATAGCGTCCACATAAACATAGAAATATGCAAATGAGTTTATTTTATTTGTTTACAGCCATGCCTGCCTTGGAGTATGCTAGTAAAGGTATTGTTTCTCTTGGTACAACTTCACTGGCTGCTTATAACGACCAGTTCGAGCACATGAATACCACTATTACAGAGGGATGTAGACCAACAATATTTAAATTTGCGATGGCGATTTGGTAAAGGCCTTTGATACAGTCATTCAGTACTATGGAAAATCATTTAAAGTCGTATATATGTCTTATCAAAATTCTCTGCCTCATAAGAAAAATCGACCAAAGCTGTCGAGTTGGACAGATTAATACTAATACTTTCCTGTTTTATGGCAGAAGTAAAGCAATTGCAATTTTGCTAACTATTTCAGTTAGTTTCGTATATTTTTGTTTATTTCAAGTTTAACATTTCATTTTTTTCTGTAGGTATATTTCAACATTTTTATACAACAGATCGGTGATATGCGCAGTTACGTATGCGCAACCTCATCAGTTGTGCGAACTAGTTACACTCATACGCACAACTGGTGAGGTTGACTGGGAGACGGAGACTGCGTGGGATAGATCAATCTACGGACTGGGAGCCAAAAAAGAGATTTCACGAATCCTTGTAAAAAACATTCAACTTTTGTACATAAAACGTATTTTCTCTAAAAATACCATTTTGCCAGCGGTAGCACAATAGAAATTACTACTTTCTTCCTCTGATGGAGTAAGACTAAATACAAATTTGATTTTAACACAAGTATACAAATATTAGTAGATATTTGAAGAAAACAGTTAAAATTAAGGTAAATAGTAAAAAAAAACATTACTTCAGAGAAACTTACTCCATCTGAGGAAGAAAGCAGTCGTTTTCGATAACCGATTATTGGTTATTAAAATAAAACGTGGTATTACAAAATTTACACTCGTTTTTTCATTTCTAATATAATGAATAAATACCACCAAGCACCTTCGGCCCAAACATTCGAATTCAATTTTTCAATTTCATTTAAGAATCTCCTGCGGGTGATTAAGTTTTTAAAAGTAAGTAATTGAATCACGGGCATATCTATAATATTTTATTTATAAAAATGGAGAGCTATTTCCCGATGTCATCGCATCACGCCTAAACGGCTGGACCGATTTCGCTAATTCTTTTTTTGTCGAGTAGGATTTTATCAGGAGAATGTCCTTTTAGAAGAAAAAAAAAAATAAGAAAAATACATGAAAAATTAGAAAATTAAAGAAAACTCTACGTAGACAACATTATTAGTACTTTTTACCTTATAACTTTTATTTCAATTTTGAAATTTTGACAGAAATTGTCAATTAGTGCGATTGACAGAATGCGGATGGAATATACATGGTTTAAAACAGACGTATCGGTCAGAATTATATTGGTCAAATGATAATTAATTCATCATCATACAAATTCGAATTCAATATTCATAGTTAGGCACACAGGACAACGTCTGTCGGGAAAGCTAGTGTGATATATTAGGTAAAGTTCACGATAGCTTATGTATGTATGTGGAAATGCTAGATCAATTTACTCCGAGTGACTTTTTGACAAGTCTTTTATAGGTTGCTACCGTGGGAGTGTCAGAAGCTAGTTGGAGGCACACGGTCCCAATGTTCAGAGAACCCGGGATGCTGGTTTTTGCTACTGAACATTCAAGGGATGGGATGATATGGATGTCTACATTTTTGTGGCTGGGCTCAGCATGTAACTGTAACATCAACAATCAAAATAGTATGCATCTAAACTAGTTTTACCCTCCAGATTGTTGTCGGTATTCCAATTTCATTGCCCGGCGATAATGATGTAGGTAATATTTTTTATTAAATGTAAAAGTTTCAACAGCACATTAGAGGGTGCTACGAGTGCCGGTACACCGACTCCACTAAACAAATGACTCTTTATCGTGTCACCGCACGCCAGGAATACCGACTCACCCCCCAACATTATACATAGGTTCATAATATACATAGGTATAGGGGTGTGTAGGTTCTATAAAGTAGGAAGGTTTACCGCTAGCACTAAAGAACCAACATGACTGTTATTTAATGGGAATTATCCTAATTGTTATTGTACTATTTCGCCAGGCCTTTAGCCGTGTGGCCTTGTTACTATTTAATTTTATTTCATTCTCGCTATCTAGGAAAGCGTGACACCCTTTATTCTCTATACCTACTGAATATTTCATTATCATTATGTTCTTAATAAATTCAGGACGATGGTTTTGTACAGAAAGTAGTTAAGTTTCGACTTTTAGTGTCGAGACGAAATGTAAACTTTTTGATGCTAAATGTGTATCGCTCATATTTTTCTCTATGGGTTAGTCATGTCACCTGTTTCAGCATTTAAAAAGAAAAGCTTCAGCAGAATTTCGGGTATAAGATGGTACCACCGTATCAGGAACGACGTTAAACGGTAGTGCGTCCGAAGCGGGCCATCACTTCTGAAGAGGAGATGGACGTGGCTGGGACATGTCGAATGACTATCGGCCGAGGCCGATATGCCGTTCTTCCCCGTGCCGCAGTGGAGAACTCTTGCTGCCTCCCTATGCCACTAAGTGGGGTCCTAAAGGGAGCATAGATAGATAATTTTATAGAAAAAAGTTGACACGTACCTACTTACAACAAAAAAAAAGAGGAATTTTGTATGAATGCAGTAGAGAGTGTGGAAAGATTGTTGGAAATAGGAAGAAAATAATGTGGTATGGATGATTATAATTATGTTGTTACAAATAATATGAAGGTTAATAAATTGGGGTAGCTTGGGCACGTTGATAGAATGGACGCAATTAGGATTAAAAAGTTAACCAGCGAATCCTTCGCATGCACAATCCATGGAGTTGTTCTCACTCAAATAATCAGCTTTTAATACTTTGAATGTATATTCACATTATTCTACATTTTTATTTATAGTTGAAAAATAAAATCTACGTAAACAATTATTATTTTTTTTCTAAGAATTTCGGCTTGTTTATCAAAATAAAAATTATAAACATTATTAGAAAGACTTGTATGATATTTTGATTAAAAACAATAATATGAAAATATTTACTTAAGCGCCTAAATATGTAGAATTTGTAGATACCTACACATTAAAATAATATTAAGATTATGTAAAAATATCGGAGCGTAGATAATTTTGTAAATTCGTACATTTAAAATTGTTACAATACCCTTATTATCATAAGTATTATTTTTTTGTTTATTTAAGTGTTGTAAAGTAAGCCCGAGATTGAAAAATTTCATCTGTTGGAAATCTTGAGAACAACTAGATATATCACGGCTCTCTGTATATACCTATATTACTTATATCTCAGTGATATTTAAATAAAAAAATACATCTACTCGTTGAACATACAATATATAATATGTACAAGTATTACGAAGGAATTATTAGCGTTGGCTCAGTGGCTAGCGCCTCTCCAAAGCACGTCTAGGAACGCAGGTTCGTATCCTGCCGGCGGAGGCAAGAGATTTCGACATGTTGAAAATTCCCATGATTGGGAGTTTCGATGATTTGAGCGGTATCGTAATCGAAATGTGATCACACTAAGCCAGCCTTCGAAACAGACGGTCATAAGCCAGGTAGTTCATCATAATTAGTGAGTTGTTAGAATCATTGCTTGGCTGGTGAATAGTTGAAATCAATCTGAAATTGTTTAAAAATATTTTTTGAGAAATCAACCGATTTTTCTCACTCGAATATAAATAAAGAATATATGGGGTCAGATTGGCATGATCTGATCCATGTCTTTGAGATGAAGATGAGATGTGAGTAAACTTTCTCAAGGCAGAATGATAGCAAGGAAAATGTGATCTTAATAAGAAAACTAGAAGACTCTCTTATGAGTTCAGCAGAGGGTTGAGAATATCTTTAGTACTCACCAGCTTTCACTTTCTCTTTAGGAGTAAATTTGAACAGTTAAGAGGAATTCAACTCACTACCGAAATGAAACCAAATTTATAACTTTTAAATTATACACACACTATATTAATAAACTTAAACAAAATTATCACAGGAAATATTTTTACTTAAAACTAATTACAATATTGTGCACTGTTGGTTCTGAAGGGAAAGAGTAAATTTTTGGCAGAGAAAATATCTATATATACTTGGTTTATTCTTGCAATTATATTTGTACAAAAAATGAAGTATGTTCCCTCTGGTGCGAAATAATCTAAGCTTGGTTATCTTGCTAAATGGTAGTGAATCTTCCTTGTTGATAAGTAGTAGTTGTCTCCGGCGCATTCCGCTAGATGGCTCTTTACTTTTTCTGAAGATGGCGTTACACATATATGATATAAAATACATAAATGAAATGCCGTTGAGATTCACTGCTACAAATATAATACTTTAATAAAGTAAGTGTGCGATAAAACTTCGTGTAGTTTGAGATATTGTAACTCTTTCATGTTTCGGACGAAATAATAACATCAACTCTTGTAGCAATCTAATAATTACATAATGTATTCCGCTACTGTTATTATTATTAGCAGTGTGGACTGAGCTCAGTACTCGTATTACGGTACACAATAATACTCCGCGCTTATTATTGTTACTCGCGAGTCCTCGTGATTATGTTACAATCATATTTACAGAATCAGATACTATATTGCCTTAGAGCTTATACCTACATGGTAACACGTCTTGGCATTTGATAGAGCTTGGTATTATTGTCTTAAACAACATACACAGCAATATACAAAGAATTATTAAACTTAGATCACTGATAAAGCAGTTTAAGAAAGTTTAAGAATTGTTATTGTACTAGCTGACCCGCCCGTCGAACTTCGACCTAGCCCAGAATAAAAAAATAATTATGACTTATTACATGATTTGAATACAGTTTATAACATAAAAACAAAGTACAATTTTAGGTAATAATTTATTGCATTATGTAATAATTAATTATTGTCGATTCGGATGCGGGATGAAGTTCGACTGGTCATAAGTTTGTAAAAAATAAAAACAATTCCTCTACAGTTGCGTAACTTTTAAAAAAAATTAAGAGATGATGTAGTAGGAATTAAGTCACAATGTGAAGCGTGTTACATTATTGTATATTATGTATGTTGTTGGATGAATGAATAGACTCCATTCAACCCAAATCTCCCCGAATTACTATGGTAAGATTAATCTATATTAAATTTTCTGTATGATGTCATTGAATTTTAAAACAAATTTGATGCGTGTTTAAAATAAATTAGTGAAAAAAAAATTAATAAACGAATATTTTCATTTTATCTGAAACGATTTGTTACAGTTGCGTGAAAATTTATCTGGATAGGCTGAGAGGTGTAACGAAAACACAACATAACGTGTAAGCAATTTCGTGGGGTAATAATAATGGTGTGTGATACTTTTTGATTTAGTGCCACTCTCGCCGTCCGTCGGGTTTGTTCTAGGTGCGTGCCACAGTGATTTAATTAGTGGCCAATATGTATTTTTTTAATAGAACGTATCTGGACTCACTCAAAGTGAACAAAAATACACTTTTGACATCTTTCACATATAGCAAATGTTTGTGATGTAATGTCGTGAATGTGGAAATGATCGGCATCGGGATTCGAACCCACTATACCTTCAATACGCTGTACGCGCGGGACTTTTGTTTTCAGACAAAAATAGTATTTCAAAGGTTAGGATCAGCCACACAAAAGATCATCAGGGTGTCAAGACTCCCCCTGGAGCTCCTCCAAATCATGGGTAAGGCTCCCTGCAGACCTCAGTGTCTCGAGGTGACAGCTATGCGTTTGCAGATTTTCATAATGAACCTACTTAGGGGCATCACTAATTATGAAGAATAAAAATAAGTTTTCAATATAAAATGTGGATCGAACACATCGATTCCGTCTTCAAGGAAGGCCAGGTCAGAAGCTAAAGAAACAGGAGAGGTTGGATGATAAATGGTATGATGGTGTTGTATATTATGTTTCTCATAATAATTGGGGCTATTCCACTAGTAGGTGGAGATACGTATTTTTATAACGGCTGGAATATACACGGATTATTTATTTAATCTGAAAACTGGCGATACGTCCGTCACATGATGACGGGGGACCTCTTAGAGTAAATAATACTACATTATTTCTACCCCTCAATGATATCCGTGTACTGTTTTTTTTATTGAAATGAAAAGCCAATCGGTGTTTATAGTGATAATATTAGCTCGTTTGATTATCTGCCGATCTCGGTTATCCAATTGATTTAGGTGCACGAATGAGCAGGTCCCGTTTACATTCCCGTTGGTATCAACAGTTTTATAGCTTATGTTTCTTCCAGCAGTGGATGGCAGAAGCTGAAGCTAAGAAGAAAAAGTCGCCTAAAAATAAAAATAAATAAATACCTACATAAACTAACAAAAACAAGTTTCAGCGGAAGCATGACATAATAAATAATTATTCTGATTTTAAAGTTTTTTGACAAATTGTGTTCTTATTTTCAAAATACTTTACAGACTTGTTTCACCTTAAGTAGTACAACTGAAATAAAATACTTACTGTAGCTTAGTCTTTAACAATTAACTTGAAGTATGTTCTTGACATTTACTCTTAACATTCAAAAGATTTTGAGTTAGTGCTTACCTACCTATGTGAAAAACAAAATTGATGCAAGGATCAAAAGAATTTTTGTTTTAAAATTTGCCATCGTTGAGGTCCAATCCCACACAGTTCCTCGATTTTAATAATTTTCCCTATTCTTTGTTTTTCCTCATATTAAAGAGGTGTTTTCAATCATAATGAGAAACACGACGCTGACATATGCATCGCTGCTATGAGAAAATAATGACAAAATGGTGCACTGGATTTACAGTAGGTTAAAGCCCTTGATTAACAGGTGTTGCAAGCTAAAAGCGATGCCAACAGGCCTATATTGAAGTGCATACCTTTTGTTTAAAATATAACACGGCTTCAACAATAAGAAGGCAAAATAAATAAATGCACTTTCCTATACAAAATTTGACACGTTATCGATCTAAATAAAAAAAAACTTTGTAATACGTATAGGTCGTAGGTACTAGGTAGTGATTAATTATTTTTCAATTTAATACAGGGGCCGTATTCTCGTAGCGGTCTTATTACAATCTTATTGAAAAGATATCTTAAAGGGCGGCTCGGATAAGGATTGGACCAATCAGAGAAAGGGGGAGTGTCATGATCGTTCCACGATTGGCTACATCGTATTGTAGACACTCCCTCTTTCTCTCTGATTGGTCCAATCCTTATCTGAGCCGCCCTTTAAGATATCTTTTCAATAAGATTGCAATAATACCGCTACGAGAATAACCCTGCAGAATTGGAAATTGGTGAGAACATATTTCATTTTTATCTACCAAATTTTATAATCGGTAGATGGCGCCAGGATATAAACTATATCCGTTTTAAGCTGTATATTTTCTTGTTTGACAGTCAGTAGTAGATAAATAAGTCAAAAGGTATAAAGTCCTGATTATTTTATACTTGATTCGTCTGTAGTTGAAAGTAATGACATCGCGCAGAGTGAGGCAATGTGTAAAATATTCCGTACATATTAAAGTGATCACGTTGTGAAACAATCTTTGAACCTTTGTTAAACCACTGCATATCTGAACGTCTACAATGACAGAGTGGGTATAAATACAACTTAGGTACTTCTTCTCTCCATTTCTCTTCCACACGACACACGTGGAATCCCGTAGGGTTTTATTATTCCACACTATTTTTTATTCAAACAACATGGTTCACCGCCATATTTTATATTTAAACCAATATTCTCCGCCATATTTTGTTGTTTATTTCAAAATTACGCTTTTTATCTTTGTATTTTTCGTCTTGCGCGCAACGCACTAAAATAAGGAATCTTTTATAACCTGGACATAATTTTATATAACTTTCTAATCTATGTACCTATCTGTTAGTTATATTTATTTTATTATTCATAGTGTGAAATTCCACACCATATCTTCAAAATCTTTTCCATAAAGTTTTGACGTTTTATTTTACTCCTCACGTTGTTTCCCGTTAGGGGTGGGCAGAGAGAATGGAACTCCACTCCTTTCTATCCAACCACACTAACTTTTTCGCTATTTACACTGTCAAATCGTTTCTCATACGACCTCTCCTATTTATCTTGCTTCTGACCTAAGCCTTCCTTGAGGACTGACTCATGTGTTCGATCCAAGTCGTTTTGGGTCGAGCACGCCATCTTACTCCATTCTAGAACTGCAGTAAGAAATCTTGGTCATCCCTAGCTACGCAGGAGGGACGACAAGCTAAGGACCCGTGACTTGCAGTGATGACATCGGGAGACATAGCTGAAACATTTGGCTACATTTTTTTTTCGTTAATGTTCCGGCTCCCAGAAATATTTGCGGTGTCTCGCTTACAAAGTCCTTTAAATCAACAAGACGGAAAGAGACAATAAGCAGTCCGACTAAAATGGCTCCGATTATTAATAATATATAAGTGACCGGACATGAAAAGTTTTCTTCATCTTCTTATTCTAGGAGACCTGTTATTAAGATGCGAGGTCGCCTCCCAGCTGTCTATCCACCTCTTTGGTCGTCTTCCGTGGGGTTTGCAGTGCAATGTAATATGAAGGAGTCTGGATGAGTCCATTCTCCTCACATGTGCATACCAGTATCTTCTTCTTTGCCTTCCACATCTTACTATATCTTCAACCTCGCATATTTCCCGTACCCTCGTATTCCTTATTCTATCTCTGAGGGTCTTCCCAGCAATGCATCTTAGAGTCTTCATTTCTGAGACTCTTTGTGCATTTTTTGTTATGGTAGTATCCGCTCTAGACTCTATGCCGTACGTTACAATGGGTCGCAGAGAAGTTTTGTAAATTTTCATCTTACTGCTGATTTTCATGTTGGGATTTTCCATATTGAGTTTCTTAAACAACCCGATATGGCGGCAGCTTTGTTTATCTGACCCACTATTTCAGCTGGCAGTTCGAATTCACATGAAAAGTAAGTAAAAATATTCAATTTGCCTCCGCACCTCATAATCCAAAATGTTTTGACATTTTTTTCCAAATGCCGTATAGTAGGTAGGTACCTACCTATGTGGCCGAAGCGACGACAGTCCGTCGAAAATACTGAGCACTTTTCCTCGATCTAATGTCTCGTCAATGTGGAACAAGTGCATCTCTTTTTAAACACGAATGGAAGTTTGCTGTGAATGAAGCGGCGTAAGTATAATATAATAATTACACGACCGTTTACTATTATACCATTTGACATTGTGTCCATGTCAACACAACATAACGCGCCATAAGCACATATTATAACTATGAATAAATAAAATAAATATTTCCTTCAAATTCGGGGTCATTTATTTGGACGGTTTAGGATTTTTTAATTGAGACAACAAAAATGCAAATATTTACAGGGACGTTAGCGAAAAATGTTATAGCCATATGTTTCGACTATGCTTATGGCCCGTTTATGAACCCCATAAGAACAAAGTACAACTGCATGGAGAACAAAAATAGTATGTTGATGAAAAACAAAATGAAAACAAAAAACCGGGTCGATAAATCTATATATTAATACGTGAAGGAAAAACTTTGTGAATATTTTTACGAAAATTGCACGGACGGAGGAGTATGAAATTTCCCACACTTATAGTTTATATAGAGAAGGGGTGGCGAATGCTAATATTTCTTTTAAATTGTGCATAAACATAGATTAAATCAATAAAAAAAACACTACGAAAACTACTGTAATGTTATGTATTTCATACTCACACACACACTTCGATGTATTTGACATTTTTTGACACAGATCTTTTGTTTATCTGTGGTCAAATTGAGAATACATTCATATTTTTTGTATTAAATAACCATAGAAAAAACTCTGCACATACCTATCAACATTTCTATTATTAAACTAGTAATAGGTATTAAAATGTGCCATTTGAGATATGCGCTACGTTTTATCTTATCGCACTTTTATGTTTGTATTATTTAGTAGGTAGGTACATGACTTTCCTTTTTTTTCAATTAAAATCTGAACAACCCTAATGAGATCACCACAAAGGTTGCTGTGTAAACGAATATACCTTCATAATTTGTATATAATAATAATAATATAATAATAATAATTTTATTTTTCAACAAAAATGTACAGAGTATTGCAGAATTTCAAATATAGAGATATATAATATCCTTCAATTGTTATAAATATGTATGTTTGTACCTACATTCATAGATTTTTTCTTTCCTCTCCATTTTTATAACTCGACTGTTATTTTGTGTTCGGTTTAATGATACTTACAATTTTTATTTCATAATAACTAATTTTAGCAACAAAATAATTCTCGTATCAGCTATTTTATATTAACAAAACGTTGTGTAGGCATGATTATATATCAGAATTTAAATTATAACTGTTAAAATAATGTTTACATAGCTAGAATACAAAATTATGCAGCATGCAAATGCATCCAATTTGTTCGCAAAGACTAGCCTTCTCCGTAAAACCTCGGACATTACTATTCAGTGAGGTGCCTGCATACTAAGTGTTTGCAATTACTGACTTCAACCATCCAAAGTTCTTTCACACAAGGTTTTTTAAAAGAAAAAAAGTGTCGTACCAAAAAAACGAGTACACTTTAATCAATAATGTACTAAGTGGTTTTAAGCAGAAATTCCCGTATGTAGGTACGTTTAATTCCTATTGTAAAATTAACCGTATTTTATTCAAGTAGTGGTCAGCCAGCTCGAAATTCGACCATAATAATAAGTTTGAACATTGAAGTTCCGTTAACAAAGACTGAGCGAGCTGTTTCTCATTATTTTCTTTCAAAAACAATAACATAGTAGTAAAATTTGAAATGTTGATATGTACAGAGTTTTCTCTGTTATTATAAAGAAAACAATATTCATCTATTCTTAATTTGACCACAGATAAACAAAAAAATATATAGAAGAATTATCTAACAACTAATGACTCTAAAAATTCATTACTGATGTTCGATTTTGGAATGGAACAAACCACCACGGGCTTACGACCGTCTTCTACTGTTGTTTCGAAGGCTGGCTTAGTGTGATCACTTTACGTTAACAACGTTCGCCATTAGGTGGTAATGTTTGAGTCTCCGAAACTCCTAATCAAGAGAATTCTCGACATGTTCAACGTGTCGAAAAATCTCATGTATACAACAAATAGATATTTAATAATAATTAATGAAATATAGAGATAAAAGTTGGAAATTATTGAGAACAAGTTCGGTGTCAATTTCAAATACATCGAAGTGTGTGTGAGTATCAAATACATAACATTACGACAGTGTTTGTTATGAAATAACAGCCACAACCGTAAGCTATAATAATAATAATTTTAATCATTTTCCGAGAAATCATTGAAATGTAAGTATTGTGTTTTTCTTGTTTTAGGATAAACAAAAACTACCGGGAAATATTATAAAGAAAAGGATTATACGCGAATAATCTAACTAGGCTATTCTTTTATTTGCCCACGGGAATACGCTAAAAATTGATGATAGGCATAATATAATGGCCACTAATATATAACGTAAAAGATTCTAAAGTTGAAAGAACATGACGTATAATACATAACCTACTTACTATTTTTCATATGAATATCAGTTTTATATATCTACACGCCTTGTGAGGGTTGTTACGTGTAAGAGATTTAGATAGGTAGGTAGGTCCTTTTTTTGCAACTTGCTAGACAATGTATACCTGTGTTGTGCTTGACTTGGAGATTTGGTAAGAAGTGAATAGGGGTTAAAATCAAAAGGGTTCACTGTTATATTCTTTTGTTTAAATAGTAGATATATTATTATATAAGGTTTTTTTGATTGAATAACATATGTATTTAGAAGTTTTCTTCCACTCACAGATAAGTTAAACATATTGTCTCTGTGTATCTTTCATGAAACTTGCCAATAACGTCGAACATTTGGGTTCTATGGTGAAGTTAAACGCTTCTATGCTATTCATGGCATTGGGCATGTGGAAAGATTGTTTGCAAACAGGATAAAAAAAATATACCTAAGGCTGAAAGAAAAGGTGCATGCAAAAAGCGTGGCCGACTGAGAATGACGTGGATCTGACACACCGATTGCGTTCTCAAGGAATGCTAGGGGCCTTACTCTGTATTTACATCTCGATTCCGATCCAATTCCAATCTAAATAACGACGTCATTATAACATTTAGATATTGGTTAGTAAAAATGGTTTATCGTAGGTCTATTTTGAATCTCGTATTGTTTTTCGAAAAAAAAAATGATATATAAATCAGGATTTAAAAGTAACTTTTAGTACTAAAAGTATAGATGGTCAAAATTGAAATCGGGATTGTATCTCACGAGTACTAAGCTCCCCAGGTCAGAAATGGAAGGTTGTACGAGAAACGGTATGTCGGTGGAAGAAGCGAAAGAAGTGTGCTTGGATAGAAAAGAGGGCGGGTCCGTTCTCTCTGCCCAAGTAGGTACCCCTTAACGGGCACGGCGCGATGAGTAAATACAAAAAATAAAAATATGCGATTCACGAGGGTATTCTCCTGTAGAAGCCAAGTCTCGGAGCACCATCTCACAAACCAGGCATAACATTATCTATATTACGTGAAGGAAAAACTTTGTGACCTTTTTTACGAAATGCGCGGACGGAGGAGTATGAAATTTCCCACACTAATAGTTTATTTAGAGAAGGGGTGACAAATGGTTATTTTTTTTTTTTAAATTGTGCATAAAAATAGATTAAATCAATAAAAAAATCACTAAGCACACTACTGTAATGTTATGAACTTCATACTCACACACACTTCGATGTGTTAGACATTATTTGACACAGATCTTTTGTTTATCTGTGTTCAAATTGAGAATAGATTGATATTTTTTGTATTAAATAACCATAGAAAAAACTTTACACATATGAACATTTCAAATTTGACGTATCCATGTCATTATTTTTGATAGAAAATTGTGACATAGCGCTCGCTCAGTCTTTGACAAGGGAATCTTAATAATGTTCAAACTTATAATCTAATTTAATTATGGTCGAATTTCGAGCACTGGCCGACCGCTAGTAGGTATATTTAGATTGATGTCGCAATCATTATATTGGTTGAGTGATCAGAACACCAAACTGTTCTTGCGATTTACCTTAGGTATAGGGAATTCTTTAGCGTAGAGTAGCAGGTAGCAATAACAGTATGAGTACAAGCTGTTCCTGCTACTTTGATCTCAACCCCGTAGGTAGCTAGCTACGTATATTGTTGAACTGTCGGGTCTAACGCTGCGCCCCCACTGGCGTACTCCCTGCTCAGTTAGTCTCTCTGTTATTTATTACTGCTAGAAAGGGAATTGGACGAGAAAGATTAAAATTCTCAGGAGATAAGACTTATTTCTTCTAAAAGGTAAATTTTGCCAGGCTTTTCTCTCCTTTGTTGTAATGTTTAATTAGCCTATTTTAGTTGGCGAAGTTTCAACCTTTCGAAATTTCAACAGATCGATGTGGTTTTTTTATCTTTAAATTTGCTTTTAGTCAGATTGATAAAAATCTGTTTATTTTGTACCAACCTTTTTTTGTTCATTTTACTTCTTTTAGGAGGCGATGGCTACGGAAAAATACAAATAGATTAGCTAGGCATTTTAAAATCTGAATGAAATCTTGACCTAAGTACGTATTGAATGAAAGTATGCCCATCTAGTTACATACTATGAGATTTATTATTATTTTTTATTTTATAATGGGTATGGGCTTATGAACGTTATCTTCCGATGTTTTCTATGCTGACTTTGTGTGATAATTTTCACCCAAAAATGTATTAACATTAAAATTATAAATTTCATAGGTTTTTTGAGCGAAATTTTCCGGGGGTATCTCTGGGGAGCTCGTTGACGGACTTGACTGTTCGGCGACAAAATGCCGTGTTCTTCTACAAGGTCTGTAACTCAGTCGTAGATAGTTCGGAGCTGTTAGCATTGATAGGTTTTAAGATTCCGACAAGAACGAGGTTGCAGCAGCCTTTCTGCTTGAGGGTTCTGTCCACCAGTGTCGGTGCGCGTGAGTCCCTCTATAGGATGACCAGAGACTATTGTGCCCGATTCCCCGATGTTGTCATTTTTTGCAATACTACAGGTAAATTTAGGTCGATGCTGCAGGAGTTCGTTGAGGGTCTTTCGATGTAATCGCTCATCACGCCTTTTTCTTTTGTCTGGTGTCTCTTTTCTTCTTCACTTATCTTCTGTCTTTCTCGCTTTTCTTTCTGTTCTCGGCTTTTCCTTTCCAAATTTTTCTCTTTTAATAATATTTATGTATGTACTTATTAATAATTTAGAATGGGTTATATATGCATATTATTATTTACGTTTTTTGTTTGTTTTTGTTATTATTTGCTTTATATGATTGTGTTGGATGAAATTTTTTTTTTTTTTTTTTTTTTTTTTCTTATTGATACTATTATAATAATAATAATAAACTTTATTATAAACAAATATGGCACATGAAAAACAATACAAGCAAATCAAAATCATTTAAGACAAATAAACACATTCAAGTGCAGTCTTGGACACCCTCACTAGGCATAGCCTGTGTCGAGTAGTGTCCATAGAAACAGCCTTCTTCTTGAAAACCACAAAGGGAAAATGATACAATACACACTCAAGTAAAGGAACATCGTAACAGATTAAAAAGAAAGACAAATAAAAACATTCAACAGTGAAAAGAGTAAAATCATATTGCATCTATAATGTACCTAATCGAAAAGAAAAACAGAATTTAATATATCCGAAGTAATAAAATTAGTCAGTCATCTACATAAAATCCTGAATATAATAAGTTCCCATGCATTAGACATAAAATGCAAATAAAAGAAAAAAATCATAAATATACAACAAAATATACAAATTTCAAAAGCACAAATTTTTAAAAACATCAAACAAATACAGCCACACAAAAGGATATATGCGATTACAGAAATTTTTCTTTTTTAATAAAAACAAAATATATATATAAAAATTATAAATCCACCAACTGTATAATAGATGACACAATTAAAAGGAACAATTACACAGATTATAATCATTAAAGTCAAAAGTAGAAAAGATAAACGTGATGGGAAGGAAAAAAAAACTGAAAATATCAGAAATAAAATTAGTAAGTCAGTCAATAAAATAAAATAAAAGAGTAAAATTATGAATAAAATATGTTCCTAAATACAAGATATAAAATGCAAAAAAAAAATAAATAAATAAATAAATAAAACAAAAAATATATGAAAAAAAAATATCAATTTTACAAGCAATTTTAAAAGAATTATACAGCACACCCATATAAAAGGATTTATGAAATCATAGAAAATATAAAACACAAAAATTATATGTAGGTAAGTTATTATTCCACCAACTGAATAGTATTAAAAGGAATCATTAAGGTGACAGAATTAAAAAGCACGATTACACACATCATAATAATTGAGGACACAGCAGAAAAGATAAACAACAGCATGCATGAGTTCGAACAAAAGAGAAGGAAGGAAATTTGTGAGAAGGATTATACGAGTAAATTTTTAACCATGTTTTCGGATTCATAGATGCCAACATCGACCAAGAAGCCTTTAATGGCTCTACGATTCATCTTGGGCCCCGATACACCACTACTCCGTCCTAGGGCTACACTCATTTCATTGAAAATCTTCGGTCCCAGGTATAGGTGGAACCTTTGGAAAAAAGTCGTATGGGGTCTTGGAGTGAGCATTCTGTCCATTTGACGAGTGACCCGCCCATGAGCCGGTGCAGCGGCAGGCGTCTCGGCGACCCTTCGAGCATAGTATAATGTTAGCCTTTGGATATAAATTTGTCTAACGTTCAGTAATTCGGTCACCTGATATAGTTCCATTGTAGGAAATGTTCTTTCTAAACGGAAAATTGTTTTCAGGACCATTCTGTGAGCTCTTTCAAGAGTAATGAGCGTAGTTGCGCATGCTCCCCCCCATGCTAATATTCCATAGTTGATTATACTGTGGCACAACGCGAAGTACACAGAGATCAGTTGCTGTTCACTCAAAATACCTCTGAGTCGTCTAAA
Organism: Mystacides longicornis; assembly: GCA_963576905.1. Lineage (NCBI taxonomy): Eukaryota > Metazoa > Arthropoda > Insecta > Trichoptera > Leptoceridae > Mystacides > Mystacides longicornis. Next base: position 1,350,013 of record OY756421.1, on the reverse strand, counting down.
AATAAAAGCTGTTCTTCTCACCCTTTCAGTCAGCTGGGACATCTGGGACTTCCAGTTTAAGTTTTCATCTATTGTAACTCCCAAATACTTCACCGAACCGAGTCTGCCAATCACACCGCATTCACAGGAATCATTTCCATTCCAGGTGTTACAGGTGTGATGCTTAATGTTAAATTCATCCACCGGCCGACCGTATCTATTGATGGAAAAGCACATGTACCCGGTCTTGTCTGCATTCAAGGTTAGAAGGTTGTTACGGAGCCAACCCGTAACCTCATCGAAACCACTCTGTGTACGAGACATCGCCTCAGACCATGTATCACCAGCGAAAAGAAGCACCGTGTCATCAGCAAAAGTGACAATTCGACCACTCTGCAAGGACATATTACAAAGGTCGTTAATATAAATAAGAAAGAGAACTGGCCCCAATACACTGCCCTGCGGAACACCAAAAGTGATTTTGGAGGAATCACTCCTAACGTCCGCCTGGTGCACAAACTGGACCCTTGCAGACAGATAACTCCTGAACCATTCGTATGCCAGTCCTCTCACACCAGATAGGTGAAGTTTTTTCAGTAATAACTCATGAGGGACTGTATCAAAGGCCTTAGCCAAGTCCAGGAAAACAGCAGTGCATCTCTTCCCACCATCGAGTCCCTGTGTCAGAAACCCGGTCAACGACAACAGAGCGTCCTCTGTGCTAAACCCGCTTCTGAAGCCATATTGGTTGCTTGAGTAGAACCCGACCCTTTCAAGAAAACCAACCAATCTCACCTTCATTAGTTTCTCCAGCACCTTTGCCATACATGGCAATAGAGATATCGGGCGGTAGTTTGAGACCACACCTGGATCACCCTTCTTCAAAATGAGACAAAGTTTGGCAATCTTTGCCGACGACGGAAAGGCTCCCTCCGCAACACTCACATTAAAGACATGTGCGATTGGTCCGGCCAAAGACTTTCTATTCAGGAATAAGATATTCGAGCTTATATCATCTGAGCCCGGGGCGCTTTTCCTCTTTAGAGTGGAGATAACTCTAGACACCTCCTGTTCGTTCGTTGGCACAATGAAAAATGATTGCAAGGGTCCACCTTCGATATGAATCGATCCTTTAACAGTATGTATGTCGGTGTTCAGCTCATTCAATTTATTTTTGGCTAATTGTTCACCCACGTGCGCAAAATAATTGTTGATTTCGTTAAGCCTCTGCGGCAGGGAAGTCTCCGATATACCACTCACCAACCTATCCACTCCTGATTGAACACCCCTCTTGATTCCCAGATACTCCTTAATTACATTCCAGCAACCTTTTGGGTTGTGGCGCTGTTCATCAATCAGTAGTTCGTAATGCCTCCTTCTGGCCTCTCGAATAATGTTGGAGCACTTGTTGCGGTATCTTTTGTAGTTATTGGCCATCTCTCTGTTGAGTGGATTCCTCCTGCAAGCGAGGTGCATTTTGTCTCTTCTTCGTATTGAAGTTATAATTCCCTCTGTTATCCACTCCTTCAATCCCACCCTGGATCTATGTCGTCGGCGGATAGATGCACCGTCTCTCATACATTTCTGAATAGTGTCTCTGAGTGTATCGTATGCCCGATCAGCATCGGTCAAATCGCCAAAATTGTCCCAACTGACTTTCCTTAGGTTCCCACTCAGTCGTGCACAATTTACCCTTACATAGTCTGCTCTATTCCTCACCTCAGAAGCATTTCTCGAGCGGTTAATACTCAACATTACAGGAAAGTGATCCGTGATGGCCGTTCTGCATACCAGTGCGCAAGTCGCAGAATATCTGCTCCTGATCATTATGTGATCCAGACAAGACTCACCCCTCGTGTTTTCATTTATGGCCGACACGAAACCATGATATGCCAACATATCTATGTATTCTTGTTCCACTGTACCACTAGTATTATTAATATTTATGTTCATGTCACCAGCCAAAATTATATCGCCCTGCTCATGCCTATGCAGCAAGTCACTCAGTGAATCGATGAAGGGTCTCACATTTGTAAAAGATGGCGGTCTGTATATGGCAATAATTAGCTGTCCAACGGTCGTATGAAGCAGAAGTGAGTTTGCCTCGGTAATCTCACGAGGTTCCTCTACACATTTAACCATCGATTCCTTAGCGTATATGACAACACCAGCATTTTGGTTAATTAATAAGTCCTTCTTTGTTTTACTTTGATTACGGAAGTAAATTGATTTTTTTTGAACTCGTTATGATCCAACCAGGTACTTATCATTTTTTCTGTATTTAATTGATGGTTTTTTTTATATTTTTGGTTTGTTCAGAATTATTTATATATTTTATGTTTTTTATATACCTATATATTTTTTTTCTCTTTTAATATCTTTGTATGTTTGTGATGTCCACTTTACATACTTTTCTTTTTAAGTGAATTTTCTCAGTTTATTAATCTGATAAATCTTGTGTACATAGAATAGGGCTAGGAATGAACCAAAATCTTTTGTTCAAAAATTATATAAGTATATTTTTTCTATATGTATTTTTAGCCTGTTTGTGCATGTTGGAAATAAATAAGTAAATAAAACACAAATCCCTATTAATTTAAGTAAACAAAATAAGGAAAAACACAATGCCATGTAAACGTCCACCTTTCACCCCGTCCACGAGGCTTACAACTTCCGTTTCGATAAGATAAAAGTTTTATGTCCAACCTATTTAAAAATTTCATAAAAATACACTTATAAGTGAGTATGTTCTTTTGTCCCTTTTAACCTCATTTGTGGCATAGAGAGGTAACAAGAGCTCTCCATTGTTTATGACCTCCTCCCACACCATGTCCAAATCCTTCAGATCTGCCTTGAAGGAGCGGAACACTGTATGAGAGGGTTATAAGTGAGTCGTTTTTGATAAGAAAGAAGCATAATAATTATAATTTCCAATACCAAAAACATCATCAGCTGTAAAATAAATAAATGGAATAAACAAATATTTCACAATAGCGTCCCAAATGGATGTCAAGCTATGACTTAGTGCAGTAGCTTAGCAGGTACTTCAACTTCTTCTAGGTTTGCCATTCGATATGGGACGCTGTTGTGGAAGGTTTGCTTATTCCGCTCTTTTATAACGGATAGCGTTCTATTAGGACCTACGGCTGTATTTTTTTTAAACTGCTTCATTAAAAATGTCTATAAAACTGGGTGGAATGTCTTATTTAAAAAAATATGTCTATAAAGAGCGTGAAGAAAAAGAAAAGATAGTAAGCAAATTTTGAAAGCAAACACGAGGCGAAATTGCTTTTTCTTGTCTGTGAATGCACAATTTTGAAAAATATAACAAAAAAAAACGTGAATAAAGTATTTATTTTTACTTTGGGAAAATAATATAAAAGTAGACTGGAATCATTTTGAAAAATTACTTTCATAAACCTTTTGACATTTATTGATTATATCAAAATAATTCCATCGTTCGAAGTCAAAATGTATGATTTGGTGTAATAATAATAATGGGGATGAATGATAATAATATACTTAGCGCTGTTTTGTGACATTAGAGTCATCTTGAGGGCGCTAGCATAAAAAAGCAAGTTACAATAGGAACCTACTAATACTTCAGACAATCAATGGTACTAACGCTTAGAAAAAAAACTAAAAATGACTATATTCAAATTATCAAACTATGAAAAACATAAATATAAGTAGGTATTAAAGTGCCACCCCACACTAGGTACAGCCTGTATAAAGCTATGCCCGCAGTTACACCCTTTTCCAGCTTTGATGCAGTAAAGAATTATATAGATGTAACTAAGTAGGCAAGTGGCGCCTTCAACAACATGACCAAGATATGGAAGGTGTCGGCGTTTAGTGTCGAGACGAAATGTAAGCTGTTTGATGCGTGTGTGTTGCCCATTCTCCTTTATGGGTGTGAGTCCTGGCACCTGACCAAGGCCCAGGCACAAAAAATCTCATCCTTTGAAATGAAGTGCCTAAGGAGAATTCTGGGCGTAATATGGTACCACCGCATCACGAACGACGCTATACGCCGGCGTACCCAGCGTGAACCCATCACCTCTACCATTGTGGGGAGGAGATGGACTTGGCTGGGACATGTGTTAAGGATTCCGAATGACAGTTGGCCGAGGAGAGCGCTGTTCTTCCTCCCATCAGGGTCCCGAAGACGAGGAAGACCCTCTCACACTGTGTTCCGCTCCTTCGAAGCAGAGCTGAGGGATATGGACATGGTGTGGGAGGAGGTCATAAACATTGCGCAAGATCGAGCGCAATGGAGAGCTCTTGTTGCCTCCCTATGCCCCTGAGTGGGGTGTAAAAAGGGAGAATTGATTGATTGATTGAAACTATGAAAAATATTTAGCGAGGTTTTAGAGTGTTTCACCGAAAATACCGATCTACGGATGAACTAAAACAATTTTTATATACTTAAATTGATTTATATTTCATTAGCACTGTTTTCATAATGTAGTTTGAATAAAATAAGTTAATGATATTATTACATCTTATAATATGAAAACGATTAGTTTTGCGCATGTCTTGCATAATGCCGAGAACTGCGGGACCATTTTGGCTGATTTAGGTTTCTTGATATTACTGTTAGCTCAGGCTTAACGGTGAGAGAGTATAGAAAAATTGCGAGAAATACAACAGTTTTGATTCCCGTACAAAGTATTCTTGCCTCAATAAAGGATCTATATTATTTGGTTGTGAGTTAATGGAAATGAATTATGCGATAGAATTTTTTTAGGATAGGTACATCTAAGAATCATACTAATGATTTCGTAAAGTGTGTAATTTATAAGAGAGGTCAAAAATACATTTTGATACATAATAAAAAAAATGCATAATAAAAGGGTAGGTAAAGAAAATAAAGGTTTTCGTCATAGTTCTTTGTGTTTTCATTTTCATCCTATTATTATTTTGATATTTTTTAAATGCCTTCGTTGAGAGTTGTTCAAGGGATGGGGAATATCGGGGGTAGTGTAAGCAAGAATCTTTAGAACTAAGCAAACAATAGTTGGGTTTTTAACAAAATTAATTAATTACCTTGGCCCGGCCTCGGCGAGGATACAAGATAACGTGCACTTGACAACAAAGACAAAACTTGAATTAACCAAAAAAGGAAGGAAATGTTTGATTAATGGATCGGACCTTTCCCCACCTCACTCAGCCGTGCTTTGTTCATTCGTCAACTTGTGATCGGAGCCAGAGAAGACCCACATTATTTATTGAACAGCTTCACAATTACACCTACGCCATTTTTGTCTCATTCTAATGATTTCATTATCCTTGCTTTGGCTGGTACTCATATTGTATTACAAAATATGTAACTACTGGAAGAAAGGTTCATCCTTCACCACCAATCACCAAGTGATAGAATTCGTTACCGGTTTTTACGGTTGCACAATCGACGTGTAAATGATGACTTAAATGTGTTTTTACAAAAAAAATTGACAACAAAACTGACTGGTTTTAGACAAAAGAACTCACGTTCCACAAACTAGATAGCGCCATATTATATGATCGTGTGTGTGCCTGTGTGTGTGTGTGAGTGTACGGGTATGAGAAGCCTGCGGTTAAAGCTTTCCTTCGGGTAGGCGGCGTTAGTTGATTAGGCAGTCAGTGTTCTGGGCTTTTAAATAACTGCTTACTGAAGGAAGGGTCATTCGTCTCTGAGTGATGTAATTCGTCGCTATTTTTCTGAGCTGCTTATGGCCAACAAAATTATAATAATATGCACTTATTAATGTTGTATAATAATATTACCTATAGGACATCTTAATCAGAGTAGATATTTTACAGATTTATTTTGTCTATCTATCTATGCTCCCTTTAGGCTCCCACTTAGGGGCATAGGGAGGCAACAAGAGCTCTCCACTGCACTCCATCCTGTGAAGTTACAATGACCTCCTCCCACACCATTTCCAGATCACTTGATTCTGCAGATTTATGCCCTTGTCAAACTTGGCAATAATCAGAAATTCGTATACTTAAATGTTTGAACTATTAAATTGTTTAATTATTATATTACAGCTTAAATATATGAATTACATCAACGTTACAGGGTCAGTAACCTATATAATATAAATAAGTGGTGATTTTTATTAATAACGATATAACCTACTTATTATCAGTTTAAAAATTATCGATTATTCCAGTTTAACAGTCAAGTGTTGAAATAAAAGAAATCAAAACTGTCAAAAGCTTAAGAAAAAGAGAGTAAGAGATAATTTACAAGCTCAAAGCGGTAAAGTTAGAAAATGAATAGGAAAAATGAGCCAAATAAGACGCACACAAAGGGAAAAGAAGTCGTGCATACGAGGAATAATGCCACAAACCTAATTTCATAATATTATGTCTTATTTCTATCTTTGTTCTCTTTATTTCTATTCCTCCTGATTCCTGTTTTATAATACGAGTTGCTTGTTACGATCCGGTACCAGGTGTAAACCGAGTTTAGTATCCAATAAAAAGTATTAGATCAGATATCTTGCGTTCGCACTTCTGTTTTGATTTCAGTGACCCTTAAAAATTGAGGCTTTTCACAGAAAAAAAACTATCTATCTCGTGCGTGCGTCTTGGGAAAACTAAGGGTGAAATATCCGCCGATATATTTCTCACCCCCGAGATGTAAACAGAAAAAGTGATGACAATTTATATTATATTATTACCGTGCTAGCCAGCCAAAAGTTATTTTTTGTCTCTTATTTATTTAGGTTTGGTAACTACTTAACGCCTTCAAAGAAAACCATACAAATTCCCATCATTATGATGTCAAAGGGCTACAAAATCCTTCACCTTTGTATAATATAATAAATTCTAAAACAACCTTTTGGCTTTTTATTTTAAAGAGATGAACCTTATCTAAAATGTAAAAATATATAACTAATTTAATATGTTTGGCCTTTGATAAAACGTGAACACCGACAAGAGATATCGAATTAGAAATAATTAATGATATCATCTGGATTCGATTTTGTTGAAAATTTTGAAAATCTTAAGAAGCGAACCTTTGTTTTCCGTATTATAAGAAAACAAAATTGATATACATGGATAGACCGCGATTATTTTTATGGAGAGTAGGTATCTAAATAAGAAAACAAAACAACTGTAATAATAATTGTAATAGAAATTGGTACAAAAAAAAACGGATATATATATAAATACCTACATATTATTATAATATAATTGCACTGAATGAAAGAAATGTGGACAACAAAGAATTACATAATTCAGCTGAGGTGGTTGGTCCAGCGCATTAAAGGTAGCTGGTTTGAATCCCGATGCCGACCATTTCCACTTTTACAACACAAGTTATGATGCATTCTGTGAAAGATGTCGCAAGTGAATTTGTGTTCACTTTGGTTTAGCTCAGATTTATTTTGTTAAAAAAAAACGTTACAAATATTTTTGTGTATTCTTTTGGCATTTTCCAGGACTAGATCTCTCATATATTATGCAGTAGAACAAACTATTTGATGCTTTAATAAAATCAATTATTAATGTTTGATTTAAGGAGGTAGGTACCAATTTTTTTACAAATTTGAGCCATCAAGGCCATTTGGGTGGTCGAAGTCGAAATCTACGAAATATCAACGCATTGGAATCAATGATGGGATTTTTCGTAGAACACGGCGGAAAATCCCATGCCGAATTCCCGATATTTGGTCGGACCAATGCATCTGAGATTTTCTTATGAGTATATTCCGATACTCTTTGAACTGTTTTAAGATTTTTCCAACCTTCACATCTATACATGATTAACAGACGATATATCCTCATCCTTATAGTAGTCATAGTTTTTCTGTAGTTATCGCCAGCACCACAGCTTGAAGAGGCATCCTCTGTAGGTCCCAGCCTCGCAGTCAAGGATTCCACTCCTGGGTATTTACGCGTGATTTTCACCTTGTTTTTTCTGATTTTAGTTTCGCATTCACTTTGTTCAGTGACAATAGTGATGTTGGTTAAAACCTCAATAGTTTGTCTTCATATAGAGTAATTTTTGGTTACGTGTCTACCTAATTTAACAATATTTTTCTAGCTTCTGTATTTTTATGTGATCATAACTGACTTATCATAAAAAATAAAAGTCATAAAGAATAAACAAAAAAAAAAATAATTATTGGCCATCATCGGCTCATACAATCAATTAAACTGAAATCAATCGAAATAAATAATTGGGTTGGACGCTGAAACTCGTTATACGGAGAATTATTTTGACGCTAACATTATAGGTTAAACGGGATATGTGAAGTTACCGTCCAATTGTTTGACTTGGGTCAACACAAACCCTGCGGTTAATCGTTTTTCAATATATAGTGCAATAGATTTTTACGATTATTCGGTATACGGGAGAGATAGCGATAGAACTGCCGTTATACAGACGCGCTCTGTGCGCCTCCCGTGACCCGCTATCTTCTATGGGGACACACTCATGCTGTAGGTATACTTATAACCAAAGCTGTCCTGCGGGAATTCGACACAACCATTGTTACAAATCGATTTCTTGAAAAACACACACACTCTCGAAATGGAATGTGAAATTTATTTCAGCCAATAACTGTTTAAATGAAAGACATTTTCTTTTGTAACCATTTTGGTTGGTATTTTCGTTAAATTTTAAAAAGTGTGAGAATGCCGCGTATTTCGACCCCGACCCGAAAAGAAGACCCTGACAAGAATTTAGGTGCCTTATTTGATATTCCTGACATATTACGACATAAACCAGACTATCTTTAAGAACTTGATGTGGACAATGATCTAGATGCGTCCACTTAACGAAGCGGTGGAGATGCTTAATCGAAAATCCACATGGAAGAGCACAGCTTTTCATAGCACTCGATTTTTGCAATGAAAATAATAGCCTTGTGTGTAAATACTACACATATTCCAGCTAATTATAATATTATAGAATATCTGTGCTTACATTTAATAAAAGATGAGCTGCTGAATGTTGGAGCTGAGTGCTTTAGTGGATATGTGCTCAGATAAGTTAAGTCAATGCTATTTAATGCCTAAAAAGCTGCTAATCTACCTAGAATTGAATACTGTACATTATTATTATGTGAAAATACTACGGAAATACGATTGTCTTCTTTGCAAGAAGGTCGTTACCCTCCAAATTAACTTCTCAAACTAAAATAATAAACAAATAAAAAAAACAAGCAGTCGCAGTCTTTAAAATTGGTTGCTCTCTTGTTCTCAATAATTTCCAACTTTCATCTCTATATTTCATGAATAATTATTAAATACCTACTTGTTGTATACATGAGATTTTTTGACATGTTGAACATGTAGAGAATTCTCATGATTAGGAGTTTCGGAGACTTCAACATAACCACCTATTGGCGAGCGTTGTTAACGTAAAGTGATCACACTAAGCCAGCCTTCGAAATAACAGTAGAAGACGGTCGTCGTAAGCCTGTAGTGGTTTGTTCCATTTAAAAATCGATCATCAGTAATGAATTGATAGAGTCATTAGTTGTTACATATTCGAAATTGAAAAGTGTTGATATCTTATAGGTAGGTAGTTGATAAAATATTATGTATTTCGAAATCTAGTATTGGAAAATGGAACAAAATTAACAAAAAAAATAATAATGGCATTTTTACCTTTTCGCGTTGTTGTTTAGTCGATGCTCGAGATTTCGTCCAGATATCACTGGTCAACGCGGACAACCGAAAACAGGTAAAAAATTGCATACCCACGAAAATCTGAATCGTTGAGTACATATTGATAAGACTTGGTTAAATATAAAGACGAAAAACAACTTGTTAAGTAGCAGTCGGTACCTATTATTATTTTTTGTTTAAGCGTATAACGAGCTAATACGAGTATCAGAGCGTAAAATTTAAAAAGGGAAGAAAAGGTCTGTTCGTTATAATTCTGTTGTATTATTAAACTTGTAGGCTTTGTGCGTAAAAGGGTTGACGTTATATTATGAAACGGTTATCCCAAAAAATATGCGAGCGCTTTGTTTAAACAATGTTATTATCATGAAGATTAAATCTGTCTGAAATACAATAACCAATGGCGTGCGGCCAACATTATGACGTTCATATTATATTTAGTCTGGGATGAATAAAAAAATCGCAGAAACAATAATAATCTTACACAAGCTCAAAGGGGTAGAAAAAAAATCATCGATAAGTACTTGTAGCGCTTATTCATAATTTATTACACCTACTAGTGGTCGACCAGTGCTCGAAATTCGACCATAACTCATTTAATTTATAAATTTGAACATTATTATGTAAGGTTTCATTGTCAAAGACTGACCCAGCGCTATTTCAAAATTTTCTTTAAAAAACAATGACATGGATATGTACGTCAAATCTGAAATGTTGATAGGTATGTACAAAGTTTTTTATATTATTATGAAAGTCAAAAAATATCTATCTATTCTAAATTTGATCACAAATAAACAAAAGAATATATTATACGTCTGTCTCGATGTCAGATGAAAGCTAGTTAATCTTTGCTATAAGGTATATCTGGGGAATCACGCAAGTCAGTAAGCAGAGAAAAAAATAGAATCTCACCGCACGCCGCTGATATAAAAAAAAACTCTTATGTAAATTATTTGTATATTATAAAAACACAATTCAGAGATTAAATTATCGGATGAAATTTAATTCAACTAGATAAATAAAGTACATTTTTTTTAACTCTTTTGTACTATTATGTCATTGACGAAAAGATTTAATAAATAAAAAAAGCAGTCTATCCTTAATGAAAAAAACGACTCATTCATATTAAACGATGCATTAAACAAATAATTTTGCAGACGGCTAACGGCCGCCCCAAAATCATTGTAAATACCGTGTTAATTTGTCATTTCTTTGTAAATTTCTTTAAGTGTAAGATGTCAAAAGTGTATTTGTGTTCACTTTGAGTGAGCCCAGATTGATTTCTTTCTTGTGTCGTTCATTTGGGGGTTAATTAAAAAAAATAGAAAAAAGAATCTGAGCTCACTTTAAGCGAACACAAACTATACTTTCACGTACAAAGTTCAATTTCCAACCGTAAATATTTCTTGGTGGAACAACATTTAAATAGGTACCTAGATTAAAAATAGTTAAATCAGACGAAAAAGAGTTTGACGGAAGCGCTCGAGCTCAGATAATTTTTCGTGAAAGTGCAACTACGTCGTTTTAATCTATTAAAATGAACTTTCACTACGTGAATACACAAACACTTCAGTTAGGTATTGAATATTTTAAATTATTATACCTAATTACCTACTCAAATAAAAGATTTTTATAAAAAAATTATAAATGGTTAAACATGCATTTTTCCGTTGTGGAAGTAATTTAAATAATGACATTTAAATAAAACACTTTTTAACTCTTCCACAATAATAATTTTATTACACCTGACATGTTTCGAAGCGGCACACCATGTCAGGTGTAATCAAATTCTGGAAGTGTTTTTCAGGAGTGAGGTATTAAGTGTTTTGTGGAAGGAATTTTTAGTTTTTCCACTTATATTATTTGTTTATAGCAAACCGGTTTTCGGAAGCTCACTTCCTTCTTCGGCCTAATTGACATATTTTACAGATAGTAAAGCTTGTGTCACAAAATTTTATAATATTTTTTTTAAATCATCTGCGCTCACTCGAGTGAACACAAATATATTCTTTCACACTAACCAAAGTACAATGTTCGTTCGCTTGTATATAGCACAGCTGAATACTGTGCACCGGTGCGCTGTGTGGGGACATACATAGTTTTCATGTCACCGCTGTTAAGACACAACTACATAATTAACTCAAAGCCCATGGTGAGCGGTACGGTTGTCAACCCCGCTGCCCTGGCTCCCAGTTCTTTTCAAAAAACTTTCCAAAATCGCTCCCCCCGACCTACGCAGGAAGCAGGTACTACCCGGGAAATAACCAAATTGGAGCATAACCCGCAGCTGCCAGGCTATAATGATATTTTCTCACCACCTCCACTCAGACCACCATCGAGAAACATGATGTGGAGAGAATTGGAATCGTCTCCGCAGCATTTAACGCTCAATGAGGATTGGAGCTCCCTCTGGAGAGAAGCAAGTGTGACAAATAGCCGCTTGATAGAAAACCCTCAAGAGCGTGTACCTGGATTTGACCTGCCCCGAAAACAGTATTTTTTTTTTTTTTTTTTTATTGATATAAATATAGAACATAATTATTTACAAAAACAAGTATAATACTATGATTGAGTCACGCCAAATCTAAAGATTTGTCGGCGTGTTCTCTTTAATTGTAAGTACATGATACAAAGAAAGTTTACTTAATCTACTACTACATTAAAAACATACTTAAACCATAATTAAATTTAAACATTAATTTAAATAGTCAATTATATACAAACCCACACTTTATTAACCATTCCTTGACTAATTTTTTTGCAATATTTTTACTTTTGCATTCCTTAATAGATGCCGGCATCATATTAAATATCTTTGGCACGTTGTATTCTAATGTTCTTTTACCGTACTTTGGGGACCACATACCCATCATTAAACTTAAATCTAGTGTGATGCTTATGTCGCGGATTATCTTTAAATTCGGTTTTTGAAAATTGGTCGTTGACCACGCTTAATAGAATCAGGACTGGCCCGAGTCCCGAATGTGAGTGTAGTCACCACCAAACTATGGGCCACATAGTTGAGTGTCAATTTTGGTTTCCAGCGCGGTCTAACAGAAATTCACGGGGTCACTTCTGACGTAGCCAATTGGCTAAGAGACCTTCCATTAAATTTGTAATAGCCAGGTCTTTACCATATGCATTAAAAATGTTCGTACGAAAGCCGCCGACTGAAGCGCTGGGCTACCAACTACTTCATTACATAATTAAACGCGCATGGCATGTCAGGCGTTAAAAAATTATTGCTTGTGAATCCCTCAGCCATTCCATGGCTTCGGTCGTCAAATTATTGAAGTCTTCCGTCATTCCATTACATTTATGTGTCGGGCATTCCTGTACTGTATGATGTAGGGTCTGGGAATCAACACCGCAGTCACATCGGGGTCTGCAATATATCCCCATTTATGCCTTTCGATGCCCTCCTGCTGCATCCCGTTCTGATGCGGTTCAATGTCACCCATTCCCTGCGCTGGAGCCCGAAACCAGCGACTCTTTTTGTAAGGTCTGTGATCAAAATTTTATTTTTAACATCACTTTCCTCCCGTTCGTTTAGTCACGCATGTTATACGGAAAAATCACCGGCTTCCAGGTCCTGGGCTCTGGACCAAAAGGGTCTTCTTGATTTGAGTCTTGTGTTTGGGATGTCGTTCAGTACTGAGCTCAGAAGGGAGGTGTTGGTTTTAACTCTGACCCATTCTCTCATTGTGGTGACATCTCTGCGGAGATGGGGGGTACAATATTGGCCAGGACTGGTAACTACTGGCATTGAGTAGGTTTTAGCGCACTAGTTATAGTCATCCACTTTTTTGGCATGGACATTTACCTCGATACGGGTGCAAACCCAGTGAGATATTTTTAAGTTTTTTTTTTTTTTTTTTTTTACTGCCACCCCACACGGGAGCGCAGTACTCTGCAGTGGAGTAAACCAGCGACACTCTGGTAGTCCGCAAAGTCTCGGCATTGGCTTCCCACCCGGACCTTGCCAGCTTCTGAATAACATTGTCGAATTTAATTTCCCACAGATGGAGTCTATATGCTTCCCGAAAGTTAGTGTGCGATCCAGACTGACGACCAGGTGTTTTTGGGTAGGAATTTGTCGACCTCGACGTGGTCTACCCCGGGCTTCAAGCAAACAAACAGATGGTGCTGTAACACAGCAAAAAGGCGCAAAACAAAAGAAAACTACCTGATTGATTGGTTTTGTCATTTGTATGAAAAAACTTCGCGTAGGGTAAGGGTACCTAAATGTATGAAAAAAACTTCGAATGTTTCAATGAAAATGCTGAGATACGGTCGAAATGAGGCACTTGTTTTGTTTGATGAGCGATAAATTGTTGGGCTTCTTAGATTTCGTTCGTTCCGTCGAAAATCTAGGAGTGAGTGTGGGTAATTGTAATGGAAACTGACACTTTGCCAATATCACGATGAACATGGTTCTTCAGCTCACTGTGTGGGGCTTGATACGCGTGATGATGTTTCAAGGTCGCGTCTGGGATGGAATATCACAGAGATTGGATCAAGAGCGACGGGCGTGGGTGTTCTCTGTATTTGTGAAGGAAGATTCGTGAAAACCAATAAATTTAATATAGTATTTTAGAATAATGTTGCTGAATTGTGTCGATTAATAAAATATCAGCACAATTATTATTATCAATATATTTTGAACTCATTCAATGTGTTTTTTAGTGATTTGTATGGAGATCAAGTCCCTAATTTTATTTCCATATCAAAAAAGACGATTTTAACAAGGAAGCCAATAATTTTGAAATAATATTTTGAATAGAGACAGTAGTAGGTATAGAAGTGCGCGCATACAAGGAGGATAGAAATAGTAAGTAGTTATATTTTTTTTAACGCATCACTCGTGTATCGTAAGGGATGGGCCGAGAGAAGGGACCTACACTTTTTTGCAATTGTGAGAAGTAGAGATAAGTTTTTTTTTTTTTTATATAAAAAATGAATCTGGGTTCACTCAAAGTGAACAAAAATCACTTTCAACATCTTTAATATAAAGCAAAGCTTGTGTTTTTAAAGTGGAAATGGTCGGCACCGGGACTAGAACCCATGACCTCCAATACTCGTCGTCGTCGACTGATACCACTGGTTTACCAACCACTTCGCTTCTTTTTCTATCCATCTATACTTCTTGCGCTTTTTCCATCGACATACCATATTTCATACAACCTCCCTTGTTTCTCTTCTCAACCTGGTGTTCGACACCTTTCCTTTCAGCCTTATAAATTTTCTTTGTCATTCTGTTACATCTACATATTCTTTCCACATGCCCAAATCATCTCAAATTATTACCTTTCATCATTTTCACAACACTAACATCCATACCAGATTCCTTCCTAATACTCTCATTCCTTTCCATAACCCACAGAGTTTATCCACATAATATTCTTCGTAGAGCTCTCGTCTCTACTGTATTTATTTTATACTACATTCTTATTTTTCGTCCATGTCCACGTTTCGCATCCATACAATTATCATTGATGGTAACAGAATTGCGTTATGCACTAGTTTTTTTTGTTTGTAGTGAGACGTTGTTGTTTCTCTTAATAGGTCTTAGTGCACCGCTCACCCTGCTACCAGCCACTTTCCTCCGTTCGATTTTTCTTTCACACTTTCCATCCCGACTAAACACACTTACTTAATACACATACTCATCAACTAGCCCTAAGACATTCATTTTCCACGGTTATTTTACAATTAATTCTTGCTCAATTTTCAAACACACTCGACACAAGTTTTTGTTAATCAGTGTAAGTATTATCAATACATATAATATGAAAATTATTACATGCTGAAAATAGCTGGACAATGTTTTTTATACAAAAAATTGAGACTTCTAATAAAATGAAGAAAAAAATTAAGAAGCTGCATTGAAATAGGTGTCTTGCGATTACATGAATGTACGGAAAAAAGAATCGAACGAAACGAAGATATTTTATTGAAGAATAAAATATGAATAATTTGCAAAGGGATGTTGTGGGTGAAGGCGCGACATGGGAGAAGTGGTGCGGGCCTGATGAAGATAACAAGAATTATTTATGTTGAAGAATGGGCTTAAGATACAGAGTTGCTGCTGGTCGCACATCGTATTACCCCTGGGATAAATAACAAACGGAATAAATCTCCTTTATAGCCTATCAAGAAAAATCATACGCCCCGAAAACAAAGAGCAAATCCATGTGAAAAATTCTCCCAACTTTTTTTCCACTTGGATTAAAAGTTTTATCATTTTTTAACCTAACAAAACAAAATAATATCCATTAAGTCAAGTACATACTTATCAATATTTTTCGTCCATTCGTTCATTTAAATTCACGCGACTGTCAAGTAAAGCTTGTTAACTTGAGAAAAATGATTCACCAAGTTGACAAAAAGTTCAATGTAACTTTTATCTATTTACACCATGCATGATCTGATTTCTCTCTTTTTACACTTTTATATAATTACTATAGATTATGTTCTGAGACTCTATGTACATGCTTGTTTTGTTTTGTTACAATTTCCTTTTTGTTACTACTGTTTATATTTTGCTATATGATTTGTGTTGTGGACTATTCCGAGTGCCCGTAAGGGCCTATGGAAACATTTTAAGAATAAAGAATATTTTTACAAATTATTAGTAGATAATTTTTGTTCTCATAGAAACGTCAGTTAGAACCATCTTTTATCAAAATCTCATATTTGCCAAAAATGTTAGTCATATCCGTTTCTGTTAATTAAATTAGATCCTTTTCGTAGTACCTATTTTTGTCTCATAATGTGAGGGCGCTGGTTGTCACATACTCTCTCCATAAATATTGTGCAAAAGTAGCATTGGTTATTTGTGCAGTCTCTTTTTCTTGCCGTTTGAAGCTTTTTCTTTCGTACGAACGTCTATTATTTCAGAACTACCCATAAAAATGTCGCGCCATCATATAAGTGAGTCTTTTCGTGGGCTTGTATCACCTCTCTCAATCTCAGAACTGATGTTGCTAGGAAGCAAAAAAGAAGTAGGTACCTACCTATTAAAATTATTAAAAACGTGTTTGTTTTTAAAATTAAACCTTCATTTACTTCGTAAAAACCTACCCCAGACACTGAGACAACCATCCCCGGCACAAGGGTAAGAAGTCACACTTTTGATTATTTTTGCAATTGATCAAGTTTAATTTGGTTCAGTCTTTAAATTTGGTTGCTCTCTTGTTCTCAATAATTTCCAACTTTTATCTCTATATTTCATTAATTATTATTAAATATCTACCTGTTGTATACATGGGATTTTTCGACATGTTGAACATGTTGAGAATTCCCATGATTAGGAGTTTCGGAGACTCAAACATTACCACCTAATGGCGAACGTTGTTAACGTAAAGTGATCACACTAAGCCAGCCTTCGAAATAACAGTAGAAGACGGTCGTAAGCCCGTAGTGGTTTGTTCCATTTAAAAATCGAACATCAGTAATGAATTATTGTTAGAGTCATTAGTTGTTACATATTAGTTGTCACTTCATTTGCAGTGGAATGAAAGTACAATTCATTAGTATTTTCATCCCACTCGAATAAATGGTTGAATCTTGCCAAAGGATTTGACAACCAACCCGATCTCCCCTATGTTTGAGATTATGAATGAAGTGCAATATGTTATCAATTGTTGAATTATTGTCGTTTAAAGTAGATAATATCTCTCATATAAATGAAAGTCGGGTTAGTGCGAACACTTATAACTCGAGATCGGCTATACAGATTCTTTCAATGTTTGATTTATTGGATTCTTCTCCTCACCGGATAACAGAATAACGAATAAAAAGTTGAAAAAAATGGGTAAGATATTATATAAAATATAATATTTAAGTTAGTATGGAACGGATAACCGGCGACGCGCCAACGCCATCGCGGGTAGTTTCCTCTCATTCTCGCATACGTGATTGGCACTCTTACAGTAGCCCATCCCACTTACTCCATCGCATAGTCAACAAAATTATCGGTCACATTCGATCGGTACCTACTTCATAGTAGAGGTAGAATGTGTGCGCGCGCGCGCGCGCGCATAATTTATTCTTACGTTGTTCCCGCCTGAGCTTTGAATACGAATGAAATATGGATGTTTTAGAAATATTTTAACATTATTACTTTATTAGTAATTTAATAGGATTAATTATGTATTTTTGTTTCTGGGGGGCGCAGTGCACATATGAACAGGCCGCCACTGGTTAGGACTACAGGACAACGTCTGTCGAGAAAGCTAGTTCTAAATAAATTTAGGTTTATTAGGTTTATTCAGATTCTTTTATAGGAACACATCCTGTTAGCAAGGAACGTAATAAGGGTAAAGTAACGATTTGTTTGGTTAAACACTTAATACAATACGAGATAACTTTATTTCCTCCGATCTAATATAATTTACATATAAAATGCGCCGACCAGGCAACAAAGTGGAAAATTGGTTGAACGATGTTGCGAGCGGTCATCCACAAGAGAGGGAATTATTCATCTGTTTGAAGAGCTGTGTAGAGGCCATGTTGAACAAGAACGGGAAACGCTTGAATCGTAATATTTTATGTCTTCTCCTAGAGAGTCATGAATATGAGATGTCTTTATGGTGTAAGCTGTTTTACTGCCTTCTTCTAGGAATAGCAACGGCTCTACGGTTCTGTTTGATTTAATGGAACATTTTGTTGGTTTCGCTAAAAATGGAACAGAGATTTCCAGTTCGGAAAGGTCTGTGAAAATGTGTTCATTCATTAATTCATTCTTCATTTAGTTTCGTATGTTGAGTACTCGCAGAATCATTTAGTAACGCACACATAAGTATCAAATATTTGACTAGTTCTAAACATACATTTTTTTGTGAATAACCCTGCTGGGTTGTGTGTGAAATTTCTCGATTCAAATCAAATTCACTATTTTTTTTTTACCCATCACGCCGTTTCCCGAAGGGGGTAGGCAGAGAGTACGGACTTCGATTCTTTCCTATCCAAACAAACCTCTTTCGCTTCCTCCAATATTCCGCATACATGCTCTTCTATTCCTTTTGCTCCTGCCTCGGCCCTCCTCTAAGACGGCACCGATATGATCGGACCATGTCATTCGAGGTCGGCCTCGTTTTCGTGCACCCGTTCTTTCAGATTTATATATCCTTTTAGTCATTCTATCTTCGTTCATTCTCTATACATGCCCAAACCACCTTAATTTATTCACTTTCATTTTAGTCACTATGCGCACACCCACTCCACATTCCTTTCTAATTTTATCATTCCTCACCTTATCAAACAGTCTCTTTCCGCATATCCTACGCAGTGATCTAATTTCCACAGCATTTATTCCAACTTCCAGATTTTTCGTCCATGTCCAAGTTCCACTCCCATACATCATGGATGGAATCAGGATTGCATTGTGCATCAACTGTTTTTGATGTGTCTTGTTTTAAATATATTTGTAGGAATAAAAAAGGTTTTCGAATCAACAATAATTGGCTGTATGAGAAGGGCTGGCTAAATAAATTTTGTTCAAAAACCGCTGCGGGTATAAACCAGTTATATAGTGCTTATTTTGCTTTCTCACGTTGTGTACGGCAGACAATTTGACATTTCTTCCCGTTGCAAAAATTATGTGTAGGAACCTCTAAAAAGTACCTTTTTGTGTCTGTTTAACGTTATAGGTTATGCTTTTGGTTTAAATAGTGTACCGCACAGCGTACGGCACAAGGACCGAAGGTGGAACGGTCAAGTGTAGGGTGGATGCTTGGCAACGGGATCTCACGCCTCTCTCCTCTTCCTCGCCCGGCCGCTCCGCGATCGTCTTCTTCTTCGCCCGGCGCCCTCGACGAAGCGACCTCCTAGTAGTCACGCAGGCCGTACTCGCTTCGGGCCTGACGCGCGTTCGAGAGATGCCTCGGTCCAGCGGTGTGTTCGGAAGCCGTAGTCAGGGTCCAATTGCATGGGTCGTGCCACGGTCCAAAGAGCCAGCCAGAGATGAGAGTCCAATCCGTGTCCAAAGAGAAGTCCGAGTCCAGTCCAGTGCAGAGTCCAAGCCAAGGTCCAAGTCCGAGTAGAGCGGGAGAGCAGAGAGAGAATGAAACACCAAGTGTAAACGAAGATATTCTGACTTTATTGGGAAATGTACGTGCTTATATTCAAATCCGCGCCGTCGATCTCAGCTCGCAGGCTGGTGCGAACGGCGCGGACACAGTAGGCGCACGCAGGCGCTCCCCACCACGTCATGCATCGCAGTGCTGCGTGGCGGGGTGGATAATTATCGATAATTTCGCCTATAAGCGAATAACTATATGAAATCAAATGCCCACCTCGGTGTATTTGGTATCAACGAGATCGCCTCGCGATTTTACACCGAGGTGTGCTACTCAAATTAACATACAAGGTAATTTGAGGAATGTGCATTTGTGCTGCACTGTCCGGCCGCCCAGAACAAGATTCCCCGGCCGGCAGGCCTACACCTCATGCCGGGCCTCGCCAGACATCTCTGTGTCCAGAAAGCACCCGTCCAACAAACAAGTTATGCCCCATACAAATCCCCTGTGCATAGGCCGCGCCACCAGACGTCAGTCAGCGCGCTGAGCTCTATGCTGGGGCTGCCGATGTCATTGCATCCAGCAAGCCCCCCAAATATTCCCAATCATGAGCCGTGATGCACGGTCGCAGTTTCAATACTGCAGACCGGCCACAGTCGCCCTACGCTAGGTTGCGTAATCAGCAACCTGCGTTCATCATTGTACCTTACAGTACGAGCATGAGCCGTGATGCCTGGCCGCGACACGACCAAGCCACCGACACTACATGCCTGGCCGCACCAGTGTCTCAGCACTAGTGTGCCTTCATTCGGCGCATTCATGCACCTTTCATTGGCCTGCGCTGTGTTGCTCGGCCTCTCATAGCCGAGCCACCGACGCAGCATGCATTACTCTACCAGAATAAGTCTCTGGTAGGCATCCCAGATGTCCCCAGATACACATAAATTCAGGAAACATTAACAAGGGATCATATATACAATATGTTGGCCCCCGCCTCGGCTCTTCAGGGACATAATCAATCCTTTATTAGCTGTCCGAGACGGGATGCACAACGGAATCACAATTCAATCTATATATACATAATTAAGATCACTTAACCTATGCATAATCAATATTCGGGTTGGGGGCACGAGGTCACATTCACGGGTAAATCACGAACCCGGCGGCCGCGGTAGTGAAAATGCGTCAGTCTCAGCAGACTGACATGCACACTCCGCGGTCGTCATAAGTTAGAAGACCCCGTGCACCCACCCTTAATAGGTATAAATCTATGTCGCAGGCAATGCTCACAAATCGGTCATATTTTCAATAGTCCAACACAAATCACGTGTTGTCTGTAACCTGTAACATACTGCCGTCCGGTACAAATAGTTTGATAAAATTTCAGTCTCACTTGTACCTACATATACATTACTGTTTTGTTTATATTTTTTCATTTCAATAAAGTAATTTAAATGAAACAATTCATTTGTTTTTCCACAAATTATTTAATACCCTGACTAGTTTCGCAGGCACAGGTCCTGATTGGTCAATCAAATCATGTCATTGC
Organism: Mystacides longicornis; assembly: GCA_963576905.1. NCBI lineage: Eukaryota > Metazoa > Arthropoda > Insecta > Trichoptera > Leptoceridae > Mystacides > Mystacides longicornis. The sequence goes on along the minus strand of OY756421.1, from coordinate 1,328,830 downwards.
ATCCAGCAAGCCCCCCAAATATTCCCAATCATGAGCCGTGATGCACGGTCGCAGTTTCAATACTGCAGACCGGCCACAGTCGCCCTACGCTAGGTTGCGTAATCAGCAACCTGCGTTCATCATTGTACCTTACAGTACGAGCATGAGCCGTGATGCCTGGCCGCGACACGACCAAGCCACCGACACTACATGCCTGGCCGCACCAGTGTCTCAGCACTAGTGTGCCTTCATTCGGCGCATTCATGCACCTTTCATTGGCCTGCGCTGTGTTGCTCGGCCTCTCATAGCCGAGCCACCGACGCAGCATGCATTACTCTACCAGAATAAGTCTCTGGTAGGCATCCCAGATGTCCCCAGATACACATAAATTCAGGAAACATTAACAAGGGATCATATATACAATATGTTGGCCCCCGCCTCGGCTCTTCAGGGACATAATCAATCCTTTATTAGCTGTCCGAGACGGGATGCACAACGGAATCACAATTCAATCTATATATACATAATTAAGATCACTTAACCTATGCATAATCAATATTCGGGTTGGGGGCACGAGGTCACATTCACGGGTAAATCACGAACCCGGCGGCCGCGGTAGTGAAAATGCGTCAGTCTCAGCAGACTGACATGCACACTCCGCGGTCGTCATAAGTTAGAAGACCCCGTGCACCCACCCTTAATAGGTATAAATCTATGTCGCAGGCAATGCTCACAAATCGGTCATATTTTCAATAGTCCAACACAAATCACGTGTTGTCTGTAACCTGTAACATACTGCCGTCCGGTACAAATAGTTTGATAAAATTTCAGTCTCACTTGTACCTACATATACATTACTGTTTTGTTTATATTTTTTCATTTCAATAAAGTAATTTAAATGAAACAATTCATTTGTTTTTCCACAAATTATTTAATACCCTGACTAGTTTCGCAGGCACAGGTCCTGATTGGTCAATCAAATCATTTGTGGAAAAACAATGAATTGTTTCATTAAATTACTTTATTTAAATTATTTCACCAAGAATGCACGTTCAATTATTCTTAAATATCAAAATTTTATCCTTATATCTCGGAATAAAAAGCTATTGTTATTTCGGAATACTGCACACTTAGTTTTATTTATAAATTGGTAGGTATAAGTTACAAATAATGTGATTGAAGGAAAACTTTTTAGATAAAATCGGAGGGTTCTTATCGTATTATACTCTCGAAACAATCGATATTTTGATTACAAATTTGTATTTAACGATGAAAAATATTGGAGATAATTTACCTTATGTTGATGAAATTTCATTAAAACCCAGATATTATTCTGAAATGAAAAACAGACGATTGAGTTGCGTCGTATCCAATTTTTATTGAGACTTTCGACAATTATGTGTTCTAAAAATGTTTTATTCAATGCGTAACTACTGGCAACCAATTAAGTTCTAAGCAAGAGCTTCTTGCGTAACTTGGAACGTGAATTTGAGAATACCAGTTATTAAACAGATTTTTTCACTTACCACTGATAATAAAATATTTTAAGAAGTAGGTACACGTCTCAAATCACAAGCCTCAAAATTCTTCAAGTGCTTAATCGAAGTTAAAAATCAATTTCATACGTTTCAATCGAACGACTTTTATTTATAATAAGTGAAAGCAAATATAAAAGAAAAAAAAAAACAAAACAAAAAAGGGATAAAATAAAACGCAAATTCTTTTTTATGTAAATCCAATAAAAATAATTCATTTTTGATTTCGCCATAAAGTGGGAAAAAAATCCAATCCTATTTAGAATAATTTCATGCGAAAATCAAAGACGCGAGGTGAAAATATATTTTCATTTTTTGTTTAAGAATTGCGTTCACGTAATAATTTACGCCCTTTTATACAGGCGTAGTCGCAATCTCTTGACACCAAATTACACGCTACATGTATATAAATGGAAGAGTTTATTCCCAACTAGCTGTCATACCCGCCACTTGAATCTGGAATTCAGAATTTTCACAGATTGATATCAATTTGAGGCATAATTTTAGTTGAAACACCTTAACACCTTAGTCTATTCATTGAGAACTGTTCAGAAATCAAATTTTTGATCAGTAACTTCTGTTTTAGAAGGAGCTATGATCATTTTATATCCTTTGTTCTTTTTTTTATAAGATAGGTACAAAAAATGATGTCAAAAATATATTCATAAATTGTGCATTTGCACAACAAAAACAAAGGGCTTGAATTGAATGGAATAAAGGTATGTGTGCTTATTTATGCAGATGATCTAGTACTTATGGCTGAGCGTGAAAATGATTTGCAAGAACTCGTGTCAAGTGGGATCGAAAAACGTACAAAAAAAAACAGTCTAAAAATGAATGTCGGCAAAACAAAGGTTTTCGTTAATATTTGATCATGTCCAAACAGGACGAAACGCGTCTCTGCAATAAATAATTTGTGTAGTATAAGACAAGTGTTTTTTCATTCATAAAAGGTTTTCGTATTTGAAACGGATGATGCAAGAACGAATTGTAAAATAACCGAAGAAAATGAATGTCTTGAGCAAGTGAATGAGTATGTATATTAAGGAAACATGTTTAGTCGGGATGGAAAGTGTGAAAAAGAAACCGACCGTAGGAAAGTTGCTGTTTGCAGGGTGGGCGGTGCACTAAGACCTATAATGAGAAACAACAACGTCTCACTACAAGCAAAGAAACTAGTGCATAACGTAATCCTGTTACCATCAATGATGTATGGGTGTGAACCGTGGACATGGACGAAAAAAGAAGAATATACCTAGTATAAATGCAGTAGAGATGAGAGCTCTACGAAGAATATGTGGAAAGATTCCGTGGGATATGGAAAGGAATGAGAATATTAGGAAGGAATGTGGTATGGAAGTTAGTGTTGTAACAAATATGAAAGTCAAAAAGTTGAGATGGTTTGGGCATGTGGAAAGAATGGATGAAAACAGAATGACAAAGAAAATTTACATGGCTGAAAGGAAAGGTGTAAGAAAGCGTGGCCGACCGAAAATGATCGAACACATCGATTCCGTCTTCAAGGAAGGCCAGGTAAGAAGTATGAGCAATGGAGAGGTTTAATGAGAAATTGTATGTCAATGGAAGAACCGAAAGAAGTATGCTTGGATAGAAACGAGTGGAGGTCCGTTCTCTCTGCCTACCCCTTACGGGGCATGGCGTGATGGGTAAAAAAAACACACACAAAAAATTAGGTAAAATAATCCAATCCAATCCAAACTCCCTTTAGACCCCACTTAGGGGCATAGGGAGGCAACAAGAGCTCTCCATTGCGCTCGATCTTGCGCAACGGTGATGACCTCCTCCCACACCATGTCCATGTCCCTCAGCTCTGCTTCGAAGGAGCGGAACACAGTGTGAGAGGGTCTTCCTCGTCTTCGGGACCCTGATGGGAGGAAGAACAGCGCTCTCCTCGGCCAACTGTCATTCGGCATCCTTAACACATGTCCCAGCCAAGCCCATCTCCTCCCCACAATGGTGGAGGTGATGGGCTCACGCTGGGTGCGCCGGCGTATAGCGTCGTTCGTGATGCGGTGGTACCATCTTACGCCCAGAATTCTCCTTAGGCACTTCATCTCAAAGGCTGAGACTTTTTGTGCCTGGGCCTTGGTCAGGTGCCAGGACTCACACCCATAAAGGAGAATGGGCAACACACACGCATCAAACAGTTTACATTTCGTCTCGACGCTAAACGCCGACGCTTTCCATATCTTGGTCATGTTGTTGAAGGCGCCACTTGCCATACCGATACGAATCGGGAGCTCAGCCCCGAGGTCACCAGCGGTGGTAATGGTTGCTCCCAGGTACTTAAATTTATCCACCCGGGAGACCTGGTGACCATCGATGGTTATCGGTTGCTGTTTATCGGGGCAGGCATTATTCGCCATGAGCTCCGTCTTACTGGCATTGACTCGAAGGCCGAGGCGTGCTGTTTCGTTGCAGAGTCTTGAAACACTGCGCTGTAATTCCTCCACTGTCGTACTGAACAACGCTAGGTCGTCCGCGTACTCCAGATCGCACAGTTCGCCCATTAGACCATCTCTCTGTGTTATCGGTATACCTCTTGCTCCTTGCATGGAATTTCTCAACAGGAAATCCATGACTATTATAAATATAAAGGGAGCTAGTACGCAGCCCTGTCTGACTCCCGTGGTGATCCTAAAAGCTTCAGTAGGACCACCTGGCGTTTTCACGCTACACTCAGAGTCTTCATACAGGGACTGCACCATTTTAACTATTTTCGGAGGTATACCATACAGAGCAAGTATTTTCCATATTGATGGTCTATGTGGGCTGTCGAAGGCCTTTTCAAAATCTATAAAGCAACAAGCGACTGGAGAGTTAAACTCCTTGCACTGCTGAAAGATGCACCTGGCACAGAAAATTGGGTCCGTGCAGGACCTTCCAGGTACAAAGCCGCATTGTTGCTCTCTCAGGACAGCCATGACAGGCCCCCGAATGCGGTGTAGTAATATCTGAGATAATACCTTACCGGGAACACTCAGTAGAGTAATTCCACGGTAGTTTCCGCATTCAAGGGGGTCCCCCTTTTTAAATATTGCGACGATGGATCCATTCCGCCAATCTTTTGGGCACCTCTCCTCTTCCCACGCCATTTTAAATATATCTAATAGTGGTTGGCCAAGGGTGTCTATGCCTTGTTTGAGGAGCTCTGCGTGAATTCCATCGTCTCCTGGCGCTTTGTTGTTCTTAAGTCTCATCACGGCCAGCACCATCTCACTGTATGTCGGCGGTTCCTCACATATCCCAGTTGCCTGAGGTATATTCAGACCAGCCAACTCCTCCTCAAAGTTGTAAGGTGAGGAGGGCTCGGGACGGTTTAATATTGACTCAAAGTACTCCCTCCATCTCCCTTTAATCAGGTAAAATAATAACAGCAGAAAACCGTAGGTTTCTCAGCTGGGGAACAGGGATGGTGGCTAAGGGCGAGGTCGTGGAAGGAAAAGACGAAAGAGGAAATTACTGCTGTAACACATCATGTGTAATCTTGTAGTGTGCCTGAATACAGTAAAAGTCTGTTTTCCTAGGACAACGGCACTGCTACAGCGGTAGCGGTGATTGCGTCGGCTTAGAACATTGTCAATATTGTTATCGTAGTAACAAAAAACATTGTCATAATTTATAAACACTGCCGTCTTGTCAGATGACGGACCGCTCCCTAGGAACCCAGTGCATTAAAAAAGCTTTTTTTAGATCAATATTACTGAAAAAATGAATCGAAAGTATTTGTGATCGGTAAAAATTATGTTCTAAATATTTTTTCCTTATTCTATCCAGATTGATATTCTAAACAAACTTTGCAGTAATGCATGAAGGTATCACTTAAGTGGCATTTTATTCAATTAAAACACACGACGTCTCCCGTTCTTGATTTTATAGTCCCATATTCAAAAAGAGCCTTATATATGTAAATGTAATATATCTATAGTGCTAAGTGAAAAATATAAAATAAATGACGAAAAGTATTATTAAGTAAAATAAATATCTGGAATAAAATGATACCAAATATTGTACTGTGAGTGTTCGCGCGCGTATGTGTACTGTATTAGAAATGTTTTCGAGTACAAACGATATTTTTAGATCACAAATTGATTCACGAATTCATTTTACATATTCTTTTCACTTTTAGCTCAGTTTGCATTTTTTTGCGTGTGAAATGGAAGTGGAACATTTGATATTGGTACGTTTTGACAATCTAGAAACCGAATTGAATAAATGTTGCTCTTTTATAGCACAACGATAGACTACATGACGTGATGTTCAGATCTACATAATATTGATCGGAAAAACTTGTAGAAGAACAGCTAAAGTATTCTGTAAGAAATAGGCACAATAGAGCAGAAATTGCCAGGTTAAAATATAAAGTCACTCGGAAAATGGGAGTGCTTGATGTTGGGGTGGCTAACAGCAGGGCTTGAAAACCAATACAATAAATTTTTGTAGTCCCTGAAACAGAGATTTATTTATTGACCGTATAATCTCTTGATCATACAGTTATGATAACATTTCATCCAGCGGTATTTAGTCTTATATAAGTAAGGAACTTTCAATAAAAACCTTTTTTTACTACAACTGAGTAATGTTAGGCACTCCCTTGTGACTCCAATTAGGACTATATTGAGGCAAAAGAGCTTTCTAGCGTTTGATCTTGTGCAATTTCAATGACCGTCGCCTACAGCATCCGATTTATAAATTAAACTAACTTTGCAGTATTACGACAACTTTTTATTTGAAATATATTTTCGGCCGACTAAGCGACCATCTTCAGCGGAGAGTTTTTTTTAACTAACCGTTAGTTGGTCTTTAGCCTGTCAACTTTCGCCTCCAGTCAGAAAAATAACATATAAGGTTACCTTTCATAATTATTCACCTCTGAATTTTCTTTTTTCATATTGAGAACTTTACCATCCGACCAATAGGGTACATTTGGGAACTTGTATTAATAAAATCATTTTTTAAATTAAGTTGTCATCCATATTTTATAATCGCACAACAGGCATTTTGAAACAGAAGTGCAGAAGTTTCACACGATTCGTGGTATAATACTGAAAATTTAAGGACTTCTTTGGTCACATCTAACTTAAAACCCTACATTTTGTAACAGATATAAAAAAAAACATCGCAACAGAACCAATAAGAGGCAGTTGTGTAGTCAAGGAAATGGTTAATGAAGCTGCCCGCACACTGGAAGGTGCTAGTTGCGGACATGAAGGATTTGAGGCGGTTCGTACTAAGCAATTGAAAGATTTGTCACGACCTTCAGCTGTGAGGAAACTATAGGGGACATTTCTTGGCATAAGCTATAGGAAGAAATGAATTATGCTTACCTGCAGCGATTTGCAGCATGCGCAAGAGCAGCGCAATCGCACCAATGTAGGCATGCTTCCTCATACCATGTGCGGTCCTGTTAGCCAGTTTAACTGCAGTTGTACTCCAACACCAGCGGAACACGGCACATTCCTAACTAAACACCACTCGCACTACTCACTCGCAAATTTTAAATATTAATTGTCCAATCACAAGTCTTTGCATGTTAATACAATTATTTTAAATAACTCGAATAAAAAATCTACCATTATCTTTTAGTCTACCATAAATATTTTTGATTTGTTATTATTAATTTATATCAAGTATTCAATTTACCCTTTTGTTCGGGTTAATTAATTACTCTTGGCTTTGTTTTTAAAACATTATAATATTATTTTAATTCTCAGTAATGTTCACAGTATCTACTTATAATTGTCTTGTTTGTTATAATAAATGCCTGATATTTTCGCTGACAAATGATGATGTATCTGAAAAGAAGAAAAAAAAATTATCAATATTTTGCTCATTATTAATTATTATCAGTACAGGTATAATTCGCATGAAAATTAAGTAAAAGTTTATGTTTTCAAAAGCACTAGACGGTTAATTAGGATTAGATTTCTCAAATTTTCTAATTTTCATCGCGACTTGCTTTATTTTTTTAACAATAGCAAATACAACAAAAAAAGCATTAACGAAATTGGTCTAGCTTTTCATGAGTGACGTGATGACCAATGGAAATGGGGCTTGATTTTTATGTAAGTATAGAGATTTATTGAGTTTGATAATATCATACTGGATTCGCAAGCCTTTGATAATTTTATTAGCTCAATACTCTACGCGACGCAGTTACCGAGTAAACCAGCGTTCCCTTAATTGTCAAATTTAATATGGCCATTACGATAAAAAGTTGGAGTACCGTGGTTTGTATAAAAGGAATCCGTTTTACAGGAAATAATGGTCTGGTAGCTTTCGGGTGTATTTCAAATAGGAAAACTTTAATTACTTCAACGGTTTACAAAATATATTTTTTTATTACGGGCGTAAAATCGTACATTAAAAATTTCAAATCGAATATCATAGATCGCTTAGCAAACATGGAGGAGTGCCATATTCACGTATAACACCTAGTTTGTTTTTAGTGAATATCTGGTCTAATGTCTTATTGTTGTGTCTGCTGTTGACGGTATAGAGTTGTTATGAAATAAAAAATAGTGAGAAAGTTGCGTGGAATATTAGGAAATTTAAGTTAACGCAGGTAATGTTCTTGTAATCTTTGAACTTTGGCGTTTAACTTTTACGTGGAGCCTTCCAGAACAAATTACCACCAGAACACATACATAAACTGAGCGTGCAACAGTTTCAATAGAAACCGTATGGGTGTTCCAGAATTAGATCCCTTTTCTGGTTCTCTCAAGAAGTTCAGGAAAAGTTTGGTGGCAAGGTCCATCCAGGGAGCATCCCAGGGTGAGAGATGATCGCTTGTCACGGTGTACCGGCGTGTTATCGACCTATTCGCTGACCTACGGACGAGACTGTTTAGTACAGACTATCCGACACTGGACCCCTTAGGACAAACTGACTAACGAACCCTTTTATTTTATTTATTTATTACCAACATGCACAAACAGGCTAAGAATACAAATTGAAAATATATATGTAATTTTTGAACAAAACATTTTGGTTCATTTCTAGCCCTATTCTATGTACATAATATTAATCAGAATAAGGAACAGAAAATTCATTAAAAAAGAAAAGTAAATAAATTGGACATCACAAAAATACAACGATATTAAAAGAGAAAAAATATATAGGTAGTTAGATATATGAAAATCACAAATTATAAAAATAATAATTGGGATACACATAAATTGTAATATAAAAATGAATATGATATATTAAATTTTGTAAATTAAAAAAAAAAAACTGTCTGTATCCAATAAAGAAATAAAAAATAACAAAATTTCATTACATTGATGTTTGTTAGAATATTATGCTCTAAAACAGATGCATTGGTCAGATTTAGTGTGTATTCTAATTGGAAAGCGTTCGCGCGTCCGTACGTCGAGCGTCATCTGTCATAAAACGCTAACGGACCGTTCAAACTGAAAACATTGTATGATCGCTCGACGTTCGGACGCGCGATCATTCTTCAGTTAGGACAGGGCCTGATATAAGTTAAAGTAGTTAATTTAGAGTGTTTTATGGTTAAAATAATGTAACGTTTGTCAAGTCAGCTAGTCAGAAATAAAATGAAATGATATTTGAGAAACAGTGATCAGAGCGAAACGTTACTCGGTAATTGTTATTACATTTTTATTGGTGAAATTTTTCTTCAAACATTAGAAGAAAAGGAGAGCCGTTAGTTCTGTGTCAATAGATTTCCGTACACAATGGCGATGGCCTGTAAAAGTGGGCCGATATAGCGCGCATTGTGTAGATTCCTCTGTGCTAAGTGACTATAGAGTTGAAACGTGTGGTTCTAACCGACAAAATCATTATAGTGTTCGTTGTCTGAAAGTGGGCATTAACCACTGCTGTGTTGTTGAGAATTTTCATTCAACCATTCCATAAAATACAAGCCGACCCGACAGACGTTGTCCTGTGGTCCTGACTGTGAAGATTGAATTCGAATTTGGAATTACAAATTATTTTCCTTTTGACCAATGTTATTGCTACCGATGCATCTGTCTTAAGCCATTTAGTAACAAAAATGGATATTTATTTATTTTTTTATTTCAATTATAAACGGCAATAGCCTTTGAAACAAATACAACAATGTAAAAATACAGAAATGGCATGCAAACATGTGGCAAACATCGTTAAAAAAAACAAATCAGTTGATGTTAAGCCAGCCTTCGAAATAACAGTAGAAGACGGTCGTAAGCCCGTAGTGGTTTGTTCCATTTAAAAATCGAACATTAGTAATGGATTTTTTAGAGTCATTAGTTGTTATTTTTTCTGTATTTTCGGTCACCTATAAAAAAAAATCAAGAAAAAGGAACCAAGAAGATTTGTTAAATTGTATAATATTCCGCACAACTTTCTTGCTCTGTTCTTTCATAAGAACCTTCTCCTGCTAATGACAAACGCAACAAAAAAAGAATTGGAGAAATTAGTCCAGCCAATTACGCGTGTTGCGATGATCACGGAAAATAGCTCTTCATTTTTATAACATAGAAGATGAGTGGAGGTAGATAATATTAATAAATTTCGATTTATGTTAATAATTATTGTTTACTTAACTGTCGTAAAACATTTTTATAAGAATGTACCTAATACGTGAATCTGGTTTTCAAATTTGTTTTGATAGATTTGATACACAAACAAGAAATAAGGAGGAGGTGAAGGAACTTTCTGAGAATATTCTTGAGACATTATAAAAAGGACGTTGACTCTGCGAGATGCTTTCTAAGATTTGGACTTTTATTTACACTTCCTGGTAGAAAGGTTTTCCGTGTCCATTGTCATATTATTATGTTAGAACATCTCTTAACAATCCTATATTTTACTTAAAGCTAGTTGTTAGGACGAAATAAAATATCTACGAGTTTTCAAGTAAAAATAATCGAATCAACGAAATGAAGAATTTTTGATCAAATAACCAAAAAGTTGTAAAAACATACTAGGTGAGTAGTTATATTTTTATTTTTATATGTGAATTTATCATCCAAGGGAGAAGAAGAAAGGTCGTAAGAGAAATGTTAGTCGGTGGAAGAAATGAAAGAAGTGTGTCTGGTTAGAATAGAATGAAGGTCCGTTCTCTCTGCCTACCATATTTTTTTTAAATTTTAAATATTTTAACGGTTTAAAATTGGTTGCTAAAATTTAGTCCATATTAATCCCATAATTGTCAATTTAGTGGCTGACAACTACCCTGGCAACGAGGTAATGTTTTAACAATATATGCTATATACAACTAACGCCCTGGTGGTAGAAAAATGAACTTACAAATACGGGAAATTTGATTTAGTTCTTTTCAATAAAGTTCCACCATCTGGTAATATAAGTTAAAGTCGAGTTAAGGCGAACACTTATAACTCGAGATCGGCTGAACAGATTCTTTCGATGTGTAGTTTATTGATTTTTTCTCTGTTCCGGATAACAGAATAACTAATAAAAAGTTGAAAAATTTTAATGTTATTAGTTTATTTTTGTTTCTGAGGGCGCATATGAACGGGCCGCCTCTGATTACAAGATTGTTACGTACCTCTTTAGGCACCTTCCTAGTGCCTATTGTCATAAATTACGTGTCGAAATTATAATTGTGTTGTAGGTACATAGTAATACCCGGGTACCTAGTAATTGTGAAATTTGCATAATTCCACATAATTTGCATTTCACTCTCTGGAATAACATTTCGATAGAAAAAATAGAAAATGACTATTTCACGAATAAACAGCCAATAACATGCATTGTCTTCTTGGTCCATTTGAAACATAAAACTTTTTAGCGCTCTTATACACGTGAGTTTCTTAATCTAAAACAATAGAAGTGTTTGGAAGAGTGCCATGTACCTACCCTTAAAAAGTTTTACTTCAGAATTGTTCAAACAATTTAAATTAATACAAATTATGAAATAAATATGAATTGAAACGCATTTTTCAATTAACAATTATTAAAACAACAAACTAAATTAAATAAATTATGCCTGATTGTTTGTTTAAGAAAAGGATAGCTTCAATTATTATTGTTCAGTCGCGGATCGCGTGTTTCTAAATTTCCCTGCACTGGAAATTGTTGATAGAACGGAAGTAATACCTACTCGAGAAGGGTGGCTCGCTCCACAAAGCGAATGGAGTTTTGTTTTCTTTACGAAGTTAATGTTCTTCAGACTGAAATCCTCTTACAGACTCTATCATTAGAGTTCCACTGGGTACTGTTGTTTCTCTCCGTATAGATTGTTGATCTTTATTAGTTCTCGTGAACGAGGGAACAAATTGTCCACTTTGGTGTGTTTATTGTCTAAGCGCTGGAGTTGTATCGGATAAAACTTTTGACAGATTCCTTCTAAACAATTTCTCTCCCATTTATATCTGAGTTTTAACTTCATAATGATCGCCCACAATACTTATTGGTTTGTTCTAACTTAAACTGTCATTAAAAACCTTTTAAATGAAATTTATTGTTTTCAGGAACTTACACGATTGAGAATGATTAGGTATTTCTCCACCTGAAGTCGTCGAATTTTATTTAAAAGAAATTAAGAATTATCTGGGTTAGCTACTATTGAAAACAAAACTGAGACTCGTTAGGGACGATAAAGATCAGATAAACACAAGATCAAATTATAGCAATACAATAATTGCTCATAGAAAGAACATAAGAAGTGAAAAGTATGGCTGTAAGCGCGCAAGTACTTTTTAATGAAAATATATACATACTCGTACATTTGAGTCATACCTGGGTGTAAAGGTTCCATTCACGCTCACGTCGAAAGATATAAATAAAACAAGAATAGGCAAAGATAAAAACATGGAACTCAAATTTAAATCCACAATATGACAAAATTACGGCATTAATTATTTTCAAAACATGGATGTAATATTTGAATCATGCCTGGATGTAAAGGTCCCATTCACGCTCATGTCAAAATGTGTAATAAGCTTGAAGAGCTTTTTTACTTAAAATTCTTCAAAATAAGTTGCCAACAGTTGAGTCGGTGCAACAACAAAAAGACTCTTGATTAGAATATTTCGAAAAGGAGATTACTGATAGGTAAACTTTGGTTTCAATATCTATTTTTTATAAATATTTTTTTTTCAAATAAAGCACAAGCAGTTACTCAAGATGTCTGCATGAAGATAAAAAAAAATTACCAATCTCGAGAGGTTCACCATCCATTTTGAATTCCTCATTCATATACTTCACAATGGAAATAAAATTACAAATAAGAGAGGGACAGACCATATTTTGTGTATGGTCTAGCAACTTGAACAATGTTTTAATGGTATAAATAGAAACAAAAGTGTGCTGATAATAAACAATAAGGGCCAAGTAAAAGAAAATTAATAATAACATACGGCGAAAAATGTTACATAAAAATGAATAAAAGGACTTACTTAAGTGTCTAGATTTTGTGTAAACTAATCTATGGTGAGAGTTACTTTGTGTAAGGGTAGTTTCTAAATAAGGTAAGAATAAAAAATACGATACGTATAATACTCATACAATCATAGTGAAGTAATGAAGAAAGAGTTTAAGATTATTTCGGTCAAAGTGCAGACAGGTTGAAGGTCATCAGATCGCCCTTAAAGATTCTGGAAAATGATATTAACCTTACACATTACATATATCGTCATCTTATTACTGATGTTTGGTTGGTGATTGTGCAGTAATAGCTAAGAAGCCCTAGCTGTAAAATATTGTGTTTTAAAAAAAAAAATCTACATACCTAAGAAGATTTAATATTAATTTATTCTAATTTACATAATCGAGTGCAATGGAGAGCTATTGCTACCTCTCTATGCCCCTAAGTGGGGCATTAAGGGAGTTTGGATTGGACATAACTACTAAATATTATATTCATCAACCTTGCCATTACAATTATTGTTATATACAAACAACTAACTTCAAATTAGCATCAATAATAATTGTTTTGGTATTGATAAACAGGCATTTTGTTCATTCGAATTGAAACAATAATAAAACAGAAAATAAAAGAACTGGGGTGCGGATGATAAACAGATCATCTGATAGAGGATTGAAATGAATTATTGAAAGACAAGCCTTGGGGGAGAAAACGAGGGGAAGAGATAAGAAAAAGGAAAGAAATATCTAAGAGACAATGTCTATTTTCTATTCATGCTAATACTTTACCCGCAGATTTACATTTTGTCAAGTTTGGATATTTATTTCTTCAAACGACGTTCATCTATCTTTATATTGGCTCCAGCCCACAGCTTCTTATTAGTCGACACACAATAACAATAATATAACAGCACACTTTTATTGTAACAAAAACTTATTTCCGTGAAGAGGGTTCAGTTATGGAGACAAAAAATATAATTTGACATAAGTAGGTACTATTATTTGATGACCTTCATTGAAATTATGAGCTTTGTTATTTTTACTAGCCCTAACGCATTATTACCAACTCTGATTGCAACGAATATCGTAGTGATGAAATTCTCATTATAACGAACATTCTCAATTTTGTGCCTTAAAATACTTCATACAAAATAATAAACATCGAGGTTATGTACAACGAATGTCTTACATAGTGATGAAATTCTAATTAGGTATTATAATAGCGAACGAATGCATGGTTGGTAGCTTGGAGGTTACAACGTCGGCTTTCGTACTGTCTACCAAGTGCCGACACAAGCTTTAACTAGTTTACCGTGAAAGAGTCAAAGAGTGTTTTTGTATTCATTTTGAGTGAGCACAGATTCATTTTTATAAAAAAGATCATTTTCAAACACACTGTATAAAAATTTTGCTTAACATCGGCGTAAAAACAAATATCTTACATACTTACTGATGAAATTCTCAAAAGGTATAGCGGACAAAATGTGCTGAAACATTGGATTGTAACGATATTTATTCTTTAAAAAAGTATAAAATTGAGAATCAGTTAATACTATTCCAACGTGCAGTAGATTAAAATCTAACGTGCTCTAAGGCCCTGTCCTAGCTGGTCGCATGATCGCACGATTGTGCGATTGCGATGATCGCGGACGCCCTGTTCAAACATAAAATTGTACCTATGAACGTGTCCGTCCTGGACAGACGTAAATTCGATCGTCCGATCGGTGCCTTGTTTGAAAACATAATTACGATGGCAGTTATACGGTGTTCAGACGAGGCGAATATCGCCAGGACACTAAAATATCGCAAGCCAATTGAACCGTGTGAACAGATTGTCGATAAATTTGAAGCGATAAAAATGGTTGGAAGCGATAAAAATGGTTGAAAGCGATATCGACTCAAGTTGAACGCCTTTCAACTTTTGTATCACTGGTGGAACGATGCACGCATGCGCAGATATGCGCGGCGTCCGTATGTTCTGTTTCTTGACAGTTGACAGCACTGCTCTAAATTTATTTCTCCTTAGAATCCAATTCCGCACCCAATATCTGCGTTTTTTTTTATTTTTCCTCAATTAGGAGTCTTTTTATATCGTCTAAAACAATATTTTCAACTAACTCCAATTACTCCGCGACTTCTACCTCGACGTCCGACATTTTTAAAACAATCAGCGCACCTGACAGATTGAATGTATGTCGGTGGACTCGTGTGAACACATCAGACGATCAATGGGCGACCGAACGATATTTTTTTTATGCAAGCGAAATCGTCTGGCCTTACATCGCCCCGTGTGAACACCGCATTAGGACACACAATTTTTCATCGTGCGATCACAAATTTGTTTATGCGATCATGCGACTAGCTAGGACAGAGGGCCTCAGGGTCTGTACAGACCCTAAACCTGCACCTGCATTACCACATAATTACTTTATAACGAAATATATGAATAATATTTTCTACGTACTGATTTAGAATGTCTTATTTATGATATAATGAATGATTCAAGCTTCCTTACGTTCCGTTATATCGAGATTTACTTTATCTCATAGAAGACAGAGCCACTACGATATCTCCTAAATTAATAATAACTACGATACTGTATAATTTTGTTTATAAAGTTTGTTATTGGGTTGGTGGGCAATTTGTAACGGATCTACCATCTCTCTCTATCTCAATGTATGTAGTGTAAACCCTTTTTTGCTCCCGATAGAGCCTGACCTCCGCTAGTTGATAAATCTAACCATAAATAATGGAAATAATAGAGAATTCCGCCTTCCCACTCTAATTAATCTATTGATAAAGTGACATTTTATGATTATTCTCATGTCAAATGTTAGTCGTATTATTTATCTGTTGCATTATATTATGTTTACAAGGTATCACAATTAATTTCAAAATAATCAGTTTTTTTTTAAAGTTACGTTTTATAAGTAGAATAAGTAAATCTTTATTGATTATGGACAATCACATGATAAAATTTTTTAAAGATTCAAAGGGCGGACATATCCCGAAGGGTTTTAGAGCATTTAGTTCGATTTTAAGAGGCTTATGGTAGTATAATCAATACCTTTCTAATATTAACGGGTTCTCCATAGTAGGTAGAGCTTCAAAGAGATGGACTTCTCTTTTTCCTACATATCGTACCGTTCTCCTCGTCTTTGCACCAACAAATCGACATTTAATTTTTTGAGTAGGAACCTTGTAAGCTCCGACTCATACTGCTTTATTTGAAAATACTGATCAGTGGAAAAAAAGAGTTCAGCGGTAGAAAATTTGCGATCAAGCCGTCGCGTCGTCGAGGTAGTTTAACCCATATCGCTTGATTGTGAGCTGATCTCTGTAGATTTTGACCCGCCATGTTGGATTTTACGTTAACTGACAGTTGTTTCCAGTATACAAAAACGCTTTCTGTGATAAATACACTGTATTTAAGTTTTTTCCCCTTCCAATTATGTACTCCTTTCATATTTTGGTCTATTGTATTTTGGTTTATCATTTTAATCATAGAAAATTTAAACAAATACAGCAAATATATGCATTCCCGTAATCATTCGAGCGCTTACAACAATGATGCACAAACTAAATCTTATATATAAAAATGGAGAGCTATTTCCAGATGTCATCGCATCAGGCCTAAACGGCTGGACCGATTTCGGTAATTCTTTTTTTGTCGTATAGGCTTTTATCAGGAGAATGTCTTTTTAGAAGAAAAAAATAAGAAAAATGCATGGAAAATTAGAAAATTAAAGAAAACGCTACGTAGACAACCTTATTAGTACTTTTTACCTTATAATTTTTATTCCTTTTTTGAAATTTTGACAGAAATTGTCGATTGACAGAATGCGGATGGAATATACATGGCTTAAAACAGACGCATCGTTCGGAATCACATTGGTCAAATTATAATTAATTCATCACCATACAAATTCGAATTCAATAGGTTTTCATACTCAGGAACACAGGACAACGTCTGTCGGGAAAGCTAGTTTTTAATAAAGATAATGACGTTTTATAGAAAAAAACTAAATACTTTTTAAGTAGGTTCAAATATGAAATTCAGTATAATAGTGCAACTGTTTATTTTCATAAATTAAAATCAGGACTTAACTATACTTTGATATAAAAAAATTATAGGACCTACTTATTCTAAATCAATAACTCGAAATCATTCAAATCTGACATAGCGCATCTTGATTGTAACCATCACTCGCGTTGCCCGGCTACTATTTTGTTTGTTAACAAATTTTTATACGAAATGTCATCTTCATACATAACGAACGCGGATTAAATATTTTTTTATAAATGTGGTGAAAACTGATCAGTGAGTTATACGTAATCTTTCGATTAACGTTGTTTTATAAATAAGACGGATAGAGATCTATTGTGATTATCCTGCTTGATCATAGTGTCTTATAATTAGAGGTCCCTCGTCTATTCAAGACGTTTCAGGAGTTTCAGCATTAGGAGCGGATCCAAGGCGGCGAAGTCTTCCGCCTCTGTCCTGTGTTTTCCAAAAATTCTTGCCCTCGCACTAACTAGTGTATCGCAGTTGGTAAAGAAGTGGTGAGGTATATACAATGACAATGACATGTGCTCTTTCTGTACATAATCTACAGGTACTATAATTCTCGAGTTCCGGCTTCCTCAGGTGTTCCCTAATCCTACAACGACCCGTTGGGAAGCCTGCTCGTCCTCTGCGGTTTCAATCCTGAGGATTGGTTTGCGGCAAGCGCGAACAACTCCTTCACCACTCCTCCCACCGCTGTTCTCTTCAGTTCGATGTATAAACTGTATACCATATCCTGGTATATATGTTGCAAATATCACTGACGCGGACATCCTCTACCAATCGAACCTTCGACTATGTTATGACCTTGAGCCTGTTAAGGAGACCTTTTTTGGTTAGGATCACGCATGTTTTGGTTCTTCTAGAGTAAAAATCACGGAGAATCTCCTCAGGTTATTCTTGCGTTTTTTTCCCTTTTATTTATTCTAGAAAGAATCAGATACCTACTACTGCCGCAAAAAGAAACATTGCAACGTTTCTATTATTGTCTTCCTGAGAAGAAAATGATTGCCTCAAAAGGCAAACATCATTCATGAGACTGTTACAGGAAGAGGACAGGAGTACATTTGAATGGTAAGAGAAGAAAGGCATTTGAAGAAGTATTGTCAATGAACTGATTTGATCCATGAACTAAGAAAGTACAACAATATGGTGACATCAATGTCATTAATTCTGTAAGCTAATCCCAATTCTCTGGCTGGACCATGTTCAAAATTGTGCAAGAAAAACCACTGGAAGTTGAAGCATTAGAAGGCTGGGATGATCAGCGGAGGATGGTGGTGAACAGGATGCCATGGAGCAATCAAAAAGAGAAGGACAAGATTTTACCTAACAAAGAGGTTACAAACTTATTGACTGTCCACATTTATTTCCCATGTTCTATATTCTAACTATGTAGATACACACTTGGTTGAAAAGTTGCCAAGCTTCGTAATTTCGTCGTTCATTCGATTCAAAGTAAGTACCTACCTAATATTATTATCCTAAAATTCAATATATTCTTGAGATTAATTGGAGCAATAATACTCAAATAGATCGATAAGTGGACATGTAAGGGTGGGTATGAAGGGTTCAACAGATAATTAATTATTTAAAATTTCGTTAAGTAACATGAAATATCGCTGTCCAATAGTAACAGTAAAATTAACGAATTGAACGTGCATTCTTGGTGGAATTATTTAAATAAAACAATTGATTTGTTATTGCACTATATTTATTTACCTGACTAGTTTCGCAGGAACAGGTCCTGCATGGTCACAGGTGACTTAGAAACTTAGTCACCTGTGACCATGCAGGACCTGTTCCTGCGAAACTAATCAGGTAAATAAATATTGTGGAATAACAAATCAATGGTTTTATTTAAATTATTTTATTCAATAGTAACAGGTTTGGCTGAAGAAGCAAATCAAAAATGCACGAACTTGTTTTAAAATATAAATTTGTTTCGAAGTGGTTGTCTTTTCTATGCCTCTTATCCGATAAATGTTGCTGTGAGTTATAAAAAAACACAGCACATAAAACAAAATAGCCTTATAAAGCTAGTTGTTATTCAAAGCTTAATGTAAAGTCACCCCCGCTATTGATTGGGAAAGGATGTAGCACGTGTATCGGTCATTAAATTTCAAGGAAGTAAACACATTGATATGAAGTATGTCAGTAAATAAGTTAACCTTCAAACAGAGCTTTTAACAACACGAGGAAGAGAGTTACCAGGAATAAAAATAATAAACAGGAGAGCTTGGAGCTACGGGGTAGGTTATTTAAAAGCTTACGGCGCGACGCTCGGAACTTCATTAGTAAATAATAATTGTGTATTGTGTCGAGCGGTCGACACTTCGTTTAAAATTTTTAAAAAGTTTGTTTTCATCTCATTTTTTGTCATGAAGCTTTTGAAATAATATTTTTTTAGTTTAAGAAATAGTCGACTCATTAAATCTCAAACAATATAAATCTCAGAGAGTCTTCATCATTATTTTGTTTTATTGATTCACAATAAACACCTAGTAACATAAAAGCAGTGGCGTTCGGTTGTTTTGTTAAAAAAAAAAAAAAAACGATACGTTGCATTGGTTACGTTTCCACCCGTGTTCAGATGTGTACAGGCCATAACAGTTTGCACAGATATAAGATGATAAACTAGAAGAATTTGAACAAAACATATTAATAATATGTGTATCCCCTTTATAGAGACAAGTCTCGTGTAAAGGAGGAATAATATTTTATCAATACTTTTTATAATTCATGTTTTGGAAGAGCAAAGAGGACCCTTGAATCATATTTTAACTTAATAAAAATCAATGCTTATAGTTAGAATAGATAATAAAATTAAAATACTAGTAGGTACGTTTTTTAACCTATCGATCACGCAGTTTCCTTTACCTTAGGGTTAGGCAGAGAGAAGAGACCTCTAATCATTTCTATACAAATATACTTCGTTTGCTTTTTCCACCACCGACAATCGACATACCATTTTTCATAAACAATTATTTCGCTTCTGAGTTTTTGTTTTTCTTATTTAAGTATTTATATAGTTATAGCTAAACATTTTAAACCATTTCAGTTTTTTTTTAATTTGACCCTTTAATTTAAATTATGCCTCTCAACAAACATTTTCGAGACAGATTACATTGAAATTATTCGAAAATCATTTGTAAGTACATTCGGAGAGCCGTAGATAGAGCAGGAGGGTAGGATATGAAGGAGGCTTGTGTCTAGGAGAGGTCAGGAAAGCTGAAAAGAGAAATTTAAAGTTTCCATCTGTAAAACTTACAGTCTACCCTAAGTTACTCGATCGAATCGAGATGGGTGATTTTTGTACCGTGTTAGCTGTCAAAGGTACGGTCATGGTTGTTAAGAAAACGATGATTACCTATACTGTAACAGTTGTCAATTCTTTTGGATCAAAAAGGAGCG
Source organism: Mystacides longicornis (assembly GCA_963576905.1). Taxonomy (NCBI): domain Eukaryota; kingdom Metazoa; phylum Arthropoda; class Insecta; order Trichoptera; family Leptoceridae; genus Mystacides; species Mystacides longicornis. The sequence goes on along the minus strand of OY756421.1, from coordinate 1,308,478 downwards.
AAATTATAATTGGACTTTTTAATAATGATTTCAATATCCTATTTTCATGTATAAAGTAAACAAACAACTATAAATTCAAAGGGTGTTATTGCTGTGCCTACATATTAATATATAATATAGATGTTTTCGGATCGATAATATTATTATTTGTTGTAGAATCTTTTGAAGTAAACGGAAAACCTTCAAGATGATTGAATAAAATCAAAGGGTATTATTGGAAAATCTTATTTGCGTATTATTATGAATGTATATTATGAATAGTCCGGCACAACCTAGCGATAATCGATCGTATGAGAGGTTCAGTTCTCAAACAGGAAATTACACGATTGAAAGATAATTGGGGATGGCGTATCTTGGATGGATGATTTTATTAAAAGAAGTTGTCGTTTCTACTGTAGGATGATTTCATAGATATTCAGATACGCAAAATATTAATCTAATTATACGGCGGATACCTATCCTTTGGCGAAATCAAACTTTGATTTGGCTGACAGCCTCTTTTAAAATTAATTATTTCACTCAGATTTTCATTAAAATGTCAACAACTATTCGGTTATAATCAATAGTTAATTGTAGGTACTGTTCCAAAAGTTCCGTTTAGTGTCGAGACGAAACGTAAACTGTTTGATGCGTGTGTGTTGCCCATTCTCCTGTATGGGTGTGAGTCCTGGCACCTGACCAAAGCCCAGGCACAAAAAGTATCTGCATTCGAAATGAAATGCTTCAGGAGAATTCTGGGCGTAAGATGGTACCCACGCATCACGAACGACGCTTTACGCCGGCGCACCCAGCGTGAACCCATTACCTCTACTATTATGTGGAGGAGATGGACTTGGCTGGGACGTGTGTTAAGGATGCCGAATGACAGTTGGCCGAGGAGAGCGCTCTTCTTCCTCCCATCAGGGTCCCGAAGACGAGGAAGACCCTCTCACACTGTGTTCCGCTCCTTCGAAGCAGAGCTGAGGGACATGGACATGGTTTGGGAGGAGGTCATAAACATTGCGCAAGATCGAGCGCAATGGAGAGTTCTTGTTGCCTCCCTATGCACCTGAGTGGGGTGTAAAAGGGAGAGTTAGTTAGTTCCAAAAGCTTATATTTAGTTTTATTTGGGCTAAACTTTCTCAATCATTTACATTTGGTTACATTCTTCCACACCAATGTAGGGTGCGTCGTTTTGAGCACATATATGCGGCTCCCTGGACGGGGGAAACAAGTGTGCTGGAATTTTTATCGATCTAAGAAAGGCATTCGACAGCGTTAAACACTGCCGACTGTTAAAAAAGCTCCGTAAAATAGGTATATCTGGAAACGTGTTTAGTTTTTTTGAAAGTTATTTGCATATGCGTCCACAATATGTGAGAATCGGAAAGGATGTGATGAGTGATGAGGCAAATTCTGAATATTCCATACCGCAAGGCACGGTGATAGGCCCTTTGTTGTTTATTTTGTATGTTAATGATGTATTCTCCCTGAGCCTGAACGGTAGGATAGTCTCTTATGCTGATGACACCGCGCTGATTGTTAGTGCGAGGACATTGAGTGAACTGGAACTAAAGCTGAACATGGATGTTAACGCGGTCGCACGATGGTTTCACACAAACATATTAACTATGAACGCTGATAAAACTTATTTGATGCCCTTCACCATCGGCGCTGAGCGGCATGTGACGGATCTCTGTGTGGTGGTCCACACTCGTGGATTGGTGCACGGGACGGAGCGTTGTGGGAATAATTGTACCCGGCTAGAGTTGAAAAATACCATCAAGTATCTAGGTATAACAATAGACAAACATTTAAAATGGAAGTCACACATAGAGACAGTAGTAAAAAGAATTACAAAATTAATATACATATTTTTGGAGATTAGGAACTATATGACAATCAACCAAATGTATTCAGTTTATTACGGCCTGGTGCAGTCGCTTCTGCAGTACGCGGTTACTAGCTGGGGAGCAGCGTATGCGACGGCTCTAAAACCAGTTGAAATAGCACAAAGAATGATCATAAAAATCATCACGAGAAGGCGGTAACCGAGGAGTTCATCGAATATCAATTCATCGAAAATCAATTCATCGAAAATCAATTCATCGAAAATCAATTAATCGAAAATCAATTCATCGAATGATCAATTCATCGAATGACCAATTCATCGAAAATAAATATTTTGAAGATATTTGAGAGACTAGTCTTTTTGACAACCAAACTCATGTGTTGAAATATTTCGACTTCAATTTAGAAAATGGGCCTATTTTCATATCGTGCGATAAAATAATATCACACACTTTCAAAGTATGCGATATTTATTTTTATCTATCACTTTTCTTTGTTTTTTTGTCTCGAAAAGCGTATTTTAGTATTTGTCGACGGACGGACAGACAGAGGGACGGACAGAAAGACAGACGGACGGACAGACAGACAGACGGACGGACAGACAGACAGACGGACAGACAGACAGACGGACGGACAGACAGACAGACGGACGGACAGACAGACGGACGGACAGAAAGACAGACGGACGGACAGACAGACAGACGGACGGACATAAAGACAGACGGACGGACAGACAGACGGACGGACGGACAGACAGACGGACGGACGGATAGACAGACGGACGGACGGACAGAAAGACAGACGGACGGACAGACAGACAGACGGACGGACGGACAGACAGACAGACGGACGGACAGACAGACGGACGGACGGACGGACCGACAGACGGACGGACGGACGGACCGACAGACGGACGGACGGACAGAAAGACAGACGGACGGACAGACAGACAGACAGACGGACGGACGAACGTGACAAGATCTGCCAACATCTTTGAGGGGGGGGGGCGAGGGGTAGAGACGCTGTTTTCGGCCATTATATGAGGCACTAATAAAGATATTACAAAAAAATACTCCAACGTATGTCAAAATCGCCGCCATCTTTAATTTATAGGAGTGACCAAACTGAAGCTTTACCTTATTATTAGGTCATAAACAATTTCTCTAAAATATCTTCAAAATAATGGTTTTCGATGAATTGATCATTCGATGAATTGATTTTCGATGAACTCGTTTTCGATGAATTGATTTTCGATGAATTGATTTTCGATTAATTGATTTTCGATGAATTGATTTTCGATGAATTGATCATTCGATGAATTGATTTTCGATGAACTCGTCGTGAATCCGAGAAGGCCTAGAGACTATCCTACTGAACAGTTATTTAAAGAATTTAATGTCATGCAATTTAAGAATTTAACTAAAAAGTGTTTTATTTTGCAGGTACTGAGAGAACCAAGGCATCACACGTTCTTGGTTGGTGCTAGAACCCGCCAGAGATGCGTGTTCCTTCAGACGAGGCGAAATACAGACTTTGGTCAGCACCACCACGGATATTTGGGGGAAAAATATTTTAATGAGTTATGTACCAACTGAAATTAGAGAGATTGAAGATTACGGTGAGATGATAAAAGCCATAAAAGCACATTTTAAAACACTCAACTCTGAAAATATATAAGGTAGGTATTTATTTATGTAATAAACGGTGGGGGTTTAATGGAAGAGTACCTAATGTACATATTATGTGGCTTTGAATTTGACATGTATTAGTTCTTCTAATCTGTCTTCCTAAATTGGGGTGTCATTGTATGTGTACCTAGGGATGGGCAAACCAAAAAAATATATCGATATATATCGTTTCGATAGTTTTAAAAAGTATCGATGTATGAAGAGGAAAAAATATCGATATTTCGATATATCGATATTTTTAGCCCAAATTGTAACTAACTACCTCTTACCATCGTACCTATACCATCAAAACATTTAAAAATTAAAAGAAAACAACACATATTTGGTAGATACATAGTTTTATTGGTTTTATTATTCGTATATAAAAAAAATAAATACAGATGCTGGCAAACTTAATTCTTGGGACAAACGTAAATTGCAAAAAACTTGTAATCAAACCGTTAATTTTGAAAAACAATAAAATTTTAAAATGTGACTAAAGCAAGGAATTAAATTAAGCATGTAGGTACCTACACATTTATCTTAAAAATCGATTTTTTGTCTCGCTTAATAATTATTGTGCCAAGAAGTTTGTCTTATAAGGTGAAACGCACCCACAGGTCGGCGATATTCAAATTTTGTGCAGTTTTTTTTTTACAAATTTCAGCTCCATCTACCTTTATTGCTAAAAAGTGATATTTAAAAGCGGCAATATATAGGTATTTTGCTAAGACTCATTACAACTAAAAATACATAAATCTGTTCTGTCAAACGTGTGATTATGACCTAATAAGATTACTTAATTGAAAAAAATCCATGTGGAACACGTGTATTTCAAGTTGGAATGATTATTATTTTTTGGCTTTATTTCCACTATTGGAAGATCGTGCTGAAATAGTGAAAAATTGCAGAAATTTTGAATATATCGCTACGAATAATTTCTAAATCATTACAAAATATTTTGTTAGCTGAATATATACCTGTTTTATTGTCGTATTTTCATATGTTTTGTAAATGCCAGACAGGGCCGTAGAAAAAAAGTTTTTGGATGCGTTCATAATTTATATAAAAATTTGAATTTTTATATAAAATTTATTAAAGCGCTTAAAAAAATATCGACTCCGATATTCAGAAATAAAAATCGAATATCGATATTTCCAGATTAAAAAAATCGACGAAAAATATCGATTATTTTCAAAAAAAAATCGATATTTTTATATATCGATATTTTTTGCCCATCCCTATGTGTACCTATATAATATGTATAAATGTGGAGGTATGTATGTATGAATATGTATGTAAGTGTTAAAGTTTTTATAAGCTCAATAATAAGACATGACTGTTTGAAGTATGGATGCCGCGGAGATGTATGTATGAATGTGTATTGTATGTAAGTATCAAAGTTTTTATAAGCTCAATAATGTGACATACAAAATCAGGTTAGTCAAAACACTCTCTCAACACAAGCTTTATGCTTTATGAGAGAGAATTGTTGTTAAAAATTTTAATATTATGTTTTTATATTTATATTATATTTTGTAATTTTAATTTTCATTTTTAATAAATAAAAAAAAAAAAAAAAAAAATAGAACCTTGGGGGTCGTTCAAGTTTTATGTAACGCAATTTTTCAACATTTTTGACCCTCTCTCTTTTTTTTCTGTACCATGTATTTTGATTTTATTTTAATCGTATTTGCGGAAATACTTTAAAAAAATCGTTTGTCCTTTTCTCAATTTCATGTTACTGTTACTTACGTACATAGCGTGTTTTTCGAACTCTCTTACCACATAGACAACGAACCCTAACGTTTAAAAATACCAACCTCCTCCAAAATTGCGTTAAATGTAAGTACGTAACGCTCAAATTCTAAGAGCCAAGCCATCGCGAGCGATTTCCTATGTGGATTCCTTGAATGCTTCCCCAAAATTTTCATAACACATGTCTCATCGTATGCCCAACCCTTCGCCCTACACTCACTATAAGGATTATATTTACCCCCCGACCTCCATGGTAAATAATTACATCATCCCTATTCTATTTTTATTGCTGTACCTCATCAATTTTCGAGGAAAGTCTGTTTCTGAAACCTAGACTGTGGGATTTGTGATTCTCAACATGTTCAACATGTCGAAAAAATTCATGTATGCAACAAGTAGATAGGTATTTATAATAATCAATGAAATATAGAGAAAAAAGTTGGAAATTATTGAAAACAAGAGAGCAACCAAATTTAAAGATTGCGACTGCTGTCATGTATTTGGCTCCAGGATATGACTATATCCATTTTTGTTAATGTCTCATCTTTAGGTATTGCCAATTGGCTTTGTTGGTGCACAACGTTCTAATTATTAATTGAGTGATAAAATTAATTTAATGAGTGATAAAATATTTATATCGCTCCTTTTTTTTAAATAAATCCTGTGTTAAGAACGTGATTGACGCGCAAACTATCTAAAGACAAATGCAACTGGAAAAAATGTACCTATGTCATAAATGTGTCGTCGAGTTTCGAAATCCTCTATAACACTTTTTCGTGATTTTGAGAAAAACGATAAAAACTTTTTTTTCAATATTAAACTTGCTTTCCTGAAGTTTAATAAGTCTGGGGTTTGCAAATCTGTTACAGCAATGCAACTCAAAAAAATAATTGCTTTAAAATAAAAACAAACTGCTTATTTTGTAAAAATAAAAATTGTTATGTCGGTTTTTGATACTCATATCAGGTTATGGCGTGTTTTGAAACTCACACATGGTGATATAGCTGATTTTGAAAGGATCAACTATGAATGGTCACGTGCATTTTTTCCAGTGGCGTGAACAAAATAAAATGCTGGTAGGAAGGTAGGTATATCTGACGAAAAAAATTTTTATTAAAAATTTTCATTACAATAGCCTAGGCCCTAGACATTTATTTTTATGTAGGTTCAAGAAAAAAAACCTTATATAAATTATATAAGCAAAATTTTAAATACAACAATGATGTTTTAGTAAAGTATTTTTTACGTTATCAGAAAAGATATCAAAACTAAAATTAAACAAGCTTAGTGAATTCGTGGGTATTTTTGGATTTTTTCGGATTCTTTCTATTTCTTTCGGATTTCTTTTGGATTCTTTCGGAAAAGTTCTGACATTATTATTTACACGTTATACCTACAAAAGAAACCGTAGATATTTGCAATTTATTAGGTAGGTACATTTTTTTTATAAGTCTCCACTCATTATTGAGTGTTTAGGCAGGTACATTTTAATTAGCGGGAAAGAGTAAAAATCTAAGCATGTATAAGCTTGAATAATAGTTTTAAATAGGGAACACTAACAAGATAAGTTTGTTTCTTTAAATTAAAAAATAAACCTCAGGGTCTCTTTGTTCACAAATCGGGGAACCGTCATCAATAATTCCATTATTTTCAGTGAAATGGTATCTGAACTGATATCTTCCTCCAAGTCTTTGTAAAATCATGAAATTTCTAAATCTTTCCAATTTGTCAAACGTGAGAGATTCAAATAACCTGTGACCATGAAGGGCGTGCTCCTTCGAAACATGCCAGGTTTAATAAAATTGTGGAAAACTTAGGTAGGTACAAAGTTTTTTATTTAAATTTGATTATTGAAATTATTTCCCTCACGGAAAAAAATGCATGATCAACAATTTATAAATTTTATATATAATTTTATCGTACCACGTTAAGAAATTGTTTCCCAATTTTTACATGGGTACCTACGCCACTGTAAAAAAACAGGAATACATACGAAATTTCCTCAAAATTCGTCAATGTTTACTTACCGTTTTTGGCGTTGTATATTAACTTTCCATTTTTCTGGTTGTCTTATCTTTTTCCTTACTATGTTTTTTTCGCATTTTTTAACATTCTCAAGTTGATCACACATTATTAAATAATTAATAAGCCAAATTGTCAGAGAACTACTAACTTCGACAACAATAAATTTGTACTGGAAACCATTTTGAAATTTGTGAAATTCTCGCCTCCTATTGGTCGGTTGTGTTATAGCGGATATCGAAAGGCATATGAAGGGATATAGCGTGGATCGTTTCTCATGCTCATTTTATTTTATTTTTTTTAAATCAACCAAGAGTGTTTTGAAAGAAAAAATATTCTAGGATTATAGAGTTTTTAATTCCGAATCCAACGACATCAATAACTCGTATTTGATCAAAATGTGTTATAGAGGATTTCGAAACTTGGCGACTCAAATGATATTTTTTTTTGAAAATTCAAAGACAAAAAAAAGGTTATGACTTTTCGAGCAATTTGAAATGGACCACTTTGATTTTTTCATTACATTTCCTTTGGGTATATAATCAAATTGTACATTTATTTTGTTTAGGAAAGTCGGGAGAATCTTATTTTTGACTACATTTAACTTTTCGTCTTTTTTTTGGAGAGCTACCTCTATCTAAACAACAAGGCATAGTTTGGAATCTGTAAATTGTTTTCAAAAATAAAATGTCCTTTTTTCCAAATGGCAAGACTTTGTTTATTCTCCCTCGAGAGAACACCTCTACTCTGGGTTACGTGCCTGAAAAAAAAAACTTTTCTTTTGAAAATCTCATCGAAATCCTTTTTCGAATTGCCATCCAAAGTTGCGTCTGTATAATGTGAAGGAGTATAGAACACGCTTATTTGTCTTCTCCTTTTTCGAGATAAGTTAGAAAAACAAATTTGAAAAAAAAAATCTTAACAATGATAGTAGTTTACAAAATGCCTTCTAAAGGAAACTATTCTTACATTCACATTTTTTTATATTTATTATTCCTCTCATTAAAATAAGAAAAAAATACAATGATCCTTGTGGATTTAAAAATACGATCTGTATATAAATCGGTCAATAATATATTGGAACAAAAAATAAAAATAATAATAAACCAAACAATATTTGCCATTTTTTAAACCTATCTTCGCTTAAAAGAAGAAAATTTAAAGATACCCAACCAGTGAAAATAAAAAAGTCTCGTGTCTGGTCGGGAAATCACCTTATGTACTAATGTTATAAAATGTGGCGAAATTATAAGATGTAGTAATTTGAAAGTTCATGGGGTGAAACCGTGGGCGTCTTGCAAAAGAAAGACCATTAATTTTAGCTTGAAAAGTAGAGCCCTTTATCTGCTGAAATAAGACAAACTGCAATCCTTATCTGTAGAGAAAGAACGTGTTGGATCAACTCTACGTTATTTGTTTCAAGCTCAGGCGAAAAATCTATTTTCGGAAATGTTCCCGACTACAAATTCAAGAGAAGACATTAGAAGATCCCAAACTAAAAGGTTTTAATTAGAACCTTTTTCTGTTATCTTTATGTTTGCTAGACCATCTTTTCAATAAAGTTAAGTCAAACAGGTAGCTTCTATAGCTAGGTTTATTGACACCTAATTGAAAGCGCTCATTCGTAGATACATACATTATTTAAACACCAAGATTTCTTATGAAATCTCGCAATTTTCCTGGTCTGTAACTATTATTGATATTGTTGTTTCCAGCTTGACGATCTTGGACTATTTCATGGCCAGTCGTTACCATTATCTCTCTTTTAAGGGAGTGCTACCTTTTATGTATAACTACTAAGGATGCGCACTGCGGAGCTCGTGTTCAGTTTAAAATGATAGATTAAAACCTACTTTTTAGTCAGACCAATGAACAGTAAGGCAGAAAATTAAATAAATAAATTAATTATAACTTTTCAATACAAAGGTGTCAATGTATCCGGCGGAACTTATTTCCTGTGGCAATTTTTTCCAGTTTACCGGTCCCGTCCAATCTGAGACAGGCCAACCCCGAATAGAAATTTCAAGTAAAAAAAAAACACTTGGAAAAATTCTCACCCGACCGGGAATCGAACCCGGGACTTCGTGGGTAACACTTCTTGGGTAAAACCCATAATGAAAGGTTTCTATCGTCGTACGACTATATTGATGTCTTTCAACCTTCACAATATTCATATCCTTAAAACATCTTCATATGGTTTACCAGGTCATCAAAATAATTTTGTTAGGTTTTATCTTGACGTAAAACTCCGAGTCAGATCCAATTTAGAAATTTAGAAACAAAAACAAAGGATGTCGTGAGTCAAGCAAAAGTCGGCTTTATTGTGTCGAGGATGACAAGGAAAGTTATCAGTCAATCTCGTGAACCACAATCAATTTAGAGATCAGCCGGGTCTAATGAAGTGTCACGGATAGTTGGCGAGTTCTTTGATCCAATTACCGCGGTTCAAAGGGTTCATTTTCTTTGTGACAGTCCGACGTGTTTGGTGCGACACCTTCGCCCCAGAGAACTACTCGTGAAGGGATCAAAGGTCCATCTTCCAACTAAAAATAACACTACATAACCTCCCAACGTATATCGGCTGAGTCGACCTTCAAGGAACAGGCGTGAACAAGTTTTTTTTACTGCAATAAAGGTAATTTTTATGGGTATATTGGTTACCTAAGTGATCATAATTGACAGGCTTAGAAATCTTCATATTGATCCCTCTTCTTCGTTTTCTTCATGTCTAGCCTAAGCAAACTGTTATGTAAGAATTGATTGGTCCCAGTTTTTCCCAGTTTTAGCGATTGTATAGTTTGATCTGTGTTACCCTTACTTACCTTGGCACTTATCAAACCTCTGCCTTTAGAATTACTTAACTTACTTAATCCACATTCGATTCCTAGATGGAGCATGAATGTTGTCGTCACAAATCCTCGACAAATATGTCTATCCTGGGCTAGATCAAGGGTTTCATTCTAATCTAAGCCTACATCCTGAAAGTCTCCATTGTACGCTCTCTTGATGGTGAGTCTTGGTCTGCCACGTCTTTTTGTACCATCAGGTGTGCAAAATAAGCTTTCATCATATACGTAGGATGTATGATGAAAGCTCATCATGGCCGGGCCAGCTCAGTCTACGATTCGAAAACCTTTGTCACTGGAGGTTGCATCGTTCTTAGAATTATGAAAATACATAATTACATTTACTGCAGTAAAAAACTTGTATTAGGTACGGATCCTGGGACATGTCGGGGTGAAGGGTAACGAACATTACGAACAAGCAGATAGGCTAGCGAAAAGACCAGAACCTTTTTGCGGTCTAAGTAACACATTCTTCCAATAAGAGATAAGAAGAAAGGGAAGGGAAGAAAGAGAAGAACAGTGGAACAACCTTCCCGGACTTAGGCAATACAAGGATCTTCTTGGTGGTTTTAACTCCAGAAGAACCAAAAGTGTATGAACCTAAGTAAAATAGGTCTTAAAACCCTAACAGGCTTCTTAACGGGTCACTGTAGACTTAGGGGACACCTGAGGAAGTTGGGACTCGAAGATAATGGAACCTGTAGATTCTGCGAAGAAGGGCTAGAAACACCTCATCACCTCCTTACAGACTGCGATGCAGTAGTTTATGTGAGAGCAAGAAGTTTTGGTAAACACAGGATAGAGGTAGAGGACTTCGCCGCCTTGGATCTCTTCCTAATACTGGACTTCTTGAAGCGTCTGGGATTAGTGGGGAAGCTCTTATTGGCAAACACCATGAGCAAGTAGGGGAAGCACAAAGACCACTACAGGTCGGAGCGCAATAAATCCCCTATAAAAAAACAGTGGTAGAAGATAGCCCGAAGCATGGAGGTAGAGGACCTAGTATTTACTTATTGATTTAACATATAATTTAAATTGAATAAATTATTTATTTCAAATAAGTACCAAAAAAGTGGCCTTAAATTTATAATTCACATTGTTGATACCTTGGAACAAACAGTTGGTTCTTTTCCTTAGCTTGATACATTTCCCATAATTGTTTGATAATAACAGATTTTTGAAAAATAACTGTTATGTAATAAAAGCGAAAGTCCATCGACTTTAAGCCTGGAGACCTTAGCGGCCTGCCTTTGGGCATCCACAGCCATTCCATTGGCTGGCGAAAAATATTTTGAAGTATCGGTTCCCACAGCGATGCTTAACATTTAACTCTTAGGATAGTGAATCTCTAATATAAAATAAAGTCGGGTTAGTGCGAACACGTATAACTCGAGAATGGAACAGATTCTTCCGATTTTTGATAAATTGGATTATTCTCCGCTCCGGATAACAGAATAACTAATAAAAAGTTGAAAAATTGATAAGAAGTAATATAAAATAATATTGAAGTTAGTACCTATGGAACGGATTTCCTGCTACGCTATCGCCATCTATGAAAAAATCTATAACAACAAATCATTGTTTACTGCACCTAATGGTAGTTCCCTCTCATTCTCGCACATGTAGTTGCCGCACTTACAGTACCCCATCCCTCTTACTCCACTGTTTCGAGCGTTTTAGAACATTTTCATACAAAGTCAATAATATTAATCGTGTACTTTAAAATGTGCACACACAGCATCGATACTTCATAGACGAGGTAGAATATGTGCGCGCGGATATTTTATTCTCGCGTTGTTCCCGCCATAGATTTGAAAACGAATGAAATATGGATGTTTTAGAAATATTTCAATGTTATTTTTATTTTTTTAAATGAATCTGTGCTCACTCAAAGTGAACACAATACACTATTTGACTCTTTCACAGTAAGCTACTTAAAGCTTGTGTCGTGAAAGAGGAAGATGGTCGGCACCTGGGATCGAACCCACGATCTCCGATACGAAACAGTACGAAAGACGGCATTGTAACCGCTAGTCTACCAACCACTTCGAAATTTATTATTTTAAAACTTTAACTCAATCGAATTAATTTTTGTTTCTGGGGGCGCAATGCATATTATGCATATATGAACGGGCCGCCTCTGGTAAGGACTACAGGACAACGTCTGTCGGGAAAGCTAGTATAATATAAATTAAGTCCAAAGCGAGTGTATATGAGCATGAGCAATAGCCCATCAATTGTTTACCTGTAGCCGATAACTAATGACTGTTCCTAATAGTTTCGCAGCAAAACAACTTACGAACAATTCATTACTTTACAATGGAAACTTTTCTATGGGAGGAAAGTTTGATAATTCCAACAACAAAACAATGAAAACTTGCCAGTGGTGGTGCTTGTCTGAGGGTGGGAAGCCACGTGAAAAAGATTTGAGGCAAATAATACTTGGAACGTTATAAAATGTGAACAAGTGCCTACTTTTGCATGTTTAATGGATCAAAAATACGTACTCAATCTAAAACAAAACAGAGAAAGATGTTAACAATCAAATGTTATAATAATTCATTAAGTTCGTTCGTAGTTCGTTATATTGTTGTCAAACCTCTCGCGAAATATTATCATACGTAGGTACCTACATGACAAAACCTAGGTATCAACTAGATGGAATATTTTTTTATAAGTCGCTATGAAAATCTCTAATATAAAGTCGGGTTAGTGCGAACACTTATAACTCGAGATTAGCTAAACAGATTCTTCTGATGTTTGATTTATTGGATTGTTCTCCACTCCGGATAACAGAATAACTAATAAAAAGTTGAAAAATTGATAATAAATAATACAAAATACAATATTAAAGTTAGTATGAAAAAATCTAACAACAAAATTATTGTCTACTGCACCTCTCATTCTCGCATACGTAATTGCCACTCTTACAGCAGCCCATTTCAACTACTCCACCGTTTGGGACGTTTTAGAAATTTTTCATACAAAGTCAACCAAATTGCGCGCATATTATTATATTCTCGCGTTGATCCCGCCTGAGCTTTGAAAACGAATGAAATATGGACGTTTTAGAAAAAAAAAATATTTTTATAATTTAATTAGTTTATTTTTATTTCTGGAGGCGCAGTGCACAATGAACGGGCCGCCTCTGGCTAGGACCAAAGGGTCCACAGGACAACGTCTGTCGGGATAGCTAGTTAATAATAATTTGTATCCGCGGGAAGTTTTAAAATAAAAAAAAAATATCTATGTGATACTTCATCAGAGGTTCCTACATACAAATGATGCTGCGAGAAGCAATGTCAACTATTCCGCAGTTCACAAAGTGGAAAAGTAACATTGGAGCCCTTTAAAGGACGGTATATATAACTGATCTAAAGTACAATAAACAAATTAATCAGCCGGCCTTTTCTATGCCTTTTCTCGGAAGGATATGTCTGCTAGGTTATAATGAAATGTAAGAAGATTTCTTGATTGATTTGCCAAACTCTGAATTTTCACTCCGACTAATGAGAGTTGGGTTGTCAATATTAATATCTACTATCTAAAAATTTCTGACAATCAAACAATCAATGCCCATTGCCCGTAGTACAGACGTTGGGTATACAAAACAGGAATTTAGCAGTTGTATCATCGATGCTACCCGATTATAATATATAGTTCAAAGTGTACGTACATAGTTCACGTCTCTCGTGTTTTAAAAATCGCAGTGCCTGAATAACCCCGATATTTCAGTAATCATATCAATAGATTCTGTGGAAAGAAAGGAATACGATTGACATATTGTCTCAGCTGAAAAATTTCTGGTTGACTCGTAGTTAGCCATCAAACAATATCTTGCTTTATTGTCACCACATTCCAGGTGCGTATACTTACTTATTGATAATACATATTATACCGCACAAGTCTACACGTACTAGTGATGTTACACAGGACACCGCCTCGTAACATCGACATCGACATGACGAGTTTGCCATCCCCGAATCACGTTACACCCACCAGAGAAGTGGAGGGCAGACAGTACCTACCATCCGGACTTGCCGACATCAACTCGATGGTTAACATCGACGAGGGAAGCCCCATATCGGGTCCAACTGCTTTGACCCTCGATCAAAGTGTATCTCCTCATAGTTTCATAGAAGACGCCAAGGAAGCTATCAACCTGATTAACGAAATACTGGTGGCAGATAAAACTAAAATAAACAACGATATGAGAAAACAGGTTAACCAGGCTACTACCGCTTTGCTGTCGTGCGTCGGCCATGCCGCGGTCATCATGTCCGTACTGCAAAATGACAATATAAATTTAAAAATGAATATAATAGAGCTCAAGCAGCAAAAGGTGACAACTCCAGAAAACATGCGCTCCCAGTTGCATGTTGGTAAAACCGCGTTATTGGTGAACAAGGAGAGCTCCGCCAAGACTACTACAGAAAACATGCGCTCCCAGCAGCAAAAGGTGACAACTCCATTATTAAAGAACAAGGATACCTACGCAGAGGTGTTGAAGGTTAACAACGATTTTATACCTCAACCGGATCCGACACAAAGTATTCCAGATACTAGGAACAAAGTATTCCAGGCAAACCGACGTAGGAGATCAATTGTACAAGGAAGAGGGCAAGAGGACCCAGAACTAAAAACTGTGGAAAAAATTATGTATATACACGCGTTCTCTTTTGCACTTAATACTACAGAAGAACAGGTGAAAAATTACATGTTAAAAAAGATGAACGTGAATTATGATATCGACATTGAAAAAATTATAACAAGAGGTAATCACGCATCCTTTAAAATAGGAGTACCATCATCCAAGTATGAAGACTGGTTGAATCCAGAAATGTGGCCCCTCAACGCCAGGATTAATCGATGGATATTTCGGAGGAGACTCATGCCAACAGCAACTTTTGAAAATAGTCAACAATAACATCGATCTAAACTGTATCTACTCTAATGTCCGGGGCTTAAATACTAAAACTCACGAGTTCAAATGCAACCTCCTCTCACAAAGCATAAATTTGGTCGCGCTTACAGAAACTTGGCTCAATCCTGGGGTCCTGGATGCAGAAATCTTCGACAGGAGATACGTTGTATTTCGGAAGGACAGAAAATCGAGAGGCGGTGGTGTCCTCCTCGCAGTGCAAGCTAAGTCCCTTTGTGCTAGTCAACGACTTCATGTTTTAGAAACAGAAGATGAAACCCTCTGGATAAAACTGACTTTTAAACGTTCTATTATTATTTTTGTATGTGTTGTATATTTCCCCCCCAATACCCATAAAGATAAATTCTTAGAATTTTATGAAAAAGTGGAAAATTCTTCCAGTATAATTAAGGGAAAAAATGTGCTTATTTTTGGGGACTTCAATCTCCCTTCTTGTGCTTACCCTAAGAATGAACATTCTTATTTTTTAAACTTATTTGAACTCAGGCAAATTAATGACGTTGTAAATGTTAATGGAAGATGCTTGGACCAGATATATACTAATATAGACGCCGGTTTATTGAGATTAATGAAGCATGAATATCCATTAGTTGCTGAGGACAATCATCACCCAGCATTGGATTTAAACATGTCTCTATGTTCGGGTAAACGTAGATTTTACAATAACTTGGATAAGGACGTTAAATCTAGTGACTCCAAGTGGAAATTTAGCTATGCAAAACTGGACACATTTAGGAATGTTGTAAGGGATACTGATTGGTCCACATTATACAGCCATAGTTGCGTAAATGATGCTATCAATTGTTTTTACAATATATTGTATAATATATTTGACTCATGTTTCCCGCCACCGAATACTGGCACTAATGAATTTTCTGAGTTCCCAATCTGGTTTTCTGAGAGTTTGATACGTAATATCAAAAAAAAACATTTTGTGCACAAGCTTTGGAAGCGTAATAAGTCCGATTTTGCATATGGTAAATTTAGTGAACTTCGAAAATTAGTGAAGACTGAGTTGCAGAGGTGCTATAAGCAATATTTAGATCGAACAGAAACCAATATTTGTAGAGATCCATCTCAATTTTGGAATTATATTGCCAGTAGAAAAGTGTCTTCGGAATATCCGGAACAAATGTCCTTGAACGATAAAACGTACTCGGACCCACAGGATGTATCAAATGCGTTCTCATATTATTTTTCGTCGGTTTATAATCATGTTCCACCTTTGTTAGATATTGATAACTATTGCAATGTATCTGCAGAGGGTGATTTTTGTGGTGGTTTCAATGTTTCTCTCAGTGAACTGGACTATAGTTTTAGAAAACTTAAATCGACTCGTTCGTCTGGACCTGACCAAATTCCGGCGTATTTACTTAAAAATTCCTCAATGGAGTTCCGGGGTATATTCCATTTCTTGTTTAATTTGTCTTTAAAGTCGGGAATATTTCCAACATTATGGAAAACCACAAAAGTGAACCCAATACATAAGGGGGGCGACAAATCGAATATACAGAACTATCGGCCTATTGCTATCATATCTACACCAGCTAAACTACTGGAAATTATACTTCATAAAAGAATATGGGACTCTGTGAAACATCTTCTCATAAATGAGCAGCACGGCTTCAGACCAACCAGATCTGTTGTCACAAATTTATTGTGCTTCAATACTTACGTAGGAAAATATTTGGATGAGCGGTCACAGGTAGATGTAGTATATACGGACTTTCAAAAAGCGTTCGATAAAGTAGATCACGACATACTTATTCAGAAGCTAAATGACGTAGGTTTATGTAACAAAATGATAGTATATGTGGCAAGCTATCTTCATAATAGACAGCAATATGTAAGATACTGTGGTTACGACTCTCAGAAATATTTTGCTTATTCAGGTGTACCCCAGGGCTCAAACTTGGGCCCACTACTGTTTACAATATTTATAAATGACATATACAAAAATATAAATAACTGCAAGTTTCTTCTCTACGCTGATGATCTGAAAGTGTTTAAGGAGATTACTTGTTTGAATGATGCAAGGTTACTTCAGGGTGACATTGACTCGATCGTAGAATGGTCTAACGTAAATAAATTGAAGTTTAGTGCCCCCAAATGTCATGTAATGTCATACACCAAAATAAAAAATCCCATTGTATATGACTATGTCATGGAAAACTCAAAACTGGATAGAATATCTGAAGTGAAGGATCTAGGGATTACATTTACCAGTATCTTATCATTTCGAAAGCACGTCGAAAATGTTGTGGATAAGGCTTTTAAAATGCTCGGGTTCATTATCAGAAGTACAAGTCATTTTCAAAATCCCAATTCTTTAAAATTACTTTTCGAGTCCTTAGTGCGCTCTGTCTTGGAATCTGGATCTATAATATGGTCTCCATATGAAACCACACTCATTCTAAAGTTAGAGAAAGTCCAAAAAAAATTTGCTAGGTATTACTACAAACTGACGTATGGGTATTACCCTTACATGTTTCCATCTCTGTTTATTAATGGGTGTTTGGGTCTGTCTACTCTCCAGAAACGTAGAGACGAATATTTAATTCGACATTTCTTCAAACTATTACACGGTTCCATAAGTAACCCAGAAATTTTAGAACAGATACAACTGTATGTCCCTGACTGCTACGGGAGATCTCGTCATCACAATTTGTTTTACTGTTCAACTGGAAGAACTAATCTGATTACTTATTCTCCGATAAATAAAGCAGTTCGACTTTTTAATTATATATCCGAACAAATTGACATATTCAATGTAGTATATAACAAGTTTAAAGATGCCGTATATTTTATAATTAAGTGAATATTTTTTTTTTTTGGTGTGTTTTTTTTTTTTTTTTTTTTTTTGTTTATATTATAATTTTTTTTTTTTTTTTTTTTTTTTGTTTTTGCGTACAAGCTTTATATTTATTGGTATCATGAGGTTTCATCTGTGCCACTTGGTTATTGGTGTGTATGTATATATTATTATTTATGTATTTTTTTAGCTTAAAAATCTAAACCATTATGTTCTTAATATAATGTAATTTTATTTTGTATATGTTGTCGAGTTATCCGTGCGAGTAACACGAAAAATTTCTGTCCAAGCATCTTCCATAAATCGAAATATCGATGATTGGATTTCATCGATGTGCGCGCTCACATTACTAGTTTAATAAACAGTATTATTATTAAGTGTCACTGCGCACTGTGTCGATAATTATGTACCTGTGCCGGTGCAACTATCGCGCACCAATAATAACAACAAAATTATTGTTTGTATCATAGAAATAATAATATATCTACTTTTAACTACATACTTAGTAACTTTTTATAATGTCGTTTTTTAATAATATTGTTTTTTTTTCATATTATTTTTACCAATGTTTCATTGCCTGTATTTTTTTTTATATATACTTACCTATATATTTTGTATTGTTTCTCATTATTCAGCGAAAAGGGTGCAAACCTGTTATGCTGAATTATGACTTTTTTTTAGTTGTTAATAAAATAAATAATAAAATAAATATGGCTGTGGAGTCCAATCCAGGACAAACATATCTATCCTATCACACTCTGGCCACGGGTGTTAACCGTCGAACGTTGGACCACGTTTTCTTACGTTATCTGTCCCCTGACATTCCGTAATGACACCCCGCTACTGAGATATATAATGTCGGTCACAACACTCTCCCAATCCGACTGCCTTCTCACACTCTTCAGCCCAGTGTGTAAGTTGTCCTGATATCTAATGCCCTGCCCACTGTGTTTTCTCCACCCGTTTATTAACTCTCAATATAGAATGTTCTTTCGGGAGCCTGTTATCTTTCATTCGGACCACGTGATCAGACCAATGGAAGAGGGCGCGTGACAAGATTGTGTCGACACTGTGGCAGTTTGATCTTCTGAGTAAATACCTACTTCAGCATTCGATTTTTTTTGGAACCAACGTGCTCTGACAATAAATAAACAAAAAAGTACTTGAAGAACGTAGTAGGAGAAACGATGATTACCGAGATGTAGGAGAAAACCCTGTAGGCCTCAGGCGAAATGATCTGATGATGATTATATTATGGGGAGAATGGATGCGATTTTATTATTGAACTCTAAGATTTCTAACAATAGAGGTAAAAGGGCTTAAAAGAAAGAAGAAAATAAAATGTCCCACAATGCTGTGGGTGAGATCTAATTACTCTTTAGGTAAATACCTTTGCCGAGATAATATTTTTATTCTTTCTGGAATAGCTGGAAGCTAAACAAGCATCACGGATATTTCCTAATCGTAGTTGTAAATTACAATTACAAGTTAGTGCAATTTAATTTTAAAAATTCTAATTATTTTTAACTAATTACTAAAAAAAATGTATTCTACCCGCGCCCTAATATCTGTCTTCTTACCACACCAGGAGCTTGAGTCATATAAAACAAAATGTCTGCCGTGCTTACGGTTTAACGTGACCAAACAAACGATCTTGGTATTTGAACAGCGTTGATCATACATTGTGCAATTTACGACCTCACCATGGAGATATCAACAAAATTCTGACGGTGGCTGCCATTTTGTTGAAAAAAAAATATAATAAAGATAAGATAGCTTTTCTTCATTATTATAGTTTACGTTATCAGCTGATTATATCAAAGAATCGAGTGTCAATTGCAGTAAAAATGAAAGCTCCACGAAGAATGTTGAAAGACTCTTTAGGACATGCAAAGAAATTTCATTTATTTTATTTTATTGATTCACAGTACATACCTACCAGTATAAATAGCAGCATGCGCCTTTTCACCACATTTCTAAAAATTAATAATACATTTTATTTTATTAATTTTTATTTTTATTTAATAAAAAGGATTGCATTCAGCATAACAACATAATATTATGTCTTTTCGCTGAGAGCGATTATAGGTATATGAAAAAGAGAACAAAAAAGAGTCAGACAAGCAGATGAAATAACTGGAAATAACAAACAAAATTATAAATGGAAAGAAACATTAGCAGACAATATAATATTATGTACATCAGTGACATGCAAATATTGTCAACTGTGCATATTATGTCCAGTGATAAACATAATACGTGGTATGGAAGTAAGTGTTGTGAAAAGGATAGGAGGTTATAAGTATGTCCAGATGGCTTGGGTATGCTGAACGATGTACATACACAGGATTAGGAACAAAAAATGGCTTAAATGAGAGGCGTAAGAAGGCGTTGTCGACCGAAAATGACGTAGATTGACCACAGATATTTCATCCTCAAACAATGCCAGGTCAGAAGCGAAACAGATTGGACGATTTGTACAAGAAAAGTCATGTCAGTGAAAGAAGCGAAAGAAGCATGGTGCCCTTATTCTCGTAGCGGTCTTAATACGTTCCTATCTTGATTGACAATCATAAAATGGCGGATTGGTATTCACAAAACAAGATATCTAGTAGATATCTAAAAAATTCGTTATGTTTGAAATATCAGTTTGAAAATGATCCAGTTCAAGATAGGATTTAAGATTAGATTCCGATAGTTTTGTGAATACGACTGCTTGCGATCGTTAAGTTATTTTTAAATGCGATTCATTACGAGAATAGCCCTACTAATCTTTTTGTAAAAAAGATTGGCTGTTCAACCGTGTTTAAATAAATCCAAAAAGGTATTTCAGTTGAGAATATTAATAGTTTACTAAACAAATGCAATGATCTACCCATGGCAAGGGTATAAATTCATTTCATTTTGCAAATAAAAGCTTTTTAATTCATTCAAATATTATTAACTATTTACTCACTACAAAACAACGAACGAGTATTATGGCTTGAACATTTTAATATTTTATCGCATCTTTTCCATTAAAAATATTTTTATTGACCCTTTTAGATTCTCAATTATACAAATTTAATGATATTGAATGTAGATATGTATATTATGCTTGTGGTAGATATCAAATTCAATAAAAATACCGCTGAGCTTTTACGTTGAGTCATTAAAAATTAACAAGAGTATTTTCATAGCGCAGATTGAACGGTAAAAACTATATCAAAAAGTTTTCAAACAAAAATTTTTCTCTGTGTAAACTAGGGATGGGCCAAACTAGTAAATCATTGTAACAGGTATCACTCAACCTGTTACCAAGAAGTATCTGTTATTTTAAAATGTTATTTTTTTACCTACTTATATTAACGTCCCCCCCCCCCACCTCATAAACCAAATCAAACAATTCTTTATAATAAATATGTTATTCGTAGGTATAGATAAAAAGTGGCTAGATAATTTTGTTCAACTTTACTTCTATCTATGTATTTCATCATAGATCTTGACATAATAATTCAAAAAAGTTGGTTTAAATGGGTTCAATTCTTTCGACGTATGTATACAATAGGTTAACATACATCGCATGTGATGTACTTCCTATTACAACGCCATCTTTTGAATTTTTTAAAAAGTAAAGCAATTATAGAGGAATTTTTTTTATTTCAAACTTCTGACCCATCGACCTTTATCCTGCATCCGAATCAACGATAACTATTACATAATGCAATGAATTATTAGCTAAATTTAATTAAGTTTTTACATCGTAAATTGCATTTTATTCATGTAATAAGCCAAAATTATTGTTTTAATTGAGTTAGGTCAAAGGTCGACGGGCGGGACGGCTAGTAATATAATATATACCTACTATTAATAATGAAATCAATGTTTTTACAATGTATGGTAAAAAATACACTGATGATAAGGGCGAAATGAACATAAATATTGTAAATAAATAATACCGTCATTTTATTGTTCATTAAATACATAATTCTAGTAAGAACCTCGATAAGTCAACATTGATAGCTTTTTTTTCCCCGTCATATCCATGTTATATCTACCCATATATTTTTAGCATGACCACACTTTGCTTAAAAGCATGACCACACTAAAAAATGACAAGACCTAGCTTTGGCTAAAGGTTTCCACCAAGCATCTGTCACGGCAACGCCGTGACTAAAAAAATAAGAAAACAAGACCTAGCTATGGGTAAGAACACGTAGAAAGCCGATTCCGATCCGCGCCGACCTGCGCAAAGAATGTTACTATGCATTTGAACGGGGACACCCACAGATAAAGCAGGAACCCGCTTTCCGGCATGCCCATTTAAATACATTGAAACCATAGACAACAATCTATAAGCCGGTCGGCGCGAATCGGAATCGGCTTTCTACGTGTTCTTACCGATAGCGCTTCGTGTAGAAGTTACGAACTAAAGCTACACACTACTACTACTACACACACTACAAAACAAATGCGTAAACCTAGTGAAGGTAGTTTCCTCCCCGTGTATTTCATCATATAAATAAAATGTACTAAGTAAAAGTAGGTACCTATATCAAATGAATACCGCGTACCTGGCTTCAGTGTAGAAAAAATCTTGATAGCAATAATACCACTTAAACAAAGTGGCCATTAGTAATGTATCGGACATACTTCATTAGAAGATTATTGTTTAATACCTTTTTTTTAAATGGGCCTATCTAACTTTACTTTTTACTGATTTTATTTCGGTTGAAACAGGTAAAATTTTAACAGTTAAGGACGATAACAGGATAACAGCGTTGAGAATTGTACTGGATAACAAGTACTGTAACAGTTAGTGGATATCTGTTATGGATGGCGGTCTAGTAACATTATCTTTAACAGATAAATTTTTAACAGGTATCGGAGAATGCGTTAACAGTTACGTAAACTAGTATGTGCTAAACCGATATTTGGTTACTGTTAAATATTTACCTACACAACACTAGTGTAAACTACATAATATGTAAAAAAACATTTACCTAAAATATTATTCATGTGAAATTATAAGTGCATGATAAATTAGACTGAAGTGTAATTTGAAAGTAAAATTTATTTTGATATCAATGAAATTTAAACAATTTGGTGATTTAAAAACGCATGTGCTATATCTTAAACGTCATTGTTTTTAATAAATTATGAAAATGGTCTGAATTTATAATTTTTAAGATAAATTTAAGCAGTTACAAGCTTACGTCCGCCTTTTTTATTATTTCAAAGGATGGATTAGCATGCTCACTCAACATTAACAGCGGTCGCCATTGAGTTGCTAAATATTAAATCCCAAACCCGTGATCGTTCTCAACATGTTGAAAAATCCCATTCCCCCTGTGGATTCGAAAAAAATATTTTTCTTTATCTTAATAAGTTTTGGTTTTATATAGAATGAAACCGACAAAATGCCACCATATCCATTCAAAACTGTCGAAGATTTCACAAAAAACACGAAATAAGGGTTTAAGGTTTATCTATTTATTATGATTTAAAGTAGGTAGGTACTTATTATTATAGCTAGACTTGCAATGGATGCTTCACCGGTTCGACACTATACTTATCCAAAAAATACAACATGTCTATTGTATATATCTCTAAGACCAAATGCATGACAATCAATGGATTTCAATATACTTGGGCGCCACCATAACATGCAACAGCGACCTCTACTACAGTGAAATCTTAGAGCAATCAAAGGGCTACAGCCATTTCCAGATGCGTAAAAATATCTAACATCTGACTTAATCAGTATTTGAATAGCCCAAGCAAGGTCAGAATATATAAGACCTGTGTCCGCCCAATCATGACATCGGGCATTGAGTCCAGAGCCGATATTGTCAGAACCAAAAGTCTCATTCGCACCAGCGAAATGAAAGTACTCCGAAATATCACAGGCAAAAACCCTCCGATTACGGAGTTCCGAAGGGTATACAAAGTTGAAGATTTCGATAGATGGGGACGACAGAGAAGAAGGTTCTGGAACGAGCAAGCGTCCACTATTTAGGATGGCGGACCCATGCAAGACCTATTAAAGCAGCTAGATATGACATTCTATAATATGGCAGGTTTCTAGAACGACCACTCAAAAAAAATGGAAGAAGAGTCGGTAATCAACGTCACAAGAGGCAAATACAGCAGGAACATAACAGGTCAACAGGCCTAGTAAAAAGAGAAGAAGAAGAAAAGTACCCAAAGTAACTGAAATGAGTAAAAAAATTAGTGATAAAGTCGAATAATTATTCTCCTATGGGATTTTATAAACTCGCCGTTGCTTAGAATTCATATAAGTAGGTACCGAATTAGTTTTTCATTACTTTTAATGTCGACATCAAATAGCACGCCTACAGAAATGTAAATAAAGTAGAACCCTAAGGCTTAGAAACAAAAGTACTTACAGACGATTGCGCATTAATAGAACTTGACAAAACGTGGGTTGATGTTAATTATTTGAATAGGCCGAGACACTAACTAGATAGAAGCCATATGAATTATTATGTTACTTCATTAAATTTAACTGTTTTTATTGTATTTAATACGATGATCTAATTAGCCAAACTTATCGAATTATAGTTAGCTCGCATAGATAAACAAAAAAAAAAAACATTGCGGTCTATTATAAGTTTTTTATTTCATTAAAGGTACTTGTACGTGAGCGCTTTCTAAATTAGTTTTCAGTGACGCTCTGGTGCTTGTAAAATGTAATTAGGAAGATTGAAATAAAGAGGGTAAAATATATTGAGCTTTTTTTTCGTTCAGGAAACACTGATTTGTGAGTGTAAAAATGCTCCAAAGTTTTGGAAACATTTATGTGGGAACACGGTATGATAATCAATCTTTACAAAGTTTTTGTAATATGAGGTAAAAAAATTGATTTGTGATACCCGCAAGCGTACTTAACCACTTTGATGAAATGTTTTTGAAACATTCAACAAAAAATGCAAAAAAATACAGAAGAGTGAAAAGGATATCTTGGTCAGAATGAATTACTTAAAGTGCATCATCGAATAAGTGTTATAAATTTTTTAGAGAAAAAATAACAACTAATGACTCTAACAATAAATTTATTTATTTATTTATTTATTTATTCAATACAAATATAATATTTACACAGATAAACATGATGAACAAGGAGAATTTGAACAAAACATAATATTATGTGTATCCCCCTTATAGAGACAGTCTCGTGTAAAGGGGGAACGCTTCGAAGAATCAATGTCATTATTCACATTCATAAAATTTAATACACATACTAAGAAAAAAATGAAACATATGGTTTATTTTTTTTTTTAATTTTTTTTTTCATTCATTACTAATGTTTGATTTTTAAACGGAACAAACCACTACGGGCTTACGACAGTCTTCTACTGTTGTTTCGAAGGCTGGCTTAGTGTGATCACTTTACGTTAACAACGCTCGCCATTAGGTGGTAATGTTTGTCCCGAAACTCTTAATCATGAGAATTCTCAACATGTTCAACATGTCATAAAATCCCATGTATGCAACAAGTAGAGATTTAATAAAAAATGAAGTATAGAGTTATAAGTTGGAAATTATTGAGAACAAGAGAGCAACCAAATTTAAAGAAAATAAATTTTTTAACATAATTTTAACATAGATCCCTCAGCTCTACCTCGAAGAAACGGAACATGGTATGACACGGTCTTCCTCGTCTTCGCGACTCTGATGGGAGGAAGAACAGTGCTCTCCTTGACCATCTGTCATTCGGCGTCCTTAACACATGCCTCAGCCAAGTCCATCTCCTCTACACAATGGTAGAGGTGATGGGCCCACGCTGGGTGCGCCAGCGTATAGCATCGTTCGTGATGCGGTGGTACCATCTTATACTCAAAACTCTCCTGAGACACTTCATTTCAATTGCGGAAACATGTTGTGCCTGGGTCTTAGTCAGATGTCAGGACTCACACCCATACAGGAGAACGGGCAACACACACGCATCAAACAGTTTACATTCGTCTCGACACTTAACGCCGACGCTTTCCATATATTATCTTGAAAGAGAAAAAAATATTTCATAGAACAAGCTAGCTAACGAAAATAATGGTGGAGTTAGATGTGACTGCATAGTGCAAATTCAACACTCACACAATGACATGTACGATCTTATTCTAAGATTTTATCTTTCCTTAAGCAATGTTAACTGTCATCAGTTTGCTTACTGATGAACCACGGACCTCTTATCTCCATCCATTTGATGTTTTTCATAATAATATGATGTACAATTTTTGTGATTCCAGTATCTTTTATCCAAAGCACTTAACTATGCCATGTACCTACGTCATGTGTAAGATAATCGCTTATTTGTGTACTTTATACGTCAGGTTTGATAAAAATAAACAACAATATTATTTCCTCATATTATAAAGAAAATTTTCTACCATGTTAAAAAGCATCTTATATGTATGGCGCGTCATTGAGAGAACTCTTCTCCAGCCGGAATACTAAAATACGGTGCAACTGTCTCTGCGCTGTTATCACGTAGAAGTTCCCCTCCTCATTTATCACTGCTTACACGGCTGCCGAGATAGGAAGTGTTTAGAAGGAAATTTATTGCGATATTCTATCAAGTTGTAAAAACATTAAGAAAATTATTTTCAGACAAAATATTAATTTTGTAGAATAAGAGCGCTTTAAAATAATTCGAACGATTTTATAATGTTGCTCGTTAAGGCGGCGATACACATGCCTGTAAAATGGGACAGTAGCTTGCATGCCTGTTGTTGACATGTAGAAGTTACTGGCGCGATGTGGATACATTTGCAAGTTAAACTTGCGTGCAATTTGCATCCTTACATGCCTGTAGACACAAGCTAGCCACAAGACAGTACATGTCCCAAATCACATGCAAATCACTCGAGATTTTTGTAATGGAAAACATTCAAAGCGAATGAAATTTTATCGTATTGCAATAATTAGCAGTACAAAGTGTGGCTTATTTAATGGAAGAAAAAAAGAAAAGTAAATGAAGACGGATTTGGATGAAAGATTGAATTAGCTGAAGGGAAGATTTTGGAGCAAGTAGTTGTCTGCTTACAGAAATGCAACAAGAAGATATAGATGGCTACAGAAACCATTTAAGAATGCTTCCAGAAAAATTTGATGAATTGTTAGGAAAAAGTCAGTTGTCAGCTACTGGCATGCGCGTACCTGTCCTGAAGTTCACACGTGCATGTTTCGTAGCCTCTCGCATACCCGCTGCCCCCTCTCCACCATGTGGCATGCCAGTAAATCAAATGTTGTGCGACCTACTGGCATGGCAGGGTCAGGCATGCCAGTAAGCGTATACACATGATAGTAGGTGGCATGTGCTAGGAGCTGGCATGCTAGTGTACCTGCTACAGGCATGTGTATTCCCAGCTTTACGGTACACCGTAAAGCTACGCTACAGCGAATGCTTTTTTATATATTTAGATACCTTATTGTTGTGACTAAACCGTGGCTTTCTCAAACACCTTGTCACGGTTCAGGGTTCTGATCAGGTCTCACTTGGCTTCTTCATAATATGGTGCCCGAGGAGATTGAGATCTATTCTTGATCGATTTTATGTACCTATATAATATTTTTTGTCTCAAATTCTAGCTTAATATAAGAATGTATTTAAAATCAACCCACTATATCCCCCAACATTTTTTTTGATATGTACATTTTTACCTTGAATTATTATTCGTTTTTATGCATAAAAAACACCGCATAAGTTTTATTAAATTTCAGAAAGTCAAAACAAATTAATAATGATTAAAAACTTTACGTAATGATTCAATAATAACAAGTATATTTACATAAAATTTACGTACCATGGGTAAAAAAGAAAATGAACAAGTTCGGAAATCGTATAAGAGCCTGCTTATTGGTCACGACGCGTAATCAAACTTTTAAAAACATGTTATTAAAAATTTCCCAACTTTGCACAGAGAAGTATGAGGGAAACTTGGGGAAGCAGAAATGAAATTATTTCGTTTTCCTCAAATAAAATCATAAATCTTGAAATGTTGCAAAATATGTGTTTTTTTTTAATATTTTTGAAATAATAAAGTTGTTACAATAACAATTTTTAAAATTGTGTTTTGTTAAAAAAAAAAGTTTCACCATTCATTGGCTTAATTGATGATGACAGTTCGCCATCCGGAAAACAGCTGTAGAGGGGGTTGCACGGCTACAAGACACTTGATGATGTGAAGAAAGGCTTTTGAATTTCCAAATTAAAAAAATAAAAAGGGGAAAATTCCTAGTGATTTTAAGTTAAGCGAAAGGAGAGAAGGGGGGGGGGGCGTCGTAGTTACACGAAAAAGCCGACAGCACCACGCGATTCCAAGTGGTGTGATAAAACCGAACGCAAACAAACAATTGAAGATTTTAAATTTTGCAATCACCTTATAATATTATTAATAAGTTCAGTTACTCCTGAATTATATGTAACAACTATAGCCCGAATGGTTCAACGGTCGGTTGCCACGTAACCAATGTTCGAAAATCTGAAGGAAAACCCAAATAGAGGATTTTGGATTTTACATTTTTTTTTGAAAACTTAACGGGATTTTCGAATACTAGCTCGGATGTTATCAAATTTTTTTATTCTTCATATTTTATTAATGAATAATAGGCTTGTCACAGACGAAAGAGAAAAATAATGTGTTAATGTGAAAGAAATATAAACTGTTAAACTAAGTTCTGACCTCTTGCATCTGACGGGTAATTCTCTATTACTGTGTTAAAAATATATGTATACGCAAAACGCGCGGAGCTTCATAAAAATGGCAATATTTTCATGTATAAAAGACATATAACCACTACCGCACGTTCTGCAATCTTAGTTTACACTAAATTGTGATTAGCTTTTAATAGAAAAACCATGAAATGTGTCTATCATAATATTTATTTAGATGGGCGTATGGAGAGAACAAATACACGTGATTGAACGTGGCTTATTTCAGGTTAAGCCTGATGTCTGCCTGATGATGAGTAGATACTCACCTCGTACATACTTACTGTTATAATATAAATATACATTCTTCTTAATCACGTGTAAGTTTCGACGAAACAAACATTGAAAACACATTTATGCAGAGGTTTTGATATCATGTCGGATTTCTTTGGTTTGCAAAATACGAGTGTGTATTTCAATAATAAAATAAACAAGTAACAGACTACCTATTTTAAATCTTCTAAGAATATGTTTTGTGTCTCATTAACTGAAAGTCCTGTTTATAAAACAACAAGGGGCCACCCCCCACTATGTGATGGACTTCCTCAACAGTTTTTACGTTGATTTTCGATTCGATGTGCAAATGATGGCAGTAGGTACAACCAACGAGGTACATGTGTGGGGTATGCGTGAGTGTGCGTGCATCCACCTGTTTCAAACAACAGAACTCTCGCATCAATATATACATAGCACCTATGTGTGGCTCGCGGGTTTCGCTTTGGGTAGGCGGCATAACTCGATCAGTTAGTGTTCAGGACTTAGGTCTATAGGAGACTTATTTGGACCGTTGGATATGAGGATTGATTTCAATTTGACCGGGGCTTGGAGAGAGAAATGGAACAGCGTAGACTTCCTGTTGAACAAATGCTTCATCGAAGACCCAACTGTCCCGGGATACAATCTCCCCCGGCGACTTTGGGTTCAACAGAACAGATTCGTCACGGGTCAGGGATGTTGCAACTACCTTATGTGGAAATATGGGAAGAAGGAATGTCCTGAGTGCGAGTGTGGGGCTCCCTCTCAAACTATACAACACATGGTGGAGGAGTGTCCAGGAAGAAGGTATGAAAGAGACTGGAAGGATATTCACAAGTCCACCACGGAGGCGGTGCAGTGGCTTTCTGGATCGGAGCCAAGAATCTAATCTCAAAAGACGCAGCAATCTTGCTAAGAAGATAATTACATGCCGAAGTCATACAAAAAGTAAAATAGTGTTCTGGTCTATTCTTATATCAATTATATTTAAGCCAAATATTATATAAATTTAAAAGATTTTTCGTTTTGTTTAAGGCGCGAGATTCATTATGGAGATGTCCCGGCTTACGTTTCAGCTACGTTGTATACTTTTGTATATCTTTCTCTTTAAATATCCCGAATTTGGTTTATATCAGATTAGACGGGACTGGTTGACTTACAGCCGGTTTCATAAAAACTTCAAAAGAACAATTATTAAGTTCAAGTTCCTTTTAAAATTTAAAGACTCCTTTAAGCTGACGCGTTTCATAAAAAAAAAAATATTCTAGCTAAAATTCAAATGAATAAAATGTCAAATGAATATTTGAAAGTTGGTAGTGTTACTATGGAAATCTATGGAAAACATAGGTTTTTTACTAATATTTTCACGGAATTTCTGTTGATCTGTCAATTTCATTTCTCACTAGAGCATCAAAGTGCCGTTTTTTGTGGTAATTTATAATTATGGTTTATAAATAATTAGTAAACTAAATCTGTAAACAACAAAAGATGAGTCAAAAAGCGTATAACTTTTACAGGGTTTGGTTAGATGTCGCTATTTTCGGATTTACTTATTTGTTTATTATTGATTGGCCAGTAGACTATGAGATTTATTTTTTTACGAAATGGTTCGCACAGAAACGGTCAGTATATTGGAACGGGAGATAAAGCATGGGTGGGTTTATAGGACCTCGTATATTTATAGAACTCGTTTAAAGTGGTATCGGTGCGCACCGAGTACCTATATATTATGTACATAGGTACCTTTTCAATAATAATATAATGGAATAATATTGAAAAGGCAAATATCTTTGATAATTTATTATAACACCTACCTGAATTAATTTTAAAGGAAGCAATATAAAGTTCCCCCAAAAATTCACCCCTCCTTGTTATTAAATTCCAAATCGAATTGTTTTTGCGGATGTCAATGGGAATATTCTGATGTAACACGATATTTTAATAAAATATTATACCTACTTAAGACTTACCTATAATCATAATATTTTTGTGATGTTTTCAATAACCAATATACCTTTTCTCGCTGAATGTTAAAATTAGAATGATTTCAATAATATATAGGTAGGTGCCAATAATGATCGCCTCTTCTTTTTATGTTGGGGGTTTGTACTTCTTCTTCTAGATCTTAAGATCTGAAGGGTATATACTCAAACATTACCACGTAATGGCGAACGTTGTTAACGTAAAGTGATCACACTAAGCCAGCCTTTGAAACAACAGTAGAAGACGGTCGTAAGCCAGTGGTGGTTTGTTCCATTCAAAAATCGAACAACAGTAATGAATTTTTAGAGTCATTAGTTGTTGTTAGATAATTCTTTAAGATCTAGTCCTTAAAAAGGGTCACAAGAATCTAGACATAATTAGAACGTTGTGTACCAACAGAGCCAATAGGCAAAATATGAGACATTAACAAAAATGGATATGGTCGTATCCTGGCGCCAAATACATGACAGCAGTCGCAGTCTTTAAAATTTGGTTGCTTTCTTGTTCACAATAATTTCCAACTTTTATCTCTATATTTCATTAATTATTATTAAATATCTATTTGTTGCATACATGAGATTTTTCGACATGTTGAACATGTCGAGAATTCTCATGATTAGGAGTTTCGGAGACTCAACATTACCACCTAATGGCGAACGTTGTTAACGTAAAGTGATCACACTAAGCCAGCCTTCGAAACAACAGTAGAAGACGGTCGTAAGCCCGTGGTGGTTTGTTCCATTCAAAAATTGAACATCAGTAATGAATTTTTAGAGTAATTAGTTGTTAGATAATACTTTATACTCTTAAAATTTAATCCCAATTTCAATCTTGACCGATCGCATTTGAAATTATTGTCGTGCTGTCAGAATGCTCAACCTCGACTTATAAGTGTTTGCACTAATCCTACTCTATTTTATAGATACCTATGTAGATAAAATGTTGAGACTTCGGTTGAAACCTATTATAAGCCCGGGACCTCTTGATCTGAAGTCGCAGCCTTTGCCACTAGGCTACCGATGTCAATTTGATCTGCCCCCTAAAATTTTTTATAGTAATTAAATCTGTTTATTTTTACCGACATTCAGCTGAATAAACAAAATGACAACAATACGAAAAAGTGTAGATCAGCGTGTAAGGTGTAAGGAGGTGGTGTAACGATATTTTTCGCCTGCTGAAACATCTGCAGCCCCTATATCGTATCTACCTGCCACCCTCAAGATCAATAGGGGTGGAGGTCACAGGGATGCGCGGGGTAGAAAGCCTGACCGAGGGCGGCGTGACGCGCAGGTCGGACAGATCGCTTTGGGTTACGTCCCGAGGAATTTCGTTTGATTTTTTGAAGTTCAAAGCGGATAAACAACGGGCTGAAGACCCTACCCTTTTGAAGGAGAAGAGAGGAGGATTTTTCCTCCTCTCCAGTGTTTTGCGTGTGCGTTAGAACATAGAAGACAATAATTATTATGTTAATCAGTGGTGCGCAAAGACAATAACGATATAATGGGACGTTCTCGCGCGTATGTGGAATTCACGTATTCTGACTTGCTATTGGACAATTTTTACGTAGTTTTAATGTGTTTTTAATAATTTAAGCTTAGTTTCAAGTTGTGGCAATTTCTAATAATTATGTAAGTAGTGTAATAAACTTGATATTTTTACCATAAACTGCATTTTTTAGTCATTTCTCTGACACAAGGATTATGCCCCATCTACCCCTAGACAAAGATTACCCGAGCCAGGGAAATAATGTAACAGTAGGTAGTATATCAATTGAAGTTTTCATATTCAGAGTTCGCCTTGAGTGCAGAAAGGATACAACTCCAAGTAACTAAGAATAGTTCGTTGTTTATTGTTTGATGCTGTTGTTCTTTCAAAACAATATTGTTATGTGTGTACTTAAGAGGTTAATCTTATGTTTTGAACTTTCGCCTCATAGCGGAAGCAAACAATTACCGACATATCCTTAAAAAAGTCTGAATGCTACTTATGTGATGTAATTTGTGTTCATATTATTTTGTAAAATGTTATCTTGTTTTAAGGTCTATTTCATACACTGTTACCATCGCACTTTACAACTAGCCACACGGAATTATAAGTATTTTTGTATATTTTGAAAAGAATCTCAGATCACTGAAATAATACAAATATGAACATTTTTGATATTCTTCCGCTTAGCAAAGCTTGTTCTGTGAAAGATTAAAAAATGGTCGGAACCAGGGATCAAACTCTCGACATTTTACTGCTTTATTTAAAAACAAGGATAAGCGGAAAAAGTAGCTCAGCGATAGAAAATAATACGATCAAGCTGTCATCGAGATAGTTTAACGCATATCGCTTGATCGTGAGCTGATCTCTTTAAAGTTTGACCCGCCATGTTGAATTTAACGTCAACTGACGGTTGTTTCGAGTAAACAAGAACACTTTTTGTAATAAATATACTGTACTTGAGTTTTATCTGCGTCCAAATATGTGCTACCTTCAAGTTTTTGGCCATTGTATTTTAGTTTATCATTTTATTAATAGGAAATTTCAACAAACAAAGCAAATATGCATTCTCGTAATCATTCGAGGGCTTACAACCATGATGTATCAACTAAATTTATAAAAAATATAATGACGTCTTGATAAAAATATTCATGAATAAGTAGTAGGTAATATTAAAATTGAATTGATCAAACACAAATATGTTCATTTTGGGTTTCGTATGATTGATAAGGACTTAACTATATTTGATATTAAGTAAATAATTAAAAAATAAGGTAGGTACCTATTCTGCATCAATAACTCGAAATCATTCAAATCCGACATAGCGCATCTTGGTTGCTAACACTCGCGTTGCCCGGCTTCCATTTTGTTTGTTTACAAAATTTTGTATGTAATGTCTTCTTCATACACAACAAATGCGGCTAGTTTTTAGTTTTTATAAATAAAGTAAAAACTGATCAGTGAGTTATACGTAATCTTACAATTAACGTTTTTTTTATAAATAAGACGGTATATGAAAGTTGTCA
Source organism: Mystacides longicornis (assembly GCA_963576905.1). Classification (NCBI taxonomy): domain Eukaryota; kingdom Metazoa; phylum Arthropoda; class Insecta; order Trichoptera; family Leptoceridae; genus Mystacides; species Mystacides longicornis. Next base: position 1,274,638 of record OY756421.1, on the reverse strand, counting down.
ACTAAACCGTTAGGCTACCAATCATCTCTATTAATCTACGGCTTCTAATTTCTTTCTAAAATACCTTTGATACAAAAACAGTCTGAACTCAAGAAACTTTTTGTTGAGAACGACCTTGTATGAATCTAACTTCATAGAAACATGGAAAGCCAGACGATTAGTGTCGGAATGGACCTCAGGAAGATAAGATACAATAAAATATAAGCCTCAAACACAGTGAACCACATTTTCTTACAATAAGCCTTAAACACAGTGAACCAAGCTTTCATATGGCAATATATTTTTACATTTTTTTTTTTATTTAAATTGTATATTATGACATCGTCTCTTTTAATATTTGACTTTGGTGTATTCTTGACAAAAAAAAATTGCCGAGACAAATAAGTACTTACCTACCTACCTACCAAAATTAAATCGTGTTGGGGAAAAATTAAAAATATCGCTCATGGGCCTTCACGTGAAAAATAAAAAAAAAAGTGAAGGTACTTACCTACTTACTTAGTCTAATATTTTATTCTCTGTGTAATAAAAAAGACAAAACGGGGGAAACACACAAAGGAAATTAAAATGGAAAGAAAAATGACAAATTAAAATAACGAAAAAAAAAAAGAAAATAATAAAACGAAGGAATATTTCTTTCTGTAAAATAATCTTCTAATGTAAACGTTTCTGTCACTGACTCACTGAATGATGTCATAAACGCTTTTAGCTCCTGCGTTTACCAGAAGATGGCGCTACTCGCAACTAAAGAGAAATTTTGTTCTACTAATGTGGGTGGCTGCCAGTAACATAATATTATGACTGGTGGCTGAGCACTTTTTTTAAGTTTTTGATGTGTAGAAAAACAATTTTAAATACTTGGGATATTTAATTCAAGACTCGAATTCGAATAGCTGTGAAAAGCCGAAGGAATACAATATTTGTAATAAAAAGTTTTATCAAACAAATAATCTAAACAACCACAATGACATGCTAAAAGCCATTGTAATACCTACTAAGTTTGTAATAAAAAGTTTTAGTTGTTTTTTAGGTTTGCATAAAGACGTCAATCAACCGTGTACTTTAAAGACTGCAGGCGAATCTAACCATACGAAAGCAAAGTTTGCATGAAAAACTTTATTAAATCAGGAAACTTAAAAGCATACGCGAGACTTCATACCGGAGAAAAGCCATACGAATGCAATGTTTGCAATAAAAATTTTAATCAATCAAAGAATTAAACACCCACATGCTCAAAGCCATTCGAATGCTAAGTTTGTAATAAAAAGTTTAAGTTTTTTTTTAGTTTGCAATAGAGAGTTCAATCGACCAAGTTCTTTAAAGGCTCACATGCGAATCCATCGATACGAAAGCAAAATTTGTAAGAAAAAAACCATATTATGTAAGTGGACGCATTTCAAAAACTAGTTATGAAATATTTAAGTTTAGTGAAATTGAATCATGTTTTTTGGGAAAAAAGAAGAATATGATAATAATCTTGAAGAATGAAAGAAAAATATGTTAGCACGAGAAATAAATTAAAAGAAATCGAGGTGACATTTTCGGTTTTCCTTTTTCTAATTACGAAAACCGAGACATTTGAGAAAGATAATTTAATTTATGTTTACGGAATGGTAGGCTTCAATCTATTCAGGCGTTGATGGTTTTTTTTTTAAACTTTATTGCTACCCCAAAGAAACACAGTTTCGCTGAGTTTGGGTTGAGGGTTTGTTTGAGATTTGTTGTTGATTTTATAATTTTGTCGACATGGTTTGATAGATGAAGCAGGTTTGATAGATACCAAAGAGCTGTAATTTTTATTTATTTTCTTGAGCTTACAATACCAGACGACGGCTTTCGTACGTTCAGCGTATATACTGAAGGTTATGGGCTCGAATCTCGTTGCCGACCATTTCCACTTTCACAATACAACCTTTGCTTTATGTGAAATTGGTATGTAAGTGTATTTGTTTTCACATCGGTAGAACTCACATTCATTTATTGTTAAAAACATATTTTTATTTTCAAATTTTCAAACGTGTGTTAGGGAATGTGTTAAGGATGCCGAATGACATTTGGCCGAGGAAAGCGCTGTTCTTCCTCCCATCAGGGTCCCGAGGATGAGGAAGATCCTCTCATACTGTGCTCCGCTCCTTCGAAGCAGAGCTGAGGAATCTGGACATGGTGTGGGAGGAGGTCATAACCGTTCCGCAGGATCAAGTGCAATGGAGAGCTCTTGTTGCCTCCCTATGCCCCTAAGTGGGGTTTTTAGGGAGTTTATACTTGGATTGGTTAGGGAATCTATGAAATAATTTGTAATATGTACCTATGTACTTATCATATTTAGTGGCAAATAGAACAATCGCTGTGTTTTAACTTAATATTCTTCAAATACAAGTTTCTCAAATGGTCCTTCGAGGTGGATGCGGAAATTTATTGAAAAAAATCTTGACTTATATACCTCTAATATAAATGAAAGTCGGGTTAGTGCGAACACTTGTCTCGGAATCGGCTGAACAGATTCTACCGATGTTTGGATGGAGATTGGATTCTTCTCCGCTCCGGATAACAGAATAACTAATAAAAAGTTGAATAAATGAATAAGAAATGATGTAAAATAAAGTATTAAAGTTTGTATGGCTCGGATTTTCTAACCGGTACTGCCACCGCCATCTGTTGGGGAAATAGGGAGATGTCTGGTAGATTGATATTTTGGTAGAAAGATACTATAGATCAATGTTTTCCCTGTGTTCCCACATATGTATGGCGATAATGTTACCGATATTGTAATTGTATATTACAACCACATAACTTTTTATTTTTTCACAATGAGTAGTCATGTAGGTATGTTAGCTATGTCATGTTACCCAGCAATATTTTATTGACTTTAAGGCGGGACGAAGTTCGATAGGTCAGCTTGTTTATACATAAAAAACAAAGCTATCTTAGTATTTAAAATGTGTATAAAATGATTTTAAACAGTCTTATTATATTAAGGTAATTTGAACCAAGGATATTTCGTTGTTTTTTTTTTTTTTTTTGAAAACATGACCAAAATAAATTTGATAAGTACTTTAAGAGAGAGAGTATAGGTACTTATTTTTCCATTTATAATGGTATAAAGCGACCAGACAAAGTCTTTTGGGAAGTTTAAAATATAATTGGTACCAAATTTTTTACATTTTTTTAGCCCATCATAACAAATAATATTATTATTTCAAACGAGAAAAGAATTCTCTTGTGGGGCAAAAAATATAGAAAATAGAGGAACGTGTTCTTCTTCAATGTTGACAATGCGTAAGTATAACGTATCTTGTGTTATTATAAAGAATTTTCTACATAAAATGTTGTGAAAAACATAATAAGTACAATCTGTTTAAAATAAAATGGTAGACATTTTTTAAATAAAATAATGAGATCTTATAAGCGAGTATGACATAGGTACCTACGGCCTTATAAAATTCACAGAAGGAAGAAATTAATTTCAAATTGTGACATTGTGGTTTTTTTTCGAGAAAAACAAATTTAACAGACACAAAGATCATGTACTTAATTACTTATTTCTTTATCATCTGAAATGAAATAATTAAACCATACTTGATAGTCTGTGACTGTGCCTTTTTCGTATGATATGGCTTGGCAATTATGCAGATTCAATTCCTGATCAAAACATACATTATAAAGTAGGTTTCTTTAAACATTCAATACCTTACAGAGATATAATTTTATAGACCAAAATCACTCGAGTCCGGGTGGAGGACTATAATAAAAAAAAAATATAATTTTATGTAACAGAAATAAGTATAAAAATGAATTAGCGCTTACTCAAAGTGGACACACATAAATATACTCCTTGACTCTTTCACAGTGAGCTACTTACAGCTCGTGTCATGAATGAGAAAGATGGTCGGCACCTGGAATTAAATCCACGACCTCTACTAAGAAACAGTTTGAAAGTTTGGGACGTAAACCGCTAGACTGCCAATCATTTTGCAAAACAATACTATAATAATTATTATATTATGTATGAAATACTGCAAAAATTATTTTCTGTATTATCAATTGGTACATATAAGATTAAGAATTTTTAGAAATTTGTAAATAACATTAAATATATGCGATAAATTGAAAAAAAAATGTATCTATCATTACCATAAATATATCTGCAAGGGTTAACGATGATTAAAATCAAACCTAGAGTCTACGGTTTAAGTGGGATGTGCCAACATATGAAAATATAAATAGACTAGCTAGTTACCCGTGGCTTCGCTCACGTGTTACTGTATTTGCTTTCTCTTCCTACAATGCAGAATTAATTATATTCGCATCAAAATTAATTATATTCGCATCAAAAATAAGAAACATCATCAACATTTCTTTTTTTAAATATATATTCTAAAATTTCCATTAAATTACTATATTTTTATTTATATTTGTCGTTATTAATCTGTATTTAAAAAATATGTGCTTCTTATACAAATAGAATCAGCCCGCGAACTTAAAAATTTCGCTAACTTGACTGACATTGTTCTATGAGAATCCCAAAAAATAACTCGAATAACTTTTATTCCATCAAATGACGTTATTTGAAATCAATTTTTATATTGCTGGATATGAATAAAAAAATATTCAGGTCTCGAAAAGCAATGAAATTAGTGATCTTTAAAACACTTATTTCTATCTGCTTTGGGCATTTTTCAAGCTACAGACGTTTTTTTTAACATTTCAATTTATATCTTTCACGTTGATTTGTTGTTGTTTGTCTGGTCGTAGGTTCGAAATTTAGTTCATAAATATCTTATCCTGAGCAAACACGACATAAAAAGAATAAACGATATCGGTCCAGCCGTTCAGGTCGAAATAAATAACGCTAAACGTGAAAACTGTTAACGTTCCGAACGTTAACGTTTACCAAATTGAAAATGGTTTCCAAACAAAAAAAAAATGCGTTTCGTCTTCAATATAATAGCAGCGTCGTAATACTTCCAAAGATTTTGAGGTAACGTTTAGCGTTAATTTTGAATAACTGACAGAATTATTTTTGACTCGGAATTTGGAACAGCATTGTTTAACGCACGTTGAACAACAGTTTTTACGTTATCTCTATGGAAATAACAACAAATTGTTAACTAAATCTTCAAATTTGTTATCGTGAGTAACGTTGTAGAACATTTTAAAATAATTTTAAAAAAGAAAAACTTTGTATGTTCTACTTTTTATTTTGAATATATAAGGTTAAAACGTTTTCGGACTACCGTCCATCATCAGTAACCTAATGATGATGGACGGTAGTCCGAAAACGTTTTAACCTTATATATTCAAAATAAAAAGTAGAACATACAAAGTTTTTCTTTTTTAAAATTGTTAACGTTGGAGCTGTCGTTAATATTTCGACTTGGCCTCCAGGCGTGATGCGATGACCACGTAAAGTAGGTCTCCATTTTTATAATAACGTAATATTCTCCCTTTTAAGCCCCCCCGCTCACCGCAAGCCAGCCCGGAGGAAACTAAACCGCAGCAAACCCGATCCGCACAAAGCCAAACCCTAGCCCGATTGCCAAAAAGCCAGCCGCACACAAATCAAGCCCGTGGCGGTTCCCCCCAAACCACCCCATAATACGGGAGGCCTTGGACCCACTCAGGAGAATAGGTTAGGCATAAAGAACTCTCCATTGCGCTCGAAGTCGTCCGAGGCTCATTGTGCCTTTTCTAACCGGTTGAGTTTTAAGGAAGTGAGGTGGTCAACCTCAGTATTCTAATGGTATAAGTAATTGGCGTTCGACTATAAACGAATTTTCGACAATGTAGAGTAGGAAGAAAATTAACTGTCCACTGTTTATATTTTTTATTAGATGAAACGGATATCGGCAACTATCCGATATCCGGTCTGTCCGGCGGCGTAAATAATATCCTGCCGGATACCGAATAGTAAAAAGAGACATGTTTGGATAACTCATTGATTTGTTTATTAAAGTATCACTTAAGAAATACACCTTATAATCACAAAATAAATTCTACAACTTATAAAATTGATTATCAAGCATAAGGTAAATTATGGAGAGTAATTCTATATAATATTTCGTTATATAGACTATTAGACTATATAGAGGAAAACAGCAGCTTTGCTGGTCTTCGTAAGGGAAGTTTAATAAAACAACGTTTCGTCATATATCATCCTGGCTGAAGATGCAGATAGTTTCCGCGATTTTTGGAACAATAACGTTCCGGCAACGGAGTCAGTCCAATTTGTTTATACCGCCTACGTAAGCATAATTCATGCGTTGTACCCATGGTAATTTACGCACTGGCCGGGCTCTAGTAAGGACTTCTTTAGCATTCTACGAATTTTATAAATTTTTGAAAATAAAAACACCGATATTTTAAGGGGAGCGCTTTTCTTCCTCCCGCAAGGGTTCCGAAGATAAAGAAGATCTTCTCATACCGAGAGGGTCTTCCTCGTGTTCTGCTCCTTCGAAGCAGAGCTGAGGGATCTGGAAATGGTGTGTGAGGAGGTCATAATATCCGGCTAACTGCTATCCCTTTCGTCTCTATTTTTTATACGTTCCAGTGGACAGTTAATTTTTTCGCACTATACAGTGACGAAATGATATGGTCATTGACTTGCCAGTGTTTTCAAAACAATTATTTACGATCTATCCTAAAATGATGTGAGGATTTTGTAGATAATTTTAAAATTTAATATTTTGCACTTTTACTACATTTGATATAAAATAATTTACCTATTGACTTCATAATACTATTTACCTTTTTTCAACATAATATTATATCAACTTGCTATTCATGGTTTACGCAATAAATTCAAAGCAAGATTACTCACATAGTTTTTTTTTTTGCTAGTGTTTTTATGAAATGGCTTCAAATATTTTGACAGATCAAGACATAAAGAATTGCAATACAATCCAGATTCTTTTCGTGAACTTACCGTAAATTATTTTAGTAGAGATAATAAATTACTAAAATAGGTAGGTACCTACATAATGATTTTAATGTCGATCGTAAAAAAAACAATTCAGAATCGCTGTACAGGATGCATGGTACGAAAAATATATTGAAGTAGGTAGGTACGTATAGTGTTTGTCTGAATTCACGGAAAGTGTATTATTTATCTCTTATATAAAAATGGAACGATAATTTGCGCGGTAATCGTATGGGTAAGAACACGTTGAAAGCCGATTACGATCCGCGCCGACCAGCTCAAAGATTGTTGTCTATGGTTTCCATGCATTTAAATGGGCATCTCGGGAAGCGGGTTCCTGCTTTTTCTGTGGGTTTCCCCATTCAAATGCATAGTAACATTCTTTGCGCCGGTTGGCGCTAGTCAGAATCGGCATTCTACGTGTTTCTTACCCTATGAGAACAGCTGAACTTATATCGCCCATTTTTTTGTCGTGTTTGCTTTTGTCTGAAGGGTCTTATGAAAGAAAAAAGTTGCACGGAATAAAAATAAAACTTCCATATTATTATTAGATTTTTTCTAATTTTGAAATTAAATCAGGCGTTTGACAGGAATCAGTTGTTTGATGAATGATACGATTCACGGAATGCTGATAGTAAATAATATAATGATATGTTTTATAACAGATGCAGCGGTTACAGTAGTTAAAAAATGTAATAATGAATTGTATCATTATACTAATTCAAATTCAATAATATAAGGACCACGTCGTCGTCTGTGTTAAATAACTTTAAACTGAAATCAACTTAAAGTTATACATAAAATCTCGAACATATTATTTATATTCCAAGGCGGGACGAAGTTTGACGGGTCGGCTAGTTCAAAACTATATTATTATTATTATAGATTACGCAATAGTTTCGTCACGTGTATTGGAGAAAGTAGGTTGGGTTGGGTATACCTACCTACGTATATATTCATACACGCTGCACCGGACCAGCTCGCGGTGTATGTATGTTTATTGTATGAAACGATGTCGTCAATAAATTAAATTTTTACAAAAATTGTTAAGAAAAGTTTGAGATGTACTGCTATGATGTATGTATTTTTTATAGAAAAGTAAATTATCTAGTTGTAGCGTTTCGGCGTTTTTCGATATTTTTATAAAATTCTGAAATATAGGCACTGAAACTCGTAAATTTGTCATAAAAAAAATATTTTTCTTTATAAAAAAAGTTTGAGAAATGCTGGAACTTCTTCATTAAATTATATTTTAGATATTGTATTTTTCTATATACATACACAATTTTAGGGTTCTAGATTTTATGGTTTTTGAGATATATGGAAAAATTAAATAAAAATTCAAAGGTTTATAACCCCTGACTGAAAAAAAAATTCAAAATTCTGAGTATACAAATTTTGTATGCTTAAAGTATTCAATAGTTTCTGAAATTTTAGGATCTGTGCATCAAGCGAATCAAAAGTTATAAAGAGGGGACGGATACACACACATACACGTTGGAAAAGTGCCCCTCACCCCCTACCCTCTAATTAATGATATCTTTTGAAAACGAAATAGTATAATTTGACTCTTTCTGAAGAAATTATTTTTTTGAAATTTCGATAAAACCAGTTTTAAACTTTTTAGGAGGCACTTAAAAATCATCCCTTTTTATATGTGCCCTTTTTCGTCCCTTTTAGTTAAATTTTGGAAAAATTGCCAAATACGCTAACACTCATTTCTATAGAAGAATTCATATGCCAAATCTCAAGTTCGTACCATGTCTAGTTTCCGAGATATTCGCATACTTTGAAAAATATTCAACCCTTATTTTCACCCCCTTAGGGGTGGAATTTCCAAAAATCCTTTCTTAGTGGAAGGTTTTGTATTGAGACCTACCTGATTTCCAAATTTCACTTCTCTACGATTAGCCGTTTGGGCTGTGCGTTGATGAGTCAGTCAGTCAATCAGTCAGTCAGTCAATCAGTCAGTCAGTCAGGCACTTTCCTTTATTATTATAGATATACATACCTACATAACTGAATTATTGTGTAGATATGAATTAAACATTTAAACAACAAAAGTCATGCATCACCATGAAAACAAATCTTTTATCTACATTACTGCTGTGGAAAGCTATTGTTGCCTCCCTATCCCGACGTCGGTAGCCTAGTGGTATTGGCTTGGACTTCAGATCAAGAGGTCCCGGGTTCGATTCCAGGTGTCGGGTCCGAGTTTTTTAAGTGTATTTTCAATTGAAATTTGTACACGGGATTAGCCTGCCTTATATTGAATATGTAAGAATTAATGATTCTAACAATTCATTACTACATAGTGTTCGATTTTTAAATGGAACAAACCACTACGGGCTTACGACCGTCTTTAACTGTTATTTCGAAGGCTGGCTTAGTGTGATCACTTAACGTTACAACGTTCGCCATTAGGTGGTAGTGTTTATCTCCGAAACTCCAAATCATGAGAGTTATCAACATGTTGAACATGTCGAAAAATCTCATGTATGCAACAACTAGAAATTTAATAATAAATGAAATATCGAGATAAAAGTTGAAAATTTTGAGAACTAAAGAGCAACCGAATTTAAAGAATGCGACTGCTGTCATGTATTTGGCGTCTGGATAGGATTATATGCATTTTTGTTAATGTCTCATCTTTATTGTATTGGTGAAAGCTGAATGCCTCCCTGGATAGTACCTACTTACATGAAAGTTTTAATTTAATATAATCCGATTACTACCTACAGTTGTATAGTATTTCAAAAAGTAATTAAAAGTTGTTCACCTTGGAATCATATTTTCACAAATCCTCTTATAAGTTGAGATGTGCCTAGTGCCTAACATAACTAACTTCGTGCCTATGTACCTACTGTTTTAAGTAACTACACATAATGTTTTTATTATCTATTATTCACACATTGCTCAAAAATGTCAAAGATAATAATATAATAAAAAAAAACAAACATATATACAAACATAAACTAAACTAACATAAACTAAACTAAAGATACAGTATTTAACCTGTACATTTTTATCACAAATAAACGAAAATGGAGACAAGAAACAAGGCAAAGACAAATAGGAATGCCTATTTTACTATGTTTGACAGTTCCATGAATTCCCAGGATGAGACCAACATAACTGAAGTTAGCCTAAAAGATGAATTACAATCCAAATTTGAGACGTTAGAGTTGGAGGGCCACGGGGTGAAGACGGAGCTCAGTCTATGTAAAGAAGAGCTAAAGAGCAAAAAAAAGGAAATCCATATTCTAAAAAAGAAAGTAAAACTACTTGAAAATCAATCGAAGAACCTAATCACATACAAAAGACTAAATAAACAAACCTCACTCGAACTGAAAAACAAAAATCAAAATATCGAGGATCTTCTGCAGGAAGTTAAGCGGCTGACAGTTGAGGGGGAGGTCGAGGCGGAGAGATTCAAGAGGGACAATGAGAAGATACAAAGAAAACTAGCAGAAGCTGAAGAAACAATAACAAATTTAAGAAATACCTACGACGACATGCATGAAAGACTGGAGGTTTATCAAAACTATATAAATACCTTAAGCACCTCATGTGAATCTACAAAACCTAAAACCAATAATGTCATTGTTAAGACACCAACAAATTCTCTTGAAATGTTAAAAAAGTACAAAAAACACAATCAAAATGGTGCGGATAAGCGTAATACAATATATATAATAGGGGACGACAAGGCTAGAGGGATGGGTGCTGCTATGTATAGCAACGGCTTCAGAGGAGTCAGTTGTTCTTCAAGGCCGGGCTGTAGACTCTCGGAGTTACTGAAGGAGATAAATAGTACGATGAAATTGTTAAAACAGGGAGACACATTGGTGATAGTCTCGGGAAACAATGAGAATGCTGTATCACGGAAGAAATATTTAAAGCTTATAAATGATGTTGTTGAGAGTGCTCGCGAGCGCGACATTTGTATATATATATCGACTATCAAATATACTAAAAATGTAAAAATTAACCAAGCCATTTACAAAGTTAACTGCGCTTTGTACAACATGGCCAGCCATGCTAACACATTTAGAATTATAGAAATCAATGAAGATGACGGACAATCAATAGCTGAAATCATATGCTTCCGACTGAAATACCCCACGTGTATGATTCCTAATAATATCATTGTAAACTTGAATACAGAGACTCAACCACTACAAAACACAAAAAGACATTTTTTATAAATGAATCCAGTAACTCACTTCATTCAAAAAATATATCCAGTAAAAATAGTAAGCATATCAAGATAGGACACCAAAATGTTCAAGGTCTCAGGAATAAAATCGACGAACTCTATTTATCTCTTCAAGCAGAAAAATTAGACATTATATGTGCCAGCGAGACTTGGATGAAACAACATGAAATTCAATGTGTGACAGTGCCGAACTATAAAATAGGGAGTTCTTTCTGTAGAACGAGTGCAATTAGGGGCGGTTGCATGATATTGACCAGAGAAGTGTTGAAAATCAAAAATAGGGAAGACATAGTAAGACTATCTTGTGAAAGACATTGTGAAGTGAGTTGCGTAGAAATTAGTAACGTTGTCATCATTTGTGTATACAGACCCCCATCAGGGAGCCTCGAGACTTTCTTGGGGATATTGGAAAACATTCTATTCAAAGTTAAAAAACAAATCATTTTATGTGGAGATTTCAACATCGATCTAAATTCGCATTCAAGTCAGCGAGGTTCCCTGTTGGATCTTATGTCTAGTTATTCTTTGACACGTAGCATCTATGATGCTACAAGAACTACAAACACCACTGCTACCTGTATTGATAATATTTTCACGAACCTTACACTGGGGGATACATATCAAACAAATTTTGTGAAATCTGATCATGTGGGTCAGGTAGTTGAGGTTCTCGCTGGGGAAGATATTGAAAGTATTAAATCATTCAAAATATCTAAAAAAAGAATGCCTAACCACGAAAATACAAAATTGTTTCTTAATAGTGTTAAATCTGATCTGCATCATTTAGATGAACAGAATAAAACAATGAATGCAGTCCAATCCTTCAGCGAGCTCTTCAGCTGCTTGATTCTTCGTTTTAATCAATACATGCCTGTCGTAAATTCCAAATTCTGTACAAATTCCTTCAATGACTGGGCAACAAACGGCATAAGAGTATCCCGAAACAAATTGTTTCACCTATATAGCTTAAAAAATAATAGTAATAATATAGAACATAAGAAATATGTGACAAGGTATAGTAAAACTTTCAAGAAAGTGTGTGTTGAAGCGAAAAAAAAATTCTTCGCAACTAAAATTGCTCGATCTGACAACCCTCTCCGTACAACATGGGACATAATTAAATCTCAATCAGGGAGATCTGAGAGCCGAACTGGAGAATTAGGTATTACATCAGATGATACGAGTGTGACTCAGTTTGAAATCGTTAACCAGTTTAACAACTTTTTTGTGCAAGTTGCTGAAATACTTACTAGCACAAATAATAATAATGTATTAAATTACAATCCTATGAAATACTTGCCGACTTCAAATAGAAATGTTAATAAAATGTTTACCTTCATGAAGGTTACTAAATATGAAGTCATAGAAGTCACGAAGAATCTCAAAACTAAAACATCCCAAGATCTTTGGTATGTATCCACCAAATTATTAAAAACTGTCATCATAGACATTGCTGAACATTTGGCGGTCGTATTCAACAAGTGTCTCGAGAGCGGGGACTTTCCCGACCTTCTAAAAATGGCGAGAGTTATTCCCATTTTTAAGAAAGGTGAAAGGTCAGATTTAAATAATTACAGACCTATATCAGTCCTACCTGTAATTAGTAAGATTTTTGAAAAAATTGTCACTAAACAGCTCACGACCTTTCTGGTATCCAACAACATCCTACACCCCCAACAGTTTGGATTCCAGAAGGGGAAAGGCACAAGAGAGGGAATAGCATGCCTTGTTGAAGCCATATTGATGTCTCTCGAGGCGGGGTGCGATACATATGGGGTATTCTGCGATTTGTCGAAAGCGTTTGACTGCGTAAATCACGATATTCTGATAGATAAGCTCGAGCATTACGGTGTACACGGCACTGAGAAAAAATTCTTCAGATCATATCTATTAAACAGACAACAATGTACAGAGCTAAATAACATAAGATCCAGTATGAAGATTATTAAGAATGGTGTTCCTCAGGGTTCAATACTGGGTCCAGTTCTATTTTTGATATATGTAAATGACTTGCCAAATTTATCACAAAATAATAGCAAAGTTGTAATGTTTGCCGATGATACATCTCTCCTGCTGAGGGATGACGGATCGCGGTCTACTGCGGATGTGTTGGAGAACGTAATGCGTTGGTTTGGTGACAATAACCTTATCCTTAACACGACGAAGACGAGTGCGATTCGCTTTTCTCTTGGACAGGAGCCGGACGGGAGCCTTACGGGGAACTTCCTTGCTGAAAAATCAATTAAAAGCAACGCTTCATGCAGGTTTCTGGGTGTTACCCTGGATGGAAAATTGCAATGGGGCTTGCATATTGAACAGTTGTGCGATAAACTCAGCAAAGCAATCTATGCCATTAAAAAAACTAAACAAATATGTGGACAGGAAACAGCAAAAAATGTATATTTTGCGTACTTCCATAGCGTCATGACATATGGCGTGTTATTCTGGGGGCAAGCGGCAGATTTCTCTCGAGTCTTCATCTTACAAAAAAGGGCAGTCAGAGCGATCCTGGGTATGCGCCCGAGGGATTCATGCCGAGATAAATTTAAATCCCTAGGCATACTTACTCTCGCGGGTGCATACATAAGGGAGTGCTTATTGTACGCACGAAGGAATCTGCCGAGAACCCCCGAAAATGGCGATGCACACAGATACGAGACAAGACGCAAACACGACATCAGACCCGTCAAACATAGACTGACAAAAACATCTAAAAGCTATATCTGTCAGAGCGTCCGACTGTTCAATGTGCTCCCGGCCGACATCCGAAATCTGGCTGGTTCCGAGTTTGAGAGAGGAGTGAAGTCGTACCTTGTCGAAAAATCATTTTACTCCACTGACGATATGCTAAATGAGGCTAACAGCAGCGTTTAGCATAGACTATCAACTTGTTACTAGGTATATACTTATTATTATATTTCACACATTTTTAAATTGATAATAAAAATACAACATGTCAAGGACAATGTGCCGGTTGACTCTTTACATCAACCGGCACTGCAAAGCATAGGTATTTCACATTTTATTTTGTCTTCTGTTATATTATTATTGTCTATATTGAATTCCTTGACTATTGAAAATTAATATTTGTTATATGTAATAATGACGCCACCAAGTGCCTGCAAAGGCCTATGGATGGAGAAATAAATAAATAAAAAAAATAATAAATACAATTTTAACTATTTTTTATTCATTGAGTAACAAATCAATAAATAATTAACGATGAATCTTCCCACTAGGTCAAGCCTGTCTTAAGAAAATTTATACACAACACAAACATAACGAAATCAGAAAAATAGTTAAGTACTAAATATCAAAATTTTTAACGATTTTTAAACAAGAAAAGACAGAAAAATTATCTAAATTAAAAAAAAATATATAAAAATGCAAACATCAAGAGAATCAAGATGAAATAAAAATTAATGATTGCAAGATCAACATGATGATGATGAACACAATAATCATGTACATTATGTACATATTATGTATAAGAAATCTAATCCTAGAAATTCATAAACCCGGATCAGGTATTCAATTTATCTAGGTTTATCACATAAAATAAATGCATAATAAAATGTATATTTGTACCATATAGTCACAATTTTGGGTATAAGATGGTACCACCGCATCACGAATGACGCTATACGCCGGCGCACCCAGCGTGAGCCCATCACCTCTACTATTATGTGGAGGAGATGGACTTGGCTGGGACATGTGTTAAGGATGCCGAATGACAGTTGGCCGAGGAGAGCGCTGTTCTTCCTCCCATTAGGGTCCCGGGGACGAGGAAGACCCTCTCATACTGTGTTCCGCTCCTTCGAAGCAGAACTGAGGAATCTGGACATGGTGTGGGAGGAGGTCATTAACGTTGCGCAAGATCGAGCGTAATGGAGTTCTCTTGTTGCCTCCCTATGCCCCTAAGTGGGGTATTAAGGGAGTTTGGATTTGGATTTGACATATAAGTTCAAAGACAAAAAATAATCATAGCTAAAACATGGATATTTTCAGAAATATTATTATAAGTTTATGAGGGAACTTGCCCGATGGAAGATGAAAGAAAAATAAATCTGCAAAATACAGACTTTAACATTCAATATTAATTTTAATGTTTGCATGCAATTTAATTTACATACCTAACACATTTGGCACAGTTTTTCTACATTATTTAGTCTAGTCAGGATGAGGCATACATTAATGTAGATTTTATCTCGAGGACAATAATAAAAAAAATAAAACGAATTGCCTTTTATAAATTATGGAAGCTGCATTCGTTTTGTCGTAACGAATATCTGTACCAAGATGACAACTTTTCATATAACTTCTGACCTATTAAAGACCACTGGCTTTAGGAATGCAAAAAATATATATCTTTTAACAAAACATACAAATTTAATCTAAATATAAATGATTAACATATAATTTGGTATAATACTCGTCTGAGCTAACTGATTTTAAAATCTGCAATATAAAAGAAAGTCGGGTTAGTGCCAACACTTATTACTTGAGATCGGCTGAACAGGTTCTTTCGATGTTTGATTTATAGGATTCTTCTCCGCTCTACATAACATAACTAATAAAATACGAAAAAGGGATAGAGAATAAAATGGAATATAATATTAAATTGATTATGGAACGGATTTACTGACAACCATACCATCTGTGAAAAATTCCATAACAACACAATTTTTTATTTACCATTGAGTTTCAAAACATTGGTATGCAGATTTTTGATAGAATTTCTTTCAAGTTTTCAGATATATTTTTTTGACATTCATACAATAGGTAGGTATATTTTGAACGTATTTTTGTATGAATTACAAATTCGAAATCTAATATTCATTGTAAGGCTACAGGACAACGTCTGTCGGAGTAGCTAGTTTCTAATATTAAAAATTTGTGTTTCTTTGTCATCTATTACCATGTAGGGTATGTAACTGTGAAAGTACCTAGTCAAGTTGTTTCAATAACTGTGGTGTATCAAACCATTTTTTAAATGATTTCACCAAAAATATCATTCAATACGTTAGTAATTTTAATTTCTAAACGATTTGTAGAAAAATTTTGATAACTTCTTTTTCGGACAGACAGGACTGAAAGTGTATCAGAATAAACGCTCCTTTCTCCATACCTTAACTACTGTTTCTTAATTTCAAGATTAAGTTACTGTTCGAGGCATAATAATAATTATTCAGTACAATGTCCTTAACAGGCAAGTAGAGTTAATAATACATTATTTCCATAGAAGCTCTTACTTGGGATGAATGTGCCATGTACACGATAATAATATAATGCCGGATCTAATTAATGGTGATTTGAGACAGTGACTATCCGCTTCTAGTAGAATAATTACAATAGGTAGACCTACTAGTAGGAATGTAGGAGAGGCTCCCTCCACGGAATGTTTCGCCAACATTGTTTAGAAATTAATGAACACGATGTGAAGATATTTCACGTACGCAACTACTCACTCCGTAAGAAGTTGGCGACAGGTTTCAACAAAATTACTGTAATTTAAATTTTCGCATTCAAATCATGGTGTTAAATTTGTCTCAAAACTTTATCGTTTTGATATTACCTTTCATGATCCACACACAAGCTCTAAGTGTGCGTTTACACCAGACGAAAATAAGGCCGGAGCCAGAAATGGATAATACTTTTTTATCGTTAATATTGACACCATGGAAACAACAACAAGCAAGAAATATAATAAACGAAATCTTTCTTTACTTCTCGTCAGCAAAAATTATAAAGATGAGAGAAATATACAAACAATAAAAACACACAACTAATAAATTAGACAGATATCAATAGAGAATAATAATGCATGCACGAGAAACCCCACAAGGCAGTGCGTTCCTAGATATTACAGAAGGCTTGTAAAAAAACCCATGATTGTATAGTGCAAGTAAAAATCAACACTTATATACATTGGAAATTGTAAAATTGTTCTAAAAAAACAAAGAGTAAATAAACATATGCAAATCAAAATAATCAATTAATGTGCTGATAGATTCCACGCGCCAGAGTTTGTGGTACTTTCTCCTTGTTGTTTCCATCTATGATCAAGAAAATAAATATACTTTATTTCCAGCTCTGGCTCTATGTTTGTTTGGTGTAAACGCACCCTTAGATAACTGAAAGTCTTTCAAATATGATTTAAAAGAATGCATACCAGAGTTAGTTGGCTAGCCTGGTTTCTTGGACATTGTGGATTCATGGGCGAAAAAGAGTTCGATGAACTTTCCAGAACTAGCACAGAAAGACCCACAGTGGGTTAAAATCCTAATAAACGGATTGTCACGTAATGCTCTCAAAAGCAGCCTAAAGAACTGGGTGAAAGACATGAGCTGTGAAAATTGGGCAAACAGTAGGTACAAGGTGAGATTATAAGCATGATGCCGCCAACGAAGCAATCGAGATTCCCAAAAAAAGCAAAAAAAAAAAAAAAGACCTTGACTGTACAATGCAAAATGCGGAAAATTATGTTCAAATTGGACTATCAGCATACCCAGACTCTAGATTCTCTTCTGAAGAGTGAGAAACAACCATCCACATCCTCTGTTACTGTGATGTATCTACTCGTTTAAAAATACATAAGTCATACACTTAGCAGACCACTATTATTGAACTCTGAAAAGGCCCGACTACCCGCAGCAAGACGAATTATTATGAACTACATGACTCACATCAGCCTTGAGAACACAAGAGATTTATTTTGGTCGCAGCGATACAACGGGCACACAGCACCTTGTCCTTCATTAAAAAAAGTGTGTTGTCGTAGACGTAGAGAAAATTTACCGCAAGGATGTGCAATTGGTCGATCGCGATGGATATGATTGAAACAATACTTTAGCTTTATACCGTTTTTTGTAATTTTATATTCTACCCTTTGCAAAAACATTTAAACCTGGGAAAAGTAATTATGAGTGCGGATAATATGCACAAAAAAGAGAAGAAAAGAAGCAGAGGAGTTGCAACTACCTGCTCTGGAAATGTGAAAAGAGGAGTGACTAACAGTAAAACACATTTTGTAAGACTGTCAATTTACAAAGTTTGCAGGAAGCTTTAAAAATAATCGCAATCAAACTTCAGAGGCAGTGGACTGGCTGAGACATGACCTTCAACGGGTAAAAAAAAACAGCGGATGCCATATTAAAAGTAAAGCAAAGTGAGATTTTGCATAGAAGGGACGTGCATGATAATTATGGGATGTCTGACGTATGTGTAACACTGCAATTAACATATATAACTAGTCTGGAATGGTTGAATCAAAAATAGTTAGAAAGATTCTAATATCTAGAATAAATATAAAGAGAGGTTATATGAAAATTAAGTTGAAAGAGCTATCTCCCATGATACGAGGCACAAGTTAAAAGTTTGCCGTAAACATTAAAAGCTTTTAATATGTTTGTGGATCCGGAAACATGAAATATAACAAACGTTAAATGTTCACACTAAGTTAGTTTTCGAAACAGCATTGCAAGACTATCTTTAATATATTAAAAGCATTGCAGATGCTTTGAGAAGTTTGTTTAACCCGCAACTATCCGTTTGTTCATACCACTGGTGTACCGACTATCCATTATTTAATTAAGTACTTGGTTATCCAAAGAAAGAGGTTAGCAAAATGACATAACCACTTGGGTTATCACTATTTTAAAATGACGTGCATGTTCATATTGCTCAATTATTGTCTCTCTACGTCAAATTGGTATTGATATAATAGCGCTACAATATCTGTTATCATGAAATGTCGTATTAATTCATCTTGTTTTTGAACGCGCAAAGACTGCTGTGTATTTTATCTTTTTACAAGCACCTTGAAAAAAAACTTAAACTTTAATTTTTTAAACCTTGTTTGTCTTCTTTTGGTTCCATGTCGAATGTCCCAACATCACTGTGGCAAATCTTCTTTTGTCTTGAAACAACACTTTCTGTTCCACGGTACGGAAACCCGTTCTTTATCTTATGTTACGTAGCTAAGATATCTGCCTTCTACCAGCCCTTCTGCTAACCTCGATCTTTGCCTTTAGCAACAGATGGATTAGCCGATACTTCTCCCCATGCACGATGTGTAACGGATATGAAATTTTCCGCGATACGATTTCACCCACTGCTCCGCTCCGGCTCGATTAAAGACTTCTTAATTTGTAGCCAAGTCTGTCCAAGGAATCTTAAGCATTCTGCGATGTAACCACATCTCAAAAGCATCGAGCCCATTTATTCTGGTAACATAATATTTTTAACGTCTTATTATTTTAACAAAAAGACTTTGAGATTTTGATCATAAAGTAAACTCTTAAAAAATCTACGTTATATTGAGCGGTGCTCAAGAATCAAAAAGATTTTTTTAATACAATCCGAAGATAGGTAAAAGGATAGATTAAATTAAATTGGATAGAGCAGGGAGGAATGTTTGATTTAGATTTAGGCTATCAAACTATGTAAGACGATGAATGGTAATAAGTTATGGTTAGGTTATGGTCTAAGGTTTATTATTCATGGCAATGTGGCCGTAATGATAAATGGGCGGGATAATAACATTGCAACGTTCCAATCATCTAACACACTCGCATATAATTGAAATTTATCACCTATGGTCGTAATAATAGAATAAAGGTACCTACCTACTTCAGTTCTGTAGAATAAATGTACCTATTACACTCTTGGATTTTAAATTTAATTTTTGTGTTCGACGAAATTGTAACTCAACTAACTACTAATACAGGTCGGAGAACGTCTTGATTTACGAAAAAAAAAATTCTCTCTTTGTCAGCCGTCAAATGAAAAATAAATATTTTTTTCGTGTGTTGATGAAAATAATGAAGCTCATACAACTTTCAACACATTTTGTAACTTTGAAACACTTAAGAATTAAGTGAAAACTATATCTTCGGCCATCTAAGCGACCAAATTAAAAATTAACCCTCCAATTCCCAACGTCACCTACAGGTGCCGCGTTTTCAAAAAAATATTAAAAATATTTGGAGGTTTATTACTATATTTATTTTGATATAACATTGTTGTACAATGGTATTACAATCCGATTGTGTATAATTTTTACGATTGGCAACTTTAATCTTGTATATTTTAACAGTTATTGTCAGCTCTTGGCAGGAATTTTAGTGTTATTGGTACGAGCGGAATATACATTAATAAAAAATGAATAAATAGTAAGTATTGTGAAATATTCTTTCTAAAGCTGATTTATAAAGGATCAATTTAGTATTTTCACAAATTTGTTTACAAGATTTCATTAAAATATTTGATTTATACCTATTTGAAGTTTTAATGTCACCTCCAGGTGACACTGGGCAATACAGGTACATTATTGAACAAATTTAGGAACTATTTGTATGCATTTTATTAATTCTTGCTTTTTGTTATTTTTATAGCCTTGAAAGTCTCAAAATAGCGAATATATTAAAGAACTATGTAGGTTATAACGATATAGATGAATTTGTTGTTATCTTTCCTCCTCAAGATGGAAAATTTACCTCTTGTCCTCAGAGCATCATCTTTATTATATACCTACAGAGCAGAAAACTTGCCTCAAGAACAAAGGCCATACAACTATTATTTTGACAAGTTCTTTACAAGTGTTAAATTACTCAATACCTTAACGAAAAAGGGATTTGGAATAGCTGGCACTGTGGGAGAAAACCGAACGGAAAATATCCACTACTAGGTGAACGCACTACGAAAGTGAGGGAGGTCCGATTTCCTTCAGTGAGCTCAAGTCTACTGTGTTTGTAAATGGCATGACAATGGTATAGTCCAACTGCATGCAGTAAATTCGATCGGGTTGGCGTGGTGGGGAAGCAAAGAAACAAAATCAAGTGAACTGCCTGCTATGATCATAAAATAAAAGAAGTACATGGGAAGAATTGACCGTTTTGACGAGAATAGCCACTTGCAAAGGATTTCACTCGTGGGCAAGAAATGGTTGTGGCCCTTGTTTGCCTTCGGAATAGACAGTGCTTGTCAAAATGGTTGGCAAGCTGCCAAAGTAACCTGTCATTATGAGTATACATATTGTCGTACAGGTATATTTTATGAAATATGGGTTGTGTCATGAAAGTGGAAATGGTTGGAACCGGGACTCGAACCCAAGATCGATACGCTGTATGTACGAAAGCCGCCGACTGATACTACTGGTGAACCAACCACTTCATTTATACAACATCCATCACATCTGTGTTTAAACAATCTTTTTTTTTCAATAAAAATATAATTTTGACTACTAAAAATATGTATGATTATGTTTTTGCCTAATTTGGTACCTACAGTGCCCAATGTCACCCTCAGGTGACACCTACTCCATAAAAAAACTACAAAAAATTTAAAAATTTTGTCGATGGACCATCATTTTGGATTCCATAAAGGCACCAAATACACAATTCCATATGAA
The DNA here is from genome assembly GCA_963576905.1 of Mystacides longicornis. NCBI lineage: Eukaryota > Metazoa > Arthropoda > Insecta > Trichoptera > Leptoceridae > Mystacides > Mystacides longicornis. Next base: position 1,253,092 of record OY756421.1, on the reverse strand, counting down.
TATCATGATTAGGTACGGCATGGGAATTGGAGGGTTAAATTACTTAAATTAAAAAAAAAATGTTTTACAGCATACAAGTATTTCATTAAAAAGTCTACTATAAAATTAGATTCTACAGGAACAAATCATTCTTTCAGGATGGGTTGCCTAAAAATATTAAAGATTCAACAGTTTAGTGAGCCTGTAGGCCTGTACATATCAATAATTTAAGTGTTAAATAATTTTTCTATGGATTTCTTTCTTGAAATACTTCAAAGAATAAACACTTACATGGAATTGAGTTTCCCCGAAGTTGATAATTCCTTATCTGTGAACAAACAAAAGAGATTTTTGAATAAAAATAATATAAAGATAATTATTTTTCTATGGATGAAGTAACAATAATTTTATGTAACTCTTTCCGATTGTTAATCTCAAGTATAGTACTACTTAATTCAATATAACTGCCATTTTGCACAACTTAAACCAACGAATTTCTTTAATATTATTATTTTACCCTAATCGCTTATAAGATTATTGCGTAATGTTCCGTGGTTGATATTAGGCGAGGAATGAAAGTGAAAAGAGAAACAGAGGGAAGTCGGAGGAGAGAAAATCTAGAGGAGGCAACTTCAGTCAGCAATATGTTTCAAGTAATATTGTACCGACTGTATTCTATCTATACACAGCTCTGTAGAAGGAGAGAATTTAGAATCATTTGTCTGAATTGTTAACACATCATTGTATCCATTATTGTGTGGCGTACTTGTAGATACTCGGGTGCCTATAGAGGCTGTGGTCTGGTGTAGGAGTCGTGATGTTCACAGCCTTACGCCATCTAGCGACTCCAAGTAATTTCCGAAGCTACCCCTTTATACAATACTAGCTTATACCCGTCATGCTTTACGTTTTTGATTCCGATTGCCAGGCTTGATCGGTAGGTAATTAAACAGGTTCTAGTCTAGCTTCCCATTGCTTAACAGACCTCTATAACTGACATAAGCACAGAAAAAGAAGAATGACACAATTTTTGTTTTACCGACCTCATAATATTATACGAACCTACCGACATAATTTGCAAGTTTTCATAGAGAGAGCTCTGTGGTTTGAATTTTAGCTACATTCCCTACACCCTCTAATCTGTGATAATTAATTAGGCATTCCACCCATAGAGGGTGATTTGTGCTATAAGTATAAAAGCCGCTGTCAAACTTCAAAATGGAGGAATCATTTTGCAAATTTTTTCATTAAATCTTTATTTATTGAGAATAATAAGATTTGAATAACATTTATATGTATAACAAATCAATCTACAATTATTTTATTACATTTTCATACCGTAATACCAAGATTCCATTCAACGTTTACATGAGTAATTTTGTTTCCAAAATTTGGCTTACTGTCTTTTTGAGAAATTTGTAGGAAGATCCTAAAAAATAGAATTTTTTAAATAGCTCTAAATATATTAAAGTTAATGCAGCAAATTGTATTTAAGAACCTTCTCCAGCATTTTGTACGGCTCTGGGCATATTAATATCTGAGTAGCATTTGTATTTTGAGCGTGATGCTCCCATATACGATAGAAAGCAGAAAAACATTTCTGAATTATTATGTAGATTCTGAGACGGACTTGGGAGGATTATTTTAATTATTCGAATGTGGAGTATTGCTGCTTTTATTAAGAGTACCTAAACATTTCAAGACATTTTTTTAGGTAGGTATGTGAATAGTATAAATGTTCAATTTTGCTTATTGTGGCATGATTGTGCGAAATAATTTGATATAAATTTCTGAAAACGTGTCCTTTTAAGTTTCGTATAAGCGGCGAAATTTATACTTTGCTGCATTTGATAATCAAGGTCAAGACAGGGTAGGGTCCTATTGGGGTTGTTCTATTGTTGACAAAACACAGAATCAGGAAAAAATAAACTTTTTGTCTAATGGCATAAAAACCAACTTTGCAAAATAACAATAAATTCAGGCTGCATAAGGTTTTGTTTACAATTTTTACTTGAGTCGGGTGTCCTTCTGTAGTATTTGTCTCAGTTTGTTAAATATGTTTTCTTATTTTTGATCTGTCACATCATTCAATCTATAATAACGACCATTATATAAATATTTCTTCCTTCAAGTTCTGATTAATTTTGAAATGCTTACCAAATATAGTATGATAATCCTATCAACTTCTATTGATAATTTGTTTATAAAAAAACTTTCACAAAAAAAACGAAATTTTTTAAAAGCAGATTAAGAGAAGCATTAAGTATTTAAAAAAAAAACTATTAAAACTTATAACAGAAAAACAACATTGAAAACAAACTTCACCCTGTTAATTTATTTTCACGAAAACGTTAAACAATCTATAAATTATTTATTTGAAACTCGAATAGGTACGATTTATAAAAGTGAAGTTTTTCGTTTACCTATGTCATATTTTTATTATGACAGTTTTGACATTCCCCTTGTAATTCATAGGTACCTACCTACATATCGTTTGGATGTCGTTTTTACGTATATTATGTTCATGAAATGTGTAAATGCTATCCCGTCTATAATGGCGTCTAATGGAAACGATTCTCCCTAATGTTCCGTGAAAGTACTTATGTAAACTCGGCATTAGGATTTGACGACTAAGCGGATATGTCAAGTTTTGAAAAGTCTCAAATAATGTAACATAGGACTTTTTACCATGTAACGTCAAAATACGTACCTATGTAATTAATTTTTGAATACTTAATTTGAATTAGTAGCATAATTGTAGGTATTTGTCAAATTTTTAGATAACTATTAACATTTATTTTTTAACTGTAATTATGTAATAAAAATATTTTTAGCCTCTTGAAAATGAGTGTATTGAACAAAACTTTATATTATCCAAGGCAATTTTTATCCGTGTTTTTTTTTTAAGATTCGACGTTTAGTATCGAGAGGAAATGTATACTGTTTGATGCGTCCGTGTTGCTCATTCTCCTGCATGGGTGTGAGTCCTGGCACCTGACCAAAGCCCAGGTACAAAAAGTCTCCGTTTTGAAAGTAAGTGCCTGAGACCGTAACTTCGTGGTATCACCGCATAACGAACGACGCAACACCGGCTCAAGTTAATCGCTTTACCATTGGAGAGGAGATTGACTTGGATGGGACATGACATGTATTATGTCGAATGACATCTTTAATACAGGAGAGCGCCTTTCTTCTCCTCTATCATCAGGGACCCGAAGATGGGAAACACAATTCCCATACTTTGTTATGTTCTTTTTTTATATAAATATAAAACAAATAAATATTTACAAATATAACAAATTGAGTCACGCCAAATCTTATAAGATTTGTCGGCGTGTTCTCTTTATATGAATACCTTTTGGCATGGTGTATGTGGAGGCCATAAAAGAGGGCTCTTGTTGCCTCCATACACCCCAGAGTGGATTCAAAGGAAGTAGATATGTGATTATGCTTATATGTGACTCGTCAATAATAATAATAAATCAGATTTATTTTCGATATATAAAAATTCAGTATAAAAAAACAAGCATACAATTAAAACAAAAAGCAAATACAAGTATTTAAAACAATTAATCGAAAATCCCACAAGGCAGAGCCTGTGTGTGGGGGTATACATTAAAATAAGCCATAAAAGTCAGTGTGAATAAAATAAAATAAAATAAAAAATCAAAACAATAAAAAGTACTTAGTAAATACAATATACAATTAGTAAAAACAATAATAAAATATGGAAAATAATAATGATAAAAATGATAGTAGAGCAGATCCAGCATAGTTGGACAGATTTCCCATTAATACACATTTCAAATGAAATAAATAGTTTACATGTTTTACAAAAAGAATAAGATTACATAAAGGATAAATAGTCAATTAGATAAATTCAAATCTAATTAATAGTAAATATCAATAATAATAGAGAATTTGAAGGTATCTATAAATACTCAACATTAGCAATAAAATAATTCATTAGAATAAGAAAAGGAAAACATGAACAATAAAACACATACAACAAAAATACAGAATAAAAAGTACGAAATTGATAAAAAGGGACCAATAAATAATCAATAGTAAAAACAACAATAAATATTACTCAGATAATAAAACAAATAATAATGAAATAGATAGTAAAACAGATCCAGCATATACTTTATACTTACGCCATACGCATTTTACATAAAAAAGTGAAAGTGTTTAAATTAGATAAATACATCATGAATAGGTAGTAAATGATAATAGTGAGTTTGAGGTTATAGTATATAGAAAGTAATATATAATATTAGCAATAAAATAATCCTTTAAAAGGAGAAAATGAAAATAAGAATAAAGCACATAAGAATACATAAATAATAATAACAAAAGATCAAAAGAAAAATAAAACTGAATAAAACTGCTAATAAATAAATAATAAAATTTATAATACAAATATAGAAAAAATAAAATAAAAATAAAACAAATAAATTGAAAAAGATAGTTAAATAGGTAGAGCATACGAGTACTAATGATTAACATTGCAATAATTTACATTAATACATACTTCAAATCAGAATTGTTAATTATATAGAGGATAAAATTGACATATTAAATTACTTGAAACATAATGATTAACTGACATTGGGGAATCGATTTTCGAGTCTTGGCGGTTGGTTTGTTGATTTATGATGGTGTCAGGTTTGCGATATTTTTTAACCACATTTTCTTTGTGCAAGATCCTAAACCAACATTTTGAGATGTATCATTGTTTTTTTTTGTTATGGTTCTATGGAGAGAGCTGGGAAATTTTTATTAATTATTGTGTTGTCAATTTGATTTTGATTATTGTTGTATTGTTGTTGAGCCACTGTTCGTTTAATGATCCATGTGAATTTTATTCAAAATGACTAAGATGTAAAAATATGGACATAAAATTTCCTCATATTGTATTTTTTTGTGTAATTATTATAAGTATGTAACATTGTAATTGGCGTTTCGCCGTATATTTTATAAATAAATAAATAAAATAAAATAAATAAAAATAGTAAATAAGATAAAAGACAGAAGCAAACTAAGTATACAGAAAATCAAGTTGGATAAGAGTAAGATAAATAGTAGACAATAAGATAAATGAATAATAAGCCATATACCCATTGATACCCCCTTCATTCAAAGACATGCAAACATATCATGCGGCACACAACTCACAAACATGCCACATATGAAACACCCAAACATTCCAAACGATAAAACACCCCAGTAGTTGAAAACTATCACTCGACAAACCCATCAACATCACTACAACACAATCCAAACTCTGTACTCCACAGTGAAGTAAAATCTCATTACGAATGCGGGGAGCTACAGTAGGAAAGAGGAAGCATCCACACCAGGCAGCCAAAGCTTGACACATCTTGAGAAAGCCGCTATACTTCTACTTTTCCTGATATCTTCGGGTACTGTGTTAAACAGTTTTGGTGCCACATACGCTGGGTGTCTTAGCCTCTGCCGTGTTCTACAATTAGGTAATGTAAATACATTCCTTAATCTGCTACTCGTTCTTCTATTCGATGAGCTTACAAATATCTCTGGCTTCTTATAAATAAATTTCAGAATTTGTAGCAAATATAACTTCCTCAATTCCAAGAAGCCACTCAGGTCATACAATTGATTGGTATCAAATCTGATTGGCCTCCCATAAATTATTTTTATTATCAACCTCTGGACAACATTCATTGCAGATAAGTGGTTATCAAATGCTCCTCCCCATACCAAGATCCCGTATGTTAGAACGGACTGAGCAAGGCTATAATAGACCAATCTGACAACATCCAGTCCAACAACCTCAATTAGTCTTCTGTAAATATACTGTTGACTTCTTAATCGCCTTGTTACATAATCTACATGTTTGGACCATTTTAAATGCTCGTCGATATAGACACCCAAATATTTCACGTGTTGAACCCTACATACCTCTGGGCAATCCGTACAATTTTCGTCACAACGTTCATTATGAATCCTAACAGGCAAGCAATCTCGTGGTGACTTACGTTTGTTCAAAGAATACGGCACATAAACTGTCTTTTCATAATTAAGTGATAATAAATTGTTTCTTAACCAGGTCTTCACACGTTTAAGGCATTCTGAAGCATTTTTATAAACTGCATTCCAGTTTTGGCCATAGACAGTAATGGACGTGTCGTCTGCAAAGGTGATAATCTGTCCTGGAACGTCCATGCCACATAGGTCGTTTATATATAGAAGGAACAATACTGGTCCCAATACGGTTCCCTGTGGCACTCCATGCTCTACTGTCATCATAGAACTGTACTGTCCATTGACTCTGGTTCTCTGTGTTCTGTCGCTCAAGTAATTAGCCAAAAGTGCCAAGCAACTTCCACCGATCCCTCGATGCTCCATCTTTCTTAGGAGAATACCATGGTTCACTGTGTCGAATGCCTTACGGAGGTCCAAGAACACTGATAAGACATTGTCTCCCACGTCCAGCCGCTCACTAACCAACGACGTTAGTCTATAGAGAGCATCCTCCGTCCCCATCCCAGTTCTAAATCCATACTGATTATTTTCTAATATGTCCTTATTAGTTATATAGCCCAATAATCGCCGCTTAATGGCCTTTTCAAATATCTTTGCTAGCTGGGAGACGAGTGATATTGGTCTATAGTTATTCATTAGGAGCGGTGAGCCTCCCTTATGAACAGGCACAACTATAGAATCCTTCAAGCTTGCATGTGACAGATTTCATAGCCCGTTTTATCGGTTCTAAGCTGATATTCCTCCTCATCCATCTCTTCACTGCTGGACATAGGCATCTTCCTTTATCTTCCACTCCGTTCTATCCTGTGCACTGTGACAGAAAAGTATAATGGGTTATTGGGTAATCCACTTTAACGACAGGTTAAATTAATTTACCTAAATATTTGCTGGGCGTCGTCATCCGAGGTCAAATGATATTGAAAATTTTAGTCAGCGAGGTATTTTTTTGTGTATCCGCCCGTATAAAACAACAGCATCCACGCATCACTACTAGCTTTATAATAATAATATATAACATAGATTTAACAAATTATTATTTACATTTCATGTAAATAGAACCCAAAATGCGTCCATTCGATATTAATTGCACTCACGAAAGACTGTCGTGTCTCTTTTTGGACCCGACGATTTTAGTATCAAATATGTAGCTATATTCAGCATGGTCCTTTCATAGTATATGCGCCCGAGTTTTTGTAACATTTTAAATGTATTCATATAGCCCATTCTCCACCGTAATCCTTGATCTATCGGCAACATTCAGTAAACGAACCCGCTCCTCGAAAAGAAAGCCCCCGGTGTTATCATGTCCATTTGCCGGTCATTTTAATACTCGGTCCCTTTTTATGAATATGCCTATTTCCCACTACTCCCGTGTATAGTTGCTCCCGCCATAGACTTCGAGTCTATATTCATTTGATTCTATGAAATCACTTTCTGCTCGGACACGATCGATAATAGCCGGGCGCTCTTAGCGTCCCGGCTATATTTTTCTTAAACTGTTATATATTCGAATTTTATATCTAAAATCAATTGTTTGAAATAATCTAAAAGAACTGTGAAAGAACTAATTAGTGAACTGTGAAATGGTGTTTTAAAATTAAACAAACAATCTTTGTTCTCACTTTTAAATGATAGCGTGATAACATGGAATCCGCTATGACGCGCTGATTCCCGCTTTTTCGAGTTGACCGTTACAATGCAAATTTAAACTTCAAGCTTTACAACGATTTGAACCCTTTTCTTCCGCGCTTGGGAAGTTCAGTAAACATTGTTCAGACGATTCTAAGGATAATATCTAGCAATATACTTAGACATTATAGTGTGCTAGTGACCAGTTCCATTTCGAATCCAGCTAAAAATCTTCAATAGCGATACAAGCAGCTTCGACGCCCGTTTACTTCCTTGGACAGCGAAGTGGTGGTTTTCCTATTCCACTGACCGTGATATCAAACCCTGTTAGAACCCGATGACCGTCTCATCTCCGTTCGTACCTGACGCCTATTGCACCTGAGTCCATCTGGCTCCACCTCATGATGACCGCGTGTAAGGACCTTCATCTATCTAGAGGAATCCTTTTTCGTCCGGATCCAATCAGTGCGTACATGCGTATTATCATCCGTTAAGAGGGCTGACACATCACCTGAAATCTTCTCATCGTATCGACCAATTCATGTCATGTAAGCAATTATTTTAATATAAATTTTAATGACATTTTCATTCTGTACAGTAATAATGTTCCCCTTGTATGTAATATCTGACCAGTAAAATCAAGAATAAATTGATTGATTGTGTGTAATATAACCTTAGCTTTTGATTTGATATCACCCATATTTTTCCATCCCACCACTAAGTACCTACAGAATGCTCATATAAGTAGAGATTGCATCATCTTAACCACTACACCTATATAAAGGAGCGATCCGACCTGGATCCCCAAATCTATATATATATATAAATCTTAGAAGAGTCCTGGTGACTGTACATACCTTACTATCTATTGCAATGTTTTATCTATTGGACATAAGGACATATCACGACAACCTGTCTCGGTTGTTTAGTACTTCTTCCTCCTTCCTGGACACCCTGAAGATCATAAAGGAAGATACTAATATCTCCTTTATTGAGAAGTCTCTGCTCATAAGAATTCTATTCCTTCACATGGACTTAAGCTAGCCTGGCAGATGTTGATCCATCGACAGAGATAAGTATTTTTGTATAATTTTTCCTTCCTAGGACTATTCTGATTTTCCACACTTTTCTTTCTTATTTTATCCCCAAATGCTGTTGTCCCCAAAAGGACACGGCATTTATGGCGAGCCAACGTGGAGCTCGATTTTTGTCGCAGCCAAGCTGTGGAGCTCGATATTGTTTCACGGATGCCATAGCATTTATGGCACCCTTTCAATTAAAAGATTCCGTTTGAAATTCCTTGCCCACTTTTGTCCAGTATTGTCCACATCCATTGCAATAGATAGGTAAATAAATTCTATTATTCTTCAAACGGTGAAATGGTATATGATGGGATCTGAGGTATGGGGTGGTTGGAGATTTGGTGATTTAAAATTGTAAATCATTGTAAGTAATATGGTGGAACATAGTAAATAAAATTGTATAATTGTTTAGAATCAGTATTGAAAAAAAAAATAATTGTAACAAAAATTTTCTCTTTTGCATTAGCGAGAACGTTCACACCGTTCCGCTAGTATTCTGTTGCACGTGTCGCCAAATTTCTAGAAGCTGCATGTTTGAACCTGACTGGGAGAGCGGATGTTTTGTATGTGTATGAAGGTATTGTGAAATAAACCGGCATAAAGAAAAAATAATAATAACCGGCAACGGTCATTGTTCACCTTGAGACTTGCACAGGAAACCGAGATATGTACCTACCTATGCTTCGCGTCATGATTATTTCTCCGATACAAGTATATATTTGTGAGTGTGTGTGTGACGCGTCGGTTGGCTATATTTTACCCCTTGTGCAGGAATAAACCTGCACAGAGACCGTTGGCCGAGATCTACCCACGTAAAATTGAGGGAACTGTGCGCGCGCGATGTTGAAATATTATATATGCCTACTTAGTATACGGTTTACTTATAGAGTATGGATATGTTTGTATTGCTCGCGAGGCGAGAAGCAGGTCACTACATACCTACATACTTAGAAACTATACAGCTACAGGTGGTTTCGTATGCCGATTTTTTTTTCGTTTATTCAATTCTTTCTCTTAGATTGATTTCATTTTCATTTCTCAGTTAAGAATACGTTTGATAGTTTTGCTAATAATAATATTGTATAGAACTCTCGTCAATTGATGGAACGTTTGTCGGTGTACGTAATTTTGCAAAGACTATGAGTGAAAGCATGCATTGTTTTTCTTCTTCTTTTCGCGCCCACGTAGAATTTCAATTACTAATTAAATATGGATTTCGATTCACGACTCCCAATATAGATGGAGCAAACTATTGGTGTGATGTCAACTTAACAACTTCCCTAGAAAGAGATTCGTTCAGCCTAAACTCTGCTAACAAATTTTGATGAAGTATTTGAATCTTGCCCAGTCCTTGTCAGTAGTAGATACCCCTGAAGGAATGCAAGCTTTTCTATGGATCTAATAACTTCCAGATCATTTTCCGTATGTGTCGACTGACTGTTTACTTCTGTTGACTCTGTGATGAATATATGATGAGCTATCATTGAACTCTGGAGAGCATGAAAACGTATTATTAATTTCGAACTCGGTAAAAAATATTTTAGAAAAAGTTCATATGCTAACTTCCGTCAAAGAATTATTGGACCTTGAACCGTAATACAGATATTGGTACGATGACGTCGTATGAATGTATGCGTGTTGCCAAATAACTTTCGACGACCGCCGGTGATAATATTATTCACAATGAGATTTGACCGAAGTACCTGGTACCTACTTATATTGTATTCGCGTCCTAAAATTTTAATTCAAATCAACTATAATAGGACTGACTTTTTCTTAGTTCTATATTTCTTCCGGCGCACGACTGACCCTATTCCATAATTAGTAGAGTATTCCTTTTATAGTGTAATTTCTAACCGATTGCTTGCGCAGGAATATTCCGAGAGATAGACAGGTTTACAAAAACTATAACTGGAAAGACATAAACCATTAAGGCAGATTCCGTAATGAATACACATATTCCCCAATAATAATGGTTAACCGCAATTTTAATGTTTCATTTCCTTGTATGACTGGTTTTGTTCTCGCTTACCAGCCGGTTCTTGAGTAGTATGTTTGAAACCCATCACGATTCACTATTCACAGTTCGATTCCGTAAAAGTCAAACTTTAGATTAACGTATGTAAATAAGTTTTGTGTTAGAATGCGTGATTGTTGTATTATATAGTATGTAGACTGTATGAATCTTTATGGCAAGTGATGATGCTTATGTACAATGAGATCGTATATTATTGTGTGAGATACTGTCTTATGAGAGTGTCTGTGTGATAGCATCACTGCCAACCTTATATTATAGTTAGATATAATAGTTTTTATAATTTTTGAATCGGTCTATTGTGTAAGGGATGAGAGAATCCGTGTTTCGCCATCTGTTTTTATAAATTAAATTTGGTTGGTATATGTATTGTTTTGTCTATCGTCGACTTATTATTATGTTGGGAACTTTGTGTTTGTAATAAAATGTGATAAATGTCTGATGAATGTATGAGGGGCCCGTTGAATGTGTTATAATAGAAGTATGTATGTATGTGGGTCGTACGATTTTCAAATTCAGTTACATTGTTGTTTTGATTAGTCAATTTTGTTTGTTTTGACAAACTGAGTGATGGTTACCCACGTTCTCTTATCCATTATATAAAGCATGACTATAATTGTAACATCTATATAATATTTGCCTTGAACACTGACTGACTGACTGACTGCCTGACTGACTGACTGACTGCCTGACTGACTGATGTCATTAACGCCGCTAGATGGCGCGCCACTCGCAACTAAAGACAAATAATATATTGTTCTTCTAATACAATATGGCTGACAGCAGTGACAACTGACAGTAACATAATGATATTATTATGCCTGGTGGCTGAGCACTTTTTTTAAAGGTCTTGACGTAGAGGAAAACAATTTTTTGGGTTATTAAAAAGCTCACATGCGAAGTCAGCTATAAGAAAGCAAAGTGTACCAAATTAGGAAACTTTTACGCACAGCGGGACTTCATAGTGAAGAAAAGCCTTTCTAATGCCATGAGTGCAATAAAAAGTTTGCGGTTTCAAGTAATTTAAAGAATGACATGCGAACTCATATCGGAGAAAAGCCATACGAATGCAATAAAAAGTTCAATCAATCAAATAATTTAAACAACCAATGACATGCTAAAAGCTATTTGAATGGTAAGTTTGCAATAAAAAGTTTAATTTCATTTTTAAGTTTGCATAAATAGTTCAATCAACCGTGTGCTGTAAAGTATCACTTGCGAATTCGGCCAAAAAATTGACAAATCAGGAAACTTTTACGCACAGCCGGACTTCGCTTTACTAATGCAATGTGTGCAATAAAAAGTTTTGAAACTCATAGCGGAGAAAAGCCAGACGAATGCAACCATTGCGATAAAAAGTTTAATCAATCAAATGATAAAAGCCATTTAAATGCATATTTTGTTAGAAAAAGTTCAAGATTTGTTTAAAGTCTGACATATGAATTCGGCCAAAAGAAAGCATAGTTTGTATGAAAAAGTTTACCAAATCAGATCTTTAACTCACAGACGCGATTTCATTGCCAAGAAAACCCTTGCTAATGCAATGTGTGTTATAAAAAGTTTTTTTTTGCATTTTTATAAATAGTTATATTATCATGAATGGTTATAATCTATCATCGAGTGCTTTACAGTCACACAAATGAATTCGGCCATAAGAAAACAAAGTTTCCATGAAAAAATTTACCAAATCACGAATCTTTAATCCACACACACGAGATCATAGCGGAGAAAAACCATACGAATGTCATGTTTTCAATAAAAAGTTTACACACCTAGAGTAATTTTTTAAAGATTTTCATGTGAATTCATAACGTTGAAAAGCCATACATATGTAAAGTTTGTTATAAAAAGTTCACGTTGTTTTTTGAGTTTTCATGGAGAATTCAATTATTCAAGTGTTTTAAAGTCTCATATAAGAATTCGGCAATACGAATGCAAAGTTTCCATGAAAAAGTTTACCAAATCACGAATCTTTAATCCACACACATGAGATCATAGCGGAGAAAAACCATACGAATGTCATGATTTCAATAAAAAGTTTACACACCTAGAGTAATTTTTTAAAGATTTTCATGTGAATTCATAACGTTGAAAAGCCATACATATGTTAAGTTTGTTATAAAAAGTTCACGTTGTTTTTTGAGTTTTCATGAAGAATTCAATTAATCAAGTGTTTTAAAGTCTCATATAAGAATTCGGCAATACGAATGCAAAGTTTACATGAAAAAGTTTAATCAATCAAATCGGTAAATACCCACATGCCAAAAGCTATTTGAATGTACAGTTTGTAATTAAAAGTTTAAGTTGTAGGTATTTGAGTTTTCATAAAGAGTTGAATCAACCAAGTATTTTGAAGTCTCACATGTGAATGCTCACAGCTATGCTATGAGAAAGTAAAGTTTGCATAAAAAGGCCATAGGTGGGCGCCACGGGCGCCTTTAAAAAACTAGTAGTCTATATTACTTAAGATGGTAGTTGTAAAATTGTACAAATAAGTTTTCTTGGTCGATGTTTTCTTCCCAAATTCTAGACATGACCAACGAGTATAGAATAAGAACCTTTAATTATAATTAATGTAGAATTTGGGTGGCACCTAATTTTGTTCCCTTTGAGATGTAACTGATTTGGAAACTAACCAGACCATTTTGTTTAAAGAATTGTAAAGTCAAAAAGATAAAAGATTTGATAAAATAACTCACGTAAGTTTTTAAAAGTATGCGTATTGCCCTTTCAGAAAATGTTGAGAATTTCTGTTTATGACTTACTGTTGTCTGCATATGTACTGGTGGTATATTTATATACACTTGCTTCATTGTTATGTATTGTCATATTTGTAGGGATTTTAGACATTCCATGTTATGTACTTGCGTGAGAATGACCCACATTTAAATTATTGGTCTGAGATAAAAATGAGCTAGTCTTTTATGTTTTAAATTGTAACTAAGTACTGGATATTGTTTGACTGCCAGTAACTCTATGAAAAAAAAAAAACAAAAAAAAAAAAATATATATTAAATATTAATATAAACAAAAAATACTTATAAGTATATGTATTATTTTGGTAACTTAGAAACATAAGATTATGTAAATATGTTTAGTAATTATAGAATAAACATAAGTAAAATATTATTGAGATAAGAATAATAATATAAATTGGCCATTTAATAGTATATGTGTTCTGTCATGTGTTCAATATAACTATTTAATGGTATTTGGACCGTAGGAAGTCCATGTGATAATTTTCCTTTTATTTGTGTTTTAATTTAGTTATGGGACCACCTAGAGTCCGTATGATAATTTTAATTTATGTTCTATGTATATTTGTAAAAGGGTTACCGTTGTATATTTATTTATGTTTGTACAAGGCTTGGCTGATCACCAAGGTTGTACGGTGGAAAGCTTTTCCACGAACCAGCGATTGCGCTTGGTTGATGACAAGTAGTTGTCATGTAGGCTAGTGAAGCCTGGGTACTGTTTGAATATTAACCTATTCAAACGGAACCATACACGTTATGCGTGATTACGATTCTGCTGGGACAGAATCGGGACATAAGATCTCTCATGTCTGCTGAAGCAACTCCGTTTAATGCTAGGATTGCTCCACTGGCAAATCTTGAGATGTCCCCATACTTAAAAATTTTGTGTAGAATTGTTCAGGAATTTTCGATTACATTATATTATCTGTCGCTGAACTATTGTACTTTAGAGTCAATTTGTTATATGTATTAATTTTGGTACCCTTTCCTTTTATATTAAATAGTGCGCACTAAAATATTGCGCTATGCGCTCTGCTGAGATTATACCTATGTATATAATCTGGATGTACCTCTATACGTCTCAACGTGTATCATACTGGATGTTCATGTTAAATGTATCTATATGAGGCTTCCAAACCTGAATTTTCTCTATTGCTTATTTGTCTTGGCTGTAATATCGGAAATCACGTGAACCGTGCTTCCTTTGAGCCGAGCATATAAATTAATGTTATGTACCTTATAGTTTAATAATAATTATATATTGTAAAAATGTTCTAATATTTTTGTCGTGTCTTCTCTGTGATCTGACCCGAAATTGTCGTCTTCTGCAATAGCAGTTTGCACTAAACTCGAGTCAGGTCCCAGCGATCAAATGTACTTAATCTTCTGTACTCAATAATTAATTTTCTTTGGCATCCCTAAATTCATATGATTCTCAATGTATGTACTGCTAAACGACTGTATTGAATTGCGTCATTACTTCTTTTCTATTATCCGCCAAGTTCAATTCAGCTCTTATCCCCTTGCGTTTAAATATAAAAAATTGTAATATTGACGCATTGTATCTAATTGCGCCTTGCGCGAACAGTTGGTTGTAACTTAGGAATACAACCGGAGATAAACCCTCTGTACATTTCTTTGTCTACTGACTGTATGTATTCATTGAAGTGAATCTAAATAAGAGGACTCCAAACCAATTTTTATTGTATTAATTGTCTTGACCATATTTTCGGAAGCAAGGCGTGAGCCAAACCTTCCACGCGTCAAGCCCCTTAAATTACTATATTATGCTATTGGTGTATGATATGTTATTAACTATATTTTCTATATTATATTCATGTTTGTATGGCCTCTGTGGTGTGATTTGACCAGTGTCGTATTCCGCGATGAGCGAATACTTATCATTCAGATCAGGTCGCAGTGGCGTAGGTATGTGTATGTATGTCTTCAAACCAATTTCTTTCATGCCTATGTATTATGTATTTCAAATATTTATCTTTTACATAAAAATCTGTGCCGAATAATATCGTTGTCTCCCTAAAGAGATCAACTAATTTCGAATCAGACCTTCTTCTCATTTCTTTTTGTTTAAATTGCAAAGTTCTTTACTGTTTCATAATATTAAAATCATTTATTCCCTTGTATTGTTAACTCTAATACTGTTCAATTCACGTTTAACGTAAAACAATTTTTGGTTAAACTTTCATAACATGCAAATTTGAGTGTCCATATTAATTATTAACTATTCCTTGACACTCGTGAGATAATAATGTTGGTATTTCATATGTGGCCTTAACATCTGTAACCTGGTATATAACCTTTGGTTTGTCTATATATCGCAGCAGGGGAAATGTACTAGTAATTGGCCCGTCAATATGACGACTTGAAAAAAAAAAAAAAAATTTTTTTGTAACTTTTTATATGAATTCCATACTTATGTTGTTATGCATTTATGTTTGTATTCTTCCAGATGTGATGGTTGATTTCTGGGATGTGTCTCTTCATGCCTTCGTGATTGCCTTTTCTTTCTTACTGAGATGTTTTTGTGTTAAACTTGCTCACGCTAAGTTTAATTTTAGGAGGGGGGAAATGTCGTGTCTCTTTTTGGACCCGACGATTTTAGTATCAAATATGTAGCTATATTCAGCATGGTCCTTTCATAGTATATGCGCCCGAGTTTTTGTAACATTTTAAATGTATTCATATAGCCCATTCTCCACCGTAATCCTTGATCTATCGGCAACATTCAGTAAACGAACCCGCTCCTCGAAAAGAAAGCCCCCGGTGTTATCATGTCCATTTGCCGGTCATTTTAATACTCGGTCCCTTTTTATGAATATGCCTATTTCCCACTACTCCCGTGTATAGTTGCTCCCGCCATAGACTTCGAGTCTATATTCATTTGATTCTATGAAATCACTTTCTGCTCGGACACGATCGATAATAGCCGGGCGCTCTTAGCGTCCCGGCTATATTTTTCTTAAACTGTTATATATTCGAATTTTATATCTAAAATCAATTGTTTGAAATAATCTAAAAGAACTGTGAAAGAACTAATTAGTGAACTGTGAAATGGTGTTTTAAAATTAAACAAACAATCTTTGTTCTCACTTTTAAATGATAGCGTGATAACATGGAATCCGCTATGACGCGCTGATTCCCGCTTTTTCGAGTTGACCGTTACAATGCAAATTTAAACTTCAAGCTTTACAACGATTTGAACCCTTTTCTTCCGCGCTTGGGAAGTTCAGTAAACATTGTTCAGACGATTCTAAGGATAATATCTAGCAATATACTTAGACATTATAGTGTGCTAGTGACCAGTTCCATTTCGAATCCAGCTAAAAATCTTCAATAGCGATACAAGCAGCTTCGACGCCCGTTTACTTCCTTGGACAGCGAAGTGGTGGTTTTCCTATTCCACTGACCGTGATATCAAACCCTGTTAGAACCCGATGACCGTCTCATCTCCGTTCGTACCTGACGCCTATTGCACCTGAGTCCATCTGGCTCCACCTCATGATGACCGCGTGTAAGGACCTTCATCTATCTAGAGGAATCCTTTTTCGTCCGGATCCAATCAGTGCGTACATGCGTATTATCATCCGTTAAGAGGGCTGACACATCACCTGAAATCTTCTCATCGTATCGACCAATTCATGTCATGTAAGCAATTATTTTAATACTAGCCTTTTTACCCGTCCATAAAATTGTTGAT
Source organism: Mystacides longicornis (assembly GCA_963576905.1). Lineage (NCBI taxonomy): Eukaryota > Metazoa > Arthropoda > Insecta > Trichoptera > Leptoceridae > Mystacides > Mystacides longicornis. The sequence continues at coordinate 1,235,866 of OY756421.1, read as the reverse complement.
GAAGTTTGTTGAGAAAAATGTGAATTACAGAACCTGATTTATGGATTAATAAAATATGGTACCTATAAAGTATGTCCCTAAGTGGGGTCAAAAAATGGAGAATTGATTGACTGATCGAGTTTGTATTACCTGTAAGATTTGAATTGGTAAATAGGTAGATATAATTAGATAGTATGAGAAATTTGTAGAATTGCTGTGGAGGCAGCAAAGGTGAGTCATAAACATAGCATTTTCTATACCTTCCCCTTCAAGTACATTTAGATAGAACACTTGATTTCTGTAAATGCTTTAGTTGTTCTTCTGCAAAAATATAATTATGTACCTACAAAGCTTTATTTATTCTTAATATCAAATTTAACAGGTAGGTACATAATTATTTTAAGTGTTAAGACCTCTACCCGAGCCAGTGATTTTGTACCTGAAAATCTTTTGTATGAAAAATTGTCAGTATAGCCAGCAAGAAAATATTGCATAAAAAATTCCTATAAATATTCTGACCCATCTGGGAATTGGAACCAGAAATTTCTTACCAGAAGTGGGTGTTAATTATTTTGAGCATAGTAAAAAATTTTGTGGCCAAGGATTCGAACCTGCACCTCACATCCAGCCTTCGTGTGAATAGAAAAATCAGTGTAGATTGCTTATTAAAAATATAACACAGGAATAGGGTAATAATAAAAATTTCAAGTTGCTATGGCAATTATACCACCAATTTATTAAATCCCTATGCCCCTAAGTGGGGCGTAAAGGGAGTTTGGATATCAAAAATTAATTTTACTTACATTAATAAAACAATCAATACAATAATTGGTAAAGAAACACACTTTTATAATAAATAACTAAGGTATTTTGCAGTTGATAAACTTCATTTAACAGGGTAAAACTTTTTAATAAATGATAATTTTGAGTATAAATATTTAGGTACTTCTAGAGAATTAGAACTCTCATAGGTGCTTAATATAAGTCATACCAAGAGTTGACAATTAATAAGAGATATACAAAACATGTAAATGTTATTGTTGTGAGAAAATATCTAGAAAATTTTGACACATTTTAAAATTCTGTAGACATTTTGGCATTGCATTCATTATAAGATATAATCCTAGGAATCTCAGCTCCATAGACGAATTATGGAAGGCATAAATGCAACGGGCCGTTGGCCCGGTGGCTAGCATCTTGGCAGATTGTTGAATTTGTCGAATACTCAAGGATTTCAATTTGACCACCTAAATAAGGAACGTTGTTAACGTGAAGTCATCACACAAAGCCATTCGAAATAGCAAGAGAAGAAAGTCATAATCCAGTTAGTACTGGTCAAATGTTAAAAAAAAATGGCATTTTAAAATTGACCATAAATAACGGTGTAATGTTGAATATATCAGTCTGTAATAATATGAATTTTTCCGATGTTACAGGAAAAGAGGTCTGATTATAGAAACTTCAACTAAATTTCAACAAAAAAAAAACAGGTTTACAATAATAATAAAAAGTTGTAGAATAATGGGAGTTATAGAATCTGATCGATGGAAGTTTACATACAGAGCTTTATAAAAGTGTGGTGTACCTACATAATGTACTTATAATTAATTGGACTTAATTTTTTTGTCACACCTCATCAGCAATAAGAAAGCGCTGTAAGTCATAATCATAGACTGCTGACTTATTCTCTATGCTTGCCCCATAGTTAAAAAGACAGAGTGCTCAATTTATATGTGGTGAGCTATGGGCTCTCACCACAATGTTGATTTTATTATTCTGCAATTAAGTATGTACCAACACAGCTTTTTGTTCCTTATATTTAACAAATTGTGAAGGTGGATTCATACTTATTTGAAAATCATATTTTTTATAGAATAAAATAAAAATATATAACTGTATTAATAAAAGTTTTGACTTTTTAGTACAGATTTTTATGATTTTTTTTTAAGAAAATGAATCTTGGCTTACTTAAAGTACACAAATACACATTTGACATCTTTCACACTAACCAAAGGGTTGTGTTGTGAAAGTGCAAACGGGACCACCAGGACTTGAACCCACAGCCTTCAGTGCGCTGTGCAAACGAAAGTCATTGACTAATACCACCGAACTTCCAACAACCTGTTTGTGGATAAAACTTATAAAAAATTGTTCAAGTAAAGCTTCTCACTATGGAATATGTCTATAAATATAAGTAAACTAAGAAGTCGGCACCCAATCATCAAAACATAACGCAACAGTTGAAGAATTTAAGGCCCACGTCAAGTTTCAAACCTGCGTTAAGCTTTTTCATCAACAGATCTATTGCGTTTAAGTGCAATAACAACACATTGAGATGTGACTACTTTTACATTTATAAATTCTCCGTAGGTGGTTCTTCTTATAAATCTGATGTCCTGTAATCATGGTGAAAAGTGCATGATTCAAACATACATGTAGCTATCTCACAAACTGATATGCTCCTCTTGACGTCATAAAGTCATTATTTGGTAAGTTATAGGTAACTACAATGCTTTTATAATTGGCAAGCTTCAAAAGTTAGAAATATGTACCATTTTATGGGAGTATTTGCTTCTTTGTTTATGAGACATGTTTTTATAAGAAATGTAAATGAAATGACTTGCTAGTACAATCACCTATAATAGTATAGGTAGTAAGTTGTTTTAAAATATCACATTATTTGATATTTTAACACAGTAACCTTATTTGAAAATATACTTGCTAAATCCATGACTTCTCATCCTTTATATTAACTTGTCGTTGATGGATTATTTGACTAAAACTAAAAAAATCAATATAAAATTATTTTATCATTATAAAATTATCTATTGTTTGGAAGTGGTTCAGGAGAATAATATATTATTAGATGTTTTATAGAAAATTAAAACACTATAATATGTATTTTTTTTTCAGTTTATTTCTGGTTATAAATAAATGAAAACATTCTGTTTATTTCATTTCAATTACATATATTTCAATGAATATAAACACAACTACCAATTTGTAAAATTAAATAACATAATTTGTTAGATCTAGCAGATTAAAAATAGAAAAAAAAAAAATAAAAACAGAATATAGAAATTCAAATTGGCGTTCGACTACAAACGAAGATTTTGCCAATGTATAGTACGAAAAAATTAACTGTCCTCTGGAATATATAAACAATTATTTAAACCAAACAAAGACACTTATAAAAAGTGGACAGTTAATTTTCTTCCTACTCTACATTGTGAAAGAATTCGTTTGTAGTCGATCGCCAAATGTATTTTGTCTAGGCCTACAGACGTGTTGTGAACAATTGTGTTGTGGCACGCCAAAAGCTTATTTTTTCATAAAAATACAATGCTCAACGATAATGTGTCTCTAATCATACTAAATGTATGAATCCGATGTTGCTTCTAGCATGTCATAGCTCATCAAAACACATTTTTTTATACAAATGAATCTGGACTCACCCAAAGTGAACAAATTTACACCTTTGACATCTTTCACACAAAACGATGCTTGTGTTGTAAAAGTTGAAAATGGTCGGCACCAGAAGTCAAACGCACAAAAGCCGTAAAATTAATCTGTAACAAAACATTATGGAATTTATATACACAAACATATTATGAAATGATGTACAATTATCAAATAATAATACGGGACTTACCGCTTTGCTTATTCCAGTAATAAAATGCATACTTGTACATTTTAGAAATTCATTCTTGATATTGTTGTAAATATCTTGTAATCTATCCTGTAAAAAAAATATAGTAACAGAAAATAAATGAATGTAATTGGCTAGCTGCATTGTAATTACGCGATTATTTGAAATAATATTTACTCATTAACTTTGCTTACCTGTTTTATTAACCCCAAAAATTGATTTTATATCTAAATTCAATGTTTACATTTTTTTATAGTTTGAAACAAAATTAGACATATCCATAGATTTTTTATGACGTATCAAATGAACCATAGAACCAAAACACACTAAAAAAATATTCTTAGTTAGTGTTAAATTATTATCGGAATTTATTAAAAAGGAGAAAAGTATCAATAAAATGAATTCATATAAAATGTTTATAATTCACACATCCTAAACCTGAAAATTAAAAAAAACATTCAATAAAAATATCATGATTTAATTTTCATTCAAAAAAAAATACCGCAAATAATTTATGGGTAATCTATGGTACTGGCGTAATGATATCTATGGCGTACTGGCTGTCATCGATATTTTGACAAACAACAAAACATTTTCAAAATTCGAATATTTTTTTAATTGATAGCTGCTGTTAATATATTTCTAAGTAAGTACCTGGTAATATTTATTTATTTAGATTACCCTATGTAATATCTACCTACGTAATATTTACTAAATTATGTAGAATAAACACTTTTTTTAATAGAAATCCTTGTCTTCCAGCATCAACCAAAAATTATATTACTTACATATTATACAACCCAATGGATGTGATAAATGGTTCTTGTCCTGGAATAAATTTTACGTTGGGTGTAAAAAATCAACATGAGGCTATGAGCATACTTTGAGAATGGAGATATATCTACAGGTATAGATTCAAGTTTTCATATTTTATAATGGTGGCCATGTAATAACTATCTACCATAATTTATTGTTTTTATTCTAGGATGGGATGACCATAGTCTTTTTGGTTTTCTTTTGGATTGAAGGAACCTTGGAGGTTCCGTCAAGAAAATGTCTCCAAACATACTGATCACTGCATTTTGCTGTCTTTCAAGGATATATTTCATTCAACACGATGATCGTCCTACATCATTAAGATTTTTTACCACAACAATAGGTATGATCTTTCTTGTATTTTGTTTAAAGAATATAACATATGATAAATAAGTTACCATACTTTGCGTTTATCTACATAACGATTTAGATTCAATATAATATTTACCACCATTGTCTGTGACAAAATTCGATACAAATATTAACTTAAATACATCAAAGTGTATTTAAGAACGCTCTCCGGCATTTTGCATTACAAAAATATAAACAGACTAAAATATTATGTAGATGACTTTAGATTACATATTAATGTGTACCTAGCCCAAAAAATTCATGAAATGATATTATCCGTCATTATAGGTACCTATATCTTTTGTGTTTGTTCTAGGATGAATGATTTGTCACAAACGTTGGACAGTTTTAAGAAAGTCATACCTCTCATTGATTGCTTTCTTCAAGAATACTTCTTTTGACACGATGAAACTCTATGCATATTGTTTTTTTAACCAAATTTTCACGGCAACAATACCATCAGTCTTTTTTAAATGAACCTTGTATATTACTGTTTTTGCATAATATAATATATGATAAATAAGCTAACATAGTTTTGAGTTTATTTACTATTATATTTCTAAACTATTTTGTGGATAAAACAAACGTTTTACTACACTGATTATAATCCAGTATTCCTGAATGCCATTTAAAGATTCTCAATTATTGTCGATATTATTTCTTTTCTCCCAACGATTCTGTCAAGTTCACTGTACCTAATGATCTAATTTATCGGTCACTGTTTTACCGGCAAGTTTGTTTATGGAATGTTCATACCAATTTCAATGTTTATTATTTTACTTGCAAATCTTTTTCAACAATGATTTTAAGAAACTTTATTAAATATAAAATATATTGAATATAAAATGATTCAACAATTATTGCTAAATTATTTTATACCTATCTGCATTTGAATATGATTTTTAAAGGTAGCTACATAATTATTACTCATCTAATGGCTACGACGGTTTTACACAAAATGTGGCCATAAATTTTTTAAAATGTGTCAAATTACAAAATGGAGGATTTTTTTTCCAAAATTTTTCATTAAATCTTTATTTATTGAGAATAATAAGATTTGAATAACTTTTATATGTATAACGAATCAATCTACAATTATTTTATAACATTTTCATACCGTAATACCAAGATTCTATTCAACGTTTACATGAGTAATTTTGTTTCCAAAAGATGGCTTCTGTCTTTTTTGAAAAATTTGTATGAAGATCCTAAAAAAATAAAGTTTTTTAAATAGCTCTTAATATATTAAAGTTAACGTTGCCAATTGTATCTTAGAACGTTCTCGAGCAAATTTCACCGCTCTGCGCAGATTCATATCTGACGTAGCATTTGTATTTTGAGCGTGATGTTCACATATACGGTAAAGTATTGTCAAAGGCAAATAAAAAAACATTTCTGAATTATTATGTAGATAAATTTTAATGACATTTTCATTCTGTACAGTAATAATGTTCCCCTTGTATGTAATATCTGACCAGTAAAATCAAGAATAAATTGATTGATTGTGTGTAATATAACCTTAGCTTTTGATTTGATATCACCCATATTTTTCCATCCCACCACTAAGTACCTACAGAATGCTCATATAAGTAGAGATTGCATCATCTTAACCACTACACCTATATAAAGGAGCGATCCGACCTGGATCCCCAAATCTATATATATATATATAAATCTTAGAAGAGTCCTGGTGACTGTACATACCTTACTATCTATTGCAATGTTTTATCTATTGGACATAAGGACATATCACGACAACCTGTCTCGGTTGTTTAGTACTTCTTCCTCCTTCCTGGACACCCTGAAGATCATAAAGGAAGATACTAATATCTCCTTTATTGAGAAGTCTCTGCTCATAAGAATTCTATTCCTTCACATGGACTTAAGCTAGCCTGGCAGATGTTGATCCATCGACAGAGATAAGTATTTTTGTATAATTTTTCCTTCCTAGGACTATTCTGATTTTCCACACTTTTCTTTCTTATTTTATCCCCAAATGCTGTTGTCCCCAAAAGGACACGGCAAGACCCAAACACTTTAAGTATTTTGAAATACCTAACTATATCTAGTCGGGTCAAACAAGTAATACATTTTACTTGGCCACAAACAACAGCTCAATTGTAATTATTTAAAGCTAACCTTGGTGGTTTCACGTATGGAAAGGGTTGGGTGATTACAATACTCATAATACGTGAATAATTAATTGGGGAAGACACACTCATATCATCCCCCATATAGACAAACCTTGCCGGTACCTATACCCAGTCGTCTCCTATATAACCTTCAAACAAATAATAATTATTATTCTGTTTGTTTTACAATCCGTTGCAAATAGTTTAATTAATACATAGACATAACTTCTTTGTTTGTGCGATTCGTCCCAGATTTAGCCGTTAAATTTTGACTAAGTATAACTAATATCAAGTTGTTGAACATGCGATTATCTTCATTGTGGAATATATAAAAAAAAAAACTGAATGAGAGCAGACATGGTCAGAAGCAAGCTCATACTTAGATTTTTCGAAATTAATCGTCCAAGTACCTATGTACCTACAATTGGGAGAAACAAAAGAATGCGTTAGATCTGTGGGGCTGATGATACGGTTAGACGGAGCGGATAGCGAAGGTGGTTTGGCTATGTCTAGAGAATGAATACTTTATATCCCTCTTCACAACCAATTCAACGGTACCGTATGGAAAGCAAAATATAAAAGACCCCCATAAGATGGTAATAAGACAGCTGGGTAAGTAAACACTATCAAGTCTTCGTAATATTTGCCAGTGATATCAGTCGACGCACAGTGTACTGAAGGTCGTGGGTTCGGATTCCGGTACCGACAATTTCCACTTTCACGACACAGAACCCTTTGGTTAGAATGAAAGATGTCAAAAGTGTATTTTTGTGTTCGCTTTGAGCGAAAAATTATTATCACACACAAATTTTTCTTTTTTGATCCCCTCTTAGTTGTAGTTACTTATGTAATGTTCAAGTATCTAAAATTAAAACATTAGCCTTGAATTAATAAACGTTCTTATGTAATTTTAATTAAAACTCCTTGTTTGAAATAAATATAATTATTGGCGAAACAGGTTTCTAGATCTAGAACTTAATTATTGTATAAAACAATGACTATTATTCTGAAATGAAAAACATACGATTGAGTTGCGTCGTATCTAATTGATATTGAGAATTTTTACATTTCTATATTCTGAAAATATTTTATCCAACACATTAATTGCGTAACTACTGGCAACCGTTTAAGTTCTAAACAAGAGCTTCTATTCTGCAATAAAAATACGATTGATTCCTCGTATCCTCGTTCTACCTATTCTGAGTGTATTTAATCCAACACAACAATTGTGTAACTAATAGCAACCAATCGAGTTCTACACAAGAGCTTTTTTAGTGTTGTTTCAATTAAGGGGTCATACACACATTGTCAAGTAGCAAGTGTATGTGCGAGTGCGAGTTGCGCAGTAAAATTGCAGGTGATAAGTGAGTGCATGTCCATTTCTGTGAAGTGAGAGTTGTTGCGAATCCAAAGTTGCTCTGCCCATTTCAATGTGTTGTTTATTTTCTTTTCTCTCCACCGGGGCAGCACTGCGAACAGGGTACAACGTATGCTGCAAATATGGGGAAGGAGGGCGGGGATGGTACTCGCAAAAATAGTACCTGCTTTTATCACTGTTAAATTCACTCGCAACTCGATGTTCCTCACATGCTTATAACACTTGTAACTTGCTCCCACTCACGCACTCGCATATTAAATGAATTAATATTATCTACTTAACATTGTGTGCGCCGCTCTTAAGATCCGTTGTTTATGTTAACATGGTGATATTTTGTAGACAGCAATATTCTATTTGTCACGCGGGAATGGTGCAGTGATCTATTGTTCACAGATACCGTTAAAGTTCCGAAATTGGCCACCGCGAGCTATAAATTATCGCGCGGGCTATACACTTTTTGACAGCGCATTTGACAGGACTGTTGAGTGTTTCCTTAGAAATACCATAAACAACTCAATGCTCGTTCAGAATAACAATTTCATTGCTTATTGAATTGTGATTGTCAAACACCAATGAAGCACCATTCTATTTGTCACTTGGGAATAGCGCAGTGATCTATTGTACACAGATACCGTTAAAGTTCCGAAATTGGCCACCGCGAGCAATAAATTATCGCGCGGGCTATACACTTTTTGACAGGGCTGTTGTGATTTTTCTATAGAAATACAATAACATATCATTAGCTTGTTCATAATAAACATTTTATCAACTATTGGATCGTGATTGCCATGGAGTCAATTGCAATCATTGATTGCGTTGGAAGGTGAATTATTTCAGAATAGTAGTCATATCCGCTTTGTATTAGAACAAGATAAAGACTTATGCCGAGGTTACAAGGGCGGTAATTCGAGTATATCACAATGATTCTTACTACGCACCTTCACGCCAAAGTTTGTTCGAAAATGAAAGTTTCGGTTTTAAATGAACAGCCCAGCGTAGAGTTATCTTATTAACCAACACATACGAAGTCTGGGTTAAAAGTAATGAGACTGATAACACTGCAAGCGATCTAGCGGCGCTGTAGAGCTCTTCGTTATATAGCATTTAATACTTTTTGTTTGACTAGGAGGAACATTCATAAACATTGCGCAAGATAGAGCGCAATGGAGAGCTCTTGTTGCCTCCCTATGCCCCTGAGAATTGATTGATTGATTGAGGAGGAACATTCTTATTCATAGCTCAATAGCTCAAAGTTTTGGCAGGCGCTAATCATTTTTGGAAGACAGAGAACACGTTAAAGATGAATACCGTTCGGTGAGATCACACCATCGAAAAATGTTTGGTGAATAATTAAATATGGACACAGTCCTGAAAACTCAGAAAAAGAGTTATTTGAGGTAAATGGATGATCCATCATTAAAACGCCGCACGTCACGCTGTCCTCTCTATATTTTATATAACAAATTTTTTAGCTTCAGAAGTATTACTGCGGTTCCTCAGTATCTCAGTTCCTGTGGCTTTGCCCCTTTCGTTATTTGAAAAATGTCATCAAATGATGCCATTTCGGGACTTGAAAAAACGTTCAAAAGAGTGTGACGGATATCCTACTGAGGACAATGTTGGTTGAAGACTTTCAGCGTTGTTACCAACGGTGGGGACAACGTCTCCATAGATGCGCTGCTGCCCAAGGAAACGACTAAGACATTCATGATTGTTGAAAAAAAAAACTTTCATAACTAAAAATTCAATCTCATTACTTTTCTAGCACACCTCATACTCACACACAGACTCTCAAAATAATGAGCTTTTAAGACCAACACAAGATTTTCCTCCAAAGAAAGGTGACATTGTCAAACTAATAATTAACGTCTTTATTTACTTTAATTACTTTGCGTGGTAATACATTATTAAGGAAACGTTCGACTTGGAAGGCTCATGTATAAATAAATACACTTATGAACCTCTTCAATTAATACTCATTATATAATCACACCAACCCTAGCTTATTGTTAAGTAACTGTTTCAGTTGGAGAACGTGTAGGTATACTTACGTTATATAAAAAAAACAGACAAACTTGTTAAAAGGGAAATACTAAAATTAGTCCCCGAAACCCAGTTTTCGTTTGTAATAAGCTTTATTTTATGAAAAAAAAAACCTTAAAGTTTGTTTGTTAGTTTTGATAAATAAATAGAATATCCACCCTGACTAATATTAGACATTGGTACGTTACGACATTCGTCGATGTTTGGGGTTTAGAAGAAAATTGTTCATAAATAATTTATCCCAAAATTTTCATTTTCAATTAGGATAGACTGACCAGCATATCACATTCAACAACAAATAGAAACATACCTAGAATAATCAGCAGGGCTATTCTCGTAGCGGTCTTATTGCAATCTTATTGAAAAGATATCATAAAGGGCGGCTCGGATAAGGATTGGACTAATCAGAGAGAAAGAGGGAGTATCTACAATACGATGTAGCCAATCGTGGAACGATCATGACACTCCCCCTTTCTCTGATTGGTCCAATCCTTATCCGAGCCGCCCTTTAAGATATCTTTTCAATAAGATTACAATAAGACCGCTACGAGAATACGGCCGCTGTTCTTCAACAACAAGCAATTTTCGCATAGCTGTAACGCAGAGTTAGGTAGAGACACGTTTGAAGGCGAGTTAGAATAGGCTTCGAAATAATAATCTTCAGCCGAGTTATACCAAGCATCATAAAAATCTGTTCAGTCGAGTTATAAGTGTTCGCACTAAGTGTGCGACGACGTTGGCGATCACTATGGTGAAATCTTCTAGGTCCTGCGCCGTTCGAAACAGATCCTCCACTCCTCCAATATCAGTCCGTATTTGAACGTTCGACAACCATAAGGTCCACTTTCTGCTAGCCCCTCGACGACTCTCTATTTGCTCACCATTATTTGAATAGGTGGTTTTTTATCCATGAACTATGTGGCACAGATAATACGAAACCTTGCGAACTTTCATGTAAGACAAAAGTACTTTATCTGATCCAGTAGGGCTATTTTCGTAATCAATCGCTTTTAAAAATCACTTAACGATAAGATTAAGACACGATCGCAAGCAGTCGTATTCATAAAACTATCGGAATCTAATCTTAAATCCTGTCTTGAACTGGATCATTTTCATACTGATATTTCAAACATAACGAATTTTTAAGATATCTACTAGATATCTTGTTTTGTGAATACCAATCCGCCATTTTATGATTGTCAATCAAGATAAGAGCGTATTAAGACCGCTACGAGAATATGGGCACAGATCTTTTTAAAACTTCTTCATTAGTGACTCAAATACGAAGCATTCAACATCTCTATTTACAATACAAGCTTTCCCGACAGACGTCCTGTGGTCCTAACCAGAGGCTGCCCGATCATAATATGTGCATAATGTACACTGCGCCCCAAAAACAAAAATACATAATTAATTCGATTGAGTTAAACTAATAAAATAATAACATTAAAATATTTATAATATTAAATAACATATCCATATTATTTCATTCGTATTCAAAGCTCAGGCGGGAGCTCAGATTATATGCGCGCGCAGACATTCTACCTCGCTCATGATGCTGCGTGTGCATATTTTGAAAGTGCCCGACAATTTTGATGACAATTTGAAACGGGGGAGTAAGAGCGGCAATTACATATGCGAGGGAACTATGTACTATCAGGGGCAGTAAACAATCATTTTGTTTTTTTTATAGAATTTTCATAAATTGCGGTCGCGTCGCAGGAAATCCGTTCCATACCTACTAACTTTAATATCATATTTTATATTATTTCTAAAGCCTTTTCCAATTTTTTTTAATAGTTATTCTCTTATCCGGAGTGGAGAAGAATCCAATAAATCAAACATCGGAAGAATCTGTTCAGGCGATCTCGAGCTATTATAACTGTTCGCACTAACCCGACTTTCATTTATATTATAAGATAATAATACAAGTACTTCAAACAGGTTAGTAATAATACCGTAATGAATAGTTGGAACAAGAAATAACCTCTAAACGTAATTCACAATTTACATATCAAGGTGAAAAAAATTGGATTAACATACAAATGGAAGTGTTTAGGATTGTATTATTACATTGGAATTATATTGAAACCATCGAAATAAATAATTCTTCTGAACCAACAGTTAATCACGTCATTAGAGAACAGTGTGCGCTAATGTTCCTTTTATGTTAAATACGTGTTTAATAACAGTTAAATAAAACTAAAACATAATACGGTTTAAATAACAATAAAAATACAGGTTTTCATTGTGAACCATAATAATCATATAATTCATAATTGGAGTGTTTGGTGATATTTATAGGATTTGCTCACGAAGGAACACTCGCAAGGAACGTGAAAAGGGCAATAAAAAATAATATTCGGCGTGTTATGTCGAGGGCTTTTTGTTTTAAATAAATTTCGGCAAATTTGTGTTAAATAAAACTTCCGGATATAACATATTATATCAAGAGAAAAACAGATTGAATTACTTAATGAAATATGATAAATAACAGATGATTATGTGTGAAAAAGATTTAAAATCTCCGTCGCTCAGGATGGTTCTGAAAAGAGCCTTTTTGGCTTTGAAGGTATCTATTGAATGATATTTAAATACCTACTCATAAATAAAAATAGATGATAGAATTTCATGGACTTCTCTTGCGGTCTGCTGCACGCGGCATCCTTCAAATCCCAACACAGCATTCTTCATTTTTAAGATCATTTTTCATTACACATACACAACCTGCAAGGTTATAGAGCCAATCACCTGATGATATTATCAGACTTCCTCAAAAACAATTCTCTTTCACAAACAAAAGTCATTTCCTTTCCTCTACTCCACAAAAGATGAAATTATTTTTTCTCAATTGGTTGGTTGGAAGAAATCGCCCAAGACAACAAACCCGCCAATTGGTTATTTATTATGATTATAATCCATGTGTAGGTATATTAATTTAATTCTTTAAAATAATTAGAAGAAGTTGGTACCTAGGTATAAGATGAAATTAAACTCGTATTTAAATAATATGGATTAAATTTGAAATTCAAAATCATTGAACGAAGAATATTTGATTGTTTGGGCCGAAGGTGCTTGGTGGTATTTGTTCATTGTATTAAAATGAAAGAAACGAGTCAAAATTTTGTAATACCACGTTTTATTTTAATAACCATTAACCGGTTTTCGAAAGCGACTGCTTTCTTCCTCTGATGGAGTATCAAGATTGTCATTTAAGTTTTTGTTTTGTTTTATATAGACAACACAAGACATGGTTTTAAGTGACCTCTCATAAAGTAACTAGCAGCAAAGTCTGTCGGACTACAGGTCGTCCTATAAATGAGTTTTATCGTCACTAAGAGGGTTCCAATTTTACGCTACCACGTTGGGGACTGCGAACAATTTGACATTCTTCCCGTAGCAACAGCATGGTAATGTAGGAACCTCTGATTAAGTATCACAGATGTATTTCTTCGATATTATATAATTTTCACCCACGGATAGGTACTTTTTTTTATTAATTACTATAGCTTTCCCGACAGACGATGTCCTGTAAACCCTGTGGTCCTAACCAGAGGCTGCCCGTTCATATGTACATAATGTGTACTGCACCTCCAGAAACAAAAATAAACTAATAAAACAATAATATTAAAATATGTATTTCTAAAACGTCCATATTTCATTCGTATTCTAAGCTCAGACAGGAAAAACGCGAGAATATAATAATATGCTCACAATTTTGTTGACTTTGTATGAAAATTATCTAAAACACCTCAAACGGTGCGGGTGCAGTAGACAATAATTTTGTTGTTAGATTTTTTTCATAGATGGTAGCATAGGACATCAATTCCATACTAACTTTAATGTCATATTTTATTTAATGTTTTATGCATTTTTCAACATTTTATCAGTTATTCTGTTATCCGAGGCGGAGAAGAATTCAATAAATCAAACATCTAAAGAATCTGTTCAGCTGATCTCGAGTTATAAGTGTTCGCACTAACCAGACTTTCATTTATGTTATAGAAACTTCCGACTAACCGTCGAAAATAATCCCGCAGTTGTATTGGTTTTGTCATTTGTGTTAAAAACATTTCGCTTGGGGTAAGAGTGTTCCTTTCACTTGACCAATAATAAAGATAATAATAAACTTTTCGTAAACCTCACAATCATTAAATTAATGTGTATTTTTAATACAAGAGCAAACACTTATGTTAATGAAGTGCGGAGTGTATTGGTTGAGATGAAGAAGATGCGAGTTGTGTTGGAGCAGGAAGATATATCTCAACTTGTGTGCCTTGGGCTTACCTTAAATGACTGTTATTACCAAACTTACGGCATAAAGGTGTCCCCGGAGAGTTGTTATATTCTGCCATTATGATACTCAGCACAACCCAAATATTAATAAATTATATCTAATATTATAAATAGTGAGAAAACAGTACATAAAACAATTTATACGTGGCTTATTATTTTATACGCGCTATTACATTAATTATTCGCTGGGGAAATTTTTATAAAACCGATTTTAAGCTTTCAAACAAACTTTTTTTTTTTGCTAAATTTTATATCAGACTGACACCTGCCAGATACCTATCTATAATATTAAACTATTCATAACTTTCACTCATTACATACACAAATACAAAATTATTGAGTGTAATTATGAAACACTGCATTATTTTCATTGCATGCACTTGTACTTTCGCCACTTAAGGTGTTTTGTATATTATTGATACGCGTGTCGTGTACCCACCAGTGACTGTAAGCCTAACCGTTGCATGTAATTACTGTTACTAATAATAATTGTTTTTTTTTTATAAAAATAAATTAGTGCCTGCTAGAAGTGAACACGAAAACACTTTTTACAACTTTCACACTTTGAAAAGCCTTAAAAAAAAGTCTTGTCGTGAAAGCGGATGTGGTTGACACCGCCGAGATTCGAACCCGCGACCTCCAATACGCCGCCGATTGATACCACTGGACTACCAACCACCTGGAAGCACGTCATGTGTGTGGCGTGTGGTTCGCAAGCCCACGAACAGTATTCACGCATCTTGCAGCAAGGACACAAAGTCACTTGCTCTGTGAAAGAGTTTGTTTGGCTAACACGACATAACCTCGTATCAAAAATACAACAAATAGGTATGCATCCACTATTCAAAGCGGTCATTCTGGAGCATTTTCTCTCTTTGGTCACAAAATTCAATTGGTTTGCAACAATATTCATTTTTGTCTTCTTCTCCACTCGTAGTAGACATCTACCCATTTATCCCTTCGGCCATTCCCATGTTGTGTAGAGACCTACCTCCGTGGTGAATATCAAATCCACATCCCGTGCTCTTTGGACAGGACATAAGGCATATTATGCCTTCCTCCTTCGATCCTTTTGACTCGTTGCGTCGTCCCTTAAAGATATTCCAAGCATTGCTGTTTAAAAAGTTGAAAGTTTAATAAACACTTAATTGAAAACTAAAAACAACACCCCACTTCGAAAGATAATATTATTAAGTACTTAGGTCGTAACATAAAATAAAGTTTCCCACTGTAAATAAGTAGGTGGGTACTTAAATAGAATTTCGTTTTCCATCAAAAAAATAAAGTTTGAAATAGATTGAGGTATTATTCGTACAAATCATTATAGTATAAATGAATAGATTTTCCAAGCATATTATTTTGTAAGTAAATTATTATACTCTAACTAAACGAATTCGTCCATTCATCGTTATTTGTCGAAAAAAAAATACACTTTGTCACAGCCAATAAAAAAGCAATCATAAAAATTAAACGAAAAAAAAAGTTATACGAGTTTTGTAAAGAATAAAATAAAGGCATCTTTTTAAATCTATAAATAACTGCTGGTAAATTGGTCTCTCTGAATAACCAATGTAAAATGATAGTTTTGCTAATATGAAGACGGAATATCCAAGAAGACAGAAATGTATTTTATTTGCCAAGGAAGGTTAGACTTATTATACAATCCAGCGGCGTCCCTTTCGTGATTCATACTTGCGTGACGGATTTGCAAATTTCGGTGATTTGTTCGATAATGGCCCAGGACGTACGCTGTTGTATTCCACCAATGATATTACGTACGTATAGAAATGAGTCCATAGAGAATAGCCGGTAAAGTGTCACCAAACATTTGGATATAGACGTTAGGTGATAATATGAAGTATCTCTGTTTATATACAGCTCTCTCTTTGTTATTACCTACAATTTAACTAAATAAATGTAATTATTGTATGTATCGATGGCTTATTTTATTTGTTTTTAAATAAAACTCTGTTAATTTCACTTATAAATTTTAATTACCTATTGTATTCTATGAATATAGAAGGCGTCGACGTTTAGTGTCGAGATGAAATGTAAACTGTTTGATGAGTGTGTGTTGCCCATTCTCCTCTACTTAGGTATGGGTGTGAGTCCTAGCACCTGACCAAAGCCCAGGCACAAAAGGTATTTGCATTTGAAACGAAGTGCGTAAGGAGAATCTTGGGTATAAGGTGATACCACTACATCACGAACGACGCTATACAGCCGGCGCACCTAGCGCAGGCCCAAAACTTTTACCATTGTGGAGAGTAGGTGGACATGGCAGAGGAGAGCTGTTTTTCCTCCCATCAGGGTCTCGAAGACATATGACTCATACCGTGTTCCGTTCCTTCGAGCTGAGAGAGTTGTACAAGGTGTGGGAGGAGGTCATTAGCAATGCGCAGGATCGTGCGCAATGGAGAGCTCTTGTTGCCTCCTTATGCCCCTGAGTGGGGTTCAAAGGGAGTTTTGATTTTGATAAATATGTAGGTACTTAATGTTATTATTGTTAGTATCTATAGCTATTTAGCCCAGAGTCTCGACCCAGATGTGGAAGTCAAATGCAGAATACAGACAGAAAGAGCTGCATTTGAATGGCGACGAAAAAAAAAATTGAAAATGAAACTGCGACAGCGAAAGGTGAAATGTTATGTCGTGTGTTATGTACAGCTGTGAATCTAAAGGTCAACGCAATGATCAAGCTCAATGATTTTGAGATGCGGTTACATCGCAGAATAGGTATCATAAGAACAACTAAATAAAGTTGTTACAGAGAATATAAAAATAGTCTAAGTTAAAAAATACTCACTCAAAACTAAACTTGAAAGCGTGAGATTTTTTCAAGGCAATAGACCAAAGAAAAATATATTCACAAACGAAAAGACTGCTAAAACACGTGTTTGGTAACAAAATGTCAAATTGAGGTATCTTACGAGTTGAAAAATGTGGGTCACATAATCTTTTAAATTATATTTTTTAGGTATTTGCTGCATCACCCAATGTCGGGTGCTAGCTTAAAAAAAAGATGCAGTGTAGGAAAAGCTTTAGTTTTCCATAAGTACATGATTCATACCTTCTCACATAATTATTGTAGAAACTTTGTGGCAACTGATGTGGCAAGCAGATTCAGCCTCCTCCCATCTTTGCCGTCAACCAGCATCCTCATATCTGCATACAAACTATTGAGCATGTCTCCAATCACGTGTTCTGTGTAGTCGTTTCTGGGGTGAGTTCTGCATCTGCTGCCCTCAATCATTCCTTCAATTGCATGCTGTTGTGCCCTATCCAAGTTTCTTCCTCATATGCAATTGAAGAGTTGCCTTGTTTCTCCAACCAATTGGTGGAAGTGTCAGCGTTTGAGACAAAGTGCCTCGGAAGGGTTTTGGAAATACCAGAGCGATCTTCGAGAGGACCCGCCTTAAAAGCTTTCACACTCTAGCAGGACCATTACCTCGATCTAGGAACTATAACGTAGAATATTTGAAAAAAGTATAGGTGTTTCATATTTGAATGATGACGATTCCCAGATAACATTACAAACATTGAAGCATATCTGAGGGATGATAATATGAAAAGTTTATTGTAGATTACATCCATATTATATCATGGGTATAAAGAAAAAAAAAAGAAAATAAAATATCGGCGAACACATGCTTGCTCGCTACGAAGTGTTCGTAGACAATACATCAGGTAATTCAAAATCAATAGAGTAGGTATCATTAATTATTTTTGATAAATTATGTCGCGTGCGGCTGGTGGGGTAATGTATTCTTTTGTGACAGAGTGTTCCCACACGAGCTTATCACATATAACATACTTCTTGTTAAAATGTTTTCAACTGTCGCCGTACACGAAAATACACCTCGTTAATAACTTACACATTTGAACTACCCCTCTACCTATGTCCTATATAAAAACGAAAAAAAAACATTGAACAGTATTGCCGTATGGATGCGAGAGCACCGACTGTTAAAATGGCAGAAATGTTTAAAACCTTCGTCGTAAAGATGCTGCAAAGAGTTTGCTGCACTGCGAGAGAAGTCGAACAATGGCGTATTCGTTTTTTTTTTTGGTTTGAGGTGGGCTCGGCATGAACAGAGAATGCCCCACTCACGGGTCCCCAAACGCATTATGACTGGACACTCGGATAGAAAGTGAAGGGTTAGGAGGGCAAGGATCGATGTGGGTTGTAGCACCTCGGCAGATGATAATAATATTTAATAACTAGCTTATACCCGTCTTGCTTTACGATTTTGATTCCGATTGTCAGGCTTGATCGGTAGGTAATTAAACAGGTTCTAGGCTAGCTTCCCATTGCTTAACAGACCTCTATAACTGACATAAGCACAGAAAAAGAAGAATGACACTTTTACAATTTTTGTTTCACCGACCTCATAATATTATACGAACCTACCGACATAATTTGCAAGTTTTCATAGAGAGAGCGCTATGGTTTGAATCTTAGCTACATTCCCTACACCCTCTAATGTGTGATAATTTATTAGGCATTCCACCTATAGAGGGTGATTTGTGCTATGTGTGATAAAGGCAGCTGTCAAACTTCAAAATTGAGGAATCATTCTGCAATTTTTTTCATTAAATCTTTATTTATTGAGAATAATAAGATTTGAATAACATTTATATGTATAACAAATCAATCTAAAATTATTTTATTACATTTTCATACCGTAATTTTGTTTCCAAAAGATGGCTTACTGTCTTTTTGAGAAATTTGTATGAAGATCCTAAAAAATTGAGTTTTTTAAATAGCTCTAAATATATTAAAGTTAATGCAGCAAATTGTATTTATGAACCTTCTCCAGCATTTTGAACGGCTCTGGGCATATTAATATCTGACCTTAACGTCTGTTTTCTACAATTGATGCGCCTTCAAAAATATAAACGGACTAAAATATTATGTAGACTAGCTTTCCCGATAGACGTTGTCCTTTTCGAATTTATAATTTATACAAAAATACGCTTGAATGTTAAAAAAATTACTTCTGAAAGCTTGATAAATATTTTATCAAAATCTGCGTTGAAACTCAATGGTTGTCAAAAGTAAATAAAAATTGTGTTTCTATTTAATTTTTCACAGGTGGCGTTGTTGTCAGTAAATCCGTTCCATACTAACTTCCTTTAATTTTATATTAGGTATTTGCTATCCATTTTTCGATCTCAAGTTATAAGTGTTCGCACTATGTAACCCGACTTTAATTTATATTATAGATTCTTCATTTTCAGCCACTTTGAAATAAAAAAAACCGATCGAAACATTGGTAACTGTACGTAAAACTTGTGTGTTAAGACAACAACAACGGAAGTTTCGATGGTTGAGAATATGGTAGAGTATAGGATGTTCCTTCCATACAGTAGAACTGGGAATGGGCCTTATTTTTACAGTAGGTACCCATATTCCGAATTTTACTCACTGACATAAGTTAGTGAGAAACATGTTTCCATACAAAACTGTTACTTCACGCCAGCGTAAATGTCACGGAAACTTAGCAAAATGGTGTTGTTCTCAATTTGTCACTAGACTCAGATCTCGATTGCACGAGAAGCTCTAAATTTGTTAGAAAATCGCCCTCACTTTCACAATTCTCTCAATAATTTCCTATTTTATTTTTTTTAATAAAGATCTCACTGAGTGACATTCTTCGTCCCTGTATAGCTGTGTGGCTTAACAAATTTTATCTCTAAACATCAGACTAGTACAAATGAATAAACCAATTTTATAAGAAATATTATTATGCATTGTTATTATAGTATGGAAGTTCCTACATTTGAAACTCTCTTTGAAATTTTACGCTCGCGCTTTTTATGCCTTGTCAATAAATAATAATTTCGTTCAGCTCTTGAAAACCATATAATATAATAATTTGAAAAGCTCTTGTAAGAAATCAAACGCTTGTCAGTTTTATATGTGAGTGAATTGAAAAGTGTATAAAAATGATATTTTTATGACATCAAATTAAAGATTGAAATAAAGTTAAGCATTATTTATGCGTTGATACTGATGTGACGCTAGGTGTACCACCTTTTAAGAATGTCCCGTACATTATTTTTGTTTCGCAATTTTCCCATGTGGAAAGAATGGATGCAAACAAAATGACAAAGAGAATTCATAAAGCTGAAAGGAAAGGTTTAAGAAAGGGTGGCCGACCCATAATGACGTGGATCGAACACATGGATTCCATCCTCAAGGAACGCCAGGTCAGAAGTAAGATAAATAAGAGAGGTTGTACGAGAAGTAGTACCTATGTCGTTGGAAGAATCGAAAGAAATATGCTTGGATAAAAAAGAGTGAAGGTCTGTTCTCTCTGCCTACCCCGTACGGGACACGGCGTGATGGGTAAAAAAAATTGAATCTGATGGTAGGTTAATTGAATCAGAATATTTATGTATTTATTAAAGACACCAACATAACAGGGAACAACAAAAACAAAAAGCATAGAATCTACAGTGCTCCAATAACAGTTATCTCCCGCATAGTTAGGAAACATAACCGCAGGAAAACTACATATTATGAAGTTTTCCTGCGGTTATGTAATAAATATTTGCTAACGTTGTATAGTATAGTGCATTTCATATACATTGAAATAGTCAGTTAGCGTTAAGCTCTTTAGAAACGAAGTAAATGACGGTCTTTAACATAAAAAAGAACAAAAGTACGGTTCGTCTGGAAGACGCATTTAGTAGTTTCATGATTGTTCTATGTAAGTGTCTCAATAAATTATTTTTTTGATAAAACTGCACAAAAGCACAGTAATGTAGAACTTTAACAGTTGGATTTTTCCTCGATGCCGTAGTATTAAAGCATTTGTAAGAAAAAACGTACTTGACACTAGAAAAAAAATTGATACCGTTGTTCACAACTAAAGGATATTAACACCTATATGTAAAAACGTCAAAGTTAATTATTACAGAATTGAACAACGAGTATTGCCTGCTCCCTTTTATTCCGGATTGTTTAACTATGGCTTCCGTTTTAATGATATTGTTAGTAAGTATACATTAAGTTAATGTTTTATAAAATAAAACTGCGCTCCCTCACTAGAAATACTGGTTAAGGACGTTATTAAACTTGGGATTTTAATACCAATCTCCAGCAGCGGTTATGTCTGCATAAAAAATATACCCTTCTACCTACATCGCTCAATGCTTCAACATAACCCACATTGTTTCAGTCGTTCCTCTCTTTTGGAATTACGCGAAAATGGAAATGAAATTGCCGTTTCTTAATCAGAAATATCTAGTTGACTGAATTTATATTTTTTTAAATTAGAATTGTTGAAATTATATAGCTCAGGTACGAATATTAGTAGTAGATACCCTTACAATAAAAATAGCGTCAATTTGTCGCATTTTATAACATTTTTTTTCCGTAGTAAGAGCCCGTTCTTATTTTTCGTATGTTGGGAAACATTTTGTATGGAACTGTTCACACTTACCCGGCTACGATTGTTACCGGTTAAATCTCCATTCAAAATTATTTATTTACTAGCTTATACCCGTCATGCTTTACGTTTTTGATTCCGATTGTCAGGCTTGATCGGTAGGTAATTAAACAGGTTCTAGTCTAGCTTCCCATTGCTTAACAGACCTCTATAACTGACATAAGCACAGAAAAAGAAGAACGACACTTTTACAATTTTTGTTTTACCGACCTCATAATATTATACGAACCTACCGACATAATTTGCAAGCTTTCATAGAGAGAACTCTATGGTTTGAATCTTAGCTACATTCCCTACACCCTCTAATGTGTGATAGTTAATTAGGCATTCCACCCATAGAGGGTGATTTGTGCTATGTGTGATAAAGGCAGCTGTCAAACTTCAAAATGGAGGAATCATTTTGCATTTTTTTTCATTAAATCTTTATTTATTGAGAATAATAAGATTTGAATAACATTTATATGTATGACAAATCAATCTACAATTATTTTATTACATTTTCATACCGTAATACCAAGATTCCATTCAACGTTTACATGAGTAATTTTGTTTCCAAAATATGGCTTACTGTCTTTTTGAGAAATTTGTATGAAGATCCTAAAAAATAGAGTTTTTTTAAATAGCTCTAAATATATTAAAGTCAATGCAGCAAATAGTATTTAAGAACCTTCTCCAGCATTTTGTACGGCTCTGGGCATATTAATATCTGACCTTAACGTCTGTTTTCTATGATTGATGCTCGTACAAAAATATAAATAAACGGACTAAAATATTATGTAGATTTTCAGTAAAATAAACAGCTTTCGCCTTTGCGATGGCTGTTATTTAAAAATTACCTTTTCTGCTACCAGAGAATCCAATCAATAGTCGTACTCGACACACTACAAGTGCGGGAAGGGACGATAAGAAAAAATATCAAAGACTGTCTAAATAGTAAATAGTAATTTATTTACATAACTTTAGTTAACGAGCCCTGAATTTAGATTTGGACACATATTATATTCGACTTCAAATACATAGTTCGTATGTGACCAAATCGAAAAATCTATGGCCCCTCAGTGTCATTCAGAAACTTTAAAAAGTTTATTCTTGACACAAACATATAAATACAACGTTCATGTGGGTTCGAAAGCTAATTGAAAGTAAGCTCTTCGGTAGCAAAAACTATCCGTCTTACTTATAAAAATTCGTTAATCGTAAGATTACGTATAACTCACCGATCAGTTTTTACTTCAATTATAAAAAACATATTTAATCCGCGTTTGTTATGTATGTAGATGATATTTCATACAAAATTTTGTAAACAAACAAAACAGTAGCCCGGCAACGCGAGTGCTTACAACCGAGATGCGCTATGTTAGATTTGAATGATTTTGAGTAGGTGCGGAATAGGCGCCAAACCTTAATTTTTAATTTTTTATATTATGTTATCAAAATATTGTTAAGTCCTTCTAAAATCACACGAAACTTTTATGCTTTAGCCAAAATGAACTAATTTATGTTTGATCACTGCTTCAATTTTAATATTATTTGTTTCTACTTTAAAAGAACTCTTTGAATATTTTCTTTAAAACGTCATTATATTTATCATAAATTTAGTTGGTGCATCATGGTTGTAAGACTTCGATGATTACAGGAATGCAATATTTGCTTTATTTGTTTAAAATATATTACCCCCTATTCCAATTCAAATTAAGTGCGCACTAAACTAAAATAAGAACGTTCCTATTATAGTTAACAGGATTGGTATTCGAGAACTTTTAGAACGTTCCTATTTGTTCCTAATTAGACTTTAGTTTGAAATTAGTTCATTTTGGTATTCGGATTTCGTATTTAAGTCAATTTTAGTGCGTTTATCTGTCAAAACGTTCCTAATCTTAGTTCACACCTAATTGTATGCGTTGTAACAGTTATTTTTCACGTTTAATATCGAGTAGCAGTGTATGCTAATTAAGGAACACATCTATGCGTCGTCAGGATGGGTAGCGCTCCGAGCGGCAATACTAAGTATTAAACATGTCGTATCTGGACACTATATATTAGAGGTGAATATAGCAACGGCGAGAGAAAAGGATCAGACGCCCTGACGAGAATGTAATTCTTTTATTGTGTTAATTTTAATCACCATTTAGTTTAAGTGAAACTAGTTATCGTGGGATAAATTGTTAATGGTTTTCAAATGTGTCGCGAGCCCGTATTAATTGGCAGGTATGTAGTTGAGAAATTTTTAAGTGATAGTGATTAAATTATTTTTTTCATAGAGTTGATACGCAACATTACTAATTTTCGTTAAAGATTTTTGGTGACTAGCATGACACGATTTGTATTCTTATTTCAGAATACGGGTCGCTGGCTTGGGATAAAAATACCTGGGCTTAATTATCGCTGGCTTGGGTTAGAAATACCTAGGCTTGAGTATCGCTGGCTTAGGATAAAAATACCTGGGCTTAATTATCGCTGGCTTGGGGTAGAAATACCTAGGCTTAAGTATCGCTGGCTTAGGATATAAATACCTAGGCTTGAGTATGGATATATAATTGCTGACTTGAGCTAGAAGTCCCTACGTTTGAAAATTTAAATCGATGGGTTGGGATCGTAAAGTATATCATGCCGTCTTGTATAGCCATGATGAGGCAAATTCTACAGGAGGGAATCTGGGGATGATCCAGGTATAACTCGAGCTGTCCACGGATTTGAGGGTCAATAAACTTGGAAAGTGGTGGTTCCTTCTTGCGATGCGGGAATCGTAATTTCAAGTATTGAAAGTCTACCATGGATTTGAATCTGGTGAGCGTAGCGGCAAATCAGGATTAATTTAGTTAAGTTGAAGTTTTCTTAATTTATGTAGTATTTGCGTTTGGTGACCACACGAATCGTTGTAGTATTTTGTTTGATGAAGCTGTGAATACGCTTGTAAAATTTTTCCTTTTTTTTTATATATTCTTTTGTACCTATGGTTGTACGTTTGACTTGCAACGGTTGAAATACCGTCTGTACTTAAAGGCGAGGAAAGAAATTGAAGTAATATTCAATTGTAGTCGAGGCAGTTTATTTTGATATTTGAGAAATTCTACCAGTCTATAAGATAGTATTTGGAGGAAGTTACATTTACTTTCTACTGAAGAAAGTCCTTTGAGTTAATTATCGACTGGAATGTTTTTATGACTAATTTTAAGAAAATGTTAATATTTGTAGAATCTGTAGAGAATTTTTTATGAAATTTGATCATATTTGTTTTATTTATGGAGATTTATTTGATTTGGTCTTGGAATTAAAACAATGTTCATTTTGTTATTAATTTACTTCTTTCATTTGAACATAATGTTGTGTTGTCTAATTGCCCTCTAAAGGAAATGGTATTTGGTAGGCTTGCATCGTAACCCTATCTTGAGAAAAGAGTTAAAATTGAACATGCTTGATTGTTGAGAATTTTTATTTTGGTAGCCGGGCATCACATAATGAAGGTAATGTGATTAAGTAAATATTCTAGAATCTTTTAGAAGATTTATTGTGGATGAGACCACACTCTCTTAAGCCTCTCTCCTGATGGCAGACTACAACGAGCGGTTTGAAAGAGGACTTCAGTCCTAATTCAGGCAGCTTATTTGTGTGCATGACTTTTCTCGAGTACTGGAGATTATGAGGAGTCTCTGGTCCTCGAGGAAAAAGTGTTACATAAAGATGGCGACCAACGTGTTTGGCATCAGGAAAGACAGAATTTCGAGTTGAAACTTCGAATTCAATAAACCAAGCCATTTCCTTGAGGCCAAATATTCTTGAAATTTGTTTTATGTTATTTTTACTTTGCTGGATTTTGGATTCTCGTCTCGGGTGTCTGATCAGTTTCTTTCCAAATTAGTTAAGTTTAGTTAAGTAAGGGTAAAATTGGATTTAAATTGGGTTGTTTTTTTTAATTTTGTAAAATTTTTTAATTTAATCATGGTAGGTAGGAAATTTTTCTGCTGAAATTTAATAACCACGTGACATATTGTAAAAAAATATTTTTGTAGGGTAGCAAAATTTTTTTCGTAGTAACAAAGTGTCTAAATTAAATTCGGGGTAATATTAAATTTTTGAACTGCAACAAAATTTAATACTTATTTCTCTTGTTCATTATTATTTATCAAATTTTTGTTTTGATTTTAATTTTTTTTTAAATATTGTTTGAGATACTGATCAGATTAGGTAAATTCAAGGAAAAGATTTGTGTTTGCATGAAAGTAACTTGTATTTTTTTTTCTTCTAGATTTACAATTGATGTATATTTATGGAGAGTGAAGCTCCCATATGAAAGCAGCCACGGAGAGCGAAGTCGTCTGGACTATCTTTGCGCTGACAATTCAATATTTAATCGAGAACATAAAGTATACGGAAGGAAGATTTGATTTTATGAACGATTATTTTGCTAATTTTTTCTTTGGAAGAAGTTATGGGTAAAATCGGGTAATTATTATTATAAATTTTTTGTTTTGATTTTTCTTGTTTGAAATTATTTTGTGTTAGGTATTCTGTCCTCACAATATTATGATAATGTGGAACGGTATGCATGAGTATGGAGAAGGATTAATGCGTAAAGTGTAATGAACATTTATGTGAATAGTAGTTCACGATAGGATTAGGTGTGAAATAACCTTAATTTTTTTTTTCAAGTAGGAAGAGGTATATGAGTTAGTATAAAGTTTGAAGTAAGTTTTAGATCGGGGACGCAGAGCAAATTTTAGTGCTGTATACGAATCTAGTGTTTAGGATTCGGTAGTGAGTAATTTATACTATTGCTATTAGGTATTGATATAGTTTCTAATTTTTTTTTCAAGCAGAGAAAAGGAAAGTTAGAATGGATTCCGAACTAGACAATAAATTAAAAATACCTTTGGTAGAGCAGGATAGTAGGTCTGCTGTGTCAGATGAGGGTACTAGTTATCAGAAAGAGGTAGACGATAACGTAGATGTAATTTCAGTTAAGAGTTACACTAGAAGGAAACCAGGACAGAAGGAGAAGTCTCTTAATAGGTCAGAACAACCTTTTGAGGTTATGGATAGGTCAAAATTTAAGAGAGCGAAAGCCAAGGAGGTAGATGTAAAGAAATGGGGCGTGAGTTTTGATGGTTCTACTGAGGCCAGAGAATTCCTTACTAGACTAATAGAACTCGCAGGAGTTTATGAAGTCAATTTGGACTCTTTGATAAGATTCATGCCAATTTTGTTGTCCGGATTTGCATTGATTTGGTTCCGAGCTAACGAATTTATCTATAGTTGGGAGGATTTTAAACTCAAATTTCTAAGTCAATTTGAAGGGGCAGAGAGTCAGAGAAAATTAAAACTTGAGATATTGTCTGCTAGACAAGGAAGTACAGTTTCGGCGAACGAATTTATTTTGGGTTTAATAGCGAAAAATAGGTCGTTAGATTTACCTTTAGAAGAGGAAGATTTAATAGACTCCATTAAAAATGGGTTATCGGAAGAATATGCAGGAGTGCTATCGACGGCAAAATTAGATAGTACAAGAGACATTATGTATATATGTTCTAAATTTGAAGCACTGTCGGGGACGAGGCGACAGAAGAAGTCTCAGGTGATAGGAAAGATGATGGAGTTTTCAAACGATTCTCCTCATCATGAAAATACTACTCGTAACGAGAGGGAAACGCACCCTTTACATCAGTATAGGAGGAATCAAACTCGAGGCGTAGAGTCTGATTCGAGAGATATAGATTTTCGGCGTAGTGATAGGGTAGGAACGAGTCAAGAAGTTTCGGGAAGTCGTAGAAATTTTGGTGTCGGAAATTCTAATAAAGGATACGGGAAGGCTGGAAAGGTCTGCTTCTATTGTCAAAGACAGGGGCATGTTCAGGCGAACTGTTTCACAAGGTTGAGGAGAGAGGGGAAAGCATTCAATTCGGATGACAATCGGAAAGGTGAGAAGACACCTTATAAGGTTAAGAACGAACAATCTAAGGCGTAATAGAATTGTTTTGCGATGTAATCATGTAAATAGGTTAGGTTTCAGTAAAAAAAAAATTTTTTTTTCATATTATTCAGATTAAGTATAGATTAAAAAAAAGTATATGTAGTATTTACTGTGAGTGCGTTACGCAATTTTAATTACTGTTGCGAATATTGTATGAAAATTAGGTTTATTTATCGGTTCGGTATAGCACCACCAGTGGAAGGAAAAAATAAGCTTCGTTTTGAAAGATTTTTATTTCAGTCGGTAAAAGTTAGGAAAAATAGAAATTCCCTTAATAAATATTTACATTTGATTACAGAAACGGTATAGCGCCGTGGTGTACGGCGAAATTTACGGTAAGCGCCGTGAGCGTGTTTGAATGTTAGCGGAGTAACAAACCATTCTAAAGATAATTATTCCATTTAATTATATTTTTGATTACGTCGAAGGGAATTAGTGATTTGTTTCGTTTGAGGTTTTAGAAAGGATTTATTTTTTTTGTTGTGTAATCTTCTCAAGTTTTAGATGCAATACAGCAACCTTTATCGGCGGGGCCGTTTTGAGGGTTATGTGAAATCAATTATGTATGTGAGAACACAGAGAGTTTGAGAACGGAATGTTTGAAGTTTTGAAAATCCATGGATAATAAATAGTGATGAATGAATGAGGAAATGTGATGAAGGTAGGTAGTGACATGTTAAGAAAATTTTGGTTCGCATTGACGCATCAAATTTGGTTCGTCTGTCTTTAGGGTTGTTGTAGTAAAGCAGTTGTCACAGGACAGCGAAGATATTCTAGACAGAGAAGATAATAATGTTCTGTTGTGGTTTGGATGAACTTATAAAATTAAGTTTTTTTTTTTTTTTGAGAAAAATGTTTGCCGTTGGTGAAATACTATGTTTGTTCGAGTATGTGACAGAAGGTTTGAGTGGGAGAGTAAAGGTGTTATTGAAATTGTTTAACGGTAAATGGATGAGGACAGACTACTCGACTTTTCAAAGTTTGAGGTGAAAATTCTGTAAGAGAATAGGAAGGTTTTGACTTTAAGGTCAATTGTGTCAGCGTACAGTGCGTCTGGGCGAGTTTGAATTCCGAGATGCTCGTTTGTTTGTTAATTGTTCATTTGTTTGATTTGATTAAGTGTAGTACATATCATATAATGATTTTTATATGTTAAATTTACAAGTTTTTTTTTTTTGTTTTTTTGAGTCAGTTGAGACAAATGTTATTGATATTGTCTGATGTTATGTACAATGTACAAGTTAAGTAGACTCCATTAAATTAAAGTCATAAAAATATAGTTTGATTTTTGAGACTATTGAAGATTAAAGGAATTGAAGGTTGGATAAATTGAATTTGAATTTGATTCATAATGTTTAAAATCAAAGTGAGAAAGAGTTTGTATTAATAATTTTTTTGGTAAAATTTATCTTGTAATTGATAATTTGAATTTGTAAAATGTAATATGGAAGTTTGGAGAGTTCATTTTAGGTTAAACCCTTCATTATGAAAATTTTTAGTATTTTGTACTTTATTATTTTTTTTGTTTTTATAAATTTTGTCGGAACCACTAGATGAGGTGGGTAATGATTTTAACGATTTTGCTTGTTACCTCCGAAGATATGATTTACCTGGTAGACATTGAATCTGAAGCAAATCGTTTGGCGCCCAAATAAATTTGTAAATATTAGTTTTAAGTAATCTGAGCTGGTTGGCGATGAACTCTCTGAATTCTCCAATTTTTGGAAACTTAGGTTTATAAGTGATTTTCCTGTAATTTTTAATTAACTTTCAAATTCGGTACCTAGTTTAAGTTTTATGATGAAGTGTTGTGTGGTCACTTGGCGCGGTGTGAGATTTAGGAAAATGTTTGGAGATAGGTTATCCGAGAGTAGGGTAGAATGGGGTAATGCGGGTGATGTGTTAGGAACACATTTAAAAAAAAAATGGTTTTTTTTTATGTGAGGAGGGGTGTATTTGTAACAGTTATTTTTCACGTTTAATATCGAGTAGCAGTGTATGCTAATTAAGGAACACATCTATGCGTCGTCAGGATGGGTAGCGCTCCGAGCGGCAATACTAAGTATTAAACATGTCGTATCTGGACACTATATATTAGAGGTGAATATAGCAACGGCGAGAGAAAAGGATCAGACGCCCTGACGAGAATGTAATTCTTTTATTGTGTTAATTTTAATCACCATT
Organism: Mystacides longicornis; assembly: GCA_963576905.1. Lineage (NCBI taxonomy): Eukaryota > Metazoa > Arthropoda > Insecta > Trichoptera > Leptoceridae > Mystacides > Mystacides longicornis. Next base: position 1,205,613 of record OY756421.1, on the reverse strand, counting down.
TAGTTTAAGTGAAACTAGTTATCGTGGGATAAATTGTTAATGGTTTTCAAATGTGTCGCGAGCCCGTATTAATTGGCAGGTATGTAGTTGAGAAATTTTTAAGTGATAGTGATTAAATTATTTTTTTCATAGAGTTGATACGCAACATTACTAATTTTCGTTAAAGATTTTTGGTGACTAGCATGACACGATTTGTATTCTTATTTCAGAATACGGGTCGCTGGCTTGGGATAAAAATACCTGGGCTTAATTATCGCTGGCTTGGGTTAGAAATACCTAGGCTTGAGTATCGCTGGCTTGGGATAAAAATACCTGGGCTTAATTATCGCTGGCTTGGGGTAGAAATACCTAGGCTTAAGTATCGCTGGCTTAGGATATAAATACCTAGGCTTGAGTATGGATATATAATTGCTGACTTGAGCTAGAAGTCCCTACGTTTGAAAATTTAAATCGATGGGTTGGGATCGTAAAGTATATCATGCCGTCTTGTATAGCCATGATGAGGCAAATTCTACAGGAGGGAATCTGGGGATGATCCAGGTATAACTCGAGCTGTCCACGGATTTGAGGGTCAATAAACTTGGAAAGTGGTGGTTCCTTCTTGCGATGCGGGAATCGTAATTTCAAGTATTGAAAGTCTACCATGGATTTGAATCTGGTGAGCGTAGCGGCAAATCAGGATTAATTTAGTTAAGTTGAAGTTTTCTTAATTTATGTAGTATTTGCGTTTGGTGACCACACGAATCGTTGTAGTATTTTGTTTGATGAAGCTGTGAATACGCTTGTAAAATTTTTCCTTTTTTTTTATATATTCTTTTGTACCTATGGTTGTACGTTTGACTTGCAACGGTTGAAATACCGTCTGTACTTAAAGGCGAGGAAAGAAATTGAAGTAATATTCAATTGTAGTCGAGGCAGTTTATTTTGATATTTGAGAAATTCTACCAGTCTATAAGATAGTATTTGGAGGAAGTTACATTTACTTTCTACTGAAGAAAGTCCTTTGAGTTAATTATCGACTGGAATGTTTTTATGACTAATTTTAAGAAAATGTTAATATTTGTAGAATCTGTAGAGAATTTTTTATGAAATTTGATCATATTTGTTTTATTTATGGAGATTTATTTGATTTGGTCTTGGAATTAAACAATGTTCATTTTGTTATTAATTTACTTCTTTCATTTGAACATAATGTTGTGTTGTCTAATTGCCCTCTAAAGGAAATGGTATTTGGTAGGCTTGCATCGTAACCCTATCTTGAGAAAAGAGTTAAAATTGAACATGCTTGATTGTTGAGAATTTTTATTTTGGTAGCCGGGCATCACATAATGAAGGTAATGTGATTAAGTAAATATTCTAGAATCTTTTAGAAGATTTATTGTGGATGAGACCACACTCTCTTAAGCCTCTCTCCTGATGGCAGACCACAACGAGCGGTTTGAAAGAGGACTTCAGTCCTAATTCAGGGAGCTTATTTGTGTGCATGACTTTTCTCGAGTACTGGAGATTATGAGGAGTCTCTGGTCCTCGAGGAAAAAGTGTTACAGCGTGTAAAAAGATATCTGATGATATTTTTATGATAAACTAATAAACCAAAATATGAAGGGAGCAGCTAATTGGACTGGAAAAAAACTTAAAAACGGTATATTTATTACAGAAAGCGTTGTTGTACACTCGAAACCATTGTCAGTTGACATAAAATCCTAAATGGCGGGCTAAAATCTACAGAGATCAGCTCGCAATCAATCGATATGGGTTAAAATACCTCGATGACGGCTTGATCGCAAATTTTCTACGGCTGAGCTCTTTTTTTCCACTGATCAGAGTTTTTAAATAAAGCAGTATAAGTTTACCTTAAGCAGAATATCATCGAAAGAGAAAAATAATCGACAAAAGGATTGAGTTTGACGACATAATTACTTAAGAAGATTCAGCGTATATCTATTTTTGTTCAATTTTATTTACATTATGATACCAAACCGTATTTTTTATATAATACTAGCTGACCCTTCAAACTTTGTTAAAATCTTCGTACGATCATTCTTTCAAAAATATCAATTCTCTTTTCGAACAAACAAAAAAAAAATGAAATTTCATAACCTCACAACATATTAATCAATCTTAAATTATCTCTCTTTATTTACTTTTGGCGTTTTAATTTATAAAAAAATACGTTTAAAAATTGTTCACGACATAATTTTTGTCCGTGAAAGATGTCAAAAGTGTAAATTATATGTTTATTTTGGGTGAGGAAAATGAGTATGCACTCACATAAAGTGAACACAATAAAATGAACTTTTGACAACTTTCACTCTAAAGAGAGAGAGAAACAAACGTGGGAACACTGTGGAAAGAATAATAAAAAAAAACTCTCCGTGATAGGTAGCAACTCTAATTATCTTGTATTTATAGAGCTGGACAATTTTGTAGAGACTTTTGAAATACCGACTCGTTAAACAAATTAATCCGTATTATAATTCTTGGCGTTTATAAATAACATTTTCATGAGAGGGACTTATGTTTGATTTGATCAATGTACCTACTAAATATAAAGTGACGAAATATCCGAGGAAACTTTTGTACTAGCTCAGAGGTTAAGTGGGAAATTTGGTTGGCAAATTTATGGAAATTTTCTACCATAAAATTAGTTGGAATAGGTAAGTACCCGCCCGTACTTTACGATATTTAAACCAACCATTACGTACCCTTAACCTACCACCACCAAAACACTTGGTACTTTGTCGATTCTTCGACGTTCTGAGGGGAGTTAATGCTGATCTTAAGCATTTATATTACAATGTTACTGCCTCTACGTGTGATACATTCTTATTGGTCTCATTTTGTCTTTTGTGTAGGTATTTGCTATCATAAAAATGTTTCTTTGTCAATAAAAGACTCGGAAACCATACAATCAATGTGCTCCAAACTGGTTTTATTAGAAACTAGCTTTCCCGACAGACATTGTCCTGTGTTCCTAACTACGAATATTGAATTCGAATTTGTATGGTGATGATTTAATGATCATTTTACCAATGTGATTCCGAACGATGCGTCTGTTTTAAACCATGTATATTTCATCCGCATTCGGTCAATCGCACCAATTGACAATTTCTGTCAAAATTTCAAAGTTTGAATAAAAATTATTATAAGGTAAAAAGTACTCATAAGGTTGTCTACGTAGAATTTTCTTTGATTTTCTAATTTTCCATGCATTTTTCGTAATTTTTTCTTCTAAAAAGATATTTTCATGATAAAAGCCTACACGACAAAAAAAGAATTAGCAAAATCGGTCCAGCCGTTTAGGCGTGATGCGATGACATCGGGAAATAGTAAATAAATAAAAAAAATGATATCGACTATTGGATCTTTTTATTATCTGCTTTAGATCTACATATTCAATATTAATCGGTTCTTTAAGGGAGACCCACTGAAGTTACGGACCTCAAATTTACGTGCTTGTGTAGGAGCATAAGACCAACTCGTATACCAAATTTTATGAAAATCCAAGAATTTTCTTTTCTTTTTTAGCCCTTTTTCTAGAACAATTTAAATTTTCTTTGGATACTTTAAGAGGGTTCCCCTGAAGGTACAGATCTCAACATTTTACTGACTCATCTACATCGAGGGGCTAACCGTTCTACCAAATTTCAATCAAATCGGATAAGAATTACTGTGAGTTATGGGTGCGCACACATTTTTGGCGTACGCGTACGGGTACGGGGAAATTAAAATTTTTTTTTTTGTATTTTTGGAATCTATACCCTCGAATACGCCGAGAAAATTAATTTCAGCGAGTTCTATTTTTTTTTTTGAAATCCGATCACAAGACTCATGTATATTCCATATACCTACTAGGAGTAATAAATGGCGAAAATAATCAATAATAATTTCAATATTATTTATCAATCAAAAATCACACATATAAATAATTCACAATCAACAAAAACAAACAAAAATTATCAATGATTAATAATTACAAATAAATAAAAATATGCTTGTCAGTTGTATAATGATATACCTACTTCCATGCTAAACGAAATCTCATGTTCCGGTATAAATATAAAACACAAATAAATGTTTCTACCCATGTCCAACATTTACACCGTCCTACCAAGTAAGTACCTACCCTAAATCAGATTCATTTGAAAGATAATCACGCGAACATGATTTTAAGCCACTAAAACTTTAATTTGTTCGCCGCATTTTTTAAAAGACGAAACTGAACTGAATACGAAAAAAAATTGATCTGTCACTCTCATCACGCTGGGATCATCATCATTATGCAGAGGAGATGGACTTGGCTGGTTCATGTTTTAAGGATGCCGAGTGACAGTCGGCCGAAGAGAGCGGTGTTTCCCTCCGGGTCAGGGTCCCGAAGACGAGAAAGACCCTCTTATACTGTGTGTGTTCCGCTCCTTAGAAGCAGAGCTGAGGAATCTGGACATGGTGTGGGAAGAGGTCATAAACATTGCGCATGATCCGGCGCAATGGAGAGCTCTTGTTGCCTCCCTATGCCCCTAAGTGGGGAGTTTGGATTGGATTTGGAGTATATCATTTATGGTTATTGCGCCGATGATGTCAAACAAACGAAGTACCACAGCTCGGTACCCGATTCTATATAAAATGTGTTGTCTGTTTTCTAATAACTGCAAAAATATGAATTCTAGAAGTATAGTTGGGCGGAAAATTAAAACATTAAAGAAAACTCTAAGTAGGCAACCTTATATTAAGTACTTTTTTACCATATAAATTTTAATCCGATTTTTATTTTTGACAGGAACTGTCAGTTGTCAGAAGTTGGTGCGATTGACAGAATGCAGATGGAATGTATGTACGTGGTTTAAAACAGACGCATCGGTCGGAATCGCCATACAAATTCGAATTCAATATTCATGGTTAGGACCACGGGACAACGTCTGTCGGGAAAGCTAGTAAAATATAAATTTAAACTTAATCCAAGGAAATTATGATTCAAAAGCCTTTTATTAGACTAATTTAGTTGTGGGGGCTACTAATAAAAACCAATTGAAATAAAAATACAAGCAGCTCAACAATCTACACAATAAACAGGCGCGATCAATAATAGGTATCTACGAACTCCAATATTATTTTACGAAATGTCAAAGATTCGTATGTAGGTACTTGAGCTCAAAACAAAATTTCAAATAATTTGCAATAAATAAATAAGGCACGAGGAAAGCGGATAATGGATTTCAATTCTATTTATTTATATCGTTACTAAATCGTTTAAAAAAAGGGCTAGGTAAAGTAAATCGGTTTAGAAAAATAAAATTGTTTAGAAAGTACTTTAAAATAATTTCAATATTGTATTTTTTGCGGGAATTTTAAGAAATGAAAGATCATTTGAAATTTCTTAAAAAAATATTACCTATACAAAAACAAATTTTGTTTTTTTCGTTTATTATTTCAATATTTTGAAAATATTTTTTGAAGAAATGTTTTTTATTTATTTTATTAAATAAAAAATATACCTTCAGTGATATTATAACAAAACAATTACACACGTAGTATGGACAACAAAAACACCAGTAAAGTATATACGTAGACATTAACAGCGAGTAGGTTAGAAGATACCAAGAAGATTTTAATTTTAACAAAAACTTACTTCTTGTTTGCGAAAGAATTCATGGGGTATTTTATTAATAAACTAGCTTTCCCGACAGACGTTGTCCTGTAGTCCTTACTATGAATATTGATTCCAAATTTGTAATTTATACAAAAATTCGTTTAAAATATTCTGTTTGAATGTTAAAAAAATAATTTCTGAAAGCTTGAAAAAAGTATTATCCTAAATCTTCGTACGTATCAATATTTTTTAATTTCAATGGTTGTCAGGTAAACAATAATTATGTTTTTATATAAGTTTCCATAGATTGCGGTGGCGTCGCAGAAAATCTGTTCCATACTAACTTTTTTTTTAAATTAATCTGTGCTCACTCGAAGTGAACACGAATACACTTTGACATCTTTCACAGTAAGCAAATGCTTGTGTCTTGTACTTTAATATTATATTTTACATAATTTCTTATCCATTTTTTTTTTCAACTTTATATTAGTTATTATTCTGTTATCCGGAGTGGAGAAGAATCCAATAAATCAAACATCGGAAGAATCTGTTCAGTTATAAGTGTTCGCACTAACCCGACTTTCATTTATATTATAAGATTATTTAAGGAAAGCAAATAAAAAGTAGAAAAAGGTACATTGGTAACTACCTCATTAACGTACCTATCTTAATGCTTGCGTTAGTGCAATCCTGCCTTTTTGCTGATTTTTTTAGCATCCTCTAAGAGGTAGGGAATTAAAAAATCAGACCGGGACCGTGAGGTTGACCACCTCACGTCCTTAAACCCCAACAGGTCAGAAAAGGCCCAATAAATAAGCTCGGAGTGGGGTTTAAAAAGAGCAAATAGATAAAAGGAACATTTAAGTGGCATCAGAGCTGAGGGATCTGATATGGCCTGCTTTTGTTGCCTCCCTATACTTGGCGTCAAAAAAGAAAGAATAACGTAAGCGATAATCTCACTGGAATTGTGTATGGGATATGAAGCTTTCCAAATTATTCTGCAGGGGCGTTATGCATGTTTTGTTGATAAGGGGTACTGGTGTCAAAATGTGGTTGGTAGAGCAGTGGCACCAGTCGACGACTTTCGTAAGTGCAGCGTATTGTAGGTGGTAGGTTCGAATACCGGTGCCGACTATATTTCCACTTTCACAATACAAGCTTAGCTTTTATGTGAAAGATGTTAAAGTGTATGTGTGTTTACACTTTGAGTGGGCCCAGATTCATTTAAAAACGTGACAGACTCTCTCCAGAAGATAAAATAGAGCTCAAGATGGACTTGGTCGCCTCTTTCTCTTACATACATAGACGAGATTCAAAGAGGGGAGTTAGTTACGAATACATTTTCTCTAACTTTCAGATGGATTTCGGAAGTTTACCTTTGCCGGAAACGGACGAAGAAGTTGCGGATGACTACATATTAATGAAACCGCAAAACTTAACGCATTGCTTAACCAAGTTCGACACAACGATTTGTTTTATCTAGGTATATATTAATACGTGAAGGAAAAACTTTGTGACTATTTTTACAAATATTACGCAGACAGAGGAGTATAAAATTTCGCACACTTAAGTAGGTATAGTTCATAGAGAGAAGGAGTGAAAATGCTCATATTTTTTAAATTATGCGTGGAAAACAGATTATATCAATAAAAAACATTACAAACACTACTGTAATGTTATGTATTTGATACACACACTTCGATGTATTTGACACTGGCACAGACGCATGTATTCTATTGTAAATTATGTGGTCAAATTTATAATAGATTAATATTGTTTTTCATTAAAAATAATGGAAAATAACTTTGTACATATCAACATTTCAAATATTATGACGTATTCATGTCATTGTTTTTGAAGGAAAATCGTGAAATAGCGCTCGCTCAGTCTTTGACAATGGAATGGAACCTTAATAATGTTCAAACATACCTATAATTAAATTAATTAAGATATGGTCGAATTTCGAGCACTGGTCGACCACTAAATTGACTAAGTAATATTAGATCCACAAGCATAAGCCTTAACTACAAATCCATAACGAGGATATTAAAAACTACCGGTTAAAACTTTCTATGCAAGCAATTGACATGAGTTTCTATGCAAGCAATTGACTTGAAAAATTTTCTGTCACATTAATGAATATGATCCTACTTGAATTTGATTGATTCAAAAAACTCTCAGTATTTTATTTTCACATTTGATTAACGCCCCTAGGCAGAGAAAACTAACCTCCACTCTTTTATAATAATAATAACACTTTTCTATACAAAGGTGTCAGTATAGCCGGCGGAACTTTTTCTTTTCTATCCAAACAAAACTCTTCCACCGACATAACATTTCTCTTACAGTCTCTGATATTTCTCTTACTTCTGACCTGGCCTTCCGTGAGCAAGGAATCGACGTATTCGATCCACAACAATCTCAGTCAGCCACACCTTTCTTTTCAGTCTATTTAATTCTTTTTGTCATTCTGTTTGCATCCATTCCTTCAAAAGGCCTAAAAAATATCACTTTTATAATATTTTGCAATGATTGGAGAAAAATGTGGGGAGCATTGGTGTAAACTAACTCTACGGTTACGAGATTTCTATGGTGAACTAAACAAAAAAGCGATATGAGCAAACAAAAGACCGTTAAAGCTACGGCTACAGCTACACTATATGGCCCATGCTGGTCAAATAGGGGCTCTATTGGCCCAACTTTGACAGCTGGTACGTGGCACGAGGCTAGACTGCCACGCAATGTTTACATCACCGATCCGTTGATTAATTCTTGCTTTTATTCATCATTTTATATTCCACTCTCCAATTATTCACTGTATACTCCTATCTGAATGGGAAATTTCAATTGAGTTTATCTCCCTGGGCAAAAAGGAATATTTTAATATAATTTCCAAATCACAAATATACGCAATAAAAACATTCATAATTTTATTAAACCTAACCTTCAATTTTAATTGATGTTTATTGTTTTGAAATGGGTATATATTTACCTAGATCTTACAGGTTGATTTGGACTATAACATAAATGAAAATAAAAGATATTGATAAAAAAAACAAGAATCATGGGTACATACTTAGTTCTCGAGTGGTTTAAAGAAAGCATCCACACCGTCTTTGCCGTTTGCGTTTTACATTATTTAATAACAGAAAAGCAGATGCCGCATGTATCACTGAATAGGATGCTGCAATTAATGCCTATCATTGTCAACTTCCAATATTTTATCTGAATTTAAAAAAATAATGTACAAACACTATGAAAATAACAACATGGAAGACATGGCAGCTGTCAACATTGGTCCAATATTGGTGAATACTACTTGCGGACTCGATCGACAAGTATACAAGTAACGGACAAGGTCAAATATTGGGCGATATTGGTCATTGGTGAAGCGGCCACACTACTTGCCCATGCTGGGCCAGAGCTTCTATTTGTCCAGCATGTCCCATAGTCTAGCCGTGGCTTAACCTAATATTATGCATGTAAAAAACTGACGCAGAAAGCATTGACATTCTTGATATAACAATATGCAATCATTAGAATTGTACAACCGCTTTTTCTCAGAATGAACTCATAACATAAAATTAAAATAATGAATATAAACAAACCTTGCATTGTGTTTTTTTTTATTATTATAACGACCGCTAAACACAATATTCTCCGGAGTTGAAGCTATAAAAGTTGTGTTTAAAAATAAAAAATACAACAGATGAAAACTTGGCGAGGGTCACCGTCCCCAATACGGTAGTGTATCTTAATTTGAATCAGCACGAATTGTTTTTTGTTTTTTTTTCCCTTCATTCTATTGTTTATACTCGTTGTTTTATTTTTATTTAGGATCATTGGTAAAAAAACTTCTTTAACAACAGAGAGTTTATGTGAGGTATAAATCTTGAAGTACATAGTGAAGACGTTCTTGTGAAATCAATAAAAATTAACGTACCTACGTAAAGGGAAGAAAGCTCGCATAAAATTTATATTTACTTACAGATTTTGGTTCTATAATAACAACAAAAATTCAAGAAAAGGTGTATACTTTACTGAAAGTTTTCATCAAACTTTGACAAAACTGACTCATTCAATATTTTGAAGTGGTTGGTAGACTGGCGGTTACCACGCCGGCTTTTGTACTGTTTGGTGCGGACGTCGTGGTTCTATCCCAGGTGCCGACCATCTTCCTCTTTCACGACACAAGCTTTAAGTAGCTTACTGTGAAAGAGTCAATGAGTGTATTTGTGTTCACTTTGAGTGAGCACAGATTAATTTTTTATGTTAAATATGTTATATTTTAAGGTTTTTGTCGATAAGTAGGTATCTATATGTAAATACATAAAGGAAAAACATTGCGACTATTTTACGAAAATTGCGCGGACGGAGGAGTATGAAATTTCGCACACAGTTTACATAGAGAAAGAGTGGCGAATTCTTATATATTTTTTTAAATTATGCACAAAAAAGGCAAAATCAATAAAAAAGGCATTACTAACACTACTGTGATGTTATGTATTTTTGATATCGAATAGTCACACACACGTCGATGTATTTGACATTGACACAGACGTGTATATTGTTTTATTTATCTATGGTCAAATTGAGAATACATAGATTACTATTGTTTGTCTTTAATATGAACAGAAAAAACTTTGTACATTTCAAATTTGACGTAGGTCTGTATCCATGTCATTTTTTTGGAAAGAAAATTATGAAATAGAGCTCGCTCAGTTTTTGACAATGGGACCTCAGTAATGTTAGGTATATTTAAATAAGTTATGGTCGAATTTCGAGCACTGGTCGACCACTAGTCTAAATATGTAAATATTCATTCACTGAACAAGGTTAGATCGTCCGCGTGCTTCATCTGTGGGATCTCTCTGTTTATTATTGGGAGCTATACCAATTATTGATCCTCGTACTGACTTTGCCGAGAGGAATTTTCAACTCCACAAAGTAAAATTCCATTACAATCAATTATCGTGAAGCATAGGTAACCTACCTTATTTTGTTTTTTCACCAAGTGAAGCAAACTAGTTCCTGACAATAATAAAATATATGAATGGAGCCAAGCTTTAAAAAACTAAACACTGTTTTTAAGTAGATTTGAGTTTTTTAAATATAAATGGACTTAAATTTTAGAAATTGTTCAGAGCCCCAATTCCGAATCTCCGTGACATTTACGCTAGCGTAAATTAACAAAATTTTATATGGAAATGTGTATAGAGCCACTACAGAATGCTTCGGAAAGCTCCGCAACTGTGATGTAATAAATTATTATTAAGCTGTAGGTATATTTTAGTGAGTACTCCAATTAGCTGTATAAATAATAATATAATTTTATATAATTATAGCAAAATACATGCTCTCCTATTTCTTTTGCTCCTGACTTGGCCCTCCTCTAAGACTGAACCGATATGATCGGACTATGTCATTCGAGGTCGACCTCGTCTGCGAGGGCTAACCGATCTACCAAATTTCAATCAAATCGGATAAGAATTACTATGAGTTATGGGTGCGCACACATTTTTGGCGAACGGGTACGGGGAAATTTTTAAAAAAATATTTTTGTTTGCATTTTTGGAATCTACACCCTCGAAAACGTCGAGGAAATTAATTTCAGCGAAATCTTTTTTTTTTTTTTTGAACTCCGATCACAAGACTCTTGTATATTCCATATACCTACTATGAGTAAAACTCTGTGACGAGGAATGATGCGACGCGACGGTTCAAAATGAAATAGATTTATCCCTTATAATATTTTCTTGTTGCATGTGGAATGTGCATGAAGTACTTATATAAGTTAAGTGCGTGTACCTGATGTAAGTGAGTAAGTTATGCCTAGGTACGTGTGGGATGTCTACACTTATCAGCGTGCCAATAGTGTTTTTTTATCAAACGATCGAATCGTTCGATCATTTTGTGTGGAAATTATTTCGATGATCGTTTCGAATATCGTAACGCTCATCGAAATAATTTCCATAAAGTGATCGAACGATTCGATTATTTGATATAAGAACACTATATGCACGCTAATATTAGCAGGCAATAACCTCTTATTATACTCGTACTAGCCCAACTTTATCAAATGCAAAAACAAACATGCATTCTAGTTTAAAAAAATGTAATTTTACCGTATATTTGGGAGAGCAATGACCAATTCGCTTCTGTAGACGTTTCCTTACTGGTAGATCGTTAAAAGCGAAATAACCTATTTATTTACAACTTATTTAAATATTTCTGTTATTTGCATATTATCTATCGATAGTTTTGCTGTAAGTTCAATTATGTATAACAAAAAGAAATCTATTATGTATAAAAAAAAAAGTTAAATTATGTATAGAAAAAAAAAGTTAAATTATGTATGTATAAAAAAAAATATTAATCACACATTCTTTGAGAGACATTATATGCTATACAAAATAAGTATAGCGTTTAAGACTTAGATGAAGTCAAGTTTTTAGCTCAATTCAATATTCAAGTAACGAATAGCTTTTTCGAAGCCACTTGAAAATTCTTTTCGAGTGTGTGAGCGTTTGCGTCTTTTATTCAGATCCTGATAAAACTTACTTCTATTCATTTGTCAATTCAAGTTGCGTCGAACCGCATTCTCGGTGTGGTCTCTTTGTGTATTTTGGGTAACTAGCCACTGCTTATCGATTCAAGTAGTGAATGCTTCTTTGAACGTTAGTCTAAAAACATACAAGTCATTTAGAAAGAATAATTTAATTTGTACAAAATAAATAAACAAAAAATCAGAATCTCAAAACTTTAAGTGGACATTTAAGCCTGTAAAAGTGTGTTTTTATGGAAGAGAGTCGGTGAAAAAAATATAAAGAATAGTAATAAAAGATAGAAAATAGTAGGTATATTAATTAAAGCGCTATTATAATCAAGAGCTTGGCTTTAAATTCGAAACGTTGGCGTTGGGGAGCTTATTTATGACATGGATACGTTTGCTCAAGTGATAACAAATATCTGGAGTATCTGAATGGGCTTCTTTAAGAAGAAGAATAATATATTATTTTATTTGTGAACCATTATAATAATTAAGATTATCTTCAGTTCAGCTACTGCGGAGGAGATAGGCAGACCATCAGCCGCGTATCTTCGGAACGCAGCCACAAAGTGTACATTTTATTTTCTAGTGCTCCTGTCCATGATCCATTAACACCAACTTAGGGGCGTAGGGAGGCAATAAGAGCTCTCCATTGCGCTCGATCTAGCAAACTATTTATGACCTCCTCCCACACCATGTCCTAGTCCCTCAGCTCTGCTTCGAAGGAGGGGAACACGGTAGTAGAGGGGCTTCCTCGTCTTCGAGACCCCGATGAGAAGAAGAACAGCGCCCTCCTTGGCCAACTGTCCCACCCATGTCCATCTCTTATCCACAATTGTTTGTGATGGGTACAGAGTCGTTCAGTATGCGATATTATTATCTTATACCCAAATTCTCTTCAGGCACATCCTTACAAAATGCAGATACTCTTTGTACCTGGGCCTTGGTCAGGTGCCAGGACTCACACCCATACAGGTGAATGCACAACACACACGCGTCAAACAGTTTATGTACATTATAGTCTCGACACTAAACGTCGACGCTTTCCATATCTTGGACATGTTGTTAAAGGCGCCACTTGCCATACCGATACTTATTGGAAGCTAATCGCCGAGGTCACCAGTACCGCTTAAGTTATACGTGACATATTCTATCATCATGTTTTTATAACATAACATACATTATTCTGTGTTGTCTACTAACCTTCTAAAAAATAAATAAATACTTATACCTTATTGATTTTTTCCTATTGACGTTTCTTCGATGAAAATGATAAATAATAATAATAATAATAATACAAGGATGATTTTTCTAATGCGCCGTTTTGTGACACGATGGCCACCTCAAGGGCGCAGGTAAATACATAAAATAAACTTACAATAAACAAACAAACAGCTAAATAAATATACAAACATAAAATAAAAATGACACAGAAATAAGACTATTATAAACAGCTAACAGTTGCATAGGTTTATCGAAATAATATAGAGGAATTAAAATTAAAGGACCAAAAGTAACTAATAAAACTTAGTGTTAAATTATGTTAGTACATGGAAAGCAAAATACGTTTTGTTCAAGGACAATCTGGAAATGATATTTGAAATAAATGGGTTTTTAAGAGCTTCTTGAATATTACCTAATATCGTTAAAATCAATAATTGTCGAAACGAATTTCTAGGATTCAACGTTATAAACGCGTCTCTTTAATAAGTAAATTCTGTTAAACTTCCAGAGTGGGTGGCGTAATAATGATTATAGTTTGAGAAGATTCACTGAGATGTGTGTTGCCTACACCTTGAGTCGGTCCGCCCACCAGTGGCTCGGGTTCGCTAAGCACAAATTTCGGGGAATAATATAGAGATTGAATTAAGTTTCGTGTGTAATTACGAGAGATCGGTAACTCTATAACTAGATTATACTTAGGTACATTTTGTCCTGATAATTATTAGGATATTACGTTCCCTGACACTTGTTTTAAACAAAGTAGGAAACTGGAAATAAAAATAAACAACGCAAGAGAATTTCGATATTATTATATTCAAATTTTGCTGGTAATCCAAGGTTGCAACTTAAAAGTATTCTCTTGTTGCCATCTGTTGTCTTTAGTTTTTTTAGGTTGGTAATCTATTTTTGCGTTTTTATTCAACATTCGAATTATTATTATTCATTTTATTAACCCATTATTCCCAGTTCCGATTTCGATTCCCGGTCAAGAGAGAAAGCACAACGATGGAAATAATAATTCTATACCATGTTGGGCAATACTGTTTTTTTTTTTTGCGAAATATAAATCGTATCTTTATAATAATACTAGCTTATACCCGTCTTGCTTAACGTTTTTGATTCCGATTGTCAGGCTTGATCGGTAGGTAATTAAACAGGTTCTAGTCTAGCTTCCCATTGCTTTGTAGACCTCTATAACTGACATAACCACAGAAAAAGAAGAATGACACTTTTACAATAATTTTTGTTGCACCGACCTCATAATATTATACGAACCTACCGACATAATTTGCAAGTTTTACTCTCTCTATACACCCTCTAATGTGTGATAATTAATTAGACATTCCACCCATAGAGGATGATTTGTGCTATGTGTGATAAAGGCAGCTGTCAAACTTCAAAATGGAGGAATTATTTTGCATTTTTTTTTCATTAAATCTTTATTTATTGAGAATAATAAGATTTGAATAACATTTATATGTATAACAAATCAATATACAATTATTTTTTTACATTTTCATACCGTAATACCAAGATTCCATTCAACGTTTACATGAGTAATTTTGTTTCCAAAAGATGGCTTACTGTCTTTTTGAGAAATTTGTATGAAGATCCTAAAAAAATAGAGTTTTTTAAATAGCTCTAAATACATATATTAAAGTTAATGCAGCAAATTGTATTAAAGAACCTTCTCCAGCATTTTGTATGGCTCTGGGCATATTAATATCTGACCTTAACGTCTGTTTTCTACGATTGATGCGCCTTCAAAAATATAAACGGACTAAAATATTATGTAGATGTACAAGAAACTGTAAAAAAGCAAAAGTACTTTTATACATCGTATGTTATAGTTGAGTTCGTTCGTAGCTCGGTTTTTAGTTGAAATACTCTAATGCTAAGCCAGCGTGCAATATTTTTCATACATAATATAGGTACCTACCTAATTCATTAAATTAAATGAAATATGTGATACTAGTTCAGAGGTTCTGGCACACAACTGTTTTTACGGGAAGAAATCTCAAATAGTCCGCAGTCCTCAACGAGGTAAAGTAAAATTGGAACCCTGGGTCTAGGAAAATTCATCGCGAACAATTCATGTCAGTACAATTCATCGTAGGTACAATTCATCGTGGGTACAATTCATCGCGATTACAACTGTCAAATTGTTTATGACCTAAAAATAAGGTAAAGCTTGAGTTTAGTCATTCCTATAAATTAAAGATGGCGGCGATTTTGACACATGCGCTGGAGTATTACATTGTTATCACTCGGGGAGGTATCTGGAAAGGTATGGGGGGTTCTACCCCCCAAACCTCCCTTTTTAACTACTTTCCAACATTAACTTTAACCTATTCATATCTATTAATCTATACTAATATATAAAGAGGAAAGACTTGATTTTTTGTTTGTTTGTTTGTTTGTTTGTTTGTTTGTTTGTTTGCATCGAATAGGCTCCAAAACTACTGAACCGATTTGAAAAATTCTTTCACTTTTGGGAAGCTACAATATCGGCGGTGAACATAGGCTATATTTAATTTCCAAAAAAAATTGGGTAACCTACGAAAACTTCAATAATGTAACCCAAGGTGTAAAAAAATTACCTAAAATATTCTTTTTATCGCGAACGATGTGAAAACTAATGATGATAGAATAAAACAATGTACTACAATTTTGTAGAAGACATCATTATTTACAAAAAGTATCGCGACAGCATATGTCTAACTATTATAGTTATGCCACAATAAGTGTTTTTTTATTTAAAAAAAATCAATAAAACATCACCTCTAGAAAAGGCTCTTTATTGGTATCTTGGTATTACTCCTTATTAAAATAAATTAGTTCATATTCAAGTCTGCTTCAATATGTTTGTATAACTTTTTGAATTATTCAATTCGGACATTCCATTCGGAAGTTATCACGAGTTTAAAAATGTGAGTATTGGAAAAAAAAGCACAGTCTCTTATCATCTCAACTTATCCGATGCAGAGTGCGTACGGGAGCGGGGAGGGGTCATGTCAAGTTTAGTAGAAATACCGCGCAAAGTAGTCACGGTGGTAAAGATACATTGCAATGCAATTATTCCAGATTAACATATGCTATAAAATATTTTGAAAAAGTTAGGGATCTGTATGAAAACTGAATTATTATTTTTAAGTATCTATCTACCCGTGCGAAGCTGGGGCGGACCTCTAGTCGTATATAAAATAACCTCGAAATCATTAGAAGTTACTAAACTGGTTTTACCAAAAATAATTACAGAGCTATATACAAAAACCCAGAACCCGGAATCGAATTGCATTCTAAAAGTACTCTCGATGAATTATTGTACCCACGATGAATTGTACTGACGATGAATTGTTCGCGATGAATTGTTGGCGATGAATTTACCGGCTACCGGAACCCTTTCAGGGACGACATAACAAATTTATATGATAATCAAGCAGTTATGACCATTTTCCATGCCTCTCGTCCGACAAGTTTTGCGCCTATTTTAATAATAATATATTAGTATTTTGTAAACCTACTACCTAAAGCAAAATACAAGGTTTTTAATAGAAATACTTCTTTAAGAAATAATATAATGCTGTCGAGGAGACTTAAAATTTCGATTAGATTTTACATAGTTCGCGTGATTCGATTGACTTATAAATTAGCGTTATGTATTTTATTTGCAAAAAAAAATCACGTAAAATAAAATAGCACCCACCACGCGGCAATTTGTATAGGTAGGGAGAAAATAACCCAAGGTAAAATGTATTGACACTGATGTAAGTAGGTACTATGAAAGGAATTGAGGGTCGATGGACGCATTTCCCCGGTTTTATATGAAACGCGTTACGCCAAAATTCTAATCATATTTTATAGCCATCGATGATTTCGTAACACGTGTTCGTTGGGTGGATCCGATGTAATTTATTTCCATCGTAAGCTCTTTAACGTATTGCAGTTCCACGCCATAAATAATATCGCGCCAATAAAATACTGAAGGTTACAACCATCGCGAAAATTTGTTCGCTGTTTTGCGATCGTTAAGCCATCGTTATCATGCAGATTTGTTTGTACTCTTGCATTAATAATTTAATAATACAAATTTTAAAGATTTATCATAAGTCGTTTTTTAATATACAGTTTAGTTTTTGGCATAGTCTGTTTTGGATGATTAGGGTTGCTCCCTGATTGATTTCTATAAAGGTGAAAATCATCTTGAAAACCGCGTATTTATCGTATCCGATACAAAATGTATTCCAAATAAAAAAAATATTATTCTCATTCAATTTCTATCAAAATCTATGCGTTAATATTGTTAAATGTATTTAAACCTATTTAGATAAATTTGAATGAGGTGGTATGTAACCTAGCGGTTACAACGCCGGATTTCCTACTGGAGGCCGTAGGTTCGATCGCAGGTGCCGACCATCTTCGTCTTTAACGACACAAACTTTAAGAAAGTAACTTACTGTGACAGAGTTAGAGAGTGTTCACTTTGAATGAGTACTTATACAGATCCGTTATTGGATAAATATCCCCTACTTATTGCTATTTAAATAGATAAAGAAATGGAGTGAACATTTTAATTATTCAGTAAAAAGTATCAAGCTCAATAATTGAATCGCAAATATTTATCTCTATTTTGGTATTTTTTCTCTATTGTATTTGGCATTTTTTTACCCATTGAACTCATATAATGTTGAAAAAAGTTGGTGTATTTAGAGGCTCAGAAGTAAGGTTAAATATATCTATGAATCATAGAGTATACATACAATCGTAGCTAAATTAATAATTAATATCTTTCAGTTTATTTTGCAGTATAGCCTTGGGAGTATGTAAATATAAAATTATGTAGATAAGGAAAAAGCACGCGGCAGACTAACACGCTCCACTATGTAGGTACCTAGAGCCAGACGGCAGAGAGTTCAGTGTGTCATTGTGTTGCTTGAATTCTCTACAGTGGGTCCATACCATGAATCACTTAACGGACATCTTCCGTTCAAAAAATATTATGTTCCTTAACCGATTATTGATTTACCATAGATTATTATCTCACTCAAAGTGAACACAAATTCCCTCTAGAAAGAAAGCAAAACGTTTATTGCAAAAGAGGAAGATGGTCGGCACCAAGGATCGAACCCACAACCTGTTAGAATGTAGGCGACTGAACCTCTAGGCCAGTTTAGGCTACCAACTTCTTATACCTACTGTTTTAGTTACATTAATACACATTTGATTGATATCACAAACATCACCGAATCAGTATACACCTTACTACATTCAACAGTCACATTTATTACACAACGTTCTTTATTCATAAAGAAAGTTTTGATTCCAAGATTTTTCGCAACTGTAGTGTATCGTTGAGGATTCGAACCTTGATCTCCCAAACTCTAGACTTCGACCTACCACTAGGCTACGAGCGTGCGGAAGTTTGTTGAGAGGATTTAGGAAGATATTTCACATGTGGTCTCCGACCTCTGAATGAATGCATGTTCATATTAATCGTATCCACAACAAAATATGGTACTTATTCATAACATGTTAGTCTCCCGGGTGAACAAATTCCAGTACCTGGGATGAACCATTTCCACCAGTAAAGAACTCGGGGCTGAGCTTTCAGTACGTATCGGAATGGTAACTGCTGTCTTTGACAACATGACCAAGAGAGGTTTGCTGGCCAATCACTTTTACAGAGGAGACATGGCCTAAGAAGAGCGCTGCTCTTCTTCCCATCAGAGGTCCGGAGAAAAGCAGGAAGATCCTCTTACACCGTTTTTCGCTCTTTCGAAACAAAGTTTCAGAGTTTAGGAGATCATTGGAACTGCGCAAGATCGATCCGAGTGGAGAGTTTTTATTGCCTCCCTACGCCCCTAAGTGAGGTCTTGGAGGAGGTATCGTATTATCATCGATGATGCTATGACAATTATTGTGTATGTTTTATGAAAGCTTATTGTATTCTCCGAACTCCGAAAAAAGGTGTCGGTAAAATTCGCTTTTTTTCGTTTCGTTTCAAAAATCTTGCACGGCAGTGTTCGTTTCCCTATCATCACCCTACTGTAGAAACCTTATACACGAGACCATGTAACAGTTGATAGCTGTTGTTTGTTTTACATTTTGTTTGCAAGGAAACGTGATACCCACATTGTGCGTCACTTGTTCGTTACATTAAGCCCACTCGTTCTAAACGGGAGGAAGGCTCTTAAAAGTGTCGAAAGAAAAGATCATGTCACGAGAAAAGAGATGGATAGGAAATAAAACTCTTAGAAGGAGTACGAAAGAAGACGGTGTCGTAAATTTGACATTATAAAATTTGAACTTGTCATCGTATTTTATAAGAGAATAACTCTCAGACACCCACAGATAACAATACTGGAAATGTTATTTATAAAATTCCATATTATAGAGTTTTACTGAAATAACTCTTGGTGCACGTGGTTGTGAGATCGATTTCATACTTTTGTGCTAAATAATAATTCTTCAATCCAATAGCAAATAGTAGGTATTTATAAATATGGAAAAAAATAGCTATATTAGTATAGGTATATTGACCTCGGGGCTGATCTACCGATACGTATCGGTATGGCAAGTGGCGCCTGGAAAGCGTCGGCGTTTAGTGTCGAGACGAAATGTAAACTATTTTGATGCTTGTGTGTTGCCCATTCTCCTGTATGGGTGTGAGTCCTGGCACCTGACCAAAGCCCAGGCACAAAAAGTCTCAGTTTTCGAAATGAAGTGCCTCAGGAGAATTCTGGGTGTAAGATGGTACCACCGCATCACGAACGACGCTATACGCCGGCGCACCCAGCGTGAGCCCATCACTTCTACCATTATGGGGAGGAAATGAACTTGGCTGGGACACGTGTTAAGGATTCCGAATAACAGTTGGCCGAAGAGAGCGCTGTTCTTCCTCCCATCAGGGTCCCGAAGACGAGGAAGACCCTCTCACACTGTGTTCCGCTCCTTCGAAGCAGAGTTGAGGGAGTTGGACATGGTGTGGGAGGAGGTCATAAAAATTGCGCAAGATCGAGCGCAATGGAGAGCTCTTGTTGCCTCCCTATGCCCCTAAGTGAGGCGTAAAGGTAGTTTGGATTTAGATTGGATATTAAGGTTGACTATGATTGAAAAAATGTCAGAATTAAAAGTGAATACCGCAATGATTTGAATCCTAGAAACAAAACAAAGTGGTTAGTTATGGCCCCGGCTTTCGTACTGTTTCGTGCTGGTGTCGTGGGTTCGATCCCAGGTGCCGACCATCTTCTTCTTTCACGACACAAGCTTTAAGTAGCTTACTGTGAAATAGTCAAAGAGTGTATCTGTGTTCACTTTAAAAAAAAAATTAACGGATAAAAAAGTATGCAGATTGCAGAGATAAAACAATATGCGCTCAGATGGGTACGAGCAGTAACTTATTAATTGGCTAGGGTAAGTAATGCTATTCATATTACATAATAAACAATTTGATGCTTTCATTAAATTAGTTAATGATAGATTTTAAGAGGTCTTTTTTTTTTCACAAATTGGAATCACTAGGTACGAGCTTACGAACGTCTTCTACTGCTGTACTCGTTAAAATCAAGTCCTGAAATAGGACACAAGAATCCATAAATACTTGGAACATTGTGTTTTCTTCATAGCTTTTCCATCGAAAATTATCACACTTCGCCTCTGTTAAGCACCCACATGTGTGTGATATTCGACGGACATGAGCGACCAGTGACTACCCGCAGGGGTGCTCAACAAAAGAAACGTTGCTGATTCAGGGACCGAAGATATTCGAATATGTCTCCCGGTCGCCGCAATAATTTGATCTCCATAATGCAGATCAATGTAGAGGGACTGTCGGCTGCGAAAAAAGAATACCTTGCGAGACTCGTAAGAGACCACAACATCGATGTGCTCCTAATCCAAGAAACACACGTAACCGAAGACCACTTCTCGCGGCTGAAGATAGATGGCCTCTCTACAGTGAATGCTGTTGGACACCGAAGACATGGGATCGCGTCCTACGTGCGACAAGACCTGGAGTCCCAGACAACGCACATGGAAACTGGTTTGTTTTATACAACAATGCAGGTCAGAGATCTTTTTATTTCTAATATATATAAACCGTCGTCAGAGGTATGGACACCTTCTGACTTGCCTGTCTACCCACACCCAGCAATCTATGCTGGTGACTTTAATAGCCATCATGTCACGTGGGGATATAACAACAACAATACCTCAGGTAAGCAATTAGTTAATTGGTCTACGGTGAATGATTTGTTTCTTACGTAGGACGCTAAAGACCGCGGAACATTCAACTCGGCTCGGTGGCAGAGAGACTATACTACCGATCTTTGCTTTACGATACGGTATGGCAAAAAGGGCTTATACCTAAAGTATATGAAACATACCAGTGTCCATTTACAACAAGATTGATAAAGTCCATGCTCCTCAATCGATCCAATCGATTTACATGGGTAAAAACATTAGCAGGACATATTACCCGAAGAACGGATTGCCACAAGGATCTGTATATACTAGCTCCATTGCTTTTTAACATTTATACCTCAGATATACCAAATACGCAATCAAGGAAATTCATTTACGCAGACGACATCGCTATCGCGAGCCAAGACAACAACTTAGCAAGAGCTGAAGAAATATTAAGCGAAGATCTTGAAGCAATGGAGAACTACTTTAGTACATGGAAGCTAAAGCCGAACCCACAAAAAACGGTTGTTACACCATTTCACCTTTATTATAAAGATGCGAGAAAAGAAGCTGACGTGTTCTTTGCTGGAAGCCGATTTCAAAACGAGCCGAATCCTAAATACTTAGGAATCACGTTAGACAGGGCTCTCACGTTCAAAAAACATCTAGAATGTGTAAGGCAGAAAGCAAAGAGCAGAGTCAACATCATTCATAAACTCGCCGGAACAACTTGGGGTTGTGACGCTAAAACGTTAAAAACCGCCAGCATCGGTTTAGTCTACTCGGTTGCAGAATACTGCGCTCCAGCCTGGTTTCAAAGTGCACATACCAATCTCATAGACTCTCAATTAAATTAAGCGATGAGAGTCATTAGCGGCACACTAAAACCAACTCCTGTGCCGTGGCTATGTGTGCTTTCTAATATAGCACCTCCACACCTTAGACGAGAGGAAGATTTTCTTCAAGAAGTAAGCAAAGTGGAGTCCAACCATAATCTACCAATCCATCTTGATGTAGTTAATCCGCCTCCATGCCATCTGAAATCCCGAAACCCGTATTGGTTAGCTGCCGCTACAACTACGGGTTACTCGATCGAAGACAAATGGAGACAAGTATGGACCGCATCGTCAGTAAGGAACCAGAACCTCGTAGCTGACCCGACAAAATAACTGCCTGGCTCAACGAAACCCAGAAATACATGTATATGGTGTAGAGTTAACCGAATAAGATGTGATGTAGGCTGCACCGCTTCCAACTTACATAAATGGGGATGGATGGACTCACCAGCATGTGCATGTGGGATTACACAAACAATCGACCATCTAATTAACGAGTGCCCCATGTACGCATTTGAAAAAGGACTACAGGACTTTGGATCTTGATAGAAACGCTTGACGAAGAAGCACTAAGAAAGTCGACACTGAATCATATAACGAGAGATATTCCTTTATAATATGCTTGCGGCAAAAATAGCTTTTCTAATGACAGTACAAACATTCACTTACTTTTAATCTCGGACATTTTTCGAATAATTTCCATTTTGTTGAACACCGTGAATTGCCAGTATTTAGAGCTTTTTTGCCTATTGAGAGAATGCCTTCAGTTTTAAAGTCAATCTGTTTTTTTTTTAACATAAAAAAGAAAGGATTTAGAAAGCCATTCTTTTCAGTAAATAAAGTATCAATGGCTCAAAGTAAAAGTTGTCGGAGAACTTTTGTAGACAGGGGCTTATAGGATTATCAATTGTATTGTGAGAGCGCTGGGATACCATTTCATTTGAACATTATAGACATTTCGTACCCAAACATAGAAGATTCGTATTATTTTACCCAAAGAGGTTTTTAAATATTTTTTTTTTGATAAGTAGGTATAATAAATCCGGTATAAAATCGTGGATTTAGAAAGAGAATTTACTTCTTTTGAATTAAATGTATTTAAATAAGAAATAAAATTTGAAAGAAAGAATAATATTTAATGAAATTTTAAACCTAGTGATTCTTAGTTAAAGTGAACCTTATATGTAAAGTGTTCCTCACAAAGGTCAAAAAAAAAAAAATTCAGGACTCGGAAACAGCTAAATCCCTTAGTAAATAAAAAATAAAAAAATATTATTTGGGCACAACAAAGTTCGTAACATAAAATAAAAAACAAAAAAGTGTAGTTTTTAGGTATGTACATATTCCGAAATCCCTAAATAAAAATATAACATGTAGGTACTGTATTGCAAAATACGCAAAACACGAGATACACACTACACAGCTTACATGAAAAAACCCACCAGACTTAACCAGATTTTGGGTATTGAAATATATACATACATTCTCCCCGCACACCGCAAGCCAACCCGGAGGAGACAAATCCGCAGCAAACCCGACCCGCGTGAAACCAACCCTCCAGCCTGATCGAAGCAACCAAATCCAAAAGCCGGCTCCACACAAATCAAGCCCGCCGCAGATCCCCCCCAAACCAACCCACGATGCGGGGGGCCTGAACACCACTTAGGGGCATAGGGAGGCATCAAGAGCACTCCATTGCGCTCGAAGGCGACTGAGGCCTATGGTGCCTTTTCTGACCGGTTGAGGTTTAAGGACGTGAGGTGGTCAACCTCACGGTCATTGAAATCAGAGCTGTTCCGAGTACAGGCAAAAAATACTCGAGTACTGAATACAAGTACTACGCACAAATGTACTCGAGTATTGAGTACAAGTACTCAGTGAGAAGTACTCGAGTACAAAGTACCGAGTACAAGTACCGAGTACATTAGTGATTAATGAAACGTAAAATCTCGTATAAACCCAAAGAGTTCTATATAACCCAAATAGTTCTATATATTATTATTTATTTGCCCTCCGCATGTTTCAACCATGGGGTCACCACATGAAAATATCACGCGCATCCTCTATGCACTTGATTCAGTCATGGGGCCAAAACACATTACTATAAGCATCGTACAAGGTATTGTATCATGGGCACCCGTAGAAAAACTTCTAAGGAAGGGCAAAATATTTTTCACACTTTTTTCACCTCATTTGTGCCAACACTAGGTGCATGTTTTAAAATAAAAGTAACGTTATTTGACTATTTTCAATCAATCTCTCTGATTACTAGACGCATTTTTTTTTCATAAGACACATCAATGGTGACCTCCATAAGTAGTTTGGAATTCCTTAAAAAAATATAGAACTAGAAGTAACAAAACAAATATTTTGGGAGTATCAATTTAATTGACTTTAAAATCTTTATAGACAAGGGTTTTTTTTTAAGTACATAAGATTTACGTTAAAAACAATAGCAGAGTTGGATTTCTGACTACACACCATTAAAATGACAATTCCATCAAAAATCTCCTTTTGAAAAAATAATGCTTATTTAGTTTTTGAAATAACCAATTCAATTATAATACATGTGTTTTAAAAAAAAAAATACATCACCAATACTCTAGAATTAAAAACGAGAACCATACATCCACACTTCCAATCCAAATCCAAACTCCCTTTAGACCCCACTTAGGGGCATAGGGAGGCAACAAGAGCTCTCCATTGCGCTCGATCATCCACACTTCACCATTACATATTACCACGACACCTAACAAATACAATATGACCTACGCAGCGTAGTAGGTTTAACTAAATCCAGTGATGTACTCGAGGACTTAAAAAGTACTCGTGTACTTTTTAAGCTCAAAAAACGCGTCGAATACAAGTACAAGTACAGGTTTGAGAAATGTACTCGTGGACTGAGTACCGAGTACACCAAAAGTACTCAGAGTACAGTCTACGAGTACTTGTACTCGAGTACCGCCCAGCTCTGATTGAAATAAGGTAAGCATATTATTATACACTACGCACATAATATTATCAGTCATCCATCGCTGCACCAATAACAATACGACATATCGTATAATATAAAAGGAAGTCGGATCGGAACAGATTCTTCCGGTGTTTTATTTATTATATTCTTCTCCGCTCCGGATAACATAATAACTATTAAAAAAATGAAAAACGAATAACAAATAATATAAAAAATAATATGAAAGTAAGTATGGAACGGATTTACTGACAACAACGCCATCTATGAAAAATTCTATAACAACAAAATCATTGTTTACCTGACAACCATTTACATTAAAAATATTGGTATGCAGATTTTTTATGGATTTTTTCGAGCTTAGGTATAGAAATAACTTTTTGAAAAACAAACATATTTAAAACGCATTTTTGTAAAAAATACAAATTTGAAAACAATGTTAGTAGTAAGGATAACTTGCAGGACAACGTCTGTCGGGAAAGCTAGTTATACAATAATAGCATTTATTTTTGGATTGTGCTTAGCATTTATCCTAAAGCCACGGCTAGACTATGGGCCATGCTGGCCAAATAGAGGCTCTGGCCCATCATGGGCAAGTAGTGTGACCGCTCCACCAATGACCAATATCGCCAAATATTTGACATTGGCCGTAAAACTACGGCTACACTATGGGCCATGCTGGCCAAATAGAGGCGCTGGCCCATCATGGGCAAGTAGTGTGGCCGCTTCACCAATGACCAATATCGCCCAATATTTGACATTGGCTGTTACTTGTATACTTGTCGATCGAGTCCGCAAGTATTCACCAATATTGGGCCAATGTTGACAGCTGTCATGTCTTCCATGTTGTTATTTTCAGAGTTTTGTTCATTATTTTTAAACAATTAGTAATTACAATCGATATCAATTCAAAAGACAACAATATAAATAAAACAGTATACGTAAAAAGACAGTAGGTTTAATATTGTGTTGCCAAATAGTGCGTCCATTGGTTTATGTTGACAAAATAACAAAATATAACAAGATTTGTCACAGAAGAGCAAAATAACATATAATTTTTAAATAAATCACAAATTTGTTAGAGGCGCTGGCCCATCATGGGCAAGTAGTGTGGCAGCTTCACCAATGACCAATATCGCCCAATATTAAATTTGACATTGGCCCTTACTTGTATAGGTACTTGTCGATCGAGTTCGCAAGTATTCACCAATATTGGAACAATGTGACAGCTGTCATGTCTTCCATGTTGTTATTTTCATAGTGTTTTGTACATTTTTTTTATAATCCTGATAAAATAATGAAAGTTGACAATGATAATATCATATTATGCCATTAATTGCAGCGTCCTATACAGTGATACATGCGGCATCTGCTTTTCTGTTATTAAAAATAATGAAAAACGCAAACGGCAAAGACGGTGGTTGATGCTTTCTTTAAACCACTCGAGTATGTATGTAATGTACCCATGATTCTGGTTTTTTTTTTTTATCAATATCTTTTATTTTCATTTATGTTATAGTCCAAATCAACCTGTAAGAGCTAGGTAAATATATACCTATTGCAAAACAATAAACATCAATAAAAATTTAAGGATAGGTTTAATAAAATTATGAATGTTTTTATTGTGTAGGTATATTTGTGAATTGGAAATTATATTTAAATGTCGTTTTTGCCCAGGGAGATAAACTCTCTTGAAATTCCCCACTCAGATAGGAGTATACAGCAAATAATTTGAGATTAGAATGTAAAATGATGAATAAAAGCAAGAATTAATCAATAAATCAGTGATAGAAACATTGTGTAACAATCTAGCCTCGTGCCAGCTGTCACAGTTGGGCCAATAGTGTAGCCAGGTGTACAAGTATATTTGCCAAATGTTGCTACTTGCCAATGCTTGGCCAGTGCCACTATTTGGCCATCCTGGACCAGCATGGGCCATAGTGTAGCCGTAGCTTAACAGAAATAATGTTGAAAAGAAACATACTGTCTATTCATCTACATAATAATTCAGAAATGTTTGCGTGCTTTTGACAATACTTTACCGTATATGTGAACATCACGCTCAAAATACAAATGCTACGTCAGATATGAATCTGCGCAGAGCGGTGAAATTTGCTCGAGAACGTTCTAAGATACAATTGGCAACGTTAACTTTAATATATTAAGAGCTATTTAAAAAACTTTATTTTTTTAGGATCTTCATACAAATTTTTCAAAAAAGACAGAAAGCCATCTTTTGGAAACAAAATTACTCATGTAAACGTTGAATAGAATCTTGGTATTACGGTATGAAAATGTTATAAAATAATTGGAGATTGATTCGTTATACATATAAAAGTTATTCAAATCTTATTATTCTCAATAAATAAAGATTTAATGAAAAAATTTGGAAAAAAAAATCCTCCATTTTGAAAATTGACACATTTTAAAAAATTTATGGCCACATTTTGTGTAAAACCGTCATAGCCATTAGATGAGTAATAATATTATGTAGCTACCTGATAAAATCATATTCAAATGTAGATAAGTATAAAATAATTTAGCAATAATAATTGTTGAATCATTTTATATTTCTGAAATATAAATAAAGTTTAAATCTTAAAATCGTCGTCGTCGAAAAAGATTTGCAAGTAAAATAATAAACATTTAAATTGGTATGAACATTCCATAGACAAACTGGCCAGTAAAACAGTTGTCGATAAATTAGATCATTAGGTACAGTGAACTTGACTGAATTGTTGAGAGAAAGAAATAAAATTGACAATAATTGAGAATCTTTAAATGGTTTCAGGATTATAATCAGTTTAATAAAACCTTTGTTTTATCCACAAAATAATTTAGAAATATAATAGTAAATAAACTCAAAACTATGTTAGCTTATTTATCATATATTATATTATGCAAAAACAATAATATACAAGGTTCATTTAAATAAAAGACTGATGGTATTGTTGCCGTGAAAATTTGTTTAAAAAAACAATATGCGTAGAGTTTCATCATGACAAAAGAAGTATTCTTGAAGAAAGCAATCAGTGAGATGTATGATGACTTGAAGCTTTTCTTAAAACTGTCCAAGGTTTGTGACAAATCATTTATCCTAGAACAAAAAGATTTAGGTACCTATAATGACAGATAACATCATTTCATGAATTTTTTATGCATACAAATTAATAAAATAGCATTGAATTCAATGAAATGAAAGAATAAAATAGTCAACCGATTACGTTTTATATGATTTCATAAACTAAGTATTTCACTTTATTACATAATTTAGAATCTAAAGATATAACTTATTAAAAGAGGTTACATACTTACATTTTTAAGAGCTTCATAATAAAACATCTAGATTTGAATGTTGTACGAATACTCATTAATATTAGGTTGTGCACTGTACAGAATGTTTTAGTCTGGAACCCCGTGCCTATAAAATACAAAATATATAATTAACATCAGAATCAAATCAAATAAAAACTATGCAATCATAGTAATGTCAGATAGAAGAGAGAATTTACATAAAGACCAAAATCATTACATATTCTACATAATTTAGTAAATATTACTTAGGTAGGTATATGGGGTAATATAAATAATTAAATATTATCAGGTACCTACCTATTTAGAAATATAACAGCACACAGCAGTTAAATAAAATAAAAAAATATTCTAATTTCAAAAATCGAATAAATGTTTTGTTGTTATGTCAAAATATTGATGACAGCCAGCCCATAGATTTTTATTTGTATAGAATTCTGTGGTCCTGCCAGGTACCATAAAATATTATTCGCGGTATTTTTATGTGAATGAAAATTAAATAATGATTATTTTTATTGAATGCTTTTTTAATTTTCAGGTTTAGGATGTGTGAATAATAAATTTTTTATTGATACTTATCTTAATTGATAGATTCTTTAATAAATTACGATTATAATATTTAACACTTATCCAGATATTTTTTAGCGTTTTCTGTGAGTTTTTTAATGTCATCAAAAATCTATGGATTAGTATGGATATTGGATATTATGTCATATTTTGTTGTCAAACTATAAATGTAAACATTGAATTTTTCTACGGCTTTAGATATAAAATAAATTTTTGGGAATAATAAAACAGGTAAGCAAAGTTTATTGAGTAAATATTGTTTCAAAATAACCGCATAATTACAATGCAGCTAGCCAATTACATTAATTTATTTTGTGTAACTATATTTTTTACAGGATAGACAGATCACAATATATTTTCAACAATACAATAACAGTGAATTTCTAAAATGTATGCATTTTATTACTAGAAAAAGCAAAATCGGTAAGTCGCGTTTTATTCTTTGATAATTGTACTTTCTCTCATTTTTGTATACCTATATTTAAATTCCATAATGTTTTGTTACAGATTAATGTTAAATAGTTCCCCCAAAACTCTAACTAGAATGAGGATAGAAGAATCAAATTATACTGGTGTTACAATACTAGATGACATTTGATAAATAAATAACTATCGGTAACAGTACCTAATTATAGTGAATTGGTTTGAATTCTGGTGCCCATTGTAACGATAATTTTGTGTGCTGAAAAAAACTGCAGCCCCAATATCGCATCTACCTGCCACCTCAAGATCAATAGGGGTGGAGGTCACAGGGATGCGCGGGGGTAGGAAGCTTGGCCCAGGGCAGCGGTGACGCGCAGGTCGGACAGATCGTTTCAGTGTGCGTTGCGAGGAAGTGGAATTTTAGAACGAAGTGTAAAACGACTATATAATGGGGTGACGACCAAACCATTTTGGAGGAGAGAGGAGGATTTATCCTCCTCCACGTGCGTGTGCGTGGATTTCGACTTTAGAACTATTGTTATTTATTAAATTAGTGTTGCGCACAGACTTTTATGTGATTTTAATGGACATTAATAATATGGACTGTTACCGCGCGGATTGTGAAAATAAATGATTCGGATAATTCTAATATTAGTTTTAATGGTTTTTAATTGTAAGTTTAGCTGTAAGTTTTGGGCATTAGTCTTAATTATATTATGTAAGTAGTAAATAAATTTTAATTATTTTACCATAAACTGCATTCTTAGTCATTTCTCCGACACAAGGATTATGTCCCATCCACCCCTAGACAGAAAAATACCAGAGCCAGGAAAAATGTAGCAAAGTGGGGGCTCGTCCGGGATGCTTTTGTTAGAGATTTGACTGGGGATGCAGTTTTAAACTTAAGATTTTTTTTGCTTTTTAGAATTTAAGAAATTTTTGAATAGCTTAAATTTAGATTTTGAGAGTTAAATTTCATTTAAAGTATTGCAAATTTTTAATGACGTTTTTTCATAGATTCAGAAGTTTTACAATTTTATATTTTTTATTTTTTTTTATAGTTTATTTTATTTTATAGATTAGTATTAATAGTTCATAATTATTAGTAGTTTCAAATTTTATTAAATAATGCAATGTTCTGCCATTGCAGTTCCTAATGACGCGTGCCCCATCCTATTATAGTGATTCCTGGAATCACAGTTTTTTTATGTGTCCCACGCTCTGGCAACCGTAATTCTGAAAGTATGGTTGACGCCAGATGTTTCAGAGTCCCCGTTTTGTACTTGCTCCTAGTGACACATTGACCCAGGTATAAGGGACCAAACTGTTTTGAGGGTTGTGGTGAATCTTTATTGACATTTTTTTCTTTTGTTTTGTCTGTATGCACTTGTGTGTTACGACTGTTTGAATATCTTTTTTTTACTTTAGATTTTTATTGACCTGGTCTAGTAAGGCTGGAATGTTGAAACATCAGCTGTTTTAAGAAGTGTGAAATATGGTGCTTTGTTTTCGCGCCCAGCTGACGTACATATTGTATGATTCGGAGCGTGTTTTGGATTCGCTATAGATGCGAGCTATCGTGTCATTTTGATGATTTGTTATGTTTTTGATTTTGGAGCTGATGATATTGCGGGCGAATCCGTTGAAGGATTGCCGTCCAGGCGCGCTACGGCCACGGACCAAACGGCGCCTTGAGTTTTCTGCAATGTTGAAAGATTTTGGAATGTGGAAAAAAAACGAGTCTTGTTGATCTTAGTCCGGGTATGCAGTTTTAATTTTTATGAATGTTACAGTGTATGAAAGAGAGTTGAATAAAGAACCCACAGCTGATCACTGTGTTGATTGTGAGTGTGTATGAGTAGAATTTCATGAATCCTGTTATGTTTGAATAACGAAAATCATGCGACGGGCAGATGATCAAAGATGACTTCTTTTTGTGACTTCCGTGACAGTGACGCGATACAGCGTCGTGTGAAAGTTTCTGGCAATATGAGATTGCTATAGGTATATGATTTGACTCTAGTGAAGAGAGTCTCGAATCAAGGATGAATTGTGTGTACGTATTGAACGATATCATGTTTATGGATCGTTTAGCCTAGCCTAGAGCTAGTGAGCCTGTTGCCTCTGCACAGGAAATTTTACATTTTTATTGTGGCGTCCTATCGGTTACCTGGGTTAACGTAACAGTAGTATAGGACATCACCTTATGTTATTGTAAGTGTGTAATCTGAGCATTCGTATTCAAAGTTCTGGCGTCCAGGCTTGTTTAAAGATGGACATCAATAGTTTTTGTTTATGAAATCAGTATGTAGATAGTGTATAATATTTTTTTCTTTAATTCGTTTCTAATAAGGTGTTAGGATATGTTAGCCATGCTGGGGGCGAGAGTTCCTCCACAAATAGATATGTACTGTTGATGCAGTCCATGTCGACGCAATGAACAACACCCTTTTAGCTTTAAGTAATTTTTTACTAATTTATTTTGTATAAGTATATAATATTTTTTATAATAAGTTAAATAGTTATATTAAATATTATTAAATTTAACAGAAATGTTTAATATAATAAACTGATTTCGAATAACAGTGCAGTGTTTAAAAATGTGATTAAACTGAGAATAGCTCGAATATTACTCAGTTATGGCCTGTTTTCCGCGAGTGAAATAAATAAAAAAAATAAATTTTTACTTTATAACAAATGTCCTGCTTAGTAATCATTGAACAGTGTTTCTGGATATTTACTTCGTCAACATCAGCACGCATCAGAACTCTGCGCGTTCAGGCTGTTTCACCATGCGCTGGATCGGATCCTAGAAGCTTTAAGAGACATTGCCTCTCAAACCTTCTTTACGGGACAGGAGGGGTGAATGTAACGATAATTTTGTGTGCTGAAAAAAACTGCAGCCCCAATATCGCATCTACCTGCCACCTCAAGATCAATAGGGGTGGAGGTCACAGGGATGCGCGGGGGTAGGAAGCTTGGCCCAGGGCAGCGGTGACGCGCAGGTCGGACAGATCGTTTCAGTGTGCGTTGCGAGGAAGTGGAATTTTAGAACGAAGTGTAAAACGACTATATAATGGGGTGACGACCAAACCATTTTGGAGGAGAGAGGAGGATTTATCCTCCTCCACGTGCGTGTGCGTGGATTTCGACTTTAGAACTATTGTTATTTATTAAATTAGTGTTGCGCACAGACTTTTATGTGATTTTAATGGACATTAATAATATGGACTGTTACCGCGCGGATTGTGAAAATAAATGATTCGGATAATTCTAATATTAGTTTTAATGGTTTTTAATTGTAAGTTTAGCTGTAAGTTTTGGGCATTAGTCTTAATTATATTATGTAAGTAGTAAATAAATTTTAATTATTTTACCATAAACTGCATTCTTAGTCATTTCTCCGACACAAGGATTATGTCCCATCCACCCCTAGACAGAAAAATACCAGAGCCAGGAAAAATGTAGCACCATCATTTCAACTTTTACAATACAAGCATTGTTTTGTGTGAAAGATGTCAAAACTGTATATGTGTTCAATTTGGGTGAGTTCAGATTCATTAATTTGTATAAAAATGTGTTTTGTTGAGCTGTGACACGCTAAAAGCAACATCGGTTTCATACATTTAGTTCATACATTATCGTTGACCATTGTGTTGTTACTTTTTGTGAAAAAATAAGCTTTTGGCGTGCCACAACACAATTAATTGTTCACAACACGTCTGTAGGCCTAGACAAAATGCATTTGGCGATCGACTACAAACAAATTCTTCGACAATATAGAGTAGGAAGAAAATTAACTATCCACTTTTTATATAAGTGTCTTTGTTTAGTTTAAATAATTGTTTATATGTTCCAGTAGACAGTTAATTTTTTTGTACTATACATTGGCGAAATCTTCGTTTGTAGTCGAACGCCAATTTGAATTTGTCTACGGGGGCTGTTTTTACTGTTAAATGTGAATTTTATTTTTGACTTGCTGACCCATCGAACTTCGTCTCGCCTTTAATCAAAAGCCAATAAAATATTGCTGGGTAACATAACATAGCTAACATACATGACTACTCTTTGTAAAAAAATCAAAAGTTATGTGGTAATTATGAAACAGTTATTTCAAAAGCACCAAAACTCCCCCGTTCCATACTAACTTTAATATTATATTATTTCATACTGTTTTCCATCCATTTTTAGACGTTAACAAATTATAAAAAAGCTTGAAAAAGTACAATCAAAAATTATATTTTTAATTTTAATCATTACCTATACCACCATCTGTAGAAAAATAGGGAAAACATTGAATGTTTCTATCAAAATATCAATCTACCAGACATCTCCCTATTTCCCCCAACAGATGTCGGTGGCGATACTGATGCAAACCCGTTGAATACAAACTTTAATATCGTATTTTAGATAAGTTCTCATCGATTTATTCAATTTTTTATTAGTTATTCTGTTATCCGGAGCGGAGAAGAATCCAATAAATCAAACATCGAAAAAATCTGTTCCGCCGATCTCGAGTTATAAGTGTTCGCACTAACCCGACTTTAATTTATATTAGAGATTATGGAATACAAATGCTTTTGGTAAAGAAGGTGTCGATATGATTTTCTATTCTGTTTTTATTTTTTTTTTCTATTTTTAATCTGCTAGATCTAACAAATAATGTTATTTTATTTTACAAAATGGTAGTTGTTTTTGTGTATTATATTCATTGAAATATATGTAATTGAAATTAAATAAACAGAAAGTTTTCATTTATTTACAACCAGAAATAAACTGAAAAAAAAAATACATTTTGTGTTTTAATTTTCTATAAAACATCTAATAATATATTATTCTTCTGAACCACTTCCAAACAATAGATGTTTTATAATGGTTAGTTTTATAGATATATTCCATAGTGAGTGAGAGCCTTTACTTGAACATTTTTTTATAAAGTTTAGGCACAAAGAGGTTGTTGGAAAGCCGGTGGTATCAGTTGATGACTTTCGTTTGCACAGCGCACTGAAGGCCATGGGTTCAAGTCCTGGTGGTGCCATTATCACTTTCACAACACAACCGTTTGGTTAGTATGAAAGATGTCAAAGTGTATTTGTATTCACTTAAGAAAGCCCAGATTCATTTTCTTGAAAAAAATAATGAAAATCTGTATTAAAAAGTCAAAACTTTTATTAATACAGGTAGATATTTATATTTTATTCTACAAATTTTATTATTTTCAAATGAGTATGAATCCACCTGGACAATTTGTTAATTATAAGGAACATAAAAAGCTTTGTTGGTACTTAATTGCAGAATAATAGAATCAACATTGTGGTGACAGTCCATAGCTCACCACATATAAACCGAGTACTCTGTCTTATTAACTATGGGGTAAGCATAGAGAATAAGTCACTAGGTTATGATTATGACTTGCAGCGCTTTCTTCTTGCTGATGAGGTGTTACAAATAAATAAGTACAATTAATTATATACATTATGTAGGTACACCACACTTTCATAAAGTTCTGTATGTTAACTTCCATAGATCAGGTTCTATAACTCCCATTATTCTACAACTTTTTTTTGTGGACGGGTAAAAAAGCTAGTATAAAATAATTTGTGTAATAATTCTAAGTAGGTACCTTTGTACAAGAAATATTTCAAATATGATAAAATTCTATTTCATGAAAATAATCCCTTCAGCTGAGTGCATTATTATTTAAGCGCACATTTGCAGTAGCTGCCTGATCCCGGCATGAGAACCGCGCCCGCTTAAATTTACAGTTGAATCCCTCTCAAAAAAATATTACCCACTACTTTTTTTTTCATAAAATGAAACATTGTTAATGTTTTAAGTAAAAGCTCCGAGTGTCTATAGCAGTCGCGAGTTGGTTGGAAGGTTTTATTTACTCTGCTAAATACAGGTAGAAATAAAACACTAGAGTATATTATGCAAATTATACGCCAACCGGTGTGGTGCCTGCATAGATATTGTGTGTTTTAACTGGAGCAAGATCGTTGATAACTATGCCACGGGGTACATGAACTTGCTGGCAAATCGGAGTATATAATAATAATATAATATAGGTACTCTCGTGCGGAAACGTTAAGTTTAATACTTTTCTTTACACGATGTTGTTTTAAAAATATTAATAACTAGCATCGAAACCTAGTGGACGACAGCCATAGAAAAGGCTTAAATATTTTTTTTTCATTAGCTACTCTAAAACTTAGTCTAAGGGTCACAATTTTATTTTACAATGTTAAAATATTTCATCAATAAAATTTTCCCCTCGGATGCGATATTATTGATTGATCGACGAAGTATGAAACATTTTTCCCGTAGTTGGATTAGTTTTATCATTTGTATGAAATAAATGTGAAAAAAAAAGAAATGCGTTGGGTTGGAGTGTTTAAAAAAAGACGGAGCTAAGGACGAAATTCCAATTATACCTACATACCTATACAGGAAAGTTTTTATTATTCTATTTAATATCCTGGTGTTTGAAATATAACTTTATTTTGTGATTGCCTCCTAAAATCGACACCATTTTGACTGCACTGCGTAAAATAGGCAAATAATCAAAACAATAAAAAATATGAAAATAATGGGGTAGCCCGTCCGGATTCCGTCACCCGTGCTTAGGGAAGCAAAAATCTCCACTGATCTCGATCTTGCTTGGCTTTAATGACATCCTCATTGAACTAAATAAATTCAATTCCTTCTCAAACACCATATTCAAATCTCTCAGTTCAGGGCCCTTATTCTCGTAGCGGTCTTAATACGCTCTTATGTTGATTGACAATCATAAAATGGTGGATTGGTATTCACAAAACAAGATATCTAGTAGATATCTTAAAAATTCGTTATGTTTGAAATATCAGTATAAAAATGATCCAGTTCAAGGTAGGATTATGATTAGATTCCGATAGTTTTGTGAATACGACTGCTTGCGATCGTGTCTTAATCTTAATTATCGTTAAGTGATTTTTAAAAGCAAGTGATTATGAGAATAGCCCTACTGCTTTGAAATAATGGAAAATGGTATGAGAGTGACCCTAGTTGGAGGAAGAAAGGATTGACTGACAATAATTGTCAAAATATTTCAATATTCTATTTTCCAATATTAAACAATTCTTTCTATAGCAAACTTTAGAACAAACTGTGATTGCACTCTCTTAGATTCTCTTGAAAGTTTGATTGGTCTCTCAGTGACATTATCGACATATTTTTCTTAGAAGCTTAGAGCTGAAAGTAAATGGACGGCTATAAAAATATAATCTGTAAATCTATCTAGGCGCGGTAGGCCCCTCCAAACAATCAGGAGACTGTACGAGGCTGATCTCCGGGGTGCTGGAATCGGCTGGGACGAGACGGTGGGGACCGCAGGGGACAGGGTGGCGTGGCGAGGACTTGTGGAGTCCATATGCTCCAACTAGGGAGCGGACATGGTCGAAGAAGAAGAAATCTAATCTAATAGTTGCGTTTCTAATACATTTCGTAGGTATTATTGATTTGCACGGTATTAGTATGGTGTCTTAACAGGAATCAGTCTGAAAGTAACTGTATGTATTTTGTCGTGTAAACTGGCGAAAACTGTTGGAGTTTCAACACAAAATGTTCGATGAAAACTCAAAGTTTGAGTTGAGTAAGCACACAGTACGGTTAGAGTCAGCGTAATATACCTAATAATAATAATATTATTATGTCATAGTTTTGTGGATGTTGAATATTCAATATTTATTTGGGAGAGTTTTAGAGTTTTGGAATCGTTAAAGATAGCAATAATCTTAGAAAAATAAAACAGTGACTTGCTAGTCTTAGTCGCCAGCGAGAATATATACTTACTATATGCTTTTTTTGCTATAATATTGAAATAATTATATTTTTAAGATTATTATATTGTATTACATATTAATTTTTAAAAGGCCCAACAGGCCGTAAATAAATAAATAAATATATACAATACCCTAATATCAAGGGATGAAAGTGACGATAAGGAAAGGAGAGAAGAAGTAGGTACCTTGTGGATATTTCCTCTCACTATCTTGAAGAGACGAAGCCATGTCAACGTTTTGTTTTATTTTCTCTCACAATAATAATGATTGTTATTCTCAAATTCACGTTCCAACTCAACGCAAGAAGCTCTTGCTTAGAACTTAATCGGTTGCCAGTAGTTACGCATCTAATGTATGGGATAAAATATTTTCACAATACAGAAATGTCAAAAGTCTCAATAAAAATTAAAAATTGGATACGACGCAACTCAATCGTCTGTTTTTCATTTCAGAATAATGGTCAATATATCGTTCGTATAGAAATTCCACTAGTGTTTGTTTTTATTTTGACGTACCTAAACAATTTGATGCCATCATGAAATCACTTAGTGTTCAATTTTTAAAAGGTAAATTTAATACGAATTTGAAACACTACTGACTTGTTTCACTAGGAATACGGTACTGCAATAAACAGCGGAGAATGTGTCAGTGTAGAACATTGTATTATCTATGTGATTTCCTAGTGACAAAAAAAATTGAGACTCAGTGCATTACTGCCGTCACTGCTTTCGAACAATGGCGTAGTATGATCACTTTGCGTTAACAACGTTCGCCAATTGGGATCAATTCTATAAAGGCCTTGCAACGGATAGCTCTCGTTGTCTTCCTATGTCCAAGGGAAAATATGTCCAAGAGTCAATAAATATTTGGTACGTTGTGGTTTTATTTGTGTTTTTATTTACCTACATATATCTTTTAGATTGGTAATGTATTTTGTTATAATAATTTGATTCAAAAATAGTTCTGGATCATTTACCTACACCTAGAATGGCATTGAAAATATTATAATAATATGCATTATCTACTTTTGTTTTGCATGAGATAAACATTTCAATTTTATTGAACCAATATAATATATTAATTTTAGTTAATTATTCTGAACGAATCCAAGTGCTCCAAATGTAGACTATGAAAAATGAGAAAAACTAAAAATATATTAATAATGTAGGTATATAATACATACATACATACATTCTCCCTTTAAGACCTCCCGCATACCGCAAGCCAGCCCGGAGGAGACAAACCC
Organism: Mystacides longicornis; assembly: GCA_963576905.1. NCBI lineage: Eukaryota > Metazoa > Arthropoda > Insecta > Trichoptera > Leptoceridae > Mystacides > Mystacides longicornis. The sequence continues at coordinate 1,166,893 of OY756421.1, read as the reverse complement.
GAACTGCATGAAACCAACCCTCTAGCTCGATCGAATCAATCAAAACCAAAAAAGCCGACATCGAGCGCAATGGAGAGCTCTTGGTGCCTCCCTATGCCCCTGAGTGGGGCTTAGGCCTCCTGCATTGCGTTTTGGTTTGGGGGGTATCTGCGGCGGCTTGAGGTATATAATAAAGGGCGGTATTTATAATATGTATGTGTGTGACGAGTGCTGCAATTGAGTTGGACGTCGTTAGTATTATTGCACTTTTAGGTTTGCACTTTCGATTAAAAATATTTCCGATGAGAATCTGAATATTATATTTCAATTATGTTTTTTTTCCAATTTGCGGTCTAGGTGTTTGCTCCTCTGACATGGTGAACATTGATTAATTCTGGTTTATTTATGTACCTATGTATTTTTTTTTTCATTGCTTGATAGCTCATTCGTTTGCTTGAAATGTCTTATAAATTGTAAGTACTTTGAAATGTAAATGCAACTTTTGTTGCGTAGATTAAATAAATAAATATGTAACATAATGATATTTATTATTTTAAAATAATAGACTCCAAAAAGGCTCGTCAGCAGTTTTCATTCCTGATAACAATAAAATATTCGATTATTGGACAAATTCTCGTAGAATGGGAAAATCAGTTGAGTGAAAAAAAATCTATTTCGGAAAAACGAATCGAATTTTATTATAAACGGGCGAAGAAAATTATTGGATTGAATGTCCCTCAGATGAAGTAGTGATCAATAATCAGGAATTCATTAAAAGTGAAGAAACCTTTCAGAGTTAAACACGCGTCGAGATTAACAGACGTTTAAACGCAATCTGCGGGGATATGAATTCGTTAATCCTGAATAAATTTCTACATCTTTTGGGCAACCAAAAGTGATTTTTTTTTACTAAAGATAATATCATGTAATATACAATAATTGCACAATTGTGTCACGCCAAGTCTCGACAGAAGACTTGTCGGCGTGTTCAAATGAAATGATTTTTTATCAAAATACGTAATATGTAGGAATAACAACTAAGGAGATATAAAATTCAGTCAATCCTTTTTACACCCCACTTAGGGGCATAGGGAGGCAACAAGAGTTCTCCATTGCGCAGAATCTTGCGCAATGTTTATGACCTCCTCCCACACCATGTCCAAATTCCTCATCTCTGATTTTAAGGAACGGAACACAGTGTGAGAGGGTCTTCCTCGTCTTCAGGACCCTGATGGGAGGAAGAACAGCGCTCTCCTCGGCCTCATTCGGCATCCTTAACAGATGCCCCAGTCAAGTCCATATACTCTCCACAATGGTAGAATTGATGGGCACTCGCCGCGGCCTGCCGGGTGCGCCAGCGTGTAGCGTCGTTCGTGATGCGCTGGTACCATCTTATACCTAAAACTCTCCTGAGGCACTTCATTTCAAATGCAGAGATATAAAATTACCATATAAATAACTTAGAGTTAACTTCGGTTAATATAATATCAAATTCAAACTAGAAAACTGGTATCTTCTCTCTTTATATTCCCATTTTGAGTTGTGACCCCACTAAGAGGTATAAGGAGGCAACAAGAGCTCTCAATAAGATAAAGATCTAAATACGTACATTACCTACGACTAAATTCAGCTAATTATATTTTAGTTGATAGAAATAAATAACGATTACAAGGATTTTTTAATAGCTAAAAGACTTTTTTTTAATAATTAGAGCATATACCAAACCTTTACCTGAAAAGTTATCAAATGTGTTTATTGATTTATACACAACTAGCTTTCCCGACAGACGTTGTCCTGTAGTCCTTACTATGAATATTGATTTCGAATTTGTAATTATTTATACAAAAATACGTTAAAAATATACTTTTGAAGATGTCGATGCTGGAGCTAAAAATGCCGATATCGTGCGCGTATTCGTTTCCCAGTCGGTGAAGTCGTGGGAATACCGTACTCTTCAGGTAGTTGCATGGTAGTAAGAGAATTGTCACAGCTAAAAAGGCATCTACTTACTTCTAGTGCTGCGGGATGGTATGTGGAATTTTATGAGACCTATCAGTGCGGGCTCGTCGAAAAGGTTGTTCAGAATTTTATAGAGCACGATGAGGTCAGACAAAGTGTGTCTTTCAGATAGCTTGTGCATGTTTAATAGCTCTCGCAGCCGCTCGTAGTTCAGCTCCTCGCTGGGTATACCCAATTTGTAGTTAATGTGTCTCAAAAACTTACTCTGTACTCGCTCAATGTGTAGTCTGTGTAGTTAAGAATATGCTCTCCTTTTAAGAGCATGCAGCCATACAATGCAGAGCTTTAATCTCGTCTATTGATCGACACTAGCATCCTCCGTTTATGCCGCGGTTTCAGTTTGTCGTCCACTACGAGTACTAGAAATGCAGAGGCACTTAGGTATATGGTGCATGTCATTTCCAACAGCCCTTAGAATATAAACAACCCCTAAAACATTGCTTTATTCGGTAAAACGTTGTATAGTGGAGTGGTTGGTAGACCAGTGGTATCAGTCGACGACTTTCGTACGTTCAGCATATTCCTGGTGGTCGTGGATTCGAATCACGATGCCGACCATTTCCACTTTCACAACACAAGCTTTGCTTTATGTGAAAGATGTCGAAAGTGTATTTGAGTAAAAAAAAATATTAGGTAGGTACATTAAATTTATACTCTGTGACCCGCAATAGTTTGATGAAACAATCATTACTCTTCCAATGTGCCGTATTGTGTTTTGTCGCTACGTATGCGGCAATTAGAGAACGTAATTTGCTCCATTCTATGAACGTACGGAAATGAAGTAATTTGTTCGACTCTAATGGGGTGCACACAAATATGAACCTAGAAATTCAGAGCGAGGAGGATGTGTTTGTACGTATTTACGGCGCTAATGGAAACCTTAATATATGCGGAAGAAGGTGTTTGTTTGGCAAACAGTTGTATGCATTCTAAAGTAAAGAGAGTTCAAAACCGAATATCTCGATTTCGCATAATATAGTAGGTACTATTATCTTTGTTGAGTTCATTAAAGATCATTTTTAATTTCAATTACGGTTTTGTTTAATCTAGTGTAATGATGCTTTGAACAACCAAAAAGTTACTAAGTACTTATTTACAAGTAATTTATCATTATATATTTTTGTACATATTTTATTTATTTGTTCACTTTATTTTAAAATTTAATACCGACACAATACACACATACCAGCTGTTTAAATTTCTTTACTCCACCCATTCTTTTTAATAATGAATCTGAACTCAAACAAATTTAATTTAAGTACACTTTAATTGGCATATTTCACAGAAAACAAAGCTTGTTTTGTGAAAGAGAAAGATGTTGAGCACCGGGGATCCAAACATACAAAATATTATTTGCGGCGATCGGCGCCGGTCAGAATCGGCGTTTTTTGTGTTTTCACCCTAAAGTTGTCTGTAGCAGTACGTACAATAGCTTAGAATAATAAAGGTACAGTTTTGTGCAAATTCATGTAAACATTCTTCAAACATTTTTATACAGAACGACTGGTTGTGTGTTCTTAAAAAAATCTCTCTAAAGAATGTTCGTTGTTCATCTCAATTCGAACAATACTGTAATTACTTAGTCGGAAATCGGTAGAATGTTAATAAACTTTCTACGATGTTATAACATTTCGAATAGCTGTGGAGGATGTAAGTAACATTCTCTCGAGGTATTGTGAAAGAGAAGAGAGGAGAAAATAATATCGTATGTCACAGGGCGCTGTTAGCTTAGATTAAGCACGTATCGGAGCCTATTCATAAATCAATTTGCTTTGAATCTAGCTCAAGTATAGCTTAGCAAGCTGAATTCGTGTGCTTAATAGACAGCGTCTGTACACGCTCTCCTGCGTCGCGCGACTCTTGCGACGAGATAGCATCACTCATGGAATGAAACCTACACTTGAAGTTTAAAGCTGTGGCGTATGAAAGACAATGAGAACTGTTTGATGTTGCCGTATTTATGTATTTTGTTGTATGCCTTTCTTGAATTATCATTACACCTTATTCAATATTCATGGCAAAATCACACTAATGTACGTAAAACTATGATTATTTAGAGCTAGGCTAGAGTACCCGTTGCCTCATGACGGACTTCGTTGTTTTTCAATTTGACGCGTAAATGTTGGTTGTATGTAGATAGGTACCGAAAGTGTCAATATGGTATGAAATTATTGTAGAGAAATCTTAATCAAAATTTCATGTAGGTATTAGTTTACTTTTCTACCACTGGGGTGTTCATTTTAAATAATATGCTTTGTTATTTTATATTCTCTCGTTTTCAGGGTGGTTCCTAGCCACTAAATTAAAAAACTAACACTGACGCGGTTTCTGTACTGGATGTATGTATTTTCAAACAACAGAACACACGCACCGATGCATTGATGTGTAGCCCGAGAGCAATCGCTGGGTAGGTGGGTTTATCGGTTATTTAATTAATCAGTTTTCTGATGAGCTATTATTTTCGAAATTCCATTTATGGGTGAAAAATCAAGAAATATCTATGAAAAACTGTGAAAAAAGAAAGGAGGTGATTTTGTAAAAAAAATGTCTTACAATGACCTCTAAGCTTTGGACAACGTCTTCTTAAAGCATTGTATTGGAAACGGAAACGAGAAAATTTCTTCATCAAACATAAAAAGTTAAAAAAGAGTTCGTGATTTGGGCAGTCAACCAGGGTAAAGAAAATATAATTGTTGTTTAGCTACCAGCACAGCTATCATTTTTATTGTAGGTAGGTACCTATTTAAAATTGGAAAGTTTTACTGAATTAAAACAGCCAGGAACTTTATACTTTTTAGTGGTTGCACTTTTATAAGTAAAACCTTCGGGACCCTGGTGGGAGGAAGAACAGCGCTTTCCTCGGCCAACCGTCATTCGGCATCAACACATGTGCCAGCCAAGTCCATCTCCTCCACATAATGGTAGAAGTGATGGGCTCACGCTGGGTGCGCCGACGTATAGCGTCGTTCGTGATGCGGTGGTACAATCTTTTACCCAAAATTCTCCTGATGCACTTCGTTTCGAATGCAGATACTTTTTGTGCCTGGACTTTGTTCAGGTGCCAGGACAGAAGAATTCCCGAAGACGAGGAAGACCCTCTCATACTGTGTTCCGCTCCTTTGAAGAAGAGCTGAGGAATCTGGACATGGTATGGGAGAAGGTCATAAACGTTGCGCATCAAGATCGAGCGCAATGGAGAGTTCTTGTTGCCTCCCTATGCCCCTAAGTGGGGCCTTAAGGGAGTTTGGATTGGATTGGATAAGTAAAACTGTCAGAGAAATTACAAATGATGATTTTTTATATTAAAAAAAAAAAAGATCTAAAAACATCATCCATGATAATGTTTCATTTTTTTTTAAATATCCGTGCATCACATCTCACATCTTGTAAGACTTCCCCATTCGCGCTTACCCCGGTAGGTACTATTGGGAATTCTGCCAGCCTGTCCCCAGGATATCCCGAAATGGATGGCGGCGTTGGATGTCAGACTTTAACTCTGTGATAAAAACTCGACGAATAGCCAAACGATAAATAAATTAATGAATTCTTTTAAACATTGTTTTAAATTACATTATAATATTATTATCCTTTAATTAACAGCTGGATAATTTTTTAACTTGGTTATTATAAAATAAAGAGGGTTTAAAGAAGATTAAAGTTAAAAGAAGATTTAAAAAAAAACATAATTGTTAAAGCTTTAGAGTGATTTTGATTGATGAGCGAAGAAGCGTAAAATAGGGTTTAATTATGAAACAACACGGGATGTAAGAACACAGGGCATCTACTTACATAGGTATGCGATACATTTCGCTGAATTATGTTGGATTTCACTTAAGACTTTGCAAAGGTTTGAAACTTCGCTGTTGACTTTGATTTGGTGCTAACCTTATGAATATTTCTAAAAGGTACCTCTGTACATTTATTTTAAAAACCTCATCGTAGTAACCTTTCATGACTTTAAAAGATACAACGTTACGCTTTCACAAAACTACGTTAAATCTTCTTATTATTCTTATTAATAAGAAGGTTTTCGGGAAAACAGTTCTACGATCTGTTTTGAATCCAATTAGCTAAGGATTTATACAAGTGCTTTTTCTATATTAGTATGTACTTATTATGCCTATCTTTCTCTCATTATTATTATTATGAATAGTATAAAAATACACTTAAAATGGAAAAAACATACTTTATTAATGGGGTGCCGTGGAGTTGCCGGCTAAGAATAGCTCCTCTGCTCTTTTTGCTGGTTTTTCGAGCATTCTGTAAGAGGCAGGAAATCGAAAAATCAGATTGTTACCGTAAGGTTGACCACCCCACGTTGATGTGAGGATTTATTCATATCTTGTTATTCAAAATATTGTTAAGTAATTATTTTAAAGTTTGGGAACGCGATGGTAAAGAGTTTGAAAAACAGTTCCTTGTTTGTTTATGGCGGATTAGAAAGTTCGGTATTTTTACACATAGACATCCAGTGGGCCTAGACAAAATACAGTTGGCGATCGACTACAAACGAATTCTTCGACAATGTAGAGTAGGAAGAAAATTAGCTGTCCACTTTTTATAATTTTATATCAGTGTCATTGCTTAGTTCAAATAATTGTTTACTTGTTCCAGTAGACAGATAATTTTTTCGCACTATTCATTGGCGAAATCTTCGTTTGTAGTCGAACGCCAGTTTGAATTTGTCCACGGGGGCAGTACTAGGAAACTGTCTGTGGAATTGTACAAATTTTATATGAATCGCCTAATCAATTGATAAAGGGGGCTGTTTTACCGACCTACGAAACGTCAAACTCCGAAAATGTACCTACTAAATATTTTCATTTAAATGTTTATGAAATGTTTTATATGGTTTGACCTACATTTATTTTTATTTCAAATCAATCTTGAATCTTCGTAATACGTTTTCATTCAGTAAAACTTCAAACTCAATTCCATGAAACTTTACATCAGTAATTTTGTTTTCAAAATATGGCCATCTGTGTTTACTGGGATATTATTATGAAGATTCAACAAAAAAATACATTTTTTAACTAGATACTTTAAAATCTTGAAATATTTCTTGTACTCACACATTTAACAGTTAACAAGATCTTTTGATCAACCAATGTTTTAGTTTGAAAACATAAAATAAACATAGCTAAAGTAATTATTTAAATGAAAAAATCAATTTGTAATTGCACAAATTATTTAAAACCCGGACTATTTTGGCAGGCACGGGTCCGGCTCGGTTGCAGGTGACAAAGAAACTAAGAGAGGTAAGTTTCATTGTAATATGTGACCAATTTCACCATTAATGCACATTCAATTCGTTAAATTATATTAACAAAGCTACCTGCATAGATCTAGATAGAATACCTAAAAATAAATTCCACCCGACGTCATAGAACAAAATATCCCGGGTTAATGTGCGCAGTGAAAATAATCAATCACAAAATTGTGATTATCTGCTATGTTTATTTTTAAGATTAAATTATTCTCCTTGGGATGAAATTTTAAGCTCAGTATCTACGTGGTACAATATGCTGCTTGGTGAGCTCGCATGCTTCATTAATTATTATTCCTCCCGCTAAATCCATTACTGCCTAATCCCGTTAGATCGGATGACACACACACACACTGGATTGGAAGTAGATTTGTTTTCATCACCATCATAAATGAACTGAGATCAAAATATCACGGCTTTAGATGGGTTTTATTTTTCATGGCAGTGAACATCTCTGTCAACAAAATCTTTTTTTTTTCAACCAGCATTCAATGCGCCATCATATACCTACTACCAACCTTTGTTCGATCTACGTCATTCTCGGTCGGCCACGCTTTCTTACACCTTTCCTTTCAGCCTTATGAATTCTCTTTGTCATTCTATCTGCATCCATTCTTCCCACATGCCCAAACCATCTCAACATACATTCTCGTCTATTCCTTATGCTCCTGACTTGGTCCTCTTGTAAGACTGCACCCGATATTTTGACAGTTTGTGCAACTGAGAAAAGCTGTAAGATATTTATTTGAATGGTTTTATTAAATTTTTGGAAAACACAGCGAATTGGACAGTTTTTTTAAGAAATTTCTCATACAGAAATTTTAGCAAGTTCAACATTCATTGATATACCTACCGATTTTTTCAGCTATTTCAAAACAAATTTTCCCGTTTTACTGTCGTATCCTGTATAATAACTATCTGCATCCAATGGTCAACTTTATCAAAACTCAATTACCAGTTAATTGATTTGGAATAATATCAGCTTTGATGGTAAAGCATTTTGAACAGAAATCAGTCAAAGAGAACACAAATACCCTATTTGCGCGTTCACAATATAATTCTAATAATTTGAAGAGTTCCACCACACAGGGATTATGCATGAAAACAGCCCATCAAAACAGTTCTGTTATCAAGGCGTAAGTTTCAAGTAAGAGGTCCGGTCATTTATTCCAAACTAGCTTCCCAACAGACGTTGTCCTGTAGTCCTTACTATGAATATTGATTTCGAATTTGTAGTTTATTCAAAAATACGTTTAAAATATGTTTGAATGTTAATCAATTATTTCTGAAAGCTTGAAATCTATCAAAAATCTGCGTACTAATATTTTGAAACTCAGCAAACAACGATGTCAATAAAAATTGTGTTATTATGGAATTTTTCACAGATGGCGTTGTTGTCAGTAAATCCGTTTCATACTAACTTAAATATTATATTTTATAATATATCTAATCCATTTTTTTTTCAACTTTTTATTAGTTATTCTGTTATCCGGAGCGGAGAAGAATCCAATAAATCAAACATCGAAAGAATCTGTTCAGCCGATCTCGAGTTATAAGTGTTCGCACTAAACCGACTTTCTTTTATATTATAAGAAGAAATTATTAGAAACTTGTCAACCTGCCCTAAAAATATCTAACTGAAAAAAATTTCAAATTTCGCATTCTAATTTATTAACATTTTGGTAGGAGTATTCGATAAGTATGTTCCTATTACTTTGTGTCTATTACTTTTATTATTCTTGATTATTTTTTTAATTAAGTATCTTTGTTGTGTTTTGAATAATTTTATTATTCTTGTTTTTTTTTTATTATTTTTGTTGTGGTTTGAATAGTTTTATTCTTCTTGTTTTTTACCATTTGATACCTAGCTATTATCGAATTGAAATACGTACCTATTATATTATTTTCACTTTTCTACAAATTGAATTGTTGTGTATTTGTTAGGTATTCTGAGTTATTTTAATTTTACTAACTTATTATCGAATGACAATGTTTTCAATGGTTTTTAGAATTCTTACCTCTTTAACATAGTTTTAATATATTTATGCTTAATTCTTTTGTTTTTCATTTTTATAAATGGAGTGTAGAACTTTTTATTCTAAATTATTGATGGTTTCATTGATTTATATCGATATGGTATTTGTTTGACTTAAAAAAATGTTTACCGTGAAGCAAGACACAGGACCTACGTAATATTTTATTGTATCCAATGTTTTGTTATAAAAAAATGGAATAAATAAATTGAATTCTATTTGAATCCCGCTGGCTACAGTAGGTACTGATATCCGTAGGTATGTATGTATTTGTAAAACAAATGATTATAAGTTATTATAAGTAGATCTTACTTAGGACCTCTAATTTTCTTACTAGGTCCGTCCAAAAGTAGTATGCACGAAACCCGATGATGAACCACATTTGAAAAGTTCGGCGTCCGCTTTTAAGTTTATCCTCCGCTTTTATGTAAGCGTTGTTAAAAGGAATGCAAAAGCTTACAGCCATAGTTAAGAAGCTACAAGGTTAGTTTCTCGATAAATTCAACACAAGATAAATATCATTTAATTTAATCTGTTAAAGATCAGTGCAATATACTTAACAGCTTCAAAAAGCCTTTGCGTCTATCACACGTACAAGAAAATACAAAAAAATAAAACATAAAACGAAGAAGAAAAACTAAAAATACAATACAAGTTATTTTCATATTAAAGCAGATCATCAATATTTTCTAGACCAAATACTCGATTCGCCTGCAGAAAAGCTCATATGTAACATTGAAAATATCAATATCATCAGACAGCTGATTCATCAAGAGCATCGCTCGGTTAATTAGTGAATGCTTTATAACATTTGTACGTCCTCTATGCACATAACATGAAAAATGGGAGCGAGATCTCATGTAATCGTCAGGGACGTAGAGGCTCAGCTCAAATAGTACCTGCGGGCTATTAATTATGCCATTTATAAGTTTAAAGAAGTGCCTACAAAGGTATTCTTTTCGTCGTCTCTCTAACCTAGTAATGTTTAAGCACCCAATAATGATGGGTACATAATATATGGATAATAACCGTACGTCATTCTATATAAATGTCTAGCATACCGTTTCTGGACCTTCTCAATACTAAGCACATATGTTGTTTCCTGGGGATCCCATATAATAGAACCAGTTTCTAGTATGGATCTAACCATAGTTTCAAACAACAATCTAAAAATGTTTCACTAGTTTTAAAGAATCTGCAATTTCTAATGACAAAACCTAATGTTTTATTTGCCTTATTTACAATCTTTATAATATGTTCCTTGAAATTCAAACTGGGAAATTATGAAAGTTTTGAATGATTGAATACAGTTTCGCTTTATAGAAATATTGAAATATATGAGTTGTTTTAAAATTTTGCATTATAATATGTGGAAATAATCCACAGTCCACGGTAGATTTTGGTGGTGAATATGTAGTTAACTGATATCGCATAATAATAATATGTATTTTACATTTTGTATGATGATAATATGGTTTTGTAATGTAAAATAACCTACGTAGTACTTATGGAAATAATGAATAATTTTCAATAATGTGCGTTCTCTATTTTTAATCATAGCCTATATGAAATACGTTTTTATGATATTTTTTAATTAATAAATGCGTGGCTGATGAAATTATTAATTTATTGTTTGTGGCATTTTATATAGGTGAATTATTTTGTGTAATATCAAATATATAAAAAGTTTTTGTCACGGTGTTTGTTACCTACTCCTCTGTAACGCATTGAATGATTTTTTAATGTTTTTTTGTAATGTTTTTGTAAAGTATGCATATTTTTCATGCCGATAGGTGATCAAGGTGTCCCTATCCAGATTTTTTTTATCAGTATGTCTTATTATTAAGCAAATTTCCTTTATTAGGCATCAAAAAATATCTATTGATTGGTACGTATACCCAATTTTTTTCCTCATGCCTCATCCCTCATTTTGTAAAATGAAAAGGGCTTTCTGTGTATGCTATTATATATCCAGTAGCTGACAATATTTTATGTAAAATTAGTAATAAATAAATTTAATTTAGATAATAAATTTCAACAACGATTATTGATTCTGAGGTGGGATGAAGTTTTACGGTTCAGCTAGTAATATTATAATAATATCATAATTGAAATAACGCTTTCACCAAAATAAGGTATTTATTATATTTTGAATCACAGAATCGTTCTTTTTCGAGAAAAGCTTTAGGAACATGACATGGGGATTAACCACGTGTGACATCCATGACGCAGGAGCTTATCCAGGATTGACCATAGTGTCGCTTCAAGCTATTATGTATAGGTACATAATATGGTGAAAAGTTTCAACTAATTGATTACTACCTATTATCATTCTAATTTGGTGAATAAAGAGAAGTTATTATATAAAAAAAAAAAATATTAAATTACATTACGACAACATATTTTTTTTATATAATTCTCTTCTATTAAGATTCCGTAGATCTGCTCTTACTGCCATGCCGGTTCGGCGTCTGGAGACTTCGATTACAAGCGTTGGGATCTGCCTGACGTTCTTCCTTCTTAATGGCTGCCTAGGCAGAATATTATGTAGTTCTGTCGTCCTACAATCTGCCGATATGTTCATTTCTTTATCTCCCTGTTGCCTTTCCCGTTTTAATGTATTCTATTTTTTAAGCTCGGTACTCACCTGCGCCGCGAACGTGAATCGTTACATCAATTTTATCAAAAGGATGCGTGTGTTCCGCTCGCGTTCGCTATTCGAATCGCGTATACACTTAACCTTTCGATTAAATTGATTTAATGTCACACGTTCGCGGCGCAAGTGAGTACGATGCTTAATAAAGACGTAGAAGACCCTCTCATACCGTATTCCGTTCCTTCGAGGCAGAGCTGAGGGAGTTGGACATGGTGTGGGAGGAGTTCATAATCATTGTGCAAGATCGAGCGCAATGGAGTGCTCTTGTTGCCTTCCTATGCTCCTGAGTGGATTTCAAAGGGAGTTTTTTTTATTTTATTTGATTTTTAATAGATTCTTATTAATTATTGTGTACTTTAGTCTAGTCCAGTTAATAACCTTTTGATTCAAACATCATATTAAACAAGATAGAGGCAACAGTGGAAACCGTGAAAAATGGATATTATGGTAATATGGCGCCTTCTAATGTCAGTGGTGACTGACCAAAAAATTGGTTGCATAAAAAGTTTCCCATAATGTACAACAGGATGTTTCATCATTTCAACCTAACCACGCATGCAACTCGATGAAAAAATATTGATACTTATAGACATTTAAGAGGACTTTACAAAATATAGACGTAATCGATAGGTACTTACGTATCTTACCATAATAATTGGGTAGAATTTGGTTATGATGGACGTCTATTCTTTCAACAACATATAGAATATCGTAACGTATATCACATGTGATTTATTAACTATTACACCGCCATCTCTTGAATTTTTTTAAAAGTTACTAAACTTATGACCCATCGAGCTTTATCCCGCATCCGATTTAATTCAGTTTTTATGTCATAAACAGCTGTATTTAATTCATGCAATAAGTAAAAAAATGTTTTTTTTTATTCTGGATTATGTCGAAGTTCGACGGGCGGGTCAGCTAGTATTTAATATAGGTAAATATTGTTTAAAAAGTTTTTTTTTTATATTTATTTTTACATCATTTGAAATGAATATGTACTGGGAAAAATGTTTTATCTATTTCTTTTATCGATTGATTGAAACTTCTGCATGAATGCAAAACAGCTATAAGATACTTTTTTCTTCCAAAAAATTCATTAGGTATACAATGAATAGGTGTATCTATATATCACACTTGGCGCGACACAATAGTGTGATTTTTGTATATTATATTATCATGCATGTATTATCTATAATAATAAAGGAAAGTGCCTGACTGACTGACTGATTGACTGACTGACTCATCAACGCACAGCCCAAACGGCTAATCGTAGAGAAGTGAAATTTGGAAATCAGGTAGGTCTTAATACAAAACCTTCCACTAAGAAAGGATTTTTGGAAATTCCACCCCTAAGGGGGTGAAAAATAGGGTTGAATGTTTTTCAAAGTATGCGAATATCTCGGAAACTAGACATGGTACGAACTTGAGATTTGGCATATGAATTCTTCTATAGAAATGAGTGTTAGCATATTCGGCAATTTTTCCAAAATTTAACTAAAAGGGACGAAAAAGGGCACATATAAAAAGGGATGATTTTTAAGTGCCTCCTAAAAAGTTTAAAAATGGTTTTATCGAAATTTTAAAAAAATGATTTCTTCAGAAAGAGTCAAATTATACTATTTCGTTTTCAAAAGATATCATTAATTAGAGGGGAGGGGGTGAGGGGCACTTTTCCAACGTGTATGTGTGTGTATCCGTCCCCTCTTTATAATTTTTGATTCGCTTGATGCACAGATTCTAAAATTTCAGAAAATATTGAATACTTTAAGCATACAAAATTTGTATACTCAGAATTTTGAATTTTTTTTTCAGTCAGGGGTTATCAACCTTTGAATTTTTATTTAATTTTTCCATATATCTCAAAAACCATAAAATCTAGAACCCTAAAATTGTGTATGTATATAGAAAAATACAATATCTAAAATATAATTTAATGAAGAAGTTCCAGGATTTCTCAAATTTTTTTTATAAAGAAAAATATTTTTTTATGACAAATTTACGAGTTTCAGTGCCTACATTTCAGAATTTTATAAAAATATCGAAAAACGCCGAAACGCTACAACTAGATAATTTATTTTTCTATAAAAAATACATACATCATAGCAGTACATCTCAAACTTTTCTTAACAATTTTTGTAAAAATTTAATTTATTGACGACATCGTTTCATACAATAAACATACCGACTCAGGCCATCGACAGTTGGATCTCATTCGGCGAGCCGGGCCGGTGTGGTGCCGCGGTGTATGGCTAAGAACACGTAGAAAGCCGATACCGACCCGCGCCGACCAGCGCAAAGAATGTTACTATGCATTTGAATGGGGATACCCACAGAAAAGCAGGAACCCGCTTTCCGGCATGCTCATTTAAATGCATTGAAACCATAGGCAACAATCTATGAGCCGGTCGGCGCGTATCGGAATCCGCTTTCTACGTGTTCCTGCCCAATGAATATATACGTAGGTAGGTACCTACCCAGCCCAACCTACTTTCTCCAATACACGTGTCGAAACTATTGCGTAATCTATAATATTAATATAGTTTTGAACTAGCCGACCCTTCAAACTTCGTCCCGTCTTGGAATATAAATAATATGTTCGAGATTTTATGTATAAATTTAAGTTGATTTCAGTTTAAAGTTATTTAACACAGACGACGACGTGGTCCTTATATTATTGAATATGAATTAGTATAATGATACATTCATTAATACCTTTTTAACTAGGTACTGTAACCGATGCATCTGTTATAAAACATATCATTATATTATTTTCTATCAGCATTCCGTGAATCGTATCATTTATCAAACAACTAATTCCTGTTAAACGCCTGATTTAATTTCAAAATTAGAAAAAATGTATAATGGAAGTTTTATTTTTATTCCGTGCAACTTTTTTTTTCATAAGACCCTTCAGACAAAAGCAAACACGACAAAAAAATGGGCGATATAAGTTCAGCTGTTCTCATAGGGTAAGAAACACGTAGAATGCCGATTCTGACTAGCGCCAACCGGCGCAAAGAATGTTACTATGCATTTGAACGGGGAAACCCACAGAAAAAGCAGGAACCCGCTTTCCGACACGCCCATTTAAATGCATTGAAACCATAGACAACAATCTTTGAGCTGGTCGGCGCGGATCGTAATCGGCTTTCAACGTGTTCTTACCCATACGATGACCGCGCAAATTAGCGTTCCATTTTTATATAAGAGATAATACACTTTCCGTGAATTCAGAGAAACACTTTACGTACCTACCTACTTCAATATATTTTTCGTACCATGCATCCTGTACAGCGATTCTGAATTGTTTTTTTTACGATCGACATTAAAATCATTATGTAGGTACCTACCTATTTTAGTAATTTATTATCTCTACTAAAATAATTTACGGTAAGTTCACGAAAAGAATCTGGTTTGTATTGCAATTCTTTATGTCTTGATCTGTCAAAATATTTGAAGCCATTTCATAAAAACACTAGCAACAAAAAAAAAAAAAACTATGTGAGTAATCTTGCTTTGAATTTATTGCGTAAACCATGAATAGCAAGTTGATATAATAATATGTTGATAAAAGGTAAATAGTATTATGAAGTCAATAGGTAAATTATTTTATATCAAATGTAGTCAATGTGCAAAATATTAAATTTTAAAATTATCTACAAAACCTCACATCATTTTGGGACAGATCGTAAATAATTGTTTTGAAAACACTGGCAAGTCAATGACCACATCATTTCGTCACTGTATAGTGCGAAAAAATTAACTGTCCACTGGAACGTATAAAAAATAGAGACGAAAGGGATAGCAGTTAGCCGGATATTATGACCTCCTCACACACCATTTCCAGATCCCTCAGCTCTGCTTCGAAGGAGCAGAACACGAGGAAGACCCTCTCGGTATGAGAAGATCTTCTTTGTCTTCGGAACCCTTGCGGTAGGAAGAAAAGCGCTCCCCTTAAAATATCGGTGTTTTTATTTTCAAAATTTATAAAATTCGCAGAATGCTAAAGAAGTCCTTACTAGAGCCCGGCCAGTGCGTAAATTACCATGGGTACAACGCATGAATTACGCTTACGTAGGCGGTATATACCAATTGGACTGACTCCGTTGCCGGAACGTTATTGTTTCAAAAATCGCGGAAACTATCTGCATCTTCAGCCAGGATGATATATGACGAAACGTTGTTTTATTAAACTTCCCTTACTTACGAAGACCAGCAAAGCTGCTGTTTTCCTCTATATAGTCTAATAGTCTATATAACGAAATATTATATAGAATTACTCTCCATAATTTACCTTATGCTTGATAATCAATTTTCTAAGTTGTAGAATTTATTTTGTGATTATAAGGTGTATTTCTTAAGTGATACTTTAATAAACAAATCAACGAGTTATCCAAACATGCCTCTTTTTACTATCCGGTATCCGGCAGGATATTATTTACGCCGCCGGATAGACCGGATATCGGATAGTTGCCGATATCCGTTTCATCTAATAAAAAATATAAACAGTGGACAGTTAATTTTCTTCCTACTCTACATTGTCGAAAATTCGTTTATAGTCGAACGCCAATTACTTATACCATTAGAATACTGAGGTTGACCAACTCACTTCCTTAAACCTCAACCGGTTAGAAAAGGCACAATGAGCCTCGGACGACTTCGAGCGCAATGGAGAGTTCTTTATGCCTAACCTATTCTCCTGAGTGGGTCCAAGGCCTCCCGTATTATGGGGTGGTTTGGGGGGAACCGGCACGGGCTTGATCTGTGTGCGGCTGGCTTTTTGGCAATCGGGCTAGGTTTTGGCTTTGTGCGGATCGGGTTTGCTGCAGTTTAGTTTCCTCCGGGCTGGTTTGCGGTGAGCGGGGGGGCTTAAAAGGGAGAATATTACGTTATTATAAAAATGGAGACCTACTTTACGTGGTCATCGCATCACGCCTGGAGGCCAAGTCGAAATATTAACGACAGCTCCAACGTTAACAATTTGTTGTTATTTCCATAGAGATAACGTAAAAACTGTTGTTCAACGTGCGTTAAACAATGTTGTTCCAAATTCCGAGTCAAAAAAATAATTCTGTCAGCTATTCAAAATTAACGTTAAACGTTACCTCAAAATCTTTGGAAGTATTACGACGCTGCTATTATATTGAAGACGAAACGCATTTTTTTTGTTTGGAAACCATTTTCAATTTGGTAAACGTTAACGTTCGGAACGTTAACAGTTTTCACGTTTAACGTTATTTATTTCGACCTGAACGGCTGGACCGATATCGTTTATTCTTTTTATGTCGTGTTTGCTCAGGATAAGATATTTATGAACTAAATTTCGAACCTACGACCAGACAAACAACAACAAATCAACGGGAAAGATATAAATTGAAATGTTAAAAAAACGTCTGTAGCTTGAAAAATGCCCAAAGCAGATAGAAATAAGTGTTTTAAAGATCACTAATTTCATTGCTTTTCGAGACCTGAATATTTTTCTATTCATATCCAGCAATATAAAAATTGATTTCAAATAACGTCATTTGATGGAATAAAAGTTATTCGAGTTATTTTTTGGGATTCTCATAGAACAATGTCAGTCAAGTTAGCGAAATTTTTAAGTTCGCGGGCTGATTCTATTTGTATAAGAAGCACATATTTTTTAAATACAGATTAATAACGACAAATATAAATAAAAATATAGTAATTTAATGGAAATTTTAGAATATATATTTAAAAAAAGAAATGTTGATGATGTTTCTTATTATTATTAATTTTGATGCGAATATAATTAATTCTGCATTGTTTAGGAAGAGAAAGCAAATACAGTAACACGTGAGCGAAGCCACGGGTAACTAGCTAGTACCTATATAAAAAACAAACGCCAAACTAATGGTGTCCTCATATATACCTACACTCTCGATAGATTTCCACTTCCAATGTAAAATGCTGAGAAGGTTTTTTGTTTGAAGTTTAATTAGACAGTATGTTGTCATATTTCTTCCACGATTTGTTTTCCTTCATTAATCAATCAAACAAACATTCTTTGTTTTTCAAGAATAAATACGCAGTAACATCGATGATTACACAAAAAATAATTGACATCGATCCTTTGTAGATTTGTTTACTTGGAATAAGTATATTATATAGAAAAAGAAAAAATATGGAAAAAAATTAAATAAAGTGCGCAACGAAAAAATCGCAGTAACAGAAAATGAGAATAATATAAAATTGATTATTTATTCTTAAAATATTTCCATTACGGGCACTCGGAATAGTCCGCAACACAAAAATAAGCAAAATGTAAACAATAGCGAAATGTAACAAAACAAAACAAGCATGTACCTACAAGTACATAGAGTCTCAGAACATAATCCATAGTAATTATATAGGTAAAGTGTAAAAAGAGAGAAGTCTGATCATGCATGGTGTAAAGGGCCATATAGCATTCGTCAAGTAAAGATTTTAAAAGGGATCCTGCGTGGTGTAAATTGCCACATGTTCTTGTTCTTGTAATATACCTACATGACAAAATATCTTCAAGGTATTTGTTGTTCTGTGTAGTACTTAATCTGTATTTATTTTATTTTATAAACCCTAACTAACTATTTAACTTTAATTTTACTTTATTTAACCTTATTTAACTATATACATAACTTTTTCCCAATCCCATTCCTTTCTTCCATCCTTATGTGATTGATTATTAATGTAGTTTTATTCTTAAATCATCAGTGACTCAAAATTATATTTTATTTTATTCACCTACATTTTTAATTTGTATAAATTTTGACTTTTTTTTGTTGATATTATACCTATTCTATGATTGTTACATTCTACGTGCACACATTTAAGTGGGGCATTACATTGGTCTAATCGTAACTAATCTCTTCTTTATATTTTATTTCAAAAAATATGTATTGTCTGTTTGTTGTGCCAAAGAAATAAATAAATTGTTTTTTGTTTGAAGATAATGTAAAAAACAATACAATAAGATTTTCCCAAAGTATTTTGATCTTTAGAGAACACTTACCAAGAGTATGCAAAAGCGCAAAGAAAAATGATCAAACATTTTAATTAATTGTTTTTATTTTAGGTCCCATTATTATTTAAGGTCCTTCTTTGCCAAGCAAGCCGCCAAAGCTAAGCAATAAGGCATCTATACTTACTATGACTGGTTATCTAAAATTCGCGTTCCAACTCAACGCAAGAAGCTCTTGCTTAGAACTTAATCGGTTGCCAGTAGTTACGCAACTAATGTATTGGATAAAACATTTTCAGAATACAGAAATATCAAAAGTCTCAATAAAAATTGGATACGACGCAACTCAATCGTCTGTTTTTCATTTCAAAATAATAGTCGTATGTCATTATAATAGTATAGAATTATCCCTTTTTCCTGTGGCAATTTTTGCAAGTTTACCGGTCCCATCCAATCGAAGACAGACAGGTTAACTCCGGGTAGAAATTTCATAAGAAAACCGCGTAGATAAATAATTTATCTACGCGGTCATCTTGTTTAGAATAATTCAGCATCCATACCTCTAGGCTACCAAAGTCGACGAATCAAAATCATTTTGATTGTGCAAAAGTCAAACGGCAGGTTCAAAATCTGCTTCTCAACCATTTGAAGCCAGCTTCCGGCAAGTGGCCAAAATTTGAAAGCATAATATTAATTGGTTGGTATTAGTTTAAATTAGCAATGTATGTAGACCAATGATAAACACTGGAATTCTTTTAAAAGAAGTGTTTTAGACCGATCGAAAAGAAATTAACCACCTAGGTACGTCATGTTGACTGAAATATTCGCATTTTTTCTCCGTAAAATAATATGGTTACTGAACAATGAACAAAGAATAATATCCTTTAGTGTTTCTAATCTAATGAAGTACAAACTTTTTTATTTTCATATTTGAACGGTTTTTCCGTTACCGGTTTTGTTACCGACGGAAATTTTAATCTTAAAATACTTTTTCGAGTAAGCACTTTTTCGTTTGAGAAAAACTGTAAAATCTAAGTTGGGCAACGATATGAAGTATCTAGGTACCTACCTATAAACGAGCAACATTTTTAAAAACAGAAATAATAAAAATGAAATTCGAAACGACAGTGCCAAGTTCTTATATTATTTAATAGCAAATATCGGACAGGTACCTGCATTGTGTTCAATGCAAGGTTGCGACCGTTTTGCTTAGTTTTTCAGAGACGGCGGTTTAATGTCCTGTGTGGGTAGACGGCAGGTGTCCTGTCTGAGAAGCATCAGACAATGGAGATGTCCTGGCTGAGAAACATCAAACAATGGACCGGAATCCAGCGGGTGGAAGAACTATTCCGGTTAATTCAAGACAGAGAAGCCTACGCTATAGTGGTAGCCGACGTCGGGGGGACCTGACATGGCACATGAAGAAGAAGGTTGAATAGACTTAGTTCAGAGCAACGCTTGGAACGTAAATTCTGGTTCAGTTCGACAAACGTACCGTGCTCTGCGTCCATTTTACGGTCAACGCGATATTCCATCTGAAGGAGCAAGTTACTCGGAAAACCATGGTACGAGCGGCCTGTATTGGACAACTTGAAGCCAATATTCGAAGCGTTATTGCCGATATACGGCCTCAGTTGCTCGAAAAAGTGGCTATCTCGATTACGCTACATTTTGAACGAGCCTAGGCGTCTAAAATATTACATTATATAAATGAAATTTATTTTTAGATATTTTTTTTATTTTAAAGTTGTATTCCTCTACTAATCATTTACAAGGATTTTTTTCAGTGGTTTCATTCAGGGGTTCCGTCGCCGACTTTCGTATGATGTACCGAAGGTCGTGGGTTCGAACCCACGTGCCCATCTTCCTCTTTCACTACAAAAGTGAAATAGTGAATGAGTGTATTCCGTGTTTGTCAATTTGAGCAATCACAGTTTTAATTTAAATAAAAATATTAGTATAATAATTTAAAGGCTTTCTAAGTTATTACTGCGAGTCGTTATCGTTCAGCATTTTATTTTTAAGTTATTTAGGGGAAATATTTCAATATTTAAATAAATGAATAAAAATAATTAAATAAATAAAGTTCATCTTGCATCTGCCTATTTTTTAAATTTGACATTTTATTTCTTCAAAAATATTTTCACAAAGGGGTAAGTACTTATTTATCTACTTGTATAGTAGTTTCGAAAAATCCTTTTAATATAACCTTTTTTATTTCTTATTTTCAAAGATTTACTTACGTGTATGCTAAGATATATTTTAAACAAAAATATTTCTTATGAAGTTTAAATTAATTTATTAATTAAAAAAACATTTGACATACTTACAGTTCCAGTCACCGAAGTCAGGAAAAATGTAAATATCCGTCAATGATTAAAGTCGGCTTGATGACACAAATTTGTATAATTTATAATTATTATTTTAACACAAAAATTTCCATATAAATATTGCCCACTGATGTTTTAACACTATTGTACACTACGAGTATCTAACTAACACTGCTTTTAACTGTATGTATTAATTTAGTTTGGATTTGATTTTGTCGTTTTAAAAATAACTGATGTTCAAGTTTCAACTTTCGCGCGCTGCTGTTTTTCAGCTTTTTATTAACAAATTGACGCCAGCGGAGCACCTTCCGGAATGATTCAAGAAGCTTAACTGAAGAATGCCGGACCGCGCCTGCGCGCTGCTCCTGCAGTTTCTTCCCCTTCCTCAGGCTTCTCCGGCTCAATTTTACCCACGGCTTTAATATATGTAGGTACGAACTTAGTGATGCTGGGTAGGATCTTATTTTTGTTCCATTCTTCATTCTAAGTACTTTAAATCTTTCGTGATCTGTTAAGAGAAAAATATTAGTTCAGGTAAGTCTGACAAAACAACTTTAATACCTTTCAAAAGTTTTCTAACATTTTTAATTGAAAAGTTGTTATAAAGGTTTTTATCAAATCCCTTACAATTTATGAAATATTGTGTTTATTTTGGTAAACAGGACTGCTTAAAATCTGCTTAGAAACAACATCGAAATTACTGGCAAAAGACTTCGAGTTGGAGCACAAAATATAGAATCTAAAGAGTGTGCAAATTGGGAGACTTGCTAGTTATGGGCTTAGGAAGAAGGTTCTGGGACGAACACATGTACCCAGAATGAAGGAAACGAGAGCTGTTATAGGGCGATACGATATAGCCAACGCCAGCGGCCATCAAATCGACAGGAAAGTTAGAAGTACTTTATAGATTTAATAAAGAAAAAAACTTACATTTTTAGTAACATACCTACATTCAATGTGGTAATATCGCATTTGGATGTCTCAGGGGGGCAATTATAATTAGGTACATATTATGTAGGTAGGTGGTATGTGTCGAAGATGGTTGGTTATACATGCAGGTACAATCGAACCTGATAATATTCATATGAAGTTCACATAGCTCGTTGATGAGCAGTTCTGAAACCGATAAATAATATTGTTCAAACTGTATTTTTACATATACGTAGGCCATACGTAGGTAGTTATAATATTTTATTCATTGATATTCTAACATGATAAAGAAAAACAGGCAACGAATTTCGTCACACGTGACAAGTCACCATTACCTACCTCTAATAAGAAAAGGTTACAAAATTTGTAGATGCATTCATCCAATCAATTATTTAATAATTGATTGGATGAATGCATCTACAAAATGGTAGGTATGCCTTTATATGTGTTATAAAACCGTCGACAGAGAGTATTCTGCGGGTCATGTATGAGAGACAAAAGCGTGCATACAACCCATTGAGTAAAATTGGGTGAGATTGGCTTTCTTCCGTGATTCGCTCCCTACAGTGTGTTTATATTAGTAACTTACATTTATAACTAGGTACTATACCCAATTTTAGAGGTTCTTATAAAGTTTGTATTGTATACGGAAGGTAGTCAAAGGAAAGTTTAACAAGATACACGGGCGTTTAGCGCAAAAGTTAATGTTACACGTTTTAGAATAATTTTCCTTTTTTAAGCTATTAGAGCGTAGGATTAAGCTGTCAGCGACAGTCGGCTTTGAAAATCTCAAACTTTAAAAGTTTTTCATTCAAAATAAATTGTACTTAATACCTAACTAACTAAATAACTGAACGAAGATTTTTGTTATACAAGGCAGGAGAACCTTAAATTATAGCATTTTAATATCAGCGTTAAGAGTGAAATCTTTATGGCTTCGGCAAGCGGGATACGGATCTTGCTTGTCTTTCCTTCATAAGAACTGTCACCTCAACGAAACTTGAAACAATAAAATATCCCACAGACACAGTGTTGTTACACGATCTTCATATTATTATTACCACATTTTATTGACTCTTTTTTGGTATTCTTTTTGTGTCTCTCCAGTAAAAATCTTGTCATCGATTATAATCTAACTTTTCAATTAGACAGAAATTTATTTAAATATATAATAAATTTACAATTACATGTGATCCATGAGGGATAATTAAATAAGTAGTGTATGGTATATTATAGAAATTTGAACCACTACGTGGTTACGACTGTCTTCTACTGGTGTTTCGAAGGCTTAGTGTGGTTACTTTACCTACACAAATAACGTGTTTAGTTGTTCTATAGGTACAATATATACTCGGCAGCTCATTGGCTGTCCTGTATCACTGAGCCCCGAAAAGCGTGGACTGTGTATAGTGTGTATTGAATAGAATATTTTGATAAACTCTGATTTTAACTTTAAAATTTTGACGAGCAAGAATATGCGTATATATTTATAGGTACATTTTATAATATAAAGTACGAATACGATGTGATGTTATTTTTTTACCCTTAGAGAATGGGTAGGCAGAGAGAACGGACCTCCACTCTTTTCTATCCAAACACACTTCTTTCGCTTCTCCCACCGTCATACCATTTCTCATACAACCTCTCCTATTTCTTTTACTTCTGACCTGGCCTTCCTTGAGGACGGAATCGATGTGTTCCATCCGCGTCATTCTGGGTCGGCCACGCTTCAACTTTCCTTTCAGCCTTATGAATTCTCTTTGACATTCTATTCGATTCTTTCCACATGCCCAAACCATCTCAACTTATTAACTTTCATCTATGTCACACTTACTTCCATACCACATTCTTTCCTAATATTTTCATTCGTTTCCATATCCCATAAAGTTTTTTTCACATAATATAATTCTTCCTACCTACATATTGAATCTCTGTTATTAAATTATGATTATACGATACATTAATAATAATTATATTTGGATCTAGACCTGGAAAAAGGACATAACAAACCATAAATATTTGGAACGTTGTAGGTACTTATTTTAAGGGTCAAAAACGATGAAAATTAGTTTTCAATACCTTTTAATATTTTTTTTTGTCGAGGCCTTCCACCCGATATCGAGTGATTTTGGAACCTTTTAATAATTAAAACCGAATAAAATACGTTTCTAATCTATTTATCAAATTAATCAATCAAATCTCCCTTTGAACTCCACTTAGGAGCATAGGGAGGCAACAAGAGCTCTCTACTGCGCTCGATCTTGCGCAATGCTTATGACCTCCTCCCACACCAAGTCCATTTCCCTCAGCTCTGCCTCGAAGGAACGGAACACGGTATGGGAGGGTCTTCCACGTCTATTTATACCCATCTTAAAATAGCGAGAATGTGAAGGAGTGAAACCCATGGTTGTTTGGACTATAATTAGGTTTTTATTTATTCAAAACAACGGAGTTGCGAACATGACTCGATTATGTTACAGAGCAATTGACCTGGTATATTATGTTTTAGATAAGTTGTGTACTTACTAATGTTTCATCAAAAAAATCCCAGCGGGTGAGTTGCCGTGCCAACCCAGAGAGCCTCATTTCTTTGATTTTGGAGGCAGATGTTACGGTAATACCACCTACTGAATGCGCCTTTGTGCCTTTTGTATATTATTTATCAGAGTTCTGACAGCCTGGGAACCACGTGTTTCTATTTTATGAACGAAGGTTTCATCCATTGTATGAAGACTTAATCATTATTTTTATTCAAAAAGTGTTTACACGAGATATGAGAGGGCCTTCCTCGTCTTCGGTAACCTGAAGGGAGGAAAAACAGCGATATTCTCGGTTAACTGTCATTCGGCATCTTCAACTCATGTCCCAGCCAAGTCCGACTCTTCTCCATAATAATTGTAGAAGTTATAGGCCTATATCCATGGTGATGCAGTGGAAGCATCTTACACTCAAAATTCTCCTGACTCACATCGCTTAGAGCACGGTGTCTTTTTGTGCCTGTGCTTTGTTTTGGTGCCAGGACCAAACTCATACAGGAGAATGGGAAACACATACGCGTCAAACAGTTTACATTTCTTCTCGACACTAAACGCCGATACTTTCCATTTTTTTGTATAAGGATTTGAAAATTGAGTACCAAGTGATGAATGTGCATTAGCTTGTACTTACTGGTTAGCAAAAAACTTGTTAAGCTAGATCAATAGCTGCTAATGTATAATGCAAATCTATACCTATAGATTAATTTAGCTATTATTATTAGGTAATACGTGAAGGAAAAACTTTGTGACTTTTTTTACGAAAATTGCACGAACAGAGTAGTATGAAATTTTGCACACTTATCTATACTAATATATAAACAGGAAAGATTTGATTTTTTGTTTGTTTGTTTGTTTGTTTGCATCGAATAGGCTCCAAAACTACTGAACCGATTTGAAAAATTCTTTCATTTTTGGGAAGCTACACTATCCCCGGTGAACATAGGCTATATTGAATTTCCAAAAAAAATTGAGTAATGTACGAAAACTCCAATAATGTAACCCAAGGTGTAAAAAATTTACCTAAAATATTCTTTTTATCGCGAACGCTGTGAAAACTATTGATGATAGAATAAAATTATGTACAACAATTTTGTAGAAGACATAATTATTTACAAAAAGTATCGGGACAGCATATGTCTAACTATTATAGTTATGCCACAATAAGTGTTCTTTTATTTAAAAAAATCAATAAAATGTCACCTCTAGAAAAGGCTCTTTATTAGTATCTTGGCATTACTCCTTATTAAAATAAATTAGTGCATATTCAAGACTGCTTTAATATGTTTGTACAACATTTTGAATTATTCAATTCGAACATTCCTTTCGAAAGTTATCATGAGTTTAAAAATGTGAGTATTGGAAAAAAAGCTTAATCTCTATCATCTCAACTTATCCGATGTTGAAAGGATGTAGACGCCAGTACGCGAGCGGGGAGGGGAGTCATGTCAAGTAGAAATACCGCGAGACTCAGTTCATTCTCTCCATCCTCCTCTCTCATCCTCCCAATTCTCTGTTTTATCGCAAGGTAGTCACGGTGATAAAGTGACGTGACACGGTACATTGCAATGCGATTATTCCAGATTAACATATGCTATAAAATATTTTGAAAAAGTTAGGGATCTGTATGAAAACTAAATTATTTTTAAGTACCTATCTACCCGTGCGAAGCTGGGGCGGACCTCTAGTAGTTTATATAGAGGAAGGGTGGCGAATGATAATATTTTCTTAAAATAATGCAGAAGAATATATTAAATCAATAAAAAAAAAACATAATTTGATACTCACACACACTTCCAAAGACTATAGGGATCATCAACTTCGTAGAAACAAAATGTAAAATAAATAGCGCCTCATAATGGGCGCAGAAAGCTTTTTGAAGGAGGTATATTCAAATGGAAGGAGATGCGGGAAATGGAGGCTAATCAAAATCATCGAAGGTATGACCCGAATCGAGATTAAATACTTGAAAGAAAAACTTTCTTGACTATTTTTACGATAATTGCTCGGACGGAGGAGTATGAAATTTCACAGACTTAATATTTTTTTAAAATTATGCGTCTAAAATAGATTAAATCAATAACAAAAACATTACAAACACTACTGTAATGTTATGTATTTGATACTTACAAACACTTCGATGTACCTATTGACATTTACACAGACGCATATTGTATTGGACACATCACTCCAGCATCGAATCATATTTATTAATGAGCATCTGTATGAAGCGTGACCCATATTTATACCTTTGTCCTACGCCGAAGAAATCTTTGTTTGATGGCTGAGTAGTTACTCACGATATGTACTATACTATTATAGGAGGACAAGGCACACATACACTCACATTTTTAATAAATATGTATTCACCCACACATACACAAAAACACTGTCATACCAATTTTTGACAAGCGCTGAGTGTACACTTCACAATATCGATGTGTTGTGGTACATGATTATTTATCTGCACTGTTGCAATGATATTGAGTTTTCCTTGCTGTTTTGAATGTTTTTATATTTTTTCTTTTACTAATATGTGCAAAATCTTGGAAAATAAGGTCAAGATTAATTAAGGCACTAGATAAGAGTACATTTTAAAGGGATTTATTACCATTGCTAATCATTTTTAGGTACATAAATATATTCGTATGGGGATTATTTTTATACTAGTTTGTGGGTAATTAAGTCTTACATAAGTTGGTGAAAACTACAAGTTGATACATTGAATGTAACTGGAGATATTTAAGTTTTCATATCTAGGAAAACGTGAAAACCTACATATCTATAAGCATAGGACACATCTGATGTAAGTATACATCGCTCTGGAGACGAATGGTCTGCGAGACATATGAGGAGCGTTTGATGTCAAATCGAACAGGAATAATCAACTTGGTTAATTAAATTAGTCCAGAGTTTATTGGAATTAATTTTTGTATTAAAAATGATCAAATTACCAAGTATAGAAATATTTAATTTCTGTATTGTTTTTAGGTTGCTTTTCCTAAAACAGATTAGAGTCATTGCCTTTAGAATCTTTTGAAGTAACTATAAACACTTTTAATGGGTTAATTATGGATTTATATTTTTTGATTATAATAATGTATAGGATAGTATGTACTACTAAGAGTATCATACACTACGTGCAGAGGGATGCCTAAATATTAATTTATAAATGTAACTTTTGTAAAAGTACTAAAACTTTTGGAACGGCCAGGGTTTTTGAATTGACAAAGCCTGGCGAATTATGACCAAAACCTGTGGCTGCGTCCGAGAGCCTCGGCTTCAAACATCAATTCGATGGGAGCTGGTGAGATTCACGTAAAAGGGAACTTATGTACTTTTGGTACTTTATTTGAAATATTATGCCAGCCAGACATGTCCCACACCTCTCTGTTCGTTAGTTTTAATTGCCTGATTAATATGTATGATTTCATTATTATCTGATCAATATAAAATCTGTAATTCAAAAGATATTATGAAAAATGTCACAAATTGATAGTGAAAAATGTTGACCATTTTTCCTAAAATAGAGACCGTTGATTGGTTAATTTAAACCAGTCCTGTGATTGGTTTTCTTTGTTCTCGATTTTTGTATAAATAAAATCGCAAAATGTACGGCGAGTTGAGTCGACTACTGGAATCTACTTGAGATACTCCACTGTTCACTGGGACCACTTCTAGAAGACCAACTCGCCGGACGTCTGCCTTCAAGATTGAAAGCTGGTTTCATTTCTACAACCTCTCACAACCCCTGGTGATCGGAGCTTCAACAATGATGGAACCGCTGCTGTCTCCCGATCTATCGACATCTGGTGCGTAAGCGTGTCGGTGATACTGAGGGCCTTCGTAGCTGCATGAGCTACTGGTTGGACCCTGCCCAGCTGACACATGCTAGCTTACACATATATTATTTTGTTTGTCTTTGGTGAAATTTAGAATAGATTAATATTGATTTTTTGATACGAGTTTTTTTTCCAACCTTTGAGACTTTTTTCATTGTTTTCATCGTATCCACGGAAGGAAAAGCACGTCAAAATAGATATGGGAGATGGAGGTTCAGTACAGGACAGTACAGGCTTATGACAGTACCTATCTTATCTAATCGCTGTAACTGAGGTGGTTGGTAGACCAGCGGTTACGACGCCGGCTTTCGCACTGTTTCGTGCGGAGGTCGTGGGTTCAAATCCCGGCCGTGCCGACCATTTTCCACTTTCACGACACAAGCATTTGCTTAGTGTGAAAGATGTCAAAAGTGTATTTGTGTTCACTTCGAGTGAGCACAGATTCATTTAAAAAAAAAAAAAAAATCCGTACTGCATGGTTCACCCAGTGGTAGAAGAAAATGAGAAAATACCGCAATCAATATATTTTTCTCTCAAGAATATCGGCATTGTTGATACAATAGCTAATAGAAAAACTTTGTCAAACGGTCTAGAGATTTTCACGAATGATTTTTCAAAAAAAAAAAAAAAAAACAAAATTTATAGATGTGAATTTTGTAGAAAAAGGTTCTGGTATGCACATGAGGGGAGAAAAAACTCAATCAGACTCCCTCACGTGACACTGCACGGCCATCCCCATGCATGGAAGACGCCTTTCGGGCAGACCATTAAAAAGGTGGAAGGTGAGCTGATAATCGACCTCGCAAGAGGCCAACCCCGCCTCTTTAATTACAGGCCACAAGGTCAAAATTCAGTATTTTGTGACACTTGGTATTTAGTTTCAAAACACCGGCACCGGTCAGGATGTAAAGAAAATTCATAAAAATATACCTACCTACTCTCTCAACGCAAGCATTGTGCTTTAAGATCAGCTTCAGTATCAGTTATAATAATAAATTATTATGTGTTTTTATTTGTTATATTATGTCAAATAAATAAATATATTATGAAAATAATTTTTACTTAGTAGATATCTAACAACCTTCATTCACTCAATGATTTCAACTGAGAGAAAATAATATTAATAGCACTACTGCATAAAACTTAAACATTAAACAAAGGCAAGTATTAATATAGTTGTAAATAGCAAGTTTTGATTGTAGGTAGTCAGTGAGAATATAGAGTGGGAAACCCAATTAGTAAGACAGTTCATATCGTGTGTGTGAGATTGTGAACTAACAAGATTGGTCAATACGTGACTTCCGCCGGAGCTTGGCTGGCTGGCACGTCTATACAGATTCTAATGGCTGATAGCACCCTCCCTCCACGCTCTGATGTACCCGCCTATTAACTATATCTCCGTGTGTAATTCATACTGTTGTTATTACAGCATCCACACTTCATCTCTATTATCGCAGCCTTCCAACTTCCACAAGATGTTGTTTTATCATCGTACCTATTGCTTTCTCCCACAACTAAACTTTGATTTTCCCAAAACTACCTATTGATTCGAATTGCTAACGAAGTGAACGGAAGATCGGTCTTATTTTTGGCTTAAGACTACATTAAATCGAAGTTTGTTTCAAAAAGGGTTTTGTTTTTGTTTTACACACAAAAGTTCTAGGAGTTGGTCTAGCTTTCTCGACAACTTGGTAAGAATATGTCGTACGTACTGGTTCATTACCGAGATTCAATACAGTTCCTTAAAAGTTCGATAACCATTCAACTCCAACGATGTTTATGATTTTTGAAAAATTTGCAAAAAAGGATTTGTCTCGTATTTCTGATTTCATGTCATGTTTTCAGGATTTCAGTATTGGTTACCATAAAAGCTGTTCAGGGAATTCTGAGCATTCGACGAAGGAGCCACACATTTCGAATGTTTTCAGTCTGTTCATTGAGTTGACTGTCAAAGTCCACGTTTACTTATGCCATACGTAAAATGCGGTTTTCCCAAACATTAACTGCATTCAACATGAATCGCTGCAACGTGATCACTTTTCACTTATGGCAATCACGTTTGTTATCTATATATTAATACGTGAAGGAAAAACTTCGTAAATATTTTCACCGAAAATGCGCGGACTGAGGAGTATGAAAATTTCGCACACTTCTAGTTTATATAGAGGAGGGGTGGCGAATGCTAATATTTTCTTAAAATAATGCATAAGAAATTATATTGAATCAATAAAAAAAACATTACAAACACTACTGTAATGTTATGTATTTGATACTCACACACATTTCCACAGACTATTTATAGGGATCATCAACTTCGTAGAAACAAAATGTAAAATGGATAGTGCCTCATAATGGGCGCAGAAAGCTTTTTGAAGGCCATGTATTATATTCAAATGGAAGGTGGAGCTGAAAACAGTGGGATATTCAAACTCATTGCGTCCAATTGAGAAAAGATTAATATTGTTTTTTTTTTAATAATAGTAGAAAAAACTTTATACATCATATCAACATTTAAAATTTGACGTATTCATGTCATTATTTTGGAAAGAAAATTGTAAAATAGCACTTGCTCAGTCTAATGTTCAAACTTATAATTTAAATAAGTTATGGTCGAATTTTGAGCACTGGTCGACCACTAGTTCATTTTAATCTGTTATACAACATTTTGCTGTCCACTCATATATTTTTTCAACAATATAGACTCAGTTTCTAAAGTGCTAAGTCGCTTGTGTGAAACGAGGATTTATGTAGTTGTCAATGTCGGTAAATAGTCCTATTACCTATATTATGTAACTAGCTTACTTCGTGAATACTATTATATTATGTAACTAGCTTACTTAGTGAATACTATTATATTATGTTACTAGCTTACTTCGTGAATACTATTATATTATGTTACTAGCTTACTTCGTGAATACTATAATATTATGTAACTAGCTTACTTCGTGAATACTATTATATTATGTAACTAGCTTACTTCGTGAATACTTACTTCGAAGTAAGCTAGTTACATAATATAATAATATTATGTAACTAGCTTACTTCGTAAATGTAAAAAAAATAAAACATAAAGCAATTCGTTGGGAACGTGATTAAATGGTGAACGAATTGCAAAAAAGCTTTGATAAAAAATGTAAAACTCCTTTATGAAAATAATATGCAACCTCATAACAATAAAAATCATATACATTAAATAAAACAACTTTTGTCTGTTTCGAAAATAAGATTTTCTTTGCTGGAATAAGGCCCTAAAAGTTATTTATTTCGAAATATTTGTTCCGTATTTTTTCATCCTGTGGGTTCAATCTTTTTTGACATTAGAAATACGGAACTGTCCGTAGGTACCATGCTTCCAAACATGACCACCCTAATTCTCATTTTCGACTTGTGTCACTATATTAGATATTTATGACAATATGTTATTTTCGGTCAGCCCATGTAGGAAGAAAATATACATAAATACAATTATAAGACAAAACACAATAAATAAACATTCTGTTTACTCTACAGGAGCTGTATTATTATTAACCATGACTATTCATATACAACCAACATTCAGGCATCGTAACGGAGAAACATTTTTTCGTCGTAATTAAGTCCAAGTGATTCAGCATAAAATACAGAATTCTTGGATTTGTCCATTTTTTTTCCACCGCAAATTCTTTTTCTGTGTCGAAAGAAAGCGAGTTTTCCTACGGAAATGAAGAAAAGAACCATTTATAAACGTGTATTTTAAAACGTTATTCTTGTGTTCTAACACAATTCTTGTTTTTCAGTAGAAAAAGTCAAAATCAATATGGAACATGTTTAAGTAATCTTATATATAAAAATGGAGAGCTATTTCGCGTTGTCATCGGATGGCGCCTAAACGGCTGGACCGATTTCGCTAATTCTTTTTTTGTCGTGTAGGCTTTTATCAGGAGAGTGTCCTTTTAGAACAAAAAAATTAAGAAAAATGCATGGGAAATTAGAAATTTTAAGAAAACTATAAAAATGGAGATTTATTTCCCGATATCATCGCATCACGCCTAAACGGTTGGACCGATTTCGCTAATTCTTTTTTTGTCGTCTAGGCTTTTATCGGGAGAAGGTTGATTTAGAAGAAAAAAATTAAGAAAAATGCATGGAAAATTAGAAAATTTAAGAACACTATAAAAATGGAGAACTATTTCCCGATGTCATCGCATCGCGCCTAAACGGCTGGACCTATTTCGCTAATTATTTTTTTGGCGTGTAGGCTCTTATCAGAAGAAGGTTGTATTAGAAGAAAAAAATTAAGAAAAGTTCATGGAAAATTAGGAAATTTAAGAAAACACAGAAAGTAGGTAATCTTTTTAGTACTTTTTACAATATAATTTTATTCTACTTTTGAATTTTTATTAATTGACATTTGAAAGAACTGTCAGTGGATTGATTGTTGTTGCAATTGATAGAATGCGAATATAAAATATATCGTATGAAATAGATTGATTGGATAAGTCATATAATATTCATTGCAATTAATTTTTATAAGGAGTTTTGGTAAGTTTTAATACAAGGAATACATTGTTGTAATGAAGCGTAAGGAGTTTTGAAACTTTCATTATTTACAGAGATTTTTAAAACTGCCAGCAAACAGAATCGTATACATAACATTGCTATTAAGGAGTTATACTTAATTGAAGTTCATTTTATAAGGAGTTTTGGTATGTTTTAATACAAGGAATACATGATTATATTGAAGAACAAGTAGAATATTTTTTTTTTGTTTGTTTGAAAATCAATTCTTCGTTTATGGGCTGATTTTTACAGAGGATGAGTACATACATATAACGTAAATATAATCTGCATCGTTAATATGTAAAAAAGCTGTATATTATTTGCTAATGACCTAGCATGTGTTCTTTATTGAAAATAAAAATTGTTACACTTCCACAATGTTGTAATAGAAGTTAGAAAAAAAATCACAGATACTGCATTAAATTAGCTTTTTAATTATTTCTACTGTTTTGAAAGAGAAGATTTAAGAACGCAATGTTGTGTTAAAGTGAATGTCGAGAACTTGGAAGTATGTCTATTTAGGTAACTTATTTAGAAGAGATGCAAGGTGTGAAAAAGAGATTGAAAGAAAGAAATTGGCTGGGAGAAGGGTTGGCGGTGCACTTAGACCTCTAAGAAGATATCTCTGAAATCGACAGTTGATGCACAATGCAATCCTGATACCATCCATGATTTATGGGAGTGAAACTTGGACATTGACGAAAAATTTAGCCGCCTACCCCCTTCGGGAAACGGCGTGAAAAATTTGGAAGTTGAAATAAATGCTGTGGAAATGAGATCACTCCGTAGGATATGCGGAAGAGACTGATTGATAAGGTGAGGAATGATAACATTAGAAAGGAATGTGGAGTGGATGTTAGCGTAGTGACTAGAATAAAGAAAGAAGGTTTGGACATGTAAAGAAAATGAGAAGGAATGTGGAGTGGATGCTAGCGTAGTGACTAGAATAAAGAAAGAAGGTTTGGACATGTAAAGAAAATGAATGAAGAGAGAATGACTCAAAGGATAATAATATAAATCTGAAAGAATAGGTGCACGCAGACGAGGCCGACTTCGAATGACATAGACCATCCATATCGGTGCCGTCTTACGGGAGGGCCAAGTCAGGAGCAAAAGGAATATAAGAGCATGTATGCGGAATGTTATGCGTTTGGAGGAAGCGAGTGAGTTTGGATTGGAAAGAATGGAAGTCCATACTCTCTGCCTACCCCGTTCGGGAATCGGCGTGATGGGCAAAAAAAGTATTGACACCTCAATGCGTATTTTGAATCGGTACGGAGATGTTCCTTATCGTGCTTTGATTAATCAATCAATATTATTTTAACTGAGCAAAATAACTATTAAGACATCGAATATAATGACATACCTAAATTCTTTTTTTACATACATATTAACATCAAATCAATCAAATTTAAAACTCCCTTTGAACTCCACTCAGGAGCAAAGTGAGGCAATAAGAGCTCTCCATTGCACTCGATCTTGCGCAATGATGACCTCTTCCCACGTCGTAATAACGTAGGTAATAAGTTTTTGATGTAAAAATAAACTCAGACCCAATGAATGCAGCGTGGTATGCAGGTTTTGCTAATGCCAGTAAATAGTCATTCGTGTTAAATAACTAAAAAAACGAATTTAAGCTCTGTTGCATAAAACCTATAGTACCCATATTATTTATTTCGATACGAAGTTCGACGGGTCAGCTAGTTTTTTATAAAAACTACGTTCACACCTATTAAATTAAAATATTATGAAATGAATAGAAATATTTTAAACTAGCTTATACCCGTCTTGCTTAACGTTTTTAATTCCGAATGTCACGCTTGATCGGTAGGTAATTAAACAGGTTCTAGTCTAGCTTCCCATTGCTTAACTGACCTCTGTGTAACTGACATAAGCACCGAAAAAGAAGAATGACACCTTCATAATTCATAAAAAGAGAGAAGAATGATACTTTTAATGTTTATAAAAAACAAAAGAAGAAAAATTATAGTCTGCCACTCACATGGAAAAACACTGCTTGTATCATAATAATATGTTACATATTACACTTGATTCAATTTCACTGTTCAATTGAAGGGTAAAAAAATAGAATTCACTATTTTTTCTATATTTCTTGGGCTCACGATAAAACAGTTTCCTAACATTTTTATGTTTTGAAAAAATTAACTATTTTTTAACTGTTTTTTATTTATATATTTATTTCTTTCGTTACCGGTTTCGGCTACCAGTGTTGAACAACACATTGAATTACCTCGACCCTACCATAAATCTAGAAGATAACAAATTCGTCGCTGCACATAGAATATGACATATGTAGCAATTTTTCAATATTGAGTTAAATACACCAATCGATTCGGTTTCATTTGCTCTTTCATCTAGAATATGACATATGTAAAAATATATAATAGTTTTAAAGTAAAAAATGAAATATGTTTATAGCATCCAAAATCACGCACGCAAAATCTGCTATAAGTGACGATGCCGCACATATAGCAGTTTCAACGTGCAATATTTTTTGTCTATGCTCACATTTCTCGAAATTTCTACTGCGTCGCATCGGTCGGCCGGCCATTATTTCCTGGCGTTGTGAGCTGTCAATGTGTTGCGTTATTATTTGGTACTTTTTACTAGTAAAAAACGGATTATTTAATTTAAAAAGGACATAACTTAGTGTGTTATAAACTGTTACATTATATCGTTGTGTTTTGTTATTGCTTTTTTCTGAAAATACATTGTTTTTTTTTATTGATAGAGACAAAGTGTTTTATAAACTATCAAAAGTGTTGTGTTGTTATGTTGTTATTATTTTTCTTATGAAAAACTCGTTATTTTACTGAAGAACTGTGATTATAAATGTGTTAATTCGTACTATTCAGTGTTTCAAATATGACAGTGTATTTTTTGTTATTCTTTTCCATATAGAAACAAAACAATTCAGACGCGTGGTTTCATTTATATGTTTTTATTATTTACAGAAAATCCAGCTCATCCACAATATTTTTGGACTGATTCTACAGCTTTGGTTGAATGCTAGTTATTAGTAGGAGATTCTTCAACTTTTGGTCCTGAAATCTAAGGTATTGTAAATTTGTTCACATAAACATGAAATATAATATTTCCATAACCTAACTTTTCCTCATTAGAGTTTTTAAAATTCAATCGACATTAATTGTGTTTTTTGTTGTTGTTTCAGGTGAATCTTAGTTGTGGTGTGTGAATAACAAATAAATAAATCTGTATTGTAATCAACAATTTGTTTAATTCTGAAATTTTGGATCACGTTAGCTCTCAGGTATACATCACAATATTTACAGCCTTCTTAAAACCGAAGTGTATTATTATTAGTTAGATAGTCATTTTTAATGTTTTTTTTTTTCTAGAATGTTCAGTAAACGTACGGAGAAGATCATGTGCTTGGCTCGTTCTACTGACCTCGCAGAGATGCCTCACCAGATCAGGGAAGCAGATTCCAATGCGTTAAACCAGAACAACGATGCTATCACTATGGAGTTGTGTCCTACAACAGGGGAGTTCTTGATGGTGCACCAGGATAGCAACTTGGCAGAAGGCAACGTTCATGGTAATGGAGACGTAATGTGTGCGAATGAAAATAATACCGAGTACATTCTTTGTCCTATTACAGGGGAATTAGTAGTTCATAATAATGAATCTATCGAGGTAGCGAATGGTGATGAAAGTATTGGATCAAGTAGAAGGGAAAGTGAGCAAGTACTGTGTCCCATAACAGGGGAATTTGTTGCGCTTCACAATGCAGAAAATGTATACAATATTGATGTGGAGACTATATCTGAAGACGACGATGAGGTATCTGTTACCAAAAATATTAACATTCATAAAAATAGAAGGGCAATAGGGAAAGCATATTAAGGTTATGAGAGAATCAATGGGAAGTCAGTGTGAAAGGACAGAAAAATATGAAAGAGAGGTGTAACTATCAAGCTCCTAAAAAGTTAACTCCTCACTCACTGAACTGCTTTGCAGTGAGTGAGGATGATCGATTGACAACATTTAAACAATTTTGGTCACTTCCTACGTGGGCAGAAAAAAAAACTTTTATTCTTGGTCTGCAAACAGTAAGACCAATAAGAAAACGGAGATCGGGTACTACTTTACAAAGTAGTCGCAAGACCAAAGGGCGTGATTTTTATTTGACCACACAAGAGGGATCAAAACATAAAGTTTGTCTGAAAATGTTCATCAATACAATCTGTGTTTCACATAGCATGTTGAACAGGTGGTCACAGAGTATTGAGGCAGATTCTGCTCATCACACCAGCAATGATGGCAAGAGGGCCAAAATTTGTAAAGAGAATAGGGAAAATATAAAAACTTGGCTTGACTTAGTACCCAAGGTACCAAGTCACTATTGTCGAAATAACACAAGTCGAGTTTATGTAGACAATTCATTTATATCAAAAACCCATATGCATAGTATGTATAGTGCATGGTGTGATGAATCAAATCTGCCTAAGGTGGGTAGAAATATTTTCAATGAAATGCAAACGTGAAAACATTTCTATCCACCAACCCAGAAAAGACCAATGCGATTTGTGTATCGCCTTTCAGCATGGTAATCTAGAAAAACAGTTGGATGATTAACATAATATCAAAAGAAAAGTACAGGCAAAAGAGGCTAAACAAAAAGCTAAGAACTCGGCCAGTGACACCGTTTTTGTTTTAACCATGGATCTACAGAGCGTGCTTTTGTGTCCAAAGTTGATGGCGTCTGCAGTTTACTATAGACAAAAACTGCAAGTGCATAACTTTACAATCTATGAACTAAACAATGCAGACGTCACGCTTTACACATGGCAGTAAAATCTCTCCTTCCTACACTAAAGTCATCCTGATCTCCGATGGTTGCAATTACCAAAACAGAAACAAAGGTATGGCCAGCGCATTGAGCGATCTGACAAAAATTAAGAATGTTGTCATCGAGCAAATCTTTTTAGAGAAGGGGCACACAATGATGGAAGCCGACAACGTCCATTCTGTGCTGGAGCACAACTTCAAGCCTCCCATATACTCTCCCAGTGACTATGTTGCGAGAATGAAAATGGCTCGAACAAAACATCCATATGATATAAGAAATGTGCATTTTGATTTTTTTTTTAATTACGAGGCTTTGCCTTCAAATTTATCATCCCTGAGACCAAGGAAAAAAGTAGGAGACCCTACAGTAACAGATCTGAGGGCTCTGCAATATTTGGAAAGTGGTGAAATTAATTATAAGATTGATTGCTCATTGGACTGGCAACAGCTACCTCAGCGTAGAAAGATTTCTCTGTACTCTCCACCTCAAAAATTGTACTCTACTACTTTACCGTTGTCAGAGGCCAAATTTAAACATTTAATGGAGTTGAAACCATATATTGATAAAGACCACCATCCATTCTATGATAGTTTAAGGTTTAATTCATAAGTAGCTTGTAATGTTTTTATTGCTTAATATGTGGTAATTAAAATGATAAATGAATTGTTGATATTGCAATCTGATAAAATTTGTACCTATCTATATTATGTGAGAAAATATACCTACTGGATCAATTAATCAAATCAAAACTCCCTTTGAACTCCACTCCGGAGCAAAGGGAGGCAACAAGAGCTCTCCACTGCGCTCGATCTTGCGCAATACTTATGACCTCCTCCCACACCAAGTCCAACTCCCTCAGCTCTGCCTCGAAGGAACGGAACACGGTATTAGAGGGTCTTCCACGTCTTCGAGACCCTGAAAAACAGTGAACAGAAAAGCCTACTGGATCGTATAATTATATTTCAAATTTAAAAACAAACAGGGAGGAGGTCATAAACATTACGCAAGATCGAGCGCAATGGAGAACTCTTGTTGCCTCCCTATGCCCCTGAGTGGGGTGTAAAAGGGAGTTGTATTTATGTATGTATAACAAACAGGTAATTTTCGAGTCAGCAAATTTTTTTATTAATAAAAATATGTTTGTTGTGTTTATAAAATTTTTACTTATCTCTATCTCGATAAAAAATGAGTAGTTTTCGGGCTGTTTATTTACAGAATTAATGGTATTACCTCGTGGCTATTATCATTAACACTCTCAAAAGGGTTGTTTCTGAAGGTATTTCAGGAAATGGCTGCTCATTACATAGTTCAACCAATGAGGGCTCACTTTAAAAGACAACGAAACAAATAATATACATTTTTCGTACTGTTTCCAAAACTATCACAAAATGGGATAGCCAGCGAAATACGAAAAGACACAAAGAATCAATGTAAGGTTTATACCAACTCAGTTTTTTTACAACCATCAATGATTATTAACACATTATAATGGATCATAATCTCTAATATAAATTAAAGTCGGGTTAGTGCGAACACTTATAACTCGAGATTGGCTCAACAGATTCTTCCGATGTGTGATTTATTGGATTCTTCTCCACTCCGGATAACAGAATAACTAATAAAAAGTTGAAAAATGGATAAGAAATAATATAAATATGATATTAAAGTTAGTATGGAACGAATTTCATCCGACGCCATCTTTGAAAAAATCTAACAACAAAATTATTGTCTTCTGCACCTACGCCCTCTCATTCTCGCATACGTAATTGCCACTCTTACAGCAGACTATTTCACTTTCTCCACCGTTTCGGGCGTTTTAGAAAATTTTCATACAGTCAACCAAATTGCGCGCATATAATTATATTCATCGTCAGAGCTTTGGATACGAATGAAATATGGACGTTTTAGAATTAATATTTTAATGTTATTATTTAGTTAGTTTATTTTTGTTTCTAGAGGCGCTGTGTATTACGTATACATACTCAAATTGATGTTTATTGAATTTATAACGTGAAAATAAATTTTACGTAAGTACCTACAAGAGAGAAATCAATCTTCTTAAGTTTCGACTTTTCCAATAAAATCAATGGCTGGGAAAGCGTTTACTCGATGTTCTACTGCATTCTGGGATGCGGATCGTAGGTAGAAATAATAAAACTATTTAATACAGAAACAAACATACCTACCTACGGGGTAAAACATTTTCAGTAAGTACCTAGCTACTTATTTAAAAAGTATGCATTGAATTTTTTTATTTTTTTTATTTATTTAAATGGCATTACATCCAAAAAGATGATGAAGCCAATGACGCTATTCCATTATGAGTATTCAAATTCGATTAGAAATCATAGAACAATAAATTTACTTCTTATTATATCATTTAGTTTTTGATGTATCGCTATAGATTTTAATGATAACAAGCAGGAAACATTTTTTATTGGATACAATGTGTCATCCACGAACAAAAAATAGTCCAGATGGTTTGAATTTCTTATGGGGCAGGCAAACAAAACATGTTCAGCCGACTCCTCGTCCATGCCACATTCGCAGAATGGAGAAGAGCACAGGCCAATCTTATGCATTGAATTTATTAACATTTTTATCGATGTATATATATTGGTACCTACATGTATTTTTATCCAACTGTCGATTTGTTGAAGAGAAATTATTTCTCGAGACAGATCGGCAGTATCAAGCCAAGATACGTGAGATTTGTATGGCCAGGTCTACATTTTAAACGGTTTTTCAAACTTTGACGACAAAAAACACCAACTTAGAGGCTTCGCAGCATATATGTTCCATAGAATATTTAGTGTGTCTGTGTGTGTGTGTGTGTCCCCCCCCCCCCCCTTATAACTTTTGATTCGCTTGATGCACAGATCCTAAAATTTCAGAAAATATTTAATCCTTTAAGCCTACAAATCTTGTATTCTCAGAATTTAGAAATTTTCTTTCAGTCAGGGGTAATCAACCTTTGAATTTTCACTTAATTTTTGCATAATATCTCGAAAACTATAAAAGCTAGAACCCTAAAAATTTGTATGTATATAGAAAAATACAATATCTCAAAAATAATTTAATGAAAAAGTTCCAGGGTTTCTCAAACTTTTTTTAAAAAGATAAATATTTTTTTTATGACAAATTTACGTGTTTCAATGCCTATATTTCAGAATTTTAAAAAAATATAGAAAAACGCCGAAACCCATAAACTAGATAATTTAATTTTCTATAAAAAATATTTACATTATATCAGTACATCTCAAACTTTTCTTAACATTTTTTGTAAAAATTTAATTTATTGACGACATCGTTTCATACAATAAACATACCGACTCAGGCCATCGACAGTTGGATCTCATGTTTACATGCAACTAGTTTTATGTTATGTTTATTAAGGGGAGACCTCCAAAAAGATGGAAGGATAGTTGGAGTTCGGCGTCCCAGGAAACTTCATCGTGAAAAAACAGATCCTCGGATCTATATCAAGAGTAAGAAGAAGAAGAAGTTATGTTTATTTTTTAACCATCACGCAGTGTCCCGTAAGGGGTAGACAGAGAAAATAGACCTCAACTCCTTTCTTTACAAGCACACTTCTTTCGCTTCTTTCACAGACGTATTATTTCTCATATAACCTCTCCTATTTCTCTTACTTCTGACCTAGCCTTCTTTGAGGATGGAATCGATCCGTCCGATTCACGTGACTCTCGGTCGACCACGCCTTCTCACACTTTTCCTTTCAGTATTATAAATTATCTTTGTCATTCTATTTGCATGCATTCTTTCCATCTGCCCAAACCATCAGATATTATGTTTAAAAGACTGTAAAAAGTAAGGTAAGGAATCGAATCAAATCAAAGAACTTAATAAATTTACTTTTAACGTTTATGTAAAGTTTGATACCTATCTTATTTTATTCGGAATGCAAAATAGAATAATTTAAAAAGATCTGTTGTAGCATTCACCCTGTAGAGGCGCCATCAACCCTTAAGAAACACCCAACTTTTTATTTCTTAAAAGACAATTCAAAATAAACACGAATAAGAAGATAATTTTTACCGCCAAACCTTGAAGCTAAATAATAAATTTCATAGTCCATGTACCTTCTTCATATCTTCACTATGTACCCACGTTTAATTATAATTTTTAGAGCTTTCTGAAAGCGATACCCTAAGGGCTTTCACTAATTTAAAAATAATAAAATGTGCCTGTCTAGCCTGACGTAAAAATGTATATTCCTAACAATAAAAAAATACTTAAAGTAAATTTTATGTTTAATTTTAAATCTACGCATAATTTACGAAATATTTGAGTAGTGCATGTAAGTATCGCTTTCTTAGAATGCCAGATAATGATTGGTATTCTCAAATTCACGTTCCATCTCAACGCAAGGTTGAGTTGAGTTTTAACTTAATCGGTTGCCAGTAGTTACGCATCTAATTTATTGGAAAAAATATTTTCAGAATACAGATATTTATTTATTTATTTATTCAGTCTCGTCCCTAGGCCTCTTCAGGCACTTTAAAGTATATATATATATTTTTTTTATTTATTAGATTTAAAACGAATTATTACAAAGTTAAGGTACAATAATGAAGTCGCGCCAAATCCATACAAATGGATTTGTCGGCGCGTTCTTCTACAGAAATAAAAACAATAATAAGAAATAGTAACTTAAAACCTAACCAACAGCAGCAAACATAATATTATTCATAATTATTTACAGATTTTTAAATTATAAACAAATCCACATTTCAAGAGCCATTCCTTGACAAGTCTTTTTGTTGCACTTTTACTACCACATTTCTTAATAGATGTCGGCATCATATTAAGCAATTTAGGCACATTATATTCTAAAGTTCTCTTACCGTATTTATTATTATATTTTGGTACTATATATCCTTCATTTAATTTAAATCTAGTATTATGAGCGTGTCGCGGTCTTGTCTTATATTCATCTTTCAAAAACTGGTCAAGGACAATCCTTTGCCAAAACAAGCCTTTAGCAGACAAAATATTCAGCTTTTTAAAGTATAAAGAAATATTATTACGCGCCGCGGTACATACATTTATATTAACAATTAATCTTAAAATCGATTTTTGTGCGAGCATTACCCTTTTTAAATTTGTATTAGTACAGTTACCCCAGCTACCAATACCATATCTAATCAAAGATTCTGCCAAAGACTTGTATATTATTTTGAGCGTGGTTCTAGGCACGAAGTACTTAATTCTATACAACTTACCAGCTATGGATCGCAAACGCTTACATATTTTATTTACATGAAGGTCCCATTTAAACTTATTATCTATAGTTAAACCTAGGTATACATAATTATTTACCACATCAACATACGGACAGTCGCAGGTATACACAAATAACAAAATATATAAAAAAAAACAAGAAAAAAAAATTCAAAACATTATATAAATACAATAATTGCGAAACATCATAATGGGCAATGAATAAATAGAAACAAAAAGGCGAGGCTGGAAGGGTGCAATGGGTCCTTTCAGCCCTCTGTCAATAGTAATATCATAATAGAACAGGAGGAAGCTACCTACGATGCGAGGTGCATTTAGCTTAATCGGATGCATCAGGTCAGGACAGATCACCGTTTCAATATAAATAATTCAATTCAATACAACACAATAAATATGGATAAAAAAAAATTAAATGTCAAAAGTCTCAATAAAAATAGGATATGACGCAACTCAATTGTCTGTTCTTCATTTCAGAATAACAGTCATGACTATTATTCTGAAATGAAAAACAGATGATTGAGTTGCGTCGTATCCAATAGGTATATGTCTTAAGGACTTATCAAGTTTATGGATGATGAAAATGAATGATCATACCCTGGCGCCAAATACATGACAGCTGTCGCAGTCTTTAAATTTGGTTGCTCTCTTGTTCTCAATGATTTCCAACTTTTATATCTATTTATCATTTTATTACTAAATTTCTACTTGTTGCATACATGAGATTTTTCGACATGTTGAACATGTTGAGAATTCTCATGATTAGGAGTTTCGGAGATAAACATTACCACCTAATGGCGAACTTTGTTAACGTAAAGTGGTCACACTAAGTCAGCCTTCGAAATAACAGTAGAAGACGGTCTTAAGCCCGTAGTGGTCTGTTCCATTTAAAAATCGAACATTAGCAATGAATAATTGTTTGAGTCGTTGTTATTTTTTCTTTAATAACTAGGTATATTGAAAAAAAAGTCGGTCATCCATCAGTTTATAGTATTTTTGAACTGACATTTACCTTTTTTTTGACTAGTACTTTTTTGGTTTTAAGATAATTCAGTTTATGTTTAATATTAA
This sequence comes from Mystacides longicornis, assembly GCA_963576905.1. Lineage (NCBI taxonomy): Eukaryota > Metazoa > Arthropoda > Insecta > Trichoptera > Leptoceridae > Mystacides > Mystacides longicornis. The sequence goes on along the minus strand of OY756421.1, from coordinate 1,122,637 downwards.
AATACATAATAGTCGCCCATTGAAGTACTATTTAATTATTTCTACTCATAACTGCGGTCGTTATAAACTGAAACGATCCGAAAATTAACGTAAATTTTGCTAATCTTGAAAATAAACGAGCTGACTTTACGCCGGAGCGTTGCTAAAATGCTGCTACCAGTGGCGTACCGCGGGTTTTCGCCGCCCGGGGCGGATTAAAATTAGGCGCCCCCCCGACTAAAATTTGGGCCTCCTCCCCTTATATAATTTGGAACCCCCCTATATAAATGGAAAAAAAACACGAAAATATAAAAATCAAAATAAAATAAAAAAGTTTGTATATTTTTTATTATAATTTACATAGGTACCTACTTAAGGTCATTAACGTAAAGATCGAGCGCAATGGAGAGCTCTTGTTGCCTCCCTATGCCCCTAAGTGGGGTCTTAAGGGAGTTTGGATTTGGATTGGACATATCTACTTATAGCGCAACAATATAGTACAAAAATTCAATTTTAGGACTGAGTGCGACAGAGCTAACTTCTGGCGCAGATACCTTCGGAATTACCGCAAAAAAATTTAGGACCTTAACTCGAAGTCAAAATTAATGTTATTTTTGGTAAAAAAAAATTCTGATCTTATCAATCTGGCAGTGTATAATACTGCACAACCAGATTTTGTCGCCCTCTCAATAGAGGCGCCCGGGGCGCTCCGCCCCCCTCTCGGTACGCCACTGGCTACTACATATTTTTTTTTAATTTAACTGTTTAATTAGTTTACCTTTCTTACCTCGCAGTTTATTTCGTTGAATGTTGCGAGAAAGCAAAGTACAATTAGGAGAGAGCAAATATACATGAGATTACGTAAGATGATCATTTGAAAAATTCGCGGAGCGCCAGCAAAGAGGGCCATCCCATTTTTTACCATTTCTTTGATGGGACCATTAAATGTTATTGTGATTCTTCAGTATAATACTCTCTTATAAATAAGTTGTCTAGGTATATATTTTTGGAATAAAGTTTTTGAGATTTCTTTTTGTGAAAACGCTTTCGAAATTAAATAATAATTATTTAAACATATATATATTAAGAATCAAAATATTGATACCACAAATTAATTGGATCTATATTCTAGACTTGGAAACTGCACAAATATCTATAAATAGTTGAAACGTTGTCACGTTTAGAAATCTCGAGAAAAAACGAGATTCAATAGAATCAGCATTATTTTTTAATTTGTTTTCACTTGAAATTTAGAGGTTGTCACAGATTGGACGGGAGTAGTAGTCGATAAGCAATCCCACCATAATAATTTGCTTTTGGTAGAGTCTAATTCTTGCAATTAACCCAAATCACTCGACAACGAGTGCAAAGGGTTAAAAAAAAAAATTCTTGCAATACTATTACACAATAACGCGACATATTACTTCATATCTGACATATTTTTACTACACCGCCATCTCTTGATTTTTTTTAAATTACTAAATAGGTGACCCATCAATCTTTATCCTGCATCAGAATCAATAAAATTACACAATGCAATAACTAATACATGTAAAAAGTTAAATTTCATTATGTGTTAGGTTGAAGTTCGACGGGCGAGTCATTTGGTTAATATATTATTGATTATTATTTTTAAATGAATCTGTGCTCACTCAAAGTGAACACAAATACACTCCTTGACTCTTTCACAGTAAGTTACTTGAAGCTTGTGTCGTGAAAGAGGAAGATGGTCGGCACCTGGGATCGAACCACGACGTCCGCACCAAACAGTACGAAAGCCGGCGTCGTAACCGCCAGTCTACCAACCACTTCAATTTTAATTTATTGATTCATAATAATTATTATACTTTTCTTATAATATAAATTTAATGAAAGTCGGGTTAGTGTGAACTGAGGTCGGCTGTACAGTGTACATACGAGTATTCTTTCGATGTTTAATTTATGGGATTCTTCTCCGTTCCAGATAACAGAATAACCTATAAAAGTTGAAAATGGATAAGAAATAATATAAAGTGTAATATTAAACTTAGTATGGAACGAATTTTTCTGCGACGCCATCGCTATCTATGAAAAAATCTATAACTTGCTTACTGCACCAGATGGTAGTTCCCTCTCATTCTCGCATACTTAATTGCCACTATTACAGTACTCCATCCCACTTACTCCATCGTTTCGAGCGTTTAAGAAATTTTTCATACAAAGTCAACAAAATTATCGGGATATTTCAAATGTGCACACGCAGCATCAATACTTCATAGGCGAGGTAGAGTGTGTGCGCACGCATATATTCTCGTGTTGTTCCCGCCTGAGCTTTGAATACGAATGAAATATGGATGTTTTAGAAATATTTTAATGTTATTATTTTATTAGTTCAACTCAATCGAATTAGTTATGTATTTTTGTTTCTGGGAGCGCAGTGCACATTATGCGCATATTATGGGCCACCTCTGGTTAGGACCACAGGACAACGTCTGTCGGGAAAGCTAGTTATAAATATTTATAATAGATCTAGCACTGTGTTGGGCTCTTGATGCCTCCCAATGTCCCTCAGTGTGGTCACAAAGGGAGAATATCATGTTCTGATATTCATAATGAAATAAACGGTGTATTTGAGAGTCACAAAAGACACCTTAGTACATTCACAATAATTGGTTGATTTCCTAACGTTTTTTGATTGAGTAAGGCTTCGAAATACATTCCCCGCAGCAAAATATACAATTAGGCCGTGTTTGTGAGTGAGATTATAAAACTGAGAATCCCTCCTTTCTTTTTCTTCAGCGTCTTATCTCGTATCCGCTACGGAAGAACGGCGAAGCTTAGGAAATGACAAAGATAAACATAATAATAAAATAAAAATAAATGAACATTGTTTCAAAAGTGAGGGGGGTTTTCATCGAATAATACCAGACTTGACCTAATCAGCCAGCAACTCTTTTTTGGAAAATTTGAGGGCAGAAAATGTTCGCCACTTTAAAAGTGATTACAAAACAGAATGAGAATAGGAGGATCAATCAATGAGTTAACAGATTGGTACATTCTAATCCTATAAAGTATTACATTTAAGAAAAAATACGGAATCAATGACCAACACTGGAAACATCAAAATTTTTGGTACCTACCCCTAACAACTAATTATACGCGTATAAGTGCCTACTTACTCTCATTTTTGAGACTGGAAAAACTCAATATAGGTAGATAAAACTGTTTTATAAATTAATCTGGGTTTACCTGAATTGAACACAAATACATTTTTGACATATTATTTCACACTAAGCGAAGCTCATCGTATCGTGAAAGAGAATGCTTATCTAGCCTACAACCTCAATACAAAAGCCAACGATTGAACCGCTAAGCAAGCGACCACGTCTCTTTAGAGCATTTGTGGAATTGTACTAAATTTCACATCCAATAATAAGGTAGTTAGCTCATGGCTGCATACATTCATACCACCGCCTTCCTGTCTCCAGCCTTCAAAAGCCCCTTAAAGCTGCGACCAACTATCTTAACTTCAGCCTCCCGATACTCTTCCTCCCTCGGGGTCTTGTGGAGGGTGTTTTTTTCAATTGAATGCTCATTCGCCCTCGACGCGTAGCTCTCCCGGTCAGTGGACACTATTAGTTTTTTTCAATATTGTGACTGATGTATTTTAACAATTCATCATTATTGTATATGAGTCACCAACGGTCTACCTCAGTGTTGCCATCTTTGTAAAAAAAATTAACGCAAACTCAGAAAAATGTCATTCCAAAAGTGTTGGTATGCGGAAAGGTATAGTTTTAGTAAAAACAAGGCATTGAGTAAAGATACGACTCGGACATTTTAAATTTCGGACGCACAGTTGACAACTTTGGTCTCCTTCTGTGAGTGGTCCACCCACATATATCCGGCTGAGATTCTTCCTTAAAAACCCACCAGCCTTTCTTCATCGCATCCACTCAACGGCCAGGACTCGGAAGAATGTGTCAAGACCGTCCGGATCATATTACGCATGCTTAAAAATCAGTTTCTTGTATGTTATAAAAAAAGTAGTTTATTTATTGATATTGAGAACGAAATTGAATAAAAGCAACCATTGGATACATAAGATGCCAATAACTTGGTATATATATATATATATATATATATATATATATATATATATATATGGGTTGCGTCAATTTGTTAACAATTTACCACAGACTACACAATAGTAAACATCATTTCATATTTAAGGTTTTTCGATGATTCGATGTAAGCATACGAGTCTCTCGTTTGCTTGGAATATAGGAATGTGGAAGTGATTATTCTTCACACATCTTCCGGTGAAGGGATGTTCAAATGCTTGGATAATAATATATTATAATATATATGTATCTACTTATAACTAATGCTTTTATAAATTAACAAAAAATGTATTCAAAATACCTAAGTACTTACTTTTTTATAAATCCTATTACGTATGGGTACTTATCGACAACGTTGCCCGGGACCTGGACGTGCTGGGTGTGGGAGATCGGTGGGAGTCCATTATGCAGGATAGGACGGCTTGGAAAAACATTGTACAGGAGGCCAAAACTCTGCAGGTACATCGGGTTAATTGAAATTTTTATTACTAAGTATGAAGGGGAAAATTGAGGGGAGCATATGGGTCGGGAGAAGGCAGAATGATGTCTTGGCTGCGTAATGTTCGAGACTGGACCGGAATAAGAAGCGTGGAGGACCTGTTCCGGATAGCGCAAAACAGATAAGCTTTCGCTGAAGTAGTGATCGCCAACGTCGGGGTGACCTGATACGGTACACGAAGAATGAATATGCTGTTCTTTCTCCCATCAGGGTCCCGAAGACGAGGAAGACCCTCTCACACTGTGTTCCGCTCCTTCGAAGCAGAGCTGAGGGACATGGACATGGTGTGTGAGGAGGTCATAAACATTGCGCAAGATCGAGCGCAATGGAGAGCTCTTGTTGCCTCCCTATGCCTCTGAGTGGGGTGTAAAAGGGAGAATTGATTGATTGATTGATGCATACTTACATAAAGTATGTCACTGTATTTTTTTTATTTTATAAAAATGAATCTGTGTTCACTCAAAGTGAACACAAATACACTATTTGACTCTTTCACAGTAAGCTACTTAAAGCTTGTGTCATGAAAGAGGAAGATGGTTGTAACAAACAGTGCGAAAGCCGGTGTTGTAACCGCTAGTCTACCTACCACTTCAAATACTGTAAGTGTGCATATTATTCAACGTTTTTCCACATAGGTACGTACTGTCAGTATGCATATTCAACGTTTTTTCCATGAGATGTTTCAAGTAGCTAAATTATAGTCTTATACCTAGGATTGGCATTCCATTTGGGACTCTATTGTGGAATATTTACTTATTCCGCGCTTATTCGACGAGTAACCTTCTGATAGTACGGCTGATATGTCCACGATTCTTATATTTAATTTTAATTCTGTAAAAAACTCATATCTATGTGTAAAATAAATGATACCAGGTATAATGCTATTTTATGTGTAGGTACCTATATGTTGAAAATATGGTTAAAAGTTAAATTTTTATGTTTGCTCATAATTATGTAATGTAAGTACCTATTATGTTTATGTTGTATAGAAGATTGAAAAGCTTAAAAGTTTATTCACGTGATTATCATTTGTAGAAAACTACATGGAAACAAACATTAAATTTAATTTGAAAGCTGCCAACATCCATCTTATAACTTTGTTGGTAATAGGAACTATTAATATCTTTTACTAAAATCTATTTTACATTGTTATAATATCTTTTATTAAAATCTATTTTACACCGTCTACACCGTCCCGCAATCATCGAGATCGGTGTTAAAATTCCACTGATAACATCCTTTCCTAGACCAAGGTGGAACTTCCAAAAAGCTAACTGGTCGGCCTTTGCGAGAGACTTGGACAGGTGCCTTGGCTGGATACCACCGAAGGGCGAAAACTATGCGCGATTTGTCGGTGCTGTCATAAGCACAGCAAAAAAATACATACCAAGAGGTTTCAGAATAGAATACATCCCGGGCTGGAGCGAGAGAAGCGAGGACCTATACAAAGAGTTTAAACAAAGTGGTGACAGAGAAATTGCAGATGAGCTTGTTGCTAGTCTAGATGCCGCTCGTCGGCAAAAATGGATGGAAACCATGGAAACCCTTGATTTTAAAACATCTAGTCGTAAGGCATGGTCCCTGTTGCGAAAGCTTAGCGATGGTAGTAAAATTGGCAACTCCAAACAGCCAATATCACCTAATATTGTAGCAAATCACATAGACGAGAATAGTGAAAAAAGACCTAAAATCTCTCAAAAAGTCATTCATAAAAGACCATGTAGTTTCCAACTCATTCACCATAGAGGAAACAATAAAAGCCATAAAAGAACTAAAAAACGGCAAATCTCCCGGTTTTGACGGAATACACCCCGAGTTCTTGATTCACTGTGGTAAATACGCAATCAAGTGGATGACAACATTTTTCTCAGACATCCTGTCAACAGGAAACGTTCCCGATAGAATGAAACGAGCCAAAATCATTGCAATACTGAAACCAGGGAAACCACCTGACCAACCAAAAAGCTATCGCCCAATAGCCCTTCTGAGTGTCATATTCAAGCTCTTGGAGAGACTTATACATAATAGAATATCTCCTAAAATTCTGGATGATATCCCCATAGAGCAAGCGGGTTTTCGCCCAAACCGTAGCTGTAGTGACCAGATCCTCGCACTTACTACTTTTGTCGAGTCAGGTTTCGAAAAGAACCTAAAAACCTGTGCTGCATTCATAGACCTCTCAGCGGCATACGATACGGTTTGGAGAGAGGGCCTGATTTATAAACTCGCCCGCAAAATTCCATCCCAACAGCTGATATCACTGATAAGCAACATGCTAACTGATCGGACTTATCAGGTAATTATCGGAAAGGAAAAGAGCGGCGTTAAAAAGCTTAGTAACGGTCTTCCCCAGGGCTCTGTATTGGCTCCACTCCTGTTCAACTTATATATATCGGATCTTCCAGAGACTGCCTCTCGCAAGTTTGGTTATGCTGATGACTGGACCCTTGCGTTTCAGCACAGGAAATTTGAAGTGGGAGAATCAGCACTGATCTCTGACTTGGAAAGACTTGGCCAGTACTTGCGAAAATGGAGACTTCTCCCGAACGCGAGCAAAACAGAAGTTACCTGTTTCCACTTAAACAACAGGGAAGCAAACAAGGAACTTAGCGTGACCTTCGAAGGGGTAGTTTTAAAACACAGCAAATTCCCAAAATACCTGGGAGTAACCCTTGATAGAACACTAACCTACAGAGAACACCTGAATAAGCTGTCATCAAAATTGAAAACACGTAACAACGTAATACAGAAGCTGACTGGTACAACATGGGGCTCTACAGCAGAAACGCTAAGAATATCGGCACTCAGCCTAGTCTATTCTGCAGGGGAATATGCCTCATCCGTGTGGCTTAACAGCTCACACACTTCATTAGTAGATGTGCAGCTTAACAACACCCAGCGTATCATCTCAGGCACACTTAGATCTACACCGGTACACTGGCTGCCTGTCTTAAGCCATATACAACCGCAAGACCTCCGAAGACAGAGCGCTCTGATTAGGGAGTACAGAAAACTTATGGAGTACCCATCACTCCCAGCCAACCAGGACCTTGACTACCTCCTGTCGACCAGCAGACTAAAATCAAGAAAGCCTCCACTTGTAACAGGAAAAAGTCTCTACGATAATAATTTTAATAGCGTGGAGAGTTGGCGGGCTAGATGGGATGAGGCCTCGAGCCGGGAGACTAGTGGTTTGCCGTGCATAACTAACAGACCACCCGGTTTCAACCTGCCTAGAAGAGACTGGACAGCACTGAACAGAATCCGCACTGGTCACGGCAGATGTGCCGACTTCTTCTTCAAATGCGGATGGCTAGACTCCGCTGAGTGCGACTGTGGAGCGGAAAGGCAGACGGTGCGACACATAGTTTCCGAATGCAGGGCCAGAGCCTATGATGGCGACTTCCTGGATTTCATTCATCTTAACGAAAGGGCGATTGAATACTTACACCACAGCAATTTTAACTTTTGACAAGGAGACACAATTCCAATATACCATTGTTTGTTTTTAACCTTTTAAATTAACCATAATTATTTATAATTTATTTAATTTTTTTAAATTATTTATTTTCATTTTACTGATTTGACAATCCAATAGGAGATATAACTGTTTAATATTTTAATGCTGTTTTTATGTATTCTTACTTATTTGAAAAAAATATATTAACCTACATGAAATGTGACATACATTGTAAGACCATACGATAAATAAATAAATAAAATCTATTTTACATTGTTATAATATATTTTACTAAAATCTATTTTACATTGTTTTGTTTTTGGAAAACATAATATAAAAGGAGAAAATACGTCGTAATAATTTATCTAATTATTATAGAAATAATATTTAAAGTATCTACATACTTTTGTGGAATTCATTGTAAGTTTTTTTCTTCAAATTTTGTTGTCAATTGCTTTGTGATGGTTTCATTTTTTTCATATTATTAAGATTGAAGAGTGTAATGAAATCGACAATATTATGTTATTCACGATTGTTAAACATACCTAACATTTTATTTTATACTAGTTTTCCCGACAGACGTTGTCCTGTGTTCGTAACTATGAATATTGAATTCGAATTTGTATAATGATAAGCTTATTACCTTTTAACCAATGTAATTTAGATCGATGCATCTGTTTTAAAACATATATTTTCCATCGCAAAAGGAAAATAATGTTAAAGAAATTCTGTTAAACAGAAATAGTAATGGGTAGGTAATTAAACACAAATAATAATAACAAAATCAACCAAAAAGAGTTGAAAATAAATAAAAATAATTAAAAGTTGGTCATGATAGATGAAAGCATTAAAATTCTGTATGATGTGTTTTGATCAAATAAAATATGCAACAGATTATAAAAAAATGAAACAATAATTAGAAAAATACCTATTTAAATTTGAACATTTCTTTTAATAAAATACATACCTACACTTACAAAAATACAAAAACGTAGAATAGGAATAATTAGATTACAAAAAAAAATCTTTATCTTTACAAATAATTGATGATGTTGATTTCATTGAATGAATGAACATCACATCAGCAACATAGGTAGATATATATTATTTTTTAATTTAACAAACGATATTTATGCCAATCTGGCGCCGTTGGCTCGGTACATCAATAGCATTTTATTTGAGAACGTTTCTGGTTAGGTAGTTCGAAAAACATTTTCGTTGTAAAAAAATGCAAGACACGAACAATACATGATTAATGGCAGAAGAAACCTTGTTGTGTGGTGCTGGAACACAGATTACATGCTCCACTAAAGAGGGAGCATAGGCGTTCGGTTTGTTTTCATAATACTTTACTATAAGACAGAAGAACAGCATAGATTTTCAAGGTTGCGAGTTGAAGAGTGGCGGCCGAAGAAAAGACTTCTTGTTGTAGGCGAATGCTAAGTGGGGCAAGGCTTTATATTGGCTGTAGCGTCATTGGGAAGAGACGTATATTATGTTCATCCAATCGAAACTCCAGTTACGCACCTCTAACGGGTGTAGAGAGCTCTCCGTTGTTCTCGATCTTGCGCAATGTATTTGGCAATGGATTTGGACATGGTGTGTGAGGAGTTCATAACTCCTCACACACCATGTCCAAATCCGTCAGCTCTGCGGAGCGGAACACGGTATGAAAGGTTCTTCTTCAAGACGTCTTCAGGACCATGACGGGAGGAACAACAGCGCTCTCTTCGGCCGACTGTCATTCGGCATCCTTAACACACGTCCCAGCCAAGTCAATCTCTTCTCCATAATGCTAGAAGTGATGGGTTTACGTTTACGCTGGTTGCGCCATAGTTTAGCGTCAATCGTGATGCGATGGTACCATTTTATATCCGAAATTCTCCTTAGGCACTTCGTTTCGAAAGCGGAAACTTTTTGTGCCTGGGCTTTGTCCATGTGCCAGGACTTACACCCATAACAGGAGAATGGGCAAAATGCACGGGCACGCATCAAATAGCTTACATTTCGCCTCGACACTAAACGCCGAGGCTTTACATATTTTGGTCATGTTGTTTTGTTAACTTTTTATTGAATAAAGGCAAAAATAAAAGAGTTGGGGATTCAAATTAACTACGTGTGACCACGGTATTTTGTGAACGCGTGTTACCAAGAATTAGGTTCATATTGTCGAGACTAGCCCTCTCTATAGTATCATAGTTCGTAGTGGAGCAACAAAACCGAGTTACTTAGCAGGCAAGCCTAAGTAGAAGAGAAAAGGGGAACCTACGTTTTCTTCGTGATATATTATTTTATTTTACATTAGGAGCCGTTAAAACATGTAACACATAAACACGTACAATAAAACGTGCGGGAAACTGTTCACTGTTCACCTATAATAGACACGTAGGTACCTATCCATGCTGCCTAATACGATATAAGTCAAAAGAATACAAATGTACCTATGTATTATAATATTATTTTTATTATTTTAGTGATAAACTGAAAATATTGACACACTATTTCAATTTGTCAGACTATAGGCATACATGCACATCTTATCTATAATATAAAAGAAAGTCGGGTTAGTGCGAACACTTATGACTCGAGATCGGCTAAAGAGATTCTTACAGCGTTTGATTTATTGGATTCTTCTCCGCTCAATAAAAAGTTGAAAAAAAAGGATAAGAAATAATTAAAAATATAATATTAAAGTTAGTATGGAACGTATTTCCTGCGACGCTACCGCCATCTAGAAGTCTAAGGCGTGCTGTTTCGTGGCAGAGTCAGAGAGAAATAACAATATATTATAACCGTTTCAATTGTGAAGTATTTTCATCGTTTTGTTAAATAAAAGTTAATTCTAATGGTTGAAGTATGTACATACATATATCTTCTATATAATAATTTAGAAATGTTTTTTTATTTGCCTTTTGTCGTTGCTTTACCGTATATGTGAGCATCACGCCTAAACGGCTGAACCGATTTCACTAATTCTTTTTTTGTCGTTTTGGCTTTTATCACTAGAAGGTTCTTATGAGAGAAAAAATTAAGAAAGTTGCGTGGTAAATCTACATAATAATTCAGAAATGTTTTTTTATTAGCTTTTTACCTAATGTCATCGCATCACGCCTAAACGGCTGAACCGATTTCACTAATTCTTTTTTTGTCGTGTTGACTTTTATCAGTAGAAGGTTCTTATGAGAGAAAAAAATAAGAAAGTTGCGTGGGAAATTAAATAAAACTCGCATTAGCCCCTCCTTCTCTATCTACATATTCAGAAATGTTTTTTTATTTGCTTTTTACCGTATGTCATAGCATCACGCTCAAAATACAAATGCTACGTCAGATATGAATCTGCACAGAGCCGTGCAAAATGCCGGAGAAGGTTCTTGAATACAATTTGCTGCATTAACTTTAATATATTTAGAGCTATTTAAAAAACCCTATTTTTAGGATCTTCACACAAAATTTTAATAAACATTAAAAGTGTCATTCTTCTTTTTCTGTCCTTATGTCAGTTATAGAGGTCTGCAAAGCAATGGGAAGCTAGACTAGAACCTGTTTAATTACCTACCGATCAAGCCTGACAATCGGAATCAAAAACGTAAAGCAAGACGGGTATAAGCTAGTATTAAATAAAACTTGGTACATAATGTTGTTATGATGAGTAGGTACCTACCTACCTACCATCATGGTGATGTATCGTCCATAATGTACAAAATATCCACACGTTACATCATAAGTTTGTTAATAATGTTATTTTGGATGGCTGAAGCGAGGGAGATTGAGTATCATCAAACTTTTGCCGTGGGATCTGCTCGCTAAATTGCCAAGTTATTAAATGCATTAAAACAGAAAGAACTCTCAGGAAATAAATTATTTTATGGGCGGGTATTCGGTTCAGCCAACGCATCCACCCTATCAAAAGCTTTGCTACGTAATAAGAATTAAAATACTTTGAATTTTATAGTGCTTGAAAAATAAATAAGTACTAAATATCTTTATAAAAAAATAAAAGTATCACTTAAAGGTTTGAACATCATGTAACACTATATTACTTAATGGATGGACCGAAACCTTTAAGTATGCGGTAACAGATCCTTCCAAGAAGAGGTAAGAAGGAAGGGAGGAGAGGAAAGAGAAGAGAGATGCAACATGTTTCCTGGAAATTAGGCAATCCAAGGAACTTCTTGGTGGTTTTAACTCCAGAAGAACTAAAACATGTTTGAACATAATAAGTAAAATATATCTTAAAACCCTAACAGGCTTCTCAAAGGGTCACTGTAGACTTAGGGAACACCCGAAGAAGTTGGGACTCGACAATGATGGAACCTATAGATTTTGTAAAGAAGGAGCAAAAACGTCTCACCATCTCCTTACAGACTGCGATGCAGTAGTTTGTGCGAGAGCAAGAAGTTTTGGTAAACACAGGATAGAGGTGGGGGAGGATCGCCGCCTTGGATCCCATCTCAATGCTGAACTTCCTGAAGCATCTTGGATAAGTAGAGAAGCTCTCATTGGGAGACACGGTGAGCAAACCGGGAATGCGCAATAGACCACTACAGGTCGGTCAGTGCTCAAATCACCCCCAAAAGTGAAAAATATAACACCTACTTAATAGATCTTCAAGTGACAAATTACAAGCTATCAACATTTTGATACTAAAATTATATAGGTACAACAATCTTGTTCGAAGACGGAAAGCTTGAAGCTGTTTGGAGGACATATTTGATAAAAACAAAAGTAAATGAAGTGATCACATTACACCTATCGTGTTCCAAGACAAAAAGTAATAACATTACAGTGTTCAAAGATAGAAGTTTGAACCTCAAGTGATCGAAATCTGAACGTTTTCCAGATTTTATACTTTTTTTCTTTTTCGAATGGGCTTCTAGCCTCCGTATGTAGAGACATTCTGTTTTCATAACAAGCGGAATAATAATATCCTTGAGAAACACTAGTCCCGAAATAAATGAGACCATAAAGACTCCAGTTTCGAAATGTCAAAATAAAACCTTGGAAAAAGGGGTAGGCGGAGATACGAATTGTTATATTATTTGGAAGAAAAACTACTGCAACATGTCTTACGGCCCAATAATGGTGTATGGAGGTGACTATACAACAATGAGCTTTAACAGCTGTGTGAGGACATTGAAATATTGTTTATAAAGATCATGAGACTCGTATGATTGTGACAGGAATGATTGCAAACACAGAGTGTTCAAGAGTAACAGAAGGAAAATGAAAGAGAGGAAGACCCGAGTTGAGATGGCCTCTGTGGTTGATAGAGACCTCAACACACTTGGCAAAGCCAACTGGAGGAGAGTGGCATGGCGACGAATCTTAGTGGAGGCCGAGTCCCACTTTAAAAATTAAGGTTCGGGTGAGGAAAGCTTTGCTCATCGTTGTTTGGTGAAGATTACTTTCTAGAGAGTGGATTGCTCTCTACATAAACAATCATCAAGTCATGAGGTGCAAGTAGTATATTTTGCTTGATGAGAGATTTGGACTTGGTATGAGAGCTTTTCTTGTTTTCCTATGCACCCAAGAGGGACCGCAAAATTAGTTTAAATAAGTATACATACACACTCACTTTACTCACACACACCTTTAAGGCCCCCCGCACACCGCAAGCCAGGCCGAACGAGACAAATCCGCAGCAAACCCGACTCGCACGAAACCGACCCCCTAGCTAGATCCAAGGAATCAAACCAAAAAGCCGACCCAGACAAATCAAGCCCACCGAAGATCTCCCCCAAACCAACCCACAATGCGGGAGGCCTAAACCCCACTGAGAGGCAGAGGGATGCATCAAGAGCTCTCCTTTGCGCTCGCAGGCGTCCGAGGCTCATTGTGCCTTTTTTACTGGTTGAGGTTTAAGGACGTGAGGTGGTCAATCTCACGGTCCCAATCTGATTTTTAGATATCCTGCATCTTACACGTGGCATGCATCTTCTTTATCTCTCAAACTTCAAGGCCATACCTTTTGAGATAAAAACACAATTACATTATCTTAATTTCGTGTCGCGACTCGGTACATCCGCATCCGCATCAACATTCGGATGCAGAAACGGATGTTAAAATTGATGAGGATGCTCCGCCTTTGCGGATGCGGATGCGAATATCCGCAACATCCCTACTGCATATGCATCTTATTTTAATGTATTTTTGGGCCGGGATATAAAGTTCAAAATATATTAACTTAAAAGCAAAAGTTAAAAGCTTTCATCCAAAAGAAAACTTCAAGGTATTTCAATACAAACTTGAAAACGCTCTTTCAAATTTTGCCGAATAATCCTCACATGCTAATCCACAATAAGTCTCGACAAAAATACTCGGGCCTGGAGGCCTTTTGACATTTGATTTGTATAATGATAGTCTCTTTAATTAGGTACATCAAACTGATTAAGTGGAGTATTTACGTAAACGTTTGTGGGGGATTGGGACGGTTGACCGCATCAAACGTGCTCCATTACACATTTTAAACTAATTTGTTAATTTATATTTAGAAACCTCGTGTTTTATTACATATTTTAATCAAATTTGTAAATATAAATATGTGTAAAAACGTTTTTTGAAATGTCTTTTAGTTTTGTTTTCCTTTTTTCTACATCAGGGGGGTGCTCTACCACGCTTGCTTTTTAACATCACGTCGGAAAAGGCAGTAATTAATTATTAATGCCCATGAACACTTTACCCTGAAGAAACTCTTTTCTTACAGCCTGACTGGAAGAAGTGTTTGCTGGCCCAGTTTGAGATACTTCGATTGCGTGAGATGGTCACCTGACAAAGTGAAATAGCGTCGGCTACTTGAGAAGACCAAGACCCAAATGGGTTACAATGCCATAGAAGTCATAGATAGATTTACAGAGAGACGTACTCTTTTTGCATAGCTGCTCACATAAGCTATTCTAGCCTAGTTATTGATATTTTAATTATTGAAATGAATTGTTGAAATCCGAAATTACACAAGCAAAGGTTGGAAATAATTAATTAATTATCGTATGGTAAAGGTTGGAAAAAAAATGCAGAGGTTGACCTCAAGAAAGAAGAAGAGAAACCAATTGAAAAGTTAGTATAACTATACGTAGAAAACTAGAGATGGGATTCAGCGTGTTTTGAAAGGAAGGATGCAGACTATGAAAAGCGGGAAGAAGTGTCGTGATCTACGACAAATAATTATCATCAATACCTTATGCCCATTTATGTTGAAAAATCAGTTTGCCGCCGTAGCTTGTGTGTGAAAGACATTTGTGTAGGAATGTAGTGATGTTTATAATATTTTGGTATTTTTTGATAAATAAAAAAGCTCACCACTATTAATAATTGGCTTTTTCTAATAATGAGTGAGTAATTCATTATCTCATTAACTTTTTGGAATTCTCTTTAATTGTGATATTATATAAATGAAATAAGCAGATAAATCATCATAACCGAAAGTATTAGTAAAGTGTTGTGTAACTTTTTACCGCTACTGCACACGTACTAACTAGATGGGTAAAATTTTCTTTTTATCCGAAGCAACGTAATCGCTCGTGCAGGCGCTGAGTGTAATAAGTCCTTAATGCCACCTCGTCCCCCTTCCCATCGGCCCATTCAAAAGTCACTGAATCCCAATTCCAGTTGTAGATATATACCGTTGATTTAACTATCTATTTTACACATCATCCTTTTCGATATTACTTATCGTGAAGAACAGTTAAAGGTTCTGAGGGTATTCAATGGCCTTAGGGACTAAATTATACGAGATCCAATATTATTGTACACTAAACAGATAAACCAAACATAATATTTGACAAAAAAGGTTTTGTAGTCTTTTATGTACAACCTTTCTATATTTAGAAATGGATGGTAGCCTAGCGGATACGACGCCGACTTTCGTACTGTTTCGTGCGGAGGTTGTGGGTTCGATTCCAGGTGCCGACCATCTTCCTCTTTCACGACATAAGCTTTAAGTATCTTAATGTAAGGAGTCAAAGAGTGTGTTTGTGTTCACTTTGAGAGAACGTACTATGTAGATAGGTACATTAAAAAAAATCCTCCCGTTTGTCTCTTTTAAATATTCACATATTATCATCGAGGTTGACACATTAAACAAAACTTTAGATTTTTGGGGGATTTTACACGATTGAATTTAATATATTTTTAAGTCAGAAAGAGCTTTTAGAAATAAATTAAAAAAAAATCCTATATTGCAAAAACTGACGCAGCAACGTGCTCGGAGCCATATAATTTTATCAGGTTGTTTTCACAATCTAAAAGCCATCGTCATTAACAATGTTTACCTTGTGTTTGTTGTTATTTTCCACCGTCTCAGACATAAATCAATCAATTGTGACTTTCGAATGGCCATTGTAAAAGATAAATATCCACCGTTCATTGTCCTTCAGCACGCCAACTCCGTCTTTCTGAATTCTATATCAATACATCGCACATACAAACGTAAGTACATTCTGAGTATCCACTTCAGCGACGTACGTTTTTCACGTCACTTTTACACAAGTGTGAGGTGACATACATTTACATGATAGTATTATATTAAGAGATTGTTGAGTGTGAATTGGTTAAGTTATACAAATTTTATATGAGTTGTTTAATGTTCATATCCTTTTCGAATTAATAGTATCTTTAAAAAATCATAATTTTAAGTTTTGATCGGGATCAAACAAAGCATACCTTAAATGATTTCACCAAGAATGCACGTTCAATTCGTTGATTTTATCAAACAAATCATGCTTTGATTTTTTTACAACTGTTATACTTTAGCCTATGTGACTAACAAACTATTTATAGGTTAATACATTATTGAAATTCTCAATCATTAAACTTCAACATCACTTAATGATAAATCTTAATCATCTTTCTTTAAAATTTAGTTACTACATTGTGTTTTAAGCCCTCTAAATATTACGGAAATGCATATTTGCTTTATTATTAATTGTTTAAATTTTATAATATTAAAATAATCATAATGCGATGGACTAATATACACACGGAGAGGGCACATAATTGTACGTAAAAAAACTCAAATAGGTACAATGTACATATTTATTACAGAAAGCGTTCTTGTATATGCAGACTCGAAACAACTACCTGTCAGTTGACGTAAAATCCAACATGGCGGGTCAAAATCTACAGAGATCAGCTCACAACCAAGCGATATGGGTTAAACTACCTCAAAGTCAGCGGCTTAACCATTTTTCTACTGATCGGAGTTTTTCAATAAAATAGTAAGACGTCTGATTTAATGATGATATTTTAAAAATATTGAAAAATAAAGAACTCCCGTGACCATCAGGGACGTGTTACTATGAAACTAGATAGGAAGTAAAACTTGTGAAAAAAAGAAAAAAAATGTTTCATTAAAATTTCAATTTGTACTTATTAAGTGTTCAATTTTTTGTGACAAAAATATAATGTTTAGGTTAATGAACAAAGTAGGTATCTAATTATAACTTAAGCCGTGCCGGTACAATATACAAAGTTATTGGCGTTTTTTGTATACCTACTAGAGATCCAGTCCAAAACTTCAAGTCAAAGGACTCATACCAAGGGATTTTACTCAACCTAACTTGGGTATTTTCTTCTTAAGTCAACTCTGGTGATAGCTTAATAGCAACAGATCAAACATGTCAAAATCGTAC
Source organism: Mystacides longicornis (assembly GCA_963576905.1). Taxonomy (NCBI): domain Eukaryota; kingdom Metazoa; phylum Arthropoda; class Insecta; order Trichoptera; family Leptoceridae; genus Mystacides; species Mystacides longicornis. Next base: position 1,104,970 of record OY756421.1, on the reverse strand, counting down.
ATTTGCAATACCTTTCCCTCAGGAACTGTTTGACATGGATTGATCTGTACTGCTACCCTGTATAGCAAACACTTTCTAATGCTATTTAATTCGTTGAAATAATAACAAAATCAGTTGTATATAAACTGTTCGAGAGAGTGTTAACTGCCAGATATACTCCAGTAATTGAAAATCACCTGCCAGTAGAGCAGGCCGGTTTTCGAGAAGGCCGCAGTACATGTGAACAAGTGATTGCTCTGACAACACACATAGAAAATGGCTTTCAGAGAGGAGAAAAGTCGGGGTTGGTATTGCTGGACCTCACGGCTGCATATGACACGGTCTGGAGGAGGGGGCTCATATTTAAATTATCCAAAATCCTCAGGTGTAGGAAAACTATCAAACTCCTTGATAATATGCTCTCAAATAGGAGAATAAGCGTTTATCTGAATGGTGTCGTGAGTGGTATGAAGGTCATCCAGAACGGGCTCCCACAGGGGTCAGTTCTGTCTCCTTTGCTGTTCAATCTCTACACAGCGGATATGCCAAACACAACTTCCAGAAAGTTCATTTACGCGGATGATGTGGCGTTGGTTGCTCAGGCCAAGACTTTTGAGGGGCTGGAAAATACTTTGAACGCAGACCTTAACAACTTCCAAAAATACCTAGAAGGCTGGCATCTGCGACCGAACCCAAAAAAGACGGCAGCACTAGCACTCCATCTAAACAATAGAGAATCTGAGAGACAACTAAATCTCTATATGTGTAATGAAAAAATACCAAACGAGAGTAACCCAAAGTATCTTGGAGTGAAGATCGATCGAACCTTGTCATACAAAGCACATTTGGAAGGGGTGAAGAATAAAATAAAAACCAGAAATAATATAATAAATAAACTGGCGGGAACAACGTGGGGAAGTGACGCGAGGACCTTGAGAACATCTGCAATGGCTCTAGTATACAGCACGGCTGAATATTGTTGTCCAGTGTGGGGTAGAAGTGCCCACTGCGGCAAGGTCGATGTCGAACTCAATAAAACTATGAGAACTATAACAGGCACTATTAAGTCAACTCCGACCCATTGGCTTCCGGTTCTCTCTAATATTGCGCCCCCAGATCTGCGCAGATCCAAAACCACGATCCGAGAGAAACTTAAAATTCAGGACAATACCCGACTGCCCGCCTTTGAAGACGTTTTTCACCCACCTCACAAGAGACTAAAATCTCGAAAACCTATATGGACAGTTGAAACTGAAAACTTCAGCCTGGAAAATGAATGGAGGGAAAGATGGATGGCAACAGATATTACTAACAAACATCTAATAACAGACCCCACAGCCATGGTACCAGGAAGTGACCTCCCACGCAGGATTTGGGTGCAGCAGAACAGGGTGAGAACGGAGCACGGGTGCTGCAACTACTCACTCTGGAGGTGGGGGAAACGAGAAAGTCCAAACTGTGAGTGCGGAGCAACGCAGACAGTGAAACATTTGGTGACGGAGTGCCGAACAAAAAGGTTCGAAGGAAGCCTCCATGACATCCACGAGGCAAGTCCGGAGGCAGTGACCTGGCTTGCAGCGCTGAACCCAAGACTCTAAAGGTGCTTAAGATAAAATTGACGCAGCCTGGACTGGCGGAGTAATAACACCAAAGCCACACGAAAAGTAAAGTAAAATAACAAAATGTGTTGCTCAACTGTTTTTTATAGCCTTCACAATCTAAGAAGGTCGCGAAAAAATGTTAATAAAAGAAGAAAATAACATTCCCAATACTTTCTTAGGTATTTTCACTATCCAATCCATTTAGTCTAAAATAGTAAAAAAAAGTATCCGAGATACATGGGGTACATGGAAATGGTACCTGCAACATATGTAAGAGCATTGGATTCCATTTAGCCACTGACAAGGACTAAGAAGGCAGGAGGATATTATGCCCTGCATGTTGGACAGCCATGTGCATTGTGCAAGGCACCTCGTACTCTCGTTGGCTAGTCGGCCCTAGCACCCACAGGAGTCGATTGTATCGAAGTTCCAGCCTGACAGAACGTAACAGGGTCCGCCGCTTGTAGGTAGAGAGTCGAGTTGAAATTCAGTGGCTAGGGGGCATTAAATAATGCTTTTATATTGCGCATAACATATCCTTGGACCTCGAGTAAGTAAGTTACTTTCGCATCAAAAAGTTATTTACATGCATGTTACATCCGTGGCGCTACAACCCTGTGTGCGGGTCTTGACTGTCTTCACAAGTATACATACTCCATGCCACCCTGTCCTTTGCCATGCTCCGCTAATCGTCCACCCCCAGCAGTTCAAGCAGGTCTCTTTTAGTCCAGCCATCTCAATCTGGGTCTTCCAATGCTCCTCCTTCCAGCGGGTCTCCTACAGAAAACTTCCTTGAGAACGGACGGTTTGCTCGATCTTATAAAATGGCCTAAAAGTTATTTACCTATAGTAAAAAAATAACACCGTTTGTTGGTTATGGGTTCTATCGAAGGCCGACGATTGCGTTCGCGCTTTGGCTTGAAAAAAAATGTTGAACTGACTCATACCGACTGTAAAATGCATTAAAAAACTAAGTTAGATGCCGTTGTAGGTGGCTACTTACATAACATAAGTATGTAAGTAGGTAATTACCTACATAGTAAATTGTAGATTCCTACGTTACCGGCTTGTCGCCTGGTACGTGGATTACTCACTGGCGCCAATGTTTTCTGTGCGCTAGTAGTTTTACATGTAGTCGTACATACAACTGCATGTTTTACAAGCTCCACCACTTCCCGCGTTTTCTTGTTTATACGACGCGTATTAGTAGCGGGCTCATTATTGTGATTTGTTCATGCCAAACTTATCATATTATTTAATAAACATTTCCAATTTAACACGCTTGTTTTATGTAGTCTACCTTCTTAGTTGAATCTAATTTAATTCCTTATCAAATAAACGCTACATAATTGGTGACCCCCAGGAAGTGTTAATTTTCAAATCAGTTATAAGTTTTTTGTGAATATATTTTTTCTTTTGTGTGGTTAAATCAAATTTAAGTGAAACAGCCTTTTAAAATGTTGAACACCGAAGAAAATATGTCTGAAAATAGTGCGCAATCAATGGTGCCCGCGATTTCCTTGGGCTCAAAGATACCCGATTTCTGGCGAGATCAACCTCGCTTGTGGTTTCATCAGTTCGAGGCCATCTTACAACCTCAAAAAGAAAGTAACGAATCAAAATATTATCTTATAATCGCAAAGCTAGGGAAAGATGAGCTAATGCAAATAACAGATATTCTTCAAAAACCACCAGAAAAACAGAAGTATGAAGCAGTTAAGAGCAGACTACTTCAGGTTTACGAAGAGTCAGAGACGAGGAGATTACAAAAACTTTTAGAGGAAGTGGAACTAGGAGATCAACAACCGTCTCATCTGTTGAGACGCATGAAAGACCTAGCTGGAGGCAAAATAAATGATGAGACCTTAAAAATACTTTGGATGGGACGCTTACCTCAAACAGTCAGAACAGTGTTATCAGTCTGTGATGGCGAAGACTTGGATAAGATGGCCACGATTGCAGATAAAATTACGGAATCAAACAGGAGTAATAATTCTGAGGTTGGTGAAATTAAATCTAGTACAATGGAATCATTAACGAAACAAATAGCAGCACTAAGCCTTAAGTTAGAGGCAATAGAAAATCAAACACAGCCCAGATATCGACCTGGAAGAAACCCTTTCAGAGATCGCTCTCGAGAACGAAGTAATAGTAGAAATCAACAGACTACATGGGGAAATTGTTGGTACCACTTTAAATTCGGAAAAAAGGCAAATAAATGTGTAAAACCTTGCTCTTACGAGGCGGAAAACTAAATGCGACATCTGCAAACGGGATAAGCGACGTCGATAGCACATCCCGATTAGAAGTGTTTGATAAAGTTACAAACCAAAAGTTTCTTGTGGACACAGGGGCCGATGTTTCGGTAATTCCACCCAGGAACAACCGAGAGAAACAACATAAGGACGAAAAATACACTCTTTACGCTGCAAATGCTACTAAAATTGATACATATGGGACGCGTACATTAACCTTAAATTTGGGACTACGCCGACCATACACATGGACATTTATCATAGCAAACGTTAAACATTCGATTATTGGTGCTGATTTCCTTAAAAACAATAAATTGCTAATAGACCTACATGGCAAGCGGCTTACTGACGAACTTACAAACATGTCAACCATTACTCATGTTACGCACGTTTCAGCACCTACAGTAAAACTGATCGACTCTAACGACATATATCATAACTTACTGGCAACTCACTACCCAGATTTACTACGATCGGAAAACTTTAAAAACACAACTAAACATAATGTAGTACATAACATCATAACAAACGGACGTCCTGTCTATGAAAAAGCTAGACCATTAAACAAGACAAAATTTTTAGCTGCAAAGAAAGAATTTGAAAAGATGATTAATCTTGGGATATGTCGACCATCAAAAAGTAATTGGGCAAATCCATTACATATCGTTTTGAAGAAATCTGGAGAAATTAGGCCTTGCGGAGACTACAGGCGATTGAATGCCATCACAACTCCTGATAGATATCCATTACCACGTCTGACAGATTTTACAATGATTACAGCCGATAAAAAAATATTTTCAAAGATAGACCTTAGACGTGCTTATCACAATATACCAATTGCCGAGGAAGATATACCAAAAACAGCAATTATAACTCCTTTCGGGCTTTTTGAATTCACAAAAATGAACTTTGGTCTACGTTGTGCAGGTCAAACTTTTCAACGATTTTTAAACTCAATACTGCGAGAATTTAACTTTGTTTTTGCATACCTGGATGACATTTTGATCGCTTCAGCCAATAAAGAAGAACATACAAATCATCTCCATCAAATTCTGAAAAGACTAGACGAGTATGGGCTAACCATCAATGTGGACAAGTGCAATTTCGGCGAAGAAAAAATTCATTTTTTAGGTTATCATATCGATAAAAATGGTATCAAACCAAGTGAGGAAAAAGTTGAAAACATAATAAATTTTCCTAGACCAGAAAATATTGAACAGTTGCGAAGATTTCTGGGTATGGTAAATTTTTATAGGAGTTCGATAAAGAATGCAGCATATCATCAAAAAGAGTTGAATGCATATCTTCATAATTCAAAGAAAAAAGATAAAACGCCAATACAATGGACAGCAACATCGACAGATTCATTTGAAATGTGTAAGAATGGTTTGAAAAAAGCCGTTACACTTTCGCACCCAGTCACAAACGTACCCTTATCTCTCATGATCGATGCTTCAGGAACCTGCGCAGGAGCCGTTTTACAACAATGGGATATGAATGAATGGAAGCCATTAGGATTTTTTTCGAAGAAATTTAGCGACGCTCAACAAATCTATAGTACGTATGATAGAGAATTGACAGCAATATATCTCGCAATAAAACATTTTCGGTATCTTATTGAAGGAAGAGAGCTCACCGTTTTAACTGATCATAAACCATTAACATACGCATTAAGTAAAAAGGTGACACCATCTGACACACCACGAAGATTAAGACAGTTAGATTTTATATCACAGTTTACAACCCAAATACAACACATCAAGGGTGAAACCAACATCGTGGCTGACACATTGTCAAGGCTAGCAGAAATAAACGTTACACATAATTTTGACGACGATGAACTGTTTAAAGATCAGTTAAAAGATGAAGAGTTAACCGAATTGATGAAAAATAACAAAAACTTGAAATTCAAAACTATAAAAATGCCAAATACGAATAATCAACTTATTTTTGATGTGTCAACAAATCAAGCAAGAGTGTACCTACCAGAAAAATACAGGAAGAGTGCATACAATACAGTTCACAATACTTGTCATATGGGCGCAAAATCAACAAGTAAGTTAATGAGACAGCGATATGTATGGACCAACATGAACAAAGATGTAAATAGTTGGGTAAAACAATGTGTCAGCTGCCAAAAAGCAAAAGTTCACCGTCACACAATTTCACCGCTAGCAGACTACCATGTATCAGAAAGATTCGAACATGTCCATATTGATATTATAGGCCCATTACCACCATCAGAAGAAAATAGATACTGCATAACATTCATTGATCGAGCAACATCATGGCCAGAGGTTATTCCAACCAGAGATATGACGGCCGAAACGGTAGCTAAAGCATTAGTCACAAGCTGGATAGCGAGGTTTGGTGTACCGTCCAAAATAACAACAGATCAAGGACGCCAGTTTGAGTCTGATCTATTCAACCAACTTGCTCATCTACTTGGAATAACGAAAACGAGGACAACAGCTTACAATCCGAGATGCAACGGAAAAATTGAAAGACTGCATAGAACACTGAAAGCAGCAATAATGGCCAAATGCAGCGATAACGCCAATTGGTATAATCATCTACCGTTGATTCTTTTGGGAATGAGATCAGTCCCAAAAGAAAATGACTACAGCCCAGCACAGATGACTTACGGCAAGACTATTAACCTGCCCGGAGACTATTTTACAACATCTACGACTAACATAAACCATTCTGACTATACAAGACAGTTAATAGATTCTTTTAAGGACTTAAAGCTGACCACGAGTTCACATAGCAGTAACAGACAAATTTTTTTACACCAAAAATTAAAAACATGCACACATGTTTTTATCAGAAACGAAGTTAAAAGATCTCTGACAGCACCATACAAAGGACCTTTTAAAGTTCTAGAGCGCAACGAAAAGTTCTATAAAATAGACCTTGACAATAAAGACGTTAATATTACTATTGATAGGCTAAAACCAGCATTTTTAATGCAAACAAACACAAATGACGAGACTACAAATGTTACTACACAACCAACATCAATTCAAACAAAAATACAGACAGAACAAAACGCTGACCTATTGAAAAAGACAAAAAAAGTACAATTTTCAACACAGACATCAACTTTAAAAACTCGTTCAGGAAGGGCAGTATAACAACCTAAACGATACCAGTGAGAAGTAACCAAGAAATTAACTCACATCGTTTAAAAATTAAAATAAGATATTATTTTTATTATTTTTTTTTTAATTTTTAATGTGAATTGAAAGGTTGTCATTCTTATTCAAGTACATACATAGAATTAATCTTATTATAATTTATAAGATCATATTTTTATAATTTAGTAGATACATACAATATATGCAACTGTATACCTAATTTAAATTTGAAAATGTAAAAGAAAAACTCTGATAAATCACATACCAAATTTTAACTGTTTGTATAATGTTTAAAGGTTATTTAAAGGAGGATTAAGAATTTTTATTAGATCATATTAATATTATCATTAAATACATACAATTTGTGCAATAAGTACTAAGGGTATAGTAGTTTTTAATTGCTTATATTTTTAATGTTTAAAGGTTGTTACGTTGTCTTGCTTCGCAAGAACAGCGCAGACCAGTGAATTTAGAAATGTTATGAAATATAGTTAATAGAAATAGCCAAAGGAAAACTCTGATAATCTTTTCTTTCAAAGCTCGTGTGGCGTCTAGGGGTAGACATCTGAAAACGAAAATTAGGTTTTGGTGGATTCAAAGCCAAGATTAGTAGTAACAATGAAACATAAATTTATTGCTGAAGAATTGTATGGCAAGTTATTACAGAAAAATCAAGACAAAACATTAAGCATGTAATTCAAATTGCCGTATAAATATGGCGTTATCAAATTTATCTAAATAGGTTAGTTCGGACCTCAGGCCCATACATGTAACATATATTACAATCCGATCAGAAAAACTTTAGTTTTGAGGAGTGAACATTTTAAGGGGATATTTATGATTCTCAGTTTATCTCTATACAAATATATAGTTTAGTGGGACATTGTTAACAAGGCAAAGAGATACCATATCAAAAAAAGGTCTGCTTATAAGTTAACGTTGACAAAGTATAAATCGGGAAAAGATGAATGGATAGTCTCTTGAGTTATAAGAGTCGAGACGCCCTTGTGGCGATCAAACGGTCGTAATCAGGAAGTAGGTACATAAATTAATAATGTAAATTACAACAAAAAATGGTACATAGCTGTCTATCTGGAGCGGGGAACCTTGTTGACATTGCTGGTGGCTGGAGAATGTTTTATCGGGTTGAACCCACCTTCCTGCAGGGAAGGCTATACGGCGAAGCGTTTACAGATGTTGAAGTTCGATCTCGGAAAGTTGTCGGAGGCTTTTTTTTGTACTCAGGACAGGGACAAGATTCGACTTGTCCAGAGAACACGGGAACAGCTGGTGCCATGTATCTTGAGTCGAGGGCGACACAAGGAAGTCAGCCAAGGGTCGACTACTATCACAAGATTCGGTGAATAAGTCTATGAACCGAATCACAAAGTTCTTTTTTTGGAAGCGGGCAAACAGGGTTATGCACAATCACTTCAACCGTTAATTTTGAATTCTCGGCGGCGGTAGCGAGGGTTGAATTGCACTGGAGAAAGATTGATATGTTCCCCTTTTAGGATTTAAAATACGGATAACGAGGCATTGAGAGAAAATAAACATGAAAGTATACAACACCATCTTGAGAATCGTAAGATGATCAGTTCATAGATCGTCTCTATAGCGTGAGTCGGTGCGACGCCCACCGTTCACCTCCGAAATCCTCGCTAAAACTGCCCCAAGCCGCCAGACGGCCGACCAACATCCCGTCGCCGCTACCCTCCCCACCCTGGGCAGCGCGTGAGTTTTTTTTAATCGTAATCAAAACGATATCGGCAACGCCATCTATGCAACGGGTTCGTAAACTCCACGCATTGCAAAGATGCGAACCAGTATAGTCAACCCTCAGCCAGACAGGAGATAATAAATGTGTAACATTCTCCCCTCCGGTCCCACTTTGAAGATTTGGAGACAAATCTTCAAGTAGCCGGCGAACACACTCAACAAGGTATCAACAATAGCACCCCGTCCAAAATACTTAAAACTAAACATCAACAATAGAAAAAATACACAATTGAACAATAGCCTACAGCCCAAGAAAAGTTTTATTTTGTATATTCACTCGCGAAACAGGCCATACTAGAAGATAAGCGCACTGTCAGTTTCTTCTAGCATAATAGTCACTGCACTTAAGTATCACTTTTTTTTTTTTTTTTTATACATAGAGGGGCTCCTACAAACACATGCTCATATATTTCAAAGTTACAATATTTTCTTATTTACTACAGCACTAGCCTATAAAGTATACAGAACATTTACTTAATTAATAACACAGGTGTAAGTGTTGCAAGGGAATTAGTTGAAATAACGTTATTACATCGCGCCGTCACGACGGAGAGCGTCACATCACACACATACAAGGGTTCGCACTAAGAATAGTGTAGATACCGACGGGTGATTTATTTACATACAACAAATTCGTAAATACATAGGAATACAACAATAGAGATATTTCGTTATGTCGTTTTAACCCATACGACCAGAAACACTCCTATACATAGACACTGAGTACCCTGTACCAAAAAGATGTTCGTAGCAGGATATCGCAGAAAGACATAATGATATCAACAATAACAAATCATAGCCTAAGCAGATTGATACTCTCCACTCTTCAGGATGTCTTTAATGTGAAATTTTCCACTTATACTTCCGTCCATAGACTCTAAAACATAAACATTATCAGACAACTTAGTCCTGATACGGTTTTTTACAAAACGAGGGGCTAGTTTGGACATGAATTCCGCAGCGGCGTTGGATTTCGCGAAATTTCGGTGATAAACTACGTCTCCCGGACGATAATCGATACGCTTACGCCGCAGATTGTAACGAGAAGCAGACTTCTGATAGGATTCCAGCAAAATGTCCGTAACTTCATTGTACACATCATACAATACCTCCAGTTTCCGGCCGTAAGAGTCCTTCAGGTTGCCCGAATGGGCGGTATCTACTTCAGGACTCAAACTCTTGAAAAAGGAGGCATGCTGTACACTCTCGAACCCATGCATCAAGAAGTGGGGCGAATAAGTGGTCGCAAAGGATACGCTGTTATTCAAACTAGCTTGCACCAGAGGAAGCTTCTTACTCCACACCTTTTGGTTATTATTTACCAAAATAGAAAGAGCGGTAACGAGGGTTTGATTGTACCTTTCTACGGAGTTTGATTGAGGGGCATAGTAGGCTGAGTACAAGACCTTTTCTATTCCATATGACTCTAAAAAAGATTTAAATTGGCGTGAACAAAAATACGTGGCATTATCAAGCAAGATGCATTTTGGAACGGAATAAGGCAAAAAAATTCTCTCCTCGAGACATTTCTGTATAATGGCAGATGTACACTTTCGTAAGGGGAAAATCCAAGTAAATTTAGAGAAGACACACACAGCGGATAATATATAAACGTATCCTTCCACGCTTCTAACAAAGGGCCCGACTATATCTATGGAGAGGGTCTGCAGGGGCATAGAAACCAGCTTAGGTTTCTCCATAATTCCCCGTGGTCCAGCGGTAGCAATTTTGTGTGTTTTACATATTTCACAACTGTCCACAAACTCAGCAACGGAACGATGCATGTTTGGCCAATAAAAATAACGTCGTAGGTGTTTATATGTCTTGTACGTGCCGACATGGCAAGCGTCATTTCCACTATGATAGTCTTTGATAGCTTTCAAGGCATCGAGCTTAGGTAAGACCAACTTCCATTCATGAGGAGATAACAAGGTGTTCGAGGACTTGGTGAAGCGATATAACTTCCCATCGGTGATCTGGTAATTAGGGTAAGCCTGTGGGTAGTCTTCGCATCCTTTCTTCAGTCCATTATAGACCTCATCGGTGGTATCTGTGATTTCCGTGGGCAAGGTTAGGGATCCAATTTCCACGCGACTAAGACAATCGGGCACGACGTTTAACCTACCCGGACGATGGGTTATATCGAAATCGAAGGCGCTCAGCCGGGTAGACCAGCGGGCTAACCTTCCAGTAGGGTTCTGTAACTTATGCAACCATTGCAACGACGAGTTATCCGTTATCAGATGAAAATGAACACCATCTAAATAATTACGAAAGTGAGTAATTGAGCAAAGGGCAGCCAGTAGCTCCTTTTCACAGATGGAATAATTTTTTTCTGGACCAGTGAGTTTACGAGAAAAATACGCTATAGGGTGCTCTCCATCATCCATATGTTGCATTAAAATTCCAGACATGGCAAGGTCGGAACAATCCGTATGCAAATAAAATTCTTTACCATAATCGGGCTGGATAAGAACCGGGGCGGATTGCAAGGCTAGTTTTAAACTGTCAAAAGCAACCTCACACTCAGTACTCCAAACAAAACCCTTATTTTTTTTGTTAGATGTCAATGCACTCAAGGGAGCAGCGATGTGAGCGAAATTATGTATAAATTTGCGATAATACGAACACATCCCTAAGAAAGATTTTACCTGTTTAGGCGTGGTGGGGGTGGGAAATTTTTTCATGGCTTCTATTTTGAGTTCGTCGGTCCGTAGTCCAGAACCGTCCACAATATAACCCAAATATCGAAGAGAAGATTTACAAAATTCAGATTTAGTCATATTTATGGTGAGCCCACTTTCCTTCAGGATGGATTGCACGAGTCTTAGATCCTCGCAGTGTTGCTCGAATGTTTCACTCACAATCAGAATATCGTCAAGATAGCAATGTACACGACCAGGAAAACGGTGACTAAAAAGCTGGTCGGCGATCATCTGCATGTGACTAGGAATGTTGCGTAGACCGAAAGGACAAACAGTGAACTGGAAAGATCCTCGTCCATCGACGAAGAAAGCCGTCTTGTCCTTGGAATCTGGGTGAAGTGGTAATTGCCAAAAGGCCTTGGAAAGATCCAAGGCAGTAAGGAATTTAGCATTGCGCAGGCTATCTAATATTCGGTCGATCCAGGGCAAACAATAAGAATTAGGTTTCGTTACCTTGTTTAAGCCTCGGCTGTCGAGACAGAAGCGGGGTTCCCCATTTTTCTTATTCACTATCAAAGCAGGTGATTGCCAAGACGAAGAAGCAGGCTCTATCACTCCAAGCTGTAGCATCTTATCGATTTCTTTGTTCATTATTTCTTTCTTCGCATGCGGAACAGGGTAATGTCTCTGCCTAACAGGATCTCCAATGGTTTCTATCTTATGGTAAATTCCTTTTATGCGTCCGAGCCCTTTCTTTTCATAAGAGACATCCTCATATGTTTGCTTGATAGTGTCGATGATGGCAACTTGTTCTGGAGTTAAGATTGACTGTCCGGTCAATCCAGGATTGTTGGTCCGAGGACAGGGTGAGGGTTTGTTTATAGGGGTCGCTTCCGTCAGAGAAGTAAGTTGTAATATCTGCGGAAGCGAGCCGACAGTAGCTGGGAATAACTCAGGACATATGCCGAAGGCTCTCCAAAAATCTACTCCTAAGAGATACGGGGTAGTTATAGATGGCACTATTAAAAATGTAATATTTCTCCTTAATCGCTTGTATTCGACCGGTAAACAGATTGTTCCCACGACCGTTTGGTGACGGCCATCTGCAGTAAGAACCTGAGTAGAACAACCATTTATTTCAAAACCCAAAGAAACAAACCTCGAGTGAGTGTTACAACCCAAAACTGACACAACAGCTCCGCTGTCTAGCAAAGCTCTATACGAATTACTGTGAATCACGATCTCTATAAACGGTCGTGGGTCTACTACTCCTCGCCAGTTATAACCGTCGGTCACATCGGATACCCCGATTCGCCGCAGGTGATGAGACGGCTCTACTGACGAGGAGGGTTCACGTTTTTTGGAAAAAGAGGAGGGGGTCTTGAAGTGTCCACCACTGGAAGCGATCGTTCATATATTTCGTTACGTTCCTGGTTACGAGGGGAACGACGGACGAAAACTCTCGAGTTTCTGCTCTTACAACTCCTAGAAAAGTGGCCTGGCTTCCCACAAGAGTAACACACTTTGGGAGAACGGTGAAACGAAACTTCGGCCACACTATTCGAGGGGTATTTTTCTCGCGAGGGTTTTTTTGTTAAATTTTCGTAGTCGGTTACCACGCGTTCCAATTCAGCGACCGAAGATATGTCTCTTCCGGCAAGAACGGCTGCGTATCTTGCGTTTAGCCCTTTCCGGAAGACTTCCACCAGCTCCGTTTCCGCCAAGGGGTCATCCAAAGTGTTATTTACTTCTGTAATTCGCGATACGAAATCGATTGCAGTCTCATGATTCTTCTGTTCTGCCGACCAGATCTGAAGTTTCCTTTCTAACATAAATCCAGGGGCCTCAAACCTTTTCAAGAAATTAGATTTAAGTTCATTCCATAACAAGTTTTCTTTAAAAATTATTCTATAGTGAGTCAAAGCCCTATCTTTTAAGAATTCAGGTAAAACGAGTGTTAGTTGTTCTGTGTCGAATCTTCTAGAACGAGCAATTTCTTCCAACCTGGTAAAAAAATCTCTGACATTGGCATCTCCGTCGTATTGTTTGACCGGCCACGATCCGAAGTGAATATTTAATGGCTGGACTACATTATGTGGTGGAGCTTGTGTAGGTAGATATCGCATCATCGGTCCGTTTATGTTATTAACAGAGGGTTCTGAACCATTAGATTGTACACCCATGTCCAACGTCGTCTGAGCATTAGCACGAACCAGAGTGGCAACCGGGCCGACCCTTCTTCCGATTGTTTCTTCGTTATACTTCCTCGCCTGTTCTCTTAATTTTGGTAATGCATTTCCTTCTGGAATCAGTCCTCTGACGCTCAATGCTTTTTTGAGGGTCGCAGTGTTAGCCCTCTCCACATTTCGTATTGGAACTTCCTCTCGCAGTAATTCCTCGTTGGACATTGTGATTATGAAGGATTACGATTTTTTGATAAAGTATTTGAGAAAATTCCTTAACGTAAGAAAATGTTTGACGAAAGTACTTACGAGATTTGTTTTATCAATATGTGTACACGTTGAAAAATAAAAAGGTCGCGAAGCGCAAAAAGGAAAATATGAGAAGCGACACTCCTCTACCTAGTAATATTTATAATCTTATATTTCCGTATGAACACGTAATTTTTTTTTTTGCAATGTAAACAATAGTAGTTTCAAATGGTCAGCTATATAAAAAAAATAAGAGACAATTTTATAGTAAACAAGAAGCAAGACAAAATTTAATCGTGCAAAATCAACAAAATAATATTACGAATAATTTTCATTTCTGAACCGGTTCAATTACAGTAAGATGTTCGATTCACCGCGCTAGCCGGAAACAGTAGTTGCGCGCATGCATGTATATGTGTGTACGCGCTCTTTCGCGAACTGCGCATTTAAATTTCTAACGGAAATAATTCATAACAGCAAATATGTTGCGTCCATTTAATCATTTGTTTCCACCAATCTCTTTGTTTGAATCCAAGTATTATTACCAAAAATCCCGGATATGAGCCCCCAATTGTTACGTTGTCTTGCTTCGCAAGAACAGCGCAGACCAGTGAATTTAGAAATGTTATGAAATATAGTTAATAGAAATAGCCAAAGGAAAACTCTGATAATCTTTTCTTTCAAAGCTCGTGTGGCGTCTAGGGGTAGACATCTGAAAACGAAAATTAGGTTTTGGTGGATTCAAAGCCAAGATTAGTAGTAACAATGAAACATAAATTTATTGCTGAAGAATTGTATGGCAAGTTATTACAGAAAAATCAAGACAAAACATTAAGCATGTAATTCAAATTGCCGTATAAATATGGCGTTATCAAATTTATCTAAATAGGTTAGTTCGGACCTCAGGCCCATACATGTAACATATATTACAATCCGATCAGAAAAACTTTAGTTTTGAGGAGTGAACATTTTAAGGGGATATTTATGATTCTCAGTTTATCTCTATACAAATATATAGTTTAGTGGGACATTGTTAACAAGGCAAAGAGATACCATATCAAAAAAAGGTCTGCTTATAAGTTAACGTTGACAAAGTATAAATCGGGAAAAGATGAATGGATAGTCTCTTGAGTTATAAGAGTCGAGACGCCCTTGTGGCGATCAAACGGTCGTAATCAGGAAGTAGGTACATAAATTAATAATGTAAATTACAACAAAAAATGGTACATAGCTGTCTATCTGGAGCGGGGAACCTTGTTGACATTGCTGGTGGCTGGAGAATGTTTTATCGGGTTGAACCCACCTTCCTGCAGGGAAGGCTATACGGCGAAGCGTTTACAGATGTTGAAGTTCGATCTCGGAAAGTTGTCGGAGGCTTTTTTTTGTACTCAGGACAGGGACAAGATTCGACTTGTCCAGAGAACACGGGAACAGCTGGTGCCATGTATCTTGAGTCGAGGGCGACACAAGGAAGTCAGCCAAGGGTCGACTACTATCACAAGATTCGGTGAATAAGTCTATGAACCGAATCACAAAGTTCTTTTTTTGGAAGCGGGCAAACAGGGTTATGCACAATCACTTCAACCGTTAATTTTGAATTCTCGGCGGCGGTAGCGAGGGTTGAATTGCACTGGAGAAAGATTGATATGTTCCCCTTTTAGGATTTAAAATACGGATAACGAGGCATTGAGAGAAAATAAACATGAAAGTATACAACACCATCTTGAGAATCGTAAGATGATCAGTTCATAGATCGTCTCTATAGCGTGAGTCGGTGCGACGCCCACCGTTCACCTCCGAAATCCTCGCTAAAACTGCCCCAAGCCGCCAGACGGCCGACCAACATCCCGTCGCCGCTACCCTCCCCACCCTGGGCAGCGCGTGAGTTTTTTTTAATCGTAATCAAAACGATATCGGCAACGCCATCTATGCAACGGGTTCGTAAACTCCACGCATTGCAAAGATGCGAACCAGTATAGTCAACCCTCAGCCAGACAGGAGATAATAAATGTGTAACAAGGTGTAAGTATACAATAATAAAATTTATTATTTTTTAATGTTCATTCTTCAGGGGGAGCAATGTAGGTGGCTACTTACATAACATAAGTATGTAAGTAGGTAATTACCTACATAGTAAATTGTAGATTCCTACGTTACCGGCTTGTCGCCTGGTACGTGGATTACTCACTGGCGCCAATGTTTTCTGTGCGCTAGTAGTTTTACATGTAGTCGTACATACAACTGCATGTTTTACAAGCTCCACCACTTCCCGCGTTTTCTTGTTTATACGACGCGTATTAGTAGCGGGCTCATTATTGTGATTTGTTCATGCCAAACTTATCATATTATGTAATAAACATTTCCAATTTAACACGCTTGTTTTATGTAGCCTACCTTCTTAGTTGAATCTAATTTAATTCCTTATCAAATAAACGCTACACCGTCAAGAAAGGAATATCTTAAAGTATTGGTGTTATGTTTTCTTCTACATGTCTACCAACCACATTAATTCCATTTCGTTTCAAAACAGCAACGAAATATTTTTATCCCATTTTATGAGTTCTCCCCTTTGATGTTTGGAATTCGTTTATAGAAAATGTCCCGAGGCGGCCTCCGTATAAATTCAAGGCAGCTCATCATCCCTTTTCACACATAAACCACCGCACCGCCTTAGACTAAATAAAAGCTTTTAGAACACCATTATAATATAAATGGCTGAGAAATTAACATATAGTGGGAATTCTATAAGTAGGTACCTACCTATTTATAATTTTTGTAAAAAGCTAGAAAATGTGTTTTCTTGATCGAGCCTGGTGGAGGGCTCTTGTTACCTCCCTGTGCCCCTAAGTGGAATCAAAAAAGAAGTATCGGATCGGATTGTTTTCTCACATAAAATTAAAAAAAAAAATCTCTAATTTCTCTTCCTTAAGGTCTCAATTTGTCGATTCTATTTTGAGTAGGAATAAAATTAACTGTATAATTTTATAACAGTTTTTTTTGTTTGGTTAAAATAATTGTTTATATTTATTAATAACTAAAAAATATCACAATTCAGCATAACAGGTTTGCATCCTTTACGGTATCGGTGTCGACTATCTCCACAACCCTTTGCTTAGTGTGAAAAATGAAGTGTATATTTTGCGTTCACTTCGAGTGAGCACAGATTCATTTAAAAAAATCAACTTGTCAACGGGGGCTGAACACAGCTATGTCCACACATCGCAACATTTTGTATCTCCAACAAAATGTTGGAGATACAAAATGTTGCGTCAACTGTATCTGGATACTGTTGATAGCGATGTTTCGCGTCCACACATCGTTTGTTGTTGAAAATCAAAATATGCGAATACAGAGTGTTTGGTAAAACGTTAGACAAACTGGTATGGTACATAGAGGAGATCATTTGGAAATAAAAATACGTTTTGCTTGTTATATACACACATGTTGTAGGGTAGGTATACTGTTTGAAAGAGAATATAAACCTTACCCTTTCCAACTCACGTTCACTCCCAAGGTAGAGCATCTGGTCACCATTGGGTTCCTCTATGCACTTCTGTCTTGTCTGCTTCCTCTCAGATCAGTGCCTTCAAGCCATATTCGGGGGGCACAGCAAGGTGTGCCAATACTCAACCCTGTTTTTCTTCCGTTTTACTGATATTTAAGGAAAATTTTTACTTAATTTGAAGAACTTATGGTGACTTTCACCAACGGTTCATAACATTTAAGCTGCTCGTAGCTTTTTATATAGTGTGGAGTGGAGGACACTAAGAGCTACGTAAAAGTTAGGAACCATTGGTGAAAGTGACCATCAAATTTTTTTCTGAGAATTTTGAAATCTGAAGTAAACTTATTTCGTGGACGTTTCTTTGGAATATGAAGGGATATAACTTTTTATTAAGCCATTTTCTTGATTATATTACTTATTTTTTCTAAAGATTTGAAATTTGAAAAAATAGTTGGATAAATAAAAAAAGTTACAGAGTGACTTCTAGATAAAATTACGGGATTTCTATTTTTTTTATTTTTTTTTTTGTAAAATCGCCTAAAAAGGGAGCTCTTTATATAAATTTTGACTAGGTAAGTAGGTACAATATATTACAAAATATATTATCTAACTTTGTACCATACCAGTTTATCAAACGATCAACCAAACCTCCTGTATTCCTACATATTCTTCGATCGTTTTTTAAAACTTATCGATGGAAATGAACGATGAGTGAAGCGTTCTGCAACTCGTGGGCTCGAATCCCGGTGCCAACCATTTCCACTTTCACGATACAAACCTTTTGCTTAGTGTGAAAGATGTCAAAAGCGTAATTGTATTCACTTTGACTAAGCTCAGATTCATTTTAAAAAATGTGGAAATCTTTAGAAAATTGCCAGATTTGAAGCTCATGGCGAATAACGCCTGCACTGATTCACATTTAATGAACATCATCGACTGTTAATCAGGTATCCCGAGTGGATAAGTTCAAACAACTGGGAGCAGCCATTACCATCTCTATTGACCTGGGGACTGAGCTCCCGATTCGCATCTGTATAGCAAGGGGCGCCTTTAACAACATGACCAATAGGTATATGGAAAGCATCAGCGTTTGGTGTCAAGACGAAAATGTTAATTGTTTGATGCGTGTGTGTGTTGCCCACTCTCCTGTATGGTTTATTCGCATCTGTATAGCAAGGTGCGCCTTTAACAACATGACCAATAGGTATATGGAAAGCATCAGCGTTTGGTGTCAAGACGAAAATGTTAATTGTTTGATGCGTGTGTGTTGCCCATTCTCCTGTATGGTTGTGAGTCCTGGCACCTGACCAAAGTCCATGCACAAAAAGTCTATTCTTTCGAAACGAGGTGCCTCGGGAGAATTTTTAATATAAGTTGGTTCCACCGCATAACGAACGACTCTATACGCCGGCGCACCCAGCGTAGGCCCATCACTTCTACCATTTTGGAGAGTAGATGGACTTGGCTGGGAAATGTGTTAAAGATGCCGAATGGCAGTAGGTCGAGGAGAGCGCTGTTCTTCCTCTCATCATCAGGGTCCCGAAGACAAAGAAGACTCTCATACTGTGGTCCGCTCCTATGAAGCAGAGCGGGGTCTGAATATGGTGTTGGAGTTGGTTATCGAAACTCTGAGTATGGGAAGTGTTTGGTAGACTAGCGGATACGACGCCGGCTTTCGCAATGTTTCATGAGGAGGTCGTGAGTTCGATCCCAGGTGCCGACCATCTTCCTTTTTCGCGACACAAGCTTTAAGTAGCTTACTGTGAAAGAGTCATATAGTGTATTTGTGTTCACTTTGAGTGAATATAGTGAACACAGATTCATTTTTATAAAGAAAGAAAACTGCGCGAGATCGAGCGAAGTAGAGAGTTCTAGCTGCCCCCCGTTGCCCCCGAATGGGTTCAAAAAAGGAGAATGGTAGCCTAGTGGTAAATGTATCAACTTCAGATCAAGAGGTCCCTGGTTCGAATCCCGGTTGGGTCAGAAATTTTCAATGTATGTGTATTTTCACCTGAAATATCTTCTCGAAGTTGAATCCCGTCTCATATTAGACGGGACTGGTTGACTGGTAGAGGATGCTCCAAGGATTAAGTTCCGCCTGCGATACTGACACTTATGTATTGAAGAGTGTTACTTATTTATGTAATAACTCGGATCGAACACATCGATTCCGTCCTCAAGGAAGCTCAGGTATGAAGTTAGAGAAATAGGAGTGGTTTTATGCGAAATGGTATGTCATTGGAGTAAGTGAAAGAAGAATGCCTGAATAGTAAAAAGTGGAGGTCCGTTCTCTCTGCCTGTCCATTATGGCTTGATGGGTAAAAAGAAAATATTAAATAATTAAATAAGTAGGTACCCATTTAAATTTGAAATTAATAAATACTTGAAAATTTTTGAAAAACAAACCTATAAAAATAATGTAGAAAGGTAAAAAAAACATTCACAAATAATACCACGACCAGTGAGATGAACGTGAAAAGTTGACGAGTTACCCGTTTGAAACGGGAAACTTGGAAACATGCAATACGCAACATTTCCATATGATTTTTGGCGCCAAATATCGACGAGTATCTGTCAACTTCACAACAAAAAGTCAATGAAAACTCGTCAACTGTTGATATCAACTTTTTGTTGCCATGTGTGGACAGCCGGGATACACGGATACAAGCAACATGCATAATTTCTCTTTGATTTTTGCACCCAAAAGTCGGCGGTCGACTTAAAGTATCCGTCAACATTTTGCGTTTTTTACAACAAAAAGTTGATAGATACCCGTCAACTGTTGATATCAACATTTTGTCGCTGTGTGTGGACATAGCTTACATAACATATTTTTATTGATAACTAGCTGACCCGTCGAACTTTTTATCATTGTATCGAAATAAATAATATGAGTTTTATGGTTTTATGCAACAGAGTTCAAATTAGTTTTTTTAGTTATTTAATACGAATGACTGTTTACTGGCATTAGCAAAACCTGCAAACCACGCTGCATTCATTGGGTCTGAGTTTATTTTTTCATCAAAAACTTTTAACCTATGTTAATATGGCGTATGGATATGGTGAGTGTGTATGTTTCTTGGATATTACTTTGTCTCAATTTCTGTGAGATAATGGTTTGTAGTTTTAATTTGTATGAGAGAATAGAGACACCAAAATCACTTGTAACTATAACTTACTGAGTGTGTAAACTGTGTTGGTCCACTACCTGTCTATTGTTAAGAGTTAATATGTTTTGTAAATGACTGTTTGTTTACATTGATAAATAAAAAATAAAAAAAATAAAAAATATGGTGTGGGAGGAAGTCATCATTGCGCAAGATCGAGTGCAATGGAGATTTCTTATTACTTCAACTTGCTCCTGAATGGAGTTCAAAGGGAGTTTTAATTTTGGTTAATTTGATATTAATATGTAAAAAAAGGATTTAGGTTTGTCATTATATTCGATATTTTAATAGTTATTTTGCTCAGTTAAAATAATATTGATTGATCAAATTACGAATCTAATTTTCCATGCATTTTTCTTAATTTTTTTCTTCTAAAAGGACACTCTCCTGATAAAAGCCTACACGACAAAAAAAGAATTAGCGAAATCGGTCCAGCCGTTAAGGCGCCATCCGATGACCACGCGAAATAGCCCTCCATTTTTATATATAAGACTAGTTATCTTCTATCCTGTCCTGATTTATTTTCTTATAAGGGACTCAACCTCTCCATTTTCCTCCGTCTCCCTTCTTCCTACAACCGCTCTCCATTTGGTAGATATATTGTCAACATTGCATTCCTACTTGTAGGTACATATGTGAAATGGTTTCGAAGAGGGCTTGTTCTAGAATGATTACTACTCCACTCCATCCAGATATTAAACATTTTTAAAAAGAAAACAATTTTTTAAAATATTTTTGATGTAGGATTTTGAAGTAAAGAGTAAATCAGGTTTTCCAACCACAATATAATGATATCATAATAATTTATTTGCTATGAAATTACACTCTCGTAGATCAAGATTATTCGCGGAGCGCTATACAAAGTTGCAGGCAGTTAATTTCAAATTTTCATCCAGCACCAGCCAAGTTTTATTGTACGTAGAGAAGACTACCCTCAGTCCTTCTGATGATAACAATGGAGTCGAGCCAAAGGGTTGTTTATTCAAATATCTTCATTAGTAGATATGAGCTGTTTGGTTTTATAACTGTTGCTGTGTTATAGATCCCTTGAATTCCAATAAGTTAATACTTTTTTTTTATTTAATCTTGGCAATCCACAAGTAAATACTTTATGCTATCATTATATTCGAAATACTTACGTGTTCATCTTAAAATTAATAAATTTTAATATTTTTGTTTTGTTTCGGCTCTCCAGATACCATTATTGAGCTGAAAAGTCTAGGTTTAGATACACACAACTGCTTCAAGAACATTGTTTTTATTTGACATTTGAAAAACCGACGATTTGTTTAAGGTCATACTGAGGGCCGAAATATTGATAAAACAAATTAAAAACGTTGATGGTTGTTGTGAAAGATTCGTGTTTTTCATTGCAGATACTTAATCATATTCAGATCATCTACATATTATATTATTATTAATACGTGAAGCAAAAACTTTTTACCCCTTTTTACGAAAATTGTGCGGACGGAGGAGCATGAAATTTCGCACACTTATAGGTACATAAGAGAAGTGATGCACAATGCAATCCTGATACCATTCATGATGTATGGGAGTGAAACATGGACATGGATGAAATGCTGTGGAAATGAGATCACTGCGTAGGATATGCGGAAAGAGACTGATTGATAAGGTGAGGAATGATAATATGAGAAAGAAATGTGGAGTGGATGTTAGCGTAGTGACTAGAATGAAAGTGAATAAATTAAGGTGGTTTGGGCATGTAGAGAGAATGAACGAGGAGAGAATGACTAAAATGATATATGAATCTGAAAGAATGGGTGCACTCAGACGAAGCCGACCTCGAATGACATGGTCCGACCATATCGGTGCCGTCTTAGAGGAGGGCCAAGTCAGGAGCAAAAGGAATAGAAGAGCATATTGTATGCGGAATGTTATGCGTTTGGAGGAAGCGAAAGAGGTTTGTTTGGATAGGAAAGAATGGAAGTCCGTACACTCTGCCTACCCCCTTCGGGAAACGGCGTGATGGGTAAAAAAAAGTATCGGGAGCGGGAGCTCAGCCCTGATGCCACCAGTGGTGGTAATAGTGGCCGTTAAAATGCAATAAGCTGATGCATTCCTATAGGTATAACATATTTCACCGAAAATACTTAGGTATCTACAAACGAATTAATCAATTGTAATAATATAGGATACCTACTTATGATATAAAAAAAAAAAACGTTCCGCTTAATGAACTATAGATCCTTTTATACAGTTACGAATATAATATGTAGGTATGCTATGTACCAAGACCAACAGCAAGGATTCCATTTGAAAACTTCAATAAGTGGATTAAGTATAGCATTTGACAGCTGATAATAAAAGTAAAGTGTCGAGCGCTACTGCATTTTGTGAAAACAATGTTTGTAAATCGCGCTACTTGAAAATAAAAAGATAGAGAACAGAGGGGTAGGTAGGTAGGTATGTAGAAATTGTAGAGCTGTCGAAGCGTTTGTTATCTGTCCTCAGACGTCGGGATATAAAGATTGTTTAAAGATACGATAAGAAGGGGTATCTTGAAAACACTTCATTGGAGAGAACCCTGTTCTATATTTGGGAAGTTCGTCGGTAACACGGTGGCTCTCCATCTCTTCAGTGTTCTTCCGGAAAGGCGATGCCCTGGTGGGATTTCTACCAAGGGGGGGGGGACCGCCCCGGGCGCCCCTATTAGTAGGGCGGCAAAATTTGCTCGCGATATACTATGCAGACCAGATTGATAAAAATAAAAAAAAATATTTTCATCTCGGGTGGAGGTCCTTAACAAAAATAACATTTCCATGCGGTAAGTCTGCAGGTAGAGAAAATGTGGGTCAGAAGTTGACTCTGTCCCACTCTGCCCGAAAATTGAATTCTTAGACTAAATTGATACGTTTACTATAGAAATTGTTGTGCTGTACATACGTGTGATAAATGAAATATTGGTAGAATATTCTTGTCCAGTGTGGGGTAGAAGTGCCCACTGCGGCAAGGTCGATGTCGAACTCAATAAAACTATGAGAACTATAACAGGCACTATTAAGTCAACTCCGACCCATTGGCTTCCGGTTCTCTCTAATATTGCGCCCCCAGATCTGCGCAGATCCAAAACCACGATCCGAGAGAAACTTAAAATTCAGAACAATACCCGACTGCCCGCCTTTGAAGACGTCTTTCACCCACCTCACAAGAGACTAAAATCTCGAAAACCTATATGGACAGTTGAAACTGAAAACTTCAGCCTGGAAAATGAATGGAGGGAAAGATGGATGGCAACAGATATTATTAACAAACATCTAATAACAGACCCCACAGCCATGGTACCAGGAAGTGACCTCCCACGCAGGATTTGGGTGCAGCAGAACAGGGTGAGAACGGAGCACGGGTGCTGCAACTACTCACTCTGGAGGTGGGGGAAACGAGAAAGTCCAAACTGTGAGTGTGGAGCAACGCAGATAGTGAAACATTTGGTGACGGAGTGCCGAACAAAAAGGTTCGAAGGAAGCCTCCATGACATCCACGAGGCAAGTCCGGAGGCAGTGACCTGGCTTGCAGCGCTGAACCCAAGACTCTAAAGGTGCTTAAGAAAACATTGACGCAGCCTGGACTGGCGAAGTAATAACACCAAAGCCACACGAAAAGTAAGTATAAATGAAATAAAATAATATTAGGCATATAGGCTTATTTTTTTACTATATATTTTATTTTGAAAATATTCGGGCTGTTTTTTTTTCAATTTATGTAGGTGGAGGGGAGGGGGGGCGCCAAAGGGTTTGGGGCGGCGAAAACCCACAGTACGCCACTGCCTGTGCCTGCAGTGGCGTAATGTAGTCAGGGTATTAAATAATTTGTGGAATAACAAATCAATAATTGTTTCATTTAGGTAAATAATTGCTTTCATTGAATCGGGACAATATAACTGATTAAAAGGCAAATCAAACAATTATTAATGACCATTTTCCATGCATGTGAGCTGACAGTTTGTGCTGCTAGTCGTCAATAAAAGACATGGGTATTCCCGTAATCCTCCACTTCACACGTTTCTTCTTCAGAACAGTAAAACGTATGGAACTCTGGTGGATTACGATGGGAGACTTCACTTCCTGTTGTCTAGACGCTTTAATCAGTTGCAGAGAGAATGCATCTCACTACTGAAGGACGTATCCGAATATGAAAGGATGGAGGGTGCATACAAATATCGGAAGTTATTTATAACCTAGCACAGATAGTGAGCTTTTAAAGGCTTGTTAGTTTAGATATCTCCTATATACGTGACATTTTGGAATGGGTCTTTTTAAAAAAATAAACATCTCTTATTGGTCACAGCATTACTAAATTTACATTACAACCCAAACACGACAGAAAAACGTAAAATCTACAAGCAAAGCTTGTATGTACAAAGAGGGAAAACAAAGATGAAACATTAAATAATTATTACTTTAAAAGACAGGGAGAGCAAATTAAATCATTCATGTCTTCAAATATTACAATACAGAATAAAACTGATGCTTTTTCTGTAATCCAAATATTATCAAGTCTCTTTGACCTAAGGCGTCTCTTTCACTATCACTCCATTCGTCCAAACGACTCTACTCCAAAAAATGATCGTAATTGGGGAAAACCAAATGTGTGATGTAGAGTTTGTGGAGTGATAGAGGAGTCGGATATCCGGCAGTCAAACCCTTCCTCCATCACTCCAAATGGATCAATGGGAAAACTCGAGTAGACGTGGTCCAAGTAGTCTTCACTTCACTCAATTGCCAGTGTAAAAAATTGGTCCAAATTCATCTCATTTTGTTATCATCCTTCCCCCAGGGTACGCGAATTGCTATTTAAAATTTAATAATAGCGATAAATGTGTATTACAAAAGTGAAATTAATTCTCAAGTTTCACATCTATCACAATTTTTTTTCTATCACAATTGTAGGGATCGTGAATGGCGAGCTTAATACGTTAATCTATAAATTCAACACCCATTGACATTATCACAGGTAGA
The DNA here is from genome assembly GCA_963576905.1 of Mystacides longicornis. Classification (NCBI taxonomy): domain Eukaryota; kingdom Metazoa; phylum Arthropoda; class Insecta; order Trichoptera; family Leptoceridae; genus Mystacides; species Mystacides longicornis. The sequence continues at coordinate 1,079,491 of OY756421.1, read as the reverse complement.
AATAAGAATTTTACACACATCTTACACAACAATATGAACGTATGTAGACATAACAAGATAATTTAATGTGTGTTCATAGCCTAATGAAACGTGAAATATTGCGTAACGTATTATTTAACTCGGATAATTAATAAGTAGAGAATACATTAACATAAATATATAGGCCTAGTGTTTCTACCTATATATACCTATATCTAGGTATTTAATGAACGCTTCACCACATTATAGGTAGAAACACACGTATTCTGATATAATTTACGCCTTTGTAGAGGAGCAATGAATTGATTTACCCACTTCATTTTGAAGTAGTGTTGGGAGCTGGGAAATATATTACCATGAATAATACAACATTACAGAGTTTCAAACCAATTTCCTATCATTATGACGTACAGAGATTCGTCATTATAATATTAAGAGTAATTTGTTCCTTAAAATTATAGGTTATAGTAGGCAATTAGTATAAACAATAATATGCACTCTCATCATAGGTATTTTATGGTGCGGTTTTTATAAAATAAATTTGAATTGAATTTTCTACTTCATTCAGTTATTTGATGTAGGGCTGAAGGTATTGTCTATGTTGTTGAAGGTACTTAGCCGCAAAGAAACTATGATATTTCCTCCTTTTTCTGGTGAAGCCTTAAAGATTCGTTTATTTTTGACAGATAAATCATTATAAATATGACAGGTAAACAATTTATCGACGTTTATTACCACAAAGAGAATACGCATTACAAAGTATCAACATAGATAAAATACGTTGCATGTGCTATGAAAATGTTGTGATTACATCTATAAAAATACAAAGATAAAAACAATTAAAATAATTTCACCCAATTCATAGCCTCCAGTCGTCAGCAAAATGTAAGTTCTCCGTCGAGCCAGGAAATACAAAGGTGTATTACTTGTGTGTACTGAGCATTCATGCAGAATATATTGCAGCGTTTGTCTGTAATTCTCACCTTCAAATAGGAGACTGCTTAGTGCTTCTATCCCCCAGTCATGAAGTTCAGCCGCAATTCTTCTACAGTCCGTTCTTAGATGGCTTAAGGTCGTCTACGACCATCTGTCCAGATCGGAGCCGGCAAACGCCAAGTATGTATGTACCTAAACAATTTTGGGTAAAACTCTAATAGGTAGAGTGAGGATCATTCGAATTCGAGAGATACTCAGTCAGAGTAGGTACATATCAGCATCAGACCTAAGCCATAAGTATGTGGTTCAGGAGTCTCTCCGACTCGTCGACCCCTATTTCAAGCAGATATCGGGTGACATTAGACCTGCTCGCCATATTATCAACTTTCTTCCTCATGGAATTAAACAATCTTGGTCCCAGAACCACATGAAACCTCTGTAAAAATACAGTCTTTTCCTGATGAACACATATTAAATCGCCCACCGGCCGAGACAGCCTGTCATAGCGTCGCGTCAGTGATGCACCTATATTTATAGGGGTATCCCTTCCGCAGTATATCGTCATGAATCTGTACATGTAAATCTGACGAACACTCAAAATACCTGTAGTTTTAAATAGTTCGACTTAAATCTACTCAGTCCAGAAATGGACAACATAAAATAGAAACTAGAACTAAAGCTACATGCTTCAAAAATGAAAATTCTTCTATCTATAAGCGGAAAAACGTTGCATGACTACGTATAAATAATTGTTGGTACTTATCCAGAAAATAAAGTGAAGTGGGGACGAGAACGAAGGCGATACTGAAATAAACATGTAAACAGAATGTCAGAGGACAGACTTCCGCACGTATCCCCAAAGGATGCAATCTCCCATGCAGACCCCAGAAGATATGGAGAGACAGTTGACCTCACAGGAGAAACAGACGACTGCAAGAACCACGATCCCCATCAGGATCTATAGAAAGAAAAACAAAGAATAAATATTATTACCTACGTATATTTTCAAGTAAGAACAAGAATATCCAAACTACACTACATAGTACTCTACTCTACATTATTAGATTTTGTTATTTTCGGAAAAGATATTTGCAAGGCTCGAAAAAAACACAATGAGAGAATTTCAATGAAATCCTCATAATAGAGGGAATACAGTCGATATCACAAACAAATAATAAACCCTTCTATCAGGGATATCAGGACGGTGAATTGGAGGAAGAGGAATGATTGATTCCTATCTCCACCCGCCTGCATACAAATACCTTCCCTCCATCTGTTGGCGCAGGAAGTAGAATTGGATTTTTATCCAGCTGTATAATATTATTCTCTCATATAGCCATTGACAAGCGACACCTGACGACCATTTTTCTCAAACTTAAAGGTGTGTACGTGTTCCGGCTATTCTCATTTATTTGATGTATCTTTACCTACCTATTGAAATGTACCTATTTATTAAATAAAATGTTTCGAGACTTATTCCAAGACTCTTACATACTATAGAGTAGGGTTTAAGACCTACCTACTATTAATTTGATGCGAACTACCACGTGCTTGCGACCGCATATTACTCCTCCTTCAAAGGCTGGCTTAGTGTGATCACTTTACGTTAACCATGTTCGCCATTGAGATGGTCCATAATTATTATTAGCTGTAGTGGCACCTTCTCAACAATTCAGATAGTTCTTCTAGTTCTGAGATTATGGTTTAGAGTTTAGATCTTCTAGTTCTGAGTTTATAAACATTACGGTTCTGGGTGTCTTTTTGTGTTATCCAACTTCTCTGTATAATCTTGTTGCATTCCATCAACCATTTTTTTCTTAGGTCTTTCTCTATATTATACAAGTAAGATTCACAGCATTTCTCGATTTATAATTTTTTGAAAATTTACGTGCTAGCTTCATCAATCGATGGCAAAAGTCACAACATCACATTATATTATGTACCTAGTCCAAACCGATAGTTGATCACTAGTTCATTTTGCCTTAAATGAATTACTCTACAAAAAAGTGCGAATCGAACAATAACGTATTTTACATTAAGGGTGAATTGATTCAAGTATTTGGGTTGCATTATCACTAAAATTACCCTAATATAGAAATAAAATGCAGGATAGAAGCCACCCGAACATCTTTTGATAAAATGAAAAATCTACTTCGTGACGAAAACATCAACCTTAAATAAATTAAAACAATCAATGGTCAAAATGTAACTGTAGGTACGGTGTAGAGCAGAGTTGGACAAACTGCGGCCCATTATTTAATCTTCTGAAGATTTTTATATACATATTTTTATATATTATAAAAACATACATATTTTTCCTGATTACAGCTTAGAGCTTTAAATAAATTGTATCGTCATAAAAATATCTCAAAATTTTATAACCCCATTAATTCAAAACAATAATTATTCTAATCTTAAAAAAAAACTATTTTTTTAATAAAACATGCTTATTACTTTATGTGTATTGAACTTATTCTATGTTGAAAATCATTTTGAATTGTTTACGATGAATTTTTACCGATGCTTATTGTGAAGCAGTTTTGATCACCAACACAGAAGTCTTACGCAGAGCTAACACAACCAGACAATTTTAATCACCTCAATTAAGATTCGTTAGACTTCGTACCTACTGTAGTCACATAATGAGAATCGAAAATTACAAGGTAGGTACTGCAGCGCGTCATGAAGGGGAAAATAGAGGATTCAGATGGAAACAACTTTCCTGGTTCCGAAACATTCGTCAGTGGACCGGACTGAGAACTTTGGAGGATTTGTTCAGAGCGGCTAAAGATAGGAAAGCTTTCTCTCAAGTGGTCGTCGACGTCGGGGGGTCCCGACAGGACACCGGAAGAAGAAGAAATAAAATTACTAGCTATTTTAAGTTCTATGTTTATAATAAATAAAAATCATTACATAAATTATGTTCGTAAATTATTTGCTGAAACAAAAATGAAGAATCATAAACAAAGTGCTTGTTAGTTTCAATTCGACATAAAAATGTTTCTAGCCGGCGCGGCGCAGACGTTCGCATGTATCGGAAAATCTCACCACTTCAAAGTAGGTACTCGTAAAATAATGAAAACTCTAGGAAGATGGTGTGAGGCTTTTTTACATGCGGCCACATAAAGTTTTATGGCTCTGAAGAATTCCGAATATTTGTGTTTGTGTTTTATTAGGAGATATATCAAAAAAATAAATCCGGGCACACATTATTATGTTGTAACACAAAATTACATTTTTTAACCGCTCGCACACTACAAAAAGCTGTACGATTGTTTTCTTCAAGCTCACTTCAACCATAGATAGGTACCTATATTAAGTAGTTGTTTTTTTTTTATTGTAGAGAAATCAGTTAGCAAAGAGTATTAATATGAAAAAGTAAATCCTTTAAATTTAGGAGTGTACCTATTATTTTTAATATTTTACAATGTATTATTATTGAATGTCTAAGTTCGATTATGCTATAAGTGTTAAAATATATTTAAAAAAAAAGTCGACCTCCATAGTAGGTATAAGTACAACGTAAGTACTGTTGGCAAATTTTGAAAAGAAAATGGTGTTTGAAATTTCTCATCTTTCGTCAGGTTAATAAGAATATTATTACCCATAACATTCTTGATAATTTTGAAGTGCCAGATTGAAATGCATAAAAATACATTTGTGCGCATTTCAGTGATTTTTTTTTGAATAAAATGTTTTGTTCGTATTATGTAGAACAGAGAAAAAGCAAACACAATATCGATCAGTCAAATCTGCCTTCATACCCCATTTGGGGGGTATAGGGAGGCACTAAAAGTTCTCCATTGCGCTTGATCTTACGCAATGTTTATATGATCTACTACTGTCACACCATATTCAGATCTTTCAGCTTTGCCGCGAAGGAACGAAACACGGTATAGATGGGGAATGGCTTAAGGATACCGAATGACAGTTGGCCGAGAAGAGCGCTGTTCTCCCTCTCATCAGGGTTTCGAAGACAAGAAAAACCCTCTCATACCGTTTTCCGTTCCTTCGAAACACAATATACCTACTTATTCAAAATAAAAAAAATAGTGTACATAATATCATTGCAAATTTCTGTCATCAATGCTTGCTGATCTGAAAGGCCACCAAAAACAGATTTTCTGGTTTTGCTCAGTGTAAGGCCCTGCCTAATCGATCATACAACGCTCTCAATTTGAACGATCCGTCCGCGTTTGAGTATATGAAACTCCAGTTAGGACACACTGTTAAGCCGTTTGAAAATATCACCTTTTCCAAAGTTTTAGTTCCCTTAGTTTTGTACTGAAGATACGATTTTTCGGGCAAACAAAATCATATTTTGTTAGAATTTCTGAAACGAAAAAAATAGTAAGTACCTACGCCTCATAAAGCTTTGTTAGAATGTAATGAAATTCATGTCACGCTTATAGTGAGAAACAAAAGAAATAGACCGTAAACAACACGGCACACACTATTAAATGAGATAACATTAATACATTGCCGTAATCAGATAAGCAAAGAACATGACTAAGTGGTAGTATTGCACATTGATTTGATGAGGTACTTCATCTTGTAATATTAGTAGGATTTTGGTAAGATTAAATGAATAGAAGGTGCCTATAAATAAAGAATATTATGTAACAACTAATGACTCTAACGGTAATGTTTAAAATATTCTTTAAGATCTAGTCCTGAAAAATGGAGATCCTCTCCCCCCCTCAATTAAACGCACCGTGACATCCCCCCTCCCCTTCCCTAACCATGTTGAATAATATACCTACCGCAATTCGCATAAGCATTGTTCGAAGCATGCTGTTACCTAATTGCAACAGCGTAGGGATACTTAGGCTTAGGCTCTTCTTCGGATTTTTTTTTAATGTCCGATCAGTGTCCAAGAGAAATGGTATCCGAGAATGCATTTCGTACTCAGTCCATAGGAAAATAACAGTTTTCTGCTAATAGCTACAAGGGTATCATGACGCGTGGAAACATTTTCATTAGGAACCTACCACCTACCATTGACAGCGTGCCTGATCTACACCTACTTAGAGCGAAAGCTTTCAATTTTGTCTAGAGACGTTAAAATATTAGAATTGGAATGAGCGAATATGTCCGGTAGTTACCTGCTTACTGTTTATACAAGTTTTACTACCCATTCTTTTCTTTTGAACACAGAAGCCAAATCTGAACCATTGTACCTCTAGAAACACTTGGGTCTCATTTTTTCGCGGCACACCAACCGACGATCACGGTACACCAACCAAAGACCACGGTACACCAGTGTGCCGCGGCACACCCTTTGCGGAACACTGCCGTAAATGACGCTTTTCTGTCTGGCTTTGTTGCTTGCTTTCTTTGTTGTAGGTATGTTAAATGTCTTTTTTTTGTAGAAGTATTGACTTATTTTCATTACTTAAATCAATTTGTTGAAATGCCAAACTCGATAGACTCTGCCTATGGAGGTGGCAAAACCAAACCGCTATTATGTAATCTTGGTATATTCAATTGTTTGGACCAAAGGTGCTTGGTGGTATTTCTTTATTATATTAGAAATGAAAAAACCTAGTCTATATTTTCTAATACCACGTTTTATTGGTACCTATTGGTATACATAATATTGGTAGGTAGATATGTTTTTATTTTGTTTCTTGTGAATCATATAAATAAATTAACTTTATTATATTTATTATTTTATGAATATATCTGTAGGGTAAAATTTTATACTAAGTACTACAGAATTCAAACGAATGGTTTAGGATCTGCCATTCTATTGACAAGTTAAATGAAAGTTTGATAAAAGTAGCTCGTTTATCTCATTAACTTGATTTGCCAAGTTGAGGATATTATGAAAGGCAGAGAAGATCGTTGGAAATAAATACCATGTCTCAAGAATGGAGGATACAAGAGCCGCAGAAACAGTCATCTCATCTGGATGACCACCTCAACGCTGAAGGAGAAGGCAGTCAGCATCTCAAAAGGAAACAGCAGGTCAATAAGAGATAAGAAATCAGTAAACATAAAAACCCTTAAATTTATTTTTGGAAATACTTCATATCAAACAATACCTACGTCATATATAATCGAAAGGTGTAAGAAAGCGTGGCCGACGTGGATCGAACACATCGATTCCGTCCTCAAGGAAGGCCAGGTAAGAAGTAAGAGAAATAGGAGAAGCTGTATGAGAAATAGTATGTCGGTGAAAGAAGCGAAAGAAGTATGCTTGGAAAGAAAAGAGTGGAGGTCCGTTCTCTCTGCCCACCCCTTACGGGACACGGCGAGATGGGTAAATTTTTTTTATTTAAAATTCAGAAAATAATTTGTCAGCGGAAAAGTTTTTAAGAAGCTAAAAGATCTTTACAGCATTCGAAACTTCAAAACTAGAAGACAGATTGAAAACCTTCATACTCAGCTGTAGTCGAAAAATTAATTAACAAAGACACTAAACTACACAGTGAACAATCTTTTAAAACCAAGAAGACAGTTTGGACTTAGTAAATTTTAAAAAGAGTTTATGTAAAAACTATTAAAAGTTTCATAGTTTTGCATTATACCTACCTAGTTTCTTTAAATTTATCTCGGCTGGTTTGTTCGTTGGTAAGTAAGTATTCCAATAACAATTTTTAAGTGTCCGGCGGTTTTGTATGGGTGAGCCTAACATTTGAAACAACGTACGTAGTGTAAAGTGTGAGCATATTTATTAGTCCAAGCGTTGGGAAAGCGCGGATTATTTCATCACTTAACATTAATCCCAGGCTACCAACAAACATGTAATTATTTAAATTTCATACTGTATTTAAATAAAGTAGGTACCTAGGTATATTATTGAAACAACAACTCTCCATTGCGCTTTATCTTGCGCAATGTTTATGATCTCCTCCCACACTATGTTCAAATTCGTCAGCTCTGTTTTGAAGGAGCACTGTATAAGAGGGTTCTTCTCGGCCAATTGTCAATCGGCATCCTTAATACCTGTCCCAGCTAAGTTCATCTCCTTTCGATATTGGTTCGCTGGGTGCGTCTATCGTATATGTGAACATCACGCTCAAAATACAAATGCTACGTCAGATATGAATCTGCGCAGAGCGGTGCAATTTGCTTGAGAAGGTTCTTAAATGCTGCATTAACTTTAATATATTTAGAGCTATTTAAAAAACTCTATTTTTTTAGGATCTTCATACAAATTTCTCAAAAAGACAGTAAGCCATCTTTTGGAAACAAAATTACTCATGTAAACGTTGAATGGAATCTTGGTATTACGGTATGAAAATGTAATAAAATAATTGTAGATTGATTTGTTATACATATAAATGTTATTCAAATCTTATTATTCTCAATAAATAAAGATTTAATGAAAAAATTTGCAAAATGATTCCTCCATTTTGAAGTTTGACAGATAGCGCAAATCACCCTCTATGGGTGGAAAGCCTAATTAATTATCACACATTAGGGAATGTAGCTAAGATTCAAACCACAGAGCTCTCTATGAAAACTTGCAAATTATGTCGGTAGGTTCGTATAATATTATGAGGTCGGTGAAACAAAAATTTTAAAAGTGTCATTCTTCTTTTCCTGTGCTTATGTCAGTTATAGAGGTCTGTTAAGCAATGGGAAGCTAGACTAGAACCTGTTTAATTACCTACCGATCAAGCCTGACAATCGGAATCAAAAACGTAAAGCAAGACGGGTATAAGCTAGTTTGTTTATAAAGGGTAATCTAAATCAATGTAAAGGCTTGGCTCTCCGACCTTTCTTCCGTCATGATGAACACAAAGGTACATAGATGGATACTATGATGGGCATCAGTATTAACTACATACGTTTCAATACAAATATGGAGGACATTATTAGATTTTTATTGGAATACCTACTTTTATGTAAAGTATTATTTGAGTTCATTGGGATGGTACAAAACTTGATTTCAAGCAAAATAACAATGTTCTTACTTACTTACAATGTTCTCCAACCAGAACTCGGCATCGCATAATACCTTTTATAAGAACAAGACTGGACTATGGTGTATTGAATATTCATATTTAATGTTATATAAAAATGTACTTACTTACCTAATACAAGAATAAATAGGGTCTGTCTGTTATGATCTAAAGATATAAAAGGAAGTCGGGTTAGTGCGATCACTTATATCTCGAGATCGGCCGAACAGATTTTTATGATGCTTGGATTATTGGATTTTTCTCCGCTCCGGATAACAGAATAACTTTCTTCAAACACATTATTTTGTAACTTTGTAATACTAAGTCATTATACCAATTTATAAAGAAAACAAACTTTTCAGTATTACTATAGAGAACTTAATAAATATCTAAATAAATAAATATTTATTGGATATAAAAAATATAGTGTACCTATAATAAAATTTTGAACTGTATGTACTTATATAGTAATACTGCAAAGTTTGTTTTCTTGACAGAATATTAAAAAATCGAAAAGTGGACTGAAAATATAATATTAAAGTTAATATACAACGGACTTCCTAACTACAACGCCATCTGTGAAAATTTCATACCAACACAATTTTATTTACCTGCATTCATTGAGTTTCAATACACCGCGCACCGGTACGAAGATTATTGATATAATTTCTTTCAAACTTTCAGAAATATGTTTTTAACATTTAAAAAAAAATGTATTTAAGCGTTGTTCTGTATGAATTGAAAGACAGAAAGTGAATAAAAAGAGGTGAGTCATGTTTGATGGTACCACCGCATCACGAACGACGCTATACGCCGGCGTACCCAGCGTGAGCCCATAGGCTCCACCATTGTGGGGAGGAGATGGACATGGCTGGGACATGTGTTAAGGATGCCGAATGACAGTTGGCCGAGGAGAGCGCTGTTCTTCCTCCCATCAGGGTCCCGAAGACGAGGAAGACCCTCTCACATTGTGTTCCGCTCCTTCGAAGCAGAGCTGAGGGACATGGTGTGGGAGGAGGTCATAAACATTGCGCAAGATCGAGCGCAATGGAGAGCTCTTGTTGCCACCCTATGCCCCTGAGTGGGGTGTAAAAGGGAGAATTGATTGATTGAGTCATGTTTGATTAATATGTTGTGAAGTTATGCCATTTATCATTGGAAATTTTATTTTGTTTGATTAGTGAATTTTTATTTACCATGGTGTTTCAAAAAGTAAGCAGGTATTTGGACTGAATTATCGTACGAAGATGTTGAACGAAGTTTGACGGGGCAGCTAGTAGGTATTATAATATTATTGTAAAACACTGTCCATTGCCGTCTGTGGGAGATAAGAAGTTCTGTGTCTTCTATTGCAGATTTCTTTGTCTCGCAGTCTTTTAAAGTTAGGTACGCTCTTGAGTGTGCCAAGAATCGTAATGAAGTGAATTTTTTAACAAGTCACTTCCGAGTTTTCGCGGCACGCTTATATATTTTAATATTATTATTATTAACTGCTTCCATACTTTCTTAGTAACCCGGTTTATTTTCCTTGGGTCAGGTATCATATTTACGAACTATGCGGCCTTGTGTGAGATTATTCAATTATTTTATGAATATATCGGATCTAAAAATACAGTAAGAGTATATTATCCTTTACTGAATTTCATTTGAAACAATCCCATGCACGCGTTTTCATACATAATATAATGACTATAAACCAAAAAAAAAAAACTACGAGAAATAATTTTCGTAACTATAGTATTTCTCTCAAAGTCTATATTCGTTGCAATGACAATAATAACGCTCATCAAGGCTAATCCAGCCAGTCACGACAGCCCCGTGCTGTTTTTCAAAAATGTTTCATGTGCCAGATTAAGTGAGTGGGCATTGGGCACTACAGTGCACATTTTTTTATTTTAGTAAGTATACCTATGTATAAAATGGTTGGTTGTTGGCTAAGGCATTTCGGGGGGGGGGGGGGGGATGGATCAAACCAACCCCCTTGCCTACGGCCTTGCACCTGAAGTAAATTCATATTACTTTCATAACACGATCCTCATCAAAGAACGCCTTATTTTACTCTGATCTTATTCTAGATTTTTATTTCAATAGGATTCTTACAGTTTCTTGTGAAAAACATATTCTTACATAATAGATTAGAGAGTTTAACGAAGATGTGTTTGATTAATGAAACACTATAGGTAAATAAACCAATAACGTAAACGAAAAATAAAAAAAAATTGTGAATATATGTAATAATATTGATAATTTATCGGGTTATTTATATCGAAATCATATTATTTTTTTCTCAAAATCGATATGTTTGAGAATGGACGAGATTCAAAAGATATTTATGGTGACTTAAATAAAATACTTAGATTGAAATAAACAAAATATTTTCATGTCTAGACTGAACGAGTTCAAAGTTTTTATTCAAAGTTTTTATTAAATTTTGATTCAATTCAATGTTTATAATTTCATGTCAAACAGCTTTCGATTTATGCATCGCATATCAGCTATGTGACGCAAATTATACTATTCGTAAAGAACTTACGAATAGTATAATTTGATCTCAAATCTCATTTGGAGTTAGATTGCCGTAATAAAATGTATATAAATATTATTTCCAAAGTAAAAGTTTGTGATGCAACTAATCGATTAGAAAACTGTTATATGTGATCGTTTTAATAATTGTTAAAATAATGAAGTGGTTGGTGGTCTAGCGGTTACGACGCCGGCTTTCGCACTGTTTTGTGCGGAGGCCGTGGGTTCGATCCCAGGTGCCGACCATCTTCCTCTTTCACGACACAAGTTTTAAGTTGCTTACTGTGAAAGAGTCAATGAGTGTATTTGTGTTCACTTTGAGTGAGCACGGATTCATTTAAAAAAAAAAAAAAGTTTTTTTTTAAACAACATTAGTAGGTATGAACATATTTTTATCAAAGATAAAACATACATCAACCAATATTTAAAAAAAAATTGTAATGAAACAATTTGAAAAATCATTTCAAATAATATTATTAGTAGGTATAGGTACTAGCTGACCCGTTGAAATTCGTCCCACCTTAGAATGAATATAATAAGAAAATATGTAAATAATCGGCATCGAGGATCAACCCTATTCGCCGACTAAACTGCTAAAACAAGCAATTTACTAACATTTTACAAACATACAAAAATTCAAACTAAGTAACCTTTTTGTATTCACTTTTTTTTCGCTATCCAATTTATACCTACTTATAAATACGATTTTTTTTAAGTTCTTAAACTCCATTTAATGCAGTTAAGTAAATGAAAATTCGAACAATAACATCCGTTTATTCATTCATTTACATTCCGAAAATTAAAAAAAAAACTACATTAAAATTATGTGCTAAAAGTTGAACGAATCCGTTCCATACAAACCATGATTTTTATTTTTATTTATTATTTTTCCGATGTTTTTAGGCAATGATTCTATTGAACGGCACGGAGACGAGTCCAACAAACCAAACAGCATAAAAATTGTTGCAGCCCTTCTCAAGTTATAAATGGTGTAATTAACCCGACTTTATTTTTTATATAGGTAGATAGGTAGTTTGATTTACTGATTTATCGAAATTCTCAGAGATTTTAAAATAAATAATAATGGAATTAAAACAAAACCTCAGAATGTAAACATAAAGCCATTATAAAACAAGTAGGTACCGATGAAATTGAACGTCGAGAGTGGAGGTTGAATAATGAGAACCTGGTTGGGAGATGGAGAGAAAGAGAAAAACAATTTTATATTATTCAAACGGCTGCTTAAAAGGGAGCAAACAAAACGTAAAATAACCTGGTTTCGAGAGAGATTGCTTTTGGATTAACCTCCGAGACCTTGAAGGTCCTGTCCTCATGGGAGAACCTTTCTCAAATAATACACTCCATTAATCGTTATTTCCTACCGATATACCTGCACTTACAGCCTTGTAATACGCACGGGGTAATACCTAATAACTACCCTTTGTTTTGCGAACAGGCGGATAGATTTAATGCCAATACTTGCTTAATTTATAAGGAGATAAATAATTTACACCATGTTGAATTATAGCCTTCACTGATAACTCTCAGGCAAATTCCTGCACAGTGGAACACAGTTTTATGTGAACTTTAATATCTCAACCAACTTTGAAATGTTTTTTTAAAGTTTGTGTATTCAAGAATTGTTTAACATTAATGTTGGTACCTGCATGCATCATTATAAATCCCACTATCAACTTTTTGGTGCAAAATAATATTATACTTATATCAGTTTAAGGGTGCATTTTTACCAAACTAACATAGAGTCAAAGCTTATAATAGAGTTATATACCTACTATATATTTTCTTGATCGTTGGTTAGGTCACAAAAAAATAACAACGAGAAAGAAATGTCATCGCCCATCAATCAGTTCTTTCTCGCTGTTGTTTTCACGTTGTCCAATAACAACGATCATGAAAATAAACTCAATTTTTCAGCTATGACTCTATGTTCATTTGGTGTAAACGCACGCTTAGAGTGCAAACGAACATAGATCCGAATCAAAAAATATAGAAAATATCATTTTATATTTGATTTAGACACCATGGAAACAATGACAAGCAAGGAGAGATTAGTGTCCATATCAACGTTCTAGAAAATATCTACTCTACTTCCATTTGTGGCGCTATGTTCGTTCGGTGTAAACGATTCAACTCAAAAACCACCAATAGGATTTGACGCTTCATGATGAGAAGTTAGTTTTTTTTGCGTTTACACTTATGTAATATTATTATGATAACAATATAATACTCCCTTTGTGACCTCACTAAGGGCTGTAGGGAGGCAAAAAATATCTCCACTGAACTCGATTTTGTGCAATGTCAATGAGCCCTCCCACACCACGTCAATGACTCTCAGAAAATTAAAATTCATGAGTATTACTAAAAATCTATCACTTTTTAATTATAATAGGTAAGTAATTATTATTGAAGTAAAAATGTTAAATTAGATACCTACTTATGTACAGGCGATCTCCTCTACTTCAAATTTAAAAGAAATTAAATTTCGTTTTTTTTTATTGATAAACCCACATTACACTTTCGTACAAAATAGGTATATAATAATTATTTCTACAGCTATAAATTAATATCGTCATTAAATATTTTCAACATTAGATAAATACATTTTTCGTAACGTAAGATAAAAATAAATACCTACTTTAGAATATAAACATGTGAGCGAGTTAGCTTGAAATACGTGTAAAAGGTAAAAAAGTCTCTCTGAAAAGGAAGCCCCGGAAATAGAGGGGAAAACATACAGAATACTCGTTTTTCGTACGGATAAAGATAAATCCGGTACGTTAACCTATACGCTCGCGCTTACATAAAAGGTAGGTATTATAGAGAATTCAAAATTGTACAAGCTTACACTGTTCTTTTGACATATTCTTTTGTTTAACGTCTTCATCAGAAAATAAGTAGGTAAATGTCCGATCTTATAAATATGCGATAGTAAAATTTCGGGCGTATTTTACTGTCTTAAAAAGTCATTATCCAACTCTTAAGATTAGCGAGTTTTCTATTTTCGTACCATTTTTGACTTATTTAGCAATTTCATCTTCGGGTAAAATATGGAGTAGATAATATTTTCTTTTGACCATTGACCTTCATTCAGGTGCGCAGACTCGCCAAATGCAGCAAAAGAACAATTCTTTAGTCAAGTTATTGACAAAGTTTCGACAAAAATCTAAATATACAATGAATTAAGAAAAATATACATATTCGTTAATACTTGCATTCTTTTTTTAAGCCTTCATTTAGATGTAAATGAATAAGTATTTCCAGACGACCATCTCCATTATCATATTATGTAAATTGAATCGGGAGTTATAAATAATATTTTATACTAGCTTATACCCGTCATGCTTTACGTTTTTGATTCCGATTGTCAGGCTTGATCGGTAGGTAATTAAACAGGTTCTAGTCTAGCTTCCCATTGCTTAACAGACCTCTATAACTGACATAAGCACAGAAAAAGAAGAATGACACTTTTACAATTTTTGTTTTACCGGCCTCATAATATTATACGAACCTACCGACATAATTTGCAAGTTTTCATAGAGAGAGCTCTATGGTTTGAATCTTAGCTACATTCCCTCATCTAATGTGTGATAATTTAAATGGGGCATATAAAATTGACTTTTTCATTTGATATATTTGTTAATGTACCTATATGCTTTGTACTTGTATATATTTTTTAATTAATAAAAAAAAAAAAATTAATTAGGCATTCCACCCATACAGGGTGATTTGCGCCTGTAAAACTTCAAAATCAAACTACAAATTTTTTCATTAAATCTTTATTTATTGAGAATAATAAGATTTGAATAACATTTATCTGTATAACAAATCAATCTACAATTATTTTATTACATTTTCATATCGTAATACCAAGATTCCATTCAACGTTTACATGAGTAATTTTGTTTCCAAAAGATGACTTACTGTCTTTTTGAGAAATTTGTATGAAGATCCTAAAAAATAGAGTTTTTTTAAATAGCTCTAAATATATAAAAGTTAATGCAGCAAATTGTATTTAAGAACCTTCTCCAGCATTTTGTACGGTTCTGGGCATATTAATATCTGACGTAGCATTTGTATTTTGAGCGTGATGTTCACATATACGGTAAAAGTATTGTCAAAGGCAAATAAAAAAACAAACATTTCTGAATTATTATGTAGATTACTTTAAAGAACTTTCATCTTCCTCTTTATCTAGATTTAAGATCCGTTTTTTTTCTGGAATTAGCCTGGTTCTTGGGATGCCGATGACCAGGTCTCCCTCCATCTCTTTTGTGGTCTACCGGTGGTCTATGTCTCTCAAGACCTGCGGAATTCCTCATTTGGGATTTTATTTCTGTAGTATAAATCCAGTAGAGATAAATTCTCTACGAAGGATATGTGGAAAAACATTATGGGATATGGAAATGAATGAAAATATTAGGAAGGAATGTGGTATGGAAGTAAATGTTGTGACAAAGATGAAAGTTAATAACTTGAGATGATTTGAGCATGTGGAAAGAATGGATGCAAACAAAATGACAAAGAGAATTCATAAGGCTAAAAGAAAAGGTGTAAGAAAGCCTGGCCAACCGAGAATGACGTGGATCGAACACATCGACATACCCACCTAATACTTTGTCATAAATTAGGTACATTTGTCAAAAAATATACTTAAGTAAAAAAAATATTGTTTTTTTTTTTAATAATTTTAAAATAAGATATTGTATAGATAAGTACCTACCAATAGAACATTTCAAATCAGTCTGGCGGCTTTAACGTGAAAATTGGGAAAATTCCCATAAGAGTTCCGAAAAAAGTTTTTCCCAATAAACGATGTCTCAAGCCAAATAATACTTTTCTTTCAAACTTGTAAAGAATATTTTCTTATAAATACGTGTAAACCAGGGAGAAAAAATAAGTAGGTATGGTCTTTTTTTTTAAAAAATTTGTCACCGGGCGGTTCTTGCCTAAAAATCGTTCTACTTTTTCCAGACAGATCGATTTTGACTGCCGGTATGAATCGGTTTGAGAAAATCGTATCCCGTTTTATCTTTCCCGTAAATGTCTGCTTTCTTTTTAGATCCAGCGTGCATGTGATATACATACCAAAGCTAATGTTAGAATCCATCCACTCACATCAATTAAATTGAACACTGAACACCCACAATCAAATGAGGATTCAGGTGGATTATGAGTTATTCAAACAGATACCAGCAGCGGATGGCATACTACAGTGAGATAGTTTAAGTCCACTCTTGTTCAATATCATCATGGACAAGATAATAGAGGATGTAGGTACCTTGTAGATACTTACTGATAAATGAAGATGACTCCAACTATCTCCCATACAATTTGAATCTTACTTCTAAGAAAGGAGGATCCTGTGAGTTCTTATTACACGAATAAGAGATCAAAGAAAAGAAAGATGATAGTTTCGAACTAAGTCATTAATCTGTTTTCTTCAGAGAAAAGTGATGTTATATTCACAAAATATAATAATGTTACAATTAGAATTACTAAATTAGCTAAAATCTGCTGGACAAGTGAGCACGAAAAAAACCTATCTGTTCAGGATTTTAAAGAGCGGTTACTCCATTAGTGGAATCAAGTGGAGGGGAAAAATTCGTGATTAATGTCATCTGTTGAGTGCTTCCTAATGTTCATCTTGTTGTGCATCTGCGCTGTAGCCCTAGTATAAGTTTTCAATGATCGAATATCGAAACGATCATCGAAAGAGTTTCGAAAATTTTCCATACAAAAATGATCAAACGATTCGATCGTTTGATTTTAGAAGACTATTTGCACGCTAATAAGCGCTTATTAGCGTACAATAAGCTTTCGATAAAACTCCTACCAGCCCCACTGAAGTCGTTGGTTCCTTCACTGTGATGTTTTGCGTGTATATGTGCAAGCAGAATTTAAAATAGCCTGTTCGATGCAAGTCATCAAATACCATCTTTATCACCATCCTCAGAGCACACAATGCGATCTGACTGCATGCATCGCTAATGATTTTTCGTCAGATCCAAGGAGCCAAAATTCAGTCATTTCTTCGACATCGGCAATATTCACCTGAACTCTTATTTTTATAGATAATGAAGGCTCAAAAGAAGAATTAAACCGCTACCAATCCATTTCACATGGGCGCAAACGGAAATGAATATTTGAAAAAAAGCCACACTAACATACGTATGTACCACATACGTTGAAGTCATCAAAATCTCCTACGTTGGCACAAGCTACACATCCTTTTTCTCCTCAGCACATAGGCTACTTGGGTCTAGAAAACTACCAAAAAGGACGTACAGAAATTCCAGCGAATAAAAACGTTTTGAACCAAAAACATTTTGGGTGACGTGCCACCTACGTACGTACATCAGTGGTTGAGGGTTAATTAATAGGGAGAAGTCAGGAAACAAGCAAATTGATTTATCGGGAATTTAAAAAATATGGTACAAGTATTTAAAAAGTTATTTTTGTAAGCATGTTGTATTATTATAATATTTTGCTCTTAATTATTATCAGTTCGAATATCTGTACCTACCAGCGAAATTCTTCGCAGCAATGTTATGAAAGTAGGTAGGTATGTTTGACATTTTGATAATAGTCTGATATTTTGCCACGTCACCCACGTTCTTTTCGCTACACGTGTCTAGTTTATTTAACTTAATTTCCCAATAAAAAGGTAAAATAAATATTATTTATTTTACCATTATTTTGCCCCTTCCCCGGTGAGACAATAAAAACAGCAGGTAACAGGCGCCGCCAACTAGAGTTTCTCGTACGTGAATATCATTTATGATTCGCGTTATTTGCGAGAAGTACCTACCTCCCTTATATGAAATTTTCTACATGTCTCATTCCACCTTGTGTCTTTTTTTTTATTTTATTGATAGTATTTATATACGTACGAAATATTATTGTCTTAACTAAATAAAGTATTAATATGAATATACTCAGTCGCGTTTCTTAGTATCTAAAAAGAATCTATTGGATTGGAAGTAAAGGTGTAAGAAGGCGTAGAACGTACAATTGGATTTAGAACATTATATTGTTTGCGGATGAAATATTGTATTTGTATAGCAAATAGTTGATGTCCGTTCTATCTGCCTATCCCAAAAAATATGAAGAAGGCAGTTTGCTTATACAAATCAATACGCATTGAAGTTGTTTACCTAATGTCTATTAACTTGTTATTTTAACGAATACGTAACAACTAATGACTCTAAGATTTTTTTTTTTTTAAAGTAAAAATGAATCTGTGCTCACTCAAAGTGGACACAAATACACTCCTTGACTCTTTCACAGTAAGCTACCGAAAGCTTGTGTCGTGAAAGAGGAAGATGGTCGGCACCTGGGATCGAACCACGACGTCCGCAGTACGAAAGCCGGCGTTGTAACCGCTGGGTCACCAACCACTTCAATTAATTAGTGATGTTCAATTTTAAAATGGAACTAACCACTACGGGCTTACGACCGTCTTCTACTGTTATTTCGAAGGCTGGCTTAGTGTATTCACTTTACGTTAACAACGTTCGCCATTAGGTGGTAATGTTTAAGTCTCCGAAACTCCCGCAATCATGAAAATTTTCGACATGTTTAACATGTCGAAAAATCCCATGTATACAACAAGTAGATATTTAAAAAAATAATGAAATATAGAGAAAAAATTCGTTAAGATTTATTTCGGTTTTATTTCTTCTTTTTATAAACGATGTTGACCAAATATTCAGCGGTGTGGAATTTTCGATATTTGCTGATGACCTAAAAATTTATAGAGGGGTAGAGCGGCTCACTGACTGCTTTCTCCTGCAAAAAAATCTAGATAACCTGAAAGACTGGTGTAACCAAAACTATCTATTCTTAAATATAGACAAATGTCAATTTATTAGATTTAGTAGAAAGAAAAACAATATTCACTACACATATTGCATTGAGAATACGGAATTATCTGAGGTTGACGAAATGCAGGACTTGGGTATCATTTTCGACAGCGGGCTGTCATTCGTTAAGCACATTTCACATATTACCTCCAAAGCAATGCGTACGCTGGGTTTCATTCTGCGCTCAACTCAGGACTTTCGAAATATTGACTCTATCACCCTATTGTTCACCTCATTGGTACGAAGCGTGCTCGAGTATAACAGCCCCATATGGTCTCCAACCTATCGTGCACATGTGGATAATATCGAGAGAGTCCAGAAAAGGTTTCTGAGATATATTAACTTCAAACTGAAAATACCCCGAAACGAATTAAATTACAAGTTCCTATTAGATACTGTTAATATAAAAACCCTTGAAAGCAGAAGAATTTTTTACGACCTATTATTTGTGTATAAAATTATTAATTCGCTTTTTGACAGCCCTAATCTTGTTAGCCTGGTAGAGTTGCGTGTGCCCAATAGGAACACCCGCAATAATGACACTTTCCATTGTAGAAACATTGCAACAAATTATATTCGACATACCCTGGTACCGCGGTTACACAGTTCTGCAAATTTATACCTTCAAAACATAGATATCTTCAATTGCAACATAAACGAATTTAAGACACTTGCTAGATTAGCAATTGATGCCATTTCTGATTAAATTTTGAGGAACCATTGGCATTCGGTGTATTTCGTATGGGCCCACTTGGATTCTGATGGGTAGCAACGCTGTCGCCTCACAGCCGTCGGCGACCAGTGCATGGTGTGGATCAAGCACCACAGCCCGATCTTGGTCTACCGCTTATGCATCATCACACACTTGAATCACACTTAATATTAGGTATGTATTCACTGACCGATAACCATTCCTTTGTATACAGACTGTCTTATGTAGTTGGAGTGTAGAGGTAAGGGTGGCATGCAGGAGGGAACAATCAAACACTTTGTCTCACATGGTGTAGTTTTATTGTATCAAAAATAGAATAAGTAGACAAAACACTCATAGGTATAATTAAGATACAAACCTGACTTTTTCGATACGACCAGTCCACGAATCTAAATGTATAATGGTCGCGAAAAGGCTACCTACCTGTGTCGCATAAACGGGAACGACATAAAGGTAAAGTATTAATGCTTTTTGGGTTGCGGTGTGCTGCGCAGGTACTAACAATAAGACGTGGGACCGTTTGGTTTGCTATTCCTCTCTGTTTTGCAATCCATCTTTGTATTGTATTGCTTACTGCAGATGCTTCTAAAACAGACGTAAACTCCGCCATTGCCTATCTGACGTTTCAACGTCAGCGAAATAACACGTCAAAGTCCGCACGACTGCGAATGTTGCCAGAAGACAAAACTTCATTATTGTAAGAAATAAAAATAAAAAAATAAAAACTATTTTGGTTGTCTTGTACCTTTTAATTTATTTAAATATTGTTATTTTATATTGTTGTATAGTGTTGTAAGTTTTTTTTTGTAATATGTATGTATCGTTTACTGTTCAAGGCATTATGCCGTAAATAAATAAAAAAATAAAAATAAGATCTAGTCCTGAAAAATGGTCACAAGAATCTAGACATAATTAGAACTTGTCATTTGGATCTTCTTACCGAACACCGTATATACATATAATCAAGAGTCAAATTTTCAAATCGGTGTTACACAGTATACCAACAAAAAATATGTTGAAATTCGTTTCTGGATATTTCTGTATTCGGTTCAAAATGACCAGATTTTAATAGTACACTGCAGCGTGGTATCTGCCGTGAAATAAAAACAAAGAATGCAGCCATTGTAGGAAATTAAAATGTATTAAGTAAATACTGCAATTCTGTTTTACTCTCTGCAAAGGAGCAATCCAATTATATGAAACTCTGTTATAAATTTTCTATGTTCAAGCTAGCAGCGTAAGTACAATCTCTAGAAATATCCGTACTAAGTTTTTTTTTTACAAAAGTTTCTAAAAAGAAAAAAAACTAAATTTTCAAAACGTTTGCATGCTCTGTGATTTGTAACGTTTGATTTTAAGGAAAAAAATGTAGAGTTGACACTTTTGCATCAAATAATAATATAATAAAAAGAAAATTCGTTGGAGCGAAAAAGGTTAAAATAATAAAGGGTAAAAAATAATAGTTTGATAAAAAATATAATATAGTTGTCAGTGTATTCAAAAGAACGATTTAAATATGGCAATATTCACACTGCCTTATTAAAATATTGTGACGTTTTTATTTTTATGTTTAGGGGCCTAAATTCAGATTCAATTAAATGGCTGCCACCGTTAACATTTTGATGGTAACGATATATGATGACCGAATACTGTTCGATTTAAAATGGTATGAACAAACCACTACGGGCTTATAATATATACTCGTATGGTTGTCAGGCGCTATAAAATTTAAAAATTAAAACTATAAAATTATGTTAATATCCCTAAGCCATGTTCTTATGACTTATGACCATATTCTACTGTTATTTCGAAGGCTGGCTTAGTGTGATCACTTTACGATAACAACCTTCACCTTTCAATTTCCCTAATATTATGAGAAATTTCATCATGATCAACATGTGAAAAAATCACATCCCCCGGGCAGGAATTTTGATGGGATCTCCATGGTGACGTTTTTTGTGCGCCATGCTGGGAATTAGTCTCAGAGATACGAATCTAGACTATCAGAACTAGAACAAGAGTGCTGGACATTGACGAAAGAGTTGCTTTTCGAAAATGGCGATGAACGACAAAATGGTCGAAACGTCTTTCGTGCTGGCGCCCTTGAACATCCTAAAGAAACTCCGAACGACCCCAATTCCGACGCAGAGATGATTAGATTTGCGGGTGAGGCGAGGATATACATAGAAGGCACAAGTTCGGATTAACCGTTAGTTTAAGAAAATTACGTTTACGTAATATGTAGGTATATTCAATTTTGATGAGATTGTAAAAGAAAAAAAAATCTCATGATTAGTAGTTTCGGAGACAAACATTACCGCCTAATGGCGAACGTTGTTAACGTAAAGTGATCCAGCCTTCGAAATAACAGTAGAAGACGGTCGTAAGCCCGTAGTGGTTTGTTCCATTTTTAAAAATCGAACATTAGTTACGAATTGGTAGAGTCATTGGTTGTTATTTTTTCGAAAAAAAAAAATACCTTTTAATTAGTCTTTTATATAAAGACTTAAATTTTAACGGTATAGGCAGGCTTAAAAAAAGGTTCTTATTTTTAAAACAAAAACTGATCATAATTTTGTGACTCATTTAGACTCCGCCCCTATCCAAAGTCATTTGAAACATTTATATTATATCGGATTCGGTTAGGTTACAATTTTATTTCAGATAAGGTGGGTAGGTATATGATAGTTTCGATACGGCTACCATATTCTCAAAGACACCTTTAAACCATAATTTTCGGCTTTACTTTTCTTGCGGCTTTAAAATTTACATATATTTTCTTATCTTACACAATATGTGTGGGTGTGAGTTTCACGCTAGGATCTGTTACATTAGAGTACACGTCAGACCCTTGTAACCACCGATGGCTGTTGTCTGGATGAAATCGTATTCAAGGGCTTTACTTTTGAGGGAGGCTCGAGGGGAGAGTTATGACTTGATTCATTTCCGTTTGAATGGTATAAAAGGCAACGGTGACTTCCGGTGCACCACGTGAGGTATGACTTCCCTTTCTCCCCGTTTCTAATCTCTTTATTCTACCAACTCCAAGTTCCGTGCACATTTACATACATATTACCTACTATCATCAGGACAATTCGTTATTGGGACAAGGGTGAGTATTAGAATTGTGTGTTCGCCTTCCTTAGTGCGATAATTAGGACAGAGATGTATGGAGAATGGGTGCTCAATTGCACATTAAATCGTTAACGGTGTCTCTTTTTACCAGAATTTATTTATAGCCTTTGTTAATACTATAGCTATATTATTATGTGAATTGCTCAACAAGATATTTGCATTGTAAGGAGCGAGCCCAGAATCATTTGAAAAAAATAAAGATTCTGGGCTCATTTAAAGTAAACAAAGGTACACTTTTGACATATTTCACGCTAACTAAAGGGTAGTGTTCAAAAGTGATAATGGTCGACACGGGGATTCCAACCCACGTTGTACGTGCGAAAGCCGTCGACTGATGAACGGCTAGGGGTTGCCAACTTCAATTTTTTACTTTATGTGTAAGATTTTTCACACTTAAAGATTTGCGCTCATATCATTTTCATTCCTTTCGTCGTTGCAGCTGCTTTTGCTGCAAGATAACTCCTTGGCCAATGCCAATCTGGTCTTCGTGTCTCTGATGATATTTCTCTAACCGTACTGTTTCTGCTCCAACTGTACCTATCGCTTCAGCTTCCGTTCCCCTGATCTGGTCCAACCTTGACATTGGAGCTACCTTCGATGTCTTCAAGAAAATAAATTAATAAGTACTTCGTTTTAAGGGAGCTAAAAAGTAGTCTTCTAAAATTTAAGTTATGGGCTCGATTATTGGATAAGGTAAAGTTTCTGAAATGTTCTAATTCTAATTTCATCAATCTTTCAAATTAATGTTTATTTTTGTGTAGGTACTCACCTATCTGCTTCAAAATTATTACTCCGAAAATAAACGTAGAATTAATATTACTAAAATATTCGTAAGGTATAGATTAGTAGCCGCGGTGTTGCCAGCTAAGAATTGCATATCTTCTCTTTTTGCTGGTTTTTTGAGCATCCTGTAAGAGGCAGGAAATCGAAAAACCACATCGTGACCGTGAGGTTGACCACCTCATGTCCTTGAAACCCTTAAGGTCAGAAAAGGCGCAAGATATAATAAGCCTTGAACGCGTGTGGCCCTTGACAATTTGAATTTTGCAAACGAATTTTTCGTCTACTTAATAATATATATCTATTGAAATAAATATTTGGATAGTTTGGGCATGTGGAAAGAATGGATGCAAGTAGAATGACAAAGTTAATTCATAGGGCTGAAAGGAAAGGTGTAAGAAAGCGTGGCCGACCGAGAATGACGTGGATCAAACACATCGATTACGTCCTCAAGGAAGGCCAGGTCAAAAGTAAGAGAAATAGGAGAGGTTGTATGAGAAACGGTACGTCGGTGGAAGAAGCGGAAAAAGTGTGCTCGATAAGAAAAGAGTGGAGGTCCGTTCTTTCTGCCTTCATTTTTTTATAATTATTGTTATTGTTTGGTTTCAATAATCTTATAATATAAATGAAAGTCGGGTTAGTGCGAACACTTATAACTCGAGATCGGCTGAACAAATGTTTCCGATGTTTGATTTATTGGATTCTTCTCCACTCCGAACACCAGAATGACTAATAAAAAGTTGAAAAAAAAAAATGGATAAGAAATGATATAAAATATAATATTAAAGTTAGTATGGATGGCCAAAAATATGTATATTATATAACCATAGTATAATTAGTATTAAATAGACATGTAAGGGGATATTATGATGCGGTAAACTGAAGGTGGAAGTGAGCGGTACCTGTTCACAAGTAATTTCCGCTCATTTGTTGCACTGTTTCTGTGTAATATATATTGTGTAAATAAGTTTCTTATTGTATCGTTCTGTTTGCTTGTGTATTTGTTTATTTAATAAAGTTTAATTTCAAAGACTACAGGACAACGTCTGTCGGGAAAGCTAGTTGTGTATTATATTCCAGTGGATAGTTGTTAATTTTTTCGCACTCTACATTGACGTAAAATTCAGATTGTCTACGGGTGCTGGACCCCATCAAGAGGGGTTCAGGCAGACGGTGTCCCTCCTTTGATGGCGCAAGATCAGGCGCAATAATTGAGCTCTTGTTACCTCCCTGGGCTCTTACATAAATGGGGTTAAAAGGGAGTGGGTGTGTGTGTGTATAGATTAGTAGAATTTTTATTTTTTTTATTTTTAGCTCTGCACTCGTTTTCGAGTGATTCGGCTATATGTTAAGGATATCGAGTTCACGCACAAATTTTAAAAAGATTTGAGGAAACTAATCAGATTTTTTTATCATTCAATTGTAGAGTCTTAGCGATAAGTATATTAATTTTGAAAGATTGTTGGGCCAATAACAACTTTGTATTTACCGGAAATAGAATTTTTAAATTATGGAGACCATTCACTAAAAATGTGTTATCAAAATGAGGGCAATTAAACAGAACATGATCAAGTGTTTCCTCCTCCATTGTACATGAGCACAACGGGGAATCCAACACTCCAATCCGGTGTAAATGAGAATTTAAACAGGTGTGACCTATTCTCATGCGGCATATGGTTGAGATGATGAATCTAGAGACCCCTTCATTGTTCAAAAACCAAGGGACGCTTGGCAACGATGGCTGTATATATTTGTAGTATGAGGCTTTTGGATCAATGGTCCAAAGTTGCTCCCACCTGCTCCTGCAACGAGTTCTCAGAGCACGATCAACGTCCCCCACGGGAGTGGTATCAAGAACCATAGGTAAGCCCGAGCTGCAGGCGGACTTAGCCAACTCGTCCACGTGCTCATTTCCTCTAATCCCAATATGCGAAGGGATCCAAGCTGTCACGATTTCAATATTTTTTGAAAATGCTGTGTACAATAAGTTCATGATGGAACATAATATTTTATTTTTGGACCAAGATCTATTATTAGATTTCAAATTTGTTACTAAACTCAATGAATCCGTCAATATGAGAGCTTTTGAAATGTTTTCTTGTAATATCAATTAGTAGAATGGCAAAATAATATAAAATACGAATACATCTTTTGCAAAAGTTACAAGTAGGTTTTTATTTATCTATTCAAAAACTGTTGTTCATTGTAGTAAACTTTTCTATTCACAGCCTAATGATTCGCTATTGAAAGAACTTCTACTGCTGATATTCTATGTCTGAAATATCTAATGATTGCGTTTCTTTTAGAAGGGTACATGCAATGCAAATGGAATTCCATCCTCGAATTAAAGAATTAACAATCACTCTGTGTCATGAGATACCTTACTCTATAAAAATCTAACCGTTTTCTTTGTTACCTAACTCCTCCTTTATTACTGGACGGATTTCGATGAAAAAAATTTGAGATGTCGAGGGTTACCCAAGGATGGTTTAGATGAAAACAGGGGCTTTCTAGATACTATATTTCTGTTTTAATTAATGTTTTTAGTTTTTGCGTTTTTTGCTCCCATTTC
Source organism: Mystacides longicornis (assembly GCA_963576905.1). Classification (NCBI taxonomy): domain Eukaryota; kingdom Metazoa; phylum Arthropoda; class Insecta; order Trichoptera; family Leptoceridae; genus Mystacides; species Mystacides longicornis. Next base: position 1,053,058 of record OY756421.1, on the reverse strand, counting down.
AACTTTTATGTCAAAACACCTTCGAGTAAAACAACTACGTTCGTAAAAAGGGTGATTTTATTTCTAAAGAGCGTACATAAGACCTAAGAATAGTTTGTGTTTTTTTTTAAAACGTCATAAAATTGTCGTTCGTTGTCTAAGCAGGTATTATGTTAAGGTTTTTTCTTTATATTGAGAGAAAGATATAGGTAGGTTTAAACAAGAAACGGGCATCGCATACGGTTGGCTATTTAGATAAGTCGATGCGCGTTGCATTGGAACTAGGTATAGAAGAAATATTTTTTTAAAATGGGTAAACAATTATTGTGCAGATCTAAGATTTTCGCAATATTAATAAGTTTTGATAAATTCGATATTTTTAACGAGTTTTTTTTTAAAATATGAATTCTATTTTCAATTTGAGAAAATTTTGGAAATGTAGGTACCTATTTAATTTAACTTGAAATTCTACAAGGTTCAGAGGAGGGACGAAATTCGACGGGACATCTAGTTTATATATGTATAAAAAGCGAAAGAAAAAAAATAATGTTCACGTTATATAATCAATTTAAGGAAATCTCTAATAAGAAGTTACTTATAAGCATATTTATTTTGACTACTTAAACCACATATGATATTGGAAAAAAAGATTTTACAGTAATATAAAAATTAAAATTTCGAAGTAGAGGTACATAAGTGATTGCTGCTGATTAATACACAGAATCGAATCAATGAAGTGATATTGTTATACCTTCCTTATGTAGTTTCAGTAGAGCGATGTTTTTGTGTGTAAGGTTGTATTGCTCGTACCTAGAACTCGAATGAAATATTAAAAGAAATATTTAAGTAAAACATTTTGGTTGAGTATGTACACGCTTTAAAAAGAAATCGGTTATAAAATATATATTTCGATCTTGAATAATACGCAAAAATTTTCAAAATAATGGATTCTTAGAATAATTCAGAGTTCCAATATCCGATAAATATTGCCCACCTTCTTAGTATTAATTGTCGAAATATTTATAAAATACTTTTAAATTTCGTAGAACAAAATATGATTTTAATCTGATTCTTTTTTTTTTTAACTTTTGTTTTTGTCTTTCCTTAACCCTTGAAAATGAATGTTGCCTATTCTTTTGCTAATATATATAATTTAAATCACGGCGCAATACGTTCCCAATAGAATGAGTCGCCGGTAATCTGGAAAAAAAATTCAGAGTCTGATACATTTTTACCTGCCTAGGTTTGTTTCTCTGAAATCTGTTTCTTTAGTCCCTTTCTCGTTAAAAAAAGTCACGTGTTGATTTTGTTGATTTGGTTTGAATTGAATCTCGAAAATTTACAGCTTTAACAGCCGAAGAAGCCATTGTCTATCGACTGAGAAAGGCCCTGTCCTAGCTGGTCTTATGATCGCACGATCGTGCAATTGCGATGATCGCATAAACAAATTTGTGATCGCACGATGAAAAATTGTGTGTCCTAACTGCCATCGTATGATCGCGCGTCCACTTTCCTTGACAACGCAAACAAATAAATATGAATGTTAGTAAGTGAGAACTTTTGGCAAGTAGTAGGTTTCGTATTGATTATTGATAGGTACAACAGAGCAATACAAGCGATGAATATGATGAATTATTCATCGTTACAATGTGGTTGCTATTATAAAACTTATTACGTCCTGTCCTAATTGAAACGTGATCTCGCGTCCGCGCGTCGAGCGATGATCATTTTCAATTTTTTATTGTCCGAATCTGCGTTTGTCCGTTCTAACCCAATTAGAACATGTTCACAGGATGTTCTCAGTTAGTCTTTCCAATTAGAACACAGGCTTATTATAATGCCATACTATTACGTTCAATAACGTTCGATGGCAGTAAGGTGGCAGTTTAGCAAATCTTCATATTAGAATAATATTAATTAGTTTAAGGTTGTATAACGTTACATAAAAACCTTTCCTGGTTTTTATTAGAAATGAGTTAGCCATGATCTATTAAATACAGAATATTATATACTTATGTATTTCAAAGGATGAGTCTTCGAAAAGCATTTACCTACCATTGCATTCAATAATTTTATTTGAAAAGTTATCCGTACAATACAATCTGATTTTGATATAGCTTCAAGGTCTCAGAAATTGAGTAGGGTTAATTTAGTCTATTGTGTACTTCACCTTTCCTATCATATCACTATTCAAGATTTACCCTTAAATCCAGATCTAGCTTGCTATGTGTCCCTATCATACAAGTAGTTCCCCATTCCATTTCACATTATTCATTACGAATTTTCAGATCTATACAGTTGAATTATCGATAACTTCTTTCATAAGCATTTTACGAAAACTATTATTAAACTATTATGTTTTGTATAAGGTAGATTTTTTTTTTTTATAAAGAAGGTCAAAGGACCATATGCCCTTTGAGTCACCGCGACCAATAAGATCTATTGTGACATCCTTCAATGAATTCATGGACCGCTGCCTCTTATTGTGCCACGTCTCCAGAGGCCTCTTGCAGAGTGACAGTGCCTCTTCCCGGCTCCTGCCCTCCGCAAAAGGTCTCCTTAATCTTCTTTTTGAAAGATAGGTCCCAACAGGATTCCCATCTCTCGGTTGCAACAAATTCTTTTGATCATGTGAACTAATGTCACTTTGACCACTGATGTGGAAGTACCTATTATATCCACCACTCCAGGTCGGCTCTACAAAGGTGCCATGTAAATCCTCCATAGCCAGAACTAGGGAAATAAAAGTCCACCCCTACAGATCCCTGCATGTAGGGGTAAGGCAAAAAGTCACCCTGAGGTTGCCTGGTATCAGGGAGCCTCCGTTAGTTACTAACCTACCCGTTAGTCACGCATCCCTCGGCACGGGTCGAATGACACCTTGGATTGGGGATTTTTGGGCAGAAAGGTTTACTCCTTCCGGAATGATAGGACTAGGTGAATATGGATGGGAGGGCTCATAGAAGGTAGGAGGATTGGATTCAGGTGTAGGAAATGCCCTGCATGTTGGACAGCCATGCAAGGCACCCCGTAATCTCTTCGGCTTGTTGACCCTAGCGTCAACAGGGACCGAATGTAACCGCCGTTTCAGCCTGGGCCAACGTAACAGAGTCCACCACTGGTAGGTGAGAGTCGAGTTGAAGTGCAGTGGCTGAGAGGCATTAAATGCTCTTTTATTGCGCGTAACATTTCCTTGGACTCCAGGTAGAAATTTTTACAGAACAAACTATTTGATGCTATCATAAAATTAATTGTTCGTTTTTAAGAGATAAATAAAAGCAATATGTTTCGAAGACTGGCTTAGTGTCATCACTTTACGTTAATAACGTTCGCAATTAAGGTGGTCAAATTGGTCGAAATACCCGAAATTTCAAATCATGGGAATCTTTGACATATCCGAAAATCCTATGCCCCTACATGACTCGTAATTGCATCTCTAGCTGTCTCAAGCAGAGACGCGAGTCACTGGGCGGATGATAATACCTTCATCATACGTTTATAGTATAAGCATTGAAGGTAGAAATTATATTCTTAATTAATTTAATGTATACACGTGTGTTGGAAAGTGCTAGTTTATAAATCGTATATTTTCTCTTCTTTTTTATGTAATCCAATCCAAAACCAAACTACCTTTAGACCCCACTTAGGGGCATAGGGAGGCAACAAGAGCTCTCCATTGCGCTCGATCTTGCGCAACGTTAATGACCTCCTCCCACACCATGTCCAGATTCCTCAGCTCTGCTTCGAAGGAGCGGAACACAGTATGAGAGGGTCTTTCTCGTCTCCGGGACCCTGATGGGAGGAAGAACAGCGCTCTCCTCGGCCAACTGTCATTCGGCATCCTTAACACATGTCCCAGCCAAGTCCATCTCCTCCACATAATAGTAGAAGTGATGGGCTCACGCTGGGTGCGCCGGCGTATAGCGTCGTTCGTGATGCGGTGGTACCATCTTATACCCAAAATTCTCCTGAGGCACTTCGTTTCGAATGCAGATACTTTTTGTGCCTGGGCCAAAGTCAGGACTTACACCCATACAGGAGAATGGGCAACACACACGCATCAAACAGTTTACATTTCGTCTCGACACTAAACGCCGACGCCTTCCATATCTTGGTTATGTTGTTGAAGGCGCCACTTGCCATACCGATATGTATCGGGAGCTCAGCCCCGAGGTCACCAGTGGTGGTAATGGTTGCTCCCAGGTACTTGAATTTATCCACCCGGGAGACCTGGTGACCATCGATGGTTATCGGTAGCTGTTTATCGAGGCAGCCATTATTCGCCATGAGCTGCGTTTTACTGGCATTGACTCGAAGGCCAAGGCGTGCTGTTTCGTCGCAGAGTCTTGAAACACTGCGCTGCAATTCCTCCACTGTCGTACTGAACAACGCTAGGTCGTCCGCGTACTCCAGATCGCACAGTTCGCCCATTAGACCATCTCTCTGTGTTATCGGTATACCTCTTGCTTAATTTTTATGTAAATATATATTAAAATAATATATACCTACCTCCATAACTGTAGGGACCATACATTTGATTTATCAAAAACCAATGGGACAAGATTATTAAGTTGGTGTCACGCTGTTGTCGTATTTTGACTTCCAACAATTTTATCCTTTAACTACAAAAATGTCTTGAATCCTTTGTCAATCATAATTAAACAAGACGTCAAATGATTACAACGGAAATCAAAACGACTTTGTTAATTTCAAAAAAATATAATTATTTTTGGAAAACGTTGAAAACATTCACGAATCTATTCAGTTTTTCATTGTTAGGTAGGTACTTATTCATTTTTAAAAATTATTCACCTATAGGTATATTTATACGTGAAGCAAAAACTTTGTGACCATTTTTACGAAAATTGCGCAGATGGAAGAAAATTCGCACACTTATTGTTTATATAGAGGAGGAGTGGCGAATGCTAATATTTTTTTTAAATTAAGCACAAAAATATATTACATCAATAAATAAAACATTTCAAACACTACTGTAATGTCATGTATTTGATACTCACACCCACACACACCCTCACACACAGACTACTTACAAAGATCATCAACTTCATAAAAACGAATTAATGTAAAATGAAAAGCGCCTCATAATGGGCGCAGAAATCTTTTTGAAGGCGGTATATTCAAATGGAAGGTGGAGCGGGAAATGGTGGAATATTCAAACTCATTGTAGGTATGACCCAAATATTGAGATAGATAAAAAAACATTACGCACACTACTGTAATGTTATGTATTTGATAGTTTGATACTCACACACACTCCGATGTGTTTGACATTGACACAGACGCATATATTCTTTTGTTTATCTGTGGTCAAATTGAGAATATATTAAAAATTAATGTTTTTGATAATAATATAAAAAAACTATGTACATATCAACATTTCAAATTTATCGTACCTATACATGTCATTGTTTTGGAAAGAAAATTGCGAAACAGTGCTCGCTCAGTCTTTGACAATGGAACCTCAATAATGTTCAAACTTATAATTTAAATTAGTTAATGTCGAATTTCAAGCACTGGTCGACCACTAGTTATTAATAATTAATCGACCGAATAATTAGTCGACCACTAGTTATTAATAAAAAAATGAGGGATGTACAACAATTATTATTCTCTCGTCTCCACTGTATTGGTAATAAAGCCCTCCATATCTAGACTAGCTTGAATTGGTAAACGATGTTTGTTTTCCAGCAAACTTCTATGCTTTTCTTCCTCTATCGGTCGTTTTTCTCTTCAATTTCCTCAGTTAGTCTATCACTAGTTTTCATAGACTTAACGAATTCATTTGCAATGACAATAGTTCATTCACTGGAAAAAAAATCAATTCTTTCATCAATAAAACACAGTTGACACGGTGAAAACAAAACTGAATAAGTTTTTATATGATAGAATCCCATAGTTAATATTTTCGTTTAATAGAAAGACAAAGTTTTATCAATGTGAAAGCAGTCGAGGTGAAGACAATAATATATAGGTACCTAGATACTTTCTGAGCCGAAATAATCATCTCACATTTTATTCTCAAAAAAATAGTTATGGTAATAAATTAAACGTAAAATTTTCATACTTAAATATTGTAATAGAAGGGGAGAAAATGTTACATAGTCATATAGACTCTCTATGTGTGGTATGTTATGCCATTTTATCAGCAATACTAATCAAGTCTTGATTTTTTCCCATTTCTCTTGACGTGAATAATTAGACATTGCTCTAAGTTTCGAATAGATACATAATAATATGGGAAGAGTATAATAACAATTGAATATTTTTAACTATTTTTTAACATTAACCCCTTTATTTTTATAGAATTGTTGAAAAAATTGGTGATTACATTATTACGGAAAACACGTTGATTGTTGGTTCCATGCACCTTGTAGATCACCTGTCATTTTCAAACACATTAACAAATTTTTGCATTGCGCGAAACTGCGTCTACAAACACAGTTTTATTGAATTCAACTGAGAAAATCTGTTAATAATAGGTAAATTAGTAGGTGTGTTTCAGAGATCATATCTTGTATCTAATAAAAGTGTTTGGTGCAAACAATTTGGTTCATAAATGTAAAACTTTGGCAAAAGGCAAAAGACGAAGAAGACAATCTAAATGACGCCATCGTTGGGATATATGCTGGCTTGTTCGAGCACAATAACTTGAACATTGTTCAAACTTAAACCATTTGTCTTATTACATGAATACTCTGCCCTATTATCATCCTAGTAATATTTGGGAACGCCGGCGTACCTGTCTACCTGGCACAATGAGCCTTCGCCCTGCCCGACGAGGTGTTCAAAAATATATAGCGGCCTTTGCTTTCTCTATCAGAACAATATCAATAGTGGCAGTTTGCACCACTGCCAATGGCGCGGCGTGCTGTTAAACTACATACGTAGGCGTACAAGAGAGTAGTTTAAAAATATTTATGTCTCTGTAACAAGAGGGAATACCATAGAATAGTTGGCTAAGTTTTACCGCTTCAGCGAGAATTTATACAAGATTTCTATGGCTTTACGTGGTAATGTTCTCTAGTCGGATTTATTTGTTTGATTACGACTCGAACACTTTTTAATTGGAATCAAGTAAGTATAATGCAAAGCATTCACAAAGTTATATAGATTTAGAACAGTTTAACTTGTAGGACTGATTGAAAGCGATGGCAATAATAAAGCTATTGGAGTATCTTATATTGGAAAGTCAAAATTTGCATCGGTGGGCGAATCGAGAAAATGGATGTGAAAAGAATAGCCTACTTTGCCCTAGTGTGAGCCGATATCCTATATTATGCAGTTTTCTTTTTAGCACTTCAGATATACAGATTTGTTTGATATGTTTATCAATAAAATTCAATAGGTATAGATAGAAAATAAAGATAAGGTAAAACAAAATTCTCCTATATGCTGTGGAAGGCGGATATGTTCATTTGAGCTCACAACAATGGCAATACACGGTAAATCTAGTAGACCAATATTTTCAAGTGAATGTAAAAGTCAGAAAACATACATTTTTTTGCGCAATTAAAAGCCGGTCGTTGTACTTTCGTCCAATAATAATATTATTGTCAGGTGAGTGATATACGGGTATGATCCTCCTTTCATTGCGAAAAAAAATCAAATTCGTACTTATATGTTTTGGTCTTTCTCTCCAGAAATAGAGTACAGGTATATTTAACAAATGATTAAAATCTGGTCCATAAATTGATTTAACACCCTACAAATGATAGGAGCGCTTTCGGACTTGGAAATGGTTGATAAGTTTATTTATTTGGGGTCCACTATTACCAACCAAGGTGAATGCGAAATCGAGATCAGGAGAAGGATAGGCGTGGCTAAAGGTGCGATGACTATTGACCAGTCTCATCGATTTTCTTTTATGGAGTGGAGCCGCGGGCTAGACAAAGACAGAATAGACGACTTCGAGATGTGGTGCCGGAGAAGAATGCTGAGGATTCCCTGGACAGAAAGAAGAACGAACATCTCAAGTTTTCAAGAACCCCGCATCACGGTTCGACTGTCGTCTCTCTGTCTCGAACAAAATACTAAATTTCTTTGGACATATAGCACGTAGAGGAGATGATAGACTTGAAAAAGCTGATAATGGTTGGAAGAGCACCACGGGGCAGATCGCCGATGCGCTGGACCGACCAAATAAAACAAAATATCCACGCGACGACATTCAATAGAGCCGGCTGGCGGCTGACAGAACATCCTGGAGAGCAATGGTGCGAGAGAGTTCATGATGGGCACGACCCTCAGCAATGAGGACGACGACTGGTAAGCTAAGGTAAATTGATTATCTATAAACATATACTATGGAAAGAAGTCATCGTCACTGCGGGCGTACAATCAAGTGCAGTGGGCAGTTCTTGTTACTTCTCTATGCCCCTAAGTGTGATCTTAAAGGGATAGTTGATTGATTGATAAAAATAACAAGGTCTATATAGTAGTAACAGTCGAAACTTTTGACTGATATCTGGGAGTCGACCTGGAAATAGACTTACCACATAACAGGTCTTAAGGCCTTAAATAAGAAGAAGATTATCAATAAGATAAAAGAATGTCGGGTTAGTGCGAACACTTATATAGGATAGGCTGAACGGATTTTTATCGTTCATGGTTTATTGGATTGTTCTCTGCTCCGGACAACAGAATAACAACTAATAAAACATAGAAAATAGATAGCAAAAATTATATTTAAGTATCTAAGTATGGAATGAATTTCGATACAACAACGCCATCTGTGAAAAGTTCAACAGAAACATTTTGATTCTTATTTATCTGACAACCATGACCTAAAAAATATTGGCATGTAGATTTTTGATGGTTTTTTTATTATTTCTTCGATATTTTTTGAGCTTACGATAAAACAGCTTCCTAACATTTTTATGTTTTGAAAAATGAACTGTTTTTTATTTATTTATTTATTTGGTTAGGTACCGGTTTCGGCTACCAGCCATCAGCAGACCAGTTTTAAGTTTGGTCTGATGATTGCTGGTAGCCGAAACCGGTAACCAAATAAATAAACAACAGTTAAAAATAGTTCATTTTTTCAAAACATAAAGATTTTTTTAAATTTTTTTTTCTTATGTGTTAACACCGAAGCGCATTTTTTTATTAAATTAATACCTACGCAAAAAGGGAATAAATCAAATTGTCGTTTGTCACAAACTATCAGTTGTTTATTAGTTGGTGCTATTGACAGAATTCGGATGGAAAATAATATACTATGTAGTTTCAAACAGATGCATCGGTCGAAATGACATTGGTTAAAAGTCATTTCTATATATTTTTAAATTCTTATTTAATGTTCATAGTTAGACCATTCATAGGACATCTGTCAGGAAAGCTATATTAATGTTATAAAATACGAAGATTATAATATCATGCATGCGTTAAAATTTAGTTTTTATTGTTAACTAGCTAAATATTTCTGAAAGCTATTGAAGATGTTACATCGAGTCTCATTTATTATTATTTTTAACAACCATACCGAACATGTTAGGTGAATTTTAATGTTTTGTCAAATCTATAGGTTGGAGTAGGTATATAGGTACTATTCAAAGGTTTCTTTTTTAGTAAAAGCGACTTTTGTGGTTGATTTTCAAAACGAATGAGTCAGCGTGACGATTCACAAAATAACGAACCGTTTCGTACTCAAACATTCCAATATTACAAAATTATTATTCAAGCTGTGCACAGCTCAAATCGACCAAATATAATCTTACTCTATAAAAATCTAGCCATTTTCTTTGTTACCTAACTCCTCCTTTATTACTGGACGGATTTCGAAGAAAAAAATTGGAGATGTCGAGGGTTACCCAAGGATGGTTGAGATGAAAACAGGGGCTTTCTAGATACTATATTTCTGTTTTAATTAATGTTTTTGGTTTTTGCATTTTTGCTCCCATTTCAAATTATATGTCAGAACACGATCAAGTAAAACAACTACGTTCGTAAAAAAGGTGATTTTATTTCTAAAGAGCGTACATAAGACCTAAGAATCGTTTGTGTTTTTTTTAAACATCATAAAATTGTCGTTCGTTTTCTAAGCAGGTATTATGTTAAGGTTTTTTCTTTATATTGAGAGAAAGATATAGGTAGGTACAAGAAACGGGTATGTTGCCTATTCTATAATTTATCTATAATCACAGTCTGCACGCATGGCGTTTGTTGAAGAATATTCAAAAGAGAAAAAAATCGACATTCAGTTGTTGTTTGTGTGTGAAAAGAAATATTTTTTTTGAAATAAACAAATATTGTGCAGATCTAAGATTTTCGCAATATTAATAAAGTTTTGATAAATTCGATCTTTTTAACGAGATTTTTTTTTAATATGAATTCTACTTTCGATTCGAGAAAATTTTGAAAATGTAGGTATTTATTTTAACTCGAAATACATATTTATTAGGTATGTTCTACAAATATTTTGTAAACAGAGATTTTCTTAGGTTTTAATTTTTTTTTTATTTATTGATTCCACGCAACAAGGTTGCTTTTACAAAACATATTACTTTCAGAGGAGGGACGAAGTTCGACGGGACAGCTAGTCTTATAATAAAAATGAAAGTCGGGTTAGTGCGAACACTTATAACTCGAGATCGGCTGAACAGATTCTTCCGATGTTTGATTTATTGGATTCTTCTCCGCTCCTGATAAAATATTAAATAATAAAAAGTTAAAAAACGGATAAGAAATAATATAAAATATGATATTAAAGTAAGTATGGAACGGATTTCCTGCGACGTCAGCGGCGTCTATGAATAAATCCACAATAACAAAATTATTTACTGCACCTGATAGTTCCCTCGCACGAAATTGCCGCTATTACAGTAGCCCATCCCACTTACTCCACCTTTTCGAGCGTTTTAGAAAATTTCCATACCAAGTCAACAGATTACAGAATTATCGGGCACTTTTAAAATGTGCACACGCAGCACTTCAAAGACGAGGTAGAATGTGTGCGCGCGCATATACTGTAATTCTCGCGTTGTTCCCGCCTGAGCTTTGAATACGAATGAAATATGGATATTTTACGAATATTTCAATGTGATTATTTTATTAGTTTAACTCAATCGAATTAATTTTGTATTTTTGTTTCTGGGGGCTCAGTGCGCATTATGAACGGGCCGCCTCTGGTTAGGACCACAGGACAACGTCCGTCAGGAAAGCTAGTATTTTATAACGAACATTGGTAACTTTAAAGTTCTTACAAAAAATAAGTTCCTCTTATGTTTATTTCCGTAAAAAAAAGGTTCCTCTTGTGTTTATTTCCGTAAAAAATAAGTTCCTCTTGTGTTTATTTCCGTATGTGTGTTCCGCTCTTTCGAAGCAGAGCTGAGGGATTTGGACATGGTGTGGGAGGAGGTCATAAACATTGCGCAAGATCGAGCCAAATGGAGAGCTCTTGTTGCCTCCCTATGCCCTAAGTGGGGTTTAAAAGGGAGTATTGTTGTGTTTATTTCAAAATCAATAGGATTTGATGGTTATTTATTTTTTTAATTTCTCTTTTATTAGGTCTGTTATTATTATTTTTATCGTTTACCATCAGCTATATACATCAAAGGTAGGCATAAAAAAATATTTAAATATGGCTGGGGAAAATGAAATACAGGCTGGGGTATCCGATAGTCCGATTCTGGGCATAATATGCCTTCGCAGTCTGCAGTCAAGATCTTTGTGAAGATCCTTGTTTGTTTGTGAGGAAGCTTAAAAGATTCGGTCATGAACTTCTGCGAACACCCTGTAATAAATTCCTTTGCATGTTTTTGTAAGCCCTATATGTATATACTGGTTGCCCAAACTTCGCAGCTCGTGTCCTTGGATCAGTTCTTTTGGCTGGTCCTGAGGTCATTACGTGACAATTTCGGGCTCCCTTCCGCCAGTTCTGACAAGTTCATCGGCCTCTTCGTTGCACAGTGCACCGGTACCTACTTTAGATGGTGTTGTTTAATGAAAAATTGAAATACATTTATGTATGTAAATTAAATTTTGGGATCTATATTTGAAATAAAATTAAACTGTAAATGTAGGTACTAATTGTGAAATTCCTTCTTCTTGAAATCAAATTTCATTTGATTTCAATTAGTTATTTAAGGTCTCGTGTTCGGTTCTCAGTAGTTCACAAGTGTTTTTCACTTCAGGATTTCTACCAGGAGCTGAAACCTTGTCTAAAATTACACAGAATCGGTTGAAGAATGCTCCTTTAGGCATTAAATTACCGGTAATAATCACACCTTTCCACAAGAAAGTAGAAATTAGATAATATAGGTATTTTAGTTCCTGTTTTAAAATTGAATATTGAAATCTAATTTATATAATGACAAATTCATAACATTTTTAACCAATATGATGTATCCGTTTGAAACTTAGTATACAGGGCCCATTCCGTCAATCGCATCAACTTAAAAAAAAAACAGACAATTAAAGACAAGATATTAAAGGAGATTTCTAGCGGAGTGTAGGAGCCGGGAAGAGGCACTTTTACTCTGCCACAGACCTCTGGAGATGAGGTACAATAAGAGGCAGCGCTCCATGAATAAATTGAAAGATATCACAAGAATAAAAACCTTTTATAAGATTTTTTCATCGGTATATCAGTAATCATTGCATTTTTTTATTTCTCTTAGTAGTCACACACACTTTTACGAAAACCCGCGATTTTACGACGACACAAACTTATAACGAATGCATTTATGAAGGGAATCAAACAATAGGAACTTTATAATATAGAAAACTTTGCGACAAACATTTCTCGATTATGTTCTCAGATTAAAATGCAATTTATTCAAATGGTTTTGAAAGTTTCATGAATTGAAATTATTAAATTGAGAAACTTTGTGGTGCATGCATGTGAACGCGACTGTGATATTATTTTAGCATTGTCATTCGGGCTTTTCTCAAATTAAAATATTAATGGCCCGTGAATCATCGACATATTATATAAACCAGCTAACTTTTTGATGCAATTGTTACATTTTTCGTTCAACAGATTTTAAATGATATTTTATTTTAAATTTTTCGTCAATGTAGAAGGTGCGAAAAAAATGAACTCTCCACTGGAACATATAAACAATTATTTAATCCAAAAAAAAGACACACATATAAAAATGAAAAAGTACCTAAAGACAGTTAATTTTCTTCCTATTCTACATATATTATCGAGATGTTTGTTTGTAGTCGTTCGCAAAATTCAAATTGTCTAGAGCCTTACGAACAATTGAGTTAGAAAATATTGTTTTAGATTTTTTTCGGATTGATAATTTTAAAACAGAAACATTAAAAAATAATTCATCTTTCATGTTTTGGGCTGATGGTGCTACTATAGTTTTATCACCTTTTTTTAAAATTTAAACCAAACATCAATTTTAATAAAAATAATATAACACTTCGGAAACTTTACCCAGACCAATAATCGAACCCAGTGCCTACTTGATTCAAGGAAGGTTGCTTTCTTGCGGTCGATGAAAAAATATTATTAAAATTTAATCACTTAAGTATGAAATAAAGTGATTCATTATAATTTCATTTAATTGTTTTCTTGAAGAGACTTTCGAAAAGAAACAAAGGAAAAAGCGTTCGTTTCAATCCACTACGATATGGATAATGATCGTTTAACTTCGAATATTTAGAAATCGGAATAAAACATCAGTAAGTACCTACATAAGTATAGAAAAAACAGTGATTTTCAAACAACGTACGCTTTCAATTTATTTTTCAAAGCTGCCTTCGTTCCCTGCAGTCTGGCGATGATATTCTTTGTGATGTTGACATATAGAGGCAACACCCAGTGGATTGAAATATACTAGTTGTCGACCAGTGTTCGAAATTCGACCATAACTAATTTAAAATATAAGTAACATTATTAAGGTTTCATTGTCAAAGTCTGAGAGAGCTCTATTTCAGAATTTTATTTAAAAAACAATGACATGGATACGTTAAATTTGAAATGTTGATTGATAATGTATTGTAGAAAGATTTTTCTATTATTATTAAAGACAAACTATTTTAATATATTCTCAATTTGACCACAGATAAACAAAAGAATATATATTATGCGTCTGTATCAATGTCAAATACATCGGAGTGTGTGTGTGAGTATCAAATACACAACATTACAGTAGTGTGCGTAATGTTTTTTTTATCTAGCTCAATAATTTGGGTCATATCTATTTTTTTTTAATTTATAAATGAATAAAATATACAAAACAAACATATAGGTACATAAAAAATTATAACAAATAAAAATGTCAATTTTATATGCGGCGAAAATGGGGCTATGTATAATGAATTTGAATATCCCGTCATTTCCCGCTCCGCCTTCCATTTAAATAACATATATACCGCCTTCAAATAACTTTCTGTGCCCACTATGAGGTGCTTTTCATTTTACAATTGTTTCTATTAAGTTGATGATCTTTATTAGTAGTCTGTGTGTGCGAGTATCAAATACATAAAATTACAGTAGTGTTTGTATTGGTTTTTTTTTATTGATTTAATCTATTTTTACACATAATTATAAAAAATATAATTAGCATTCACTACTCCTTCTCTATATCTAGGTACATAATAATTCAGTTATGTACTTATGTTAACTATGTCAACGTGATAACAACTTAACAGTAAAAAATATCCTACTTTTTTCTTGACTATTGAACTTAGCTGCAACTGGAAGATGATATTTTAACAACACGATAAAACGTAGGTATATATGTACAATATTTTTTTATTGTTTTATATAATAATATTATAATAACAATCAATTAGGTTATTAATAGTAAAACAACTTAGTTACGTGAACTTAAACGCAGGATAAAAATTACATCGGCATTCGCGCGCGAAATTTACAAACGAAACATTAGTTGTATTGGTTAAAGTAGGTACGTTGATTATCACTGCCGCTGATTGGCTATTGGTCAACGTGCGAACGCTAACCATTAGCCAATCAGCGGCAGGGCTAATTAACGTAGCTGGTATGTTGATCAACCCTACCGCTGATTGGCTATTTTTTAGCGGCTAACGTTTATCAACAGTTGACAACAAATGGTTTAGCAACATATTTTTGTTAAGGCGAAATTAGCTGCTACGTAAGCAGTTAGCTGTTGCGTAAGTGTACAATTTAACATCAACCGTGCAGGAATATTATTACTTTCTTCTGTTGTCGGGCGAACGAACGCGGTGAAGCTGTAAGGATAGGTATAATACAATTTGTTTTCTTTTGATTAATGAAGTGGCTGAACTGTTACGTAAGTAGATTAACGTTAGCAACGAATGCATTTTTATGTTAGCGGTGTTGACGTGTTAAAGAAGGTTAACTGTTAATATTAACTGTTAAACGTTAAAAAGCACAGCTCTAGTATTTACCAGTGAGTATTAATTTTTCCTCTTCTTCTATTTTTAATAAACATCGAAATAGACATTCCTTTTTTAAATTTTTCGTATACTTAGCAGTGACTCTTATTTTTTTCCTTTTGAAACATTAAGATTTTATCAAAAAGAATGAGTGAATGTATGAAAGATTTTAAATTTGTTAGTCCCAGGCTTATTTGGATCCGTTTCAGAATAGGCATTACGAGGATTTTCTTAGTAATAGGATATGCTCCTTGTGATGGCGTCTCTGATGCTGAAAAGGATGAGTTTTGGGAAAACGTTAGTCATATTGCAGAAAACCGAGGGGATAACGAAAGATTAATTTTAGCGGGTGATTTAAATGGGTGGGTTGGTGTTAGAAGACAGGGTTATGAAAGGGTTCTGGGTGCATATGGGGATGAACGGGTTAACGACAATGGAAATAGGATACTGGATTTATGTTTAGAAATGGATCTCTTTGTTGCAAACACCTTTTTTGCACACAAAAAGATCCACAGATACACGTGGCAAAGAAAGGATGAAAAAAGTATGATTGATTTAGTGTGCGTGGATTCTAGACTGAGGGGTTTGACCACGGATACTCGGGTTTTTCGAGGTGCTGAACTAGGGACGGACCATTTCCTTGTAGTTGCAAGAATTGATCTGTTCCGTGGTTGGCGATCGAGACCGAGAGAAGTGTAAAGCTCCAAAAGGATACGAATCGAAAAGTTAAATGAGGATAATTGTAAGGATGAATATGTAAGATTAATTGAAAGCACGTTGAACAACTTAGAATCAATCAATTATAGCTTAGAGGAACAATGGGAAATTATAAAACAATCTTTAGTAAATAGTGCGATTAAAGTATGTGGGGAATCTAAAACGGGTAGGAAAAAAGGTGATGCATGGTGGGACAAAGAAGTGAAAGCGGCTGTGGATAAAAAACAGAATGCGTGGAAGAATGTAGTTTGTGCGAAGAATGACTCCGACAAAACAGTTATGTATGATATTTATAAGAAAGAGAAGAATGCTGTTAAGAAACTTGTGAGCTTGAAAAAGAAAAAATTAGAGGATAATGAATGTAAAAAATTAAGTGCGAATGTGAATGGCAATTTAAAGCTCTTTTGGAAGGAAGTGAAAAGGAAAAGGTCTGGGAAGGATGAGAAAGTAAATTGTTTGAAAGATAAAAATGGATGTATGCTGACACAGGAAAAGGATATAGGTCTGAGATGGAAAGAGTATTTTGAGGAGTTGTTTGAAACCAAGGATGGATGCGGCAGTTTGTGCCAAGTAAGTATAAATGGACAGGGTGATGAGAGTCAGCAAATTAGTATGAATGAACTTATGAATGCGCTTAAAAAAGCAAAAAATGGGAAAGCGTCAGGTTGCGATAGGGTAGCAACGGAGCTTATCAGGTATGGCGGCCGAGTGACGCTGCAGTGGTGCCTGGAGCTTTTCAACTTGTGCTGGACGGAAGGCCGTACCCCAGGTGACTGGAGGAAAGCCATTATCTGCCCTCTGTACAAGGGGAAGGGCTCCCGGTTGGACTGTGGCAACTATCGTGCAATCAGCTTGTTGAGCAACGTGGGTAAATTATACAGTAGAATTTTAGTAGACAGGGTTAGAACAATAACTGAAAATAAAGTTTGGGATGCACAAGGGGCTTTTATGAATGGGAGGGGGTGTGCCGATCAGATCTTCGCTCTGCGGATGATTACGGAGAAGCTTTTGAGTAAACATCAGAAGCTTTTCTGTGCATTCGTAGATTTGGAAAAGGCATATGATAGGGTAGACAGGGGTAAATTTTGGGAAGTTCTATCAATTTATGGAGTGAATAACCGGTTGATTCGTGCCATTGCTTCGCTATATTCGGAAAGTACTGCGTGTGTGAAGGTGAATAGTCACCTTTCACCGGAGTTCTATCTTACGAAAGGTGTGAAGCAAGGGTGCGTCATGTCACCCTGGTTGTTCAATTTGTTCTTTGATTTTTGCGTCAGTGGGTTAAAAGATATAAATATAGGGGTTGAACTAAATGGAATAAAGGTATGTGCGCTTATGTATGCAGATGATTTAGTACTTATGGCTGAGTGTGAAAATGATTTGCAAGAACTTGTGTCAAGTGTGTTTGAAAATTGTGCAAAAAATGGTCTAAAAATGAATGTAAGCAAAACAAAGGTGTTGGTATTTGAAAGGGATGAAGCAAGAACGAATTGCAAAGTAACCGTAGAAAATGAATATCTTGAGCAAGTGAATGAGTATGTGTATTTAGGAAGCATGTTTAGTCGTGATGGAAAGTGTGAAAAAGAAATCGAACGTAGGAAAGTTGCTGGTCGCAGGGTGGGCGGTGCATTAAGACCTATAATGAGAAACAACAACGTCTCACTACAAGCAAAGAAACTAGTGCATAACGCAATCCTGCTACCATCGATGATGTATGGTTGTGAAACGTGGACATGGACGAAAAAAGAAGAATGTAGTATAAATGCAGTAGAGATGAAATCTCTACGAAGAATATGTGGAAAAACTTTATGGGATATGGAAAGGAATGAAAATATTAGGAAAGAATGTGGTATGGAAGTAAGTGTAGTGACAAAGATGAAAGTTAATAAGTTGAGATGGTTTGGGCATGTGGAAAGAATGGATGCAAACAGAATGACAAAGAAAATTCATAAGGCTGAAAGGAATGGTGTAAGAAAGCGTGGGCGACCGAGAATGACGTGGATCGAACACATCGATTCCGTCCTCAAGGAAGGCCAGGTAAGAAGTAAGAGAAATAGGAGAAGCTGTATGAAAAATGGTATGTCGGTGGAAGAAGCGAAAGAAGTATGCTTGTCTTATCTTATCTTATCTTTATTTATCCCCCATAGACCCCTTACGAGGCACTCGGGTTCATTAAATATAATTTACAATTTATACATATAATGCATCACAAGACAATACCATAAGCAATAATGCAATGACAAAGCAAAAACAATAAAAAATGTGGAAATCGATGTCAATGGGATGTAAAGGGTCCCATTGACACCTCGTCAATGTGCAAAACTAAGATCATTTCGTTAATTATAATCGGAAATAGTATAGTTGCAGTAGCGACAAGAACAAAGTCAATAGGAATAAAGAAAATGTTAATATATTAATTAATGTCACAGACAACACATGAATCAGAGGTTAATTTGCTAACATGTCATTAATGGAATAAAAAGCTTTCTCAACAAGATACTTTTTAACCTCTCTCTGAAAACGTACATTGTCAGCAATTTTAAGGTTTAACGGGAGGTGGTTGTATAACTTCACGCTCATACATACGAAGCTTTTTGATAATTTTGTCAGTCTATGTCCTATAGGCCGCAGCAGGGTTTTATTACGGGTATCGTGGTCATGAAATTTTGAGTTTTGGGGAGTATTTGACAAGTTTTTTTTTGCGTACTTTAAGCATTCAAATATGAATAAACTTGGTAGAGTTAAAATACGTTGTTCCTTAAACACGTCTCTACATGACTCTCTGGGGGTCATGCCCAACAGGGTTCGGACAGCACGTTTTTGTAAAATAAAAACTCTCAGTGCACCGGATCCCATGCCCCAGAACATCACCCCATATGACATGATAGAGTGGAAATATGCATAATATACAGTTTTTGCAGTGTCCGTTCCACAAATGTCCTTGATTTTTTTAATAGCATAAATTGCGGAATTCAGTTTCTTACACAATTCATCTATATGAGGATTCCATTGCAGACCCTTATCCACAGTGATGCCCAAGAACCTGCAATTATCAACCAGGTCTATACCCTTTTCCGTCAGTGCTACCGCAATCGGATCAGTTCCATCGGACTTTCCCAGAGAGAAGCTAACAGCATTTGTTTTCGTCATATTAAGTACCAGAGAATTATCACCAAACCAAGATTCCAAATTAGATATAGTATCAATGGTATTTTTTACTGATAAATCGTTGTTTTTTCCACCCTTTAAAATTAAAGAGGTGTCGTCAGCAAACATAATAATCTCAGAGTTTGTGTTAGTAATGCTAGGCAAGTCATTAACGTAGATGATAAATAATAGTGGACCAAGAATGGATCCCTGAGGAACTCCACTTCCAATAACCGCTGTTTCAGACCTAGTACCATCGATTTCAACACACTGTTGACGATCTTTCAAATAAGATCTGAAAAAGCTGCCTTCTTCATTCTTTATACCATAATATTCCAGTTTCTTTATTAAAATGTCATGGTTTACACAATCGAAAGCCTTGGACAAGTCACAAAAAATGCCATAAGCATTCTGTTTGTCATCCAAGGCCTTTAAGATAGTATCCAGTAAACAAGCGATACTATCTAATGTACTTTTTCCTTTTTGGAAACCAGATTGCGCTACATTTATGAGTTTATTATTATCCAGATACACTTTTAACTGGTCGAAGACAATCTTTTCAATTATTTTACTTAAAGCTGGCAATATAGAGATTGGCCTATAATTACCAGCTTCAAGTCTGTCTCCTTTTTTAAAAATTGGCAAGACCTTAGCAAACTTTTGACTGTCAGGGAATATCCCATTTGTAAAGCATATATTAATAATATAAGTTAGCAGAGGTGATAAATAATCTATTATTTCTTTTAACAGTCTTGTTGAAATGTGCCATAGGTCGGTGGTATTTTTTGATTTCAATTGTTTGCATGCCTTAATGACATCATTATTAGTAATTTTTTTAAATTTAAAATTTGTGTTCAAAGTTGGATGGGTGTTAGTAATATGATTTAAGGCATTGTCAACAGATGGTCCAAGGGATTTTGTCAGTGTGTTGGCTATATTTACAAAATAGTTGTTAAAAAAGTTTGCTGTGTCTAATGAGGTCAAATTGTTAGTTTCTTTAAGACTAATTTTCTTGTTGTAAAAACAATTGTCACTTACAACTCTCCCAGTTTCCTGTTTAATAATATCCCAGGTAGTTTTTATCGGGTTTTTAGAGTTTAATATTTGGTCACATAAAAATTTTCGTTTGGCCTCTTTACAGACTTTTTTGAATACAGTGCTATAACGCCTTGCATAGGTGTGAGCTGCTTCAGAATTATCGTAATTTTTTCTACCATACAGGTCGAAGAGTTTCTCCCGTGATATTTTTATGCCTTTAGTGGCCCACGATTGAAATGGTTGCCTTGGTTTGGATTTTATCCTTTTTAATGGGAGGTGATGTTCCATTTCAACCTGGAATGAGTTTAGCACATTCCTGATCGAGTCATTGACATCATTACCGTTAGTAAGGTTCTCTGGTTGTATCTGCGCAAGTGAGAACTTTAAGTCGTCTATTCCTTTTTGACTGATTATTCTCTTATAAATTATCTTTTCTTTACAAATATTTTGTTTTTGAGAAGCAACTTCTACACTAACTGATTGACCATAATGATCTGATTTTACAAGGTTTATTAATTCAGTGTCATATACTTTAAGGTCAGTAAAAATGTTATCTATACATGTCGAAGAGCTCTGAGTAACCCTTGTGGCAACAAAAATACTTCTGGTTAATAAAAAACTATGCAATAGATCTACTAGAAGGCAACTCTCATTAGAGGTATTGTCAAAGTTAACATTAAAGTCACCACATAAAGCTACATATTTATTGTTCTTGTCGCTTATCCTTGTCAAAATTTCATTTAGAATAAGTAAAAACTCTTTGAAATTCCCAGATGGGGGTCTGTAGATACATATAATTATAACATTCTTTAGTTCAACACAACTTAACTCACAAACTCCCTCCACAGAAGCGTCCACCACATCTTGTCTATTTTTTATTTTAATACCGTTTTTCACCATAATTAATGTTCCACCTCTGATTGTATTAATTCTATTAAAATAACTCGGCAAACTAAAATTAGGAACACTGTATTGCAAAACATCACAGTCATTTAACCAAGTTTCACTTAAGCAAATTATGTCAACACTTGTCAATTCTCCTGAAGTACACAGTTCATGAAGTTTTCCCCTCAATCCTTGAACGTTTTGATGAGCTATCCTGAGACCAGTTCCACCAAAAATCTGCTCCTTTGTTTCTCTCTTCTCCATAAAAAAGATGAACCGTTTTTGTGCAAATTATTGACTGTTTGTATCACAGGAATATTTTTTTTTAGATTTAATCCTGGCTGTTCACTTTCTCCTGTTTCCTGAATACCTTTGTCATTGGATTTCCCGTTTCGCGTAAACTTCAGTCTGAACAGTATCTGTTCGGATAAGGGTATACACTCGTTGGTTTCTATAATGTTTATTGTTTTGAATTTGTTAGTCATTCTGTAGAGTTCTAGATTGAAATCATATATTTGCTGATTTTTTTTCACGCTATCGCCATATTTTATGGACGCTATATAAAGAGCAATTTTTTTTTCAAGTGACGTTTTTATGAATTCTTCAATGATTTCTTTCAAAGCCCGCTTGTCCCTAAGGTTTTCACTATTGGCCGCTATTACAGCTAGTGCATCATTGCTGTTGCATTTTTGCATAGTATTTGTTACAATGTCCTTATAATTTATCAGTTTGTCATCAGGCCTGCACTCGCTACTGATTCTATAATTATTATTGTCTTTGTTCAACATTTTGATCCCAAGTCCCCTCGCATACTCGTCGCCCACTATGTAAATCATAGGTTTTTTGCAGTGATCATTCTTAGTTATATTAATTTTGCTTCTTTTTTTGTCGATGATTGATTGACCATGACTCCCAACATAGTCTTTATACGCTTGTAGTTTCTCGTAAACATCGTCGTAATTCGCTCGTAGAGCTTTATTGCAGTTATTCATATCGGTTAATTTAGAAGTGATAATTCTGCTGCTTTCCTGGTATTCCTTCAATTTCATTTCCCATCTTTCCGTGCTCTGTTCCATTTCCAGTTTCATATTTTCTATTGTTTTATCCCTCTCTGATATGATGAGCTTTAGATCCCTGTTGCCTTTTTTAAATTTATTAAGATTTACTTCATACTTTTGTAAATTTTTTATTTGTCTCTTTAAACCGGCTATCTCTTTGCACTTAATCTTAACCTCAGCCCGGCACTCTTGTAATTTATGTATCACTCCATCTCTTTCTTTTTCTATTCCTTCAGATTTATTTTTCACGACGTCTATGGGGTTCAGTTCATGGTTTAGGCTGTCATCCATTGAGCTGTCCACCATAGTGATGTAAACATTTTTCCTGTCCTTTTGGCTTCTAGTTATAATTTGTGCCATTTTTTCCTTCACTCAAACTCAATAAATCAGTCAAATAAGTTTTCTGCTTGAAAAACCGTATAGAAAAAAAAAAACAATAATAAAATTGTCTGTGGTAGATAATTTAAGGATATTTTTCTCTATGAGATTGTAACTGTCAGTGTGCTGTCAGTAATGATACTTTGTGTTGTGTCACACTATGTGTTAATGAGTGCAATTCTAGCCGTGAATACTTTTAAAATGTTCAGACTTGTCAATATGTTCGGCTTCTGTGATGTTAATTGAATGTATTTTTCCTTTTAGGAGGTGTTTACTCAAGTCTAGGCTAGTCTATTCTCATCTGTGAATACATTATAAGCATATAGCTCAGTTAATAGCCCTACGGGTTGTCCAGTAAACTGAGATGTCAATAATCATAAGTTGTAGAATTTCTATAAGATGTATGCCACTGATACTGCCAATTTAGTTGATATAAAAGAAGTTTTTAGCTTTTGTAAGCACAATATGTACTAGGCATTAAAGTTGACGGCATCTACGTGCAGGTTTTGACAGTTGAGAGTGACGTCGTACTGACTGTGTGTGTATGTGTGAGAGGGTGTGTAAATATGTCAAATCTTTCAAATTTTATATGTTATCGAACTTAATATTATGTTATTCTGATGTTATTCTATCTTCCTCACACAATAAAATGGTGGTTAGTGAAATGAAAGCTTGTTTCTGACCTGAATATAGCCTTTACAATATGAAAAAAAGCGGGAATAGTCTTTCTCTTTCTCAGTACGCCAAGTTCGCAGTGTGTGAGTAGGACAGCAACACCTCTGTCACAGTAGGTGATGAGTCAGCTGATTTTTTTTGAATTTTGTGATCCAATTTAGTGGTTTAAACGAATTTATTGCCGATAAAAACACTAATTCCAACAAATAATAGTCCAGACAGTTAAACACAATGCATAAAATTATACTTGTATTGAATTAACAGTTATTTTCACTTAAAAAAAAATCGACAGTGATTTTTACGATTCAAACACGTCAGTGTTGCCCTCTCCCCTTGGATAGAAAAGAGTGGAGGTCCGTTCTCTCTGCCTACCCCTTACGGGACACGGCGTGATGGGTAAAAAAAAAAAAAAAAACATTAAGATAATATTATACTCCTGGTCCTGAGAAGTGGAAAGCTGCAGACAAAACTTGTTCAATAACCTACTGCTCAAGTCTGACTAGCCAAATCATCAACGTAAAGCAAGACGGGTATCGGCTAGTAAACTATAAATGTGCGAGATTTCATACGAAATTTTCGTAAAAATGGTCACCAAGTTTTTGCTTCACGTATTAATATATACATAGATTAGGGGAGTCTCGCAGTGTCAAGGGACGGGACCTTAATGAGACAAAGGGAATTAATTAATTATTCAACAGTTTCTTAATGAGCGAGTAAGTGACAGAGAACTTTTTGTAGAAAGGTTCATGGAGATGGATGGCGCCTTTTTCTCTTTTAATCAGCATCGAATGCTCTCAATCCGGGTAGGTACATTATATAACACAGCAATGGAAAACATTTTTAAATTCTCGTTATATATATAGCTAAGCTACAATATACATATCTTTTACTTGGTGATCCGGTATATGTGGTTCCGCCAGATATATTTTAAAACAGCACTCGCATAACGTTTTTTTGCTATAATACAATCAAAATCTTTAAAATATTAACTTATTTTTATGGTGTTACGGTGTTAATGGTGTTAATATTAACTTATTTTTATGGTGTTCGAAAGCGCTCGAGAATCAATATAAATTTTGTGAAAGTGCAACTGTGTGTTATTTAATTCATAATAATGAACTTTCACTACGTAAATACACAAACCCTCCAAAAATTAAATACTTAATAATGTACAACATAAAAATATTAAAAACACACCATTAAATAGAGACATCCATGACCATAATACACGTTATAAAGACATAATCAGACCTATGAAACACAGGCTAACTAAAGTAGACAAAAGCTTCGTATGTATGTCCATTAGAATGTACAATAAATTGCCTGAAAATTTGAAATCCGACAATTTAAAGATCTTTAGGGGACGGGTGAAATCGTACCTAATTAGTAAATCTTATTATACAATCGACGAAATGCTGAATGGATAGCTCATATACATGTACCTACTTTGCAATTGTCAATTTGTTTCTTGATTTTATTTTTTTCTTGTTGTTTTTTTTTCTCAAGATTTGATGTATGACAAAATGTGATATTAGACCCTTTACATCTGGTATCACACGGCTGTTATTATGCTAATTGTTTCACCGTTTGTAACGTTTCATATTATTGTATTGTGAGTACTGCTCTTACTGTATTTGTTTTTGACATGTTTAAGTGCCCAAATTTGGGCCTAGAAATGAAGAATAAAGAATAAAGAATAAAGAATAAAGAATAAAGAATAAAGAATAAAGAATAAAGAATAAAGAATAAAGAATAAAGAATAAAGAATAAAGAATAAAGAATAAAGAATAAAGAATAAAGAATAAAGAATAAAGAATAAAGAATAAAGAATAAAGAATAAAGAATAAAGAATAAAGAATAAAGAATAAAGAATAAAGAATAAAGAATAAAGAATAAAGAATAAAGAATAAAGAATAAAGAATAAAGAATAAAGAATAAAGAATAAAGAATAAAGAATAAAGAATAAAGAATAAAGAATAAAGAATAAAGAATAAAGAATAAAGAATAAAGAATAAAGAATAAAGAATAAAGAATTGAATGTCTCACGAGCAATGCAAAATGAATAACATTGAAAAACACAGCAACTAATAAAATAACTCAATAAAACCATTATCAATATAAAATGTTAAAACAAAAGATAATAATATATTATAATAATTAATTATTATTGCACTGTTTGTAAAACAAAACATTAAAATCAATTATTATTGATGATTAAAATGATAACACAGTTGCACTTTCACAATTATTTTTTTATGAATCTCGAGCGCCTTCGTCCGACTCATGCAGACATTGTCAAGAGACTAAACTAAAAATTATAAACTCAAAGAAAAGTGTGGTACAATGATGGTGGGAGAGGATACTATAACTAACAGATGTCAAGATATAATTATATTATTGTATAGGTACATATTTTTAGGCTAGATATTGTAGAAATAAACTAGTAGGTAACAATAGGATGGTTGACCGAAATTATGAATAGGCTGATAAAGTAATACATTAATTTAAAATAAATACAAGTAAATAAAAAAAAAATGTGAAAGTGCAACTGTGCTATCATTTTAATCATCAAAATGAACTTTCACTGTGTGAATACACAAACCTCACAAAAAGTACAATTATTATTAACACTGGATAAAATGAAATACTTACATCTGTATGATAACATTAGAGCAGAAATTATTGACAATAAGGGATAAGGAAATGAAATAAAAGGAGCAATCTTAACATTAGAATACCTAAGTAGTCATGCGGTGAAAGCAAATAATATGCAGCAAAGAATTGATGCACACAACAATACAATTATAATACTGAAGTACCTACTCATTAGTACCCACTCACACAAATAATAAAAATAATCCACCACTACCTACTAATCCATCATACCTACCTTAAAATTATTTTATAGCAAAAATGGAGGTTCGAAACCCGGTGCCGAGCCTCTCCACATTCACAAGAAAACCTTTGCTTTATGTGGAAGATGTGGAAAGAGTATATGTGTTCACTTTGAGTGTGACCAGATAAACTTTTACCTAATATTTACCTTTTATGTTTAGGGTAGAAAATGTTTCGTTAATGTTGATTACAAACAAATAAAAATCTTTTTTTTTTAAATGTACAAAATCGCGGAAGAAACGTTATAGTTTGTCACTTGTTACCATACAGGACTTGTATCTGCGAAACTATTAACGGTTGTGAATTAGTATTTGTGGAATAACTTATCAATTATTGCTTTCAATATGTTAAACAAGCTGACCCATCGAAATTCGTCTCGCCTTAAAGCCAATAAAATATTGCTGGGTAACATAACATACATAACTCAAATCAAATCAAATCTCCCTTTGAACTCCACTTAGGAGCATAGGGAGGCAACAAGAGCTCTCCATTGCGCTCGATCTTGCGCAATGCTTATGACCTCCTCCCACACCAAGTCCATTTCCCTCAGCTCTGCCTCGAAGGAACGGAACACGGTATGAGAGGGTCTTCCACGTCTTCGAGACCCTGATGGGAGGAAAAACAGCGCTCTCCTCGGCCAACTGTCATTCGGCATCCTCAACACATGTCCCAGCCATGCCCATCTCCTCTCCGTAATGGTGGAAGTGATGGGCCTGCGCCGGGTGCGCCGACGTATAGCGTCGTTCGTGATGCGGTGGTACCATCTTATACCCAAAATTCTCCTGAGGCACTTCGTTTCGAATGCAGATACCTTTTGTGCCTGGGCTTTAGTCAGGTGCCAGGACTCACACCCATACAGAAGAATGGGCAACACACATGCATCAAACAGTTTACATTTCGTCTCGACACTAAACGTCGACGCCTTCCATATCTTGGTCATGTTGTTGAAGGCGCCACTTGCCATACCGATACGTATCGGGAGCTCAGCCCCGAGGTCACCAGTCACTACTCTTTGTAAAAAAATCAAAAGTTATGTGGTAATTACGAATCAGTAATTTCAAAAGCACCAAAGCTCCCCCGTTCCATACTTACTTTAATATTATATTATTTCATATTATTTTCCATTCATTTTTCGATTTTTTAATAGTTGTTATTCTGTTATCCGGAGCGATGGAGAATCTAATAAACTAAACACGATAAAAATCTGTTCAGCCGATCTCGAGTTATAAGTGTTCGCACTAACCCGACTTTAATTCATATTAGTCGTTCTATGGTTCCACTTTATAAATAAAAAAACACTTTTTAAGTATACTTGTCAGTTTATTTTTTCAATGAAATTCGTCACAATATCTTACAGACTTACGAACTATCCAATCCAAACCCCCTTTAGACCCCACTTAGGGGCATAGGGAGGCAACAAGAGCTCTCCATTGCGTTCGATCTTGAAACTATAGAAAGCAAAAAATAATTCAAGGATATTTTTACCTGTTAGGCCCTCGCTATACTTATTGTATGGAGTTTGGGTAGGCACTAGGTTGATACACACATGTGCTTTACCGATGATAATAAAAACGCGGCCGAATTCGGCAAAAAAGAAACTCAAGAGAAGCGATAAAAGCAAATAACGATAGAGCGCGGGTGTGGGTATTATGAAGCTATAACATTACGGTAACAAAGTGGTACTATTGAGGTTTATACGAATGGTTTTCCCTAGTATCAACGGTGGGTTCATTACGATCTCTTCTATAGACCTATATCCGGTCGCAACTACCCCCGGGGTCTTTCCTCTCTTGGGGATATTTTCATATATAAACACCGCATACATATGCGACGTGGATATAATAATATGTCAACAGGCGACATATACCTACCTACCTCTCTAAGTAATTTATTTATTTCCTTTTTCCACCATAGACCCATTCCAGGCACTCGGGGACGTCAAATTTTTTTACAATTTTACATGTATAAATTAAGAATATGACAATATTATGGAGATTTAGACAAATCAGATCAATACAAGGTCAAGCTATCACAATGCTCACAGAAAGATCATAAGGAGAGAAAAGTATGACTGTTAGCGAGCAAGTATTTCTTAATGAAAATTTATCTATTTGAGTCATGGTGGATGTAAAGATTCCATTCACGCTCACGTCAAAAGATACATAATAAAAAATGAATAGACAAGATAAAACATGGAACTTAAATTTATATTCACAACGTGACAAAATTAAGGCACTAATTATTGTTTTCAAATCATGGATGTAATAATTAATTGAGTCATGCCTGGGTGTAAAGTTATCCTTTTATATTGACATTTGAAAGTCGAATTCAATAAAAAAAATTTAAGCAAAACAAATGTCATATTAATCCAATTCGTGAGAGATCCAAAGACAAAATCAGTGAGTATTTTGATATAATCACGATTTTTATGAATAACAAATAATAAATTAATTAACACTTTTCCAGTCAACCGGTCCCGTCCAATCTGAGACAGGCCAACCCCGGGTAATTTTAAGTGAAAAAAAAAACATTTATCGGAAGTCCAAGCCTATTATTCCTCTAGGCTACCGAGGTCGGTATAAATAACTAACTGAAACAATAAAACGACTAAATAAGTATCTAATTTTCCATCAAAAATGCTCAAGGGTGGTCTGTTGTCGTACGGAGTTTAGTTCAAATTAGTAATTAAAAGCATTTGGGCCCTATGTCAGAATCAATGAAATGACTGCAATCTTGAAAATTACCGTCAAAATTTTGATGAAATCTCCATGGTGTGTCGTTAATTGCGCAATATTGTTTCAAATTCAGATTTAAATTATATGAAACTGTCGTTTTGAACCGTAAGCGTGGAAGCTATTTTATTGAATATGATGCGGGCCCTGTGATGTGGGTAAATGTTTCGCCAACAATGGAAAGACAAAATCAGCAAATTGCGAGCATTGCGAAGAGTTAGCAGAGAGTTGCCGAAATACCTATATCAGGGTGTTTGAAAAAGCTCAAGTTCTTCGATGCAAACATACAACTTTCATATACTATTGTAACAAAGAGTCGGAATGCGACAGGCCGACGACAAATGCCTCCTCCGATATATTCGTGAGTGGACAGGGATCACGAGAGTTGAAAAACTGTTACGTGTCCCTCAAGATTTTATTAATTAGGAAAAACCAACGTTAGAGAACCTTACCAACGTGCCCTGTTCGGATCCTGTTTAATGTGGACCAGAGCTTACGTGGCTGGTTGAATCCAGGCGGTGTCGTTGTTATGCAGGGCAGGCAGTGAAGCTTTTTCCCACCTGGCTTTCCATTGAAGTTAGAGTCACATAGATTTTTGGCAGTTCTCGATGGAGGGTTTCTTGATCTAAGTCAATTGCTGGTTAAGAAGAATTCTAGATCTGGCCCGCTCGGAAGTTCAGGGGTTTTCAACAATTTATCAAAGTGCATTTTGCCTTCGGATATTGTGGGTTGCAGTATGACTGAGAATGGGCAACACTAGCTGAAAAAGAAAATAAACAATTGAATCAGTGATTTTATCAAATTGAAATCAAAAAGTTACAGATGATAAAACTTCACACAAGAATAAAGTAACTAGGTACATATTATATCCTTTGTCATGAATCTCGTGATATATTCAAGATAGTGTCGTGTTGTTGTCCAACCTAACGGATAACATAATACTATGGATGTGTTTGTTAGTGAGTGGAGGTGTATTACAGACGATAAAAGAAAGGTCTTCTTGTTCCTGCGTTTTTATTTCCCTTTGTGTCCCTTTTATGCCACTTCAGGGGTCAACGTTTGAAAAGAAGGGAAAAACCAGTACGTCCTTGATATCTTTATTCAACATTCAATAATAATAAGTATGTACCATTGTACATACCTATTATTATTTTTGAAATTTCATCAATAAAACATGGTGTGATATTTTTGCTTGGTAAGCTACATTCAAATAATTATTTCACACTCATGACCGGACAAAATTTGAAAGAATAATAATAATATGTGCTTGCGGAATAAGCCTTTATTTCATTCTTACTAAGTGGTTGGTGGTCTAGCGGTTACAACGCCGGCTTTCGCACTGTTTCGTGCGGAGGCCGTGGGTTCGATCCCTGGTGCCGACCATCTTCCTCTTTCACGACACAAGCTTTAAGTAGCTTACTGTAAAAGAGTCAATGAGTGTATTTGTGTTCACTTTGAGTGAGCACAGATTCATTTTTTAAAAAAGAAATAAAAAAAAATAAAAAACACTCTTTTAGTAATTAATTAGTCGTAATGTGAAGTGCAGGTATTTAGTGCTACGTGTAAAGTTGATATTATGTTTAGTTCAATGCGTTGTTTGATTGCTTTTTTGCTACTAGAGGCGGCACTTATACACGGGGTGCCCACTCCTTCACTCTGTGTCGTGCTGCGCATTTCATAGTAAAGAAGGAGCGCGGACTAGTAAAAAATAGAAACAGCTTCTTTCAGTGTTAAGTTAACGCCTGAACTTGATTACTTGCAGCTGGCAGTTGCTGTCCACGCGTGTTCACATCAGCTGTTCTTTAGCAAAATCAAACTAAATATTATGTACTTATGTAGGTACCATGTCCCATACATACATACATACATACATACAATGTGTTCTTACGAGTCAAATGTGCTATAACAAAGAATCGATATTTTTTGGTTGCGACGGAATGGAAAATATACCTATAATAGACTAGGCTTATATAGGATTTGGGTATAATACAACGTTAAGCGAGTTGTGAATATAAGTATGAATATATATTTAAATTATTTAGAGATACCTCAAAGGGCTGAAAGATGGCTTAAATTGGATAAAAAAAGGTGCTCTAAAGAGGATTATGTTTCCAATGTCAGTAAGAAATTTTATTTATTAAGCGTATGGCCAGTTCATCGCAATATAAATAATTCAAAATAATAATACAATTAATACGAAATAATAATATAATATAAGAGTAAAAAAACTGGAGACTAAGAAACTAGTCTGGATAATAAAAAAATGTGGAAAAGTTATACAATCTTTTATTTCAACTTTATTTTCAAATAAACTCCACCAAGAAATGCATGTTCATCTAGTAAATTTTATTATATAAGAGTGACTTTATGTATCAGGGTACAATGGCTCAAAGTAAAAATAATTTATTTAAACGAGGTTAGGTACATGAAAATAATACAAAAACCATTGTTCAAAAGCACAATTTATTGCAGTAAGTAGGTACCTACTATCTCTGAGCAGAAACGACTTATTGTGAAAAAAAAAATGCAAACGAACTGAGAAAATTTTCATGTTTGAGATAAGAGGATAACAAATCTTCAAATTTTTTGTCGCGAGCAACTTTGTAGAACATTTTAATAAACAAAAATAAATTAAAATCAACAAAAACTTTGTCAGTTCTACTTGAGTATGTATATTTGGTTAAAACGTTTTCGGACAACCGTCATCTTCAGTAACCTTAACAATACTAAACTATGAACTATCAAGACAGGATAATATATGCATTTTGAAAGGACGGGTAGGGGGTGAAAATTAGGTGTTGTTTGGAATGGTAGAGGGTGTTAGTAGTTAGTAACAATTTCAGGAGAGGGGAGGTGACTGGAGGGATTTGGATATTTAGGAGATTATTTTTACAATTATTATTAATATGAATAGTTTCTAATATATCTAATTTGTATCCTTTATCATGAATTTTCTTATGTTATTGTTTGTGTAATATTACACAAACAATAACATAAGAAAATTCATTTTTAACAATAAATCAGTGATAAAATACGTTTAAAATATGTTTGAATGTTAAAAAATTATTTCTGAAAGCTCGAATAAAAATTCATCAAAAATCTGCTTTTTAATGTCAATAGTTGACAGTTAAACAATATTTTTTTATAGAATTTTTCATAGGGGGCGTTGACGTTGC
Organism: Mystacides longicornis; assembly: GCA_963576905.1. Lineage (NCBI taxonomy): Eukaryota > Metazoa > Arthropoda > Insecta > Trichoptera > Leptoceridae > Mystacides > Mystacides longicornis. The sequence goes on along the minus strand of OY756421.1, from coordinate 1,021,018 downwards.
AGGAAATCCATTCCATGCTAACTTTCATATTATATTCTATTTCTTGTGCATTTTTTCAACTTTTTAATAGTAATTACGTTATCCGGAGCGGAGAAAATCTAATAAATCAAACATGGGAAGAATCTGTTCAGCTGATCTCTAATTATAAGTGTTCGCACTATCCCGACTTTCTTTTATATCATAAGATCATTTATTTTATTTTAGTGAATATTTTTCCTAAAACATTTGTATAACAATATTTTTAAACTGTAGCGGAAGAAAAGGGTTTGTTTTATTTCAGCAGGATTGCGTTGTTAAACAGAAAGAAAACATGTAACAGTGACAAAACAACGTCTAGATAATAAGTTGGTACCTACATACTTACATAGGTGTCCATTTCTCAAAAATATAAAACTCGGGAAGAATAAAAACATTTATTTCTGTTTTTTTTTGTGTGTAATCCAGGGTCACCGAGGCAACACACAACATTAGCATAACGAAAATTTAGGAGATTTTCATTCCATTTATTATGTGTGGGGAAGGGTGAAAAACCCTAAAATCCGTAGCGGCCTCGTGTTCAGGACGAGTCCCGGCGTATCTAATGTCTGGTGAATTGGATAGTCATGTCACTTAATGTATTCATCATAGGAGCACAACTGATTAAATTAAAAAAGGTACCTAGTTTGTATGGAAATAATATTACATTCCCCGTTCTTCGCAATTTAACATTTTTCATAGGTTAGTTTTATTAGTCGGTTTATCAAAGCTTTATAATTATTTAACTAGCTGACCCGACATAACATATTATGTTGTCCTGTCTCGAATATGAATATTGAATTTGTGTACCTTAAGTCTTTTTGGTTTTTGGTTCTTTTGTTCTTTTTGTTTGTTCTTTGTTCTTTTCTACCGGCTTTTTGGTTCGATCGAGCTAGGAGGTCGGTTTTGTGCGGTTCTGGTTTGCTGCGGATTGGTCTCCACCGGGCTGGCTTGCGGTGTGCGGGGTGCCTTAAAGGGAGAATATATGTTTGTATGTATGTACCTTAAGTAACAAACCAACACATTTATTTTTACGAATATATTATTATCAACAACTGATGACAACTTATTACTTGTTACATTTTTAAATGGTATGAACAACCACTACGGGCTTACGGCCGTCTTCTACTGTTATTTCGAAGGCTGGATTAGTGTGATCACATTAAGTAAACAACGTTCGCCATTAGGTGGTTATCCTCAAAACCCTGATGATTATGAGAATTTTAGACATTTAAGTATAAATATTTTTTTTTTCAGTAAATATTCCGTCAATCGCAGAACATTTTACAGATGTCAAACTCCGATTAAAATTCAAAAATAGAATACGTATACTGTCAAAAGTGCCTACTATGGTACTAAGAAGTTTACCTATCTTAAGTTTTCTTAAATTTTCTAATGTTTCGCGGAAATTTCTTGCTATTTTCTTTCTTTCATAAAAATCTTTTTGTGACAATATAAAACACAAAAATAGCGAAATAGGTTCAGAAGTTCAGGGGTGATGCAATGAATGACGGAAATATGGGTCCATTTTTATATACAGACATTATTTGAGTATTATAGATAGGTTCTTGTTGAGATAAATATTTATTAATTAATAGATAAAAGATGGAAATTATTGAGAACAAGAGAGCAACCAAATTTAGATTCTGCGACTGCTGTCATGTATTTGGCGCCCGAATATGATTATATCCATTTTTGTTAATGTCTCATATTGATTGCCTATTGGGAAAAATGTCCAAGCAACCTACTACTCATTTCTATAGGAGAAATCAAATACCAAATCTCAAGTTCGTGCCATGTCTAGTTTTCGAGATATTCATATACATTTAAAAACATTCAACCCTATTTTTTCACCTCCTTAGGGATGTAATTTCCAAAAATCCTTTCTTAGTGGAAAGTTTGTATTAAAACCTACCTGATTTCCAAATTTCAATTATGTAATTATTCCCGAAAGTAAAAATACCGAACACTCCATAGTTCGGTATTTTTTTCATACCGAACACCGAACATGGAGCAAAAATACCGAACACCTGGCAACCCTGGCTGTGCGACGTGCGTTGATGAGTGAGTATGTCAGTCAGTCGATCAGTCAGTCAGGCACTTTCCTTTATGAAAAAATAACAACTAATGACTCTAACAATTCATTACTAATGTTCGATTTTTAAATGGAACAAACCACTACGGGCTTACGACCGTCTTCTACTGTTATTTCGAAGGCTGGCTTAGTGTGATCACTTTACGTTAACAACGTTCGCCATTAGGTGGTAATGTTTGTCTCCGAAACTCTTAATCATGAGAATTCTCAACATATTCAACATGTCGAAAAATCTCATGTATGCAACAAGTAGAAATTTAATAATAAAATGAAAAATAGAGATAAAAGTTGGAAATTGTTGAGAACAAGAGAGCAACCAAAATTTAAAGACTGCGACTGCTGTCATGTATTTGGCGCCAGCACTTTCCTTTATATTTATAGATTTGACTATATTTATTATCTAAAGTAAGGATCAATGGACAACGTCTGTCGGTAAAGCTAGTATCTGTATATTATATTCTTGATAAATTGCCTATTTTTGTGTGACCAGAGTTGTACATCTGCCGCGAAAAACACCACTATAAATTTCCTCCTTGGAGAAACACTACATTCAATTTGGCGATATACATGATTAATCCCTTTATATTCATCATCTTAAGTGGCTTAAAGACATAAAAAGCGCCCTTATTCTGATGGTTTTACACCACCAGTTAACTTGTCTCCAGGCATCTGCCCCCCCCCCCCTTTTTTCTCTTTAAGGCCCTGATAATTTATATACCAGCCAACCTACTGTTCAGGATCGATATTATTACATAAAAATGGTGTCACTTTTTTTTCTCACATTTTTGAAAAATAAATCGTATCTTGTAGATTATATTGGTAAGTAAAGAATTGGTGATAACATAATATTCCTTAGCTAGTATTTCATAATACTAATTGACAATCAGATCCACTAAGAGTAAATTCAAATAAGAGCAATCGCCTCTTTTTAGTTTGTTTATCTAGGTGATGCATATAGCTCCCAAAGGCGACTGAGTAACGGACTACCTCAGGGCTCGGTCCTGGCGCCCCTTCTCTTCAACCTGTACACCAGTGACCTCCCGGAAACTGTAGGTATGTCGCAAATTCATATATTTATGCCGACGACATAGCATTTAAGCAATCTAGCATACCAATTTGGTTGCAGCGGAGAACGTAAAACACCTACATACTTTCGGCAGTGGAGGCTCAAACCAAATGCACAGAAGACGGTTGTGACATGTTTTCACCTAAGAAATAGATTGGCAAACCACCGGCCAAATGTGAAATTTGATGGCCAGGTCATGGAGACTGACCATACGCCGAAGTACCTTGGGATAAGTGATAATTGAAATGGTTGGTAGTATAGCCGCTACAACGCCGGCTTTCGTACTGTTTCGTTCGGAGGTCGTGGGTTCGATCCCAGGTGCCGAGAATCTTCCTCTTTCACGACACAAGCTTTAATAAGTAGCTTACTGTGAAAGAGTCAAAGAGTGTATTTGTGTTCACTTTGAGTGAGCACAGATTCATTTAAATAAAAAAAAAATAACCCTGGACACACAACTGACGTACAAAAAACACATAGAGAATACATAGGCTAAGGTCAAGACTAGAAAAAATATTATTCACAAACTGGCGGGATCATCATGGGGAGCATCGGCGTCTACCCTTCGAACATCGGCGCTGGCTCTCGTATATTCTGCCGCAGAGTATGCCTCACCTGTGTGGGCGAACAGCGCTCACACACATAAACTGGATACAGAACTCAACAACACCATGAGGCAGATTGCGGGGGCTGTGAAGTCTACCCCGACCGAATGGTTCCCCGTATTAAGCAACATACCACCGCCACCCATCCGCCGCCTTGAAGCAACACATAGGGAATGGAATAAATATAGGCAAAACCGGTCTTTAACCCTGCATCAGGATGTACCAACAACACCTTTATTCCCCCGACTAACATCCAGAAGGCCGGCTCACGCGGCTGCTGCTCATTTAATGGGGAGCGGCTTCGATGGTCGTGCTCGATGGAGTGAGGATTGGGAAGCTTCCAAACGAGACTCCCGGGGCCTGGTGCAGGGGGTGGTGATACCGATGCCTGGTTTTGACCTCCCGAGACGTCAATGGGTTACTTTAAACCGAATTCGCACAGAACACGGACGATGTGCCCAAATGCTCCACAAATGGCACATGCTAGACTCCCCAGCCTGTGATTGTACCGGATGGGAGAACCGGTACAATCTGGATAAACTTGCAGCCAGATACATATACTACTGACCTCTGTGTAAAACCGCTGAAAGTTTGTTGGCAATGTTTTTACGTGTAGCGCCATCTATGCACAATGGTGAAAAGCTTATCCTTAGAAGAATGATTAATATAAAGCGCCATCTGTGCGGCGGCCTAAAAAGCTGGTAGTAAACCCGTAGGAAAATACGAGTACAAAACGCCATCTGTGGAAACTGCGTCTCCTAGATTGTCTATGATACTATTTTATGATTTTTACCTAATTATCAATTAGCTGAAACACCCTTTTTTGTGGTGTCTCGTGCGAGTATAAAAGCATTGTAAAGCCAAGGCTCCAGCCTCTCTTTCTTCTGTCAGCGTGAATTAAACAAGTGCAACTGTAGTTCAGTGTCTCATTTCTACCAGCCTAGAGTGGAATGTTCTTCCATTTTTTGGTGCCGAAACCAGGGAAGGAAGCCAGTGAAGACCTTCAAGGAACCAGAAACCGGCAGTCAAAGCGAACCAGGGCTAACGGCATTATCAGGTCAATCCTTTCATTATTATTGCTTGTGTTTGGGGCGATATCGTGTGGGTAGAGTCTAGAGTCAATTATAGTGCATTTTGAATTGAAAGAGATTCACGTTTAATCATTGTAACGCTGGGGGAAAAAGGGCATTAATAGTCGTAAAGTATCCTCAATGGTGTAGAAATAATTTAGTTGAAACACGCGGTAAATCAGTATAATCACATGTTATAGAAATTGTGTTGTAGAATTGTTTTGTAGATGCAGTGGTCCGCAATCAATCGAGTTAATATCAAAGTTGAGCCACGCGAACGAAAAAATAGTGATTTTTGTTAAAACACGTGGGTGTCGCACATAGAGCATATTTCGCATTTCCTTATTAGAATATCAAGCACGTGTGTAAATTACATCAAATTGGTTAGTAAAGTCGCGAGTTAGAATTGTAAAAAATTGACAAATTGTTACAAGGTCATCCAGCAACATCGCGGCATAATAGATCAACATATTTCGTATTATCCGTATCAGAACGCCAAGCACGTGTGTAATTAAATCGAGTTAATTAGGGAGGCGCGATTTAGAATTTAGAAAATTGTGTAAAAAAGTGACAAATTATTGCAAATTCAGGCAGATACCACGCGGCATATAGATTTTAGAATATTTCGTTTTTTTTTTTCTTTTGGAATAGCAAGCGCGGGTGTAAATTTGCATCGAATCGGGTAGTAAACGCGATTGTATTTTGGAAAAAATTGTAAATTGTTGCAAGGTATACAAGCACGTGGACATACATACAACATTTAAGTAAATCAATTAGTTTATTATAATAAGATGGCAACAGAAGCTAAAAATATATCACAAACAGAATTTAAAAACTTAATTCAAAAACGTGGTTCAACAAAGGGACAGATAACGAGATTCGGTAAATATGTAGAGTCAAAAGACGTAAAAGAGCTAGAACTAGAGACGAGATTAGAACATATTTACTCAGTGTTCAGAGAATACGATATAACGCAATCATCAATTGAACAATTAGAACCGAATGAAGCCTCAAATAGAGAGGAGATAGAGACGAGTTTTTTTTATTTTGTGGGAAAGGCAAAGGAAATTCTTAAACAAAAAACCAGTTCGAAATCTATTTCTGAAATAAAGTTATCATCGATAGACATTAGAACGTTCAGTGGCGATTACACCGCATGGCTACAATACAAGGATTCGTTTATCTCTTTAGTGGGGAACAATGTTCAATTAAGCAAAATACAAAAATTTCATTATTTGTTAAACTCATTACGGGGCGACGCGCTAAATTTAGTTGCATCATTAGAAATCAGTGAACCCAATTACGACGTAGCATGGAAATTGTTGCAAGATAGGTACCAAAATGAAAGGGTCATCATTGATTATCACATACACGCATTATTTTCATTAGCAAAAATTACACAGGAATCACATGTTAAAATAAGAGCACTTGTCGATCAAGTACAGTTGCATCTCAGAGCATTGCAGGGCTTAGGATTTGACGTAGAATCTTGGGACATTTTAGTAATATATATATTAGCTTCAAAGCTAGATTCCCAAACTAGAAGTCTTTGGGAAGCCGCGCCAATCAAGGGTAAAACACCAGTCTTAGAAGAATGTTTTAAGTTTTTAAATGAGCGGGCGAGGATACTAGAGGCAACGACATTGCGCAACGCAGGAACAAGGGTTGCACATCTAGCTACACAATCATCTAGGGACAAGTGTTGGATGTGCGACAAGAACCATAGAATAGACAGCTGCTACAAGTTTTTAGAAAAGGATATTCCAGAAAGGTGGAATGTAATTAGGAATTTATCACTTTGTACCAATTGCCTAAAGGGAAAGCATTCAGCGAAAGAATGCAGGAGTAGATTCGGGTGTCAGAAGTGTCAGCGACAGCATCACACACTTCTGCACGCAGAAGCGCGACCAGTTCGTGCTCATTTGGTCACAGACAGAGAACAATGTTCAATCTGTAAGGACAATCACAATTTAGAAAAATGTAAAATTTTCTTAGGTCAGGAAATGCCACAAAGGTGGAACTTAGTAACCCAGTTTAAGTTATGCGGAAATTGTTTCAAGGTAGGACATAGGATGCGCGATTGCAAAGACAAATCCAGGTGCGGTGTCTGCAAGGGCAAACACCACACATTAGTGCACAGAGACGGGTCAGATAGGGTTACAGATGTAGCGGTCAAGGGATCACACGTTACAGCAGCTCATGCGTCATTTAGTGAAGACACGCAAGTCCTCTTATCCACAGTCAGGGTAGGAATTCAGTTAGAAAACGGCTGCATTCGCCAGGTGAGAGCAATCCTGGACAATGGCAGTCAAACAAACTTCATACTAAATAAAATATGTAAGCAATCAGGAATTGCGAAATTTGCACTGGACGCGCCAGTGTCCGGGTTGCACGACCAGTTTATACGAATTAACCAAGCAGCTAGATTAACAATTGTGTCCATGAATGACACAGGGTTCAAGCAAGGTATAACATGCTTAGTATTGGATCAAATAACGCAAAATCTACCACAATTTTCAGTTAATCGAGCATCACTAAGGATACCGGAAGGGTTGGAGTTGGCTGACCCGCAGTTCGACCGTTCACTACCAGTGGAGATGCTGCTTGGAGCGGGAGTATATTGGCAGATTCTGCAGGGTGAGCAGATGTCACTGGGACCTGAAAGGCCGATGCTGCAAAGGACCCTCCTTGGATGGGTAATAGGAGGTACATTAAAAAATGAGGTCAGGACTCAACGTAACCAGGTACACCAATGCAATTTAATCACTAGAAAAACATTAGAGTCACAAATAGAAGCATTTTGGAACATTGAAGGTATTGACACCCCCACGCGCATACAGGATGATGTGTGTGAAACCCATTTCAGTAATAATGTTTCTAGAAATACAGTAGGAAGATTTATAGTTAGAATTCCATTTAAGAAAGAGCCAACCATTGGTGGCTCATTTAGCATAGCAATACAGAGATTGCATCATATGGAAAGAAAATTTAAAGGAAATGTTAAATTAAATTTAGAATATGTTAAATTCATGGAAGAATACAAGGCATTAGGTCACATGGTGAAGTGTGAACCAGGAGGTACCGATGTGTGTTACTTGCCACATCACGCAGTATTCAAGGATGAAAAAATACGGGTTGTGTTTGACGGATCAGCCAAAACAACAAACGGTTCATCTATCAACGACAGCCAAATGACAGGACCCACTTTACAGAGAGACATTTTTAGCATTTTATTAAATTTCAGGAAACATCAGTATGTGTATACCGCAGACATAGAGAAGATGAACAGGCAGATAATGGTCAATGAGCAGGATCAAGATTACCAACGGATCTTATGGAGAGCATCGCCAGAAGAGGACATAGAACATTACAAGCTAACAACAGTCACATACGGTATGAGATCTTCTCCTTATTTAGCCATTCGCTGTCTCATTGAATTGAGTAAAGCCTTTAGTAATGAATTTCCAGTGGCATCAAGGGCCATTGAGCAAGATTTTTATGTGGATGACCTCTTGACGGGACATGATGACATGCAAACATTTCATGATCTTAAATCACAGTTGGAATTTATTGTTAGCACCGCAGGGATGACATTGAGAAAGTGGCTGTCTAACGTAGCAGACAGTTCAAATTACAGGGAACCCAATAATGAACACTCACTGGGAATTGAGGAAACAGGCAACAACAAAATTCTGGGATTGTTTTGGAACAATGTCAGAGACACCTTGACATACAAGGTGAACCCACATTTAAATGAAAATGAGTTCACAAAGAGACTCATATTATCTAGCATCTGCAGGGTGTATGACCCTCTGGGACTCTTGTCACCAATAATTGTGCGAGCCAAGTTAATCATGCAGCAATTGTGGAAGGACAATATTCCATGGGATGGGACACCGTCAAATGAGAAAATTAATAGTTGGAAAGTATTTCAGAATGATCTTCACAACATAGCAAGGTTGCAGATCCCCAGAAGAATTCGTGCCCAGGACACAGTGGAAACCATATTGGTGGGATTCTCAGATGCATCAGAAGTTGCATACAGCGCAACTATATACCTAAGGTCAACGGACAAATCGGGTAAGCATCACAGCAACTTAATTTGTTCAAAAACCAGGATAGCTCCAATCAAACCACTGACGATACCCAGACTGGAGCTGTGTGGCGCAGTGCTGCTGACGAAGTTGATGGAACAAGTTAAGGATGCACTGGACATGAACGGGGTGAGGGTCATAAACTTCACAGACTCCTCCATAGTATTACATTGGTTGAGAGGAGATCCGCAGAGGTGGAAGGTATTCGTGTCCCACAGGGTGCAGGAAATCAAGAACTTGGGAAGCGATTACCAGTGGAACCATGTGGCCTCAAAATCCAATCCAGCAGACATGGCCTCGAGGGGAGTCTCAACATCTCAGTTGCTGGAGTCCACGATGTGGTGGAAGGGACCTGAGTGGCTGGAAGAAGATAGGACAAGTTGGCCGCAGTCAATCATTCAGGAGTTACCAAGTTTACCAGAGACCAGAGACAAAATAATACCAACTCTGGTGAGTACATCGTCGGACTGCGATATTTTTCACAGATTTTCTTCATTCAACAGACTGTTAAGGGTGGTAGGGTACATAAGAAGATTTGCGCATAATACAAGGTATCCACACCAAAGAAGAACAGGAATGCTTCAGACATGTGAGTTAGAAGAAGCACACAACATAATTGTGTTACGGGCACAAGGAGAAACATTTCAGGAAGAAATTAACACTCTCAAGATGAAACGTCAGATTTCAAAAAACAGCAGAATCATTAACTTGAATCCTTTTTTGCAGGACGGCATTTTACGTGTGGGAGGTAGGCTAGAGAACACAGATTTAGATTTCGGAAACAAACACCCCATTTTATTAGATTCAAAACACAAATTGTCAGAACTCATAGTTAAACAGTACCATTATAGTAATTTACACTGCGGCCCAAGAACGTTGTTAGCAATATTAAGATTGAAATATTGGATAACCGCAGGTATGATATTGGTAAAGAAGGTTTTTAAAAAATGCATTTTGTGTTTTAGATTTCGCCCGTCATTGGGAAAGCAACTGATGGCAGATTTGCCCAGAGACAGATTTGTGGCATTGAAGGCATTCCACATTGTGGGATGTGATTTCGCCGGACCATTGTATGTCAAAACAAGTAACTTGCGAACCTGTAAGCGGGTAAAATCTTATATATGTTTATTTGTTTGCTTGGCGACCAAGGCCATTCACATTGAATTGGTGGGGGATCTAAGCACAGAGGGGTTTTTGAATGCACTAAGGCGATTTATTGCTAGAAGGGGCAAGCCGTTGAGGATATATTCCGACAATGGGGGGAACTTTAGAGGGGCACAGTCAGAATTAAAGTTTATTTTTGAATTTTTACAAGAAAACAATCATGTTATAGAAAATAATTTAGCTAATCAGATGATCGAATGGAGGTTCTCAACTCCGGTAGCTCCGCACTGCGGAGGAATCTTCGAAAGTCAAATTAAACAGGTTAAGGTTTTGTTAAAAAAGGTCATGGGGTCACAAGTTTTATCTTACGAAGATACCCACACGGTGCTGTCTCAGATAGAGGCAGTCCTGAATTCCCGTCCTATGTACGCCATATCCCAACAGCCAGATGATCTTGAACCTTTAACACCAGCCCACTTCCTAATCACCCAGAGCCTGATGATGCTGCCAAATCCCACGGTGAGCAGGCTGCCAGCATCACCTCTTCAACATTATAAAAAATTAATAGATATATTTTCCTTGTTTTGGGAACGCTGGAGACTCCACTACTTCCAGACGTTGCAGACCAGAGCCAAGTGGACCACATTGGAAAGGCCAATTGGAGTGAACCAGCTTGTCTTAGTGAAGGATGACAATGCGCCTCCTCTCGTCTGGAAGATGGCCAGGGTTGTGGAGCTTCTCCCATCCAAGGACAACATCGTTCGCAGCGTGAAATTGAGGACAGCAAACGGAACCATACTACGGCACCTCACATCAATAGCACCATTACCACTACAGGAAGAAACAGCACAGCAAGAGCACCGAGAAGAAGAAGAAAGTGACAGCGTTACCAGCATCAAAGGAAGAGGTCATCAGAATCAGGCAAGCGATTAATAAGTTCATCCCGAGTTGTGCACCCTTCGATAAGAAGATTTTTGTTTATTATGTCAAGAAGATTCACCCTTCGATAAGAAGATTTTTGTTTATTATGTCAAGAAGATTCACCCTTCGATAAGAAGATTTTTTGTTTATTATGTTAAGAAGATTCACCCTTCTGTGAGAAGATTTTAGTTTATGTTATTGGGACCATCCCTCTGGGTTGGGGAAATGAGACACTGAAGCAGTGGTTGAAGCAGAATTTTAATTTATCAAGAGTGCTTCAATAAGAAGATTTTATGTTCACATTCTATCAAGATTGAATCGTTCAGCGAGAATATGTAAATATCAAAAAAATAGAAGAAAATTAATTGCATGAAATTGCAGTTATTAGTTTTCACAAGGAGCTGACAGGAATTTAATTTTTCATATATAACCATAAATAATAACATTACAGCAAGAATAACAAAATAATTTAAAGTATATGCACTTCAAGATATTAAACTATAAAATAATTATTAACTTCAAGATATTAAAATGAAAATCAATATAATAATAATCAATTTACAACACATCAAGAAAATATTAGTCGCATCAGCAAAATGCACAGGGATGATTCCAGCAGATGAAGATTCAACGCCACAGGGATGATTCCAGCGAGAGAGGACTCAACCACTCGGGGATGACTCCAGCCGATTGAAGCTTCAAGATTATCATCAGTTTATTTAGTTATAATTGTAAAGCTGTTGTGTGAAAACAAAGTCACAACATCTTATGTAATTCACATATCACCACATACTTAAGTTGTAGACTGGAGTAACCAGTCAGAGTTATTTCAGAGACCTTTTCCACAGATGGCTACCATATAGATTTAATATTTCATTTTTATTCATGTGGCATGGACAAGGGTTCAAAACCCCCCATAAGAGAGCCACAAAGGGGTTGTAGGTTCCCCCAGTAAACAGGCCTTTAAATATAGACTCCAAGCTTAGTAAATGTCACATGAGGTTCGATCCCTCATGTAGTCAATAAAACACACAGGTAAGGCCAGGCCGTTGCCTTATTTTGGGGGGTTTCGTGCCGACATCTCTGGCGGGGTGGGCCTGGCGGGGGGTGTGTTTGACTTTGGTTGGACCCACTTCACGGGGGCTCGTCCTTGCCGGGGGGTCTGTTTGGGCCCTTCGGGCTAGGGTGACGGATACCAACCTGAGTGAGAATGTGGATACCATATTCTCACGGCGGGCAGGATGGATAAACTTGCAGCAAGATACATATACTACTGACCTCTGTGTAAAACCGCTGAAAGTTTGTTGGCAATGTTTTTACGTGTAGCGCCATCTATGCACAATGGTGAAAAGCTTATCCTTAGAAGAATGATTAATATAAAGCGCCATCTGTGCGGCGGCCTAAAAAGCTGGTAGTAAACCCGTAGGAAAATACGAGTACAAAACGCCATCTGTGGAAACTGCGTCTCCTAGATTGTCTATGATACTATTTTATGATTTTTACCTAATTATCAATTAGCTGAAACACCCTTTTTTGTGGTGTCTCGTGCGAGTATAAAAGCATTGTAAAGCCAAGGCTCCAGCCTCTCTTTCTTCTGTCAGCGTGAATTAAACAAGTGCAACTGTAGTTCAGTGTCTCATTTCTACCAGCCTAGAGTGGAATGTTCTTCCACAATCTATTAAGCACATTGTCGAGGGCTGCCCTCTGAGAGCATTCCTTGCACCATAGGCAGATATCCACAATGCCACCCCCGATGCTCTTAATGACTTAAAAGCCTGGATGTTGCTCTGTAGGGTCAGTAGGGTGCGTGTCTCCTGTATGTAGCAGATAGCATTCTATCTTCTGACGTTGCCGCCCGTTGGTGGCAGAAGCCATACGAACTAATAATAATCAAAAATTTCGTAGCAGTTCATGATTCGATATTACGGTAAAAAATAATACAATTTACTAAAAGAAAATAAATAACTAAAAAGTTCTTAATAATGACTTGGTAATTTTGTAAATTTTTAGAAACCTTAATTATATGTAAAAAAGGTTCTTAAGTGGCGAATTTAGAATAGTTGTCGGAATTGGGTGGATGGCGCGAGATTAATACGGGTGTAAAGTGAGACAGCAGAGACATCTACAGTTTCGCTCCACGAAGCTATCTGTCATTTCAAATCCCATACAAATTCCCATACTAATGAAATTGGGTTTTTTGTTAATTTTTTTTAATCATTAACGACGTTTTTAAGATTTTTTTTGCCCCTTTTTGTTTTCATATTAGCAATAATCCTTATTTTTTTTGTTTCTCTACGAAACGTTTTTTTTCTGGAACTGACTCCATACAAAATGTATGGAAGAGTGGAGCGCAAAGCTGTCAAATGACGTCACACTTTACACGCGTATGTATAGGGGCTGTGGAAGTCACAGGGGAAGGAAAAAAAAAAAAAAATGCGCAGTAAATTAATCAAGTATCACCTCAGCACGGGCTCTTGCCTAGTGGGGTGATAAATTCCAATAATTTTATTCTCATTCTCATGTAATTCATATTTATTTGTATTATTTTTTGGAAATAAAATTTAAAAAAAAAAAAAAAAAAAAAAAAAAAAAAAGTCCTTTGTAAAAAATGGACATCAGAGGGCTGACGAAAGAAGAAGCATTAATTAATAATTAATAAGTAGCTATAATATTTTGAAACATTAGTTTGGTGGTTTATACATACTTATAAAATACTAGAGGTCCGCCCCAGCTTCGCACGGGTAGATAGGTACTTAAAAATAATTTGGTTTTCATACAGATCCCTAACTTTTTCAAAATATTTTATAGCATATGTTAATCTGGAATAAATTGCATTGCAATGTATCGTGTCACGTCACTTTATCACCGTGACTACCTTACGATAAAACAGAGAATTGGTAGGGTTATTGAGCAATAAATAAATGAACTGAGTCTCGCGGTGTTTCTACTTGACATGACTCGCTCGCGTAGGTACTGCCATTTACATCCTTTCAACATCGGATAAGTTGAGATGATAGAGACTATGCTTTTTTTCCAATACTCACATTTTTAAACTCGTGATAACTTTCGAATGGAATGTCCGATTTGAGTAATTCAAAATGTTGTACAAACATATTAAAGCAGTCTTGAATATGAACTAATTTATTTTAATAAGGAGTAATGCCAAGATACCAATAAAGAGCCTTTTCGAGAGGTGACATTTTATTGATTTTTTTAAAATAAATAAACACTTATTGTGGCATAACTATAATAGTTAGACATATGCTGTTGCGATACTTTTTGTAAATAATTATGTCTTCTACAATATTGTAGTACATTGTTTTATTCTATCATCATTAGTTTTCACAGGGTTCGCGATAAAAAGAATTTTAGGTAAATTTTTTACACCTTGGGTTACATTATTGAAGTTTTCATAGGTTACCCAATTTTTTTTTGGAAATTAAATATAGCCTATGTTCACCGCCGATATTGTAGCTTCCCAAAAGTGAAAGAATTTTTCAAATCGGTTCAGTAGTTTTGCAGCCTATTCGATGCAAACAAACAAACAAACAAAAAATCAAATCTTTCCTCTTTTTAAAATAAATTAGTATAGACATAATTAGAATAGGTATATACTTTTTATAATAAAAAGCGGGTTTGAGAATAACTTTCAGAAGAATTTTAAAATGAAAATATTTTAAACTCAACGGAAAGTTTGAAAAAGGTAGATACCTTTAAATTTTCAATATGACGAAAAATGTTTGAAAATTTTGAAAAAAAAAAATACAAAAAAGTTTATTTTAATTCCTATGATGGAATAAAATAATTTTTACGTTATGAATATTTGTACGCATTTTTGTCTAATTAAATTGTTTGCAGAATTACTTTGGTCGAAGTTTCTTTTTTTCGACACAAAACTGGGGGGGGGGGGGGGGTGAAAAGGGAGCTTCCTGATTAAAATTTAGTGGAATAATACTTTTTTTACTTTGAGAAAAAATGACCTTGATAATATTATCTACGGAAAGATTTTTTTCAACCGGATGTTCTGCTATGGATATAATAATATTAAAATAATGTACACCTAAGCGGAAAAGGAAAAATAAATTTATTAGTAGGTACTTGTTTTGAATAAACCAAGAATCCATGTTAAATAATAAGTACGCCAATCATTCCGTATTACAGCACGAGTCTCTGCCACCTAATGGAAGGTTAACATAATTGATAGGTACGTTTAATAATATTAACCAACTGTTTGATGCTAACATTGCACCAATCATCTCTAATATAAATGAAAGTCGGGTTAGTGCGAACACTTATAACTCGAGATCAGCTCAACAGATTCTTTCAATGTTTGATTTACTGGATTTCTCTCCGCTCCGGATAACATAATAAATAATAAAAAGTTGGAAAAATGGGTAAGTAAGAAATGATTTATAATATGATATATAAATTAGTATGGAAGGGATCACCTGCGACGCGCCAACGCCATCGCGGGTTGTTCCCTCTCATTCTTGCATACGTGATTGCCGCTCTTACAGTAGCCCATCCCACTTACTCCACCGCATCGTTTCGAGCGTTTTAGAAAATGTTCGTTAACAAAATTGTCGGGCACATTCGTTTTGGTACTTCATAGGTGAGGTAGAAAGTGCGCGCGCGCATATATTCTCACGTTGTTCCCAGCTGAGCTTTGAATACGAATGAAATATGAATGTTTTAGAAATATTTTAACATTATTATTTTATTAGTAGGTATGTAACTTAATCAGATTAATTTTGTATGTTTGTTTCTGGGGGCGCAGTGCACATAATTACGAACGGGCCGCCTCTGGTTAGTACTGCAGGCCAACGTCTGTCGGGAAAGCTAGTGTTAAAATGTAAGGGCTCACATTGTAGTTCAAAAGGTTGTCATACAAAAATGTATTTGGGCTGTGGCCTATATAACTAACCAATATCAGATTTACCAAAAAAGTTTAAGAATGGCGTGCGAGAACTGTAGGTATGCCTCAGGCATGGTGGTCTGACTACGTGAGAAGGGTTCAATTCAAATATATGCCTTTACTGCTTATGCCATGTCAAGGCGCTAATCCTCAGGACAAAAGCTGGGTGTACGATCTGTCAAGTAAATCGATAGATGGTCTCTTTTTGAGGCCATCATCATAATATTATTTCCCGTGGATACTCGTTATTATTAATTGTCATAGCAACTTTCGACTTACATACAGAGGAATAATATAAAAATGAAAAATATTTCCTTTAGTTGGACTGATTTGGTCATATTATGTAAGAAAATTATTTCGCGTGGGGCTAGTCCTTCAACGAAAACACCGAGTTACAGACGAACTTACCAATTATTATGAGTATTAGAAGATATTTCAAACATACTGCGGTAGCGATGATAGTAGGTAATAATAATTTGTTCAATATTAATATAAATTATCAAGGGTTTCCATTATCGAAAACACTCCCCAATTTATTGATTTATATTACCTAATAAATAACAGATTAAACGAAATTGTCGGATAATAATGATGATAGTGTGTTATGCTCCTTTAGTGTGTTGGTGCGTTGTAACATTGATGACACTCACTAGACTACCATATTCCTGTAATATTTAGTCTTTATTGTAGACATATTACTATCCACTCAATTGACTTTGTGCCTTCACAAAGCTTTGTGATATAAATATATCAGAGGTAAACTATTTGAGGTTCCCTTACGGCATTTCGTCAAGATGTATAGAAGCTAATAATGAGGGCTAAAAATGATTTCGGTTTATTCGAAGACCCTCGTAAAGCTAACCTTGTTGGTTAATGTATGCTATTATTAAATTTGATGGTATGCCTGTATATTATTGGAGCTATAAAATCTGTCAAACAAAGCGATTAAGGGTCTACATATTATGGTTGAGGTATTTACATCGATAGTTGGTGATCTGGACCTTAGAATTCATATCCCTTAGGTCGCGGGTTTAGTTCTCGATTAGGTCGCAATATTTACAGGTGTTTTGTACGTTCTTGAAATGATTTCTCAGCGTTTAGATTCTGTCATGGACATGACTACTTGTTTTCTAGGAGAATAACCACAGAAGGAAAGTTTTTACAAGAAAGTCTGTAAATAAAGTCAAAAGTTTTTACCAAAAAATTATAATTCAGTTCGTTTGTATCAATTCATTTAAAATAAAACAATCATAGTGCTCATTTTTTTTATTTCCATCAATAAATCAATTATTGTCAACCTACCAGCTCAGTTTTATGCAGTGTCAAAAAGTTCTTCCCAAACCATGTCAAAGTATTTCATGAGTTCTTCAAGGAACGTTGTTAACATACCTTAATAATAAACACTAAGTTCGACTATTACTAAGTAGCATTAAGTCACCCAATTCATCTAAATTTCGAGTTCCTTATTTTTTGCTATCGAAATCAGTTTAACAAAACTCTTCCACGATTAATTTATGCTGAATTTATGTTCACAGACATTGTAATTAGGTATCATTGTGTCAAAAAGGTTCAATATGATTGCATAATATTAAGATCCACGAACTACTAAGGTTAAGGTTAGTAAGTGAGTCCGTTATATTGTAATTGTTTAGGTTTTATTACGACAATCTTGTAGAAAAGACAAGCACGTAGTGGGTGTCCAAGACAGTAAAAGTCCATTTTAGCCCCTGTATACACTACCACTTTTATTCTTTATCCGCTTTATAAACTTAAATAGCAACATATAGCTCAGTTATAAAACTTTATCCCGGTTATCTGCCAAACATACCATGAATATAAAATTAACCAACTCGTGAACATGCATTTCTTGATGGATATATTTGAAAATAATGTTCAAATAAAACAATGTTTAACTTATCCACAAATTTTTATTTTCCCGACTAGTTTCGTAGGTACACGTCCTACATGGTCACGGGAGACTAAGAAAACGTTTTCTTAGTCTCCCGTGACCATGTAGGACGTGTACCTACGAAACTAGTCGGGAAAATAAAAATTTGTGGATAAGTTAAACATTGTTTTATTTGAACATTATTACCATGAATATGTTTGTGATCCAAGTTGTGATTGCCATAAAGACGGCGTGTTTTATGTTGCAGCTTCCAATAATTTACAAATGTGTCATGCGTTCTTTTTATTACATCGTTTCAATCTTTATTAAGTTTTGTGATGCATTTTTTCAACAAAAATCAATATTTTATAAACAATTTCTAACCTCTTTATGTCTTTCTTTCTAGATGTTTCTTGATAAATGTTGTCGAAGGCCACAAACCTTCTTGGAACCCCTTTAAGCTAAAAGTGCTACTCGTTAAAGTCCCTTTTAATATTAACTCACTATCTATAGGCACTAGTACCTATAGAAGAGGTGATGCCGAATAGTTTTGCTTGCATCCATTAGATAAAGATATTGAGAAAAGTTCAAAACCATTAGCATAACCTTTAACTTACCATTTCAAAAACCAAAGATTTAATATGCTCATAGTACGTTTATATTATTTTAACCATTCAAGAAAAAACATAAATAAAATATACCTTTTAGCATAATAAATTAAAAAGATTTGCCATACCCGCTTATCACACTCATCATTGACATCTGACTCAAAGACAATAATTATTACTAATTGCATGTAAACATGAGATCCAACTGTCGATGGCCTGATTCGGTATGTTTAGGTATTGTATGAAACGATGTCGTCAATAAACTAAATTTTTACAAAAATTGTTAAGAAAAGTTTGAGATGTACTGCTTTAATGTGTATATTTTTTACAGACAATTAAATTATCTACTTGACGTGCTTCGGCGTTTTTCGATATTTTTTTTTAATTCTGAAATATAGGCACTGAAACTCGTAAATTTGTCATTACAAAAAATAGTTTTCTTTATAAAAAAAGTTTGAGAAATCCTGTAACTTTTTCATTAAATTTAATTATAAATATTGTATTTTTCTATATACATACACATTTTTAGGGTTCTAGTTTTAAAGTTTTCGAGATGTATGAAAAAATTAAGTAAAAATTCAAAGATTAATCACCCCTGACTGAAAAAAATTTCCAAAATTCAGATTGTACAAGTTTTGTGGGCTTAAAGTATTCAATATTTTCGGAAATTCAAGGATCTGTGCATCAAGCGAATCAAATCACACACACAGACACATTAAATGTTTTCCTCCGAATTCTGAGTACATAAATCCATATATGGTACATATATGCTGGGAAGCCTATAAGTTGGTGTTTTTTGTCGTCAATGTTTGAAAACCGTTTAAAATCTAGACCTGGCCATACAAATCTCACGTATCTTGGCTTGATACTGCCGATCTGTCTCGAGAAATAATTTCTCTTCAACAAATCGACAGTTGGATAAGATAACAAACTTATCTGTCTGAGAAGCGTTTGGTAATGGGCGAAAGTTCAACAATCTTTCTTTGATTGTACAATAAAGATTCAAATTCGTATATTTTTTGTCATTCTCTCTAGAAATCGAGTAAAGGTCTATGAGAATAACAAAATGTTAAAAAATTAAGGCAACGCTGAAAGAAGCTTCAGCGAATGAACACTTATAACTCGAGATCGGTTGAACAGATTTTTATGATACTTGGTTTATTGGATTCTTCTCCGCTCCGGATAACAGAATAACTAAAATATGGAAATGCTAATTATACGAAATATTAAAGTTAGTTATGAAAGTGATAAGGTGCGAATTTCAATACGATAACGCCATGAAGTGAACACAAATACACTCTTAACATCTTTCACACTAACAAATCCCTGTGTCGTGAAAGCGGAAATGGTCGGCACGGCCGGGATTCGAACCTACGACCTCCAATACGCTGTACGTACGAGTCGCCGATTAATACCTTTGGACTATCAACCATCTCAGATGCTCGACTTATGTATATTGGTTAAAAGTCGGTTTACCATTCTTTTAAATTCTTATTCAATGTTCATAGTTGTTACACCACAGGACAACGTCTGTCGGGAAAGCTAGTATAAAATATAATACAATATTGTAATACAATATAAAGAATATCGTAGTTCTATAAAAAACATGAAAATACATATTATATTATCATGTAGGTATCTATATAAATGTTTATTTCATGATGAAACTAACCAACTCAGTCCGCATAATCTTGGTACTGATATTTTTAAACCGCAAACGTAAATACATACGTGTCTTTGACAGTTCATAAGGTGACTATCTGTTAAGTAAACGTGGAACCATTCTCAAAGCGATTCTTGTGAACGACCAATACTACGCTTTTATGACGTAGATAGTTCGATATATTATATTTCAGGGCACCTACTCGTAAGCACTGCGAACCGGACACAATCGTCTGGCGGAGAATATAAAAACACCGGAAAGATATGCGTTATCTCTATACTGCGGCCCACTGACAAAATAAACGTGTTATGGATTTTTGAACAGCCCTATAATACTGGCTTTACTTAAATGTTGGTACCCGCCTCATAACGACGGTCTAAAGGATAATATTGGCTGAAATGTAATAGGTTAATTTTTTCATATAAGTAACATTTTTCTGATATCTTGTCAAACATTTTCGCACGTGAAATGCTATTCTCATTTTGTAAAAAAAACCCAATTTAATATAATAAAAGAAAGTCGGGTGTGTGCGAACACTAATAACTCGAGATCGGCTGAACAGATTCTTTTTTTTTTTATAAAATGAATCTGCGCTCACTCGAAGTGAACTCAAATACACTTTTGACATCTTTCACAGTAAGCAAATAATGCTTGTGTCGTGAAAGCGGAAATGGTCGACACGGCCAAGATGCGAACCCACGACCTCCGCACGAAACAGTGCGAAAGCCGGCGTCATGACTGCTGGTCTATCAACCACCTCGAACTCTTCCTCTGTTTGATTTATTGCATTCTTCTCCGCTCCGTATAACAGAACAATTATTATTAAAAATTTGAAAAATGCAATAATAGGTATCAAAATATAATAGTAAAGTTAGAATGGAACGGATTTCTGCGACGCCAACGCCATCTATGAAAAATTATATAACACAAAATTATTAGAGAATTTGAAAATAAAAAATGAACTTTGCAATATAACTTGTTTAATTTTAATTTGCCAAAATATTATCAACCGCAAAGCGGTCATTTTCTATTATTAACTCACCCAGCCACTGAGGTTGACCGCTTTGCGGTTGAAAATATTTTGGTAAATAATTAAAATTAAATAAGTTATATTGCAAAGTTCTTTTTTTTTATTTTAAAACTCTCTAAAAATGGATAAAAATCACAAAATTGATGAAAAAACATTTAGTGAACAAAACAATTGTTTACC
This sequence comes from Mystacides longicornis, assembly GCA_963576905.1. NCBI lineage: Eukaryota > Metazoa > Arthropoda > Insecta > Trichoptera > Leptoceridae > Mystacides > Mystacides longicornis. The sequence goes on along the minus strand of OY756421.1, from coordinate 999,767 downwards.
CGACAACTATTGACATTAAAAACATTGATACGCAGATTTGATGGAATTTTTTTCGAGATTTCAGAAATATTTTTTTAACATTCTAACATATTATTTTAAACGTGTTTTTGTATAAATTACAAATTTTAAAACAACTACAGGACAACGTCTGTCGGGGAAGCTAGTAATAAATAATAAACTAATAATAATAATTAGGTAGTTTTGTTTGTATCAATCTTTTGTTTTATATAAATAATTTATCTATCATGGAAGAGTCAGCAATATTGTCTGCAGTGTATATATCTAGAGTGACTTTGATAACATAATCAAACAATCGAATTATTTTTGTATTTTGTAATAATTATGTAAAGAACCTGATGACAAGGCTTGTAAAAGCCTTAACAGGACTTGAATTTATTTTTTATTATTTTAATGAATACTTAAAGAGTAGGTATATAAAAAAAACTTTGTTTGTTTTGCTATTTTTTTATGTTGGACTCTTTCAGTCAAGCGATAGTGCTTATTATCATAAGTTTGCAAGCTAATTTTTTATGTAATATGCTGTAAATAATATCTGTGTAGGTTCTTTTTTTTATCAAATTGATTGTATATGTTTATTAAATCTCTCATCTAAAAAAAAATATCTGATGAGATATTTCAGAATATTGAAATAATAATCAAACAATCCATTATGTAAAAACAAAGTGACAATGATCGAAGCAGAATGCAATTAGTTTTATTTCTCAAGATTTTAATGAAACCTCTAGAGGAAAAGGTGTTAGCTTTTATGAGTGAATCAAGAACTTGTAAATAAAGGAAAGCTTTTAAAGTGAGGCTTCTAGAAAAGCCTCTTTAATTACGTGTTTATTTCATCTTGATAATTATTGTCTATTATTACAAAGATGGCAAAACATGTAGGAAGGTATTCGTCTGTCTTTGTAGAATGTTCTTATACGAATTGGTTTCACACAATAATTAGAAGCAACTTGATAATAATAATTGATTCATTTGTACTAACCTACCTACATGAGTTTTTGACATTAGTTTTTCAAAAGATCATGTTTTTTCATACATATACATACAAATCAAAAGATCATGTTGTTTCGTACATATACATATAAATCAAAAGATCATGTTGTTTCATACATATACATATAAATCAAAAGATCATGTTGTTTCGTATCTCAAAATATCATGTTGTTTTCTCTCTCGTGTCTCCTATTTTAGTATCTCACTCCAATTGACAATATATTAAATTGACATTATTTACCAACCAGCATAATAAGTCTTTTTGTACCAATTCTTTGTATTATTGTTCTATAATATCTATTATGTAAAATTATTTTATTTGTGTACCTGAGTTATGTTCATTAAAATGAATTTGTAATGGTCTATGGTGAGAGAAGAGTAAATTAAAATAAAATACATGATGTAAAGATAATTATTCGGATTCATGGATCAAAGAAGCAGAAATTTAAATATTGTCATCTTCAAAGATTCAAATACACAGGTAGCGCAGAGCAATCTGATGGATGCGTTGTCGAAAGCAAAAATATATAAATAATAATAATGTACACTTTTCTATACAAGGGTATCAAAATAGCCGGCGGAACTTATTGCCTGAGTTAATTTTTTCTATTCAAACGGTCCCGTCCAATCTGAGACAGACTAACCCCGGGTAAAAAGCGGTAAAAACCCCCGGAAAAGACACTTATAAAAACTTCGACCCGGCCGGGAATCGAACCCGAGATCTCTTGATCTGATCTCCAAGCTACCACTAGGCAACCGAGCTCGTTTTTTTTTTCTACTCTCTGAATATATTAAGCTATATCTCTAGGGCCTGAATCATGAACATGGCTACCCACAACTACGACGAAAACTCAATGAACGGCATAGCCCCCAAAGAAAATGAAGAAGTTTAGAAAAAATATAATATTATATTACCTACTTGTCCCATAAACGAGGAAAAATACTTATTATTTATACAATCAAATCTTTATTTGTATTATCTATTATTTTCTTGGCACATTCTGTGCGATTTTTTCAACACATGGATATATTATTTCAAACGAGAAGAAGATACTAAAATAAGTAGGTACTTATAAATAAATAAGTAGTGTCCAAGTCTGCATCCGGCCCTGTTCGTATTTCCTTTACATGGGTTACATTCCTTGTCTTGTAGGAATAAAGAAGACAAAAAAAAAGAAGCCAGCCGATTTCAATTATAAAATCGTTATGGTCCATAAAAATGGTATAAGAGGGAAAGGGACAAAGATTTTATGTCGTATAATAATATAAAGAACAAAAAGATTTTATTGACCAATAACATCACATTATTACTATCGTCCTCACTATTATAGAAAATATATTATTCAACATATCCGGCTATTGTTCTAAACGATCTGAAAACGTTATTCATTGCCGTAGTATTGTAGTACGGCAATAATTTTGCCATTGGAAAATAATGTATTTTGATATCTATAACTAATCATAAACCTACGATATTATACTTGAGGTAGGTACCTATCTATATAATATAAAATTTATTCATGAGTTATGGAATCTGTGTAGTTTAGAAAGAAAATACATGAAAAGTTATAATGTTTAGCAAACAGAATAATTGTTTTTCTTTAAGAAGCCGGGTTCATTCAAGCAATAAACTTGTTTTGAAAATCTTAACACTCGGTAACACGCAAAGCGGTGGGACCTCGACCGAGGTGTATTATTTTAAATATCTTCATAAATATCTCAAGTATCTACTCCACCTTTTACGATATCCTTCACACCATTCAATCACAAAATTTCATGCAAAAAAATTAGATTTTTGGGAAAATTTAGATGGGTTTAATGACAATTTTCTATATCGGCGGTGAAGCCCTTATAGAGGCGTGTTACCGTGGTACACAGTTGTACACAATGGCGGTAACAGTCGTAAAGTTGTCATTGTTGGCAACACTGATCTGACAAGGAAAGGTTTAATGTTTACACTGTCTGTGATTGTATGTGTCTGTGATTATAATTAAATTAAATTCGATATTTGCATTTAACTAACAGTGAAATATATGAAAGTGAAGTTTACAACCTAAACATCATCAAGAAATAAACCAGTGAGACTATAGGAATCCATTAACATTTAAAAACATAATTTTAAATCACTTGATATTATTGTTGCAACATGCCTACATTTACATGTACTGGATGCAATAAAAACGTCTCTAAAGAAGAACTGATACAGTGCTCAAAGTGCGAAAGTCACTACCACTACTCGTGTGCTGGCTTCACCTTAGATAACTTCAAAAAAATGAGTGCGGCAAGCAGGGACTCCTGGAAGTGTTGCAAGTTGAAAAAAAACAACGAACTTACTGATCTTATGAAGACGTTGAAGGGGGACCTCATAGCAATGCAACGGGAAAGCAACGACCGAATCTTCAAAAAAGTGGAGGAACAAACAGCTATGATGGCATCCCTTCTCAAAGAGAATGAAGAAATAAAGAAGACCATACAATTTCTTACGGAAAAGTATGACACACTCCTCATAAAACTCAATGCACAAGACGAATTGGAAAGGCAGGTGCAAAACCTTAAGCAGGCGAACAGGGACATGGAAAGAAAGATTGAGTATCTGGAGGAGAGAGTGGACAACGAAGACCAACTGAAGAATAAAAAAAAGGTGGAAATCCGTGGAATACCTTATGTCCCGGGTGAAAGACTTGAGGATGCAATTATAAAGATGGGAAGTGTTGCGAATATGGAGATGCGCAGAGAGGACATAGAAAGCGTCAAGAGATTCTCCTATACAAGTAAAGAAAAAAACGTTACTAATGTAGAGCCTCCAAGTATTGATGTGGGACGACAAGGGAACATCACTGCGACTTTTTCATCGGCTACATTAAGAGATAAGTTTTTAGAGGCTATTAAGATTCACAACAAGAGCAAGGGCAACAAGATGCAGAAACTAAACACGGCTGATATTGGTATGAATGTTAACATACCCATTTATGTACAAGAAGCCCTTACGCCTAGAATTAGGCATATGTATCTAACAACCAGGAGATCGGCGAGAGAAAAAAGTTACAAGTACGTGTGGGTCAAGGAAGGAAAAATACTGCTGAGGAAAGAGGACTCCGGAAGAGTTATACACATAAAATCACTGTCCGTTCTCAGTGCATTATGAAATATGAAGGCCCGTACCACAGGTGGAACCTTGAACTTTTTGATGTGTGAACTTGCTTGTGTTTCTTTCATTCTTATATTTTGCAAAAAATTTTTAATTTTTTTACTTTTGATTTTTTTAATCTTATATTTTCGTTTTTTACTTTTATTTTTTTATTACAAGATTATCACACTAAAATGTGACATTTGCAGTTTTATAGCAGAGTCTTTAAATCGGAATGTAGAGTTTGAACGCAAACACTTTTTATTATACTTTTTTACTATTGCTAAAACTTTGTCCTATATTGAAATAACATTTTTTTTGCAGTGTGATGTGGGAAGCGGAAAGTATTTGCATGTGGGGAGGCGATGGTGTGCAATTCTCAGTGCACGTTTTGACATAAATGGACTTGCTCTCATGGCGGGTAGATTAGGATTGATAAGTGAGCGCGGTAAACGTCAATTAATTTTCGCTGTGTCAGGTGTGTTGAGTTTGTGTACATCATCACAACAAATTAGTTTTTTATACCGAAATCGTGAAAATGATGCGTGTATCGGTGAATAGTTCCGTGTGCTGCGGACGGCTTGTCGATCCTGCTCAGTGCATCTACTCGAAAACGACTAATTATATTGATAACACTGAAAAGATTTTATGTGTTGACGGGAGATGGACAATGTTTTGTGTTGGATGTTTCATGCTTGAATTTAAAATGAGGCAACTATCGCCTGTGTATCTTTTTTTAATGTGCGGTACTTCGGGGTCGTGTTGTGTCTGTGTGTAGCTAAGAGGCGAGCTGTAGGGAGCGTTTCGCCATTGTTTAAGATTTTGTTTACAATCTGCGGTCACCGCCGCCATATTGATAGTTCTTGTTCTCATGGGGACTGTTCTGCTGGTAAATGAGTGATGAAAATTGTTTCAAATGTTTATACAGTGATCGAATGAGTTGTCTTGCTGTAATGTGCGTGTGTGGGGATGAATTCACACACCATTCATTGAGTGGCGGGCTCGGGGTGAGTACATTAATTGATATATCTGTATTGTTCTGGTTACTGTCTGTATTCACGGTGTTGATGTTTTTATTTCATAACATGAGTAGTGATGGGCCGGCGTGTTTTGGTCCGGGGAAAACTGATTACACTGTGTGTTGCATTTTACTACAATTCCAAGAAATAAATTATGGATATACCTAACTGTGTATCATGTGGTAGATTCTCGTATGCCCCGCCGGGTGGACAGAGCTCTCTGTATCAATTGTCATTACTGTGTGACTTTTTCTTTTTTCATGCCATTGTTTGCACTATAGGGTTATTTAATAGTACCTATAATGTTGTTTTTTATATTGTCTTTTTTATAATTATTTATTATAATGATGGTTTGCCGTAATATAGGTAAAAACCTATGTACCTACTCTATACTGCGACAACTAATAAACAGAAGGCGCGAATAATCCATTGGAAGTTATAAATCTTGAACAAATAACCACCCTTATTTTGCCTGCCTGGAAGTGCTCGGATATGGTCAGTGATAAATCATCCCTAAATATACTGCACTGTAATATTCGAAGTATTAATAAGAATTTTGATGGACTTATGGCTTTAATTACAAATATTGGCATTATTTTTGATTTAATTGTATTGAGTGAGTGTTGGTTGAGGGATGGTATTGTTCAACATGTTATCGAAGGTTATGAAATGCATTCCACTACAAGACATTTTAAACAAAATGACGGAGTTGTGATGTTTGTGAGAAAGTCTATGAATGTTACAATCGATGAGCCTATATTGGCCGGTGCAAACTGTCTCAGGTTGAACTTGAATGGGGAAGTCACCATACTAGGTATATACAGATCGCCAGCCAACTCTAATATAGGGCCGTTCATTGAATCGCTTTCGGATCTGTTCGATAGTGACGAGGGTGGGGAGTGTGTTATGTTGGGTGATATCAATATAGACATTTTGCGAGCGGACGATGCGCGGGTCAATGATTACCTTGGTCTTCTTGCGGAGCACGGAATGTTGTCGGCTATTAACAAACCAACTAGGCTGGAATCTCTGTTGGACCACATATTTATTAGGACAAAATATGATACTTCCGATGTGAGGGGTATAATATGTGACAGTCTGATAACAGACCACTACCCGACTATACTTTGTTTGAAGCGGGACGAATCGCGGGGCATGAGTGTCGTAGAAAGGACGCGTACAAGGATTAATTACGAGGAAATTGGTAGGGAGGCAAAAGGGGTGGATTGGACCCCCTTGTATGCCATGTCCGACGTAAATGGTGCAACAGAGTTCATTGTCAGCACACTGAACGATATCATACGGGCACACACGTCCACTGTGGCTATACCACACTCCAAACGTATCCTGAAACCGTGGATGACGCCGGGTCTCCTCCGTAGTATTAATGTCAGAGATGCACTGCACACAAAAACAAGAAAGTACCCTCACGATATTGGCATGAGGAATGCCTACATTAAGTTTCGTAATGCATGTAAATCTTTGTTGATAACCGTTAAAAATAAATACTATACTCGGAAATTCAAATCAGTATCCACAGACACTAAGAAAACGTGGGAATTGCTGAACGAGGTTGCCAATAGAAAAAAATCTAAGCACACGCTGGAAATGGTAACCATAAACAATGAGACTTACAAAATAGAGAGTGAAAATAGGGATATAGCAACCAACTTTGTAAATGAATACTACATAAATGTAGGAAGTTCGCTCGCGCAAAACACATTGAATAGCCTAAACAAAACTGAAAGTCAGCTTCAGCGAATGGAATACGAGGCGGGCCCGACAGATCCGACCCATACGATGTACAAATTCGACCCAATAAGCACCAACGAGGTAGAGACAATTGTTAAAAACCTAAAGGATAAGATTACTGTCGGAACGGACCTTGTTTCAACGAGAATAATAAAAAAGTGCATTGATAGCCTTAAGACGCCAATTCAATATGTCACGAATATCAGTTTGGCAGAAGGTATCTTTCCAGAACATCTAAAGAAGGCCGTAGTTTGTCCGATATACAAAGGGGGGGAAAAAGATGACGTGGGATGTTACAGACCCATCAGTTTATTGAACTCACTATCAAAAATAATAGAAACAGCTGCCAAGAGAAGGTTATTAGATTTTATTGAAAAAAATAATGGATTGTCAGACAATCAGTTTGGCTTTCGTAAAAATAGGGGAACACAGGAAGCCATAGCCTTCCTTACTCAAAAAGTTGTCAATATATTGGACAAAGGCGAGAAGTGCATAGCGGTTTTCCTCGATCTCGCGAAAGCGTTCGACACGGTATCTCATGGTTTGCTCCTGGCCAAACTGTATAGGATGGGTGTCCGAGGATCGGCACATAAATGGTTCTCGGACTATTTAACAGACAGAACGCAGAGAACGAGAATTGGAGGATATTTAAGTGAGGAGGCGCGTATCAGATTTGGGGTCCCACAGGGAAGCGTGCTGGGTCCAATCCTCTTTCTAGTTTATATCAATGATCTGACCGAAATTAGTATGGTTAACGGGGATGTTGTTTCTTTTGCTGATGACACGGCGCTGATTTTTCATGCATGTTCATGGGATGAGGTCTATGGCAGGGCTGAGGATGGTCTGAGGCTTGTTAAGAACTGGCTGGATACAAATTTACTTACTCTCAACGTTACAAAGACCAACTACATGACGATCAATATAACAAACAGAGACGATGACTATGTTAGGGACAAAACAATTGGGATACACAACTGTGACCCTGAAATAACTGTCATCTCACCTTGCAATTGCCCAATCATAAAAAAGGTTAAGAATTCCAAATATCTAGGCGTACTCATTAGTGAAAGACTCGACTGGAAAGACCATATTACAGCCACAGCAGATAGACTTAGAGGAACCATGCACGTGTTCAGGGAGATAAGAAATATGCTACCCCTCAAGACACTTAAAGCAATATATTTTGCTCTAGTGCATAGCATAATATCCTACGGCATTCTAGGTTGGGGAGGAGCCACTGTGACAGCATTGGATCCTTTAGTTAAAGTACAGAAGTCAATTCTGAGGGTTATAAATAAAAAACCATTTAGGTTTCCGTCGGAGGTCCTTTTCACTGAATTTGGCGTGTTGGACATAAGACAGACATATACGAAAACAATAATACTGCACTACATCAAACACAAACACCTACAGACGGAAATAACACATTTACTGACGACAAGATGTAGAAACAAACAATACTTTAAAGTGCCAAAGACGAGGACAAGATTCGCACAAAGACATTTTACATTTCTGGCACCTAGATTATTGAATAAAATACAAGACAACGTACTGACTAAAAGACAAATGACGTATACACCCCTAACTAAAAAACTCTTAAATGACTGGTTACTAAGAATTGGACGACACGAGACGGAGACCATACTAAACTACATACCTACCTGACATGACTATTATACTCCGCCAAAGACTGTTCCTTGAGCTCATCTTGAGCTTTCCTCGCGTCGTTGCTGGGCACTGCTAGACGGGGTGTGTGTGTGAGAGGTGTGTGTGTGTGAGGGGGTGTGTGTTGTGAGGGTATGAGGTTTAGATAACTGAGTGTGTGTTGGGGATGATACCGCTTCCTGCTTTCATGCATTGCATTATTTTATTTTTTATTTCCTGCATGCATTTTTTGTTATAACCTGCATTCATCTTTTATTCATTTATTTTTATTTATTTATCTTATTATATTTTTATATATTTATTTATTTGTAATGAAATGAAAATGAAATGATTTTTATTCCAAAGATAAATATAAACACTATAATCATCAATACATGACACAATATGGGCATACATAAATATAATTTATTTATTTTGTTATTTTCTTTATTTATTTTCTTTATTTATTTTTTGACTTGTTTTTTGATGTATTTTATTTATTTATTTGTTTAAATTCTTACAGCACAACAAATAAAACAATACCCTATATGATTGAATGTAAATATACATATATATACAATGTTAAAGAAAGAAATAATAGAGTATATTAAGTAGTACATAGTGGATGATGAGGTGTTGTGCTTTGGCGGGATTATCGTTGAGGGTGATCTCTGGCATCCGACCAAAGATTTTGCTTTTGCCTTTTTACTTAAGCATTTTACTTTTTTTCTATTAAAATTTTGTCTATTATCCTTGTTTAGATCCTTTATTTCGCTAATACTTAAATAAATAAAAATAGTTGCTACAGGTCTACCTTGGTACGGGCTTTGCTCAGTTAGGTGGATTCAAATACTTGTAAAAATTATTGTAATGCTATTATCTATGAATAAAGAAAGTTATTATTATTATTATTATTGTGGTGAGCGGTTCTAGGACGATTTTAAAACATTGTAAATGTTATTATTTATTACTAACTTGAAGAAATTGCAGATTTTTTTAGATAAAAATAATTTTATGTGAATGTGGGAATATTCAAATAAGACTGAAATTTTATAAGCAAACATTATATTCATTGGATAAAAACTGTGTTTGAAAAGTGATTTCTAAAATTTAATCGGGCACTCGTTGTACATTGTTTTAAATAAAAAAAAAAATAACTATCTTCTATATACTTACATAGGGGTGAGTATAGTCGGCGGAATTTATTGACTGAGGCAATTTTTTCTAGTCAACCGGTCCCGTACAATCTGAGACAGACCAACCCCTTAGTAGAAATTTCAAGTAAAAAAACACATTGAATTTTCTGACTCATCCGGGAACCGAATCCGGGGCCTCTTGCTCTTAGGTCGGACCCTTTGCCACTAGGCTACCGAGGTCGCTATTGCCTTAATAGGTAAATAATTTTCGATGGACTAAATTTGGGTAAATCCTGAAGAAGCAATTTGTGGATGCATTAATATTTCTAAACATACAATGTCAAAAAGATAAAAGATCAATAAAAGATAATCGCTGGTGCCAAACATCATAAAATCATGTCGCGCCGAAACAATACACGTCTCCTCTACCTGACACCGGCCCCGGAGACTAGTGTAATAAATGACGGGGACTCACATACAAGGCGTGTTACGCAGGTAGCTAACTGTGTGTCACACAGATGGGGTGTAATATTTATTGAAATTTCGACAAATTATAGATATGTACACAAAACTGTTGCATCTTATTTTAAAGTAGACACTTCAAGCTATAAATTGATATAAAATAATTGCACTATATACTCTGCAAATGACAAATAGAAGCAATAATAAAAAAGTCGAGGATTCACAGACATTGCGTGTTATCGCGGTATTTTCTGAACGCGTGTTACCAAGTGTTTTAAATTTGTATCAACAATATCGAATTCAATTGTTTACTGAAGTGGTAAAGTAGGAATATTATTATATCAATTACTGTTCAAGAATTTTCATTCCGTATTTCAGGCATTATGATTGACCAACTGTATATTAAGCACTGTTTTTCCTCCCACCAGGGTCTCGAAGACGTAGAAGACCCTCTCATACCGTGTTCCGTTCCTTCGAGGCAGAGCTGAGGGAGTTGGACATGGTATGAGAGGAGGTCATAAGCACTGCTCAAGATCGAGCGCAAAGGAAAGCACTTGTTGCCTCCCTATGCCCCTGAGTGGGGTGTAAAAGGGAGAATTAATTGATTAGTGAATATATCTTCACCTCAAGGGCACTTCACATAAAAAAAGAGTCACTAATCACCAATAGGTTCGTCAAAATATAGTAAAATAACAAAAATGGCAATAATGGCGATCGTAGCGAATAAGTGATCGTGAATGGGGACCTTAGAGAAACTGCCTAAGTACATAGAAAATTTAACAAATTCTATTATAATATTATAGTCGAAAAAAGTAAAACTAGTGTAAAAAAGTGCTTACAAGTTTATCTCAATGGTCTCAACGAAAGTTTCGTAAATAATCATTTTAATGATTGATTTTGCTACTGGATTTGGAAGTTTGTAACTATTTAAAATTTCTAAGTATCTTCAGTTCGCCTGGTTATTTACAAGTTTATCCAATTAGTTTCACGAGAGCTTTTAGCTTCAGGAACCAGTTTAGTAATATTGTATATCCATTGTCCATAAGTAATGTAGAAGTTGAAGACATCTTGAAATCAACCGTGAGTATTATTAACCTTTAAACCAGAATAAGTCTATTGTGACGACTCTATCAGACCGGTTAGTTCTTTTGTTTTATAATGTATCAAAGCTTGTGTTGTGAGTGGAAATGGTTAGCACCGGGTTTCGAACCTACAACATGCTGTACGTACGAAAGCCGCCTTCGTGTTCATGCCAATATGTACTTTAATTTTTTCTAAGAATATGTCACAAACTACGTACAAACCATTATTAATTCATATTTTTTTTATATAATTATCGAAAGAAAACTGAGATCAATCATTTAACCATCTCTCTGTTATTGGTTTACCTCTTGCTCCTTGCATGGACTTACAGGAAGAGGAACTCCATACCAATTATAAAAATGGACCCAAAACGCAGCATTGTCTGACTCCCGTTGTGATCCTAAAAGCTTCAGTAGGGCCACCTGGGGTTTTGACCGTGCACTCAATATTTAATACGGTAGGTACTCTTTAAATTAATAGTAGTAAAAATACATTTTTAATTCTTCAAACAAATTATTAATTGTAACTTTGTAATACTTAGTCATTATAGCAATTTATAAACAAAACTAACTTTGCAGTATTACGATAAATTTATCTTAGATAAAACTGCACATTTTTAATATTTTCATCGAAAAATATTATGGGGAGAAAATATCCGTCTAGGCATGTAAAACAATGATAGTTTTTACCCAACTTACTAAATAATGCAGTCGGATCCCAGCAACATTATAGGTAGAGATTCAAGAAAAGTAATACAAGCACGGCGCTTCTATGCAAAGTTTCCCGATTTTATGTCCAATAAGAATACATTATTATTTCTTGGTTGGTGGCACTGCCAACTTTGTCTTTAATGAAATATTACCTGTTTTGCTATTACTATCAACAACGGCAACAAAAAGAATTGATTTATATGCGGGGTGCACTACTTTGACCTCTTTCACGCGTTTATTATCTTTCTACACTTTATTGGTTTTTCCATATTCTTATTATTGCCGATGGGAATTTTTATACATATGTTCTAATTCATTTTTTATGAAAAAAAAGATAGCAATATTGGCATTTTTTAGAATAACGACTAGATAAGCGTACAACATTATTTGGTATTTTTCTTATCAAACTCTCAAGTAATAGTCAACGTCGCCAAACGAGGAAAGTACCTATTTGGTAGAGTTTTGCAGATCACTTACTGCCTTATTTAAAAACTACGATCAGTGGAAAGAATACAACGATAGAGAATATTACGAGCAAGCTGTCATCGAGATAGTTTTGCGCATATTGCTTGAATGCACCATCAATAACCATCAACGTTACACCCTATTCGGATTTTAGAACGTTCCAAATGATTTAGAATTAGGCTGTTAGCACACCTCCGCCGCGAATCGCGGCACACGGAACTGCAGAAAGCGAAATCGCAGGTAGTGTTAGTACACTAGCGGGTAAACGAGTAGCGAAAGAGAAAAATGCACATAAGCAAGTATTCTATGGTTATGTTTTGTTGGGAAATATAAATAATTAAAACTACAATATTATTTAACATTTCATGTATATTTTTAAATATTACAACATTAACAACGTTTTTACTTACAATTTAGAAAATATGCACATCCAACTTCTGCAAACCATCCCATAACAAAACGCAATTAACGTTTTCCATCTGTGATTTCTATGGAAAACATGACGTTCGCTTCAATTTCGCTCCAAAATTCTGTCGATTTTGACAACTTCAAAAGCGGGCGGAATGCGAAACACACGGATCCGCGAAATATCAGGCGGAGGTGTGAATACAATTTTGAAGTAATCTATGGCGAAACACCGCAAGAGAGAGATGAATGTATAGAAAACAGTACGAGTTTGAGCATGCTATCTCACTCTCAACATGGCGCGCAGAAACTGACAGATGTGACCGTCGTCGCGTCGGCTAATCCGCAGCGGAGGTGTGCTAACGGGGTTAAGTTCACTCGAACTAAAATTCGTATTCGGAATTATGCCGTGTTCTAAAAACCAATATTAGTTCACCATAAATATTTTTTTGAATTATAATTGTCTATGGATCGAGCATGCGCCTTATTGGTTGATGCTGACAAGCGGACAGCCAATCAGAGAAGACAAATTCAAACGAGCTCCATGTTCCAAGCAAGTTCCATGTAACATAGTCGCCGGAAACTGCCGAACCAACCCGAAGTGTAACGAAGACGACTGTATGATTGCATTGGTGTTCAATGATAATCATTTTTGATGCTATTATTTGTATTACTTATAATAAATTCGGGGGAAATGCTTAATATTTTTACTTGTTTTATAATTGTTTGGTTTAAAAAAAACGTTTATCATAAAAATATCATCAGATATCGTTTTAGACGCATACAATTAGGTGTGAACTAAGATTAGGAACGTTTTGACAGATAAACGCACTAAAATTGACTTAAATACGAAATCCGAATACCAAAATGAACTAATTTCAAACTAAAGTCTAATTAGGAACAAATAGGAACGTTCTAAAATTTCTCGAATACCAATCCGGCTAACTAAAATAGGAACGTTCTTATTTTAGTTTAGTGCGCACTTAATTTGAATTGGAATAGGGGGTATTATATAATAATCATGAATAAATTAGATGCATCCATCTTACCTTTGTGACACAATTTAGGTAGCAACAAGAGCTAACGACAGCTTTTACGTTGTTACCATGGGAACACCGATCGACCGATACCGTTGGCAGCCATTTTATTACACTTGACTTTAGCCCCTGAAATGTGCAAGAAACAATGTCGTTGATTGTATTTCATTCTTTAAATGCATTTTTTTCAAACACGACGTGATTATCGTAGGTGATCACTTTTCAATTAGGACAGGCCCTAATACTCCAAAGTTTTGTTTCATTTACGCATTTATTTAAGTCGATATTTACCTATGTTTTGAGTACCTACTGTCAATGCAATCTTCATGTTTGCATGATGAGAATAAATAAATGATAAAAAATAACTCAGTAAGACACAAATTTACTAAAAGTGAAATATTTTTTATTCAAAACCTCTCCTTTTCTGTTTGAAAATTATTTATTGCTTTTATGATTGTAATACATTATTCTCTCTTAATATTTCGAAAAAGTGACAACAAACAACTATCAAAAGTAATAATCGTAAAATTCACACCCCCATTTCTCCAGTCAGGGTGAAATTTCTTTTTCAATTACATATTAAGAGGTACCTACAAACAATCTTTCGTACCTCAAGAAGGGATAAAACACGTTTCTCAGCAGACACTTAGGAATATCTAGTAAAGGTAGGTACAATGTGTATGTTTTTATTACCATGATTTATCAAAAAGTTATTTTTTATTATTTTTATTTCATGTTTATTTTGTAAGAAATTGTCTCTTAACAATATCCATCTTCAATAGTTCTTACTCAGAATTTTCAAGGTTCGGATTTAAGACGCCAAGGACTGCGGGAATAGTGCGCTGTTTTCTAAACGCCTCAGGAAATATTTTTGGATAAAAGAGTGACTAATGATTATTATTAAAGATTGTTTAAAAACCCTGTATCACAAACCTTCGTCAAATTGACGACGCCGCTTTGTGAAAACTATTGCCTTTTTTATGCATGCATGCATAATATGCTCCTGTTTCAAGGTAATCTCAGCCATCCCTTAGGGCTTGCGATGGCCGGTTGTGTTTTGTGAGCAAGTGCTCTCTATGTGCCATTTCTGAAACGGTGACTCGTCAAAATGACGAAGGTTTGTGATAACGACACTTTTCACTCTCAAACATAAACCATCTTTCAATTTTTGTGAATTAACAAGACACTCCGACAATGTCTGCGTGAGTTGGACGAAAGCGCTCGAGATTCAATATACATTTTGTGAAAGGCAACTGTGTGTTATTTAATTCATAAAAATGAACTTTCACTACGTAAATACACAAACCCTCCATAAGTTACTTTATTTTCTTAAGATTGATACAATATGTTAACTTTTAATTAAGAGAAGATGACCAAGAGAAATCTTTTTCTAGAAGTGAGCTGGAAGATCATCTTGAGGTTGATCCCACATGCAAAGGACAGTATTGTAGAAGTGTCTTCTTTGGCCTCACAAACGTTATCCAGTGAAGATGTTCGTTAAACGGATTTTATATCTTCACAACCATTTTAAACATACTTTTTGCTGCAAAAAAAAGGAACATATGTGCCATACGCCCTTCCTCAAAGGAAAGAATGGCTAAAGGGAGGTGTTTTTTTGGTTGTGTGGCGAAAACAAACTTGACGTGAGTATGTATTAATTGATATTATTATTTTCCTAAACAGTTTTTTTTTAATATTTTGTTTGTTTTATTATTAACGCATATTATTCAACGCATTGCCTGATGGTCCGAAGCACCATCCTAGGGTGTTTCGAAGGGAGGTGAAGAGGTATCTTGTGGATAAAGAATTTTATAGTATTGACGAAATGTTAACCGGAACAAGAGATTCCGTTTAGCATGGAAGTACTTTTTTTTTAAAAATTACTTATTGAAATTATTATTGATTACTTTCGTGATTTATTGTTATCATCAATTGTTTACTCTTGTTATTATTTTTATTAATTATTTCCTGAATCATCATGTATTATATTTATGTATTGCTGTTTCCGGCCAAGTTATGGTTGGGCATACTATAGCAGCCAAAATTGTGTCTCCTTCGGTTGTCATCGCACTCCTTTGTACTATGTAATGATTGACGTGAACGCTGGTCAGAAACTTATACATCCTGCCCAGCGTTCGATTACCTTGATAACTCATCATGAAGTTACATTATTTCCTAAACTGTGATAAATTTTTTTTGTATATAGACTACCTGACAAAATGCTGGTCGTAGCTCTTTACACTGCAACCAGCATTGCTCTTGTAGGATGTTCTTTGGACTGTTCTCTGCCACTATAAACTATTATTTTTTTCTCCATGTATATTTTTCTGTGCCTGTGCCATTTCTTTTTTTTTGTCTTGTTTTCTATTTTTTTTTATTGTTATAATAAATAGTGTTCAAATGACGATTCCAAGTGTCCGAATGGACCTAAGGATGATAAAATACAATAAACAAATAAACAATTATTATTTTCTACATTCGTTCGACTATATTCGCAAATTATTATCTCCATTTGGAACGACAAAGCCGTGTCAGTGTAAAGTTTGTGGTAAAAAAATAATTACCTAATGGTTTGGCGGATAACGAACAGCTGATGTAATAGTTGCAAGAATATTACACATTTTTGAAATTTTGGTGGTGGGGGTAGGAGGGGAAGAGGACGATTACCCATGAAAAGGTCCGATCTTATCAAGCGGGTAGCGGGGACCACACTACATAGGTACGTAATAATGACTGAAACCGAGAGGGATGGAAGGAGTTGTTGAGAATGCATGGCGGTCGCGATCTTCGGTATAGGTATTAAAATATGCCCTTACGAGACAACGTCTGTCGGGAAAGCTAGTAGGTATTTCTATAAATAATCATTCGTATAATAAATCAGCAACTAATTGATTTCGCTTCACAGCAGGACGCGTGGGAAAGGCGGCAAGATGTCAAAAACACACCCAAATAATATTCATAAAAATTATCTCCACAGTCGGATTTCATACTCAATCGTAATTTAATGTTATTTTTACGAGTTTCTAATGACATCGTAAAAATATTTGACGCTTCGATTTTATGTGGGTGGGGAATTATTATGACGATATTATTATTATTTTAAATATTGAAATGTAAATTACCTACTGTAATAATTCAACAAATTGATCTGTCAAAATACAAATTTCAAAGAAAATTGTCTTTTTACTCCAATACATTTTATAAAAACAAACATTGACAACTTTTCATAAACTTATCAGTCCCCGATTTTATAATCAACTAGCATTCCCGACAGACGTTGTCCTTGTAGTCCTTAATATGAATATTGATTTCAAATTTGTAATTTATACAAATAACGCTTAAAATAATATGTTTAAATATTGATAGGGGAAACTTGTTCCCCACAAGGATATCCATAAATACTTATACTTGGACCTCACCCGACAGAAGAACAAAAAACCAGATTGTCCATCTTCTGGTAAGGGCCAGCAACCGAACTGACCTGCGAGATGTCCGCACCTACCGAGGGGCAGACATGGATACTGATCACGAACTCCTTGTTGGTTCGTTGAGATTCAGATTCACCCATTTCCAGCAGGCCGTCTGCCTCTCGCCCGCTGGACATACGCAGGTTAGAGAGTGCTCAGTGTCGTCATACGTACGAGGCTGAGTTACGCACCAGGTTTGCCCCCTTGCAGGATTCACACGGAGCTGTTCCGATTGAGACACGCCGTTATAGAATCCGCACGTTCTTCTGTCGGCTAAGAGCAAAAAGAAGTCAATATGGATGTCCGATGGGTCCTGGAACCTCATCGAAGATCGCCGAGGAGGAGTTAGTGGATTTGAATATACCTCAGGCGACTGGGATATGTGAAGATCCGCCGACCCACAGCGAGATGGTGCTAGCCTTTATGAGATTAAAGAATAACAAAGCGCTAGGACACGATCGAATCCACGCAGAGCTGCTCAAACAAGGCATAGACACCCTTGGTCAACCACTATTTGATATTTTTAAAATGGCGTGGGAAGAGGAGAGGTGCCTAAAAGATTGGCAGAATGGATTAATCGTCGCAATATTTAAAAAGGAGGACCCCCTTGAATGCGGAAACTACCGTGGAAGTACCTACTCTACTGAGTGTAATGTATAATCACAGATACCTATTACTACACCGCATTTGGGGGCCTGTCATGGCTGTCGTGAGAGTGCAACATGTAAAAATTGGAAAGACACGCTGCTCAAACACTTTAGACATCAGCGCGTTTGGAAAAGAGCTATGTAAAGTAATGCGAATCTTCAAAGTCTACCCGTGATAGACTTAATTCTTCCTAAAGTCATTTTGAGCCCAAGGTGGTCAACTGGTCAACCTCTTCCAATGGATGAATTTATTCAATTTCGTTCAAGTCCGAGTGTGTCATTATTTGGATTATGTTTCTTCTTCTTTTGAGTCATAATCTTAAGATTCAATTGGTCGTTTTTCCCGTACCTTGGCATTTGTAATATTACTCGACCAATGGATCCCTTGTATGCGCCAGAAGTACCACATTTCAAATGCTGCAAGACGCTTCGACTCACTATGGCTATAATGTTACAGCACACTGCAGTCTAAATCGAATTCTTTCTCACCTTGATGTCAGTATTGGCGGATTCAAATATCTTTCTTTTTAAGATATCTTTGATCTTTTATAGAATGCGTCTCTTGTCTGATGGACCTTACTCTTTATCTCTGCCTTTGATGTTTTCTAAACAATTTTTAAAATGAATCTGTGCTCATTCTATGACATTGACAATCTGATTGTTTTATTTTACTTTTAACCATACATACCAATATATAGTTCCAGGCAAAAACATAAAAAAATACGCAGAACATTAGAAAATTTAAATAAATTATCGTTGTATATAAATTGAATTCAATGTTCGAAGTTTGGACCATAGGACAAGGTTTGTCGAATCTAATATAAACCTTTTTATTTAAATTCAATGTTAAAAAGCCTTCATAGACATCCTACCCATTCAGCTTTATTCTATACAGCCTTCTTGTATGTGATATTGTACTTTGGTTTTACAATACAATAGGAGTGAATGGAAATTACCAATTCCAGATACGCCTCGGTGGTATGGAAGTGTCTTATCTGGAGATATGCTACAAAGGAACTGGTGAACGGATGAGGTAATCTCTCGACGGTTGGGTAGCGGTTGGACCGTGAAAGGCATTATGCATATATCGTGGTTGGCAGATCAAAAGGTGATAACTGCGTGGTAAAATCCTTTGGTAAGTCTTGTCGAGATGCGCATAGGATTCAAGATGTCCTGGGTATTCAGAAATACACACTGGTCTAAAAGAGTGAAAACATTTCCGATCAATTCGCCAGTTATATCATACCAAGTTTACGTTTTGTGATATTTAATATTAAATTTAGCAAAAATAAATTAAAATCAACAAAAACTTTGTCAGTTCTACTTGAGTATATTTTGGTTAAAACGTTTTCGGACAACCGTCCATCTTCAGTAACCTTAACAATACAGTATTGTTAAGCTGGTATAGTTATCCTCTGTAATGTGTTTTGTCAAAAAAAAAATATCTAACACAACATATATTTTTTTTATCTAATGATGTGGCTACAACAAAATTCTTTGTCAAAAATCAATTGTTGAAAAAAAAAATCGTATTTTTTGCTCCATCCCAGCAAGGATACAATATCTAAAACACGTTAGATCGTGTTATATCTGCGCCATATTATAATAGCTCTCGGCTGTTTCAACGCTATGAGTGGGTGAAAATATCCTCGAAAAGAATTTGATCCCACCCGTGTAGACATTTTTGATTCTTTTTGTTTAACTTCAATAAACAGAAGGTTATTTTCATATCCTCGAAACATTACATTTCTACATGACTGCAAATAATTATTATTCCCTAAACGTTAACTAGGCATTTCGATTGAAATCAAAGAAAATAAAAGTAACTACATGTAGGCATTTTTATGATATATGAACCCAGCAATAATATTTGATTATTTTTCTAAAAATTTGCCCCATTTTTATATTCCATTCAATTAGGCAATTCAAACAACATGTTTGAAATTTTGGCAATATAAGATTCTTCATTCAATAGACACCGTTCACACGTGTTTTTTCATCTCTCACTTTGCTTAACATCAACAATAACAAGACAGAAATAAAAAAGGGTGATTCATATTTTTTGAGAAGAAAAAATTAAATCTACATAATATTTTAGAAATGTTTTTTTATTTGCCTTTTGTCGTTACTTTACGGTATGTCCGAGCATCACGCCTAAACGGCTGAACCGATTTCACTAATTCTTTTTTTGTCGTGTTGGCTTTTATCAGTAGAAGGTTCTTATGAAAGAAAAAATTAAGAAAGTTGCGTGGTAAATCTACATAATAATTCAGAAATGTTTTTTTAGTTGCTTTTTACCGTATGTCATCGCATCACGCCTAAACGGCTGAACCGATTTCACTAATTCTTTTTTGTCGTGTTGGCTTTTATCAGTAGAAGGTTCTTATGAAAGAAAAAATTAAGAAAGTTGCGTGGTAAATTGGGAAATTAAATAAAACTCGCATTAGCCCCTCCTTCTCTATCTACATAATAATTAAGAAATGTTTTTTGCTTTTTACCGTATGTCATAGCATCACGCTCAAAATACAAATGCTACGTCAGATATGAATCTGCACAGAGCCGTGCAAAATGCCGGAGAAGGTTCTTTAAAACAATTTGCTGCATTGACTTTAATAGATATATTTAGAGCTATTTAAAAAACCCTATTTTTTAGGATCTTCATACAAAATTGTAATAAACATTAAAAGTGTCATTCTTATTTTTCTGTGCTTATGTCAGTTATAGAGGTCTACAAAGCAATGGGAAGCTAGACTAGAACCTTTCTAATTACCTACCGATCAAGCCTGACAATCGGAATCAAAAACGTAAAGCAAGACGGGTATAAGCTAATAACCAATAACTTAGTGCTTATTCCGTCACATTTACACAAAGTTTAAAAATATGTACCTACCTAATTCATAAATTTAAAATTTCTTCTTTTAAAATCCAGCCCTTGAACATCACGGCTACATGCTTTATGGGCCGTTTCCACTTTGCGAAGTAGCAAGTGCTAGTGTGAGTGAAGGTGCGAAGTAATTGTTACTGTGTAGTTAGTACCTAGTGTGGACAGGACTGCCAGTTGTGAAAGAAATGCAGATGCTCCGTGCACGATGCGTTGCGCTATTTCCGGAGAGACTCACGTACAATCGTACAACGCAACGTATCTTGAGCGGATGGCATTAATAAAAGCGTTTTTTTTGCGAATAGCTTCGTCCCGCGCTCCTTCTTCATACGTGCATCGGACCGCAAATTATTACGTTAGGCATTCTCTGTTTGTCAGTGCAGCCCCCAATGACGAAAAAAAAACAAACGACATATTGAACTGAACTGGAAGAAGTGGTTGGTTGACTGGCGGTTACAACGCCGGCTTTCGTACTGTTTGGTGCGGAGGTCGTGGGTTCGATCCCAGGTGCCGATCATCTTCCTCTTTCACGACACAAGCTTGGAGTAGCTTACTGTGAAAGAGTCGAAGAGTGTGTTTGTCTTCACTTTGAGTGACCACAGATTCATCTTTAATAAAAAAACTCAATATGGACTCACACTACTTAACATGCAAAAACAGTCACTCACTCAACACCTGTGGGGCTAGTACGAGTTTCATCGAAAGCTTATTCCACGCAAATAAGCGCTTATTAGCGAGCAAATAGTGTTCTTAAATCAAACAATCGAATCATTCGATCATTTTAGTATGAATATTTTTCGAAACTCTTTCAGTAGCCCTAGTATAAGTTTTCGATGATCGAATATCGAAACGATCATCGAAAACTTATACTAGGGCTACTGCGCTTACTATAAGTTCTTAACAAAGTGAAAATGGCCCTTTAAATACAGTACTTTTGACGTTATGAAACTGCATCTATTGAAACGAAGATATTTTTATGAAGAGTCCATTCGATAATATTTGCACTTATTGAGTTGTATAATGTTTCCGAAATTTTATTTACCTGGTGAATGTTGAATAAAGCCTAATGCGTCTAGTTTCAAACGGTCCAACTGCGCCTGTTATTTATGCTAACGGCGTGGCATATACTCCAGGGTCGGAGGGATGTGAATTGCAAAACGGCTCTACCCCCACTCGTCATACCGCAGTCGGTTGTTATAAAGAAGACCTGCTTCACATCGCTTATACTAGGTACCTCACCTCTCACTGATTTATGAATCCGCGGACGAACGATACAAACTCTTAAAAACATACATAATGTGCCCTCTTCAAAAAACCTTATATATTTTACATCCTTAATATGACAACCTATTCATTCTTCTTCTTGTTCGACCATGTCCGCTCCCTAGTTGGAGAATATGGACTCCACAAGTCCTCGCCACGCCACCCTGTCCCCTGCGGTCCTCACCGTCTCGTCCCAGCCGATTCCAGCACCCCGGAGATCAGCCTCGTACAGTCTTCTGATTGTTTGGAGGGGCCTACCGCGTCTTCTGTTACCTTCAGGGTGGTAGTCGTGGCTCAGGCGTGTGATGTCATCCGTAGGCTTCCTCAAGATGTGGCCCAGCCAGGTCAGTCGGCGGGTCCTTATGGTAGAGGTGACGAGTGGCTGACCCGTCAGGTCTCTGATGGCTGTGTTTGGAATGAAATCGTGCCACCGGACACCCAGCATTCTTCGGGGGCACTTGCTCTCGAATCCTGCGATACGTTTGTTGGGTTTGGTTGTGTAATGGGTTTGTTCTGCCTTAATCCTACAAATTTTTGCTATATTTATATCACTTGAGGGATTTAGCTGTGTCTTAGTCCTGAATTTTTGTTTTCTTTTATATTGTCATTTTTTTTTTTTATGTGAACATTGTATTGGTTGTTGATTTACAAAAATGTGAGAAATATATTTTTTCTTCTATTCAATTCGATTATATTTCAAACAGTCACCTTTAAAAACTTCTAAAAGTTAACAATATTCATTTTATTTAAAAGACAGACATCGGTGATGATAGAAAAACTGGAGAGGTAAAAGATAAACAAAAGGAAAGCGTAGACAATCTGTAGTCTCAGCTGGGGTAAAGGGATATAGGCCAAGGATGAGGGACAGGAAAAAGGGACGTGGAAAGGGAAAGAGAATGTTACTCCTCCGACTCCGATGTTTTCTGACATATTTCCCAAACACAGAAAAGGATGACTTGTTAAGTTCAATGTTTTTGAAAAATGAATTATAAATGAGTGTTGTGGTAAATTCGTTCCATATTATGGGCACCCCAAATGTGGTTGGAGGTCCTAAAGGGCTCGTATGAACAATGGAAACAAAATGTTTCTCCGAGAAGATTGCCGAAATCAAGCAATAAAGGAGGTGAAAAACAAAAATCATTATGACTATATACATACCTACTATCACTCAGGTTACAAAAAATCAGTCATCGAATACGATCAACCGTGCGTGATTTCGACATTGTTATCCGACATGTCCAAATTCTTTAGCTGTGATATGAAAAACGGAATACCCAGAGACTGACAAGATTCTCAAGCATTCAGAACCCCATGAGAAACAAAACAGGGGTCGCCTCGGTCAACTCCAACTGTCATTTGGCATTCTTGACACATACACATACATGTCCTGATTTTGTCTGCCTTGTCATCATTATAGTAGAAATAGTGGGTCGCGATCATCATGCCAGCTGAAGGCTTATGCTTATTATCGGAGAAAATTTCAGTAATTTTTACTTACTAGTGGTCGACCAGTGCTCGAAATTCCACCATAACATTTATTCAAATTATAAATTTGAACATTATTGAGGTTCCATTGTCAAAGATTGACCGAGGGCTATTTCACAATTTTCTTTCAAAAACAATGACATGGATTCGTCAAATTTGAAATGTTGATAATATGTTCAAAGTATTTTCTATGGTTATTTTAATACAAAAAATATTAATCTATTCTCGATTTGACCACGGATAAACAATAGATCTGTGTCAAATAGGTACATCAAAGTGTGTGTGAGTATCAAATACATGTCATTAAAGTAGTGTGCGATAATATTAATATATTGATTTAATCTATTTTAATGCATAATTAAAAAAATATTAGCATTCGCCACTCCTTCTCTATATAAACTATAAGTGTGCGAAATTTCATACTCCTCCGTCCGCGCAATTTTAGTAAAGATGGTTACAAAGTTTTTCCTTCATGTATCTATACATTGATAAATTTCCTTTTATGTTAAGTACATATACTTAGAAAACACTTAAAAGTTTAATCCTTTGGTAATTAAATACACCTATTTAAATACATACCTTCTTTAGTCATTAGGTACCTATTATTCTTGTTATTGTGCTGTCTCAAGAGATGGCTACCTCGAAAGAAGAAGGATCAAGTTTTTTGTAAAATTTCTCTCGACATCCTTGAACTTTCAATCAGTTTGATGTATGTTGGGTTTAAAAGTACCTATCAGTTTCAGAATGTCCCATTCCAGATTGTGTAAGTGAACCTCTGCGATATTAAAGAATTTTAAAGTTTAGGTACTTATTTTCTTAGGTACTCCTAAAATACTAAAAAATGACAAAAACCTGAGAGATTTTTAAGAAATTTTGGAAATCTTACACTTTTAATTACTTACAGTTGTTTTGACAGGTAAGAGAACGTTATTTTTTCGTTCTTCTTCTTCGTAGCCCGATGGTGCATCTAGAATTGGGTGTTTTGTTTGTTATACGATGCCATGCCTTTCCAAATTATAAAGGACATCTCGTTGGAAATAATAGTATTTCAAGCTGTTGAAAAGAAGAACTCTTCTTTTTTATAATCCAGAAATACTCTCCTCATTATTCACTATTTTAATCAAAATTAAAACTATTCGTTAATTTTAATTTGGATCAGGACTGCGTCGATACATAATAATATTGTTGCTCATTTGTTTTTTTTTCCTAAATTTTATAATTTGGTGTTTTCTCAAACATTATCTAAGCTCTCTGATTCTCAAATTTTTCGACGTGAATACGATCCGAGTATTTTGGTTACCGCGCAATTGAGATATTTCAGGCATTCGCATATATCCATCTTCTCGCTACACACAATGACTTCCACCGGATACCTAATATAAAGTAACTTGGAATATTTTATTCAAATCAAATATTTGTTACGGGTGGAGTATACATAGAAATGAGAGAAGGGTATCCAGCCTTTTATTAGACGTGAAGAAAACTATGGAAATTTTATTACACCACAGCGCACGTTAAGAAATTATTGGATTTTTTACAGATACATAATTCCTAAGTAGTTCTTTTTATCTCATAAATACGGAAACTCTTTACTTAACGACTTTTTATTTATATTTTTGTTCTTGAACTAGGTAGCTCTAAGCTCTAAAAAAATCAAAATTTTTATGTAGTCTTGATGTACCGTTTTTCATGAATGGGTCCAAAATTTTAATGAGGTTTTTTCATCATGTCGAATCATTTGGTGGGGCACAAACTGTTGATTTCTCTTCCTCTGACCCTAAGGCAAGTTGAGATTATTAACACATCTTTAACTAGACATCAGTGTTCGTAAGGGAAATTATTTTAATCTTTGGATATTCTTCTTCTTCTTCTTTCAACGTGGCAATCCACTCTCGAGAGAGTGATCTAGGTATGATCTTTGGATATTGTACAATAATAATAAAAATGTTATTGTCTTGTACACGTGTAACTGTAGTAGCCAATCTTTTATTTTCATGACTAGGTATATTTTATTCCAAACTCTTTTGGATTCATTTTTATTATTCACCCATCGATGATATTTTAGAAGATGGCTGACGTTTGTGGTATTATAGTCATCTTAACATTTTTTTGAAAATCCTGTTGTTGATTTTTTTGTATGATGTGTACGAGGTGCCGTTGGAGATAAAATTCTTTACCAAACGACACCATAGAAGTAGTCCAGTATTGTTTTTTTACAGTCGTCGATTTGACCAACAATGATGGATTCAGATTCATTTTCACAAACATTTTGCCCAAAAAACTTTGAAATAAATATCCAATTCTTCAGTAGTTTCAATTTATTAAATTATATACCTACCTAATTCGTTAAAATAATAATATTTCATTATGTTGTAGGTACTTCCTTTTGTTTCTTTTGATTCGTATTACAATTCTCAGAGGCGTACCTGCCTATTCATTTATTCATTTCAAGAAGAAAACAACTTTTTGACTCTCAAGATTTTCATAATAAAACTGTTCAACAGTTAGTTTCACATTGAAAACTTTGGGGTTCGTTTCCTTTCATAAACACTCTTTTATAATACGAAAGATATCTTCATATGCCTTACAAATAATAAAAATACTTTTCAGTTTAGGTACTATTTCGCTCCGTCTTTACGTTATCCTAAGATTGGATTGCAGCCATGTTCACCCATCTTCTTCTCGATTCATCCCTATCCCATTTGAGTTCCTCAAAGGAGAATATTATACCTTTCTTGGTATTCTCTACAAAATACCCAATGATTTTGTTCCACGATAATAGTATCCTTTTCATTAAAATTTTTGTTTCTCTTCTCCAGTTTTGATCCTGCGGATTGGTTTGCAGCAAACTCCGATATTTCGCCTTCTATTTTTTCAGCCGTCCTCTTTAGCTGACATAAGCGGCGCAGCTCATGTCTTCGTACACCTGGCTTAGGAACTCTCATCGTGTACGTCCCCGGTGATATGTTCCCTCAATCATTCTTGTATAAATGAATCTGTGCTCACTCAAAGTGAACACAAATACACTCTTTCAGTGTTTCACAGTAAGCTACAAGCTTTAGCTTGTGTTGCGAAAAAGGAAGATAGTACGAAAGCCGGCGCGCAACGCCGAGGTGCCGTGATTGGGCCTTATTTTTTTGAAGATGAGGACGAAATTTCAATGACTGTGAACGGCATTCCTTGGTGGAGTTTATTTGAAAATAAAGTTCAAATAAAAGATTGTAGAGAATTATATAACAACTAATGACTCTAAAAATTCATTACTGATGTTCGATTTTTGAATGGAACAAACCACCACGGGCTTACGACCGTCTTCTACTGTTGTTTCGAAGGCTGGCTTAATAGTGTGATCACTTTTCGTTAACAACGTTCGCCATTAGGCCGTAATGTTTGAGTCTCCGAAACTCCTAATCATGAGAATTTCTTAGTCTCCTGTGACCATGTAGGACGTGTGCCTACGAAACTAGTCAGGATAATAAAAATTGTGGAAAAGTTATACAATCTTTTATTTGAACTTTATTTAAAAAAATAATGGCGTGCTATAAGAGCTGTGGGGGTCATAATATGCCGGATATTTTATTCCATACTTAATCGGAACATGTTTTCTTTACTCCAAATAAAAAAATATCACAACTCTCTCCAAAATAGTGTTTTTATTTTAAAATGAAAAAGTGTACTCTTACTGAGACACTCAAACATAATATGTAGATTCCAATATTCGATTTTGTTAAAATATCCCTACTCAAAACTTCATTTACCTATTATTGTAAATAAAAATTGAACAAATTGTGAATAAGTAGGTAGGTATATAATTTTAAAGAATGCACGGAAAACTCGAGAAAATCTTTGCAAATAGGGTGGTATAAATAAAATGCCGGACATGCTCAATGCGCGGCTTTTTCGTTTTTTTTTTCAATAATTTACATAAAGAATGTATCCAATTATCAGGGAAGAAAAATGATTTCAATCTCAGAATTCTTGGAGTTGGTCCAAAATGCTGCATTTTTTAAAACTACAATGATACATAAGTACTTGGCTTACACATTTTATCATAAGAAATAACACGTGATACAAACTATACTTCGATATAGATACACAATACTTTCGATCTTTTTGATTTTCAGATGCTCTATATAACCAATCTCGGTACCCTAGTGGTATAGGCGCCAATTTCTGATCAAAAGGTTCCGGTTTCGATTCCTGGTCGAGTCAATTTTTTTAAAACTATTTTTCACTTGACCTTTCTACCTGCGGTTGACTTGTCAGATTGAAGAATGGGAAAAATGGCACACTGTTAACCTTTTTCAATTGTATGCAGTTATTTTACCTATTTGATAGCGGGGATTTTTTTTAATACCTATAAAATTTTCCGCTGTTAATGTTTAAGTGATGGTTCTAGCCCAGTTCGGATTACTTATTCATTTTTTTATCTTAATATTTGGTATTAAACTAATTTTAAGATTAGAGTTAAGAAGAATCTATGATTTTTTTGAACGATAAAAGCCTATTCCAACATCATCCATTTGTATTGAATTCCAAGAAGGATACATAGGAGAAAATGATTCTCAATGAATTTCGATCAAAAACAAGTCATGACAAAATATTAGTAGATCCCATTATGGGTATGGTGGTTGGTAAAGTGAGAATGCACAGGTTTTATATGGTGGATCGGTTTATTGTAGAAGTAACATGTTATAATGGAATGCAGAATATACTATTGAGCGGGCGCCGTGTGGCGCACCGCGATGCGCGTCGCGAGAGGGAAGGTGCGTGTTGACTGTAAACAAACTTTGTAGTGACTGATGGTTGGTGTGCTGCCTTGTACGATGTGGCAGGCTGCTACTGGATGACGACATCTTGAAGGAATGCTATTGGTTGATGATGTCGTCATGAACAGGGTCGCCACACCATGGTATAGTGTGTACCTACCTACTTTAGGAAATCACAAAAGGTTACAATGTCCACTCGAGAACTCTATTCTATAGTGGGAATTGCCCCTTCTGCAATCCGACGTCGTGTTGCAGCGGAAGCCGAGAGAGAAAAGCAACAAAATGATACCAGACACCCGATGCATGACCGTCAACCCCGCCATTGCCGACTGAAGTCGAGAAGGAGCTTTTT
Source organism: Mystacides longicornis (assembly GCA_963576905.1). Lineage (NCBI taxonomy): Eukaryota > Metazoa > Arthropoda > Insecta > Trichoptera > Leptoceridae > Mystacides > Mystacides longicornis. The sequence goes on along the minus strand of OY756421.1, from coordinate 971,055 downwards.
GGAGACAACTGCCCCCATGGTCGGCTCACCTGTGGGCCCGACGGCTGTCTCTGTGGTGCGAATCTACCGAATCCTCACACTTACCCCCTGCCGAAGAGATGCCGATGAGTAGCTTGCCCTACCCAACATGGAGAGCATTAAATCGATTAAGAACGGGCGTCTCATGTTGCTACAGCAACCTCAAGAGGTGGGGTTACAGGGAGGATGACATGGTCAAGTGTGGCGAGGTGCAAAACAACCAGCATCTCTTCGCATGTCCCCTCGTGGGAACAACATGCACGCACCAAGACACAGTGACAGCGAGTAACAGTGGTATACAGGTGGCCGAGTATTGGGGTTCACGCATATGATGATGTCCGGATTCGGAAAGTAAGTAAGTAACAACGTTTAACAAGTTAAGTTAATGTGTAGTTAAGTTTTAGTATTTTATTGAGGAGCTACACATTAGTAAAAAAGTTTTGTACTTACCTATTTTTATGTAAAGACAGAATAACTGTTACAAATAATTAAAAAGAAAGTTAGGCTAGCTGTTTTTTTTGCGCGGAAACCCTGTTTCCTTAAAAAAAAATAACTCTTTTTTCTTCATCAAAATAAAGTGATACAAAATAATATAATTGAGTCAGTACATACATACATTATCCAATATTATGACTCAGCTTTAAATTCGATAAAGAAAGCTAAGATATTTGATTTGGATACAATTATTTTCGTGACTGCTTTCAAAACTGCATATTATTATCTACTTTAAACAAACATCTACTGCATAGATCGGGATTTTCGAGTAGGTATATTATGTATTGCTAAATAAAAATGCATTTTTCATTCGCTACACGAAGAGTGCAAATTGCATGTTCGTGAAAACTACATTTTTCTAGATAAAAATCTTTCCCGTAGTCTTTTTGATATGTTTACGATCTGAAAAGCTATTACTTCAGGAAAATTATATTTACCGAGTCTATTAACGACCGTGGACTCGAATAATGTTGAAATCCAGGCATTTTCAAGAGCTGTTTTATATTTTTCCATTTATGTTATCTAATAGTTCAATTTTAGCTCTTAAATAGGTACAAATAAAATATTTAATTACCTAATTATTATTTTGATTATTATTATAGCGCCGTTTTGAAAAAAAAAACCATCTCAAGGGCGCTTTCTACTTACTAAGGCTTATGGTTACTTCTGATATGTGTGACTTTCTCTGTTTCTCAGAAAATTCTTCAGTTGTTTCATGAACATGTGGTGTGTTTATCTGATCGTCTGTGGAAGCCTGTTCCAAATCACAGGTGCAGATATTGCAAATAAACATGCACCGCTGAATGATTTATGATTAATGGTATATTTTAACCAAAATCCTCAGAAAATAAGAGAATTGTTTAATTGCAAGTCAATGGTGGCTGAGATTAAAAAAATATTGCAAGATAGGTGGCAGTCCCAAAGACAACAATTTATGATTGTATTATAAAATGATTCATTGTGTGAATATTTTTAGTCAAGCAAGTCCATCCTCGTCGCTCAAGCATTAAGTTGCTTCAGATGAGATGGACAACACAATATTGTAAATACATAGCTCTGAGAAATTTTCATATAACAAATAATAATTGTGTAAAATAATATATATTAAGAATATAATAATATAAAAGAAAGTCGGGTAAGTGCGAACACTTGTCTTATAACTCGAGATCGGTTGAACAGATTCTTCCGATGTTTGATTTATTGGATTTTTCTCCGCTCCGGATAACAGAATAACAGCTATTCAAAAATGAACAATGCATAATAAATTATATGAAGTATTATATTAATGTTAGTATGGAATGGATTTCCTGCGACGCCAACGCTATTTTTGTATTTTGTAATAATTGTGTAAAGAACCTGTTGACAAGGGTAAAAGCCTTAACAGGACTTGTATTGTTTTTTTTTATTATTTTGGTGAATAAAGAGAATTAAAAAAAAAAAAAAACTCTACGATCGATCCTTACAAAGACATACTTAGTAATGTTAACTTCAGTAGTATATTTTTACGTACCTAGTTTAAAGTGAAAGGTTGGTTTTGGAAGAACAATTAACTTATTCAGACAGGAATTAATAAATACAGATTTTATTTCCAAGAAAAATAAAACTACGAGCTAAAGCGATAATTAATACATAATTTCAACCAAAAATATTGGTTATTCATTCAATCGATATTCCATTCTTGTCTTCTCCTTAGAACTAGTTCAATTTAAATGTGTACTTCTTTGGAATAAAATCTTTCCAAATATCTTTTGAAGTGGTTGGTAGACTAGCGGTTACAACACCGGCTTTCGTACTGTTTGGTGCGGACGTCGTGGTTCGATCCTAGGTGCCGACCATCTTCCTCTTTCACGACACAAGTTTTAAGTAGCTTACTGTGAAAGAGTCAAGGAGTGTATTTGTGTTCACTTTGAGTGAGCACAGATTCATTTATAAAAAAAAAAGTTAAAGAAAAAATATTTATATTATTATGAATTTTTTTATGGAATTGGAGGGAAAAGTAAGCATGAGGCTTTGGAATAGAAATTAGTTAAAAACAGACACGTTTTAGGCACTTACAAACTATTATTCAATACTCAATAATAATTATTTTCATGATTTTTAAACCAGTAACTTCAACGAATGCAAAGGGTTAAAAAAACTAAATTTCTAATAAGTACCTACCTATTTAGAAATCGAGCCATATTTATTTGTCTTTAATTTTATTTTTCTTGAAGATACGTGGAGTTTAGAAGCGCTAGCAGAAACAGGAGAGGGGATGAAATCTGGAATCTGGTCAGTGGGGTACCCCACGAAACCGTTTAAGTAATGGTTAAACATTTTGTGAATACATAGGTAGATATACATTACCTATCTTCTAGATACGCTACCCTTTCAATTTAATACTTGTCTTATAAACGTATTTTAAATTAACGTTTTCATAACTTCTTTATCGTTAAAATTATTCATAATTCGTATTGTTGAAATTCATAATTTAATTTGCAGAAACTCTGAAATCTATTTCGACAAATAGAAATTGTTTAAATTATAAAACAAAACATCAATACTTAATTACATAACACAAGCTTCAAATATCTCGTTTCAATCAATTATCACAAGCAGACGAATGCCTGCGACAGCTGTCCGATTATTAAATGAGGATTCGTTCCATGTTTAACGATTAATATGTAGGGTTTAACTCATTGATTATATCATACTAGCTTTCCCGACAGACGTTGTCCTGTGTTCCTAGATATAAATATTGAATTCGAATTTTTATGGTGATGAATTAATTATCATTTGACCAATGTGATTCCGAACGATGCGTCTGTTTTAAAGCATGTATATTCCATCCGCATTCTGTCAATCGCACCAGTTGACAATTTCTGTCAAAATTTCAAAATTGGAATAAAAATTATATGGTAAAATGTACTAAGAAGGTTGTCTACGTAAAGTTTTCTTTAATTTTCTAATTTTCCATGCATTTTTCTTATTTTTTCTTCTAAAAGGACATTCTCCTGATAAAAGCCTACACGACAAAAAAAAAGAATTAGCGAGATCGGTCCAGCCGTTTAGGCGTGATGCGATGACATCGGGAAAAAGCTCTCCATTTTTATATTATTATATAAGACTAGCTTTCCCGACAGACCTTGTCCTGTAGTCCTTACTATGGATATTGATTTCCAATTTGTAGGTAATTTATACAAAAATACGCTTAAAATAATTTTGAATGTTGAAAAATTATTTCTGAAAACTTGAAAGAAATTCTATCAATAATCTGCGTACCATTGTTTTGAAACTGTGGTTGTCAGGTAAATAAAAATTATGTTCTTAAGGAAATTTCATAGATGGCGCTAGCGTCGCAAGAAATCCATTCCATAGTAATTTTAATATTTCTAATCCTTTTTATCAACTTTTTATTAGTTATTCTGTTATCCGGAGAAAAGAAGAATCTAATAAATCAAACATCGGAAGAATCGGTTCAGCCGATATCGAGTTATAAGTGTTCGCACTAACCCGACTTTCATTTATATTATAGATTATTAAATGGTTAAAAATAAGTTGAAAAATGCATAAGAAATAATATAAAATAGGTATATTATTAAAGTTAGTATAGAACAGATTTCCTCCGACGGCAACGCCATCTATGAAAAAATATACAAACATTCTCCCTTTAAGGCACCCCGCACACCGCAAGCCAGCCCGGTGAAGACCAATCCGCAGCAAACCCGACCCGCAAGAAACCGACCTCCTAGCTCGATCGAAGCAATCGAATCAAAAAGCCGGCCCCGAACAAATCAAGGCCGCCGCGAACTACCCCCAAACCAACCAGCAATGCGGGGGCCTAAACCCCACTCGGAAGCATAGGGAGGCATCAAGAGCTCTCCATTGCGCTTGAAGGGGTCCGAGGCTCATTGTGCCTTTTCTGACCAGTTGAGATTTAAGGACGTGGAGTGGTCAACCTCACGGTCCCGATCTGATTTTTCTATTTCCTGCCTCTTACAGGATGCTCGAAAAATCAGCAAAAAGAGCAGAGGTGCTATTCTTCGCTTGCAACCTCACGAATATGTAATGAAAAATTATATAGCAACAGAATTTATAATGAGTTTGAAATAAAAAAAAGAACTTTGCAATATCACTTATTTTATATTTTGATTTGCCAAAATATGTTCAACCGCAAAGCGGTCATCCTCAGTGGCTAAATGAGTTGATACAGTGTTATATTTTGTAATTATTGGGTTGTTGGGTGTCCTTGTAAAAGATAAAAATAACTTTTTATTTACTTAAATGCGGCCACTTTCTATGATTTTCATGGCCGTTTAAAAGTATTCACGTGTTGCGACTCATGAATAGGTAAGCATGAATCACCTCTACATATTTCAGTTATGTATTTTATATGTCATAGCTTCAGTGGGGCTAGTACGAGTTTTATCGAAAGCTAATTGCAGGGAAATAAGCGCTTATTAGCGTGAAAATAGTGTTCGAAAATCAAACGATCGAATCATTCGATCATTTTAGTATGAAAATTTTTCGAAACTCTTTCGATGATCGTTTCGATATTCGATCATCGAAAACTTATACTAGGGCTACAGGCCTAAAATATAGACCTAATGTTGAATTTTATGTCTTCCCAGAGCCGTGCTCTTCACAGCAGTTTAAAAAAATCTACTTTTTTGTAGAATCTTCATAGTTACATCCCAGTAGACTCAGATAGCCATATTTTGAATGAACGAGGATAGAATGACTAAAAGGATATATAAATCTGAAAGAATGGGTGCACGCAGACGAGGCCGACCTCGAATTAGATGGTCCGACCATATCGGTGCCGTCTTAGAAGATGGCCAAGTCAGGAGCAAAAGGAATAGAAGAGCATGTATGCGTTTGGAAGAAGCGAAAGAGGTTTGTTTGGATAGGAAAGAATGAAAGTCCGTACTCTCTCTTAAATTTGGTTGCTCTCTTGTTCTCAATAATTTAAATTTGGTTGCTCTCTTGTTCTCAATAATTTCCAACTTTTATTTCTATATTTCTACTTGTTGCATACATGGGATTTTTCGACTTGTTGAACATGTTGAGAATTCTCATGATTAGGAGTTTCGGAGAGTTAAATATAACCACCTAAGACGAACGTTGTTAACGTTTTTTCGGATAGGAAAGAATGGAAATCCGTACTCTCTGCCTACCTCCTTCGGGAAACGGCGTGATGGGTGGACTATGCAGAACCTGTTTAATTACCTAGGTACCAATCAAGCAGCCTGACAATACGAATCAACAACGTAAAGCAAGACGGGTATTAACTAGTAATAATTAATATTTTAACAGGAACATTTATCTGTATATCGAAAGATCGTAAATAAAGGGTTATATTGGGGTTTGACTGTACTTTTGACGAATAATGAATTTGACTGACTAATAAAACTTACTAAGTTATTAAGTCAAACGGTTCAATAACACGAAATTCTACTTTTCATTCCTGCAATGGATGATAATGGTGCTTGCAGAGGTACAAACAGGATTATATTACAACCTGCTTGAAGACCGACCTCGTCGGTATTGTCTGTGCGAGTTATTTCGGAATGGAATTTCAATTAATAATTATCTACAACGGTTTTGCACTCGTGGAGATATCGAAAATTCCACGCAGTCCATACTTTTGAGAACATTTCAGAGAACGAAAAATATCGGAGAACGGAGCAACACTCAAAACATTTCATATTAATATTTTCTGTTTTTTACCAGACTCCCTAAGCCTGCACCTTAGAAATTCATAATAATATACCTACTTATCTAGTTTGTACACTGTATTTTGAACCATAATGTTTATACTTCAACCATTTGGTAAACAATAAAGAGATGGCAACGTTTTTCTATGTATGGTGAAAATATTATTATCAAGCAGTATAAAACATAAAGCCGCCGATTACAGTGTAAAGTATGTACGCATTTAGAATGCAAATTAACAGTAAGTAAATAAAACCAAAATATGACGATACTAGCTTTTTGGCGGGAGACATCCTATATTTTTGCTCGCATTTTGATATTTGAAGCTTACGCGATATCTTCAATAAATCGATATGATGATCGAGTTTTGGGTGTGAGAAGAGCTCCACAGTCCACAGAATATGAAAAATTCTCCATCAGGTTATATAATATATATTATATTTTTTTAAATGATCTCTTTTAAAATATAAAATAAAAACAAGGTAACTATTTATAAATCTTTTAATGTTTAATCACGTTAACACTGGTTCTCGAATGCCACCATTCGGGCCGTTATAAGACCTATGGCCAGACTAGACTTACTCCGAACTCAAAAAATGCCTAAAGCTCCGTAGAGAGCAACTTCTTAGTTCAAATTCGATTAACCATTAAGCTCCAAAGAAAGCATCCTCTTAATTCAAATTCTATTCAATTAATCATTAAGCTCCAAAGAAAGCATCCTCTTAATTCAAATTCTATTCAATTAATCATTAAGCTCCAAAGAAAGCATCCTCTTAATTCAAATTCTATTCAATTAATCATTAAGCTCCAAAGAAAGCATCCTCTTAATTCAAATTCTATTCGATTAACCATTAAACTCCAAAGAAAGCATCCTCTTAATTCAAATTCTATTCGATTAACCATTAAACTCCAAAGAAAGCATCCTCTTAATTCAAATTCTATTCAATTAATCATTAAGCTCCAAAGAAAGCATCCTCTTAATTCAAATTCTATTCAATTAATCATTAAGCTCCAAAGAAAGCATCCTCTTAATTCAAATTCTATTCAATTAATCATTAAGCTCCAAAGAAAGCATCCTCTTAATTCAAATTCTATTCGATTAACCATTAAACTCCAAAGAAAGCATCCTCTTAATTCAAATTCTATTCGATTAACCATTAAACTCCAAAGAAAGCATCCTCTTAATTCAAATTCTATTCGATTAACCATTAAACTCCAAAGAAAGCATCCTCTTAATTCAAATTCTATTCGATTAACCATTAAACTCCAAAGAAAGCATCCTCTTAATTCAAATTCTATTCGATTAACCATTAAACTCCAAAGAAAGCATCCTCTTAATTCAAATTCTATTCAATTAATCATTAAGCTCCAAAGAAAGCATCCTCTTAATTCAAATTCTATTCAATTAATCATTAAGCTCCAAAGAAAGCATCCTCTTAATTCAAATTCTATTCAATTAATCATTAAGCTCCAAAGAAAGCATCCTCTTAATTCAAATTCTATTCGATTAACCATTAAACTCCAAAGAAAGCATCCTCTTAATTCAAATTCTATTCGATTAACCATTAAACTCCAAAGAAAGCATCCTCTTAATTCAAATTCTATTCGATTAACCATTAAACTCCAAAGAAAGCATCCCATTAGTTCAAATTCTACTTGATACAAATTCTTTCTTCAATTTGTTTACTTCGCTTCTTGATTTCTTTAATCTAATACAAACGCTGATGGCCTATGGGACTCCATGCATATTTCTACACATTTATGATCTAACAGCGATATAGATACGTGAGGGATAATTAATTATATATTCGGTTCAGTTAAAAGAAAGGAACTTTAAAAACGTACAAAAGTACATGAGCACTTTCTCACAGAAAGAAAATTATAAAACAATTAATACACCTAGATACTTACTCGTAGAATGTATGTATAATGAGATCAAGTTAAAATTCGTAGAATATAATAATAATCGTAATTAGTATATCAACCTTTATAATTTATTAGAGCGACATGCTCGGCGCTCAGGCAACCTCCGCAGATTACACTCGCGGAGTTTTTGATTTAATAATCCGAATCTCTACACATTCACCCATAATAGGTAATTAACATTATTCAAATGAATTTTGCGGATCTCTCTTGCGTTGGTACTCCGTATTTTTTTTTGGAAATACTCTTGTACTCGTGTTATATGAATGTTAATTTTATTACATCTATCAATTTTATGTAGGTTTGTATCTACATAGGTAGCCACATTGTATAATTTTGTTGAAAACATAGCAATGGTTTCTTCTTTAGAAATCTAAGGTTGTTAATGATGATGCCAGCAAAATCAAATAAGAAATCTAGAAGCGCTTTGTCTTTTTAGCAAGAATGTTTTATTTATTCTGGATGAATCAGTTTCGCTGGAACGTAAAAGGTGAACATTCTCGAGAATTCTCGACATGTTAAACATGTCGAAAAATCTCATGTAGGTATACAAGTATAAATTTAATAATTAATGAAATATAGAGATAAAAGCTGGAAATTAATGAGAATAAGAGAGCAACCAAATTTAAAGACTGCAACTGCTGTCATGTATTTGGCGCCAGGATATTATGAATATACCTATCCATTTTTGTTAATGTCTCATCTCTATTGCCTATTAGTTTTGTTGGTGCACAACGTTCTAATTATGTCTAGATTGTTGTGACCATTTTTCAGGACTAGATCTTAAAGAATATGTAACAACTAATGACTTTAACAATTCATTACTGATGTCTTTTGCCTATTGGGTAAATTGGATAAAGCCGAATCATTCGAAAACGAGTGCAGTGCTTAAAAAATATATCTTGATGCGGAGATACGTGAGTTATAATATTGTAAAATATTTTTCTCAAGCCTACATTACTTTTAAATCAATTCGTGAATCCTTTCATTTACCACCTTCACAAATTACGGCGGGGTAGACTGGTTTTATTTTTGATAAGCAGACTCGACATTATGATGAGCGGTTTAACTGTAACAAAAAACACCCCCTATTTATTGTTAAAATGTACATAATATAATAAAGGAATGTTATTTAACGTAAAACGGGAAAGGAAAAAAAACCAAGGGTGGTTTTATTACAAACCCGAAGAGGTGCCATGGTCTTAAAACGTGACGTGAATTGACAATGTTTTATTTTAAATTATTTTGAAACGTTTTTAACGATGTGTTTTATCAACGATTTTGGAAATTTTAACATTAAATACGTACGTTTTTTTTGCACGAATGAAGATAAATAAAAAATAAAAATGTCACTTTGGTTCTTCTAAAAAGATTTTACATGTCTTGAAAAAATTATGTATATTTTTTCTGAGTAAGAAGAATTGATTTGTGTAATCTCGACGTTGACATATTTTTATATCTTCAAACACATTATTTGTAACTTTGTAATACATACTTGGTAATTATGCCAATTTATAAAGAAAGCAAGTTTGCAGTATTACTCTTCTTTCTGTGTCGTGTCAGGTCGCCCCAACGTTGACTATCACTCTGGAGAATGCATCCCGGTCCTGTGCGGCACGAAATAGTTGTTTATTTTATTTTAACATTAATATACAGACAGTGAAATTGATACAAAAATAAGACAGTACATAAACATTACGAAACATACACCGGTGAAGTATATACATTTGAACTTATACACCAGTGAAGTATATACATTTGAACTTATACACCAGTGAAGTATATACATTTAAGTACTCGGCTCAGATACTGGGAAAGGGGAAAGAGGATAGGGTGAAGGTAATGCACTGTTTCTGCTTGTTCTGAGAAAAAGTAGGAGCAATCTCAGGTAGGTTTGTTCGCAATGGTCCGATTCTCAATGTGATAGCAAATGCTCAATCACAGACCTTTTAAAAACCTGCTGGGAAGAATTGTATATTATTATGTTGAGGTCCTTAAAAAAACATTAAAATGTGTACATGATGTTTGAAAAAATGAACTTTGAGCGTAGTTAGTACTACATCTAGGCATTCTGAATATTGGTGGCGATCTTGAAGGACAATAATTAAAACTTATAGTTCCTCAACACTCGTGATCCCCGTCCATTCACGAATATTTCGGAGCCAGGTGTCGGTGGAGCCCACCCCTCCTCGACCCTCTATTACTATAATATAACCAATTGGTAATAATTGTACTGCAAAGTGTTGTTTTCTTTATAAATTTTTATATCTTTTATTTTAAAGAGCTACAATAAATCATTAATGAAATAAATTTAATTAATGATTTATTAATAAGGTGGTTATTATTTGAGTATACGTGTATTAACTTCGACAAGTATTTTTTTTTATATTTTACCGACAAAAAATTGTACAATTTAAGTAGGTGCCTACGTAAAAATAAGAAGATATTTTCGAGAAAATCGATATTCGATACCTATTCTAAATTGAAAAAAAAATATATCTACGTTAAACATCATACCACTAGTGATCGGCAATTGACCAAAAATTACTTGACTGGTCGACTAGTTGACCACCTTTGGGTTTGGGTATTTTATTTCATAATTCATCTCTGACAATACCCACATCGATTACTAGCCACCCATCATTATGTGTCGGAGCGGGAAGGCTCAAAGAGGAGTAGGTACGGATGAATGCAAGATAGGTTTATCGAATGTGAGAGGATGTATGGATGGAAAAATGAATGAAATCATTGGTGTGTTGAATGGGAAATGTATGTTATGCGTTTGGAAGAAGCGAAAGAGGTTTGTTTGGATAGGAAAGATGAATGGAAATCCGTACTCTCTGCTTACCCCCTTCGGGTACCGGCGTGATAGGTAAAAAAAAAATCGTGCATTCCAAAACATACCCTAAGGATAGCAAAATTAAATAACAGCTCACGATTATTGTAACCGCTACACAAAACTGTGTATTCATGCTACAGCGGCTTTTCAGCAATCAGCGTCAGACCATACCCCAACAAGGTAGGTTCTTTTATAGGGCTGCGGGTTCGACTCCTGTAAGAGACAGGATTTTTCGACATATAATAATGGAACATATTGGAGATTCGCATGATTTGCGATTTCGAAAAATTTAGCCACCTAACCACTAAGTCATTTTTTTTGCTTGCGCCATAGACCCTTTAAGGGCACTTGGGCAGGTCATGAAAAATGCATAATGACAATCACAAAGAAAATACAAAACATAAAATATATAATCCTTACACAAGGCTAACAAAAGTTCAAAAATTAAATATTTGCTCTAATTCAGATGTAAAGGATTTGAAATTAGAGTATCGTCAGTTTATAAAACAGAAAAACAAAGACATAAATAAAATAGAAACAATGATTACAAAATCGGAACCGATTGCAGCGACAACAGGACAATCCATTGACATGAATAAAATTGAAGAAAGCAAGGAGTAATTCTCAACCATGCTGAACGATGCATTTTGCTTCATGAAGCATATTGTCAACAGAATAAAACGTTTTGTCAACCAGATCCACCTTCACCTCTCTCTCAAACCCACTCGCATCCAGGAGGGAGCTTATTGCATAATCGAACAAAATAAATGAATAAAATAAATCCCCTGGAAACCCTTGATAGTTGGTGCTCGACAGACCTGATTTTACTCTTATTCCTGGTACCGTTAATACCCGTGAATGACGGCGTTTCTGGGAGTGTTTGGCAGATTCATTCTAGCATACAACAGGCACTCCCAAAAATATATGCACCGAGCATAGTTAGTATGCACAACTCCCGGATCATCCTAATTGCTCGCTTTTGGAGAAGGAATACTCTGGACGAATCTGTCGCCCGGCCCCAGAACATGATACCATAATATGTCATGATACCATAATATGTCATGATACCATAATATGTCATGATACCATAATATGTCATGATACCATAATATGTCATGATACCATAATATGTCATGATACCATAATATGTCTCTATGATACCATAATATGTCATGATACCATAATATGTCATGATACCATAATATGTCATGATACCATAATATGTCATGATACTGTTGAATTATGCAAAATATACGGATTTAGCTCTTTCTAGTCCACAAATATATTTTATCTTTTTTTATTGCATATACTGCTGTACTCAGTCTATTGCACAACACGTCAATTTGTGGAGACCATTGCAGATTCTCATCAATGGTCACTCCGAGAAATTTACAGGGCCTAACCACATCAACAGACCTTTCCGCAAGCGCACACTCAACCAGATCATCGCGAGTTTTCTGTTAAAAGTACACAAAGCCAACCTTCAAAACAGCAGTAGTAGGTTCAAATTTGTAAAATAAATGCATCTTATAATCGTATATTTATAAATTGCATCATATAGTTGGTTCTATATTTTTAATCACCCTCTAAAGACAAAAATAACAGTAAGTACCTGCCTAGTTAATGATATGTTTATTAATTGAATTCACTTCAGAAAATTATCTGCACGAGTATGTTTTATTAAATTTTTTTAAATGTTATTATTTTTATAAAAGGGCTCTTCATAATCTTTTTGCTTAAATATTTTCAAGTCCAAAGAGAGTTGTGCCACTAGGAACCTCGTAACATCACACGGAAAATTTGATGTATTTATTTCTCACAAGACTGTTTCATATTTATTTTGCGGAAGTTGTTAAGATGGAAATTTAATGATTATTATTAATAACGCTCGGCTTGGTCCTGAGGGCGATAAAGGAAAAAATTGACCAGGAAGCGGGCGGGAGCCGTGGATGAGGGGAAACGCTGTTCCCGGGAAAAGAAACCGACCAAAATGACGATTAAGAGATAATTCAAGAGGAAAAAAATATTTTATTATTATTTTGTACATTTTTATTCAATTCTAAGCATAAAAATATTTATAAAATTAATACTAAGAGAAAAAAGTTTGTGTTGTGTTCTTTCATTCGCTGGAGGGCAAACGTTTTTTTTAGTATTTTTTAAAGTGTGGAAAGAAAAGCTACATTGAAGTATTTTTCATTTCAAACGAATACTTACTAAGAATTTAATTAAAAAAAAAGAATTAAACGCTTGGTTAGCATCTCAAGCAATCAACCTTTACAATGATGTGTAGTGCTGTACCACGCACTATGACAAAATATGAAAAGACAGTGTAGACATGAGAAAGCAATGTTACGACGAAATACAGCCGCGTTATCAAACAATACGTATGCTGGTAAGTACCTACCTTATTTTTGTTTCATTATGTTATCATCAAATAACTACTATTCATTCTGTCTGAAAAATAAGATAATATATTTTCTTAAATAATGCAAACTATACGTATGCTGGTAAGTACCTACCTTATTTTTGTTTCATTATGTTATCATCAAATAACTACTATTCATTCTGTCTGAAAAATAAGATAATATATTTTCTTAAATAATGCAAACTATACGTATGCTGGTAAGTACCTACCTTATTTTTGTTTCATTATGTTATCATCAAATAACTACTATTCATTCTGTCTGAAAAATAAGATAATATATTTTCTTAAATAATGCAAACTATACGTATGCTGGTAAGTACCTACCTTATTTTTGTTTCATTATGTTATCATCAAATAACTACTATTCATTCTGTCTGAAAAATAAGATAATATATTTTCTTAAATAATGCAAACAATTCTGGCCCCCATCTATTTCCCGATAGTTTTCTTGGAGCCACTGCCCAACTCCTTCTAGAATCCACATCGTTTTTAAATCTTTTTCAATACAATCCCATTACCAACTCAAACGGAACGATACTGGACCTTATATTCTCCGATAAAGAATGCACTATAACTCACAGCGACTCACCTCTTGTTCCAGAAGACAATCACCATCCATCCCTTCTCATATCCCTTTCTATTGATTACGAAGATACCCTCACGACAAAAACGACGAAAAAATATAACTACTATAAATCTAACTTCAACAGCATTAACCTTATCCTTCAATCAACCGACTGGGGACCACTTTTACATGATAAACCACTCGATTCTGCAATAGAATCTTTTTACACCAAATTACTTGGTGTAGTGCACGATCATACCCCACTCAAACGTACCAAACCAACGTCATATCCCGTTTGGTACTCTCTACCTACAATTGCCCTTCATAGAAGGAAAACTAAGGCTTGGTCTAGCTGGAAGGCTCACAACAACCCTCTAGATTATAAACTCTTCTCTACACTCAGAACCCAATTCAAAAAAGCTCAAATTGCTGATCATAAGAGATATATTGAGAACATTGAGCACAATCTAAAAACCAATGTCAAATCCTTCTTTGGTTATATCAATACATTTAAAACTAGTCACAGCTACCCCAAAACCTTCACCTATAATGATCAAAATTCATCTGATCCGCAAACTATAGCATCGATGTTCTGTTCATTCTTCCAATCGGTTTTCAATAATAGTCCACAGACTACTGGTCCGGATTCACAGCTGGCGGATGGTGCGTCTCCTTTTTATGGTAATTTATTAAGCGACATAACTATCACGAGTTCTGAAATCTACCAAAAACTAATACAACTAGATGTATCAAAGGGAGTTGGACCAGATTCTATCTCCCCAATCGTGCTGAAAAGATGTGCTCCTCATATCACCAAGCCTCTTAAGTATATATTCAATCAAAGCCTCGCCACCGGACACTTTCCGGACAGGTGGAAAGTTGCCCAAATCACACCTATTCATAAATCTGGTCCTAAGTCCGATGTTCAAAACTATCGTCCGATATCTATCCTATCAGCCATTTCCAAAATATTTGAATCTATTGTCAAAGACCGTATATACTACTTCATATACCCATTCTTACTTCCCCAACAGCACGGTTTCATGAAAAATCGGTCTACTGTGACCAATCTTATGGTTTTCAGTGACTTCCTTTTCAGTGCTATGGATCAACGTATACAAGTAGATGCAATTTACACAGATTTCCAAAAAGCTTTTGACAAGGTCGACCATATCCTTCTGATTCAAAAACTTTCATCTTACGGTATACATGGCAACCTTCTGCGCTGGCTGGAATCTTACATCTCAAACAGATTAATGACCGTAGTGCTGAACGGTTACAGATCGGAGTCTCGTGCTGTTACTTCAGGTGTTCCCCAGGGATCGGTGCTGGGTCCATTACTATTTACAATTTTCATAAACGACGTGGGCGCCTGTTTTGAACATAGTGAATTTCTTTTATTTGCGGACGACATGAAGATATATCGTTCTATAAGCTCTGAAGCTGACTGCACGAAGTTGGACGAGGACCTTGAGAGACTCAACAGATATTGTATGAAAAACCGCCTTGTCCTGAACTTCAAAAAATGCTACACTATCTCCTTCACAAAGAATCGCAACAAAATACTATATGACTACACTATAGCTTCCCATAGACTTCATTCTGTCGATAGCATACGCGATTTGGGTATAATAATGGACTCAAAACTACACTTTGACAAACACATTGACGAACTGACACAACACTGTAACAAAATGTTGGGCTACATCCTACGAAATACTAAACAATTCAAAAACCACAACTCACTTCACGTACTATATAACTCGCTAATACGATCCAAGGCCGAGTACTGCTCTGCAATATGGAATCCTTTTTACGACAAATATACCAAACAAGTCGAGACAATACAGAGGAGGTACACTAGACAGACGAGACGGAAATTTAACAATCTGCCCCCAAACAACATTACATTGGAACTGAGACGCAGTGCCATTGACGCAACGACCCTCTACAAAATCTGCCACTCCTTACTTGACGTCCCTACTCTCCTGCCTAAAATAAACTTCAAAGTACCTACCAGCATACGAATACATAGACCATTTTATGTTAAGACAAGCAACACTAATGCTGGACAAAGGAACCCCATAAACAGACTCATGACCTCATACAACAAACTCCTGATCGACGTAGATATCTTTGGACTTACGCTCCCCGCTTTCAAGACCACTACATTACAGATACTCAAGACGATACATACTCCGACATAATGTGACAGTCCCTTCTCCCATCCTTTCCTTTCCCGCCACTCCCTACTCCTCTTTTATACATTTTATATTTCTATGTATTTTTTGTTGTTTGTCTGATGTGTGTGTGTTCTGAGTGGATGTGTGTATGAATGGTGACTTATAATTTTATTTAACTTTCTTTTCATTTCTACTTGTTTTTTTTTTTTTTTTTTTTTTTCTTTTGTTTTGTATGTATATACCTACTTATTTTTTTTTTCTCGTATATATAATATGGTGAATGGTGATTGAGGACGAATGACTAAGGATATTAGTAAATGCTGAAAAGTAAAGACTTCCAAGGATGCATGAGTAATTGGGTGACAGTTGACTGAATATTGTTTTCGTTCATATTGTACTTTATCATAACTGTTGTCTGTTCATGCGTTACAAATAAATAAATAAATAAATAAAAACTATACGTATGCTGGTAAGTACCTACCTTATTTTTGTTTCATTATGTTATCATCAAATAACTACTATTCATTCTGTCTGAAAAATAAGATAATATATTTTCTTAAATAATGCAAACTATACGTATGCTGGTAAGTACCTACCTTATTTTTGTTTCATTATGTTATCATCAAATAACTACTATTCATTCTGTCTGAAAAATAAGATAATATATTTTCTTAAATAATGCAAACTATACGTATGCTGGTAAGTACCTACCTTATTTTTGTTTCATTATGTTATCATCAAATAACTACTATTCATTCTGTCTGAAAAATAAGATAATATATTTTCTTAAATAATGCAAACTATACGTATGCTGGTAAGTACCTACCTTATTTTTGTTTCATTATGTTATCATCAAATAACTACTATTCATTCTGTCTGAAAAATAAGATAATATATTTTCTTAAATAATGCAAACTATACGTATGCTGGTAAGTACCTACCTTATTTTTGTTTCATTATGTTATCATCAAATAACTACTATTCATTCTGTCTGAAAAATAAGATAATATATTTTCTTAAATAATGCAAACTATACGTATGCTGGTAAGTACCTACCTTATTTTTGTTTCATTATGTTATCATCAAATAACTACTATTCATTCTGTCTGAAAAATAAGATAATATATTTTCTTAAATAATGCAAACTATACGTATGCTGGTAAGTACCTACCTTATTTTTGTTTCATTATGTTATCATCAAATAACTACTATTCATTCTGTCTGAAAAATAAGATAATATATTTTCTTAAATAATGCAAACTATATGTATGCTGGTAAGTACCTACCTTATTTTTGTTCCATTATGTTATCATCAAATAACTACTATTCATTCTGTCTGAAAAATAAGATAATATATTTTCTTAAATAATGCAAACCGACGCGATATTAAAAAAAAAACGCTGCATTATAATAATAATTGAATCTTTATAAAAAAATAAATAATTGACCCCTTAAAGTCGAAGAATAATTCAATACCCTCAAGGTATCGGACATCCCAAGAACGCACGACATCTAACAGTTTTGAGATGTTATTGGAAGTGTATATAGGCACTACTTTCATGTCATTGTGTATATTATGTTATATCAATATCATATTATCCTAGTTGCGCTTTTTTATAAGCGAGTTTCGACATGATTGCTTGACCAAGTATTAAGTAATATAATCATATTATTGTCCACACAACTCGGCGTTTTTATTTATTCAAAAATCACCTACAATCGCTTGATTGTTTGATAAGCTATTAATTTATTTGGACACTCACATGTCAAATCGGACACGCTTTTCCTTCCGCAGCCATCAAAGACGTTACCTACTTACTTATCTTGATATATGTATTATAATATACAGATTAAAATGATAGAATGGCGGGTCATTTAGAGGAATTACGATAACTAGTGGTCGGCCAGGGCTCGAAATTCGACCATAACAAATTTAGATTATAAGTTGAACATTATGAAGATTCTATTGTCAAAGACTGAACGAGCACTATTTCACAATTTTCTTTTTAAAATATGTAATGACATGGATACGTCAAATTTGAAATGTTTACATGTTCAAAGTTTTTTCTTTGGTTATTTAATACAAAACATATTAATATATTATCAAATTGACCACAGATAAACAAAAGATCTGTGTCAAATAAGGTCTAACACATCGAAATGTGTTAGAGTATGAAATACATAAGTGTGTGCTTAGTGTTTTTTTATTAATTTAATATATTTAAATGCATAATTAAAAAAAAAATTAGCATTCGCCACTCCTTCTCTATATAAACTATAAGTGTGCGAATTTTCATACTTTTCCGTCCGCGCAATTTTCGTAAAAATAGTCACAAAGTTCACTTACCTACTAATAAATAGATTTAAGTGGAATAGTCATTATAATTTACTTTTTTCATACATTTTTTTTTGGCGAATTCGAAGCTTTAGTGGATCTGATAGGGATCTGGGGTAATGTGTGAGAAAAAATTTTGTAATAACTTTTCATGAAAAATTTCAACAAAATACCTACCTATTTCATTTAAATCAATAGAACTCTTCTCAGTTTAGCACCAGTTCATCATGAAGTGTCATTTTTTTCTATTCTATTCCTCTCCCAACCTGCACGACTCTCGTGTCTTGTCATTTTTACTTTAAAAATCCCTTAACACCCGCAAAGTTTTCTATCACAAGATTGACTATATCCATTTTTGTTGATGTCTCATATTTAGTGCCTATTGGCTTTGTTGGTGCACAACGTTCTAAGTATGTATAGATTTTTGGGTCTTTTTTTAAGGACTAGATCTTAACGAATAATACCTATATCAACAACTGACGACTGAGTAATACCGTTCGATTTTTTAAATGGTACATATAAACAAACAACTACCACATGTTGAAAATTCTCATAATATTCGGGAATATGAACATTACTACCTAATGGCGAACGTTGTTAACGTAAAATTATCATACAAAGCCAGCCTTCAAAATAACAGTAGAAGACAGTCGTAAGCCCGTAGTGGTTTGTTCATACCATTTAAAATCGATCAATATTAATCAGTCATCACTCATCAGTTGTTGATATATTCATCTCCAGTAAATCTTTTTCACGTTATCAAACCGCATTTTATGCTTTTCCTGTAGAATAAAATTACAGGTACCTACCTACTTAAATCTAATAATCCCGTAAAATACGTATAGGCTCCCTTGGACATTTCACTAAGTGTAGTTAAATTATGAAAGGACATTTTAAGTCCCGCTAAGGGAAACGTGGTATCTGCGAAGATGTTTCATGTCAAGATTGTTTAAGCAGTTGTTTACTTTAATCCTTGATATTATTACTAAATAGGGCGACATGTCTGAAAGTTTCCCTGTTAATAAATTAAGGGGGGTTGGACAGGGTCAAAATGATAAAGGAGATTTATATTGGTCTCAGTGAGGGCAAAAATGTGCTTACTCCGCCCTATGTCATCGCACCTACTCTAAAATATTTGGATATGTTGGCCAAATTGCTACAAGAATACATTACTAGGGGCTACCCGTCAATTGTTACCCATTTTTTACAGTTACACAATGATCTTTAACGAAAATACGTTAATGAGTAATTTACTTCTTTGATAATTTTCTGTGCATCTTTTGATTTTTCATCTTGGAATTCATTGTAAGTACATACATAAACAACTCTACAAATTGTCTGCACTATTTCACTTTTCTACCACCGAAGTACCATACGTATCCGTCCGCTTTAAACAACAGAAATAACGCACCACTACATATGTAATATGTGTAGATTGTGGATATGACGTCATAGCGTTAGTAAATCAGTGTTCTGGACTGCTATAATATAAGATTTCGAAGCTCCACGCATAACAAAGTACAGGATTATGAATCTGCCTATCTAAAATAATAATATGTAGGAATAATTTTGTGTTGACGATGTTGTAATAATAGTGTGTGTGATTTATGATAACAGATGAATAATTGTTTGTCTTGCGATCGTAACCATTCCCAAGCACCTCAATAGCCCCCACAAAATCAATAACAATAACTTTATAATATTGATATTAGGTAAATACTAGGAATTTCGAAACGTCTTCAATTTGTACCTTCCATTTTTTATGTGAATCTGTCTTTATATTTTGTATAATGAAACTATAAGCAATATTAATGAAATATTATACCTACGGTTATGATTCGCGAGAATAGGTCCAAATCTATTATCTTTCTATTATATAAAAGAAAGTCGGGTTAGTGCGAATATTTATAACTCGAGATCGGCTGAACAGGTTCTTCCGATGTTTGATTTATTGAATTCTTCTCCGCTGCGGATAACAGAATAACTAATAAAAAGTTGAAAAAAAAATGGATAAGAAATAATATAAAATATAAGTAATATTAAAATAAGTATGGAACAAATTTCCTGCGATGTCATCGCCATCTTTGAAAAAATATAAAGCAACAAATATATTGTTTATTTGACAACTATTGCCATAAAAAATATTGGTACACAGATTTTTGCTTTCAGAAATAAATTTTTCATTCAAATGATTTTAAAGGTATTTTAGTTTAAATTACAAATTCGAAATCAATCTTCATTGTAAGGACTACAGGACAACGTCTGTCGGGAAAGCTAGTTCTGTTACAAATTATTTAAAACTAGCTGACCCATCGAACTTCGTCTCGCCTTAAAGTCAATAAAATATTGCTGTTTAGTGAAATATCTCCACCTCAAGGGCGCCTCACATGAAAAGAAAAGAGTAGTAATCACCAATTAGGTTTGTCAAAATATAATAAAATAACAAAAATGGCAATAATCCCACAAGGTTCGTCATGTTGAAACGTTTTTTTTCATTCACCAATATATGAATCTACCAAATATCTCCCTATTTCCCCAACAGATGTCGGTGGCGGTACCGGTGCCGAACCCGATCCATACTAACTTTAATATTATATTTTACATAAGTTCTTATCGATTTATTCAGCTTTTTATTAGTTATCCGGAGCGGAGAAGAATCCAATAAATCAAACATCGGAAGAATCTGTTCAGCCGATCTCGAGTTATAAGTGTTCGCACCAACCCGACTTTCATTTGTGTTAGAGATAAAGCATCCTCCTCCTTCTTTTCAGCTTGGAACAGTTCACTCCTGAACGTAGGCATCCTCTATGTCCTTCCACACTAGCCTCTCCTGCGCTTTCTGTAATCTGTATCCATGTACCACCCGTAGGTACACCTAACCAGATTATTCACTTTCACCAAAGGTTCCTTAATGTTAGGTTGCTCTTAACGTAGCGTTTTATACGGTGCGCAGAACGCTAAGAGATACCTAAAAGTTAGGAACCGTTGGTGAAAGTTACCATATTATGTCTTCATCGGAGGGATTTCTTTGAAATGTTCTAGGGTAAAATGAGCTGCCGACAATATGACCAGCCCAGCCTCACTTTATTAGTTTGGCAAATCTTTTGACTATGTCGAGCAATATAAAAATTAAGAGTCTGTTAAACCTACTTCTGTCACAAAATGTATTGTTAAAAAAAATGAACCGGTTTTCGGAGACTACCGTTTCCATTTTCAAATGCTTAAGACTGGCGATTCTATATAATAAAAAAACATGAGTTAGCCAAAAATTAAAATATGATTGAAAATTTTACATAATGGTAGGTGGACTGACAATATCATAAGATTAACATAATAATGTATTTTTAATAACAATTATGTCATAGTTGAATAATTCACAACATTTCCAATTAAAACTCCACTGGGCTCGATCTCACGCAGGCTGATGACTTCCTCCCAAACCATATCCAGATCCCTCAACTGTCTGTCTCCAAGGAAAGTAACACGGTTTTCCTCATCTTCGAAACGCTGATAGGAGGAATAAAAGCGCTCTCCTCGACCAACTGTCATTTAGCATCCGTAACACATATTTCAGCCATGTTCATCTCCTCTCCACAATGTTTGAAGTGATGCGCCTCAGAAGAATCTTGGGAATTAGATGGTACCACCGCATCACGGACAGTGGCCATGACATAACCATTTTTAAGTTTTTTTTATACAATGAGTTATTTGTCGAAATATTTTAATTATAGATATTAACTAGTTACATTGCGTTAGTACTAGTTATAATATACGAATATAGGTGGCCTTAGATGTTTCCAGCAGTCTGCGTGGACCAAAGTGTGTTTTGGTAATGCCACGATAATCTGTAAAGAAAAAGGAAAAAAATTGGCACAGAATATATTACTCATATTATATTCTTTATACTAAGAATACCCACCTAAAAACATCTTGAAATACGTATATAGGTATATGGTTCCATAAGTACCTACTTACAAACAAAGAAATGTTTGGTAGAGACAGAAAAAATAATGATTGGTTATCGATCTTTGTACTACCTAATTGTTTAAGGAGGGAAAAAAAGGTTCTCTCGTTAGAAAACTGTTTCTCAAAAGAAACCGTGAGGTTTTTCTGTACCATTGGTTTATTCATGAGTTCCCCACAGCTGTGAGAATATTAATCGTGCCTACATAAATATTACCTACGTGTTGCATTATAGATTTGTGAAGCACGAGCAGACAATACTTCACCGGAAAGCTTAGTTTTTAGCTTCACAATAGTTGTTTTTGAATTCGATGCACTTTTTCATCAAGATAACCATACTTTTGATTCCCTTAGTCATAGAAATCTCCCGCCAGGGCGTGACGGTAGCTTAAAAGCTCTTCGTTGACAAAATTTCGATTAAGTTCAAAATGAAGATTTTTTTAGTAGTCGGTCATTTTGTAATATTGATGATGACTAACATCCAGAAGAAAATCAGATGTTTCAAAAATTTTGGTACACATTTTTACGAGTTAATTTTGAAAGTATTAAAAAGCGTCTGAATATTATATTATTATGTCAAGAATCGGTGTTTTTACCTTTAATAGACCCCTAAGTGCATAGCAATCTTTAAAAATTTAGAACATTGCATTTAAAAGGAAAAAAAAATCAAATCGTTCATGTAATCGCGGGTTCAATCCCAGGTGGCGACCATCTTCCTCTTTCACGACACAAGCTTTAAGTAGCTTACTGTGAAAGAGTCAAAGAGTTATTAATGTTCACTTTGAGTGAGAACAGATTCAATAAAAAAATAGTAGGTACTTAAACAATTTGTAAACAATATCAGACGTTACTCGTCAACATGTGACGGAATTCTTCTCATCGGATATCTTATTCCTCTTATACGAGAAGTTTTTGCTGTGTTCCTCTTGTTTTAGACTGAGTTGCCCGTTTTTAACGTTTGCAGAATGATAAATACAAGAATGCTATAGTTATTCACTTTATTGATAAGTAAATTTGGATTTATACCGATGTACCCACATGTTTCGAGATTTCATGATTCTCAATACGAGGTATGACTAAACCTTAAACCATACACAAATGTGGTGGAAATCAATTTTACACAACGTACTCTTACTTCAAGTTTTCTGCATTAGGGTAAGCAGTAGGTACCATAACTGGCCATTAACAGTAACTGGCCGCCTCGATCATTTTTCTTTAAAAATAAGACCTGGGTGGGAATATCAGCTGTTCTCTAATATCGATGCGCTGATAGCTTGTTTATTTACACACACTCTCCAAATTTCATTGAAATCGGTCATTTATTTGTGTTAGTTTTGTGCGATTTTTCCATAAGGTAGCTACTTTTGTATAGGTAAAATAATATCAGTGGACAGTTGTCCATTTGTTAAGGTAATTATACCTATTACCTACATACATCCAATACCTACGTTTAGTGTTAATTTTTGTTAGTTTTTTGGTGGTATTATTTTTAATTTCGTATAAGCTCGTTTCTACAATAATCTAGAAATTAGGGATGAAGTAATGGATTTTGAAAATGAAGGGTGGCCAGTACCTAACAAAATCAAGAATTTGATGATTAGAGAGTAACTGGACAAGGGGGCCAGTTACCGTGTTTTATAGAAATGTTCGAAATTATACAATTTTAAACCTTATTCGTAGAATTCATATCAATAATTATTATTATCGTTATTTAAAACCCACATTTCAATAGGAGCTTCCGCTACAGTAGATAACTAAGTTACTGACTGAATTCGGGTGGCCAGTTACTGTAATTATTGTTTTGTTTTTTTGTTTTTGAAAGACTGCATTTTAGCTCGTGATACACCTACAATATTGTCATGGATTTTCAACATAAAAAAATATGGTTTATATAAAATACAATTCATAGAAAAATATCTTGAAAAAATGAGCGAGATATAAATGTTTGAGTCCTTAAGTGGCCAGTTACTATACTGCTTACCCTAGTACTTGCCCTAGTAGCTATTTTGTACGCATCCACCCACTTCATATAACAGAAATAACACAAATTCCTATCTGTGTATGTGTGTGTAATCGCGGATATGATGTCTAGCGTTAGTTGGACAGTGGTCTGCACTAATATAAATATAAGATGAGAACGAATACAGCGATGGTATAAAAGAGTAAAGATTTTCAGGGTCCGTGGTTTGGAAGAGGACGAGGCAAAAGGCAGAAAACAGTAATATATTAGTTAGATAATGACGGGTATGAAATGTATTCGGATACCTGCTTTGAAACTATCAACATTAAAGTGTACCTAACGCTTAGATATCAGAGCGGCATGAATAGAGCGGGCCACTATTGTTCCACGCTCTTCGTAGTTCAACTAAAGACATTTTGAAACTTTAACAATTTGCTCCGAATGAAATATTGTTTTAATAAGGGTTGTTGGTGACATAAATTCGGCAGAGCACAAAAGAGTCCCTGAAAGGCCCAACAGTATCATCAGCTATTGAACGGATGAAACGCATTTTGAAGCGAATCCACGTACTTGATAAACGGCGGTGAAACCAAGACAATGAGCCTACGTAACCGTGTAATTGCTCTTGGTATAAAGTCTTCGTTGGAGACGTTTAAGGACCACTAATTTCGGGGAGGAGATGTTGCGAAAGTTCATTTTTTCATTACGGCATTGGCACTTTGAAAGTTTAATTCACCAATTGGAGTAAGTTCAATTAAAGGTTTGAAACGTTTATTTGACACAAGATCTTATAATAATCTAATAATATAACCACCACTACATATAAAAATATCAATACGTTTCATTTCGACTTGTTGTTTTTGATGTAATAATAATACCTATACATTGCGGCTTACAATTTATTCAATGGCTTAGCTGTACTACATTTTTTACATATTCTTCTTCAATGGCACTACAGCCCAAATTGGACCTCGGCCTCCTGTAACTTTCGCCTGCACAGCTCTCTTTCCCCAGCCGCCTTTCTCCAATTATTCACTATCTCTCTTCACGTCATCTTTCCACCTCAGTCTCGATCTACCCACCTTTTTCCTTCCCTTTGGATGTCCTACATATTATAGGTATTTGCTGAATGTCAAGCTTACTGCTTCGATAAGAGCGGGGCCAGTGCATGGTGTGACATATATTTAATCATCCATAAGCCTGCTTAGATTGTTAGAATTTTTCTATTACTTAATTCGTTGTATGTAAAACAATGGCATAATACCACAACAAATTTGTTTGTCAATTAATCTCTATGAGGTTGTTTGTACGGCTTTGCTTTACTGCCAGACTACAAACAAAAAGCGCGAACCAAAAGTAAATGCAATCTAGATTAATTAAATATATAGACGGTTCGCGGGGTTAAAATAATGTTTTTTTTTTAAATAAGAAATGAGTGTATTTGCAATAGATTTGGGTCACGCCTATCTTGGAGAAGCTTAAAAATACCACACTCGGATGGTATGGACATGTACAAAGGATGATGGACGACGCGGGCAAGGTGGCTCTCAACATCCCTGCATAATCCAGAGAGACTACCTTCAAATACCACATTTGTTTTCAGAACAATCTGTTAGTTATACAAAATATCTAATATTTTTAGAATGGTAACACATGAAATATTCAGATCTTATTATTTCCTTCCCCATCCTGTATTCACCAAAATGTCATTGTGTCAACACATAAAGTGAAGTTCAGTTCAATCATTCAAAATTCATTAAATTCAATCAATAAGTGCACATTTGTCGATCAATTCAAACAATCAAAATAACATTTCAATCAAGTGTCGAGAAGAATGTGAAACTCGGGTGAGTACACCAGCGTCCTTCACAGTCCTATATTCTTCAGAAGTTGTATTATATCTTTTTTAAAGAAAATACTCTACAAAATCTACTAATCTTATATCAAGATAGTTTTACATAAACAATTATTGATAAGCATCCTCAGTAGACCAGTTGCATAGGCTTGCGTTTCATATTGAGTGATCCCGGGTTGGATTCCTGGTCGGGTCAGAGTTAAAAAAAATTCCCAAGGCAATATATTTCGTCGACACTTGGCACTTTTGTTTTTAGAGAAGTGTTAATTTATTTGATTAAAGATCCCAGGCATAAATTTAATGTTAAAACGATGGATTCCACTTAAGTATACCTACATAAAACATGATTCATCTGAAAAATTTGTAAGTAGGTGCCTACAAACCTACTTACAAACGTTACTAAAATATTGTACTGGTAGACGTTCCTCTTCTTACTAAAATATAATTAATTACTAGAACAAGTGTGTTGGTCGGGCCATTATCATCGGTTTGGTTGAGCGTCTGCCGAGAGCGCTCAGACGATATAACCAATAAATTAACGACTGGGACTATATTATTATTACAACTGCGAAGGATTTTATCATTAAGCTGATCACTTGTACGAAATTTCGGAGAAGTTGAGTGTATTAAATATTTTTATTATCTAAAAGGTTTGATTGTATCTTATTTTTCTATGTTATAAAAACATAGTTTTCAGGTTAAAAATTAATTTGAACTCATTTACTTAACTCCTTAACATAATAATATCTTGTTCTTCTCACCCATCCCTCAACTGCTAGAAATACCTAGGCCTCTTGCATATCTTTCCACCTTTCTTTTTCCTGTGTCCATTACATCCACTTTCGCCCGTACATCGGCATTATGTCTTATGTCCATCTTTTAATGGGTGTTTCGACACCTCTCTTCTATATAGCTCGCTGTGGGCATTTTATTTTATAATAAGTAAATTTCCAGAGTATTTTTTTTACTCTGCGACATCATCCTTATCCATCAGATCTTTCCTAAAATGAGTTGCCTCCAACTCTTCACCCCATCATACTAGCTTTTGCACAGGGGAATTAGTTGGTTTATTTTTAATTTATAGATTGAAATCACAGGTATGATGTGAAACGGATTTTAGCAAAATAGTAGGTAGGTATTCCTTTATAGAATGCGGCATTTGATGTGAGCAGTGAGCAACCAAAACTGACAATTTTAAAATGCATTATGCCTTGATGCATCATCTAAGTTTTTTTGATCAATTATTTATCTTCACCGACCTTGGTAGCCTAGTGGCAAAGACTCCGACTTCAGATCAAGAGGTCCCAGGTTCGATTCCTGGTCGGGTCAGAAATTTTCAATATGTATGTTTTTTCACTTCAAATTTTTACTCGGGGTTGGAATCTTGTCTCAGATTAGACGGGACCGGTTGACTGGTAGAGAATGCTTCAAGCATTAAGTTCCGCCGGCTATACTGACACCTATGTATAGAAGAGTGTTATTTATTTATCTTTTTGAAATTATTGATTAGGTATCTCTGAGCCAATGGTCACGAAGTGAACGTTATACTTCCTGGATTTTATATAAAATAATGTGGTAAAATGATATCGAGAACGTGGAAAACAGAAGTACTAAACTTTTTAACTTTATTTGTTTATAACTTCAAAACTAATAAAGTTTTATTGTTGTATATACCAACCCACCTATCTTTAATAATCCTTTTATCAAAAGACTTGTGTATAAAGCATTTGCTTGGATGTTTGAATCCACTAACAATCATTATTATTACGAAATATTGTTGATGTTTTTATCAAAAATATTCGTTCATCATATTATCAAACTAATAAAGAAACTTGAAAATATTTTAGCTGTAGAAACGACAAACAATCAACGTTGTGTATAAGTACTTAAATATACCATTAAAGGACACGTGGATTTTGACACTATTTGCTTGGTTACCATCTACAGTTTTCGAGTACCTTTATTAATCAGATCAAGGATTCGGGTCTTTCTCAATATTATTGTACCGTGAATCTACAAATCTTACGGGTCAATTTATGTACGAGATCTGTATAAGCAGTTTTAGTGGGTGACCCGTTGGATCTGCCTCCGACGAATTCATGTTGGAGTAGGGTCCATTTAAGCGGATGATGTACGTAAACTCTGTCCATCTGACTTATAAAAAAATCGTCAATCGTAAGATTACGTATAAATCACTGATCAGTTTTTACTTCAATTATTATAAAAAAAAATATTTAATCATTGTTATATATGAAGATGACATTTCATACAAAATTTTGTAAATAAACAAATAAATAGTAGCCGGGCAACACAAGTGGTAACTGCCAATATTCGCTATGTCAGATTTGAACGACTTATTGATGCAGAATAGGTACCTTATTTTTTAATTATTTATTTTATATCAAAATATAGTTAAGTCCTTATTAAATCATATGAAACCTTTATGTTTCAGCCAAAATGAACCAATTCATGTTTGATCACTTCAATTTTAATATTTGTACCTACTTAAAAAGTATTCTTTGAGTATTTTCTTCAAAAAGTCATTATATTTCTTATAAATTTAGGTAAAGCATCATGGTTGTAAGCCCTCGAACGATTACGGGAATGCATATTTGCTTTATTTGTTTAAATTTTCTATGATTGATATGATAAACCAAAATACAATGGACCTAAATATGAAGGGAGCACATAATTGTAAGGGAAAAAAACTCAAATACAGTGTATTTATTACAGAAAGCGTTTTTGTATACTGGAAACAGCTGTCAGTTGACGTAAAATGCAACATGGCGGGTCAAAATATACAGAGATCTGCTCACTATCAAGCGATTTGCGAAAAACTACCTCGACGACCGACGGCTTGATCGCAAATTTTCTACCGCTGAACTCTTATTTTCCACTGATCAGAGTTTTTAAATAAAGCAGTGTGTGTTTTGTACATGAATTGAAAATATTGACCGTTCATACTTGAAAGTATCACAGCAAAGAATAGTATCTCAAAATTAGACGGGATAAAATTATTCGGTTCACTGATGACTCAGGCGGTGCGGGTCGCTACAGAGTTGAGTTGATTTTGTTTTACTTACTATACATTTTTAATCATCCATTTTGATAAAACCATAACATGTTATAAAACGTACACATTTTTATAATAATTTGTGAAAAAAGTACAAGGCATAAATTGTTTTAAACAAAAACAACAAAGTTTTAGTATTTGATGCTGCAAGAGTTTAAAAACTATTCACACATGTCTTAAACGACTCAAGGGCCAGTGCATTTATATTCTTATATTATAAATACAAAATAAAATTTTCCGAAAACCAAAATAGTATTTATAGTACCTACACGCTGCATATATGGATAGAGTGATCTTGACTTCTAAACTATAATAATAAAAAAATGTATTACCATCAGGCAAATGTCAAATAATGTCATCTTTTAATGGTACTTATAATTATTTTGAAAACATACATACTTACTGAAATCTTTTTTTTTTGTATATAACAACATGGGGCAAGTTAATGTTCTTGTAAATGGTTGTTTGGAAAAAAAAAAGAAAAAAATAATTAAAATGGTGTGATGTGCGAAGGGTGTTTTAATTCGTTCAACACCAGGGGAAAGAAACAGTTGGTGTTAGAGGCGAGGAGGGAGCGTCTCCGAGAGTATCGCAGGGCCATTATCCATTTCTTCTGGCCGCACCGCTTCTCGTACAATAGTTGGGAAATTTCGACTCGAAATTGAATTAAATTGAATTTATGTAGCCCGGTGGTGTATTTTGAAGAAATAAAATTGTTATAATGGAAATTTATGAATGGTGCATAATCATTTTCTCACTTTTTTCCGCCTTTACACAGATTATAGGTAGGTACTCCACCGAACTTCTTAAATTTTTACATTCATTTTTATCCCGATTAATAATATGGTCAACTTTCAAATTTATAAAATACTTAAAAAGCATCGAATGAAGATTTCCAAAATCTCCATCCTCTGAACTGAATATTATTTCCATATTCTGAGATATTGTGAGTTTGATAGAAAATAATTTATAGTTTTAGGTAAATGCAGACATTGTTGTTAATGACAATGAATTCTACTGTGTTGACGACGTGTAAAATGAAGCAATATGAAACGTTTAACATTTATATCTAATATAATTTTCTTGGCAACACATTCTATATAGATAAACGGCTTATTGTAAAATATTTTGTGATCATTATCTTTTTTTATATACTTGACGAAATGCCATTCTTTACCCTTTACATCTAGAATGGCATTGAATATTAAATTATTATTATTTTATCATTGTCAATTCGTCTCATTGTATTATTATTTTGTCATTGTATTGTACCATAACGAATCCAAGTGCCCCAGACGGGGCCTTTGGAAAATAAGAAAAATAAAAAAAAATAAAAATTGTAATTTGTGTGGAGTGTTGCAAAAGGAAAAAAAAGCTCCTGTCGCTAACCACTATTCCGTGGCAAAAAATACTACCTCCTGTAACTGATAATTCAGGGAAAGATAGGAATATAGGGTGGAAGAAAGTCTCCTGGCTCAATTTTTTTACACAGTGGTTTGGAATACCGGATGTGGCGTCTGTAATAAGGCTGGATCAAGATCGTGAAGAACTCGTACGGATTGTCACCAACCTCCATTAGAAGATATTTTTTTGCTCGTAGCTGTTAAGAAGGTTGACATAGTGTGATCACTTCAGGTTAAAGAAGTGGATATTAGCCTTGCGGAAAAAAGTTAACCTTCTGCAGACCTTGCTATATTTATTTTATTTTTATTTTATTTTATTAAACAAATATACAAACAGTGATATTATAATGAACAATTACACAAATAGTATGGAAAACAAAAACATCAGTAAAGTACCTATAT
This sequence comes from Mystacides longicornis, assembly GCA_963576905.1. NCBI lineage: Eukaryota > Metazoa > Arthropoda > Insecta > Trichoptera > Leptoceridae > Mystacides > Mystacides longicornis. The sequence continues at coordinate 939,922 of OY756421.1, read as the reverse complement.
ACGTAAACATTTACAGCGAGTAAGTTAGAAGTAAGGCAAACAACAGAAAAAAAGAAGAAAAAATCTTATGTAACAATATGTGCAGGCTTAGCTGGGGATAATGGGAAGAAGGATAAGGGTGAGGGATAGGAATAAGGGACAAAAAAGAAGCAAGAAGGTAAAAGAAGTCATTGCTCTGACGTCGGGTGTGTTCTTACGTTTTGCCTGAAAACCGTTTGAGAAGAGTTCGAATTATAACAGATATTCTTCCTCCTCTAACTATAATAATTATATCTCTGCTGGCATGTCATTGTATTAAAATACTCAATTGCATGACTGGTGAGAACATTTTTTTTTGTTTAGACACATAATAGGAATAGGTTATAAAAAAATCTATATTATAAAAGAAAGTCGGGTAAGTGCGAACACGAACACTTATAAATTTTGATGGGATTGAAATAGATTTTTTGGTGTATTGGATTCTTCTCCGCTCCGGATAACAGAATATCAAATAAAAATCTTCAAATGGATATAAAATATAATATTAATGTTGGAGTTGAATGAATTTCCTTTAAACAACGCCATCTGTGAAAATTCTATAGAAACACAATTTTTATTTACCTGACAACCATGAACATTAAAAAAATTGGTACGCAGATTTTTGATTGTTTTTTTTTTGTTTTTAACATTGAAGCGCATTTTTTTACAAATTAAAACGCTAAAATTGAATAAATCTAATTTTGAAATCAAATTCTGACACAAACTGTCAGTTTTTTAATAGTTGATGCGATTGACAGAATTTGGATGAAAAATATATTACATTTTCTTTAAGATCTAGTCCTGAAAAATGGTCACAAGAATCTAGACATAATTAGAAAGTTGTGCACCAACAAAGCAATAAAGATAAGACATTTACAAAAATGGATATAGTCATATCCTGACGCCAAATACATGACAGCAGTCGCAGTCTTTAAATTTGGTTGCTCTCTTGTTCTCAATAATTTCCAACTTTTATCTCTATATTTCATTAATAATTTTTAAATATCTACTTGTTGCACACATGAGATTTTTCGACATGTTGAATATGTTGAGAATTCTCATGACTAGGAGTTTCGGAGACTTAAACATAGTAAAGTTATCACACTAAGCCAGCCTTCGAAATAACAGTAGGAAGACGGTCGTAAGCCCGTAGTGGTTTGTTCCATTTAAAAATCAAACATTAGTAGTGAATTGTTAGAGTCATTAGTTGTTACATTTTCTTAAAAAATATGTCGTTTAAAACAGATTCTTTTAAATTCCAATTCAATATTCATAGTTAGACCATAGGACAAAGTCTGTCGGGAAAGCTAGTATGTTATAAATATATCACAATGAGAAAGAAGTAAATCTAAAATAATAACAGTTATGTCATTGTGTTGTTGAACCTTCAAGGCTTTGAAAAAATAATATTAGAATCTCTTAACAATCGTCACATAGGTAGCTTGGCTTTCTCCACCTTAACAGGCGTGTTAACAATAGTTCCCTATGTGGTACATATTGCGTACAGTTTCTTAGGTAACGATGTCTCGTACTACAAGCTCGCGTGTTTTTTCTGCTCTTCTGACAAACATTAGTCAAGTGTTGTTTTGCGGAAAAGAAACGAGGAGCACGTTCATTGAAGGATCATTATTCTTTCATCCCGGTTTGTTTCTTCAGTTTATATTCTGCGTGTGTTATACGTATATTGTATTTTTTAGAATAGATACACCTGGGTCCGAAACGATTTTTTGGGATGTTTAACTGAACATGATAAATGATATATTTTCTTCTACTTCTCAAGATAAAACTTACAACACAGGAAAGGTGATAAAATTTAAAACGAGCGATCTAGATCGTTATATTAATAATGGATGACCCCAACTTCTTTACCTTTGCCCTATCAGGTCACCCCCCGACGTTGGCGATCAGCAGGATTATTCTCGTAGTGCTTGAATTGCAATCTAATTGAAAAGATATCTTAAAGGGCGGCTCGGATAAGGATCGGACCAATCAGAGAGAAAGGGGGAGTGTCATGATCGTTCCACAATTGGCTACATCGTATTGTAGACACTCCCTCTTTCTCTCTGATTGGTCCGATCCTTATCCGAGCCGCCCGTTAAGATATCTTTTCAACTAGATTGCAATTCAAGCGCTACGAGAATAACCCTGCAGCTCTGCATAAAATCTCCGTTCCTGTGCAGCCTATAGAATTTTTTTTCAGCCAGGACATCTGCTTTCTCTCCATGCAGTCACCGTCATCCCTCCAACTTACCCTCCAGAATAAAACGGAGGAGGCGAAGTTTGCCATTTTATTGCAAATTTGTAAATAAATAATATAGGAAAAATAATAACTAATGACTCTAATAATTCATGACCAATGTTCGATTTTTAAATGGAACAAACCACTACGGGCTTACGACCGTCTTCTACTGTTTATTTTTTTTTTTTGTCTAGGGGGCAGTAAATTCCAATAATTATATATGTAAACTGATTGTTATAATTATTGTAATTGATATGTAATGGAAATAAATAAATTTTCCACCATAGACCCATTCCAGGCACTTGGGGACGTCAAAATTTTCACAATTTTACATGTATAAATTAAGAATATATTATAGAGATGGAGACAAATCAGATCAATACGGGGTCAAGATATCACAATACAATAATTAATTATTCACAAAAATAACATAAGGGGGAAAAAGTACGACTGTAAGCGAGCATGTAGGACTTTGAAATGAAAATCTATCTATTTCAGTCATGCCTGGGTGTAAAGGTCCCATTCACGCTCACGTCAAAATATATAAAATAAAACAAAATGGACAAGAAAAACATGGAGCTCAAATTTAAATTCATAACATGACGTGACAAAATTAAGTTATTTGTTATTTCGAAGGCTGGCTTAGTGTGATCACTTTACGTTAACAACGTTCGCCATTAGGTGGTAATGTTTGTCTCCGAAACTCTTAATCATGAGAATTCTCAACATGTTCAACATGTCGAAAAATCTCATGTATGAAACAAGTAGAAATTTATTAATTAATAAATAATATGCTCAACCGTTTTTGCTTACTTTTCAGGCAACTGGGAGCCGGGGTCGTAACCGCCAGAATAAAAACATAAATAAATGAAAAATATTTACAAAATAAATGTTAACAAAATATAGTATATTATGTAAATCAAAAGCTCTCGTTTAATAAACTTATTTGAAACACAAAATAAATAATAGGTATTTTTGTTATTCACGAGATGGTTTTTAAATTATTGTTTATTTACAATTTAATAATTTTCACTTCTGTTTTAATTGAATACTCCTTAACTAAACATTTTCATTTGATTCGTTAATATCTCCTTAGGGGAAGTTTATAATAGACAAACTTCCGAAGGTAAAACCACCCTGTGTGTGCCTTCTCTTTCCAATCTTCCAGTCTCTCTTTCTTCTTAGTACGATAGAAAATACTTCCTACAATAATTATTATTGTTCTTATTTATAGGTAGGCACATACCTATGTTGCTTTCATATAATCTATAATTTAAGGATTTAATATTATAAAGAAGGTTAAGCAAAATCGGTTTGATAGTAGGTGGGTACTTCGAAGCAAACCTTTGGTTCTGTTAATATGTGAAGTAACCACAATCACTAGAACTTTGAATGAAAAGGTCTGTATGTTATGTCTAATGTTCTAGGTATGTATGAGAAAAGGGTAGGATTAAAGTATCAGTAACTGCTATTTTCTGATTATCGGTAGTTGGTATTATGCCAACCATACACGATCAAGACGGGAGGCTTGTTATGACATGATATGATAAGCTTCGTCAAGCCCGCTGCAGGCTTGACGTAAAGCTTGGTGGGTAGGCTACACATATGGCCGACATAATGATATAGAAGACGCCCAACGAGGTGGAGTGATGCCATCGTGCGAGTCGCTGGAGTCATATGGTAGGGATGACTAGAGATATCTAGGAGTGGAGTGGTAATGAGGGGTTCTTTTTCTTGCAGATGATAATTACCTATTCGAGGTTAAAAAATTGATTTTAAAATAATAGATAGAATATTGATTAATTCTGGTTTATTTGTGTATGTAGTTTTTTTTCTTTGTTTGATAGCTCTTTCATTTGCTTGAAATGTCTTATAAATTGTACTTTGAAATGTAAATGCAACTTTTGTTGCGTAGATTAAAAATAATACTAATAATATTTTGACAATATTAATTATTATTTTTTATTAAGTATACCTATATTTAATAAATTGTGTATGTAGGTACCTATATATTTTTGATAGTTGTCAAGTATCTAAAATATAATAAAATAATATAATGCAAATAGTACTTCATTATTTAATGAAAAATCACTGCCAATCATTAGAGGTTCTTGGTCTGACTTTACATACACCGGAATCCTTTAAAATGAAATACATTGTGTACAGTTACAGATTATACCAACTTATATTAAATCAGACATCAACCAATATGGACGTGTTTTCTTCTCTACTACATATATAAGAACCTGTATTATTTTCTCTGGTCTGCTCTCAATTGGGCTTATCCATTGTGGCACGCCGATTTGATTTTTTTGCATAAACTGATCGGCGGCCAAATTGACTCGTCTCGACTCTTATCAATGGTGGAGCTTCGGGTGCCCACTAGGGATACCCGCAATGTGCAGACGTTCAGACTTGCGAATCATACCACCAACTATTCCTTCTTTGCGCCCATGCAGAGGATTCTTGGTTGCGTAGACAATAAATAAATAAATAATAATTGTAATAAATTCACACATTGGAAAAAATCGCACTACTAAAATGCGACTGTTCTTTAATTATTATAAAATCATTCTACAAATTCCATCACAAACCTTCCCAGTTCGTATCAAGAATATATTTCATAAAGTAGGTTTGTTGATCGGTGAACCAAATGCCAGTTTTCTCGCCGCAGAATGTTGATGAAGGTGGGCATAAAATGGGCATGAAGAGTTTGTGGCTTTGGATCAGACCTTGGGAAACTTTACCTGTAAATTAGACGACAAAATTGGAAATGATATGCAAGCTTATTTTTATTCATTTACGCACTAAGGGCAGGTTTATAAACGACAAACCTAATATCCGTACCAACTTATTTTACCTACTGTTGGTTACTATGGTTCCAAAAAGCCCTAGAAAGATGCATGTTTTCGCAACCTTTCGTCGGTTTTTTTGGGGCAAATATTCCATAGTAAAAGTCAATAACTTGACTAGTACTGTTTTTTATTGTTTCATTCGACGGATCTGAGCATCTAAATGAATTTTATGTAGATATTATTATCTACCATAAATTAAAAAAAAAATATGGGTACTTGAAGAACTGCCAGAGAAATTTAGCAATATTTAACTTAATTTAAATTTTACTCATACTTCGCAGGCAGTCGGTGCAAACATGTCTATCATAAGAAAGTTGCGCGGAAAATTAATAGAAAACTCAACAATATAATATGACAATATAGAGTTTTATTTGTAATATTTTGATAACTGTATCTACATTAGTAGGTATGATAATATTATGGTTCTCTTTTATAATGGAATTTTTCAATATTGAAAAATATAAAGCTTTCTTTTTTTTTTATTCAAATTGACGTTTGACATCTGTCAGTTGTTTGATAGTATATGCGATTGTCCTTATTATTATTCCTTATTATTAAAGAAAGGCCGTGGGGTTGTCAGCTAAGAACAGCATCTCTGCTCTTTTTGCTGGTTTTTCGAGTAAGAGGCAGGAAATCGAAAAATCAGATCGGGACCGTGAGGTTGACCACCTCACGTCCGTAAACCTCAACCGGTCAGAAAAGGCACCATAGGCCTCAGTCGCCTTCGAGCGCAATGGAGAGCTCTTGATGCCTCCCTATGCCCCTGAGTGGGGTTCAGGCCCCCTGCATTGCGGGTTGGTTTGGTGGGGATCTGGGGCGGGCTTGATTTGTGTGGAATCGCGCGACCATGCGATGAGCGGTCATACAATGTTTTCAATTTGAACGATCCGTCCGCGTTTGAGTATATTTATTTATTTATTTATTAACAGTAAAATAAACACCACTTAACCACCATAACACCTTTCGCCTTTGCGATGAGTGATGATGCACTTAGTATGAAACTCTCCGGCGAACGTTCCTAGTTAGAACACACGTTAAAACTTGATTACGATCGAAATTTAGTTCAACATAAATTTGAATTCAATTTCCATAGCAAAGACAGGACAATGTATATTGGGGAAGCTAGAATTTCGATATAATAATGTAAGTAGGTATACTTACCTATTATTGTACTATTCTCGGAGATGGGCAGAGTGCTTGGGAATAAGACGGGATATATTAAAACCCAGCCTACCAAACACCTAATAAAAGTGACGCAGAAGAAAATGTCGAAAGGGAATCCGTAATAAAATTAGTGGAACTCCGCAACGATGATAATAGAATTGGACAGGAGCTGTCCCTAATATCCAGACAGGTATAGTCCGGGTACAAGTTACACACAATTCATTTCAAAACCCGGACAAAGAGTCTATAGGATTTTGATTTATGAGATATGAAATAATAGTACGGGTAATTCTATGTACTACTGAAACTTTGCTCCCCACAAAAGACAAGAAAATTGTTTCTGAACTCTATCTGGATCCCACGGCGGTGATACGATTTATTGTCCCCAATTGCCATATTTGATTATATTCTACTGAGTTTTATTTCATGCTATCAGAGCAGAGACGAAAACTTTATGTCTATATCATGCGTTTTCCCTTGTACTTCTCTCGTAAGAAATATTTCTCTCTTATAAAATATGTAAGGAGGGTTATTTTCAAATTCGGAGATTGGTTCGATAATTTTAACAAGCGGTCGACCAGTGCCCGAAATTCGACCATAGCTTATTTAAACTATAAGTTTGAACATTATTAAGGTCCCATTGTCAAGAACATCAAGGCATCAAGGCCATCAAGGCATATGTTCGTCAACCAGGGATGGTGGCTAGGTATTTCCCTTAGGAACACATATGTATGTGTGTATGCGTGTGTGAATGTGTGTAGATGTTATTTGTATTTTACGTATACTGTGTTTTCGATTTTTATTCTTATTTTATTTTTGCTGCAATGAGATTTGACATGATTGTATGACTGATTTAAGTTGTGACTATACGCTAACAGAATGTTTTGATTTACTTATAACAATAATGGAGAAGCAATTCACAAAATGTAATGAGTTTATTTTTAAATGATTGATGTTTTTTTTCCACTGATTTTATTGATAATTGTTGAACTCTTACTAAAGTTATGCTGAAATAATCGAGGAAAAAGGAATCTATTTGTGTGTATGTACATGTGTATTTATTGTTTGAGTAGGTGTATTTCAATTATTTATTTTATTATTATATATTTACTTATTATTTTTAACCTTTTAAACTTTATTTTTTACTATTTTTACCTTTTTTAACTTTACTTATACTGTTTTTACCTTTTTAAACTTTACTTGTTTTAATCCTAGATTGACTGAATTTTGTTTATTTATACTGCATGTACCTATGTGTAACTCCTCTCCTAGACAGGCTAAGCCTAGTGGAGGGAGACATGAATGTTCATCTACCATTGTACACTATATTCAATGAATAAAATTTATTTATTATTTATTTATTTAACTGAGCGAGCGCTATTTCAAAATTTTCTTTCAAAAACAATGACATGGATACTATTGGATACGTCAAATTTGAAATGTTGATATGTACAAAGTTTTTTCTATTATTATTAGAGACAGTTAAATTAAATTAAATTAAGTTAAATAAATAAAATAAACATACTATTAAAGATAGACAATTTCAATATGATTTATGTAAGTAACTACTTGTAATACAGGAAATTCGTTAGCGGATAAGATTTTGGTGAGTCCAAATACTCTTTCAAAAAAAGGAAACAAAGAAAATGTAATGATAGAATAAAGCAGGAAGTATGTTTAGAGAAAGATAAGAGAGATAAAAACAAAGTCCTTTGGTTCGCAATCATCAACACTATAAAATACCGTTCTCATAAAATCTACTCACCTCTAAGAAAATACCACAATCAAGCCGCTCACATTTGAATCCACGAACAAAAGATATAAAAAGAAGGATATCGATTGGATGAGAAAGAAAGGGCATTGTCATAGTTTTCCTGGTAAATCCTCTTGAGAGACCTCAAATCCTGGATATAAACAATGTACCTACTAAATACCAATAATGGTATTCTTTGGCGATCGGACAATAATAATAATACCTACTTACTCATTCAAAATTCAACAAAAACCCATAATACAATAATAACAAAGAAATGGAAATCTTTGGCATTTATTTTATTCGCCATAGAAATTATTAAATATTTTTATGATGAAAAATAATTCCTATTTTTCGCTTTCGGTCAAAAATGGCATTAATTCGATCTTTTTGTCAAGCATTAATATTGTTGAGAATTTTTTTTCTTAATTTCCATTATTTTGATTTTATCACTAAGTAGGTAGATGCCAAATTTACTTTCCGTTTCCGTTACATCAAATCTGAAACCCCCAGTAACAGGCCACCATCATAAAAAAAACTGTTTTTTTTTTTCAATTTTTTTAGTAGGTATCGACATTTATTACTTATTACGATTAATACAGTATATCACTCTGTGGAGAGTGGATTACCTACCACATTAAAAAAACAATGGTTCAGAGTCCTGGACTATGACACTCAGAGATCAGCAACGTCTGCTGACCTTTGAGAACAGGATTTTGAGACGAATCTTGGGACCTAGGCCGGGGATTGCGGCTGGCACCTGGAGGCTGAGAAGCAATGCAGAAATACGTGCACAGACAGGACAACCACTTATCACCAGTGACATCAGATCCAGAAGATTGGCATGGATCGGACATGTTGCCAGGTCCAGTGTGGAGAGGTCCACAAAGAGTCTTCTGGATAGCAGGCCCACGGGTAGAAGACCACCTGGAAGACCAAGGCAGCTTATGGACAACGTTGCCCGGGACCTGGGCGTGCTGGGTGTGGGAGATCAGTGGGAGTCCATTATGCAGGACAGGACGGCTTGGAGAAACATTGTTCAGGAGGCCAAAACTCTGTCGGAGTTATATGGCCATCGGAAGTAAGTAAGTATTCAAAAAACAAAATTGTATCAAAAAAATTACTTCTCACTGAAGTGAGAGTTGTCTTTTTTTGCGTATTTTGTGTTCTCCTTTGTTCTGAACTTCATTTCTTTGGCTGTGGTCGACGACCATCTTACTTCATTGCTACACACCCTTCATGATCACAGAATAATTATGTAAAAAAAAATCTTTCAAAATATTTACAAATGACCTGTGATTACATAGGGCGTGTGTAATGTGCATGTGCCAACAGAAGCTACTCTTGAAATTTAATCACGAATGCTTTGTGGACCGTCTATAGTTTGGATACTAAAAGTACTTGTATAAATCCTTATTCATACCATTTTTTTTTTCGAAAATCAATACCGGATTCAAAATTAAAAATATGTTTTTTCATGATTATGCACTGGGTTCTCAGGTAGCGCTTCGTCGTCTGACAAGACGGCTGTCTTTGAAAATGCTTTTTTGTCGCTTCGGTAACGATATAGGTAGATAATGTCCTGAGCTGACGCATTCGCCACTGTTTATAACAGTAGGTACCTACTGCATTCTTAGGAAAAAAGACCATTCGCAACCAAAATATAAATGTCATAATGACATCGTTAATAATATTGGAATTGGATCGGTATCGCTATGTAAATGCAGAGTTAGGCCCCAAGTATGATAAAAATATTATATACCTAGGAGTGGAGCACTTGAAATAATAGACTAAACCTTTGCCTTTTCCATAATAAATTAAGCAGGAAATAATAATAAGGGAGAGATTGCAAAGATTTCTCTCGCGTACAAGTGTCGCGTTTGCACCCTCCATATCCACTCACTTTCCCTTGATAAAGTGCCCTGCTATTTGAGAAAGAATTATTAAAGATTCTTAAGACATATCTCCATAGATGCCGGCTGCGTGCGTAGTGCGGCGTTGTATTAAAAGCATTGCCGCTGGGTCGGAGGAGCACATCGTTATCAAGTCTTAAAGAAAGTTTCCAGGGTGACAAATGGCCGACGTTACCTTGATAAACTGTCCCTCCATTCAAACGGGAACTTTGGAAATTTTCACCATTCTCCCACATAGGTGAGGCGGGATCTACGTAAAATAATATTCCTGTAACGTAGGCAGTATTTAAACTATTAAGGAAAGAAAGTTTATCCCTACAGTTGTCTTAAAAAAACTTTATCTCAGAAAATAGTGTTGAATTCTTTTAATATACAAACTTCACTTCGTATCATAATCGTGAGTTTCTTAGTATTCTTTAATTATAACTTAGTGCTAAATATTTAAGAGTTTTTATGACTTACTTAAGTTTTTACATACTTTTCATTTAAAAAAATAACCAACCCAATTCCAAACTCCCTTAAGGCCCCACTTAGGGGCATGGGGAGGCAGCAAGAGCTCTCCATTGCGCTCGATCTTGCGCAATGTTTATGACCTCCTCCCACACCATGTCCAGATTCCTCAGCTCTGGTTCGAAGGAGCGGAACACAGTATGAGAGGGTCTTCCTCATCTTCGGGACCCAGATGGGAGGAAGAACAGCGCTCTCCTCGGCCAACTGTTATTCGCCATCCTTTACACATGTCCCAGCCAAGTCCATCTCATCTACATAATGGTAGAAGTGATGGTCGTGATGCGGGGGTACCATATAACAAAAAAATTATAACATTTAAATTATACAAACTGTTTTTCAACACTATTTCTTAAATCAAAATGTATTTTTTTTTAGTAAAAACTAGCTTTCCCGACAGACGTTGTCCTGTAATCCTAACTATAAATATTGATTTAAAATTTGTTATTTACACAAATATACGTCGTTTAAAATATGTTTGAATGTTAAAAAAATTAATTCTGAAAGCTTGAGAAAAATTCTATCAAAAATCTGCATACCTACCAATTTTTTGAAACTCAACGGTATAAATAAAAATTGTGTTGGATTGGATTTTTTCACAGATGGCGCTGTTTTCGGTAAATTCGTTCCATACTAACTTTAACATTATATTTCACGTAATTTGCTATCCATTTTTCGAATATTTATATTATTCTGTTATTTGGTGCGGAGAAGTATCCAATAAACATCAGAGTACCTACCTATGTACCTAAATAAAATAAATGTTTAATAGTTCCCAGGGGGCCTAGACAAAATGCAGCTGGCGATCGACTACAAACGAATTCTTCGACAATGTAGAGTAGGAAGAAAATTAGCTGTCCACTTTTTATATTTTTATAAAAGTGTCATTGCTTGGTTTAAATAATCTACATAATAATTCAGTAATGTATGTATATTTATTTATTTATTTATTTGTTTCACTCCAACTGTATGTAAGAGCATCACGCTAAAACCGTAGGTTCTGCGTTGAATATTTTTCTTCGCAGTTTTTCGCCAATACAATTGTGGTAATCTGAGATACAAATATTTACATTTCATTAAATATATTTTAAATTATTTACAAATTTCTAAAAATTTAAAATCTTCATACAAAAATGAGAAAGTCATGTTTTAAAAGTAAAATTATACGTCTAAATTTTGTGTAGAACTGTAGCATTACGGTATGAAAATGTACAAAATCGATCGAAGTTTGATTTGAAATACAAAAAATATAAGTAGAAGTCTTTTAATTCTTATTTTATAAAGATTTTCACCGAAACTTCTTATAAAATATGTACGCCATGACAGATGACTAAAGCCGGTAAAGCAGAGTTCGCTTGCACCCTCTCTCTCCTAAGGTACCTCATTAAATTTATCACTACAGTCATAAGTAGGTCAACTATACATAATATAATACTAGGTAGGTAGGTACCTATATCTACACACAGTATGAAGGTTTTCATTAGGAACAACTACACGTATTATACCTAATACTAGGTAGGTAGGTACCTATGTATAACTACATTCTTCTTTTAATTTTTTCGCGTATTCAACAGTGAGTATTAATTTTTCCTCATCTTCTATTTTTTTTATAAATATTGAAAGTGACATTAGTTTTTCAAATTTTTCGCATATTTAGCAGTGACTCTTATTTTTTCCTTTTTTGAAACATTAGCTGGGTACACATTCTAAATCTTGGCGTGAAAATTTTTGAAAATGATAGATTATCAGCTATAACATTTGACCGATAATCCCTCATTTTTAAAATCTTAGCGAATTTTTTTTTTGAAAATGAGTGTACTCAGTTATTAAGATAAAATATATACTCCTGCCGTCGTAGACAAATTCAAATTGGCATTCGACTACAAACAAAGATATCGCTAATGTATAGTGCGAAAAAATTAACTGTCCACTGTAACATATAAACATTTATTCAAACCAAACAATGATCCTTATAATATAAAATATAAAAAGTGGACAGTTAATTTTCTTCCTCTACATTGTCGAAGTCGTTTGTAGTCGATTGCCAAATGCATTTTGTCTAGGCCTACTGGTCCTGAGAAGGGGAAAGCTGCATACAAAACCTGTTCAATAACCTACGGCTCAAGTCTGACTAGCCAAATCAACAACGTAAAGCAAGACGGGTATCAGCTAGTCTGTGATAAAATAAAGATAAAACACTTGTATACATTGACAAGTAGTATAGTAAGCAACAAGAGAGTATATGTGTTCTGTGGTAAGCAAGTAGTTTCGGAATAGTTTTTTTGGTAAAATGTAGAAGGCATCTGCGGTAAATGATAATAATTATCAAAATACTGTTGCATACGTCAAAACAACCGGCTTGATAAAAACAAAACTGTGCGCATTAGGAAATTATATCTCTCTTTTTTGTCAAAATGGATCCCATAAGAGTGATTGATTGCACCATCACTTCCTAATATTATTAGTTCAATATTTGAGGATATTCTGATCACAAAATAATGGAAGAATTGAATGAGCTCTCTAAGCAGTTTCTCAGCTGCAACAGTTTGAAAAATTTTCATTTAAGAGTAAAGTTGTTTTTATTTTAAAAAGCTCTTTATCACAAAGTGAATGCATTTGTATGAAACTTCCATTTATGTTTTTTAGAAATCAATTCTGGACATATCCTGGGAGGAGCAAAAACAATTATTGTCCAAAACAGTCCATCATCCATTGGTGCTGGAATACCCCTTGAGTTATCCCTACCAACGGTCTTTCTTGAGAAGTGTGATCCATGGACTTGAAAGTGCGGGTGTGGATGTTCACGATGAAGTGTACGAGGCTTACACTAGCTTATTAGGTGCTAGTTGTTTATATGTTCCAGTGGACAGTTAGTTTTTTCGTACTATACATTGGCGAAATCTTCGTTTGTAGTCGAACGCCAATTTGAATTTGTCTACGGGGGCAGATCCATCTTGACAATTTTTCCATATACCTACCTAACTTCTGTTGTAAACAAACACTTCAAATTGAAATATACCTGCCTACTTCCCCGTAACATGTTCTACTCCCATTAAAATTAAAAGAATAGAAAAACAAATATGGATGTTTTATTATTCGAAAGTATACAAAAGAGGCAATGTTAATAAAATACGTTAAATGTCAAACTTTCAAAGGAAAATAGAAGTGTTAACGTAGAGATGTGCTTAGTCAGGTCCTGTGAAAGATAATATGGAAAGTACCAAGTAAAAAATCAGAGAGGAGCGATGAGTAAAGAGCCCGCTTAGTAAATAAATAGAGCGAGTGTAAGAAGTGTTAAAGTAATCCGCTTGTTTAGCTCCAGTTTAGAACAACAAGCTACCTGTGGAGGTGTAATATTTTAATATATTCTCCTTGCTCTTATAAGCGGGGAGACGCTGCTGCCGTGTGGATACTTAATGAAAGTTAATATCTGTTTATCTCATCCGGGATTCCCTACTCCGAGAGACTTATTATTATTATGGCCGTACGTAATTGAGTTCTTACCTCGGTCTCATCCCAGCCCCTGCATCTGCAGAGGGGTGTTGTGTGTATGTGTATCTTGCTCGCCGCACTCTCTAAACAATTTACCCTACATCTGAGACAATGCAGTTTAATTTACCAAGTGAATTTTATAATCCCCTTAAGGTTCCAACATACTATATTCACTTTGCAACAGCCCTCCTTATGGAGATGTTTTGAATCAAACTTTATTCGAGCGCTAAATAGTCCCTGTTATTTACTTTGATCTTTGAAACTTTGCCATTTGTATCACAACAATGTTGAATACAATAGATTGAGGTGGGGCTACATAAATGAACAAAAAATGTGATTTATGAAGATTTTACGATTCTAAATGCAGAATAGACTGCAGATAAGGTGAGAGGCGTAGTACACAGGAATGTAAGCATAGATGAGAAGTTCGACAGTTGAAGAAAAAACAGGTGATGATGAATTTGTGAGTGTTATTAGTAGAATTAATTAGGGTAAATACAAAAATAATTTCATCTGCCAATAACCTTATTTTTTACCTAGACGACTTGGATCCAATGACAAGATTCATGTCGTGACGAACTTTTTGAAAAGCCTAATCAGGAGACTACTCTTGAAACTCAATTCCGATCTTAAAGTCAACCGTCAATACTTTAATACTATAAATACTTGTAAAAAAACATCCTTTTTTTTCCTACAGCAATATTAAATTGATACATGGCCTACTTACGAGGAACTATTTTCATGCATAGCAACAAAAATCTAATCGTGACTATGACATATTTATTAAGATTGAAAATGGATCGGTTTTGTGATTGAAATACAGAGTGACCCTCTCGGTCACAAGACAGCTTCTAATATTAAGGTAAGTTTAATTCTTTACTAGCTTTCCCGACAGACGTTGTCCTGTGGTCTAACAATGAATATTGAGTAAGAACTAGTTGCATGTAAACATGAGATCCAACTGTCGATGGCCTGAGTCGGTATGTTTATTGTATGAAACGATGTCGTCAATAAATTAAATTTTTAACTGTTAAGAAAAGTTTGAGATGTACTGCTATAGTGTAAGTATTTTTTATAGAAAATTAAATTATCTAGTTGATGTGTTTCGACCTCTTTCGATATTTTTATAATATTCTGAAATATAGGCACTGAAACTCGTAAATTTGTCATAAAATTTGTTTTTTCTTTATAATAAAAGTTTGGGAACCTCGGTACTTTGTCATTGAATATGATTTGAGATATTGTGTTTTTCTATATACATACACATTTTTAGGGTTCTAGCTTTTATAGTTTTCGAGATATATGAAAAAATTAAGTAAACATTCAAAGGTTGATTACCCCCTGACTGAAAGAAAATTTAAAAATTCTGAGTATACAAGTTTTGTAGGCTTAAAGTACTAAATATTTTCAGAAATTTTAGGATCTGTGTATCAAGCGAATCAAAAGTAATAAGGGGGACACACACACACACACACACAGACACACCAAATGTCCTCCTCCGAATCCTGAGTAAATCCATATATGGAACATATATGCTGCGAAGCCTCTATGTTGGTGTTTTTTTGTCGTCAAAGTTTAAAAACCGTTTAAAATCTAGACCTGGCCATACAAATCTCACGTATCTTGGCTTGATTCTGCCGATCTGTCTCGAGAAAAAGTTTCTCTTCAACAAATCGACAGTTGGACAAGTTACTTTTGATGCATCTCTTTGAAACCACATATTTTCCATCCGAATTCTCTCAATCGCAACAACTGACAGTTTGGTTCAAACGACAATATGTGGTTTCAAAATTAGAGTTATTCACTCTTCGCGCTTTAATATAAAAAAAAATACGCTTTGATGTTAACAAATTAGGAAAATGCTTGAAAAAACAAAAAAAATAAATATGCGTGCTAATATTTTCAATGTTAATGATTGTCAGGTAAATAAAAATTGCGTTTATATATAATTTTACACAGATGGCGTTGTTGTGTTGAAATTCGCTCCATACTAACTTTAATATTATATTTTAAATTATTTAAATACATGCATTTATCGATTTTTTATTAGTTATTCTGTTATCAGAAGCGGCGAAAAATCCAATAAACCAAAAATGATAAAAATCTGTTCAGCCTTGCTTACTTACTCTGCGTTTTCGGTTTACACTTTGCCACACCGGTAAGCAGCGCCAGTCATCGATTTGTCGTTAGCAAGGATAAGGTCTCGCAGGTTACATGTTTCGCCAATCAGCGGGCATGTCTAGAGGTGGTTGTCATCCTGGAACTCACCGCATTCACATTCAGCTTCATCAGCAGAGAGGTAGCCCCATCTATGAAGGTTTTTCCTATACTTGGTGACACCAAACCTAAGTCTATTGAGGGCAGTCCATAAAGCGTAGGTACGGTCTGTTATACGATCTTGATTTATAAGTGTTCGCACTAACCCGACTCTCTTTTATATTATAGAAATTTATTAAACTTAAAGTATTAACTTCTACTTGGAACCTAACAGCTACAGTTTTTGATGTTCCGATTACCTACGTGTAAATTAAATTATCCCTTGCGCCAATGTTGAATAATTGTAATCAAATTGCGTGTTTCGTGTAATTATATAAAATTGCTGTGTTGATAGTCATAATCTCTCGATGCGTGAGATAACGAATGAGATCCACGTGTGAGAGACGGCCTAATCACAAGGAGAATTTATTTTGGTTGGGAGATAATGAAAGGGAGAGATGAGGCTCCATACATTACTCCGTTCTCATTATCCCGGCCTCTGAGGCACATTACTGTATGCTCTACCTTCACTTCTGCGTACCGTACACTCTGTTATTGTGACTTATTTATTATTGCTAATGTTAACGGAGTAATAATTTTCTTGTGATAAATTTAATGACGTCTCCTTGTGGAAGCCAAAGGTCTTAGGTTACTCGTAGATTAGTTATTCCTCTTTAGATACTGTTAACAATCTTTCCCTTTCACTTAATTATTATTTGAATCATTTTAAGATAATTTTCTATCTCTTCTAGAAAGAAGTCAGTGTTGGATAAAAATTACACCTGTTGTAAATTTAAAATACCTAATATGTTTTTTATACCTCTTATGATACTGATTCGTGGACCAGAGAAAGACGGAGAACATTGGAATATTCGACGCAATAACATGTTGCATACTATTTTCAAGTCATGATGCCAAACTAGTAGGCACCAAAGGTATCCTGACAGAATATCCAGGGGAGAAAAGAAGGGTGGGTAAATCAAAACTGGGGTGGGAGGACGACGTGAAGCTAGCGAAATTCTTGCAGGTGAACAGTTTGAAAGGGACGGCTGGGGGAAGAGAGCTGTAGAGGCGCAAGTTACAGGAGGCCAAAGCTCGAGGCAAAGCCTACAGCATGCCAAAGCAGGAGGCAGAGCCAAATCGATTTGGGCTGTTAGTAGCTGTTTTGAAGAAGAAAATGATATTGATTTACTTTGCTGGTATTTTTAGCAAGTTTTTCATTCAATTTCATTGATATTTGGGAGCAAATCGTTGAATTTGGTGGTGTATACAAAATTGTTTTTTTTTCTATCCCCTTAATCAACTAGTTATTTATAATTCTTCAAAAACGTTACTTGAAACTTTGTAATACTTAGCCATTATACCGATTTGAGGGGTTAAATAAAACTTTGCAGTATTACGATATTATATCGTAATACTGCAAAGTTTTAGTTATTTATAATAATAGCCCAGAACACTGACCGAATCATCTACAAACGCAACCTACCCAGCACTCAGCCGAAGACCACACATATACAGAATGATTATCCATGATTGTATTGGTATACCTACGTAAGTTCTGTTGTTTGAAAATACATCGTACTGCGTCAGTTAGTCTTCAATTTAGTGGCTTACAACCACCCTGGTAACGAGAGAATGTTATAACAAACCATAAATTATCACCATATTTGTGTAGACAAGAACTTTAGCGTCGAATCGAAATCATAATTGTGTCACACGGTGACGTTATAATACGTGTTTGTGAAACGGATGTATAAATATCATTTTCAAAAAAAAAATATTCTAAAAATTAACACCTGTTTCATAAAGTATGTAGGTATTGTTTTACAATAAATTTGTAATCAATACCCCTATTATAAGTTTCCGTGATATTTAAGCTGGGGTGAAGTAACAAAATTTTGTATGTAGGTAAACGTGTATAGCACCCCTACAGAATACTTCTAAAAGCTCCGCAGCTCATACGGAATTATCGTGAGTTTCTCACTCACAATAGTGAGTAATATTCGGAATAAAGGAAGAGGAAGGTATATTTAATATTAATAGTATTCCTAGTTTCACAAAGTGTATGGAAATATTACTTATGTATTTCACAACTGGATGATCCTTGGGAGGATTCTTCGAATCGTCCAAGTTATCCAAAACAATACATTTATTCAGGGCATTAGTGGTCGAGTTTTAATTCCTTGGAGATTCTTTCGAAAAGTTGAAATTCCGCACACGTTTTACAAACAGACGTACGCCGCTGGTTTCCAACACAAAACCTAACAAAGGCTCTCCGGGGACTCCTGTCCTGTCCCCACTACATTTAGGGAAGTTCCCTTACGAACTTTATCTTATTCAGCAAACTATAAACTATCATTAATTTTGATCTATGTAAACCTAGGTACTAGGTACATGTACATTTTATCAATTTTTATTTATAAATACCTGACTCGACAATCGTCATTTTAATTATGAATATTGAATTCAAATCTATAATAATAATTTTTGTCGAGTTTGCTACAATTAAATTTTTATCGCCCTAACAAGCAGTTATGGCAAACGTCATAAAGT
Source organism: Mystacides longicornis (assembly GCA_963576905.1). Lineage (NCBI taxonomy): Eukaryota > Metazoa > Arthropoda > Insecta > Trichoptera > Leptoceridae > Mystacides > Mystacides longicornis. The sequence goes on along the minus strand of OY756421.1, from coordinate 921,172 downwards.
TGCATTATTTATTTTATTTATTTCCATTATCTATTACAATTTAACAAACTAAGTAAGGGTGAAAGCGGTGTATACATGCTATGGTGCAGTGACTGCTCAGCAAAATACGTTGGAGAAACAGGCAGATCCATTACAACTAGAATAAAGGAACATCATAGAGCGTTTAGAGGTCTATCTGGTTACTCTGAGATGGCGGACCACTGCATTGAACATAATCGTTTTTTTAGTATGAACAATGTGAGTCGGTCCTATTGTTACCTACTAGTTAATTTCTACAATATCTAGCCTAAAAATATGTATACAATATTAATAATAATATCTTGTCATCTGTTAGTTATAGTATCCTCTCCCACCATCATTGTAACATACTTTTCTTTGAGTTTATAATTTTTAGTTTAGTCTCTTGACAATGTCTGCGTGAGTCGGACGAAAGCGCTCGAGATTCATAAAAAATTGTGAAAGTGCAACTGTGTAATCATTTTAATCATTTAACAAACTGTTTACATATTATAAAATAATTGGAATTTACCGCCCCACTAGACAACGTCTGTTCTGGGGCAATACTACTTCAAATCAAGTCATGTAACCAACCAATCAACGTATGTACCCATTAATTAATCTTACAAAAAAGCATAATAGGTAGCAACAGTGAAGAAAAAAATAATAGAAATAAATAAAAGTAAAAATAATAATGTCTTTACTAAAATAACAAGACCAATAAGATAAGACTCCACTTATAATAGTCTACTGCACTCCACCTTCCAAACAATCACAATCATCGGGTTTCAGCGCAGGATGTGAGTCAGTACTCTCTCACATTCCCCTCGTCCCCTCTCCAACAGCCACCCAACAGAAATTAGAAACGTTAATATGGTAGGTAATTAAATTTTGTAATGGTCCGAGTAAATTTCTTATTTTTTGTTCAGTTTAGTTTAATCTTCTTTTTATGGTAGCTCACAATCTGACTTCCAGAAACGGAAGGCGTTGGATCGCGTCATCCGTTAGTACGTGCAAGTCCTACAATGGAGCACTCGTTAATCGTAGATGTTCAATTGTTTGTGTAATCCCATACGCACATTGCACAATATTATGCTAATGAGTTCATCCATCCCCATTTATGTAGGTTTGAAACGGTGCAGCCTATATCACATCTTATTCGGTTTACTCTACCTACACCGTATTATATTTCTGGGTTTTGTTGTGCCAGGCAGTTGTTTTGTCGGGACAGTTTACGTGACAACGTTTAGTTTAATAAAGTCAAAAGCTAGCTTAGTGTAAAACTGTATTTTTTTAAATTAAATCTAATGAAAGATTTTATTAAATAAGAAGGTACTAAAGCTTAAAAGTGAAACAGTTTCTAGGTAGGTATTGTGAAGTGTACCTAGAAGAAAATTAAATCATGGAGCGCATTTAACATTTTACTCGACTATTTTATGGGTACTTACTTTTGGACCCCCAAGAAGTAGTAAATTGTGGTTTGTTTGTGCACTCATTTAGAAGATTTTTTTTTTCTTACTTACAAAAAAGTCAGTTTCAGTTTTATCGACGCCTTCTTCAACCAGATATTTTGATGAAACCATCGCCATCAGGATTAAGAAATCATGGTTTCATCTTGAATAACGTGGCAGCGATATCACTTTGGCCTGATGGATTCCAGCCCACTGTGGTATTACAAGCATTAATATTCTTACCAAATGTGCAGTGTCTTCAGAATCCTGCCTCAAATTTACCACCTCACTATCGGAGACTGGAGAGTGCTTGCAAGGCGTCAGACTTTTGAGACACGGGAGGAAGAAGACCTAGGCTGGACTGTCGTATTATACCTAGAATAAAAAATATTAAAATAATTTATTGAAAATGCTCTGGCGACATTTTAGCACCGTTTGGGAGGTCTTCTTTTTATTTATTTATTTATTATTTATTTATTTCTTATTTGGCCCAACAGTCTCATACAAAGCTTCGTCCTTTCGTGTTTCCTTTAAGCTAAAAATTGTGATAAAAAACATTGAGGGTTATTGTACCTAATGGCAAACTCAAGAAATCAAGAAATATGAATAATATTTAATGTTGTTTGTTTGTGTTAAAGAAACAAGAGCACGTGTCAATATTTGCCTCCAGACGCGCCAAGTGGGAGTCTGAAAAGTTGAACCGTCTTCACGTTGTCTCTGCGGTGAGACGGTTGTCTAGCGCCCGCACTGAGAATGAATGTTTGCCCATTATTTTGAAAAATGTTCACACGACATTCAACTCGAGCGAACTTTTTTCTGGACCAGTGCTATGAATTATTTATATCATTCCAGTGTTAGGGGTACCTACCTACTGCTTAGAAAAGTACGCGATATTAGGGAAGTGCTGAATTACGTAGAACAGTTTAGTTTTCTGTATGAAATAGATTGTTCAATATTCAAATGATAGAGTATACTGTGATACCTGTGACCATGCAGGACCTGTTCCTGCGAAACTAGTCAGGTAAATAAATATTGTAGAATAAGAAATCAATTGTTTTATTTAAATTATTTTATTTAAATAATTCCACCAAGAATGCTGTTCAATTCGTTAATTTTACATTAAATAGATACCTACTTCATACTCTATGGGTCTATGACTCCAATCCAAGAAACAAACTTTAAGAATTTAAATTCCCATCTCCTTTTTTTAACTTTGATGGTTTGGAATGAATTCACCATATACCTTCATGTAAAATATATAATCATTATTAAGAGGCTGGAACATGTGTTGAGATTGCCGAGAAAACGCTATTCTTCCTGTCATACAGCATTCCTTTTCTTCAAAGCAGAGCAAGGTTCCGAGTCAAATTAACTCGGAACTTGAAACACCATTGCTCAACGCTCAACTCAAAAGATCACTATGGAGATACCTAAAAAAATTTCACGTTCGTTGACGGTGGCAGCCATCTAGTTTCGGCCTCAGAACTAAGGGATTTATATACCGAAAAATCGTGCGCAGTAGAGAGCGTTTATGGGATTTCCCCTCCTTCTATCAAGGGCCATAAAGGGAGAACAGAACAGAATAGAGATTGGTAGGTAATTATTTGTCACATCCACTTGATGTGACATTTATCTACAAGTTTACCCCATAAATCGCTACTAATAAATCACAGTGATAAATATCGATTTCGCGTGAAAGCTTCCTGTTAGAATTTGTCGCACAGCACTCCCCAACCGTATCTTAAAGTTGAACTTATGATTTACGAGGTGTGTAAAGGTGTTAGAACTGGTATCTGATAACATCAAGACAGAAATGGTACAGTTTGTATCATAAATAAATTAAGTATGGTGGTTTATAGGTCCGCCTCGCCTCCACTACCTGCCCTGCTAATGTCTTCATAAACACGAACGTTCCGCTAAAGTTACATTTTAGATTTCCCGCTTGTCACTCGACGCTGTGCAAATAATACCTAATTAGTTTCAAATCAAGCAAGTTTGTAGCTAAGAACTATCTAATAAATATATATTCCAAAAAGGTGCTTATTCCATATAATCAATGCTGACGATAGTTAGTTACAGTTTAGCTCAAAAATATTTTTAATTTCGTAGCCATATTATGCAAACGGACTCCAATGATTTGGAATTCGACGAATTATAAAATCGCTATCACAAAGAATACTTGTGTTTATAGTGTTTCCCTGTATACTATTTTAATTGCACAAAAAAATCTCTAAACTTTCCCCGCAATATTGCAATTTTTTTTTCAGATTATTTTCGAAAAAAGAACAATCAGTTCACCTACCCTTCAGAATCAATAGTCCGGGCTGATTTCATCTGTTAGGTACTTACAAAAAAAAATATCGCAAAAATGCAGCGTATATAGATAGACCATTAACGGCCACGTGGATTTTGATATTAGCCGGGAGGCATAAACATAAATAAAAAGTTTAAGAGTTGGTATGAGTGTGTTTATACATAAACCCATCACTATGGTTTGTGTATGTGTGGTGTGTGTGTCTCGCCATGGCCGCCATTTTGCATCCAGCCTAATGTCAGATGACGTCATCCTTTAATAGTATATTCTTAGAATGATATAAGTAGGTACCCGATAAAGTTTTTAATTTTATAAAATACTAGCTTTTCCAGCTGTCTTTAATTGTGCTGTCTTTAATTTATACAGATTACTAGCTGACCCATCGAACTTCGTCCCGCTATAAAGTCAACAATATTGCTGGGTAACATAAGAAAGACGGCCAAACCATCCCCCTTGTGGATGAAATGCCAAAAAGTGAAAAAAAATCATAAGATAGCTAACATACATGACTACTACAAACACGATAAAAATCTGTTCAACCGATCTCGAGTTATAAGTGTTCGCACTAACCCTATTTTCTTTTATATTATAGCTAGATGTTAAAAAATTGTTAAAAAGCTTGAAAAAAGTACCATCAAAAATGTTCGTAGGTATCAATATTTTTAATTTAATGGTGATCACATAACCGCCATCTGTGGAAACATAGGGAAAATACGTATTTATCTATACAATCTTTCTACCAAAATATCAATCTACCAGACATCTCCCTATTTCCCCCATAGATGGCGGTAATGTCCCCAACAGAAAATGCGTTCCATACTAACTTTCATATTGTAATTTGAATTATTTTTGTCAACTTTTTATTAGTTATTCTATTATCCGGAGTGGAGAATAATCCAATAAATCAAATATCGGAAGAATCTGTTCTGCCGAACTCGAGTTCGCACTAACCCGACTTTAATTTATATTAGAGATTTCAAATTTGTACAACTAATGGTAAATTAATTACCCACGTAACTAATATAATAACTAATTAATTATAATGAAGTGGTTGGTGACCCAGCGGTTACAACGCCGGCTTTCGTAATGCGGACGTCGTGGTTCGATCCCTGGTGCCGACCATCTTCCTCTTTCACGACACAAACTTTCGTGTATTTGTGTTCACTTTGAGTGAGCACAGATTCATTTAAAAAAAAAATCTGACCGATTCATATTCTGTTTTAAACAATGTTAACATGGCACATTCTGACAATCGCCCCAACTATCGATCAACTGACAGTTTATCAAACATCAATTAAAATTAAATATAGAAAAGGTTATAGGCAATAATATAATTAACACGCTGTGCTTGACAGGATTTTCTTGCCGAGACCAGAAGGGAAGAAGAGCGAAGGAAGACCAAAGCTACGATGGCTGGATGGCGCTGAGAGGGATCTGGGGCTTTTGGGGGTTGGTGACGGCGGATAGGGTGGCTTGGAGAAGTTTGCTGAGGGAGGCCGAGACCCACTGATTGATTTTTAATTGAATGCTCTTTTATTTCTGGAAATAATATTAATTTTATGTGACCATGAATAAAAAAAAATGTAATGAAGTAGTACAAAAGTAATACACATAATATGAGCAAGTTTTTCTATAAATTTCCTTTTGAAACAAATAAGTGTCTTCTGAAGCGGATGAAGGATGAGCAAAAGTCCGTTCCTTTACTAAATTGCATGTTTCAAGTCCAATGGTAGCGCAGAAATAAGACGGCGAAGTGCAATTCAAAGTTATACAATTACTCAAATGGCTGGATACATTTTTCTTGGTCTCTTCACAACACCACTTGAGAGTTATTCGAGATAACCAAGTGCTAGATCCGTCTGAGCATTCAAATAATACTATATTCAAACTGATGTAGGTATTTCCAACAATAATTTAATACTTTCAGCAGTTCTTTTAGGTATCTAGTTTTTCTCTTTGTCTATTAAGGTAACAATAAGCACAAAATCAAAAAAATGCATGAAAAAAAGAGAAAGGTGTTAAAGTCATTATCTCTTCGTTCATTCTCTCCATGCCCAAAACACCTTAATTTATTCACTTTCATTCTAGTCACTGCGCTAACATCAATACATCTAACTACGCTAACATCATACAGAAATAATTTACATACGCTAACAGGCTAGTATGTAAAATTCTGTACAAATGAATAATTAATAAATACCTATACTTTATTTATTTCCACTATTTTATTTTAAAAATATTTTCGGCATTTAATCTGCCATTATCAATAACCTAACTTAAACAGTTTAAGTTTGGTCATTGATAAAGGTAGAGATAGGTACATTAAGTGCCGAAAACGTTTTAAAAATAAAATTAGTGGAAATAAACAAAGAGTTCTTATCAATTTTTCATTTTTATAAAAATGGTGTTCTACAGAGTTTCACGCGAGTGTTTTGAAAATTTGAAATTCTTGAATTGAAAGACAGTCGCTGACAGACATCAAAGTCCGAAAGGTGTCCTATCTGAGACATGTGCTCAGGGGAGATTAGTACGAGCTACTGCACCTGATTTTGAAGGGCAAAATAGAGGGTCGAGGAGGCGAGGGCCGAAGACAGATTTTTTGTCTGCACAATATCCGGAATCAAAACACGTTTTGCGGCTGCACAGGACAGGGAAAGACACTGTCGAGTGATAGTCGAAGTTGACACGTGAAGAAGAAGAAGAATTCATCCCTAGGTGCACGATATCGCGCAACGGTTGTCCCCAAGTGCCTGAAATGGGTCTATGGTGGAAAATGAAATAAATACTTAAATTATTTCATTTTCCACTAGGAGAAATTCACTCCAAAGTAGGTATATGTAAGCTCTTTGTTTAACATTTTGTGTATGTACCTACCTACCTTAATTAATTATGAATTAATTCTTTTAAATGTGAAATCTAATACCCTCTGCTTAGATTTCCCTGATAAGTGATAATACGATCCAATAACAATTGAAATTAATGTAATAATCGTGTTTTATGAAATGGTAGCCTACGTACCAGCCCTATCAATAAAGGTATGATAATGATAATCATGAACAACCACAACTAGGAAGGTAAATAGACGCTCAAATATGATTTAACAACCTAGTTTATTATTTAAGTGGGTACATAGTTATGTACAGTAAAACCTCTATATAAAGTGATTGATAAAAAAATCAAACGTCCTGTAAATGTTATTCTTTCATGATTATTGAAAATGTATTTATGTTTATGTTAATATGTTTTTTTTTCTATTTATATTTTTGTATTTGGAATGCCTAATTAATAAAAAAAAATATTTTTGTATATTTTATACAGGATATCTTAGAAAGTACGAATAAGCGAAAGTCCAGAGAAAGAACTTCTTAAGGGCTATCCAAATAACTCAATAAGCGATTTTTTAATAGTTTTCGAGCTATTGTTATTTTAGTTCTTTTTTTGCCAAAACCCGACATAAAGAATATACGTACCTAAATATTCACAGAGACACCAATTTTCGAGGTACCTACACGCACAATTTTTTTCTGAAATAGCTGAATATAACATAATTTCGGCTTAATCTGATACCACCGGCACCGTGCCAACAAAAAATGTTAAATCTCAAAATAGGGTACAATTTAAAATTTAAAAAAAACTTAGATTTAAAAAAATTATCACATAACTTTTTCCTTCTAACTATTTTCAATTTATCAATCAATGTACCCAGTAAATTTCCTCGATATCGATTCCGCATATGATAATGTTTGTCTTTCCACTCTTTATAAAAAAATGATAAATCTTTCCTTTCCGGAACCCTTTGCCAAATTAATTTTCAACATATTTTCTGAAAGAACCATCGTCGTCAATCATGGTGAGAAAAATGTGAGTAGAAGCGTGTGGAAGGGACTTCCTCAGGGATCCGTTTTGAGCCCAACTTTATTTAACCTGTACTGTTCTGATCTGGAATCTCTTATTCCACCTAACTGCTCTATTGTCCAATATGCTGATGACATCGCAATATATACGTCAAACAAAAATCTCCCCCTTGCTGAGGAGTGCATATCTTCTGCTATTGATGGGATCAACAAATGGATGTTTGATAATTCCTTGAGACTTTCGGCCCATAAATCACAATCAATAGTATTCTCTAGAAAACATAACAACCCTTCAATCGTAGTAAAATCTGAAGGTCTTCCAATTCCTCAAGTAGAGGAAGTTAAATTTTTAGGCCTTTTCATAAACAGGAAGCTATCATGGCATTCCCAAATTAATCATATATCTCAAAAATGTGAAATAGGTATCAATATGTTGAGAGCTCTGTGCAACATATCCTGGGGATCACACCCTTCCACATTAAAGCTACTTTATAATGCCTTAATCCGAAGTCATTTGGATTACGCGAGTTTCCTATTTGACCCTCTCCCAAAAACTTTGGAGTCTAAATTGGACAGGATTCAGACAAAGTCCCTGAGGTTGATTCTAGGAGCTATGCAATCTACTCCAAATAACGCCCTTCAGGTCGAATGTGCTGATATGCCGTTGAGAATTCGACGTCGGTATTTGTCGGATTGTTATTACTCGAAAAAGATAATGTACGAAGGACATCCTTTAACCAGCAGGATTGCTGTACTCAATAACATCGTAAGAAATGATAGATTTTGGTTGAAACGACAACCACCTAATCTGTGTGAAAGTTTTTCGAGCATCAACTTCCATGTACAAAAATACCCATTTCCCTCCCCTATATACAACCTCCCATTCGAAGCTTTAATCTTTAGACCTGATACCGTTCCACACATGGGTTTAGACAAATCTTGTTTGATGTCTGCCCAACAAATAAACAGTGAATTTCAGTTTCAAATTGAGTCTAAATGGCCAAAGCATATTCAAGTTTACACTGATGGCTCCAAAACTACTTCCGAGGAATGCGTGGGTGCAGCAGTCCTTATCCCCTCTCTCGACATAAAAGTTCTAATCAAGTTACCTCCAGAAGCATCGATTTTCACGGCGGAGTGTGTTGCGTTGCTGAAGGCTCTTGACATCGTCAGTGATCTTAAATTCGATAAAACGGTTATATTCACAGATTCCCTCTCATTGGTCCAATCACTCTCTTTCTCAGACCCATTTCGTATGGATAATGAGATATTATTACAAATTAAGAAGGAACTATTTGATCAAATGAATAACCACCAGGAGACAGTCATCACGTGGATCCCTTCACACAAGGGTATACAATATAATGAACAAGTTGATTCTCTAGCGAGATCAGCTTCTATTTCTGGGACCATTCTTGGGGGATTTGTTCTTCCTATAAGTGACCGGAGGCGCATTATGGAGGAGGCAGCCTTTAAAAGATGGGAAATCTTCTGGGATAGAGAGAGCCTTACCAAGGGATCTCTATATAAAGCTATCAAAAATAGTATCTCCAAAAAACCCTGGTATCATAATTTGAAGTTGACCCGACCTCAAATCGTTAACATTTGCCGAATGCGTTTTGGTCACCATAGACTGAACAGTCATTTGTTCAAAATTAATCTAGTCGACAGTCCATATTGCGAGTGCGAGCTGGATCTGGAGAACTTGGACCATGTGTTCTTTGACTGTCCTTTAAGAGACAGATACGAATTGTACAATAGAATGAATATTCAACTCCCTATCAATATGACCCATCTCTTGTCCACTCCTTCGAAGAGCATATACAAACATATTTTGGTGTACATAGAGAAAAATATGATTTTATTATAGATGCCTAGCTATTTTTTTGTTAAGTATTTTTTTTTTTTCTCTCCATGTCTATTTTCCGTCTGTGAGTAAGTCTTACTTTGCTGCCAGTTGGCACAAATCGTCCTTTACGTGACGTAATGCCATATTTATATACCTAATAATAATACCCAGTAAATTTTATTAAGAATCTGAGACATAGTCCAATTCTGTTTTTGGACTGCATCTAGCCGGAGGAGCTACAATTATGTTTTTGAAGAAAAAATAACAACTAACGACTCTAAAAATTCATTACTAATGTTCGACTTTTAAATGGAACAAACCACTACGGGCTTACGACCGTCTTCTACTGTTATTTCGAAGGCTGGCTTAGTGTGATCACTTTACGTTAACAACGTTCGCCATTAGGTGGTAATGTTTGTCTCCGAAACTCTTAATCATGAGAATTCTCAACACGTTCAACATGTCGAAAACTCTCATGTATGAAACAAGTAGAAATTTAATAATCAATGAAAAATAGAGTTTTTATGTTTTTATGTTTAGGAAAATTATGTTTTTGTTTAAAACCGAACAAATTTTAAAAGTAATCTTCTAGATCTTGCGATCTGTTTTGTTGAGTCAATCCTTCCGCGCACACCGACTGCCAGCTGTCTTGCCACCTCTTGGGCGGTCTGCCTGGCAATATTCCACAGGATACCATCAGCCGCCACCTTGGCTATGCGGTCGTTTCCCATTCTACCGACATGATCCCTCCAGTGTCTTCGCCTGTTCCTTCCCAGTAATCGATAGGCAATAAGGCCGCCAATTGTTTCGCTGTACCGAGGTTTTCCTGTAGGCAGATACTTTGCTTCGATTATTGTATCAATATTGGATATTATCAATATAAAACGCAGTATTGATTCTATAATGTACAGTGTACACACAATCATAATAATATCAATTGTTTTGAAATTCAAACAGTTTGATTGCATTGAACTGTTATGCATACCTACACTTAAATTTACGTTATGAGAGTACGTATATTCTATTACGAAGAAAATCCTAGAAGGAATTTAATATAAAGTTGCCTTAATTCAAGATAACAATCTCAACTGCAATGTTTCCCCGTATAATAAATGCACAGTTTACGTATGTATGTACATTTCTACGGAATGACGTATCGCTACCAGAGTATGAAAATGCTAGGTACACTTTGTTGTAATTTAGAGCTGAAACAATCCGACACGTTTTATGGTTGACTCATTACGACAGCGCTATAACCGGAATTATGACGAAACAATAAATAAAACTGCGTTTTTTGTATAAGATGGAAGGCCCGCGTTTAGTCTCGAGACGAAATATAAACTGTTTGATGCGTGTGTGTTGTCCATTATCCTGTATGGGTGTGTGTCCTGGCACCTGACCGAAGCCAAGGCACAAAAAGTATCAGAATCTGCATTTTAGAAACGAAGTGCCTCAGGAGAATCTTGGATAACAGATGGTTCCACCTCATCACGAAAGATGCTGTACGCCAGCGCACCCAGCGCAGGCCCATCATTTTCACCATTACGGAGAGGATATGAACTTGGCTGGCTTGACATGTGTTAAGAATGCCGAATGACAGTTGGCCGAGGAGAACGCTGTTCTTCCTCCCATCATGGTCCCAAAGACGAGGAAGACCCTCTCATACCGTGTTCCGCTACACTTCGAAGCAGAGCTGAGGAATATCGGTGTGATCTCATATTATATTCAATGAACAAAAAAATAATGTTAGTTTTCTAATGTTTGCAGTCGGACTACGATAAGCACATGCGAAGATTTACAAGAATATTTATGTTAGCACATGTTTGTCGTTCCTACACAGCCACAAACACAGCTGTTAAAGGGTATACTCCGTAGAACAGAAGAGGACAAAATTACCAAGAGATGCAAGAGCAGGGTCACAGAGCAATAAGAGTCCCCCCCACTCCCCCCTCTTGCCCTCCGCAGGCTGCGATAATTTACCCCGTGTATTAGAACATGCCCTTATTAAATGCACGCGTTGCTACAACGGGCGATGCTACACTAGTCGTAGAAAGGCTGTAGGTATTATGTATCTGCATTACATTATCATAACATAACCTATTGCTTATATGGAGATAACCAAGATAGCTGCATAGTAGATACTTAGCAGGTTCTTAATATTATGTGGTATTCAAGTCATAATACCAAATTATACCTAATAATAATACAGCCGGTTTCATAAAAAATAAAGGAGACTTTACGTTTCCTTTAAAAATAACGCGTTTCATAACAACAAAATGACATTTAAAGCCGACTTTGTGGTAAAGTCTCGTTATTAGCACTAAAGTCGACTTTATTGTAGTTCAATTTTTTAACACCGGAGTTCATAGAAAATTTCGTGGTGCTTTAACTGTCACAAATGACGACACTGTGGACAAAAATAACCAAAATATGGTGGAAAAAATGGCAAAACGGGAAGAATATTTTTGTTTAGGTACTGATTTCATTTACTAATTCATAAACCGTAATAATAAATTAACAACACTAACGACACATTAGGAATTCGCCACCCCTTCTCTATATAAACTATAAGTGTGCGAAATTTCATACTCCTCCGTCCGCTCAATTTTCGTAAAAAGGGGCACATATTTTTCCCTTCACGTATTAATATTTAGATGTCACATTTTGTGTACAATGCCGATGTTTTGTATTTTATTACAAGATTTGTCAACTGCATTCAGTCTTGTTGCAATGACATCAAATCCCTCATGTTTGCTTCGAAGAAAGACAACACAACACATTCTTCCGCATATCCTGCGTAGAGATCTCATATAAAATCTGCCATAAAGTTTGAATCAATAATGATCATCTTCGGTATAAAAAAAATCTAATAACATAACCACAAATTTCTGAAAAGAAACAGATAAAGCACAAAGCTAAAAAAGAAGAGTTAATTAAATCTATAATATAAAAGAAAGTCGGGTAAGTGCGAACACTTATAACTCGAGATCGGCTGAGCAGATACTTCCGATGTTTGATTCATTGGATTCTTCTCCATCCCAGATAAAAGAATAACTAATAAAAATCGAAAAATGGATAGGTATCAAATAATTTAAATATAATAATATTAAGGTAAGGATGGAATGGATTTCCTGCGACGCCAACGTCTATAAAAATTTCTATAAGAACAAAATCATTATTGTTTACCTGACAACCATTGACATTAAAAATATTAGTAGGTACCTACCTACCTAGGAATATTTTTGATAGAATTTCTTTCAAGTTTTCAGTAAAAAAAATTATCTTTCAAACATATTTCAAACGTATTTTTGTATAAATTACAAATTTGAAATCAATACTCGCAGGAAGGACTACAGGATAAAGTTTGTCTGGAAAACTAGTTATAAATTGCCCAGAACAGACTTTGTCTAGTGGGGCAGTAAATTCCAACAATTATATTTGTAAACTGTTTGTTGTGTAATTGCTAATGGAAAATAAAATAAATAAAAATAAATAGATAAAAAAAACCTACAAGAAATTGCACAGTGTTTTACTACATAGTAGGTTAGTTCATCAGCTTTGTAACATTTCATTTACTCCCCGGTTCATACTTTAAATTTGAATGTATTATTCTTAGATTTTCCTGTGTGTTTTTATTAAAATTTGAAAATACTCACTACTTCAAGTATAATATTGTGTAGAGCTTCACTTTGCGAGAAATTTGACGTGTTCATGAAATACAGCGTGAAAGAATTCACACACGGAGGGGCGCCTACTTAGGTACATTATAAGAAAATGGTGATAGATATTTTTATTCATACACACATTATGTAGGTACCTATTTGGTAGCGTAAGTCAGAAGGTTCCCCCATCGTCCCGTATCTAATATTCCCTTTTTCTGGTTTATATCATCATTTCCCCATGTTATTCAATTTGGTTTCAGTATATCTTTCTACCATTTGTACCTTCACAAAGGAGAAACACAACGACCGTTCATGTGAAAGCATCGTAAAAAAAAAACAGGCAATTTTCTAAGAAAGCCACCACAAGACCATACAACAGTAACTCAGAAAGTATTGCGAAGTTGCACATGCATTCTTATACGGATTATTGGAAACATAAAATACAAATTTAAAGGAAATAACGTTCTATATTACTTGCTGATTTGAAAATACCAACCTAGTGTATTCAGCTCATCGAAACACTTTAACCCCACGAGATTTTTTTTTTCATATTAGAACTGCCTATCCCGACAGACGTTGTCCTGTGGTCCTATCCAGAGGCGGCCCTTTCATATGTGCGTTGCGCCCCAGAAACAAAAATACATAATTAAATTTATTATTCGATTGAGTTAAACTAATAAAATATTGACATTAATTCTAAAACATCCATATTTCAATCGTATTCAAAGCTCAGGCGGGAACAATGCGAGAATATATACGCGCGCGCACACATTCTACCTCGCCTATGAAGTACCCGTTAATTTTGTTTACTTTGTATGAAAATTTTCTAAAATGCACGAAACGGTGGAGTAAGTGGGATGGGCTATTGTGAGAGTGGCAATAACGTGTGTATGCGAGAATCAGTGGGAACTAAGTACCATCAGGTGAAGTAAACAATGATTTTGTCGTTATAGATGGCGATGGTGTCGCAGGAAATTCGTTCTTTACTAACTTTAATATTATATTTTATATTATTTCTTATCCATTTTTTCAACATTTCGGTAGTTATTCTACTATCCGGAACGAAGGAAAATCCAATCAAACTTATTGGATTCTTCTCCGCTCCGGATAACAGAATTTCTAATAAAAAGTTGAAAAATGGATAATAGATAGTATAAATATAAAATATAATATTAAAGTTAGTATGGAACCGATTTTCTGCGACGCCGTAACAACAAAATTATGATGGTAGTTCCCTCTCATTTTTTTTTTGAAAGAGGGTTAAGGGACCAAGGTACCCTTTGTGTCACTTGTGACGGGATTAACATTTTAGTAAAGTATTTAAGATTTTATTTATAGATTTATTCTTAAATTATAATAACTTGGAGACGCCCCTGGAGTTATACACCACTGTGCTTAACACGTCACACGTCTATCTCGAAATATTGCGAAACTTGATTTAATAAATAGGGGTCGCAAATACCTATTTGGGACAGTTCATTTCAAATCTTGGAGCGGTGAGGATCTCCTACTAAGGCGGTCATCCCACAGCTTTCTGGGACAGTTCATCTCATCTTTTGAAGAGTGGAGATCTCTTACAAACAGCAGGGTCAGTTATTTTGTACTTCTGGAAGGGGACGGAGGTCTCCAGTGCTGAACAGATCTATACCAGGCCCAAGGACAATTCAGATAATTATATTTTGTTTCATTAATTTATTTTTTCCTAATTCAATTTGTTTATTTTCATAGAGATTTTGATTTTAATTTTTACTAATTTAAAATAAATTAATGTTTCGTTGGGTAAATTATAGCGATTTGTTTAAACATTTGATAAGTAAATATTTTAATATATTTTATATTGGTTCCAAATTGATTTCTTCGTTGAATAATATATTTATTATTTTGCCTTCTACATACAAATTAAATAAAGATATTCCCTTTTGTGTAAATTACCTATAATGTTTTTTTTTTAAAACATTTGAATATTATTCTGCCTTTCATTTTTGAACTTGATAAATAATAATTATTATAGCTTTTAATAATAAACTCATCATTTTGTGTCTTATATATTTATTTATTTATAATCTAAACTTTATGGCATTATTTATTTCATTTATAAATATTATTATATTTCCTTTTAATTTAAATTTGGTAAATAATACTAATTTTATAGTAGTTTAATTAGGGTCATTAGGATTATATTTTTCGATAATATTTTACTTAATTTATGTTTTCCAATTGGAGTGATAAATTTAATTTTATATTTCCTTTTAGATTATCTTCAGCTTTTATAGTTTTAAATTGTGTCGATTAGGATTATGAATTTATTGATTTATTTATGATACGAATTTAATGGTATTTTAATTAGGTCGTTATTGTGTTATTAAGTGTTGCGTAATATGTCGTAACCAGATAGGTATTGCATAAGTGTTACATCATTAGGTGTAAGTATGGTGAAATAATGATACTAATCAAACCCTTCCATTTCAGATAAGGATCCTAGAGAAAGGATTCATTTCAAATTATTATTTTATAATTAACCATAAACTTCTTAATTGTTTGTGCTTCGCTTCTTTTGCATTTCAGATATTATATTAGATTTTATGTGCTTTCGCTTGCTTGTGTTTGTGTCTTGGTGGAGGGTAGTTAGAGATCATTCTTTATTATTTGAAATAGTAGATTGGTGTTTTTTATAATACGCTTTGAGTAGTATTCTAACAATTATTGTAGTTGCGCTAGTGTGTGGCAAATAGTAGAATATATATATTATTATTTTATTTTATACTAACAATAGTCCTATCCTTTTCTTCCCTAATACAAATTGGGAATTGACTAATATTCTTATATTCGTATTTATACTTATTTTATTTAGTTGCATGGAATTTATCTTTAGTCTCTGCTGGATTTATGTAAGCATGCGTGCATATTACTATAATGTGTACTCATGTGGGTAGATGTAGCAGCGAATACTTATAAACTTAACAAACTCAGTCCAATTACCTCCGAGATTCGGTAATCGGTTCCCTTTTTCGTTATATTTCTAGGGAAGAGTCCAAGAGCTACCGTAGCGATTGCTCGTTAAGGCCCTATTATGAAATATTCTATAATAATTACTAACCTTTATTTTATGTATTGGGTGCATGCTTATTTATTTATGTATACCTTAATCTATGTGTGTTTATCCGCGAATTAGTCTAACAAGCACAGAGATTCAGCACTTGTCTAGGCCGGCTGAAATCGAAATAGGCGGGCCGTTGGGGGCCTATTTCCCCCTCCCCCATTAGGGGGGGGGGGGGTGTGGTGTAGATAGAATTGTAGAATTTGAAAATGTAGTTGTATTAAATAAGTAGATTTTGAATATTTATTTCTAATAACAGGCAAAATTCTCTCAAGACAATGGATTCACAGCTGACCAGAAATGTCCTTTAAATTCGAAGGGCAATCGAGAAAGATATAATTATTTGTTAGAAAACTAATAAATTATTTGCAGAATGACTATAATCACGATGTGACAAGAAATTGTGCAATATTTATCTATTTATTTTATGTCACTATTATTGCAAATTAAATACAAATCAAGGAAGAAATATTATTTAAGTAATCGTTATTATTTAAGTATGATGTTTCACCATATTTTATTTCATAACTAATTGGACTATTTTATGTTTCAGGATTATCCAGTTGAATAATAAATCTCAAATAGATTAAAACCACAACGTTTGGGTCCTTAGGTTAGTTTCTAGACGATCACGATATGGCCATTTCGTAGACGGTAGTTCTAGGTTTTCTAGATAGTCTTTCAGATACAAGTAGAATAGAGTTGACAACGTCATAGTCTGCTTAGGGTTATTCTATAGCTAGGTTTAGTAGCCCCTAGCTTTGCAGATGGTCTGCTTTGCTCGCAGGGCTAAGGTAGTTGCATAAATATGGTGCAATCGATAGTTTAGGTATAATGGGGTTGCGTCATATAGTGTCATCGTAGGTTTAGGTATAGTAAAGCTTAGGTTTAGCTTAGATCTAGTTAGGTCAGCTTAGGTAGAAAGCTCTCTCGTTAGGGGGGGGCTGTGACACACTGCGACCAGAATAGGAATATTGTGACTTTTCCCTCTCATTCTTGCAAACGTAATTGCAGCTATTACAGTAGCCCATCCCACTTACTCCAATTTTCATACAAAGTCAACATCGGACACATAGAGGTAGAATGTCTGCGCGCGCATATTATACTCTCGCGTTGTTCCCACCTGAGCTTTGAATACGAATGAAATATGTTAAATTTATTAGTTTAACTTTATTAAGTTGTTTAATAGAATTAATCATGTATTTTTTTCTGGGGGCGCAGTGCACATTATGTACCTACGAGGGTTGTCCGATAAGTACTTAGCCTCACCGCTTTAAAGCGCCATTATCGCAACAAATAATTCCTATCGTATAGTACGTTCTTTTAGACGACTACTGTCAAAATTTCAGCCGATTTGAACAAGTAGTTTTGTTTTTATCGCTTGTGGAAGCCGGTGTGTCCGCAGATTTTTGAAAAATGGAAAAAGAGCAATATCGTTTGGTGATTCGGTTCTTGTTTTTGGAAGGGAAATCATGCAGCGAAATTAATGAGCGCTTGGATGCTGCATACGGCAAGTCTTCTCCTTTGAGAACGGCTGTAAAAAATTGATTTTACGAATTTTAACGTTGTCGGACGTCAGTTTTTGATGAGCCACGCCCAGGTGCCCCGAAAATGGCTACCACGGAGGAAAACGTGACAAAAGTCCACGATCTGGTATAGGCAGACCGCCGATTGAAGGTGCGCGAGATAGCTGAGATAGTACGCATCTCCAAAGACCGCGTGGATCATATCTTCCTTGAAATTTTGGGCATGATAAGGCTGTCGGCGCGATGGGTGCCGCATTCGCTCTCTCTGGATAACAAGTGCAACCGTGAGATCACTTCAGACCAATGTTTGACGCTGTTTAAGCGCAATCCTAAAGAGTTTTTGCACTGTTTTGTGACCGTCAACGAAACAGTAATCTACTGGTATACACCAGAGACCAAGAATAGTGGAAATAGTGGACTTTACCCGGCGAATGTGCTCCGAAAAAAGCGAAGACTGTTCTATCGACTGAAAAGGTGACGGCCGCCGTTTTCTAGGATTCACATGGTGTGATCCACATTGACTACCTGGAGAAGGGCAAAAGGGTTATAGGGCTGTACTATGCTGAATTATTGGGTCGATTCGACGCCGAATTGCAGAATAAACGGCCCCATTTGGCGAAGAAAAAAGTTATCCTCCACCATGACAACGCACCGGCTCACACTTCAAGTCTATCGCCGGGCAGAAATTTTAGTCAAACGAGGAGGTCATCGCCGCCACGGAGGCATACTTTGCAGACCTCAAGAAAACTCATTTTTCAGACGGGTTCAAGAAGTTGGAGCATCACTAGATCAAGTGTATAGAGCTAAAAGGAGACTATGTTGAAAAATAAATCATAAATTTTCCATAATTTTCGTTTTTCTTTTGTAGGCTAACTACTTATCGGACCACCCTCGTACATATGAACGAGCCGCCTCCGGTTAGAACTACAGGATTCCGTCTGTCGGGAAAGCTAGTAAATAAATAAAAATAAATAAATCTGTAGTCTCAATGTTCATAGCTTGATTCCTCGGTAAACAATATACCCACTGAAATAAAATTGGATTTTTATATGTATTACGGCATTTAAATATCGCATAATTTGTCGTGAAGCGTGTTTAAAACTTATTCTTAACAACTCGTTGATATTACATATTATAATATTTTTGTATCTAAAAATACTTAGGTTCGTGTTTATGATCGATGATAGTTTTATTTCAGCGCTGGATTCAAGTAGTGTGATTATGGTAACGTAAAACGGATATTGGGGTGGGAAATTAACCCTTTCCAGAGATGTCAGATTATTTAGTAAATCGAACATTCTACCCTGCTTCCGGCACCTCGTGTGATTGAGGATTTCCATTTCCTCCTTTGTTACGGTCGCACCAGAGAGGGAAAAGAAGCCTCGCAACATCTACATAATATTTTAGTCCGTTTATTTTTATTTTTGTAAGAGCATCAATCATAGAAAACAGATATAAAGGTCAGATATCAATATGCCCAGAGCCGTACAAAATGCTGGAGAAGGTTCTTAAATACAATTTGCTGCATTAACTTTAATATATTTAGAGCTATTTAAAAAACTCTATTTTTTAGGAACTTCATACAAATTTCTCAAAAAAAGACAGTAAGCCATCTTTTGGAAACAATATTACTCATGTAAAAGTTGAATGGAATCTTGGTACTACGGTATGTAAATGTAATAAAATAATTGTAGATTGATTTGTTATACATATAAATGTTATTCAAATCTTATTATTCTCAATAAATAAAGATTTAATGAAAAAAAATTGCAAAATAGTTTCTCTATTTTGAAGTTTGACAGCTGCATTTATCACACATAGCCCAAATCACCCTCTATTGGTGGAATGCCTAATTAATTATCACAGGGTGTAGAGAATGTAGCTAAGATTCAAACCACAGTGCTCTCTCTATGAAAACTTGCAAATTATGTCGGTAGGTTCGTATAATATTATGAGGTCGGTAAAAAAGTCATTCTTCTTTTTCTGTGCTTATGTCAGTTATAGCGGTCTGTTAAGCAATGGGAAGCTAGACTAGAACCTGTTTAATTACCTACCGATCAAGCCTGACAATCGGAATCAAAAACGTAAAGCAACACGGGTATAAGCTAGTTACATAATATCTAAATGCAAAATGCCTTCTTGAATAGGGTTGGTTTGCAAAAAAATATTGCAAATACCTATCATTTTTTTTTTACTTATACGACATACGTGTGCATTCATTGGTTTCAAATATTTTTATGCGTGCCTTATGTAAATGAAATCTATAATATAAAAGAAATGCGGGTTAGTGCGAACACTTCTTATAACTGGAGATCGATTGAACATATTTTTATGATGCTTGGTTTTATGGATTCATCTCCGTTTCGGATAACAGAATAACTATTAAAAAGTTGATAAAGCATAAGAAATAATATAAAATTAGTATGGAACGGATTTCCTCCGACGTCCACGCCATCTATGAAAAATTATATAACAACGAAATTATTGTTTAACTGACAACCATTGACATCATTGGTACGCAGATTTTTGATGCAATTTTTTTCGAGCTTTCAGAAATAATTTTTCAACATTCAAACATATTATTTTAATCGTATTTTTGTATAAATTACGAAAATTTGAAATCAATATTCATAGTAAGATTACAGGACAACGTCAGTCGGGAAAGGTAGTTAATGTTAAAAAAGATGATAAACTCTATCTTGCTGAAAATGTATCTTCTCGTAAGATAAAAGCTAAGAAGTTGATGGAGATCGTGATTTAATTTGCCTTTCGTAAATACTAAATCGATCTCATTTCTTCCTGACACATACCCATTGTAATTATTGTGATACAAATAAATAATCATAATTGTTATTATTAAATTTCTACTTGTTACTTTTTCGACATGTTGAACATGTTGAGAATTCTCATGATTAGGAGTTTCGGAGACAAACATATTACCACCTATGGCGAACGTTGTTAACGTAAAGTGATCACACTAAGCCAGCCTTCGAAATAACAGTAGAAGACGGTCGTAAGCCCGTAGTGGTTTGTTCCATTTAAAAATCGAACATTAGTAATGAATTGTTAGAGTCATTATAGTTGTTATTTTTTCTTTCATAATTTTGGTCCATACCAAAATATATTCAAATCTATTTAGAGAAAACAAAAATAAAATAAGTGAAGTAAATCTATATCGGAAGGTTCGATAGGAATGCGGTGATTAAATCGATAAAAATGTAATAAAAGAAAGCGACGCTTATGAAATTTTTATATATCGGCATTTCTCTATGTACCCATTCAGCTGCCTCACAAGACCTCTCTGTGTACGAAATATTTCTTCCCTTTTTTTAAAAAAAGTGTCATCAATCAATAATCATTAAAGCCGTAACTCGCGGGGAGAGGGGGACCCCGATTGATTTCATATTCAGGACCATTTTTCAAAATTACTGGAAGGCATCAGGAGGCTGCCGCACGGGCCCATCAAACATTATCAGTGTCTACTTTGAAATTATCATTATTTATTGATGGCATTGACAAAGACGGGATCAAATTATTAAATATTAAAAAAAAAATCTAAATTATTATTTATCTTAACCCATATTATCTTCCCAGTGTTCTATTATTGGAACGGCATGGTTAATAATATTAAAAAAAAAAATTGAAGTGCGCAACTGGTTAATTTTTTTGTGGTTAAAATCTTCGATTAAAAGGCTTTAGTTAGAGTTATTGTTGAATAATATTCGCGTCCGTTTTTTCTGTTATGAAGCATTCTTTATGGCAGATTTTGTGGAAAAACATTGCTCCTTGTAAAATGTTCGTATATTTTTTGTTTGTTATAATTAACATTCAAATAATACGTTTCCAGTTCTATTGCAGTCTCATTTGTCATTATATAAAATTATAAAAATAAAGATGACAATAAGTAGGTATTTTCATGTCCATTTTCCTAACCGTTGCATTTATGGAACACTGGGATAATATGCCAATGTAAAATTTTTGTACTATTTTCATGCAATAAATTTATTTATTGTTGGCAATTTATTTTTTTTTTTGGTCGCGGTTTAATAGTGTACTAAATATTTGAACATCTAGAATCGAAAAAAGTATTTTATGTAAAGAAAATATGCGCACACAGCTGGTACAACTGAACCTTACACAGTAAGAAAACGATGTTTGTATGGTTACATTGAAGGTGAATGATGGTGATTTTCAAAAAGGATCTGAAAATCATCGTAACCATCCGATTCCACCTAAGGTCTGCTACACTCTAGAAATAGTGGCAAATGCCAATAATGCGAATAGGCATATTTTAATTATGCATAAAAAATACATTAAATCAATAAAAAAAAAACATTACGCACCCTACTGTGATGTTATGTATTTGATATTGACACAAACGCAAAAATTCTTTTGTTTATCTGTGGTCAAATTGCGAATAGATTAATATTGTTTGTCTTTAATAATAATAGAAAAAACTTTGTACATAAGAATAGTAAAATAGCGCTCGCTCAGTCTATGACAATTGAACCTCAATAATGTTCAAACTTATAATCTAAATAAGGTTACAGTCGAATTTCGAGCATTGGTCGACCACTGGTTAAAATTATCGATATCGAACCCCTTTCATCTTGCGACATCAAGTTATTACTGCGACATCAAGTTATTTTATTGTGGGCATGTTTCCCAAGAACCATCAAAATACCTATTGTTATATTTAGTAAGTTGGCACTAAGGTACCTATATCTTTGCTGTTTGATTAATTGCTACAGCAAAAATACAATAAAATTGATATGGGACATTCAGATATCTAGATTAACATTTATATCCCAACCGGAATCCATTTGTTAGTTGTGCCGTGGACGCAGCTTTGAAAGCTTTCTGAAGATAATATAAATGAAGAGCTTGAGACGTAAATGATAGTCCATTAGTCTTGTATTGCGAAAGCCCCAGCCTAATACTTAACAAAATAAATGCCGGTATCTTTATAAAAGCTCATCAAATATTTTTCGTGTCGGAACTGGGTTCACGTGACACCAGGTGTCGCTAGTTTATTCACACTCTGAAGCGTTTCACAGTACTTACTAAAATACAGATTCATCACACTTTTGATATGAAATCTGATGATTAATCAATTTTTATTTTTTTATCATTTTATTTAATAATGAGAAAATTTATTTATTAATGAGAAATAAGAACGTATCTCTATCCAAAAAGTTGATGCACAATGCAATCCTGATACCATCCATGATGTATGGGAGTGAAACATGGACATGGACGAAAAATCTGGAAGTTGGAATGAATGCTGTGGAAATGAGATCACTGCGTAGGATATGCGGAAAGAGACTGATTGATAAGGTGAGGAATGATAATATTAGAAAAGAATGTGGAGTGGATGTTAGCGTAGTGACTAGAATTAAAGTGAACAAATTAAGGTGGTTTGGGCATGTAGAGAGAATGAACGAAGAGAGAATGACTAAAAGGATATATAAATCTGAAAGAATGGGTGCACGCAGACGAGGCCGACCTCGAATAACATGGTCCGAGCATATCGGTGCCGTCTTAGAGGAGGGCCAAGTCAGGAGCAAAAGGAATAGAAGAGCATGCATGCGGCATGTTATGTCCTTTGGAAAACGGCGAGATGAGGGGGAAGAGCGAGCTAATTACACCATTCGGATATTGTTTTATGTGTGTTATTGTATTAATCCGGAGTAATAAGTGGCTGGGTAAATTTAGTATTTTTTGGGAGATTATTTGAACAGGGTTGATTTTATTATGACCTTTGTCTCTGATATGAATTTTTGCAGGGTTGAGAAGTAACTAAATTAATAATAGTTAGTATATTTCTTCTATCTACATGAAAGGGTGAAATGAAAAAATGCATTGGAATCGCCAAAAATGAGAAAAGAATGACCAACTATCTATATTATAATATTATATTGCGTGAAAAAGGCGTCGGTTTTTTTGGGCTTTTTGTTGGATGGTTTCTCCAAATTCTCACGCAGAATTGCTAGGCGGACTGTAGGTACGAGCTTTGAAATAGTGAGCCTTAAACTGGTCGTGTAAAAAAATGTGTTGGGGGTGTCAAAGGAATAATTTTCGCTTACACGCTTTTGGGGCATCCGTATTATTGAAACGTGGCTATCTACGACTCAAAATGGTTGGTAAAACTAAGACAAGACGGGGAGCGTTGCAAAGCGATGGCTTGACCAAATCAAGGCTGGACCGTGGTTGACGATAGGAGAGGTGATACAGTTAGTGCAGTGCCGGTTATGTTACTGAAGAAGTATTTTCAGGGACACAAAAGCCAAGCCATAGCATTTCATGGTCTGCTTACATTTTTTGTTAGATATCAACGGTATTCTGGTACTCTGATATCAGCACTACCTACATTACCTTAAAAGGTTCTGCTTTTACCCACTTAGGGGCATAGAAACTAGAGAGGCTACAGGAGCTTTCTATTGCGTTCGTTCTTGCGCAATGGTTATGACCTCCTCCCACTACATGTAGGGTATAACATGAATCGGTTGGGTCCTGGAGGTTACGGCGCCGGCATTTGTACTGTTCGTCATCTGGTTCGATCTCGGGTGCCGACCATCTTCCAATTTCATGACACAAGCTTTAAGTGACTTATTGTTAATAAGAGTCAAATAGTGTTAGTATTTGTGTTCACTTTGAGTGAGCACAGATTCATCTCTAATATAAATTAAAGTCGGGTTAGTGCGAACACTTATAACTCGAGATTGGCTCAACAGATTCTTCCAATGTGTGATTTATATGATTCTTCTCCACTCCGGATAACAGAATAACTTATAAAAAATTGAAAAATGAATAAAAAATTATATAAAATATGATATTAAAGTTTGTATGGAACGAATTCCATGCGACCGACGCCATCTTTGAAATAATACAACAAAATTATTGTCTTCTGCACCTGCGCCCTCTTATTCTCGCATACGTAATTGCCACTCTAACAGTAGCCCATTTTCACTTACTCCACCGTTTCGGGCGGTTTAGAAATTTTTCATACAATGTCAACCAAATTGCGTGCATATAATTATATTCTCGCATTGATCGCGTATGAGCTTTGAATATGAATGAAATATGAACGTTTTAGAATAAATATTTTAATGTTATTATTTAGTTAGTTTATTTTTGTTACTGGGGGCGCAGTGCACAATGAACTGGCCGCCTCTGGTTAGAACCAAAGGGTCCACAGGACAACGTCTGTCGGGAAAGCTAGTTTTTACTAAAAAAAAATAAGTCAACAACAAACAGTTTGTTTTTGTTTACTTTGAGTGAACTCAGATTCATTTTTATATTTGTAGAACTGCTTCAGCTCTGTTTCGAAGGACCGGGACACATTATGAGAGGGACCTCCTCGTCTTCGGGACCCTGATGGATGAATTTATTACACTCCATCCATGAATATTTTTACGGCAGATATTAGTTTAAGAGTACGTAATTCTACTTTTAGATAATGTGTGAAATTGCGAAATTCAACACTGCAAGGAAATATTATGTCTATACGTATCCATTTCTAAACGCCAATTCAGAGATAAGTAGTAAGTAATTTATTTGGGAAAAATATTTTTATTGAAAAAGTATTTGGATGTAAAGGTATGTGGGTGTGTAGGTTGGTATGAAGGTATCTACCTAAGTACTCAAGCACCTGTCTATTGGAACAAAATCGATGAAAAGATTGATGTTGACTTTGGAATTCCAATCAATTTCTCTCCTATTTGTTAGGGTGTGGTATCTGGTTCGTATTTCTCCTGAATTTCAAAAAAAAAAAGTAAGACAAATACCTAATCATTTTCTAGTGAATAATATGGAATTTTATTTCGTAACGATCAGGAGAAAAATACTTTATTTTTTGCGAAGAAATCAACAAATAAAAATGCAGGGTGTTGTTCTTTAAGGCGACTCTTGCCTATAGGTAACATAGGAAATTAATTTCAATATTTTTACAATACTATTGCTACTTTTCAACCTTTACCTGCATATATTGTGGACGCGATTCAATACAATGTAGCAGACATCACAATTACGTATATGCGTACTATTTTAATGTATTAACAATGGAACAATAATTATATTGTTCCATTAGGGCTTGCGACTTGCATGGTCACTGAGCTGAGCGGTACTGTCCCCGATTTAAAGTTTAAACAATTATTATGAACATTAAAATAGTACTCATAATAAATTGTGATACGAGTATCTGCTGCATACATTATTTTGAACGTGAGTTTTATCCGGGGTTGGCCTGTCTCAGATTGGACGAGACCGGTTGACTGGAAAAAATTGCCTCAGACAATAAGTTCCGCGAAGTTCCGCCCCAGCTATTATATTAAGACATTTTTATATAGAAATGTGTTGATTTATTTATTTAAACATATTTTGTCCGAAGGCTAGAAATTCTCTGTGTCATTTTTGCTAAGTGCATAAAACATATAAGTATTTTTATATTTTATTTTATGCAATAATTTTGGTACAGAACATACATAGGTAGGTACATCCTCAGCGTCGCAACCTTTGGTGGGTCTGAACTGCCTTCCTGTCGCCGGCTGCCAGCTTCCTGTTCGTCTGGCCAGAGCCATGCAGTCTGAACTGTCATCTGTCATCCAACCATCGCAGTTTTGAGTTCAAATAAGAAAAATGAGTGTGTTAACCGTTCTCCTGTATGGATGTGAGTCCTGGCACCTGACTAAAGTCCAGGCACAAAAAGTATCTACGTTTGTAACGAAGTGCTTCAGGAGAATTTTGGGTGTAAGATGGTACCACAGCATCACGAACGACGCTATACGCTGGCGCACCCAGCGTGATCCCATCACTTCTACAATAATAATGGTGAGGAGATGGACTTGGCTGGGACATGTGTGTCGAATGACAGTTGGCCGAGGATAGCGCTGTTCTTGACCCTCTCACACTGTGTTCCGCTCCTTCAAAGCAGAGCTGATGGATTAAGACATGGTGTGGGAGGAGGTCCCTATGGGCCCCAAGTGGGCCGTAAAGGGAGTTGGATTGAAATTCATTGATACACGAAATACGCTGTATACGAAGAATCATGAAGCAGACATATAAGTATGAACTGAAAGCGTCAATATGATGATATACCCAACCCATATTATTCTCTATTCTTTCGTCTACATAGTATCGTATATAAAATGTGCGTACACGTGAAAGAGATTTCTTCGTATATTCTTTAACACAAAAAAAAAGTTCAAGAAAATCGAAACGTAATACTAATGCAGAAAATGTGTAGGTACTATATTCGGGGAAATTCCTCTTTGTTTATTTCTCCCTTACATATTATTTAGGTAATAAGGTAATTTGGAAACATATTCCCTCGTTTTATATTTATGTATCAATGTTTTATTAAACAACACCGTATAAACACGTGATTCATATTCCCAAATATAATTTTATTGAAAAAAATATAAGTCTATCTTTTTATACAACACTTAATAGTTTTGTATTTTTTGTAGGATGACAATATTTTTTCAAAAGATTACTTCAATTGTAAACATCGGAAGATGAAATTTTATCCTAAAACTAACAGCAAACCTGTCAGACGACAAGCAAAGGAAATGATCATAAATTCTTTGATTTGATTGATAAATGACTTGCATGCTCTCAGGGTCTCGTATAACTTTACGGACTGCGGAAAACTTGACATTTTGTCCCCGTAGCAACAGCTGTACGTAGAAACCTATGATCAAGTAGGTACCTATCACATATCATTTCGTCGATATAATATTTCACGTGTGACTCACAGATGAATAAAATATGTAGGTGTAAAAAATATTTCACGGTGGTTAAGTCTTTCAAAGAAAAGAAAGAGGAGTTACGGACGAACTAACCAATATATATATATATATATATATATATACATAAAACTGTTATATATATATATAGGATAAATATATAGGATAGTTTTATGACTTATTCAAACGTAAAATGAATAATATATAAACTTATTCTATGTTCCTAAGTAAAATAATTATTATCACAGAAGTGAAAATGTTACTAGGTACCTATATAGTTCCAAGTCTTTTCAGACTCCCTGAGCTAACACATTTTCTAGTATTTAAAAAAAGAAGATTTTTACAGTGCTCAAATAAAAATTCATATAAAAACTTAGTATGCGATGTTTTTATGACTTCTTTTGTATGCACAATGCACACTTTGCACGATTCGTTATATCATTACACCATTTCAAAGTGAATGTCTGTAGGTACCTACTCGTTGCTGCTGCTGCTTTAGCATGGAGGATTCCTTACAAGGTACAGACCACGTCAAGTGACTTTTTACACGAATCAATTAACATTCGGTCACACGCAGAGGGATTTTTTTTAAATATCTTGATAAACATTTGAATATCTTCACCACCTTCCATCATATTCTTCACAACATCCAATCGCAACATACATATTTGAAAATATGAAAATTTTGAGAAATTTTGTACAAGTAGTTTTTGTGATAATTTCTAATAAAAAAATAACAATGAAACAGTTTTGTATAGTTCTTTCACAAAATTTGAAATTATTATTTTTTTATTTCCATCATTAATACAAATAAGTACATCATATACATATTATCCATAGGTAGGTACATAATAATATTATCCGGTCAGAGTTTTTCGAAGTATTTTTTCACTTGAAAATTCCTACCAGGGGTTGGTCTGTCTCAGATTGGACGGGACCGGTTGACTGGAAAAAAATAGCTCAGGCAATAAGTTCCGCCGGCTATTCTGACACCTTTGTATAGATACTTACTTAAGTGTTAATTTATATTTATTTATATTTTTATTGGAATATACTGCCGTCTCTACCTGTTTTCAACATGTCGAAAAATCCCATGTATATCCCAAGTAGATATTCAAGAATAATAATTAATGAAATATGGAGAAAAAAGTTGGGAATTATTGATAACAAGAGAGCAACCAAATTTAAAGACGGCAACTGCTCTCATGTATTTGGCGCCAGGGTATGAATATATCCATTTTTGTCAATGTCTCATCTTTATTACCTACAGGCTTTGTTGATGCACAACGTTTTTATTATGTCTATATTATATTCTTGTAATCATTTTTCAGGACTAAGATCTTAACGAATATGTAACAACTAATGACTAACAATTCATTACTGATGTTCAATTTTTTAAATGGAACAAACGGCCACGGGCTCACCACCGTCTTCTACTGTTATTTAGAAGGCTGGCTTAGTGTGATCACTTTACGTTAACAACGTTCGCCATTAGGTGGTCTCCGAGAATGTTTAAGTCACCCCCACACACACTAATGTATCGTGAAAGGCTGCATACCGCTATGTGTACTACACTCAGAGAGGAATACAGAAGTACTTACCAGAATATTCGCTAAGGAAACAGCGCAGTGATATTAAAACACTAAACGCTTTCGTCATTTTCTCTTCACGCGCCCTGCCGTCATGCTGTGTGGGGCACATTATGAAATTAATACGTCAGCGCGGTGAAAGACGACGTGTCGCTAACGTCTCAAAAGAAATCAACAGTGTCATTAAACACTTCGGTTCAATATTTTACAGATACGCGGTTACACTGTGTTATTCAATTATTTAAACACTGTCAACTCTCTCCAAAAGCGTTATAGTTTATTTTCAGTTTGGAGACTGGATTTTCCTAATCGTGACGTACCTATAACCTGTTATTGGAACAATTATTGGTACTGGAAAATTCTCAACCGACTATTTGGCTGTCCGATTTTTATAGTAGATACGTCACAACAGACTAAATAACCAATTGGCAATAAATGACGTATCGCATGAAAGAACGTTAGATAGGTATGCATACTAAAATTTTCGAGATATGAGCTTTCAAAGTTATGAAACAAAATTTATTTGGGTTTTATTCAAAATTCCACGAAATA
The DNA here is from genome assembly GCA_963576905.1 of Mystacides longicornis. Taxonomy (NCBI): domain Eukaryota; kingdom Metazoa; phylum Arthropoda; class Insecta; order Trichoptera; family Leptoceridae; genus Mystacides; species Mystacides longicornis. The sequence continues at coordinate 891,535 of OY756421.1, read as the reverse complement.
TCTTATATTTAAAAATATCCAGGTATATAAATTGCCAAGCCCTCAAATTGTGGGGAATTCTCCGTTATTATTGTTCTCAGTATAAGTGTTCTTGTTTCTCAAAATATATCATCATGAATAATCCACCCTACTTCATGAAAAATAAAGTATTTAAAACTGATGAAGTGTTTTATTGTTGATCCAATAACAATAAGATATGTACTTATTGTTAACTTTCTTTATAATATATTCATAGATTTTTTTTCATTTCGCAAAAGAAGTGTCATAGAATAAAAAGTCAATGAACATTGTTTATTTTTGTAACAAAAGACATTTACAAAACAAACATGTGGGTGGGTGCATTAGATAACAAAATAATAATTTGCCGCACCTATAAAGTATAAATAAATACCTACACACTGGTCGTCTATTATATAAACACAGGAAATAACAACTAATATGACCACTGCAATAAATTTGAAATCCTTCCACGAAATATAATAAAACGAGATGATGTTTGACATTAGCAGGTGCGCTGAGAAAAGATAAGGCCGGGTACTTGTGGCGTAAACAATAGAGCCTACGCCAACCAAATTGGGTGTATTTTTATGAAATTTGTGAGGCGTTGATTGATTAAAGTCAATTTTTTGCAGTGTTAGAAGTAGATAATTGAATTTTTTTTAAATACCCGTAGACAGAGAAAAGTCTGCTCTATCGAATGATATAAAAAAAAAACGAAAATCGACCTAATCAACGTTATTCCAGACGATACGTCATTAATACAGACAGTGAAAAATAAAATTTTAATGCTAAATGTTTCCACCACTTTCCAACAGATATGCCTCTGTTTTTTAATAAAGAAATTTATAACTTCCTGCAGTGCTTACATAACTATACATTTTTCTCTCTCCAGAGAAAGCTCCAGATCCTCCATACGGTATATATAAGGGACCCAACGTCCGTATCTTCTACGTCACGTTTGACTGTCATTGAAAGGTCCGTATTCTTACAATGAACCGTTCCACTGTTTCAAGAAATAGAAAAGAAAAACAGCTGATAAACTAACGACAGTTTTTGTGAGTAGAAAAAAATCTGTGAGAATACCCTGTATAGAACATCTTTTTGACTCATGTTGTGCAATACGACTCGCTCCAGATTGAAGTCATGTTAGCACGAACCAAAACACCCTCGACGCGCTCTGCCGAGTATAAAATGATGCGACACCTTTAAAAAAGAAGCTTCTTCCGTTGTCAAAGCAAAGAACGATGTTCCAGTGGAGCACTACTTATAGGAAAAGAAGTCTCATTCAAAAGGAAATAATGTAGGTAGGTATCTACATTAAAATAAAAACGTCTTTTCCAGCGGTTATTACAAAAGATGCTCGGCGATTCTAATGAATAAATCAAATCGGCAAAAGCAAAAAGCAACAACAAAGATAGATGAGGGTTTTCAACATTGATGTTAAAAAGCCTACCTATTTTTTTTCTGTTTTACTTATTTTTTTCAGCTAAATTAATCATTAATTTACTAAAATTTAATTTGAAATGTCACAAAGAAAGACATTTCATTATTGAACATGTTGAGAATTCTCATGATTAGAGTTTCGGAGACTTAAACATTACCGCGCACCAATGGAACGTTGTTAACGTAAAGCGATCACACTAAGCCGGCCTTCGAAATAACAGTAGAAGTCGGTCGTAAGTCCGTAGTGGTTTGTTCCATTCAAAAATCGAACATTAGTAATGAATTTTTAAAGTCATTCGTTGTTACATATTCTTTTTTTATTAGTAAGCACAAAGTCGTCCAAGTTTCAAGTTTTCCTTGGTGGAAAGGGCTCAGTGGGGCTAGTACGAGTTTTATCGAAAGCTGATTGCACGCAAATAAGCGCTTTTTAGCGTGCAAATAGTGTTCTTAAATCAAACGATCGAATCATTCGATCATTTTAGTATGAAGTTTTTTCGGAACTCTTTCAATGATCGTTTCGATATTCGATCATCGAAAACTTATACTAGGGATACAGCTGTTCTCACGTCTGTGTCAAACCAATACAGTCTATCAAAACCCGATTATTTCCCGACAGACGTTGTCCTGTGGTCTAACTATGAATATTGAATAAGAATTAATTTAAAGGAATGATAAAAATGACTTTTAACCGATATCATTCCGACCGATGCATCTGTTTGAAACCACATTTATATCACAGATTTTTTTCCGCAAGTGCGAATACTCCCATAAGATTCAATGTGTTAAAGAATTACGAAAAAAATCCGTTCGGTGAAATTTCGCAGTGCGGACAGGGACTTGGAAAGTTTTTTTTATTTAATGTATTCTTTGTAGGTGGATTACATATTATTTGCTATCCATTTTTCGATTTTTTATTAGTTATTCTGTTATCCGGAGCGGAGAAGAATCCAATTAACCAAACATCATAAAAATCTGTTCAGCCGATCTCGAGTTAAAAATGTTCGCACGACTTTCTTTAATATTATAGATTAAACGGCTCTGTTATCGTTTTATCACCCAAAACATCTAATGGGCAGGAAGAATTGCTATTTTATCGCAATTTTTTCATATTTTCTCGGCGTTTTTCGATTTTTTATTAGTTTTTCTATTATCCGGAGCAGAGAAGAATCCAATAAACCAAAAATGATAAAAATCATCAGAATTAAACATCAGAAGAATCTGTTCAGCCGATCTCGATTTATAAGTATTCGCACTTACCCGACTTTGCGAAGTAGGTACTTATATTTCATACAATAATTTGTTTGTGCAAGTTTTTCCAATAACTGACTGTGTCATGCGTTTTGTATGTGGGCCTCCCCGCAGGCATAAGGAATTGTCACTAAAACTAAATAATACAAAAATGTCAAAAATTTAATTTTTCTTTAACATGTTGAGATTGAATGTTAAGATGGGGAAGACATTTTTCAATATTTTATCATGCACCTTAAGCATAGTTCCACTGCCCTGCGTGTGACTTGGATAATTCATATAGAATACCCATTTAAACGTCTAACCTTGTATATTATGGATTGTGTAAGGTTAGACATTTTAAGAGTAGGTATGTGAATTTCTTTACATACGCAAAAGTCGTAGAAGGTTTGTTATATATTTTTTATGTAAATTCTTACACAGTACCTACACACCCTACAAAAAATTTGCATTTATTATCAAAGCCTTCATAGGTGAGGCTGTGCTGAATAAAATTTAGAGAAAGGTGCGTTGGTATGATGAAGTTTTCCGGAACGCCAGAATGGAATATTTGTGCTCCTTTTAACATATTCCAACCATATCAATTTACTGAAAATATCTCTTTTCCCCCACTCGACAGCTCTCCTAATAGATATCTTATAATATTATACCAACCAATATTCTGAATGAAAAAATCTAAAAGCTTTCTCATATACCTAATATAAAACGCGGGCAGGGCTCCCGTTTAGGACGAGGATTGAATATTTAAGTTCCAAGTCAAGATTTGAAAAGAGTGGTAACTTATATTTTTTTATTATGATGCCTTGCCTTGTATGCGAATCAGGTGGTGCGTCTATACCCGCCTACCTACATTTGAATACTTTGTACCTGTACGAAATAAAAAAGATACTAGAGACGAACTTATGTAGCTCTCCAGATCTGCGCAGATCCAATGCGCGAGAGAAACTTAAAATACAGAACAATTCCCGCCTGCCTGCCTTTGAAGATGTTTTTTCACCCACCTCACAAGAGACTAAAATCTCGAAAGCCTATATATGGACAGTTGACACTGAAAACTTTAGACTGGGAAATGAATGGAGGGAAAGATGGATCTGGGTGCAGCAGAACAGGTTGAGAACGGAGCACGTTTGCTGCAACTACTCACCTTGGAGGTGGGGGAAACGAGAACGTCCGATCTCTGAGTGTGGATCAGCGCAGACAGTGAAACATTTGGTGACAGAGTACCGAACAAAAAGGTTCGAAGGAAGCCTCCGTGACATCCACGAGGCAAGTCCGGAGACAGTGACCTGGCTGGCAGCGCTGAACCCAAGACTCTGAGGTGCTAAGATGAAATTGACGCAGCCTGAACTGGAGGAGTTATAACTAGAGATGGGGCTAACGGCTTAAATTCAAAAACGTTATAGCCATTTCGTTAATTGAAAATAGCGTTAATATTAAAAGCTTAAAGCTATTTTATTTTATAAGCCTAAATGAACTTTTGGTACCTATCTAGAAACATTACTTTTCCCAACAAAATAAAGTTAAGTTTCTAAATTTTGTATCTGGAATGTTAACTTTTTTCCTATAAAAAAAAAGAATAGGTCGTTTTCCAATTTCATTTAGTATATTATTTTCATTCACCTAATATTGCATATTAATAATAGGGATAGGCTATTATTTTTGCTTAATATTTCCTGACTATTATTTTTGTTCTAACTATTATTTGTAAAATCGTTAAATAATATTAATAACGTTATAGGCGTTATTTTTATCAGCTATCGTTATAATGCACATCTCTAGTTATTACGCCCAAGCCACACGAAAAATAAAATGAGTAACTTATGTCAGAAGGTGTTAGAAGCTTTTCTCTTCCATCAAAACCTTTGACCTTAAAAAATATCACTAATACCTATACATATCCCAACCATGTCTTCTATATAATATATTTTTTATTCAAAGGACATCTGCTGCCTTACTGAAATTTGATCGATCCAATGTAGTTTACCTAGTTTTAATTCAGTCAAATACGTTAAAATTAATCAGGAGCTATTGTTCTCTATGAATGCAGCGGCCATATTGTTTTTAATTTGAAATGGTGCGGTGTGCTCTCGTCGGTTGCTCATTCATTTAGCATAATTTTAATTCCGTTTTTTTTTTACTTTTGAGCACTTAATTTGGCTGAAGTATGTTGTAATAAATTTTGTTAATTTATTTTCTCAACAACCTTGCTCTATGAAGTTTATTTGACAATCAAATAATTATTAGATAATGAGTTCTAATTAGGTATGTTATAACATAATTAGAACGTTTTGCACCAACAAAGCCAATAAAGGCAGTAAAGTAGTATAGCCTCAGCACAGACTCTCGTTTAGTGAGGTAATAAACCCTTTATACAAATTACATGTGTATATACCCGTCTTGCTTTACGTTTTTGATTCCGATTGTCAGGCTTGATCGGTAGGTAACTAAACAAGTTCTAGTCTAGCTTCCCATTGCTTAACAGACCTCATAATATTATACGTACCTACCGACATAATTTGCAAGTTTTACTCTCTCTATGGTTTGAATCTTAGCTTCATTCCATACACCCTCTATGTGTGATAATTAATTAGGCATTGGCATTCCACCCATAGAGGGTGATTTGTGCTATGTGTGATAAAAGCAGCTGTCAAACTTCAAAATGTAGGAATTATTTTGCAAATTTTTTCATTAAATCTTTATTTATTGAATAACATTTATATTATAACAAATCAATCTACAATTATTTTATTACATTTTCATACCGTAATACCAAGATTCCATTCAACGTTTACATGAGTAATTTTGTTTCCAAAAGATGGCTTACTATCTTTTTGAGATATTTGTATGAAGATCCTATAAAAATAGAGTTTTTTAAATAGCTCTAAATATATTAAAGTTAATGCAGCAAATTGTATTTAAAAACCTTCTCCGGTATTTTGCACGGAGCAGATTCTTATCTGCTATCTGATTTTGCAAATTCATATCTGACTTAGCATTTGTATTTTGAGCGTGATACTTCCACATAAGTAAATACATAACTGAATGATTATGTATATATATGTATACGATGCGTGAACGAAACGTTTTGGGTACTCTGTGTACTCAGGTTGGCTCTGAAAAGAGCCGTTGGTCGCCCGACGTTTCGATTGGATTCCACCAATCATCATCTGGGGCAGATGGGAAGCCGCTGGGAAGCAGCTAGCGCGCGGGGTTAGGAGAGAGGCATAACACTAAATTTTGACTACCGCGGCGTGTGCGTTACTGCATGGCAGGTGACGTCATTCGCGGTAGCTGGGAGCGGGGTTCGCGGCGAGGCGGGCGCTGCGCCGAATCACGCGTGCGCCGCTTGGCTCGGGTTCGACGTTCGCGGCATCATCGATATTGGAAGATCGTATAATATTTCTCTCCGTGACCACCTCTTCACAGAAATATATATTATGAAGTGGTTGGTAGACTGGCGGTTACAGCGCCGGCTTTCATACTGTTTGGTGCGGACGTCGTGGTTCGATCCCAGGTGCCAACCATCTTCCTCTTTCACGACACAAGCTTTAAGTAACTTACTGTGGAATAGTCAAGGAGTGTATTTGTGTTCACTTTAAGTGAGCACAGATTCATTTTATAATATATGTATATATATAAATTTAAATAGTTTTTTTTTTAATTGATAATTGTATTAAATAATTTAGTTATTTCTCTTCTAGCCTGTCGTCCTATATAAATGTGGGTTTTGTCACTGGTAAGTTATAATTATCCTACTTACGCTGACGGAAGTCTGTAAATTTCCGTATAATTTGATGCTTTTATATTCTGAATACATTCAGTGCCTAAAATATGAGTGAGTATAGTCGGCGAATCGAATACATAGCAATAAACTTTCATTGTGGAACTTTTAAATAATACCTACCTACCCTTCTACGCTGAATGAAATCATAAATAAAATCGTTTATATTCATGTTGTTCTTACTGCATTATTCAAGAGAGTGCTCCCATTCGATGGCTACGTTCAACTTATTGAAATACGCCAATGTTTCACTTGGGCAATTTTGGGGGTTACAATACCATTTCGATGAATTTCTTTCATGAACGGAGTTTTATACTCTTTTATTGTACCTATATCTACTCATGATACATGAGGCACTAGAGTACTGAATTTCATCATCACTCTTTATTATTCTGTATCCATGTCCATTCCCTAGTTGGAGCACAATATGTTCTCCACAAGTCCCAGCCATGCGGCCCTGTCTTCCGCGATTCTAGCAGCCGCACCCCAGACAACACCAACGCCTTGAACGTCAGCTTCGTAGAGCCTTTCAACTGTTTTGAGAGGCCTACCGCGTCTCCGATTGCCGGTAGGGCTTAGTGAAGTATCAACTCACTCAGCCACTGAGGATGATCGCGTTGCGGTTGAAAATATTCTGGCAAATTAAAATATACAAAATAAGTGAAAGTGCAAAGTTCTTTTTTGTTTCAAACTCATTGATTCAATTACATACTTTTACGATTTACATAATATGAAATATTTTTTATTGTGTAGGTATTGACAACTCTAAACATTAGGTATGATGTTTCTCAGACTATTTTTAGTTATTGATATACAATGTACAGTGCCTACTTCATGGAGTTATTCTGCATTTACCTCGAGATTTCAATTCAATTGCAATCTCAATGACGATGTCATTATAACAATTAGATTTTGGTTGCTATGTAAACATGAAAAGAGTTCCACGATTAGTAGGTATATTTTGAATCCAGTATTGTTTTACGAAAAAATGGTATAAATGGGTATTATACTTTCCCTGTATACCTATGAGTATGTAGTTTATTTCCCTGTATAGTGAATGTATAGCTATGCGTATGTGTTAATAATTTTCCTGTATACCTATCAGTATGTAGTTCATACGTTCCCTGCAAACATATCAGTATGAATTCATACTTTCCCTGCAAACCTATCATTATGTACTTCATACTTTCCCTGTATACCTATCAGTATGAAGTTCATACTTTCCCTGTATACCTATAAGTATGAAGTTCATACTTTCCCTGTATACCTATCAGTATGTAGTTCATACTTTCCCTGTGTACCTATCAGTATGAAGTTCATTTTTTCCCTGTATACCTATCAGTATGAAGTTCATACTTTCCCTGCAAACCTATCAGTATGTAGTTCATACTTTCCCTGTATACCTATCAGTATGAAGTTCATACTTTCCCTGCAAACCTATCAGTATGTAGTTCATACTTTCCCTGTATACCTATCAGTATGAAGTTCATACTTTCCCTGTATACCTATCAGTATGTAGCTCATAATTTCCCTGCAAGCCTATCAGTATGAGTTCATACTTTCCCTGCAAGCCTATCAGTATGAGTTCATACTTTCCCTGCAAACCTATGAGTATGTAGTTTATTTATATTCTTACATTCAGATATAAAAATACAGTCAAAATGGAAAAACATACTTTATTAATTTCAAAAATATGTACCTACCTTATCTTACCTATCCTACTAAGTATTAAAAAAATATATTTCTGTGATAATATTATCGTTTTGCAACGTTAGCTTCACCAATATTTGAGATATCTTTGGATTTTTCGTCTATAAACGGTAACATTTACAACACAAAAAAGTTTGCAGTGTTTTCGATTGATTATCCCGACAGCCCGATAATTTCAAACCAAATCGGTCCATATTGAATTTCAAGATTAGCCCCCGTAATCTGTGTTTTTCTACGTTAGGTCTCAGTCAAGATATTCTGTAGGTTTGTGAGTTTTATGAGGTAAAAAAGTTCATATCATTATGACGCCATGTGCAAAGGGACTGAGGCTGATGCAATTAAATCATGTGTTGTATTATGTGGTACACACCTATAAGATCATCATCAATGTTGTTTTACGTCATTATACTGAGTGTCGTACCTCTGGTTGTTTCTGCCGCAATAGCATTCTGTTTGTTGTCCTCGTAGCAACCCTGACTTGCTCTGTTCAACTAATTAGTTATTTATTTTCTCTGCCTCCGGTTTCCGCAGCATCACCAAAAACTATATCTATATTTTTTCAAAATCGTTTCAAACATCAGGAATATAAATATTCTATCTATTTTCTTTCACATTCTCAGAATAAAATCGTTGGTTCTTCTTGTAGTATAGACAGAAGATTCAATCTCCAAGGATACATTTTTTGTCTTCCCAAACTTCCTTTTGTACCCAGATATTTATTGTTTATCCGTTGTAATAAAAATATTGCATTAATAAATAGGTAGGTACCTACATGTTTCATAAAATATTTTTTTTATTCAACAATTATTATTTTGGTACCCCGACTAGTTTGGCAAGCACAAGTCCTACATAGTCAAAGAAAAGACAAATTTATGAGTAACTTGAATTCCACTAAAGCCCCACTGCAAATTAGTTTCCCGGAGCTAGCTGAACTCACATAAATTTTAAGTTCATGAATTTGTTTGTAAGGCATCAGTTATCAAAGAGTTGAGATCAAACGTTAGTAAGAAGATGTATTGAAAATCGATCATCTTTATCTTAAAATGTAGGTATCTATCTACGAAATAAAACTTTTGGATTTGGTATTTTTGCTCTTTTAATCACCGTTAATAGTTAAGAATACTCTTGAGATTCACTATTAGCTTCATCAAAGATTTCCCAAATGAATTTATTTTCGTTTTTTTTTATTGTTACAAAATTTCCGCTAAATATTATTTATTTTTAGTCAAACGAATGGGTTTTGAATTCAACAAGTGACATTCAATCATTTTATTTGCGGTAAGGTAGGTATTTCTTGTATTTTGATTGCAATTAAAACGATTAAAAATTTTATATGTAAATATTTTCATATTCAGTGGAGTTTTTTTCATAATGTCAAAAGATTCTTTGAAATCAGAAATACGAGAGAACGGGGAATATGCGAGAGCGAAGACATTGTAATATGGGGAATGGAATTAACCAGACCCCCTCACATGGCACTGCATGGACGGCCTATCCCTTGGAAGACGCCTTTCGGGCAGACGACTAAAAAGGTGGATGGATAGCTGAGAATCGACCTCGCAAGTGGTTAACCCCACGTCTTGAATTACAGGCCACAAGGCCTAAGAAGAAGAAATGGTTCTTCAACGTGTCAGGATATCTGCTTTCTACCGATGTCTTTTCGGTACATATATTATGTGATTCGTTTTAGCTTCTGCCCAAGTGTCTCGTATTTTTGGTCCACTAATACTTCGAATGTCCTAGATCACTTATTTTATTGATTCTTTTCTTTTTGGCACTGTCAACTATGTCACATTTTATAATCATAGGTACTGTTGCAAACCCATGTTATTTAAATTGTTAAAAAAACAGCATTTAACAATTCTTAGTGATAATCTGGTAATTATTAAAAAAAACCAACAGTAGAAAAGGGCAAGGAAATATTTTTGGATACAAAATTGGATAAATCTGGATTTGGATAAATAAGGGTTCTGAATAAAAACACCAGCTATTCATACGCCCACAGCCGATTATTCCCAGACAATAAAACGTAAATTTAAATAAAAATCGTTCTAATAATGTTATCTGAAGGCGATACGGTTAATAAAGCAAGCCAGCTAACCGAAGGCACACAATGGCTACGCTCCAGCCAAGATAATAATAACTTGCACCCGTTAATGCACTCCATATCCTCTGTAATTCAATGCACTTTCTAATTTAAAAGAACAATTAACTTACAAAGACATAAATTTGAAGGTTCATTCCCCTTTGTTGAAAATTTTAAACTTCTAATTCTAACTCCTTATCAAGCAATCTGGCCTGCTGTAATGACATCTTAGTGTGTGTCGTAATAATTGGAAAGCGTTGAAGAGCGTCATAACGCGGACAGACGTTTCAAACGAGAACATTGCATGATCGCTCGACGCTTGGACGCGCGACTATTTTTCAGTTAGAACAGGGCCTTAGCTAGAAATCTGGCCTCCACATCCATATAATGATACTATGGTATACAATTTTACTTAGGAAAAAAATGTAATTATAATAGGTTAGGTACATAGATAGGTTATAAAATTATATAAGCAGGTACCTACTGTTTCACTTAACATGTCTATTATGTACAAAATCTTGGCGTGTACACATCTTCGTCGCGAGCTTTATCGTAATGCTTGCAGCGACCAAATTTTCATACCTACGTACGATCGTTGCGCGCACGCTAACCACGTAGGTACGTGCTATGGAAATTTGGTTGGTTGGATGCGTTACCTTACCGAATAGAAAAAAAGAAGAAAAATTTATGCATGATAATGTTTAGTTCCTCTGTAATGGAGGTAGTAAGGGGTGATGATGGTGAAAAAAAAACACCTAGCGGACCCAAAAGGCAACCTCACCTGCTTGCGGTGCCCCCGCTAGAAAACTAACGAGGCTATGGCGACCAAGCGTCGGCGGTGTTTGTAGTGGTATCACTTTTATGGGACTAAATATCCATAAAAGAAAGCTTGCAGCAAGCCTCTATCGAACCGCCTGGGCACTGGACAGTGGACAGCATGGTATGATGTTACTTACAGTCTTGTCCAAAAATCAGTCAAGTGAAAGGCCCTTATTCAGCAGTGGACGAAGTAGCCTAGAAAGAGACAAAAAAAATTGAACCTATATGTTTTAAGAAATAATGCCTGCTCCGATAAACAGCTGCCGATAATGATCGATGATCACCAGGTCTCCCGGGTGGATAATTTTAATTACCTGGGAGCAACCATTACCACCACTGGTGACTTCGGGGCTGAGATCCTGATACGTATCGGTATGGCAAGTGGCGCCTTAAAAAACATGATCAAAAGATGAAAGGCGTCGTCGTTTAGTGTCGAGACGAAATGTAAACTGTTTGATACGTGTTTAGTCTCTATTCTACTGTATAGTTGGGAGTCCTCACACCTGACCAAAGCCCAGGCACAAAAAGTCTCAGCTTTCGAAATGAAGTGCTTCAGGAGAATTTTGGATGTAAGATGGTACCACCGTATCACTAACGACGCTTTACGCCGGCGCACGCAACGTGAGCCCATCACTTCTACCATTATGGAGAGGAGATGAACTTGGATGGGACATGTGTTAAGGATGCCGAATGACAGTTGGCCGAGGAGAGCGCTGTTCTTCGTCCCATCAGAGTCCCGAAGATGAGGAAGACCCTCTCACATTGTGTTCCGCTCCTTGGAGGCGGAGCTGAGGGATTTGAACATGGTGTGGGAGGAGGTTATAATAAACATTGCACAATGGAGAGCTCTTGTGGTCTCCCTAGGGGGAGTAGACGGAGATTGGATTGGTAAATTCAACTTTCATAGGCTTGTAGATGACAACAGTTAATATTGCTAAGAGAGTCAATACGATACTCGATTATAGGCACAATTATTGAAAAATTCCCCGAGGGTTTGTAAATTTTATTTTATTTAGTAATGGTATTAGTATTAATACCAACCCTTTATAATATGTAATTGGGAAGTTCTTCGGTAACTCTGTATTTTTGTTGACAACTTTAACCCCATGCGAAATATTTTCATGCAGCAAAACCAATCCAATCACGGGAAATACTTTTCATACTTACAATAATTATTATTTTCATCGATAGTTAAGTCGACAGTAGCTATAACGATTCATAATAACAGTTTTTCCCCGGTTACATTGTTTCTTCATACAACTGTTGCTACGGTAAGAAATGTCAATTAGTAATCTCAACGTAATGGGAAATCGGCACCCTTTAAAGATATAATTGATTTGAAGGAGAATAAAAAAATAAATACCCTTTTCTATGCCCGCCGTCCGACAGGTTTTTCCGCTAGTAGGTAAGTAACAATATAAATATAAAACAAAAGAGTTGCTTTGTATATTATTATTGGATAAACTGGGTTGATTAACACCATTTTAAATTCCAATAAACGAGCTTCCTGCTGGTACGTCCCAATATCCAGATTAAAAGCTTATTTATTTTTTCATAATCTCTTACTTACAATGGCGAATTAACATTTTGACATCGTTCTACATATATAAATATACGAACCTCCCTCATACAGAAACAATATGTTGAATTTGTTAGCTCTAAATATAACATTAAAACACATTGTACACAAGTGTAACTCCCCGTAGTATGAAATATAATGTAAAGAACAATATACTGAAATTTTATTTACTTACTTATATATATTTTGTTACTGATCAAAACGGTATGAAGTTTACTTTTGAAATTCCTGCTCCTTCATTAGAAAGGTTCTAGAGCATTATCAAGTTTCTTGCAACCTAAACCAAGCTTCCAAATTGCAGTAGAAAATAGCCGTCGAGAACAAATTCTTTGTAGGTAGGTACAATGTTTTTGAAATAAAATGTCCTCTTGTTTTATAAGTGTTGAAAGAAACGATACCTAATAAGTATTAGAAGAAATTGACTGTCCGACTTGTCATATTGTGTCGGATCCGGTTTTCATTTGGGTACTCTGGTGCATTTGCAGTGCAGTTTCGAGACTCGACTACTGTAACAAACTTTACGTAGGCCTGCTTAAAATACAACTGAACCGCGCACACCATGACACGTGGCATTTACCTGTGCTGCAAGGCTTGTTTCCGCGAGGATAAGAGCTGTCATATCACACCTCAGCTGGAAAAATACACTGGCTAAAAATACGTGAGAGGATCCAATCTAAAATATGCCTCATGGTATAAGGCTTTAAACGACATGGCACCCCATTCACTATCTGAACTCTGTGTTGTCAAGAAACTTGCAATTAGACACCTGCGTTCAGCAATAAAATCCACAAACATGCTGAACGACATGCAGGACCCGTCACCTGGAACCGACTTCCCGAAGAACTAAGAAAGGACCAGCCCATCAGCACATTCAAGAGCACACTAATTTTTAGCAGCACTTTTCCCAGAGTTTCCCGCTTGCCCTTGGAGGAGATGGAGATCCATTAAATGGCGCCAAAAAATCATCCAACATCATCATGATCATCATGGCAAAACAGCTCCATACAAAAAGAACACACTTCTCTAGTTCAAAAATAATTATAAGCTTATTATACTTCTTCAAAGTCTTCGTCTGACTCGTTGTTTATTAAATATATAGCACATAACCGTTTATACTTCCACTGCTGTCAGCTAACTGTATTTAGAAATTGCTGATATATTATGTCGTGGCATCACGTGTTGTCAATGTCCACAGTGCACATCGCGTGTTGACACGTCGCGTCGCTTTTCAATAGTATGTTTCATCGCGTGTTGACACGTCGCGTCGCTTTTCAATAGTAATATTATGTTTCCACCTTTATCTTATGAGGTGTTGTTGTATCTTTTTTTATGTATGAAAAAATGAAACAGCGACATTTAGAATTTTCATAGTAATCTATCTTTAGGAAAAATATAATTATGGCCTAGTAATACCAAAAAGAAATGTGTAGTATAGTATTATTAATTATGAGTTTTGGTTTGCTCGTTTGATTCGCAGCTATCACGCCAAAAAGAGACTTTGAAAATAAAATAGGTAACTACCAGACAGCCTCTGATAAGAGGGATATCTGGACATGATTACTAAGCTGGTTGTTGAGCCATCGATTAGGATAAACTTACATGAAAACAAAATAGGTATAGGTACAGTAAAAACACATTACGTATTCTGTCAGTAACATGCTTAGAGTGAAACGTCCACAAACGCACACACCCACACACGTTTGATACGAGGGATTTCCGAACTGGTTTCGTACTTGGGTCTCTGTGTTATGAAACTCATTAAGTTGACCAATATTTTAATGACTTCATCCCTAGAGATTTTAAGATTAATTAGGGGGATTTACTACCAAAATTCAAACCATTATTAACATCCATTTATTTATATTATTCTTATTATTCTTTGTTCATGTTCAATTTTGTTCCAATTTTTATCTGAAAGAATGAGATAAGAACAAAAATGTAAAAAAAATGTTTTGAAATAAAATAAATATTTTTCCACAGTTCATGGTAATATGACATAGAAGACAAAGAATCTGATTATTGACCACTTGACCAATTAAGGTCTCCTACATACCATCATTGAGGGGATAACCGAGGGGACAAACTCCAGAGGTCGACCACCTCAAGAATACCTGCCAGGCGTGTATACAGACATGACGTGCTGAGGAACTGAAAAGGTCTACTACGGATAGAGTGCGGAAAATTACTACCAACCAATCCCAGGATTGTGACCAGAGAAGAAGCCCAGATTCATTATCAAGAATTCCCTAGTCCAATTTTCGGTCGAGTTGGAATAAAATTTCCTATGCGTTTTTCATTTGAAATTCCTACCAATGCCTCAGGCAATAATAATTTCTGCCATCTAGGTATATTCACACCTTGTTTACTCACCAAACAAGAATACTAGTAAATACCTAAATAAATGGTGGTAAAAATTTACTACACTAGATAAAATAATTTTACATATATTTTTAGCACACTTTAGCTTGAAAAAAAAAATATATCCCCCTCTACCCCCTGGTTAAAAGTGGTGAGGCTTCAGGCTGATCCCCCACCCTCCTAAAAAATAACGTATGTGAAACAAACTATCTTAAAAATTTTAACATATTATTATTCTCACGATAATTTGTGATTTTTTTGGACTTCCTCCCCTCGACTTTAATAACAAATTACACGCACAAACATCAATCAAACACTCCAGAGGAACCAATTATTATTCCCTATCGGCTACTCAAAGATTAATATTGTCATAAGGCCGTAGATAGCACCTGATCAAATAAAAGGCACACAAGTATACTCGTATGTACTTATAGTACTGACTCTTATTATCTTGGCATTCCCCTATTTGTATTATTCTTACAAATAAGACTATTCTTAAGTGCTCCGAAAATGTCCATGGTAGTTAAGCATAGTTTGAATTTCTCTATCAAAGAAAATTTTGTTAAATCACTCACGTTTCAATATAATGTGATGGGATTCGGAGTGTTCTTTGAAGATGTAATCATTTTGAATAAAATATTATTGCGTAGACCTTATGTTAAGGAAAAGTATAGAATGTGTCCCAAGTTGAGTAATCACAATTTTAATAACGACATAAAAATCTTAATAGCACCCTTTATAGGTTTATCTCTTTCGGGCGAGTCATTTCGCGAACATTAAATTGAACGAATGCTGAAAAAAAACCCCGTCGGCCTTCGTGTTTAAATCTCTTTTAAACTTACGCCGCTCTTAATGTTTTCTAAAATGTTAAGTTCAATTATGTAGAAATTAATTTTATAAATTCAATTAGGTAACTTAAAGTTATTGATTCTGTCGAACCTACGAAAATGTCATCATCAAGTAGTTTTGTAAATATTTTTCAACGGATGTTTAGGGTGAATCTCTTTTGTTGCATGTAACTGGCTTGGTGCTAAATGTATGGTCTATGTTAAGCAGAAATGGAAGATATTGTGCTTATTTTTAAAGAACAAAACAGAAAGACGCCGAGAACTTTGTCGATCCTGATCCTAGCTAGTGAGAGAGTTGACCGGCATCAGGAGAGTGGAAAAGCTGTTTTGAATTGCGCAGGTTTGAGGGAGATTTTTTACCCAAGCGACTGCAAAAACTATGGAGAAGAAGAAGATATGTCACTTAACAAATTAATTGACAATAACAGCTGATAATCTTCTATAAAGGTAGATTTAAAAATATCTTTATTTTAGCAGAACAGGGTTAGATAAAAAAAATAGCAAGAGCAGCAAGGGTATGTTATTTTACTGCTATAGACACCTTGTATTAGGAAGGGGAGTGGGAGGGGGTTGTTTGGGGGCCATGTCTCCCGAGCTCAATCATTAATTATTAGTCGGTGCAATTGGTTCACTAATCTGCTTTAATTTCGTCAATTATTTATTGGGTATCTAAAATGGAAATTTAGCCGCATTTTCTCATTTACATTATTGTACAGTAATTTATTTCGGAGAGAAACCGTTTTGTTAGAGTTTTGTATAGTAAGTGTATGTACCCATAAAACTATTTTCAGGTTATGTTTTCCTTCTCTATAGTCCGTTTCAATCCGCAACTGAATAAAAGTCTACCATTTGTAGGAAGTTGGAGAGTAACTGCATATGACGTTGTCCAGACAGCTTAGTAAAGGCTTCATTCAGGTTTTCATTCCTGATAACTTATATGGGGTAAGCCCCTTGAAGGCGGGGTCTGCATATGCAAAGTAAGGTTGCGGTTTGAGTTGAGTTGGTCATCTAGTAAGGGGTGTCACATGCAGGTATCTTTGATATTTCACTTCACCACTAAAAAAATCTGAAGAATTTAATTAACAAGAACATATCAGTAGGCCTAGACAAAATGCATTTGGCAATCGACTACAAACGAATTCTTCGACAATGTAGAGTAGGAAGAAAATTAACTGTCCACTTTTTATATTTTTATACATGTCAGTGTCATAGTTTGGTTTTTAATAATTATTGTTTATTTGTTCCAATTGACAGTTAATTTTTTCGTACTATCGGCGAAATCTTCGTTTGTAGTCGAAAGCCAATTTGAATTTGTCTACGGGGGCAGAACTGTCGTAGATATCGAATTTGAGATCTGATTTAATAAATCATTGATCTAAAAAAGAAGCCAATACTAATTCAACCACATGCGAATCAGAAGGCAATTAAATTTGATCGTCATAGAGTCTTGCTTTTGCTTTGAGAGATATATAGAGCGGCTCCGTTTAACTAACATATTCAAACTGAAGAGTTCTTTCCTTATAAATAAAATAAATACCTTTTGTCGATCAAGAAAACAAAGTCTTATTATTTACCATGTACTTATATAATAAGGATTAACTTGGGTGTATCTCCGTAAAACTCGAGAACGGCTAAACCAATTTAGATAATTTTGATTTAGAAATATTCGAACGTTCAGAGTAGTTTTAACCGCTGAGGAAATATGGAAATATTGTGAGAAAAATAGCAATTCTTCCTGCCCATTAGATGTTTTTTGTTGTGAGAGAGTGGAAATTAAGTATGCTTAAGATATGTGTGATAAAACGTTAATTATTATTATTATTCGTATGGCTTCGGCTTTTTTCTTTTTTTTCCCTTTTTTTTCTTTTTTTTCTATTATAAATTTGTATACTTTTAACTCTAAATGTTAACAGAGCCATCTAATCTATAATATAAAAGAAAGTCGGGTTAGTGCGAACATTTATAACTAGAGATCGGCTGAACAGATTTTTATGATGTTTGGTTAATTGGATTCTTCTCCGCTCCGGATAACAGAATAATTATTATTAAAAAATCGAAAAATGGATAGCAAATAATATAAAATATAGTAGTATGGAACGGATTTACTGACAACAACGCCATCTGTGAAAAAATCCATAACAACACAATTTATATTTAGATACCTACTTGACAATCATTGAGTTTCAAAACATCGGTACGCAGATTTTTGCTAGATTTTTTTCGAGCTAAGATTCTTCTTCTTCTTTTTTTCCAGCAAATTAAACGTATTAAAAATGTGTTGAAGCTCGTGCTTCGGGAGGGAGAATAACAATTAATTATTAATTTTTTATATTCTTTGTTTTCAAAAATAAAATTAAATAAATGAATCTTGTAAAACCATCGGTATTTTTTTTGGATCACAGGAGATATAAGCGGCAGTGTCAAATCTTCCCCCTCTGATGGGGAGGTCGGTACGTAAATGTAGACTATTTGATTAGTTTCTGAAGGGATGTTATTTATGTGAGTAATTTAAAATAGGAAATTACTACTAGGGTATTCCTTCCTTATTATTGGGAAATAGTAATAATAATAATTTGATGATGGTAAAGTAGATGATGGTACACGCGGTCCCATACTTTGAATTCATCAACTGGGTCTTTTATTGGTTCTAGCAGAATTTAGATTTTATTGCTTTTAAATTAAACAAACTATCTGAAATGAATTCCGTAAATTTATTTTACCGTAACAAAAAAAAAACTTATATATATTTAAGTATTTCTAAATACTTACCTACATACATAATATGTAACTACTGTCTTAAATAAAGTTAGCATAAAAAAGTTGATAAAATTTTTGTACCTACAATAATTAAAGAACTAGCCCCCTAATGCATGAAAAAGTATAGTTCAAACTAAACTTATTTTTTTACTTATGTGTTATTATAACAATAGGAATTTTTTTTAGGTAAGTAAATGAGACAAATTCCAATTATTGTTAAGTTTGATCTTCACATTTTTACGCAACTTAAGTTTCTATAAATTTAAATTTGTTGGAGTTATGGATCGAGATAAAATTTAAATTTGTTGGAGTTATGGATCGAGATAAAATTTAAAAGCCGTTCTAGAAAAATAATACTCGGAAAAAATCGCTCCATGTCATGTATAATACATTACATATTAAGTCTCTGTACAAGATAAAATAATTTTATAGTTTTGTTATAATATATATTTTTTATTTGGAGGTCTATGCTAGATTATTCAACATTATTATTTTTATTTTTTTTTTTTTTTTTTCTGTATCAGTTCTCCACCCCTGTCTCCTCTTTCTTATTACATTCTTTGTCATACAGCTATGTATCTATGTTCGGAAAAAAAAAATATAAACAAATACTTTCTCTTTTAAATATAATAATAATATAGAATCAGTTTTCGAGGTATGGATTAGGTACTATGTATTAACGACAATGTCTTTTGTTATTATTAACTCTCTCCGTTTAAAAATTTGTTTTGGAGCACTTAATAACATCTTTACTTGCCTTTGTTTGACCACTCGCATTGTTTCTGTCTCTTTCTAGTGTGTAAGAATAATATTGTTTTGTCTCTCTAATTTTGATTTATATAGCTTCTATTTTCTGTTGGATCACTTTTTGTAATTTAGTTAACATCTACTAGCCTGACGAAGAAGACGTACGGTCTTCGAAAACCGGTTAGCTGAATAAAATTGTGGAAAAAACTAAATATTTTGTTTCTTTAAAATAAGTTCGAAGTATGTTCCACCAAGTAGCCACGGTCGAAAAGATAAATTATCCTGAATTAATTATCATTTGACCAATGTGATTCTGAACGATGCGTCTGTTTTAAACAATGTATATTCCATCCGCATTCTGTCAATCACACCAATCGTCAATTTCTGTCAAAATTTCAAAATTGGAATAAAAATTATAAGGTAAAAAGTACTAATAAGGTTGTCTACGTAGAGTTTTCTTCAATTTTCCTCGCATTTTTCTTAATTTTTTTCTTCTTAAAGGACATTCTCCTGATAAAAGCCAACACGACAAAAAAAAAGAATTAGCGAAATCGGTCCAACCGTTTAGGCGTGATGCGATGACATCGGGAAATAGCTCTCCATTTTTATAAATAAGATGTGCAAATAAACAAGTGCAAAAAAACGGGTGTTACGTGCAACGCACCCTTAAGTTACAAATATTTTACTAGTTCTAAACATAAACTTTTTCGTAAATAACCCTGCTCTAGTAGGTACAGATAGATAGATCGAGCACTGTGGAGACTCTCTTCTGGTCTTTCCTTTGTGGGGCCTCAAAGGGATGGTTAAAGACAGTTGGAAAGAAATAATATCGCAGTGGCTGCAGTTAAAAGACAGCTAGTAAACGATACTGAATTATTTTCTACCGTATTATGAATAGTCAAGTTATTGCATATTATTACTGATGAACAATGGCAGATAAAATATTAAATGGGGTGATTTGATTACTACGTCATGTAACTCAGTCTGGATACATTCGCTAGCTAAGACATACATATTTACAAGCATGGAGACCTATGCATGCAACTGATATAGGTATTGTAGAGTCTTTATTATTCACCTTATAAGTGTTATTGTTGTTTATTCAGTCTTTATTCTTTATTCTATTACTAGCTTAAGTACCCGTGCCTTGCACAGGAATCGTGGATTTATGACCACGATACTTCAATTTATACCTGTGAAGTTAAGTTTGATTTGGGCAACTATGTGTAGGACAAAATGTAAAATCGGCGCGGAACTTACAGAGGAACTCCTGATGGCCAGGTACTCAAGCAAGGTGGCAGACTGGCCCTCATACTCTTCAGCTTATTCCTGGAATATGTGGTGCATAAAACATACCTCGACGATACAAAGACTAATATTTATTTCCAAAGTAGCCAAATCGTCGGATATGCTTATAACCTCAATATAGTAGGAAGATCCCTGATAGCCATAAGGGAGGTCTTTGACGCCTTGGAAATAGCAGCAAAGGAGTTGGGACATATATTTATTTATTTATTTATTTATTTCATAAAAAAACACATATAGAAATCAACCGAAGGATAGAACAGGAAACAAAGCATTCTTCTCTACTCTAATGCCTGTGCTCAAGTCAAGAAGTGTCCATAGGAAAACAAAGATCACCCTCTATAAAACTATTAATATAACAGTTATGACATATGGGTACGAAGAACGGGAAATGATTTTGGAGCCCATAAAAGATAGAGAATCCTGGAGAATACGGTTTAACCATGAGCATTACAATCTCTGATTATGCTAGATTGGGCAAGCTCATAAGGGCAAGGCATACCGTTGGTTAATTTTATTTGTTTTTAAATAAAACTCTGTTAATATAAAACTCTGTTTTATGAAACATTAAGCTAATGTGTGGAGTTGAAAAAAATGATAATTATAAAAAGATATTTCTTTTAATTGCTGAAAATTTACAATGTTTATACTCAAATATTAATTATTTTCATTTGCACTGTTCATATTTAGAATGTGACACAAAATATAAGCTAAAAAATGAATTCATAAATATGAACAACTTCATGAACTTCAATTATTATCATTATAATATTATGATCTTATAAAAATATGACATTAAATCTTGAAAAATATTAAATTTTAATTATAACATAGGTATATGATACCATGTGATCCATTTACAAAATGATCTTTCAAAGAAATTAATAAAATCCATATCCTTCAAAGCAACAATTTTCTTAGAAGCTATTAGAAGTACTTATGTTATATTTAAATGTCAGATACACATTTGAGTTTACCATACTTCAACAGTGACGATGCATAAATGCAAAAAAATATATGTAGTATAATAATATTCCAAATCTTTCTTAGAAAAAGTGCACTTATTTTGTCCACTTCTTAACTAAAAATCAAAGACATAAACAAAATACAATAAGTCATCAGCCCCCGCAGACAAATTCAAATTGACGTTCCACTACAAACGAAGATTTCGTTAATGTATAGTGCGAAAAAATTAACTGTCCACTGGAACATATAAACAATTATTTAAACCAAACAATGACACTTATAATATAAAAAGGGGACAGTTAATTTTCTTCCTACTCTACATTGCCGAAGTATTTGTTTGTAGTCGATCGCCAAATGCAATTTCTTTAGGCCTAGGTACAGGTGTGAAAAGAAAATTGAATGTTATAATATTTAAAGATTTCATAAACTACATTGAGGTTTTAGTAAAATTATTATCGCAATATTATTATGTAAAACTAAATTATGAAGTCTCAGGTTTGTATCCATTTACTACCTTGATAAGTTGAATAGACGTAAGGTGTGATAATTATATATATATTTTTTTATTATTAATTAGGCATTCCACCCTCAAAGAATAGATTATATTATTATATATATTATATTGTTCTCCACGACCTTGGCAACCACTTCTTCAACTCCTCAGCTATTCTTATTCCAGTCCAATCTCTTAAATCCAAGATATTTGCCTTCGATCGGAACCTCTTCGACCATCCAACTTTTTCATCGGCAACAGTTGAAAGACTTGTATTTATCCCGATGCACAATGACACATAAATACTGTAACAAAATATTATTCGATTAAAATAAACACAGAGCAACACATTTTTTTTTGTTGGATTTGAAGACTGGTAAATATTTAACGAATCAATGGAATAATAAATAGACAGACAGATTTTTCAATTTTTAAATTGATATTTGTTAAGTTTTGTGGATGAAAACAATAAATGGGTATTAATTATTATTATCGCGGGCTTCTTTGATATATGACAAAACCCTTCTAAATGAATATGTTTTAACTTAACAGAGTGTAGAGGTATCACTCGGGGAGGTGTCAAGAAACCCCCGCTAAAAACTATTTTCACCCGTTAACCTAACCTATTCAAATCGTAGTGTTATCATTCGAGGATGTTATCAAATCCTTTAATCAATTCAAATTGACTAACCAAACGACAATGACCAGCAATATCTTCATTTTTAAAACATAAACACAAATTTGAGAATCAAAAAATGAAATGTCACTTCTTGCATGAAAAGATTGTATGACATAATTTAATATTTTGATTGCTTGATGTCAACATTCTAAAATAAATTACCTTTAAATCTTTCGGAGAGGTGCAATTATTTATTACCCCTTTTCCATTCATCATTTGCAGTGCAAAATATCCTTGATTTGACATAATTGGTAAACACAGATTCTGTAAACAATGATAATAAAACATTTGTTTTGAAAACACAATTTATATAATAAACCAGAATTATTATCCCATGTACTTACCAGTTCGTATGAGTTTTTCTTTTAAACATAATAACTCGAAATGTATATTTTTATTGTTAATTTTCTTTTCTGACAGAAGAAGAGGCTTTTATTCATGGCCGGTCATGGCGCGTAGCTGTCAGTAGCTTCTTCTTTTTCTTCTTTTTGGCATATCATCCCTAAGTGGGGTGTTCCTGCCATAATCACAAAGATATTATATTCAATTAATAGATGTCTTATCCAAACTTGTTCAAATACACACTTGTTCATAAATTTCGAATATATTAAAATAATCCGAATGATCAGGTGTTTGTTTATTTGTATTTCATTCTATACACGAAATATAAAAAAGGATTTAAAAAACAGGATCAATACGTTCGCATTTTTTTGCTATGGCCTCAATTATTGAAGTCCTATTGTCTATGTGCCAACGCCAAACGTCAAACTTTTTATATACGTCAAAACAATATCAGTAATTTATTATTCGTTTTTCAAAATTTAATTAATGTATTGTGTTTCCTGTTATTTTTATTAGGTAGGTACCTAAGCAAATGCATGACTTTCTTTTTGCTTGTACTCATATTTGTTTTTATTTCTATTTGAAGATTAATTTTATAACTATCAACTTTGCAAACATTGTTCTCACAAGTACAAATATGTATTATGCCTTTAGGAAAAATGTTTAGTATGAGGTTATACTCAGTCATTTCACTTTCATAAGGATATCAACTGTGGTGTTTAATAAAATGATAAATTTCCATTAAAGTAAATAATATTCCCTCTTAAACATGCATACATAAACATTATAAAAATTGTATTCTGATGTTATTTATTTATTTTAGGTTGAATTATGAGGACAACGCAATCTTGAATATGCCACCTAAAAGAATATTCTATAAGCCCAGAAATCTATTATTATCGTCCAAACTTTGAAGTTTTCATTCTGGTTTCAACGGAGCCCACAGAGATCATTCGACCATTAAAGTGTTGATCTTCTGAGTATTGTATTTGTCAACAGAAAGCTATACCTGCTTAGGAAGAATTGATTTATTACATCTTCTAATTATTATAAATATGAAACGTTGTTGTTATATTCATGCGTTATCACATCACGCTGAAACTACTCAATCATACTCTTTGTAGTTACCTTCTTCATTAATGCATTTCAATATTAATACCTACCTACATATTAATGCAGACCTCTTTTATTATATTCCACAAGTTTTTTTTTACAACGGCAACTCTAAATCTCCCAAAATTTTCACAATATGGAGGAATATGATGACATTTCATAAGTAAAATAAGCTAAATTGTTTTACTTTGTTTCAATGTTTTTCCTTCTACAGAGTTAAATGTTTTGAAATAAATAGAAAGTTTATGCATTGTAGATTAAAACAAAACCGTACATGAGTAGCGACGGTGCAACTAAATGAGATTTAAATACAGTTTCAAGAAACCTGATTCTGACAAAATGGCAGGATGAAAATCTTAATTTGTATGGGAGATTTATGAAAAAATCTAATATTTTTATCGATAAATAACATTTTCCAAATATTCATAGCCTTAAACGTCCACTGGTATTATGACTCGCTATAGAGGGTATTACTTTACTTCTGGTATCCCTAGTTTAGCCGTCTATAAAGGACGTTACATATATACGAACGGACTCTTTTATTTATATTGATTATGTAAACTGTTTGATGCGTGTGTGTTGTCCATTCTCCTGTATGGGTGTGAGTCCTGGCACCTGACTCTGGCCCAGGCACAAAAAGTATCTGCATTCGAAACGAAGTGCCTCAGGAGAATTTTGGGTATAAGATGGTACCACCGCATCACGAACGACGCTATACGCCGGCGCACCCAGCGTGAGCCCATCACCTCTACTATTATGTGGAGGAGATGGACTTGGCTGGGACATGTGTTAAGGATGCCGAATGACAGTTGGCCGAGGAGAGCGCTGTTTTTCCTCCCATCAGGGTCCCGGAGACGAGGAAGACCCTCTCATACTGTGTTCTGCTCCTTCGAGGCAGAGCTGAGGAATCTGGACATGGTGTGGGAGGAGGTCATTAACGTTGCGCAAGATCGAGCGCAATGGAGAGCTCTTGTTGCCTCCCTATGCCCCTAAGTGGGGTCTAAAGGGAGTTTGGATTGGATTGGATATTCTTTATTCAATATAGACCTGAATAACTCTTCTCTTACGGTTTTCAGGCAAAACGTGAGAACACACCTGACGTCAGAGCAATAACTTATGTATTTTTATCTTCCTCCTTCTTCCTTGTCCCTTATTCCTATCCCTCACTCTTTTCCTTCTTCCCATTATTCCCAGCTGAGCCTGCACATATTGTTACATGAGTTTTTTTTTCTTTTTTCTGTTGTTTGTAAGTCTTTTAACCTACTCTGTGTTAATGTGTACGTGTATACTTTACTGGTGTTTTTGTTGTCCATACTGTTTGTGTAATTGTTTGTAATAATAGCACTGTTTGTATATAATGTATATTTGTTTAAAAAATAAATTATAATACTCGTATGAGGTTGGGTATTTGAAAACTTAAAAACAACATTTTTCAATTATTAAATGATTTTTAAATTCAATAGAATTTCAAGTATTGAAAGCCTGCGATGTCAGATGATAACATTTATTTGGATTTTACAAGTGATGCGAGTTGGGTATATTATGTAGATGAGATAAAAGGGAAAATCGAGGGCAGGGTTCTCGAAATCGGTCAAAGGGAATATAATAACATAGGAAATATTTTACAAAACGGTTTCCCTTCGACGCAAAACACTTTCGTATATCATCATATTGAGCGTACAATAAATAAATACATTTTGACCGCCCATTTCTCCAAACATACACACGAAAAAAAAAACGGAAAATAAATTTGCCACATAGGCAAAAGAGAATCTCTTTGAGAATAGGAGTTTCGCTGATGTAAAGGAGATAGATAAGGGTGTGTTTATTTGCAAGGATAATAAGATAGATAGGGAAATCCTACCCACGGAATATTTTTGAAGAAAGCTTCTGAACGAAAACGGTCGTTGTACGTATAGAATATACTCTAGATTTATTTACTTCTGTATAGAAACTACATTACTCAGAAAGCTACGTGATACCTTGGAATAAACCTCTTTCCACATGGCTGATTGAATAATTTTCTTGTATTGCCCTTTGGGTTAAATTTAATTTAGCGTGGAATGACTCTTAAGAAATTATCGTCTCTTAATACGAATTCAGTTTTTTTTTTAGATATCTACTTGACTACTTACTATCGTATTAGCCCGAATATAACGTATCCCCGAATTTAACGCAAGTCCGAAATTTTCATTAGTAAAAATCAATTGAATTCAGGTAATTATAAGTAAAATACAGGTTACATACATTTAATATAAACGTCTCGCGCAATGAAACAGAACAACAATTTGCAAGAGATGTTGACAGGTGAAAATATCTGTACCTAGTAGAACTAAAATACCAAATCGTACTACAAACCCCGAAATTGCGCGATTAGAATAAATTTTAACGGAAACTCAATCAAATCAAACTCCCTGTGAACCTCACTCAGGGGCATAGCGAGTCACCAAGAGCTCTCCATTGCGCTCGATCTTGCGCAATGCTTATGACCTCCTCCCACACCATATCCAACTCCCTCAGCTCTGCCTCGAAGAAACGGAACACGGTATGAGAGGGTTTTGCTCGTCTTCGGGACTCTGATGGGAGGAAGAACAGCGCTCACCTCGGCCAACGGAAACTAAATGCTTGAAAAATATCGCGCTACTTTCGGTCTAGTACGGTGATCAAACCTAACACAAACACTTATTTTTTAACATCTTAAAAAAAAGATATATTGAGTACACAATAATAGTGTTGATGGTGGCAAAGTAGTTGAACATGATAAGTTGTGTAAGTTTAGTATCAATAATTTTGTGCCTTTTTTTTTTTGTTAAGATAGTCTTTATAAAAAGGACACAAAATATTAAGATTGTTGTGTTCCATCGATCGAAAATAAAATAGTTAAGAGACCACGATAAAATGGACATGGTATTGGTAACCTGACGCCATCTAGTGTTAGTGGTGACTAACGAAAATTTGATGCGGCGTGACGGGTCAAAAAAAAAATGTAAAAACAAATTGTATAAAGAGAAGTATATAATAAGCAAGTATATACAGATTGTTTTGGTGGTCTTAAACCATCTTCGTACCTAATGAAACAGTTTTGGGCCACATCGGTTCGTTGGTTTCCGAGTCTATAACGGACATAGAGACATTTTTGTATTTTAATATTATGTATTTCTTAAGCAATCACTAACTTCATTTGAATTTTTCAATTAAGTTTTCCAGTCCACCAGCCCCGAATATGGAAACGATTAGGTATTATTATTCTAATAGGCCGAAGTGATCCTCAGCTGGCCTAGACACGACTATTATTAAAATCTGTTCAGACGTCCGTTTTTAAACTCACCGACCCAAATCATAATTTACATAACGCAAGATGGAAAATGACAGATATACCATGTTTAATTTGTTGTAAAGCTGTTATTTTGTTCTTACCCTCGTCACCCGATTTCTATTGTTTTCTTATTAAAAACATTTACCAGAACTATATTGTACAGCGTTTTACATTTAGCCGTCTTTAGTGTCGAAGAAGATAAATCATTACATATTTTTCTTTCAACTGCTGCTGACTTTTATTTTATTAGACTGTCTTGTAGTTTTTTTAATCGTTATGGGATAATTATATTTAACTTGGCAGTTTCAAGTTAAGAGATAAGTCAATTGGCAGCGTCAGCAGTAACCCCATGGATTTCAGTAAAAAAAAAATTGGACACTCAACTATATGGCCCATCACCTGACGGTGACCACACTCACATTCGGAGTTCTGAGAAAAGTCCCACCGATGCATCACGTCTGCGCATCTTCCATGGCCTGTCATGATTCTGTTAAGCGCTGACTGTTTTTGGGGTAAGTTAAATCCGGGCTAATTGGGAATTTCTATTAAGTGCCCATTAGGCACGCATCCCTCATTTCAGAGAGAGAGAGCCTTGTAATTGAAAGACAGATTACAGGAATTTTTTTTAGATATTTGGGATTATAAATACTCCATTTGAATAAATCTCTCCTCAATAATGGCGCGCAGATTAGAACTCTGTGTCGTCATTTTGAAGTGGTAGTTGCAAAAAGTGTGGGGTGCGGCTTTTCCTGCATGTTGGATATTCGGATTAATGAAAATGATTAGCAAGAACTTGTGTCAAGTGTGTTTGAAAATTGTGCAAAAACGGTCTTAAAATGAATGTCAACAAAACAAAAGTATTGGTTTTTGAAAGGGATGAAGCAAGAACGAGTTGTAAAATAACCGTGGAAAATGAATCTCTTGAGCAAGTTAATGAGTATGCATGTGTATTTAGGAAGTATCTTTAGTAAGGATGGAAAGTGTGAAACGGAAATCGAACGTAGGAAAGTGGCTGGAGGGTGAGCGGTGCAATAAGGCCTATTATGAGAAATAACAACGTCTCAATATAAGCAAAAAAACTATTGCATAGTGCAATTCTGTTACCATCAATGGTGTACGTATGTGAAACGTGGACATGGACAAAATAGAAGAATGTAGTATAAATGCAGTAAAGATGAGATCTCTACGAAGAATATGTGGAAAGACTCTGTGGTATGGAAGTTAGTGTTGTGACAAAGATGATGTTAATGAGTTGAGATGGTTTGGGCATGTGGAAAGAATGAATGAAAACAGAATGACAAAGAAAATTTACAAGGCTGAAAGGAAAGGTGGCCGACCAAGAATGACGTGGATCGAACACATCGATTCCGTCCTCAAGGAAGGTCAGGACCCCTATTCTGTAGCAAGTGTAGGGTAGTCACTTGAAAAAAGTGACTATTAGGCGATACATTTTGATTACGATACGTATAGACGTTTTTCATACAAAATGTATCGCCTAATAGTCACTTTTTTCAAGTGACTACCCTACACTTGCTACAGAATAGGGGTACTGGTAACGAGGAATAGGAGAGGTTGTATGAGAAATGGTTTGTCGTTGGAAGATGCGAAAGAAGTGTGTTAGGATAGAAAAGAGTGGAGTCAGTTCTCTCTGTTTAACCCTTACGGGACACGGCGTGATGGGTAACAAACAAAAAATTCGTACCCGTAGCTGGAATAGGTGGGGATGTTAACACTTCTGACCAGTGGTTTGCCTATTCCCCTACTGCCTATTCAGGGCTGCCACTTCAATATCTTGCGGCTCTAGCGGACAATATTCTCTCCACGACATAAGTGTACCGCCCACCTCCGAATTAAGGTAACAACAGTTTTTACAACGTCGGCCAGTCCTGGCCACGTCTTCGTATTTCGACTTTAGGGATATGGTCTAGCAATGTGATTCCCAACATTGCCCTTCCCATGGCTCTACTTGTAGTTGATGGATCTTTTGCTGTATTAGGGTCCAGATGTCTGCCCCGCATGGTGGTGTGTGACAATGGGAGACTTACTATTAATTATTATTATTTGGAATAAACTCATAGCATTTCAATCAAATCAAGTCGGCCGAGTTTTGTGACCCCATATTGTATGTAGCTCTTATGAACCAATATTTTTTTCTGGGCAATATTGAAGTTTCCTCAACACTCATATCTGGCCCATCATTGATCCTCAGCTCCGTTATATCGAATATGACAAATTGCAAACAAAAAGTAAACAAACAGGGATCACGTTTCTTCAACAACAACGCCAAAAAAGTTGTTCGATAGTGAAAAAGGAGAAAGTACACACAGCATACCTACGGCCTATAATCACATTTGTAAGATAGTCTACAAGAAGTAATGTTAAAAAAATTTAATCAATTTTAACACCATGTGTCGCGAATATTGTGCTCGCAATTTTTTTTATATGCGTAATAATATTTCGTAGGTATAGCGAGAGAGTGAATGTAATAAAATTCTATTTGATAATATTATAAAAATTCTTATATGAGAAAATGTATAAAGGGGACGACATTACTCTGTTGTATTGTATCGCTGTACCGAAACACGGAGAAATAAAATTTATGTTTTCAATTATTTCACGTAATGAATTTTATGCCGAAAATATTAACCTTTATCGAATAAACAGTACGTAAGTATTATATGTATAATGTAGGAACTATCTTCAAATCAACTTATTCCGTTAATTTCGGCCTGCCTCGCCTTCTTGTCCCATCCGGTTTGTAGAAAAGACTTGCATATTCAAGTCTCTCGGGGGACATGCGGAGAACACGGCCAAGCCAGCTCAATCTGCGATTCTTGGTTCGTTTCCTGTCACGTTATATTTTTTCTGTGTTTTTTACATAAAATTTGTACACAGCCCCCGTAGACAAATTCAAATTGGCTTTCGACTACAAACGAAGATTTCGCCAATGTATAGTGCGAATAAATTAACTGTCCACTGGAACATATAAACAATTATTTAAACCAAACAATGACACTTATTTAAAAATATAAAAAGTGGACGGTTAATTTTCTTCCTACTCTACATTGTCGAAGAATTCGTTTGTAGTCGATCGCCAATTTGAATTTGTCTAGGCCTACTGGGCTGACATTTCAGATTGAACGTAATCGGTTGACTAGTAGAAACAGTCTAAGGCATCGAGTTCCACGGGCAACTTTTTACATAATTTATGCGTTTGATTTTCTTTCACCCTTAACAAACAGAGTTGTGTGTAAATCCAAGTAAGATAATTACTTAAATAGAATTCTTAGTTTTCCAAATGAACTTACCTTAAGTTTATTTAACTCGTGGCGTATTTTTAAGTTTTGTTCAATTCTAGTGTGGTTATCGGTGTTGAAAAAACTCTTTCTTTAAAAATAAACGCAGCACAAATGGTATAGGAAAAAGTTCAGAATTAGTTCTTAGTTTTTTATGAACTTTCAAGTGCACGTTTCAGGATTTTTACTTCAGCGTTTTATTACTAGTTTCTTACTCCCGTTGTTTTCGGAAGGAAAATAACTTATTAATAAAAAATTATAAAAATTATTGTTCTCGTCCATGAAGTAATCCAATTACCTATATGTTTGAAACTGGGCTTTTTCTAAAGATACTATTTCGATTAAGGATCATAGAATCTGATTAAGATGAGACAAGAACATTTCAGAAAAAAACTCAAAATTTTTAATACATTGATTTGTGAATAGGTCAGTTAGGTTAGCAGGGCCTAGTCAGGATATTAAATAAATTATGGAATAATAAATTAATTGTTTCATTTAAATAATTCCACCAAGAATGCAGGTTTAATTCGTTAATTTTATATTTACATAATGTCTTTAAAATTTAGTCTTATATTTAGTATAATATCATCAACAATTTTGAATTAATTATCAACACTTGACCATAAGGATGAAATGAAGTTATAATATTGGTCGGTCCGCTTTTGTATTCTATTGTTTTATAAAGCATATTGTTTAATATTATGTTGGAGCTCCAACCAATTAGTTTCTCCCTTTCTTTATAATACGACGATTATTACCGTGATTATCGGAAAGTTTCAGAGTTCCATTGTTCATCAAGAAATTGCATCGTTGTGCAATCTATATGGGAATATCCCCGAACAATGACTGACTGACTGATCGAAGGCGCTATCTATGTAGTTGTGCACGAGTTCAGTTGTTTGAAACATGCGGATATACACACATCCAATCCAATCCAAACTACGCCCCACTTAAGGGCAAAGGGAGGCAACAAGAGCTCTCCATTGTGCTCGATCTTGCGCAATGTTTATGACCTCCTCCCACACCATGTCCTGATTCCTCAGCTCTGCTTCGAAGGGGCGGAACACAGTATGAGAGGGTCTTCCTCGTTTTCGGGACCCTGATGGGAGGAAGAACAACGCTCTCCTCGGCCAACTGTCATTCGACATCCTTAACACATGTCCCAGCCAAGACCTTCTCCTCTTCATAATGGTAGAAATGATATGCTCACGCTGTGTACGACGGCGTATAGCGCCGTTCGTGATGCGGTGGTATCATCTTACACCCAAAATTCTCCCGAGGCAATCCATTTCGAAAGCTGTGACTTTTTGTACCTGGGCTATAGTCAGGTGCCAGGACTCACACCCATATAGGAGAATGGGCAACACACAAGCATCAAACAGTTTACATTTCGTCTTGACACTTAACGCCGACGCCTTCCATATTCTGGTCATGTTGTTGAAGGCGCCACTTGCCATACCGATACGTATCGAGAGCTCAGCCCCGAGGTCACGAGTGGTGGTAATGGTTGTTTCCAAGTATTTAAACTTATCCACCCGGGAGACCTGGTGAGTGGTGACCATAGATGGTTATCGGTAATTTTTTATGGGCAGGCATTATTCGCCATGAGATCCGTCTTACTGGCATTGACTCGAAGGCCAAGGCGTGCTGTTTCGTCGCAGAATCTTGAAACACTGCGCTATAATTTCTCCACTGTCGTACTGAACAACGCTAGGCCGTCCGCGTAATTCAGATCGCACATTTCGCCCATTTAACCATCTCTCTGTGTTATTGGTAATGGTAATGGTACCACACACATACAGACATCATTTACGCATCGAATCGAAAATCAGCGTAAAAAAGGGTAACAAAGTTCATCACACAGTGGCAGTCGGATGACATGCAGGCATAGAAATGGGTCATTAATTGTTTGATTGTGCTATGAACTAATTGCATAATATTTTACCGTCCCTTACAAATTGACGCGAATTGTGGACAATTTGACATTTCCTCCCGTTGCAACAGTAGGTATTGAATTGAATGTAGGACCTCTATTGATTTATTGTCATAGAAACCATGGACCTACCGACGAAAATAATTATATGTATGAAAAATATTTCCCGTAGTTGAATTGGTTTTGTCATATGAAAAATATTATTTATTTATATATTTGATAGAGACAACAACAGAACACTGAACAACACAAAAAAATTCAAGAAAAAAAAAGTATATGCATACCTTAACATGTATATTTCTAAACAATGGTACATTCTCAAAAGAAAGAAAAGAAAAAAAAGAAGTAAAACGATGATTTAAAAATAAAAAATAAGGAAAAATAGAGCCGATATAAACATAGATCTTGGCCCATCATATATAATTTATATAACAAATACAGGCAATTGATCAACGATCATATAGGTACTTTTAAATATAACATCAATCAGTATGATAATTTGAAAATTGTTTGCGAGGGGTTAGGGTTAAATTGTTTCATCGAAAATGTCTAGTTACGGACGAACTTTTCAATTATATGTACATAATATAAGTAAGTATATTTATTATTTTTAGGCAACCCATCCTGAAAGAAAGATTTGTAAGTAAGTATATAATATGATATTCACTATTCAGTAATATGATATTCAGCTTCTAAGCTACCGAAGAAAAAATCATTTTTAGGCTTATTTTTCTGATTTTTTTTTTGTTTGAAGTTTGAAAAGAGTGAAAAACATCCATTGTGGCACTTTTCATGTTACATTTTTATTATATATTTTTTTTTAATTTTAAGTACTTAGTTGTTAATAAATTATTGTAGATCGTGCAGATTCAAAAAACAGTTTCAAGATCCTCATCAGAACAGCAGAAGATATACCTACTCACCATTTTATTTTCTTGTATTATATTTCTAGTATCTAGGTTCTAGAGAAAGTTTGGCAGAATTATGTCGGACTCTCACGCGCGTGTGTTGTACATATGTAGTTATCATTCTTTTGTATACTCTTACGAGAGGCTGTAATTATTGTGTTTTATTTAAATTATTATTATTCAACATTAAGTTTAAAAAAACATCGCAAACAAATTTATAGCACAGCTTCCCGAGAATATTTTTAACCTTTATTATAAGCGTTACAAAATGTAAATTCTAAATTAACTCCGCTAATTTTATATTCACTACAGTAAAGTTTAGCACAATGGCAACAAAAGAGGTACGGAAAAAATAAATGAAAAGATTTTTTTTTCAAACATAAAACAAAAGCATTAACCAAATTGAGATCCGGAATACTGCTCTATTGAAGTATCTATGTATATACTATTAAACCCCTTTTATACGCGACGTCCTTTCTCCTGTGATAACTGGAGGACGACAACGACTGTGCGTCGGGAACCTCCAGCCGAGATAGGGAAGATCGGAAAATAAAAAGTTGTTTGTTATCCAGATGTCACTTAATTTGATTTCCATAATACTGGTTCCTGCCATGCTCTTGTTTGTCGGATATTATTATTAACTATGTACAGTATGTATCTAATATCACTGGGGGGAGTTCATCGGTGTCGGACTACTTTTTTTCAAAAGTAGGTACTTTATATATTTTTTTATTATCATAACGCCGTGTCCCGTAAGGGGTAGGCAGAGGGAACGAATCTCAACTCTTTTTTATCCAAGCAAACTTCTTACGTTTCTTCCACCTTCATACAATTTCTCATACGACCTCTCCTATTTTCTTTACTTTTGACCTGGCTGGCCTTACTTGAGGATGGAATCGATTAAATTATTAACCTTAAAATATTATAACTACAACCGTTTTTTTACACAGAAATTATGAAATGTGATAAATTTGCAATATCAATATAATTGGTGAATACAAAACTTCACTATTGTAAGAAATAAAAATAAAAAACTGTTTTGGTTGTTTTGTACCTAAATTTATTTAAATATTGTTATTTTATATTGTTGTATAGTGTTGTAAGTTTTATTGTAATATATATGTATCATTTACTGTTCAATGCATTCTGCCGTAAATGAATAAATAAATAAAAAAAATCAAGGTCAGATCAAATGAGAAATGCAATAAAATAAAATTTTGCAATAAAGGACATAATAATTGATCGCTTATAAATTTCTTTGTTTTTGTATAATCTGACTCATCATAGAACCATCATCATCAGCCCGTTGTGGTCCACTGCTGAACCAGGGCCTCTTCAACTCTCGTCCAACCCTCTCTGCATCTCGCCCTCCTCATCCAACTTCGTCCCTCGTTCCTCCATCTAGCTGGTGGTCTGCCTACTCCCCTTTTTTCTATTCTCGGCTGCCACTCCAATATCTTGTGGCTCCAGCAACCATCCTCTCTACCAAAATGTAAGAATACATATTTATTTATGTGTACACTGTCCTATCAAAATAGCCATAACATGGATATTTTTTCTTTGTTTATATTTTTACATTGGACGGTTTGACCGTTATTTTTGTTCGTATGTGTTTCTTCTTCTCGGGAGAATTTTCAGAGATAAGATCCGAAACAGCGAAATCCGCGAAAGCTGCAAAGTCGAATATGTCGTGAGATGGGTCAAACAAAGAAGGTGTTTTTGAGGGAATCATGAACAGAGGATGGCCCCCTCAAGACTAGCCAAAGCGTTAATGGTAGAGATTCCAAGGGACGCAAAACACCGGCACCGGTACGACCGCCTAAGGGATGGAGAGAGAGCTGGATCTCGTCGTCCCAGGCCAGTAATAATTCCCGAAAAAAGGGTCTTGAGACCTAGAAGAAGTGTTTCTTCTTCTTATTCGTCGTCCTGATTCCGTTCATTGCTGAACTAATGCCCTTTTCTTTACCTTTAACTGCTTCCCGAACTGGGATTATTCATCCACGTGTGACCTGTAAGCTTGACTGGACTACCAATCGACCACTTTTTGACCAGGTTAAAATGTAGTTTCCCGTAACATTTT
Organism: Mystacides longicornis; assembly: GCA_963576905.1. NCBI lineage: Eukaryota > Metazoa > Arthropoda > Insecta > Trichoptera > Leptoceridae > Mystacides > Mystacides longicornis. The sequence goes on along the minus strand of OY756421.1, from coordinate 855,728 downwards.
TTTCAATTTCTCCTTGAAATTGGAACAGTTGACTATTATATTAAATTTAAAATAATATTTAAGGATCTTCCTAAAAATCAGTCACTTTCTTATAAAAAGTTTTTCTTTGTGGACCGTGGATCCGACAGCAAGTGAGTACCCTCTTGTAGAACATAGTTATGTTCCCCAGCTGACACAGAGCATTAGCTTGGCTCTCGTCTAGTACCACCACTAGAGTGTCCTTTACAATACGACACCCCCCACCACATTTCTTCACTATCACTTGTTTCGTATCTGAACCGTGTTTTGTCGACAGCTTTTGTTTTAAAAGGTGATGTCATTGTTTTACCTAGAGAGGGCGTACTTACCAAATAATAATACTTAACCCCTTGTTTTATTTTTGTGGACTTCGTATAAATGTCATGAGTGTGGGGAATGTATTCAACAGATTAAAAATTTATGTCGAAATTTATAAAGGACAATTTTTACATATCAACGAGAATATTTTTAGTTTCTCATATATTCTGCCTGTTTAGGTAGGTAGGTACTTACACCCCACATATAACCAAAAAAATGTACATATTATACGTCATCATCATCTCTTTTAAAGGGGGTGATTCGGGAGGCTTTTTATCTCGAGTCTGACACCTATAACAAAGGGACCAAATATTGAGAAACGATTTCTAATTTAGAAATAACACCTGGAGTTTCCCATTTAATAAGTTTGAATTCAAGAGCCAAAAAATATACCTACCTACCTATGCCACCGTGGAAAAGAACATCAACTCCAGAAGGCTTTGTTTTCTTCTATAAATGCCACTCTGCAAATCTCGACCTCGGGAAAGTCTGCAGCCTCCGGCACACCAACCCACTGTCTAAGATTTTTTAGCCACGAGGATTTTTTAGGCCTCGTATGCCATCTATTTTTCCTTCAATACAATTAACTGTAGAAGAACATAATTTTGATGCGGAAGATAAGGCTAAAGAATGCAGCTTTTGTCTTCTGACAATGGCCAGCAGTTCTCGTTCCTTATTCATTACTCGCAGGACTTCCTCATTGATCACTCCTCTAGATGACTTTATCGGTAAAGCCAGAGTTCAAACATTTCAATCCTGCTCATGGTTGAGACTTTATTTTAACCAAATAATCAATAGGTACATAATCTTTATACATAGCACAGAAAGGTGGCTAACTTTTTAAACCGTACATAATCTCTCATGGACAGTTCGAAAGATTTTTTTTACATTAGATAGGTAATCTTCGCCCGAGTAATGTGGTATCTGTCGCATTAAATAAAAATAAAAAACAACTTCGACATTAAATAAAAATAACAAAACAACTTCGACTACATAATAATAGGTAATATTATGATTTACGAGTTAACTGTGCATTTTTTTTCGAATTATACCTACCTATACTTATGTAAATAATGAAATTTAAATAATATGATTCAGGTATTTACTATTTAAGAGCACACTAAGTAATTCTTATGTCTTAATATTAACACAAAAGTAATTTATTGGCAACGAAGATAAATAATATGCAATATGTACCTACTCATGTTAAATCACATTATAAATTAATTATTGGATAAGACCAAAAAAATAATATACCTACCTTCCTATTTAAAAAATGGCTCTTTGCTTTAGTAAATCTTACATCTGACCGTTTTCGTTAAAATCTTCTATGACAGTTTTCACCAAAGATAATTTACAAAATTTTCAATAATACATAAATTTTCAAAAGCTATAAACTCTCAAAGTTGGACATAAAATATAGCAGAAAGATATTAAAAGATATGGCAAAACACGGGCTGCCTTCTCAGATCCAGAGCATACTGCGATTGTACCTAGAAGTAAGTCAAGTGTATAATATGTAAGTGTATCGTCAATGTTATCTATGTGGCATGTCCTGGCCTGGGTGCTATTGTTTCGTTGGAGTGGGTGGAAGTGGATTGCGGCCACCTATAAATAAAATTAATGGCACTAAATATGGGTGGTGTGCGTTTGTTTTCCTAATATTGTGAGGACCTGAACTTGACAAATATACTGGTTGTGGGGACGAAGCCGTTTACGGGGACGTCCCCGCAATATACAACCCATATCTTCAAAGGTACGTATCGAATCCTCGTGATCTTATTGGTCGGCTGGCAAAATCTCAGCGAATTTTGTTGAGGACCCCAAAATCAGTATTTTTGTCGAAAAAAACTTACACAAACCAAAAATGAAGTTCGGAGTGTATCCACCACGTGGCGCCACCAGCCCAATTAGTGTATACTTACGCACACTTACTCCAAAGTGGGGACTCTAAATCAAAGTCCCCACGTTATATGGAACTGGTACGATATCATTACACTATGTAATAATATTTGACAACGTCGCATATTTCAACTATTCTTTTGTCATGCTAAATAGAAAACAGAATTGATAACAAGAGGCTATACACCCTTGTTCGCAGCTAGAGTAAAGTGGGGACCTATATTATTCATCATCATCAATAGTTCGATTGGTCTGGAATAAGCTTAGTTCCTTTTCTCCACTCTTCTCTATGTCTTTTTTTATAAATAAAACTAAATAATAAAAAAGATTTTATTAAAATATCTATATAATAATTTAGAAATGTTTTTTTATTTGCCTTTTGTCGTTGCTTGACCGTATATGTGAGCATCACGCCTAAACGGCTGAACCGATTTCACTAATTCTTTTTTTGTCGTTTTGGCTTTTATCAGTAGAAGGTTCTTATGAAAGAAAAAATTAAGAAAGTTGCGTGGTAAATCTACATAATAATTCAGAAATGTTTTTTTATTAGCTTTTTACCTAATGTTATCGCATCACGCCTAAACGGCTGAACCGATTTCACTAATTCTTTTTTTGTCGTGTTGGCTTTTATCTGTAGAAGGTTCTTATGAAAGAAAAAATTAAGAAGGTTGCGTTGTAAATTGGGAAATTAAATAAAACTCGCATTAGCCCCTCCTTCTCTATCTACATAATAATTCAGAAATGTTTTTTTATTTTGCTTTTTACCGTACGTCATAGCATCACGCTCAAAATACAAATGCTACGTCAGATATGAATCTGCACAGAGCCGTGCAAAATGCCGGAGAAGGTTCTTTAATACAATTTGCTGCATTAACTTTAATATATTTAGAGCTATTTAAAAAACCCTATTTTTTAGGATCTTAATACAAAATTTTAATAAACATTAAAATGGCATTCTTCTTTTTCTGTGCTTATGTCAGTTATAGAGGTCTACAAAGCAATGGGAAGATAGACTAGAACCTGTTTAATTACCTACCGATCAAGCCTGACAATCGGAATCAAAAACGTAAAGCAAGACGGGTATAAGCTAGTAATATTAATAAAACTATTTTTCTAGTTTTCCTTTAATATATAATTAATGGAATATAAAACAATTTGTAAAAATAAAAATAAAAATTACATCGTCATTGATTGATTGAGGCAAATTAAAAATATGCATGTTAAAATAAAACTAAATGGTAATATATTTATTATTTAAATATAACATTAAACAAAACTTTTTTTCTAGTTTTCCCTTGATTAAATTAATGGAGTATAACACAATTTGTAAACATAAAAAATCACATCGTTATTGATTAATTGAGGCACATTAAAAATAGGCATGTTAAAATAAATGATAATATATTATGTATTATTTAAATATAAAATTAGCCAAAACAGTTTTTCTAGTTTTCCCTTGATTAAATTAATGGAGTATAACACAATTTGTAAACATATAAAATACCATCGTCACTGACTGATTGAGGCACATTAAAAATAGGCATGTTAAAATAAATGATAATATATTATGTATTATTTAAATATAAAATTAGTCAAAACTGTTTTTCTAGTTTTCCCTTGATTAAATTAATGGAGTATAACACAATTTGTAAACATAAAAAAATCACATCGTCATTGATTGATTGAGTCACATTAAAAATAGGCATGTTAAAATAAAACTAAATGATAATATATGTATTTTTTAAATATAAAATTAAACAAAACCGTTTTTCTAGTTTTCCATTGATGGAATATACCTAACACAATTTGTAAACATAAAAAAAACAGATCGTCATTGATTGATTGAGACACATTAAAAATAGGCATGATAAAATAAAACTAAATAATAATATATTTATTATTAAAATATATAACTAGTTTTCTCTTATTATTAATTAAAAAAATATATAATAATTAAAAAATATATGTTATTTTTTAGCATTTTTTTAAATTATGCTATAAACGTAATTTTTTTTATATCAATCCAGCGTCTTCTACTTAAATCTTTTTAGATTTTGAGACATTCTTCACATTAAAAATAAATAAAAATATAACACTTTTCTATACAAAGGTGTCAGTATAGCCGGCGGAACTTATTGCCTGAGGCAATTTTTTCCAGTCAACCGGTCCCGTCCAATCTGAGACAGGGAAACCCCGGGTAGAAATTTCAAGTGAAAAAACACTTAGAAAACTCTAACCCGACCGGGAATCGAACCCGGGACCTCGGATCTGAAGTCCACGCTAGTACAACTAGGCTACCGAGCTGTTTATTCGGTCCTTTTTTTTCTAAGCCAGAACACAGCCATTTGTCTGTTCATTGCGTCTTTTGCCGCTGGTGTCCGCGGAAATCTTTGGAATTTTTTATTTCTTTGGATTTTGGTGTTTTTGGGTTATGGATCAATATTCATGGTTTCTATCTCTGCTTTGTTAGATCTAGAGCTATCGAACTGAAATTAATAATTTTTAATAATAAAAAAGATGTTTGTGCATAATAGTTATATTTAAAATACGCTGTGCAACATAGAGGCGATCATTCATTTTGGGCCAATTTCTAAAAGTACCGGTCAACAAAAATAAAACAAATAATGTATGGAGACTTAATGATCAACTGTTTGGATTTAAGAGATACCAAATCCAAACAATTGATGCATAATGCAATCCTGATTCCATCCATGATGTATGGTAGTGAAACTTGGACATGGATGAAAAATCTGGAAATTTGAATAAATGCTGTGGAAATGAGATCACTGCGTAGGATATGCGGAAAGAGACTAATAAGGTGAGGAATGATAAAATTAGAAAGGAATGTGGAGTGGATGTTATCATAGTGACTAGAATGAAAGTGAATAAATTAATGTGGTTTGGGCATGTAGAATGACTAAAAGGATATACTTATAAATCTGAAAGAATGGGTGCACGCAGACGAGGTCGACCTTGAATGACATGGTCCGACCATATCGGTGCAGTCTTACAGGAGGGCCAAGTCAGGAGCAAAGAAATAGAAGAGCATGTATGCGGAATGTTATGCGTTTGGAGGAAGCGAAAGAGGTTTGTTTGGATAGGAAAGAATGGAAGTCCGTTCTCTCTGCCTACCCCCTTCGGGAAATGGCGTGATGGGTAAAAAAAAAGACTTAATGATCTCCTTTGATTATGTAATTTTATATAGGCCATCTATATCCACTGAGATAAAAATATACTTACATTATGTTTTCCTTTGTAATAACTCATCTTAACTCTATAAAAGCAACACAATTTATTAATTATTGTAGCTAATAATACGAACGGTGCGACCACAACACGTCCTACCATAACCAACGCGACGCGACGTTGCCAATGTCACTCGGGGTGTAAAAACTATATACAAATAAATACGTAAAGCGGGGACTTAGTGTAAAATTCGTACGTATTTTAAATAACGTGAGGACGGTCCTCACAATCAGCTATGTCCTCATAAGCCGTATTTTTGTCCAAAACTTTGATTGCTTATATCTCTGTCTCACGAGTGTGTTTAAAAATGTCGAATAGAAGTTCATGTTGGAAAGAGATAGGGAAACGCTAAAAATGAGTTTACACTCTCTTCAATCAACTAGAAAGGTGGGTCCCCACAATGATGATTTTTGTAAAGGTCCGCATTTTACTCTAAAAACAAACAAGGGTGTGTGTGTGTGTGTGTGTGTGTGTAGGAGTGGGGGTAGATAGTGGCAGTGACCCAGCGCTGTGGTGTCGAAATATCTCCGGGTCATATTTCATGGTGGTTCCGGGAATGACCTCACTTAGGCTGTGCCATAACAATAATAATAACACGCTGGACCTGCCTACCTAACATCATATGTGTGTACCTATATGTCTAATATACTGTTATTACCTATGATGATGAGGAGATTATTTCTCGTCAAATGTGACAAGTTATTGCCATTGCCTCTTTTCTCTATGATATTCTTCAAGTATTATTATTGAGACATTTTTCAATGATCAGGAAAGAATTTGGTGCGGAAGTTAATAAATTGAGATGTTGAAAAAATGGATGCAAAGAGAATTTAAAGGAAAGGTGTAAGAAAGCGTGGTCCATCGAGAATGACGTGGATCGAACACTTCGCGTAGGAGAGTTTGTATGAGAAATTGTATGGCTGTGGAATAATTGAAAGAAGCGTTCTGGGATAGAAAGGAGTTGAGGTCAATATTATAATCTCTGCCCACCCCGTATTCAATGATAAACATACTTAGATGTTTGTGGGTGATTTCATCGAGTTTTATGATGTCAATTATTTGCAAACAAATTTGAATACTTCACACACACGCATCCTCAGCGACACAACTCTTGGTGGGTCTTAGTTGCCTCCAAGAAATGTATCCAAAACTGCCTGTCGCCGGCTGCCACCTTCTAGTTCCTTTGCCCCAGAGCCCTGCAGTCTGCAACACCATCATCCAATCATCGCAGCTTTGGCCTTCCAACGCTTCTTCTTCCAACTGGGTCATTAAATAGTACTCTTTTTGGGAGCTCCTGGTCATCCATACGGAACAGATCTTCTAGCCAGCGTAGTCTGTTAATCTTAATGAACTTGTATATGGGTTCCACGGAGTGATGGAAGATTTTAACCTTTTGACGACCGAAGCCAGAACATGGCTGAGGGATATGAATGTAATTTTTTATAGCGCCTGACAACCATACGAGCATATATTATATAATGAACTTGACTACGCTGACATCCTGGTATAGAGCACAGAGCTCGGCGTTGTATCGTTTACGCCATACTTCACCATCTTTGATCGGTCCATATATTCGGCGAAGGATCTTTCTTTCGAAGGCATCCAGACAGAGGAGTATGAATTTTCGCACACCTATACTAACTTCGACATGACTAAGAATGTACTTTTAACACCAAATAATATCATGTATCTGTTGCGACTGACAAGAGCATGGTTGGGCCCTTTACACCCACCATGACTCAAATCATTAAACTTATTATGATTTATTTTTTTATGATTCCTGTGTTTGTAATTTATACTTACTTATTGTTATATTTTTTTTTTTCTCTTATTAATTTTATATGTGATATATAAAATCTAGATATATGTTAAAAATATATTGTAAAACCTTTCTGACGTCCCTAAGTGCCCAAATTGGGCCTATGGTGGCAACAAATAAATAAATAAATAATAAAAATAAAAAATATAGTTTATATAGAGAAGGGGTGGCGAAAACCAATATTATTTTAAATTATGCATAAAAACAGATTAAATCAATAAAAAAAAACACTACGCACACTACTGTAATGTTGTGTATTTCATAATCACACACACTTCAATGTATTTTACATTATTTGACAGATACTTTGTTTATCTATGGTTAAACTGAGAAGATTAATATTTTCTTTGTAGGTAAATAACCATACAAAAAACTTTCAACATATCAACATTTTAAATTTGAAGAATCCATGACATTATTATTGAAATAAAAATAATGTGAATTAGCGCTTGCTCATATTTTTTTTTGGAAAAGCAATCTTAATAATGTTCAAACTAATAATCTCAATTAGTTATGGTCGAATTTCGAGCACTGGCCGACCACTAGTAAAAATAAAAACATATTATTATATAATGCATTTGGTATATGAGTTGTCACTACTTGTTAAGTGAGAAAATACACGGATACCGATGAAATTTTAATTAATTTCCTTTTTATTATTCAAAATTACATTGTTTCGCGGCTTTATTATGTTCCTTCGGGCGATTCATATGCAAATGTGGACAGGAGGAGGGACGCATAAACAATAATGTGCAAAGGCCCCGTGTTATTTAAATAAGAGTTACCGCCTCTGTCTGTGCTCTACTGTAATGTACCTACATACAACTGTATTCTCAGCGTAGGATTACCCAGGTGCCTTCATACAAATCTACATTTGTTTTTGGGATAAAAATATCCTTACCTTTTTTTCGGAAAAATTACAAATAACGCTTGTTTATTTTTTCATTAATAGGTAGGTGCCTATTATGAACAGTGATAAATATTTTATCGTACAAAATTTTGTTGAAATAACCAATTTTTTCAAACAAATTATTTAAGTTAATTTATATTTAACACTCGGTCACCCGAAGTGCGTTTCCTAAAATGTGCTCTACAAAATTTGTGTAGAGAGCGAGTCATGCAGTTATGCCAGCCACCCTCGTTAATAAAATACATCAGTGCGTAACTCTTAAGAAAATCTTCATAAATATTTGAAACTAGTTTTCCCGACAGACATTGTCCTGTGATCTAACTGTGAATATTAAATTCGAATTTAAAAAAAAAAATGACATTTGACCAATGTCATTCCGAACGATGCACCTGTTTGAAACCACATATTTTCCATCCGAATTCTGACAATCGCACCAACTATCAAACGACTGACAGTTTATATCAAACGACAATTTGATTTCAAAATTAGATATATGTTAGTGTGGGCCGATTTCCTTTTTTCCCTCTATTGCTAACGTAATAGTTATATTTTAGTGCTAAATGCTGTTTTAAATACGTATGCAAAATATTTTTCAATTCGAAAGATATCTTCTGTCTCCGAATTGAGCTCAAAGTTTCAAGAAATTGTTAAATTTGTCCTATTTTGAAGCAGGTATAAAGAAAGTAAAAATATGTTTAACATAATATTTTTTAAGATTGTATGTCATAAAAATGATGGAATAATTAGTTCTGTATGATATAAAGCATAAAAATACAATTTAAGATAGCAACAAAGTATATAAAGCGCCGCAATAAACAAGAGAAAATCGCATGAAATGAGAAAAGGGTTAAAAATACCAGTTTTGTATTTTGATGGCCGTAAAGCCAAAGTTTTAGGCTAGTGATTAGAAAAAGTGGACAAAAATACAAATGAACAATAATTAAGAGAGTGTTAAAGGAAACTGATTCTAAATTGATGGAAAATTTGGAACACCGAAACCGATAGAGAGATCGATTACAGATTTCTTTTCAAAAAGCAATATTTCATTGCATATTTTACTTGTCGTCTGATGTAATGAAAAAAAGTGTAGGTAAATACCGGAAAACATGATTGAATAATTAGTTTGCAGGAGAAAATACTAACAAAACCATTAAAATGAATATTTTGCTTATTGCAAACCACAAATAATCCCAATTGAATGAGTCGCCGATAATCTAGAAAAAAAACGGCAAGTAACAATTATTTAGGTTTTTGTATAATAATGTGTTGATAGTGCTTTCTAAAGTCATCATACGCATTCTTACCAAATTGGAAAACAACTGGAAAAAAACAATTGATATGTTCCAGGTGATTACAAGAGAAACTACTATTTATAATCTGCGAAAAGATCAATTATATTTATTCCAAATTGGTATAGTCATACCAACAGGAACATTTTCTAATGATTTAGGCAACTGAGCTCCAGGAAAAATAATCCATGTAATAATCGCTAAACTAAGCTCATAGGATTCTGCGACTGCGTTTCTTTCAGAAAGTTTGATGACTTTAACTTATCTTTATTGTTAATGTTTGTGCACCAACTTACCTCGCAACTGATCCAGTTACCTATGGAAGTTTAATTTCTTATCCATATATTTATCAGATTATCAAATCTGTTATATAAACTGTAATTACTAAAAGAAAAAGCTATATCGCTCAAAATACACTATGAAGTAAGAGAATGAACCGCTCGCTGGATAGTGAAAGTTCGAATCACCCAAAAAAACGCATTTTTGATCCTTGAAGTACCGAAAGTAAATTTTGAAGCATCCTTTTACAAGAACTAAGTTATAGACAGACAGCAAAATGTAACAGAAACACCAATCGACAAGTATCCGACGAAGATCTTACGACATTCATTACATACAATGGCGAAGATGAATAAATACAGTTTCCTGAATTTTTCTTGTCATATCCAAGGAGTTTGACGATCTGTGAAATTGTTAAAGAAGCCTCACCAACTTAACGGAGAAATTTATCAATAAAATATTATGTAAAAGCTTAGAAAGCAACGAGTAAAAAATATATCAAACCCAATTTATCAAAAACAATCACCGCAAAATAACATAATTTCATATACTTGCTTTACATAAAAATGTAAAAGTTTCATTTATTATTTTTGTGTAATTAAATAAATAGATGTATGTTCTTGAATTATCTGTGGTATAATAAAAAAAGTGAATAAAAAAACAAGACCGGAATCATTTTACATGATTATTATAAAAATATCAGTTAGTATGGGATATTTTCGTCCCATACAAAACTTCAAGGTCGATTCGGAGACAGAAGATCTTATTTTTTTGTCATGAAATTTTGTAGATAGTTATAATACATCATAAGGCAACAAATTATCACTATTACATTAAGATTAGAAGCACTTTTTAAACTTCCATACTAGAACGGCCCAGCCTAATATATGTACCTATTCACTTATCGTGTTTTATAAAAAAATACGCTTCAATGTTAACAAATTCTTATATTATGTTAATTATAGAAAAAAGCTTGAGAAAAATTCCATCAAAATCTGTGTGCCAAAGTTTTTAATGTTAATTTTTGACAGCTAAATAAAAACTGTGTTTTTTTTTAACAAAACATTTTCACAGATGGCGTTGTTGTATGTATCGAAATTTGTTCCATACTATTAGCTTTAATAGTATATTTGTATTATTTTCTTTCTATTTTTCGCACCTTTGTGAATGTGGATATATTGAGACCGTGAGACACATTGTTCCGAGCTGCCCCAAAACAAATTGAGGGACCACTTGAAAAGATTAGCAAGGTGACGTCTAGGGCATAGATAGAGTATCTTAAGAATATTGACTCGGAGCTGTAACTCTAAGTTACCATGATGATCGCATGCATACGAAAGAAAAAGGAGACCTATGTATTCAAACTAAATAAAAGAAATTTCTAATGGGTCCATACCATGAACTTTTCAAAGTTTTTGCTCCCTTCCTCAGATATCGGGATAAAGACTTTTGTTTATAACGGAGTTCACCCAAGCACCCTTTTGCCTGTTTTAATTAAATATAGTTTTGCTCCTTGTGTGAGAGAAATAGGTACGAATGTTTCTTGTTTCATTATTGCAAGTATTTTAAAACCAAAACAATGCTCGGACAATAAATAATTATAATTATTTTCAATTTTATGTAGATTTGCGTAGCCCGGGCGCCAGTTGTAGCCATATGAAACAAAAGTAAGTACCATTAATGTTGTAATTACAAAACAACATTGTCGAACATCCAACCACTTGTTTTCAATTATTATGAACCCTCTCTCGGAGAACACCAACATAAATTTTATCTTTTCGCAGGGGTAGGGGGTTGAGAGTGAAAACATTTTCATGCAATAAAACTTCTTGAAACAACCCTCAGAAAATACTTAGCACGGAGCCTACCATCATACACTAAAACCCCATTCTAGAAAATTACCAAACTTTCAGAATTAAACAAAAACCTTCTCAAAATTTATAAAAAGAGCACTTTGAAAATAATAAAATAATAGCTAATTGCAAAGTTTAAAGATTATATTAAAATATTTCAAGTACCTTCTTTCATTAGTACCTATTTATTTTGCAATTTACATTCCTTCAAGTGCCCTTATGTTATTCCAAATAAGTGAGTGATTTTGAGTTTTAAAACATAAGTTCTGTTATAATCAGAAATCGGTTCAAGTACATACAACAGTAGTGACCTGGGCATTTTGTTATATATTATGCTTAAAAGCTGGCATATTTCTTAGACCTACATACCTACTATACCTATTAATGAGGGTGACTGGCATACTGCATGACTCGTTCCCTACCCAAATTTTGCAAAGCGCATTAAATTTTATCCTGAATCTAATCACGCTGAAGAATTATTGAGATTTTCATGACACCTGAAATTCTTAACCCCAGAAAGTCGCCCATATCGCTGTATCTTTTTAACGATGCATCCTATCGTCTTGGTTCAGCTAGTCAACGCAGTCGGCAATGAGGTCGTGGTAGTAGCGTATTAGCCGATAAGTTAAGTGTCATGCTTTTTTACTATTTTTGAGATACGCAGCTGTTGATGATTTAATTTACCGTTAGTATTTTAGTTTGACTACACGCGCATTTTTTATCGTAAATTGTGTTACCTTTTAGATTTTCTCCTTTGTATTTATTAAGTGAAGATATGATAGCTATTTTGATACGCTAGGTGTTCAATAACAATGACCTGAATGTTGGTTCTGCCAGTGAAACCGAAGACATTTTGGTGGAAGATGATGATCAAAGAGACGAACATTATGAACCATCAGATTCTGAAGATAGACATGTGAGTCCGCCACCTCATACATCTTTGGACGGGAAAAGTATTTTGTCTTCTTCTTCTTTTCAGCCTTAACCATCCACTGCTGGATGACGACTTCCCTCGCACATTACATCCAGACATTTCTGAATTGAACCTTATGTATACGAGGGGCAGTTGGCAATACAACGCCACGCTTGTCAAGCGGGTTGGGCTTGGCTGCTGCTCCTTCAGAAAACTCACAAAGCAATGTCAATGTCAAAACAATGATGCCAACACAAGTGAAATAAAAGATCGAGAGCGTTATTTCAGGTCAACCATCCATCAGTCAAGAGCAGCAGTCTTCGGGTCGAGGTTCAAGTATTAGAAACATTGAATAAGACCCTCCACCACCCGAGTATTACAGAATTTGGAGATTCCTTTTTACTCGCATTATATAAAATGAACAAGAGGCTTCAATGGGAGAAAAAAGTTAAAAAAGACTTTTGGGAACCGTAAGTATGACAAAAAGTAAATATTTGTGCTAGCTGATGATGTAAGGTAGCAATGTGTGATGTCAATAAAGTTATTTTTTGTGTCACATGTGCTAAATGAAAACAGTTCATTTTGTATTTAAAAATTAAGTTTTATGTTTCTATGTGCCATGCAACGCCAGAAGACTGATTATTTAAAAAAATTTTGTTTCTCGAGCATTATAAATATTTTAATGAAAAATGTTTATTTTCCTTTACAGGTCTAAGAAAAATCGATACCTACTTATACGAGTATTATGGTAATTTACATGTTTTTTTTTTAAACCGACAAACCTATAAAATAACTGTAATATAAAGAAACAAATACCCTATATTATAAGATTGCAACTATTTTTTTTTGTACCTAGTAGGTAACAAAAAATGGTTTTTCTAATACCCGTCGCTTAGGCAGATGGTTAGCTTAAATAGGGTACTTAAGAAGGTTAGCTATCTAGGGTAAATATTTCCATTGGGTGCAAAGAGAGTTGAGTTCATAATTATTATTTTTATTACTTACACAATTACAATTACCTATACTTAACTATAACAATAGTCCACAAAAAGCTGGTCCTAGTGACTTCCTCACGTCCCTACATATGTACCATGGTTCGACTGTGCGTGTATTTATAGGTATGTGAATATTTTCATATCCATACTTAATGCTGTGTTGTTGGTAATTTTGTAGTGTAGATAAATTAGTGTTACTATCAGGTATGTAGATTCCCACTATAAAATTCCCATCGAAACAAAGTTGCCATACATGATAGATGTTCATTACTATCGGCTGATAGGTGTCATTAGTCCTAAATAATACCCTCACTTATCAGTGAGTGATGCATTCCATATTAATTTTGGCCCCCCTAACATTACTAGCCACCTAATGGAAAGTAGTTTTGTTATGATACTCATTCATAAATGAAAAAATATATTTCGAACAATTGTATACAAGTTTCAACAATCACGATTATTGTTTGTAGAATTGTGATATTTTTTGGTATTTTAAAGGATATAATATGTTTCTATTAAGTATGGGATAAAATATACGGAAAATTATCCCACACAGCTCTGATAACATCTTTTCATATAATTATACATTTTTTGCGTCGAAAAATTTAAATAATTGTTGAAAACGATGTCAGATTGATGTTTTTTTCAGCGACACTATCGTTTACAGCAACATTCAACAGAATGAGAAAACATTCCGGAATTTTCAGTCAAGATAATAAAGATAGGTGGGAAAACCAAGAACAAAACCTTCCTATTTATACTGTTGTAAAATGAAACATTACAATACGATTCTCCCTTTTACACCACACTCAGGTGTATAGGGAGGCAACAAGAGCGCTATGACTAAATGCCTCAGCTCTGCTTCGAAGGGAGAGGGTCTTCCTCGTCTTCGGGACCCTGATGGGAGAAAGTACAGCGCTCTCCTCGGCCAACTGTCATTCGGCATCTTAACACAATATGTCCCAGCCAAGTCCATCTCCTCCCCACAATGGTAGAGGTGATGGGCTCATGCTGGGTGGCCGGCGTATAGCGTCGTTTGTGATGCGGCGGTACCATCTTACGCCCAGAATTCTGTCTCCGTAAAATGAAACACAGATGTGAAAAGACTTTGTTTAATGATAATAACGAGTACAGAGATACAATGTGCAACCAGTTAACAATAAAACGTGTAGTGGTGTAAAAAGGACGCGACGCCATATAATATATTATGTATTCAAACAAGATAATAAAACATAATAATAATTGGTTGCTTAGTGAGAGCGTCACAATCGACCAAAGAAATTACTGGATTAGAGGAACCCTTTATAAAGATTTATGGATCTCTGATTAGTTTGGTGAAGATATTGGCCTCATTTTTACATGCACTAAAGTAAGTGTATTTATGCATTCAAAGCAATCTATACCTAACTCATGCTTTGCAATATGCATTACCAAATACAATTCATGATTCATCAGGTCGGTTTTAATTAATACGCAACTCGATACTCACCTATTTTCTCATACAGCAAGTTGTTATATTTAGCAACCGATGCATAACGAAAAGCGCATCTCCTATTGTAAACAGTTCTGTTAGATCAACAAGGATTATTCCTGTTTACAGAGACCCGCATACAGGGATAAAGCAGCGAGTGTTGGCAGTCAAACGTGATGAAATCATACAATTGTACCTATTGCTTTACAAAACAACTATCCTAATTTTCTGTACAGCGTGTGCTGTTATACCTACATAATCAATCCAAAATCGGAAACCATCAAATAAACTGTGGAAAACTATTATTTCTGTATTGATACTAAAATAATGTGATGCTATTGGAATTAGGTAACAGATTATGAAAAAGAATACAAATCTAAGCTTTTAAATGTATAACCAACCCGCAAAGCGTGCCTCAAAGACAAAATATGTAATATGTTTATAATATGTAAAATTTTATTTATTTATTTATTTTTATAAATCAACGGCAAATTGCCTTTTAAAGAAAATAAAGATTACAAAGAGAGCAGCAAAAACACAAAAAAAAAATACAATATTTTGTAGGTATTATCTTATTAGTTAGGAGTCTGTGCTAGGAATTAAATTCTTAGGAAGTTCAGAGTGCTACACCCTCAGTTTTGATGACATCAGCCCAGGGTCTGTGTTTGTCTGCCGCGGAGTATGCGTATCCGGTCTGCCCACACCAGGCATGTTTATGTGGCTGTGAACGAGATGGCTCGAATAATTTCAGGGTGCCTTGAACTAACCCCAATAGAGATATTGTACCTACCGACTTATCGGTATAGCTCCACCACACTTTTGACGAAGTTCAGATGCAGATTCAGATAGACACTTTTTATTCTACCATCACCCAGTGGCTTCGCGACCTGTCCAGAAAAAGTTTTATCCCGTTGAGTCGTCACAGCAACGCAGAGAGGAATTGTGACAAGCGGACTTCGGAGCGACGCTGTGGATGGTCCCACATGAGGGCATTAATCCAGGCGATCACTTGCTGTACCTACGCTTTATGGACTACCCTCAATAGAGGGTTGGTGTCACTAGGTGTAGGAAAAACCTATATTATAGATGGGGCTACGGCTACCTTTCTGCAGATGAGAATGCATGTGAGTGTGGTGAGCACGATTAATTTTATAAAAATGCAGATACTAAGCCGCTGATATTTAAAAAAAACTCTGCAACAACCCTGTTACAAACTGTTTTACATATCCAGCTTCCCCTGCAAATCCTGCAATCTTTCTTACGTAGTCAAACCACCTTACCTGCTGCTTCTGCTTCTCTTTCCAGTGATCGGACGCCACTATTTGAGAATCTTTTATCTGGTATATGCAACTCAGAGTACATGCCCAGCACATTTTGCTTGGCGAGTCTTATAACTAAATGGGTTGACTCCTTTTTCCTGTCGTCTAATATTTGATATCATCCAAGTATTTTTTTCCTTCCTATCTCTAATCTCGAGTCTTCTATTTTAATCGTCGATGTAGATTGTAGATGTACCTGATAATAACGCTTACAGCTACCTACTTACTTTTTGTGTTACCTGAGAATCTTCAATATCTGTCAGATTTGGGAATTCCATTTTATTAAACGAATGAGTAAGAGGAGAACACTTGATTCTCATTCTATCCCAACTTTCATCGTTGTATTTTCGTGAAGTATTTCGTACTATGTAAGAAATTTATGTACCTACTTAAGTTAAGCAAGTATCAACATTACGAAGGTAGGTTGTCCGTAAAATAAAGTTCCTTGTTTTTTCACGGGCATTTTTTGTATGCGAGTGGATATCCGTTGCTATGGTAACATTAGCGTCAGCCAGTGTTGCCACCTTTGTAAAATTTTTGACCCGAACAAATACTTAAAAAAAGGTCATTCCGAAAATTCAAATTAAATAAGCTTGTGACCCGGACATTTTTAGTTTCGCCCGGACACACATCGCGGACAGGTGGCAACACTGTCGCTCCAAATCCAATCCAAACTCCCTTTAGACCCCACTTAGGGGCATAGGGAGGCAACAAGAGCTCTCCATTGCGCTCGATCCTGCGCAACGTTAATGACCTCCTCCCACACCATGTCCAGATTCCTCAGCTCTGCCTCGAAGGAGCGGAACACAGTATGAGAGGGTCTTCCTCGTCTCCGGGACCCTGATGGGAGGAAAAACAGCGCTCTCCTCGGCCAACTGTCATTCGGCATCCTTAACACATGTCCCAGCCAAGTCCATCTCCTCCACATAATAGTAGAGGTGATGGGCTCACGCTGGGTGCGTCGGCGTATAGCGTCGTTCGTGATGCGGTGGTACCATCTTATACCCAAAATTCTCCTGAGGCACTTCGTTTCGAATGCAGATACTTTTTGTACCTGGGCCAGAGTCAGGTGCCAGGACTCACACCCATAGAGGAGAATGGGCAACACACACGCATCAAACAGTTTACATTTCGTCTCGACACTAAACGCCGACGCCTTCCATATCTTGGTCATGTTGTTGAAGGCGCCACTTGCCATACCGATACGTATCGGGAGCTCAGCCCCGAGGTCACCAGTGGTGGTAATGGTTGCTCCCAGGTACTTAAATTTATCCACCCGGGAGACCTGGTGACCATCGATGGTTATCGGTAGCTGTTTATCGGGGCAGGCATTATTTGCCATGAGCTCCGTTTTACTGGCATTGACTCGAAGGCCGAGGCGTGCTGTTTCGTCGCAGAGTCTTGAAACACTGCGCTGTAATTCCTCCACTGTCGTACTGAACAACGCTAGGTCGTCCGCGTACTCCAGATCGCACAGTTCGCCCATTAGACCATCTCTCTGTGTTATCGGTATACCTCTTGCTCCTTGCATGGACTTTCTCAACAGGAAGTCCATGACAATTATGAATATAAAAGGAGCCAGTACGCAGCCCTGTCTGACTCCCGTGGTGATCCTAAAAGCTTCAGTAGGACCACCTGGGGTTTTCACGCTACACTCGGAGTCTTCGTACAGGGACTGCAACCATTTTAACTATCTTCGGAGGTATACCGTACAGAGCTAAAATTTTCCATATCGATGGTCTATGTGGGCTGTCGAAGGCCTTTTCAAAATCTATAAAGCAACAAGCGACTGGAGAGTTAAACTCCTTGCACTGCTGAAAGATGCACCTGGCACAGAAAATTGGGTCCGTGCAGGACCTTCCAGGTACAAAGCCGCATTGTTGCTCTCTCAGGACAGCCATGACAGGCCCCCGAATGCGGTGTAGTAATATCTGAGATAATACCTTACCGGGAACACTCAGCAGAGTAATTCCACGGTAGTTTCCGCATTCAAGGGGGTCCCCCTTTTTAAATATTGCGACGATGGATCCATTCCGCCAATCTTTTGGGCACCTCTCCTCTTCCCACGCCATTTTAAATATATCTAATAGTGGTTGGCCAAGGGTGTCTATGCCTTGTTTGAGGAGCTCTGCGTGAATTCCATCGTCTCCTGGCGCTTTGTTGTTCTTAAGTCTCATCACGGCCAGCACCATCTCACTGTATGTCGGCGGGTCCTCACATATCCCAGTTGCCTGAGGTATATTCAGACCAGCCAACTCCTCCTCAAAGTTGTAAGGTGAGGAGGGCTCGGGACGGTTTAATATTGACTCAAAGTACTCCCTCCATCTCCCTTTAATCAGTTCGGGGGCAGTGACAGTGGCTCCACGAGAGTCTCGTATTGCCGTCACGGGTCTTTTTTGATCCCTGCCCCCGACCTCCCGGGTGATTTCGAAAAGTGTCCTTGAGTCATTTCCGAGTGCAGCAGACTGCGCTCGCCGTATCTGAGAGTCCAGGTGTCTTCTCTTATCTGTTCGTACAGAGTGCTTCACCTTGCGGCTCAGCTCTCTGTACTCAGACACCAAAGCAGCCAGTTTTTGAGGGTCTTTTTCGCTGTCTCTGAGGGTCTTAGCCTTCTGGCGATCTTCGATGAGGCTCCAGGACCCATCGGACATCCATATTGGCCTCTTTTTGCTCTTATATCCGACAGAAGAACGTGCGGATTCCATAACGGCGTCACGGAAGCTATTCCAAGCTGTCTCAATCGGAACAGCTCCGTGTGAATCCTGCAAGGGGGCAAACCTGGTGCGTAACTCAGCCTCGTACGTATGACGACACTGAGCACTCTCTAACCTGCGTATGTCCAGCGGGCGAGAGGCAGACGGCCCCTGCTGGAAATGGGTAAATCTGAATCTCAACGAACCCACAAGGAGTTCGTGATCAGTATCCATGTCTGCCCCTCGGTAGGTGCGGACATCACGCAGGTCAGTTCGGTTGCTGGCCCTTACCAGAAGATGGTCAATCTGGTTTTTTGTTCTCCTGTCAGGCGAGGTCCAAGTATATTTATGGATATCCTTGTGGGGGAACAAAGTTCCCCCTATTAAGAGTCCATGGAGTGTGGCGAAACCAATCAGACGGCTTCCATTATCATTTATCACTCCCATGCCATGCCTACCCATGACGCCTGGTCCATACTGGGGGTCACTGCCAACCTTGGCATTAAAATCCCCCAGTACTATTAAGCGGTGGTGCCTTGGGACATGGGACACAACTGCATCCAGACTGTCATAAAAACAGTCCTTGGCAGCCGCATCCCCATCCTCAGTGGGAGCATAGCATAGGAGGACCGTCAGTGTTTCGCCTGTCATCTTGAAGGACGCACTCATCAGGCGGTCAGAAACAGGTCCCCAACCAAGAAGGCGAGAGAAGGCATATTTACTTAAAAGTAGAGCGACGCCACGCATCCGTGCAGTTCGGTGACCAGAGTGCAGCATGACATAGTTGCCAGCGTCACTCTGCCTCGTCCCTGGGATGCGTGCCTCGCTCAGCCCCAGGATATCCAGTCCATATTCTCCCGCCAACTTGGCAGCAACAAGCTCCCCGCCCGCCCTCAAAGTGCGGACATTCAGGGTCCCGATTTTCAAGCTCTTGTTAGAGCGAGCCGTGGTCAACACAGGGGGGACACTAGCTGCCTGGACCCCCCCCCTGGTGGGGCCCAGGCGTCCGAGGCTTAATTTTGTTGCCTTTTCTGACCGCTTGGATTTAAGGGTGTGAGGTGGTCAAACCCACGACCCCGATCTGATTTTTCGATTACCTGCCTCTTACAGGATGCTCGAAAAACCAGCAAAAAGAACAGAGGTGCTATTCTAAGCCGACAGCCCCACGGCAAAGTGCTATTCTAAGCCGACAGCCCCACGGCAACACTGTCGCTACGAGAAGAAATTTCTAATAGGTAGTTTTCCGCAGTCCCCAGCGTGGTAAAGTAAAATTGGTAGATACCCTTTAAGAAACGATATAGGGATTCAAAGGACACTCAAACATTAAAGGCCCAACGCATCAATCAGTGGACAGATAAATAATTTATCTTAAAGATTAATATTAAGAAACCATAGTTATAAGTAATATTAAAGGTTAATATTAAAGAATGAGGCGATAGATGTCGTCTACGACAACTTTCCTGTTATAGCTCGGTATACACGCCCTGATCATTTCGAATCAACTCATACGCTTAGTTTATTATACTTGAATATAAGAAGCATGAAAAATAAGTTGCTAGACCTCGAGTGCATTATAAAATCAATTAAAGTCAAAATTCACTTGATATGTGTTACAGAAACCTGGCTTTCTGACGGAGATGCTGGGTTTATAGAATTACCTGGTTACTCGCATGCGTACTCGTGTAGGCCTCATAGAAGGGGAGGAGGAGTCTCTATATTTGTTGAGAATAATCTCACATATGATGTGCACTCTTCCTTCTCAGACAATGACAATAGCCTCCTTGCAATACATCTAGTTAAGCAAAATATAAGCGTTACATGTATCTACAGGTCGCCCAGCTCTGACGTCAACCAGTTCATCGATCTATTATCTGATAAATTGGAGAAGGAAAAGGGTGGAATAGTAGTGGGGGACTTTAACATTGATTTGTTACAGTGTAATAGTCGAAATGCAAGTTCATATGTGGGGGAAATCATCTCTAATGGCTATAATATTTTGAACGAAGTGAATACCAATATGGCAACTAGAAGTACATCTCTAACTAGTTCTGTGATTGATCATATTATTAGTGACCTTGCACAGTACAGATATCACGTTGCGACAATAGATGATCCAATATCAGATCACAATCTGATGGTTGTTAGTGTGGTCTTTAGTTCTGCTATTCAGGAGGCATCAATTAGAGATTTCTATATAAAAAGAATAAATTATAATGGACTTAAAGAATATCTAGAGGAAAACCCATTTTTTATTGATGGTTCTTCAAATGCCAATGAGAATTATAAACATTTTGAATTATTTTTGAACAATGCTATAGATAAATTTCACAAAACTGTAAAATTCAGGAATCGTAAACAAAAGGAATGGGCTACCGACGAATTGTTAAGGCTGATAACAGAGAGAAATAGGATTCATAAAAAGTATAAAGCGCATCCTAGTAATGAATATCTTCGAGGCGAATTTATAAAACTGAGAAATAGGGTGACAAGCTTAAAGCTCAAGTTGAGAAGGCAATACTTTGCTAATCAATTTGAAAAATGTAAGGGCAACTCCAAAAAGACATGGGATATTATAAATCAGATGATTACACGTAAGACAAGAATGCCTGAAAATATTTCCATCATTGATGAGGACAGATTGCTGGATGAGCCAGTATCTGTCTGTCAAGCTTTTAATGATTTCTTTGGTTCGGTGGGGGAGGCTTTATCGAAAAGCATTCCAAATGTGCCGTATAGCTTTAGAGGGGCTGTGCAGCCTAGATCAATGTACATGAGGCCTGTTACTGAATCCGAAATCAAAACAATACTAAAAAATCTCAAGCTTGATGCCAGTACCGGCGTTGATGGGATTGGTGTTAAACTTATAAAAAATATCGCTAACAACATAGGACCAACTCTATGTAAACTTATTAATCTTTCTATACAAAATGGTATTTTCCCGGACAACTTAAAGAGAGCAAGAATCACACCCATTTTTAAAAGCGGATCTCGTAAGGAGTGTACCAATTATAGACCTATTTCTGTCCTACCCACGATTTCAAAGGTATATGAAAAAGTAATATACGAAAGAATCTCAAATTATTTGGAAGGGAATGGTATTATACATCATAATCAGCATGGTTTTCGAAAAAACCGTAGTACAACATCGGCAGTGACCGATCTTATTACTAGCATACGCTCAAACATAGACAAGGGGAACATAGTTGTGGGATTGTTTATAGATTTGCGAAAGGCTTTCGACACTGTCAATCATGAGATATTGTGTGACAAATTAAATAACATAGGGTTAAGTGGAAAAGTACATAGATTGATACGGAGTTACTTGAGCAATAGAAAGCATCGGGTGCAAATTGGTGACTCATATAGCGATTACACGGATATAAACTGTTCAGTTCCTCAGGGATCTATGCTGGGACCACTGCTGTTCCTAATTTATATCAATGATATGCATAATCTCACCTTAAATGGATCACTGACACAGTACGCAGATGACTCTTGTCTTTTCTATTATGGTAACAATATACATACCATCTTCAGTAGGATACAGGATGACTTAAATGTCCTGAAAAATTGGTTAGATGGTAACAAGCTCTCAATAAACACCTCGAAAACTAATTATGTGATTTTCAAAACGCAACAGAGAAAGCTCGGTGATTATACACCCCCTCATATAAATGGAGATACTCTGAAGCAGGTTGCAACGATCAAATACTTGGGTATTACTCTTGATGAAAATCTAACATGGAAAACACACATAGAAAACGTGAAGAATAAAATTATTCCAATGACAGGTGCGTTGTATAGAATATCAAAGTTCCTTCCAGAACAAACCAAAAAACAAATTTACTATAGTTTTATCCACTCACATTTAGTGTATCTAAATTCTGTTTGGGGAAATGCAAACAAGACTCTGATAGCCGAATTACAGATAATCCAGAATAAGTCCATTAAAACACTATACAATTTACCTAGACTGACACCTACGACCGAGTTATATAAGAACACGAATATATTGAAGCTATCTGACATGTACAAGTTTGAGGCTTGTTTGTTGATATATAAAATGGTAAATGGACACATAAAGCTCAACATAGCATTCACAACGTGCGATACGTATCATTCGCATAACACTCGCGGTTCTACAAACTTTGTTATCGGTAATGTCAAAACTAATTACGGCAGGCGAAATATCGAGTTCCAGGGTATGCAGTTCTATAACGCTTTACCTAGGAACATAAAAGATATAAAGGAGTTATATCAGACTGCATTGCGCAACTATTATAGGGACTCAGATGGGTCTTCTGCAGTCATATCATACCAAGCATAGGGATCATCTTGTTTTGTGATTTCATTTTGTATTTTGGTGTCTTGTTTATATTCTAATTTTTTTTGTTTTTTTTTTTTTTTATTGTTTGCTTGGTTTTCGTTTCTATTTTTTTTTTCTTTCATTTTTATCTTTGTTATTTTATAGTTTAAATAGTTCATAGGTACCTATGTACTAGGCTTAAGTTTTACCATGTACCAAACTATGTAAAATTTTATTATGTGCTGCCTCCGACAGCGAAACTTTGTTTCTTGGAGGTAGCGAAAATAAATAAAAAAAAAAAAAAAAAAAAAGTAAACTGTATGTACAATGTACATAGTAATTGTTATAAGATATTATATAAAAAGATTTTTATATAACTTTATAAAATTAATAAAAATAAATAAAGAAAAGTCTTTCTTTGAGATATTTGCCGCATAAATGTGTAGATATGGCTTATGTTTATGGCTTATGATTCAATACGCATTAATTGTCAAAACAAGACTTCATCTGACATCAAATTAGACGCGAAAAAGCAAATCCATAGAAATTTTCATATGTGTAAAACAATAGATTTCAGCATAGCAACACTGTAATCTTCTTGGTATCCATCTATCGGATAGTTTTCAATTGATGCGGCCGTCAGATTCTTTCCATCACTTTATCCACTACATAACTTTATCTTTAGATGGCTACCAAGAACATCTATCTACACATTGATGTGTTGGGCCTTAATGACTCGTTTTGACTGTTGTCTGATAAGTTTTAAAATAAAATATAATACCTATGGGAACCTACCTACTTACTTATCCACGAACGAAAAATAAAGGTAGGTACCTATATCTGAGTTATAAGTACTTAATTGGAAATACTTACGTAGCTTTTTTTCTTCTTTGTCGAGCGGACATAGTTTAACATTAAGCAAACACTTTGGGGTCGATACTGCGGTTAAACAAGGAATTAAATTAAAAAGTTTACCAAAGTAAAATTAAAACGTTTTTTACACGGTGCCCCTCTTTTCCCCTACAGTCGAGAGAAGAAGAAAAAATACAAAAAATGAAGAAAATAATATGAGATATTACGCTTAATCACTTCTACAAGTCCGTACTAAGGCTATAGGAGTAAAATCATTTAAGCCTTAAAGTTTAGTCAAAAGTTTTATGATTATGAATTGGAGTGGTGTCAGTGTGGGTTGGACACCGGCACCGACTCGACTCGCCCTATCTTTTTGAAATATGATAGTCGAATTTCTACGCCGAGTCTTAATCTTGATTTGAATTATTATTATATCCGCCCAACTAATTCGTAATTTTTACTTCAAAAGCAACGAAACTTTCTGACGCTTTTCATGCTTAAGATATTTTTTCTTTTATATTAATCTTCCGTTGTGTTGTTCAGTACGACAGTGGAGGAATTACAGCGCATTATTTCAAGACTCTGCGACGAAACAGCACGCCTTGGCCTTCGAGTCAATGCCAGTAAGACGGAGCTCATGGCGAGTAATGCCTGCCCAGATAACCATCGACGGTCACCAGGTCTCCCGGGTGGATACCTGGGAGCAACCATTATTACCTCTGGTGACCTGGCAGAGCTCCCGATAACAATACATGACCAAGATATGGGAGGCGTCGGCGCTTAGTATCAAGACGAAATAATGTAAACTGTATTTTAATAAAAGAATTAATTTAAGTGATATTAGCAAAGTTCTTTTATTAAAATACCGTCTAAAAAAAGGAGAAGTATCACAACGTTTGGGAAAAAACATTTATTGAATTGAAATGTAAACTGTTTGATTCGTGTGTGTTGCCCATTCTCCTGTATGGGTGTGAGTTCTGGCACCTGACCAAAGCCCAGTCACAAAAAAATGATACCGATTTTTCGTAGAAAAAAAATATATTTTATAAAACACCTAATTGGCAATTTTTTCTAAGAATCCACTACAATTCTAAAGTATGTGGTGGACCTTCGACCTACTGAGTCATAATATATCAATAATTTATCATAATCGATAAAAGAAAATAATATTTAATCGAAGAATAGTATTTGTACAAGAAACAATACTGAATAAAAAAACCAGCAAAAAATGTTTAATTTTCCTCATCGTTTCATTTTCGTTGCTCGAGGCAAATCATATTGATGTGATTTCCTATCATAATCCTAATTATTAATAGCGCTAAGAAAACCATGAAAATTATTATAAAGTTTATTACCTATAGACGTTAAAAACCGATTAATTTTATTTGTGTTGTATTTTATTAACTGCTTGTGTACACGTTTAAGAACGTTATTTGGTTTGAAGTATTTGAACAGTTTTGAACCGATATAAACCCATTATATCTCGAAATATCTGAATTATTATTGACATTACTGTACCTAATCTTGAATTCGCCTACACAAAGCTAATCATAAACACATTTATTTCATAAAAAATATTTATGATCTTGAGTTTTTTATTTATAATATTTTGTGAAAGTCCATGTTTACTTTCCACTAATCAAATTTATTTGACATAGCTATTTAAAACTATGTTAACAAAAGGGCTTTGACTGCTATTCTCAAATTCGCGTTCCAACTCAACGCAATCAATGGTTGTAATTGATTCCATGGCAATCACAATCCAATAGTTGATAAAATGTTTATTATGAACGAGCTAATGATACGTTATTGTATTTCTATGGTCAAATCACAACAGCCCTGTCAAAAAGTATATCAATCAATCAATTCTCCCTCTTACACCCCACTCAGGGGCAAAAGGAGGCAACAAGAGCTCTCCATTGCGCTCAATCTAGCGCAATGTTTATGACCTCCTCCCACACCAAAAAGTGTATAGCCGGCGCAATTCTTTTTAGCTCGCGGTGGCCAATTTCGGAACTATATACAACGCTATCTAAAGATCACTGCGATATTCCCAAGTGACAAAAAATATAATGGTGTTTCATTGGTGTTTGACAATAAGCAATAGAATGGTTCTTGAGAACCAGCATTGAGTGGCTTATGGTATTTCTATAGAAAAAACACATTAGTCCTGTCAAATGCGCTATCAAAAAGTGTATAGCCAGCGGGTACCGACAAGGCCCACTCTGACGGGTGGGCCTAGTCGGTACATGAAATTCTATTCTTCTCTTTATAAAGTCTCCGAAATCACGGAAATCCATGCATACAGGACATGAAAAGTGTTGAAAAACCTCAAACCAGATAATGTAATAATATCGAAATTTAAGATACCTAATTCTTTCATAAAGAAGTAATTAAAATAAATTCACTTTTATCTCAAAACATTGATTTTCAAACTGACCAGAACTATTTTTTTTTCAATGTCTAAAGTGTTCTTAAAGTCCCCAAAAAGTACCCACGTTTCTTAATCTGTACTTTAAATAATAACAATTGAAAAGATGAAAGATGAAAATATGAATATAAACTTTGGGAATGATTGTTATCAAATGTAAGTAATATCGCAGAACAACTTGAAAGTTAGCCACAGTGAAGGAGGCCATCTTGAAAAGCTGTCTCTTCAGAATTGTCAGTAAAAGTAAGAAAAAAATAGACGGCCTCAATAACGAACTTATTCACATTAAAGTTTCAATTGTTGTTGGTTTTTATCAGACTTGTAAATCTCCAACCGCAAGTTCTCTAAGTATTTCTTATCTTTTAGTTCTCAAGTTTAATAATAGATTGAAATAATATCATAAAATGTTGTTTGGTCAATTGTATTAGATCAAAAAATCATAGTAATAACAAAATAATATTTTATAATCATTCAGTTTTCGCATCAAGCGAATTTTGATCAGTGAAATCTGAACATGAATAGGATGAAAAGAACTCTCAGGCACTTAAGATAAGTTGGCCTTAAAAACCGTCGAATAATAAAAAATAACAGAACTATTATAAGGCGTTTTCCGCGTGATGAATATTCTCAGAATCCAAAAATCGGTAACGAAAAAACATCAACGAAATTTTGAAACATTTCTTTGTAAAAATTTATTTATTTAAAAAAGACACCAACCGAACATTGAGTACCTACACATACAAGATTACATACATATTATGAAGACATGAAATTGTCAATGCTCCAATAACAGGTTTCTGTCAAGTGCTTTGTATCATTCTACGAAATAACATCAAAATCATTTCCAGTACTAAAGACTCCGAGGGTAGTATCAAAACTCGATCATTAATCGTCTCTTAGAGACATATTATGTACAACGATCGCTTCGACCATTTGGACATCTTTGCAATGTCGCGTAGACAATTTGCGAAGGCCGTGACGCAGACCATGCATGCATGATGCATATATTAAAAACATATTATGTACTATCCTTTTGCATCCTTCCACTCTTCCTTCTTCTTTTTCTGTCTCTTCTTCTCTCTCTTGACTTCTGTTCTATGCTCTGCGCGTGTTGGTGTATATGTATTAATGCCTTATACTTTATTATTATAAAAACACTGTAATTGGCCTTATTTCTCTTATAATTTAAATTTATTGTTGTTATTTGTATTTGCTGTTGTGTTTTGTTATGAAATAAATAAATAAATAAATAAAACGCCAGGTGGTCCTACTGAAGCATTTAGGATCACCACGGAAGTCAGACAGTGCTGCGCACTAGCTCCTTTTACATCCATAATTGTCATGGACTTCCTCTTGAGAAATCCATGCAAGGACCAAGAGGTATACCGATAACACAGAGAGATCGATGGTCTGATGGGCAAAATGTGCGATCTGGAGTACGCGGACGACCTAGCGTCGTTTCAGTACGACAGTGCAGGAATTACAGCGCAGTGTTTCAAGACTCTGCGACGAAACAGCACGCCTCGGCCTTCGAAACAATGCCAGTAAGACAGAGCGAATAATGTCTGCCCTGATAAACAGCTTCCGATAACTATCGCCGGTCACCAGGTCTCCCGGGTGGATAAATTTAAATACTTGGAAGCAACCATTACTACCTCTGGTGACCTCATGCTGAGCTCCAGATACTTATAGGAATGGCAAGACAAGTGGCGCCTTTCACAACATGACTGAGATGTGGAAGGCGTCGGCGTTTAGTGTCGAGACAAAATGTAAACTGTTTGATGCGTGTGTGTTACCCATTCTCCTGTCTGGGTGTGAGTCCTGGCACCTGACTAAAGCCCATGCTCAAAAAGTGTCTGCATTTGAAGTGCCTCAGGAGAATCTTGGATATAAGATGGTACCACCGTATCACGAATGACGCTATACGCCGGCGCACCCAGCACAGGCTCATCACTTCCACTATTACGGAGAGGAGATGGACATGGCTGGGACATACCTATTGTGTTGGGGATGCCGAACGACAGTTGGCCGAGGAGAGCGCTGTTTTTTCTCCTATCAGGGTCTCGAAGACGAAGAAGACCCTCTCATACCATCTTCCGTTCCTTCGAGGCGGAACTGAGGGAGTTGAACATGGTGTGAGAGGAGTTCATAAACATTGCGCAAGATGGAGCGCAATGGAGAGCTCTTGTTGCCTCCCTATGCTCCTGAGTGGAGTTCAAAGAGAATTTTGATATGATGACTCTTGTCCAATATATTAATTCCTTGAATCACATGATATTTTGACAAACTTATGTGTAACCAAATTCTAAGAATCCTCCAATTTTACCTACGCAATATGTAGGAATAAAAATATTTTTTCTCGTCTGTTTACGGAACCTGAAATAATGAAAGTCTTGTAAAAGAAACGAGGTCAAGGTAGTCTAGTCTTAAAAGGAAATCAATAAAGCCATTCTCATAGAAGTCTTTTATAACAACTATTTTCCTTGTGAAAATTAACATGTTTTATCCTTTGTACACCCTGTCATTCAGCGGTAGTTTAACAGGATTACAAGCAGCACTAAATTTTACATATGAGGCAAAATAGAGTCAGTTGGTCTAGTGACTGTAGCGTCTCTTCTAGGGACAGCAAGGAATGCGAGTACGATGAGACCTTCTGACCAAAGAAAGACAGCAATCACGAAGGCCCCAGTAAGAGTCCTACAACTGGTGCATGATATTTTTCGACATGTTGAACAATGAACATGTCATTAATTCCCATGATTTATATATCGGAGATTAGACCAAAATGGCGAACATCGTTAACATAGATAAATTGATCGCACTAGGCCAACCGACAAAACTTCAGAAGTAGATAAAATATGGTAGATCGTAGTAGTTCAAATTTGAAAATCATCCATTGATTTAATGATAGAAACAAAATAGTTAATTATACATATATTATAACTAAATCCTTGGATCCGTCAACCGTCCAAATCCATCTGCTTCGAAGGAACGGAACACATTATGAGAGGTAAGTTCTTTTTCGGGACAGGTTCGAGGTACTTATAGGTTCATTTCAGAATCATAAAAGTCATTATCAGAGAAGATTAACTAAGAGAAAGTGTATGAAAAGTATACTTCTTCTTCTTCTTCTTTTTTTCCGGCAATGCACCCGATCTCGAGTGATTTATGCCCTAATTCGTAAAAAAACCAACAAAAAAATACAAATTAAACAAATTAGTCATAGGGAAGGACCACATACATCAGTAAAAAAACTAATCCCCCAAAAATTATATACACAAATAATTTTTTTTCTTTTTTTTTTTTTTTTTTCCTTTTTTTATGTCTATGTTATCTTAAAAACACACACACGCACGCACACACCCTCACACACGCACACACACACACACAACCCTCGCACCCTCTCTCGCAATGCACACATACACACATTATACTTTTTTATCGTACTTTTTAAGGTGATTTACTATAATTTGATTGACTTTAAAATCGTTAAGTGTCAAAAGGGATTGAATCTTGATAGGGAAAGTGAGACAGATCTTTGAAATTTCTTTGATAAAATCATGGTTTGGTAAGAGCGGGCAATTAAAGAAAACGTGGTCTATTGTTTCTTCCTCCCTCCCACATTCGCAAGTAGCGTCACCAACTATACCGATTCTAGCCAAATGGAAAGATAGGACGACGTGTCCCAATCGTAGTCGTGTTATAAGAGATACATTCAACTTGGGAATTTTGCAATTTTTAAACCATGGACTATACGGGATATCACTCTGCACTGCCCTGTAATGACCACCAGTCGCAGAAATCTTAAAAACTTCATTCCATTCCTCCCGAATAGAATGTTCCACAGTGTTCATGCAGTCTGTGACAGGCAGAATAAATGAGTGCGGCAACACTCCGCACGTACAAGCATCTTTGGCAAGAGTATCTGCCCTCTCATTACCACTTATTCCGATGTGAGAGGGTATCCAAACGATCATCACGGTAAGCTTTCTCACGAACGCCAAGTGCAAGGAACTCTTTATGTCACCCAAAACATGAGAACTCAAGGAAGATTTTGAGTTTGTGTTTAAGCAATTAACGAGACTCAGAGAGTCAGAGAATATTACGGTGCGGGGTAATGACTGAGTTAAAACCTCCAACAGTGCTTCCCTCATCGCCACGCATTCGGCTGTGAAAATGGACGCCTTTCGAGGAAGCTGAAACATTCTATTAATGTCAAGGGAAGGGATGCAAAAGGCTGCTCCACATTCTCCACCGGAAGCCTTTGATCCGTCAGTGAAGACTCTAACAAAGGAGCCCCAATCCTCGTCCACCTTTTGGTTGAATAAAGTATTGACTACATGCGGGGGAAGCGATGCAAACGACCTATTGATATCAATAGATTCGACGATATTTGGGGGGTATACAGTTGCTTCGAATGGAATGGAGAACATCGGAAGTGAGGAAGCCAAAGAGTCAGAAAATTCATTGCAAATGCTTTCAAAAATCGAACAAAGTAGGGGCGGCACTTTCGAATGCCAGTAAGAATTACTCCGACAGCTGTCCGAAAGGACGTGTAATACCGGGGTGAGGGGGTGATCAGATAAACCTCTCTTCAGAAGAAACTTAGAACCAAGGAATTTTCTACGCAGTGTGAGAGGTCTTTCCACGCACTCCGCCTGGAGGGCGACCGAAGGAGATGACTTCATAGCTCCTAAAATGAGTCGAAGGCACTTTGACTGGACTCTTTCCAACTTGATGGACAGGTACTTCGGGAGAGGTTCCATGAGGAAACTACCGTAGTCTAAATGACTACGGACGAGAGCACAATACATTGTCCTCATAGAAGACGGGTGGGCTCCCCACCAAACTCGAGACACCGCTCTCAAAAAGTTGATGCTTTTTTCACATTTTTGTATTGTTTCTTCAATATGCATATTCCAATTAAGTTTTCGGTGAATGGTCGTACCAAGGAATTTAAGAGAATCCCTGATTGGTATTGACATATTGTTACATTTGATAGAAACGTCTGGTATCTTGTGTTTGTTGGAGAAAATTATCACTTGACTTTTAGAAGGAGACAAGGACAAGCCGGCCTCGGAAAACCAAGGCTGTATGAGGTCCAGAGTGTTCTCCATTCCATTCACAGCTCGAGACATTATATTATCCTTACAGTATACTACAAAATCATCTGCGTATTGCAAAACACTACAATAGGGAGGGATGCGGAAATGAAGATCCTGGGTGTATATGTTAAACAAAATGGGACTTAGTGAAGAACCCTGAGGCAAGCCTCTGCACACCGTTCTCTGAATTGTCTCCCCGGGAGTCTCAATTAGGAGCTGACGTTCGCATAGTATGTTAGAGATCAATCGACAGGTGGGGACAGGCACCCCCAAAGAAACCATTTTATTGTAAAGTATTGGTAACAACACATTGTCATAGGCACTTGAGACGTCCATGAAACAAGCTACCATAACCTCCTTTTTGGACTTGGCTATATGTGCCTCTGTAATCAGAATACTCAGGTTGTCCAGGCAGGACTTACCTTTCCGGAAACCGAGCTGCTGCTGAGGAAGTAGGTTGTTCGTCTCCAAAAACCATTCGAGTCTAGCTTTTATCATTTTTTCTAAAATTTTAAGAAAGCAACAAGACAAGGCTATTGGTCGGTAGGACTGTCCCAAAGATGGGTCCTTACCTGATTTTAGGATCGGGATAATTATTTGCCGTTTCCATGTTTCTGGAACAGAGCCACATTCCAAAATTTGATTGAATAATTTCAAGAGTTGCAGGAGAAAGGAGGTTGGGAAGTGTCTAAAGAAAGAATATGGGATCTTATCTGGGCCAGGGGATGAGTCTCCTGACGATTGTATTGCGTGTACCAGTTCGTCTAGGGAAAATTGAGAAGAGAGAAAGCAATTATCTTGTTGGGACGCTGAGCTAACTTTAACCGTTTCCGACTCATTAGGTACATAGGGAGGTGCAAGCCTCTCCACAAAACTATCGACCCAATCAGAAAATTTATTTGGGTTGGGCTTGGGAGACAAAGAGCCTCTGAACTTTTGAATTGAGGACCAGACCTCGGAAATCGGAGTGTCTGGAGAAATAGAAGAACAATAGTCCTGCCATCCCCGACGTTTCTTTTTCCTAAGGAGTTTTTTAGTTTGGGCCTGAATGTTACGGAATGAAAAGAAGTTTTCCTGAGAGGCGTATCGTTTGTACCTCTTGATGGCGTCGGATCTCAGTTTAACCATATTTGTGCACTCCTCATCCCACCAGGGGGGAGATGATTTTTTCCTTACACCGGTCTTTTGTTTAGGAATTGAGGCATCTGCTGCTTCAATTACGCTTCTGGACAGATCATTTGCGAACGTATCCACCAACACCTCACCGCTGTCTATGCCGCGCTTGGCAACGCTACAATTGGCAAGGAGGTCTTTGAAGTGAGTCCAATCTGCATTTTTTGTTCTATAACCTATTCTTAACTGAGATTTGTGGAGTTGGATCCTATTGTTGCGGATCGACAAGTGAATCGGAAAGTGATCGCTCGAGTAAGGATCACTTGAAATTTCCCAAGACAGTGAAGGGGCTAAATCAGCGGAACAAAGAGAAACGTCAACTGCACTAGGGTTTTGATTAGGTAAAGAGAGTCTGGTAGGCTGACCATCGTTTAGGACTACTAAATTCTGGTCATCAGCAAACTCTAAAATAGCCCTTCCAGCCGGATCAGTGAAATGGCTACCCCAGGATGGTGAATGTGCATTGAAATCGGCTAAGAGGATACAAGAGGATGGAAGGCTGGAGACAACCCTCGTCCAATAATCAGAATTGAATGCAGTTCTTGGAGCAGAATAGACCGAAAAAATAACAATACCTAGGATCTCTGCGGCTACTACTTGAGATCCCGGGGAGGGAGGAATTTTTAAAGGGGAAAAGTGGAGGTTTTTTTTAATAAGAAGAGCGGCTCCGCCTCTACCGTCGGAACGATCGTCCCTCAGGCACACGTAGCCTGGAAAAGACACGACGGTATCTGTGGAAAACCATGATTCGGAAATTCCAGCAACGTCCACGTGATGCTTTTTCAGAAGAAAAATAATGTCATCCCTGTTACTAACCGCACTGCGGCTATTCCACTGAAGGATTGACAGGTTGTTGATTTTCTGTATTTTCGGAGCCATTTTCGGAGACAAATTTATTTAGAGATTGAATTAGAGCAGCGTATGACATGTCAGAATTCTTGGATGAAAGTGCTTCTAAAAGTAAAGAGATCAATGATTTCAGGAAGTTTTTGTTGTCAGAGTTAAAATCTTTTGAAAGTCTTTCTATATTTTGGGCAGATGATTCATAATTGTTTTGAAGGGCAAATCCATTTGGAGAGGATGATAACATTTCCCCATTTGGGGAGATTAAAAGGGCGTTAAGCTCCGTTCGGTCGTAAGACAGAGACGGGGGGTTTCTTGGGGACTTATAAACAAATTTACCTCTCGCGGGGGTCGATCTAACTGAGTTATATGAGATGTTTTGTTGAGAATTCTCAACGATGACATTGCGTTGGGGAATAGGACGGGGGTTTGGAACGTCTTTTTTTACGATATTTGCATACGATAGTTTTTGTTGGGGATGACGTTTGGAGGCTTGAAGAAACGAGATATTGTGAAAGGCCATGGATTGTTTTATTTCCTTCTGTCTTTGGTACTCCGGGCATGCCAAACTTATTGAGACGTGGGGTCCTCCACAATGGAAGCAGGTAGGCTCAGAATAACACTCATTTGCAGGGTGATTTTCGCCACATTTGAAACATCTTTCAACTGATTTACACACTGTTTTAGTATGGCCAAAGCGAAGGCACTTAAAACATTGTACTGTAGGATAAAAGTATGTTTCAACGGGAAAACTATTGTAATATATGTATATATTGTTAGGCAGACTTTGTCCCTCGAAAGTCACCACAATCGAGCCAGACGGTTTCCACTCGACTTTTCCCGAGGACCTGTCTTTGTAGCTCAGCCTACGGATCTTCAGCACCTCTCCAACATCGGGATTAGACACTGAAATCGCGGCCATGATATCCTCGTCAGAGATGTTTGTAGACACACCCCTTATAAGACCCATGCGGGTCACGTTGTGGGTTGGGATATATGCTTTGAACGCTGAGTTCGACTGGATAAAGATGTTTTTAATGAAGGAATTAGCCGAACTGGCCGTGGAAAACTCCATGACCAGACGGAACTTCCCCTCCGACTTGATGGAACCATTAATAATGTTGTTAATTTTTTTATTATAAAGAAATTTACCGAAGTCCATGGGGTGGATTGACTTGCCAGGTTCTGTACTCTGGACAAAAACAATGAACGGGCCAAGAGATCTTAAGGAGTAAAAATGTTCCCGTAAGGGAGTCTCCTTGGGTTTTGAAGCATTCGATGAGGTAGAAACAGACTGATTGGAGGATAAATCAGGGTCAGATATGAGACATTCCTCGGCTTGAGTCATTTTTCTCTTCCGCTTATTCGTTTCTTGAGGATCCGGAGGATCTGGAGGGAGAGGTGGAACGGGAGGGTGAGGAGGTACCTCCATCTTCTATGAAGATGGAAGTCTGAACACCCTTTCTATACCAGAAACGATAACAGAATAAAGAAAAGTAAATAGAGAGAAAAAAAGAATAATAGTAAATAAAAAACTTAATACGGACCTAATCCTTGAAGAATATTACAAATAAAAAATAAAAAATAAATTTTTATACTTAAGTTACATTCCACTTTGCGACAATAACAACACGAATATACGAAAAAATAATTCCTGAAGCACAGCGCGAACAGCGAACACACACGTCCTTCCGAGTCGGCAGCGAGCTGGAGAATGGAAAAGTATACTTAAAACGATGAAAAAACATAGGAACATAAATGGATAAATTCAATGGACTATCAAATGTCTAAGTTTATCTGTAAGATAATCATTTACCTAATGTCCCAGCGGTTTGAGTGAAATCACCCACAGTACGATATTGCGAAAATCCTTTTGGGTGTAGGCGTGTATTATTATCTCCCTGACAGAACCAAAATGCAGGTGTTATCACTGTTTCTCTTCCTAAGTGTGCGCCGCACCATTTTATATATAGCATGCTTGTGAGTGCCCGTATTCATTAATACTACTTTGATATTTTATTAATGTATGCTATTTTACAAGCCGTAAAATGGCACTCTAAATCATTTTTTTATTTTCATTTATTTAAATTTTTGACCCATTCACGATCACTCCAAATGGATGTCATCCATTGTGACCGATATGAAACTCGAGTTTTTTTTTTCAAATTACGAAATTTTACTAGATTTATTTTGCATTTGTTGAATTTTAAAAACAACACTTGTATACTGGTGGATGTAAACTGGCGAAATGAGACAAATTTGGACCAAGTATTTAACACTGAAAGTCGGGCGACTACTTGGACCACGTCCATTCGACTTTACCATTTTAGTGAGCCCTTGGAGTGATAGATGAATGGCTTGACGCGTTTGAATTTTGGATTTATGGATATCTGACTCACCCTATCATTCCACATCATCCGTTTGGTTTTTTCATCTGGCTTTCAAATTATGCAGTGACTTCACTCCATTTGTACGGATGGAGTGGTCGTGATTGGCTGACCTTTAGATGCCCTTTTATGATTTTGGGCATCCCACAGTGTTTATCTACCTCATTGATGTGTTTTAAAATAATTGTTATCTTTATATTATCGATATTATATCAATAATAATAGTTATTGACTTACATCACCAATTAATTAGTACCTATTGTTTTCCTTGTATTTAGTGCAATCAATTTTCTTTTCGTAAAATCACAGCCTTTTTCAACTGAATGCCGTGATTTACCATTTTCACAAACAACGTGCCACTTAAATATTCGGTGAATTCGGTACTGCGATAAGTAGATATTATTATTTGAGATAATAAGAACCGAAGAAAAGTGAAACGCTCTGGTTAGCCCACCCGTACCTTTTTCAACTGAATGCCGTAATTATTTACCATTTTCACAAACAACGTGCCACTTAAATATTCGGTGAATTCGGTACTGCGATAAGTAGATATTATTATTTGAGATAATAAGAACCGAAGAAAAGTGAAACGCTCTGGTTAGCCCACCCGTACCTTTTTCAACTGAATGCCGTAATTATTTACCATTTTCACAAACAACGTGCCACTTAAATATTCGGTGAATTCGGTACTGCGATAAGTAGATATTATTATTTGAGATAATAAGAACCGAAGAAAAGTGAAACGCTCTGGTTAGCCCACCCGTACCTTTTTCAACTGAATGCCGTAATTATTTACCATTTTCACAAACAACGTGCCACTTAAATATTCGGTGAATTCGGTACTGCGATAAGTAGATATTATTATTTGAGATAATAAGAACCGAAGAAAAGTGAAACGCTCTGGTTAGCCCACCCGTACCTTTTTCAACTGAATGCCGTAATTATTTACCATTTTCACAAACAACGTGCCACTTAAATATTCGGTGAATTCGGTACTGCGATAAGTAGATATTATTATTTGAGATAATAAGAACCGAAGAAAAGTGAAACGCTCTGGTTAGCCCACCCGTACCTTTTTCAACTGAATGCCGTAATTATTTACCATTTTCACAAACAACGTGCCACTTAAATATTCGATGAATTCGGTACTGCGATAAGTAGATATTATTATTTGAGATAATAAGAACCGAAGAAAAGTGAAACGCTCTGGTTAGCCCACCCGTACCTTTTTTCAACTGAATGCCGTAATTATTTACCATTTTCACAAACAACGTGCCACTTAAATATTCGGTGAATTCGGTACTGCGATAAGTAGATATTATTATTTGAGATAATAAGAACCGAAGAAAAGTGAAACGCTCTGGTTAGCCCACCCGTACCTTTTTCAACTGAATGCCGTAATTATTTACCATTTTCACAAACAACGTGCCACTTAAATATTCGGTGAATTCGGTACTGCGATAAGTAGATATTATTAGAGATAATAAGAACCGAAGAAAAGTGAAACGCTCTGGTTAGCCCACCCGTACCTTTTTCAACTGAATGCCGTAATTATTTACCATTTTCACAAACAACGTGCCACTTAAATATTCGGTGAATTCGGTACTGCGATAAGTAGATATTATTATTTGAGATAATAAGAACCGAAGAAAAGTGAAACGCTCTGGTTAGCCCACCCGTACCTTTTTCAACTGAATGCCGTAATTATTTACCATTTTCACAAACAACGTGCCACTTAAATATTCGGTGAATTCGGTACTGCGATAAGTAGATATTATTAGAGATAATAAGAACCGAAGAAAAGTGAAACGCTCTGGTTAGCCCACCCGTACCTTTTTCAACTGAATGCCGTAATTATTTACCATTTTCACAAACAACGTGCCACTTAAATATTCGGTGAATTCGGTACTGCGATAAGTAGATATTATTTGAGATAATAAGAACCGAAGAAAAGTGAAACGCTCTGGTTAGCCCACCCGTACCTTCTCCCACATAACGATATTATTATTTTAGGATCCATTCGTTTCCCCTTTTCGGATGAGATGCTGCACCGATGCGGCGCGCTGTGAATCTCCTCCCCCACTTTGGGAGTAAGGGTTACCACGCTTCCGACTCTAACAACACTCTTACCAACTTATCGCTAGTTAATTTAAGGTAAGATCACTCGTTTGTTGCCAACATAAAGTATAACAAACTTAGGTAGAAGCTATTTTGTCGAATATAATCCGCAAACCTACATACCAACTTAAATATTCCCCCCTCGCCGCTTTCATGCGGCTTTCTACTCCTACTTAGCTCCGACGATTACTTTTGTGTAAAGAACATTTATTTTTATACGATTTCTACGTGCACTTAGTTCATACATTAAGGTTAATATCATACGGTATTCTTCACTCATAAATTCTGTTACTTTGACTGAGAAAGTAGCAGAATTTTTCCAATAAATAGTTTTTTTAAATCACATCGATGAAAACCACGCTCTAGCGAAGATGACGCCTGGTAAAGATTGTGTGTTTTAGGCATATTATTTTTAGTCCACAAATTTCTTTGTTTTGAGTGTTTAATCCATTTTCGGCGATGTGATCGAAGCAATCCAATACTAGATACTTATTTTGAAATCGATAAATACGATTGTATTGATTTTTTACTTAAAAATTACTAAATATCTCCCAAATACCAGGCAATACAAACACTGGAAATATAAGAAGCATAATCTAACAATTTGTTCTTACCTCTTGGATTTGTTGATGATTTATCCGAAGGCGAAATCTAGCCAAGTTTCACGTTCTCTTGCTTATGGAGAAATTTGATTTTAATTTTTTTGTTAATGAATTAGGGCTCCTCAAAAACACTTTCGACAACTTTCACATTGCTTTAGCAAAGCTTGTGTTGTGAAAGTGGAAATGGTCGACACCGGGATTCGAGCCCACGATCCTCAGTAAGCTGTAGGTACGTATGAAAGCCGTCGACTGATTTTACGGGCTACCAACCATCTCGTTAATGGTAATTTTAACATGAATAAATAAATGAATTTAAACAAAATCATTTGCACATTCACGATTTTTTTTGCGACTCGAGTGCTTTCGTCTTCTCGTTAGACGTAAGCGCTCGAGTCGCAATAAAAAAAATCGTGAAAGTGCAACAGTGTTTATTGAAATTCATTTTACTTTAACTACGTAAATAAGTACACAAACCTTATAAAAAAAACAATGATATAAAAAGATTTATAATACGAGTAGTAGGTATAGGCGAGGTTTGAAAATTTACAATGAGGTTGTGGCTTTTTGACCGTTCAAATACGAATCGTCCATCGATGTTCACTTATCTCTTCTGAGAAGGCTCAGAAACGTAACGTTAGTTTTACTATCGACAAACTAGACAGAGATTTTCTCGCGATCCTTTAATAATTGACGGTGATACAAATAAATACCGTGTAACTTGAAAATAAAACTCTGTCACATTTTCCCAATCAAGATTCAATCCCTTTTGGCACTTAAAGATTTTAAAATCAATCAAATTATAGTAAATCACCTTAAAAAGTATAATGTGTGTATGTGTGCATTGTGAGAGAGGGTGCGAGGGTTTTGTGTGTGTGTGTGTGTGTGTGTGTGTGTGTGTGAGGGTGCGTGCGTGTGTATGTTTTTAAGATAACATAGACATAAGAAAGAAAAAGAAAAAAAAAGAAAAAAAAAATATATGTGTGTATAAAAGAGAGGAAATACAATGTTATGTTGTTGAAACTCAGGTTCGGTCCTGTTTGCTTCCGAGTGTGTCTATGACGGCTGTAACTTCAGCAATATCGTGACATATTGCATATTATTTCGAATCGATTTTCGATGGGTAATTTCTTTCTCTGTCCATATTTTTTGGGGGATTTGTTTTTTTTTTACTGATTTTTGTGGTTCTTTCCTATAACTACTTAATTTGTTTAATTTTTCCTTTTTTCGTTGGTTTTTTTATGAATCAATTAGGGCATAAATCACTCGAGATCGGGTGCATTGCCGAAAAAAAGGAGAAGAAGAACTTGAAAATAAGACAAACGACAAGCGGACCATTGACGGGACAGGGTGGCTACCGACAGATGTAATAGGGAAATGGGGACATGTCCAAATTAATTAAGTTTTCATTGCAATATTGAACTTTGGCGCAATAATTATTAATTAATTGTGTCACAAATTGATAAGAGCCACATCAACATACTACGAAGGATCCTATATTCATTTCCTGGAACGTATGATTAATAGCTTTCTGAATAGTTTGATTGCTTCATATATCACACAACCACTCCGAACTCATGGATATATTTTAATGATCTTATACTGTTTTCCAGTTATGCTTTCCTGGGAGTTTGCGGGAACTGTTTGATTAGAATGTTTGAACCCCCTGTTCAGAAAAAAAATATCTTAAGGCTCTCATAGACTTCAAACTAGTTGCCATTTGCTCTCAAGCGATTTCGTAAGTTCATTTTATAATTTTTAAATACATTATAATATTACAACATATTTTGTTAATTAAACTATATATAGGTACAATAGGCAATAAATATGGGACATTAACAAAAATGGATATAGTCATATCCTGGCGCCAAATACATGACAGCAGTCGCAGTCTTTAAATTTGGTTTCTCTCTTGTTCTCAACGATTTCCAACTTTTATCTCTATTTTTCATTTTATTATTAAATTTCTACTTGTTGCATACATGAGATTTTTCGACATGTTGAACATGTTGAGAATTCTCATGATTAGGAGTTTCGGAGACAAACATTACCACCTAATGGCGAACGTTGTTAACGTAAAGTGATCACACTAAGCCAGCATTCGAAATAACAGTAGAAGACGGTCGTAAGCCCGTAGTGGTTTGTTCCATTTAAAAATCGAACATTAGTAATGATTTGTTAGAGTCATTAGTTGTTATTTTTTCTTTATATATATTAAGGTTAAATGCACTATGTCATAAAGTGTATTTTATTCATGTAATACGTAAAATTATTTTTTTATTCTGGATTATGGCGATGTTCGACGGGGGTGTCAGCTAGTATTTAATATCGAGGTGATTCATAACTGATGTATCATGTTGAGCAATGAACCACAGGCCCACTATAACTCAAATTAGTTATAAAGGCCACTCAATTAGTATTCAATTTACCCAGACCGTTTTTATTCCTACCATTATAGAGAGGAGCAGATGAACTTGGCTGGGACATGCGTTAAGGATACCAAACGACAGTTGGCCGAGGAGAGAGCTGTTTTTTCCTCCCGTCTTCAATATTAATTAATTAATGTGTTATGGTTACCAGTTAACCAATAATTTTTTGCTATAGAATTTTTCATATTTCCAATCCGTTCCATCCTAACTTTAATATTATACGTTATGTTATTTGTTATGCATTTTTCAACTTTTCAATAGTTATTCTGTTATCCAGAGCGGAGAAGAATCCAATAAATCAAACATCGGAAGAATCTGTTAAGCCGATCTCGAGTTATAAGTGTTATTGTAAAATGATAAAAAATATTTCCGGGGTAGTTGGATTGGTTTTGTCACATATGTGTGAAGAATTTTTTGTTTTTGTTAAAAGTGTTTCAACGAAAATATCGAGTTACAGACGAAATTACAAATTATTATATTACATAGGATTATTATTAATAGAATAATCTTTCTTTATTGTTACAGATAAAATTGGTTGTTATAACGCAAAGGATATAATACTAGAAAACAAACCCATAATAATACTCGTATCTTCTTCTCAGGTTTCTTTCCTTTGACTGGTTGGCAGTAAACGCGATCATCCCCTCCACTCGTTAAGGACTGTGAAAATTTCATTCTCATATATATAACAACTAATGACTCTAACAATTCATTACTGATGTTCGATTTTTAAATGGAATATACCAATACGGGCTTACGACCGTCTTCTACTGTTACTTCGAAGGCTGGCTTAGTGTGATCACTTTATGTTAACAACGTTCGCTATTAGGTGGTACTGTTCAGGTCTTCGAAACTCCTAACCTAAATTCTCGACATGTTCAACAAGTCGAAAAATCTCATGTATACAACAAGTGGATATTTAAAAATTAATGAAATATAGAGATAAAAGTTGGAAATTATTGAGAACAAGAGAGCAACCAAATTTAAAGACTGCGACTGCTGTCATGAATATACCCATTTTTGTTAGGTAATGTCATTTTCATTCTAGTGACATTTCTCCACTTGTACGGATGAAGTAATCGTAAACGGTGGTCTTAAGAGAGTGGTTATTTTTTCCTTGGTGATTACATTGAGGTTGGCTGTAAGACATTGCTTGCAGCAATAAGTCCGCCTTTTGGTAGTTTTTCAAAATTGTATTAACACTGTATTTTTTTTATATCCAATAAAGATTTATTTATTTACATTCATTACTAACAAATAAAAAACATAATTAGCAATGATACAACAGATAAAAGGACGTTGCACTTTAAATCGCACGTGAAATCGGAACGAGATTGGCTTAAAAAAAGCTTATCGAAGCTTAAGGCGTAATGCCGTTGATATACCTACATAAATCCGTTGTAATGACTGAAAGCTTCTTAACGAAGCTTAAAATGAAAATAATTATCTTTGAGCAACATCAAAGACCTATTTATTAATACAAAAAATGGTAAGTAGATACCTGCTATTTATATTTTAGATTTAGAATTATCATTAAAACCTTTTTTTTTTAATTTATCATTAAAGTGAGCCTAATTGAGCAAAAATAGGGGCAGCTAAAAAAACTTTTTTCCTTGTAAAAAGTTTTAAGTAAACAGCTATAAAAAGTAATGTAAGAGTAGGTAAACAGTAAACCTCAAACTATTCACTAAAATATACCTATTGCAAAATAGAATTTATTAAATGAGATGAGTTTATTGTAATTAAAATCTTAATTTTTTGGCATAATTTGGTCAAACGCTACTATGTTTGGTTTGTTCTCTTATACGAAATTAAATCTTGGACTCTGAAATAAGTAACATGAACCGATTGGAAACTTTTGAGATGGGGTACACCTGAGAAAGCTTTGCAATCGATAGATACTACACAAGAGTACTACGCAAATAACTAAGGCTGATAGACAGTTACAGATAGATAGATTGATACTAGGTTCGAAAGGTGTTCCACTTGGATCATGTCATTGTGTTTAAAGGGGACAAATACCTGTAATTGATAATTTAAGGAAAATAGAAGATCGACGGCATATATCCTGGATCCGAAATATTCATAAGTGGACAGGTATCACAAGTGTTAAAGAGCCGTTTCGTGACGCACAGGACCTGGATGCATTCTTGAAAATTAACGGTTAAAATTAATTAGGTTGGCCTGACAGGATTAAGAAAGAAGGAAGAAAGAAGTTTTGATAAAAAAAACTGGTCATTTTTCATCTTGGGAAATAAATACCAACGTTGGGCGCCAATGAGATGGCAGATTCGCCACATGAAACTATAGGTTCAAATTTGATTATGCCAATTGTTTAACTGAGTAGGGTAAGCAGTATAGTAACTGGCCACTTAAGGATTCAAACATTTATATCTCGCTCATTTTTTTTAGATATATTTCCAAAAAAAAAAATATACAAATCAATTGTTTCTTTAGAATATATAATATTAATTTTTTCAGATAGGTACAAATTCAAATCAATCCTGGTTTAATATACTTATTTAGTTGAGGACATACGTAATTGATTGGCCAATAAGGAAATTTCATAAAACACAATCACTTTATGAATAATGTCCGAGTTTATTATTGTGTGGTGGCGAGGTGGTTCGGACGTCCATAGCCGCTGATGGGAGCATAAAAGCTTGATTGATCACCCAGTCATTACTCAAAACCTTTTATTATTCTTTGTAATATTTTAATGACCCAATGGAGCAATTAATTCTACGTATTGTTTTACATTCTTTTTTTGTTTAGTATTTTTTTACTTCACTCGTTTGTTTTTTTCAATATTTTGAATTTATTTCAGCTTTTTCTATCCTCTAAGGAGCTTTTTAGCATACCACATATTATTTCAGAGCGTGATTCGTCGTGCTTTTAGAAAATATTTCATATTTTTGAGAGCAAATTATAATATTGTGAATGATGCGCGGGGTATATTGACATCACCTGAGGTCGGGGAGCCGAGGTAAATTAAAATTGAGTTTTTTGAGGTCATATGGTGATGAAAGGTATCAAGAACAAAACAGAGGTTACAACAGTAAGCCGTAACGAGCAGCAAATGAATGTGGTGATGTCTGGAGCTCCTTTAAAATACGCAAAAGAGTTCGTCTACCTTGGTAGTAGAATTACTTGGGATGGTCGAACAAAAAGAGAGGTGGACAGTCGAATACACCAAACGAGGCTCGCTTTCAATATAAAATCAAAAATCTGCGAGTCACACAATATAGACATAAAGCTCCGGAAGCAACTACTAGTGAAGACCTATGTGTGGAGCATCTTGTTGTATGGTGTGAGACATGGTGCCTAACCGAAAGAGAGAGAAAGAGGCCTTCGAGTTGTGGACGTATAGAAGGATTCTAGGAATTTCCTGGACGGACTAAATCACGAATGAGGAGGTTCTAGACAATGTAAGAAGG
This sequence comes from Mystacides longicornis, assembly GCA_963576905.1. Lineage (NCBI taxonomy): Eukaryota > Metazoa > Arthropoda > Insecta > Trichoptera > Leptoceridae > Mystacides > Mystacides longicornis. Next base: position 811,023 of record OY756421.1, on the reverse strand, counting down.
GAGACACCTTGTTAAAACCTTGTCAGAGAGGCGGGCCAGATGGACAGGCCACATACTACGCCACGACAATCTCAGTGAGGGTACGAATGCTAGGGGGCGTCCGCGTCGAGAGTACCTCGAATAGTTATATGGGCTGCGCATCCTGCATGGAACTGAAGGGGGCTGCGGAAGACCGGACGAGATGGAAAATTAAATGCAGATATTATTTGCTGCAAACCAATCCGTAGGATTGAGACCGCAGAAGAGGAAGGCGATTTTTTAAATTTGCTTTATTTATTAATGTGTTTGTTTTATTAATTCAGTGTGACATTTTTGTGTTGTTTGTCTATCATACTTAGGTACCATTTCAACGAACTTATCTGGTAAATACGTTTAATTATTATACAATTGTATTTTTTCATAGGTACAATTTTATATTTCCAATAAAGTTACACTGATTGAATCTTTATAAAAAAAGAATGGAGGGGGGTGTAGTATCGACTATCGCAAAAATATTTTTGGGTAGGGAATGTTCAAAGATAGAAAACTTTAAACTCTAGAAGAGTCATACGCTCAGCTGTGGAGAGAAGGCTAACAAAGAAAAAATAAGTAGAAATAATTAGTTAAACTTTAACTGACTGACGTCATTATAATTCTGATGCATTGCAGTTCCCATATCTGGCATTTCTATCTAGAGAACATCCAGAATCATAGGCCATTAACGATTCTAGTTTCTGACACAAAGAGTTCGTTAGTGCTGCATTCTGTTCGTTATAATCTTTTTGCTCTAGGGAGGAAAACACGTGTTGCGGATTAGGTACCGTTCAACGAATCACTTTTTTTGTTAAAGCCACGGCTAGACTATGGGCCATGCTGGCCAAATAGAGGCTCTGGCCCATCATGGGCAAATAGTGTGGCCGCTTCACCAATGACCAATATCGCCAAATATTTGACATTGGCCGTTACTTGTTTACTTGTCGATCGAGTTCGCAAGTATTCACCAATATTGGAACAATGTGACAGCTGTCATGTCTTCCATGTTGTTATTTTCATAGTGTTTTGTAATTCTTTTTTAAAATTCAGATAAAATAATGAATGTTGACAATGATATTGCATTAATTTCAGCATCCTATTCAGTGATACATTCGGCATCTGCTTTTCTGTTATTAAATAATGAAAAACGCAAACGGCAAAGACGGTGGTGGATGCTTTCTTTAAACCACTTGAGCACTAAGTATGTACACATGATTCTTGTTTTTTTTATCAATATCTTTTATTTTCATTTATGTTATAGTCCAAATCAACCTGTAAGAGCTAGGTTAATATATACCTATTGCAAAACAATGCACATCAATTAGAATTGAAGGTTAGGTTTAATAAAATTATGAATGTTTTTATTGTGTATATTTGTGAATTGGAAATTATATTAAAATTTTCCTTTTTGCCTATGGGGGATAAACTCTATTGAAATTCCCCACTCAGATAGGATTATACAGTGAATAATTGGAGAGTGGAATGTAAAATGATGAATAAAAGCAGGAATTAATTAACGGATCGGTGATAGAAACATTGTATGGCAGTTTAGTCTCGTGCCACGTACTAGCTGTCAATGTTAGGCCTATAATGTAGTCAGGTGTACAAGTATATTTGCCAAATGTTGCTACTTGCCAATCCTTGCCGGAGCCCGTATTTGGCCAGCCTGGACCAGCATGGGCCATAGTGTAGCCGTAGCTTAAAGTTTGTGTTTTACGTACCTAGTGTGTTCATTACAATTCAATAATGACATCCTTACAATTTTAAATTAGACAATTGCTTTTAAAACTATGTGAAGGAAAAACTTTGTGACTATATTTTTACGGAAAATGCGCGGACGAATATGAAATTTAGCACACCTATAGTTCATATAGAGGAGGATTTTCTTAAAATTATGCATAAAAATAGATTAAATCAATAAAAAAAACATTACAAACACTAAGTACTGTAATGTTATGTATTTGATACTCATACACACTTCCACAGACTACTTATAAAGAAGATCAACCTCATTGAATAAAATGTTAAGCGCCTCATAATGGACGCAGAAAGCTTTTTGAAGGCGATATATTTAATTATTATAGTTAAATGTTGCCGGCGAAGAATTGCACCTCTGCTCTTTTTGTTGATTTTTCGAGCATCCTGTAAGAGGCAGGAAATCGAAAAATCAGATCGGGACCGTGAGGTTGACCACGTCCTTAAATCTCAACTGGTCAGAAAAGGCACAATGAGCCTCGGACGCCTTCAAGCGCAATGGAGAGCTCTTGATGCCTCCCTATGCTTCTGAGTGGGGCTTAGGCCCCCGCAATGCTGGTTGGTTTGGAGGTAGTTCGCGGCGGGATTGATTTGTCCGGAGCCGGCTTTTTGGTTTGTTTGCTTCGATCGAGCTAGGAGGTCGGTTTCGTGCGGGTCGGGTTTGCTGCGGATTGTTCTCCACCGGGCTGGCTTTCGGTGGTGTGCGGGGTGCCTTTAAGGGAGAATGTATGTCTATGTATATTTAAATGAAAGGTGGAGCTGAAAATTACGTCAAATTGAGAATAGATTAATATATTTTTTTATAATAATAGATAAAACTTTAAACATGATATCAACATTCAAAATTTGACGCATGCTTATCATTGTTTTGGCAAGAAACACTCGCTCAAACTTACATGACGTTCAAGCTTATAATTTAAATACGTCATGGTCGAATTTCGAGCACTGGTCGAACACTAGTTATTATAATTAATACTTTGGGAATACGGTGCAACACAGCGCAAGCGGTTCACAGAAATACTGAAAGGGAAATATACTCGATGACTCTATTCCTTAATAATTATCTTTTTGGGTATATTTTCTTTTTTTCTTACAATTATTAATTTCTATGTCCTTTTCGAACACATTATGCATGTCAGCGTTTATTAAGTTTCTTTTATTTCTTTTAATTATTAGAAATCTTTAAAACTAGTAAATTGGTAGGTACCTAATCAAATCGTCTGGCATCAAGTAGAAAAAATTTGGACAGATCTTTCAAAGCAGTTAAATAACAATTAGATAACTGTGGATATTCATTTTGATAGAAACTATAATTTTCAAACTTCGTTTATTGAAAATTTGTGCCCGAACGAAAAATAAAAAGTTGGTGTACCGTAAGCACCTATATGATTTAATAACAGAGAGACATTAGACATTAACAAAAATGGATATAGTCATATCCTGGCGCCAAATACGTGACAGCAGTCGCAGTCTTATTTGGTTTCTCTCTTGTTCTCAATGATTTCCAGCTTTTATCTCTATATTTCATTAAATTATTAAATATCTACTTGTTGCATACATGAGAATTTTCGACATGTTGAACATGTTGAGAATTCTCATGATTAGGAGTTTCGTAGTCTTGAACATTACCACCTAATGGCGAAAATTGTTAACGTAAAGTGATCACACTAAGCCAGCCTTCGAAATAACAGGAGAAGACGGTCGTAAGCCCGTAGTGGTATATTCCATTTAAAAAACGAACAACAGTAATGAATAATTCATAACAATTATTGTTAGAGTCATTAGTTGTTACAAACATAGGTATTATACTTTTGATTTAATAACGATTATAAAATACAAAATTAAGAAGCTTATAAAAGGGGCCAACAAGAACGTGCTAGAGGAAATAATATTCAAAATAATCTAGAATATTATTTATCCTGGGTATAAAATTATTTAGAATTTCCGATCACGTAGGGGTGGCACGACATCGCTCTCTGATAATGGCTTCTGAAAGTAATAACCCCATAGTTGGAGCCAAAGTAGTTTCTTTCTACAAAAAACATCTGAACGAGCAAACCCTAAAATACAAAAACGATTTGAATAATTTGTCCCCCAATACTTTGAGATCGGTTTGTTATTTTATGTAGATCTATGTATTATATTATTTTCAAAATGTGTAGACCGTAGATGGTTAAAAATAAACATGAATGACGTTTGCTTTTATTATTTTGAAATCGTTTAAAATTTACTGTGGCGGTACCAAGGATACATTTATAATTTCACACAATTTTGTCTTACAATAATAATTATGAAAGATTAAGAGGTCTAAACATTTTCTTTTCTTTTCCTGACAAAACAAAACAAAAATATATATGTGCCTATAGCGAATTTTTCCTTAATATTTTGCCTATTCGTTCTCCCTTTAAATCCTCTAAGGGAATAGGGAGGCGACAAGAGCTCTCCATTGTGGTCCATCTTGCGCAATGCTTATGATCACAGGGGGGACACCAGCTGCCTGAACCCTCTCCTGATGGCATCCAGGCGTTCAAGACTCGTTTCTTGCATCTTTTCTGACCTGTTGGGGTTTAAGGACGTGAGGTGGTCAACCTCACGGTCCCGATCTGATTTTCCGATTTCTTGCCTCTTACAGGATGTTCGAAAAATTATCAATAAGGCCAAGGTGCTATTATTATCCGGCAACCCCACTTATATCCTATGAGTAATTTCTCGGTAATTTTTATACACTATGTTTGGATCTGTACACATCTGAACACGCGCGATAATGTATCAAAATTCCAAACACGCGGTTCGCAGTGGTTCGAATCATTGCGAACTATGGAAATTTGTTACGTTGCATGGAACGTTACATTAGTTATGTTACCGCGAATGTTCAGATGTTTACAGGCCATTTACTTGTGAGTAATCAAAAATGTTATGATATCCAGATGAAATTGGTAGCAAAAAAGAATAATAATTATATGTTCTATATTTATATCAATAAAAAAAATGTGTATTCAAACACAAGTTTAGCTGAAACCTTTCGACAATGTTACTTATACAGGGTTACAGGGAAAGTCGTACTGTATACCTATTAAAGGACGTTATTATTTAGGTCATTTCTGATGGATTTGATTATATAATATGGTGTCCGAAACTTAACCGTTATGGAAATAATGAACTTTAAAGATTTTGAAAAAAAAAATCCTTTATTTTTAGCCTTTTTATCGTTTTTTTCGGATAAGAGGTCCTAGGGTCCGAGTTTTTTATGTGTCAGTGAGAGGACATAATATCAATTAATAAAAATGATTAACAAAAACTGAACCTACTACTAACAGCTTAAAAAGACAGCTCGACAAAGGTTAGGATTAAAGAATTTTCACTAAGTGTTTTTTACTTTGAAGCGCTTTTTTTAAATAAAAATGTATAGAACTTGTTCTGCAGATAATTTTAAAAACTTCTACGTCTCTTTAGCTATTCAAAAAGGTATAACACTTGCTATTAAATAGGCAAAACATTGACCAAATAACAGTTAAGGTAATAGAATGTTGTGTAAGAAATAGCGGAGCCCATGTCGAACATGAATAATAAAAATATTGCTCTGTTTTTGTTTTGTTTTATTTGCGTATTTTTAGCTACTTTCACCTCAAACTAAAAATGAACCATTTACTACCTTAACTGTTATTTAGTCAATGTTTTGCCTATTTAATAGCAAGTGGTATACCTTTTTGAATAGCTAAAGAGACGCAGAAATTTTTAAAGTTATTTGCAGAACAACTTCCATACATTTTTATTTAAAAAAGCGCTTCAAAGTTAAAAACACTTAGTGAAAATTCTTTAATCCTAACCGTTGTCGAGCTGTTTTTTTAAGCTGTTAGTTGTAGTAGGTTCAGTTTTTGTTAATCATTTTTATTAATTGACATATCCTCTCACTAGATACATAAAAAACCCGGACCCTAGGACCTCTTATCCGAAAAAATCGATAAAAAGGCAAAAAATAAAGGATTTTTTTTCAAAATTCAATAGTTCAATATCTCAATAACGGTTAAGTTTCGGACACCATATCATAAATCAAATCCATCAGAAATGACTATTCAGTACGACTTTCCCTGTAACCCTGTATAAGTTACTTATTGTTATTGTTTATCAGGTGAAGTATAGTGATATTAATACGAGTAGGTACTCCACCCTAGAGGCAAGGTTAATTTTCGACCTTAATCTTCCGCACTGGGCCACTAACAAATGACCATTTTTTGGAACCATCGATCATTTTGCTTTTTTCTGACATTCGGCCCCGCCCAAAACTATACCTCCCAATACGCTAATAATAAAGTCCACACGCCAAATTGTACTTTTGCAGATATTACAAAATTTCCCCGAGTATTTACGACTCACCCCCAAGCGATGATAATGGGGATGTTATTAATATTCTGGTGATTATTTCTTACTAAACAACGTTTTCACTATTTGTTGGATTATTTTGTTTTATCTTCTAGGAAATGAACTTGTTTCCATACAAAAAGCACCAAAATATCCTAGGGCTTTGTATAATGTAAAATAATGTAGTCTTCTCAAGATCTCGGAATCCGTTTTTAGTCCTTGAATAACGTTTTTCTACTTGATGGAATTATGTAGACTTGTTTAAACAGTAATTTATCACTTTATTTTCACAATTCATATTTTACAATATTTTTTATAAAAAAGTACTAACATAAAACACAAGAACTGATTAATATTAATATTCTCAAACAAGGAGCCTACATATATCAGAATGTCTTTATATTTTCAAATTCCTAGACTTACCTTTACGGTACAGGTACAGATTACAATAACCTTGTTGTATTTTTGATACTCTTTCCTTGGGAATAGGAAAGATCCATCTTTGGATTAAAAAGAACCATGCAACTATACCGCCAAACTGCTATTGGATAGGACCCTTTTATGAATGGAGCTTTTTTCAGAAGTAAGAAAAGTTTTTTACGACTTTAACAACGTGACCAATTATTTTGAAAGCGTCGGCGTTTAGTGTCGAGACGAAATGTAAACTGTTTGATGCGTGTGTGTTGCCCATTCTCCTGTATGAGTCCTGGCCAAAGCCCAGGCTCAATAAATCTCTGCATTCGAAATGAAGTGCCTCAGAAGAATTTTGGGTATAAGATGGTACCACTGCATCACGAACGACGCTATACGCCGGCGCACCCGGCGTGAGCCCATCATCTCTGCCATTGTGGAGATTAGATGAATTTGGCTGGGACATATTATGTTGAGGATGCCGAATGACAGTTGGCCGAGGAGTGCGCTGTTCTTCCTCGCATCAGGGTCTCGGAAACGAGGAAGACCCTCACACTGTGTTCCGTTCCTTCGAAGCAGAGCTGAGGGATTTGGACATGGTGCGGGAGGAGGTCATAAACCTTGCGCAAGATCGAACGCAATGGAGAGTTATTGTTGCCTCCAATGCTCCTGAGTGAGGTTAAAAAGGGAAAATTTAATTGAATTGAATTGAAGAGAAGTGCAGTCGAAACATAGGTATTCTATCAATCCACCTTTGTGCAGATCTGCCTACACACTATCTAAATCCTTTTTCTTTTACTTTGTCGTATGTTACTTAAAATGTAGTTCATCACAAAAAAAGCAGTCACTTTCTCTATAATAGCTTGGTTTCATGAGGTATAGAATATTCCCAGAATGTAATTAAATATCATGATGTAAATTGATTTACACCAAACACTTTATTGGATTACAAAAATAAGGCTTATGGGCTAATAAAATACAATCGTTGAAAACACAAGAACTAGGTAGATATTCTGTACAAGTATTCGTAGAAGAAAAATAAAACACTTTTGCATGCAATTAAATCACAAGGGCAGGTATTCGAAGACATATGTACATAATGAAAAAGTACAAAAGCTTCTTGAAAAAAAGAAATTGTGAAACAATAATTTTTTATTAAAAAATATCTTAGAAAATAAGATATGTTTACCTACTCAAGAAAGATCCACTACAATATCTTAGCCCACTTTACATGAGAGAAAATTACAGCAATAAATGAACATTGCTAACATCGCTTTTGTGGAAGTAGTTCAGTACAATAATAATTATCTTACTTTAATACTAGTTGCATGTAAACATGAGATCCAACTGTCGATGGCCTGAGTCGGTATGTTTATTGTATGAAACAATGTCGTCAATAAATTAAATTTTTACAAAAATTGTTAAGAAAAGTTTGAGATGTACTGCTATAATGTATGTATTTTTTTTATAGAAAATTAAATTAGCTAGTTGATGTGTTTTGTCGTTTTTCGATATTTTTATTAAAATCTGAAATATAGGCACTGAAACTGGTAAATTTGTCATTAAAAATATATTTTTCTTTATAAAAAAAGTTTGAGAAATTCTGGAACTTTTTTATTAAATTTAATTTTGAGATATTGTATTTTTCTATATACATGCACATTTTTAGGGTTCTAGCTTTTATAGTTTTCGAGATATATGAAAAAAGTAAATAAAAATTCAAAGGTTGACTGAAAGAAAATTTCAAAATTCTGAGTATACAAGTTTTGTAGACTTAAAGTATTTAATATTTTCTAAAATTTTAAGATCTGTGCATCAAGCGAATCAAAAGTTATAAGGGGGGGGGGACACGAACACACACACAGACACACACACACACAGAGAGAGAGAGAGACTAAATGTTCTCCTCCGAATTCTGAGTAAATCCATTTATGGAACATATATGCTGCGAAGCCTCTAAGTTGGGGTTTTTCGTCTTCAAAGTTTGGAAAACCGTTTAAAATCAAGACCTGGCCATACAAATCTCACGTATCTTGGCTTGATACTGCCGCTCTGTCTCGAGAAATAATTTTTCTTCAACAAATCGACAGTTGGATTACGTCAATATTAGATAACAAATTAATGTGCTATCTGTACTGTGCTATGTTTTACAATTCATGATAAGGTATTGTTAAATTATGGTATGTATGTTAAACTTTTTGAATAACCTGTAGATATTATGCCAATGGAATGAAATAAATAAATAAAAACTGAAATGAACATTCAACGTGTTGTAGAACAAACAAGTTACGCCCTATCCTATAAGTGGGGTCATTAAATTAAAACAAATGAAAGCATTCGCTGTAAGAAACAGACCCGTACACAGATATTTATCAAATAATTACTTGTAGCTAGGTATCTGCTTGAGTGTCCATTGCTAAAATGGTAAACGGCTACATGTAACTTGTATGTGATACATTCGGTATTCACCTAGAGTGTGTCGCGTGCCAAAGAAACGTTTTCGTTAAATTTAACGCCGTTTTGAAAACACTCAACAGCGAAAAGATATTTACCATTCGTTATAAGATTTTTCCGTTGTTTTGCAGTCAGGTTTGTGGAAAATAATTAGTTTGCCGTTGCACATAAATTCGTTTTTAACGAGATAACCTAATTGTTAGTAAATTGTTAAGAACACCATTTTTAATGCTGTTATAGTGTAAAAAATACTAGCCATAAATATGTTAAAAGATAAATAATCAGTAAATAATTTAATTTTTGAACTTTCATTCATTAAAATATTCATCAAACGCAAATTATAAAACATAATGATGAGTTACAAACTTTTCAAAACTAATCGTGCTCAATTTAGAACACTACGTCTTCTATTTACTGTTGTTTCGAAGGCTATTCAAAAGTTGTTACATCATGAAATTTTCTATAGAGTAATTGAACCATGTTTCACATTTATTCAAACAAAGCAATCGGAATAATATTTTGTAATGCCCGAGTTAAATTCTTCTAGTCGACCGGTCCCGTCCAATCTGAGACTCCTTTCTACCCCGGGTAGAAATTTCAAGTGAAAACAGAAAAAAAATCTGACCTAAAGCCGGCATCTCTTAATCTGAAATCAGCACCTATACCACTAGGCTACCAAGGACTATTATATTGTTTCATACCAATTATAGAATAAATCAGCAAAAAAACACGATTAGGCATGTAAGTACATACTGAATAAGGGTAGAAATACAAGAGCGAGTCTAACCATTATAATAATATGAAACCCGCAACGCTTCTGGTGCGACATAACACAATACTGTAGTAGATATGTTTTTATCATGAGAAAATTATAGTTTTTAAACCAAGAGTCATGCAAAATAAAAACAAACTTCGCTCGAGAAAAAAAGGATGGCGTTTTGTTGTTTGAATGCAAATCCTACAAAAGCGAAACAGCTCAATTGTTATTTTGTATCTTTTTTATGTCATCTACATAGATAGACTCAACGACAGCTATCTAGCCGTCTTTTACAGTTGTTGAATATACAGTAATTAATATTCTCTTGGCGTTCCCTTAAACAATATAAAATAATACTGTGACTTTCCAATCTAGCGAATTAACATATTATCCGAATTAGAGAAGACTAAACATTTTGCCTTATTTTGTCTCGACTAATGTTCCAATATTTTGTTTCAATTAAATTCAAAGCTACAAATTGTTAATTAAATTTGTTTTAAAACGATTTTTCTTCCTAAAATAGCTTCTGATATTTAGCATCAAAGTATCCTATTTTGGTAGAACTGATTAATTCGAAACATTATGAAAATCTTTGCGAGGAGGTCAACAGACGGAATCCTACGGGTATCGAGCCTTATACGTGGTGGGGCCCAAACTGTAGAATGCTCTCCTTCTAACATTAGGCAATCTGAAACAGTGGATTCAAAAAAATTTAAAAAGCCACAATTTCATATGTGGCATGTTTGTGAGTTGTGTGCCGCATGATATGTTTGCCTGTCTTTGAATGAAAGGGGTATCAATGGGTATATAGCTTATTATTCATTTATCTTATTATCTACTATTTATCTTACTCTTATCCAACTTGATTTGCTGTATACTTAGTTTGCTTCTGTCTTTTATCTTATTTACTATTTTATCCTCTATATAATTAACAATTCTGATTTGAAGTGTGTATTAATGTAAATTATTGCAATGTTAATCATTAGTACCCGTATGCTCTACCTATTTAAATATCTTTTTCAATTTATTTGTTTTATTTTAATTTTATTTTTTCTATATTTGTATTATAAATCTTATTATTTATTTATTAGCAGTTTTATTCAGTTCTATTTTTCTTTTAATTTTTTGTTATTATTATTTATGTATTCTTATGTGTTTTATTCTTATTTTCATTTTCTCCTTTTAAAGGATTATTTTATTGCTAATATTATATATTACTTTCTACATGCTATAACCTCAAACTCACTATTATCATTTACTACCTATTCATGATGTATTTATCTAATTCACTTTTTTTTATGTAAAATGCGTATGGTGTAAGTATGAAGTATATGCTGGATCTGTTTTACTATCTATTTCATTATTATTTGTTTTATTATCTGAGTAATATTTATTGTTGTTTTTACTATTGATTATATATTGGTCCTTTTTTTATCAATTTCGTACTTTTTATTCTGTATTTTTGTTGTATGTGTTTTATTGTTTTTGTTTTCCTTTTCTTATTCTAATGAATTATTTTATTGCTAATGTTGAATATTTATGGATACCTTCAAATTCTCTAGTATTATTGATATTTACTATTAATTAGATTTGAATTTATCTAATTGACTATTTATCCTTTATGTAATCTTATTCTTTTTGTAAAACATGTAAACTATTTATTTCATTTGAAATGTGTGTAACGAGACACTTTCTTGAATCAAGCAGTGGCGAGTTTAACTCGACATACGTAGTAGGGTTAGAAAGGGAGAGCGTTATACGCGAGAAAGAGAGGGGTACCGGTGGGGTTAAGTATCGTTTGAACACGAGAATTTGTTCTGCAACACGGGGGAACGGTCACACTATTGTGTTACCTCCATAGTTTTATTTTTTATATGTTATAATGGTGAATTAAAACGAGTAATCCATCATGGATTAACCGTGTAAATCATTTATTGTTCTGTTATTTGTAAAATAACCAAATTCCGGATTCTTTCGAACCGCAATTAAATAAGGTATGTGAACTCTCATTTTATTTCGACGAGTTACAGAGAATGTGACATATTGTACTAGAGACAATTTTTTGTTCACAAGAAATTGTTAAGAGTTATTAATTTTATTCAAATGTATTGAAAGTATTTCTGAAATTTAAATTTTAGAAATGCGGTCCTAGTACCGGGGAGATGCTAGACCCTTAGACAAGGAGACTATGTTTATTTCAATATGTCGAGAGATACCACTTCAATTAATATTGGGGAATACAAGGACGTTTATAGTTGCGGCGAAATATAAGGTACTTGTTATCCATAAGTGAGGGGGGAGACGGTATGCAGTCCTCTGAACAATTCTATCTTCACTCTATGTGTCGATTGTTATATTGAAGCCTAGATGATCCTCACTTATCAACTTCTTCTGCAGAAAAGGATTCCTAGATGGCAGCAATCGAGTCTTTTAAGCTGAGTAAATTTTTATAACTTTATTTTTACCATTTTTAACATTTGGTGCGCTCATGTTGATTAGTTGGGGTGATAATGAAAGATTAATTTAGATTTAAAGGAAAGAATTTATTCTACCAAGTTGTATAGTCACTTTCGTGTGAAAAATTGTTTATGTGAAACGATTTTATATTGAGATATAAAATTTGAGAAACTAAAGAATATTAGTTCGGTAGGGGAAAATTATGAAAAATCTTCAATCTTTGTATTTTGTTACAATGATAGGTATATAATATGTATTAGCATAAATTTGGGAATTTATATCCCTGTGTTTTCTTTCTTTTAATTATTAATGTAACTTGCTTGGAGAAATTGTATGGGAAGTTTTTATGTTAATGAAAGATCTTTATTAAATTTTTGATAAGTCAATTAATCTTTGAATTTTAAATTGTTTTCCCATTTATATAGAAGGAACCTTGCTCAGTTAATTTATAACCCCCCTGAAGAGAGTCTCAAAAGCTGTGGCACACTTATAGAAATAAATTAGAATTTTATCTTGAGTCTTTCTGATGGCCAGAAAAGGAGTCTCCCAACTTATTAGAGAGTCTGGGAGGACTCAATGATACTCTCTCTCTTTCTCCAGAGGAGCACTCATTACAAAATGGCGTCCAACTTAAGGGGCTGTCAGAAAGGCACAAATCTCACTTGTTATAAATAAATCTTTTGGGGTAATTAACTGGAGCAAGTTTGTTAATTTTTATTTGAATTTTTGTGAGGGAATTTTTGAAGTTAACAAAGTTTTAGTGTCGATTGTGCCATTGTTCTGCGGAACAGATTCTCCATTAGTTATTAAGTTACTTTTAAATTATAATTTTATTGGGCAATTTTATATGGTGTATATTTTTACATAGTACTATGCTATGGGCATAAATCAAAATTAGGTATACTTTATTTGGTAACTTTTAATTTTTTCTGCAGAGTAATCAAGAATTTTGACAATAATTTTGTGGGTAGAATTTTTTCTGTTGAATTCGTATATGCATGTGGGTATGAATTAACTTTACTGAAGCCTGGCAGGCAACAAAATTTTTATGAAACTAATTGTTGTATTGAAGAATTTATTACTTGCGAAAATTTTTATGATGCCCAGACTTGTATTTTATTTAATTTTTTGATTAGGTATGAAATTGCATGTTGGAACCTAAACTAATGCTAGTTTTGTATTTTTATATGTTCTAGTTTTCGGATAAAGAGTTATCATCTGATGTTTATGAATTTTTCTGCTGATTTACTGCTGAACTCTGACCGGGTGGAGCGGCGAGGCACGCATTTTAGTCAACACACAGCAATAATTTTAAAACACGAAGATATTTTTCATTCAGAAGAATTCATAGTATACAACTCAAACGCAGGTCAACTTTGTTTGTTAATTTAATTTTTTATTTTATTTTTTTATTTGGTTCCTTTTATCAACTTTATTTTTGAGTATTACGAGTAGCACTTCTCGGATTAATGAGTTTATGTTTGTAAGATTGGCAAAAACATAGTTGTGTTTGGAAGACTAATTTGAAGTATGTATTTGAATGAAAGAAAATATACCTAGATTGGATTTTAAAGGTAGTAAATGTTAAGACGAGATATTGAAGGTTGGTGTATTATTACGTTATTATTATTATTAAATTTTTAAAAAAAATCTTTGGTATTTCTGGGTGAGTTAGCAACTTTAACCAATACCTATTGTACTTATATATTATCTAGTTAGGCGGGCTATCGGCTGTTACAGATTTTGGTTGATTTTATAATAGTAGGTCATTGTAAGAGAACTTAAGTAAAACGTGTTCAAATATATTGAGGTAACATTTTCGTAAAATTTTGTTATAATTTAGATTAGAAATTAATTATATTTACGGGAAGCGAATTTTTAGACTTGTTTTAAAGTTATAGTAAATCAATATTCAATATAATTTTTCGGGTAGATTGAAGGTTGAGTTATTTAGTCAAAATGGAACAAGAAACGTTGCTTAAACTGGGAGTACCGAAAGATGATGTAGAACATACTTCGACATTATCAGACGACGGCACTAAATATCAAGATTTAGGGTTTGAGGTTCCAGAAAGCATAACTGTCAAACAACACACTAGGAAATTACCTACGCAAAAGAGAAAAGATAAACAACCGATTAGCAATTACAATAAGACGGGGGTTACCAATACACATACGGCTCGCGCTAAAGAAATAGATGTAAGAAAGTGGAACTTGAACTTCGCTGGCAAATCAGATCCACGAGATTTCTTAATACGTTTGGAAGAACTAGCAGGGGTTTATGACGTAGAACTAGATTCTCTCGTTAGGTTTATGCCTATATTACTGTCTGGTTTCGCACTTATATGGTTTAGGGCAACCGATTTTAATTTTGAATGGGAAGACTTCAAAGCAAAATTCCTAATCCAATTTGAAAATGCTAACAAACAAAAAGAACTCAAGTTGGAAATTCTTTCGGCGAGTCAAGACAATAACATGTCCGCAAGCGAATTTATTCTGGGGTTGAAAGCTAAGAATAAGTTACTCGATAGTCCAGTTGAAGATACAGAATTTTTAGATGTTGTAATAAACGGGTTATCTGAAGATTACGCGGGTCTTTTGGCTACTACGAAGGTGACAAATACTCAAGAACTTATGTTTTTATGCGCGAAATTCGATGCACTGGTTAGCAAAAGATCGTCCAAACGAAATCGTTCGGGAGGTAAAATCGCGGAGTTATCAGAAGTAAACGAAATGGCAACACAGTCGGAGCAAATCAATAGAGCGAGCAACGATCTCGTACATAAGGGTTATACAAGGGCCGAAAAAGACGACGCAAATTACGTACGCCGTGAATCATATCCAACGAAAAGTAACAGTACTCATAATATTAATTCACACGTAGTAAGGAGAACGCAGGGTCGCTACGAACAGAATAAAAATATAGTATGTTATTTTTGTAATAAGCCGGGACATCGTCAGTCTGTATGTTGCAGTAGGTTGAATCGAGTAGGTGAGTCTAGTCCAACACATCGAGGTTATAACAACGTTAACAAGCGTGAATTTAGGAATATAAGGGAAAAGCGATTTAATAATATTATTAAAAACAAAAAGATTAGGATAGTCAGTCGGCCAGCTCCCGAAGAAAGGGAGAAAGAATGGAGTGACTGGCTAAAATATGTTAAAATTTTCTTCGATACACATAAACTGGCACCGTTAATATGCGCTAAGCGAGGAGATAATAGGCCATACCTTCAGTTAAAAATAGAAAACGAAAATTTTACCGGATTACTTGACTCGGGCGCTTCCATAAGTGCGTTGAGTCAAAATATTGGGGAGTTTTTCGTAAATAAAGGGGCGATTGTAGGCTCATCGAGAGAGTGCGTTACCTTAGCTGATGGCAACAAAGTTAAGACGTGGGGATATTTAGACCTACAAGTAAAATATAACGAAACGGTAAAAATTCAGCGTTTTCATATATTAGATAAGTTAAATCAGGGGGTAATTTTGGGGGTAGACTTTTGGAGAAAGTTCGAAATTGCACCGAACCTATTCGCAGATATAAAATATGGAGACTTCAAATGTATCGACGAATTAGGGAAAATAGAAGATAGGAACAGTCTTGACTTGCACCAAAGGAGGCAGTTAGAAGAGATCGAGAAAGAATTCCGCGAAATATCTTTCGAAGAGAATGGGTTGGGATGCACTAACCTGATCGAACACAAAATTGAAACTACGGGCGAACCTATCAGACAAAGATACTACCCATTGTCTCCTGCGAAACAGGAGCAAGTGGAGAAGGAGTTGGATGAAATGTTAGGTTTAGGCGTCGTAACTCCATCGAATTCTGCGTGGACTAGCCCGACGCTAATCGTCGAAAAAAAAGACGGGACCGGTAGATTCTGCTTGGACTCTAGAAAATTAAATGCCGTAACCAAGCGAGACAACTACCCTTTACCTAACTTGAACAGAACTCTGTCAAATTTAAGGAACGCTAAATATATCTCTTCCATAGACTTATCTAAGGCCTTCTGGCAAATACCGTTAGAAAAATCATCGCGCGAGAAAACGGCATTCGTGGTACCGCGAAGAGGGTTGTTCGAATTTACGAAGATGCCTTTCGGATTAGTCAACGCCGCTAGCGAACTGCAAAGATTAGCAGACCGATTGTTCGGTCCGAAATTTGATGAAAATGTCTTTTGCTATATAGACGATCTCATTTTAATCAGCGAAGACTTCGATGCACACGTCGAATTATTAAAAAAGGTGAGGAATAGATTGAAAGAAGCCGGTTTGACAGTAAAATTGTCAAAGTGTGAATTTTGTAAGAGCAAATTGAAATACTTAGGTTTCCTGATTGACGGGAATGGGTTAAGGCCGGACCCAGACAAAGTAAAATGCATAGCGGAATACCCGGAACCAAGATCGTTAAAACATTTGAGGATGTTCCTGGGAATGGTAGGATTTTACCGCAGATCGATCAAAGATTGTAGTAAACTTTCAGAGCCACTCAACAAACTTTTAAGGGTAAAAAGGGGTGACTCTACATTTAGTTGGAACGCAGAAGCGGCGCAAGCGTTCAAAAGTTTAAAGGAGGCCTTGATCACCGCGCCCGTGTTGACCTGCCCGGACTTTTCAAGACCTTTTATTCTCCACGCGGATGCTAGTCAACACCAAATCGGTGCAGCCCTACATCAAATATTTGGAGAGGAGGAAAAACCAATAGCGTTTTTTTCCAGGTCCTTGTCCAAATCAGAAGTTAATTACTCGGTCACCGAAAAGGAATTATTAGCCATACTAAACGGAATAGAGTTTTTCAGACCGTACATAGAAGGAATGCAATTTAAAGTGATAACGGATCATGCGGCACTCCGGTTCCTTACTAAATTGTCTAACCCTTCGGGACGATTGGCCAGATGGAGTACTCGCTTGTCTCAGTTTAAGTTTGACGTAGAGCATCGTAAGGGCAGTGCGCATAGGGTACCTGATGCCTTGTCTAGATTGCCAAGTTCTATCAATGAAATAAATGTACATGTCGAGGATGAAGAAGAGGATCTATGGTATAAAAAGATATTCGACGGCTGTACCGCGAATCCGACGAGTTTTATGAATTACCAAGTGGAAAATAACCGCCTTTATAGATTGACTAAGGACGATAATCCACTGCTGAAGGAATTCGCTTGGAAGGAAGTGCCAAAGAAAGGTCAGCGTTTTGGGATCGTAGAGCGAGCTCATAACGTTGGACATACCGGAACTTTTAAAACATTTAAAGCCGTAGAAAGAGATTACTATTGGCCAAATATGTATCGCGAGGTGAAGAAGTTTGTTTCGGCGTGCAAAACTTGTAAACAATACAAGCCATCTAACGTAGCACCCGGGGGTCTTATGACAAATAGAAAAAGGGTAGATCGTCCAATGAAGATGTTAAGTTGTGATCTCTTTGGCCCCCTCCCTAAGGCCAGAGGGGGGTACATGAATATTTTGAGTGTCGTGGACGTGTTCAGTAAATATACTTGGTTCTTCCCATTACGTAAGGCCACGGCTAAAGCCGTCGTGGACTGCTTGGAAAAAGGGATTTTTTTGCATGAAGGCGTTCCCCAAACGATAATTTCAGACAACGGCCGACAGTTCTTGTCTCATGAATTCAAAAATCTGTTGGAAAATTATGGTGTCCAGAACATTTTCTACAATGCTCTATATTTCCCACAAAATAATTGCGTCGAAAGGTATCACCAGGGCTTGCAGTATACTTTAGGAATGCTGGTTAAAGACGAACACAGAAGCTGGGCTGATCATTTGGACCACGTACAATCAGCCATGAATTGCTCTGTAAATATGACGACAGGGTACAGCCCGAATTTATTGGCAAAAGGAAGGGAAGTCATCTTGAACGGATCTATTTACGGCGAAGTGGACGTACAAGAAATTTCTCGAACAGATACGTTGAAACAGGATAGGTATATCTATAATCAGAGAATGGAAAGTCTGTCTACCACGTTTAAAATAGTGGCCGAAAATACATGGCAAGCATATGAGAAATACGCTAAGAACTATAACTTGAGGAGGGTAAAAAGGGTGTTCAAAGAGGGTGACTCCGTGTGGCGCAAGAACTTCGTTCAGTCCAAGGCGGGAGAGTATTTTACAAAGAAATTAGCCCCTAGATTCGTGAATAGTCGAATAGTTAGAAAAATATCGGACGTAATTTATGAATTAGAAGACGTAGAAAGTAAAAATAGAAATAGGTATCACGTCAGAGATATTTTGAAAGTAGATTCATCGTAAGAAATAGAAATTATTCCACTACCAGTAGTCATAGCCATCCAGTAGCTAAGTCGAAAGAGAAGTACGATCGGTAACGTAAGAACGAGGTAATGTAGGAGTGATTTATGTAAGGCATGATGTCCGGGTTACTACTGAGGTTGATGTATGAAAGAGAGTTTGTAAGATAGTCCATACCGGACAGAATAGATTTGATGTATGAAAGAGGATATAAAATTGTGTTAAAATAATAATATATTGTCTGAAGCTGCTTTGTCTGTGTTCGTCCTGTAACCTAGAGTGCGGTAATGGTGAAAGTCCGAATGATATAAGTATGTATAAAACATAACACAATAGGCGAGTGTTATAGTAAAGAAGTGCAGTTATTGATAGATTGATGTGATGAAAGAACGGAAAGTGGTGCAAACTTGTTGGTCCCGTTTGAAAATGTATTGGGAAAAGAATAATTTGAGTCAATGTAATTTGGCTGATAGAACAGTGTTGACTGAAGGGCAGTGTCGTCTCGCAAGTCCTATTCGCTCAGCTGTTCTGTAGTGAGCAGCACATATAATTTTTCTTTAATAGAAGAACAAAAGTTTTTGATTTTGTAAATATAAATTAAAGTATAAATAATAATGTAGTATATATCTAGCATAGTAGAGTGACGTCAGTGTTACTTCATCTGAGTCATTAGTAGAGTTGTCTGACACTCACTTACAGATTATTACATCTGATATTGTTAAACTAAAGTTTGTAACTCGGTTTGTAAAACTTGAGTTACTTTAAATAATGTTAATAAAATCGCGTAAAGATTTAATTTGGACTCCTGAAACACTGACGGTACTTCCAAAACCTAAGTTGTGATATGAGTATCATGTATTATTTACATAAGAAATAATTTTAAGATTGATTTATTATTTGCGATGTATAACTGAATTTGATGGTGTTGAATGTTGGGTATCTCAGGCAAGTAGAGGTAAAAATGATACTACCTCGAGAGTACGATAAGTTTGTTTTGGTCCATGGAAATGAGTTTGTTTCTTTTCGTATTTCACTTAGTCATCACACTGAATTAATCAAAAGCTCCATGGTGGCGCCCGGGATATGGCAAATTAGGATATGCCATTGAGTTAGTCGAAGAGGTACCCAAGATTAAACGCAATCTGTCTATTACGAAGTTAAATGTATATGATTCTTTTTCCTAAGCTAAGTTTGTCATTTTATCATCAGTTAAAAGCTGTGACATGCTTTGTTTATTGAAATGTATTTAGGACCTAGGTGTAAAACAGGGTAAAGGTTAGATATGAGCGTACCAATTAGGTAGATTAAGCGTGCTAGAGAGTAAAAGAAATTTTTGTGTAAAAGATTGCACAAAAATTTAGAGGGGAAAGGGGGTATTTGTAACGAGACACTTTCTTGAATCAAGCAGTGGCGAGTTTAACTCGACATACGTAGTAGGGTTAGAAAGGGAGAGCGTTATACGCGAGAAAGAGAGGGGTACCGGTGGGGTTAAGTATCGTTTGAACACGAGAATTTGTTCTGCAACACGGGGGAACGGTCACACTATTGTGTTACCTCCATAGTTTTATTTTTTATATGTTATAATGGTGAATTAAAACGAGTAATCCATCATGGATTAACCGTGTAAATCATTTATTGTTCTGTTATTTGTAAAATAACCAAATTCCGGATTCTTTCGAACCGCAATTAAATAAGGTATGTGAACTCTCATTTTATTTCGACGAGTTACAGAGAATGTGACATATTGTACTAGAGACAATTTTTTGTTCACAAGAAATTGTTAAGAGTTATTAATTTTATTCAAATGTATTGAAAGTATTTCTGAAATTTAAATTTTAGAAATGCGGTCCTAGTACCGGGGAGATGCTAGACCCTTAGACAAGGAGACTATGTTTATTTCAATATGTCGAGAGATACCACTTCAATTAATATTGGGGAATACAAGGACGTTTATAGTTGCGGCGAAATATAAGGTACTTGTTATCCATAAGTGAGGGGGGAGACGGTATGCAGTCCTCTGAACAATTCTATCTTCACTCTATGTGTCGATTGTTATATTGAAGCCTAGATGATCCTCACTTATCAACTTCTTCTGCAGAAAAGGATTCCTAGATGGCAGCAATCGAGTCTTTTAAGCTGAGTAAATTTTTATAACTTTATTTTTACCATTTTTAACATTTGGTGCGCTCATGTTGATTAGTTGGGGTGATAATGAAAGATTAATTTAGATTTAAAGGAAAGAATTTATTCTACCAAGTTGTATAGTCACTTTCGTGTGAAAAATTGTTTATGTGAAACGATTTTATATTGAGATATAAAATTTGAGAAACTAAAGAATATTAGTTCGGTAGGGGAAAATTATGAAAAATCTTCAATCTTTGTATTTTGTTACAATGATAGGTATATAATATGTATTAGCATAAATTTGGGAATTTATATCCCTGTGTTTTCTTTCTTTTAATTATTAATGTAACTTGCTTGGAGAAATTGTATGGGAAGTTTTTATGTTAATGAAAGATCTTTATTAAATTTTTGATAAGTCAATTAATCTTTGAATTTTAAATTGTTTTCCCATTTATATAGAAGGAACCTTGCTCAGTTAATTTATAACCCCCCTGAAGAGAGTCTCAAAAGCTGTGGCACACTTATAGAAATAAATTAGAATTTTATCTTGAGTCTTTCTGATGGCCAGAAAAGGAGTCTCCCAACTTATTAGAGAGTCTGGGAGGACTCAATGATACTCTCTCTCTTTCTCCAGAGGAGCACTCATTACATGTGTATTAATGGGAAATCTGTTCAACTATGCTGGATATACTCTACTATCATTTTTATCATTATTATTTTCCATATTTTATTATTGTTTTTACTAATTGTATATTGTTTTTACTAAGTACTTTTTATTGTTTTGATTTTTTATTTTATTTTATTTTATTCACACTGACTTTTATGGCTTATTTTAATGTATACCCCCACACACAGGCACTGCCTTGTGGGATTTTCGATTAATTGTTTTAAATACTGTATTTGCTTTTTGTTTTACTTGTATGCTTGTTTTTTTATACTGAATTTTTATATATCGAAAATAAATCTGATTTATTATTATTATTGTTATTATTATTATTATTAGGGTAGAGCGGGGTCACATGAACATGATTTTGCAAAAATCGTGTAGTTTCTTATATATTGATAATTAAGAAATTATATCTTCTAAATCTGTTAACTCATTCATTTGGCTACCTTATGTTATAAAAAAAGTTTAACAATTACGTTATTTACATGCCTAAATTTACATTCCCAGCAAAATAGTCAGATGGCTCACTAGACCCATGGGTAGGGTCAAATGAGCCACCCTACGGGGCTTAATGAGCCAGTGGGCTTAGTATATTTTATCCTTAGGAGAAATATACAATAAAAACATTTTTTACATAAAACTTTATTAAAAAAGGTACAAACATAAAACATAATAAAAATAATAACGTCTTTCTTATAGCTTTAATAGGAAATATTCTCAAATATTTAGGCAAAATAAAAAAATGTCCTTCAGCTTAAAAATAAAATAGTTAGAAACATACCTAAAATAAAAAATAAGTATTTTTTTTTAAACTTATAACTTTATATAAAAGGTACAAACATAGTAAAAATAATAATGTCTTTCATATAGATTCTTATATATAGTTCCTTGGTGACCAGTTCTGTTTTTCTCTTGTAATTACGCATCCTAAAATGAAGGAAAAGATTAATATAAAAAATATAATTATTAATGAGGTAAATAGGTACATTCAAGTAGTTTGAGTTACGAGCACCTAAATTTAAATGAACTTTGACTAGAATTATGTTTTTAATGGTAAGATTTGATTGTATAATATAAAAAATATCAAGCTAAAATAATTGGGGTCAATCGAGCCATGTTCAAATGACCCCGTTTATTATGTCTCAAATGACCCCATTCCCGAATTTTTTAAACTATATTGAATAACTCAACAATTATTAAATACAGTATAATTTTGATATAACAACATTGTAAGCAATATATTTTAAAAACAAAGTATACTTAATTGATTGCCGTAACACCAAAGACGAATTTTTAAAACAAAAATTTCGACAAAACAGATTTTTTACTTTAAACGCGAAAAAACACACTTTATGTCCGTGCACTCGCATCGAAAGCCGCCGGGCTACCAAACTACAGCGGTTGAACTACCTTGACCTTCCGCACCATTCTACATGATCGGTTTGTATCTATCACGCACGGTATGAGTGCTAGTATGGGTGGTTCATTAGACCCAGTGGCTCAGGTGACCCCGCTCTACCCTACTTCTTTAAAATATACTAGATCTGAAATTATACAGACTTAATTACAATATTATTTCACTGCTCTAGCCAATTTTAAACTTATTTATTGAAACCTTATGACATTGTTCTTTACTTACTTACTTAATCCACGTTCGCTCCCAGTGTGGAGCATGTGGACGCCACGAAGTTCCTCCAAGCCTCTCTATTTTGCGCCAGTTGCACAGCTTCATCCCAGCTTAGTCCAGCACCTTGTAGAACCGCAGTGAATGCCCGCTTGATTGTTAATTTCGGCCTGCCTCGCATTCTTGTCCCATCCGGATTTATTTATTTATTTTAAATTATGTAGAAAAGACTTGCATATTCAAGTCTCTCGGGGGACATGCGGAGAACATGGCCAAGCCAACTCAATCTGCGAATCTGGATTACACCTTATCCCCAAAATCTATATTATTGGAATATTTTGGAATATTTTTATATATATAAATAATTATTGGAATATTTTTGGAACGTAATGAACCTTTTTTGGAGATTATTTTTTAACAAATTGACAAGCCCATACCTAAATTGTTGATTATTGATGAGTTCCTTTTGTGTGTGAGTGGCTCTCGAGGTAAAATTATTTAGTTAACGGCGCCATACGAGTTGTCCTGTTTATTATTAGCTAGATTTCCCGATAGGCGTTGTCCTGTAGCCCTCGCTATGAATATTTATTTCAAATTTGTAATTTATACAAAAATACGTTTAAAATATTATGTTTGAATGTTAAAAAAATATTTCTGAATCCTTGAAAGAAATTCTATCAATAATCTGCGTGCCAGTGTTTTGAAACTCTATGGTTGTCAGGTAAATATAAATTGTGTTGTTATGTAATTTTCATAGATGGCGATGGCGTCGCAAGAAATCCGTTCCATACTACCTTTAGTATTATATTTTATATTATTTCTTATCCATTTGTTTTTTTTTCAAATTTTTATTGGTTATTCTGTTATCCGGAGCAGAGAAGAATCCAATAAATCAAACATCGGAAGAATCTGTTTAACCGATCTCGAGTTATAAGTGTTCGCACTAACCCGACTTTCATTTATATTACAGATTATTATTTTCCATTTAGGTATATCAGTACACTTTATTATTATTATTCGTATGGCTTCGGCTTTCTTTTTTTCTATTATAAATTTGTATAAATATATATTTTTTTTAACTCTAAATGTTGAGGTCAATCTCTGTCAACCACCGCACCGCCCCCGGTGTTGACTTGTGGATGTCAATGCAATCCCCATGGTATCTCCGCAAAGGGCATTCCTCCACCATATGCTGTACAGTTTGTATGGCGGCTCCACATTCGCACTCAGGAGAGTCTATTTTACCCCACTTCCACATCAGGTAATTACAGCGCCCTTGTCCCGTCCGTATCCTATTTTGCTGAACCCAGACCTTTCGATAGAGACTGTAGCCCGGAACTCTTAGTGTAGGGTCTTCTATAATATATTTGTTCCCAAAATGTTCGGAGTTATTCCATCTCTCTCTCCAGGTCCGGGACAGTTCATAATCATTAAAATCTACGGTCCAAACAGTACACTGTTAATTGCAAGTAGCCAAAGGTACGTACTCCAAGAAAAGCATTATTATATACCTACAGCTTAATGTTACTTTTTAATGAATCTTCATTTCAAACTTTTAACTTATAACTTTTAACTTAACTTAACTAACCTTGCTACTTTTATGTTAGTTTACTTTTGTTTTAGAGGTTTCAAGCTTTATGTCAAAAAAAAGTTAAGCTCGAGATTTATTCTTTAATATTTTACTTTTATTCATAATTTCTATTCATTATCACTATTATCAGGAACATTGATTTTTGATTAAATGTCGCTACAAAATCCTACTGTTTGTAAGCAAGTGATAAATTAATTTTCATATGCGCATAAATGAAATTATTATTTATTGTTCGCGTGTAGAAACACTATCAAGTTGGATAAAGTAGTAACATGATGTAGCAACAAATTCCACTTGTCGTGAGTCTGTAAAATGATAAGTTATTTAATATCAACATTATTATTACTTTATAATGTTGTCAACAGCGCAACTACATATTCATAATATTTATTTTCTTTAACGGTAATATTATAAAGGGCTAGCATGAAAACGACTCTGAACGGTAAAACGAAGAATATAATATGACGCATGCAAACAGCGATGCAGAAAAGATAACTGATTAAACGCTTAACATTAAATTGTAAAAAAATAATGAGTAATTTATTTTTGATTTATTCTTTCTCCTACTGTAGGCCCTTCATGCTTAGTAGGTAATTATTTTAGATTTTCGCATACTCAAAAACTGTCCTTTTTAGAAGAAAAAATCTGTATAGAATTCTGCCAATTCCCCACAGCGTTTCAATATTATTTCCTTAACGTTTCGTAGAACGTTATTTTAATTGATAATTATCTAATTCTATTTGTTAGCTTCCTGTGTAATGAAGGGTTTGTGCCTACGAAACAAAAGGGAAATAAAAATGTCTTAATTCAAGAGGTTGGGTTTGCGTTCTGCGAGGTCAAATCTCAGCTGCTCCTCCACTTCTTTGGTGGTCTGCTTGACGCCTGGGAGCCGTCTTTTTAATGCATTGGCCATGTGAGGAAGTCTGGATGAGTGCATTCTCTGGTCCTTCTTATTTGCTTTCTCTGTCTCATTATGGCATCGTTCCTAAACTTCGAAATTTCTTACTCCATCTCTGAATACCTAAAACATTCCTTGTTATTATTTGTTTTCAAATATAATACCCATGAATACCTAACTGCATAATATTCTAATTGTATAATTAAAGACTGTGATTGATTTTTCAGAAACCAATATGAATAATGAGACACAATGTTAAATTCAACAAAATTTGTAAATAAATAATTTATAACATTATTTTGTACTCGTACAAGTTAGTTCTGCGTTGGCCATACTGTACTGCAAATTTGAAGTCTTTATAATCCAACTGTCGATTTGTTGAAGAGAAATTATTTCTCGAGACAGATCGGCAGTATCAAGCCAAGATACGTGAGATTTGTATGGCCAGGTCTACATTTTACACGGTTTTTCAAACTTTGACGACAAAAAACACCAACTTAGAGGCTTCGCAGCATAATATGTTCCATATATGGATTTACTCAGAATTCGGAGGAGAACATTTAGTGTGTCTGTGTGTGTGTGTGTGTGTGTGTGTGAGGGTGTGTGTGTGTGTGTGTGTGTGTGTGTGTGTCTCCCCCCCTTATAACTTTTGATTCGCTTGATGCACAGATCCTAAAATTTCAGAAAATATTTAATACTTTAAGCCTTTGAATTTTTACTTAATTTTTACATATATCTCGAAAACTATAAAAGCTAGAACCCTAAAAATGTGTATGTATATAGAAAAATACAATATCTCAAATTGAATTTAATGAAAAAGTTCCAGGGTTTCTCAAACTTTTTTTTATAAAGAAAAATATTTTTTTATGACAAATTTACGAGTTTCAATGCCTACCTATATTTCAGAATTTTAAAAAAATATCGAAAAATGCCGAAACATATCAACTAGATAATTTAATTTTCTATAAAAAATATTTACGTTATATCAGTACATCTCAAACTTTCCTTAACAATTTTTGTAAAAATTTAATTTATTGACGACATCGTTTCATACAATGAACATACCGACTCAGGCCATCGACAATTGGATCTCATGTATACATGCAACTAGTTATTATCATAATTGGCTTCGTTGGCAAGATATTGAAGGGAATATAGATAAAATCCAATGTAGGTTATTTCTTCAATATCATCCATGTTAACATAATTACAAAAATCATGATCATTAGACAAGAAACTCAATTACAAGAAATATTAAAAGTATTGATATTAAGAACAAGCTAAGTAAAATAGAAACGTTCCTTGATTTCATTTAGTTCCTCTCTACGGAGACATAACTTCAGTAATGTTATTTTTTATTTCTTGTCAAAGTTATTGTTTTCCGTTATATATTATTACATCCGAACTTATTATCAACTTTGTAAGTAACTTATTGTTACAGAAAGTAATATATTTGTCTTTACCTAGTATATTTCAACATAAATGTTTGACACAAATAATTACTGGACAAATTAGTGTAGGTAGGTTGGTATACAATAATGTAGATGTGAATATCAATTTTTATGTGTATACTTCTGTTTTTCATCAACATTAAGTAGATTAGAAGAAATCTTTCTTACTTTCTTTCTTACTTCAAACTAGTTTCTTAAGGTTGTCTCTTTCATTATTTTTCTGATGCAATAGTGTTGAAACCAAACCTTTTCCTTTTCTTCCTTTTGAGATCCTCTGTATTGAACACATCACTCCAGCATCGAATCATATTTATTAATGAGCAACTGCACGAACTATGACCCATATTTATACCTTTGTCCAACGCCGAAGAAATCATTGTTTGATGGCTGAGTAGTTACTTTCGATATGTATTATACTGTTACTAGGAGGACAAGGCACACATATTATGTACACTCACATTTTTATATGCTTTCACCCACACATACACAAAAACAATGTTATAGCAATTTTCGACTAGCGCTGTGTTGTGGTACATGACTTAATATCAGCACTGTTGTAATGATATTGAGTTTTCCTTGCTGTTTTTAATATTTTATGTGTTGCTAATATGTTTGTAGTAATTAATGTTCTCTAAATATGTCAATTAGAATATGTGTAAAATCTTGGGTAATAAGGTCAAGATTAATAATTGATGTACCTACTAGGCAAGAGTAAGTATATTTTAGAGGGATTTATTACCATTGCTAAACATTTTTAGGTCTGTAAATAATGAGGACGAGGAAGACCCTCTCATACTGTGTTCCACTCCTTCGAAGCAGAGCTGAGGAATCTGGACATGGTGTGGGAGGAGGTCATTAACGTTGCGCAAGATCGAGCGCAATGGAGAGCTCTTATTGCCTCCCTATGCCCCTAAGTGGGGTCGTAAGGGAGTTTGGATTTGGAAATAATAAATATAGTCGTATGGGGATTATTTTTATACTAGTTTGTGGGTAATTAAGTCTTACATAAGTTGGTGAAAAATGTAATTTGATACATAGAATGTAACTGGAGATATTCAAGTTTTCATTTCTAGGAAAACCTACATATAAGCATATATAATATATATAGAAAAATGTGAATTGATAGTGAAAAAAGTTTCACAATTTTTCCTAAAATCGAGACCGTTGATTGGACAATTTAAACCAGTCCTTTGATTGGTTTTCTTTGTTCTCGATTTTAATCGTTTTAATGTTTGAAATCGTTTTGTAAGTACATTATATTATATATTCAGCAATATTATATTATGTTTTTTTTTAATTATATATTTGTCTGTAGTAGGTAAGTTGTAAGTATTTGTGTCAAAGGAATAATAATATGGTAAATTTAATGTTTAATCCTATTTTGACTGATTGGTGTATTGCCTTGACGTTTGCTACATTCTGTGTACTTAATTGATTAAGTGACGTGACGTCTGTGAGATACCAACATGGTGCTATGGGCGAATTAAGTAACACCACCTCCGTACACGTAGATACATCCCCAGAATCACAACTAACTTCCTGATTACTTACCGTCTTGTTAGTTAACAACCCGCCGAGCCGCATTTAAGCACATACTGCATCGCCCCTAACTACACTAAACATTGAGTGAGAGAGGAGCTAAGGACAACCGGAGCGAAAATATTCCTAAGAGAATTTAACAAACCCCAAAGGTATCGTGCTATGTCTCTATGGTAGCTACTTAAGTACCTTCCTAAAATGAGAGATCAGAGATTCAAGTAGAAAAATAACCTTTTTTTTAATTTATTAGTAATTTTTGATACACCGACAGAAAGCTTTAGTGATATTAACGTAATACAAAAACTTTCTAAATTCACCAGTGTTCCAATAAAAGGTGTTCGCCACTTCCCGTTTTTTTTTTTTTTGAGAAGTTGGGAAAGATGAAAAAAAACTATTAAATATTTCAATACTGCGATACATATAAATAAATAAATTAACACTTTTTTATACAGATGGGTCTAATTTACTAATTTATTTGGTACTAATTTATTGCCAGAGACATTTTTTTCAGTTTTCAAAGTCCAATGTCAGGAAGGGCCAACCACTGATAGAAATTTCAAGTCAAAAGAATTTTTTATTTCAATATATTTTTTTGAAATTTTGTCCTTAAATATTTTTACTAGACTCTTTAAATTTTATTTTGAAATGGACTATCTATCTATTTTATTTTCCATCTATTTTCCCCTTCATTATTAGGAAATTAGGGAAAATAGATTAGGGAAAATAGATGGAAGTCGAGGACTGGGTAGACGGCAGATGTCCTGGCTGAGAAATATCAGACAATGGATTGGAATCCAGCGAGTGGAGGAACTGTTCCGGTTAGCCCAGGACAGAGAAGCCTACGCCATAGTGGTAGCCGACGTCGGGGGGACCTGACATGGCACTTGAAGAAGAAGAAATATTTTATACTTCGGGACGCCGGCTTGGATTGAAAGACGCCAAGACAGAGATGACTGGCGAGGCTTTGTGGCGGCCACATGCTCCACATAGGGAGCGAACATGGCTTAAGTAAAAAGTAAGTAATTATTCAACTAACCCAACTGAAAATCGATAATAAAGCCAGTATTTCTATTATTTCTCTGATGAAGAGCTACTTCCAATAATTTGTCAGCGGTGACCAAAAACAATACAGAACCGGACGTGTGTGACCTTAGGCGTGAAACACCCTTTTTTCTCCAATTACTAAGAACTGTGACAAAAAACAGTCTTCAAAATTAGATTATATTGTTTGTGACCTTTGGTGTCGTCAGCAAAAAAATGAAATAAGTATGTTTGTATAGTATATTATAGTTTCCCGATCTAAGAAATATTTGTTTCGGATATGCGATAACGTTCTCATTAATGATCAACACAACACGCAAAAACTAGGTCAGAGCTCAATACATTGTGGGAATGTCCAGAACACAAGTAGTCTTTCTACGCTTGCTAAGATATTATATCTAGATGAACAATGTACTAAGGGATACGAACAATGTTTTATTTTTGGAATTAAAAAAATATCTAATCCAAACCTTTACGCCCCACTTTGCGGCACAGGGAGACAACAAGAGTTCTCCATTGCGCTCGATCTTAAAAAAAATTTATGACCTCCTTCGACACCATGTCCAAATCCCCCATTGGTTTCACTTCCAGTGAGCACAAATTAATTTTACTAAATCTATTTTTTCATTCACTACATAATATCCAAAGTCACGTCAGACCCTTCCATCCTGAATTATGTTTCTTTGAAGCATAGCTGAGGGGGAAACAGTGTGGTGTTTGGTGTTCTATAAGTCCATTGATAGATAAAAGGTTGGCCTTATCAAGAGCTTTTATTGCATTTAACCATTCAAAGTGTCATTTAATTTATGCCAACTTGCATTTTACATTGTACAACTACACTCAAAATCAATACATACTATTGGGAAAACTTATAAATAAATTATTCTAACACGGATCTCTTGGAATAATTTTCGTCATCAAAATAAAGGTTTTGAACACGCATTGTCTAAACCTAAACAGTTGAATAAATTGAAAAGCTAATAAGTAGGTTCTTAGACAAGAATCATCAAAGTCTTCTTCTTTCCATAGATCATGGGGATCTGTTTGTGCCACCTTCTGTTTCTCCTGCGATGTCGAGTGTCAACTATCTCTCCTCCTCTTCGGGCCTGCTAGTTCTTAAGTCTGCCCTCTGACATTCTGTTTATACATAATAATATGTTCATTGTTCATTCCAGTATCGCCTTCGCCGTCGTCCCCACTTCACTATATCTTCCATATTACACGTGCTCCGGATGCGGCTATGCAAATTATTATTTTAGGTTCTATTATAGATCGGAAAGTTTTCATTTCGAAAGTTCGCAGCCAAGATTTTGTTCTGAAAGTGTCCGTGGTTGCAGAGATTCCATATGTGGTTATTGGTCGAATACATTCCTCATTATTTGTTTATTCCCCACACTGAATTTCTGAGGCATCCGAGTATGGCTGAAACCGTAATTACCTGTTTAGGATTTCTTTATTAAGATCTCCTTTGTTGCTAATCACAAATCCAAGATATTTAAATTATCCGTTTGGCTAAGCTAACTAACATCTATGTATAAAAAAAGTAAAATATACCCATTGGTTTAATTAAAATAGAAAGTTTTGGTGAGAATTCTTGTTAGGGACATTTCCCATGACGAAGGAAGTGGTATTAGTGGAGGGGTAGAAACATTTTTCATCTGTAATGTTGTCACATCCTGCGGTACATCAAGAGAGGCTGATATCTGGGCCGATCTCCCCCGTACTGATAAAGTTATATGGTTTTACACACCAGCACTTAGCCCACCCGCCATCCACTATTACAATATCAACTTTGAGAAAAAAAAATACCTATCAATTTTCTGAACAAAAGTCTCAGTGTGTTTTCAGAAAGATCTCAGAGCGTTAAATCCTTAAATTTTAAGGATTTTATGCCAATTTATAGGTTCAAGACGTTCGTAAATCCGCAGTGATCTTATTTGAATTATTAACTCGTAAACAATTAGCTTAAAACAGTTCATTATATTATAAGTTAAGAACCGATGGCCTTCCAGCCAGGTTAGTCTGCAGGTTTCGTCCTATTTGAGAGACAATGCTGATACCAGGTGGATACAAGAAAAAACGGAATTGTGATCGGGGCAAAGCCTCGGGCTTAACTCGGACCTCTCATTTTGTTGGTTTAAGCTGCCTCTGAGAAGCTCCTATAATGTTGAAATCACAATCTGCCAGTTATACTGCCCAATAATTAAGCCAACAACAATAATGCCCAAACTCATTTGACCTTCCAATAATTTAGTTGTCTACTAGTTACTGTATAAAGATGTTTTATCCTAGATTCAATAACACCATCAGTTAGATTGATGCGTGGTATACTGCCAGCAGAGCTCGAACTTTGTTAAAACCTTTACCCAAAATAACGCAGGTGTTTTTATATTATACTAGCTTTCCCAACAGACGTTCCGTCTAAATTATGAATTCAAATTCTTATAATGATAAATTATCTACCTTTTTACTCAATATTATAATTCCGACCGATATGCTTCTGTTTTAAACTATGTTTGCAGGGTGAATTCTGTCAATTTCATAAACTAAAAAAACAACTGAAGGTTACATAATATTTCAAACGTCAATTTACATAAATTGATGACCAAGGCACATAGCATGTGCTTCATTATTATGTAGGTAGGTATAAAGATAGCTCAAATGCTGAATCCATCTCAAAAGGCTTTTTCATGAAGACGCTATTGAAACATATATCTAACATTGAATGATGCACGAAAAAATCCAACACATGTAAGAATCGGTAAACTTGTAAATGTATTTCTTGCCAATTCTTTTTCTCTAGATACCTCTTATAGACATGCCAATTATTAATTACGATTTTTATTCAGCCTATGCTATATACCTACCGACCTAGTACCTAGTAGGTATGTCGATCTCAAAATTAAATCAAGCTAAAAAGCCCTTTATTTCATTTCTAGCTTCCGGCTTTAACAGTTAAAGGCCGGAAGCAAGTTAGTTATGGTGGGAAGGAAATCTACATAATAATTCAGAAATGTTTGCGTGCTTTTGACAATACTTTACCGTATATGTGAACATCACACTCAAAATACAAATGCTACGTCAGATATGAATCTGCGCAGAGCGGTGAAATTTGCTCGAGAACGTTCTAAGATACAATTGGCAACGTTAACTTTAATATATTAAGAGCTATTTAAAAAACTTTATTTTTTTAGGATCTTCATACAAATATTTCAAAAAAGACAGAAAGCCATCTTTTGGAAACAAAATTACTCATGTAAACGTTGAATAGAATCTTGGTATTACGGTATGAAAATGTTATAAAATAATTGGAGATTGATTCGTTATACATATAAAAGTTATTCAAATCTTATTATTCTCAATAAATAAAGATTTAATGAAAAATTTTGGAAAAAAAAATCCTCCATTTTGAAAATTGACACATTTAAAAAAATTTATGGCCACATTTTGTGTAAAACCGTCGTAGCCATTAGATGAGTAATAATTATGTAGCTACCTGATAAAATCATATTCAAATGTAGATAAGTATAAAATAATTTAGCAATAATAATTGTTGAATCATTTTATATTTCTGAAATATAAATAAAGTTTAAATCTTAAAATCGTCGTCGTCGAAAAAGATTTGCAAGTAAAATAATAAACATTTAAATTGGTATGAACATTCCATAGACAAACTGGCCGGTAAAACAGTTGCCTAAAATTAGATCATTAGGTACAGTGAACTTGACTGAATTGTTGAGAGAAAGAAATAAAATTGACAATAATTGAGAATCTTTAAATGGTTTCAGGATTATAATCAGTTTAATAAAACCTTTGTTTTATCCACAATATAATTTAGAAATATAATAGTAAATAAACTCAAAACTATGTTAGCTTATTTATCATATATTATATTATGCAAAAACAATAATATACAAGGTTCATTTAAATAAAAGACTGATGGTATTGTTGCCGTGAAAATTTGTTTAAAAAAACAATATGCGTAGAGTTTCATCATGACAAAAGAAGTTTAGTATTCTTGAAGAAAGCAATCAGTGAGATGTATGATGACTTGAAGCTTTTCTTAAAACTGTCCAAGGTTTGTGACAAATCATTTATCCTAGAACAAAAAGATTTAGGTACCTATAATGACAGATAACATCATTTCATGAATTTTTTATGCATACAAATTAATAAAATAACATTGAATTCAATGAAATGAAAGAATAAAATAGTCAACCGATTACGTTGTATATGATTTCATAAACTAAGTATTTCACTTTATTACATAATTTAGAATCTAAAGATATAACTTATTAAAAGAGGTTACATACTTACATTTTTAAGAGCTTCATAATAAAACATCTAGATTTGAATGTTGTACGAATACTCATTAATATTAGGTTGTGCACTGTACAGAATGTTTTAGTCTGGAACCCCGTGCCTATAAAATACAAAATATATAATTAACATCAGAATCAAATCAAATAAAAACTATGCAATCATAGTAATGTCAGATAGAAGAGAGAATTTACATAAAGACCAAAATCATTACATATTCTACATAATTTAGTAAATATTACTTAGGTAGGTATATGGGGTAATATAAATAATTAAATATTATCAGGTACCTACCTATTTAGAAATATAACAGCACACAGCAGTTAAATAAAATAAAAAAATATTCTAATTTCAAAAATCGAATAAATGTTTTGTTGTTATGTCAAAATATTGATGACAGCCAGAGGTCCTGCCCATAGATTTTTATTTGTATAGAATTCTGTGGTCCTGCCAGGTACCATAAAATATTATTCGCGGTATTTTTATGTGAATGAAAATTAAATAATGATTATTTTTATTGAATGCTTTTTTAATTTTCGGGTTTAGGATGTGTGAATAATAATTTTTTTATTGATACTTATCTTAATTGATAGATTCTTTAATAAATTACGATTATAATATTTAACACTTATCCAGATATTTTTTAGCGTTTTCTGTGAGTTTTTTAATGTCATCAAAAATCTATGGATTAGTATGGATATTGGATATTATGTCATATTTTGTTGTCAAACTATAAATGTAAACATTGAATTTTTCTGCGGCTTTAGATATAAAATAAATTTTTGGGAATAATAAAACAGGTAAGCAAAGTTTATTGAGTAAATATTGTTTCAAAATAACCGCATAATTACAATGCAGCTAGCCAATTACATTAATTTATTTTGTGTAACTATATTTTTTACAGGATAGACAGATCACAATATATTTTCAACAATACAATAACAGTGAATTTCTAAAATGTATGCATTTTATTACTAGAAAAAGCAAAATCGGTAAGTCGCGTTTTATTCTTTGATAATTGTACTTTCTCTCATTTTTGTATACCTATATTTAAATTCCATAATGTTTTGTTACAGATTAATGTTAAATAGTTCCCCCAAAACTCTAACTAGAATGAGGATAGAAGAATCAAATTATACTGGTGTTACAATACTAGATGACATTTGATAAATAAATAACTATCGGTAACAGTACCTAATTATAGTGAATTGGTTTGAATTCTGGTGCCCATCATTTCAACTTTTACAATACAAGCATTGTTTTGTGTAAAAGATGTCAAAACTGTATATGTGTTCAATTTGGGTGAGTTCAGATTCATTAATTTGTATAAAAATGTGTTTTGTTGAGCTGTGACACGCTAAAAGCAACATCGGTTTCATACATTTAGTTCATACATTATCGTTGACCATTGTGTTGTTACTTTTTGTGAAAAAATAAGCTTTTGGCGTGCCACAACACAATTAATTGTTCACAACACGTCTGTAGGCCTAGACAAAATGCATTTGGCGATCGACTACAAACAAATTCTTCGACAATATAGAGTAGGAAGAAAATTAACTATCCACTTTTTATATAAGTGTCTTTGTTTAGTTTAAATAATTGTTTATATGTTCCAGTAGACAGTTAATTTTTTCGTACTATACATTGGCGAAATCTTCGTTTGTAGTCGAACGCCAATTTGAATTTGTCTACGGGGGCTGTTTCTACTGTTAAATGTGAATTTTATTTTTGACTTGCTGACCCATCGAACTTCGTCTCGCCTTTAATCAAAAGCCAATAAAATATTGCTGGGTAACATAACATAGCTAACATACATGACTACTCTTTGTAAAAAAATCAAAAGTTATGTGGTAATTATGAAACAGTTATTTCAAAAGCACCAAAACTCCCCCGTTCCATACTAACTTTAATATTATATTATTTCATACTATTTTCCATCCATTTTTAGACGTTAACAAATTATAAAAAAGCTTGAAAAAGTACAATCAAAAATTATATTTTTAATTTTAATCATTACCTATACCACCATCTGTAGAAAAATAGGGAAAACATTGAATGTTTCTATCAAAATATCAATCTACCAGACATCTCCCTATTTCCCCCAACAGATGTCAGTGGCGATACTGATGCAAACCCGTTGAATACAAACTTTAATATTGTATTTTAGATAAGTTCTCATCAATTTATTCAATTTTTTATTAGTTATTCTGTTATCCGGAGCGGAGAAGAATCCAATAAATCAAACATCGAAAAAATCTGTTCCGCCGATCTCGAGTTATAAGTGTTCGCACTAACCCGACTTTAATTTATATTAGAGATTATGGAATACAAATGCTTTTGGTAAAGAAGGTGTCAATATGATTTTCTATATTCTGTTTTTATTTTAAGTATTTTCTATTCTGTTTTTATTTTTTTTTTCTATTTTTAATCTGCTAGATCTAACAAATAATGTTATTTTATTTTACAAAATGGTAGTTGTTTTTGTGTATTATATTCATTGAAATATATGTAATTGAAATTAAATAAACAGAAAGTTTTCATTTATTTACAACCAGAAATAAACTGAAAAAAAAAATACATTTTGTGTTTTAATTTTCTATAAAACATCTAATAATATATTATTCTTCTGAACCACTTCCAAACAATAGATGTTTTATAATGGTTAGTTTTATAGATATATTCCATAGTGAGTGAGAGCCTTTACTTGAACATTTTTTTATAAAGTTTAGGCACAAAGAGGTTGTTGGAAAGCCGGTGGTATCAGTTGATGACTTTCGTTTGCACAGCGCACTGAAGGCCATGGGTTCAAGTCCTGGTGGTGCCATTATCACTTTCACAACACAACCCTTTGGTTAGTATGAAAGATGTCAAAGTGTATTTGTATTCACTTAAGAAAGCCCAGATTCATTTTCTTAAAAAAAATAATGAAAATCTGTATTAAAAAGTCAAAACTTTTATTAATACAGGTAGATATTTATATTTTATTCTACAAATTTTATTATTTTCAAATGAGTATGAATCCACTTGGACAATTTGTTAATTATAAGGAACATAAAAAGCTTTGTTGGTACTTAATTGCAGAATAATAGAATCAACATTGTGGTGACAGCCCATAGCTCACCACATATAAACCGAGTACTCTGTCTTATTAACTATGGGGTAAGCATAGAGAATAAGTCACTAGGTTATGATTATGACTTGCAGCGCTTTCTTCTTGCTGATGAGGTGTTACAAATAAATAAGTACAATTAATTATATACATTATGTAGGTACACCACACTTTCATAAAGCTCTGTATGTTAACTTCCATAGATCAGGTTCTATAACTCCCATTATTCTACAACTTTTTTTTGTGGACGGGTAAAAAAGCTAGTACTCAAATAAAATGTTTATCAAATGAAAATTCCTTTCATCGCATATCATCCAGTTTGACAGCTCCTATAGAAAAATAAAATTGATTGACGGATAAAAATCTGCGCAAATCGCATTCGTTATGAAAGGAATTTGAAAAGCTATGTCTAATATAAAAAAGGTATGTAAAATTCTTACGTTAAGAGCAAGATAGGTACAATCATTCATGCATGATGTTAAGCGGAGTCGTTTTACAGGTGCTGCTAGTAAACAAAAATATTTATGAACATTTCTGTTACAAATTCAATAATGTAACGAATCAGTACGATAAAAATAACTTCTGTAGTAAAGAAATTTCTAAAAATAAATATTTGTGGTCATACTCGTATAAAAATTTCAATAAAGGAAATTTGGCACTAGAAAAACGTAAAACGACCCTTAAAATCAAAACAATAGATGTCAATTTGATAGACACGTCAGTATATCTCTAGTTTATTGACTAATGCCAAAGCATTAGACCAAAGTCTAATATTCTTGACTAATATTGTGCTGATGCTTCGTCTTGATGATATGTCTCCTTTTTGGGTCTCAATCTGTCGATTGGTTTGTCCCAAGTACAAGTCTTCCTCTCTCCGCGTCTTAATATCATCAAATTCTTTCTCTTTCGTCTTTCAAGTTCTTCCTAAGAATACAGCATATTATGTCGTAGATAACCTGTAAGTACTAATATTATGTAGCTATTTCTGAGGCAAACTCTAGGTATAGTTACCTCAGAATATTTGAATTAATTTACCAAAATTAACCAGGATTTACTCAAAGTATACAAAGGTACATAATCTCATCTGATATCTTCATGTCTTCCGCAAACATCAGCACTCTTAAGCATCGTACTCACTTGCGCCGCGAACGTGTGACATTGCATCAATTTAATCGAAAGGTTAAGTGTATACGTGATTCGAAAAAGCGAACGCGAGCGGAACACATGCATCCTTTTGATAAAATTGATGTAACGATACACGTTCGCGGCGCAAGTGAGTACCGAGCTTTACTACTTCATCAAAATGATTAAAAAAACAAGGGTCCCAGGTAAGAGCCCTGAGGGACACCACTCGAAGCAAGGATTTTATAAGCATTCCTACTCTCAAACAAAGATCTACTCATTAAGAAATCTCCAAACAACTTTATAAAACTATGTTCCTATTAGGTAAAGTTTAATTATTTTTATTTTATTTTATTTGATTTTAACATTAATATACAGACAGTGAAATTGATACAAAAATAAGACAATACATATACATTACGAAACACACACCAGTTAAGTATATACATTTAAACTTATACACCAATAAAGTATACACATTAATTAATGTAATAATACAAAGTACCTAAATTTTAAGTAGGTACTCGGCTCAGATACTTGGAAAGGGAAAAGGGGAAAAAAGGACAGGGTAAAGGTAATGTATTGTTTCTGCTTGTTCTGAGAAAGAGTAGGAGTAATCTCAAAAAAAATTAAGTTTGCCCGCACTGGTCGGACTCTTAATACGATAACAAATGTTCAATCACAGACCTCTTAAAAACCCGCTGGGAAGAATTGTACAGGTTGACGTCCTTCAAAAAAGCATTAAAATGTGTGCAAGATCTTTGAAAGAAAGAGCTTTGAGCATAGTTTGTACTACATCTAGGCATTCTATATATTGGTGGCGATCTTGTGGATCTTGAAGGACCATTAAAACCTATTCCCCCAAGAAGATCGCTGGAGTCGACAAATCCGTTTACAATCTTGAATAAATACACCAGGTCTGTTACAGTTCGTCTGTTTTCTAGAGTCAGTATGTTATGGTTACGTGCAGACTGTGGATAAGAGTTAAAACTAATTTTTGATCTAAAGTTAAGATGTTTTAATAGTTTGTTCTGTACTCGTTCGATCCTGTCGATGTTAGTAACGTATTGGGGGTTCCACACAACAGTGGCGAAATCCAAGATGCTACGTATATACGTAAAGTATAAAATTTTGATTGTTTTTGTTGATTTGAAAGGTTTTGATATTCTGATTATAAAATTTAACTTCCTAAAAGCCCCATCGACAATGTTATCTATATGAGTCTTGAATGTCATCTTACTGTCCAGCACGACACCAAGGTCCCTTACATTTGAACACCTACCAACAGTCTCCACGTCGATCAAATAGTTGTGTCTAATAGGATTTTTACTTCTGGCAAATGAAATTATGTTACATTTTTTTTAATGTTTAAGAAGAGTTGATTATTTGTGCAGTAATTTTGTAAGCGTGACAAATCCGATTGAAGATCGAGGCAATCAGAAACAGTAGATATTTTTTTATAAATTTTAATGTCATCCGCATATACCAGATAATTTGATGATTTAAAGCATGCACCTATTTCATTTATGTATAGAATAAAAAGAACCGGGCCGAGATGTGATCCCTGTGGCACTCCCGATTCGCAAGATCTATAATCAGATGTTTGTTTTTTGTTGTTTATCGCCACTGATTGTAATCTGTCCCTAACATAATGAATCCAGCCATCTAAGCAGGTCACCGTGTATACCGTAAGTCTGTAGTTTGTAAGTCAGTATGTTGTGATTAATTTTGTCAAAAGCCTTTGAAAAGTCGGTATAAACTGAGTCCGTTTGTCCCCCATTGCGCATTGAGTTCAGAATGAACTCAGTGTACTGAACCAGGTTCGACTCCACCGACCTTCCCGGAAAGAATCCATGTTGATGCTGTATTGTTTTGTGGCATGCTGTAAAATCTCATTATTTTAAAGTACATGGCTATTTATTGCCATTGCTATGTAGGTATATGTATGAATTTGTTTGCAAATATTATGTATGTACATAAAGTTAGCTCATATAGTGGCGCAAACAGTTTTATAAGTAGTTGAAGGTTTTTATATTAGTGCCAATAGCGTGTTCTAATAAATATATGGTGGTTAATGGTTTCGGATGGAAAGTTAAGAGAAAATAATTATTGGAAAACATTTAAATCTCAACCCACGAATGGTGGTTTCAGTGGAGACGGCCGACGTATTTAATAGTTGGGTTGCTGCCTATACATAGGGCCTACTTTAGCCCCCCTCCCATCAAAGTACACAGTACGTCACATGTACTGACAGCTATTAACGCCATTTTCTTTCATTTTATTTTCCCAATATAATTGATATTCCCTTATTTTTTTAGCTCCCAATGATTAATTAATTTGTGCGCCTTCACTGTTTAAGGAAATTCATTTTTATTTTATCGAGTGTACTACGTGTCTAACTAAAAAATGTTTTTTGCCAAAAGCAGTGTAGAACCTAGGCAATCATAAAATGTTTGAAAAAAATGGGATTCGACGCAAATATGTGCCAGGATGTATTTTTACTGTATGAAATAATAAAGTATGTGTATACGAATTTGAATCTTTTTTGAGATAAGCGGGTCATACCCGCTGTGGAAAAAGACAATCTTTTGATTGCGCAAATAAGTTTGAAATTCGTATATTTTTTTTATTGGCTATTCTCTCCAGAAATAGAAAAGTGTGGAATGGATTTGAATACAAAATAGGCGGCAAAAATCAAGCGACACGTATAACGAGAAAACCGTGTGAATGGAAATATCCAAATGAAATTTAGTTTGCCGAACTATAAATTAAACTCAATTGGGATTTCCAAACAATTTTTTTAATAATTATTGGATTAGTTTAATATTCCAAATTAAATACTCTGTTAGTAATTAAACTAATTCAAAGTAAATATCATAAAATGCAGCTTAAAACGAGTGTCACCTGGGCGGGTGATTTCATGAGGCTAAACATTAATTGATGATGATAATATTTCATACACAAAAATACAAAGGATCCATATTTGTATTTTATGGTGTGCTTCAGATACAGAAAGTATCTTAGCTAATAAAATCGATTATAAATCATCAATGGAGCTTTTTCTTGTCGCCTCAATACCCCCTTTACACCCACAGGTGCATAGGGAGGCAACAAGGGCTCTCCATTGCGCTCGATCTGGCGCAATGTTCATGACCTCCTCCCACACCATATTATCCAGAACCTTTAGCTTTGTCTCCAAGGAACGGAACACGGTATGAGAGGGTCTTCCTCGTCTTCGAGACCCTGATGGGAGCAAAAACGACGCACTCAATTTTCGCCTGAAATACTCTGGGAATATGTCTCTTTCCTACAGACGTTTTAAACAAAATTAACTTATTTTATGTATTTTATTTATACCTAAGCATATTTCAAATCTTCTCAAATGAAAAAGATACACACAAATATTACTTTGATAGGTACCTTCCGGTGGTAGTAGAAATCTTATACCTCCATTTGATAGTTGAAAGCCTTTGAATAACTTGAAAGTTCCATAGAGTTACGCCGATGTTCATAGAATAAACATCAATAAGGTTATATTTCGAGAAAGGCAAATACCTACTTAAAATTCAATTAAACCTCTGTTTCTAATTCACATCATACAGGGTTATTCGATGAAAGCAATACCTCGTTTGATTATTAATTACTAGCCTGAAATATACAAAGGTATAAAAAATATTCGAACCGCATTAAGGTAATTATGTTGGAAATTCTACTATTAGTTTTTGTTTTAATCACAGAATGAAAGATGTAGGTATGTAGTAGAGAGCAAAGAAGGAAAGGACTGGTGGGGTCATGTCATGAGAATTGGTAGGAAAGTACTATCACCTAATAAATAACAGAACCAACAGTTTGATGCTATTATTAAAATTAATTATTTAATATGGCATATACCACCTCTGGTGACCTCGGGGCTGAGCTCCCGATACGTATCGGTATGGCAAGTGGCGCCTTTAACAACATGACCAAGATTTGGAAAGCGTCGGCGTTAAGTGTCGACACGAAATGAAAACTGTTTGATGCGTGTGTGTTGCCCATTCTCCTGTATGTCTGTGAGTCCTGGCACCTGACTAAAGCCCAGGCACAAAAAGTATCTGCATTTGAAATGAAGTGCCTTAGGAGAATTTTGGGTATAAGATGGTACCACCGCATCACGAACGACGTTATACGCTGGCGCCGGCCTATCGACGGCCCGTCACCTCTACCATTGTGGAGAAGAGATGGACTTGGCTGGGGCATGTGTTAAGGATGCCGAATGACAATTGGCCGAGGAGAGCGCTGTTCTTCCTCCCATCAGGGTCCCGAAGACGAGGAAGACCCTCTCACACTGTATTCCGCTCCTTCGAAGCAGAGCTGAGGGATTTGGACATGATGTCGGAGGAGGCCATAAACATTGCGCAAGATCGAGCGCAATGGCGCTCTTGTTGCCTCCCAATGCTCCTGAGTGGGGTGTAAAAGGGAGAATCGATTGATTGATTGATACTACCATATCACTTTAACCGCCAGACCCAAAGAACTCTACGTATAGAAATCCTGTCAAAATGGTATTAATCAGTTCCACGTCAGAAGAGGAACATCAAAAGAACATGGCAACAAAATTTATAAAAGAAGAAGAATTATGAGATTTTTCTAAAAGTATTATTTATTTTCATTTAAATAGGGTTTGAAACGTGTGGGCCCTTTATAAGTTTATTTCAATTACCTATCACGTTATAAGCATGTTCAATTTCCTTGACTCAAGAGTAGAGAGTTTGATAATAATAATATATTAAACTCTTGTGTTTGTCTTTCCAATGTCAAGGAGCCCAATTATGAGTTGATTGCTTTCAAACGAAACACATCCTTGTACTTGAACGAATCTATACCGCCTCTTTGAAGATGCTTTGCTTATTCCTGCAAGTATTTTAAACTAGCTTTCCCGACAGACGTTGTCCTGTGGTCCTAACCAGAGGCGGCCCTTTCATATGCAATGTGCATAATGTCGCCTGCGCCCCCAAAAACAAAATACATAATAATGCGATTGAGTTAAACTGTTAAACTAATAAGATTAAAATATTTCTAAAGCATCCATATTTCATTCGTATTCAAATCTCAGGCGGGAACAACGTGAGAGTATATTATGCGCGCGTACACATTCTATCTCGCCTATGAAGTAGGGAACGATGCTGCGTGTGCACATTTATTTTGAATGTGCCCAAAAATTATTTTGTTGACTTTGTATGAAAATTTTCTAAAACGCTCGAAAATCGTAGAGTAAGTGGGATGGGCTACTGTAAGAGCGGCAATAACGTACTATGCGAGAATGAGAGGGAACTACAATCAGGTAGGTAGGTACAGTATAATAAACAATAATTTTGTTGTTATGGATTTTTTCAGAGATGGCGTTGGCGCTTCGCAGACAATCCGTTCCATACTAACTTAAATAATATATTTTATATTATTTTCTTATCCATTTTTCAATTTTTTTATTAGTTATTCTCTTTTCCGGAGCGGAGAGAATCCAATAAATCAAACATCGGAAGAATCTGTTCAGCCGTTCTCGAGTTATAAGTGTTCGCACTAACCCGACTTTCTTTCATATTATAGATGTTGATTTTCAATATAACTAACGAATTTCTACGAATTATTTAATTTAAAATTAAATTAATTAGTTAAAAAATAACAACTAATGACTCTAACAATTCATTACTAATGTTCGATTTTTAAATGGAACAAGCCACTACGGGCTTACGACCGTCTTCTACTGTTTTTTCGAAGGCTGGCTTAGTGTGATCACTTTACGTTAACAACGTTCACCATTAGGTGGTAATGTTTGTCTCCGAAACTCCTTATCATGAAAATTCTCAACATGTTCAACATGTCGAAAAATCTCGTGTATGCAACAAGTAGAAATTTAATAATAAATGAAAAATAGAGATAAAAGTTGGAAATTATTGAGAACAAGAGAGCAATTAAATTTAAAGACTGCGACTGCTGTCATGTATTAAATATAAACCTTACGTTGATTTTTTTTCATCCCAGAACCGTGAAAAATCTCTCAGACTGCTTGTAATCACAGTTTACTGCATTTACTGTAATATTTTTAA
Source organism: Mystacides longicornis (assembly GCA_963576905.1). Lineage (NCBI taxonomy): Eukaryota > Metazoa > Arthropoda > Insecta > Trichoptera > Leptoceridae > Mystacides > Mystacides longicornis. The sequence goes on along the minus strand of OY756421.1, from coordinate 766,991 downwards.
AGCAATTTAAAAAAAACTATTTTTCGTAGAATCTTCATGGTAACATCCCAGTAAACACACACATTCATATTTTGAAAACAAAATTATACATGTAAATGTTGCACATCAGAACCGAAGTGTTACTCAGTGTATATGTACCTATTAAAAAGATTAAAGATTGATTTTAAATAAAAAATAAATGTAATTCAAACCATATTAAACATTTAATAAAAATATTGTGGTACTGTTTCGTTCGGAGGTCGTGGTTCGATCCCAGGTGCCGACCATCTTCCTCTTTCACGACACAAGCTTTAAGTAGCTTACTGTGCAAGAGTCAAAGAATGTATTTGTGTTCACTTTGATTGAGCACATGTTCATTTTATTAAAAAAAAAATTGAGTACCTAGTGCATTTTCGGAGATTGACGTTTCGTCGTCGCTAAAACAGCTCCCTTTATCAATTGATTTCACATAAAATTTGTACAATTCCACACATAGAGGGTGCTAATGTAGTTAAGTCTCAAACCATGTGAGAGTAAAATAGTTCAATAAAACTTGCATATTATTTCGGTAGGTTTCTACAATATTGAAGTATGTTTTCCCTTTTATTGAACAGTGTAAGATGTAGCATACACAGATAGTTTTTTCCATGTGAGTGGCAGACTATATTTTTTCTTCTATCTAAACATTAGCTTCATTTTTCTTTTTCTTCTCTCTTTTTTATGAATTGTGAAAGTGTGATTCTTCTTTTTCTGTGTGTATGATAGTTACACAGAGATCTGTTAAACAATTGGAAGCTAGACTAGAACCTGTTTAATTATCTACCAATCAAGCCTGACAATCCGAATCAACAACGTAAAGCAAGACGGGTATTAGTAAAATATATTTTATTAAAAACAGTTATTTTCAAATTTTTTAACCCATCACACCGTTTCCCTTATGGGGAAACAGAGAGAACGGACCTTCACTCTTTAAATTAATAAAAATACAGATTTATTGAGTAAATATTAATGGAAAATCTTATATATAAAAATGGAGAGCTATTTCCCGGTGTCATCGCATCACCCCTAAACGGCTGAACCGATTTCGCCAATTCTTTTTTTGTCGTGTAGGCTTTTATCAGGAGAATGTCCTTTTAAAAGCAAAAAATATGGAAAATGCTTGGAAAAAAATACATGGTTTAAAACAGACGCATAGTTCGGAATAACATTGGTCAAATGATAATTCATCACCATACAAATTCGAATTCAATATTCATAGTTAGGAACACAGGACAACGTCTGTCGGAAAAGCTAGTAGGTACTAAATAAATCTTAAAAAAAATAAACCTTGTAAATGATGTGTTTGCATCAAAAATTACATTAAAATCATATTTACCTTAAGGTTTTTCCAGATCCTTGAGTAGTATAATATTATAGAATTTATAAAGGAAATATCAACAACTGATGACTGACTAATGACTTACGACCGTCTTCTAATGTTGTTTCAAAGGCTGGCTTAGTGTGATCACTTTACGTTAACAACGTTCGCTATTAGTTGGTAAGGTTCAAATCCCTGATAATTATGAGAATTTTCAACATGTGGAAAAATTCGAAAAGAATTTATAAATATTTCGAAAGAAGGAAAACCTTTAGATTTTCTCTGTGTTTGCCTATATTATGTTTATCACGGTAGATACGTGCGTATTTTTTGCGAAAAAAAAACAAATTTCTAATTTCCGGATCGTTGCATAGCTGATACTCAGCTTCCGGCTCAGTTGCTAATCTCATACATGGAGTTTTACGTTATGTCGAGTGTTTTGGATGCATGAGAACGGGCCCCATTAGAACCATAATATTATCTTTCAATATGAAATAGTTACTCCGTAAGCTATTTAATATTGAAACACGACTATTTTAAGAGAAATTAGGGAAAATGGGAGTTGAAACAAAGTCAACAGAATGCAGCTTTGGAGCTGACAAAGTACTAGTTATTGCCGTTCACGTCCTTAGTCACGAGTTCTGACTTTAATTTTGCAAAAGTCTTATTTTGTTCAAAGGTATCATTTTATAGGACTCTAAAAATATAATAATATATTATTTCATCTTCTTAATGTATCAGGTTTTTACCTTGAATATATATGTAAGTTAATTAGATCGTTCCAATTTCACTTTATACCAACTTGAGAACTGCGGCTAACTTGACATTACTTTCCGTAGGAACAGCTGCATGTAGGAAACTGTAATAAGTGGTTGGTATCCTAAGGGTTACGTATTGGAGGTTAAGAAGTGTTAGATCCCAGCTGCCAATCATCTTCCTCTTTTATGACACAAGATAAAATGAGCTTTACTATGAAATAATCAAAGAGTGTATATGTGTACACTTTAAATGACCACAGATTCGTTTAAAAAAAGATTAGGACTTTTCGTGAACACTATTATTGTCATAGCAACGAATAGTGACTAAATAACGAATAATTTGGGGTCTAGGTGATTGCTCCTCTGACATGGTGAGAATTGATTAATTCTGGTTTATTTATGTATGTAGTTTTTTTTCTTTGCTTGATAGCTCTTTTGTTTGCTTGAAATGTCTTATAAATTGTACTTTGAAATGTAAATGCAACTTTTGTTACGTAGATTAAATAAATAAATAAAAATAAATAAAGTAGGTACAAAATATATTTCCCGTAGGTGGAAAGATTTTATCATACGAATGAAAAATATTTCCCGTATTTGGAATGGTTTTGTTGTATGAATGAAAAATATTTCCCGTATTTGGAATGGTTTTGTCATACGAATGAAAAATATTTCCCGTATTTGGAATTTTTTTGTCATACGAATGAAAAATATTTCCCGTAATTGGAATGGTTTTGTCGTATGAATGAAAAATATTTCCCATATTTGGAATGGTTTTGTCGTACGAATGAAAAATATTTCCCGTAATTCGAATGGTTTTGTCATATGAATGAAAAATATTTTGGCGTGGGGTTAGAGTGCTTAAATGAATATCCCGAGTTACGTACGGTCTCCACAATCATATGGGAATGTCTGAAAATCCCAAGACTACAACAATAATTAAAAGCGTAATACGTTGCGCCACCTATATTTTTAATTGCTACGTACAAACGTAATAGTATGTAGGTACATGATGAAGTGGTGAGATTACACTCCAAGCCCGACTCTAACGGACAAATAATATTTATAACCAAACATGAAAAAGCTTTCAGCTGGAGTCTCATCTTAAGATTTCTCTCTCTCTTGTCTCATTTTTCACGCCCTCAGCCTTCATCCTCCGTGCGTTCAAGTACCCATTTTATTATGTAGGTACCTCGGCGTAGATACCTACTCTCAAAAATATTTTCGAAGTGTTACTATATTCAGATTCTATAAAAAAAAATCGAAATAGAATAGGCCATTCTTTTATTCGGATTATGAAAAAATCGATTAACAAAATTTTGGATTAGAATTGTTAGAGCATCGATTAGAGTTGATAAAAAGCCTGTTCTAACTGTACATACTTATTATGTATTATTCTTCACATTCAATAAGTTTAAATTTTAACCGTTAAGTAGTGTTGATAGACATAAAGTCAGGCATCTGTCTATACAACACTCGGCCGAATTTTAAGAAATGCTTTGCTCTGCCATGAATTTTGTGTCATTCGAAAACATTATATTCCTCAATCGTCTAAAAAATCGTTCTTTCAGACCATAATATTATTTCACCAACCAAATTCATGGCATCAATACCTATGCATTTTGATGTGACAAAATCATTAAGCAACTTTGAAAACTGATGACGAAAATCCGTTACACTGTGACGGGTAACCTAAACGGCTGGACCGTTTTCGCTAATTATTTTTTTGTCGTGTAGGCTTTTATTAGGAGAATGTCCTTTTAGAAGAAAAAAATTGAGAAAAAGCATGGAAAATTAGAAAATTAAAGAAAACTCTACGTAGACAACCTTATTAGTACTTTTTACCTTATACTTAATTGTTATTCCAATTTTGATAGAAATTGTAAATTGGTGCGATTGACAGAATATGGATGGAATATACATGGTTTAAAACAGACGCATCGTCCAGAATCACATTGGTCAAATGATAATTAATTTATCACCATACAAATTTGAATTCAGTACTCATATTTAGGAACACAGGACAACGTCTGTCGGGAAAGCTAGTATGAAATTATAGCGGTTATGTAATATCGAATTTATACCACACAATTTATTTTCTATCTGATGCCACGAATGTATAGCGCCACCTATAAAGAGACATCCAAGATAAAGAGCCATCTAGCGGAATACGCCGAATACAACTCGTCTTATCAACAACGTAGATTCACCACCGTTTTTACCAAGTTAACTAACTTAGATTATTTCGCACCAGAGGGAGAATACATCACTTTTTGGACAAATTATTTTGCGCGAATAACTTACCTATAAATACTTTTTCACTATGCAATTTTTCTCACTCTTTCCTTCAGAACCTACAGTGCATAATATTGTAATTAGTTTTTAAGTTAAAATATATTTTTCTGTGATACTTTATTTGAATTCACTAATATAGTGCTTGTGTTTTTTATAATATAAAATTGAGTTTCATTTCGGTAGTTAGTCGAGTTCCTTCTTAACTATTTAGACTTGTTCATAAAGAAATAGTGAAAGTTGGTGAGTACTCCAGATATTTCTTAATCTTACCAAACTCATAAGAGAGTTTCTTATCTTCTAATAAAGATCATTTTCCCACTATCATTCTGCCTTGAGAAAAGAAATCAGCACTCCTGCTTCATCTAAATCTCCTCTCTTCTTATGGATCAGATCCAGCCAATCTGAATCCCATAAATTGGTGACCCCACGACGTTCGAACACCCTTCAATTATCTACATAATCCATCATTTTCCAATAATCTCCAACAATCCATTAACATTCTCAAACAAATTTTTCTCAACAATCTTAACAAAATTGTCACATGTACACCTTCGTCCACTAATCATCTCGAATATTTAACACTCTATACATTCATTCCAAATTATTTCTTTCACAAAGCCATCTAAATAATATTGTCCCACAATTTAAAATTTTCTTATCACATACTACATTCAAAACTAAGCGCGTCCAACATCCATTTACCATTCGACACAACTTCACTCCACTGCGAGTACAAATGTCAAAATAGCATTACCAGCCGCTTTGTTCGCGATAAGTATTTTCAAATTTTCGACAAAATAATATATGAATTTATAGTGTAAAATCAATGTGCAACGGGTTCTGAAGGGAAGAGCCATCCGATAACGATTTCAGGCAAGTAGATTCTTGCGCAAATACCATTGTAAACGGTATTTAGTGCAATTTTTTTTATAACAGTAACAAAGAAATTTGTCGGATTATTTTTTGAAAGCCTTTCTTTATTTTTTACTCTTTAATTGTAATGATATTTAATTTAAACAATTTAATAATTCCTAAAAAGGAATAGGGATAGACGTTCGAGTAATCGAAATTAATTTAAAAAATTATTGGTAACATTTACCGACAACATATTGTAGGTTAGAAAATTTTCACTGTGTAATGTCACATATGTTTTCATGAAATTTTTTAACATTTTGGAAACATTACAACTTATTTTCATATTGGTTTGTAATATTACAACAGCAATCAAAGAACAATTTAATAATTTTTCATAATTTATGCCCGATTGTAAAACAAGTTGAACTTGAATATTTTTTTTTTTTGAGAAATTTGGAACAAAACTTAACATTACATTGTCTGATTGCAGATATATTTTAATTTGAATTGTATAACGAGCTCGTGGAAGCACAAGGTAACCCTTTAAATATTTATGTAAACCAAGAGCGAAGTGAATACACTGCAGATCCCAATCGATTTTTTCTTATTTTTTTTAAACATTTTCACCTGAACATCGAATATACCCATAACTCACAAATTTTCATACTTTAACACAATGGCTACATCCAAAGACTCCACAAAGGAAATACCACTCCAAGACATTTCAGAATCATCCCCCTCATACAATACCGATGCTAATAACATAAACGTTACTTTTACAGAACGAGTCTCAGTGAAAATACCACCGATTTCAAATACAAAAATCGAATCATGGTTCAGACAAGTCGAAAGACAGTTCAAACTGGCGGGTATTAAAACGGACGAGTCCAAATGCAATTACATAGTGGCAAACATAGACTCAGATACATTTGACAGACTGCCCGATGCCGCAATAGAAGGTAACAATTACGATTTCCTTAAACAAACAATGATAGCCAGATTAGGTATACCACCTGAGGAACGTAGAGCTAGATTATTCAAAGGTATAGAGCTAGGAGATAAGACACCCAGTCGATTGCTACACGAAATTGAAAGATTAGCTGCAGGGTTAGAGCTGTCAGATAGCAATATCAAACACTTGTGGGTCCAACAACTTCCACCAAAAGTGCAGGGACATATAATAAAGAATGATAGCGATTTAGAAACCTTAGCCAACATAGCAGATTGCCTAATAGGGGTGTATCAACGAAACGAGGTAGCCGGAATCGAACAAAATCAGTCAGCTTCCAATACCATAGATGCAACAATTTCGAAAATCCTAGACGAAAAATTACATGTAATTATAAACTCAATAGATAACAGAAAACAACACTCAAGTAAATTCAACAGCAAACCCAAGTATTACTCCAATACCAAACGATTCGAAAATCGAAATGATTATACGAAAAACACTCCCAACACTCACAATCAGCCGAATTTTAGCCATAATCACTTTTCTAACTACAATCGAAACAATTACCGCGAAAATCCAAACCATTTTAAGACAGATAGACCCACTAACCCACATAGACACGAGAACAACCTACAACGATCCGATTATTGTTTTTATCACAATAGATTCGGCGGCAAAGCACGCAAGTGTATCGCACCATGCTCCTACAAACCTATCCAATACCAAAAAAACTAGGTTGTCGACTCGTCACAGAGACACACGAGTCGACCAACCACAAACGTCTCTTTGTAACTGACCGAGACCACTGTAAATCATTTCTTATTGATTCAGGGTCGGAGATTAGCATAATCCCCAGGTCATTCCACAAACGCGCAGCCAGTAAGAACAATCTTAAACTGTATGCAGCGAATGAGACCGAGATACGAACTTTCGGTATAACCAACTTAACCCTAAATTTAGGATTTTCACAAAAATTAAACTTTAACTTCATTATAGCCGAAATTCCGAAAGCCATTATAGGAGCAGATTTCCTTCATAAATTCAATCTATCGATAGATATTAGGAACAAGTTAATAATTAACAACAACACGAAGGAACAAATAAGAGCATTCACATCCACCACAGATGTAAGTGCATGTAGAGACCAATTGTCACTAATTAATAAAAGCGACAATTTTCACAATCTATTAGCCCAGTACCCAGAGTTAATAGACATTAATAAGACATATGGCGAACCCAAACACAATACGGTTCACTATATCGAAACGCGCGGCAGACCTGTTTCTTCCAAACCCAGACGCCTAGCCCCTGACTTACAGAGACAGGCGAAATCTGAGTTTGAGTCGATGGTCAAACAAGGGATATGTAGATATTCACTTAGCGCTTGGTCAAGTCCCCTGCACTTGGTTCGTAAGGCAGATAACACATACCGCCCATGCGGAGATTATAGACGTTTAAACGCAGTAACTATCCCTGATAGATACAGTATTCCCCACATACACGACATTACTAACGACTTACACGGATGCACCATATTCTCCAAAGTTGATCTTCTAAAAGCATACTTTCAAATTCCAGTTGCACCACAAGACATATGCAAAACAGCAATATGTACACCATTCGGAAATTTCGAATTCTTGAGACTACCGTTTGGACTATCAAACGCTTGCCAGACCTTCATGCGCCACATCAACGAAATAACCGCAGGACTCGAAGGAATCCACGCTTACGTCGACGACATCCTCATAGCATCAAAGGACGAACAAACACACGAACAACACCTGAGAGCATTGTTTGAAAGACTGCAATCACCTGGTATGACAGTAAACCCATCAAAATGTGAATTCGGTAAACAATCTTTAAAATTTTTAGGATACCACATCTCAGCAGCAGGCATAGGTCCGTGCCCAGAAAAAGTGGAGTCCATCTCACACATGCCGAAACCCAAGACGATTCAGGATCTACGCAGATTCATAGCCACATGCAATTTCTACCGCAGATTTTTACCCAACATGGCCAGCAAACTAGTAAGACTGAACGATTATTTGAAGGGCGCAAAGAAGAATGACAAAAGACCAGTAGAGTGGAATGACATCACCGAACAAGACTTCAATGAGGTAAAACAAGCTTTAATTAATTCTACAACCCTAAACTACCCAGATGCCTCACTAGAATTATCCTTATGGACAGACGCTTCAGATAAAGCAATCGGAGCGGTTCTGCAACAAAAAATTGACACAGGCCAGTACCAGCCATTAGGTTTTTTCTCCAGAAAGCTAAACAAGGCCCAAACCTCATACAGCACATACGATAGGGAGATGTTAGCAGTTTACGAAGGAATCAGATACTTCCGACATCATATCGAAGGACGTCATTTCAAAGTCTACACCGACCACAAACCTATTACCTTCGCATTTACAAAAAAATCCACTAGCAAAGAATCACCCCGACAGCAGCGTTCTTTAGACTACATAGGACAGTTCACCACAGACATCCAATACGTGACAGGACAAGCCAATACTGTCGCAGACACCCTTTCTAGGATAGAACAAATAGACATCGAACACAATATCTCTCTTGAGCAAATATCCAGCGAACAAGATAATGATTTCGAATTAAAAAATTTACTAAATAACGAAAACACAACATCTCTGAAACTAATAAGATCTAATTTTCAAGGTTTACAGATAGTATTCGACACATCTACAGGAAATTGGAGACCTTATATTCCAAAGACGTTGCAAAAGAAGTTTTTCCAACAAATACACAACCTTAGTCATCCAGGTAACATTGCAACACTTAAAACACTCAGCCAGAGAGGTGTTTGGAAAAACATGAGAGAAGACTGCAAAAATTGGACAAAAACTTGTATTCCATGCCAAAAAACAAAGGTAAACAAGCATATTAAAACTCCTATCTCAACGTTAACCATGCCCAGACACAAATTTTGCAATATTCATATGGACCTAGTCGGCCCATTACCACCATCTGAGGGAATGCGTTATTGCTTAACAATAATCGACAGATTTACCAGATGGAGCGAGGTAATTCCATTAGAAAACATAGAAGCAAAAACCATTATTAGAGCATTTTTCGATAATTGGATAGCCCGATATGGAATACCCATTTCGGCGGTCACAGACCAAGGCAGACAGTTTACTTCACATGAGTTCAAAACTTTTTGCAATTATATGGGAATTAAGCATAACAAGACAACATCTTTTCACCCCCAAAGTAATGGCCTAATTGAACGATTCCACCGCACACTAAAGAACGGATTCAAATGTCACTATCCAACCCCTTGGACAAAATCATTATCCACCATACTACTAGGTTTACGAAACACAATCAGGGAGGATTTCAAGTACTCAGTAGCAGAAATGTTATATGGACAAACCCTACGATTACCCGCAGAGCTGTTACAAGAAACTCAAGTCGATATGGATCCAACTACTTACACTTTTCAACTAAAATCATTTTTCAACAGCATAAAACCACGCCCAGTTACACACCACAACAAACAAGACATTTTCATACATCCCGAAATACACAAATGCACTCACATGTTCCTCAGAAATGATCTACAATACAAACCTTTACAACATAATTATAACGGCCCTTATTTAGTATGTTCTAGGACAGAGAAATGTGCTACCTTACAGATTAACAACGAGAAGAGGACAGTCTCACTGGACCGTTGCAAGCCAGCTTTCCTACAAACCGCTCAACCAGAGGACTGCAGAGTTCCACACTCCACCACCAGGTCAGGGAGGAAGATATTTTCTCCACATCAGAATTTATAGCACGCCATAAATTCTTGCGGGAGGCTGTATAGCGGTTATGTAATATCGAATTTATACCACACAATTTATTTTCTATCTGATGCCACGAATGTATAGCGCCACCTATAAAGAGACATCCAAGATAAAGAGCCATCTAGCGGAATACGCCGAATACAACTCGTCTTATCAACAACGTAGATTCACCACCGTTTTTACCAAGTTAACTAACTTAGATTATTTCGCACCAGAGGGAGAATACATCACTTTTTGGACAAATTATTTTGCGCGAATAACTTACCTATAAATACTTTTTCACTATGCAATTTTTCTCACTCTTTCCTTCAGAACCTACAGTGCATAATATTGTAATTAGTTTTTAAGTTAAAATATATTTTTCTGTAATACTTTATTTGAATTCACTAATATAGTGCTTGTGTTTTTTATAATATAAAATTGAGTTTCATTTCGGTAGTTAGTCGAGTTCCTTCTTACCTATTTAGACTTGTTCATAAAGAAATAGTGAAAGTTGGTGAGTATTCCAGATATTTCTTAATCTTACCAAACTCATAAGAGAGTTTCTTATCTTCTAATAAAGATCATTTTCCCACTATCATTCTGCCTTGAGAAAAGAAATCAGCACTCCTGCTTCATCTAAATCTCCTCTCTTCTTATGGATCAGATCCAGCCAATCTGAATCCCATAAAATAATTGCAATAACTCTATTTGTTCATCGTCTGTCAACAATAATTGCAGAATTAGCGAGGTCCGCTTGTAGTAACTTGGGGTATCGTTATATATTATCTACCCTAATAGGTGCCTACTTATATAACGAGACATCCCGCTTTTGAACAAATCACTTCGCAGTCAGACGGAGATATTAAATAAATTATTATCACATCCTACACTACCTGGTCTAGATTCAAAGCTTAAGACAATATTGATAAATTTTACACGGCACAGGTACGTTTTAATAATAATTATACTTGCGGTAGACTAGTGCTCGAAATTCGACCATAGCTTATATTTTCAATTATAGGTAAGTTTTAACATTATTAAGGATCCATTACCAAACAGCGAGCGCTATTTCAAAATATTCTTTCATAAACAACGACACAGATACGTCAAATTTGAAATGTTGATATTTATGAACAAAGTTTTTTTCCATTATTGTTAAAGACAAACAATAATATTGATATATTCTCAATTTGACCACAGATAAACAAAACAGATACGTCAAATTTGAAATGTTGATATTTAAGAACAAAGTTTTTTTTCTATTATTGTTAAAGACAAACAATAATATTAATATACTCTCAATTTAACCACAGATAAACAAAATAATATATATGCGCATGTGTCAATGTCAAATACATCGAAGTGTGTGTGATTACAGTAGTGTTTTGTATTTTTTTATTGATTTTATGTATTTTTAATGGATAATTTAAAAAAAATATTAGCATTCGCCCCTCATTCTCTATATAGACTATATTACCCCCTATTATGCTTTTGGTTCGAACTAAAAGAAGAACATTCCAAAATTCTGTACGTCAGAGTGTGTTAAGTCCAAAATTTTCAAAAATTAAAACATTATAAACTCATTTTTGAAAATTTTGGACTTAACACACCTCACCTCTGATGTACATAATTTTGGAACATTCTTATTTTAGTTCGAACCAAAAGCAGAATAGGGGGTAATATGTCTGCGAAATTTCATACTCCTAGGTTAGCGCAATTTTCGTAAAAATGGTCACCAAGGTTTTCCTTCACGTATTAATATATTATAGATTAGTAAAAAGCCTCCAATCAAGAGTATGACAGCAACTCTGTGAGGAACTAGAAACATGTACGATTCTTTTCTAATGGTTAGGACATAGGGAGGCAACAAGAGCTCTCGACTGCGCTCGATCCTAAGCAGTTGCGATGACCTCCTCCCACACCGTGTCCAAAACCCTCAGTTCGGCTTCGAAGGCACAAATCACAATGTGAGAGGGTCTTCTTTGCCTTCGGTTAATGAAAATGGTCGGCTCTGGGGATCGAACCCGGTGATCGAATTTTGGTGACGGTGACTGGTCAACTACTTTGGGTGTATCACATTGTTTATCATATGATTTTTCTGTTGAATCATGATAATTCTTACTAAAATACGAGTTACAAAGAAGATTAATAATGCGTCTGGTATTTTATTTCTAGAGAGCAACTAATTTTGCCCGCGCCTGTAAAAGTAATCCGTTCGCATTGGTGATTTATCAACTATCCGACTTTCATAATTATCCGCTATCTCTTGAATATCGCAATATCTTATACCCCATTAACTTATATTTATTAAAAGGTACGTTCTCCAACTATGTACTAAAACTGAAGGGCATTGCTTAATGCTTATTCAGTTCTCATGAAACGCTTTCACTATAAATATAGATTTATATTTTTTTAGGACGAATTCCATTGAAAAATTATTGTTTTGTATAAAAGAGTAAAAAAGTTCAATTTACACCTACCAGAGTATAGATCTTTAGGTGACTGTGAAAAGTACGGAATAATGTCCGAAACAAAAGTGTAATTCATTTCCCGAAGCAGTTTTAAAATCAACCAATTCCGTTTTATCTAGTCCAGGAGAGAAATCTCATGTAAAAAGACATGAAGACTCCATTTTGAAAAAGACATGAAGACCGAATTCCTAAAAATGTCCAGGAGAGATATCTCATGTAAAAAGACACGAAGACTCGATTTTGAAAAAGACATGAAGACCGAATTCCGAAAATTGTCCAGGAGAGAAATTTCATGTAAAAAGACATGAAGTGGTTGTTAGACCAAGGGTAGTCGGCGGCTTTCGTACGTACATAAAGTGTACTGCAAGGCATATTGTGTTAGAATCCCGGTGCCGACCATATTTCCACTTTCGCAACACAAGATTTGCTTTATGCGAAAGATGTTGAAAGTGTATTTGTGATCACTTTAGAGAACCCATATTCATAAAAAAAGACCAGACTGTGAATTGAATACAAGATCTCTTCCCAGAAGTCCGGGGCCTACCTAGGCAACTACGTAAGCTATGGAACAGAACGCAATCAAACAGAATTTTTGCACGTGGCGGTACTACAGCAAGCGAAAGGATGACGACATTAAACACCAATAAGCGAAGTCTACAACATCGTTCGATATCATCCCATTGTTCACAATTCGGTCCCATTGTTCACAATTCGGTTCTGCCACATCAATTTCGATACAATTTTTCATCGACTAGTTGCATGTATACATGAGATCCAACTGTCGATGGCCTGAGTCGGTATGTTCATTGTATGAAACGATGTCGTCAATAAATTAATTTTTTACAAAAAATGTTAAGAAAAGTTTGGGATGTACTGATATAATGTATATATTTTTTAAAGAAAATTAAATTATCTAGTTGACATGTTTCGGCGTTTTTCGATATTCTTTTAAAATTCTGAAATATATGCATTGAAACTCGTAAATTTGTCATAAAAAAAATATTTTTCTTTATAAAAAAAGTTTGAGAAACCCTGGAACTTTTTCATTAAATCAACTTTGAGATATTGTATTTTTCTATATACATAGACATTTTTAGGGTTCTAGCTTTTATAGTTTTCGAGATATATGCAAAAATTAACTAAAAATTCAAAGGTTGATTACCCCTGACTGAAAGAAAATTTAAAAATTCTGAGTATACAAGTTTTGTAGGCTTAAAGTCTTAAATATTTTTTGAAATTTTAGGATCTGTGCATTAAGCGAATCAAAAGTTATAAGGGGGGGACGGACACACACACACACAGACACACACACAGACACACCCTCACACAGACACACACAGACACACTAAATGTTCTCCTCTGAATTCTGAGTAAATCCATAAATGGAACATATATGCTGCGAAGCCTCTAAGTTGGTGTTTTTTGTCGTCAAAGTTTGAAAAACCGTTTAAAATGTAGACCTGTCCATACAAATCTCACGTATCTTGGCTTGATACTGCCGATCTGTCTCGAGAAATAATTTCTCTTCAACAAATCGACAGTTGGATAAGAATGGCTTTTTGCATTATTTTTGTTTACTTTATACCCATAACCTATAATTCCATTCACGGTCAAATTTAAATACCTTCTACATATCTATAATATAAAAGAAAGTTGGGTTAGTGCGAACACTTATAACTAGAGATCAGCTGAACAGATTTTTATGATGCTTGATTTATTGGATTCTTCTGCGCTCCGGATAACATAATTAATTACAAATAAAAATTCGAAAAATGCATATGAAATAATATAAAATATAATATTAAAGTAAGTACGGATTTCCTGCAACGTCATGTATGAAAAATACTAAAAAAATTATTCTTTACCTGACAACCGTTAACATTTAGAATATTGGTACTTACGCAGATTATTGATGGTATTTTTTTTCGAGCTTCCAGAAATTATTTTTTAACATTCAAACATATTTTTGTATAAATTACAAATTCGAAATCAATACTCATAGTAAGGACTACAGGACAACGACTGTGGGGAAAGCTGGTATGATATAAATATCGCTAAAATAGCTTTCCTGACAGACGTCCTGTTTTTCCTATGAATCAATCAATCAATCAATTCTCCCTTTTACACCCCACTCAGGGGCATAGGGAGGCAACAAGAGCTCTCCATTGCGCTCGATCTTGCGCAATGTTTATGACCTCCTCCCACACCATGTCCATGTCCCTCAGCTCTGCTTCGAAGGAGCGGAACACAGTGTGAGAGGGTCTTCCTCGTCTTCGGGACCCTAATGGGAGGAAGAACAGCGCTCTCCTCGGCCAACTGTCATTCGGCATCCTTAACCCATCCCAGCCAAGTCCATCTCCTCCCCACAATGGTAGAAGTGATGGGCTCACGCTGGGTGCGCCGGCGTATAGCGTCGTTCGTGATGCGGTGGTACCATCTTACACCCAGAATTCTCCTTAGGCACTTCATTTCAAAAGCTGAGACTTTTTGTGCCTGGGCTTTGGTCAGGTGCCAGGACTCACACCCATAGAGGAGAATGGGCAACACACACGCATCAAACAGTTTACATTTCGTCTCGACACTAAACGCCGACGCTTTCCAAATCTTGGTCATGTTGTTAAAGGCGCCACTTGCCATACCGATACGTATCGGGAGCTCAGCCCCGAGGTCACCAGAGGTGGTAATGGTTGCTCCCAGGTATTTAAATTTATCCACCCGGGAGACCTGGTGACCGTCGATGGTTATCGGTAGCTGTTTATCGGGGCAGGCATTACTCGCCATGAGCTCCGTCTTACTGGCATTGACTCGAAGGCCAAGGCGTGCCGTTTCGTCGCAGAGTCTTGAAACACTGCGCTGTAATTCCTCCACTGTCGTACTGAACAACGCTAGGTCGTCCGCGTACTCCAGATCGCACAGTTCGCCCATTAGACCATCTCTCTGTGTTATCGGTATACCTCTTGCTCCTTGCATGGACTTTCTCAAGAGGAAGTCCATGACAATAATAAATATAAATGGAGCCAGTACGCAGCCCTGTCTGACTCCCGTAGTGATCCTGAAAGCTTCAGTAGGACCACCTGGCGTTTTGACGCTACACTCGGAGTCTTCATACAGGGACTGCACCATTTTTACTATCTTCGGAGGTATACCGTACAGAGCTAAAATTTTCCATATCGATGGTCTATGTGGGCTGTCGAAGGCCTTTTCAAAATCTATGAAGCAACAAGCGACTGGAGAGTTAAACTCTTTGCACTGCTGAAAGATGCACCTGGCACAGAAAATTGGGTCCGTGCAGGACTTGCCAGGTACAAAGCCGCATTGTTGCTCTCTCAGGACAGCCATGATAGGCCCCCGAATGCGGTGTAGTAATATCTGAGATAATACCTTACCGGGAACACTCAGTAGAGTAATTCCACGGTAGTTTCCGCATTCAACGGGGTCCCCCTTTTTAAATATTGCGACGATGGATCCATTCCGCCAATCTTTTGGGCACCTCTCCTCTTCCCACGCCATTTAAAATATATCAAGAAGTGGTTGGCCAAGGGTGTCTATGCCTTGTTTGAGGAGCTCTGCGTGGATTCCATCGTCTCCTGGCGCTTTGTTGTTTTTCAATCTCATCACGGCCAGCACCATCTCGCTGTGGGTCGGCGGATCTTCACATATCCCAGTCGCCTGAGGTATATTCAGACCCGCCAACTCCTCCTCAAAGTTGTAAGGTGAGGAGGGTTCGGGGCGGTTCAATATTGACTCAAAGTACTCCCTCCATCTCCCTTTAATCAGTTCGGGGGCAGTGACAGTGGTTCCACGAGAGTCTCGTATTGCCGTCACGGGTCTTTTTTGACCCCTGCCCCCGACCTCCCGGGTGATTTCGAAGAGTGTCCTCGAGTCATTACCGAGTGCAGCAGACTGTGCTCGCCGTATCTGAGAGTCCAGGTGTCTTCTTTTATCTGTTCGTACAGAGTGCTTCACCTTGCGGCGCAGCTCCCTGTACTCAGACACCAAAGCGGCCAGTTTTTGAGGGTCTTTTTCGCTGTCTCTGAGGGTCTTAGCCTTCTGGCGATCTTCGATGAGACTCCAGGACCCATCGGACATCCATATTGGCCTCTTTTTATTCTTGTAGCCAACAGAAGAACGTGCGGATTCCATAACCGCGTCACGAAAGCTAGTCCAGGCTGACTCAATTGGGGCAGCTCCGGGTGAATCCTGCAAGGGGGCAAACCTTGTGCGTAACTCAGTCTCGTACGTGTGGCGACACTGAGCACTCTCTAACCTGCGTATGTCCAGCGGGCGAGGAGCAGACGATCTTGGCTGGAAATGGTGAAATTTGAATCTGAACGAACCCACAAGGAGTTCGTGATCCGTGTCCATGTCTGCTCCCCGGCAGGTGCGGACATCCCGCAGGTCAGTTCGGCTGCTAGCCCTTACCAGGAGATGGTCTATCTGGTTTTTCGTTCTTCTGTCGGGCGAGGTCCAGGTGTATTTATGGATATCCTTGTGGGGGAAGAGAGTTCCCCCTATTAAGAGTCCATGGAGCGTGGCGAAACCAATGAGACGGCTTCCGTTATCATTCATCACTCCTAAGCCATGCTTACCCATGACGCCTGATCCATTCTTGGGGTCGTTGCCAACCTTGGCATTAAAGTCCCCCAGAACTATTAGGCGATGGCGCCTCGGAACATGGGACACAACTGCATCCAGACTGTCATAGAAACAGTCCTTAGCAGCCGCGTCCCCATCCTCAGTGGGAGCATAGCATAGAAGGACCGTCAGTGTTTCGCCACTCATCTTAAAGGACGCACTCATCAGGCGGTCAGAAACAGGTTCCCAACCAAGAAGGCGAGAGAAGGCATATTTACTTAAAAGTAGAGCGACGCCACGCATCCGTGCAGTCCGGTGGCCAGAGTGAAGCATGACATAATTGCCAGCGTCACTCTGCCCCGAGCCTGGGATGCGTGCCTCACTCAGCCCCAGGATATCTAGTCCATAATCTCCCGCCAACTTGGCAGCAACAAGCTCCCCGCCCGCCCTCAGAGTGCGGACATTCAGAGTCCCGATTTTTAAGCTCTTGTTCCTTAATCGAGCCGTGGTCAATACAGGGGGGACACCAGCTGCCTGAACCCCCCCCTGATGGGGTCCAGGCGTCCGAGGCTTAATTCTGTTGCCTTTTCTGACCGATTGTTTTAAGAACGTGAGGTGGTCAACCCCACGGTCCCGATCTGATTTTTCGATTTCCTGCCTCTTACAGGATGCTCGAAAAACCAGCAAAAAGAGCAGAGGTGCTATTCTAAGCCGGCAACCCCACGGCACATTCCTATGAATACTCGTAATAAATTAACTACGTATCTCATACAAATAAAACCGATGCATCAGTCATTTCTGTTTCAATACCTACAGTTATACATATTGGTCTAATTATAAATAACATATTGCGAAAATATATTTACTTTTGTTTTTATAATTTTTATGTTTGCGTAGAATAATGTAGAATTTTTCTCATAATATGGGAAATACTCGTTCTTAAAAGATGTGCCTATATTGTTGTAGCGTGTAGATGGTAAAGCTACTGTGTGTGCGGTCCACAGCCGATGACGATCACACAAGAGAAGTCCAATTTCGAAGTCAGTTCCACAGCCAGAGTCCACTAGAGAGAGCAGGTAGTCAAATCAAAGCCAGGTGTAGATCAAAGCAGAGAATATTTATTCATATGAAATATGACCCGTATATTAACTGGTCGCTGTGCGCTCGCGCTCTCGCAGGAGCGAGTAGACAGTGGACATCGCCTGGTGGGGGCACTGCTCGCACGCGGCAACCGTCTGTATAAAAGACCCGGGTTAGGCAGCGCGCGAGCCCATTTTGTCCATACTCCCACCTGATCACACAACGACCAGACCATCACAATACTACACGGACATCGCAGCCGTACACAGTAGGTATGCGCTGCGATGCCCCATACATTAGCCTAATTTTGTCTTCTTAATCTAATATCACATTCTGTCCGTTACAATTGTATTCTTACAATGTTTGAACTCCCTCTCTTCAAAAAATAGCAAAGGGTAAGAAAATTGTTGATAATAATATTCCACGTCAATATTTTAACAAAAAATAGATAACCTCGAAATGTCAAAAAGTCGAGAATTATTCCACTCCCAGCGCTGACGAAGCCTTTCTGTTTGTAACTTTACGAAAAAAATGTACTTCAAAGTATTTTTACAGAGAAACAATAGATAGTGTTGGGAGTTGGCTATTCCAAGCTCTTATTCTTTACGTCTGAAGAAGCAGAGAACTCTTTTTATCAGATTCTTCCTAATGAAAAGTTATCACCGCACTAAATCTTCGGTTTTTCTTGAACCGCCACTAGATAGCTTTTACCTGAAAAAGTAATAAAACGTGGAATATTATTTATAGGTGTAGTATGGGCGACAGGAGTGCTACGAAACAGGCAGCGATGCGAAATTACTAAAAGAGAAAGCAAATATACATTATTTGAATTATGGCAATACTTTTTGACGATTTTTTTTTGTGGAAATACTTTATGTTTTCATTTGTTTTACCTATATTATTATTTCATTTATAATCTATCATTATAACCTTTAATCTAAAAAATGTATTATTTTCCATGTTACATAGTTGTCTTGTCTAATATTTGGCAATTTTTTACCATACTTATTTATATTACCATTTACATCATTTTATGTTTATTGACCATGTCTTATTTTATTTAATTTGCTATAATATATTCTAACATGTTTTATTATTTTGTTTTTTTTTTCCGTAGGTATCTATTTTTTTTTCTCAAAACTAAACTTGTTTGACGAATCGGATGTGTATTGTGGCTCGTGTCACTGTCTGACTATTTTTTAAATGACATATTTTTGTGCGTGTTACTTGTCTCGTTTACTGTTTTGGAATTTACTTTACCATGTTGATCTTTATTTTAATTGATATTACTTATTTTAATTTGTTGACGTGTTGAGTCTTATGTATTATTTTTCTTAATTTAATTGCGTGCATGCTTTGTATGTTTAATTCATTCTGATCTTTTTGTATTTATTTTGTACTTGATTTTTTGTAATTATCTATGTAAGCATTGTACTTATTTCTCCTTATACCAGCTTCTAGCTGTCTGGAGAACTAATAAATAAATAAATAAAAATCTACTACCTTACATTCTTTAACCATCTCAGGTTGTTGACTTTAATCTTAGTTTAGTTACCTTTCTATTATAATATTAATCTAGGTACAAATTGATCGGTGGATCGAACGTGATCGTGCGATTAACGAATTTTTATAAAATAAGACCGTTGTGTTATCATCAAGGGCGTCGCCAAGGGGAGGCAGGGGGGGACTGCCCCTCCCCCTAGATATTGAAAAAATGTAGCCAACTGCAAAGCAACCAAAGTTCATATTTACCGAAAAGAGATAAGCAACAAATGAAAGTATGTCGACACTTAGCTGTGTCGTATTCAAATCATAGCACTGTTTATAGAATGCATCCAAACAAAACCTGCGAATATTTACAAGTTCTTAGAAAATAGTCGATTATTTTATGAATTCCGAGGAGCAAGATTAGTGAAGGAAGGACGGGATGTAGTGATCATGAAGATGGAAATGTAGGATACCCCATCTTTAATTTTGAGAAATCATTAAATCAATTTTTCATTCCGCAAGTGAAGTAGCGAATATTTTTATATGTATAAAAAATCACCAGAGAATAGAGCGCAAGGAGTAGTTGCTAGAAATGTTGGCGAAGCTTCGGAAATAATAATACCACTACAACAACAATAATATATCATAATACTGTTTGAAGTATCAGAAGAAACTAAGTTTTTTCTCCCTTTTCTTTTGTAGTTAATCATTATATTTTGAAACTTTTTATATTTATGGTCTAATGGTAATACCTAGGTTGGTTTTGGAAATTCTAAGATTATAATACTTGACATTTTTATAAAACAAAACAAAATCTAATGACTCTAAAAATTCATTACTAATGTTCGATTTTTAAATGGAACAAACCACTACGGGCTTACGACCGTCTTCTACTGTTATTTCGAAGGCTGGCTTAGTGTGATCACTTTACGTTAACAACGTTCGCCATTAGGTGGTAATGTTTGTCTCCGAAACTCCTAATCATGAGAATTCTCAACATGTCGAAAAATCTCATGTATGCAACAAGTAGAAATTTAATAATAAAATGAAAAATAGAGATAAAATTTGTAAATTATTGAGAACAAGAGAGGAACCAAATTAAAAGAATGCAACTGCTATCATGTAAAGATCTAGTCCTGAAGAGGTCACAAGAATCTAAACATAATTAGAACGTTGTGCACCAACAAAATCGTTTATGTACATTACAAATAGGTACCTTTTTCGTCATTTTGGATTTTTTTATCGTTAGGTTACCAACCACTTTAAAAATCCTAATCACTTTGAATCATTGTATAAATGCACGTGGAGATGTTTATGAATGCATGCATGTGGTGTGGGATACTCGGCTGAACAGATTTTTATGATGCTTGGTTTATTGGATTCTTCTTCGCTCCGGATAACGTAATAAGTATTAAAGGTTCGAAAAATGGATAGCAAATATTATAAAATATAGCTCAGATTAAAGTTAGCATGGAACGGATTTACTGACAACAACGCCATCTGTGAAAAATTCCATAACAACACATTTTTTATTAACTTGAGCTATTTATTATTGAGTTCCAAAATCAAACATATTTTGAACGTATTTTTGTATAAATAACAAATTCGAAATAAATATTCATTGTAAGGACTACAGGACAACGTCTGTCGGGTAAGCTAGTTTACATATTAAAATTATTGTAAAATATTATTTGTGAAAATAAAGTGTTGGTAGAAGTAAATAGAAGTGGTTGGTAGTCTGACGATTACGACGCCGGCTTTCGCACTGTTTCGTGCGGAGGTCGTGGGTTCGATCCCAGGTGCCGACCATCTTCCTCTTTCACGAATCAAGCTTTAAGTGGCTTACTATGAAAGAGTCAAAGAGTGTAGGTATTTGTGATCACTTTGAGTGAGCACAGATTCATTTATATATTTAAAAAAAAAATGCCAGTCCTCCAGCCCCCGTTGCACAAAGCATGTACCTACACCGCAGTTAAATGATCAACCTCTTATTATCACTTCACCTCGTTGGAGAACGCATTTAACGAGATTAAATTTTTCACAATCTGTGATCAACACCCTTGCTCTCTTATTTTGCATTATGTTTATATCTTTGCTTCGGTCATGTGACCGAAAGGCCTCTGCCAATTAAAACGCATAAGTGAAATACAACAGTGTTTAATTTTAAATCAAAATAATAAATTATGGGATATCACAATGTTACCGCCGAAAACATCAATAAAATGACGAAAGGCTGAAGATGAAAACTATCCACAAAAAATCTCTCAATCATGTTGGATTTTCAATATTAAAGAACACAGCGTGGGTCTACTCAAGAACACTTTTTATTTGACACTAAAAATTGATACATAAAATTGTAACATTAATTACTAGGTCCCCACCACACATGACAGGTGGGGTTGCCAAGCTATAATTATATGGCTAATAAACACCGAGGAAAAAAGCTTGAATATTTTCGAAAAAAAATCAACAACGTTTAAGATGGAGACAAATTCACTTCGAACCCCTATGAGGATAAAATATGTTGTAGCAAGGCTTATCTTCAACCACTTATTCTGTAAAACTCACTTTATCATATAAATGAAGCCTCTATCTTAAGGCACGCACACTCTTACACGGCACATCACATTATTGGAAAAATAATTTTCAATAACTAACAATCATTCATTTCAAAACTCTTTTAAATTATCACTTTCAATATCAAACTATTATTTTTATACTCATATCACTTTGAAATGGCGATTCTCAATCTTTTTGGTAGACACTTATACAAAAAATTTTTTTTTTGCAGACTTAGCGCTTTAGAACTCCTAGCTAAATACAAGTGTGGATAAAGGTCAGCCAATCGAGTGACAATTGGACACTAACGATAAAGCTGTGTTTTTTTTGCGTATTCTGTTACCATAATGACTGCTTTCTACCAGCCTCTCATCGTTCCTCATTGTTGCACATTTTTATTAACCGCAGCAGCTGGTTCTTTTCGACACAATATACGAAACTCAATAAATCAGCATAATGAACCTTTAAATAGATAAGAGTTCTCTATCTGATCTCTAATAATAGCCTATGTAGTATTAAATCTATATGTATCCTCCCCACTTAAGTACTAGAGAACATAGAAAGATCTCACAAAACTATGAAATGTTGACCAACATAGACCTCAGCAACCTTAACCGGAGCAGCAGATTGAAGTCCAGAAACCCTCCACTGCGAACAGCCTCAAACCTGCAAATGGCTCGTAACAATGCGTTCAACATCTTGGATGCATGCATGGTGGAGTCACCTATGGATCTACTTTGCATCACTGAAACACCGCCTGGATTCAATCTACCAAGAAAGATATGGTCTGCTTTAAACAGGGTCAGAACAGGCCATGGCATGTGCGCCGATTTCGCCCACAAATGTGGTGGCGGGAATCTCCAGAGTGCGACTGCGGAGCTGACAGGTAGACCATCAGCCACAAGGTATCGGAATGCAGCAACAGAGCATACGAGGGTAGTCTCTCGGACTTCGCCATACTGACAGACAGAGCAAAGGACTACATTCGAGGGCTGGATTTGACCCTCTGACAAGCAGGAAAATTTCCCCTGCACCCTAATCCTTTTTATTATATTGACTATTTAACATGAAAAAAATGTACTTATTAATTGTATTCAATTATATGTATATTAATTGTGATGAAATGGCTATACGCTAAATAAATAAATGTATCTGGATGCAGACTCATTTCAATTATAAAAGTAACAATATGTAACTCTGGCTTCATGCCGAGTAAGAAGAAAATTGACAAGAGCATTACAGAAGAAATACAAGAGAAGAGTGAAGTTCCAAAAGTAATAATAAAAACAAATAAATAGCCCGTCCGTTTTTCTTAAGACCAACAAATTGTCGTTCGAGGAACCCATATAAATTATTATCTCCCATCCAATGTGGATAATGTGTGGAGACGGAGCGGGCATTATTACAAACAGCCCTTGTCAAGATCACATTAACAGCGAGCCGTCCTTCCTTGTAAAGGATTTTATAAAACAAATTAGAAACACTTAGGTTAGTGATTCCTAAAATCGACCCCCCACTCAGGCACCGGGTGACCTTTTTACACTTTCCCACTACTAACGATGTTTAGTATAATAATATTTACAATGTACCAAACACGCAAGAAATTTAGATTTTTTCTCCGAAAAGACACCCTCGTCATTGGGGTGCTTGTAACAATAAAGTATATCAAACGATTGAGCGTTTTCGACCGATTTAAAAATTGATTGAATGAATAATTAATCTACGTTCCTATTTTAGCTAGATTTTACTCATTTCCTGCAAGACTTTCTTTTAGCAAATAATAATATTATTAAGTAAGCAGGAACTATAATAAAATATAATATGCACTTATATAAACTTTAACATCTGTTTGTCATAGTGAATATAGTTTTTTATTGTATTTTACTTGAGACGATAGCTATGCAGAAGTGGAGATGGGCGGGGCACATTGCTCGAATGAATGACATCAGGTGGACGAGGAAACTGCTGGAGTGGAGACCGAGAGGCGATAAGAGACCTCAAGGGCGGCCACCAACCAGATGGATGGACGACATTAAAAAGGTTCGCTGGACCCCAGTGGATGGCGATCGCACAGGAGCGGGAGGAGTGGAAAAGGAGAGGGGAGGCCTATGTCCTGCAGTGGGCAAACGTGGGCTGATTATGATGATGATGATGATGATTGTATTTTTCAATGGCGCTACAGCAAATCGAATCATTTTTTTTATATGAGGGGAAAATCCTCATGGACACCCTTATGGTAGCGCCGGACTCATACCAGCTATAACCCCCTTCTCCACTGCTACCACGTTCCCACCTAAACCAAAGAAAACTAAAGTTGGATTGATCTTGCTGGCTGCGGATTTCATCGGCCTCTTTGGTTCTGATTTCCATAAAGCTGCCATCCTTCCCCAGATGTCCCGCCTTGACAAAATGTCACCAATTAGTGTGTCGGGTTTCGGGAATCTTGGCAATTGGTGATCCCTCACAACTCTACATCTCTCCTCGTCCCACTTGGAACACACAAACAGTGTTTTCTCGGCGTCGTCTTCCCTTGCACTTCAATTCATACATTCCTCCGAGCGACGGAGCCTTTCGTATTACCTAGTCATAGTATATGGAATATACACGAGTCTTGTGATCGGATTTAGTGAGGGGCTAACCCTTCTAAAAAAAAAAATTCTTCGATTTTCATAAAATTTGGTATACGGGTTGGTCTTATGCTCCTACACAAGCACGTAAAATTTAAGGTCCGTAACTTCAGTGGGTCCCCTTAAAGTACCGATTAATATTGAATATGTACTTAGTTCTAAAGCAGATAATAAAAAGCTCCAATAGTCGATATTATTTTAAAGTTTCTATAATAATTCCAAGGATAAATTCAGTTTAATCGTAAAATTATGAATTTTTATGCAAAGATATGTTTTACACGAAAAGGCTGTTATAATATACTATGAGTTCTGGGCTACCCTAGGTAAGCAGCTTTTTCTATGAAGGTACCTACTTTCCAAATAGCCCGTGTCCCGTCATGCACTGTGTCATGCGGAATGAGACTTCGCCATGTCTTCTGTCCATATAATTGCCCTAATAAATCGCCATGTCCAGCGGTCGTTGGTACTGTTGTTCCATTCTTGTTGCCAAGCTGTAATTATGCTTCTTCTTATGTCTTTTCTTAGTTTCGTGTTGTCTATTTCTCTCTTATATAATAATATTTCCGCCCTCTCTCGTGCCATTAGGTGCAGATGCACAAGCCTAGCCAGCACCACTGCAGCATCCCCAGATACAGTCCGGTATGCAGAGCATATTCTAAGGGCAAGGGACTTGCACGTGTGCTCACCACTTTATTTTTGTTCACTTGTTTGTCCAATATATGTCATACTTTCGCGGAATACATCATTATGTTGACTGCATAGCCAACGCTAGAACTTTTCTCTTGTTTGCTCGGGGACCATTCGTATTGGCCGTGATAATTCTCATAGCTCTTATCCGCCTTTCCACTGAATGAGCAAATCGAATCTGCAATCTGTACCCTGCAGAAGACGTAACGCATCTTTTTTAACATCGTCCGTCCATCTCAACCAAGGTCATTGGCCCGAATCAAAAGTATGATAAAATAAAGATCTTAAACTAATGAAATGAAACTAAAATGTAATCTTCTTTTAACCTCAACATAAGATATTCAAATTTATATATTTTGAATGCAAAATATACAACACTTTTCTATACAAAAGCATTTTTTTCCAGTCAACAATCGTCGCATTACAATCGTTTCAGTTGCTTTTTACTGAGTTTTATGTCTCAACAAATTATTTTATTAAAATTTGAAGAATCGAAACACATCTGAAAGATAAAGGAATGATTCAAAAAACCTCCTTGCGATTATTTACGTAAGACGGAAGGGAAGAGAAAAGAAGAATCATTATCTGTGATTACCCTCTGGAATTTTATCTGTATCGGCCATTTGTTCAAGTGTTTTTTAGAGTCTTCCGTTTTAATAAAAAAAAAAATCAGGGGATAAAAGAATAAAAAATGAGGGGAACCGGAAAGGTGGTAAATTTAATAAAAGTATTATGAAGTATCTAGCTTGTATTTACTGGATAAGCATTTACCCACATTTCTAAGCGCACAATATTGCAAATTTTATATCTTTTTTTTTATTTTTTTCGCGTAGCCCGAGAAACTTTGCATATAATAAAGAAGGTTTATGTCTTTTCATTTTTATTACCAAACCGTTATAATAAAATTTAAATGTTGTGTTTGTTGCTCTCGCCGGCACTCGGTTTCGAAACTTTATTAAGCAGTTACTTGAAATATTTTATTATTTATTTAGCTACATCACCTGAAAACTTTTAATTTTCATACTTTCATACGCACGCTCGATTCTAAGCGCCGCTAATGGCCCATTAATCTCTTCTAGTAAATACCTTACACTGAAGTGGTTATTAATTTCAAGCAATTTATTACATCTTGTTTAGATTTGACTCGTGAAAAAAAAAACTAAACAAGTCTGTTAATGATTTATATGAATACAATTTTTATAAGGTTTGTATGTACCTACCTACGTAGTAAAAGTTCTTTGAATAAAATGACATTAAATAAGAATTATCTAACAACCAATGACTCTAAAAATTCATTACTGATGTTCCATTTTTAAATGGAACAAACCACTACGGGCTTACGGCTTAGTGTGATCACTTTACGTTAACAACGTTCGCCATTATAGGTGGTAATGTTTGAGTCTCCGAAACTCCTTATCATGAGAATTCTCGACATGATCAACATGTCGAGAATTCTCATGTACCTATGCAACAAATAGATATTTAATAATAATTAATGAAATATAGAGATAAAAGTTGGAAATTATTGAGAACAAGAGAGCAACCAAATTTAAAGAATGCGACTGCTGTCATGTATTTTTGGCGCCAGGATATGACTATATCCATTTTTGTTAATGTCTCATATTTATTGCCTATTGGCTCTGTTGGTACACAACGTTCTAATTATGTCTAGATTCTTAAGAATCTCGGAGTTTCGGAGACTCAAACATTACCACCTAATGGCAAACGTTGTTAACATAAAGTGATCACACTAAGCCAGCCTTCTGAACAACAGAAGAAGACGGTCGTAAGCCCGTGGTGGTTTGTTCCATTCAAAAATCGAACATCAGTAATGAATTTTTAGAGTCATTAGTTGTTAGATAATTCTTTAAGATCTAGTCCTGAAAAAGGGTCACAATAAGAATCTAGACATAATTAGACATTAAATAAACCGAAGTAAACTCTCCCATATTTTTAGAATCTTTAGCGCATGCGTTATATTCACGTTGATACATTGTTCCGAGACTCTGGTGGAGTAGGTAGGTATATACTAAGTAAGAAGAAGGAAAGAAAATTAATGAATTTTATAGATTAATGATAAGAAAACCATCCTTTGTTAAATATCTCTCGATACAGTTCTTCAGAAAAGGTAGAAGAGAGTGAGAGAATCTAGAAATGTCCAATGATAATCACTGTACTATCTTTTTTGTTGGGACATTTTTGGAACGCGCATAGTTGATTACTTTACTAAATTTAATCCTATAAAAATCGTGACTTGAAAACTTAAGAGATAAGAAAGCATGCGTAGTCATACTATAAATACAAAAGAACTCATCTTCAATATCTCAAATGTTTACAAAACCATTTTTTTTTAATCACTGAAATCCACATCTACTTACTGGAAGTCCGTAAGCTTACAAACAAAACTTTGATTTTCCTAAGAAAATCTTCGATACGTCTACTCCAACCCCTCCTGCCCTCCGCCGCATCAGTCTTCCAACCTATCTTTCCACAACGTATCCGCAGGTCTGCGACAGACGCCATTTTTAAATCAATTAAATTTATAAATCTAGCATCAGTGAACACTCACTTTATAGCGAATATTACTACAATGCATATTAATTTTGTTCAAAATAGAAATTTAATAAAACCTATATCTACTCTATAATATGTTAATAATTGATATGTCAAAAACATTCCCCTATCAAAATATTTTCATGTGGCTTACGGAATATAATTAATTAAACCTACCTTCGATTATGAAATAAACAACTTTCAATTAATTATATTATTGTCATCGAAGATAATTTGAAAAACGCATGATTGATAAAATTAATATTATTGGTGTTTACCGTGTAGTAATTCATTATGAAGATGAAAAAACACTTGTCTTATACTACACAAATTATTTATTTTGTAATTATTATTTTTTCAATTTGTGTAGTATAAGACAAGTGTTTTTTTCATTCTCATTTAATAAATTTTTTGTCGTTTAGATTATAAGAACTCGGTGACAATGTATTCAAAAACAGGCATCCAAATACCTAGAGTAAGAATAAAAATAAATATTATTTTTATCGTAATTTTATCTTCTTAGACCAGCTGAATGGTTTCAGAATTATATTATCTACATATTCGGCATTTTGTCTTCAAGCCACAAGACATTTTAGGATTTAAGCTAGAGTTGATATAGGAAGAGCGAATTCAGGTCTTTAAGTGTAAACAGCAGTTAGAGCGGTTTATCGAAAACCGCTCAAGGTAGAGTTAGGTATAGTTCTAGAAATACAGTCTGCACGATGTTTCTTTATCACTTGCTAGAGCGCTCTTCGATTATAAGACTTCACTTAACGCATCTTGTCTATACTTGGTCAGATTATTTAAAACATTAAAAACCATTTTTCTAAGCACAAGTCTCTTGATTTGACATTTGGAAACACGATGAATTTCCGTCGATTATTAAATTTATTTATTTTTATACAAAAGTGTCAGTGTAGGTGACGGAGCTTACTGCTAGAGGCAACTTTTCCAATCAACCGATGTCATTCAATCTGTAGAAATTTCAAGCTAAACATTTAGATAAACTCCTACACGACAGGGAATCGTACCCGGGTCCTGTTGATCAGAAATTAGCGCTTATAATACTAGTCTACCGGGGTCGGTGATATACTAAAGTTTCAACTAGAGGAATGTGTTTAACTATGTTTTTCTGCCCAACGACAACAATCAATGTGTACCTACTTTTATTTTCTTCTTGTTGGGAATATTCGAAAAGTAATAATTTTATGCATCAGACTGAATCAATATGTGTTCGGAATCTTATTTGAGCTATTTGAAAATGCAAATACAAATAAATTTATTTACCCAATGCTCGAATCAAAGCGCAACGTAGCATTTCTACTTGTTATAGAGCTCACAGAGCTTTCAACACAGCGCATAAAGAATCGAACATTCTTTATTCAAATATTTATTTCAAACATTATTTTTGTCCCAGGCAATCTTTCCATGGTTTGAATATACTTCGATAATGATAAAGGTTGGCAGATTTTTATGATACTTTCCTATAATAAATTTCATTTGATGATTAAAACACTCAAGTAATTAAGACTTTTTATAAAATTGATTTTCAGGTTTACCTACACTAGAGTGAGGCACTCTTTGATAATTGCATCTCTTAAGAATATTAAATATTAATCAAACAGAGTATTAAATCTGATGAGGCATCTATGGTGTTAACATTTAAACAAATACCCAACAACTTCAGAAAATTGTTTTGTTTTGTTTTCTGCAAATCAGCAAGCATATTGAAAAACAAATAAATAGGAGTAACTACGTACCTCTTTTAAATCATTCATTAGGCCAAAATCACTCGAATTATACTCGGATACCTGCAAATTATTGTGTCTCTTTGTTCCTACATATTGACATAATTTAAGCATTATTGTATTTTGTTGCCAGATTTTATTATCTACATATATTTATTATTTATTATCTTGATTGCCTATTATTTTGGATGACTTTATAATTCTCGTTTTTACTATTAATATTATCGAATTGAAATATTCTATTGTCCTTGTTTTTATTTATATTGTTAAATTGTTGTGTGTTTGTTGGGTACTCTGAGTTGCTTTTATTTATTTATTTCATAGAGACACCAACAGAACACTGAACAACACAAACAAAATAAAAACAAACACATAGAATATCCAGCGCTCCAATAACAGGCATCTCCTATGTTACTAAGTTTCATCGATCGACAATGTTTTGATTTGTTTTATGTTTCTAACTTGTTTACAATTTTTATGTTTTTGATCGTTTTAAACCTTATTTTGTACGTTGAGTGAGTGTACACATTTCTTTGTATCGTCACTGGTTTGATTGCCTTGTGTCGACGTGGTACCTAATAAAAATGTACACGGCGCACTGTGGACAATAACCGGGTCTGGCTCTACTAAAATCTATAACTGTTTTATTTGTAGAGGTATTCCTTTCAAAATTTTTATTCTTAAAGCATTATGTTTGTTTATTATCATCATCATCATCATCAGCCTTCCTCAGTCCAGTATTGGACATAGGCCTCCCTTCCCGACTTCCATTGCTCCCTGTCGGCAGCCACCCTGTGCCACTGGTGTCCGGTCACCTTTCTTATGTCGTCGGACCATCGCATTTGTGGCCTCCCTGGATTTCTGCTACCGGTTCTCGGTCTCCACTCCAGGGTTCTTTTGGTCCACCGGTCGTCTGATGTTCTGACCACGTGTCCAGCCCAGCTCCATTTCAGCGATGCAACCTTTTGGACCACATCTGTCACCTTTGTTCTGTCCCTAATCCACTCGTTGCGTTTTCTGTCCCGCAAACTGATACTAAGCATCCTTCTCTCCATTGCTCTTTGGGTTATTCGGAGCTTTTGCATGGTTCTTTTTGTAAAGGTGGTAGTTTCAAAACCATACGTTAGTACTGGGAGAATGCAAGCATCGAATATCCTTTTCTTTAAGTGGTTTGCGAATCGCTTAGACTTTAGGATGTATGACAGTTTTCCAAAAGCAGCCCACGCTAAGCCCCGTCTACGTTCGATCTCCGCTTCTTGGTTGTCTCTACCAAGCTTTACTAAATGGCCAAGGTATACATATGAATCTACTCTTTCAATAACCTTTGTGTCTATCATTACTGGTCTCGGTTGTTCGGCAGTACACATGATTTTAGTTTTGGAGTAGTTCATTTTTAAGCCTACAGAACGTGAGATACAATTTACGTCATTGAGCATCAATTCTAGTTCTTCTTCATTATTTGCAAAGAGAACTATATCGTCTGCTAACCTTAAGTTGGTTAAATATTCGCCATTTATATTTATTCCTTGATTTTCCCAATTAAATTTTCTGAATATGTCTTCAAGTGCGGCTGTGAACAATTTAGGTGAGATGGTGTCGCCCTGTCGGATACCTCTTTTGATGTTTATTTTTCGAGTTGGTTCGTGTAGTTGTATTGTGGAGGTGGCATTGGTATAGATGTTCTTTAAGAGTTGTGTGTATCGGTGATCTACTCTGCAGTTGTTCAAACTTTCAATTATAGCCCACAATTCCACTGAATCGAAGGCCTTTTCAAAGTCTATAAAAGCTAAGGCCAAGGGTAAGTTGTATTCATTGTGTTTCTGGATAACGTTTTTAAGTGTTTGCAAGTGATCGTTGGTTCCAAAGCCCGTACGGAATCCGGCCTGTTCTCTAGGTTGGTATCCATCCAACTTGTTAGTAAGACGGTTGCATATAATTTTTGTGAATAACTTATAGAGGTGTGATAACAGACTTATTGGTCTATAATCTTCCAGTCTCTTGTTATCTCCTTTTTTGTGCAGCAGAACTATGCTTGCGTTATTCCACTCTGTTGGTATATTTTCCTCCTCTAGGCATTTGTTGAAAAGAGCAATGATTTTATTCAGAAGGGCATCTCCTCCCAATTTAATGGCCTCCACTATTATTTTGCTTTTCCATTTTTCATATTATTAATCGCATACATCACTTCGTCTTTATTTATATCTGGAATTTCCTCTGAGCCGATATTAACAATTTTTGGTCTTAAAGTTTGGGTTTTTTCTTGTGATATTTGGGATGCATATAACTTTTCGTAAAAGTCGGCTGTTATATCTAACAGTTCTGATCTATCATGTGAAACACTACCATCCTCTTTATATAGAGCGGTAATTTGTTTCTTCCCATTATTGAGGTGTTTTTGCAAGACCTTTGTACCCTTGTTTTCAGATATGACCTGTTCTATGATGTTTTCGTTGTGTTTGGCTACATCTTTTCTGATTTCTCGTCTAATGCTTTTATTCAGAGTTTTGTATTCGTCTGTATCAGATAGTCCACCTTTTTGCAGGTTTCGTCGTTTGTCAATCAATGTTTGGGTTTTTTGTGATATTTTGTTCTGTTTGGGTGCACTATGTATTGTCAATTGTTTTAGTGCTTTGCTTGTTATACCATATATGTATGAATTCATGTCATCCAAAGAGCCATTTTCTGGAAAAGGTCCCTTTAATATTTCGCCCTCTACAGCATTTTTATATGCAGCAGGGTTAGAGGTAATTATCTGGTTCATGTCAATTTTATTGCTTTTTAGTAATTTTAGTCTCTCGAATTTTGTATTGATGAATACTTTGGCTCATACAAGTCTATGGTCACTCCCAGTATTGAATGAATTTAATACAGATACGTCATGTACAATGGTTTTATGGCTCGAGAAAATTAGGTCTATTTCATTCTTTGTGGATCCGTCTGAGCTCTTCCACGTCCATTTGTTTTGGGGCTTTTTCTTGAAAAATGAATTCATTGCAAATAAGTTATGCTCTTGAGCAAAATCCAGCAGAAGTCTACCTCTCTCATTTCTGTTGCCATATCCATGGTTTCCCATATGTTGTTCAGAGTCATCTAGTATTTGGCCTATTTTTGCATTGAAATCTCCCATTAAGAGTGTGAATTGGGTCTTTGATTCCTCTACGGCTTTATTCATGTCATCATAGAATTGCTCAATGTCTTCTTCACTGGCTGCTGTAGTTGGTGCATAGACTTGTATCAATTTGATACTGTATCTGTTATTAAGTCTTATCACTATGAACATAACTCTATCTGAAATTGCCTTTATTGTGGTAACGTGTTTTGTCGTATTTCTATGAATAATGAATCCGACTCCTCCATAGAAAGCATCATCTCTTCCCTTGAAGCATAACAGGTGTCCTGATCTTAGTTTCGTGCATTCTTCTCCCTTTCTTCTGACTTCCGAAAGTCCAACCACATTCCATTTGATTCTGCTCAGCTCCGATTCCAACTCTTCCAATCTATCCTCCGTTCTCAAAGTCCTAGTATTAAACGTTGCCAGGTTCATTTTCAATTGACAGCCAGGTCCAACCCAGTGATTCTTCGCACCCTCTGTCCGTGCCTTAGCCCGACCGCTGTCTTGACCGGAGGCTTGCGGACTGCTGGGGACTGAGGGCCACTTCTTGGTGTTTCTCTTCATGTTAGTCGGTGAGGGGTTTTTTGGACAGCTACAGTCGTTTGTAGCTCCATACCACGCTGTCCAGGCGGGTTGGTATGGGGGTTCTTCCAGGATCTCCTTCCTCATGAGCGACAGGTATTTAGTCCTGTGCTGGTGTTACGGTTATACCGCCGATTTTCGGTCGCCAGAGCCTCGTTAGTTATCTAGCGGGGGGGACCACGAGCAGGTGAGGATGACAGTTGGGTCGGCTAGGTATTATTTGCCATCACCCCAACCCCCCCCCCCCTGTTTTGTTTATTATGCTGATATGTAAATAAATAAGTTTTAATTTACGGTTATTTTATTCAAAACATTTGAAAACTGACTTGTAAATAAAAATTATACTCGCTTAATAGTATATTTATTGACCTTTAATTCGATTATAGAGTACGTAAAAGTAGTTTTGTACATAACAGATAGATATAATGAACTAAAAGTCAAAATAAAAGTGATATATACAGGGTGTATAATATAACAAATAAAAGATAATTTACTTGTAGGATCACAACTAAACAAGTATACCTATTTTGTTACATTTCAAATTCAAATATCTTATCTATTGCTAACAACTAATGGTATGTGTTACATATTTTTGGAAAGCTTATTTTATATAGATAAATTTAAGCCATAAAAAATTTTGGTATTCTATTTGTTGTAAGTTTTTTCTTAACGATACTGTAAAATTATTTAAAAAAAAACTCTTCCATAAGTTTGTCGAAGGTTTTCACTTTTACCGACGTCTTTCGACGCTTTGAAATTTATGTTAAATTATAGCCTAGACATATCAAAAAATAGTCTGCTCACTTTTGCGCTTTTAGAAGTTATGAATGATAAAAGTACACCCAGTAATAGTAGAGTGCCAAAGAAAATTATATTGCGAAAACCAGGGCTGGCCATTACAAAACTTAATTCTATGGTTAAACGTTGAACCATGTAAACAACTAATAAATTAAATAAAATTAAAATAATATATTTTATTCACAATAACTATTTAAAAGCATATTTTTTTTATGCACATATAAATATAAGCGTGTGTGTATTAGATTTTTCGTGACCTCCAGAATCAAAAACGAATTATAGTAGATACCTACAGAGTGCCTACTTCATCAAATTCGATCATTTTTTAAGTTACCTACCTATGGTTTCCCAAAAGTATTATGTTATTATAGGATCTGGACATCTGGAGTATGAAGAAGAGTATAAAATAAACCTATCTTCTAATAGCTTAAAGAAAGTATTTGTGGAAAAATATTATTATTATTTCAAATCATTTATTCATTAAATCACAATATATCATATCGTTGCCGTGGTGGTGAAGGGAGTCAAGCCACACACACATTGTTTTGAGATAATGACTGTTAAAGATTTGTTGTTTGTCATCAGTGCAGTATTTTGCTTATATTTTAGTTGATTTTTTATGCACACAAGATTATGAATACACATTTTGTGAGGAATTTTACACTGATTACAGAGAAGTAATCAACAGTAGACAATAATTATCACAATTTAATTAAAATGAAACATTTGACTTGAATCATTTCACCACTGGCAATTAGCGTACATAATAAGTGCACTGTTCTGAGTGGTGAAAAGATTCAAGTGGCTTGGCTCTTTTCACCACTGGCAATGTGCATACATAAGTGCACTGTTCTGACTGGTGAAAGGATTCAAGAAGTGACTTGGCTCTTTTTACCACTGAAGTTATTTCTATAATAAACTCCATTTTTAGTGGTGAAAAAACCTAATTTATTTATCATTTGGCAAGTTGTCGAATTTTTGTCACAGCGCTAGTCTTACATCCAGTCAAGAAATTCTGGGAACAGACTGGCGGCACTCTCGATGGTACCAGGGTAAGCGCGAATGGGGCAGTCGTGCAAGATGTGATTTACAGTCTGTTTCGAGTGTCCACAGTCACATTCTGGGTTATCTCTTATAGTGAGGGCACTAGTGGAGCATGTCGCCACAGCAGCTATGTCCCGTCCTAAGCCTATTGAGTGTGGTCCACTGACTGCGTGACAGGTGGAAACCAGGCTGTTGAGATGTATGGTTTGTGACGGGCATGACAGTGTTCAGGTCTGTAGTGGTTGTCCATTCGTCCTGGATGTCTTATCCCAGAATCTGGCACTGTGCTCCCTGTTTCCAGGGGGCCTTAAGGGATAGTACTGATCCCTTACATGTTCCATTATTGAGAGCTCATTCTTGCTAGCAGTTGTCAGCCATACCTTCGCTAAGGCTCTGCGTCTTCTACATTCGGGGGGAGAATTGTTTGAGAGCATGGGCAACCAGTTCACTGGTGTGGATTGGACTGTGCCACTTATTATTCGCATGGTGTTATTGAGTTCCTTGTCTACCTTGTCGACATGGGCACTGTTTAGCCAGGCAGGGCAGCAGTACTCGGCAGTAGAGTACACCAAGGCCATGGAGGAAGCCTTCAGTGTCTGGGCGTCCGCTCCCCAGGATGTTCCCGCTAGTTTTTGGATGATATTATTACATGTCCTCACCTTGGCAGCTGTTGTAGTCAGGTGCTTTCTGTATGTGAGCGATCTGTCGGGAGTAGCATCCAGATATTTGGGGTTTGGGTTATATTTCAGCTGCTTTCCCATGAAGGTGACATTTGGTTTGGTTTGGGCACATGTGTTTCCAAGATGGAGGAGAGTCACCTTGGTCTTGTCGGCGTTTGGTTTCAGTCTCCATCTGTATAAATACCCTAACATGGTTTCAAGATCGTCTGTAAGTTGTGTTTTCCAGGCAGCGAAGGTTTTGCTTTGGAATGTAAGTGCTATGTCATCCGCAAATGTAAACTTTTTGGATATTGTCTGCGACAGGTCCGATGTGTACAGATTAAAAACAGTAGTGGAGCCAGCACCGACCCCTGTGGCAGTCCATCGCTCAAGATACAGGTCCTGCTAGCATTCTTCCCGAGGTGTACAATAAATTGGCGGTTTGTGACCAGATTATTCATAAGGCTGAGAAGTCCTTTGCATAGGATTATGTTAATTAGTTTATGCAGCAGTCCGTGTCTCCAGACTGCATCTTATGCTGCAGACAGATCAATGAAGGCCGTGCCTGTTTTGAAGTTGCGCTGGAATCCCTCCTCGATTTCAGTGGTGAGTGCAAGCACCTGGTCGCAGCAGCTTCTTTTAAGTCTGAAGCCTGCCTTTTGTATAGGTAGCATTCTTTCAATAAAGGGCTGTATTGGGTTGTAGAGAAGGCGTTCGAAACTTTTTAAGCAAACCTTAAGTAGAGCAATTGTCCGGTAGCTGCCAGCATTGTCTGCTGCCTTTCCGGGTTTTAAGATGGCAATGATCTTTGAGATCTTGAAGAGCTTTGGTAGTTTTTTCGTTTGGAGGATGTTCGTGTAGAAGGTTAAGAGTCATTTCTTGGTTGTGGGGCCTGCGTATTTTAGGAATTCAGGGAAAATTTCATCCTGTCCAGCTGCCTTGCCCAATCTCTTAGAGCCTTGTCAAGTTCAGTCATGGAGAAAGGTTGCATCATTTGTGAGTTTGTTGGGAGTTTTTTAGCTTTATTGCGCAGTTCTCCCTTAATTTTTCGTTGGTGTGTTTTATCGCCATTGCACTTGGACATTGCTTTGATGCGATCAGCTATGTGGTTTGGATGTATTGGTAGGGAGTATGGTGGTGGTGTGGAAGCAGAACCTAGTCTACAGAGTGTAGCCCAGGCCTTCCTACTTGATCTCTTGAAATCCATTGATTCCACAGTCACCCACATAAAAACCTACGCCACATATTCATAACATCATTTTTATACAGGATAGTACCAAAATTACAACTTATCAATAACTTTTTTGTTTCTTAAAATAAAAAATAAAAATAAGAGTTGAGAAAAATAGTGCATTATTATTATTTTTGAACAGTTGAGCATTAAATAAAATGAACCCTTTGGTATACAAAGGTGTCAGTATAGCCAGCAGAACTTATACCGCCAATCCAATCACACGGCCCTCGGTTCAACCAAATTTCCAACAATGAACCATAGATTACAAAAAATGCATGCTATATTGAGCTTTAGTACTAGTATTAATAGATGTTAATTTAGTATGACAAATAATGAGAACTTAAGTGTTGGTATTGTTTAACGCAGATTTTTAAAGCATGTGTCATTCTGTGGCTTGGGTTTTTTCACCACACTTAGAAATGCAATGAATAGAAGGAGTTGTAAAGGGATTAAGACGCTTGTATCAGTTCTCTTCCGAGAAAAAATATATGGGAAGAATTATAACTTCTTTCACAAATGTCTAAAAATCACATTTAGAGATAATAATTCACTTTGCTCTTTTCACCATCATGAAAGGAACATTTTTTAAACCAAATGGCATTTTTAGTTCATTTTTGCTAAAATTGTGGCTTGACTCCCTTCACCACCACGGCAACGATATGAAGTATACATCATTGTAAAAAAAAATTAATAAAAATAAATTAAAATTAAATACAATGCTATATACTAAATAATATAAAAATATCGGTATTATCTCTCATGATACATCACGATGTAATGTAATCATGAGAGATCTTCGAACTACAGAGAAAGGAACCTTCTTAACATCCCACATGAGGACAACAGAACTGCCTTTTGGATGGCATATCTGAGACCACAACAGATGCCAAGTTTCCCTAGATTGTCTTTAAGAGACTTAGGAATAACTCCATTCGTCGATATCACTATAGGTATTATGTGCGTGGTTGGTGTATGCCACATATCCTTGATTTCGTGAGCAAGATCAAGATATTTAATTATCTTATCTTGCTCGGCTTTTTTCAAATTTTCGTCATACGGTATAGTGATATCCACGAGATACGTTATCCCGTTCCTACGATCAACCAATACAATGTCCGGACGATTTGCGTTAATCGTTCGGTCAGTTTGTATTGGTATATCCCAATACAACTTTGTATTACTGTTTTGCATTACCGAAATTGGGGTGTACCTATAATAAGGTACTTCAAGATCGAGCAAACCATATTTCAAGGCAAGTTTTTGATGAACTATTTTAGCCACATCGTTATGTCTGTGCAGATACTCAGAACCACACAGGAGAGAACACCCAGACAAAATATGTCTGAGTGTTTCTCCTGTTTGGCCACATGCACGACATTTATCAATTATATCAGGTGCTTTAATGTTATATTTTTTATAATTATTAGTGACGATGACCTGGTCTTGTATTGCACAGACAAAACCTTCTGTTTCGCTAAATAGTTCACCAAACCTCAACCATCCAGTCGAATCTTCAAGACTTACATGTGATGAATTTAAAGTTTCGAAGAATCGACCGTGGAGAGACTTGCCTTTCCATATATCAACCCGATCTTGTACCCCAATTATCGGTGGTGAAACAGGATTTGATAAATTTAAGGGCGTGTACTTCAAATCACACGCAATGAGGTCTTCATAACCCAATTTATTCCTTGATGAGATAAAGTAAGATTGGAGGAGGTTTATCTCTTTGTTATTCATGTTTTTGATGTTTAACATGCCTCTACCACCAATCTTCCTTGGTAAATATAATCTCATCAAGGAACATCTTGGATGATGCATCCTATATTGTGTGAGCAAACCACGTACCCTTAAATCCATCTTGTCTAGTTCCGTTTGGTTCCCCTTAATGATTCCAAAAGAATACAAAATTTTCGGTACTTATAATTAATTATTATTATTATAATTGTATATATTGATCATGAAGTGTAATCTAAAAGCATGATAAAAGGGTTAAAGGGTATTAATACCTATTATTTTCAGCATATTTACCATTGTAGTTTTTCAGTAATATTAAAATTATTTGTTTGAAATGTTTATCAGGTTACACCCTGAATAGGACATTCTTTTTTATTTTTTTTTAGTTTATTTTATCTATTTTTTATATATGAAAATTATTTTTTACTTAATTTTAAATCGAACAAAACAAAATCTGACATAGCGCATATTGGTTGATTGTTTACAAAATTTTGTGTGAAATGTCATCTTCAGGCTGTTAGCACACCTCCGCCGCGAAAAGCGGCACACGGAACTGCAGAAAGCGAAATCGCAGGTAGTGTTAGTACACTAGCGGGAAAACGAGTAGCGAAAGAGAAAAACGCACATAAGTAAGTATTCTATAGTTATGTTTTGTTGGGAAATATAAATAATTAAAACCACAATATTATTTCATATTTCATATATATTTTTAAATATTACAACATTAACAACGTTTTTACTTACAATTTAGAAAATATGCACATCCAACTTCTGCAAACCATCCCACAACAAAACGCAATTAACGTTTTCCATCTGTGATTTCTATGGAGAAAATGACGTTCGCTTCAATTTCGCTCCAAAATTCTGTCGATTTTGACAACTTCAAAAGCGGGCGGAATGCGAAACACACGGATCCGCGAAATATCAGGCGGAGGTGTGAATACAATTTGAAGTAATCTATGGCGAAACACCGCAAGAGAGAGATGAATGTATAGAAAACAGTACGGGTTTGAGCATGCTATCTCACTCTCAACATGGCGCGCAGAAACTGACAGATGTGACCGTCGTCGCTTCGGCTAATCCGCAGCGGAGGTGTGCTAACGGGGTCATACATAACAAACGCGGATCATATATATATTTTTTTTTATAATTAAAGTAAAAACTGATCAGTGAGTTATACGTAATCTTAGGATTAACGATTTTTTTTATAAATAAGACGATAGTTTAAAAATTAACCGACTTTTACAGGACACTTTTAGTTAGTAGGTTGAAAGCTCTGTTTCGGGCCGGTTTAGTTTAGCCGGTATGTCTTACCTTACCCAATAAGACACGACGTAACAATATATCGAGCTTAAAGCTCATGAGTAAGTACACGTATTCGCAGCTTAATATATTATCCACACATCCGTTGGCTGCTCCTCATAATGTGTTGTCTTGCGGTTGCTCCCAACCAGAAGAAACTTTGAGAGCTCTCTACACGTAGAATGCTTCAGAAAGCTTCTGTCCAAATTAGTAACACAGACACCGCTCATATTCTGAATTTTATTTTCATCTCGTTTATAGGTATAATTTTGTCAATGATCAGGAATTAAGCATTTAGAAATATTGAGGCAAAGAATGCTCAAACGCTACGTGTGGTCGCTGATTTTTTGAGAACCAAAAAAAAGTGTTTTACACTTTTTTCAACGTTGACTGCCCTGGACGGATAGTAACTATCGGGTAGTGCATGCCATCCAATGGCGTCGTATAGCCGGCAAAACTTAATTCCTATGATAGGTTGAAACAAGCTCTTAACCGTCAACAAATCATAGACTAAACAAATATACCAATTTGATTGAAAAACACCTTACCCATACCTATCCACGTTCGCTCCCAAGGTGGAGCATAATATGGTCGCCACTAGGTCTCTCCGCTTCCTCCAAGGTCAGTCCGATATTCTGCAGGTCGGCGGTGTAGGCTCGCGCAATGGTGAGGCACGGTCTTCCTCTTCTTCTTGTCCCGCCCGGATTGTAAAATAGGCTGGCTTTAGGGGGGCATGCGGAGGACATGCCCGAGCCAACCTAATCTGCAATTTAGGATAACCGATGTAACGGAGGGCTGTAATGTTCTTTCGCGGGCAGTATCATACGTTACAAAATCATACCACTTGATTCCCAAAAAAAACCGAAACCTTGAATTGAGCCTGCGAACTCTTGTTCAAGAGTGTCTGCCTAGGAAGCCAACCAGCCTTCCAAACAGCAGTAAAATACGGCTTTAAGAGTAGTATTTATTTTCTACGGGCGCAGAGAATAAATT
The DNA here is from genome assembly GCA_963576905.1 of Mystacides longicornis. NCBI lineage: Eukaryota > Metazoa > Arthropoda > Insecta > Trichoptera > Leptoceridae > Mystacides > Mystacides longicornis. The sequence continues at coordinate 725,752 of OY756421.1, read as the reverse complement.
TACAATTGTCTATACAAGAGATGTCAGTATTATATTTTTTTTCCGGTCAGCTGGACCCATCCAATCTGAAAAAGGCCAAGCCCGGGTAGAAATTACAAGTGAAAAATCACGTAGAAAAACTCTAGCCCGGTTGGAAATTGAACCCGGGACCTCTTATCTGATGTCCAAGCATATACCACTAGGCTACAGAGGAAAAAATAAAATATCATTTAAAATCGAACTTTCATAGTACCTGAATGGAAGTGAAAACCCAAGATTTGTCACGAAACGCATGTGAACAACATGCACCTCGAAAGACAAAAAGGGGATAATTCATAGTACTAATTTGATTCCAATTGTTTTTTTAATGTTTTTTGGAATAATTATTATTTCTTTTGAAATATTTGGTGTTTAAGATTTAGTCCCAAAAAAAGAGCAAAAAAGTCATATTTAGAACGTTGTGATCGAAATAAAACATTCAAACTAGGTATAAACGGAAACTTTTGAGTTCGATTCGACTCCAAACAAACAATTCCACAAACTTTTGTTCAAGGTACCGCAAAGAGAGTCTTGAGTCTTTGTATTTTGACATTCGAAGAATCTACAGAATGTAGAATTAAGTCTGTCTTCTTGTTGAAATAAAACCAGCTCGAGCTTTACGAAGAAATTCATTTGAAGCTCAAGCGGAAAGAGCGATGAGCTTCAAATGAATTAACAAGTTTATAAAAATAAATCCAGCAAGAAGATGTTTTAAGTTTAAGACACCTTAAATATTCTCTGGGTGATATATCGCTTTAATAAGCGCTCGCTCACCTGGCGGCGCGCGGCCTACTAGACAAAAACTTCTTCTTGCAACCAACTCCTATTTTATGACTCATACATGTGCTTACATGGATACTTCTGAAACCAGCTCCTTACATAGCTTTGGGATATCATTTATCAACAATAACACTCACAATTATTCGTGCTGCCTCACATTTTAACCCGAATTGAAGATCGAAGGGGTGCGATTATACTTAACATCAATCAATCAAATCTACCTTTACAGTTTTTACCCCACTCAAGAGCATAGGGAAGCAACAAGATCTCTCCATTGCGCAATATTTATGACGTACTCCTACACCATGTTGACAGGGCCTGATGATCCGGACTCGGAGAATAAGTAAGCTAGCTCTTGCATAAAGATTGGTATTTCAATCCGAGTAAAAGTATTTTTAACATAAAACCAATGTTAATGTCCTACATTACATTTTATTCAAAAAAAGTAAAATAACCACAAAGACCGGACCAAACATGACATTCTCAGTTTGTGATTAATGCACTCGTCCTTTATATTATTATATCGTTGAATAATTAAATTCAAAGTGGCAACAACTCGTCTGATATCAGCAAGTGTGTAATGATATGCGAGAACTTTATACGTGAGTGTGTAATAACAATATCCCTGTTCTCGTAAAATAAACAGTGAATGATATTTTAAGTATGATCTAATCCGCAACACTAGCTGTTATGTGCTCCCATATTTGCCTTTGTTCACTTTAACTCTAATCGTTCCCCATAATATTATTCTAGTTTACTTACTCCCATACCAACCAACATACGAACTAACACACGTTTAATTATTATTATATTACGGATGCTGTAAAGGTAGATAGTAAGATTCCCGCTTCAGAAGTTCATAAAATATGTTCAGTCTTGTATTAAACTACGCTATAGCAACTGATGTATGTAACTTATGTTGGGTGGTTGGCGTCATTATTAACACACTGTACATCGCATATCGGCGCGTTATATTATTATTATTTTTTACGGTGTTATGAGATTTCTTTTAAAGTTTCTGTACTAGTAACACGACCTGAGTAATCTAGGCTCTAGACGGCGCTGACTTCTGGTATTTTTCTTTGAACTACCTGGGGTTAAATTCTCGTCTCATATTGGACGAACCGCTTGATTCATTGAAGGGCCATGTCGACTGTGATTGGGTCAAGAATAGGGCAAGAATACTTGTAACTGGAATGAATGACCGTGGTTGAACAAAAACAGAAACAATTTGGGGCCTTTAATTTAGCCACTATATCGAAAATTGTTAAAAATTAAAAAAAAGTTAAATAGGTACATCAAGTTCCTCCATTATAGAGATGCGATGGACTTGGCTAGGACGTTGTGCTAAAGATGCTGAATATTGGCACTGTTTTTCCTCCTATTAGGGTTCCAAAGACAAAGAAGAGCCTCTCCCACCGTATTCCGTCCTTTCAAATCAGAGCTGAGAGATTTAGACATACCGTGGGAGGTCAATAAAGTTGCGTAAGATATTGTGTAGTAGAGGGCTTTTGTTGCCTCCCCATGTCCCTAATGGGTCACAAAGAATGTATAAAATATACATAGTTCTAATGTAAGAAGTTAAATGAGAAACAAAATGCTATTTATCAAGATTCTAGGAAATAAACACATTTTGAATGAAACCAATGCAGAATTTATAAAACCTGTACCAGACCAATCTTGACATGCATGTGGTATAGAATCAAGGGCCGATACGGAGCCTATTAGGGGTACTTGAGATGTCCAGGTGATTGCGTGATGGAGTAAATCTAGAAGGCATTTCTGGAGGGACCCCGTAGAGAGGGACAACTGATTATATAACTTACAGCCTGATGATGACCTTCAGATAGATCCGAGAAGAGGATGTTACAGGGTTCAATCCTAATACAAGTAGAAGAAGATTACAAAACTATTATTTCTTCGCCTAGTACAAGAGTCTTGCCTCTCTTTTACATAAACGAATTATATTCTGTGAAACTACGTTTTTAACATATTTCAAAGCAGCCAAACCTGTCTCTGCATGTAAATCTAAGAGCCTACATATCCGTACTCACAATTATTGTTGACGCTTTTTCGTCTTCTTTTTGTGTCCATACGGGTCTCTATGGTCGCCTTTAAAACATCTCCTTATCTTTTATAATTTCAAAAAAGATCCCATTGAATATCAAGTTTAGCGCCTGAATCTACTTCTTAACTAGTAGTGTTAGTACGAATTTTATCGAATAGTCCTCTAACATGGAAGCAACTTCTGAACGTAGGCGTCCTCTGTGTCCTGAACGAAGGCATCCTTTAATCTTCTACTCCTGAATTATGCAACCTCTATTTCTTTTTACTCCCGAACGTAGGCATCCTCTATGTTATCGACTTGCAACCTTGTTAATTACTTGATAGCATTAAACATAAACTTCGCATCACTATACGAACATAAACATACAGTGAGTTTTTTGATAGCTTCGGCTTGTTAAACTGACAACAGTTATAAATTTGATTTGGAGACGTACCGATGACGACGTACGCCATATAATATGCCCACAATATCCATATACAAAAGTTAGGTATATAAAATCTGGGCTATTAAATTCATTCTTTCGGACATCTTCACACTGAAACAGGGTTTAGAAAAAAGGTTTTTTTTTACACAAATTTTTCATATAATCTTACAAAACATACTTTAATTACCCCAAAAGAAATTTCGAAATTCTAAGTGTTCGTCTCACATGAGCTGGCTTTCCTTTAACCGTCCGCATCCTTTAGACTGTGGAAAATTTTCAGAACAGGCTGCTATCTGTTTTGGATGCCAAATTTTTAATTTCTTTTATAAATAAGATTTATTTATTACATATAAAATAAATAATTTTTTTCGAAAATGGTGACTTTACTTCGTTCACTGTCATGTTTACTTGGTGTGTTATGTAAACGTTGTATTCGAGAATAATCTAGAGAAATCATTATTTGGTATTTTGTCCCGACACGAGTCACAGCAGCGAGCGCTCCTTCGGGGCCAAAGGAAGGAAAATGGATATAACATAAAATAAAATGACAACATTTCTCGTGGAGAAATTCTCTACTTCAACTAAGTATTTTATCCTACTAGCGGTATATGAATACAATGTGCTATCTCGACACTTGATCAAACTCAAACTAAATGTGCAAATTAATACCGAAACAACTTTTATTTCACCCGTAGGAGTAGACAGAAATAACGGACCTTCACTTACCAAAAACAACTATACAACCTCTCCTATTTCTTTTGTTTCCAATGTGGCTCTCCCCGAGTGCGTAATCGACTAGTTTGATCCACGCTATTCTTGGTTAATCACGCCTTCTTACACCATTTCAGCGTTGTAAATTATTTTTGAAAATCTATTTGTATCCATTTTACTCATAGTATATGGAATATAAATGAGTCTTATGATCGGATTTCAAAAAAAAAAAATCGCTGAAATTAATTTTCTCGACGTTTTCGAGGGTGTAGATTCCAAAAAAAAAATTTTTTTAATTTCCGTGTACCCGTGCGCGTACGTCAAAAATTTTTGCGCACCCATAACTCATAGTAATTCTTATCCGATTTGATTGAAATTTGGTAGAACGGTTAGCCCCTCGATGTAGATGAGTCAGTAAAATGTTGAGATTTGTACCTTCAGGGGAACCCTCTTAAAGTATCCAAAGAAAATTTCACTTGGTCTAGAAAAAGGATTTTCATAAAATTTGGTATACGGGTTGGTCTTATGCTCCTACACAAGCACGTAAAATTTGAGGTCCGTAACTTCAGTAGGACTCCCTTAAAGTACCGATTAATATTGAATATGTAGTTCTAGGCAGATAATAAAAAGCTCCAATAGTCAATATCATTTTAAAGTTTCTATAATAATTCCAAGGATAAATTCATTTTAATCGTAAAATTATGAATTTTTATGCAAATATATGTTTTACACGAAAAGGCTGTTATAATATACTATGAGTTCTGGGCTACCCTAGGTTAGCAGCTTTTTTTTCAACATGACCAAATCATCTAATCGTATTACTTAGTTGGAAAATTATCTATTAAAATGTAATTTTTTTTTCGGGAAAGCTCTTCTCCTTTCATGGGAGCAATTTCATTGTTTTATTCGAACATTTATAAAATAAATTATAAAACTTTATAAAACATACAAAAACGTCTATCCCATTTTAAAATGTACAAAGACCCGAAATCGGAGATTTTTTTATAACACAATATCATTTTTCATTCAGTTTCAGTTTGATATTTATTTATTTCAATCAATCAATCAATTTTCCCTTTTACACCCCACTCAGGAGCATAGGAAGGAAACAAGAGCTCTCTATTGCACTCGATCTTGCGCAATCTTTATGACCTCCTCCCACACCATGTCCAAATCCCTCAGCTTTGCTTCGAAGGAGCGGAACACAGTGTGAGAGGGCCGTCCTCGTCTTCGGGACCCTGATGGAAACCCAGCCAAGTCCATCTCCTCTCCACAATGATAGAGGTGATGGGCTCACTCTAGGTGGGCAGGCGTATAGCGTCGTCCGTGATGCGGTGGTAACATCTTCTACCCAAAATTTTCCTGAGGCACTTCATTTCAAATGCAGAGATTTTTTGTGCATTTAGATATACGGCAACAAGTGCCTTTAAAAAAACATTAGTATAACTAGAAATAAAAGGAGACAGAAACAATAAAAATAACATGGTAAAAAATAAACAAAGACCAATCACATACAAACACTAGAAAAGATTCAGTCACAAAATCTACAAAATATGGATACGTAAATACATAAAGGTCTGCGTCTGATTCATATCAAAATGTATTAACATTTTGATATATAATAAAAGGGTGGAGAATTGTATTTATTTTTCATTTTATTTCTTTTTAATAATAATTATCCCCTTATACAATGACTTATACCTTCTTATATGATTTTTTATGATATTTATTTTATTTATTTATTTAAAGAAATTAGAATATAATATATAAGAATAGAAGCTTGGATTTAATAGTTGAGGACATAACCGCATGTATGTATACACATACAGACATCGTCCAAATCATCGTTATACCCAAAAACCAAGAATATTTATTTATTTATTTATACTTTACTGTACATTTGTAGAGTAACACATAAAAACTTAACATAACAAAGACATCACAGAATCAACGTACAGAGTTCGAGCTTACTACATCAAATAATATTATTTATTTTTATTTTTTAGATTTATGAATACATTTTTCGGCATTTAAATCTGATGGATCAATTGAAATTAAACCGTTTTTTTGTTGAGAAAATGAATAAAAAACATTCAATAATTTAAAAAAAATTACATTGTCCACAAAAGAAGAAGAAAAAATTACCGGATTTTTGTCTATCATTCGCATATTTCGTTTGATCAAGTGTCGATATAAAACAATGACGTATATATCTACCTAGATAGTTTATACGTACGTACCTATACTAAGGAATGTGTACAGTATGCAGGTTTAATTTAACATTATGTATACGTAATAACCATGTTCGTATATTTGTATGTTTGCTGTGTACTTACCTACTCTCTCTTGACTTTAAGTCCTTAGATGTGATATACAACTTTGACGCATACTTTGTTAGGTTAAATTGTAACCTACATAAGAAATAAATTTATATTGTACCTACAATCGTTTTAGCTTGCGTCGTCAGTTTGTAAATAATTGAAGATCTTAGAGTAAAAAAAGGCTAAATTAAACGTACCTAGTCAAAAGTTTACTTGAGATATTTTTAACTATATACCTGAATTTTTAAGGCTACTCGTAGCAGAATGCTAGTGATGACATAAGGTAAACCGAGATTTGAATCCCCAGCAATGCCGTTGGTGAAAATCTGCGTATCAAAGCACCTTATGGTGACAATGAATGTTGTACACGTAAAAGTGATCACAAATAAACCAGCCATTAATGATGAAGGTCGCAAGCCTTAATTGGTGTTATTATAACATTAAAATAGTTCTCGTTGATTCGCGTCCATAAAATATAATGAGAGTTGTAATCTTTGAGCTAATTTCAATAGATATTCGGACAGAGAGAACATTCGATCCAATCCAAACTCCCATTACGCCCCACTAAGGGGCATAGGGAGGCAATAAGAGCTCTCCGTTGCGCTCGATCTTGCAAAATGTTATGACCTCCTCCCAGACCATGGCCAATTCCCTCAGCTCCGTCTCGAAGACGCAAAACATTGTGTGAGAGGGCCTCTCTCGTCTTCGGGACCCTGGTGGGAGGAAGAACAGCGCTCTCCTCGGCTAACTGTCATTCGGCATCCTTTACACGTCATGTCCCAGCTAAGTCAATCTCCTCTCCATAATGGTAAAAGTGATGGGTCTACGCTGGGGGCGATGGCGAATAGCATCGTTCGTGATGCAGTGGTAGCATCTAATACCCAAAATACTCCTTAGGCACTTTGTTTCGAAAGCGGAGACTTTCTGAGCCTAGGTTTTAGTCAGGTTCCAGGGCTCACACTCGTATAGATCAAACAGTTAACATTTCGTCTCAACACTCAACGCCAACGTTTTCCATATTTTGGTCATGTTGTTAAAGGCGCCACTTGCCAAACCAATACGTATCGGAAGCTCAGCCCCGAGGTCACCAGTGGTGGTGATCGCAGGTACTTAAATGTATCCACCCGAGAGACCTGGTGACCATCGATAGCTGTTATAGGATATCTGTCAAACGGTGAAAAAAAATCTATGGATTAAAACTATGAATAACTAGTTAACTCTGTTATGTGAAGCACAAGGCAATCAGAGGTCTATTGATTTTGAATTTGAGATACATATTTTATCAAAGCTTTTATGGAGCACTGGCAAGTTTGAATGACATTGTTTATATCTTATGTAGTACATAATATGTTTGCAGGGATATTATAAGTAAGTAAAAAATAATTACATTGAATGCAATAAATCCCAAGAGATGACTGAGATATAGGCGAGTTTTTTTTTTGAAAAAAAGCGTCTCATTTCGGATGCATTTACGCAACTAAATAACGTTTTAAGGACTCTTTGAATACGAGTATGACTAGCTTATGTAGTGAAATTTTATAACTCATCAATGTCACAGAGTCTCATGAATATTTAATTTAAAAGAAGATCCGCTCTTTTCGCTCAAATCACATATCATTTGCTTAGTTATAAATCCTAAATGAACTGGATTATTCAAATGAATTCACCTTTTGAGTTGTGCATGTACCTACGTGTTCCTATAGTACATATTATGAAACTATAGTTAAGTACCTACCTATAGAGAAAAGCAAGAAACGTGATCCAATGTTTTTATTCCCAATTCGATGTTTTATACCATCCAAAATATAACTTAATGAATGGCCCCCGTGCAATGGCAACTTGTTTTATCGAACTATTTAGGTGCTTTGAAGAAGTGTATGGGAAGCAACCAACTAGTTGCTTTATATTGAATTCGAATTCGTATAATGCCAAATCACTCGAAATCGAGTGCAGAGCTAAAAAAAATGAAATATTCGTATACCTAATGATAAATTTATTACCTGTTCAATTTATAGTGTGGTGGCGACACAGAGGGCTTTTCGTTGGCTATCATTTTTTTAGAGAAGGTTTCTACGACAAAGCCACGATGCTCACCGGACCACTGCATTGTGACTTCTTGAAATGAAAATGGCGTCGATTCCCCCACCTAACGCCACAAGGTACTCGCACTCCGCTAACCCACCTGCGCGCTCTACAGTGAGTGTTTGAAACTTGGGAGTCCATTATGCCCCACCCTGTATTATAAAATTTGCCGGTTCTCCAATGCTCCTTCCGCACATCCTCGGCTCCGTGTCGGTTGGAATGCTCAACAAATAAATAATGCTTTATTGCAAATTGAATGTGGTCATGTTATTCTGTATACAACGACAGCGTGACGGTACCTAGGGGGCGGTATTACACTACAATATATCGTTGCCTCGATTCCATAACGTTTCACCTAATTTTTTTTATTTTAAATTTTGTAAAAAATGTGTTGTGCATTTTTATTTATTTTCATCCTCATACCTAGACTTTTTCAGGCAACTGGAGTTGTGAACCACTATGTCGAATCTGCGGGCTCATTAACGAAGGACGTAGATGCTATATATATTTATTTGAAATTTTGGAAGCACCAACAGAACCCTGATAATATCAATACTTAACAATAAGACACAACACATACAAAATTCAACAGTGTTCCTATAAGAGGTGTCCGCCACTTCCATACGGCAGGGGCTAAATTAATAGTTCAATATTGTTGCACTGTCAGTCGTACGATATCAAACAGCGGGCACAACACAGAACAAAAAGCTGTCGGTTGTACGTTGTTACTATGGGAACATCGACTGACCGATACCGTTGGGCGCCATTTTATTACACTCGACATCGGCCCCTGACTAGCAGACGCAGTTTTAAATGTTACTGTCAACTTTAACAATTCAAGAGTAAGTACTTAATCCAAATTTAATTAAAATGACATAAAAATTCAAATAAGGTAGATATATAACACTAGCTCTCCCGACAAACATTGTCCTGTAGTCCTTACTATGAGTATTGATTTCGATTTTGTAATTTATACAAAACTACGTTTAAATATTTTTTTAATGTTAAAATTATTTCTGAAAGCCCGATAAAAATTCCATCAAAAATCTGCGTACCAATATTTTTAATGTCAACGGTTGTCAGGTAAACAATAACTTTGTTGTTATAGAACTTTTCATAGATGGCGATGGCTTCGCAGGAAATCCGTTCCATACTACCTTTAATATTATATTTTTTATATTATTTCTTATGGATTTTTCAACTTTTTAATTGTTATTCCAATAAATCAAATATCGGAAGAATCAGATGTTCAGCCAATCTCGAGTTATAAGTGTTCGCACTAACCAGACTTTCTTTTATATTAGGTATAGATTTCCATCAAAATTCATGAAAAAATTACAATAGATTTTTATATAATTTTTAGCTCTAAAACACTATGAAAAACCCAACATCTTGAAAAAATTACCGCTTTTTAAGGTTTGGCAGTTTTGAAGTGAGGCGGTCAATTATTTTCTTTGAGTGTGGGTGTAATAACTATCTGTTTGTCTGTTTGGTTTCTATTAGTACCGCATGCACCCTACAAAACGATATAATAATATAATATTCTAATATTCTGCTTATGTACTCATCTGACTATACAGAAATCGAAACACTCAGAAAATTTGCAGTTACACACTTCAAGACTTGTTACGAGTTTTCTCCGGAGTCGAATCTGCTTCAATTTCTCTTCTTCTTTTAACCATGAATATTTGCCTCGGCTAGTGTTGGTAGAGCGGACTCCGAACTCTCTGGTCTTTGGAAGTTCGATCCAGGAGGAGATGATGATTTTTAATCAAAGATGTTGTTAGATAATTTAAGAAACACTTGTTTATTGCGTTTAACAGGAAATTGGAAAATATACAAAAGTTCAGATTTTTCACGTAATTCACAACAGTAATTGTATCAAATTTACAATCAATTAAAAAAGTTTGCTTATTCTTTTAAAACAACAATAATAATCACTTTTCGTATCAATGAATATAATTGGTTGGATTCTAAGGAAATCGCGGTAAAATTGTTTGAGTTTCTCCAACTATCAGGGAGTACTCCAAAATCTATACGTCTGATTCCCACCAAGTGAGTTTAAAGAATGCCATTTTGAAACAAAGGAAAAAATACTTAACGGTCGTTTCTACTTGAGTCAACAGGTCCTAGATCATGTGACCATGGGTGAGAGAGATGGAAGATATCTGCCTCTCACATTCACCATACTCAGTAGCGAACGTCTGACAACCTCGGAATATAATCTGCGTCGCAAATAATTAAAAAAAAGGGGTGGAGAGAAAGTGAGTGAGTGAAATGCATAGGCATCCATTCCACTCGCACTCTTGCAATAATATTAACATTTGGCAACAGCACTTGTGGCCTACGTGCTTAATCGCACGATCAGCAGAAACCAAATTATATATAGATGCATACCTGTTAGTATAGGGGTAGGTATGCATAGCAATATCTGAAATTTAAAAAATAATATTCCGTACTATGAGACGGGTGAAGCTTCATAACAAAAAAATACATGCTACAAATCGATTTTTAGTTATTAAAAGAAAAAAAAAAAAAAAAAAAAAAAGAAGATTTTGAGTACATAAAAATCTCTTAAGGAGTAACTGATCCAATAAGGTAGGATCAAGGAATTTAGAATAATCCTTGAACATTTAACTTCAAGAGTTCCAAAGTTGTAAGGGGTATACCAAAGATAGATACCCTAGTTTAGTAATTAGGTATAAAACAAAATTAAAAAAAATTTATATTCTCATACATATAGATAAGGAGTTAAAGATGGCATGAGAAGAAAATTTGATTGTGGAAGTATGGGACAACCCTCCTGAAGAGTAGAACCTAGATTGGTAAATTGTTTGTCACCCTTTCTTACCTATTCATCCATCCCTAACGGCCTTCATTCATAACCTCTCACTCCTAGATTTATTCATCAATAATTACTATCACACGGTTAGACAAACAACACAAAAAAAAATTATTAAATAATGGTTCAAAGCAGAGACTGCAATCCAATAATTCCACAAAAAAAATTATTAAAATTAATTAATACAATTAACAATCCAACTGTCAAGAAGTAGAAGGTGACAGAATAGTAAACATAAACATAAAAAAATATAAATAAAAAAAAATATATTGTACAATATTTTTCCTTCATCAAGGACATTTCTTAAGAATATCTGATTGTGCTCACTTAGATTATTATTAATTTTGATTTTAAAATGCCCATAACATTTCTCAAAGTGAGAAATGTCCACTGATTTAGTTTCACTGTTCACTGATTAGTTTAAGAGCACTCCTAAGGTTAGCTTGTAGCTCAAAGATTTGGAGAGAACTAATTTAAATGTTCTGGTGTTTGTACATAAAAAATTATTATATCATTTACAATTGCATAAGAGTATCCTGCAAAGAAAGAAATTCACTTCAAAAAAAATTATATATAAAAGAAAGGTATCCGTTGCCCAAAGATTACGGATCGACAAGTAAGAAGAGATGTTAAACTTCATGCTAGCTGTTGTCCTGGTAATTAGGACACAATACTAAGTTTTGGAGCGCCACCTAGTTTGGGAAAATACGTGGAATAAACTAGGAAAATTCCAATAATAAACCAAAACAGCAAAAAAAAAATATTATCTTACCTCTTGACAAGAGAGAAAGATTTGAGTATGCCAAAGTTGTATAAGACTGATCCGAGCGTCCTCATCTCAATCGAATAGAAAGGTTAAGAATATACTTAAATAAAAAAAAAACGAGTTGCAACTCAAAAAAAAAATTGTCTAAGATTATTAGAGAAGTAGTAACTACAAATTATCAGTAGACTAACGTTATGAGTCGACTAAAATATTAACTAATAATTAAGAAGATTTGTGGCCTTAATTAGGAACACAAAAAGATTTATTAAAATTGATGTTTGCTCTAAGCCAACAATGCTGTGACGAAAGATGTTATTTATACATCAGATAGTGCTTATTATTGCACAGATTTACAAGCCTGGGATAACCAGAAATGTACCAAAAAAAAATTTCATTCAACACACATTATCATAAGGGTGCATTGCTCATTTACAGCTCTCAAAAAAAATTAGGAAGGTTGAGAGTGTACCAAAGTTTATTATTGCGCTCATCATAGCACAGATTTCTTAACGGGTGCGATTAGATCTAGGTGAACTGAATAGAGCATTCCAAAAAAAAAGAAGAGAATAACTAATTTGACCCTGTATGTAACAAAACAATATAGAAGGTATTACTACGATTATGGTAATATCATGAAGAAGGAATAGTTCCATGTGGATAAATCATGACTACAATTAACGTCAAAAAAAAATATTAACAATCGCAGAAGCGAAAGACAACAACACAGAATAGTATCAGTGCTCAATACCAAACTAGAAATAATTATATAGGACACCTAGAATTACACTGACCCAGTAAACAAAACGTATTCGACAAAAAAAAATATTAGTGGGGAATTTATGAAAAGAGTCGATATTCTGACGCGCTTCTAGGACACAGGTTAGTTGAGAAAGACACACACTCAGAACATCCACAGTGTGTGAAACTACACCAGAAAATATTTGAAATACGCAGATGCATACTGTCCAGTCACCACTGCATCTCCAAACAACGGAATTGATGAATAGTGCCGATATAATGTGTCGCGCGTGTAAAATATAATTCCCCGCTTACTCGGGTTGGGGGGAGCACGATTATTGTCGTAGGTCAGTAACATCAGAGCGGAGCGCGGTCCGGGCGGAGCGCAGCGCAGTTCAACACACCGCAGCCGCATGAAGAAACATTGAAGGAAACATACGTCTGTTTCACTCTCGCGCAGGTTTTAATCATGACATCTCGCTTACTCGATGGTCTGTGTGGGCTGTGTGTCGAGAGCGCAGCACGATTAATGAGTGAAAAACCAATTATTTGAAGGGGGGGAACACACATTTTTGTTAGTGATGTGAATTTACAATATGAAAAACGGAGCGGCGCAACGCACTGTCGTAATATTCATTTATTAAGACATTCTGGGAAGCATTTCATTTACTATAGTCACAAAAGGAACTTAGAACGTAATTCTTCTACAAATTATTTGAGATAATTTTAATTATAAAAATCACTCGACAACCTACAGGGGTGTGGGTGGTATAGAAGATATGTTATTGGAATTCTCATAATCAAAAGAAGTCTTTCATGGCTTAGCCTACATCCTCGGACATGGAACACGGTAATCTAATGAGAAGGCGTACCGAGTTCAAGTCGTTAGACGAGAAAAAAAAATAATTAATAAAAACATGAAGTTACACTTAGTGCAACAAAAAAAAATTAATAAAAAAGGTGGAGATCATGCTTCTTACCGGGTACAACAGTATTTAAACGTGGGTTGTCCCAATATGATAGCCTGAAGCAAGAAGTAAGCTATTATACTGGACCACAAGGAAGAGAGATGCCAAGTAGCATCGTATACTTGGAATTCTCGCCCTGCTCCTCCCAAATGAATAGCCAACAGAAGGTTGGGTTCCAGGAGGCACACTTAGGATTTCTGAATATACTTTGATTAGAATTTTTTTGTTAAACAAAATTCACATGTATTGGGGTGAGCCCAATTTGACTTATGATTCTGACTGTACGAGACTAGTCAGGGTATTAAAAGATAATAAACGTATGGGAACGGGTCCTCAGGAGCCCTTTAACCATAAATCAAGATATGATAAAACTTAAACTACAACTTTATAATATCCTTCGTATGGAACCTACCGATGGATCCACTATCACAATCCTTTAGTTCAAAAATTGTTCTTGATATTTTACGTACTACCTGAGACTTAATGAAGCGAGGAGCTAATTTTTTTGAAAAATATTGGGAAGCATTTGAGAGATAATGAGATCTTCTCCATACCAGCTGACCAATTGACAAGAATATATCTTTACGACGCAAATTATAACGGTCCTTATTTTTATTAAAAGCTTGTACTAACGTTTGTGAGACTTTATTATATAGATTTTCTAAGGTGGAAATGTCATTCAATCTTTGTTTTAAGGGATCAAATGCTTCAGACGGGGAATCATGATTTATCTGTAGTGGCTTATAAAAAGAGGCGTGGGGAATGTACTCTCTACCGAACATCAAGAAATGTGGAGAATATCCGGTAGCAATGTTAGTCATAGAATTTAAACAAGAACAGATTTTTGGAAGATGTTTACACCAATTGCGTTGGTCCTCCTCTACTAATATTGCCAACAAGGTTACTAGAGACTGATTATATCTTTCGGAGACATTATGCTGGGGATGAAAATATGCGTTATATCTAAGATCATTTATTCCGTGGGAGTGTAAGAATTCTTTAAACTGTCGAGAAACAAACTGTTTTCCGTTGTCTAAAACAATCTGTCGAGGGATTCCAAAGACTTTAAAGATTCTTTCTTCTAAGATTTGAATTATACTACTGGTATTAGTGGCTCGGAGAGGAAATGCCCAAGTTATTTTACTAAAATTACAAACTACAGTGAAAATGTAACGGTTCCGCTTATGACTCAGCGGTAAGGGACCTATGAAATCCATAGATATACTTTCCATGGGACGTTCAATTTTTTTTAGGGTATTTCATAAGACCATGGGGCATTTGGTTATTATACTTGTAGGCCTTGCATATTTCACACTCATTCACAACCTGTCTAACAAGAGGTAATAATCGTTTACAGAAGTATGTACGGGAAATAAATTCGTAGGTTTTTTCCATTCCAGAATGACAGTTTCCCTTATGGTAGTCCAATATGAGACTTTCTATCTTACACGCAGGGACAACCAATTTCCAAAGGTGAGCGGGAGAGTTAGACAATGAATCTTTTTTATACCTAGAATAACGATACAAGTGTCCATCATTTATCATAAAATTAGTGAACGATTGGGGTTTTTGAAGACAAGAATTGTACACTTTTTTGTACCAGGGGTCTATAATATTTTCAAACGGTTCTGGAACAGATAGACTAGAAACAGGAATACGGCTCAATCCGTCGGCAAGGTTATTTTCGCAGCCACGCTTAAATACAAAAGTGAAATCAAACTGTGAAAGTCGGCAAGCCCATCTGGCTAACCTACCAGAAGGTGAAGAAATTGAGTTTAGGTATTTTAAACATCCGTGATCACTGACTACTGTAAAGTGTACTCCGTCTAAATAGCTTTTAAAGTGTTGTATAGAATCTACTATGGCAAGAAGTTCTCTCTCCGTGGTACTATAATTTCGTTCTGGACCGGACAATTTACGTGAATGATAAGCAATTATATATTCTATTCCATTTGAGTCTTTCTGGGACAAGAAGCTGCCCAAGGAAACTCCACTTGCATCACACGTCAATGTATACGGAAGGGAATAGTCTGGTGGTTTAAGGATTGGAGCGGAAATCATTGCTTGTTTCAAGGCTTGGAAGGCAAGTTCAGCTTCATTTGACCATTCGAATTTTTTACCGTTAAATTTATTACTCGTGAGGCGAGTCAAGGGAGAAGCAATCTTGGAAAAGTCCTTAATGAAACGCCTGTAATAAGACATTAATCCCAAAAATGAGCGGATTTCTTTACTGGTGGATGGTCTTGGGTAATTCTTCATAGCACTAATCTTATCTGGGTCCGTATGGATTCCCTCCCTGTCAATAATATGACCGAGGTACTTAAGCGATGATTTACAAAACACGGATTTACTGAGCCTAATTGTCAAGTTGGCTTCTTTCAAGCGCTGGAGAACAATTCGTAAGGTGGAAATATGGGAATCAAAATCTGAACTACAAACCAGAACATCATCAAGGAAACTAAATACTCGTTGTCCCAAATCGGAGAAAAGCTTATCCATAATTCTCTGCATTTCGGCGGGCACGTTTTTAAGGCCGAAAGGGCAGGTAACAAACTGGTACATCCCTTTGGATTCTACATAGAAGGCTGTTTTAGGTCTGCTTTCTGGACTCAAAGGAATTTGCCAGAAGCCGTAGCTCAAGTCTAAGGTGGTTAAGAACTTGGTGTCTCTCAGATTATCCAACATATGGTTGATATTAGGGAGTCTATAAGAGTCTGAGACTGTGACCTCATTCAATCTTCTAGGATCAAGAACGAATCTAGCTGTGCCATCGGATTTTGGTACACAGAAGCAGGAATTTAACCAAGGGGAACGTGAGGGTTCTATTATTTTTAAAGCTATCATTTTATCTACCTCTTGACACATCTGAACTCGTCGTACATGGGAAGCTGGATATAATTTCTGTTTAACGGGCAAACTATCACCTGTATTAATGACATGAGAAACTACATTCGTCCTACCCAAACCCATCTTCTCAAAAGAAATATTCTCGAATTCACTCTTAAGGTCATCCAAAATTTTCCTCTGCGACACTGTCAAATCGTTTATGGAGTTAAGACATTTTGGAGGTGATTCTACATTAGACGACTGTTGATTAGATATGGATGCTACAGTAACATGGGTTTTAGTGGGGAACAAACGAGGAATTATTCCTGACTTTTCCAGAAAGGGTGAACCCAAAATGAATTGGTCAGGAATGGAAGGAACAATAACAAATTTAACATGCTGAATTTTATTGTTGTAACATAGTGGCAAAACTATGGTACCTAT
The DNA here is from genome assembly GCA_963576905.1 of Mystacides longicornis. Taxonomy (NCBI): domain Eukaryota; kingdom Metazoa; phylum Arthropoda; class Insecta; order Trichoptera; family Leptoceridae; genus Mystacides; species Mystacides longicornis. The sequence continues at coordinate 708,764 of OY756421.1, read as the reverse complement.
AGATCTTATGGAATTATTGTCAACCCCACGAATATTTTGCTGACAATATTCAGGACGGAACCCTATTTCGATAAAAGACCGATATAACTGACCCCCTAGGACATTACAAGCTGATCCGGTATCAAGCAAGGCTCGGAGTTGTATTTGAGAGATAGAAAATAGCAAATAAGGGCGTCGATCTCTCTCGTTTATTACGGAAACTTTATTGACCTGCAATGTTGAAAAGAACAATTTAACACTCTGAATCCACGACAATCTTTCGCGAGCTGAGGTCTCTGGGCTCGGGAAAATTGCAGGATTCATTATTCGTTTTTTGAATTTCTAAGTGGGGGAGGCGGTTTACTCACGTCAGGTAAGCGTTGGCGTGGCACAGGATTGAAGGGTTTCCTAAACTGAAATGAATGAGCATTATTGGCACTGGGCCCTGACTTAGAGTAGCAGTTTCGAGCAATGTGACCTATACGTCCGCAGTGAAAACATTTAATCATAGGAGCAGAAGGCTGTTGAGAAGAAATTGATTGAACAGGGTGTTTCCTTACTATCTTAACTTTAGAGGGAGAACGGGTTGGAACTGCAACCGAAACACACTCCAATTCCGTGCAAACTTCATCCAGCTCAGCAATTGAGTTCGGTCGCCTGGACACTAATACACTGGCATATCTGCTATCTAATCCTTTTCTGATGGCCTTTAGGATATCTGACATACGCAATGGAGACTGTAAGGACTGATTCAAAAGGGTTATACGTGAAATGTAATCACTAGCACTCTCCAAAGGTTGCTGTGATGCAGTTAAGATTTCCAATCGTCTGTTGCCTTCAGCATCAGGCAAATCGAAGCGCTTGATAAACGATTGTTTAAGCTGTGTCCAAGTTTTAACACTGTTATAAAATGTCCGGTAGAAGGTTAGTGCTTTTCCCTCCAAAAATTCAGGCAAGGCGGGGCCTAGGTTTTCCACTGGAAAATTTCGAGCTCGGGAAATTTCCTCCAATCTCAAAAAGAAATCCCTAACATCCTCGACACCGGAATAATGTTGAACTGGCCATGAACTAAAATTTACCGAATGTATAATGTGTGATTGGCTAACTGTAGGATTGGGTCTATCTAAGTTTCTACGAACCGGTGTAATAATTAAATCATTGGAAACATTAGTATTTATCATTGTCACGGCTTGAGTGGGCGGAGAAGAAGGTACAAAACTATCACGAGGTGGATTAATTTCCGAGAGGCTATCAGGGCGTTGGATACCTAACAATTCCGAAGGGTGATTGTCACGCTGACCTACATCAGACAATAAGTTAGAATTGAAAAGTCTGCATTGCCTTCGCAGAGATTCAATACCTACATCTGGCTGGATACCTCTATTCAACAGTGCTTTAGAAAGTGTCTTGCATGTCGCCCTCTCCACACGCGGAATAACTTGATCGACCAGGGATGACATTATTAACAAATAAAACTACCGGAGTGTGACTATCTCAAACTTTGACTACCGTCGGGAATATTCGATCACAAAAAAAATCAAAAAAAATTAAAATTATCGAAGTTTTATCTCGACTTCACTCACTTATCCAACATTCAAGGGAGAAAGACCCTTTCTCAAGGAAAGTTATTGAATTATTGTGGCAGAACAGAGTACCCAAATGCAAAAAACAAAAATTTTCAAGAAAAATTGCAACAAAACACAAAAAAAAACTTTTCTAGTTGCCGTCGGCTGAATTTATCTGTAGGTATTGCAAAACTTTACGGCTCTTGGCCCACAACAAAATTTTAGCAATTGCAGAAATTTAAATTGAGATAATAGAACTTGCTAATACTCAAGAGAGAAGAAAAGGAAAAAAGGCAACTTAATACACCATTATCAAAAAAAAAAAAAACTTTAAACACCAGAACACTGTGTCATTGCATTATTTAGTGATTTTCAAAAGAATTGGATTATTAATTACGTTTCGCTCACCAATTTCCTGTCCGGCATCTATGTGAGTCAAGGGAGACGCAGACAAGGTTCCTCTGGATGTCTTCGAATCTTGACGCTGCTCGCATTGCCATCAGCTCGTTCTGGATTTGATGCCCCACGTTGGGCGCCATAATTGTTACGAGTTTTCTCCGGAGTCGAATCTGCTTCAATTTCTCTTCTTCTTTTAACCATGAATATTTGCCTCGGCTAGTGTTGGTAGAGCGGACTCCGAACTCTCTGGTCTTTGGAAGTTCGATCCAGGAGGAGATGATGATTTTTAATCAAAGATGTTGTTAGATAATTTAAGAAACACTTGTTTATTGCGTTTAACAGGAAATTGGAAAATATACAAAAGTTCAGATTTTTCACGTAATTCACAACAGTAATTGTATCAAATTTACAATCAATTAAAAAAGTTTGCTTATTCTTTTAAAACAACAATAATAATCACTTTTCGTATCAATGAATATAATTGGTTGGATTCTAAGGAAATCGCGGTAAAATTGTTTGAGTTTCTCCAACTATCAGGGAGTACTCCAAAATCTATACGTCTGATTCCCACCAAGTGAGTTTAAAGAATGCCATTTTGAAACAAAGGAAAAAATACTTAACGGTCGTTTCTACTTGAGTCAACAGGTCCTAGATCATGTGACCATGGGTGAGAGAGATGGAAGATATCTGCCTCTCACATTCACCATACTCAGTAGCGAACGTCTGACAACCTCGGAATATAATCTGCGTCGCAAATAATTAAAAAAAAGGGGTGGAGAGAAAGTGAGTGAGTGAAATGCATAGGCATCCATTCCACTCGCACTCTTGCAATAATATTAACATTTGGCAACAGCACTTGTGGCCTACGTGCTTAATCGCACGATCAGCAGAAACCAAATTATATATAGATGCATACCTGTTAGTATAGGGGTAGGTATGCATAGCAATATCTGAAATTTAAAAAATAATATTCCGTACTATGAGACGGGTGAAGCTTCATAACAAAAAAATACATGCTACAGACTTCACTATGTTAAACTCAAAATATTCAATTACATGTTTGCCAATTTAAAGCTATAAACTAGTGTTCGAGAGCGGACAAAGACTTTTTAAAATATCTTAGAATTAACTACTACCAATCGCCTTGGCAGAAACCAACACCTTATAAGAAGGCCTTAGTGCTGCGTCACATCGTGAGGCCCACCGTTCGCTTGTCTATATCTGTATGTACTTACCTGTACACTATGATATCTGTCTACATGCCGACGGCCGTGACGCGAGAGGCCAAAAATGGACGCCAGCACTAAGGCCTTCTTATATAGGTGGTGTTGGCAGAAACTATCAACCACTTTATTGAGTACTTAATGACTTAAAACGTGTTGAAATTCCAAACTTAAAGTTAAATAACTTTATAAAAATCTAATATTAGATATCTACTTCGGAAAATCCCCTTCAAAAAAGTTCGATTCGATAAGTTTATTTTGCATTTCTGTTTTTTTTTTTTTTTTTATGAATGCCCACATTGCCCACTCAAAGTGAATACAAATAATACACTATTTGATTATTTCACAGTAAGCTACTAAGCTTATTCCTATATATTGTACTGGATTTAGTTGTGAGTTCTGTGTTTTTGTTTTGTTTTACAGAGTCTGACCTATAGTCGAACCAGCAAGCTGCGGGGGACAGAGTGAACTAGAGACATTTAGTGTTCAGTGATGATTTCATACAAACCAAAAGTAAAGAGGAAACAAAAATACAAAAAGCTGATTTAAAAAATATATAAAACTAATGCTATTATTATGCATACTTAATTATTTAATTTGTTAGTTTATTTACAATGTTTTTAAAAAGTACAAATAAACATTGCTTATTTTATTGTTCACATGAAATCAAAATACCTTAATCCATACTCATCATAGAATCTGATCATCTTATCTATTTCTAGACTAACATTAAGCTTTATGTTCCTCACGGAGTCTTTATTCAACACATTCAAAGAAAGTCGGTCATTCTGAGAAGTAATGTTCAGTAGAGGCAATGTATTGATTTTGGTTTCGGATATCCCTCGACGAAGCCATGTCACCGGATATCACCGCGTTTAGCGGAGGAGTCAACGAGACAATAGAGAATCTGAAATCGAGGACCGGCGGATGGGAAAGCTTTCCAATGGTTTTGTACAATATTATCTACATATGTGTTTTATATACTTCTACCTATCTCACATTATAACTTTCGTAATGTTCATTCATCTAGAGCTAGAGCTAGATCATATTTGCTCAGTTTCCAAACATTTGAGAAAAGTAACTACGAACCAATTACTACAAGTCAATGCCAAAATATAGATAGGATCTATCTATCACTATCCATTCACTGCCCATTGTACCTACTTTTCAAACTTATAAGATCTACCGCATACAATTCAATTAATTTTTTATCAATCCATTGGGGTTGTCTAATTATATTGAGATTAAAACTTAATATAAAGTTCATAAACTGAAATCATATTTACTCAATACCTATATATTATAAAATTAGGAATATTGCAGTAACATAATAACACTTCATTTTAAAGAATTCATATTATTATTAGTTAGGTTGCGAGTATTTTTTCATGAATCTGGGCTCCCCAAGGGGAACAGAAATACAGTTCCGACTTCTTTCACATAAAACAAAGGTTGTGTTGTTCACAACAAGAAGAAATAATGGTCAGCACTGGAATTCGAACCCACGACCTCAGTACGCTGTCCATACGAAAGCCGTCGACTGATACCACTGGGTTGCCATTCCAATTGTATATACAGTTAATTCTTCCTATTCTACATTGTTGAAGAATTCGTTTGTAGTCGTTCGCAAAATTCGAATTGTCTAGGGCTACAGGCAATATAAAATGTACAGTGCGCCTAGACAAATTGCATTTGGCGATCGACTACAAACGAATTGAGTAGGAAGAAAATTAACCGCTCACTTTTTATATTTTTATACAAGTAGTGTCATTGTTTGGTTTGTATTCCAGTCGACAGTTAATTTTTTTGCCCTATACATTGATGAAATCTTCGTTTGTTGTCGAACGCCAATTTGAATTTGTCTACGGGGGCAGGTAAACAACATTTTAAAAATAAACGTCATGAAGTTGAATGTAGAATAACTAAACAGTTTTTCGACCGTTAATTCTTAAAAAAGCGTTAATCGTTAAACAAGGCAGAACAATCTTAGATTGTTCTCAAACTAAAACTAGAATCAACAATAAAGTATTTGTCGCCAAATTTTATAGCAAAATGAAATCTTATAACATTATGACATTTTGATTAACTGACTTTTCACAGAAATTTCATATTATTTCCTATCTGACAGATTATCAATATGTTTAAAAAGTATCTAACATAATTACTGTATTATTGAAGTAAAAACCAAAAATCTCACTTATTCAGTTCAATACTACAAGGAAGGATTGTACATAAAAGGGAAGCGATAAATTAATATAATAAGCTCACAAAAAGAAAAACCTTTAGCATATTTTATTACCCAAATGTGCTGAAGAGTTGACGTAGGTTACGTCTTAGCTGTTACTTTTCCATGTACATGACACATACAAATATCTTCATGAAAATAATAAAAATAAAAATAAACAAGAAAAGAAACGAATTACACCCATAATAACAAAACGTATAGAACAGAAGTTGGGAGGGCGTGTGCGAGTACAATTGAAGGGAAACAGAAGAAGCAGTTTGTACCGTAATATTATTATAAAATATTATTTTGTACAATAATAATCATAATACACCGACATAAAAAAGGTGTGGAATAATAATTTTTCTATAAAGGAGACAATTTCACGGCTCATTACTTGCGCCATCTTCAGGCACAGCGCCGAGGCAGTTGTGGGAGTTCGGAATAATAACAATGTTCGCACCTTTGTGTTGTTCAGTTCTTTGTTTGTCTGCAGGTAAAAGATATCGCATCGTTTTCTGCTATCCGAGTTTATCGTCTGATATGGGGAAAATCTGACATCCAGGCAATACTTTCGTTTGAAAAATATTTGTATGATGGGACCTTTTTTATTTCACACTTGTACAACCAAGGGTTTATCTTATAATTGTGTAATTTAAATTATTTGAAATCTGTGGTAGCAGGGAGGTCACCAGGTCCCCTGGGTGGATAAAATTAAGTACCTGGTAGCAAACACTGGTGTCCTCGGGGCAAGAGCTCCCAATACGTATCGGTATGGCAAGTGGAGACTTTAACAACATGGCCAAATACAAAGATTCTGCGTTTAATGTAGAGACAAAATGTAAACTGTTTGATGCATGTGTGCTGCCCATTCTACTCTATAGTTGAGTCCTGGCACCTGGTCAAAGACCAGGCACAAAAAGTCTCAGCATTCGAAACAAAGTTCCTTAGGAGAATTTTGGAAAAAGATGCGACCACCGCATCACGAACGTCGCTATACTCAACGTAGGCTCATCACTTCTACCGTTGTGGAGAGGAGATGACTTGGCTGGGACATGTGTTAAGGGTGCCGAATGACGGTTGGCCGAGGAGAGCGCTGTTCTTCCTCCCATCAGGGTCCCGGAGACGAGGAAAAACCTCTCATACTGTATTCCGCTCCCTTGAAGCAGAGCTGAGAAATCTGGACATGATGTAGGAGGAGGTCATAAATCGAGCGCAATGGAAAGCTCTTGTTGCCTCCTTGTACCCCGTAGTGTGGGGCGTAAAGGGAGTTTGGATTTTGGATTTGGAATCATAATTAAGCTGTTGTTTTGTTTATTCATTGTTAGAGAATCAATAACAATTATTTATAGTATAGGTTGCTAGTATCAATGTGATTTAAAAATAATTATTGTTAAGATATTTAAACATTATCGGCTAACAAAAAAATAAATGGCTACTATTTTTCTGCGGTAGAAGAAGCGGCGTAAAATTATTGAATAGCGCAAAAACCAAAACAAATTCAATTTGAAATCCACTTGAAGCGACTCACAAACATTAATCGTTTGAGATATATAAAGAATTGGAGTGGATGGAGAAACAGTCCATAGAATGTCTTTGTTTCAGGACAAGAAAGGATAACAATTTATTGCAAAGATTTAGCTCTTATTCGATGTTATTATTAGATATGAATTCAGTTCAACCGTGAACCAACTGTAGGTATTATGAATCCTTTCCTCAACACGCTATTTCACTGAAAACACAAGCATAAATGCTCTATTGGAAACCTAGCCATAGTATTATGGTTTAGCACAAACTTTACAAAGAACAACTTGATATATTTATTTACAGTAAAATAAACACCGTGCACCATAACAGCTTTCGCCTTTGCGATGAGTGAAGACAAATGAGATGGATGCGAATAGCAAATATTTTGAAGGTAGATAGCGCCATGATTATTAATCCATTTTAGCTAACCACTGATTATCACCAGTCTATAAACTTGGCCTAGGAGGTTAAAAGCGTTTTTAACCTGGCCTAGGAGGTTGTAAGCCTTCAGCTATGTTGTCCAAGATCTGATAGACTCATTGTCTGTTGAGATTGTTTTCCAATACATTGGTTTGAGGAGGGTTGGTTAATCAATCAATCTATAATAATAAAGGAAAGTGCCTGACTGACTGACTGACTGATTGACTGACTGACTCATCAACGCACAGCCCAAACGGCTAATCGTAGAGAAGTGAAATTTGGAAATCAGGTAGGTCTCAATACAAAACCTTCCACTAAGAAAGGATTTTTGGAAATTCCACCCCTAAGGGGGTGAAAATAAGGGTTGAATGTTTTTCAAAGTATGCGAATATCTCGGAAACTAGACATGGTACGAACTTGAGATTTGGCATATGAATTCTTCTATAGAAATGAGTGTTAGCGTATTTGGCAATTTTTCCAAAATTTAACTAAAAGGGACGAAAAAGGGCACATATAAAAAGGGATGATTTTTAAGTGCCTCCTAAAAAGTTTAAAACTGGTTTTATCGAAATTTCAAAAAAATGATTTCTTCAGAAAGAGTCAAATTATACTATTTCGTTTTCAAAAGATATCATTAATCATAAATAATAGATAGATTTTTTTTTAAATATATTCAAGCAAACCAAAAAAAAAATCAATACTGAAGAATAACATTATCTTGTTTTTAGCAAGACGTTTTAAATATAATAATAATATCCATAAAAAAAATTAAACAAATAAAATTTTACAACTAAAATGTAATTCAATCAGTTAATGATAATGTTTTGGTAGAAGATTTATTATTCTTCTCTTAGTTGACTCTCCAAGGGTCCCCATGGACTTTACGTGTCGAAATTAGAAAATTTATAGTACGTACATACATAATTACTAAATTGGGATAGAAATAGGTATAGGAACCTATGTTTATACATACAACTTTTTGGATAGTCGGTATGTATGAGGTTATTATTTCCAATTCAAAACATCCCCGACCAAAACGGAAACTAAATTACATAACATGGTTATTGGCTCGGTACTTACATACCTATTACCTAATATACGGCCAGTAGTTAGACGTAGGTAGGACCACAACGATTTCGCCGTTGCCCCGACGATCCCCTAATCATATTCGAATTTTGCTCTCAAAATAATTTTCAGTGATTACAAAACCACGAGCATAAATAATAACCTGTTTAATGTTTCGATGTTCTTACGGACAAAGAGTCGTAAAGTAACGGAATAACGTTGTTATCATTATAAAGCCATTGTCTCGATCGCCGTCTGGGTCAGTAGAAAGAACCCAACATTGAATATGGTGTAGGAGCAATTCCTTTAATGAAAAAAACATTATCTCTGCAGAACAAAATAATATTGGCTAATTCTTATTAATTTACCTAAAATATACGAAGTGGTTGGTAGAATAGCGGTTACGACGCCGGCTTTCGTACTATTTCGTTCGGAGGTCGTGGGTTCGATCCCAGGTGCCGACCATCTTCCTATTTCACGATACAAGCTGTAAGCAGCTTACTGTGAAAGGGTCAAAGACTGTATTTGTGTTCACTTTGAGTGAGCACAGATTCATTAAAAAAAAATATAAATAAAAATGTTATGATAACATCAATCGCAAATATTTTTTATTAATTATTATAGATTCTTATAAACACGTTATAATCATTAAATATTAGGTAAAGTAGGTATATTGAAATGCTGAAATATTATTTCAGTACAAAACAAATGGAGATTTTTTTTCCAGTGAAAGCCGTTTATGGACCATAACTCTTCTAAAAGAACTCGCTGAGTATTATGCCAATGAAGATTTATACTCGATATCTTCATAATATGAATGTGTTTATTTTCTATGAGAAGGTAAAACAATTCTCACACAACATAAAAATGTCAAGAGTAAAGATAAACATCCCCGTATAATGTTATGTACCTATCTATCTCTCAGACATTCCATCAAGAGCTTGAAAGATATTTTATTCTAACAAAATAACTAAAATATTAAACATAAATTAACTTTGTCTTCTTATAATATTCTCATTCATAATAATTATAAGCGTTAGTTCTTTAAAAATAGATTTCCATTTCTACTTTCCGTCATTTTACATCTCAAACAAAAACTTTCATCGAATAGTATGGAGATCAATTTCTGAAACGGTCGAAAGAAGGTGATGTCATGTATCTTTAAACGTCATTTCCTTTCCTCTTCTCTTGCACCTGTCTCCTGATCCTTGACATTTCCTCGCTATGTTTGTTTATACGACATCTTGCTTATTTTTATTTAATATCTGACATTTTCCATTTATTTGATATATTGTGTTGATCTTTACAATTGAAACCATTTATAAAAAAAAACTATTTAAAATCGACGATAAAGAATAAATAAATATTATATGCAGAACCTTCATGCAATAATTTTAAACAAAGTCCTATATTTTTTTTTTTTTTTTTTTTTTTTTTACTTTTTGGCATATCATCCGCAAGGGGGATGTTTTGGCCACAAAGTCCTATATTTTAACAGACCGTTATGTTATCATTCAATAAATTCCAATATTGTATGTACATACAGGTATTCCTGTATTAACAAACAGCCTTTTGCCATGGCCTATGAACAGGTTTATTGCATTAAAAAAACATTCAAACAATATTTTTTGGAATTGGAAAGTGCAAATCCTGCAAAATATCATAACACATAGATAGAATTCACCCACATAGCGGGCAGCATTATTCGATGGAGCTGTAACAAGTAATAAATCGCATTTCGCCCATTCAGATACGGCGCTCCCAACAAATGTTATATCACTAAGAAGAATTAATGGAAATTTTCGACATGGGTATTAAATTGTGTGAAATGGGAAAATTATTTCAGATAATATTCACACATAGGAGTTGTTGGCTAGCTGGGCGGGTACCTACGTATCTCTGTCTTTTGTGCAAACTAGATTTATACGCACCCGCCTTATACTTTTTTTTATTTTGAAAAATATTTTATTTAGAAACTTACAAATAACCCAAGACCCCATCAGGTGGACATTTGCTAATGTTAGTTTTATGTCAAAAATCTCTTTTATGTATACCTACGTAAACTAGGTAGATAGGTTTAGAAAATATAATGAAAAACCCCGACATCAGGAGCAAAATGATAGTACAAAAAACTTGTCTGCGACCCATTCTGAAGTACGGCACATTGCGTCAACGTCGACCGTCGAATGACGGCTGATGAGGAGCCATCGTTTTGTACCTATGCTTTTTTTCATTTATTTATTTATATTCGCTACCTCCAAGAAACAGAGTTTCGCTGTCGGAGGCAGCACATAATCTATAATAATAAAGGAAAGTGCCTGACTGACTCATCAACGCACAGCCCAAACGGCTAATCGTAGAGAAGGGAAATTTGGAAATCAGGTAGGTCTCAATACAAAACCTTCCACTAAGAAAGGATTTTTGGAAATTCCACCCCTAAGGGGGTGAAAATAAGGGTTGAATGTTTTTCAAAGTATGCGAATATCTCGGAAACTAGACATGGTACGAACTTGAGATTTGGCATATGAATTCTTCTATAGAAATGAGTGTTAGCGTATTCGGCAATTTTTCCAAAATTTAACTAAAAGGGACGAAAAAGGGCACATATAAAAAGGGATGATTTTTAAGTGCCTCCTAATAAGTTTAAAACTGGTTTTATCGAAATTTCAAAAAAATGATTTCTTCAAAAAGAGTCAAATTATACTATTTCGTTTTCAAAATATAATATTAAAAAATGGGAAAGGGGTGGGGAGCGCTTTTTATTGAACAACCATATCTCTTAGATTAATGAATTTAGAAAGCTGTAAATTAATATATAGATTCTAATTTTAACATAAAAATAAAATACGAATTTCAAGATTGAAAGATATATTTTAAGAGGAGATACGCGAAGATAAATATTATGATTAAACATCATATTTATCGAGGTCATACTTCGCACCGCGGGGTTAGAAAAATATAGGTAGGTAGTTCTTCTACCTACCAAATCTACTTCGCTCCTAAGTTGAGATGATAAGAGATTATGCTTTTTTTCCAATACTCACATTTTTAAACTCGTGATAACTTTCGAATGGAATGTCCGAATTGAATAATTCAAAAAGTTATACAAACATATTGAAGCAGACTTGAATATGAACTAATTTATTTTAATAAGGAGTAATACCAAGATACCAATAAAGAGCCTTTTCTATAAGTGAAATTTTATTGATTTTTTTAAAATAAAAAAACACTTATTGTGGCATAACTATAATAGTTAGACATATGCTGTCGCGATACTTTTTGTAAATAATGATGTCTTCTACAAAATTGTCGTACATTGTTTTATTCTATCATCATTAGTTTTCACAGCGTTCGCGATAAAAAGAATATTTTAGGTAATTTTTTTACACCTTGGGTTACATTATTGAAGTTTTCGTAGGTTACCCAATTTTTTTTGGAAATTAAATATAGCCTATGTTCACCGCCGATATTGTAGCTTCCCAAAAGTGAAAGAATTTTTCAAATCGGTTCAGTAGTTTTGGAGCCTATTCGATGCAAACAACAAAATATCAAATCTTTCCTCTTTATAATATAATAATTAGTATAGACAATACCAAAATGGGCCGTACCAAAAAGTAACCTACCAGACGTGGTCCATACTATGAATATTGAATTTTTATTTGTATAATGATAAATTAAATACCTATTAACTATATTAGGTTATTCCAACCGATGCATCTGTTTGAAACCATATTATTATATTTTGTATCCGCATTCTGTCAAACGCCTGATTTTATTTCAAAATTGTAAAAAATGTATTATGAATGTACTAAGAAAGTTACCTACTTTAACTTTTATTTTTATTCCGCTCAACTCTTTTCATTCATAAGAACCTTCTGACAAAAGCAAACATGACTACGGCTATTGAACGGCTAGACCGATTTCGCTAATTCTTTTTTGTATTGTTTTCTTTTGTCAGGAGAAGGTATTTATGAAAAAATAAGAAAGTTTCCCGTAAAATTATAAAATTAACGAAAGTAGATAACCTTCTTAGTAATATAATAGATCTTAAAGAAAAAATAACAACTAATGACTCTAACAATTCATTACTAATGTTCGATTTTTAAATGGAACAAACCACTACGGGCTTACGACCGTCTTCTACTGTTATTTCGAAGGCTGGCTTAGTGTGATCACTTTACGTTAACAACGTTCGCCATTAGGTGGTAATGTTTGTCTCCGAAACTCCTCATCATGAGAATTCTCAACATGTTCAACATGTCGAAAAATCTCATGTATGCAACAAGTAGAAATTTAATAATAGAATGAAAAATAGAGATAAAAGTTGGAAATTGTTGAGAACAAGAGAGCAACCAAATTTAAAGACTGCGACTGCTGTCATGTATTTGGCGCCAGGATATGACTATATCCATTTTTGTTAATGTCTCATATTTATTGCCTATTGGCTTTGTTGGATATAATAGATAACTACACTAGACAACCAAACTTACATCCAGAATCCAGATCAACAACAGCAAATTAAAGATATCAATTGAAATGATTTAAAAACGTTTGTAGCTTGAAAAATGCCCAAAGCAGATAGAAGTGAGTATTTTTTAAAAAGTACAAAATACCTATCACTTATTTCATTTTTATTCATATCCAGCAATATAAAAATTGCTTTCAAATGACGTCATTTGGTGGAATAAAAGTTATTAGAGTTACGGGATTCTAACAGGACAATGTTTGTCAAGTCAGAAAAATATGGTAAAAGTTCGCGGGCTGATCCTATTTGTATATGAAGCACATATTTTTGTATTTTTATTTCAAATATAGATTGATAGTGACAAAAATATTATAAAAATATAATAGCTAATTAGGATATTAAATATAAATAAAAAAAAAAGAAATATTCAGACTTCTCAGACAGTCTTGGCGAAATAGGAATAGAATTGCCTACCCCAAATAATGGGACATTGTTTTTCACGGCTTTCACCTTCTGAAGAAAGTGTTATTTGCCATAGGGGTTTAAAATTATGCAATATTATTTAGGGGCTTAAAATTGCACATATAAAGAAACAATTAAAGGAATCGCACACTTCTGTCATATTCTCAAGTTGTTTCTTATTATGATTATTATTGATACGATTCTGCATTGTTGATATGAAAGAGATGCTGGATACTATATTCATTGCTTACGACTTCCACATGTTAAATTAAAAAAAACTGTTAAGACAGTTCAAATGAAGAGATAACGTCTATCTCCAGCAAAAACTCACCAAATTGAGTTTTGGTCAAAAATGAGTTGCATACATAATTTTATTCGTCGTATCGTCTTCTATTAGGCAAAAAATCGACAAATCTTAACTATAAGTAGTTTTCGTTAAAAATATGATTTATTAAAATCACCAAATAATACGTTTCTGAATTAATGTTTGCCAGCAAAAAATCACCAACGTATTTGGTTAGTTATTGGCGAAAATACTACACCAATTAGCTTGAAAACGTAAAAGAAATCTTCTTTCTATCACCTTTGGTTATAAAGATACGAATGTTTCAATTTCATGAAATTTTTTACTTAATTGACAATATCTCCATAGTGTGTTTTTGGTATTTGGTGACTTTTTGCTGGAGATAGACGATAATTTCAAATGATATATCTCTTTATATAACATGGAGCCTTATATCCCTTAGAACATTCTTAGTGCTTTTGACAAAAAATATTCTACCTTTAAATTTGAATTTGCGTTTGACATAACTGTAAGTTAGTAGATAGTTGGCGCGATTGATAAAATGCTCCCTGCGTAGCAAAACAAATTTATTTGAAGTGGTCGGTAGCCCATCGGTTAAGTCGACAAAAAAAAATATAACTCGTAACTATAAAAAGTCGTTTAACATACATTTAGGTATTTGAATACCTCTAAAGGGGTTCTGTTAAGGTTTTATTATATACAGGTTTTAGCGTTCAGCCAGTTTAGGAAGAGAAACCAAATAACATGTGAGCGAAGCCACGGGTACCAGCTAGTACATATATATATATATATATATATATATATATATATATGTTTGTCAACTAGCACTTCGTGGCTCAAACCGTCTGTTAATTACCGGGGATGTTGGCTCATTTCTACTTGTTGGCTCTTTTGTCACATACTTGATCAGAGTCAAAATGAGATTTTTACATTTTCGGTATCACCACGTGATCCTGAGCCGATTCCTGCCTATAACTCATTTTGAGCCAATATTTGACATTTTGTGTGACCATATATACACTCCGATATACCTTTTTATCTGAAATATACATTCTCACCTAGGAAATCATTTTGACAATTTATTAAACAACAATAATCGATCAAAAATTGCAACGTTGCCAAATCATATTACTGTATCAATGCCATCCACGAAAGTAAATAAATTAATGTAGCAAGTCCCCACATTTGTAAAAATGTGATAACATTTGTATTAAGATCAGAAACAACGCCTATACGAACGCGCGAACCTTTTGTTGAATGCGCATATTTTGTTTGGCTCAGTTGCGTAACGAAGACATTACCAATACTATTACACTTAAACATCGCTAGGCTTGGGGGAATTTTATCAAAATGCGAATATAAACAATTAAAAACACGTATGAGAGTCGTACAAATGATTGAACATTTTAATAAATACGCATGATTTCCATTCTTACAACTTATTTTCTCAATATTACGATTTTGGGTACAGGTAGTAAGAAAACGAATAAACTTTGGACCAAATGTAAAGTTATCAATTTATTAACTTTTACGCCGTGTCCTTATAGGGGTAAGCAGAGAGAAGAGACTTCCACTCTTTCCTATCCACATACTTTTTTTCACTATCATACTATTCCGCATGCATGTATCCTATTTCTTTTATTCTAGACGTTGCATTTCTTTAAGATCACATATCGATATACTCTACACATGTCGATCTTCCACCTATCCTATCAGGCAGGTAAAAAGTCACTCTATTTTCATTCATCCTCTCTATATGTCCAAACTCTCCAAACACCACACTTTGTTTACATTCATTCTTGTTACTACACTATTTTTTTATCTCTCATTATTTCCTCATCTATCATTCCGTTTCCGATCTCATCTTCAGCATTAATAGCGCACATCCTACGCAACATTCTCATTTCTACCGCATTCATACTACTTTCTTCCTTCTTGGTCTACGTCCATGTCTCATTACCATACATTATACTTAGATGGTATAAAAATTGCGTTGAGCACAAGCTTCTTCACTTAAAGCGAGAAAATCTACACATACGAGTAGGTACATCTCCCTTTAATTTATTTAATTCTTTATGCACAGATTACAGAAATCGATTTTTAAATCACTTTTTATCATATTCTTATTTTACTGACATTTTGTATACTTGCTTGCTTTGGATGACAGTTTGATATTTTAATATCTACAATACTCTTCTTCTCTTTCCAATGCGGCAATCCACTCTCGACCATAAAGAAGATTTTCAATTTTTTAGTCCAAATGAATAACGTGGTTTATTAAAAAAGATTTTTATACTTACGTATTATTTTATTCTTTTATTTTCAAAGGAATCGACATTATTTAAATTGATTATATGAGTTTATTTTTAGACTAAATCATTTTTTATTGTAAATTTAGGTATATCAAAATATTATCTACTCACATACCTATAGATCCCTATCTACTTAAAAAAAAAAACAATTAATTATAAGCTATATTGTGAATTTATAATATAACATATTTAAGTTTGTCTCTTATCTTACCCTTCAGTTTTAAGGATCGTGACTGCCATGCCTCATTCCATTGACCATCCGTCTACCTACGCTCTGTGTGGTCCTCCGCCATGTGCATAGCCCCATGCAGCGAAATCCCCATGGTACTCTTGATCAGATCGCTCCATCTTAAAGGCGCTAATCCCTTCCGCATTTCTTCTCCATTGACCCGGTGATTATCGATTTTTTCAAGTTCACAGACTCTTTTTTTTTCGATGTGACCGAAATATCGAAAACACGCCGCCAGCACAATACTGAGCCGCATGGACATGTTTAACTATATGAGGATTGACTTAGTCCTTTGCTCGGTCCTTCTCTGAGCAATCTCAACATTCCATATTTTCTTGGTGGAACAGCCCTGCCAGCATTCGTACACTTGACGCGACCAAGGAGGTGTCATCAGCAAATCGTAGATTGTAGGTATTTTATTTTCTATTGTGGCCCATCTATGCCAGCCATCCTGGGCTCTTCTCGTGAAGTATATGTATGTAGAGGTTGAAGAGGTCGGGTGAGAATATAATATAATGCCTGTCGCACTCCCTTTTAACCATTGAATGGTTACGATACGGGGTTCTGAATAATTATTGTTACACGCGAAATTCTTCCAAATATAGATATAACATTGACTATCAAGTGATTATGCCCCCACTGAGGATACGGATGCTGCAGCTAAGGACTGTTTTTACGACAGTCTGGATGCAGTTGTGTCTCATGTCTCAAGGCGCCACCGCTTGATAGCTTGACTTCCTCTTGAGAAAGTCCATGCGAGGAGCAAGAGGTATACCAATAACACAGAGGAATCCTACAGATGGTCCCGTGGGCGAAATGTGCGATCTGGAGTACGCGGACGACCTAGCGTTGTTCAATACGACAGTGGAGGAACTACAGCGCAGTGTTTCGAGACTCTGCAATTAAACAGCACGTCTTGGCCTTCGAGTCAATGCCAGTAAGACGAAGATCATGGCAAATAAAGCCTGCCCCGATAAACAGCTACCGATAACCATTTATGGTCGCCAGGTCTCCCGGGTGGATAAATTTAAATACCTGGGAGCAACCATTACCACCACTGGTGACCTCGGGGCTGAGCTCCCGATAAGTACCTACCTATCGATATGGCAAGTGGTGCCTTCAACAACATGACCAAGATATGGAAGGCGTCGGCGTTTAGTGTTGAGACGAAATGTAAACTGTTTAATGCGTGTGTGTTGCCTATTCTTTTATATGGGTGTGTGTCATGGCACCTGACCAAAGCCCAGGCACAAAAGGTATCTGCCTTTGAGACAATGTGCCTCAAAAGAATCATGAATATTAGATGGTACCACCGCATCACGAACTTTCTTCCTCCCATCAGGGTCCCGAAGACGAGGAAGACCCTCCCACACCGTGTTTCGTTCCTTCGAAGCAGAGCTGAGGGATTTGGACATGACGTGGGAGGAGGTCATTGAAACTGCTAGAGATAGAGCGCAGTGGAGGGCACTTGTTGCCTCCCTATGCCCCCAAGTGGGGTCACAAAGGGAGTATTGATTGATTGATCAAGTGATCATCAGACACAAACCGCCAAGGTCCCGAATCAGCTCATCCTATTATCAATGAAACACAAATTAGCTGGTAGGTATATTTAATTCGCGTTTGTACCTATATTGCGGTTATTTACTATGAATTATAGTATTAAAGGCTTATCTCTTTGCTAAAAATAATAAAAAATACATTAGGGACGCCTAACAGCGTTGTTTTAAATGCAATATCAATTTAAAAAAATCTCAACTTTGGTGTTGGATGAACATCACGCAAAATTTAAAAAAATATATATATTTTATTCATGAATGAAATTGTAAATTGAAAAGTGTAACTTTTAGAGTATTATGTCCGATAAATAAGATTTAATAAGATACTAAGCAGCTTTGATAATTAAACCCATTATAGTACAGTAACTTTATACATTACAGAATGCGTCAAATAAGGTAGTTATGTTTTTTTGCAAACTTGTAATATCAAATTTCTAAATATCTCGACTCTGGTGTCGGATGAACTATAATCAATCAATCAATACTCCATTTGTGACCCCACTTGGGGGCATAGGGAGGCATTTGGACAAGACCTCCACCCACGTCATGTCCAATACCCTCAGCTCTGCTTCGAAGGAAAGAAACACGGTGTAGGAGGGTCTTAGTCGTCTTCGGGATGATGTTGGTCTGATGAATAATCCAAGTTTTTGACCTCGAGCGCCGAATGCACCTTTGTCAAAAATCGAAAAACCGCGAAAAAAATCGCTATGTTTTTATTATTTGGCGAATATAACCGTAAAGCACTATTTTTTGAAAAAAAAACATTTTAGCGCGTTTTTAAAGAAGAGTAAATTTGCTACAATATGATAACTAGATTTGTCTCTGTAGACCAAATAGATTCCAAGTTAAAGCCTTTATGATTTATTTCTTCTCATCAATTTATAATAAACGCTATTCTCATAAACTTCTCGTTAGAAAAAATCTAAATACCTACTCTAAAATACTTTAAAAAAATATTGTCATAAACGCTAGCCAAGTAAAAAAATATACGAGTCTAAATCACAACAAAAATAAAGTAGGTAGGTAGGTACATATAGGTCCTCAATAATACGGAAAATATGAAACCATCAGCGATGTGTGAATATTACGATCAGATATAGAAACTTACCTACCAATTCTACGTCTACAATAGGAGATGTATTATGCTATCGTGAGTGTGTTAGTGAGATCGATTTGGCAACGTTGTAAGAGCTAACAACTCTTGATCAACTAGTGTTCTTTAAAAATAGACAGTAAATAATTGAATATATAAGTGGAGAATAGAGTATATAGGAAGCTAAACATAATCGTAACGCGGGGGTGTAACTTTCAAATTTATGTGTCAACCAGGTAATTATATATTCCAGGTAAAAGGTTGATCAACTTTGGTGTGTTAAAATCAGATGAGCCAACATATGCCGTCTGACATAAATATATATATATATATATATATATATATATATATATATATATATATATATATATATATATATATATATATATATATATATATATTGCGGTACATGATAATACATAGAAAAGAGACTTAAGCCTAGTACATATTATGTGAGGTGGTTGGTAGACCAGCGGTTACGACGCCGGCTTTCGCACTGTTTCGTGCGGAGGTCGTGGGTTCGAATCCCGGCCGTGTCGACTATTTCCGCTTTCACGGCACAACCCTTTGGTTAGTGTGAAAGATGTCAAAAGTGTATTTGTGTTCACGTCGAGTGAGCACAGACTCATTTAAAAAAAAATGTACTTATAAACTATTTAAACTATAATAGAACATGAAGATAATAATGAAATAAAAAAAATTAAAACCAAGCAGACACATACCTATCCAAAAAATAAACAAAAAAAGAAATAAAATTAAGACAACGATAAGGCATTAATATTAAATACGAAAAAGTGGGATAGAGCAAATCAACTCAAAAATTAGAATATAAACAAAACACCAAAATACAAAATGAAATCACAAAATAAGATGATCCCTATGCTTGGTACGATATCACTACAGAAGACCCACCTGAGCCCATATTAAAGTTGCGTAATGCAGTCCTGAACTGATATAGCTCCTTTATATCTTTAATGTTCTTAGGTAAAGCGTTATAGAACTGCATACCCTGAAACCCGATATTCCTCCTGCCGTAATTAGTTTTGACATTACCTATAAGAAAGTTTGTAGAATCGCACGTTGTGAATGCTATGCTGAGCTTTATATGTCCATTTACCGTTTTATGTATCAACAAACCAGTCTCAAACTTGTACTGTATAATGTACATGTCAGATAACTTCAATATTATTCGTGTTCTAATATAACTCGGTCGTAGATGTCAGTCTAGGTAAATTATATAGTGTTTTAATGGACTTATTCTGGATTATTTGTTATTTTAAATGTCATATTATTTATTTGTGTTTAGTTTATACTTGAGTTGTTCACTTAAATGTGTGTGATCTTCGTATTAGGCTTAAGTTGATAAGTGAATTGTTTTAATCAGTATATGATTTGGACTAGTGTTTTATATTTAATATCTTGTTGACACAATGCGCCGCGGCGCATGAAAGAATGCCGGCTGATGAAAGAAAAATCGAAAATAAATGTATAGTGGAAATAAAATACGCACTAAACGCCAAAAACTTCATTTTGAGATCCAATCCAATCCAAACTCCCTTTAGACCCCACTTAGGGGCATAGGGAGGCAACAAGCGCTCTCCATTGCGCTCGATCTTGCGCAACGTTAATGACCTCCTCCCACACCATGTCCAGATTCCTCAGCTCTGCCTCGAAGGAGCGGAACACAGTATGAGAGGGTCTTCCTCGTCTCCGGGACCCTGATGGGAGGAAAAACAGCACTCTCCTCGGCCAACTGTCATTCGGCATCCTTAACACATGTCCCAGCCAAGTCCATCTCCTCCACATAATAGTAGAGGTGATGGGCTCACGCTGGGTGCGCCGGCGTATAGCGTCGTTCGTGATGCGGTGGTACCATCTTATACCCAAAATTCTCCTGAGGCACTTCGTTTCGAATGCAGATACTTTTTGTGCCTGGGCCAGAGTCAGGTGCCAGGACTCACACCCATCCAGGAGAATGGGCAACACACACGCATCAAACAGTTTACATTTCGTCTCGACACTAAACGCCGACGCCTTCCATATCTTGGTCATGTTGTTGAAGGCGCCACTTGCCATACCGATACGTATCGGGAGCTCAGCCCCGAGGTCACCAGTGGTGGTAATGGTTGCTCCCAGGTACTTAAATTTATCCACCCGGGAGACCTGGTGACCATCGATGGTTATCGGTAGCTGTTTATCGGGGCAGGCATTATTCGCCATGAGCTCCGTTTTACTGGCATTGATTCGAAGGCCGAGGCGTGCTGTTTCATCGCAGAGTCTTGAAACATTTTGAGATAATCTAATAAAATTGATTTTCCCCCATACTACGATGATTTTTTGATATTAT
Organism: Mystacides longicornis; assembly: GCA_963576905.1. Taxonomy (NCBI): domain Eukaryota; kingdom Metazoa; phylum Arthropoda; class Insecta; order Trichoptera; family Leptoceridae; genus Mystacides; species Mystacides longicornis. Next base: position 687,594 of record OY756421.1, on the reverse strand, counting down.
GTTTTTTTTACGCCTTTGGATCTAAGACTAAGTGCAATATTTAGGCTATTGGCAATGGTTCATAGAACATTTCCTCATACTCAACTCATTTTTTTAGTTTTTGGCGCATAGTGCGTATTTTATTTCCAGTATACAAATAAATTGCACTGCAGGGCCAGCTCCATGGACTCCCAGGCAGACTATAAAAGATTATCGGAAAATAAACCTAGTAAGAGGCTAGCCCCACCTCTTACTAATAGGTCTTCAGGACTTAAGGTAAAAGCACCAGTGATAGACACATTAAGAAAATTTTTGAGAGAAAAAAAATTTAAAAAAATAAATTCAGAAGATAGAGTTTTTATAAAGGTTGTTGTGGAAACCTTAATCCTTTATTTATTTATTACCAGTATTATATTGAGCAACTTTGCTAGAAATAGTGTATTTACATCCATCTGAAAAAACCTCTAAAATGGAACCAGTAATAGACATGGGCAAAAATGCCCAGCCCCAGTATTGGACACTTATTTTACCCAATATTCGACACCATAAGAAAATACGATAAAACCATTCAACAAGTCAGAAGTTTTTAATTATATACATTACAATGTATACTAAAAACCTAAATAATAGTGTAATGAAAATTTTAAAAAAATATGCAAAGAAAATTTTGTTAAAATGTTTCAAAAATGAACATTTCAATTATATATCACTTATATTTTTTTTTATTGTGAATTTAGATAACTACATTTTATGAATAAAACTAAAATATTAAGTACTTTAACAATTTTATTGTTATAGATCACTCTCGAGAGAGTGGTTGCCATGTTAGAAGAAAGAAGAAGAATTTTATTATTATTTACTAACAAAACAAAAACAAAGGGTTTTTTGTGGTTTGCAAAACTTGATCAATGTCAAAATCATCCTCGCTGCTATCGAAATCTATTTCAGAATTAACAAAGGTGGCAAGTAAATAAGTCTCCATTCTGAAGAATATGAATTTGATATGTATGTAGATGGAATGCATTTCAAATGGAACAATTTTTTGCAGTCATCTCATATGATGCTATTGCTGCTCTTTGAATTTTTTTACATTTTTTACAACAGCTTTTTCATTGTTCGCCTTTTTATTCAATAATTGAAGGGAGTAGGAATATTACAGCCACTTTTTTCTGACATGTTAGGCTGGCAGTCTGGCTATCTTCCCATAAAGAATTTACAATTGTTTCAGCATCCGCACCATTTGTCCTTACAGAAGTAGTTGGCATATAATTTGTTTCAGAATTTTTATCCTATGCTAGGCTCACAATAATCAGTGTTGCATTTTGTCGGCGGTTTATTATTTTCAAAGTTGTTGAGAAATCTCTTAACACCTCCTCGATTGCATTCTTCAATTCGTCTTCCGAATATTGAAATCTCTTTCCTTTAATTTGAGGCATCTTTCAGTCTGGTTAATAAATTTATTGCATCTGTTTAAAATTAACTATAAGTACTATGAACCCAATGTTCGACACCTATTGAGAACCAGTATTCGACACATTTCAAACCCCTGTCGAATACTGGACCAGGTTGAAATACGAACCTCTAAATTGGACCACGTAATATTCAGTCCTTTTAAAACTGTATGAATATATGATATTATTTTAACCATGAAAAAATAAATTACCCGGTATTCGACACCCCTGTCCAATACTGGGTGTTTACAAAAAAAATTGAGCCAATATTCGACACCCCCCTTAACACTTAGTATTTGTTAAATTTAACAGAATTATTTAGTGTGACATCAAAATATGGAGTTTGTGTAGTGTTTTGAAACATATAAATGTACAATTATCATTTATTTTAATGAAAAATAAAAAAATATATAAATATGATCACCTTAACAATTTTGTTAAGATATTGCTCAAAAACAACAAATGAGAGACGCGCACACACGACGACCGACAAAAATCAACTAAAACGTTGCACTTTTTAAATTTTAATTATTGCTTATGACGCTAGAGGGATTCGAGAAATTATTGCAACGTAAAGCTATTAGTTTAATACCATAGACTCCTTAATATTAACATTTTTAATTCAAAATGTCGAAAACTGGTGCACTGTCTACCACTGGTGCTTTTACCTTAAATGAAAACAGATAATATTTTCTTTGATCCTCATAACTGACGATAGTTTTTTTTTTTCTTTTGTTTTTCCAATAAATATACTGCCGAGTCCTTTTACAAAAATATTTTATTCAAAACAAACAAAATAGTCGGCATTACAAAAAAAAACCATAAAAACTATTATGACTATGTTCTGGTTAGAACTTGCGGTAGGTATTAGCAAAATTATATGTTTTTTTTTATTTTATTATTTTTCTTCTTATGATAATATTAAACTTAGAACAACGCGTTGAGTTTTGGTAGAATCTGTAAGATCATTCTTATACAAAAAGGAAAAAGTTTTGTACAAATGCCAAATTATAAGAAATTGTCATTTCGAAATGACGCAGCGGTATGTTGTGTGCGAGATTTGACAATGATTATTTTAAACTGACTAGAAGATTGTTTATCTCCTGAATGTATGCAACATTTTTAGCAGGTCTTATAATAATAATATGATGAATATCGGGAAACTGCATAAACTGTCGTAGGTTCGATCCCTTTTCCCGACCATCTTCTTCATTTACAACACAAGCTTAACCATATGTGAAAGATGTCAAAAATGTATTTATGTTTGCTTTCAGTGCACCCGGATTCATTTAAAATAAAATAAATCTATGAAATTCTGAAAAAAAAACGGCAATAGAATCTACATAATATGTTTAAAATTATTATTATTATTATTCGTATGGCTTCGGCTTTTTTTTATAAATTTGTATATTTTTAACTCTAAATGTTGAGGTCAATCTCTGTCAACCACCGCACCGCCCCCGGTGCCACATTTCACATGTCAACATTCATTCTCGTGTGAGACGTCGCCTGTCGCTACACGCCTTTACTAGCTTCTATCAGTTTAATATTTATATTCGTTTATTCATGTAATTCATTGTAACACATATCATTTGATTCAATAAACTAAGTCTAGATTTACTCGTGTTTGTTCTATCATCTAATTAACCTAATCAGGAACCAGCATCTGAGCGCCCTGCTCTGCTGCATGGTGTCAGAGCCAACCGGCTCCACCATATTCCCAGCGCGAGGAGTCAGCGCTGGAAGGGAGTAGCTTCCATACTCCAGATAGCTCCTCCAACTCGAGAGCTACACTGGTCATCCACAAGTCAACACCGCCACAGAACGGTGTTGACTTGTGGATGTCAATCCAATCCCCATGGTATCTCCGCAAAGGGCATTCCTCCACCATATGCTGTACAGTCTGTATGGCGGCTCCACATTCGCACTCAGGAGAGTCTCTTTTACCCCACTTCCACATCAGGTAATTACAGCGCCCTTGTCCCGTCCGTATCCTATTTTGCTGAACCCAGACCTTTCGAGAGAGACTGTAGCCAGGAACCCTTAGTGTAGGGTCTTCTATTATATATTTGTTCCCAAAATGTTCGGAGCTATTCCATCTCTCTCTCCAGGTCCGGGACAGTTCAAAATTATTTGAATCTACGGTCCAAACATGTTTTCGAGACTTGAGACGCTGCTATTATCTTAAACGTGTTTATGATACATAATTTATTTTTGAAAGCATAACTACCTGATGTAACATACATAATTTTATGATAAAACAACAACAACAACTAAAAAATTGTATCATCAAAAAACGATTTGGATGTTTTTATCGACAACGCCACGCCGGAGTGACTCGGTATGGCACTTCAAAGAAAATAAGGAAGAAAATAAAAATATTGATGTGATGTTGTTTAATTTTCTTCTTCAGCGATGAAGAAAAACACAAACTTCGGTAAAGCCTTACTAAAATAGTTATCCATTGCGGTATCAAAAGTGTCCATACCGATCACGAGAATTCATGTAAGTTCATTTCCATTATTATGATATAAATTATTGAAGCAAATGTGTAGAAATGTCAAAACATCTACCTGCGAGACAAACACCGAGGCTTCCAACTTCCCAGAAGTGTTATTAGAACGAATAGCTAATTGTATTCCCCGCACGTTCCCACCCAGGTCTCCGTCAAGCATATAATGTCATATTAATACCGATTCTCGCTAATATCTATTATAGTGTCGGCTGCCATTATTATTATTGAAAAGATAAAATTAATGTTTGCTGCCGATTTATTCAATAATGCTGGAGTGTTCTCACCTTCCTAACCTGGGCCGGGGGTTCCAATCTACCCTTACAAACATCCATATATAGCTACCCTCTCGTCATATTTTAACTACGTATTGTTACGTTTTCATTAAACTCTGATTCACTTATTAATACTTTGGTGATAATGTTGTAAATGATACCTTACTATCAGTAAAACTTGTCGGATGACAGGCAAATAAAAGGGTAATTAATTGTTTTAATGCCTTACAAGCCAGCCGGTTCATTAGGGAGTGGACCGGCATCTGAACTGTGAACAGCGCAGGACAGGGACAAGTTCGCCAAGTGATAGCCAACGTTGGGGGACCCAAAAGGGCACGCAAAGAAGAACAAGCCAGTTATATCGTCTTAAAAGCGATGATATCGTATAGGGGCCATAATATTACGATTGTAAAGAGTAGATATCAAATTTGACACCGTACTGTTCTTTTTACAAACAACGCCATTTGATTTACGCAGACATGGACATTTGACAACGTTTAAAGTGTATTTTTTTTTTTATTATAACCCATCACGCCGTGTCCCGTAAGGGGTAGGCAGAGAGAACGGACCTCCATCACTCTTTTCTATCCAAGCATACTCCTTTCGCTTCTTCCACCAACATAACATTTCTCATACAACCTCTCCTATTTCTCTTACTCCTTACCCGACCTTCCTTGAGGACGGAATCGATGTGTTCGATCCACGTCATTCTCGGTCGGCCACATTTTCTTACACCTTTCCTTTCAGCCTTATTAATTCTCTTTGTCATTCTGTCTGCATCCGTTCTTTCCACATGCTCAAACCATCTCAACTTATTAACTTTCATCTTTGTCACAAAACTCACTTCCATACCACATTCCTTCCTAATATTTTCATTCCTTTCCATATAAGTTTTTCCACATATTCTTCGTAGAGATTTCATCTCTACTGCATTTGTACTACATTCTTATTTTTTCGTCCATGCCCACGTTTCACAACCATACATCATCGATGATAACAGGATTGCCTTATGCACTAGTTTCTTTGCTTGTAGTGTGACGTTGTTGTTTCTCATTATAGGTCTTAATGCACCCCCCACCCTGCAACCAGCAACTTTCCTACGTTCGATTTCTTTTTCACACTTTCCATCCCGACTAAACGTGCTTCCTGAGCAAGTGAATGAGTATGTGTATTTAGGAAGCATCTAAAGCCGCTGTATTACGCCCCTATTATACACCTGAACAATTTTTATAGGTAATCGGAGCTGAAGAGTTCCAATTTTACTTTTCCACGTTGAGAATTGCAAATGAAAACACCGAGCTACGGACGAACTTATATACAGTGGAAACCTGCTGATATTGGTTATGATATGCGGAACCTGTTGACAAGTCATTTCAATGAATGTACGGGTTCCATTCATTTGTTGCGCTGTTTCTGTGTATCTATATATTCTGTATTTCAGTATCTGTATTGTATTTTTTTGTTTGCTTATGTACCTATATTTAAAAAATATATATATAATGTACATAAATAGCAATTTTTTTTTTGGAATATATATAAAAGACCTAAAAATAAACTTTTCCGCTTCGCGATGTTTACACGATATGTATTTTGTTCCCACAAACAAAAAGAAAAACACGCGCTTCAATTGTATTTATCTCAAACACTTCACTCGTATTTTTGGTTTGTGGAGAACGTAATGTCAAGTCAGGATTGCAAAAATTATTAAAAGAACTCGGGGTTTTAATTTGGTAGAAAGCTTTTATCCCAACATACCACAAAAAAAGTATATTATTTTAACTTTTTTTTTACCTTAAAAGTACTTACAACCTGCGGTGTTTTGTTTTTACTCAAAATATATTAATGTTAAAGTACTTAGGTTTTCGTTTTGGGTTTGAACGAACAAAATAAGCTTTTTTGTACATGTTATAAAGAAAAATATCTCATTATTGTGATTGTAACACAAGATGTTATTCTTAGCGGAGCTAATCTTATTTTACCAATAGGGCCGTCGCTCACGAGGCAACCACAATTCAACTAAAAATACTCTAAGTTTTTTTGTTACTGTAATGGATTGTGATAATTTAAGACTTAAGTAAAATTTATATTGTAATCTTCATTGTTAATGTAAATATATAATTTTGTATTTTCCTCATCTTCACACAAATGCGTACGCATTTATGAAGGGGGGAATATTGCCTTATTAAATAAATAAATAAATAAAAAAAAATTGCGCTAATTTTATTTTTCAATTTTTAAGAATCACAACTTTATTAAAAACGAAAAAAATTCACAACATGACTGTTTTAAAATTAACAATTTTGTTCTGATTTTTGTTTGTGAATCTTTGTTAAATGGTGTAAAGTTTTGCCTCTTACTGTAGCAAAAATTTTCAGGGCTGTATCTTTGAAAATGACTGGTCTTCAACGGCCCTTTAAGTCTGTTGCTCTTATCTTCCCTCTTCACTCTGTCATGAACACCGCCTGCAAATAGTAAATACTAATAATGAGCCTGCATTGTCAGGACTAGCACTCAGACGAGTCCTGAGTCAGGATTTACATGACCTGTTCAGAAAACCAACCGTCTCCGTTTCGTCAATTTATCAACTTGTATGTAAAACTTATGAACTGGCTGTATATTTTCGAGCGAGTTATAGCTCTCTATCTATCTTAGAGGAAGGTTGTTTTTGTACATCTTGGAAAAAGCATGCTAAAGATTCGCTAAAAATAACATAGTTTACAGTAAAATGCGTCGTTTACGGAGCGTCATGCCATCTAAACACAACACGTTCCAAAATATTAAATTTAGTTGTGCCAGTACCTACTTTAAAGTTGACAAAGGTGTTTTTGAAGATTTCAAATTTTGCTACTTCACAATTTAACACTTTTCGTGAACAAGAAGCCTTAATTTACGTTTTCGGCTAAGATTTAATGGGAAACAATGAACATTGTTTTTTTTATGTATAATGATGATGAAATTGATTGAATCGCCATGTATCTTCAGTCCTTATACTTTCTGATCGCATATTTAAAATTTCATTGGTGTGCATTCAAAACTATTTAAAACTTGTTAAATGACAGATGGGAATAGATAAACCGTTAAAAGTTGTTTTACATATATGTCATTTTTAAACACTTTTTTGCAAGGACCTTTCTTTTTCCTGTCGCGTCAGATAAAGTCTTTCTGGCTTATATATGAGCCCTTATTGTATCTTGTTTTCTTATACTTTTTCGCTTTACAAATATTTAAGTGAAAGGAAAACTAGAGTTCATGAAACATCCAGGGTTATAGGAAGGAGCAACCTTGAAAGATTTTTCTGAATTCATATGGTATTTCTAAAGCATGCAGACACCGCTGCTGCTTAGTTCATTTGTTTCTCATGAACTTCAGAAATGTACCTACCTATTAAAATAACAGAAACATTTGACAGAATTTAAATTCTGTCAAATGTTTCTGTTATTTTATCACCTTAAACTTCTATTATTAAAACATCAAAAAATGAGAAGTGAAGGCTTTATATAGTTACGAAAACCTTCCATAATTCACAACATACATTAAAACGGTGACGCGTTGTAACAATACAAGGAGCAAGAATAAAATAAAAATAAACAGATGTGTGATAAAACTCATACATTCAAAAGCACAACACAATAATACATTTTCTGTAATATGACGCCATCTTCAACCTCTTTTAAGGTTTCGCTTGTTCGTAATATACCATCCCAGAACTCTGACTGATCGACTAATGGCGCCTACACGAAGCGAGCGATGCCCGCGGGACAAACACTTCGAACACTAGATATCGGCTATACGGATTCTTCCGATGTTTGATTTATTGGATTCTTCTCCGCTCCTGATAACAGAATAGGGAAGTTGAAAAATGCAGAATAAATAACAAAAAATAAAATATTAAAGTTAGTATGGAACGGATTTCCTGCGCCATCTGTAAAAAATTATATAACAACAAAATGAGAACTTGCCAACCATTGATATTAAAAATATTGGTGTTTAAGGAATATTTTAATGTTAGGTATTATTTTATTAGTTTATTCAACTCAATAGAATTTATTGTGTATTTTTGTTTCTAGGGTTTCTTTGTTGTAGACGTAGTGCACATATGAACGGGCCGCCTCTGGTTAGGACCACAGGTCCACGTCTGTCGGGAAAGAAAGCTTGTTATACAATAAATTTGTATTCAGAGTTTTTTTACAATAAATCCACACCACATTTTTGTGTAAACAAGAACTATAGGTACACACAAACAGCAATCAATTACGGGTCGAATCGAACTATGACTGTGTCACATGATGACGGGTGAGGTACATAGTACTTACAACAATATGTGCAATATTACAACAATAGAAATATGTATCAAGAATACTTGAAAATATAAAGGTTCGTTTTTTATCGTATTCCTGTTTCTGAATGCGCTAACGTAAATGGTGTTTATGAAAAAAAATGCTACCTTATTGAAAGAAAAATCGCATTTTTAATATCGAGCAATAGCAGATTGATCTGAAACGTGTTTATTTGGAATGAAAGACAAATCTTTTTGTACCTATCACGCCGTGTCCTGAGAGGGTGCCTACCCTTCGAGAACGGACCTTCACTCTGTTCTATCCAATCACTTTTTTGCTTCTTCCACCGATATACTATTTCTCTTGCTTCTGAACTGGCCTTCTTTGAGAACGGAATCGATGTGTTCGATCCACGTCATTCTCGGTCGGCCAGGCTTTCTTACACTTTTCCTTTTAGCCTTATAAATATTCTTTGTCATTCAGTTTGCACCCATTCTTTTTCGCATGCCAAAACCATTTCAACTTATTGACTTTCATCTTTGTCACAACACTAACTTCCATACCACATTCCTTCCTAATATTCTCATTCCTTTCCACATCCCACAGACTCTTTCCGCATATTCTTCATACATCTTTCATCTCTAACACGTTTATAATACATTCTTCTTTTTCCGCCCATGTCCACGTTTCACACCCATACATCATTGATGTATGCACTATGGATACGTAATACGTGAAAATGTTTTTGTATTGTAAAGAAAGCGTATCTGATGAAATTGCAAATAAGAAAACAATCACTTTGCTACCAATGCAAGTGGTTACTAAAAATTGTTTGATTTTTTTTTTATGTTTTCCTTTTATAAATTTTACCAGCAGCTGACTTGTCTCAGATACATGGCTGGTTGACTAGAAAAAAAAATGCTTTTAATAATAAGTAGATACATAGTTCTGTCTGCTTTACTGACATCTACGTATGAAGACAGGTGTTGATTTATTTAAGTAGGTATATAAAATGTAAAATAGATTGAAGAAATTATTGTGAATCGCTGATCTTATCATAAAAAAGTAAAATAATATGGAGTGTTAGAGTATTGCAGTCTTTTGTTTAAAAAAAATATTTGATGGTCTCTTATTCTTATCATTGTTTAACCAGCAAATACAATATCCCGACTGTAAAGGAAACAAATGGTAAAAAAGAAATGAATTTAAAACAAAAGAGAACCATTAGAGAAGAGATTTCTTTAATCCTTTTATTCGACCTGATTGCATCTCATAACAATAAAAGTATAATATTTATACCGATTTTATCCTATTAAATATCAAATTATACGCAAACTGAATTTGAATTTACTTACCTTTTAATAAATCGTTTCTTTAGGACCGCATTTACTAAAAATGGTAAAATATTTTATCGTTCTACAAGTTTGGATCTCTTAATTTCAAAACTCGTTGAGGCTGTGAACATTGCGATTTGAAAATATATGAAAACATACTATAATTAATTACAAATACCTTCGAGCTTTTCATTTAAATAAAAAAACACATTATGGGTTGGGTACACAAAACATTTATTTATAATAAAAAAAAAAAAAACATATTTATACAATCGAAATTAGTGGTACGTATTTGGGGCTCTAAATACGAAAACCATTTACCTAATTGTCTACGTCATTTTCCCTTTGAAAATAAATAATATTTTTGATTGTTTTTAAAAATGTTAGCCTAATAAATTTACTAGCTTCAATCAAATACATAGATTAGGTACCCTTAAGCAGAGGCGTACAAACTTGTTCACCATTTTTCGTTAAATTTTGAACTATTTAACTAACTATTGAAGTTTTTATAATATTATGAAATATCGATTCTTGACCGTCTAAAGAGCGCTCTTAGCATTTATCGCAATATATGTTATAACAATAATATCTCATTGCTTAGAGCAAAGAGTGTAAACTTTTTATGCAGCAAGAATAATATTATCTGACTGCTTAAAACCGACACCCACTCAAGAACCTGTAGTGGGAATTACCCCTCCTGCAATCCGACGTCGTGTTGAAGCAGAAGCCGAGAGAAAAAAGCAACAAAATGATCCCAGACACCCGATGCTTGACCGTCAACCCCGCCAGTGCCGACTGAAGTCGAGAAGGAGCTTCCTGGAGACAACTGCCCCCCAGGTCGGCTCACCTGGGGCCCGACAGCTGTCTCTGTGGTGCGAATCTGCCGAATCCTCACACTTACCCCCTGCCGAAGAGATGCCGATGAGTAGCTTTCCCTACCCAACATGGAGAGCATTAAATCGATTAAGAATGGGCGTCTCATGTTGCTACAGCAACCTCAAGAGGTGGGGTTACAGGGAGGATAACATGTGCGAGTGTGGCGAAGTGCAAAACAACCAGCATCTCTTCGCATGTCCCCTCATGGGAAGAACATGCACGAGCCAAGACACAGTGACAGCGAGTAACAGTGGTACACGTGGCGGAGTATTGGGGTTCACGCATATGATGATGTCCGGGTTCGGAAAGTAAGTATTTATCAATCAACGGCAAATTGCCTTTTAAAGAAAAAAGATACTATAGAGACTAGCAAAATACAAAAAAATTCAATACACACAATTTTTTTCCATAAGCACTACAGTGATAAAAAGTACATGTCTGACATTTGTTCAGTAGGTATAGTAGGAGAGTACAACAATATGAGAAAAGGTACATTTAAAACGCTATTGGATTACTGACGACAGTTGACAGAGAGATGATTAGAAATCTCAATTTAAAATGATACACAAGAAGAGAGGTATTTGGAGTACTATAAGTGATTGGACAGGACGATAAGGGTGTGATATATCCACAGAAGTATCTCAGGTTGCTAAGTTTCTATGCGTTGAAGAACGTCGAAATAGAGCAAGGTAGGGAGGAGAACAATAATTTATTATATAAATCAACTATGATAAAATATAAGTCAAATGTACCAATGAAAAAGAATGAAGTAATCTGTCAACAATTTATAATGGCTTTTCTCCTTTTGCGTTAAATAAATAAGAAACATTTTTTAAAATGGTTTCACTATGTTATTGTTGTTTGCTTGGATTTCATCAAAGGTATTAAATGTGTCATATTGGTTTGTAAAATTACCTGTAAAAGTCCAGCCTCTCTGGAAAGTTTCTGGCTACAATGTATGCTTATTTTGTTTGTTTTTCATCTGCAGTGTTATTTTCATGGCTCGTCGTAAAAATGGAAATAACACGCCAGTAAAGGATGGCGATGGAATGGGGTGGGGGTGAGGCTGGTAATGACACAATTATCCCTGGTAATCTCCCTCTAAACTTCACATTTTATTTAGTCTAAATGAAAAGTTAATTCACGTTTAAATTTTGTTAAATCACTCATATGTGAATGGTCTGAATACAATATTTGAAAATATTTGCCTTGAACACTGACTCACTGACTGACTGACTGACTGACTGATTTCATTAACGCCGTTAGATGGCGCGCCACTCGCAACTACAGACAAATTTTGTTCTACTACGTTCTATACGGCTGACAGCTGGCAGTAACATAAATATTATTATGCCTGTTGGCTGAGCACTCTTTTTAAAGGTCTTGATGTAGAGCAAAACAATTTTTCGGGTTATTTAAGAACTCACATGCGAAGTCAGGCATAAGAAAGCAAAGTGTACCAAATTAGGAAACTTTTACGCACAGCGGGACTTCATAGTGAAGAAAAGCCTTTCTAATGCCATGAGTGCAATAAAAAGTTTGCGGTTTCAAGCAATTTAAAGAATGACATGCGAACTCACAGCGGAGAAAAGCCATACGAATGCAATAAAAAGTTCAATCAATCAAATAATTTAAACAACCAATGACATGCTAAAAGCTATTTGAATGGTAAGTTTGCAATAAAAAGTTTAATTTCATTTTTAAGTTTGCATAAATAGTTCAATCAACCGTGTGCTGTAAAGTATCACTTGCGAATTCGGCCAAAAAATTGACAAATCAGGAAACTTTTACGCACAGCCGGACTTCGCTTTACTAATGCAATGTGTGCAATAAAAAGTTTGTGAACTCATAGCGGAGAAAAGCCATACGAATGCAACCATTGCGATAAAAAGTTTAATCAATCAAATGATAAATCATGATAAAAGCCATTTAAATGCATATTTTGTTAGAAAAAGTTCAAAATTTGTTATAAAAAAAAAAAATCAAGTGCTTTAAAGTCTGACATATGAATTCGGCCAAAAGAAAGCATAGTTTGTATGAAAAAGTTTACCAAATCAGATCTTTAAATCACATACGAGATTTCATTGCCAAGAAAACTCTTACTAATGCAATGTGTGTAATAAAAAGTTTTTTTTGCATTTTTATAAATAGTTATAGTATCATGAATAGTTATAATCTATCATCGAGTGCTTTACAGTCACACAAATGAATTCGGCCATAAGAAAACAAAGTTTCCATGAAAAAGTTTACCAAATCACGAATCTTTAATCCACACACACGAGATCATAGCGGAGAAAAACCATACGAATGCCATGTTTTCAATAAAAAGTTTACACACCTAGAGTAATTTTTTAAAGTTTTTATGTGAATAATTTGTAGCGTTGAAAAACCATTCATATGCAACGTTTGTTATAAAAAGTACAAGTTTTTTTTAAATTTTCAATGAGTTCTATTATCAAGTGGTTTAAAGTCTGACATATGAATTCGGCCATAAGAAAGCAAACTTTGCATGAAAATTTTACTAAATCATAAATTTATCCCATAGACACGATATCATAGCAGAGAAAAAGCCGTAGGTACTAATGCAATGTATGAAATAAAAAATTTGCACACTAGCGGAGAAAAGCCATACGAATGCAACCATTGCGATAAAAAGTTTAATCAATCAAATGATAAATCATGATAAAAGCCATTTAAATGCATATTTTGTTAGAAAAGGTTCAAAATTTGTTATAAAAAAAAAAATATCAAGTGCTTTAAAGTCTGACATATGAATTCGGCCAAAAGAAAGCATAGTTTGTATGAAAAAGTTTACCAAATCAGATCTTTAACTCACAGACGCGATTTCATTACCAAGAAAACCCTTGCTAATGCAATGTGTGTAATAAAAAGTTTTTTTTTTGCATTTTTATAAATAGTTATATTATCATGAATAGTTATAAACTATCATCGAGTGCTTTACAGTCACACAAATGAATTCGGCCATAAGAAAACAAAGTTTCCATGAAAAAGTTTACCAAATCACGAATCTTTAATCCACACACACGAGATCATAGCGGATAAAAACCATACGAATGCCATGTTTTCAATAAAAAGTTTACACACCTAGAGTAATTTTTTAAAGATTTTCATGTGAATAATTTGTAGCGTTGAAAAGCCATACATATGTAAAGTTTGTTATAAAAAGTTCACGTTGTTTTATGAGTTTTCATGAAGAATTCAATTAATCAAGTGTTTTAAAGTCTCATATAAGAATTCGGCAATACGAATGCAAAGTTTACATGAAAAAGTTTAATCAATCAAATCGGTAAATACCCACGTGCCAAAAGCTATTTGAATGTACAGTTTGTAATTAAAAGTTTAAGTTGTAGGTATTTGAGTTTTCATAAAGAGTTGAATCAACCAAGTATTTTGAAGTCTCACATGTGAATGCTCACAGCTATGCTATGAGAAAGTAAAGTTTGCATAAAAAGGCCATAGGTGGGCGCCACGGGCGCCTTTTAAAAACTAGTATTTGAAATGAATACATTGTGCCAACAAAGCATCTCTACTTACAACTGCATGTTATTTTTCTTTTATAATCATTGCCTGTCAACGTTTTTCGTTAGAATATTCTATCGGGTCACACATTTTGAGGTTTAATTATTTCGAACTCTTTCAAATAGGACGACATGCTTACTTCTAGTGTCCGCAGAACACCATCAGATGTGAATTCTTATGTGATTGGCCACCCAAGTGCGGCATCCTCGGATCCAAGAAGGACATACCAGAAAAACTGTTAATTTGTTACAAAAGTGACAGAAAAAAAGCAGTTAAATAGACTGACCTAAAGTCTGACGTCGTTCAAGCGAGCTGTTAAAGAGATGATGATCTCCTCAAATACAGTCTCTGTGTCCTAAAATCCCATCTATCTTCCCTCTCTCCCACCCCATCCACCTCACTTTCCTTTTCCTTTTTTTGTTTGAGTTTGTTTTCTTTGCATTGTTCTTCTTTTTTCTTTATATTGGGGTTAGTTGTTAGAAACCACAACTTCGTTGTGGTAAGCTCGCCCTCTGCATGTTGATTCTGTGATGTCTTTGTTATGTTAAGTTTTTATGTGTTACTCTACCAATGTACAGTAAAGTATAAATAAATGGCCTAAATTGAGCCCTTTAATTGCTTGTCGTAAAGTATAAAACACATAAAACTGGCTGTGTTACCGAATTATCTATCTATGAATACTCTCTTTAAGACCCCCGTTTAGGAGCATACGGAGGCATCAAGATTTCTCCACTGTGCTCAATCCTGCGCAGTTTCAATAACCTCCTCCCACATCATGTTCAAACACCTCAGCTCTGCTTCGAAGGAGTGATACACGTCGTGTCAGGATCTTCCTCGTCTTGGAAACTCTGAAGGGAGGAAAAACAACGTTCTCCTCGGCCAAGTGTCCTTCGGCAGCCATTTCTACCTCCTATTCACAAGGCTAGAGAAGTGATGGGCCTGCTTCCTTAAAAATCAAATAACATTGAATTTTAAATATTAATGGCTCCAAAATGGTTGAGTTGAATTTGAATTGTTTCTAGGGTCTTAAAAAAGGTATTTAAAAAAGAACTTTCATAAACCTTTTCACTTGTTTTACACGATTAAAATATTTTGAAAGAAAATATTGATTAATATTAGGGTCTGTACACATCTGAACCACGCGCGGTAACGTAACCAATGCAACGCATCAAATTTCGATACGTACGATACGGAAATTGTGTTTAGATGTGTACAGGCCTTCGAAAAGACAAAATAACATAAAACAAGAAAGGAGCTGGATATTAATAATTTCTTATTACTCAAAGGTTGCGTATTCCCACATAATCCAGTGGAAAACATTTTGAGAAAAATATCTCTCTCAGAAACATTTGTCAGGGAAGTGTGTACAACATAATTACGAATTGTTTGTATTGCAAGTAGAACAATAATAATTATTCGTACACCTCCAATTTTCTCCGAAAGCTTAACCTAGATAAGAGATAAAAGGATACGTTAGTCCATTTTTTTATTACCAAGTTCCGCTAGGTTCTCTTGGTTTGGAGTAAAAAGAAGAATAATTATTATCATCATCAGAAAGATGCTTGAGAGCGCATTCTGCCGGCTTCATAAATTCCAAAAAGGAAAATGCACCCATAAAATTATGCAATGGTACAAAATACTTCTTCCATGGGGAACTAAAATATTCCAAAAGAAATTAAAACTTGCATAATCTTAGTATCTTACATAATATGTAAAATAGGTACCTAAATATCTAAGGAAGCTGTCCTTTTTTGGATTTATTATTAAAAAAATACATCCAGAACGGAATTATGGCGCAGAAGATCCATAAAATTAGGGTATTTTAAGAAATGATACGTTTAACAAACTTATCTACTCAACTAATACCTACACTTGACCAGAAAATGATTTCCAGAGCTCCTGTAGCCTTTAGCAACCTTTCAAGAACCTTTTTGCGATACTTTGGAAAGAACCTCACTTGTCTCGGGTGAAATTGAATAAGTATTGACACAGCGCCATTCAACAAAACCACAAAACAAACAAAGAAAATTACAATGTTTCTTATTAGTTTCTATAAACTCTACCTCATATTCCGTACGAGTGAAACAGAAACTAAGTGAATATCAGAGAACTTATAGTAGTTTAGATAAGAAAACTTAGAAAGTTTACAAATTTTAGAATAATTCAACTCAATATGATAATGACTTTAAGTGAATATTATAAATAAATATATTTTACATTTTCTATATATGTACAAAACAATATTGCATGCATAGGGTGGCTACTATCCTATGTTTCAAAAATATCTGTATAGTTCCAAGCTTAAACTGTTTTGTGAATAACCCTGCAGAATTGATAAATTTGGTTTAAAAGAAGGCCATTAACATTGCTTAAGATCGAGATATTTCGTGATACTCCCTATGCCCATTACTGGGGTTACATAGTAAGTATAGGTAGATTAGGGTGTCAACGCTATCAACATCATAGGTTCGTATCCCTTTCAGTGATGAATAATAATTGTATCAAATGCAGTAGCTAGTTAATTGCTTTTGAGTTGCAATAAACCAATCACTTAGTAAATCAATCAAGCAATCGATTCTGCCTTTCTTGACCACACCACACCACGCGCAAATTCACTAATTTTACTTATATTGATAATAAAAAATAGTATCACGAATTTACATACAAATATACACGGGAGTATTTCTATAATATAAAAGAAAGTCGGGTTAGTGCGAACACTTATAACTCGAGATCGACTGAACAAATTCTTCCGGTAGTTGATTTATTGGATTCTTCTCCACTCCGGATAACGTAATGACTATTAAAAAGTTAAAAAATGCATAAGAAATAATATAAAATATATTATTTAAGTTAGTATGGAACGGATTTTCTGCGGCGCCAACGCCATCTATGAAAAATTCAATAACAACAAAACTATTATTTACCTGCCAACCATTGATTTTAATAATACCGGTACGCAGATTTTTTATCGATTTTTTTCGAGAGAAAGAAAAGGAAAGAAATATTTTTTTTAACACACGAACAAAATAAAAAAAAAAAAAAAAAAAAAAAAAAAAATTATTATTATCATCAAAAAAAAAAATGTTGAATACTATCATTGGCGCTGTGAAATATTAATTAATGTATATCAAATATAAATTATTATGTAAAAGCTGTTGTATTCACAATAAAGGAAAAAAAAAAAAAAAAAAAAAAACATATTTTAAACGTATCTATATATTCATAGTAAGGACTATGTACTACAGGACAACGTCTGTCGTGAAAGCTAGTAAGTACATTATTTAAACATTAATATCATTAATATTTAATCTCTTAACAAAAACGTTGCGACATTACTAAAGAAACCAATATGAATATTGGACGTCGGCAAATAATATTATCTTCGACTTTGATTTTTGAAACAAATTTATAGAATGAAATTTTCGAACCTTTTGATGTAAACTTCATTAAGGCTTCATGGTCGGATCAGGCGTATTTAATCCTAAAATCAATACACGCGTCCACCGCAGAGAATCATCTGTGTTTGAGACATCAATCAATTCGTTGAACTGTCTAAGATTTAATTGTTTTTCACATTGATTTAAAATACTAGAAGTAAAATTATTTATACTAGTGGTCGGCCAGTGCTTGAAATGTTTGAAATTCGACCATAACTAATTTAGATTATAAGAAGTTTGAACATTATTAAGATTGCTTCGTTAAAGACCGAGTGAGCGCTATTACACAATTTTCTTTCAAAATAACGACATGGATAGGTGCGTCAAATTTCTTTCAAACCAAGTTTTTTCTACGGTTATTTAATACAAAAAATATTCATCTATTCTCGATTTGACCACGGGTATACAAAAGATCTGTGTCAAATAATGTCAAATACATCGAAGTGTGTGTGAGTATGAAATACATAACATTACAGTAAGTAGTGTTGGTAATGTTTTTTTATTGATTTAATCTATTTTTATGCATAATTTAAAAAAAATATTAACATTCGCCATTCCTTCTCTATATAAACTATAAGTGTGCGAAATTTCATACTCCTTCGTCCGCGCATTTTCTGTAAAAATAGTCACAAAGTTTTTCCTTCACGTATTAATTTACCTATATAGATTCAATACAAAATCTCTTTTCAGTTATCATTTCTAAGCCTTTATTCGAGTTTTTAAAGTACCTTGGTGTTTTATGCACTGAGTTCCTAGGGAGCGGTTCATCGTCTGACAAGACGGCTGTCTGTTTTTTGTCGCTAAAGTAACACATAAACAATGTTCTGCATGACGCATTCACCGCTGTTTATAGCAGTACCGTATTCCTAGGAAAACAGACAATTTCGCCACTATTAATACATATTGACAGAGCACCAAGCGGTAGCATTCTAAAATCAGTCAATGACTATTAAAACTAAAATGTTATTCTTTTTCTTGCACATAAACATAATCAAGTGTCGTTCGGAACATCGGAAGTCAAAACATTGAGGTGGGAACAAATTTTTTTCGGTAAAAGTCTATTTATAATAGTAAAAAAAAATTCAATAATGATCATTCATGCTAAATTACCATCTTGGCATTTTATATTTTTTTACAGTTCACATTAGCATTTCGTGAACTGCACAAAAAAGACTCTCTCTCTCTCCAATGGCGCTACAGCCCATATCGAGCCTTGGCCTCCCGTAAGTCCCGTAGCATTCGCCTCCAACAAGTCCTGTCCTCTGCCGCTGTCCTCCAACTCGCCACCTGGATGATTTCTGCTGCATCCCTTCTCACTTCATCTTCCCACCTAAGCCGAGGTCTGCCGACTCGTCTCCTTCCTCCTGGATGTCAACTTAGGATTCTTTTCGGGACGCGTGAATCGGGCATTCGCTGTACGTGTCCAGCCCATCTCAACCTAAGGAGCTTTATGTGCGTCGAGATATTTGGGGCCTGATATATATTGTACAGCTCTGCATTGATTCTAATGCGCCGTTGATCGCCCTCTCTCACTGATCCACATATTCGACGCAGAACCTTCCTTTCAAAGATGTCCAGCATATCTGCCTCGCACCCATAGGTCAACACAGTACGTATGACTGTTTTGTAGATGATTATTTTTGTTTTACTGTGAACGCTGTGCGATTTGAACACTGGCACAAAAAAGACTATTCGACAAAATACGCTTTCCTTTCCGTCTGCTGTATATAACTAACTTATATATACTCGTCTTTAATATTTTAAATCTCTTTATATAAAAATGGAGCCCCATTTTCCGTGATCATAATATAACATCATGCCTGAACGGCTGGACCAATTTCGCTAATTCTTTTATGTTGAGTTTGCTATTGTCAGTAGAAGGTTCTTATGAAAGAAAAAAATTGTAAAATTGCGTAGAATATTAGAAAATTTAAGAAAAACTTCTTATTGCTTTTAACAATAGGTATAATTTAATTCTCATTTTGAAGAACCTGGCAGTTGTGTGATAGCTGGTGCAATTGATGGAATGCGGATGGAAGATAAACGGCTTAAAACAGATGCATCAGTCGGAATTACATTGGCTATAAGATAATTAATCTATCATTACCTATACTAATTAATTCAATATTCATAGTCAGGAGCACAGGACAACGGCTGTCGGGAAAAAGCCAGTTAAAGCCAATCAAATACTAAACAAAAATGGTACACCTCAGGTAAGAAAACAATAATATATTATTATTCACTATTTGGAACCGATTGAAATGTTATTTGCGATTATGATTACGAGAGTTGCCTGCACATTGCAAATAACAGAACCATTAGGGGAAACGATACATGAACAAAACTACAATACGGCTTCTTTGTTTTAGAATACATCGCGTATGCACGGGGATAGCGTATACAATAGCAAAAACAATCGGTCTTCTACAATAAATTCTTACGAACGATGCGGGAAGTGTTACAACACAGACACTGGCAAACAAAAATAATACGTCATGTAAGCATTCCCCAAGCTGTCTTTGTGAATATGCTTGTGTTTCCAGATTGGTTTCCTATTATTTTGCAGGAGCGTTCATCTATGCACAGTGCACACGTGCCGTACATGGAGCTACTTCTCAGGAGCTCACACGACAAAGCTCGGTGAACGATTCAAATAAAACAAAGAAAGAAGATTTTTCATGAAAAAAAAACAACAAGAATTTCGCATCTTTGCAAGTATGTAAGCGAATAAAATGTATTTTTTTGGGATTGTGATTGGAGTCATCAATAAAAATCACTATTATCCGATTATTTTTCTGAGATACATAACTTCGGTAGTAAATAAATAAATTTCTATCTATCTCGCTCGGTCCTTATATGGACAGACGTAGTGATTATTATGGTTATTACTTAGCCTGTGCATAAGGATTGTGAGTGCGAGAGAGATAGTCCGAGTGAGATGATTTACAACCGAAGTTTTTTTTTTTCTAGATTACTGGCGACTCATTCTATTGGGAACGTACAACCGAAGTCATCTCAGAAAAAGAATCGGTAAATAGCTATAGGTACTAGATAATGAGAAGACTACCGTTTCAATATTGAACTCGATTGTGGTTGTCAGTAGTTACACAATTGTTGTGTTGGATTAAATGCACTCATAATAGGTAGAACTGTCAAAAGACGCAACAACTATTGGATACGAGGAAATTAATCTGCTCTTGAATGAAGCTCTTGCTTAGTACTTAATCGGTTGCCAGTAGTTACGTAATTAATGTGTTGGATAAAATATTTTCAGAATATAGAAATGTTAAAAGTCTCAATAACAATTCGATACGACACAACTCAATCGTTTGTTCTCATTTCAGAATAATACTCATTGACAGCGTTATTGAGATTGAATCGCAATTGGAATGCAGAGGAAGCCCCCAGGTCATCGGTAACGGTTAGATCTTGGTGCCGCTTGCCAACCATCTTACTCTTTCACATAAATAGCTTCATTTTCTGTGAAAGTTACTAGAAGTCTTTTTAAGTTTACATTAAATGAACCCGCATTTCTTTATAAATTTGATAATTTGAACGCTAAAAAAATTAGGCATTTAATGCTTTGTTTGAAACGAGAAAGACCCTCTCACACCGTGTTCCGTTCCTTAGAATCAGAGGGATTTGAACATGGTGTGACTCATTGAAGCCGCGCAGGATTGAGCGCGGTGGAGGCTCTTGTAACCTCCTAGTGGCATCACATCGGCAGTATGTTACTGTATTGTTATATTTTGTATTCATTTGCAAAGCTTATAGGTAGATAGGTATATAATTTTAATTTACATATTTTAAAAAATAAAACTGTAAATGACTTCAAGTGCCTATGTAATTTTCATATTCCTATACTGACTTAAACAAAGTTGCTCTCTGGTTCTCAATAATTTACAACTTTTATCTCTATATTTCATTAATAATTATTAAATATCTACTAGTTGCATACATGAGATTTTTCGACATGTTGAGAATTCTCATGATTAGGAGTTTCGGAGACTTAAACATTACCACCTAATGGCGAACGTTGTTAACGTAAAGTGATCACACTAGGCCAGCCTTCGAAATAACATTAGAAGACGGTCGTAAGCCCGTAGTGGTTTGTTCCATTTAAAAATCGAACATTAGTAATGAATTGTAAGAGTTTTTAGTTGTTACATAATTCACCTCTCTTTAATAACGTGAGGCATCCATTACCTATGTACCTAATACAATGGCTAATTTTAACCATATCGACAAATATTGCAGTTTAATCCTAATTAATTCCAAATCATACGAACATTGCAGCCCTCTATAATAGCAGTCCGGCATTATTGTTTTAATGTCAATACAAACCTAATAATAATAATATTATCTCATAATTTGTGATGGTCTGTTAGTGACGTTTATATTATTAGGCCGCATACAAATATCTGAGCAAGTATCGGGCACATTGTAATACCTACCAGTGGATGCTAACATAATGCATACATGAATGCTGGTTGAATGATGTGGATAATGTTTGGAACAACAAGAGTTTATAAGTACCTAGTATAGATAGTTCGCTATTGTTCTTACGTAACAAAGGCAAATTTTCTGCCTAATATAATCGATGCGCTTCTGCATGGTTACTCTTGAAACTCGATTCCAATCCTAAAATCGTAAAATCCCAAAATGGTACTCTTGAAATGCGACGCTAGCGCACGATTGGGTTCAAATCGAGTGGTGATTTGAAGAACATGTGAAATCGTGTAAAATTTGAAAATTGGTACTCTTGACGTCGTTTTGACAACTACTCGATTCCACGGAATTGTGTTGGAATCGTCTAACTGTCATTATTTACAAGATCGCAAGAAAGTAACTTTTTTGAAATCGAGAAGATGTATTTTGATTATATTACTTAAAAAATGGCTCGTCTTGCATTATTTTTAAACATTTTGGAAAACGCGCATCAAGTCGGTATGCGTCTACGACATAATTTGCGTAGAATAGCAAGATATTCGCAAAATTCGTTTAGCATGAGTAGTGGGGAATTTATGTATAGCAAATTATAGCGAATACAAAAGAGATGTTTGAAGAGTTGTGCGGGATTTTGGAACCTCATATGACAAAACCTTGAAGACGAAGTGATATCTCAGTGCAAAACATGCAACTCGACATCATTACCATTGGAAGACATGAAAATGATAATCTCGTATATAACCATACCCACAGCACCAACAATTCTTTCTGCAGCTCATGACTGAAGCCAGAAATGAGTTAGTTCATCAGCTGTGGAATTCACATCATAGGCGAATATGAATAATTTAAGAGAGCTTAAGAAATAACCATTTTATTATAAA
The DNA here is from genome assembly GCA_963576905.1 of Mystacides longicornis. Classification (NCBI taxonomy): domain Eukaryota; kingdom Metazoa; phylum Arthropoda; class Insecta; order Trichoptera; family Leptoceridae; genus Mystacides; species Mystacides longicornis. The sequence continues at coordinate 664,580 of OY756421.1, read as the reverse complement.
AAGCTTCTGTATTGTAAATTCTATTACACGTTTCATGTATATAATAGTAGGTATATGTATGTAAATTGTCAAGGTTTGTAAAAATAACAAAATTGTAATATAATGTGATACATAATAATTTTATTAACTATTATTTTATACTAGATAATTAAATTATAAAAAATACAATATACAAAATAAAAAAACTATTTTCTGTGTCTATATTGCCTTTGCAATCTCTCTCGAGGCTGCTGCCGCTTCAGCAGATCCTGAACGAATGGCATCAATAGTTGCGATTAAAATTCGGCACGCTGCCCCAATTTTTCTGCAGCTTCTTTAAACGCTAATTATTGCTTTTAAGCGTTCTGATTCCACCCGTTTTTCTTCCATTCATGTGAGACACTCTCGTTCTTTCAACAAATTCAAAAAATATTTACGATTTATTTTGATAAATCAGCAAATAAAATATAACTAGTACTTTAATAATTATAATAAAATATAAGTAAACAAACAACGCAATACTCTTACAGAAACGTCAAAATGTTTATTTGAAATATAAATGAGTGTTTCCATTTAAAGAAAAAAAATCCTTAAATATTAACGTCAAATTATTATATTTGTTAAGTAGGACAGTTATTAGTAAATCAAATTCGACTTATTTTATGTTTAAAAAAAAGTATACCACTCACGGATGTCAGATTTACTTCCTTACAGTTTCTTTGAGAATAACGCGACATAACACCAATTATCAATTCCCAATATACAGCGAAAATATTTTAATATTGCAATAACAAACTTGAAACGAAAACGTTTTCACGGCTTGGAACCCCAATCTCAAATCCGATTCCAATCGCACGGAATTTGGTTCAAGAGTACGGTTTTGAAATTGGAATCGAGATTGTGATTGAAATTGGAATTGGGTTCGAATCGAGTGTCGAGAGTAAGCCTGCTGGTCAGCTTAAGCTCTTCAGGAGTGAGTTCTTTACACTTACGCCCAATCCGAGACTAGGAGTCAAACACAATTGAATCACGATCAAGAAAAAAAAAATCACCCAAACAGAGATGAAAATGCGAATGTTTTTCTTCACAAAAATGGTGGTATGTAGCATACATTAATTGTAACAGGATTTTCGTTTTTGCTTGCATGTTTTTATGTATTGGGACACAATTTTTAACTGTGAGATGGGGACCGATACGTTCAAAGGAACTTTTTTGGGCCATATAATGCTCATAATTTCCCTGCTGCCAGATGTCATTTCAGTGAGGATCTTAAATACCCGCAACAGCCCTTTACATAAAGATTGACTGTTCTGAAAACCTGAGAAACACTTTTATTAAAAATATTTAACAAAAGGTTAAGTACCCCTGTTCTGTCACGTAATAATCGTAAATATTTCCTAAACTGTCAGCCATAAGAGTACGAATGTTTGTTTGCTTAACGAGTTTGGGGTGAAATTTCCTCAAAACTGTGATGGGAGGTAAATAGGGACAAATAGTTCCCGTTATTATCCACTTTGTGTATTCCTGCACATTCCCGGGAATTATCGGCGTGCAATCAATTTGTCAAACTGTTAGACAGTCCAACACAGCGGTGGGGCACGCCCGTCATCCGTTGGCCACACCTGTGACCTGCCGTGATTTATGACTCTATTCTATAAAGCCTATTCCACGCTACAACTAACTCTTGTTTGCGATCCCTGAATTATTATTCAATCCCTATAATAAGCTGGCGAGTATTCCAATCGCACTCTAATAATTATCTGACCTGGGCCCCGTTCCACCATCATATTTTGCAACTTTACATTTTTTTTTTCAAATCATAGCATCGTTTTTGTTCTAGAGGACAAACAGTTGTGTTTCACCATAGACACTATTCATTAAAAAAAAACATTACAACTTTGCGAATAAATTGAAAAAACCATTTTGATGTTTCAAATTTTCCTTATAAAATTGTTTTTTTCAACACGCACCACCCTAGATACCACAGTATAATTGTAAAGAGTTTTCAAATGATCTAGACACCGCCAAGCGAATATTTTGTTTTCATGGAACAAGATTGTTTCGCGGTAGGCGGTTTTCGCATCATGCAATGTTGCAATGTGCAGAGTATGTTGGAGGAACGGGGCCCTGGGCTTTGTTTTGTAAGATGAAAAGTATTATAATGAAACAGACAAGCATCTTGTGGTTAGGTTGACTCCCAGTTTTCCATTTATCTCTTCATTGATCTTACAATATGAGATTAGCCGTTTATCCTGATAAGTCTAACCAGACTCTTTAGCAAACCAGAATCTTTTTTTGTGTCTGCATCTTCAACGTCACATATTTTCCTCTTCAAAATCCAAGTCTCATACTCGTACAATAGTTTTAAATGATCATAGATCGTTTTTTCCATAAACATTTTACATTATTTGACCTACTATTTTAACCGGTAAATCAGTCTGTCCATTAATTAATTAAATTTGATTGACCGCCGCCGCACTCACTATGCCGTGTGATATCGCATCCGCATATCTGTATACCTAGCATCTCGCGACATTTTACCGCTTATCATTAAAAAATTAGCCGCATGCACTATTTTCTTCATATTGCCATCTTGTCAGTTTGTGTTGCGTTGGTGCATTACAGGAAAGAAGATACTTTAAGGGATCCATTATACCTGTTATCCATTATCAAGGAATGAATTTATAGTTGTTTATTAATTTTCACTATATCTGCAAACCTTTAACACTTGTTTTCTTTGTTATAATATCATTCGTAAATAAACTATATAGTCCGTTTGCTCTTCACTTAGACATTCTTTTTTAGTTTAGTTTTTGGTTTATACCCACCCCGAGGTACTAGAATAATTTAGTCATCTATTTCACGAAAAGACCATCCCCACAAGTATGCCAATAGTTACCAAGTGTATATCATCGCCTAAGAAAGTCCATCAGTGACCTTCTTAAAGTTTTAATCTGAGTTCTACATACATGTGCACGTATATACAATATTTTATAGGCTAATTACGTTTCTTCTTCTTTGGGTGCCTTTCAAGTCTTCTAGATGTTGTCAAATACCTTTGCGAAAGCCACTTGATCCTGCGCTTCTTTAAAGAGTTTATCGAGCTTTGCTAGTCCTGTCCACTCCCGAATATTTTGCAGCCCGAACATCTGCTTTCTGCGCATTTTTTTCCCCTCTATAATCAGTTGGAAAAGGCGATTCTATTTCTCTCCTCGCAGCACCTGACTCAAATAAGAAACCTTCTTCACTTTGATATATGACAGCAATTCTCTCCTGGGCTCTTTCTAAGACATTTGTGTTAATTATCATGTCCATCATGACAAACCCTAACGAATGCATAATTTACGTGTGGCATTATTAGAGTGCGATCGGAATGCCTTCCTGCGTAATAAACACTCAACCCCTCGCCACCTTCGCAATCAATTTCTTACATTTTCATTCGGCCGAAAAATAAATTCAAAGATTTTAGTAATTAACTAACCGATGTTTGCGTAAATTATGAGTGATTCGTTATTTACCAAAATAACCAAACTACTTGTTTTGACCAAATAGATGTTAAACTATTGCGAACACACTCATAGGTTCATTAAATGCATAATATTGGATAGTTGAATAATCTATATATTAATACGTGAAGGAAAAATTTGTGACTCTTTTTACGAAAATTGCGCGGACGGAGGAGTATGAAATTTCATCGTATTTGACATTGACACAGACGCATATATTCTTTTGTTTATCTATGGTCAAATTGAGAATAGATTAATATTGTTTATATTTAATAATAGAAAAATGTTGTATATATCAACATTTCAAATTTGACGTGCCTATCCGTGTCATTGTTTTTGAAAGAAAATTTTGAAATAGCGCTCGCTCAGTATTTAAGGATGGAACATTTATTTATTTATTTTATTCTTTATGCATATTAAAAATATTGTATAAACAAGTGGCAATGATGGCGGGATTATAGCCGAAGCAATCTCTAACATCCAACCACATACGATAAAAATAAAAACATAGATACATACTTACATACATACATAAACACAATACATATAATCAGCAAACATTAACAAAAAAAAAAAAAAAACTTTCATACAAAATTGTATTTCTGTGGTCTAAAGGAAAAGGGAGATGAGTCGAAAAAATCGAAAAATGAGATCATTACGCCATACACATCAGAAGCCGTATATCTATCAAGGAAAAGAGAGTTGAATCAATATAACTCTATTAAATGGCCGAAATATTGCATAAAAAAAGGGAGATGATTCGGTTTCAAGTAATTTCAATAAGTATAAGGGAGTCGAGTTAACTCATCTCAATTAAGAATTTTAGAAGATTTAAAATTCCTAAAACCAAAGAGAGTTGAGTCGATTCGTACTTTTTGTCTATGGCAATTATCTAAGCTGGCGTCGTTTTGCCAACTGTCATTGCGTACTCATCGCTGTTGGCGTTGTTTGTTTCCGAGATTCGAGTTTTATTAAAAGTGTTTATTACTGTTTTTATAGTAGAATTGTTTAATTACTACTTCGAAATATGTTTAATAAAAGGACTAAATTAATAATGAGCCGCGTAAAAGCGTCAATTCACCGTAAGTACATCTCAATACTCTATTTTGTAGTGATAACCTCAAAACGATTTGTTACGTAGATCAAACGTTTTCATCAGTAAAAAAAACTTTAATGTATTAAAATCCTTATATCATTGTGTTATTAATATTTTTTTTTTAACATTTTGTAGAAAATCATTCAGATATTGCCATGGAAGTGAACCCCTGCCCGGTTGAAGTGTGTGAGCAAGGTACACATTTACAAAACAGTATTTTTTGTTTAGTAATATCAACATGAAGCATCATTGTTTTATATTGCTGGATATGTCTTTCATAAAACTAATTTGACATTTTATTTGATTCAGATGTTGTTCCAAGCGTGTCTCCAACTGAGGTTGTCGAGCAGCTCAATATTGAAAATTATAATGAAGGTTTGTCTTTTATCATTACATGCATCTTTGTGTTATATTGCTGGATATAAATATCATATTTCTAAACGTATCGTCTCTTTTGTTTCAGATGTTGTTCCAAGCGTGTCTCCGACTGAGGTTGTTGAGCAGCTTAATGTTGAAGTTTATAATGAAGGTTTGTCTTTTATCATTACATGCATCATTGTGTTATATTGCTGGATATAAATATCATATTTCTAAACATATCGTCTCTTTTGTTTCAGATGTTGTTCCAAGCGTGTCTCCGACTGAGGTTGTTGAGCAGCTTAATGTTGAAGTTTATAATGAAGGTTTGTATTTTATCATTACATGCATCGTTGTCTTATATTGCTGGATATAAATATCATATTTCTAAAACAACGTTTCTTCTCTTTTGTTTCAGATGTTGTTCCAAGCGTGTCTCCGACTGAGGTTGTTGAGCAGCTTAATATTGAAATTTATAATGAAGGTTTGTATTTTATCATTACATGCATCGTTGTGTTATATTGCTGGATATAAATATCATATTTCTAAAACAACGTTTCTTCTCTTTTGTTTCAGATGTTGTTCCAAGCGTGTCTCCGACTGAGGTTGTTGAGCAGCTTAATATTGAAATTTATAATGAAGGTTTGTATTTTATCATTACATGCAACGTTGTGTTATATTGCTGGATATAAATATCATATTTCTAAACGTATCGTCTCTTTTGTTTCAGATGTTGTTCCAAGCGTGTCTCCGACTGAGGTTGTCGAGCAGCCTTATATTGTAATTTATAATGAAGGTTTGTCTTCAATTATTACTTGCATTATTGTGATATGTCGCGAGGTATTTCTTTCATATTTCTATAATGTTTTGTGTCTTTTGTTTCAGATGGGGTACAAACCCAGCCTATGGAAATAGCAGAAGATGGTGAGATGAATACCGAAACACGTGTTGAAAGTATGATTCATGTTTTGATGTAGAATTAATGTATTTAGATATAAGAACTTGACAAATGTATTTATTTATCGTATGGTCATGATTACAAGTAAAAAATAGAGATACAGTGTACATCATTGTGACAATTGTCATTTTATAAAATTTTAAGAGGGGTGGTTGCAGATTGTGCCGGAGCTTCTACAGAAAGAAGAAAGAGAAAAGCTGTAGTAAACATTAAAAAAGAGAGGCAGATAAAACGGAACCTCGGGTTGGAGTATGTTTCTCACAACGGGAAAGTCAAGTCTAAGAGGCAATTCTCCCGCATGGAAATGTGCAGGAAAAAATGCTCTCTTAAGTTTACATTTAGTGAACAGGAGTCAATTTTTAATGACTATTGGGGATTAGGGGACTTCAACAAAAGAGTTGTCTATATGTCATCTCTTATTACCGATGCTCCAAAAAAGACAGCTCGCATAAGGAGTGATGGCCAGACACCTAAAGCAAGAGCTATAAACCATAAATACCACCTCCGAAAAGGTGGAAGCCTTTTCGAGGTGTGTAAAATATGTTTTCAAAAAACATTAAATGAATCCAACAAATTTATCACAACCGTAATTTCAAAACAAAAAGAGGTTATTGCTGCCATCACTCCTAAGGATGCTCGTGGTTCTGGCACTCCAGCGAACAAGGTGTCTGAATCCAGGCAAAAGGTAATAAGAGATCACATAAACTCTTACCCTGTATATGAATCCCATTATTCCCGGAGGGATACAGGGAACCAAAAATTTCTACCCTCGGGACTTACCATCCAAATGATGTTCAATATGTACAAGGAGAAGACAGAAGACCCTGTTTCGATTTGTACTTTTACAAATGTATTTAAAAGTACTGGTCTAAAAATTAAGCAGCCAGCACTTGATACTTGCAATACGTGTGACACGTACCAAATGAAAATTAAAATTGCAAGAGCAAACGGGCTTGAAGGGCATGCTGAGGCTTCACTTTTGGATGAAGAATGTAAGAAGCATGTCTTAGAAGCCGACAGTGCTTATCAACAAAAGGCTGCAGACAAAGCCAAAGTAACAACTAGAAACAGGGTCTTCTGTTTTGATTTGCAGCAATGCCTGCCAACACCGAGGCTAAAAACAAATATTGTTTTTTACAAGCGTCAATTGTGGACGTATAATTTAACTGTTTACGATTGTGGCGAAAAGAGTTCCACGTGCTACATGTGGCATGAAGCTGAGGGTGGTAGAGGGGCAAATCAAATTGCTTCGTGCATTTTTGATTTTCTCCTCACATTACCACCTGAAGTCACTGAGGTCACACTCTATTCAGATTCGTGTGCTGGTCAGAACAAAAACAGCCATATGGCTGCCATGTTTCTTTGCCTTGTGCAAAAGAGGCCCGATATGGTTGTGAATCATAAGTTTCTTGTTCCTGGCCACACACATATGGAGTGTGACTCAGTTCATGCCACAATAGAGCGCAAAATAAAGTCCACAACCTCTCCCCTTCATGTGCCAAGAGATTGGTACAATTTGGTGAGGGGTTGTGGGCGAAAAGAAAATTCTATATGTGTAAGGACTATGTCACATGACAAGTTCCTTAATTTTGCTGATTTGCTTAAGGGACCTTTGCAAATCAAAAAAAGCAATGCCTTGGGTGAGAAATTCCTATGGCAGCCAATAAAGTGGCTGCAATTTAGAGGAGAAGAATCAGGCATTGCTTTTTATAAAAGGTCCCTTAAGGAAGAAGAAGCATTTGACAGCGTGTCATTTGAACGCCGAGGGCGTAGAAATGTTTCCTTGAATCCTTCGAAACTGTACGACAGTCCTGTCCCTATCAATAAAGATAAAAAAAAAGATTTATTGAGTATTTTACATCTTATTGATAGGGACTGTCACGCCTTTTATTTGGGGCTTAGAGATAGCGTTGATATACCATATACAGATCCACAAGAAATTGTGGATCTAAATGATTAGTTTGTAAGTTAATAAATTGATTAATTTGTATTGAATAAAATTGTATTATATCTAAACTTTTTTTTATTTATCAAAGCCCTCATACACATTGTTTTGAAAAATGTACCTGTCTACAAGGTGTAAGTATCTATAAATGTTGAAAATATCTTATTATTATATCAATATAAACATTGGAGTAACGTCAAAACTGGGATATTATGTTTCTTTTAACGCTGACACCATTATCATCAACCTCGATAGCCTAGTTGGTGGCTTGGATTTCGGATCAGGTTTCCTGGTCATGTAAGTTTTCCAGTGTTTTTTCACTTGAAATTTCTACCCAGGGTTGGACGGGACCGGTTGACTGGAAAAGATTGCCTCAGGCAATAAGTTCCGCTGGCTTGCTTCCTGTTCCTTTGTACAGAGAAGTGTTATTTATTGAAAAAAAAAACTATATTTATGATCTCCCCTGACACCTTGGCCAACTCCCTGGGCTCTGCCTCAAAGGAAAAGGAGATACTGATGGGAGAAAGAGCAGCGCTGTCCTTGACCAACTGTCATTTTGCATCCAATATCCTGTCCCAGCCATGTCCATCTCATCTCCAGTCCACCGTTGCAGCTAAGTGCACCGTTGACAAAACTACTTCTTAACCCAAACATCAAAATCCAGTAACATAATCTCCCTTACAATTTTAAATACTAGTTCATTGCTAAATGTGCAATGTGGAAACAAAAATATCAATAGAGATGACTCTAAAGTAATATTTTGATGGTTGGTTGTTCTAAAGGAAAAGAGATATGGGTAGATATATTTTTGATTTATGGTACTTGGTGTACCAAAAACTCAAAAGGAAAAGATAAATGACTAGATACATATCTCATTATGGTTCTTGGTTCACAAAAATCTCAAAAGGAAAACAGATATGAGTAGATACATTGCTCATTGTGTTACTTGGTATACAAAAATCTCTAAAGGAAAACAGAGATAAGTCATCAAAATCAGGTAAATATTTAAAAATGGGTTGAAATTGCTTAATCATTAGAACCATCATTAAATTTTATGCATGGTAGCCAATTTTTAAAAGAATCCAACCAGTATTAATAATTATATAAGACATTCCATGAAAGTATCATTCCATGGCTTTTTGTTTTCTCTCTCCTGAACAACTGTCATTTTTTAATCATCTCCCTTTTCCTTTAGACCACAGATTTAGATAGAGTACACCAAATAGGATATTATAGGGCAGAGGGTGGGACAATGGGGTAGGATAAGGGAAATAGGGTCTACGATGCACCAGAAGACAACAAATGTAACTTGACCATTTTTTAAAGCAATTTATATTATTGGCCAATCTAGCCGAGGACGGGAGATTCCAACAACGAGCCCCGTGGACAGAGACTGGATGAATAGTCATAGAATGAAGTTCTGTGTGGAGGTATGGCAAGAAGACGCTCGTCGTTAGATCGTAATGGAAGACCATGAATTGCTAGGTATTGGAATTTGCCTTTTAAGTAATATGGAGAAGACTGTGAATACAGAGCTTTGTGAACAAGAGATATTGTGTGGAGCTCACGTCTTTTACGTATTGTAAGCCACCCGAGACTATTTCGGTAATTAGAAATGTGATCAAACTTTCTGAGGTCAAATATAAAGCGAATTGCGAAATTTTGAAGCCTCTCTGAGACGTTGACCGGGTCTTCGTTGAGATCGATGTAGGCAACATCCGCATAATCAATCGCAGGTTAAAGAAGAGACTGTACCAGTAAAGTTTTAATGTTTACAGGGAGAAATCTCTGTTGCCTCTTTAGGAGATGCATCGCTGCAAAAAAATTTCGTCGAACGTGATTAATATGCGATCTCCGTGAGAGAGTCTGATCAAAGATCAACCCGAGATTTCTAGGAGTCTTAGAATATGGGATTGCGTCAGTGCCAAGAAAAGTTTGGGATATAGGGTCTTGGTTGATTCTATTTATGGTATAAGGACTACCCAAAAGCATGGTTTGAGATTTTTTGGGGTTGAGAATAAGACCATGCGTCGCTTATCGAACAACACCGCCCAAGTCGAAAAATGACGATTTTGACTTTTGAATGCAGAAAGATAGAGCTACTTCTCCCGCGTGTACCCATAGGTCCAATTTATTAAAATTCAACCAATCAAAGGCCATAATTGAAAAAGAGTAACAGCGCCCAAGTAATTTAGCCCTGTAACACCGCTCAAGTAGTCACTCCGCCATACAATGTTCGTAAGTTTTGTGCCATTCGAGTGTTGATCATTGTTTTTCGCGTGGTTTTTCTGTTTTCTTTGTGATATGAGCTGATTAACATATAGATAACACATGTTAGATATTGATTTCCTTATAATATGCTTAGTTTCCTATTGTTATTGCATGTTATTCCAAGTTAAAGTCGAGTAAAATTGTTACCAAATACTTACGCGGTGTTGTCATTAACTTTCTTGGCCCAGTGAAATGACTTAGGCGGTGTAACATCAAGTTTTCTATCGGCGCTTGGAAATAAAATGTCCCATGGATGTAAGGTCTTTGAAGTATAGGAATAAAGATGAAGAAATATATCAATTATTGCAAGATGCCGGACTAATTGATTGGTAGTGGTTGGTAGCCTAACAGTTCTGACATGTTTCCTATTGTTTTGTACTGGAGATAGTGGGTTTGATCCCAGGTGCTGACAATCTTCCTCTTTCACGATACAAATTTTAAATAGCTTAAAGTGAAAGACGCAAAAAAGTATTCGTGTTCAATTTGATTGAACACAGATTCATTCTTATAAAAAAAACAACATTGCCATAAACTCCATTATAAATAGCACTTCAGTGACACTTTCTTGATCTACAGCCACCTCTCAAGAATTCCCAACTTCAACAGCCACCGCTTGATGACCAATTGGTGGAACCAATATTTTCATCAAAACCAAAAATCACCTCTTGATGATCCCCGGACACCTTACGTATCACGAACAGGCAACAATCCACTAGCTTCCAATCTATATTATACCATTCGAAACGAACTGTGGCACCTGAAGACTTTTAAATACACGTTTGCCGCTTCTGTAGCGCTAAACAATGTTGATGAGTCTCCAAAAGTTGTTATCCTTTGAATTTTCTTTCTTTAAATAAATAAATTAATTAGTAAGGATGTAAGATGATTTTAAAGTTTGACGATGATGTAATTTGTCAATAATAATTAAATTACGAAATAAGGTGATGAAATCCCAACATTACATTGCCTTATGAGTGTAAAGCATGCTCTTTCATAAAACATACCATAGGTACATTAGATGAGAGTCGCACAGCATGCCATGGAAAGATCTATGATCAGAAGAAGGGTATTTCAATAAGATACCCAACCAGAAATACTGATATCCGAAGCTGCACATGAGTCAGCGATGTGGGTGATAAAATTGCCAAGCTCAAATGAAAGTACACTGGTCATGTATCTATTACTTGGAGACGACGAACAGTAGATTACGAGACCAACAGACTGAAGACAAGAGACTGGCCTTAGAAGAGTAGATAGACAGCCGATGAGGTGGAGCGACGATATCGTACGGGCCGTCAGGTCCAGATGGCCAGAGACAGGGAGTAGTGACATGAGCACTGAGTAGGCCTATGACCTGCAGTGGACGAGCACGGGGGTAATTTTATAAGATAACAAAAGAAACCAGTAAGTACATATCGCGGGCATCAAGCCAGAAGGGCGAACATGCAAAAATGCGATTTTTCGTTTTTAATGCCATTCGATGCCTGAACATCATCTCCACCTCTCCTAAAAAAATAAGAGCATTCGATTTAGTATGTTTTAAGATTTTGAAAAAAATAATTATGGGCATATGCTATGGTATTGTCGATCATGTTGAGCCAGAAGGGCGTATGAACATACGCCGTGGACTTGACAGAATATGTTTGTGTAATATTGTCGAGCCAGAAGGGCGTATGAACATACGCCGCAGACTTAACAGAATATGTTTGTGTTATATTGTCGTGCCATAAAGGCGAACGTACATACGCCCTGTAATTTTGATGCGTGCATGTAATATTTTTCCTAAACACCGGGCGAACACCATCTCAGTACCTATACGTATCAACCTACTAACGAACGGACGTTTGTATTTTTGTTGGTTACACTGGTTACATCCTAGCTAAATAACTAACTCTCCCTTTTACACTCACTCAGGGGCATTTATGGAGGCAACAAGAGCTCTCCATTGCGACCAATCTTGCGTAATGTTTATGACCTCCTCCTACACCATGTCCAAATCCCTCAGCTCTGCTTCGAAGGAGCGGAACACAGTGTGAGAGAGTCTTCCTTGTCTTCGGGACCCTGATAGGAGGAAGAACAACACTCTCCTAGGCCAACTGTCATTCATCATCCTGAGACATGACCCAGCCAGTTGGCGGGGTCATGTGGTCAGGATGAGAGGGACTTCCCTCTCCTCTCCACAATGGCGGAGATGATGGGCCCGCGATGGGTGTGCCAGCGTATCCAGCGTATAGCGTCGTTCGTGATACGATGGCATCATTTTATACCCAAAGGCACTTCAATTGGATGCGGAGATTTTTTGAGCCAGGGCTTTGGTCAAGTGCCAGGACCCCTCACCCATCCAGAATGAGAACACACACGCATTTCGTCTCGGCACTAAACGCCGACATTTTCCATATCTTGGTCATGTTGTTAATGGCGCCACTTGTCATACCGATACGTAGCAGGAGCTTAGCCCCTAGGTCACCAGAGGTGGTATTTTTTGCTCCTAGTTCTTTAAATTTATCTACCCGGGAGACCTGGTGACTGTCGATGGTTATCGGTAGCTGTTTATCAGGGTAGGCATTTTTCGCCATGAGCTCCATCTTTCTGGCATTGACTCGAAGGTCAAAGCGTGCTGTTTCGTCGCAGAGTCTTGAAACACTGCGCTGTAATTTCTTAACTAGTGTTCTGAAGAAATAATATATTCCGTAATGGTATCAATATTACACCACATAATTGCTGCACAAGACTGTGAAATAGATGTCCTGGATCATACAATTTTGGAACTGGACCATAGCTTAATCATGAAGTGCGACATAATGCATTGGACAATTGAACGTGAATCCGAATATGCCAAAATTTATGTACCAAAGGACTGACATAATGTAATCAGTTTGGCACGTAAAGATATGCCTTGATTAAAGATAAGCTCAAAATTATGAACTATAAAGCTTTCTATTACTAAGATATTCTGGAATATTAAAATGCCCAAATGCTTGTAATTCACACGTAAATAATATAATAATGGAACAATGTGAGGTAGCCACCTTTTAAGAAAGATGAATCAAACTCACTTTTTTCATAGCATCGTTTTTGTTCTAGAGGACAAACAGTTGTGTTTCACCATAGACACTATTCATTAAAAAAAAACATTACAACTTTGCGAATAAATTGAAAAAACCATTTTGATGTTTCAAATTTTCCTTATAAAATTGTTTTTTTCAACACGCACCACCCTAGATACCACAGTATAATTGTAAAGAGTTTTCAAATGATCTAGACACCGCCAAGCGAATATTTTGTTTTCATGGAACAAGATTGTTTCGCGGTAGGCGGTTTTCGCATCATGCAATGTTGCAATGTGCAGAGTATGTTGGAGGAACGGGGCCCTGGGCTTTGTTTTGTAAGATGAAAAGTATTATAATGAAACAGACAAGCATCTTGTGGTTAGGTTGACTCCCAGTTTTCCATTTATCTCTTCATTGATCTTACAATATGAGATTAGCCGTTTATCCTGATAAGTCTAACCAGACTCTTTAGCAAACCAGAATCTTTTTTTGTGTCTGCATCTTCAACGTCACATATTTTCCTCTTCAAAATCCAAGTCTCATACTCGTACAATAGTTTTAAATGATCATAGATCGTTTTTTCCATAAACATTTTACATTATTTGACCTACTATTTTAACCGGTAAATCAGTCTGTCCATTAATTAATTAAATTTGATTGACCGCCGCCGCACTCACTATGCCGTGTGATATCGCATCCGCATATCTGTATACCTAGCATCTCGCGACATTTTACCGCTTATCATTAAAAAATTAGCCGCATGCACTATTTTCTTCATATTGCCATCTTGTCAGTTTGTGTTGCGTTGGTGCATTACAGGAAAGAAGATACTTTAAGGGATCCATTATACCTGTTATCCATTATCAAGGAATGAATTTATAGTTGTTTATTAATTTTCACTATATCTGCAAACCTTTAACACTTGTTTTCTTTGTTATAATATCATTCGTAAATAAACTATATAGTCCGTTTGCTCTTCACTTAGACATTCTTTTTTAGTTTAGTTTTTGGTTTATACCCACCCCGAGGTACTAGAATAATTTAGTCATCTATTTCACGAAAAGACCATCCCCACAAGTATGCCAATAGTTACCAAGTGTATATCATCGCCTAAGAAAGTCCATCAGTGACCTTCTTAAATGCCTTCTTAAAGTTTTAATCTGAGTTCTACATACATGTGCACGTATATACAATATTTTATAGGCTAATTACGTTTCTTCTTCTTTGGGTGCCTTTCAAGTCTTCTAGATGTTGTCAAATACCTTTGCGAAAGCCACTTGATCCTGCGCTTCTTTAAAGAGTTTATCGAGCTTTGCTAGTCCTGTCCACTCCCGAATATTTTGCAGCCCGAACATCTGCTTTCTGCGCATTTTTTTCCCCTCTATAATCAGTTGGAAAAGGCGATTCTATTTCTCTCCTCGCAGCACCTGACTCAAATAAGAAACCTTCTTCACTTTGATATATGACAGCAATTCTCTCCTGGGCTCTTTCTAAGACATTTGTGTTAATTATCATGTCCATCATGACAAACCCTAACGAATGCATAATTTACGTGTGGCATTATTAGAGTGCGATCGGAATGCCTTCCTGCGTAATAAACACTCAACCCCTCGCCACCTTCGCAATCAATTTCTTACATTTTCATTCGGCCGAAAAATAAATTCAAAGATTTTAGTAATTAACTAACCGATGTTTGCGTAAATTATGAGTGATTCGTTATTTACCAAAATAACCAAACTACTTGTTTTGACCAAATAGATGTTAAACTATTGCGAACACACTCATAGGTTCATTAAATGCATAATATTGGATAGTTGAATAATCTATATATTAATACGTGAAGGAAAAATTTGTGACTCTTTTTACGAAAATTGCGCGGACGGAGGAGTATGAAATTTCATCGTATTTGACATTGACACAGACGCATATATTCTTTTGTTTATCTATGGTCAAATTGAGAATAGATTAATATTGTTTATATTTAATAATAGAAAAATGTTGTATATATCAACATTTCAAATTTGACGTGCCTATCCGTGTCATTGTTTTTGAAAGAAAATTTTGAAATAGCGCTCGCTCAGTATTTAAGGATGGAACATTTATTTATTTATTTTATTCTTTATGCATATTAAAAATATTGTATAAACAAGTGGCAATGATGGCGGGATTATAGCCGAAGCAATCTCTAACATCCAACCACATACGATAAAAATAAAAACATAGATACATACTTACATACATACATAAACACAATACATATAATCAGCAAACATTAACAAAAAAAAAAAAAAAACTTTCATACAAAATTGTATTTCTGTGGTCTAAAGGAAAAGGGAGATGAGTCGAAAAAATCGAAAAATGAGATCATTACGCCATACACATCAGAAGCCGTATATCTATCAAGGAAAAGAGAGTTGAATCAATATAACTCTATTAAATGGCCGAAATATTGCATAAAAAAAGGGAGATGATTCGGTTTCAAGTAATTTCAATAAGTATAAGGGAGTCGAGTTAACTCATCTCAATTAAGAATTTTAGAAGATTTAAAATTCCTAAAACCAAAGAGAGTTGAGTCGATTCGTACTTTTTGTCTATGGCAATTATCTAAGCTGGCGTCGTTTTGCCAACTGTCATTGCGTACTCATCGCTGTTGGCGTTGTTTGTTTCCGAGATTCGAGTTTTATTAAAAGTGTTTATTACTGTTTTTATAGTAGAATTGTTTAATTACTACTTCGAAATATGTTTAATAAAAGGACTAAATTAATAATGAGCCGCGTAAAAGCGTCAATTCACCGTAAGTACATCTCAATACTCTATTTTGTAGTGATAACCTCAAAACGATTTGTTACGTAGATCAAACGTTTTCATCAGTAAAAAAAACTTTAATGTATTAAAATCCTTATATCATTGTGTTATTAATATTTTTTTTTTAACATTTTGTAGAAAATCATTCAGATATTGCCATGGAAGTGAACCCCTGCCCGGTTGAAGTGTGTGAGCAAGGTACACATTTACAAAACAGTATTTTTTGTTTAGTAATATCAACATGAAGCATCATTGTTTTATATTGCTGGATATGTCTTTCATAAAACTAATTTGACATTTTATTTGATTCAGATGTTGTTCCAAGCGTGTCTCCAACTGAGGTTGTCGAGCAGCTCAATATTGAAAATTATAATGAAGGTTTGTCTTTTATCATTACATGCATCTTTGTGTTATATTGCTGGATATAAATATCATATTTCTAAACGTATCGTCTCTTTTGTTTCAGATGTTGTTCCAAGCGTGTCTCCGACTGAGGTTGTTGAGCAGCTTAATGTTGAAGTTTATAATGAAGGTTTGTCTTTTATCATTACATGCATCATTGTGTTATATTGCTGGATATAAATATCATATTTCTAAACATATCGTCTCTTTTGTTTCAGATGTTGTTCCAAGCGTGTCTCCGACTGAGGTTGTTGAGCAGCTTAATGTTGAAGTTTATAATGAAGGTTTGTATTTTATCATTACATGCATCGTTGTCTTATATTGCTGGATATAAATATCATATTTCTAAAACAACGTTTCTTCTCTTTTGTTTCAGATGTTGTTCCAAGCGTGTCTCCGACTGAGGTTGTTGAGCAGCTTAATATTGAAATTTATAATGAAGGTTTGTATTTTATCATTACATGCATCGTTGTGTTATATTGCTGGATATAAATATCATATTTCTAAAACAACGTTTCTTCTCTTTTGTTTCAGATGTTGTTCCAAGCGTGTCTCCGACTGAGGTTGTTGAGCAGCTTAATATTGAAATTTATAATGAAGGTTTGTATTTTATCATTACATGCAACGTTGTGTTATATTGCTGGATATAAATATCATATTTCTAAACGTATCGTCTCTTTTGTTTCAGATGTTGTTCCAAGCGTGTCTCCGACTGAGGTTGTCGAGCAGCCTTATATTGTAATTTATAATGAAGGTTTGTCTTCAATTATTACTTGCATTATTGTGATATGTCGCGAGGTATTTCTTTCATATTTCTATAATGTTTTGTGTCTTTTGTTTCAGATGGGGTACAAACCCAGCCTATGGAAATAGCAGAAGATGGTGAGATGAATACCGAAACACGTGTTGAAAGTATGATTCATGTTTTGATGTAGAATTAATGTATTTAGATATAAGAACTTGACAAATGTATTTATTTATCGTATGGTCATGATTACAAGTAAAAAATAGAGATACAGTGTACATCATTGTGACAATTGTCATTTTATAAAATTTTAAGAGGGGTGGTTGCAGATTGTGCCGGAGCTTCTACAGAAAGAAGAAAGAGAAAAGCTGTAGTAAACATTAAAAAAGAGAGGCAGATAAAACGGAACCTCGGGTTGGAGTATGTTTCTCACAACGGGAAAGTCAAGTCTAAGAGGCAATTCTCCCGCATGGAAATGTGCAGGAAAAAATGCTCTCTTAAGTTTACATTTAGTGAACAGGAGTCAATTTTTAATGACTATTGGGGATTAGGGGACTTCAACAAAAGAGTTGTCTATATGTCATCTCTTATTACCGATGCTCCAAAAAAGACAGCTCGCATAAGGAGTGATGGCCAGACACCTAAAGCAAGAGCTATAAACCATAAATACCACCTCCGAAAAGGTGGAAGCCTTTTCGAGGTGTGTAAAATATGTTTTCAAAAAACATTAAATGAATCCAACAAATTTATCACAACCGTAATTTCAAAACAAAAAGAGGTTATTGCTGCCATCACTCCTAAGGATGCTCGTGGTTCTGGCACTCCAGCGAACAAGGTGTCTGAATCCAGGCAAAAGGTAATAAGAGATCACATAAACTCTTACCCTGTATATGAATCCCATTATTCCCGGAGGGATACAGGGAACCAAAAATTTCTACCCTCGGGACTTACCATCCAAATGATGTTCAATATGTACAAGGAGAAGACAGAAGACCCTGTTTCGATTTGTACTTTTACAAATGTATTTAAAAGTACTGGTCTAAAAATTAAGCAGCCAGCACTTGATACTTGCAATACGTGTGACACGTACCAAATGAAAATTAAAATTGCAAGAGCAAACGGGCTTGAAGGGCATGCTGAGGCTTCACTTTTGGATGAAGAATGTAAGAAGCATGTCTTAGAAGCCGACAGTGCTTATCAACAAAAGGCTGCAGACAAAGCCAAAGTAACAACTAGAAACAGGGTCTTCTGTTTTGATTTGCAGCAATGCCTGCCAACACCGAGGCTAAAAACAAATATTGTTTTTTACAAGCGTCAATTGTGGACGTATAATTTAACTGTTTACGATTGTGGCGAAAAGAGTTCCACGTGCTACATGTGGCATGAAGCTGAGGGTGGTAGAGGGGCAAATCAAATTGCTTCGTGCATTTTTGATTTTCTCCTCACATTACCACCTGAAGTCACTGAGGTCACACTCTATTCAGATTCGTGTGCTGGTCAGAACAAAAACAGCCATATGGCTGCCATGTTTCTTTGCCTTGTGCAAAAGAGGCCCGATATGGTTGTGAATCATAAGTTTCTTGTTCCTGGCCACACACATATGGAGTGTGACTCAGTTCATGCCACAATAGAGCGCAAAATAAAGTCCACAACCTCTCCCCTTCATGTGCCAAGAGATTGGTACAATTTGGTGAGGGGTTGTGGGCGAAAAGAAAATTCTATATGTGTAAGGACTATGTCACATGACAAGTTCCTTAATTTTGCTGATTTGCTTAAGGGACCTTTGCAAATCAAAAAAAGCAATGCCTTGGGTGAGAAATTCCTATGGCAGCCAATAAAGTGGCTGCAATTTAGAGGAGAAGAATCAGGCATTGCTTTTTATAAAAGGTCCCTTAAGGAAGAAGAAGCATTTGACAGCGTGTCATTTGAACGCCGAGGGCGTAGAAATGTTTCCTTGAATCCTTCGAAACTGTACGACAGTCCTGTCCCTATCAATAAAGATAAAAAAAAAGATTTATTGAGTATTTTACATCTTATTGATAGGGACTGTCACGCCTTTTATTTGGGGCTTAGAGATAGCGTTGATATACCATATACAGATCCACAAGAAATTGTGGATCTAAATGATTAGTTTGTAAGTTAATAAATTGATTAATTTGTATTGAATAAAATTGTATTATATCTAAACTTTTTTTTATTTATCAAAGCCCTCATACACATTGTTTTGAAAAATGTACCTGTCTACAAGGTGTAAGTATCTATAAATGTTGAAAATATCTTATTATTATATCAATATAAACATTGGAGTAACGTCAAAACTGGGATATTATGTTTCTTTTAACGCTGACACCATTATCATCAACCTCGATAGCCTAGTTGGTGGCTTGGATTTCGGATCAGGTTTCCTGGTCATGTAAGTTTTCCAGTGTTTTTTCACTTGAAATTTCTACCCAGGGTTGGACGGGACCGGTTGACTGGAAAAGATTGCCTCAGGCAATAAGTTCCGCTGGCTTGCTTCCTGTTCCTTTGTACAGAGAAGTGTTATTTATTGAAAAAAAAAACTATATTTATGATCTCCCCTGACACCTTGGCCAACTCCCTGGGCTCTGCCTCAAAGGAAAAGGAGATACTGATGGGAGAAAGAGCAGCGCTGTCCTTGACCAACTGTCATTTTGCATCCAATATCCTGTCCCAGCCATGTCCATCTCATCTCCAGTCCACCGTTGCAGCTAAGTGCACCGTTGACAAAACTACTTCTTAACCCAAACATCAAAATCCAGTAACATAATCTCCCTTACAATTTTAAATACTAGTTCATTGCTAAATGTGCAATGTGGAAACAAAAATATCAATAGAGATGACTCTAAAGTAATATTTTGATGGTTGGTTGTTCTAAAGGAAAAGAGATATGGGTAGATATATTTTTGATTTATGGTACTTGGTGTACCAAAAACTCAAAAGGAAAAGATAAATGACTAGATACATATCTCATTATGGTTCTTGGTTCACAAAAATCTCAAAAGGAAAACAGATATGAGTAGATACATTGCTCATTGTGTTACTTGGTATACAAAAATCTCTAAAGGAAAACAGAGATAAGTCATCAAAATCAGGTAAATATTTAAAAATGGGTTGAAATTGCTTAATCATTAGAACCATCATTAAATTTTATGCATGGTAGCCAATTTTTAAAAGAATCCAACCAGTATTAATAATTATATAAGACATTCCATGAAAGTATCATTCCATGGCTTTTTGTTTTCTCTCTCCTGAACAACTGTCATTTTTTAATCATCTCCCTTTTCCTTTAGACCACAGATTTAGATAGAGTACACCAAATAGGATATTATAGGGCAGAGGGTGGGACAATGGGGTAGGATAAGGGAAATAGGGTCTACGATGCACCAGAAGACAACAAATGTAACTTGACCATTTTTTAAAGCAATTTATATTATTGGCCAATCTAGCCGAGGACGGGAGATTCCAACAACGAGCCCCGTGGACAGAGACTGGATGAATAGTCATAGAATGAAGTTCTGTGTGGAGGTATGGCAAGAAGACGCTCGTCGTTAGATCGTAATGGAAGACCATGAATTGCTAGGTATTGGAATTTGCCTTTTAAGTAATATGGAGAAGACTGTGAATACAGAGCTTTGTGAACAAGAGATATTGTGTGGAGCTCACGTCTTTTACGTATTGTAAGCCACCCGAGACTATTTCGGTAATTAGAAATGTGATCAAACTTTCTGAGGTCAAATATAAAGCGAATTGCGAAATTTTGAAGCCTCTCTGAGACGTTGACCGGGTCTTCGTTGAGATCGATGTAGGCAACATCCGCATAATCAATCGCAGGTTAAAGAAGAGACTGTACCAGTAAAGTTTTAATGTTTACAGGGAGAAATCTCTGTTGCCTCTTTAGGAGATGCATCGCTGCAAAAAAATTTCGTCGAACGTGATTAATATGCGATCTCCGTGAGAGAGTCTGATCAAAGATCAACCCGAGATTTCTAGGAGTCTTAGAATATGGGATTGCGTCAGTGCCAAGAAAAGTTTGGGATATAGGGTCTTGGTTGATTCTATTTATGGTATAAGGACTACCCAAAAGCATGGTTTGAGATTTTTTGGGGTTGAGAATAAGACCATGCGTCGCTTATCGAACAACACCGCCCAAGTCGAAAAATGACGATTTTGACTTTTGAATGCAGAAAGATAGAGCTACTTCTCCCGCGTGTACCCATAGGTCCAATTTATTAAAATTCAACCAATCAAAGGCCATAATTGAAAAAGAGTAACAGCGCCCAAGTAATTTAGCCCTGTAACACCGCTCAAGTAGTCACTCCGCCATACAATGTTCGTAAGTTTTGTGCCATTCGAGTGTTGATCATTGTTTTTCGCGTGGTTTTTCTGTTTTCTTTGTGATATGAGCTGATTAACATATAGATAACACATGTTAGATATTGATTTCCTTATAATATGCTTAGTTTCCTATTGTTATTGCATGTTATTCCAAGTTAAAGTCGAGTAAAATTGTTACCAAATACTTACGCGGTGTTGTCATTAACTTTCTTGGCCCAGTGAAATGACTTAGGCGGTGTAACATCAAGTTTTCTATAGGCGCTTGGAAATAAAATGTCCCATGGATGTAAGGTCTTTGAAGTATAGGAATAAAGATGAAGAAATATATCAATTATTGCAAGATGCCGGACTAATTGATTGGTAGTGGTTGGTAGCCTAACAGTTCTGACATGTTTCCTATTGTTTTGTACTGGAGATAGTGGGTTTGATCCCAGGTGCTGACAATCTTCCTCTTTCACGATACAAATTTTAAATAGCTTAAAGTGAAAGACGCAAAAAAGTATTCGTGTTCAATTTGATTGAACACAGATTCATTCTTATAAAAAAAACAACATTGCCATAAACTCCATTATAAATAGCACTTCAGTGACACTTTCTTGATCTACAGCCACCTCTCAAGAATTCCCAACTTCAACAGCCACCGCTTGATGACCAATTGGTGGAACCAATATTTTCATCAAAACCAAAAATCACCTCTTGATGATCCCCGGACACCTTACGTATCACGAACAGGCAACAATCCACTAGCTTCCAATCTATATTATACCATTCGAAACGAACTGTGGCACCTGAAGACTTTTAAATACACGTTTGCCGCTTCTGTAGCGCTAAACAATGTTGATGAGTCTCCAAAAGTTGTTATCCTTTGAATTTTCTTTCTTTAAATAAATAAATTAATTAGTAAGGATGTAAGATGATTTTAAAGTTTGACGATGATGTAATTTGTCAATAATAATTAAATTACGAAATAAGGTGATGAAATCCCAACATTACATTGCCTTATGAGTGTAAAGCATGCTCTTTCATAAAACATACCATAGGTACATTAGATGAGAGTCGCACAGCATGCCATGGAAAGATCTATGATCAGAAGAAGGGTATTTCAATAAGATACCCAACCAGAAATACTGATATCCGAAGCTGCACATGAGTCAGCGATGTGGGTGATAAAATTGCCAAGCTCAAATGAAAGTACACTGGTCATGTATCTATTACTTGGAGACGACGAACAGTAGATTACGAGACCAACAGACTGAAGACAAGAGACTGGCCTTAGAAGAGTAGATAGACAGCCGATGAGGTGGAGCGACGATATCGTACGGGCCGTCAGGTCCAGATGGCCAGAGACAGGGAGTAGTGACATGAGCACTGAGTAGGCCTATGACCTGCAGTGGACGAGCACGGGGGTAATTTTATAAGATAACAAAAGAAACCAGTAAGTACATATCGCGGGCATCAAGCCAGAAGGGCGAACATGCAAAAATGCGATTTTTCGTTTTTAATGCCATTCGATGCCTGAACATCATCTCCACCTCTCCTAAAAAAATAAGAGCATTCGATTTAGTATGTTTTAAGATTTTGAAAAAAATAATTATGGGCATATGCTATGGTATTGTCGATCATGTTGAGCCAGAAGGGCGTATGAACATACGCCGTGGACTTGACAGAATATGTTTGTGTAATATTGTCGAGCCAGAAGGGCGTATGAACATACGCCGCAGACTTAACAGAATATGTTTGTGTTATATTGTCGTGCCATAAAGGCGAACGTACATACGCCCTGTAATTTTGATGCGTGCATGTAATATTTTTCCTAAACACCGGGCGAACACCATCTCAGTACCTATACGTATCAACCTACTAACGAACGGACGTTTGTATTTTTGTTGGTTACACTGGTTACATCCTAGCTAAATAACTAACTCTCCCTTTTACACTCACTCAGGGGCATTTATGGAGGCAACAAGAGCTCTCCATTGCGACCAATCTTGCGTAATGTTTATGACCTCCTCCTACACCATGTCCAAATCCCTCAGCTCTGCTTCGAAGGAGCGGAACACAGTGTGAGAGAGTCTTCCTTGTCTTCGGGACCCTGATAGGAGGAAGAACAACACTCTCCTAGGCCAACTGTCATTCATCATCCTGAGACATGACCCAGCCAGTTGGCGGGGTCATGTGGTCAGGATGAGAGGGACTTCCCTCTCCTCTCCACAATGGCGGAGATGATGGGCCCGCGATGGGTGTGCCAGCGTATCCAGCGTATAGCGTCGTTCGTGATACGATGGCATCATTTTATACCCAAAGGCACTTCAATTGGATGCGGAGATTTTTTGAGCCAGGGCTTTGGTCAAGTGCCAGGACCCCTCACCCATCCAGAATGAGAACACACACGCATTTCGTCTCGGCACTAAACGCCGACATTTTCCATATCTTGGTCATGTTGTTAATGGCGCCACTTGTCATACCGATACGTAGCAGGAGCTTAGCCCCTAGGTCACCAGAGGTGGTATTTTTTGCTCCTAGTTCTTTAAATTTATCTACCCGGGAGACCTGGTGACTGTCGATGGTTATCGGTAGCTGTTTATCAGGGTAGGCATTTTTCGCCATGAGCTCCATCTTTCTGGCATTGACTCGAAGGTCAAAGCGTGCTGTTTCGTCGCAGAGTCTTGAAACACTGCGCTGTAATTTCTTAACTAGTGTTCTGAAGAAATAATATATTCCGTAATGGTATCAATATTACACCACATAATTGCTGCACAAGACTGTGAAATAGATGTCCTGGATCATACAATTTTGGAACTGGACCATAGCTTAATCATGAAGTGCGACATAATGCATTGGACAATTGAACGTGAATCCGAATATGCCAAAATTTATGTACCAAAGGACTGACATAATGTAATCAGTTTGGCACGTAAAGATATGCCTTGATTAAAGATAAGCTCAAAATTATGAACTATAAAGCTTTCTATTACTAAGATATTCTGGAATATTAAAATGCCCAAATGCTTGTAATTCACACGTAAATAATATAATAATGGAACAATGTGAGGTAGCCACCTTTTAAGAAAGATGAATCAAACTCACTTTTTTCATAGCATCGTTTTTGTTCTAGAGGACAAACAGTTGTGTTTCACCATAGACACTATTCATTAAAAAAAAACATTACAACTTTGCGAATAAATTGAAAAAACCATTTTGATGTTTCAAATTTTCCTTATAAAATTGTTTTTTTCAACACGCACCACCCTAGATACCACAGTATAATTGTAAAGAGTTTTCAAATGATCTAGACACCGCCAAGCGAATATTTTGTTTTCATGGAACAAGATTGTTTCGCGGTAGGCGGTTTTCGCATCATGCAATGTTGCAATGTGCAGAGTATGTTGGAGGAACGGGGCCCTGGGCTTTGTTTTGTAAGATGAAAAGTATTATAATGAAACAGACAAGCATCTTGTGGTTAGGTTGACTCCCAGTTTTCCATTTATCTCTTCATTGATCTTACAATATGAGATTAGCCGTTTATCCTGATAAGTCTAACCAGACTCTTTAGCAAACCAGAATCTTTTTTTGTGTCTGCATCTTCAACGTCACATATTTTCCTCTTCAAAATCCAAGTCTCATACTCGTACAATAGTTTTAAATGATCATAGATCGTTTTTTCCATAAACATTTTACATTATTTGACCTACTATTTTAACCGGTAAATCAGTCTGTCCATTAATTAATTAAATTTGATTGACCGCCGCCGCACTCACTATGCCGTGTGATATCGCATCCGCATATCTGTATACCTAGCATCTCGCGACATTTTACCGCTTATCATTAAAAAATTAGCCGCATGCACTATTTTCTTCATATTGCCATCTTGTCAGTTTGTGTTGCGTTGGTGCATTACAGGAAAGAAGATACTTTAAGGGATCCATTATACCTGTTATCCATTATCAAGGAATGAATTTATAGTTGTTTATTAATTTTCACTATATCTGCAAACCTTTAACACTTGTTTTCTTTGTTATAATATCATTCGTAAATAAACTATATAGTCCGTTTGCTCTTCACTTAGACATTCTTTTTTAGTTTAGTTTTTGGTTTATACCCACCCCGAGGTACTAGAATAATTTAGTCATCTATTTCACGAAAAGACCATCCCCACAAGTATGCCAATAGTTACCAAGTGTATATCATCGCCTAAGAAAGTCCATCAGTGACCTTCTTAAATGCCTTCTTAAAGTTTTAATCTGAGTTCTACATACATGTGCACGTATATACAATATTTTATAGGCTAATTACGTTTCTTCTTCTTTGGGTGCCTTTCAAGTCTTCTAGATGTTGTCAAATACCTTTGCGAAAGCCACTTGATCCTGCGCTTCTTTAAAGAGTTTATCGAGCTTTGCTAGTCCTGTCCACTCCCGAATATTTTGCAGCCCGAACATCTGCTTTCTGCGCATTTTTTTCCCCTCTATAATCAGTTGGAAAAGGCGATTCTATTTCTCTCCTCGCAGCACCTGACTCAAATAAGAAACCTTCTTCACTTTGATATATGACAGCAATTCTCTCCTGGGCTCTTTCTAAGACATTTGTGTTAATTATCATGTCCATCATGACAAACCCTAACGAATGCATAATTTACGTGTGGCATTATTAGAGTGCGATCGGAATGCCTTCCTGCGTAATAAACACTCAACCCCTCGCCACCTTCGCAATCAATTTCTTACATTTTCATTCGGCCGAAAAATAAATTCAAAGATTTTAGTAATTAACTAACCGATGTTTGCGTAAATTATGAGTGATTCGTTATTTACCAAAATAACCAAACTACTTGTTTTGACCAAATAGATGTTAAACTATTGCGAACACACTCATAGGTTCATTAAATGCATAATATTGGATAGTTGAATAATCTATATATTAATACGTGAAGGAAAAATTTGTGACTCTTTTTACGAAAATTGCGCGGACGGAGGAGTATGAAATTTCATCGTATTTGACATTGACACAGACGCATATATTCTTTTGTTTATCTATGGTCAAATTGAGAATAGATTAATATTGTTTATATTTAATAATAGAAAAATGTTGTATATATCAACATTTCAAATTTGACGTGCCTATCCGTGTCATTGTTTTTGAAAGAAAATTTTGAAATAGCGCTCGCTCAGTATTTAAGGATGGAACATTTATTTATTTATTTTATTCTTTATGCATATTAAAAATATTGTATAAACAAGTGGCAATGATGGCGGGATTATAGCCGAAGCAATCTCTAACATCCAACCACATACGATAAAAATAAAAACATAGATACATACTTACATACATACATAAACACAATACATATAATCAGCAAACATTAACAAAAAAAAAAAAAAAACTTTCATACAAAATTGTATTTCTGTGGTCTAAAGGAAAAGGGAGATGAGTCGAAAAAATCGAAAAATGAGATCATTACGCCATACACATCAGAAGCCGTATATCTATCAAGGAAAAGAGAGTTGAATCAATATAACTCTATTAAATGGCCGAAATATTGCATAAAAAAAGGGAGATGATTCGGTTTCAAGTAATTTCAATAAGTATAAGGGAGTCGAGTTAACTCATCTCAATTAAGAATTTTAGAAGATTTAAAATTCCTAAAACCAAAGAGAGTTGAGTCGATTCGTACTTTTTGTCTATGGCAATTATCTAAGCTGGCGTCGTTTTGCCAACTGTCATTGCGTACTCATCGCTGTTGGCGTTGTTTGTTTCCGAGATTCGAGTTTTATTAAAAGTGTTTATTACTGTTTTTATAGTAGAATTGTTTAATTACTACTTCGAAATATGTTTAATAAAAGGACTAAATTAATAATGAGCCGCGTAAAAGCGTCAATTCACCGTAAGTACATCTCAATACTCTATTTTGTAGTGATAACCTCAAAACGATTTGTTACGTAGATCAAACGTTTTCATCAGTAAAAAAAACTTTAATGTATTAAAATCCTTATATCATTGTGTTATTAATATTTTTTTTTTAACATTTTGTAGAAAATCATTCAGATATTGCCATGGAAGTGAACCCCTGCCCGGTTGAAGTGTGTGAGCAAGGTACACATTTACAAAACAGTATTTTTTGTTTAGTAATATCAACATGAAGCATCATTGTTTTATATTGCTGGATATGTCTTTCATAAAACTAATTTGACATTTTATTTGATTCAGATGTTGTTCCAAGCGTGTCTCCAACTGAGGTTGTCGAGCAGCTCAATATTGAAAATTATAATGAAGGTTTGTCTTTTATCATTACATGCATCTTTGTGTTATATTGCTGGATATAAATATCATATTTCTAAACGTATCGTCTCTTTTGTTTCAGATGTTGTTCCAAGCGTGTCTCCGACTGAGGTTGTTGAGCAGCTTAATGTTGAAGTTTATAATGAAGGTTTGTCTTTTATCATTACATGCATCATTGTGTTATATTGCTGGATATAAATATCATATTTCTAAACATATCGTCTCTTTTGTTTCAGATGTTGTTCCAAGCGTGTCTCCGACTGAGGTTGTTGAGCAGCTTAATGTTGAAGTTTATAATGAAGGTTTGTATTTTATCATTACATGCATCGTTGTCTTATATTGCTGGATATAAATATCATATTTCTAAAACAACGTTTCTTCTCTTTTGTTTCAGATGTTGTTCCAAGCGTGTCTCCGACTGAGGTTGTTGAGCAGCTTAATATTGAAATTTATAATGAAGGTTTGTATTTTATCATTACATGCATCGTTGTGTTATATTGCTGGATATAAATATCATATTTCTAAAACAACGTTTCTTCTCTTTTGTTTCAGATGTTGTTCCAAGCGTGTCTCCGACTGAGGTTGTTGAGCAGCTTAATATTGAAATTTATAATGAAGGTTTGTATTTTATCATTACATGCAACGTTGTGTTATATTGCTGGATATAAATATCATATTTCTAAACGTATCGTCTCTTTTGTTTCAGATGTTGTTCCAAGCGTGTCTCCGACTGAGGTTGTCGAGCAGCCTTATATTGTAATTTATAATGAAGGTTTGTCTTCAATTATTACTTGCATTATTGTGATATGTCGCGAGGTATTTCTTTCATATTTCTATAATGTTTTGTGTCTTTTGTTTCAGATGGGGTACAAACCCAGCCTATGGAAATAGCAGAAGATGGTGAGATGAATACCGAAACACGTGTTGAAAGTATGATTCATGTTTTGATGTAGAATTAATGTATTTAGATATAAGAACTTGACAAATGTATTTATTTATCGTATGGTCATGATTACAAGTAAAAAATAGAGATACAGTGTACATCATTGTGACAATTGTCATTTTATAAAATTTTAAGAGGGGTGGTTGCAGATTGTGCCGGAGCTTCTACAGAAAGAAGAAAGAGAAAAGCTGTAGTAAACATTAAAAAAGAGAGGCAGATAAAACGGAACCTCGGGTTGGAGTATGTTTCTCACAACGGGAAAGTCAAGTCTAAGAGGCAATTCTCCCGCATGGAAATGTGCAGGAAAAAATGCTCTCTTAAGTTTACATTTAGTGAACAGGAGTCAATTTTTAATGACTATTGGGGATTAGGGGACTTCAACAAAAGAGTTGTCTATATGTCATCTCTTATTACCGATGCTCCAAAAAAGACAGCTCGCATAAGGAGTGATGGCCAGACACCTAAAGCAAGAGCTATAAACCATAAATACCACCTCCGAAAAGGTGGAAGCCTTTTCGAGGTGTGTAAAATATGTTTTCAAAAAACATTAAATGAATCCAACAAATTTATCACAACCGTAATTTCAAAACAAAAAGAGGTTATTGCTGCCATCACTCCTAAGGATGCTCGTGGTTCTGGCACTCCAGCGAACAAGGTGTCTGAATCCAGGCAAAAGGTAATAAGAGATCACATAAACTCTTACCCTGTATATGAATCCCATTATTCCCGGAGGGATACAGGGAACCAAAAATTTCTACCCTCGGGACTTACCATCCAAATGATGTTCAATATGTACAAGGAGAAGACAGAAGACCCTGTTTCGATTTGTACTTTTACAAATGTATTTAAAAGTACTGGTCTAAAAATTAAGCAGCCAGCACTTGATACTTGCAATACGTGTGACACGTACCAAATGAAAATTAAAATTGCAAGAGCAAACGGGCTTGAAGGGCATGCTGAGGCTTCACTTTTGGATGAAGAATGTAAGAAGCATGTCTTAGAAGCCGACAGTGCTTATCAACAAAAGGCTGCAGACAAAGCCAAAGTAACAACTAGAAACAGGGTCTTCTGTTTTGATTTGCAGCAATGCCTGCCAACACCGAGGCTAAAAACAAATATTGTTTTTTACAAGCGTCAATTGTGGACGTATAATTTAACTGTTTACGATTGTGGCGAAAAGAGTTCCACGTGCTACATGTGGCATGAAGCTGAGGGTGGTAGAGGGGCAAATCAAATTGCTTCGTGCATTTTTGATTTTCTCCTCACATTACCACCTGAAGTCACTGAGGTCACACTCTATTCAGATTCGTGTGCTGGTCAGAACAAAAACAGCCATATGGCTGCCATGTTTCTTTGCCTTGTGCAAAAGAGGCCCGATATGGTTGTGAATCATAAGTTTCTTGTTCCTGGCCACACACATATGGAGTGTGACTCAGTTCATGCCACAATAGAGCGCAAAATAAAGTCCACAACCTCTCCCCTTCATGTGCCAAGAGATTGGTACAATTTGGTGAGGGGTTGTGGGCGAAAAGAAAATTCTATATGTGTAAGGACTATGTCACATGACAAGTTCCTTAATTTTGCTGATTTGCTTAAGGGACCTTTGCAAATCAAAAAAAGCAATGCCTTGGGTGAGAAATTCCTATGGCAGCCAATAAAGTGGCTGCAATTTAGAGGAGAAGAATCAGGCATTGCTTTTTATAAAAGGTCCCTTAAGGAAGAAGAAGCATTTGACAGCGTGTCATTTGAACGCCGAGGGCGTAGAAATGTTTCCTTGAATCCTTCGAAACTGTACGACAGTCCTGTCCCTATCAATAAAGATAAAAAAAAAGATTTATTGAGTATTTTACATCTTATTGATAGGGACTGTCACGCCTTTTATTTGGGGCTTAGAGATAGCGTTGATATACCATATACAGATCCACAAGAAATTGTGGATCTAAATGATTAGTTTGTAAGTTAATAAATTGATTAATTTGTATTGAATAAAATTGTATTATATCTAAACTTTTTTTTATTTATCAAAGCCCTCATACACATTGTTTTGAAAAATGTACCTGTCTACAAGGTGTAAGTATCTATAAATGTTGAAAATATCTTATTATTATATCAATATAAACATTGGAGTAACGTCAAAACTGGGATATTATGTTTCTTTTAACGCTGACACCATTATCATCAACCTCGATAGCCTAGTTGGTGGCTTGGATTTCGGATCAGGTTTCCTGGTCATGTAAGTTTTCCAGTGTTTTTTCACTTGAAATTTCTACCCAGGGTTGGACGGGACCGGTTGACTGGAAAAGATTGCCTCAGGCAATAAGTTCCGCTGGCTTGCTTCCTGTTCCTTTGTACAGAGAAGTGTTATTTATTGAAAAAAAAAACTATATTTATGATCTCCCCTGACACCTTGGCCAACTCCCTGGGCTCTGCCTCAAAGGAAAAGGAGATACTGATGGGAGAAAGAGCAGCGCTGTCCTTGACCAACTGTCATTTTGCATCCAATATCCTGTCCCAGCCATGTCCATCTCATCTCCAGTCCACCGTTGCAGCTAAGTGCACCGTTGACAAAACTACTTCTTAACCCAAACATCAAAATCCAGTAACATAATCTCCCTTACAATTTTAAATACTAGTTCATTGCTAAATGTGCAATGTGGAAACAAAAATATCAATAGAGATGACTCTAAAGTAATATTTTGATGGTTGGTTGTTCTAAAGGAAAAGAGATATGGGTAGATATATTTTTGATTTATGGTACTTGGTGTACCAAAAACTCAAAAGGAAAAGATAAATGACTAGATACATATCTCATTATGGTTCTTGGTTCACAAAAATCTCAAAAGGAAAACAGATATGAGTAGATACATTGCTCATTGTGTTACTTGGTATACAAAAATCTCTAAAGGAAAACAGAGATAAGTCATCAAAATCAGGTAAATATTTAAAAATGGGTTGAAATTGCTTAATCATTAGAACCATCATTAAATTTTATGCATGGTAGCCAATTTTTAAAAGAATCCAACCAGTATTAATAATTATATAAGACATTCCATGAAAGTATCATTCCATGGCTTTTTGTTTTCTCTCTCCTGAACAACTGTCATTTTTTAATCATCTCCCTTTTCCTTTAGACCACAGATTTAGATAGAGTACACCAAATAGGATATTATAGGGCAGAGGGTGGGACAATGGGGTAGGATAAGGGAAATAGGGTCTACGATGCACCAGAAGACAACAAATGTAACTTGACCATTTTTTAAAGCAATTTATATTATTGGCCAATCTAGCCGAGGACGGGAGATTCCAACAACGAGCCCCGTGGACAGAGACTGGATGAATAGTCATAGAATGAAGTTCTGTGTGGAGGTATGGCAAGAAGACGCTCGTCGTTAGATCGTAATGGAAGACCATGAATTGCTAGGTATTGGAATTTGCCTTTTAAGTAATATGGAGAAGACTGTGAATACAGAGCTTTGTGAACAAGAGATATTGTGTGGAGCTCACGTCTTTTACGTATTGTAAGCCACCCGAGACTATTTCGGTAATTAGAAATGTGATCAAACTTTCTGAGGTCAAATATAAAGCGAATTGCGAAATTTTGAAGCCTCTCTGAGACGTTGACCGGGTCTTCGTTGAGATCGATGTAGGCAACATCCGCATAATCAATCGCAGGTTAAAGAAGAGACTGTACCAGTAAAGTTTTAATGTTTACAGGGAGAAATCTCTGTTGCCTCTTTAGGAGATGCATCGCTGCAAAAAAATTTCGTCGAACGTGATTAATATGCGATCTCCGTGAGAGAGTCTGATCAAAGATCAACCCGAGATTTCTAGGAGTCTTAGAATATGGGATTGCGTCAGTGCCAAGAAAAGTTTGGGATATAGGGTCTTGGTTGATTCTATTTATGGTATAAGGACTACCCAAAAGCATGGTTTGAGATTTTTTGGGGTTGAGAATAAGACCATGCGTCGCTTATCGAACAACACCGCCCAAGTCGAAAAATGACGATTTTGACTTTTGAATGCAGAAAGATAGAGCTACTTCTCCCGCGTGTACCCATAGGTCCAATTTATTAAAATTCAACCAATCAAAGGCCATAATTGAAAAAGAGTAACAGCGCCCAAGTAATTTAGCCCTGTAACACCGCTCAAGTAGTCACTCCGCCATACAATGTTCGTAAGTTTTGTGCCATTCGAGTGTTGATCATTGTTTTTCGCGTGGTTTTTCTGTTTTCTTTGTGATATGAGCTGATTAACATATAGATAACACATGTTAGATATTGATTTCCTTATAATATGCTTAGTTTCCTATTGTTATTGCATGTTATTCCAAGTTAAAGTCGAGTAAAATTGTTACCAAATACTTACGCGGTGTTGTCATTAACTTTCTTGGCCCAGTGAAATGACTTAGGCGGTGTAACATCAAGTTTTCTATAGGCGCTTGGAAATAAAATGTCCCATGGATGTAAGGTCTTTGAAGTATAGGAATAAAGATGAAGAAATATATCAATTATTGCAAGATGCCGGACTAATTGATTGGTAGTGGTTGGTAGCCTAACAGTTCTGACATGTTTCCTATTGTTTTGTACTGGAGATAGTGGGTTTGATCCCAGGTGCTGACAATCTTCCTCTTTCACGATACAAATTTTAAATAGCTTAAAGTGAAAGACGCAAAAAAGTATTCGTGTTCAATTTGATTGAACACAGATTCATTCTTATAAAAAAAACAACATTGCCATAAACTCCATTATAAATAGCACTTCAGTGACACTTTCTTGATCTACAGCCACCTCTCAAGAATTCCCAACTTCAACAGCCACCGCTTGATGACCAATTGGTGGAACCAATATTTTCATCAAAACCAAAAATCACCTCTTGATGATCCCCGGACACCTTACGTATCACGAACAGGCAACAATCCACTAGCTTCCAATCTATATTATACCATTCGAAACGAACTGTGGCACCTGAAGACTTTTAAATACACGTTTGCCGCTTCTGTAGCGCTAAACAATGTTGATGAGTCTCCAAAAGTTGTTATCCTTTGAATTTTCTTTCTTTAAATAAATAAATTAATTAGTAAGGATGTAAGATGATTTTAAAGTTTGACGATGATGTAATTTGTCAATAATAATTAAATTACGAAATAAGGTGATGAAATCCCAACATTACATTGCCTTATGAGTGTAAAGCATGCTCTTTCATAAAACATACCATAGGTACATTAGATGAGAGTCGCACAGCATGCCATGGAAAGATCTATGATCAGAAGAAGGGTATTTCAATAAGATACCCAACCAGAAATACTGATATCCGAAGCTGCACATGAGTCAGCGATGTGGGTGATAAAATTGCCAAGCTCAAATGAAAGTACACTGGTCATGTATCTATTACTTGGAGACGACGAACAGTAGATTACGAGACCAACAGACTGAAGACAAGAGACTGGCCTTAGAAGAGTAGATAGACAGCCGATGAGGTGGAGCGACGATATCGTACGGGCCGTCAGGTCCAGATGGCCAGAGACAGGGAGTAGTGACATGAGCACTGAGTAGGCCTATGACCTGCAGTGGACGAGCACGGGGGTAATTTTATAAGATAACAAAAGAAACCAGTAAGTACATATCGCGGGCATCAAGCCAGAAGGGCGAACATGCAAAAATGCGATTTTTCGTTTTTAATGCCATTCGATGCCTGAACATCATCTCCACCTCTCCTAAAAAAATAAGAGCATTCGATTTAGTATGTTTTAAGATTTTGAAAAAAATAATTATGGGCATATGCTATGGTATTGTCGATCATGTTGAGCCAGAAGGGCGTATGAACATACGCCGTGGACTTGACAGAATATGTTTGTGTAATATTGTCGAGCCAGAAGGGCGTATGAACATACGCCGCAGACTTAACAGAATATGTTTGTGTTATATTGTCGTGCCATAAAGGCGAACGTACATACGCCCTGTAATTTTGATGCGTGCATGTAATATTTTTCCTAAACACCGGGCGAACACCATCTCAGTACCTATACGTATCAACCTACTAACGAACGGACGTTTGTATTTTTGTTGGTTACACTGGTTACATCCTAGCTAAATAACTAACTCTCCCTTTTACACTCACTCAGGGGCATTTATGGAGGCAACAAGAGCTCTCCATTGCGACCAATCTTGCGTAATGTTTATGACCTCCTCCTACACCATGTCCAAATCCCTCAGCTCTGCTTCGAAGGAGCGGAACACAGTGTGAGAGAGTCTTCCTTGTCTTCGGGACCCTGATAGGAGGAAGAACAACACTCTCCTAGGCCAACTGTCATTCATCATCCTGAGACATGACCCAGCCAGTTGGCGGGGTCATGTGGTCAGGATGAGAGGGACTTCCCTCTCCTCTCCACAATGGCGGAGATGATGGGCCCGCGATGGGTGTGCCAGCGTATCCAGCGTATAGCGTCGTTCGTGATACGATGGCATCATTTTATACCCAAAGGCACTTCAATTGGATGCGGAGATTTTTTGAGCCAGGGCTTTGGTCAAGTGCCAGGACCCCTCACCCATCCAGAATGAGAACACACACGCATTTCGTCTCGGCACTAAACGCCGACATTTTCCATATCTTGGTCATGTTGTTAATGGCGCCACTTGTCATACCGATACGTAGCAGGAGCTTAGCCCCTAGGTCACCAGAGGTGGTATTTTTTGCTCCTAGTTCTTTAAATTTATCTACCCGGGAGACCTGGTGACTGTCGATGGTTATCGGTAGCTGTTTATCAGGGTAGGCATTTTTCGCCATGAGCTCCATCTTTCTGGCATTGACTCGAAGGTCAAAGCGTGCTGTTTCGTCGCAGAGTCTTGAAACACTGCGCTGTAATTTCTTAACTAGTGTTCTGAAGAAATAATATATTCCGTAATGGTATCAATATTACACCACATAATTGCTGCACAAGACTGTGAAATAGATGTCCTGGATCATACAATTTTGGAACTGGACCATAGCTTAATCATGAAGTGCGACATAATGCATTGGACAATTGAACGTGAATCCGAATATGCCAAAATTTATGTACCAAAGGACTGACATAATGTAATCAGTTTGGCACGTAAAGATATGCCTTGATTAAAGATAAGCTCAAAATTATGAACTATAAAGCTTTCTATTACTAAGATATTCTGGAATATTAAAATGCCCAAATGCTTGTAATTCACACGTAAATAATATAATAATGGAACAATGTGAGGTAGCCACCTTTTAAGAAAGATGAATCAAACTCACTTTTTTCATAGCATCGTTTTTGTTCTAGAGGACAAACAGTTGTGTTTCACCATAGACACTATTCATTAAAAAAAAACATTACAACTTTGCGAATAAATTGAAAAAACCATTTTGATGTTTCAAATTTTCCTTATAAAATTGTTTTTTTCAACACGCACCACCCTAGATACCACAGTATAATTGTAAAGAGTTTTCAAATGATCTAGACACCGCCAAGCGAATATTTTGTTTTCATGGAACAAGATTGTTTCGCGGTAGGCGGTTTTCGCATCATGCAATGTTGCAATGTGCAGAGTATGTTGGAGGAACGGGGCCCTGGGCTTTGTTTTGTAAGATGAAAAGTATTATAATGAAACAGACAAGCATCTTGTGGTTAGGTTGACTCCCAGTTTTCCATTTATCTCTTCATTGATCTTACAATATGAGATTAGCCGTTTATCCTGATAAGTCTAACCAGACTCTTTAGCAAACCAGAATCTTTTTTTGTGTCTGCATCTTCAACGTCACATATTTTCCTCTTCAAAATCCAAGTCTCATACTCGTACAATAGTTTTAAATGATCATAGATCGTTTTTTCCATAAACATTTTACATTATTTGACCTACTATTTTAACCGGTAAATCAGTCTGTCCATTAATTAATTAAATTTGATTGACCGCCGCCGCACTCACTATGCCGTGTGATATCGCATCCGCATATCTGTATACCTAGCATCTCGCGACATTTTACCGCTTATCATTAAAAAATTAGCCGCATGCACTATTTTCTTCATATTGCCATCTTGTCAGTTTGTGTTGCGTTGGTGCATTACAGGAAAGAAGATACTTTAAGGGATCCATTATACCTGTTATCCATTATCAAGGAATGAATTTATAGTTGTTTATTAATTTTCACTATATCTGCAAACCTTTAACACTTGTTTTCTTTGTTATAATATCATTCGTAAATAAACTATATAGTCCGTTTGCTCTTCACTTAGACATTCTTTTTTAGTTTAGTTTTTGGTTTATACCCACCCCGAGGTACTAGAATAATTTAGTCATCTATTTCACGAAAAGACCATCCCCACAAGTATGCCAATAGTTACCAAGTGTATATCATCGCCTAAGAAAGTCCATCAGTGACCTTCTTAAATGCCTTCTTAAAGTTTTAATCTGAGTTCTACATACATGTGCACGTATATACAATATTTTATAGGCTAATTACGTTTCTTCTTCTTTGGGTGCCTTTCAAGTCTTCTAGATGTTGTCAAATACCTTTGCGAAAGCCACTTGATCCTGCGCTTCTTTAAAGAGTTTATCGAGCTTTGCTAGTCCTGTCCACTCCCGAATATTTTGCAGCCCGAACATCTGCTTTCTGCGCATTTTTTTCCCCTCTATAATCAGTTGGAAAAGGCGATTCTATTTCTCTCCTCGCAGCACCTGACTCAAATAAGAAACCTTCTTCACTTTGATATATGACAGCAATTCTCTCCTGGGCTCTTTCTAAGACATTTGTGTTAATTATCATGTCCATCATGACAAACCCTAACGAATGCATAATTTACGTGTGGCATTATTAGAGTGCGATCGGAATGCCTTCCTGCGTAATAAACACTCAACCCCTCGCCACCTTCGCAATCAATTTCTTACATTTTCATTCGGCCGAAAAATAAATTCAAAGATTTTAGTAATTAACTAACCGATGTTTGCGTAAATTATGAGTGATTCGTTATTTACCAAAATAACCAAACTACTTGTTTTGACCAAATAGATGTTAAACTATTGCGAACACACTCATAGGTTCATTAAATGCATAATATTGGATAGTTGAATAATCTATATATTAATACGTGAAGGAAAAATTTGTGACTCTTTTTACGAAAATTGCGCGGACGGAGGAGTATGAAATTTCATCGTATTTGACATTGACACAGACGCATATATTCTTTTGTTTATCTATGGTCAAATTGAGAATAGATTAATATTGTTTATATTTAATAATAGAAAAATGTTGTATATATCAACATTTCAAATTTGACGTGCCTATCCGTGTCATTGTTTTTGAAAGAAAATTTTGAAATAGCGCTCGCTCAGTATTTAAGGATGGAACATTTATTTATTTATTTTATTCTTTATGCATATTAAAAATATTGTATAAACAAGTGGCAATGATGGCGGGATTATAGCCGAAGCAATCTCTAACATCCAACCACATACGATAAAAATAAAAACATAGATACATACTTACATACATACATAAACACAATACATATAATCAGCAAACATTAACAAAAAAAAAAAAAAAACTTT
Organism: Mystacides longicornis; assembly: GCA_963576905.1. Classification (NCBI taxonomy): domain Eukaryota; kingdom Metazoa; phylum Arthropoda; class Insecta; order Trichoptera; family Leptoceridae; genus Mystacides; species Mystacides longicornis. The sequence goes on along the minus strand of OY756421.1, from coordinate 626,343 downwards.
CATACAAAATTGTATTTCTGTGGTCTAAAGGAAAAGGGAGATGAGTCGAAAAAATCGAAAAATGAGATCATTACGCCATACACATCAGAAGCCGTATATCTATCAAGGAAAAGAGAGTTGAATCAATATAACTCTATTAAATGGCCGAAATATTGCATAAAAAAAGGGAGATGATTCGGTTTCAAGTAATTTCAATAAGTATAAGGGAGTCGAGTTAACTCATCTCAATTAAGAATTTTAGAAGATTTAAAATTCCTAAAACCAAAGAGAGTTGAGTCGATTCGTACTTTTTGTCTATGGCAATTATCTAAGCTGGCGTCGTTTTGCCAACTGTCATTGCGTACTCATCGCTGTTGGCGTTGTTTGTTTCCGAGATTCGAGTTTTATTAAAAGTGTTTATTACTGTTTTTATAGTAGAATTGTTTAATTACTACTTCGAAATATGTTTAATAAAAGGACTAAATTAATAATGAGCCGCGTAAAAGCGTCAATTCACCGTAAGTACATCTCAATACTCTATTTTGTAGTGATAACCTCAAAACGATTTGTTACGTAGATCAAACGTTTTCATCAGTAAAAAAAACTTTAATGTATTAAAATCCTTATATCATTGTGTTATTAATATTTTTTTTTTAACATTTTGTAGAAAATCATTCAGATATTGCCATGGAAGTGAACCCCTGCCCGGTTGAAGTGTGTGAGCAAGGTACACATTTACAAAACAGTATTTTTTGTTTAGTAATATCAACATGAAGCATCATTGTTTTATATTGCTGGATATGTCTTTCATAAAACTAATTTGACATTTTATTTGATTCAGATGTTGTTCCAAGCGTGTCTCCAACTGAGGTTGTCGAGCAGCTCAATATTGAAAATTATAATGAAGGTTTGTCTTTTATCATTACATGCATCTTTGTGTTATATTGCTGGATATAAATATCATATTTCTAAACGTATCGTCTCTTTTGTTTCAGATGTTGTTCCAAGCGTGTCTCCGACTGAGGTTGTTGAGCAGCTTAATGTTGAAGTTTATAATGAAGGTTTGTCTTTTATCATTACATGCATCATTGTGTTATATTGCTGGATATAAATATCATATTTCTAAACATATCGTCTCTTTTGTTTCAGATGTTGTTCCAAGCGTGTCTCCGACTGAGGTTGTTGAGCAGCTTAATGTTGAAGTTTATAATGAAGGTTTGTATTTTATCATTACATGCATCGTTGTCTTATATTGCTGGATATAAATATCATATTTCTAAAACAACGTTTCTTCTCTTTTGTTTCAGATGTTGTTCCAAGCGTGTCTCCGACTGAGGTTGTTGAGCAGCTTAATATTGAAATTTATAATGAAGGTTTGTATTTTATCATTACATGCATCGTTGTGTTATATTGCTGGATATAAATATCATATTTCTAAAACAACGTTTCTTCTCTTTTGTTTCAGATGTTGTTCCAAGCGTGTCTCCGACTGAGGTTGTTGAGCAGCTTAATATTGAAATTTATAATGAAGGTTTGTATTTTATCATTACATGCAACGTTGTGTTATATTGCTGGATATAAATATCATATTTCTAAACGTATCGTCTCTTTTGTTTCAGATGTTGTTCCAAGCGTGTCTCCGACTGAGGTTGTCGAGCAGCCTTATATTGTAATTTATAATGAAGGTTTGTCTTCAATTATTACTTGCATTATTGTGATATGTCGCGAGGTATTTCTTTCATATTTCTATAATGTTTTGTGTCTTTTGTTTCAGATGGGGTACAAACCCAGCCTATGGAAATAGCAGAAGATGGTGAGATGAATACCGAAACACGTGTTGAAAGTATGATTCATGTTTTGATGTAGAATTAATGTATTTAGATATAAGAACTTGACAAATGTATTTATTTATCGTATGGTCATGATTACAAGTAAAAAATAGAGATACAGTGTACATCATTGTGACAATTGTCATTTTATAAAATTTTAAGAGGGGTGGTTGCAGATTGTGCCGGAGCTTCTACAGAAAGAAGAAAGAGAAAAGCTGTAGTAAACATTAAAAAAGAGAGGCAGATAAAACGGAACCTCGGGTTGGAGTATGTTTCTCACAACGGGAAAGTCAAGTCTAAGAGGCAATTCTCCCGCATGGAAATGTGCAGGAAAAAATGCTCTCTTAAGTTTACATTTAGTGAACAGGAGTCAATTTTTAATGACTATTGGGGATTAGGGGACTTCAACAAAAGAGTTGTCTATATGTCATCTCTTATTACCGATGCTCCAAAAAAGACAGCTCGCATAAGGAGTGATGGCCAGACACCTAAAGCAAGAGCTATAAACCATAAATACCACCTCCGAAAAGGTGGAAGCCTTTTCGAGGTGTGTAAAATATGTTTTCAAAAAACATTAAATGAATCCAACAAATTTATCACAACCGTAATTTCAAAACAAAAAGAGGTTATTGCTGCCATCACTCCTAAGGATGCTCGTGGTTCTGGCACTCCAGCGAACAAGGTGTCTGAATCCAGGCAAAAGGTAATAAGAGATCACATAAACTCTTACCCTGTATATGAATCCCATTATTCCCGGAGGGATACAGGGAACCAAAAATTTCTACCCTCGGGACTTACCATCCAAATGATGTTCAATATGTACAAGGAGAAGACAGAAGACCCTGTTTCGATTTGTACTTTTACAAATGTATTTAAAAGTACTGGTCTAAAAATTAAGCAGCCAGCACTTGATACTTGCAATACGTGTGACACGTACCAAATGAAAATTAAAATTGCAAGAGCAAACGGGCTTGAAGGGCATGCTGAGGCTTCACTTTTGGATGAAGAATGTAAGAAGCATGTCTTAGAAGCCGACAGTGCTTATCAACAAAAGGCTGCAGACAAAGCCAAAGTAACAACTAGAAACAGGGTCTTCTGTTTTGATTTGCAGCAATGCCTGCCAACACCGAGGCTAAAAACAAATATTGTTTTTTACAAGCGTCAATTGTGGACGTATAATTTAACTGTTTACGATTGTGGCGAAAAGAGTTCCACGTGCTACATGTGGCATGAAGCTGAGGGTGGTAGAGGGGCAAATCAAATTGCTTCGTGCATTTTTGATTTTCTCCTCACATTACCACCTGAAGTCACTGAGGTCACACTCTATTCAGATTCGTGTGCTGGTCAGAACAAAAACAGCCATATGGCTGCCATGTTTCTTTGCCTTGTGCAAAAGAGGCCCGATATGGTTGTGAATCATAAGTTTCTTGTTCCTGGCCACACACATATGGAGTGTGACTCAGTTCATGCCACAATAGAGCGCAAAATAAAGTCCACAACCTCTCCCCTTCATGTGCCAAGAGATTGGTACAATTTGGTGAGGGGTTGTGGGCGAAAAGAAAATTCTATATGTGTAAGGACTATGTCACATGACAAGTTCCTTAATTTTGCTGATTTGCTTAAGGGACCTTTGCAAATCAAAAAAAGCAATGCCTTGGGTGAGAAATTCCTATGGCAGCCAATAAAGTGGCTGCAATTTAGAGGAGAAGAATCAGGCATTGCTTTTTATAAAAGGTCCCTTAAGGAAGAAGAAGCATTTGACAGCGTGTCATTTGAACGCCGAGGGCGTAGAAATGTTTCCTTGAATCCTTCGAAACTGTACGACAGTCCTGTCCCTATCAATAAAGATAAAAAAAAAGATTTATTGAGTATTTTACATCTTATTGATAGGGACTGTCACGCCTTTTATTTGGGGCTTAGAGATAGCGTTGATATACCATATACAGATCCACAAGAAATTGTGGATCTAAATGATTAGTTTGTAAGTTAATAAATTGATTAATTTGTATTGAATAAAATTGTATTATATCTAAACTTTTTTTTATTTATCAAAGCCCTCATACACATTGTTTTGAAAAATGTACCTGTCTACAAGGTGTAAGTATCTATAAATGTTGAAAATATCTTATTATTATATCAATATAAACATTGGAGTAACGTCAAAACTGGGATATTATGTTTCTTTTAACGCTGACACCATTATCATCAACCTCGATAGCCTAGTTGGTGGCTTGGATTTCGGATCAGGTTTCCTGGTCATGTAAGTTTTCCAGTGTTTTTTCACTTGAAATTTCTACCCAGGGTTGGACGGGACCGGTTGACTGGAAAAGATTGCCTCAGGCAATAAGTTCCGCTGGCTTGCTTCCTGTTCCTTTGTACAGAGAAGTGTTATTTATTGAAAAAAAAAACTATATTTATGATCTCCCCTGACACCTTGGCCAACTCCCTGGGCTCTGCCTCAAAGGAAAAGGAGATACTGATGGGAGAAAGAGCAGCGCTGTCCTTGACCAACTGTCATTTTGCATCCAATATCCTGTCCCAGCCATGTCCATCTCATCTCCAGTCCACCGTTGCAGCTAAGTGCACCGTTGACAAAACTACTTCTTAACCCAAACATCAAAATCCAGTAACATAATCTCCCTTACAATTTTAAATACTAGTTCATTGCTAAATGTGCAATGTGGAAACAAAAATATCAATAGAGATGACTCTAAAGTAATATTTTGATGGTTGGTTGTTCTAAAGGAAAAGAGATATGGGTAGATATATTTTTGATTTATGGTACTTGGTGTACCAAAAACTCAAAAGGAAAAGATAAATGACTAGATACATATCTCATTATGGTTCTTGGTTCACAAAAATCTCAAAAGGAAAACAGATATGAGTAGATACATTGCTCATTGTGTTACTTGGTATACAAAAATCTCTAAAGGAAAACAGAGATAAGTCATCAAAATCAGGTAAATATTTAAAAATGGGTTGAAATTGCTTAATCATTAGAACCATCATTAAATTTTATGCATGGTAGCCAATTTTTAAAAGAATCCAACCAGTATTAATAATTATATAAGACATTCCATGAAAGTATCATTCCATGGCTTTTTGTTTTCTCTCTCCTGAACAACTGTCATTTTTTAATCATCTCCCTTTTCCTTTAGACCACAGATTTAGATAGAGTACACCAAATAGGATATTATAGGGCAGAGGGTGGGACAATGGGGTAGGATAAGGGAAATAGGGTCTACGATGCACCAGAAGACAACAAATGTAACTTGACCATTTTTTAAAGCAATTTATATTATTGGCCAATCTAGCCGAGGACGGGAGATTCCAACAACGAGCCCCGTGGACAGAGACTGGATGAATAGTCATAGAATGAAGTTCTGTGTGGAGGTATGGCAAGAAGACGCTCGTCGTTAGATCGTAATGGAAGACCATGAATTGCTAGGTATTGGAATTTGCCTTTTAAGTAATATGGAGAAGACTGTGAATACAGAGCTTTGTGAACAAGAGATATTGTGTGGAGCTCACGTCTTTTACGTATTGTAAGCCACCCGAGACTATTTCGGTAATTAGAAATGTGATCAAACTTTCTGAGGTCAAATATAAAGCGAATTGCGAAATTTTGAAGCCTCTCTGAGACGTTGACCGGGTCTTCGTTGAGATCGATGTAGGCAACATCCGCATAATCAATCGCAGGTTAAAGAAGAGACTGTACCAGTAAAGTTTTAATGTTTACAGGGAGAAATCTCTGTTGCCTCTTTAGGAGATGCATCGCTGCAAAAAAATTTCGTCGAACGTGATTAATATGCGATCTCCGTGAGAGAGTCTGATCAAAGATCAACCCGAGATTTCTAGGAGTCTTAGAATATGGGATTGCGTCAGTGCCAAGAAAAGTTTGGGATATAGGGTCTTGGTTGATTCTATTTATGGTATAAGGACTACCCAAAAGCATGGTTTGAGATTTTTTGGGGTTGAGAATAAGACCATGCGTCGCTTATCGAACAACACCGCCCAAGTCGAAAAATGACGATTTTGACTTTTGAATGCAGAAAGATAGAGCTACTTCTCCCGCGTGTACCCATAGGTCCAATTTATTAAAATTCAACCAATCAAAGGCCATAATTGAAAAAGAGTAACAGCGCCCAAGTAATTTAGCCCTGTAACACCGCTCAAGTAGTCACTCCGCCATACAATGTTCGTAAGTTTTGTGCCATTCGAGTGTTGATCATTGTTTTTCGCGTGGTTTTTCTGTTTTCTTTGTGATATGAGCTGATTAACATATAGATAACACATGTTAGATATTGATTTCCTTATAATATGCTTAGTTTCCTATTGTTATTGCATGTTATTCCAAGTTAAAGTCGAGTAAAATTGTTACCAAATACTTACGCGGTGTTGTCATTAACTTTCTTGGCCCAGTGAAATGACTTAGGCGGTGTAACATCAAGTTTTCTATAGGCGCTTGGAAATAAAATGTCCCATGGATGTAAGGTCTTTGAAGTATAGGAATAAAGATGAAGAAATATATCAATTATTGCAAGATGCCGGACTAATTGATTGGTAGTGGTTGGTAGCCTAACAGTTCTGACATGTTTCCTATTGTTTTGTACTGGAGATAGTGGGTTTGATCCCAGGTGCTGACAATCTTCCTCTTTCACGATACAAATTTTAAATAGCTTAAAGTGAAAGACGCAAAAAAGTATTCGTGTTCAATTTGATTGAACACAGATTCATTCTTATAAAAAAAACAACATTGCCATAAACTCCATTATAAATAGCACTTCAGTGACACTTTCTTGATCTACAGCCACCTCTCAAGAATTCCCAACTTCAACAGCCACCGCTTGATGACCAATTGGTGGAACCAATATTTTCATCAAAACCAAAAATCACCTCTTGATGATCCCCGGACACCTTACGTATCACGAACAGGCAACAATCCACTAGCTTCCAATCTATATTATACCATTCGAAACGAACTGTGGCACCTGAAGACTTTTAAATACACGTTTGCCGCTTCTGTAGCGCTAAACAATGTTGATGAGTCTCCAAAAGTTGTTATCCTTTGAATTTTCTTTCTTTAAATAAATAAATTAATTAGTAAGGATGTAAGATGATTTTAAAGTTTGACGATGATGTAATTTGTCAATAATAATTAAATTACGAAATAAGGTGATGAAATCCCAACATTACATTGCCTTATGAGTGTAAAGCATGCTCTTTCATAAAACATACCATAGGTACATTAGATGAGAGTCGCACAGCATGCCATGGAAAGATCTATGATCAGAAGAAGGGTATTTCAATAAGATACCCAACCAGAAATACTGATATCCGAAGCTGCACATGAGTCAGCGATGTGGGTGATAAAATTGCCAAGCTCAAATGAAAGTACACTGGTCATGTATCTATTACTTGGAGACGACGAACAGTAGATTACGAGACCAACAGACTGAAGACAAGAGACTGGCCTTAGAAGAGTAGATAGACAGCCGATGAGGTGGAGCGACGATATCGTACGGGCCGTCAGGTCCAGATGGCCAGAGACAGGGAGTAGTGACATGAGCACTGAGTAGGCCTATGACCTGCAGTGGACGAGCACGGGGGTAATTTTATAAGATAACAAAAGAAACCAGTAAGTACATATCGCGGGCATCAAGCCAGAAGGGCGAACATGCAAAAATGCGATTTTTCGTTTTTAATGCCATTCGATGCCTGAACATCATCTCCACCTCTCCTAAAAAAATAAGAGCATTCGATTTAGTATGTTTTAAGATTTTGAAAAAAATAATTATGGGCATATGCTATGGTATTGTCGATCATGTTGAGCCAGAAGGGCGTATGAACATACGCCGTGGACTTGACAGAATATGTTTGTGTAATATTGTCGAGCCAGAAGGGCGTATGAACATACGCCGCAGACTTAACAGAATATGTTTGTGTTATATTGTCGTGCCATAAAGGCGAACGTACATACGCCCTGTAATTTTGATGCGTGCATGTAATATTTTTCCTAAACACCGGGCGAACACCATCTCAGTACCTATACGTATCAACCTACTAACGAACGGACGTTTGTATTTTTGTTGGTTACACTGGTTACATCCTAGCTAAATAACTAACTCTCCCTTTTACACTCACTCAGGGGCATTTATGGAGGCAACAAGAGCTCTCCATTGCGACCAATCTTGCGTAATGTTTATGACCTCCTCCTACACCATGTCCAAATCCCTCAGCTCTGCTTCGAAGGAGCGGAACACAGTGTGAGAGAGTCTTCCTTGTCTTCGGGACCCTGATAGGAGGAAGAACAACACTCTCCTAGGCCAACTGTCATTCATCATCCTGAGACATGACCCAGCCAGTTGGCGGGGTCATGTGGTCAGGATGAGAGGGACTTCCCTCTCCTCTCCACAATGGCGGAGATGATGGGCCCGCGATGGGTGTGCCAGCGTATCCAGCGTATAGCGTCGTTCGTGATACGATGGCATCATTTTATACCCAAAGGCACTTCAATTGGATGCGGAGATTTTTTGAGCCAGGGCTTTGGTCAAGTGCCAGGACCCCTCACCCATCCAGAATGAGAACACACACGCATTTCGTCTCGGCACTAAACGCCGACATTTTCCATATCTTGGTCATGTTGTTAATGGCGCCACTTGTCATACCGATACGTAGCAGGAGCTTAGCCCCTAGGTCACCAGAGGTGGTATTTTTTGCTCCTAGTTCTTTAAATTTATCTACCCGGGAGACCTGGTGACTGTCGATGGTTATCGGTAGCTGTTTATCAGGGTAGGCATTTTTCGCCATGAGCTCCATCTTTCTGGCATTGACTCGAAGGTCAAAGCGTGCTGTTTCGTCGCAGAGTCTTGAAACACTGCGCTGTAATTTCTTAACTAGTGTTCTGAAGAAATAATATATTCCGTAATGGTATCAATATTACACCACATAATTGCTGCACAAGACTGTGAAATAGATGTCCTGGATCATACAATTTTGGAACTGGACCATAGCTTAATCATGAAGTGCGACATAATGCATTGGACAATTGAACGTGAATCCGAATATGCCAAAATTTATGTACCAAAGGACTGACATAATGTAATCAGTTTGGCACGTAAAGATATGCCTTGATTAAAGATAAGCTCAAAATTATGAACTATAAAGCTTTCTATTACTAAGATATTCTGGAATATTAAAATGCCCAAATGCTTGTAATTCACACGTAAATAATATAATAATGGAACAATGTGAGGTAGCCACCTTTTAAGAAAGATGAATCAAACTCACTTTTTTCAAAAACAAATTATTGGTAGGAATTTAAGCAGGCGGTAATATCGAGCATAACAACTCGATCTGGATATTGCAGGAACGTCGATCAGGCTTATTTTAGAAAAATAGGTGCCTATTAAAGCTAGTATAAATATTTCAGGAATTTGTGTAAACTGGGGACTATTCAAGGAGTCATCAGAATTATAACGAAAGCCTATCGGTTGATCTGAATGACAATGGTAATTTACCTTAAATAGTGAAGAGTTTTATTGTCTCCAGAAGAAAATAAGAAGTTCTTTGTTTTTTATGTAAATAAGTATAAAGGTTTTTAAATCTGTTTTGTTTAATTATGATTTTTTTTTACTATTTAAGTAAAACTTTCAAAAAATTGATGTCATATCCATTTCTGTTTATTTACCTATTACAAATATTATGTACCTACTAAATAAAGTTTTGAGTATTTCTTTTAAATAAAGTTTTGAGTACTATGCGTACCAATAGTATTTTGTGCTTTTTTAATTGATTCCCTATTGAAATTCCCTTAATGGCCTTAGAAAAAAACACTGTAGGTAAATGAGAGTGCTTGTTTTATGTCTCTACTATAAAATAATTATTTTATTCAAAATTGACACTTGTAAGTGTGATCGTGTTGGCTTTATTCTGTTTTATTTCAGGAATACTCATTGATAGAACTTGAAATTAGGAACATTAAAATGTTATTAGTCTTTTCATTTTAGGTTATGGAATAATTGTTAATCATAATATTTTTTAATTTATTATCAAAATCTATTTTGTAAAAAAAAATCATTTTAAAATTACAACTATTTTGAATTGGAGAGTGATTATTACGAAGATTATAAGAAAAATTATATACGACCTCCTGTTAAAATGGCACGGTAACACTGAAATCTGTCAAGCCAGAAGGGCGAACAGACATTAAAAATCGTATAAGCTTTAGAAAAATTGGCTCAATTTCTGAATCAAGGGGCTTAAATATTAGAAATAAATAAGCTCAATAATTTTTATCTATAAAATATAGCTGTTTCCGACACTTGTTTTTACGCCCTTCAGTTTTCTTATAATTTCATGTACAAATATTGAGTCCATATTCACGTATATAAACGAACCAGAAGGGCGTATGTGCAGAATCTATGCGTAAATAATAAAAAAATTTAATTTGGGTGGCACCCTTTGATTGTGATTATTTTTTGCTTAATTTCATAAAAAATAATAACATTGATAAATTCATTCGTTACGGAAATAAATAGTTTTTTGTCTCTCCTGTAAAGTAGTCATTTCGTTCATACGCCCTTCTGGCTTGATGCCCGCGATATAAACGCAACATAAGAAAGAAAAGGGAATGAATGTTGAAGGTTAAAGACGTGACGGAAAGGCGAAAGATAGCCGAAAGAATGGTAAAACATGGTGTCCTTATGGATGGCCTGATCGAAGCATGAAACCTCCATGAATAGAAGGAATCGAACTACAGCTAAGTGATGAACAATGAAAGCTCTTGTTTTGGAAGACCATGAATTCTTAACATATACGATTATTTTTTTTATTCTCTTGTGAACCAAATTCGACCGTCATAGGAAGCGGAGCTTAATTTTTTTTCAATAATGCTCTTAGATGAAATGTTCCTGGATACATTGAGTCAAAATTGGATCGTTATTTAAAATTAACAATATAATGTTGAAATTATAACTGTTTCCTAGTGGTTCGTTCATTAGAATATTGTAATTCAACACCGCCTAAGTCTATAAAATATTAGTGTAATACCGCCCAAGTCAGTTTAAAACTATAATTAACTGAAAAAACATAAATATTAGCAAATAATAGTATTACTCATTCAAAAATATGATAAATTGAATTAAAAAAAAAAAATAAACACTTAAATTCACCAAAATAGGCAGTTTTTTCACTCTCCTGAAAAGTTGGTAAAAATGAGTTGAGCGGTGTTGTTCGATAAGCGACGCATGGTCTTTAGCCCACGACGCGATATTTTGGAGGCATCAACATCAATAATGTTCAAACTTAGAATTCGAATAAGTTATGGTTGAATTTCGAGCGTTGGTCGACCACTAGTAAAGATAAAGATGGATCATTTTATCCATTAAACATATGTACACTAGGTAGGTAAGTCCAATAGGTAATAATAAATTAATTTGCAGTGACTTTAATAGTTTTGTCCCTGAATGCCGCAAGTATTGTTCAGTGTATAATCCGAAACGTCCTCCGTAAACTGTCTGATAATGAGGATTAACATCGGTGATCTCCGGATAAACCTTTGTGTACAAATCTCATGGTGTTGGGCTTAGTCCAATATCAGAATATTCTATGTTTTGCCCCATGCAATATTCTCACTTGCAATGGTTATTATTTCAATTCTAATAGAGCTATGTAACTACCAAGTAACAGAATCTACCAAAAAACCACGAATTCATATAGGTACCTAGTGATAATAATACCTCGTTTACGTTATTTTTTTAAAAAAGGAAACATAATATTTATTATCTGTTAGCAATTAAATTTTTTTGTAATTCTAGAAAAAAATGTACGAAATTTATAAGATGGAATCGCCAAGTAAGCCTTGAAATTTTATTCATAATCATTTATGTAGTTAAAATCACCATACTTAGAACTACAATAAATCACCGTTTTAAATTAATGTTATTCTCAAAAATGTTCCGCCGGCTATACTTGACAGCTTTGTATAGAAAAGTGATATAAAAAAAAAGTTCGTAAGCCCGTTGTGGTTTGTTCCATTTAAAAATTGAACATCAGTAATGAATTGTTAGTCATTAGTTGTTATTTTTCTGTAAGTAGTAAAAAATGGATATAGTCATATCCTGGCGCCAAATATATTATGACAGCAGTCGCAGTCTTTAAATTTGGTTACTCTCTTGTTCTCAATAATTTCCAACTTTTTTTCTGTATATTTCATGTATTATTAAATTTCTACTTGTTACATACATGAGATTTTTCAACATGTTGAGAATTCTCATGATTGGGAGTTTCGGAGACTTAAACATTACCACCTGATGGCGAACTTTGTTAACGTCAAGTGATCACACTAAGCCAGCCTTCGAAATAACAGTAGAAGACGGTCGTAAGCCCGTAGTGGTTTGTTCCATTTAAAAATCGAACATTAGTAATAAATTGTTAGAGTTTTCTTCAAAAAAAAGTTCTTATAAAACATAGGTATAATAGATGTGTACAAACTCTATAAACACAAAGCGGAAGTAGACATCCATTAATGATAAGGTCGTGTAAAATTTAACGGGCGGTAATAATAGCTCGTTGGAATAGAGCAAAAAAGAAATGATTCTGTTCATTAGCTGGCGTTCACTATAATAATAATTAAAAGATAATAGTGAAATTGTTGGAGGGGAATTAACCGTCGCATAAAATTATGAGTTATAGATTTTAAAATCAGCTTTCTCTCTCTCTTTTAGTTCAGTACCTACCTACCAGATACTAGCTTCACATACATCGCCATATTAACATCAGGATTAACAGAAAACCTCAATTCTATTTCGCATTTTGTTGTGATTTTTTTTTTATGTAATTAACAAATCGAAAATGCATTTCCGGTGAAGTACATATAAATGAAACAATTAGGTAATTTGTTATTCCACAAACTATTAATTTAATACCCTGACTATAGTTTCACAGGCACAGGGGCCCTACTCTGAATTTACATCGCGTTTCCGATACTATTCCCAAATAGTTTCACGTGGGTCTATTTTGAACCCGGTGTTGCTTTACAAAAAAGATATAATAAGGATTTAAACAAGTAGGTACTTTAAAATTAAGTATCAAAAGAATAGACGATCGACATTGAAATCCAAAAGAAACCCCCAGGTATGGTGATTGGTCACATGTGACATAGAAACTGAAAACTTTTTGTCACCATAAAAATTATTTTTTTATTTAAATTACCTGCCCCGATAACCATCGATGGTCGCCAGTTCTCCCGTGGATAAATTTAAGTACCTGGGAGCAACCATTACCACCACTGGTGACCTCGGGGCTGAGCTCCCGATACGTATCGGTATGGCAAGTGGCTCCTGCAACGACATTTCCAAGATATGGAAAGCGTCGACGTTTGTAGTGTCTATTGATAATACTGTATAGTTGTGAGTCCTGGCACCTGACCAAAGCCCAAGTAAAAGATGTCTCCACATTTTAAGTGAAATGCCTCACGAGAATTTTGAGTATAAGATGGTACCACCGCATCACGAAACGCTTTACTAAACGCTATATCTGGTAAACAAGTATTCCAAGAGACATCAACATTATCAGCATCACAACACTTGGTAGGTCTTAGCTGCCTCCAAAAAACGTCACTCAACCTCCCAATCGCCGGCTGCCACCTTCCAGTTCCTTTACCCTGGAGCCCTGCAGTATACAAAGGGCATCATCCAAGCATCGCAGATTTGGATTTTGTTTGAGAGTCGACGCACACTGACGGATATTGATTAGCAATGGGTTTGGTAGAGACTACATAAATGTGAATGATCAAAAGTTGAAAAACTCATGTAGACTCCCAAAAATATATAAAAAAATAAGATGAAACACTAAAAAATTACTTATCTTATAATGAATGAGATTCACGAGACGGCACGGGCTTTTGTTTTTTGAGGTGATAAATAATTTCATTATTAAAATCTGCAAATACAACATGTACCTAATATACTCATGTATTGGGAAATAAAATGAAAAAAAAATAGATTCCAATTTCACCCTTAACGTTAGACTTAAAATCTTTGAGTGATTCTTCAAACGGGTCTTTGGCCCCACAATCGTACACATTTCCTCCCATAATAATAGTAGGATAATAATATATTTCTTAAAAAAATAAGCGATAAGTTCGTATATAACCGTGGTGCTCCTGTGTAAGAGTATGTAATATGTACGTAGGTTTATACCTCCTTTGGAAGTGATGTGATTTCTGCTGATCGAACATTTTAAACTTTAGTCGTTATAGCGAAATTTTCTCAATAATTTATTGAATGGAAAAAATAAAGTTGAACTTAAAGAGCGGGTAAAAGGAAAAGTGGTGGGTTAGCTAACAGATAGGCACCTACCTAGCCACCCACCACCCGCCAGGGGGGCGGTCTCCTCAATGACGGTCCAACTGGATGAACTAAGCAAAAAAGCTATAGCTATGTGTGATATTTTGCAAAAATTGTTGGAAACTTATCTAGAGAGAGTTCGATTTAAGTATTGATTTAGTGGGTCGTGTGACCGTAAAATGGTCTAAGTTACACGAGGGAAATGGTAGTAGTGCAGGATTTGACAAGCTCTTTCGATATTTGGCATGATTTTTCTCCTACTATATGACCGCATTTCTTTTGAAAATATTCGATTATTTCTATTTAAGAATTTTTAATGAAGTATAGATACCAACGTCGAGAGGGTTTCTCTCTCTATTATGTTTTAGTAGATTCATATATTTTTTCCATATATTATTAATTTGTTAAATGTCTTTATCCAAGAGCACGTTCAATCGGTTATTTTGTTAATGTATACCTATATAAACCAGCGAAGCCATAATATTATGTAAATAAATAAATAGTATATTTCCTTTATACAAAGGTGTCAGTATATCCAGCGGAACTTATTGCCTGAGACATTTTTCTTTTAGTTCCGTCCAATCTGAGCCAGGCTGTCAATCAAGAGAAAATCTCTCAGTTAAATGCTAACCCGACTGCGAATCGAATCTGGGACCTCTAGATTGAGGAGTATTGTAGGTGCTTGAAATCAAATACCTCAATCAATGCTTGATTAAAAGTGTTATGGCCTGTAGGTACACATCTGAGCACGCGCGGTAAAGTAACCAAAATGTAACATTGCATGCAACGTATCAAATTTCCATAGTACGAACTACCGCGAATCGCGTAGGTACTATGGGCCATTAAGATACGTTGCATGCAACGTTGCATTGGTGTTCAGACGGGTACACTGTACAGGCCATTAAGATACCTTAATCGTGTGGCATCAGCCACCCATGCAGAGGTGGCTTCGTCAGAAGACAAGAGATAAAAAAAAAGAAAAGGTTTCACTGCTGCATCCAGGAAACAAACTAAAGAGCAACATCCAAGTTATTAAATAATGCCATATCTATTCTACATAAATTCGAAAATCGTTTTTAAATAATTCTGTAAGTAAATATAATATTAATTCCATATTTCATCATACGTTTTGTTATCATGTTTAATAATAATTTCAAAAGTTAATTGCGGATTTTGCTTGCATAAAGCAAATACGAAATGCTTATAATACCTTTTCATTATGAGTTCAAATGAAAATTTGTCAAATATAACAAATAATAAAATCAATGAATAATTTTTTTGATAAAATTTTTTTAAAATCATTTGATCGAATATTTTTGGCTTTTAAAAAAAGTTCACTGAATGCACCATTCTTTTGTATTTTCTATTAAATTCACCATCCGTATGTGTACAGGGGAATGAAAGAGTATTAATAATTTTTAAACTATAAATGAAAAATTGTATATTTTCCCTACGCAATTATTATGTACCTACGTACTAGAAGCAGCATACCGTCATGATTATGGGGTAATGAAACAGAGTTGACTTGACTTGCAATGATGGTCTCCGTTCGATGAAAGCTCGAAGTATTTTCAAATGTAGCTAATGTTAATATAGGTACATTGTATGAATAATTTAATTAACCTTTTTAAAAATCTCTAGACACAACAAATAACTAATTTAATTATTTTATTTCTCTTTCGCTTATAGAACAATCGTACAAAAAGATGGAAAGAGACGGGCGAAAGATAAAGAAACCATTCAAATAAATTTGGTTACGTCCGACCTCGGTAGCCTACCGGTTGACTGGAAAAAATTGCCTCATGCAATAAGTTCCGCCGGCTATATGTCCAAAATCAGTAATTGTTGCAACGAAAGCGAGCTTGACTAACATACTAATAATTTTTAATTGAGACTATCTGAAGTTATTTTTTGACGCTGTCACTACTTTTGTTCCCCCTCGACGTCTTCACCTCCGTACTTCATAAAAATGTGACATAATAAAGAATTATCTAACAACTAATGATTCTAAAAATTCATTACTGATGTTCGATTTTTGAATGGAACAAACCACCACGAGCTTACGACCGTCTTCTAATGTTGTTTCGAAGGCTGGCTTAGTGTGATCACTTTACGTTAACAACGTTCGCCATTAGGTGGTAATGTTTGAGTCTCCGAAACTCCTAATCATGAGAATTCTCGACATGTCGAAAAATCTCATGTAGGTATGCAACAAATAGATATTTAACAATAATTAATGAAATATAGATATAAAAGTTGGAAATTATTGAGAACAAGAGAGCAACCAAATTTAAAGACTGCGACTGCTGTCATGTATTTGGCGCCAGGATATGACTATATCCATTTTTGTTAATGTCTCATATTTATTGCCTGTTGGTACACAACGTTCTAATTATGTCTAGATTCTTGTGACCCTTTTCAGGACTAGATCTTAAAGAATTATGTAACAACTAATGACTCTAAAATTCATTACTGATGTTCGATTTTTGAACATGTGACATAATGTTTTGAAAATTTTGTTCCGATTGCCATATTTTAATCATTTATCCTCCCACAATTAGTACCTACCTATAAAAATGTATGATCCACAGTTTGAACGTATTAGTGTTAGTGGAATTAATTGTTTGAAATTAATAAAAAAGTGTTTTTATTATGCTGACTACGTTCAGTCAGTCTGACAATTGTAGAAGATTTTTTTTTAAATTTTAATTAAAAGCAAAATTCACATCGAGATGACACTGTGACTAAAATAAAATTGCCGAAACTGAATCGTATCGAAACTAGATAGGCAATCAAAAAATAATTTTACATGTTGATTTAAAAAAAAAAAACATTTTGTCTCTCGAAATTTTCACGTTATTTTTTCCCGTTTTGTACCAATGTTAATTAAATGTTTTGTAAATTTTGACTAAGTGCGTTTTTCGTTCGATTTCCATATTAACAAGAATTTGTCGTACGAAAATTTTAAAAGTAGGTAATTAATTGAGCCGTTTCAAACAGTACACAACCAACGGATCTTTGTGTTTTTTTTCTGAGATTGACTATAAAGACTAACTAAGTAAAATCATTAGTCTCAACTTTCATAAAATATGTATTTTTTTGTTCTTGCTAAGACTGTGTCCTGTCTTCGCCCGTATCTTGCTGTTCCTGAATAATTAAGTTACTGGCCAACTATCCCTCCATCCAGTGACGTAGCTCACCTTAACGGATCCTGTATCAAAAGTGTACGGGGGCCTCTCAAAACGTTAAAGTTTTTAACAAAATTATCGAAAAATACTCGAAATGAATTGAAATTAGATACATTTTATCCATATTGTTTCTTGTGTTCAGTTATCTACCAATCAACTCTGACAATCCGAATCACAAACGTAAAGCAAGACGGCTATTAGCTAGTATGTGTATATTAGGTACTTAAACTCTGAGTACCTGTAAAAGCCTAGAGAAGAAAGAATAAAATAAAAATAAAGACCACTAATAAATATAAATAAAATTTAAATTAGTTACAGGTACCTAATACACAAGCATCATCAGGGATTCCTCTGTGGCTGTATACCTAATTGACCATAGAGGATATCTACTTGTTCATAAACAATAATAATAGTATTATATTAAGCGTGTTCTTGCTGTGGAGATACAAAACATAAGTGGGGAGGGAGGCAGACAGGGGGGGGGTGCCTCGCTCATCGGAGAAAATGTAAATCTTTGTTTGTCACTGGAAACAATTTTCATACGTACAACTGGATTTACCCATTTCTACCAGGGCATTGATTCAATACGGATTCAAGCTTGTACCTATCTATATCCCATCTTTCTCATAAGGTGTTTTTGATAATATCACGCTAAACCTGCATTTTTATGTTTTTTTTATACAATTATTATTGTTTATGTTATAATCAGTCTGTTTCCAATTTTATATCACATAAAACCAATTTTTTAAGTTACAAAATTTGCATCTGATTTAATCAGCTCAAAATTATCAATCTTGTTTTCTTTACCCAGAAAGGATTTTTTTCATTTATTTCAAAGAGCGTGGGGTTGCCGGCTAAGAATAGCACCTCTGCTCTTTTTGCTGGTTTTTCGAGTATCCTGTAAGAGGCAGGAAATTGAAAAATCAGATCGGGACCGTGAGGTTGACCACCTCACGTCCTTAAACCTCAGCCGGTCAGAAAACGCACAATGAGCCTCGGCTTCTGCTTCAATCGGGCTAGCTATGGTCGGATTTGCTGCGGATTGGTCTCCTCCGGGCTGACTTGGGTGTGCGGGGGGCCTTAAAAGGGAGAATGTTATGTGTTATTTAAAAGAGACACCAACAGAGCACTGAACAACACAAACAAAAAATAACATGAAACAAACACATAGAATCCCCAGTGCTCCAATAACAGGTATCTCCCGCATAGCTTTTGTGCATGGAATGATTGTTTATCGTGGAAACATTCCATCCATGATCTTTTTTAGCTGTTTTCTGACCATTTGAATATTTTTATTAAATAAACTTACCTTAGCAGCCCAATGAACTTCAAATTGTTTCGAGAATAACATTAAGTAGATCAGTTCAAAATATTCGTTAGTCTATTTCTTGTGGTAACATATTTTTTAGCAATACCTACTTTTCTAATCAAACTCCCTTTACACCCCACTTAGGGACATAGGGAGGCAACGAAAGAATGGCAAAAAAATATTATGTTGTAGTTTATATGAGATTCAACTTATTTATAGTGTTTTTTTTCGTTTTTTTACTTATCTAGTAATGCATATCAAAATCAGAGGTTGATATGGTAAAGGAGTTTATTACAGATAGAGCAAAAAAGCAGGGAGTGGTATGGTCGCGTTCAGGCACAATGAGCCCCAAGCTACTCGCCCTTGAGAGAGAGACTCTCTCTCTCGGGGTCTCGATGACGAGGAACACTCTCTCATAATGTGTTCCGTTTTTTTTTCAAGGCAGAGCAAATGGATCTGGAGATCAAAATATGGGAGGAGGTCATCAAAACGGCGCCGAGATCGAGAATAGTGGAGATCTCTTGTTGCATGATTTTGCCCCTAAGTGGGGTCACTAAAAGGAAGAAACAAAATTGGATTTAATAGATTTATCTGTTTTGTAGGTATGTTGGAGAAATTTTTTTATATATGAAACAATTAAGTATTTCACCATGAAATTAAGATATTTGTAAAACTACTCAAAATACTTCTCTTATTTCACTTTAATTAATGTTCTAATTTCCTTAAGAATACATTCCGTCGGTACCAACATGAAGCTTATTGATAATTTTATAAATCTTCTCATAACACAAAATATGCTTTCGTACGGTTAGAAATTCCCTTCTTAATGGCAAGGAATGTATTGGAAGTCAGCGAAGCCAAGTTATTACTTTGCATGTCTCGAACTTGCTCTCCACAACTTTTATATAAATAACAAGCATTTCATCATGCTTAAACTTCACATATTTAACAGTCTACTTTTGTTAGGGTGAGATTTTTAATACTAAGGTTTGCTCCCAGAGTGAAACATGTGAATCAAATGCCTCCGAGCCTCTCTCTTGTGGTGATCGCACAACGTCATCCCTACAGTACCACTAGTATAAGTTTTCGATGTTCGAATATCAAAACGATCATCGAAAGAGTTTCGAAAAATTTCCATACAAAAATGATCGAATGATCCGATCGTTTGATTTTCGAACACTATTTGCACGCTAATAAGCGCTTATTAGCGTGCAAATAGCTTTCGATTTAACTCGTACTAGCCCCACGCACCATTTTGTTCCATCTAAATAATGGAAGAACAAACAACTTACATAGTAATAGTTGAAAATGTCAAGATCGGATAAAGTAGATATTATAGAAATAATCTTCGTACGTGCAACACATTAATGTTATCGTACTCACAAAGGTTAAACATTTTTCTTTGTTGGTGTTATTATTATAAATTTCAATCCACTTGTCCAAAGTCGAAATCCACGGTTTTCCTCATCGAGAGAACACGCGAACAGGGTTGTTAAAACAAAATGATATTATTTGCATCCCCTAACGCTCCCAGTCCGACCATAACATCCTCCACCATACAAAGATATTCATAGAGTGATTTTAAAATCATACTGTTTTTTTTTTCAGAAATATTTTGCATTTTCTAAATCAACCATAATTTACAAGTAAACATTACACAAACAACGTTTGAATATCTACTTTAATAATACATCCGTTACTGTTAAACACTCGTATAGGCTTTAGTAGGTTAGTTTTACGTTGTTTTATTAATAGCAGACATTACTACCTACTTTCACAAGAATTTCCATAGATGAGATCCAGCGTTACAGCGAAAGTTTACAAAAAAATGGTTTGTTCCTAACAAATCAAAACTCCCTTTGAATTCCACTCTGGAGCAAAGGGAGACAATAAGAGCTGTGCATTGCGCTCGATCTTGCGCAATGCCTATGACCTCCGCCCACACCATGTCCAACTCCCTCAGCTCTGCCTCGAAGGAACGGAATACGGTATGAGAGGATCTTCCGCGTCTTCGAGACCCTGATGGGAGGAAAAACAGCGCTCTCCTCGGCCAACTGTCATTCGGCATCCTCAACACATGTCCCAGCCATGACCATCTCCTCTCCGTAATGGTGGAAGTGATTGGTCTGCGCTGGGTGCGCCGGCGTATAGCGGCGTTACTTATAGCGGCTTACTAAATTAATCTGCAAGTTTAACTGAATGGCGAGGCATAGATATAAAGATAGATTTAAAAAAATAACAATATTTTAAAGTATAAAACCAAAATATTGTCAAAACGACTTCCATTGTAATCATCGGCAAAGAAGGACTACGCAAAGACAATCACACCAAGATAAAAACAGAAAAATTAGTCCACCATGGGAGACCTTTGGAAAGCTTATCACTACTTTTCACACTTTTCTAAACACACCAATAAACAAAACTATGTTGAGTATTACAATCCAACCAAGGAATAGAAATGACCAGATACGCACTCAGACTACAGTGGACTGATGTGGTTCAGAGGATAGCTCTGCAGAAAGACTTTCAATAATATGTGGAGGCCAAAAGAAATGGCTCAGAAACATCAGGCAATGGACCGGAATCCAGTGTATGGAAGAACTCTTTCGGTTAGCCCATAGTTAGCCGACGTTGTGGAGAACTGACATGACACATGAAAAAGTAGAAGATGACCAAAAGAATTTAAATGTGACCTCCGACCACATGGATGGCAATATCAAAGATTCACCGAATTTCATTAGATTGTATTCACGCAGGAGTCAATAATAACACATTCTTCCTTGATTTTTTTTTTACCCATCACGCCGTGTCCCGTAAGGGGTAGCCAGAGATAACGGACCTCCACTCTTTCCTATCCAAGCATACTTCTTTCGCTTCTTCTACCGACATAACATTTCTCACCCTCTCCTATTTCTCTTACTTCTTACCTGGCCTTCCTTCCTTTCCTTTCAGGCTTATGAATTATCTTTGTCATTCTGTTTGCATCCATTCTTTCCACATGCCCAAACCATCTCAACTCATTAACTTTCATCTTTGTCTCAACACTTAGTTCCATACCACATTCCTTCCTAATATTTACATTCGGGATTTTTTTTCATTTCATTCACGACATTGTAGCCTTAATCATAAAGTACTAATAATAATTAATCTCACAATTAGAAACTATCGGGTGGAAGGCCTCAACAAAAACAAAAAAAACAATTAGAAACCCACGAGGGAGAAACTCTAAGGAAATTAAAAAGAGCTGAAATAAGTCGCTGCATTGATGAAACAAATAATTGTGACCAGAGGTATCCTAACGACATTGTAGTTATTTGTTCAAAAGCATTTTGATCTCCGGGTGGACAACCGAAATAAGTTGGAATATGTTAGAAGTTTGCTAGTTGTTTCATCCTTGTGTGATTACAATTCTCAAACAAAGAATCATCCCATAAGTTCCTAACAACAATATCAACTTTGTTTTAAATTGTATTTTATTCAAAATCTCTTCATCTGAATACTGCTGTGCTGTAGTTCTGCGGTCTGCTGGTGTATAATATTATTGCGATACAACTTAAGGTCGTACCACTGGAGCATTTATAAGCGAAACGTAATAACTGGAAAACAGCGCCAGTATACCAAATACCAGGAAACTTTAACAATCCTTGTAGAGTTTTTTTTTTCAGTGTGGTTTCTGTGTATAGGTACATACATTTTAATCATTTTTTCTTAGGATATAAATGTACTCAATTGAATATATTCAATTAATTCTGAAATTTATTAAGTATATGGGCTGTAGCGCCATTGGAAAGAGAGAGAGAGAGGTACATTAAAATATATGTATAAATACTATTAAATGAATTCTTTATTATTAAATTTCGATGTTTCTTATGTAACCATTATTTTACTATTTATTGATATATTTTTTGTGTTTGTGTTTTAATTGTTTGATGACCATTTTCAAATCTTGATTTCATATATTTTTTTTAATTTATATAATTGTACCGTTGTTGTCTAAATGTAATGTTATGTATTTTCTACTTTAGAACTGTATTATGGAACACTTAACATGTAAAAGGCCTAGGCCGTAGATTTCATAAATATTTTTTTTTTTTTTTTAAATGAATCTGTGCTCACTCAAAGTGAACACAAATACACTCCTTGACTCTTTCACAGTAAGCTACTGAAAGCTTGTGTCGTGAAAGAGGAAGATAGTCGGCACCCGGGATCGAACCACGACGTCCGCAGTACGAAAGCCGGCGTTGTAACCGCTGGGCCACCAACCACTTATAAATAAATAAATTTCTAATCAAAAAACACTTGTTATAATAGGAGAAGGTACTTCACAAATATATTTACATTTCTAAGACCCGTTTCGTTTTACAAGAACATTTTCGAAGAATATATTAGTAGTAATTTGCTTTCAGTTTAAAAACCACCAAACACATTTACTTAATTAAAAATATAAATACTTGGTAAGGAATTAAGAAAATTAAGGAAATCAAAAAAAGTCTGAGGCATGGCATAGCCACATACAATATAATGTTGCGAATTGAGGAAAGCTTTAATATTGATGAGGTAATTGAGATAGAAATAGTGAGGTTAGTTCTATAAAGAACGTTCTCTTTCATAAAACCGTACCTTAGATTTTTATGATTGTCGATAACCATCATTGACTATCTCATATTAAAGTCATAAATCGAACGGATAGATTTTGCATTCCGATCTTTTTATATTTTTTTTAAATGGCATTTTTCAACCCCGTGACTTTCACCGGGGTCTCGGATTAATATTTTAAGGGTGCAAAACTATGTAGAAAAAATTCATTTTCCATGTTTCGTTAAAACCAAGGTTCGTCAAATTATGGGTAAACCAGGAAGTAAAAAATGTATATTTAAAAATGGAGCCTTTTTTGCTTTGGTCACAGTATCACGCATAAATTATTACTGGACCAATTTCGCTAGTTTGCTATTTTCAAGATTCTGTCGCACAGGAGAAAAAATTAAGAAATTTCCGCGGAAAATAATAAAATTTAAGAAAACTGAACGTAGGTAAACATCTGAATGATTTTGACAATATAAACTTTTTTTATTTTATAAATTTTAATTAACGTTTGAAAACTGTAAGTTGTTTGATAAATGGTGTGATTCACTGAATGTTCCCTAAAAACATTGATTAAAACAGATGTATTTATTGGTCGGAATTATATAGACCAGCTTTCGTACTGTTTCGTTAGGACGTCGTGTGTTTGAACCTAGGTGCCGACCATCTTCCACTTTCACGCCCCATCTCTAAGTAGCTTACTATGATAGAGTCAAAAAGTGTATTTGTGTTCACTTTGAGTGAGCACAGGATCATTAAAATAAAAAAAATAAAAACTTGTACAATAGCTAAGCTATTCCACCCGAGCGCTCTTAAACTGTTGATTTCAACATCTTGTAGACTCAAAGAAAATATATTTAGCTAGATTAATTCTGAGATCATGATGCCTACCGGCTGGCTACATCCAAGGTTTTTAGAAGCTATAAGTACTATTAAGTAGCTTACTGTAAATGAGTCAAAGAATTTATTTTCGCGTGATTCAATTTTATAAAAAAAATGTGAGTAAACACAAAAGTAATTTTCGTGTAAAATAACTTTAGACATAATCCAAATTTTGTGTGCAAGCCGATGAAAATAAAATTAAAAACTCTATGGGGTTATTTTGTAAACCAAACCTGAGGTCGCGGGTTAGTTAGAGGAATGCCCGCTTCAGCAATCTGAAAATATTTTAAGAATCGTGGAAAACCACCAGCATTATTAAATATCTCTGTGTGCAAATCATTTACACAAAATTAGTCGTTATTTTAAATCACCATACAGTGGGATTTTTTTTCAGGCAAGCGTCTCTCACTGCACTCGGATTTTTTCATAGCTGAACTCGTTCGTTAAATACACGGTTTGATTCACGCGTTTTTCAAATTTCTTTGATTGTTATAAGATCATATTGAAAAGACATTCAGTTAGTGGGTATAATATGTGTATTTGTCGTGTGTGAACTAAATTATATTATTGTTTCAAAATACTAAATAATCAAAAAGCTGGTTGGAACGTCCTTGGGGTCCACTGAAGAGACATAACGCAAATCCTCTTGAGAGTCATTCATTCTGCAGCGGAAGACGCATCGGCCCTTTGGCCCTAAGTTGACGTCCAACTTAATTCCACCTTGCGAGTCATTTCTGGGACGCTGAGAACCAAGCCACTCCACTGGCTACCAGGCAGCCATATTCCACCACATCATCTCCGTGCACAGAGTGCCCTATTCAAGGAGTTTGGGAAATGATTAAGAATTGCCATCTGGATTAGTTCCCACAGACCTACTGTACAAAAATAATAAAATCAAGAGAACATCCACTAGTCTACATAATTCAGCATTGTGTTGTAGACTACTTGGACAAACAGATTCCTCCGAAACAGCTTGTCGATTTTTATGAATTCTGTCAAATTGCCCATTCTCCTCTATGGGTGTGAGTCCTGGCACCTGACCAAAGCCCAGGCACAAAAAGTCTCAGCTTTTGAAATGAAGTGCCTAAGGAGAATTCTGGGTGTAAGATGGTACCACCGCATCACGAACGACGCTATACGCCGGCGCACCCAGCGTGAGCCCATCACCTCTACCATTGTGGGGAGGAGATGGACTTGGCTGGGACATGTGTTAAGGATGCCGAATGACAGTTGGCCGAGGAGAGCGCTGTTCTTCCTCCCATCAGGGTCCCGAAGACGAGGAAGACCCTCTCACACTGTGTTCCGCTCCTTCGAAGCAGAGCTGAGGGACATGGACATGGTGTGGGAGGAGGTCATTAACGTTGCGCAAGATCGAGCGCAATGGAGAGCTCTTGTTGCCTCCCTATGCCCCTGAGTGGGGTGTAAAAGGGAGAATTGTATTGTATTGTATTGTCAAATGACAGGCATAGAAAGGGGGTCACTAATTGTTTGATTGTCCTATAAATTGTTCCTTTAAAGGTAGCACTTTCACGTTAGACACATCTTCTTGTACAAACAAATAGTTATATTAAGAAGAAACACGAGGACAATATTATTAATCGTCATAGCAACTGTCGATGGAAATTTTTAGGCAATGTCTCTATAAGTTTAGTTGCTGATAAGCAGTATGTAAGGGTGCATTCACTCCAAACGAACAAAGAGGCAGAGCTGGAAAAAGAATATATTATAATTATTTTCTTGATCGTTAAAATTGATAGGTAATCTGTAATCGTCCATTAATAAGTTCTTGCATGTTGTTTGTTTCCATGGTGTCCGAAATCAACCATAAATGTATGCCGTGTTTCTAGCTTCGTCTCTATGTTCGTTTAGTGTACGCGAATGCATATTTATTCGTATTTAAAAGCCAAAAGTACGTATCCAGTAAAAATCAAACGCAAATAAACGATAAATCGTGAATTGTGAATAAATACTTAGGAATAAATTCGTAGCTAGACGTTAATGGTAATTCCGAGTTTAAAGAAACAAATTATACCCCAACGAGATTTCCTGTTTATGTGAAAACACCAGATGTTTGCGAATATGAGAAAAAATACAACAACGAAATATTCTCTAATGTAGCGCATGAATCGTTGAAATTTGTTGATATTGTTTTAATGTTTGCTACATACGTACGTACCTGCTTGTCGACGCAGGTGCACTGCTTCTGTTTTTTATACGAATTTCTGTTTTTTCATTTGGTGGCATCTCATTCTGTCTATACTTGTTGTTAACTATTATTATATACCTTCTCACTTTCCCGACGTTGGCGTTGTCTTGTATTTATAATGAACATTTAATCGGAATTTATACAGTGATAAATTTATTAATAATCAATTTAACCAGTCATATTGCGAGAGTTTCACCAATTATTATAAAACAACGAAGTGGTTGGTGGCCCAGCGGTTACAACGCCGGCTTTCGTACTGCGGACGTCGTGGTTCGATCCCAGGTGCCGACCATCTTCCTCTTTCACGACACAAGCTTTCAGTAGCTTACTGTGAAAGAGTCAAGGAGTGTATTTGTGTTCACTTTGAGTGAGCACAGATTCATTTAAAAAAAAAAAAAAAAACATTTAAAAAAAAAAAAATTCACAGATGTCAAACGCCAATCAAAATTTAAAAAAAAGTATAGTTATACATATTGTCAAAAGCACTAAAATGTTTACAACGTTATGTTTTCTTAAATTTTCTAACGTCTGCGCAGCTTTCTTAGATTTTATTAAAATAAAAATGAAAAAATATATCATTTTTATTTTGAAATGGACCAAGCACCTTCTGCCCAAAACATCGAAGATCTTACATTTAATTGCAATGTTGAATGTAACCTGAATCAGTGTTAAAATTGTATTTCTGAGTTCGTCTTTCTTCATGTAAAGATGATTCTTAGTATACGGGTTGTCAAAATGACCTTACGATGTAATGTAATAACATTTTTAAATTCAGTTTTCTTTTTTATTCATCGGGTATAGTTTCTTAAGGGGAAGGAAGAAAGAACGGACCTTCATTCTTTTCAATACACACATCTTTCGCTTGTTCCACCAACATCGGTAAGACCTCTCATTTTTTGCTTCCGACCTGACCTTCTTTAAGAACGAAATCGATATGTTTGATCCACGTGATTCTAGGTTTACAACACCTTCATACACCTTTCCTTTCAGCCTTATAAATTCCTTTTCTAATCCGATTACCATAATTTCTTTCTTGATGCCCAAAGTATCTAACAGCCGGTTTCATAAAAAGCTTCAAAAGAACACTTTAGTTAAAGTTCCTTTTAAAATTTAAAAACTCCTATAAGCTGACGCGTTTCATAAAAAATATACCAGCTAAAATTGCAAATGTCAAAAAAATATTTTAAAGTTGGTAGCAGTTGGTAGTGTTACCATGGAAATCTATGGAAAACATAGGTTGTTTACTAAT
This sequence comes from Mystacides longicornis, assembly GCA_963576905.1. Classification (NCBI taxonomy): domain Eukaryota; kingdom Metazoa; phylum Arthropoda; class Insecta; order Trichoptera; family Leptoceridae; genus Mystacides; species Mystacides longicornis. The sequence continues at coordinate 598,770 of OY756421.1, read as the reverse complement.
ATTTTCGCGGACTTTCTGTTGATCTGTCAATCTCATTTCTCAATAGAGCATCAAAGTGCCGTTTTTTGTGTTAATTTATTATTTTGGTTCATGAATTAGTAAACGAAATCTGTAAACAATAATATTCTTCCCGTTTTGCTGTTTTTTGGCCTATTTTAGTCATTTTTGTCCACAGTGTCACCGCATACAAAATGTTTATCTTTGTGACAGAGAAAGCGCCACGAAATTTTCTATGAACTCCGGTGGTAAATATTTGAACTACCTGAAGTCGACATTAACTAAAAATAATAATCAATAACGGTACTTTAGCTAAAAGTCGGTTTTAAATATCGTTTTGTTGTTATGTTAGTTTAAAGTCTCCTTTATTTTTTATGAAACCGGCCGTAAGCTTGTTAACTTTAACTTCTGTAACAAAGCTCTCTTTCATACTATAAATATTCCTGCCCAATATTCTCATTTTGCACTGACTCACACCCTGCACCGAAATGGCTATGATTATTTGTTTTGTAAAATGGTGTGCAGTGTTCTCTTATTTAGGACTGAAAGAGGCTGTTTTTTCTGTCTTGTTATTTTAGTTAAGATTTTTTTTTTACTTAACTGTATTGTGTTTTTTATTAGTTTAATAAGTACTTACATTGATTGGTTGATTGCATGATTTAAATGGAAATAGTACTGCTCCAGAACAGACGTTGTTGAGTGGAGGAGTAAATTCCGATATTGATATGTAATATGTGTGCTTATTTTTGTACTTGTATTATGATGGAAATAATAATGATTAATAAAAAATTCTTACAGAGTCTTTCCGCATTTTCTTCGTAGAGCTCTCATCTCTAGGTACTGTATTAATACTACATTAAAAAATACATACCTACACACACATTTGACATCAGCCATTCATCATTGACGTTTGCGTTATGTACCTACTAGTTTTTTTAGCTTATAGTGATACACGTTATTTCTTATGGTGCACGTTGGTCTTACTACACTGCCCACCCTGTTTCCTACCTACGTAGGTACCTTCCAGTAATATAATATTGACAATTTTACCCTACATATAGATGTATTATTATATTCGTATAAATATACATTAGTTAGGTTCCGAACTCTTACCCCTTTTCTAAAAGTAGGTAAGTAGGTTCCTTTTCTGTCGTAGTTTTTCGAAAAATGATTATTGCAATAAAGAAAAAAAAATCGTTCGAATTGCTTTGACAGATTTATTCATATATTTAATTATTGAAAGTGCATAATATGGCCGCAGTGATAATTCATTCAAAAGGCTATCCAGTGGATAATAAATAATTTTTATGACCGCGTATGAGAACATCACAAATTAAAATACGGCGACACAACTACATGGTATTAAAACCATCAAATAGTTTTAAATAATAATAATACTTGGTAATAAATAAAATAATTCTTTGAATATTGCGCGAACAGTACATTCAACAATATTTCGTTCCAACAAAAAGAGAACAATTTATGACTCGTCCATATTTTGCAGTTAAATTGAAAAAAAATGAATTAATTATAATATTTATCAATCAATATTTTTTAATAAATAAATTTACACTTTTCTATACAAACGTAAGAATATCCTTCGGAACTTATTTCCTGAGGCAATTTTTTTACAGTCAACCGGTCCTGTCCATCTGAGACATGTCAACCTTGAGTAACAAAACTCTTACCCGACTGGGAGTCGAACCCGAGACTTGTTGATCTGCAGTCCACGCCTATGCTACTAGGCTACCGAGGTCAGGCTATTCATACCCATACGACATCTCTTGCCCACCTTCGTCCCTACGTGGAGAATGTGGTTGCCACAAAATCTAGCGACAGAAATCTACCCTACGGTATTTCAAATCTACGGTAATCAATCGCTTTTAAAAATCACTTAACGATAAGATTAAGACACGATCGCAAGCAGTCGTATTCACAAAACTATCGGAATCTAATCTTAATCCTATCTTGAACTGGATCAATTTCATACTGATATTTCAAATAAAACGAATTTTTAAGATATCTACTAGATATCTTGTTTTGTGAATACCAACCCGCCATTTTATGATTGTCAATCAAGATAATAGCGTATTAAGACCGCTACGAGAATAAGGGCACTGGCCTGGCCAACAAGTCAGAAAATTGTCGATCGCGAGTGGCACTCGTACAGAGTGAGAATAACAATTATTTACGTTGAGTTGTGCCTTTCGTTTTATTCAGCTGATCTCTTCGGATCTCTAATTTATATTTAACGAGAGAGCCGCGGAGAAAGAAGGAAACAAGCCCGGGCTAATTTACGAGTTGCCAGATAATGTGGGACTTGTAATTATATCTGCCGCCGTAAAATATTCTTATTAATGTTGATTTTATTATTTATATGCACCCCTTAAATGAGCTCGAGTAATGGGGGAAATTCACCTGAATTCTTCTTGATTACTACCCTACTAGCTAGACATACAGACGTTGTCCTGAATTTATAATAATCATTGAATTTGAATTTGTATAATGATACATTTATTAATTACCAATTAACGAATATAATTAGTGGGGTAGTAAATCCTAATTATAACATGTATATTTACTCATTTCTATGGTTTATTGTATTGATAATGGAAATAAAATTATATACTTACATTTTGAGCTATGAATCTGATTTGACAGCAGTCGCAGTCCTTAAATTTGGTTGCTCTCTTGTTCTCAATAATTTCCAATTTTTATCTCTATATCTCATTAAATACCTTCATGAGATTTTTCGTCATATTGAACATGTCGAGAATTCTCATGATTAAGAGTTTCGGAGACTTAAACATTACCACCGTAATGGCGAACGTTGTTAACGTAAAGTGATGACACTAAGCCAGCCTTGGAAATAACAGTAGAAGACGGTTGTAAGCCCGTAGTGGTTTGTTCCATTTAAAAATGGAACATCAGTTATGATTTTTAGAGGGAACATTCTGGCAATCACACCTACTTTCAAACAACTGATAGAATTCCGACACCAAATTAAAAAATAGAACAAAAATCCTATGTTAAATTCTCTTAAATTTTCTAATATTCTTAATTTTTTTTTCCTGAAATAACACAACAAAAAAAGAATTAGCAAAATTGGTACAGCCGTTCACGTAGGTATGTCAAAGGGAAATTTATAAGGGTCCATTTTTATACATAGAGATATGAATTTTGCGTATGCGCTCCATGTTCATTTACATATTTTTTTTTTATAAAAATGATTCTGTGCTCACCCAGAGTGAACACAAATACACTTTTGAAATTTTTCGCACTAATCAAAGGCTTGTGCTGTGATAATGAAAATGGTCGGCAGCGGGATTCGAACCCACGATTTACATTAGTGTGGTAAAAATTTATTAAAAGGAAGGAATGAATGATGTTTCCATTCAAACTCCAACCATTGATTATCATATTATTTTATCGGTACGACTGTTCATTGGGTTCTCTATTGATTTATCAGAAACATCAGCGGGACAACAATTTGATTCTTAATGGCAGACAGAAAGAAGAGGGAGGGGAGATAAATTGGTTGCAATGGCTGAATCAAATCATGACTGAACTGCTGATATAATCAAGATATACTCTCCCAGGCATCGGGTCTCTTAGAATGTGACTACACTGCTCGATTAGTTACAATAATTTTTATTTTGGTAATGGATCTCAGAACGAACGACGTTATACGCTTGCACCCAGCGTCGGCCCATCATCTCTACCATTGTGGAGAGGAGATTGACTTAGCTGGTATTTAATCTTATATATAAAAATGGAGAGCTATTTCGCGTTGTCATCGGATGGCGCCTAAACGGCTGGACCGATTTCGCTAATTCTTTTTTTGTCGTGTAGGCTTTTATCAGGAGAGTGTCCTTTTAGAACAAAAAAATTAAGAAAAATGCATAGGAAATAAGAAAATTTAAGAAAACTATAAAAATGGAGATTTATTTCCCGATATCATCGCATCACGCATAAACGGCTGTACTGATTTCGCTAATTCTCTTTTTGTCGTGTAGGCTTTTATCAGGAGAGTGTACTTTTAGAACAAAAAATTTAAGAAAAATGCATGTGAAATTAGAAAATTTAAGAAAACTATAAAAATGGAGATTTATTTCCCGATATCATCGCATCACGCCTAAACGGCTGCACCGATTTCGCTAATTCTTTTTTGCCGTGTAGGCTTTTATCGGGAAAAGGTTGATTTAGTAGAAAAAAAATAAGAAAAATGCATGGAAAATTAGAAAATTTAAGAACACTATAAAAATGGAGAGCTATTTCCCGGTGTTATCGCATCGCGCCTAAACGGCTGGACCGATTTCGCTACTTCTTTTTTGCCGTGTAGGCTTTTATCGGGAGAAGGTTGATTTAGTAGAAAAAAATTAAGAAAAATTCATGGAAAATTAGAAAATTTAAGAACACTATAAAAATGGAGAGCTATTTCCCGGTGTTATCGTATCGCGCCTAAATGGCTGGACCGATTTCGCTAATTCTTTTTTTGGCGTGTAGGCTCTTATCAGAAGAAGGTTGTATTAGAAGAAAAAAATTAAGAAAAATTCATGGAAAATTAGGAAATTTAAGAAAACACAGAAAGTAGGTAATCTTTTTAGTACTTTTTACAATATAATTTTGTTCTACTTTTGAATTTTTATTAATTGACATTTGAAAGAACTGTCAGTGGATTGATTGTTGTTGCAACCAAAGAGAATATAATACCTTACGGATAAGAGACGCAACTCCATAGATGAAAAAAAAGTACTGACAGGTTTGTTTAGCCAACATTGAAACAAAATTTTTATTATGGTGATGTTGCCTTTCTGGTACTTGACAGCGGGCAGTCATGGTCATACCCACAGACTACTTAAATATACCCAAGCAATTTTAAATTACTCATGTCATTGGTTAAAAAAAAAAGTATTTAATTTAATGATAGCTTTATTGCAGTTTTACAAAAATTTACACAAGATACACCTACTAGATATTTATAACACTTTTGACAAAAGTTTTAATACATAATTTTTGTTGTACACATATTTTTAATACATAATATTTGAAATTTTTGAAAAAAGTGATAAAAAAAATTATCACCAAAGTCAAAAAAATAAACATCACAATTGGTATTTTTCTCATCACTTTTATGACAAATGACACACCTTTTGCGCATTATGATTATCTTTGAATATCAACAAAATGACCTCAATACTCAATCCGTAGGTTTTGTATTCTCTTCGAAATATAATAATACAATAACACAACAGACCGCTAAAAAATGGCGTTAAGATTTCAGTTTAGTTTGATGTTTTTCAAACATAAACAGTCGCGTCGCAACCAAACAACAAGTTTGCAATTCATGATAATATTATTTTTGTTTTTCAATGTTGGTACCTAAAAACTGTCGCCATCCATACAAAAAGTGCTTTGTATGACGGTTTCGACCCACTGGTTGCAACTGATAGAATGCGAATGTAAAATATATCGTATGAAATAGATTGATTGGATAAGTCATATAATATTCATTGCAGTTATTTTTTATAAGGAGTTTTGGTAAGTTTAAATACAAGGAATACATTATTGTAATGAAGTGTAAGGAATTTTGAAAACTTTCTTTATTTACAGACATTTTAAAACCGCCAGCAAACAGAATCGTATAATATAATATTGCTATTAAGGAGTTATACTTAATTGAAGTTCATTTTATAAGGAGTTTTGATTAACACAAGGAATACATGATTATATTGAAGAACAAGTAGAATTTTTTTTGTTTGTTTGAAAATCCATTCTTCGTTTATGAGCTGATTTTTACAGAGGATGAGTACATACCTACATATAACGTAAATATAGTCTGCATCGTTATATGTAAAAAAAAGCTGGATATTATTTGCTAATGACCTAGCATTTGTTTCTTTATTGAAAATAAAAGTTGCTACACTTCCAACTTCCACCATGTTGTAATAGAAGATAGAACAAAAATCACATTTACTGCATTAAATGTGCTTTTTATTTATTTCCACTGTTTTGAAAGAGAAGATTTTGAACGCAATTTTGTGTGAAAGTGAATGTCGAGAACTTGGACGTATGTCTATTTAGGTAATTTATTTAGAAGAGATGCAAGGTGTGAAAAAGAGATTGAAAGAAGGAAATTGGCTGGAAGAAGGGTTGGCGGTGCATTAAGACCTCTAAGAAGATATCTCTGAAATCGACAGTTGATGCACAAGCAATCCTGATACTATCCATGATTTATGGGAGTGAAACTTGGACATGGAAGATAAATTTGGAAGTTGGAATAAATTCTGTGGAAATGAGATCACTGCGTAGGATATGCGGAAAGATAATTATTATTGATAAAGTGAGGAATGATAATATTAGAAAGGAATGTGGAGTGCATGTTAGTGTAGTGACTAGAATGAAAGTGAATAAAGAAAGAAGGTTTGGGCATGTGAGAATGACTAAAAGGATATATAAATCTGAAAGAATTGGTGCACGCAGACGAGGCCGACCTGCAATGACATAGACTGACCATATCGGTGCCGTCTTACGTGAGGGCCAAGTCAGGAGCAAGAGTAATATAAGAGCATGTATGCGGAATGTTATGCGTTTGGAGGAAGCGAATAAGTTTGGATTGGAAAGAATGGAAGTCCATACTCTCTGCCTACCCCCTTCTCGAATCAGCGTGATGGGCAAAAAAAGTATTGACACCTCAATGCGTATTTTGAATCAGTACGGAGATGTTCCTTATCGTACTTTGATTAATCAATCAATATTATTTTAACTGAGCAAAAAAACTATTAAAATATCGAATATAATGACATACCTACCTAAATTCTTTTTTTTACATATTAACATCAAATCAATCAAAATTAAAACTCCCTTTGAACCCCACTCAGGAGCAAAGTGAGGCTTAAGAGCTCTTAATTGCACTCGATCTTGCGCAATGATGACCTCTTCCCACATCATATTAACATAGGTTATAAGTTTTTGATGTAAAAATAAACTCAGACCCAATGAATGCTGCGTGGTATGCAGGTTTTGCTAATGCCAGTAAATAGTCATTCGTGTTAAATAACTAAAAAACGAATTTGAGCTCTGTTGCATAAAACCTAGAGTACCCATATTATTTATTTCGATACGAAGTTCGACGGGTCAGCTAGTTGATAATAAAACATGATGTTATAATTGAACACTGATTTTATTTGATTAGGTACATTAGATGCACATACTATTTTAGTTCATCACGCCATGACCGACACCAAGGGAAGTGCTTCTACATACAAAAGTCACTTCCTCTTTTGTGGGCCATAGACAAACATCTTTTACAATAATTATATTATCAACAGCTGGGACATGTGTTAAGGATTCCGAAGGACAGTTGGCCGAGGAGAGCGCTGTTTTTCCTTCCATCAAGGAAGAAGAGGAAGACCCTCTCATACCGTGTTACGTGCCTTTGTTGTAAGAATTCTCGCTTTTTTATATACAGACTATGCACTACCGGCTACAGACATTTGAAGAATGATCAATAATAATTGGCAATCATAATCAATTTCTCTAGAATCTAGAAGTTTTTGTTCTCGCTTTTCAATGCTTTTGATACTTTTGCCAAAACGAACATTCGTTTACATTAAAATATCAAGAGAATGCTCTATTCTAACTCAGGCTCTTTATTCGTTAAGTTTAAATACACATTGAATGTTCAGTAGTCCGCAGTATACCTATCTATAAAATACGAAAATGTGTCTATATCCATTCGAAAACCATCCAACAAAATCTGTTAATCTTCAAGACAAATCGTCTCAAAACGCTTTCATTAGAAAGTAAATTATGCGAAAATGGTTTTAAACCACTAAAACAATGTAAAAACAAATACAAAAGAGGAGCGTTCACCGGGTTTCTGCTAGTAAATAATCATTATTCAATAATTAGAATGTATAGTGTGTTGTTATTTTCGTTAATGTGATGTAGAAATAATTTTACTGAGGAGAAATCGTTGCTCGTGTTTAGGTACTGACATATTTTACTTAAATTAAACCGCAATCTACCTACGTAGTGAAATTTCATAAAGATAAAATGAAAACACGGGAATTAAATTTAAAAAAAAAATCTTCATACTATTTTTGCTGCCTTAATATAGAGTCAGAGTAGAGTTATAATTGGACTCTCTTGGCAATCTATACGTGATTTAAACGAAAGTGCTCGAGGTTCAATATAAAAATTTTCGAACTGCGTTTCATTAAATTCAACAGACAATTATTTATGTCATGATACTGAAAAGAATGCTTCATTACGTAGAATTGTTTTTGCAGCAATACTAAATTGTCTTTTATATACTTACAAAATAATATTTTAAAAGGACAGTCAAGGATCAAATCCACTGTGGCAACTCCTAAAAGCATTTTAATTCCTCCCATCATTACGAGCAGTCCTCAAATTAAACATTCACAGCGCAGCACTGTGAGTGTGATCCATATTATACCTACGTAATTTCACACTCCATATATTATGTAGACGCGAAAATCCTGGCAACGTCAGGTAATTTATGTTAAACATCTCCTACCAAAGGTTTTTTTTTTCACTTCACGCAGATTTACGTCATTTTATGCTCCATCTATTCCGCACATAAAAATTACAAATTGCCCACCTTTTTTCATACAACCGCTGTAGGAAAGAGAAACGGTAGCAGATGTACAATTACAAATCTTCAAAACACATCATCTCGAACCGTACGAACCTTATTTATCTTTCAAAAATAAGACGAAATGTTTTATATTTTTTTTCCGCTGTAGCGTTTCTCATTCCGAGATATTTCCTTGGTAATGGCAATAGTGGAAGCAATTCACCGGGTAGTTTGCGCAAATCCCAACAACACATCACGCGGCCCCGAGATGTTCTTTAAATGCGTAGGTACCCAGTTTAGGATACATCCTTAAGTGAGCAAGAAACTTAAGTAAGCTCGCTGCAGTAGATTTACAGGAAAATAACGATTATTGTGAGGTTTAAGTTCAGTAGTTGTGGAGTATGTTAACTCTTCGCTAAGAAATTATTATTTCCTACAAAGTTACACGTGAATCTCAGTTCTCAAAGGCTTTCATAGTGTTGTGTTGCTTTTTTTAAATTAAAAATCACATTTTCACTTTTAAATTTAAACTATTTTTTTAATATTTATAACCTAACTTTGAGCACACATACACTTTTGAAATCTTATGGCATGAAAAAAGAAATAGTCAACACAAGTTTCAAGTTGTCGAGTTTCTGCATTATTAAAATCATCGATTTCTGAGGCTCAGCAACAGCAATTTACATTATTTCTGCGGATGATGGTTCTAGCCCATTTATGTCACGAACACAATGACATAATAATATTGTAAATATTAATAAAAATAATTTTGATGATTGGTTATCTCAAAATAATAATACTGAATAAGTCCCGGAACAAAAATGTGTGATGTTTTAATTAATAAAGGAGAGTTGTTATTTATTTGAAACAACAAACAACTTTTTGTGCCGTTCCACTGCCATTTCATACCATTAATACCTCAGCTCGGACATGACAAGAACATTTTCTAAGTGCAGCCCTCCTCAAACTGTCGCCCGAAGAATGCTACAGACGAAATTTCTCGTAAGCATGTTACTACTAAACAAGATGGTAACTATCTGAAATTATCTCTATTTTTAAAATGAATTTGTTTTCACTCAAATCGAATAATTCAATATGACCAACATCATCGAACATCAGTCAGTATGCCAATGCAAAAGTCATCGATTTAACCATTAGGCTACTAAACACTACGCACCTACTCATAAATAAATAACATACTTTAACAGTTACACAAACAATTATTGGTAGAATAGAAAAATCTACATGATGATTCAGTTATCAGGCCTAAATTACAAACCAGTGTTATTTCGGGAGCCTTTTACCAGAAATAATTACACGTTCTATTCTCCCATGGTCAGAATACACAGACTGGGAAATCTGGTAGGCAATATCACCGATATTTTTGTTGACAGTGTTTACCTAAGTTCAAAATTGACGTAATTAATTTTCTAAATGTTTAAAATTGACATTGGGCATTTCGAAGTTGTTTGTGTTTGTATATGCATGAGAATATATTTATTTATGTGTACATGTACCTATGTATTTTTGTTTGACTATGTGCATTTTTTCTTCATTATTTTGACCACAATATTTAATTTCTTTCTAAATTTAATCGACATTTATTCACCTTTCTGACCAGAATTTAATCATATCTGCATGACAATATACGATACGATACTCAAAAAAAATAAATTTTTTAATACTATCTATTCAATGTTGACATTTTTATTTGCGTTTGTGATTGTACAATATTTATTATTTGTTGATATTATATATTACTTATATATATTGCTGTGTTGTTGGAGTGAAAAATATTATGATTGTTATTTTTTTTTAACATGTAAAAGGCTATTGCCGTTGATCGAATAAAATAAATAAAAAAACCTAAATTGAAAATTTTATTCGCATAGCCATGCAAAACTTCTGCAATCGATGTTAGATAAAGTTAATTGCGGATAACTTATATTTAATGCTTTTAAGAAATTTCATTTTTTTATGATCTTCGTAGTAAAATTTCATATAACCACATTTTGAATACAAAATTTCTCATGTAAACGTTGCATAGAATCTTAGTATTACGGCACAAAAATGTTTTAAAAAAGATTGCGAAATAATTTGAAATAAAAATAATTGTAGTTATTTTTTTTTTTTACCCATCTCGCCGTGTCCCGTAAGGGGTAGGCAGAGAGAACGGACCTCCACTCTTTTCTATCCAAGCACACTTCTTTCGCTTCTTCCACCGACATACAGCTTCTCCTATTTCTCTTACTTCTTACCTGGCCTTCCTTGAGGACGGAATCGATGTGTTCGATCCACGTCATTCTCGGTCGCCCACGCTTTCTTACACCTTTCCTTTCAGCCTTATGAATTATCTTTGTCATTCTGTTTGCATCCATTCTTTCCACATGCCCAAACCATCTCAACTTATTAACTTTCATCTTTGTCACAACACTTACTTCCATACCACATTCTTTCCTAATATTTTCATTCCTTTCCATATCCCATAAAGTTTTTCCACATATTCTTCGTAGAGATTTTATCTCTACTGCATTTATACTACATTCTTCTTTTTTCGTCCATGTCCACGTTTCACAACCATACATCATCGATGGTAGCAGGATTGCGTTATGCACTAGTTTCTTTGTTTTTAGTGAGACGTTGTTGTTTCTCATTATAGGTCTTAGTGCACCGCCCACCCTGCAACCAGCAACTTTCCTGCGTTCGATTTCTTTTTCACACTTTCCATCACGACTAAACATGCTTCCTAAATACACATACTCATTCACTTGCTCAAGACATTCATTTTCTACGGTTACTTTGCAATTCGTTCTTGCTTCATCCCTTTCAAATACCAAAACCTTTGTTTTGCTTACATTCATTTTTAGACCATTTTTTGCACAATTTTCAAACACACTTGACACAAGTTCTTGCAAATCATTTTCACTCTCAGCCATAAGTACTAAATCATCTGCATACCTAAGCGCAATTGTAGTTCAAACCTATTTTTTTTTTAATTTTAATTTAAATTTTAAGGAGTCGTTTTTCGAAATATGACAAAGGTATATACCGTTGTCAGTCGGTAAAACAGTGCCATATTAAAAACTGATCATGTATGTTGATAAGACTGAAACCATGAGAAACTGATAATGTATGTTGATAAGACTGAAACCATGAGAAACTGATAATGTATGTTGATAAGACTGAAACCATGAGAAACTGATAATGTATGTTGATAAGACTGAAACCATGAGAAACTGATAATGTATGTTGATAAGACTGAAACCATGAGAAACTGATAATGTATGTTGATAAGACTGAAACCATGAGAAACAATAATAATTGTGAATAGGTCGGCTTTAAATAAATAGTTCAACAAAACAAGTAGGTAGGTAAGATACTATAATATTAAGTATTCACCTAAGTACCTGGGAGCAACCATTACCACCACTGGTGACCTCGGGGCTGAGCTCCCGAAACATATCGGTATGGCAAGTGGCGCCTTAAACAACATGACCAAAATATGGAAAGCGTCGGCGTTTAGTGTCGAGACGAAATATAAACTGTTTGATGCGTGTGTGTTGCCCATTCTCCTGTATGGGTGTGAGTCCTGGCACCTGATCAAATCCCAGGCACAAAAAGTCTCAGCATTCGAAATGAAGTGCTTCAGGAGAATTTTGGGTGAAAGGTGATACATCCACATCACGAAAGACGCTATACGCTGGCGCACCCAGCGTGAGCCCATCACTTCTACCATTATGGAGAGGAGATGGACTTGGCTGGGATATGTGTTAAGGATCAGAGCTGAGGAATCTGGATATGGTGTAGGAGGAGGTCATAAACATTGCGTAAGATCAAGCGCAATGGAGAACTCTTGCTGCCTCCCTATGCTCCTGAGTGAGGCGTAAAGGGAGTTTGTATTGGGTTGGATTGGATATTGAATAAAGTGTAAGATGTTGCAGACACAGACAGCATTTTTCCATGTAAGAGGTAGACTATTTTTCTTCTTTGGAATATTTTATTTATTTAATAACTAGCTGACCCGTCGAACTTCGTCCCGCCAGAGAATTATTAATAAATAATATTAACTTTTGTTGACATAAATGGCCATCACTGACATTATCAAAAATATAAGGTCTGAAATCTGAAGCAAAATGAATGGACATAAGTAAATAAGAACAAAAATGTTTCATGGAATTTAATAGTGATTGATTACTTGCTTACTACATCACTCAACAAACGAAATGCATTGAGAAAAGAAAAAAATGACCATCATATATTTTTTTTCAATTTTGCTACAGTTAATTATTTTGATATTACGGTTCCTTCAAAGTATATGAAAAAAAACATGAAGCTTACAATATTGCATGAGAAAAAAATACGTAAGCTTGTATACTACAAAAAACGCAACAATTAGAGGTTAACATTGTGCACAACCAATATAATATAGACATATTATCTTACCGACCTCGGTAGCCTAGTGGCAAAGGCGCCGACTTCAGATCAAGAGGTCCCAGGTTCGATTCCCGGTCGGGTCAGAATTATTCTGTGTTTTTTTTTCTAACCCAATTTCTCGAGATACTAACCCAAATTTATTTTTATATATTTCTTTATTAAGTTAATGGCAAAAAATTTATATATAAACAAAATAACAATCATAATATTTTTTCACAACCTATGAGATTTACAACATACTTAAATATAGAATAAATATCAATTTGGCAAGACAGAACAAAAATTATATAAAATAAAAATAAGAATGTCAATCTTAAAAATGATTAAAAAAGAATCAGAAATAATGGAGCATGCAGTCATATAATAGAGATGTCAACTATTATCAACAAAAGCAAATTAAAAATTAAAATATGTCATGTTAATAACATACCTATATTATGTGTATCAAATGATATGAATATAATGTCATTATGTCACCTATTGATATTTGATTGAAGCTTTTACACTAAAACACTTCAAAGCATATTCGATAGATGGCAGCGACTAATTAACATTTTGTTCATTAAAAAATATTAATTTTATTGTCTATGAAAAAATAATATGAGAATGTGTAATGACACTATGTAAAACAATATGGAGGGATAAACTGACATTTCATAAGTAAAATAAGCTAAATAATTATTGTTTTACTTTGTTGCAATGTTTTTAAGTACTTCTATGGAGTAAAATATTTTAAAATTTTTATCAGGTCTGGTAGCTACATAATTACTCATCTATCTGGCTACCACAGTTTGACACAAAATGTGGCCATAAATTTTTTAAAATGTGTCAAATAACAAAATGGAGGAAATATTTTTCCAAAATCTTTCTTTAAATCTTTATTTATTGAGAATAATAAGATTTGAATAACATTTATATGTATAACAAATCAATCTCCAATTATTTTATTACATTTTCATACAGTAATACCAAGATTCCATTGTACGTTTACATGAGTAATTTTGTTTCCAAAAGATGGCTTACTGTCTTTTGTGAAAAATTTGTATGAAGATCTTAAAAAAATAAAGTTTTTTAAATAGCTCTAAATATATTAAAGTTAATTTATCAAAGAGTATTTAAGAACGCTCTCTGGAATTTCGCACGGCTTTTCGCATATTAATATCTGACCTTTACGTTTGTTTTCTATGATTGATGCTGTTTCAAAAATATAAATAAATAAATAAACGGACTAAAATATTATGTAGATTAATTTATAGGTACAAAACATTTGAAATAAATTATTACAACAATGTTACCCAAATAGGCTAAGCCTGTGCTAGGGCAAACTGTATTGTTTCGGTAAAATCTTTTACGGTATTTTATATAGACGATGAATAACAATTACACATTTATACGGGTGTCGAGAGAGTAAATGAAGCATTGATACAAAAGACCAATGTGGCTTCCGGGGTTTTGCCTTAGGTGCCACAGTTTGACAAACGTCGGGCTACAGCGTGACAGTATGAACAGGTCCACTAAGTGACACATTTATGATATTTTTCAACCCTTTTGTCTTGATTAAATGCCGGTCAACCGTTGTATTTATTATAACACGCCACATGTTTTTATTCCCACATACACAAACTCACCCTGGACAACCACAAATAACTCATGTTGTATTTAATAGAATTAGTATAAGAACAAGTTCATACAGTAAAAGTGTATCGACCAGCATGTAATTCTGACATGCACTTAGAAATATGAAGAATCGATCGTGACTGATCGTAAATTTGGTTAACGCTTTTGAAAAATTTTAACATAAGGCTAAATATTTCATTAACGGTAAAAATAAAACCTAATATTTTTATTCGTATTGGATTGGCAGCTTTCGTTGTTTACAGCTTTCGAGGTTTGTTTGGATAGAAAAGAATGGAAGTCTGTACTCTCTGCCTACGCCCTTCGGGAAACGAAAAGAAAAAAAAAAGCTTTCGTTGTTTTGACCCAAGTCAACTATGTCGTGTTTCCAGGGGTTTCAAGAAATCTTGTGGATGTCAATTCAGCTGGCATCCTTATAGGTGCACAGTAAGGTTCATTTTTGAGAAGAAATCATTCCATAATTATTATTTTTGCATCACATAACACACAAGACGATTTGCGACAACTGACGGGTGAGAATAGCGAGAAAAAAAAACAAAAAGAATTATTAATTTAATAATCTTAATTGTCGGAATAGAAAATTCTGAATACTATTTTCTTCTATAAGTACCTATGCATTATAAGGCAGCAGTGATAATTTAACCTATTCATTGAACTATTAGATTTTTTTCATACCCTTAATTTAGTTTTAAGAGCGTTTTTTTTCTATTTACTTTTGAGTTCATCCGTTTAAAGCGGTTTTCAGTATACTTTTATTGATAGTAACTAGCTATAAATCTTAAGGAAAGTAAAAGAAACATATCTTAAGGAAAGATTTGTCTTTTTACAATCGCATGGTCTCCCTCTTCGATCCGGTTCTTCTAATCTTCTATCCATCCCGGTTCACAGATCTGGTTTCTATACAGACTCGTTCACTGTGCATGGTGCCAGACTGTGGAATAACCTTCCTGATAAGGTTCGCTCTTGTCCCTCTTTAGTGTCATTTCAGCGCGAGCTGTGTAATCTCCGGACTTCTGAATCACATTATACGTAACCTGGATTCAAGGTTCGAGTAGTCCCTCCTTTATCCTTCCTCCCTCCTTTTCCTTTTTCCTTACTCCCTGTTCATGGATAGCGACTTCCTTTTTCTATCTTTCCAACGCAGTTACTTGCATCTTATTGTTATATATGTATATATGTATGTATTTTTCTCTTTTTTTTGTATTTATATGTGTATATATTCTATTCCTTTATGTATTTTACGTCTATGTATTTTGTAGTTTTTGATCTTATGAGGTTGGCTGTAAGACATTGCTTTGCAGCAATAAGTCCGCCTTTTGGTAGTTTTTTTAAATTGTATTAACACTGTATTTTTTTGTCCAATAAAGATTTATTTATTTATTATTTTTTTTTTTTTATTTTATTTTACATAATATAAACGGCTTTCGCCTTTAAACACAAATTCATTACATTTGTACAAAAAAATATCTCAAACAATATAGATGATCAAAAAAACAGACAGTCACAATGAAATAAAATTAAATATCACTCAAAAAAAAAAAAGTCACTAATCAACAAAATCAAAAAATAAAAAACTTTAAACTTTCTGTAAAATCCATTCATAAAATAATTAAACATCACAAAAAATCCAAAAAAAAAAAAATTTTACTCTGCAAAAACATAATACCTATATAAAAAAAAATTATAAACAAAATAAAATACAAATTTAAAAAAGACAAGTCACAACAAAACAAAATTAAAAATTATTAAAAAAAGTGACAAAGAAACTAAATTAAGAAAAAAATTAGTCACAAAGAAACAAAATTAAAAATCACAAAAAAAAAACTTTAAATTTTCTGTATAGACATGCAGACAAAAATTCAAATTTGAAAATTAAGAAGTAAAAATGCCAGAAGCCAGCCGATGAAATCCATTCATAAAATAATTAAAAAAAAAACAATACTTACAAAAATTTCTTAAAAAAAAAAAAAAAATAACTCTTCGCAAAGGCATATAAAGAATATAAAAAAAAAACAAATAAAAACAATTGTTTTATAGTAGGGTATAAAATAGTCATCGAGTAATCCAATATGCAACTAGAATTTCACATCTAACACATATTATAATATAATTTACTTTATATACAGTTTTATTATTTTATGGTTTTGCATATGGTAGAATATAAATCAGCATGTTAAGAACGTATGGGATTTAATTTCGCTGCATTTCAAAGCTAATAGCCATTGGGATAGATCTGCAATACAAACAAGAATATGTAGATTATATTGTAAATTTCGAACATATGAAGATGGTTGCATATCTTCACATAATTTCACGTTACGTATACACAGTTAGTAGTTCTGTAAGAGACATATGCGCGCAGTCCACCATGTGATTGTAAGGCACATAAATATTAAGCATTGCCATTAATTCGGCAACATTCCAGATGAGCCCAAGTGCCAAAAATTTCATACGTTGAGAAGTTGGCTGCCAGTAATAAAACTTCCAAACATGAGCAACAAAACGGCTTTATTCATGTTTATTGCTGAATATTTTACCGAATAAAGCTCGAGTACGTCGCACTAACTCCAACAATTTGCGCTAACACATGAATGTTCCTAATATTGTTTCGTTTCTCCTTGTCGCCCGCGTTCTGTGTCAGCGTTTGTCGTCATTTACCTATTTACAAAGGCCAATGCGTTTTTATAACAACTCCTCTATATAAAACACACTTTTCTCGATTAAATAAATGAATAAATCTTATTAATGTTGGCTTTCTCCACTGCTGGATACAGGCTTCTTTTATCTTTTTCAACTCCACTCTATCTTGGAGCTTTTCTTTTCCACTTCTGCCCGCGACAGGGATATTGCCATCGGCCTATCTTTTTTGGGACCGGTCTCCCCCTCTTCGTTTGTTCCACGGTCTCCAGTTTAGGATTCAGGCTGATAATAATTACATAATATAATAAAACTAGCTGATCCACTATATTTTGTTGTCAAAATCACTCAGAAGGATACATTAGAACATTTATGTAGTATGGTTGTTAAGTTTTCTTAAATTGTCTAATTTTCCAGGCAACTGCGTTACTTTTTTCAGAATAACCTTTTTTTTGACAAAAACAAACACAACAACAAAAAAATAATAGAGAAAAGAATTTCGATCTTTCAATAGTTATTGCTAATCTCAAAAAAAACGTAGGTACAAAGAATTGTGCGTTTACTTGCTAAAAAAAAAAGATCGTCCAATTTATGATTTCTCTTACCCTACCTCCAGCATTGAAAGTTTCATATTATCATCGTGGGCGTTTTTTTAACAAATCTTTGAAATACTTACTTATTGGGTTTGGAATAGTTTTATACAGGAAGGTACCTACGGTTGACTTATGAAAGGTCAGGTCATTGAAATGTTTTGACGCAGAATGTCTGATAATAAGAACATTGGCTTTTTTGTAAGAGAAAAGAAAAGACAAAGTTCAAGTTGTATCCAAAGTTGAGAAGAAGTTCCCTCTCTACGTGAAACCTACACATTAATATCTCTTAAATTACAGAGCGTGGAATTATTGAAGGCATTGAATATAAAAGTCTGGCTTCACTGCGTCTTTCTTCATTGTTAGGTTTACCTTTTTTGTACGTTAAGTTCCCCATATTTGCGCGTTAAAGTTCCCAAAATTTGTGCGTTAAGGACCCCTATTCTGTAGCAAGTGTAGGGTAGTCACTTGAAAAAAAGTGACTATTAGGCGATACATTTTGTATGAAAAACGTCTATATGCGATTCTCGCATTCGATACGTATAGACGTTTTTCATACAAAATGTATCGCCTAATAGTCACCTTTTTCAAGTGACTACCCTACACTTGCTACAGAATAGGGGTACAGGTCCCCATAATTTCGTTAAATGGTAAAATGATACACACTTTAGATATCCCAGTGGCAGAAAGAGAACATAATATGCGGGAAATTTGAATTTTTAATGACGTTTGGCAATTGGTTTTCAGTTTCCGCCCAGCTGGAGGTAAACACCTCGGCACGACACATCTAGAGTCGGAGGTTTGAATCCTACCGGGGGCATGGGGTTTTTTAACATGCTTGACATTTTAAAAACACCTCTGCCCCCGTAGACAATTTGAAATTGGCGTTCGACAACAAACGAAGATTTCGTCAACGTAGAGTGCGAAAACAATGATCTGTCCACTGAAACATATAAACAATTATTTAAACCAAACAATGACACTTATATAAAAATATAAAAAGTGAATAGTTAAATTTCTTCCTACTCTACATTGTCGAAGAATTCGTTTGTAGTCGATCGCCAATTTGTTTAAGCTGGCGAATTCATTTCAAGAGCTACATAAACACATCACGGTATACCAAAAAAACAAAAAGAAAATGCAGATGAATAAAAGAGAGGAAAGAGAAACAATAAAGGCCGCACTTAGGAGCAGCCGAACAAGGGTAGTCTGGCTCACCCAGTACTCCCTGTTTCGCGTTCCGCCTATTTGGCGCTCACCTTTGCTGCATCCACTTTCTTGGAAACACCACTTAAAGTAACTTAGAACATTTATATCCTCTTTGTACGTGAGTGATGTATAATGAAAAGCATCTTATTATACTTGGCTTTAAATCGCGCTCCATGACTGGGAGCTTCCAACATACATAACTGCTCAAGGATAAGATCACAAGCTGTTCAAGCTTTTCATGCTCTCTAAAAATAATTTTAGTTTTGAAACACGTCATATTTTCAATGATTGGCCCTTTTTAATGTCTGCCTTAATGATATTAAATATAATACCTACTTATTATCGAAGATTTACAATGTGTTCACTTGTCTTATATTATATTTTATGATTTTTATTAGCTTATATCTATCTTATTTATTTCAAAATATTTTTAATTAATCAGGCATTCCACATTTCATTTCAAAATTTTATTTTTTTCCTTTTATTTTTATAATGTCTGTCAATATATTTTATGATTATTATTGTCACATCTGTCTTATATTATATTTTATGATTTTTATTGTCATATCTGTCTTATATTATATTTCATGATTTTTATTGCCACATCTGTCTTATATTATATTTTATGATTTTTATTGTCACATCTGTCTTATATTATATTTTATGATTTTTATTGTCACATCTGTCTTATATTATATTTTATGATTTTTATTGTCACATCTGTCTTATATTATATTTCATGATTTTTATTGCATAATTTTTCATTGTGCATCTATCTATCTGTTTTGTGTTTTCATTATTTCATCTGTTTGTCTATCTTTTTTTTATTTATTGATTTTATCATCATATTTTGTCATTTATATCACTCTTGCCATGCCTCATTCATGCCTCGATACAGGGCAACCTAGTGAGGCTGCTGCAACATTAATTGCTATATTGTATATTTAAGCTTTTTTCATTGTTATTGTATATTGTACTAGCTGTTACCCGTCGCTTCGGTCACATAATCACATGTTATTTCTATAGGAGAATTTATATGCGAAATCTCAAGTTCGTACCATGTCTATATATTAAATTATTTTAATGCACAAAGTTGACATTGGGCACTTCGAATTTGTTTGTGGTTTGTGTTTTGATTGTTTTTTTTTTATTCTGCTATGTCATTGTGCATCTTGCAGGTATTTTTGATTTGTTGACCATGATAATATAAGATTTGATGTAATATTGAGTTTATTCTGAAAACTTGTCATTTTACGACTTAATTTACATTGCATTTATTTATATTTTTTTATTTGATTTGGCTGTGTACACTGTACATCTCATAGAATTTTTTTTTTTTAATAAGTTGATATTATACCTTATTTATTCTGTGATTTTGACATTATACTTATATTTTTACTTGACATTTTAAACTTTATTATTTGACACATGAACATTACATGACATTATTAAACTTTATTATATTATATTAATTTACTTGACATTCCTTTTCTAACTTGCTTTGTTGACATGTTCAATCTGTGATATTTGACTACACACTCTATTGTTGTTTAATCTTTACCTATTCAAATGTTGATATTCTTATTTATTTTGTGTGTTTTTTTTTTCTGTCCTATCCAATTGGATTTAAATTTTTAACTACTGTGTTGTTAAAAAAAAATGTATGTATTGTTATAGATATTGTAAATAACATGTAAAAGGCTATTGCCGTTGATATTGAAAATAAATAAATAAATAAATAAATGTCTAGTTTCCGAGATATTCACATACTTTGAAAAACATTCAATTGTGGAATTCCCGAAAATACTTTCTTAATGGAAGGTTTTGCATTAAACCTACCTTTTCCCAAATTTCGTTTCTCTACGGTTAGGCGTTTGGGCTGTGCGTTGATGAGTGAGTATGTCAGTCAGTCAGGCACTTCCCTTTATTATTATAGATTATATTGAAATAAAAATAAATTAGGTATATTGCATATTACGTAGAATCTTTGGGCCGGTAAACCAAAGCGGTAAACGACGACATTAACATCAGCAAATTGATCAAAATAAGCTGTCTGCGATGGTTGGAGCACGCAATTAGAATGACCGAATTCACCACATTAAAAAAAACTCCGCACTGACAGCCCGACGAGAATGAGCATTGGCAGACCGAGGTTCTGCGTCCATGGGGATAAGGAACTGACGTCGCAGGGGGGCTGACAGGGTGAAATGGTGACGAGTGCTTGAGGAGGCCAAGGTGCACAATGAGTTGTAGCGCCATGTATGGAAAATTATTCTCATTTAGCATCAGCCATCAAGAGGTGGCATCGTTAGAAAGACAACAAACTAAAGTAAATAGTTATTTGAATGACTTGAGTCACCACTAAAGAGCAATATTGAAGTATATCTAAGTCACCACTAAAGAGCGATGTTCAAGTCATCAAGCTATGGATATTATATTTAGATAACATTTTTGTTTCACTATAATATGATTTGGTAGTGAAAGTATTTAATTATTTATTTACCTAATCTTGAAAAGAAACAGTAGGGCTATTCTCGTAATCAATCGCTTTTAAAAATCACTTAACGATAAGATTAAGACACGATCGCAAGCAGTCGTATTCACAAAACTATCGGAATCTAATCATAAATCCTATCTTGAACTGGATCATTTTCATACTGATATGTCAAACATAACGAATTTTTAGGATATCTACTAGATATCTTGTTTTGTGAATACCAATCCGCCATTTTATGATTGTCTAACAAGATAAGACTGCTACGAGAATAAGTGCACTCTCATCTTTAGGATATGATATAGAGTATCTCTATGTAAAAATTTTAATAAAAAATGTCAATAGGTAGGTGTAGCACGTTTAAAATATCGAATATCTATAAGTAGAAGAAGACCTTATAAAAGAAGATTCATTTTGTAGGAAAAACCTCAATTTTCTACGAAAGAATCTTTAGATTGGACCTAACTGTAAAAATATTAAAATGGTTGCAGTAACGCCAAAACGACTGAAGAAACATTGAGTTTTTCTCTGCATTTGAGTGTACAGTTAATTGGTTGTCATGGAACAAAATGTTTGCTTCGGAATTGCAGCACTAAACAAAAATAAATAATAATAAGAATGAAATACGGGAGAGAGTGACCTTTGAAACAAAACAAGTCGGTAGCCGAGCCAGAGCCCTTTATCTCTGCTGATAAAATAAAAGCGCCCTATTATAATTTATTGTTGTGAAAAGAAAATTTGTTTCTATTGTTCTTAACCCTGGAATAATTAATAATCGTCAGTCAGCGCACGCTTGTTATTATTCCTAGTATTATTATCGCTATTATTTTGTCCCCGGCACAATGTAAAAACACCTGATATTATTTATGACAATTACTTCCCAAGCTTTCAGATATATTTGTCAACGTCAAACGGAGTTGATACGTACGCGGGACAGTTCGCCCGGTCCAGTTGCTCCACTCGAACAAAACACCGCGGAATCGATAATTCGTAGGTACATACATTCCCAATCTTTATTGTATAAATGACAACTATTTAAGTGACATTAAAGAAATGTTTAAAATCGCACTCCGATGTACTAGAATCTATACATTAATTTTATATTTTTTGTTGGAATGGTCAAAAAGTTAGATTTAACCGAATTCCATGGTATTGAGGGTAAATTCCAAGTATTGAGGGTAGTTTGACGATGAAGAATCTTTCAAACACTCTTTTATGAATTTGAAATTTTAAGTTCAGGGTAGTTCTAAACGATGATAAAAGGTGGAAAAATTGCGGGGAAACTTAAAAAAATAACAATTTACTTTCAAATATAAAATTTTCCAGCCTGTCAGATGTATCACAACGGCCTATGATTCTTTGTATTTGGCTGTGAGCTATGTAATGGAAAATAAGTTTACTTATTTAGGATGATGTATACGGAGTCATTTAGTATGAGCATAAAGTTATTCTTGGTAAAGGCTATCTCATATTGAACAAGACTGCTGGTTCCTGGGTATGGTAAATTCCTACTGACAGTACAGTTTTTATGACATGACACAAAAGTTCCACCCCCCCCCCCCCTAATAAGCCCGAGTAACGTTCACATAAACATTTTTATCGAAAAAATTTGGATCCAGAAAAAGGTATATAGGTAGTATTTTCGTCTGGAACCTGACGATTCCGCATATTTTTCTAGGCGACGTTTTGAACCCCGATATTTTCCGGCCAACAAGAGTCCGCATGATAGAGACCAACAGATTCAAAACGAGACACGGATGGTTAAATAATACGTAATAGGTATGCCGCTGCACCAGTTTGCTTGCGAGTTGGTACAGTTGTGGCTTAGAAAATAATATACCCCTGTATTATCTAAATATCTCCTAGATATGTCAAGTAAACGTTGGTGCTTGTTAACCCTGCATAATATGTTAGTATTGACAATACCGTGGATGCAACTATACGTCATCAACTATTCAACATTCAAATTCCGACTCCTTCCTTATTTATTCTATTCTGTGTGGAAATATATCTGTTTTTGAGTCTGATTCTTCTTGTGCAAAATTTACATATTTCAAAACAGCCGATTTTGGTGTTTTGTTACATGGCGCCGCAAATCATACACTTTAGTAAGAAGATCCGACAATCTTCATCATTGCAACTGACGAGAGTTAAACATAATAAACTATCTCTTATATAAAAATGGAGGCTTATTTTGCGTGGTCATCACATCACACCCGAATGGCTGAACAAATTTCGCTAATGATTTTTTTCGTGTTTGCTTTTATCAGGAAAAGGTTCTTATGGAAGAAAAAAATAAGAAAACTGCGTCAAAAATTAGAAAATTAAAAAAAACTAGGTAACGTTCTTAGTACTTTTTACAATAAAATTTAATTCTAATTTTGAAATTTAATTGGCGTTTGACAAAAACTGTCAGTTGTATGATGGTTGGTGCAATCGACAGAATACGGATGGAAAATAGGTATATGGCTAAAAACAGATGAGTTGGTCGGAATAACATTGATGGAATACGTAATAATAATTAATGTATCATTATACCGGACGACTGGACAAAGTCTGTCGGGAAAGCTAGTTATGCTATAATATTATTCAGTGGTCCATAACGTGGGTTTGAGGAGGCATCAGCATCGTAAACCCAGAGGTTATGATTCTCTGCAGTGTTCCCTTGACATACTTGGCATTCCTCATCATGTCTTCAAGTAACACACGTCCAGATTTCTTTTAAGCAATTGAACTAATTCACGATAGCTTGTTGATTGTTTTCTTCCCACACCCCTTCTCCCTTCCTCCCTTTCTTTGGCTCTCTTACAATCTCTTTCGTATATTGTGTTTATCTCTCGTTGTTTTCATATTTCACTTGCACTAAGAGGTTTTTTTTTATTAGTTTTGTTTGAACGGGTATGTACCTATGACATGTGACCGATAGGGGACAGTTTAGTTTAAGGCCATTACATTATATTGTTTATATTATACATTTACGCTTGACCTCTGTAATGTGTTTTGTCACAATACATAAATAAAAATAAAATAATACTCTCGATCGAAATCGAAATCTTATGCCTCATTTTATTTTTGTTTTCAATTTTTCTTCTTTTTCGACATTCTTCTGCTCACCTTTCTTACAATCATCGTCATTTATCCAATTATATGATTTCGATCGCTACAAGTGTACAAATGTCAGATTTGTGCTTTTTATTGGTGTAATGCTCATTTTTTGTTTGTTTTCGATTTATAAAAGGCAACTAGCCGTTGATGAATAAATAAAAAAAATACATTGTCTCATTATTGAGAGGCTTGACTCACTAGGGTAAAATCACCATATTATGTACCTGCTGATACATTGTAACTGAATAAATGTATGAATAAATAAATTATTATATGTACCTACATTTAAAATAACTATGATGTAATAACATAACATTCTCCCTTTTTAGGGCCCCCGCACATCGCAAGCCAGCCCGGAGGAGACCAATCCGCAGCAAACCCGACCAGCACAAAGCCGACCCCTAGCCCGGTTGAAGCAATCGGACCAAAAAGCCAACCCACAATGCGGGAGGCCTAGGCCCCACTCAGGAGCATAGGGAGACATCAAGAGCTCTCCATTGCGCTCTAAGGGGTCCGAAGCTCATTGTGGCTTTTTTGACCGGTTGAGGTTTAAGGACGTGAGGTAGTCAACCTCACAGTCCCAATTTGATTGTTCGATATGTAATATCTACATTGTTTTTATTAATTTTGATAACCTATATGCAGTAGGTATTACATTTTTAAACAGTATTGAGTCATTTTGTATGGTTAATGTTGTTTTGTAAGATGAAGCATTTAAGTATAATGTTTATTTTTAGAATTGTAAAAAGGTAATATGGCCGTAAAGTCTAATAAATAAATAAACCTTAGTATTCATTAGTCTAAGAGTGTTTTACACCTACTATTTTAAGTCCGCAATCGAGAAGGTGCTCAAAACCTCAATCGACAAACCGGGACGAAAGATTCTGGATCTTGTATACAAGGCGGCTTGACTCGGAATAAACCGAGACAAAAGTGCAAGCCAAATAAGAAAAAGAATCAATTTTTAGATGTTAAATGCTTTTAATATACTAGCTGGTGAAAGTGAAAGATAGCTATGCTGTGGATCCATGGGTGTTATGTCTACCTACATGAATTGCCAATTTAGGGATCATCTGAAAATATAAATCCTGGGCGTTCGCAAAAGGTTTTAGACATCACAAATTTTAGGCAACGCGTCCGCTATTAAATGCGGCGCAGCAGGAAAAGGATGAACGAGTTATTATCCAGGAGCAGGATAACATGGCCAATCTTCGTGAAAACCATGTAAACAAAACCAAGGATAGCTTAATCTGGACTGAGTTCGATTAACGAGAATTCGTTAATAGTTTATATTTTTATACAATTTATGACAAGTCTCAATTCCCTATCTGAGATCTCAAGTGGAAAATATCGACCTTCTGATCTGAAAACCGTCAATAAACCGTTTATCGTTTTGTTTCTCAATCATTTATAAATTTGATGTCTTGCCTTTTAAATCGTGTTCGCAGAACCATTCATCATAAGGTGTCGATTGAGAGACATCTAACTCTAGGGTGTTGGATGAAAGTAATCTAATATATAAGGAGTTGTAGCTGCTACAGTCAGTGATATGGTACTAAGTACGTATTATTGAGTAGGTACAAGAATAAAACGAGACGATATAAAAATATGAATCAGTTTCCACCGACTTTGCACAAATCATTCCACCGTGAAATGTGATTTCAATGTAAAAAGTTTATAAGACTTCATTGTAGGAAGGGATGTTTCATACTTCCACTATTTATAGCGAGCCATCAATATTGTTCGATTGATGTTTTCTAACATAAAAAATATATATTATTTATTTATGTGGCTTAAAGATGAACAAAATCATTCGCCAGAATACAGTGTTTTTGTCAATGAATCTAGGCTTGCTCAAATTAAAATAAAACACCGTCAAAATTTACTATGACAAACGTCAATTAAAATCAAAAGCACTAAGAAAGTTACGTTCGTTAAATTTCCATTTTTTTTTTTAATATTCCACTCAGTTTTTTTTTCATTTTTTCTTTCATAAGAAGTAAGTATAATATAGAGCACAATAGAGAGCTCTTCTAGCCTCCTTATGCCCCTAAGTGGAGCGTTAAGGGAGTTTGGATGTAGACTGGAATTGGATTTTTTGTTTTTATACTACAACAAACACAACGAAAAATTGGTCCAGTCGTCCACAAGTGGTGCTGTGACCAACACAAATTGGGATTCTATTATTTCACCCATGGCCGTAGCAAGTCTCAACAGAAGACTTGTCGGCATGTGCAATGAACTGAGTAGTCCACCTGGTGCCCATCAAAAGCCTCGTGCTTGAAAAACGACGTACCTTGCACACAAAGGCTCATTAAAATAATCCCGAAGCGTTTTCTTTGAATACATTTTGATATCTTTTTCTGAATGTCGCCACTTCAAGAAGATAAAAAGAAAGAAAAGTGTTTATCAAAGTGGTATTGCTCCTAGTTGGTTAATAAAAAAATTTGAACAAAAATAAAATCGTCGAAAAACCGAGCTAGTCTCGAGAATGTACGTTAATAGAGTAGCGGTGGGAGGTTGTTAAATATTTGTTTCTCAAGACAAAAATACCCCGAGGCTCGCACATTCCCCCACTTACTCCTCTTTCTTTCTCCATCTTTTACCAAATCAATGTTTCACATAATGACACAAGTGTGTGTAGATCTTGGAATACAAAATAACCTCACATGCTACGCTAGGTGAGAGTGGTTATATTATGGAGGTTGAAGAACAGTAACAATGTTGCTAGGGAGCAAACTTTTCTCTTTTTAGTTCAAGGTACGCGTTGCTGCATTAATCTCCCATCGAACCTTAGCCGTTAAAGCGAAAATGATTTCCTCTTATACAGTATTTGTAGCATACTACTAGCCCTATTTATCCTTCACCACTTCCCCGCTCCCTTCCGCCTCCGTTGTTTTTCCCTTTTTTCTTTTCTTTTTGAGTCTCCTATGGTTTTGAATTTATCAATTTCTTTTAAGATTCAAGATTCCTTGGACCGACATGGTGACAAATCGGAAGTCCTTAGTCGAGCCGGGCCAGTGCACGAACTCCTGTCGCATGTAAAAGTTCGTAAAATTTCATATCTAGGACAGATCGTGCGTGGGGAAAAGTATCGACTGATCCACCTGATACTAAAGGGAAAGATCGAGGGTCGCAGAGGGGCTGGAAGAAGGCAGATGTCCTGGCTACGCAATATATGAGAATGCACGGGTTTCCGTACTGTGGAACAATTGTTCCGAGCAGCCCAGGACAGAGGAGGATTCGCCGTAGTGATCGCCCACGTTGGGAATACATGACACCAAAAGAAGAAGAATTTCTTTTTTCTTTTAATGTTTTTTTTTTCGTATCTTTGCTACATTTTATTTTTGTTTTACATACCTTTTTTTTATTTACTTCATTGCAGTAATCTCGCCCTCTATAATATTGATTGTTCATGTTGTGTTTGTCTGAAAAACAAATTTGCACAGATTTGATTGGTAGCCTAGTTGTTACGACGCCGGCTTTTGTACTACTGTCTCGTTCGGAGGTCGTGGGTTCGATCCCTGGTGCCAACCATCTTCCTTTTTCACTACACAAACTTTAAGTAGTGAAAGAGTCAAAGAGTGTATTTTGTTCACATTGAGTGAGCACAGTGGGCCTAGACAAAATACAGTTGGCGATCGACTACAAACGAATTCTTCGACAATGTAGAGTAGGAAGAAAATTAGCTGTCCACTTTTTATATTTTTATATAAGTGTCATTGCTTGGTTTAAATAATTGTTTACATGTTCCAGTGGAGAGATAATTTTTTCGCACTATACATTGGCGAAATCTTCGTTTGTAGTCGAACGCCAGTTTGAATTTGTCTACGGGGGCAGATTCATAAATGAATATAAATGTAACTGAAACTTATTTTTTTATATTTAAATTCTTCTTTAATTTGAAATCATTGTTACTGAGTTATGACAATATATACGGAGAAGGTTGTTAACGTAAATTGATCACACTAAGCCAGCCTTTGAAATAACAGTAGAAGACAGTCGTAAGCCCGTAGTGGTTTGTTCCATTTAAAAATCGAATATCAGTAATGAATTGTTAGAGTTATTAGTTGTTACAAACTCGTTTACCGTTTAAATTTAATTTATCGTTTCAAAATCATTCAATGTACCTACGTGTAATAAAGTATAAATAAATAAATTAATCAAATTGTTTAAAAGTGTCGATACCTGTCTTAAATATTCCAAAAGCAGCGAATCATTAATAAGAGAAGGAATTAAACAAAATATAAAAATCATATTATCAATACTTGGACAGTACGCAATAGATTTCAGTATAAAATCGCTGTGATTCGCATTTGCATCCAACACTATAACGGGGTGGGCTCTGCTGAATCCAAACGAAACCACTTTTCACAAAGTATTCTATTTAAGCGCACCCGACAGGCACCTACACAAGTACACACTACCCCTGCACTTGTACACATTATGGTCCCACACGTATAGCAAACAACGCACCACCGTAAATTTGTTGTCAAGTCACGGCCGTAATGGAGGTTACCTTCGGCCGTGCATTAGCCACTCTTTTCCACTAATAAGCCTGACAAACGGGTTGACCTTTCTGATTGTATTGTTACAACACAGAAGCGTCAACTATTTTTGTCATACTATCTTACTTATGACATTATATCTCGTGTTAGTATCGCCGGGCCGGTTGGCCCATTGGCTTGCGTCTCTGCTTGAAGCGGCTATGAATACGGGTTCGAGTCCTGCGAGGTGCATGGAATATTGGTTGAAAATGTCAAAGATTCCCATGATTAGGAATTTGACCACCTAAACTGCGATCGTTTTCAACGTAAAACGATCACACTAACCAGCATTCGAAAAAGCATTAGAAGATTGTCATGAGCTCGCAGTGGTTCAAATGCTTAAAATGAACACTGATTGCATAAAATTTGTAGGTACTTACTTCAGCATTTCTGAACTAAACGCATATCCCTTAGGTACTGAATCTCATCTGTTTGTGACTATGATTTTTTCATCCATCAAAACTAGCGAAAGTCAAGATATTTTCACTCAATCTCAAAATTTACCTTTCCCTACCTCTCTTTACCAGTCATAGAATCCACGGAACCCATCACTCTCACCACATGTTTGGCTCGATCACTCCGACCTCAGCTCTAATGCTCTCGGGACTGGGTCACTCACTTGGGCCATTTATTTATCTCCACACATCTGAGAGATTCCAGACATGACCCTTTTTGACTTTATGTGTTACTTGTAACGTATAGGTATCCACAATCTACGTCTGGTATCCGCAGGTTTGTTTTAGTGTTCTTCGAGATCTTCTAAGGCCAAGTACTCCCTTGAGCCGCGAGTACGAGCCGTTGAATCAATATTATCAAAAGGTTAAATGTTTACGCGGTTTGCAAATAGAACCCGATCGGAACGCGTGCTTCCTTTTGATAATATTGATGCAATTCTCAAGTGAGTACGGGGCCTTATATCTTTTCAAGATTTAGTCCGTCAATTTGAATGCCGCCCACTTCAGTGTATCTCACAGTTTCCACACAAAGTTTTCAGAATCGCTCCTTGGTAGTCAACTGCTGCGACATACGGTATACCCATGAGAATCAGGCGAGCGCAGCACCGCGTTCTCTCTGTACTGAATCGTGTGTAATTACGAAGAAAATACATATGATTCTGTTTGTAATTCGTTCCTTTTGCAAAACTTTTCCAATACCCAAATGACACAGAAACATTTCATCGCGTTGCATTTAGAATTCCCTTTGTAGGGTAAAAGTGTATTTTGTCATAATAATTAATATGTTTTAACATAGGCAAACGTACGAAAACATTTTAAACTAGCTTTACCGAGAGTCGTTTTATTTATTTATTTATTTATACTTTGCTGCACACACAAGCACAACATAAACAATCAACATACAGAGGGCGAGCCGCAACACGGTCGCAACAACTATGTAACCCGTTTTCCTGTTTTTAATGGAAATATTGAATTCGATTACAAATCAATTATGATAAATTGATTACTAATTAACCAGTTCATTCCGATCGATGCATTTCAAACGATTCAAACCATTCTGGCGATTGCATAACTATAAAGTGTGCGGTTGTTATCCTAGGGCCTAGGGGTTCCGTCGACGGCTTTCGTATGTATACAGCGTACTGAGAGTCGTGGGTTCGAACCTCGGTGCCTGCTATTTCCACTTTCACGACACAAGCCTTGAGCAAACTCAATGTGAGAGATGTCTGAACATTTTATTTGTGTTCACTCTGAGTAAGCCTAGAGCCATTTGAAAAAAAAAATCAAACAACCGACAGATATCTAACGCCAATTAAAATGAAAAAAAAAAAGTAGTGAAGTTTATATTGTCAAGAGCAATAAGGTTATCTTCAATATTAGCGCATGCTATCAACTTTTTAGACCACATGGTGGACGCGATTCTTATGAAAACACGTTCAATATCTGTTGCAAACATCACATTTGTATGAGTGCTATTTCAATGTTAGTATGTGTACCATTAGGGCTTACGACCTTCAAAAAGAAATACCTAAAAGACCTAAAAAAAGAAATCTTACAGAAAAAGATGGTTGCTTTCAAAATTTCTCTCTAAAATCAATAGATGTCGCAGACGGTCACAAGGGAGACATTACTACCTGGTTTCTCTCGATCCCTGACGAGCCGCTCGCAGCCCAGTGCTAGCGACGGCATACACTCGGACATCGTCGGAGTGGCCTTGGTTCGAATCCCCAGCGTGGCACTGGGAGAAAAATATTCGAATCAGTGTACTTAAATGGTGAACGTTGTACGTAAAGGTGATCACAACTAAACCAGCCATCATGATTGATGAAGGTCGTAAGCCCTAATGGTACACATACTAACATTGAAATAGCACTCATACAAATGTGATGTTTGCAACAGATATTGAACGTGTTTTCATAAGGTTATCTTCGTTAAGTTTTCAATTTTTTCATGTTTTGCGCACCTCTCTTTCTTTTTCCATCACTAAATACTTCTACTGTTCGTAGCAAACACAACAAAAATGACAACAAAGTGAATTGACACAACAAAAATGACAACAAAGTGAATAGCTCCGGCCCTTCACGCGTGACGCGTTAACCAAGGGACTCACAGGGTTTTAATTTAGACATTAGGTACCTTTTTTGGAAATCTCCCCGTCAAATATCCAGTAGAAATACCTACGACTACCCATGACCAACCAAAGCGTTTTATTTCCATTGAGTGCGTCAACAGGGAGAAAACAAGATCCCCGATCCGGACTTGGGTCGTACCTAGTAGAAAACGCTTTTCAATTATGCCCACAAGGCTATAAAATCAATTAAGCTGAGTTCATATAAATTTTATTCTGTTACGAAGGGTTCATAACTTTATTTTCAAGAATTAAATTAGCATATGGGACGATCTAATTTGCATCAACTGATACACAGTTCTCTCTTTAAAACATTATGATACATACATAAGTACCTAGGTATCTTTGACATTTTAATTGAAATGTCTTTTGGTATGTACCTACCTACTAGTATCTAGCCTTTTTATTTAGAACTAGCTGACCCGTCGAACTTCGTATCGAAATAAATAAATGGGTACTCTAGGTTTTATGCAACAGAGCTCAAATTCGTTTTTTTAGTTATTTAACACGAATGACTATTTACTGGCATTAGCAAAACCTGCATACCACGCAGCATTCATTGAGGCTGAGTTTATTTTTACATCAAAAACTTATAACCTAATATGTTAATATGATGTGGGAAGAGGTCATCATTGCAAGATCGAGTCCAATGGAGAGCTCTTAAGCCTCACTTTGCTCCTGAGTGGAGTTCAAATGTAGTTTTAATCTTGATTGATTTGATGTTAATATGTAAAAAAAAGAATTTAGGTATGTCATTATATTCGATAAGGAACGATAAGGAACATCTCCGTACCGATTCAAAATACGCATTGAGTTGTCAATACTTTTTTTGCCCATCACGCTGATTCGCGAAGGGGGTAGGCAGAGAGTATGGACTTCCATTCTTTCCAATCCAAACCCCTTTCCTTCCTCCAAACGCATAACATTCCGCATACATGCTCTTATATTCCTCTTGCTCCTGACTTGGCCCTCACGTAAGACGGCCCCGATATGGTCGGTCTATGTCATTCCAGGTCGGCCTCGTCTGCGTGCACCTATTCTTTCAGATTTATAAATCCTTTTAGTCATTCTCTCTTCGTTCATTTTCTTTACATGCCCAAACCTTCTGTCTTTATTCATTTTCATTCTAGTCACTACACTAACATCCTCTCCACATTCCTTTCTAATATTATCATTCTTCACCTTATCAATAAGTCTCTTTCCGCATATCCTACGCAGTGATCTCATTTCCACAGAATTTATTCCAACTTCCAAATTTATCTTCCATGTCCAAGTTTCACTCCCATAAATCATGGATAGTATCACGATTGCATTGTGCATCAACTGTCGATTTCAGAGATATCTTCTTAGAGGTCTAACTCCACCGCCAACCTTTCTACCAGCCAATTTCCTTCTTTCAATCTCTTTTTCACACCTTGCATCTCTTCTAAATAAATTACCTAAATAGACATTTATTTTATTTTATTTTTTTTTATTTTTGAAAATGTACGGCAAATGCCTTTATAAAACAAAGCATAAAATCAATAAACATCATCAACAGTTATATAAAACAAAGTATTAAGTCAATAAAAATCCTCATCAATGTAGAAAAAGAAAGCATTAAATTAATAAATTTCATCATCAGTCAGACAAAATATAAATTACCAAACATAGTACTAAACAAATAATTATTCCCATCAGTCCTAAACAAAAAAAAATCAAATATAAAACAAAGCATCAAATTAATAAAAATCCTCATCAGTCACATAAAAAATAAGAAATAAAACGAAGTAGGTATTAAATCAATAAATATCCTCATCAATCATATAAAAAATAAAATATGAAACATAGTATTAAATCAAAAATATTCTCATCAGTTATATATATATATATAAAAAAATAGAATATAAAACGAAACATTAAATTAATAATTATCATCATCAGTCAAACAAAATACAAAACAAAGCATTAAAATAATAAATATTCACATCAGTCCCACAGTAAAAGAATCAAGTATAAAACAAAGCATCAAACCAATAAATAACCTCATCACTCATACAAAAATATAATATGAAACATAGTACGAAATTAAAAAATATTATCATCGGTCACATATAAAAGAATCGAGTATAAAACAAAGCATTAAATCAATAAATATCCTCATCAGTCATATAAAAAATAACATTTAAGACAAAGTATTAAACTAACAAAAATACCCTATTAATCACACAAAAAATAAAGTATATAACAAAGTATTACAAATAAATAAATCATTAATCGTATATAAAAAAAACAAAGCATTAAATCAATAAATATCATCATCAGTCAAACAAAAACAACATATAAAACAATGCAGTAAATCAATAAATAACCTCATCAGTCATATAAAAGATAAAACAAAGCATAAAAACTAAAAAAAAAAAAAAAAAAAAACATCCTCATCAGTCATAAAAAATAAAACAAAAAAGCATCATGCGTCAACTGTCCACGCAAGCTATGTGTACTCTATCGCGCACTGTGGTATAAGCATGACAGGGTTAAATTTTTATAGGTAAGTTAATAGCAAACAAAAACGAGAAAAAAAAACAAGAAGATCGAAGCAAAAGCGCATCTCAATATCTGTCAAAACTGGACATAAAATGCCGAAACAGGTTGGACTTTATGACTTGGTCGCTGTCAAAAAATATGTCAATAATGTCGTTAAACCGAATGCCCACCATATGGAGTCTTCTTATCGCCGAGAACTGACTGTAATTAGCCGTGGCATTAGACAAACTGAAAAGAACATGCTGTCTAGTCGGTCTGTTTGGAAAGTGGAAATCAATAAGTTCTAGCAATTCGGGACAGCTTATTCCACCTACAATAATTCTTTTCAGCACCAATAATTCTGTCGCCACACGTCGATCCGAGAGCCTACACAATCCTAGCTGCAAACGAAGTTGGTCATAATTCAATTCCTCCCATGACAGACCCAAACGGTAATTAATATATCGAAGGAACCTATTCTGAATTGCTTCAATTGCATCGCTATGGTTTTTGTAGTAAGGAGACCAAATAGGGGAAACATACTCCAACTGGCTTCTGATAATGGTCATGAATAGTGTTCTCATGGTGGAAACATTCTGAAAATCCGCGCAGACCCTTTTAACAATACCAAGCATTTTGTTAGCCTTGTCTATCACACTGTAAACGTGGGAGACAAATGTAAGCTTGTCGTCAAAGATGACTCCAAGGTCACTGATCTCAGACACCCTGCTCAGTGGGTCGCCATTAAGACAGTAGTCACCGATCACCTTACCTCTCCTACGGGAAAAAGAAATAATGTTGCACTTAGAAGAGTTCAATTTCAGATTATTCTCAACACACCAGGCGTGTAAGAGATCTAAGTTATCTTGCAGAATTCCACAGTCCGTCTCGTTTCTCACCACCCTAAACAATTTGAGGTCGTCAGCATAAAGTAGGTACTGTACGTTACCAAAGTTGTCCGCTATATTGTTAATAAACAAAATAAACAAGACCGGTCCCAAATGAGACCCCTGAGGAACCCCTGATGTAGGAACAAAGCTCTCCGAGCAAACTCCATCTACTCTGACGCGTAACTTCCTAAAAGACAGGTAGCTACCAAACCAATCCAGCAAACCACCGCTAACACCAATAAGCTCAATCTTCTTAAGGAGGACCCCATGGTCGACCGTGTCAAAGGCCTTCGAAAAGTCGGTGTAGACACAGTCGACCTGAAGGCCCATAGAAAAAGCGTCGCTAATGTAGTCGCTGTACAACAGAAGATTAGAGAGGGTGGATCTACCGGCGACAAAACCGTGCTGTCGTGACGATATCAGGGGAGCAATATAGGGATTCAAGTAGTATAAAACGACTTTTTCAAATAGTTTTGCAAATACGGATTGCACGCATATTGGTCGATAGTTCTCTACATTGGCCCTATCGCCCTTCTTGAAGATGGGCGTAAGATAACTAGTCTTCCATAAATCTGGGAAAACTCCACTTTTCAACGACCTGTCAAAAATAAAGGTCAGGGGTTCGGCAAGGCAGGTTGCACACGATCTCACTAGTGAAGAGGGT
Source organism: Mystacides longicornis (assembly GCA_963576905.1). NCBI lineage: Eukaryota > Metazoa > Arthropoda > Insecta > Trichoptera > Leptoceridae > Mystacides > Mystacides longicornis. Next base: position 562,875 of record OY756421.1, on the reverse strand, counting down.
ATACCATCAGGACCAGCGCCCTTTGAAACGTCGACCTCCCCAAGAAGCCTCAGAACCACAGCCCCCGACACGGCAAAATCGGGAACGTGTGTTTCAGAGGGGTAAACATTACTCAATAAAGATGAATCACGTGGTAAAGTGTACACACTCTTAAAAAAGTCCGCTATCAGAGTTGCCTTATCAGTACTGCTACATGCCACCCTGTCCCCAAAAATCATTTCATCGGGAAGGGATAGATCACCACATTGCCCCTTCGACGAAGGGTTAAGAGATTTGACATGTCGCCAAAAGGCCTTTGGATTGAGACCACCCGCCAAAGAAGACTCCACGCTCATCATGTGCTGCCCATACAAATCGTTTGACAACAACCTACACTCCCCTCTAAGTTTAGAGAAACAAGCATAATCCACTGAATTAAGTGTCGATTTATATTTTGCATGCGAGACCTTCTTTTTCTGAATGAGCTCCCTCAACTCCCTAGTTGCCCACACAGGATAAGAAGATATAACAGGTCTGCGCACAGGCACATGCTCATGGACAATGGCATTCAGCAAGTTGTAAAATCTATCCACGCTCCCGTCAACATCAAGGTCGGTGAACTCGGCACTCCAGTTAAACAGACCCAGAGACTCGCAAATTCCGACATAATCAGCCCTCTTAAAGTCCCTAAACTCGGCCCCGGCATCCGCTACCTCCCTACCTGCCTTGAAATTACCCATAAAAAGTTCCAAATCTAAAGGGGGATGGTGTGGGTCCACTTTAAAAATTGGATCAACGGATTGCACGATCCTGTAGCCGTCTATGTTTGTCAATACCAGGTCTAAAATGACATTGTTAAAATTTGAATAAAATTAATCTGCTTAATACATAAAGTAGCACACAAATCAAAAACAACACTGCTTCTAGATGAAACACGAAAATCAGAAGTTGACATTTCATGGCTCCACCTGACCTCAGGCAAGTTAAAGTCTCCAGCAAACAGTAAGGACGCGCCCTCATTCGACGTCATAGCTCTCTCAATTTCATCACAATGTTGCGCATAAATGTTGATATCAGATGATGGTGGTATGTATCCGCATCCCAAAATGAGTTTTTTACCTCTGCCCAAGTTCAGAAGAACAAGCAATATTTCAATATTATCGTGATAAATTTTAAGTTGTTTAGATTTGAAGTCCTTTTTCACTGCTATAAGAACTCCACCACCTCTTGACTTATCACTTGTTTTCACACTTCTATCGTGTCTATATACTGAGTAATTACATAAGCCCAAAGAGGCATCAGTAATGCCATTGTCAAGCCATGTTTCGCTAATAATTAAAACATCATATTGCTGCATTAGACCACTGAGTCTGAGTGATTCAGTCTTGGTCTTAATACCCCTGGCGTTCTGAGTTGACATACGTCCAAGTTCTCGACATTCACTTTCACACAAAATTGCGTTCTTAAATCTTCTCTTTCAAAACAGTGGAAATAAATAAAAAGCACATTTAATGCAGTATCTGTGATTTTTGTTCTATCTTCCATTACAACATGGTGGAAGTGTAGCAATTTTTATTTTCAATAAAGAAACAAATCCAGCTTTTTTACATATTAACGATGCAGATTATATTTACGTTATATGTAGGTATGTACTCATCCTCTGTAAAAATCAGCCCATAAACTAAGAATTGATTTTCAAACAAACAAAAAAATATTCTACTTGTTCTTCAATATCATTCCTTGTGTTAAAACTTATCAAAACTCCTTATAAAATGAACTTCAATTAAGTATAACTCCTTAATAGCAATGTTATATATACGATTCTGTTTGCTGGCGGTTTTTTAAATGTCTGTAAATAAACTCCTTACACTTCATTACAATAATGTATTCCTTGTATTTAAACTTACCAAAATTCCTTATAAAAAATAACTGCAATGAATATTATATGACTTATCCAATCAATCTATTTCATACGATATATTTTACATTCGCATTCTATCAGTTGCAACAACAATCAATCCACTGACAGTTCTTTCAAATGTCAATTAATAAAAATTCAAAAGTAGAACAAAATTATATTATAAAAAGTACTAAAAAGATTACCTACTTTCTGTGTTTTCTTTAATTTTCTAATTTTCCGTACATTTTTCTTATTTTTTTCTTCTAAAAGGACATTGTCCTGATAAAAGCCTACGCGACAAAAAAAGAATTATCGAAATTGGTCCAGCCGTTAAGGCGTGATGCGATGACATCGCGTTACCTTAATGCAGAACTATCCTAAGTATCTCAAGAGTAATTTTTGACAGGAGCAGTTTAAAGTTTGACATATGTCATAATAATTAAAATATTTTTAAAATTCAACCCAACTTTTGACATGCATTAGTACATTGTACATGTTAAAACTCACATTTATTGAAACAATTGTTATCTTTATTTAACATTTTTTTATTTTATATTTTCACTACATAGTGAAATTCTGCAGGAGATTAAAATTAATGCATTAACAATCACGGTGTCGGTGTCATCTATTTAGGATCAAAATGTTTATGAGGAATTGGTATATAAAATAATCAATGTGAGATGGGATATTTCTGCACATAATATCGATGCCTCAGTTCCATACTATTACAACTCCGAATGAGTACATTCCGAGTAATCGGCTGTCAAAGTTTTGACGTTTTTTTAAAAGCCGATAAAAGTACTAAAATGAACGGCTTCTTTAAATATTTTTATGTAGTAGTGTAGCAAATACACCCTAAAATAATATTTTAATGAAACAAACTCATTTTAAAATTGTTAAAGGTATCTTTTTGCCACATTTTTGAGTTGTAATGTTATGAATCCAGAATCTTTACACAATGGGACCATCTGTTAGTATTACATTCAGAAATAGGATATTATGAATCCGGAACGATTCAACAAATGCACCCCGCGGCGCTATTACAACTCTGAATGACGCGCATACCCTAACTAAACCTTACCTACAAATAATATTATTTTATGCATATTTATTTTTCAATTTTGTAATTTATGTCAATTATGTGAATATCTTAATACCTATCAATGATATTTATTTTAAAAAAATGTACTTTTAGCCATACTAACATTGAACTATCTCGTACATAATTTGCTCCTGTTGGCTAGATTCACACTACTGTAGGTATAAAATAAGCATGTATGAATACTTAATTTTTTTATCAAAATAATACCTAACCCTAAGAGAACTGTATCTACTACACTTCTGACATCATTCACAAATCAAAGCTTGTGGCACCAAGAGAGAGAAGGTTACCAGAGATCAAACTCAACACCTTCAGTATGTAACTCGGCGAATGAACCACTAAGATATTAACTACTACTACTACCCCTTAAAGAAAGCAAATAAAAGCTTTGAGGTTAAGCAATTGTATTTAACAGAAGGCAAATCTTTATTCATAAATGCTGGTTGCACTTTTGAAAAGTATTAGTATCTTACCATCTTTTTTTCATTAGGTACTTTTCTATACCAAGGTTTCAAAGGAAGAATTTTTTTTCCAGTCAACTGGTCCCGTCCAAGGTGAGACAGGCCAACTCCGGTTATAAATTTCAAGTGAAAAGTCTGACCCGACTGGGAATCGTACCTGGGACCTCGTGATCTGAAGTCCACGCCTATAGGTATAACTAGGCTACCGAGGTCGGTAAACCTCATTATACTCACCCTAAATTATTATTTCTTCAAAGTCAATTTTTTCCATTTTCATGAATCATGATAAGGGACTTCAAAGTATGTTATCCCGAAAATGAGGGAATATTATAGTAAAGAGAAAACAGGTAAGGTAAGAATCGTGAAATAATTTGTTAGCTCATTGTTAAAGTCTGTTAGTTTCAAAATATTATCTATACAACACCATATGAGTAATAGAATACATCTGATATTATAATAAAACTAAATATCAATGTACTTACTTACTTGTACAATAAAAAAATAATAAGAAAAAAAACTAAATTTGACGAACACCTGAAATGTTTTCTTTTGCCAAAGACACTAAATAGTGATAAAATTGAGCTAAAATAAATTGAAATTAAAATGCCTACTTATTAACGGGGTAAATTATTAAAGTTAACAGTGTTGCTGTCCTCCAGTCTACTTTCTCTCTCAAAACGGTTAGTAAAACATTCGTTGCATCTTCATTTAAAGCTGTTTATACTTCTTAGATTGAAGTGGTGGTTTGATAGCACAGAATCTTGATCACTGATTTTCCTACCGATGTATTGAGGGTTGTGGGCTCCTACCTCAAAGCCGATAAATAATTAAAAAAATAACAATAATATGACTTGTTACTCCTAGATGTTTTTTTTATATAAATTTGAGAGTAACAGATTAATACACTGAAGAATGAAATCCCTCTGCGTCATAATGGCACCAATATTCCATAAGTTTTGTAATATCGATGAACGATCATCTACTGAAGTATTTGGCGTGCACAGTAATCTGCATTTGCTGGAAACACAGAGCCTTAACACTGTGGCAAGAGACTGCTTTCTTCGCTGATCTACTTACATATCTCTTAAATTTCTGAATTTGGGTATAGCTCTACTAAACAGATATTGTTTTCTTTTATTGTTGGTGTGGCCGTAGTCAGAAGATTTATAATGATGGTTTTGTTGTTATTTAACTGTTCAGCCATACTCCCACTTCCAGCAGATGAAAAAGCTTTTTCTCTCTCTGATAATCTGCAAGTATGAACAGAAACAAAAAAAATGAATTTAATTTGTATAACGTTTCTTCCATTTCGAAGATCAAGTCGAATATTATTCTCTTTAAACTAAAATGATTTTCTATATTATACAAACTCAAAAGAGTGCTCATCAGTATTTTTTACTTTAATTCTTTGTATCAACTTCCACTGATAAAAATATTGTTCATGCAGCCCTTATCTTTTTCATCAATCAGAAAATTTCATCAATATAATACTTCATAAAACTTGGTTAAATGAATGAAGGTAAACAAACTTACATTTTTTTTCCTTTTATTGGCCTTCATCCTGTTCATAGTGTTCTTGGCCAGTCTCAAGTTCAGGATTTACAACTTTATTTACATTCTGAAATTTTCGTCCTTATATCTTTTCATGGTCTGGTGGACTCGTCACATTACTAAAATAAATTAAAGTATTTTTTAAGTCACAGAGCGTGATCAAATTGTCATTTGTATGTAGTTTTACACAAAATGACAATTTGTAAAATAATGAACTACGTAATGTCAAATTATACAAGAATATTATTACTTACATTAACGTTAATTAACACTTTTGTGAACTGCTAACTGCAACATAAAAACCTTTTTGCCTTTAGGGTACGTCAAAGCATTATTTCTTTTTCATTTAAATGTTTTTAAAACATAGAATTTACCCGCGTACGCATACCAATTTGCCGCGCAACAGAGAGTTGTAATATGCGCCGTTGCAAAACTCGCCCACGTTCCAGTTCCATACTATCCTATTTCGGAATAGGATAATATAGAACTGAGATCGGGACATTTTTTTTTCAATTCCATACTATTATATTTCGTTTTTAAGGAAAATTATTGGTTTTTTCAAATTTATTTTTTATGAATATCAAAGATATGACTAATCTTCATCGATTTTTGCAAAAATCTCATTTTTGAAAAATTTGGACTTGTAGTAGTATGGAACTGGAAGATCGATATATTGGTCTATGCTCGACATTTCCTCATACTCAACTCATTTTGACCAAAACATGAACTTAGGATAGTTCTGCATTAAGGTAACGCGGGAAGTAGCTCACCATTGTTAAAGTTTTCTTAAATTTTCTAATTTATCCATGCATTTTTCTTAATTTTTTTCTTCTAAATCAACCTTCTCCCGATAAAAGCCTACACCTACGATAAAAGTCTCCTCGTTCATTCTCTCTACATGCCAAAACCACCTTAATTTATTAACTTTTATTCTAGTCACTACGCTAACATCCACTCCACATTCCTTTCTAATATTCTAATTGCCAGTTGACACAAACTGACGTTTGTTGAATAGTTGGTGCGATTGACAGAATTCGGGTGGAAAATATGAGGTTTAAAACAGATTCATCGGTCGGAATGACATTGGTTAAAAGTCATTTTTATCATTTATTCAATATTCATAGTTAGAGCACAGCCAGCTAGTAAATAAATACATAGATGTGACGTGCTGTTTATTTCTCTTTCATTAGGAAGAGCAAAATCATTCTCAAAAATATTCAAAGATTTCTTATAAATATTTCACGCTTTCTCTTTAACTTTTTGAATTTCTATACTATAATATAAATATATAGGTACCTACTGATCCACATAAGATAGAATCGTATAGTTTATTTTTTTTTTCATTTAGTCGGGATTTCTCGTCTTCCTCATTCGTACGAACTCCTATTTTCGAATGGAAGAAGAGATGGAATGTTTCGATATTCCAATTCTCTGGAGAGTTGGTATTCAGTAGGTAAACGGTTTATATTAAGGTCATGAAGATACTCCCAAGAGATCTGATATTGCTTTGTACTAGAAAAAATGTAAGGGAAATAGGAATGCTTTTGCAGCGAAAACAATGATAGCCACGTACTTTTCTTCTAACCTTATTCTTACATCTTCTGGAGATCACAAAATTCTTTTAAAGATCTTTCTCTGCAACGATTCAAAGGATGTTTGTTCCATTGCATTGCACCTATTTTCATAAAGTAATATACAAGTCTATTTCATTGTTTTGTAGATGACACAACAACAAAAACTTTCTTATACGAGATAGATAAAGGCGTCCGAGCTCGTATGTAACTAGTAGTCGACTAGTTCTCGAAATTCGACCATAACTAATTTATATTATAGGTTTGAAGATTATTAAGGTTCCATTGCCAAAGACTGCACGAGCGCTATTTCACAATTTTCTTCCAAAACAATGTCACGGATACGTTAAATTTGAAATGTTGATAAGTTTTTTCTATATAAACACAAACAATATTTTGTAATCTATTCTTAATTTGACCACAGATAAAAAACTAATATATGCGTATGTGTCAATCTCAAATGTGAGTATCAAATACAAAACATTATAATGGTGTTTGTAATGTTTTTTTTATCGACTTAATGTATTTTTAATACATAATTTAAAAAAAAATATTAGCACTCGCCACCCTTTCTCTACATAAACTATAAGTTGAGGTGGTTGGTAGACCAGTGGTCGTGGGTTCGAATCCCGGTGCGACCTTTTCCACTTTCACAACACTGAGTAGCTTACATAGTGTGGAAGGGTTTTTTTTAATGAATCTATTCTCGTTCGAAGTGAACATAAATACACTTTTGGCATCGTTCAAACTAAGCAAAGGTTTGTGCCGTGAAAGCGGAAATGGTCGGCACGGCCGGGATTCAATCCTATGAATGTATGTAACTGTACGTATGAAAGCTGCCGATTGATACCACTGGACTACCAACCACCTCCAAAAAGTTAAAGAATGCATTTGTGTTCACTTTGAGTGAGCGCAGATTCGTTTAAAAAAATAATGGCCTGTTCTATCCCCGTCGTCCGATTAATCAGAGACACGAACAAACAAACAAATCGTGACACAAAAATATCTTCAATCTTCTCCAGAATTACATGCGTCATATAGTTTGTTAGCAGCGATGGCTTGAGTGTGATTTCACGTGGTTTAAAATTGTGGTGTCATAAGACGGACCTGAGGGCCTGGATCGGGCCGAGGAGTTAGCGTCATCCCCCTACGAGGCTGGTGTAACCCACCGATACATGATAATATTTACCTTTTGAAGGTATTATCCGATTAAAATTTAAGTCCACCCTGTTTCCATTAGACTCCACTCTTGCGGTCGGTCCTTGTGAATTGAGAATAAAATTTTAATCAGGTCTCTGCTCCATTAATACTTGTTTAATTGTTATTCAAATATTAGTTGCCAAGTTTCTATAGCATGGAACAACCAATATAATTTGTAAAAAGGTGTAATGTTATGCTTCAGTTAGTGTAGTTCAATCTTTTACCACCGGAGTTCATGGAAAATGTCGTGCCGCTCTCTCTCTCTCTCTGTCACAAATGATGAACAAATGTATACGGTGACACTGTGGACAAAAATGACTAATATTGGGTGTAAAACATTTCAAAACGGGAAGAATATTATTGTTTAATCATTTCGTTTACTAATTCATAAACCAAAATGATAATTGATAACAATAACGGCACATTGAGGCTCTGTTGAGAAATGAAATTGACAGATTATTTATTTATTTATTCACGGCTATGTACCATTAACAATATAAAACATGTTTAAAAGAGATAAAAAAACAAAAACCTCAAAAAACAATAATCAAAGAAACATACAATTTCATACAACAGAAGAAAAAAGATTGGGTTGTACAGTAACGCTGCATAATTACACTTATTCAAAGCAGAAAAGGAAATATATATATATGATGTTTGATCGACCACAATAATTAGAAAAAGATGTTAATTGCAAAAAAAAGAAAGAAATCCTACGCAAAAAAAAATATAATTTTATTTATTTATTTATTTATTCTCGTCCGTAGGCCTTTTCGCCTGAAAGGTTTGTCTTGGAGTCGTCATGGTTTTACAATCTTACAAAAGAAATAAGTATCATAATTTTTATACAGACTATAACAAATGAATAAATAAATAGGCGAGGCTGAAAAGGTGAAAAGGGCCGTTTCAGCCTCCTGTCTTATAATCATAATCATGCGCGGTGCATTAACATTAGACGGAGCATCAGGCCAAGATAGTTCACCATTACAACACGGATAACATAGGAAAACAAAACTGAAACAATAAAAAAAGCATTTAAACAATACTGATTAATGAATTTGATTCGGTGCTGAGTGAGATAGTCTCATTCAGCATGTCGTCAGCAGAATAAAAGGATTTTCCAACGAGATACTCTCTTATCATCCTCTTAATTAATATGAGATCGTTCAATGATCTCACTTCGTTCGGGAGTTTATTGAAATAGAAATAAATAGACCCATCATGCTAATTTAACTTTGAGTAGTTCTCTGAACCGCTGACAGCTAACATTAAATACAACGATGTCTTCCGAATGCGCATTAACAGAAATTAAATTAGATGTCAAATGTTTTTATGACATTTCAAAATAGCTAAAGTAAGCGGGGATATTTTTAAAGGAAGGAAGGAACTTAAAAGAGATTAAATGTGCCTTTAGCTAAAGAGTATTCAGCCGCTTTTTTTGAATCCGGCCATTGGCACCTTCCGTGTGAAATTAGGTGACCTTATATTACTGAGGTGTATCCACATATGGGTACATTGTGTACATAGGTCGGATGAGAGTCCCTGAGGAAATCAGAACGCACCTGGATTTGCTCACAGGTATAATTCCTCACATGCCTTACACAACTCCTGTTCGAATATGTACATACAAAAACAAGCAAATGTTTAGAAAAATTCAAATTGCATGTGTTTTATTTCATCGTGTAGCAAGGTACCAATCAAAAGTATAACATTAACACATGAAATAAGTTTTTTTTTTCAAGGAAACTTAAAGTCCCATTTATTTTTATGAAACCTGCTATTAGGGGCATAGGGAGGCAAGAAGAGCTCTCCACACCATCCAGATCCCTCAGCTCAGCCTCGAAGGTACGGAACACTGTATGAGATGGTCTTCCATGTCTTCAAGACCCTGAAGAAAGGGAAGAACGTTGCGTAGCTGTTGTTGTTCAAATAAAAAATAATAAAAATCATAAACAAACACATAAAGATGTATTTTTCAGGATTCTAGGTATTTCTATATTACTAGATTTTACAAGGACCGGTCAAAAGTACCTACCATTAATATTATTAGAGAGCTTTTGTGGATGCGCAGAACCCAAAATTGTTCCTTTATTCAACAGTCACGTGACTGAAGAAGAAAATGATTTATTTTTATTTCATCCAAAAGCACGATATAAAACATTTACTTCCTTTCACTAATTGATTAAAAATGTTTAACAAAAGTCACAAGGTACTTTTTGGGACCATGCGCAGTAGCACATTATCTCTCTAGTATTAATTATTTTCAAAGGTCATGACACTTTTCGCTTTCGGAAAAATTACAATATTTGAAATATCAGCAATTGATTTTCTTACTTTTTAAAGTGGTTCGTGATGCAGTCCTGCCACCAAAACCTCGGTAATCTAAACATAATACCTATTCAAATCCTTTTCTAACAACCAATGGTCGCTTTTACATACAGTTTACAAATTATTTAATTTTTTTAATAGCATACATATACCACAATAAAGATTAACAAGTTAATATCGAAGTACTTAGTTGGTAGCCTAGTGCTTATGACGCCGGCTTTCGTTCTGTTTCTTGCGAAGGTCGTGAGTTCGATCCCAGGTGCTGAACATTTCCTCTTTCACCACACAAAAGCTTTAAGTAGCTTACAGTTAAAAAGTCAAAGAGCGTATTTGGTTCACTTTGATCGAACGCACAAATTCAAAGACAAGCCAGTAAATCTGCCTAATTAATACCTAAATAAAAGATAGAAAATCAAACAAATACTAGGTACTTGGTAAAAAAAAAATATTGAATTTAAAATTTGTAAAATAAAATTATTTGTTTTTCGGTTGTTGGTCTGTAACTTCAAAATTAGGCCATTAAAGAAGACATTTTAGAACATAATAATATTATATCCCGTATTCGGATAAGAACGTTCCAAATGATTTAGAATTAAGTTCACTCGAACTAAAATTCGTATTCGGAATTATGCCGTTTTCTAAAAACCAATATTAGTTCACCATAAATATTTTTTTAAATTATAATTGTCTATGGATCGAGCATGCGCCTTATTGGTTGATGCTGACAAGCGGACAGCCAATCGGAGAAGACAAATTCAAACGAGCTCCATGTTCCAAGCAAGTTCCAAGGTAACATGCCGAATCAACCCGAAGTATAACGAAGACGACTGTATGATTGCATTGGTGTTCAATGATAATAATTTTTGATGCTTTTATTTGTGTTACTTATAATAAATTCGGGGGAAATGCTTAATATTTTTAATAAAAATAAACTTGTTTTATAATTATTTGGTTAAAAAAAACGTTTATCATAAAAATATCATCAGATATCTTTTTAGACGCATACAATTAGGTGTGAACTAAGATTAGGAACGTTTTGACAGATAAACGCACTAAAATTGACTTAAATACGAAATTCGAATACCAAAATGAACTAATTTCAAACTAATTAAGAACAAATTGGAACGTTCTAAAATTTCTCGAATACCAATCCGGCTAATTAAAATTGGAACGTTCTTATTTTAGTTTAGTGCGTACTTAATTTGAATCGGAATAGGAGGAATACCTACTAAATTTCATAATATTTTTTTTTCTACAAATTGTATCCCATATTTTTTACTACAAATTTTACCCCATAATTTTTTTTCTACAAATTGTATCCCATAATTTTTTCTACTAACTGTTCCCATATTTTTTTTCTTTTTCTTTTCGTTCTCGTGATATACATCAGCAAAGTTGACGAAAACAGCGCGAAATTGTATTAATTGCAACGTAATATCCTTTTATCATATTTACATGGATTTTTATAAATTTGAAGTGTTTGATCTTGATCTTCACAAGAGAAATTTTATATGGTCTCCCATACGAAGAATTTCTCCATTCCCCGGATCACGTGGCCTCTCATACAAATAGTGTTGACACGGACAACTGTTCACATTGCCACCCCATAGATATAGTACATCTATGTTATTATTATATTCACACTGCATTACCTACTAAAAAAACAAAAGCTATTTTGCCCTTGCACCTTCAAATAAGGTACATATATTAATATTTATATAATCAAAGTTGTGCTAGTTTTTTTAAATTAAATTACTTCCACCACGAAAAATTAAACGGTCAACAATTTATAAATTTTAATATTTATTTAATTTCTACAAAATCTCGTAAAATCAACGATTAAAATATAGAGTGTCTAGAACATCAGAGTTTGATTCGAAACCATCCTTGGACAACCATGAACCCAACCAAAATTTTTGATTAAAATTCTTCAAGGTTTGAAAGAGTCCGGTACAAAAAATAAACAAAAAAGGTGACAAATTATTGATGTTTTCAGTGTTTTATTTAAAATAATAAAAGTTTTATTAAACACTCGAATAATAAATTACTTATAAATTTTTAATTACTTTATAAAATACTCTTATACTCGGAATAAAAATTAATGTGTAATAAATACATAGTATCACCTCAGCACGGGCTTTTGTCAAGTGGGGTGATAAATTCCATTATCTTAATCTGTATTTATATATGTACACGTTAATGTATTATATTAATATAGGTATTTGCATCCCTCTCATACTGTGTTCCGCTCCTTCGAGGCAGAGCTGAGGAATCTGGACATGGTGTGGGATGAGGTCATTAACGTTGCGCAAGATCGAGCGCAATGGAGAGCTCTTGTTGCCTCCCTAAGTGGGGTCTAAAGGGAGTTTGGATTGGATTGGATTTGGAAATAAAAAAATAAATAAAAATAAAAGTACCTATACAAAAAGGTGACGTTCTTCAACTCATTCAAAGAGTGCTGCCTCTTATTGTGCCTCGTCTCTAGAAGCCTTTTGCAGAGTGGAATTGCCTTTTCTCGGCTCCTCCCCTTCCTAGGAAGCCACGTTAATCGTCTTTTTGATGCCTATAAAGATATATAGATCCTAACAGGTCTTCGGTTGCAGTAATGGTTTTTAGTCATTTAACCTAATGCCCCTTTCGATTATTGATGTGGAGGTACAAAGTATAGCCTTCACATCAGGTAAAATGCTAGAATTATGTACCCTTCACTTCCATTTCTCTCCAGAGGAGCCAGGTGCATCCCCCCAAAGACCGTTCCTACAACAAAGCCCCGCATGTAGGGTTAAGAGGTTGCCTACTATCAAGGAGCCCCCGTTAATAGCTGATAACTACTAACCTACCCGTTTGTCGCGCACTCTTCGGCACTTATTAATGACAACTTGGGGATTTTTAGAGGAGGGGGTAGGAAATGAGTACGGATTTCCATTCTTTCCTATCCAAACAAACCTCTTTCGCTTCTTCCAAACGCATAACATTCCGCATACATGGTCTTCTATTCCTTTTGCTCCTAACTTGGCCCTCCTCTAATACTGAACCGATATGATCGGATCATGTCATTCGAGGTCGGTCTCGTCTGCGTGCACCCATTCTTTCAGATTTATATAGCCTTTTTGTCATTCTCTCCTCGGTCAAACCACCTTAATTTATTAACTTTCATTCTAGTCACTACGCTTCACTCCACATTCCTTTCTAATAATCTCATTCCTCACCTTATCAATCAGTCTCTTTCCAATTAAAGATTAATCAATCAAGATCCTACGCAATGAACATCGAAAATGGATAGCAAATTATATAATATTTAAGTTAGAATGGAACTAATTTCGATACAACAACGCGATCTGTGACAAATTCTATAGAAACACATTATTTTACCTGACAACTATTAACATTAGAAATATTGGCACGCAGATTTTTAATGGATTTCTTTAAGCGATTTTCTAATTTGTTAACATTGAAGTGCATTTTTATAAATAAAAACGCGAAAAGTTAATAAATCCATTTTTGAAATCAAATTGTCGTTTGACACAAACAGTCAATTGTTTGATAGTCGGTGCGATTGACAGAATTCGGATGGAAAATATTATGTGGTTTAAAATTGATGCATCGGTGGGAATGACATTGGTTAAAAGATATTTTTATCATTCTTTAAATTCGGATTCAACATTTATATGGTTAGATTACAGCACAACGTCTGATTAATAAAATGTGTGAATTTTTAAACTGTTTTACCCGGGTTTGAAATCCCGTCTCAGGCATAATCCACCAAATTCCGCCAGCAATACCGAATCCGTAAACAACGGTAAAATAAATAAATAATCTGTGTGCAGTACCTGCATACTTCAGAGCAGCGCGCGTAGGTGACATGTTTTCATGAACGCGCTATTAACGACGCGTACGTTTAATTTGAATTAGAGACATTTCCAAGCGTTTATATTAATTATTAATTAAATTTATTTAGCGACCGTGAACCGTAAATAAATTAATTAACTATATAAATTAATTCTACATAATATAAATAAAGTACTTACCACGCACGCACCGGAAGTTAATTTCGCCATAATTATTATGGGGGCTTTTTGTCACCTCTATTCTGTTTTATGACGTACGGCCGGTTTCAATAACCTATCTATCTCCTATCTATGGTTAAAAATCTATCTATCTTTACACCTTGGTGTTTCAATAAACAAAGGATAGATAGAATTTCTATCTAAACTTTCTATCTTTCATTATATGATTTGTATAGAAATCGGCGATAAAGCGTTTCAATAACTTATCTCTAGTAGCTTGTGACATTTGTGATTACTGTTTTTTCTATGGTTTTCCTAACCCCCGATTTCGGCGGTTTGTTTTTCCTATCCCCCGATATCGACGGCAAGTGTTTGGTATAGCAACAAGTTTTTTTTTTTTAAATAATGGCTTTTTCAAGTGACGAGAGCGATTTGGAGTTATTTGAAGACGGAGTCTTCGCTTCTGACGAGGACGAAGAACCCCGGATGTTATATTCACGGATAAATTTCATGTCGATATTGTCGAACAAAGATTTTCTTGTCAGGATTCGGTTAACTAAAACCGTCGTAAATGATTTGTTGGTCGAAATAATGCCAAATTTACGAGTTACATCTTCAAGGTACGTATCCTAGCCTTACATATATTTATTTGTTTTATATTGTCCATAGACAATATAATAACTCGACATAGAAACTCTGACGTATATTCGAAAATTGACATGGACGAAGTATTGACAATTTCTATGATCAAACGCGGATAGTTTCCATAGTAACTGACATAAATACTATCTATCTGTTGTTTGTTTATTGAAACGCGGATAAGGATAGAATATTAACTGCGGTTAATTGACGGATAGCGTTTAACTGATTACTACGGATAGGTTATTGAAACCGGCCGTTAGTAGTAAAAAAATTTAAGACTTTTTTTTAAAGTTTTTAAAGGTTTGGTAGATTTCATATTTTCGTGAATGATTTTTTAGACCCGAGTACACCACCGACAAATTGAGTTGTGTAAAGTAGGTAGGTTCTTTTCCATTTCTAGAGTAATTTATTAATCACTAGCCCATGTTGTGATCATCATCATCTTCAGCTTTACGATCCATGGTGGGTCTTAGCTGCCTCTAAAAAGCTTCTCCATTCCGATCTGTCACTGGCTGCCACCCTCCATTTGTGCTGCCCCAGAGCCCGACATGTCGTGACACTCCGCGACAACGCCATCAAGCCATTTTAGCTTTGGTCCTCCGATGTTCTTCTACCGATTAGGTTATTAAACAACACCCTTTTTGGGAGCTCCAGATGCTATGTACGGTCCAAATGACCCAGTCAGTGCTGTCTGTTTATCTTAATAAACCTGACTACGCTAATATCCTGGTAGACATCATAGAACTCCGTGTTGTATCTTCTACGCCAAGGTTGACCATAATTTATAGGGTCGTATATTCTGCGTAGGATTTTCCTTTAAAACGCGTCCAGCCTGTTCTCGTCATGCTTAGTCATTGTCCAGCCGGTCTAGACAAATTCAAATTGGCGTTCGACTACAAACGAAAATTTCGTCAATGTATAGTGCGAAAAAATGAACTGTCCACTAAAACATATGAACAATTACTGAAACCAAACAAAGACACTTCAATTTTTTTCCTACTCTACATTGTCGAAGAATCCGTTTGTAGTCGATCGCCAAATGGAATTCGTCTAGGCCTATACGGTCTCTGGGGCATATGTTAATGAAAAATGAAAGTCTTACATAAAGTGGCTTTAGTCTACCTGGATATAAGATACAACTTTAACTGCAGTGAGACCTAAATAGCTAGGGTTAGCTGAAAAAATTAAAATGCACATGTTGCTCTCTTGTTCTCAATAATTTCCAACTTTTATCTCTATATTTCATTAATTATTGAATATCTACTTGTTGTATACATGGGATTTTTCGGTATGTTGAACATGACGAGAATTCTCATGATTAGAAGTTTCGGAGACTTAAACATTACCACTTAATGGCGAACGTCGTTAACGTAAAGGGATCACACTAAGCCAGCCTTCGAAATAACAGTAGAAGACGGTCGTAAGCTCCTAGTGGTTTGTTCCATTTAAAAATCGAACATCAGTAATGAATTGTTAGAGTCAATAGTTGTTACATATTCGTTAAAATTGTAATGATACGAGCCCATGTTGTAAAGCAACGAGCATATTTTTTTACAACAATCTACTCAACAGTCCCGGTTGTCCACTCATCCTCGTGTTTGCCATTCGTCCATTAAACGTGACAAATCAACTTAGTTCATTCATTGTTCGTTAGCAGATGACCCTTTTTATGTACACACATCACCAGTAAGGTATCCTACAATATTATAATGGAGTTGAAACATCAATATAATCTGTTAATAAAACAAACATGTTTACGCACATCGAGCGCGCGTATTTTCGCCGAAGCGCCGGCCGCGCCGTTATATTCAAATTAGAGGTGTCCGTAGCGTAATGTGGGGCTCAGTATTAATAATTTTAAGCAAATTAAGCAATTAATTATGCGTATTAAAAAGACCTCATCAGAGCCGGGAACATGGGGGCATTATTTATATTATTTTGGGGAAACATTAATGTATGAATTCTCTCTTTCGCTCCCGCAGTCGCTGTATTAATATTAACTTATCGTTGTAATTTATTAGCAGGAAACATAAATGTAATTTATCATCAAAAAAGCACGATCGTCGCTTTCAGCTGAAAACTTGGTAGCAGCTGAAATAATAATATTTTGTGACTTGGTCTCTTTTTCTCGTGACCTCGCCGCCTCATTGTTTCAACATCTCATTTCCAGCTCAGTACACGGCCTGGTCGCAATATCGCTAACACTCGGCGTCTTCAAATCCCTTTATTATTATTTTCAACGCCTACGTAGATAATATTTACATTTTCATAAGACTCACCAAGACTTCATTGCCAAAATGCGTGTTATTTTTTAAGTATTTTAACCAAAAATGATAAAAATCTGTTCAGCCGATCTCGAGTTATAAGTGTTTTTTCTTTTATATATTTAGATATATCTTGAACCTTACTTGATGGGGTCCGAGGAAATGCTACGAGCAATATAAAGCATGTTAATGCCTCTGTAGCGGCCATGTTTCGCATGATGATGTCGATACCTGGTAGCAACCTGCCACATCATACAAAGCCGCACAACTATCAGTCCCCCTCACCTTCGGAGAAACGCAACTACGTTGAGAGAGTGGGAAAGGGCAAAGACTAATACATCTCTGCTTAATACAGCCTTGAGAGAAGTTCCTGACACCAGACTTAGATCCAGAAAGCCTTTTTGGACTCGAGCGAAAGATTTGGAGAACGGTGGTTTAACAGTGAATCGGGCTTGGGCAACGGAGTGGGATGGCATGGACACCAAAAACAAGTACCTTGTGTCGGATCCATCGAATAAGGTTGCTGGCTTTGAGCTGGATAGAAGATCATGGACGGTGCTTAACCGTGGAAGAACTTAACGGACTGTGGAAGAAGTGCGGCCGAACTCCACAGATGGGGTTACGTCGACAGTCCCCGATGTGAGTGTGGGAGCGACACACAGACGATACAGCATATTGTGCATGTTTGTCCAATACATATGTTTCCTGGCTCGATGGAGGATTTGAATTTGCTGACGACCGACGCCAAGAATTGGCTGAGGGATTTTAAGTTGTTTTTATAATTTTGACTTGCGCCTTTTAACCATGCGACTATATATATCAGTCACCATCAAGTATTCATAGAGCCAACACATAACACGCACCATCCGTCTCGCGACGCGCATACCGGTGCGCCACATGGCGCCCGCACATTAAATTATTCGTATATTAATTTCAATTGTAGTTTACTTGAAAAATGATAGTTTAAATTGACAAGAAAAGGTCATCATATTATTTTCATCATCAGTAGAAAAATTAAGCTGGCCTCATCCCACAAATACATCTTTCGCTGAAACCAAAGCTTTTGTGTTGTGAATATGGTATAAAATGCTAACAAATTTCGATTGAAATAAGTTTTCAATACAAATATGTTAATTTGTGTACCTTCCCAGTATCCCGAATTTGAATAACAAAAATATCCTCACGCATGAAATTCCTCCGGCCGCAGTTACCTTTTGACAACATTGTATGGAAAATGAGAAATTGAGTGTACCTACTCTCTGACACCCACCACTGTGAATTTGTTTTAAGGTCAAATTATAATATTATAATTTTTGGTCAGTTTGTTTTTATTTCAGTTTATTTTCTTCACATATTTTCATATCTCGTTTTCAAATAGAATAATTTGTTTAAATCAAAATCAAGTCGTCTAACAATGATGGCTCCCGCTCTGTCGCAGCCTTCCACGATCATTTCCATGGTCTTCCGCATAACATTTCTCTTCTAAACCTCCTGGAGATACTGTGTCATTGTTATACGTCTTGCATGCAGAGAAGAACCGAAAATCCATGACAAAAGTTAAGGTTCATTAATGGGGTCAATACGCAGCACCATTATATCAACTTTTTTTTTGTATTTCTCTCAATAATTTTCATTTATATTATTTTACTAAGTACTTAAAAATATCACCATCCAGCATAACAGTTACACCCATTACAATATGAAATGCAAAAAAATAATACAATAATAACAACAATACAGGCAATATCAAAATGTAAAAGAAACAATACAATAGACCAAAAACACAATTTTTGGTTAACAGTAACAGTGTGAGTAGTAGTAGATGCTCAAAAAGACCTTCACATGGTCTTCATAGATCTGGAAAAGGCATTCGACAGAGTCCCAAGAACCCTGATATGGGCAGCACTGAGATCCCAGAATGTACCAGAAGCATATGTGCACACGATACAGGACATGTATGATAATGTAAAAACCCAGGTAAGGTGTACATCAGGTACTTCTCCAGAATTTCCAGTAAAAGTGGGGGTGCACCAAGGTTCCGTCCTCAGCCCGCTACTATTCATATTGATCATGGACTATTTGACCAAAACTGAGATGGATGGCCTCCTAAAAATACCTTCTATTCGCGGATGACATAGTTTTGATTAGCGATAAACATGTAGACCTGCAAATTGAACTAGAAAGGTGGAGGAAAATATTAGAAGACAACGGACTGAGACTAAGCAGGAAGAAAACGGAATACCTATATTTACCGTTTGAGCCAGAAAGTTTGACCATGCCTAGGATGCCCACAATGATAATGGATGGGGTAACACTGCCAAATAGTGATTCCTTTAAGTATCTAGGATCACTCATCTCCAGCGTGAGCTCCATTGCAATGTTTTGTATGTGTGAGCTCCATTGCAATGTTTTGTCGACAGTGACATCCAGAAATTTACATTCATCCTTTTTTCATACAATTTTTCTTTCACTTCAATGGCAGTTACTGCATCATCCTGGATTCGTCGTATTCAAGATAAGACTTCACGAATTTGTACGTATAACACGACTCAGGTGAATAAGATGAAGGCACCTAGGTACACTGATAATAATCGAACGATTAGTAAGAGGGCGGAAGTTCGAATATATAGTCTCATCAGTAAAAAGCAAATTCTACGGAAGTAATGAAAATAATAAATATGGAAGATGGCCCAGCAATCTTTTGAAAACAGATCCGTGAATCCGGTCATAACTTCCCTCCCCTTCCTTCCACCACCCCCTACTTCCAACCACCTCCCCGCCTCCCTGCCACATCGGCTGACAAGTTCTTAATTTAATATTAACGAGAGAATTAAATATGAAAATCTTCATCAAATCGAGACAAATATTTATATAGGTCTTGCCCCCGATAGCGTTCGTTCAGTCATATAGAATTCGTGCACCTACATAATAATATATCCATGTTTCCTCGGTCCAAGGCTGAAATATAATGTATACCAAACTAGCAGATATTCATCAAAAGGATGAACGGGGAAACCTTGAAAATACAACCATCATAGATTTTTTTATAATTTTTTTTTTTAAATGAATGTGCTCACTCATAGTGAACACAAATACACTCCTTGACTCTTTCACAGTAAGCTACTTAAAGCTTGTGTCGTGAAAGAGGAAGATGGTTGGCACCTGGGATCACCTGGGATAGGATGGAAAGCCGGCGTTGTAACCGCTAGTCTACCAACCACTTCAAATAATAATGTTTTTTTCCTGTGAGAAAATGATTTGCAAGAACTTGTGTCAAGTGTGTTTGAAAATTGTGCCAAAAAACGGTCTAAAAATGAATGTAAGCTTTTGCTAAGGTTTTGGTATTTTAAAGGTATGAAACAAGAACGAATTGTAAAATAACCGTAGAAAATGAATGTCTTGAGCAAGTGAATGAGTATGTGTATTTAGGAAGCATGTTTATTAGGGATGGAAAGTGTGGAAAAGAAATCGAACGTAGGACAGTTGCTGGTTGCAGGGTGGGCGGTGCACTAAGACTAGACTAGACTAAGCAAAGAAACTAGTGCATAACGCAACCCTGTTACCATCGATGATGTATGGGTGTGAAAAAAGAAGAATGTAGTATACCCAAATGCAGTAGAGATGAAATCTCTACGAAGAATATGTGGAAAAACTTTATGGGATATGGAAAGGAATGAAAATATTAGGAAGGAATGTGGTATGGAAGTAAGTGTTGTGACAAAGATGAAAGTTAATAAGTTGAGATGGTTAGGGCAAAATGGTTAGGAAAAATGTTTCTATTCTTTTGATTAATATTGTTTGGTGTTAGCCGTGTTGTAATATAATAAGAATGAAATGAGAGATCGAAAATGTTCTAACCGAACGAAACGCTTCTCTGAAATAAAATAATTTGTGTGGTAGGTAGTGTTTTTTTTTTCATTTTCGTCATTTCTATTCCTATCCGTTATAGACTCGGAAACGACCCAACCGATGTACCTACTTACTGCAAAGGTAATAAAGCAATTCATCAAAGATGAAAATCAATAAGTTGAGATGGTTTGGGTCTGTGGAAAGAATGGAAGCAAACAGAATAACAAAGAAAATTTATAAGACTGAAAGGGAAGACGTGGATCGAACACATCGATTCCGTCCTCAAGGAAAGTCAGGTAAGAAGTAAGAGAAATAGGAGAGGGTGTATGAGAAATGTTATGTCAGTGGAAGAATTGAAAGAAATATGCTTGGATATAAGAGAGTGGAGGTTGAGGCACTTCATGTCAAATGCAGAGACTTTATGTGCCTGGGCTTTGGTCAAGTGCCAGGCTCACACCCATACAGGAGAATGGGCAACACACACGCATCAAACAGTTTACATTTCGTTACGACACTAAACGCCGATGCCTTCCATATCTTGCTCATGTTGTTGAAGGCGCCACTTGCCATACCGATACGTATCGGGACCTCAGCCTCAACCACAATTTCGGGTATAAGATGGTACCAGTGCATCAATAACGATGCTAA
This sequence comes from Mystacides longicornis, assembly GCA_963576905.1. Lineage (NCBI taxonomy): Eukaryota > Metazoa > Arthropoda > Insecta > Trichoptera > Leptoceridae > Mystacides > Mystacides longicornis. The sequence goes on along the minus strand of OY756421.1, from coordinate 541,373 downwards.
ACACCATTGTGAGCCTATCACTTCTACCATTATGGAAAAGATATGGACTTGGCAGGGACATGTATTAAGGATGCCGAATGACAATTGGCCGAGGAAAGCGCCGTTGTTCCTCCCATCAGGGTCCCGAAGATGTGGAAGACTCTCTCATACCGTTTTCCGCTCCTTCGAAGCAGAGCTGAGAGATCTGGACATGTTGTGTGAGGAAGTCCTAAACATTACGCAAGAACGCTTTCATCTATCTCAATTTGACCACAGAAGACTCTCTCATACCGTTTTCCGCTCCTTCGAAGCAGAGCTGAGAGATCTGGACATGTTGTGTGAGGAAGTCCTAAACATTACGCAAGAACGCAATGCAGAGATGTTGTTGCCTCCCTATGCCCCGAAGCGGGGCGTAAAGGAAAAACTTTAGGTACCTGCCTACAACCATCCTTTACACATATTGAATCGAAAATCATCGTAAAAATGGGCGGCAATCTATATTATATGGTGACAGCCCCAAGTAATAAAATAATACGCCAATAATATTTCCCGGTGTTATTATGTCATAGAAAAGGCAGTTACTGAGAATATTCGGTCTTTCAAGTTACTGTGGGGCTAGTACGAGTTTAATCGAAAGCTATTTGCACTCTAATAAGCACTTATTAGCGTGCAAATAGTGGTCGAAAAACAAACGATCGAATCATTCGACCATTTTTGTATGGAAATTTTTCGAAACTCTTTCTTAATACTAGTGGTACAGATTTACTCAGAATGGAATTCCGAAATACTTACCACAATTATGAGCACAATTTGTGCTTGTAGGTAGGTACCCACTATTTCATCCCTGTAGATTAATGGTTAGTTTGAATGTTTTTGTTATATTTTAATCAGTTATACTCAAAAAATTAAATAATTAATATATTGGCACCTTGTCGCACAATAAAGACGACGTTTTTTTTTAATTACCTTAATCTGAACAAAAAATAACTTTGCCAATAAATGAAGACGTGATAAGGTATTAATTAATCCCACAAATGACAACGGCATAAGAGCAAAGAATTAAAAACAATAATAGCTAGGTATGTAGAAACGAACAATTTTGATTAAGAAAATTATCGACCAAAAATATCCATACTTACCACATCAAGGCATATTTTGGATAATTATATGGATACTGACATGGAAAAACGATCACAGACGAAGACTACTAACACATACATTTTGAAATTTTCCCAATCTCTGAAAGGACAAATCCAGCTCATCTTTTTTTTTCAAAAATTAGGTAGTAAGAAATATTCCAACTTTATTGCTAGCCGCTTCATGTTATACCTTCTGTCCTTAAAACCGATTATGTCTGTCTGTGTACTTTGTTGGTACCTTTGTCACAAGGAAACTGTCTCATATAGGTACCGCACCGCCTCCCTATACAAATTCTTGGAAATTGTTCCATTCACTCTCCTATTCGTGTGAGGTGGGTAGATCTTGTTGTTAACAACATTATTTAGGGACATTCCATTATGCGAGCTCCAAGATGATTAATTGGAGAGTTAGTTATCCCCGCACACTCTATTACCGAACAATGTTATTATCAAACTGTGCTGTGCTTAATTTGTAAATTAACCGAAGGATTAGTTTGTTCTTTCAATAAACACTTTTATACAAAATTCACATTGTTTGAAGTGCATTTCTATGCTAATGTATACTGAAGTTGAACTGACTGAGGTATGTATATAGGGTGTTGAGATTGTACCTACCCTAGAAAAATCAAACACATTTAAAATATATGTTATTGTTCTATTCTATGATTTTGTTTTATTATTCTTGTGTCAATAAAGTTTTTATTGTCTACCTCGTTGACTGTACTTTTATATTTCTAATCCTTCTGATCTGGCCTCCGAACCAATATAAAACCACAGAATATTAATATAGCTATACGACTTATGAAATATAATATTGTAGTCTTGCAAGTAGACTACCAGAATCTATATCAGAGCTGGGAAAATTTTTATATGGCGGGCCAAATTCAATAAATCATCACCATTCTATGTTACATACATAAATTATTAATTAATTTACATACTTCTTCTTCACGTGTCATGTTGAATCCCCCCAACATCGACTTTCACTCGAGGGTGTCTTTCCCTGTCCTGTGCAGCCGCAAAAAGCGCTCCGACCGTTCTATTTCCAGTCCAAACCTGGATATTGCCAGGAAATTTGTCTCCGACCCTATATTTTGCCCTTCAAAATCAGGTGCAAAAGCCATATCTGTCAAAGTGTCCGACTGTTCAATGTACTTCCGGCAGATATCCAAAATCAGGCAGGTTCTGAGTTTGAGTGAAGTTTATCAACTTGTTGATAAACCTTTATATTCCATTGACGAAATGCTAAACGAGGCTAACAGCAGCGCTTAGCATAGAATATCGACGTAACATTTCTTTTTTTACGTGGAGAATACTCTACATCTTTTTTAAATTAACACAGCGTGTCGAAGACAATGCGCTGGTTGACCCTTTTCATTAACCGGTACTGCATTCTATATTATTAAGTAAAAAAATGTACCTATGCGCCACAGGTATCCCTCGCATCGGGTGGGCGCCGCTAGTCAATCGTTCAGTCGTCCAATTTATTTATTTTCTTCTCCATTCATAGGCCCTTGCGGGCATGTCATCAGTATGACACCTTGTGAATGGTGGTGGTGAGGTCTGTTGGTTGAAAATACACAAAAATTATGTACTCCATAGAGGTACCGCGTCAATTAATTGTTAGTCTTCAATTTTGTGTAGTCAAAAACTAAAGGAAACCACCCTGGCTAAGAGGCAATGTTATAACAAAGAACAAAGCATGGTTTATAAAACTAACGCCTCGTTGGTAGAAAAGTGAACTAATACATACATTTTGAATAAAGAGTTCTTCACAATATATTCTCACCATATTTGTGTGAACAAGAACTTGAGATACCTATATACGAGTACATACAGACATCATTGACTTATTGCATCGACAATCAATACATTGCAAACAGTCTCATGCCACTGTATTTCGATGGCTTTAATGCTTATACTAGGTTCTAAAAAGATTTTGGCAACCTTTTCTAGTCTTGTAGAAACTTTGGTACCTACCTACCATTATCGGAGACCGGAAGAATTAAATGATACAAGTGATCGGCCAGTGCACGAAATTCGACCATAACTAATTTAGATTATAAGTTTGAACATTATTTAGGGTCTGTACAGACCCTGATCTCGTCAATTACTGAGCGAACGCTATTTCAGAATTTTCTTTCAAAAATAATGGCATAGATACGTTAAATTTGAATTGTAGATTTGTTCAAGTTTTTTCTATGGTTATTTAATAGAAAAAAATATTATGAATTAAAACAAACACAGTTGTTGCACTTTCACGATATTTTATTGAGGCTCGAGCGCTTTCATCTATCTCAATTTGACCACAGATAAACAAAAAGATCTGTCTCAAATTATGTCAAATACATCGAAGTGTGTGTGAGAATGAAATACATAACATTACAGTGTGTAGTGTTTTTTTTTATTGATTTAATCTATTTTTATGCATTATTTTAAAAAAAATATTAGCATTCGCCACCCCTTCTCTATATAAACTATACGTATGCGAAATTTCATGCTGCTCCATCCGCGCAATTTTCGTAAAAATGGTCACAATGTTTTCCCTTCACGTATTAATATATTATAGATGATAAAAAATCTACATGACGCTTCCTAAAAGTGGGTCTGAAAATAAACATTATACTCCAAAACTAAAATATTAAGCCACACAACAGCCACTTGAAAATAAGCAACAAGACAATAATTGAAGCTGTTAAAGATACATATAATATATCTATGATATTAAATGAAATTGGGGAAAGAAAACCAAAGGGGGGAAATACTTAGAAGAATCGTTTTGGACTGGGTAGCTCTCGGCAAATTGGACTTTATCTTTAAAGACAAAGACATCCCAATAAACCTGAAAAGAAGAGTCTTCGAAAACTGTATCCTCCTGGTAATGACATCCGGTATGGAAATAATGTCACTCACAGTCAAACACAATACATGGAGCGAAAAAATAAATTTTGGGAATAAGTCAGAAATGAAGAGATAAGACGACGAACAAGAGTCACGGATATAATAGACCGTGTCGCGAAACATAAATGACAATGTGTTGGACATGTGGCGAGACAGGGAAATTAAACATGGGCATCCAGAATTGCAAATGACGCGCCTATGAGAAAAACAGTCCAATAATTGGAAGATCCCAAAAAATATTGGTGAACGATGTGATTCCGATCGGTGGCGGGGAAAAACTAGTCGAAAACAGCGCCCAAAAAAGACCAAAGTGGAAAACTTTAGAAGGGGCCTACAAAGAAAACGAAGGAGCTTTGGTATGTAGAGAGAGCAGCTTCATAGAAAAAAAGCTGCTAACCTAGGGTTGCCCAGAACTCATAGTATAACAGCCTTTTCGTGTAAAACATATCTTTGCATAAAAATTCATAATTTTACGATTAAAATGAATTTATCCTTGGAATTATTAAAGAAACTTTAAAATGATATCGACTATTGGAGCTTTTTATTATCTGCTTTAGAACTACATATTCAATATTAATCGGTACTTTAAGGGGGACCCACTAAAGTTACGGACCTCAAATTTTACGTGCTTGTGTAGGAGCATAAGACCAACCCGTATACAAAATTTTATGAAAATCGAAGAAATTTTTTTTTCTTTTTTAGCCCTTTTTCTAGAACAAGTGAAATTTTCTTTGGATACTTTAAGAGGGTTCCCCTGAAGGTACAGATCTCAACATTTTACTGACTCATCTACATCGAGGGGCTAACCGTTCTACCAAATTTCAATCAAATCGGATAAGAATTACTATGAGTTATGGGGGCGCACACATTTTTGGCGTACGCGTACGGGTACGGGTACGCGGTAATTAATTTTTTTTTGCATTTTTGGAATCTACACCCTCGAAAACGTCGAGAAAATTAATTTCAGCGAAATCTATTTTTTTTTTGAAATCTGATCACAAGACTCATGTATATTCCATATACTATGAGTAATTAATAATGGACATCCACTTTCTCTCTCTGCCCCTTTAAAAAAAATGAAAGGGAACAAATTAATATTTTGTATCTTTTTCCATTAATGAAAACATTTTACCCTTGACTATCTTCTTTTTTTTTTTTTATATTAATTTTAAAAACGTTTCCTTATTTCAGAATTTCTAAATATTATTTTGAAAAAGAAAAAATCCATTGAAGAATGGCATGGCTCAGCTCGTATATATTTATTTGTTTTAGCTCCGTACGTATGTAAGATCCCTTAGTAATTTTGCGATTCTGATGCGAATGTTCTCATAATGAAATTCCAGATTACCTCCAAGTAAATTCACCCTTTTTCGAGTAGGTAAATAAAGAAATTTTCATAACGCTGCCTTTCTATATTGCTTTTTGTACAACCCCTTGTAACGGTTGTCGCTTTAAGTAAATAAATATTTTACTTTTTTTTAATTTCAATTTTTAATTTTGAATCGTAAATTTTTCCACTGTCTACCTACTATTAATTTTATTAATATGGAAAAAAAAGTTCGCAACCTTTGCCTTGCCAACGTTTTTCGGATCAGATTTTTTTCCACCCTTTCTGAATGTTTCGATGGCTAGATTTTTTCACACCGCTCCTTAGGGGGCGTTCAAGTATTACGTAACGCAATTTGGGGGGGAGGGGGGGTCTTGCAAAACGTTACTGTGCGTTACGAGGGCGGGAGGGGGGTTTGAACAACTCGTTACGTAACGGTATATTTTTTTCTTAAATACAAAAAATTGGGAAATAAATCTTCCAAGTTGGGCAATCCTTTTCGTTTATGTTTTACGGGGAATCCCTCGATTGTACTGTACGTCATTTTTGTTTTTTTTTCTCCGAAGTTGGGCACCCTTTTCGTTTATGTTTTACGGGAAGTCCCTCGATTGTACTGTACATCATTTTTTTTCTCCGAAGTTAGCAAAGGACCCTTTTCGACAATGTTTTACGGGAAGTCCCTCGATTGTACCGTACGTCATTTTTATTTTGTTCTCCGATGTTAAAGCTTTTGGTGGAAACACGTAGAATGCCGAATCCGACCCGCGCCGACCGGCGCAAAGAATGTTTCTATGCAGTTGAATGGGGATACGCACAGCAAAAGCAGAAATCTGCTTTCCGGCATGCCCATTTAAATGCATTGAAACCATAGACAACATTCTTTGCGCCGGTCGGAATCGGCTTTCTACGTGTTTTCACCCTAAGCGTAAGAATTTTTCGCTCTGCGAAAAAAGGAACCTTTTTCGTTTAAGTCTTACGGGGAGTCCCTCGACTGCATTGTACCTATTGTCGTGGCCATTCATTTTATTGAAATATTGTAGTTTATTTTATAAACTATTTTATGTTAGTCTAATATTAGTAGTGACATGTTTTACTTAATTAGGGATCGAAGTCTTCCAATTTATATGTGGAGAAATGATTCGAACACTTCACATACCAATACTCTTGATTGTTTGGAACGCTTTTGGATAGAGTCATGAAACATTGACTGAAGATGGGATACGAAGGATTTTGTATTAGATAAATTATGCGCCTGAGTTCATCTCGGGACAGTTCGGTTTGCATCGTCGACGGGGGTGTAGAGGCTCGTTCTCGTACGAAATCCTTTGGATAGCCCTGTTTTCAGTTAGTGATTTTTATTGATTATTTTATTGAACATTTTATAAGATATTAATTTTGTGTGCTACTGGGTGGTGAAATATATTTGTAGTAAATTCCTTTTAGATTCAAGCATAAAATTAAATTCAGTGTTGCATTTTAACTTCAATATTATCTCATAATTATGTGTTATCTGGGAACCAATTTGAATTAGAATCTTTTAAAACATAGAGTCAGTGTATTCAAGAAAGAAATAGCAGCTCCGGATTATTGATAAGTCTTATTTTATTTTGTTATCTATTTTAATTTGTTTGCTTAGTTTGGGGAGGGATTTGTGTATTATCGAGTAGAACCATTCACTGCAATGTGTAATGGCGAACGTTGTATATACGTAAAGCGCGCATAAGCCAGCCTTCGAAACCAAGTAGAAGACGGTCGTAAGCCCGTAATGGTTCTATCTTGATTTCAGGGGGGGGGGGGTCGGTAAAGTTTTATAAAGGTCGTGGTAGGCTAGGATTGATTGCATGCTTATCTACTAATATTTTCAGCTATCGACGACCACCATTTGTGAAAACTTTCAATCATGTTATAAATTGTCGAATATTTTGTTTCATCTTGTTTTGAATACTTCTCATGTCATTCCACAGAACTGAGGATGTAAGGTAAGTAGCTCTTTCATCTCATTATTACTAACATCACAAATGGTGGGGTATCCTGCGTTTGATTTGTTTACGTAAATGTGTTCTATTATCACCTTTATTTCAGAGTTGACCAAATGTTTACAGGTTTATATAGTTGAATTATTGTTATAATTAATTTCGTACACAACGTATTGGGTCCTTAAATTTAGGTTACTAGACGATCACAATATCATCATGGCCATTAGATTCCACGTAGCGATCGGAAAGTCTTTTTTAAAGCACATACGATTTCCTTAACCGTGATTTCAGGTGCGTATCATGAAGTTTGTTAACCCCCTTCACCTTGGGTTCGTAGGTATTCGTCTTAGAGTCATCTACCTATTATATAGGTACATTGATGCATTTCCTTCAGGCGACTCGGTTTACACGGTTTTGTTAAACGTTTATTTAGCTAGAGTAGGTGTAGTTTCGAGGTTAGGTAGTTTAGTTAGAGGAAATCTAGTAGTAATAGTCTCCCGTTGAGGGGATCCCATCACACTATGTAATTTTTATTTCGCCCTCCCAAGTTAGCAAATCTTTTATTTTTTACGGGGAATCCCTCGACTGTATTATACTTACGTCATTTTTATTTTATTTTCGTTGTCAGCATTCGTTAGTGGTCAAAAGGGGGGATTTACATCATCAACTGGACTTGCCAACGCAGCTATACCAAAATTTGGAAAACAGCAAAAGAAAAAATAAAGATAAATTTATGGAACATATAAATAGTATTTTTTTTTTCTCCGAAGTTAGCAAAGGAACCCTTTGAAACCTTTTTATTTTTTTACGAGAGTTCAGTAAAAAAATAGTCTCTTGGGTGTTACGTAACATTTAGGGGGGGGGGGGGGTACAGAAAAACGTTACGGCGCGTTACATGGGGGGGAGGGGGGGTCAAAAATTGCGTTACGTAATACTTGAACGCCCCCTATTTTAGTGTAGAAACTTAAATAAAAATGTCAACTACCTACTTACATTGCTAAAATTTAAGTTGCTACCTACATTACGTATCCCAATGTGATTATTATTCGTCAGGATTCCACACAGCGCGGCGTGTTGTATGGCGGTCCATCTGATCAAAAGATCGACCAGGGACAAATTTCTATCGGGCATTGAATCTTTCTATTTCTATTGAAGGAACTCTACCGTGGTGATTCTAGCTTTAATAACGACAATGGCCCGAATAGGTACCCCCGCCTCATTCACTGGAGAATCTATCATTCGATTCTACGCAGTCCGATTGGAATGACCATTTTTATAATGATTCTGCAAACTGCTTTCTTATTTATTACAAAGATTTTTTTAGGCCGTACCTACTAGGTATTAATATTCAAATCGATTTTTAGCCAACTTCACGCTTTTACACTTTTAGAATAGCTCAGCATAGATGAAGATGCATTATTTTTATGCTTTCTCAATCTCAAGAAAGGTTATAGAATATTTCACTCATGAAAACAAAATGTTTTAATACAAATGAAAGTCGAGTTAGTGCGAGCACTCATAACTCGAGGTTTGGCTGAACAGATTCTCCCGATGTTTGATTTATTGGATTCTTCTCCGCTCCGGATAATATAATAACTAATAAAAAGTAAAAAAAAATGGATATGAAATAATATAAAATATTATATTAAACTTAGTATGGAACGGATTTCATGCGACGCGCCAACGTCATCTATGAAAAAATCTATAACAACATATAATTATTGTTTATACTGCACATGATGGTAGTTGCCTCTCATTCTCGCATACGTAATAATAATAATATAAAGCCTTTATTGATAACTAGTTTTTTAAAGGCGCCCGTGGCGCCCACCTTTGGACTTTACGTGCAAACTTTACTTTCTCATAGCTGAATTCACATGTGGACTTAAAATACTTGGTTGATTCAACTCTTTATAAAAACTCAAAAACAACTTAAACGTTTAATTATAAACTTTGCGTTCAAATAGCTTTTAGCATGTGGGTATTTAACTATTTGATTGATTAAACATTTTTATGCAAACTTTGGATTCGCATAGGATACTTTAAAGCTTCATTTATTGAATACTTCATGCAAAACTCAAAAAACGTCGTGAACTTTTTATAACAAATTTTGCATTCAAATGGCTTTAGGATGTGAGTGTTTTAGTATACGATTGATAAAAAAATTTATTTCAAACATTGCGTTCGTAAGGCTTTTTCTCTATGAAGTCGCGTGTGTAGTCACTGTGTACGTTAGTTTTCTGATTTGGTAAACTTTTTCATGCAAACTTTGCATATGTATGGCTTTTCTACGCTATGAATTCATATGAGAATCTTTAAAAAATTACTTTAGTATGCAAACTTTTTATTGAAAACATGGCATTCGTATGGTTTTTCTCCGCTATAATGTGTGTGTGGATTAAAGATTCGTGATTTGGAAAACTTTTTCATGCAAACTTTGTTTTCTAATGGATGAACTCTTAATATGTGAGACTTTAAAGCACTTGATTAATTGAACTCTTCAAACAAACTCATAAAACAACGTTATCTTTTTACATCAAACTTTGCATTCAAATGGCTTTAGGATGCGAGTGTTTCAGTATATGATTGATTAAATTTTTTATTTCAAACATTGCATTCGTAAGGCTTTTTCTCTGTGAAGTCGCGTGTGTACGTTAGTTTTCTGATTTGGTAAACTTTTTCATGTAAACTTTGCATTTGTATGGCTTTTCTACGCTATGAATTCATATGAGAATCTTTAAAAAAATACTTTAGTGTGTAAACTTTTTATTGAAAACATGGCATTCGTATGGTTTTTCTCCGCTATGATGTGTGTGTGGATTAAAGATTCGTGATTTGGAAAACTTTTTCATGCAAACTTTATGCAAACTATGGCCGAATTCATTTGTGTGACTTTAAAGCACTCGATGATATAACTGTTTATGAAAATACAAAAAACAACTTAAACTTTTTATTACACACATTGCATTATTAGGGTTTTCTTGGCAATGAAATCGCATCTGTGAGTTAAAGATCTGATTTGGTAAACTTTTTCATACAAACTATCCTTTCTTATGGCTGAATTCATATGTCAGACTTTAAAGCACTTGATAATTTTTTTTATAACAAATTTTGAACTTTTTATAACAAAATTTGCATTTAAATGGCCTTTACCATGAGTTATTATTTGATTGATTAAACTTTTTATCGCAATGGTTGCATTCGTATGGCTTTTCTCCGCTGAGTTTGCGTGTGTGTGATTCTTGAGTTCGCAAACTTTTTTTTGCACTCATTGCATTAGTAAAGCGAAGTCCGGCTGCGCGTAAAAGTTTATTTGACAAATTTTGTTTTCTCATGGCTGACTTTGCATGTGAGTTTTTAAATAGCCCGAATGATTGTTTTTCTCCACATCGAGACCTTTAAAAAAAAGTGCTCAGCCACCAGGCATAATAATATTATTGTTACTGTCAGCTGTCACTGCTGTCAGCCATATTATATTAGAAGAACAATATTATTTGTCTTTAGTTGCGAGTGGCGCGCCATCTAGCGGCGTTAATGACATCAGTCAGTCAGTCAGTCAGGCAGTCAGTCAGTCAGTGAGGCAGTGTTCAAGGCAAATATTATATAGATATATACAAATATAAAAATAACATGCTTACAGATAATAATTATTAACAACTAAAATATACAAACAAGATACCTCCCGAAAATGAGTATATACTCGTGCTTCGGGAGGGAAATTCTTCTTCATGTACCTACTCATTGTTAAGTTAACATCAACAAAATAAACATTTTTTTTTTAATTATGTTTTTTTTTTTTTCATTTTTCATTTTTTTTTTTTTATTTTTTTTTATTTTTTTTTTTTTTTAACTAACATTTTTTATAGCATATACCTACACATACAAAAACATTCACACACCTACAAACAAAAAAACAAAAACGATGGGTTGCGGAAGTCAGCGCCGCAGCAATGATGACAGTCAACCAGATCTGACCACAACTGAACAACCAGGAAACCATAAGGCCGAGAACAAAGACGCAAGAAGACACGGTCGACGTGTTCAGCCATGATCATACATTATCTTCTTTAACCTTTTCTTAAAGACAACAAACTCCTCTCCATTATACTTAAACTAGCTAGTTACCCGTGGCTTCGCTCACGTGTTACTGTATTTGCTTTCTCTTCCTAAACAATGCAGAATTAATTATATTCGCATCAAAATTAATAATAATAAGAAACATCATCAACATTTCTTTTTTTAAATATATATTCTAAAATTTCCATTAAATTACTATATTTTTATTTATATTTGTCGTTATTAATCTGTATTTAAAAAAGATGTGCTTCTTATACAAATAGAATCAGCCCGCGAACTTAAAAATTTCGCTAACTTGACTGACATTGTTCTATGAGAATCCCAAAAAATAACTCGAATAACTTTTATTCCATCAAATGACGTTATTTGAAATCAATTTTTATATTGCTGGATATGAATAGAAAAATATTCAGGTCTCGAAAAGCAATGAAATTAGTGATCTTTAAAACACTTATTTCTATCTGCTTTGGGCATTTTTCAAGCTACAGACGTTTTTTTAACATTTCAATTCATATCTTTCACGTTGATTTGTTGTTGTTTGTCTGGTCGTAGGTTCGAAATTTAGTTCATAAATATCTTATCCTGAGCAAACACGACATAAAAAGAATAAACGATATCGGTCCAGCCGTTCAGGTCGAAATAAATAACGTTAAACGTGAAAACTGTTAACGTTCCGAACGTTAACGTTTACCAAATTGAAAATGGTTTCCAAACAAAAAAAAATGCGTTTCGTCTTCAATATAATAGCAGCGTCGTAATACTTCCAAAGATTTTGAGGTAACGTTTATCGTTAATTTTGAATAACTGACAGAATTATTTTTTTGACTCGGAATTTGGAACAACATTGTTTAACGCACGTGGAACAACAGTTTTTACGTTATCTCTATGGAAATAACAACAAATTGTTAACGTTGGAGCTGTCGTTAATATTTCGACTTGGCCTCCAGGCGTGATGCGATGACCACGTAAAGTAGGTCTCCATTTTTATAATAACGTAATATTCTCCCTTTTAAGCCCCCCCGCTCACCGCAAACCAGCCCGGAGGAAACTAAACTGCAGCAAACCCGATCCGCACAAAGCCAAAACCTAGCCCGATTGCCAAAAAGCCAGCCGCACACAGATCAAGCCCGTGGCGTTCCCCCCAAACCACCCCATAATACGGGAGGCCTTGGACCCACTCAGGAGAATAGGTTAGGCATAAAGAACTCTCCATTGCGCTCGAAGTCGTCCGAGGCTCATTGTGCTTTTTCTAACCGGTTGAGGTTTAAGGAAGTGAGGTGGTCAACCTCAGTATTCTAATGGTATAAGTAATTGGCGTTCGACTATAAACGAATTTTCGACAATGTAGAGTAGGAAGAAAATTAACTGTCCACTGTTTATATTTTTTATTAGATGAAACGGATATCGGCAACTATCCGATATCCGGTCTATCCGGCGGCGTAAATAATATCCTGCCGGATACCGGATAGTAAAAAGAGGCATGTTTGGATAACTCATTGATTTGTTTATTAAAGTATCACTTAAGAAATACACCTTATAATCACAAAATAAATTCTACAACTTAGAAAATTGATTATCAAGCATAAGGTAAATTATGGAGAGTAATTCTATATAATATTTCGTTATATAGACTATTGGACTATATAGAGGAAAACAGCAGCTTTGCTGGTCTTCGTAAGTAAGGGAAGTTTAATAAAACAACGTTTCGTCATATATCATCCTGGCTGAAGATGCAGATAGTTTCCGCGATTTTTGGAACAATAACGTTCCGGCAACGGAGTCAGTCCAATTGGTATATACCGCCTACGTAAGCGTAATTCATGCGTTGTACCCACGGTAATTTACGCACTGGCCGGGCTCTAGTAAGGACTTCTTTAGCATTCTGCGAATTTTATAAATTTTTGAAAATAAAAACACCGATATTTTAAGGGGAGCGCTTTTCTTTCTACCGCAAGGGTTCCGAAGACAAAGAAGATCTTCTCATACCGAGAGGGTCTTCCTCGTGTTCTGCTCCTTCGAAGCAGAGCTGAGGGATCTGGAAATGGTGTGTGAGGAGGTCATAATATCCGGCTAACTGCTATCCCTTTCGTCTCTATTTTTTATACGTTCCAGTGGACAGTTAATTTTTTCGCACTATACAGTGACGAAATGATGTGGTCATTGACTTGCCAGTGTTTTCAAAACAATTATTTACGATCTGTCCTAAAATGATGTGAGGTTTTGTAGATAATTTTAAAATTTAATATTTTGCACATTGACTACATTTGATATAAAATAATTTACCTATTGACTTCATAATACTATTTACCTTTTTTCAACATATTATATCAACTTGCTATTCATGGTTTACGCAATAAATTCAAAGCAAGATTACTCACATACTTTTTTTTTGTTGCTAGTGTTTTTATGAAATGGCTTCAAATATTTTGACAGATCAAGACATAAAGAATTGCAATACAATCCAGATTCTTTTCGTGAACTTACCGTAAATTATTTTAGTAGAGATAATAAATTACTAAAATAGGTAGGTACCTACATAATGATTTTAATGTCGATCGTAAAAAAAACAATTCAGAATCGCTGTACAGGATGCATGGTACGAAAAATATATTGAAGTAGGTAGGTACGTAAAGTGTTTCTCTGAATTCACGGAAAGTGTATTATCTCTTATATAAAAATGGAACGCTTATTTGCGCGGTCATCGTATGGGTAAGAACACGTTGAAAGCCGATTACGATCCGCGCCGACCAGCTCAAAGATTGTTGTCTATGGTTTCCATGCATTTAAATGGGCGTGTCGGAAAGCAGGTTCCTGCTTTTTCTGTGGGTTTCCCCGTTCAAATGCGTAGTAACATTCTTTGCGCCGGTTGGCGCTAGTCAGAATCGGCATTCTACGTGTTTCTTACCCTATGAGAACAGCTGAACTTATATCGCCCATTTTTTTGTCGTGTTTGCTTTTGTCTGAAGGGTCTTATGAAAGAAAAAAGTTACACGGAATAAAAATAAAACTTCCACTATACATTTTTTCTAATTTTGAAATTAAATCAGGCGTTTAACAGGAATCAGTTGTTTGATAAATGATACGATTCACGGAATGCTGATAGAAAATAATATAATGATATGTTTTATAACAGATGCATCGGTTACAGTACCTAGTTAAAAAGGTGTTAATGAATGTATCATTATACTAATTCATATTCAATAATATAAGGACCACGTCGTCGTCTGTGTTAAATAACTTTAAACTGAAATCAACTTAAATTTATACATAAAATCTCGAACATATTATTTATATTCCAAGACGGGACGAAGTTTGACGGGTCGGCTAGTTCAAAACTATATTAATATTATAGATTACGCAATAGTTTCGACACGTGTATTGGAGAAAGTAGGTTGGGCTGGGTAGGTACCTACCTACGTATATATTCATTGGGTAGGAACACGTAGAAAGCGGATTCAGATACGCGCCGACCGGCTCATAGATTGTTGCCTATGGTTTCAATGCATTTAAATGAGCATGCCGGAAAGCGGGTTCCTGCTTTTCTGTGGGTATCCCCATTCAAATGCATAGTAACATTCTTTGCGCTGGTCGGCGCGGGTCGGTATCGGCTTTCTACGTGTTCTTAGCCATACACCGCGGCACCACACCGGCCCGGCTCGCCGAATGAGATCCAACTGTCGATGGCCTGAGTCGGTATGTTTATTGTATGAAACGATGTCGTCAATAAATTAAATTTTTACAAAAATTGTTAAGAAAAGTTTGAGATGTACTGCTATGATGTATGTATTTTTTATAGAAAAATAAATTATCTAGTTGTAGCGTTTCGGCGTTTTTCGATATTTTTATAAAATTCTGAAATATAGGCACTGAAACTCGTAAATTTGTCATAAAAAAAATATTTTTCTTTATAAAAAAAGTTTGAGAAATCCTGGAACTTCTTCATTAAATTATATTTTAGATATTGTATTTTTCTATATACATACACAATTTTAGGGTTCTAGATTTTATGGTTTTCGAGATTATTGGAAAAATTAAATAAAAATTCAAAGGTTGATAACCCCTGACTGAAAAAAAAATTCAAAATTCTGAGTATACAAATTTTGTATGCTTAAAATATTCAATATTTTCTGAAATTTTAAGATCTGTCCATCAAGCGAATCAAAAGTTATAAAGAGGGGACGGATACACACACATACACGTTGGAAAAGTGCCCCTCACCCCCTCCCCTCTAATTAATGATATCTTTTGAAAACGAAATAGTATAATTTGACTCTTTCTAAAGAAATCATTTTTTTGAAATTTCGATAAAACCAGTTTTAAACTTTTTAGGAGGCACTTAAAAATCATCCCTTTTTATATGTGCCCTTTTTCGTCCCTTTTAGTTAAATTTTGGAAAAATTGCCGAATATGCTAACACTCATTTCTATAGAAAAATTCATATGCCAAATCTCAAGTTCGTAGCATGTCTAGTTTCCGAGATATTCGCATACTTTGAAAAACATTCAACCCTATTTTTCACCCCCTTAGGGGTGGAATTTCCAAAAATCCTTTCTTAGTGGAAGGTTTTGTATTGAGACCTACCTGATTTCCAAATTTCACTTCTCTACGATTAGCCGTTTGGGCTGTGCGTTGATGAGTCAGTCAGTCAATCAGTCAGTCAATCAGTCAGTCAGGCACTTTCCTTTATTATTATAGATTCCTGCGAAAGTTCATTATACCATCTAATGCATCGTAATTGCCGATCTTGCCCATTCTACTTTCTCCACCGTTGCAAGCGTTTAAAAAAAATCATATTAGTAAACAAAATTAACGGGTAAACTCATCGCATTAATAGTTGTGTATTTTTGTTTCTGGGGGCGCTATGCACATATTGCACACATGATGGGGCCGCCTCTGGTTAGGACCACAGCACACAGTCTGTCGGAAAAGCTAGTAACAGTACACAAAACTCTATGGAAATACCTGTCAAGCTGGAATTTTTTTGTGCATTTAATACCCCAAATTCTTATAAAAGACTCCAGGCTCTTTTTTTTCATCAAGCCCCGACTCCTAACATGTAAACATTAGCTCGTTCATAACGTGAACTTCCGTAATTTAATTTGTAATAAAAAGTTTATTTTAAAAACTCTCTAGAACTCGTCATTTTTCCACGTATGTATAAAACTCGTTACTTAAACGGTTATTATTATCAAACAAGCGGATTCCCGTTTATGCTACTACGATTGTTTTACACGATCGACGCAATAACCACAGATCAAATAGCTTTTTGATAAGAATGATAGAAGACTGTTTTTGTGTTAAGGTAAATGAGGTCAAATTAATTTTAAAAAGACCTAAAAATCATTTTTTCATTTTTATTCTTCAAATGTGACCGGCTTAGGTTATGTCGGTTGGATGGTGTTTGACGTAGAAAGAAACATTTTTTGTGTTGGATCTATAGGTGCATATTATATTATAGGGGTAGTGCTCTCAAACCAGCCTTGCTTTATTTTTAACCCATCACGCCGTGTACCGTAAGGGGTAGGCAGAGAGAACGGACCTCCACTCCTTTCTATCCAAGCACACTAAAACATACCATTTCTAATACAATCCCTCCTATTTGCTTGATCAAGCCAATAGGCAATAATAATGAGTAATAATAATACAAAAATGGATATAGTCATATCCTGGCGCCAACTATATGACAGCAGTAGCTGTCTATAAAAGTTGGTTGCTCTAGTTGTTCTCTAAATATTCCAACAGATGGGTCTATCTATATCTCATTAACATCAAAAACAACACTCCCTTTTGCACCCCACTCAGGGGCATAGGGAGGCAACAAGAGCTCTCTATTGCGCTCAATCTTGCGCAGTGCTTATGACCTCTCATATCAAGCCCAGTTTCCTCAGCTCTACTTCGAAGGAACGTAACACAGTATGAGAGGGTCTTCCTCGTCCTCGGGGCCCTAATGAGAGGAAGAACAGCGCCCTTCTCGGCCAACTGTCATTCGGCATCCTTAACACATGTCCCAGCCAAGTCCATCTCCTCCCCACAATGGTAGAGGTGATGGGCTCACGCTGGGTGCGCCGGCGTATAGCGTCGTTCGTGATGCGGTGGGACCATCTCATGCCCAGAATTCTCCTTAGGCACTTCATTTCAAAAGCTGAGACTTTTTGTGCCTAGGCTTTGGTCAGGTGCCAGGACTCACACCCATAGAGGAGAATGGGTAACACACAAGCATCAAACAATTTACATTTCGTCTCGACACTAAACGCCGACGCTTTCCAAATATTGGTCATGTTGTTAAAGGCGCCACTTGCCATACCGATACGTATCGAGAGCTCAGCCCCGAGGTCACTAGAGGTGGTAATGGTTGCTCCCAGGTACTTAAATTTATCCACCCGGGAGACCTGGTGACCATCGATGGTTATGGGTAGCTGTTTATCGGGGCAGGCATTACTCGCCATGAGCTCCGTCTTACTGGTATTGACTCGAAGGCCAAGGCGTGCTGTTCCGTCGCAGAGTCTTGAAACACTGCGCTGTAATTCCATTAACATCATCTACTTGTTATATACACGTATTATGAAGGAATTAGCGTCAGGGCTGTTGGCCCAGTGGTTACCGTCTCTGCACGGTACGACGAGGGACGCAGGTTCGAATACTGCCCGCGGCATGGGATTTTTCCACATGTTGAAATTTCTCATAATATTCGGGAATTTGAACATTACTACCTAATGGCGAACGTTGTTAACGTAAAGTGATCACACTAAGCCAGCCTTCGAAATAACAGTAGAAGACGGTCGTAAGCCCGTAGTGGTTTGTTCAACAATTTAAAAATCGGGCAGTATTAGTCAGTCATCAATTGTTGATAATATATCTCTACTTTTTCTCTTACTTTCTGACCTAGTCTTCCTGGAAGACGGAATCGATGTGTTCGAGCCACGTCTTTCCTATCAGCCTTATAAATTTTCTTTGTTATTATGTTTGCATCCATTCTTTCCACATACCCAAACCACCTCAAATTATTGACTTTCATCTTTGATTAATTGCTTTATTGTCTTTTTAATGAAACCGGTTTGCAGTAAATACATCGCTTAGGTCGTTTCAGAGTCTATAACCGATATTGTAGAAACATTTTTCGTATTTTATAGATATTGATTATTCTTTCATGTATTACTTTACAATGATTGTGGGCGTGTTTTTTTTTTAATTACAAACATTACATTAGGACTTACAACCTTCATCATTGGTGGACGGGTTGCTTCTTTTGATCACTTTACGTATTCAATGTTTTCCGTGTGTAAGGAGTTAAAATTTGGGAAAAGTTTTCAATTGTAATAAAATAATAAATTCATATAATCTTCATCAGAGTATTAGTAGGTAGGTGCATTGCCGGGTTAGGTACCAAGTACAGATCACGCGTGACCTCATTATGAAAGTACCATTTGATCATTCACATATCATGCACCTATCACGCAAGTATTTCTTTGACCCTTGTACGGGATCATGCAGAGCCCACGCCGTGGATGCATGTTATTTAAGAGTACCATCTAGAAAATAAAGATACATCTAAGTGGCTATAGTTAATCAAAGATGGCGGCGGCCGCCTTAACCAATAACATTGAGGTATGCTGTCGCTGGGGAGGGGATGGCGAGGTAGGTTAGCTACAAGCTTTCCTCTCTGCACTCACTTGCAAATTTGCCTACTTGGAAGATAGTCGATAAAACTAGCGGTCCCCGCGCCTCCAGCGCGAGGACCCGCCAATTTATAATTTTCTATAATAATAAATTTAAAGTCACAAAGATAAATAAAATTACAAAATGAATGTACAGATTTATTTATGTTATAACATAGAATTTAAATAAGAAAGTGTTTTGTGCTAACACCATAGCAATTTGTAAAATATAAATGTAAATTGTTTTTTTTAAAAAGAAAAAAGTGAATAAAACAAACTCTCAATTAAAAATACAGATGACTTCTGATTCTTCTCATGAATCCTTTCTCCCATATGAGACTCAAGAGTCCTGTCTCTATACTGCCGAGAGCTAGCCGCAAGTAGAAGGATGAAGATGAATACTAGTGGAGGAGAAGGAGACGACCAATAGATGTGACGACAACCACCACCTCTCCTCTTTCTTTTTCAACACCTTACATTGGCGTCCCAAAGTGAGGCTCGAGAAGATCTGAATCATCTACTCTTCCGTTTTTCTGACTGTGATGGGGTCAGATATCACCGAATCTGCGAGCAGCGATTCACCATCTCATCGCAAATTTTGAGCGGGAAGGAGGACAAGGCTTCTCAACAAATCTTCAAGTGAGTCTATTTAAAAATCAATTTATAATTAAATAGTCAAAAAGAAATTTTTTTTAGCTGGCCAATTCAATTTATGTGACAAAATTAGAGATTTGTATTTTTAAAGTTTAAATACTTAAATTAAAAATAATTTTAATTTTCATTCATACTTCACCATTTTTAAATAAATATAGAGATTATTTGCCCGATAGTCTCATTATTATTATTGTTAGTTGGTTCATGTTATCCCGATATACCTACCTAGTATAGTGCAGAGCCGTATGGTACGTGCATACACATAACGTTTGTGTATGTGTGTTAAATAATTTTATATTAGCAAATTTTAAAATAATAAAAGTATAGAGCAATATTTGTTTAGTCTGTCCGTTCGCATTGAGTTTAGTATCAATTCCGAAATTCGATTATTTATTTTAATAGTTATTAAAGAGATGAACAATAGGTGTCATTAAGCATGAATTAAAAACAGCATTTAATATTTATTTTAGAGTAGCAGACACGACTTAGTGTAGAAATTACCTGACTTAAGATATCGCCTGTTATTTTACCAGGGCATTGTTCTTTTTTTTCTTTTCGTTTAATTTTGTGTGGGTTACATATTTGAATCGCGTGTTAAATTTTTGTGCCCGATCCGTTTTCACAATAGCCTTATCAGGATAATAGTAAATTGTTAAAGTTATGTAGAGTTCTGTTTGTTTTAAATTTGAGTTTGATCTTAGTAAAATCACTACCTGCTCATATGTAAAAAAAATCACAGTGGTTTTTTTTTCTCGTCACATTGCGACGGCGTAGCCAGTAGATTGCTATAAATAGGTGGGTATGTATATCCAAATAGCGAAGAATATTTCGCGCGCTCAGGTACCTACGTACCTGAGTGACCCAATTAAATTTTATAAAATTATTATTATTATTTGCGTTTATCGGAATAGAATCATAAAAATTTTCCTAGCTCTGTTGAGATTAGATATTTTTTTTTCCTGGATAATTTTTTAGAGTTGTAATTATTAATTATGAAAGATGCGTTTTGTTTCGTGATTATTTTGATATCGTTCTTTGTGTGGTAACCAGCGATGACGAGAGTTGTTTACAATTTTTTTTCCTTCTTCTTTTTTTTTGCGAACCATGAAAGTTCCGTTTCATTTTTGCAATGGAAGTTGGCACAGAACAGGTTCACTGATCGGAAATGTACTAGAATAAGACTTAGGATAGAATAGTCATTTAGTTTTTTTTATTTTTTAATTGCGTCGTATTAGTCCTTTCATAGTTAAAAGACTGCCTTCTGCGAACGATAGTTTTAAGTTATAAGTATATAGCATCACCATAGTTTAAAGGATGTATGTAAATTAGAAAGAAGTGTTGAACCACAGCGTAAGTGAGAAGCTTCCTTGCGGAACGAATGATACAGGGAGTCTTAGAATCCTTTATCCACACGGAATTCATTTTTTTTTTGTTGTCCGCCATAGATAATTCAGTGAGTGAATTTTTTTTGATAGAGTAAAGATAGTTCCAAATTATTCAGGTCAATGCTTAAAATAGTCAATTGTATATAGGTACTTGTGTTGAATATTGTATGAAAACGCCTTATTTGATTCAGTCGTAGGACGATTGGCAAAGTATGAATAACTACACTCGTGATAGGAATGTGTTTCCAAATTTTTATTATCAAGTGATCCAGCCACCGTGTGGTCACCCGAGTTTTCCTCTTTGTTAGTAAGACTGGACCACGGCTGATTGTTTGTGGTGAAGATTTTGGAAGCAGTCGGGATATGAAAAATTAGTTTTGTTTAGGGAAAGGCATATAGTGCCAGCAGAAAATGAATGTCTTTTTGAATTTTTATTATCAAGTGATCCAGCCACCGTGTGGTCACCCGAGTTTTCCTCTTTGTTAGTAAGACTGGACCACGGCTGATTGCTTGTGGTGAAGATTTTGGAAGCAGTCGGGAGATGAATAATTAGTTTTGTTTATAGAAAGGCATATAGTGCCAGCAGAAAATGAATGTCTTTTTGAATTTTTATTATCAAGTGATCCAGCCACCGTGTGGTCACTCGAGTTTTCCTCTTTGTTAGTAAGACTGGACCACGGCTGATTGCTTGTGGTGAAGATTTTGGAAGCAGTCGGGAGATGAATAATTAGTTTTGTTTATAGAAAGGCATATAGTGCCAGCAGAAAATGAATACAGAGTGATTGCGTTTAGAAATAAAGTATAAAATGCGGCTTAAGAAAACGATATTCGACAACATTGTAAATTTAGTATAGGTACTATTTATTGTAAATAACTGCTGGTGATTAGTTTAATTTTTTTTTATTATATATTTTAAGACCCTACTTAGTTGTGAGGTATTCACGTAGTTTAAGGATTAGTGATAGGTAAAATGGTATTTTTGCAATTTTTGCCATCCGGAAAAAAAAAATTCGCTTAATTAAAATGGTATTTTTGCAATTTTTGCCATCCGGAAAAAATAAATTCGCTTAATTAAAATGGTATTTTTGCAATTTTTGCCATCCGAAAAAAATAAATTCGCTTAATAAATTATAAATACGTCATTATAAATAGATGGCACAATGTCGTAAATCATTCTGTCTAGGTATTGTACAAATGTAAATATATAAAATAGGCTAATTTATATTAATTAGTGTAGCGCGTAACTCGTAGTAAGTTTTTGTAATCCGCCATTAATGCGTATTACCGTACTTCGGTATGCTTTAGGTGTGTCCAGCAGGACACACTTGTTATATTTTTTTTTATTTTTGTCTAGGACAGTTAAGGGACTTAGTGTAGGTCGCCTTCAAAATAGACAAAGTATCACGAGCCACTATAAGTGTTCCCTGATAATTAGAGTTATATGAAACATTGACACATGATAGTGTGTGTCAGCTGAAATTGACGGAGAGGTTTCAAAAAATTCGCGGAAGTTTCCCTGCGAATGTTCGAGAGTATTGTGATCCTGCCAGGTCATATGAGATGCTTTGAAGCATGCTTACAGACCCGTAATGGTATGGAGTTTACATGAAAATTGTGTGTTTCATTTCTGTTAAAATGTTATGCACGCTAGCCTATTAGTGGGTTTGGAATTCACTTTTGTTTTTTTTTAGCGTATTGAGATCCGGTTGGACTCAATCCGCTCCATGCGATAGCCACCATGGGCTCTAGAATACATGATTGATTGTAAATAAGTTTTGTTTCACCAAACTCCTAAGATTGTCGTGACGTGTAGCGTCAAAACTCTTGAATTTTGGTTTAACTATCTGTGGAGAAGTATCAGCTTGTGTCCAAGCGACATCATGGGTTGGTCTCTTGTTAGACAACTTACGTCCAATAGCTGATATATGTTTCTCTCAGAATTTTAAGTTAGTTAGTATAAATATGTTAAAAGTTTCTATCAGACTATCACCGTTATAGTTGTTTAGATCCCTAAAAGTACGTTTCTGATCAGATAGGTTTAGCTTTATTTTATTAACCATTAGGTATTTGTTTCTGTGTGGTAGCTTAGGTTAAGGGTACGGGTCGATTCATGATCGATTAAGGGACGCCTTTCTTGATCACTGAATCACTGCATTTTGTAAATAAAATAAGTATTAATATTGTAGATAATTTTTTTTGAAAAAAGGGTTTTCCAGTTTACCTCTCCAAATTGGATGGCGTCCTATTAAAGCTCTGTTTAACATCATATCATTGCTGGCATTCGTAAATTACACCTTCGAAAATTACTGTAAATCACTTGGGCATTACAGGTAGAATAACTTAAGTCTTATTTTTTTTATTTATAAAATATAATGTTGTTGGATCCTGTAAGTCACGAATTGGCAAGCTTATAAATTAGCTATCTCCAAACCTTTTGAGAACTATTTTGTTCATGTCAGGCTGTGTTTAAAACCAAAAAGTGAAAACATCTTGTGATATGTGCAGTGATAGCCAATTGTTATTTTGAGACTCTTGGTATGACAATTTCGAGTCAAATAAATAATAATAATAACACAACACAGATAGGTCCATCAACACTGTTTGAAAATATTTTTGTTTTGTTTTAATTTATGTATAATGTGTGTATAATACTATCTAAAATTTTAATGATTGAACATAAAAGTTTAATCAATTGATGATGTAAAATAATAAAATATGTGGCGAGGTGTTCTGATCAGATAGGTGACTTTGTTTATTTTGAATTAGGGTGTTACGAAATTGAAGGTGAGTGGTGAATGTGTGTTATTAATTTTTTTGAATACATTAAAAATAGAATAGTATGAATCTAGGATTTGAATGTAGTGTGAAGTGTTAGACAGCGCTGTCGAATGTAAGTTTGAGAATGAAAGTTTAGTACCTTCAAGATTCATACGTACCTACCGTGGTATTATGGATGTTACGTCGCCGATTGATCAGAACAGTTCTATACATAGATGGCATAACCTATACGAATCATATTCATGTTATATTTCTTATGATTCATAGAAAAATACTTAGGTATGCTCATATTGTAAACCCATATTGAAATTGAAATGTATAAATTAGCTATCATACCAGAACAGACCTACCGTAATTTTAAAATTTACCTTAGTAATAATTTTTTATTTTTGTAATATTTACTAATTTGAAGTTTAATTGAGAGTTGTTATTTAACTATTTGGTCTGTGATGTTATGAGTTCATTAATAATTATTCGCTTGCAAGAATGGAGATTATACTTGCTATAATAATCTCGATAACATCAGTGTAATGAAGTTTTAATTTATAGTAAAATTTAAGGGTTGAACTACATAAAACTAAAATAAAAACACCATTGAATTGTATAAGTTGATACTTAAGGAAGGGTTTTTCTTTTTTTAATTATTTCATGGATGATCCACGGGTTATGAATTTGCATTGTATAAACATTAGTAAAGAACCCCCGATATTTAAAATACTAGCTGCCTTGACAGAGGGTCTCCTTCAAAAATTTTTTTAAATTTTTTTTTGGTATTAAAATTTTTGTAGAAACAATTAACAATATCATACTAGCTGTGCCACCCGTGTAGGTGCCTTGAGTATTACAACTTGAATTTTTTTTTGGAATAGATGTACGGGCGGGCTCAACGCCTTTCTTTTTTTTGTTTCTTTTTTTTCTTTTCCATTAATAAGCTATGGTCGGGTGTAAGGAGTTAAAATTTGGGAAAAGTTTTCAATTGTAATAAAATAATAAATTCATATAATCTTCATCAGAGTATTAGTAGGTAGGTGCATTGCCGGGTTAGGTACCAAGTACAGATCACGCGTGACCTCATTATGAAAGTACCATTTGATCATTCACATATCATGCACCTATCACGCAAGTATTTCTTTGACCCTTGTACGGGATCATGCAGAGCCCACGCCGTGGATGCATGTTATTTAAGAGTACCATCTAGAAAATAAAGATACATCTAAGTGGCTATAGTTAATCAAAGATGGCGGCGGCCGCCTTAACCAATAACATTGAGGTATGCTGTCGCTGGGGAGGGGATGGCGAGGTAGGTTAGCTACAAGCTTTCCTCTCTGCACTCACTTGCAAATTTGCCTACTTGGAAGATAGTCGATAAAACTAGCGGTCCCCGCGCCTCCAGCGCGAGGACCCGCCAATTTATAATTTTCTATAATAATAAATTTAAAGTCACAAAGATAAATAAAATTACAAAATGAATGTACAGATTTATTTATGTTATAACATAGAATTTAAATAAGAAAGTGTTTTGTGCTAACACCATAGCAATTTGTAAAATATAAATGTAAATTGTTTTTTTTAAAAAGAAAAAAGTGAATAAAACAAACTCTCAATTAAAAATACAGATGACTTCTGATTCTTCTCATGAATCCTTTCTCCCATATGAGACTCAAGAGTCCTGTCTCTATACTGCCGAGAGCTAGCCGCAAGTAGAAGGATGAAGAAGATGAATACTAGTGGAGGAGAAGGAGACGACCAATAGATGTGACGACAACCACCACCTCTCCTCTTTCTTTTTCAACACCTTACACGTGGTCGTCCAAGAAATACATGGAACGATCGCATCGTTTCAATTATGGTAAGGAACAGTAGCCCTTAAGTTTTCGATGATCGAATATCGAAACGATCATCGAAAGTGTTTGGAAAAAATTTCATACTAAAATGATCGAATGATTCGATCGTTTGATTTTAGAACACTAATTCCACGCTAATAAGCGCTTATTTGCGTGCAATTAGCTTTCGATAAAACTCGTACTAGCCCCACAGGAGTAAAAAAAATAGTAAGAAATGGTTTGCTTCTGGTTAAAAAAAAATGCACGTTTTTTTTTTTTTACCCACCACGCCGTGCCCTCAAGAGGTAGGCAGAGAGAATGGAACTTCACTCTTTTCTATCCAAGCAAACTTTATTCGCCTTTTCCATGCATCGACATACCTATTATTTCTTGTACAACCTCTCCTATTTCTTTTGCTTCTAACCCAACCTACCTCGAGGACGGAATTGATGTGTTCGATCCACGTCATTCTCGGTACAACAAGCCTTTTAACATTTTTATCCAGCCCCATAAATTCTCTTTGTTATTCTATATGCATTAATTATTTCAGCATGCTCAAACCAACTCGACTTATTAATTTTCATATATTTTGTAAAAACACTTACATCCATATCAGATGGCTGCCTAGTATTCTAATTCCTTTCCATGTCTCGCAGAGTCTTTCCACATATTCTACATATAGCTCTTCTATGTTCATTGGAGCTTATCTTTTTTCTAGTCAGCTCCTCCAGCAGGTTACCCCGCATTATGCAAGCTAAAGAAATACTAGATGTCATTGTGTTAGAACTACTCACTTTCTAGAAGTAAAGCAACATGTTGGTCTGAATTGAATGTCTCGAATATTTCCCTTTGTTGTTGTTTATAAGGAAATATTTTTTAATTAAATCATTCTTGAGCGAGCTCTAAATAGACACAGTCAGTGTGCAAAGTTCCATCTCTATATAATAGGTATGTAATGCTATAATTTCCTAGAAAAGAAAAGCGACCGTTCATTACGAACGCAGTATTACTTTAGACCTGCGGACGTAGCTAAAATTGCACTCAACGACTATTCTGTCATAGAAAACGACTAATTTGTGTTAAAATGACTACGAAGTTTATGATAAGTGTATGGGCCCAGTCGGGCATCAACAGACTAATTTGTGTTAAAATGACTACGAAGATTATGATAAGTGTATGGGCCCAGTCCGCCCAGTCGGGCATCAACAGACTAATTTATGTTAAAATGACTACGAAGTTTATGATAAGTGTATGGGCCCAGTCGGGCATCAACAGACTAATTTGTGTTAAAATGACTACGAAGTTTATGATAAGTGTATGGGCCCAGTCGGGCATCAACAGACTAATTTGTGTTAAAATGACTACGAAGTTTATGATAAGTGTATGGGCCCAGTCGGGCATCAACAGACTAATTTGTGTTAAAATGACTACGAAGTTTATGATAAGTGTATGGGCCCAGTCGGGCATCAACAGACTAATTTGTGTTAAAATGACTACGAAGTTTATGATAAGTGTATGGGCCCAGTCGGGCATCAACAGACTAATTTGTGTTAAAATGACTACGAAACAGCCATTTTGTTGATATAGAGTAATCATAGAATGCAATAAATCGCTAGGCCTGCAGTACATAGCATTCTATATTTATCTCTTTCACAGGGGCTATACTCTCCCAGTCAAATATGCGGCGACGGAGATCGCCTTGTCGTTAGCCAAAATCAGGTCATCAGGGCTACAGCTAATAATATTTAAAATTATACCTATATTTAATTTACTTTTAATAACAAATTTAAAATCAGATATTTCTATGTATTATGGCCGTTGAATTGCGGGTCCGCTTTTTTAGTAAACCATCGCATAAGTATAGGTATACGAAGCGACTGGATTCAGTTACCCGCACACTATCTTTACAACCAACTTAATATAAAAGTTGCAGTAAAAATTTAATTCAGTTTCAAACTCGCCCCTACACACAACCTTTAAGTTTACTTTTTTTTTATTTTCCTTTCGTAAAAACTAAATCCAATCGCAATTTTCTTCTACGGAAAATGTCGTTCGAAATCGCACAAGTTTTATTTTATGTACAGCAAAAAAAGTTAACTCGGCAGGTAGGTATGTTTAGGTAGGTAGGTACGCTGTTTATTGGAATATCCTGAATTTAAAAAACTACAACGGAAAACTTTTTCAAACCTGTAAAAAAGATTTGATAGGTACTTACCCTAATTGACATTTTGACTGATATCTACTATATCTATAATAATAAAGGAAAGTGCCTGACTGACTGACTGATTGACTGACTGACTGATTGACTGACTGATTGACTGACTGACTCATCAACGCACAGCCCAAACGGCTAATCGTAGAGAAGTGAAATTTGGAAATCAGGTAGGTCTCAATACAAAACCTTCCACTAAGAAAGAATTTTTGGAAATTCCACCCCTAAGGGGGTGAAAAATAGGGTTGAATGTTTTTCAAAGTATGCGAATATCTCGGAAACTAGACATGGTACGAACTTGAGATTTGGCATATGAATTCTTCTATAGAAATGAGTGTTAGCATATTCGGCAATTTTTCCAAAATTTAACTAAAAGGGACGAAAAAGGGCACATATAAAAAGGGATGATTTTTAAGTGGCTCCTAAAAAGTTTAAAACTGGTTTTATCGAAATTTCAAAAAAATGATTTCTTCAGAAAGAGTCAAATTATACTATTTCGTTTTCAAAAGATATCAGTAATTAGAGGGGAGGGGGTGAGGGGCACTTTTCCAACGTGTATGTGTGTGTATCCGTCCCCTCTTTATAACTTTTGATTCGCTTGATACATAGATCCTAAAATTTCAAAAAATATTTAATACTTTAAGCATACAAATTTTGTATACTCAGAATGTTGAATTTTTTTTTCAGTCAGGGGTAATCAGCCTTTGAATTTTTATTTAATTTTTTCATATATCTCAAAAACCATAAAATCTAGAACCCTAAAAATGTGTATGTATATAGAAAAATACAATATCTAAAATATAATTTAATGAAAAAGTTCCAGCATTTCTCAAACTTTTTTTATAAAGAAAAATATTTTTTTTATGACAAATTTACGAGTTTCAGTGCATATATTTCAGAATTTTATAAAAATATCGATAAACGACGAAACCCTCCAACTAGATAATTGATTTTTCTATAAAAAATATATACATCATAGCAGTACATCTCGAACTTTTCTTAACAACTTTTGTAAAAATTTAATTTATTGACGACATCATTTCATACAATAAACATACATACACCACGAGCTGGTCCGGTGCAGCGTGTATGGGTAAGAACACGTAGAAAGCCGATTCCGATTTGCGCCGACAGGCTCATAGATCGTTGTCTATAGTTTCAATGTATTTCTTGGAGGAATTATTATATATGGAGAGATTGACAGCTGAATTTTGTACGAGAGCAAGTGATGCCACTAGAGGGGATGTGAGGAAATACTGGCGGCCATCTTGGTTGCAACATATTTCAACAATTCGTATGGAATAATTGAAAATATATATCAGAACTTCGAATAGTTTGAAATATCTTGTGTATTTGACTTAAATTAATCATCTCTTCAGTTTAAGGAAGGATTTGAAATAAAGTTCACCAAATAAAACCAACATAACATTAAATCATCAATTTAATATGAAAAAAAAACTGTAATTAAACTTTAAAAGAGTAATAATATGTCTACTCGTAAACGTAGTTATTAACAACAAAACACTAAAAAAGAGATCCAGCAACATATTCGTTAAAACAGAGAATATGTTCCCGTAAGTTCCATTAAGATGGCGTCGTAATTCATTTTTCCCCCCGACCCCGCGGCTTCAAAAGTTTTATCAATGAATCCATCCATAACCATAGATTCATCCAAGATGTATTTAAATGGGCATGCCGGAAAGCGGGTTCCTGCTTTTTCTGTGGGTGTCAAATGCATAGTAACATTCTTTGCGCAGGTCGGCGCGGATCGGAATCGGCTTTCTACGTGTTCTTAGTCTATGAATATATATGTACGTAGGTAGGTACCTACCCAACCCAACCTACTTTCTCCAATACACGTGTCGAAACTATTGCGTAATCTATAATCTATTAATATAAAGGAAAGTGCCTGACTGACTGACTCATCAACGCACAGCCCAAACGGCTAATCGTAGAGAAGTGAAATTTGGAAATCAGGTAGGTCTCAATACAAAACCTTCCACTAAGAAAGGATTTTTGGAAATTCCACCCCTAAGGGGGTGAAAAATAGGGTTGAATGTTTTTCAAAGTATGCGAATATCTCGGAAACTAGACATGGTACGAACTTGAGATTTGGCATATGAATTCTTCTATAGAAATGAGTGTTAGCATATTCGGCAATTTTTCCAAAATTTAACTAAAAGGGACGAAAAAGGGCACATATAAAAAGGGATGATTTTTAAGTGCCTCCTAAAAAGTTTAAAACTGGTTTTATCGAAATTTTAAAAAAAATGATTTCTTCAGAAAGAGTCAAATTGTATTATTCTGTTTTCAAAAGATAACATTAATTAGGTAGGAAGGGGTTGGGGGTGGTTTTTATTGAATAACCATATCTCTTAGATAACTGAAGTTAGAAAGCTCTAAATTAATATATAGATTCTAATTTTAATATAAAAATAAAATTCGTGTTTCAACAAATAAATATTATTTTTTAAGGAAGATAAGCCATGATAAAGATTTGCATCAAACATTTATTGTAACAAGGTCACACCCCGTGAGCAGTGCCGTTTGAATAATATAGGTAGGTACCTACTACGCGTCCGCCTCGCGAGAATGACTGAGGTTATAAACTAGGTAGGTAGGTACCTACCCAACATTTTTTTAGTGTAGTGGAGTACCTACGCCTTTGATTGGATTATTAAATTCTATATGTAAATTCTATTTGTATATGAAACACATTTTCATCAACGCACAGCCCAAACGGCTAATCGTAGAGAAGTGAAATTTGGAAATCAGGTAGGTTTTAATACAAAACCTTCCACTAAGAAAGGATTTTTGGAAATTCCACCCCTAAGGGGGTGAAAAATAGGGTTGAATGTTTTTCAAAGTATGCGAATATCTCGGAAACTAGACATGGTACGAACTTGAGATTTGGCATATGAATTCTCCTATAGAAATGAGTAGTAGTTTTCTTGGACAGTTTTACCAAATTTTTACTAAAAGGGACGAAAAAGGGCACATATAAAAAGGGATGATTTTTAAGTGGCTCCTAAAAAGTTTAAAACTGGTTTTATCGACATTTCCAAAAAAAGATTTCTACAAAAAGAGTCAAATTATACTATTTTACTTTCAAAAGATATCATTAATTAGAGGGGAGGGGGTGAGGGGCACTTTTCCAACGTGTGTGTGTGTGTGTGTCCGTCCCCTCTTTATAACTTTTGATTCGTTTGATGCACACATCTTAAAACATCAAAAAATATTGAATACTTTAAGCCTACAAAATTTTTGTACTCAGAATTTTGAATTTTTTTTCAGTCAGGGGTAATCAACCTTTGAATTTTTATTTAATTTTTTCATATATCTCGAAAACCATAAAATCTAGAACCCTAAAAATGAGTATGTATATAGAAAAATACAATATCTAAAATATAATTTAATGAAAAAGTTCCAGGATTTCTCAAACTTTTTTTTATAAAGAAAAATATTTTTTTTTATGACAAATTTACGAGTTTCAGTGCATATATTTCAGAATTTTATAAAAATATCGATAAACGCCGAAACCCTCCAACTAGATAATTGATTTTTCTATAAAAAATATTTACATCATAGCAGTACATCTCAAACTTTTCTTAACAATTTTTGTAAAAATTTAATTTATTGACGACATCGTTTCATACAATAAACATACCGACTCAGGCCATCGACAGTTGGATCTCATTTTTACATGTAACTTTTTTTATAAAGTAAAACATTTTTTATGACAAATTTACGAGTTTCGGTGCCTATACCTATTTCAGAATTTTATAAAAATATCGAAAAAAGCCGAAACGTTTAAAACTGGTTTTATCGAAATTTCAACTGCAGATAGAGTCAAATTTTATTATTCCGATTTTAAAGTAAAAAATATTTAGGGTGCTTGGTAGTTTTTTTCGAAAAACCATATCTCTTAGATAAATTAAGTGAGAAAGCTGTAATATATAGATTCTTACTTTAAAATAAAAATCGACCGGTTTCATTGTTTTGTCAAAGATTTATTTTAAGCAGTGATATGGTATGATAAAGATTTTTGCAACAAACAAAATAATACTATGGAGATCCTAACCTTGAAACGCGGCACGATGAAGTTAATACACGTGCGGCTAGGTATATACATACTGCATGTATCTTATCGTAATGCCCAGAACAGTGGTTTCCAAAATTAAAGATTTTCCAATTTCCTATCAGGTGACAACTCTTCTGGCAGCTAATCTACTCGGCAATTTTTTATTGATCACACAACCCTTAGTAGGGGAGAGTGGGGATGTATGGGACAAATTTATTAAAAATTGAATTTTGGAAAAATAAAAAGCAATTTATTTAAAAAAAATACTAGGTTGCTGAATGTATGCTATTAGCTATGACATATACTTAAAATTATACGGTTGAGCATATTTAATGAGTTATTCAAAATATTATAAAACCCTGATTTTGTCCCATTCCTCCACACAGTGTGGAGGGATGGGACACCTATATGGGAGGAATGGGACATGCAAATAAAATTGTAACTTATTTCGCTAAAACGATCAAATTTTATTTCGAATGCATAAACTTCTTGCATTCTTTTGCACTGCCATGTTTTTGAGGTGGTGGCAATACCAGTATGCACTTCATTATTTTGTAATTGAACAGCCTGGCGAATTTTTGTATAATCATTCCTTATTCAATTTATATTTTTTTATCATAATCTCGGCATCTACAAAAAATACATTACATTTGAAAAAAAATAACTAATTGTGGAAAAATATTCACATACAGGAGGTATGGGGTATGTCCGATACCTCACTCAATGAACTGTCCCAAACCTCCACCATGAACAATAAAATGGTAAATGACATAATTTAAAACAATAAGTTTTAAGTTATGTTAAAACAATGCGTTAATATGACGAATAATTATCGCAGGTTTGGGAATAAAACATAGAAATAATCTTACCTTTGGTTTACTTTCCCCCAAAAGGATGGGTTGTAATAGGTATAATATTACTTTTTATGTCGAAAAATGATAATCAAGAATTATTTTTTCCACACGCACATAACACCAACCGTCAATGATTTTTTACTAAACGTACCCCTATATACATCTTTTGACAAGTATATGAATATATAACTGCGCCAAATATGAATAATACGAGTACTGTCCCATACCTCCTGCATCCCATACCTCCACACTCTCCCCTACTAAATTATTCGTCACTCGATTAAAACACTCAACCAACGTAAACTACGCTACTGTGAACTAGGCTTAAGTACCTTACTGTATTAATTGATCACCAGTATTTCTTTATCCTCATGTACCTACATACGTACCTCGGTGTTATTTTTATAGCAATAGGAGCACGCCTCATGGCCTTGAAAGCCAACAAGGACACTGTTCTGTTGTGTAATCGGGAGTTGGCTGGGTAGGTAGGTACCTACCTACTTATGACGTCATTTATTTTTATGAATGGGTACGACTTTTTCCCAAACTGTAGGTAATTTACAGAAGGCTGTTATTGGTGTGCTATAAGTTTGCCTATATTGATGGTACCTACATTGAATAAAAAAAGAATAAAATATGCACATGATTTTCCAAAAAGGCCCCACTCTTCCTTGGTGATGTTTCGTGATTGTTTTCTTTTAGAGAACTCCACCGTTTACGCCGTTTTAGAAATTTTCATACAAAATGAAGCGAATTCTCGGGCACGTTCAAATGTTAACTCGCAGTACTGTAGTAATATTTCATAGGCGAGGTATATTTTCTCGCCTATTTGTTCCCACCTGGGATACGAATAAAATAAAATATGGATGTTGTTTCCGAAATATTTTAATGATGGTTTTAATTTATTAGTTTAAATAAGACGAATTAATAATGTATTTTTAGCAGGGAGCACAGTGCACATTATGCATGTGAATGTAGGTGTCAGCGTTCCCCCAGTTTAAGAAGAGAAACCAAAAAGCACGTGAGCGAAGCCACGGGTAACTAGCTAGTTATATATAAAAGAAAGTCGGGTTAGTGCGAACACTTATAACTCGAGATCGGCTGAACAGATTTTTATCATTTTTAGTTTATTGGATTCCTCTCCACTCCGGATAGCAGGATAACTATTAAACATCGAAAAATGGATAGCAAATAATAGCAGGGACAGGTCCTGCGATACTAGTCAGGGTATTAAAATTGTGGAATAACAAATCAATTATTGTTTTATTTTAATGATTGTATTCAAATAATTCCACCAAGAATACACGTTTAATTTGTTAATTTTAATCAAATTATTCCACCAAGAATGCACGTTTAATTTGTTAATTTTAATCAAATTATTGTCATTTGACACAAGCTGTCAGTTGTTTTATAGTTGGTACCATTGACAGAATTCGGATGGAAAATATGTGCTTTAAAACAGGTGCATCGGTCGGAATGACATTACCTAATAGGGATTTATATCATTCTTTTAACTTCGAATTCAATATTCATAGTTAGATCTTAGATCACAGGACAACGTATGTTGGGAAAGCTAGTAATTACGCCACGTGTTGCCCGCCTTGTTAAACGACATCGAGATGTGAGCACTGATGGTCAAAGAGTAATTTGAATTGCCTAGCTTGAAGTATCTATTCGAAATGTGGAATTAAGGAAGAACGCTAAGTAACGAATCAGTAACAACGCTATCAGCTCACTTATTGGGCCACATGATACTTACCTAAGTTTGATTAGAAAATCGAAACAGATGTTTCAATTATTACGAAAAGTTCCCAACAATACGCGTCACCCAAAAACATTTTTCTTTCAAACAGACCTACCTTCCTAATTAGACGTACCTACATAATAGTTTCCATATCATGCAGAACTCTAAATGAGAAACATCATGGCCAGAGGTCTCGTTGCGTAGGTACGTTTTTTACTTACTTTATATTGTATTTCGAGTCTTAAAAGAATCCGCATAGACACGCGCACATTTAGAGGATAATAATTGCGCACACTTGTGTTAATCTACTTCTAAACTCTTGCACAACACTTAAGTAATCGTATTCATCCACCTCTCTAGTAAAATCCTAAACGTAGAATGAGTTTTTTTTTTTTTTAAATGAATCTGTGCTCACTCGAAGTGAACACAAATACACTTTTGACATCTTTCACAGTAAGCAAATGCTTGTGTCGTGAAAGCGGAAAATGGTCGACACGGCCGGGATTCGAACCCACGACCTCCGCAAGAAACAATGCGAAAGCCGGCGTCGTAACCGCTGGTCTATGAACCACCTCAGTTATGTTAGGGTGCTAGAAATTGAGATTTATTTATTTTATTTTTACAATTGTTAAATGTTATTCGCTGTCGCGGCATCGAAACATCGACATCAATATATTGATTACTGAATTTTGAAATTACAATCGGGACAAGATTTAATTTACTTTCATTGCAGAATTAAAAACGTTTGTGCCCTTATTAAACGATAAATATGTATACTTTATTATTATTAGAATGTCGTTCAAATGGTTTAAAAGTAATAACAGCTTAACGACTTACATAGCTAAGGTCTTCCCTACTTCATACCTAGAATCATGATTTCGATTCCAGTGCTAACTATACACTTTTAAGGACTTCTTTAACTTTACTTTAGTTAGAAAAATGACGAAAATGCATATTGTGTGGGTGAGCTCGAATTCAACCTACTGAGTGCTTGGTAAGCAGAAATATGTACGCTTATGTAGGTATTTACCTGTATGATGCCAACAGATGGAGAGCAATTCAAGCGTATTGTGTACAACCCATACTGCTGGTTGAGACATTTGAAAAGGGGTTGTATAAGTATAGAAGAATCCTGCATATACAATCTTGCTCAAAACAATATTGTTTTTAATAGAAGGGACATCCCGAGCACTGTCAAGAGACTTCTATAAAGAGAGATGCAATTATATTAACAGAAGCCAAAGATGTATTTATGTATTTATCAAAGAAATCCTCCAGACAACTTGAAGCTGGTATAAAGAGAAATGATTTTGCTTACAAGCTTACATAATTACTACATATCAAATACAAAAACAAACTTAAAAAACGAATTTTTATGATATATCATCAGAAGAATAAACAAACAAATCAAAGAAAAGTTTAACACATGTATGAAATTAAATTAAAGAAAATAAGATATAAGACTCAACACATGAATAAATGTTATAAATCTATATTTTCTGAAATTTTAGAATCTGTGCATCAATCGAATCAAAAGTTATAACTTATAAGGGGGGGGGGGACACACACACAAACACACACCCTCACAGACAGACACACACATTAAATGTTTTCCTCCGAATTCTGAGTAAATCCATATATGGAACATATATGCTGCGAAGCCTCTATGTTGGTGTTTTTTTGTCGTCAAAGTTTGAAAAACCGTTTAAAATCTAGACCTGGCCATACAAATCTCACATATCTTGGCTTGATACTGCCGATCTGTCTCGAGAAATAATTTCTCTTCAACAAATCGACAATTGGATTACCCAGGCGATGGATATGATAATTTGATAGAAAATAGGTGCACTAAAATATAATATGAGATAGTGTGAATGATTGTTAAAAGATGCTTTAGACTTAATGTGATCGAATCCAAAACCTACCACTCCTCGTATGCATTGATTCAGATTTGGTGTGCGGCGAATGTACCCTGGCCAGGTGTGCGCAAGTGTGACAAAACAATAAAACAGTGTCCCCGCCCCGATGGTTGACGTCGCCCGGAGGTTGGATATTGTTTCTGTGGGATATTTTTCCCCAATTCCCAACGCCTTTATTTCGATCATAACAAAGGGACGTAAAGTTTGGCGACGGATGATTTGTGGCCGCGTCAACAGATGTCGCTAGCAGGCCTGCCGCCACTCATTATGTTTTTGCGCCTTGTTATTATTATCATTTTCTTGACGAGGAAAGTATTACTGTTCTATTGTGTCGGAAATATCGAGAGTTTTGACCTTTGAAAAATTCCCCCCATTGTCGAGTATAACGACGTATCGTTCCCGATCATTATTGACCCGTTGCCGTACTGGGTGTGATGATGAGGATCTGTGCCAAAAAATTAAAAACACCGAACATAAACTGAAATGATAGTCACAGCCGCTACTTTAAAATTTGGATCCTTAGGCGTCATCAACGGCCTCTTGTTTTATTACTTAACAAATTTATAAGATACACAAAGTATGTAAATATGTTAAAAGGCATGTATGTCTAAAAGATTCACAGCTTACACAAAAGCGTTCATACTTCTATATTTTTTTCCATAATATGAAAGTAGGCATTGGCGTAACTTTAAAGGTAGGCACTATCTTAGGCCCGTAGCGAATTCCATGAATGGGACCCTCCTAGTAAAAATCGTAATGTTGTAATGTCATTTTAATAAACCACGTAAATGGCCCAAGTCTTACTCACAAATAATATTATCTTTATCTATTGTGTCTCACTTGGTTTCACAAAATTTTCTGAAAATAATGGTGAAGCTAATTCTGAGCTGTTGTTCTTTTGGGCCGGGGCCCTCTCAGATCGGGGACCCTTGGCATTTTGCCAGCCCTACCGCCATTTAGTTACGCCTCTGTAAGTAAGTAACATCAGAGCTAATTATTATTTTAGCCATCTTTTAGCAGGATTTAAACCATTTTGCACAAAATTTTGTTTTATATCGAAAGTTAGTCCTATAAAAAATTGCGTTGCGATCAAATTCAAGTTGTACCGCACAGCTGCGGCACAAGGGACTGTAAAAAAGGGTATATTACAGCCGCGGGTGGAGCACCCAGTGCTCGGTACGATGGCCTCTCGTCTGCTTCTGCGCCCGGCGGCTCTCGCGTCTGCTTCTTCGCCCTGCGCCCACGACGAAACTATTCGTCTCACACTTCAGTCGTCAGCTGCGCTTTTCGTCCCCTGGCTTGTAGAGTCCCCAGGCAGAGATCAAAGATCAGAGCTGGTTAGCCTCGTACACCAGGAATCTACTCAGAACACTTAAAGCTTCAGACGTCGGTGCGTACGTAGAATAGCCTCGGTCCAATGGTATCGGTCGTTGTCCAGGTCCACAGCAAAGGTCCAGTCCACGATCCAATCGTCCAGTCAGAGGGGTCACACAGGTCAGCGAAGGGGTTCCAGGTCCAGGTCAGGTCAGGCAGTTCCAGGTCAGATCAGGCAGGTAGGCAGGCAGGCAGTCAGGCAGGCAGGCAGGTAGGTAGGTAGAATAAAACACCAAGTGTATACGAGGAATGATAAATATATTGCACAAATATGGTCTCTTAAATTCTAGTCGAAGTGCGCTTGCGGCTATACAATACCGCGCGCTAGTGGAAAATGGTCTGGAGTACATCCCGTTCGCGCTACGGGGAATTGGCGACGTAAGTAAGCTGGCGAGATATTTTCCCGCCAAAACTCTTTTCCCGCCCAAACCATTACCACCAGCTCAGCGCACCTCGACATAGAGCTACACAATTTACAATATTACACATAATGTAGGTACATATTTCATAATGTATGTACATATCTACCTGCCGGTAGATATGCACATAGGCCTACACTATTCTTATGAGAGCCGTGCTGCCACTCATGGCCACTGCCGCTCCAAGTTCGGCACCACCAGGGTCTCAAACCGCTGGTGTGCCTTTCCAACAGATATGTCCACCAGCAGGTAGACATATTGATACCACCAGGTATCGGCATGAGCCACTACATGCTACATGCTCGGCACCACCAGGGTCTCAACCTCTGGTGTGCTCTTCAGGGGTCTCTGCTGGGTTGCTTGGCCGTCTCATAGCCCAACCACAGCATGCCCAGCCTCGTCAGTGTCTCATCGACTGAGAGGCTTAAGTATATAGTAGGCAGGTACCTCCTTTATATACCCTCTTCTAGGTAGTGCATGTGCTGGGCTGTTCCGCCGTCTCATGGCGCAACCACAGTCATAGCATGCTTAGTCCCGCCAGTGTATCTTCCACTGGCGGGCTTTCTCTTAGTAAGGTTCATAGGTAGGTACCTCCTCTCAAAGCTTATACCTACAGAGATCTAATTACATACATTTAGCTGGCCCCCCACCTCGGCACAAGGGAGAAATCATCCTTTATTGATTGTCCGATGTGGGAAACACAACGATAATACAATTTTCACATATAATGTACATTAAAGTATCGTTAGGTATGTACCTAATCGTCAGGTATGGGGACACGAGGCGAGGTTCAACGAGACTCGACGGCCCGCGGTTATGCGGGGCCCCCCGAGACACACTAGTGCGGGGCGCCCCGTGGTGCACCACCGGGCGTGCATGCTCCGCGGTCGTCATTTAATTCGGGTCCTCGTGTTCCCATACCTGATAGGTATTTACATGACGTCATTCACATACTGCCGTTCGATACACTCCCCCCGTGAGTGCTCTGCCTCACCACTGGTTCTCGACGGCATCTCCCCCCGGGGATCACGATCAGCTTCGTCGCTGGTCTGGTGTAGTTGCCGGATGCTGTTCTGATGTCTGCTGACCTGACCTGCCCATCGTCTGCTACGCTGGTCTTCGTTACCACCCCCTTAGGCCACACATTTCGGGGCTGGCTCGGGTCTAGGAGCCAGACCAAGTCGCCTTTCTGGATGGGGGGGGCAGGGGTCTTCCATCTATGGCGTTCTCGAAGGGTCGGCACGTATTCTCGCAGCCATCGTCGCCAGAACTTGTCTGCTAGCTGCTGCGCCAACCTCCACTGCTTTCTGAGGCAGACATCGTCAGCTTCGGGCCCATAGTAGGCCAAACATGGTCTACCACTCGGTGAACCGATGAGGAAGTGGTTCGGGGTCAGTGGTTCATCATTGAGGGGGTCTGCAGATATGTGCGTCAGAGGGCGGCTATTCAATGTGTGCTCCGCCTCTGCGAGAGCCGTAAGCAGGGTCTCCTGCTTCAAGGCTTGGCCCCCCAGTGTCAGGCGGAGGGCCTCTTTGGCTGAACGCACCAGGCGCTCCCAGGCTCCCCCCATATGGGGGGTGGAGGGGGGTATGAACCGCCATTCTATGCGGTCCCCCGCGAGCCTGTCTTGCCATCTCTTGTCGGCCAGGACTTCCTCTATGGCGCCTTTCATTTCATTATTGGCGCCATGGAAGTTCGTACCATTGTCTGAGTACATTATCTTAGGGCTTCCCCTCCTGGCCGACATTCTACGGAGCGCCATTATCATGGCGTCCGCCTCGAGGCTGTGCACCAATTCTAGGTGCACAGCCCTTGTCGTCATACACGTGAATAGAGCGCCGTACCGTTTCTCGTGTCGGCGCCCTATCACCACTGTCATCGGCCCGAAGAAGTCCACCCCACAGTGGGTGAACGGCCTTTGTTGGTAGGCCAGCCGCCCTTCTGGCAGAGGCCCCATCAGTGGTGGCTTGGGCTTCGCCCTATGCTGTCGACACTGCAGACACTTGCTGACTACTTGCCTGACCGCCCCCCTTAATCTAAGGACGGCCAGGTCTCTTCGTAGCTCCGCCACCGTTTTTTCGGCACTTATGTGGCCGGCTATTTCATGCCGGTGGCGGATGAGTAGTCTCGTGTAGGGCCCATCTCCATCAAGGATGATGGGCGTACCATGCTCCCCCTCTATTTCAGGGGGGAGAGTCTGCACTCGGCTCCTCATTCTGAGGAGACCGTCACTATCTAGGAAGGGGGTCAGGCCAGCCAATCGGCTATCAAGCCTGACCTGCTTCGAGCGGGCAAGAGTGTCTATCTCGGTGGCAAAGGCACGCCTTTGCTCAATTCTCGCCCACTGTTTTTCTGCGTTCTGCAGTTCGTGGGCGGTGAGTGCACCGCGGTCCTTCTGACCGCGGCACCCTTTGATGAATCTCTGGACCCAGGCTGTGACCCTCAACAGTCGCTGCCAGTTGGAGAAGCGATCGGGGTCTATAACTGGGGGGTCATTCATGACCCCCCTCACGAAGTTCTCGGGGTCCTCTTTCTGAAGCACTCTCTTGTCGGCTGGCCTCTGATCCCGATTCTCGGGGGGCCTGCTGACCTCCCTTTTTGCTGTGACTCTCACGGAGTCGACCGCCAAGCGGTCTCGCACTGGGGCGTCGCGACGCAAGCAGAGGGCCACGGCTAGTCTGGGGGCCTCACAGGCCCCGCCGTGTGTCGACCACCCCAGAGCTGTTCTCGACAGTACTGTGGGGTCCCCTGCATTTTCTCGTAGCTCACGAGACACTATGAGGTGCACGTTATCTTGCCCGATCAGCATCATCGGCGTCACGGGCTCACCAGGATTTCTCAGCTGCTCTCTTGAGGTGGCGACGATCTGCTTCGGGAGGCGTAGACCGTGGATGGTGTTGGCTTGAATAGCGTACGTGGGCCCATCGCCCCGCACCTTTGCCTTCACCCTCATCGAGGCCACTTCGGTGGTGCTCATTTCTTGCACCCCGCTGAGCCTCAGCTTGGAGCTGCGCCCTGTGGCCCCGATGTCTCTGGCAACCTCCTCTTCTAGGAGAGTCACCGTGGACCCCTCGTCAAGGAGCGCGTATATCTGTCGCTCCCCGCGGGGGCCTACAACTGTCACTGGTAGCACCTTCAGGAGGACCGGTAGTTCGGCCCTCCAGGTATTTGTCACTATCTCACTGACACTAGTCGAAGTGTGGAGCGTTGGGTGGTGAGGCTTGCCGCAACCCTCTATTGAGCATCTCGAGAGGCACTTGTTACTTGTGTGCTCGCTGCTCAGGCACGCGAAGCACAACTTCTTCAAGCGGACGGCCGCCCACCTCCCTTGAACATCCTTTGCGATGTATTCGTGACACTTGGCTGTCGGGTGCCTCTTCTGGCACAGGCAGCACCTGCTTTTTGGTGCCTTTCGGGGGGTTTGACGTCTTGGCGGCGCCTCAGGTCGGGGGGCCGGGCCCCCCTCTACGCATTCAGCGTAGGCCGCCATCACTGGGCGTGCTTTCGCCTTGGGGAGCTTCTGCTCCCTCACGAAGCCCGCATTCTTCAGCGTCTCCCTCCATGCGTGGTAGAAGTCGCTGAGTTCGAGGAGGGAGCGCTCCCCCCTTCTGCCTTCATTGGCCTCAGCCCACTTGACGCACTCCCATGCCGGCATCTTCTCGAGGAACTGCCCCAGCAGCCTCTGGTCCGACAACAAAATTCCATTTTTGACAGGTGCCAACGTCGACACCGCATTGTCCACCAACAGGCAGAACTCGTGGACCTCCTCAAGGCACACGGTGTTGAGAGACCGTGGCCTGCATCTCTGAAGGAGGTCCTTGACGATGGCCTCGGCGGTGTTGCTACCGCCGTAATGCTCGTCGAGGGCCGCCATCACTCTGACAGCGGCCCCGGAGCCCGACCAATATAAGGTCGGGCCTACCACCCTGCGGGCTTCTCCTCGCAGGGCGTGATTCAGACGGGCGCGATTCTCAGCGTCCGTCCATCCGAAGGTCTTAGTGGTCTCTTCGAATATTAACTTGAACCCTTGCCACTCGGCTGGGTTACCGTCGAACACCGGCAAGTCTCTCACTCCCGTCTGGCGGGCCAACACATTGTCCCGCCATTCACTGTCACGATCTCGGACACCGTATCCGTGACGAGGTACATCGTCGTACCGAGGGGGGCGGCCCCCAGCTTCTACCCATTCGTGGGTAGCACTCACCCGTGCGGGGCGCGCGGTAGGTAAGGCCGGGGGCCACATATCGTTATCGATATTTGTCTTGTGACCACTATTCTTGTTCCGAGTGCCCGCGGGTACTGAACCACGGGCTTGATCGTCAGCACAGCGATTGAGAACAGTGGCGGCGCCAGCAGGCGCCGGGACGCGGTAACTATCATCGACGGCGCCAGCAGGCGCCGCCATGTAGTACCTAGCGTCGTTGAGCGTCGCGACGCTATACCTAGCATCGGGCGCCGGGACGCTTAGACGGGCGTCGTTGGGCGCCGCGATGCGGTAAAATGCGTCGTTAGGCGTCTCGACGGTGTACCTAGCGTCGAGGGCGTCGTTAGGCGCCGGGACGCGGTACATTCCGTCTCTTTGCGTCGCGACGCTGTACCTAGCGCCGTAGGCGTCGTTAGACGCCGGGACGCGGTACATGCCGTCTACAGGCGCCATGACGCTGTACCTAGCGTCGGGGGCGTCATTAGACACCGGGACGCGGTACATGCCGTCTACAGGCGCCACGACACGGGACACACGCTCACTGTTCGCGACACTTTCGCCTCGGGGCACACGCACAACACTGTTCTGGGCGGGGGCCGCCATGCGGGCGGGGGCTGCCATGCGGGCGGGCGCGGTGATGCCGCCTTCGAGAGCAGCGGCTCTCGGAAAAACATTGTTCGACGGACCAGGAGGTCCCGCGGACATCACTTCTGCACTGTTCAACGGGCCAGGAGGCACCGCATTGTTCACTGACGGACCAGACGGGTCCGCATTGTTCGCTTGTTCACAAGAATAATTGTTCAACGGGCCAGGAGGCACCGTACTAATCACTGATGGACCAGACGGGTCCGTATTGTTCACTTGTTCACAGGAATAATTGTTCAACGGGCCAGGAGGCACCGCAATATTCACCTGCAAACTCGCGTCAGTGCTCGCGGGCACTGCTTCACAAGGGGCACTCGCGGGTGCCTG
Source organism: Mystacides longicornis (assembly GCA_963576905.1). Taxonomy (NCBI): domain Eukaryota; kingdom Metazoa; phylum Arthropoda; class Insecta; order Trichoptera; family Leptoceridae; genus Mystacides; species Mystacides longicornis. Next base: position 497,900 of record OY756421.1, on the reverse strand, counting down.
CTCGTGGTACACGGGTGCACGGGCTGCACGATGGGTGGCTAGCTCGGCCTGGCTAGCCGCCAGCGCCTTCCGCAGCTCTTCCATCTGTCTCAGCATTTGATGCACCGTGTCATCAGTCCTCGATGTTCTAGAGCTGGATTCTGAAGAGGCATCGGAGTCTCGGCGTTCAGCAGCTTCACTCCGTCCGGCTTCAGATCTCAGCGACATGGGCATCGTAGGTTGCAGTGGGTGATCCGGCTCGAAGGACCAATTTGTACCGCACAGCTGCGGCACAAGGGACTGTAAAAAAGGGTATATTACAGCCGCGGGTGGAGCACCCAGTGCTCGGTACGATGGCCTCTCGTCTGCTTCTGCGCCCGGCGGCTCTCGCGTCTGCTTCTTCGCCCTGCGCCCACGACGAAACTATTCGTCTCACACTTCAGTCGTCAGCTGCGCTTTTCGTCCCCTGGCTTGTAGAGTCCCCAGGCAGAGATCAAAGATCAGAGCTGGTTAGCCTCGTACACCAGGAATCTACTCAGAACACTTAAAGCTTCAGACGTCGGTGCGTACGTAGAATAGCCTCGGTCCAATGGTATCGGTCGTTGTCCAGGTCCACAGCAAAGGTCCAGTCCACGATCCAATCGTCCAGTCAGAGGGGTCACACAGGTCAGCGAAGGGGTTCCAGGTCCAGGTCAGGTCAGGCAGTTCCAGGTCAGATCAGGCAGGTAGGCAGGCAGGCAGTCAGGCAGGCAGGCAGGTAGGTAGGTAGAATAAAACACCAAGTGTATACGAGGAATGATAAATATATTGCACAAATATGGTCTCTTAAATTCTAGTCGAAGTGCGCTTGCGGCTATACAATACCGCGCGCTAGTGGAAAATGGTCTGGAGTACATCCCGTTCGCGCTACGGGGAATTGGCGACGTAAGTAAGCTGGCGAGATATTTTCCCGCCAAAACTCTTTTCCCGCCCAAACCATTACCACCAGCTCAGCGCACCTCGACATAGAGCTACACAATTTACAATATTACACATAATGTAGGTACATATTTCATAATGTATGTACATATCTACCTGCCGGTAGATATGCACATAGGCCTACACTATTCTTATGAGAGCCGTGCTGCCACTCATGGCCACTGCCGCTCCAAGTTCGGCACCACCAGGGTCTCAAACCGCTGGTGTGCCTTTCCAACAGATATGTCCACCAGCAGGTAGACATATTGATACCACCAGGTATCGGCATGAGCCACTACATGCTACATGCTCGGCACCACCAGGGTCTCAACCTCTGGTGTGCTCTTCAGGGGTCTCTGCTGGGTTGCTTGGCCGTCTCATAGCCCAACCACAGCATGCCCAGCCTCGTCAGTGTCTCATCGACTGAGAGGCTTAAGTATATAGTAGGCAGGTACCTCCTTTATATACCCTCTTCTAGGTAGTGCATGTGCTGGGCTGTTCCGCCGTCTCATGGCGCAACCACAGTCATAGCATGCTTAGTCCCGCCAGTGTATCTTCCACTGGCGGGCTTTCTCTTAGTAAGGTTCATAGGTAGGTACCTCCTCTCAAAGCTTATACCTACAGAGATCTAATTACATACATTTAGCTGGCCCCCCACCTCGGCACAAGGGAGAAATCATCCTTTATTGATTGTCCGATGTGGGAAACACAACGATAATACAATTTTCACATATAATGTACATTAAAGTATCGTTAGGTATGTACCTAATCGTCAGGTATGGGGACACGAGGCGAGGTTCAACGAGACTCGACGGCCCGCGGTTATGCGGGGCCCCCCGAGACACACTAGTGCGGGGCGCCCCGTGGTGCACCACCGGGCGTGCATGCTCCGCGGTCGTCATTTAATTCGGGTCCTCGTGTTCCCATACCTGATAGGTATTTACATGACGTCATTCACATACTGCCGTTCGATACACAAGTCTTGCGAATCTTCAATAGAAGTTATTTTTACTTTGAACCTAATTATCTTAATTTTTAATTATCGTATTTGTTTAAGCTACCTACTATTTTGACAATGAATGCGCTCTGGATTTTTATAGTAAGGTTTTGTACTTGTGTATGTAGGTAGGTAGGTACTTCATCGTATATGAAATTAAAATATTATGATTTTGTTTTGAATTAATAAATTATTTAATAATTGAAGGGGTTGTGTACTCACGAAAATTAATTATTATGCGTTAGGTATATTCTAAGTATAGGTAGGTAGGTACTTCAAGTGGTTTTTTTCTTCTTTTATTACACAAGATTTCTTCGTATGTAGGTACTTATATGGATTATTATTTTTAGCAAATACATTAAACGTAGAAATAAGCCGGTATGTTTTGTCAAACTTTTCCCTTCTTGTAAAAGTCCAATTATTCGCAAACTTATTAAGAAATCTGAAATTTCGTTAAAATAAACCGTAGCTATAGGTAGGTACAGATCTGTCCGATATTCGAAGAGCTAATTTCGCGAAATCCAAAAAACAAACTTTAGAAAAGAAAAAAGATACCTATAAGAACCTAATATATTATTACATTATTGTGCTGTAGAAAATCTTACGGAAAGTTGGCGAGCTCCGGATTACACTTTTTTATTCAAAACAAATTTGCATAGTGGCGGATCCAATACGTACAAACTTTTTTTTTAAGATTTTCATCATCTTAAAAATAAAATAAATCAGAACAGATGCCCTCCGTAATCTTCTGACGTATTTACGTCAAGGTATTATGATTATATTCCAACTATAGGTACGTGATAATATTATACAATCAAACATTCAGATCGCAACACTGGACGTTCATTTTGATTCAAATGCGTTGTTTTTTTATGTTCATCCCTCACGCCTTGTCGCAATCAATTCAATTAATTTCTGAGAAAATGTGGAATAATTGCGAGAAACATAAAAAAAGAAAACCAACAATTTCTTTTTCCCAACTGACTGATTATAAGGTGAGGAATGAGAATATTAGAAAGGAATGTGGAGTGGATGTTAGCGTAGTGACTAGAATGAAAGTTAATAAATCAAGGTGGTTTGGGCATGTAAAGAGAATGAACGAGGAGAGAATGACAAAAAGGATATATAAATCTGAAAGAATGAATGAATGAAAGAAGTGACCTCGAATGACATGGGCCGATCATATCAGTTCAGTCTTGGAAGAGGGCCAAGTCAGGAGCAAAAGGAATAGAAGAGCATGTATGCGGAGTGATATGCGTTTGGAAGAAGCGAAAGAGGTTGTTTGTTTGGATAGGAAAGAATGGAAATCCGTACTCTCTGCGGGAAACGGCGTGATGGGTGAAAAAAAATCCCATTCAAAAAGTTCCAACTTGTCAGGTGAGCAACAAAGGATTGTAAGTGATAGGAAATGTACCAGGCCATTTAGTCAGAAAAAATTAGGGAGGTAATTAAGGCGATGATGGCCCTAATGGGTACACCTGTGAATCTCAAGTAAAAAAGCCTAGTGCATAACACAATTCTGTTACCATCAGTGTATGGATGCGAAACGTGGACATGGATGAAAAAATAAGAATGTAGATAGTATAAATGCGGTAGAGATGAGAGCCCTATGAAGAATATGTGGAAAGACTCTGTGGGATATACATAGAAAGGAATGAGAATATTAGGAAGGAATGTGGTATGGAAGTAAGTGTTGTGACAAAGATGAATGTCAATAAGTTGAGATGGTTTGGGCATTTGGAAAGAATGGATGCAAACAGAATGACAACGAGAATTTATAAGGCTGAAAGGAAAGGTGTAAGAAAGCGTGGCCGACCGAGAACGACGTGGATCGAACACATCGAATCCGTCCTCAAGGAGGATCAGCAATAGGAGAGGTTGTATGAGAAATGGTATGAAGGTGGGAGAAGCGAAAGAAGTATGCTTGGATAAAAATTCTACAGCGATTTTTTTTTATTATTGCCGACCATTGTCATGGGAAGTATCATTATTATATATTATGGATCATGTAAAGGAATTTTATTTTTGCTACATAGTGAAAAGAATTCGTGTCTATGGTAGATTTTTAGAGTCAGTGCCTATGATATGTCAGTTTTACAATACTTAAGATTTAAATAAGTATGCAAAATAAACTGCTTTTGTACTATGTTGGACTTAAAACATTTTCGCTTTATGCATAATTTATTATGTTGAGAAATTTGTTAGCTACATTTCGCCGGAGTACAAAGCAATAACTTACACCTGTTTGGCTCAATTTCACATTTTTACTCTCTCACGGTTGAATTTTTTTAAATAATAATGTGAAATACTTAGGTACCTAATTTCTTATTACTTATATTAATATTCCGAGTAAATATGATTATCACGCCGTGAGATCAGAATCTAAATTACTCACTCGTAAAAAGTTGAAAACCTTTTCATATTCTAGAACCGAGCCATTTGTTAAAAAATAGCGACTACCTTCAAAAGTTTGAACAGAAGATGAATAACCTAAAGCTGTAAGACAAGGAGGGTGTGAAAAAAGCCATTTTAACAATTTAGATATTGATCATCTATAAAGAGGTCTGGATTTAGGTTGCTGGAGCTTCTAATCAGAGTCGGGAGTCAGTGTGTATACCTATGGCAAATTTCAAGATCAAAAACATATTTTAAAAACTCTGTTTTCTTCTCAAATTCTAAGTCAAATTTTATATGAATTTGCGATAATATAGAAATAAAACCATACCAACAATACATACAAAATAGACTCCTTAATTGTAAACTTTATGCCCGCAAAATAATTAGAAGTTAGTGCGAATTTTGATAGATATATTATTTTGGTATACATGAATCACACTTAACTGTGATAAAATGAAGGCGTTTGTTTTCAAAAAGTCCCGAGTTCGATTGCTGGCTGAAATTTATTAGACGGGGCCGGATTAATATAAAGATTATTAATTAATTAAGACCAGATTATTAATTAATTACACGTGAGCCATGTGGTTAGTAAAATAGAAAACATTTTGCGAATAAAATGTTGGAATCTAAGACTATACCCCTACGAAATTAAAATAATATGCACGAAAGTTGGGGAGGCACCAGGCAGGGCGCGTGGTGAGAGGGTGGAGAGAGAGCAAATAGAGAACACGAGAGGGAAACGGGACAGACTTTTATTTTTATTTGATTTCATGTATGGAAAATATGAAAAACGATTATGTATGTTAGTTCAATACATACGAGTGAGCTTGTGTGTTTTATGCTTCCGTGATATTGTATAAAGCGGCCCGAACATGTTACGTAAAGAACCTACTCCCACCTCTACTTTATAGGGTCTCTAAAGGTTTCATTTGTCCTAGTGTCCTAGTGGTTATTTTTTTTATTTGGTTCTTATTGACATAAAAAATATTGGTTGGTACATAAACAGATTTTTTTTTCGATCTTTCAAAAATAATTACAAGAAAAAGTCTGTCGGGAAAGCTAGTAATAGATATAATAACACAGCGATCCACGATTCTCAGAATGCAGAAAGCAATAACACCGTAGCAACAATAGACAATTTACCTTTAGGCGCACGTCACACCCCACCAGTACCGTTAGCCACGCCCAGCACCAGCACCGGATCCAGAAAACAACTATAACTCAGGACCAGGAATGACTCCCTCTTCCCACCAGTCGTCAAGTCAAAGCGAAGAGCGAAGGAGTGACCATGATTCCCACAGGCCCACTAGGGAATCGAAACGTTGGGTAGAATATCGCCTACAAGACCACGGCCAAAGAGACCGGAAAACAAAGTGGCAACTTGTCATGGATGAAGATTGTCCCCTCTTGATGATATTCATAGACACACACATAGTGTATTGCGAACGTCGTAATACTGTCTGCCCATTTACACCTTCCACATATATGTGAATCTTCGACATTTTCAACAGCTTGCTAATATAGTTTGTAGGAGATAATGATTGATAAAGGTAAGGTAGGTATTCTAAGATTATGGGAATGGTCCTGAAGGAATAATAAGAGCCTCGCTGGTGGCCATCAGAGTGAGTAATATCCACTTGAGCTTTCATAGAGGCCCCGCTGCCATTTATCTTCCCGGAGATGGCTGTTGAGGTGGAAATTTAAATAATTTATTCCACACGACAACCATTCCTCTCGGAGTGATTCTTATCAAATCTATTGAGTCACTGGGTCGTGCTCTTTCTTCTTTTTCTTGCCTTTATTCACTCAATATTCTTCATACCTATTTCTTTCGCAGATTTGTCTTTATTCAATTTTCCCTGGAAAACAATAAAATAATCACCTTCTTGATATCTTCCAAAACATGAAGATCCTTCAGAAAATTAAATACTTTTCTGCAGAATTATCTTCAAAATTTGATCAATAGTACATACTCAAAAAAAGAATTAGGTACATTTCCCAACAAAGGGGATTGTGATTAAATTACATTTTCCACAAAGAGCTCTCGAGATGGCCAAATTGGGGATCATTTTCAAAGACAGAGAAATGACTGGATCAGAAGATTAGCAAGGATCACTAACATAGTTCAGATTGGCCGTATACGAGACATGGTGGCAAGGATGACGAATGCTAGATGGACCAAAAATATGTTACAGTGGTGCCCAAGGTGGGGAAAGAGAGGCAGAGACAGGGAGTGGATGATGTGGAGTGACGACATTGTGACTTACACTAGTTTTGGTTGAATGAGAGAGGCAAAAACAAGTCAGAGATATCACCGATCTGGGGAAGGCCTATGTTCAAAAGAGTAGGAAAAGCTCAGGTTTCCACAATCAAGGATACATCCATACAATCCAGTAACAACGGTATCTGGAAGGGAAATCATAATTATGATTTGCTGGAAGGATGGATCATTATTGTGCTTTATGACAACCAATGTGTTTATAGATCTTTCTTGGTGATCTATTCCCAGCAGTGCCGTGCCCTTGATAGTTTGGGAGTGAACTAAGGCCTCTCGTGTTTATTCCACTCATCCATTTTCTTGTGAGTGACGTAAATGTATCTTCTTTATTGTCTTCCGCGAATTGAAATCTGTTGTTGACATCAAATGATAGCGTGTATGTAATATTGAATGTGCACTAGTTGCTAAGCTCTATGAAGTATCAAATAATACAGAGCAACAACATCGTTCACTCGTAAAAAATAACGAGATCAAAACAATGGGGCAGGTAGCTACAAATTGTTAAGCCGGCAGTGCACGATCATGCCTGCAGGGTGTCCACTGGACGCGGTGACCAATTTGCATTACTTCCCTATGGACAACACACGTTTAAATTCGGTAGCCGGTAAATTCATCGCGTAACCTAACCTAACCTAACATCGTCAGTACAATTCATCGCGAATACAATGAATTCATCGCGGATGCATAAACTACTTTTTAGTTAAAATATCCTTGGTTCTAGGTTTTTGTATATAACTCTGTAATTGTTGTTGGAAAAACTTTAGTTTAGTCACTCCGAATGATTTCGAGGCTATTTTGTATACGATTTGAATAGGTTGGGTTAAGGTTGGAACGCAGTTAAAAAGGGGACCTTTTTTAGGGGACTCCTCCCCGAGTGATAACACAGTAATACTCTAGCGTATGTCAAAATCACCGTCATCTTTAATTTATAGGAGTGACTTAATTGAAGCTTTACCTTATTTTTAGGTCATAAACAATTTGACAATTTACAATATAGATTGATGAATTGTAATCGCGATGTATTTTACGAGGTCCAGAGACCCTTTAAATTCGCCGTCAAGGTAGCATAACGGCGCACAAGTCAAAACCATGGCGTTACCAGTGACGGACGATGACGCGCTTTCTGCTTGCAATAAATAAAATAGAAAGGTAAGATTATTTAGAGTGGTTATTGAGACGTGGAAGACCCTCTCATATCGTGTTCCGTTCCTTCGAGGCAGAGCTGAGGGAGATGGACTTGGTGTGGGAGGAGGTCATAAGCATTGCGCAAGATCGAGCGCAATGGAGAGCTCGTGTTGCCTCCCTATGCTCCTAAGTGGAGTTCAAAGGGAGATTTGATTGATTGAGACAAAAAAAATTCATATAAATTTTGTGAAAGAATGGAAGATTATCGTAATAAATATACACGAATGAATGCAGATATTTATTTAAACTTTCTATTTTCTATCTTTAGTCACATCCGATTCAGAAATAAGACACTGTCATGAGAAATTCTATTTGGCGCACATTATGATTTTTTTATGAAAATGAATCTGTGTTCACTGAAATTGAACACAAATACACTCTTTGACTCTTTAACAGTAAGCTACTTAAAGCTTGAGTCGTGAAAGAGGAAGATGGTCGGCACCTGGGAGCGAACCCACGACCTCCGTACGAAACAGTGCGAAAGCCGGCGTTGTAACCGCTAGTCTACCAACCACTTCGAATTTCTTTCACTACTTAAATACATAAAAATAAAAAAATAATTTTTAAAATTTTAAGCATATCGGTTCAAAGTAATTTACTTTTCTATATTTACCTACCTACGGCTTTTGGTACTCACGAAACGGTTTAGTTGGATCAAAAATTATTCTTTTACTTATGGGTAACATTATAACGCAGATTTTGTTTAGATAAAAGTTCCAACTATTAAGATTAATCTTCACATTTGGAGCAAGGATTCGTGATGTCACCTTGGCTGTTCAATCTATTCTGTGATTTTTGCGTGCGTGATATAAAAAACAGTACAGTGGGTGTAGATCTGAATGGAATGAATGTGTGCGCTCTGATGTATGCAGATGATCTAGTATTGATGGCTCAAAGCGAGCGTGATTTGCAAGAACTTGTGACGCATGTTTATCAAAATTGTGAAATGAATGGTCTTAAGATGAATGCCAATAAGACAAAGGTGCATGTTTTTGAAAGAGAAGATTTAAGAACGCAATGTTGTGTGAATGTGAATGATGAGAACTTGGAACAAGTGGATGAGTATGTCTATTTAGGTAGTCTATTTAACAGAGATGGAAGGTGTGAAAAGGAGATTGAAAGAAGGAAACTGGCTGTTAGAAGGGTTGGCGGTGCACTTAGACCTCTAATGAGAAATAATAATGTATCTCTTAAATCTAAACAGTTGATGCACAATGCAATCCTGATTCCATCCATGATGTATGGTAGTGAAACTTGGACATGGACGAAAAATCTGGAAGTTGGAATATTTATGGAAATGAGATCACTGCGTAGGATATACGGAAAGCGACTGATTGATAAGGTGTAGTGACCAGAATGAAAGTGAATAAATTAAGGTGGTTTGGGCATGTAGAGAGAATGAACGAGGAGGGAATGACTAAAAGGATATATAAATTTGAAAGAATGGGCGCACACAGACGAGGCCGACCTCGAATGACATGGTCCGACCATATCGGTTCAGTCTTAGAGGAGGGCCAAGTCAGGAGCAAAAGGAATAGAAGAGCATGTATGCGGAATGTCATAACATGTGTTTGGAAGAAGCGAAAGAGGTGTGTCTGTAGGACAGAATGGAAATCCGTACTCTCTGCCTACCCCCTTCGGGATCGTCGTGATGGCCGTGATGGGTAAAAAAAATCTTCTCATTTTTCCGCATATGTTTCTATAAAATGTTAAAATTTGAGAATGGATCGGAAAAAAGTTTGAGAGACGTTTCAGAAAAAAAATACCTACTCAAAAAACATCATCCAGCTAAACTATTTAATTATTCTATATTTATTTAAAATGTTAGTGTCTCCCTAGGCTCCCGAGTGGAGTTTACGCCCCCGCATTGCTGGTTGGCTTGGGGGTAATTCGCGGCGGGCTTGATTTTTCCGGGGCCGGCTTTTTGGTTTGATTGCTTCGATCGAGCTAGGAGGTCGGTTTCGTACGGGTCGGGTTTGCTGCGGATTGGTCTCCTCCGGGCTGGCTTGTGGTGTGCGGGGGACCTTAAAGGGAGAATGTGTGTGTGTGTGTATACATACTTGGACGCTGTAAAACTGATCGGCAGAATTTCCATCGGTTATCATGATGCAAGGCATGATTATCTGAACTATAGGCATACATCATCAAGTACAATTGACGCCGCTTCAGGCCCGCTACAAGCATGACGATATGCTTGGCCGTGTATGGCCGGCGTTATTAGAAGCTCTCAAAAGCGTGTCCGTTACAACTGAACGCCGGGTACATGAATGTCCGAGACAGATAGTAATGAGTCCGTCAGTCATATGACGTCCGTGGAACTAAAAACAATACACACAGGGAGCAGGGAGCAGGCTATGGAGACATGTAGCCACTCATTAAGGTCAGCATTTCGTTGAGTATGAATCAAACCCAGACCTAACCCATACTGTCATACAGTGTGAAGGGTGCAATTTATTTTGTTGTTTGATCAAACAGAATCTGCACATACAAACCTATCAGGGATGAAATTATTTATACAGTTTCATTTCAAGATACTTGAATTGAGTCAAGCTTAATTATTTTCAATATTCAAAACTGAATTTTTATGCTAAGGATTTTTTTTTAATGTGGTGTTACGGGTTTTTCTTATCGGAGTGGAATCTGCTTCAGTTTCTCTTCTTCTTTTAACCATGAATATTTGCCTCGGCTAGTGTTGGTAGAGCGGACCCCGAACTCTCTGGTCTTTGGAAGTTCGATCCAGGAGGAGATGATGATTTTTAATCAAAGATGTTGTTAGATAATTTAAGAAACACTTGTTTATTGCGTTTAACAGGAAATTAGAAAATATACAAAAGTTCAGATTTTTCACGTAATTCACAACAGTAATTGTATCAAATTTACAATCAATTAAAAAAGTTTGCTTATTCTTTTAAAACAACAATAATAATCACTTTTCGTATCTATGAATATAATTGGTTGGATTCTAAGGAAATCGCGGTAAAATTGTTTGAGTTTCTCCAACTATCAGGGAGTACTCCAAAATTTATACGTCTGATTCCCACCAAGTGAGTTTATAGAATGGAATTTTGAAACAAAGGAAAAATACTTAACGGTCGTTTCTACTTGAGTCAACAGGTCCTTGATCATGTGACCATGGGTGAGAGAGATGGAAGATATCTGCCTCTCACATTCACCATACTCAGTAGCGAACGTCTGACAACCTCGGAATATAATCTGCGTCGCAAATAATTAAAAAAAAAGGGGTGGAGAGAAAGTGAGTGAGTGAAATGCATAGGCATCCATTCCACTTGCACTCTTGCAATAATATTAACATTTGGCAACAGCACCTGTGGACTACGTGCTTACACTCGCGTTCAACAGAAACCAAATTATATATAGATGCATACCTGTTAGTATAGGGGTAGGTATGCATAGCAATATCTGAAATTTAAAATTAATATTCCGTACTATGAGACGGGTGAAGCTTCATAACAAAAAAATACATGCTACAGTGGCTCCTAGTTTTCCAGATATTATAGATATCTAGAAAGGATTAAGATAATTATTACTGTTGAGCAGAACTCAGAAAGGCTAGATATAGTATTTCATCAACTGGATTCACAACCACTATTGTTTTTGTCGAATAGATTGTCAGTATGTAGTTTTTACTGATCTTTATATTTCTACGAAAAATATCCTATATTTCGTTGAAACATTGTAATAACCCCATGCAAAATATGTTTCATACTTATATTACTCGTCTGTTAAGCTCTGATTTGCCGAATCACTCGAAAACGAGCGCAGTGCTAAAACAATAAAGCTCTAATTTCTGGTATTCGAAATTGGTATCTCATATAACGGCCGAAATACAGCGGTGAATGATGTCACTAGAAAGTTCTGTTGTCTCTGTAAATGGTGCCGCTATTTGCATGGTGGCCATTATTCGCAATATTTTTATGACCGAAAAGGTGGGGGAGGGAAGCTGTCGGTATTGCTTCATTTTATTTATTTATCAACTCTCGCCCCTAGGCTTCTTTCGAGCACCTGGAGTCGTCAAAGTGTGTGCATTCTTACAAATTGGTAGTTATCATAAAAAATGAGAAAAATAAATTAAAAAAAACATTCAAGCAAGAGAAGTAATCAGTAAAGGAAAATCAACCAGAATCAAAATTAATAGGTGAGGCTGTAAATGTGTAAAGAGCGCTTTCAGCCTCCTGTCAGTAAATAAGTCATATTAAAAAGGACAGGTCAAAGAAATAATTCTACCAATCTTCAACAGCCATGCGAGGTGTATTTAAATAAGATTAGGGGTTCGAATGGTTGATATGTAGGGGCCATGGTGAGGCTCAACCTGCTGGAGGGTGTGTCTCAATCGGGCAATGTGACCGCTAATGGTGACCCAGCTTACACCAGCAGACAGAGGGAGGGCGAACAGCGAGCGTCCAGCGCTGTAAAACTGGGCCCCACCAGCTAAGGGAAGGAAAACCCCTACAGAAAACCCTGGTCCTCCCAGTAAGGGGGTTGAGTGTGCGGCCAACAACCCCACCCCGGAAAAACTAACCAACGTTAAGAAACCTTAAGAAGATAGTGGCATGGAGATGTCTTCTGGAGGAGGCCAAGACCCACACAGGGTTGTAGCGCCACGGATGGATGTATGTACGTATGTATGTATGGTACTAGAACGCGCCAAGCCAGTTAACCGTTGTAAAATAATTAAATGTCAGTTTACAAAAATGTACTTACATAAAGATATTATTCTCATGTTCATCATTCAATGATCTCACTTCGTTAGACAATTTATTTTACAGTTTTATACAGCACAGGAAACTATACAGCACAGGAGTATTATAACTGTGACAATCTGAATTTAGTGAGGTATTGTGTACATTGCTACGAGCCAATTGCAGGCACTCCTAAACAGTGGCGTACCGAGGGAGGGGGCGGAGGGGCGGACCGCCCCGGGCGCCTCTATTCAGAGGGCGGCAAAATCTGCTTGCGCTATACTATTCACGACCAGATTGATAAAACCAGAATTATTATTTTGATTACAAATAACATTTAATTTCGGGTTAAGCTCTTAAAAAAATATTTGCGGTAAATCCGCAGGTAGAAAAATCTGTCAGAAGTTAGCTCAGTCCTAAAATTGATTTTTTTGTACTATATTGTTGAGATGTAAGTATGTAGGTAAATGAAAATCATTTATTTAATAAATATCTTTAGGTACTTTAATTATTTAGATTTTTTTTTACTTTCGGGGGTGGGGGGGGGGGCAAATTTTATAGGAGGGGGGCGCCAAATTTTATTAGAGGGGGCGCCAAATTTCGACGCCCGCCCCGGGCGGCGTAAACCTACGGTACGCCACTGCTCCTAAAGTATGTGTCGAGATCTTCGTGATTGTTTTCTATCTTTCGCATATACTCATATACGCCATGTCACACGATCCTGCCTTTCGACCTTTAGATATATGCGAAAGAGACAGCAATCACGAAGGTCTCGTGAATTATGTCCGAATTGTATTTTTAATGTACTTACTATATCAATTATTGTCAGGTTTGCATTTACAAAGATATACCCAATAGGATTATAGGAATAAAATACTTGATTTCAGGTATTTAAAATTAGGTAGGTACCTACATATTATTAAAAATACAATGACATAAGTATTTAGTCTTACTATTCCTCACTCTTATTAAATATCTACCTTTGAAAAATATAAACTGATCGAAAAGTAAACTCCGTATTAGATAAAAGGACGTAAAGAGAATCACTCACATACCAGCAGCTATAGCATAATCCCATAGATGTGGAGAGAAGTAAGAAATATTTTATTTTTATGAAATTTCGGCGAAATCATCCATAGCAGAAAACTATTTCAATTTTTCTGGATGCTTGCCTCTGAAGACAGTTACGATTAGTCTGATGCCGTCCCTAAATAAAAATTAGCACTCTTTTCTAATTAAAGTATTGCCGGCTGAACTTATTGCCTGAGCCAATTTATTCTAACCAATCGATCCCCTCCAATCTGGGGGTAGAGATTTCAAATAAAAAACACTGAAAACTTCTTTCCCGACCGGGAATCGAACGTATCATTTATTAAGTAGGTAGCTAATAATTGTATTTTTAGCTACCTATATGGGTACCTAGGATTGCCATAATTTCAAGAATCAATACGGGACATTTCCCAAAACTAGTGGCGTTCCATTAGGTTTTAATTAACTAACATAATTACCTACTTATCTGTTTTTTATATCGCATAATTTTCATTACCTATTACTCTATTAGATATTGTCAGCCTCGTTGTAACGAAATGTAGGGCGACAAAATTCATTTTGTTAAAATACCCATTATTTTGTAAATTGTGTTTTTTTTTACATTTTTGTGTTTATAATGAGATGGTACCACCGCATCACGAACGACGCTATACGTCGGCGCACCCAGCGCAGGCCCATCACTTCCACCATTACGGAGAGGAGATGGCTGGGACATGTGTTGAGGATGCTGATTGACAGTTGGCCGAGGAGAGCGCTGTTTTTCTTCCCATCAGGGTCTCGACGATTCGTCGACGACGTTCCATTCCTTCGAGGCAGAGCTGAGGGAAATGGACTTCGTGTGGGAGGAGGTCATAAGCATTGCGCAAGATCGAGCGCAGTGGAGAGCTCTTGTTGCCTCCTTATCAGGAGAGTGGAGTTCAAAGGGAGTTTTGATTTTTGTTTGATTTGATTTGTTTATAATATTCGAATATTTGAATCCGGAACCTTGGCGCCTACCACTAGGCTACCAAAGTAGGTCATGAATTTTCTGAGATTTCTTCACCGTGTACGATAAATTAAGAACAACGCCCCTCAGCTCTGCTTCAAAGAAACAGAACACTATAAGTACAACGGAACACGGGGGGGGGGGAAGAATATTACTTATACAAAATTTTCAAAAAGGAGAATTTATATTTTACTTGTAAGTTTATTTATAGTATATGTACCTACATTTAAAAGATCTTCTCCAGATGAAGAAAAGATTATGTTGAGCCTCCTCCGCGGTTGTTCAACTCTCGCTTCCTTCTTATCTGTATTTCCAATAAGTTGGTACCTAATAAATCCGATAACATCCTACATACCAACTTATTAATATATATTCTCTTTGAAGACATTTAATGCTCTCTTGTTCCCTTAAGCCTCTGAGGCCTGCCAGGGAAATCTCCCGCTACATATCCAAATCTGCCTTACATGCTTGTCGCTTACTTAACTAAGTAACTACCAGGGAGCTGGACAAAACCACCACCCAGCTATGTACCGGGTGGCGCAGACTTACCTTGTGCTTTGAATTCCCTACAATTTTTTGAAATTTGATTTCTTTTTTTTTCAGTATTTTGTGAACTTGGGGAATTTAAAAGGAATCAACATTCGATCTAACTAGAAGCCCAAATTGTCGAACTTTTTTGTTTAATTCAACAGTCCATTTTTTCGAATCAGCGGCACAACGTAACTTTAGAGAAATTTGGCAAACAAGCGATTTCAATTATTGTCCTCCGTGTTCACTGAATTTAACAGCTCTTGTTTCCTTTGCGGATATAAAAAAAGAATATGACAAGAAATGCCAAGTATAAAAAGTAAATAGCCATCTAGCAATTGCCACCAGTTCATCTGAAGTTTAGGGAAATGTTTTGGAAAGAGCCTTGATTATGAGAAGCAGAAAATAGCCACCACTGACTGAAAAAAACAATTCTGTTAGATAATTATTGTATAAAAATTAAACTGTTATAAAAATCCACTCCACATTCCTTTCTAATATTATCATTTCTCACCTTCTCAATCAGTCTCTTTCTGCATATCCTACGCAGTGATCTCATTTCCACAGCATTTATTCTAACTTCCAGATTTTTCGTCCAAGTTTCACTCCCATACATCATGGATGGAATCAGGATTGCATTGTGCATCAACTGTTTGGATTTAAGAGATACGTTCTTATTTCTCATTAGAGGTCTTAGTGCACCGCCAACCCTTCTACCAGCCAGTTTCCATCTTATCTCCTTTCCACCCTGTATATCCATTAACTTTTTTTTCTTTAGTTTTATTTCATTACTCATTCACATACATAGCAAAAATAGCTAATAATATCCCAAATTGGTTCTTGTGAAATAAAATGTATGCAGCTGTCTACATTATTTGGAATTTTAATACAGGGAAGCAATCAGAAACCTTCAATGAGCTTTGATCACCTGCACTCCACACTTCTTTTATACAGGTAGGACGGGACCAGTTGACTGTTAGAGTATCATCATCATCATCACCATCATCAGCCTTCCTCAGTCCAGTATTGGACATAGGCCTCCCTTCCCGACTTCCATTTCTCCCTGTCGGCCACCCTGTGCCACTGGTGTCCGGTCACCTTTCTTATGTCGTCGGACCATCGCATTTGTAGCCTCCCTGGGTTTCTGCTACCGGTTCTCGGTCTCTACTCCAGGGTTCTTTTGGTCCACCGGTCGTCTGATGTTCTGACCACGTGTCCAGCCCAGCTCCATTTCAGCGATGCAACCTTTTGGACCACATCTGTCACCTTTGTTCTGCCCCTAATCCACTCGTTGCGTTTTCTGTCCCGCAAACTGATACTAAGCATCCTTCTCTCCATTGCTCTTTGGGTTATTCGGAGCTTTTGCATGGTTCTTTTTGTAAAGGTGGTAGTTTCAAAACCATACGTCAGTACTGGGAGAATGCAAGCATCGAATATCCTTTTCTTTAAGTGGTTTGCGAATCGCTTAGACTTTAGGATGTATGACAGTTTTCCAAAAGCAGCCCACGCTAAGCCCCGTCTACGTTCGATCTCCGCTTCTTGGTTGTCTCTACCAAGCTTTACTAAATGGCCAAGGTATACGTATGAATCTACTCTTTCAATAACCTTTGTGTCTATCATTACTGGTCTCGGTTGTTCGGCAGTACACATGATTTTAGTTTTGGAATAGTTCATTTTTAAGCCTACAGAACGTGAGATACAATTTACGTCATTGAGCATCAATTCTAGTTCTTCTTCATTATTTGCAAAGAGAACTATGTCGTCTGCAAACCTTAAGTTGGTTAAATATTCGCCATTTATATTTATTCCTTGATTTTCCCAATTTAATTTTCTGAATATAGAGTATCATGTATGCATAAAATTCCTGTGTGTTATTTAATATTTACTACAAACTACTAGAATGGGGTCATCCGAAGCATGTGAGGTAAAAAGGGAGGAGTGTAAAGTGGAGAAAATACAAAATATTGCAGGGGGAAGGGTAATATAATTAATATCACCTTATTTTTTTTAATTTTCACATAATGTTCGTGAGGGGGGGGGGGTCTTTAAAAAAACTTTACGTAGAAAAATTATTATTTTAATCTTAAAAATAAAAAGTAACAATACATTAAAATAACAATCCACAATAAATACTATTTCAAAAATAATAAAGGTAAAATTATGAGAATATCCCACTCACATGTGATCATTCTATTATTTAACAAAAACCAGAGCAGAAGTATTTCAACAACAATTTGATAGAATATAACTATTATTATAGGCCATGTCATTCGCTAATGCGCAAAAATATAACAGCAGGGTTATTCTCGTAGCGCTTGAATTGCAATCTAGTTGAAAAGATATCTTAAAGGGCGGCTCGGTTAAGGATCGGACCAATCAGAGAGAAAGAGGGAGTATCTACAATACGATGTAGCCAATCGTGGAACGATCATGACACTTCCCCTTTCTCTCTGATTGGTCCGATCCTTAACCGAGCCGCCCTTTAAGATATCTTTTCAAACATTGCAATTCAAGCGCTTCGAGAATAACCCTGCTGTTTTGGTTAGCTGCAACTGTTTTCGGATTAAATTATTTGCTCTTACAGGGGAAGTATTTCACCAGTAGTCGGCGACCTCTTCTAGTTATGCAACATTCACCAATAATGTTAACCTAAAATCTCCTAACATATATTATTTACGCAACAAGGGGGAATGTTTTGGAATGACAGTTTTATTCCCTTTTGGTAATGGTCTTCAGGTCCAACTGTCTAGTCCTAATCACTCACCGGTATTCCACCCTATTCCCAATCAGGGATACCCTGGCTAGGCAGAGAGATCAAATTTCCAAACATGATAAAATTTATCAGAAGCTGAAGTCAAGTGAAATAAAATGGCCACCAACGCTGTAAATTCTTCAGTCAGTGTTCCCATGGTAATAACGTAAAATGCTGTCGTCTGTACGTTGTTACCATATTGATACTGTTGGCAGCCATTTTATTACACTAGACTTCAGCCCCAGGGCACTACTGATCATTTTCTAAATTGATTTCCTTTTGTATACGGTTGAAGTAAAATATACAATAATTGTCTATTTCTATTCTATCAAAACTAGTAGAGCTGTTACGAGTTTGAAGTAAGATTTTCATAATTGTTGTTGAACAAAAACCCATCAGCACATTGGACGCACTTGCAAAGTGTTCGTACACGACATTTACAAATATATTTGACAAGCTCGCAGCATTGTTTTGTCCCAATATTCATTGGAGATGATCTCGTGTCACTTCTGTTCTTCAAAAACTATTTTATACAAATCGTCATAAACTCCAACAAAATGAACTTCCAGGCCCTCGGTAATAAACTTGGGTAAATCATCGTAATCTTTCTTGTTTTCTTCTGGTAATATAATACAGTTCACTCCAACTCTTTTGGCCTGAAATGAAGATTATTACGATTAAAAATGTTTGCCGAAAATTCCAGTTCTCTTTTATAGACTGCGTTGAAAAACTTATTCTAATTGATCTCAATAATAACAAGCTTTGTTAGTTTTTTTTTTTTGCATCTATCTCTTTTCACCTATGTAGTTCATTTTCACTAAACTCAGTGATACCGCGGTAGCTAGCGACAGGTCCAATATCTAATGCAACATAACACTTACAGCAATTGTCTTCTCTTTGATTCCACCAACGGGTAATATCTTCCCAGTCAAAGAAATCTCTCCCGTCATGGCCACATTCTGTCTGATGGGCCTATTCACGGCTAAAGACAGCAGAGCTGTGGTGATGGTGCAGCCAGCAGACGGGCCGTCTTTGGGAGTGGCCCCCTCGGGGACGTGCAGGTGCAAGTGACTAAAACACAACAACATTCTGAGTAATCTAACATGTGGCGGTTACGACGTCGGTTTTTGTTCTGTTTCGTACTGGAAGTCGTAGGTTTGATCCCAGGTGCCGTCCATCATATTCCTCTTTCACGACACGAGCTTAAAGTAGCTTACTGTCAAAGAGTGTATTTGTATTCACTTTGAATATGCACAGATTCATTTTTAAAAAAAAATCTATCCAACTACAGTGGGATCTTTCATAACAAGCATAATTTCGATATATTTTAATGGCCTATGGGCGTGTGTGATTTTATAATCAAATAAATAAATCATTTCTACCAGAGTCTTACTCATGTAAAACTATTTTTCCCATAGCAATCAATGTAAAATGCAATAATATGTTCCATGCCACAACAAAACTACTATAAACTTTTTTATATAAAGGCAGTTACCAGTGGCGTAACTATACCATCCGGGGCCCTCTTGGGTCGGAGGGCCGTAGCATTTTGCCACCCCTACTACCATATAGCTGCGCCACTGATCTATCTATAATCACTAATCTATTATGGCGAGTTTTTAGTTTTCAATGAGTTTACATTAAGTATGGCTGTCGTGATTTTTTCTTTGGTGATATTCTGTCAAGGGTAATTAGGGATACTTTGTACATAAAAAAATGCAAGTAATGTCTGAATACAAATCTGGAAAAATGGTTGGGATTAACTAAAGAAAACAGATCGTAAGATAGATAGATCTAAAGAAGACAGAGTGATGCAATGGTGCAGAAGTCATGGTTCAAAGTGAACATCGTGAAAACGGGACATTCCTTTGTGTGTAACTCCAACATAGCACTCGCACTCATTATGAGGAACAGCGCTTGTTAAGGGAGCCACTTTTTAAATTTTTTTTCTCATTTTATGATAGGTTCCACTGTATTCAACTTTGTTCCAATTTATGTACTTAGTAATACTGCAAAGTTTGATTTCTTTATACATTGGTATAGTGACTAAGTATTACAAAGTAACAAATAATGTCTTTTGAACCACTTTGTTCACTGTATTGAGTGTATATAAATAAAATTATTTGATACAACAAACCTTTTGTTCAAGAAATCATTTGAAGGATCCATCTTGGTCAAAAAATTCCTGGCAACAGTCAGAGCTATTCTCACCGACTCCTTCATAACATCGCCCAAGTGACCAGTCAACTCTAGCGATCCATCTCCTTTATCTTCGGCAGACAAGGGCTTTCTTTGAATTGTTTCAATAAACAGAGTGGAACCACCTGGATGTAATCAATGTTGACATTAAATTAAAGAAGGGATCTACTCGAAGGATAGGATTATTCAAACATAACATGTATTACCCATTGCCGTCCACGCCAGCCCCATCACAACACCAGGAGGTGTTTTCTCATACATCCTATCCTGAGTAAACACAGGCTTACCAACAAACTCACTCAAATTATCGTGAGTCACCGTGACATGTTCTGTTTCTTTTTTTACAAGTTTGAAAGCCACTTTTCTGATTATCTGAAAAGTATAAAAACCCTTGCTTGAAATATGATAATAATAACTTGTGACTTTTGTAAATATGGTAGCAAACATAACTTCAAAACTAAATAAACCACATTACACTAAATTATCAGATTGATTCGTGAGAATTCAGTTATCTCAGTGTTCTTGACTGTGAAATTTTATTTGGACTACAAGACGTCAAACAATTTCTGCTCTAATTCACATTAGATATACTAGGAGACATAATGTTACGTAGATATTACATTCTGAGTACCTTCTCTATGTGCTTCTGTAGATTTCTAACACCACTCTCCCTGCAGTAGCTCTTAATGAGGAATTGCAAAGAGTCGTCTTCTATTTGGATATTCTCCTCGCTCATCCCACAATCCTTCATGGCTTGTGGGATGAGGTATTGTTTAGCTATTGCCATTTTCTCTTCCGCAACATAGCCTGCACAACACAGAAAGAAATCCATCTTTTATACAATACACAAAACAAAAACTAATCCTAAATTCCCGTTTCACACAAGCGACTATTCGCTTTAGATCTGATTATTTGGTAAACTTTTTCATGCGAACTTTGCTTTCTTATGGCCGAATTCATATGTGAGACTTTAAAGCACTTGATAATAGAACTCTTATGAAAATTCAAAAAAAACTTGAACTTTTTGTAAGAAACTTTGCATTCAAATGGCTTTTATCATGCGTTATTATTTGATAAACTCTTTATTGCAATTATTGCATTCGTATGGCTTTTCTCCGCTATAAGTTTGCATGTGATTCTTTAAATTACTTGAGTCTTCAAACTTTTTATTGCACACATTGCATTAATAAGGCTTTTCTTCACTATGAAGTCGGGCTGTGCATAAAAGTTTCCTGATTTGGTAAACTGCTTTCTTATGGCTGACTTCACATAATATGAGTCTTTAAATAACTACTCTAGAAGGTGTCTGTAGGTATATTAAATATGCAATATTTGATCAAATGTAAGTACCTACATAAAACTGGTGCTACGGGAAGAAATATCCAATTGTTTGGAGTTCTCAACGTGGTAAAGAAAAATTGCAACCACTAACCGTCTTATTTATAAAAAATTCGTTAATCGTAAGATTACGTATAACTCACTGATCAGTTTTTACTTTATTTAAAAAAAAAAACAATATTTAATCCACGTTGAAGATGACATTTCATACAAAATTTTGTAAACAAACTAAATTTCCTAGTATTAAAATGATACCAAAATATGAAGGAAGCACATATTTGGACAGGGAAAAAACTTAAATACAGTGTATTTATTACAAGAAGCGTTCTTGTATACTCGAAACAACTGTCAGTTGACGTTAAATCCAATATGGCGGGTCAAAATCTACAGAGATCAGCTCACGATCAAGCGATATGCGTTAAACTATCTCGATGACAGCTTGATCGTAAAATTTTCTATCGCTGAGCTGTTTTTTCCATTGATCGTAGTTTTTAAATAAAGCAGTTAAGGAATGATATAACTGATTTATAGGACAATCAAACAATTACTGACCCCTATCTATGCCGGTCATCCAACAAGTTTTGCTATTAATGGATAATGAAGTGCAATCAAGTATTTGATACATTGTTCTTGTAGTTTTTAATAGTTGTGATGATTTACCTGACATATCAATCATCTCCATTCTGTCCCGGAGAGGCTCAGGGATGGTGTCAACAACGTTGGCAGTGCAGATAAACAGAACCTTGGACAGATCCACTGGAACATCTAAATAATGATCTAAGAAATTGACATTTTGTTCAGGATCCAGCAATTCCAATAGAGCGGAGCTAGGATCACCCTGGAAACCCCTGGAAGTCAAACATCAAAAGTGAATAAGTTGGAATAGGACTTGATGAAGGAGCACCGTCTGAAAATCTTACTTTCCAATTTTGTCCACTTCATCAATCAACACTAGGGGGTTCTCAGTCTTGGTTTTTTTCAAACACTGTATCATCTTTCCAGGCATGGCTCCAACGTAGGTTCTTCTGTGTCCTTTTATTTCAGCCACATCAGTCATACCACCAACGGAGAATCGGAAATATTCTCGTTTTAAGGCACGAGCAATAGAGCGAGCTAAAACGTTTAATCTATTTATATCAAAACAGTTACATCCTGTAAAAATATTTAAAAACAACACAAAGAGTTACACCAACCAATGCTAGTTTTGCCAATACCCGGTGGTCCGTGGAAGCACAATATTTTACCCTGTGTAGACCCTTTCAACTGTGATACGGCTATGAACTCTAATATTCTCTTCTTTATGTCTTCCATGCCGTAGTGATCCTGCTCCAACACCTTGTTGGCCTCATCTATGTCCAAATTCTCTTCCGAGGCCACTCCCCAGGGTAAAGTGGTCAGCCAGTCCAAATAATTTCGCGTAACACTGCGTACAAGTTTATTTGTTAGTTTGCAACACAACAATAAAATGTGACCATTATTAACATCTTATAATACAAAAGGACTAACTTGAATTCTGAACTATGACTCTCCAGGAAGTTTAATTTACTCAGTTCTTCTTCTATGACTGTCATGACGGGCTCTGGTACTGTTTTATCTTTGATTCTTTCTCTGAATTTCTCCCCGACGGCATCTTTGTCATCTTTTTCAATTCCTAATTCCTTTTTTATGGCCTGTAAAATATAAAATTTAATAATATTTGTTTTGAAAACTTTTAATGTTATGACAACTGCATTGTATTATACTGATTTTTCAGCAATTACCATGGGAACAGCATCCACAGTGTGGGGAAATTAGGAGAACATGGTTATTTCTGCTTACTCCAAGCTGATGAAGCCGGATGGATGAGGATGGCCAGAGACAGGAAGGATTGGCGGGAACATGAGGATTATGTCCCGCAGTGGATGCTTACAGGTTGATATATGCAAACAGTTACCTTGAGCTGCTCCTGTAGAATGTATTTTCTGTGCTGTAACTTGACCTTCTCTTCAACCTCTTTCCCTATCTTCTCCTGCAACTTGGACAGTTCTAACTCTTTCTTTAGTAACGAGAGAGATTGCATCAAACGATTTGGTATCTGTGTAAGTAAAAACATATTCTTTTATATTCTCAGCTATGTATCAAATATCCGTCTTTTCTTCTCTAGTTTCAGGGGCCAAGGATTGTGGCTGTGATAGACATTAAAGATCATAATTTAATTATGTACTTCTTTTCATACGTCACCACATCACACATGTTTATGTGAAGATCCTTGCAGATGTAATGGTAGTTACGTTTTTATCTAATGTAACTAATTCACAAGATCTTCATAGTTATTTCATAATGAAACTATCTTTTGAAGATATAAACCAAGACGAATATTCTTGGAATGGATTACATTGGTTAGCTGGTCCCCCACTGTGTGTATGTTGGTATATGGCATAGCACAATGAAAATGTTATCAAAGTGATAACAAAATTTATTTCCCATGTTCTCTAAAATAATAAACACATAAAATGGATATTTCAGCTTACATCCAGTTCTTCCAAAACTTTCTGCAAGTCCTTGGCGTCCGCGCCGGTCAGGGCTGCACCCAGATCACTCAAGTACACCGGATTATCCACCACCCGCTGCCCTTGATGTAGCATCTGCTGCAAGCTTTCCCTGCAAATTATCCCCTTTATTTATTACAGATCACATAAGGCGGAACATAGGCCTGGTAAATAATAATAAACATAGGAGCTCCATCCTGATGTGGCACTTGGCCTCCATCTTGCTGTCCAGTGTCCTGTCGGTGGCAGTCCCTTTCAGCACATTCCATCCACCTCGCTCTTTGATAGTTCTATCAAATCATTATCCTTCTTACGATTCTGCGGGCGTGCAAACATCAGTCTGGCTCTTATCTGAGTTTGTTTTGGTGGGGTGGAGTCATTGGCCCAAAGCCCACTTATGCCTTGTAGCATTTCAAATCAAAAAACAACTAGAAAGACTGAGAATGTGGATCGAACACATCCACTACGTCCTCAAGGAAGGCCAGGTCAGAAGGAAAAGAAATAGCAGAGGTTGGTTAAGAAATGGTATTGCTATCCGAGGCAGAGGTTCTGAAGAAGATAAAATAACTAAGATACCTGTATAAAGGATTGAGGCTGATGATGTCTCTGATAGTCTTGATGATCTCCTGTGTGAGAGCTTTCACTTCTTCTGTCTGCGTGAACTTATTGTGGACCACATTCTCCACTTCCACTATCAACACAGGCTCCGTGCCATCCTTATTTTCTGTTTTCGGCAGCTTTTGTAGAATTTGGTTATTCTTAAGGTTACGATGCTTCCTCCTCCGGCGCTCCGCAGCAGACTCCTCTACAGGGACGTACACATCTTTGTTAAGCATGGGAAATTTCAACTTTATTCCTGATGACAGTCATTATAATTTCAGGGTGTACAATATGGAATGAACAAGAATTCAACAACTTATTGATTGTCTAGTTTTATAACAATAATAGGATAAAATAATAAAACAGTAAAGGCATAACCAACCTGGAGGCTTCTCTTCCACCACATCTTGCAGCTGTCCCGTTATCTTGACCCGCCTATGAGCCATGACCACCAGCCTCAACTTATCTCCCATGTCTTGCAATTCATGGATTTGTGCAAACGTACCAATTTCATACAAATCATCCAATTTATGAACAACATCACTATCGTTTTCTTCGTCTTTTTTCAAAAATATTCCTACATAGGGTTGATTCAGTCTCACTTTTCGTTTTAGCAGACTTATTAGCACTGGATTTGTGACCTTAAATATTATATTAAGTCAATTTATTTCACAAGATTTTCGCAAAATAATGTCCAAGAGATTATTTTTAAAATATGGAAAAAATACCTCCACTAATTTTATAAACCGTGGGAAAACTGGATTCCTATTTATAGCTATAACAGGCAACTGGGGCCAAACTTCTGGAATGACTACGGTGGCAGGTAGGTGGGTGTGACCAGTTGAATCCTCAAAATTATCCGTTGCCTCTACATCTTCGCTCGAAGAAGGATCTGGATCTTTTTTAGTACTATAATATCTAACTGCATCATATCCAAAAGATTGAACTCTACTGATATTTACGCTGCAGCGAGATTTTTCAGGTGTCTGCGATGATAACGTTAATGCAGAAACTGCTCTTCCATCAAATTTTCGTTCTAATTTATCACAAAACCTAACATTACGACGAACAACTGTTAACCGCGAACCAGAGCTAGCCGCATTTAAAACTGGATATCTCGTTAAATAAGTCAAAGAGTTAACTGATCTTTTAATATTATGCATCGCAATTCTAAATATTTTTTTATGTTATCAAACAATTCGCGAATTTGCATTAACACTGAAAATATTCACAACCTAACCTATCAAAAATTGAAAAAGGAAATAATGTAGAGCAATTCCATCAAAATTCATGCAACATGTCAAAACCTTCGTGCATAGATAATTTTTACCAATACATTACTGACATTGTTGCCAACGTGGGCGATTTGTCACCATTTGGGCTACTCAGAACGCGAATCGGCCATGAAAAAATCTAAAAGGCGACTGGTCACCACTTGTGCTACTTTATTTAAGCGAATTTTCTTCTTTCTATTTTCCAAATTACTTTTTTTAGCGAACTTTCATCTTTCCGGATACCAAATTTTCGGTTGGGCTATTTTTATTTATGTATGAAAAACGGCGAGATTAGGCCAAACGCTGTTGGTAACACTTTTTACTGACAAAACGGCTGTCAAATAAGTAACCTCAAAATTGGCATAAAATTCTACTTACAAGTACTCGGTTTGATATTTTATTAATCGGTATGAGGTTAAGATCATAGCCTTTCAAAAATGTCTACATTGGTTCAGTTGTTGCAGAAACTAAGTTTATATTCGCCTTCTGCTGTCGTTTCGCCTTTTTCCGTTCTCGGAAGAACTTCGAATTTCATGCAAATTAGGTACAGAAGTAAACCAAACGTACAAGTTAAACCTGCTCCAGGCGTTTTTGGTCACAGTTTTAGAAGAATTGTGCATTTCCCTGAAAAATATACTGTCGAACCTTTGAATGTTACCAACTTGGCTGGAAGGGATCCCATTTCAGGTAGGTACTATCAACATGAGCTACATGAAAATTATTCGAAAAACAATTAAAAAATAACGAATATCAACTTTTCGAATGTCAATTGGGGTAATTCGATTAGAAATGTTCATGACGCAGAAAATCATTTTTACCCAATTTACTTACCATGTTCTTCACATGACGTTGTAAAAGTTGGGACATGGCTGCTGTGGCGACATGATAAATATATTTATTTATTTGAGTGAACGATGGGTCGAAACAAGTTTAAAGTGGAAGTTTTATCTTTTGCCTTGACACTGCACTGAAAAGGGAACCTCTGATTTCTATAGCAAGAGATTAGGGAGTGTCAAGGGAGACCATTTTTCAGCTTAAGCAGTCTCGGATTTTCAGCTCGGTATACTGAAATTTCTCCATCACTGGAGCGCTTAAGAAGGCTTCATCAAGAACTGATAGGCTTTTGAAATGAGATGTGATAAATAATAAGTCAATAATATTTATACATAGAATAAGAATTATTAATTTGAAATTTTAGATTTTGTATTTTTTTTTGTGTCTTGTCCAAATAGTTCTATATAGTCAAGATTATTTTGCCAGCACTGTAATACTTATTTCATTCACGTTTATATAAGATGAAATATGAAACTAGCTGGAAAATTTATTTTAATAGAAAAATTAATAAACCAAGGTTTTGGTGTGGGCATCTCCCTGCCCTCTTTAACAACCAGCAGCTGATGATTAGCCTGCTTTCAGCCATTTCTGGGGTTGTCCGTTGCTTTATAAAAAACAACCTTCGTGGAGACTTTCTTTGTGCCCCGTTGAAATATCTTACTCAGATTTCAATTTTGAATTTTTATCCCACAGGTCGTGTTGTGGCAAAAGGAATAGGTGGAGGAATAAAGCATAAATATCACTGGGTTAAATTTATTAGAGATGGGCCAGAAAGTGGTCCCCCAAAAGAAGAAAAAGTACTGGAAGTAAGTCATTGTATGAGAAATAATTCAATAACAAAATTAAAAGTAAATAGAATGCTGTAAACTTATTACAAAAGTATCGGTCTTGTCTCTCATAAATATCACGATGTGACGTATCATGAGAGTAGTCTTGGGCATAGTAGTTCGCGACTGAGATCGATCGGTTTAGTTCTCCGCCCCTAAACGAACTAGTTCGCTCTTCTAGTTCGTCAGCTCCCAGTTCGGATCAGTGAAAGGCAGATCGTTCGCTCGTTTTGATACTGCTCTGGCTGCATGTGATAAGATATGGAATGCTGTACTTTTACTTACAAATTGTGTACTCTAAAAACAGCAAAAACCTCCGAATGAATAGTAGTAGTGATTAAAATACCTTCTATAATTAATCTATAATTTTTTAAGTTTTATTTATTTATATATAAAAAAGTGAAATACAATAAAAATTACATATTACTATGTAAGAATATTAATTTGGACATTTTATTCGATGACAACAGTGTTCTGCGTTCATTGAGGATTTGACCTGTCGCCGAGAAAACGCGTTCGCTCGGTGCTAGTCTTGTGCAGTTCGCGAACGAACTAGGTCGAAAGAGCCGAAGAACGAGACGCGCGTGTGCAGTGAGCGACCGGCGGTAATAGACTGCATAGTTCGTAACGAACGACACACTCTCGCTAATTCGGTCACGTCACGAACTAATGAACTATGGAACGGGGAATGAGGGAACTAGTTCGAGTAGTTCACCTGTGGGAGCGCTCTTTCGAACTAGTTCGTTCGCGAACTACACAACACTACATGAGAGACCTCCAAAGGAACTTTGTTAACATCCTACATGAGGACTTCCTTTTAAGTGACAAATTTGAGACCCCTAGAGATGCCTAGTTTCCCTAGATTGTCTTAAGAGACTTAGGAATAACTTCATTAGTCGATTATCACTTATTATAGCTATATAGAGTGCTATTTCGTTATTAAGATTCATTTCATTTATATAACTGCTTCCGTCTTAAACTTTTAGATAATAGTGGATGGATGTCGTACGGGACACATAGCTCTGGTTGGTCACGGAGATGAACTTAAGTATATACTGGCCACGGAAAATATGAAAGCAGGTGACATAATTAAAAGCTCGAGGGAGCTCACTAGGATTCCAGGTATAAACATATCAATGTATACTATATCAACTTAGCCATCTCACTGACTTACTACTTAATCTTTGCTGTATGTACTTTCAGTTCGAGCCAACGAAGGAGACGCTTATCTCTTGGGCTCCCTACCCATTGGCACAAAAGTGTGCAGCATTGAGAAGTATGCTGGTAAGGATATAGACATAACATTCACTAATACCTACCCTGTTGTGTTAGGTGACACTACCAGACACCAGCACACATCTCTGTCTTTCTGAAGTCCTCAGAGTCCAAGTCGCAGTGTTTCGTAATGGAAGTGCTGATCAGCCTCATTTTGGTAGCCCTTGTAACTTCATTATGTATTATCGAAATGGTTCATCACAGTTTTCACTATCTGGATGTGTCGTACCACTTCTTGGTCGCGCCCCCCCTTTGTATTAGTCAGAGAAACAAAAGCTATTGAACAAGTCAATGCCTATAGTGGACTGATCAGCATCTCTCAACATGTCCCCAGTCTATGACCATGGCCTTGGTCACTCTCCATGCCCAAACAGCTGGTTTATCTCTTGAAGCAAGTTATCAGCTAATCTTATTTTAGTTACCTTCTCTCCACATAAGTAAATGTAATGTGATATTGATTTGTTTTAGGAACTGGGGGATTTTATTGTAATGCGGCCGGCACCAGTGCTACAATTTTGAGAAAAGAAAATGAACGAATAATATTAGCAATGCCTTCCAAACACGAATTCAGCTTCAATCCAAAATGCATGGCGGTTGTGGGTGAGTAAAGATCTACTTTCCCTCAAATAACCTTTTTATAAATTCTCGTCTTAACCGAGTCATTTCCTTTACTTTCCATTTCTCATTTGAATTTGTTTCAGGACGTATATCAAATGTTTTACATGGAGATACTCCAATTGGTTCTCCTCAACGGAATAGATGGTTAGGAAACAGGCCGAGATCGGGTCTTTGGCATCGTAAAGATGGTCGACATGGCAGAAAAATCAAGCCTAAAAGACATCTTTTAGTTGAATCCAGAATCAAACCTAAAATCCCAAAAATATATTTGACAATGAACATAGATTGAAATAAATGTAAATGCACTGAAGTGAAAAACTAATTGAAACTAAATAACTATGGCAGTTATTTAGTTTCAGGTTTGTATATTGTAAATCCGCAATAATGGTATGGACACAACTTAACAGATTAGCTTGATTTTTGTTGAATAAAGCACCTTAGAATTTTTGTCCACAATTTTTTATTGTAACCAAAAATGATACAAAAAGTAATCTTATTCTTCTCCGCACTATCCAACTCTCGCCCCATGGCATTGGAGATATTCAGTATTCACATTGTATATTTGATGCCAAAACTCTAATTGATACCAAAAAATCCACACTTTAGATAAATGCCCATGGTAAGATACGTCGAAGAGTGTTGTAATAAACTATCAATAAATTAATATTTTAGCACGCAAGTCCAATGAAATTCTGCAATTCTGTGATGTTCCCCAAAATATGACGATGTTTGTGTCTTGCATTCAGTTCACTAATCCATAATGCTTTTTAGCTACTTGTATGTCTATTAAATTTTCTCCACTAGGATTCTCTAATATGCAAGTGACATCTCTTCCATTAATCTTTGTGTTAGTAAACTTGCAGAAGGGACTATTCACAGTCGACTGATTATTGGAAGAAGGTTCCTTGTATGAAATTTGAATCAATTTTCCGTTAATATTTGACATATCTTTGTTCGTTAGCATTTTTCCTTCCACCCACATGTGGAATTTGATTCCATAAATGCCAAAAATAACTTCCAGCTCTTTGTGTAACGTTTCATAGGATAGAGGTTTGCCTTTGAAATCATTCAACAGGAGCATCCCTTTTGTAGATTTTGTCCCAAACCTTGGAGATATTCCACACAGCTCCACATTAATCCAGGGTGTAACAGGGTCAACTGTCTGCCCGCCTTTTGTAATAATCAAATCTAGTTTGACGCCCTTCAGCTCCTGTGGTTCTTTGATTATTACTGGATTGGATATTTTCTCGCTGTCCATGCAAATGAATGGGGCCTTTGTAGTATTCTCAATAAATTCTTTATGGGACAAAGCAATACGTTGTATGTCACTGTTTTTATCACTAACGCTGTAGTATATCTTCACTTCGTCTGTGGGAACCAGATGAGCCTTCTTACGTAACTTTTGAACTCTGTTGATTATTTCTCTAGCAATACCTTCGTCCATCATCTCCTGGTCCGGTGATACGTCCAGAAGTATAAGCACGTCATTATCGCTATGAGCCTCATATTTCTCGTGAGCTTTGGCAACTTGAAAAATAAATCTCATTTCATCGAGCTCTATTTTGTGTCCTGATATTTCAGCGAATCCTTTGGAAATTATATCTTGACAGTCCCCATCAGATAAATTTTTGATACTCTGTGTGATGGCTTTGAAATCCCCTTTAAGGCGCGCCCCCAATGTTTTGTGGTCGGGCTCGGCTCTCAGTGAGACACCATATTTGACTTTGTCCGAGCTGATAGTTATTTTTCTAACATTCATTTCCTCTATAATATATTTCTCAAGAGAGAGGATGTCTTGTAGATACTGTGGATCTTGGTGAATAATCACCAATTCAGGAAGTGGATATTTAATGGGGATAGTTTTCCTATCTCGGAGGACTCTACCTAGTTCAATAGTGTTCTGCATCCTCTGCACAGCCCTCTCTATGTTCAGATCAACTAGTTCCGAGCATGGATTAGGCAACATCAAGTAATGAATGCTTTCCACTCCTTTATCTACTGTTACTTTGCTGAGAGTTTGGTACATGAGTTCTGTGAGGAAGGGGGTAAAGGGAGCCATCAGTGATATCATGTTCATGAGGACACTACACAGCGTGTCCAATGCTACGTTGCAGTCTTTGGTGGACACTTCTCCCTTGAGCCTCTTCCTGTTCATCCTCACATACCAGTTTGTCAAGTTGGAGATGAATTTGGTCAATCTGGGCACCACCGTGTACAATCTGTATGCAGCCATTTCATTCTTCACAAAAGCCAACAGCGATTGTGTGAAAGACAAAATCCACTTATCCATAACATTGTCGGATCGGTTTGAGATCATGTGTTTTGGATCATACACATAATCAAGTTTATCTTCGCAAACAACTCTCTCAACATTTTGCATGAAGAATCTGAAAGCATTGTACCAAGGGAGAAACACATCCTTGATAACATCCCTGACTCCCTCCTCTTTAAATCTAAGGTTTTCAGCTCTCACCACTGGGGAGTTGATGAGATACAATCTCAAAGCATCAGCCCCATATTTATTGACAACTTCCATTGGATCTGGGTAATTTTTTTTACGTTTTGACATTTTTTGTCCATCTGCAGCCAATACAAGACCGTTTGCAATAAGATTTTTAAATGGAGCTTTATTGAAAAGTGATGTGGATATCACAAGAAGCGTATAAAACCATCCTCTCGTCTGATCTATTCCTTCGGCAATGAAATCTGCTGGGAAACAATCTTCAAACTCTTTGACATTTTCAAAGGGGTAGTGCTGCTGAGCATATGGCATGGAACCTGACTCAAACCAGCAATCAAACACCTCTGAAACCCTTTTTAAAGGCGGCTTACCAGGCCTGCAAGATGGAATCTCTAAATGATCTACACTTTCTCTATGAATGTCTGTAACAGTTACCCCTGTCAGCAAAGATAGCTCTTTAATGCTGCCCACGCAAACAACTTCTTCACCGTCTGGAGATATCCACAATGGTATTGGAGTACCCCAGTACCTGTTTCTACTGATGGCCCAATCACGAGCATCTCTAAGCCAATTCCCAAATCGTTTTTCTTTCACAAACTCTGGAACCCAATAAGTTGAAGAATTACTTTCCACCAAGTTTTTGGTCATGTGTTCCACTCTTAGGAACCATGAGGGTACAGCCTTATAAATAAGAGGCGTTTCTGATCTCCAACAAAATGGGTAACTATGTTTAACTTGTCCACTTTGGATCAGCCTCCCTCTAGACTTCAATTGAGCAATTATATTTTTATCAGCATCCTTTACATGTTCTCCAACAAAATCTTTGACAGGGAGCATAAAGCGACCACTAGCATCAACTGGACAGATGGGTTCTTGGTCTCTGCAGATAATTCCAGCTGCTAAACATACTCTGTAATCGTCTTCACCAAAATATGGAGCCTGATGTACAACGCCAGTGCCTGAATCATCAGTCACATACCCATCTGTTAGAACTTGGAAGGCTCCTTTGGCTTTCTGATCACTAAAGTAGTTAAACAAGGGTTCGTATTTTAACCCTTTCAGCTTTATTCCTGGAAATTTTTCCATGACTTTGTAATTTTCTTCACTTTTGAAAATAGCTTCCAACCTATTTTCCTGCAGAATGTAAACTTTCCCAGTAGAATTTTCAGTAATTTTAACATACACCAAGGAAGGATTGACACACAATGCCAGGTTACTGGGTAATGTCCAAGGGGTTGTCGTCCAAGCTAACAGACTGGAGCCATCTTCTAAAGGAAACGTAACTACAACAGCTGGATCTACAACGTCCTTATAATTTTGTCCAGACTCAAAGTTGGACAATGGAGTGTTACAAGCTGTGGAATAGGGCATCACTTTCACTCCCTGATAAACCAAGCCTTTATTGTAGAGTTCTTTGAACACCCACCATATGCTTTCCATGAACCAAGGGTACAGCGTTTTGTAATCATTCTTGAAATCTGAAAACAATCATTTATCTTTACTTATTTTACTTAGCAATTTATTAAGAATAGATGGTTGGCAGCCCAGTGGTATCAGTCTACAGCTTTCGTACGTACAGCGTAATTGAGGTTGTGGGTTCAACTCCTGATGCCAACCACTTCCACGACACAACCCTCTGGTTAGTGTGAAAGATGTCATAAGTGTATTTGTGTTCACTTTGAGTGAGTCCAGATTAATTTATTAAAAGGAAAAAAAAACACAGCATGTACAGTGTATAGATTCCCTGTTGATAAGATGGAGACAGAAAAGAGAGGGGTTGCCTGCCCTCCTGGGACATGATTTTGTTGCAGCGGCAATGACGGACCTAATGTTAAGATCACCAAAAGGCTGGGTGGCTATAGAGAGATTTTTCGAGGGTTTAATCCAAAGAAGGGGGATAAATCACAAAGCCTGAACAATTAATTTAACAAATTATGCAGGTAGGAACTGCGTGGTAAAAAGAGAATCGAGGGTTTTAGCCGGTAGGAGTAAGGCACTGTCTCTAAGGCGTCCATGATGGATTTCCCCTCATTGAAAAATAAACATAATGCGTACCAATCCATCTTCCCATTCTATTAACAATAGTCTCCCAGGTATCAGCGTATCTCATCACAATCTTCCTGCACTCCGCATTGTACTTGTCAATACCCATTTTATTGACATCTTCTGGACCCTTAATACCCAGCTCTTTGTCTATCTCAAATTCAACTGGTAATCCATGACAGTCCCAGCCAAATCTGCGTTCCACATAATAGCCCTGAAACAGGTAAAACAAAAATATATCTTATGTTTCTGTTTCAAGGATAATCCCTAGTTAAAATATTACAATGAACCTACTTGTTGATGAGCATACCGAGTGACGACATCTTTGATAGTTCCAGCTAGAATATGCCCATAATGGGGTAAACCTGTCGCAAAAGGAGGTCCATCGTAAAAAGAATACCTTAAATCAAATGAATCTGACAGTATTATAAAGTTTATAGGTTAAGTGATGAACATATTGGGAATAAGATAAGCACGCACAAACCTCGGTTTTCCTTTGGATTGGTTTAAACTGGTTTCGAACACATCAATTTTTTTCCAATATTCCAAAATGCGATCTTCCTCTTTGGGAAAATCTATATGTTCTGGCACACGATCCACCTGGACCGGCATGACGAAAGAGTTATGAAAATCTAGTACTATCGCGATCTATAATAAAACGTAAAACGTCAACGCTCGGTGACAGACCTGTCAAAATTAATCCATAGACCTCAGACTACTTTAGACCATAGACCAAATCTTTAAAATGTTATTTTTTTATTGAGTACTAGCAGTGTTCCTGCTTCGCACGGGTAGGTACATAGATATTTAAAAAAATAATTCAGTTTTCTTATGATCTTTATAGATCCCTAACTTTATCAAAATATTCTATAGGCTATGTTAATCTGGAATAATGTAGCATTCTAATGGTCCCCTCCCGTCCGGCTCGTACCCTTATTACTCGTACACTTATTGTGGCATTATTATAATAGTTAGACGTATGCTGTCGCGACACTTTTTGTAGATAATTATGTCTTCTACAAAGTTGTATTACATTATTTTACTCTATTTTCAATAATTTTCGCAGCGTACGCGATGTAAAGAATATTTTAGGTAAATTTTTTGCACCTTGGGTTACATTATTGGAGTTTTAGTAAGGATCAAAGGCTATATGAAAATAAAATATAGCCTATGTTCAGCGGGGAGAGTGTAGCTTCCCAACAGTGAAAGAATTTTTCAAATCGGTTCAGTAGTTTCGGAGCCTATTCCCGTCAAACAAACAATCAATCAATCAATCAAAACTTTCCTCTTTATAATAGTAGTATAGACTAGCTGACCCGTCGAACTTCGTATCGAAATAAAAACTATAAAGGTATTCTTCTAGGTTTTATGACGTAACATGGCTGAAATTCGCTTTTTAGTTACATATACAACACGGATGACCATTTACTGGCATTAGCAAAACCTGCATTCCACGCTGCATTAATTGTGTCTTGAGTTTATTTTTAGATAAAAAAAATCTAAACCTATGTAAAATTGAAAAAAAAGAATTCATGTCATTATTTTCGATATTTTAATAGTTATTCTGCTCAGTTAAAATAATATTGAGATTTTAAATAGTGGAAATAATAAAAAAGCTTACTTAATGCAGTACCTATCATTTTTTCATACCAACATACATTCTCCCTTTAAGCCCCCCCCCCCCCCCCGCACACCGCAAGCTAGCCCGGAGGAGACCAATCCTCAGCAAACCCGACCCGCACGAAACCGAACCCCTAGCTTGATCGAAGCAATCAAACCAAAAAGGCGGCCCCGGACAAATCAAGCCCATCGCGAATCACCCGCAAACCAACTCGCAATGCGGGGGGCCTAAGCCCCACTCGGGAGCATAGGGAGGCATCAAGAGCGCTCGAAGGCGTCCGAGGCTCATTGTGCCTTTTCTGACCAGTTGAGATTTAAGGACGTGAGGTGGCCAAATTCACGGTCCCGATCTGATTTTTCGATTTCCTGCCTCTTACAGGATGCTCGAAAAACCAGAAAAAAGAGCAGAGGTGCTATTCTTAGCCGGCAGCCCCACGGCATTTTTTCATACATATCTTTTATTGGAACCTTGTCAGTGCGTTTCAATTTGTTTTCTTTTTTTCAATTAAGTAAATATTTCTAGATCAGAAGCAAATTATATCCAGCTTCTTTAACCCTTAATTACTCGCATGGGGTCAACTCACTTTTGTGTTTAAAAAAAAAGTACTTCTCGTGTTCCGAATTTCCCCGTGCTCCCGCTAGCTTCGTAACTCGTATCAAAGATTGCATTTTAGCAGCAATCAAGTCAAGGGAGTGAAAGGATGAGTCTCTGCTCTCTTGTGCTGTGACCCCATGCGAGTAGTTACGTAACTTTTTTGAAAGAGGTGAGTTAATTATTTTATTATATTTTTTCGTGTATTATTTATTCAATTTATATTATTATAAATTGAGTGTATAATTTCATGTCGTAAATATATTTTTTTAAGTTTTATAAAATAAAATTATCCAAAAATTATATGTTATCGTGATATTTGTTTTTTCTTCGAGAATCAGTCATGGATAGAAGGGAGATGCACATTTTGCAATAGATGGCAGAAGTTTCTGACGGTGAAGTTAGAGGCTCAGATTCTGACTCAGAGCCAGATGACTTTGTAATCAAAAAAAGTGATCACGATAGTGATAACACCAACCATAATAAAACGTGGGAGTTGGAACTACTGTCTGCGGAAAAGCGATCGCAAAGTGGCAACAAGGTGTGAAAATTGTGCAAATTTTGTGTGCAATGACCACTCACACATATATTGCAAGCATTGTAATATTGTTGATTTTAAGAGTTCCTAAATTTATTTCAATTTTTTTAATTTATTTCTCCATCAGTACAAAATTTTATTTTTTCCTAGTTATAAAACTTCAGCTTGTTTTATCACCAAATATATATAAATTCATGTTGTTTCTTGAAAATGTTCTTATATAAACAATGCATTTTAATAATAAAATAGTTTTATTTACATATTAATTAATTATATATTAAAAATAAATCCTACAATTTGGGGTCACCTTAGACCCCATGCGAGTAATTATGTATGTGATTTTCTTCTATTGGAACCTTGTTAGACGTGTTTCAATTTGTTTTTTTTTTTCAATTAAGTAAATAATTCTAGGTCAGAAGCAAACAATATCCAGCTCATTTTACATACCAATTATTCAGATGATTTTTTACATAATATGTACTCATTCGCTGTTACAATCAGCCGATAAACGACGGATCAATCTTCTTATTTATTTATTTATTTAAACATAAACAGCGTAAATACCTTTTGAACAGTAATTACATAGAAATGAGCAAAAACGTAACAAATTACAATAAAATCATAATAAAAATAGTAAGCTAGGCAGCAATTAACAATTCTAAAACAAATACATAAAAAAATCAATGGTAAAACAATGTAAAATCATACTACAATACAATCTGAATTCAAATTATATTAAAGCAATAAAAGTGGCAATACTATGGCTATAATATTCATGCAATATAACTTCAGCCAAAGATAACTTAAACTAAAAACAATTTAAAACCCTATATATCAACCATATTACATTCATAATAATTATTCGAATTCATTCAGTGCTACAACTTTGATTCAAACAAGCACAGAATAGTTAAGACATAATAACAATATAGTATAATAGTTTAAAAAAATAAAAACGATAGAATAAAAATAGTTAAAAGATAAAAACAAAAGCATAAAATAAAAAATAATAATAATAATAGTAGCTGTGGTATGATTCTTATTTTTATAATGTGATTATCAAGATCGTGGTCACTGTTGGCCAACCAACTCCATTACCGCTGCCTTAAAGAGATTCAAAGGTGTGTTAAAAATGTCAACCGTACTAAGATATAGATTAGCGAGATGACAGCACCGTGGCATCACTGTGTTGGTCAAGTAATGGGGAAGCCGCATATCTACATGAAAGGTGTCGCTACTCCTGGTAGGTCGTCTAGGTACACGCAGACTTATCTCGCACAATAGGTCGGGCCCGTCATAAATGTAATTTATTATTTTGTACAAAAAGGTTAAGTCGCTGCAATTTCGACAATACTGTAGAGGAGTAAGACCATCAGTAAGATCATACAAAAATTTATAGTTTATACTCTTCCTGGGGATCCCCAAGACAAAGTTTATGTGTCGGAGAAATCTTCTTTGAACTCTTTCTAGTCTGCTTGTATGAATGGCATAATCAGGAAACCATATGGGCGACGCATACCTACCATTGAATCAATCTATTTTTTACGACTTCACATTTCGTTTTTTGTTTAATTTTTTACCAAAACTCCTTATAAAAATGTAATAAGTATAAATGAATGAATATAATATCATTTAGCTAATCAATCTATTTTTTACGACTTCACATTTCGTTTTTTGTTTAATTTTTTACCAAAACTCCTTATAAAAATGTAATAAGTATAAATGAATGAATATAATATCATTTATCCAATCAATCTATTTTTTACGATTTCACATTTCGGTTTTTGTTTAATTTTTTTTAACCACAAACGACGTTTCTAAGATGTTTTTGCCCCTGTTTGTTTCCATTACAATGATTAGCATTAATCCTATTTTTTTGGTCTCTCTATGAAACGTTTTTTTCTTTTGTGGAACTAATTCCATACAAAATGTATGGAGGATTAGAGCGCGAAGCTGTCAAATTTGGTCAAATGACGTCACACTTTACACACGTTTTGCAACAACAATCAATCCACTGACAGTTCTTTCAAATGTCGATTAATTAAAATTCAAAAGTAAAATAAAATTATGTTGAAAAAAGTACTAAAAAGATTACCTACTTAGAGTTTTCTTTAATTTTCTAATTTTCCACGCAACTTTCTTTTTTTTCTATCAAATCAACCTTCTCCCGATAAAAGCCTACACGACAAAAAAAATAGCGAAATCGGTCCAGCCGTTTAGGCGTGATGCGATGACATCGGGAAATAGCTCTCCATTTTTGTATAATAGATACGTGTGTAAAGTGTGACGTCATTTGACAGCTTCGCGCTCCAATCTTCCATACATTTTGTATGGAATTAGTTCCACAAAAGAAAAAAACGTTTCATAGAGAGACCAAAAAATAGGATTAATGCTAATCATTGTACTGGAAACGAAAAAGGAAAAAAAACATCTTAAAAACGTCGTTTAAGGTTAAAAAAAATTAAACAAAAAACCCAATAATTATTTCATTTATATGGGATTTGAAATGTCAGACAGCTTCGTGGAGCGCAGCGGTAGAGGTCTCTAAACAATAACTTTTACACCCGTATTGCCACAGTATGGCATTCCACCTTGGCCTTATTCCACATTGTAAACCGCATTAATAGATATAATAGGGGCCGACCATTAATCACGTGAGCTTAAAGAGGGGGGGGGGGTTCCGGTAATATAATCACGTAGGGTGAGGTAGGGGGGGTCTAGTATAAAAATCACGTCCATTTAATTTTTCTAATGAAATTAAAGAAACACAGTTGCACGTTCACACATTTTAGAAAATTTATAGTAAGATATTAAAAAAGTACACTTGATTTCGGAGGGGAGAGGGGGGGGGTATTCTTTTTTCCTCCTTTTTGGCATTTCATCCACTAGGGGGATGGTTTGGCCATACGGAGTATTCGAAAACCTCACAAAATATAACCAGGGGGAGGGAGGGTCTGAAAAGTTGCAAAAACACCACGTGATTAATGGACGGCCCCTTAGCATAATTATTATTATTCAATATTATTATAGTTCACACCAAGGCCACAGTAGAAAAATACTATTTATATAGTATGGAGTTCACACGTCGAGTATCAAAGTAATTATTATTTTGTAGCTAAAAAGAAAATCACGTGCATTTATTTTTTCTGATGAATTTAAAGAAAGAGAGTTGCACTTTCTTCGTTCTTTGAACATAAAAAGTACACGTGATTTGGAGGGGTGGATTTTGAAACCTCACCAGGGGGTTTAAAATGCAAAAAAAAACAAAAACATCACGTGATTAGTGGATGATCCCAGTGTGTGCGTGATAGCTGATTTTTACGTACTAGGCACCTACCTACTCGTGTAGGTATATAAGGCATTTGGGGCCCTTGTATATGAGTAGG
This sequence comes from Mystacides longicornis, assembly GCA_963576905.1. NCBI lineage: Eukaryota > Metazoa > Arthropoda > Insecta > Trichoptera > Leptoceridae > Mystacides > Mystacides longicornis. The sequence continues at coordinate 457,959 of OY756421.1, read as the reverse complement.
TATATAGTTTTCGGTCAACAATCATGAACAGAGCACAGCCCAATTCAGTCATAGAGTCGCTGTAAACAAATTTCTTAAAAAAAGGCCTTCACAAAGCATTTCCCCGCATCCAATTATTTTAGCTTTGCATCATTTATGTGACCCCAGACCCAAGGGAGAGCTTCCCTCACACAGGGAGTTCTTATAGAAAGTTAAGGGAGAGCTTCCCTTACACAGGGAGTTCTTATAGAAAGAAACTTTGATATTTTCTGCACATTTTTGTAATAAGTTTTGTAATTTTTACACAGTAGGTATATTTTCATTTTGCGTGTACCTACTTATGTAAGTACCTTCTTACTTTACTTTATCCTATGCGTAAAGATGTTTTGAAATTCTCAATTACGAGGTCCATCAGCAACGAAAACATCAAATTTATAAGAAAATGGAACGACATTGGAGTCTGCAGCCCTAGACAAATTGCATTTAGCGATCAACGAATTTTTCGACAATTCACAGGAAGAAAATAATAATGAACTGTCCACTTTTTATATTTTTATACATATAGGTACCTACTTAAGTGTCTTTGTTAGGTTTAAATAATTTAAATAATTGCTTATAATATGTTCCAGTGGACAGTTCATTGTTGTCGCACTCTACATTGACGAAATCTTCGTTTTTAGTTGAACGCCAAATTCAAATTGTCTAGGGGGCTGGTCTTCTCAAGTTGTTGAAATTTTCGTTCTATTCAACCGGTGCAGTCTTAAATGTCTAGATTATACTTAAAAATAGAAGTCAATTGGAGTACCAAAATTTTAAGGGGTTATAAAAAAACTTCGTAGATTTCTATAATGCAGGTAGATACCTACTTACATAATATCAAAAGCATTTTTATTATTCTAAAAATAGACGCTTACAATATTTTTTATTCACCTATCTGTAACCTAGTTGTAATACAAAAATGCCTTTTATGCCGGCAAATTGCCATTTCAAAGAATAATACTAAAATAAAAAGCAAACAATATAGAAAATTAAAGTTATCAGTGCATCATATCTTTACAGCAATAAAAAATATATTATAATATACACAAGTGATAAATGTTATAATTCCATAAGGAGGCCATTGTACAGAATAATGAATATCAAACAATCCATCAATTCTCCCTTCAAAACCCGCTCTGGAGCATAAGGAGGCAAGGACGACTATACACTGCTCTCAATCTTGCGTGAGATTCAATGACCACCTCCTACACAATGTCCAAATCCCTCAACTCTCCCTCGAAGGAACGAAATACGACGTGAGACAGGTACCAACCTACCCAACCAACCCACATTGTTAATAAGAATAATGTTAATAGAAATAAGACAAGTAGGTTCTCATTTTTTAACGAATTAATTCAAAGTGTAAATAGAAAGCCGCTTAAATCTTTTGTCTTGAAAGAGGAAGATGGCGGCCATGAGAGAGGAAGAACAATCAGTAATAATTGAGTAAGAAAATAAGTAAGCGGTTGCAGTTTGTTGATGGTTTTCGAATGATGAACTTAGACCAGATAGAGATTATTTAACAGGAAGACAAACTATATCAATCTGTTAATATGTATTATTGTTGGTTTGTACCCATTTTGGGTGATGCAGCCACACTGATAATATAAATCTGACAAACAGATTATTCAGCAACGAGATGCCTGGATATACATAAGAATATTAATAAAAACCTAGTTATAGGTAATATGCATTTTAAAAAGTTCGTAGGTACAACACAGATTATTGACAGAGATGGGTGTGTATGTGTATACCCTATAGATTTTACTCCGATAAGTTTTGATTATTCGGGATCAGTTGGCTCTTATCAAGCTGATATTGTCTGCAGTGTTATCAGCTATCATGCTATCACCGCAATGTTTGTTTACGCGGTTTACAAATCTCACGAAGATACCGTCTCTTGGTATCGGGGAGAGGCTAAGGGGCCTCCATTTGAGCGGCACTTGGGTCTTCTCACATCTCTGCAATTGGAAGTTCATCACGATACGAATCACGCTTATTTTTGTTTGCAGCAACCCGTATCTTTTTGCTGAAACAGAAAATATAATGTGTATTTAGTATTATGTAGGTATATTCAAAGGAAGTTTCTTATAGATTTGTTAACTATAAACTGGGGATGATATAGTCTCTTGTACAATCCAAGTGCCCCAAATAGGACCGATGTATAGTGATGACAAAAAATAAAGATGTACTTAGGCCAGAAAAAGTCTTCTTCTTCAGAACTGAATTTGAATAGACATACCGATGCAGCTTCTAGGTCCCTCTCCGAAAGGCAGGTAAGTGAACGGATGGATGCCATCTCCATCAGCTTTGTCGAATCTTTCTGGTTTGAAGGTGTCAGGGTCCGCGAAGTAGTCCTCGTCTGTCTGAATACCCAAGACGGGTATGTACACGTCCGTGCCTTCCTCTATGACAAGGCTGGAGCCAGGAACGTGGTAGCTCTTGGTGCATTTCCTGTCGATGAAGGGTATGGGTGGGAACATGCGAAGGGTTTCTGTAATCAACGTTTTTGTTACAAATAAAAATCATGTCGAAAAACGCTAAATTAAAAATAAAGCTATAATGTAGATCCATTGCACATACCTTTAACACACATGTCTAAGTAGGACATTTCATTGACAGCCTCGTAGGTAATTTCGTTGTTGTGTTTTTCCAGAACTGTGAAGATTTCATCCGCCAGTTTCTCCTGTAAAGAAATATATTATTTATCAAGTTTGAACTCGTGACTTTTGTTGCCAATGTTTTATATCAATAAGGCTTGCCCCTTATTCTTGTCTAGTACATGCTTTTTCGGCTGCAGGACCTCAATCCCTATCCCTGTGTCAGTGTTTATCAAAAAAATATCTACTGTAAAAGAAACCATTCCTCCATTACTGAAAAAATGTATTTTTTAAGCATTTTCATTTAATTGCCTACTGTTTTCTAAAAATTATATACTAATTTATCTTTTTGACAGACATGATGGTGTTTTACCTGAATATCTGGATTCAAAGTAATATAATACAAACAAGCGTAGCACGTTGAAGAGGATTCTCCAATAGTGAAGAATATTGTCGTCTGGGCCACCAGGGAGTCTCCGATGAACTCTGCAGAACAGACACCAATTAATAAAGTGTTGTATTGAGAGGAAAGTAGGAGTAGGAGGACTATAACTGAGATGGAGGTGCACAAACTAACTTATGGCGTCATTATCTTTGGTTTGCTTCTGCAGGTTTATCAGCATCCCCACTAAGTCATTCTTTTTCTCTTGGTTCTCCCGCTCTTTCACTGTCGTCCAAAACAAGTTTCTCAGCCAATCGGATGAATCGCTTTCGAAAATTTTACACCTGTAAAAAGACAAGTTAAGGTAAAATGATCATAAAAAGTAAGTAGGTACTTTACGATATTGTGATCCCTTCTTACTTCCAAAATTTGGCGAATCCTTGCATGAAAAAGATGGACATAAATTCTATCGATCTGAACAATCCCATATCCACCACCCTCTTACGGAGCTCGTAGAAGATAGAGTCCTTATCCGACAAAGAATTGCCTTTTAATCCGTACACCGTTGCTGCAACAACATCAGCGCTAAATCTCTCACAGGCCTCTCTGATTTCAAGCGGTTCTTCATTTTGTTTCCTGATACATTCCTCTAAATCCTTGGAAGTATCCTTCATTATACTAAAAATTGTGCTTTTAATTTTGGCGGATGAAAAGAAAGGTGTCAGCCTAGTTCTTATTGTTTTCCAATGGAGTTTTTTCCCGAAGAAAAGACTTTCGAAGCCCAACGGGTCGTGATTTTTATCCGTATGTGTACTCTTGTCGGCGAAATGACTGAAGTCTTTGACGAGGATAGACCTTATGAGTTCAGGCGAGGTGATGACCAAGGCTGGTTTCCTGAATATCCAAATCCCAAAGAGGTCATTTCCTTTTCCTTTCTGGTATAAATCCTGGAACAAGTTCCCTATGTTTTTACGCATCATAGCCAAATCACCAAAATTGCCGAAGAATAGAGTCGGTTTTAAGTAGTTCACATTTCGTTGTTTCCAATAGGAGAAGTTCCACGTCAAATAAACGTATCCTGAACACAGGACACTCAGAAGAACAACCAAAACGGTTGGTAGCCATGACTCTTGGAACAAGGACATCGCTGAAAACAGAAAATATAAATAAATAATCTAACACTTTTCTATATAACGGTTTAGTATAGCCGGCGTAACATATTGCCTGAGACATTTTTTCGAGACCGGTCCCGGGTTGAAATTTCAAGTGAACAAACTCTGAACCCATCGGGAATCGAACCTGGGACCTCGTGATCTGAAGTTCATGCCTATAACACTAGTCTACCGAGGATGGTTTATATACTGGTATAAATAATCTGCATAGGCTGTAAATACTTAATTAATCTAACGAATTAGGTAACAAGGTGTCTATTGCAGTGCTTAAATCGGGATGCCCATAAATCAGCCCAGAGGGGTTGGATTGCCAATATTGAAAGAAAAAAAAAAAAAAAAAATCGGGATGCCGCAAAACTTAAGACAATTAAAAAAATATAGGTACAATTCTTCAAACACATATTTTTTTTTTTATTATTTTATTTTACTTATTTTATTTATTTTATTTATTATATTACATTATTTTCAACTTTGTAATACTTAGACATTAGTCGACCGAAAATATATTTCGAAAAAAATATATAACCTATTGTAATACTGCAAAGTTATTTTTATTTATAAACATTTAAAAATATACATATTGCCGAAACACTCGAAAACGAGTGCAGACCTAAAAAGTACGTATATATACATCTTATTCTAAAAGGGTTTTGATTTATTTTTGTGTGTTTTTTTTTTAATTTTATTTTTCGCATTTTTTATGATAAATATTAGTACACTCTGACAACTCCAAGTGCTCGAAAGAAACCTAGGGTCGAGAGTTAATAAATAAAATAAAAATAAATAAATACGAAAAGACTTTTTCCCGATCATAATACATAGGTTAAACATTTTGTTGCGGTTCGACAGCCTCTATGATGTGTGATGAATGAGTAGGTATAAAGTTATTTTTTTTCCATTATCAATTACACTTAACAAACAGTTTACATATATAATTATTGGAATTTACTGCCCCACTAGACAACGTCTGTTCTGGGGCAATACTACTTCAAATCAAATCATGTAACCAACCAATCATCTAACAAAAAAGCATTATACCTTATAAAGAAATTATATACATTATAAAGAAAAAAATAGTACCTAATAATAATAAAAAAATAGTAACTAATATCAATGTTGCAAATTAGTATTGTTTTATGGAAGATAGCATTGAATGATAACAGATCTTGCAAAATTTAAAAAAAAACTAAACTTACCTAATACACAAATAGTCCCCAATTATTAAGGATATAACTTCCAACTATGTATGTTCAATGACCAACCGCTACTGTCCAGCCGGGGCGGCGTCTACAGCTGTCAACGCGCTTCGCTGGACTGTTGACATCCAAAATATTTTTTACGCATATTTATTTGCGGGTATTTTTATCAGCGTGGGAGGGGAGGATGGGGTAATTGGGTACGCCGGGTAATTGGGAACAATTATAAAAGTCATTTTTTCTCTCTAACTTCACCGTCCGGCACTTGTTCCAAGGACACGCCCAAAGCTCCTCAATACCAGTGTCCAAAAGCGAGAATGAGAGTTCGCACGAATCGGCGAGTGCAAAACATTTATTTGCAATTCTGTTTTTTTTTTGTGTGTTGTAATTTATACCTACCTCGGTAGCCTAGAAGTGTAGGCGTGGACTTCAGATCATGAGGTCCTGGGTTCGGTTCCCGGTCGGGTCAGATTTTTTCTAATTGTTTTTTCACTTGAAAATTCTACCCGGGACGGAACCGGTTGACTAGAAAAAATTGCCTCAGGCAATAAGTTCCGCCGGCTATACTGACACATACGTATTGAAAAGTGTTAATTTTTTTTAAATGAATCTGTGCTCACTCAAAGTGAACACAAACACACTCTTTGATTATTTCACAGTAAGCCACTTAAAGCTTGTGTCGTGAAAGAGGAAGATGGTCGGCACCTGGGATCGATTATTTATTTCACATATTAATGTAGAGATAATATTTTTGGGTTAAAACACGCCATATTGCATTATACTGCCTGTTTTCATGCCCGCAGAGATTTGGAGGTCATCGAAAATTGAGGATGGCGGTCATTTTCATATACATATATTGATACTAGAGGTCCGCCCCAGCTTCGCACGGGTAGATAGATACTTAAAAATAATTTAGTTTTCATACAGATCCCTAACTTTTTCAAAATATTTTATAGCATATATACGGTATTTCGTTCACTACAAAATAATTTAATTAAATTTATAGCGTCAACAACACGTGGTAATTATGCTGTTAAAATGTAGCTTATATGACACGTTCGTAGATTTACCATAGCAGCGCCATCTATTGATTACTTACTCAACCCAGTCGAAAGGTATCGACATCTGTTAGAATCATTTGGAGTTAACAGATAATTGTGACTGTCAAATAATAACAGACAAATAATTAGCAATAAATTAAAATTGCGACTATAATTTGAGATTTAAACTATCCTATCTCTCAAGTTGGATCGAACTGCACATGGTGTGCGAATTTTATTATAATCGGTTAAGTGGTTTAGGAGTCCATTGAGGACAAACATTGTGACACGAGATTTATATATATTAAGATATCGATAATTTGGAACGGTGTCGGGCGGGTGAGCTACGGAATTAAATTTAAGCCACAGAAAAGAAGCCTCTTGTCAAGGGTTATTGAATAAAAAGTGTGAAGGGAATGAAAACGAAGAAGAGTTTCCTGTTGTTAGAAACTCTCAACAACAAAGTCATTTAATTATTCGGTAAATTTCGAGTCTTTCCCAATTACCCCACAAGGTATCGGGTTAATAGGAACGGTAATGTTTTTTTTTTCAAGATTTTCTACATTGCAATAAAATTTGGTTACGTACATACGGTATCTCTTGTTTATGACAGTTGATAGTCAAGTGTTCCTCCCCTATGTACCTACAGACATAATATAGTAGGCATACAAACAGCAATTTGTTATCAAACGCTAGGAAATTTGCACCATTCAATAAATTCATTATTATTCATGCCAACTTCGGTAGGCTAGTGGAATAGACGTAGACGTCAGATCAATAGATCTCGGGTTGAACTCCCGGTCGGGAAATCTCCTTCTCTTATTGCGGCCACAGAAACTTTCGTCGAGTTTTTGGGATGAAGAAAAGCTTTGTCCAGAGTGGTAGATACCTATCTTATCAAGAGACTATTGTAGGTGGCTACTTACATAACATAAGTATGTAAGTAGGTAATTACCTACATAGTAAATTGTAGATTCCTACGTTACCGGCATGTCGCCTGGTACGTGGATTACTCACTGGCGCCAATGTTTTCTGTGCGCTAGTAGTTTTACATGTAGTCGTACATACAACTGCATGTTTTACAAGCTCCACCACTTCCCGCGCTTTCTTGTTTATACGACGCGTATTAGTAGCGGGCTCATTATTGTGATTTGTTCATCTCAAACTTATCATATTATTTAATAAACATTTCCAATTTAACACGCTTGTTTTATGTAGCCTACCTTCTTAGTTGAATCTAATTTAATTCCTTATCAAATAAACGCTACATAATTGGTGACCCCCAGGAAGTGTTAATTTTCAAATCAGTTATAAGTTTTTTGTGTATATATTTTTTCTTTTGTGTGGTTAAATCAAATTTAAGTGAAATAGCCTTTTAAAATGTTGAACACCGAAGAAAATATGTCTGAAAATAGTGCGCAATCAATGGTGCCCGCGATTTCCTTGGGCTCAAAGATACCCGATTTCTGGCGAGATCAACCTCGCTTGTGGTTTCATCAGTTCGAGGCCATCTTACAACCTCAAAAAGAAAGTAACGAATCAAAATATTATCTTATAATCGCAAATCTAGGGAAAGATGAGCTAATGCAAATAACAGATATTCTTCAAAAACCACCAGAAAAACAGAAGTATGAAGCAGTTAAGAGCAGACTACTTCAGGTTTACGAAGAGTCAGAGACGAGGAGATTACAAAAACTTTTAGAGGAAGTGGAACTAGGAGATCAACAACCGTCTCATCTGTTGAGACGCATGAAAGACCTAGCTGGAGGCAAAATAAATGATGAGACCTTAAAAATACTTTGGATGGGACGCTTACCTCAAACAGTCAGAACAGTGTTATCAGTCTGTGATGGCGAACGCTTGGATAAGATGGCCACGATTGCAGATAAAATTACGGACTCAAACAGGAGTAATAATTCTGAGGTTGGTGAAATTAAATTTAGTACAATGGAATTATTAACGAAACAAATAGCAGCACTAAGCCTTAAGTTAGAGGCAATAGAAAATCAAACACAGCCCAGATATCGACCTGGAAGAAGCCCTTTCAGAGATCGCTCTCGAGAACGAAGTAATAGTAGAAATCAACAGACTACACGGGAAAATTGTTGGTACCACTTTAAATTCGGAAAAAAGGCAAATAAATGTGTAAAACCTTGCTCTTACGAGGCGGAAAACTAAATGCGACATCTGCAAACGGGATAAGCGATGTCGATAGCACATCCCGATTAGAAGTGTTTGATAAAGTTACAAACCAAAAGTTTCTTGTGGACACAGGGGCCGATGTTTCGGTAATTCCACCCAGGAACAACCGAGAGAAACAACATAAGGACGAAAAATACACTCTTTACGCTGCAAATGCTACTAAAATTGATACATATGGGACGCGTACATTAACCTTAAATTTGGGACTACGCCGACCATACACATGGACATTTATCATAGCAAACGTTAAACATTCGATTATTGGTGCTGATTTCCTTAAAAACAATAAATTGCTAATAGACCTACATGGCAAGCGGCTTATTGACGAACTTACAAACATGTCAACCATTACTCATGTTACGCACGTTTCAGCACCTACAGTAAAACTGATCGACTCTAACGACATATATCATAACTTACTGACAACTCACTACCCAGATTTACTACGATCGGAAAACTTTAAAAACACAACTAAACATAATGTAGTACATAACATCATAACAAACGGACGTCCTGTCTATGAAAAAGCTAGACCATTAAACAAGACAAAATTTTTAGCTGCAAAGAAAGAATTTGAAAAGATGATTAATCTTGGGATATGTCGACCATCAAAAAGTAATTGGGCAAATCCATTACATATCGTTTTGAAGAAATCTGGAGAAATTAGACCTTGCGGAGACTACAGGCGATTGAATGCCATCACAACTCCTGATAGATATCCATTACCACGTCTGACAGATTTTACAATGATTACAGCCGATAAAAAAATATTTTCAAAGATAGACCTTAGACGTGCTTATCACAATATACCAATTGCCGAGGAAGATATACCAAAAACAGCAATTATAACTCCTTTCGGGCTTTTTGAATTCACAAAAATGAACTTTGGTCTACGTTGTGCAGCTCAAACTTTTCAACGATTTTTAGACTCAATACTGCGAGAATTTAACTTTGTTTTTGCATACCTGGATGACATTTTGATCGCTTCGGCCAATAAAGAAGAACATACAAATCATCTCCATCAAATTCTGAAAAGACTAGACGAGTATGGGCTAACCATCAATGTGGACAAGTGCAATTTCGGCGAAGAAAAAATTCATTTTTTAGGTTATCATATCGATAAAAATGGTATCAAACCAAGTGAGGAAAAAGTTGAAAACATAATAAATTTTCCTAGACCAGAAAATATTGAACAGTTGCGAAGATTTCTGGGTATGGTAAATTTTTATAGAAGTTCGATAAAGAATGCAGCATATCATCAAAAAGAGTTGAATGCATATCTTCATAATTCAAAGAAAAATGATAAAACGCCAATACAATGGACAGCAACATCGACAGATTCATTTGAAATGTGTAAGAATGGTTTGAAAAAAGCCGTTACACTTTCGCACCCAGCCACAAACGTACCCTTATCTCTCATGACCGATGCTTCAGGAACCTGCGCAGGAGCCGTTTTACAACAATGGGATATGAATGAATGGAAGCCATTAGGATTTTTTTCGAAGAAATTTAGCGACGCTCAACAAATCTATAGTACGTATGATAGAGAATTGACAGCAATATATCTCGCAATAAAACATTTTCGGTATCTTATTGAAGGAAGAGAGCTCACCGTTTTAACTGATCATAAACCATTAACATACGCATTAAGTAAAAAGGTGACACCATCTGACACACCACGAAGATTAAGACAGTTAGATTTTATATCACAGTTTACAACCCAAATAAAACACATCAAGGGTGAAACCAACATCGTGGCTGACACATTGTCAAGGCTAGCAGAAATAAACGTTACACATAATTTTGACGACGATGAACTGTTTAAAGATCAGTTAAAAGATGAAGAGTTAACCGAATTGATGAAAAATAACAAAAACTTGAAATTCAAAACTATAAAAATGCCAAATACGAATAATCAACTTATTTTTGATGTGTCAACAAATCAAGCAAGAGTGTACCTACCAGAAAAATACAGGAAGAGTGCATACAATACAGTTCACAATACTTGTCATATGGGCGCAAAATCAACAAGTAAGTTAATGAGACAGCGATATGTATGGACCAACATGAACAAAGATGTAAATAGTTGGGTAAAACAATGTGTCAGCTGCCAAAAAGCAAAAGTTCACCGTCACACAATTTCACCGCTAGCAGACTACCATGTATCAGAAAGATTCGAACATGTCCATATTGATATTATAGGCCCATTACCACCATCAGAAGAAAATAGATACTGCATAACATTCATTGATCGAGCAACATCATGGCCAGAGGTTATTCCAACCAGAGATATGACTGCCGAAACGGTAGCTAAAGCATTAGTCACAAGCTGGATAGCGAGGTTTGGTGTACCCTCCAAAATAACAACAGATCAAGGACGCCAGTTTGAGTCTGATCTATTCAACCAACTTGCTCATCTACTTGGAATAACGAAAACGAGGACAACAGCTTACAATCCGAGATGCAACGGAAAAATTGAAAGACTGCATAGAACACTGAAAGCAGCAATAATGGCCAAATGCAGCGATAACGCCAATTGGTATAATCATCTACCGTTGATTATTTTGGGAATGAGATCAGTCCCAAAAGAAAATGACTACAGCCCAGCACAGATGACTTACGGCAAGACTATTAACCTGCCCGGAGACTATTTTACAACATCTACGACTGACATAAGCCATTCTGACTATACAAGACAGTTAATAGATTCTTTTAAGGACTTAAAGCTGACCACGAGTTCACATAGCAGTAACAGACAAATTTTTTTACACCCACAATTAAAAACATGCACACATGTTTTTATCAGAAACGAAGTTAAAAGATCTCTGACAGCACCATACAAAGGACCTTTTAAAGTTCTAGAGCGCAACGAAAAGTTCTATAAAATAGACCTTGACAATAAAGACGTTAATATTACTATTGATTTTTACTACTAGCATTTTTAATGCAAACAAACACAAATGACGAGACTACAAATGTTACTACACAACCAACATCAATTCAAACAAAAATACAGACAGAACAAAACGCTGACCTATTGAAAAAGACAAAAAAAGTACAATTTTCAACAAAGACATCAACTTTAAAAACTCGTTCAGGAAGGGCAGTACAACAACCTAAACGATACCAGTGAGAAGTAACCAAGAAATTAACTCACATCGTTTAAAAATTAAAATAAGATATTATTTTAATTAAATTTTTTAAATTTTTTAATGTGAATTGAAAGGTTGTCATTCTTATTCAAGTACATACATAGAATTAATCTTATTATAATTTATAAGATCATATTTTTATAATTTAGTAGATACATACAATATATGCAACTGTATACCTAATTTAAATTTGAAAATGTAAAAGAAAAACTCTGATAAATCACATACCAAATTTTAACTGTTTGTATAATGTTTAAAGGTTATTTAAAGGAGGGTTAAGAATTTTTATTAGATCATATTAATATTATCATTAAATACATACAATTTGTGCAATAAGTACTACGTGTATAGTAGTTTTTAATTGCTTATATTTTTAATGTTTAAAGGTGTATACAATAATAAAATTTATTATTTTTTAATGTTCATTCTTCAGGGGGAGCAATGTAGGTGGCTACTTACATAACATAAGTATGTAAGTAGGTAATTACCTACATAGTAAATTGTAGATTCCTACGTTACCGGCATGTCGCCTGGTACGTGGATTACTCACTGGCGCCAATGTTTTCTGTGCGCTAGTAGTTTTACATGTAGTCGTACATACAACTGCATGTTTTACAAGCTCCACCACTTCCCGCGTTTTCTTGTTTATACGACGCGTATTAGTAGCGGGCTCATTATTGTGATTTGTTCATCCCAAACTTATCATATTATTTAATAAACATTTCCAATTTAACACGCTTGTTTTATGTAGCCTACCTTCTTAGTTGAATCTAATTTAATTCCTTATCAAATAAACGCTACACTATCTTCTTCTTCGTCGTCGTTCCCTCAGTGCTCAGGATCGTGATGATAATCAACATTAACATCATAAGCCAGCTCCCTCCATTCACTCCGGTTCTCCGCCAACCGCAGTGCCCCACAAAAGGTCTCCCCAGTCGCCTCTCTCACTTGGTTAATGGTTACTCCATTTCATGGGTGAGCGCCCTCTTCCTCTGCTGCCCTCCACACTCCCACTCATAATTACTCTATCTAAGTTGTCTATAAAGGACTATAATGGTCCGCAAATTTAAACATTATTCATTGTGGTTAGTGTGGTAAAAATTTAGTTGAAAATATCCTACAAGAGGGTCCGTTTAAAAAAAAGATAAAGATATCAACACATTTAGCTAAAAAAAAATCTTGGAAATATACGTGATAGTGTGTAATGTGTTTGTCTATAAACAAACACACAAACTACAAGACATAATAATATGTATAGGTGCCTACCAACAACTGCGATTACAGCTAGCTATAGAGACGCACGTGCTTATTCAAATTAAATTGTTGTTTAAATAGCCTGGAGTTGGTGGATACTTAATGTGTATGGAGTTGTTTTTATATATAAAAGCAAATTGATACCCTTAATTCTTAATTCCCTGTGATGTTATCACTCATTATACTTACTATTTCGGGGAGCTTTCCCGACAGACCGTCCCTTCCATACTAACTTTAATATTATATTTTATATTATTGGTTATGCATTTGATTTTTTTTATTTGTTATTCTGTTATCCGGAGCCGATCTCGAGTTATAAGTGTTCGCACTAACCCGACTTTCTAAGATAATATCCCTTTGAAACCCACTCAGGGGTATGTATATTGTAGGTAGTATAGGAAGACAACAAGAGCTCTCCATTGCGCCCGATCTTCCGAGATACTTATATAACCTCCTCTTTAATAGAAGCAGACAAACAAACTTATCATTTCACTTGTATAGTAACGTGATGTATCAATGTTTACAATATATCGACGCCGACGCTCTCCTATGACTCCGTTCTTCTTATTGACGAGTGGCGAATTCTGGCGAAGACGAGCTCGTATTCGCGAATAAACTCCACTGTAGAGAGTTTGTTTTGGTGAAGAAGATTATCGGCATCTGTTTGGGTGCGGCCAGTCAACTCTTTCCAGCCGGCGAACGCACATTTTCAAAACAAGCCTGTGTTGTGGCACACTCATTCTAAATATCAGCTGAAACAACTGACAGTAAGTCATTTTGTTGTGTATTGTGTTATGTTTTATATAATTTAGATAATAAATATTCGAAATCGTTTGAAAACTCATTCTCGATACTTACAACAATAAATTATTTGTTTTATCCACAATTTTAATAAGCTGAGTTATTAAAAGTGTGGAAAATTAGGCATGTGTGAACACTGAACATGTTCACAACTAAAATTACACGTTACTAAAATTGTTGAAGTATATATTTGCTTGCTGGTAAACTATGGTTAATTTTTATTTTCAGCAATGTATTATCTGCTGGAATCAGTATGGTTGACAGCCCTTTTGGTTGTTCTTCTGAGTGTCCTGTGGTCTGGATACGTTTACTTGACTTGGAACTTCTCCTATTGGAAACGACGTAATGTGGACTACTTAACACCAACTCTGTTCTTCGGCAATTTTGGTGAATTGGCTATGATGCGTACAAACGTGGGGAATTTGTTCCGGAAGTTGTACCAGAAAGGAAAAGGAAATGACCTCTTTGGGATTTGGATATTCAGGAAACCAGCCTTGGTTATCACCTCGCCAGAACTCATAAGGTCTATACTGGTCAAAGATTTCAACTATTTCGCCGACAGAAGCACTTATACAGATGAAAATTACGATCCATTGGGATCCGGAAATCTCTTTTTTGGAAGAAACCCCGTGTGGAGAATAATGAGAAATAAGTTGTCGCATATGTTTTCCTCTGCTAAAATAAAGAATATGTTCAGTGTTATGGGGGATTCTTCCAAGGATCTAGAAGAACACATTCGTAGCCACATAAGCCAACCAGTGGATATCATAGATACCTGTGATAGGTTTAACACGGATGTTCTTGCAGCAACCACCTACGGTATTAAAGCAAATTCTTTAACAGACAAGAATGCACACTTCTACCAAATGCGCAAAATGGTGGTCGAAATGGGATTTTTCAGGTCAATCGAATTGATGTCCATCTTTTTCATGCACGGATTTGCCAAATTTTGGAAGTACGTAACTCTCGAGACAGGTTAATTTATTTACACCCATCAAACAACAATATAACTTCATGAATACTTTTTGTCGCAGGTGTAAGGTTTTTGAAAACGATTTCGCCGACTGGCTGAGAAACCTGTTTTGGAAGACGGCGAAGGAGCGCGAAGAACGTGACGATAAAAGGAATGATCTGGTGGGAATGCTGATGAACCTAAAGGATCAAACCAAAGACAATGATGCGATAAGTAGAGATAGGCTGGTGGGCCAAACCGCCGTATTCTTCACCGTGGGCTCATCTTCCAGCACGCACGGGAACTCCCTGCTCTACCACTTGTTGGCCCTGCACCCCGACGTTCAAGTAGGCTACTCTTGGTTTATTATTAGACCGACTCTCCAACTCCTAACGATGAATATTGAACTTGAATGAATGTGTACTACTTATACTTAATGATAACATTAATAACCTATTTAGCAGTACGTCTGTTATGATTATAAAGGATGTTTGCAGTGAAAATTTTGTCATGAATCGCAACGACCATCAAACAAAAGACAACTATGTGATGACGTGATCAAGAGAATTAGGGATTCATTTCCATATTTATATAGATTTACCATTGTGACATACTGGGACATACTGTTACATTACTGTGAGGGGTTGTGTGTTGTGTTCCAGAAAAAACTTGCCGAAGAAATCCTCAGAATTCTGAAGAAGCATAACAACGAGGTGACTTACGAGGCTATCAATGAGATGACTTACTTGGACATGTGTGTGAAAGGTAAACAGATTTCCATAAAACTTCCAGGCCCCTCGAGGTGGCGAGGTTCTCCCATCGTTTCTGACCGTCACACTTCTCCTGATCCAGATTTCGGATAACATGGATACAAACTATTTCCGCATTTTTATTTGAATAATGCAATCGATTTTGTTCCACTTCCCGAGTAGCTAGACTCCTGTAACACGATGGAAATGCATTATTTTAGAATACTTTATGCCATCTCTACGTCATTTAATTATTTTTCAGGAAATTTTGTTTTGTATGCAACATGACGGTTGATCACAGCGTCAATAAACATGTTGGTATTTAATATTATGTTATATGTTCTGTACCTAATAATATTAATGCAAAAAACTCTGGAATGGAAATTTTCTGCGTGTGATATCTCAATTCTTAATAATTAAGGAAGGCTTTAAAAAAAGATTTAAAAAAATGTTGATTACAGAAACCCTTCGCATGTTCCCACCTATACCCTTCATCGACAGGAAATGCACCAAGAGCTACCCTGTTCCTGGCTCCAGCCTTGTCATAGAGGAAGGCACGGACGTGTACATACCCGTCTTAGGTATTCAGACAGACGAGGACTACTTCGCAGACCCCGACACCTTCAAGCCAGAAAGATTCGACAAAGCTGATGGAGATGGCATCCAGCCGTTCACTTACCTGCCTTTCGGAGAGGGGCCTAGAAGCTGCATCGGTATGTCTAATCAAATTCAGTTCTGAAGAAGACTTTATCTAGCCTAAGTAATATTTTTTTTTTCATCATATTCAATTGGTCCTTGGTCCCAAAGGAAGCGATTGGTGTTAAGATAACACCGATCGTTTTTTTCGACTATACCTACTTATAGAAGATCATAACGTGAGACGCATATTGCATAGAAAAGTCATTAATAATTGTTCGATTGTCCTATTTGATATAAACCAATTATATCATGCCTAAAAGGTTCCAACATTACTTTACCACATTAAAGACTGCGGGCTATTTGACATTTCTTTCCGCAGCAAAAGTTATAAGTAGGAACTTTTGATCAAGTATCAAATATTTCTTCGATGAAATTTTATTTCCCGAAGACACATATTATTATTATCTAATTGTCACATCAACTGTTTATACCACTAACTACACGATCGTATTTGTTGAATATCGTATAAAATCTTTTAAGCGACATTTATAAGACTTGTGTTATAAAGTCGTCATACACACGTTTTTACGACAGACTATATGATTTATTGTTGAATTTCGTATAAAAATCGAGTAACTAGTTATATAAACGTTATGCGCATGCGGAGAGACACAGGACCTGGACCATTGTTTTTCGTGCCCACTCCTGGGTTGTCGGGTGACACAGCAAGATCTGGTTATGGCAAATGATGTGGCCGTACAATGGGCAAAGAAAAATCTCCACCTGTAGGCTCGCAAATGGCTGCCCTACTTACCTTGTCTTTTCGATTTTATTGTTTTGACTCTTTGTTTTTATTATTTTAACTTTTTACACATTGACATTGCACATATTTTTTAAAGTTTGATAAAAAAAAATCCATAATCTATACGCTGGGGCTGCCATACGTCCCGGTAGACCGGGACATGTCCCGGTTTCGAGGTTTGTTTCCCAGTGTCCCGGTCCAAGAGTCATTTGTCCCGGTCGATTTAAAATTATTAATCCATATTAAAAAAAATATATTTCGATAATATTGTATGTATTGTACGTTAAGCATAATAGGTACAATGTGTTTTAAATTATAAAATGTCAGTCATTGAAATCAATAATTATTACATAAAAGGGGAAAAGAACTGCTCCAAAAACGAAAACATCAGAGAAGTATGATTGGGCAAAGAAGAGCGATGATAAAGAAGATACCGATGGATCGCCCATTAATTTATATTATATTATAAAGACGCATCCACAAAAAAAAATCAAATATTTCCAGTCGAACTGGGTGTTCCAAAATGATTCACCATTGATCACGTTTTGCACTAACCTCTATTTTAACTTTTTTTTTTAATCATTGTGATTTTTTTAAATATTGCCATTTTTATAATAAATGTATTATTGGCGATAACTTTTTTTTTTTTTTTTTGGGGGGGGGGTGTCCCGGTCGGTAGTCCAACAATTATGGCAGCCCTACTATACACGCACAGTATGACACGACAAGAAGAAGAACGTTATTAAGACCATGTTATAGGACGGTTTTATAAAGATAGACAATGACATATACATGTTTTTATGATTTACTATACCGACATATTAATCGAATAAACTAAAATGTCCCAGATCGCGACATTTATTTGACTGTTGGTCAATTTGAAGCCTTTTATACGATGTTTATATGATTTATTAGTCGTATGATTATTGGTTACACGACTTTTGTGCTTGTTGGGTATGGACTTACAGACGAATAACATATATGTAAATAGGGATAAAATAATATTTCCCCTGGTTGGATTGGGATTAGAGTGTTTCGATAAGATTACCTAGGTATGTCCTGAAATAATCAACTTTTTTATACTTTAAGGTGAAAGATACGGAATCCTTCAGATAAAGACTAGCGTCGTCCACACCCTGAAGAGCTTCATAGTGCAGACATGTGATAAAACTCCAGCTGCCTTGCGATGGAAGCCACTCTGTCTGTCTCCAACTCCGCGCGATGGCCTCTTTGTAAGATTTGTTGAACGAGGAGCACAAGATGGCGACATACAGAGTCGTGTTCCAGCCGACCGATTCATAAAAACATAAACGAGAATTGTACCTAATTATTGTAACAGATCGATACTTGCTGGTTTACCTACTATCTAATAAGTTCTTTAATTATTTGCATTTAATAATGTTTTTTTTTTATTAACTTCAAATTGCCATACAGTAGATATATTATTTATAGTTAAGGCGGGCAATCATAATATAATAATATTTTATATTTTTAAATAATTTATATTTTAATAAACTTTTCAACAACAAATAATTACATATACCTATATCTTATTTTTATAATACCTACCTACTACCCTATAGCTAAAACAATGGTTGAAACAGGGAAAAAGGTTTAAGGTACCTAAGGGGACGACGTCCATTAATCACGTAATGTTTTTTTTGCAATTTTTTAGACCCCCCTCCCCCCTGGTGATATTTGGTGATGTTTCAGAATACCCCCTCCCCCCGAAATTCACGTCTACTTTTTTAGTACAAAGAATTAAGAATAAGAAACTTTCGATTATTTTTCGTCAATTTTTAAAATTTCTGATAGTTTAACAGAAAAATATAAAATAAATAAATATATTAAATTCATCAGATAAAATAAATGCACGTGATTTTCTCACTAGACCCCCCCTCCCCCTATGTGATCTTTCGTGATTTTTTTATAGACCCCCCCCCCTCCCCCTTTTGGGCTCACGTGATTTATGAACGCCCCCTAAGTAGGTAAATAATATTTTGAACCAATATACATTTTAAAGAATACCGATCTCGATGGCCTAGTAGTATAGGCGCTAGCTTCTGATCAAGAGGGTTCTATTTTCAGTCGATTCAGATTGTTTTCACGTGGTATTTCTACCCTGGGTTCGCCTGTCTCAGATTGTTTTCACATGGTATTTCTACCCTGGGTTGGCCTGTCTCAGATTGTTTTCACATGGTATTTCTACCCTGGGTTGGCCTGTCTCAGATTGAACGGGACCGATTGACTGGAATAAATTCCGCCAGCTATACTGAAACTTTTGTATAGATATAGTTTGTAAATTTATTTATTTGTACCATTGGTACCACCGGTCCGGGCGAAACATAAAATGTCCGGGTTTATTTAATGACCTTTTTTTAAGTATGTGTCCGGGTCAAAATTTTGACAAAGGTGGCAACAATGACATTGTAACCTAACTTTTAACCTAAGCCTATATCTACTTCAAATTTCAATATCAGTCACTCTGCACTAACAACCAATATCAAAATAACAATCAACAAACAAGTTGTGACACAATCAACTCGTAGAAATACTTTGTATTTATTTATTTATTTATTTATTAACATAATAAACGGCCATGTGGCCTTTAATACAAATTTAAGAAATGACAAATTGCACAACTTAAAAATAAAAAAAAAAACTCATATGAAAAAAACAAACTAAAAAAATCTCATTAAGAAATAACAAAATTACTCCACAAAAACACAACAATTAACAAAATAAGTGGCATCCTCAAAACCTCACAAAAGAGATGGTGGGGAAGGAAAAGGGAAACATTCGTACGGAAAAAAAACTACAAATCCAGAGCCGCACCATAGTGCCGGACAAACCTACTCACAGCACATCTTCTCACAGCGTACACTGAATCACAGAAAATATCTATATCATCACAGAATTCATTGCCAACCATGTGTAACCTGTTCATGGCTGCATGATAGCCGTAATTTGTTGGAGACATCCCAACGGAGAACAGCGCCATATTCCTAGTGGGTCGATGAGGGACACGAAAGCTTATCAAGCTCAACAGCTCGGGGCAGTCCAAGGAACCGTCAACTATCTGTTTTAAAGTGATGAGGTCAAACAAAACTCTGCGATCACGCAGACTAATCAATCTCGTATTAAGCATGAGAAGATCGTAGTTAAGATCCTCTATAGAGATACCCAGTCGGTAGTTTATATGTCTAAGGAATCTATGTTGTATGGACTCTATGGAATTGATGTGTACAGCATAATTCGGAGACCATATTATAGTTGCGTACTCCAGCTGACTCCTGACATACGCACAATATACAACCTTTAAAGTTTGAATCATTCTAAAATTCTTAGAAATTCTCAGTATGAAACCGAGGAGCTTATTTGCACCGTCTTTAACACTTTGTATATGGTCAACAAATGCTAATTTTTCGTCAAATACAACACCAAGATCCTTCATTACCGAGCGAGCCCCCAGACCAACACCATCCAGCCCATAACCAAAAACTAGCCTATCCCTCGCCCTAGTGAAACGTATCACATTGCACTTCTCTACATTCAACCTGAGACCGTTTTCCGCGCACCAGCTCGACAAAGCATCAATATTCCGCTGCAGGAGGATGCAATCTCCCATATTGGCCACACTTTTAAATATTTTTAAGTCGTCCGCATAGAGCAGAGCCTCAACCCCATTAAACCTATTAACTAAATCGTTTATAAAGAGAACGAAAAGGACTGGACCAAGATGAGAGCCCTGTGGAACCCCACTGGTGGGTGAGAACTCTCGTGACAGGGATTTTCCTAGTCTCACAACGAGTTTCCTCTCCGTCAAATAACTCTCCAACCAACTGACAAAGGACTCCCCAAAACCCATGCGCTCTAATTTTTTTATGAGAAGTAGATGGTTAACAGAGTCAAATGCTTTGGAGACATCCGTGTATATGCTATCGACCTGATATCCCCTCACCATCGCATCAGATATGTAATGGTTATATATTAGAAGATTGCTCACGGTTGATCTTCCCTGAACGAATCCATGCTGTTTAGTTGTTACATAGGAGCGAATGCACGGTGAGATTCTCTCCAATAGAAGGATCTCAAATACCTTTGCAACCATCGACTGAATACATATCGGTCTATAATTTTCGACGCGATCTTTATCACCAGACTTGTATATAGGGGTCAAAAATCCTCGTTTCCATGAAAGAGGAAAGCTGCCAGTGGCCAAAGATTTATTAAAGATCATTTGCAACGGCCCCGATAATGTTGCTGCACAAGATCTCAAGAAAAACGGCGGAATGCCGTCTGGACCGGGCCCCTTGTTCACATCAAGAGTATGTAGAAACGTTAAGGGAATGAATGAAAATTTTATTGTTTTTAAATAACATAATATATAATTAGAATATTTACAATAGGTAAATTTATTGCCTCACTAGACGTGATCTGTTCTGAGGCAGTACTAAGTATGAATAAATGCCAGTTTAAAAACTTTATCTTAAAGAAAAACAAAGCAAAAAAAACATTCCACAATTTAAGCAATCAAGCAATCAGCAAGATATCAGCAATCCAATTAATGGTCTGTGCCAGGCGAAGAATTCGCCAAGTATAATCACAACAAAACATGAAGTAACAGCACACAATATGCAACACCCAGAGAGGTCTACGGTTTACCTGTGGAAACTAAAAAGCAAATCCTTCTAGCCCTTTTTCTTAGCACAATTACCTAGGTATTGTTTTTTCTATTTCTCACGCAATCATTCCACCTTTTCTCACAGTTTTAAACTACAAAATTACCAATATCGGTCCATCCGTTTGCTGACAACAATATTAGCAAAAATTCTTGCATGGGTGTGAGTCCTGGCACCTGACCAAAACCCAGTCACAAAAAGTATCAACATTTGAAATTAAGTGCCTCAGGAGAAGTTTGGGTGTAAGATGGTACCACCGCATCACGAACGACACTATACGCCGGCGCACCCAGCGTGAGCCCATCACTTCTACTATTTTGGGTAGGAGATGGACTTGGCTGGGACATGTGTTAAGGATGCCGAATGACAATTGGCATCAGAGGAGAGCGCTGTTCTTGTTGAGAAGAGAGAGAAAGCTCTTGTTGCCTCCCTATGCCCCTAAGTGGGGAGTAAAGGGAGTTTGGATTTGATACATTTAATAGGTATAGGTACTCGCTACTTACCTCAAAAGACAATCTACATAATAATTTAGAAATGTTTTTTAATTTGCCTTTTGTCGTTGTTTTACGGTATGTCGGAGCATCACGCTCAAAATAGAAAAGCCACGTCAGATATGAATCTGCGCAGAGCGGTGCAATTTGCTTGAGAAGGTTCTTAAATACAATTTGCTGCATTAACTTTAATATATTTAGAGCTATTTAAAAAACTCTATTTTTTTAGGATCTTCATACAAATTTCTCAAAAAGACAGTAAGCCATCTTTTGGAAACAAAATTACTCATGTAAACGTTGAATGGAATCTTGGTATTACGGTATGAAATAGTAATAAAATAATTTTAGATTGATTTGTTATACATATAAATATTATTCAAATCTTATTATTCTCAATAAATAAAGATTTAATGAAAAAATTTGCAAAATGATTCCTCCATTTTGAAGTTTGACAGATAGCACAAATCACCCTCTATGGGTGGAATGCCTAATTAATTATCACACATTAGGGAATGTAGCTAAGATTCAAACCACAGAGCTCTCTCTCTCTCTATGAAAACTTGCAAATTATGTCGGTAGGTTCGTATAATATTATTATTATTACATAAATATGGCATTCCGTCCCGATGAGGAATCGTATAGGTAATATTATGAGGTCGGTAAAACAAAAATTGTAAAAGTGTTCTTCTTTTTCTGTGCTTATGTCAGTTATAGAGGTCTGTTAAGCAATGGGAAGCTAGACTAGAACCTGTTTAATTACCTACCGATCAAGCCTGACAATCGGAATCAAAAACGTAAAGCAAGACGGGTATAAGCTAGTAATAGATAACTAATAGAAATGCGTAGTTTATGATCTACCTATACTTATAGATAAGAAATTAATAAGAATCATTAGTAATTCCAATCAATATTGTGTGGATTATCCAATAAATTTATTTATTGTCTTTATTCCAAGAAAATAGTTTCATAAACCAAGCCTGGTGTGGCCCACTTTAGGATTAAGTTGTTTGTGATCCGACACAAACAACTTAATCCTGACCTGAGACAGGCTTAGGTACCTTATCATATCAGCCATCAAGCAACAACGACTAAAATAGTGAAGTGCCATTTTAATAAAGTTGCGAATTTTTGTTTTGAATGTTTTTTTTTGTAATTGTAAGTTTTTTTGTAAGTGCATAATATTATGATTATGTATGTATTGTATTAGGTAGTAAATGTTTTTATGTTTTTGTTGTAAAAGCGACAATGTCGCGTTGATCTATAATAAATAAATAAATAAATGATACATAATTATTGTGATCGGGTGATTAGTTTGCTCTAGCTTGTATAGGTAGGTAGGTATATTATGAGTGGACCAGACGTCCCGATTTTCAACCATTTATCCCGTCCTCAAAGAAATGTTCCGATTTTTGGGAAGAACGCGCGTAGGTAGGTACTATTGGTTAGGAACGGTCAAGTACTTACCTACTTACCTACTATAGAGTTTTCGGACCTACTTAACATCTTAGCCATTTCAATGGTATAAGAAATGGAACCACCGCATCATGACCGACATTAAACTCCATCAAGCACCAACTAAACATAATTAGAATAAAACATTAAGCTAGTGTCTGTGTGAATTGTGAATAGGATACACTACTTTATATTGGTTATATTTTTTATCTATAGCTACCATAGAAAAATCCATAAAAATAAAACAAACCAAAATCCTTGTAATCCAATACATGTATAGCCAATTTTACCACCTTTCCATACACTCCCATTTTCGCAACGTGTGTCCAGGTGTCCGGGCGAAACCAAAAATCCCGGGTCATAGCGATTAGCGACCCTTTTTAGCGATTTTTCACCTTTCCGGATATCAAATTTTCGGAACTATCTCTTTTTTTAGGGAACTTTAACTTTTCGGATACCTAATTTTGAGAATGACCTATTTTAGTGAATTTTCACAATTCCGGATGGTAAATTTTCGGAATGGCCTTTTTATAAGGTTGTGTCCGTGTCAAAAATTTTACAAGGGTGGCAACACTGAGTACAGGTTGGAGCAGTAGCGTACTTAACTATACCATTTATGGCTCATGGGGAATTTTATTTGCATAAAATACTTTAGTAGGTTCCTATAATATAGTATCTAGCCCTAAACTAGACATGTTGATATCGAAAAATAAACAACTATCTATTATAACAAGATAAAAAAGTATGCGCATTAGACCCTCTGCAAATTTGAAATCTATAGGATTCCTCTAAAACTAAGAGCGGGCCTCGAAAAATGTACTTTGACGTTAACAATAATAATAGTTACGAGGCAATTCATTGACCGTCACTAGCTCGCTCGGGCTACTAAAATGTACCGCGACAAAAATAATATGTAAAGCGACCAATGAATGCATTCTAAAATTGATTTGACATATTAAAAATACAATTTTTAGGAACTTAGGTACAAAATTTTGTAAAAAATGTTAGGTAATTTCGGAGATTCCTGATGGCATTTTGAAAACCCAGTGATGCTGCCACCGGCCACCCTGTAAGTTACGTCACTGGGTGGGAGGGCATTCCATTGCCTCGCAACACTCCCAAGTCTGACGGCTGAGGAAGAGATGTGTATATACCTACCTATACGCGCGACAAGCTGGGTGCATGACATCCACACCAACATTATCATCTAAATTGTTATTTTATAGTGTCCAAATTTAGGTAGGTACCTACTGAAGGCCACCTTATTGGCGTTGGTCGGTGGAGACTGGAGACTCGGTATAGATATGTAGGTATACCATCCTCCTAGTAGGTAGGTACCTATAAGTACCTACCACACACAATAATATCGCCGAAGAGTTTATCTTTATAGGTACCTATACATTTCATACCATCTAGCTATGTATGTACTTATATATGCATAGGTGCGACAAACATAGGTACGACTTTTAATAATAAAAAAATAGGAATGACTTATCGCGTCTACTTTTATATTCGACTATTCTGCGAATAATTGTATTATCTTAAGTACCCAAGTTGTGGGTAGGTAGGTACCTATCTAAGGTACCTATAGTTGGCCGATTTGTGGCATGAAAGTTGGATCGCAAAATCAAAAAAAAAAAAAAAAACAACAAAATGATGAAAATTACCTAATCATTGTAAAAAGCAATAGCATTCACGGGAAGTAAAACATGAACTTTCAATGGAAATTCAACACTGATGCAATGTTCAGAAAATAGGCCAAAAGCATCTATCTATACACTCATGAAGGAGTAGTTCTACAAACATCCAATCACACTCGCAGATGGAACTATCCTAATCTTTAATGAAGATGTGCCGTATATAATGAATAAATAAATAAATAAATAAAGATGCGCAATGCGCATCCTGTAAATGTTACCTATCTGCCCCTACCAAGGCCATATCTGTCATAGGTACCAGAGTGTCGGTGTGAGTCTTACCTTAATAATTATGCTTTAAGGCGAGTCCCTGAATGCTAAAATCATCGGCTACTCCAGCTAAAGGGCTGACACCGCAATAAATTTCATAATACCTATATCTCCAACCGACTTGTAAAAATTTGTTAAATTATTTAAAATGCAAAAAAGAGAAAATTTATAATGCTTTTTCTTTTTTAACCATCACGGAAGGGGTAAGCAGAGAGTACCTACGAGTTCCATTCACTCCTATCCACACAAACCTCCTTCGCTTCCTTCAAGAGCATGACGTCCCGCACACATTGTCTCCTATTCCCTTTACTGCTGACTTGGCCCTCCTTTAAGACGGCACCGATATTATGATCAGCCCGTGTCAATCTTGGTCGGCCACATCACACACGATTTCAGATTATTTTTGTCGTTGCTTCTTCATTCATTCCCTACCTACTCGACATGCCCGAGCCACTTCAATTTATTCACTTTCATTCTAGTCCCTACGCTAAAATTCACTCCACATTCCTTTCTAATATCATCATTTCTCACCTTATCGATCAGTCTTTTTTCACACACATATTCTACATAAAGATTTCAATTCTACAGCATTTGTACCAACTTTCAGATTTTTCGTCCATTTCGAGTGAAACTGTTAGGATTTTAGAGATTGTGTTCTTATATTTCACATTAGAGGTGTAAAGTGTACCACCATCAGGCACCAACCCTTCTATACCAGCCAGTTTCCTTCCTTCAATTTCCTTTTAACACCTTCAATCTCTAGTAAATACTACACACGTACCTACTCATCCACTTGTTCTAAAATAATAATAATATTATTATCATCTTTAACTTTTAATACCAACACACGACAACAAAAAATGTAAGTAGGTAGGTAGGTACCTATAAGTATTTAAAGAACTAGTTACACATTAGATTTTTGTTAAGAGAGGGACTGTTCCTAAGCAAAATCGAAGTGGTTCAACAATTATTATTATTCAGCCTTGATCTTTACCTCCATGTCATGAAACAGCTGGTCAATAATCTGGCTAAAGTTGTACGCCTGAACTATATTATTTCGTACGGTATTTATAATTTTATAGTACTCTTTGCGTACGGCAGCTCATGGCGCCATCATTTGCGTTTCTGACCGATCTTCACAATCATAATAATAATATTACTAGCTTTGCCGACAGACTTTTTCCTGTGTTTCTAACTATGAATATTTAATTCGAATTTGTATGGTGATGAATGAATTATCATTTGACCAATGTGATCCCGAAGGATACGTCTGTTTTAAACCATGTATATTCCATCCGCATTCTGTCAATCGCACCAATTGACAATTTCTGTCAAAATTTCAAAATTTTCTATATTTTTTTTTCTTCTAAAAGGACATTCTCCTGATAAAAGCCTACACGACAAAAAAAGAATTGGCGAAATCGATCCAGCCGTTTAGGCGTAATGCGATGACATCGGGAAATAGCTCTCAATTTTTATATATAAGACTATAGTTCATTTTTTTTAAAGATACAGTACTAGAAAATTCGGCATACTTCCATTTCATTCTTTACATACATAAGAAAGAGACAAAATACTTCTATAAGATTTATGACTTCGCCGAGAGGCGGTACAGAACCTATTGTTACGCAGGTAGTTGTTTTTATGGGCTGCTATACACACTGCACGAGTTTTATGAAATGCAGTCAGTTTATCGTATTTACTTCTCATTTTTATCGAAACTGATTTAGGTTGCTATCACACGGCACGAGTTTTATGAAATGCAGTCATTTTATCGTATTTACTTCTCATTTTTATCGAAACTGATTTAGGTTGCTATCACACGGCACGAGTTTTATGAAATGCAGTCATTTTATCGTATTTACTTCTCATTTTTATCGAAACTGATTTAGGTTGCTATCACACGGCACGAGTTTTATGAAATGCAGTCATTTTATCGTATTTACTTCTCATTTTTATCGAAACTGATTTAGGTTGGTATCACACTGCACGAGTTTTATGGCGTGTGGTCAGCTTATCGTATTTACTTCTCATTTTTATCGAAAGTGATTTATGTTGCATTTTTTATCCTGGTGTAGGTATATTTTACTCATTTTTGTTTCTTCAACAGGTTATATTATTAAAAATACATTCATTTGTTATATAATATAATGTTTATGTATTTCATAAAGTACAAATTGTTAGATAATATTGTACACAGATTAAAAAATGCGCTATGAAGACATAAAAAGTACAATAAGTGTAGGATCATTATAGACAGATCAAAATAAAAAGACATACAAAAGATAAAAAAGCATTAGATATAAAATAATTATACACTTTAATTAATTGATTAAAAAACGCGGTATGCCAGTATGAAAAAATGCAATAGCAGAATTTAAATAATCTTTTCTCTGACTTATCGAGATGTTAGCGAAGACAACCGCACTTCTCGAGTTCGAAAATATTATGAGTGTGCTACCTGGTTAAGGGTGGCTACTGTTACCGCCTCTCAATAAAACAATAAATCTTATAGAAGTGTTGTGTCTCTTTCTTATGTATGAAAAGAATGAAATGGGAATATGCCGAAATTTTTCTAGCACTGTATATTTAAAAAAAATGAACTATAGCTAGTTACCCGTGGCTTCGCTCACGTGCTTTTTGGTTTCTCTTCCTAAACTGGGGGAACGCTGACACCTACATTCACTGTGTATCAGCATTTTCTAATCCGTCAAAGAAGATAACTCTTGTATGTATCGTGAGTAAACTAACGAAGAGGCGGTTCGTTGATATATCTGCATAATGTGCACTGTGCTCCCTGCTAAAAATACATTATTAATTCGTCTTATTTAAACTAATAAATTAAAATCATCGTTAAAATATTTCGGAAACAACATCCATATTTTATTTTATTCGTATCCCAGGTGGGAACAAATAGGCGAGAAAATAGGTATACCTCGCCTATGAAATATTACTACAGTACTGCGAGTTAACATTTGAACGTGCCCGAGAATTCGGTTGATTGTATGAAAATTTCTAAAACGGCGTAAACGGTGGAGTTTGTTAAAAGAAAACAATCACGAAACATAACCAGGGAAGAGGGGCACCTTTTGGGAAAATCACGTGCATTTATTCTTTTTTTTTTCAATGTAGGTACCATCAATATAGGCAAACTTATAGCACACCAATAACAGCCGTATGTAAATTATCTACAGTTTGGGAAAAAGTCGTACCTATTCATAAAAATAATTTAATGACGTCATTGGTAAGTAGGTACCTACCTACCCAGCCAACTCCCGATTACACAACAGAACAGTGTCCTTGTTGGCTTTCACGGCCATGAGGCGTGCTCGTGTTGCTATAAAAATAACACCGAGGTACGTATGTAGGTACCTACATAAGGATTAAGAAATACTGGTGATCAATTAATACAGTTAGGTACTTAAGCCTAGTTCACAGTAGCGTAGTTTACGTTGGTTGAGTGTTTTAGTCGAGTGACGAATAATTTAGTAGGGGAGAGTGTGGAGGTATGGGACGCAGGAGGTATGGGGCAGTACTCGTATTATTCATATTTTGGGGCAGTTATATATTCATATACTTGTCAAAAGATGTATATAGGGGTACGTTTAGTAAAAAATCATTGAAGACATAAAAAGTTATAGTATACCTATTACAACCCATCCTTTTGGGGGAAAGTAAACCAAAGGTAAGATTATTTTTATGTTTTATTCCTAAGCCTGCGATAATTATTCGCCATATTAACGCATTGTTTTAACATAACTTAAAACTTATTGTTTTAAATTATGTCATTTACCATTTTATTGTTCATGGTGGAGGTTTCGGACAGTTCATTGAGTGAGGTATCGGACATACCCCAAACCTCCTGTATGTGAATATTTTTGCACAATTAGTTATGTTTTATCAAATCAATGAAATATTGAAGCTGTAATGTATTTTTTGTAGATGCCGAGATCAAGGATAAAAAAAATATAAAGTGTGCAGGAATGGGACAAAATCACGGTTTTATAATATTTTGAATAACTCATTAAATATGCTCAACCGTATAATTTTAAGTATATGTCATAGCTAATAGCATACATTCAGCAACCTAGTATTTTTTTTTTAAATAAATTGCTTTTTATTTTTCCAAAATTCAATTTTTAATAAATTTGTCCCCTACTAAGGGTTGTGTGATCAATAAAAAATTGCCGAATAGATTAGCTGGCAGAAGAGTTGTCACCTGACAGGAAATTGCGACGTGCGTCCGGGAGTGCGGGCGAAACTTAAAATGTCCGGGTCATGACTTTTCCCAATGACCTTTTTTTAGTTTAATTGTACCTTTCAGGCCACAAAATTTTTGGAATGACCTTTTTTAGCGCACATTCACCTTTCCGGATACCAAATTTTTGGATTAACATTTTTTAAGTTTGTGGTCGGGTCAAACATTATACAAGGGTAGCAACACTGGCCGGTAGCTTAGTCGGGTCAATAAATTTTTTAATGAACTGTTGAATAGAGTGTGAAAGATTTTTGGTCAAGCAGCGTGTAATTTACTAATTTAGCTACTGAAGTACCGCTACTCGACCAAGTGTGAACCAAGCTTTTGTAAATTCTTTAGGAAAATTAATTTCTTTCGCACTACATTGACGAAATCTACGGAGGTTGCTAGTGGTTTCAAAACAATTATTTAGGATCTATCCTAAAATCATGTGAGTATTTTGTAGATGATTTTAAAATGTCATATTTATCAAATTGGTTACATTTTATTTTCATATTCAAAATAATCTACTTTTTTCAACATATACTTACCTACTATTCATGGATTACGCAATAAATTCATTAATTAATAATAAGCTAGTTTTTGTCAAAGGTTTTTGTACGAAATGTCTTTCTTTTTTTGACTAAATGGCTTCAAATATATTGACAGATCAAGACATAAAGAATAATTCTTTATGTAGTATTTGTAGTACAATCCAGATTCTTACCTTGTACCTACTTACCCGCACGTGTAACTTCATCGTGCCGCGTTTCAAGGTTAGGATCACAATAGTATTATTTTGTTTGTTGCAAAAATCTTTACCATAACACTGCTTAAAATAAATCTTTGACAAAACAATGAAACCGGTCGATTTTTATTTTAAAGTAAGAATCTATATCAGGGGTCGGCAAGTAGTTTTAGTTGGGGTCCGAATACTGTGGGAAAATTCAAACGAGGTCCAGAAAAAAAACAAATGATACTATACCCGGCGCGCTATAAGATTACTTCTGGTACCCTGCTACCCCGACTTGCACCTCCACACCCATTTTTTGGAGTTCGACCCCCCCCCTCCCCTTCGCCCATTAATCTCGGAGTAACGTTTTTCAATGTTTAATTAGGAAAGTGACTTTTTTCACAGCAGGCGATCAAAATTTGGTCCAATCTTTGTTCTTTGCTCTTGCGTTGCTCTCCTATGTTCATCGATCTTCCTAAAAGTGGAATTCTTTAACGACTGTGGCGACTTAAATTTTTCTGTGTGCTCATTTATATGGGCGAATTGGTGCTTATATCCAGCAGATAAATAAGTTTTACTACCCATTATTTTCTTTTTAACACATAATATGAACCATGAAACTTTACAAAACACTTGGGTCTCATTTTTTCGCCGCACACTAGTTTATGACCACGGTACACCAGTGTGCCGTGGCACACCATTTGCGGAACACTGATCTAGACAACTAAAGGTTCAAATCACCAATGGTTCCAAGGCTGTCTCCTAGTTTGGAGTTACCTAATCTTTGGTAGATCCTAGCTTATCGTTTTGTTTAAAAATATTTATGTAGTTCCTAGAGCTAGGGACCGTTGGTGAAAGTCACCATTAAAGTATAATACCTAAGTACTTACCAAGTAAGATTCTATTTGTTAAAAAAAAATATTTGAAGTAATAAAGGTATGTACTTGCATTATAATATTTGGCGGTCCGCAGTTCAACCTTTCGCGGTACGCAAACGGACCGCGGTCCGCCTGTTGCGGACCGCTGATCTATATATTAATTTACAGCTTTCTCACTTAATTTATCTAAGAGATATGGTTTTTCGAAAAAAACTACCACGCACCCTAATCGGAATAATAAAATTTGACTCTATCTGCAGTTGAAATTTCGATA
Organism: Mystacides longicornis; assembly: GCA_963576905.1. Classification (NCBI taxonomy): domain Eukaryota; kingdom Metazoa; phylum Arthropoda; class Insecta; order Trichoptera; family Leptoceridae; genus Mystacides; species Mystacides longicornis. Next base: position 426,286 of record OY756421.1, on the reverse strand, counting down.
AAACCAGTTTTAAACGTTTCGGCTTTTTTCGATATTTTTATAAAATTCTGAAATAGGTATAGGCACCGAAACTCGTAAATTTGTCATAAAAAATGTTTTACTTTATAAAAAAAGTTACATGTAAAAATGAGATCCAACTGTCGATGGCCTGAGTCGGTATGTTTATTGTATGAAACGATGTCGTCAATAAATTAAATTTTTACAAAAATTGTTAAGAAAAGTTTGAGATGTACTGCTATGATGTAAGCATTTTTTATAGGAAAATCAATTATCTAGTTGGAGGGTTTCGGCGTTTATCGATATTTTTATAAAATTCTGAAATATATTCACTGAAACTCGTAAATTTGTCATAAAAAAAATATTTTTCTTTATAAAAAAAGTTTAAGAAATCCTGGAACTTATTCATTAAATTATATTTTAGATATTGTATTTTTCTATATACATACACATTTTTAGGGTTCTAGATTTTATGGTTTTCGAGATATATGAAAAAATTAAATAAAAATTCAAAGGTTAATTACCCCTGACTGAAAAAAAAAATCAAAATTCTGAGTATACAAATTTTGTAGGCTTAAAGTATACAATATTTTTTGAAGTTTTAGGATCTGTGCATCAAGCGAATCAAAAGTTATAAAGAGGGGACTGACTCACACACACACACGTTGGAAAAGTGCCCCTCACCCCCTCCCCTCTAATTAATGATATCTTTTGAAAACAAAATAGTATAATTTGACTCTTTTTGTAGAAATCATTTTTTTTGAAATTTCGATAAAACCAGTTTTAAACTTTTTAGGAGCCATTTAAAAATCATCCCTTTTTATATGTGCCCTTTTTCGTCCCTTTTAGTGAAAATTTGGAAAAAATGTCCAAGAAAACTATTACTTATTTCTATAGGAGAATTCATATGCCAAATCTCAAGTTCGTACCCTGTCTAGTTCCCGAGAAATATCTCGACATACTTTGAAAAACATTCAACCCTATTTTTCACCCCCTTAGGTAGGAGTGGAATTTCCAAAAATCCTTTCTTAGTGGAAGGTTTTGTATTGAAACCTACCTGATTTCCAAATTTCACTTCTCTACGATTAGCCGTTTGGGCTGTGCGTTGATGTCAGTCAGTCAATCAATCACAGTCAGTCAGGCACTTTCCTTTATTATTATAGATTATCGTTATCAACACATGACGTCATCTGCCGAATATGTCCGGGCTAGGTATCGCAATTTTTACGTGCGATTGGTCCGTTTTTATTTGCGCCCCCTCTCTAAAGGTTACATAGAGTGCTGAGTGGGAGGACTTTCAGGCAAAAATATCGGTCTGAACATAACGCGACGCGCGCATCTGTACAATTAATAAATAATAATAGATCCACGCGAGACCGCTGTGTTTTTGTTGTTGGAAAGTTCGCCGCTAGTTTTGATACAGAGTGGGAAAATTGACATTTAAAGTGAGTAGGTAACCTCTGTTCTATTTCCACATTTGAAAGTACCATAAATACCCTACCTGAATATTTTTATTTATGTTAGTACCTACCTATTTAAACATGATTTTGCTAAAAAAGCCCAGTAAACTGGGTCATTTCATTTATGCTCAAATTGTGATATGACACAAATCAAGAGATTTAATAACACATACCTACCATTACCAGTCTGTCTTATGCTTATTGTTTTTTTTATTTATTTTTGTTCTAGGCAGATAAAATGACCAAAGTTTATAGCAAAAAGTCGAAAAAAGCAAAGACAGAGGAAAATAAGCCTGTCTTTGAAGCAGGCCTCTCAGGTCATGTATACGAAGTAAATCTTTGCACATATCTGTTCTTAGCTTGCACAAAAAGAACGGATATGAAATGCATTCTGGAAAAAGATAAACATATAGAGGAGTTCTATATCGCTGCAAATATGGATAAAGTTGATAACCTAGACGATATTGCAGTAAAGATCTATTCAACTAATGACAACGATCAAAAACAAGAATTAGTATCCTTCATACAGGCAAAACATAAATCAAAAAACAAAAAAACACTTACTATAGAACATCTGATTAATAGCAAAGAGCTACGAAAATATCTGGAAGCTTATAGAATAATAAAAGCAGAAATGCTTGATAACAACAACATGGACCCAATATTCAGCACTCCCTTAGACAACCTGGAAATTATATACTTTACCAATGCCAATTTGTTACTCGATAAAAAATTGGACGAGCGAAAACTAACATATCAAAGGGAAGGAAACAGTTTGATGTATTTTGATGAATCTAATCAAAAGCCTGGACAAGTCTCAAAAAATTCATTTCTTAAATTAAACACAGAAATGTCTATTAAGAGTAACAACATTATGGGGTTGATGATGTTGGAAGATGACAAGAAGTTATGCGAAAGTATTGTGGAAGTTCTGATTAGGGCCATGAACATTCCTTACCAGCCTGCAGATACTGCAGCCTATGAAGTATACTTACTGCTGGACAAAACAATTCTTATCGTAAAATCAACTGGTGCTGCATTTATCCCAGTCAAAAAAGAATCTCTTCTTCCTTCTGAAAAAGATTCTAAACCAGAAGAAAAAGAACAATATCTTCACTATATTAATGAGAAATTAAATAAGGAGGATAATTTAATTATTTTCAAACAAATACTGCTGTACGAAATAATAAACATTGAATTGAGTGCTGGAGAAAGGCAATGTAAAAGCCCTTTCGATAATTGCTTTAAAAATAAACTCACCAAGGAAGACATTTTAGAATACTTTAAACCATCACTGTACAATGCTTTTATCTTAATAGACAAACCAGATGTTGGACAATTTACATCGGAATCAAAACAAGGAGAATATAAAAGTCTTTTCCAAAAAGACTTAATAGTACGCCTCAATGATAAGGAGGTTTTAAATATCTTTGCACAACCACTGCTTGATGAAATTATTGACATAGAAAGACCTGGTGTTGGCACATTCAAACTGAGATCAAAAGAAGATTGTTTAAGTCCTTTCCAAATCTGTTTTGAAAAGAAAAGAGCATCAGCAACAATTACGGATATTACACTACCACATGACTTCGGAGACAAATCAATGTTGCAACCCATCAATCTTTACACGAAAGAATATTTTGAGGAGTTTTTCAAAGTTTTCAAAATCTTTTTTAACCAGCCAGATGTAACAGAGCTGAAACGGTTAGTGGTGGAAATGATGCGGAACACTTTACCAATAGATGAGTCCAGTGCCAACGACTACTCTATAGTGATAACCAGCGAAATATTGACTTGGTGGCAAGATAAAAGCAAAAGAGTTAGATTCCTGGATAAGAACAGTCCAATAATCAAAGACACAGTTGATTTTTCTCTACGTTACAATGTTAAAGTTTCCATAAAATCTTTCACAGGTAGAAAAACCAAGTTGGAAGAACTACACAACTTAATTGCAGAGAATGAAAGATCCCTTGTGCGAGTGGTCCATGGGCTGGGGGGCGTGGGGAAAACAGAGTTTGTGAGGCGCTACATAGAAATATGCAGCAAATTTTACGAGCACAAAGTTATTTGGATTGATGCTGAAAATACGGACAGCATTTTTGATTCATTTGTCAAACTGGCCAAAAGCAAATTGTCATTCATCAAAACTGATGACGAGAAACCTGAAAACATAATAAAGAATACTTTTCAATACTTCAGTGACAAAATCTGTTTGATAGTTTTTGATAATGCAGAAAATTATAGTGATTTAGAAAACATTCTGGCCATAACTAAAAGTTTAAAAATCTGGAAACCTTATATAATAATCACGTCCCGGAACTCGGAGTGGGAGCCCAGTATAAAAAAAATGAAATTGGCAGAGTTAGAAGTTACAGAAGCAATTGATTTAATTAAGACAGGTTTGCAAATAGACATTGATGAAGATATGGAACAAAACAGCCCTCTTGTAATGAAACATTCTGAACAAGACATTACTGAGCTGGCAAAAACATTGCATTGTTTCCCATTAGCACTCCAACAAGCTATATCATACATTTATTATGAACTGAACATTTCTGTTTACAGTATCGCTGATTATATTCATGATTATAATGAAAATGAAGCAAAATTTTTAAATCTCAAAGGAAAAATTGAGATGTATGATGATTACCAGAGCACTACATTGCAAACATGGCTACTCACTAAGGAAAAAATAAAATCCAACCAGTCATGTGGAGCTATAGCAATCCTCGTGTTAAAAATGATAGCTTATTGTGCACCAAACAATATTTTGTCAGAAATGTTTTTTGAACTGCCAGACGTGACAGAGGCGAAAGTGAAAGAAGCCATACATCTGCTGATAAGTTATTCCATGCTAAATGATGACAACGAGGATGAGACAAGACTGAGCGTCCACAGGCTGGTCCAAACTGTCACTAGAATAGAAACACAGCAAGACTCTGAACTGAACCACATCATCATGTACAACTGTTTGCTGATTTTTGACAGAAAGTTAAACAAGGCAAACTTGGATCATTGTTTAGCAACTTGGAAATACGCAATAGACCAAGAAAAGCTACTCAAATGTTTTGGGCATATGTTCAGGCTCATTTTAGATCTCATGTTTGAAGAATCTAGATATCAAGAAGCATTCAGTTTTGCATCCAAAATATTGGATGAGCTGCCAAAGTGGTTTGGAAAAAATCACAATAACATTTTAGATGTGAAGTGCGAGATGGCACGATTACTATTTCGTTTATCCAAATTTGAGCAGGCTCTAGAGATGTACGATGGAGTGCTCCAGGACATTCCTACAGGTAACATGGAAAAACAATTGAAAGTCAAATGCGTAAAAGGAAAGATGTTGAGAAAGATGAACAAATTTGATGAAGCATTAGAAATATTGAGAGAAGTAGAACAAGAATCCGCTGAACACTTACCTCCTGGACATGCGGTTGTGACACATGCCAAAGAAGATATTGCTAGAATACACAAACGAAATGGTCATTACAGCGATGCCTTGAGGATGTTTCAAGAAGGCTTGGAAATATTGGAGAAGGAGCGTGAACTGTTAAAAGATAAGTTTGACATTGTTAGAATATTAACAGTTAAATCTGATATTGCATCTTGTTACAAATATTTGGGAAGATATCAGGAATCAATTGATCTCTTTCAGCAAGTGTTGGATGAGAAATTAGAGAAGTATGATGAGAAGAGCGCTACAGTTCTAAGAACATTGAACAATATGTCCGTAGTGTTCACTAAGCAAGGTAAATATTTGGAATCGCTGGACATTTTAAACAAATCACTGAGTATTAAGAAGAGCATTTATGGTGAGACTTCATCTTCGACACTTGTCACCAAGCATAACATAGGAGCTCTCTATCTGCACCTACCAGCAGACAAGTATGAGGAGGGACTGACAATACTGTACGAGACAGCAAAGGAATCTATAAATGTACGATCATTGCATCATAAATCCACAATTGACAGCTTTGAGAAAATGGCCAAATTAATGCACCTCATGGGCAGGTATGAGGAGGCTATGAGTACTCATGAGTTATGCTACAACACAAGCTTGTCATTGTTCAAGGATAAAGAGCATCCACAAGTATTAGACATACGTATTAATATTGCCCAAACATTGGCTGCTCAAGGACATAAGGACAGAGCGCTGGCAATAATTGAAGAAGTATTAGACATAAGATTAAAAAATAAAAACTTTGGAGAGCAACACCCCGACACGCTGACGAGCTTGTATGAAAAAGCTGATGTCCTGAGTGCTATGGGAAACTTTGATGCAGCCTTGCGTATATTGCACGACATTGAGAAGAAAGTAAGGGAGAAACTGGGCTGCCAACACTTATTGTATAAAAAAACTGTTGGAGCTGTACAGAAGATAGACCAGGCCAGACACAGGAGGTGCACCACCAAATCATTCATCTCCACATTCATCAAACAAACAGTATTTTTGCTCATTTTAGCCAATGCATTTGATTACATGTTTACATATTACTTTTACAATACATAAATATTTTTTTGTAATATCACTTATGCATATTAGCTTTGACTTGCCTTATAGATTGATCAGAGAACAGAAATACAGTTTGTATACCTATAGAGAATGTACATAAATTTGTATGAAGTAGAATGTGCTGCCTTTCTTAGAAATAATAACAAAGTGTATCCTCATACCTATAGTCAGAATGGACAGTGAGACAGCAATCACATTTGGCTGACATGTTGTGATGGCTTCTGATGTGTCACACTCTCACCATGCTAATGTATGTTTGTAAACCTATAGAGAATGTACATAAATTTGTATGAAGTAGAATGTGCTGCCTTTCTTAGAAATAACAAAGTGTATCCTCATACCTATAGTCAAAATGGACAGTGAGACAGCAATCGCATTTGGCTGACATGTTGTGATGGCTTCTGATGTGTCACACTCTCACCATGCTAATGTATGTTTGTAAACCTATAGAGAATGTACATAAATTTGTATGAAGTAGAATGTGCTGCCTTTCTTAGAAATAACAAAGTGTATCCTCATACCTATAGTCAAAATGGACAGTGAGACAGCAATCACATTTGGCTGACATGTTGTGATGGCTTCTGATGTGTCACACTCTCACCATGCTAAACTTATGGAAGCAATATCTCTGATGCATCACAAGACAACACTTCGTACAAGGTGGATTAGTGTATTACTGTTCACTTTGAGTGAGCACAGATTCATTAAGTCTCCTCATTGAACTTTAAATGAAATGAATGACTTACCTATTCCATAGGAAGAAGTGAAACTATAGGTACCCTGTACACATTCTTATTGAGAACTTTGTACATTATTTTTTGCTTGTTTAACCAGTTACTATAGCCTTTTCAATACATTCACTAATCAGCTTCTATTATGGACATTTCAAAATTATAGTGAGTCATGATGCATTTGAACATTTTTTAAGAGGTATAAAGGTTTAAGTACTGTTCTTATTGATTATTTATTTGATTGGACATGTAAGTATGAAATAAAAATATACAAAATACATAATGTCAATTTTAGAGGAAAAATTTTCTTCTGCTGGTTTCCATGAGATGTCGTCTGCCCTGAATAAGCCATTCGTAATCACCGTATTTAGAATCAAACGTTCCTTGCTGAACAGAGATTAGTTTCAATGTAAACCTTGGTCCCAGTTCACGTAACTTAGCTCGTTTTGCATCTTTAGTGAATTCATATCTGAAATGGTAAAAGTATAATTGGTAAAGCAATCTTTCTCACTGGAAATTATTTTATCTGTTGTGATATGGTATGCGTGAAGTTCTGATATGAAAAGTCCATATGGGCTGTGAGTTCTGGGACAAATACCTTACAGCAATCAATTCCATGGGTAGTGAATAGTGGGAGCATGTATTTAAATGCAGAGTGATTCATTGCAGTGGTGGCTTTGGAAGATGACAGGACTTATCTAATGACAGGACTCACCTGTGATGTCTGAAGAAAATATAATCCCTCTGATTGTGAAAGGTCACGGCGCGCCTACCCTTGAACTGGGGCTCGTAATGAAACAGGGCCCCCAGCATCCTCCCGACTGTGTGGCCCAGGCGTGTGGTAAAATTATTCAAAATCACTTCCGGACGATGCATTGTGATTTCTCTGTAGTTGCGCTTCATCTCTTTTGTAATTTTGCAGTTTGTCAATTTGAAATGAGCAGTTGGGCCGTTTGGTAAGTGTATCAACAAGAATCCATTAGGTTTCTTTTGGTCTTCATTAATGACCACCACATCGGAGTATTCTCTGTCTGTAGCAGATTTCACGATTCTCTTTATGCTGGACCTGGAATGGGAAGGTGAATAATATGAATTGATGATTATTATGTCAATGTCAGAAATAAGCCAATGGGAAAGCTTCAGTTCAACTGGAGCAGCATCAGTTGGACAAAGAACAGCCGTGGTTCCTCAAAAGATTGCTTTTGAATATATCAAATTTTTTTCTACCATTTAGTTTCTTATTAAAAATTCGTCTGGTAAGAGATTAAGGGATATATCAAATTTGTTTTCTACCATTTAGTTTCTCATTAAAAATTCGTCTGGTAAGATTAAGGGTTAAGCGCGAGTCGATACACTAGTACAGCTCGGTACCTGTTTCTGCATGTTAATGTAATTGAACGTGTGATTCAATTCTACGTTCTTTTATGAATATTTTTAAGGTGAATGCAAAAAAATAACAAAATTTTACACAAGCTTGTTTAATTGATCCACTAGGCACCAATGAGGTTTTTCTTCACACTATACACAGTGTAACAGCGATAGTGGATAACCTAAAGCAGGAAGGTACCTCAATACCTATTGATTTAACCCCCTAACCCACACAACTGTGAGAAAAATTCTCAGAAAAAAAATCATGATCGTAAAATAGTTTGGCAAATCACAGTTGTTTATTCTACTCTGAGATCCGGATTTTATTCGAAATTCACAAAAACATAAATAACTTTTGAACCACCCAGTGCCGCTGAACATACACAGGGGTCAAATCGATAGGTATTGAGGTACCTCCCTGCTTCGGGTTATCGACTACTGCTGTTACATTGTGTATACGTACCTATTTCTACACAGAGACACTCACACCATATATTTTAAAACATTTGAAAGCAAAAAATATACCGTCTACGAAATCTGTATTCAGAATTGGGGATAATCCTCGTCAGCTCTTTGCCGAAAATTCTTGTTTTTCTCAATGGATTGTCGGAAAAGGTGATTAAAACTTTAGGTTCATACGAGTTCTCATAATACGAAGCCATTTCATCCACCTCCATATCTTTCTTTGCCTGGAATATAATCATATGGAATATCAACATTACAATTTGGAACAAAGACTATTTGATAAGAGATGTGACGAACACTGCTAGTACCTCTTCAAACTGATCCTCCTCAATATTAGTGATGACAGTTTCATCCTTCTCCCGCAAACTTTCAATAGTGTGAGGCTTCTGAGGTTCCAGGCCTTCCTTCCTTCTTTGCAGGCGAGCCTGTTTTTTTTCCTTCTTTTTTTCTTTCATAAGTTTAACACCTTTCATACTTCTAACTAACTTATTTTTTATGTGACTAAAATTGGATTCATGAGGCATCAACACTTCTTTTGGAGTTACGTCGTCTTCTGATTCCAAGTCACTATGCTCCATCTTAACTAATGTATCTTCCAAATCCTTCTCTTCTTCAGAAACCATTAGACTAAAACCACAAAAACAAAGTATTTGAACAACTTATTCATCCAATCATTATGAAAATAATTAAATAATATACACATTTAGCTACCCAGATTTTAAAGGCGGCATTCTGCAAATATTGAAAGTTTTCAGAACAAAAATATTTATTTTCGCAACGAGTTAACCTCGTGCTTCCTCAATTTGACATGAAATTGAACACACACACAGAACACATATACTCTCTAACTCAGCTCAGGCTCACACATACATTGATACAACTGTCAATGTCACAGAGTGGTCATAGACCACTCGACCAAAACAAGTGAGCTTAGTTTAAAATTTTCTTAGACATAAAAATATTTTAATTAAAATCTATTAAAAAATGCATATTTTTGAATTTCTTAAACATAGTTTTAATTCATATTTCAAACGGTAATGAGATCGGTTAGTCTGTGGTGTCGTCCATAAAATTACTATACTCTTGTCTGAATGTCACTAATTATAAGTAGTCTGTGGTCAGTATTGTCAGTTGTCACTTGTCAGCCTAATGTTTTTGTCATAAGTGATATGTAAATGAATTATTATTTATTGTTATAGTATTTATCTAATGTAAATCCGGGATATTTTAAAGTTAAATATCACGTTTGTGTATAATCAACAGCCATATTTTGATACAGTTAAATTATGATTTATTCAAATTTTCGTTCACAACGTAATTCATTTCATATGAATGCTTTGTTATATTGGTGGAAAAATAACGTTTCCTGAAACTTTTAAAATAAAAATGGAGGAAGTAAGAATAAAAGCCGAAATAGAGAGTGAAGATAACTGTCTTAACTGTAATGTTTCAAAGGAATTATTGGAATTGGATACCGTATCAGTGGATGGAAGTACGTCTGAACATGAGAAAAATAAATCTTCGGCAAGTGAACCGCTGGATTATTTAAATAAAGAAGGTGCGGAGTATGTTTCTTCTTCGCAGGTAAATTTGGATCAATATTCATTGCACATTTGTGTTTTCTGTGGTGAAACTTTTGAAACACTCAAGATTCTAGAAAACCATCTGGCCATTCATGGGGATCAGGGGCAATACTTCAAATGTGACCAGTGTGACAAGCAGTACAATGACTACACCAAATTAAAAAGACACAGATACACACACAGATATGAAACATCCATCAGATGTGAAATATGCAGCAAATACTTCAACTGTGTGTCCAGTTTTAAAAGACACTTGTTTTTGCACACTGGCTTGAAGCCATTCTCCTGTCTTCACTGCAGCGAGTCATTCACCCGGCGAGATAAGGTCAACATGCATATGTTGAGCGTACATGGATTGAATTTAGCCGACTGTCTGAAGTATCAGAAGCACAAGGAAAACATCCTGGATAGCAGTGAAATAGCTGAAAAACATCCAATCAACTCCATTATGAGGTGTGAGGAGGATGCTTCTGCCAAACCTGCAAGTGACGGCTGGGACACATCGGAACGCTCTGATGATTTACCAGGGGTCAATGGTGAATGCGGAGCCCCAAGTCCAAGTAAGGAAGCATCTCACGATGAGATTGACTTAAATCCTAAATCTTTGGGTTCGTACCCATGTGATATTTGTGGAAGAAACTTCGTGAGTCAATACATTTTGACGCGACATTTGACAACACATAATACAGATAAACCTTTCAAATGCAATTTATGCTACAGGAAATATCGGGACCCAAATAAACTGAACGAACATAATATTAAAGTACATAATTCGGGTGAACCAATCTATTGCGACGTGTGTTTTAAAACATTCAATGACAAAGCCAACCTGAGGCGCCACAAAGTTGTCCACAGTGGGTCCAGACCATTTGACTGTGATTTGTGTTCAAAAAAATTTACCCGGAAAGACCATTTAAAATCACATAAACTCTTGCATGCATGGAATGGTCAAGACAAAGAGGGTAGCTGTAATGCTGCAGACTCCACTAATTCGGACCCCACCACCTCTTTGTTGTACAAAAGTGGCCAGCAGAATTTGTCACAAAATCAAATAACTTTTTATAGGAAATTGTATCAGAAAGCTATTAAAACTGTTATAAAAGAAAAGAAAAATACCAAGTCCAAACAAATGTACAAATGTCAGCAATGTAATAAGATATTTGCCAAGAGCTCTAATTTGAAGAGACATTCAGAAATTCATGTGAGAGGAAAGCTTCCCAAGAAAAGTAAAAAAACTGCTAAACTAAGGAAAAAGAGAAAAGGAATCAGAAATATGCAGAGAGTTTCTATAAACAAAGCTGAGGAAGTTGGCAAGTCCTCTACTGCTCTTGTGCTATGGAGCCCCGACTTAGATTCTGAGCAGTTGGAAGAGACAAATACATGTGGGGACATTCCAAATGGCCAAGATGTTCCTCACACCAATCCCAAAGAGGACATTTCCAGTGGCAGCCTGGCGGAATATCCAGATGGAGAGGGTGATGTGGGCTCCGTGTTCTTTCCTGGAAACAATACGAACTCAGGATGTAAAGACCTCTCTTTGTCCACTAATTCATCCTTAGAAGACTTGAGTGGTTGCTCCAATGTGGCTGATTTGATAGACCCTCACCACATAAAAAGTGAATTGATTGAAGGTTGCCAGGATATGAGCTACAGCAATGAAGTAGCTAGTGTGACTATTGACAGCCTCAATGGATCCCCTCCCGTGTTCATTGATATTGAGCAAGCTATAGCAAAGTGCAGAGAAACTGGGATCAATTATTGTGATATTTGTGAGAAAGATTTTGCTAATTTATTCATTTTGAAACGTCATTTGATGATCCATACGGGAGAAAAGCCTTTTGAATGTGAACAATGCTTTCGTCGCTTCCGTGATCTTAGTAAACTCAAGGAACACAAGAAAATGCATGATTCTAACACAATATCGCGCTGTGATGTATGTTTCAAAAAATTTGCTGATGTGGCCAATTTAAAGCGACACAAACAACTCCACAGCGCTGATAAACCTTTTGTGTGTGAGTTTTGTTACAAATCGTTTCATCGTAAAGATCATCTCAAAAACCACATTTTGCATCATCTGTGGAATGAAGATAAGAAGAGTGAACATTTCAATGATGGTGATGGTACTAATGTTACAATAAAATGTGAAACGGGTGACAACCTGGATTTGAATAGCAAACCAATAGTCAGGAAATATTTTGAATGTACTATTTGTTTCAAGGTTTATACAAAGTGCAGCAATTTAAAGAGACATAAATTAATTCATTTAGATGACGATACTGCACGGAATGATTCCTACATTGAACCTGCCAGCGTCAGAAGTGGTTTGGCAGAGGCAGAGGGTGAAGATAATGACATTGCTTCAAAATCTATTGATGCCGAATGTGAAAATCACAGTAGCTGTGGCCTGGAGGGCAGGAAACGTGAAGAAGTTGGAGGTTCGGGGGAATCCAAACCTAACTCAGAGACTGACGTTGAACAAAACACTTTGATGGAGGTGTCAGTGCCCAGTATTGATGATGAAGGTGATGAAGAGTACCTTCCCAGTGATGTGAAGAAACCAAAAAAAAGGGGAAGGAAGAAAAAAGAAAGGATGTTTCCAAAAAGAACTGAATTTCCTTGTAAACTTTGCAGCGTTGTCTATGAAACGCGATTACTACTGCGGCGCCACGAATGTCCCAACAAAGAAATATTTACTTGTGGAGTTTGCAATAAAAAGTTTTTGTATTTGTCTTCTTTACGGACACACCAGGTTGTACATAGTAAAGAAAAACCCTTCGAGTGCCCGGTTTGTATGAAGAGGTTTTCATTAGTTCACCACCTCAAGGGACATCTTATGTTGCATTCCGGAGAAAAACCCTTTCAGTGTGAAGTGTGCAGTAAAGCTTTTGCCAGTTCTAGTGATTTAAAAAAACACAACTTCTCACATACGGGAGAGAAACCATTTTCCTGCGACGTTTGTCAGAAAATGTTCAAGAGACCGTGCGATGTGACACGACACAAACTGACGCACAGCGGTGCCCGCCCCCACATATGTGGCTACTGCAACAAGAGGTTCACGCAGGTGCAACATCTCAACTCCCATTTGATGATACATTTCAGAGAGTTCCAACCGGCCGAGTCCAGTGAAGTGGTCTTTAAGGAGAGCGAATGAGTGATACCAGACTTGATGCAAACCATTTTAATACTTATATGAAATCGTGTCTTAACAAAGCATGTTAAAAGTTCAATAGTTTGTTGGCTGCTCAATTATGTATCAAAAGGTTTGTTTTTTTAATAATCTCGTACCTGCAGTGTAAAATGTTTATTCCAATACGATGCAATGTGCAAAGCTTTAAGGAAACATTAGTTATTTGTTTATCATAATAATATGTTTGTGGAAAAAAAGTACTTCATATCTTTAATAAACAAACGTTTAATAATACTGATGGATTTAAGCAAAAAAATAAAAATGTGGAGAGAACTCGAGCAGCTGGCTTGCTTGTCAAATGTGAAAAAGTTTTGTATATATATTTGGTTTCTGAGTCATTGAGAATGGGTCTCCTCTCCGAGGTGTGCCAAATGTCTCCTAAACATTCCAAAATTAGAGAGATTGGTGTGTGTTTTGTGTCTGAACTTTTCCATTATTCAACTACCTACTTACCTTATTTTTACAGAATACTCAAAAACAATTTTGCAAAACTGCGTTTATAGTATAATTTTTTTTTAATGAATCTGTGCTCATTTGAAGTGAACAGAGAAATACACTTTTACCAATTAGAATGAATAAAAAGTATTCCTCTTCATTCAAAATTTATCCATGATATAATAATTTTTTCAACCCATAACATGTTGTATTTTGTCTGAGATCTTTTTGTGTAATTAAAAAGGCAATTGGTTCCTGTTTAATTAGTACCAAATTGCTCCTTGATGAGTGGCACGGCTAAAGATATCAGTGAGATTTAACATTTTGAAGTGAATATCATATTTTTTACTTCTTATTTATATAGGTATTAAGGTCTATTTCTTCTTTTTCTCTGGTTTCAATCCTAAGATTGGTTTGCCTCAATTCTTCTCCCCCATTCTTTCCTGTCTTGTGTGGCTCTTTTAAGATCCACATATGACTGGCATCGCACGTCCACCAACAGGTCCTCCGGGTACTCTCGGCGTGGGCGTCCCCTGGAGTTTGTCCCCTCGGTCATACCCTTCATTATGGCATGCAAGAGGCCTTCTTGTCTTATTATATGGCCGATCCATCTTGCATGCCTTTCGGACAAAATCTTGAGCAGGTGCCTTCCTCCTTCGATTCTTTGGAAAACCTCCTCGTTTGTAATGCGGTCTCCAGGAAATTCCCAACGGTCTTCTGTAGGACCACATCTCAAAAGCCTCTAGTCTCCGTTTATCTCTTTCAGATAGGCACCATGTCTCGCAGCCGTACATCAAGATACTCCATACATAGGTCTTGATGAGGAATATTCTCAGTTTCAGGTCAATATTATTTGATTCTATTATTTTAGACTATTATTAAGGTCTATTTATAAATATTTGATGTGCTGTTAGTATACATGTTATACTGAACTTTTAAATAAACATTGTGATGTATGGATATTGTATTAATGACTGTCTGAGTTTGTTTCATTTTTGTTGTGCGGTGGGTAACTGATTTAATGAAAGACTTCCATACAACCCCTCATGAACTTGGTAATAGTTCATCAAGTACTGAATGTTTAATTTTAACAAACTTAGTCATGGAAGGAATGTGGCTGTTTTTTAGGTGATCTCAAATTCATTTAAAAAACTCAACTCTTAAGATGTCGGTGTACTGGGTGTAAATTTTTCTAGTCAACGTCTGTCCTAACCCTTGGATATCTTGATAATGAATCTGGGGCCTTAGACATCTAGATTACCGAGGTGGGTAAATGGTTGTAACCTGTAACTTCTGTTGTGGGTTCTGTTAAAAAAATGTATGTGCTGGTTTTTCTCCACCATTTATTTGTGTCATAATGTGCAATCTATGATTTTATTATGTTTTGGAATGTTTTTGTGTTTATAGATAATAATATATTACAACTAATGACTCTAACAATTCATTCCTGATGTTAGATTTTTAAATGGAACAAACCACTTCGGGCTGTCTTCTACTGTTATTTCGAAGGCTGGCTTAGTGTGATCACTTTATGTTAACAACGTTCGCCATTAGGTGGTAATGTTTAAGTCTCCGAAACTCCTAATCATGAGAATTCTCGACATGTTCAACATCAGTAATGAATTTGTTAGAGTCTTTAGTTGTTACATATTCGTTAATAATATAATATTAATGACTGTTATTTTGTATGTATGAAAGGTCTGGACCCCCTCTATCATGGTTAATCAACTATGTAAATTAGGGTTTTGGCCTATAATGTTTATTATGTTGACTTTTTTATTGAATTTTTTTTATAACAATATGTAATTTTTGTTTTCTCTTTGGATAATTAAAAAAATAAATGGCTTTTCTTTAAACTTTTGGTAATCCTGTACAACTCTCCACATCCAAATGTATTTATTTATTTATAATCAATTAACAGGACATCCCATTGTTTTATTTAAAGCATTAGACCACGTCATCTTACCTAAGTGTTATTACTTATGTAATCTACAATTGGTAAAATACTATGTTGTCAAGTAATAAAATTTTAAAATTATCCGTTTTTTTTAATCAATTTTCATCTTAGATTTTTTACCATTCTTTTTAATGCAAACATTAGGTAAGTTTGACAGTCAGTCATTGTTGTGTTTCATTTAAATTCATCAAAATGAAATTTCTTTACAAAATATTTTGCAAGTAGGTAGGTACTCAAAGAGACTCGACCCAGATTTGTAACTCAAATGAATTGAGAATGGTAAAATGCTAAGTGTCCCGTAGGTATACTGCTATGACTTGGACTTTGAAAGTCAACGCAGTGAGCATCTCGAGGCTTTTGAGATATGGTTACATTGCAGAATGTTTGAGGTCCCTTGGACCGACCTGGTAACAAATTCTGAAGTCCCCAGTTTGGCCAGTAAAAAGAGCAGAATAACCTACTGCTCAAGTCCGACTATCCGAATAAACAATTTTAAGCAAGACGGATATCAGCTAGTACTTCAATAAGTAAAAAATATTGTTTTGTATCTAGGCAGGTACTAGTAGCTAGTACCTTAATATTTTGTTTAGATATCAACACACGTCATTATGCAACGGCGCCAGTTAGGTATAGAGTTGCTACCATTCGTCAGAGGTTCACGTGTCGGAAGGTCGTCCTCTGCAATTCGCTCACTCAGCCAGACCTCCTTGCTTGTTATCGTGTTCTATGGTGTTGTGATATTTATGTATATTTGTTCAATTATTATTATAATAATTTATCGCATCAACACACATAGGTAATAGGTAGTTGTTCCTATAAAGTTAGTGTCCGTGGTACAGTGTATTATGAGTGCCCCTCAAAGTGATCTCTCTAACGGCGACGCTTTAGAAGTCGACGAAAGAGTTATTCAAGATGTGGCGAAGCATCTGCGCTTGAAGTCGTGCCGATTAGATTTGGGGGAGAAAATAGGAAAAGGCGAAAACTATTTGAGTATAATTAGTCGTGGTGTGATACAGGGGAGGAGTGCGGTGGGAGACCACCAGGAGACATACCAGGTCATTGTGAAGTTCTGCCACCGAAGTCCTCGGGTCAGAGCAGACTTCTCGTCCATGAGACGCCTCTACGCCAGGGAGATCTTCATGTACAACACCTTCCTACCCACCCTCGACCGCTTCCAAAAGGAACGACATATCCCTGAGATCGAGCACTTCAAGTTTGTCCAACTGTACGCCTCGGACATGGAGGAGAACAACGAAGTGTTAATCTTTGAAGATATGAACGCCAAGGACTTCACCATGCACAATCGATTGTTGGCTCTGAATTACGAACATGTAGTTCTCATCATTAAAAACTTGGCGAGATACCATGCACTGTCGTTCGCGGCCAAGGACCGGCTACCGGAACTGTACAAGGAGGCCGAGACGCACGTCCTACGTTTGACCGATTACGGTGATAACTTTAACGAGTATCTGACCAGTGTGACCAAGTCTACAGTGAACCACTTGGTGGACCCGGAGTGTAGGGAGAGATTTGCCAAGTTCGGTGAAACTATTTACGAAAAGTTACGCCAAGTGCTGGACCTGGAGAGTGATGATTGTCCTTACAATGTGTTTTGCCACGGGGATTGTTGGTCCAACAACTTCTTATTCAAGTATGAGGTAAATCTCTCTCTCTCTTTCTTCTTTTATTAAATAACTGATTCACCCCTTAGAATGCACATATTGAGGTGCTAATGGGCGTGGCACCTCCTCGTGCTAGTCCTAACTCTCCGTGAGCTGAAAGATGTACCTACCCTGCCTTGTGCTATGCGATAGGTACAAATCTCTAATATAAATTAAAGTCGGGTTAGTGCGAACACTTATAACTCGAGATCGGCTCAACATATTCTTCCGATGTGTGATTTATTGGATTCTGCTCCGCTCCGGAATAAAATCCAACTCCATATAAACTCCAACTAATAAAAAGTTGAAAAAGGATAAGAAATAATATAAAATATAATATTCATATTTTTAGTATGGAACGAATTTCATACGACGCCATCTTTGAAAAAATCTAACAACAAAATTATTGTCTTCTGCACCTGCATCCTCGCATACGTAATTGCCACTCTTACAGTAGCCCATTTCCCTTACTCCACCGTTTTGGGCGTCTTAGAAATTTTTCATACAAAGTTAACCAAATTGCGCGCATATAATCATATTCTCGCGTTGATCCCGTCTGAGAGCTTTGAATACGAATGAAATATGGACGTTTAAGTATTAAGGTTTTAATGTTATTTATTAATTCGTTTATTTTTGTTTCTGGAGGCGCTTTTGAAATTTGGCAAATTTTGAAAATGACCTTTTTTTGGGAACTTTCATCATTTCGGATACCAAGCGGGAACACTGGTTCGGTATATTTTTGAAAAAAAAACCTAGCAACCCTGGCCAGAAGTGATTCTCAAAAAAGTATTTTGTTAAAATTAAATGCTGTCTGAAAGGATTTGAATAAGGTCGTACGTAAACACCCCTTCAGGTCTTATTTCTTGGCAAAAACTTTCTCAGTAATTGAACCTTCAATCCCCCGAAAAGCGTTCACACAAAGTGTATAGCTACTGATACCATATTTCGTTTCGTCAACAAAATGTAGATTATAATTCAGTCGCCATGTAGAATTAAAAAAAAAATTACCTACCTAATATTCACCTAGGTAAGTATTTATCTTATGCAGCAATGAAGTTAGGTCCCTATAATTAATACTTGTCACCTACACCTATTAATAAGTCACACCTCCTTTGATAGGACCGACTGAGATTATCACTTCGGCTTGAGTTAAAACCTTAGAACTTATAATTGGTATACTATACGTGATACAGATAAAACGTAATCGCACCGTTTTATCAGTCCTCATTATGTTTTTATAATGAACATTCAGTAACCTACATAACTATTACGCTACTAGAAGTAAAGGTCACTCGTCACTGACTGACGGACTTCGTCATCGACTGACGGACTTCGTCATCATGCTCCTTTCGATTTTTTAAAATAAATATACTCTTTCACAGTAATCTACTTAAAGCTTGTGTCGTAAAAAAAGTTAGATGGTCGGCACCTGGGATCGAACCCACTATTTAATATTTTGCCATTGTTTTTGGGTCGTCCATAGGCAAATACTTACTGATAAGCCATTTTTGTAAAAATTGTTACATGTTATCTTATTGCTCCAAGGGCTTGAATTGTAAAAAAATAAATAGATAAATTAACTCATCATTTGCTTATGTGAAATAAATGCCGACCTCGGTAGCCTAGTGGCAAATGCTCCGACTTTAGATCAAGAGGTCCCGGGTTCGATTCCCGGTCGGGTCAGAAATTTTCAATATGTTTTTTCACTTGAAATTTCTACTCGGGGTTGGAATCCTGTCTCAGATTGGACGGACCGGTTGACTAGTAGAGAATACTTCGAGCATTAAGTTCCGACGGCTATCCTGACACGTACTGACCTATACCTACTATAAGTATATATATTTTTATTTTATTTATTAATACTTTACTGTACACTGGTAGTATGAGTAACACATAAAATGTCGCATAACAAAGACATCACAGAATCAACATACAGTGTATAGAAGAGTGTTTAAAAAATACTCGAGTACGCACAATCATCAAAATTAAATTTCGTTACATAGGCTGACGGCTAGTTTTGAATTATTACGAATTCGAAAATGATAGGTCACCGTATATCTAAGTAACTTAAATTTGGAACATCATTCACAATAAAAAAAGCTTCTGCTTAATAATAATAGGCAGATTTTCGACACCGGGAGACGAACCCACAACGTATTTGACCATGGAAAAATATCTTCTTCGATGACTAGGTATATTATTATTTCTCTGTAGTTAGGTACCTACTTTAGATAACTTAACTTT
This sequence comes from Mystacides longicornis, assembly GCA_963576905.1. NCBI lineage: Eukaryota > Metazoa > Arthropoda > Insecta > Trichoptera > Leptoceridae > Mystacides > Mystacides longicornis. The sequence continues at coordinate 406,685 of OY756421.1, read as the reverse complement.
TTATCAAAATTATTTATGTAACAGAAGATGCCTACATATCGATGTTCATTGTGTTTGCTGGTCATTCTATTAGGTAATTCATAACTAACAAGGTGTGTAGTAGCAGAGTTGAACCCCAAGGTCATGACTCTCATGACAACGTCTATATCTATAATAATAAAGGAAAGTGCCTGACTGACTGACTGACTGACTCATCAACGCACAGCCCAAACGGCTAATCGTAGAGAAGTGAAATTTGGAAATCAGGTAGGTCTCAATACAAAACCTTCCACTAAGAAAGGATTTTTGGAAATTCCACCCCTAAGGGGGTGAAAAATAGGGTTGAATGTTTTTCAAAGTATGCGAATATCTCGGAAACTAGACATGGTACGAACTTGAGATTTGGCATATGAATTCTTCTATAGAAATGAGTGTTAGCATATTCGGCAATTTTTCCAAAATTTAACTAAAAGGGACGAAAAAGGGCACATATAAAAAGGGATGATTTTTAAGTGGCTCCTAAAAAGTTTAAAACTGGTTTTATCGAAATTTCAAAAAAATGATTTCTTCAGAAAGAGTCAAATTATACTATTTCGTTTTCAAAAGATATCAGTAATTAGAGGGGAGGGGGTGAGGGGCACTTTTCCAACGTGTATGTGTGTGTATCCGTCCCCTCTTTATAACTTTTGATTCGCTTGATACACAGATCCTAAAATTTCAGAAAATATTGAATACTTTAAGCATACAAAATTTGTATACTCAGAATGTTGAATTTTTTTTTCAGTCAGGGGTAATCAACCTTTGAATTTTTATTTAATTTTTTCATATATCTCAAAAACCATAAAATCTAGAACCCTAAAAATGTGTATGTATATAGAAAAATACAATATATAAAATATAGTTTAATGAAAAAGTTCCAGCATTTCTCAAACTTTTTTTATAAAGAAAAATATTTTTTTTATGACAAATTTACGAGTTTCAGTGCATATATTTCAGAATTTTATAAAAATATCGATAAACGACGAAACCCTCCAACTAGATAATTAATTTTTCTATAAAAAAGTAGTACATCTCGAACTTTTCTTAACAACTTTCGTAAAATTTTTATTTATTGACGACATCGTTTCATACAATAAACATACATACACCACGAGCTGGTCCGGTGCAGCGTGTATGGGTAAGAACACGTAGAAAGCCGATTCCGATTTGCGCCGACAGGCTCATAGATCGTTGTCTATGGTTTCAATGTATTTAAATGGGCATGCCGGAAAGCGGGTTCCTGCTTTTTCTGTGGGTGTCCCCGTTCAAATGCATAGTAACATTCTTTGCGCAGGTCGGCGCGGATCGGAATCGGCTTTCTACGTGTTCTTAGCCTATGAATATATATGTACGTAGGTAGGTACCTACCCAACCCAACCTACTTTCTCCAATACACGTGTCGAAACTATTGCGTAATCTATAATCTATAATAATAAAGGAAAGTGCCTGACTGACTGACTCATCAACGCACAGCCCAAACGGCTAATCGTAGAGAAGTGAAATTTGGAAATCAGGCAGGTCTCAATACAAAACCTTCCACTAAGAAAGGATTTTTGGAAATTCCACCCCTAAGGGGGTGAAAAATAGGGTTGAATGTTTTTCAGAATTTTGAATTTTTTTTTCAATCAGGGGTTATCAATCTTTGAATTTTTATTTAATTTTTCCATATATCTCGAAAACCATAAATCTAGAACCCTAAAATTGTGTATGTATATAGAAAAATACAATATCTAAAATATAATTTAATGAAGAAGTTCCAGGATTTCTCAAACTTTTTTTATAAAGAAAAATATTTTTTTTATGACAAATTTACGAGTTTCAGTGCCTATATTTCAGAATTTTATAAAAATATCGAAAAACGCCGAAACGCTACAACTAGATATTTTATTTTTCTATAAAAAATACGTACACCATAGCAGGCCATCGACAGTTGGATCTCATTTTACATGTAACTTTTTTTATAAAGTAAAACATTTTTTATGACAAATTTACGAGTTTCGGTGCCTATACCTATTTCAGAATTTTATAAAAATATCAAAAAAAGCCGAAACGTTTAAAACTGGTTTTATCGAAATTTCAACTGCAGATAGAGTCAAATTATATTATTCCGATTAGGGTGCGTGGTAGTTTTTTTCGAAAAACCATATCTCTTAGATAAATTAAGTGAGAAAGCTGTAAATTAATATATAGATTCTTACTTTAAAATAAAAATCAACCGGTTTCATTGTTTTGTCAAAGATTTATTTTAAGCAGTGTTATTTGTTCCCACCTGGGATACGAATAAAATAAAATATGGATGTTGTTTCCGAAATATTTTAATGATGATTTTAATTTATTAGTTTAAATAAGACGAATTAATAATGTATTTTTAGCAAGGAGCACAGTGCACATTATGCAGATATATCAACGAACCGCCTCTTCGTTAGTTTACTCACGATACATACAAGAGTTATCTTCTTTGACGAATTAGAAAATGCTAATACACAGTGAATGTAGGTGTCAGCGTTCCCCCAGTTTAGGAAGAGAAACCAAAAAGCACGTGAGCGAAGCCACGGGTAACTAGCTAGTCTATTTATATTCATAACTAGCTTATACCCGTCTTGCTTTACGTTTTTGATTCCGATTGTCAGGCTTGATCGGTAGGTAATTAAACAGGTTCTAGTCTAGCTTCCCATTGCTTAACAGACCTCTATAACTGACATAAGCACAGAAAAAGAAGAACACTTTTACAATTTTTGTTTTACCGACCTCATAATATTACCTATACGATTCCTCATCGGGACGGAATGCCATATATATGTAATAATAATAATATTATACGAACCTACCGACATAATTTGCAAGTTTTCATAGAGAGAGAGAGAGAGCTCTGTGGTTTGAATCTTAGCGACATTCCCTAATGTGTGATAATTAATTAGGCATTCCACCCATAGAGGGTGATTTGTGCTATCTGTCAAACTTCAAAATGGAGGAATCATTTTGCAAATTTTTTCATTAAATCTTTATTTATTGAGAATAATAAGATTTGAATAACATTTATATGTATAACAAATCAATCTACAATTATTTTATTACATTTTCATACCGTAATACCAAGATTCCATTCAACATTTACATGAGTAATTTTGTTTCCAAAAGATGGCTTATTGTCTTTTTGAGAAATTTGTATGAAGGTCCTAAAAAAATAGAGTTTTTTAAATAGCTCTAAATATATTAAAGTTAATGCAGCAAATTGTATTAAGGACCTTCTCAAGCAAATTGCACCGCTCTGCGCAGATTCATATCTGACGTAGCATTTGTATTTTGAGCGTGATGTTCACATATACGATAGAAAGCAGACAAACATTTCTGAATTATTATGTAGATAATAGGAAAGAGATATCTAAACCAGGTCAATGACTCTGTAACGCTAACGACATTACGATATTTTTTTTTTAAATTCGAATAATTTATTATATTTTTTTAAATTGAAAAGCGAATAATTCCAGGTCTCTGGCAGGGTTGCCAGGTTTTTTTTTTCAAAAAAATACCGAACCAGTGTTGCTACTTGGTATCCAAGAAGATGAAAGTTCACCAAAAAAGGTCATTCTCAATATTTGATACTTATCCGGAAAGTTGAAAATTCACTAAAAAATGAAAAAAGTCATTCCGAATATTTGGTACTACTTACTTTTAGGAATGAGCAAAGAATACTGAACCGCACCACCCGCCCTTGCGGATCCAGGGGAAGGTCGGGGGGGTCATGACCCCCCCCCCTTGTGTTGGGCCCAGGCCTTTACTTTGAAGTACAGAACTAACATTAATTAATAAAATAGGTACCTACTTTTTTATTATAATTATAAGTTATTGTGGTTCATGACCCCCCCCCCCCCCCACTAGATCATGGAAATGACCTTTTTTTTTTAGTAAAAGTGTAGTTTCCAGATAGCAAATGACCTTTTTTTAGGAAAAGTTTAGTTTCTAGATACCAAATTTTGGAAATGACCTTTTTTACTATGTCGTGACCCCCCCCCCTGGCGCCAACCGCCTATAGGTTTGGTATTTTTGTCATACCGTTGCCATACAGTTGATAAGCAGGCTCGAGGTCTATGGGAGGAATTAGCCACCGAAAGAGGGCCTTCCATGTCAAACGAACCTTCTTGTCAAAATTCAGGCAAAAAAAAAACTCTGAAGGTCCGAGACTGGCCCAATTCGATGCGACCTCACGCCTCGAGCAGGTACCAAAAAGGGGCCGAAACTCGCCATCGATCAGATATAGTGTATATATACAACTGAAAAAGGTTCCTGGACAAACTACAAGGACTGGAAGATTTCTTTTAACTATCTAACTCTTGACTCTAAATACCTATACGTACTTCCAGCAAAGACTCAAAATAGGACAGGATTTTACTACGCGAAAATTATGCCACGGCCAGCTACAGTCGATCTTGCCTATGTACTATTTTACTGTCTACCTCGCGTGTATTTAATGATTATCTATCTCAATATCAAAATAAACGTTCCATTACTTTATAGACGAACAAATCAACCTTCTAGTCAAATTACGTACGGGCTGTCATTAAACCGCAAGTCCTTCCTCATTGGAATTCCAAATCGCTCAACTGCTTCGGTCTTTGCGCGCGACCTTTTCGCCAATGAACCTCATGAACTGAGCTGAAAAGCGTCCAAATCAGCAACAGCCCATTCTCATAGACAGTCATGTGGGGAAGGTCTTCAGCTGTCTCCAACAGCCCTCCTACACATACCGGTTTTATAACTTCACGTTTATCACGGCGGCGAAAACTAAAATACAAACTCTATCTGTGCGCGGACAGACGCGAACTTTTAGTAAACTCATTCATAGCTCGACTGAATAAAATTACTCTCACGGGGAACAAACACACCAATGTATCTACTTTTACAAATAAAAATTCTATACTAAGCTTACTAGAAGGTTCTAAATATGAAATTCCTAACCGGATTCAAAAATAAACATTAAAGATAGGTCACACCACTGGTATCGGAAAATGGGGTAACCCGCGAATGACAGATAACAATTCGCGACGTGTGTCTGACAGGTGACGTGTGAAAACAATACAGGTAGGTACAGGCTGCAGTTCAATAAATCCGTTGACACACAGAGATCGCAAATATTCCTAAATATGCCGTTGCGCGTCGGCCATATATCGCTCATCTTACCACATCGAGCCACTTGCTCATAAGCATGCTTGGCGGGACAACCAAGCAACGTACAAAATACTACGTCGATACCTAATATCTCTGTGCCCGATAATCGTCCTGGGTAGCTGCCAGCGACGGAACAAAATGCACTCTAATAAAAATATGTCAACTCACCCGAAATTCGGCATAGCTTCAAATATTTAGCACAATGCACAAAAAGAAAATAAACACGTCACATTCACACATATGAGGTATGGTGTATCACTTGTTCCCTCTCCACCTCGAACCGCGCCACCCGCCGGATCGGGAAATCTTCAATACATAATAAACCATAGTTAAACGGAAGGTTTAATTAAAAAAAACGCGGGACTCTAAACAATAAAAACTCTAAATATGTGACACACCATAACTCAACAGTCAGACATTTCAAAATTATAAAACGCGACGAAAATTATAAATTGATTAACAAGGACACAAAATTGCGATAAACTATGGAAAGATGTTTTCTGAACGAGACCTGATATTGAACTGAAGTCCAAAAATCAAAGCATTCATCTCAAAACAGGAGAATTTGCCTTCTATACTAATCGCTATAATCAATAAAAATTTTAATGTTTTCCTGGACATACCTTCAGTGCGTAAAAATTCCAAACTTTCTAATCCGGCATAAACACACAAGCAACTGTTTTTCAAACTGTTTACCATCGCGCTCCCAAACTTTCAAATAATGACTTAACAATATTTTGAATAACAAGATATGAATAAATCCCTCACATCACAGTTCGGTTAAATACCGAACACCTGGCCGCCCTGGCCTTTGGTGATTACTGATGCTTTGTATATATTATCTAATCCTTCCATAATGGCGTATTGTTGGATTTCATAGTACATATACGCTAGAACCTGGAAATCGTGATAAAACTACAAAAAAAAACATTATATGTATGTCAGAAACTTGTTGGCTTTTTTGAGTCAACAATTTTTAGAACATTCTTTGCTTAATTTTCCTCTTTTTATGTTTTCCCCATATAAAGACTTGCTCCCTGTCAGATGTGTCACAACAATGGATCGCTAAGATACTCCCTAGCGATGCGACGACGTTTACCTACCCTACTGTATAATGTGTCCTAAAGAAGATACGTGATGTTTCAGGGGGCCCAGCCGGTGGACATGGTCGTGCTGGACTGGCAGCTCTGTCGTCTGGCCTCGCCCGTCACAGACCTCACCTACTTCCTATACATCGGCACTGACAGGGCCTTCAGAGATGAGCATCTGGAAGGCATTTACAACATTTACTACCAAAGTCTCGCGAACCACTTGGAAAAATTGGACGTGGATGTGAACAAATGCTACCCGGAGTATATCTTCAGACAGGATATCCAACATAAATCCATTAACGGCCTCATCTGGTGCGTTCTGCTTCTCCCCATCATGCTGAACAGTAAAGAGAACGCCGTGGATCTGGATGATTTTGCCAAAAAAAAAGAGGAGAATGCGGAACCCACTTTTAAGTATTCGGAAATATGCCTGACAAGGTTGAACGAGGTTGTGGAAGACTTCGTGAAAAATGGTTTTATATGACCTTTAATATGTATAATAATGTATTTAAATTCATTGTTTTATAATCACTAACTTACAATAATAATTTACCTATGTGTGTACTGTGTACATACATCAAATAAAATATAAGTAGGTAAAGGTATTATTTTTACTACTAATGTTTAAGTAGGTATATGGTTATACCATTTCTATTAATAATTGAAATATTTAAAAAAAAAATAGAGTAGCAAACATTCAATGGCTACCTGTTTTGTCACAAAAATAAGAAAATAAGTATGATGGCAGGAGTTAAAATCTTTTCAATACATTTTAATAAAATCAGTTTTAAATTCAATCACAATAATATCACGGACATAATTTTTTTACACAATCACTTTATGAACCAAAGAGTTTAATAAAAAAATGTATAATAAGATAGTGTGAATGTTTAACTCTATATGTTACATTGTCTTACAGCTATTCTTAATATCAGAACTTGATACTCAATGAGGTGCCCTTAAGTCCTTTTATCACTGCAGTAGCTGAGAAAAGTCCCGTGCTGGAGGATGACTGAAAATAAACATTTTGAATTTTAGAAACCCTAGACCAGGGGTACACAGACTTATAGCTAACAGGGGCCACTGGTGAAGTTTATGAGCCAGGACGGGCCGCAAGAAGGAAAATTAACACTTTTTCTTCTTCTTCTTCTCCTTGAAAATTTTTATTCCCACATGCTGGTGGGGTCTGCCTTTAGTATTTTACTCCGCCACTGAGCTCTGTCTACTCAGGTATTCTTTTGATTTTTCGTTGGCGGGCCGCAGAAAAATAGACGGAGGGCCGCATGCGGCCCGCGGGCCGCAGTTTGTGCATCGCTGCCCTAGACCTTCCAGTTCCAACCTCAGAAGAATGCGATTGCCCAGAACAATATTTACTATTTGATGACAATCATTCAATGAATTAGTGTTCCATTTCAAGAAGTAAATTTTAATTAGAATAAATTAGAACCACTACGGACTTACGACCATCGTCTATTGCGTATGTGGTGGTTGATAGACCAGCGGTTACGACGCCGGCTTTCGCACCGTTTCGTGCGGAGGTCGTGGGTTCGAATCCCGGCCGTGTCGACCATTTTCCGCTTTCACGACACAAGCATTTGCTTACTGTGAAAGATGTCAAAAGTGTATTTGTGTTCACTTCGAGTGAGCACAGATTCATAAAAAAAAAAAATGCTATTTAAAAAGCTGCGTTTAAAGCGCTGTTCTTCCTCCCATGAGAGTCCCTAAGACGAGGAAAACCCTCTCTCTTTTCCTGAGTTATCTTGTGTCACATTCGTCCTCTTCTGGATCATAGAAAGTGACAGAGTTGGTAGTTTGCTGTCCAATAAGTAGTAAGTATTTGACTTGCTTCCCGTGGAACATGCTCCACTGTGAACATGTTTCACCATGTTCCATCCATGAAAACAATGAAAAACAAAACTTTACCTAGGTACTTGATGTTTTTGGGCTAAGTTTTGTTGTAAAATAACATGCTGAATATATAATCAAAGTTTTTTTGTATTTGATTGGAAAAACATAACTAAAATCACCGTAAAAACGATTAGGTATCAAAAATATTTAACACGGGACCAATACAACTTCACTTTGAGAAGTGAATAAATATGGCCGATTATGCGCTTGATTTTGCTGGCTTTGAATAATAATTAATTAAATTGTTTGAAAATTACAGAGTTATTGATGCAAATGTTTGACTCATACATTTATTAATTACTCATTCAAAAGAGATCTGAAAAAATATCAAAATCATAAAGCAGTGGTGAGCAAATGACAACAATTTAACTAAGGAAATCGTTTACAATATGAGAAAGGGAATTAACAAACAACTCAGCAAGCAAGATCAACTGAAATCATAATCAAAAGAAAAAATAACCTACCTACTTGAATAGTTCACAAATGGTTATGGTTACACGACCAAGATAATGAACACTGAAAGAAACGTAGGTAATAATTTATAAGCATCAACTAACCACTTACTTGCTGTCTTGGTAAGTAAATACAGTAATATTATTAAGATGTAAACATGCATGATGTTAGTCCCAGAGGAGAATCTTCATACTTGCATTATCTCTCTACATTACCGTCACCGTAAGTCTAATAATTAAAAATAATACATCGCATAAGAGTTTTAGAGCACACCGTGTCGCAAGTCCAACGCAATAGTTACTTAACATTTATTTTTCACTTAGGCTCGTCATCCACAACGGGAATGATTTGAGCCGAGTTAAATCAAACAGGGTGATTGTTCAAAGTTTCAATAATGGCTTTTAGTGAATACGTCCATAGTGCTTTGGCCAGGATTGCCGAAAGTGAACGATTTACGAACTACCAAATTTCTGCAAATGTATTAACTAATTCCGGGGACAACTATTTTTCTTCGATTGTCTTTGTGAAAATAAGCGGGAAGAAAAAATCAAAAGAGAAAGATGCTGAAGCGGAGAGTCTCCATGTGGTCATGAAGCTGCCGGGCACGATCCTTGTGCCCAGGTCCATGCAGCCCATCACCCAGTACTTCAGCAGGGAACAATTTGTTTACCAACACTTTCTACCGGAACTTTCTACATCACAAAACAACGTTTCTAAGGAAAAGCGTTTTCATCATGCTAAATGTTTCGAGGCCTCTTGTAAATGCGAAGAAGAAATACTCGTCCTGGAAAATTTAAAGGAAAAGAAATACAAAATGTACGATCGAACCAAGTCCGTTGATTACGCCCATTCATTCCTGATAATTAAGAAAATCGCACATTTCCACGCGATGGGCTTCGCTCTGAAACACAAAAACCCCGAATTCAACAGACGCGCGAGATCCCACGCCTTTGGCAAGGACTCTTTCTCTGCGCACTTCAGGACAGTTCTGGAGCAGTGCGCTCGCAAGTTTGTGGATTGTATACGGGACGCTGATGAAAGAAACCTTGTGGGAAATTATTGCGAGAACATTTACGAGAAGGTGTTTGAATTGTTGGACCTGAATGACGAAGAGGAGAAACCGTATAACGTGTTCTGCCACGGGGATCTTTGGATTAACAATGTGATGTTTACTTATGAGGTTCGTACGTATAGTTTTTCTTACTTTTTAAAAATAGTTTCACGTAGAATGACACAATGACATTTTTGATTTTGGTGGTTGCATCATCCTCGAGTATAAGAATACTACTTAAAATCATCCGCCTTAATGCCCTGGCCCCACCGAAAATGTTTAATTCCGGAACGGAAAAAAATACGTCAATGGAAAGCTAGTTTCCGACGAAAAAGAGTTCAAGGCGGCCAAAAACGATTATTTTTCAGAAAAAACATTTGTTAGAGGCTTTTGAAAAGATAAATTTGCATATTGAGGTTGCGAAAAAAATATATTATAAATTATTTCAGCCATTTCTTTCATATGCATACCGAGAATACTTGTACATGCCATATTTTTTATTTTTATTTTAGAACGATAAGCCCACGGACCTCATTCTGGTTGACTGGCAAATGTTCAAATACGCGTCTCCCATTACCGACTTGGCTTATTTCTTGTTCATGTGTACAGACCAAGCGTTCAGAACTAAACACTTAGACGACATTTTCGAGACATACTACGGCACTCTGAAGGAGAGCCTGAAGGATATGGACTGCGACCCTGAGTCGTGCTTCCCTGAAAAGGTTTTCAGAGATCATCTCGAGAAGAAGCTGAGCTATGGTCTGGCAATCGGGGTCGTGCTGATCCCTGTGGTAGTGCAGGAGAAAGACGTGGACGTGAAGAGTTGGGGCAAGTCCAAGAAATCAGTTGGCTTCGCAAATGTCAAATACACCGAGTACACGGTAGACCGGATCAATGGGGTTGTCAAAGATATGATACGGTTGAAACTTATTTAATACATTGCTATCTATATAATATAATACTAGCTTTCCCGACAGCTCGATAATTTTGTTGTCTTCGTATGAAAATTTTCTAAAAAGCTCGAAACGGTGGAGTAAGTGGGATGGGCTACTGGAAGAGCGGCAATTCCGTTTGCGAGAATGAGAGAGACCTACCATCAGGTGCAGTAAACAATAATGGCGTCGCAGGAAATCCGTTCCATACTAACTTTCATATTATATTTTATACTATTTCTTATGCATTTTTCAACTTTTTAATAGTTATTATTTAGTTATCCCGAGTGGAGATGAATCCAACAAATCAAACATCGGAAAAATCTGTCCATCCGATCTCGAGTTACAAGTGTTCGCACTAACCCGACTTTCTTTTACAGTATAAAAGATTAGTTCAGTATCATTCTTTATTATGGAACATGGTTCATATATTATCTGCGCAATGAACAATTAAGTACAGTTCAAAAATAAATAGGTAAATAAATAATTTCACGCAACATTTGCCATCCCAATAATTCAATCTAAAACTCTACAAGTTAAAACAGTTACTAAGAGAGTATCTTCTTCTGTAAGAGCCCAAAAATACATAACCTATGTAGAGGCGATCGCTCTCGGTTATTATACTAGTGACTAGTGTAGTAGTACGCGAGGATAATATTTTCAAACTGATGAACCGGATATTATAGAAGTGTCTAAACATTAGTCAAAAGTCCGAACAGCAAACTAATAAGCTGATATTTCCTTCTCCCATTCATTTCCGCTCAACGTTTTCTTCTCTTTATTTCTTTATAGATCTTCAATCAATATTATAATATTGTGGTTAAAAAATGTGATGTACCTAGTTGTAGTACAAGCTAAGCAATCAACTACGTATTCAGGAACACAGGGAGGCGAGAAGATCCATCCATTTAGGAGATATTGCTCACCATACGCACGTCGCACAATTGACTTTTCTTCTAATGTTTACTTTTTTGTGGATCTTATCTTATAGAAGGAATCTTTTATAATATGATCCTATAGTTTTATTAGGTTTTATAGTGTTTTATATTCTCATAATTATTTTCCTAAGTGCGTAGGGGCAAGTGGTGTACCATCGAACGCGTGTACCTTCGAACAGTTTCAAAAAATCTTATTTAGAGATGTTAAAAAAATACAAAAGTATTGAATTTACGTACGTTTTTCGATTATGGTAACACTCAGTGTAGTTTGGTATGTTCAACTGATACCAAAAGTAAATATTTTATCAGTTTTTATGAGATTTTTTTTAGAAAAAATCTTACTATTTCAATCAATAATATTATTTAATTTGGCAGACTAATTTATCTTGTTTATTATTTGACATAAATTTTGGTTAATATGACCTCAAAATTATTTATTTTTGATATTTTATTATTTCTATGCTCTGAGTGTACCTTCGAACATTATATTGAGTGTACCTTCGAACTGTTCGAAGGTACACTCAGAGCATAGAAATATAAATCTTCATTGACTATTGTTTTGATTTTTCCAATGCCAAGAAACAAAACTAGTGAAAAAAGACCACAAACTTGTATCGAAAATATTAAGCAGGCTGTTGAAGAATGATCGAGCGCAATGGAGAGCTCTTGTTGCCTCCCTATGCCCCTGAGTGGAGTGTAAAAGGTAGTGTTGTTGTTGAAGAATGATGAAAGGGCATTCCAGTTGGGAAAGCCACAGAAAATTCAACTTAAAGTCTAAAATGGTGTTTAAATATTGAATAGGAATGTCATGTAATGCCCCTAACTATGCTGTTAATCATCCCTCTACGAATATATTAAAAAATCTCCATATTTACACTACAGCCTAACAATAACAGATGTTAAGAGTCTTGGTGCATTAAAAATATATCACAACCGTGGATTCGGGACAAAGGCCAAAAGATATTGGTTGAGTTGAGCTACTGGGAAAGGTTTCCTGACCTAAGTAGGCCGAGCCACAAGTTTTAATCAAAGTAATGGTTCATCATTATGCAATCCCCTGAAAAAAAAGCATTACAATTTTTATTTGTGGTGGTTGATAGTCCAGTGGTATCAGTCAGCTGCTTTTGTACGTTCAACATCCTTGAAGTCATGGTTCCGAATTCTGGTGCTGAGTGCTGAATAAGCCTCGGACACCTGGATCCCAACAGAGGGGGGGGAGGGAGGAGTGTGCAGGCAGCTGGTGAAATATTCTGCATATTCGAGTGCAATGGAGAGCTCTTGTTGCCTCCCTATGTCCCTAAATGGGGTTCAAATGGAGAATGAATCAATTTTTGTACATTAATTTTTATTTTATGTAACGTTTTTGTATTTTCCTGAATAAATGAACAGCGCATTTTTGATAACAAATCATTTTGTTCAAATTTTTGCCTTAAGTTACCTTATATTCGAAGGTACACATCAAGGTACCCGAGTGTACCTTCGAACAAAATTGTGGTGTTTTATTAAAAATCATTTGGAGGGGACTTATTAAAGATTAAAAAGTAAATAAAAAATACCATTATTTGGTGAATTCTTTCACCTTTCTAGCAATGTCTTTATTTTTTTTGTATGATTGATATTTATTGAGATAAAAAATTTCAAAGTCATTTTAATGCAATTTGTTCGAAGGTACACTACTTGCCCCTACTCTTTTTTGTTGTTTTCTTCTTTTTTCTTGCATTGCATTGTAAAGTTTTTAATGTCATCAAACATTGTTATGTAAATGAATTGCCGCATATTTGATTGAAATTATTTGATAGAACGGTATAGCTTAGTGAAAGTAACGCTTTTGGATTGTATGTGTGAATATTGTGAAGTGTAATATCTTTTTAATTGTAAATAGGTATATGGTTTTAATAATGTTTTTATGATTGTATATTTACGCTTTATTGTATACTAGCTTATACCCGTTTCGCTTTACGTTTTTGATTCCGATTGTCGGGCTTGATCGGCAGGTAATTAAACAGGTTCTAGTCTAGCTTCCCATTGCTTAACAGACCTCTATAACTGACATAAGCAAAAAAAAAATAAGAATGACTTTTTTACCGACCTCATATCTGACTCTTTTATCTTTTTATACGAACCTACCGACATAATTTGCAAGTTTTCATAGAGAGCTCTGTGGTTTGAATCTTAGCTACATTCCCTACTTTGATAATTAATTGGGCATTCCACCCATAGAGGGTGATTTGTACCTGTCAAACTTCAAAATCAAACTGCAAATTTTTTCATTAAATCTTTATTTATTGAGAATAATAAGATTTGAATAACATTTATATGTATAACAAATCAATCTACAATTATTTTATTACATTTTCACACCGTAATACCAAGATTCCATTCAACGTTTACATGAGTAATTTTGTTTCCAAAAGATGACTTACTGTCTTTTTGAGAAATTTGTATGAAGATCCTAAAAAAATAGATTTTTTTAAATAGCTCTAAATATATTAAAGTTAATGCAGCAAATTGTATTTAAGAACCTTCTCCAGCATTTTGTACGGCTCTGGGCATATTAATATCTGACGTAGCATTTGTATTTTGAGCGTGATGCTCCGACATACCGTAAAGCAACGACAAAAGGCAAATTAAAAAACATTTCTAAATTATTATGTAGATAATTATAAAAAAGGCTCTTAAGCCGTACATTGAATAAATAAATACATATCTCACATCTACTTCAAGGAACAGAAAACAATAGGTATAATAATATATAGTATTAACTTAAGTTAATATACCCAGGTACTAAATCGAAAAAACAGAAATAGAAGAATAAAAAATATACTTGTTTGAAATGGACACTAGGCATATCTGGGTAAAAGAGATTATTGTTTGAAAATAACTGCGTATCTAAACACAATTATTTAAATAGCGCGTCCTCCAATTAGTAAAAATGCAATGATTGCGTGTCTGGATAATTATTCATACTTATACCAGAACAGGTTTGTGTCCAACTCAAACTGGGTACAAAAATATAGTGTCGAGTCATCATGCTTTGATGATTCTTATAAACAACTAGCTTTCCCGACAGACGTTGTCCTGTGTTCATGGCTATGAATATTGAATTCGAATTTGTATAATTAATTTCCTATTTAACCAATGTCATTCCAACCGATTCATCTCTTTTTAACCATATATATTTTGCATCCGCATTTTGTCAATCGCACCAACTATCAAACAACATTTTGTCAATCGCACCAACTATCAAACAACAGACAGTTTCTTTCACACGCCAATTGGAATAAAAATCATATTTTAAAAAAGTTGTAAAAAGTTTTCTTTAAATTTCTAATTTTCCACGCAACTTTCTTATTTTTTTTCTTTCATAAGAACCTTCTCCCGATAAAAGCTAACACGACAAAAAAAGAATCAGCGAAATCGATCCAGCCGTTTAGGCTTGATGCGATGACATCGGAAAATATAGCTCTCCATTTTTATAATATGGAAGATGGTAAGATTAAAAACGTTTTGTTCGTTTGAAAAGTTGATGAAGTAATTATGTCAGCTGTCATTCCTTATGCTAATGTAAATATTTTTCAATCATTCTTGTTGTACTGAAACTACATCGAATGCATGTACCTACCTATACTTAGGTACCTAATATATTTACAACAATAAAACTACAATATTATTTTTTTATTTATTTAAATGAATATATACATTATTATGATGTCTTAATGCAAAATCTATATACACGGTGTAGCACAGTTAGTGGATAATCAGAAGCAGGGAGGTAGAGCCTGGTAGAGGACCTCAATACCCATCAATTTGACCCCCATCCCATGTATGTTCAGCGATATTGGGAGGTTCAAAAGTTATTTACTTTTTTGTAAATTTTGAACCAATTCCGGATTTCACGCTAAAATACAGAACTGTAGCCAAACCATTCGTTTTACGATCTTGATTTTTTTTAGAATGGTCCGATAGTGGCACTAATGCTGTGTACCTATACTTAATATCATTGTAAATCAGCAGCCGATAGCTTTTGTTTTAAAAAATCGTTTCTTAAACATCATTTCATGTGAAATTTTTCCACAAACTTTCAAGGGCTCTAAGAGCCAATTTTCACATAATATCTTTTTTTTCTCCTCTACCTCCCTGCTTTAGGTTATCCACTGTGTTACAACTTGCAATGAATAACTATTTTTTCTCAATAAGTGACCTCGCCGTTTTATATAGTAGTTGTCATATTGCAGGACCTTGTATGAATAGGTACCCACACTTGAGAGAGTGTTTTGACTAACTGTATGTCATGTAAGAGATGATATTCTTTTTTTTTTTTAAATCCCATCTCTCTACTTACAAAGTCATCAGCTTTTGTTAAAGCAGGCCATGTATTTGCCGTATAGTTGCACTGTTTATCACAATGTAGGTTGGCGAATAAACACAAATTTATTGAAGTAGATAAAATGTTGCAGAGAGTGTTGAAGGTCAAAGCAATTACTATAATGACAGCGAATAATTGGCTTAATCTCCAACGCCAGTATCAGTCTAGTTATGTACAGGAAATAATGTCAACACATTTCATAATTTTTTTCAAGGAAAACTTTTTTTTTAAATAAATTAAGTAGGTGATTGCTTTTTTAGGGGATTATTTCGTTATAAATTGTTTAGTTTCTTTATGATTATGTTTGCTAGATTCTACTACGTAAATGTTGTAACCTCAATACGATATATCTACCTACCTATATTATGATATTCTTATGAACCTGCCCTCGTAGATAATTTGAATTTTTCGACAATGGAGAGGGCGAAAATAAAATGAACTGTCCACTGGAACATACCTGTAAACAATCATTTAAACCAAACAATGACACTTGTATAAAAAGTGGAATAGGGCCACTATTTAAGCAAACACATTAAAAACGTAGATTTTTATGGCCTCTAGGGAAAATTATTGATGTTCGGTGTTCGGTTAACGGACTCAAAACTGTTTATGTCCGCTAAGAAATCACTGACTGTACTTTTATAAAGATGTTAGTGCGTCCTCTGATGAAGATTGTTGGTACAGACAAAAAGTGACGAGTCAGATGGTGACTATGTAGGTTAGCTTTATCTATGATTTATGATTTGATAATGAATGTATTAGTTTGTATGTAGGTAGGTACCCGCCTATATTATGCTTAACGCAAACATATGACCCCTATAATCCCTATGGTGTTAGTAAATTGTTTGAATTGAATAATAAACCAATATGTTTTGGTAAGTCGAGAATTTTTTTGTAAATGTCAACGGCCTGGATCAGGGATGATAATAATACCTACTATCAAATATGGGTACTTTTAGTAATTTAACACTTTTCTGTACAAAAATATCACTACAGCTGGAGGAGCTTATTGCCTGAGGCATTTTTTTCTAGTCAATCCCGTGTAAAAACTACACGTGAAATACGCTAAGAAAAATTTTGAACCGTACAGGAATCGAACCCGAGACCTCTTGATCAGAAGTTAGCACCTAGGTCGGAAAATGTACAACTTACTAAATTATATACTTAGGTATGAAAAATCTACGTATCGTGAGTAACCGCTGGGTTATTGTTTTGACTTACCCAAGGAGATCACAAATATACCTATTATTAACATTTTTCACCTCAAGGAAGGACAGGTCAGAAGCAAGAGAAATGGGAGAGGTTTAATAATATATAACTTTTATTGAAATAAACAAATATACATAAGCAAACAAAAAATACAATAAAGAGATTTAAATACCTACATAAATATATACACAGAAACATCGCAACAAATGAGCGGAACCCGTTAAGTCATTTCAATGACTTATCAATAGGGATTGCAATCCGGAAAACCGGATCCGGTATTCCGGCGGATCCGGCATCAAAATGCTCATATCGGATCCGGTGCAAATTGACGGATCCGGAGATCGGATCCGGTTTATCATATCAAAGGATTTTTCAACAAACTCAACATGGACAGAACTCGAAGCCGTATCCCTAGCAATTTCACAGGGTCATTTAAGGTAAAATTGTGGGTACCCATAAAGATAAAAAGAGAAAAGGAGGCAAATGCGTAACACTGAGCGCAGTGGAATGCTGCTTTTGCCTCCTTGTACTCAATGTAGGATTTTAAAGCTAGTGTTTACTGATCGTGTTAAAGAATTGACTATCGAATGAAAAGACACCTGTTAGGAAAATGGTGAGAATATTAAACAATTATTTAGCCAATAAAATATATAAAAGCTTTTTAAAAGCAAAATAGGTAATAATTGTGATAATTGTCTGCTTTTTATTAGATTAGTTCAGTAGTCTGTCATAATGTGTGTGCTGTTATATTCAAGGATAAAACTGAAATAATTTCTCAAAGACTTATTCTTGATAATATATAGGAGTGTCTCTGATTATTCCCAATTACAGGTATTATTCCTGGGACGCGCATGTCCAACTGCTCATCCATCTCTTTAGTGCTCGTACAAGGGTCTGTTGGTTGATGTGATTTCATCCTCTTATAATTACCAGAATCACCGGATCCGTTCTGTTGATGTGATCTTTCCAGTAAGGCCTTCTATTTCTACCACATTGCCTGACGTACTCGATATCGCAGAAGCTCCGAATCTGGAGTTTCTTACTCTGCCTCGAATGATTTATTCCACTATGGGTTGGTGATTTTTTGAGAATCTTTATTTTTCGTGGTGTCGGTTGTAGCATGTATTTTTGTTATGAAGCTTCACCCGTCTCATAGTACGGAATATTATTTTTTAATTTCAGATATTGCTATGCATACCTACCCCTATACTAACAGGTATGCATCTATATATAATTTGGTTTCTGTTGAACGCGAGTGTAAGCACGTAGTCCACAGGTGCTGTTGCCAAATGTTAATATTATTGCAAGAGTGCAAGTGGAATGGATGCCTATGCATTTCACTCACTCACTTTCTCTCCACCCCTTTTTTTTAATTATTTGCGACGCAGATTATATTCCGAGGTTGTCAGACGTTCGCTACTGAGTATGGTGAATGTGAGAGGCAGATATCTTCCATCTCTCTCACCCATGGTCACATGATCAAGGACCTGTTGACTCAAGTAGAAACGACCGTTAAGTATTTTTCGTTTGTTTCAAAATTGCATTCTATAAACTCACTTGGTGGGAATCAGACGTATAAATTTTGGAGTACTCCCTGATAGTTGGAGAAACTCAAACAATTTTACCGCGATTTCCTTAGAATCCAACCAATTATATTCATAGATACGAAAAGTGATTATTATTGTTGTTTTAAAAGAATAAGCAAACTTTTTTAATTGATTGTAAATTTGATACAATTACTGTTGTGAATTACGTGAAAAATCTGAACTTTTGTATATTTTCCAATTTCCTGTTAAACGCAATAAACAAGTGTTTCTTAAATTATCTAACAACATCTTTGAATAAAAATCATCATCTCCTCCTGGATCGAACTTCCAAAGACCAGAGAGTTCGGAGTCCGCTCTACCAACACTAGCCGAGGCAAATATTCATGGTTAAAAGAAGAAGAGAAACTGAAGCAGATTCCACTCCGATAAGAAAGACACGTAACACGGTTTTAGTTTGTACATCGTAAATCATGATCAATCGAGCAAGTCATATAAATATGCTACTTATTTTCGATGAATTTCAATTTTAATTTTATAAAAAGTAATCTAATTTGTAGCTTTATTTAAAAAAAAACTAAACTTTTTATAGTTTTTACTATTTAAAAGAAGTCATACCCTAATTAAATTAATTTCGTATACGTACCGTTTATTTTAGGCCTTTATTATTGTTAAAAATGTTAATTCATCAAAGTTAGCTCAATCCGGTCGGATCCGATCGGATCCGGCCGGATTGACGAAAATTCGGTTGGATCCGGCCGGATTCAAAATGAGACCGGATTGCAATCCCTACTTATCAACAGGTTGTATGAGAAATGGTATGGCGTTGGAAGAAGCTAAAGAAATATGCTTGGATAGAAAAGAATGGAGGCCCGTTCTCTCTGCCTACCCCTTACGGGACACGGCGTGATGGATAAAAACAATATTTCACTGAGAGCAAAGCTTGTGTTGTGAAAGTGGAAATAGTCGGAATCGGGACTCGAGTCTACGACTTTCAGAACGCTGTACGTACGAAAGCTGTCCACTTTAAGTTCCTAATCATATCATAGCTGGTCAGCCCACTTGTTGAACCTGATGACCTGTTGAATGCTTCACTGATTGAAGGGGGGACTTCGGTACGTTCTTATCCACATGATCTCCTCGTCTGAAAAGGTCGACGTCGAATATACCATTTTTTTTTGCAACAGATGGAGACAAGAATGAAAAGAGCTTTCTAAGATCTTATATCGTAGGTTTGATGTGAATCAGATGCTGAAATCACAAGAGAAGTGGATTGGGGATTAATGGAGTCAACGTTATGAAGAAAAACTTGTCTCACTCTTTTGATCATTCATTTTTCAATGTCTATACTAAATTCCGTAGGGTTGCCGGCTAAGAATAGCACCTCTGCTCTTTTTGCTGGTTTTTCGAGCATCCTGTAAGAGGCAGGAAATCGAACAATCAGATCGGGACCGTGAGATTGACCATCTCACGTCCTTAAATCTCAACTGGTCAGAAAAGGCACCAAGAGCCTCGGACGCCTTCGAGCGCAATGGAGAGCTCTTGATGCCTCTCTATGCTCTTGAGTAGAGCTTAGGCTCCCCGCATTTCTTTTTTAAGCTACCCACCGTAATTAAAGTCAGGTACCTATTATAATTAATGTAATATAACCGATGCACTAAATTCGGCCCTGTATTGCCGTTCCAAAGTTACGCAATTGTTCAGTTATGAAGAGACTGCTCTAACAAAATAATCAAGTAACAACAGTATGTATAATGTTGTCAACGCGCTTAGTGACGTAGATTTGTTTGAGGATCCCAATAACTTTACTTACTTACATCACTGTATGATGGATGAAAATGTGGAGCTTGTGATAAAAGATCTTTCTTCTCGGCGAAATTATAAGTCCGTGGACTTTACCATCTCTTCGAAACTCGGCAAAGGCGAAAATTTCACGGGGGACATCGTGAGAGCCCTGGTGAGGGGGGAAACGGAGACGGGAGGAAGGGAGACGCTGCGGGTCATCCTCAAAACCCCGACGGCCGCGATCAGGGAGGACTTCCCGGTGAACGTGTATTACGTGAGGGAGCTCTTCACCTACAACACTTTACTACCGCACATCACGCGCACCCAAGATGGCTTAGAACTGAAAGAAGAAGAAAGAATCAGATTTGCTGAACTGTACGCGGGATGCACGGAAGAGGGCAAGGAAGTTCTCCTGTTTGAAGATGTGAGCTTTGACGGATACCAAATGTACGATAGATTACAATCTTTGGACTATGAACATCTTATGTTGGCCGTGAAAACAATCGCCATATTCCACGCGCACTCTTTCGCTGTCAAACATCTTAGCCCCAGCCTGCACGCGGAGGCAACGGATAAAGCCTTCTCCAAAGGAGACTTCGGGGATTCGTTCACGAAATCCTTTGAGCGGTGGAAAGATAAAGCAGTCGACGCCATCACAGATGATGGACACAAACAGAAGTTAATAGAGTTTTGTGGTGACGATGCGTTCGAGAGATTATTGGATATGTATGACTTGGGTGACGCTAAGTTCCCCTACAACATCGTATGCCACGGAGATTGTTGGGTCAATAATTTCTTGTACAAATACGAGGTAAGCAAAAGACACATTTTTTGTATGATTTCACAGCATCAGAGACAATCTCCCATTTCGTGGAGCGCAGATGAGCGCATTCAGTCTTGGCCTCTATTCATTCATAATATTCAGACACTCTGAATAATCATTGAACATGACTGCTTATTAAGCGTACTAGTGGTACAGGTGTCGGGCAAAAGGGACGAGCGTTTAGAACTTTTTGTTGTATTAGGTTACTTTGGTTGAAATTATTTAGGTATACGAAGTGTCCTAACTGAAATTCTTCTCCGAGATAGAAAGGAAGATCTATGATAGATCCGCCGTTCTTCGAGATCAATTCAAAGAACTTTATTTGCCTAGTTTGCCGGTACGAAAGGGAATGTCTATGCATTTGAGAAAATTTCATTGAACCTCATCAAGATTTAAGATCCAGATCAAAGCAGATCTTGAAAAAAATAAATTAAAAATAAATTGAGTAAACATGTTTTAAAAATGTTTTCGATTTTTTTTTCAGAATGGGAGGCCAGTGAAAATGGTTATGATTGACTGGCAGATGAACAACGTCTCTTCCCCGGTGACAGACTTAGCTTATCTCCTTTACAGCAGCACAGACGAGGAGACGAGGTCCAAATACAGGGACGAAGTCTTCGAGACGTATTATCAAACTCTGCAGCGTCGTTTAGACCTGCTCGGGCTGGAGGCCAGCACTGTGTATCCCAAACACATTTTCAAAAAACATATCGACGAGAAGCTCGTGTTCGGGCTGTCGTGGTCGTTCATGCTCGTCCCAATTGTACTCAGCAAACAAGACGAAGTGATGGATTTTAATGATCTGGTCGGGTCTGATGAGTCTAAGGGCGACACTCGGAAATATTCGGATGAGATCGTGGAGAGGTTGAACGGAGTTGTCAGAGATTTTGTCAAGTACAATTATATTTAGACGTGGATACGCTAACATATTATTTGCTCTTTACATTATTTAATACCCTCATTCCTTTCCATATCCCACTGGGCCTTTCCAAACATACTGCGCAGCGTTCTTATCTCTACTGCATACCAATAATACGTACTTCTTCTTCATCTTAATTTAGGTCTTGTGGCCTGTAGGGTTGGCTTCTTGCGAGGTTTATTTCTAGGAATATATTAATAATATATCCGTCTATTTTACAGCTAGCTATCCTTCCACGTCTTTGGTGGTCTGCCTGGGCCGCGTCTTCTACGGAATTGGCTGTAAAATGGCATGCGAGGGAGTCTGGATGAGTACATTCTCCTCAGAGATAGAGTAAGGAACACGAGGGTAAGGGAAATATGTGAGATCGAGGATATAGTAAGATGGGGAAGGCACCGAAGAAGGTTCGGGACGAAGCGTTTGTTGAACGGAAAAAATTGTATCAGGCAATCAACCGCTTTTTATGTAAAATAAAAAGGTACTTGAAAATAGGAATGTTTACCTACAATTAAGTAGGAATGCGATTAAAAACTAGAATCCACAATTTCTTCTATATTTTGCAAGTTTACTTACCTACTATAAATCAGTTTATTAACATTTATTTGATGTGCAAACATTGATTTCGTATCGCTGAAATCGCATGTGAGTCTTCAAAGCACTTTGATACACCTTCGTTTTCGCAGCCCCTTTGCTGCAGAAAATCGAGAGGGCGCGAGGGACTTTTCGTCATCCGGCTAGCTCACCGATGTCGGTATAGTCCGCTCGCTGCATCAACAAACAATATAATCTCTCCCTCTTTCTATGGCTCCTCGGCTTTGTGACTTGTATGGGAAGGAACATGCATGATTTTAAAAACGCAAGTTAATAAAATAATAAAATTTATTCATTTGAAACATAATTTAGGGCAAATTCAAATAATGGCAAGGACGACGTTAAAATCAGTAAAAATCATACAAAAAAATTAAATTAATTAATTGGCATGTCGTGTACGGATATGGTGAAATTTAATTATCCTACATTACAAAACAACACATCAAAAGGCTTAAATGTTAAAATAAAAATAAAAATACCTATAATTTTGGGATGGCGGGTGGCACTAAACACTGTATCTTTTATTAGGCACTCACAGTCCATAAAGTCCATACACTAATTATATTGTCATTGTCTGTTCACTTTGTCCTCACTTTGTTCTCGTTCGAAGTCCTATCATCCGCATCCACTTCCTGAGTATCTCCACTTGCCGCGGCCGCGCAGGCAAGGAGTCCTCTCGTCCATTCTTCCCGGAGACCCTCGGTCCGGTTATGTGCGGTCCCATCTCTGCATTCGCTTTGTCGGCGCCCTCCAGACCTCTGGCGAGACGCCCTCTCATTGATCCCCAGGCAGACTCCAACCTCACATCCATCGTCTGGCCTTCCGGCACTGTCAGATGTGTGGGCAGCACGCCGAGACGCTGCCCTTTAGACGAACGCGTCACTTGACCGTTACATATGTACGATGTTTCCGAAACACTTAGATTATGACAATCTTCACTTTTTTTTTGGTCTCTCGTGACACCTCTCTCTTCTTTGTTTTTTTTTTCTTTTTTTTTGCTGGCTGTCGAGTACCTGCTTTTATAGCAGGGTCTCTTGACCACTTCTCCGTCCTGCTAGGGCGGACCGTTCACATCTCTTACTGGTTCGCATCCCTTCGTTAGGCCACGCCTCCTTCCTTGGACTTATGTTCCTACCATCCCACCATCGCCAAGTAATAATATTACAATAATTATTGTTTAAATTCTGTACCTACTAACCTAAACAATCATCCTTAATGAATCCACCATTGTTTAATCCGTACACGTTGCCTTTTACATAATTTACTAACAATTAATTTGTCAATATTTTTATAGACAATATTGTATGGTTCACCTTAAATCAATCCGTACACGCTTGTAAGTACATGCCTTTACAAAAATCTTTTTTTGAGGATTACAGAAATTTATAGTTAGCAATAATAATTAATTACATCAATGTTACATAGGTACCTGTTATCATAATTTGCAAATGTCATTTTAATTCGATTGTCCAATATTTATTTAAATCCTAATTCTGAAAGTCTCTACATTATTACATACATTTTAAATTGAACAGCAAGAACCATGATTATTTTTCTTTTGCAATTAGGTACATACATTTGTCAAAGAATATATGCCTACCTATCTTTACTGCTTGAAAAAAATCATGTTCGACGTCTCAAAGTGAGAGCCGCTTTCTAAACATCTATATTTTTATTTGACTTCTTTAGTTAACAATAGGTACAATATTTTTTTTTTCACGAGGATACGCTACACAGCCAAATTTACACATGTTGATATTTGGACGCACGTGTCAAATATCTGCGCCAAGATTCCTTCCCGTTATTTTATTTTTTTATAACCCCGGACCTTTTGAAGAAAGGACTCTATTCAAAATAATATTCGTTTCATTTATTTATTTATTTTCTTACAGAAAACAAAGAGTCGTCCCTTGCCATTATTCGTAAAACATAATTTTTCAAGGCCCACTATAAGTCAAAGCATCCAAATACTCTTAACTTAACAAAAAATCGAACAATAAGCACTTTGGAGTTTTGCCGCCTACATATCGACTATATCAATCCACCCCAGGAACTTCGGCAAAACTCCAAATCTCATAATATAATCCTCAATACATCCCAATTACTAATCAATATGCAATTTCTTTTTCCCCTATTTTAATCAATTTACCCTCATTATCTACCTCGCCTTGATTCTGAGATAACCTGCTATCCGATAGGTATTGACAATCGAGATAAATTTCGCAGTGCCCGGCGCCAATCCATCTGTCCAAATCGTTTCTCAGTTATACTCCAAATGGATAAAAACTATAACTGGTGTCCACAAGGTGTTAACTATTGTGTGGTTTATGTTATGCAAATATTATTCGCTCGTCAATATACCTAGCTGCATACATAACTCGATTACTAATTATTTTACACTTTGCCGTCCTATACCCGGGAATTTAAGATACTACATAATAGCCTACATGAAGTGCTCCAAATTATCTTCCTAACTATTATAGATACCTATTTGCTATTTTATTAAAGAAAAATACAATTTTAACACTAAACAAAGCCATACTACGAAGTCTGTCCAAAGGGTGAACTACGGAGCCTCCGGTGTGCCCCCCAAATATCTGTCCATCTACTTTATATGTTTCTTCCCGAGAACGTCTTCGCTAACTCTTTCGCTTCTATCCTCTCAAACTCTCTTCTTTCCTCCGCTTCAGCCGACATGTTACCTCAGGCGCGTCAAATCCACCCTTAGATAAGACAGGAAGAGCGAGTCATTCCCTTGCCCTCGGCAACTCCTTCTGTCCTACTCTATACGTCTCTTCCCGAGAACGTATACGCTAACCTCCTCGATTCTATCCTCTCAAACTCTCTTCTCTTTTTCGCGATAGCCGACTCGTTACCTCAGGCGCGTCAAATCCACCCTTAGATAAGACAGGAAGAGCGCGTCATTCCCTTGCCCTTGGCCACTGCCTCCGTCCTACTCTATACGTCTCTTCCCGAGAACGTATTCTCTAACTTTCCCGTCTACCCTCTTAACTCTCATCTCGATCTCTCTTCTAAATGCCTTCCTACCCTCAATCTCAACCAGCCACGTTCCACCGCGTTAGCTGACTAGTTACCACGGGCGTGTCAAATTCACACTTAGCTTGCCCTCTGCAACCTAGCACTCGCCCAGTGAACGGCTCTCAAGCACCTCTCTGTGCCGTTACCGATCCTAAAATCTCGCACATTCCTCAGCACAACTGTGCTTCCATACCCTCTCTCGCAATTTATCTCTTCGAAACAACACTTCGCTACCCTCTCAACTCTCTCCTATAATATCTCTATCCAAAGCTTTCCATCCGAAGAACACTCCCGGCATACCCCCAGCTCTCCCCCCAGACGTATTCACAGATGGCTGATACATTTAAAACTACGACCTATATATCTACTTAACTATCGAAATCTTCTACATATCTACCTTCTGACTCCTTATATTTAAACATTAAATCCTACCTAAGTTTCGGTGCTCGTCAGCACACTGTTGGTTTTTCGAATTTCTGCCTTCTACAGAACACTCGAAATTCAACTAAAAGAGTGGAGGTTATATTCTAAGGCCGTAATCCTCTCGGCTCACAATATGCATACCTACACAGCTACCCTATGCATACCTGGCTAAGCATATTCCTAATCTACGAGTTATAAATTTAAAAATTCATGAGTCTATTATGTACCTAAATTTATTTCAAAATATCTATAGGTATACCTAACCAAGAAACATAAAAACACGTAAACTACTTAATACACACGTAATTCCTACCCGAACAACATTAAAAATACCCCGGCTTGTCATCACGAAATCATAATCATCACAATGCCCAATCGTAATCATTACATTGGCAACATCAACCCTCGGCGTCCATACATAATCACAACCTGAGACAATCAACTTCTAATTGAAGCATCGGTATTAACACCACAACATTTCACCTGATTTTTTAAAACAATTAAGTGGCATAAGTACATACTCTCGGGTCGTACTGGAACCCCATATCCCAGATGGTGTGATATGCGAGTCGCATCCTTAGCGCTCGCTGAATAAATGTTAAAAAAAAAAATAATCCCCTATTATCATTTTAAACTGGTGTTCTCTAAAAAAAACCTGATCGAACTATTTTATTGTCACCCACATAACACAGTTCCTCAAAATACTACCTACTTTAAAATTATCCGCGAATCCACAAATCAAAACACTACGTGGAACTTTACGAAATATAACTTCACACTCGTACCTCTATCGACGTACAAGTACCTGATATGATTTACGACCGGTCTCTCAAATACAAAAAAATTCAACTAAAAATGTAAACCATATCAAATCTGAATTAAAACAATCTAAAAATGATTCCTAACATATCTATAACGCCATTAAATTAAATTTTCCTAATTCATCTACATTTCTTAAACGGTGCTATACGAATACCGTCCCTAAACAAGAATCAAGGCAAAGGCATATTAAAAATCAAAACTTGAAAGCCAATAAACAAAAGAAATTTCCCGTTGCATTCCTTCCCTGTCACATTTACGATGCCGGCCGAGAGAGAGAGATTTCGAAACACGCATACAAGATGTACGCAACTGGGTTCGTGCTTGAACTAATATTACAAGCCAATGGGCTCGCGCATTTAAGCGAACTTGAGCTTGCTAGCTCAAGCAGATGCCCCACACGTTCGGCGCCACTTTGATACACCTTCGTTTTCGCAGCCCCTTTGCTGCAGAAAATCGAGAGGGCGCGAGGGACTTTTCGTCATCCGGCTAGCTCACCGATGTCGGTATAGTCCGCTCGCTGCATCAACAAACAATATAATCTCTCCCTCTTTCTATGGCTCCTCGGCTTTGTGACTTGTATGGGAAGGAACATGCATGATTTTAAAAACGCAAGTTAATAAAATAATAAAATTTATTCATTTGAAACATAATTTAGGGCAAATTCAAATAATGGCAAGGACGACGTTAAAATCAGTAAAAATCATACAAAAAAATTAAATTAATTAATTGGCATGTCGTGTACGGATATGGTGAAATTTAATTATCCTACATTACAAAACAACACATCAAAAGGCTTAAATGTTAAAATAAAAATAAAAATACCTATAATTTTGGGATGGCGGGTGGCACTAAACACTGTATCCTTTATTAGGCACTCACAGTCCATAAAGTCCATACACTAATTATATTGTCATTGTCTGTTCACTTTGTTCTCGTTCGAAGTCCTATCATCCGCATCCACTTCCTGAGTATCTCCACTTGCCGCGGCCGCGCAGGCAAGGAGTCCTCTCGTCCATTCTTCCCGGAGACCCTCGGTCCGGTTATGTGCGGTCCCATCTCTGCATTCGCTTTGTCGGCGCCCTCCAGACCTCTGGCGAGACGCCCTCTCATTGATCCCCAGGCAGACTCCAACCTCACATCCATCGTCTGGCCTTCCGGCACTGTCAGATGTGTGGGCAGCACGCCGAGACGCTGCCCTTTAGACGAACGCGTCACTTGACCGTTACATATGTACGATGTTTCCGAAACACTTAGATTATGACAATCTTCACTTTTTTTTTGGTCTCTCGTGACACCTCTCTCTTCTTTGTTTTTTTTTTCTTTTTTTTTGCTGGCTGTCGAGTACCTGCTTTTATAGCAGGGTCTCTTGACCACTTCTCCGTCCTGCTAGGGCGGACCGTTCACATCTCTTACTGGTTCGCATCCCTTCGTTAGGCCACGCCTCCTTCCTTGGACTTATGTTCCTACCATCCCACCATCGCCAAGTAATAATATTACAATAATTATTGTTTAAATTCTGTACCTACTAACCTAAACAATCATCCTTAATGAATCCACCATTGTTTAATCCGTACACGTTGCCTTTTACATAATTTACTAACAATTAATTTGTCAATATTTTTATAGACAATATTGTATGGTTCACCTTAAATCAATCCGTACACGCTTGTAAGTACATGCCTTTACAAAAATCTTTTTTTGAGGATTACAGAAATTTATAGTTAGCAATAATAATTAATTACATCAATGTTACATAGGTACCTGTTATCATAATTTGCAAATGTCATTTTAATTCGATTGTCCAATATTTATTTAAATCCTAATTCTGAAAGTCTCTACATTATTACATACATTTTAAATTGAACAGCAAGAACCATGATTATTTTTCTTTTGCAATTAGGTACATACATTTGTCAAAGAATATATGCCTACCTATCTTTACTGCTTGAAAAAAATCATGTTCGACGTCTCAAAGTGAGAGCCGCTTTCTAAACATCTATATTTTTATTTGACTTCTTTAGTTAACAATAGGTACAATATTTTTTTTTTCACGAGGATACGCTACACAGCCAAATTTACACATGTTGATATTTGGACGCACGTGTCAAATATCTGCGCCAAGATTCCTTCCCGTTATTTTATTTTTTTATAACCCCGGACCTTTTGAAGAAAGGACTCTATTCAAAATAATATTCGTTTCATTTATTTATTTATTTTCTTACAGAAAACAAAGAGTCGTCCCTTGCCATTATTCGTAAAACATAATTTTTCAAGGCCCACTACAAGTCAAAGCATCCAAATACTCTTAACTTAACAAAAAATCGAACAATAAGCACTTTGGAGTTTTGCCGCCTACATATCGACTATATCAACTTGTTTGATTGAACTATTTAAAACTTAAAAAAAACAACAATTTTTTATTACAAACATGACATTCGAATAGCTTTTAGCATTTATTTCATTGATTAAACATTTTATTACAAATATTGAATTCGTTTGGTTTTTCTCAGCTTTGAATTCGCATGCGAGTCTTTAAAGCACTTGGTTGAGTGAACTCTTTACGAACTTTTGAACTACCTATTTCAAACTTTGAAAAACAACAAACTTTAAATTACAAACTTGACATTCGAATAGCTTTTAGCATTTATTTCATTGATTAAACATTTTATTACAAATATTGAATTCGTTTGGTTTTTCTCAGCTTTGAATTCGCATGCGAGTCTTTAAAGCACTTGGTTGAGTGAACTCTTTACGAACTTTTGAACTACCTATTTCAAACTTTGAAAAACAACAAACTTTAAATTACAAACTTGACATTCGAATAGCTTTTAGCATTTATTTCATTGATTAAACATTTTATTACAAATATTGAATTCGTTTGGCTTTTCTCAGCTTCGAATTCGCATGCGAGTCTTTAAATAACCCTAGTACATAATATGTAAAATTGTTTTTCCCCTACATCGAGACCTTTGGAAAAGTGGTCAGCCCAAGTCAGGCACAAAATTTCTCTTTAGTTTCGAGTGGCGCCATCTTCTGGTCAACGCAGGAACTAAAAGCGTTAATGACGAGCAAAATATCATTCCATGTCACAAAAGCCTATTTTTTAGTGAATTGAATTTTAACTTTATGCACCGTCTTATAAAAATATCACTTATTTGAAGGCAATGATTAGGTACTTAAGACACTACTTAGGTACATACATGTCTTGATTGTCATTTCATAGATTTTTTTTACCCATCACGCCGTATCCAGATTCCGTCCTAAAGGAAGGCCATGTAAGAAGTAAGAGAAATAGGAGAGGTTGTATAAGAAATGATATATCGGTGGAAGAAGCAAAAGAAGAAGTGTGCTTGGATGTGGAGATCTGTTCTCTCTGCCTAGTGCCTACGCTACCTACGGGACACGCTACGGGTCAGTCTAAAAGTATAGGACGAACAATAAACATTAGGATAACATTGATACTCTTTTCACTATAGATAACTGATAAAATGTCATTGTTTCTGATATCGAGAGCCAACTCTTCTTAATGGAAGTAAATATTAGGACCAGTGATAAAGTGGGATGAGTTGAGTATCTTCAGTTTATTCCGACTGTTGTATCGCGCTCCTCAGACCTACATTTTGATACCACGATTACATAATACCTATTTGCACATACTTAGGTGAGCGCCTCTGATAAAAAACAGGCAGTTATATCAGCTCGTAGGTATCATTATCTCATAACTGAGCAGACCTTGTGACGGCCGGTTCTGCCGGACATTATAGCCTAATAAGTGCCTACTTATACACTTTGTTGGAAATATCTACATAATAATTATCATTTTGTTCTCTAGTGCGGAGTGCTATTGGTGGGCTAATGTGATCTAAGTTGTTAATAAATGGCTACAATGAACGGACACGCTGACACCACGGATCCTTTTATTAAAAAAACTTTAGAAGATGTGGCTGAAAAATTGCACTTCAAATCTTTTGACATCACCATAACCGATAAGTTTTCTAAAGGCGAAAACTATTTGGGCGAAATAAGACGAGCCACATTATGCGGCGTGAAAATGGATGGAAAGAAAGAAGACTTAAAAGTGATTGTTAAAACGATGCCGGACGTGAAAAAGTTTATGGAGGAATTCCCCCTCAATGAATTGTATCAAAACGAAGCCTTCATGTACAACACCTACCTTCCCATTTTATTGGATTTACAAAACAAGGCGGAGATAGCGGAGGAGGATGTGACATTCAAATTAGCCAAGTGTTATCTGGCGTCCAGCTGTGAAGGCGAAGAGATTTTAATATTCGAAGACATGAACGAGAAAGGATACGCGATGCACGATCGCTTCAAATCCTTCGATTCCGCTCATCTCAAGTATGCGGCTAGAGTGCTGGCCTGCTTCCACGCCTTGGGGTACGCAGCCAAGGAGAAGATTCCCAAAGAGACTTACAGCGAATATGTCAACAAATTATTCCTCATAAAAGAACACGAGCAGTTTACCGAATACATAAAGAGTTCGGCGTCTAATATTGGCAAGTACATGGACTCGGAGGAGACTAGAAGGAAGTTTGATGAATACATGAGCAGTGACTTCTTGGAGGACCACAGAAGGGTCATGTACTGCGACAAGGAGAGGCCCTACAACATCATAGCCCACGGGGACTTCTGGATTAATAACTTCTTGTTCAGATATTCGGTGAGCAATTTGTTTCTTTTTCAAACAATGCACTACTTCTCGATAACCTTCTTTTACAAAGCTCTTATATTTCATTATACCCATTAAAATAAATAAATGAAACAAATCTTTACAGTCCTATGATAATGTTGAAATTACAAAACGTAATGATTACTGCAATAATTTGATTTAAAAAAATGACGCTTTAAACAATTAAACAACAATTAGGTACGTATTGCTAATCTGTGACGAGCTTACCTGTTGTAGGTGTTCTTCTTCTGCAGTTTCAATCATGTTGCTTGGTTTGCAGCAAACGTGATCATCTCCTTCTTCACTCCTCCCGGTTCTCCGCTGTTCTCTTCAGTTCGGAGTATGAACTGCACTCCATGTCCCGGTATATCTGCTGCAAATACTCCTGACGCAGGCGTCCTCTACCGATCTAACCCTCGACCATTCTCTCCAATATTGTACCCAGCCATCTCACGTGCCTCTCTGATATGGTTTCAATATGTGCCTTTCTTTATGTTATGCAGGTGTTACGGGATGATATAACATATAGCTGGGGGAACCTCAAATGTGTTTCTTCGTTTCGGCATTAAACATGTTGACTTTGTTTTCAAGTCAGTCTTTTCTGCTTTTAGGATGGCAAACCTGACAGCATAGTCATGCTGGATTGGCAAATCGTGAAATACACAACTCCGGTGATAGACTTAATATACTTATTGTACATTTGCATCGACGAAAAGACCAGAGAAGAGAATTATGATGATGTTCTGAGACTTTATTACGAAACTCTGAAACATCGCTTGATCGCCCTGGACTGTGACCCGGAGAAATGTTTC
Source organism: Mystacides longicornis (assembly GCA_963576905.1). Lineage (NCBI taxonomy): Eukaryota > Metazoa > Arthropoda > Insecta > Trichoptera > Leptoceridae > Mystacides > Mystacides longicornis. The sequence continues at coordinate 374,105 of OY756421.1, read as the reverse complement.
CCAGAAGCCGCGCTCTATTCCGAAATGAAACACTTCCACAGGTTCGCTCTGATAAACTCCATGATCATGCTGCCGTTGATTCTGAACAAAAAAGAGGATTCCGTGGACCTCAACGACATCATGGAGGGTGGCGCCGAGAACTTCGCGAATGTGGTGAAGCACACGGATAACTTCAAGCAGAGGATCAACGGGATCGTGAGGCATCTCACGGCCCTGAACGTCATATAGATGCGAGGAATGAAACTCATCGCGTTGATAATATTATTTACCTACTGATGAAATTCATCAGTTTCATGGGGCCTCGAGCCCTCTGGTTAGGTATATTCGTTATTCTTCCCTGCCTAGACAATTTATAAATTGCAACACGCATTTTTCTTGGTGGGGTGGGAAGTAATTAAAATAAAGAATTTTAATTTAAAAAAAATACAACACTAAGTATTGTCTTCTTAACTTGTTTCGTAAGTAGGTGCATAAATAAAATTATGAAAAAAGTGCTCTATTTTTTATTTATTTAATTCATTATTTAATAGTTAGTAGGTACCTTAGTATATGTTATACCTTGTATCATCATGTACCTATAACATTGTGTTGAATATTTTGTATAAACGTGTAGATAAATAAATAAATAAATTTCAAATATCAGAAGGGCATTTGTGTCTCGCCCTGTCGGGGCCAAAACCCAAATTTCATTTCCTAAAACAAAAGATTGTCAAAAGTCAATGGCATTGGTTACCAGAAGCTTATTTTGTTTTGATCTTAAAATTATTCCTTATGACAGTAAATTACAGATACTAAGATTTCCTTATTGATTTTCGAAATAATTTAGACCTCAAATAATAAATAGGTATATACATAATTAAGTTAATATAAGGGAATGTATGTACCTACCTTTTCTCAATTTTATATTTCATATCCGGTAGGTAAGTAGGTATAGGTGTGTAAGAAAAATAATGTACAAACGAATTTTATTTATTAAAAACAGCTTGAAATTTGACTATTTCTTAATAGGAAATCCTTAATATTATTCTTTTAACAACGCTTGATAGATACTTTACAGAAATATAAAAAATATTTTTATATACATAACTACGTACCTGGAAACAATAAAGACGAAATTAAGTCCTAAGTATTTTTTTGTATTCATTTGCAATTCAAAGAGGACAATCATTCATTCAGGTATGTTGCTGGTCTATAATAGCTGAGTATTTTTATGTCCCCCGGTTAATAGAACTACATTGGCGGATTATTACATATTATGTAATAATTGTTTAGTTCGTCTGTAACTCTGTATTTTCGCTGAAACACTAACTCCACTTATTGTGTGAAAACCAACCCAACTACTGAAACATCGTTTATAAGTCGATGGTTTCTATTACAATAAAGGGTTGCTACGAGAAGAAATGTCCTGAATTTTACCCTTTTATCTGCTTATATGTAGGTACCTACTTAATAATGTGAATTGATGTGATTGGTTTTTCCTCTCTTGTTTTTTTTTATTTGGATTTTTATTCGTGATAACGGGTTGGCTGGAAGAAATCCTTCGCAATTTGTCCGCCTTTTGAATTTTTTAAATGTTTTTTTTTATTTCATAATTGTAGTTTTCCATTGCCTTTTTATCTATTATTTATATATAGGTACCTACCTGCATAACAGCTTAACTGATACTTAACTGAAACAATTATACTAGGTATTAACGACTCTTTGCTACTTTGCCTGTGGTCCAACAGGTTTTGCTGCTAGTGATTCATATTTATGTATTTATTCATATTTTTATTTACCTACGAGTTATTTAAATTCTCATAATTTTTATAAGCCTGCCTCCTTTTTTAAATATTTAGCAGATATCGATACATTTTATCATTTCATACATAACAAATCGAACTTTACATTTTTTTACTTTACATACAGGGTGACAGGTAATTCAATACATTCCTTGAAAGGGATTGTACTAGAGCAAATTTGAAACAATTAGGTTCCCATTATCAGTGGTCAAATGCCAGTGGTTTTAGAGTTATATAACATTTCAGAGGTTTTTTTTTCATTTCCCACCTTTTGGCCTTAAACTGAAAATTGTGAAAAAGTACTCCATATTGTGTTTTTTTTTAGTTAATTTCATTTTTAATTACGATTTTTCGAAGGGATTTACTCAAATAAAGTATGTTATATACTTGGCGTACCAACAACAGGAAAAACTTCCTCAATTAATAAGCTTTTCGAAAAGAAATTATTACATATTATAACTTTTTTTCCACTTTACCACAGTTTTGGAAAATAATCAATATTAAACGATTAGATGGTGCTATGAAGGCGTAGGCGTTTTCATACAAACGCCTCTACTTCAACAAGAATAAAATTCAAAGCTGCGCTTCGTTATGATCACTTAGTATGGCGACGTTGACTTGATTCCGCGCCTTCTGTGCCCTTATTCTCGTAGCGGTCTTAATACGCTCTTATCTTGATTGACAATCATAAAATGGCGGATTGGTATTCACAAAACAAGATATCTAGTAGATATCTTAAAAATTCGTTATGTTTGAAATATCAGTATGAAAATGATCCAGTTCAAGATAGGATTAAGATTAGATTCCGATAGTTTTGTGAATACGACTGCTTGCGATCGTGTCTTAATCTTATCGTTAAGTGATTTTTAAAAGCGATTGATTACGAGAATAGCCCTACTGATCGTTTAGTAAGATTTATTTTCCGATATTCATACGTTTTCTAAAAACTTTTCTAATTGGGGAAGTTTTAAGTACCTGTGATTTGACAGCCAGGTATATTATACTTTTTTGGAGTAACTCCCTAAGAAAAATCGAAATTAAAAATGAAAAAAACTGACTTGTAAAACGTTGTATTTCTGAGGTTTTTTAAATTTTCCTCTTGATGTTTTACTTAAACTATTCCTTTATTCTTCAGCTATTTGAGGAATGTATTTTTAGTTTCCAAAATGGAATACTTATTTGTTCACAATTTTCAGTTTTAGGTCAAAAGGTGGAAAATTTATAAAAAAACTAAAAAGTTAAACAACTCGAAAACCACTGGCATTTAACCCCTGATTAATGGGAACAAAATTGATGCAAATTTGTTCTAGTATAACCTCTTTCAAGGAATGTATCGAATTACCAGTCACTCTGTATATTTGTACAAAATAGATAGACTATGGTTTTTAAAGAATTATCTAACAACTAATGACTCTAAAAATTCATTACTGATGTTCGATTTTTGAATTGAACAAACCACCACGGGCTTACGACCGTCTTCTACTGTTGTTTCGAAGGCTGGCTTAGTGTGATCACTTTACGTTAACAACGTTCGACATTAGGTGGTAATGTTTTTAGAGTAAACTGCTGTTGTAATCGTTGACCTACCATTAATCTATGAAGGTATCTACTCCAACACTGCTAGCACATTAGGTACCTCATTTAAAGTATTCACTCACAACTAAACGAGTGAAGATCCGTTCTCTCTGCCTATCCCTTACGCCCCTTACGGGACACGGCGTGATGGATAAAAAGTAACAATCTAACCCCTTGCCTAATCTCCCTTGTTCACAACATTTCGCTATTTTTTTTATGTGTTTGCTATTAATTGTCAGGTGTAGGTTCTTATGAATGAAAAAATAAGAAAATTGCGCGGAACATAAGAAAAATTGAAAACTTAAAGTTGGTAACCTTCATAGTAATTTTGACAATATAAATTTTTCTATTTTTTTTTAATTTAAATTGGGGTTTGACACAACTATTAGTTGTTTGATAGTTGGTGCGATTGACATAATGTGCACAGCAAGCATCGTTTAAAACAGATTGGTATATTGGTTAAATAGGTACCTAAGTAATAGAGTTATCATTACTTATACAAATTCGAATTGAATATTCGTTGTTAGAAACATGTAGAGGTGCGGAGCAATAGCGGTCAGGGTGATGGAAAACCATTCTGAACAAATTACATACACAAGTAGAACCTTTCAGTCCAGGGACACCCTATAGTTAGTTAGTAACTACCTCTGTCCGTGCATTGCTCATGCCAATTAATTTATATACCGCAGCATGTGATATCTATGACCAATATTTGATACAAATTTAACGCTAATTGCATGTTATTTTTTGCTCAATCAGTCTGGTCATGCCACCACCTTATTTTGTTGTTTCGAAGGCTGACGTACTATATGGTGTACTGTCCATATAGTACGTCAGCCTTCGAAATAACGTACTATCTTATGAGGGCATCTGTTGGGGGCGTGGGATATTCGCGGGTTAGGGAAAATTTGACTTCGAAACTGGGAAAGTTGTTAACGCAAAATTCACACCACCGAACAATTTGTCCTCCTGAGCCTCAAGTGTGTGAATTTCTTACTTTCCTACTTATTATTTGATGACGCTTAACGAGCGACTGATATTGAGCCCCTGATGATGATAGTAGTTATGCGATCATCACACCTGATCGCATCTCTGACCAATAAGATTACCTACCCTTTACAAAACCATTATTAATGGCATATATGGATGAAAGACACTGACAATGACAGTAAGGACGGCTGAAATGTTGGACATGTTTGAAAGGAAGGTGCTCAGTGCTCAGGATTTGTGGACCCGTAAAAGACGGAGAAGTTTGGCGCATACGACGCAATGACGAATTGCACACTATATTATTCCAGGCCCCTAATATCTCAACGCATATAAAACTTCTTAGATTGAGATGGGCTGGACACGTGCAAAGAATGCCAGAATCGCGGCTTCCAAAAAGAATCCTGACAGCACATCCAGTGGGTGTAGAAGGGTGGGCAGACCGAGACTGAAGAGAGACGCAGAGCAACTCTTGCAGCTGGATAATTGGAGAGGGCCGCGGCTGGGGAAAAGGAGCTATGGAGACGAAAGTAACAGGCTATGGCTCGATTTCGGCTGTATACAGCCGAAGAAGATTATCATATCTAATAAGATAAGAGAAGTTTATATTAAAAAATAGTACAACTAAATATTTTATCTATATTAATTTTGACCACTAGATAAAGTTTATAATATCTCCATATGTAAATTATTTACATAATCCTACTTAATTATTATTTTGAGAGAGTTTCAAATGGCTTGGTTTAGTGATGGTAGGAACTACAGGAGGTTTTCATGCCTTGCCTTGAAAAATGGTTGTGAGTAATAATCACAGGCGGCTACAATCTTAAAGTAAACAGGAAAGCCGAATCTTTACATGGTATTTGTAAGATTATATTTTGCACACAACATTAGGTACCTACTGTTTTGTAAAGACTACGTCAAATGGAAAATTATCACAATAGTCCAAGATCAACAAAATCTGTTATTAAACCTTCAACTCTTTCGATAACTTCTTCGTGAATGTCCAAATCTAAGCCTCCATCCTTTAGGTTGTTTGCGATGTCTTGAACTGTCTGCTCTTTACCGGGTTTCTTCAACTGGTAAGTTATTGACATCATGGCGAAAACTAAACCAAATAGAAATAGATCTTTGACCTGCTGATCAAACACAGCTTTGGAATAGCACTTCTCGATGTTTTGACCCATTTTCGCAACATGATGAGAAAGCGTTTCGTAGTACAGAAGCAAAATCTTGGGAAGATATTTTGTGAGTTGCTTGCTAGACAAACACAGGGCGTACGTCAGGTCTGTCACTGGAGCCGCGAATCTGATCATCTGCCAATCGATTAAGATGTTCTCGACAACCTCTCCGTCCTAAAACAAAGTAGAAAACATCTGAATGTTTGTTGTAGATGAGTGTTAGATAACAATAATTAATTAGGTACATGCATTATGTTTAATAATGGAAGATGCATAACTGCAGGAACCAAACCTTCGAGAGTCGCTAAAAAACTTAATAATAATATTATAAAATTAATAATAGTACCTGTCTGCACTAGATATCTACCTATTCTCCCTTTAAACCCCCAAAGTGAGGCAACAAGAGCTCTTTACTATATTATTATGTTGACATATTATTGTCGCATGGTGTCTTTTCTGCAACATAATAAAAAAGTGCTTGAAAAGGAATCTCTTTTTTCTTGTTCCTAATCCACCTTTTTCAATTAAAAATCAATTTTAAAAGTTGCCTATTTTCTCATACAAAGTTTTCTTTCATGGAGTATGGAGTGACCTTTTTTTTTAATTCACAAATTGGTGTTTTTGTTTGAAAAATGAAGATAGGTATTGCTGGTCATTGTCGTTTAGTTAGTCAATTTGAATAGATTAGGGATTTGATAACATCCTCGAATGATAACATTACGATTTGAATAGGTTAGGTTAAGGTTGGAACGTAGTTTTTAAGGGGGGTTTGGGGAGTAGAACCCCCCATACCTCTTCGGACACCTCCTCGATCGATAACACTACACTCTGTTAGGTTGAAACATATTAATTTAGAAGGGTTTTGTCTAAAACCTTTTCCTTGCAAGGAGTGACATTTTATTTTTGAACTACTAGCGCCGCGAGTAGCCACTTTTTGAACTGTGAGTAAAATCCGATATTTTACACTTTGATTTTACATTATAAAATCTCGCTGGCATAATACCTAACATAGGATGAGCGCCATCTATTTTATTACCCGTAAAGTAAAATAATGTTTCTCGTTGTTGATAATACATGCAACATAGGTACCAGGTACCACACACTACTCTAAATTATACGTAGGTAGGTATATTTATTTAACGAATTTAGGGATTAACAACAACTATACACTCACCTTATACTTAAATAAATAGTTATTCCTAAAAGCATCCCCGTGGCAAATAACGTTGTAGGGATGAGTTTTGTCGGCGTCCAAGCTATCTCCATAAACACTTCTCACTCTCTCACTTAATACACTCAACTTTTTTCTGTTTATTTCGTTTCTCAGTTTTGGCAATATTTTTTCAAAACATATTGAGTTTATAGCTATAATGAAATCTCCGTAATTTTCTGTATTGGGGATGTTCTTAGAAAGTTCTCTAAATAATTTTGGATTCTCTTCTTTCAGCACGAAGGATAGAGCGTGAATTTTTGCCAAATTCTTCACGACTAAAACCATATGATCGTGCTCCACGGGCTTAGTTCGGACTGCGGTCATCTTGAAGCCATCGTACGATAGATCTTCCAAAATGATGAATTCTTTCATTTCGGTATTAGAAAAGCTGAACATTGTAGGAGTCCTCAATCGCTCTTCGTCGGCTAAGCCGTGTTTATTCTGAAGTTCCTCGAAAGCTTTCAAGATATGGCTGTAAGCGTAGATCTCGTTCTTATAGTACTCTGTTACGTACATGCTCAGTCTGGTTTCAGAATCCTTGGGAGAGATCTTCACTACGAGTGGCAGACACCTTCGCACCCCCTCGCACAGCCCCGTCACCTTCACTTTGAGAATTTCCCCCAAAAAGTTGTCTCCCGTGAACGCTCGCTCCTCAGTCTGGAGTTCGTAATATTTTATTCCTTCTTTTTCTGCGATGTTTTGTATAAACTTTAACAACATCTCGTCTGCTATTGACATATTGATTGCTCTCGATATTTACGAATGTCAAAAAACTTTTTATTAACAAGACAGCCGAAGCCAAGATGACGGCTCCGCGACAAGACACGATAAGTGAAGATATGCCCAGGAAGGTACATACATAAATATTATCAAGACATGCCACTACTTGACCGTGGTGGCATCGCTGTGAACTAACTAAAAAGTACCTACTTATGTTATTATAAATGATACTCTGTACCTAATCAAAAATAATAGCGACTAGAATATAAACAACGAGTGGACACGGTGTAGCTGTAGAGCGCGGGTCTCGGGTGGCAAAATAACAGTTACTATATATAGTGGAGGATGCGTGATGCGTCTCCCTCAAGTGATGGAAAGTTGGAAAAATGCAATCAGAATTTATTCCCAAACTTTCTTAAAATAAAGCCCGCTGTTTTATGAGAGCGCCACGGTGGTGCATAGACTGTGGATCAAACAAGAAAACCAAACCTGGATAGCCATTCGATGTGCCTACAAAAATATTATACGATGAGACGTTCTTGACTATATTTCAGGCCCCTAACATCTCAACGCATATAAAACATCTTAGATTGAGATGGGCTGGACATGTGCAAAGAATGCCAGAATCGCGGGTTCCAAAAAGAATCCTGACAGCACATCCAGGGGGGCGAAGAAGGGTGGGCAGACCGAGACTGAGGTGGGAGGACGAAGTGACGACGCAGCGCAACTCTTGCAGCTGGATAATTATTGGAGAGGGCGGCTGGGAAAAGGGAGCTGTGGAGGCGAAAGTTAATGGAGGCCAAGGCTCGATTTGGGCTGTAGCGCCATTGAAGAAGAAGAAGAAAAATTGTTGAAAGTATATGTAAAAGTTTTTTGAATAGATATCAAAACCATGACAAAAGTATATTTAAAAAAAACAAGATAGGTATCTTGTTTTTATATAGGTATATGCAATAGACTGATGGGCACCGTGGGCCTGTTAGGAGGTTTTTTGGTTGCGCAACGTGCGAGGGTGGACCGGAATAGGGCGAGTGCAAGGGCGGGTAGCAAGAGATAGGGAGGCCTGCAAAGAAGTGATTGCCAACGTCGGGGAGACCAAATGTCTGATCTGAACAACATTTCTCAAAACACATATTGCTCGAAATAATTTAATCATGCTTAGATAGCTAAAAGTTATAAATAATGCATCGTCACTGTGTTCTGAGTTAAGTCTTCTGTAATTTTCAATGCTATATTGTCTATCTATTCGGGGAGGTAGATATCGATGGTGTCAGGTCAAAACATGTTATCTGCTTAAGAAACTCATAGACAGTTAACATATTTTGACCTATATATAATTAGGTTTCTACTTAATTAAAAATCAACTTTCTACATTGCACCAGACTAACCAACAAAAATACGAATTGACTTCTCTATAAAAACGGAACATGATTTTCGTTGGTCATCGCACCACAGATGAGGGGCTGGACCAATTTTGCTTATTCTTTTTTATTGTGTTTGCTATTATTAGGAGAAGATTCTTATGAAAGAAAAAACATAAGAAATTACGTGGGACATTAGAAAATGTAAGAAAAGTGAACGTAGGCAACCTTCTTTGCTGTTGACAATATCAATGTAAAACTTTTCTACATATTTTTGAATTTTATAAAGTTATAATTTACGTGTTACAAACTGTCAGTTGATTAATTATTAATGGTCGGTGTAATTGCCAGAATGTGCCCTGTAAACATAGGTAGTTTAAAGCAGTTGCATCGGTCGGGATCATATTAGTAAAATAGGGAATTAGTTTTTCATTACACAAATTCTAGTTCAATATTCATAGGAAACACAAGACGACGTCTGTCGGGAAAACTAGCTGGGCCGGTCCTCGTTCAATTTAGTTTCTTCCTGATGGTTTTGCCCGTGCAGATATAACCTAGAAGCGTAGGTGGTCAGCATAGTACCTACTCCAATCAATCGCCTAAATCTCGCTGGCACATCCCATAAATTGGACGATAGCACACTGTATACCTACACACGAGTAGGAGCTGTCGAATCAAACATTATCTCGGAATGTATGCCACGGTGTTTGCTCGCAAACTCATCCACAAGGTCAATATACAATATATTTAATACATAAACAAATTTCAATTCGGTCACTTGGTTCACATTTCCGCATCTCTATTATTTGCTCCAACTGCCTATGTGATATTATTATTATATAATTCATCCTCATACACTTATTATGTAGGCAGGGGAGACCGGGGTTGTTTGTCACTTTTTTTTTCTTTGGCAAGATTCAACCACATATTCGAGGCTTTGCAAAACAATTTATGCATTAACTAGCTTTCCCGACAGACGTTGTCCTGTGGACCCTTTGGTCCTAACCAGAGGCTGCCAGTTCATTGTGCACTGCGCCTCCAGGAACAAAGAAAAACTAATTAAATAATAACATTAAAATATTAATTCTAAAGTCCATATTTCATTCGTATTCAAAGCTCAGACGGGATCAACGCGAGAATATAATTATATTATATGCACGCAATTGTATGACTTTGTATGGACAATTTCTAAAAACGGTGGAGTACTTAAGTGAAATGGGATGCTGTAAGATTGGCAAATACGTATACGAGAATGATAGGGTGCAGGTGCAGAAGACAATAATTTTGTTGTTAGATTTTTTCAAAGATGGCGTCTCATGAAATGCGTTCCATACTAACTTTAATATTGTATTTTATATTATTTCTTATCCATTTTTTTTTTCAACTTTTTATTAGTGACTTCTTAGTGACCGACCGAAGGTTCGGTTTCGGTTTCGTCAAAAAAATCTAGTTTCGGCATCAGTTTCGGTTTCGGCATAAAATCTGCCACACCGAAACTCTGCGTTCGTGAATTATCGCGCTTCGTTCGGCTGACTTCGGGTGAGTTCGTGGCTGTTCGTGTTGGATCGTAGAATGTTCTATAAGATTACAGAACTTTCTAGAAGGGTCTATTTGGATCGAAAATGTTCCATAAGATTCAGTCTTACATATCGGAACCATTATTGCTACGTAATGCCGACATATATTGTTATTGGAACAGAAGAGGGCGCTTATCCTATCCTGAGAAAAGCGATCTTAAAGTATCTTTCTGCTCCGCCCACCAGTGTTCCAAGCGAGCAGCTTTTTTGGCTTAGAATATTAGACTTTTTAATTACGAATAGTGAAGTTAATTAGTATAGATAACATGTTACGTTAATTTTTATTATTATGTTTGTTTTAGGAAAAAAAATCACTTACTTCAATTGTTGTTTTTTATTTCGTTTAATATGTGTTAACTGTCTGTAAGGTGTAAAAATAAAAAGCCAAACTTCAGTAAACAATAGATTTTTAACATGTCTCAAAAAGTTTCGGTTTCGGTCTCGGCCGAAACCTTGACTGATACCGAAGATTCGGTTTCGGTAGAAAATCTTGTTTCGGTCGGACACTAGTTATTCTGTTATCCGGAGTGGAGAAGAATCCAATAAATCACACATCGGAAGAATCTGTTGAGCCAATCTCGGGTTATAAGTGTTTGCACTAACCCGACTTTAATTTATATTAGAGATGAATATTGTACTTACCTACTTTCATTCCACTACAAATGAAGTGACAACCGTTTCTCTCTCGATCAAATGCAAATATAGAACAGTTTTAGTGGAAAATGAAAAGTGTGACTTCTGACTCCGTGCCGGGGATGGTTTTCTCAGTGTTTAGGGTAGGTTGTCACGAAGTAAATTGTGATTCAATTATAAAAAAACAAAAATGTTTTCAATAATTTTATAAGATAGTTTTATTTAACATTAGATGATTGAGACTTGCTTCTTTTTGCTCCCTAGTAAGATCGGTTCTGGTGAAACAAGCCAACGAGAAGACTCACTTATGATGGCGTGGCATTTTTATGGGCAGTTCTGAAATAAATAGACGTTCATAGGTACTAAAGCTTTTGCTTTATTACGAGTGAGTAGGTATGTTACCACCAACTTTTGTCAATATGTGACAACCAACCCCTGTCAATATGTGACAACCAAACCCCTGTCAATATGTGACAACCAACCCCCTCACAGTATGAGACAACCAGCCCCAAAAGACGTCTTGTAGCAAACTGAGATGAAGTGGATAGATGCAGAGACACTGCTGTTGAGACTTGAGATAGGTACCTACTAGAAAGTTGATCAACGAAATAATTCGGTTAAGTTTACTGTAACGGCCGCTGTGACATCCAACCCCGGTCTCCCCTAGATCACAGATTTTTAAGAATTCCCTAGTGAAACCATCAATAACTGAACATATTTTAAACAAAACCAAACTTACAAGAGGACGATGAGAATCGATGGAACCAAATTCACAAACAAATTAAAACCATTTTTAGTTTTTCCTTATTACCATGGTGAATATCTACATAAATTCAGTTTTATTTTATTGATCAATTAAGCCATTTGACAAGCATAACATGTTTTGTTACTGACATTTTACAATATAATTTACATTGTCAAAATTGTTAAGTAGACATTTTTATGTACCTACCTATGTATTTATTTTCTTAGGTCGTCGCATCGCGCATATACCGCAGACTCAATGTTTGATTTTAATCCTCGCTGAAGCATGCAATTACGATTGTATTAATGTTAGTTTAAAAAATCAAGATAGTAAGTAAGTACACGACAGTTGTGTGCATTTCTTTTCTGGTTTTTGTACATAGGTAGGTAGGTAGGTACCCATTTTAGAAATGGTCCTAATCATAAGTAGGCAGGTATATAGGTTTACATCCCTAATACATTTTTCGTTGTTTTTTTTTTTATTTTGCCTCAAATGTTTTTGCGATTCCAAATACGAAGGTACCTACTCCAAATGAGTGGCCTTTTCAGCATTAATTTATCTTAACAACTGTGTAGTTACCTAAAACATGATGATACCTAGGTACATATATACCTACCTATCAATATATCAGGTTGACATGGTACCTATATCTATATTATAGTGATTGATTACTTGACACAATGATTATTATGTACCTACCTACGACCTACCTACCTAGTGCAATGATAAAATGTACCAACAGACATTCCTAATAAAAAGCCATCATCAACATGATTCAGCATCTCGTGTTAGTTAGCATCAGGCAGTCATGTCGTATCGTCAATTCACCATTAGTGTGCAAAAACATATTATTGTAATACTAGCTTATACCCGTCTTGCTTTACGTTTTTGATTCCGATTGTCAGGCTTGATCGGTAGGTAATTAAACAGATTCTAGTCTAGCATCCCATTGCTTAACATACCACTTTAACTGACATAAGCACAGAAAAAGAAGAATGACACTTTTTGTTTTACCGACCTCATAATATTATACGAACCTATTCAAACCACAGAGCTCTCTCTATGAAAACTTGCAAATTATGTCCACAGATAATATAAATATACTGATTATGTCGGTAGGTTCGTATAATATTTTATTTTTTTTGGAGGTCTATAATAATAAAAAAAATATTATACGAACCTACCGACATAATTTGCAAGTTTTCATAGATAGAGCTCTGTGGTTTGAATCTTAGCTACATACATTGCCTGCTTTGATATTAATTGGGCAACCCACCCATAGAGGGTGATTTGTATCTGTCAAACCTCAAAATCAAACTGCAAATTTTTTCATTAAATCTTTATTTATTGAGAATAATAAGCTTTTAATAACATTTATATGTATAACAAATCAATCTACAATTATTTTATTACATTTTCATACCGTAATACCAAGATCCCATTCAACGTTTACATGAGTAATTTTGTTTCCAAAAGTCTTTTTGAGAAATTTGTATGAAGATCCTAAAAAATACAGTTTTTTTAAATAGCTCTAAATATATTAAAGTTATTGCAGCAAATTGTATTTAAGAACCTTGTCCAGCATTTTATACTGCTCTGGGCATATTAATATCTATCTTAGCATTTGTATTTTGAGCGTGATGTTCACATATACGGTTAAAGTATTGTCAAAGGCAAATAAAAAAACATTTCTAAATTATTATATAGATTGTACCATAATTGTACCTACATAATAGATCCGCAAACATGTAGGTACCCACATTATATTACAATGTCATCACTATGGAAACAATCTCAATGTATCTATAAGGTCTTATATACCACATAAATACCTAATGTTGTGTCCACGCTCGTTTTTATTACTCGTACTAGCTGTCCCGACAGACGTTGTCCTGTAATGAATATTGATGAATTTATACAAAAATACGTTTAAAATATGTGTGAATGTTAAAAAAATAGGTATTTCTGAAAGCGTGAAAAAAATTCTATCAAAAATGTTTTGAAAGTCAATGGTTGTAAATAAAAATTATGTTGTTTTTGAATTTTTCACAGATGGCGTTGTTGTCAGTAGGAAATCCGTTCCATACTAACTATTTTTTATAATATTCGCTATCCATTTTTCGAATTTTTAATAATTATTCTGTTATCCGGAGCGGAGAAGAATCCAATAAACTAAACACGATAAAAATCTATTTCAATTGATCTCGACTTTCTTTTATATTATAGATTACTACCGACCTCGGTAGCCTAGTGGCAAAGGCTCCGACTTCAGATCAAGAGGTCCCGGGTTCGATTCCCGGTCGGGTCAGAAATTTTCAATGTGTTTTTTCACTTGAAATTTCTACTCGGGGTTGGAATCCTGTCTCAGATTGGACGGGACCGGTTGACTGGTAGACAATGCTTCAAGCATTAAGTTCCGCCGGCTATACTGACACCTATGTATAGAAGAGTGTTATTTATTTATTATTTATTTATTTACTAGCTGTCCCGACAAACGGTGTCCTGTCCAAACTAAGAATATTCAATTCGTATAAATGATGCGATGCATTAATTAACTACTTATTTAACTAATATAATTTTTTTTAAAATTTTTATTGCTACCTCAAAGAAACACAATTTCGACCGATGCATCCGTTTTAAAAGGGATGTTTGCAGGACACAATCTGTCAATCACACTATCAAACCACTGACAGCATTATCAAATGTCAAGCTTAAAATTTAAAAAAAAGCAAAGTTTATGATATCAAAATCACTAAGTAAAGGTTTCATACGTTAAGTTTTCTTAATTTTTCCAATGTCCCGCCTGCAACTTTCTTAACTTTTTCTGTCATAAGAACCTGCTCCTCCGCAAACAAGAAAAAATAATTAACGAAAGGGAAATAGGGCTCCATTTTTATACCGTGTGTTATCTTGACACTTGATCAAACGAATTGTACCTACCTATACAGTAAGTAGGTGCCAATAGAATCTCACACAAGCAACGAACATAAGTACGCACGTACACTTCCAGGGAAGTTGGACATACCTATATTCAGAATGTTGTCATAACAATAATTAATAATTAGTGTGGAATGTTGCCATTGTTGTTTTATGAATTTAATTGGGTGGTATACATACGTAGACGCTGTACTTCATTGGCAATCAAGGAGTTGTATAGCTGCCACCAATGACACCCGTGTCGAGTGTGAAATATTCTAATGGGCTTATTACATAACATAACGACTCACACCTTGTTACTGCACTGTGTACCGCAGTAACACCACTGCTTAGTACAACCGTGGCCAACCCGAGGACGTCATCTTTTACACGCAAAATTTGTTAAAACATACATTTTCCAATTTGAGACTTCATTGAGAGTCCTTCGCCAAAAGGTGTTAGATTACCTGGTATTGCTTTTGGTTATTACTTTTGATAATTTGTAGCTTGTATTAGGTTTTAATTTAATAAAACATTTAAAAAAGTACCTATACTTTAACGATGTAATTTTAAAGTAACGGTCTAAAAACAAACGATTTTAGTGATTAGTAAAAATGAACAAAAATACAGATGAACAATAATAAAAGAGAGTGTTAAAGGAAACTGCTTCTAAATTTATGGAAAATGTGGAACACCGAAACCGATCGATTACAATTTTCTTTTCAAAAAGCAATATTTCATACTTTGATATTTTACTTGTCGTCTGATGTGATGAAAAAAGTGTAGGTAAATACCGCAAAACATGACTAAATAATTCGTTTGCAGGAAAAAAGACTAATAAAACCATTAGAATAAATTATTTGCTTATTGCAAACGACAAGTAATCCCAATTGAATGAGTCGCCGGTAATATAGAAAAAAACGACAAATAACAATTATTTAGGTTTTTTGTATAATATGTTGATAGTTCGTTCTCAAGTCATCATATCTACGCTTTCTGGCGGAATTGCAAAACAACTGGAAAAATACAAAAAAAATAATTGATATGTTCCAGGTGATTACAACAGAAACTACTATTTTATCATTTCAAGATCTACGAAAAGATCAATCTATAATAATAAAGGAAAGTGCCTGACTGACTGACTGACTGATTGACTGACTGACATACTTACTCATCAACGCACAGCCCAAAGGGCTCATTGTAGAGAAGTGAAATTTGGAAAGCAGGTAGGTTTTAATAAAAAACCTTTCACTAAGAAAGGATTTTTGGAAATTCCACCCCTAAGGGGGTGAAAAATAGGGTTGAATGTTTTTCAAAGTATGCGAATATCTCGGAAACTAGACATGGTACGAACTTGAAATTTGGCATATGAAATCTTCTATAGAAATTAGTGTTAGCATATTCGGCAATTTTTCCAAAATGTTACTAAAAGGGATGAAAAAGGGCACATATAAAAAGGGATGATTTTTAAGTGTCTCCTAAAAAGTTTAAAACTGGTTTTATCGAAATTTAAAAAAAATGATTTCTTCAGAAAGAGTCAAATTATACTATTTCGTTTTCAAAATATAATATTAATTAATGATAAAGGGGTGGGGGGCGCTTTTTATTGAACAACCATATCTCTTAGATTAATGAAGTTAGAAAGCTGAAAATTTACTAAAAGATTCTTCCTTAAAAATATAAATAAAATACGAATTTTAAGACTCGATGATTCAGTTTGAGAGAAGAAGAATGGTTTTTAAAGTTTCGAATGTTACGAACGCGTGCAGTGAGAATATTAATATAAATACGTACCTATAGATGAAGTACAATAATAGCCGACTGCCGCAGCATTAGAACATAGGTAGGTAGGTACCTATCGCGAGTATCGCCACTTTTGCCTTGCAACACATAGGTACCTACCTATCTATACCTACGATTATTTCTCACGGCACAAGGTCAAACAATTTGTGCTCTGCATAAAGGATATTTTATCGAACAATTTGTGAATATTTTCTCATAAATATTAATGCGATTTTTTACACATGAAAAATATATAATTTTTAATAAATAAATAAATAGGTACCTATATGGAATGTTGTTTTAAGGTTAAAAATTATAACTTTCTACTGGACCTCTGCTATTTTTTGCTGGTTTTTTTAGCATCCTGTAAGAGGCAGGATATTGAAAAATCAGATCAGGACCGTGAGGTTGATATAAATTATTGAAATGTTTAAAAAAACGTTTGTAGCTTGAAAAATGCCCAAAGCAGATTGAAATAAGTGTTTTAAAGATCACTAATTTCATTGTTTTTCGAGATAGACCATTTTTTTTCATATCCAGCAATATAAAATTGATTACAAATTAAGTCATTTAAAAGTTATTCGAGTTATCTTTTAAGATTCTAATAGGACAATGAACGAGGCAGAGCTAAAAACAACAGGACAATGTCAGTCAAGTTAGCCAAATATGGTGATTTTTAAGTTGGCGGGCTGATTATTAAAAGCACATATTTTTTAAATAGGTTATTTTTTAATGGACATTTTAGATTGTAAATTAGAAAACAAGAATTATTCAGACTTATCAGACAGTCTTGGAAATGAGACAAGATGTTTCTTATTATAATTAATTTTGATGCGAATATAATTCAGCACTGTTTCGGAAGAGAAAGCAAATACGGTAACATGTGACTGTGAGCGAAGCCACGGGTAACAGCTATGATATATAAACCTGAAAGAATGGGTGCAGGCAAACAAGGCCAACCTCGAATGACATAGACCGAACAATCCGAACATATCGGTGCCGTATTACAGGAGGGCCAAGTCAGGAAAGTGAGACAGGTTTGTTTAGATAGGAAAGAATGGAAGTCCGTTCGCTCTGCCTACTCCTTCGGTAATCGGTGTGATGGGTAAAAAAAGTTAAATACGTATTTTGAATCGGTACGGAGAAATTTCTTACTTTGATCAATCAATCAATATCATTTTAACTGAGAAGAATAACTATTAAAATATCGAATATAATGACATAACTTGATTTTTTTTTCATCAGAACATCAAATCAATCAAAATAAAAACTCCCTTTGAACTCCACTCAGGGGCATATGGAGGCAACAAGAGCTGTCCATTGGACTCGATCTTGCGCAATGCTTATGACCTCCTCCCAAACCATATTAACAAAGGTTAAGAGTTTTTGCCAATTGCCAAAGTTAATGCCAGCAAATGGTCATTCGTGTTAAATAACTAAAAACCGAATTTAAAGCTCTGTTACATGAAACCTTGAATACCTATACATAGTTAATTCGATACGAAGTTCGACGGGTCAGCTAGTTATGTATATTTATTCCAAATTGTCACAGACGTACCAGGAACATTTTCTAATGATTTAGCCAACAGACCTCTAGGTTTTCCTAGAGGTCTGTTGGCTAAAATGTTGTGTTCCATGTTAGATGGCTAACATAAGCTAATTTCTAATAGGATTCTGTGACTGCGTTTCTTTCCGAAAATCCGATGACCTTAACTTATCTTTATTGTTAATGTTTGTGCGCCGACTTAGTTCGCAATTAAGATAGATCCCGTTACATATGGAAGTTTAATTATTTCTTATCCAGACATTTATCAATGCTGTAATTACTGAAAGAAATAGCTATTTCGCTCAAACTACACTAGTAACAGAATAAGCCGCTCACCGGATTGTGAAAGCTCACACGAAAACACGCACCTACATAAGGATGCTTCAAATTTTTTACTCTTTATGTCGTGTGTTTTGTATCTTATTTTATAATTGCATTTTATTTTATAATCTTATTGAAATTTTACAATTTTATTAACTGACTTACTTTTTATTAAAATTGTATTCTATTAACCAAGTCGGTTGTTCTTGGCGATAAGCTTGTCAAGTCCTTAAGGGGCCTTTCCCCGAAAACACCCGTTTTTGGCAGTTTTACCAAATTGATTACTCTGCAAGTCAGTAATATACAAAGCTGAAAGTTACGATTTATTGTAGAATGAACTTTAATTTAAAAAGTTAGGCTGGCAGATTTTTTAATAAAAGCATGCTTTTCGAGTAATTTTCATTTTACTGGAAAATGTCGCAAATTTTTCTCGATAGATAACTCATAAAATACAATACTTATAGATACGCAAGTTTATGGATATTTTAACGATTAAGCCAACTCAATAAATTAGCGTGTAACTTTTTTAAATTTCGTCTTTGTTTTCCTGGAAAATCCAAAAAACTTAAATTCTCATTAAAATCTAATCAAAATCTTGTTAAATTATTTTCAAGTTAGATTTTATTAGAGGGCTAGTTGTACAATGGAATTTTTCTGGCCCAACCCACAAAATAATGCTATTGTGTGTTCCTTGATTTGATTGGCTTGATTCTCTGTGAATCACTTTTATGATCTTTTGAAAAGTATTGTATTTATCTACAGATTTCACACAAACATGATTTTCTTGTTTCCGGGTTTGCGTGTCAGTTTTACAGCCAAATAATAATAATAAATGTCGCGTACAAAATTCAATACTTTTTAGGTGCAGTTCAGGGCACTTTCATAGTAATTGTGACGAATTACTTTATGCTGCATTTCTCAACACCTAAATAATGTGGTAGCTTTCATCCTTCATTTTTTTATGGTCGACTGCCGGCCGATCGGATTAATTATAAGGGATTGCAATATTGTCAAACATCTCCACAATAATTTTACTGTTCACTATCGGTAGCCTAGTGGTAAAGATACTTTTTAATTTCTGATCAAGAGGTTCCGGGTTCAAATCCCGGTCGGGTCCGAAATTTGTACATTTTTTTATATAAGTATGCAAATTTATTTATTATTTTTCACATAATGTGTCTTTCAAATATGTCATTAAAGCTGTAAAAATAATAATAAACAGGACAATAAAACGCGCTGTTTTGCGCATATTACAACCACCTCATTAGGCTACTATAAAAGCTTGTGCCGTGAAAGAGGAAGGTGGTCGGCAACTGGAACCCAACCCACGACCTTCAGTTACAAAGTTCACCATAAAAAAGTGATTCTCAAAATTTGGTATCTCCAGAAAGATGAAAATTCAGTAAAAAAAGAAAAACGTTATTCCGAAAATTTCGGAAAGGACTGGTTGGAAAATTACTTGGAAAAAGATACCGTAAGACTATCGTCATACCGAACGCCGAACATGGTGCTAAAATACCGAAATGTTCGGTAAAATGCCGAACACCTGGCAACCCTGATTAAGAGATGAAAGATGTCAACGGTGTACTTATTTATATTCACTTAATTTTAATTTTTATAAATATAACATTCCTTACATAATATGCACCATTGTCGAGAGTCACCATAGATTTTTATATATAAATACTTTCATTTCACATGGAAGTTGTTTATTAGTGAACGTTTTGTTTCCTTGACAATATTAGAAAACGAGAAAATTATTATCGCCACGGCGAAATCTTCGAAAACGAAGTACGGTTAGACAAACACACTTCGTTTTCTACTTTCAAATTTTTCCCTTTGGCGATGCGGCGGCAGCGTCATTTCGACACATTACGTCAGACAGCGTCGTTTTTCTAAATGTTTTTTTGATTCTTACGTTGGTACCACACGCGTTGCCGAGCTACTATTTGTTTGTTTACAAAATTTTGTATGAAATGTCATCTTCATACAAAACAAACGCAGATTTATATTATATTTATTTAATATTATTTAATTGAAGTAAAAACTTATCAGTGATTTATACGTAATCTTACGATGAACCATTTTTTATTTATTTAAATTGATGTTGTTGAAAATTCCATTCAATTTGAAAAATCATTACGATATGACGAAAACAATCAGCGAAATTATGTATTTTTACAAAAACAGAGTCACTACTGCTAAAAAATCGTTACAAATAAAATTTATTATTTTTTTACAAATTTTTATGTGGTGCATTAGAATGCTAAATGGAACAATCAATAAAATCGGGACATCCAAAGAAAATGGATAAATTGGAATTTATTAAACATTTCCACTTCTAATGTGCGTCAGAATAGAGCCAGATCAAGGTTGTAAGCATTTTCTGTACATCGGGTACAAGAAATAATTATTGTAGATGTAATTCAAGTTTATTATTATTTCTTACTGTGTCTAAATCGCTGGACTTCGAGCTTTGACAATCATGATCCGAACGATAATATCATGTACTTGAATTTTTAAAAAGCATTTGATAAACTACTAATTAATTTTAATTAACTTTTTAATAACATTTTGATGTTATTACTCTTTGCCCCGTATTATACAGAATATCTTTTTAAAGATTGAATAATAATATTTTCTTCTTATTTTGCAGATCAGTCAATACCACATCATGTGCTCTTCTGTGATCATTTTATTTATTTCAAATTCATTATCAGAACAGAATGCTACAGAACATTATCTAATTCTTTTATTTATTTATTGATTCTTTACTGTGCATTAATAAGCATAAGAAACAACATATCTGTGCATCCAAGAGGTTTTCGAAGAAGGTCTAGAAGCTTTTCAGATTTTGATAGGGCTAACAACAAGTTTGCGACACTGGAAAACCGCAGCTTGCAATTATAATAAGATAGGAATAGAAGGGAATGTGAATGGAAAATGGCGCACCTGGATGTTTAGCGAAAACAACTAGAGACATTTACGCAATTTAATGCACACATAGGTATTCTATCAACATCTTTCAAGAAAATAGCAGATGTTCTTGTGAAACAAAATAGAGAATCATAAATGGATTAAGTAGTTGTTGCTAGTTCATTTATTAATCATTTCACAACTGTTTTGATTTTCAAGAACATTAATTATTATCTCTTAAGTGTCACGGCTTCCGTTATTATATTGTATTACCTCATGCCATGCCCACCCATGACGCCTGGTCCATACTGGGGGTCGTCAGGACCGTCAGTGTTTCGCCTGTCATCTTGAAGGACGAACTCATCAGGCGGTCAGAAACAGGTTCCCAATCAAGAAGGCGAGTGAAGGCATATTTACTAAAAAGTAGAGCGACGCCACACATCCGTGCAGTTCGGTGACCAGAGTGCAGCATGACAAAGTTTCCAGCGTCACTCTGCCCCGCCCTAGGTTGCATGCCTAGCTCAGCCCCAGGATGCCCAGTCCATAATCTCCCGCCAACTTGGCAGCAACAAGCTCCCCGACCGCCCTCAGAGTGCGGATATTCAGGGCTCCGATCATTGGACCCTTGTTCTTTAAACGATCCGGGGTCATATCTGGGGTAAACGAGCTACCTGACCCCCCCCCCCCCCCCATGGTGGGGTCCAGGCAAAGGGGTGGGATTTCTGAACGACGGGGTGTATAATGTATTACCTTTATTTTATTGTAAAACATAATTAAAATGTTAGTAAATATTTTATTTTAGAAAATTTCCTTTCAGTGTCGAATTTTTAACAAACGAATTATTTTTCTTCGTTATCTACAAAGATTTCTTATCGTCAAAAAGATGGCGGCGAAGTCGAAGAATTCGACAAATATTGACGAAGAATTCGCCGAACTGTCAAAATTAAATGGGTTTGTCTACGCATTACATATATGATTTCATAATTTATATGGCGTCGGCGTGCCTCGAAAAATATGGTGACGTCATGAGATATCGTTTCTAATGAATTGATTAGTCTATGATTCGTGATAAAAGTAGGAAATACATATTATTATTTTCCATATTTCATGGTTAAGTCCATATTTCACAAAAATATCACAACCCTCCATATTTAATGAATTTTTTCACAATCTCACAAGATAAAAGCACTATAAAATCCTTCAACATCGGTAAATGAAAACCTGAAGATTATATTGAATGAATATTGTATTGCTAGTGCGATCGTACTGAAGACCTAAATCATTTATTTATTTGAATATCCAATAATAATTCCTGACAGGTTCCCATTATTGTTTTTTTTCATCTTGCATTAAAGCCAATATTAAATAGCATCTTATTTTCTATGTATTTTTCTAAAACTAACTAAAATATAAACACAGCAATTACTATAAACAAAGATTTTGATATTTGTCATAATTAATATACAAGAGATCATGGCATGAACACCCTATTTTTTAGGAGTAATATGCTAAATTAAAGAAGAAGAATATAATGACATATCGACCATAGATCAACGACAATAAATGAAATGGCTGCCAACGTAACAATTAAAAATCATAGAAAAAAACGACGCTGTCTGACGTCATGTGTCGAATCGACGCTTTGCGTTTTATCGCCACGGCGATATAGAAACGAAGTGTGTTTGTCTACGAAACCGTACTTCGTTATCGAAGAATTCGCCTTGTCGATTCGAATTTACGATTCGCTTTCTAATGTGTTTTGTCTAGGCCCACTGCTCGTACACCATTTCGAATCGCCCAGCTCCGGTACGAAGGAACGGAAAACAATTTTATAGGGTCTTTGTTTCTTAGGGAGCACTATATAACAGATAAAGGTACATCGCATCTGTAAAGCATCGGTAACTTGGTTCGGTAGCAGGTACCTAGAAGTAGCTTTATTATTCAGAACAAAAAAAATCCTTTCATGATGAGACATGGTGTCTTCAAATTTGACTGCTACTTTACAATATTGATTTATTGAAACAAAACATTCTCCTGTATGGGTGTGAGTCTTGGTACCTGACCAAAGCCCAGACACAAAAAAATATCTGAATTTGAAACGAAGTGCCTCAGAAGAATATTGGGTAAAATATGGTACCACCGCATCACGAACGACGGCACCCAGCGAAAGCCCATCACTGCCATCATTATTGAAAGAAGATAGAAACAGGCCCATCACATGTATAGATGGTACACTCACTATACCGGCGCGGCGGGACTCGACAGTATTGTTGACGTCTGTGCGTGTGTGTGTGTGTGTGTATTAGAGCTGTGCTTTTTAACGTTTAACAGTTAATATTAACAGCTAACCTTCTTTAACACGTCAACACCGCTAACATAAAAATGTATTCCTTGCTAACGTTAATCTATGTATGTAACAGTTCAGCCACTCAATTAATCAAAAGAAAACAAAATTGTATTATATCCTTACAGCTTCACCGCGTTCGTTTGCCCGACAACACTAGAAAGTAATAATATTCCTGCACGGCTGATGTTAAATTAACAGCTTACGTAGCGGCAGCTAAATTCGCGGCGCGCAACAAAAATAACGAACAAACAAAAATATTTTGCTCAACCTTTTGTTGGTCAACTGTTGATATTCCTTAACTGCTAACCGCTACAAAATAGCGGCAGAGTTGATTAACATATCTACGTTGACGAATAGCCAATCAGCGGCAGGGTTGATCAACACGTTGACCAATAGCCAATCAGCGGCAGGGTTGATCAACGTACCTACGTTGACCAATACTAACACAGTAGTTAAACGCCCAAGTACGTACCTACGCGATAACTGGAGGCGAACGAACTAAAATATGATATTTTCATAAAATTGGGAACCCCGTTTTCATTGCTGCTCTCTTATTCTGTGTAATACAACACTACTGTTTCGTTTCGATCGTGCGCGGTCGGCGGTGTAATTTTTATCCTGCGTGAACTTAAGTTCACGTAATTTTTTTGTTGTTTTACTATTACCTAATTGATTGTTATTATATAAAACAATAAAAAGGTGTTTGAATGAATATAGTTTTAGCATGTAATATGACATATTTAGGTGTAATATAAATAAGTAAAGTACAAAGTGAATGATGTCGATAATATCCGAGTTTCTTACAAAACTACTTAACGTTAGCAGTTAACTTCAACTGTTAAACAATGTTAACATCAACACCTGTTAACGTTAACTTCAAGTAGCGCAAACGCCCACCTCTAGTGTGTATGTGACTGTCGGCGAAGTAAACTGTCCATGTTATATATGTTATTATAATATTATTGTCTATGGATTGTCCATTTTTTTTTCTCTCTTTGTATTGATTTTATTTTACTATTTTAGTTTAAGAAAATATTGTTGTTGTTTTGTATTGTGTGTGCATTGTTCACCGCAAAGGATTACTCTGTAATGGTGAACAATGCTTAATTTTAACAGAAAATAAATAATAAATAATCACTTCCACCATTATGGAGAGAAGATGGACAGTAATTAAGGATTCCGAATGTGAGTTGCCCGAGGGCAGCGCTTTTTTTTACTCCCATCAAGGTCTCGAAGACCCTCTCGAAGTCTCAAACTGGCAGAGCTGAGGGAGAACATGGTGTGGGAGGAGGTCGTTAGAATTGGGCAAGATCGAGGGTAATGGAAAGCTCTTGATGCCTCCCTATGCTCCTGATTGTGGTTCAAATGGAGTTTTGATTTAAACTTTTAATACTATAATATAATTAAAAACTTAAAACTTGTTTTTGTGAAATCTGTAGAAGAAAGGCATTTTCGAAGCAATTCATTTCATTCAACCAATTAATATCAGAAAAAATATAAATATTTATCATAGAGTAAATAAATAAATTAATTAACATTTTTCTATGCAAATGTGTCAGTATAGCCGGTGGAACTTATTGCATGAAGCAATTTTTCCAGTCAACCGGTCCCGTCCAATTTGAGACAGGCCAACCCTGGGTAGAAATTTCAAGTGAAAAAACACGAAAAACTCTGACCCAACCGGGAATCGAACATGGGAACCCGGATCTGAAGTCCATGCTATCTACTAGGCCATCGATGTCGGTCGGAGCACGTTGTATAAAAAATATCGACCTTATCTCGCATGAAACATCAGGATGTAATTATTATCAGCGGAGGTCGTGGGTTCGAATCCCGGCCGTGTCGACCATTTCCGCTTTCACGACACAAGCATTTGCTTACTGTGAAAGATGTCAAAAAAGTGTATTTGTGTTCACTTCGAGTAAGCACAGATTCATTTAAAAAAAAAGAAAAAATCATTGTGTTAGGAGGACCAGAGACTGTATATATTTGTGTTCACTTTGAGTGAGAATAAATAAATTCATTAAATATAAAAAATAAAATAAACTAATGGTAGGTATACATATAATGCGTATGATAGCGGCCTAATTTTTGGGATTAAACAATAAACAATAACGTTTCAGTCAATTAGCATTCTCTGTAAAAGCATGCGATTTGGATTACAATGTTTTCAATAAAACCACGCAATTTGGATTACACCAAGTTCAAGAAAAATAATTCACCCGACCCGACCGAGAACCTCTTGATCGGTAGAAGTTAGCACCACACCACTAGGCTACCGATAGTGAACAATAAAATCGTGGGGATATTTGCCGATGTTGTAATCAACATTCGACCATAAAAATTCAAACACAAAAATATTGAAAAATATTAATTCGTAGAAATGATTACATGTATAAAACGAAGGCAAAATTATACCTGCAACAAAGCTGCAACATAAACAAACGACATACCTATTATTTGGTAATAATACTTACACGAAAACTCAAAACATGTTTGAATGAAATCTGTAGACAAAAGGCAATGCTAAAATTTTCTAAGATCGTAAATTAGTTCAAGCCATACGCATATATATAGTTCAAGCCATAAATCAAAGTATATACAATAGCATTATTTTTGTGGGTTGGTCGAGTAAAAGTCCATTATATGGGACCGCCTATATTAAAATCTTACTAGATATTAGCTTAGCAAGATTTTGTAGGTTTGAATTTTTCCAGGAAAACAAAGACGAAATTTAAAAAAGTTACACGCTAATTTATTGAGTTGGCTTAATCGTTAAAATATCCAGGAACTTGCGTATCTATAAAAACTGTATTTTTTGAGTTATCGATTGAGAAATATTTGCGAGATGTTCCAGAAAAAAGAAAATTACTCAAAAAGCATGCTTTTATTAAAAAATCTGCCAGGCTAACTTTTTAAATTAAAGTTCATTCTACAATAAACCGTAACTTTCAGCTTTGTATATTACATACTTGCAGAGTAATCGATTATGTAAATTGGAATGGCAACATTCATTCTTGTATTTTGGGCATTTCCGTTATGACGTTTGTTCTAAGGTAGTTTCCGATCTTGCCGAGAAGGCATTATCGTAAAAGGTATGGTTGAATAAAGAGTGTTAAAAATATCACGTGTATAATTAAAAACTTTTCCACTTCAAGAGCAAAACCCAATAGGTTATGGGCCCAGTAGTTTTAGTTTTACGCAAAAAAACAATAAAAGAAGTGGAAAGTTCAAGAGCTACTGTGTGTGGCGAGATTAACGTGAGTTTTTTGTTAAAAGTAGTGTGTGTACGGGCAAGGCAGCATGGCGGACATCTCGTTAGTTACTAAATTCGATGGAAAAAACTACAAGCAGTGGAAGTTCCAGGTGTTTTGCGACTTCAAGACTTATGGATGAAGAGACATACTTAACGTCCCAGGAGGAAGGTGATAGAGCCTATATGTCAAAAGTCAACAAGCTTTGTTACATATGTAAAAAGAAGAATCATCTGGCAAAAGATTGTAGAAATAAGAAAGTTGAAAAAACAGAAACTAGAAAAATAACATGTTTGAAATGAAAAAGTTAGGTTGGTTCTCTCTCGAACAGTCTCTGGAACTTGTCTCTTCTTAACGCGATAACCTCTTACTCTGCCACTTACCATTAGACCAGGAGCTTTTTCCTTTCGAACATCTCAGGGAATTTGGGCGCCTTGGTACTCTAGTATTAGCTGGTTGGAAGAGAGACTGGTCCTTTGGAAAGAATTCTTTTGCCGGGCAACTCAGATATAGAGCATAACTCGATAAGATCTCAGGGCCATATGGATCGTTGAGAAATTGCTGGTCTGACACAGTTCCACTATTATTATCAGACACAGGTATATAAGTCTAGTTAGAAAAACACGTTTAACTTTTACTGAGTTTATTAAACAGAAAACCATTGAAACAATTTGAATCAAAATTCGTTACACGTGTTGCACAGTCTGGTTTTTTACACTCTATCGACAAATTGCCAAATCAATATGAGAGATTCTATTATAATATCAATATATCACCATTGGTTAGTCTATCTTTAATAAAAATAACGCTGTCACATTATAATTCTATACACTTTGGCTTTTAATTAATTTTATTCCGTAATGGCGGACGGCCGCGTTTCGCGGGAGCACAAGGCTCGCTGCTGACCGCCGAGAGCAAGATTCTGGAGTCACGCGCCGAATTCGAAGAAAACGGTGCATACAACAACTGTCAAATTTTTCGAACATCATGTGTCACCACCCGATTGGTTGAATTTTTAAACTTTTAAGGCTAGTTTGGTCTATTGTTGAGGCCATCCCTCTTATTATTTTTTTTAAAATGAACTATCCAAATTTTGACACGTTACATGTTTCAGATGTCAGAAGCCAGGTCATTATGCAAGATATTGTAGAAGGAAGCCACAAAGTAGTAAGGAAAGGTTCATAAATGAAATACAGCGTACTATAGCATGGATGATTTACAAGACAGTGACGAATGGATATTAGACAGTGGCGCATCTAGACACATGACTGGAAATAGAAGTATTTTTTCAAAATTTGAAGAAACTAGTGGACAATATGTGTGCGTAGGAGATGGAAGACAGTTACCAGTGAAGGGTGAAGGTGATATTGTGATACAAAAGTTTTTAAATGGAAGATGGTGGGACTCAATTATAAAAGATGTGCTGTACGTGCCAACCTTGAAGAAAAATCTCTTCTCTGAAGGTAGACTGACAACCCTAGGTATGGAAACAAGAAAGTTTAAAGACAAAGTATTAATTTACAGTAATGGAAAAGTGAATGCATGTGGTGAACGGCAAAGTAACAACTTATACAAAATGATGTTCAAAAATAAAATAAATTATGAAGCAAATATAACAGTGCGGTCAACTTTAAAGATATGGCATCATAGATTAGGACATTTGAATATAAAATCCATAAAAGAATTAGCGACAAGAGGAATAATACAAGTCGACGATATGTCCGAAGACAATTTCTTTTGTGAAGGCTGTGTATATGGTAAGAAGTTTAGACTTCTTTTAGACACTAAATTAGACACTAAATATTCAGTTAGTGGAGCAAAGTATTTTATAATATTCAAAGATGACTACTCAGGGTATAGGACCGTTTACTTTATGAAACACAAAAGTGATGCTTTAGACTGCTTCAAAGAATTTAATGAAAGAATAAAGACTAAATATAATACACACTGATAATGGACTTGAGTAGAGTTTAAAAAATACTTATCAAAAAATGGAATAGTAGCAGAAAAATCGGCACCATATACACCTCAGCAAAATTCCAGGGCTGAGAGAGACATGAGAACTATAGTTGAGAGTGCGAGGTCAATGTTATACAGTTCAGACCTACCAGGAGAGCTATGGGCAGAAGCAGTTAATACAGCCGTATACATATTAAATAGGACGCCTACAAAACAAGCACCCAACTCTACACCTTATGAAATATGGACAAACAAACAAGTTGAATTGAAGCATTTGAGAACCTTTGGTGTGGAAGCCTATATGTTTATACCAGACCTGAGAAAGAAATTAGACTCCAAAAGTAAAAAAATGATCTTCGTTGGATATGACGGAAATTCAAAAAA
This sequence comes from Mystacides longicornis, assembly GCA_963576905.1. NCBI lineage: Eukaryota > Metazoa > Arthropoda > Insecta > Trichoptera > Leptoceridae > Mystacides > Mystacides longicornis. The sequence goes on along the minus strand of OY756421.1, from coordinate 344,907 downwards.
TTATAAACTCCATCCGATCCAGCTACAAGAAGCCACAAAATATCAAGAAATGTTATCTTTAATGAAGAAAAGATTGCGAGTTTCAAACCAATTAATTATGCACCAATTAATGTGGAAGATATTGAAAAACATGAAAAAGAAAGTTCAGATATACCTGTGGAAGACGTTAGTGAACCAAAGACTGCAACAGAAACGACATCATCCCAAAGTGACCAGAGAGAGAATAACCGAAGTCTAAGACCAAGAGAAAACATTAGGCCACCAAGAAGATTCTACGATTGTGAACAAACTGTTAACTGTAAAGAACTGATATCTAAGTCTGAGTGTAACACAATTGACTGTTTTATGATAGACCTAGTAGACGAACCATTAACTTACGAAGAAGCCATGCAGAGACCAGAAAGACTTATGTGGGAAGAAGCCATACAAAGAGAGCTCGAAACGTTAAAAGAAAATAGCACATGGGAAGAAGTAAATTCAGTTCCTGAGGGCAAAGAAATAATTAGCACAAAATGGATTTTCAAAATCAAGGAAGCTGAAGGTAAAAAGTTGTATAAAGCGAGACTAGTAGCTCGTGGCTTTGAGCAGAAGAACTCCGATGACCTGACCTATTCACCCGTTGCTATGATGACCACCTTCAGAACGCTGATGGCTGGAGCTACACAAAGGAGACGACAAGTATACCAAATGGATGTGACTGGAGCATTTCTTTATGCAGACATCAATGAGTTAGTATATATGCGCCTGCATAACAACCAAGTTTGTGAACTAAAAAAATCTATATATGGCTTAAAAAAGTCTCCGAGAAATTGGAATAGTAAATTTAACGAGTTTATGCAAAGTGAAGATTTTATTAGATCAAAAAATGATCAATGTTTATATTTTAGAAAATTTGACATGAATTTGACTCTATTTTGTATTAGGTATATTCTACCATGATTATTGTCAACCTCGACACAGACTTAAGGTCTTTTAGTGAGGTGGCAAAATTCACTGCGATAAGTAATGTATCAATAATGTTTTTATGTTGTCTTGTTTTAAGTATTCTGATTAATAAATTATTATTATCCTTTTATTAGACTGACAGCAAAATGTAACAGAAACACCAATCGACAAGTATCCGACAAGGATCTTACGGGATTTATTACATACAATGGCGAAGATGAATAACTACAGTTTCCTGAATTTTCCCTGCAGTTGGACGATGTGTGAAATAGTCAAAGAAGTCTCACCAACTTTATGCATATCAAGAGAAGATTATGTAAAAGCTTAGAAAGCAGCGAGTAAAAAAGGTATCAATCTCAATTTATCAAAAACAATCACTGCAACGACGTTTTTCATACAAAATGTATCGTGTAATACTCACTACTGTGACTATACCTTCCGATAAAACAGAGAATAGGGGTACAGATCATAAAAATTCTTCGAACTCTTAACATTTTGATAATTTGCGTAAAGTAAATATTAGGAATGTAGGTACGTTACTTTTAATGTATGTATGTATTATTGTAATCCGCGGATCGTAAATATGAACTGGTTAGTGAGTGATAACGGGTAGGGGAGGGGGGGGGGGGGGGGGGGGCACGGCGCTTCCGAACAGATTTTCCGTCAACACTCCTCCACTCCGACGTATCAACATCAAGCTGCGTCCATCTGTTGAGGCGAGGGCAGTGCGTTTTGTGTGAGTGTGGCTTAATTTTATATCAGCTATAGTGTTGTGTTGTGTACGTACCTATACCTATCTCATATCTCCAGAGAAGGGACAACAATTTGTAATTAAATATGACCAACGCCGGGGATCCAGCCGAATTACCAAATGACTATTACAAGAATATCATAGAGGGTATAGCGAACGAAGAGCAATACGAAAATTACGAAGTGGACGTGAGCCTGGCTTCCGGGAAGGGAGAGAACTACTTGGGGGTGCTGTATCGGGTCAAAATAACAGGAACACGCGGCGGGGATGAGAACTCAGAACTGTCTCTGGTAGCAAAACTACCGCTTCAAATTGAAAACATAAACGACAAATTTCCAGTGGACAAGATTTACAAACGGGAGGTTTATATGTACGAGAGAGTGCTGCCTAAACTGAAGCAAATACAAGATTCACACGACATCCCCGAAGGGGAGAAAACGGATTTCGTCAAATGCTACAAGTCCTCGTCTGAAGCGGGCAAGCAGTACATCATCATGGAAGACCTGAACTCGCTTGGATTCAGAATGGCCCAACGCAGACAGCCCCTCACCTACCCTAACCTGAAGCTCCTCATTGAGAAGGTCGCGCGTTACCACGCCTTGACACTCGTCTTGAAGTATTCGGAGCCAGAAGTGTACGACGAATTCGCCTCGAATCTGGGAAACATTGACGACTTTCCCAATGAATTCATAGACGTCATTGAAATGTCGGGAACATTGGCCGTGGGTGTTTTGGCGGAGGAAGATGTGAAGGACAGGGTGAAGGAGTTCAACACCAACATACGGGATAAAATGGATTATTACTTGAGTGCATCCACGGTGGAAAACTGCACGGTGCTCTGCCACGGGGACTGTTGGATCAACAATATACTGTTCAAATCCAAGGTTAGTCCTGTTGCGTAGTATCATGTAGGTAGACCCCTCAACTATGTCGGTACGCACTGCCAGGTACCTACACATCCCGAGACCATTACTAATAGTAGTAATACTGTATTAGGTAGGTAAACACTTAACTACCTACTATTTTTTTAAATGGTTTGATTATAATGTAAACATGGGTGATCCTCCAGATGAGTTTATACCAACAGAGGATGACCTGCTGAATACCATCGCACTGTAGGTATACCTACTTTTTGTATAGTGGCAGTCGCAGTGGAATCATACTGGAAGGGAATATATTACAAAAATATCCAGAGGTTCATTACTAAAAGACCTTGGTTTTCTGACGAGAATTTATCGCGTGAATGTATTAAAAACATTTTAGATTGAAGTTTGGACATAACAGACTTGACGCGCACCTTTACAAGATTGGCCTGTGCTCTTCTCCATTCTGCGAATGTGGCATGGACGAGTAGTCGGCTGAACATGTTTTGTTTGCCTGCCCCATAAGAAATTCAAACCATCTGGATTACTTTTTGTTCGTAGCTGACACATTGTATCCAATAAAAAATGTTTCCTGCTTGTTATCATTAAAATCTATAGCGATACATCAAAAATAGGGTATAATAAGAAGTACCTAAGTTAATTGTTTTGTGATTTCTAATTGGATTTAAATACTCATAATGGAATGTAACGTCATTGGCTTCATCACTCTTTTTGGATGTAATGTCATTATAAAAAAATATAATGTAGGTACTTAAACACACGAAAATTATTTGAAAAACGAAATTCGTAAATTCGAATGACAATAATTAATGATTGTTCGAAAAACAGTTGTACGAAGACACACTTGTCAGAAACTACAAGCAAGTAGGTATTCGAATTTTTACGTCATATTCCTCCATCCTTTGCACTCCACATAGGTATTTGTCCTTTATACTTGTGTACAAAAAAATTTATAATAATATTGATTTCAAAAAATTAAAAGAAAGTAAGTAGGTATAAACATTGCGCAAGATCGAGCGCAATGGAGAGCTCTTGTTGCCTCCCTATGCCCCTGAGTGGGGTGTAAAAAGGATAATTGATTGATTGATTGAAGTAGGTATAAAGGCCCAATATGTGGTGTAGAAACGACAGATGAAAATGTTCTGAAAATTCGAACAATTATTGTCATTCAAAAAATTGTGCTTTCGATCAATTTTCCTGTCAATTGAAAATGTACTGTGAAACGAACTTAGTAGATACAGTGTTTGTTGAACAGAAATAGGGTAGGTATTTAAAATATAATAATAATAAATTTATTCAAAAAATAATGTTACATAACATATACAAACAGAATCACAAGCAAGCACAATCGAACACTTAATCTAACAAAATGCCCCCAGACAGCATGTTGCGCTGGTATAAGGGGGTCGATAGCTGTGCATAGAGTTTCATTTACACTTATATATTCTATACTAATAAATACAAAATAATAAATAAAAAAAAAATAATAATATAACAATAAAAAAACAGTTAATCTATCACATACGTGCCCCTCACAGTACACAAGAAAACAATAACATTTACAATACGTTATATAGCATAAATATTATTTTACTTTAAGTAAACAGTACATTTTGGGTTGTCCGATAAGGAATGTGATGCCTCTCTATTTTAATTTCAGTAATAGTATATTGCGTTTTATTCTTCTTTTTATAATGTGGCATCAACGGATTAGAAATGAATGTCGTGTCAACTGTGGAGCCTTGGCATTAGCTTTTATTATCTATGGTTTATTTTCTAAAGTTACATCTTGATATTTATTTATCTTTCAGGGAGAAGAAACAGAAGACCTGCGCTTCATTGACTGGCAAATGAGTAAGAATGCTTCTCCAATAACAGATCTAGCCTACATATTGACAACGTCTACGGATAAAGAATCCAGGGATAAGTACTTCGTGCAGCTGATGAATGTCTACCACCAAACTTTAGGCAGATCATTGAAACACATGGGTTATGATGTAGAAAAACTTTATCCTATAGAAAAATTCAATGAGCATATAAAAAAGATAATGCCCTACGGCCTACTATTGTCTTTTTGCATTTTACACGGTGCCTTGGGTGAAGTTGAAGACGTGCCGGATATGGAGACTATTGCTAAAAAAGATAAGTTTGAAATATCTGATTTAGAATTTAAAACTAAAGACGCCTCATCTAGGTTTGAGATCAGAATGAGAGATCTGGCAAGATTTTATGTGGAAAATAACTTTATATAAAAACAGAATAACATATTATTTGGTAAAATGTATCTGGACTCTCTTAAAGTGAACACAATTATATACAGTTTCAATTTCACAAAAAGCAGAGCTTGTAGCGTCACAGGGACAATGGTTGGGTTTAATAATTGTGGTCTTTACCAAATGAAGACAGAACTGATATATTTACTACTCGTACCAACCACCAAACGGTATATTTATTTGTTTTTCTGAGTAAGTCTATTTAAGATTGTTGAATTATATCTGAAAATTAGGCACCTGGAAGCCTTTTATATGTTTATTCAAAGCTCAACGACTTAACAAAAGAATGTTACAAAAAGAGCATAAAAACAAAAATTAAAATCTGAAGCAACATACACTCAAAGAAGAAACAAATACAATTTTTATGACTTCAACACTGTTATAGCGCGGTGGAGGGCTCTCGTTGCCTCCCTAAGCCCCTTAGTGGAGTCACAAAGGGAGTATTGATTGGTTGATGTTATCTGAATGTTAACCTAATCCATAAGAAATAAATAAAACATCCAAAAATATTCAAATATAAATAAAGCGAGAGATGAGCAATCGCGTACAATAGTAAGATCAATAAATACAACATAAATATTTCAATACATGCCAATCCTTGAAAGATATTTTATAAATAATAAAATTATGAAAATAAAAAATAAAATACCAAGTATTAGATGAGATTCAAAAATTTTATAAAGATGAAAAAATCAAAAAATACAAATATGTACAAGAACAGGAACAACACCTAAAAAAATCAAAACAATAAAATAAAAACATGTGTGTGTATTTAGAAATTACATGCATCCATACTGAAAACAAAAATAACAGTTATAGTTGTTTATTCCATTTTAAAATGGAACATCAGTAATGGATTGTAAGAGTCATTGGTTGTTACATATTCGAAAACAAAGTCATCTTCTCCCACTATAGTTTTTTTAATAGATTCGAAACATTGTATCATTATTATAGTAAGTGTACTTACCAAAATGTCAACGTAGCACCATCAGATCTGCACAATAAAAGTTCAGTTGAATAAACTAAAAGTTTTTTTAATATTTACAAAATGAGACCAGAAAATATTGCTATCATTCATCTTCCGTTTCTTTGTCCTGACGATTGAGCATTGAGCTTTGACCCTTGGTTCGGGTTCCCCACAGATGTTCGAGTCCAAACAATCTGCTAATCTTGATGAACAGTGCTGGATGTTATATTCTTTTGCCATCCCCTTATTAGGTTTGTGTACTCTTCAAAGAACCTTAGTTATGCCAGACCAAAGTAAATTATTAGCTGGAAAAGCTGGAAAAATCCGTTTTCCAATTGTAGGCTTGCCATTTTAGCTGTGGGAAATGGAGCCAAGACAATATGTGAATTATTCCACAGCTTCAAATGGAAATGAGAATTGGCAGACTCTAGATAGTGTTGTGTTGTACTAATTGATATTCTGTGACATGCTCTGACTTCAATGAGCCAGCAATCAGAATCATTTCCCATTCCATGACCTATGGGAATGGCCGAGAACCAATGAATATTTTATTTTATTACCTAATAATAAAATAATTTAAAAATAAAGATAAAATAAAAAAATTTGTTTACTTTTTCCACAAATTTTTATTTCCCGACTAGTTTCGTAGGCTAACGTCCTACATGGTCACGGGAGACTAAGAAAGGACGTGAGCCTACGAAACTAGTCGGGAAATAAAAATTTGTGGAAAAGTTAAACAAAATTTTTTATTTGATCTTTATTTTCAAATAAACTCCACCAAGAAATGCATGTCCATCAGTTAGTGAATTTTATTTAAAAATAATTTAAAACAACAAGATGGAAATAGACAAAAACAGTTCCATCAAACATAGCAAATTAATATGACAAACATTTTTTTCTCCAAATTTTAATGTCACTTCTAGTATGTGAATGTGGAACATAATGCAATGATCTAAGCATGTTTTTTGTACAAAAAGTTCCATCAATCAATTTGGTAGGTGTACCTTGGACTGAAAAAGTTCACAGAACACTGCCTTACAGGATAGGAGAGCTTGAAAACAGCGAATAACATAAAAACGCCTTCACATGCATTGTATTGATTGTCAGATTTCATTTAACATGGACTGATACAAATCACATTTAGCCAAGAATACTTAAAATTTGATAAAGAATATTAATGCGTCTGGTTGACTGTAAGAGATTTCTTCAGGCAATAAGTTCTGCCGGCTATATTGACACCTTTGTATAGAGAAGTATAAAATAAAATGTTTTGTTCAGTTACACTTAAATAAAATTTAATGAAAATATTCTAAATCCACAAGTTGTACTATGAAATGAAACAACTTGTTTATATAACATTAAGATATTTATTTTGATTTACAATAAGTGTCTGTACATATTACATGTATGTATATCATGATAAAATTGTAGCATGACTTAACTAAAATAATACCTATTGAAAATAACTTTGGTAATTACTAAGTTCGCAGGCTGATTCGATTTTTCATATGAAACAGATAATAATTTTATATACAGATTGGTAAATAAGCATGTTTTCTGGATTAATTTCATAACTTTTAAATTGATTCTTTTTTCACAAAGTAAAAAAATAATCAATTTAAGAGTAGCTTAATTTCTCATATAATCTTTTCCTTGTATGGAGTGACATTTTATTTTTGGATTCTCATGTTAATATTATTTGTTTGAAAAAATGAGGACATTACTGGTTGTTGTCGTTTAGTTGGTCAATTAGGGGATGGGATTTGATATAACATCCCCCAATGACAACACTGATTTGAATAGGTAAGTTAAGGTTGAAATAAATCTATAAGGATAAACCATATTCATTAAGAAGGGTTTGTCAAAAATCGAATCAGCCCACGAACTTAATAATCACCATAATTTTAATGAATTTCTACCATTTTCATTCCAGCTATTTTCTTTACATAAATAATATTTATTTGTTTAAATCAATAAAATAACTTAACCCTTTTACTTAGGTTGTTCTAGTTCCTTTAATAATTTTACCGACTCATTCAAAGCCATAACCTCAATAATTGAAAGTTGTCATACTTGGTACAAAAGTCATGTACTTAACTTAATAGTAGCCAGAATTTCAAAAAAGTGCACAGGGGTTACATAATATATTTATACATAATACTTGGCCAAAAAACTTTAATCCCCTCATCAATTTTTTCCATTAGGGACATAATTTCATGATTTAATGATATTTCCACTTTCTATTTTTTAATCAACCTAACCTAACATTAATGAAACTGAATAACTCATAACCCTAAATAAATAACAAATTTCAAGCATATTAAATTGTCTAAATTTGGTAGGAATTCAATATAAGGTTAGTCCACTTTTTTATTTTCGGCAGTATCCTTGGAATTGCTTGTCAATTCTGTGTTCTTCTTTACTGGGAAAGGGCAACTACCCCCCTTACATTGGAATGGAAATTCTGTAGGTTTCTCTTCACCCTTTTCGTCTTTCTCAGCCCAGGGATTCCAGAATTTAAGCACATAAGGCTGAACAAATTTATGCCACAAAAACAAAAGAATGGGAATAAAAATACATGGCACACACACCATCTTGATACCTGAAGGAAAAACAAAAACACACTGTAGTTAATAGATCCTACGGCTTGTTCCTAATCACTTCTATAATTATTAATATTTTATGACAAATCATAAGAATAATAATTAATTTGATCTAACAAAAGAAATACAACATCAACATTTTACATACATTAACATAACTGTCAAATAGCATAATATGTAGATACTAGATACATTTATTATGTAGATTATCTATCTACACTAATAATCACATCCAAAATCTATCAAGTTTTCATTGAATTACCTGAATACTAGGAAATTTATTTCCCAAAAAATTCAAAACATAAAACACGAACGAATACTACGTACTGTCAACTTATAGTACTTATTCTATGCTGTCAACCACTGTCAATAATGTTGCATAGATAATAATAATATCAAATAATGTTGATTATCTTTCTATGATTTTTTTATTCCATAGACAATAGGGAGTGGCACCGGTGACCAACTTCGTAGCCGGCAAAAAGTACCACTAAAAATTCAAATATTTTCGGTACAAGCAGAGGGTCGAGGGCCGTGGGGTTGCCGGCTAAGAATAACACCTCTGCTCTTTTTGCTGGTTTTTCGAGCATCCTGTAAGAGGCAGGAAATCGAAAAATCAGATCGGGACCGTGAGATTGACCACCCCACGTCCTTAAACCTCAACTAGTCAGTAAAGGCACAAGAGCCTCGAACGCCTTCGAGCGCAACGGAGAGCTCTTGATACCTCCCTATGCTCCTGAGTGGGGCTTGGGCCTCCCGCATTGTGGGTTGGTTTGGGGGGGACCCGTGGCGGGCTTGATTTGTGTGGGGCCGGCTTTTCGGTTTGATTGCTTTGATCGAGCTGGGAGGTCGGTTTCGTGCGGTTCGGGTTTGCTGCGGATTGGTCTCTTCCGGGCTGAATTGCGTAGAGTGGGGGACCTTAACGGGAGTATGTATGTATGTACAAGCAGAGGGTAAAATGAATTCGGGGGTAAATCTGGAAAGGCCCCCTAAATAATTATGTTCTAACCTAACCTAACCTATTTTCATAACTGTTAGTCATGAAAATAGGTTAGTTAGAAAACGTGCTAACGAACCTATTTTTTTTTTAATGAATTGGGCTCAACCAAAGTTAACCCAATTAAACTTAAGCCATCTTTCACAAAAAGTGGATAAACAGAAAAAAAGATGGCCTGCACCGGGAATCGAACCTACAACCATCAGTGTGAAAGGCGGCGGCCATTCGTCTGCTGTGGACTTAAGACGTGATGCCGAAAATTGAAAATATCAGCTACCTATATGTTCAATGCGCGTGCGAATCACGGCAGAACGCTATTGTTTGCCCCGATCCGCTCGTATAACCAATGCCGGCTACGAAGTTAGTCGCCGGTGCCGGCTATAGAGACACTCTCTAGAAAATAATAAACCAACTCGACGACGTCGACAATCTAGGTACGTCATTAAAATCATAGATCTATTGGATCGGTTATCTATGCAACTTTGGGGTGTCATGATAAAAACAGCTGATTAGCTGCAAAAGACGGAGGTTTTGTATGAGAGGAGCTGCTAGAAGTCTGTATTATTATTATTTGTCTGTTGTTATTATCATATATTTTCGTAATTTGTGTTTATTTGGTGTCTACAAGATAAACTGAACATGGTTAAATCGTGTTGTGCGTACAATTGTACTTACTCATTTTTTATTTATACAAAAAAAATAATGAAATGAAAATAAATATACTGGATGAGAATTTTCAAAAGAAATTATTTCCAAGGTATATCATATTGCAAGGAACACCAGTGTAAAAAATAATTATAACACAATTAGTTACTTACTTTGGGTTGGCTGGAAGAGATCCTGCGGGATAAGTCCGCCCTTTGATTCTCATTTTTTTTTTTTTTTTTTTATTTATTTATTAAAATTAAAGATTTACAAAGTATATAAAATTAACATGAACATGACACAATACATAACATTTAAATACAATAACACTCCGTCGATAGAGCAAAGCTCGTGTTCGACAGAGGAGCACAACCAACAGACATCACAACTTACTTACACATTATTAATACATATAAGACAATACAAACATTCTTTCTCTCCATTCACACCCTCCAGCACAAACAAATCTTCACACTCTTCGCTCACAACAATGAAATCTTACACAATCACACATCCACACCAATAATCCAAACCTGAACTGCGGCCTTGTAATTTTCATACCTCTCTATCACTCTAATTCCTGGTGGTAGGCTATTAAAAAATTTCTGTCCGAGGTATACATAATGGTGTTGGGCAGTTGATGTTCGAAACCTGTCAACATGGAAGCTTCCCAAAAGGTTTGCTCTCATGCTTCTCACCGGTGTATACTCGTGTTTGTATTTATGAAACATGAGCAAGCAATTCTTCCGGTATATTTTTTCGATGGGAAGTACTTTGCACTTCTCAAATAACTCTTTTGTTGGGAAATCCCTTCTTTTTTTTAATATAATTTTAAGTATCAACCTTTGTAGGGTCACCAAAGGCTGGAGGGCATTTGCGTACGTCCCACCCCAGACAACAATTCCATACTGTAAGACCGACTGTACCAGTGCAAAATACACAGTCCTGAGCATCTCGAAGTTTAAGATATTTCTCAATCTCAGAAACACATAAATTAATTTTCTAAGTCTTGTTACTGTTTTAGAAATGTAGTTCTTATATTTAAGGTTAGAATCCAGAATGATTCCCAGATATCCAACCTCCTTAACCACCGCCAATCTGTGGCAGCCACCGTCACCCCGATTTGCACAGTTTCGGGCATGAATCGTTATTTCAATGTTTATATCCGGTGCCTCATTGTTCAGATAGAAAGGAATGACGATAGTTTTTTCAGCATTCAGGCTTAGTGAGTTCTGATCGAACCATTTCTTGAGTATATTAATAGTGTCATTAGCCACAGTAATCACGTCAGACCAACATCTCCGTTTTATTACAATAGCAGTGTCATCCGCATATGACACTATATCGACACCCGGTACAATAGTAAACATTTGGTTTAGGTAAATAATAAATAGAATCGGCCCTATCACAGTTCCCTGTGGAATCCCGTACTCTGAACTGACAGGATGACTTAATACATCATACAATTTAACAGTAGTTTCCCTGTTAGCCAAATAGCTCCTGAACCAATCAAGTGCAACCCCTCGGACTCCCACAGAATCCAGTTTTTTTAAAAGTATCGCATGTGAGACACTGTCAAAAGCTTTTTTAAAATCTATAAAAATACCTAAACATTTTTGTTTTTCATCTAAACCCCTGACAATACTCGTAGTTAGCCTAGTCATGGCATCCTGCGTACCCACTCCCGTCCGAAAGCCGTACTGATCTTTGTGCAAAATATTGTTGTTGTTCAGATAAGACATCAATTGTTTTTTGACAATCTTCTCTATGATCTTAGATATGTTCGAAGTAAGAGATATCGGTCTATAGTTTGAAGGATCTTCAGGGTCTTTATTCTTATGAATTGGCGTGACGACGGTTTTTTTGTAATGACCAGGGAAATTCCCAGTTCTTAAACTAACGTTTATAATATGCACTAAAGGTTTCGTGAGGAAGTGACTATACTTTTTTATAAATCCGACAGCAATGCTGTCAAAACCAGGCGCAGACCCACCCCTCAAGGATCCTATAGCTAAAGCAACCTCCCTTTCATTTGTTTCTGTGAATCTTAATTGAGGTCCAAAGTTATTGGAATGATTTTCTTCGTCCATACTACATCCAAACCAAGCGTCACCGATAGGCGATGTCTGTTTCCCGATATTCTGCGCGAGCTCTTTACCAACATTAGAAAAAAAATCATTAAAAACATTCGCACATCGCATCGGCTCAGCCCTCGCATCGACGCGGTCACTATTTTTATCTCTAATCACATGTATGTTCGACGTCTTCCTTGTTTTCTCCATCACATCGCCAATAATCGCCCACATTCGTTTCTTATCACTACCTACATCGTTTAAACGCTCTTTGTAATATTTCTCCTTAGTATTTCTAATCAATATTGACAGCTTATTTCTATAGGTGTTAAATTTTTGTCTGAGTTCTATATTGTTAGGGTTTCTTTTACATTGCAAAAACATGCGATGCCTCTCTCTAACCGATTTCACGAGTCCCACTGTTATCCAAGGCTTAATAGCACGGTATTTACTTTTATTTTTTTTGTTTCTTATACTTGTACATTCGTCTATATATTTAGAGATAAGACCGTGGAAGGTAAGAGCGCATCGCTCAACATCGTCTTCCGAGACTACACCGCTCCACGTCTCCATTCTGAGCTTACTTTCCAGCAGCTCCCAGTCTACAACATTAATGCTGCGCAGGCCGGAGTCGTTACGCCCGACCGGGGCGTCCTCAGTGGAGTATACAAGATAACAAGCGTGATGGTCCGTGATATTCGTTCGACAGACCACGGAGTGAACTCTGGATGTGTCTTGAACATTTACAAAAACATGATCGAGGCAAGACGGCCTACAATTTGACACCTCTCTAGTATATGAGTTGATGCAGGACTTGAAACCGAGTGAAGCAAGCATATTAATATAATCATCCTTGATAGAAGAACGATAGTCGTCAGCAATATTTAAATTCATGTCACCCACTAATATGGTAGTGTCTGTGCGACTATTCTCCAATATTTGGCTCAAAGTGTCAATGAAGCATGACACATTGGAGTTATGGGTCCTGTAGATGGACACTATAACGAATCTCATATCGTTATAAGTAATCTCAAGTCGCAGACAATTCACCAAGTCAAAGTCTATCTCCTCAACATTATAAATAGTACATTCATCCCTTACAAATAATACAACTCCCGAGTTTTTATTTATTTCGCGCTTGGTGCTAAGACATTTGTACCCTTGTATGAAAAAACTATCATTATCATTAGAATGTGTCTCTGTTAACACAATGACGGTTGGTAGCTTTTTCATTTCGCTAAGATGCACCAGAAATTCATCATAATTTTTGAAAATACTTCTAATATTTAATTGAAAGACACTAAACCGAATATCAATATCTGAGAACAAGGTATTGCACTCATTCATACTATCACAGATCCTTGTAACTATATTATCACATTTATCTATTTCATCACTTAAATAAATGAATTGTATCACGGCTGCATTTTTAGTAACAATAAAGCATTATTTATTTATTTATTTATTTAAATATATATTTTCTTTCAAAGAAAAAATATGCAAAATAGGGTTTCATAAATATTGTCCTAAAAAATGTGTATTCTGTATTATTCGCTATGGGAGAAAAAATGCAAAACAAAACATGCCCATTAATCATAAATCAACAGAATTTTTTAAATTAGAGTATTGTAATCGGAGAATTTTGCTCTCCAACATGAGCAATTTTGTATGGGCTCCCATACAAAGAATTCCCCCTTGCCGCCAGTCACGTGACTTTCCATACAAACAGTGTTGTCACGGTTTGACTGTATGTTTGACAGCTCGCATTACCAGTCCATTAATATAATATGTCTATGATTAAAATAATAAACGTACGTCGAGTTTACACAATACCTACCGTTATCAATAGAGTCGAACCTTTGATAATCAAGTGTAGCATGTAATACCTAATTAGATATTATATAAAGAAGCACACTTTTGAAATAAGGGAACATTAAGATACCAACTCTGTTTTTGAAAAATAAACAAGTGACTTACGTTTTTGAGCTGCCTATCCGTTTTTTAACTCCACCTTTAGTTACTCTTAGCAGGGCTTTTAAAAAAAAAAAAAAAGTGCCGGCACTCACTTAGGGTGGGTTGTTCGATCGTTAGTAATAGCAAAGCGTTAGCAATAGCAAAGTAATAGCAACTTTTTAACCATTAAAAAAAGTCATTTTATCATAATTTTGCATGGTGAAAAAATGTTTTTAAGCATTGTGAATATTGTGATGTTATTATGCATGTTACTAATCGGTTACCATTTAATTTGACATTCCTTACGATCGAGGAACACCTGATAGTAAAGTCTTGTGCTAATACTTTACTATTACTCGCGGCGTCGAACAACCCAACCTTAATGTCAAGCTTTTTACTTAATAAAATTATATTCAAATTTCGAAAATATGAATTGATTTTGAAAATTTAAAAAAAACGTGAAAAAGGTGCCGGAACGCCGTTTCACCGCGTTAAATGAAAAAAAAGCGCTGCTTTTCAGCTTTTGTTCATTGATCACAATTTTTACATAATAGTTATACCTATTATGATGTAAATAATAATATGTCCAAATCTCTAGCAGAAACTTTTCGTACGGCATATAAATAGAATGGTTGATTTTTTCAATATTTAGTCCTTCCTTAATGGCTTTACGTAATTTTTGTTATCAGTTATTTAGGGGTCGTTCAGGGTAGTGAGTACGTAACTTTTACTATAACAGAAGTAACCACACATCGGCTTAACTACATAGTATGCGAATAAGTAACGCAATGTAGTTAATTTATACGCCGGAAACTGTAAGGTTTGCCAACATATAAGGCCCGACCATGGGCGCCCGCAGGTAGGGGCAAGGGAGGCGCTTGCCCCCCCCCCCCTGGACTGAAAGATTAAATTTTTTTTTGACAATAATAGAGAGAAAAAACATTAAAGTAAATTAAAACTACATTAAAAAAACTTTACTAAAAATATTTTGCCCCCCCCTAGAAAATTTTCTGCGGGCGCCCATGGGCCCGACCCATCAATATGTAGATAAATGTTTTTGGTAGCCATCTATAAGATATAGTAATGTAGTGGATAAAGTGATGGAAAGAATCTGACGGCCGCATCAATTGAAAACTATCCAACGGATGGATGTCTAGAAGATAACAGTATTGCTATCTTAGATTAGGAAAGAGGGGGCGCCTAATTTGATGTCAGATGAAGTCTTGTTTTGACATAATTAATCAAATATTTAGGTTATGTTGTAATGTTGTTTTTTGTTTCGCGTATTATAATTTTGTAATATTATTTCTAAACTTTAAATTTAACAATGATTTTACAAAAGTTCGAAAATATAACAACATTTATATCACAATTTAGATTTTTTATACCAGATCGTTTGTTTGAAAACCGGCAAATTGGTATCTTTTGTCGATCAAAATTGAAGAAAAATATGATTTGTTCGAAGCTTGAAAGTGATAATTCTTTATAATATATACATTTTCTCTATGTGTTTAACGAAGATTTTGTATTTATCATTTTGGTATATGAAAAAACAAGTCGAAAATTGTTCACATTCATGCCGTTATGGGTGTTTGTAAACGTCAGTGAAAGCTGTTTTGACAGCCATCCTAGAGATAAATCGTTATCAAACACTAGGAACCTCCTTTTAAAAATGGCGTCGTATACCTTAAAGATAGGCGATATCTTAACTTTGATGTGTCAAATATCTCAAAGAAAGGCTTTTCTGTAAGATAAATTTATCTATCCACTGATTGATGCGTTGGGCCTAACACAAAAATATGTTTTTTTTTAAATTGTATTTTTGAAATTTCACCGCGATTTGCCGTTAATTTGGAACATCGCTCGGAAGATCGAGTAGTGGAGGGACACTGCCGAATATTTTGAAGTCGCGCGGAGAGTGAAAAAGCTTGTGACGGCCATCATTCTTTAAAAATTTTCATCAAATATAAAAAAAGAATTATGATTTGTATAAATTAACTACATTGCGTTATCGCGTTACGTATTCGCGTTAACTACTTATGTAGTTAAGCCGTGGTTATGTGTAATTAGTTTGATGTGTGATTGGTCGTGCTATAGCAAAAGTTACGTACTCACTACTAGAGGTGGGAATAACGGCTTAAATTCAAAAACGTTAAAGCTGTTTCGTTAATTTCTAAAAACGTTATTTTTAAAAGCTTAAAAACTAAAAGGCTTATTTATTTCGTAGCGTATATACAATAGGTAGGTATACCTAGTTATAAAAAAATAACTACTTACCCCCTGAAGATAAACAATCACGCGATCTACACATCACAAAGTATTAAAGAATAATAACAATAATTTATATTATGTAATATGAACAATATTTACATACATAAAATTTTCTACCGTACAATTTTTCCTTTTTGATTTTTTATTACTTGGTAATATTATTGTTGTATGGACAAAGTTCATAAATCCTGGTTCAGTACCGCACAACTAAGAATGAAGAATTCAATACGATTAATAAAATAAATATTTTTATAATATGTTGGTTCAATCATCAAAATTGTACTTTATATTGAAAATAAACCGTTTTAACCTTGTGTAAAAAATGGACTTAGGAGGGTTACATTACAAAACTGTTAGGCCGAGGCAATACTATATTACCTACGTAAATCAAGCAACACACACATAGGTAGCTATGTACCTACCTACCCACTCACTTTCTTTTGTACACGTGCAGTGGCAACTGGCAAGGGCACGACAGAGTGGCGGTGATATACCTACACCTATTATTAAACAGTTACGTTAGGAATAACGTAAAGGCGCAAAATAATAGTTTGAATATTTTAAACGGCCACGTTAGAGGTTAGACCAATAACGTAAAGGCGGAAAATAATAGTGGATTATTTTTAACAGGCGGATATCTAGAGGTGCAAAATAATAGTTGAATATTTTAAACAGTCACGTTACTTAAAGGCGGAAACTAATATTGTGATATTTTAGACGATTATTTTGAAGGTGTAAACAATTTTTTTTTTAGAAATTATTTTTGTTAAGACTTATTTTCACAGCTTACGAATAACGAAAAGGTTTAATATGAATAACGTTAGAGAGGTTATTTTTTTTTATCGAATATTTTTATCAGCTTTCGTTATAATGCCCACCTCTACTCACTACCCATGCGTAGTCTAACGACTTGCTCCGTACGCTGGGCCTCGTTCCGAAACATCGTCGAGTGACATTCACTCGGCGAAGGAAATGACGTCATTGGGGCGACATTCAATCCGAACGACTTTTAGTGATGTTTGAGTGACTCTGTCAAACATTTCATTTTAGCGTGAATTAATATATAATAAAAGCACAACCCCTAATATGCTACTTTCTAATGAATGATAATTCTTTCAACACTTCATGAGTCATGCATTACTAACAAATGTATTAAATATGCTATCTTTTTCCTTTTGCAATTAATATTGTGACTCATTGGTATTTGATTGGGTCAATTAGGACTTACATGCAATTAAAAACCAAGAATTATAATAGAAAACACTGAAAGTGATTAATAAATACTAATAAGTTTTATTGCTAAATAATAATACATAAAGGATCAATTAGATTATGTACATACCTTCCAACTTGTTACTAAAACTAAAAATTATACATCGATAACAATAAATATGTGTTATTATTATAAGCACCTGCCACACTTCAACCAACTTATTCCTTTCGATAATAAATATTTATTAGCATCATTTCTATAAAAAGATCATCAGAATAAATATTAGCATCATTTCTATAAAAATATTCGTTGTCCACGACAACAAAACCACAATTTCTATTAACGACAAATGTCAAATTGTGACAAGATGACCGGAAAGGGGCAATAAATCTGTCAGAGCGACATTCACCCTACGCACCGAGCAGGGTGTTTGGTGCGATCGTCGGACGATGTCGTGAACGGCTAGAGTGATCACACGGCGACTCGCCCGACGTTAAAAAGAACGGCTGTAAATGTCAACGGGTGACTCGTTGTTGTTTCCGAACGCAGCCCTGAACGCTCAGTCAGTGCGATCGTCGGGTGATCACTCGACGATTTGCTGAACGCACCCTTAAAACACCAAATGCTTTCTATGAAATAAACTGTCAATGTCATGTTTTAGTAAACGTCAAAACAATGCTCGGAAAAGTTTGGTTAGCACGTGTCATTGAGCATGTTTTTTTGTTTACTTGTTTTGAATTTTAGTTAAGCGATTATTTTAAGGAATTATAATGAAGAAATTGAAAGGAGAATTATATTATGTAAGCATAATTATTATTCTTTATTCATTTGTTGTCTTAGCATTTGGCTTGTGATCCTTTTGAGATTGGTGTTGTTTATCAAACTTTTCGTTATAGGATGAAGGAGATATTGAATCTGGAAGTGATTTAGGTAGCGATGACGATGATGAAATCTGCCACGAAGCTGCTCAGGATTGTGAAAATGGAGCAACCAAGCGTTTGAAATTACTTAAAAGAGATTCCAAAAGAATGAAATTGAATTCTACGAAATATACCAAGCAGCCGACTGTTGAAGAATTGAACAAACTTAGGGAAACAGAAAATTTGTTCAATTCTAACTTTTTCAGACTTCAGATCGATGAAATCATAAGCGAAGTCCGAGTCAAGCCAAAATATCTGGCACAGTTCAATAAATGGTTTGACAGGTTTAGTAAATTTATCCTCGAGTTGGAAGATGAAGACATGGCTACGGACATTTCTCATAGAACCTGGTTGAGTGAGAACAACATAGAGTTTCCTATTGTGGAGTCTCCTGTAGAAACCAAAGCACGCTTCAGATTTATGAGGTGCCCTTCAGTAGGGGTGGTAGGCTCCCACAGCTATGGAACATGCCTTGGTCCTGGTTTGTCTGTCGATATAAAGGCCAATATTCCTAAGGAATTTTTTGATAAAAATGATAACATCAATGAAAGATATCATCGTAAAAAAGCATTGTACATGTGCTATATTGCTGCTAAACTAAAACAAACGGAACTTGTTAAAAGTTCCAAATTCAGATTATTGGACGGCTGTAATTTAAAGCCCCTGTTACTGCTGAAGCCAGAAGGAGACATTAGTCGACATGTCACGGTTGTTGTTCATTTTGGAATAGAATCCAACGGCATGAAGTGTGTTAAGTTTTTGCCTTTCAAAAGCAATGTGAGAGAAAACTGGAGGTTGGGTAAAGAAGGGGAGGGGGCGGGGGAAGAGAGCCACCTTGCCACCCCACTATACAACTCCACAGTGGCCAGTGATCTCGCCTCCGAGGAGAATCACAAGTTCTTGGTGCAGAGCATCTCCAAAAGTGTGAACATACAGCAGGGGATCATTCTGTTAAAGATTTGGTTAAAGCAACGCAACTTCACACAATTCTCTGGGCATATTCTAACTATGTTTGTGGCGTACTTGGTCAAAATAAAGAGAATCAACAACTCTATGAGCAGCTACCAAGTTATCAGAAACGTGTGGACAGCTTTGGGTGAGTGGACAAATTTCACATCATCTTTACACTGGGCTTGTGTGAGGATCATCATTGCACTGGGCTGGTGTGTGGATCATCTTTACACTGGGCTGGTGTGTGGATCATCTTTACACTGGGCTTATGTGAGTATCATCTTTACACTGAGCTTGTGTGAGGATCATATCACATTGGTTTTGTGAATTGAGTGTGGATCTCAGAAATTATTATTATATCACATTGGTTTTGTGAATAGAGTGTGGATCTCAGAAATTATTATTATATCACATTGGTTTTGTGAATAGAGTGTGGATCTCAGAAATTATTATCATATCTCATTGGTTTTGTGAATTGAGTGTGGATCTCAGAAATTATTAACATATCACATTGGTTTTGTGAATAGAGTTTTGTCTTAATGTACACTGCTGTTATTGTAGTCGTGCATGAAAAGTGACATGGGGCCCAAAATACACCTATATCAGTTGATGCTATCATCAAGCATTGTTTTCACATTGCAACCGGTGCTCTTGACTTAACTGAATCTCTGTTTGTGTCTGTCTCCCCAGGTTCTAGTGAGTGGGATAAAAAGGGAATAACATTAGCTGACATGGACCAAACTCCGAATCGCCCGAGTATATTTGAATTCCACAATCATTTCCCAGTTGTTTTTGTTGACTGTTCTGGGTTTTACAATATCTGCTCCCACATGTCCATGCAGACCTACCAGCAGATCCGGCAGGAGAGTTTACTGGCAGTCACTTATTTGGATAATCAAAGTATTAATGGATTCAGTTCTCTCTTCATGATTCCTCTACACTTCAATTTGATGTATGACCACATTGTCAGGTGGGTTGTTTTTATACACTTTTTTATTCATCATCATACACTGTTGTCTGAACTGAAGGTCTTGGGTTCTATTCCTAGTGGCAAGGCTGCTTTATTATTATTACAAGCTTCAAAATATCTTCAGGCAGCCAGCAGTATATTGTTCTCCATCCAACGCTCTATTCACAATATATTGCTTACAAATAGTACAATGTTCATTTAAAATACACAAATATATCTAGGATTTGGAATCATTGTTAGATTATCTTTATATTCATCTTAAGAATAAGTTTGTTTGCAGGTTAGTGGGAATTTGATTGATCAATTCTACATAGTGTAATTTTGTTAATTTTAGAATTGAAAATACCCCCAGTCTGAGGAACATAGTCAGCAAGAGCATGAGCCACGAGGAGCTGGTTGATTGTGGGCCAGATATGTATTGCGCCGTAGAGAGGTACTTGTTGAAGGTTCTGAGCAGAGGCCTGGGAGACAGGGTCACCATGCTGGCAGCACAAGGCCTAACACATGAGGACGTGACGTGGCCCTGCGAGGGCCCGCCTGCTGCTCATTATAATAAACCTTATTTTATTGGCATCAAACTTCATCCAGACAATGCTAGTAGATCTGTAGATAAGGGACCCCAAGCCAACTTGCCTGAGGCTGAGGAGTTTAGGTAAGCTACTTGTTACGGTCGTGCCCCCTTGATAGCTTCCCAAGTAATTACTAGTAATTGTTCCTGCCACTACCACTCATACAAATAAATAATAGCAAAGTCCAACTTAAAACATTTTTCAAATATTTTTTTTACAAATTCCTATATTCTTGTAAAATATTGATTATAAATTAATATAGACACTACATATCTACCTACTTACTTTATATTTATTTCAGATCATTCTGGGGAGCAAAATCGGAGTTGCGTAGGTTCCAAGATGGCTCCATCTGCGAGGCGTGTGTCTGGCAAACATCCCCAACTACAGAATCAAGAAGATCCATTGTCAAACAAGTAGTGAGCTATTTACTGGAAACCAAATTAGGTAAACATACATTGGGGGTGAATTTTCTTCAAATTGTTCCAACATATTGTATAGGATAGGTTGCTTAATGTATGTGTGGTGGGATGTGTTGCAGGGTTAGAAGACAAGTTGTTCTACGTGTGTGATCAGTTTGATGTCTTCCTACACAACTGTAAGTACCAGCCCACCAGCTTCAAGTACGGGACAGGCGAGGAGGCGGCCTCCCGGGTCAACCTGGCCCTGGACTCCCTCATGAAGGACCTCAGGACCCTGCAGGACACCCCCTTAGAGATTCATTCTATCCATGGTAAATTTCCCTCGGATCTTTTATTTCAAATACAGTAGGCGCCGGATATTGTGATGACGTTTGTCCCAGTGTGTTTTGATTCTATTAACCGGCGATTCTAATAAGCGGCGGCCATTTAGAATATAGGTACATTGTACATACCTACATATATTTCACACAAACATAGGTAGGTACTTACGCATTATATTAGAAAGAGTCTGTCCTATTGTCTGAGGTGGTTTTCAAAAAATCTGTGACTTCATTCAAGCATTTGTATAAAAAATGTACCTACATCACTAGCAAGTGTTTCACTCCTTTAAAACATCTGGGAGATTTGCTCTTTACAAAAACTAAAATGTGATCAGGCAGTCATAGCGCCTTTCAAAAGTGCCCACCGGTCTTTTATATTTTTGCCTGTTCCGGGGTTCCAATTTCAATCACCATACACGCATGCACAGATGGAAACAATTCAAAACTAACCTTGACTTCGCCATAATTCTTTTTTAATGTGCCATTTGTCTATTGAGTTGAGATTGAAAAAAATACAAAAAAACGTTCACGTCCGTGGCAAAATATAAGAAAGTGTTGCAAATTTTTTGAACAACTCTATTATCCGATAATATTTGTATGAAATTCTTCATTTTGAATCGGGACTTGGACTTTTGATTCTATAAAGCGGTTGATTCTATTGACCAGTGACCACAATAACCGGCGCCTACTGTATTATTAATATTTTGCATCCATTCTTTCCACATGCCCATACCATCCCTACTTATTTATTAACTTACTCACTTCCATACCACATTCCTTTCTAATATTCTTATTCCTCTCCATGTCTCACAGAGTCGTTCACACATTCTTCATAGAGCTCTCATATCTACTTTACTACATTCTTTTTTTCGTCCCTGTTTCACATCCATAAATAATTGATGATAACAGGATGCATCTGCACTAATTGCCATTTTATGGTTTTGCTAGGTATCTCACCAGTATTTAGTTTCACGGATGTGTGTCCTCCTCTGCCGTACTCACCCGTCAGCACAGCAGGTTTCACCAGCCACCAGCAGTACAGAACCATCAGGGACCATGTGAAAGAACGTAAAAAGAATAAGGAGAGAGTGGAGTTGTGTGCCCCGGCCTACCTGCCTACCCTGCCAGTGGTGGTACAGCTGAGTGAGTATATATGTGTACCTATATCTGTAACTGACCTGCCCTTATTGCATGATGATGCATTAAAGTCTCCCGAAATTAAATTTGTAGGTCAGAGTGGGAAGTGGCCAGATGACCTGGAGGCTTTCCGGAGGGTCAAGACGGCATTTTACTTGCAGATAGCTAAGGCTCTCAAGGACCAATTCCAGTTGATGGCTCACCCCTGGCAGGATTGCTTGCACGTCATGAAGAACCACTACATATTCAGAGTGGAGATAGCTCATCCAAAAGAAATTAATTTGGCCAAGAAGCTGCTTGATAAAGATAATGTCACCAGATTCCAGGACACGGAAGACAGCATAGCACTGGAATACAAATTGGTGCATCTTCCCAGACTTAGGATTGCTTTAAATGGGTAAAAAAGTTACCATGTTTTGGTTAGTGCTAAGTACTAGTCCAGTGCTAAGTGCTAGTCCAGTGCTAAGTGCTAGTCCAGTGCTAAGATTGTTCTGCACTACTTTGTGATTCCAACTTTATTATGTGCAAAAGCCAATTGTGTTTTTGTCTTTGATCTGAGGATCCTCCTCTGAATGAGTCCAGATCATTTTGTGTAAAGGCATTGTTTATCCTAATTACCAATTTAATTAAATTATGAATTTTCTTAGAATAAAAATTGGTTATAGTTGGCTTTTTAGGCCAGATATTTCAGGTAGAGACAGCAGGTACATAAATGGTTTGATTGAAATATTTCACGTGAGAACTAGCACCTTTTTTATTGAATAATCATCACCATAGTCTAAAAGCAATATTTAATTATGTATTCTAACACATGAATTGTATTAACAGGCTGCAACATCAGTACCCCTGCTATGGCCCGTCTACTTGCCTGCTCAAGCGCTGGTTCCGCTCCCATCTCTTGGACGCTTTTCATTTCCCCGACATTTGTATTGACATACTGATGGCTCACATCTTCATGCAGCCCGCACCATACCAAGTGTCCATGTGTCCGCAGACAGCTTTCTGGAGAGCACTCACGCTGCTGGGGACCACAGATTGGTCCACACAGATGATTGTTTTGAACTTCAATGATGATATAACAAGTAAGTATGGTTTGTAGCATGGGTGTGGGTACAGTAGTGTGGGTGGGTGGGTGTACTATAATATCTAATGGGAGTGTGTGTATTCCACAGGAGAACAGCTCACCAGCATAGAAAAGGAATTCAACTGGAACAGATCCAGCTTACCTCCCTTGTATGTAGTGACTCCTTATGAAAGCAGGAAGCCCAGTGTTTGGAGCAGAGAAGCTCCCACCTACCAGATCCTGGCCAGAGTGCAGATGTTGGCAACACAAGCCTTGCAGTTTGTGGACCAAATCATATTCAAAAAGTCTTCCAATGACATGAAGGTGAGTCGGAGCCCTTCTATTCATTGGCGACCTGAAACCTTGAGTGCATATGATGCAGCCCAAAAGGGATCTTTCTCAGACTTCCATGGGTTTCTAGTTACCTCTACCGAACCACTTTCCTTCTATTATTGACTTCTCTAGAATGTGCTTCCTGTACATTTACACATGTCACATTAATGGACTAAATCCAGTTATGCCTGAATGTTTCAGCCGCTGTTCTCTCCCAACCTGGAGGGCAGTCACGTCCTCATACATCTCAAATCCGTGATGAATCCATTGAGCTATCTCCAAATAAACAGTGGGAAGAGCTACCTGCCCAACAGCAAACTGAAGAACCAAGAAGAAGTGGACGAGATGTTCCCCGTCTTGGATTTTGATCCAGTGCAGATTTACTTGAGCCACCTGAGGGTATGAGGCTGCCTTGTCTTTCCTAATATCTTCAACTACCTCTCATTTTGTTACACTAACACACAGCGTTTTAGCGTGATGCTCCAATAATAATAATATAACACTTTTTCTATAGAAAGGTGTCAGTACAGCCTGCGGAACTTATTGCCTGAGGCAATTTTTTCCAGTCAACCGGTCCCGTCCAATCTGAGACAGGCCAACCCTGGGTAGAAATTCCAAATAAAAAAACACTTTGAAAAATTCTGACCCGACCGGGAATCGAACCCGGGACCTCGTGATCAGAAGTCCACGCTAGTACAACTAGGCTACCGATGTCGGTATTATTATCAATATACAATTGGAGTGAAACAAACAAACATACAAATAAATATACATTACTGAATTATTATGTAGATATCAATAACCCTAGACGTAATGAAACCTACTTAGACATTTTTGAAAAATCGCCACAATAATAATTTCCGTGCAAAAATAGTTTTAAATGAAAAACCGTTAGGGTGACGTACTACATACGTACGTCAGTGGTTGAGGGTTAAACAGTGAAATGATTTTACCCTTAAAATTAATTGTGTAGGACTGATCTAGTACGTAGAGCAACTTTAAAAAATATGTCAATGGAATGGAATTTCTTCTTCTTCTTCTTTGGAATGTGGGAATCCACTCTCGGGAGTGATCCATGGGAATGGAATTAAAAGAGATATCATGCGATATATTATTATATATCCTATATTTGACTACTCATGATTAGAGGTACGTAATTTTCGCAAATAAAAAATTGTAATATCGCATTTAAAAAATATATAAAAGCGAAATTTCGCATTTATTCGCATAAAACATAAAATGTCTATAATAAAACACCTTTTAGTATTTTAAATATTTAATAAAAAGTTAAAAATTGTAGAAATTCTTTATAAAATATCAACATGTAATAAAATATACGTTTTCAATTAATACAATTTAGTTACATCGGCGACTTCTACTAACAATACACAATATGAAGATCTCTGTGGCAAAGACAAAAAGCATGGTGTTTTCGCGGTCTCCGGTGGATCTCAACCTATCTGTGGAAGGTGTCTCCGTGGAACAGGTCACCAAATTTAAATATCTTGGAGTGGAGTTGTGTGGGCAGACCGATCTACCAACAGAGATATTGGGTCAAATTAACAAGGCTGCTGCGATCTCAGGGTGCCTCCGAAACTCAATTTGGAGAAACCCCGATATGAGAAAAAGCAGCAAAGTCAAAATATATAAGACCTGTGTTAGACCCATAATGACGTACGGGATCGAGTCCAGGGCAGATACCACTGCGACCAAAAATGCGCTGAGAGTTTCAGAAATGAAAACTCTCAGGAGCATAGCCGGGAAGACCCTCAGAGATAGAGTAAGAAATACGAGGGTACGGGAAATATGCGAGGTCGAGGACATAGTAAGATGGGGAAGGCAACGAAGAAGGTTCTGGTATGCCCATGTGAGTAGAATGGACTCTTCCAGACTCCCTCACATGGCATTGCACGGCCAACCCCATGGAAGACGGCTCCCAGGCAGACCACCAAAAAGGTGGAAGGACAGCTGGGAGTCGACCTCGCAGGAGGCAAACCCCACCTCTTAAATTACAGGCCACAAGGCCTAAATTAAGAAGAAGAAGAATTATTTTCACAAGGATAAAGCGTTCGTTTACCTTTAAAATATAATAATTATCGATATTTCACTGAAATTTACTAAAAATTAAAACATCGCATTTATGGAATATATTGACAAATTTCGCATTTATCGCATCTATTTCGTAAATACGAAATTTACGTACCCCTACTCATGATACATAACATATTATGTTGGTTGGTATTGCAGATAACTTTTTCATGTATCTAGAAATGAGTTTGGTGTTAATATATTATGTCTCTTCATGTTGCATTAATTTGTCTGTTCTAGTCGAGCTATGGAGAGTTTGCCCTGTTCTTCCATGACACCTACGGAGGGGACGTCATCAGTGTGCTCTGGAAGCCAGCGGCGGTGGAAGCCAAAGACTTGAAGGTATTATATTCTACACGGAATCATTTGAAACAAATGATAATGTTTGTACACACAGCCATGTTTCTCACAAACACCATACAGTACTATGGGACCTCTCACAACAAACAGAATATTCCTTCCAGAATCTTACTCGTTTTGCGAAGCAATTTTTCCTATAATATGAAAAGTATGATAATGTGTTCATGCAGAAAAATTACTATTTTCTATAGTTTACTCTGCATTAAAAAGTACTTACTTATAAATTTTAACAACTTGGAATGACGGACCGTGGTAGAGTCGTTGGCACCGCGCGGCTTTAAGTTGTGTGCATACAATTACTTTACACATTCGTGTGTGAAGGGATTATTTGTAATGATTTGATAAAAAGGGAATAAAAATATCAATTTATTACAAAAAGAAGGTCGAAGTGTCTTGTGGTTGGTGGCACAAACTTTGCTTGTATTAAAGGATGACCAGTCCAGATTCTTCAAAATTTGGTGAAAATGTGTCACAGCCAAGGCATTGGTGTTGCGCAGGATCGAGCGCAATGGAGAGCTCTTGTTGCCTCCCTATGCCCCTATGTGGGGTCTTAAGGGAGTTTGGATTGGATTGTGTCACAGCACATCTTTAAGAAATTTGCCACCTTATTTTGTTGAAGCCATTCAATGATTTTACGTGAAGTACCGCTGTCGTCTTGTGATTTTTTCTTCCAGGACATTTTTTCAAGTATGATCAGGTATACTTTGTACATAAATTAGTTTTCGTCCCTGATGTCTGAATACAAATTTGGAAAAAAGTGAGCTGAACGAGCACTAAAGACATTGGTGTGATTTCCCTTTCTGTGAAACTCCTATTTCGTACTGTGCAATTCCGCTTGTTTTCACATTTAATTTTGCTCGTTAGGGAGCGTTCAAGTATTACGTAATGCAGTTTTTGAAGATTTTATACCCTCCTTCCCCCCCATGTAACGTCCCGTAACGTTTTTCTGTACCCCCCCCCCCCCCAAATGTTACGTAACACCCAAGAGACTATTTTTTTAAAGAAAAGGTTTGCTAACTTGAGAGAGCGAAATAAAAATTATACAATGCAGTCGAGAGGGACTTCCCGTAAAACATAAACGAAAAGGGTGTTCAATTCGGAGAAAAAAAATGACGTACAGTACAATCGAGGGATTCCCCGTAAAACATAAACGAAAAGGGTTGCCCAACTTGGAAGATTTATTTCCCATATTTTTTTATTTAAGAAAAAAAAACCGTTACGTGACGCATTGTTTGTCCACTATTAATGTGAGAATGAATAGATAAATATGTATAAAAAGTATCATTTGGGAGTGTCGGGCTCTCTTAATAAATGTATGTATTTATTTCTTGCAGACATCTTTGTTGAACGGGAGGAAGTGTGTGACAGTAAAAGGCAAGACTTGTTTGACTCCAGATATTGATGGCATATTGGATGGCTTCATCATCCTGGGAGATGGGCTGGTCCAGAGCATAGAAATAAAGCGTACCCCTGTCAACTTACAATGCTAAATAAACATCTACACACTAGTTTTGTTTATTTTAGAAATCTTCCCGTCCCCTTCTTAGGTTTGTTGAAGCCAAGTGTGGCCAACTGGCAGCCAAAAATTGGATGCCAAATAACGAAGGTCGGGGGCACCATGATGGACATTCAAAATGTCACCTGAGGCGATTCAATACATGAGCTCTCACGATCTTAACCTTTGACTGTGGCTTTCTCTACAACCATACGATATTGTATACCTAGTAATGAAAGGGAAAATTGAGGTGTGGATAGACGGCAGAGACATATTAGGCAAGGGACCGGAATTCAGCGGGTGGTCTTTCACTTCCGGGCAATTCAGAGTTCTTACTCTTCCGGATAGCCCAGGACAGAGAATATTCCCCATAATGGTAGCCGCTGTTTGGGAGACCGTAGGATGAAGAAGAGGAAAATAACTTATAAAACGCCCTCGACTAAGACCTGGCCTGACTGTAGACTTAGGAAACACCTGAGGCGGCTGGGACTCGAGATGATGGATCCTGTAGATTCTGCAAAGAAGGGGTAGAAACACCTCACCACCTCCTTACAGACTACGCTGCAGTAGTTTATGTGAGGTGACACAGGATAGAGGTGGAGGACGTCGCTGCCTTGGATCCTCTCCTAATGCTAGACTTTTTGAAGCATCTGGGATTAGTGGGGAATCTCTAATTGGGAAACACCTTGAGCAAGCAGGGGAAGCACAATAGACCACAGGTGGGAGTGAAAAAAACCTTTCACACACTTCGTCTTGACAACACGTAGCCCACCTACCTGTTGTAGTAGCAAATGTCTTTGTCTATGGTCGCTTCCTGTCCGGCGTGGGTTTTGTACTTAGATTAGGAAAGAGAGGGGATACGTAACTATGCCCGGTGGCGTGTGCGAGATTTTAAAATGTAAAATAATAATGTATATCGGATTTTACTCACAGTTCAAAAAGTGGCTACTCGCGGCGCTAGTAGTTCTTTCATATCACTAGCGGATCGGGATTCCCGATTCGGGAATGTATAGGTAGCTGATATTATCAATATTTGGCGTGACGTCTTAAGACCACAGCGGACGGGTGGTTATAACCGCCGCCTTTCATACTGATGGTTGTAAGTTCGATTCCCGGTGTAGTCCTTATTTTTTTTCCCTTTTTTACATTTTTGAAGTAGGTACTTATTATTTTATCAACCAATTTTAAGTAAAAATCAATTTTAAAAGTTGCCTATTTTCTCATAAAAAGTTTTCTTTCATGGAGTATGGAATGACATTTTATTTTTTTATTCACAAATTGGTGTTTTTTTTTTTGAAAAATTAAGATATTGCTGGTCATTGTCGTTTACTTAAACCTTCAGGATACTGCGACTCACCAACCCGCATGGCAAGCGTGGTGAGGTAACGCCAAAAACCCTCCAAAAGAAACCTCCAATGCCGCGCTTTAAAATAAGATTACCCCAGGTGGGTAGAGCAATTTGCTCAGAATCCTACACTGAAAATTCAGTCTGCCCCACGGACTCTGGGGGGGGGGGGGGGGGCAAAAACCCGGCACAAACCAAAAGAAAGACCAACTTATACATCGCAACCTATAACATCCGTACTATGCGCCT
This sequence comes from Mystacides longicornis, assembly GCA_963576905.1. Taxonomy (NCBI): domain Eukaryota; kingdom Metazoa; phylum Arthropoda; class Insecta; order Trichoptera; family Leptoceridae; genus Mystacides; species Mystacides longicornis. The sequence continues at coordinate 315,111 of OY756421.1, read as the reverse complement.
GGAAGAACACCTCATCGCACTTGAAAATGAATTAGAAAATATTAACTGGACTGTATTGGGAATAAGTGAGACACGATTACCCGGGGAAGAAGCTACCACCCTAAAATCAGGACACCTTATGTTTCAAAGAAATTCAAATACATCACGTCAGGGCGGAGTGGCTCTCCTAGTACATAAAGATTTTAAACACCAAATCACAAAAACCAAAGCAGTATCGGATCGTGTAATCTACCTAACACTGAAACTAAACACAAGATACACAATACAGATTATCCAATGTTATGCTCCAACATCATCCTATCAAGACGAAGAGGTCGAACAATTTTATGAAGACCCTCCTTCTGCTGGGCGACTTTAACGCCAATATTGGAGAGAAAATGAACTCAGACCCTGAAAATATTGGCAAATTTGGATTGGGCACGAGAAATGATAGAGGACAAATGATGCTAGATTTTTTGAGCAGAGAACACCTGTATTGTATGTCAACATTCTTCCAAAAACCTAAACAGAAAAAATGGACATGGAGAAGCCCAGATGGAACAGTCCTGAATGAAATTGATTACTTTCTGATAACTGAAAAGAAAATATGCTCAGACGTCTCTGTCTTAAATAAATTTGATACGGGAAGTGACCATAGATTGGTCAGAGCTAAAATTTCTGTAAATCTCCGAATAGAGAGGAAAAAGTTGATTAACGGAAACCAAAAAACAGCCGATACAGTTTTAAGGGAACGTAGGGAAGAATACCAAAAACATTTGCAAAGAAAATTGGAACGAGAAGAAAACTTAAATGACTGCAGTACTGATGAACTGAACAACAAGATAGTGAGAAGTATGCATGAATCAGCAAAGAACATATGCGTCCGACAGAGGCAAAACCTCTCCAAGCTATCAGAAGAAACGAAGACACTAAATAAACATAGAAAAAATACACCGAGAGATTCAAGTGCATACGTTGAGATTAGCAAACGAGTCAAAAAAGCAATTAGAAAAGACAACAGAGCACAAAACACTAAAATGATAGAAGAAGCAATAGAAGATAACATGAACATGAAAGTCCTACGATCAAACCTAAGCAAAGGCCGAGGGAGAATCTGCTGTATGAAAAATGAAAATGGAACCTTAACATATGAAAAGGAAGGAATCTTGAATGTAATACAGGACTTTTATAAAAACCTGTATGAAGAACACATCCCAAAACCATGGCAACTGAGAACACGTAGCAGACAAATAGTGCGAAATGTGGGTTCAGAAGAAATACCAGAAGTAACACGAGCGAAAGTCAGAGCTGCTGTAAGCGAACTAAAAAACAGAAAAAGCCCAGGGGAAGACAAAATTACCGCAGAAATGATAAAAAATGGCGGTACCACTCTGGAAGATGCCCTATGCACCCTCTTTAATAAATGTCTAGAAGAGGGACAAATACCTGAAAAGTGGCAAAACGCAGAGGTAATAATTCTTTTTAAAAAGGGCGATCCAAATTGCATAGAAAATTACAGACCAATAAGCTTGCTCAGTATACTGTACAAACTCTTGACTAAAATCATAACCAAACGATTAACAAACAAATTTGACCTCTTTCAACCTACTGAACAAGCTGGATTCCGAAAAGGCTATAGTACTATCGAACACATACAAACTGTCCGTTCGTTAATAGAAAAAAGCGCTGAATATAATGTACCCCTATGCCTGGGATTCATAGATTATCAGAAAGCGTTCGACTCTATTGAAACATGGGCTATAATAGCTGCAATGGATCAAGCAAGAATTGACTCGAGATACACCATGCTCATAAAAAACCTATACAGAAGTGCGACTATTCAAGTAAAATTCAACGAAGACTGGAAGACGGAAAGGATACCAGTCAAAAGGGGAATCAGACAAGGAGATACAATATCTCCGAAACTATTCACCTTGGCATTAGAATACGCACTCAAAAACCTAAACTGGGAATCAAAGGGGATATGTATTGATGGTAAATATCTGAACCACCTACGCTTCGCGGACGATATAATTATCTTGAGCAAGAACCCTGAAGGACTGACCGAAATGCTACGGGAAATAAATGAGGCATCAAAGAAAGTAGGACTTATCATGAATTTGAAAAAGACCAAGGTGATGGGCACAGAAGGCTCCCAAATTAAAATTGATGGAAATGTTATAGAAGATACCCAAGAATACATTTATCTAGGACACGCCTTAAGACTAGGCAGAGAAAACCAAACCGCCGAAGTCAAAAGACGTATTGGATTAAGTTGGGCAGTCTTCGGGAAAATGAGTCACATACTTAAAAACCGTAAAATCTCCATGAACCTTAAACGCAGAGTTTATGAGACGTGCGTAATGCCGGTTGCAACATATGGCCTGGAAACAGTGACGCTGACCAAGCTGAGTACAGAAAAAATAAGGGTTACCCAAAGATCCATGGAAAGAGCCATGCTGGGTATCACCCTGAGAGATAGAGTGAGAAATGAAGTGATACGACAAAGAACCATGGTTGCAGATATTGCCCAACGTATCGCTTCCCTCAAATGGCGATGGGCAGGTCACTTGTCAAGAGACCAGGCAGAAAAATGGTCGAAGAGGGTTGAAACTTGGAGACCCAGAACGACTGCCAGGAGCGTCGGGAGACCACCACTACGTTGGAGAGACGACCTCGTCAAATACGCTGGGGTCAACTGGGTCCAAAAAGCCCAAAACAGAGCGGTGTGGAAGGAGATGGAGGAGGCCTTTGTCCAGCAGTGGACGGGAATAGGCTGAGAAGAAGAAGAAGAAGGGATTTGACAACATCCTCGAATGATAACATTACGATTTGAATAGGTTAGGTTAAGGTTGGAACTTAGTTTTTAAGGGGGGTGGAATCCCCCATACCTCTTCGGACGCCTCCCCGAATGATAACACTTCACTCTGTTAGGTTGAAACATATTCATTTAGAAGGGTTTTGTCAAAAATCTTTTCCTTGCAAGGAGTGACATTTTATTTTTGAACTACTAGCGCCGCGAGTAGCCACTTTTTGAACTGTGAGAAAATCCGATATATTTTACATTTTAAAATCTCGCGTGGCGTGTGACCATTTTTATAACGAACCTCCCAACATAACACTACCGGATAATTGTTTCAGATACTTGACTCGTTTTTAATGTGATAATGATTCATATCGGTGCCGTCTTAGAGGAGGGCCAAGTCAGGAGTAAAAGAAATAGAAGAGAATGTATGCGGTGTGTTATGCGTTTGGAAGAAGCGAAAGAGGTTTGTTTGGATAGGAAAGAGTGGAAATCCGTACTCTCTGCCTACCCGCTTAAGGAAACGGCGTGATGGGTAAAAAAAAAAAATTCATCATCGTCATATTTTGCCTTATTGTTGTGTTATTTATGTGCTTGCTTGGCTGGTTTACATTTTATTCAATTTATTGAAATGTCAGTGAGATGGACAAATCAAAAACCTCTATTGTTTTCAACTTCGTATGTTTTATTTTGTTTCTTTGTACACTTAAATGAAAGAACGACAAACATAAAAAGGGTTTGTTTATAATCTACTTTAATTTTGTTTCCCCATAACTATGTCTTGAATTACTAAAGCATTATAGGTCATCATCCATAAAATAGTGGCCAGAGTGGAGAAATTAAGCTGATATCCTTCGATGATACATATGGAGCTGGAGACACGGGTGAAGCCTTGCAGAGCTTTCCGCAGCCGCCACTTCACTGCAGGACCTGAGAGAAGAATGTGAAGCAAACATACAATATCTACTTACATAATTAACTATAAGAAGTACCTATATATAAACATAAAGAATGCCTTAATTCTCTAACCAACTCTCCTGTCGATGATTAGTTTTCCGATGGTGACCTTCGTGTGGCTGACTTCATGTTCCACCATCTCTCCCACCATGGCGAAGAACACCAAGAAGACCAGCTCGTACATGTTCCAAACCATGTTATAGTCCCTGCCTCCGGCTCCGGCCTGCAAGCAGACTTGACTTCAATATGGACTAGCACTGTGAAGGAGCTTGTGAATTAATTTATCGCCAGGAGTATTTACAACAGATGTGCCAGGGCGTGGAATGCAGTCCATACGTAGAGCTTTAGCTTTAACTTTAGAGAACAGCAGAGAACCTTACAAGAGAGGAGGAGCAGATGATCGCGCTTGCTGTCAACACATCCACAGGATTAAGAACCGCAGAAGAAGATTACATTGGAAGCTTACTACCAGTCCAAGTTCACATTACAGAGTTCAGTCATATTAGGTACTGACTATTATTTAGAATTTATTTTTATTTATTTATTTATTATCCTTTACTGTACATTGGTTACAGTCATATACACATAAAACTTAACATAACAAAGACATCACATAATCTAGAAACATCGGCGTATCCAAAAGAATGGCTCTGGAGTATCTTCAAATCCATCCCCGTCTTGAAAATGTATTCAAATTTAGAATGATATCCATTTATGACATTATAAACACCACAAAAAAACTAAAACTCACAAATGTACAGGACTTATTTTTTCTATCAAGCAACTTTCTCAAGGATATCATAGTCGAATTAGCTCCTATGCTGTCCCATGTATTTAACCAGTGTCTAATCAAGGGCATTTATCCGGATTTATTGAAAATAGCTAAGGTTATCCCAATACACAAGAAAGGTGATAAGTCAAACCCTACTAACTATCGCCCAATATCTATTCTGCCAGTGATAAGTAAGATATTGGAGAAAATAGTTTGTGAACAACTTACTAAATTTTTGACCGATAATGACGTGCTGCATTCTCAGCAGTATGGTTTTCGTAAAAATAGGTCCACAGGACATGCTATGGCATCCCTTACTGAAAAGATCTTACGTGTTTTTGATGAGGGTCTTGATGCGTGTGGCGTGTTTTGTGACCTCTCAAAGTCCTTTGACTGTGTTGAGCATGATATTCTGATTGGTAAGTTAGAGCATTATGGCGTACGTGGCTCAGAGATTCGCTTCTTCACCTCTTATCTGTGCCAAAGACAACAGATCACAGAGATAAATGGCGCACGATCCAAAATGTGTGGGGTTAAGCATGGCGTGCCGCAGGGTTCAATTCTGGGACCACTGTTGTTTTTAATTTACATTAATGACCTTCCAGACTCTTTGAAGGGCAGATGTGAGGTTGTAATGTACGCGGATGATACGTCCCTTCTTATAAAGGGCAATAAATGCGATGAAAGTCTTTCTGAGAATGTGGTTAGAATTGTTGAGGACGTAAACCGATGGTTTGATGCCAATAATTTAGTTTTGAACATGACAAAAACCAATGCGCTTTGTTTCTCTCTGAAGCGGAATAAAAATATATTAGCGAATCAACTTCTGGAAAGTAATTCATTACACATTGTGAATAGCTATAAGTTCCTTGGAGTTGAAATAGACGAGAAGCTACAATGGTCGCCACACGTGGACAAGCTCTGTGGTAGGTTGAGTTCGGCGATTTACGCCATTAAAAAAATTAAAGACATCTGTTGTGTAAAAACGGCCAAGAACGTCTACTTTGCGTACTTCCACTCGATCATGATCTATGGTGTGATGGTTTGGGGTGGAGGGGCGGATTTCTCAAGAGTATCAATTTTGCAGAAACGAGCTCTGAGGACGCTACTGGGTATGCAACCGCGGGAGACTTGCCGAAATGCATTTAAAGAACAAGGTATTCTCACATTGGCGGGTGCATATATCCGGGAATGTCTTCTTTTCGCTAGGAGGAATCTGCCGAACACACCCCTAAACTCGGACCAACATGATCACAAGACTAGATCGGGTTATAATGTGCGCCCCATCAAGCATCGCCTGGCGAAAGTCTCCAAGAGCTTCATATGCCATAGTGTGTGTGTGCCATTTTATTTATTTTTTATTTATTAATTATTTTTTAATTACCTGAACCATTTAAATGCATGGATGATGATACCTTTCAGAGAGAGATAAAGAAGTATCTGGTTGAACAATTGACGAGATGTTAAATCAAACTTAGCCTTTTCTTTATTATCACAGGGTTTAACTATACTTGTTTGCGACTGGGCTTGCCCTTGAACTTTCCGTTTATCCATTGGTCGACATTGAATTCTCGTTGGGATGGCCCCTTGGTAGAGTGCTCTCATTTGTTGTCAGTCAAACAACCTTTTTAATCTCGGTGACTCTCGCGCTATTATGGTATATATATATATATATTTTTTTTTTTTGATTGATTGTATTTTACTTATGTATTTTTCTATTTATATGCATTTTTCTGTTCTATAAAATATCACCCTTTTGAAATTTTTGTGACTTTCAAGATGTTTACATAATATACCTATTTATTTTTAATTACATCTGCTGACAGGAGACTGAGAGGGCCATTTACACCTTTTCAGCCTCGCCTACGTATTCATTTGTCTATTTCGTTGTGTACTTTTGAAGATTGTTTCATGTGCGATTCTTGTTTGTTTTCCTATTATTTTGTATCATTTTTGTTTGAATTCATTTTTGTATGATTTTGACGACTCCAAGTGCCTGAAAAGGCCTAGGGATGAGAATGATAAATAAAATAAATAAAAATAAATAAAATCAGCATACAGAGGGCGAGCTTACCACAACGAAGTTGCGGTTTCTAACAACTAACCCCAAAAATTTAAGTACCAGAGATTTGGAATATTTTTTTCTTTCAGGTGAGATGCAACAACTTGTTTCGCATTAACTGTTTATTGTCAGACATTGTCATTTTATTAACAAACTAGAGGTTAGGTTACCCATCACCATGTAACTTCGTCGCCCGTTTTGTTGTTACTCAATGACAGTTAACAATATTGCGTTAATGCGTTTTGTTGTTACACAATGACAGTTAACAAAATATTGTTATTTCGCAATAGCGTTAATGCGTTTTCTTGTTACTCAATGACAGTTATTGTATGCCCACTACGAAATGTCTCTCGGGGCAATAAAACCCACTGACAATAGGGGTGGTAAAACGATCATCGTGCGTCGACAAGCAAATATACCTGAGTGATGAGTCATCGGTTTTTCTATGTAATTTTTAGGAGATAAGCATTTCAAAACTTTCTAATCGAGAAGATGGTAATATATGGATTAGTCAGTAATATTTGGAAATTCTTAGTGTTCAGACGTGTAATTTATTTTTGTTACGAAACGAAGTGCGAAATGGAGAATTTATTGTCAAATGTGAATTTTTTGAAAGTGCAAGGTGATATTCCTGTTCACAGCAGAACTATAATTCGCAATGTCTTAACGTTCTTTAACGAATTAAAATGTGATGGCAGCATTTTATCTCGAATCAATTTAAATAAGCCTCGAGAAATCACATCAATAATTTGTGGTACCAGTCTCAAAACGATAGACCGGATAAATGTGGAATTCAAAACGGACACCGTAGTTTCTCCACGTGAAAAATATATCAAAAGAGCAGTAGTAGCCGATATGGATACCTTCAATAAAAGCTTATTAAAACGCACTGTTTTAAAACGCACATTCATTTTATGATGAAGGCCAGTATCCATCTGTCCACAAAATTTTAAAAAAGTTTCAAGAACAAGTTCCTAATTACAAGTGTGGGAAGTCTTCAATGCTGAAAATTTTAAAGAATATATATATAGGATATAAATATAAAAAAACTCAGACGGCATTGTTTTTATGACTTAATTTATCTATCTTTTAACATACCTATATCAATTATTTGAATTGTATTGGATACATGAATGATATAATCTTGTTTATATGCTTTATAATTGTGTTGTGTTTACTAATATTGTACATATTGAAAATTAAATAAAAAATTCTAAATATATTCATTTCAAACTTTATAAAATTCATAGAGAAGCATTAAAATATTATTTGTTACGTGAAGCAATCATAATATAAAATAACATAAAAGTGCAGCTACGGTAATAAAGTGTACTAAAATGAACTTTCACTATGTGAATACACAAGCATTCATTGAAATTTTCTGTTATTGTAAAAAATATAGTTCCGATGGGGATTTATTTCTCGATGTCGGTTCGGAAGCATCGCGTCATTATTTGCTTCACTATTGTCCTGCGTAACAACCATGGGTGCGAGCGAGGTAGCAATAGAAAAGGGTTTTATTGCCCCAAGAGACATTTCGTAGTGGCATACAATAACAACATTGCGTTAATACGTTTTGTTGTTACTCAATGACGGTTAACAATATTGCGTTTTGTTGTTACTCAATGAAAGTTAACAATATTGCGTTAATGGGTTTTGTTGTTACTCAATGACGGTTAACAATATTGCGTTCTGTTGTTACTCAATGACAGTTAACAATATTGCGTTAATGCGTTTTGTTGTTACTCAATGACAGTTAACAATATTGCGGTAATGCGCTAATCCTTTTTAGAATCAAAATGTATTAATTATAAATTTAATCACGTAAAAGATTTGAGTGTCATCTAGTTAATTGATTGATACAATTGCCGATAGTGTGCGAATTCCGTAATTGGTTAATTTTTTAACAGAAAGTGAAATATCAGTTATATTAAATTGCAAGGCGGACGTAATAATAACGTTTTGTTTTATAGACTTCCTAATTAAACAACTAAAAACAGTGCTGATAGTGATAAGGTGTCTTAAATAATAGAGTTGAAATTGTAATTATCATAACAAAGAAAGTCATACGAAATAAAGTAAGTATAAAATGACTTCAGAATTGTTCTCCTAAGTGTCTGTAGATTTGTTGTAACAATAAATATGTGTTATCTTGGAATAAAGAACAGTAATTAAACAGTGACAAGTGTCTTTCCAATAACTCACAAACTTTTACCTAGATATCTCACCAATTCGGACTACACAATCCATGAGATTAAAGAATACCATCCTCTGTGGTTTTCAGTGTACAAACTATCTTGTGCTCTACCAAAAATAATGAATTTCATAAGAAAATTTCATAAAGTTCTGAGTTTACTGAGCTAGACAAATTTAAAATTATTAGAACTTCCTATCGTATCTTCAGAAGTCTGGCGGCCTCAGGTTGAACTTCACCATACCATCCTTCTTGTGCCTCATTTTGAACTTCCAAGAGGAACGAGTCATTCACAGCTTCTGAGGACCTAGAGAGGTGTGGAGAGAAGAAGAGGAGACACTAAGACTTATCTACGACTGTAGGACATAACTGCGACAGTGGCCCCCAATCGAAGATCTAACTTACAGCTATGATCAAATAAAATATGCAACATATTATAAAAAAAGAAACAATAATTATTAGAAAAATAATTCAATTTGAACATTTCCTTGAATAAAATACACACTTACGCACACATAAAATAGGAATAATAGGATCACAAAAATAATCTTTATCTATACAATTTAATGTAAATTATACCTACAATAAAATCAGCCAAAAACAGTTAAAGATAAAATAAAAAATAATCAAAAGTTGGTCATGATAGATAAAAGCATTAAAATTCTGTATGATGTGCTATGCTCAAATAAAATATGCAACAGATTATAAAAAAAGAAACAATAATTAGAAAAATAATCCCTTCAATTTGAACATTTCTTTGAATAAAATACACACTTATACCTACTCATACAATAGGAATATTAAGATCACAAAAATAATCTTTATATACAAATTAATGGAAATTATAATTAGGTACAATAAAATTAATCGAAATCAATTAAAACTAAGTAAGAAATATTAAGTTGGCCAAAATGAGTAAAAGCACTATTACTATGTGAAAAAATATCAATTATAATACGTATCATTCATCAATTACTACACGCATCATTCCACGAAAGTGAGTTTGATTTTTTGTTTGAAGGATGGTAAGCTAGTACAGAAGATATCTATTCGGCGAGGTATTGGTTGCCTAAATAGTGCAAACGGGGGACAACAGTGTTACGAAGTGTCACAGCCGCCTCCCTAACGAGAGCTTTGAACCTAAGCTGGCCTAACTAAATCTAAGCTAAATCTAAGCTTTACTATACCTAAACCTACGATGACACTATATGTCGCAACCCCATTATACCTAAACTATCGATTGCACCATATTTATGCAACTACCTAAGCCCTGCGAGCGAAGCAGACCATCTGCAAAGCTAGGGGCTACTAAATCTAGCTATAGAATAATCCTAAGCTGAATATGACGTTGTCAGCTCTATTCTACTTGTATCTGAAAGACTATCTAGAAAACCTAGAACATCCGTCTACGAAATGGCCATATCGTGATCGTCTAGAAACTAACCTAAGGACCCAAACGTTGTGGTTTTAGTCTAATTGAGATTTATTGTTCAACCGGATAATCCTGAAACATAAAATAGTCTGATTAGTTATGAAATAAAATATGATAAAACATCATACCTACTTAAATAACGATTACAAATAATATTTATTCCTTTTTTTGTATATAATTTGCAATAATAGCGACATAAAAAAAATAGATAAATATTGTAGAATTTCTCGTCACATCGTGATTATAGTCATTCTGCAAATAATTTATTAGTTTTCTAACAAATAATTATATCTTTCTCGATTGCCCTTCGAATTTAAAGGACAATTCTGGTCAGCTGTGAATCCATTGTCTTGAGAGAATTTTGCCTGTTATTAGGAATAAAGATTCAAAATCTACTTATTTAATACAACTACAGTTTCAAATTCTACAATTCTATCTAAAACACCCCCCCCCCCACCACCAAAGGGGGGGGGGAATAGGCCCCAACGACCCGCCTATTTCAGATTTCAGCCGGCCTAGACAAGTGCTGAATCTCTGTGCTGTTAGACTAATTCGCGGATAAACACACATAGATTAAGGTATACATAAATAAATAAGCATGCACCCAATACATAAAATAAAGGTTAGTAATTATTATAGAATATTTCATAATAGGGCCTTAACGAGCAGTCGCTACGGTCGCTGACTGTACTCTTCCCTAGAAATATGACGAAAAATGGAACGATTACCGCTTCTCGTTTCTAGGTAAGGGACTGGGGTTGTTAAGTTTATAAGTATTCGCTGCTACATCTACCCACATGAGTACACATATAGTAATATGCAGCGACTAAAGATAAATTCCATGCAACTAATAAAATAAGTATAAATACGAATATAAGATTTTGAGATGGAGACCCTGGGAGAATAAGAGAGGCGTCGGAAGACCTCAAAAAAGATGGTCCGATGACATAGCCGCTGTGGGGGGGGAAAACTGGCTGCAAATGGCAGCAAATAGGAAGAGATGGAAGAGTATGGAAGAGGCCTACGTCCAGCAGTGGATAAATAGAGGCTGAAAAGAAGAAGAAGACGAATATAAGAATATTAGTCAATTCCCAATTTTCATTAGGGAAGAAAAGGATAGGACTATTGTTAGTATAAAATAAAATAATGTTAAGGAGTCCTCGAAAACCGCCTTTAATGGTCTAATCCGGTCATCCCTTCGCATTCCGAATCGAAATACTTTGGTTGGTTTAATGTTTTGAAGTTCCGCAATTTCTTCAAGCATTTTGTCGATTTGAGCATGATCCACGTGATCCATTTTGATCACTAATTGGTCACCTCAGGGACATTTTGAATGATAAAATTTCTTGATCTTGTACTTCTGTCGGCCAACTCGGTCAAAGCCTTGCAGCTGGTGTCAGCAGAACCGTCGGTGGACTTTTTTGCTTCTTCGGCTTTTTCAAGCTGCCTACCAAGGAGGAAAATTTCGGTTTCTTGGCTGGCGATCTTAGCTGTTGCCAGACTCATAGCGGACATAGATTCCACCGTAATTGGCATTATTTTTCCAATTTGGTCCTTGGTAAATTTGTTATTAGGTTCGTTTATGATATTAGAGAGGCACAATGCAGCGTTTTTTTACCATTAAAATGAGTTATTCGGTGTTCATGGTGTATAAGTGTGTAGAAAATAGTATTTAATTTATTAAGACCTAGTATATTGGATTTAAAAGTACATACCTCTTTGGCAGCCCTGTTTGACTCAATTCACTTTAGTTCAGCAAGAGTGGCGCTAGTGACAGCGATGCAAGACTTGCGTTGATTGCACAGCCAATGAGGAAACAGTCGCGGACTGTGTCCGGCCAAAATAGAACTTAACGACAATATGAAATTTGACAGATTGTCAAATGATAATGATTTTGATAACAGAAAACTTTATGTGTGCTATGTTTCGTGTCTTGCGAATATTCACAGTGTTTACACGATTTTTAATTCGATCAATCACAACTATTGCACGGTTTGATGTGTTGTTTGTTCGTAATAATGAGAAATAACATTCAAACGAAAAAATGCGTGACAGTTCACTTAGAAGGTCTGATTTCAACATTCAATTACAGTTAACGATATTGCGTTAATGCGTTTTGTTTTTACTCAATGACAGTTAACAATATTGCGTTAATGCGTTTTGTTGTTACTCAATGACAGTTAACAATATTGGGTTAATGCGTTTTGTTGTTACTCAATGACAGTTAACAATATTGGGTTAATGCGTTTTGTTGTTACTCAATTATTACAGTTAACAATATTGCGTTAATGCGTTTTGTTGTTACTCAATGACAGTTAACAATATTGCGTTAATGCGTTTTGTTGTTACTCAATGATAGTTAACGATATTGCGTTAATGCGTTTTGTTTTTACTCAATGACAGTTAACAATATTGCGTTAATGCGTTTTGTTGTTACTCAATTATTACAGTCAACAATATTGCGTTAATGCGTTTTGTTGTTACTCAATGACAGTTAACAATATTGCGTTAATGCGTTTTGTTGTTACTCAATGACAGTTAACAATATTGGGTTAATGCGTTTTGTTGTTACTCAATTATTACAGTTAACAATATTGCGTTAATGCGTTTTGTTGTTACTCAATTATTACAGTTAACAATTTTGCGGTAATGCGTAATTTACTTTATTGATAATACAATTTGGACAAATACATGCTGTGCGTTTTTAGATTTTCAATTCAAGTCTTAAATGATAAAAAATATGGTGAGAATTTATTGTATGTAGGTACATAAAGAACTCTTAATTTATATTTCTGTATTAGTTCATTTTTCTGCTACCGTACGGGTACGGGTACGCGGCGTTTTTGGCGTACGCGTACCCGTACGCGTACGCCAAAAATGTGTGTGCACCCATAACTCATAGTAATTCTTATACGATTTGATTGAAATTTGGTAGAACGGTTAGTCCCTCATTAAAATGTCGAGATCTGTACCTTCAGGGGAACCCTCTTAAAGTATCCAAAGAAAATTTCACTTGTTCTAGAAAAAGGGCTAAAAAAGAAAAAAAAATTCTTCGATTTTCATAAAATTGAATACGGGTTGGTCTTATGCTCCTACACAAGCACGTAAAATTTATCTAGTTCTATAGCATATAATAATTGTCTTCCGATTTGGATAAAATTTGTTGGGAATGTTGTGGGAAAATTTCATAAAATGATCGTTTCAATAATTTGTCCAAACTTAAGATTCCTAAAACTTAAGCTTTACAATAGTGGGAAATTTTATAAGAGTTATCCTGAAGTTTTTTTTAATAAATGATATTGTTAGAAAATTGTAGTCTATAGTCGATATCATTTTAAAGTTTCTATAATAATTCCAAGGATAAATTCATTTTAATCGTAAAATTATGAATTTTTATGCAAAGATATGTTTTAAACGAAAAGGCTGTTATAATATACTATGAGTTCTGGGCTACCCTAGGTTAGCAGCATTTTTTTTGCTGCATTGAAAAATTCTTATCTACGTCACATTTTATCATGTCTCTTTCTCTATTACTTTAAGTATTATTTTATGAATTCGGGGGTGCCGGCGAAAAGGTATGGGGGGCTCCGTCCCCCAAACCCTCCTCTATAATTATAAACTAACCTTAACCTAACCTATTCAATGTATATAGTACCTACAAAGCTTACTAACGAACCTAATTTTTTTATGAATTGTGCTCACCCAAAGTGAACACAAATACATTTTTGGCAAAAAAAAGCAGAAAAACAGAAAAAAAGGTCGGCACCGGGGATCGAACCCACAACCGTCATTGTGAAAGGCGGCAACTGTAACCGCACACCTACCGAGGAATTCGATCGTCACGCCGAAAATGGATAATATTATCTATTACATTTCGCGCATGCGTATTTAGCAAATGATTTTTCTATGCAGTAAAAAATTTTACTGTCCCGAGACACTCCTCACGAATTTTTTTATAAGCTCCGGTGGTAAAAATTTGAACAACCTAAAGTCGACTTTAACTAAAAATAATAATCAATAACGGTACTTTAGCTAAAAGTCGGTTTTAAATGTCATGTTATTTTTTAAAGGGAGTTTAAAGTCTCCTTTATTTTTTATGAAACCGGCCGTTAATTTGGCAGCCAGTAGCCACGCTATGAAACAAATGTACAAATATTAGGTTGGTACGTTGGAACTTACAATATTGTTGAAAGCAAGTGGAAACGTCAAGATAAAACATGGTATTGTTGAGAACATCCGGAAAGGTATCTGAAACGTAACAAGTACATTACATGTTGTTAACATTCATTTAGCCATGTTCTATGTTTTACTACAACGTAACTATGTTATGTGTGATGCATGGAAACTTGTGACAATTAAAGAGCCGATAGCTATTTATTTATTCAATAAAAATATATTTTTTTACGTTTAACATAATATTATATTATTTGATTGTATTACACATATGAAGCGAAAAGAATTCATATATACTTGAATATTTTGTGCGACTCACCACGTAAACAATAAACTTTTCGTTGATTGTTTTAACAACTCTAAGAAGATCTCGACTAAATCGCGTGAACTCTTCAATAGCAATATCTTTTTTATAGTTTCCTTCGTACCATATTCTGTAGGTTAAACGCTGGCACAGCTCCGTCACAGGGTTGAAGAACATCGTTTCATCAGACTTTTGTATGGCTTTGTTGACTTCTCCCAAATAACACGCCGCTAATATGTACAACATACAAGTATTCAAAATGTAGAACTGTATGGTCAGGTAAGGGAGGTTTATAAATATGGCATAGTACCAACTTTCAAATTGGATGAAATCTAAATAAATATAATAGCAGTTGCAACACGCGCAATACCCGTAAATGATTTTCAAACAAACACTCTTTTGAAATCTTGGGTGCTGGAAAAACAAGGAACGCTCCACGTTATAGAACGTCGTAAAAATCTTTTCTATTGATTTTAATTGGTAATTTTTTAAGACCCCGAACCATATGGTGAAACAATTGAGCACATCGAAAAGTATAGAAACATAAAACACAACGTCCGTGAAATCAGAATAATTCGTGTCTCTACTCAAATACATACAAATGGTGACACTGAACTGGAGAGAAAAAAGCACAACGTATGACTTGATGGTCCAGTTGACTTCAGAAAAGTGCGCCTTTTCGAGTTGGTACGACTTCAGACCCAGGATAAGATGCGCGCAGCTGCAGGGCTCTGCCACGGCTTGATATGTTCTAAATCTATCAAAAGGATTCGATGTGAACTGAAATTTCCCTTTCTGTATCATTTGTAATTTACTTATGTATTGTACCCGTGGTGGTTGGATTTTCAATAGCACTATAAAAACACGGCCTACTCACAGGAGGTACCTACTCACATTTCTACACCATGATAAGACCTATTTTGTTATTAAGATGTAGTATTAGGTGTAATAGCTGATATTATGTCCTTTTAAAGTAGCTACTATTAATTGACTTTTTAGATGGACGCAAAGTGGAAGGTGTCTCCCCTTGAAACGATCATCAAGGATTCCTCCGAATTACAAAAATAATAGTAATAGACTGGTCAGGTGGTTTAAAATGAAAATTAATTCATAATTAATGAATTCATAATTCATAAAATTAAAATATTCCTTTTAAGATTACATGTGTGACATCGAACTTATTTTAAGAGTACCTTCTAGCATTTATCGTGTTCCAGCTAAGTCATCAATATTAATAATACCTTCACAATGTGGATAATTAATTATTATTAAAGTAGTTTTTCAATAATGTGATTGTCAGAAATAGTAACGTACATCGATATGAACAGATTATAAGGTAATACTGTTACGTGGTGTAATAAAACCAATCAAGTAAAACACCGAATAAAGGCTTTATTCATTAGAAGTCAACACATGTGAGTTTAAAGAATATGTAACAACTAATTAATGTAAACATTGCGAGGATTCGTCAATATTATATTTAAACTCTACCTCGAGGACCAAAGAAGATTGATGAAACGTATTGACAGAATTCACTAAGAGAAGAAAGAGTAACTCTATAGATAGACTATCAACAGAACTGTGTTACTTCTACAGTGCGTCTCAAACGGCGGTGCGCGCGGAGCGTGATATTTACGGCAACTGTCAGACACTGCTCTCTGTTCTATGAAGCGCGCAGACCTATGGAAACTTTTCTTATTCTGTGGACAGCCATAGACTACACCGATTGAAAACCAATGATTTTTAAACATTTTGAATGACTTAATTACATTATATATACCTATTTTTTAACATTATTGTTTTTTATCATCTTTTTATACATAAACAACTGAGTATATTTTGTGTTACACTCTTGAAATATTTTTTGCATGTGAAAGTTTAAAGTTGTTTATTTTCGTATCTATCTTTATTTATTTGACGTTTTAATTACGCGGCTACTTACATAATATTGACGAATTATTTTATTTTGTTTTTTTTGATTCTTCAAAGCTTTGCTGTGTTTTTCTTTGATTTATTGCTGATTTGTTTCACTCCTTTTGTTGGAGCATTTGTTTTTGAAGGCTTTTTGATACTTGTCTTTCTCACTAATATTTTATAATTGAACTTGACATTTTTTTATGATTGTATTTATTTTGCTATTATTGTTTTTAGTTTGTGTTCTTACTGGCCTACCTATATTTGTACCCTTATCTTTATTGGATTGAGCCCTCAGGCTTGAATTATTTTTTAACTCACTTAACTGCATTACCTATTCGTATTTTCAAGTCTTTCTTCTTTTTTACCTACTGCCATGCCCCATAATAAAAGAAAATCTATCATCGGAGAGCGAGTCTCAACAGGGCCCTCTCCTAGACCCGTTGGATCTACGCCTCAGCCAAAGGAACAGGATCTTCATCAGAGAAACGGTCCTATCTCTAGGATTGAAAGTATGATTAGAATCATGGCTTTGTGTACCGAATCTCTCAAGCGTACGAAGGCGGCAGAGCTATCCGCGGCCCTGAAGGAGATTCATAGCTTGGCCAACAAGTGTGTATTTACTTTTGAAGAGGATGAGCGTGGAAACACTGCCGATTCTGGGAAAATGTTTCACCAGATTACACAGGCTCTTGAAGAGCAGAACAACAAACTAAACATCCTGTTGGCTTCAAGGAAGGAAGTAACGGCAATTGAAGCCGATGGTTCTACTGGAAATTTAACATATGCAGAAATGCTTGCCAATGGTGTCAGAGCTGGCCCACAGCGACCCCAGAATGATGCGCATTGCATGGTTATATCGAGCAAGAATTCTGATCGAGGTAGTAATGACATTGAGGGGATATTTAGAAGATCTGTTAATGTCAAATCACTGGGGATAGGTATAACTGGTATACGGCATGTCTCTAATAAAACAAAAATATTGGTAACATGTCCAACATTGGAGGATAGAAACACACTGATATCTCATATAAACGATAGCAATGGTGACTCATTGACTGTCACTGAAGGAAAAAAGAAACAGCCCTTACTGGTTATTAAAGGGATCATAAGTGGGATGACAGAGGAAGATCTGAATGAACATGTCTTTTCTCAGAATAAAGAACTTAAAGACATCAAGGAGGGAAGGCTCAAGATAAGATACAAACGCAGACATAGAAGTTCGCTACTTTGCAACCTGATTTGCTCATGCCCGGGTCCATTATACGCTACAATTATAAGGATGGGTAAAATAAACGTCGGTTATCAGAGGCTTGGAGTTGCTGACGAGAGCCCACTATTAAGGTGTTTCAAATGTCAACAATATGGACACACACAGGCCCGTTGTCTTCATGAATTTGGCTGTTCACACTGTGCGGGAGACCACCTTTTTTCGAATTGTCCTAACACGCAAGAGAATCCCAAGTGTATAAATTGCTGTCGAAAACATTTTGAGTCCAATCATTCTGCAATCGACAGAACCTGTCCTACACGAATAATGATGGAGAGGCACGCGAGATCAATGATAGATTATCCTTCCTTCTGCTGATAGAGTTGTTATGGATGAACAAATGGGTATGTGCGGGTCTTCTTCGGGTCTGGAAGGTATCAACATTTTATATGCTAATCTGAGAAGCATTAGAAATAAGTTTCACGAGGTCGAGGCTATGATTGGGCATTTTCCTGATGTGGAAATATGTATTTTTTGTGAAACATGGCTTAAACCCAATGAGACAGATTATTATAACATAAAGGGATTTAATTCTATATTTAACTGCAGAAATTCAGAAACAAGAGGTGGAGGTACGGCAATGTACATTAGGCAGGATATAGAGTATAGAATCTTATATACATCTGAAGAATACAATACTCTTGTGGTGAATATTTCAAAACAAGGCTTTCAAGGAAAGGTTTGTGTCTTATACAGACCCCCCGATAAAAGTGTACCAATATTCATTGAAGATTTTGACGCATTGCTGTCTAGATTCAAAAATATGATATTTGTAGGGGATGTTAACTTGGATCTGTTCTCTTTTAATCCCACAATAAATGAATATCGGTTTGCCATCGAATCTAACAATTTCAAAATTATAAATGGTATTGAACTTACTGATGCAACCAGAGTGACGGGCACCTCTACAACTCTAATTGACCACGTATTGTGTGATGGATGTAAAAATGACGTCTCGCTTAGACTTCACGACTGGTCTGAACTTGATCATAAACTACTTAATGTAATAGTCACGAAGCGAAAAAAAGCAAAGTTGAGGTTCGAATATTTTGAGAAGAAGATAACAGATGAGTCAAACTTTAGAAAACTGGTCCAGGAGAAACTTTCTGGCAGAAAAGTTAAGAGTTTTGGGGAACTGATCGATATTGTTTGCGAATCAAAGACAAGAGCCACCACTATCAGACGTCAACGAATTAGACAGGATAACGGTTGGATGACGCACAGAATTATGAAGATGATAAAGAAGAGAAATAAATTATATTCACTACAAGTTACACATCCTGAATTGTGTGCTCAATACAGAAAGGTGAAGAATGAAATTTCGGGAGAGATAAGAAGGTCTAAACTGATGTACTATCAGAATAGGCTTGAAAGTGCTAGAGGAGACGGAAGAAAATTTTGGCAGATTATTAACGAAGGGCTGGGTAAAGACAGTAAGAGCAAGGTAAGTGGAGGAATAAAAGAATTATCTGCTCCTGATGGAACTACTTGTGATCCTAAGGAAGTGGCCGAAAACTTGAATAAATACTTTTGCAACATTGGCAAAAAACTGGCTGACGTTATAAAGGAAAACAAGAAACATACTATTGAAATGAATAAGCAACCAACCACACCGATGAATAGCATTTTTCTGTATCCAACGGATGCCACAGAAGTCTCTGCAATAATAGCTAATCTCAAGAATAGCAATGCGTCTGGAAGAGATGGAATAACAACTGGAGACATTAAAATTCTGCACGATGTATTGTCGGGGCCTATGGCAGACATTATTAATGATTGTATTGCATCCGGGACTTTTCCTGATTGCCTAAAAACTGCTTTAATTGTCCCAATATACAAAGGTGGAGATAAAAAGGAACCTGAAAATTATCGTCCTATAAGTCTCTTGAGTGCCTTTAGTAAGGTCTTTGAAAAGGTGATTCACGGGCGATTTGTGGAGTTTATCCACAAGTCTTTCAAATTCGATCCCTACCAGTATGGTTTTCAAGCAAAGAGCAACACAACTACAGCACTGATTGACGTTATGGATTATATTAATGTGGAACTGGATAAGGGCAGGTATGTCGTGCCGGTTTTTGTTGACCTGTCGAAAGCTTTCGACACAGTTGATCATAGAGTGTTGCTGCATTCATTGTATAATTTGGGGTTTAGAGGAAATGCTCATCAACTAATTGGAAGCTACTTAGAGAATAGAAAAGCTGCTCTGAAGAATGCAGATGTCGTAAGCAGTGAATGCCTCATAAAAACTGGAGTCCCTCAGGGCTCAATTCTTGGACCACTTCTGTATTTGCTTTACATAGATAATTTAAGATTTTGTGGCCTCAAGGGTAAATACTTTGTTTATGCCGACGATACGGTGCTGATTTATAGCCACAGTGAAGGCAACTGCTTAGAGAAAATGATAAATGAAGATTTAAATATATATCTGAAATGGCTCTGCAATAATTCACTCACCATCAACGCCAAAAAGACCAATTACATGCTTTTGAAACAGAAGAATAAACCTGAGATGAATTTGAGTATCAGGATTGATCAGGTGGAGATTGAAAGGGTAGAACAGCTCAAATATCTGGGATTGAAGATGGATGGGGGGTTGACGTGGAGTGAACATGTAAAGACAATCCTTAACAAGACTGGTCCAATTCTGGGTGTGCTGCGAAGGCGTGAATTGTTCAATGTTCAACAAAGAAAATTTATATACAATTCATTCGTATTGCCACATATTACATATGGAATACTCATTTGGACCCAATGTAGTCAGAACCTCAAATCTATGGTGGAAAGAGCTATGAATAAAGCTGTCAAGCTGGTTTTCGGCATGGATAGATTTACAAGAACCTCGGAGGTTTATGAGTTGTCTGGCATGTTTTGTTTAGATGACTTATTAAGCTTGGAAAGGAATAAAATGATCTTCCTTATGGAGCACAATCAAATAAAAACAAATAACATACTTATTCCCAACAATGAAATCCATCAGTATCAAACTAGACAGAGAGAGCATTTGCGATTGGAACAACCTCGAACAAATAGAGTAAGAAGGGGCTTTTGCTACACCGCATGTAGAGAATATAATTATTTGCCAACAGAGATAAAGCAGAGCAGTAATGTCAAACACCTTGTTAGACAATTAAAAACATTGATACTCCAAAATCGCAACGTGAGCGTCCAAAGATGACCGGGGTTGTTTCTGCTCTCCACTGAATTCATGCCTAATTGATATCTAATTAAGGAACCCTTTTGACACGTAACTTATTTGACTACTAATCATGACTTGACTAATCTCTTGCATATTATGTTTTGTTGCTTCAGTTTTTTTTTCTCGTGCATGTCTCGTACGTGCTTTGTTTATTTTTAAATAGTAGATGAGAATATTTATGGATTTGATACTATGTTTTGTATTTTCTTGTTTGTTTGACTGATGATGATATAATTTAATGCTTTGTTTTTTGTATGATTGATGAGGATAATTGATGATTTTTTACTTTGTTTCTATGTTATTTTTTTATGACTGATTTATTTATTTATCGATTTACTGCTTTGGTCTGTATTTGATTATTTTTTTTAAATATATATGACTGATGATATTATTTATTAAATTAACACCATGTTTTATATTCTATTTTTATGTTACTGATGAGGATATTTGTTAATTTATTGCTTTGTTTTATCTTTATTTGAATTGATAATTCTTATTTTAATTTATTGACGTGTTGAGTCTTATGTATTGTTTTTCTTGATTTAATTGCGTGCATGCTTTGTATGTTTAATTAATTCTGATCTTTTTGTATTTTACTTGATTTGTTGTACTTATCTATGAAAACATTGTACTTATTTCTCCTTATACCAGCATAAAGCTGTCTGGAGAACATAATAAATGAATGAATGAATGACTCTAACAATTATTCATTACTGATGTTCGATTTTTAAAATGGAACATGTGAGTTTGCTTAGAGTTTACAGAAACGAATGAAAGTAACAAAGATATAGACAATGTAACAATACAGAAATGGACCATAGATAATACATACCACACGTGGCAAATAAAACTTACCTATAGTATAGGTCTGGAGTACCCCTATTAAATCTCCGTGAGAGAGTAAATGCAATGTCATAATTTTTGTATGAAATAAATGGAGACGTAAACCTGACGTAAACACTGAAAAGTGATAATGCTTTTACTATTATTATGTAGGGAGCCCAAATCAAACGTGCCTGCGACACGCCTACTACAGTGCATACAAACTTGGATCCAGGCACTTACCAAGTATTTGGAATCTTTTAGTTATTTCACCATATAACATAGAAGTTTATATAATGGAAGTGGGTAGTTTCGATCAGAATAATTATCACCCTTCCGACTAAATAATTTATTTATTAGTGAAGTACTGAATTGTGTTTGGTATATTACTAAAAACTTCTTTTTAACTCTTATATTTTTTATTAATTAACTAGCTTTCCCGACAGACGTTGTCCTGTGTAGTCTTTATACTATCCATATTAATTTCGAATTTGTAATTTATACAATAAACGTTTAAAATATGTGTGAATGTTAAAAAAATATATCTGAAAGCTCAAAAGAAATTCAATCAAAAATCTGCGTACCAATGTTTTGAAGCTCGTCAGGTAAACAATAATTTTGTTGTTAATTTTTTCATAGGTGGCGTTTGGCGTCGCCGGAAATCCGTTACATACTATCTTTAATATTATATTATTTGCTTTGCTATCCATTTTTCGAATTTTTAATAGTTATTCTGTTATCCGGAGCGGAGAAGAATCCAATAAACCAAGCATCATAAAAATCTTTTCAGCCGATCTCGATAAGTGTTCGCACTAACCCGACTTTATTTTATATTATAGATGAGTTAGATCTCAACACAAACAAATCTTATTCTAACAGTGGTGTACCAGGTACTTCCTTCCTGGGCAGTCCTCTGTGTTGCCACCCTGTGGCTGTGACTGCCCATTAAGGATACCATAATATATTACATCCCCACTCTTAAAATTAATACGACATCTTGTCTTGTTCACAATTGCCTACATAGAGTCAACTGGTTTATTTATCACACGACCATATCTATAGTTTATAGTTACAATCTTATTTTCATTTGATTATGTTTAGATTCTTGTGACCTTTTCTTAAAGGAAAAATAACAACTAATGACCCTAACAATTCATTACTAATATTCCATTTTTAAATGGAACAAACCACTACGGGCTTACGACCGTCTTCTACTGTTATTTCGAAGGCTGGCTTAGTGTGATCACTTTACGTTAACAACGTTCGCCATTAGGTGGTAATGTTTGTCTCCGAAACTCCTAATCATGAGAATTCTCAACATGTTCAACATGTCGAAAAATCTCATGTATGCGACAAGTAGAAATTTAATAAAAAAATGAAAAATAGAGATAAAATTTGGAAATTGTTGAGAATAAGAGAGCAACCAAATTTAAAGACTGCGACTGCTGTCATTAGTTGTTATTTTTCCTTTATTTTCATTTGATTGAGGTGTTGCACTATCAACTGAGTTCCCATCAATTGAGCTTTGAAAGTTGGAACTGCAGCCCTAGTATAAGTTTTCGAAGATCGAATATTGAAACGATCATCGAAAGAGTTTCGAAAAAATTTCTAAAATGATCGAATGATTCGATCGTTTGATTTAAGAACACTATTTCCACGCTAATGAGCGCTTATTTGCGTGCAATTAGCTTTCGATAAAACTTTGTACTAGCCCCACTGCTCGGAACGACCCCCCCCCCCCATCAAACCTCCTTTTTAAATGAACTGTTTCTTCTGAAATATTTGTTATTTTTAACTATAGGTACCTATATGATCGAATGATGGATGTTTTTTTACTATGATCCCTCATGCAATTATTATTATTAATTATTATTCATCATTACTGTTATCCATATTTTATCGTTTTCTTTAAACAATGTTTCTTTACTATTTCTTGGGTTATAATAATCTCTCTATTACTCATCTGTTTGTTGTGATATTTTCTTAACACATCGAAAGGTATTATTCTTGGTTGTAACGTGTCAAAAATTAGTATTTCATTTAATAAAAAAATAAATAAATAAGAGTAATGGTTTCAACAATAAACTTGATTAGCCTTAGAAGTTTAATAGAAAAATAAAATCTCAGCCAATCAGGTGCCAACACGCATCGTTGAATTTTGACAGTTGTGTCATGACCGTTTGTTCCTCCGCGCCAAAAACCACGGCGTCACTTCCAATTTCTCCGCTCCGCGGCGAGTGTGGGCCTTGTGGTCTGCGCAACGGACCGACGCCATTTATTGAAAACGATATTTAAATAAAGCCAGTGTGAAAAATCATAAGTTAACGTTTTAATCAATAAATATAGACCGTAATCTGATAACATATACCAAAGTTCTGTAATATTGGTTGGATTGTCACAAAAAAGGTGAATTGTTTGAAATCCGACTTGAACACGTGTGTGAAAATTTTATTTGTTGTTTCCTTTGATAATAATCTACAAAATAAACTCTAGTAAAGTGAATTGGGTTTTCTTTCATAAACTAATATACCTGTGTGTAGTGAATCTTCAATGGAACAGTGTCTTACCAGCAATTCTCCTCTCCCAATGCACCCTGAGAAAATAAAGAGTAGTGTTCCACCCTCTGAGCTATACGGCAAGGAATGCATATCAAGAGAGAACCAGTCTCCTTCTAACCACTTACTACAAAGGTTATAAAGCGCCCATATTCCCTGAGATCTTCAAAGAGAAAAGTCATGGTTCTAGGGTAAGTGATAATAGGAGGTGATCTATTTAGAAGAAGGTTCCTGTTTGTTCGTGAGAGGACACCATCACCCGTTCCTCACATCAGACAAGAGAGTTTCAATACCTACACCTTTCTCAGCGAGTCCAGCTTTGGGATATCGGGGGCTGGATGTTTCAATTGATCAGTGACCTTGGGATCCTGACATTGTCTAGTCTAGTCTATATTATTATAAACTGGAAATCATTAGATTCGCTAAGAGAAACATAAATGACTTCAATTTAAATTCTGATTTTCATGAGTACCTACTGTTACACATTATTTCTGTTAAATTAAACCACTATTTGTTAGAATGAAAAAGAGGGGAAACACTAAAGATCTGTGTTATATTAAAATATCAATACCCCCTCTTCTGGTTTTGGAACGTTCTTATTAAGATTATTATTATTCTTATTCGAAATTATGCCGTGTTCTAAAATCTAAAATTAGTTCACCATAAATATTTTTTTTTATAATTGTCTATGGATCGAACATTTTTCACAATACTGTATGAATGTAAAATATAGGTACCTACCTACCTACTTATAGTTATGTAGTTTGACCTACTTAGCTGGAGTTCTCTCCGAGCGAGCCATAGACAAGAATACTACTTAAAAAAGATTCCTGTTTTACCGTCTTTTCATGGCGTACTTTATATTGTTCTGTGAAAGTGTGAAAATCTTTAGTAAATAAGAATGACGTATAAGATTTGTACCTACATTTTTTGTATTTCAAATCAAACTTCAATCGTTTTTATACATTTTCATACCGTAATGCTACAAGTTCTAAACAAAATTTACATGTTTAATTTAACTTTTAAAACATGACTGTCTCAATAATTGAACTTTTTGTATGAAGAAGTTTTTAGATATTTGTTAATAACATTAAATATATTTGAGAAATTGGAAAAAAATATATCTATGATTACCATAAATATACCTGCAAGGATCCACGACGATTAATTTCAAACCTAGAGTCTGCGGATTTTAAATAAATATGCATACATAACTGCATTATTATGTAGATTATACTTAATTACCTAGTTTCTTTTTAAATATTTTTAATAAAAATAAACTTACTAATATAATACTAAAATAATAAAAATAAAAAACTTTTATCATAAAAATATCATCAGATATCTTTTTAGACGCATACAATTAGGTGTGAACTAAGATTAGGAACGTTTTGACAGATAAACGCACTAAAATTGACTTAAATACGAAATTCGAATACCAAAATGAACTAATTTCAAACAATAGTCTAATTAAGAACAAATTGGAACGTTCTAAAATTTCTCGAATACCAATACGGCTAATTAAAATTGGGACGTTCTTATTTTAGTTTAGTGCGTACATAATTTGAATTGGAATAGGGGGTATTATAAACTGTGTATTATGTTGGTATAAATGCAGTAGAGATGAAATCTCTACGAAGAATATGTGGAAAAACTTTATGGGATATGGAAAGGAATGAAAATATTAGGAAGGAATGTGGTATGGAAGTAAGTGTTGTGACAAAGATGAAAGTTAATAAGCTGAGATGGTTTGGCCATGTGGAAAGAATGGATGCAGACAGAATGACAAAGATAATTCATAAGGCTGAAAGGAGAGGTGTAAGAAAGCGTGGCCGAATGACGTGGATCGAACACATCGATTCCGTCCTCAAGGAAGGCCATGTAAGAAGTAAGAGAAATAGGAGAGGGTGTATGAGAAATGTTATGTCGGTGGATGAAGCGAAAGATACTTCTGGTTGGATAGAAAAGAGTGGAGGTCCGTTCTCTCTGCCTACCCCTTACGGGACACGGCGTGATGGGAAAAAAAATATGTTGATGAAACTGCGAGGTGCTTCGGTAGGATTTCACTAGATGTCTCATGTGTCCTGTGGCGAGACGTAATTGCGCACGCGATGTTTTCGATACGATCTGGAGGTCCCCTAGTCGGTGGCCTGTCGGTGGTGTAAAGGCCAGGGGGGTGAGTACGTAAGGGCTATAGCACGACTAACTACTGCCTAGTGTAGTTAGCGCGAGTACGTAACGTCCGACTTAACTACAAATGTAGTTAGTTGTGCGTTTCAGCGTGGTTATTATGTAGTTAAGTCGTGGTTATGTATGAGTAATTAGATTGATGTGTGGTTAGTCGTGCTCGTGCTATAGCAAAAGTTACGTACTCACTACCCTGAGCGGTGAACGCACGCTTAAATTCTCCGCGACGGACGCTTCATCGTTATTTTGAATTGAATGAATGAAATTTATTTCCCCATTAATATTTACAATTACAATACATTTAAACAGTTACAGTAGTTGGAAATTTTACTGCCTCACTAGACATGGTCTGTTCTGAGGCAGTACTAGATGTTTACAAATGCTAGTATTGAATATTACCACGCATAGCATAGTTTAACCTGTTAAATGGAAAAAAGCAAGAAATAAACAATTTACAATATAAGATATTTGCGATCCAATGAATGAAAGGTCCGTGCCAGGCGACGAAAGTCGCACCACACCCCCCAAGTGCAATCAAAACAAAAACAACAAGCACATACAAACAGCACAGTATTTTAAGCAGCAACACAAGGACATGTCACTCAACACCCTAAGAGTTCTGCGGTTTACCTATGGAAATTAAAGAGCAAATCATTTGAGTCTTCTCGCCCTTTTTCTTTGAGCCATTGCGTTGCTAGATCTCTAAAAATTTTTCCGTCCCGCGCAATTCTACTCTCTATGTCGGGCAAGACCCTATTGTAGAGTCTTGGTGCCAGGAAGGTATATTGGCGCTGGGCATGTGTTGTCCTTACTGGAAATGGCTGCAGCCGTCTACGGTTTCTAGTGTTATGCAGAAGAATATAGTTAGGTTGAAAGTCAGTAGTATGTTTATTCAGACAGGTCAGTATATAAGTCACATGTAAAGTTGCCTGATGTCCAAAAAACCACTGTCCCTGTAGAGCTGTTCTGTAGGAAATCGTATGGGCCTTCAGTACATTACCTTTATTATTGACTTCTGTGTTTTTTCCAGTGGATCCAGTAGCGTTTTGGCCATACCCCCCTAGCCTATGATTCCATATTCCAGTGTGCTTTGTACTATGGGGTCAGATTGGTATGATCTGGTCCATGTCTTTGAGACAAAGATGAGATATGAGTATCTTTTCTCAAAGTAGAATGATAGAGGGGAAAAGTGATCTTTATAAGAAAACAAGAAAACTCTCTTATGAGTGTAGCAGGGGTTGAGAATATATTTAGTACTCACCAGCTTTCACTTTCTCTTTATGAGTAAATCTGAACAGTTAAAAGGAATTCAACTCACTACCGAAATGAAACCAAATTTTAACTTATAATAATACAAACACTATATTAATGAACTTAAATAAAATTATCACAGGAAATATTTTTACTTAAAACTAATTAATTTGCAATTCAGCATGCGATTATAAATAGTTAATGTATTAAATTAAGTTTTATCAATATTTAAAGATACAAAAAGTTTCATGTAAAAATTTCGATGTAACATTGTGTCGTGAAAAATTTTAACCTACAAATTATTGTTCACATATTTTAAGTTTTTTTTTCTTCTCTTTTTGAAGATTTTAATATCGATTTTGTAACGTTTGGGCATTATTAATTAAATGTCTGTAACAATAAATAGAAGGCAGAAAAACAAGAGGCTTTTAATAATCCGATAAGTTGAAATGATTGTTTGGAAAAAATATGGGCTGAATGCCGTTTTACAGTAGTATTTTTAAAGATTTTACTTGCCTGTAACCTATCGGATGACTCTCCCCTTCAGAACCAGTTGAATTTTAGAATTTGCACATTGATTTTACTCTATAAATTTTATATATTTTGTCGAAAATTTGAATAGATTCATTGCAAAACAAAGCGGCTGGTAATGGAGTGAAGTTGCGGTGGATGGTTTGAGCACGGTTTGGGCTAGTGGACGCGCCTAAATTTGAATGTAATATGTGAGATGAAACTTTGGAATTATGGGACAATATTATTTAGATGGCTTTATGAAAGAATGAAATGGAATGAATGTGTAGGGTGCTAAATATTCGAGATGGATTAGTGGACGAAGGTGTGCATGTAACAATTTTATTAAAATGGTTGAGAAAATATGATTGGAATGTTAATGGGTTAGTTTGAATGGGTTGATGAAGATTGTGTGTTGAAGTCTAGGGTCACTAATTAATTGTGGTAATTAATTGAAGGGTGTTCGAACGTCGTGGGGTCACCATTATGGGGTCAGATTGGTATGATCTGGTCCATGTCTTTGAGACAAAGATGAGATATGAGTATCTTTTCTCAAAGTAGAATGATAGAGGGGAAAAGTGATATTTATAAGAAAACAAGAAAACTCTCTTATGAGTGTAGCAGGGGTTGAGAATATATTTAGTACTCACCAGCTTTCACTTTCTCTTTATGAGTAAATCTGAACAGTTAAAAGGAATTCAACTCACTACCGAAATGAAACCAAATTTTAACTTATAATAATACAAACACTATATTAATGAACTTAAATAAAATTATCACAGGAAATATTTTTACTTAAAACTAATTACAATATTGTGCACGGTCGGTTCTGAAGGAAAGAGTGAAAAATCTGAGGAGTGAAAAAATTATATATAGGTCTGTTATTCACGTAAAATAATTTGTCCAAAAAGGTGACGTATGTTCCCTCTGGTGCGAAACAATCTAAGCTTGGTTAATTCGCTAAATGGTGGTGAATCTTCCTTGTTGATAAGTAGAAGTTGTCTCCGGCGTATTCCGCTAGATGGCTCTTTACCTTTTCTATAGGTGGCGCTACACATTTATGGTATCGAATACATAAATAAAAATGTCGTTAAAGTTCACTGCTACAGTACCATTGCGAGGTACACTGTTTTTAGTATGTTCAAGACAAGTACGTCTCTTAGTATTCTAAATATGTATATCATCTTTCTACATTTCTTTACTAGTTGCTCAATGTGTTCCCTCCATCGTAAGTGCCTATCTATATATATCCCTAGGTATTTGTACTCAGTTACTCTCTCCAGTGTCACACATGAACAGTTTGACTGTGATGCTGTACAGTCGTGTATCGTCAAAGTCATGTCTGGCGTTGGTTGCTGTCCAAGGTTGATGCTAAAAGTCATGTATTTTGTCTTTGTAATATTCATTGTAAGCAAGTTAAGGTCCATCCATTTTTTTTACTCTATTCACTTCGTTGCCCGCTAGTTCGAATGTCCTCCTCCAAGAGTCTGCACTGTAGATAACCACCGTGTCATCTGCAAAGGTTATCATTCTACCCGATTTAATTACTTCACAGTTCACACAAGTCATTTATATATATTAGGAATAACGTTGGTCCCAGCACACTGCCCTGTGGAACTCCGAAGTTTACAGGTCTGCCCTCACTCAGTTTCTCACCCACCTTAACCGACTGCCATCTATCCGATATATAAGTCTCGAACCATCGATACTCCCTATTTAAGACTCCTATACGCTCGAGTTTTTTGAGTAATATTTTATGCGAAACCGTATCAAAGGCTTTCGCCAGGTCTAGATATACAGCCAAACACTTCTTACTTTTGTCAACTTCCTCGTTGACAAAAGTCTCTGAGCCAACATTCCGACAGGATTATAGCATCTGGCTTGATCAATAATGTTTTGAACAGTACCAGAAAATCATCAAAATTTCTAACAATACTTCTTATGTTCATACTCACCACCTTCAAAGATTTTTTTTCTGTTGTAAAGGTATTTTGAAAGTTATCGCCATCTGTAATTGAGCAGCTCTCAACAAGCTGCAAATGTTCTAGGTTTCTTTGGAGATCCTCCATATTGGAAAGAAGCAAAGTCTATTTTACCTCCGACCCACCCTCGAATTTGTTACATACAGATAAGAAAAGATAAGGACATCTAGAATCGAGGTAGAGCTTTATAGAAAAATCATTAAACCCAACAAAAACATATTTCCAAAACTCAGCTACCACAACCCGATCTTCCCCATTAGGAACTTTTTGTAATAGATTCAGAATAGTAAAGCAGTAATAGTCCACGTGCCAACCATTTCCGAGACAGACATCTGAGTAATACACAAGAACAGTAATATAGTAATGTCGACTGTAGCTATCAATCACAAACACCTCAGAAAAAAAAATAGTAATCGGAGCAATAAAAACATTCAGAACAACAATAATTATTAACATAGCCCTCCAGAAAGAAATCAATAATTTCACAAATAGTGTCAAGATGCGCACCAGCCACCCCCGACACAGACCCTCAAGCACCGAATCGCAACATAAATGCAGCAATATTTGCTGTAATAAGTCAATAAATAAAAACAATAAAGAAACAAGTAAAAACAACAAAGAAATAAGACATAAGTTGAACCCGCAGCCCATGAAATGATTCTCCACCCTCAGCTCTGCATTTGAATACTTCACATTATGAACTATTGGGTTGACTCTTCATTTTTCACAGTTGTGAGCCTTTCCACATCCGTCTCAGATTGCATTCGTATGGCTCTGGTCTCTCCCTGGTGTATATATTTCCATTTTTTATCCACACAAAGCGGTAGCTCAGCTCTCTGGCCCTATCTCTTGTGATTCGATACAGGAATCTGTTCTTCGGAGTGAGATGCTCGCTGTAATACATCTTATTCTTCCTGTCCTCTTGGTTTGCCCTCAGTAGTGTCAAAAATCTATCTCTACGCTCTCCAGAGGTCAGTTTCACAATAACGTTTGGTGGCTTATTATGATGTTTTGAGGAAGAGAAGTAGATACTTGCGACCTCCTCTTCCCCCAGGTCAAATTTCACCTCATTGGCCTTTGATCTATGAACTTTCTCAAGCTCTCCACACTCGCTTTCGGCACACCAAAGATTTCGATGTCTGCTCTCAAAGTTTCCTGTCTTTGCAAATTTTCTCTCCGTTCCATTTCGTCTATTTTTCCTTTC
The DNA here is from genome assembly GCA_963576905.1 of Mystacides longicornis. Taxonomy (NCBI): domain Eukaryota; kingdom Metazoa; phylum Arthropoda; class Insecta; order Trichoptera; family Leptoceridae; genus Mystacides; species Mystacides longicornis. The sequence continues at coordinate 283,544 of OY756421.1, read as the reverse complement.
AGGGATCTAACTTCAGTCTCCAATGTAGTTTGTCTGTTCAACGCCGTATCAAATATTGTCATTTTACTCTTTATGGCATCATATTCGTTTGATAAGAAGGCCAGTGATTTCTTAATGTCATCCATGTTCGAGGTAACCTCTCTCTTAATGATTTTAAGTTCCTCAGTGATGTAACCTTTTAGCCGCTCTATGACTCTATCAGCAAACTTTTCATAAATAACATCATCTCTTGCTGGCTGCCCGGCTGTACTGGTGTTTGCGAGAGCATGTATTACGTTGTTTTCCAGTTGCACTTCCTCCTCTTCCCTAGCAGATGTCGCCAATATGGATCTTGGATCTCTCTTTTTGCACTCAGGGCATTTCCAGTTGGCCTTGTTTATATCTGACAGGTTTTTGTATTTTTCTATAGTAGTCATTGCACAGGTATAGTGGAAACTTTCTAGGCACCTGACTGACTTTGCACGACTCACAGATCCATCACACTGGCCGCACCGCATTCTATCAGATCTAAACTGTCCTCTGGTCCTCAATATCAATGGAACAACACCTGTATCTGTATTATTTATGTCTTGTACGTTATGATTTTAGCCTGAATTTGGCGCAATTTTGACAAAATTTGATATTATTGAATTATTGTTGTTGCACAAAAACAATATGACAGTTGAACTTAGCAAGTGATTTTTTTTTAATGTTAAATAAATGCACAATTAGCGATTCACTGATGCTGCCAACGTTTATTGAGAGAGATAAGCACTTATATTTCTATTTATAACTGTCGAAACTCACAGCAACCTCTTAATTACTTTGAAAATACTTTGATTATAGAGAGCAAAAACACAGCAGCAACAAGTTATGCGTAGGTAGGTAGTAATTCCGTAGGTAGGTAGAATTGTAACGGCTACTCTCACTAAGAGATTGATTTTATAAATTCGGAAAAAGTGACGATAAGATTATTACGTGGCGCGACCTAGCTTGTCCAGGACCAAGTGAAACATCGTATAGCAAAACAATGAGAGCATGGTGACCTGGAGCTGATATCGTATGGGGAATTTTAGACAAAGTAGGTGATTAGCCATTAATCTGTCATCTTGTCCTCAGGTTTGGGTACTTGAATGCAATCAGAGAATGTTGGAAAGGGAAATAAATAAATAACGCTCGTCTAGACATACATCGGCCTATGATTTGTTTTTCGATAAACTCGTCGTAAGTCATAATATGAACTGCACAGTGCATAGTATGGGCTCCAGACAATCGAAGAAAACTCAACTTTGAAAACATAATAATTAAACTTTGAAATAAGAATGAGGGATAATTTTGGATTTATGCATCCTGATGCATTAAATTACTCCGATTCCTGAATCGGAGTAATTTAGAGCTTTTGTTGCATCCCAATCCCCGTGCACTCTTACACAGCCGCAGGAATCCACCACATTATACTTCGCTTTATTGTATCCAGCTATATATTTGATTTTTCTTTTTTATTATTTTAATACAAGTATTCTTTCTGCCGACCACCTCGCGTCCTTAAACCCTAATCGGTCAGAAAAGGCACAATGAGCCTCGGACGCCTTCGAGCGCAATGGAGAGCTCTTGATGCCTCCCTATGCTCCTGAGTGGGGCTTAGGCCTCCCGCATTGTGGGTTGGTTTGGGGGAGAGGGATCCGCGGCGGGCTTGATTTGTGTGGGGCCGGCTTTTCGGTTTGATTGCTTCAATCGTGCTAGGGGGTTGGTTTCATGCGGGTCGGCTTTGCTGCGGATTGGTCTCCTCCGGGCTGGCTTGCGATGAGCGGGGCGGCTTAAAGGGAGTATGTATGTATGTATTCTTTCTGCAATTTGTTAAACTGTTCTGTTTGTAATTAATAATAATAATGTGGTATAAATAAATTGTTGAACTTGAACTGTCTGTTGGAGCGGTACAATAAACACATAGATTTTTTTTTCTAAATTTAAAAATAAATACTTTAAAGTAGGTACCCACGCGTTTATTATTTTTGGTTATTTGATTAACAATATAGTTGGACACTTAAAATTTTGAATTTGAATTATGTTTGGAACAGGTTTTTGTTTTATTTTATTTTCTTTTCATCAAACGGAAAAAAATACAGAGAAATGAACACGGTTGGTGTTTGAAATTGATTATTATTTTATTTTTTTGAAAAAACAAAGTGGAAAATGTAATTCATGGCATACAGTGCTCTGTATGGATAATTTGTTTTGTTGGTAAGAATTTATTGTCCAAATATTCATATTATTTCAGTGCTTGGTGCACATGACATGTTTTTTTTATCACATTTTCAATTACATTAGTATTTTTTTTGTACATTTTTTTAACAGGACTAAACATACATTAGGAGAGTTTTCTTAATATTTTGGTGGAAATTTGTGTAATGAAGATTGGTCATATCGGATAGAAATGGTGGGCAAGATATATAAAAAAAAACTATAACGAAGAATTGGGCAACACGACAGAAAAATTGATTAGTATAGTTTTATAATTTTTTTGTTCTTGTTTTGTTTTTAATCTATTAAATAAGTTTTGTGTTAATTTAGAATTTGTTATTTTTTTACCTACAAAAAAACCAAAAAGACAGCCCTAGGTAACCCACCCCAACTGAGCTAAGCTGGATGGCTGGAGCCAATGATGGTTGGCCAAGATTCTCGCTCTACTGTATTAATTATTTTGTGCCAATCCATTGTTGTCAAATTGGAGCACTGAGTCCGCTAGTGTCCATTATGTCAGGACTAAATGCAACAGTAGGTACGAAACAAGACAAAGTCATCTACTACGGCCCATAGACTACCGAGGTCGGTAATATGGTTTCAGTGCTTCCTGTGCTGAGCAAAATATTTGAAAAGATTGTTGCTGATCAGCTTGTAGACTACCTTGTCCAGAATAACATTTTGCATCAACAACAATTTTGATTTCAAAAGCTTAAAAGTACAAAAGATGGAATCAGTTATTTGGTCCAAAATATATTAGAATCATTTGAACAAAAACACGACACCTTTGGCATATTTTGTGATTTGTCAAAGGCTTTTGACTGTGTGAACCATAAAATTTTAATCCGTAAGCTTGACCACTATGGTATAAATAATAACGAGAAATATTTTTTTGAATCATACTTAAAAGGAAGGAAACAACTTATTGAACTGGGTAATGTTAAATCATCACTTGCTGATATAATTCATGGGGTACCACAGGGGTCTATTCTCGGTCCAATACTTTTTCTAATTTCCGTAAATGATCTGCCTTATTCTTTAACTCAAGATGCAAACATAGTGATGTTCGCAGATGATACATCTCTTTTGATCAGAGATAAAAACAATGCAATTGAAACCAAAGAAAAAACCCTCCATGCTCTGGATGAGGTGGGCGAGTGGTTCGGTAGCAATAATTTGATTTTAAATGTAAGCAAGACTGGTGCGATTCGCTTTTCCCTTAAACGGTCAACACAAGGTGACATTGTGGCTGATGCCTTAATAGAACGTGAGATACAAGTGATGGACGACTGTAAGTTCCTTGGAGTGATGATCGACAGGAAATTGCAGTGGAGTCCACACATTGACAAGGTGGCACCCAAATTAAATTCAGCAATATTTGCAATAAAAAAAATTAAAGAAACATGAGGAGAGAGCAGCGCGAGAGCTGTTTACTTCGCCTACTTCCACTCAATCATGTCGTATGGAACACTGTTTTGGGGAAGCGGTACTGACGCATCTCGCATATTTTTGTTGCAGAAGAGAGCGATCCGAGCACTTTGTGGAATGAAGCCGCGTGACTCGTGTAAGGAAGCATTCATCAGGCAAAGAATATTAACCTTACCTAGCCTGTTCATGTTTGAGTGTCTCATGTATGCATATATAAATATTAATAACACTCCTTTAAATAGCGACTTTCATGATCATAATACACGTTCTAAAGGGGTTATCAGACCAATGAAACATAGGCTTACTAAAGTAGACAAAAGCTTCGTTTGCACGTCCATTAGATTGTTCAATCAATTACCTGAAAATTTGAAATCTGACAATTTAAAGATCTAAATCGTGAAATCGTACCTAATAAGTAAATCATATTATACAATTGACGAAATGCTGAATGGATAACTCATGCTATATGTGAGAGAAATTTTTATTTATTGTGTTCTTGTTTCCACTCTCAATTCAATAATATCTGCCAAAATTAGATGATGGTCTTTGCATGTCCAACACCTCATAGTTAAAATTCATTTTTTTTTTCTATTATCTATGACAAAATATGATATTGGACCCTGGTATCACATGGCTATTATTGATGTTATTATGTACCTATTGTATTTAAAATGCTTTTTATATTTATATTTTTGCATAACAATGTGATGCTTTATGTATTGTTTTGACAAGTTTAAGTGCCCAAATTTGGGCCTAAAAACGAGAATAAAGAATATGTATTTCAAAAAGACTATCCAACGAGTTTAACCCCAAAACCACGGCTTCTTAAAATAATCGATTTCTTTAATTTTATTCTAGAAATCTCACTGCATAATTAGCCTAGAGTATCTGAATCAAAAGTTCTGTTGTGTAGGTTTTGTACCATGTCCTTTTCGGATGCCTCAGAATCTGCTGGAGTTCTGGGATTGTTGGGATGGCTATAAACGGTGAGCCTGCATGGATTGCACTTGCCCTTTTTGTAATCATAGTCTTTCGTGATGCGGTTTTTCTCCACAACGACTTCTACATAAAAGGTAGGAAAATGTCGTATCTGAGGCACATACTTCGCAACACCAAATACAAACTGCTTCACATGATTGTATTTGGTGTTGCGAAGAATGTGCGAAGATGGAAGATTATTATTAGGAAAATAGATGGAAGTCGAGGTGTGGGTAGATGGCAGAGACATATTAGGCAAGGGACCGGAATTCAGCGGGTGGTCTTCCACTTCCGGACAATTCAGAGTTCTTACTCTTCCGGATAGCCCAGAACAGAGAATATTCCCCACCCCATAATGGTAGCCGCTGTTTGGGAGACCTGGCGTGGTGCAGGATGAAGAAGAGGAAAATAACTTATAAAACACCCTCGACTAAGCCCTGGCCTGACTGTAGACTTAGGAAACACCTGAGGCGGCTGGGACTCGAGATGATGGATCCTGTAGATTCTGCGAAGAAGGGGTAGAAACACCTCACCACCTGCTTACAGACTACGCTGCAGTAGTTTATGTGAGAGCAAAAACTTTTGGTAAACACAGGATAGAGGTGGAGGACTTCGCTGCCTTGGACCCTCTCCTAATGCTGGACTTTTTGAAGCATCTGGGATTAGTGGGGAAGCTCTAATTGGGAAACACCATGAGCAAGCAGGGGAAGCACAATAGACCACTACAGGTGGGAGTGAAAAACACCTTTCACACACTTCGTCTTCACAACACGTAGCCCACCTACCGGATAATTGATTCAGATACTTGACTCGTTTTTAATGTGATAAAAATTCATCATCGTCATATATATTTTTTTTAAATGAATCTGTGCTCACTCAAAGTGAACACAAATACACTCCTTGACTCTTTCACAGTAAGCTACTGAAAGCTTGTGTCGTGAAAGAGGAAGATGGTCGGCACCTGGGATCGAACCACGACGTCCGCCCCAAACAGTACGAAAGCCGGCGTTGTAACCGCTAGTCTACCAAACCAAGGCAAACCTTATTGTTGTGTTATTTATGAGCTTGCTTGGCTGGTTTACATTTTTATTCAATTTGTTAAAATGTCAACCTCGATACAGGTTCTGCCTAGTGAGATGGCAAAATCAAAAACCTCTATTGTTTTCAACTTCGTATCTTTTATTTTGTTTCTTTGTACACTTGAATGAATGAACGACAAAAACAAAAAAGTTTGTTTATAATCTACTTTAATTTCTTTTCCCCATAACTATGTCTTGAACTATCAACGAATTATAGGTCAAAATCCATAAAATAGTGGCCAGGGTGGAGAAATTAAGCTGATATCCTTCGATGATACATATGGAGCTGGAGACACGGGTGAAGCCTTGCAGAGCTTTCCGCAGCCTCCACTTCACTGCAGGACCTGAGAGAAGAATGTGAAGCAAACATAAAATATCTTCATACATAAGTAGCTATAAGAAGTATAAACAATGAAATAAGGAATGCTTTGATTCTCTAACCAACTTTCCTGTCGATGATTAATTTTCCGATCGTGACCTTCGTGTGGCTGACTTCATGTTCCACCATCTCTCCCACCATAGCGGAGAACAACAAAAACATCAGCTCGTACATGTTCCAAATCAAGTAATAGTCCATGTCTCCGACCTGCAAGCAGACTTGCTTCAATATGGACTAGCACTGTGAAGGAGCTTGTGGATTAATTTATGTGGTTGATACTAAGTACCTAACTGCATATTGTTATTATAATTTTATAATCAAATTTTCAACAAAGAGTTCGGGAGAGACGGTTAATGTTGAAAATTATATCGGAGAGCGGGCGAGATCACTGGGGCATGTAATGACTAATGAGGTATGAAAATTTACTGGGAACTAGGTATATTGGAAGGGATGGTCGAGGGTTGGAGTGGTAGAGGACGCCCGCGCCTGGAGTATTTACAGCAGCTATGCCAGGGCGTGGAATGCAGTCCATACGTAGAGCTTTAGCTTTAGGGAACAGCGGAGAACGTTAGAAGAGAGGAGGAACAGGAGATCGCGATTGCTGTCAACACATCCACAGGATTCAAACCGCAGAAGATTACATTTGGAACATTTTTCTTCTTTCAGGTGAGATGTAACAACTTGTTTCGCATTAACTGTTTATTGTCAGGCCTTGTCATACCTAATATTATTAACAAACTAGAGGTTACCCATCACCACATGACTTCGTCGCCCGTTTTGTTGTTACTCAATGACAGTTAACAATATCTAATATTATTAACAAACTAGAGGTTACCCATCACCACGTGACTTCATCGCCCGTTTTTTTGTTACTCAATGACAGTTAACAATACCTAATATTATTAACAAACTAGAGGTTACCCATCACCACGTGACTTCGTCGCCCGTTTTGTTGTTACTCAATGACAGTTAACAATACCTAATATTATTAACAAACTAGAGGTTACCCATCACCACGTGACTTCGTCGTCCGTTTTGTTATTATTCAATGACAGTTAAGAGCCGGACACTCAAAACACCGAACTGAGTTTTGTCCCCGCTTCCCCGCGCACACCTCGTCATATTGTGCGTGAGACAGGTTGAACTTTCTTTTCGCTGTCTCTGTCACTTAACTACCCTGCTGACACAATGATATTTTGTTCATATCTTTATCCTTAGTTAAAATGCAATCGGAGTCAGGGTTGGCAGCCAAACCATAAATATCAGGTTAATTAATACATTTAAAAGTTGGTGTCATGTCAAATAATGGATATTTTTCAAATTAAATATACTTAATGAATATTTACATATAAATAAAACTAACTTTGCAGTATTACAATATATTACATTTTTTATCCGAAATATAATTTATTGTTATACTGCAATGTTAGTTTTATTTATAAATATTTATAATGACTCAGTATTACAAAGTTGAAAATAGTGTGTTTGAAGAATTAAATATAATGAAGTTCTTGAAGTACTATTTGAGTTCGTCTTCGTTGAGTGCGTATTTAGACGAAGTTGAGTGACATTAATAAGACTAACTCTTTAATAGCTTATTGAATAAACGCACATGAGTTTTGTTTTACTAAAGTACATTCTTCTCGGTAGGTATAGCCGGCGGAAGTTAATGCTTAAAGCATTTTCTACCAATCAATCGGTCCCGTCCAATCTAAGACAAGATTCAAACCCCGAGTAGAGGTTGGCTTCATTTAAGTTTATTTTCTTTTTATTTTTGTTTAACATAAAAACTTTTTTGTTCATATAATATATTGTAGGTACGTATGTAGTTATAAACCAATTACTATATTATCAACGTACTATTTACGCAATTTTGTTGATGATAGGTTCTTTGACTTAGCTACCGATAAAAGTCAAGAATTATGTGGTAAAAACTTATTATATCTAATTAAGATATTACGATAAAAAATACGTCAAAACGTAATTATATAATATTATTTTATGGAAAAAAAATATTGAATTTAAAAATATTTGTAAAGAAAAAAATGTAGAAGGGGAAAAAACATGTAAAAAATAATTAAATATAAAATTTTTGACAACCATGGATTCTCACAAATATTGCATTTAGCCCCAAATGACCAACATTAGAAAGTGGAAGGTTTCTGCAGAAAAAACTACAGAGCACAGAGCGACACGTCCGCCCGCCAAAACGTTCTCTCACGAATGAAGAATTTTAGGATTTGTATGGAGCGTATACAGTTTTTGTTTCTAAAGGAAAAGGTCGTAAGCGGGCAATCACTTTTTACCGATTAATTACAAAACTATATTAAATAGAAATAAAAAAGACGATGGTTTTGAAGAAAATTAAAAGACTCGCATTTTGGTATATTTTAAAGCGTTTTTTATTGAGTAGATAGCCTAAACCGTTATGATTTATAAAAATATAGAGCAAACTTTGATTTTTTTTTCTATCGAACTAAATTTGGAAAATATAAATTCAAATTGGAAGACTTGATAGCCAAAGCTCTAACTTAAAGCACATTTCCTTTTTTGTTGTGCTACGATACCTATTAAGGGAACAACGTTTATATAAAAACAGCCATTTTCGAGTGTCCGGCTCTTAACAATAACTAATATTATTAACAAACTAGAGGTTACCCATCACCACGTGACTTCGTCGCCCGTTTTGTTGTTACTCAATGACAGTTAACAATACCTAATATTATTAACAAACTAGAGGTAACCCATCACCACGTGACTTCGTCGCCCGTTTTGTTGTTACTCAATGACAGTTAACAATACCTAATATTATTAACAAACTTGAGGTTACCCATCACCACGTGACTTCGTCGCCCGTTTTGTTGTTACTCAATGACAGTTAACAATACCTAATATTATTAACAAACTAGAGGTTACCCATCACCACGTGACTTCGTCGCCCGTTTTGTTGTTACTCAATGACAGTTAACAATACCTAATATTATTAACAAACTTGAGGTTACCCATCACCACGTGACTTCGTCGCCCGTTTTGTTGTTACTCAATGACAGTTAACAATACCTAATATTATTAACAAACTAGAGGTTACCCATCACCACGTGACTTCGTCGCCCGTTTTGTTGTTATTCAATGAAAGTTAACAATACCTAATATTATTACCAACTACATCTGCTGAGGTTGAGATTGTGGGTTCTGGTTCTGAGGCTTTTGCGGGTATGGAGGAACTCATTCAGGATGTTGAAGGTTTCATGCGTATTTCAACCGGGATTGCAACGGGGGCGGATGAATGCAGGAGTCTGATTGGTGGTAAACATTTGCTGAAAGTACTACATTTAAATATTCGTAGCATAGCTAGAAATTTTGATCCACTGGTGGTTGAATTGTCAAATTTGAGGATTGATTGGGATGTTATCGTGCTGTCTGAATGCTGGCTGGGTGAACACTTCATAAAGATGGGTCTTGAGGGATATTCAGAGTTTTCCTCGTCTAAAAGATCAAATAGAAGCGATGGTCTGGTTATATTTATTAATGATAGGTTTAATAGTGTAGCTGTGTCTGAGCCATCGGTGGTGGATTGCAGCTGCGTTCAGGTGGACCTGGACCGACAATACAGAATAATTGCTGTGTATCGATCCCCATCTTTCGCTAATAAGACACCTTTTATAGAGTCTCTCGGGATGTTGTTGAAGGATAACAGTGAATCCAGAGATGTGGTCCTGATTGGTGATTTCAATATTGATATACTGAATCCGGATTCCAGTGGTTGTAGATACATGTTTATGCTTAATGAGTTGGGATATAATTCAGCCATAAATGTCGTGACCAGACACGCCTCGCAGAATTGCCTCGACCACGTAATGATTCGCTCTAGGTGCCATGTTGAGGCATTGGTTTATCAGTCCTCAATAACAGATCACTATATGGCAATGATTGGCCTCGAGGGACGACCAATCCAAAGGGGAAATGGAGGTGAGCGTTTCAATCTGACGAATAAATTGGACATGAGCCTTTTGGAGGGCAGGTTGGAGGCAGAACAGTGGATGGGCATTCTGGACGAGGCGGATCCCGAGGTGTCACTGACCAGATTTACGGAACGATTGAACGAACATATTGCAGCATGCACCTCCTCTAGGAGAGTTCGAGGTGTTTCAGATTCCAAAATGCTTAAGCCTTGGATGACTCCTGTATTAATTCGTTGCATCAGGAATAGGAATCAGCTTCACCAGCTCTCAAATAGATATCCTAATTGCATGGCATACAGACAGTCTTACAAAAATTACAAAAATGTCGTTCATAAACTAGTTCGCAGTGCCAGAAACAATTATTATAGGGAGAAGATAGCTGAGGCTGGCAGGGATACAAAGAGATTATGGCGGGTGATACGGGAGTGCTCCGGTGCGAATACAGAGAGGGTGGAAGTGAAAGAGGTCAGGATTGAAGGTAATTTGGTGAGTATTGATGTTAACCCCCTAAGGGTTGCTGACCACTTCAATGAGTTCTTCTCTCGGATTGGCATAAGCCTTGCCCGAGCTATCGAGCGGGGGACTGGCTTGACCGGGGAGGAGCTGGCGGGACAATTGATAAATGAAAATAGGTCTGGTCACGCTGGCTCAATCTTTTTCACCCCTATAGATCGCTCCGAAGTGGAAATGCTGATAGGAACATTAAAGGCAAGCTCATCAACTGGAACGGATGGAATTTCTAGTAGTGTTTTAAAAACATCTAGGAGACATATTTCGGCTCCTCTTGCCCACATCTTTAACGCTTGCCTGACTGTAGGTATTTTTCCGGGGCAGTTTAAGGAGGCTATTGTAATTCCTATTCATAAGGGAGAGGATCGCTGTAGTGCTGGAAATTACCGACCTATTTCTCTGCTCAGTAACCTTTCCAATATTTTGGAAAAGGCTGTTAAGAATCGTCTTGTTGGATTCCTTGATAGCACCTGCTTTTTCTCCGAAAATCAATATGGATTTAGAAGAGGGATGGGAACTCAGGATGCTTTTGATACTTTCGTAGGCGGCGTGACCCAGAACTTGGATGATGGAGATAAGTGCCTGGCTATCTTCCTGGACTTGTCTAAGGCTTTCGACACGTTGTCGCACGCGATCCTTCTGAGGAAGCTGGAGCTAGCTGGGATCAGGGGTTTGCCTCATCAGTTTTTTGTTAGTTATTTGAGAAACAGGTCCCAGAGAACTAGGATTGGGAATCATTTAAGTGATTTCCTCGAAGTCACATGTGGTGTCCCCCAAGGTTCCACGTTGGGGCCGCTTCTGTTCCTGATCTACATAAATGACCTTTGCAATTTGGCATTAAGGGGAAGAGTCATTGTATTTGCTGATGACACGGTTCTATTGTTTCGTGGGAAGTCTTGGTCGGAGGTGTATGGGATTGCAGAAGTGGAATTCAATAGCTTGGTTGAGGCGTCATTTACTAACCCTAAATGACTCAAAAACAAAATGTATGGCTTTTTCTCTTACTTCGGCTGGGCAGCCTATCCTTGATCGGAGAATACGCCTGCACTCCTGTGGGGGTGGGGATCGGTTTTGTACTTGTCCTGATATAGCCAGATGTGATAGTATAAGATACTTGGGACTAACGATTGATAGTCATTTGAGATGGGATAGGCACCTTAATGGTCTTACATCTAGACTTGGTCGTCTGGTACACGTGATGAGACGAATTAGGGATGTGCTGGACGGGACGGGGTTGAGGATGGTTTACTCTGCTCTCTGTGAATCCATCATATCCTACGGTATTGAGTGTTGGGGTGCAGCAGCCGATTCTCATTTATATTCAGTAAACGTGGCACAAAAAGCACTTATAAGAGTCATGAACCGTATGGGGTTCCTTAGTCAGACCGAATCAGCCTTCATTGAAAATGGTATACTTGAGGTTAGAAAGATATTTGTTTTGAGGGTGTTATGTAGACTACATAAGGGAATTGGCCACCTGACGAGAGTGACAGGGGAAAGAACTCGATCTGCTGTGCAGGGTTTCCTTGCGGTACCATCAGTACACAGTGCTCTGGGATTCAGATCCGGCCACTTTTTAGCTCCCAGATTGTTCAATGGGTTGGACCCTACTTTGAGAAGTATACAGAGTGTAAACGAGTTTAAAAAGTGTATAAGAGTATGGTTGCTTAGGGACGTTGTACTTGATATGATCTTCAGAAGGATTGTATAGGTTGTCGATGGGGTTTGTTTGGGTGGTTTCATGATGGCGTTGGTGTGGGCTGAGGGTTTTCTTTGACTGTGGAGGCTGTGGCTGTGCTCTGTGGGTGCTGTTAATATGAGAGTATATTGTATGTTTCTGTTCTGTGTTGGTTCTAAGCTTGTTTGTGTTATGCCTTTGACCATTTATTTTATGTCTTTATTTTTTAATTTTTAATTTTTTTATTTTTGTAATTTTAATTGTTTTTTTTTGACATATATATATATACTTTGAATTGCCTTTTTATTGTTGCTGTGCATTTTGTTTTACTTCAACTGCTGCTGTTGTGGCGGATGCTGTTATTGTTGTTGTTTTCGTTTTTTTTTTTCTTGTGTTCTGACATTTTATATTTTGACAGCCCACGGCTCTATTATTAATTTTTGACAGCCCGCGGCTCTATTATTAATTTTTGACAGCCCGCGGCTCTATTATTAATTTTTGACAGCCCGCGGCTCTATTATTAATTTTGTTCTTGTATACTTTAAATATTCTTTTGGATTTCTTTGTATGCTTAATTGTGCAACTGTCCCGTTTTAATTTATTATTATTGTTGTATTTTATTATTATTGTTTTTTGTAATTTATTAAGGTTATTGCAATTTATTTATATTGTTGTAATTTGTTATTGCTATTGTATTTAATTTATATTGTTGAAACTTATTATTGTTATTGTAAATTATAACTGTTATTGCATTTTAATACTATTATTGTAATTTGTTATCATTGTTAATATCATCTTGTTCTTTAATTTTATTTTCCAAAGATTTGTTGTGTCTTAATGTGCCTAGTCGTATATGCATGCTAGCCTCAACACAGGTTCACACCTAGTGAGGCGGCAAATTTTTCTTTTTTATTTGTATCTGATGTGTATTATTGTTTTGAACTGTATAATATGTATGAATTTGATGTGACAATGATTAAAATAAATATTAACAAACTAGAGGTTACCCATCACCACGTGACTTCGTCGCCCGTTTTGTTGTTATTCAATGAAAGTTAACAATACCTAATATTATTAACAAACTAGAGGTTACCCATCACCACGTGACTTCGTCGCCCGTTTTGTTGTTACTCAATGAAAGTTAACAATACCTCATATTATTAACAAACTAGAGGTTACCCATCACCACGTGACTTCGTCGCCCGTTTTGTTGTTATTCAATGAAAGTTAACAATACCTAATATTATTAACAAACTAGAGGTTACCCATCACACGTGACTTCGTCGCCCGTTTTGTTGTTACTCAATGACAGTTAACAATACCTAATATTATTAACAAACTTGAGGTTACCCATCACCACGTGACTTCGTCGCCCGTTTTGTTGTTATTCAATGAAAGTTAACAATACCTAATATTATTAACAAACTAGAGGTTACCCATCACCACGTGACTTCGTCGCCCGTTTTGTTGTTACTCAATGAAAGTTAACAATACCTCATATTATTAACAAACTAGAGGTTACCCATCACCACGTGACTTCGTCGCCCGTTTTGTTGTTATTCAATGAAAGTTAACAATACCTAATATTATTAACAAACTAGAGGTTACCCATCACACGTGACTTCGTCGCCCGTTTTGTTGTTACTCAATGACAGTTAACAATACCTAATATTATTAACAAACTTGAGGTTACCCATCACCACGTGACTTCGTCGCCCGTTTTGTTGTTACTCAATGACAGTTAACAATACCTAATATTATTAACAAACTAGAGGTTACCCATCACCACGTGACTTCGTCGCCCGTTTTGTTGTTACTCAATGACAGTTAACAATACCTAATATTATTAACAAACTTGAGGTTACCCATCACCACGTGACTTCGTCGCCCGTTTTGTTGTTACTCAATGACAGTTAACAATACCTAATATTATTAACAAACTAGAGGTTACCCATCACCACGTGACTTCGTCGCCCGTTTTGTTGTTTCTCAATGACAGTTAACAATATTGCGTTAATGCGTAATTTACTTTATTGATAATACAAATTGGACAAATACATGTTGTGCGTCTTTAGATTTTCAATTCAAGCAGGTCAAATTTCAATTCATTTTTCTGCTACCGGAGCACCTCTTGGCTGTGTATCCGCCCACTTCAAACAACATAAAAACGGACCACTACATTTTTTGGTCTATGGTGTATTATTATTATTATCCAATGAAGTGTTTGTTTTATTTGTTAGCTAGCAGCCACGCTATGAAATAAATGTACAACTATTAGGTAGGTACGTTGGAACTTACAATATCGTTGAAAGCAAACGGAAACGTCAAGATAAAACATGGTATTGTTGAGAACATCCGGAAAGGTATCTGAAACGTAACAATTGCATTCATTTAGACATGTTCTAAGTTTTATGCTAACTAAGTATGCGTGATGCATGGAAACTTGTGTGACAATAAAAGAGCCGATAGCTATTTATTTATTTAATAAAAAATAACTTTTTTTACTTTAACATAATATTATATTTGATTCTATTACACATAATTTTATTTTGACATTTTTGAAATATTTAATAGGGCGGCGCTCATCCAAATTCATAAAGATATAATTCAAAAACCAGTAGTTCACGAAACAATGAGGACTGACAGGGCGAGATCTGTTGGCTGTCTAAAGATTCCAAAACTAAACACGACAACTGCCCAAAACCAATATCATTACAGAGGTATTACATTCTTTAATGGACTGCCGGCGACTCTTCGCACCGAGATAGAATATAAAACAGTTTTAGAAAATTAAAAAAAAAAAAAATTAAAGTAATATTGAAAAAAAAAATAATAAAATAATGAAAAACCGAACCATTCGCACAACCGAGTCATGTGAATAGACTCGTAACATCGCGGGCCGGTTGTACGTACACGTGTTGTAAATGTGAATTTTTGTGACAATATAAATCCGGTGTGCCGGACACGCTTTGTTTTTTTTTGTTAGACTTGACAAAATTAAGGACTTTTGATATACCATTATATTGTTGTAATGTTTAAGGTATTAATTAGCTAGATAAGTACCTATAGTATGTACTTTTTTATAGTTTACTCCCCTCCTTAACACAAGTTTTACTTTCTAGGGAGGGTAAAAAATAATTAAATATAAGTCAATTAAGTATATTGATAATTATGTAATTTACAAGAGAAAAAAACTGTTATACTATTTTCGTTATATTTAAGCGAAAAGAATTCATATATAAGTACTTGAATATTTTGTGCGGACTCACCACGTATACAATAAACTTTTCGTTGATTGTTTTAACAACTCTAAGAAGATCTCGACTAAATCGCGCGAACTCTTCAATAGCAATATCTTTTTTATAGTTTCCTTCGTGCCATATTCTGTAGGTTAAACGCTGGCACAGCTCCGTCACAGGGTTGAAGAACATCGTTTCATCAGATTTTTGTATGGCTTTGTTGACTTCTCCCAAATAACACGCCGCTAATATGTACACCATAAAAGTATTCAAAATGTAGAACTGTATGGTCAGGTAAGGGAGGTTTATAAATATGGCATAGTACCAACTTTCATGGGAGATGAATTCTGAATAAATAAAATAGCAGTTGCAGCACGCGAAATACCCGTAGAATATTTTCAAAAAAACATTTTTTTCAAATCTAGGGTTTTGGAAAAACAAGGAACGCTCCACGTTATAGAATGTCGTAAAAATCTTTTCTATTGATTTTAATTGGTATTTTTTTAAGACCCCGAACCATATGGTGAAACAATTGATCACATCGAAAAGTGTAGCAAGATAAAACACAACGTTCGTGAAATCAGAATATTCCGTGTCTCTACTCAAATACATATAAATGGTGACACTGAACTGGAGAGAAAAAAGCACAACGTATGACTTGATGGTCCAGTTGACTTCAGAAAAGTGCGCCTTTTCGAGTTGGTACGACTTCAGACCCAGGATAAGATGCGCGCAGCTGAAGGGCTCTACCAAGGCTCGGTATGTTCTAAATCTACAAAAAGGATTTGACGTGAAGAGAAATTTCCGTTTTTTTATCATTTGTAAAATTATTACATAGGTAGGTACCTATGTGTACGTGTATTGTACCCGTGGTGGTTGGATTTTCAATAGCACAACACATTATAAAAACACAGCTTATTCATGTATATTAGTACCTACTCACATTTCAACACTATGATTAGATCTATTGTATGACAAAGATATATCATTAGCAGTAGTATAATAGCTGATGATGTCCTTTTAGAGTACCTACTGTTAATTGCCTTTTTACATCAACAGAACTAATCCAGCGCTACGCAAAGTGTGTGTCGCGGCACAGTGGTGTAGCGTGCCATCCAACGGAAGGTATCTCACATTGAAACAGTCATCAAGGAATAATGTGATTGTCAGAAATAGTTATGTGATGAGAGGGATTTAGTCGGATGTAAATTATTCAAGTTTAGTCATTTAATATTTGAAAGTTTGAGAATGCGATGGTGGCAAAGAGTTTATAAAAACAGTTGCTTGTTTGTTTGGTTTAAATTGACGCATTGAAGGGGTGTCTAGGAAACCATTAAAATTTTTATTGTTTAAAGCGATTAGTAGAGAAGGCAAATTCCCCTGTTTTGAGACAATGACGGTTATTCTCAAATGAAAAACAGACGATTGAGTTGCGTCGTATCCAATTTTTATTGAGACTTTTGACATTTCTGTATTCTGAAAATGTTTTATCCAATACAATGGATGCGTAACTACTGGCAACCGATTAAGTTCTAAGCAAGAGCTTCTTGCGTTGAGTTGGAACGTGAATTTGAGAATACCAGTCAATATATTTGGTTCTATTGAGGACGATGAGTGCTTTGATTTTTTTATTTTAGTTTGATAAGCATGCTCGAGGTCTATGGGAGGAATTAGCCACTGAAAGAGGGCCTCCCATGTCAAAGGAACCTTCTTGCCAAAATTCAGGCAAAATAAAACTCTGAAGGTCCGAGACCGGCCCCGATTCGATGCGACCTCACGCCTCGAGCAGGTACCAAAAAGGGGGCCGAAATTCGGCATCGATCAGACATAATGTATATAGACAACTGAAAAAGGTTCCTGATGGTGTACAGATTACAGGGGCTGGAAGCTATCTTTTAACTATCTAACTTTAAATACCTAAACGTACTTCCAGCAGAGACTCTAAATAGGACAGGACTTTACTACGCGAAAAATATGCCACGGCTAGCGTCAGTCAAACAACGATCCTGCCTATTAACAATTTTACCGTCTACCTCGCGTGCATTCGATCTCACCATCAAAATAAACGTGCAATTCCTTTATCGACGAACTAATCAACCTTCTAGTCGAGTTATAACACCGCAAGTCCTTCCTCATCGGAGTTCCAAATCGCTCAACTGCTTCGGTCTTGCGCGCGACCTTTTCGCCAGTGAACCTCATGAACTGAGCTGAAAAGCGTCCAAACCAGCAACACCCCATTTTCTTGGACAGTTATGTGAGGTATATCTTCAGTCCACAGCCCTCCTGACATACTACATATTATTATACGGGCTCCGTAAGTTTAACTTTAATAGATTAACAACGGCGCGGGCAAAAAACATAATCTATCTTATGCGCGGGCAATAACAAGCTCAGAATATCATAACATCTCCAAAATCACTCGATTCCGGGTGGAGGTCTATAATAAAAAAAAAAAAAAATATCATAACATCGCGACCGGATATTCATAACAAAATACATGTACAAAATACAAATGAAAATTCTACACTAAGCTTACTAGAAGGTTCTAAATATGATCTTTGCAATATCACTTAAATTTTTTTATTTTATCGCCAAAATGTATAATATATAATACGTATAGTATTCACTCAGACAGCCACTGAAGATGACCGCATTGCGGTAGAAAATATTTTGGCGATAAAATAAAAAATTTTAAGTGATATTGCAAAGATCTTTTTATTGAAATACCTTAATATGGAGAAGTATCACAACGTTACAGAAAAAACATTCATTGAATTCTAAATATGAAATTCCTAACCAGATTGAAAAATAAACATTAAATATAGGTCACACCACTGGTATCGGAAAATGGGGTAACCTGCGAATGACAGATAACAATTCGCGACGTTTGTTTGACAGGTGACGTGTGAAAACAATACAGGTACGTACATGCTGCAATACAATAAATCACATCGAGCAACTTGCTCATGAGAATGCTTGGCGGGGCAACCAAGCACCAAAT
Organism: Mystacides longicornis; assembly: GCA_963576905.1. NCBI lineage: Eukaryota > Metazoa > Arthropoda > Insecta > Trichoptera > Leptoceridae > Mystacides > Mystacides longicornis. The sequence continues at coordinate 265,070 of OY756421.1, read as the reverse complement.
CAAATACTACATCGAAACATATCTCTGTGCCCGATCATCGTCCTGGGTAGCTGCCAGCGACGGAACAAAATACACTCTAATAAAAATATGGTCACTCACCCGAAATTCAGCATACCTTTAAAATAAAAGCACAAAAGAAAATAAACACGCCACATTCACACATATGACCATTGACGGAATTGGCGCTTTTGACTGTAGCATAATGAAGAAATGTTTCAGTCAAACAAAAAATGTGGGTAACAATAATACTGTACTATGCACAGGTCGCCGCGCTGGGCCGGTACCCACGTACTGCACACTGTGTAGTGTGTATGGACGTGCATAGATAATACAATAATATACTGATGTGAGTGCTGGCTAAGGTAATTATTATACGATAATGTGCCATACCTATACGACAGACACCTGTCATTAGAGCAAAAGAGGTAAATATGTGTTTGGTATTTATTTATGTGCATCGCTGTCCTTTGTTCTGTTGGTGTCTTTTGAGAATAAATAAATAAATATGAGTAATAGGATGTCACTTGTCTCCCTCTCCAAACCTCATACCTCACCACCCCCGGATTGGGAAATCTTCAATAAATAAAAAACCATAATTAAACGGAAGGTTTAATTAACAAACGCGGGACTCTAAACAAAAAGCTCTATATCTGACTGTTAGAACTGTACAATGTTGATATAATGTTATAAGAGTGGCAACACTAGAAAATATTTTTGTGTAACTAGTATATTAAGTTTCCTTTTCCGGTCTGTTTAAAAATGTTTGTTGGGTTGGAAGCAAATAAAAGCTTGTTAAGAGGAAATCTGTTTTTATTAAGTTCATCGACTACTAATTCTAACAGGTTATGGGCCCAGAACGTGCCTAGTGTTTTTATTAAGTGGGTAATATAAAATTACCAAAAATAATCAAAGTAAGTGAATTATTGTTTTAATAAAAAAAGAGTGGTCAAAAGACAGCATGGCGAACACAAATTCAAACATCGATTTCGTGTCTCTGCCACAATAATTAAAAGAAGGCACAAACTTCAGCAACTGGAAATATAGATTAAAACTCATTCTTGAAACAAAGAATGTGTTAAATGTCATTGAATTAGAGTGACTGAGAGTGAAAAAGCTAAAGATGCAAGTGCCAGAGCTACCATTGTACAATGTTTGTCGGATATGTTAAGAAAGCTACAACTGCAAAAGAAATGCTAAATGCATTAGACAAGATATTCGAGCGAAACAGCACTGTGAATAAGTTAAATCTGAGTAGGCAACTTTTAACCTTAAAATGCAAAAACGGGGAAAAATTTACGGATCATTTTTTAAAATTTGATACTTTAATAAACAACATTGAAACTGTTGGTACAAAAATGGATGAAAGTGACAAAATATGCCACTTATTACTTACAATACCAGACAAATATCAGCATGTTGTAACATCAATATAGACAATGAGTGTTCATAACCAACTCACCATCGAAACGGTAAAGTCGTGTCTCTTGGATGCAGAGTTAAAAGAAAGCAACGGCACAACAAGCAGCAACACCAATAATGAAACTGCATTTACAACAAAGATTGAATGTTTCAAGTCAAACAAGATCTAAAAGAGGATTTTTCCGGCCAAACAGTTATAGAGAAAAAGGCAGACCAACGCAGCAAGCACACTCGAGCAGTAGTAATGCCAATCACAGCGAATTTAATTTTTTAGCAATGCATGCGATGCATGCAGGTAAACACAAACAGTCTTGTAAAGACATGTGTAATATAGAATTTATCGTAGGTTCAGGGGCATCGGAACATCTTATAAGAAGTGGCACAACAAATGTAAAAAATGTAACATATCTAGAGAAGGAAGTCAATATCAAAATTGCAAATGGATCTGTTATAAACACAAATATTATGGGAGAGATATCGTTCTATTGCAATAATAAGTTGATTCATATAAAAGGTTTGATAGTACCAGACTTATTTCAAAATATATTATCTGTGAAGAAGATTACAATGAAAGGGTTTGACGTAATTTTTAACAAAGATTATGCGAAGATCAAGAATGATAAAGCATCTTGGGTATGTAAAGAAATCAATGGCTTATATATTTTAAAGGGCTTCAGAGAAAAAGAATGTGAAGAAAATAGAGAAAATGTTTATGTAACAAAGAATGAAAATGATGCAATATTATGGCATCAAAGATTAGGTCATTTAAATAGGAAAGGATTGATAAAATTGAATTTACCAGTAAGTAATAAAATATGTGAAGAGTGCATGCAAAATAAAGCAACAAGGCAACCATTTAAAAATGTACAAAAGCCTAGAAGCAATCATGTTGGAGAACTGATATACACTGACTTAGCAGGACCCATTACACCAACATCAAATCAGGATTATAAATATTTCCAGACCATTACTGATGATTTTAGCCACTTTGTAAAGATTTATTTGTTAAGATGTAAATCAGAGGCAGAAGAAAATTTGAGAAATTATATAAGTGAAACAAAAACACAGTTCAATGTAACAGTGAAGAGGATACGTTGTGATCAAGGAAGGTAGTTTTGTACTACAAGTTTTAAACAATATTGTGATCACCAAGCTATAAAATTAGAGTATACCCAGGCCTATACACCATAGCAAAATGGAGTATCAGAAAGAATGAATAGAACGCTTTATAACAAAGCAAGGACTATGTTAAATGAAACAAATTCACCAAAATCATTATGGCCAGAAGCAATCTGTTGTGCAGCATATCTCTTGAACTGTCCATCTTCTGCAATAAATTTTGAGATACCAGTTGAAAAGCATGGAGGAAAATTAAACTTAGAAAGCTTGCGAGTATTTGGTGCAAAAGGATGGGCTGTTATATTACCTCGTGAAAAGAAATTAGAGAGTAGAGCACAACCTGTGTACATGGTTGGATATGCTCCAAATGGATATCGTTTATGGAATGCTGACAAAGATCAAATTATTATTTCCCGTGATGTGAAATAAGATGAGACTCAAATTATATACAAAAATGTAAATAATTCTGCACTAAGTGATGACCAAAATGTGGCATTTTGAAGAAAATGTAAATAAAAGTATTAAAAATGAAAGTGAGATTAACATACAAGAGCAACATAGTAATAGTGAGAATGCTAATAGTGAGGAAGCAGGAAATTGCGAAGAATCAAGATCTAAGAGAACAACCAGAAAACCGACGTACTTGAATGAGTATGAATTGTATTCAGCATTCTGCCTGAATACAAATGTTTGCAGCGACCCTTCAAGTTTTAAAGAAGCATATAAAATACCTGCTTGGCAAGAAGCAATATCAGCTGATCTAAATGCTCACAACAAGATGAAAACGTGGACGATCACCGATCTACCAGAAGGAGAGACAACAATAGACGCTAAGTGGATATTTAAAACAAAAGAAGACGGTACCAAAAAGGCCAGGCTTGTAGCTCGTGGATTCTTAGAACGACCAGATGACTATAATAATTATGCACCAGTGGCAAGATTTGCAACTATTCGTCTTTTGCTGGCTGAGGCAGTACAACATAAATGGCCTGTGCATCAGTATGATATTTCAGTAGCATTTCTCAATAGTAAGTTGGAAAAGGAAATTTATATGAAAATTCCAGAAGGTGTGTCTAAAGAGCAAAACAAAGTTCTAAAAATGAAACGAGGTTTATATGGCTTGAAAAGTAGTCCCAAATGTTGGAACAATAGATTTAATTATTTTGCTGAGGAAAATGGATTGAAACGCTCATTATACGACTTTTGTATGTATGTTGGTCGAGATACATGGTTAATTGAACGGCAATTAAATGGCAGATTTGAACAGCCTTACAAACAATAAACATTCTGATGAATTGAAGATTGAACTAAATCACTAATATAGTATGCATTAATATGCATACTTCTCTACTGTGGGTGATAATTTGGCAAATGAACAGTTAAGGAGTGTGTCTGGAAACATTAGAATATTAACAAACAAAGTGAATGTACCAAACAGACCGAGAGACTCTTTTTTTGTCTTTCCAACAGATCCTTCTGAGGTGTCCATGATAATAACAACCCTTAATACGGGAGGTGCAGCAGGGATGGATAGAATTAGCGTTAGGGTGCTAAAGGAAACAATGAACAGATTATCTGAACCATTGGCTTATTTGTATAACCTTAGCGTATCCAGTGGTGTATTTCCTGATGAAGCCAAAATTTCATTGATCTGTCCTATATTAAAAAAAGGTGACCCAAGAGAAGTTACTAACTACCGCCCCATATCACTTCCGAGTAATATATCAAAGATCTTTGAGAAGTTGATGAAAACCCGATTACTCAATTTCCTTGAAAAAAAAAACAAATTACTATCCGAAAATCAATTTGGATTTCGAAAAGATAGAAATACAGAAGGAGCCATAATGATCCTTACAGAGTTTGTTTCACAGGGATTGGATAGGGGTGATAAGTGTATAGGGATATTTATGGATTTGGCCAAATTCGATACAGTATCACATGAATTGTTACTAAGAAAACTATATCAAACAGGTATTCGAGGAAAAGCATGGCAGTGGTTTGAATCATATTTATGCAATAGAAAACAAATTCTTAAATATAATGATACTCAAAGTGAGCCAATGGTGATCTCATATGGTGTCCCACAAGGAAGTGTCCTGGGTCCTATACTGTTTCTCATATATATAAATGACCTGTGTTGTATGGAAGTGGGAAATGGCAGGGTTGTCACATTTGCAGACGACACAGTGCTGCTTTTCCAAAATAAAACTTGGGATGGAGTGATGAAGTCTGCTCAAGATGGCTTTAATAAAGTGTGGTGGTAGTAGCTGGCGAGAGGGGTAGGAGTGGGGCAGCAGGCAGAGATGTGGGGAAGGGGAGGGGGTGCAGACTGGAGGGTGCGTACGAGCCAGCATAGTGCAGTGCGCGCGGGGATCTAGCTGGTGAGTGACGTGTAGAGGTTCGGTCGTGTTTTGTTTTCGTAAATTGATTATTACCACAAGCTATTTCGGCGACAATAGCGATTAACAATCTGAAAGTGAGCGATATGCTGCGGTCGTTCGACGGGGAGGGAGACGTCGTACAGTGGCTTGCGAAGATGGAATTAGTGGCGAAACTAAAGGGCGTGACTGATTTGTCACAACTGCTGCCGTTGTTCCTCGAAGGACCGGCATTCGCCGTGTACAATGAGATGACCGATGAAGCCAAAAAGAGCTCCGGTGAGATAGTGAAAGTGCTTACGGCGACGTTTTCGCTGAATCCGTTCAGCGCATATGAGCAGTTCGTGCGACGTGTGTGGAAGGACGAACCAGTAGACGTGTATCTAACAGACTTGAGGAGTCTGGCGCGTGTGGGGGGTGTTTCGTCCGATGCATTGCTGAAGCGTGCATTCGTCGTAGGGTTGCCGGGGCCCGTGTCCAGAGAACTAAGGGCCATGGCAAATGTCGAAACGCTACCGTTGGCTAGTGTCTTAGATCGAGAGCGGGCGTTAATGGCGGAGTATACAGAGGGCTCTGTGGCGGCCGTAGCAGTGGTGGCGAAGCGTGGCGGGAGAGATCGCGGCCGAATCGTGTCTAACCGCACAGACACTGGCGCTAGACTTTGCTTTCGATGTGGTGGGCCTCACTTGCAGAAGTTTTGCAAAGAAGGGAAGACCACTGTGTCGTGTTGGACCTGTGGAAAGGAGGGTCACATATCGAGAGAGTGTGAGCAGGGAAACGGAAGCGGAAGAACTGGTGCGCCAGTAGTTCTTCCACGTGGGGACTAAAGGCGCTACCTATTGTTGACGTCACGATAAATTCCCGTAATGCACGCGCTCTGGTTGATACGGGTTGTTCACGCACGGTGGTGCGGCGTGCGTTTACCGAAGAACTTTTTGGTGGGAAAAACAACACTTCGATTGTTGGTGTAGACGGGACTCGTTTGCAGTGTGTGGGCGAATCTGTCTTACGAGTTCAGCTAAACGGTTTCGAAGTAAGAGTAAAATGTGTCGTGACTGAAAAATTATTCGATGGTGTAGACGTCGTACTAGGTATGGATGTTATCATGATTTTCGGTGGTGTCAAAGTGACGGGTAACAGCGTCGAGTTTTTGGACGGATCCAGGGTGTGCGCGGCAGGAGTAGTGGAAGCGGAGAGGGAGATCGAAAAGCTCGAGGACAAAGACTTTACAGCTGTATTCGATGGGTCGCAGTGGACAGTGCACTGGAAGTGGAAGGATGAGCCACCTGTTCTCACAAATCAGGTGGACGCCTACTCGAGTATAAATAAATATGACATTGATACTGAAGTTGAAACGTGGATCGAGAAAGGCTGGCTGGTCCCTTGGACGAGCGGAAGTGAGAGTGAAGGTATGCAGAGAAATAAGGGTAAGGTGCGCCCAGTCCTGGACTACAGAGAATTGAACGAATTCGTGAATTGCCACACCGCGGAGGGGATAGACGTGTGTGACGAAACCATACGTAGGTGGCGGCGGCGAGAAGGGCCTCTCAAAGTGTTGGACCTCAGATCAGCCTATCTGCAGATCAGAGTTGACAGAGAGTTGTGGCGTTATCAGCTAGTACGTTATAAGGGTCGGACATTTTGTCTAACTCGCTTGGGTTTCGGATTGAACTGTGCACCAAAAATAATGACAGCCATAGTGAGATTCGTGCTGTCAAAAGATGACAAGATACGGCGTCGAACTGACAGCTACATAGACGATATTTTGGTTGACGAGTCCGTGGTGGGAGTGAGTGAGGTGGCAGAGCAGCTCTGCAGATATGGACTGGAGACGAAACCACCGGAGACTCTGGAAGGGGGTAGGGTCCTTGGCCTTCGGATTGAGACCGGAAGAAGTGGACAACTTGTGTTTTGCAGAGGAAACGTGTTGCCGAATGGTGAGATGAGGGCGTCACTCACGAAGAGAGAGCTGTTCTCAATGTGCGGCAAGTTGATAGGACATTATCCTGTGTGCGGGTGGCTGAGAACGGCGTGCAGCTACGTAAAGAGATTGAGTGAGGGGTGTGATTGGGAGACGCCAATTGGTACTGAGGCACAAAGGATTCTGGAAGAAATTCTGTGTCGTGTAAGATCTGAGGACCCGGTGAAGGGGGTTTGGAGGGTTGACAATGACGCAAAAAAGTGTAAAGTATGGTGTGACGCTAGTACGCTGGCGATTGGCGTATTAATCGAAGTAAATGGTCAAGTGGTGGAAGACGCATCATGGATGAGAAAGGCTACGGACGTGAATCACATCAACGTAGCGGAGTTGGAGGCGGTGTTGAAGGGAGTCAGCTTAGCTACAAAGTGGTCGTTTAAGGAGATTGACGTAGTGACCGACTCGGCGACTGTCAGACACTGGGTGGCGTCAGTTTTGGAAGGTGATCGAAGGCCGAGAGCCTGAAGTTCATGATGCGGGTGAATTAGGGGTGACCGACAACTGGATTCGTCTGGCGGTGGATGTGACACACTACAACGGAGGTTGCTACCTGACCATGATTGACTGCGGACCCAGCCGTTTTGCATTGTGGAAGAAGATCTCCAGTGAAAACGCCAGAGAAGTGACGGAAGAGATGAAAAGACTGTTCAGGGAGAGGGGGCCACCCAACGAAGTATTGCTGGATAATAGCAAAGCATTTCGGTCGTTTGAACTGGCCGAGCTATGCAAAGCGTGGGGCGTGCAGAGAAGGTTTCGGGCTGCGTACAGACCATACGGGAACGGAATTGTCGAACGTCATCATCGCACCATCAAGAGGATGGCCGCGCGTTCTAGGGAGGTACCAGAGCAGGCGGCGTTTTGGTCTGTCGCCTAAGGAGGGGTTGAAAGAGGACACAGTGCCTGCCATTGGCGTGCACACATATAAATGGCGGCATCCAGGTGAGAGTGTGCCGCAGCCTGCACCGGAAACGACTGGTAAACAGAGAAGGAGACCTCGTCCTCGTGAAACCAGTCAACGCAAGGTGCACCGACCGATGGAGAACTGGGAAGGTCACGGGTGTTGTGTCAGAGTCCACTGTGGAGGTCGACGGGATACCAAGGCACGTATTGGATTTGAGGGGGCTGGGGCATGCTACTTTACCTGGCAACCAACTGAAGGTGAATAGCGATAAAAGCTTCAGGAGCAATGAGGTACCTGTAAGGTTATTCGGGGGCCTTTTTGATAGTGAGGATGAAGGTGAAGAGCCGGCCGAAGCTGACGAGGGAGGGGGCGTGGCAGTAACCGTTGCGGATTTCTGTCTCGCTCAAGAGAGACCCCAACGCCAACGCAGGCCGCCACAGTGGATGGCAGACTTTAATTAATGATGACGACATCAGGGGGGCGTGTGGTGGTAGTAGCTGGCGAGAGGGGTAGGAGTGGGGCAGCAGGCAGAGATGTGGGGAAGGGGAGGGGGTGCAGACTGGAGGGTGCGTACGAGCCAGCATAGTGCAGTGCGCGCGGGGATCTAGCTGGTGAGTGACGTGTAGAGGTTCTAGATATACTGAGATATATAGAGTGCTCTCTAGATATACTTGGCACTCCACATCATGTCTTCAAGAAACAGATCTCCAGAGCAATTTTAAGCAATTCTACTACTTCGCGATAGCTTGTTGATTATTCTTTTCCCACACCCCTTCCTCCCTTTTTTCCTTCCCTTCTTCTTGCACTCTCCATTTGTGTTTGAGTTTACCTCTAGCTATTTTCATATTTCACTTACACTAGTAGTACTTCTATTGATATTTTTTTTTCTCTCTGGAACATGTTGTACCTGTTTCACTCAACAATAAATAATGTAACATGTGACACATCTCGATGGAGGTCAACTTATTTTAAGGTCATAAATTAATTCTGTTTCTACTTTTAATGTATAGTTGTCCTCTGTAATGTGTTTTGATAAAATAAATAAATAAATAAATAAAAAATAAATAAAGTTTGTATTTGGCTGAGAGAGAATATTTTGACACTGAACGCATCCAAAACAAATTTTATTTGCTTCTCAATAAACAAAACTGGTTCACCAAAGGAGAATGAGGTCTGTATATGCTACCATCAGTGTGTATATTATGATTCCACTACGAATTGTAACTATCCTTCAAATTGTACCCAATGTGAATCCTTGAAAAGATGCAACAGTTTGAAATATTTGGGTGTACAAATAGATGGAAACTTAAACTGGAAAGAACACATAACCCATCTTACGGGACGAATGAGGAAATTGGTCTACTTTTTTAAAGAGCTTAGACAAATCTTGGAAATTCAACAAATCAAAATGATATACTTTGCGCTTTGCTATTCTCTAATTAACTATGGCATATTAGCATGGGGAGGAGCGGCCAAAACAGTACTGGATCCTGCATACAAAGCGCAAAAACTAATATTTAAAGTTATGCTTGGATTAGAATATAGATACCCGACTGTACAACACTATACAATGATATCAAGATGTTGAATGTCAGACAAATTTATATGTTTCGACTTATAATGGTAACTGACAAAAGTGAAAAATATATGGCCAGGGTGCACAGCCGAAATACAAGACAGAGTGGAAGCCTTGCGGTGCCGCAGGTGTTCACCTCATTTGCCAGACGGTTCCACACGTTTCTCGGACCACGTCTTTATAATGCCGTGCTACCGAGGATCCCAGATCAGGGCATATCAAGAAGAACAGTTCAATCCTTTCTGCTTGGCCTGGGACTGGACGAGTCTGAAAATCTTTTATGTGAATTTATAATATAATGTAAAAAAAAAAAAAAAAAAACATCGATACGGGTGCAAACCCAGTGAGGTATTTTTAGGCTTTTACAAGAACAAAATAGTGTAATAATTATTATATTATGTACTTTTTTGTTTAATGTTTCAATAAATTTTTATTAATTATATTTGTAGATGACATCCTAATTGTTGGTAGGGATGTAACCAAACTGGCTGAAAAATTAAAACAAGAATTTGATGCTAAGTACCTAGGAGAAGTAAAACATTTTTTTGGGAATGCAAACTGAACGTGAGGAGGACACAATGAACATTACACAAACTGCTCAAATAGACAAAAAACTCAGAAATTTTAATATGACAGAATCAAAAGGTGCTAAATCACCTATAACTAAAGGATTTGAAAATTCACTCACAGGTGAAGAATTTGACGCTCCTTATAGAGAGCTGATTGGTGGATTATTGTTTTTGGCAACAAGTACTAGACCAGACATTGCCTATGCCACAAACTATTTGAGTCAATATGTTCAAAATCCTACTAAAGCTACATGGATCGAAGCAAAACGCATCCTTCGATATTTAAAATCAACCAAAGAAATGGGACTTGTTTACAAGAAGACGACCATTGTGAATTTAGTTACATACTCAGACGCTGATTGGGCTGGTGATAAAAATGATAGAAAAAGTGTAAGTGGATCTACCACACTGTATTGCAACTGCCCAGTTGCATGGTTCTCAAGGAAACAGATGTGTATCATTGTCATCGACGGAGGCTGAATATATTGCTGCATCATTAAGTGCTTGTGATTTAATAAATTTGAGAGGTCTGTGCAGTGACTTTAACGAATCAGTAGACTGTGTTTTATATGTTGATAATCAGGGAGCAATTAATATATTAGACTCATTTGCAAACAGCAAAAGAACCAAGCATATAGACATTAAATATCACCATATTAAGGACTTAGTTTATAAGAAGATTATTACTTTAAAATATGTAGAGTCAAAGAATAACTATGCAGATTTGTTCACCAAAGCACTTTCAAATGATAACTTTATTAGACTGAGAAATTTTATATTATTATGTTTGCGGTGAACAATCTTCACCTTGTTGATTTCTTTTATTAAATAGGTGAAAATTGAGGAAGGGTGTTAGAACTGTACAATGTTGATATAATGTTATAAAGAGTGGCAACACTAGAAAATATTTTTGTGTAACTAGTATACTACTAAGTTTCCTTTTCCTGTCTGTTTAAAAATGTTTGTTGGGTTGGAAGCTTGTTAAGAGAAAATCTATTTTTATTAATTGCATCGAACACTAATTCTAACACTACTATAATTCAACAGTCAAACACTTCAAAATTACTACAAAAACTATAAAACGCGACGGAAATTGTACATTGATTGACAATGAAACAAAAATTGCGATGGAGAGCTGATTTTCTCTGAATGAGATCTGAATTTAAACTAAAGTAAAAAAATCAAAGCATTCATTTCAAAACAGGAGAATTTGTCTTCTATAATAATCAAGGGCGGATCCAGCCTTGGCACCAGGGGGGGGGTCACAAAGTAAAAAAAAGGTCATCTTAAAAATTTGGTATCTGGAAATTACACTTTTCCTAAAAAAAAAAAAAAAAGTCATTTTTCAAAATTTGGTATCTGGAAACTACACTTTTCCTAAAAAAAAAGTCATTTTCAAAATTTGGTATCTGGAAACTACACTTTTCCTAAAAAAAAAAAAAAAGGTCATTTCCTAAATTTGTTATATGGTACTTTTGCTCCAGGGGGGGGGTCATGGCCCACTTGAAATTATAATTATGCTAGCAAAATAAAGATTTTATTAATAAATATCACTGCCCTACTTGAGATTACATAGCCTAGGGGGGGGTCATGACCCCCCTAACCCCCCCCCCCTGGATCCGCCCTTGATAATAATCCCTTTAAATAACAGTTTTTCTCAAATGGTTTCCTAGTACGTCCAATCAATGCGTAAAAATACCAAACTTTCTAATTTGCCTTTTGCCTAACTTTCTAATCAATAATGACTTAACAATATTTTGAATAACAACATATGAATAAATCCTTCACATCAATTCACCAATCCTTTTTTTATTCAAAATATTGTTTCATTAATTTCAACATAATAAAATAATAACTAGTAAACTTAAAAAAATATACTGTACCAATCGGCCATTACAAAAAAATAAAACAAGTTTCAATTCAAATCTCGTTCAGAGAGCGTCTCTCCATCGCCATTTTGTTTCCTAGTTAATCAATTTATAATTCAAATCTCGTTCAGAGAGCGTCTCTCCATCGCCATTTTGTTTCCTAGTTAATCAATTTATAATTCAAATCTCGTTCAGAGAGCGTCTCTCCATCGCCATTTTGTTTCCTAGTTAATCAATTTATAATTCAAATCTCGTTCAGAGAGCGTCTCTCCATCGCCATTTTGTTTCCTAGTTAGTCAATTTATAATTCAAATCTCGTTCAGAGAGCGTCTCTCCATCGCCATTTTGTTTCCTAGTTAATCAATTTATAATTCAAATCTCGTTCAGAGAGCGTCTCTCCATCGCCATTTTGTTTCCTAGTTAATCAATTTATAATTCAAATCTCGTTCAGAGAGCGTCTCTCCATCGCCATGTTGTTTCCTAGTTAATCAATTTATAATTCAAATCTCGTTCAGAGAGCGTCTCTCCATCGCCATTTTGTTTCCTAGTTAATCAATTTATAATTCAAATCTCGTTCAGAGAGCGTCTCTCCATCGCCATTTTGTTTCCTAGTTAATCAATTTATAATTCAAATCTCGTTCAGAGAGCGTCTCTCCATCGCCATGTTGTTTCCTAGTTAATCAATTTATAATTCAAATCTCGTTCAGAGAGCGTCTCTCCATCGCCATTTTGTTTCCTAGTTAATCAATTTATAATTCAAATCTCGTTCAGAGAGCGTCTCTCCATCGCCATTTTGTTTCCTAGTTAATCAATTTATAATTCAAATCTCGTTCAGAGAGCGTCTCTCCATCGCCATTTTGTTTCCTAGTTAATCAATTTATAATTCAAATCTCGTTCAGAGAGCGTCTCTCCATCGCCATGTTGTTTCCTAGTTAATCAATTTATAATTCAAATCTCGTTCAGAGAGCGTCTCTCCATCGCCATTTTGTTTCCTAGTTAATCAATTTATAATTCAAATCTCGTTCAGAGAGCGTCTCTCCATCGCCATTTTGTTTCCTAGTTAATCAATTTATAATTCAAATCTCGTTCAGAGAGCGTCTCTCCATCGCCATGTTGTTTCCTAGTTAATCAATTTATAATTCAAATCTCGTTCAGAGAGCGTCTCTCCATCGCCATTTTGTTTCCTAGTTAATCAATTTATAATTCAAATCTCGTTCAGAGAGCGTCTCTCCATCGCCATGTTGTTTCCTAGTTAATCAATTTATAATTCAAATCTCGTTCAGAGAGCGTCTCTCCATCGCCATTTTGTTTCCTAGTTAATCAATTTATAATTCAAATCTCGTTCAGAGAGCGTCTCTCCATCGCCATTTTGTTTCCTAGTTAATCAATTTATAATTCAAATCTCGTTCAGAGAGCGTCTCTCCATCGCCATGTTGTTTCCTAGTTAATCAATTTATAATTCAAATCTCGTTCAGAGAGCGTCTCTCCATCGCCATGTTGTTTCCTAGTTAATCAATTTATAATTCAAATCTCGTTCAGAGAGCGTCTCTCCATCGCCATGTTGTTTCCTAGTTAATCAATTTATAATTCAAATCTCGTTCAGAGAGCGTCTCTCCATCGCCATGTTGTTTCCTAGTTAATCAATTTATAATTCAAATCTCGTTCAGAGAGCGTCTCTCCATCGCCATGTTGTTTCCTAGTTAATCAATTTATAATTCAAATCTCGTTCAGAGAGCGTCTCTCCATCGCCATGTTGTTTCCTAGTTAATCAATTTATAATTCAAATCTCGTTCAGAGAGCGTCTCTCCATCGCCATGTTGTTTCCTAGTTAATCAATTTATAATTCAAATCTCGTTCAGAGAGCGTCTCTCCATCGCCATGTTGTTTCCTAGTTAATCAATTTATAATTCAAATCTCGTTCAGAGAGCGTCTCTCCATCGCCATGTTGTTTCCTAGTTAATCAATTTATAATTCAAATCTCGTTCAGAGAGCGTCTCTCCATCGCCATGTTGTTTCCTAGTTAATCAATTTATAATTTCCGTCGCGTGTTATAGTTTTGTCTTGTCGCGTTTTTTTACGAGGTGTTATATTTAAATACGGAAATTGTTTGAGAATGGTCTGTAGTAGATTTTAAGTGTTTGACTGTTGAGTTATAGTATGTCACATATTTAGAGTTTTTTGTGTTTAGAGTCCCGCCTTTGTTTAATAAAACATTACTAGAGACTGGAAAATAATGGTGTTATTTTTTGTGAATTTCGGTGTTATTTTTGGAGAAATTCGGTGTTATTTTCGCACTAAAACACGGAAAATCGCGTTATTTTTTCAACGTTGATTTGTTCAAAATTAAGGTATTTGTTATAGAAAAACAAAGAATAATAGCAATTTTATAGAATTTATAATAAAATTAACCATTTTTATAAACATAGGTACATTGCCAAATGAATGAAAAAACCTGATCAACAAAAGTATAACAATCTTAAAAAAAATTAAAATCAATATTCAATTCTACAGAAAATTAAACAATAATTGAAACTACGCTCCGAAATAATAATAAAAAAAATATTGTTTTCTTGAAATATTGTCTTAGTTACGGTTTTTCCTTTGTTTTGTCACCACAAATCAGGGCATTTGAGTCTGACAAGCAGGAAAATTTTCCCAGCGCTCCAATTCTTTTTACTGCTTTTTACTACATACACAAATGTACTTTTCTTATATTGTATTACAATCTTTTGTGATGAACTGGCCATACGCTAAATAAATAAATATTATTTTTCAAAATCACAGTTTTTCTGTAAATTAGGCATAAAATTCCCATTTTTTTCTCCAAAAATCACATTATTCGCGCTATTTGCGCAATAACTTCGAAATTCGCGTTATTTTCACAAAAACCTCAAAATTCGCGAAAAAAAACGTTTTATCGCGATCGCGAAATTTTCCAGTCTCTACACATTACATTACATTCCCCCTTTAAGGCTCCCCGCACACCGCAAGCCAGCCCGGAGGAGACAAATCCGCAGCAAACCCAACCCCCACGTTTAATTATGGTTATTATTTATGGATGATTTTCCAATTTTTTATTCTCGTTTCTAGGCACAAATTTGGGCACTTTAACTCGTCAAAACAATACATCAAAGCATCACATTGTTATGCAAAAAATATAAATATAAAAAGCATTTCAAATACAATAGGGACATAATAAAATCAATAATAGCCATGTGATACCAGATGTAAAGGGTCCAATATCACATTTTGTCATAGATAATAAAAACAAAAACAAAATGAATTTTAACCATGAGGTGTTGGATATGCAAAGACCATCATCTAATTTTGGCCGATATTATTGAATTGAGAGTGGAAACAAGAACACAATAAATAAAAATTTCTCTCACATATAGCATGAGTTATCCATTCAGCATTTCGTCAATTGTATAATATGATTTACTACGATTTCACCTGTCCTCTAAAGATCTTGAAATTGTCAGATTTCAAATTTTCAGGTAATTGATTGAATAATATAATGGACGTGCAAACGAAGCTTTTGTCTACTTTAGTAAGCCTATGTTTCATTGGTCTGATAACCCCTTTAGAACATGTATTATGATCATGAAAGTCGCTATTTAAAGGAGTGTTATTAATATTTATATATGAATACATCAAACATTCAAACATGAACAGGCTAGGCAAGGTTAATATTCTTTGCCTGCTGAATGCTTCCTTACACGAGTCACGCGGCTTCATTCCACAAAGTGCTCGGATCGCTCTCTTCTGCAACAAAAATATGCGAGATGCGTCAGTACCGCTTCCCCAAAACAGTGTTCCATACGACATGATTGAGTGGAAGTAGGCGAAGTAAACAGCTCTCGCGCTGCTCTCTCCACATGTTTCTTTAATTTTTTTTATTGCAAATATTGCTGAATTTAATTTGGGTGCCACCCAAGGGCGGATCCAGGGGGGGGGGGTTAGGGGGGTCACGACCCCCCCCCTAGGCTATGTAATCTCAAGTAGGGCAGTGATATTTATTAATAAAATCTTTATTTTGCTAGCATAATTTAATTTCATGTGGGCCATGACCCCCCCCTGGAGCAAAAGCACCATTTTTAGGAAAGTGTAGTTTCCAGATACCAAATTTTGAAAATGACCTTTTTTTTTTAAGGAAAAGTGTAGTTTCCAGATACCAAATTTTGAAAATGACCTTTTTTTTTTTAGGGAAAAGTGTAATTTTCAGATACCAAATTTTTAAGATGACCTTTTTTTTTACTTTGTGACCCCCCCCTGGTGCCAAGGCTGGATCCGCCCTTGGTGCCACCTTGTCAATGTGGACTCCACTGCAATTTCCTGTCGATCATCACTCCAAGGAACTTACAGTCGTCCATCACTTGTATCTCACGTTCTATTAAGGCATCAGCCACAATGTCACCTTGTGTTGACCGTTTAAGGGAAAAGCGAATCGCACCAGTCTTGCTTACATTTAAAATCAAATTATTGCTACCGAACCATCCAGAACATGGAGAATTTTTTCTTTGGTTTCAATTGCATTGTTTTTATCTCTGATTTTGATGTATCATCTGCGAACACACTATGTTTGCATCTTGAGTTAAAGGCAATCTAAGGGGAGGCGTGGCAAGCGGTTTGGAGTGGGAACAAGTGGCAAGTGTGAATGTGGCGTGTTTTTATTTTCTTTTTGTGCTTTATGCAGGTATTTGAAGGTGTGGTGAATTTTGGGTGAGTGACCATATTTTTGTATGGACCATGTATGGACAAAGAGATATGTTTTTGTTGTGTGGTATTTTGGTTGTTGCTTGGTTGCCCCGCCAAGCATACTTATGAGCAAGTTGCTCGATGTGGTTTTAGCTGAGATATATATAGGCCGAGGCGTAGTAAAACCTTGTCCTATTTTGAGTGTCTGCTGGATGGCCGTTTAGGTATTTAGAGTCAAGAGTTAGATATTTAAAAGATAGCTTCCAGCCCCTATAGTCTGTACACCATCAGGAACCTTTTTCAGTTGTCTATATACACTATATCTGATCGATGCCGAGTTTCGGCCCCTTTTTGGTATCGGCTTGAGGCGTGGAGGTCGCATCGAATCGGGACCAGTCTCGGACTTTCAGATTTTTATTTTTGCCTGAATTGTGGCAAGAAGGTTCGTTTGACATGAAAGGTGTAGTACCTCTTTCAGTAGCTAATTCCTCCCGTAGGCCTTGAGCATGCTTATCAAATGTACATCGATATTAATAGATTCTAAGGTAATACTATTTACGTGGCAAATAAAACTAACCTATAGTTCTGGAGTACCTACCCCTATTTTAAATCTCCGTGAGATAACACTCTCGTAATTTTTGTATGAAAGAAATGGAGACGTAAACCTGACATTTAAACACTGAAAAGTGAAAATGCTATTATTATTATGTAGGGAGCGCAGATCAAACATGCCTGCAACACGCCTACTACACAGTGCATACAAACTTGGATCCAGGCACTTACCAAGTATTTGGAATCTTGTAGAAATTTCACCATACAATTTTTTTTTTACCCATCACGCCGTTTCCTGAAGGGGGTAGAATTTAGAATTTTAAATAATAATGGGTGTGGGTAGTTTCATTTAGAATAATAAAATTATCCGAATTCCGACTCGACAATTAATTAACGTCATTGACATTTATAACTAAAACCAGTCCAGTTGATTAGTTTATTCCATTTTTTTGTACCTACCTAAAGTTCTGTTCATTTCTGACCGATTTCTTTTTCATTCGTTTTTTAAAATTCGTTATCTTACCATAATAATTGGGTAGAATTTGGTTATGATGGACGTCTATTCTTTCAACAACATATAGAATAATGTAACGTGTATCACATGTGATTTATTAACTACTACACCGCCATCTCTTGGATTTTTTTTTAGTTACGAAAAAATAGAGGAGTTTATTGTTTTTATTACAAACTTACGACCCATAGAACTTCATCCTGCATCCGAATCAAAAGTAATTATTACATACATAATGAAATAAATTATTAGCTAAATTTAATTCAGTTTTTATGTCATAAACCGTATTTAATTAATGTAATAAGTCAAAATAATTTTTTTATTCTGGGCTAGGTCGAAGTTCGACTCTCGGGTCAGCTGGTTTAAAATAATATGAAATCAACCTAATAAAAAGAGCCTCGTATGGCGTTGATCAGAGGATGAGCTCTGTCTCACTCTCCATCCTCTTGCCGTGTAACTCACCGCATAGGGCAATGCCTCGCCTCACTGCCCCCGTAGATATTTGAATTTTTCGTCAATGTAGAGTGCGAAGAAAGGGACTGTCCGCTGGTATATGTATACAGGGTGTCCCACAAAGTACGACTAAGCTGAAGTCCATAGATTTTATTTTTATTAACTAATACAGGATGTCCCAAAAAGTGTGGATAATCGCGCGGTAAACCAGGGATAGAGGACCCCTAGGGATATCCAAAAACCTAGGATATTATCATCGACCAACGCCGCCTACCCTAACACTTCTACACAGTCACACATCTATGAAGTAGTGAGTGAGTTATGTTGTTAATTTCATATAGACAAGAACTTTAGTTAGATACTAAAGCCATCATTTACCTAAGTGTCGAATCGATATTATAAAAATTGTGTCGCACAGTGACGGATGACTATAAATAATAGTCCATGAAAATCGGTCGATTCATAAATAAAATGATGTTGGCACCACTAATTAGGTACAATAAAGGCAGGTTTGCCCTCTCCACATTATATTGGGAAGTGTCCACTTTAAGCATAGATGTTCAGGGAACTGTGTCGCTTCCTATGAAGTTCCCCGCAGTTAGTATGCTAACGAGATTGGACACGGGTCACACACTGCAGAGGGAAGGTATCCATTGTAAGAGAACGACCCCTCTGTCAGACGCTCCTGAGTTACTTCCTCCTCCTCCCTCCCTCTTCTTACAAGATTCTGAAACATTAGAGTTATTCATTATTAAGTAGAGCCCGCTTTACAAATTTCTAAATGTGCTCCAGCACAGTTACAAACCACAAACGCGTAACAGAGCCAAATCTGGGCCAACAAGTAGACACGAATCTGCCAACACCTATATAGGTAGGTACCTACGACTAATGAAAACATTGAAATCTGAAAAGCTGTAATAGCACTGGGCCGGCACTGGGGGAATAACAGATGTCCACATACACAACCCAACAAGCACAAAAGTCGTGATAGCTAAAATTATATGATTTTTTTTATTGTGTAAAGGTCTAATTATAGGATGCAAATTGACCAACAGTCGAAAAAGTGTCGCAACCACGACCTTTTAGCTTATACGAGCAATATGTCAGTAAAGTTGATCATATTAACACGTTTACTACTACTTTATAAGACTCGTCCTATAGTTAAGTCTTTTACCTTTTTTTCTTTTAGTTAAGTCTTTTATCACGATGGTAATACGATATACACAATAAATATCATATAAATAGATTGGAAATCGCTTATACGACATATTTTAAAGACAGTCTTATAAAATCGTATATTTGGTCGTCCAATAGTTTATACGACTTCTAAACAACATAGTCTTAAAATCATCGTATAATTATACATATTGATGGTTACAAAACTAGAACAAGAATGTGTTATAAACGTCGTATACAGAGTCGGCCTACAACTTATACGACCTTTTTATTAGATAGACTTCAAAACGACGTATAATTTACCGTAATGATGCTAACACGACATTAAATGGAGAGTTTTATAAACTTCATAAAGTATATCGCAAAACCTCTTATGTGACTACTTTTTAAGACAGATCCCTCGAACCAATACAAAAAGGCGAGTTGACTCAGGGTCGCAGTCAGTTCAGGAATTATACTGCAAGTATTACACACATATGGATTTTCGTCATAATGAATAATTTTACGACGCGTTTGAATAATAAATACGTAATTAATAATGAGTACCAAATCAATTATTATTACGTGACATTAATTTACATTTTGTGTGAACTTTTTATGCACTTTTTTTTTTTTTTTTTAAAACTCACTCAAAGTGAACACAAATACACTCCTTGATTCTTTCACAGTAAGCTACTGAAAGCTTGTGTCGTGAAAGAGGAAGATGGTCGACACCTGGGATTGAACCACGACGTCGTCCGCACGAAACACACATATTATATTCATGTATTATTACACACATATGGCTTTTGATATGAATGCATAATAATTACGTAATCAATAGACGAGAAAATGGAATGAATGCATTCCATTTTGTTGAAACTTTTTTTACATTTACACGAAACATACACATGGCTTTTCATAATAACTGATTTTGTTTGGAATCTAGAGAATCTACTAAATATGGCAAGTTTAAATGAACACGTCATCTGCTAGTAAAATCACTTTTATGTTTGCATTGTTTTATTTTGTTAAACATAAATAACTATGTATTTTCAACTCATTTTTGTAAAACATAAACATTGCACTGGAAAACCATTTCATAGGTAGGTACACCGCGCCATGCTGCTTCACCCTTACTGTCGATGTCACCCTTTTCTCTCGTCAAGTAATCTAGTACCAACTTTCCATTATTTCAAAACCAAATGGGACTGAAAACCGAAAACCAAACCGTGGCAAATGGAAATGTACAGCAATGGTTAAACTATACTTACAATACGATTTCTCAACACAATTAATCGAAACCAAAGTTTATCGATTAAAATACCAATTTGTTTGGGATTCTTCTCCTTCTTTCAATGGAGCAATTTAATTCACTGACATTGAAAATTTTTAATTTCCCCTCTTCAGGACCACGAGTCTGTAATATATTATCTTATTTTTTTCAAAAGGAAAATATAAGAATCACTGCTAAATATGCGAAAAATTAAAAAAGGAACATTTTCAATGTTTATAAAAAGTAGAGGAAGAAAAAATTAATACTCATTGTTAAATACGCGAAAAAATTAAAAAGAAGAATGTCTCTATTGGTTTTGTAGTAATGCGAGTCCTCGATTCTACTGTGTGTAGATATAGGTACCTACCTACCTAGTATATATATATATATATATATATATATATAGCTTTTTCGGGTACGTCACGTGGTGGTTTGCGATTTTCGCGAGCTTTCGGTGACTCTTGGGGCACCATCTTCAGGCGAGTTCTAGTTGTTAACTGGCTATATATATATATATATATGTATATAGTTAGTTTGACCTATTTAACTGGCTGTCATGATAATTGAGGGTTCAAGCGAACTCTGCTTTACAGGCTTTAGGCATCTGTCATGGCGTACATTATATATTACATTTTTCTGTGAAAATCTTTATAAAATAAGAATTATAAGACTTCTACTTATATTTTTGTATTTCAAATCAAACTTCGATCGATTTTATACATTTTTATACCGTAATGCTACAGTTCTACACAAAATTTAGACGTATAATTTTACTTTTAAAACATGACTATCTCATTAATTGAAATTTTTGTATAAAGATTTTAAATGTTTAGAAATTTGTAAATAACATTAAATTTATTTGAGAAATTGGAAAAAAAATGTATCTATAGATGATTACCTACCTTAAATATACCTCCAAGGATCCACGACGATTAAATTCAAACCTAGAGTCTGTGGTTTATGAGTGATGTGCCAATATACAAAAATATAAATAAATAAGTAAGCATACATTGTAACTGAATTATTATGTAGATGTGTGCTGACTCAAAGTGAACACAAACACACTCTTTGACTCTTTCACAGTAAGCTACTTAAAACTTGTGTCGTGAAAGAGGAAGATGACATCTGGGATCGAAACCGTTTGGTTTATTAATTTTCATAGTTTATTAAAATAAATATTGTCCACAATGATTCGGGTCCGTCCCTTTGTCGTTATATTTCTGACCAATTTGACGAGAATAACCCAAAATTGATCCTCTGCGCCACTTCTACCCACAGTTGAAGAACAATAAAGCAAGTGTACATCGAATGTTTCGCGTAAAACAGTTACTCCAAGGACCTAATTTAAAAATGACACATATAATGTTTTTATTTTTGCTTTCTAAAAATTAAGTAAGCGCCTTTTCCAAAAAAAAATATTCACATTTTCATCGATTTTTGTTTATTATTCGCGTAGTTTGATCAAGTGTCGAGATGACATATTGTATGTAACATGTCATCACATTCAGTGTGACATGTTATAATCATGTCGTTTTCAAACACAGTGTTTCGGCATCATTAAAACGGTCTCGAGGTACTGGTGCCACCACTGTGGACTACAGTCCATATTAATTATTGTAATGAATAAATCAAGAAATATTGAGGAGGGGTGGGAAAGGGGGTGGCGGTGCCCCTTCGCAGCCTCCAGTCAGTGGCGGCTCGTCGTGGTGGCAGCTTGTGTACGACGATCTCTTCTCGGTTCTTTGCAACACTTTTCACAGTTTTTCGAGAACATTACAGGAGGAACTTACAACTGGTAAGTTTTTTGAAATAAAAAAGTTTAAACTTGTCATTGGCAATGTTAGATACTGAAATGTTTCAATAAGATTGGGAGGCAACACCAATAAACTTTTCATAACAAACAAGAATAACTACCAAATCTAAAAGTTGTTGAAGTGCATTATTCTTAGTGGAAAGAGATATTATTCTTAGTGGAAAGAGATATTATTTTTTAAATATCCAATGAGGCCTTTCACCTGAGTAATTTTGGTGGTGGAAAGTTATTATTAAGTAAGGGTCAAAGTTTATTTGTGCTCACTTTGAGTGAACCCAGATTCATTTATTTTGAAAAAATCATGATGGACGATTATCTGGTAACATCAAACTTTATTTAATTTAAATCTAACTTTAAGAAAAAATAAAACTAAATTTTATTACTTCGGTAAATAAAATATTTTTTATATAGATAATATAACACTTTTCTATACAAAGATCTTATATATAGCCGGCGGAACTTATTGCCTAAGGCAATTTTTTCCAGTAAACCGGTCCCGTCCAATCTGAGACAGACCAACCCCGGGTTTGCAAAAACACTTGGAAAAACTCTGACCCGACCGGGAATCGAACCCGGGACCTCGTGATCTGAAGTCCACGCCTATACAACTAAGCTACCGAGGTCGGTCAGACCTCAGAGAGATTAACCTTAATAAAATAGAAATTAAGAATGCTTAGTGAAAAATATTCATAAATAAACAGCACTGTCTGGAGAAATAATTAAAATTCATCCAGTCCTGTCCAATCTGAGACAGGCCAATCCCGGGAAGAATTTCCATCAAGGGAATAAAAAATTGATCGGGTCAGGAATCAAACTCGGGCGCTCTCTAAAATAAATGTATAGACAGGGCGTCAGTTTACATATAAAATTATCATTTTAACTAATTGTAGTGGGCAGTGGAAAATCGTATGAACTTTTCCACGTCTCTACTAGCGGCGCGGCGCGGCGGTCCCCCTCTATGTTCCTCGACTAATCCTGACACTCACTCGCTCTGAAGTGAATGAGCCCTCCTTAGGCAACACGATAATAACACGAGAAGTGATCGTGAAGTCTCCTGGAGTTCTCCCTGTAATACGCAGTTCGTCCTGAGAGTTCCACCTTCTATAGAAAACATTGTTCCAGGATATCGCTCCGTCTGGAGTAGGTACTCGCGACTTTTCTTCCGGAGAAGTTCCGTGTGGGCGTTCGAACGCTATATAGCGTATATACCCTCGTTTGGCAACTGAAATGAAGCGGAGCGGAGCGGAAATCCTGAAGCTTTTGACATTGTCATCTTATCAAAGAGATTGGGCGTAATTATGTGGCGTCCCGCTATATAATGTAGTAATCCCTCCTCTCCCGTCCTCACTGGGCGCTGCCTGTGATGGGAAACATTCTTTATTTTTAACGTAAGTAGTATATTATCGCCATCTACTGGGATTATACGAAACATCACACTCCTCTGTGTTCATATTAAAAAGTGGAAAGACGGGTTAGGTGGGAAAATTCACACAAAATAAACAAAAATTAACTTTATGAATTTAAATTATTTCTTGTGAAAAAATAGAATATAAAATAAGATTCAACGTTTCCCAATTGGTATATATTGGGTATAAAAGGAAGATCTCTAAATAAAAAGTAGTCGGTTCTAAAAGTTCCTACACCATCTCCTCTATTATCTTAGAAATGATAAATTTATGTTAACCCTATAGTTAATCAACTTCAAAATTCATAAGATTTCGGTCACACATTCCCAATGTTTACTTTCTAATGATCCCACCCAACAATAATATGTATACCTATCTATAATAATAATAATGTCTGTCATCTGTAAGTATCCTCTCCCACAACCGTGGTACCATATTGTCTTCTCTTTGATTTTTTTTGTTATTGTAATTTAGTCTCTTGACAATGTCTGCGTGAGTTGGACGAAAGCGCTCGAGATTCAATATAAATTTTGTGAAAGTGCAACTGTGTGTTATTTAATTCATAATTATTTGTAAGCATGTTGTTTTTATATTTGTGTATTTTATCAATAAAGGCTTTGTATTATTATTATTACACGTTCCTCTCGTGTTCCATTTGCGAATCACGTACACACATTTTGATGCAACGTTACACGTTCGCGGTGAAGTACCAGCAGTGGCGGCCATATTTTAGGGGTGGCGAATCATTAAACAAATTAAACGATCTTGCTTTGCTTAACATAGAAGCTGGTTTTAAAGGAAATTGTCTTGAGAATATTTTAATTAATGATTTTGCTGCGTGTAAGTGTAGACGAGTTTTGTAACACGTATTGTTATAATATCGTGTAAGAGAACAAACCTGTAGTTGAATAAAAAAAAAGCCTAAAACCATTTTAAATGTTTTAGTTTAATGTGCAATTTTCCCTGAAACCTCGGAAAATATTACGTAACTATAATATAATTAACCAAATTACCGTATTGATTTCGATAACAGTTGGCAGTAAAGTGTAAATTAATTATGTGAAATAATGAGCTAAGAAAGGGGCGTCTGCATAGGGCCTAGGGCGGCCAAGAGTACAAATCCGCCCCTGAGTACCAGAGTGGCAAGTGAGTACCTACTGGGCCCAAAATTTATTTTTCTACCTGAATTGTGAAGATTTTCCAGGAGATGATGAGAGGCCTTTTTCTGGGCAGAGAGGAGGCTGGCTCCAGCAGGACGGCCCTTCTGAGTCTGTTGCTCTTGTCCGGGCTTGCGACGCGGACGTTTTCAGGTGAGAATTCTTTTGTTCCAGCCTTATAGATACACAATATACCTATATCCAACCACAATGCGGCAAGCCGCGAGTGGTCTCAGAAGGGCTCAACGCAGATCTAACAGACCCTTCTGAAACTGTGACTACCCTAACCCCGCATCTACAAGGGCATCGCTCTTCTAGGAAACCAGACCTTCAGCATCGTGAAATATCAGATATTGAATCTATTGCATGCGAGCCCCCTCTATACCCCTTCTTCCACCCGGTCCCTTGTCCCTAGACCGTCCATTGTGGTTGGCGCGTCAATAGTTGTTAACCAAAATTAGAATGGTCCCTTACTTTAGTGAGAGAAAGAGACCATCATACCTGACGCGCATTTACTCGCTGGAAGCACTATAGTGATAAAAAACAAAATCTTTAAGAAGCAGACATATTAACCGGTTAGCGTGATTAATGTTGCGTTTCATTCCAATAAGTTCACTGGTATCGTTTCAGAGTTAACGGCGCAGGAGGGCACTGCTCTGGAGGCTGTCTCTATTGAACATCAATCTGAGGGCCCGGGTGGCCAGGGCGTGGCCTCGCAGCCCAGCAATCTCCTGCCAGAGGGCCCTGTGCACAAGTTGGCTGAGGTGCTCGTGCCAGGGTGCACCAAGCTGGGTGGAAGTGTCTCCGTGCAGCGGCACAAGGACCTCCACAGGACACACGGCCACAGACACGACCCTTACTTCGATGATTTACTCTCCAACAACACTTCACTTGTGGTGCAAGCAGGGGGCTGCACGCACCTGGACTGTAGAGTCAGTCTTCTTAGAGACAAGACGGTAGGTTTATCCTACACTAGATGTTAGTCCACCGATACTCAACCTGCTTTCCAATTTGTGAGGTGTGAATGTTTCAACGAAAACACCGAGTTACGGACGAACTTCTCAATTATCTATATATATTAATACGTGAAGGAAAAACTACGTGATCGTTTTTACGAAAATTGCGCGGACGGAGGAGTATGATATATAATATGATAAGATAGTTTATATAGAGGAGGGGTGTCGAAAACTAATTATATTTTAAAATTGTGCATAAAAATAGATTAAATTAATAAAAAAAAAAACACTACGCACACTACTGTAATGTTATGTATTTCATACTCACACACACTCATTGACATTATTTTATACATATCTTTTGTTTATCTACTAGTTGCATGTATACAAGAGATCCAACTCTAATGCATTTACATGAACTTTCATCCATGCACATACACGTACATTTTTATACACAAAATATACATGGGTGTACCTTGTACACATCTGTCATCTGATTATTTCGTGAACGAGTAATTAATTATAGAATACTTTGAGTGACTTTGTTTACCTTGCTGCTACAATGATATTGATTTGTGCATTGTATTTATTTGTTTAATTCTGTAGACAGTAAAAAAAAAAAGAGATCCAACTGTCGATGGCCTGAGTCGGTATGTTCATTGTATGAAACGATGTCGTCAATAAATAAAATTTTTACAAAAATTGTTAAGAAAAGTTTGAGATGTACTGATATAATGTAATTTTTTTTTATAGAAAATTAAATTATCAAGTTGATGTGTTTCGGCGTTTTACGTTTTTTTTTTAATTCTGAAATATAGGCATTGAAACTCCAAAAAAAAAATATTTTTCTTTATAAAAAAAGTTTGAGAAACCCTGGAACTTTTTCATTAAATGTAATTTGAGATATTATATTTTTCTATATACTTACACATTTTAAGGGTTCTAGCTTTTATAGTTTTCGAGATATATGAAAAAATTAAGTAAAAATTCAAAGGTTGATTACCCCTGACTGAAAGCAAATTTCAAAATTCTGAGTATACAAGTTTTGTAGATTTAAAGTATATAATATTTTCTGAAATTTATGATCTGTGCATCAAGCGAATTAAAAGTTATAAGGGGGGGACGGCCACACACACACCCTGACACACCCTCAGACAGACACACACTAAATGTTCTCCGAATTCTGAGTAAATCCATATATGGAACATATATGCTGCGAAGCCTCTAAGTTGGTGTTTTTCGTCGTCAAAGTTTGGAAAACCGTTTAAAATGTATACCTGGCCATACAAATCTCACGTATCTTGGCTTGATTCTGCCGATCTGTCTCGAGAAATAATTTCTCTTCAACAAATCGACAGTTGGATGACCTATCCTCGTGGTATTTCCCAACACTCATGTGTTTCCACTCATGTCATGTTATATAGCTATTATTGTTTTTTTTACTTGTGTTAAAAATGTTATGCTGTATACCTACCTTCTTGTAAAAAAAATTTACCTGAGAAATATTACTTATTATTATTACTTAAATATTTCAAAAATGAGAAGCAGAGGCCAGTCCAAAGTTAACAACATAACAGAGGTCTACAAGAAAAAAAAAGCAGTTTGTGTGTTGACGGTGGTTTTAATGGTTTGTTGGTTGCGCAGGTGTCGTGGATCCGCAGACGCGCGGGACAGCCCCCCATGCTGCTGACAGTGGGAGGCCAGACCCACACGCGGGACGAGAGGTTCTCCGTCAGCTTCAGGTACCCGGGCAACTGGAGGCTGCGGATCAACCGCGTCAGCAAGGTGGATGAGGGCGTCTACGAGTGCCAGCTGTCCACGCATCCTCCCAGCCTCTTCCGGGTCCACCTTTTAGTAGAAGGTACCTACTCGTTGTTGTGTATCTACATAATAATTCAGAAATGTTTGTATGTTTGCTTTTTATCGTATGTCGGAGCATCACGCTCAAAATACAAATGCTACGTCAGATATGAATCTACGCAGAGCCGTGCAAAATGCCGGAGAAGGTTTTTAAATACAATTTGCTGCATTAAATTTAATATATTTAGAGCTTTTTAAAAAAAATCTATTTTTTAGGATCTTCATACAAATTTTTCAAAAAAGACAGTAAGCCATCTTTTGGAAACAAAATTACTCATGTAAACGTTGAAAAGTGAAACAAATGAAAAGCGCCTCATAATGGGCGCAGAAAGCCTTTTGAAGGCGGTATACTCAAATGGAAATTGGAACTGTAGTAATGGCGGGATATTGAGAATAGATTTATATTGTTTGTCTTTAATAATAATAGAAAAAACTTTGTATATATCAACATTTCAAATTTGACGTATCCATGTCATTGTTTTTGAAAGAAAATTTTGAACTCGCTCAGTCTTTGACAACAGAACCTTAATAATGTTCAAATTTATAATTTAAATAAGTTATGGTTGATTTTCTAGCACTGATCGACCACTATTTTCTGTTGATCTGTCCATTTCATTTGTCAATAGAGCACCATAGGCCGTTATTTGTGATAAAACGAAATCTGTAAACAATAATATTCTTCCCGTTTTGCCATGTTTTCCACCCAATTAAGTAGAGTTGCAGAGTACCCTTAAATCTCAAGTATTTGACTATATATAAACTTAAAGTTTTTCGTGATTAACCCTGATGATTATATGTATAGGTAGTAGTACCTACACCTACAATAAATAATTACTGATCGGACAGGTGACTTTGAGAGTAGGATGACCGATGATGATTTGTTGACAGCTCCCGAAGTGGCCATCGTGGACGAGTTGGGTCTCCCTCTGAGCGAGCAGTACTACGAGGCGGGCTCCACACTGCAGCTAAGGTGTATGTTGCAGGGCTCCTCCCGCCTCGAGGGTGGCCTGCAGTGGCTGCACGGCAACAAGTCGCTGCAGCGGGAGACTCTGAGGGGCGGAGTAGCCATCTGGACGCAGACCTTCAAGAACAGGGGCCGCGTGGAGAGCACCCTAAGGGTGGGCAGGCTGGGCCCCGGAGACGCTGGAACCTACAGCTGTGGAGCCCCTCCCTGGGGCGCCCACACCGTGCTGGTTCACGTCCTGACCGGTGAGTTTTTCTCTGCACCCCTACATGGGGCTGTCTTTATGATGTTTTGTAGAACTCCTTCTATTCTCACGGAGGTTTCAGATAAACTCCATCTCCTTCTCAATCATAACAGGCCTCCTTTATGTCTCTCCACTCCTGAGCGTAGGCCTCCTCTATGTCTCTCCACTGCTGAGCGTAGGCCTCCTCTATGTTTCTCCACTGCTGAGCGTAGGCCTCCTCTATGTCTCTCCACTCCTGAACGTAGGCCTCCTCTATGTCTCTCCATTTCTGAGCGTAGGCCTCCTCTATGTCTCTCCACTCCTGAACGTAGGCCTCCTCTATGTCTCTCCACTCCTGAACGTAGGCCTCCTCTATGTCTCTCCACTCCTGAGCGTAGGCCTCCTCTGTCTCTCCACTCCTGAACGTAGGCCTCCTCTATGTCTCTTCACTGCTGAGCGTAGGCCTCCTCTATGTTTCTCCACTGCTGAGCGTAGGCCTCCTCTATGTCTCTCCACTCCTGAACGTAGGCCTCCTCTATGTCTCTCCATTTCTGAGCGTAGGCCTCCTCTATGTCTCTCCACTCCTGAACGTAGGCCTCCTCTATGTCTCTCCACTCCTGAACGTAGGCCTCCTCTATGTCTCTCCACTCCTGAACGTAGGCCTCCTCTATGTCTCTCCATTTCTGAACGTAGGCCTCCTCTATGTCTCTCCACTCCTGAACGTAGGCCTCCTCTATGTCTCTCCACTCTTGAGCGTAGGCCTCCTCTGTCTCTCCACTCCTGAACGTAGGACTCCTCTATGTCTCTCCACTCGTGAAAATAGGCCTCCTTCCACCTCCGTCTTTCTTAAGCCTTCTGCATCTATACTCCACCCGCTACCTTTTCCCGATTATGTTTCCATCGGAGTTGGAGTCATCTAGGGTTTCTCTGGGATGTTCTCCGGCGCCAGGGGAAACGGCGTTTTTGTCAGTTTTCGACGTTCAACTCTCGTTTTTTTTTTCTCATGTGGAATATAATCTCTCATGGATATTATATTCCAGTTCCCTCACTATGCGAGTCGCACACGGCTATCATGCAGCAGTGTCCAAGTACTATCCTTTCTTAACGTAACGGTTGTCAATGCGTTTTTTTTTTTTGTAGCGATATTTTAATATTTATTTTTTCAAATAATGTGCTGTGTACAGATTGCACACATCAAAAGATAATATTCAGTATTGGCGAGAGATTTAGATCTTCACATGGTGAAATATAATAAGTAGGTAGGTAAGTACCTACAGCTTTTTATGCAGCAGTTCTTAAAATAATATTTTAATTAATCAACTGCTATTTATACTAACATACACCTACGTGCTTATAATTTATGTAATAAAATGTTGAATTTTTCATTATTATATATTCAATATTAATTTTCTTTAAAAGGCAATTTGCCGTTGATTTATAAATAAATAAATTATTCTATTTCAATGGTTGTTTTATCATTTTTAAATTTAAAACATTTGCTTTTTGGTGGTCACATTCAATACTTCAATCATGGTTATCTTCGACGTGTTCTACATGTCAAAAAAACACTATTCCGATGTTAGGAAAATAATCCGCATCTAGCTTTCTCATCTAGGAACGCTAGCCACTGGGCTAACCTGAGTAGAAATCCTTGAAAGACATCAAATTGATTATGGGTGTACGACAACACGCTATATTCTACTATATGAAGACAAGTTGCGATATGGCGAGCGCTACGCTTAGTATGAGTTTTCGATTATCAATATCGAAACGAAATATATGTATGTGTGATTCTTATACAATACGACTTTGCAAATCATTCGATCGTTACACGTTAGAAGACTGTTGTACGCTAAAAAGCGCTTACTACGCTAATGCGTGCAATAAAACTCAAACACTTAATTAATGTACGTGTAAGATGCTGGCCAGGTGTTCCGTTGGATGGAGTAACATCACGGCGCTCAGTCTGTGTTAGAATGATATGAGGTGCACCATTAATGTTGTATTTTGTCGTTACAGAAGAAAGTCTGGGCGAACTACAAGAACACTCAGGCCTTCATGTGTGGCCCTTGGTCTACATCCTCACCACAGCGGGTGTGGCGCTCATGCTTCTCGGATTCACCTGATGCTACCACTTCCCCAGATGCTCAGTGCACCAGGACCCGCCCGTCGATGTTTAGACTTTCCCGCATGTTGCAAATTCTTCGAGATAAAATAAAGCGTATAAAGTACCTAATTAAAGTAGTTGTAGGTACATTGCATAGGCATGGATAGCTCGACAACTTTGTGTGTGCAGGGCGGATCAGATAAGATCTGCGCCATTCATCAGGAAATTGCATCGGCCCTCGAGATGCAGGCGACTGCTTTTCTATCTACCTACTGAGCCCGTTGGTAAACATTCCCCTTCAATAGAAGAAGAGAAATACAAACATCAAAAGGCATTACTTTGTAATTTTCTTGTTGAAAATTTTGTGAACACGTGTACACTTTGGATATCTTTCACAGAAATAAAAGCTCATGTTGTGCAGGTGGAAATGGTCGACTTTGGGATTCGAACCGACGATCACGCTGTGCTGAACCACTAACCGCCTCATCTGCACGGTGCAGACACGCAATGCCATAGGAAGCTGATGTCAGTTAATCTCAACTTTTATATTTCTCTAATAACATGTAATTAAAATAAGCATAATCTTTCCTAAATCTCTTTCATTTAGTTTATCCTCAGAGTTTCTTTACATAGGTAGGTACCTAATTACAGTCTCTGTGTCCCTCTATCTTCCCTCTCTCCCACACCATCCACTTCCCTTTATTTTTCTTTTTTATTTATATTGGGGTTAGTTGTTAGAGACCGCAACTTCGTTGTGGTAAGCTCGCCCTCTGTATGTTGATTCTGTGATGTCTTTGTTAAGTTTTTATGTATACCAATGTACAATTGTACAGTAAAGAGTGAATAAAATAAATATTTCCTGTCAGCTCGTGTAGGTATAGATTTATTTATTTATTTACAAAGTGTGAATAATAGGTAGGTACCTCCATTGATAAAATACACAGCCCTATTCATATGCAAGTGGGCATAAGTAGGCGATTCATTGATAAGATCTTTACAGCAGTGGCTCTCTTTCAACATCACTTGTTGCTCTCCCAAAACGATATCATGGATTCCCGTGATCATTTCTGGAGTGGCTACCTTGGGTTGGTTGGTACCATTGAAGGCGGGAAGCGTTCTGGGCTCATTATACCATGGCGAAACTCAATAAACTGTGGTAAAACCTCTTAACTGACGGAGAAGATTCACCATTATATTTATACTCAACAGATCTTTTCGTCTCCGCGATGATTTGATTTCGTAAAAAGGAATGTTCTATCGACGCTGCAAATTTACTTTTATCAATTTTGACCGAGAAAAAAATGATACGTCCGATTGGCTGCCGAATCAATTCTAATGGGATGTTTTCTTCCTTTCTGTGCCGCTAGAGGCGCCCTAGCTAATCCGGTCTATTGTCAAATTCAGTGTTGCCAAAGGGGGCGATTTACTGCTGTTTGGGCTATTTGGAACTTACCCTTCTTACTTACCCTTTTAGCGAGTTTTCACCTTTCCGGATACTAAATGACCTTTTTTTAGTGAACTCCCACCTCTCTTCGGATACTAAAATTTTCGGAATGACCGCAAACCAAATTTTCAGTTGGGCTTCTTTGCGTTTGAAAAACAGCGTTGGCAACACTGGTTAAATTTCGTAAATAAATACTTTAATTTTTTTATTTATCTATACTTTGTGTTACAGTGAAAATGAAAAAAAAACAATTTATCATTCTAGTTTATTTCAAATTAAACAACTTATGTATTATTATAATAAGATAACAATACGTTTAGAATAATCATTGTACATTTCTTTTTACATACCTACTATTACAAATAAAATTGTTTATCTTATTTTATTTTTTATATATCTACCTAAATACAACCTAACATACCGTAACAGAATACAAGAATATATACAGAACAGCAGCACTGAGATTTTTTTCTCAAAGAACGGGACTGAAAATTCACCCTTGAAGACAAATACATACCTAATGATTTTGTTTGTATGTAGTGTAAAAGGACATACTATGGTTTACCTCCTAGAAAAAGCCACTTTTGCAATCATCAATAATTAAAACGTTAAATTGTTGAATTGAGAAAACAAAAAAGAGGGGAAATATATTAATATAATATTTATCAGTCAATGCTAGATGGTATGTTTGACAGCTGTCATAATTTGACAATAGACCTGATTAGAAGGGGTAGCCTAGTATGTACAGGGAACCAGATTCGCGCTAAAAATTCAAATGGCGTCAACAATTCAAATGCGCCTAAAATTCAAATATATTCGGTTTGCAGAGGGTAAAATGGATTCGGGGGTGTGTGCGAAGATGTATGGGGGGCTCTGCCCCCCAAACCCCCCTAAATAATTATGTTCTAACCTAACCTAACCTATTTTCATGACTGTTAGTCATGAAAATAGGCTAACGAACCTATTTTTTTATGAATTTGGCTCAGCCAAAGTGAACACAAATACACTTTAGACATCTTTCACAGAAAAAAACGGATAAATAGAAAAAAAAAACGAAAAAAAAGGTCCGCCCCCACTGGGATTCGAACCATCAACCATCAATACCAACGGCGGCGACTATAACCGTAGGACCATTGTGAACTTGATAGCGATGCCGAAAAACTTTAACATCTACTGTTAGTGTCACGCATGCGCACTTTATGCAAGGATTCTATTGGTGCGAATCTGGTTCCCCGTACATACTAGGTTACCCGATTAGAAGTTCTGCCACCTAGTGTGTATTGTCGGAAGCTCCCCAGAAAACTTCCCATTCAATTAACAGTATAAAATTTTATGTATGCTGTCAGTGAATGTAAAAAAAATGTATAAACATAAAAAATATGCATATTATGTACATAGCCTGAAGAGTCACAAAAATTACAATACTAATAAGAAGTTATGTAAGATGAGAATACAAAAAATTCGTAATCATATAAAAACAATTATCATAATTCATGGAAATAAATAATTGAATAAATGCTGTGGCGAATCTGAAAAAGAGTAAAGGGTCTCTCAGTCTCCTCATAAAAAGTCATAAAAAAAAACAAACAACAACAAAACATAAACAGCATGGAGGGTCACAAAAAAAATTAAAAGGTTTGTCAGGCTAACTCCAAAGGAATAAAAAACATAAAGAGTTGAAGGGGTCGGCCCGGCATGTAAGATGTTTTTAATCAGGGATGCCATAGCATGTCCCGTGGACTTTCTTTACGAAAGCCATATTGCTGAGAATGCAGCACGTCATTGTCCGTTAAGAATCTGGTTATAAAAAAACATAAAGAGTTAAAGGGACGAGTTTAATGACTATTATTCTGAAATGAAAAACAAACGATTGAGTTGCGTAGTATCCAATTTTTATTGAGACTTTTGATATTTCGGTATTCTGAAAATATTTTATCCAATACACTAGATGCGTAACTACCGGCAACCGATTAAGTTCTAAGCAAGAGCTTCTTGCGTTGAGTTGAAACGTGAGTTTGAGAATACCAGTCATTGTTCAAAGGCTGATTTTTCTAATATTTCACTACTAATAACTGGCAAAATGGATATTTGGCGATAGTTCGTAGGATTTGACCGATCGCCTTTTTGTGTATTGGGATAGCCCGGATAACTTTGGCTATTTTCAATTAGTCGGGAAAGATACCTTTTATAAAAAATTGGTTGAAAAGATGTGACAACAATACATAGGAGCTATTTATTTTCAAGTATGATATATTTTTTTAAATGTTTGATTTCGTGGGGTTGCCGACTGAAAATAGCACCCTTGATTTCATCCTGTAAGATGCAGGAAATGGAACAATAAAATTAGAACCGTGAGGCTGACCAGTGACCACCTCACGTCTTTAAACCCCAACAACAAATAACTTCGGACGCCTGGACCCTATAAGGAAGGGGTCTTTCGGGCAGCTGGCGTCCCCCCTGTCGTGACTGTAAATATTGCGCAAGTTTGAGCGCAACGGAGAGCTCTTCTTGCCTCCCTATGCCCCGAGTGGGGTTTTAAGGGCAAATATAATTATTTCCGAGGTTTCACGTTGAGTTGCACTCAAGTAAGTAAGAGTTTTAGTCACGATTGGCCGCCACTAAAAACTGTCCGACCTAGGCCCGAGCCTTAGGGCAAATCCGCCACTGATTATGTTCCTATCATGCTGTCACAGTTCTGTATTTTCTGTATTCTGCATGAAATCTGGAATTTATTCAAAATCCACAAAAACGTAAATAACTTTTGAACCACCCAATATCGCTGAACATACATGGGGGTCAAATCGATGGGTATTGAGGTCCTCTGCCTCCCTGCTTCGAATCATCCACTATACAACGTATATTTATGTGAATTCATTTCACTGCAAATTATGTGGCTTATATTTTTGGCATTGCCAGTGATGGCCATTAACATTAACTTCCTTGCGCCAAATACATGACAGCAGTTGCAGTCATTGAATTTGGTTGCTCTACTTCTCAAATATTATCAACATTTGGCTCTATAAACAAAATTCAGCTGTGTGAAGGTTATTAAATAAAAGCATAAATTTCATTTTAACACTTTTTGTTCAGTATAACGTTTGGACTTACTTTTCTAAGTCTGGTTGGCATAGACAAGTTAATACTATTTATTTCTTCTGAGACGGGACAAAGTTGGAGGGGAATATGAAGAGGCATAACACATTATGGAGGAGGAGGTATTAACAATATTTTAGATGATCATTTCATGAAACGGATCTCTGGAACTGCATTATTAATACCGGACACTTGTCCAGGCAGTGTACAGAGCAGGAGCACACCAAAAGGGAACTTTTTACAATCATATATTTTTGAATCTCAATACCTAGAATGTAACAAATAAATAAGCCACTGCAACTTGGTGTGGGCCTCCTCCCATGAGGTTTCACTTGAGGTCAGATTTCCTTGTCGAGTCAGGGGAAGTATAAATACCTCAAGTTGCAGCATCTCCTCAGAGATGTTTCCGTCCCTGCCTACTCCTGCCGTCCCTCCATACTAGACCACTGCAATGAGCCAGAATCAAGCAATCAACACCTAAGTGTTGCCTGGCCAGACGCTGTAGTTCTGTACCAGTTGTGTGGGAGGTTCGTATCTATTGACCATGTTTGGGGGCGGCACATTGGTGCACTGCAGAGTGGTCTGCCCGGCTGCCAGCTGCATGCTGTGTCCCGTGGCGGGCGCGTCATGCTGTTGCACAAACACATTGCTGTTGGCATAGGCATTCAGTGGTTGCAATTGTTGGGTTTGATTAGAAGTCACAAAGTGCATCCCACCTTGCACCATGCTGGAGGGCATCATGCTTGGCTGCACGTTCATGGTCACTACAGTGCCGTACTGCATGTCACTAGAGGAGAAAGTCCTTTGCTGGCCCTCCCCACTAACCATCTGCGCCTGTATGCTGTGGGACCCTTCAAGCTGCATGGGCCCGCGCCCCAACATACTGTTACAGGTAAAACCATCCGACTGAATGATATTCAGCACTCCTCGCCCGATACGTTGTGGTGGCATGGGGCCTTGCTGAAATGTGGGTGAGTTGCTGAAGCCGGCTCCAGACTGAATGTTAGTGTTGGAGGAGTTGAAGCCGATGGACTGCACTGTATTGGCATTGGCTGGTAGCATGACATGCTGCACGCTGTGTGGAGCCAGCAGCATGGGCTGCATCCTGTTGGGAGGGTTGTTGTGGTGGATCACCATGGACTGCAGCTTGGCGGGAGGTCCTGATTGCTGTGTGCTCTGGGGCTGGGGCACTTCAGTCAGGATGAGTCCACCCGGAGAGATGAAGGACGGATGCAGCACGTTGTTACTTCCCGGAGAAGTTGTGCAGTTGGGGCCAGAAGATGAAGTTATTTGATAATAGGGGACCTTCCCCTGTTTATTCTCTTCGTGAGGCTGCAAGGAATTACTGTGATACTCCTGAATCTCCACCTTGTGTTCACTCCACAATGTCTTTTGAACATTCCTGAAGACAAGAGGAAGTACAACTTTACTATTGATTGGAATACGATTCTAACCTTTGGGTCCACTTTATTATATTACTGTTGTTGGTAGTAGGTATTATAAGGTACAAGTACTTACGGCATGGTGGTGACGTCTGCGTGACTCTTCACCTGGTGAGCTGCAGGGGACATGTCTGGTTTAGGTAAGGGGTTCAATGGCATCTCACCTGTGGCACCTGTGTTATCAGAACAGAATAAACACACATTTTTTATGAAGACACCCAAAGTGAACACAAATACCCTTTAAAAACTTATCTTACACAGAAAATTTCACAATTACAACACCAGAGCGGGAGAACTGATACGCCCTCCTGAGCACAGGTTAGCAAAGGTGTCTAAAAGCTTTATTTGCACTAGTATTAGATTATATAATCACCTTCCACCAAGTCTCAAGTCCCTTAATACTCTGTGCTACAAGAGAGAGGTGAAAAAGTATCTAGTTGGCAATGCTTTTTATTCTATTGACGAAATATTGGCTGAATACTCAACTAACTCATAACTGACCTCTATTTTTATTAACTTACAAATATTAAAACATAACCAAGTATAATTCTAGCTGTTCGTGTAGTTCTGTTAGTCTTGACGCGTTCTTGTTACTATCTGCCTCTTACTCTTGACATGGTACTAGAAAGACCTTTTACATCTTTCTAGTACTGAAAAACAAAAATATATCTTTAGGTGCTTTGATATAATTTTCTTGTTTGTTATTTATATTGTATGTATATGATGATATGATGTAACATGTATGATGTATATGATGATCCCAAGTGTCCTGCAAAGGACCTACGGGTTGATAAAAATAAATAAATAAAAAAGCTCGTATTGTGAAAAATAATAATTGTCAGCACCGGGGATTGAATCTAAAACCTTTAGAACAAAAGTCGGCAACTGTATGACTACCAAACACACTGTATTTAGAAAGCAAGTACAATCACATAATTATAATTAGGTCTCGTACACCACGCCTCCCTCTTGCCATGAACTTCTGGAAGAAATATCTAATAGATCAGCTCTCGCAACCACCTCTACTCGTACCAACGGGCACCATACAACTGGACTTTGTTGACATTTCAGCATAAGGGACCCTCCATAACATCTAAAGACACAAGGTAGAAAGAGTGAAGTAGTTTCTTCTTAATTATATTCTATTGAATGTACTTTTATTTTTGCAAATGAAAATTATTGACGCATCACATGAAAGAACGTTAGATATGCACACTAAAAGTTTCCAGATATAAGCTTTCAAAGTTAAGAGACAAAATTTGAGTGACTTCTTTGGGGTCCGTTCAATATTCTACAAAATATCTTATAAAAATATCCAGGTATATTAATAGTCAGGCCTTCAAACTGTGGGGACTTCTCCATTTTTATTGTTCTCAGTCTTAGTGGTTATTTCATACAAATTTAGTATTAAGAATAGTCTACCCTACTGCATAAATAATAATATAGTATTTTTATTGTTCTCAGTCTTAGTGTTTATTTCATACAAATTTAGTCTACCCTACTGCATAAATAATAATATAGTATTTTTATTGTTCTCAGTCTTAGTGTTTATTTCATACAAATTTAGTATTAAGAATAGTCTACCCTACTGCATAAATAATAATATAGTATTTAAAACTGATGAAGTTGTTATACTTATTTATAATGGAATTTTTTTTCCATATTTGAAGCCAATATTGAAGATTGACTAGTTGGATTTAGAACCATTGGGGCTTATGACCCTCGCATTAGCGGCTGGTTTAGAATGATCATTTTACACTATAGAAACTATTCACCATTACGTTCCATTGATCCAGGTTTTTACCTCTCCAGCGATGTCGGAGGCAGGCTTTGAACCAACGCTCCTACAATGTGTGTGTAGAAACCTGCCGCCAGTAACCATTAGGTCACTGGCAGGTACAGCTTTTGTATCAGCAACACAAAGTTTTGACAGATACTTGAGAGGGTAAAATAGTTATCAGGAGTGTAAAATCACATCACCAGATGAATATTCCGGTCGAATGCGATTCTACATCCATCGTCAATTATATAACATTCTAGAATAAACAACAATAATAAAGATAACGACATAACAGTAACAAGCAATCCAATTCCAAAAATTTGTACAAAAATAAATAAATGATTTAATTAATGGATATCTCGGGCAATAGCCATAGTGATGAAATATTTGTCAGATAAATACTATGAACATACAGCTGATTTATTAAATAAGTTATTATAATGTGACTGTAAATAAATAAATAAAATAAATAGTATTGGGCAAGTAATAGAAACCTATTAGCAGGGTTTTTCTTCGAGATAAATCCCTAGAGTGTTAGAAAGAGATTCTGCTGAAAACTTCAACATACCACGCAGCAGGCCGGGAAACATACACTTATCAATCTGGGCAAAACCTGAAAACAGCAAGAAATATGTCTGCCACTACCTGTAAAGTGACCGTCACTATTAGTACCACGGCCTGGAGAGCTTCTCATCTTGCACAAGTAGCTTGCAGTGCTAAAATAAAGTAGCTTCTTATCAGAGGAAACAATGGGTGGCAAGTCTGACATGTCCTGTACAGAATAAAGCATCATGCAATGGTGCTATCAACTCCCAGTTGGCCCCTAATCTACCTACAATTATAAAAGGCAATACCTTTAGTGTGGATCTCATTTGCCGACCAGTGAGGTACTTTTTTGAAGTTGGCCGCATCTGCAGGTGTGCCCTGTGCTCCCGCGTGAGGATTTCTTCCCACATAAGAGGTCGGCCTGGAATCACAATGTGTTTATCTTACGTGTGGGTATGGACAACATGAACCAAACTGCTCATGTTGTCCTATGAAAGTAGCCAAACTTCCATTCGGGCTAGGTCCAGCCAATCCAAAACAACTGTTAAACCATGACCGTCAGCAGTGAACCTCAATCTCACAGAAAGGTGAGCAGTGCGCAAGAAGACCATCACCTAACCTGGGATGAGGACAGGACAGCTATTCAACCTAACTTCCTCTCTACAAAACAAAACAAAGTTACATCACAGTGACCCAACTGTCAGCTGTTAGTTAGGTCTTCATCTATGAAATTGCTGTTCTTCAGTATTGGCCATTTCAAACAAAAAAAAGTTTTGATTGGCTGTGAATTCTAAATTCAAATTAATTTTGTTTTAAAAATATGAAATGAACATTTTTCGTCATAATGGAATCTTTAAACATTCGTGTAATTATGGAATATGAGTTCCTTTGTGGCACCAACGGCATGCAACATCAACGACACTTACGGAGAGAACTTTACAAACGAACGCACTACCCGTTATTGGTTTGCCCGGATCCATTCTGGAAATTTATACCTAAAAAATGAAACACATGGTTGTCCGGACACTTTGGTCAAGGATTATGAATTAAAGGTGATTGTGGAAGCTGATGATACTCAATCTATAGCTGAGCTAGCAGCAGCATTTGATGTTAGCACTAAAACAATATTGGTGCATTTGCGACAATTTGGCAAGGTTTTTACCTTGGCTTGGTAGATGGGTGCACCACGAAGTGCAACTTCCGCGTCAACATCTACCTTGCGCTGCTCAAGAGGCACAGAAATGAAGGAATTTTGGAACGAATTGTTACGTGGACGAAAAGTGGGCTCTGCTGGACAATTAAAAGAGGTCAGAAAGTTGGTTAGATCCTGGTTCAGCACAAAGCAATGCCCTAAACAAAAAATGACCCCTAGAAAGGCGATGGTCACTGTTTGGTGCTCTAGTGCCGGTGTGATTCATCACAGCTTCTTACAAAACAGATGAGCATTACTGTAAAAAACTGAAGACAATGGTGGAGAAGCTCGCACATCTGCAACCAGCTTTGGTCAATCTGTCGACCCTGCTGCTCCTTCACCATTGTCCTCCCACTCCAACCCCATACTGCACAACAGACAGCCTTCAAGCTGCAAGAGTTGTGGTTGGAGGCCACCGACTCAACAGACCTTACACCTATCGACTATTACTTTTTCCAAAATTTGGATAACCTTTTAGCAGGAAAAAAAAACAATTCCCGAGAGGCAGTACAAAATGCGTTTGAAGAGTTTGTTGTCTCCCGTGCAGCAGATTTTTACAAGGGCATCAATAAACTACCACTGCATTGGCAAAGATGCATGGGTGATTATTTTGAATAACACAAATAAAAAAAAGTTGAAAAAATCTACTTTAAGTTACTTCATACAAAATGGCAATTTCATAGGTAAAGACCTAATATTATATTTCTGGTACACAGGTGTGGCCAAATTGATTCCACGCTTAAAATAAGGTACATACATTGGTAATTTTGTTGGTATGTCCGCTACATTGATATGTTCCATATTCATATTATTACTGTAGCTTGAGACAGTGGCGTACTGTGGATTTTTGCCACCCGGGGCGGAAACAAAATTTGGCACCCCCCCCCCCCCCACCATTATGTATATAATTTAAAATAAAAACGGACCAAAAGTAAATAATATGCAAAATAAAAATATTTTTTTTTTTTTAATAAATCAGAGCTCACCTAAAGTGAACATAACTACACTAAGCTCGACATCTTGTGATGTGAAATTGGAAATGTATGATCAGTATCTATTGTGGTTGGTTGGTAGTCCAGAGTTATCAGTCGACTGCTTTTGTACGCACAACCTACTGAAGATCAGAGGTTATAGTCCCGGTGCTGACCATTTCCAATTTCACAACACAAAACTAAAAATTCTTATTTTATCAAACAAATTTTGCCGCCCTCCTAGTAGGGGTACCGGAGATGGTACGCCACTGCTTTAAGATATGACTTTAGTTAGTTTTGTAACACTGCTCCTGCAGTCAGCGATTTTCCCCATTGGTCTTAATAGTGATAAAACCATTCCAGTCCCCCAAGATGTCACAACAGCTGTTTTTGAATAAGAAAATCTTATATATAAAAATGGAGAGCTATTTCCCGATGTCATCGCATCACACCTAAACAGCTGGACCGATTTCGCTAATTCTTTTTTTGTCATGTAGGCTTTTATCAGGAGAATGTCCTTAGAAGAAAAAAATTAAGAAAAATGCATGGAAAATTAGAAAATTAAAGAAAACTCTACGTAGACAACCTT
The DNA here is from genome assembly GCA_963576905.1 of Mystacides longicornis. Lineage (NCBI taxonomy): Eukaryota > Metazoa > Arthropoda > Insecta > Trichoptera > Leptoceridae > Mystacides > Mystacides longicornis. The sequence goes on along the minus strand of OY756421.1, from coordinate 223,074 downwards.
ATTAGTACTTTTTACCTTATAATTTTTATTCCAATTTTGAAATTTTAACAGAAATTGTCAATTGGTGCGATTGACAGAATGCGGATGGAATAAACATGGTTTAAAACAAACACATTGTTCGGAATCACATTGGTCAAATGATAATTAATTCATCACCATACAAATTCGAATTCAATATTCATAGTTAGGACCACAGGACAACGTCTGTCGGGAAAGCTAGTATTTTTATAAAAGACAAGTCAGCATTAGGTGGGTACATAAAAAACAGAATGAAAAGAAATATGGAAGAGCCTCTCTCATCAAATAACATGATATTTGCTAGTGACACCATTCATGGCCGGCCTCAGCGCCCGAACCCATTTTATGATCTTTCTTTGTTGGAATGGCCTCCGCCCCAAATACCAGAATAACTATTTAAACATCACAATAGGTGAATAGTATTCGCCTGCCGGCGCATAGGTGAATGCTGTAATGCCGGCTGATGAAAGAAAAATCGAAAATCGAAAACAAATAATAATATCCATACGTGTTAACTTTGCAAATCAGTAGGAAGGAAGGTTTGGCTCTTGGTGACATCCAAGTGGCAACTGTGCATCTTCCAATAACTGGGGTCCCTAATTATTTATTTACAAGGTCCATTTTCCTGCTTGCCAGTTGCTTACGTCTAAGATATCAATAAATGTTATCATTCTATCTGTTAGGTGAGGAAATCTGAGAATGTCTTGGTGTGCTCTGATTTCACACTCAGTAAGTCAGTGACTACAATCAAATAATGGTCTATCTCTCAGCTCCATTAATAATGATCAATAATGATGGAGCTGTTATGTTATTGTTATACACCATCCATGGCTGTTGCACTGCTCCTCCTGCACGTGGACCTACCTATCGGTGTTTGACTAACGTTTGATTAACACACACATATACACAGTTAAAGTAAAAAAGTAGATTGTCCATGTAAGATGGGTAAGCTGGGTATTATACCCAGGTGAGGAGACCTACCCATTAGCTGACACAGTCTGCTGCTGGCTCTGGCCCTTGTCTTCCCACACCACCTGCAAGTGAGAAATAGCTTGGCGTGAGTACAGATGTGATGCTTGTATAGTACTAGTATAGTACACACACATGCACTGACCTCGTCAAACCTCCTCTTCCTGGGACGCTCTGCTGTGCTGTGCACCTGCTCGCTGTTCTGGAAACATATCACTGTACTCTTAAAACTGTTTTGTTTGATAGCAACTCTGCTTGAGGCGCTGTGATGCAACGACCATGGAAAATTGGTATATAATATAACCAACCAACACAGTTGGCGTGTGTTGGTTGGTTAAGTGTTACATAAGTGATGCAGAGTGTGGGAGGTATACTCACTGCAGCAGAGTGGAAGGCCACGTGGACGGCTGGAGGGGGAACATTCATCTGCATCTGCAGTGGTGGAGCGCTCTCGGGACCTGGGAGCCTCTGTTGGGGACAACACAATGGCCTCATTACCACAAACTTCTACATTCTTGAAAATCAAATTAACAAAATACATTCTTGAAAATCAAATTAACAAGGACATCTTCTTTGGTGAAATCCAAATCAGTAACTCTGTTCTCCAAAGTCATTTATTGGTGACCCAAAGGAGCTACAATTTATTTTGAGCTCACTCCAATGTATGGGTTTAGCTAATGTGTTACAACCACCACAAAACAGATCTCTTATAACCTTGGTTTCTTTTGTGTGATCGCCGCAAAGAATGTTGACTATGGTTTCAATGCATTTAAATGGGCATGCCGGAAAGCGGGTTCCTGCTTTTGCTGTGCGTATGCCCATTCAAAAGCATAGAAACATTCTTTGCACCGATCGGCGCCGATCGGAATCGGCGTTCTTTGTGTTTTGACCCTACATTCATATACACAGTGTGAGAGCAAGGCAACTAGTCTAGTAGTTCAGTCCAATCACATGAGACCATCACCTGACGTCTACAGTCGGAGCAGACATCCTAAAGTGCCAATGAAATCTCTTATAGATGGATGCACACTGCACAGCTACCCAGATACATGACTAGTGACCACTTACCTCGGTCTGCACGTTAGACGTGGTAGCGACCATCATATGTGGTGTGGCTGGAGCTGGTGCTGGAGCCTGATAGGCCATCTGGTTCTCTGCAGAGACATAGGCCCCACCCCCACTGGGGACTGCGGGAGGTATCTTAAAACACAATCCAACTAACTATAGAGGAACTCACATAGAGCGTATTGGTTTGATGCCCCTACTGCCCCTACACCCAGGAATCACACTTTCATATATACTCTACATACAAAATTAAATGAAATGAATAAAACACCTATATTTATACAAATATTTCAAAGTCCATTTTCTCAAATTGTCATTCAGGTGTGTGCTCTTGCTGGTGTGCTGCTGCCTCAGTCTAGCACACAGTCTTGTTGTGTGACTGCGACTGCTGTCATGTATTTGGCGCCAGGATATGAATATATCACTCAAATCATTGAAAGTGTTTCACCTTCATGTGCACCCCCCTTAAAGGTTTCGTCTAGGAAAACAGAATGGGGACAATAACAAACCAAGACCAATGAAGGTGGTATTCAGAAACGTCTCTGATGCTATCAATGTACTAAAGAACAAAGCCAAGACCTCAATTAAGCAAGACTTAACCCCTCAACAACAACAACATCTTCGGAACCTTAGAAAAGAACTGGAAAGCAGAATGAAGGGTGGAGAGGTGAACCTAACTATTAAATATGTGCGAGGATACCCAAGAATAGTAAACATATCGTCTCAAAAAAACTAAGCTCTCACCATATACTCAACATACCAATCTTGTACACGAACCTAGCATCAATCCTGGCAAAATTTGACTTGCTCATGATAGAGGTTAACAAAGTGTCACCTGCAATTATTATTGTCACGGAAACATGGCTCAACAAAGGCATCAGTGATTCGCTGGTTGATATCCCAGGATATACCTTATATCGACATGACCGATTAAATATGAGAGGGGGTGGGGTTGCTATATATATTGCAAGCGTTTATAATAATATACCAATTAAGGCAGAAATAAATAAAACTTATCAAAACACTTTGCATGAAGCGCTCTGGATTGATCTGCAGGTTGACACCTATAAAATACTACTCGTAGGAATTTATAGACCACCACAGCAGTCACTGGAAAGTGACAAATTGCTTTTTCAAAACATTGAACGGGCCAGGTAAATAATGTGCTGATCTTTCGAGATTTTAATCTACCCAATATAAAGTGGCTTATTGACACACTAAACTATACTGGAAGTGAAGGAGAGTTGTATGAGCTGTATGTAAATAGTAGCCTCTATCAATTTGTAAGCCAGCCTACAAGATTTCGAGAGGGCAATACACCTTCAACACTGGACTTAATCCTGAGTAATGATGAGAATATTATCACAGACATTAAATACTGCCCACCAATAGCAAAGAGTGACCATGTGGTAATTATTGCCAATATACAGGTAAATGCAGAAACGGGTAATTCGGGAAACAGGCAGAGCAAAAGGAACTTTTACAATATCAACTTCGAGCTGTTGAACGAAAATCTATTGAATACTGATCTGAGGTTCGGGGATGATGGGGGGAATGCGGATGATCAGTGGAACCATTTCAGAGATATTTTGAATGCACAGATTGATAAACTTGCACCGTGTAAGAAACAAGCAAAGAAGAAGAATCAGGATAAGCCATGGATTACACCAAGTATATTGGCGATATCAAGGACCAAGAAGAAACTGTGGGACAACTATAGGATTACACAAACAGAGGAAGACTATAAAAGGTATCGACTATGTAGTAACCAGCAGGTGTTGGAAACTAGAAAATCTATTGAATACTGATCTGAGGTTCGGGGATGATGGGGGGAATGCGGATGATCAGTGGAACCATTTCAGAGATATTTTGAATGCACAGATTGATAAACTTGCACCGTGTAAGAAACAAGCAAAGAAGAAGAATCAGGATAAGCCATGGATTACACCAAGTATATTGGCGATATCAAGGACCAAGAAGAAACTGTGGGACAACTATAGGATTACACAAACAGAGGAAGACTATAAAAGGTATCGACTATGTAGTAACCAGCAGGTGTTGGAAACTAGAAAATCTATTGAATACTGATCTGAGGTTCGGGGATGATGGGGGGAATGCGGATGATCAGTGGAACCATTTCAGAGATATTTTGAATGCACAGATTGATAAACTTGCACCGTGTAAGAAACAAGCAAAGAAGAAGAATCAGGATAAGCCATGGATTACACCAAGTATATTGGCGATATCAAGGACCAAGAAGAAACTGTGGGACAACTATAGGATTACACAAACAGAGGAAGACTATAAAAGGTATCGACTATGTAGTAACCAGCAGGTGTTGGAAACTAGAAAATCTATTGAATACTGATCTGAGGTTCGGGGATGATGGGGGGAATGCGGATGATCAGTGGAACCATTTCAGAGATATTTTGAATGCACAGATTGATAAACTTGCACCGTGTAAGAAACAAGCAAAGAAGAAGAATCAGGATAAGCCATGGATTACACCAAGTATATTGGCGATATCAAGGACCAAGAAGAAACTGTGGGACAACTATAGGATTACACAAACAGAGGAAGACTATAAAAGGTATCGACTATGTAGTAACCAGCAGGTGTTGGAAACTAGAAAATCTATTGAATACTGATCTGAGGTTCGGGGATGATGGGGGGAATGCGGATGATCAGTGGAACCATTTCAGAGATATTTTGAATGCACAGATTGATAAACTTGCACCGTGTAAGAAACAAGCAAAGAAGAAGAATCAGGATAAGCCATGGATTACACCAAGTATATTGGCGATATCAAGGACCAAGAAGAAACTGTGGGACAACTATAGGATTACACAAACAGAGGAAGACTATAAAAGGTATCGACTATGTAGTAACCAGCAGGTGTTGGAAACTAGAAAATCTATTGAATACTGATCTGAGGTTCGGGGATGATGGGGGGAATGCGGATGATCAGTGGAACCATTTCAGAGATATTTTGAATGCACAGATTGATAAACTTGCACCGTGTAAGAAACAAGCAAAGAAGAAGAATCAGGATAAGCCATGGATTACACCAAGTATATTGGCGATATCAAGGACCAAGAAGAAACTGTGGGACAACTATAGGATTACACAAACAGAGGAAGACTATAAAAGGTATCGACTATGTAGTAACCAGCAGGTGTTGGAAACTAGAAAATCTATTGAATACTGATCTGAGGTTCGGGGATGATGGGGGGAATGCGGATGATCAGTGGAACCATTTCAGAGATATTTTGAATGCACAGATTGATAAACTTGCACCGTGTAAGAAACAAGCAAAGAAGAAGAATCAGGATAAGCCATGGATTACACCAAGTATATTGGCGATATCAAGGACCAAGAAGAAACTGTGGGACAACTATAGGATTACACAAACAGAGGAAGACTATAAAAGGTATCGACTATGTAGTAACCAGCAGGTGTTGGAAACTAGAAAATCTCCATCCTCTTTTGAGATAAACATAATCAACAGTGGAAATAAGAACTTTTATAATTATATTCGCAAGCAGCTTGGATCCAAGGTCACCGTTCCCTCAGTGCTATACAATAGTGAAGGTGTGGAGGTAACGGATCCACGAGATATCGCTATCGTATTCGCAGATCAGTTCCAGTCAACATTTGTGATAGAACCCAGTGGAGAAATGCCAGCATACAATACAAGAAATAGCAATCATATATCAGACATATATTTCACCCCAGGTACTGTAAAAAGATATCTAAAATCATTTAGTGATGACACGGCTATGGGACCCGACGGTATACCAGCTATTGTTATTAGCAAATGTGCCGATACGCTTGCACACCCTATGACTGTAATTATGCAAAAGAGCTTTGATAGTGGCTTGGTGCCTACTCAGTGGAAGAGAGCCATAGTGACCCCGATATATAAAAAGGGTGACAAACTCCAAGCTGTAAACTACAGGCCAGTGAGTCTCACATGTATAGTGTGTAAGTGTATGGAAAAAATCATTGTGGAAGGCATCAGAGACTTTATAGACCAAAACCACATATCATCTCACAGACAGCATGGGTTCACACCGCACCGCTCAGTGGTCACCAACCTTCTCAACTGTCTGTTTGAATGGACCAAGTCAATGGACGACAGGGAACCAGTTGACATATTTTATCTTGACTTCGAGAAAGCCTTCGACCGTGTCCCTATTGGAAGACTTTTGCTAAAGCTGGAGGGCTTGGGAATAAAGGGCAATCTCCTGGGGTGGATACGAGATTGGGTCTCCAACAGAAAGTTCCAGGTGCGGGTGGGATCCTCTCTCTCCGAGCAGAAAGACATACAGTGGAATTGTCCAAGGACCTTGGGCCGGTTTTGTTCTGTCTATACATCCTGGATCTAGAGGAATCAATAGAGTCTACATCAAGTTTTTATGCCGATGACACTAAGTTCTTTGGTAACCCTATAATCAACTATGACACACTACAAAGGGATCTGAACTCTGTCCATCGCTGGTCACAGGAATGGCTTCTAAGCCTGAACAAGAAGAAATGTGTAGTTCTTCATGTTGGTAAAAACAATCCAGGATATCAGTACACTTTGGACAGTACTGTGGTAAAAACAGTAGCAAGCCAAAAGGATCTTGGAATTGTAGTGTCCAACACATTAAAATGGGAAGAGCACATTATCGAAATCACAAAAAAGAGCCAACTCACTTATGTATCTAATACGAAAAGCATTTACACATATCACGCCTAGCCTATTCCTCAAGGTGTACAAGAGTCACATACGCCCTCTGCTGGAATATGGAGTCCATATTTCAGAAAGGATATTGAGCTGCTGGAAAAGGTGCAGAGAAGAGCAACAAAGATGCCAATTGTGTTTTCAAGACTCCCGTATGAGGAGAGACTGAGATTGTTGAAGCTGCCCACACTGGAAGAAAGACGTAGACGTGGTGACTTAATTGAAACATTCAATGAAAACACCAACCTGCGTGGACACACAATGAAACTGTCCAAAACATCCTTCTCAACAAACTTTCTGAAGTATTTTTTGACAAACAGAGTGGTGGAGCAATGGAATTCACTGCCGCAGGAGGTTATAGAGTCAACATCACTAAATATGTTCAAGAACAGACTGGATGGACACCTTGACACTGACCACACTTAATAGGCGTATCAGTATTTATACTGTCTGCCTATCACCAATAATAATAATATCCATTTTTGTTAATGTCTCATCTTTATTGCCTATTGGCTTTGTAGGTGCACAACGTTCTAAAAGCCAATAGGCAATAAATATGAGACAGTAACAAAAATGGATATAGTCATATCCTGGCGCCAAATATATGACAGCAGTCGCAGTCTTTAAATTTGGTTGCTCTCTTGTTCTCAATAATTTCCAACTTTGATCTCTATATTTCATTTATTATTATATTTCTACTTGTTGCATACATGAGATTTTTCCACATGTTGAGAATTCTCATGATTAGGAGTTTCGGAGACAAACATTACCACCTAATGGCGAACGTTGTTAACGTAAAGTGATCACACTAAGCCAGCCTTCGAAATAACAGTAGAAGACGGTCGTAAGCCCGTAGTGGTTTGTTTGTTCCATTTAAAAATCGAATATTTGTAATGAATTGTTAGTCATTAGTTCATATTTTTTCTTTAAGATCTAGTCCTGAAAAAAGGTCACAAGAATCTAGATATCCTATTATATGTTACACCTGGGTAGGTATCCTTAAATCTATTGGTTGTGGACCTTATAATGTAACTAATGATAGAGTGAATAGTCACCATGGGACCAACACGCTGCGGGATGTGCATGCCTGGTGGAGGGATGTTCACTTGGATGGTGTGGCCAGCCAGCGGCTCCATCGGGTGGTAGTTCTGCAACACATACAACACTTAGTCTAGTGAGCAGTACCACTCATAGACTGATAGACAATACAAGAGACACAATACTATGTGAATGCATACATGCACAGAGGGCGGAGTAGGTCCACTCGACACCACCATGTTTGAGTTATTCTGCACGGGCTGTTGTCGCATCAGGGGGTTCCCTGTGGTTGGTGGCATGCTCATCTGTGTCACCATGCTGGGCTGTGGCTGTGCCTGTGCAGGGGACGCAGCCATGTGGGAGGGCACCACGGACATCTGTCCCGGAGGAGCACTCATCTGCATGGGTGCAACACTCAACTGGGAGGACGGGATGTTCACTTGGGTGGGAGGCAGACCAGTCAGTTGCATGGGCAGATAGTTCATCTGGGAGGTGGGCACATTTATCTGCATGGCCGGGCCATTCACTTGATGAGTCTGCTGGTGCACTTGCAGCTGCGGCGGTGCGCCCGGGTGTGCTGGAGGCAGACTTATCTGTAAAATGTGCAAGGAAATCATTAGTCACCAGCATCCTAGGTGGGTTTACACTCAGATGCAATGTTGTGAGGGAGTAAATAAGCGTTGGTTAGAGTAATTTTATATGAAAGGCAAAATATGACCTGCTGGTTGAACTGTATCTGGTGGAACTCTTGTGTGAGGGTTTCTATAAGATTAGCTGTCAGGACCTTGGCCGAGTTCAGACCCTCCTGGGAGGAATGCTCCAGGAGTATATGCAGGGGCTCATCCTCAGGGCCCTGTCCACCACACAGAGTGACCGCAGCGCCACTCTCACTTCTGATGAAGGCAAAGTTGGATGCATTCTGAGGGACACAAACAATTATTATATGATACTAGTGGTATATTCAGAAAGTAAGTGACCAAATAGATCTTGCCCACCTGTCCAATGATCTTCCCTCTCAGATCGAAAGAGGCGGGCACACCATCCAGTCCCACGTACAGGCGCTCAAACGCACACTTGCTCCTGTTTGCTCTGTTTAAGGCACTCGCAATATCATGGCGGATTATTTCGTGAATCTTTTGGATGGCCACTGGAATTGAATAATATTTCTGTGTTAACACAACTCAAGAGAGGGTGTGGGTGTGTGCAGTTTATAATATAAAAGGTGTGGTACATTGTATGCAGTGTTTGGTTGGTCCTTGAAGGAAGAGGTAGAGGGGCCGCCCCTTGTCCGTCTGACTGCCCTGTCCCGCCTCCTTCTTGTTGATGTAGCACCCTCGGGTTGATATTGCTGCTCCAGAAAATCTGCTTATTTCCTCTTGAATAAATCCCTGGAAGAAATTCATACTTTTATTACCTATGTAGCTACATTGATATGTCTACTCTGGGGTCTATGGGTGGGTTAGTCTTCTCACTCTAGACGTACTCAAAGTGACTTATAACTAGACACTGGAAAATAGCGGGGTTATTTTTGCTCTAAAACAAGAGAAATTCTGTATTATTTTTCTAATGTTGATTTGATCAAAATCAAGGTAGATGCTATACGAAAACTAGAATATTAGTAATATTTTCAATTTATGATAATATAATCAACAATATTTATAAACATACATTCCGAAATGAATGAAAAATCTGATCAACAAGAGTAAATACTAAGCTTACACAAAACATACATCAAAGTGGTTGGTAGTCTAGCGGCTACGATGTCGACTTTCGTACTGTTTCGCATCGGAGGTCGTGGGTTCGATCCCAGGTGCCGACCATCTTCCTCTTTTACGACATAAGCTTTAAGTACCTTACTTTGAGTCAATGAGTGTATTAGATTCATTATTATAAAAATAAAATATGGTTTAAAATTAAAAAATAGCCATTGTTGACGATTGTCCTGATTGAGGTTCCTCCTTCTCTCTGTTAGCTCAGTGCTGTAGGAAGAGAAGAACCCCTCCAAGTATTGTTGTATTCTCCTACTATACCTACTGAACAAATGTCAGACATGTACTTTTTATCACTGTAATGCTTATTTTATTTTTAATTATCACAAAGCCCCCCCCCCCCCCACACACACACCAATACCTGGTTGAATTCTGAGCAAACACTTTGATATATGTAATGGTTTTGAACCAATAAGTTTGTCCAGGTCCATTTTATACAGAAATAAAATGTCTAAATTTGATTTTATGAGACCAGCGAGACACTTGCAGAAGTAATGTAGGTCTTGCACCATCTTGGGTTGGAGAAATAAATGAAATGATGAGGTGAACTAGGATGAAGCAGGCGGGATAGCAGGGGACAGGGCAGCATGGCGAGGGCTTGTGGAGTCCATATGCTCCATCTAGGGAGCAACCATGGAAGTAGAAGATGTGAAAGGGAGTGGTTAGTGGTCATGCAATGTGCTAGTCTAGTGAAACCACAACAAAGGCCATCGTTCATCTGTACATGACCATTCACTAATATTGTTTGGGGGACCCATCACTAAATTTTCCACACCTGACTCACCTTAGTTAGCATTTTTCTGGCCTCAGGAGGGGAATCATTGATTTCAAACTCTGATGTAAAATGATCATTTCGAATATTTACAGTAGGAGATGCCATCTCTACAGTTAATTGTGCTGTGCATAAGTCAAAATATTGCTAGCGGATGCTACCAAGAAATATAAAAATGCGCTGACTTAAGCGAACACAATAACAATGCTATTTAGTAACGAAATCTGCAAGACAATACAAGAAATTTAGTAATATTTTTTTTATTTGTTATTCGTCCAGCTTTCAGCTTGAGTTTCGTTTTGTTGTTTGACAGCTTTTTGACATTATGATATAAATTTCATGATTTCATCTGTGATATTATCATAGAGATACAAAATATAATTTTGATATTGATAAAAAATCATGTTTTAAAATTCATTTAAATATTGAACTATGTAGTTGCTGTAATCCAAAATCTTAAAATTGACTGGTACAGTGGTACACTCCTTTAAAGCCAGGTAAAATATAAATCGAAATATGGAGGTAGGTATAAATCTATGAAAGAATCCAGCACGAATCCAGAGACAACATTGATTGACAGTCAATATTATTATTATTATTTACTTCAACTTGCATTACGATAACCTCAATTTTATTTCGTTGTGCTGAAATTTCGAAAATAACATCGAGCTGGTGATGTTACAATTAATCTAATTTCTCCTTTTCTAATTTTAATTGGTGAAACGCAAAATGAGTGTAGGTAGAGTTTATCGATATGCTGTTGATTTCCCATTTTTAAGGACTCAAATTATTGCAAGGGAATTTAGTACCGATGTAGTCGTTAAAAATAAGCTAGATGAATGTAACGAAGTAGTTAGGTATCCAGAAATAAAGGATTTATCCGCTCAAGCTGACAATCTTCGCAAACATGTGGCGGAGTCCGAGTATTTACGCAACATACAGACCGTGGAAGAGAAGATATTCCGGACCAACATGCCGCGGTACTACGGCTGGAAGTGCTTTATGTTAAATGGTGATGTTGCTCCTCTAGCGTGTCTTCCATTTATACAACATGTCACTCGAACTCATTTAATCAAACCTCCCAGCCTACCCGACTACTACTTGAGGAATGACACGGCGGCTTCCTATATGCTAACCCAAATTAAGTCGGAAATAGAAGAAGCTATTAAGTTTGAATATCAAGCTGTCAGGTTGGTGTGTTACCCTTACAATGCTGTTTTATATTCTAACATGAAATATATATGTAACTAGTGGCGGACACCTTTTATTGGAACACTAGTGAATTTTGTAGGTGTTGTGTCCTTTTGTATATATTAAGGTTAAGTTTATCAGTGTTCTGGTGGTGTTTCCACTATCCAATATAAAACACAAATAAATGTTCAACTTTGTGCCTTCCAACCGACGCACCCTGAACCGATCTCACTTGAAAGATGAACATGGTTTTAAACTACTAAAACTGATTTAGACAAAAACACTGATCTGTCATTATTATCACAAAGTTATATCATTAGTGGTTATTGCGTTGATCAAATCAAACAATGGTAGTAGCACAGCCATCAGCCTGGTATATATTAATCCGTAGAATAGGTGCTGGGTATGCTCTGTACTGTCATACGGTCATAAAGTGTAGCCAACCAGACGAGGATATCATTCTGAATTCTGATAAATTGAACCATATAACTTACAGCATATTATGTTCTACGAAGAACTGATGGAATATTGGCAATTGTAAATTCCTTGTATGGAGACCCTTTGTCACTTACTATTTAAGGATTTTTTGTTCCATAAGCTTCAATTTGTTGATATAAGCTTATATATTATGTTTGTTGATATGGAACAGATCATAATAATAAATTAAAAAATCGTTACCGACCTCGGTAGCCTAGTTGTACTAACGTGGACTTCAGATCCGAGGTCCCGGGTTTGATTCCCGGTCGGGTCAGAGTTTTTCTAAGTGTTTTTTCACTTGAAATTTCTACCTGGGGTTGGCCTATCTCAGATTGGACGGGACCGGTTGACTGGAAAAAATTGCCTCAGGCAATAAGTTCCGCCGGCTATACTAACACCTTTGTTACAGCGTATTGAAGGTCGTGGGTTCGAGTCCCGGTGCCGACCATTTCCACTTTCACAACACAAGCTTTGCTTTATGTGAAAGATGTCGAAAAGGTATTTATGTTCACTTTGAGCGTATTTTCGTTTTTTTTTTCATAATAATTAATTTCATATCATATCAATTTCATAATAACTAGGTTAGGCTATACTAACAACAATAAGTGTTATATTATTATTATGAAAAAAAAAACGAAAATACGCTCAAAGTGAACATAAATACCTTTTCGACATCTTTCACATAAAGCAAAGCTTGTGTTGTGAATGTGGAAATGGTCGGCACCGGGACTCGAACCCACGACCTTCAATACGCTGTACGTACAAAAGCCGTCGACTGATACCACTGGTCTACCAACCACTTCTTAGTTGCAGTAGTAGGTGGTTCATTTGATGTACATGATATAAATCAAGAATCCCTTGTGTTGCAGACGGAAGATAGACTTTTCAAAGGACCTGCGGACCCCCATAGAGAATCAAGAAGAAGAAGCCAAGTCCAAACTGATAATTGAGCAAATAAATCGTATCATAAGTAATCATCTGTCCCCCAGTCTCCCCCACTTGATGGATGCACAGGTCAGTCACACTTGGCCTTGTTCATCTTCTCGTGTCCTTATAATATTTGGGCCAACTGACATTTTTGATAATTATATGATTATTCCAGCTGGATGTGCAGCCCAGGCATGAAAGTTTCTGGTTTGCTGGCAGATTTCCATATCGAGCATATAACACAGAAGCAGTGCGGAAAGGAGAAAAAATGGTCATGAGCACAGTCCCCATCCAATACATAGGTGGGTTCCACTGAACCACCAAGCTTGTAGCATATTGGCTGTCCTCAAGCAATTATTTACTTCCGACTTGTGGTTCCAGGTAAACCAGTGCTGTGTCTGCGCAGTGCTGTTCCATTGGAACCTCTGGTGCCGTACAGTGAAGCTCTGAATACCTCCCTAGAAGTTCCAGTCTATAAGTTCTTCCCCAAGAACCTGACATTTTTTGAGGAATACAGACATGGCACTAATATACCAGGTAGATGCTCTATGGTACATGTTGAGAGGACCACAGTACGGAGTGGTAAAGAGAAGTAGTTAGTACATAATGGTAACGCTTGTGATTGCAGGGTTCTGGACAGGAGACACTCATGAGTTTGGCTTGTTGTCCTACTACACCAGATCCTCCCTGCTGAACAAGCCCCACACTTACCCTCCAGACTTCGTGGACAAATCCTTGGACGCCATGGGGGTACTCAACAGCTTCGGCTGGCTCCTAGCACAGGCCGCCTACCAAGGCTTCTTGACCTATAACGACTTGACCTATCCACTTGTGACCCAATCTATCATAACCAATGGACAGTATTGGTCTTTGTTTTGTTACCAGATGAACACTCTGGCCACCCAACTGCATAATTACTTGGACAATCCCAAAAGAAACATTTGTTACAGCATCGGCCCTCTGAAGTTGTTTGACTCCATCCAGGAGGACGGGACAATCATTGGCTTCAATGACGATGTATTGAAGATGTTGCTGCAGCTGTATATCAACACGCCCAGTGCGAGGGAGGGAGTGGATATGAAGCCTTTCTTGGGGAAACAAACCAGGCATATCTCTGATATAGAGGATGTCAAGAAGCGCAACTGGCTGGAAAAGCACTACAGCCACCTGGTGGCCAACAGACAGAGGCATCGACTGAAGGAAGAGATCTATCACTGGGAGTCCATTTATAAGATTATGTTCAAATCAAGGTTCGGAGACAATACCAGGAAGTACTTTGAATATCCCAACCTGAAGAGTCCCAATAGAAGAAGACTGGATGAGCACACTCCCAAGTATGTTCCCAAACCACTCCGAGAAGAGGGCTACCGGAAAGTTGTCAAGTGGGAGAAGACCTACTACCCCTAGGGGCGCACTCTCTTATTCCATTAGACTCACAGCTTGGTACTCCCACGTATGGTGTTTGAGTGGCAGTGATAGTAGCCTATAGATACCTAGTTATTAGGTGCGCATGTGTAACCATTTGTAATGTTTCAATTGTTTTTGTTAATAGAACATTCATTTATACAATACAGGAGTATTGTTTTAAATATTGCCCCTGCACCAAGTAGTATTCTTCAAAACGTGTGAGCACTAAATCCCATTATGGATATTAAAAAAGGGGTTCTTAACCTGGGTTCTATCGGACACCAGGGGTTTGGTGGAGGTCAGGACACACACCCAACTCATATTGAGAACTTATCACTGAACCCCTCCTCAAATTAAGAAGAATTCAGTGAATTTGCATATGAAACTGGTTGGCTACAAACCACTGTATTAAAATCTTACTTTTATATTATATAGATAAAATCAAGGATTCTCCCTTTAAAGATGCTCCCTTTCTACTCATAAAATACAGGTTTCATTTTCATATCTGAGTCTGAAGTATTAAAGGGTGATTCATTACCTTTGCATAATTTATGGGACAGTATGCTTGTTACATCCTGGGATTTGACTGTTTTGGTCCCATATTTATGCAATTTTACACCGGAAACAAAAAAACATATGCTGTCCAATATAATATTAAAGAAAATGAAAAAATATGTTTTATTGTGTGTAAATATGCTCTCTACCATATTGCCCTATATAATAATAATTAACACTTTATTGATTGGGTAAAAGTATACATAATAATTAACCAAAATTGGCGGGCTTATTGCCTAATGCCTAGGGCAATTTCTTCCAACCAACCTATAATTTAAGACTAACAAATAAATAATTAATCAAGATGTTACCAAAAACATGATTAAAATATTGTTAAAGTTCTTTTACATCCCACTGAAACTTGTCTCCACCATAAAAATGTACTTTTTTTATACATCATAAGTCATGTGGCTTAAGATTATCATGGCTTAAGTTCTTTGCAAAAAAAAGCCTTTGGCCAAAACACAGTCGATACGTACATTGCATATTGAATTGGTTGGTGGCCTAGAGGTTACGACACTGGTTTTTGTACTATTTCGTGTGGAGGTCGTGGGTTCCATCTCAGGTGCCGACCATCTTCCTCTTTCACGACACAAGCTTTAAGTAGCTTACTGTGATCTTTCACAATCTTTTTTAAGAGTGTATTTGTGTTCACTTTGAGTGAGCAGTTTCATTTAAAAAAAATATCACATTTTTTATTGCAAATTTTGTCAATTAGATGCTTACAACCCAGACAACCATATTTTACTACTAGCTGAACCGCCCATCGAACTTGACTAACCCAGAATAACAAAATAATTTTGACAAATTACATGAATTAAATACAGTTTTGACATTAAAACTGAATTAAATTATCTAATAATTTATTGCATTATGTAATAATCTCTAATATAAATTAAAGTCGGGTTAGTGCGAACACTTACTTATAACTCGAGATCGGCTCAACAGATTCGTTTGATTTATTGGATTCTTCTCCGCTTCGGATAACAGAATAACTAATAAAAAGTTGAAAAAAAATGTATAAGAAATGATGTAAAATACAATATTTAAGTTAGTATGGAACGGTTACCTGCGACGTGCCTACGCAATCGCGGGTAGTTTCCTCTCAGTCTCGCATACGTGATTGTAGTACAGTAGCCCATCTCACTTACTCCACCGCACCGTTTCGAGAGTTTTAGAAAATTTTCTTACAAAGTCAACGATATTATCAGGCACATTTGTATTGGTACCTACTTCATAGGCGAGGTAGGGTGTGTGCGCGAGCGCATTATTCTTACGTTGTTCCCGCCAGAGCTTTGAATACGAATGAAATATGGATGTTTCAGAAATATTTTAATTTTAATCAATCGAATTAATTTTGTATTGTTTTATGGGGGCGCAGTGCACATTATGTACATATTAACGGGCCACTTCGGGCTAGAACCACAGGACAATGTCTGTCGGGAAAGCTAGTTATTGTTAATTCGGATGCGGGATGAAGTACAACAGATCATAACCATAAGTTAGTAATAAAACAATAATAATTCCTCTGTAGTTGCGTAGTTTTAAAAAAAAAATCAAGAGATGGTGGTGTAGTAGGAAAGAAGTCACATGTGAAACATGGTACGTTATTGTACATATCTTGTTGCAAGAACGGACTCCATTAAATCCAAATTTTATCGAATTATTGTGGTAAGATGGTTTCAAAGGCTGTAGTGAATTACTTTTACATTAGCGATGTAAGCCATTAAGAAGCCACCATCACCATACTTTTACATTAGCGATGTAAGCCATTAAGAAGCCACCATCACCATACTTTTACATTAGCGATGTAAGCCATTAAGAAGCCACCATCACCATACTTTTACATTAGCGATGTAAGCCATTAAGAAGCCACCATCACCATAATTTCCATCCACCGATACCCCTGTATCTTCAACTTGTGGAAAATTGTCATGCTCCCAGCAGTGGGCAAACCAACATCCACGCAGAGATACTTGCCACCCAGCCAAATGCTACATTCTGTACTTGTTAATCTCAAGTGAATCTATTCATGAAGCCTGTAGGTAGGTATTAATCATACTCCCTTTAAACCCCGCTTAGGGGCTCTAACAAGAGGTCTCCATTGCGCAATGTTTACTATATCCTACACCATGGCCAAATCCCTTAGCTCTGCTTCGAAGGAGCAGAACCGGTATGAGAGGGTCTTCGATAAATACCTACCCATTTCATGTTGGTTACCTTAAAACAACAAGATGAAAAGAGCCAAGAATGGTTGGTAGCAAAGTGGTATCAATTGACGGCTTTCATGGGTTTGAATTCCAGTGTCTACCATTTCCACAACACAAGTTTTACTTTATGTTAAAGATGTGGTAAGTGTATTTTTGTTCATTTTGGGTGAGCCCAGATTCATATAAAAATAAAATAGTTTTTAATTATTTACTTATCAATCATACTTTCCTATACAAAGGTGTCCCCAGCGGACGGAACCCGATTCCAGGATGTACCGCACGGCTCTCGCGCACGTACGGCACAAGGGACTGCAGGCGCAGGCTCAAAGGGTCAGTCAGCCGCCGAGGGGTATGCGCACACGTCAATCAATGCTGTATGTGTGGGCCAGGCCTTTTCGCGCGCCCGGCGCCACTGCATTGCCCTTGACTTGAGGGACTTCGCCCTTAGAGATTTTAAGGGATAAACAATCGGAAAAATTATGAAATTCCGTAAGTAAAATCTGAGAGCTCTTGCTCAAAAATCAGTCAGTTACCTAGAGAAATTTACTAGTCCGCCACTACTTAGTATGCAAATACTATTATAACAACCACCCTGATATTCTTTAGTTATTTTTTGTCACTAGTCAGTCTCGAAACATCTAAACTCCAGAATGCTGCGCTTAGGCCAAAAATGGCCGCCAGCACTAAGGCCTTCTTCTATAGGTGGTGTTGGTTAGAACACTATAGAGAGATAAGCCTTGTGATAGGGATGGGCAAATGAAAAAAATATATCGATATATATATCGTTTCGATCATAGATTTACATATATACATAACGTACATACATAACATAACGTTATGTATATATGTAAATCTATGGTTTCGATAGTTTTAAAAAGTATCGATGTATGAAGAGGAAAAGAAATCGATATTTTTAGACCAAAGCTTAAATACCTGTATTAATTATTATGAAAACATTTAAAAATGAAAAGAAAAACAACACATATTTGGAACATAGTTTTATTGGCTTTATTATTCTTATATAAAAATAAGAAAATAATAAATATAGATGCTGACTTCTTGGGGCAAACGTTAACTATAAAAAACTTGTAATCAAACCGTTAATTATTTATAAAAACGATTTTAAAATTTGACTAAAGCAAGAAATTAAATTAAGCATGTACACAATTATCTTATCTGGCAATGAACCTGAGAAAATCGGTTTTTAGTTTCGCTTAGTAATTATTGTGCCAAGAAGTTTGTTTTACAAGGCTCAACGCACCCACAGGTCGGCGATATTCAAATTCGTGCAGTATTTTATTACAAGTTTCAGGTCCACCTACATTTTAGGGGTATTTTGCTAACACTCATTACAACTTAAAATAAATAAATATGAAAATTTGAATTTTTATATAAAATTTATTAAAGCGCTTAAAAAATATCGATTCCGATATTCAGAAATAAAAATCGAATATCGATATTTCCAGATTAAAAAAAATCGACGAAATATATCGATTATTTCCAAAAAAAATATCGATATTTTTGCCCATCCCTACTTGTGACTTATATTTCAAAGAAGATGAATCTAATGTCAGTTTGACGTTTTCTTTGTTGATTATTACATTACCATTATAATAGGTATAATCATAGAATAAGTACTATAATATATTTGGGTATAATATTATTACCATATCACTGTGGTAGAAGTTGGATGATCTACATTTTTGTTACAACGATGATGGAATTCTTGAGACAGACTAGATGCTCACCGGTGTGTTAACTTCGAGTGGTGGTGGTCATAACCAATGGCTACGTAATTAGGTAAATGTCATGGGATGTACTAGTGTCTTATCATAGATTTCACCGTGATTATACCGACCGATGTAACCACTCGAGAAACAGTGATCGCGACAGGTGTGTGTGCGGTTATTTTCTTTCCCAGTCATTTTTGCGCCCAGTGGTCCAGTGGTAGAAAGTGTAGTTGTAGTCTTAGACAGTGTTGCCCTCAAAACAAGATTCAATTAACAATGTAAAGTTCAGTTCCATCGCTTTTTACCACTGATCAACTGGTATGATTACTACTATTAGTTCACTTTTAATATCCTTAAATCATGAAGTATGAAACTGTATAGGTATGAACGATCCCCTTATGTAGCTACATCAGTTCAAAGCCACTAATGGTGACTCATTAACTCTTCATTTATTTAACATAGATTTTTAAAGGAACAATAATTAATTTGTTCTAGAAAATTTACCTTTTTAATGTAGGTTGAGAATAATTATTGGCGTAATATTGTAAAGTAACATTTTTTTAATGAATCTGTGCTTTCTCAAAGTGATCACAAATACAACTGTTCTTGACTTCTTTCACACTTAGCAAAGACTTATGTAGTGAAAGAGGAATATTTATTTATTTATTAATCAATGGCGAATTGCCTTTTAAAGAAAAAAAGATAATACAGAATATGGTAGAAGGATTCACGACGAGTTCATCCGCAAATCAATTAATCGAAAATCAATTAATCGAAAATCAATTCATCGAATGATCAATTCATCGAAAATAAATATTTTGAAGATATTTGAGAGAATTTTAAATAATAAATAAAAATAACGTGAAGCTTCAGTTTAATCACACCTATAAATTAAAGATGGTGGCGATTTTGTCAGACGCTGGAGGTACCTATTTATTTACTTATTAATTTATTCTATATCATTGGCATATCACCAGGTTATTTATAAATTTATTAACATGTTTTCAATCGGGGGGGAGGGGAGTCCTATAAAGGAATGGGGGGGGGGGGGTTCCACTCCCCAAACCCGCCTTTTAAATACATTCTAAACTTTATCTAACCTATTCAAATCGGATATAAAATAACCTCTAAATCATTTGTTTTAGGTTTAGATGTTAAGGCTTAGGTCAAAAATGATTACACAGTTTTATATACTTACAAAATATAATACAACAATTTAAAACCCCCAATAATTCGACCGACCTCGGTAGCCTAGTTGTACTGGCGTGGACATCAGATCCGAGGTCCCGGGTTCGATTCCCGGTTTTTTCGACATGTTGGGAATTCTCATGATTAGAAGTTTCGGAGACTTAAAAAATATTAACGTAAAGTGATCACACTAAGCCAGCATTCGAAATAACAGTAGAAGTCGGTCGTAAGCCCGTAGTGGTTTGTTCCATTAAAAAATCGAACATCAGTAATGAATTTTTAGAGTCATTAGTTGTTAGATAATTCTGTAAAATTATGAATTTTTATCCAAAGATATGTTTTACACGAAAAGGCTGTTATAATATACTATGAGTTCTGGGCTACCCTAGGTTAGCAGCTTTTTGTTTTATGGGGGCGTGCACATGCACTCAACAAGTTGGGTCGCTGGAACAAGGTCAGGTCGGTGTGGGTCCCTGGGCACATGGGGGTTGAGGGCAATGAAAAGGCTGATGAACTAGCAAGGAAAGGATCAGAAACAACATATACGGGACCGGAACCTGTTCTGAGATTACCGTATGTGTCGATCATAAATGCGATTAAAAGTTATGCGAATGATAAATTCTCAGAGGAGTGGAGGTCCTCACCAGGACTGAGACATTTGAAAAAATTCATAATGAATGAAAATGAAGACCAAATCCACAAAATCTGGAACTATGGCAAGGGGGTATATCAGATCAACAATCGGAATACTCACCGGACACTATGGTGTGATATGATATCGACTATTGGAGCTTTTTATTATCTGCTTTAGAACTACATATCGACGGTGAGCTGACAATACCTGCTATCTGACAATTTTTGGGAAATGCGTTTTTTGGTTCCATTCGATTCTAAATCGAATTCCGCACATTATGACATTATCAGATAAGTGAAAAAATGATTATAACCTAGTGGTTTTTAATAAAAACAATAGCTGCCATATGGACAGCTAATAAAAAGCATGACAATACCTGCTATCTGTCAGTTTTCCTTGCAAATATATAGGGAAAAAGGCACTCATTTTTCATTCATTTAATTTTAGGCATTAAATGAAGCATCAGGTCACTATAATAAAGGAATTGGATATATTGAATATCGATGTTTACAAGGAAAGCATAAAAAACTGTCTATGATAAAAGTTCATTGACGTATTTCATGAATACCGTACGAAAATATTTTCACTGAAAAAATACTGATAATTATTTTGTAAGTCAAGTATGAAAATAATAACGCAAAGGATGATTTTTGATTATGACACATAGGATACAATATTCCAGTTGATCTGGACACAAGATAAAACTAGAGAATTATAATTATAATCATCAATTCATTTTTAATGGATTTACAAGCTGATTAGTCGACACCAACATCGAATGTCACAAAAATTTCATCCACAATAATTAAATATGTGAATTGAAATTGCATTTATTATTACGAAAGAAGAATATAAAACAAGAAACAATAATTCTTGACAGAAATATATTTGTATAAAACAATATTCAACTTCATTTAAACTAACTGAAACGATTGGTAGCCTAGAGCTTCCGGGGCCAACTTTCTTACTGTACCGTATTAGAGGTCGTGGGTACAATCGCAGGTGTCATAAAAAAGGTAAATGAAAGTCACATATAAGTTTTGAACAAGATGAAGTAATGAGTTTCTGTTATTCAGCATGTGGTCAACGGAGTAAGAGGACGTTCCAACGAAATACCTACCCTCGTATCTTCATCAGAGATGTGAGATCATGCAATAAACTACCTCACTTCCTTAGTTAGGTTATTGAATATATTTAATAGGCACTTATAAACAGTTCACTTTTGGAGTCTTTTAGCAAACTGTAATTTGTTGACCTAACTCTTTGAGCGTTTCTCATATTGCCTATACCTATAGTTGTGACAGTCAGAATTCTTCTTCGCCTTGTCGTGTCTTATGCACGTGTATATTATGTATTCTATTTAAAAAAATCAAAATAAAATGGGATATTGTAAATATAGAAGCAAATTTCAGGATTTCCCAAACATATTTACTGGTTAATGTAATGGTTTTCAATGTGCTGAAGGACTCTGAAAAAGTCTCTTGACTTAAATTTGCCATTGCTCGAATTGATCTTTTTGTGTTATAAATATCAGACCTTGTAATAGAAAGACAACTCGTCCGAAGTAAGTGTTAGGATTAAAGAAACTGACTCTTGTCACAAGGTTTACAATTGTGTCCAGCTTGATCGATTACCCGGAGCACTATTATATTGCAAAAAAACCTTCCTTTAGATTTAAATTCAAATGATTGTACAACTCATTGAATAATGTAATGACAAATGCATTTTTTAATTCTGCTTTTATGCATAAAATCGATGTATTTAAAAAGTAATGTGATTTAGGAGAGTTGAATTGATAGAAAATTGAAGTTTTATATAGGATTATTAATAACAATAGCTGCTAAGTGACCATTTTTCAGAAAGCAATATCAGCTATGTGCAGTATCCAGTATTTACAGTAATATTTATTACAAAATAGCATATTCAGATGTTCAAGTACACTAATTTAAGAATATTTGCATCATTACATTTTCGAAAAGTTGAGAAATGCGTATTCCAGGAAGTTTTTTTGTCTCTCCTGAAAAATTTGCTAAAGTGGACTTAGCAGGTATTGTCAGCTCACCGTCGAATTCAATATTAATCGGTACTTTAAGGGGGACCCACTGAAGTTACGGACCTCAAATTTTACGTGCTTGTGTAAGACCAACCTGTATACCAAATTTTATGAAAATCGAAGAAAAATTTTTTTTTTTCTTTTTTAGCCCTTTTTCTAGTACAAGTGAAATTTTCTTTGGATATTTTAAGAGGGTTCCCCTGAAGGTACAGATCTCAACATTTTACTGACTCATCTACATCGAGGGGCTAACCGTTCTACCAAATTTCAATCAAATCGGATAAGAATTGCTATAAGTTATGGGTGCGCACACATTTTTGGTGTACGGGTACGCGGAAATTTAAAAATTTTTTTTTTTGCATTTTTGGTATCTACACCCTCGAAAACGTCGAGAAAATTAATTTCAACGAAATCTATTTTTTTTTTTTTTTGAAATCCGATCACAACACATCGTATATTCCATATACTTATGAGAAATACAAAATTAATTCGATTGAGTTAAGGTAATAAAATAATAACTTTAAATTTTTTTTTTTTAAAATGAATCTGTGCTCTCTCAAAGTGAACACAAATACACTCATTGACTCTTTCACAGTAAACTACTTAAAGCTTGTGTCGTGAAAGAGGAAGATGGTCGGCACCTGGGATCGAACCCACGGTCTCCGCACGAAACAGTGCGAAAGCCGGCGTCGTAACCGCTAGACCACCAACCACATATTTCTGAAACTTCCATATTTCATTCGTATTCAAAGCTCTGGCGGGAACAACGTGAGAATAATGCGCTCGCGCACACACCCTACCTCACCTATGAAGTAGGTACCAAAACGAATGTGCCCGATAATATTGTTGACTTTGTATGAAAATTTTCTAAAACGCTCGAAACGGTGCGGTGGAGTAAGTGGGATGGGCTACTGTAAGCGCGGCAATCACGTACTTATGCGAGAATGAGAGGGAACTACCCACCATGGCGTGGGCGCGTCGCAGGTAACCGTTCCATACTAACTTAAATATTATATTTTACATCATTTCTAATCCATTTTTTCAACTTTTTATTAGTTTCCAATAAATCAAACATCAGAAAAATCTGTTGAGCCTATCTCGAGTTATAAGTGTTCGCACTAACCCGACTTTAATTTATATTAGAGATATTATTATACTTTATATTATTTTCCGCTAATTATTTACTTCGCGGGCTTCTTCGATTTTTCATGATTTTTTATATGAAACACATATCAAATGTATATGCTGATTGGTAAATAAGCATGTTATGGATTGATTTGATAACATTTGAAGTATTTTATCAACCAATTTTAAGTAAAAATCAATTTTAAAAGTTGCCTATTTTCTCATACAAACTTTTCTTTCATCTAGTGACATTTTTTTTTTGATTCTTCAATTGGTGTTTTTGTTTGAAAAATGAAGATATTGCTGGTCATTGTAGATAGATTAGGGGGTCTGATAACATCCTCGAATGATAAGCCAACGATTTGAATAGGTTCGGTTAAGGTTGGAATATAGTTTTTCACTACACTTTGTTAGGTTGAAACATATTCATTTAGAAGGGTTTTCTCAAAAATCGAAGAAGCCCGCGAAGTATATAATTACCTACCTATTTTCCAACTTGAGTGTCAAGTCAGTGAACAAGTTTATGGATGCATACAAGTATAGTGCTTCTGTGTTATTTGTTACAAGTCATATAACTTCAGGGATTGATGTTAAAACTTATAGAAGTTTTGCCATGTTAAGGGTGAACCAGGCTACACAGATAGCCCTGTAAAGTGCTTTGACATAAGAGCAGTCAAGTGAGGGATAAAGCAACTGGGTCTGTGGCTTTTTCAACCCTTACCAGTTTCCCACGCCCCAATCATTGTGAGAGACTCACAGTTTAGGGAAAGCAATCTGGTTGTGCATCGGAACTATATAACGTCACCAGTCACTACTCACTACAGGAGCTGGTGACGTTACTTCTCTACGGACAAGTTAAACATCCAACAGGTGAGTGTGAGCCGGTGAGGAGAGGTGACAGTGTGACAAGCAATGAGATAGCAGGGATAAAAAATAAAAACAAAGTTACAAAAACTGTAGAGTTAAATAAAATTCAGTGAAGTTTAGTTAAGTTCCATTAAGTTAAGGAATAAAGTGTAACACGACCCTCAGCTGACTTCTAAGGTAAATACCTACACTTTAACAACCTTTTCACTTATTTCATTTCTCTTGCATTATCATTCTCTTCCATACTATTATCTGAAAACAAAAAATAAAATATTTCTGTGCATCCATGTGTAGAGTGAAAATTTCTACCTTTATAATATAAAATAATGAACTAATAAATTTTACAAAACATAAGAAAGAAAACAATGCATAAAAGCAAAATCTAATTTAAGAATGAAATTCTTCAAAATGTGGAATGGTAAACTTTCTCTCTCCAAGCAGTTATTCTTCACTTTTCTGTCACTCCAGCTTTTTGCCAAATTTAAGCAAACAGTAGAGGGTTGAAGCATGTGAAGAAACAAACTCTCAAGATTGGACTGTCAGTCATCCCAGCCTGTAGATTCTGCTTAAAAGTACCAATGTCAAAACGTCCACTCATACCTCTACCCCTGTATTTGTGATGCACTTGCTCAGAGAAGAAGTCGCGCACTACTGAACTCTGAGCAGGCACCAAGACAGACTGTGAGCCACATGACTCACATCCGTCTCTCTCCCAGAGAGAGTTGTAACATTGAAGGATGTCACAATAGACCTATTTTGGTCGCAGTGACACCCAGTACCTTGAGAAAATGGCTTTTTGAAATACTTTTTCACTTTTAATATTTGTTTCTTGAATACCTAATCACTTTATAAAATTAATTCAACTATCAATCCTAAAAAAGTCTACTGGAGATGTCCCTGGACTGGCCTCATTCTGTTTAGCAAATGCTAGGTGCGTGTGTGTTTCACAGCACATGGTCCGGACTCCAGGATGTTGTTGATCCTTCTAGATTTGTTCAAACTTCATAATCACTAGGACTAAATTCATTGTTACGGCCATTATGTGACCAGCATTCCTTGATTTCATTGCCTGAAGGTGGGAATTTGTTGCTAACTTCATCCCTCATCCCCTCCGTAATAGTGGATGTTGTGAGGGATCCAATGAGTGCCAATGCCAACTGAGGTGAGCCACTGTTACATTCCAACTGCACTCTACACTCTACGTTGTTTACACACAAATTTAATACATTTTTGTTATGAAACTAAAACAAGTGGGTGGCTGCAACAGACAAATAATCATCCATTTTAAATGGTATGAACAAACAGGCTTACGACTGTCTTCTACTGTTATTTCCAAGGCTGGCTTAGTGTAATGACTTTACGTTACCAACGTTCGTTATTCTGTTATCCGGAGTGGAGAAGAATCCAATAAAATCCAATAGAATCTGTGCAGCTGATCTCGAGTTATAAGTGTTCGCACTAACCTGACTTTCTTTTATGTTATAAGATTATGAAGGAATTAGCTTCGGGGCTGTTGGCCCAGTGGTTACCGTCTCGGCACGGTACGACGAGGGACGCAGGTTTAAATCCTGCCCGGGGCATGGGAATTTTCCACATCCTTCGAAACAACAGTAGAAGACGGTCGTAAGCCCGTAGAGGTTTGTTCATACCATTTAAAATCGAACATTATTAGTCAGCCATCAGTTGTTGATATATCGTTAAGATCTAGTCCTGAAAATTGACACAAGAATCTAGACAAACTTAGAACGTTGTGGACAAATAATATGACATCTCAATTGGAAAAATTAATTTTCACAATTATTGTTGTGAGACACAAGAATCTAGACAAACTTAGAACGTTGTGGACAAATAATATGATATCTCAATTGGAAAAATTAATTTTCACAATTATTGTTGTGAGACACAAGCATCAACTCTTATTTCAAGGGGTTTGTTTTTGTGTTTACCTTCCGTTTTGAGTGTTTCATGTTTGACAGTTTAAGCAGCTGTGGCATTATCAACTATTCTTTCATTTTAAGAGGTAAATTTTTCAAATTCGAACCACTATGGGCTTACGACTGCCTACTATTGCTGTTTCTAAGGCTGTCATAGTGTGATTACTTTAACATTAGGTGGTCTAACTTCTACCTCCAACCTATTATGAGAAAACCCTTTAAACATGGAGAAAATCCCATGCCCCTGTTAGGATCTTCCTCTTATTTGTTTTAAGTAAAGCCTAGTAAACTGTGAGTTCCATATTGGACCAATTTGAGCTGTTTTCCCTCCTGCGTAACATTGGCTCGGTGCTCTCCGCCTTATGAAGCTCCATTCACTGGAATATTGCCAGTGTGTACGCACAAGTACTTCCATCTGGTGGATTAGGGCTGATTATCTGATGAGTGACGGTGCTGGAGCCTGACTAATAACATAGTTGACGCATGACCCTGTACTGAGATACTCCAACAGATTATTGGATGATTTAATATAGATAAGTAGTGTTATCACTGGTGTGGCTTGATAGTGAGCTCTAGTACCATCTGGCCAGCATTCCTCACTCATGTTAAGTCATTGTGAATGGAGGCAAGTGTTTGCATAATAAGTGCTAAGTGAGTAAGTGAGGGCATCTCATCTGGTATCACCTGGTACCACAAGTTAAGGTGCAATAGTAAGTGCATAACAGTGGGTTGTCATCCCTTACAAAATACTTTTTGGATGTCTCCAGGTCCTGTCAATGAGACTAAAGGTGCTTGGTATTCAAATGAAATCCATATTATTTAACGATTTAACAATGTAGTTGCACTTACAAGATACATAACTTATATGTCTTCAAGCTCTTTTGTCAATTTCGCATATTTCCAAAAGTCTCCTGATAATAATAATAATAATGGTTTATTCATGAAAATAGTACATAAATACTACATGCAATCATGACGACATGAGATCCATGAATGTGCTTGAGACCATATAAGTTATCTTGAAAGTGCAACTACATTGTTTTAATGTGTTAAAAGGAACTTTCCCTGCGTGAATAAACAAACACTTGAATTGTTTTAAATTTTTATTGGTTGGTTGTCAATTGGGTGTTTTATTTTAATATCCATTAAATTAGGTATTTGTATTAAAATACATTGCTGAGCATCTCTCTCCATTTGGTCCAGTTCCCCTCACCACAGAGGCCCAAAGAAGGTACCAACCCTATTGAGACGAGATCAAAGTGATTGAATCATGTTATACAGAAGTAAGAGGTAATCACAAACTTAGTAATGTTCAATGCTTAGTTTCAGCTGGTGTGGGGATATGACATTTTGGTGTCCAACAAGGATTTCGAAAGACCCCTGAAGAAGACAAACTATCACCATGGTCAACTTGTGGGACAAATTTGGGCTTCTAATGTGGAAGAATTTCAAACTGCAAACCAGACACAAGAAACAAACAGCTCTGGAAATATTGATACCAGTCTTCTTTACGGCTCTGCTAGTTGCAGTGCGGAGTTTTGTGGAGCCTGAGCAGAGGGGAGATCTCCTTTTTGATGAGTTTGATGGATATGACTTCTCTCTTAATGAAACATTTCCAATACCTTTTGACCACATTGCGATCCCGTACTCTCCAAACACAGCACTCACCAGGGACATAGTTCAGAAGGCAATGGTGAAACTTGCCAAGAAAAATAACATAACCAATGCTGAGAGCATTGTAGCTGGAGGTTTGAGAGCCTTCCCCAACTCCTCCAGCTTGTACGCGTATTTATCCAACTCCCTGATTAGCTCCAACAACACGGTCTGTGGAATTGCCTTTGACGATGCCATCACAGGTGGGTCTCTCACTTCAATAGCCTTTGTATTATCCTTGTCCTTAGCAAGCCTCCTGGCTACACTATGTGCCAGGCTTCCCCGCACGAGGTCTCGGATGTAGACCATCCTCATGATGGAGTGTACATAATCTGAATTGTTTTCCAGAAGAAACTTCCTTGCCGGAGTTGCTGAGGGTGACGCTGCACTTCCCCTCTGAATTGAGGATCGTACGAGAAAGGAGCCGCTATGCCAACTGGTACACAGACTTCTCTTATCCGCCCTTCCAGCTCCCGGGGCCCAGACAACCTAATTCCACCAAAGGAGCTGATCCAAGTACAGCATTTTGTTTCTATATTCTTCTTATTCCAGCTCTTTATGTCTCTACATGGGAACCCTCTGTGATCCTTTATTATTTGCACCATTGTGCACCATGCAGTAGGAGGGAGTTCAAAGTGTTGTTGGCTTTGGCTTATTTTTGCGGTGGCACTCTTGTAACGCAATGAGGGTAAATTTTGTCCATGTTTCTCTCAGACGTTTCATTTGTTCAGTTTTATCAAAATGGTGTTTCCAGTGTAACAAAAAACTTGTCCAAAATTAAGCACCATGGTAAGATGGCCTTCAAAGGTGACAGTATAGCCAGCGGAACTTAATGCTGGAAGCATTCTCAGATTGTAATTATTTCAGATTTTTTTCTTCCATATCCCCACCAATAATACTTTGGCCTCCCACCATGTATGGTACAATACACTTGACAGATTGCTTCTCACCAAACTATACCTACTCACATACTGCTCAACCGTTGTGTCCCACACGAATCTCCACTTGGTTGCAGAATATGCTGCAGAAGGATTCACTCCCATAGCTCACGCCCTCTTCAGGGAGATGCTGGAGGGGAGGAATATCAGCGTGCCCGAGATAGTGATGAATCGCTTCCCCCACCCCGCCTACCTGGAGGACATCCTGCTGGTGGTGCTCACAGGGTTCCTGCCTCTTGTCTTCATGCTGAGTTTTGTCTACACTTGTATAAATACGGTCAAGGCCATCACCACTGAGAAAGAATTCCAGTTGAAGGTACGTGACCAGCTGCCAGCTCCCCTCCATCCCTGCACCTGACACCTGACTGATGGTTTATCTTGACTTTGGTTCCAGGAGGTGATGAAGGTCATGGGTCTAGATGGCTGGCTGCATTGGCTGGCCTGGTTTGTCAAGTCCTTCAGCTACATCAGTATTACCATGGTTTTGATTGTCATTCTCTTGAAGGTTGGTTCAAACAGCTTAACTCTTCCTCTTAACAATTCTCTATGAGAGTGTGGTACAAAGAGATGGGGTTCATCTGGTACTAAGTAGGTTTGATTTGTTTCTTATAGAATCCTTTTGGATTTTAGACTAGACTTGTCCTAACTGCATTATAATATAGACAACCTCAAAAGCCTATTGGCTACAGCTACAGGACTTTCCAATACACAGTTTGTGACCCAGTAGGAATAAGTATGCTGAAGTCACTTTCCTATTGCCTAGTATGGAGTGGGTTAGAAGTGTTTTCAGTCATTATGAATTAAATAACACACAGTTGCACTTTCACAAAATTTATATTGAATCTCGAGCGCTTTCGTCCAACTCACGCAGACATTGTCAAGAGACTAAATTACAATAACCAAAAATCAAAGAGAAGACAATCATGGTACCACGGTTGTGGGAGAGGATATTTACAGATGACAAACATTATTATTATATATATAGGTACATATTATTGTTGGGTGGGATCATTAGAAAGTAAACATTGGAAATGTGTGACCGAAACATTATGAATTTTGAAGTTGGTTAATTATAGGGTTAACATAAATTGATTAAACTTAACTATGAACATATTATTTCTAAGATAATAGAGGAGATGGTGTAGGGACTTGAATGTTAACGATAGTGTCGCGATTTTTATGTATTTCGAGGGTTTCCAGGCCTAATCTACGGTACTTGTGTTCCTCCGAGTGTAATACCTTGACATTGTTCATACCAAATGCATGGTCATGTTCAATGCAATGGTCCGCCATCTCGGAGTAACCAGTTAGACCTCGAAACGCTCTATGATGTTCTTTTAGTCTAGTGGTTATGGGTCTGCCAGTTTCACCAACGTATGTAGCTGGACAGTCACTACACCATAGAATATATACACCACCTTCATCCATGCTATCTTTTTTATCTTTATTGTTAAACAGTAATTTATTAAGATTGTTTTGCGTGTAAAAAGCACTTTTATAATATTTTTTTTGTGAAGTTACTAGTTGTATCAGAGACTTTCCCGGTATATAAGATTTTTCTCCATGGTTCATCTTTGATACTGTGTTGTGGGACATGTGGACATTATGAATAAGACAATACCCAACCTAATAAATTTCAATCCTAAATATAGTGTGAAAAATTCAATAGACCTAACACAAAAACTAAAAGACTTTGTCCCGCCTAATAATGCAATATTAGTATCTTTTGATGTAAAAAATTTGTTCACAAATGTGCCTGTCAATAAGACCGATAAGAGCGTAATCAATAAGACCCTAGATCTCATTAAGCTATGTATGGACCAAAATTACTTTAAATTTAATGATTGTTTTTATAAAATTTTAGATGCACTCCCTATGGGAAACCAATTATCTCCATTGCTAGCCGAAATATAAATGAATGATTTTGAAGATACTCTATTTAATTCAAACACCAATTTGTTGCAGTGTGTCTCCAATTACTATCGATACGTAGATGATATATTCTGCGTATGGAACGGTACGAGGAGACAATTAGATTTATTTCTCAAACATTTAAATTCAATTAAACCTAATATACAATTTACCCTTGAAATAGAAAATAATAAAAAATTGAATTTCTTAGATATAAGTATTTGTATTGTAGAGTCTAAATTTAAATTTAGTATATATAGGAAAGCATCTTACACAGATGCCATCATTCATGCCTCTTCCAATAGCCCTCGCTCACACAAACTTGCCTTCTTCCACTCATGGTTCATCGATTGTTACACATCCCACTAGACAATACTGATTTTATCAAAGAACTTAAAGTAATTAAAACCATTGCTAAAAATAACGGATATAATGATTCAACAGTTGATACCATACTCAAAACTAAACAATTAAAACTGATAACCACCCAATATATATACCCACATGTCCCACAACACAGTATCAAAGATGTACCATGGAGAAAAATCTTATATACCGGGAAAGTCTCTGATACAACTAGTAACTTCACAAAAAAAATATTATAAAAGTGCTTTTTACACGCAAAACAATCTTAATAAATTACTGTTTAACAATAAAGATAAAAAAGATAGCATGGATGAAGGTGGTGTATATATTCTATGGTGTAGTGACTGTCCAGCTACATACGTTGGTGAAACTGGCAGACCCATAACCACTAGACTAAAAGAACATCATAGAGCGTTTCGAGGTCTAACTGGTTACTCCGAGATGGCGGACCATTGCATTGAACATGACCATGCATTTGGTATGAACAATGTCAAGGTATTACACTCGGAGGAACACAAGTACCGTAGATTAGGCCTGGAAACCCTCGAAATACATAAAAATCGCGACACTATCGTTAACATTCAAGTCCCTACACCATCTCCTCCATTATCTTAGAAATAATATGTTCATAGTTAAGTTTAATCAATTTATGTTAACCCTATAATTAACCAACTTCAAAATTCATAATATTTCGGTCACACATTTCCAATGTTTACTTTCTAATGATCCCACCCAACAATAATATGTACCTATATATATAATAATAATGTTTGTCATCTGTAAATATCCTCTCCCACAACCGTGGTACCATGATTGTCTTCTCTTTGATTTTTGGTTATTGTAATTTAGTCTCTTGACAATGTCTGCGTGAGTTGGACGAAAGCGCTCGAGATTCAATATAAATTTTGTGAAAGTGCAACTGTGTGTTATTTAATTCATAATAATGAACTTTCACTACGTAAATACACAAACCCTCCAAATATTGTTTTCAGTCACTTTGTTAGAAGACGCCCACGGTGGCAACAGTCTTTAGAAGAATACGTAGAAGGAGGTCACCCATAAGACAGGAAGGTCATACTGGAGGTTAACAGCTCCCAACACTTAATGTTCTGCCTTATGTTCACAGGTGGAGTGGTACTCGGCGGCAGATGGCACCTCGGACTACTCCGTGCTCACGTACACGCCCTGGCATTTCCTCCTCTTCTTCTTCTTGCTCTACACGGTCACCACCATCTGCTTCTGCTTCATGATAAGTGTCTTCTTTTCCAGAGGTAACCTACTCTGGAACTCCTCCTTTGGCCTCTGTCCACTGCCCAGACATGTGGACCCACATAGTAGAGTCATACAATAATTGTAATAAGGAATGTACTTGCTAATAATATAAACGAAGACCATTCTCAAACATAGCAGCACAGCAGTGCCTACAATACGCAATATTACCAGCTCCAGCTTAATAGCTAATATTACCAGTATTAGAGTAACAGAGAAATTATTATAAAACATAGCAGCACAGCAGTGCCTACAATACGCAATATTACCAGCTCCAGCTTAATAGCTAATATTACCAGTATTAGAGTAACAGAGAAATTATTATAAAACATAGCAGCACAGCAGTGCCTACAATACGCAATATTACCAGCTCCAGCTTAATAGCTAATATTACCAGTATTAGAGTAACAGAGAAATTATTATAAAACATAGCAGCACAGCAGTGCCTACAATACGCAATATTACCAGCTCCAGCTTAATAGCTAATATTACCAGTATTAGAGTAACAGAGAAATTATTATAAAAATCGGGTGGAGGTCTTTAATTAAAACATATTTATGGCAGACTTCGTCATTTTTTAAAATTCTACAATTCCAAATTTCATATATTATAATATCACAGGGTGTGAGGAAGTGGTTGGTAATCTAGCGGCTCATCCGTTGAATTTCATTCTAAGGGTCATTGGTTTGAGACCCGGTGCTAACCATCTTCCTCTAACAACACAAGTTTTTCTTTCTGTGAAAAATGTAAAAAGTGTAGGTATTTATGTTCATTTTGTGTGAGCCTGGGCTCTATAAAATAAAACGATGTTGTGTGTTGTTGCAGCCAACACAGCAGCCACTGTGGCGGGCCTCATGTGGTTCCTGTCCTTTTCTCCCTTCACCTTCATGACCAACGGCCGCACCCTGGCTCCATTCACTTCACGGATACTGGGCTGTTTTGCTTCCAATGCAGCTATGAGCTTTGGCCTTGGAATTATTATGAACCACGAAACATTAACTGATGGTCTGTATGCTCCTCCTCCATTTGCTATACTGGAGCTACTGGTGTATACAGAACAGAAGACTAATACATGAAACATGTTTGGCTTGTGCAGGACTGCAATGGCATGCCATATGGACGGTGATTACAGAAGACGACCAGCTGGTCATGGGACACATCCTGGTGATGCTAGTGGTGGATGCCATTCTATATCTGCTGGTAGCCCTCTATGTGGAGCAGGTGATGCCAGGAAGCTATGGCGTCCCCAAGCCATGGTATTTTCCCTTTACTAAGACCTTCTGGTGTTCCACAAATAGTGGTGAGTTTTTTCTTCTTGTGATCATTTGCTGTGGGGCTGTGGGCCTGTGGCAAAGAAAAGCACCTCTGCTCATTTTGAACATCCTGTTAGAGGCAATTTGATGATCTAGTTGACGGTCCGGAAAGGTACACAAGACACACCTAGTTCAAGCTAAACAGTAGAAATTGGATAGGAAAAACAAGGATTGCATATCCTAGGGCCTAGAGTTCCCTCAAAATGGTTGGCAGACACCACCACAGGTCATGCTGGCTCACAATAGTTAAGAACTGATCACATGGTGGTTTTTGTGTGATTGTCATTGAAGCATGGAGAATTGACCATGGCCCATCATTTTTTTTGGGTTGTCTCCAGACCATTATTCAAAGTAAAGGTGGACATATTGAAATATTTATATTAAAAAAAATAATTCTTAACTTAATGTAAAGATTTGGAATAAACAAATATTTACCCGTTGTGTTGGTTACATTTCAATGGCCCAGCTGTGGGTGTGAGTGCTAGTTGTAATATTCATGACTGTTCCAGCCAGTGTAGATGTGAAGCATGAGCACAGCCCCCCCACTGATGACTTTGAGAGTGATCCCAACAACTCCCAGGTGGGAGTGGACATAACTGTGAGTATCTGCGCACAATCATCATCTCACTATCTCCTGCAGGAACTACCTTCTAGCCCTCTGCCTCTGCACTGTCCTAATTTCCAATCACGTTTCTAAGGAAGATCTCCACTTGCCTTTTGATACAACTCGACTCCTTCTGCATTAATGTCCAGCTAAAGAAAGTCAAACAAGACCGGTCAATATACAATAAATATGAAGTAGATACCTAATGTTGCTAATAATGCAGCTTGTGTAATATGAAGTAGGTACCTAATGTTGCTAATAATGCAGCTTGTGTAATATGAAGTAGGTACCTAATGTTGCTAATAATGCAGCTTGTGTAATGTTTGGCTTTTTTTCAGAATCTCACGAAAAAATTTCAAAATAATGTGGCCGTTGATAATCTCAGTTTGAAAATATTTCAAGGACAAATTACTGTGATTTTGGGCCACAATGGAGCTGGCAAAACAACAACTATGTCCATGTTGACTGGTAGGCTCTGGCAGTTAGTTATTTGACTGGCTTATCCCATGCTTGGCGCGCACTAACCATCCTGTGCCATGTTTGCAGGAGTGCTTCCTCCCACCAGCGGGACAGCCATCATCAATGGTCAGGATGTCAGAACCAACATTGCTGGTGTTCGCAGCTCTCTGGGGCTCTGTCCTCAGCACAATGTTCTGTTTCCAGACCTCACTGTTGAAGAACACGTGTATTTCTTTGCTCGCCTCAAGGGTATCAAAGGAGCAGATCTGAAACACCAGGTAGAGAAGCACATCCGCCTGTTGGGCTTAGAAGATAAAGTAAGCTGGTTTGTTCTATTTGAAACGGTCCATTGGTTGTAGTCCACAGCTCAATCTAATTGATTGATTGTTGCAGCGCAACGTGCTGTCCAACGCCCTCTCTGGTGGTATGAAGCGCAGGCTGAGTGTGGGGGTGGCCCTGTGTGGTGACTCCAAGGTGGTTCTGTTGGATGAGCCCTCTTCGGGGATCGACCCCGCCTCCAGAAGAGAACTGTGGAATCTTCTGCAAAATGATAAAGCGGGTTTGTAATTTTGATGAATAAAACTACTCCCAGCCACACTTACTTGAGTAGTTCCCTTAATTGCAGTTTGTTGCAGGTCGTACTATAATATTGAGCACACACTTTATGGACGAAGCGGAGGTCCTGGGGGAGCGTATTGCTGTGATGGCGGGGGGGCGTGTGCGTGCTGTGGGCTCCCCCTTCTTCCTGAAGAGAAGGTTCAATGTGGGCTACACCTTGACCATCACCACCAGTGTGCCGGCCCCCACTGCGGAGCCTAATGTGACCACCCTGGTCAAGTCCCACATACCCCGGGCCACCCTGCACTCCAACATAGGTTGGTAAATTCCATTACCATATGAAATATAATAAGAAAATATGGCAGTTTTCTTAAACACCCTTTTTCAGTTTATATAAATGTATGTTGTGGACCTCTGCCACTTGTTCCCCGCCATGCTGATTATATTCCTCTAGGCTGTAATATAGTTTTATAAATTCTTTCAATTTTCTGCCAAACTGTCCTCCTCAGAGTCTGACTGAAAGCTGTTTGACTGGAAGCCATGCACTACAATATAGGTAGGATCTAATGGCTGCTGGAAATGTGAAGAGAATTCAGAATGTCTCAAGCAGAGAGGAATGAGTGGTGGCATCAGGTCGGGTTGTTGCTGTCAGTCTTGTCTGATCTCCACAGAGTTCTTCAGGCAACCGCCTCTCTTCGAGTCTTGAATTCCTTTAATTGATTCATTGATTGTTGTTCCAGGTTCTGAACTGTCCTACCATCTGCCCTCTGAATTTACTCAAACTTTTGACAAACTGTTTCAACAGCTGGAAACAAAGTCCTCTGACTATAACATCAATAGTTTTGGGGTCTCCGCAGGCTCTTTGGAGGATGTGTTCATGAGGTGAGTCATGTGCATGTGGTTCCTTGAATAAATGAGAGGATATAAGTGTGGAATGAACATAACCAGGATTTGTCCCACAGGGTTGGAGCAGACGCTATAGAAACTTTAGATGAGAGTGAACAAGATGTTGTGAAGTCAGTGAACCAACCTGATGACAAGTCGGCCGACGCCCACACGCACAGAGAGGAGTTTGGTGAGTAGGTGGTGTCATTGTCCAGAACATTGTCAACAAAAAATGCCACAACCCCTTCTGGCCATACCAATGCCAGGATGACTTGAAAGTGATCTCTCAATAACACAACAAAAATCATAATAAAGTGACACATCTAATTGTTATTGGTGTTCTGAGGTATTTGTTGTTGGATTTCAGGGGACATCTTCCAGCTACGCTTCACAGGCGCGCGCTTGTGGAGGGACCAGTGGTACGCCATGTTTTACAAACTAGCAGTGACCACCAGCAGGTCCTGGATCACAACTTCTCTGCGTGTATTGTTACCAGTCATATTCCTGGTGATAGCCATTCTGGTCAATAATCAGATATATTTGGCTGAAGTACTTCCTGCCCGAGAACTCTCCCTGGCTAACGGCTACCAGGACAGTGAGACAATAGTCAGCCACGCCAATACGAAGAACAGCTCTGACAGAGCCCGGCAGTATGAGAGGTATTTCACGGAGAGCAACATCCCCAGTATGAAGGTGACAAATATTGGCAACAAGTCCATGGAAGAGTACTACCTGCAGATGGCCTCCAACAACATTGGCAGCATGCGCAAGAGGAACTTGGTGGGAGCGTCCTTTGATGATGATGATAAGATCACAGTCTGGTTCTCCAGTTTTGCTCTGCATGATCTCCCCGCCTCTCTGCTCCTGGTCTATAACGCTCTTGCAGATTCCAACTCCTCCTTTTCACTCACCAACCACCCAGTGCCCTACACCCTGGATACCAAAGTAAGTCTCTGAGTAACAATAATATACCCACTAGGACTAGAGTTGTCCCATGGTGGTAAAGTGGTGCTTGTGGTTTTCAGGTGGGAATGTTGGACAGTCTAGACAACAAAGGATTCCAAGTGGCGTTCAATATTGGCTTTGGTCTAGCGTTTGTGTCGGCCTTCTTTGTCTTGTTCTACATAAAGGTAAGATGCATCCGAGTAATATAGTACGTAGTTTATCCTCTGAATGTGTGACAAGTTGGAGTGAACTTTCAGGAAAACGCAAGTAGATCAAAGCTCTTGCAACTGGCATCGGGCGCCTCCCCCTTCATACTGTGGACCTCGGCTCTGCTGTGGGACATGCTGTGCTTCCTGCTGGTATCCTTGGCTCTAATCTTCACTCTCCTGGCATTCCAGCAGGAGAACTTTACCACGGCGGAACAACTTTGTGAGTAGTACTTCCCCTTGCTTCCTGACCAACTCACCATCCAGCTCTGACTCTATATGGCTCACCTGCCGCTGTTTCAGTCCGCCTCCTGCTGATGCTGCTGGTGTTTGGGCTGGCCATGCTGCCACTGCACTACTTGCTCTCTGGCTTGTTTGAGATTCCCTCCACTGGATTCTCTAGGATGGTCTTTTTCAATCTATTTGCAGGTTTGTCTCTTGCATTCATAGTAATGAATTGCGTATTATTATGCAGATATGTACATTTCAAAGGACTAATAAGACACTAATAATAGAAATGATATTCCAGCCAGATTTTTCCTTCCGCTGCATTAGGTACTGCTTATAAAGACATTCAATGAATATTCTCATTTCAAGAAAGTTATTTATTTTAAGTTATATTTTCTTGAATGGAATGGTTGATAGCTCAGCGGTTCAGTCGACGGCTTTCATACACGCACTGAAGGTTGTGGATTCCAATCCTGGTGCTGACCATTCCAACTTTCACAACACAAGCTTTGCTTTCTGTGAAAAATATCCAAAGTGTATTTGTATTCTATTTGAATGATCCCAGATTCATTTAAAATAAAATGTAAAACATGCCAGGTTGCCACAAGATTGTTGGTTAGTAGTGTGGATCCTGCTGATGATCTATGTCAGTTATTATTTGGGTGATGACATGAAGTCCATATAAATAAATAAAAAGATTTTCCGTTTCAGGTATAGCCACATTCCTGATAATACAAATACTCTCTTTCCCCACACTGGACCTGCAGAACGTCACGGAGCCACTGCACTGGATATTCCTCATCGTGCCTCACTACGCCATCAGTGACGCCATCCAGTGAGTAACACCATCACTACTCTGCTCCACTCTCATTCCTCACCAAGATTATTATCTTATTAAACAATGATTTTGCTTACAGGAGACATTTTGATGGATACGCACGGGTAAATTTTTGTCAGAAGGCATGTGAGCCCATCAATGCTGTCTTTCCTTTCCTGAACTGCGATCTGAAGAAAATTTGTGAAATTTCATCCCAGTTTCCAGAGTTTGACTTCCTTAAGGTTTGCTGCAGTAAGTGTGCCTCCACAAAGTGCTAAATAATTGAGATCCATCCATCCATCATCCCATCATGATTGTGAAATATGTGTGTAGTCTTTAGTTGTTGTTTTGTATATTTTCATCCTTAGACCTCAGAGCAGGCACTTGGACACGTCAAGATTTACAATATCAATGTTCAATTAACAACAAATTCACCCAATAATTCAACAAGATGTAACACTGCACAACGAGAAGCAATACAATACATCACCAATATAATATGGTGCAGGAAAAGAAAAATTCAATGCAAACAGAATGTAAAGGGCTCCGTTTGCATTTCGTCCTGCTCATGATTACAATGTCCTGATAAGCATTTCGTCAATTGTATAAAATTCTTTAGCCACATGATACTGTTTCACCCCTCTCCGAAACTCACAAAGTTGCAAGTGTTTCAGACAGTCAGGCAACACATTGAATAATCATACACTCAAACATATGAAACCCACGGGTTGAATGTCGCTCCTGGACCAAGTGCTGTAATCGTGATATTCCGCGTTTTGAGGGGTATTTGCCATGTTGGACCTTGCATAGAGTAAACATTCATGAATCATGGTGCTAGGAATAGTAAGGATTCCCAGCTCCCTGAATACATTGCGACAAGTATCTCTTGGCGTCATACCAAGTAACGATCGGATAGCTCTTTTCTGTAAAGTAAAAATTCTTTTGGAATCGTCACCCATGCCCCAGAACAACACACCGTAGGTCATTAGACTGTGAAAGTAATCAAAATAAATTGTTTTTGCCGCATGGAAACCACAAGTCTCTTTTATTTTTCTGATTGCATAAATTGCTGAGTTCAATTTTTTACACAATCCTTCAATGTGGGGTGACCACTGGAGTCGCCTATCGACACACCTAAAAACTTACACCGATCTACTACCTCAAGGCTCCTCTCAGAGAGCAGCAACTACCGGATCGGGTTCTAAACCATGTCTCAGAGAGAAGTGAACAGCATTTGTTTTAGTCACATTTAAAACTAGATTATTGTCACTGAACCACCCCTCCACGTCATTCAAAGTTTTAATTGTATTTTTTACAGTTTCTACCTTACTGTTACTATCTTTAATTATAAGAGAAGTATCATCTGCAAACATTACAATATGGTTACATTCAGGTATATATTTAGCAAGATCATTTATGTAAACCAAGAACAATAAAGGACCCAAGATTGATCCTTGTGGGACTCCATAACCATAACCCACCATTCCTAAATGTGATCTTTCATTATTTACTTCAACCATTTGTTGTCTGCAATCTAGATAAGACCTAAAAAAAATCCCTCTGTGTTTCTTATTCCGTAGTGTTCCAACTTTTTTAGTAGTATTTTATGATCTACGCAGTCAAAAGCTTTTGACAGATCCCAAAAATTCCATATGAATTCCATTTTTTATCCATTGATTCTAGGATTGTTTTGGTAAGTGAAGCTATATCGGTAGATGTATCTTTACCCTTCTGAAATCCAAATTGTTGTGGATGAAGTATACCATGACTAATCAGATAGTAGGTGAGTTGTTCAGCAACAATTTTTTCCAATAACTTACTAATAACCGGCAATATTGATATTGGTCTGTAATTATTTAAGTTATTTTTACTACCCTTATAGATATAGTGAGATGGCTTTTATTTTATTTCTGGGTGTGGGCGTTGTCTGTCATGTTGGATGGGATCCTTCCACACAGTTCAACTCTTTCCGTCTCCTTAATCAAAATATATTGCAGCTGCCCAAAGCTGTGACCCAGCAACCCGCCCTATAGCCAATAGGATTCATTATTATGACCATTATTGTTACGTATGACCTTGTTACGTATTCTATCTAGGGACATGTGTTAACCTGTTAACCGGGGAGTTCCCATTCTAATTACGCAACATGTAACGGGCGCGTATTCTTTCACTAGGACGTGTCAACACGCCACGCTCGGAGAACGTCATTTCATGGTACTGTTTTTTTTTTATTTATACTTAAAATAAATAAAAAACTATGAAATATATATTTTATCGTAATTGATATGTATAAAATACAATGGAAAAAACGAAATTTCTACGAATACAAAAAGATACCAACTATAATTCATCATCGCTGATACCGCTCTCATTCATTTTGATGGACACTGAAATAAAGATATTTTTTAAATAAAATGTTGGACATACAAATAATATATAATAGGAAATATTTTTATAGCCATTGAATGTATTTAAATAAACAAATAAAAAAAATACGTAAGTAAGTATAAGTACGTACCCGTCACTGGTCACACAACACAACCCACCGCTCGCAACAGCGAAATGAAACTGACTCCATCCACGTATTAAATTCATGTCGAGACCCGTATGAATGACGTATTACTATAGTTGTTCGAAAATATAAGTCCCGCACGTTCCAGGGCGCAACATTATTTTCAAGGACGTATTCATATGGCATACCCGTACACGATAATTTTTACGTATGACATATTTATACGTTCTGCCCGGTTAACAGGTTAAGGATGCCCAATGCCAATGAGATCGCTGTGCTTCCTTCCATCAGGGTCCCGAACACGAGGAATACTTTCGCACACCATGCTCCGTTCCTTCTGTTGAGGACAGGATTATGTTTTGCAATAAAAAACTTGGAGTTCAGATACACAGCAACCTTTCTTTATTCAACTTTACCAGAGAGAGAATTTTTACAAGTGAAAAAATAACAAGTGACAAAACTATTTTTTAACTAAGAGTTGCCACACTAAAATATCTGTAATAACTTCTTCTTTTTTTTTTGTACTTTAATACCCTTCCTCAAAAAAAAAAACATAAAACTAAACACGAAGACCAATTGAAGTACAAAGTTTCAACAGTGTATTCCCGTTCAATCCCTTGGTGCAAATATCCCCCAACTGCTCTCTTGATGGAATGTATGTGACATCTACAACACCTCTTCTGACGTTGTCCCTTATAAAGTGATATCTTAAATCAATATGCTTTAATCTTTTATGATGTTCGGGGTTCTTGGAAACACAAATAGCTGACTGGTTGTCCTCCAACATTAAAATCTGCTTACATTGTAGACCAATTTCATTCAATAAACTCTTAATCCAACATCCTTCTGCAATACCTTTACTGAGTGCTATGTATTCTGCTTCTGTAGAGGATAACGAAACATGCGTCTGTATAACCCACTAGTGGTGTTTCTTTGTTTGCTTCATAGATTAGCTTAAATTCCAATGTTCCCTTGAGGTAGCGCAGTATTCTTTTTAATGCTTTCCATAGCTCTTCATTTCCATTTGACTGATGTCGACTTAAGTAACTTAACGCAAAACAGATGTCTGGGCGTGTGCCCATCATTATGTACATAAGCCTTCCAATTAATATTCTGCAATTTTTAATCAAATCTTTGTCTGTCGATGGTTCCTTTGATATCTGTAATTTTGGTTCTATTGGTGTTGCAACTGGATTACAATTTTCCATATTATACTTTCTTAAAACTTCCAAAATGTAATCCTTTTGATCTAGTTCAATTGAATTTTCCTTCTGTATTATATTAATTCCTAGGTATTTTGACACTTTATTAAGATCTTTCATTTCAAAACGTTCTTTTAATGATCTCTTTAATCCAATAATTTTGTTTTCATCTTCAGAGGCAATTATTAAATCGTCCACATATAATAAAACATAAAACTTCTCATTATTACCCTTATAATATAAACAATAATCAGATTGACTTCTTTTAAACCCTTCCTTAATCATAAACTTGTTAAAGGTATCATTCCACATTTTGGGTGCTTTCTTCAAACCATATAAAGACTTCATTAGCTTTAACACTTTTCCATCTTTCTTTAGACCTTCAGGTTTCTTCAAATATACTTCCTCGTCTATTTCACTGTACAAAAATGCACTTTTCACATCCATCTGATGCAACGATAACTTGTATTTATTTGCAATTGCTAGTAGGATTCTCATCGTAGGTAATTTTGCAACCGGAGCAAATATTTCTGAGTGATCGAAATGATCGTCTTGCTGAAAACCTTTTGCAACTAATCTTGCTTTGAATATTGGTTCTTTATCTCGCTCATTTTTAACTCGGAATACCCACTTAGCTTCTATGGCTTTCTTATCATTAGGTAAATCTGTTTCACTCCATGTAGCATTTCTTTTTAAAGCATCCAATTCATTTTTAATAGCATTTTTCCATTCTTTTGAATTTAGACCACTTATAGCTTGTTGATATGTTATTTGCTCTTCGTTCAACGCAACAAAACTCATTTCATAATCTTCAAACCTCTTTGGCATTTTGGATACACGTGAACTTCTTCTTATCATCTGTTCAGTTTCTTCTTCGTTCTCAGTTAAAGCCGAATCATCACTTTCATCTACACTATAAGATTCTGAACTGCTTTCTAACTCAACTTGTTCTGATGTATCTTCATTGATGTCATCTGCTACAGTTGTTTCTTCTATGATATCAGTTTCTACTTGAGGTATGTATTCTTGCAAGGTAGCTATTTCACTGCTCTTTTTAATCACATTTTTCTTATCATTTATGAAAATAACATCTCTGTATGTATCAATTCGGTTTATATCTGGAAACCATATTCTATATCCCTTACAATTTATACCATATCCAACAAATATTCCTTGCTTGCTCTTTGCATCCCATTTTAATCTCTTTTGCTTTGCAACATGAACATACACTTCACTTCCAAATGTTTGTAAAAAATCAATATTAAATGTATTCTTATACAAT
The DNA here is from genome assembly GCA_963576905.1 of Mystacides longicornis. NCBI lineage: Eukaryota > Metazoa > Arthropoda > Insecta > Trichoptera > Leptoceridae > Mystacides > Mystacides longicornis. The sequence goes on along the minus strand of OY756421.1, from coordinate 179,268 downwards.
AGTTCATAGGGAGTTTTGTGAGATATTTTACTTGATCCAGTTCTATTTATTGTAAATACTGCCGTGTTTACGGCCTCCGCCCAAAATTTCTTTTCCAAATTCTTAGCCTGCATCATTGTTCTTGCCGACTCGACAACTGTTCTCATTTCTCTTTCGACTTTACCATTTTGTTCTGGAGTATAGGCGACTGATCTTTGATGCACAATTCCATTATTGGCAAATAAGCTTTCAACGTCCTTATTTATGAACTCCTTTCCATTATCAGATCTTACAATTTTAATGGCAAATCCAATATCTTTTTCAAAATAGGTTATAAATTCCTTTATTTTGTCTTTGGCTTCCGATTTGTACTTTAAAAAATAAACAAATCTGTAATTACTGTAATCGTCTTTGATGAGCAAAAAGTATTTAGAACCTCCCAATGAGTCTGTCTCCATTGGACCACACAAATCCATATGCATTAATTCTCCAGGATTATTGACTTTACTATTACTGTTACCAAAGGAAAATCTATGCTGCTTTCCTTTTACACAAGATTCACATTGCTCCTCTTCGCCCTCGTATTTAATAGTGTTTCTATTTAAAAATTCTTTAACATATCTGTAATTCTGATGAGCCAATCTTTCATGCCATACACTTAAGCTTGTCAAAGCAATATGTTCATCCAATTTGAAGCACACTATAAGTATTTTATCATATCTTCTAGCCACAGCTGTTACTTTGTTTCCTTTCAAAAACTCACATTTATTTCTTGTTATTTTAATCTGATATCCTTTATCTGTAGCACAAATAGCTGAAAATAAATTCACTTTTAAGTCTGGCACGTACAATACATTCAGTAGCACTGTTGGTACATATTTAAATCCATCATAGGCTGACAACTTTATTTCGCCGATTCCTAATACTTTTAAGTTTTCTCCGTTTCCGACAGTGACATACTTTTCACCAACAAGGTCTTGATAGTTTGAAAATATATTTTTATCTTTGCACATATGATCACTTGCTCCTGTGTCCACTATCCACACATCTTTATTTTGCAGATTATTCACGAGATAAGCATTTCTAATATTTCCATCTTCCTTCTTACTGTTTTCTGATGAAAATTTATATCTACAGTCCTTGATTAAGTGACCGGGTTTTTTACAATAATGACAGACATATAGCTTATCATTTCTTTTCACTCTGCAATCTTTTTGCATATGACCATTCTTGCCGCAGCTAAAACATCTTATATTAGTGTTTTTATAGGATCCTTTAAATGTAGATTCTTTTCTTTTATATTTATTTCCAATAACAAGCGCTGCTGATTCTTCAACCTCCGACTTGGCACATCTTTGCTCCTCTAATATCAGTCTTGATGTTAACTCTTTTAGATTTTGTTTTTCAGGTGGCACTGACTCCCAAGCTGAGATGAAGTGTTTATATTTGTCAGGCAGTGTCATCAAAAACTTTGTCATCACCATCTTTTCGGACATCTCTTCACCCATCATTTTAAGTTGGTTCTGTAATTCTTCTAACTTAGCTATAAACAATGTAGCCGGTTCCTCATACGGCAACGAAAAGAATTTCTGCTGGTATAGATGTACATTAACATTAGATTTTGGTTCATATATAACTGCTAATTTATCCCACATTTCACTGCTTGAATTACATGTTACAATGTGTATTATAATGGAATCTTCAATTCTTGTGACAATAATTTCTTGGGCCAAAGCATCTCTATCATCCCATGACTGTCTAGCTTTCTCATCTTTTTCCTCTCCTGGTCGCTTTTCTTCCCCTAAGACAATGCTTAACAACTTTCTTGATCTTAGTAATACTTTTATTTGAAACTTCCACACAGACCAGTTTGTGTTATTTAACTTTGTATGCTGAACTTCCATCTTGCCTTGTAACATTACAGCCAAAAACACAATTTTATTTAAAAACACAAAAACAGCACTTTTCAACTATTTAAATTAAAAAACAAACAATTTCACCCTTATGTGATCTGGGCCCATAACCTGTTGAGGACAGGATTATGTTTTGCAATAAAAAACTTGGAGTTCAGATACACAGCAACCTTTCTTTATTCAACTTTACCAGAGAGAGAATTTTTACAAGTGAAAAAATAACAAGTGACAAAACTATTTTTTAACTAAGAGTTGCCACACTAAAATATCTGTAATAACTTCTTCTTTTTTTTTTGTACTTTAATACCTTCAAAGTAAACAATGATAATGAAAAAAATTCATACAAAAAAAAAGCATTTTTTTTATTCTTTAGATATTAAAATTTCATACAGAAAAACATATTGACACCTATACCTACAGGAGGAAATGAGATTCGGACATCTCATTCTTATCTGGTTGCAGGAGAATGCGACTAAACATATGTTAGTACCTACACATTTCATTTACTCATGTTCTTGTGGGTGGTATTGCTCACAGTTCTGTTCAATTAATTTGTTCCACAGTCTTGTCCCCCTCATAACTTGTCCCCCTCACGCACCTCAGTTGTGAGGGGGACAAGACAATTTGTCATGTTCAATTTTATTTTCCTCTCAGGCAAGGTTATTATATTCTATAGAAGCTGCAAGTGACACGCCAACAAAAGTAAAATGGAAGAGACAAAGTTTTCTCTCTCAAACGATGAGTGTGTATTGTATGAAATATTTATATTGGTTTCACTTGACAGTATCTGAAGACCCCTACTTTGAGTGGGAAGCCCCGGGAGTGGTGCCTCATCTAGTCTTCATGTTGGTTGTGGCTGTCCTCACGTTCAGCATACTCCTGCTCAAGGAATACAAGTTGCTGGACACGGTGAGTTATATTTTTATCTAGAAATACACTGCTGATATTTTCTTTTCACTACTTGATATGTTACAGTTTATGATTTATTTGACTGTGCTGTGGGAACTAATAATTGTTGGTGATTGTTTCAGGTAATTCAAAAAATCATCACCAGAAGAGGAGGAGCTATTGGCTCCATGGCTGCAGATGAGGAGGACAGCGATGTGGCAGCCGAGAGGCAGAAGGTGGAGGACATGAACAAGGAAACTTACACAGATTACAGTCTGCTCTGTAAAAACATGTCCAAGAAATACAAAAAGTTTTTGGCTGTCAATAAAATATCCTTTGGTGAGTTAAAGTTACTCAGACTCTCATTCGGCATCCTTGAAGGATTCTAACACATGAATGTTGTGCCACACCAGGTGTCCAGCAAGGAGAGTGCTTTGGGCTCTTGGGCATCAACGGTGCAGGAAAAACAACTACTTTCAAAATGCTGACTGGGGATTTGTACACGTCCTATGGAGATGCCTGGGTTGCTGGACAGTCTGTGAATGACAACATGAAGAGTGTGTACAAACTGATTGGTAAGAAGCGTCTCTCAACAGTCAAGACAGGTATTTACGTGTATAGTGCTTGTAGCTCCACACAGTAGCATGACATAAGTATTGTTTAACTGCAGGGTATTGTCCACAATTTGATGCACTTTTGGACGACATGACTGGGGAGGAAACATTGGAGATGTTTGCACGTCTCAAGGGCATCCCACCTGCTGAAAAGGAAGCTTATATGAAGAGTCTCAGTCACAACCTTGGCTTCACCAAACATCTCCGTAAGAAGGTATCACTGTCGCAAGATTAGTTTGATGTCTCTTATGTTATGAGTGTCTCTCTGAAGCTCACTTCATGGTCTGGTGTTGTAGGTGAGGGAGTACAGTGGGGGGAACAAGAGGAAACTCAGCACAGCCGTGGCCCTGCTGGGGGATCCTGAAGTTGTGTATCTGGACGAGCCCACCACAGGTTTGTGTGCACTGCTCATATCTGGCTCTAGAGCCTCGCTATTCCGGCACAAGTCTCACCAGTTCTGTTGCAGGTATGGACCCTGTGGCCAAGAGACAGCTGTGGAGGGCCGTGGCCAACAGGACCAGAGGCTGCACCATCCTGACCTCCCACAGCATGGAGGAGTGTGAGGCACTGTGCACCAGACTAGCTATCATGGTGAATGGCTCTTTCCGTTGCTTGGGATCAACTCAACATCTTAAGAATAAATTTTCCCAAGGTAAGTTGAACTGTAGGTGGCCAGCAGCAAAGAAGACTCAAGTCCGGACAGAAGTCAGACTGGGCTCCTCCTTGGTAGGCTGACCACAAGGTACAAACGCCACACAAGACCTACTTAAATGAAGTGCAGGTCTTTCCAACTAGCATTACTTCATGATGGGGACTTCTTGAATGTGTATCGTGTACACTTCCTGTGCAAACTTTTAGGTTGTCCCTTGAAAAAAAAAGTAAAATATTATGAGTAGATTCCATGAGGGTAAATATAGGAATGTAAGTGGTGGATGGAAATTGGAGCCTGCTTGTTGCTTCCAGGGTACACACTCATAGTGAAGCTACTCCGAGGTGCCACTGGAGGAACTCAGCCCCTTCACCAGTTCCTCAACAACCATTTCCCTGAAGCCGTTCTCAAGTGGGTATATATATATATATATATATATATTTCTCTATCTATCTCTCTCATCTTACACATGTAATGTGCTTTGCTTCACTGAGTCCTGCTGTCATTCACAGGGAGGAGTATGAGACATACGTCACTTACTACTTGAAGGACACCACTATGCCCTGGTCCCAGATCTTCCGGCTCATGGAGGAGAACAAGACACAACTGGGCGTAGAGGACTATTCTGTTGGTCAAACCAGCTTGGAACAAATATTTTTACAGTTTGCCAAAGATCAACACTAGATTAGCCCATAGGCCAATAGGGAGACCTTAACAGCCATAGCGGGCTCAGTGCCGCCTCTCATGTGCAACTGCCTGCTGCATATTTTATTATCCCATTCATTTCAGAACAAACTGTTACAGTTCCCCAACTAGGAGGGACTATCACTATTAGAGGCTCTCATGTGTGTTACCAAACTAGTCTTAATTAAGGATGGTGATTGGCTGCAACAATGTGTACATAATAGTTTTAGATTAGACGCGTCACACAGGTGTTATTTGATGTTGATCACACATTCAAGTAGTGTCGGGTAACTAGTCTTAGGAGTCACTGTACCACTGAGCACGGCTACTCGGGAGCTGGCCGAGTGTGCACTCTGCAATACATGTGGTAAATTCACCGTGACACAAGGCTGTGTGCTGATTGGCTGATGGTCTGCTAGTGTGACTGTTCTTTCCCAAACTCTAAACAACACACCTGGTTGTATGTACGGGATGTTTTAATCATCAAGAAGAGTTCCATTGTGGCTCTCGTAGTAAGAGCCCGACCCCAGACGGACCCAGAGCGGACGGCTCACTAGTGGCCTCAGCCAATTGCGTGATGTATCAGTGATACAACCAAGTACCTTAACAATATTTTTGTATTATACATGTTTTATTTATTTATTATTTATTTATTTTTTGACAATATATTTCTTACTGCAAACAAACAAGTGCATTTTATTAACATTTGATATTAGAAGGAAAGTGTAGAAGGGAGAGAGCTACAAGGCAGGGCCTCACTGCGCAGTGTAGACGTGAACTATGTCCGCATTGGCAGGGTAGCTGCACACGTCTATGGAGAGGTTGTGTGCTTGGTAATATTTGCCCGCATTGTTGTATCTCGTGTCCAGTCCGTACACTCTTATTCTGTCTATGATGCTGGAAGGTAACCCTACCTCGTCAGAAGTGCCACACAATAAGTCTGTTGTTGCCCCTTGCCAAGGGTCTATTTGCAATGCCGTTTTGTTGGCTTTGAAAAACATTTTGTTGTCTCGCGAGACATAGAGGTAGCCTTCAGCCCCGCAACTCCCACCTTCGTCGCAATTGAGCGCCGCTATCAAAGTGATGGCTGACGTTTCTCTAGTTTCCAAAGCCGTGGAAAAAGTTTCCTGCAAAAATAAAATGGGTTGAAAACAATGTGAGTTTCTATAAAAATATTTAGAATGAACAATTGAATTAGAAGTAAAATATAGAGAAGCGCTCACCTCCTGAAGTGGCAGGACGTGGCCGGCCAACACCAAGGCTACCACTTCTGTTTCCAGGGTTGGAATTTTCACCCAATTGTCGGGCTCCACCGGAATCTCTTCGCCCCCCCACAGATCGTACGCCTTCTCCCCGTCAGGGATGTACACAGAGACGATGGAGGCGGGAGAGAAGTTTGGTGCCACCACCAGGGACTTCCCTGCCAGGAACTGATCTTGCAGCTTGTAGGTTTCCTTATCTCCAGGATATTCATAGAACATCGGCCTCAGCAGAATCCTCTCGGTCATGATTTCACCGTAGAAGTATGGGAGGAGCTTATATCTGGTTTTGAGCGCGTTTGTCATCGTCGTCCGAGCGAATCCGGAAAATGCGAACGGATGTCTTTCCATAATGTTGGAGTGAATTCTTACCACTGGGAGAAACATAGATGCCAAGTACCACTTAATGCACAGAGCTTCGACCTCGGCCGGGGACGCGGTGGTCGTGTGGAGAGAGCCGCAGAGGGGCACCCCGTGCATCCAATTCCCCTGCAGCCCCGCCCACACGGCTCTGTGGAACTCGCGCCTCATGCCCGCCCAAGTTGGTGGCACGTTTTGCTGGAAGGTGGCCGCGGCAGTCCCCGCACTGCTGCTGTCCGCCATCACGAAGCTGTCTGTGGCGTTTTCGTGAAGCCGGTTGAGCGCGTCCACGTAATTCTTGGCGTAGCTGTTGTGGTTGTTAATGTGCCGCTCTCCGCTGGCGGGGCTCTCGAGGTTCCACGGGGCCGTCTCGCAGACCGCCTTGTTGATCGCCTAGAAGACCACATGTGTTAGGAAGTGTCTGTCCAGAAGCGGGTGCGGATTCACGCTTCGCCGACTGGCAACTTACCTGTGTGAAGTAGAAGTGCTCCCAGGTGCAGGATGTGGGAGAGCGGTGGCCCAGCACTCGAGGCCAACTGTCGTACACGACGAAGCTGTTGGTCATCCCGTAGTAGGGCCACACTTGCTTCAGCCAACTGGTCGCATTCTCTAGGGAGTAATCCGGAATCGACACGACCACATTGTCGGCGCCTTTTGTCGGGAGCATTCCTTGGTAAATGCTCGAGATGTTGGTCGTGGAGTTTGTGGAGACTAAAAGAATATTCGACATCACGGCCAGTGTGTACGCGGAATCGTTTTGGTTCACTAAAATCTGAAATAGCAAGGTCAAGTTAAAACACTTATTTGTGGCTAGTACAACTTAGTTGGCTATCACAACACGAATGGATAGTTACGTGAGGCCTCAGCGTCGGCAAGAAGCTGATCGAGTTGTTGGAAAGGAGCTCAACGGCGCGCGCTATACCCTCCTGGTCTTCCGCTGAAATGTGCGTGTTGACGAAATCCAACAGCCCATCAGCGATGCAGTCCGAGTCGTAGGGTACGCCCTCCTGGATGGCCAGCCTTGAAAAGTTGTAGAAGTGCTGCAATGAGGTCTCCACGTTCACTGATGAACTCGCGTTTCCTCTAGAAAAGATAGTTATATTTCGCGGTCACTTGATTGTAAAGAGCTTATTGTGCGTAAGCTGAGTGTGGTACCTACCTGCAGAAATGCACTCCCAAGCTCCAAAAGGGTGGGGACTTGTACCCTCCGATATACTCCAGATATTGTGTCAACACCTCCTTTGGACTGGGCCCGTAGAAGAAGTGCACTCCCAGATCATCCCCGGCGAGACTCTTGGCAGTAAGCACCATGGACTTGGTAAGATTGAGCACTAGAGGTCCGCTGCTCTCGAACAGTATCCCGTGGAAGGAGCCGTTGCGTTGTCCCAACACAAAAGGGTATGAGTTGCTCTCGTTCTCTGAGTTGTAAATCACCTTGGGCTCCAGCAAGAGGCCCCCGAGCCCGTACAGCTGCTCGTCCGACACGATGAAGCTCCACTCCCAGAAGCCCTCCGCGGAGACGAGGGCGCCTCTGGCGGTGGAGAGCAGTGGCCTCGCGATGGACTTGTTCGGAGAGAATATTTCCAACTGTATTTCGGGGAAGTAGACCCTGTAAGAGAAGGTGGTGTTGGACACTTTGGGGCCCGCCCCCCGATTTCGCGCTCTTGAGGGGTCGTAAAGGACAAAGTTGACGTGCGTGACCGTCACTTCGCGGACGTGCAACTGAATCTGTCGCCGGTTGAGGATGTCGGCGCCGTAAGGCGTGAAGGAGACTCTGGGAGTCAAGGGCGCTCCTTCGTGCCACGTGCCGTTGGAGAGGTAGGAGTACCTGGAGGGCACTGTGTGGTAGCACGTGTTGCGGCTCGTGTCGTAGCAGCAGTACTGCGGGCAGTCGCGCATCTCCTTCACGAACATGTCTGCGGTGCACTGGACGCGGTGGATCTCGGAATGGGAGCAAATGCCCAGGGAGTAGCCGTCGTCGATGAACGTCTTCATGTAAATGTTTTGGTAGTAGAAGAGGTACATCATGGGCGGCAGCACCAGGCAGAGCAGCACCCACACCACGGCCACCTTCAGGGGCCTGTTGAGCAGCACCTTGTGGTACCAGCTCACATCTGGAACAGACCAACAGACCTTACTACCGTTCAAATAGAGCTATCTCCTCTATAATCCGTAGAGCAACACTCCCTAACTCCTGCATTGGCTCTGACAAATATCGCAGGCTTCATGGCTAGTGGATGGTGCACCTGATGTACCATGCATCACCTTACAATCTACATCGGTTATTGTCGGTACATGAGTTGCTTCATGATCATGATGCCTATTTTGATTTATTTGCCTAGGTAGGTAGTTATTCAATATCATTATAATATGGCTTACCAAGCCCCTTATAAAGGTTAGACGTACAGAGAGGCCAAAGTAACCGGATTTTTTATGCAGGGTGACTGGTGATTCGACTTATTTTTTCAAAGGGTTGATACTTTTATTTGCAATAACTTTGTCCTCAATAACTAGGGGTCTTTATGCCTATATCTTTACTATGCCATTAGTTTCCGAGTTATTATTATTATTTTTTTAATTTCCCACATTTTTTGCCTTAAAACTGAAAATTGTGAAAGAATACTATTACATTTGGGAACTCGCTTACTTTCCGTATCCGGAACACTATCACACAATGACATGTAGCCCCCAATGTTCGGCCACCCAAACACCACTATGATTAGCCAGTAGCCACCACTGGTCTTAGTGCGTGCATGTCACCCTTTTATTTTATTTTAGTGGCCTTCACCTTGTGGTGTTCCTGGCCAGTCTCAAGTAACTGATGTCACCCTTATCAAGGGACATGACGTAGAGGTGCGATATAAAAAATAAACTCTTGGAAACTAAAAATACATTTTTCCAATGGTTGATGAATAGAGGAATATCTATAATCTCTAATATACCTACATGAAAGTCGGGTTAGTGCGAACACTTATAACTCGAGATCGGCTGAACAGATTTTTATGATGCTTGGTTTATTGGATTCTTTTCCGCTCCGAATAACAGAAAAATATCAAAAATTCGAAAAATGGATAGTAAATAATAGACTAAGTATTTTACATACATGAGATGTTGTTAATTTGGAATACCTATACAGTAAAGACTCTCGAGGGGGAAAGTGGGTGCGCTGCCTCATGTGTGAGATGTGGGCGCACTGTGCTTTGCTGGATAAGACTCTTGATCATAAATTTGCAATTAGTACATAATTTTTCTGTAAGTTACCGAAGGTGCAGGTAATTTGAAATACCCTATTCCATTCTTACCTGCACTCCATGTCCAAGTGCGATTTTTGACATTTTCTAATCAAATCATTTTTTCTTCTTTATTAATATATATTTTCTGTATTTTTGCTTTCGACAATAGAGATTATTAATTTTATTGTTAACTTAGCATATTTTTTTCATAAACCTTCAATAGTTTTATTTCTATTTGTTTAAAAGTAAATGGTGTTCCAAATATGCTGCACTTCCTCTACAAAATACAATATTAAAGTTAGTATGGAACAGATTTACTGATAACAACACAATTTTCATTTACTTGACCATTGAGTTTCGAAACATTGGTACGCAGATTTTTGATAGAATTTCTTTCAAGCTTTCAGAAATAATATTTTAACATTCAAACATATTTTAAACGTATTTTTGTATAAATTACAAATTCAAAATCAATATTCATAGTGAGGACCGCAGGACAACGTCTGTCAGGAAAGCTAGTTTTAAATAAAACAATAAAGGAGAAAATTTTCAAAAATTCTGAAATAAACGTTCTTGGTGTAAAAACTACAGAGAAAACTTTTTAAATTCAAAAACATTCCGAAAAGGTACAAATGTGGGCCCCAACTTCCTTCAAACATCGAAACTAAAACAGAAAATAAGTCACTTTTATTTCATCAGGTGTTTTTTTGGAGTTTTTTTCTTTTTCTTTCCTCACTATGAATATTGATTTCAAATTTGTGATTTATACAAAAATACGTTTAAAATATGTTTGAATGTTAAAATAATTATTTCTGAAAGCTTGAAAGAACTTCTATCAAAAGTCTGCGTACCAATGTTTTGAAACTCAATGGTCAAGTAAATGAAAATTGTGTTGTTATGGAATTTTTCACAGATGGCGTTGTTATCAGTAAATCTGTCCCATACTAACTTTAATATTATTTTGTATCCCTTTTTCGATATTTTATTACTGATTCCGTTATCCGGAGCGGAGAAGAATCCAATAAATCAAACTTCGGAAGAATCTGTTCAGCCGATCTCGAATGTTCGCACTAACCCGACTTTCTTTTATATTAGGTATGGATACTGTTATTCATATATTCATTCATCAGTTATACGTGACGTGACGTCATTTGACAGCTTTGCGCTCCACTCTTCCATATATTTTGTATGGAATCAGGTCCAGAAAAATAACTGTTTCTTAGAGAAACAAAAAAAAAAATAGAATAACAAACAGGGGCAAAAAACATCTTAAAAACGTCGTTTATGGTTAAAAAAAATTAAACAAAAAACCCAATTTCATTAGCATGGGATTTAAAATGTCAGATAGCTTCGTGGAGCGCGGCTGTAGATGTCTCTATACATTGACTTTACACCCGTATTAGAAAAATGCATTTTAGTTGCCAATTTTAAGTATATTTTTCACAATTTTCAGTTTGAGGGCAAAACGTGGAAAATAAAAAAATGAAAATTAACTCGAAAACTGGCATTAGACCCCTATTATCGGGGACAAAATTATTGCAAATAAGCTCTGGTGTAACCCATTTAAAGGAATAGGTCGAATTACAAGTCAACCTGTATAACAAACCGGTTACTTTGGCCTCCTTGTCTCTAATACGTAGAACTCTCGATTGTGATGATATAATATCAACTCAAAATAATATGTCACAGCCTAAACAAACACCGGTGTGCAGATTTGAGGTTTGCGTGGAAGCAGCTGGGGCCACTCCAACACGCGCCATCGCACGAAGAAGAGCGGAGCTGACCTCACCACTGTTGTACCTTGCTACCACCAGACCTCTAGTGACTGTTGGCTGGTTTGTTTCATTCTAACGATCATTCTCGTCCTCGGACTTCATTAGTGCGCTAGGAGCTCTCGAGCTACAAACTGAAGACATAAAACAACGCAGAAGAACTGAAAGATTATCATGGAAACACTGACCACTGGGTCATCAGTCTCTTTCCTCTTGGCAGTAAATTCGTGGCAATAAGAGATTAGGTTAGAAAAGCACAATGTCACATGTATCTAGCACACGAGCTACGAGGTAAATAACTACACCCTTTTTGACCCCACTTCAGTGGCGGATTCAGAAAAAACTCAAGGGGGGGGGGGCGCTATAGAAATCTTGAGCTAACTTGTATAATACAAGACAATGCCATATTATGGGGGCGTCCATTAATCACGTGAGCCCAAAAGGAGAGGGGGGGGGGGGGCTGGAAAAATCACGAAAGATCACGTAGGGGGAGGAGGAGTTTGGTTAGAAAATCACCTGCATTTATTTTTCTGGTGAATTTAAAGAAAAACAACTTGCACTTTTTAAAATTTAGAAATTTAAAAAAATTGTCGAAAGTTAAAATCATAAGTTTCTTAATTCTTTGTACAAAAAAGTACACGTGATTTTCGGAAGAAGGGGGGGGGGGGTATTCTGATACATCACCACGGGGGATGTGTTACCCGCTTTGATTATTTATTCCGCTCAGTTATAATCTCTATTATTTTATCTCTTTTGATTATAAGATTTAAATATTTGAAAACATCACGTGATTAATGGACGTCCCCTATGATATAAAAGTTACAAATTGTGGTTCTTCAGATACAGATGGGGGGCGCGCGCCCCCCATCTGTATTCGCCACTGCCCCACTTAGGGGCATAGGGAGGCAACAAGAGTCCTCCACCGCGCTCAATCTTGCGTGGCTTCAATGACCTCCTCTGCCTCCTCACACACCATGTCTAAATCAACTCTGCTTCAAAGATACGGAACACAGTGTGGAGGGTGTTTCTCTTCTTCGGGACCCTGATGCGAAGGCTGTGGGATACAATTTTGAAAAACTGGGTTCTGTTGCAGCAGGTCAAGAGCAGTTCGCCGTTGTAAAACACACAATAATGAACAGGACGGCGTGGGTAACAAATCAAGCAGTCTCGTTTGATCTCACGCTGATGCGTGAGATCAACCCAGACCAGCTAATTACGACTACGTAAACTTGTTGGTCATATTTGTTTTATTAACTCTAGTGTGTACCTACTCTACATATGGTATTGACAGTTATGTTGTGACTAAAATAAGCAGCTGTCTATTAAAAATACGCACTTAAAACGTGATCTGTGATGACCAATGCTCACTCGTAAGGCACTTTACAATATGTTACGCCTTGAAGCAGAGGTCAATCCTTGGGATCTGGTGGCGCTGTTGGCAGGGACCACCTCGCAGACCACGACAAAAAGGGCTAGAGTAATATTTGATCGGGTCATACTTTTAGAAAGCTCTTCGAAGTAGGACGGTGAGGCTGGTCTCCCGTGCTTGTCTTTCAGCTCATCTTGCTCGACGTGTGGCAGCATTTTTCTGGAAAGTGGAAATAAAATGTGCCGTTATTTGACCATCCGGTAAAGCGAGCGAAGGCGCTCTCCTATAAAGCTCTAAGAAAGCCGATTGCGGGTTCTCACCTGCGGGTCAGCCGGGGCAAGCAGCTGCCCTATCCACTGTAGAGAGCCTCGCGTGCACACTATAACTTATTTGCCACAGAGAATTAACGCAATGCCTGAGAGAGTGAGAAGGATGATCGTCAGAACAAAAAGAGCAAACAAGAGATTGATGGATACACGGGCAATCGTTTGCGAAGGAACACCTGTCTACGCGCCGTATCACCACTAATTATAGCAGTGTAACAAGGCCCGTATCTTTGAGGAGAGCTACCGACGACTCCAATCTAGGAATGTTTTCAGCGGGCTGATAAGACAAGGCGATTAGCGGATAATATCGTCATGAAGATAATAACATTAGTCGTTCCCCCAGATGAAACACAATGACGTGCAGCGCTCTAATGACTCATTGCAGTCTTCAGGGGAAGACTTAACTGCGGCTGTGTTTTTTAATGCTTAGGCAAAATATCGCCTAATAGACTTCGGCAAATAGGCCAAATAGCACAGTAAAAAAACAAAGCCGGACGTGAAAGCCCGATGAATTAATTATTCAAACCAAAATGCACAGCGAAATAATTTTGTTTCATAATATTATATTAAGTCTAGATTCTTGTGACCTTTTTTCAGGACTAGATCTTACAGAAAAAATAACAACTAATGACTCTAATAATTCATGACTAATGTTCGATTTTTAAATGGAACAAACCACTACGGGCTTACGACCGTCTTCTACTGTTATTTCGAAGGCTGGCTTAGTGTGATCACTTTACGTTAACAACGTTCGCCATTAGGTGGTAATGTTTGTCTCCGAAACTCTTAATCATGAGAATTCTCAACATGTTCAACATGTCGAAAAATCTCATGTATGAAACAAGTTAAAAAAAATGAAGAACAGTGCTTCTCGGCTAACTGTCATTCGGCATCCTTAAAATATGTCCCAACCATGTCCATTGTCCATCTCCTCTCCATAATGGTGGAAGTGATGGGCCTGCGCTATAATTTCATTCGTGATGCGGTGGTACCACACTACCACCTATTCTTCTGAGGCACTTTTCAAATGCAAATACTTTTTGTGCCTGAGTTTTGGTCATGATAAAACGGTTTACTGTTCGAGTCGAAGGTGGGTGGTGGTATGGATATACCAATGAAGGGTGTAGAATACATTTCATCCCTTGTCGTCACCATTATTAAACGCGTAGCAATACACCAAACAGTTTCTTTGACCTTTCTTGAAATGACTGCTCACCAAAATGAAGAAACAAGAAGTATAAAGTGGACCTATGCAACCGCTGTCTGTAGTAGTTATATGCAGGTAATAAGCATTCTAGGTCTCTCTTCATCATCACGATCCATAACCTACCTGGTCAAGATTATTTATAATATTACGCAGACCACGCTGGGTCAAGGAACAATAATTGTTTTTCCTCCCTAGAGCGGCACAGACCCTGGTTCCATAAAGACGTGCTGCGGCCTTGGCGTCTGGTATGTTCCACTTGTGGCAGGTACGTGGTTTTCTCCACGTGCGAGGCCAGGCCTAGGGGCCACACCCCACACCACCATCTCGACCATTACTTGGTGTTTGCTGAACAAACACTCGAGTGGCCGCTGCGACGTTCCGGTCTGCACGGCCGAGAGCTCGGCGGCTTTGTTGGACCTCACACCGCTCCGAAGAGTTGCGCCGCAATGTCCGCCCCAGCATTCTCGTGGTCCGTATTGCTCGCGGTCGCTCTAATAGTCGTCTACTGCTGCACACGTCTCTACAGAAACAGACAGTTTTGGAAGAAATTCAATAAGTTCAAGGGGGACCGCGCATGGCCTGTGTTGGGCCACGCGGCGCACTTCTTCAGGGATGATCTGGGTAAGTCCCCCTTATTTATTTATTTCATAAAAAACACAACAGCAAATACAAATAACATGACAATAAATTTAAATTATAAGAGAAATAAGGCCAATTACAGTGTTTTCATAATAATAAAGTATAAGGCATTAAATACATAGACACCGAAGGATGCAAAAGGATAGTACATAATATGTTTTTAATATATGTATCATGCATGCATGGTCTGCGCCACGGCCTTCGCAAATTGTCTACGCGACATTGCAAAGATGTCCAAATGGTCGAAGCGATCGTTGTATGTCTCTAAAGAGACGATTATATTTTATTTTCATTTATTACAACATTACAACATATTGGATATAGAATAACAACGTTGCCCAAATAGGCTTCATGTCTGTGCTAGGGCAAACTTACAAATTAAACTATGTACCTATCGCTGCTGGCTAACCGAGCTGCCACCCTCCATTTGGTTTGTGATGTTCCCGGGCTTGCAGGTATCGTGGCCTGCGTGGAGCGGATGCATCGCGAGCACGGCTCCTCCACCTTCCGGCTGCAGATTGGCCGCCAGTGCTTCGTGCTGCTCTCTGACCCGGACACTTGCGAGGTACTTCATCTTGCATATAACTTCACTTATCTAGATATACCTACTTTACGCTTTTTGAGTGCAATAAACCCAAGAATTCGTGCTTTGTGAATGATGTCGAAGGTGTATTTGTCTTCACTTTGAGTGAGTTTGTTAGAGAAACGCAGATATGTATAAGAAGCTAATGTATAGGTGTGTGCGCACTGTGCAGGTCCTACTCAGGAGCACCAAGGAGATCCACAAGTCCGGGGACTACCGCTTCCTGTTCGACTGGTTGGGGGAGGGGCTCTTCCTGTCCAACGGTGAGTTGTTCCTTTCTCTCTTCTCTTCTCTCCGTATTCTTCTTGTACTCTTCACCAAGAGTCCTGTATCCAAGATATCCTAGCTGAAAGACAATCTTCTGTAAATCATTATGCTTTTATCGGATTCAGAGCCGCATTTTTTATACTAAATGCTGGTGAGATAGTCTTGTGGGGTCTCTGGATGGACGCTGAGGGTAACACTGAATGGCGTCTCTTGCGTTATCTGAACGATTCCTTTTAGCGTACAACCCCAGCTTGCCGTCTCTTTTGATGTTGATAGTTGGCGAAGGAGCTCAGGAGCTTGGTTCTGTTGCAGGCAATAAGGGGAAGTACATCAGGAAAGCCATCACGCCGATGTTGCACTTCAAGACGCTGGAGAACTTCATTTCAGTGTTTGATGACAAAGGGGACATCCTGGTGAAGAAGTTGGAGGCGCACAAGGGGACAGTGTTCAACGTGCACCACCTCATGACGCTGTGTTCCCTGGACGTGATATGCGGTGAGTCTCCGCCTTGTAGTGGTGAGGCCACTCGCCACCATGAGCCGTCTGTTGTCTCGTGGCGCAGCAGCAACACTATGTCATATTGGGTTTGCACTGTTTTCAGAGGCTGTCATGGGAGTTGTCATCGGAGCTCAAGAGAATCCGGAGTCGGATTACGTCCGAGCAATTTACAGGTAGGTTTAATAAACGTTACAAATATTATCCCCAATTTTTTTCCATACCAAGTCCCTTTACGTCGAGATGGTCCTTACGGTGAATGCCTTATGTCCACAGTTCCAGCAGCGGCTGCACCATCATTTCTTCCTTCTCTCACAGACCGAAAACCAATTTTCTCTTCAACTATGGCCCAACGCATCAATCAGTGGATAGATACATTTATCTTACAGAAAAGCCTTTCTTTGAGATATTTGCCGCATCAATGTGTAGATATCGCTTATGTTTAGGATATCTGACGCCATTTTTAATAAGAGGTTCTTACTGGTGGATAACGATTTATCTATAGGATGGCTGTCAAAATAGCGGTCACTGACGTTTATAAACTCTGTGAATGTGAAGAACTTTCGACTTGTTTTTGCGTAAATCAAAAATGATAATTATATACATCTTCATCGAATATTTATTTACTAGTTATTTTCTATTTTTCTTTCATCAGCCGGCATTACAGTATTCACCTATGCCGGCAGATGTCAATATACATATTATAATGAATTATCATTTTGAAGTTTCGAACAAATCAAACTTTTCTTCAATTTCGATTGACAAAAGATACCAATCTGTTGCCAATTTGCTTGTTTTTAAACAAACGATCTGGAATAAAAAATCTAAATTGTGATCGAAATGTTGTTATATCCTCAAACTCTCTGTTAAATCATTGTAAAATTTCAAGTTTTAGAAATAAAATTATAATATGTGAAACGAACACAAAATTAGAACCGAACCTAAATAATATATATTGTTCAATAATTGTCAAAACAAGAATTCACTATTTTTTCTATATTTTTTGGGCTTACTATAAAACAGTTTCCTAACATTTTTATGTTTCGGAAAAATTAACTATTTTTTATTTATATATTTATTTCTTTGGTTACCGGTTTCGGCTACCAGCCATCATCAGACCAAACTTAAAACTAATGTGCACAGATACAAAATATTGTGACTTACAATTTTTTTTTTAGGTATTGTGATGGAGGGGGGTGTTAGGGGTGGGCGTGGAAAGAGATAGGGTAGGGAAGAGAGATAATAGCGGAGATTTATACGGGTTCATTTCTTTATTTATTAGATTATTAGGGATATTTTTATTAATTTCGATTGTTTCTAGGGTGTTAAGTTTTCTATATGTGTAACCATTGGTGTGCTTGTAAGTAGTTTTATTGATGTTGTGGGTATGATTGTTGTCTAAAAGATGATTAGCATATTCCGAAAAATTGTTATTATATACTAGAAAAAGATCTGACACTTGAAACTGCCGTAAACATTTGCAAAAATCTTGAGATAACGCAATCTCATGTCAGGTCTCTCGAAGCCACAACAAACCACAGCGTTCATGTTGTAGAACAAAGCCACCGAAGAAATATAAGCCCTAGAAGAAGGTCAAAACAAAGGCAGAGAAGTCCGAGCCAGTCGCCACAAAAGTGTGAAAGATGTGGACAAGTCCACAAATTAATATAAATGCCCAGCACAGGGAGAAAAGTGTCGGAAGTGACCATAGACACATATACAACATCCACTACATAACTTTATCTTATAGATGGCTACCCAGAACTTTTATCCACACATTGATGTGTTGGACCTATCCCGCAGGACTAGCTTGCATCTCCAATTGCTCTTTTTTATTTTTTCATTCATTATCTTCCCTTCTTTGAACATTCGGGGGTGCATTTAAGATGTGCAGAACAGTAGGTACTCGGACGCGCCAGGATAGTTCACCCAAAGAAATAGTCTCATGCAGCATGCCATCAACTGAGTAAAATAATTTTCCTCTTAAAATGTGTGATCGTTCAAATATCTCACTTCGTTAGGCAATTTTATTGTACAGTTTTACACACGCATACACGGGAAACTCTTAAGCCTAGTTCACAATAAGTACTTTATAGTATTTTAGTCGAGTAGTGAATAAGACCGGGACCGTGAGGTTGACCACCTCAACTGGTCAGAAAAGGCACCATTGGCCTCAGTCACCTTCGAGCGCTCGAGCGCAATGGAGAGCTCTTGATGCCTCCCTATACCCCTAAGTGGGGTTCAGGCCCCCCGCATTGCGGGTTGGTTTGGGGGGGATCTGCGGCGGGCTTGATTTGTGTGGAGCCGGCTTTTGGATTTAATTGCTTCGATCGGGCTAGAGGGTTAGTTTCGTGCGGGTCGGGTTTGCTGCGGATTTGTCTCCTCTGGGTTGGCTTGCGATGTGCGGGGAGCCTTAAAGGGAGAATGTATGTAATGTATGTATGAAGTGAATAATTTAGTAAGCAAACGTGTCTGAACACTCAACGTTTATTCGATTATTTATTCGTAGTAAAGTGTGAGTAGCTTCTTAGAATATTCGCTACCCGCTTATCTAGATAATAATCAGCTCCGCTCGTGTGTTACAGCGAATGCGAGTTGTTCAAAGCTCGGCTCTTCTCGTCCTGGAAGAGGATCGACGCGCTCTACTACTTGACCAGCGACTACCGCCAGCACAGGAGGAACATCAAGGTGCTGCACACACTCACCGACTGTATCGTCAGATCCGGCAAAGAGGGGTTCGCGCACAAACGCAACGACGAGATGAACAATTACACTTTCCTCGACATGCTCCTGTCCATCGAGCCTCCTCTAGCGGACCACTCCATGAGGGCTGAAATCAACAGCTTGATGTTCGGGGTGAGCGCCTTATTCCATTGACTTATCCACCAGTCATTTTTTTACCCATCCTCATGTAAAGGGTGAGCAGAGATAACGGACCTCCACTCTCTTCTATCCAAACACATTTCTTTCGCTCCTTGTACCGACATACCATTTTCATACAACCTCTCCTATTTATTTTACTTCTGACCTGGCCTTCCTTGTGTGTCAAAAACAAGTGCAAAGTGGAATCATTTGATTTCTCGTCCACAGGGTCACGAGACAGTCGCCATTGCCCTCAGTTGTATTGTCTTCGAGTTGGCGAACAATCCAGCTATACAGTGCAAGGCTTTCGAAGAGCAGAAAGAGATACTGGGGAACAACTCGCAGGTAGCTCCGACGTACGAGGATATAGAGAAGATGAAATACCTGGAGAGGGTCATAAAAGAGACCATGAGGATATACCCGCCCGCCCCTGTGTACTCCAGACTCCTCCAGAATGACCTTCAACTGCCAGGTACGTACCTATTTATTGATACTGCAAATGACGTTGATAAATATACCGAGATAAGAGAGAGTTCTGTGTTCCAGACGGCGCGACGGTCCCAGCCGGGTGTCAGGTGGTTGTGGTGCCGTACTTTATGAATCGGAACCCGAAATACTACCCGGACCCCCTCAAGTTCGACCCCGACAGGTTCCTCCAGGAGAACACGACTAGCAGGCATCCGTACAGCATGCTGGCCTTCAGCGCCGGTCCCAGGAACTGTGTTGGTGAGTTACCACTCCATAGTTCTGTTGTGCCGCAACTCACGCCCAACATTATGTTAACATCCGACTGGAACAATTCACGTTTCCCGCAGGTCAGAGGTTCGCCATGATGGAGATGAAGAGTCTGGTGTCCAAGGTGCTGAGGAGGTTCGAGCTGCTGCCGGGCGGCCCTGGGACGGATTTGCAGATCACCGCAGAAGTCCTACTGAAGTCCAAGAATGGGGTGCAGGTCGGCCTCGCGGACAGAGTTTACTCCTAGTTGTTGGAAATTTCACCCAAGAAACAATATATATTTTAAGTTGTTCACCCCATTACTGGTACTATTCTACAAAAAGAGAAAATTTTCGCCAAATATTTTTTGTTCGGCTGCTACTGGGCCACGATTTGATATCACAAACGTTCGGCTCAGTCGAAATAATTTGACATTTCTCCCGATGGCCATTCTATTCCCAGCCTAGTATAAACTTCCGTTACTGCGGGTAAGTCGGAGTTAACATTTTTTAAATTGGGTGATAAATGAGGACTTACATGTCGTTAGTGAGTGCTTGATTATTAATTTAAGTAACTAAATTAAATTTGGTATTAAATGAATTTATAAAAAATAATCATATGTTTTATTTATATTGTTGAATGAAATGTCTGGGTAGTTTGTTGGTTATTACCTACCTCAGCCGCCACTACTGTATCTCTTTGTCTATCAACAGGACCCACCTCATTAAGCTCACAATGGAGCTCTTCGTGTCCACTTATTTGCGGTGCTGATTGGAAAAGAAGTGCCTCACAAGTATGAATTATGATTATAAGTTGGTACCACCGCATCTCGAATGATGCATTACGCCGGGCTGGGACAAGTAGTGTTAAGGGACAGCGCTGTTCTCGCTCCTTTTAGGGTTCAGAAGACGGGAAGACTGTGTTCCGCTTCTTCGAGGGAGAGCTGAGGGATTTCGATATGGTGTGGGAGGAGGTAAATCGAGTAGTTGAACATGCATTTTCTTCTTCATGGAAACTAACTTAAATAAAGAAAACTCTAACACTTTTACACCATTTATTTTTTTTCTCAATATTTATTACATTTTCATACCATAATACTACGATTCCATGCAACATTTTACATTAGTAATTAATTTTGTTTTCAAAATATGACTAGCTGTGTTTACTGGAATATTACTATGGAGATCATGGACATTACTTAAAACCTATTAAGTACATGTATTAGTTTAGTAGCAACAAAATGAATCTAACGTTTAAGTCCAATCACTCGAAAGCGAGTGCAGTGATAAAAAACGTCAAGTAGGTATGTATTTAAGGCCTGATGCTATGACATAAGAAAATACATAACAGAATTATTATGTAGATTATAATAATCATTGTAAAGGATTTTTATGTAGTTTGGAAACAACCGACATACATACAATTAACTATGTATATTTTTTATATAATAAAGAGATTACGTACATAAAGTGTTTGAGAAAGAAGTACATGTAGTATAGGTACATAAAAATTAAACAACATTATTAGGTACCTACTCTATTAAGTTAGCTACATACATGTATAGAACAAGTAATTATAAACATTAAGAATACTACACTGATTTTTAATAATACCTACAATTTTTATTTAAACGTGGAGTTAATATTTGAAAGGATTAATTCAAAGTACAATAATTTAATTAAAATCATATCACAAGGTGATTATTTAAAACAAAAGCAATAAATAGTGCGTGGTTGAATTTTGAAAAGCAAAAATACAAATTGCTCGGAAAATAGGAAAAACAATACATACGAATTACCCGGTAGTATACAGGGTGTAACACATGTATGTACTATGTAGGGGAGAGGAGCTCAATACCTACCGATTAACACCTACTATAAAGGTAATATATTAATTTAATAACTTGACGATTAAATATAGATAGAAACATGTAAAAATGTAATAATAGTGATCAGATTATATATGTATAAAGTTTCTCACGTAGCAACGCTTGTGTTAAGAGAGTGTATTTTACTAACCCGACTTTGACATGCATTATTAAGATTATCTCTGTGACATCAACACTGCATTATTTTATATCTATAAACATAATGTTGTGTTTTATTTGTTTTGAATTTTTATAACATAACATAACACAGAACATACTAACATACACATAATATATGAGAGATTATAAACAACAGTAAGAAGAGACATACAGACATGTCTAATATTTTTCTTTTCACATCACACACGTGATTCACCGCAGAACTTCCGTCGGATTTATTTGCCTTGTTCTTTGCTCAGCAATACTTTTGGGAGTTTTGGGTACCTAATGTAGGTACTTACTTACTTCAAAAGAAACGGATTTTAGAAAACTACGTAACGTTTGACGCTCCTGTTTTTTGCTGAGAATAGTTCCATAGTAAAAGGTATCGTTGCATATCAGCACCCTATAGGTAATTGTTCCCAATCTATAATCTATTAATTCATACTAACTCGATGATTGCAACTCGACAGCGCTAACTGCAAGACAACACTATTTATTGGTCACCAGAATGCCCAAGGGTTGCATAATAAACAACACGAACTCTATACAGACCCATTGTTGAGTAAATTAAATATTTTGTGCTTTAGTGAGTCATGGCTAAATGAACAGGAAATTATGAACTTTACTATCCCCAATTTTAATGTTGCAAGTCATTTTTGTCGAAAAAATGCTATAAGGGGAGGAACGATAATACTAGTTGAAAGCAAATTTAAGAGCAAAAATAGATGTGATATTGTAAATTTATCTGTGGAAATAAAAGCATTGTGAACTAAGTTGTGTCGAAGTAAATAATATTATTGTAATAGCAGTATATAGATCACCCAGTGGTTGCTTTAACAATTTTCTGAATGTTCTTGAAAATGTCCTAAATAGAATTTCAAAAAAAAGTAACAAATACATAGTTGTCTGTGGTGACTTTAATATTGACTTTAATGTTCACTCAAATGATAGAGATGGACTCTTAGATTTAATGGATAGTTTTATGTTAAAAAGGTGCATTTATCAAGCCACTAGAGTAACAAGCTCGACGGCCACATGCATCGACAATATTTTTACGGACTTAGATGTGCAAGATTCTCAACTGACAGATTTTGTAAGATCTGATCACAGTGCACAACTAGTAAAATTGAATGTAGAATCACTCTCTCATTCCCTTATTCAAGATGATAAATTTATCAACAAAAGATGTTTTAAATCTGAACAGTTAGAACATTTTTTAAATTCAGTAACCTTTGATGATGTTTCATATGCTGATGATAATAATGACCCTAATGTAATGTTTGATAGATTTTTTAAAGATTTCTTGCTGCAACTAGACCACCATATTCCAACCAAGAAGGTAAAGATTAAAAAGAAAAAATCATTTGATTGCTGGGCAACTCAAGGTATTAGAATATCCAGAAATAGATTGTTTAAACTTTACAAAGTCCGAAAAAATGACAATTCTGATGAGTTAAAAATGTTTGTAAGTACATATAGCGCAATATTTAAAAAGGTCTACGTTGAAGCTAAGAAAAAAATTCTGAATGATAAAATTATGACATCTAAAAATCCTATAAAAACAACATGGGATATCATTAAATTAGAAACAGGAAGATCCCAAAAGGAAAGTGAATATATCCATTTGACCATAAATGACTTAAATATAACAAACCTAGAACTAGCTAATTGCTTTAATAATTATTTCATGAATGTTGCACCTTATGTTACTCAGAATCTTTCATCTTCTTTAGAAAGCTCTATGAAGCACCTTGACTCTTCAAATACCGTAACTTCAACATTTAAATTTAAAAAATGTGTCTATAAATGAAATGAAAACAAGTTGTAAGAAATTGAAAAGTAAAAATTCAGATGACCTATGGTACGTGTCAACTAAATTGCTCAAATTAATCATAAATAGGCTTGCTCCTTTCTTGACAATCATATTTAATAAATGTCTTAAGCAGGGAATCTTTCCTTACAAACTAAAATTGGCCAAGATAATTCCAATATAAGAAGGGTAATAAAAATGACTTAAATAATTACAGACCAATATCAATATTGCCGGTTATTAGTAAGTTATTGGAAAAAATTGTTTCTGAACAGCTCACCCACTATCTGATCAGTCATGGTATACTTCATCCACAACAATTTGGATTTCAGAAGG
The DNA here is from genome assembly GCA_963576905.1 of Mystacides longicornis. Lineage (NCBI taxonomy): Eukaryota > Metazoa > Arthropoda > Insecta > Trichoptera > Leptoceridae > Mystacides > Mystacides longicornis. The sequence continues at coordinate 155,280 of OY756421.1, read as the reverse complement.
GTAAAGATACATCTGCCGGTATAGCTTCACTTACCAAAGCAATCCTAGAATCAATGGATAAAAAATGGGATTCATGTGGATTTTTTTGCGATCTGTCAAAAGCTTTTGACTGCGTAGATCATAAAATACTACTAAAAAAGTTGGAACACTACGGAATTAGAAACACAGAGGGAATTTTTTTAGGTCTTACCTAGATTGCAGACAACAAATGGTTGAAGTAAATAATGAAAGATCACATTTAGGAATGATGGGTTATGGAGTTCCCCAGGGATCTATCTTGGGTCCTTTATTGTTCTTGGTTTACATAAATGATCTTGCAAATTGTATTCCTGAATGTAACCATATTGTAATGCTTGCAGATGATCCAAATCCAATCCAAACTCCCTTAAGACCCCACTTAGGGGCATAGGGAGGCAACAAGAGCTCTCCATTGCGCTCGATCTTGCGCAATGTTTATGACCTCCTCCCACACCATGTCCATGTCCCTCAGCTCTGCTTCGAAGGAGCGGAACACAGTGTGAGAGGGTCTTCCTCGTCTTCGGGACCCTGATGGGAGGAAGAACAGCGCTCTCCTCGGCCAACTGTCATTCGGCATCCTTAACACATGTCCCAGCCAAGTCCATCTCCTCCCCACAATGGTGGAGGTGATGGGCTCACGCTGGGTGCGCCGGCGTATAGCGTCGTTCGTGATGCGGTGGTACCATCTTATGCCCAGAATTCTCCTTAGGCACTTCATCTCAAAGGCTGAGACTTTTTGTGCCTGGGCCTTGGTCAGGTGCCAGGACTCACACCCATACAAGAGAATGGGCAACACACACGCATCAAACAGTTTACATTTCGTCTCGACACTAAACGCCGACGCTTTCCAAATCTTGGTCATGTTGTTAAAGGCGCCACTCGCCATACCGATACGTATCGGGAGCTCAGCCCCGAGGTCACCAGAGGTGGTAATGGTTGCTCCCAGGTACTTAAATTTATCCACCCGGGAGACCTGGTGACCATCGATGGTTATCGGTAGCTGTTTATCGGGGCAGGCATTATTCGCCATGAGCTCCGTCTTACTGGCATTGACTCGAAGGCCGAGGCGCGCTGTTTCGTCGCAGAGTCTTGAAACACTGCGCTGTAATTCCTCCACTGTCGTACTGAACAACGCTAGGTCGTCCGCGTACTCCAGATCGCACAGTTCGCCCATTAGACCATCTCTCTGTGTTATCGGTATACCTCTTGCTCCTTGCATGAACTTTCTCAACAGGAAGTCCATGACTATTATGAATATAAAGGGAGCTAGTACGCAGCCCTGTCTATCTCCCGTGGTGATCCTAAAAGCTTCAGTAGGACCACCTGGCGTTTTCACGCTACACTCGGAGTCTTCATACAGGGACTGCACCATTTTAACTATTTTCGGAGATATACCATACAGAGCAAGTATTTTCCATATTGATGGTCTATGTGGGCTGTCGAAGGCCTTTTCAAAATCTATAAAGCAACAAGCGACTGGAGAGTTAAACTCCTTGCACTGCTGAAAGATGCACCTGGCACAGAAAATTGGGTCCGTGCAGGACCTTCCAGGTACAAAGCCGCATTGTTGCTCTCTCAGGACAGCCATGACAGGCCCCCGAATGCGGTGTAGTAATATCTGAGATAATATCTTACCGGGAACACTCAGTAGAGTAATTCCACGGTAGTTTCCGCATTCAAGGGGGTCCCCCTTTTTAAATATTGCGACGATGGATCCATTCCGCCAATCTTTTGGGCACCTCTCCTCTTCCCACGCCATTTTAAATATATCTAATAGTGGTTGGCCAAGGGTGTCTATGCCTTGTTTGAGGAGCTCTGCGTGAATTCCATCGTCTCCTGGCGCTTTATTGTTCTTAAGTCTCATCACGGCCAGCACCATCTCACTGTATGTCGGCGGGTCCTCACATATCCCAGTTGCCTGAGGTATATTCAGACCAGCCAACTCCTCCCCATTGTAATGCTTGCAGATGATACTTCTCTTATAATTAAAGATAGTGAAAGTAAGGATGAAACAGTAAAAAACATAATTAAAACTTTGAATGACGTGGAGGGGTGGTTCGGTGACAATAATCTAGTCTTAAATGTGACTAAAACAAATGCTGTTCACTTCTCTCTGAGACATGGTTTAGAACCCGATCCGGTGGTTGCTGCTCTCTCTGAGAGAGGCCTTGAGATAGTAGATCGGTGTAAGTTTTTAGGTGTGACGATTGATAGGCGACTCCAGTGGTCACCGCACATTGAAGGATTGTGTAAGAAATTGAACTCAGCTATTTATGCCATCAGAAAAATAAAAGAGACCTGTGGTTTCGATGCGGCAAAAACAATTTATTTCGCTTACTTCCACAGTCTAATGACCTACGGCGTGTTGTTCTGGGGCATGGGTGCCGATTCCAAAAGAATTTTTACTCTGCAGAAAAGGGCTATCAGATCGCTACTTGGCATGAGGCCAAGAGATACCTCTCGTAATGTATTCAGGGAGCTAGGAATTCTTTTTTTTATTTTATTTTATTTTACATAATATAAACGGCTTTCGCCTTTAAACACAAATTCATTACATTTGTACAAAAAAATATTTCAAACAATATAGATGATCAAAAAAGAACAAAGACAGTCACAATAAAATAAAATTAAATACCACTTAAAAAAAAGTCACTAATCAACAAAATCAAAAAATAAAAAACTTTAAACTTTCTGTAAAATCCATTCATAAAATAATTAAACATCACAAAAAATCCAAAAAAAAAAAAATTTTACTCTGCAAAAACATAATACCTATATAAAAAAAAATTATAAATAAAATAAAATTCAAATTTAAAAAGACAAGTCACAACAAAACAAAATTAAAAATTATTAAAAAAAAGTGACAAAGAAACTAAATTAAGAAAAAAATTAGTCGCAAAGAAATAAAATTAAAAATCACAAAAAAAAAAAAAAAAAAACACTTTAAACCTTCTGTATAGACATGCAGACAAAAATTCAAATTTGAAAATTAAGAAGTAAAAATGCCAGAAGCCAGCCGATGAAATCCATTCATAAAATAATTAAAAAAAAAAACAATACAAAAATTTCTTAAAAAAAAAAAAAAAAAAACAACTCTTCGCAAAGGCATATAAAAAATAAAAAAAATAATAAATAAATAAATAAAAACAAGGACAGTTACAAAGAAATAAATTAAAAATATTGAAAAAAAAACTTTAACTTTCTGTAAAGACGTGCAAAAAAATTGAAATCTGAAAAATAAGACGTAAATGTCAGAAGCAAGCCGATAAAATCCATTCATGAAAATATAATTTCGAACAAAGTCGATGTTTAAAACTTTAAAACCCATCAATCATTCGACATAAAATACACACATATGTATATACACACACATAAACATACACACATACACACATCACATGATCATATCAATCTACAACTACATTGTGGATTTCAAGCTCTCGGCAATTTTTTGTTTGAAGGTGAACAGAGAATCCAGAAAGATATCCGACAAATGCCCATGAATGTTTCCGAACCTATGCATTCTATTAATAGGCGCATTATATAAATAGTTCGTGTCCACTACGTCGGTGTGAAATGTTACCACCTGTCGAGTAGCTCTTGCCGGAACCTGGTACAATATCATACCGGTCAATTCAAAACACTCCAATTGTCCCCGCACTATCCTAAATAACAGACTCAGATCGGATATTATCCGTCTATCAGACAGCGTGTTCATATTCAAAAGCGATAATAGATAAGAGTAATTGATTTCCTCAGCAGGAATCCGCATCAGGTAGTTGACGCACCTAAGAAACTTTCGCTGAATCCTTTCAATATTATTTGAGTGGACAGCATAGTAGGGGGACCAAATAGGAGAGTTATATTCCATTCGACTTCTAACCAAGGACATAAAGAGAGTCATCTTTCATACATTTATTTTCCCCTTCTAAATGAGCCATGTATGTAGCAGCGAGACCATTACTTGTCATTATTTCATTTGCTATAGAAACAATTTTGACCATTTGATCTTTATTAAATTTACCATTAGGATCCATCACTAGGCTGGTTAATCTCGCAATAGAATCACTTGAAGAAGAGAAATAATTTTTTGAGTTCATCTTAAAAGGTAAATCTGCCTCGCTACTCGGTGCGGTCCCCTGCATGATAAGCCCGTTCGTCTTCCAGTAAAATAGATTCTCTACAGTCTCTATTTCTCTCTTACTATGCCTAGCACCGTGATTCATGAATGCTTACTCTATGCAAGGTCCAACATGGCAAATACCTCTCAAAATGCGGAATATCATGATTACAACACTCGGTCCAGGACCGACATTCGACCCGTGGCTCATAGACTCAGTAAGGTCTCAAAGAGTTTCATATGTTTAAGTGTACGATTATTCAATGTGTTGCCTGACTATCTTGCACTTGGAACTTAGTAAGTTTCAGAGAGGGGTGAAACAGTATCTTGTGGCTAAAGAATTTTATACAGTTGACGAAATGTTGAGTGGCACATTGTAATCATGAGCAAGACGAAATGCAAACAGAGCCCTTTACACTCTGTTTGCATTGAACTTTGAATATTCTTTTTCTGCACTATATTATTTATTGTTGATGTGTTCTATTGTTTCTGGTTGTGCAGTGTTGTACCTTACCTATTGAATTTGTTATAAAATATTGTAAATATTGACTTGTCCAAGTGCCTGCCCTGAGGCCTAAGGACGAAAATATACAAATTCAAAAATACAAATACAAATTCTAGGAAAACAATTCCCATCACTTTTTTTCTACGACTTATTTTAAAAACTACTGTTCTTCATGGAGGAACAATTCTGAAAATTTCAATTTCAATCGGCTGGTTCTAGGGGATCACTTAACTTGTATCAAAATTAAATATTTTATCTTTGGGATAGTGACTTATTGCTATATGGGTGGTTATGGATTGTTTTTAAATTATTTGTGGTACCTACACAACTGCATGGTTTGTTTTAACATCATCAACAACATCTGTAATTGACATACGCATTACGCAACCGCCCTTCTAAACGTTTTTTATTTTAGAATGTCTATCTGCAGGAAAATACGCATGTTGTTTCAAGCCTTAAGGAGTAGCCGACTGATAAAATATTCAATTAAATACTATTCTAGCACAACAGACAATAAGACCGATCTGACATTGCAACAGCCGACAGCAAACACCGTGAGGCTGGGATTTTTCATCTCAGTTCTTTCATAGTTAAGTGAGTTGTTGAAATCCGCAGTTTGTTGTTCGTAGCAACAAAATTATGTCAGAAACGAGCACTCATAATAATATGTATATAAATAAATAAGATTCTTCTATACATAGGTGTCAGTATCGCCGGCGGAACTTAATGCTCGAAGCATTCTCTACCAGTCAACCGGTCCCGTTCAATCTGAGACAGGATTCCAACCCCGAGTAGAAATTTCAAATGAAAAACATATAGAAAATTTCTGACCCGACCGGGAATCGAACTCGGAACCTTGATCTGAAGTTGGCGCAAATAAAAATACTCTTAAAAGAGGATGGAAAAGTTCTTGTGTAGGACATAAATATCCCACCATAAACCCATTATAATAAATCAATTGAGTCTGGTTGGTTTCCCTCTCAATGGAAAGCCAGCTATATTATTCCAATTTTCAAGAGGGGGGACAGATCGGATGTCGCCAACTATCGTCCAATTTGTATACAGTCTTGCATACCGAAATTGTTTGAGAAAGTTCTTCTGGATAGGATTAAAATGAGATTAAAATTAAAATTTAGTTGTTGTTTTATCCCACCACCAGCACGGTTTTTTGCAGGGCATATCCACCTTAACTAACCTTGTAGAGTTTCACAGGGACATTATGGATACCCTGGTCCATAGGCGACAATTAGACTGTATTTATACAGACTATTCTAAGGCTTTTGACCGTGTCTCACCCGATTTTGCTGGCTAAGCTTCAATCGTTGGGAGTGGTTTATAAGCGATCTTTTGGAGGAGTTTGAAGAGGTGGAATTTGTCATGTTTGCTGACGATTTAAAGTTATATAGGAAGATTAATAGTGTACATGATTGCAGGATTCTGCAGCGAAACATCGATTCGCTTTACAATTGGTGTTTTAAAAACGAACTATTTTTGAATATTAATAAATGTCAAATAATGAGCTTCTACAAGATTAAAACGCCTATTAGGCATTCTTATTCTATAAATGGAGAAGAATTGATGTCGGTTTCTGAGATTAGGGATTTGGGTGTATTAATGGATTCAGGGATATCATTTGTTCCACATATAAACGCAATCATAGAAAGGGCACTCCAGACATTGGGATTCACTTTGAGAGTACAAAAAAGATTTTTGCGCTTCATCAACTACAAGTTAGGCATCCCGGTTCAAGAGATTAACTTCGCCTGGCTCCGTGAAGAACTTGGGCTACAGACATTGACTGGTAGACGATGCGTGTCAGATATGGTTTTTCTGCAAAAACTTATAAATGGTAAAATCGATTCTCCAAGATTGTTATCAAGGATCTTGCTGTATGTTCCACAGAGGAGCACCCGTACTAATGATACATTTAGTGTAAGCACGTGCACTACGAACTACATGTTTAACTCGCCTATACAAAGATTACTGAGGGAGGGAAACGCGTTGTTGCAGGATGTGGATACTTTTTCATTGTCAGAATATTTCTTTAAAAAAAACTTGCGCGAAAGGATCCCATAATGGATCATACACCCTGTATACATGCCGATCCGTCTTTGAAGTGAGTCGTGGCCCCGCCTACTGTTCCTATATATATGTGTGTGTGTGTATGAAGAATGCGTGTGCGTCGCGTGGTATGAGTTTTGATGACAAAATAATTTTGTTGTTTCACTTAATGGTCTGTGTTTTATATGTTTTTATATATTTTTATTTTTGTACCAAATAATGTATTTAAATATGGATTGTAAAAGCAACATTGTTGCGTAGAATAATAAAAAAATAAATAAATAAATTATGTAGGACATAAATATCCCACCATAAACCCATTATGTAGGACATAAATATCCCACCATAAACCCATTATGTAGGACATAAAAATCCCACCATAAACCCATTATGTAGGACATAAATATCCCACCATAAACCCATTATGTAGAACATAAATATCCCACCATAAACCCATTATGTAGGACATAAATATCCCACTATAAACCCATTATGTAGGACATAAATATCCCACTATAAACCCATTATGATCCCAGCTCTAAATGTCGACAGAGAAGGTTAGCCTAAGCACGTCAACTGCCTGAAACATACCTACAGTTTTTTATTAATATTTTGTATGGCTAATTTACCGGTTGCATGTTAACGTTGATAGTGACCGAATGGAAGAGCGTGTTTGGTCGCATTGTTGGGAAATCCAACAGGTCGTGGTGTCCCATGAATGGAATTAAACTTGCGTAGTCTTCTTTTTATCCGATTTATTATTAATATTTTGTATGGCAAATTTACCGGTTGCATGTTAACGTTGATAGTGACCGAATGGAAGAGCGTGTTTGGTCGCATTGTTGGGAAATCCAACAGGTCGTGGTGTCCCATGAATGGAATTAAACTTGCGTAGTCTTCTTTTTATCCGATTTTTTATTAATATTTTGTATGGTAAATTTACCGGTTGCATGTTAACGTTGATAGTGACCGAATGGAAGAGCGTATTTGGTCGCATTGTTGGGAAATCCAACAGGTCGTGGTGTCCCATGAATGGAATCAAACAAGCGTAGTCTACGCTTGTGGCTATATAAAATGATCCCTTCATGTGCCAGACAAAAATGGGTACTCTGTCAGGTTGCGAACATTTTTCATCACACTTGTTGGTAACAGACTCTCTGGTATTGAGTGTGTGACTGGCGCAGGGTTCCGTGTTTCTGGGTACTGATGTGTGCTTAGAGCCGATATAGCTGACGTGGGTAAATATGTCACTGGATGATTTGTAATCCGTTGACTGGGAAAATCTTTCTTCCGGAGTACTCTTGGCATCCCTCGCATTGTCTCCTTCATCTTGCAACAAAATATTATTATACACTTCCATTGGAACACCATAATCTTCACTAATCAATGCTGAA